>CM060938.1:389544735-399544735 GCA_030765085.1 Allium cepa | reverse complement strand
CAAACACAATAGTAATTATATTCCGTAAATCATATCATTTTAATCGATTTCACAAAATTTCAGCAGCATTTCCCCCGTGTTTCTTGTATCGTACGCAAATGCGTGTACACAAGGAACGTAAAGGAAATGCCGCCAAAATTTTATGAACCGTTTAAAGTGATATGATTGACGAAATATAATTACTTTACAGTATTTGTAACTTGTCCAATACAGGGACAAATCCGACAAATGATGTATCAGGTGAATAGAGTTGTCTGTTTTGTGGAAAAAACGAATATCCCTAAAACGATCATATACAACACTTGTCAGACGGGGCCAAATATATCTAAGGATTTAAATATTTGTTTATATTAAATTTAATATATAAATCGTTTAATTAATATTGGTTTATATTTTACCGATTTATTACAAAAGTACTAAATTCATTTATACACAAAATTTGTACATAAAATTCATTTATTACAAATTTATTTATACACTAAATCAATTCGCGTGTTCGCACAAATTCATTTATTTTTTGAATGTCCTTTTGTTTATCAAATATGTTACAGACTCTTATCTAATGGTAGTTTTTATAACCCTTCTACTGTTAGTTCTATTGAATGGTTTAATGTATTCAAAGTAACTAGATGGAAGACACGTACTACCAGGCTTTTGCTCAAGCTTCTTAAGAAAATGATTTATGCTGTGTGGACTGAAAGAAATAATAGAATATTTGGTATTGGAGGCAAGAACTCATCTCAGCTTTACTCTATGATTCATGGCAGTATTTTGAGGGATTTAAGGATTGACAATATTTGAAGAATGACGTATTGTGAGGGAAGTAAGTACCTTAGTGCTAATTGAGTTGGATCAGTAACTCCTGTAGTGTTCATGTTCTGTAGATAGCATATTTTGATGCTTACCAGCTGCTGACAATGATTTTGTTCTGGCAATGAGGTTTGGTTTCATTACTGAAGATTACTTGCTGCATGAAATGATCAATGTACTCTATACTTTGGCATTTAGTTTGGTTTTGATTCATGGCCAGTTGAGTTTTGTTCATAATTGTTGCAACTAAGTTTGCGTGTTTGGTTTGTATTATAGTCACTGTGTTTGGTCTGCAATGTTCTGTATTTTGTCATGATAATGGGATTGCGTGAGTTGTAATTTCTTGTAATGGAACATTAGTCAATAAAATGAGCTTATGCTCTTGCTGTTCAAAAAAAAAAAAAAAACAAATACAAAACTCGTGTTCGCACAAATGCAATATCCGTTCTAACGGTTTCCAAATGCAATAAACTCTATCACACACATACGTTCAATACTAACCAAATCAACATAAACTAATGCAATATCCTAAATTATAAAATTTTCAATCGGTAATAACTTGTGCATTATGGGATAATAGTTGCGATTAGAGGATACCATGATGTAATATGCATACACTAACAAGCAGGAATCAATCACAATTGAAATTAAACCCTAAATCAAAAAAACCTAAATATTAGGTTTAGCAAAATTACCGATTTGGAGAGCTAGAAGGGTGGAGATGGGCTGAAGCAGCTTCTAGATGGCGTCGGAAGTGGTTGGGATGGTGTTTGGGGCGTCGGTAGCAGGCTAGGAGGTGGTGGAATGGGGGAATTGGGTGAGAATATAGATTGGGGAAGGAGATAATGAGCTTCAGGCCGGCTCTTGGGAAAATATGCAGGAAATTTTACAATGACTTCCAACGGCCGCAAACGGCTTCGTTCCAACAGTTTCCAATGGCTTCAGACGGTTACGACAAAATCCAACGAGCCGTTGGAAGCCATTAGAAATACCGTTGGAGGCCGTTGGAATAGCCATTTAATCTTGTAGTGTTACCAATCAAATTTAGCAGATGTATCCCCTGCAAGCATAGCATTTGGCAATCCTTTATAAAGTTTTGACCTTATGTTCGATTGAATATTTCTAATCCATCTCAACCTATCTTCCTCAATGCTTGTGTAAGCGTCAAGAAATATTGTTGTACCAGGCGACCTCCTCTAAGCAAAGTTTTCCCTTCATTTTCTCTATTTTGCAAGCGAAAAGTATAATACTCATGAATCGCTACATAAATTCTTTCGCCATCAGAGGCAAACTGAGCATTACGGTATTCAATACATGACCTATATCCATTTTCAGCATAAGGGAAAAGGACTGGATACTGCATTGCCATGAAGGTCGAATGTTTTTCATTTATACGATGCAAGTTGCCTATTTTCTCTTCTAAGATAATATCTCTATGCTTATTTAGTTGATTGTCAAACCGACTATTAAAGCGGCAATCTCGGAGGAAGTAGGTAAGTTATATTGCCTCCCATCACTGTTCCTTCCAGCAAGAATTCGAATGCTAACATCATGTAAAGTAGCTACTTTGAATCGATCTCTTGCCATTCTAAAAAAATTTACCAGTTCATTTGTTTCGTCAAACATACGTATTGGTGTATCTATCAATGCTGGATCCACATGTTTAGTTCCATTGTTCCCACACGCACGCAACCTGTTGTCTCTTTCATTTTCTGTGTCATAAATGTATAATTGTGCAAATTTGGGAACACCATCAACGGGAAGGAGAGATCCAATTTTATGATGATTTTGACCATTTAATCTAAATACAAAACTCCTTTACCATCATTAACACTATTGTCCACATGTCCACCCATTGATGTGAATGCAAACATGAAGTTATAAATCCGTATTTGTTCTCTGAAATGCCTAGCTGTTCCATCTTCTTCATAATCTAGAAGATTTTTCAAAGGAGGAGGGGTTTCCTTTAATGAAGGCAAACAAACTTTTCTAGCCCGATAATAAATTGAGAACTTCGTAGAGCTGGGGATATCATCATTTTGGTTTCTCTCCGCGTACCATACAATGGCACAACAATAACAACATGTGTTCATGGGAGGTTCGAAATCCTATGATTTAAAGATACAACCTAACACAGTCAAAGCTGTAAAAAAATTATGTTAACATGAGTAAGCAATATGACAACCAAAATAAAGGCAGAGGAAAACCTACGTTGATGTATATTACCTTTTGCTAGGTCGGGATTGGCACGGAAAACATTAGTCAACGGACTGCAAAACCGAAGATCATAACTAGATATTTCGTTATCTTTATATTTTCTACGCCTCTAGTCCCTTCCTGAGATGGTACAGGAGAGCATAAAGGAAGACTACACACTGCAGTTAAGAGCATGATACTCAGTTATGGAAGGGAAGGTTAAAACAATAGGATTGGGAGTACTGAAAAATTCAGTTACCATTGCATAAATTTGTAGATGTGTAGATTTTCTTTGACCACGACACATGAATACGATACGTCGTTTCTTCCATTTACATACATGTAAATTGTAGTTGATGAAATTATTTAACCAAACATGACCTAAAGGAGACAACACTAATTAGCAGCTGGCATAACAACTATATCCTGAAGAAGGTACACCGTGCACAAAGAACTTGCAGGTGTATTTGTCGACTGTTCATTAAAATGATGACTAGTAGGAAGTGCGTCTGTTTGTACCACAGGACATGGACCTGCAAAGTGAAGTATTGAAATGGTTTCTTCTTGGTGAAACAAAGAAACAGAAGACAATGGATCGAGTGTGGTGTTTAGACGTATCGACTCTAGCTCTACATCAGACAATATTGGGTTTACTACATAAATAGATAGCCCGGAAAATTAAAAAATGGTTAAGATATGATAAAATTATTATTAATATGGTTGATCGTTAAATGAACTAAAGGAATAACCTAACATTCACATGCGTCTTCAACGTAATTGTGGTTAAATTATTATGCATTGAATCCTATATTGGTGGTGCAAGTGGAACAATAGGAATGGAAATACAGCGTGGAGGTAATACTTAGCTAAGACTTTGACATAGTATGACACACTTTTATGCAGGCAGCATGTATAATGGTTTATGGTTGAGCGAAACAAAAGTGGGTTGGGAATGACAAAAATTTAAGAATCATACCATTAACCTCTAGAACGGATGACTGGTTTGTTCGGTCATTGTTTACTGGTGTATGAACAGAGCTAAGCAGAGTAGAATTCAAGGTAGAAGGAGGAGAAGAAGTAAACGATGAACTCAAACATGATGACGAAGAAAAATTTGCTGCATCATTCTGTATGAAGACGTTTCCTCCGCTGAGATGCAATGGGACAAAAATCAAGGTTAGCAAAAGTAAATTCCTTTAGACTGGTTGCTAATGAGTTTACAACGGACTTCTTGTATCTTCATTTCACCGCTGGAGGAATAAGAACCGCATTCGAGTTACCAATCGGCTAGTAGAAGAGAGAATTAAGAAAGGTTGTTACGTAACCTGTGCCCATAATACAGCAAACAACGATATGGGAGAGCATACTTACATTAGGCATAGATGAGGCTATTTGAACACTTTCTCTATTAAACGACAATGTGGGTCGAATATTACTGTTCTTATCTCCACCTTCAACAGAGAGCGATCCATCATGTTCGACTATCAGAGTTGAATGGTCAAAGGGGGAGGTTGCTTGTCTGATTGATGTTCTCTTTCTATTGTTGATATGCTACTCCATCCCCAATTTAGATTCTAGTATAACAATATAAGATATGAATCCCTGATTACAATAATTGCACTATGCACTCATCCTCAAGAGGCATAATATCCAGTAAATATAGCGATACAAACATAAAACTGTATAAATAGCATTAACTTGGTTGGGAAAAACTTAATCGTTTTTCTCCAACTAGCTAAACCCTTGATTTATCAATTTTGGTGGAAATAATTTACTATTCGAAAAACGGTTAATACTTATACATGTCATGTTGACAAATATCAAAATTGATTTATATATTTGCGCACATGGTTTATGTGAATGATTATCGAACCCAAATTAACATTTTCCAATTAGCCCATAAAATTTATATCTTTTTCTAAATAGCATGTTGAATGCAGCGCAAAAAACTTGATGGCTATTTGACTGTAAGAGCCTTTAATTTTAAATGCTTAAAACTATACAAAAATCAAACCGTACATTCTATGTCTAATTTTATGTTCAACAGGGAAACAAACTACCAGCAACGCCTTTATAAATTTAATCTCAAGGGGAAGCAATAGTTTTTATCACTTGCTCTTAACTGCTGCACTTTACTTTGTACAACAATTTCAACACTGAAGTGTTTTGCACCTACAACAAAAAGGTATTAACTTGTGTAAAATTACATTGTTTAGTATAATTTTATTATGATTATACCATAACATCCATATAAACATATATGCAAAATATAAGTACCGGATGTGATTGTACATCTGGTGGTGTAAAATGGTAGTGGATTTTGTTCATCTGGTAGTGAAAATGGCAATGGAACATAATTAAAAAAGAATAGTTATAAAGGGATAACTGTTAAAATGACATTATGTTAAATGTGTAGTTCTACCATATGAATTGTCTGGCATTGAAATTTCAACATTTTCCGAACATACAACTCCTTTGCTGCGCAAAATATTTAAAATCGTTTTGTACATTTCGTAAATATCAAATTTCAATCTATTACATTTGTCAAGGTTTCAACTAATTGTAATATATCAACTTTTGCAGCGCTAATATAGATGGAAGGAAAGGTAGGTAGCAGGGTACATTGAAAATTTGCAAGGTAGTTTTCTGTAGTAAGTAGGCACATCATTTTTCATCAATAATTTGGGGAAAAAATATATATATTTTAGCATGTAATGCAGATATAGAAGGCATATCTTTTTTGTTATTCAATTCTCATATATAAACTACAAAACTTTTATAGTTAGCTAATGGCTGCAAATAGATCAAGTACTAAATTTATATTTTAGAAACTGAAAATGGAACATAATTCATTTGTTACATTTTCAATCAGTTTCATTCATATATGCACTATTGTGGTAAAAATTGCATATAATTTCACATGCGAGCTAGTTCCAGCATTTATATAGCCTTGTAACCAATTTTGAATCAATTAAGTAGCATTGAAGTGATGATAGACAAATTATGATTTAAATGGAGCAAAGGTTTAACCTGGTTTATACATATAAAAATATTTAGCTCAATGAGGTATATAAATGGAGTACCTGATGGTGCAACGGAATAATCAAATTAGTTCAGAGATAACTGTCCAAAACTATGCTACCATTTCTATGAGAATTTGCTAAAAGGACTGCAAATCTGAAAATATCAAGAAGCACAAAAGGAAATACCTTTAATATTGTACGTAGAATAAGGCATCCCTATATTTATATTGTTATGGTTGCATTATGGCAGTTTATTCCATCAGAACTGACCGTTTCAATAACCCTACTAAATTTTTTAAATGGACATTAATAATAATAAACTGTATAAGTCAGTTAAAGACATAAAAAATGTATGAAGTTTGAGAAAAAAATCTTCAGGAATGATAGATTAAACTTGTTTAATTTCATTATTCTGTTTTTTCTTTCAAAAATAAAAGGCTGTAATTAATCCCTGAGAATAAGTGGCATCGTGAGGATTAAAACAGTTAGTGAAGATCAAGGAAGGATGTGGCAAACAAGTTTAAGGGAGTGAATGATAGATTAAACTTGTTTAATTTCATTATTCTGTTTTTTCTTTCAAAAATAAAAGGCTGTAATTAATCCCTGAGAATAAGTGGCATCGTGAGGATTAAAACAGTTAGTTTTTATTTTTTTTATTTTTTTTAACGAGTCTTTAGGAGCTCGTTAATGATGCATATAGTGCACTGGCCAAGAATCCTGTCCACCATGATAGAAGCAAGCACATAGACACCAGGTACCATTTCATTCGGGAGTGTGTGCAGAGTGGAGACATCAGGGTGGAGTATGTCAATACTGAAGTGCAGTTGGCAGACTTGCTAACTAAGCCTCTAGGACGACAGAGGTTCATGGAGCTCAGAGGAAAGATTGGCATGAAGGAGATCAAGGAAGGATGTGGCAAACAAGTTTAAGGGAGTGAATGATAGATTAAACTTGTTTAATTTCATTATTCTGTTTTTTCTTTCAAAAATAAAAGGCTGTAATTAATCCCTGAGAATAAGTGGCATCGTGAGGATTAAAACAGTTAGTTTTTATTTTTTTTATTTTTTTTTAACGAGTCTTTAGGAGCTCGTTAATGATGCATATAGTGCACTTCGTTAGCAGAGTTTGTTGCCTAGTTTTTAGTTTGTAATTCTGTTCTTTGATTTATATAAGAAAGAAAGTGGTATGCAGATATATGCACCACGACAGAAATTAAAAAAGCAACCTCTCTTGTTCCTCATTTTTTCTGTATTTTTGTTCTGTGATCAACCACAAGGGAGAGTCTGAAACCAACATTTGGTATCAGAGCTGAGTGCAATGTCGATCCACAAACAATGTCAAACACGGAATCAGACACGAGTGATGGCATCCGGGTCCAGAATAAGAATGGATCAATCACCTTAAATTACCCTATGTTGACTAGAAGTAATTATGCCGCCTGGGCAATCAAAATGGAAGTCTTCATGATGGCTCAAGGAGTATGGGAGGCTGTGGTGGCAGAGGGGACTGTCGACAACGCCAAAGACAAGATGGTGTTGGCAGCTATTTACCAGGGAATTGGTGAAGATACCTTGCTCCAGTTGGGTGCGAAGAAGACGTCGAAAGAAGCATGGAACATGCTGAAGACAATGAACCTAGGTGCAGACAAGGTGAAGGAGGTGAGGACTCAAACTTTGTGGAGAGAATTCGAGGCACTAAAGATGAATGACTCGGATTCGATTGATGAATTTTCTGGGAAACTCACGATCGTGGTGAACAAACTAAGAGGGCTTGGGAACAAAGTGGAAGAAGAGCAAGTGGTGAAGAAACTCCTTCGATCCACTTCTCCTAAGTTCTTGCAGATCGCATCCACCATTGAAGAATTCAGTGATCTAAAGACCAAGACCACTGATGAAGTGATTGGATCACTGAAGGCTCATGAAGAGAGAATGCAAGGCTTCAAAGTCAAGTCTGATGATACCTTGCTCCTCACGCATGAAGAGTGGAGGGCCAGGGAAGAAGCTAAGTCTTCCAAGAAGAACTCCAGGGACCAGTCCTATGCAAAAGGAGGCAGGGGACGTGGTCGTGGACGCGGAAGAGGTAGAGGAAATGGTGGTGAATCAAGTCGTGGAGGTGATGATGGCTCACAACCACAGAAGAGGAAGCTTGACAAGAGTAAGATCAAATGCTATAAGTGTGGTCAGATGGGGCATTTTGCATCTGAATGCTCATCAAAAGAGAAGGAGGAAAAAGCATACTTTGCAGCAAAACAGGAAGAAGATGAGCCTGCCCTGCTGTTGCTGGAAGCTTGTGAGTTAGACAATTCACAAGCACCAAAGTCTGATTTGATGCTCCATGAAGAAAGGCTTCAAAAGTCAATTGAAGCTAAGGGATGCAGCATGTGGTACCTTGACACAGGAGCTAGCAACCACATGTCAGGAGACAAGTCATATTTTGCTGATCTGGATCAATCCGTCCTTGGGAAAGTCAGGTTTGGAGATGGTTCATTTGTTGATATCTGCGGGCAAGGATCAGTACTGTTCAAGTGCAGGAGTGGAGAGCACTTGACTCTCTTTGGAGTGTACTACATTCCAAGACTCAAGAGCAATATTGTGAGTCTTGGACAGCTAGAGGAAGGAGGAAGCAAAATTGTCATAGAAGAAGGATGTTTGAGGCTCTATGACAGCTCTAAGAAATTGATTGTCAAAGTCGAGAGACAGTCAAATAAGTTGTATGTAGCCAACTTTCAGCTTGCAAAGCAGGTGTGTCTCATGTCCAAGATCGGTGATGAAGCTTGGATGTGGCATGCTCGGTATGGTCACCTAAACTTCCACTCTCTAAGGAAGATAGGTAGTCAAGCAATGGCTCAGGGAGTGCCCAAGATCGAGCAAGCGAATCAATTGTGTGATGGGTGCATGGTGGGCAAGCAACACAGACTCTCTTTCCCTCATAAAGCAACCTACAGAGCAAAGGACTCACTTGAGCTGGTCCATGGTGACTTGTGTGGACCAATCACACCAGAAACTTGTGGAGGTAACAAGTATTTTCTGTTGCTTGTTGATGATTTCACACGTTTTATGTGGCTCTATATGTTGAGAAGTAAGGATGAAGCTCTGAGTGCCTTTAAGAAGTTTAAAGCAAGTGTGGAGGTTGAGAAGGATAAGAAGTTGAAAGCTTTGAGAACTGATCGAGGAGGAGAGTTCACTTCCTTGGCATTTAAGGAATTCTGTGATGCTGAAGGAGTGAAGAGATTCCTCACTGCACCATACTCTCCTCAGCAGAATGGTGTTGTCGAGAGGAGAAATCAGACAGTGATAGAGATGGCCAGGAGCATGATGAAAAGTAAGGGTGTACCTGCGAAGTTCTGGGGAGAAGCAGTGTAGACTGCTGTGTATGTGTTGAATAGAGCTCCTACAAAGAATTTGGAAGGAATGACTCCATACCAGGCATGGCATGGAAGGGTTCCAAATGTGCAACATTTTCGTGTATTTGGTTGTGTGGCACACATTAAGGTTGTGACTCCACACATGCCAAAGCTAGCAGATAGAAGTGTGCAAGCAGTTCTGCTGGGGTATGAAGAGGGCTCCAAGGCCTATAGACTGCTCGATCCAAGGAGAAACAAGGTGATGGTGAGCAGAGATGTTATCTTTGAAGAGGAGAAGAGCTGGTGCTGGAGCAAAAATAGTGAGAAAGAGAATGCTCCAGGAAGTACTTTCACATTGGAGTATGAGGAGAGCAGATTGCAGTCAAGTGGTGATCAGGGAGGAAGTGAGTCTGCTGGTTATAACTTTGGAGGCTCCACACCCTCATCCTCACCACCTTCAACACCCAGCAGCTCAAGCCCTAGCTCAAAAAGCTCAAGATCCAGTGGTAACAGCTCAAGTTCGAGCAGCGATCAGAATTTTAGATCATTGCAAGAGATCTATAATTCCACTCGAGAGATAGAGGAAGAAGCAGGCATTTGTTTCCTTGCAGCAGATGAACCACTTTCATATGAAGAGGCTTCAGTGAATGAAAGTTGGAGGCAGGCTATGGACCAAGAGATCACATCCATAAGGAAGAATGGTACTTGGGAGCTTGCAGAGCTGCCTAAGAACCACAAGGCAATTGGTCTCAAGTGGGTGTTCAAGTTGAAGAAAAGCCCAGATGGAGAGATTGTCAAGCACAAAGCCAGGTTGGTGGCAAAGGGGTATGTGCAGAGACATGGTATAGACTACAATGAAGTCTTTGCACCAGTAGCAAGACTTGAGACAGTCAGAACTTTGCTGGCATATGCAGCTCAGAGAAACTGGGAAGTGCATCACATGGATGTGAAAACAGCTTTTCTAAATGGAGAGCTTGAGGAGGAGGTATATGTTGTTCAGCCGGAAGGGTTCATTGACAAGAAAAATCCACACAAGGTCCTAAGACTTCACAAGGCCTTGTATGGATTAAAATAGGCTCCTAGAGCCTGGAACTTCAAGCTGGATAGGTGCCTGCAGTCACTTGAGTTCTCAAGGTGTCCACAAGAACATGCTTTGTATAGAAGGGTAAAGAAGGGAAGTGTGATGATTGTGGGAGTGTATGTAGATGATCTAATTCTCACCGGAGCAAACAGGGAAATCATCCACAACTTCAAGGAGGAGATGAAGCAGAAATTCGAGATGAGTGATCTTGGTTTGCTCAGCTACTATCTAGGCATTGAAGTGAAACAAGGAGAAGGCTCAATTTCTCTATGTCAGTCAGGCTATGCTAAGACAATTCTGGAGAAGATGGGAATGGAAGATTGCAACCCATATCATGTTCCTATGGAGCCAAGAAACAAGATAAGCAAGCATGGAAATGGAGATCCATCTGTTGATGACACACTGTATAGGAGTGTGATTGGGAGCTTAAGATACTTGGTGCAAGGAAGAAGCAAAAAATTCTAACTTGATATCTTTAATCCATGAGGTAATATATAGATTTAATCCATAAAGGAATTAACTATAAACTGTACTGCTTTTGATAAGTGTAGTTGTCAGAAATAAATTCAAGCAAAGGTAAAATCAATTAGCTTCAGTCATAGTAAAAAAGTTAATACTAAAAATAGAGGACTCCATTAAACAAAATACATGATTTAAAAATTCTGATACCGTCTAAAAATATATTTTTCATAACAACCTCAATTCTTAATAATGCTAGAAATCGAACCATGATAAATTTATATTAATGCATTAAATTATTTCCACTTCCTCGATTTTGGCTTTCTAATGATCTAATAGTTTAGCATTTTATATCAAGTATCAAAAGTTTTTTAATAGCCAAACATCCGTTATTAAGTGTAACAATTGATTTATAACTATAGTTTGAGTTGATGCTCCATCCGGTGGCTGTTATATTCTTCCCACTGAAAATGTTAATTAATATACCTATATTAATTTTTAAAATAATACATGTATATATCTGTTAATTACACTTATATGTATGAATTGGATAGATGAAACCAAAAACACTATGAAAATTAAATGAAACCATGTACACCAATCTTATTCGAGTAAAAATAATGTTTACTTCTTATTATCAGTAATAAATTCTCGAAAACCTTTAACATCTTTCAGCAGAAGAATAAAGATTACATCTTCTAATGCATAAAAAAGGTAGGAAGTTGTAGATATTTCTTATTTAGATGTGAATTACTGAACTTCAAGGTGTATAATCGATAACTTTTTGGTGGTTTCATCAACTCTAAATATTTCGTTAATAAACAAAACAAATTACTTCTACATTAGCAAATATGAAAAATAAAACCTTAAACATACTGGATTTAGCTATAGAATATAATTTTTTTTGACAAGCACTATTGTCCCAGTGGTTAAGTGATTTGGCTTTGGTGCGAAAGGTCACAAGTTCGAAACTTGCCTAGCGTGATTCGAACGTTTATTGACATGTGATACGTTGTCACAATGATTTGCTGTATATAAAGTACCATTTCAAAAAAAAAAATTGCTTTATTTTTTAAAGAATGTCACTTAAGCCGAAGCTCGTTGTTGCAAGACTGTCAATATGAATATGTGTAACCACAAAGATAGCTTCCATAAGATCAGGGCCGGCCCCAAGGCAAGGCAACCGAGACATTCGTCTAGGGCAACGCCGCCGGAGGTGACGAAGGGGGCAACAAAAAGTAGCGGATGCTTTAAAAAATATTTATTTATGAATGTAGCAGGGCAAATAATTAACAAAACATCACATAGCTTAGTGGTCTAATACGTAAATCGTATCCTACTAACCTGGGTTCAATTCCCAGAGCTATCAATTTTTCTTCTCCTTGTCATTTTGCCTGGGGCAACCAATGCAGTCGGGCCGCCAATGGTTAATAGCCGTTGGAAACCGTTACAAGCCGTTTGAATAAAATGTCCAATAAGTCATTGGAAACCGTTGGAAATCTAGGTTTATTTTGCTGTACAACAGCAAGCCTGTTTATCTTCCAGCCACACCATTTCCAATCCATTCCATTTCCAATAAATTTCCAATCAATTCCACACATATATATCAATATCAATATAAATAACACACATAAATCAATTAAACACCAATATAAACAAACCAAACCATTCAAACATCATAAACCGTACCATCAATGTAAATACCATCAAAACATGTCAACAAACCACGTACATACCGTCAAAATATCGTTCTCACCCACTTCGTACCAATATATACAACATTGAAACACATAATAATCATCTCCAAGTCAACATACACATCGTTCAAACACAAACACTAAAAAGCATACCTCCTCAAGCATCTTCGTCGTCGCCTCCAGAAGCACCAGACGACGAAGGAAAGGTACCATAACTCTGCACATACTCCACAAGCTTTTGATTCAGCTGCTCCATCTGTACAGCTCGCAGACGATTCTCCTCCTGTAGCTGCTCAATCATAGCTCTAAGCTTCTTAATTTCTTCTTTGTCTTAGGCCTTTTGAGCTTGTCGAGCCTACAAATAGAAATAATTGCAAAAGGGTTGTCTCAGTGTATAAAATATTATAACACTATATATCTAAATGCTAATTTGTTGTACATATGTAAAAGGATTAATTACCGTTACGTTCCCAAAGCCATAATGTCTACTCCGCTGTGTCGGGTCCATAACAGCGTCAAATATGTTATCTTGCTCCTCTTGTGTCAACTCATCACGACCATACTGCTGAAGCGTATAAGCCCGTGCCTCCTGTAACCTTGACTATAATGAAAAAAAAAAACAATTTCACTTGAAAAATAGTAGAATGTAATTTTTATTTTACATAGCTAGTAATTAATAAACTTATCGATGTAAGTATTAGAAACTAAAAAACGCATACATATCCTCAGTCACCCTATCCTGATCACCCCACTGATATATGATTTTGCCAGACTCGTCTACTTGCCTAGATGCATGGGTGTGAACAAATAAGTCCACTAAGCCAACGGGATGTCCATAAGCTCGTTCCTACAATTGATAAGTTGGATAATTTAACTCCACATAACTAATTACTGAACTGATCAATATATAAATGTGATAATAAATAAATTTACCAAACCTTCGCGGTGATGCTGGAAAGATTTGGAGCCTCCACGATGAGTTCCTTTCTGACTCCTCCTGCAAATTTACAATGAATAATTATTTATTAAACATTTAAAAAAATTACTGAGATTCGTTATAGATTTACCTTGAACTCCTCATAGTTCCACCAGTCAACCCACTTATCCCATATAGTCGCACTCATCCACTTTGGTTTCTTCCCCACTTTTTTAATCTCTGACATCTTCTCCCTATAGTTCTTAGCGGTCTTTGAGTTCCAGTGTCGCTGAACTAAGTCGATGTCAGACTCTTGCAAATCTACTGCACCCTGTACAATGAGAAAATATTACAAATTATTTATTTGTATTTAATTAATTATTTTGTAAAGCAGTATAAACTTACTAGAAAATCTAGCCAAATGGTCTATCTCACATCATCGAGGATCTTGCTCCACTTAGGCCAGCAATCGCTCATCCTGCCCATATGCGCTTGTTTAGAAATGTTCAGAACCACTTTAGATGGCTCCAACTCAAACCCACTGCGTTAAATATAAAATAGAACTTTAGACAATTATAGATATATCATGTACAAAAAATTAAATTGCTATGCTGCTAATTATGATACTTACGCCTGATCAGCCTTTGGCTGCAAGTAAACAACTGGACGAGCTGGTGGTTCACCACTACTCTCTCCAATCTGCTGGGAAGAGCCACGTCGCCGAGAGCCAGAACCAGAGCCAGACATAATATACCTGCTATATACATACATATACAATTCATAATAATTATGATATGACGAACCATTAAAAAATGTAATACAATATGCTACAAATGTGTCATGTTGTGTGTATGATTTGAATGTGTGAGTATACACTTGTTGTCATTAAAATTGTATAACTTTGGATAAATGCATTATTAATCAGAGATAAATGTAATATGAATAATTGTAAAAATTATTGGATATTACTCAGTAGTCCTCGTCATTTTCGGATTCAGACTCGATTTCGTGTTCTATGTCGTTTTCCTCTACACTCTCAAATGCTTCGACTAATACATTTGTCTCATCATTTAAAGGTCAAAAATCAGTTTGATCGTCTGTAATTTCTATTTCAACATTTTCCTCCAGATCTGCTTAACAGGCTTGTTCATCTGGAATATTCTGTCCATCGAACGTAAATCTTGCTTTGGTTTTAAAAACCGCAGACCAATCTGCTTTATCCCTTTTTAGAGATGGATAAGGGGCATAATAAGCTCGTGGGTCTTGTTTGGCTAGTATAAAAGGGTCGTACTTTTGATAATGCGAGGTATGTTTAATTTCTATAAGATTATAATTTGGATGTACGTTAATACCAGAACTTGGAACATTGCTGAACCAGTTGCATCTAAACAAAAAAACATCCTCCGCGGGTCTTGTAAAATATGTCAACTGCAAAATCTGAGTTAACACGCCATAAAAGTCATTTATATGATTATTAGGATCATCACTGCCTTTAACAAATACACCAGTATTGTTTGTTAATTTTTCAGTACCGTATTCTTTAGTGTTGAATTTATATCAATTAACAAAAAATATTGGGTACGTTTTAACTTTTCTTTTCGGTCCAAACGCCAAATGTTTCAGTCCTTCATCGAGCACATTATTTGTGGGATAATATTTTCAACTCTTCTATTACGGTTATAAGTAAATATCAATGCCCTGTGTTGGATCATCAGGTCCAGGGACGACAATTATGAGAAACATATATGGAGTTTTCATACACATCCACGGGGGTATATTGTAAGGTGTGATTATTATAGGCCAAGATGAATATTTAGAACCAAACTGAGAAAACGGTGAGAAACCGTCTATACATAAACCTAGTCTAACGTTGCGGCTCTCCACTGCGAAATCGGGATATTTCTTGTCAAAATATTTCCATCCTTCTCCATCAGATGGGTGTGTCAACGTACCTTCTTGAGGTGTTCTCACAATGTGCCATCTCATATGATGCGCTGTTACAGATGATGCATATAACCGTTGAAGTCTAAGGGTGATGGGTAAATAATGCATACGCTTGTACGGAACTTCTTTTCCATTCTTTTTCCTTGGTTTGTATCTTTCTTGATTATATATTTTACAATTTCTAAGATTGATGTCTTCTTTCCAATACAACATGCAACCCTTTAAACATGTATCTATTTTTTGATATGGCAAACCGAAAGATGAAATAAGTTTTTTCACTTCATAATAATTTTCGCACATTAAATTATCCAGTGGCATATGACGTTTAGCAGCTTGAACAACAGCCGTAAATCCAGCTTCTGTAAGGTTGTATTTTGATTTCATTGCATTGTATTCTACAGTTACTGATAATTGAGAGCCGCTTAAACATCCATTCCAAAGGGGTATTTTAACATGATCCAATAAATCATATATTTTTTTAGCTCCAACATTTGGTTCCTCTTCAACGTTAACATCGTCGTTATCAATTTCAACGGTAGGGAACATTGATCGTGCTGCATCTTCGACCATATGTTCTATGAGATTCGTACTAACTTCATCACTAATGACCTCCACCGACTGTTCCTGATTATTAGGGGCTACAATTTCTCCATGACGATCCCACAACAAATAATTGGGTACGAAACTGTGTTGGCGCAAATGAATCTTAGCTATATTCGGTACTAAATTGTTCAATAATTTGCATCCGCTACATGGACAACGAATTTCTTCATCGTTTGCAATATTACTTATAACAAATTCGATGAACACTTGTACCTCTTTTAGAAAATGTTCACTTATTGCGCCATTAATTTCCCTTCTTTGATACATCCAGCTCCGATCATTAAAGTAATTGACCATTTTTCCTACTTGAAAACCTATGATAAAGTAACAAAATTATAAATCGCTCATTTTATATTTTGTTTAAATTTTATTTACTAATTTAGTAAACATGTACTAAATTTTATATTTTTTCTGCAAACTTCATTTTAAATAAACAACTATTGATTCATTGCCACTTATGCGTATTCTTTGATGGTCGGTCATCCTACTTCCCTGTACAAACACAATAGTAATTATATTATGTAAATCATATCATTTTAAACGATTTCACAAAATTTCGACAGCATTTCCCCCGTGTTCCTTGTATCATTTTAAACGATTTCCTCAAAGCATTTTCAAAGCCTGTATCAAGTTTTAAGCAAAGTTTAGCAAGCAGGAAAATCTGGAATCAGCAAGAATCAACATCAATTTTCAAGTGTTTAAAACCTGAGATCAAGCATGCAAAGATATCAACTTCAACAGCAAAAGAAATTCAAAAAAATTTGCAGTTCCAGGATAAAAAATTCAAATTGCCCTCCGTTCTTCAAGTTCAGGTGAGTAAACATCTTAAAAACAGTTTAATATGGTTTTAACTAAATGCATGTGATGATACTGGTTTGTATTGAATTCTTCATCTCGATTTTATCTGGAATTGTATATATGTATGTGAGATGTCTGTTTATATATATTCTATTATCTGTTGTTCCAATCTGTGATATTTTCTTTCTAAAATCCAAATCTTTCAATCAAACCAATATTAGACATTGTTATATGAATGAAATTTGTTTATTTATGTATAATGAAGATTTTAAAGATAGTTACAGGATTTTAAATGTAACAAATAATGTTTAAAAGGAAAATAACAGAGAAATGCATATTTATGATAGAAATCAACCATCTTAATTTTAGTTTTGAATGGTATGATTGTGTTCGTAGCAAGAAATCATGAATTTAGGTGGTATAATCTCGATTTTTAGGTCAATATTCGCTGTGTATTTCTGGCATATCGAAATTGGCACTTTCGCCAAATTCCGACGAACGTAGAAGAACTGGGCATCGGGCCATGGTCTGGAGGATGATGGTAGGTGGGCGAGCAGAGAAAAATAGTCACCTGATTTTTTTTTTTGCCGTGGTGGTCGGAGATGGGTATTGTAGGGTTTCCTATCATTTTTGATGGCCAATGGTTTCGAGAGAATGTCGATGTGGGCCAAAGACCGGAGTGGTTCACGATGGTGCGAATGGGTGCTGGGTAGGGTGACGAAGCTTCGGTGAAGCGGACAGATGATCTCAAGGTCGGAGGCGACGGGGAGAAGTAGATTTTCGGCAGTAATGGTTTCTGTGTAGGATCTAGATTAACCCTAGAGCGGGGGTGAATAGGGTTATAGCAAATTTTCTCGATTTAAACACAGAAATAAACTGCAGAAATAAATATGCTGAAAAGTAAATCACACACAAAATTTACCCAGCTTCGGCAACCCCTGCCTACTGCTGCATTCACAGATTTCTACTAGAATTAAACAGTATCACGCTTACAAACACTCTACTAGACTCGCAGACATTTGCTCCCGCTCACAAACACTCTATTAGACTCGCACACCCTGCTCGCAAACATTTGCTCCCGCTCACAAACACTCTACTAGACTCGCACACCCTGCTCCGCCTATAGAGTTTCGCTTACTCGCAAACTTTGCTTCCTGCCTATAGAGCTTCGCTTACTCGCAAACTCTGTCCCGCCTATACAGCTTTGCAAACTCGCACACCCTGCTCACTGAACTAATTCTAACTAGACAATCTGACACTACCTAAACCCTAGGTGGTGATTTACAAATTCTTTGATTCGAAAAATAAAAACAACAATTATAAAACAATAGAAAATAACCCTAAACCCTAATTAACAATATATTAAAGCCCTTTTAAAAACACGGCCGGCCCCTATTTTTTATTTTAGCCCGTTCCTTTTTATTTTCTTCTGTAACAAAGAACACGGCCTCCCTTTCGTTCCTCTTTGCGCTTGAATTAGGGCTTGCGTCCTTCTTCGTTCCTCTTCCTTGATCCAAAATTAGGGCTTTGCGAAGCGCCTACCGTTGTTCGATCGCGTGGATAATCGTGAGTTGCTTCGATCGATTGTTTCCTTGTATCTTACTGCAGCTGCTTCGATGGAGTTCGTGTTCGAATTGGTATGTTCTTTTTATTGCTTGTAATTGCTTGATTTCTGTATTGCGAACTCCTTGATGTATGCCGATGATGATAGTTTGGTTTTTATAGGGTTCGATCCCCTGAGTTTTCGTTCGTATATTCGTGTTTGAATTTGGCATTGAATCACTTCGGCCACTTGATGATGCTTGAATGATTGAGATAAAATCTGACTTTGTCAATTTCGTATTTTTGATGCTTGGTTGACACGGCTTCGTAATTCTCGGTTTTGAATTTTGAGATGCTTGACTATCTTCGTGAATCTCTCTGTTGACCCGATTGCAATATGCTTTGAATTCGAGACATTTGTTTACCATGTGCTTTGAGATGATTGACTTGGTTTTAAAATTCTCTGTACTGTTGATTTCGTGATGGATTTCTCGGCTTTGACTTCTGATACCCTGACCATTTCATACTTGTATATTTGCAATGCTCGGCTTGAATTTATTCTCGGCCTCCATGTGCCCTTGACTTTTTTTTTCATGCTATTCACTGGATTAGACACGTGACCTTTCATATCTTGTTCTTGTGCATTTTGTTGTTGTTGAGTTGATATAGTCTGGTTTGAGTATTTGTTAGTGCATATCATCTTATTTTGGTTTGTTGTAAAATCAGTGGCATTGCTTCATCTTGTGTAAGTGCTTTTATCATCACTTAACCACTTCTTGGTTTGTTATGCACTGTTGCTTGAATCATTTTCACTTTAGTTGCTCTGGTGTCTGGTTTGGTTGCATTTCATGATTCATCTTGTAGTTGCATTTACTAGTGGTCTTCATTGAGCTTTGGCATTTGGGTCATGTTGGTTGTGTAGTTTGTTGCTTCATGTCTGTTTCTTTGTTGCTGTTGCATAGTGTCTTGAAACTTGGCCTATTGTGTACTTCGTATATGCACAATTGGTTCATGTTGTTGCTTATGTTGCTGTCATATACATTCATCAATGTTGTTTCACTGCCATACTTGATGATGTGGCCTGTACTTGTGTACTTCTGGTATGCTGCAGCTTGCATCTTTGTTACATTTGCTTGAGTTTGTGTCATCTTTACTTGCATTGCTGTACACTTTTGGTTTCATTGCTGCACTCGAGTTTTGTTACTTATGGTCTTCATTCTGGTTGGCACTTGCATGCATTTCTGGTTGCTGTGCATTTTTGTGCTTGCATTTTGATGCAGTCTTCATTAGCATGCTACTGATTTGTCTGACCTGATCTGCATACATGATTGTTGCAGTCCGTTTTGATGTTGGTCTACGTTGCATTCATGTCATGTCGTCTTGTGTTGAATCCAGTTTCAAAACTCGGGTTTGACCTTGTGCTCGTGTCGTGATTTTCAATGTTATTGCACGTGAGTTGAACCCGGTTTTTCATTTGGGTTTGACCTGTGCTCGCCTGTCCCTGTAAATCAATCAAGTGTATATATCGGCGTGCACGGCCTTGTGGCATATACAGTAATACACTGTGTATGTCACAAGTTGTTCGTGTATGATGAAATCAAATTTAAATTATGACGAACAACCCGAATAACTGAGGCAAATCATATTTTCAAAAATTATCTTTTATTTTTGAATTGCAAAAATATTTTATTTTCAATTTTACTGCGTTAGTTTATATTTTTGCAGATTGCTCAGATGCTGGATTCAAACTGGAATGCAGTTGAAGATAGAAATATGAGTGTGAGTGATATGTAGTGAGGTGCTGATGTAAATGTGAAAAATGTGATGTAATCAAAGTTGTATAGTTATAGTGAGAGCTTGAAATTGTACTATTCAAAAATGTAATAAATATTTATTTGAATAAAATATCTGTATAATTTATTTTATTCAACGAATATTTATTTAAACTGTGAAAAATAGAATAGTATATTAACAAATACATTTAAACGAATATATATATGTTTATTATCATCAAACAAAAATCATATAAGCACAAAGCGCATATTCAACATTCTGGGCTTGGTCGAGGATGTTCGTTTTTGCCTCGTTGGGTTTTCCTTCGATCTAGGAGTTCGAGTGTGGTCGCGTGAGTTCGTGTGACGGTCGAGCGTCGCCGCGACGATCACCGGAGGTGAGAGGCGCCGGTGTACGTGCACTACGTGCACGGTGTGTCTGGGACGATGGGTTTAAGTAGTGGCTCGGGTTCTGTCTCATGCTATTGAACATTTTTCTCGAAGTAGATGAGTTGGGGGTTGTCTCGATGGCAGACACGAGATGTTTGGGGCCTCGACTCGAGTTTCTGCTGTGGTGATTATTTGGATTTAGTTACAGCTAAGTTGTGTAAAAAGGAAATAAGTTACAAATTTAAAAATTTGTTCTTTGAAATAAAAGTTAATCAAATTTTCAAGAAGTGTTAATTGAATATATTTTCAAATTCAAAATGTTTAAGCTAATTGCTTTTGAAAGTAATTAACTAAATAAAATTTTAAATTTTAATTCAAAAGGTGTTTTTAATTTAAAATATTAAATCAAAACTTTTAAGTAATTCAAAACAAGTTTTAATAAGAATGTTTCAAGTTATAAAGTAATGTTTAAAAACTAAGTTTTCAAATATAATTTAAATGAATAAGTTTAAAAATGAGGTAATCAAATTTCTAAAGATAAATATTTGTTAAATTTAAATTAAACATGTTTGAAAAGGATTCAAAGATTTTAAAGATTTAATTAGATGTTTAAATTGTTTTTAATTTTAATTGATTTCTAAATGTTTTATTTTTTAAAATAATGTTTATTGATATAATTAAGCAAAATCAATTATAATGAAGAGTTTATCTTTAAGAAATTAAGATTTTGATTAATCTAAGATAATTAATTTGTGAAGATAAATAAGATTAATTAATTATTGATATTAACTTAAGAACAGTGAATTAATGATTTGTTAATAAGTAAAGGTTTAATTAAGATAAATGATTTTCTTAATTAATTAAGGATTTTCAAATACAAGGAGTTAGCTAATTATTTAATTAATTTTAAATGATTAGTTAATTATTTCATTAGTTTAAATAATCACTTAATTATGAATTAATTAAGTATAATTATTTTATAGAGTAATTAATGGATAATTACTGAATGTAATTAGAAAAGAGAAATTACTTATGGAAGTAATTAGTGGAAAATTACTTATGAAAGTAATTAATGAAAGTAATTAATGAAAGTGATTAAGTGTAAATCACTTGGTGTTATTAATTAAAGGATTAATTAATATAATTGATTAAAGAGTTAATTAATTAATTAAAGGTTAATTAATTAATTAAAGGATTAAGGTTAATTAATGATGTGATTAAATACTTGTTAAGGTAATTAATTAAGAGAGTAATTAACTAATGAAAGTAATCAGAGGATAATTACTTAATGGAAGTAATTAAGGTTTAATTACTTAGTTAATTTGGTTAATTAATTAATGTGATTAATTAATTAATGAAGGTGATTAATTTAAGATTAATTAAAAACTTAATTAATTAAAAACATAATTAATTAATAAAGTAATTAATTAAGAATTATTAATTAATGTAATTAATTAATAATTACTTAATGAAGTAATTAAGGATTAATTAATAAGTATAATTAATCAAAGGATTAATATAATTAATTAAGGAGTTAATCAATTAGGTAAGTAACTACAAAATGGTTAATTACTGTTTAAGATTAATTAAGACTAATTAATGAGTGTGGTTAATTAAAGATTAGTTGTTTAATTAATTAAAAGATTAATTAATTAATGAAGTAATTAGAGGATCATTAATTAATATAATTAATGAAATTAATCAAGGTTGATTAATGAAAGTGATTAATTAAAGTATGATTAATTAATTGCTATTAATTAAGCATTAATGTAATTAATTATAGTTAATTAATTAATGGAAGTAAACGGAGGATCATTAATTAATGTGATTAATGATAGTAATTAAAGGTTAATCATTGTAATTGGTTAAAGATAATTAATTTGTGTAATTAATTAAAAGGATAATTAATTTGTGTAATTAATTAAAGGTTAATTACTTAAATGTAATTAAAGGATAATTAATTAAGGAAGATTAATTGAGGTATATAATTAAGAGATGACTAATTAATTGGTAATTAATTAATGATAAGTAAGAAGGATTAAGTAATCCAAGCGATTAAAGGATAGTAATTAATTTAATTAAAGGTTAATTAAGTTAATTAAGAGTGAACCAAACCTGCTTATGGATGATTGATTGATATTGGATGATTGAATGATATTGGATGATTCGGATGTGATATCTTTGATATGTGATATGTGCTGCTTTATGATGTGAGATGTTTGGTTGATTTAGATAATATGGATTATCTATCTGTGATAATGTAAATCATCTATCTGTTTATGTTATTCTGAATATAAGTTTAAACCCTTAAATAACTTGGACATTAAAATGGCGTTTTGGATTTCGGTGAGAGCGGGATCGGGTTTCCATATTTGGATATCCGAAAACCACATCGATCCAAATTAAACGTTAGGTCGTGAATCCAAGTGAAGATCATAGTGAAGACTCGAAGTGTAAGAACTATTCGTCAGTATAACTCTGAGGGTCCGAGATGAGTTTGACGGAGATAGTAATTTCAGGTTCGAGATGGTGATTCAGAGTGCAAGGGCTATGGTCGTTAACTCTAAGGGTGATTCCAAAATGAGTGCAATGAGATAGTTCCTTCGGTTTCGTTCGAACCCGGAATGAACTTATATGGATTAAATGCTTTCAGAACATCGTCATGTGGACGATGAGAATTCTAAGATAGATGTGTTCTATAAAGGTAATCGTAGCCTCAAGCCTCATCGACCGGGAATGGCTAAAACAGGGGAGGTGCAGCAAGGTTAAGTGGGTAGCACCCAAGTAGGACGAGATTTACCCCTGTCTAGAGGTCCTTTTCTATTTCGGCTTAGTGTGTGGTCGGTGGCGCCAACCATGGGGTGGTCTTGTTTGGGACTGTCCAGTAAGGGATGGTTCCGGCCTTATGTTGCAGGGGATTTAGGGTGGATCCTCGGTACGGTGATCTAGGCCCCGTACTGTGACGGGCGACACCCCAGTCGCCCTGCCATTGATGGAAACCCATTCTTCCTACGAGCCCTTACGGTTTTGATTGCATTACCCAATTTTGTGGCTAGTAGCTGGAATTTAATGAATGTAACAATTTCGGCTATTTTCTATTTACTTGAGAACCCTAGACCCTATTATAATATCACTGGATTTCCTATCACGTGTTTTGGTTAGCGTAAGGTAAAAACTTTCCATGTTTATGCGTGGGAAGTCTTACGTGATACTTTTCTTTTCAAAGGTTTTCAAAGTTAAACAATTTTAAACCATTTACTCACACCAGACCCATGTCTGACACAAGTGTTTATTTTCTGTTTTATTAAACTCTTGGGTACTCATATTATGTATGAGTAGTCGAGGGATTCAAGGTAGCTTTGACGAATTCTAGAGGATATTTGGAGAAGGAGGCTTTAGCGTGTAGATATATAGTGGTTCTGCTGTGTTTGTATTGTGTTTGTATCTCTGTGATATCTTGAGTTGTATAAATAGATAGGTATTTATAACTGTCTAAACTGAGATGTATAAGTTGTGTAACTCTGATGTATATGATACTATGTAATATTTTATGTGATATATTATATTTCATTCATTCCACTTTGAGAATCTATTGTTGTTGTGTTTCTTCTTTCCAATCTTTTCTTCCTTATATCATGATGCGTCTTTCTGGTCTAAGAAAGTTGGGTCGTGACAAAATAAGAAACTACTCATTCATGGGGGGATTGTTGGAAATTTATGAATAATTTAAAGAGATTTGCATTAAGAAGAGTGAGGCGTTAAATGCCTTAGAAGATAAATAGTTCCACATAGTAGAATATAATAAACATCATGTGTTATATAGTACTATATGGTCCCTAGTATAGTTACTATGGAATGAAGAGAGACAATAGAGCAGGCCATCCTACAGGGTGGTGCAACGCACCATCCACATGCACGTGTTCGCACCCGTGTTTGTCCCCATGCCCGAGCCCGAGCCCATGCCCATGCCCGTGCCCATGCCCGTGCCCGCATCCGCTGCGCAGGCGAATGGGCATTTGAGGCATATTAGAGGCACTTAACACTTTGCAGTAGGCATGGCTTGGTCTGGTCGATCAAACTGGATGATTTTTCCTCTTGAGTATTCGGACCCGCTTTCTGACAATAGAATAAACTGTCGTTTCATTTAGTAACAGGTCGCAACCGATCCAATTATCACAATCATACAAACAGACACCTCTTACCGAATAGACACTTCCCCACACCTATATATAGGCAGAATGTCAGAATCGAAAATAATCGTTTTTTCTACACTATCTTCTCCTTTCTCTAAAACTCTGTTCTTAAAAACTCTCTTGAGTTCGTCGTTGCTCTGCAATCGCCAGCGCAGCCTTGCAGAGATCGGTCCATTTCATCTTGAGAAACAGTTGCTCGTCATTTCTATCGCGCCTTTGAGGGAGCATTTATGTTTCTAGGAAGCAGTATTACTACTGCACTCGAACACCCTATTCAACTGTATGAACTACCACTATGGTAAGTTCTATTTTTACATTCATTCATCAATGCATTGCAAGTAACATAACATGAAAGTTGCATTATGTAAAACCTCGAAAACACCTAAGGTTGTACTATAGCAACAAATCTCATTCTAAATAGCAAGACGACGATGGACCTTTCAAACAAACATGAACCATGCACAAATCCGTGATTCAGAAATATATGGTAGTAAAAGAAGCGAAAGTAATAGGGGAAAAAAAGACAGAGAGCACCTATAGTTGACGACAGGCCGAGGAAGAACAACAACAAAACAAAATGGCGACAACAAGCGATAGAAATCAAAGTGCGGTCAATTTACGGTTAAGCTGTCGATGGACGATGGAAGGGAAGACGATGGAGGGAGGAAGAGCAACAAAAAATAGTCGGGGAACTACGAGCGGGCGATAAACCAAATCACCTTTGATTAATGATTAGGACGCAAGAGGTGAATTTTTTTGGCGGAAATTAAATTTAGGGGCAGCGGATATTGAAGAGGAGGAAAAAGGAAGAAGGGGGATGAAATGATTAAAGAGGGGGGAAACCTTATAAGGGATGAAGTATAATGAAGAATCGCAGAGTGGGAAACAGACAAAGTGAAGTAAAAAAATAGGACTATTGTTTCACAAAATTATGAGAGAGACTTCTACTACCTTGAAGTGCAACTAAGTAATAATATGATAGTATAGATCAAGGAATTTTATAATATCGACTAGTAAGATGCCCATTGTTAACCCGCCTTTTGGCAAGGCAGCGTATAGGAGGATTTAACTCAATCGGCTGCATGATTGTCGATGTTGAAATACAATGGGTACGACTTGAATGGATGGATAGATGATCAATTGCAGACGAAAACAAGATTATGAAGCCGGGATCCGACATAGTCGATGGACAAAAGATATGGGATACTTGAAATACGAGTTTCGATAAAAGTCGAGTTATCGCAAGTTGCCTGGAGTTTGCTTTGAGTCACACTTGGACTTGCTTCAGGTCACATTGAGTTATTCTTTGAGTCAGTTGCGGTCGACAAGAATTCATAGGATCGGCATCATGAGTGGATTGACATCATAAGTGGATCGGCATCACGAGTGGATCGGCATCATAAGTGGATCGGGATCATGAGTGGGTCGGCATCATAAGTGGATCAGCATCACGAATGGGTCTGCATCATAAGTGGATCGGAAATTATGGTTGGCTTCGAGATGGTCTCGGGTCGGAAAAAAGGAATGGGATCGGCTTCATGGGAACGAAGTGGGTCGGCATGACTTAAAGACAAACTTTGGGTCGGCAAGCTTATTTCATCGGGTCGTCAACATTCTGTGATCGACACATTTAGGTTACTTTTGGTCGGTGGGTTTCAAGCTTTGGGTCGGTGAGGTTCAGGTCTCTATTCGGTGGTTTGGAATTTTGGAATGAGGGAATGAGGTTGCTTTGAGTCATGAAGCACGTTACTCCTGGTCGTTGAGACTGTTACTTTGAGTAAAAGGTGGATTTACCTCGGGTCGGTCCAACTGATATGGGTCAACTAAAGGAGGATTAGGTTGGCATGTGGATAGGATTGGTGTTTTGAAGGAGGATTGGCCTTGAGTCACTTCGAGTCCCAGCCTCATTTGCTTCGAGTCACAGGTAGGCATACTTTGGGTCATCACCTAGGAAATATCAGGTCGGCATATCTTAGAACTCAGGGTCCGGTCATAATGATAGATTTGAGGTTAGCTATAGTCTTGATAGGCTCGGACCACTCAGGAAGCTCGGGTTTTGCCTATAAATACAGCATGCGGTGCTTTAGGAAAGGGATCTTCATTCTGTTTCCCTTCTTTTTCTCCATTAAGGCTACTTTGCCACTATTATTTTAAAAACTCTGGATTGTAACTGTAATTGATTCTCATATCAATAAAAATGAAATTTCTGGATTGGACGTAGGCCAGAGTCAGCCATCACTATAAATCCTATGTTATTACTACTTTCTTTTTAATTTTTACCGTTCTTCATATTTATACTTTCTACGTACACTCTATCTGTGATCTATAACTGTGATTTGGTGCTTTCATCTGGACTTGGGTATTAGTGACTAATTTTGGCGCTAACATTTTGATGCTTTCACTAAGAGAGCTAGCACTCAGGGATTGGAAAGCTTGGATTCTAGATTCAAAGGCTTAGAGTATGGCAAAGCAAACAACAAGGAGACAAAGGGTGGAAAGGAGTGAGCAAGAAGGAAGTTAGGAGGATTTCTGGAGAAAACCAAGCCTCAATCTATCTTACTAGAAATGAGATGGAGGCAATGCTGAAAAGGAAGGAGGACATGATGCAGAACCTACTCTAGTAGTTTGGACAAGTTAAAGTACAAAGTCAAAGGAATGGGCCAACTGCAGCCACTGGAAATGCAGGACAAAGAACTAGAGCTGTAGAAGTCATAAGAGGACAAAACCCGGACTAGAATGGAGAGGTCTAAGGAAAGCTACAAAGGCCTGATGGTAGACCATCGAGATTGGATACTGGAAGAGCTATGAATGAAGCTCAGCGAGCAAGGGACAACACAACTGCAAATGAGCAAAACGAAGAATATTACCCTAAGTACCCTCCAAGACATGAGGGCGGTTTGGAGATGCAAACAGGGGACCACCCCCGGATGGAGATGAGCGGATGGTGGATTAATAAGAAGGATTATGAAAGGAGGATTACCGAGCAGAGGCTTGGAGGAAGTCAGTCGGAGTCCATTCACTACGAATATCAGAAACGCAAAGAACCCTCCAGAGTTCAAACTGCCAGCACTTGAGGCCTATGATGGAAAATCAGATCCGACTATGCATGTAACCAAATACATCGGACATATGGAAGTGCTGGGGGCATCTGTGGAGGTGATGGAAAGATGTTTCCCTCTATACTTGATGAATTCGGCCGCGCTTTCGTTCAGGCAGCTAGAGAATGGATCAATCAGGACATGGGGCAAGCTAGTGGAATGCTTCATGAGATAGTTCAGGGGTCCACATGATGCGACCCAAGAATGTGACAACGTTGGCATCAATGAAGCAGAGGATCAGAGAGTCCGTGAGAGGTTTTCTAATGCAGTTCAATGCAGCCGTAGCTTCAGTAGATCGCCCGGATTCGTCAATGATTTTGATGGTGGTGGTAGCAGGAATTGTAGAAGGAACTGAGTTTAAAGATTCATTGGCAAGGGATCCACCATAGGATCTTGGAGAATTCTATCATGAGGTAAAAAGATTTATTCAATTAGAGGATTCATGTGCTAATAGGTAAGAAATAAACACCGTGCAAGGCAAATGAACATCTGGAGAAGGACGAAGGGTAGATAAAGGAAAGCGCAAACAAGATGATGGATATGGTGGTTCTGACAAGCGAAGGAGAGGTTAAGAACCCCAATTCGCGACGTACGCAGACTTGACAGATAATCTGGAACGGATTTATTTGGACACGCGGGGGCAGCTCCTCTATCGG
The DNA here is from genome assembly GCA_030765085.1 of Allium cepa. Classification (NCBI taxonomy): domain Eukaryota; kingdom Viridiplantae; phylum Streptophyta; class Magnoliopsida; order Asparagales; family Amaryllidaceae; genus Allium; species Allium cepa. The sequence continues at coordinate 399,516,214 of CM060938.1, read as the reverse complement.
AAACCACCCAGAAGGGATCTCACAGAACGGGAACGCAGGAACGGGAAGTATTGCCTATTCCATGAGCTAGAAAGGCATGATATGGATGAGTGTTGCCATTTGAAGGACATGGTGGAGGAACATGTTATAAATGATAGATTGCCACAGTATGTGAGGGACTGGACAAGAGTGGTAGAACACAAGCAGCTACCGCTTGGTTCAAACAGGAACAACCCTGGATTGGGGTCATGACTCGTCATCCGCTGATCGTGATGGCAAGGGCCGAGTTAAGGTCTTGGACTTTGATCATCGAATAACATTTTTTGATTTTGTTTTAAAAACTAAAAAGCAACTATGGCACTTACACATGTAAGGGAACTGGAGCGATTCCCAGGCATGCTTTGAGTTGGTTTTGAAAAATAAAAAGCAACTATGCCACTTACACATGTAAGAGAACTGAAGCGATTCCCAGGCATGCTCTGAGTTGGTTATAGGCTGCTCTGCCTGGATAGGCAGTACTTAATTTTTTCTGTTTTTCTTATTGGACATTTGGAACTTAGATTAAACAAAAGAATTTAGACTTTATGAAACAAATCCCTAACAGGAGAGTTATGGGACGAACATTGGAAGTCGGTTGGAAATTAATCACTTTATGTTCAGGGACACTGAACTGGAGTGTAGAGAGCGACACCGCTTCATCGAAGAGCGACAGGATCGGCTCTCTCGTCATTGTTTCCCCTTTACCGAAGAGCGACAGGATTGGATTCAATAAGAGCCCGGAGAGGCTGTAATCGGTCTAGGACTTAAGCCATGGCATCGCTTAATGTTCAGGGATACTAAACCCGGAGTGCAGGAAGTGATGCTGCTTCGCCGAGAGTGACAGGATCGGCTCACTCAACGCTGTTTTCCCTTTACCAGTAAGTGACAGGATGGGATCCATTAAGAGCCCAGAGAGGCTGATATCGGTCCAGGAGGATCAGGGCATTGCTTAATGTTTTGGGATGCTGAATCGAAGTGCAAGGGATAGGTTGCTTCGTCGAAGCGCGACATGATCTGCCTATTCAATCGTTAAGTTTGGACTGAGCTTAACAAAATTCTGGAGGGGCCATCGACGATCCGGAGAGATCGTAGGATTTGATTACCGACTTCTAAGATGTGATATGGATTTAGATAGTGGCTTCGAATAGCAAAGGATTTGGCTAAGGAGCTGGAGTGGTCCCGAATTTCGATAGGGACCCAGCGAGGCCCCAATTTTAGATTAGGACCCGGAGAGGTCCCGGCTTTGGATTTAGACACGGTGAGGTCTCAAATTTGGACTACACGACCTAGGTAGGTCTCATACTTGAACCAAACGATCTGGAGAGATCGTAGATTCAATTAATGGATTTGGAAATAGATAATGACTTGGAACATTCGTAGACTTTGGATATTGGATTTGAAGCTATTCAAAACATGCCTTCCGATCGCACGACATGTTTTGGAGGGCAAAGTGTTAACCCGTCTTTTGGCGAGGCAGCGTGTAAGCGGATTTCACCCAATCGGCTGCACGGTTTTCGAGGTTAGAATACAATGGGTATGACTAAACTAGATAGATAGACGATCAATTACGGACGAAAAACATGATTATGAAGCTGGGATCAGTCATAGTTTATGGAAAAAAGATGCGGGTTACTTGAAATACGAGTTTTGATATAATTCAAGTTGTTGCAAGTTGCCTGTAGTTTGTTTTGAGTTGCACTTGGACTTGCTTCGGGTCACATTGAGTTGTGCTCCCAGTCGCTTGGGGTCAGCAAGAATTCATGGGATCGGCATCATGAGTGGATCGGCATCATGAGTGGATCGGCATCATAAGTGGATCGTCATCATGAGTGGATTGGCATCACGAGTGGGTTGGCATCATGAGTAGATCATCATCACGAATGGGTCGACATCATAAGTAGATAGGCAATTATGTTTGGCTTCGAGATGGGCTCGTGTCAACATAAAGGATTGGGATTGGCTTCATGGGAATGAAGTGGGTCGACATGACTTAAAGACAAACTCTGGATTGGCAAGCTTATTTCTTCGGGTCGTCAAAAGAAATGTGGTCGGCAGCATTCTAGGGTCAGCACATTTAGGTTGCTTTGGGTCGGTGAACTTCTTGCTTTGGGTCAGTGAGATTCAGGTCTATGTTCGGTGGTTCGGGATTTTGGAATGAGGGAATGAGATTGCTTTGAGTCATGAAGCATGCTACTCTGGGTTGTTGAGACTGTTACTTTAGAAAAAAGGTGGATTTACTTCCAGTCGGTCCAATTGATATGGGGTGGGCTAAAGGAGGATTGGGTCGGCACATGGATATGATCTTTGTTTTGAAGGAGGAGGATCGGCCTTGAGTCACTTCGAATCCCAGCCTCATTTGCTTCGAGTCATAAGTAGGCATGCTTCAGGGCATCTCCTAGGAAATTTTAGGTCGACATATCTTGGAACTCAAGGTCGGTCGTAATGATAGATTTAGGGTTGGCTATGGTCTTGATGGGCCCGGACCACTCTGGAAGCCCGGTAACTCGAGTTTTGCCTATAAATACAATAGGCGGAGCTTCAAGAAAGGAATCTTCATTATGTTTCCCTTCTTCTTCTCCATTAAAGCTACTCTGTCATTATTATTTTAAAAACTCTAGATTGTAACTGTAATTGATTCTCATATCAATAAAAAGGAAATTTCTAGAGTGGACGTTGGCCAGAGTCAGATGAACCACTATAAATCCTCTGTCATTACTATTTTCTTTTTAATTTTTACTGTTCCTCATATTTATACTTTCTACATATACTCTATCTGTGATATATAACTGTTATTTGGTCCTGTCATCTGGACTTGGGAGTTAGTGACCAATTTTGGCGCTAACACCCATGTCGATGGCATAGGTGTCATATTTCTTCATCTTTTATCATTTTTGTTTATACATTTTTCGTAGATTTAAAGTTTATTTGATGTTAAGTTTTTTTCCCTAAAAATAAAAGTAAAATCTTAAGAAATATAATATAGTATACGATCACTATGATCGGTAACATTTGTATTTCCTTTTAATTGGAAAATGTATAATACAAAAAAAAATTATGCATATATTATTTTGTATACTGCCATGGGCTTCCATTATTGTGCTTTTCGCAAAAATTAATTTTTTAATAGATATCAGTTTTTTTATATGCTACTTACCACCATGTTATATTTTTCATTTAACTTAAAACAACCATGTGTATTAGATTTACATTGGTTTTTCACTACCGTATGGCTACCAGCATCATTACTCCATACTCATTAACGGTCTTTGACTACCACACGGTAATAAAAAGCCGAACGACTAAAGTCTCATGTATAGAAAATGGTCCCATTGTTATTATAGAATTATTATTTACATGCTTAAAGAGCTTGTTAACCTTAAACATTTTTTCAATCATAGCTGACAACATAAACAATTATCACCAAAATGCCACAATGAAGCCACGTCCCTACCAATTTTTCATAGCATATCTTTTATTAATACTACTACAGCCAAATTTTATTCCAATACATTGTATGTTCATTTGAAAATCGCGTATATTTTCTAATTAGAAGAAACCATGTTGGGGAAGGGAAAGCCTCAATTGGTAGAAAAACCCCACAACTCCTTAGGGTTATCCTACGCTTAGAAGAAGAAGTCGGAAAAGGAAAAAATATAATGATAGTTTTTTGAATACCAAAACATGCATCAGTGCCTTAGGAACCTACTAATTTCAAAGATACTGACATAAGAACATGCATTTTTCATATAGTACAATCCAACTTTTTGAGCTACCTCAAACTTTCCTGTGATAATTTTTTGAACAGAAATACACTAGTTTATGGAACAATCACATCCACAACCGACAAAATATAACATTCAATAATTAAACACACATTCAATGTTGTAATCACAACCATAATTACCACCCAGAAAAATCAAAGAAACAAATGGTACAATTATAGACTAGTAGAATTATCTCAACTTATTTTTAGAAGTTCCTTATGAGCTTTTTCATGCTACAATCTAAACCATCGTCCAAGATAAGATTAATAATATACCATAACTCTTTTTAAAGATTCTTGCTTGGTCTATATACTAATTTATTTTGAAAAAGGTTCCGACAAAAAGATGAATGTAAAGCATTCAACAACTTGCTTCTTTTTGCTTATTACATGAAATCTTTCTTAAAAGCATCATAATCTACAATTAGAAATAAATTACCTTAAAGATATTTATTTATATATATATATATATATATATATAAACTAATTGCAGTAAAACGAAACTTCATATTCAAGGAGAAAAATCATCAATCACAATTTTCGTTGAATGTCCCTTAACATTGTCACTCCACCAATTGAAAATCTATTTTCTAGAACTTTAGTTTAAATATTTAAGGATTGTGTAGACTAATGTATATATGTTATATAAACTAACTAAAATAAATTCAATAGTGAGCATACTTTTGGTTGGAGAAGTCAAATTTAGAGGCAAATCATCATATATAGGAAAGTATGACCAAATAAAATAATAGTTATTAATGTACTATAATGAAAATTTTCTCCCAAAATGCATTGGTGCAACTACACAAAAGGCTAGTCGCACATTCGCAAATGAGTTAAAGGAAAGAAAACAAAAACATAAAGAAAGATTGTTATTTGTCTAAGTAAGCAAAGAGTTAATTTTGTAAACAACATTAAGTTTTGTGCTCACTATCGTTTAGCCTTCTTTACTCAAATCGTCTACTCCATAGTTAATCAAATCAACCACCATCTATATAAATTTCAATAATGGTACATGAAATCTTTCTTCAATGCACCATAATCTACAATGTGAAATCAGTTATTTCCAGTTATATTATTTTTAACCTAATTGTTGTAACATAGAATCTTTATATTTAAGAAAAAACAATCAGCGGTTATTATTTTCGTTGAATGGCCATTAACATTGCCGCTCCATGAATTTAAAATCTATTTTTTATTTACATAGTATAAATGTTAAAAGAACATGTGGATCAATGTGCATATGCTATATAAATTAAGTAAGAAAATCAATACCGAGCATAATTTTGGTTGGGGAAATCAAATTTGGTAGCAAATCATCATCTATAGAAAAGTTAACTATGCAAAAGAATTATTACTAATGTAGTCTAATGATACCATTCTTCCTAAATGTACATGATGCAACATATATAGAATGATAGTGGCGCAATCCATCAAAAAGCTGTAGATTCTACCAAAATTACAGTGGAAGAAAAGTACAATATCACTTATTGATAAAAGATTCATCAATGTGAATCATCAAGTGATTGTAAACAAATTTACAAACACACCGTTTCCAATTGTTGAATCATTATGGCATTGAATTTTTTCAAACACCAAACGTGAAAAACACGATTAAAATATATATGAAATAAGGCCGATCAATTGATTATAGCGACTGTAGAGAATAATGGTAAACTTGTATGGCCCAAATTTGCCTTATTTCTTTTCAACATATTGACATCAATAAATCATGGTAAATTTTCGTTTATCTTTTTTCATTATTATTGGTGCATTCATTCATTACATACGTTATTTATTTGCATAAGATGTATATGTGATATTCCGGAATTTCAAGGAATTTAAAATATGATAATCTCTGAAGTAATTATTTAAAATTGGTAAAATTTGTTAATTTCGAACAACAATAATTACAATGTGATGTTTTTAAATATAGTTATAAATAGATTTTTAAATGGAAGAATAATTTACAAATTTAAATTGTGTTATTTTATAAATAGATTTTTTTAGCAAAGCTAACCAGCTTTATAGTGGGCCGTGCCATTGTATATAAATTGGAAAAACAGGTGCTCTGCACATGCACAGAGCAACTAAACAGGCGAAATTTGAAAGCACAGGAGTTAGACGAAAGAGCCTAAACTACAACAACAACTATACTAATCTTCCTCAGAAGAGGAAGAACAATCTAGACCAATAGCCGAAGAAGGTCCAATAACATGAGAATACCCAGAGAAGAGAGCAGCCAGATAGGATCATAACCAACTGAGCCAGGAGAGTAAAGATATTTCCTATCCCATGTGACATCATAAAACTTACTTTTGTTCTCCTCACCAATCTCACCAACCCTAGTGATTCACAAACCATCTCCCTCAATATGGTAGATAAGATAACGACTCTCTCCCCCAATATCACTGATAAATGCATAAAAAGTGTCCCTCTCAGGCGAATATCCCATATCAGAAGGAGCGTGAACCCAAGCACGTTCATCAGAATTCCAGGAAATGATATCAGAAGAGGAAGCAGAGAGATCCACCTCTAGGGACGAAGGAGCAGAAACAATATATGGGGCTATAACAGGTACTGAAATAGGAGCTACACAATCCGGAGAAACAACAGGAAGATCCACAATGGGAGGAACAACAATGGGAGCTATATGAGCATCAACTAAGTGTACAGGAGGTGCAACCTTCTTAACCCACTTTCGGACAGGCAGACGTGGAAGAGGAATCCAGTCAACAAGGGGAACAACCTCACCAGAACAGGCTTCAGCAGAATGGCCAAAGGACTGACACAACGTACAAATCTTAGGTTTCCAACTATAGTGAACTCTGACCTCAGCGACATGGCTCTCATCTAATTTGACCTTTAAAACCATAGGCAAAGGTTTGTCAGGAGTTATCTCAATTGGAGCTTTGGCATAAACTAACTTCTTTCTGGCCATAGTATTAGCATCATAATATATCACCTTACCTACTAGACCAGCTAGCCAGTCGATCCCGATAAGAGGCTGGAGAACAGAAGGTATATGAGAAAAGTGGGCCCAGACAGGAATGGATAAAACTTGTTCCTTCGCACGATCCATATAAGGACTCCACGTTGTGATAATGAATGGTTTACCATCAATTAGAATAGGGCTGGCCTCCAGAATACGTTGCCTTTCATCACTACGCGAGAACTTAAAAAAGAACATTTCATTATCAAAGTGAACACTCAATCCACCCCTAGGCTTCCACGCCATGTTGCACCTCGACTTAACTAAATGATAGGGAGGATTGGAGTCAAGAAAGAAACCAACCAAATGCTCTTTCCAAAAATCCATGTCGGCCTCTATCACTTCCATGGGCGGAATCATCACACCCTCATTCTCAACTATATCGAAGTGACGAGGCGAATGAATACAGACATTACTAGGCAGCTTGGAAAACAAAGATGACCACTTTGGAGCAGGCTGTGGCAGTGGAGGGTCCAACGGATTAGGTTAAGAAACAACAGATAGGGTAATACTGTCATTGGCATTACACCTGATGAGCTGCCCAAAGCTAACCCATTATTAGCCTTAAAGAACGCAGCCGCGTCAACACATTCATCAGCTACCTCCACACCACCATTCGGCACCACTATAGTACGGTTAATATTCAAATTATCATCGCATACGGCACCACCATTTGGAGCATACTTACCCTCCATACAATTATCAGGAATCTCAGATCCAACAACAGCCAAATTAGTGTCAACAGGTAGACCCACCTCCAATATCGACCAAGCAGAATCAGAAGTTGAAGCTAAAATGGGCGACAGAGGGGACGCACCAAAAGTCGGGTTGATTCCATGAACAGTAGGAGCGGTCAAAACTGGGGATATTAAATCTGACATAATACCAGCCAAAGGGCTAACGTGCACCACCCTAGGCAATGCACAGACGTGATACGAACTAGTAGCAGCAATACTTACGATAGTTGGACGTACCGAAGCAATTGGGTGTGCAGGAGCCTAGAGCTCACCAGAATCGCAAAGCAGATCTGATAACGAAATCTTCTTCAAGGGCATGAGGAGGGATGGGCGAAAGGTAGGAAAAGAGGGGCGAAAATGAGGGGGAAGGCGGCGGAAGAACCAGAACCGGTTAAGTTACGAAAAGAAGGCGAAAGTCGCCAGATCTAAAATCGCCATTTTTGTAAACAAATGGTAAATTTGAAAGTTGTAAATAGATTTTAAATTGACTTATTATTTTCAAATTTAATAAGTGTGTTTAAATATATACACACATGTGTATTTAAGTTATTTTTAAATAGAATAATTATTTACAAATTTAATAATGTGTCTGTTTAAAATTGATATCTATATTTATTTGAATTGATTTTAAATTGGATTATAAATTGAATTTGAATTTGAATTTGGATTTAAAATTTAATTTAAAGGAATATATATATCTTGAAAATATTTTAGGATATAAAATATATGAATATAGTTTTCATTAAAAATAAGATTTGTTTTATATTATTTCTTTAAAGGAAATTTATTTATATAAATTTAGAAAATATTCATTTAATAGTAAATAAATACAAAAGTTTAATATTTACATTTAAAATGGATTAGATATACTATATATGATTTTATTTAAAATATGATTGGTTTTTATTTTATTTTCTTTTAAAAGTTTTATTTATTTAAAATTATAAAAGCATTTATTTATTTAGAAAGGTATTTATTAATTAGGAAATCTTTTATAAAAAAATCTTTTAAAATCATAAAAAATGAATAAATACAAGTGTAATTAAATCAAGTGACGTAAGTACATGTATTAGCATATTAATTAAGGTTAGGGACAAGTGTCACATTTATTTTAATTTTCTTTTATTTTTAATAAAATGTTATTTAACTTATATAAACTTCTATCTTTCCCCTTCATTTCCTTTTTCTATCTTCTTTTCAAAAACTAAGAGAACCAACCTGTAAACTATCTTCAAAACAACTCAGTTCAAAATCAAAAACCTAAAATTCATTCCTCAAGCCAAAATACAAACCTGTAATTCATCTCCTCTAAAGCAGAAAATCCACAAGATCAAAACCCTATAAAATACTTTGTCTTTAACCTGTAAAAACTTACCAAAAATCAAAACCTTGTGACCAAAAACCTGTAATCATTTTTTTTGCAAATCTGAAGTCTGCAACCATCTCAAACAAAAAGCCTACAACAACAGTTTTTTTCAAAAGTTCAAGCAAGACAACCTGTAAAAATTTATCTTAAGGCCTGAACAAAGATGTGTTTTCACATGCAACCCGCATCAATTAAGTCTTGAATCATCTCAGTCAACTAAGCATTTCATTTTAAAGAAATCAAAGCAATATAAAGTTTTTTGGGATCAAAACAACAAAAGCATGCAAGATTTAAAATCTAGCTTCCAAACTGTCTGCATTTTTTTTAAAAAGGTGAGTAAACATCTACTTAAAAAGCCTAAGTAATAACTGTTCTTTTGCTTGTTAGATTTCTGAAATAGTGTGTGTGTGTATGTATTATCTGTGTATATGAATGTGTATGGACTGTGCATGTATGTTTTGTTTGTTCTTCTTTGTTTTCAAGCTACAGAGATTAGGAATAAAAGAAAATTTTAATCTCCTTATCTGATCATTGTTAGGTTTTTATTTTTAAACATGATATGTTTGTTTAAACATGAATTCAAGTTTAAATTTTATTCAAGCAAAATAGATGTGAAAATCTTCTGGAATCAAAATATACAGTAGAAACTCTAAATACATGATTAAATCAAATATTATAATTTGTTGTTTCAGGATTATAACTCGAATCCACTTTGAAAGTTAGGATTTTTAAGATCAAAATCATAATTTTTAATGTTGTAGTGGGTGAGAAACTCTAAGTTAACTGGAAATTGGGTTTTTGAGTTTCTCTGGTGGTCGGAGGCTCTCGAGTGGTCGAGAACTTGGCTGGAGGTGGTAGGGAAGTGGTCGAGGCCGGGAAAAATGGTGGAGGTGTCAGATGTTCGCTGTAGCATCGTCAATCGGTTGATTAGGATTTTAAACCCTAAATAGGTCGGGCCTGGAAACCGATTCACTGCATTCTCTCGGAGTGATCGAGTGACTCGTGGCTTTGGGGAATGGCAGCATGGGATGTTGGCATGGTGTGGCCGAAGTTGCAGCAGCTTCGATGGTCGGAGACGTGGTTGCGAACAGTTTTTGTGGTGACGGTCGGGTTTTCTGGTTCACCTGAATTTCTCGATTTCGATCTGTGGCTTGTGTGAGAGTTTGGATGGTCGGGTCGGGCTTCAACGATGGTCGATGTGCCGGAGAGATCATCGAAGGCCGAAGGTGGCTCCGACAATGGTGCACGTACACGGTGTTTTGGGTTGTGTCAGGGGATTTGCTGTTGTTTAGGTTGGGTTTGCTCAAAGTAAGGATTGAGGTTTTGGGTTAGTAGCTCGAGTCTGCACTCAAGTACATGATGTGGGTTTATCCCGTAGATATTAAATTAAAAACTTATTAACTATTTTAGTGGTTACACGTTTTAAATTTAAATTAAAGACTAAAACAAAAATTTTGAAATAGAAAGGGAACCGGGTTAGACCCGAGTGGTCTTTGGGTTTGTCCCAAAGCAAAAAGGTTGAGTAGTTTAAAACAAAATTAAACATGGTTTTTTAAATTTAAAAATGAAATTGGTTTAAAACTTTCTTATACAATTTATTTTATATATAATAGATGTTTTCTTTAACATTTTAGTAAGAAGTTTGAAATTTGTTTAATTTAAATTTTGTTAAGTAAATCTAAAGTTATTTTAAACTTAAGTTTGAAATGGAATTTTAAAGATTTTTATAAAAGGAAGTTTTTAAAAATTTAAATTGAAACTATATTTAAACTATTACTTGATAATGTTTAAACATTTAAAGGTAAGTTATGTTTTGTTAACTTAAAATTTATCAAGTTAAATGTTTATTTTATTCTAAATCTTAATTAATGATTTAATTAAGTAAAGTTATTCGTAAGGATAAAATGATTTAAAATGTTTTAATGATAACTAAAGCAATAATAAGATAATGTTTTATCTTAAAATAATTAAGGTTTTTAATATCTTGGAATTAATAAAGTTAATTAAGGGAAATTAAGTATAAGTAATTACTTTAATTAATAATGAATAAGAATTAATTAAGATTAATTAATTGATTTAATTAATTTATTAAGAATTGATAATTAAAGGGTATAAGTTAATTAATTAGAGGTTAATTAATTTGTAATTAAGAATTATTAATCAGATAATTAGAGATTATTAATTAATGATTAAAGATTAATTAATTAAGTAATTAAGATTGATTAATTAATGATTAGAGATTAATTAACTAGTAATTAGTGATTAGTAATTAAAGTAACTAAAGATTAATTAACTTTTAATTAAAAAGTACTTAATTTATAATTAAGTTTTATTAATTAATAATTAGTTTTATTAATTAATAATAAAAGGACAATTAATCTATAATTGAAGTTAATTAAGGATCAATTAACTGTTATTTAGGGTTAATTAATTGTTATTAAGAATTGATTAACTGATTAATTTAGGATTAATTAATTTGTTATTAAGTTTTATTAATTGATAATTAAGGTTTATTAATTAATAATTATGGATTAAGTAATCTGTAATTAAAGATTAATTAATTTATTTAAAGGGGTAATTAAGGGATGAATTACCCAATTGTAATTAATCAAATAAATGTGATTAATTAATTGGTTGATTAATTATAGATAATTTTGATGATTGATTAAGTATGAATACTTAATAAGATTAAACAGTGTAATTACTTAGGGTAAGTAATTAATGTATAATTACTGGGATGTAATTAATTAAAGGGAAATTACTTAATGGGAAGTAATTAGAGGATAATTACTTAGTAGAAGTAATTAAGGATTAATTACTTGGTGTAATTAATCAAAGGATTAATATAATTAATCAAGTAGTTAATTAATTAAGGTAAGTAATTACAGGATGATAATTACTGTTTATGATTAAGGTTGATTAATGAAAGTGATTAATTAAAGTTTAATTAATTAATGTAATTAATTACTAAATGTGATAAATCAAGGTTTATTAATGAATATAATTAATTAAAGATTAATTAATTAATTAAAGAAGTAATTAAGGATCGTTAATTAAGTAATTAATGATGTAACTAAGAGATGATTAATTAAAAGGTAATTAATCGATATAAGTGATTAGAGGATAATTAATTAATGTAATCAATTAAGGATTAATAAATTATAATTAATTAATTAACTATTGAAAGTAATTAAAGGTTAATTCCTGTAAAAGGTTAAGGATAATTAATTTGTGTAATTAATTAAGAGTAATTACTTAATGTAATTAGAAAATAATTAATCAAGGGTGATTAATTAAGATGAATACTTAGATGATTTGTAATTAATTAATGGTTATGTAAGCAAGATTTATAATAATGAAAGTAATTAATTTAATTTATTTTAAATTAATTAGAGATGAAGTAATTCATTTAATTCATTTTAAATTAATTATAGATGGTGTGATTAATAGATCATTGCTTATGGATGGCTGATTGATATTGAATGACTTGATTATTTGATATCTGTGATGGGATATATGTGATATGTGATATGAGATGATTTGGTTGAATTGTGATAATATGGATTATCTATTTGTGAATATGTGGATTATCTGTCTGTGTGAATATGGGTAATAATTTAAATTGAACTGTTCTAACTTTAAAACAATTTGGATCTAAAAGATGGCATTTTGGATTTCGATGAGATCGGGATTAGGTTTCAAGATTTGGATATCCGAAAACCACATCGATCCAAATTAACGTTAGGTCATGAATCTCAAGTGAAGATGAAGATTTAGAGTGCAAGGGTTATTGTCGTTAACTCCGAGGGTGATTCCAAAATGAGTGTAACGAGATAATGCCTTAGGTTTCGTTCCAACCCGGAATGAACTTGTATGGATTGAATGCTTTTATAACTTCATCAGGTGGACGATGAGCATTCTAAGATGATATGCTCCATAAAGGTAATCATAGCCTCAAGCCTCATCAACCAGGAATGGCTAAAACAGGGGAGGTGCAACAAGGTTAAGTGGGTAGCACCCAAGTAGGATGAGATTTACCCTTGTCTAGAGACCCTTTTTATTCGGCTGTATGGGCGGTTGCTAGCTACAACCGTAGGGTTATCTTATTTGGGACTGTCCAGTAAGGGATGGTTCCGGCTTCGTGTTGTAGGGGATTGGAAGTAATCCTCAGTACGGTGATCTAGGCCCCGTACTGTGACGAGCGGTACCCCAATAGCCCTGCCATTGATGGAAACCCATTCTTCCTACGTGCCCTTACGGTTTTGATTGTATTACCCACTTTGTGCCTAGTATGCTGGAATTTAATTATGTAACAATTTCAGCTATTTCTTATTTATTTGAAAACCCTAGACCCTATTATAATATCATTGATTTCCTATCAAATGTTTTGGTTAGCGTAAGGTAAAAACTTACCCATGTTTATGTGTGGGAAGTCTTACGTGATACCTTTATTTACAAAGGTTTTTAAAGTTAAAAAACTTTAACCGTTTACACACACCAGATGCATGTCTGACCTAGAGTTTATTTCTGTTTTTCTTCAACTTTTGGGTACACAAATTTTTACGAGTAGCCAAGGGATTCTGGTTAGCTTTGATGAATTCTGGAGGAGATATGGAGCAGGAGGCTTCAGCGTTGTAGATATATAGTGGTTCCGCTGTGTTGATCTCTGTGTTATTATCTGATTTGTATTTGATTTGTATGATAGACAAGTGTTTATAACTGTCTAATTTGTGATGTATAAGCTGTGTATCTCTGATGTATATGATACTATGTAATATAGTATGTGATTAATATAATTTATTCGTTCCGTTGTTGAGATTCTGATGTTGTTTCTTTCTTTCTTCTCTATCTTTTCTCTTCTCTATCCTTGTATTTCTTAATAATGATGCGTCTTTCTGTGAAGAGAAAGGAGGGTCGTTACAGTATATTTGCAAGTTAATGGTTTAAGAGAGTTCAGGTTATCATATTGGTAACTTGTAAATATATAGTGAATTAAAACTCAAACATGATTTAGTATTAAAATGCAATAATGATGATTATATAGAATAATAGATTAGTTTTATAACATGAGTTAGCAAATCAGATCTTATCCAAGACTTGTATCATTTGATGATACCACGTGAATCGCTAAGTGCAGCACCAATGTATCCATGAGTTAGTATTTGTAAGATCGCTCCGTTGAGTCCCTTATTGGTTATAGAAAGTTAGCAAATCAGATCCCCTTATTTATGTTATAGTCATACGAAATATATTAGGAATTATCACTTATTTCCTTTTTGTGATACATGTTACTACTATATGTGTAAATATTCAATCATATGGTAACTTGCATTAATATCCACTCCAATCTACACCTATTTTTATCAATAAAATTTAACCAAACTACCATTTAGCCCAAATTTTGTAAACAAATAGTAGTATATCTCTGTATCAATGTAACAACCCACCTTTTTGGATAGTTTAAATCGACAATAAACCACACATGTCGGACTCAAACCATTCAAAAGGGAGGATTGTATGGGGTAAAAAAGAAAAAGAAGAGAAAGAAAACAAATAAAATAAAAACAAACAAAGAATCTCACAGCGGAATGACAAAATATAATAATCAAATAACAGTTCATGAAGCTGTTTACAAACAACATTTGATTACAATTTTATAATGCAGATCAGAGTTACATACAAAAGAAATAAATAAATAATGCAGCGGAACAACATGATGCAGTGGAACATATATGAAATAATATATATAATATACTAATTCTTCATTTTCGTCCTCTAGAAAAATAGTCTTTAATACACTGAAAAGCTCAGACCGACCCAAGCGTAATGAAAAGACAAAACACTCGCGTCAGAACTAAATGATCTTATGTAAGTTAAATCGATAGTAAATAAATATGAGTGTGATGGCTTCAGAGATGTTTACGAGGTTTACATCTCTTATCCAGTGTCTAACGTGCATGCAATAACTCAAGAAATGTTTGGGATTCCATCTCATAAGGATCCGTTAAACTATTTACGTACATAATATAATACGCTATATAATAGTGTCTACAGTAAAGTAAAGTATTAAAATAGCGTTAAGGCGTTATCCATATCCTCGATTTCATATCTAGAGTTTTCATCAGTCTCCAACATCATCACTTTTTGCATCCAAATCTAAATTTCGAGCATCCTCGGGTAGTTGACGCCGTCTACCTACTACGAACATTGTTGCTACCCTCAATCTTCGCATGTCATCATCGATCCATGCCGTAGCCCACTTTACTTTTCATCGTTACCCCTTCGTTTGTCATCTAAAAATTGCGATTTCACTGTATTTATGGGGAGGAGATGGTGAAGGGTTGGACAATTATCTTTGGGTTAACTATGGTGATGGATCGATGCTCTAAGTCCTTGGTCCGGATGATATGCAAAATTTCCTCATAGAAATGCACTCCAACATTCATCGAATCTAGGTTTCAGCATTCCAGAATCTTTATCCTATCTACACTCAAAATCAAACATCACATTCCTACAAAGAAAGCCCTACACCACCTTAGGCAGTGGCTTCATTAATGTAAATTCAAGGCAATGGGTGACATCAGACACATAGTTACAACATGTGCCGGAGCCCATTTCCTGGCACGAGTGGGCTATCTCCACAGAGTGCATCCATTCACTGTTCCATGAACATAGGATACACACTACGTAGACTGAATTACATATTTGGGTTGATGTATAGAACTTGACTGGTCAACACATGTAGACATCCATTGGATTTTCTACATTGGTTACACGAGGCTCAATCAAGATAAATACTAAAACTGAATCATCCATGACCATTCTCGTATCTCAAGTTTTCATTATATAATTGACCTTAGATGGTAAGGGCTTCTCATTGCTGCTATGAGCCCTTTTACACCTCTGACAACAGGTTCTTCAATGCCAACATCAACTTCAACCCTATTCAAGGCTAGGCTACCTCGACATATGTCTCAACAACCATTGTCACTATCTCCTTATATGCCCCTTGGAGAGGAAATAGCCTTGAAAGGCGATTTAGCGGACATTATGATCCTTAACAACCCTATGGATTCTCTAGCCTTGAGGTTAACGATCATGAATGTTAAACGAATCTGTGATCTCCATGATATCCCTTTAGTTGAAACTTTGGTTCCTCTACCATACCAAAAGGCATACAATCCCATGGAGGGCCACATAAATTACAGTATATCATGTGTCTTTATGGAAATGTACCACTGTTCAACCATTTTCTAATGCTGATGCTCCAACTCTTCTGGCTAGCTCTGACTCAACTATATCTAAAGGTATACATTGCTTTGAACTGTAAATATATGAGTTTTGTTAAACACTTGTGTAGGGTTCCAACCTTCCAGGAGATTCGATATCTTTATAACTTCAAGAAGAGGTTCGATGACCCATCTATTACCTTCATGGAGTTGTATCACGCCTATCAATTAGTCATCGACCTCCACAACAAGCTCAGTACATTCAAAGATGAATACTACTTAGTTAGTTGCCCAACCAGTTTCTTTGAAAAATGGTTGTCCAGATGTAAGTTCCAACTACTTACATCCTACTGCATTAGAGTTTACTTCACTCAAGTTGCTAATTTTCTTTCGCTCCTTTTACAAATATCCCTCCAAGAGTCACCAATACTACTCTGGCACATACTCCTCTACTCCTAAAATAAATACCAAAAGAGGATAGAAGATGAATGAATGAATGTGCTTAATGAGCTTCAACTACGTCACTTTTGATTGTTGTACAACATTTGAAGAGTCATTTATGTTCCTCTTACACACAGAGCTGCTAAAAATGGCCCAACACTCAAGAGACTGAAGTCAATCCTCCTACCCTTATGCATTAAGATGATCCAAGTATAGAAAAGGTCACCCATAACGTCAACGACAAGGGGGATGAGAGGAATCAAGAAGAAGAAGAAATCGAAGAAGAGGGAGAAAAAGAAAGAGATGACGAGTGAGAGGATAAAGACAAAGACGAAGATGAAGTATACAATGGGGAAGAGTTGACTAGTGACATCGATCCATTGAAAGAGATTATTCCATCTACACCCATGTCCCTCAAACTCAAAATCAGAACTACTAGGTTGCGATTGAGCCTAACAAAGTCTAGTTGGTGGTCTTTCCCTTGCTTAACCATCGAGGACATTTCACTGCCTTATCTAACCTTGATAATGTTCCTAAACCTACTACCTCAATGACTTCCCAACTCCTGACTTTCCATATAGTGTCGATGTGCCCTTTACTTCTGTAGGGGAAGTTACTCCGATCTCTCAACCCCATGAGAATGGTCCATAAAACCAATAGGAATAAAAGCACCTGCACAAAACTTAGGATCACATGCACATTCACTCCACATGTACTTTTATTTGATTCCAAATTCTAATTTTCTTCTCTTCCGTTTAGATACCATGGGATACTTTCCATATAAAGGTCTCGAAGTAGATCCAGCTACTCCGGCCATAGGCAGCCTAGCTCTTCATATTTATACTATGTATCTGAAAAAGAAAGAGCAAGGAGAAAAGACATATCGAGGATTTAATAGTTAGATAAATATTATATGATTTTAGTTGTAAGTAGTTGTAACCGTGAGTATTTAATTAGAAAATAAAATGACATTTTGGTTTTAAATATTCATGGTCAAGATGTTTCGAAAAAGGATATTAATTCATCCATTGAGACTAAAGTGCGTAACACTCTTCAAATATTGGGTAGTGTAATACTCATAGTTGTTAGTGGCACCAAGGGGTTACATACTTTTAGTTATTGGATAACTATGGAATGATTAATCCAAGAGTTTTCTGTTAGTTGAAGATAACTAGGTCAATGAGGAAATCTCACTGGGATGAAGTTACATGGTTCCCTCGAACTCAGAATAAAACTTCAATCTAAATACTCCACTTTGATTATAATTAAATCATTGCATGGCGACCCATTGAACAAGTAAGTTAGTTTTGAATTGAAACATTGAAAGTGAAGCACTACTCAATAGAGAATTCATCTCCTTAGTTTTATGAGGTTACTATTACGGTCAAATGCAGTGAACTCAAAGTCAAAATGCCTAGCCAGAGTAGTATGGTTAGCAAAAATGTTATTATTAAATCAAGGTCGTTGTTTTTAGACTAACCAAGTTGGATGTAGAAAAAATTGGACTTTTGACTAATGCAAAATTCCATATATCCTAAAGTGATATTGTTTTGATGAAGACAACGTGTAAATTATCATTACTCAAAGGTACTGCTTAAGAAAATGTGAATCTTGATTTTATCGGAAAGATCTGTAAGCGATAAATTTGGCCAAACTATCATAATAGTAGCAAAGGTGATGTGTAAGAATTAATATTTGAATTGTTTAAAATTAATCGTCGACTAAATTCACACCTCTAAGCCTTATAATCGTATTAGTGAATCTCCAAAAACCACACGATTTGACTAGTTTATAAAATATTATTATTGATTAAGTTAATTGATATTTGTTAATTATTGTTATTTTATTTTATTTTTGGCATTGTTAATAATTATACAATGCATATGTAAATGTTATATTTGCGTGATCGATATACGATATCAGTATACTTTTAACGAGGTTTAAAGGAGAAAATATTACTTCTACCCCATAAATGGTGAAAAATGGATGACCACTTAAGGGGGAGATAAGGATGGACTAGTTGAAACCTTAGAAAGAATTATATAGGGTAATTTTTATAAAGATAATCGGAAAGGTTTCATTCTCTCTATTAAAACAAATCATATGATTTTATTTCTAACGGTGATTTTCTTTCTCCTCGTTTTCTTCCATCCTCGACCGCCTTTTTCATCCACCTTTTCCAAAATAAAATCAAATCCAAAATAAATTAAAACATCAAATAAAATTAGTAGCTACGTGGTCATCCACCTCTTGAATAAATTGAATGTTGAATTAAGAACCTAATATGGGATTTCGAAATCAAAGTGTTACTTATTGGTTAGATCTAAAAGGTATATTCTAAATTTATTTTGTTTACTTAGATATAATATACTTATCACAATTTTATATGTGCATATTATTGCTTCACCTTTATTAAAATAAGCAATACAACTTAAACACTATTTTAACTTGATAAATCAAACCAAACTTTATATATACATGAAATAATATTGCAAGTTAAGAATTTGTGTTTTTGAATTATCTATAATAATATTCTAAACATATTATACAATTTAATGGTTTAATGTTTCTATTTGAATTTTAATTAACCCAAAATTATAGAGATTGTTGACATCTTATTTGATTTAATGTACATAACTTGGCCTTATAATATTTTGATTATTCAAGAAAATGAATCTTTAGTTTTGGGCTAAAAATTTATGTATGTGTATATGCATATATATTTGCAGATACGTTAAGATTTAATGTAATATGGATGTATGTTATAAATCTATTCGAAATTATTTTGGCATAATCATTATATATATGTAAGTATATATACACATACGCACACACACACACACACTTACATAATCATTTATATTTTTATATACCATTAAGGCATGTATTTTAGAAATAATATTTTTATAAATCATTTTTCATTAAACAATTTATAATTGAGGTAATAATATGTACACACAAATAGCAAACATATACATGATAGATATAAGTCCTAATATCTACATATGTATATATTGATGTGTAATTGTTTTTTGCTTTTGTTATTTTAAAAATATCGTTGTAACATATCATCCCTTGTATATTGGTTAGGTATAGTATTAATTTAATGTTTGCAAAAAAGGATAAGTGGAATCATTCAATGATGCTCCATTGATCTCCTTCCTTTTAGATCTTGATGTGATCATATCTAGATCTATTTCGTGTTTATTCTTATTCTTAAACACTGAACAATCACACTTAATATATGTTTCATATGTTTGTCACACCTTCTAAAATATGAATATCTTTGATGCATTCATATGCTTTCGAATTTCACAATTAGTTAACATATATTTAATTAATTATGAACATGACAATGTTAATAAAATATGATCATACTAATAAAAACTAGATTAGATATGGTGAAACTCTTTAGACTTCAAAAGGCCATTATGATCCAAATAGTAAAAAAGATTGAAATCTAACCTTTCCACCAAGTAAAATAGACAGGGTTCCTTCAATGGAATTAGAGCTTGGCTTTGGTCTATTCATTCTAATTAGCCAAAATTTAGCGCCAACTAATTAAACTTATCTATTCGATGGGTGTCTAGAAAAGTAGTATCTAGGCTTGTGGTTGAATAATCAAGTATTCACCCCTTTCTGACTATCGGCCAGGCCCAATGAGCGGTGCATGTCCAAAAGGTTGGTCCAAATGTAAGGCCTAGGGCAATTTGGGCCTTGGGTTGTTTTTCAAATTATCATTTAAAAATTTAAAACATATCTTAAATTTAGAAGTTAAGTTTATAATATACAATCAATTTTTCTAAAGTTATGAAATATTTTTCAAAATGGTTTTGAAAATAAATGTAAAATTTTCAAAAATTATTCAATATTAATTAACTAGATTATTTAATTATTTAATTATCTAAAAAATAAATAATTAATATATATATATATATATATAATGGTATATATATATATATATATTCTCAAATTGTTTAAGGGATAATTTTTTAAAATTTTTTAAAACTATTTAATTGAAAATGTTTCGATCAAATGAATAATTTGTTTGATAAATAAATTAATTAAATGTTAATAAATGTAAACACACACACATACACAATGATATATGTATATAACTGTAATTGTTATAACCATTTATTTATTTTAAATTTGTTTAGCATGAATAATATTTACCTTTTGATTTAATTTATATTTTTAATTTAATAAAATAATTTATGAAATAAATGAATTAAGTAAAAGTTAATTAATTAATAAGAATGCATATATTGATATGTATATATAAACAAATTATAAGTGTTATAGTGGGTTATTTATCTTAAATAGTTTAAGATTAATAATATAAAATTTATGAAATTTTAATTAAATTGGTTAATTAAATAAAATTTAAAATTAATTAAATATGATTTAATTAATAATAATTGAAATAAATTAAATATGATTTAATTAAATATATATATATATATATATATATATATGTTGTATAAGTTAATTAAATTATAATAGTTATGAATAAGTGTAACGATCCCCATTTTGAGCCAAATTTAATTTAGTAATTAATATAATTTTTGGGATTAAATTGTGAATTAATTTGAAATTTTTACAAAATAAATAAGATATGTGTTTGTTTTATAAATAAATTGTAAATAAGAATTTTGATTTGGAATTCAAAAATAAATATCTTAAAAAATAAATTGGATTTAAAACTTTATATTTAAAAAAAACTAATAAAAATATGTTTTAATATATATATATATATATATATATATATATATGCATGTATGTACATATATTTGGAAGTTATGTTTTAAATTTTATAATTTTCAAAAGCTATTTAAGGGTTAAATTCTAATATATATATATATGTTTATATATTTATTTATTAGTGTATAATAAATTTTAAAATCATTTTCTTAAGGTTATATAAATATATAAATAAAAGGAAATGTATATAGATAAATATTTATTTATTTAAAGGTATAATAGCTTTAATTAAAATAAGGTTTGATAAAAAGGTTTATATGCTTTTCTATTAAAATTTATACATGATATAAAATAGTTTGTATATATATATACATACATACATACATATATATATATATATATATATATATATATGTTAATATAAAAATATAAAACACTTATATATATTTAAACTAAATGGAAAATATGACATAAAAACTAATAAAAACATATAAATACAAGTGTAATCATCTTAACATGAAGATTTACAAGTGTAAGATAATTATTACATGTCTAACTATTTTAATATATGAGATTAACAAGTGTAGATAAATTAGCATGCAAATATAACAAGTGTCTTATTTTTAAAATTTTCTTTTTAATTTTAAAATTAATGAATAAAATGAAGAACAAAGTTATATATACCACTCTATATTCTTCCTTTCTCATTTTCTTTCATACATTCAAAAATTTATATGTTTCAAAATCCAAAACCTGAGAGAATTCAAAACCAGAAAAGAATCAGTAATCAAACTTTTATAAACTTCAACCTGAAAAAGAAAAGCAAGTCACAATCTATTTTTAGATCAAAAGCAAGTATCAACCTCTATTTAAGTCTCAGATCTAAAAAGTAAAGATTCAACTCAGTTCAAAATCAAAGCAGATCAAAAGCAAGTTTAAATCAAAATGATTTCCAGTTTTCAAACACAAAGCAAATTCCAGCTTTTAAAATCAAACAATTACAAACTGTTTCAACCTGGAAACATAAGCAAAGAAAAGATTTCAACCTTCTGATCATATCAAGCTTCAGTTAACAATCAAATTCCAGATTTTTCAAAAACTCTGGCTTCTCTGTTCCAGGTGATCAACACCTTTTCAAAAAGCTAATTTTGTTTGATACCCTGATGCTTGTGATGGTCATTGAGGATATGATGTGAAAATTGTTTGCATGAGTGAAAATATGTTTGCATATATATATATATGTGTGTGTGTGTGTGTGTGTGTGTGTGTGTGTGTGTGTGTGTATGAGGATTCATTGATATGCCTGTTTGTACATACATACATACATACATACATACATACATACATACATACATACATACATACATACATATATGTCTCTGTTATATTGACAGGTTAAATTATGTTAGAAATTCAATCTCTCTTTCTCCAATTCTTCGTAGACTATGATGTTCAAACAAAATATGATTAAATTATCAAGATTTTGATTTCAAAAATATTTGTAAGAACAATTAGTTGAGTATTTTCTGGGAATTAGAAAAAATTCAGCAAAAACTCAAAGCATGTTAAAATTCGAATGTCAAAATTTCTGATTTCATATACATCATCTAATTTGTATTCGAGAACTATGAATTTTAAAAATAAAATCAAGATTTTTAATGTTATTTTTGGGAGAATTAGTGGGATGAACCGAAATCCTATTTTGAGTGGTTTTTGGCGATCAGGGAAGGGTTGGATGTCGTGATCGTCGCTGGAGGAAGCGGGAGGAGTGGAGATTAACGGAAAAATATTAGGTGGATTTTTAGGCCACCATGGTGGCTGGTCGACGGCAAGGTAGGGTTTTAAACCCAGTTTTGGTCGATGAAGTTTCAGAAGGAAATTCGCCATCGACGATGCATCGGGATTGATGAGACCAAAGGGAATAGGAGCATGGTTCCACGGTGGAGCTCTAGTCATGATCGTGAGGTCGCTGGTGACCCGAGGTGGCGGGTCGAGGTGTTTTTGGGTGTCGAGTTGTTCCAGGTAGTTGTCGAGGGTGCTTGAATTCGATTTTTGAATTTACTCGAGGTTCTGGGTGGTTGTTTGGGTTAAGAGGATCAACGATGACTCGCCGACGATGGCAATAGTTATCAGAGTGTAGGCGATAAATCGTACACGTGCACGTGGTGTCTATAGTTGTCAATGGGTTGGGATTAGAGAAGAAGAGATGGAGCTCGGGTTTTGTCTCGGGGAAAATGTGTTGACTCAGGTTTGCTACCAGGTCATTCGTGAGTGTTTAACCTATACAACAGTTTTAAAATTTAAAACAAAACAAAGAAAGAAAAAAAGATGGGAAGGTTCTCGGGGTTGTACTTGGGTGAATCATGCATTGGCTCGGTTAAGTACCCGAAGTTGCCTCGGGTCAGAAATCTGAAAGTATAATTACAAGTTTAAAAGTTTGAATAAATCTTTAAACCATTTCTTCAAATAATTAATGTTTTATTTAAGTTTGGAAATGGATAAAGGTTTTAAAAGTAAGTTATTAATCAAGTTTAAAGTGTTTATATATATACACACACTTTTTTTAATTTATTCTTAAGTTTATTTTGAAATAAAATTTAATAGCTTAGTTAAGAAGCTGATTAAAAAGATAAATGGTTTATCTTAAGTCATGTTTTTGAGTAGCAATTAACTTAAAGGTATTAAGTTGATTCATATTTTAATGATAATTTATTTTCAAGGTTTATTAAATAGAGATTTAAATAATAATTAAGAAATAAATTAAGGTAATGATTTATCTTTGATTTATTAAGGTCTTGAGTAATTAAAAGATCATTAATTAATGTATGTAATTAATGGTTAGTTGCTTATTGTGATTACTTAAAGGTTAATTACTTAATGTAATTAAAGGTTGATTAATTAATAGAAGTAATTAAAGGATAGTTAATTACTTAATGTCATTAAATTAAGGTGATTAATTAATGGATAATCACTTAATGTAATTAAATTAAAGGATGATTATTTTATAGGAATAATTAAAGGATAATTACTCAATGAGAATAATTAAAGGTTGATTAATTATTCAAGGTTCATTTATTTATGTAAGTAATTAAGGGATAATTAATTACTTAAAGTAAGTAATTAAAAGATAATTAGTGATTAAAGGTTAATTAGTTAATAATTAAAGGATAATTAATTAAGTAATTAAAGGATGATTGATTAATAATTAAAGAGTAATTAATCAAGTGATTTAGCATAATTACTTAATATTAATTAAAGATAATCACTTATTGTAATTAATTGAGGATAATCAATTAATATATTTGATTAAAGTTTAATTAATGATAATTACTTAAAGGCTAATGACTTAATATAAATTAATTAAGGATAATTAATTAATTAAATGATAATTAACTAAGGGTTAATTTGTTAATGTAATTAATTAAGGGTTAATTATTAATGTGATTAATTTTAAGGTTATGTGATTAATCATGGGATAATTATTTAATCAAAGGCTAATTAATTAATATTAATTAAGTAGGGTTTGGTAATTAATTCATAAGTAATTAATTTATTGGGTTAATTATAAATTATGTGATAATTTGATTTTGCTTATGGATGATTGAATTATATTGAATGCCTTGAATTGCTTGATATCTCTGATATGTGATGTTCTGTGATATAATTGTTTTGGATTGAGATTTGAACTGTGATTTAATTATCTGTGATGAATTTACTTGTTTATTTGTGAATAAAAGATAAGCGTTATAGGATTATACCGCTTATTGTTATTGTTTTGCTTGGATTCATAATGGTTGTTTATTGTTGTATGTAAAACCCCCACACCCAACACACACAAATATGGGTTTCATTGGAAATTGGTTAAGTCACAGGTATTTTGAAGTTAATATTATTTTATTCAAAAATGGTGAAAATTTAAAGGTTGAATTTTGAATCCAAAATGGTTTGGAAATGAAATTGGGTTAAATATTTTGAAAAAGAAGTTTTGAAATAAAAATTATTTTGCGAATTTAAATTTAACCCAAATAGAACTTGCCGAGAATACAGCAGTTCGTTGATTTTCCAATTTATACTTCCAAAGGCTATAACTTGAGCAAATTTAATCGGATTTTCCCGAAACGAAAAGCCTTTGTTTTCGAATGATAACAGCTTTTTAATAAAATTTCAAGTTTTTGTTGAAAAGATTTCGAGCTGTGGATAAATCAAGTTTGAAATGGAAATAGTTTTGAAAGCTATGAATGAATCTTTGTTAAAGATTGTTGAACCTTGTTTTCAAATTGAAGAGGATCTTAAAGATGGATCTTTTGTTTAAAAGATTATAATGGAAATTTGTTTAAACCATTCAAAAGGAATGGTTTTGGGCTAAAAGTTGTGACTTAACTAGGATCCAGTGTGTCCATATGTTTCTAAAATAAGCGCTCATTATTCGGTTAAGCCGAGAGAGGGCATTATGTCATAAAACTCATTCCGAATAATGATACGATGGAATGGGACCGGGTATTTTTGAGAACGAAAGGATTACCTGTCGATTGTCTCTGCACTGAGTTGCTCTAGTATGGAGATCTCCATATGTGATGGTCATTCCGGTCGGGATTGTGGATATCCAGATTTGCAAGGACTTCTTTTTGAAGTACCCTCGGTTCCATTCCAACCCAGAATGGACTTGTATGGATGTATGTCTGACGTTACACTTTGAGATATAAAGCTCGTTTCTATCAAATACATTTCTGTTTGGCGGCAAAGAATTTATTCTCTTAGCTTAACACCCTTCTCTGAGACGTACGAGCTCAGAGGTTATGTAGTTGATGGTTACTAATGATATATTCCCAATTTGGTAATGTGGCTGCTAAGTGCTGATCATTGGTTGATCGAAGCATGGATTTTGTGAAAAGCGTAGCTTTGTGGGATGAGACTTCATCGAACCCCACATCTCGGATATGGTCGAAATAGGAAGGATGCAGCAAGGTTACGGGGTTCGCGCCCCTTAGGGTATGTGCATTTCCTTCTAGATAAAAAGTGGTATCATGGTATGGAGCCCAGATATTTAACTTATGTGGTCGTTGGAATTTGTTGGTGAATCTCGGGATCAAGGTTGGTTACGACCGGGGGATGACATACTCGTGACAGTTAGTTACCTAGTTATAGAGGTAACTCGGCCTTGTGTTGGCAGAGATTTGGTTATGTTCTGGGGGTGTCCCTCCAGAGGCATACCCATTCGAAAAGGAAGTTCCTTAGACTTGAACATTTGTTGGAAATCCAATCACCCAATACAAGCCCTTTACGATTTTAGTTGTAGAACCTGCCGTTTAACATGGTAGCTATAGTAGGTATACTATAGTGGTAGTATGCTGGCTAAGATTAATATTATACTTTCGAACTGTTTTCTACACTATACACTAATAATATTATCAATAGGATTTTTGCGTATCAAGCATGTTTGACTATTATAAGGAGAAATCTCCCCCAAGTGTGCGATTGCGTTGTGTGTGTGGAGGGAGGCCTTATGGTAGTTTCATTTTTCAAAAAACATAGCGAATTTATTTTTATTTCTTTTGTTATTTATTTTGTTCAAATAAATGTTTTTGTTTGCTCACACCAGTCTCATGACTGACCTGGAGTTTATTGTTCCCTTTCTAAACTCTAGGTGCCCATAATTTTCCACACGGGCAGCGTAGAGTCAGGTTATCAGATAGTCTGCTAGTAGATGTAGATTCGGTAGTCTTCAGTCTTTGGTTTGGTAGCATTTGAAAGTCTTTAAAGTCTGTGGATTGGCGATCACATTGTGCTAGACTACAACGTGATAGGGGGTTCGAGCTTTGGCAATGAAGATGTTATCTTTCCACTGCTGTTGCTGTTGTTTTCCGCTGCTTTGTTTTGCCGCTGTTGTATATATCTCTGATAGTGTTGATCACTTCATATTGTATCATTGTTGTAATCAATTATTGTGTATAAATAAAATTCATTTCTGTTTCCGCTATGTTGTTATCACCTAATGTGTTATAAGCTCCGGCGAATCGGACTCAGCATTTGAATCTCCAGCATTCGAATACGGGTGATGTATTGGATGTCGATTTTCGAGCATTAAATCCGGGTCATCACATTTGGTATCAGAGCTAAAGGTTGAGTAAGAACTTTAGCTTTGGAGTATAACGCATTAGGTGACTCATTAGAGATAAGGTTAAAAATGCCCTTGAATGAGTATCCCTAATATATCTTGTCCGTTTGCCTCAGTAAATTCTCTTACTATTCACTGATAGTGAGAATGAGTGCAAGAAGAGGACGAGGTAGGGGATAGGGAAGTACCACTACAAATGGTCGATACCCTTCAACAACACTAATGGTTGGGAACAACTTTTCCTATCAACCTCTTTTAATCATCATTCAATTTCAATTCTCTTGATTTCTTCCTAGAAGCTACAAGAAGAAGCTTTAGTATGGTGGTGGCCCTGCGAATCTTTGTTTACGTTATAGAAAAAGTTCCTATTTCGTATTCTTATCATCAATTTTCTATCAGGCTTTTCGTTCTTGACTTTAATGAACTTGAAATTTTAATTGGAATAAATTGGTTAACAAAATATGAAGCTAAATTAGATTGTATTAATAAAACGATTTCGGTTAAAACCAAATTTGAGAATTTTGTTGTAATTTCTTATGTGGATCCAAGTCCGAAGAGGGACAAGCTAGTGTATACTTTAGGGTATTCCGACCTATAGCATGGGCTAGGTCCATCTTGAAAAAGAACCGAGCACCATCTAGATTAGCCCAAGGATTCCATCAGTTGAAATTTGCAGAAAATTGTATCCGTTTGTATGTTCTTTGGGGTCTCGATACATTCTACGAAAGGTTAGTTATCCCTTGGATTAACTAATGCCCCTGCATATTTCGTAGACCTGATGACCCAAATATTTCATAAAGTATTGAATAGGTTCGTTCTCGTATTTATTGATGATATTCTGATTTGGTAAGCCAAATATAGAATTGATATTCAGTTGGATCTGGTAAAACATTTCTTTGTTTTGCTATGTGTTCATCTGTTCTTCGTTCGTCTCCCTGTCTAGCAAATTTCGGGGACAAAATTTTCTTAAGGGGGAAATCTGTAACGATCCCTTTTTGAGCCAAATTTAATTTTGTAATTAATATAATTTTTAGGATTAAATTGTGAATTAATTTGAAATTTTTCCAAAATAAATAAGATATGTGTTTTATTTATAAATAAATTGTAAATAAGAATTTTGATTTGGAATTCAAAAATAAATATCTTAAAAAATAAATTGGATTTAAAAACTCTATATTTAAAAAAAACCAATAAAAATATGTTTTAATAATATATACATGTATTATATTTAGAAGTTATGTTTTAAATTTAATAATTTTCAAAAGCTATTTAAAGGTTAAGTTCTAATATATATCTATATATATATATATTAGTGCATAATAAATTTTAAAATCATTTTCTTAAGGTTATATAAATATATAAATATATAAATAAAAGGAAATGTATATAGATAAATATTTATAAAGTTAAAGGTATAACAGCTTCAATTAAAATAAGGTTTGATAAAAAGGTTTATATGTTTTTCTTTTAAAATTTATACATGATATAAAAATTATTTGTACATATATATAAATATGTTAATATGAAAATATAAAACACACACACACACACACATACACACACACATATATATAAACTAAATGGAAAATATGATGTACGAAATTATAAAAACATATAAATACAAGTGCAATCATCTTAACATGAAGATTTACAAGTGTAAGATAATTATTACATGCGTAACTATTTTAATATATGAAATTAATAAGTGTAGATAAATTAGCATGCAAATATAACAAGTGTCTTATTTTTAAAATTTTCTTTTCAATTTTAAAATTAATGAATAAAATTAAGAACAAAGTTATATATACCACTCTATATCCTTCCTTTCTCATTTTCTTTCATACATTCAAAAATTTATATGTTTCAAAATCCAAAACCTGAGAGAATTCAAAACCAGAAAAGAATCAGTAATCAAACTTTTATAAACTTCAACCTGAAAAAGAAAAACAAGTCACAATCTAGTTTTAGATCAAAAGTAAGCATCAACCTCTGTTTAAATCTCAGACCTAAAAAGCAAAGATTCAACTTAGTTCAAAATCAAAGCAGATCAAAAGCAAGTTTAAATCAAAATGTTTGGCAGTTTTCAAACACAAAGCAAATTCCAGCTTTTGAAATCAAACAACTACAAACTGTTTCAACCTGGAAACAGAAGCAAAGCAAAGATTTCAAGCTTCTGATCGTATCAAGCTTCAGTTAACAATCAAATTCCAGGTTTTTCAAAAACTCTGGCTTCTCTGTTCCAGATGAGTAAACACCTTTTCAAAAAGCTAACTTTGTTTGGTACTCTGATGATTGTGATGGTCATTGAGGATATGATGTGAAAATTGTTTGCATGAGTGAAAATATGTTTGCATATATATATATATATATATGTATGTATGTATGTATGCATGTATGTATGAGGATTCATTGGTATGCCTGTTAGTACATACACACACACACACACACACACACACACACACACACACACACACACACACACACACACACACACACACACACATATATATATGTTATATTGACAGGTTAAATTATGCTAGAAATTCAATCTCTCTTCCTCTAATTCTTCTTAGATTGTGACGTTCAAACAAAATATGATTAAATTATCAAGATTTTGATTTTAAAAATATTTGTAAGAATAATTAGTTGAGTATTTTCTAGGAATTAGAAAAAATTCAGTAAAAACTCAAAGCATGTTAAAATTCGAATGTCAAAATTTCTGGTTTCATATACATCATCTAATTCATATTCGAAAACCATGAATTTTAAAAATAAAATCAAGATTTTTAATGTCGTTTTTGGGGAGAATTCATGGGATGAACAGAAGTCCTATTTTGGGTGGTTTCTGGCAATCGGGAAAGGGTTGGATGTTGTGATCGTCGCTGGTGGAAGTGAGAGGGTGGAGATTATCGGCAAAATATTAGGTGGAATTTTAGGCCACCATGGTGGCTGGTCGACGGCAAGGTAGGGTTTTACGCCCAGTTTTGGTCGATGAAGTTTCAAAAGGAAATTTTCCATCGACGATGCATCAAGATGGATGGGACCAAGGGGAATTGGAGCATGGTTCCACGGTGGAATTCTGGTCATGATCGCGAGGTCGCTGGTGACCCGAGGTGGCGGGTCGTGGAGATTTTGGGTGTCGAGTCATTCCAGGTGGTTGTCGAGGGTGCTTAAATTCGATTTTCGAATTTACTCGAGGTTCTGGGTGGTCGTTTTAGTTGAGAGGATCAATGATTACTCGTCGGTGATGGCAGTAGTGATCGGAGCGTAGGCGATCGATTGTGCACGTGCACGTGGGGTCTGTAGTTGTTAATGGGTTAGGATTGGAGAAGAAGAGGTGGAGTTCGGGTTTTTCCTCGGGGAAAATGTGTTGTGACTCGGGTTAGCTACCTGGTCATTCGTGAGTGTTTAACTTATACAACTGTTTTAAAATTTAAATCAAAACAAAGAAAGAAAAAAAGATGGGAATTTGCTCGGGGTTGTACTCGGGTGAATCATGCATTGGCTCGGTTAAGTACCCGAAGTTGCCTCGGGTTAGAAATCTGAAAGTATAATTCTCACAGTTTTAAAAGTTTGAATAAATCTTTAAACCATTTCTTCAAATAATTAATGTTTTATTTAAGTTTGGAAATGGATAAAAGTTTTAAAAATAAGTTATTAATCAAGTTTAAAGTGTTTATATATACACACACACACACACACACAAACACTTTCTTTAATTTATTCTTACGTTTATTTTAAATAAAATTTAATAGCTTAATTAAGAAGCTGATTAAAAAGATAATTGGTTTAACTTAAATAATGTTTTTGAGTAGTAATTAATTTAAAGGTATTAAGTTAATTTATATGTTAATGATAATTTATTTTCAAGGTTTATTAAATAAAGATTTAAATGATAATTAAGAAATAAATTAAGGTAATGATTTATCTTTGATTTATTAAGCTCTTGAGTAATTAAAGGATTATTAATTAATGTAAGTCATTAGAGGTTAATTACTTAATGTGATTACTTAAAGGATAATTACTTTAATGTAATTAAAGGTTAATTAATTAATAGAAGTAATTAAAGGATAGTTAATTACTTATTGTCATTAAATTAAGATGATTAATTAATGGATAATCACCTAATGTAATTAAATTAAAGGATGATTAATTTATGTGAATAATTAAAGGATAATTACTCAATGTTAATAATTAAAGGTTGATTAATTATTTAAGGTTAATTAATTTATGTTAGCAATTAAGGGATAATTAATTACTTAAAGTAAGTAATTAAAAGATAATTAGTGATTAAAGGTTAATTAATTAATAATTAAAGGATAATTAATTAAGTAATTAAAGGATGATTTATTAATAATTAAAGAGTAATTAATCAAGTGATTAAGGATAATTACTTAATATGATTAATTAAAGATAATCACTTATTGTAATTGATTAAGGATAATCAATTAATATATTTATCTAAAGGTTAATTAATGATAATTACTTAAAGGCTAATGACTTAATATAAATTAATTAAGGATAATTAATTAACTAAATGATAATTAATCAAGGGTTAATTTGTTAATGTAATTAATTGAGGGTTAATTAATTAATGTGATTAATTTTAAGGTTATGTGATTAATCATGGGATAATTAATTAATCAAAGGCTAATTAATTAATATTAATTAAGCAGGATTTGGTAATTAATTCATAAGTAATTAATTTATTGGGTTAATTACAAATTTTGTGATAAATTGGTTTTGCTTATGGATGATTGAATTATATTGAATGCCTTGAATTGCTTGATATCTCTGATATGTGATGTTCTATGATATGATTGTTTTGGATTGAGCTGTGAATTGTGATTTATTTATCTGTGATGAATTTACTTGTTTATCTGTGAATGAAAGATAATCATTATAGTATTATACCGCTTCTTGTTATTGTTGTGCTTGGATTCATGATGGTTGTTTATTGTTGTATGCAAAACCCTACACACAACACACACACACAAAAATATGGATTTCACGGGAAATTGGTTAAGTCATGGGTATTTTGAAGTTAATATTATTTTATTCAAAAATGGTGAAAATTTAAAGGTTGAATTTTGAATCCAAAATGGTTTGGAAATGAAATTGAGTTAAATATTTTGAAAAAGAAGTTTTGAAATAAAAATTTATCTGCGAATTTAAATTTAAACCAAATAGAACTTGCCAAGAATACAGTAGTTCGCTGATTTTCCAATTTATACTTTAAAAGCCTATAACTTGGATTTTCACGAAACGAAAAGCCTTTTTTTTGAATGTTAACAGCTTTCATATAAAGAAAATTTTCCAATTTTTGTTGAAAAGATTTCGAGTTATGGATAAATCAAATTTGAAATGGAAATAGTTTTGAAAGATATGAATGAATCTTTGTTAAAGATTGTTGAACCTTGTTTTCAAATTGAAGAGGATCTTAAAGATGGATCTTTTGTTTAAAAGATTATAATGGAAATCTGTTTAAACCATTTAAAAGGAAAGGTTTTGGGCTAAAGGTTGTAACTTAACTAAGATCCAATGTATCCATATGTTTTTAAAATAAGCACTCATTATTCGGTTAAGCTGGGAGAGGACATTATGTCATAAAACCCATTTCGAATAATGATACGACGAAATGGATAGCATTTGAAGACGGTGGTTGATCATCGGGCATTTTCGAGAATGAAAGGATTACTGTTCATTGTCTCTGCACTAAGTTACTCTAGTATAGAGATCTCCATACGTGATGGGTGGATATCCGGATTTGTAAGGACTTCTTTTTGAAGTACCTTCGGTTCCATTCTGAACCCAGAATGGACTTGTATGGATGTATGTCTGACGTTACACTTTGAGATATAAAGCTGGTTTCTATCGAATACATTTCTGTTTGGTGGCGGAGAATTTATTCTCTTAGCTTAACACCCTTTTCTAAGACGTATGAGCATAGAGGTTATGTAGTTGATGGTTACTAGTGATATATTCCTAATTTGGTAATGTGGCATGCTAAGTGCTTATCATTGGTTGTTCGAAGCATGGCTTTTGTGAAAAGCGTAGCTTTGTGGGACGAGACTTCATCGAACCTCACATCTTGGAAATGGTCAAAACAGGAAGGATGCAGCAAGGTTACGGGGGTCGCACCCCTTAGGGTATGTGCATTTCCTTCTGCATAAAAAGTGGTATCATGGTATGGAGCCCGGATATTTAACTTATGTGGTTGTTGGAATTTGTTGGTGAATCCCGGGATAAAGGTCGATTACGACTGAGGGATGACATACTTGTGACAGTTAGTTACTTAGTTACAGAGGTAACCCGGCCTTGTGTTGGCAGAAATCCGGTTAGGTTCTCGGGGCATCCCTCCAAAGCCATTCGGAAAGGAAGTTCCTTAGCCTTAACCATTTGTTGGAAATCCAATCATCCAATACGAGCCCTTTACGGTTTTAGTTGTAGAACCAGCCATTTATCATGGTAGCTATAGTAGGTATACTATAATGGTAGTATGCTGGCTAAGATTAATATTATACTTTCGAAATGTTTTCTCCACTATGCATTAATAATAATATCAAAAGGATTTTTGCGTATCAAGCATGTTTGACTATTATAAGGAGAAATCTCCCCTAAGTGTGCGATTGCATTATGTGTGTGGAGGAAGGCCTTATGGTAGTTTTATTTTTCAAAAAGTATAGCGAATTTCTTTTTATTTCTTTTTGTTATTTCTTTTGTTCAAATAAATGTTTTTATTTTCTCACACCAGTCCCATGACTGACCTGGAGTTTATTGTTCCCTTTCTAAACTCTGGGTTCCCATAATTTTCCATACGGGTAGCCTAGAGTCAGGTTATCAGATAGTCAGCTAGTAGATGTAGATTCGGTAGCCTTCAGTCTTTGGTTTGGTAGCCTTTGGAAGTCTTTGAAGTCTGTGGACTGGCGATCGCATTGTGCTAGACTACAACATGATAGGGGGTTCGAGCTTTTTGGTTTGGAGCTTTGGCAATGAAGATGTTATCTTTCCACTACGGTTGCTGATTTTTTCCGCTGCTTTGTTTTGCCGCTGTTGTATATATCTCTGATAGTGTTGATCACTTCATATTGTATCTTTGTTGTAATCAATTGTTGTGTATCAATAAAATTCATTTCTGTTTCCACTATGTTGTTATCACCTAATATGTAATAAGCTTAGGCGAATCGGACTCAACGTTTGAATCTCCGGCATTCGAACACGGGTGATGTATTGGATGTCGATTTTCGAGCGCTAAATCCAGGTCATCACAATAAGTTAAACTTATCTAACTATATATGTAAAAATATAATGAAAATGGAACTAAAGTAGACATAAAATAGATTTTTGGAGTAAATGCACATGTATGGTACATATATCATGGTTTCAGATGTGTTCGATACTTGTATCACAAGTGCACTTTATAAGAAATACATTATTCCTTAAGTCGATATCAGTCAAAATATATTAAAGATTATGAGTCCCTAATATACGATTGTCCTCTATCATTATGGATTAACATATTACTTGCATACTCTTTAGTTGTTAAGCAAACTCAATAAAGTGATGTTATGTGTAACACTATCAATATATTACTGGACGAGGTAAGATACATGCATGTATGTATTAAGCAAACTCAAAGTATGTGCATTATAGTTCGGACGTCATGAAATAGTGGTGTGGATGAATAATCTCTTCCATTTATTGAATAAAATCAAGGTCAAGATTGAGATTTAAAAATGGATCATAGTTAGGAGTTATATAAGATACAACCGATAAAGGGTTATCCATTATTGTTGGCCTATGATTTACTGAGTAAACTCAAGGTTATCCTATGGCAAGTGCTCCCACTAGTGGAATCAAAAGATTTTATGTTTCTTTTAGGATTTTGACAAATATAAAAATCTAGTGGAAGTTTTATTAAAAAATAAAATGTCAAAATTTAACCTTTCTAATATTGTAAGAATGCATGCTATACAAACTAAAATTATCTATATTAATACATTTATGCAACTAAACTGATAAAAAAGTTTATCAAAAGAATATACCAATGAGCAGAATTAAGATTGATAAAAAAAATATGGAATATGCTTATAAATAATTTGTTGACATGTTTCATTCTAAGACCCATTCAAGTGCCAAAAATCATACAACTACTTAATGTATTCGTAATTTGGTCATTTAACTATTTCTTTGCCCAAAACTATATATCGTCTTTTATGAGTTTTGAACTCTAAAGCAGTACAAAGACATGGATATTTGGTCTATATTAGATCATATACAAAATTTTTATGGTGAACGGTTATGTTTGTAATATACGAAATCTTGATGAAATCGGTTCACTTGAGATGAGCAATTAAACAATAGTGTAAAATTGTGTATTCAATATGATTGAATATGAAGAGAATTTTGTTGTGTTGAAAATAATAAAAGACAAAGGAGTAAAGACCGACCTAAGAATTCAGTCACTAAAATGTTAGTTTCAATTAGTTTACTTAAGTGCAACCTATTCGATATTCTTGAAATGTAAATAATATCTAAATGCACTTCTGTAAAGAATATAGTGCAAGGTATAATTACTATATAAATGGTTCAACTGGTTGAAAAAAACGCGAATGTTTGAGAGTGTATGTTAAATGGACATAGTTGGGGTGAAGAGAGTGAATAGTCACTCCTCATTCATAAAGGACTTTGAAAAAATGAGAATTGTATAAAATTTAGTAAGATACTTAATATGGAATGAGAAATGTGATTTTTATTCCAAATGCATTATATTATAGGAAATTGTTTTCTTTAAAAGTTATTTATAAGAGTTTAATATATTTGATCGATAACTCTTGATTGTAAACTTATTATAGTAAAAGAAATAAAGAAACTACAAAAATTAGTTGAATGGAGCTTCGTATTTCATGTGCTACTATACTAATGGTAGAAATAGTAGGAGCATACCATATGACACTTACGAATGGATACATCAAGATACCAAAAAGATTTTCGTTTATATATCAAATATTATTTATAAAATAATAAAAGGTTTCAATTTTGACTGAACTTATGTACACACACACACCTACGCACATATATATAGTTTTATTTTGTTATGAATATTACAAATGCTTATTGTAAAATAAATCTAGAATAACGATATTTGTTGTATTAGCTTCATAATATAGAAGTATCCAAACATTTAACGTTTATGTTTAGGGATTATAAACTAAGTCGTATCTTGGAAGAATAATTCTTTAAATCATATGATTATGATTCATGTGACGACCCGGAACTTTTGAATATTTAAAATTGGAATATTTAATTAATTTTAAATATTTAAAAGTTAATTTAACTTGAATTTCAAATATCTCCATTTATTTGATAATTAAATTTTAGAATTGTATTTCTGGAAATTGGGCAAAACATTAAATGTTGAGTTTTAAGCTTATTAAAAATAGTACAAAGGCTTATAAAATTTATATTGATAGTACTGAAGATAATAAATAGGTTAAAATTGAATTTAACAGTGGTTTTTTCAGTTTTAAAAATATATCGTTTAAATCGATATTTAAAAATAGCCTTCCGAGGCACAGTCTCGGCTTTCGACAAAACTAGTTTCATTGGATCCGTAATAGTGTATTATCATCGAATTTTAAATTTCGTAGTGTTTGGAGTTATCGTGTGATCGTACGATATATAAACGCGCTGAAATCTATGTCGAAAATTTAATATAATAACTGGGTCCCAAAAGCTATCTACTCCATAGGATCAATTAGGACTCGAAACCTTTTGCATTGCGTTCGGAATAGGCGTATAACATTATGAACGCCTGACTTCACACCTCGATAGGGATTCGCGAATTTAAGTTATGATTTCAAGACAATTTGAATTCAAAATATAGTATATATATGTTTAATATAATAATGTTTTAACCAGACAAATTAAACACGTATCTTGCCTTTCAACACGTGTTCTTCTTGGTGTAAACACGCGTCCATTCTTGTCTTCTTTTATACTTTATAAAATTGAAACAATTAAAGCCTCGTCTCTGTTTAACAAAAATGGCTGCCTTTCTTTTCAAACTGGAAATCAAAATTTAAGTAAAAAATGGCCGAAGCCTCTTCATTTATAAAAAAATAGAGAGATAAAACCCAAATCGAAATCATCTCAGCAAAACAAGTTTGAAAATGGCCGATGTTTCCTCCTTCAAGTCAAATCGCAAATCACAATCATGGCCTTCCTTCCTTAACGCAATCAATTCGTTCGAAATTGATTTGCTGCTCGTCGTTTGTCGAAATTCGAGCGAGGCAGGATGCTTGTGCGTGTGGGAGGCTACGGCTATTCGTGAGGGCAAGCTTCGCGATCTCGTTGATGCTAATAGGCTTGACAACCTCTTCGAACCGCCTAGTGCTCGAGGTGTCGAGAATTTCAGAGCGAGGTTCATGAAGGCATGTCGAGGGTTGGGGCTTCGATGGTTTTTGTATCGAGAAGGGGCCGCATTGTTGAAGAAGGTAGGGTGGGCAGTCATGAGGGTGTCTAGGTCGTAATGCATGTGAGGTATTTGCAGATTTTATATTTATATTTGCATTTAGTAAAAAAATAAATGATATACATATATTCTCATATATCCACAATTATATATATATATATATGTGTGTGTGTGTGTGTGTGTGTGTGTGTGTGTAGGTAGTCAGTAATATATATATATATGTATGTATATATGTGTATATATGTATATATATATATATATATATATATATGTATAGGTAGGATTTTTGTAGAAGATAGAAGTTTTTAAAATGTTGTTTTTGAAAACAGAAAATTTAATTAATATAGATAAATTTTGAAAATAAAAGGGGTTTTAAAATGTTGAAGCAGCTATGCATATATATATTTATATAGACAGCAAGGTAATTTTATAATATATGGAAACATTTAACTTTATTGTTAGTTAATATATTTATTTGCGTAATAAAGATATATGTATATATATATATAGCTTCGAAAGGAAATAAATATACATATTTTAAACTTATCAATTTATATTTAAAATAATGAGTTATGTGATTAACCCGTAAACTAACTTGTTCAATTTTTTTAGTTACAAAAAATAATTTATTAAAGGGAAATTAGTTCTAACTAAAATTATTAGTTTAAAGTAGAATCATTGATTAATTAAATCTATCAAATGGAAATTTAATTGTTCGATTGGTTCGAATATAATAAAATTATCTAATGTCTCTACAAGGTTTAAAATCATGGAGAAACAAGCCAGTTTGGATTGGATTGCCAAACAAAAATCAAAGGTGAGTTAATCTCACTCATTTGGATTAACATTTAAATTTAAATAGTAAATTTAAATTATTGGTTGAATGATAGAATTGGTTGGATGTGATATTATATATATATATATATATATATATATTGGAGTGATTGATTTCCCATATTATATAGCGGATGAGACCCTTTGCGCCCCGCATAATAGCGGATGACCCTATATACTGCGATATCCCGCCTTGAAGCGAGATTGGTATTTTAAATTGTTGTGCTAACATCTGTGGATGCAGGGAAATAGGTTGGAAGGATCCAACTGGATTCCTCAAAATGCTGAATTTATTTTATATTCAGTAATGTGATTTATGTGATAATCTGTGATGGATTATATCGATTTTGTTGGGAATTGAAATTATTAAATGCTATGGCCTGGCTAAATATATATTGGTAATTTGAGAAAATGAATTATATATAAACTTTGGATTTTTAAAGGAAATAAAATGGGAAATTTTTAAGTAATATAATTATAGAGAATTTGGATAAATTAAAGAATGAATTGGAAAAGGATAAAAGTTGATTTTTAAATTCTAATAAATAAATTCCAAGTATGGGGAAGGAGATTTTTGAATAAATGGGAATAAATGAATTTTTAAACTTAAGTGATATTATTTGAAGGAATAAAAGATTTATTTTTAATTCGGGATTTAAATGGTTTGGGAAGAAATAAAAGAAGAATTTTGAAACAAAGTATGAAATTGGTATTTTCAGTTTAAATAAGATTTTAAATCATAATAAAGGAGTAAATCTGAAATTAATGGGTTTGAAATAAATTGAGTAAGTAAAGGAATTTATTTTTCAATGGAGTAAAATTTGGAAATCGATTTGGAATTGATTTAGAGTTTGAAACTGTGTTTTAAAAGGAAAATGAGACTATGTAATATATAAACTTGGTTTATTAAGTGAAAAAAGATATCAATGGATATTTGGAAATATGAATTCACGGTGGGAGGTTTTAAAGTGGTTTTAAAAGAATGTTTTAGAGATATTTTATTATTTTAAATTGTTTAGAATTTTAAAGTAAATACTTATTTAAATTAATTATAATAGTTGAATTATTTAAAGGTTTAACTACTTTTATGATTTAAAAAATAATTATTTAACATTTGTACCTTATAGAATAACTTTTAATTTTAAATTTGTTTTGGCTTAAGTTTTACATGGAAAATTATTATTAAATTTCATAACTAGTATTTTGAAGAAAGTGTTTTAAGTAGTTTTTATTTTAAATGTTTTAAAGTATGTATTGTTGGATAAAGTGATTTAAATTATTTTAAAATCTAAGTATTGAGACTTCGTGAATTTCAGTGGAAATAAACAATACTTGGAAATTTATTCTACGAGAGAAAAGTGATTTGAAAACTATTTTCAAAGAGTTGAAGTGTAGAAAAAATAGTTTGTGAAGATATTTTGAAATAAATAAATAACTTGAAAAATTATATAAATCTGATGATTGTTTGTGGATGTTATTTGATAGTTAAATAACCGACTATCAATATTGGCCAATGCGCTGATCGTTTCGAAGAGACTGGGATCGGGATTAATTTCCTGAAAACCATTTCGATCCGGTTTGAACGTTTTCATGAGGAAGACAAGAGCTTGGAATCGAAGATGGAGCAGTGAAGTGCAAGGGCTAATCGCTACTAATCCTGAGGGTGATTCCAAAATGGATGTAGTAGAAGTAGTGCTTTCGGTTCCGTTCGGACCCGAAACGGACTTGTATGGACGAATGCTTTCAGAACATCGTCAGGAGGACAGTGATCATTCTAAATGTTTATGTGCTATAAAGGTAACACATAGCCTCGAGCCTCATCAACATGGAATGGCTAAAACCGGGGAGGTGCATGCAAGGCTAAGTAGCCAGCAACCAATTAGGGTAAGGTCATCCCTGTCTAGATGTCCTTTTATTTCAGCTGTGTGGGCGATTGCCGATCCCAACCGTGGAGTAATCTTATTCGGACTATCTAATAAGGGGTAGCTCTAGTCTTGTGTAGTAGGGGATCATGGTGGATCGTCGGTACGGTGATCCAGACCACGTACTGTGACGGACGGTACCTCTGTAGCCCTGCCATTGATGGAAATCCATTCCCCCTACATGCCTTTACGGTTTTGATTGTAGAACCTAGCATTGCCGGAATTTAATAATGGTAACATTTTGGCTATTTGAATAAGTATTTGTATATAGACACTACTATAATATCAAAGGATTTGATAAGAAATGTTTTGGTTATCGTAAGGTAAAAACGTGACATGTTTATTTGTGGCATGATCTTATGAGATACCTTTGATTTCAAAAGGATTTTGAAAACTTTAATAATCCAATTGAGGGTTTTTTTCTCACTCTGGTATTCCAGACTGACTCCGGTGTTATTTTGCTATAATGCTCGGGTCAGACCGAGTATTATAGAGTACAGATTCTGGGTGGACTGCTGTGGAGCTCAGGAGACGAGCTGGATGACGAGGCGTATTCCCGTAGATTTATATTCCACTGTGCAGTGAAAGCTATATAGTCAGCTTTTGTGAGGATAAGTTAATATAACTGTCCAGTAATTGTTTTGATTTTGATATGCTTTGATGATGTAATGTATAAAATAGATATAGTTTCTTTTGTGTAAAAATCAGCTATTATCTATTATATTTTATTCCGCTGCGATGGTAAGATTCTGTTGTTATTTTATTTTCTCTTCTTCTGCCTCCTTCTTCTTTAACCCTAACGGTCTGTTTTTTCGACATTTGATTGTTTGGCATTTAATATTGTGGAGTATTGATGTTGATTTTTGGGTGTCGAAAAGTCGGGTCGTTACAATTCACATGATACTGGTAACCTATACCTCAAGGATTAAGTACTAAGCACCCATTTAGTGCAAGGACAAAGAAGTTAATGAACTCTTCAGATTAATGCATATAAATGCATGAAAGCGAAGGTCAAATAGTGTCAATATTCATACACTTTCATTATTAAACTCATCGATGAACCGTTTAAGATATGGACATGTGTATTTGATACACAAGTGATATCTTTGATAATTTCATGTTTAGGTTATATCTTTGACCAGTTCATGTTGAAAGCAGAAGTAGAAAATATAACATGCAAAGGACATAAAATAATTCAATTTGATAGAATAGGTGACATACTGGAAGGAGTTCCAAAAGCACCTTAAAACGAATAAAATCCAATCTCAACACTCCTCCTTGTGATATATAACGATGTGTCGATAATAGGTAATTGGACTTTGTTGGACAAAGTATGAATAGTGATGAGTGATGTTGAATTAACTTCTTTCTACATGGATATGTACATAAAAGTAAGGTCATGTGTGAAATTTAATTTCATATAAAGCACTGTTTATGGAATCATATAAGATATGAATTAACATGAAACCCTTAAATGTCCTAAGTCAAAGAGTTGATAGTTATGTGAATAATGTAGCTTTACATCAATTTCGGTCATGAGGAATGTTTTATGAACCACCTAAAGGAGTTTGGGATCGACCAACACTAGTTGACTAATTTATGCTATTAACATAAATTTCATATACTCAAAATTGAATAGTTTTAGGTAAGTATTGGATACTATCTAAATGCTCTAACATGAAAAATGATTGCACAAGATGAAAAAAAAATTAACTGATAATAAAACAGATACAACCCATTATAGTGTATAATACATATTCCTCATTAAATAGAATATATGAGTTTCATATCAATGTCGAGAAAATGAATTATTATCAATCACAATTTCGTTAGTTTCCATTAAGCCGTAAAGAATATACACTCTAATATACGACATGATGCTTAAATCCGGAGTGGTTTCCATGTACACTATCAAAATAGGATTTGTTGATATTAAGCCGTAAAGAGTATATACTCTAACATACGACATGATGCTTAAATCCGAAGTAGTTTCCATGTACATTATCAAAATAGGATTTTAATAGTTGTACCCAAAGGGATATGATCCATTGGATGCAGATGTGTCTCCGAAAAGAACACCAATGCAATAGAAATATTGTAAGAACCATTGATAAGAATAACGTTGTAAATTTCAATTATCAAAATTAGCATAGATAATTTATCAATCAAAGTACTTAAGCTAATTTGGATTGCACTCGCAAAAATTATCAATTAATAAGACAAAATTTTGGTAAATCTTATTTGGAATTGAAAATTCTGGAAAATGAATTAGAATAGACTATTTGCAGCAAAATGTCAAGACGTTAGTCGGAGCGATGACTAAGTTTGTAAGTGTTGGATAAGTTCCAAGAACATATATGATGGTATTGTTCGAAAAGTGTTAGGGTTAAGCAAATATTTTGACAAAGAAATCCAGTTGTTTTGTTTTTAGTCATAATGTAGAGGAAGTGCATGTTTGTAAGGAAAAATATTAAGGGTACAAAGATATTTCTGAACTACAGTTAAGACAACATGCTAGTGATTGTTAATGATATACTAATGTTAAAACCAGTTCATTTTGGTTGTCGATGTAGGATTTGAAAATGACATCTTTTATGACTAGTATAACAGGATGTTGAAATTTTCCTAAATGATATACATAGACACCCTCTTAAAATGCTTAATATGAAGCATATGTGATAGATTCCTTGTGCATTGACAATAGAAATTATCATAAATGCTATGATTATACAATATCATATTTTTCTTATATATTTGATGCATTAAGTGAATATCAAATCCAATTTAATATCATTAAATGTTAATTAAGAGTATTCTTAAGGATTTATGAAAAATAGAGGATTGTCGATGGGAATAACGAACTCCTTATGAAGGAGTGTTCGGACTCAAATTTCATAAGCGATATCGAATAGTATGTCAATCCTAAATTCATTTTCAACCTTAAATAAGGAGCCTTGAGTTGGAAGTGCTCCAAACGAGCAGTTGTGGCCGATTTAATTGAAAGGCTAAGTACATCCCCTTGAATAGTGCTGCAATGAAAGCGGTATAATGTAATTGCATAAATTTATAGCTAAGCTAGGGGTGATTCCAAAAGTTGAGAATCTTATGACATTGTTTTATGAAGACAATGCCATGATACATATCACAAAAGAAACTGGGTCTCACATAATGTCTAAAAATGTCTGGGCATATACTTTAAAATTTTCACATGATAAAGGAAGTTTTTTGATGGTGTGAAAATGTTGGTTAATAGAGTAAATACTAATACAACATAGCATATCCGTTCAATAATGGACTAGATCGATTAGTGCTGAATGAATCCGAGAAATGGGATTAAGATTCCATAATTGACCCCGAGTGCAACTGGTATATTGAAAGAGTTAGTGGTATGCCATAGATGTAATAATGTAATTTGTTACATACATCTTCTTCTGTAGTCAATCTTGTACATAATA
The DNA here is from genome assembly GCA_030765085.1 of Allium cepa. Taxonomy (NCBI): domain Eukaryota; kingdom Viridiplantae; phylum Streptophyta; class Magnoliopsida; order Asparagales; family Amaryllidaceae; genus Allium; species Allium cepa. The sequence continues at coordinate 399,472,164 of CM060938.1, read as the reverse complement.
ACAATGTTTGTTTTCTTTTGTATACTTTGCTATACCATGATTTAATTAATTAAGCAATTAATTAAAAGTATATATAATAGGAATATCCTTAAATAAAATGTTATATGATTGTGGTTACAAATAGTTGCAATCGTGAGTAATTAATCATAAAATAAAAAAAATTGTTCAAAGTATTCTTGGTCAAGTTGTTTTGAGAAATAGATATCGATTCATCAGTTGTGACAAGAGTGCGTTATGTTCTTCAAATATTGGACAGTGTATTACTCTTGGCTTCTGCAGGTACCAAAGGATTGCATACTTATAGTTATTGGATAACTATGGAATTACTCTTTAGAGAGTTTCATGTTGTTGATAACAACTAGGTCAAATAGGAAATCTCAGTGTGATGATGTTACACAACTCTTTCAACTTGAGAATAATAAGAAATTTCAATGCGAATACTCTGCCTTGATTATAGTTAAATCAAGGTATAACAACCCATTGAGTGACTATAGTTGGGTCTAAGTTAAAGTATTGGAAGTGAAACGCTATTCATTAGAGAATTCATCTCCTAGGTTATATGATTTAGTTTCATGGTAACTTTATTCAACTCAAAGTAAAAATCTCTAGGCGAAGTAGTACGGTTAGTAATAATCATTACTATTGAACCAAAGACTTCATTTTCGACTAACCAAGTTTAATGTGGATAGTATTAGAATTTTGACCAATACCAAATTCCATATATTCTTAAGTGATATAGTTTTGGTGAAAAGAACATGTGTAAATTATCATTACCAAATGGTAACGCTTAAGAAAATATGAAATTAGATTTTTCTGAAAAGTTCTATAAGTGATGAATTTGGCCAAACTATCTTACCACTAACTAATGTGACATGTGAACATTAATATTTGAATTATTCAAAACTGATTACTCATTGAATTCACAACTCTAAGTGCCACAACCGTATTTATGAATTCTCCAAAAAAAAAATTAATTAGTTTATAAAATGTTGTAAATTGATTAAATAATTGATGTTTGAGGAATACTAATTATTATTAACTTTTTTATGTTTTGCATGTTGTTAGTAATTATTTGAATGCATATATAAAAGTTATATTTGCATGAATCAGTAGACAATATAAGTATACTTTTAAACTAGGTTTAAATAAGAAATAATTACCTGAAGAGTTTTGGAAATTTTGCAAAAATGGCAAAATATGGCTAGCCATTCAAGGGTGGTGACAAGTGTAATGAACTAGAATTTAATCACTTTAAATAGGGATATTTCAATATAATTCTAATAATTAATTAGTGGATTTTATAACTACAATAAACTCCTTTTAAATAATTATTGATAGTGAAGTCATTTTTATATTTTGTTAACAAAAATAATTAGTTTGAAGAAGATTGAAAATGTATCGGAAGTCGTTTTTCGAATTTTCGATTGTTCGTCAACTAAAAGTTATCAGAAATGTAGTAACATTTTTGTGTACACATGCACACATTTATAAATCACCTTGGACATGGAAATGTACATATGAATATGCATGTAAACCTGAGTATGTACATATGCATGTATAAGATAAGATTTTATTATTAAATATATATTACATGAGATGCCTCTTCCAACATAAAGCACATAATAAGCACAAACATCTTTGTTCTAATGTAATAGGAAGGTGGCTATGGGGAGGGGTGAAATTATGTGTGGGGAAAGGAGGGGTGAGGTGGCAAAGTGTAAGAGGGGGTAAAGTACTCAGGGTATTTTTGGTAAATTCACTTGTTAACATATTATAAAAGCAAAATTTATTAATTTATTTTCATTTTTCCTAATTCCTATCTTCATTTCCAAACTTCCCAAGCTCTTAAGAAAATCTTTCATGGCTTTCTAATATATTTTCAAAATTATAAAAGTCTTAGATTTCCACTTTAATTCCTTCCAAAGCTTCTAAAAACACTTCTTCGTCGTCTACTTCACTTTCTCTCCAAAAATCAAGTCCACTTCCACCTTATATTGTCAAGTACAAACCCATTTTGCTTAGGGCCGAACCCTTTTGTGGCCATAAACCACTTAATGACTTCATTTTTCCAAGTTTAGTTAAAGATCTAAGGCATAATCGAGTTATAGAAAGAGTTTGCTTGAAGTTAGAGAACTTTGGTGTGTAATGATCTAACATTTAACTAAGTTTTATAAACTTAAAAATATGCTTGATTTACTGTAAAAATATGATGTTTTTTGGATATAAATTGTGTTGGCTTGTATATATGTGCACGTATTTGGATGAGATGACAGATAGTTTGGAATTTGAGAACTAAAATATCAAGTTAGTTGCAAGTTATAAGGGATGTTGGTTATGATATGATTTTATGTTATGGAATGGTTGTGAAGTAATTATGTATGTTATGATGTTGAATAATTGATTGTATGCTATGGAAGTTAGGGCCTTTGCTAACTTAAGTGACATGGAATCTCTAGGATAAAAATTATAATCTTTGGTTTTAAAATTTCAATATATTTCTGAATTTAAAACTTGATTTGGTTTTCAAGAATAAACCTTTATGTTTTAGTAATTTTTTTTCTAGAATTAAAGTTTGGAAAAGAGTTAGGAAATAAAATTTCAAGTTTTAAAATTATGGTTCATATAGCGATAGTCACTATTGGTGCAGTTCGAGGAATCGAACTCTTTTTGGAATCTTAATTTGTTTTCGCCTATATATCTTTTTTAAAATAGTTTTCAAACATATACTAAGTAATAAAAAGTAATTATTTATTTATTTATTTATTTATTTAATGATTACTTAATTAATCAATTAAGTAATCATTACTTAATCATTAGTTAATAAAAATAATTAATATCTAAGTGTTAATCAATGAAGTTAATTTTAATTAGTTAATTTATTAAATTTAATTAATATTTAATTAATAATTAAGGGTTAATTATTTTTAATTATTTATTAAAGATTAATTATTAATTAATTATTTATAAAAAAAGATTTAATTATTATTAATTAATTACTGATTAATTAAATTTAATTAATATTGTAATTAAGACTTAACTAAGATTTAATTATTATTTAATAAGGATTTAATTTATTATTTAATTAGTAAATAAGGATTTAAAATTGCTATGTTTTTAAAATATTGGTTTTTTTAAAAAAAAATTCTTTTCAAAGGTGTTTTAAATCAAGAGATTTCTTCGCCGATCACCCTTAAGTAACCTCAAACAAATATGAAACCAAAGTTAATGTGGTGGCATATTTATGGGAAGTAAGTAATCCCATAGTTAGCACTAAAAGCCGATAAGTAGGCTGATCCTCCATCTATGAGATCTAAAATTTATTTCTAGGCGAGGAATAGAGTAAGATCGAAATACCAGAAACGTAATAGTATGGGAGGGTTTACTCCATTCAATGGGTCATGCTTAAATTAAGTATATGGTCATTCATATGAAAACTCTGTATAATTACCATTATTAACGAATTGTCCACTATTTATAACTTGACATGTTTTTACTCAGGAAGTATGTTGTGTATATTAGAGTACCCTAGTAAGGACTCGAATATTAGTTACATGCTTCCAAAAGAACTGGAATTGAGTTTGCCGAGAATTACCGCTTAATTTGGAGATACTGATTTTGGGTAAGTATAATTTATCCGAACCACTCCAAACTAATAACGTTCGTGATGGATTGTTATGAAGTATGTTATGGAGTTGTACTATTCTTCCTTAGAATGATTCCAAAACGAAAGATAGTAAATGTTGATAGTTTGTTCGATCCTAGAACAACTTGTGTGGATGAATGCTATCATTGCATTGAATGCCTAGAGGGCAATGTTAGCATTCGAAGATGGTCTGGTAGAAGGAAGGTAAATGCATAGCCTCAAACCTCACAACCCGAAGGTGGCTAAAACAAAGTAGATGCAACAGAGCTATGTGGGTCGCGCTCATTAGGGTATGATCATCGCCAAATCTAAAGCAATATCTACGGTTTATGTATGCTTCGGGATCTCTTTATGGTTGTTGATCGCAACCAAAGGATGATCATATTCGGTACCATCCAAGTTTAGGTGTAGGCCGTTTCTATGTTAGCAAGGGTAGGCCATGTTCTAGTTCTGACCCCAGGTACATTTTATCTAAAGGTGTACTATACGGAAGGTAGTCCCTTACCTTGTCACCATTGGACTCCATTTTCGAATACGAGCCTTCAGACCTGATTGCATACCTATTATGCTATCATTTAATAATGTAACAATTTCGGCTATAATTCCATATTTATTTTAAACCTGGACATTATGATAATATCAGAGGATTTTATATAGAAATGTTTTAGTTATTGTAAGGTGAAAACCCATCCATGTTTATGTGTGGAATGGTCTTATGAGATATCTTTAATTTGAAGGTTTTTACAAAGTTTAAATTATGCTTTACTCACACCAGACCCATGTATGACCTGAAGTTTTATTTTATTTTCCCTTAAACTCTTAGGTACTCAAATTTTTATGAGTAGCCAAGTAGTCAGGTTTCTTTGGAGCATTTTGGGAAGCACTATGGAGTAGGAGCTTTCTTCATCATCTCGTAGTTGTCTATATTTTCAGTATGACTATATATTATGTATTAGAAGTACATGTTGTAACCTTGATGTAACATTTTGAAGTAACCATATGTACTACTCTGTGAAGATGTATATGTAATTCTATCATCGAGAGGAAAATCCATGTTTGTTTCCTTGACTTCTATTTTATTTACCCCACGACTTGTCTTTCGGACACTTAGATGATCAGCACATGAATATCGAGGATGTATTAAGTGTCATCTTTGGGTGTAAGAAAGGCATATTGTCACAACAAGGACGGATTAATTGAAATTAAGGAGGAACTAATTACTGAGTGTAACGACCCGAATTTTTCCGTCGTTTAATTTTGAAAATTTAAATGGTTTTAAATATTGGATTTGGAATATAAATGAATTTTTGAATATGAAGATTTTGGTTGAAATTATAGGATAACTTTAAATTCCAAATATAGCAATTTATCGTAATACGAAAATAGTGCAAATAATTGAAATTTGAATTGAATATGAATCGAAACAATTTCTAATGTTGATATAAATTCTATTTGAATTAGAATTTAGTTAATAAATTTTAAAAACTGAAATTTCAAGTAATTTCGTCAATTTTGAAAATTTTCGGTTTAATCGATGCGTTAAAATAACGATCCAGGACACAGTCTCGAAATTCGTCGAAACCAGTTCCAATGGATCCGTAATAGTGTATTATTATCGGATTTCAAATTTCATAGCATTTAGAGTTACTGTTTGGTCGTACGGGATAGAAACACTTAGAAATCAATATTGAAAATTTAATATTATAATTTGGTTCAAAAACCTATCTTCAACATACGATTGAACTAGGTTTTGAAACTTGTTCCATTGGGTTGAAAATAGTAGTATAACATTAGGAACGCCAAGAGGCACGCCTCGATAGGAGTTCAAGATTTCGAATTATGTTAAACGAGATATTTTGGAAGTTTAATAATATAAAAATTGAAAAGTCAAACCAGCCACTCTATATTCAGGTACTCAAGCCACCCTAGTACCTGAATCGCGCTGACCAATTTCCCCCCTTCTCGTTTAAATCGTGCTCAACCCTTCTTCTGCTTAGAAACGAATTCGAAAAAAAATTCACAGCTCTAATTATATATATATATATATATGTATATATGTATAATCAAATGATTCGCGACGAATTCGCGTGTGGAGGTAGATGCACTCGATGATAGGCGTCGGCGACGGAGGCGAATCTTGTTCACGGCAGCTAGGGCTCAGGTCGAGCTCGAATCGCAGTCGCGTTATGTGGAGTTCGCCGGCCGTTGGTTGCATGGGCATCGTGACTGGGGCTATCATGTTGGAATTAGGAGGGGTGTCGCGTGTTAGGTGGGATGGACTTCGAGGTCTGTGATGAGGATAGTAAAACGTTGATTCTTTGTGGGTCGTTGGAGAAGATGGAATCGTGATAGAGCAGTGGAGTGGTTAATAGGTTGAAGGAGGATCAAAGAAGTCAGCGGGATGGAGCATTGATGTCGCTATGGAGGACGTGGATTTGGGCTGTGTGTACGGCGAGGGCTTGAAATGGTGAATGACATCACTACATGTTTATTGATGCACAATTTTGGTGGGTATTGTATTCGAAGAGGTATATAGTGATTAATTTTAAATTTATTTAATTAATGTGAAATTAGTATGATTACAGAAAAATCATTAACTAATATACGCCGTAATCTATTTGTGCGATGTCCAAATTTACGAAAACGAGTCACGTTGTATCGTAGCAACAAAACACTATGCAACAAAATAAATTTCGAATCGGAATGATTGACAAATTCAAAAATCAAGGTGAGTAAATCTCACTCATTTGAATTTCTGGTCTTAATATAAATGTTAAAAATTAAGGTTTGGTTGATTAGTTGAATTTATAAATTATTATCAGTTTGGATGTTTTATATATATATATATATATATATATATATATATTAGTTGGGTATATTCCCGCTGACTGGAGCGGATGAGACATTATACGCCCCGCATAATAGCGGATGACCCTATATTACCACGATATCCCGCCTCAAAGCGGGACTAGTGTTTTTATGTTATCTAACATCCGTGGATGTAGCGAAACAGGATGGAGGGATCCAACTGGATCTCTCAAATGTATTTATTGTTTTTCATATATAGTGATATATGATGTGATTAAATAAATATGTTATAGATTGTTGTGTGATTTGATATATTGGATGCTATAGTAGCACTGGCCTAAATTGTGGTATTTCAAATACCATAAATAGTATTTTTGAATTTTAAGAGAATTCAAAAAGGAAATTTGAAAGACAATTATATAGAATTAGAGTATTTTATAAGAAATGGATTTGAATAAAATAAAAGATTTGTTTGGAAATTTGTTTAACTATTCTATTAAATGTTTCAAATGGAGATTTTGAAAATAATTTGTACCAAGGAATTTTAAACCATAAATTCAATAATATCTATTAAATATGATTTGAAATTTGAAATCGAGTTCGAGTGGATTTGGAGTATTAATTGGATTTATTGAGGAATAGATTTCCAAATGGAATTTTAAAAAGAAATTGAATTATAAATGAACTTTTGTTAATATAAATCTGTTGTTAATAGAGAAAAACTGGAAATGAGTTTTGAAATTTATAAATGATGGTTATAAATAGGGGAAGTGATATCAGTTGATAAATTGGGAATATAATTAACAGCGTGAATTTATATCAAGATATGAAAGTAGGAATTTGAGAAAAATAGTGGATTCTATTTTGAAAAGTGAGAACAATTAGGGAATCAGAATGAAATCGATGTTTTGTGAATCGAGAGGGAATTATAAATTGAAATTGGTTTATTGGAATTTTAAAAAAATATTTTTAGCGAGGGGGTAAGTTGTTTTAAAAGGAAAATTTAATTTATTCAAACTATGTAAATTTAAACAGTTTTTGTATTGGAATACTTCGGAAAGTGGATTTTTCAAATATTCAATAATTATTGAAATAAAATTCTAATTTTTATAATCATATTTGTAAATTGATTGGTTCTATTTAAAAATGAGTTGGAAATGAATTATCGATGTTTTATTTAAAGTGTTTTGATATTTTGAATAATTACTTAAACGTGTTTTAAAAATGAATTATTATTCTTTAAAAATACATACTATATATAGAGAGTTTTGAATGGTTGAGATTTATATATAAATCCTCTTGAGATTTGTAACAGGGTTTATTTAACAGATATGCCTTTTATAAGGGAAATCTTATAATGGAATTCTAGAAACTTAAGTGAACTTTCGAAATGTTGAAATATGAGAACTTTGAAAATGAATTAGAATTCATAAAAAGAAGTTAGAAATGGATAGTTGGAACTATAGACAAGTGCAATAGATTTTGGAAAATTAAATGGAAGTTAAATAATGAATTCAGTAAACTTATAGAATTCGTTATAAGCGAGTTAAGTTATTTACGAATAAATTGTAAAGGATTTTGAGAAATAGGAATAAATGGAATATTTTCTAAGTATTTGAAATAAATGATTTTACAAAAAGATTCTTATAAATATTTCCTAAGTATTAAACTGGAAGTGTTTGAAATATTTTAACCACAAGATTATTATTATAGAAATATTTTCAAAGTGTTAAATTATAAATGGAATTGGAAGAAAATATTTCTAAGTATTGGGATGGTTCAAAAATATCCTATTATGGATATAAGTATTTAAATTTGTCTTCGAATATTGAAATATTGGAAGAAATTTAGATATACATCTTTTTAAAGATATTTTGAAATAAATATTTTGGAAATTTTTTAATATGGGCCCACTGATTGCTTATGTGTGAAAGTTGACAGTTAAATGGCCGCCTATCAAATTTGGCCAAATTCGTTGATCGTTTCGAAGAGACCGGGATTGGATTTTATTATCCAAAAACCACTTCGATCAGTTTTGTGCATTACAAATTGGAATATCGCAACGATAATAAAGACGGTGACTTAGGAGATTCGGTCCGTTCAGACCCAGAGCAACTTGTATGGATGGATGCTATCAGCACATTGTCATTGGAGGGCAATGAGCATTCTGAGTATAAATTCCTTGAAAGGTAATCGTAGCATCAAGCCTCATCAACCGGGAATGACTAAAACATGAGAGATGTAGCAGGGCTAAGTGGATCGCACTCAATTAAGGTATGATATTACTTTTCTAGATACCCTCGAATATATTATAATTATGGATATGGTTGTGGATGAAAAAGAGCGCTCGATTAGGGTGATAACACCCGGGGTGATAACATATTCGGTACTATCCAGTAAGGTGTAGGCCAGTTCTGTGTTGGCAGGGATCGTTTGGTACCCCAGTTATGACGACCCACAATTTCGTATCCTTTGAGCCGACAATAAACCATTCATGTCTGACCCAAGTTGCATAGAATATGGATGATCAAGGGTGATAAAGAAAAATAAGCAGAACATAATCTCAATGGCATGGAATAATATGTAATATTGAACAATATCTTTGCAGCGGAAAATCTTTTTAAACACATATATCAGAGTCTAACCTAATTCAGCTTGGACATTTATAAACATCTGTCCTTACAATTGCTGACAACCATCAAACTAAAACAAAAAACCACAACGGATAATAGAATATGTCATACATAGATCAATATTTCCAGCTCTCCACTAGAAACTCCAACCGTCTTCGACTAAACCTGAAACTTCTTGGGTCTGACCTGAGTATTGAAAATGCCCGGATCAAGATTGATAAATCAGCGTGAGAAAAACTCAATAATAAATGACAGTGTTATATATCAGCCTTTAAATAAAATCCTTTGAAAAGAAAGAGTATCTTGTAAGATCACGCCCACACATAAACACGGACGGATTTTTACCGTACGATAGCTAAAACACTTTTATATCAAAACATTTGATAATATTTCTGATGACATTCTTCGAAAACATTTGCAAACAAACTTATTAATCCTATCCAAAATGGTTAACTATATAATACTTCGAGGCTATTCATTACGCCAATACAAACAAAACCGTAGGTTCTTATTGGAGAATGGATTTCCATACAAATGACCGGGTGAAGGGACTATCTTTCGATGGGTACACCTCTAGATGGATGTCTCGGGGACCATCACAGAGGATCGTCTACCAACACAAGGCCGACCTATCTCTGTAACTAGATAGTACCGAATATATCATCCCGCGGTCGTTACCGACCTTTAAACTTGGCGCGCAAGCATACAAACCACATTAATTTACATCCCGAACGTTATAGCGGGGAGAAATATACTTTGAAGAGGATGATCATATCCTAATTGGGAATGACCCACTTAGACTTGCTGCATCTAACTCTGGTTCGGTCATTTCCGGTTGATGAGGCTTGAGAAAACGATTACCTTTTCACATAACACATATCACATCACTTTGAATGCCACATGGCCATTTTCGTTGACTACTAATTGCCTTTCATTAAAATACAACCCTTAAGCTCGTACGTCTCAAGGAGGGTGTTAAGCTAAGAGAAGTTGGCTTCTCCGCCACCACTGATGTATATTTGTAAAAACCAATGTACGTAATCTTTTGAAATGCACTGTCATAAAAGCATCCATACAAGTTGTCCAGGAACAGGACAAACCGAAGGCAATCTCCTACTACCACTAGTAGCGAGTAGTCCTTGCAACTCGAAAAATCTCCATAACGAGGAGATCACTGCTATAAATAACTCTATAATGGAAGCTACCCAGAGCATGTCAACAAGCAGTCCTCACGCTACGAAGATCCATGGTCTTCAATAATCATCTTCTTCAACTTGTCTTCACATTCGAACGTATACATTGGTTCGAAGTAGTTTTCGGATAGGAATCACCCAAATCCGGCCCCGGTTCCTTCGAAATCCAATTATCGATAAAAAGTGAATATGAGTATACATGATTTATTAAGTCCCTTTTCACTTTTAATTCTTTTCGGATGATTTCAAAATCTCTTCCTTTTGTCTTAGAATAATTCTAAGTAATTCATTCTTTTTCTTTGGATAATATTTCAAATTTATCACATAACTCTCGATCCAAATTCCTTAACATTTAGGCGGGTCAAAAACAACGTTATTTAAGACATCGTTTACGATAAACCCTAAAATCAATCTTACCAAACATTTTTGAGTAAATAGGATCATAGAAATCATTCATTTTGGATATTGCTTAATTTTTTGAATAATACCAATCTTCTTTTATTTTGAAAACTTAATAGATCTTTTTAGAGCATCGGGGCATTCCTTTCGATCTGTTCCGCCGCTCACCTAAAAAGAGAAAACAAAGGCCAGGTAAGTTCAGGGCACTGTTGCTCCATCCTTAACTTCAGTTAAACACCTTGTTTTATCCTCTCAGATCTCGCAGGCGGGACAAATGTACTAGTCATTTCCGCATACTCAGTAATCAACATTATTTTGGAATTGATTATAAAGATTCCAAATTATCTTTTAAACACTTAGTTTTCCTTTTAAAAACATTCACAATTGATTTTGGGAAAAATTGTTACGTTTAAAATCATATTCAAAAGATTATGCAATTCGTAGCATAAAAGTGCTACGAAAAGTGCTATATAAGCTTATTTGATTTAAACAACTTTTTAATATTTGAAAATTCATATTTCCCGAATCCAAATCTCTTATAAACTATTCAAATAGATTTATCAAATTTATGCCACATTTTTCCAGAATTAAAAACATTCATTTAAACTGATTTTCCGTTATGGTCACTTAACTGCACTAGCGCGATTTTTCTAGAAAATTGATTTGGACTTAATTCAAAATATACAAGACGAAATCTTGATTTTCTTTCTTCATTTAGAAGATATGGATATAATAGCTCGAAATTTTCTTATCTCGAAGAATTCCGAGCTATACTCCACTCTACATATTCATTTGAACTTTTCGAAATCGCGAACTACTTTTGATGACGCACCTAATTTTAACTTAGTTTTCAATACTTGAAGTAATCTATTCCAATTGAATTTTATCACTTATAAAATTATTACAAATCATTTCAAATCAATATTTCCACTTTTTAAAGTATATAAAAGTATTTTCACTATTACCATATTATAACATTATTTTATTCATATTATTTTAATATTAAATTTTAAATTCCAATTAAAAATAGTGGAGTGCTTAAGAACTAATCCACTTGTTACTCTCTAACCACTTCTTAATTCACTTCTTCTCTTCTTTAATGGCGCTTGCTCGTAAGAAATAAGGAGCTAGGGAGGCGTGGCCAAGATCAAAGCAAAGGTAGAAGTGATGACCGAGAGTAAGGAGTAAGAAGGAGTTGAATTGGGCAAGTTTTGGTTGAGTTTACTAATGATTTAGATGAAGTGTTGTTGTGATTTGAATGTTGGTAGGAAGTTAATCAATTCGGTTAAAGATGAGAAATTATCATCGCTTTTTGAATCGTATTGATTATCAAGTTTAATTGTTATGTTAGATAATCATCATTTGATGATACAGATATTTGATTGATTGTTTGAATATGTTGGATAATCCATAGTAATGTTATGACATTTTGTCGTACTATACCCATATTGAATATGTTAATGTCATATGATTATTTGTGTAGTTGTTATGTTAATATGGACATCAAATTTATATTATTATTGATTAAGTAACCCCCTTTTTAAATACGACCCAATTTTGGTGATATGATATGCTTTGAAAAAATTAGTCTCTTTTTAATTGGAATTGGAATTAAAGTTAAAATAAAAGAGAATTTGAAATTTGAAGTGAAACGAGATTAAAAAGGATAGTTAAAATGAAAATGAAATTGAGATTAATAGTGAAATTGAAATTGAAATTGATTTTGAAAATTGAAAGTGAAATTAAGGTTGAATTTGAAGTTAAATTGAAATTAGATATGAAATCTAAATTTTCATTGAGTTTAATTTGAAGTTAGAATTGAAATTGGAATTTAAAATTTAATCACTCCACTATTTTTAATCCTCCTACCTCTCTTAAAGAGGAGAAACCCTTAAAGAGTAAAAAAAAGCTCAAAAATGAAGAAGAACAAGAATGAGAAGTGTGAAAAATGAGAAGAATGAATGGGTATTTATAGAAAAAGTAAGAAGTGGTGAATTACAAAACTAACACTTTACAAAATTACCAAAATATCATTACTTTAACTTACTTTTTCAATACTTACGATCATCTTATCACATCACCACTTTATGTCTTAATCGCTTAATATGTAAGTAAAGAAAAGTAAAGATTTGGTTGGATTTGATGTAACATGTTTTGTCCTTTTGTGTTTACTTTTGCTAATTGTTTTCTAAACTTGTTTATTAAAAGTAAACTTAATTAGTGAATTAATCAATACTTATACTATTTGAATATACATTCATATATAAGAAAATAAAAGTGCAAAATGTAACGACCAGGAAATTTCAAACCCGAAAATTCCAGATAGTTAGAAAAAGAAGAAAATAGAAAGAAGAATGGAAACACCAACATCTCACATTCGCAGCGGACAAAATATAATATCAAATAAAATAACAGTTTACAAAGAAGAACTGTATCAGTACATTTACATCTTTCTATATTAGATTTACAACCATTACTAATCACTGGACAGTTTTAAACAACATGTACTAATTATACAATAATATATCACAGCGGTAAACACTCTATACGTTCCAGCCATCCAGCTCGCCTCCTGGCTCCAGAACTTCCTTACCTGAAAATCTGTAATACTCGGTCTGACCCGAGCATTACATCAAAGTAACACCCGGGTCAGGCTGGAAACCAGCGTGAGTAAACCCATTCAACATGGAATACAAAAGCATACAACTAATATGAACCCGGGGTAACTTATATCAATTTACAAGTTCACGAGTCGTAGTAGACATTACTTATTTCACACATCAATTTCTAAGTACCAAACTTAGATTAAATGGTCATATTGACTTAAATCGTCCCATTCCAGCCTAGTGATTTCATATATCAATTCACAAGGAATCGAATTGGTTTCGGGTATTAACTAATACCCGACCCCGGTCTCTTCGAATCAAATGTCATCTTAATCCAGATTGTTCAATGAAATACAGTTCAACTTATCATACAGGATGTCACTGTTTTATACACAACATTTTATATCACATAGCATTACACATCACGTACCGAAGATAGCATCCAATTTAAGGCATACAATATTATTTAATCATTCATAAGCAAGATTAATCATCCACACCATCCCGAATTAATTTAATTAACCATAACTGAATTAAATCAATCAACTTTAAATTCTGCTTCTTAGTTACGACCCCATTTAATTTATCCTACAATAATCATCCGATTTAATTAATCCCCGGGATTAATTATCTTTTATTTACATTAAGTAATTAGTCTTTAATTAATCACATAGATTAATCATCCTTAACCATTCACATTAATTTACCTTTAATTAATTAATGACATACATTAATGAACCTTAATTAATTACCTCTGTAATCCTTTATTAACCTCATACAGTAATTGTTAATCCCTCAAATACTTATATTAATTAGTCCTTTAAGATTATTACACTGAGTAATTAAACCTTAATTACTTCATTAATTATTAATTTATCAAATTAGTTAATTAACCTTAATTAATTACGTTCATTGATTAAATCCAAATTAATTTCGATTAACCTTATTAATTAACCAAGTAATTAATCATCTCTTAATCACTATTTAATGATCCTAACATTACTTCCCATCGATTACCACTCTAAGAAATTATCCCTTAATTAATTTCTTCGTTAATTAGATTTCTACTTCCAACATTTGGTTTTCTTTCAAAACTTGATTTGAGTTTTAAATTTGAACTCTCCTTACATAACTTTTCACTTAAAATTGTTGAAAGCCTGATTTCCTTTATAACCAATTCTTACCTGATTCCAGGCTATCACAACAAACTCGAGTCGAACCATACTAAAAAAAACCGAGCCTATCCCTCAAACAACTCGACCAAACACAAGAGTCACTAGCCAGCACCCATAACTTCGAGTTCCTCATGCGAAAACTACGAGTCTTACCCGAGTCGCTCCACTTCTTCTCCAAAATTTAGTTCACAGCCAAACTCACTGGCCAACCGTGCTCGTGCACATGCACAGAACCCCCGTCCACGGTCGATCGTCACCTAGACCATCTACAAGTCGCCAATGTCTCCACTACTCCTTCCGATAACCCAGAATCGAAGACAACCATGCTAAACGTAAACGAGCTTCACGATTGGAAACTGGAATGAACACAAACGACAAAAACTGCTCGCCGCCGATGATCACGACAACTGGAGCTCACTGGCTTCGCTCCGGAGTAGCACCACGTCCCTACGCGGCTATTTCCCTGGACTGCGACTAACTCCGGTCTCCCCAAGGTGGCGAAATCATCCCGAAACCATCTGCGACCCAAAACTAGGTTTAGACACTTCCCCAACCAACCCACGCTGCCACGGTGATCTGAACCCCCATCAAATAATTTTCCCGGCCTCCCTGATGGACGTACTATCCTCGACAAAAACTTCGACCATCAACGGTTCGTTGATGATCAGATAAAGGTCGAAATTCGTGTTCTGTTCAACCACTGATTTCTTACAATACACAATACTAAAAATCAGGATTACCATACTAAAATAGCTAATTTTTGACTTAGATTCAAGCAATATACTTGAAACAATTAATTGTTGAAATCAATTTTCTAATAAATCTCGAGTTTGACTGTAAGTTGAATATTTCTGGTTGATATTCTTCTTAATTCTTGCTTTCAATGTTTAAAAAAATTTATATCTTGAAATCTTAAATAAATCTGGTTTAAACATTACATTATACCACAAATTAGAGAAGGAACCAAATCATTTTTGTATTATATTACACCCAGAAATTTACAACAGAGTAAATACTTTTCTTTCCTTTCTATTATTTTTAGAAAGTTTACTCACATAATTTATTGAACAGAGAATCTATATCTGAAGCTGCTAACTTGAATCCTCTTTTAAATTTTAGATCAAGTTAAAAACTTTAACTAATTTGTTTGAAGTCCAAGTTTAACAAAGATCAGATAAAATAATTGAAAATTTGTTTCAAATCTTTAAATCCTGTATCAGGAACAGGATAGCACAGATCATACTCTCATATCTTAATCACACACTTCAAATTTCATACTGAAAACCACAAAAATATCCTCAAGCTAGCATCAATTATCACAGAAACTTTCACATGCAACAAGCTATAATTTAGTTAAGCTTTTAATTTAAAAGTTTAGTCACATACATCCAAAAAAAAACCCAGAATAAACTAGGCAGATCACTCACCTGCTGTTATTTGTTTGAGTTGAATCTTCCGTGTTTTGCTTCTGCCTTAATCTGAATCTGAGTTGCTTTAAATGTTGAAATAGTTGAAAAACTGGAATGTTTTAGGGTTGATCCTTGACTTGCTTGAAGTTTGATTTGGATCTGATACTCATGATCTGCTACTTGATGTTTTTTGAATTTGTTTAAGCTGATCTTGAATTTTTTTGTTTTTGATCCCTTTTCAGATTTTTAGTTATAGAAGAATTTGATTGAGGAGAAAATATGTGAAGAGCTTTATCCAAAATGTAAAATAGTCTCTTCTCGTAAATTATATAATTAAATTTTAAGGAGAAAACAAACATGCCACATGTTTATTTACATGTTAACTCAAGTTACACTTGTTAATTCTATGAATTATAATGCTTACAAATATTTAAAACTTTTAATTTATATATTTCTTATATTTTATAGATTATAAATTTTGTTTTGTTTTGAAAAAAAGAATATACAAATTTTAGACACTTGTTAATTGTATAATAAAGCTTGCTTACACTTGTAATTAGGTTAATCCTTGGCTTACACTTGTAATGCTTGCATATATGCTTACATTTGTAAATTCCAAGCTTAAAATATGTTATTATATTTATTTTTATAATATTTTAGATTTAGTTTTTATATATATTTATAAATGTCTTAAATATTAATATGTTTTAAATGTTTAAAATTTCCTTTAATTTACTTACATGTAACTTTTTAAAAATAAATGATGAAAATCTAATTTATCCCTAAGATGTTTACATTTGAATTCTAATTCCAAATTTTTTTTGAATCTACCTATTAGTGCTCATTCTATTTGTTTTAGAAATAGAATGAACTTTAGATTATAAGAAATTATCTCATATCTATTTGCCTAAAATCCTGGAATATTCAAACATTGATCAGAATTTTATTTGTTCAATCTAAAATTTTGTATTACTATTAATTAACCCAATTATTTCAGATGTTCAGAAATCCGAGTTATTACATTCCTCCCCCTTAGGATCTTTTCGTCCTCGAAAAGGAACGAAGCCATCATTTATTAAATATATTAAAACCAGTTAAAATATTCTTTGATCATTTTAAAACACTTTTAAAGTATGTAATACTGCCAAAATAGTTTTATAAAAATACTTTTTATAACTCGATGTTTCAACACGTCCATCCTCGTTCTCACAGAAATTCGGTCATACGTTGATCAGGCATAAGACTGAAAATCTACAAGTACTTGGTAAACCCATTTTCAACACCCAGTGAAAATTACTTGAAAAATAATTTTATTGAAAATATCGAAGGCATTTTGAAATAAAGGAAATATCTTTGGTGAGAATGCTCTGGAAATCATCACCTCCATCCATGGTCGCAGTTACTATTCAGGGTTACGTTGGCATCGTAGCAAAAGTCCATGTAACTGGAGGCTCTCCGCGACCTCTCAATTACGCCATGGAACCCACGACAGATCACAGTTACATTCCAGGGTTACGTTGCCATTGCAGCAAAAGTCCATGTAACTGCAGGCTCTTTGCGGCCTCTGATTTTCGCTGTCGAAATGAAACTTCTCCACTCCTACATAGGTCGCAGTCTACCGATATAAAATCAAACGCAGACTGTTAGCTCTCAGCGGCACACACGACTTTCTCTGTGGTATACTCTACTCATAATCCCCAGGAACTAGTTTTGTCCGGACTCCTCACAGGATCAACTTTAGGACCCCTCCTTGGGGCTCAAGGCAGCACCACCCGGTGGCACTCCTGAGAAGTTCATTTCAAGGGAGCGCCTTTTCCCCCAGATCATCATCAAAACATTTTATACTACACACATATAGTATCTTCAAATCATACACCTAGTACGATCTCATAAAAAGCTCCTTTACACAAAATCGATTATTCTAAAATCAATAATTCTCAAACTATGCTTTCCAAATTCTCATATTGATTTTACCTAAAAATCAAGAGCCTTTCCAAATCCAAAGGTTCCTAAAACCTTTTCTAAAATCCTCATAAGATCCTTTATATATATATATATATATATATATATACACAGATATATATAATTTTTAAAACTTTGAATCATTTCAAACTTGTATAAAACTCCTTTTATACTTCAAATATTTTCAAAAACCCTTTTTTTCCGGGCAAAAGATTCAACAAGGGGAGTTTTATTTCATAAAACAAAGATATCTAACTTTGTTTACTCAAAATCAAATATTCAAATTTAATTACTCTATAAAGTTACTTACGTACTTCCATAAAGTAAATTTCTACCATAGAAATATCCAATTTCCATTTTATTTCAACATATATTTTACAAAATATACCTTTCATTTCAAAAATCATTTCACATTACTCATCCATAAATTTCCAATATGAATTTCATTCAAATTCGTACGATGTACTCATATCATTCGTACGATGTACTCATACCATTCATACGCTATACCAATCTGATCGCTCACTTGATCACACAATTTCACTTCCGAACTAGTATCGTTCACCCGATTTCCTAGTGCGGACTCATATCTGGTTTCTTGATCAGAAACCGTCATTCTCCTTGCATAGTCATAACTATGCTATAGAATATCCAGAACCAAACAAAAATCCATATCCAGGTTCGCCGTCGAAAATCGAGTGAAAAATCCCAACTCGGATCGACATACTACCTCGAAATTCTGTGCTCGAATCTGGATCAAATTATTATGCGAATAGAATAACATACATACACCCTACGTATTTATCTTTATTGGTTATTAGCCAAATCAATTCCATTTCTATTCACATTCACTTTGATTTTCATTCACTTACTCACAATTTCTTCAATCCATTTGGATTATCACCTTTTTTCTTATCTCGATTGGGCATTTAACCAATAACAGTTTGAACTCCGACCAGTTTATTTAGAAAATAGCATGAAAAATTTAAAAATAGACAAGTAGTTAGAAAATAATTACTAGTTTGTAAAATAGGTGTAAAATAGTTAGAAAATAGTTAAAATAATTATAGAAATTTTAGATAATTGCAAAATAATAGTAAGATAATAATTAGTTTTGTAAAATAGTTGGAATATAGTAATTAGTTTATAAACAGATGGAAAATTGTTAAACAGTTTCAAAAATAATTGTAAAACAAGTATAAGATAGTTTGGCTTTTAAATGATAGGTTGTATATATAGTGAATAGCTTGGAAAAATAAGTTTATATTAAAACAATTTATATTAAAAATAGTCCAGAGTCAAAAATGCTCACTTCCCAATTTCCATTCTCTTCAATTCATTTTAAATTTCCGCTTCCATTTAAATTGACCCAATTCCAATTATAAATAACTTTAATTTCCACTGAAATTGATTCGACCCCAATTCAAGTTGAATTAACCTCGGTTTCTTTCCAAATTTAACTTTATTCAACCTTGATCTCAAATTCTACTAATTCAAATAAATTTCTATTGAACTAGTTTCAATTTCAATTCATTTCAACTCCAGTTTGAATTAAATCCAATTTCAAACTCCATTTCCAAATCAAGTTGAATTATTCTTGATTTCCTCCCAAATTCAATTCAAATTCCATTTGAATTTAAAACTATTCAACTTTAATTACAATTCCATATTATTCAAATCAATTCAGACTAATTTCAAATTGAACCCACTTCAATTTCAAATCGAACCCACTTCAATTTCAAATTGTTTCAAATTAATCCAATTCAAATTTTCCATTTGAATTTTATACTTATACATCTTCAATCACAATTTCAATTAATTCAAATCAAATTCAATTTGAACTAATTTCAATTCAAATTCCAAATTTAAACCATCTCGAATTATATAAATTCGAGTTAAATTCTCAAATGTTTGTTTTAATTCCTTTAAATCAATTTACCTTTAAAGTTTTTAAACAATTTAATTTTGAGTCAAATTCTCAAAATTCCATTTTAAATTATTTTTAGTTAAATTTTTCCAAAGTTCAAATTAGAGTTCAAAACAATTTTATCTTAAATTTTTTTTAATTTATTACTCAATTTTGTTTTCCAGTTTAAAACTAGTTCCTTAAACAATTTTAATTTACAAGTGTAATTATTCAATTTTTCAGTTCAAAATAATTCCTTATCCTTAATTTCAAATTAAAGTGTGATTTTCCTTTTATCTCAATAATGGATATATTACCACACTTCATTTCTCATTTATTTAAACAAATCCAATTTCAGCTTAAAGATTATTAATAACAACAGGATGGTATTATTCAAATTATTTTAAAACATCCATCCATTTCCAATTTTTGGATCTCAAACCCATTTTGAGATCACTCAAACTCCTAATTCAAATCAACCATTCAACTTCCTAAGTTAAATCTTAATTTCGTCTTGAAATTTCCAAATCAGGTTGATCATTCAAACTTATTTAACTTCTCATTAATAATTTTCCCACTTATAAGTTCAAAAACCTATCACTTTGGATTATACATCACCTTCCAAAATTAAAACCCAACGTTTAGAGTTGATTTCAAACCATCTTTGATATTATGTATATCCACACCTATACATATTTACATCTTGGATCACCAAGCCAAATTTTAAAATTTAAACCACCTTTGGTTTCAGTTCAAAACAAATTATGTTTAAAATTTTCAAACATTTCTTATTTTTTAAAATAAGATCATATTCAAAATAGTTTGAATAATATTATTTCCTTTAACATTTTGAAACCAATTCAAATGTTTAAATTTAGAATTCAGAACTTCACAATTTGAAACCCACTTTAATTTACATCCTTTCTAATTTACAAGTTATTCTCATTAAATGGTTACTTCCTTAAAACATTTCATTGTTTATTGAAAAACAATCATCTCATTATTAAACACAATAACCATTCTATTTTTCTGGTTTGAAACCAATTCTAATTCATCTTATTTTGAAATTCTTCCCCAACTTCAAGATTTAATTTCAATTTGAATCCATTTCAAACTTGTCTTTAATTTAAATTTCAATTTGGTTGTAATTCTATTACCACTTAATTCTTATTATTACTTTTAATTTAATTAATACAACAACGAATTTCCTTAATATAATAGATAATCTATTTCTTAATAAACTTATATAAGATTCATTTACTTTTGAAACCATTTTAAAACCTTTATATAAGAAAATAACAAGTACGCTCTCTTATATTTATACACTCAACTCATTATAGGGTACTATTGATCCTATCCTTAATGATTGATCCCACCAGAGCCAAGGTTCTTGCTTAACCTTCTACTCTGATACCAAATGTAACGACCCGAAAATTTCAAACCCGAAAATTCCAGATAGTTAGAAATGTTGAGTCAAGATTTTTATAGAGTTTTGATTTCTGACAAAGGGATAAGTCGTGATCGACAAAAAGAAGTTATTTGGACACAAAGAGCTCCATATGTTAGAGGTTGATTATTTGGTATGTTAGTAATATTGTTTATGTTAAAATCTATCCTCAAATAATCGTATAACTTCAGTTTTCTTATATATGTATATATATGAATAAATGCACATTAGCTGTGCAAACTGGACTGAACCGGTCGACCGGTTAAAATATGGCGGTCGACCGTTTATGCCCAGAATGCACAGATAACGTGCACAAGTGACCATAACGTATATATATATTCAAATTCTTGTCTACTGGTCCTTTTTGACCTGTCGACCGTTTTCAAACAGAAAGCAACCCTTCGTATAGACACTTCATTTTCTTTAATGGTTGCTTCTCTTTCTCTCCACTATTGATCATGACCTTTGTTTGTATCTTTTCACAAATGGTTACAACTGTTTATTTCTTATATAAACATCATGGAATCATTATATCAAACAACGATATTCTATTCTTCTAAACTCTATTCTATTGATCCCTATCTTGTACTCTCAAGCGTTCAAATTGCTCATATTCTATCATATATCGTTTTGAATCCTGAAATTTATTTAACATTCTTTAGATTCAACACGATATCCACTTCCAAATATTCATATATACAAATATTCTATTTGAGGAGAAGATTATAGGAAGTTTGTACTACAAGTGACAAAACCGTGTTAGCAAGAACACATACCGTCAATAAACAATTATATTCATCTTTGTTGAAGTCCTCCGTGTTGTAAGAGGCAAGTGTTGAAGTCCTCGATGCTGTAAGAGGCAAGTATTGAAGTCCTCAGTATATTAGAGGCGTGAAATCCCGTTCGTCTGATCGGGTGTTGTAAACCTGTTCCTCCGGGTGAAGCGAGGTAGTTGGTAGTGAAAAAACCAGATAGAAGTCTGGGACTGGACGTAGGACGGTGCTCCGAACCAGTATAAAAATCTCTGGTGTGATTTTTCTATTTTTATTTACTTTGCTATTATCATATATTTCCGCATTTATATTATATTCCATATTACACGATCCGTTTGTACTATATTAGCACGTACACTGCATTTTTCATTTAGTATCAGAGCCTGGTATTCTAGAGATCGTAACAACATCCTAGAATAAATGGCAACAAAAGGATCCAGTCAAGGCAATAAGAAGAGGAAGAGAAATGAAGAAAAATTAAAGGAGCAAACAAACAAATGCTTCATGGCAAAAGATAATGAGGTTAGTGATCTAACTTTTGATGATATGATAGAAATAAATTCAGAACTTCTAGACACTTTAAAAAGTCTCAAAAGAAAATATAAGGAAGCTCCGGAAAATCAGAAGAAAGCAGAATTCGAAAGAGATATGCTTAAAGATGAGAAGAAAATATTAGAAAAAGAACTTGAGAAAATTCAAAATTCACTCTTTGAAAATTCTCAACTCGCTCTATTAAGTCAAGAAATAGAAGCTCAAAAAGAAAAGAATAATGCTCTAGCTTTTGAAAATCATGAGTTAAAAACAAAAGTTAAAATTGTTGAGTTAGATAACACTAGTATCAAAACTAAGCTTGATGACATTACTAAAAATATTTCCAATTTTAATAAAGGGAGAGAAAATTTATCCAGGATTATTGAAAATTCTCAACCTGCTTCAAATAAAAAGGGATTAGGTTATGTTAAGAATTCAAAAGCTCACAATGATAAAACTGGTTTAGGATATAATAAAATTGATCGTAGAAATAGCACTAGATATGCTTTCATGTATAGTAAAAATGATAGTGCTAATACTAAATTTCGAGTAAAGCCTAAATCCAATTTTTATAGAAATTCAAATATTACTATGACCTATAATGTTTATAATTACTCTAGAAGTACAAAATCATTAACAGGAAACATGAATGTAAATTATCTAAGTATTTGGGTTCCTGTTAATTGGAAAAACAGAGAAAAATACATTGATAATTATTTTAATATGATAGTTAATAATGAAAATTATATTTATAATGGTTCAACCACACCCAAATGGGGATGGTTTCCTAAAAATTAGGAAATTATAAGAAGCCTGGGTATCGTATGCTTTAAATGTTAATTTTTCTGATACCTTACATTATAAGTAGTAGTTATTTTGTTTTATATTGTTCTATGTTAACACTTATGTGAAATATAATTTATATCATCATATAAACTCTCCTTTTTGTCGATGACAAAGGGGGAGAAAGATACTGCTCTAACACTATGTGCAGGAATAAACCATGCAAGCACAAATTAAGGAAGAGAAAAGATTAATTATTTACAGGAATATATAGCATAGATTCAGGGGGAGAAATCTAAAGCACAATTACAGGAATATATTCAGTGAGGGAGATAAGATCAACAAAGCTTGTCAAAGATTCGTTCGCAGCAAATGAAGTTGTCATCATCAAAAAGGGGGAGAATGTTGAGTCAAGATTTTTATAGAGTTTTGATTTCTGACAAAGGGATAAGTCGTGATCGACAAAAAGAAGTTATTTGGACGCAAAGAGCTCCATATGTTAGAGGTTGATTATTTGGTATGTTAGTAATATTGTTTATGTTAAAATCTATCCTCAAATAATCGTATAAATTCAATTTTCTTATATATGTATATATATGAATAAATGCACATTAGCTGTGCAAACTGGACTGAACCGGTTGACCGGTTAAAATATGGCGGTCGACCGTTTATGCCCAGAATGCACAGATAACGTGCACAAGTGACCATAACGTATATATATTCAAATTCTTGTCTACCGGTCCTTTTTGACCCGTCGACCGTTTTCAAACAGAAAGCAACCCTTCGTATAGACACTTCCTTTTCTTCAATGGTTGCTTCTCTTTCTCTCCACTAATGATCATGACCTTTGTTTGTATCTTTTCACAAATGGTTACAACTGTTTATTTCTTATATAAACA
Source organism: Allium cepa (assembly GCA_030765085.1). Lineage (NCBI taxonomy): Eukaryota > Viridiplantae > Streptophyta > Magnoliopsida > Asparagales > Amaryllidaceae > Allium > Allium cepa. Next base: position 399,447,997 of record CM060938.1, on the reverse strand, counting down.
TCATGAAATCATTATACCAAACAACGATTTTCTATTCTTCTAAACTCTATTCTATTGATCCCTATCTTGTACTCTCAAGCGTTCAAATTGCTCATATTCTATCATATACCGTTTTGAATCCTGAAATTTATTTAACATTCTTTAGATTCAACGCGATATCCACTTCCAAAAATTCATATATACAAATATTCTATTTGAGGATAATATTATAGGAAGTTTGTACTACAAGTGACAAAATCGTGTTAGCAAGAACACATACCGTCAATAAACAATTATATTCATCTTTGTTGAAGTCCTCCGTGTGTAAGAAGCAAGTTTTGAAGTCCTCGATGCTGTAAGAGGCAAGTATTGAAGTCCTCAGTATATTAGAGGCGTGAAATCCCGTTCGTCTGATCGGGTGTTGTAAACCTGTTCCTCCGGGTGAAGCGACGTAGTTGGTAGTGAAAAAACCAGATAGAAGTCTGGGACTGGACGTAGGACGGTGCTCCGAACCAGTATAAAAATCTCTGGTGTGATTTTTCTATTTTTATTTACTTTGCTATTATCATCTATTTCCGCATTTATATTATATTCCATATTACACGATCCGCTTGTACTATATTAGCACGTACACTGCATTTTTCAAGAAAAAGAAGAAAATAGAAAGAAGAAAAGAAGAATAGAAACACCAACATCTCACATTCGCAGCGGACAAAATATAATATCAAATAAAATAACAGTTTACAAAGAAAAACTGTATCAGTACATTTACATCTTTATATATCAGAGTTGCAACCATTACTAATCACTGGACAGTTTTAAACAACATGTACTAATTATACAATAATATATCACAGCGGTAAACACTCCATACGTTCCAGCCATCCAGCTCGCCTCCTAAGATCCAGAACGTCCTTACCTGAAAATCTGTAATACTCAGTCTGACCCGAGCATTACATCAAAGTAACACCCGGGTCAGGCTGGAAACCGGCGTGAGTAAACCCATCCAACATGGAATACAAAAGCATACAACAAATATGAACCCGGGGTAGCTTATATCAATTTACAAGTTCACAAGTCGTAGTAGACATTATTTATTTCACACATCAATTTCTAAGTACCAAACTTAGATTAAATGGTCATATTCACTTAAATCGTCCCATTCCAGCCTACTGATTTCATATATCAATTCACAAGGAATCGAAGTGGTTTCGGGTATTAACTAATACCCGACCCCGGTCTCTTCGAATCTAATTTCATCTTAATCCAGATTATTCAATGAAATACAGTTCAACTTATAATACAGGATGTCACTGTTTTATACACAACATTTTATATCACATAGCATTACACATCACGTACCGAAGATAACATCCAATTTAAGGCATACAATATTATTTAATCCTTCATAAGCAAGATTAATCATCCATACCATCCCGAATTAATTTAATTAACCATAATTGAATTAAATCAATCAACTTTAAATTCTGCTTCTTAGTTACGACCCCATTTAATTTATCCTATAATAATCATCCGATTTAATTAATCCCCGAGATTAATTATCTTTTATTTGCATTAAGTAATTAGTCTTTAATTAATCACATAGATTAATCATCCTTAACCATTCACATTAATTTACCTTCAATTAATTAATGACATACATTAATGATCCTTAATTAATTTCCTCTGTAATCCTTGATTAACCTCATACAGTAATTGTTAATCCCTCAATTACTTATATTAATTTGTCCTTTTAGATTATTACACTGAGTAATAAACCTTAATTACTTCATTAATTATTAATTTATCAAATTGGTTAATTAACCTTAATTAATTACATTCATTGATTAAATCCAAATTAATTTCGATTAACCTTATTAATTAACCAAGTAATTAATCATCTTTTAATCACTATTTAATGATCCTAACATTACTTCCCATCGTTTACCACTCTAAGAAATTATCCCTTAATTAATTAGATTTCTACTTCCAACATTTGGTTTTCTTTCAAAACTTGATTTGAGTTATAAATTTGAACTCTCCTTACATAACTTTGCTCTTAAAATTCTTGAAAGCCTGATTTCCTTTACAACCAATTCTTACCTGAATCCAGGCTATCACAGCAAACTCGAGTCAAACAATACTCAAAAAAACCCGAGCCTATCCCTCAAATAACTCGACTAAACACACGAGTCACTAGCCAGCACCCATAACTTCGAGTTCCTCATGCGAAAACTACGAGTCTTACCCGAGTCGCTCCACTTCTTCTCCAAAATTTAGTTCACAGCCAAACTCACTGGCCAACCGTGCTCGTGCACGTGCACAGAACCCCCGGCCACCGCCGATCGTCACCAAGACCATCTACAAGTCGCCAATGGCTCCACTACTCCTTCCGATAACCCAGAATCGAAGACGGCCATGCTAAACGAAAAAGAGCTTAACGATTGGAAACTGGAATGAACACAGACGACAAAAACTGCTCGCCATCGATGATCACGACAACTGGAGCTCACTAGCTTCGCTTCGGAGCAGCACCACGTCCCTACGCGGCTATAACCTGGACTGCGACTAGCTCCGGTCTCCCCAAGGTGGCGAAATCATCCCGAAACCATCTACGACCCAAAACTAGGTTTATGCACTTCCCCAACCAACCCACGCTGCCACGGTGATCTGAACCCCCATCAAATAATTTTCCCGACCTCCCTGATGGACGTACTATCCTCGACAAAAACTTCGACCATCAACGGTTCGTTGATGATCAGATAAAGGTCAAAATTCGTATTCTGTTCAACCACTGATTTCTCACAATACACAATACTAAAAATCAGGATTACCATACTAAAATTCCTAATTCTTGACTTAGATTCAAGCAATATACTTGAAACAATTAATTGTTGAAATCAATTTTCTGATAAATCTCGAGTTTGACTGTAAGTTGAATATTTCTGGTTGATATTCTTCTTAATTATTGCTTTCAATGTTTAAAATTTTTTATATCTTGAAATCTTAAATAAATCTTGTTTAAACATTACATTATACCATAAATCAGAGAAGGAACCAAATGATTTTTGTATTATATTACACCCAGAAATTTACAACAGAGTAAATACTTTTCTTTCCTTTCTATTATTTTTAGAAAGTTTACTCACATAATTTATTGAACAAAGAATCTATATCTGAAGCTGCTAACTTGAATCCTCTTTTAAATCTTAAATCAAGTTAAAAACTTTAACTAATTTGTTCGAAGTCCAAGATTGACAAAGATCAGATAAAAGAATTGAAAATTTGTTTCAAATCTTTAAATCCTGTATCAGGAACAGGGTAACACAGATCATACTCTCATATCTTAATCACACACTTCAAATTTCATACAGAAAATCATATAAATATCCTCAAGCTAGCATCAATTATCACAGAAACTTTTACATGCAACAAGCTATAATTTAGTTAAGCTTTTAATTTAAAAGTTTACTCATAGACATCCCAAAAAAATAGACTAAACTAGGCAGATCACTCACCTGCTGTTATTTGTTTGAGTTGAATCTTTCGTGTTTTGCTTCTACCTTAATCTGAATCTGAGTTGCTTTAAATGTTGAAATAGTTGAAAAACTGGAATGTTTTAGGGTTCGTCCTTGACTTTCTTGAAGTTTGATTTGGATCTGATACTCATGATCTGCTACTTGATGTTTTTTGAATTTGTTTAAGCCGATCTTGAATTTTTTTATTTTTGATCCCTTTTCAGATTTTTAGTTATAGAAGAATTTGATTGAGGAGAAAATATGTGAAGAGCTTTATCCAAAATGTAAAATAGCCTCTTCTCCCAAATTATATAATTAAATTTTAAAGAGAAAACAAACATGCCACATGTTTATTTACATGTTAACTCAAGTTACACTTGTTAATTCCATTAATTATAATGCTTACAAATATTTAAAACTTTTAATTTATATATTTCTTACATTTTATAGATTATAAATTATGTTTTGTTTAAAAAAAATATATATACAAATTTTAGACACTTGTTAATTGTATAATAAAGCTTGCTTACACTTGTACTTAGGTTAAATCCTTGGCTTACACTTGTAATGCTTGCATATGTACTTACATTTGTAATTTCCAAGCTTAAAATACGTTATTATATTTATTTTTATAATATTTTAGATTTATTTTTTATATATATATTTATAAATGTCTTAAATATTAATATGTTTTAAATGTTTAAACTTTCCTTTAATTTATTTACATGTAACTTTTTAAAACTAAATGATGAAAATCTAATTTATCCTTAAGATGTTTACATTTGAATTCTAATTCCAAATTTTTTTAGAATCTACATATTAGTACTCATTCTATTTGTTTTAGAAATAGAATGAATTTTAGATTATAAGAAATTATCTCATATCTATTTGCCTAAAATCCCGGAATATTCATACATTGATCAGAATTTTATTTGTTCAATCTAAAATTCTGTATTACTATTAATTAACCCAATTATTTCAGATGTTCAGAAATCCGAGTTATTACAAACAATGTTGCAACAACTGTTAATCGAAAAAATGTTGATTTTCGACAAATGTTTTATGGTCACATTTTGACATTTTAGTTAAACTATTCATTTACGCAAACCAAATTTAAAATGAACCTTTTCCTTCTTTAAATAAATTAAAACATGTCTTTTTATATTTTAAAATCATATTCAAATAACATCAAAATCTCTATTTTTACAGTGTATGTAAAACTGACAAAATGCGACAAAATTTGATTTTTTTTGGTAGGACGTTTGTTAACATATTTTTAAATCTTTTAATATACTTTTATTATCTTTATTATGTGTTTTTAATAATATTTAACTTTCAAAATAAATATTTAAATTCATTTATTTAAGCCTTTATTTATTTTTAACAAAACTTAACTTTTGTTGATTTGTGATAAAATTAAAATTTATACTTTTAATTATTAACTATCAAAATAAATAATTTATCTATTATTATCTATTACATATAACATATTTATTTAAGCTTTGAATTCTGTTCAATTTAAAATCTCTTATTTTCGAAGTAGCGAAATTACGGGTCGTTACACCAGTAGCCCGATTATTGTTTGAAATCCAATATCCACTACGAGCCTTTACGGTTTTGATTGTTGTAACAACCTCGAATTTCAGTCATTTGAAATTGAAATATTTAATTGATTTTGAATATTTAAAAGTTAATTTTATAAGCTGAATAACTTATATTTGAAATATAAGGATTTAATCGGAAACTAAATTGTTAATTTAATATTTGATATTGTGTAAATAATTGGAAATTGAATTTAATGTGAATGAAAATGGTTTATAAAGTTGAATAAAATTCTACTTGAATTAGAATGATGTTAGAGAACTTTTAAAATTGAATTAAAAGTTAATCGGTAGAAATTGAATATTTTAATATTTAATTAATAATTAAAAATAGTCATTTTTCAAACAGTCTCGGATTTCGACGAAACCACTTTCATTGGATTCAGAATGTAATATTATTGTAGGATTTCAAATTTCGTATCAATCGGATTTACGGTTTTTCCGGGGCAAGCTAAAACGCGTAAAAATCTGTTTAAGTGAATTTTAAATTTAAACAGTCGATTCGAAAACCTATCTTCCAAATACGATCGGATTGGCTTCCGATATATACTCCATTGTGTTCGAATAGAGAGGTAAAACATTATAAACGCCAGGCGACACCTTCGATTGGAGTATGAAAATTTTTCGGGTGAATAGTGTTTTGGAATTTTCTATAAAAGGACTTGTTTTTCTTCATTTTGCAAAAAACCCTAACAACCCTAGGGCAATCCGCCACATACATTTCAATGGCTAGGAAATCATCTCCTTCTCCCTCGATTTTCTCCCAATCCAAGCAGAATTAGATGAAGGCTTCAACTAGAAAAATGTCAAGCACGTTGAGAGCTTCGATGTCAACGGCTACGATCGAAAAATACACTATTGATCAGCGGCAATTTTTGTTTGAATGCCGCACATTCATACACAAATTTCAACACAAATATGAGGCTGAGTTTGCCATCGTTCTTGGTGACGGTAGAGGCAAGGAAGGGATTTAGCATGGTGGTGGCCGATAGTTGTCTCGATCGAAGAAATAGGCACGAAAATTGATGATAATCGGCGGCGTGTGGGTTCGATCTCGTGCGTGAAGGCCTAGGGGGAGAAGAAACAGTTAGCGGCCAGATCTTGCTTGATGAAAATCGAATGGCCAAGATCTGTTTGAGGTTAAAAATATAAAATAAAATTGTCAAATTAGTTTGCATATTTTAAATTCATATAATGTTTAAAACGTCATATCTTCTTCATACAAGGTTCATTTTTGACGAAACGAATTGCATTGGGTCCGTATAGACGAGCACTACATTAGAGATGGTTTGGAGTTGATTGGAGCTAGTGTAAATTTTGGGTAAAATTAAAGCCTATTTACTTTTATTTGGAATAAAACACTACAACTGCTATTGGAAGCAATGTGAGTACAACTCACTCTTTTTGACTTATTGATATTTTTATATAAGTGAGAATAAATTTATTCATGATGATTGATGATTTTGTGGATGATATATGATATATTATCTATATGTTGATTGGTATTTGGATATATTCCTGCCTATTGAAGCAGATGAGACCCTATACGTTCTCATGTATGAGCGGATGACCCTATGTACGCGCTTCTGCCTCGAAGCGGACATTGTACACATATTCTAATATGTATATTTGTTGCAAGTGTTAGGTTGGAGGGATCCAACTGGATTCCTCACCACTGTTGATTTATTTACAGATATTGATGTATAAGCTGTTATCATGTGATATATGATGTTTTGGATGCCGTGATTGATGTATTGGTATTGTTGCAGCATTGGGCCTATTTTGGAATTTTAAAATTGTTAAAGTGATGATTTCCAAATTAAAAAAGATTTTCAAGTGATTTTGAAAATAGATGGTTTATTTATTTTGAATTTTTAAGGAAATGAATTTATTTTAAATAGATAAAAGCTATAATTTTTATGTTATTAAAATTATGATTTTTGTGAAATATAAGTGAAATGTGATTTTTGAAATATGAAGTGAACTGTTTTGTAAAATAGTTTAAAATCAGATTTTTGAATTTATTATAAACGGTTTATAAATAAGATTTATAAAATTGAATTTTTATAAATCAACATGACGGAATTATAAAGGAGTTTTGTATATGTTAAAATGAAGCTAAAGATGAATTTTGTAAATGAGATTTATAGATTTATGAAGTTGTGAAGTTATAAGAAGAATGATTTTGGTAAATAAAGTGATTTTATAAGTTGAAGTTTTTATTTAAAATATAAATGGAATTTATAAACATTGTTTTATAAATCCAAAATCAATTGAAATTGATAAGTCAAATATAGAAGTTTATTAAAGGTATTATAACTATGATTTTGGACATTGTATTATCCTTTAATAAATGTGTATAAATGATGGATTTGGTAAATGAACTATATTCACAATTTGGGACAGTGAATAATGTATTAAATAAAATGGATATTTTTAGAAAGTGGTATTTTTAAATGGAGTAAAATGGTTTGAAGATGTTTTTAAGTGTGTTAAGTATCAAAACCATAGATTTCAACATTCATTATTGAAATAGACGTTTTCGAGAAATAAGGAAATGATGGACTATAACACTGTTGTTATAGTAAATGATTTTCGAAAAGAGATATTTTGTATAGTATATGGAATTTATATATCTATCAAAATTTCGAATCCCTATACTAGTGATTTTGGGTTGTCGTAACGATGTTTTACGCAACATTTGTTTATACCAAAATTAATACGTTTAAGAGAATGTTTTCCTTAACGAATAAATATAAGCTTAATCGTGATTTAAGTATATGAAATATTTTCTAAATGTTGAAAATAAATTTATTTGTGAATTACTTATTATTAAATAAGTATATGGAAATGTTTTCCAATGTTGAGATGTTTTGAGATTATTTCTTTTTAAAGATAATTTGAAGTGAATATTTGGCAAGTGATTTAATTAATGAAAGATTAATTAAAAGGGCATAGTGATTGTTTATGGTGCTAAGTATTTGTTTGTTTGCTTTAATAGTTAAATAACCGACTATCAAATTTGGCCAAATTTTAGTTCCTCGACTTAATGTGGAAACTATTTAGTCATACACTTAGTACGTAGCCTTCTGTGTAGGCTTGATTATCATTTGTGTTGAGGATGATGATTTGTATGGTGCGGAGTATTACTCCAATCTATCAAGCTTACTTCTTGGCCCGAAGGATAGCAAGTTGAAAGTGAGAGACGTGATAAGTCTATGAGACTTAGTTTCTGTGTGAGGTGGAGAAATGCTTTTGCATTGTTGGTGTAAAGAGACCGAGATCAGATTTATCTAAAAACCACTTCGGACCAACTTATATGCGACGATTGTGCAGGTTGCTTATGATGATATTGATATTCCGGATTTTCATATTGGAAGACTTCTTGTTGATCATTTGGGGTTAAAATCTCAATATACATATAGTAGTAGTGGTCTCTTCGTTATGACATATCCAATGCGAGGACTATTCGCTACTGATCTTAGGGATTTCCCGATAGGATGTGGTAGGAAAGTACCTTCAATCTGTCCTGTTCCTGGACAACTTGTATGGATGTTTGTCTGACATTGCATTTCTAAAGATTACGTACATTGGTTTTTACAAACATACATCAGTGGTGGTGGAGAAGGCAACTTCTCTTAGCTTAACACCCTTCTTGAGACGTATGAGCTTAAGGATTGTATTTTTATGGAAGGCAATTCGTATTCAAAGGAAATGGCCGTGTGGCATTCAAAGTGATGTGATATGTGATTGTGAAAGGTAATAGTCACCTCAGGCCTCATCAACCAGAAATGACCAAAACAGGGTTAGATGCAGCATGGCTAAGTGGATCGCTCCCAAGTAGGGTGTGATCATCCTCTTCTAGATATATCTTTACACGCTATGACGTCGTGTATCTAATCATTATGGTTTGTATGCTAGAAGGCCCTCTGTAAAGGTCGGTAACGACCGAAGGATGACATATTTGGTGCCATCTATTTATAGAGGTGGGCCGGTCTTGTATTGGTAGAAAACAGATGTTATGTGCCTCGGGACATCCATCTAGAGGTGTACCCATCGGAAGGTAGTCCCTTCACTTGGTCATTTGTATGGAAATCTAAACCCCACTACGTGCCTGCCATTTTGATTGTATTACCCATTTTGGGCTATATGCTGGAATTTAATCAATGTAACAATTTTGGCTATGATTAATATTATTTGTATACTAGACACTAGTATAATATCAGATGAATTTGATATGAAATGTTTTAGTTATCATAAGGTAAAAACATGTCTGTGTTCATGTGTGGATTTGTCTTATGAGATACTTTTGTTTTGATAAAAGGAAAAGTTTGGTAATTTAATAAATTTAGTTGAGTGTGTTTCTCATGCTAGTTTACCAGACTGATCCGGGTGTTCTTCCCTCTCAATGCTCGGATTAGACCGAGTATATTTACAGGTTTAGATTGGTGCTTTTGGAGCTTCAGCAGGCGAGATGGAGATGTCCATTTCGTATAGCGTATCGGTTTTGATTATTGATTATCCACTGCATTGTTGCTTAGTTGTTTATATTATAAGAAATTGTAAGGACAGGTTATTATAACTGTTCAGGCTGATAGCTAGTGATTGATTGTTGAACTCTGATTAATGTATGTATATATAGTTTCTGTTTTGTAAAGATCAATGATATGATATTATATGTTTTCTACGGCGATGAGATTCTGTATTGTTCTGTTTGGTTCTATTTTCTCTCTTTCTCCTCTTCTCTTCTTTCTCTTGACTTTCCTTCAGTCTGTGCTTTTTGGGTCGGACATGTATGGATTATTGTCGATTCAATGGGTACGAATTTGCGGTTCGTTACAATTGTAGAGCCTAGTATGCTGGAATATAATTAATGTAATAATTTTGGCTATTTTAATAAGTATTTTTGCTTAGACGCTATTATAATATCGTAAGGTTAAAAACCTGTCGTTTTTATGTGTCGCGTGATCTTACGATATACATTTGATTTCAAAGGATTTTGATAATAGTTATAATTCAAATTGAGTGTGTTTTCTCATGCTGGTTTTCTAGACCGACTCGAGCGTTATTTTATTATAATGCTCGGGTCAGACCGAGTACTACAGATTCAGGTTAGAATGCTATGGAGCTTAGGAGACGAGCTGGAGGATCTCAGGCGTATTCTATGTATTTGGTTTATATTCCGTTGTGTGTGTTAAATTGAATGTTCAGTATTGTAAGGTCAAGTTATTATAACTATCCACATTGATTGTTGATTGTTGTACTCTGATGATTGTATATATATTAACAGCTATAGATTCTTTTATATAAAAATATGTTATTATATATTATATTTTGTTCCGCTGCGATTGTGTGATTCTGTGTTGTTGTTTTTGTTTTTCTTCTATCATTTTCTTCTTTCCCCAAATGATCTGGTATTTCCGGCAATCGATTACTCGGCATGCTATACAATGAACGTATTGATGTCGATTTTCGAAGGTCGAAAATCTCGGGCCATTACACTAAAGTTTTAATAAATAGAAGTGGAAAGATTCCATTCATTCAATTAAAACGAATCCTTTAATTTTTTTTGATTGAAGAGTGGTCCTTAGTATATTGTGAAGAGAGTACTCGTAAATCCTCTGATTTTATTTCTAACAATTATTTCCTTTCTCCTATATTTCTTATAATCATGGCCATCTCTTTCATCCACCTTTTACAAAATAAAATCAATTTCGAAAAAATCAAAACATCAAACTAAATTAATAACTATGTGGTTCATCCGTCTATTTGAAAGATTGGGTGTTGATTCAAGAATCTAAGGAAGGATTCCCAAATCACAGTGTCGCGTATTGGCTAACTCTGAAAGGTACATTCTAAATTTTTTTTTCTTAGATCCAATATACTTATCATAATTTGATATGTACATATTTTCACCTCACATTGATTTAGAATTAGTAATATAATTTAAACAACTTGTTAAAAGATTTGATCTGTTTTAACTTGATAAATTAAAAGTAAAATTTGTAAATGCCTAAAGTAATGTTTTAGGTTATGAATATATGTTTTAAATTTACAAATAATAATATTCCAAACATATTATGCAATTTAAATGTTTTTGTTTGAGTTGTAATCAATCCTAAAATATAAAGATTGCTGATATCTTGTTAGATTTGATGTATGCAATAAATTCTAGAATATTTTGATTTTTTGAAAAAACAAACTTTTGTTTTTGGGTTAAAACTATATATATATATATATTTTCGTGTGTGTGTGTGTATGTGAATGTGCATATGTGTGTGTCTGTATTTACAAATACATTAGAAAGGTTTAATGTAATATGTGTGTGATTCTTTTGATTGTTTTGAAATCTTTTGTTTATGAAATATGGTGTGAAAGGAATAAAAGAATATTTAACTTGAAGATGGAAGATGCAGATGCTTTATACAGATTTATGAATAGGAGAATTATAAGAAGAATTGATAGACTGAGATGAAAGGAAAAAGGAATTGTACAAGTTTTTCTTTTAGAAATTGTATGTTAGTCTTTATGCTTTGAGATTATGTGCATTGTAATTGTACTGAACTGTTGTATCTCTTTTGTGATGAATAAAATGGGCAGGGCTCCCTTAGCCCATTGCTTTTAATATGGATGTGTTCTTTTGAATCAATTATAAATAACTTGGCTTAATCATTACATATATATGTGTGTGTGTGCGTGTGTGTGTGCATCTGTTTATATTAACGTTTATATATTAAGACATGTATTTTAGAAATAAATTTTTTTAATAAATTTATTTTTCTTTGAACAATTTAAAATTGAGACTACATATGTAAGTTAGGATTAATAGCCCCTTTTATTTAGCATCATTCTTAGCGCTTTAATATCAACAATAAGTTTGTATTTAAATATTTGGTCCATATGACAGGAGAGAGAAGGCAAAAAATTAAACAGAAACTTATAGCCGATATCATGGGGCTGTAAAATGGTACTAGATAAAAGGGGCTATTGATCCTAACTCTGTACATTTAATAGGTATATAGATGATAAATATAAATACTAATTATCCACGCATGTATTGACCCATTTATTGTTTGTTTCTTTTGTAATTTTAAAAATATTATTGTAGTATATCATCCCTTGTATAATAATTAGGTGCAGTATCAATTAAATGTTTGCCAAAGAGGAAAGGTGCAAATGTTCTACTTATCTCTTTCCTTTCCGTTCTTGATGTGATTATATCCAGATCTAATTTCATGTTTGTTCTCATCCTTAAACACTAAGCAGTTACACTCACTATATATTTCACTTTCACAACTTATAAAATATGAGTATCTTTGATGTATTCATATGTTTTCAAATTTCACACTTAGTAAACATATATTTAATTAATTATAAATAAAACAATATTTATAAAATATGATTTTAATAATAACAACTAGATTGGATATTGTGAAACCCATTAAACTTCAAAGGGCTCACTATGATACAAATAGTAAAAAAGATCGAAATCGACTCTTTTCACCCACTACGAAACAGGAAGTGTTCCTTTAGCCCACACCATCCAAGGAGCAAAAGAAGCCAAAAAGGGGTAGGCATTATGAGTGATTGAAATTGGGCCCACTTAAAGACAGTTTTCTTTAGCCTTTTTGCACTTATATCCTTTTTAGATCTCATGTAATAGGTCATTGTTATGTAGGAACGACCCCTCCAACTTTATACTAAAAAGATGATGTAAATAAAAAGTTGTTTTATGTTCACTTCTATCTCATTTACTTTATCGCAACTTTATTTAATTGCCTACGTACTTTTTCTACATGTATAAATATGTAATTATATGTAATGATATTACTTATATATATATATATATATATATATATATATATCATACCCACCTATCTTTGTGCTTATGCAGTGATTTCATTTACCGTAACTCTATACATATAAATAAACTTCCACAATAGCCTAGTGTTTTTCTATTACTTAGCTTTGGTTACTATCGGTAAAATTTCTCGTTTAACCGAACAAAACTATGTTTCATCATAAACCTCGGCTATTATCAGTTGAACACATCTTGTTCGATTATAAATAATGACATGCGTTATTGATGCAACCGAGATTATATGGCTTATTTTCATGTCCATATGAGTAACAATATGGCTCGGTAGTATACTTGCAGGAGAAATAAAATAACACAACAACTCATATCTTTGTGTTAACTAGCTTTAACCAGGAAGAGTCCATAGAAGTTAGAACGTCAAGCGAAGATGAAACGACTCGAAATCTATGAAGCACACTTAAATGGAGTAACGAAATAATTCGAAATTATTTCACCAAGAATTGAGCTAAGTAAATAACTCGATACCGAATCATTTGGCTAGGTACCAAGTCATTTTGCTTTCCCATTTCACTTCTCCAACTTCATGCGACTCATTTTCTACTCGTACTCATGACCAAGTGTTTTCTCAGAGTTTGGAGAGCTAATTCCAAGAGTTAAAGAGAATAAAGCTAAGAAAGCCAGATGACTCAAGTAATGGTGGAACGATCACAAGAATCAACCAATAGCAATGAAATGAGCATGGAGCACATTAACTTGAAGTTAGAAGAGCAGTGCAAAGTGTTAGAACCTAGAATTTTGATGTTTTGGTTATGACAACTGTTAACGGGCATCTTGGCCCGGTTACAAAACGACAGTTGAAGACACTATTATCAGCACTAGACAAGATTATGACCACGAAGAGCCTGGAGGCATACGGGTTTGATGAGGACAACATGTTTGGCATTTAGGCATGGTTCGGCAAGAACGGTTCGACGCACGTCGCTCGGCAAGCTTCGCTCGGCATCAGAAGAATGCTCGGCCTCAGAAGAACGTTCGCATTCCAGCTTCGTTCGACCTAGGAACATCCTTCGGCTAAAGGGTATCGTTCGGCTAAAGGGTACGTTCGGCGAACCTCGATTGTTCGGCGTCTAGCTTGGTTCGGCAACCTTGGATCGCTCGGCATTCCAGCTTCGTTCGACCTAGGAACATCCTTTGGCTAAAGGGTATCGTTCGGCTAAAGGGTACGTTCGACGAACCTCGATTGTTCGGCATCCAGCTTGGTTCGGCAACCTTGGATCGCTCGACACTCCAGCTTCGTTCGGCATGAGAGCATCGTTCGACGCCATTGCCTTGGCTCAGCATCTTACCGTTCGGCCTCCCTGGTTCGGTACACAGAACTTACTCCCTTTGGGCCGTTTACTCTATTTGGACCGAGCTATTCAGCTACCAGGCCCACCAGGAAAGTCCAACCCACCTTCGTCTATAAATAGAGGGGCAGGGGCACAGTGAAATGGACCTTTTTTTGTGGGGGGGGGGAACACTGGGGAGACTCTGCCATTTTCTTTACTCTCCTCTTTTTTTCCAAACTTGTATTCAAGTGATTGATTTACGGATTGTATCTGTATCCAAGTAATTGAGAAAGCAATAAAGATTAAACTCAAAGTGGATGTAGGCAATTACGCTAAACCACTATAAATCTGGTGTTCTCGTTTTTATTGTTCTTTTTGCATTGAATTACACTATTTTTCAGTTCTAACTCACTCTCTTCATTAATCTCTCTACATACATCTACTCAAGGGTGTTAGTGACCAATTTTGGTGCTAACATTTTAGTGCTTTCACTGAGAATTGAATTCTCAGCTTGATTGGATCTCATCGTCTACTAGTGGATTTCCATATTTGCGAGATAGATCCAGTTGTCTACTAGAAAACTTTCTATTCTACTCAGATTTGAAAGAAATTTAAAGGAAGCTGATAGCCATAGATTGGATTCACTAATGTACGCATGATTTGGTGATTGGATGTTGAAGCTTGCACTCGAGTTGAATGAAGGCCGACCCTCCTCTGAAGGAAATTTAGCCGATCGCCCTAGAAAAGGCATATGCCGACCGCTTCAGAAAAGGTCTATAACGACCACTGCAGAAAAGGTGTATGCATCTTGGCCGAAACATCCAGGCCGATCCACCCTGGCTGATCCATCTTGGCCGATACATCTTGGCCGAACCATCCAGGCCGATCCACCTTGGCCGATCCATCTTGGCCGAACACTCGTGGCCGATCCATCTTGGTCGAACGCTCCTCCAGGCCTAGCATACCTCTAGGCCGAACGCTCGTCCAGGCCGACCATATCTCCAGGCTGAACGCTCCTCCAGGCCGATCCACACCTCTAGGCCGAACGCTCTTCCAGGCCGAACATACCTCTATGCCGACCACCTCTATAATGTCGAACGGTATTGTATATGCTGAGCGTCATCCAGACCGTTCCAAACTTAAGTTACACCGGTCTCTTATACGACCCCTATAGTGAATTCAAAACTCAACTTAATAAAGGAACATTCTATCTACTTCCCTTACATCCCCTGATCGACCGGGGCATAGAGGATCTAGCGACAGCTTCTGAACGACAACTGGGGAGCGGAAAAAAAACTGCTACTCGAATGATACTCTCAAAGGGATATCATATTGATCACTTGAGGATAATCGACCTCCATATATATTTTAGCAGCCCGTTAGCTGGAGAGCCTCCTACGACTATGGATCGTCTCTATGACAATAATGAATCTAAATCAAAGTGTGGAGGAGCGGAACAGACTAAGGAAAATAATAATGAAGGCCCGTTGACTAAGGATGTAGATCCAAGTAGCCGAAACAAGACCTCAAAATTCGGATCAAATGCTCTTTGAAAGATTCAATTGACAACCTCTACTTGAAGACTCACGACTCAGAGTGGTACTGGAAACCAACCTCGAGAGAGTACACCAAAAGTCTAAAGAAAATAAGGGGAATATTGTATATTCCAAGATGCTCATTGATCCTAACACGGGAGATTACAAACACCTCCGAGGTGTGATCGAAAAGCTGATCTGGAAAGGAAAGCTTTAATAATATGTACAAGTCCTGCAGAATGGCGGGCAGCAAACATTCGATGCCTATTAATAAAGGGCTGTGATTAACAATTGGACTGCTGACGGCTGACATCTCTTTGAAAGGAGCCAGGGGCAAAGTCGAATAGCGAGCACACGACGCTGCTTCACTTATCAATGAGATTAATCATAATATTCTTTGAATTATTTCCATGTCTATTTCTATTTAAATTGTTCTATGAACTACGACTAGCTTGAACTAAACTACTTTCAAAACGATGTAGGTTACCAGGTACTCGGATTTGGTCGCCAACCAATCCATGCAGACCATGATCGGACGTATGGAGTTATATCTAGACGAGCATAATTCAATCGCTTATCATCAATCATGTGCCTTTGATTTGGGGCTGTGGACTAGATATTGAAAAGCTCATCACGATCAGAGACCAATACAAAGTGAGCAGGACCGACCTCACATTCATCGACCTCCGCATTTGACTAGGGGACCAAGCAAGGTTTGGAATGAGTATGCCTCGGTCATCCACTCAAATCGAGTCACGGAACGAAGTTCGATAAAATACAGATGCCCTCCTAAGCTCAGTGACGCCGGGATCTGTCTAGAGTTGATGTGATTTAATCATCTACACATCAAATCCTACCTTCCACACAAAAGGTTGTTCGAAGGCCCGACTTGAAATAGTTGTGGTGGACTGCCTACTCATTAGCCATCGCTCTCAATGCATAGGCACGAATGCCCCTTAGAACATATGCAAATTACTTTGTCTACTCAACAATCTATTATCCTTGTTTTCTAGAAGGAGATACGGAGCAAATTGTAAGAGATTTGGCTATCTAACCCAACATGGATGTGATCCAACCGTCTGTCATATTCCTCCTTCCTTAACTTGATTGGAAGAGCTATAATCACCAAGCGGATGAGAATTGATCGTCCATTTTTCGAATTTCATCCCTCATGCTGGGGGCAGAATCCCATTCCATGAGAAAACGTGGTTCAATTGTTCGTTCGACAAACGGTAGATGAATACAAATTAAAGAGTGGAAATACGACTGCTCTCGATTTAAACCTCCAAGTCCCCAGAGCGCTGACTGGAGTACTCTAAGTCCCCAGAGCGCGGACTAGATTTTAAATGACTTAAACCTCCAAGTCTCCAGAGTGCGGACTGGAGTACTCTAAGTCCCCAGAGCGTGGACTAGAGTATAAACGACTCAAACCTCCAAGTCCCCAGAATGCGGACTGGAGTACTCTAAGTCCCCAGAGCGCGGACTAGAGTTTAAATGACTTAAACCTCCAAGCCCCCAGAGTGCGGACTGGAGTACTCTAAGTCCCCAGAGTGCGGACTAGAATATAAACGACTCAAACCTCCAAGTCTCCAGAGTGCGGACTGGAGTACTCTAAGTCCCCAGAGCATGGACTAGAGTTTAAACGACTTAAACCTCCAAGTCCCCCGAGTGCGGACTGGAGTACTCTAAGTCCTCGGAGTGCAGACTCGAGTATAAACGACTCAAACCTCCAAGTCCCCAGAGTGCGGACTGGAGTACTCTAAGTCCCCAGAGTGCGGACTAGAGTATAAACGACTCAAACCTCCAAGTCCCCAGAGTGCGGACTGGAGTACTCTAAGTCCCCAGAGCAAGGACTAGAGTTTAAACGACTTAAACCTCCAAGTCCCCCGAGTGCGGACTGGTGTACTCTAAGTCCCCGGAGTGCAGACTCGAGTATAAACGACTCAAACCTCCAAGTCCCCAGAGTGCGGACTGGAGTACTCTAAGTCCCCAGAGTGCGGACTAGAGTATAAACGACTCAAACCTCCAAGTCCCCAGAGTGCGGACTGGAGTACTCTAAGTCCCCAGAGCACAGACTAGAGTTTAAACGACTTAAACCTCCAAGTCCCCAGAGTGCGGACTGGAGTACTCTAAGTCCCCAGAGTGCGGACTCGAGTATAAACGACTTAAACCTCCAAGTCCCCAGAGCGCGGACTGAAGTACTCTAAGTCCCCAGAGTGCGGACTTGAGTATAAACGATTTAAACCTCCAAGTCCCCAGAGTGCGGAATGGAGTACTCTAAGTCCCCGGAGTGCGGACTCGAGTATAAACGACTTAAACCTCCAAGTCCCCAGAGCGCTGACTGGAGTACTCTAAGTTCCTGGAGTGCGGACTCGAGTATAAACGACTTAAACCTCCAAGTCCCCAGAGCGCGGACTGGAGTACTCTAAGTCCTCGGAGTGTGGACTCGAGTATAAACGACTTAAACCTCCAACTCCCCAGAGTTCGGACTGGAGTACTCTAAGTCCCCAGAGTGCAGACTCGGATATAAGCGATTCGGATCTCTATGTTCCCTGAATATGAACTATGACACATATGACTTGAATTTGTCAAATCCCTGACATACGGGCTAGAAAGTATTCTAAGTGCTCGAAGCATAGAATGGAAGTTCAACAACTCCCGAAGAGTTTTCGAGTTATAAGAAGATGGACCGAGAAGTCCATGTTACTCACAACTGCTTGGATTAAAATCACAATCACAAAGAAAACTGAACAATAAGAGTCTTTTGCAAGACGGAAAAAGGAACTAAACTTTATTCAGAAATAAGTTCCTATTACAACCCCTCCAAAGTTCGGAGTCGACATTCTATTTACACGGACTAGGGAAATAGATGAAAATAATTACACGACTTAAACTAACTCTCGTTGAACGAGGATAGTAATCACTTCTTGTGCTTCTTCAACTCCTTTCCAGATGGCTCCTCTCTAGAGCATTTACCCTTGGTACTCTTCTTTGATAGAGGGGTAGCAACTAAAGAAGCACGAGGAACTTCCAAGGGATTGGACTCGCCAGGAAGGATGACCTTCAACGGCTTGTTCAAAAGATCGTCCAAGTCCAAAACTCGAGGCTCGACTTTGACCTTGACCGTCTCCTCCTTATCTTTCTCGAGCCGCTCCATCATGCTCAATTCGGATGTGTGCTCAGAGGCGCCTGTAATTTCTACTTCATAACCCCCGTCGGTAGGAGAGGAGGTTCCGTACTTATCTTCATCAAGTGCTCCAATCACCTGAGCGCGGACGGGTATACTCTAAGTCCCCATAGTGCGGACTCGAGTATAAATGAGTCTAAACCTTCAAGTCCCCAGAGTGCGGACTGGAGTACTCTATGTCCCCATAGTGCGAACTCGAGTATAAACGACCTAAGAACCTCTACGTCCCCAGAGTGCGGACTAGAGTGCTCTAAGTTCCCTGAGCACGGACTAGAGTATAAACGGCTTAAAAAACCTCTACATTCCCAGACTGTGGACTACGGTTTTCTCAGTCCCCCGAGCACGGACTATGTTATAGAAGACTTGAGAAAAATCTCTAAGTCCCAGAAGCTTACTAGATTACTCTAAGTTCCCAGAATGCGGACTGGAGTATAAACAAGTTGACGAAAATCTCTGCGTCTCAAACTATGGACTAAAGCATAAGCCGTTCGACAAATCTCTAAGTCCCCGGAGCGTGGACCAAAGCATGAACACAAATTGGGCATGAGTCAACCGAGGGGAGAATAACACTAGGTCACCAGAATGCAGAGTGGTGTATAAATATCGATAAATAGACGAGTGGATTCCGACCATTCTCTATTCCGCAAACTTCAGCATGGAATCGACCGAAGGATTATTAACCTGCTAAGAATGGAGTTCGACCATCCCCTCCTCTGCTCGAGCTCAAAGTTTGCCAGAACACTAATCTTACTCCTCAGGCTTGGCAGAAGTGGGATCCAAATGAACACTGATGCGTTTCAACCGTCTATAAACTAAATCTCGTCCTTCATTGATGGTAGATATGTGGAAAATAATCGAGATCCCACCAATCACTCGCCAAGTTAAATCCTGAGCATGAGGACAAGTCACCACACTGAAGCCAAAAAAGGATTGATACACGACAATCCTTTAACTGACTCTGGTCTCCCAGAGTGCGAGCTGTAGTACAAACTTATAAATGTAGTTTCGAAGAGGATGGATCCGTCCATCCAACAACCTCACTTGTTGACTCGAGGTGGATGTGATACGACCATCCACGATCCCAATAGATCCATCATTCCCAGAATGCGAACGAACTCCTAAAAAGCCTAAATAGATGTGACTTACCATCTTTCAGCTAACTCCAAATTCTCAAATTGCGAATTGGAGTATAAACCTCAACTCTAGGTTCCCAGAGTGCGAATCAGATCATCGATTACAAATAACTCTTATTCCCAGCACGGGACTTATAGCATAATCTTATAGGGATGCACTCTAACCCAACAAGACAAAATTTCTTCCTTGATTCGACAATGAGATGTAGATTCGCAAAGCGAACCCAGCTGAACGTCTTATTCTAAATGGATGTGATTACCCATCCTACCGCAAATGAACATGACACAACCATACATCCGCTAACTCTAGCCAATGATCTGGCGGGTTGTGCATGCAACATAGACGGATGTGACACAACCATCCGCCAATCAACTCCTTCCTGCAATTCAGTAGGAGAAACATCAAATTAAAGTTGTCGCAATGTGACCGACTACACTTCGACTTTCGCCGTTGACTAGTGCCAGAGGAATTAATCGAAGAAAATGCGGTTCTACCATTTTCTGCTAAAATTCAGTCCCCAGAGTGTGGACAGGGGTATAAACATCAAATAGGTGTGACTAATGGCTCTTCAACTGCCTCTAGTCCCCAGAATGCGACTGCGACCATAGACAAATGAAGAATGCGATTCGACCATTCATTCACCAACTCCGATCTAAAGTCGACGGGAGGAGTATAAACTCGCTACAGATGCAATTAGACCGTCCACAAACTAACTCTGCTAACCCAAGACCGGGGGCAGAAGAACAAGTCATTGAAAGAAGAGAAATGAGACTCGCTACATCGCTAGCTTAGCGTCCTTTACAACTTAAGGCAACGACTACAGGGAGGACTCAATACAGAACCAATCGAAACGGCATCCGAAACTACGAGCTACCGACTATATCATACCTCAGATCGAGGGCCAATACCGATCCGTACCAAGCACATACGAATGTGACTCGGATAATTCTTGAAAAACTATGACCTCCAAAGTGTGGAAAGGAGGGTAAACCGCGAATACTTGGTCAAAATTTCTCCATGCAGTACATTTATCAACCTGAGACTGGGAGAAGGCGCATGGTCATTCAAAGACTGGCTACGATGGCTCAGTATTAAAACTTATATATAGTGCTTACAGCTACTCAAGGCAACAACCGAAAAGATGCCTAGAGATAGAATCATTTAATCGATACCTAAGCTCATGGGCAATTGACTTTCACTCCAACCCGAAGGACGGGTAAAGGATCGCGAATGCATTGAATAGAAAGTGCGTTACTCGAATATACAAGCAAATTCAAACTCATAGCAAGATCCAGCAATACAGTTGCACGCCACTCGAGGCTGACCCCCACTCGACATTTCCTTCAATGCGCTTTTAAGCCTGGTCTTTGGCCATTCGCTGATAATCTATTAGAGCATTCAGAGTCCTTGACTATTAGACTTAATAACTCATGACAAGACTCTAGGATTGGACTAGAGTAACTGTCAACATTGGTCGTCCCAACCATATTTCACATTGAACGTTATGCAAAATAGTTACATCTATACTTGAAGAATCTGGGATGGCACCGGCTAAGCTGACGGTCGACATTACAGCCAGTCATGGCGACCCCTTCCCGGGTGCTAAATATCGGGTCACAGCTCAGTGTAGTGGTGATAGAAGAATTAGTTGGATTTTTCTGAATAAATGATGATATGCTCCCTTGGACCCATTCTGGCATGCATATGTGATTTCATTAACAATCGTGAGCCATGCATTGAATATCAACCCGAAGCTACAAAATCTAGCACAATATCTATTGATTTCATCATGAAAGTTCCACTCTTACTTTTAGGCTCACTCTATCAGCATCTATGCTTACCAGCCATTGCGATAGGGCATACAATGACCTGAGACGTCTGAAAGACTACTTAAATAGAATATCGAACTAAGCTAATTCGATATCACTTATTTCCCTCGAAGGGCTATCAAAGGACTGAAATTAGCAGACCTCACACCTAAATTCACTACCTCAGATGACTACTTGAAGAGTAGTAGAGAACCAACCATAAGATGGAAAATGTACGCGGATGGAGCATCTAATTATCAGTATTATGGCGTAGGAGTCATGATAATGACTCGAGTCATGATAATGACTCTTGAGGAACAATCAATCTACTACGTCCTGAAACTCGATTTACTTATAACAAACAACGCTGCTTAGTATGAAGCCTTGACTGCCAGCCTCAAGCTTGCTAGAGGATTTGAAGTGAAAACTTTACATATCTTTTGTGATTCTTGATTGGTTGTATACAAATTTAAGGAAGTTGATCTTGCTAGGGGGCATTGTCTTGCTCCTTATCTCGGCCAAGCCCAAGAGCCACTAACTGACTTCACGTATTACATCATTACACACGTACTCAGCGAACAAAATGAAAAGGTGTCATGGTTGATTCCTGTCGAAGACTATCTACAATGAGGAATTCTTACTGAACGGAGGAATGGAAAACGACAGATCCTCCTCAAATCTTCATGCCAAATCATCTAAGAATAAGTCGTGTGTCAAAAGGAGTTTATCCATCCCCATGCTTCGACGCATCGCCCATGATGATATCTTGAGCAAATTCTATGAACAAGAATGCGGTAATAGCATCAGGGGGAAAACCTTGATAAAGAAGATACTCTGCTACAGGTATTATTGGCCAACTATCAATCTAGATACGGTCGATCATGCTAGACAATGCGAAAAGTGCAAGATGTTTGCAAAAATCCAGGAACCCCACCGATGGAAATTACTCAAATGGCTAGTCCACAGCCGTTTCCCACTTGGGGGCATTGACGTCCTCTTCTTACCAATCCTAAAGGTAGAACGAAATGCACCATCATAGTAATTGATTACTTCACCGAATGGGCAGATAAAGAACTCTTAACCACGACCAAGATGAAGAAAATAATCAACTTCTTTATCCATAACGTCATCTGTCCTTATGACCTTCCATGATCCATTATACCTGCAAATGGACAGGTTGAAGTTGTGAAAAAAATCATAGAGTTTTTACTGAGGAGGGGTTCGGAAAGCTCCTCAAGTGGCTGATTGCAACCCTTATTTCACAGAAAATACAATCAAGGAATCGCAATTGAATTGCAATTAAACTGGACGGAGTTGGCGACGACTTATGAGCATATAAAACGCATTCGAGAGCCAATGGAAAGAACATGTACCCAAACGTGCATGTGTACATCCGAACAAGTCCGACTTCTTGAAATCAACAGAAATTGAATTCTCACTAAGGGTTATTAAGAAAAGACTTGATCGGATAGCCGAAGCTTGCTAGCTCTGTAGAATCAGACGCGGCTGGTCACTGATGAACTACAACCCTGGATTTATAATATTGGGAATCAACCAAGCGTCAAGACGGCCAAAGAAGGATATGACAGCTTGGGAGGATAAAGTCAAAGGATAATGACTATTCAAGAAACATGATGGATTTCTTTCTGAAGACAAGGAATACTCGCTGATTCAAAGCATGTTGTGTTGCTTCACACGACACACTTTGGGGGGCAAATGTTAACGGGCATCTTGGCCCGGTTACAAAACGACAGTTGAAGACACTATTATCAGCACTAGACAAGATTATGACCACGAAGAGCCTGGAGGCATACGGGTTTGATGAGGACAACATGTTTGGCATTTAGGCATGGTTCGGCAAGAACGGTTCGACGCACGTCGCTCGGCAAGCTTCGCTCGGCATCAGAAGAATGCTCGGCCTCAGAAGAACGTTCGCATTCCAGCTTCGCTCGACCTAGGAACATCCTTCGGCTAAAGGGTATCGTTCGGCTAAAGGGTACGTTCGGCGAACCTCGATTGTTCGGTGTCCAGCTTGGTTCGGCAACCTTGGATCGCTCGGCATTCCAACTTCGTTCGACCTAGGAACATCCTTCGGCTAAAGGGTATCGTTCGGTTAAAGGGTACGTTCGGCGAACCTCGATTGTTCGGCATCCAGCTTGGTTCGGCAACCTTGGATCGCTCGGCACTCCAGCTTCGTTCGGCATGAGAGCATCGTTCGACGCCATTGCCTTGGCTCGGCATCTTACCGTTCGGCCTCCCTTGTTCGGTACATAGAACTTACTCCCTTTAGGCCGTTTACTCTATTTGGACCGAGCTATTCAGCTACCAGGCCCACCAGGAAAGTCCAACCCACCTTCGTCTATAAATAGAGGGGCAGGGGCACAGTGAAATGGACCTTTTTTTTGGGGGGGGGGGAACACTGGGGAGACTCTGCCATTTTCTTTACTCTCCTCTTTTTTTCCAAACTTGTATTCAAGTGATTGATTTACGGATTGTATCTGTATCCAAGTAATTGAGAAAGCAATAAAGATTAAACTCAAAGTGGATGTAGGCAATTACGCCGAACCACTATAAATCTGGTGTTCTCGTTTTTATTGTTCTTTTTGCATTGAATTACACTATTTTTCAGTTCTAACTCACTCTCTTCATTAATCTCTCTACATACATCTACTCAAGGGTGTTAGTGACCAATTTTGGTGCTAACAACAACTATATAAGTACGTATTATATGAACTGATCAAGTCTGCAGAGAAGATAATCAAAAACATATGAGGACCAGATTCAGATTCCAAAATGTTGATACAATATTTTTTTAGGCATATGTTCGAGTCTAGATGTAGATAGATGTTAAAATCTCTTCGGAGTGGTATATACATGCACTCAAAACAAAAACATTGGCAAATCAAAGAATCTTCATGAAAACATTGCATTCAACTGGCTAAATGCTCCATGTTATCCGACTGAATGTTATGCATGTTCAAAAATAATAAGAACATTCACCTGGCTGACTTAGAACATTCAAACGGCTGAATTATACCATTTTGCACTATTTCTTTGCTGTTTTGATTTTTAATCGATTGAGTTTGCTAAGTTGCTCCATTCAGATGGCTGAATCTTCATAATGGGTAGTTATTTAAGAATACTTCATTTGTGATCTAATAAACTTTTTGTCTTCATGAAATTACACAATATACCACAAAGGAGAAGATCATAGGAAGGGTGTACTCTAAATACTTATCCGTGCTATTAAAAGAGCATATTCAGTCAGATAATTTTCTGTATTATTGATGTGTTGTTCGGTTGCCCAAGCGGTTGAAGTCCTATTCTGTTGCTTAGGCGGTTGAAGTCTGTTTGGTTGCTCAGGCGGTGTAATACATATTCCTCCAGGTTAGGTAAGAGTTGGTAGTTAAATTACAGAAGGAGTCTGGGACTGGACGTCGAACAAGAAGTTAAAAATCTCTGATGTCATTTACTTTATTACTTTATTTTTTCATTTACATTCTGAATAAGTAAATAGTTTATTTAATATTCCATATTGCACGATCCTTAGTCACTTTCACAAAGGAGTTGAACCAATTTCCACTTAAGGGAATAACTTAGCACCAAGTCAAATGACTTGATACTGGGTTACTATTTTCGCTTAGTGGACCCCATGGTCTCTTATGTGACATCGGGCTAGCATGCTTCTGACCCGAAGACCTGTTTTCCTATAAATACAAACCTATGTGAAACCAAAAAAGGATCTTCTCCCTGATCTTTTTTCTTCACTTTGGATCTAGGACTCCATTACTCTTCATCATCTTCCTCTCTCATAATAGTCACCAAGGTAGCTACTCTTGGCAATTCTAGGCCTAAGAACTCATCAAATTTTTGTATTTGTGACTTTAATTCTTTGTAATGTCATACAAACTCTTTCAGATGCATAATCAATAAAACTATAAAGTGCACATAGGCAAGAGATTGCTAAATCATTATAAAAATCTTGTGTCTTCCTGTTATTTTTCTTTTATTTCTACTGTTTCTACTAGATCTAAGTCTCACGGGTTACTTACAACTCATTCTTGGGAGTTGATCAATTTTTAGCATCAATATTTTGGTGCTCTCATCAAGCAAACTGAGTACAAGCCTAAAGCCAGCTTGCTATTCTAGATTTGGGGAGATTCAATGGTTAAATACAGAAAACTACCTTTAAGAAGTTTTAGAACTTGCTATTGAAGATTAATTACACAAACAAAAGGAAGCTCTTCTTCTGGAAGATCCGCAGGAGCAATGGCTAATGATGATGTAGGAAACACTCACTAAGCGGAAGTTAATAATAGAATTGTAAAACAAGAGTCCCTTACTCGATAGAAAGTTGTTACTCGAGGAGAACTTAATAAGATGGTTCATGAACTTAACCTGAAGGTGGCAGATAGCCAGAAAGCTCTCATGAATAAGATGGATGCATTGGTAACCTTGCTGCCACCAGCAACAAGAAGAGGACTTGCATTTCGATGGTGATGATTTGGAGTTAGACACTGGTATTGACGGATAAAACACTGGAGCCAGAGTCTAAACTGCTATGGCAAGACAAACTATACGTCCGCCAAACACCGTAGGAGTGGTACTCCCAAAGACAGGAGCACCTAAATGTTAGTCATCAAATTGAGACACTCGATGTAGCTTCTAATAGTCGACCTTTAGATTACCGTTCCAGTGAGGAGTACATCACCGACATAGTCAAACAATTAGTGGAAGAAAGCAAGGGTAGAAAGGACAAAGATTGGGATTCCTCACCAAGTTGAACCCCATTCATTGAAAATACCTTGAGAGAAGAATATCCCATAAAGTTCCCTATGCCAACAATGCCATCATACAGTGGAAGTACTGATCCCTGACAACACTTATTCAAATATAAATGGCATATGGGTAGAACTGGAGCTATATTCATTGTTCGTTATAGGCGTTTCTCTATCTTTTTAGAAGGAATTGCTTCTATGTGGTTCACTAGATTCACGCCTAAATTCATACTAACGTTTGATGAATTGGCTAAGAATTTTCTGAAGTAGTTCGAGCTCTATACGGCATGATCGGGGGATGCTATGTCATTGTCTAGCTTGTCGCAAGGACCCAAGGAGTCACTAAAAGCTTTCTTGAACCAATTTAACATCCTGTTACAGAAGTTAGTAATCCAAAGAAAGATCTTGTATTTAGGGCATTTATCCAGGGCATTCACTTGGACACAGATTTCGGTAGGTGGATAAAATAAAGCAACCCACTACCATGGAAATTTTTTGTCCAAAGGAAAATCGGTTTTTAAGGCTAGAAGAAGCAAATATAGTTAAAGGCAAGCCCGATGATGAGCAATCGAAGGAATTGATTCTGAGTAATGTTGAGGTTAAACACGACATAAATAGTTTCGGAGTTGCTACAAGAAGTACGGAGAAAGCTGAAAATAAAAAGAGGAATCTGAATGCCGGTAGCGTGATGGGGACATGAAGCATCTAAGGAATGTGAGACCCGAGGACTATACACCATTGAATGACAGTTTGGAGAACATCTACCTTGCCGCTCAAGGAACTAAGCGGTATAACAAACCACCCGAGGGGGAATGGCCAAGCAACAAAAAAGGATGGAGAAGTATTGCTACTTCAATGAAAATCATGGGCATAACACAAATGAATGTTGGAATCTAAAATATTTAATTGAATAATTAATAAGAAACAATAGGATCGAGCAGTATGTGAAGAAACCGCAAAATGCCGATCATCCTGCCAAACCTCAAGGGCCGAATGCTCAAGGAAACCATCCTAGACCTAACGGAGAAGGGCCCAAGAGAATAGATGGAAGACTGGTCATAAACACCATTACTATAGGACCTTACTCAATGAAGAAGAGTTGGGGCAAGATGGAAGGATATGCTAGTTCTTTGAAGTATGCACTACGGGAGAGTTGCTACGCGATCAAAGATGGAGCTTTGGTCAAGCAACAAAGGATGATTACATGTGACATTATGTTCAGGAATTGGGACATTGAAGGCATGTAAATGCTGTCACTCAATCCAACGATGATAACGGTCAGCATTGTACCAGCTATTATACATCGAGTGTTGGTTGACAATGGAAGTTCGGTCAATATCCTATTCTAAAAAATTCAACCAAATGAAGATTAGCATAAAGGATGTCACCACTTGCAAAACTAATATTTAGGAATTTACAAGAGCCAAACAGAAGATTGGGATGATCAACCTAGCTGTAGAACTCAAAGAAGAAGAATAGAGGTGGTCCTTAGCCAAACTTTTGTGATTATTGATGAGTATTATGCTTATAATGCTTCTTGGGCCAACTGACCCTTGTTGACTTTAGAGTTGCTTTGGCTCCATGGTGCCTTACGATGAAATTCTCAACGGAGAATGAAATAGAAGCTGTAAGAAGAGATCAAAGTGCTGCAAGGGAATGCTATGTTGCTGAATTACATGAAGCTAAATGCCGTGAAAAGGAAAAGAATATGGGGAACACATTTAAGAACCGCAAGCAGAGCAATTAGAGAATTACCCATGGCTTGGGGACCATAGTCACTTCGACAAGGCTATGGACCGTGGGAAGAAGAGTTCTTGTGAAATGCAGGTGGTATCGATGAGGATTATGGTACCTGTCCCTATAGACATGGACGACCCAATTTGGGTCTTGAAAATAGTTTCTCAGCTAGGAGTCAAGATGGGAAAGGAATTGATAAACTTTCTTCACGCTAATCTAAATGTGTTCACTTGGACGCATTCCAATATGTGTGGGATATCGTCATAGATGGCGTGCCATCCACTTAACATCGATCCCAAGTTCATGCAAGTGAGATATAAGAGACACGGCTGAGTCTGAAGCGATCCGCTGCATTAAAAAAAGAATTGGATAAGCTATTGCCAATGGCTTCATCCATAATGCAACATTTCCTTAGTGGGTATCAAACCCCGTATTGGTTCGAAAATCGAACATGAAGTGGCGAACTTATATTTTCTACTTAGATTTGAACAAAACCTATCCGAAGGATAACTTATGATTGCCCAGGATCAACCAGCTTGTTGATGGAACCGCAAGGCATGAACTACTCCTATTTATGGACGCTGCTTAGAGTACAATCAGATTATAATGCTTGAACCAGATCAAGAGAACTCCAGCTTCATTACAGACTAGGGATTATGTTTCTATCATGTATTGTCGTTCGGTCTGAAGAACATCGAAGCTACTTACTAGAGATCGGTGAATACAATGTTCAAAGGAATTGGGCGAACGATGGAAGTGTTTATGGATGACATACTAGTGAAGCCACAAGTGTCTGGAAACCAATTGAGAGATCTCTCAAAGATGTTTGATATCCTTCGAAAGTACAGAATGCAATTGAACCCGCTCAATTGTTCATTTGGGGTTGCTTTTGGAAAATTTCTAGGTTTTATTGTGAATGCATTGGGCATTAGGGCCAATCCGAAATAGATTGATGCCTTACAAAATGTTAGACCCCTAACAATGAAGAAGAAACTACAAAACTTAAATAGAAAGATCGCAGCATTGAGCCAATTCATCTCAGAGTGATGGATAAGTGTATAACATTCTTTGATGCACAAAAGAAGGGTAAGAAGAACTTTGAATAGAATCAGGACTGTCGGACTACTTTCAAAGAATTATCGCGATATATGGAGATACCACCGATTCTGTCTAAACTGGTGGATGGCAAGGACATATTCATTTACCTGGCAGTGCCTTGCCCATGCATCAAGTGCAGCACTTGCACGTGAGGAAGCTAGATTCCAATGGCCCATTTACTACATTAGCAAGTGATTCACCGTTTTATCCGTAATAAGGCATACTGCTTGCTGATAAAGTCTAGTAAACTACAATCGTATTCTTAGGCTAAACTAATCAAGGTGTTGATGGATCAACTCTTAAAACAGTTATTTTATCGACCCAAGACTTCAAGACGACTTCTAAAGTGGAATATCAAGTTGAGCCAATACGATGTGATATATCATCCCCGAAGAGTGATTAACGGGCATGCACTAGCTAACTTCATCATCGAGTTCATTATTCGAGATGATGATGAGGAGGATATAATGGTCAAAGTATCCTACTGGAAATTGTTCGTTGATGGTGCGTCAAACGAATTTCAGAAGCAGAGGTTATGGTTGAAACTCCCAAAGGATGATCAATTTGCTATGTTCTGTAGTTCGAATTTCCTGCCACTAACAATGAGGCGGGATATGAAGCCTTGATAGCAAGACCAAAATTGCGAAGGAGCTAAGAATAAATTTTTTACATATCTACAGCGACTCCCAACTAGTCGTATGCCGGGTTAGAAGGGAATATCAAATTAAGGGCGCAAAAATTGCCCCTTACTTGTCGAAAGAATGGGATTACTCAATGAAATTGAAAACTACACAATATCTCACATTCCTAAAGAGGAGAATATGAAGGCCAATTCCTTAACTAGGCTAGCCAGCTTTGGAGAAGCGCAGTTGATGGGATTGGTTCCGGTAGAAGTATTGACTGCTCGTAGCAAAGATCGAATGGACGTTGATTATGTTCTGGAGACTACAGAAGAGGTAGAATTGTTTATAATGCTAATAAAGTACTACTTTCTTAAGGGAATACTCCCTAGAGATAGGAACAAACGAAAGAAGCTCCTTTGAAAGACACCGCGATTCGTTATACATAATGGAGTACTATACATGAGAGGATTCTCCTCCCACTTGCTCAAGTGTCTAACCAAATATGAAACTAGGAGGATCCTCATGGAAATTCATGAAGGCAACTGCGGTGACCACACCGGGGGCAGACGCTGGCAAAGTAGATACTCCGCTATGATATTTCTATCCAGTGATAAACTGAGATGCATCAGACTACAGCTGACAGTGTGATTGATGCCAAAGGTTTGCACGGATTCCAGGAGAACCATCTTCAATGTTTATGTAGATGGCCAATCCCTGTCCATTTGCGATCCGGGGAATCCATATCATCGGTGTACTACCGATAACAAAATTAGGAGCCAAATACACTATCGTTGCAGTTGATTACTTTATGAAATAAGCTAAAGGGGAACCGCTTGCCATAGTCACAGCTAAAAAAGTAATTAATTTTGAAACGAATAATATTATTTGTACGATTGGAGTACCATAGAAAATTATCACGAACAACAAGACATAGTTTGTTAGCGTCGAGTTCAAGTGCGTTTACAAGCATTATCGAATTGAGAAGAGCTTTTCCATAATAGTGCACCCATAAAAAAACATGCAAGTAGAAGTAGTAAACAAAATCGTCAAATCCATTATAAAGAAATGGCTGACTAGAGCTAAAGGCAATTGAGTTGATGAGCTTCTACTCATGCTATGGGCTTGTAGGACAACGTACATATCTGCGACTGGGCAGTCACCATTGGCCGTGGCATATGGCTTAGGGGCTATAATCCCAGTGGAACTGGAAGTACCCTCTCATCACAGAAGACACTTTAACCAAAGAGAGAACAAATAGCTATTGCTCGAGTCCTTCGACTAAATCAATGAGAAGTGGGAAAAAGCTGAACTAAGGGTTGCAGCTAACCAGAAATGAGTGACATGCTACTTCAACGCTAAGGTTCACAATCGCACTTTAAATGTGGGAGATCTCATCCTGAAACGAATATTCCTAGGTACATGAGCGCTTGGCCCAAACTAGAAAGGACCTTATATGATTGACCGGAAGCTGGGAGACGGAACATAAAGCTGGCTACAATAGATGGAGTTCCCATCCTACATGCTTGGAAAATAACTCGATACGGCACTACTATATCTAATTTTTCCTATTTTTGCAAATAAGTCATCTGGGGACACTATTAATAAGCGGAATTTTCCATTTCTTCTATTTATTAATCAAATTAGCTTCTTGAACCATTGGAACCTTGTAGTTATAAGAAAAACCCCAGAGTCAATACGAAAAATCAACTCAAACCACCGGATCTATAGGAAAAAGCGATCCATGCCTCTTGAGAAACTACGTTGCTCCGGTAACAATGAGAAGGCCTTGAACCGCCATTTGTAACGACCCATAATTTTGCTACTTCGAAAATGAGAGAATTTATTTATTTTAAATTTAAAATATTTTAAAACTTAAATGAATAAGTTATATATAATAAATAATAATAGAGAAATTATTTATTCTTATAATTAATTAAAAAGTATAAACTTGAATTTTAGAACAAATCAGCAAAAGTTAAGTTTTGTTAAAAATAAATAAAGGCTTAAATAAATAGGTTTAAATATTTATTTAAAAAGATAAATATTATTAAAAACATCTAATAAAGAATATTAAAGTACAATAAAATATTTAAAAGTATGTTAATAATCGTTTTACAAAAATAACCAAATCTTATCGCATTTTGCCAGTTTTACGTACACTGTAAATTAGAGATTTTGATATTATTTAGGTATGATTTTAAAATATGAATAGACATTTTTTAATTTATTTATAAGAAGTAAAAATTTCATTTTTAAGCTTGGTTTACTTGAATATATAGTTTAACAAAAATTTCAAATTTTGAATGTAAAATATATCAACAAAAACATCGTTTTTGACCCAAACAAGTTGTCATCAAGTTGTTGCAACATGATATATTTTCTAACACGTATATACAAATTTACATACTTTTAATACACATTACATTTAGCACTAAAAGACAAAGGAAGTTTACTTTTGAAAAGTCAAATTAACTAAATAATTCAAAAAGTAACATGATTTGACATAAACCTATAAAAAAATCTATACTAAACAACATCATTACTACTTCAAATCCAAGGATCTTATCTCATTAATGCAAGTCTCTTCATGCATGGAAACTAAGCAAATTAATATCTAAACATTTTATAAATTTGTAAAAAAGAGGCATAGTCATTTAATTAAGTACAAACTTACATCCTACCATCATTTTACTATTAATGCACTTCATGTCATGCTTAAACAAAAGTCAAAAAGTAGCCAAGGGTATTTGAGCCATTTAACTTTCAAAACTCAATTATAAATAGCACACACATTTCTCGCAAAAATTTTTTACACTTCATTCTTTACTTCCTTCTTCATTTTCTTCTTCTTCTCCATATCCATGGCTTCCCACCTCTCCATTCATCTCCACCTAGCTCGGCCACCACCTAAACCCACATCCACCTCGGCCAAACACACCTCCACCCACCTCCATCACCACCTCCATATGCGACCACCAGCTCTACCTACCCTAACCCGAGCACACAAACGCACCCAAAGCCCCACACAACCAAGGCCGAACTTCCACACTCGGTCAAAATATTAAAAAAAGAGTGAAAAGAAATGGAAATAAAATAAGAGAAGGAGAGAAAACAACAAAATTCGAGACATTTGATAATAGCACGTTATCTCGAGAGACGCATATCTTACATAAAAGATTTACATAGTGGAAATAAAGGTGAGAAAATTCTCACCGCTTTTAAGAGATCGTATTTTGATAATCATCTTATTAGATGCAAGTATACACCCATTTGAAATGTTGTTATGGATGTTTGGATATGTTTGTGTTATGTCTGAATATTTGCAAGTGTTTATGGTTGTGATTATTTATCAGATTAGTTGCGTATGGACCATAATTATGTTAGTGATAAATGATGCTCATTTTGATTAAGTATCCCCTCTATTAAATAAGACCCTAATTTGGTGATATGATATAATTTGGAAAAATGAGCTCCTTTTTAATTGGAATTGAAATTAAAGTAGAAATAAAAGAGAGTTTGAAATTTGAAGTGAAACAGGATTTGAACATGATAGTTAAATTGAAATTGAGATGAATAGTGAACTGAAATTGAAATCGACTTTGAAAATTGAAATTGGAATTAAGGTTAAAATTAAAATTAAAATTGAAATTAGATTTGAAATCTAAGTTTAAATGAGTTTAATTTGAAGTTAGAATTGAAATTGGAATTTAAAATTTAATATTAAAATAATAAGAATAAAATAATATTATAATATGGTAATAGTGAAAATACATTTTAAATATTTTAAAAGTGAGAATGTTGATTTAAAATGATTTGTAATGGTTTTATAAGTAAATAAATTTAATTTGGTTAAATTATTTCAAATATTGAAAAATAAGTTAAAACTAGGCGCGTTGCGCAACGGTAGTTCGCAATTTCGCTCCGAAAACTTCAAATGAGTGTATAGAGTGGAATATAGCTTGAAATTCTTTGAGATAAAAAAATTCCGAATTATTATATCCATATCTTCTAAATGAAGAAAGAAAATCTGAAGTTTGTTAAGTATATTATGAATTATATCCAAATCAATTTTCTAAAAGAATCGCGCTGATGCAGTTAAGTGACCATAACGGGAAATCTGTTTAAATGAACGTTTTTAATTATGGAAAAATATAAAGTAAATTTTATAAAGCTATTTAAATAGTTTAAAAGATATTCAAAGAGTAAAATATGAATTTTCATAAATTAAAAAGTTGTGTAAATCAAATAAGCATATATATAACACTTTCCGCAGCACTTTTATGCTATGAATTCTATAACTTTTTGAATGTGTTTAAATGTAACGATTTTCCCTAGAGTCAATTTTGAATGTTTTTAAAAGGAAAATCAATTGTTTAAAAGATAGTTTGGAACCTTTATAATCAATTCCAAAAATAAAAGCAAATAACTGAGTATGCGAAAACGACTAGTACATTTGTCCCACCTATGAGATTTGGAAAGATAAAACAAGGTGTTTAACGAAGGTTAGGGATAGAGCAACCAGTGCCCTGAAATTACCTGGCCTCTGTTTTCTCTTCTTAGGCGAGGGGTGGAATAGATCGAAAGGAAAGCCCGGATGCTCTAAAATGTTCGTATTAAGTTTTTCCAAAATAAAAGAAGATTAGTATTATCCAAAATTTAAGCAATCTCCAAAACGAATAAACTACAACTTGGATTGCATAGAGATAATCTTCTTATACTTGGTATTATAATCCGAAAAGGGAACTCGCCCTATTATTGAAATTTAAAATGTGATTTCACTGTTATTCCGCCCATAGCACTTGTTAGATCCAAAAATTAATATTGACTAAAATTAAAACGATAACTATGATCCTATTTGCTCAAAAATCTTTGCTAAGATTGATTTAGGGTTTACCGTAAATGATGTCTTAAATAACATTTTTTTGACCCGCCAAAAGGTTAAGAAATTTGGATCGAGAGTTAAGTGAGGGAAATTGAAATATTATCCAAAGCAAAAGAATGAATTACTTAGAAATTCTCTAAGACAAAAGCAAGAGATTTCAAAACCATCCGAAAAGAAATAAAGTGAAAAGAGACTTAATAAATCCTGTATACTCATATTCACTTTTTATCAATAATTGGATTTTGGAGGATCCAAGGTCGGATTTGGGTGATTTCGATCCGAAAACCACTTCAAACCAGTTTACCTGTTTGAAGAATGAAGATATTTGAAGATGGAGATATTGAGACGAATAATAACGAGGGATTACTTTTTGATTAATTGGGGATAAACTTCTGATTCACTATATTGCAGTAGTGGTCTCTTTGTTATGAAAAACCTCAAAACCACAAGGGCTTCTCTCCTAGTGATGGATGAGGAAAGTTGCTATGGTTTCGTTCAGTCCCAGAATGAACTTGTATGGATGACTGTCTGACCTTGCATCCTAAATCACAATGAGTGGTCTCTATAAAAGTATATCAGTCGGTAGCGGAGAAGACACCTTCTCTTAGCTTAACACCCTTTCTCGAGACATACGAGCTCATGACGTTATACGTTTGCAGAAATCAGTCATGTGAATGTGGAATGACTATGTTGCATTCAAAGTGAAAGAAGATGTGCTATGTGAAAAGGCAATCGTAGTCTCAAGCCTCATCAAACAGAAATGACCGAAACAAGGTTTGATGCAGCAAGGCGAAGTGGGTCATTCCCAATTAGGGAATGATCATCCCCTTCAAGATAATTTTTTCTCGCTATGACGTTTGGGATGTAAATTAATTTGGTTTGTATGCTAGAGCGTTCTCAGTTAAAGGTCAGTAACGACCGGGGGATGACATATTCGGTACTACCTAGTTATAGAGGTAGGCCGGTCTTGTGTTGGTAGAGGAGCTTTGTGATGTTTCCTAGGGACATCCATCTAGTGGTGTAACCATTGGAAGGTAGTCCCTTCACCTAGTCATTTGTATGGAAATCCACTCTCCAATAAGAACTTGTGGTTTTGTTTCTATTGGCGTAATGAGTAGCCTCGAAATGCTATATGAGTAACCATTTTGGCTAAGATTAATAAGTTTATTTGCATATGTTTTCAAAGAATGTCATTAGAAATAATATCAAATGTTTTGATACAGAAGTGTTTAGGTTATCATAACGTAAAAACCCATATGTATTTATGTGTGGGCGTGATCTTATGAGATACTCTTTCTTTTCGAAGGATTTTATTCAAAGGTTGATATATGACACTGTCATTTATTATTGAGTTTTCTCACGCTGGTTTATTAAGCCTGATCTAGGTATTTCCAATACTCGGGTCAGATTCGAGTGGTTTTAGGTTTAGTCAAAGACGGTTTAAGTTTCCAAAGGAAAGCTGAAGATATTCATCTATGTGTGGACGTATTCTATTATCCCCTGCTGTCTGTTTGTTTTTGTTTGATGTTTATCAGCAATTACAAGGACAGATGTTTATAACTGTCTAAGCTGAATTTAGGTTAGACTCTGACATATGTATTTAAAAGTTTTTCTGCTGTAAAGACATTGTTCAAGATTATATGTTATTCCATTTATGTGAGATTCTGTTCCATCTATTTTCTTTACTACCCTTCATGTTCTGTCTTTTCGTGCAATTTGAGTTGGACATATGAGGTTTATGGTCGATTCAAAGGTTATGGAAAAACGGATCGTGACATTTGGTATCAGAGCTTTTGATTAAGCGAACACCGAAGCCTAATAGGGGTAAGACTCATCATAGATAGGATTAGTAATATCCTAGGATGAGTAACTCATTAGAGATAGAGTTAGTAACAACCTAGAATGAGTTATGAATGTGATAACCCAGATTTTTAGGCATCAGATAATTGGATAATTATCTGATTTAGCTATTAAAAATACTAATTTATAGATTGAACAAATAAATTTGATAATAAATATTTATATCTGGATAAATATTTATTTGATAATCTCCTAAAATAATTACAAATTATTCTAAAAAATATTGTTTATATATATAAATATAAACAGATTGTAAATAAAATTATTATTTACAAATTGAATTTGTGTTTGTTTGAAATTATATATATATATATATATATATATATATATATATATATTTGAGTTGATTTTAAATTGGATTTTAAATTGAATTTGAATTGAAAAGATAAAAATCTTCAAAAAAATGATTTATCGTGATACGGCGGTAGGTGTGCATGTGCACCGTGATACGACATGCAGGTGGAAGAAAGAACAGGAAGAAGAAGAAGAAGAAGTGGGATCTAGGAAGAAGTTTTGCTCGAAGTAATACTCGGGGTATCAACTGATTTGCTCGATTGGGTCTTCGAGTTTTCGTGAGTGTGTTGTTCCAGAATTTAAGTATAACAGTTTTAAAATTTAAACAAGTTTTAAAAAAAGAGGAGGAAGCTCGGGAAAAAGGAGAGAAAACTCATGTTTTGGCTCGAGTAACCCTAAGATTTCTCGGGTATAATGATCATGTTTCAAATATTAAAGACAACATAATTAAGCTTTTAATAATTTACTAAATCATTATTTTAAATAAAGGTGTTTATTTAAATGATGATTTAATTAAGTCGTAATATTTATTTCAACCTAGTAAGTTAATTCGTAAAGTTCTTTAAAAATTTAATTTAGTAATATAATTAAATTAAGAAGATTTAAATGTATTTAATCATTAACTAAACTTAAAAGGTTTAAGTTAAGTTATAGGTTAATGATAAATTATTTAATTTCTAAAGTTATTAAATAAGATTTTTAAGAAATTAAATAAAGATAAATGGATTATCTTAAGGTTAATTAAAACCTTGGATGATTAAGGAATAATTAAATTAATAAAGTAATAAGAGAATAATTAAATTATTTAATTGATTAATGATAAATGGGTTGTTATTAATTAAATTAATTATGAGTTAATTAATTGGAGACTAATTAATCCATAATTAAGGATAATTAATCAAAGAAAGTGATTGTAGAATAATTAATTCATGTAATTAATTGAGGGTTAAAGAAATTAATTATAAATAATTAATTATGATAGTAATTTAAGGTTAAGTAATGGGATTGGTTTGAGAATAATTAATTTATGTAATTAGTTAAGGGCTAATTACTTAATGTAATTAAAGGATAATTAATCAAGGATGATTAATTTAGATAATAATTAAAGGATGATTCATTAATTAATTTGTTTGTAATTAATTAATGATTAAGTAAGCAGGATTTAAAAAGGTGATTGAAGTAATTAATTTAATTTATTTAAATTAATTAGAAATGGTTTGACTAACTTATCTTGCTTATGAATGATTGAATGATATTGTATGCCTTGGATTATTTGATATCTCTGATAAGTGATTTGTGATATGATATGTTGGACTGAATTGTGATAATACGGTTTGTCTATATGTGATAAATGGCTATGAAAATATGTAATTCCAGATATAAATGGAATTGTTTAAACTTAAGTAGCTTTATTTTTAAGATGATATTGGATTCGAAGAGACCGGAGTCGACTATCAGCAAATACCCGAAACCACTTCGATTAATAATCTTTAGTAATTCTTTATAAATTCAATATGTGAAATAAAGAGGCTGGAATGGAATAGATTGAGTAACATGGACATTTGACCAGAGTAACTGTTCTTGGATATTATTCCGTAATAAGTAATTGACTTGAAATAGTTAAGAAGTCGTAGAAAAGTACGAGTTACCCTGAAATTCAATTAAGGTTTATATCCTGGTATTTCATAATATGGGTTTACTCACGCTGGTTTCCAGCCTGACCCGGGTGTTACTTTGATGTAATGCTCGGGTCAGACCGAGTATTACAGCTTTTCAGGTGAGGACGTTCTGGAGCCCAGGAGGCAAGCAGGATGGTAGGAACATATGGAGTTTACCGCTGTGTATTTGAGAGTTTTATTGATCGTAGTCTGGAATAGGTTGATATAACTGTCCAGTTATGTGTATATGATTGCAACTTTGATGAATTGTATGTAAAGTAACAATTACAGCTTTTTTTAAAAAATGCTATTATTTGATATTATATTTAATCCGCTGAGAATGTGATATGTTGTTGTTTTCTATTTTCCTTCTTTCTTCTTTTTCTTCTTTTCTCTAACAATCTGGAATTTTCGGAGTCAAAACCCTGAAAATTCTGGGTCGTTACATTTGGTATCAGAGCTAAAGGTTAAGCGAGAACCTTGTCCCTGGTGGGTTTACTCATTAAGGATAGGGTCAATGTTACCCTAGAAAGAGTTGAGTGTATTGAGATGAGGGCGTATTTGTTATTTTCTTATATAAAGGTTTTAAAATTGTCTTTATACAAGCTTATATTTTGATATATATAAAGCAATAGTTTTTCTAATATAGGAAATTGATTGTTAATCATTGAAATTAAATAGGATAATAAGAATATAGGATTGGAATTCTACTAAGTAAGTCTAATATAGGTTAGAGAGAGTTCCACTAATCCAGTTTTAGAGGAAGATGGCTAAGAGTGAAGAATGGAAGGCTAGACGCAGAGAGCGAAGAGCAGCTGCATGTAAAGATCGAGAAGAAGCAATTCTGAAGTATGAGAAACAAGTTAAGGAAAGGGCTGGACCAGGGCCTTATGATAATGTCACCTGCTACAGATGTTTCAGTAAGGGTCATTATGCAGCCAAGTGCAGTAAAACAAGGGAGGAATCGAAGGGTACATTCCAACGGTTTCGCTCTGAGATCTTATGCTTTAAGTGTCATAGAAAGGACATTTCCTAAACCATTGCCCTGAAGTGAGAAAGGTGAAGCATAAACCAGTTGAACCAGTCAATGAGATGACTATTTTCTATCATTGTAAGAAGACGGGACACACTGCTAGGAATTGTTTCGAGAGACAGAAGAACAATAAAGCTGTGGAACGTACTGCTGGAGGCATGAAGGTTATCAAGATTGATGGGAGGGTAGAAACATTTTGTGATAAATGTTATAAGTGGGGACACCCTGTTGTGAAGTGTGTGTTCGGGCTTTGCCCTTTGGAAGGAAGTCCGTAGAAGGGATTCTTGTAAGAATACTAGGGCTCTATTCTTTTCCAAACCCCTAGGTAATAGAAAAGGCATCTAGATTTGTGACTTCTGTAAGACTCTTATTTTGGATAAATGGATGTAATGTTTGAACTACTATTGTGTAGTCTATCAACGTATGGAATATTTTGTGGTAGTACAATCTAATATAAAATTATCTTTATTTATTGAGAGTAGAATTGAAATTAATTCAAAAGTGGAATTGTAATGAATTAATTGAAATCTGAAATTTGAATTGAATTAATTAGGAATAAAATCAAAGTTAAATAAGAACAACCTGAACAGGAAATTTGCCAGATGAAATTAAAATTTAACTTAGGGAAATTTCTTTGATCTTAAAGATTTAATTGTTAGAAATGAGCTTGTTAAAAATTGTTTAAGAATTGGATTTGATGTTAAAATTGGGTAATAAATTGGATTCTGAAGATTAAATCATTTAATAAGTTTTTAACTCTTATTTGAATTTTGAAATAAGTTAAGTAAAGGAAATTTAAATGGAATTTTGAAATTGGACTCAGGATAAAGCGATTTAAGATCTAAGTTGTTGAATTAAAAATAAAGGTTGATTTGATTTAAAAGTAAAGGTTAATTTGATTTAAGGGATTAAATCAAAATTGAAATTTAACTCGAATTTATATAATTCGAGATGGTTTAAAGTTGAGAATTAGATTAGTTCAAATTGAATTTGATTTGAATTAAATAGGACTATGATTGAAGTTGGATAAGTTTAAATTCAAATGGGAATTGATTTGAGTTTGGGAAGAGAATGGAAGTTAACTTAATATGAATTGAAATTGAATCAATTTAAAAAGAAATGGAAATTCAAATTGAATAGATTGGAATGGAGATTAGGGATTGAACAGTTTGACTCTGAACTATTTTTCAAATAAATTGTTTTAATATAAATTATTTTAAATCTATTTTTCCTAGCTATTTACTATACAACCTCTTTTTTTTTAAAAAAAAAACCCAAAACTATCTTTTACTACTTCTGGAACTATTTAACTATTTTACAACTATTTTATAAACTAATAACTATTTTACAACTACTTATCTATTTTAAAAATATTTTTCAAGCTATTTTCTAAATACAAGTTGATCAGAGTACAAACTCTCTATAATTGAATACCAATAGAAATAAGAATTGAAGTGTTAACCCAAATGCAAATTGGAAGAAAATTTTGGATGAGTGAATAAAAATCAAAATGAAGGTGAATAGGAAGAAAATTGATTTAGCTAATGATCAACTGAGATAAAACGTAGGATGTACGTATATTATTCTATTTGTATAATGATTTGATCCAGATTCGAGCACAGAATCTCGTGATAATTATATCGATCCGAGTTGGAATTTTTCACTTGATTTTCGACGCCAACCTGGATATGGATTTTTGATTGATTCTGGGAATTCCTTATCATAGTTATGACTCTGCAAGGAGAATGACAGTTTCTGATCAAGAAATTAGATCTGAGTCCGCACTAGAAAGTCGGGTGGACGATATT
Source organism: Allium cepa (assembly GCA_030765085.1). Taxonomy (NCBI): domain Eukaryota; kingdom Viridiplantae; phylum Streptophyta; class Magnoliopsida; order Asparagales; family Amaryllidaceae; genus Allium; species Allium cepa. The sequence goes on along the minus strand of CM060938.1, from coordinate 399,406,317 downwards.
AGTTCGAAAGTGAAATTATGTGATCGAATGAGCGTTCAGATTTGAAATTGCGTACGGATAGTATATGTACATCATATGTGCTTAAGTGAAATTGATATTGGAAATATTGAAGAAATGAAAAATAGTTTTTGAAAGGAAAAGTATGTTTTGAGAAATATGTTTATGATATAAAGGTGGAAGATTGATATTTTTGAAATTCACTTTTTGAAAGTAAGTGATATAATAAATAATTTTATCAAACTTGAATATTTGATTTAGTGCATAGTAAAGTTATATATATATATATATATATATATATATATATCTGTTATATAAGATAAAACTCTCCTTGTTGAATCTATAGCCAGAAGAAAAGGATTTTTGAAAGTATTTGAAGTATAAAAAGGAAATTTATACAAGTATGGAGTACTCTAAGGATTTTTCAAGATAATATATATATATATATATATATATATATATATATAAGATTTTATGAAAATGATTTTGGAAAAGGTTTTGGAACCTATGGATTTTGGAAAGGCTTTTGGTTTTTTGGAAAATCAAATTTCAGAAATTTGGAAAGCCAAGTTTGGAACTATTGATTTGTGATATCGATCTTGTTTAAAGAATATTTTGATGTAAGTCATAAAGGATATGATTTGAAAGATACTATAAGAGTATTGTATAAAGTGTTTTGAGATTGGCTCTGGGGAAAAAGATGCTCCCATTGAAATAAACTTCATTAGGAGATCCACGAGGTGTGTCTGCCTTAAGCTCTAAGGGGGAGGCTATAAAGTTGATCCTGTGAGGAAGTCTAGACAAACTGAAGTTCCTGAGGATTATAATGTAGTGGGTAGAGAAAGTCGAGGGCGCTGATGCCTACAGAGACATTTAGGTTATGCTGTGACGACCATGTAACTCGATGTCACTGCGATCTACTACGGACCATAACGAAAGTCATGTGTGCTGCTGAGAGCCAACGGTCTATGTTTGATTTTGCCGTGATGGCAACGTAATATCAGTAGACTGCGACCTATGGTGACATAGCGAAAGTCGAGAGGCCGTGAGAGCCTAAGGCTACATTGGGACTTAACTGATGTAGTTTGCGACCTATATGGGAGTGGTGAAGTTTCATTTAGCAGCAAAAATCGAGGGCGTTGATGCCTACAGTTACATAGACTTTTGCTGTGATGGCAACGTAACCCAGGATGTAACTATGATCTGTGGCGGGTTCCATGGCGTAATTGAGGGGCGCGGAGTGCCTACAGTTATCTATGGATTTTGCCAGGATGGCAATGTAACCATCGGGTTAACTACGACCATGGAGGGGGTGATGATTTCCAGAGCATTCTCACCAAGTTGTTTCCTCTGTTTTCAAAAGTGTTTCCTATATTTTCACTAAATTATTTTCCAAGTATTTTTACTGGGTGTTGAAAAAAAAGGGTCTGCTAAGTACTTATAGATTTTCAGTCCTACGTCTGATCACGTACGACCGAATTTCTGTAAGAACAATGATGGACTTGTTGAGACATCGAGGTATAAAAGTATTTTTATAAAAACTATTCCTGGTAACATTATATAGATTTTAAAGTGTTTTAAAAATGGTCAAAGAGTGATTTATCTGATTTTACGTATTAAATAAATTCTGGCTTCGTACCTTTTCGAGGACGAAAAGATTCAAAGGAGGGAGGAATGTGATAACCCGGATTTTTGGGCATCAGATAATTGGATAATTATCCGATTTAGTTATTAAAAATACCGATTTATAGATTGAACAAATAAATATGATAATAAAAATTTATATCTGGATAAATATTTATTTGATAATCTCCTAATATAATTACAAATTATTCTTTTAAAAACTAACGTTGCTTATATATATATACACAAATATAAACAGATTTTAAATAGAACTATTATTTACAAATTGAATTTGTGTTTGTTTAAATATATATATATATATATATATATATTTGAGTTGATTTTATATTGGATTTTAAAATGAATTTGAATTTGAATTGAAAAGATAAAAATCTTTTAAAAAAAATTGATTTAAAAATTATATTATATATGATTTTATTTAGAATATAATTGGTCTTATATTATTTTCTTCAAAAGATTTTATTTACATAAATTAAGAAAAGTTAGTGTGTATATATATAATTATTTATAAGTATTTAAATGGGGTTTTTATTTCATTTTCTTTTAAGTAATTCATAGATAAATAAAAGAATGGTTAAATATAAAGACATGAATAAATATAAACTAAATTATAGATATTATATAAATATATGTAAAACATATTAATACATTATAATTACACATGTAAACTAATTCTCTATGCATTAATATACTTTTAGAATGCTTATGACAAATGTAAGTAATTCAACACGTGTCATTTATTTCTTTTAAAATAAATTAAGCAAAGTATATTAACATCTCTCTATCCCTCTCTTTCAATTTCTTTATTTCTTCATTGTCAAAACAAAGAAGAAAAGAAAAACAACTTTCAAACCAGAAAAAAAACAAAAGCCTATAAGAGAAAAAAAAAATTAAACTGCTTCAAGCTTTTATCCTGAGCAAAAATTTAAGTTTTCAACTAAGCAAAATCAAAGACCAAAGCAAAGCAGATTCAACTCTGACAATCAAGTGCAGATAAAAGATAAAAAAAATCAATCAACAGCAAATTTCCAGATCATAGTGGATACCTTTTCCTCTGTCTTTACAAAAAGGTGAGTAAACTCCTACTTTTATTTATGCTTAAACCTGCTTGAAATTGATGCTTGTGATAAATCATTGAAATCACTCTGTGAAATTTGTTTGCATGATGAAAATATGTTTATATATAGATAAATATGCTGTTGTTGAACCTGTATGCTTGTTCATATATATATAAACTCCAGTTCTTAGTTACAGGTTTATAAATCAAGTTTTAAAATTTAATTTCTCATTATACAATTAATATTAGGCTAAGATTTTTAAAGAGAAATTGATCATGGCAATGTAATTTCATTTTTAAAAAGAATTTCAGGTAGAAATACTAAGTAAATGTTGTGAAAATAAGAAATAACAGTAAAATTTATTTTTAGATAGAAAATCAAATATTTAAATTTCAAGTTTTGAATTCATAAATGAATTCGAGCGTAAAAATCATGATTTTTGGAATGAATTTCACGATTTTTAAAGCTAGGGGTGTTGAGGATTTTCTAGCTGATCGGAGATGGGATTTTTGGCAATTGCCGGCGATCGGGGGAAAAGTGGTTGTCGTGGTCGAGGCTAGAGGTGGCTTGAGAAGTAGGGATCGTCGGAAAATTAGTTAAGGATTTTATTTACCGCTTGAGTGACCGGGCGATGGTGAATTAGGGCTTTGAGGCCGGTTTTTGTCGTCAAGGTTTCAAGTGTTTGAGCGTCGTCGTTGATGATCTATAGGCTGTCGGTGGTAGAGGAAAAAAAGAAGGTGAGCAAGGCAGAGGTCTGAGTGGAGTTGCATGCCCTTCGGTGATCGGAGGCGATGGCGAGGATGATTTTATCCGGTCGAACTTGGTTCCAGGAAGGGTCGATCTGTTCGATTTCGTTTGCTGGCGAGTTCGTCAGAGTTGAGTGGTAGGGGCACTAGGATAGATCATGGTCAATTTGTGGGTGCCTCGGTGAAGGTCGGAGTCGGTCGGAGGTGGGTGTGCATGTGCATCGTGATACGGCGTGTAGGAGGAAGAAAGAACAGGAAGAAGAAGAAGTGGGATCCGAGAAGAAGTTTTTCTCGAAGTAATACTCGGGGTTTCAGCTGATTTGCTCGATTGGGTCTTCGAGTTTTCATGAGTAAGTTGTTCTAGATTTTAAGTATAACAGTTTTGAAATTTAAACAAGTTTTTTTAAAAAAGAGAGGAGGAAGGTCGGGAAAAACGTGAGAAAACTCTGGTTTTGGCTCGAGTAACCCTAAGATTTCTCGGGATAATGATCATGTTTCAAATATTAAAGATAACATAATTAAGTTTTTAATAATTTGCCACATCATTATTTTAAATAAAGGTGTTTATTTAAATGATGATTTAGTTAAGTTGTAATATTTATTTTAACCTAGTAAGTTAATTCCTAAAGTTCTTTAAAAATTTAATTTAGTAATATAATTAAATTAAGAAGATTTAAATGTGTTTAATCATTAATAAACTTAAAAGGTTTAAGCTAAGTTATACGTTAATGATAAATTATTTATTTTCTAAAATTATTAAATAAGATTTCTAAGAAATTAAATAAAGATAAATGGATTATCTTAAGGTTAATTAAGACCTTTGATGATTAAAGATTAATTAAATTAATAAAGTAATTAGAGAATGATTAAATTATTTAATTGATTAATGATAAACAGGTAGTTAATTAATTTAATTAATTATGATTTAATTAATTATGATTTAATTAATTGGAGATTAATTAATCCGTAATTAAGGATAATTAATCAAAGAAAGTGATTATAGAATAAATAATTCATGTAATTAATTGGGGGCTAAAGAAATTAATTATAAATGATTAATTAAGATAGTAATTTAAGGTTAATTAATGGGATTGGTTTGAGAATAATTAATTTATGTAATTAATTAAGGGCCAATTACTTAATGTAATTAAAGGATAATTAATCAAGGATGATTAATTTAGATAATACTTAAAGGATGATTCATTAATTAATTTGTTTGTAATTAAGTAATGATTAAGTAAGCAAGATTTAAAAGGTGATTGGAGTAATTAATTTAATTTATTTAAATTAATTAGAAATGGTGTGACTAATTTATCTTGCTTATGAATGAATGAATTATATTGTATGCCTTGGATTATTTGACATCTCTGATAAATGATTTGTGATATGATATGTTCGACTGAACTGTGATAATATGGTTTGTCTATCTATGATAAATGGCTATGAAAATATGTAATTCCAGATATAAATGGAATTTTTTAAACTTAAGCAACTTTATTTTTAAGATGATGTTGGATTCGAAGAGACCGGGATCGAGTATCAGCAAATACCCGAAACCACATCGATTAATAATCTTCAGTAATTCTTTATTAATTCAATATGTGAAATAAATAGGCTGGAATGGAATAGATTAAGTAACATGGACATTTGACCAGAGTAACAGTTCTTGGATATTATTCTGTAATAAGTAATTGACTTGAAATAGTTAAGAACTCGTAGAAAATACGAGTTACCCTGAAATTCAATTAAGGTTTATATCCTGGTATTTCATAATATGGGTTTACTCACACTAGTTTCCAACCTGACCCGGGTGTTACTTTGATGTAATGCTCGGGACAGACCGAGTATTACAGCTTTTCAGGTGAGGACGTTCTAGAGCCCAGGAGGCAAGCAGGATGGCACGAACGTATGGAGTTTACCGCTGTGTATTTGAGAGTTTTATTGATTGTAGTCTAGAACAGGTTGGTATAATTGTCCAGTTATGTGTATATGATTGTAACTCTGTGAAATGCATGTAAAGTAACAATTGCAGCTTTTCTTTATAAAAATGCTATTATTTGATATTATATTTAATCCGCTGCGAATGTGAGATGTTGTTGTTTTCTATTCTTCTTTTTTCTTCTTTCTTCTTTTTATTCTTTTCTCTAACAATCTGGAATTTTAGGAGTCAAAAATTTCGGGTCGTTACAATGAGAGTATTAAATATGAGCGTGTATCTGTTGATTTTATAAAAATGGTTTTGTTTTAAAAGATGGTAAATGGAATAATTTTACCTTGGGTTTATATTTTAAATATAAATGGGGACATTATTCTATAGGGTTAGAAATTAAGGAGTGTTTGTAATTTAGCTTAGTAAAATTAAAATATGAATATCTTGTAATTAGAATTGCATGATTTAACTATAAAATATTACATATAAAGTCAATTAGTTGAAAGCTAGAATTTAGAACTTTAATCATATTCCTCTAGACATTTGATTATTAAAAAATAATGATTTAATGATCATCAAAATTGATTGATTTAAAAGCTAAGTACGAATATCTTGTGTAGTAAAATTCATGATTTAACTATAAGATATTTGATGATAATACTGAAGCTGAGAGTTGTAATTAGAGAAAGTAAAAAGAAAATGCACACTTATAAAAATTCTTATAATAAGATAGAAAAAGATAAGCCTAAATTGAAACTTTGGGTAAATATAATATGAAAGGGTAAGTTCTATAACTTATAAAGGAGATAAGATAATATGAAATTTAGACACTTTGATTAGGTTAAAATCAAAGTGAAATTTAAGAATAAGAGATATAAGAAATATCATCCTAATATAAAACTTTGAATTAGTGATACATTTAGGGTAACATTTGCAATTCAAAATGAAGTAAGATTAGAGTTGATGGGTTAGAAAAATTAGAGAAAAAGGGAGATAGTTTTGAATAATATGGTTAATAGGTTGATTGTTGGTTGAAAATATTTAAATAACAAATATCATGTGAATTAAGTTTCACGGTTTGATCATAAGGTATATGGTAGATTTAAGGTTAATAAATTTTATTTAGAAAATGGATTGGTAACTAAATTAAGTTGATAATCATAGAATTAGTAAGAAAAAGATGTACACCGAGTAAAGTTGTCTTATTAATATATGAATAAGATAAATAATATTAGCTAAATTAAGACCTTAGGTAAATTAAACTAAGGACTAAGTTTTATAACTTATTAATTTGAGATAATAGTAGAATTCCCGTATTTGTTAAAAACCCTAATTGAAGTAATAACAGTTGAAGTTTGGGGATGTGTATTATACAAGTTTAAGTCATTTTTGTATGTTTAAGTAATAAAGGATTTATTAAAAAGTAAACAGTCATGAAATAAAATTGGAATAATTGAAATTTTGAAGAAATGCATTAGGTAAAAGTGAAAGTGAATAAATACATAAGTTATATGTAGATCATTTCAGCACATAAAATTTTGATCTAAGATTTGAATACAGAACTTTGAGATGTTTACACCAATCCAAAAAAGTATTTATCACTTGTTTCTTGACGGCGAACGTTGATGAGGGTGTGTGATTATGCACTTAAATTTTCTATCATAGTTGAGAGCTATGCAAGGAAATCAATGATTTATGATCAAGAAGTCTGATCAAAGCCCGACTAGAAAATCGGGGGATCGATACTAGTTCAGAAGTAAAGTTACGAATTCGAATAATAAATTATATCAAATATCACATATAGTATGATGTTTTAGGTCTGTTTACATAGTAGTTGGATAGTTATCATAAATAGTAGGCACTAAGATATATGTTAGACTTATGTTTTGATATGTGTATATATATAGACATCAGGTATAGTGCATGCTCAGGTCAGGGGATGAGTTATATGGATGTATTCATTTATGTTGATATAGTATCAATGTGGTTATTTTTGGATGTATATTCTTGTTTGGTTGTTGTATATATTATCTTAAGTGTGCAGTACGCACTAGGATGGATAGGATAGAAGTCTGACTTGATGTATGCATATATAACCTTAAGTGCATTATAAGTACTCAAGTTAGTATGGAGAATCTCTGTATGTATGATTGGTATCATTTGTTTCAGTATTGTTATGCTATCAACCTTCTTTTTATATATGCATTTTTTCTATCATCTGTATAAATCAGTCAAAATGTTCAAGGCTACGAGTATGAGATAGATTCCTTTATGTAACTTTCATTTCAAGGACGAAATGCTCTTAAGTAGAGGACAATGTAATGACCCGTAATTTCGCTACTTCGAAAATGAGAGAATTTGTTCATTTTAAATTTAAAAGAATTTAAAACTTAAATGAATAAGTTATATATAATAAATAATAATAGAGAAATTTTTATTCTTATAATTACTAATTAAAAAGTATAAAATCGAATATTAGAACAAATCAGCAAAAGTTAAGTTTTGTTAAAAATAAATTAAGACTTAGATAAATAGGTTTAAATATTTATTTGAAAAGATAAACTTATTAAAAACATATAATAAAGATTATAAAAGTATATTAAAATGTTTAAAAGTATGTTACCAATCTTTTACAAAAATAACCAAATTTTATTGCATTTTGCCGGTTTTACAGACACTGTACATTAGAGATTTTGATATTATTTAAGTATGATTTTAAAATATGAATAGACATGTTTTAATTTATTTAGAAGAGGTAAAAATATCATTTTTAAGTTTGGTTTAATTGAACATATATTTTAACAAAAACATCAAATTTTGACTGTAAAATATGTCAACAAAAACACCGTTTTTGACCAAAACAAGTTATCGTCAAGTTGTTGCAACATGATATATATTCTAACACATATATACAACTTTACATACTTTTAAACACATTACATTTAGCACTAAGACAAAAGAGGTTTACTTTTGAAAAGTCAAATTAAATGAATAATTCAAAAAGTAATATGACTTGACATAAACCTATAAACAAATCTATACTAAACAACTTCATTACTACTTCAAATCCAAGTATCTTATCTCATTAATGCAAGTCTCTTTATGCATGGAAACTAAGCAAATTAATATTAAACATTTTAGAAATTTGTAAAAAAGAGGCATAATTATTTTATTAAGTACAAACTTACATCCTACCATCATTTCACCATTAATGTACTTCATATCATGCTTAAATAAAAGTCAAAAAGTAGCCAAGGGTATTTGAGCCATTTACCTTTCAAAACTCAAGTATAAATAGCACACACATTTCTCACAAATTTTTTTACACTTCATTCCTTACTTCCTTCTTCTTCTTCATCTCCATATCCATGGCTTCCCACCTCTCAATTCATCTCCACCAAGCTCCGCCACCGCTTAAACCCACATCCACCTCGGTCAAACACACCTCCACCCACCTCCATCATCACCTCCATATGCCACGCACCCTCTCTACCTACCCCAACCTGAGCACACACACGCACCCAAAGCCCCACACATCCAAGGCCAAACTTCCACACTCGGCCAAAATATAAAAAAAGAGTGAAAAGAAAAGGAAAGAAAAAAAAGAGAAGGAATGAAAAAGGCGAAACTCGAGATGTTTGGAAATAACACGTTAGCTCGAGAGACGCGTATCTTATGTAAAAGATTGATGGAGTGGAAATAAAGGTGAGAAATTCTCATTGCTTTTAAAAGATCGTGTTTTGATAATCATCTTATTACATGCAAGTATACAACCCTTTAAAATGTTGTTACGGATGTTTGGATATGTTTGTGTTATGTATGAATAGTTACAAGTGTTTATGGTTGTGATTATTTATCATATTAGTTGTATATGGACCATAATTAAGTTAGTGATAAATGATGCTCATTTTGATTCAGTATTCCCTTTATTAAATATTAGACCCTAATTTGGTTATTGTGATATACTTTGGAAAAATAAATCTCTTTTTAATTAGAATTTAAATTAAAGTAGAAATAAAAGAGAATTTGAAATTTGAAGTGAAACGGGATTCAAAAATGTTAGTTAAATTGAAATTTAAATCGAGATGAATAGTTAATTGAAATTAAAATCGATTTTGAAAATTGAAATTGAAATTAAGGTTAAAATTTAAATTAAAATTGAAATTAGATTTGAAATATAAGTTTTGATTGATTTTAATTTAAAGTTAGAATTGAAATTGAATTGAAATTGAATTGAAATTTAAATTTAAAATTTAATATTAAAATAATAAGAATAAAATAATATTATAATATTAAAAATAGTGAAAATGCATTTTAAATACTTTAAAAAGTGGTAATATTGATTTAAAATGATTTGTGATGATTTTATAAGTGAATAAATTTAATTTGGATAAATTATTTCAAATATTGAAAAAAAGTTAAAACTAGGCGCGTCGCGCAACGGTAATTCGTGATTTCGTGCCAAAAACTTCAAAAGGGTGTGTTGAGTGGAATATAGCTTGAAATTCTTCGAGATAAGAAAATTCAGGACTATTATATCCATATCTTCTGAACGAAGAACGAAAATTAAAATCTTGTTGAGTAGATTTTGAAATATATCCAAATCAATTTTCTTGAAGAAACGCGCTAATACAGTTAAGTGATCATAAGGGGAAATCTGTTTGAATGAACGTTTTTAATTATGGAAAAATATGGAATAAATTTGATAAATATATTTAAATAGTATAAAAGAGATTTGAAGTGGAAAATATGAATTTTCAAATATTAAAAAGTTTTTTAAATTAAATAAGCTTATATAGCACTTTCCGCAGCACCTTTATGCAGCGAATTCCATAACCTTTTGAATACGAGTTTAAATGTAATGTTTTTTCCTAGAATCAATTGTGAATGTTTTTAAAAGGAAAATAAAGTGTTTAAAAGATAATTTGGAATCTTTATAATCAATCCCAAAAATAAAAGCAAATAACAGTATGCAGAAATGACTAGTACATTTATCCCACCTACGAGATCTGGAAAGATAAAACAAGGTATTTAACTAAGGTTAGAGATGGAGCAACCAGCGCCCCGAACTTACCTGGCCTCTTTTTTCTCTTCTTAGGCGAGGGGTGGAACAGATCGAAAAGAAAGCCGAATGCTCTAAAAAGATCGTATTAAATTTTTCCAGAATAAAAGAAGATTAGTATTATCCAAAATTTAAGCAATCTCCAAAATGAATAAACTACAACTTAGATTGCATAGAGACAATCTTCTTATACTTGGTATTAAAATTCGAAGAGGGAATTCATCCTATTAGTGGAATTTAAAAGATGATTTCACAATTATTCCGCCCATAGCACTTGTTGAATCCGGAAATTAATATTGACTAAATTTAAAATGATTATTATGATCCTATTTACTCAAAAATGTTCGCTAAAATTGACTTAGGGTTTACCGTAAACGATGTCTTAAATAACAATTTTTTTGACCCGTAAAAAAGTTAAGAAATTTGGATTGAGAGTTAAGTGAGGGAGTTTGAAATATTATCCAAAGCAAAAGAATGAATTACTTAGAAATTATCTAAGACAAAAGAAAGAGATTTTGAAATCATCCCGTAAAGAAATAAAGTGAAAAGAGACTTAATAAATCATGTATACTCATATTCACTTTTTATCGATAATTGGATTTTCAAGCAACCGAGGTCGGATTTGGGTGATTACATCCGAAAACCACTTAGAATCAGTTTACATGTTCGAAGAATGAAGATTTAAAGATGGAGATATTGAGACGAATAATAACGAGGGACTACTTGTTGATTAATTGGGGATAAACTCTCGATCCACTATATTGCAGCTGTGGTCTCTTTGTTATGAAAAACCTCAAAACCACAAGGGCTTCTCGCCTAGTAATGGCCGAGGCCTTCTGTTTCGTTCAGTCCCAGAACGAACTTGTATGGATGACTATCTGACCTTGCATCCTAAATCTCAATGAGTGGTCTCTATTAAAGTATAACAGTCGGTAGAGAAGAAGACACCTTCTCTTAGCTTAACACCTTTTCCCGAGACATAGGAGCTTAGGAATTTATACGTTTATAGAAATCAGTCATGTGAATGTGGAATGACAATGTGGCATTCAAAATGAAAGAAGATGTGCTATGTGAAAGGTAATCGTATCCCCAAGTCTCATCAACCGAAAATGACCTAAACAGGGTTAGATGCAGCAAGGCTAAGTGGGTCATACCCTTCTAGATATATTTCTTCCCTCTACGATGTTCGGGATGTAAATTAATTTGGTTTGTATGCTAGAGCACGCTCGGTTAAAGGTCGGTAACGACCGGGGGATGGCATATTTGGTACTACCGAGTTATTGAGGTAGTTTGGTCTTTTGTTGGTAGAGGAGCTTTATGATGGTTCCTCGGGACATTCGTCTAGAGGTGTACCCATTGGAAGGTAGTCCCTTCACCTGATCATTTGTATGGAAATCCATTATCCAATAAAAACTTGCGGCTTTGTTTGTATTGGCGTAATGAATAGCCTAGAAATGCTATATGGATAACCAAATCGGCTAAGATTAATAGGTTTATTGGAAAATGTTTTCAAAGAGTGTCATTAGAAATAATATCAAATTTTTTGATATAAAAGTGTTTAAGTTATCATAAGGTAAAAATCTGTTTGTGTTTATGTGTGGGCGTAGTCTAATGAGATACTCTTTCTTTTTAAAGGATTTTATCCAAAGGTTGATATATGACACTGTCATTTATTATTGAGTTTTCTCATGCTAGTTTATCTAGCCTGATCCGGGTATTTTTAATACTCGGGTCAGATCCGAGTAGTTTATGGTTTAGTCAAAAACGGTTGAAGTTTCCAGAGGAGAGTTGGAGATATTCATCTACGTATGGACGTAATCTATTGTCTGTTGTTGTCTGTTTGTTTTTGTTTGATGTTTTTCAGCAATTATAAGGACAGATGTTTATAACTGTCCAATCTGAATTTAGGTTAGACTCTGATATATGTATTTAAAAAGTTTTTCCGCTTTAAAGATATTGTTCAATATTATATGTTATTCCATTCGTGTGAGATTCTATTATGTATATTTTCTTTATTACCCTTCATGTTCCATCTTTTTATGCAATTTGAGTTGGAAATGTGAGGTTTATTGTCGATTCAATGGGTATGGAAAAATGGGTCATGACACCAGTCAATGGTGAAAATAGACTTAAACCGCCGGATCGATGGGGGAATAGGTCACTGTCTTTTGAGAACTGGCATTGCTCTGGCATCGATAGGAAGGCCTAAAACCACCGAGTCGACCGAGAAAATTAACTCAAACTGCTGGATCGATAGAGAAAATCGATCCCTACCTTCTAAGAACCAATGTTTCTCCATCAATATCGGAAAGTCGTAAAACCGCCGAGTCAAGGGGGAAAATCGATTCAAATCACCGGATCAACAAGAAAAATCGAACCCTGCATTTTGAGAACCGGCGTTGCTCTGGCAATGTTGGGAAAGCCTAGAACCGTCGAGCAGGTGGGGAAAATCGAATCAAACCATCAGATCGATTGGGAAAATCGATCCTTGCTTTCCGAGAACCAATGTTGCTTCAGCAACGTCAAGAAGGCCCAAACCGTCCGATCAATGGTTGAATCGAATTTTACATCTTGAGAATTGGTGAAAGTCGCTATGCTCTGATATCAAATTAAAGTCGCTATGCGGAGATTTTGATACTTGTTCGAGCTCCCGTTCTTCATCCAGTCCTAAACTCCTTTTGGAATTATAGCTAGAAACCCTCCCTTAACTCAGAAGAACAGGTATTACACCGCCTGAGCAACCGAATAGTACTTTGACCGCCTTAGAAACAGAACAAGACTTGACCGCCTGAGCAACCGAGTAGGACTTTGTTATAAACTAGATTAACTTGACTTAGTGTGTTCTGGATAACATGGATTTGTCACTTGTAGTACACCCTTCCTATAATTTTATCCTCAAGTATGATGTATATGATCGTGTGCATATGAAGAATAAGAAGTTTCAAATTGCTTGAAAGATATGAAATTGAGATTGTAAGCAATAAACATATGAATGCAAGAAAGCAATATATTCAGAGAATATAATTCAAGGTAGAGCAAGAGAGAAAAGTAATTGAAGTTATTTGATCGTTGGAACACAAGCATATACGTAGTAGATAAGGAGTTGCAACTGTTGGTGAAGAGTTCTCAACAAATAGCAATGGCTGCAACTCTTCACGAGGAAGAAGGCTACTCAATAAGGAAATATCTTTTCAAAAAAAATGACGGTTACGTACATTTCAGTCGAATGGTATAGAAGTTTCAGTCAACTGAATTAAAAAACGTGTATGTGCATTCAAAAGTGCACAGATTCAGTCGACCGACTGAATGTATCTAATCGACTGAATTATATTGTTAAACAAAAAACTACCATAGCATGTAAACTAGTGACCCGAGTTTGAGTCCCGCTCTATGCATTTTTTCAAAACTTGTTTTTGATTAAAATATGTATGTAAGTTTATTTGAACGTGAATGATGATTTTAAAGAAAGATTTTAACAACGCACTAAACTAGACTCTATATACATATTTGATGACTCTTGTTAAAATATATAACTATACGAACCATACTTTGAGTCGTTGAGTCCGGATGTTGTCATAGTCATAGATTCGTAAATTGTTGTTTCATGTCAACAATCAAAACCTATGATCTAACATTCTCTCCCTTTTTGATGATGACAACTCCATTTGCTATGGACGAATCTTCGACAAGCTTTGTTGACTTATCTCTCCCCCCGAATAAATTCCTGTAATTGTGCTCTAGATTTCTCCCCCTGAATCTTTGCTATATATTCCTGTAAATAATTAATCTTTTCTCCCCCTTAATCTGTGCTTGCATAGTTTATTCCTACAAATAGTATTAGAGCAATATCTTCCCCCCCTTTGTCATCGACCAAAAGGAGAGTTTATATGATGGCATAAATTTATTTCACATAAGTATTAATATAGAACAATATGAAACAAAATAACCACTACTAATAATGTAAGGTATCAGAAAAAAATTAACATTTAAAGCATGCGATAACCAAGGTTCTTATAATTTCCTAATTTTTAAAAAACCATATCCATTTGGGTGTGGTTGAACCTTTATAGATATAGTTTTCATTACAAATCACATTCTTATAATAGTCGCTTATATAAAGTTGTTTATCACGATCAATTATATTAGCTGGAATCCATATCTTAATACTATTAACCATTAGCTTAGTACTTGAAAAATAATTTCTACCATTTCTAAACAAAGTATTATTATGATTGTAGGTGGTTTTAGAACTATCTTTGTTACTAGTACTATCATTAAAAAAATTATACAAGAATGCATAGTACTATTTTTACTTTTAGCTTGTTTATAGCCTAAACAACTTTTATCATTGTGAGCTTTAGAATTTGTAACTAAGGAAGATAAGTTATCTTTGCCTTTGTTAAAATTTATGATTTTTGTATTTAATCTTTTAAAATTTGCCTTAGAATCACAAACTTCTTTTTGCAAAATATTATTATTAACTTTTAAAATCTCACATTCTTTAGATAATTCTAAATTCTTTTTAATTAAAGCTTCATTCACTTTTTCAAGAGACCAAATTAAAGAACTAGAATCGTTTAAAGAATTTTCCAAAAATGTATTTTTATTTTTCAAAACTTCGATTTCCTCCACAAGATTAGTGTTTTTCTCTTCTAACTGCTCATTTTCTTTTTGTAGGAAATCTTTTTGTAAAACAAGTTCTTCTACGGTATTTTCAAAACATTTAGTTTGTTTTATTAAAATTTATTTTCCTCTTTTAAATTGAAAATTTCTTGCTCACAATCTTTTAACTTAGCTAAAGCAATTCCATTAACTTTATTCAAAGTTTTACAATCTTTTAAGAATTCATCATGTACTAACAAAAGATCTTTATATAAAGAATCTAAGCATACCAATTGGGATCTGAGTTTAGCCATGAAGCAATTGCCTGTTTGCTTCTTTGATTCTTCTTTATCGCTCTTCTTCTTCCCGTTGCCTTGACTAGATCTCTTTATGGCCATTCATTCTAGGATGTTGTTATGATCTCTAGAATCCTAGGCTTTGATACCAAATGAAAGTCGCTTTGCTCTGATACCAAATGAAAGTTGCTAAGCACTGATAACAAATAAAAGTGACTACTATGTAGAGATTTTTATACTGGTTCGAACTCTCGTTCTACGACCAGCTCCAGACTCCTTCTGGAATTATAGCTAGCAACCCTCACTTAAACCGGAGAAACAGGTATTACACCGCCTGAGAAACCGAACAGGAATTTAATCGCTTGAGAAACAGAACAGGACTTGACCGCCTGAGCAACCGAACAGGTCTTTCTTATAAACTAGATTAACTTGACTTTGTGTGTTCTAGATAACACGGATTTGTCAGTTGTGTAGGATCGATTTCACCCTATAGGGGTGGTGAATAGGGCGATACTGTTAATTATAAAAATTATTGTGGAAGTTTATATAAAATAATTGCAACATAGATTTTGCAGAATCATAGCAGCATAGATAATAGCAAAATATTAAAAGCAGAAAATAAAACACACTAATTTATCCAACTTCGGCAAAACCCTGCCTGCGTGCTGCCCCCAAGGTTTCCACTAAAAATTTAATAATTAGACGCTTATATACGTAAACTCATGACACTCGCTATCGACTAACCTAACTCTACGCTCAAAAACCCTGCCATAACTCAGCCACTGAGTTGCAAATTCTCAAACTACACCATCGTATTTCGTACCCTAGTCACACGACTAGACTTCACAAGAGAAATACAAAATTTAAAAGCAATTTAAAAACAATTAAAAATTTAAATTCCTAATTAACTAAAGCCTTTATTAAAGTAAAACAAGGCCGTCCTTTTGTTTTTTTGCTCTATTTTGCTTTGTAAAAATGCCGGCCTCGTTCCTTTATTTGTTCGTTCCTCTTTGCTAAAATTAGGGCTTTGGAGAATTTAAAGCTGCCGACTTTAGTTGATCAATCAAATGATATTTTCACGTTGCTCTGTTGATCGATTGTTTGTTGCTTAGCACACGGCACCTTCTCGAGTTCACTTGAATTTGTACGTGATTTTCCCTTTTTTACTTTTTTGGTAGATTTGCTTTGAACTCGATTAATGATTCGAGTTATTGATATAAAGTTTTTTCTGTTGTTGCTTGAATTCAAATGATATTTTGTAGCCGATGATGAATGGGTTAAATAGGAATCGAATTCCTAATTTTCGTTCATATATTTCATACGAATTCGTTTGATGATTTTCCTCGGCCACTTGATTTTGCTTGAATGCTGATGGTTTTTCCGACTTGTTCAAATTTGTGTATTCTGTTGCCTTGATTCTCACAGCTTTGATTTTGAACTATTCGATTCCGTTCTTGTTGCCTTCGGCTTGATATTGTGATAATGTTTGACTTCGGCAGTGACTTGTTCAATTTGAAATTCCTGATGCAAGCTACTTTTTTTGGGTTCTTTGTCTTTATTCAAAAACTGTTGTGTCACTATCATTGTTTCGGCTTTGATTTAGTTCATCGTGGTTTGCACTTTATATATATTTTCTGGCATAGCTTCGAGTTGTCAGTGCACTTGTATTTCATGCTTATGTTGCCACTGAAATGTTGGTTGATGCTTCTTGTCACTGTTCGTTCAAGTTTTTAGTTTGGTTGGATATTGAACTGCTTCATTGTGTCATTGTTATCTTGTTGCACTGGTTGATTTCGACCTGATGCTTGAAGGTATGTGTGATTTACTATGGTACTGCAATCTAATTCACACTGCAAATATGTTGTTTCATGTGCTTGTTCCTTCAAGTCAGTTTGCATTTGAATTTGACTGTTTTGACCATTTAAACCTGTACATTTGGTATTTAAGTTCATTGATCTTGCCCTTGGTTTCTTGTACATAGCATGTTGAACTAGTCAAGTTGTTTTGCTGCATTCATTCTTCACTATGATATTTGCAGTCTGGTACTCATACGGCTTTGAGTCTGTTTTGTGTACTTTGGGTCTGGCCTCATTTGATTTTTCAAGTGAAGCTTGAACTATTTATTCGAGTTCATTGTATATGCATTGACTTCACTTGATCTTCTGGCAGTTGAGTTGTATGCATGTTTGAAGTCTTGTATTAATTTATGTTTATTTCGAGTTGCACTGCAGTCTTCTTTGTTGTATAGGGTCTCGGCCATTTGATTCATGTGTATAAAATGCTAGTGATTATCGTAGTTTCATTGTGGCTTCACTTTGAACCAGTTTCATTTGAACTTTCGTCGAGGCTTGATATATGTTAGTTTTGGATTTTTGACCATTTATTGAACTTGCCCCAGTGTTGAATCCAACTTAAAGCTCGGGTTTGACCTTGTGCTAATATCGTGATTTTATTTGTATTTCACTTGAGTTGAACTTGGCTTTTGATTTGGGTTTGACCTTGTGCTCACATGTCCCTGTAATTGTATCAAGTGTATATCGGTGTGCACGACCTTGTGGCATGTACAGTGATATACTGTGCATGTCACAAGTTGTTCGTATTTGATGAATTCAAAATTAAATGATGACGAACAACCCAAATAACCAAGGTAGATAATATTTTCAAAATACATTTTATTTTACACTGCAAAAATATTTTCTTTTTAATTTTACTGCGTCAGTGTTTATTTTTGCAGATTGCTCAGATGCTGGATTCAATCTGGAATAGAGTTGAAGATAAAATATGAGTGAATGAGTGATATATGGTGAGGTGAATAGTCTCTCTCTCCCCCTCCCGTTGTTCGCCTATGTTCATACAAAATTGTTTAAAGCACGCACAGAATCGGAAGCGCCCCTTGTATATGCAAAATTGTGATGTAATCAAATTTGTATTGTAATGTGAAATGTTGTATATACATAGTGAGAGCTCAAATTTGTACTATTCAAAATTGTAATAAATATTTGTTTGACTAAAATATCCATTCGAATTTAAATTTTGTATAATTTATTTTATTCAGCAAATATTTATTAATTATGTTAAAAATTAAATAGTACATTAACAAATACATTTGAATGTATATATATATATATATATGTTTATTATCATCAAACAAAAATCATATACTTGCATATTCAGCAATCTCGCCCTTTTGATGATGATAAACATATATTTAAGATTTTGAATTTATTAAATATATTTGATCATTCAATTTGCTCCCCTTATTTGAATGCTCCCTCTCTACAACAAAGCTCCCCCTTCATATATGCATGAAAATAAATAAAAATATGTAAATGAGCCTAGGTGCATATAGAAAATACAAAATAAAATATTTGACCTTTATTTTCCAAAATCTTAACCTTTTTCTCCCCCTTTTGTTATCAGCATAAGAGTAATAGTGCTAGAAAAAAAGAGATAAAATGATAGGCATTAATACAATATTAATACTCAATCGGGTATAAATATTAAATTTCAATAAAAAATCAAACAAAAATCACAAATACTCTGTTTGACGCATATTCCACTTTAGAGTGATAGGGATGATGTCATCATATAAAACCATATAGTTGTATCTATTTTGGTATATTTATATCAGGAATTTGAATATCTACTCACCATGCATAACCATTAGGTCTTTTAAATGAGATTAGTAGTATTCCAATTTTTTTTAAATGAATTCAAGTATCTTCTAACCACGCATAACCGTGAAGACTTTTAAATGGAATTAGAATTAACTTGTCTATTTAATCAATCAAGTTTGATATGCGTTCCATACATGCATAACTGTGAGGACTTTTAAATGAGCATGGAAGCACATAATCAAAAATTCCAAGTAATTCACCCATGCATAACCGTGAGGACTTTTAAATGAGAGTGAATACGTTGGATGCTTTTATTGCTAAAAATATAATAAAATGAAAAACGAATGATTTCCCTTTTAAAATACCATATATTGACATACTATATTGGATTTTGATGAGTGATGGTTGATAGAAATATGATAGAAATGGAAATGATCATGGAATTTTTACCAACAAAAAGTTTTTATAGCTCTTATTTAAATTTCTAAAGAAATTTACAAATTATACTGTCTCAAGTTATAATATACGATCAATATCAACACTCATCACTTTTTCAATCACTATTTATCTTTTCGATAATCAGCAGGGGTCAGATTAGTTAATGTAATCTTTTAAGCTCAAATTAAAAAATGATTATCAAATTTTCTAAAAATGACTAATTAGAAACAAGGTCAAAAATGATTTTCTAGAAGGGGTTTTATAATAAAAATGTCTGCTAATTGAAAATTATTTGAAATAAAAAATATGCATATATTTTCTTTTAAAAAAATGATGCAGTTATCTAATATCTCAACATAAATCACGTTCCAATAGTAACTTTTCTATCAATTAGATTACCAGTGTAATCTGCATTTGAATTTTTCCCACTCGAGATTATCGTTAGATGGATGTTATAGACCAGACTGTGAAGTTGCAACAATTTCTTGAAATCCTTTTACAACTTTTGAATGAAATTGAATTAAAGCCGTGCAAATAAACAAATCAGTGAACATAATGACCAAGTATATCCACAAATATCAAGAGTAATCATCAATCATTAAAACAACATCATTAATCCAAACAAATTAGTATGAAATAGTTCAAAGATGATTGTTCAACATTTTGAATAAGTCAGAATCAATATCATCATTTATTTCTTTATCAATAATTGGTTGAATTAAATTAAATTATGGTGCATATTATCACATTATATAAACCGTTCAAGATAAATATTCCGTTACCTATTTTACCTTTACCGATAATTTTTCATTGTTGTCCATTGTGATTCTGCCACGTTTGTACTAGGCTAAGGAACTTTGATTTGTCGCCTGTTGTATGTCTGGAGCAGCCAGAATCCGGATAACACTGTTATTGTTCATTAGCCTGCCACCACACCTACATGAGAGAATATTTTTGCGACCTATTAGATTTTATAAGTCCATGGTTGTTAGTGGCAACAGATTTTGAAAAATAATTTTGTGGAGACCCAAAACTATTTATATATATTCCTTTCGGCACCCAGATTTGTTTGACTTTGAGAGATTTTATACTTGTGCCTTTTGGAACCCGAAATGGTATGGTTTTCACATTTTTGGGTCTATACCAGCAAATATTGTGATTGTGCCCAATTTTTCCACATATTGTGCACTTTGAATTGACTTGATTAATTACATTTCTAGCACGTTCAAATTGATTATACCCAAGTCCTTGTCCAACAATATTAGTTTGTTTCCCTAATAACATATTTATCGATCTTTTACTTTTGGAAAACTTTTCTAGAGTTGTAGACAATTGTTGGACTTGTGTTTTGAGCAATTCATTTTCTTTCAATAACTGAGTGCACTTTGCAGTAGAGATTTCTCTTCTTGTGTTTTCACTCTCTTTCAAAATCAGAATTTCGTTTTCAAGCGATTTAATTTAATTTTTGATTTTTTAATTTCTTCTTCAAGTGATGGACACATATCACGCTTAGGGCTCCTGATCAAGCTGTTTATTTAAATCTATCAAAGTATCTCTTTGTGATTCAATTTTTGTGTATTTCTCCCTAAGCCATTCAAAACATCCATTTACCTCATGAAAATATATAAGTAATTCCGAATGAGAAAATTTTCATACCTCGCCTGGCTCGTCGTCGTCATCATTGTCAATTGTATCACCTCAAAGACACAGATCTTCTTTTTCACTCCCACTGCCAGTGCTTTTATCATCTTCCTCAGTTTTATCCTAAGTAGCTGCAAAAATTCTCCTTTTCGGTTTATTTCCTTTGCCGAATTGATTTTGAGGACAACTGGGCTTGATGTGACCAGGTTTGTTGCACGTGTGACAAATGATTTCTTGCTTTTCTAGGTTGTCTAGAACTTTGACTATTCTGCTTTTTAAAATTTTATTTAGAGATGGATTTTCGTATTTGTGGTTCCACGTTTTGAATCTCTTCATTAGTAGTGCCAGCTCAGCTGCTCCATCGTCATTTTCTGTTGTTCCTTTAAGAGTTATCGATTTCTTTCGAGTAGCAACTCCTTCACGCACTTCCTTGAATTTCATTTCTAGCTCATAAGTTGTGAGATTTCCGATGAGTTCCTCAACTTTGATTTGTTTCAAATCTTTTGATTCCTGAATGGCAGTAACTTTTACTTCAAAATTCCGTGGAAGGAATCTAAGGATTTTTCGGACTATTTCCAACTATGTGTATGATTTTCCGAGAGCTTTTGATTTGGATACGAGATTGGAAAGTTGTCCATCTCTTTGACATTTTCATCCTTGGCCATTGTGAAATTCTCGTATTCGCTACTCAACATGATAAGGCGAGATTCTTCGACTTGAGACATTCCTTCGTGAGTCACTTCAAGTGTGTGCCAAATTTCCGGTGCAGTTAAACAATGTGAGACATGATTAAGTTCAATATGATCCAATGACAAATAATAGAATTCATAGCTTTAGCATTAGCATTTTGTAACTTATTCTCTAAATCTATCCATTGGTCCGTTGGTTTATCTATTTCCTGATTATTTACAACTATAGTTGGTGCCCTATAGCCTCTCTCCACAATATACCAAGCATCAATGGTTTTCAGAAAAATTTTCATTCTATTTTTCCAGTAAGCATATTCACCATTGAACATTGGTGGTCTAACTATGGACTGACCCTCAGCAAAAGCATTATTAAAAGAATCCATTTTAAAAAATAAAAAAATTTAAAATAAAAATTGGTTTTTGAAAAATCACATTTTTAAAACAAAAATGGCTTTTGTTCCTAGCTCTGATACCACTTGTAGGATCGATTTCAACCTAGCGGGGGGGGGGGGGTGGGTTTTGAATAGGGTGATACTATTAATTATAAAAATTATTGTGGAAGTTTATATAAAATAATTGCAACATAGATTTAGCAGAATTATAGCAGCACAGATATTAGCAGAATATTAAAAGCAAAAATAGAACAAACAGATTTACCCAGCTTCGGCATAACCTTGCCTACGTGCTGCCCCCAAGGTTTCTACTTGAAATTAAGTAGTCAGATGCTTACACACGTAAAATCACGATACTCGCTATTGACTAACCTAATTCTACGCTCAAAACCCTGCCACAACTCAGCCATTGAGTTGCGAATTCTCGAACTACACCACCGTAGTTCGTACCCAAGTCACACGACTAGACTTCACAAGAGAAATAATTTTTTTTAAAGCAATTTAAAAACAATTAAATTTTAAAACCCTAATTAACTAAAGCCTTTATTAAAATAGAACAAGGTTGGCCCTTTTATTTCTTTGCTCTATTTTGCTCTATAAAAAAGGCGGCCTCGTTCCTTTATTTGCTCGTTCCTCTTTGCTAAAATTAGGGCTTTGGAGAATTTGAAGCTGCTGACTTTAGTTGATCAATCAAATGATATTTTCACGTTGCTCTGTTGATCGATTGTCGTTACTTATCACACGACACCTTCTCGAGTTCACTTGAATTTGTACGTGATTTTCCCTTTTTTTCTTTTTTGGTTGATTTGCTTTAAACTCGATTAATGATTCGAGTTATTGATATAAAGTTTGCTCTGTTGTTTCTTGAACTCAAATGATATTTTTTAGTCGATGATGAATGGGTTAAATAGGAATCGAATTCCTTAATTTTCATTTGTATATTTCATACGAATTCGTGTGATGATTTTTCTCGGCCACTTGATTTTGCTTGAATGCTGATGACTTTTCTGACATATTCAAATTCGTGCATTTTGTTGCCTTGATTCTCACGGCTTCAATTTTGAACTATTCGATTCCGATCTTCTTGACTTTGGCTTGGTATTATGACAATGTTTGACTTCAGCACTGACTTGTTCAATTTGAAATTCCTGATGCAAGCTACCTTTTTTGGCTTCTCTGTCTTTGTTCAAAAACTGTTGTGTCATTGTCATTGTTTCGGTTTTGATTTAGTTCATCGTGGTTCGCACTTTATATATATTTTCTAGCATAGCTTCGAGTTGTTCGTGCACTTGTATTTCATGGTTGTTGTTGCTACTGAAATGCTGGTTGATGCTTCTTGTCACTGTTCGTTTAAGTTTTTAGTTCGGTTGGATATTGAACTGCTTCATCGTGTCACTGTTATCTTGTTGCACTGGTTGATTTCGACCCGATGCTTGAAGTTATGTGTGATATACTATGGTATTGCAGTCTTATTCACACTGCATAAATGTTGTTTCATGTACTTGTTCCTTCAAGTCAGTTTGCATTTGAATTTGACAGTCTTGACCATTTAAACCCGTACATTTGGCATTTAAGTTCATTGACCTTGCCCTTGGTTTCTTGTGCATATCATGTTGAACTGGTCAAGTTGTTTTGCTGCATCCATTCTTCACTATGATATTTGCAGTCTGGTACTCATATGGCTTTGAGTCTGTTTTATGTACTTTGGGTCTGGTCTCATCTGACTTTTCAAGTGAAACTTGAACTGTTTAGTCGAGTTCATTGTATATGCGCTGACTTCACTTGATCTTATGGCTGTTGAGTTGTATGCTTGTTTGAAGTCTTGTATCAATTTATGTTCACTTCGAGTTGCACCATAGTTTCCTTTGTTGTATATAGTCTCGACCATTTGATTCATGTGTATAAAATGCTAGTGATTATTGCAGTTTCATTGTGGCTTCACTTCGAACCAGTTCCATTTGAACTTTGGATGATGCTTGATTTATGTTAGTTTTGCATTTTTGACCATTTTATTGAACTTGCATCTGTGTTGAATCCAGCTTAAAGCTCAGGTTTGACCTTGTGCTAATATCGTGACTTTATTTGTATTTCACTTGAGTTGAGCCCGACTTTTGATTTGGGTTTGACCTTGTGCTCACCTGTCCCTGTAATTTTTTCAAGTGTATATCGATATGCACGACCTTGTGGCATGTACAGTGATACACTGTGCATATCCCAAGTTGTTCATGTTTGATGAATTCAAAATTAAATGATGATAAACAACCCAAATAACAAGGCAAATAATATTTTCCAAATACTTTTTATTTTACACTGCAAAAATATTTTCTTTTCAACTTTACTACGTCAGTGTTTATTTTTGCAGATTACTCAGATGCTGGATTCAATCTAAAACAGAGTTCAAGATAAAATACGAGTGAATGAGTGACATGTAGTGAGGTGCAAATGTATATGGAAAATTGTGATGTAATCATATTTGTATTGTAATATGAAATGTTGTATATACATAGTGAGAGCT
Source organism: Allium cepa (assembly GCA_030765085.1). NCBI lineage: Eukaryota > Viridiplantae > Streptophyta > Magnoliopsida > Asparagales > Amaryllidaceae > Allium > Allium cepa. The sequence goes on along the minus strand of CM060938.1, from coordinate 399,381,690 downwards.
CAAATTTGTACTATTCAATATTGTAATAAATATTTGTTTGAATAAAATATCCATTTGAATTTAATTTTGTGTTAGTTATTTTATTCAGCAAATATTTATTAATTATGTGAAAAATAAAATAGTATGTTAACAAATACATTTAAATGAATATATATATATATGTTTACTATCATCAAACAAAAATCATATACTTGCATATTCAACAACTTGTGGTTCACCCTTCCTATAATCTTATCCTCAAGTATGATGTGTATGATTGTGTGTGTATAAAGAATAGGAAGTTTCAAATTGCTTGAAATATAGGAAATTGAGATTGTAAGTAATAAATATATGAATGTAAGACAGCAATAGATTTAGGGAATATAATTATAGTTAGGGTAAGAAAGACAAGTAATTGAAGTTATTTGATCATTAGAACACAAGCGTACATATAGTAGATAAGGAGTTGCAACTATTGGTTATTGATTTACCATTTATACTTATCTATGTTTGCATCTATGATTATTGATTCTACATTGGTTAATAATAATCTTGGAAGAATTTTAAAAAGATTCATAAAAATTAGAAACCACTATTCACCCCCCTCTAGTATTTAATTAGCCTTAAGATCCGTAATTCAGCAACCTATATTTGGTACCGGAGCACTATATTTTCAAAAAATCGTAATTTCATTTTTGAAAAGTTTAAATGGCTGGTAATATTTTTAACAGTTTTGTAGAAAAACAATTTTGTGAAACTAATATGTTTTTATAAGCTAATCTTTTTGAAAATTCACTTGATTTCTTGGAAAGGTATGATTTTGAACTGCAGGAACAAGTTATTTATATGGCGAATGTGAACAGACATTTGAAAATCAAATATAACAAATCACGAAGGATAGGTGAATACTAGATCATGGATGTTTGAGACACATGAATATAAATCCGAAGATCCTGAAAGTTGTAGTCTATAAAGATGGTGGATCGGTTGGAGATAACTCAAAAGGATATATATGATTGGCATTGGCAATGTTGCTAACTCTAAAACTCCTACTATTTCTATTTGTTAGTTAGGGATTTAAAACATAACTTGCTTAGTATTAGTTAATTATGGGATAAGGATTTTAAGTTAAGTTTGAAAATGATAACTGCCATATTGAAGATAATGAGTCAAACATCATCTTTGAAGGTATTAGGAAATGTGACATCTATATTTTAAGTATGAAAGCGTTCGGTGATTATTTATGTTTTTTTGGCTGAATCTAATGACCCTTGGATTTGACGCAAAAGATATGGTCATTTGAATTTTAAGTACCTTTCTAAAGTTGCAAGATTTGAACTTGTTATGGGTCTTCCTAAATTAAGTTTTAATGTCAATAATTTATGTGACGCCTATCAATTAGGAAAACTTCATAAAAGCTCTTTTAAATCTAAAGATGTAATTTCTACTTCTCATCTTCTTGAACTTCTTCACTTAGATCTTTTCAAACCTTCGCAAATACAATCAATAAATCACAATAGATATGTCTTTATAATTGTAGGTGCTTTTTCTAGTTTTACATGGACAATTTTCTTAAAACTTAAACGTGATGCTTTTGACATGTTTAAAATTTTTACTAAAAGAATTCAAAATCAAATGTCAACTAAACTAAAACAATAAGGAGCGATCATAGGGGAGAATTCAAAATTTATCACTTTGAAAACTTTTGTAATAAGAAAGGAATGACTTGTAAATTTTCTTTTCTAAGAACATCGCAACAAAATGGAGTAGTAGAATTGAAAAATAGAGCCATACAAGTGTGCTAGAACAATATTAAATGATAGTAAATTACCTAGAAAAATTTAGGCTGAAGCATTTGCTACGGCTTGTTGTATCTTAAATAGAATTTTAGTACGATATTTAACTAAGAAAACTCCATGTGAATTATTTTATAATAAAAAGCCTAAAGTATCGTACTTTATAGTTTTTGGTAGTAGATGTTTTATAATAAATATAAAGGATAATTTAGATAAATTTGATGCTAAATCGGATAAAGGTATTTTTATTGGTTATTTTAATAGAAATAAAGCTTATAGAACTTTTAACACCAGAATTAACACTATTGAAGAGACACTACATGATTCATTTGATGAAAATTTTAAAATCAATAATACCAGTTTTGATGAAGAAGAAAATGTTGATAAAACTAATGAAATTACTAATAATGTAATCACCAATGATGAAAATAATAATAATTTTGAATATTTACATCCCAGTAAAAGAACAAAATATTTGAAAGATCACCATATAGAAAATACGCTAGGAAATATAGAATCTGTTGTAAAAAAGAAGAAGCCAATTAAATAAAATGAGTAATGTTGCCTATATCTTAACCATTGAACCTGAAAATCCAAAAGAAGTATCATTAGATGATTTCTGGATTCCTGCTATGCAAGAAGAACTGAATTATTTTACTAGAAATTATGTTTGGGAATTAGTCCTAGAACCTGAAGATAAGTATGTAATAGGAACTAGATGGGTATACAGAAATAAAATGAATTAACAAGGAGAAATTATTAGAAATAAAGCACTTTAGTTGCTCAAGGTTATAGTCAAGAAGAAGGTATAGTTTTGATGAAATTTTTGCTTCTGTAGCCAGATTGGGGGCTATTGGAATTTTAGTTGATTTGCAAATCATAGTAACTTTAAATTATTTCAAATAGATGTCAAAAGTGCCTTTTAAAATGGATTTATTAAAGAATATGTCTTTATAGAATAACCCTCGCCTTTTGAAGAATAAAAACTATCTAATCACGTTTATATATTAAAGAAAACTTTATGTGGTCTAAAACAAGCTCCTAAAACATTGTATGATAGACTAAAATCCTATTTATACAATCCAATTTTGAAATAGAAAAAGTAGATGGTACTTTATTTATTAAAAGAAATAATAATGATATCCAGCTTATACAAATATACCTAGACAATATTATTTTTGGATCAACAAATGAACAATTAAATAAAGAATTTTGAGATATAATGATCAAGGAATTAAATAGTGGAATTTTAATAAGCCAACAAAAGTATGCCAAAGAATTAGTTAAGAAATTTGGTATGTCAAATACTAGTAGTAAGCCAACTCCCATGGCAACTAATGAAAAATTAAATAAGAAAGAAAACTCAAAAGACGTAGATAAAAAGTTATATAGAGGTATGATAGGATCATTACTTTATATAACTACCAATGGACCAGATATAATACAACTGTATGTCCATGTGCAAGATATCAATCTCAACTTAAAGAATTTCACCTAAAATAAGTAAAAAGGAGAATAAGATATCTAAACAATACCCCAGACCGTGGACTTTTTTTATCCAAAAGAAGATTCTTTTGATTTAATCTCAGATAGTGATGCTGACTATGCTGGTTGCAAATCAGACCAAAAAAGTACATATGGAATGTGTTCACTTTTGAGGGCATTTTCTTGTTTTCTGGTTTTGCAAAAAGTAAAATTATGTATCTCTATCCATAATAGAAGCAGAATATATTTCAGTCACCTTAGCCTACTCACAGGTTATTTATACGCAACAAACGTTAAAAGATTTTGTTTTAAATTTTACTAAATCAACAATATATTATGATAATACTAGTTCAATAAATCTATCTAAAAGTCCAACACATCATGCTAGAACCAAACATATAGATATAAGACATCATTTTTCGAGAGATGACATAAATAAGCAAATAATTTCACCCGAATTTATAAATTCTAAAATCAAATAGCTGATATTTTAACAAAACCATTAACTCAAGCATCTTTTATAAAGCTTAGAAGATAGTTAAATATGTTCTTTCTCTAAAATATAAATATAACAAAAATTAAAATTACATATTTAAAAGAAAAATGAAATGTCAAAACTGAACTACATATGTTAACATGCCCCCTCCCTATACGTCGACATGTACTGGTAATTTGTAACGACCTGCCTCTCGACCCTCGAATGTCGACACTAGTACATCCACGGTATTTGTGTATCGAGCAACCAAGTGCTGGAAGTACGAATTATTAGGATGAAATCGAAAGAAAAAGAAAATAGAACAGGAAAGAAAAGAGGACAACATTAGAATCTCGCTAATGGAACAGTAATATATAATATCAAAGGAATAGTATAAAGGTTTACTATGATATAGAAATTTTAGAGTTACAAAACCTAAGTGCTACCATCACCCTAGACAGTTATAACTGTCTGTCCTCATAAATGCTGATATGTACAATAGTAATACAACAGAAATATGAATACTATATTAAGTGAAACATCCAGCTCGTCTTCTCGAGCACTAGAGAACATCAACAAAAACCTACCTTTCTCAAATTACTCGAAAGAGTACACGAGAAATTCTAAAAAAATAAAAACCAAGCATCAGACATAAATCTGGTATGAGAAACTAAAGAAATATGTGATTAGCATATAATAATACTTTTGAGACCGCAAATGAACCACCATCTAATAAATACATAAGGCGATATATTAGTTAATGTTTAAGGTGTACAATATAAGTATATAACATAGCCATAATGGTTACATTCATTACATTTGATAGCATATTAGGGGGTACAATAAAAACTTTAAGGAACATTTGCATAATGGATTTTCCATGGAGATCTCTATGGAGAAGCCAAATTCGAACTCCATACACAAGGACTAGAAATACCTTCCGAGCGTCGTATATCTCTAGATAAAATATACCGTAAGTCAAACACCAAGGCCCAGGCCCAAACATAAACATGAACTATATGGTACCAGATATCATCAACTCCCATGCATAACATCAATAAGCATAATCTAGATATGGAGTTGACAATACCATATCGTAGGACTACGAAACCACAGATTATGCATCCTCCTTTGCCTTTAGTTGTTTCCGATGTCGAGGACAAGTTCGACATCTTTCACACGAGCCTCCATCACTTGAACAGAACATGAATCCCCAATTGGATTCTCACATCTCGAACAGATCTTGAAACCACATATGCATTCCAGCATCTTGAACAGATCCAGTTCCAAGAGATAGAACATATATCTAGTCTGGAAGTGGTTTTCAATAAGTAAAACACTTATCGAGCTCAACCTCTTCAAGACTGAATCGACGAATTTGGTCATTCAATTATAATGAGAGCAATTGCATATGGAAACCAAATCTCGTATACTTATCATATTTCCAATATTTTCATCTCATAATATCCCTCGATTAAGAGTAAAGCCGGTAGGTTAGAGCTCTATTGCTCATATCCCTACACGAACATTGGTCTTAATTCCCATAAATAGACAAGCCTACTTCATCGGCTTTTAGTTCTAAGTATACGACAAAATGTTTTCCATAAACAAGTGAACGTACAAAGCACGATCGGGTCATGCAAAGTATGATTAAGTCACACAAACGACTTCTAATCCCTTTTTGTTTAATTAATCTTTTATTTGTAAAACTTCTTTTATATAATTAAACATCTTTTTATCAAATTCTACTATTCATTGTACTCATTCAATACTTCAAAAAGTATTCAAATACTTATCTCAAATGGTATAAGTATTTCACAAATCATTAACAAGATTTCTTACTTTAAACCTTTGTCTTTTTCTATACTTCGAAAAGCATTCATATACTTATTTTAAATGGTATAAGTATATTCATAAATTATTAACAAGATTTCTTACTTATAATTTCCATCAAATTATCCATTTTAAATATCTAAGTGCTTTCATAAATCCATTCAAAATGGTTTAAGATTAGTTTACTTAAACATTGTCACTACAAACTCAAAACCATTTCACTTATGCTTATCTTTAAAACATTCTTTTAAAGATCTATTTACATTCATAAGTATAATAAAAAAGGGTTAAAGACAAATGTCATTTACTCATTGTCACAACAAATCCAAAACCATTCCATACTTGTATTATCTATAAAACATTCTTTTTAAAGATCTATGTTAATAATAGGTTAAATTCGATACTCGACTATTCGCTTATCTAGTTAAAGCAATTGCTTATACAAATCAATGATTGTATACTTAACTCGTTTCCGACATTTCAACCTAACTATTCCTCGTTCAAGAGTGAAGCCAAGTAAGTTAGAGAATCATTGCATCCAATTCTTGCCTAGACACTTCATTCTTGAATCTCACTAATAGACAAGCATGCTTATCGGCTTTTAGTGTTAAGTATAGTATTATTGATTTCCATAAATAAGTAACAATCAACATGATTAACCCATTTTTGACATTCTCGACTTAACTATTCCTCATTCAAGAGGGAAGCCCAATAGATTAGAGCTCTATTGCTCTATCCTAACTCGACATTAACCTTAACTCTCACAAATAGATAAGTCCACCTTGTTGGCTTTCAATGTTAGAACTCTTCTTTACTTTTCCAAAATTTATATATAATTATTAAAATTATATTTAAACTTCAAATCAACTTCAATATACTTCATAATATGTTTGAAAATGTCTCTAAAATGATTAGAGAAAAATACCAAATTTAACATTTTTGAACACTTAAAACCATAAGCAACTTACTACTTTATAAATGCTATTAAATGTCCTTGTTAAAACAACATTGAAATGAACGATCTTTGTAACTAATGTTAACCACTTTGAAAAATGATTTAAGACGTGAAATTTTGGGTATTAAGTGCTACCATTAGGGTACTTAAAGACTATGGAAAGAAACCCCTAAGAATATCTACCTATTTATTATAAAAATTCTCGAAAGCAAGGGATTTGGAAGTGCACTTATAATGACTGTGCTCGCTTCAAACACTTTCTAACTTACTTCAATTTAACACACAAGTTAACAACTATTTAATGATCGGGTCAAGGCCATGCTGAATGTTTAAAAGGGTAGTAGAAGTGATGTTATACAATATATAGTTATCATTTTCTTTCAAAAGCAAGAGGGCCAAAGTTTATAACTTTACTTAGTTAATGTCACTTTAGCATTATACTTTACACACAACATGTATTTACACTGTAACGACCCGTAAATTTAACCGGTTTTAATAACGTTATTAATTGAAATTTTGTGAAAATTTAAACAGTAAATTTTGAAAATACAAATTTGATATTTGGAATCCATCTAGTTAAACATAGCAACTGGTAAATTTTCGTCTGAAAATATGAAATTTTATTTCGTACGTAAATTTACTTCAATATAATCAGTTAAAAATCGATGAAAATAAAATGTTTTCGAAAGCTAAATACTTTTACATAGAAAAATTTTAAATCATCTTCTGAGCAAGGCGTCATTTTTCGTTTTTCCAAATTCGGACTTCTTTAGCTCCGTCGACCTTATTTTCTTGCGTTTTTGTTGCATTTTCCGCTAGTAAAAAAATTCGAATTTTTGTAATTATACCACAAATATATGCATACCGTTGTGACCGTCTCGTCATGCTGATCTCTACGGTATAATAAATTTTTAGATTCAGCATCAGGTACATAGTGAAATCTGCAAAACAATTATCTGTTCGGTATTCGTTTTAGCTGTTGGTTTCCTTGTGTACGTTTATTTTCCACCGTGAAAAGAAATCCAAAAGCAACCAGTCACTTACCATAAATATTTCTTGAACTTAGTAGTTTAACCTTTTTATATTCCCATGGTTTCATTTACAATATCTATATGTTCCTCTCCTTCTTCTCCTTTGTATTTTTTGTTTCCCCATCAATCAGTTGATACAATAATAAAACCAGGTGCTCTCATGCATCATTCCAACTTTCAGGTTGCGTATACATAAATTAGAATTATCCTGTGCAAATTTCAAGTGGATGGTCTCTGACAAGCTAAAACATGCATGCAATACTTGTCTTTGGCCCTCTAGCTTATCTAAACCCATGAACCACTCCTCCCTCCGCCCTCTACATTGGCCGAAACAACCACATCTCCTCCACCAAAGACAAAGGCCGAAGCTCCTCTGCCTACTCCCACAACATCGACCGCCACCTTGTCTCACCTCCGCCTCGCAGCCTTCACAGCCACACTTCCTAACAGTCCAAGGCTCGACAGCCTTGCTCCCTTTCCCCCACCTAACAACAAGCAGCCGAGACTTTTCCCCTGACCAGTGGACCCCACTTCGCCTCCGCCCTGACACTGGCGAGTGCAGCAGCTCGCCGTCCACGCACAACCCGTCGCTAACATGCATTCCCTCGCCTAGGCATAGCCGAGCTCATTTCCCCCTCAAGCACAGTCGAAAGCCTCTCCTCCACAACCACCATGGCCATACATCTCAACCGATCCTTCCTCCCACTCGTGCACTGCCGGCCGATCTTGCTGACTTCCCCCTCTCTTCTTTTGGTCGTGTACAAGTTTAAAGCATAAAGTATGTATATCTGCATTTTTTTCTTCTTTTCTTCTTTTGCACAGTTTCCAAGCTTGCATATATATTTGTTAAGTATATATATACATATAACATTGTTTTAAATAATTAAGTTGTACTGCTATTTTATATACGTGTCATGTTTCATCAAAAAGAAAGAAATTAGATATTCATGTTAGTAAAAAAAATGTGTTTGTACAAGTGATTTGCGTGTTAGTTATAAAAAAAAATTATTTTGTATATATAGGTTTGTATATGTATACTGTCGTCTATGCTTATCGAGTAGCCGCATTCTCATTGTTTTCAAACATAGCTATATATATATATTGTTTTATATAAACTTATATTTATATGTGTATAGTATATAAATTTTATATTGTGGGTGTTGTTAACTGTATATGATACTATACGACTTGTTTGCTTTATGTATATAGTTGTTTGGGCATATCTTTGTTTAATGTCTGATATACATATATAAGCTTACTTTGGGTTGTTGTCGGTTATGAATAAGTTATATTTTGCTTTGGTATATAAATGGATATATATAGATAGTCTACTATAAGTTTGTTAGAGGATTTTATTCAAATCTGTTTGGTTTTAAAGGTATGTTTATATACACTTATTTATATATAAAATTATGTTTACAATATAATACTAGGCATAGTATGATACTATAGCTTCCTGGTTGCCGCATATATATGGTGATGTTGTATTTGTTTATATATTTATCAGTTTATATATTTATATTATTTTAGTCGAAATGTATATATGTTTCAGGTTGTGTAAAAATTTGATATATATTTTTTGTATGCAAGTCGTATAGTGTAATAGTCCTATTAATATATATATAACTGTTAATGAATTAATTAAAAATTTATTTTGTGTGTGTGTATATATATATATATATATATATATATATATATTTGACTTTAATACATGAATTTATTTTAAATAATGATTTCGAACTATACATGACTTGATTTATATGGTTATTTATAAAAATAAAAAAATAAAAATAAAAATTCACTGATACCAATTTCCGTCATCAATCCAGTCTTGATTTGACTCCGTCTATTCTTATCTATCAGCTTTGATCATCGAATCGTGCCAATCTAGCTTTTCTTGGGAATTTACGCTTGGATTAGTAACTCGTTCCATCGTTGAATTTCTAGCCTCGAAAGGTGAGCAATCACTCACGATTAATGTTCTTTTATTTTTTAAATTTGATTTCAATTGAAACAACAATTGAAATATACGACTGTTAGTTATTTACACTGTTATATGCATGATATTACCTATATCAGTTCATCTGTGACATCTGACACTATTATCTGTTATTTATGCAATGATAATACAGTATTGGTTGATAAATGATTGATTGTTTGATGTTGACATTGGACGTTAAATTGTAATGTAGTAAGTGATAAATAATTTAAAATTGAAATTGACGAAGGATAGTTAAATTTGATATATGTCAAATTTGATTAGATGACATTTGCATAATATGAACCTTTAAATGTTGAATCAATTGACACGTAGAAATTTGGTAAATACACCTCGAACCATTTAAATGTTATTGTTTGAATTGATGTTTCTTGAAATTGAATAATGAATGACAAGTGAAGAACCGTACAAATATTAAAGTAATAATCTTTAATCTACATGAAATGATAGTGTAGATTCTAGAAATAATTATATTAATTTGCATAAACAAAAAATGTAATTTAATACTATTATTTCGGGATTATTTAAATTGATTATTGAATTTTTATTGATTGTTTCTATTGCTTGTTTATTTACTTTGACACCATCCCAGTTATCACACTGCAAGTTCCCTTTGCTATGCTTTGATTTTTGGATTGAAATGGAACCGGGTTGAAATGATAATTACCCAAATGAACTTGACTTAGGATAGAGAACTAAATAAAACCCGATTGGTCAATAATTTGATTTAAAAACAAAATAAAGATTTTATTTGAATAAAGAATATAGTTTTGAAATGAAGCTGGAATTTGAGATTTTATAAAAAGGAAATGTTAATATTAACTAATCTGAAATAGAATATTAATATAGTAGTTGATGAAAGAACGTTGTTTTAAATTTAATTAATTAATAATTAAGTTCGAAATTATTAATTAATTAAAATTGTAATTATTTGATAATTAGATTTTGGGATTAATTATTAATCAAATATTGAAATTTTTAATTAAGTTTTGAAGTTATGTATTAAGTAAATAAGATTGAATTATTTAATAATTAAATAAAACCGAGTTATTTGATAATTAAATAAAAATTTAAATTCCTTAATAAGAGAAATTGAACTCTTGAATAAGTGAATTTGAACTTCGTTAATAAATGAAATTGGGTTTCTTTATTAATTAAGTTTTGGAAAATTTAACTAATTTAATAAGTGAAATTTAACTTCTTGAATAAGCGAATTAAATTTCTTTATTAATTGAGTTGAAATTTGTAACCAAGGAAATGGATAAGTGAATTTGAATTTCTTTAACAAGAAATAAAAATGAGATTTATTGAAATTAATGTAAGACATGTAATTTAAAGAACGTGTTTTGAAGAATTTAATTAAATTAAATTTGTGAGATGATAATTGGAGTTGAATTAAGTAATTGATTTAATGAATTGGAAATTTAATAGAAATTGTTTTGAACGACAAATTTACTTAACAAATATTGAATGAAATCGATAAATGAATTTAAATTGATTTGAATGTTAAATTAAATTAATTTAAATGATTACGGAATGAAACTTATAGACGAACTTGAATTAATATTTGAATTGTTTAAATAAAATTTGAAATTGAATTATAAGATTTTGAAATGGTGTTTTGAAAGTTTTAAAACATAAAATATGGAAACTGATTTAGAAAGACAAACGAAATGTTGGTTTACAAATTTTAATTGAATTTGAATTTGATTTGGTTTTGAAATTTATTAAGCGACCAATCGGTGTAATAATAATTACGGAAGTTATTAAAGAAACCGAAATCGGTTATGGACATACTCTCTGTCTAAACCGAAAACCACTTTAATAACTATATGCGGAGTGTGATCCAGAATAAAGTGGCTGGAATAATGTACGTAATGACCGAAGAAAGAGAACGATAATGGATAGCCTTGACACTTGTGTCAAATTGAAAATGACTAAAACAGGAGCCGTGCCGGGTCAAATGGGGTTAACTACCTCGAGCGAACACACTTCTTCGTAACTACTACTCATTACTTGTTATTGATTGGTGCACCCTCATAATTTTGGGAGTGTTGTTTCGCGGTGTTGCGATCGTTGCGGCGATGCGTTTTCACCAGTCCGGATCAGGAAAACGGTAGTTTCACTACCTTGGGTATTGCCTCATGTGCCTTGTCATACTTGTATCCTTATATACGCGATCACTACGAATTTGTTTTGTGTTATACCTATGGAGTACTCCCTGATAGCCCACTAGTTTACGGTGGAGTTTACAGTGCTGTATAGACTATAACGCTTATATAAAATGTGTTAAGGGGGATAATGGTAACGCCTTAACACTATTTTGATACTTTATATTACTGATAGACATTATCTATTTAGCGTATATTACTACATAGTTGATAGTTTAACGGATCCTTAAAGGATGGTTATTCCAATGTCCTTTGAGTTACTTGTATTTCAGTCGTTATTTCACTTGAGTTGGATTTATTAATATAAGAATGTTAATCCTGACTCGAGTGTTTTGTATTGCTTTATGCTTTAGGCAAACTGAGTGTACCAGTATTCGAGAATCACCTTTGGAGCTGGATCTTCGCTTGGAGATCCGGCTATCTATCCAGCTTTCAGATATTCAGTTGATTCTAAAGATATATTCTAATTCTTGTATTTGACTATTGTATTCGAGACTTCTGTTGTAACTTATTATTACTCTGTGTCTGTGATTCGGTGATTATTTATTTACTGTATATGTTCAGTTTTGTCAAATTGAAATTAACAATTCGGTATTTTGAATTATTCAAGTCCGACATGTGCGGATGCGAATAGTCCAAAATAGCGGGTCGTTACATACACAATACATACTTATAAGTTAGTGAGATAACTTACTTAAATCCATGCCAAACCCAAGCACAAAGCTATAAGAATAAAAGAACCACCTCCTTCCATCACCACAAGCCTAAAGATCCAACCTTTAGCACTTCCAAACCAAAGCAATACATTTCCCTCCTCCTCCAATGCTCACGGCCCCTCCTTGGAACCCCCTCTTTCTCTCACCTTCTCCAACTCTTACTTACTAATCATGTCTCCTATGATGTTTTAGGCCTGAAGAAAAATTTCAAAAAAGGTTGACAAGATTTGGTTACGATTTGAAAAGGTTAGAGAATAATTAGTGAATTAGTGCATAAGTACTTCCACCATTTTTAATTCTCACACTTCATCTCAAACTTAAGTGAATTGGTAATTTATTCCTAAAGGTATGCCCCTCCATATATAGGCTTAGGAATGAGATGTTAAATGACCAAAAAATCCCCTCACAAAGGACCTAACATTAATTACAAACATCACTTCTCTTTTATCATTGGCTTAATACTTAAGCATTTCCATTTATGCTCATTTCCTAAATATCTTTAATGACATCACCTATGACATCATCCAAAAAATTTATTTCCACAAAGGCAAATTTTTTTATTTCGTTTTCTTTATTTCCTAAGTAAATAAGTGTATGTAAAAAAAATTTGAACAATTTCTAACGGTCAAAAAGCTATTTATCGATAAATTAATTTTGGCCACATTACTAATATTTTTTCAAAGTATTTATTGATGTGAACATTCTTCCAAAAGAAGTTTAATATCATAACTTATGATTGAAAAAGAGAGTTAAAAAGCTTATTAAATCATTTTAATAACATTTAACTAAGAATCAAATATTTAAATAATTTAGATATTTAAATTCAAAGTTTATGAAATTCCGGGTTGTTACATAATTTTAGAAAAAAAAATTCTCTCCTAAATTCAAAATTCAAAATGCTATATTATAACCACCAAATTTCAAAATTAAACCTATTTTTTTCTTCTCTTTGCTATAAATTCTGAATAAAAATAAATTAATGGTTTCCTCGAGTTTTAAATGCCCAAGAGAAGAGAATGCACTCTTTCCTTCCAAACTCCCACTCTAGACCCCTTCCAAACCAACATCATGGCCAAAGTTATCAAGTTTGAAGAAGATTGGAAGCATACACTCAATACGCTTTCAGATGTAGACATTTTTCAACTATGCATCTTGAAAGAACAAGAGAAGCAAGGGCGAATTCTTTGTAATCTCCAGAAATACTTATCGGATAATATGACAAATCCAATTGTAATCGAAGAGGTTGATCCTGATCTTGGCATTCACAATCCTATGAATAATGAAAGGGAATAAGAAGAGTAAGAAGTGGAAGAAGAAGAGTAAGAAAAAAAAGATGATGATGAGGTTAAATGCATTGGCGAAGTATGCTTCGATCGAGATGGAAATCTCATCGAACAAAAGGGGAACTTTTGTCTTCCCAACCCTTTCTATCGTATCCATAAGTCCCCCGTAACCAAGATAAAGACATAGATTTTGCATAGTATTTTATTAGGATTACATTTGGTTTCATGTGCATTTTATTTTTCTATTTGGATTTATGTGTTTTAATTTGGTTTGATTTAGATATGGATTGGTGTGTATGTATGAATTGGATTGGTTTATATATAGTTTGAAATTGCATAAGTAAAATCTACTTTCATTACCATACATCATCTTGTTTAAACAAAATAGTGCATTATTTATATATACTCATCATATATAATCGTATCAATTTAACTTGGATTATTGATTTTGAATATATATTTTCTAAGCATTTGTGCTGTGGGGAGTTTTGCTTTTCACCCATTTTTGTTGATGACAAAGGGAAAGACAAATATAAAATATATATATATGCATATATTTAGGGAGAGTTATCTAACTCAGGGGCAGTTATATCATATTTTATATATACAGGATATTAATGGTTGTCGTCGCCAAAAAATTGGAAGATTGTCAATACCTCAGTTATTGATTTTGATGATAACAACCTTGATAATAATAATACATTCGTATAAAAAATTGATACTAACGTTTTGCTAAGCTATATAGTATATAGTGCAAGATATTATACAGGTGTTGAATCGAAGACTGTACAGTATAAAGACTCAATGAATGGACATGAAGTCTCATGAGTATAAAGATCAAGATTGGAAGATCTCAAGACTATGTAAAGTTTATGGAGTGATAAAATATTGTTAAAGTCCCTAGTAGTAATCTTTGACCTCTATTTCTTATTTTCTACACCTTTATCTTTAAAAAAAGTATTTAAAATATATTTAAAAATATTTTATGAAGGTTTTCAAAGGTTAAAATGTTTAAACTATTTTACAAAGTATCAAATATTTTAACATAGTATAGGATTTTCAAAACATTTTAAAATAAAAAAAAAATTTAAATTACACTAGCCTACGCCAAAATATTGGCAAATGATATGTAAATATACATCATGCAATTTTGAAATTCAAATTTTGAAATAAGTGTATATTCATCGCGAATGGACACGTTTGTTTATTCACTATATGTAGAGGGTTTTCAAACAAATTTTTAACAAGTATTTTCTTGTTATCTTCTCTTCTCTTACTCTACTAAAATTTCTAGTGAAAAATATATTCAAATCATTTCAATTTCAACCAAAACCAACTCTAGCTTTATTGTTTTGATTCTTTACTACTTACTCTCTAATTTCAATCACTCTCTTTCTCGATTAAAGATCAAAATGTTGTCCAAGAGACTATAGGATTCATTGTGACCAAAGATCAAGAAATTTTCTTTGGAAAAACCATCAAGCTCTATTTGTATTTGCGTGAGTGTGATTCTAGCCTGTTCAAATCAATAGGGTGTACTTGGTAGCTTGGAAATCTGAGTAAGTATGCTTGTATCCCGTCCAAATCAAGTGGGTGTACCCTGGGCCTAAAAAATCAGGAGGATGTGTCTCATGGTGTCAAAATCGAGATTGTACTTGGGTTTGCCTTCTAGCCATTAGAAGATTGGCATTTGAAAAGAAATATTCACAAGCAATTGCATGGAACTGGACGTAGGGTAACTTCGAACCAATATAAAAATCCTAGTGTGATCTCTCTAATTCTTTACCTTTTACTTTACTACATTTACACTTATCTGTGTTGGCATCTATGAATGTTGATTCTGAATTGGTTAATGATAATTTTAAAAGAATTTTAAAAAGATTCATAAAAATTAGAAACACTATTCACCTCCTTTAGTGTTTAATTAGCCTTAGATCCATAATTCCCCCACTTACAATAGTCTGGTCACGAGCCCGGATAATCTCATCTTTTTGGCTAAGAGCCTGTGACTTCTCCACATCTTATTTTTGGAACTCTGAAATCTCAGCATGAGCATCTTTCACCTCGTTCCTAATCAAAATTTTGGCACGATCGTAGGTGAGCTTTAGCTCTTCCATTAGCTTGTTTGTGCTCTCCTTCTGCTTCATAGCAAGGTCCCTCTTTGTGGTAATTTTAATCAAATCATTCTCTTACTCCTTAATCATCCTATCATAGCCGGCTTTCTCCATTTTGAGCGATTGTATTTGCATGTAGTTAATTCGGTTCACATCGAAGAGGATTTTGCAAAAGCAATTCCATTCATACCTAGCCTCTATGTCTTCTTGAATAGCCTGGATGCGTTTCGAGGTGTTCCTTTGAGACGCCTTAATAACTCAGTCAAACTTAACATCAAACAAAAAGATATATGGAAATGCAACCTGCAAATGAGATGGGCCGGCCGGAAGAGTGAACTTTATGGTGGAAACTCACTTGGAAGCAGGCGGGGCAGCCGTAATCATAACTTGGGAGGTCGGAATTTGTGGAGTGGAAGAGGTTTGAGCCTATATATGAGGCAGAACATCAGCAAAAATAAGCGCACGGTGCTTGGAGGAATCTCTTGGGCGCTTAGTAGGGTCGCGAGATAGCTCAATATCGACTTCCAACATTCTAACTTAACTATTCCTCAGTTAAGAGGGAAGCCGGTAGGTTGGAGCACTATTGCATTTATCCCTTCTTGAACATCAATCTTAACTCTCACAAATAGAGAAGTCTATCTCACTTGGATTTTAGTGTAAGTATAGTATGTGAGTCAGTGGAATAAGGATCTTAAGGCCAAATTAACACTTAAGGAGCGGTAAATAGTGTTAAATGAATCATATAAATATTTTTCAAATTCTTTAAGATTCTACTTGGAATGATGTAATTAACAATCACAGAAATAATCACAGTATCAAAGTACAGGAGTAAATGTAGTAAAGATAAATATGAAAGAACACAACCAGAATTATACTGGTTCGAAGTTACCCTACATTCAGTCCCGCACAATTCCATGAACATATTTCTTTTCAGCTAGTAAATGCAAATACAATCTTGATTTCAAGGCTATGAGACACCTCCCCTAGAATCCCGACCTATAGGTAGAGTCACTTGATTTCCCGACCACAAGCACACCTAATAGATTTACGGCCTACTAAGCACACCCAATTGATTTTAACAGGATACAATCACACTTATTTGGATTTCAAGGACACCTAGCACACCACAAAGTTTTAGAGTATAATTTGATACAGTTTATAGACTCGGATCTTGATTACAATTGATCCTATAACTATTAAATAACACTTTGATTTGGAGATAGATAAGAGAAATTAGAGAGTAGATGAAGGGAAAAAAATAGTAATAATTGAATTTGACTTTGGTTGAATTTCGACAAAGTTTTGGTAAAAATTGATTTAAAAATCAAGAGAGTGAAATGATGAGACAAAAATAAGAAAGTAATTAATGAAAATTCGTTTCGAAGTTTGGTATATATTTGAAACCAACGGTCATGTCCATTCGCAAAGAGATACGATGAAAAGACACTTCCACTCACATTTGAATATTATAGCTATTATTTCGACATACATGGATAGGGTATGTCGACTTATCCCTTTATATTTTGAAAAGCAGTTTAGAAATATTAATTTGAAAATCTATTGCTTTATAAAATAATTTGATATTTTGTAGAATCATTTAAATATGGTTTATACACATTTTAATCAAAATATAAATTTATAAAATTTATAAAATAATTTTAATAAAATTTAATAAGAATATTCAATAATATATATTAAAGTGAATATAATTATAACTTATTAAAATACATATAAAATTCAATATATATATATATATATGAACTTAAAAACATTTGAATGATATCTTTATAAGTAAGAGATTGAAAACTTTTTGGGAAATATTTTGAAATGATTATTTAAAAAAACAGAATATTTGGAAAAAAAAATTAAAAGAGAGTTAGAGAAGGTGAGAGAGATCAGGAAAGTGTTATCAATGTTTTAACATAAATTCTACAATTTTATAACTTGTCTGGAATATCTTGAAATCTTAAACTCTTCCTTACTCATGAGTCTTCAATCTTGAACTCTTGAAACTTTATATCAGCATCTTGAATCTACTCCTGATACTTTACAGTCTTCTTAATCAGCACCTATGTAATACCCTTCACTGTATACTCTATTCATCTTGATAAAACATTATATCTATATTTATATAATTTATTTTATTTGTTATCATCAAAATAAATACCTAAGGTACTAACAATCTCCCCCTTTTGATGATGACAGCTCTGTATATAAAATATAATACAACTCCCCTGAATTACAAAACTCCTCCTTAATCTATACTTAGATTACATATATTTCTCCCACTTTTTCATCAACAAAAATAAACAAACTATAACTCCGCCTAACTCAGATACTTATATTAATAATGATAAGAATGATATTTAAGAAATGTGAGTGATAACACAAATTATTAATAGTAACCATACCAAACTATATATTCATTTAATATCACAATAAAAAGTAATCACAATCCAATCAATCCCTAAACTATACGTATATGTTCAAAGTAAAACTGTTTAATCAAACATTTAAAGTAATCAAAGCAAAACAACTATTACCTTAAAGTGATTTCCTAATGATTAAGGATTTGTGAATAGGATGGTGAGGATAATGAAGGCAAAAGTTCCCTTTTTCTTCGACGAGATTTCCATCGCAATCGAAGCATACTTCTCCGACGCATCGAACTTCATTATCTTCCTCCATGTATTCTTCCTCTTCATCCTCCTCTTCTTTCTCTTCTTCCTCATCATCATTGCCTTGAATGGGGTTATGAATAGTCAAAATTGCAGAATCATCTTCAATAACTATTGGATTCATGGGATTATCCAATAGATATTTTTGCAAATTGCGAAATTTTTTGCTTAGCTTCCCTTGTTCTTTGGTCATATGAAGTTGCACCACTTGAATTTCAGTAAGCATTTCCAGAGCGTTCTTCATTTCACCCTCCATTTTAGCGATCGTGGCCATAGTAGTGTTTAGGAAGGGGACTTGGGTAGGAGAAGGATGGCAAACAATGAATTCTCTTTTCTAGAATGTTTTGGATTAGAGGAGGCTATGGTTTAATTGTTTCAGAAGTTTACAACATAGAGAATACGGAAAATGAAGAAGTAAGTCGAAATTTGGTTATTATATAACCAACGGTTTGAATTTTAGGGGAAAACAAAAAAATAGAATTTACCGTTATATGTCGACATATGAGGTTAGAGTATGTCCATATACATAGTATTATTTTGATTATCTTTTTTTATTTATATTTTGTAACTTTTGCTTCATTATGTTTATATTTCTCACAGAGAACAAATTCCTAACTCTCTTCTAAACTCAGTAAAAGATGTTTGATTCAATGGTTTTGTTAATATATCAGCTATTTGATTTTCAACGTTTATAAATTCAAGTGATATTATTTCTTTTCCTACTTTATCTCTTAGAAAATGATGTCTTATGTCAATATGTTTAGTTCTAGCATGATGAGTTGTATTTTTAGATAGATTGATCGCACTTGTATTATCATAGTATATTGGTGATTTAGTAAAATTTAAACCAAAATCTTTTAAAGTTTGTTGCATATAGATAATCTTTGAACTGACTAATGCTACTGAAATATATTCTGCTTCTGTCGTGGACAGAGATACAAAGTTTTGCTTCTTACTAAACCAAGAATCCAGAGAGTGTCCCAAAATTGACAAGTTCCACTTGTACTTTTCCGGTCTGATTTACAACCAACATAGTAAGCATCACTATATGAAGTAAATTCAATGGAGTCTTCTTTTGGGTAAAAGAGTCTATAGTCTAAAGTGTTATTTACATATCTTGAAATTCATTTTGTGGATTTTAAATGAGTTTCTTTAGGTTTAGATTGATATCTTGAAAAAAGAAAAACACTATGCACGATATCAGGTCTACTAATAGTTATATAGAGTAGTGATCCCATATTCCTCTATATACTTTTTTATCTACATCTTTTGAATTTTCTTCTTAATTTAATTTTTCATTAGTTGCTATGGGAGTTAGTTTACCACTGGTATTTGACATACCAAATTTCTTAACTAAATTTTAAGCATATTTTTCTTGACTAACAAAAATTCCATTACGTATTATTTTATTTGTAATCCTAGAAAATAATTTAGTTTTCCTATATCACTCATTTCAAATTCCTTGGTCGTTATTTTTGAAAACTCTTTATTTAGTTTATTATTGGTAGATCCAAAAATGATATCATCTACATATATTTGTATTATCTGAATATCATTTTATCTCTTTTAATAAAAAAGTGTACTATCAACTTTGCCTATTTGAAAATTTGCTATAATAGATAGGATTTAAGTTTGTCATACCAAGCTCTTAGAGCCAGTTTCAGACCATACGAAGCCTTCTTTAATTTGTAAACATGATTAGGTAGTTTTCATCTTTAGAAAGTGGTTGTTGTTCTACATATACATCTTCTTTAATAAAACCATTTAAAATTTCACTTTCAACATCCATTTGATATAACTTAAAATTATTATGATTAGCAAGTGCAAGTAAAATTCATATAGATTCTAATCTTGCTACGGGTTCAAAGGTTTTATCAAAATCTTTTCCTTCTTCTTGACAATAACCTTGTGCAACTATTAAAGCTTTATTTCTCACAACCTCTCAGTGTTCATTCATTTTGTTTCTTTATACTTATTCAGTTCCTATTAAGGATTTATCCTTAGGTCTTGAAACTAATTCTCATACATCATTTCTTGTAAATTAATTCAATTCCTTTTGCATACCAAGAATCCATGAATCATCAATTGATGCTTCCTTTAGATTTTTAGGTACAATTGTTGAAATAAAAGCAATGTTACTCATTTTATTTAGTTGATTTCTAGTTTTAACAACAGATTTAATATTCCATGTATATTTTCTATAGGATGATCTTTAAAGTATTTTGTTCTTTTATTTGGATGTGAATTTTTTGAATTATTATTATTATTTTAATTTTCGGTAATCTCAACACTACTAATTTCGTTTGGGTTATCAATGTTTTCTTCTTCATCAATATTTGGATTATAAACTTTAAAATTTTCATCAAGTGAGACATGTAATGTCTCTTTAATAATATTAGTTCTAACATTGAAAACTCCATAAGCTTTACTTCTATTTGAATATCCAATAATGATTCCTTTATCTGATTTAGCATCAAATTTAACCAAATTATCTTTAGTATTTAAAATGAAACATTTACTCCCAAAAATTATAAAACAAAATAGTTTTGGTTTTTTATTATAGAATAATTCATATGGGGTTTTTTAGTTAATGGTCTTATTAAAATTCTATTTAATATATAACATGCAGTACTAACTGCCTCAGTCCAAAAAAATTAGGTAAATTAGTATCATTTAGCATAGTTCTAGCGCATCTTAAATCATCCTATTTTTACGTTCTACCACACCATTTTGTTGTGGCGTTCTCGGAAATGAAAAATTATGAATTATATCTTTCTTATTATAGAAATTCTCATAATTTTCGTTTTCGAATTCTCCACCATGATCACTCTAAATAATTTTAATTTTACTAGTCATTTGATTTTGAATTCGTTTAACAAAGATTTTAAACATTTCAAAATCATCACTTTTATGTTTCAAGAAAATCATCTAGGTAAACCTAGAATAATCATCTACTATCTACTTTGAATTATAGTTTTTATCTGTGAGGGACCGAAAAGATCTAAGTGAGGAAGTTCAAAAGTTTGAGAGGTAGAAATCATATCTCTTGATTTAAAAGAACTTTTTCTAGGTTTTCCTAATTGACATGCATCGCACAAATTATTAACTTTAAAATTCATTTGGGAAGACCTCTAACTAGATCATTTTTAGCAATTTTAGATATTAGTTTGAAATTTAAATGACCAAATCTTTTATGCCAAATCCAAGGATCACTTGATTCAGCCAAAAGACACAAGTTATCATTTGAAATTTTCATACTTAATATATAGATGTTTCATTTCCTAATGTCTTCGAAGATAATGTTTGAATCATTGTCTTCAATATAACATTTATCTTTTACGAATTTAATTTTGAAACCGTTATCACACAATTGACTAACATTCAACGGATTATGCTTTAAATTCCTAACTAAAAAACTTTAGAAATAGTAAGGGTTTTAGAAGTACAGACATTGTCAATGTCAATCACATATCCCTTAGAGTTGTCTTTAAAATTTACTGATCCAACATCTTTATAAACTATATCTTTCAAAATCTCCATTTTCAATCATGTGTCTTGAGCATCCACTATCAAATATACATTTGTCCTTTTTGATCTGTAGACTTTGATCATCAGGTTTCTGTTCATCAAAAGCCATGTAACACATCTATTCCTGCAATTCATATCTTTTCAAATGATCAAGCGATTTTTTATAATGAATAGGTGCAAATTTATGAACAACATTATGATGATTTTGCAAATTATCTTTTTTAAAATATTATTAAAAATATTATCAAAAATTTCCATTGAAACTTTTTCAAAAATCATATTATGAATACTTTTAAAACAGATGCTTTACTACCAAATGTGAGTAAACGGAATAGGGATCTTAAGGATAAATAACAATAGAGGGGGAGTGAATAGTGTTTAATGAATTATATAAATATTTCTCAAATTCATTAAGATTCTACTTGGAATGGCGTAATTAACAATCAATAGAAACAATCACAGAATCAAAGTGTAGATAAAAGTAAATGTAGTAAAAATAAAAAGGAAAGAACAAACCAGGATTTTATACTGGTTTGAAGTTAGCCTACATCCAGTCTCGCATAATTTCTTGAATGGATTTCTTTTCAGCTACTAAATGCAACTACAACCTCGATTTCAAGGCTACGAGACACGCCCTCCAGAATCCCGACCTCTGGGTAAAGTCACTTGATTTCCAAGCCATAAGCGTAACCACTAGATTTACGTGCTACTAAGTACACCCAATTAATTTTAATAGGCTACAATCAAAATTACTTGGATTTCAGACTACAAAGTATAAGAGTATAATTTGATAGAGTTTACAGACTCAAATCTTCGATCTTGATTATATTGATCATATAACTCTTAAATAGCACTTGGATCTTGAAAGAGATGAGGGAAATCATAGAGTGAATGAAGGAGAATCAAATTACTAACAATTGAATTTGATCTCGTTGAATTTCGGTACATTTTTGGGAAAAAATTGATTTAGAAATCAAGAGAGTGAAAAGAAGGAGAGAAAATAAGAAAGTAGTTAACGAAAATTTGTTTGGAAGTCTGGTATATATACGAAAACAATGATCATGTCCTTTCCCAAAGAGAACAACGAAAATGCACTTCCTTTCAAATTTGAATTTTACGGCTACCATGTCGACATACAGATAGGATATGTCGACGTATCCCTTTGTATTTTGAAAAAATAGTTCAAAAATATTTATTTTTGAAAATCCATTGCTTTGTAAAAATAAACACATATCCAACTTAAACAATCCAGAACATAGATAATTAATGGGGTTAATTAAGAAAAACAAGAAAAGAATGAGAAAACAAACACAGAATCTCACAGCGGAATGACAAAATATAATAATCAAATAAGCAGTTCATAAAGTTGTTTATATTATACATTTGATTATAATTTATACAACAGTTTTCAGAATATATATACAATAGGGATAAATATATAATGCAGTAGAACAACATGATGCAGAGAATAATAATAGTAGTAATATACCAAATCTTTGTCTTCATCCTCCAGAATAAATCTTCAATAAGCTGAAAACTGAGAGCTGACCCGAGCGTAATGAAAAGACAAAACACTCGAATCAGGACTAAAATATTCTTATGTGAGTCAAATCGATATCGCATATAACATGTGCCATGGCGTCAAAGATGTTTACCGAGTTTCACATCTCCTATCTAGTGTATAACGTGCGTGCAATGACTCAAGAGATGTTACAGGATTTTCCATCTCTTAAGGATCCATTAAAATATTCATATATAGTATAATACGCTACATATATTGTCTAATCAATAAAAATCAAAATAGCATTAAGGCTTTACATTGATCCCCCTTAACGCATATTTAAGCATTGTTGTATAGTTTGCATATAAAACACCAGTAAACCGTCGGTGGATAAGGATGTGTCGTGATACGACAACACTAAATCAAAATCATAGTGGTCTCGTATATGGATAAAAGTATACAAGGCACGTGAGTTAATGTTCAAGGTAGGATACTACCAGTTTGGGTCGTAGGGCTGGCGGTAATGCATTATAGCCATGACCTCCCACCACGTCCATCCATCCCATATAGAATCAAAGGGAGGCTATCCCAAATCAAGGTGCACCAATCGAAACCAACAACAAGAGAAATAATATGGATGGAGTCCAAGAAAAACAAAGAACGGATGTCCGCTACGGTGATGGAGTCAAGCCGTCATGTTTTAGTCATTTCAAATTGGCATAAGTGCCGGGGTCTATCCATCACCGTTCTCTTTCTTCAAATCTAGCAAACAATGCCAAATCCAACCACTTCATTCTGGAGTCTCCTCCGCGTACACAGTTGTTAAAATGGTACCAATATTGACAGAGAGTATGACAATAAGAGGTCTCGGTCGCTTTAACAACCAAGCGTCATTTTACAAACCGGTTGGTACTTTTAAATTTTGAAAACAATTCGTACTTGATATCAAATTATCATATCCGCTTCAAAATCTAATTCATTTCGAAATCATCGTATTTACTCAAAATATACTATTTCAATTCAAAATTATGTTTGTCTTAATATCTCAATTTCAGTTCCAATTCAAAATTGCTTCGAAATTCCATTTGGGTTATGACTTCAATCTAACCCATTTTATATCTAAATCCAAGATTTAAATATAAAAATTCCACCTTTCAACCAGCTTGAATTTTTTTTTTTTTAGAAAATAGTTTAAATAGTTTTAAAATAGTTAAATAGTTAAAATCGTTAATAGAAAATAGTTTTATTATTGAAAATGGTTTACATAGTAAAATAGTTTGGAAAATCAAAATAATTTGTATATTTAAGAAGACAGATTTTAAAAAGTTTATATTAAAATAATTTATTTAAAAATAGTTTCAAAGTCAAATTGATTCAATTCCAAATTTTCCAATTCGAATCAATTTTAATTTCCATTTCAATTTAACGATTCAATTTCGATTTAAAGTCAAATTTTACTTCGATTCCAATTTTAATTCAAATAAATTTCAGTTTCGATTCCAAAATAATTCAATTTCGATTTTAGATTAATTTCAATTTATATCAATTTCGAGCTCCATTTTCAAAATATCGATTCAGAACACTTAGAACATTTAACCTTCAATATTCAATTTAAAATCTCAATCTTCAAATATAATTCAATTTCGAGCTCAATTTTGAAATATCGTTTTATATTACCTTGCTAAGCAATATTCAAATTTGAATAAAAGTCCAATTTTTTAAAATAAATCAATTTTTGAAATTCAAATCATATTTCAATTGTAACTTCAAAATCTCGACTTTGATTGTTTAAACAATTCCTGTTTCCAAATTTAAATGTCAACATTTCGAGCTCAAGTTCGAAAATAATTTGATTTCCATAAATTCGATTTTTACTTCTTAAATCAAATCATTTTAAATAACTTCAAATCGAAGATTTCAAAATTATTTAATTTAACCAAATCCGGTGTCTGCATATAATTTTCTATCATATGTCCAAGTGAATCAATTATTTCAATTTAATTTAGGGATGAATATATATCATTTCAACCCAAAATAATTGTCATGGGTATATATCATTTCAAACTATTTCTTAATTTATTTGAAATAATTCGATTTACAACTTTATATACTGTATATAATGTACATCATGATATAGGATATATCAAAATAAATAAATATCCAAATTACCCAAAATGTCAACCAATAGCATCCATCGCAATCAATTATCCAAATGGTCAGTATAATTCACAACAATTTCATAGTTATAATATCGGGTATTTTTCTGGCAATTAGATTCCAATTTCAAATTTAAATGTCAATTTTAAATTTTAACAGTTAATTTAAATGACAGTTTAGATGACAATAACTTTATCAAGCAACAATTAATAAATTCATATCACTTCATAATTTCAAATTTAACTAGCATAAAAATATTTTAGTACGTTGTGGGTGTTATAAAACACTCACCTTTTATTTAAAACTAAAAATATTTCGGCTTTAAATAAATGCCACTTTAATTCCATGCCAAAGCCTTCCTCAATACGGTTCTAACGTCGCTTGTTTCATCTTAATCGGACCTCGTAAGTGAAAGTTATACAATTTATAAGATTTACAAGAATTAGACATTAAATAATTTACATTTTTATTTTATTTTGTCAACCTTTCAAATATTCTGGGCCGTAGATAATTGAATTTGGAAATCAAGGCCACTCAAAATCCTTTCTTCCTTCACACGTAACATCTACAGGCCGAAAGTTGTACTCGAAGCACTCGCTGCCGTTCGTATATTCGATCATCACTCCACCCCCTCGCCCCCAAAAGTTGATCCAACACCACCACGATGAAGACCATCGCTGCGCGCACCCCCAGCCTCGATGACGACGAGCTCAGCCCTCCCCTAACGCTCGCAAACCCACTCAATGTTGAGCCTTCCCATGGCCATAGCCACTGATTCTCTTCGCCACATCAGATCGTAGCCATTGGATCACTAGAGGAGCACGTGCTCTACGTTTCTTCAGTTAGAAACTTTGGCTAATTTAGCTTGGTTGAGGAGATCGGAAGGAGGAAAGTTTGAACAATTTTGGCCATTAATTATTGACTAGCGGTTGCGTGACTTTTAGGGTTAGGGCTTTGAACGCACGTATATATAGGTGCATATATATTATTTTATTATTATTTCGACTATTCACGTACTTTTCCTAACGAACTCCAAACGAAGCATGCCACCTGACATTTATAATGTTTTACCCCTATTCCAAACACAATGGAATATGTTTTGAGGTCTAGTTCGATCATATATGGAAGATAGCTTTTTAAATCGAATTAGAATATTAAATTTCTAATATTAGTTTCAACGCGTTTCTATCTCGTACGACCAAAAGGTAACTCCAAACGCTACGAAATTTGAAATCCAATAATAATACACTATTACGGATCCAATGGAACTGGTTTCATCGAATTCCAATACTGTGCCCCAGAAGGCTATTTTATTGTGTCGATTAAATCGAGCGATTTTCAAAATCGATGAAATTACTTGAAATTCAAATTTAAAAAACTTATCAACTCAATTATAATTCAAATAGAATGTATATTTATATTAGAAACCATTTTGATTCATATTAAATCACAAATTCAATTACTTACACTATTCCATTATTAAATTTCACTATTAAATTAATATATATATAATTTCGAATTTTAATTTATTGACCTTTTAATTCTATTCAAAAGTCCACTATCATCACACTAATTCAATTATAGTTGAAATCAAATTTAAAAACCATTTCCGTTCACATTTAACTCCAAATTCACATATTTACCAATTTCAAATATTAAATTTACTATTCACCAAATCCGTTAAATCGCTATATTTGAAATCTCAAATAAATTCACTAATTTAACCAAAATCTCCATATTCAAAATAAATTAATAAACCAAATTAAACATTTAAAAAAAAAATTAAACATACAAAACTAAATGACTAAAATTCCGGGTCGTTACATTCCTCCCCCCTGAAGAATTTTGTCCCCAAAATTGCTAAGGTAGGAAAAATGCTCCAAACCAATTTTTTCAAAACCCATTTGGTTAAAATTCTGTTATGTAATGACCTGTAAATTTAAATGGTTTTTATAACGTAATTAGCTGAAATTTTGTGAAAATTTAAACTATAAAATTTAGCAATGAAAATTTGAAATTTGAAACGCGTCTATTTAAACATAGCAAATGGAAAATTTTCATTGGTAAATATGAAAGTTAGTTCTGTTATGTAATTTTCAATTTCAACTTAAAATTAGTTAAATTGATGAAAATGAAAATTAAATATTTTCAAAATCTTAATATTATTATATAATAAAAATGTTTATCATTTTCTGAGTGAGATGCCATATTTCATTTTGTCAAATTTGAACTGCTCTAGCTCCGTTTATCATATTTTCGACGTTTTAGTAGCATTTTCGGCACCGGATATCGGGTTTTAATAGGATGATCGTATCGCTGATATATGTGTACCATTCTGTTTGCCTTGTCATGTAGATCTCCATAGTATATTCATTCGTGCATTTTGACGTCTCGTACCTGGCAAAACCAACAAAAAAAGATTAAATCAGTACCCGTTTTGATCCTTTTGAAGTTCTATGTCTTTTCAATTGCCCTATCGTGACATAATGAATGGTCATAACCTTTTATAATTCTCAAAATTAAATAACTGACTTTTGCTTTTCCACACTGGTTCTAACATATATTGGTTCGTCTCTTCATTTCATTCTCTGCAAATCTATATTCACAAAACCATTCTCTTTTCCCCTAATAGTATTCATTCTGAAGAAAAAAATATAGGAAACGCTTGTTCAATGGTTTTGTGAAGCTTGCTTGCTGTATATCTCTCCAAATTCGCATACTCAAAACCTTGCTCCCTTCCTTTGCCTGAGTATATTTACATATTTTGTAAATTAGTTTGCTTGTATATTTTGATTGGGACAGCTGCTCATTTCCTTTGTAATCTACACGAAGGCGAAGCATCTATAGCCGACCCTTTCCTAACTTCTTCAACCAACCCAAACCCGTTCGCCCCTTCATTTCCTAAAACCGACCACCTACGCCTTCCTACCTGATGATAGCTCCACGACCTATACCAAACACCATGCATGCAAGCCCAATCTTCCCACCTACTCTATAAACTCACATTCGCTCCTTACTGCATCGGCCTCCTCCTCCACGAACCGTGTGCCGCCTGCATCCTCTCACCCTCCAACAATCGAACGACCACCTCCCTTGTAGCCTCTACCCAATAAAGCCAATGATCGCATAAAGAAAAAAAGGCAAGTTGCCGAGCACCCAAAGTAGCCATACGTCCATCAGCTAGCCACATCCCTAGCCTACCCTTCACCTCCTCTCCCTAACCCAGACCTGAGTTTAGCAAGCCAGCCACCGAGCCCCGCTTGGATACCCTTGCTCCAACCTCCTAACCATGCTCTGTTTCCCGCTCTGTTGGTAATTTCTTCCCTTGGCCGTGAGCAGCCTCCTCACTCTTCTTTTAAAAAAATGAAGAGTGGATATATATGCTACGTACATATATTTTGTCCCATCTTGTCTCGCTCGCACTACTCGGCCTTGAACTCTGCCTGTACAAGGTGCAGCTCCACACTAGGTAATTTAAAAATATATAGAGTTTTAAAATATTATATATATATATATATATTTATATATTTTTATAATGTAAATATGTTTTGATTTCAAATCTATGTGTTTAAATTAGGTAAAGGATTTTTTAATAAAATATACATACAAATTTATGTTAATATGTATTAATATTGACTTAAAATATATGTATAAAGATTTATTTTGATATCGGTTTTAAAATATATGTATATATAGATTTTATTTATATATGTGTTGAAATGGAATATTGGTTTTAAAATATAATATGTAAGTAAGTTATATATTAGTCTATGTATTAGTTATATAAGTTTACATGAGTTTGTCTTCAAAATATATATATATATATATATATATATAGACTTTTTTATGTGTTTAAATTAAACATTGATTTTAATATATATATATATATATATATATAAAGATTTTATTTTAAGTATATGTTTGATTTTAAAATTAAAATATAATAGATATGATATTTTAAATATATATTTTAAATTGAATATTGGTTTTAAAGAAAAATAATAGAATAAACATTTCGTTTCAGTCGATATCAGGCTGATTTTTGATTTGTTTCCATGATTCCTAACTATCTGCATTGTTCGTCAAATCCGTTTTCACCTTGCTTTGCTTTGAGATTTTTCGTTTGGATTAGTCGATTGTCTAGTTTACGGTTCAATTTGTAGCTTGTCGTGTTCATTTTCCGCTGTTCTCAAGCCTCGGAAGGTAAGCAATCACTCACGATTAACATTCTTATATTTAATAAATTTAGTTCATATGAAATGATGATTGAAATATACTGTTAAATTTGAACTATTAAGTTATTTTATTGTTAAATATGATATGCCACTATCTGAATTGTTTACCTTTGACATATGGCACCATAACTTGTTGTATATATTATATTTAAATTTGTCGCTGATGTTATGCCTGTTGTTGATACATTATATTATTATCATATTTGTTCTTACTCTGCAAGTGTCATGTTAGTTTAGCAATTCCCGATGGGTTGAAATGATACATACCCGAATGATCTTATAGATTACGAAAAATCGTTATGGGTTGAAACGATAAACTGTAACACCCCGCCTTTTTGCACGTTTTAAACCGACGATAAATCACACACGTCAGAACTAAACTATAAAGAGGGGAGGATTGTTATGGGGTAAATAAGAAAAAGTCGAGAAGGAAAAAGCAAAATAGAATCTTGCAGCGGAACGATAAAATATAATAATCAAATATACAGTTTATGAAGCTGTTTTTCAAAATATTTGATTATACTTATACAATACATATCAGAGTTACACTTACCAGAGAATATTAATAATGCAGCGGAATACAATGGTGTGGTGGAATAGTATAATAGATAATAGTAATAATAATTCTTCGTCTTCATCCTCTAGAATTAAGGCCTTCAAAACCTGAAATGCTCAGGCTGACCCGAGCAAATTGAAAAGACAAAACACTCGAGTCAGAACTAAAAGATCTTATGTAAGTTAAATCAATAATAAATAATATGAGTGAAAAGGCGTCAGAGATGTTTACGGGATTTGACATCTCCTATCCAGTGTCTAACATGAGTGCAGTAACTCAAGAGATGCTCGGGATTCACATCTCCTAAGGATCCGTTAAACTATTTACTATGTAGTAATATTTCGCTATTATAATGGTGCCTATTAGTAAAATAAACTTACTTTTAAAT
Source organism: Allium cepa (assembly GCA_030765085.1). NCBI lineage: Eukaryota > Viridiplantae > Streptophyta > Magnoliopsida > Asparagales > Amaryllidaceae > Allium > Allium cepa. Next base: position 399,350,810 of record CM060938.1, on the reverse strand, counting down.
AGCGTTAAGACTTTACATTTTCCACCTTAACGTGTAATAATGCCAATAGTCCATACAGTACCGTAATACCTCCTGATTGGGACACTACCAGAGGATACTCCATAGGTACGACACAACTAGAAACTCGTACAAGGCGCGATAGGGTAAGTGACACGGCACAACTAAGCAAAGCCAGGGTAGATATACCAATTACGCTTCCGGGCCGGTGGTAACGCGTAGCGCGCAGCTACCGCTCACCTCGAGGCACACCCCCAAAAAGAAAATCAAAAGTGGCCACCGAATCAATCCAAAAGTCAGAGTATAATATCGTAGGGATGTGTCCGATCAAAGGAGCTACCTGATTAGCCCGTCAATCGCTCCTGTTTTAGCCACCTTATGCCAACTCATGGGAGTTGGGTCCACATATTTACCTCAAAGGAAACGCTACCACCATCCTACTTCATTCTGTAATCTCCACCGCGTACACGGTTGTCAAAGTGGTTTTCGGAGCTGGCAGAGAGTATGACAACTTCCGATCAAGATCTCTTTAACAACCAAACGTTATTATAACACCGCGGTCTTATCATAATAGTTTATACTTTTAAAACCAGAATATAATATCCATTTCAAACCTATATAAATACAATATCATTTCCTCTTTTTAAAAACCAAATTAAATTTGATATCATTTTCAAATATATCCTTTTCTAAAACTATAACATTTCAAAGTTATAATATTTCGAAACCAAAACTTGAAATATAGCCTTTTAAAACATAAAACTTGGATTTCATAACTTTGAAACATACTACACCACTTAAATGGTTTAAATATTTAATTACTTTATATATTAAAATAGCTTCTTCACCTTCACAAATCAATTACAATATGGATTTTAAATTCACAAATAAACCAATATAATTACCATATATTTCAAAGCTTTTATTATTCCACCATTTCAAAACTTATTCTTTGATAATTTCATATATATCAATTTCAACAACTATTATTTAGAATTGAAATGTTTACTTAATAAATCAAAAATCATTTTAGTAAAACCTCTCGACTTCAAATAACCGGATATTCTTTCAATTACATTAACTTGATAATATTCATTTAAATCAATTTGATATTTATTTAAATCCTCTAAACAAAAATCAAGTTATAAAAATCATACCCTTTTAAATCTCAATTTTATTTACATTTCAAATCAAATTTTTCCAAAGATAATTCTTAAATACTTTAATTCAAATCAAATTCCCATTTATCTTCCAATCTTAATTTTATTTGAATCGTTATAAACGCTATGTACCATAAAATTTAGATAGATACTTAACCATATTATATAAAAGAAATCAAACCTTATTTTTTTAGCTTATTTTATAATTCAAAACAATTTTATACATAGCTAAATCAATAATAAAATAGCATTTATATAACATCTAAAATCAATATCTGTATAGCCCAAATATTTCTTTACAAAACCATAAAAATCGTTTCAAAAATAATTTTATATATATATACACACCACGGTGCCTGTATATAATTTTCTATCATATGTCCAAGTGATACGGATATTTATCATTTCAATCCGCAATTTAAAAATAAAAATGCGGTTGTATATCATTTCAAACCGCAATCCCGAATCAAAATAAAAGCATAACAACTTGCAGATTATGATGATATAAATAAAACATCCATTCATCCATCAACAGATCATACATCCATCACAATCATCATCCAAAACAATCAATCAACACCAATAGATAACTGATAATATATATAACAGGTATTTAACTGGCAGTTATATTCAATAATAAATTAAATAACGATTTAATTTAAATAAATGCAATAACTGAGATAATGATTAAAAATATACAAAACAGTCATCAACGAATGCATAATCACAACATAAATCAATTTACCAAACATAAGAAATTTTAGAAGTTGTGAGTGGGTTAAAACACTCACCTTTTGAATTTAAATTGAATTCAAATTCAATTTAAACCCAAAAATTGGACAGTCTCCAAATTCGTCCAAACCAGCGTCAAAGTGTCCGAAATTATGATATGATCCTAGCGGAGAAAACCGTGCGCAATTTCGACCTCGTATGCACCAGTTATTAAAATTAGAAGTTTCAGAATTTAAAATTGAAATTTATAAAATAAAATAAAATAAAACGTACCCAGACACCTACACGTCATCAAGCATGCGCATGCTACTCCTATTTGTTCCAGCAGAGACACAGCACGCATGACCCCCCTCCCCCGTTGACCGACGTTATCTCACTCCTCCGGCCACAATACGCCGCGCCACCATAGTCAACGAGCTCGTCACGCTCGGCCGCATCTAGCGCATCCACGCCGTGACCTCCGCTGCCACGAAAGCCATGTGCCGCCGTAGGGTTTTTTAACCCTAATTGGATTAAATCGGCCACCCCACGTGCCTCTAAGCCAAGCGACCACCACCGATCTGCTCCGTGGAGCGAGCTCCACAAAACCCCTCAATTGATTTTAGAATTCGTCGAGGTCAATCAACCTCCAATTAGAACGACCGAGAATTGATTCTGAAATTTTGGACAAACGATGCATCGAAACCAAAAACGAACTGCAGATCTGAGATACGCTCTTCGAGATCTTCGAATCCATATAAAATTTGATGGTATTTCAGGAGATTGAATTTTCATTTGATTTTTGAATTTGCAATTTGAATTGGATACATTAGGGTTTACAGCCATTGAGGACAGGAGCATAGAAATTTCTGTACGAATAGAAATGAGAAATAGAGGCTGCTAGGGTTTATAGTAGGATATATATATATATATATGTATATATATATATATGTGTGTGTGTGTGTGTGTATATATATATATATATATATATATATATATATATATATATGCAGGGTTGACATTTGAATGGATGGATAAGATAGATTTACGCGTATATATATATGTATATATATATGTATATGTATGTATATATATATGTATATATATATATATATGTATGTATATATATATATATATGTATGTATGTATATATATATATATATATATATATATATATGCAGGGTTGACATTTGAATGGATGGATAAGATAGATTTACGCGCTAACGCCAAAGTGGTCCAAAAAGCCCGTTTCGACTCCGGAATGAAATTGGGTCAACCTATATATCAAAATAGATGTTTTAAAATATTGTAAACGCAATGGAAAAGGTTTCAAATCTAAATTCCATCGTATGAAGAAGTTATGCTAAAATCAATTTATTTCAAATTGATTTCAATTGATTTCAATTTCATTGATTTTAAGGCGTTTCGAGTCCGTACGATCAAACGACAAGCCCGATCGATACGAAAGTTGAAATCCCACAATAATTCACCATTATGGATCCGATGAAACTGGTTTCGTCGAAATCCGAGTCAATGGCCAAAATGGCTATTTTTACATTAATTAAATAAATTAATAATCAATTAATTAAATCCATTTTTTAATTTCAATTTTATAATTGACAATTTTATCACTTTTATATTTCTTAATCATTTACAAAAATTTAAATAAGTTTAGATGTAAATTAAAAGTTGATAAATCTATCAATTGTAGTGTTAATTTTTCCATTGCATTATATTTAGAAATTATAAATTAAATTCTCAAAAAACCCATTTATTAAATTTTTAAACCTTCTCATTCAGATCTTTTACCAAGATAAGGATGCCACTAACATTGGTTCATGATTTATTACATTATTATCCTCAAATTTCACTTTAATTTCAATAACGTAATATTTAAACGTTTAATTCCATTTTATTTTGCAATAAATTCAATTATTGAGTTTCATACTTCAATTAAATTAATAAATCTTGCTTTCTATACTTTAAATCAACCAATAGTCGTATTATGGATGGATTAAAAATTGGATTCAAAACTATTATATAAATTTCCTCATATTTATCTTTAAATCGCATAACCTTTAATGAAATTTATTTCCCAATTTATTTAATGCAATCAATTATGACCGTTACAATTTTAATAAATTAATTAACTATCAATTGTCATTCAATAAATCCATTCATTTGATTTCCTTATTATGAATCAATTATAAACTTATCATCTTAAAGGTGATGTCAAAATTTTACATTATTAATTTACCTTTTATATTCCATTATAAATTAATGCACATATACAAATTAAGATTTTAAATCAAATTAATCATTTCATCTTGGTTCCATAAATTTATTTGCACTAAATTTGTTATTGCATTAATTCTCATAAATATAACATTAAGGTTCGTTTAACTCTAATTGATTCCCAGTTTTATTATTTAACCAAATAAACAGGTAACATATAACAAGTGTTATCATGCCTTAAATTTACACTCATGCATTCCCTATTTCAAGCAACCGTTACAGTTCTTACATACTTCTGCTTTTATTTAATTACACTAACTATATTATTATTATTCCATTAGCTAATTTTGTATTTACACTCGTTTCTTACAATTAAATCTCGTAACTAATTATAACAATTTCAATATCTCATCTGACCCTTCATTTCAATTTATCCATTTATTAAGTTTTGCATTAATAATTCTTTATTTCCAAATATACTCTAGTTTAACAACTTATAAACATTGTATTACTTCACATTAATGTAACTTTTGTTTATATTTATAAAAATTTGATTTCTCATTTCAATTAATAGACTAAATAAACGGGCAACACATAATTATTACCATCGTTTACTTTTAACTGCATTTACAAAGTTTATTGCTTACCATTAACACTGTATTATTTCATTAAATAAATTTAATACTAACATTTGTTTACCTATGTTTCACTTACACAAATTTATTCATTCACGCTTTTCGTTACTATATTAATAATCATTAAGGTAATGTTTATTATCAATAACAACATTATAATTACTTAACATTTAAATGAGCTTGATTTCCAATAAATTCATTGACCAATTAATTAGGTAATTTATAATAATTGTTATCATACCCTTAAATTTACCCTTAAATTTATGTTATATTCAATTTATTACGTATTACTTCCTTAGTTAATAACTTTTGAATTTATTCCCCGATTCCCTAATTTCAATCAATTATAACTTTACAATCTGTTTCAGTTAATTGCAATTTCATTTTTTTTCATTTACTTCAGTATAAATTATAAATTTTTTATTTCTTCCTAAATTTAATTACAAAATTTTATAAATTCAACCAAATTAAATTATCGAATTTTACTGGTCGTTACACTCTCCCCCACTCAAAACTTTTCGTCCCCGAAAAGGAAAAGAAGGAAAAGAGAAACTTATAAATCAATATAAATTATTCAAAACATTATATTCATAACAATAAATTTACAAAATAGGATAATTTAAATAAAATATATAGATTTATAACAACTAAATCCTTTATATTCAAATTAGTAAAGTTTGGAAAACATTTCAAAATATTTCTTTCTAAGTCCAAAATTTACGGAAATTTTCGACAGAGTCTCCTTTGTACGGAGAGGCTCGGGAGAAAATATAATATCAAACATAACGATATATACATATAATTTCCAAAATAATATATCCCAACACGGGAAAACAAATATAATAACGTTATAAACAGTAATCCGAAAACGTACCTATTTGTCGGGCTATTAACGCTTAATTATGAAATCAAAAGCAGTAGCAACTGCTTCCATAACCTGTATTTCACTTATATAACTCCAAAAAGGTTAACAATTATATAAAATGAAATATTTAAAGTTGTTTCAAACAATAACAAACAAATCAATACAAACATCAATCGCTTGCAACAACCAAACAACCATAACATAGAATTAATACAAATCAATCATCCAATCGTATCAAACAAACAAATAGTTGTTCGGGTTCAAAACTTTAATTGTACAGAATGAAGAATAACTACTAAGTGTCTCCTTTACTCAACAGTCTTAGATGAAGCTAAATAGATTATTCATACATCCAGACAATTTTAAAGTGTCCTTACCCAAACAACAACAATTTCAACAATGAATCAAGTTTATTTTTTATCAATTCCACTTCATCCATTTGTTGTTTGACTTCCTTTTCATTCATTATTTATTTTTATCTATTTCTATTCATTACCTACCAATTCATTTTCATTTATATAATGCCAAATTCTATTTATTGCATTACATTTATTTATATTATTCATATTTAATCAAATTTCTTAGTCGGTAAATTTATTAACTTAAGTTTATAGTCATTTTTCAGTATGCATCTTTTATTCTTATTGTATTCAGGGGTAACTTCAACCTATTTACTTAAGTTTATTATTATTTACTTATAATACTTACCTTTTTTGTAGCATTTCAATTATACTTAAGTCCATAACAACTAGAACATCAATTCTTATTCATAAACGCAATTTACTGAACACTTTCATTACATAAGTTTGCTTGTACAATTTTCCATTACAAATCTTTAACATTTTAACTTTTAATATTTGGTAAGTTATATATATATGCTTTAAGAATGTAATTGAAGTTATACAAGTTTTCTCATTTTTTAATTGACTTAATGTTCAATAAAATGTCCTTTGTCTTGTAGATTACATATTTTAAATTTCTTTAATTTCATTTATAACTTAACGTTAAATCTCTTATTTCATTTAGAGACTTTAATTATTAGTTAGATTCCATTTTACTACACTAATGGAAACTATTAATAAATGGAAACTTAGGAATTAAATACCGGGTTTTATTCAGAAATCATTTTAAAATAATAGATAAATGTATATTATATATCCAATTATATCTAAAACAATTAAAATTTATATTTGTTTATCAAAATAAATCTGCACTAAAACTACTACAGTGGCCTTCCACTTCAAAACTCGAAAACGAATGTCGATGATGTGTGCACTCATCACCGAAATTATTTTCCAGCGACAGAGAGGGGAGTACATAACTTATTACTTTCCAAAATTTCTTTTAAAACATTCTTTCAAATCGTTTTGAAGTATCTATATCAGAAAATACTTTTAAAATATTATTATTATATCCCAGAATCATTTGAAAGAAATTTTCAAAACCCCGGAACTTAAGTTCTAAATTTTCCATTTTCGTTTATTTGATCTTTAATCTTATTTCAACCATTATTTATAAATTACACTACTTAACAACCGATATATTTCAACCAAATATAATCTTTATAAACATTTATTTTATATATATAGAAAATATAATAGGCAAAAAATTTCATTCACCTATATTAAAAACAAATATTATATCGGTCTATCCTATTAAGTGTTTAGAAATTCCTATTGATGTCATAGCGTCCCATGCACCAACCAGAATTTATAAATACAAAACGGAACAGATTAACACAATATTAAAACCTTTTTATAACACTAACAAATACGCTCTCTCATATATATACACTCAATGACTCACCATACGGTATTACTACCCTATTAGTAAAGAGTCAGACCCTACAAAGCTAAGGTTTATCGCTAAACCAAAGCTCTGATACCAGATTTAACACCCTGCCTTTTGCACGTTTTAAACCGACGATAAATCACATACATCAGACTTAAACCATATAGAAGGGCGGATTGTTATGGGGTAAATAAGAAAAAGCAGAGAAGGAAAAAACAAAATAGAATCTTGCAGCGGAATGATAAAATATAATAATCAAATATACAGTTTATGAAGCTGTTTTTCAAAATATTTGATTATACTTATACAATACATATCAGAGTTACACTTACCAGAAAATACTAATAATGCAGCGGAATACAATGGTGTGGTGGAATAGTATAATAGATAATAGTAATAATAATTCTTCGTCTTCGTCTTCGTCCTCCAGAATTAAGGCCTTCAAAACCTGAAATGCTCAGGCTGACCCGAGCGAATTGAAAAGACAAAACACTCGAGTCAGAACTAAAAGATCTTATGTAAGTTAAATCAATAATAAATAATATGAGTGAAAAGGCTTCAGAGATGTTTATGGGATTTGACATCTCCTATCCAGTGTCTAACGCGAGTGCAGTAACTCAAGAGATGCTTGGGATTCACATCTCCTAAGGATCCGTTAAACTATTTACTATGTAGTAATATTTCGCTATTATAATAGTGTCTATTAGTAAAATAAACTTACTTTTAAGTAGCGTTATGACTTTACATTTTCCACCTTAACACGTAATAATGCAAATAGTCCATACAGTACCGTAATACCTCCTGATCGGCAGGCTACCAGAGCATACTCCATAGGTACGACACAAGTAGAAACTCGTACAAGGTACGATAGGGTAGGTGACACGGCACAACTAGGCAATGTCAGGGTAGATATACCAATTACGCTTCCGGGCCGGTAGTATGGCGTAGCGCGCAGCTACCGCCCACCTCGAGCCACACTCCCAAAAAGAAAATCAAAAGTGGCCACCGAATCAATCCAAAAGTCAGAGTATAATATCGAAGGGATGTGTCCGATCAAAGGAGCTACCTCATTAGCCTGTCAATCGCTCCTGTTTTAGCCACATTATGCCAACTCACGGGAGTTGGGTCCACGTATTTACCTCAAAGGAAACGCCGCCGCCATCCTACTTCATTCTGGAATCTCCACTGCGTACACGGTTGTCAAAGTGGTTTTCGTAGCTGGCAGAGAGTATGACAACTTTCGATCTCAGTCTCTTTAACAACCAAATGTTATTATAACACCGCGGTCTTATCAAAATAGTTTATACTTTTAAAACCAGAATATAATATCCATTTCAAACCCATATAAATACGATATCATTTCCTCTTTTTAAAAACCAAATTAAATTTGATATCATTTTCAGATATATCATTTTCTAAAACTATAACATTTCAAAGTTATAATATTTCGAAACCAAAACTTGAAATATAGCCTTTCAAAACATAAAACTTGGATTTCATAACTTTGAAACATACTACACCACTTAAATGGTTTAAATATTTAATTACTTTATATAGTAAAACAGCTTCTTCACCTTCACAAATCAATTCCAATATGGATTTTAAATTCCCAAACAAACCAATATAATTTCCTTATATTTCAAAGCTTTAATTATTCCACCATTTCAAAACTTATTCTTTGATAATTTCATATATATCAATTTCAACTACTATTATTTAGATTTGAAATGTTTACTTAATAAATCAAAAATCATTTTAGTAAAACCTTTCGACTTCAAATAACTGGATATTCTTTCAATTACATTAACTTGATAATATTCATTTAAACAATTTGATATTTATTTAAATCCTCTAAACAAAATCAAGTTATAAAATCATACCCTTTTAAAACTCAAATTTATTTACATTTCAAATCAAATTTTTCCAAAGATAATTCTTAAATACTTTAATTCAAATCAAATTCCCATTTATCTTTCAACCTTAATTTTATTTGAGTCATTATAAACTCTATATACCATAAAATTTAGATAGATACTTAACCATATTATATAAAAGAAATCAAACTTTATTTTTTAGCTTATTTTATAATTCAAAACAAATTTATACATAGCTAAATCAATAATAAAATAGCATTTATATAACATGTAAAATCAATATCTGTATAGCCCATATATTTCTTTACAAAACCATAAAAATCATTTCAAAAATAATTTTATATATGTACCACGGTGCCTGTATATAATTTTCTATCCTATGGCCAAGTGATACAGATATTTATCATTTCAATCCGCAATTTAAAAATAAAAATGCGGTTTTATATCATTTCAAACCGCAATCCCAAATCAAAATAAATGTGTAACAACTTGCAGATTATGATGATATAAATAAAACATCCATTCATCCATCAACAGATCATACATCCATCACAATCATCATCCAAAACAATCAATCAATGCCAATAGATAACCGATAATATATATAACAGGTGTTTAACTGGCAGTTATATTCAATAATAAATTAAATAACGATTTAGTTTAAATAAATGCAATAACTGAGATGATGATTAAAAATATACGAAACAGTCATAAATAAACGCATAATCACAACATAAATTAATTTACCAAACATAAGAAATTATAGAAGTTGTGAGTGGGTTAAAACACTCACCTTTTGAATTGAAATTGAATTCAAATCCAATTTAAACCCAAAAATTGGGCAGCCTCCAAATTCGTCCAAACCAGCATCAAAGTGTCCGAAATTCAGAAACGATCCTAGTGGAGAAAATCACGCGTAATTTCGACCTCGTATGCACCAGTTATTAAAATTAGAAGTTTCAGAATTTAAAATTGAAATTTATAAAATAAAATAAAATAAAACGTACCCAGCCACCTACACGTCATCAAGCATGCGCACGCTAATCCTATTCGTTCCAGCCGAGACACATCACGCACGACCCCTCCCTCCCCCCTCCCCGTTGACCGCCGTTACCTTACTCCTCCGACCACAATATGCAGCGCCACCATCGTCAACGAGCTCGTCACGCTCAGCCGCATCTAACGCATCCACGCCGTGACCTCCATTGCCACGAAAGCCATGCGCTGCCGTAGGGTTTTTTAACCCTAACTGAATTAAATCGGCCACCCCACGCGCCTCTAAGCCAAGCGACCACCACCGATCTGCTCCGTGGAGCGAGCTCCACAAAACTCCCCAATTGATTTCAAAAATCGTCGAGGTCAATCAACCTCCAATTTGAACGGCTGAGAATTGATTCTGAAATTCTGCACAAACGATGCATCAAAACCACAAACGAACTGCACATTTGAGATACGCTCTTAGAGATCTTCGAATCCATATAAAATTTGATGGTATTTGAGGAGATTGAATTTTCATTTGATTTTTGAATTTGCAATTTAAATTGGATACACTAAGGTTTACAGCCATTGAGTAAGAGGAGCACAGAAGTTTCTGTACGAATAGAAATGAGGAATAGAGGTTGCTAGGGTTTGTAGCAGGATATATATAGGCAGGGTTGACATTGAATGGATGGATAAGATAGATTTACGCGCTGACACCAAAGTGGCCCAATAAGCCCGTTTCGACTCCGGAATGAAAATGGGTCAACCCATATATCAAAATAGATGTTTTAAAATATTGTAAATGCAATAGAAAAGATTTCAAGTCCAAATTCCATCATATGAAGAAGTTATGCTAAAATCAATTATTTCAAATTGATTTCAATTGATTTCAATTTCATCGATTTCAAGGCGTTTCGAGTCCGTATGATCAAACGACAAGTCTGATCGATACAAAACTTGAAATCCCACAATAATTCACTGTTACGGTTCCGATGAAACTGGTTTTGTCGAAATCCGAGTCAGTGGCCAAAATGGCTATTTTTACATTAATTAAATAAATTAATAATCAGTTAATTAAATCCAATTTTTAATTTCAATTTTATAATTGACAATTTTATCACTCTTATATTTCTTAATCATTTAGAAAAATTTAAACAAGTTTAGATGTAAATTAAAAGTTGATAAATCAATCAATTGCAGTGTTAATTTTTTTTCATTTCATTATACTTAGAAATTATAAATTAAATTCTCAAAAAACCCATTTATTAAATTTTTAAACCTTCTTATTCACATCTTTTACCAAGATAAGGATGCCACTAACATTGTTTCATGATTTATAACATTATTATCCTCAAATTTCACTTTAATTTAAATATTGTAATATTTAAACGTTTAATTCCATTTTATTTTGTAATAAATTCAATTATTGAATTTTATACTTCAATTAAATTAATAAATCTTGCTTTCTATGCTTTAAATCAACCAATAGTCATATTATGGATGGATTAAACATTGGATTCAAAACTATTATATAAATTTCCTCATATTTATCTTTAAATTGCATAACCTTTAATGAAATTTATTTCCCAATTTATTTAATGCAATCAATTATGACCATTACAATTTTAATAAATTAATTAACTGTCAATTGCCATTCAATAAACCATTCATTTGATTTCCTTATTATGAATCAATTATAAACTTATCATCTTAAAGGCGATGTCAACATTTTACATTATTAATTTACCTTTTATATTCCATTATAAATTAATGCACACATACAAATTAAGATTTTAAATCAAATTAATCATTTCATCTTGGTTTCATAAATTTTTTGCACTAAATTAGTTATTGCATTAATTCTCATAAATATTACATTAAGGTTCATTTAACTCTAATGGATTCCTAGTTTTATTATTTAACCAAATAAACAGGTAACATATAACAAGTGTTACCATGCCTTAAATTTACACTCATGCATTCCCTATTTCAAGCAACCGTTATAGTTCTTAAATACTTCTGCTTTTATTTAATTACACTAACTATATTATTATTCCATTTGCTAATTTAGTATTTACACTCGTTTCTTACAATTAAATATCATAACCAATTATAACAATTTCAATATCTCATTTGACCCTTCATTTCAATTTATCCATTTATTAAGTTTTACATTAATAATTCTTTATTTCCAAATATACTCTAGTTTAGCAACTTCTAAACATTGTATTACTTCACATTAATGTAACTTTTGTTTATATTTATAAAAATTTGATTTCTCATTTCAATTAATAGACTAAATAAACAGGCAACACATAATTATTGCCATCGTTTACTTTTAACTGCATTAACAAAGTTTATTGCTCACCATTAAGACTGTATTATTTCATTAAATAAATTCAATACTAACATTTTATACTATGTTTCATTTACACAAATTTATTCATTCACGCTTTCCGTTACTATATTAATAATCATTAAAGTAACGTTTATTGTCAATAACAACATTATAACTACTTAACATTTAAATGAACTTGATTTCCAATAAATTCATTGACCAATTAATTAGGTAATTTATAATAATTGTTATCATACCCTTAAATTTATCCTTAAGTTTATGTTTTATTCAATTTATTACGTATTACTTCCTTAGTTAATAACTTTTGAATTTATTCCCGATTCCCTCATTTCAGTCAATTATAATCAGTTTCAATTAATTGCAATTTCAATTTTTTTCATTTACTTTAGTATAAATTATAAACTTTTTATTTCCTCCTAAATTTAATTAATTTTTTTATAAATTCAACCAAATTAAATTATCGAATTTTACGGGTCGTTGCATAAACCCAAGCGATTTTCGTCGATTTCGAATTTTAGGATTATGGGTTGAAATGATATATACCCATAGATGTTTAAATTTCGGATTCAAATGATAAATATCCATATCACTTGACCGTAGGATTAAAAATTATATACGGACACTGCTGGTCTATATTTGAAAATGATTTTCAAAATTTTAAGAGGAAATATATGGATTTTATAAATATTGGATTTCAAAATATAGTATATAAATGTTTAGTTTGATATGCATAAATTTTTATTTTTATTTGTGTAAATTTAGATTTTAAAAAAAATAAATGTTTTGGAAATTTTAAATTTATAAGTTAGTTTTAAAATATAATTTTTAAGTTTTTTCTTACAACTTTATTATTTTAGAAATATATATAAATTAGAAGAAAAAAAATTACTTTTATTAATATGTATATTATGTTTAAGTATTTATTTAAATTTTAATTTTAAAAATATATTTTGCAATAACTTTAATAAATTAAGATTGGGAAGATACATTGAAATTGATTTGAAATTTTATTTGTTTTAGAATTGTATTTAAATAAAAGAATTGATTTAAGAACTTATTGATTTGAGATTTTAAAAGTATGATTTTATAATTTGATAAATTGATTTTTTAGAAGGGTGATTAAGTGAAAATTTTCAAATTAAATATAATTGAAGTTAAATATTTAATTTTAATGTAAATTTGTAATCTAGTATTTTATTTAAATGGTTATTAAAATGATTAGGTGAATATTGCAAATTTTAAATAAAATAAAAGTTGAATTTTTGAAATACAAATGACATTTATCAAATTGGGTTATTGTAAATGGTTTGAATATTTAAACTTTTAAACCTATTGAACTTGAAGTGGCTTAAATTGGAAGTTCAACCCTGGATTTGAAATTGTTACAAATTGAAGATGGTTTTATTTCGAATTTAAACCGAATTATAATTAATGAACTGAGATTGATTTAAATTGAATTTTTGGACTTAAGTTGATTTGAATTGATTCGTGAAATTGAAAGAAACAATCTTATATATAAACTATTTTAATGAATAAACAATTTTTAATCTATAACCTATTTTCAACATAAACTATTTTAATTTATAACTATTTTAGTGTATATATATACTATTTCAATATTTAAACCGTTAAGTTGGAAAGTGATATGAATTTAAAAGTAAATAATGATTTTGAAAGTAAATATAATTTCAAAAGTGATATGATTTTGAAATGGATATGATATTTTGATATGTAGTATAAACTGTTTGAAATATAAATGACCAAGGTGTGAAATAAGCATTGGTTGTTAAAGAAATCGGGATCGGATATTGTCATACTCTCTGCCAATACCGAAAACCACTTTAACAACTGTGTACGTGGTGGAGATTCCAAAACGAAGTAGGATGGTTTGGACCTGAGGTGTTAACGCAGCCCCGACTCCCGCGAGTCAGCTTAGATGCGACTAAAACAGGAGCCATGTCAGGCCAAGTGGGGTTGCACCCCCTATCGGGTACATTTCTTTGATTCCATTCTATTACTTTATGATTTGATTGGGTGCACCACCAACCCGGATCCACAAACGGTGTTTCTACCCTGGCATTGCCTCGCGTGCCATGTTCACATGCCCTATTGCGCCTTCTACGAGTTTGGATTGTACCATACCTTTGGAGTGCCCTTTGAGTAAACCACTAGTATGGTGGAGCTTACGGTACTTTATCGACTACGGGAATATATAAAACATGTTAAAAGGGATATGTGTAACGCCTTAACGCTATTTGTAACGACCCGTGAATTTAACTGTTTATATAACGTAAATTAACTGAAATTTGCTTGAAACTAAATAAGTAAATTTTGAATTGAAAATTTGATATTTGAAATGCGTCTGTTTAAACATAGCAAATAGAAAGTTTTCATCAGAAAATATGGAAGTTAGTTATGTTGCGTAATTTTCAATTTCAATTTAAATCGGTTAATTTCAAGAAAATAAAATCTTTTCAAAATCTGAATATTTTTGTATAATAAAAATATTTATCATTTTTTGAGTGAGACATCATATTTTATTTCGTTAAATTTAAACTTCTCCAGCCCCGTTTATCTTATTTTCGACGAAATTGCAGCAGTTTGGCAGTGAAATATCGATAGGATGATCATATCGCTCATATTTGTGTACCATTCTGTTCATCTCGTCGTGCTAGTCTCCGTAGTATATTCACTTGTGTGTTTTGGAGTTCGATGCACGGCAGAATCTGCGAAACGGTTAGCCGTATCGGTACCCGTTTTGTGCCTTTTTGTTTCTTATGTCCTTTCATTTGCCCATCGTATTATACCAACAGTTACTAGCAATTATATTTCTAAAAAATCCAACCATGACTTTTTGCTTCCTACTGGTTCACTTTTTATAATGCTGGTTCATATTTTATGGCCCTTCGTTTCTGTTCATTTCTCGAAAAGATAAATAATAATATATATTATCTTCATTGCATTCTTTCCTCTCCAAAAACTTGCTCATTATTTCTTGTTTATGAAACCCAGCATCACCTTCTTCTTCGTAAAGCCTGCTCCTATCTTTGCAACTGATCCACCTTGCCCTCTTTTAAATCTGTTTATAGTTTTGAAAAAAACGATATATATATATATATATATATATATATATATAAGTTATATATGTACGATAATTGAAACCTACTGCTTTCCTGTTTTGCCGAGACCCACCTTCCCTTTGCCTACTCCAGACCAAGCACTTATCACCAATTCACCAACTTCAGCCTTCAACATCCTCTCTCGGCCTATGATAGCCTCAGCAACCGAGCAAGCACCCTCTGACCGAACAAACACAACAACCACGCCTTATCCCGCTTCCAAGTTTCAGCCAAACCTCGACAGCGACTACACCTCACCGCCTTCCCTCCACATGCAATTCCTTCCACTGGCCAAGACCACGACAAAAAACACCGGCTGCCCATTTCCCCTCCCTGTCCAGTTAACCCACCTAGATCCACCCATACCTTGTCTCCATTCGATCCGCCTTGCCTTACAACCAGACCCACACACCAACCTACCTGCCTTCGCTCTCTTCAGACTTCATAACAGACCCTTCCGCCTCCCTAGTGCTTCGCTGCCTTCTAGCCTTCCACAATCTTCACCTTGGCATAGCCACACAACCCACTTCTCCACTGACATGCCATGCCTCTTCACCACCCCCAAACTGCACTGCCAAACCTCCAATATTGGCAGCCGCCCTCGAGCCTGACACTCTGGCTGCCCATCCCCATAGTGTGACGACACTCGGCTTCTCCTCCGTACACTATAAGCCCGCAACAGCCTGAAACTCCAGTCGAGTTTGTCATTTCGCCTCTGTCTTCTCCTGTTATAAGAAAAGAAAAAAACAAAAACAAAGATATATAATATGTTTTAAGGTATGTATTTAAATTTTGTTAATATATAAAATTGTAACAGTTTTAGTAAGTATATATAAAAATATATATACATATCTTAAGTAAGTATATATAAAAATATATGTACATATCTTATAAATATAAGTTATTATATGTCGTTTCCCTTATTTTACACTTTATTCATTTATAGTTTTAACGGTTTTAATATATGTTTTGGGCAATATTGAATTTTAAGTATTGTTTTAAAAGATAAGGTGTATATCTGTATATTTTGATTTTGACGACATAGGTTTTAAGGAATAATGATTTTGTATTAGAATATATATAAAATTTATTTGATATGTGTTTAAAATTTAATATTGATTTTAATGTGTGTTTATATATATGTTTTATTTTTAATATGGGTTTTCAAATTTAATATTGATCTTAAATATAATATGTATGTAAGTTATACATATGTTTATATATTAGTTTATGTCGATAAGTAGATATGAGTTTGGTTTTCATATATATATATATATATATATATATATATATATATATAGTAACGACCCGATATTTTCAACCATTCACATCCGCACATGTCAGACTTGAATTTCTCAAAATACTATGTTGTAATTAAAATTTGGCAAATCTCAGAATATACAGTAAATAAATAGTCACAGATCATAAACACAGAGTATTTAATAATGCAGCGGAAGTAAAAGAGATAGTAGTTCACAAAACTACTACATACATATAGGATACATCAGAGTTAACAAGATACAATAGAAGAGTAACAAGATACATCAGGTACGAATCAGAATACATCATTGAAATCACTGGATACTGAAAGCAAAGTAGATTGTTGGATCTTTAAGAAAAGCTCCAACTCCGAAGGTGAGTCTTGAATGCTGAATCACTCAGTCTGACTCGAGCGTAAAGCAAAACACAAAACACTCGAGTCAGGACATAAATACTTATGAACTGTAAATCAACTCAAGTGAACAGTAATAAAGTACAAGTAACTTAAACGATGCTTGGGACCGCCCATCCTCTAAGGATCCGTTAAACTATTTACTATGTAGTAATATTGTGCTATTATAATAATGTCTACAGTAAAATAAACTTACTATAAAATAGCGTTAAGGAGTTACCCATATAACCCTCAACACGTAATAGTGCCAGTAGTCTATACAGTACTTGCATATCTCCTGATCGGGAGACTATGAGAAGATACCCCATAGGTACGACACAAATAGAAACTCGTAGTAAGGCTCGCTATGGTAGGTGACACGGCACACAAGGCAATGACAGGGTAGATATACCAATTATGGACACGGGCTGGCGGTAGCGTAGCAGTCACTACGCCCACCTCGGAACACACTCCCAATCAAAATCGGAGGATGGCCATCAAATCAACCACAAGTAAGAGTATAGTATCGAAGAAGTGCGTCCGACCAGAGGAGCTATCCCTTTTGGCCCAAGATCGCTCCTGTTTTAGCCACCTTAAGCCAACTCACGGGAGTGGGTCCACGTTCATACCTCAATAGGATCGTCGCTACCATCCTACTTCATTCTGGAAACTCCACCGCGTACACAGTTGTTAAAGTGGTTTTCGGAGTTGGCAGAGAGTATGACAACTTCCGATCTCGATCGCTTTAACAACCAATCGTTATCATAACACCATGCTCATTTCAAAATAGTTCATACTTCAAAAATCAAATAATTTTATTTCAAAATTATATTCCTTTCAAAATAGTTTATACTTCAAAGCCAAAACCATTTTTATTTCAAAACTATATTCAAATCAAAATAGTTTATACTTCGAAACCAAACCATTTCAAACACATATTCACTTTCAAAAATCATAATACTTCCAAAGTTATAACTTTTTCAAAACCAAAATATTTGAAATCATTACACTTTGGAAATCATAACATTTCGAAACATACACTTGAAATCATGAAATATTCCTTTAATTCTTTACATTTAGAAATTTCCAATTAAACCCAAATTTCAAATTTCAAATTTCAAATTTAATTCAATTCAAACCTTCAGTTTCAATTCAATTCAGTTTCCCAACAAACCATTTCAAATCTTATCAATTTCAAATATAGATTTGATCCACAAAATAAACTATTCAATTTTTAATATATTTCAAAGCTTTAATATCTCATATTTCAAAACTAATTTTTAAAATTTCATATATCTTAATTTAACATCATTATCACTTAGTTTTGAAATATGCATTTCATAAATCCAATATTATTTAAATAAACTCAAATTACAAGTATACCAAATATCCTTTCATACTAATATAAACTTCAAATATTCATTTATCAAAATCAAATATCATTCCAAATTCATATTCTTTATCAAAATAAAGATCAAATCATTTCAAGACCATTTCAATCATTAAAATATCATATCCTTTCAAAACCTCACTATCAAATCATTATTTGAATTCAAATCCAAATATTCAAATTTAAATATCATTTTAAAATAAAATTTGTCATTCATTTATTATTTCAAATATCGTTACAAAATTCATTTCAAAATTCCATTCAAAATTCATTTATCCCATTTCATTTCATTTAACACATAATTAATTAAACCTTATTTAAATTTAAATTCAATTTAAATTCCTTAAAAATTCAAATTTAAATATAAAAATATATATTCAAAAACTCCTTAAATTTCACAAATAATCAATTCCAAAAGTCAAATCATTTAACACTTTAAAATATAACTCAAACAGTGTTAAAATCTATAACATTTCAAAACATTGTCAAATTATAGCAACGACAGCATTTATAAAATGCTATCGTAGCTTATAGTTTCCAAAATAGTTTAGTTCAGGAACAACGGCATTTATAAAATGCCGTAATAGGTATTTAGTTATTTCAAACATAGTTAAATTCAAAACAACTGCACTTAAAAATGTTGTCATAAGACCATAGCATTTTTGAAATGCTATTAATAAAATTCCAGATTTTATTATAACTTCAAAAACATTAACACTCCAAATTTTTGTATTTTAAATTTATTCTAGACTTCAAAATTTCACATTTAGATAGTTTAGACATATGAATCATCGCAACAAAATTTTATAATTAAATATCCAATTTAAAATTTAATTCATTTGTTAAGTCAAAATTCACTGTTTTCTTAACTTATAAATTAAATAAAACTTAACATTTTACTTCAAATCTCATTTCAAAACTTTAAATTTAATTTCCATTATTTGCTTACAATTTTAAAATATTATTTAAAGTCAAAAATCACATTTACTTCAAATTTACATACTTAAATTCATAAATTCAAAACTTAATATTTAGCTTTCTCAAAACCATAAATATATATTTTAAATCAAAATTTCATACTTTAAAAATACATAGCTTAAGAAAAATCATTTAAAAATATACCACGGGGTCTGTATATAATTTTCTAACCTAGGTCAAGTGATATATATATATATATATATATATATATATATCATTTCAATCCGTAATTTAAAAACAAAACCAGGGTTCTATCATTTCAAACCCGCAATCCCAAATAAATAAAAATAAATAAAAATTGCACAGGCATATCATTTCAGCCCATAACTATTTTTTCCTATTCTAAAGTCCGTTCGGGTATGTATCATTTCAACCCATAGTGATTCTATTCTAACAGTGAACTTGCAGTGTGAACATATTCATAAACAATATAAACAACTATGCTAACATGTCAATGTCACAATATAATGTCATATATCATATGTGAGGTGATAATTAAAGAGTTAACATGGTAATAACATGGAATAACACCATCAGCCTGATCATGGTCAGAGAAGAGGCTGATGGTGCTGCTGTGGATGATGAGGTGGTGGTTGGTGGTGATGGTGGAGAGGCTAGGCCGGTCAAACTTGAAGAAGAGCAAAGGCAAAATACAAATGAAAAGAGGAGAAAAAGTGAAAATGATGCCATAAATCTTACCCAAAAAATTTCAGAAATATGGAATGCCTTGAGTTTGAGATGTGAGAAATATTTCTCACGTGAAAATGAAAAGGAAACACACGACAATGACAAAGAGAAGTGTACGGTCAAATGTAAAATGAACGGGCAAAAGCAAATGAAGAGACAAGTACATGAAAAGTCACTAAAAAATGAAAGGTCTTTGTCTATTTGTATTTCCTATTTCTTTTAAATCAAGTAAGTAAATAAAATAAAATGAAAAAAATAAAGTGAAAAAGAAAATAAACAAATAATTTAAGGAAAAATAGAAAATAAATAAGAAAATAGTTTGTTATATTGAAACTAGAATTTAAAATTGTAAACAATATACAATTAACATTGGAAAATTATAACTACACTTATAAAATGTTTTAAAAATAAAATATATACATAACATGTCATGGTACACATATATACACAAATTAGAACATGAACATGACAATCAAAATATTATTAATATAAATTAAAATAAACAATTTTGTTAAATAAATCAATTTACACTCAATATTATAAAAAGCATAACTTTCACAATATTAATCAGATTTCAACGAAACGAAAAGTAGTATACTTAAAATTTTATTTATTTTCATACTAAAAGATAAAATTCAAAATTTCAAAATTTTAAAATTTTAAATTAAAAGTCAAAGTTTGACCATATTGACTACAATTCAAATTTTTGGAAAATATTCTATTTATCCATGTTTGGAATTCTAATTCACATAAAAATCAAAGTTTATATTTAAAATAACAAAATTTATCCATTTTAATAAATAAAATAAAGTTGTTAAATCAGGAATTTCAATTAAAATAATTAAAAGATACGGTTAAAATAAACGAAAATACAGGGTTGTTACAATATGTGTTTAAATTAAATATTGATTTGAAATTATATTTACTAGTATGGGCCCGTGCTTCGCACACGGGCAAGGGCATTTTTGGAATTTCAAAAGGACACCAAGTAGATTAGTTTAATGAATTTTCTTTATTAGTAGTAGAGACATACAAAGATTTTATTTTTGGATATATGTTTTAAAATTGTTTTTTTGAAATATATATGTATATAAAATATATATTTTTTAGTTTATATCAAGCTGATTTGATTTATTTCATCGATTCGTTACTATCAGCTTTGTTCGTTGAATCCGTGTTCACCTTGCTTTGCTTTGAAATTTGTCATTGAGTTGGTCGATTGTCTAGTTCGTGATTCAGTTTGTAGCTTTTTGTGTTTATTTCCTGCTGTTCTCTAGCCTCGAAAGGTGAGAAATCACTCACGATTAACATTCTTATATTTGGTAAATTTAATTCACATGAAATGACAATTGTAATATGCTGTTAAATTTGAATTGTTAAGTTATTTAATTACTAAATTTGATATGCCATTATCTGCAATTGTTTACCTATAATGTATGATACCATAACATGTTGTATATATTATATTTAATTTTTTTACTGATGATATATATCCGTTGCCGATACGTTATGTTATTATCTTATTTGTCCTCACTTTGCAAGTTCCCTATTAGTTTTGAATTCCCTATGGGTTGAAATGATACACACCCGAACGATATTATAGATTAAGGGAAAATCGTTATGTGTTGAAATGATAAACCCAAGTGATTTTCATTGATTTTGAAATTTTGGGATTACAGGTTGCAATGATATATACCTGTAAAATTTAAATTGCAGATTGGAATGATAAATATCTGTATCACTTGACCATAGGATAGAAAATTATATACGGACACCATTGGTCTCTTTTGAAAAATAATTTTTAGAGTTTTCGGAGGAAATATATGGATTTTTAATAAATATTTATTTAATATAATGTGAAGATATTTTATTTGTAAAACTTAGATTTTTAAATTATATGTTTGGAATTTTTAAATTTATATGTTAGTTTTGAAGTTATAAATTATTAAATTTTTACTTACATTTTATTATTTTCAAATATGTATAAAATAAATTTTAAAATAGATTTAATTGAATAAAATTTAATTTACTTAATTATATATATATAATATGTTTAAAATATTAAATTAAATTCATGTTAATATTTTAAATAAAATAGATTTTGTAATAACTTTAATAAATTAAGGTTGGAGAGGCAACTTGAAATTCATTTGTAACTTAATTTGTTTAAGAATTGTATTTAAATAGAAATTAATTTGAAACCTATTAATTTGAGATTTTTTAAAGATATGATTTTATAACTTGATAACTTGATTTAATTAAAGGTAAATAAATGAATATTTTCATATTTAATTAAGATTGAAATTGATTATTTAGTTGATTTAAAGGTGTAGTTAGAGATTTAATTTAATTGTTATTAAAATGGTTAAGTGAATATTTTCCAATTTGAATAAAATTAAAGTTAAAGGTTGAAATATAAATGTAACTTATATTGAAAATGTTTGAATATTTAAACTTTGAATCTTATAGAATTGAAATGAAAGTTCAAACCTAGATTAGAAATCGATAAAAATAGAAATGGTTTATTAAGAATTTTAATTGAATCTTTAACCTTTTAAATTGAAAGTGTTGAACTAGGATTGATTTAAATTGAATTTTGGAATTTAAGTTGATTTGAATCGATTTGTGGAATTGGATGAAACAATTCTAATTGGAAAACTATTTCAATATAATTTCTTTAAATAAATATAACCTATTTTAATATATAAATTATTTTAATGCATAAACTATTTTAATTTATAACTATTTTAATATATATACTATTTTCAATATCTAAACTGTTTAAGTTGGAACTGTTATGATTACGGAAGTGCTATGATTTTCAAAGTGTTATGATCTCGAAAGTGTTATGATTTTGAAAGTGTTATAATTTTGAAAGTGTTTTAATTTTGAAAGTGTTACGATTCCGGAAATGAACATTATTTAAAGTGAATAATGATATCAAATTTATATGATTTTGAAATGAACATGATATTTTGATATGAAGTATGAACTATTTGAAATGAAATGACCTCGGTGTGAAATTAGTGTTTGGTTGTTAAAGAGACCGGGATCGGATATTGTTATACTCTCTGCCAATATCGAAAGCCACTTTAACAACTGTATACGTGGTGGAGATTCCAAAAATGAAGTAGGACGGTTTGGCGAACGATTGTGCATGAGGTATTTACGTGACCCTGACTCCCATGAGTCAGCTTGATGTGGCTAAAACAGGAGCCATGCCAGGTCAAGTGAGGTCATTCCTCTGATCGGGCGCATTTCTTCGATACCATTCTGTTACTTTGTGATTTGATTGAGTGCACCTTTGATTTGGGAGTATGTCTCAAGGTGGGAGGTAGTAGCTGCTACGCATTACCACCAGTCCGGATCCGCAAACTGTATTTCTACCATGGCATTTCCTCGTGTGCCTTGTCACATGTCCTATCGCGCCTTCTACAAATTTGGTTTGTACCATACCTATGGAATGCCCTGTGATAGCCCTTCAGTTTACGGAGGAATTACGGTACTGTATAGACTATGAAAATATTAAAATGTGTTAAGGGGGATATGGGTAACGCCTTAACGTTATTTTAATACTTTACTTTACTGATAGACATATTATAATAGCATACATTATTACATAATAGATAGTTCCACGGTTCCTTAGAGGATGGAAATCTCAAACATCCTTTAAGTTATTTGTATTTCAGTTGACATTTCACTCGGGTTAAATTATTGATATAAGAATTTTAATCCCGACTCGAGTATTTTGTGTTTTGTTTTATGTTGGGGTCAGACTGAGTGTCACAGTGTTTTAGACTCACTTTTGGAGCTTGGAGCTTCGCTTGGAGGTCTAACTGTTATTTGCTCAGCTTTCAGTCACTTCAGTTATTCCAGTTTGTTCCAGTTGTTTTGCTCAGACTTTTCACTGACATTTCTATTGACACTCCTATTTATTGGATATCTATTGTATTATGTTTAAGACTCTGTTGTTTATTATAGTAGCTTCATGAACTACTATTTATCTATTCTGTTTCTTATAGTTATATTATTCTATGTCTGTGATACAGTGATTGATTTATTTACTATATATGCTAAGTATTGCCAAATATAAATTAAAAATCTGTTGTTTTGAGCAATTTAAGTTTGACATGAGCGAATGATTGTCGATTTAAACGATTCGAAATACCCAGGTCGTTACACTATTTTAATACTTTATTTTACTGATAAACATATTATAAAAGCGTATATTACTGCATAGAAGATAGTTCCATGGATCCTTAGAGGATGGAAATCGCAAACATCCTTTAAGTTACTTGTATTTTAGTTGAAATTTCACTTGAGTTGAATTTACTGGTATAAGAATGTTAATCCTGAATCGAGTTTGTGTTTTGCTTTATGCTCGGACCAAACTGAGTGTCACAATATTTGAGACTCACCTTTGGAGCTTGGAGCTTTACTTGAAGATATGTCTTGTATTTGTTCAGCTTTTTGTTATTTCTAGTTGCTTAGGTCCAGTATGTCAGTTGCTTTTGTATTTGAGACTACTTTGTATTTGAGATTTCTTTTGTACTCTATTTCACACTCTGATGTTTATATAGTAGCTTCATGAACTACTATTTATCTATTTTCGCCCCTAATTTTTGTTATATTCTGTATCTGTGGTTCTGTGATTGATTTATTTACCGTATATGCTGAGTTTTGCCAAATATAAATTAACAATCTGATATTTTGAGCAATTCAAGTCTGACATGTGCGGATGCAGATGGTTCGAAATACCGGCTCGTTGCAAGTGGTATCAAAGATCTAGTTTAGGCAAAACTTAGCATATGGAGTAAAAATAAATTACAGAATCATCTTCGTTCGAGCCAGAAATTCTTTGTTTGGATCCTCTTCGATTAGGATTTCTCTTGAAGTTTGGAATTTTCCTTTTGTCCTGGAAATCCATTCTTGTCTTTTCCTGTGCATGTCCTTTTGATATTGGAGCATCCCATAACTCCACTTTTATTGATCTTTGTAATGAATTCAAGGACATCTTACCACCTCAAGTGGCAACTTCATCCTTGAATGTGACTAATTCTATTGGCGGTCCCGCCAATCTTCGTATGATTTGTAAAGGGGTGAAACTCCTTTACAACAAGCGTTGATACACCGAAGATTTCTACGTTCTTGGTATTGATGTTGTTATTCCTCAAAAGACCGAATCGTTTCTCTAGCAGAAGACCTGGGTAGTTCTCTTCTGATCGAATGCAGATGCCTCAGAATTTTACAGACAGTCTCATCTTTCCGTTTGATTCTCTCCCTGGTGATCTTGTCTTCATCTTGATAGTCAGGGATTATCCAAATATTTTTTGAAAAGTCACTCTCCTTCCCTTAAGCGGGAAATTTGAATTCCGCATCGATCCTATTACTAGAGCTCGACTTGTCCTTTCTGCTGAACGAACAGTTTATATGAATGGTTAATCATACATTTTGGATTTACCAATGCTCCTTCCTTCTTCGTCGATCTCAATGAATCACATTTTCCGTGATGTTCCCATGAGTTTGTCCTGATTCTCATTGATGGTATTCTTGTCTTATCTAGGTTTCGGTTGACCCGATTAAGGTCAACCGTGATTAATATAAGTCCATCCATCTTTCCTCTTTTGTAATTCAATTATCTCATCTTTCTTTTGAGCCTATCTTCTTGGTTAGAATTCTCTTCGATAAGGGTCCCCCTAAATTTGAATCTCTATCCTTGTTTTAAAATTCATTCTTAAATCATCCAGTGAGGGAGTGTATTTGTAATTAATATAAAATTTATATTATGTTATTTGAGTTGCTAAGTTTGAATTTAGATTTAGATCGATTCGTCTCGCCAACACTATTGATAGGAATTCTAAAACACTTGAATAGAGAAAACTGACACAATATTGTTTTCGAATTTAGTAAGCGAAATAAATTTATATATGAATATATTTTATATATAAAGGTATAATTTTTTGAAATTGGATAGTTAAATTAATTAGTTGTTAGGAATGATAATACAAGATTATCATTTATTGATTTGTCAACATTCTAAACCATTTACTTTTGTTGTATGTTATAAGAAGTTGAAATTTAATAAAACATGGTTTATAAATCTGATTTTAAATGAAATGAATTTAAATTACGGATTTGAGAATTAAAATTCCGATGCTTTACAAATATTGATTTTTGAAGTTTCGAAAAAATGTATTATTTGAAAGTATTTTTGAATGGAAATTTTCCAAAGAATTTTAAAAGAAGTAAGTCATTATTCTCCTCTTTTGTTGCTGGAAAATAATTTCGGTAATGACTGCATCATTGACATTCTTTATTAAGTCTCAAAGTGGAGAAACTGCTTAGTAGCTTGCTACACTTTTGTTTTGAAAAATGGATTTGATTTGAATTACTTGAGTATGATTTGATGTACGAATACATTATATATATATATATATATATATATATATATATATATATTTCAAGATGGTTAGAAGTGAAACCAAAAATTTAACTCTTAAGTTTCATGTTATGTGATGGTTTTTAATTATTGAATGAAGCAATTTTTTTGAATAATTGGAGAGCTTAAATTATGAAATGAAATTGTAATAACTTAAAACAATTGAACTAGGATAAAATTTATTTGTATAATACTCAATTGTATTCTAGAACATATATAACTTGCCTGAGGTATTCAAAATTTATATGATTTTGAATTAATTTCAATATCTAGTTCTTTTTATTTTGAATCTATCTAATTTCTTGTTGCTTCTATTCTCCTATCTTGTTCCTTTTCCCGGACGAAAAGATTTGAGTGAGTGAGAGTGTAACAACCCGTAAATTTTAATGGTTTTTATAACATAATTAACTGAATTTTGTGAAAATTTAAACTATAAAATTTAACAATGAAAATTTGATATTTGAAATGCGTCTATTTAAACATAGCAAATGGAAAATTTTCATTGATATATATAAAAGTTATTTCTTTGTGTATTTTTGAATTTAAATTTAAAACCAGTTAATTTGGTGAAAATAAAATATTTTTAAAATCTAAATATTTTTATATAATAAAAATGTTTATCATTTTCTGAGTGAGACGTCAAATTTTATTTCGCTAAATTTGGACAGCTCTAGCTCCGTTTATCTTATTTTCGACATTTTAGTAGCATTTTCGGCACCGGATATCGATTCTTGGTAGAATGATCATATCACTGATATCTATGTACCATTCTATTTGGCTCGTCATGCTGATCTCCATAGTATATTCATTCGTGCATTTTGACGTCCGGTACCTGGAAAAATCAACAAAAATGATTAACCGTATCAGTACTCATTTTGAGCCTTTTGATGTTCTGTGTCTTTTCAGTTGTCCTAACGTGACATAATGAATGGTCATAACCTTTTATGATTCTTAGAATTAAATAACTAACTTTTGTTTTTCCACACTGGTTCCAACATATATTGGTTCGTCTCTTCATTTCATTCTCAGCAAATCTACTTTCATGAAAGCATTCTCTTTTTCCCCTTATACTATTCATGCTGAAGATAAAAAATTATAATATAAGATACTCTTGTTCGATGGTTTTGTGAAGCCTGCTTACTATATATCTCTCCAAATTCACATACTCAAAACCTTGCTCCCTTCCTTAGCCCGAGTATATTTACATATTTTGTAAATTAGTTTGCTTGTATATTTTTATTGGGTCAGCTGCTCATTTCCTTTACAATCTACACGAAGTCAAAGTACCTGTAGCTGACCCTTTCCTATCTTCTTCTTCGCCTTATAGCGCGTCAACCGACCCAAACCCACTTGCCCTTTTGTTTCTTGAAATCGACCACCTACGCCTTCCTCCCTGATGGCCGCTCCACCAACTATACCGAACACCGTGCACGCAAGCCCGGTCTTCTCACCTACTCCATAAACTCACATCCGTTGCTCACTGCATTGACCTCCTCCTCCACGAACCATGTGCCGCATGCATCCTCTCATCCTCCAACAACCGTATGGCCACCTCCTCTGCAGCCTCCACCCAATAGAGCTAGCGGCCGCATAAAGAAAAAAAAGCAAGTTGTCGAGCACCCAAAGCAGCCGTACGTCCATCAGCTAGCCACATCCCGTAGCCTACCCTTCACCTCCTCTCCCTAGCCCAGACTCGAGTTTAGTAAGCCAATCGCCGAGCCCCGCTCAGACAACCTTGCTCCGTTTCCCGCTCATTTGGTCATTAGCCTCCTCACTCTTCTTTTAAAAAAAGAGGGAATAGTGGATGTATATGCTACATACATATATTTTGTCCCATCTTGTCTCGCTCGCACTACTCAGCCTTGAACTCCGCCTATAAAAGATGCAGCTCCGCCACAGGTATTTTAAAATGTACAATATATATTGATATTTTGATTTTAAAATATATATTGAGTTTTAAAATATTATATATATATTGATTTTTATAATATATATATGTTTTGATTTTAAATCTATGTGTTTAAATTAAGTAATGGATTTTGTAATAAATATATATAGATTTATGCTAATATGTATTAATATTGATTTAAAATATATTTATAAAGATTTATTTTGATATCGGTTTCAAAATATATGTATATATAGATTTTATTTATATATGTGTTGAAATGGAAATTGATTTTGAAATATAATATGTATGTAAGTTATATATTTGTCTATTTATTAGTTATATAAGTTTACATGAGTTTGTCTTCCAAATATATATATATAGCCTTTTTATGTGTTTCAATTAGACATTGATTTGAATATATATATATATATATATATATATATATATATATATATATATATATATTATTTTAAGTACATGTTTGATTTTAAAATTAAAATATAATAAATATGTATTTTAAATGAATATTGGTTTTAAAGAAAAATAATAGAATAAACATTTTGTTTTTGTTTATATAAAGCTGATTTTGAAAATGATTTCCAAAGTTTTAAAAAGAAATATGAGTTTTAATAAATATCGATTTTAAAAATATAATATATAAATGTTTATTTTTATATGTATAAATTTATATTTTAAAAAAATTATATGTTTTGGAAATTTTAGATTTATAAGTTAGGTTTGAAAATATAATTTTCAAAATTTTTCTTATAGCTTTATTATTTTAGAAATATATATAAATCATTATGTTTAGGTATTTATTTAAATTTTAATTTTAAAAACAGATTTTGTAATAACTTTAATAAAATAAGATTGGGAAGATAAATTAAAATAGATTTGAAATTTTATTTGTTTTAGAATTGTATTTGAATAAAAGAATTGATTTGAGAACTCATTGATTTGAATTTTAAAACTATGATTTTATAATTTTATAAATTGATTTTTTAAAAGGGCGATTAAATGAAAATTTTCAAATTAAATATAATTGAAGTTAGATATTTAATTTTATTGTAAATTTGTAATCTGGTATTTTATTTAAAAGGTTATTAAAATGATTAGGCGAATATTTAAAATTTTAAATAAAGTAAAAGTTGAATTTTTGAAATACAAATGAAATTTATCAAATTGAGTTATTGTAAATGGTTTGAATTTTAAAACTTTAAACCTATTGAACTTGAAGTGGCTTAAATTTGTAGTTCAACCTTGGATTTGAAATCATTATAAATTAAAGATGGTTTTGTTTTGAATTTGAACTGAATTATAATCAATGAATTGAGATTGATTTAAATTGAATTTTTGGACTAAAGTTGAATTGAATTTATTTGTGAAATTGGAAGAATTTTTTTATATGTAAACTATTTTTAATCTATCACCTATTTTCAACATAAACTATTTTAATTTATAACTATTTTAGTATGTAATATTTAAACTATTAAGTTGGAAAGTGATATGAATTTAAAAGTAAATAATGATTTTGAAAGTAAATATGATTTTGAAAGTGATATGATTTCGAAATGGATATGATATTTTGATATGTAGTACAACTGTTTGAAATATAAATGACCACTGTGTGAAATAAGCGTTTGGTTGTTAAAGAGACCGGTATTGGATGTTATCATACTCTTTGCCAATACTTAAAACCACTTTGACAATTGTGTACGTGGTGGAGATTCCAGAACGGAGTAGGATGGTTTGGCGATGATTCTACATGAGGTATTAACATCCCTGAATCCCGCGAGTTAGCTTAGATGTGACTAAAACAGGAGCCATGCCGGGCGAAGTGTGGTTGCACCTCCTATCGGGCACATTTCTTCGATTCCATTCTATTACTTTGTGATTTGATTGGGTGCACCTTTGATTTGGGAGTGTGCCTCGAGGTGGGCGGTAGTAGTTGCTATGTGCTACCACCAGTCCGGATCCGTAAACAGTATTTCTAACCTGGCATTGCCTGGCGTGCCGTGTTCACATTCCCTATCGTGCCTTCTACGAGTTTGGTTTATACCGTAACTATGGAGTGCCCTCTAAGTAAACCACCGGTTTGGTGGAGCTTATGGTACTGTATAAACGATAGGAATATATAAAATGTGTTAAGGGGGATATGGGTAACGCCTTAACGATATTTTAATACTTTACTTTACCGATAGACATATTATAACGGCGTATATTACTACATAGTAGATAGTTCCACGGATCCTTAGAGGATGGAAATCCCAAACATCCTTTAAGTTGCTTGTATTTCAGTTGACATTTCACTTGAGTTGAATTTACTGGTATAAGAATGTTAATCCTGACTCGAGTGCTATGTGTTTTGCTTAACGCTCGGGTCAGACTGAGTATCACAGCATTTGAGACCCACTTTCGGAGCTTGGAGCTTTTCTTGAAGATTTATCTTATATTTTTTCAGCTTTCTGTTATTTCTGGTTGCCTATGTTCAGTTATGTCGGTTGCTTCTGTATTTGAGACCGTTATCCCGCCTTTTGTCAAGGTCGTGACACCAAGAACTGGACTAGAAACCAAGGATAGTTCGTCCTAGATATCGTTAATGCACAGGTCAACTATGGATACCGGTAAATTTTGTCTGAGTCTGGATGTGATATTCCGAAATTTCAAACCTAATTTAAATATGATAATCTTTATAATAAATTAATTTAAATTGATAAATTTGTTATTTTATTTAACAAGCAATAAATGAATTGTAAGTGTACATTTATTCTAATTAAAACTAATATATACATAAGGGAAATGAATGTGTTAAAATTGTACTCTTATCAAATTTGATTTTGAATTGAATTTAAAAACTTAAATTGAATTTGAATTGATAAATTAAAAGATTTAAAATAAGTTAATTTTTATTCTAAATTTTACATTGAGTTTTAAGGAATATTTTCAAGATTTTATGTAAGATATAACATTTGTTTTATATTCATTCTTTAAGGAAAAGTTGATTTTTATATGTATTAAAAATGGATTTAAAATAAGAAAAATCAATCAAGAAAACATTTTTAAATTCTTTTTGCATGGAATTAACACTTGTTAACATTTAAATCATACTAAATAACATGTGTTAGAGAATTAGCTACATATAGTGACAAGTGTCATAATTTAAGTTTATTTTCTTTAAATTTTATAAAACAATTTTTTTTTATGAAAGCCATTTCTTATGCTTCAAAATAAACTTTCTCATTTTTCTTAAGCAAGAAATTTCTACATTCCTCATTTACAAAAATCTAAAAATCTTCACTTCAATTCAACCAAAAAATTAATCAAACTCAAACTCCATTTCAAAATCTAAACCTGCAAAGAAAATTCCTGAGATAAAAATCTGCATTTCAAATCACTTTTGAAACTGCAATCTAGGTTCCCGGAATCAGCCAATTTCTGAAACAAATCTCAAGTTTTTTTTCTCACTAACTGATTCAAGGATTTAAAGCTTCATCAAGGAGAATAAGTTAATCAGGCAAATTTCAAAAAAAAAAAGGGAAAATCTGCAGTCAATTTCCAGGATTTGAATTTTTTTTGTTCTCTGCTTAACAAAGTCAGGTGAGTAAATTTTAAGTCAAAAAAAAATTAAGTGTAAGAATATGTTGCATGTGAATGTTAGTTCTGAAGATGCTTGCATGTTTTCTATTTTGAAAAATATTTGTTTATAGATTTAAAATTAGCTGTGCATGTTTAAATGTAACTGTTGTTCTCTGTATTTTCAAAGTTCTGTGAAAGTTTAGACAAAAACTTCATATTTATATGAAATAAAACATTGTTAGGTTGGAATATTCAATATAGAAGTTTGATTCAACATGAATTAAGTGTTAAAAATAATATTCAAATGAAAACTGTTAAAAATTTGCAGAAATTAAGATAATACAGTGAAACAAGAATTTATATCATGTAAATCATGTTTGAATTTTGATGAATCAAGTTTATATCCTAAATCTACTATGTATAACTTGAATTTTAAGATTGAAATCAAAAAATTTAACTTGAAATTGAAGATGAATTTTTGGAAAAAACGAAATTGGGGTTTTTGGCAAATTCGTGTTACTGGGATGTTTACAAGCTTTGAAAATTGAATTGAAGTTGTGTTAAATGTTGTTTAACACTAGAAAAATAATGGATGAAATTATCATGCAACCAAGAATTGAGAATTTTGATTTTTAGGGTTTTAGACTCTGTGTTTTACGGGCTTGAGATAATTCGAACGTGTCAAGCATGGAGTTGATCGAGTTGCGATCGGCTTGCGGTGGAGGTGTGTTAGCGTCATGCGAGTGTATGGCTGGAGTTTGGGAACGTACGGTGGTCGGCTTGCCGTGGATGGAGGGTTTTTTCCCTGGTGACTGCAGTTTGGGTTCGGGTTCGAGCAACCCATTTTTCGTTCGAGCTTGTGTAAGTGGGTTTTTGGGTTTGGAATTGGGTCGTAGGCCGATTTGGGGTTTGCACGTGATGTCGGCGGCGGTGGTGGCGTCGGAGCAACGTGCATGTGCACGGGGTGTGTTGCCGTGTCAGGGGAGTTTGGTTCGAGTACGTTGGGTTGACTCGAAGCAGCGTTCGCATAGATGGGTTCGTGGATCGTGTGTGTGCTCGGGTGAGTTGGCTGTAGCTCGTGTGTTTGTTGAGTTCTGGTGTGAAGAATGAAGAAGGGTAGGGGAGAGATGGAGTTTAGGTTTGTGTTAAGCTTGAGTTTTGTCGAGTTCAAAACAAAATAAATGAGTCGAAGTATTAAAACTTGTTTTAAATCTCAAATTTGTTTTAAGTTTAAACTTAAAAATTTATATTCTCGCTACTTTTAAATATTTTATTTCAAAAGTAATTCTTAATTGAAGTTTTAAAATGATTTTACATCTTTTAAATTTAACTATTTAAAAAGGTAATTAGTTTAACAATTGAAAGTG
Source organism: Allium cepa (assembly GCA_030765085.1). Classification (NCBI taxonomy): domain Eukaryota; kingdom Viridiplantae; phylum Streptophyta; class Magnoliopsida; order Asparagales; family Amaryllidaceae; genus Allium; species Allium cepa. Next base: position 399,317,104 of record CM060938.1, on the reverse strand, counting down.
TTTTAAATATATAGTTTTTAATAATTAATAAAATTGTTTGGTTTTGAAAGTTAATTAAGTTTTGAAATTAAAGTTTCCTTTAATTAATAAATAATTAGGGTTGGAATTAATTAATCAATTTAGGTTAATTAATTTGTTAAGATTTAATTAATTACTTATGGATTATTTAATGGATAATTAAGGATTAAATTAAATAACAATTAATAGATTATTAATTAATTTAAGATTAATTCATAAGTGATTAATAACTGATTAATTAAGTGATTAATAAATTAGTGATTAAGAAGTTAATTAATTAATTGATTAAGAGTTAATTAATAAGTAATTAAACATTAATTAATTTATAATTAATAGTAAATTAATTAATGGTTAAGATTTAATTAATTAAATAATTAAGATTAATTAATGAATAATTAATTAAGTAATTAAGATTAATTAATTTGTGATTAATTAAGAATTAATTAAGGTTAATTAATTATAAATTAAGGGTTAATTAATAACCAATTAAGGAATGATTAATTTTAAATCAAGTTTTAATTAATGAATAACTATAGTAATTAATTGATAATTAAATAAAAGATTATTAATTAATTAAGGATTAATTAATTAATAATGGAGATAATTGAAAGGTGGTTAATTAATTAAATGATTGTGACAATTAATTAATTAATGTTTGGTTAAGCAAGATTGAGTGATAAATTCTTAAGTAATTAATTTAATTTAAATTAATTAAATTAATTATAATATGAATTAAAGTAATGCTTGCTTATGGATGATTGTTTGAATTGAATATCTGAATATGGTTGATATCTGTTGAATGATAGTTGAGATACTCTGTTATGAGATATTCTATATCTGTGATAGATATTGGTTATTATCTGTAGATAATACTGTATGGATGTTATGTTAAAACTAAATTGAATTGTTTAAATCTTTAAGCAACTGGGCCTTTAAGACACGTTTGGATTTCGATGAGACCGGGATCGAGAATCGAATTGATTTCCGAAAACCACATCGATCCAAGTTAAACATTAGATCGTGACATTTCAAGTGAGGATCGAGATGGAGTTTAGAATGCAAGGGTTATTGTCGTTAACTCTGAGGGTGATTCCAAAATGAGTGTAACGAAATAATGCCTTCGGATTCGTTCGAACCCGGAACGAAGTTGTATGGATTGAATGCTTTCAGAACATCGTCAGGTGGACGATGAGCATTCTAAGAGATGTGTTCTCTAAAGGTAATCGTAGCCTCAAGCCTCATCAGCCGGGAATGGCTAAAACAGGGGAGGTGCAGCAAGGCTTCGTGGGTAGCCCCCACTTGAGAGTGAGATTTACCCCTGTCTAGAAGTCCTTTATTAATTCGGCTGTATGGGCAGTTGTTGGCCACAACTGCGGGGTTGTCTTTTTCGGGATTGTCCAGTAAGGGATGGTTCCGGCCTTGTGTTGCAGGGGATCAGGAGTGGTCCTTGGTACGGTGATCTAGGCCCCGTACTGTGACGGGCGGTACCCCAGTAGCCCTGCCATTGATGGAAACCCATTTTCCCTACGAGACCCTACGGTTTTGATTGTATTACCCACTTTCGTGGCTAGTAGCTGGAATTTAATAGATGTAACAATTTCGGCTATTTTCTATTTACTTGAAAACCCTAGACCCTATTATAATATCACTGGATTTCCTATCATATGTTTTGGTTAGCGTAAGGTAAAAACTTACCCGTATTTCTTTGTGGGGAGTATTACGTGATACCTTTAGTTTCAAATAATTTTAAAAAAATTAAACAACTTTAACTGATTTACTCACACCAGCCCCATGTCTGACCTGGCGTTTATTTTGTTTTTCATAAACTCTTGGGTACTCAAATTTTTATGAGTAGCCAAGTGATTTAGGTTTGGATTAGCAAATGTTTTGGAAGCTGGAGCTGGAGTCCAGACGTACAATCTATCTCTTTCCACTGTAGTGACATTTTGATGTTGTGTTTTGAGTTGTATGGTTTGGAAAACTCTTATGAATGTCCAATGTAATGAAGTCGTATTATTTTGTGTACTCTGATATGTAAAACTTATGTAATGGATATGTGTAATATTATATTTTGTTCGTTTCCGCTGTGAGATTCTGATGATTGTTGTTTCTTTTCTTTCTATCTTTCTATTTCTATCTCTTTCTTTTCTTATTGATGATGCGTTCTTTTGGGTATTGAAAGACGGATCGTCACACTGAATTGGGCTATAATTGATATGATAGGACCACCAAAGCTATGAAAGCCAACGTTCCAAATTTCAAGTCAATAGGAGTTCGTATGCTCAAGATATTGATCGATCAAGGTTGAGAAATCCAACTCTATTCGTATCCATCCAATTTCGTATCCATTCCCCAAGAGAGATTCAATTTGTATCCATCATCCACTAACTTCCTTCGTATCCATCAAAATGAAGCTACTTCGTATCCATCATGTTAATAACACTTAGTATCCATCAACCTATGTCCATTTCTTATCGGTCTCCCTCCATCCATCTCGTATCGATCTTCGACCATCGATACGAACAGCAACAACCACCGATCGATACGAAGAAGGCAATATGAAACATCGATCTGAAGGCGGCCTCCAACAATCGATACGAAGTAGCATGCAAGCTTCGATACGAACAGAGCCACGAAGGACCGATGCGAAGTAGTATTGATACGAAGACGACAATGTCATACTAATCCAAACTTGCATCGATCATAACTCAAGATCTACAAGTCCAAATGCCACCAAATGTTCACAGGAGCTTGCATACAACGTCAAGAATGTACCAGATAAATTTCAGCCAAAAAGAATCAATTCTTGATTGATACGAATTCCATTCGTATCGCTCCCAGATCGAGTCCAAATCACCTAAACTCGATCCTATGGGCCCACCCACATGAGAGAAGAAGTCCTCCGAGATATGGACGAGATATTTTCAGCCTACCCCTATAAATAATAGCCATATGCATCCATAAAAGAAACTTTTTTGGCCTCTCTACACCGATACTCTACCAAAGTTACTATTGTACTTTGATTGTACTATTGTAAATCACTTGTAACCAGCAAGCTATAATTAATTTACATCAATCATTTCATAGTGGATGTAAGCCATACGCAAAACCACTCTAAATTTGTGTGTTTTTTGTGCATTTTCTTATCTGTTGATCGATGTGTTTGTTAGATCTGCCTCACTTTATATTTACTTTCTTCATTTTATCCCTTCAAACACATCCGAAGAGTGTTGTGCTTAATTTTGGTACAAACACTTTGGTGCTTTCACTGAGAAAACCCTACTTTTATTCTACTTTGTGGATCTGCTACTGTCATTGGATTGCAAAAATCTAAGGAGAAGATCCAGATCCGTCGTTCAGTGGTTCTTTCTATTCTATTCAGATTGCTTCAGATCTAAGAGGAACTACATTCAGCATGATTTTCGTATCCAAATTTTCGTATCCAGAAAATATGGTGATTTTCGTATCCTCGTTTTCGTATCCAGAAAATATGGTGATTTTCGTATCGATACTTTTCGTATCGATCAGCTTTCGTATCGATCGACTTTCGTATCGGTCAATATTCATACTGATCACTTTTCGTATCGATCCATATTCGTACTGATCAACTTTCCTATCGATCAACATTTGTATCGATCACTTTTCGTATCAATCAGTTTTCGTATCGATCAACATTCGTATCGATCAACTTTCGTATCGATCAACTTTCGTATCGATTAGTTTTCATATCGATAAGCATTCGTATCGATCACTTTTCGTATCGATCAGTTTTCATATCGATCAACATTCGTATCAATCAACTTTTGTATTGATCCAGCTGCGTCCAATTCGTATCGATCCTCAGATGCACTTCGTATCGATCCTGTTGTGTCCAATTCGTATTGGTACTCGATTTCACTTCATATCGATCTAGCTGTATTCAATTTGTGTCGATCCTCGAATACACTTCGAATTGATCCAGCTACATCCAATTCATATCGATACTCAAATACACTTTGTATCGATCCAGCCGCGTCCAATTCGTATCGATCATCAGATACCACTTCATATCGATCCAGCTGTACGCCTTTCGTATGATCCAAGTACCCACTTTTCGTATCATTCAATTTTGCCACATTTGTATCGCTCAATCATTACTGAGAACGATATGAAACTTCGAAAAGAAAATACTTTTGGGTACGACCCAAATTTCTGAAAAAGTGGCTAAAAAATACTTGTAATGATCGTTCCATGATTTAATTCAAAGCTCAACTTAATGAAGGAACATTCCATCCATGCTCCTGATCGTTCCATGATTGAACGAGACATAGGGGGTTACAGTAGCAAATGCTGTATTGCAGTCATGGAACGGGTAAAGAAATACTACTCAACCGGTGCTCCCAAAGGCTGGAGAACCTAGCTAATATGCCAAGTACTAGAGTTGGTTAATATATCATGCTTCTAAGGTGGACTGCAACTTCCCCCAATTGACCAACTTTTAAACTCCTGAATTGACAACTATGGTACGATGGCGATTATGACGACCGCCCTACACTATCTACTCTGCCAACTCAAAACATAACTGGTCACCGCTTGCCCGCATCTTAATCATTCCATGTCCATATGACTAAAAGCATAACATACAACCTCAAGAGGACTTCCTTAATATCCTATATAGGTCTCCTATCTGGATGAAAGTTTGGAACAATCGCCAACCTATTAGCCCATTTTAACCAACTCGCCATCCAATCGACGTTACTAACCACTCAATCGTTGGACAATCATATATGTGTCATTCACTAGTATTACAAGACCCCGTAGCCATAAAATAGACCTGATCATAATGACGATTAGAGAATCTTCCCCAGTGGAGACCTATTCATTAAAACCATTCTACCTTGGAAATTTCTAGTGAAAATTCAATATGTTGTCTATGTCAGTATACTTTGGAAATACAACCCCTGACATTACCTCATAAAGTGAGAATTGCGCATGGCTTCCACCAAGAGTGATGACTGCCATCAAATGCAGATGTCTTCCCCCATTCCTCAAAGAACACTGTCAATCATGGTTAGACATACCGGTTCTACTTCTCATATTGCTGAAGAGAATAAAGAAGTTGGTAGCCAATGAATTTATCCAAAGTCCACAGCCAGTTGCTGCCAATACCCATAAATGATTCATCATCAGAGCTTATTTTCAGACTTTGATAAGAGAACTGGTAGATAGCTGCCGAAGACTACACCAACATGTCCAGGCCAATATTGAGTTGATGAATCAGAGGATCAACTTGGCGAGATAAGTAGGGAACCTACTCCATACTCTAGATCGGAAAACTCCTCTTCTTTAGATGGATACTGTGGATGCCAACGCCATAAGGATGCTCCAAAAAGGATAGCTCTAACAATATGTTCAAGTCCCATAAAACGAAGGGCCGGAAACCTCAGACCCCTATCAAGCAAGAACTTTGATCAAACTGAACCATTTGCGTTAGACTTCCAACTGTGAAGGGCTGGACCGAAGTGCAATAGCTAGCATACGACACCGCTTCACTTATCAATGAGATTTAATCCGATCTCTTTTGAATTATTTCCATTTTAATTTCGTTTATGTTGCGAAATATGATCGACTTGAATTGAACTACTTGCAAGTGATGTAGGTAACCGAGTACTTAAGGATAGGTGCAAAACAACATCCATGGACTATGATCAAATTACTGAGGTATACTCATGAAGAGAATGATGTAACTACTCATCAGCTGCTATATGCGCCTTATTTGGGGGCAGGGCATCAAAGCAGAAGAGACCGACAAGGTAAGGACTCCAGTACAAAGTGGATGCAACCGACCATCCACCTATGCAATTTAATTAGGAGATTTGCGAAAGACTTGGATTTATATGTCCCAACAATGCACTCTCCAACTCGTGCTTGAAGCTCGCCAAAATACTTATGCTTCTTCTGATGCCCAGTAAAATCGAAATCACACCAAAGGTGGACATGACTTGATCGTCCATGCATCCAATCCTGTATTAGACACTTGGGGTTATTTAAGAACATACGTTTAAAGTGGATATGATTTGACCATTCACTCCCTAGTTTCTTACTGTGTTTCTACAAAACAGTCATTCCTTAAACCGATTTAATCAGAGGCCAACCCTCGATTAAAATCATCAACGACTGACTTCCTACTCACTAATCATCATGAGCCATCATTTCAACTCTCTTCCTCAACTTAATTGGAAGAACGCGAAGTATAAAGTGGATGTGACTTGTCCGTCCCATCTCCAATTCTTGTCCCTGACTTAAGGGAAAGTACACAACTCAAAATGGATGTAGTTCGACCATCCTCTCCTCTACTTGAGCTCAAAGCTTGTCAGAACACTAATCTTACTCCTTAGGCTTGGCAGAAGCATAATCCAAACGAACATATACGTGATTCGACCGTTCATCAACTAAATCTTGTCCTTCGTTGAGGGCGGATAAGTGAAAAGTGATCGAGATCTAACCAGTCACTTATTAAGTGAAACCCGAGCACAGGGGCCGACACACTTAAATCAAAAGGGATTGAAACATGACAATCCTCGAACAAACTTTAGATTCCCAGAGTGCGAAATGGAGTACAAAATTCCAAATCCAAACTTGAAGAGGATGGACCCGTCCATCTAGGACTTTGCTTGCCAAATCAAGGTGGATGTGATCCGACCATCCACAACCTTAGTCGACCTCCTGTTCCTAGAGTGCGAATGGGATCCAAATGCCTAAACAGATGTGATTGACCATCTATCGGCCAAGTCTAGATTCCCAAAATACGAACTAGAGTATAAACATTAACTAACTCGAATCCCCAGAGTGTGGATTGGAGTATAAACATCAACCAACTCCAGATTCCCGGAGTGCAAACTGGAGTATAAACATTAACTGGCATGGATGTGACTGACCACCCATCAACTAACTTTAGTCCCAAGAGTGTGGACTGGAGTATAAATACAAAATGGATGCGACTGACCACCCATCAACTAACTCCAGATTCCCGAGAGCGCGGACTGGAGTATAAACATCTACTAACTCCATATTTCCAGAGTACGAACTGGAGTATAAACACTAACTAACTCCAAATTCCTAGAGTGCAAACTGGAGTATAAACATCAACTAACTCTAAGTCCCCAGAGTGTGGACTGGAGTATAAACATCTACTAACTCTAAGTCCCTAGAGTGTGGACTAGAGTATAAACACCAACAGGGTGCGAATGACCACCTATCAAATATCTTTGGTCCCGAGAGCGCGGACTGGAGTATAAACACCAAATGAGTGTGACTGACAACCCATCAACTGACTCCTATCATCAAAGCATGGTTTGGAATATAAATACCAAAAGGGATGCGATTTGACTCCCAATCTATCAACTCTAATTCCTTGGCAAGTTTTGTAGTACAAAAAGCGGATGTGGTTCGACCGTCTGCCTTCCAACTCTTCCCCTGACATAGGGGCACACTTATCACAAAAAAATGGATGTGATCCGGCCATTTAGCACTAAGCGGGAACGACATGATCGTCCATGCATAAACTCTTGTCCCCAGCATGGGACCCATAACATAATTTTATAAGGATGCACTCCAACCATATAAGACAATTTTCTTTGATTCGACAGGGAGACGTAGATTCGCAAAATAGACCTAGCTGAACGACCAATTCTAAATGGATGTGATTACCCATCCTACCGCAAATGAACGTGACACGACCTTTTATCCGCGAACTCTCTCCAATGATCTGACGGGTTGTGCATGCAACATGGACAGATGTCACCCAACCATCTGCCAATCAACTCCCTACTATTTAATGGGCGAAGCATCAAATTAAAGTTGTTGTAATGTGATCGACCACACCTTGATTTTTTCCCTTTATTGGGGTTAGAGGAATTGACCGATAAAAACGCGGCCCGACCATTTTCTATAAAAAAATATTAGTCCATGGAGTGTGGACAGGGGTATAAAATCAAACATATGTGACGAATGGCCCTTCAACTGAATCTGTTCCTCGTAGTGCGACTACGAGCATAGACAAATGAACGAATGTGATTCAACCATTCATTCACCAACTTCGACCTAAAAGTCGATATGAGGAGTATAAACTCACTACATATGCAATTAGACCATCCACAAACTCACTCTACTAACCTAAGATAGAGGGCAGAAGAACAAATCACCGAAAGAAGAGAAATGTGACTCGCTACATCGCCACCTTAGTGTCCTTCACAACTTAAGGCAACGACTACAAAGAGGCCTTAATGCCAACCAATCAAAATGACACCCGAAGTTACGGCAAACCAATTATATCATACCGCCTAATCGGCGGGAAATATCGATCTTCACCTTTCATATCATACCATTGGATCGATAGGAAATGAGGTCCAAGCATTCTACATCGTACCGTTGAATCGTTGGTCAATATCGATCCTCTTCGACTACAAATTGATTTGACCTGAACGTCCATCAAATACCTTTGACCAACAGAGCATGTTTAATAGAATAAACCACGAGTGAGTGTGACTTAACCATTCATCCTCCATCGCCTTCCTTCGATCCGTCAAGAAGAGCGTGAGACCAGGTGAGCATGACCTGACTGCATTTGAGCTGACATTATCCCTAGTTTCGATGGGAGAATGTAAATTGAAATGGATGTAGTTAATTGCCTAACTCCAAAAGAATGCAATGTGACCATTCATTCTTTGACTTTTATTATGATTCGAATAAAAGAGCAATTCAAAACAAGTGCAACCTAAACATATGCACACCAATTCTTGCCCTAGGTTCGGCAAGGGAAGCATCAATCCCACATTGAATCTGATTGGACGATTCACTCTTCAGTTTCTGCCCGGAGTATGGTGACATAAGCAGCGAAGTGAATGTTATTGACCATCCAGAACTTAGCTCATGCTTGAATGTCGGTGAGGCAACGAAGTATTCTACCAAGAGGAAAGAAGTAGGACAGAATGTAGCATAAGGAATAACTCAGCATTCCATTAGTTAATTCGATCCCATGGTTCAACGGAATATAATGCGAAATTGAAGCGGACATTATCTACCTTGCTACTTATCGAGATATTACCCAGACTTGGGGGAACGCATGAGAAATAAGATGAATGTAATTTGATCGTTCATCAAATAACTCTACCTCTTACAGCTTGGCTACAGTATAAACACAGTAGAAGGTAGGCTCGATCATTCGCACAATACGTCCATCAACCCAAGACTAGGGGCACGAGGCTGATCATCCAAGAGCTAGATACGATACTCAATCCTATAGTTCGTGCCTAGTATTTATAACAACTTGAAGTTACAACCGAGATGATGCTTAGACATAGAATCATTAGATCGGCGACCGGACTTATGGGCAACTGATCATCATTCTAACCCTTCCGATGAGCAATGGATCGTGGGTACATTGAATGGAAAGTGCATTGCTCGGAAACACAAGTAGATTCAAACTCATAGCTGGAGACAGCTATGCTACAGCAGACGATACAAGGCTAAACTCTACTAATCCTTTGAATCAACGTCCCTACGAGCCTGACCATTTACCATTTCAAATAAGCACATAAAGCGCCTACAACCTATCATGAGTACTAAAGATTAGATCACAACCCAGCACAATGATGACGAAAGAGTAAACTGCATTTCTCCGGCAGAATCTTGATGTGTTCACTTGGAATCAACCTTATATACACATATGGACTCTCACTAGCTATTGAGAACCCTGCGTTAAATGCCGACCCAAGGCATTCTCCATGAACAAAAACAAAGCGACGTGGATCTAGAAAGATCTGTTGCACTTAAAGAGGAGGCGAATCTACTCAAAACCAATAGGTTTATCCACGATGTCCTCTACTCAAAATGAGTATCCAATCCTTTACTTATGAGAGAAACAAACGGAGAATGGGACGTAGGCCAGCTACTCAGATTTGCATGAGGCATGGCAAAGCATAGCTTTCCACTTCCAACGATCAACCAACTAATGGACCCGACCATTAGACATGAATTACTCTCATCTATGGACGCAAACTACCGATACAATCAAATACTGAAGCATGTCCTAGATCAGGAATACAACTCTTTCATTACTGACCCGGGCCTATAGTGCTACGCTGTAATCCTTGGATTCAAATTTGAGAACGCTTATGCTACTTACCAAAGGATGATTAACAGATCATTCAAAAATCAGATCAACCAATCGATGAAAGTATATATGGTTAATATGCTCGTGAGATCACGACCATTAAACGACCACATCGATGACTTGGCAAAGATATTTAGTGCTCTCTAACAACTACAGAATGCAACTTGATTCTTTGAAATGCTCTTTCAGCGTTGTATAAGAAGAATTCTCGGGTTCGTCATCAATTATCATAGGATTGAGGCTAATGTCAGAAAATTCTAAAGATTAGACCCATCCATGCACTGAGAAAACCAAGCAGGTATAGAACTTAAGTCAAAAGATTACCATCTAAGTTGATTCCAATTTAGGATCATCTACAAGTATATTATTTTCTTCAACCTGACCAAGAGAGGGAAGAGAAATTTTGAATGAACTAATAGATGCATTGATGCCATTCTAGCTCTGATAGATCGCTCAGAGAGACCTCCCATTTTACCCAAGTCGTTGGATTGCAAAGATCTATACCTCAATTGGGTCGTGTCAACACACGCCATAAGCATTGAAATGCTATGTGAAGAGAAACTAATCCAAATACTAGTATATGATGAAGGCTAGCTATTGACAAGCTCACCCCATTAACGTTTATATCGACCAGCTGTTACGATAGGTCCAATAGCAACCTTAGATATCTGAAAAGTTACTCAAATGGAGTATCAAGCTAAGACAATTTGATATCACTTATCTCCTTCGAAGAGCTATCCTTGGTCAAACAATTAGCATATTTCATATCTGAATTCACTCTTTAGACGATTATACGAAGAGCAGTGGAGAACTGTCCATCCGATGGAGAATATACACAGATGGAACCTTCAATAATCAGTTTTCTAGCGTCGAAGTTGTGTTAATGACTCCCAAGGGACAATCGATCTGCTACACCCTGAAAATCAACTTCACAGCAACAAATAACGAAGCTAAATATGAAGCCTTGGTCAACACACTCAAACTTACAATAAAACTAGGAGTGGAAACTTTACATATCTTATGTTATTTCTGATTAGTGCTATGCTAAGGCAGGGAGGATTATTGGACTAGGGGCAACGCCTTGTTCCTTACCTTAGCTGGATCCAAAAGCTACCAGCCGACTTCGAGAATCACACCATTACAGACAACCTCACAGAACAAAATGAAAAAATCAAGTCACCTGCCAAGCTAGTTGGTTTTGGGAATGCGCGACAAAAAGACCCCGTCCCAGTTGAAATACTTATTATTCCAAGCATTGACATATGACAATCATCTAGATCTTAGAGATAGATCTAGAAAAGGAGTCATGGATGACTCCTATCTAAGATTATCCAAAACCGGGGATTCTTCTTGAATAAAGGAATGATAAATGGCATATCCTCTGTGAAGCATCACTGCATGATTATGTCTAGATCATTAAACACCATCGATATGAAGCATTACTCTTGAATCCATCAATCCAAGGCCTAACATTACATATCCATCGATACAAAGCATACATTCCAACGTCTCAGATCGATTCGGGAGAGGATCGATACAAAGAAAGGACTTAAAACAACCATCAAACGTTATTACAACTCAAATTTCACATCGATCCAGGAGAGAATCGATACGAAACCCAATCCAAACAAAAAAAGAACTTGATAACAACCCGCAAATGTGCAAACATGAACAAGAGTCAGGTTAACATATGTGCATGTATGCCAAACTAACATTCAATATTCGAAGTTAGCAGGAATTGAATGCTTACCTGGTGACGGTCATAACGATGAACAACAAATCGTTAACTCTCAACACTCAGTTACAATAAAACACTACATGATCATTGACAATCAACAGTTTGACATTTACATCACTGAAGATCAATCAAAGGTTACTTCTTTTGATGAAAAGATAGCAACTACTCAGCGAATCGGATAGAACTATTTTAGAATGAAGGATGCAGCTTTTTAAACCACGTCATGTTCACACAAGACATACTTTGGGGGGCAAATATTATCCCGCCTTTTGGGAAGGCCATGACACCAAGAACTTGATTAGAAACCAATGATAGTTCATCCTGAAGATCGTTAATACACAGGTCTACTATGGATACCGGTAAATTTTTTCCGAGTCCAGATCGAGCTACAATTGATATGACAGGACCAGCAAAGCTATGAAAGCTAACATTCCAATTTTTAAGTCGATCGGAGTTTGTATGCTCAAGATATTAATCGATCAAGGTTGAGAAATCCAACTCTAGTTGTATCCATCCAATTTCGTATCCATTCCCCAAGAGAGATTCAGTTCGTATCCATCACGCACTAACTTCCTTCGTATCCATCAAAATGAAGCTGCATCTTATCCATCATGTTAGCAACACTTCGTATCCATCAACCAATTTCCATTTCATATCGGTCTCCCTCCATCCATCTTGTATCGATCTCCCACCATCGATATTAACAGCAAAAGCCACCGATTGATATGAAGAAGGCAATATGAAGCATCGATCCGAAGGGGGTCTCCAACCATCGATATGAAGTAGCATGCAAGGATTGATACGAACAGAGCCACGCAGGACCGATGCGAAATAGTATCGATACGAAGACGACAATGTTATATAAAACCAAACTTGCATCGATCATAACTCGAGATCTACTAGTCCAAACGCCACCAAATTTTCACAGGAGCTTGCGTACAACATTAAGAATGTACCAGATAAATTTCAGCCAAAAAGGATCAATTCTTGATCAATACGAATTCCATTCGTATTGCTCCCAGATCGAGTCGAAACCACCTGAACTCGATCTCATAGGCCCACCCACGTGAGAGAAGAAGTCCTCCGAGATCTGGGCGAGATATTTTCAGCCTACACCTATAAATAGCAGCCATATGCATCCAGAAAAGGGACTTTTTGGGCCTCTCTACACCAATACTCTGCTAAAGTTGCTACTGTACTTGATTGTACTATTGTAAATCACTTGTAACCAGCAAGTTATAATTAATTAACATCAATCATTTCATAGTGGACGTAGGCCATACGCCGAACCACTTTAAATTCATGTGTTTCCGTGCATTTTTTTATCTTTTGATTAGTGTGTTTGTTAGATTTGCCTCATTTTACATTTACTTTCTTCATTTTATCTCTCCAAACACATCCGAAGAGTGTTGTGCCCAATTTTGGTACAAACAGAGACTACTTTGTATTTGAGATTTCTGTTATATTCTATTTCACACTCTGATGTTTATATAGTAGCTTCATGAACTATTATATATATATATTCGCTGCTTATTGTTGTAATACTCTGTGTCTGTTATTATGTGATTGATTTATTTACTGTATATGCTGAGTTTTGCCAAATATAGATTAACAATATGATATTTTCAGCAATTCAAGTCTGACATGTGCGGATGCGAATGGTTCGAAATACCGGGTCGTTACATGTTATTGCCATTTCTTAAGTCTTTTAACCCCATCCACATCCACTAATTCATATTTATTCATCAAATTCCATTATTTCAAGTTATAATTTCAAATCAAATTTGGTTAACAAAATTTTTTCAACATTTTTCACAAAATTTCTAACAACCTAAATTTTCGAAATTTTTTGACAGAGTCTCCCATTTACGGAGAGCCTTTTACAATATCACAAATATGATAATATATATCACAATATACATTGACCCACAAGATAAAAAACACAATATATATCAATATTTATTTCATCTTCACTTTTAATGCGTAAGTGTACCTTATATTAGCGTTATTAAGTGAGTTCGCTTAATTTGTATATAGTTATGCACCCAAAATCTATCCAAACAGCTCCATGTACCTATACTTCCTCAAATGAAGCACATAAGTTCTGTAACTATGAAATTTTCATAATATTCCATTCCTTTAACAAACTTAAACACATGTTTTTCACAAAACAAACATATTATAACATGTATATTTCGAATGCATAAACAAGCACAAGGTTCAAACGTTCAATTACCCATTTCAAATCAATGTGTATTCAATTTAAAATTGATTCACAATCAATTCATTTGCATCCCATTCATATCCACATTCATTATATTCAAATCCATTTTATTAATCTCGGAATCATTTCATGTACATCGATTTTGAAACAATTCAGCTCAGGTTCATGCACTTGCATAATATTACTTCCAACTTATATTACATCTTTTCCATTCACTTTCATTTAATTTACATAGTGTTATTCACTTCATTTTTATAGTGAACGGCATTTCATTCCATGCTAATTTATTTATAAACCATTTCATAAAATTATTTCTAAGGTTTATTATAAACATTCCAGCTTTATAACTTAAATTCATCCCCAATCTTACCCATTCCATACTCCAAAATCATATTCAATTCACTTATTCTTAAGTTGAATTCATTTCTTGTTATCAAATACTCAACCATTTTAACTTGGTCATACTTTTCCACTTTCTCGGTTTAATAAGTTATACAAACTTCTTATTCATAATTCCCCGAATTTCCACTTAAATTTGCTCACATTCTATTTTTATAACACATAGTTATATAATCACTTCACAATTCATGTTTATATTCAATTTACTCAATTCTGATTCACCCTTCATTTAAAATTCAAAATTTTGAATTTCCATTTCTTTACCATGATATCAAACCATTTTTCATTTTGGTTTTACTATTGCATTTCTTAATTATTAAGTTCAAGAACTTATTTTCCTAAAATCTCATAAATCTTACTTGAGTCCATTCACATCTTAATATCATAACTCTAGATTTTATATATATATATATATATATATATATATATATCACTTTATAGCTTAAGTGTATCCATTCCATTCGATAATCATAACTTATAGTTATATAATAATTTCACTTTTCAAAATTTATATTTAATTCAATTCAAATCCAATTTAATTTTTAATTAATTATCCTAGGTTAAATTTCAACCCATAATATTTGTTTTAACTTATTCAAGTTAAACCTTAATTCTAGGATTAAAATTCACACTTACATTTCTTATCTATATCAACTTCAAATTATTCTTTCAATAACTAATTTCCTCCTGACTTCACAAATCATTTAAATGGAAATCCCAGAATTCAATCGCCCGGTTTAAATTTAAATCATTTTGAAATCATAAACATACATATATCCATTTTTGTATATCAAATCATACTTTCGAAATTTTTAAAACGACTTGGTTTTCCCCAAACAATTCCCATTTGGAATTTTTAAAACAAAACTTATTTACCAAACAAGTCCAAAACAAATAATCATAGCCAATCACTATGGTAGCAATCCGTCACTTAGAAACTCAAAAAAGAACACCGATGATGCAGCCATCATCACCATAATTATTTTTCAGTGACCGAAGTGAGTTTAGTGCTTCCTTACTTTCAAAACCCATTTAAAACAATTTCTATTCAGAAATATCTCCCAAATAATACTCCATTATTCTTCACAAACCCCTTTGGAAAACATTTCCAAAAACTCTAAGATTATAAAATCCCCTAAATACTTAGTTCAAATTCATTTTAAAGCATTTTCCAGACTTAAATTTCCAAATTCAAGTTTGAATCTACTTTTAGTTACAATTCATATGTATAATCATACTTATACAATTTCTATTTGGTTATATAAACCATTTCAATCTTTTATAATCTTGTTTTGATTATAATATTGACAACCAAACATTCCAATTATACTATAGTAATTTTATGAAATTATTTCTTTTATATCAAAATATAGTTTAGGTAAAATTATTTCATTTACCCTCTTTTCAACATAATACAGTGTTAGTTTACTTTGTTTAAGAGTTTAGAAAACACTATCGATACAATTGTACTTCCCGTACCGACCAGAATTCATAAAACATTTTATATTGACTAACAAGTACATTCTCTCATATATTTACACACACTAAACAACTCATTCTAGGGTATTGCTACCCTATCTCTAATAAGTAAAACCCCACAAAGCTAAAGTTATTGCTAAACCAAAGCTCTGATACCAACTGTAGCGACCCACATTTCGGAAGGCTTAAGTCAATAATAATCCACACATATCCAACCACTACTACAAAACAGGCCATTTGCATCGCCTCATTTGAATCGGTTTAAGTAAAAACTGATGCAAATAGAACTATTTGCATCAGTTATGTCTTAATAACCGATGCAATTGGTACGTTGAAAGCAATAGGTAATAAAAAAATCAAATTTGCATCAGTTGTCACCAACAACTGATGCAAATTCGTCGATGCAAATAGTTTTAGTCGCATTGGTTTTAAAGTCAACCGATGCAACTAAGTCCAAAATAATAATTTACGCATCGGTTACCTTGCGGAGGCGATGCAATTTCAAATTACTTAGGTCATTCGTCGCTCACTTTTACATCCCACCTTTCCAATTTTTTTCCGCCGCTCCCATTCTTTTCCCCAAATAATTTGCTAGCTTCAAAAAAAACCCCCTAAAATCACCGTTTGCTGGATTGATTTCGAGCTTCGAGTTTGCTGGATTGATTTTATATCGGTTGTTGTTCTTTGTGTTTGTGGAGGTTTGCGTTGAGCAGTCACTTTTCGTTTCAAATTTTGTTTCAAATCATTACCTGAGTAGTCAAAGCGTACAAAGTTTGTTCATACGATCACTGGACTCAGCTACAACCATTCATACGAGTGGTAGGTAAAAATTACCACTCTTTACAGATCTCTTCATCTTGTTGGTTAATGAATGTTTTGTGTTTGGATCTCATTAATTTGATTTTGGACAGATCCAATATCTCAACTGATGATCATTTACCTATACATTTCTATCTTATCTTGTTATACGTTTGAACCAGAGGGTAATTTTTTTCATAATTTTTTTCCTCAATTATCATGTCCTGCATGATGAGCATATTATGAATGCATTTATTTAAGCCTTTTGGGTTGCATCTCCTCGAAATATTTGTTTTATCGACCTGCAAAATCCTGACCATTTTTTTGTTCGTTATTAATCTAATTTTCGGACAGGTGAATCCACTCTTTAATTGTTGTTTTTTCCCCTTCTTTTTTTTCCAAACATTATCAGGTGATTAAGAGCTGCTGCAAACGACAGGCATGAACAATGAGCACAACAATTTTTAACTTCTGTTCTAATGGATTGAATGATGGTATTATTCTGCGTCAGGTTGAAATTGGATCCTTTCATAAGCTCTGTTCAGTTATTTCCATACATTAATTTCTGTATCGCTTTACGGACAGTTTTGTCTAGTTAGTTACTCATGTTAGTCATTATTCTTCAATATAATTCACCCATAATATGTCACATCATCCTTGAGACATATCAACAGTTAATGGTAACACAACTATGTTGCTTTTGGTGCGATTGCTCGTATATTAAATGGGAAAGAGTGAAATTTCACCCTGTTTCTTTACTAGTTAATACTTTTTGTGTGTCCCAATTAACAGAAAAGCAGCACAGAGGCTGCTTCTAAGTTTAAGTACAGATGAAGCAAACATGTTACAATAATAATGTTGCAGTGCGATCCTGATTGTTACTAGTTAGTATAATGTGTTTATTTGTTAATGCTATCAGTTTTTTTAATTTAGTAGATTGAGTCAACTTAGATCCTAATATTATGCTTGTAGTATAGTTTGTGCTTATAATAAATCAGTTTGTGCTACGGGCCGAATTTTTCAACAGCCTTCAGCAATTGATCCGTCCCAACCTATAAATTATCTCGAAAAGAAGAAATTAGAATACATCAAAACAATACTACATTTTTGTTATAGATTTTTCCTCGGTCACTAGTGAACCCATTTTGAATATATATTTATTATAAATATTGAACTGAAAATTGTATGAATACATCAAAACAATACTACATTTTTGTTGTGTAATTATTTACAGTCGAGCTGCACTTATTTACATTGGATAGTTTTTGTAGCAATAACATAGAATAAGTGGAACTGTGGAAGTACTATTTACCTTTAAGGATGGTTGGTGGTTAGGCCACCAAGTTATTGAGAGGACATTGCAAGTTTGAACCATAGTAACGATGATGTCAAATTGTTGTGAGAGAATCGTTGTAGGAGATGATGTCGAGTAGCAGATGAAGGCTACAGCAGTGTCAGTTGGTGGTGTGGGCAGGAAAGAAAGCAATGTGTGGCAGCAGTTTTTGTATAGATGTGACTATGGATGATGTTGATATGATAGTCGAGTTGTGGCTGCTGAATAGGCCGGAAGTGCTGAAGCGAGGCAATTGGAGGTATGACAGTTCTCTTTTTTTGTTCTGGGATTTGTTGGAATGTGATGCTCGGTGGTTTATATGGTGGTGGCAGGTAGTTGCTGTAGTTGTGGTGATGTGGTCAGGTGTGTTGAAGCTTGAGGTAGTTGCAAGTAGTTGATGTGAGTTACAGTAATGGTTGGAGATGTTGCCGCAGATAGGTGGTATTGGCTTCCATAATTGGACTTGTGTGGTTATTATGAAAGGGAACTATGCACAGAGTGTAAATACACTAGTTGTGAAGTCAGAAGAGTATGTGGTGATGTAGGTGAGGAAGTGCAGTGCTTGTCTGATGTTAATTATGAAAGTGAGGAAGTAAAATGAAGTTGCACTAATGTGCAGGAAGGAAGAGGAGAGGAGACTGCAGTTTTTGATGGGGGAGGTGTTGTTAAATGATGATGGGTGATGTTGTTTGCAGTGAGTAGAAGTTTGTTACTAACATAAATATTTAGTACGGCAGCTCAAAATGGAGAAGCAAACAAGGAGATAGTTACAAACGTAGATCCATCATGTGTCAATGCATCTAATCCCTTCCACCATGTAGAGAAATCATTTTCCTTGTTCACCTACTGAAGGTAATCATATCGTATTACTAGCAACCAAGTTAGTTCCCCTGTATAGTTTGATATAAACACATATTCCAAATCCGTACTTTGCTTCTTTTAGTTCACAAGTTCAAAAGTGGTATTTATAATTCCAAATTTGTATTGGCACAGGACTTACAAATGTTAATACGTCTAATATATCTTCTTTTTTTTCTTCTAAAAAAAAGAAAATGGGGTCGAAAGGCATCCCTGACCCTGAGGGTAGTCTCATAGTTTCTGAAAGGTGGAGACAATGGGGTTTGTTTACGTATTTTACTCCATTCTATCGAATTTTCTCTCAAAACAAAATGTTGAACGGAAAAAGTGCATGAAGCAGTGAGTAGATTGTTTGTGATATCACTATATAAAAAACTTGTATATACGCTCTAGAGAAATCTCATATATTCATATACTTTTCTTCCTAAATGACGATATTTGATTACTTTTGCCAATACTTGCATGATATACTGGTCTAATATCATTTGATATATCGGCAAATATTGCCAATATATCGCAAAAAGTATCGTTGACCAGTGTTTTAGCCGGTTTGAAACAAAAATCGTTTGAAGTTCGATATGTTATACATCGGTGATCTATCACTGATATTATCTGATACAGTTCAACAAGGCCTGTGACCTAAAAGATTGAGAGACTAGCTAAGTGGCACACACTGGTGTTTGTGCACATCAAATTATTGCATAAAATTACTTATGGCTGAATATGGCATTGGTTTTGCTTGCTATGATGTTCTGGAAGTTTCATTAATTTGTTAGGTAGTCTTTTGTTAAAGTATTTTGTTCTATTAGTAAATAATTAAGGTGTGCAAGAAGCATGTAAGGGTTATAAATTGTATTGCTTAAATGAAAGAAAGGGGACGTTAAGTTATTGCAAAGCTTTCCTCCTATTTAGTACATCACTATTTCTTTTCACTGCCTTCCTCTCTTCTTGCTGTTTCTTTCTAATTTCTTCCTGTTTTGTCTTGTTCTTCACCCCTTTCTCTATATCTTTCCTCTCATCTACTACATTTAATTCAAGAAGTACACTTTCATTATCCCATATTAACCACCTAACTGTGAACAACAAAATTGCTTATAATATAGTGGTAATTTTTGTTTGTCATTACATTGTTTTAAAACAATTTCTGACCATTTGAGATTACAATGTGTCGAGCATGAAAGTATTAAAAAAAGGCAGAGTAAACTTAATGTAGGTAAAAGAATCAAAGAAAATGATAATTGGCTCCCAAATTGTTGCGACTGCTCTCCCTAAGATGTTAAATTATTAGCTAATATAACAAGATGTGAAATGGGTTATTTAATGTCAGCGGGGAGAAGTGAATGGTAGTAGAAGCACGTGGGGTAATAACAGTTTGAAGTTGTAGTGATGTGAGAAGTGGTATGTGCAGTTTGGAGTTTTAAACTTGCAGTGGATTGGCTGTTGAATGTGATGGCAGGAAGGAGTTGTGCAGGTCAGTGGTTCTAGGAAATGAGGCAGAAAAGCAGGTGATGTAGAAGGCTATGACGTCCCACGGAGATCTGTTGGTGTTGTAAAAGATCATTATCTTGTTCTAATAGTTAGGAGAGGGGAGAACTTATTATATTCATTATCATTCATGCCTAAGGTGTTTGCAACGAGGGCAGGGCAGCAGTCAAATGTGGTTTTGTATTGGCTCTGGTAGGAAACAGTGGAAATGTTTGGACTGCTGTGGCTTGATGAAAGGCAGAGGGGTTGTTTACTGGTGACGTTGAAGTGATTAAAGTGTACCTGTGATGTTAAGACTGTGTTGTTAGAGGAGAAATGGCACTGGTGGAGTTTGTAGTGAATGTGAAGTGATGAGAAGCAGACAGTGGAATGAAGTGGTTGGCAGGGTGCAGAGGCAAGTTATGCAGAGGTTATGCTTGTTGTGTGTACGTTGTTGATGGAGGTAATTGTGAGATGCAGTGCACTGATACAGGGGTGATGTTAGCAGAGAGGTAAGTGATGAATGGAGGAAGTTGATGGTCAGTAAGCAAGTTGATTTGGAAATTGTTTGTATGGGCTGTGATGAATGTTGTTGTTACAGAGTGGGATGATTTGAAGTGCACAGAGAAGTAGCACTGTGTATGGTGTGTAATTTTGTACGTTCACGGGTTTGTGGCACTGTCACTGTCAGATATTTGTAGAAGTAATTAAAGGTTGTGGGAAAGATGATGGTTGTGCGTAGTTTATGACTGTAATCTTGCCTCTGTCCTCTTTATGTTGTGCAACTGAAACATACAAAGGTTTGCCTATAATCCTTTATTATAACTAGCACATATGGAAATATATTACTATAAACTATACCATTTAAATTTTGTTGCTTTGCATAAAATGTTAATAATTGAGTTTTGTATAGTATAATATTTAGAAATAAACAATATCCATTTATTAAATTATAAGACGTCAGCTTAGTGGACAAATATGTAACAGATTATATCAATCAGTATGCTAACAACATTCTTTTCTTTATAGGCACTTCTTTGTTGCTTTGTCTGAACCTTAGTTGGCATTGTCTATTAGATGATGGATGCAAAAAGACTAGCTGGTGAGTTACCATATTTCATTCATTTCATCTCAATTGTAATTCTAACAGTTCCTCCACGTCCCTGCTTTATTTTCATGTTGTTACATGTAGTCTTTTCTATCAGGTAGCTCAAGTACAAAATAGGATGAAGGTTTGTGCATTTGAAGACCATCTTCTGTGTGACGCCCCACCTCTATGCTCACAATAACAAAGAGTATTAATAGAAATACTGTCTGTTATCACGAAGAATAAGGCTGGATAGGAGCGGCCATCCGTAGTTAGGCCTTACACTAGTATTGGTTATCTCGATAGGAGTGGTATATATTTTTATTTTTCATCTCATATTTGTTTACTCCCATCGACATACCCAATTCTGGTATAAAACGAACTACGATGGTTCATAATAGTTTAGGACAATATATATAATAATAACACAGATAAAACAGAAGGTCTCATATATATATATATATATATATATATATATATATATATATATATATATATATATATATATATATATATAACTGATGTCAGTTGATATACATGGGAAACAATACATATGATACAACTACAACTGTCGACTCTGGAAGTTACATATACAAGTACATTATCGTGAATAATATGCATGAATATACAACATCCTATACGTATACCCTGGCTACTAAACATGACAACAACTACTCCAAAAGATATGAACAGACTTCATAGCTCAAGCGGCAATCCAAAGTAAAATATCAACAACCTGTAAATACTCGGTCTGACCCGAGTATTATATTCAGAAGAAAATAATACACGGGTCAGTCTAATTCAAACTCAGTTATTAGTGCACAGAAGCAATAATAATTAAATATGAATATACGACAGTCACAGTAAATTCCGTCTATCCGACCCTTCTAGAAGAGAATCGGATAACGTAAATATAACACGTAATAGTATTAAACAACAAATCAGCAGATTCAAAATATCAACAAAGATGAATGAAAAGAATATCAATGAAGATATATTTAAAAGAAAACATCAGAATTGCCTAATTGGCAATTAACACAAAATGATTAAATTAAATCAAATCAATTTAATAATTGAAATGTTACTTAACAACATCAAAACCGATTGGCTGCAGTACACGCACGCGTGCACTGCCTCGCCAATATGGCATATAAAATACGCAAAGGATCAATGAATCAAAAGCAAAGAAATATCAATTAAAATCAATACTGTGTGGCTGCAGTGCACGCACGCGTGTACTGCCTCGCCACTTCAGTATATGAAATAGAAATCTGCACGAGGTCAAACCCGAGTATAGGGTTCAACACAAGCAAAACTGTATGAAGTGCGCAACAGGCTGAAGACAGTGCACGACAACAAAAAGTAAGCAGATATCCCAAATGCATCAAATATATGGTAGACAAAACTGTGTCAATGCTGAAGCACCAAACTCCATATTATGAACAACAAGTCAAAGTGACCTCAAGTAATACAAATGATGTCACCATATTGAAACCAAATCATGAATGCACAAATATCAGACCCAGTTCATGTCAGTGTAGAACCCTGACTCAAACCCAGGCTCACATGTATAATGAAGTACAATTAATAATCAAGTTAATTCATGATAGCAGAGGAATCACATGCTTAATGCAAACAGCAAAAGTACGGTGTAACTCAATGATGCAGCATAACAGGAAATCAAAGTTTACAAGTATGCATGTACGAAATAATATAGGACAACAGCTTCAACACCATGCAACAGCAATTCAGGTAAAACTTGTATGCATAGGGAATGAATAAGGCAAGTAAGACTAGAATGCTACTGCACAAGCCGAGTTAACTAAGTGCAGAAACAGGTGGTACAATACTTGCAAATTTTGCTCAAAGAATGATACCCAACTATATGAATAAACAATCCCCCATGAGCCCATTTAAGTGTACAATTCCGTGACAATATCAAGTGATCATGACTAGAACTGATCTTCAAGAAAACCAGGCTAGAGTGAAAGCTACAAGTGCACTATGGATGCAACCCACACTACAACAGAGGCATACAACAATCAGGTCTCACACGAATCTATACCAAATGAAGCAAAGTCAAACTCAACTGACATGAGCAATGCACAAAGGATCAAATCTGAATAAAGAAAATTTTCCCATCAACAAAATAATAAAATAACAATATGGAATGTTTACTGATACAAAATTAACCTTCAATATTTTTAAAAGCGAAATTCAAATACTGTCTCCATAAAATAAATTTTTCCCAAAACAGTAAATAAGCAATCAAAATTATAGTGCTAAGTTAGCAACACCCCAAAATAATTGTTTAGAAGTTGGAATATCTTCCCAAAAAGGCCAAAAGAACAGATTTGGCAGGTTGAAAGATAAAAAGAAGGAAAATCACTGAAAAGCTGATTGCTGAATTTTGAAGGAAATCGCTGAAAGCTTGTTATAATCAAAGGATCTACAGACAGCTGATTAAATGACTATTTTCGAAAGCATTATGCATGAAAGCTTCCATAGCATTGAACTTGATTAGACTACAATAACCATGGACAAAAGTGAAACAGCCTCAACATACCACAAGACAGTTTCTACATGTATATGATGCACAGTGTAGACGCAAATGTCACTGTGAAGCAGTGAAAACAAATGTACAGAGTGTCCACCGTCTGTGGCGATGCAATGCAACTTGTCTACAACATGAACAGGTACTGTTACCAAAATATAGACTCAAATGAACAAGGTCAAAAGTGCTACCAGAGGCAATGAATTGTATGGCAAAAGTCGGACAAGATTGACATCACAAAATCAAGTTTGTAAACCAAGACCAACACAACTGCAGTTTGAATCAAAGTCTGCCTAATTCATCAGTAATTCAATAAACAAAAACTGTGAAACTTATAATCACCAAAAACATACGAGATCGAACATAGTCTAAGTACCAAATTTTGAACAAGTCGGTAAATTCGAAACCGTGACAACCAATGTCACCAGTGAAAATAATATATATACATAAGTACTCGAGGCAACATGGAAGCAGTGATAGTGCTAAAGTCACAGAGACCAAACTCAAACGAGTTACAGTTTCAAACGCAACAAAACAATGAACAAAATCAAACAATTACTGGTTACGGTTTCAGGGAAGATGAAGGAGATTTCAAAGCATTTAATAGTTGTAACAAATTCGAGCCGAAGTCATCAGAAATCCACAGAAAACAAAGACGAGATCAACAAATCAAACTCTCCTGGTTGCAAAATTACAAACTCCAATTATTATATTATCAAATCATGGAATCGTATACTTAATCTCAAGTTCGCAACCCATTCAAAACAATATCACAGAGAAATGACCGAAGTCAAAGTAAGAAAACATCGATTTCCAAACCAAACTCAAAGCCACGGAACTCAAGAAATGAAGAATTATATGACATCGAATTAGATGTGAGTGGGTAAGCACTCACCTTCGTTACTGAAGACCACGAATTCGACGTCTTCGAATTTGCGAATACCCTAGTTGCTGAAGATTGAACGAGCGCAGACTCCAAGCACAAACGAAGTCGAACTTGATCGAATTGATTTGGCGTCTTCAGTTTTTGAAGAAGCCCTAGCTTCGAAAGAGGGGCGAACGAGAGAGGCCTCCATTTTTACTCGTGTTTTTTAGGGTTAGGTTTTTAAACGAATGCCAGAATGAGAAAGAACGGGTCGAATAATTTTTATAAAAAGGGAACGGTAATGTAGATTACCACAGTGCCATAAACATGAACGTGGGCCAATAATAATTTTCAAAGCCCAAACAACACTTAATAAATTTCTAAGCGAATTAGAAACTGATTAAAACACTTAACAGCAATTAACAACAAGATTAATCGTCTAACGACAGTAATTAATTACTGCGAAATCTTAGGTTGTTACAGACTCCCCTCCTTATAAAAATTGCGTCCCCGCAATTTTCATAATTAAGGTCATCAATAACAATAAATTTTCTAACATAAACTGGTTAAGCTAGAAAATGAAGGTAGAGAATTCAAACATCAAAGAAATCTTTTAATTTCAATCAAAGAAATTCAAAATTTCTCAACAAAATTTAACTATCAATTAGATAATCAGGAAACAACTAAACTGGATAAATGCAATTATCAACAATATTCAATTATCAATAAGATAATTAGAATACAGAAATCACAAACCAGCAATATCTAATTGTCGATACGATAATTAGAAGGCAGCAAAATCTAATTATCAACAAAGATAATTAGAAAACAACAATTCATTAAAATCAACATAATCCAGAATCAATTAGTGACTAGAAAATCTTATAATCCGCAAAATCAGCAATTATTTAATTATCAAAAGCGATAATTAAATCTCAAATCAGCAAATATTTAATTATCAAAAGCGATAATTAAATCTCAAATATCTAATTATCACAAGCGATAATCAGAAATCTCAAACCATCAAATCAACAAATCAACTAATATCGGATTATCAAAAACGATAATCAAATCAACAAATATCCAATTATCAAAAACGATAATCAGAACTCATATCAACAAATATTCGATTATCAAAAACGATAATCAAATCAACAAATATCTGATTATCAAAAACGATAATCAGAACTCATATCAACAAATATTCGATTATCAAAAACGATAATCAAATCAACAAATATCCAATTATCAAAAAGGATAATCAGAACTCATATCAACAAATATTCGATTATCAAAAACGATAATCAAATCAACAAATATCCGATTATCAAAAACGATAATCAAAACTCATATCAACAAATATTCGATTATCAAAAACGATAATCAAATCAACAAATATCCTATTATCAAAAACGATAATCAGAAATCATATCAACAAATATCCAATTATCAAAAACGATAATCAGAACTCATATCAACAAATATTTGATTATCAAAAACGATAATCAAATCAATAAATATCCGATTATCAAAAACGATAATCAGAACTCATATCAACAAATATCCAATTATCAAAAACGATAATCAGAACTCATATCAACAAATATTCGATTATCAAAAACGATAATCAAATCAACAAATATCCGATTATCAAAAACGATAATCAAATCAACAAATATTCGATTATCAAAAACGATAATCAAATCAACAAATATTCGATTATCAAAAACGATAATCAAATCAATAAATATCCGATTACCTGCAGATAATTGGAAACAACAAATATCTAGAAATCAATTAAGATAATCTAGAAAATCAACAAAAAAGGTTGGATCGATCCCATCAGATGGCGAATTTTAGCTACGCCGCACGTGCATCAACATATGGCCGAAGCCTACCAAGTACGCAACATAATTTTGGCGCCCAACAAATGACCCGAAAGTCCAACATATGACCCGAAGGTCCGGTACTGGTATTGACCCGAAGGTCCAACATAGTGGCTCGAAGGCACACGAAAATCATCATATATTCAATTAACGAGTCCGGAATTAACCGAAATAGCAAACGCACATGTCCCATACCACGTGTTTTACTAAATCGTTTGATTATTTTCATCGTTTCCTTGAACGTGTAAAATCATCAAAATCATCAAACAGCAAATGTTTCAATTAACGAGTCCGGAATTAACCGAAATAGTAAAAGTGTGGTTTCATACTCCGCACTTTTGCTACATCGTTTAAATCTCTTCATCGTTTCCTTGAAAGTGCAAATTGTATTCCAAAAATAACATTACACATTCTCAAGCGGACAAGTCCGGAATTAAGCGAATCAGTAAAAGAAAGGGGTCATAATCCTCGATTTTTCTGAAACGTTTAAGTCACTTTCTCATTCTTTTGAAAACGCAAAATGAAAACTTCTGAAAACAATTTTATTTATTTTGTAAAAGTAATAATTTACATTCTCAAACGAACAAATCCGGAATTAGGCGAATCAGTAAAAGAAAGGGGTCATAGTCCTCGATTTTGCTGAAACGTTTAAATCACTTCCTCATTCTTTTGAAAACGTAAACTGAAAAATTTTGAAAACAATTTTTATTTTTAAAACACTTTTTATAATCACGTGGTTAAATCAGCAACATAAGTAGCAACTTCAACAAAGAAATGGTACTTCTCAAAACAATACAAAACTAATCTCAAAATCAGCATTGCGGGATAACCGCTTCAAAATCCACTTTAAAATTTGACGGTTACTGAAGTCAAAGCGACAGTAAATTTTAAACGTCAAAATTTCATCAAAATAATTTGCATCAAAATTTCATATCAGTGAATTTTCATTCATTAAAATATCAACAAAACACCTTGCTTCAAAATTTGGCATAGGTGTAAAAATCCTGTTATAAAGATAACGGCAACTAAATACGTTTCATAACCAAGCATCGGTTCAACGTAAAATTAATGCAGTAACGTGCAATTCAAATTTGCACGCACACTACAATATAAACAAAAGGTTACTCAAATATATCTTCTATGAAGATATTTTAAAACAACAAAAATCTAATCAGCATGCGATTAGTATTAAAGATAACCAGTATAAATTTTCAACAAATCAAAACCACTGGTTAAACAACATAATGAATTAAATTCATTTTCATATTTTGATTTTTTTTAATCAAAATAATTATCAGTTGTACTCAGCGAAGCAGTCACACTGTTTTCGCTGCGCACTCTGATAAACAAAGCACAAACCACTCAATCATCAAAACACAAATTCACTTTTTATTTTTAAATAAAGATATTTAAAAATTTCCATCGTATTTTCAAAACTTTAGTTTTGACTCAAAGCACATATAAAACATCGACACATAGTTGTAACACATGTTCCATCTAAGTTATGTTTTATATTATGTCCATAAACCTCGCTCTGATACCAACTGTGACGCCCCACCTCTGTGCTCAAATAACAAAGAGTATTAATAGAAATACTGTCTGTTATCACGAAGAATAAGGCTGGATAGGAGCGGCCATCCGTAGTTAGGTCTTACACTAGTATTGGTTATCTCGATAGGAGTGGTATATATTTTTATTTTTCATCTCATATTTTTTTACTCCCATCGACATACCCAATTCTGGTATAAAACGAACTACGATGGTTCATAATAGTTTAGGACAATATATATAATAATAACACAGATAAAACAGAAGGTCTCATACATATATATATATATATATATATATATATATATATATATATATATATATATATATATATAACTGATGTCAGTTGATATACATGGGAAACAATACATATGATACAACTACAACTGTCGACTCTGGAAGTTACATATACAAGTACATTATCGTGAATAATATGCATGAATATACAACATCCTATACATATACCCTGGCTACTAAACATGACAACAACTACTCCAAAAGATATGAACAGACTTCATAGCACAAGCAGCAATCCAAAGTAAAATATCAACAACCTGTAAATACTCGGTCTGACCCGAGTATTATATTCAAAAGAAAATAATACACGGGTCAGTCTAATTCGAACCCAGTTATTAGTGCACAGAAACAATAATAATTAAATATGAATATACGACAGCCACAGTAAATTCCGTCTATCCGACCCTTCTAGAAGAGAATCGGATAACGGTAAATATAACACGTAATAGTGTTAAACAACAAATTAGCAGATTCAAAATATCAACAAAGATGAATGAAAAGAATATCAATGAAGATATATTTAAAAGAAAACATCAGAATTGCCTAATTGGCAATTAACACAAAATGATTAAATTAAATCAAATCAATTTAATAATTGAAATGTTACTTAACAACATCAAAACCGATTGGCTGCAGTACACGCACGCGTGCACTGCCTCGCCAATATGGCATATAAAATACGCAAAGGATCAATGAATCAAAAGCAAAGAAATATCAATTAAAATCAATACTGTGTGGCTGCAGTTCACGCACGCGTGTACTGCCTCGCCACTTCAGTATATGAAATAGAAATCTGCACGAGGTCAAACCCGAATATAGGGTTCAACACAAGCTAAACTGTATGAAGTGCGCAACAGGCTGAAGCCAGTGCACGACAACAAAAAGTAAGCAGATATCCCAAATGCATCAAATATATGGTAGACAAAACTGAGTCAATGCTGAAGCACCAAGCTCCATATTATGAACAACAAGTCAAAGTGACCCAAAGTAATACAAATGATGTCACCATATTGAAATCAAATCATGAATGCACAAATATCAAACTCAGTTCAGGTCAGTGTAGAACCCTGACTCAAACCCAGGCTCACATGTATAATGAAGTACAATTAATAATCAAGTTAATTCATGATAGCAGAGGAATCACATGCTTAATGCAAACAGCAAAAGTACGGCGTAACTCAATGATGCAGCATAACAGGAAATCAAAGTTTACAAGTATGCATGTACGAAATAATATAGGACAACAGCTTCAACACCATGCAACAACAATTCAGGTAAAACTTGTATGCATAGGGAATGAATAAGGCAAGTAAGACTAGAATGCTACTGCACAAGCCGAGTTAACTAAGTGCAGACACAGGTGGTACAATACTTGCAAATTTTGCTCAAAGAATGATACCCAACTATATGAATAAACAATCCCCCATGAGCCCATTTAAGTGTACAATTCCGTGACAATATCAAGTGATCATGACTAGAACTGATCTTCAAGAAAACCAGGCTAGAGTGAAAGCTACAAGTGCACCATGGATGCAACCCACACTACAACAGAGGCATACAACGATCAGGTCTCACACGAATCTATACCAAATGAAGCAAAGTCAAACTCAACTGACATGAACAATGCACAAAGGATCAAATCTGAATAAAGAAAATTTTCCCATCAACAAAATAATAAAATAACAATATGGAATGTTTACTGATACAAAATTAACCTTCAATATTTTTAAAAGCGAAATTCAAATACTGTCTCCATAAAATAAATTTTTCCCAAAACAGTAAATAAGCAATCAAAATTATAGTGCTAAGTTAGCAACACCCCAAAATAATTGTTTAGAAGTTGGAATATCTTCCCAAAAAGGCCAAAAGAACAGATTTGGCAAGTTGAAAGATAGAAAGAAGGAAAATCACTGAAAAGCTGATTGCTGAATTTTGAAGGAAATCGCTGAAAGCTTGTTATAATCAAAGGATCTACAGACTGCTGATTAAATGACTATTTTCGAAAGCATTATGCATGAAAGCTTCCATAGCATTGAACTTGATTAGACTACAATAACCATGGACAAAAGTGAAACAGCCTCAACATACCACAAGACAGTTTCTACATGTATATGATGCACAGTGTAGACGCAAATGTCACTGTGAAGCAGTGAAAACAAATGTACAGAGTGTCCACCGTCTGTGGCGATGCAATGCAACTTGTCTACAACATGAACAGGTACCGTTACCAAAATATAGACTCAAATGAACAAGGTCAAAAGTGCTACCAGAGGCAATGAATTGCATGGCAAAAGTCGGACAAGATTGACATCACAAAATCAAGTTTGTAAACCAAGACCAACACAACTGCAGTTTGAATCAAAGTCTGCCGAATTCATCAGTAATTCAATAAACCAAAACTGTGAAACTTATAATCACCAAAAACATACGAGATCGAACATAGTCCAAGTACCAAATTTTGAACAAGTCAGTAAATTCGAAACCGTGACAACCAATGTCACCAGTGAAAATAATATATATACATAAGTACTCGAGGCAACATGGAAGTAGTGATAGTGCTAAAGTCACAGAGACCAAACTCAAACGAGTTACAGTTTCAAACGCAACAAAACAGTGAACAAAATCAAACAATTACTGGTTACGGTTTCAGCGAAGATGAAGGAGATTTCAAAGCATTTAATAGTTGTAACAAATTCGAGCCGAAGTCATCAGAAATCCACAGAAAACAAAGACGAGATCAACAAATCAAACTCTCCTGGTTGCAAAATTACAAACTCCAATTCTTATATTTATCAAATCATGGAATCGTATACTTAATCTCAAGTTCGCAACCCATTCAAAACAATATCACAGAGAAATGACCGTAGTCAAAGTAAGAAAACATCGATTTCCAAACCAAACTCAAAGCCACGGAACTCAAGAAATGAAGAATCATATGACATCGAATTAGATGTGAGTGGGTAAGCACTCACCTTCGTTACTGAAGACCACGAATTCAACGTCTTCGAATTTGCGAATACCCTAGTTGCTGAAGATTGAACGAGCACAGACTCCAAGCACAAACGAAGTCGAACTTGATCGAATTGATTTGGCGTCTTCAGTTTTTGAAGAAGCCCTAGCTTCGAAAGAGGGGCGAACGAGAGAGGCCGCCATTTTTACTCGTGTTGTTTAGGGTTAGGTTTTTAAACGAATGCCAGAATGAGAAAGAACGGGTCGAATAATTTTTATAAAAAGGGAACGGTAATGTAGATTACCACAGTGCCATAAACATGAACGTGGGCCAATAATAATTTTCAAAGCCCAAACAACACTTAATAAATTTCTAAGCGAATTAGCAACTGATTAAAACACTTAACAGCAATTAACAACAAGATTAATCGTCTAACGACAGTAATTAATTACTGCGAAATCTTAGGTTGTTACATTCTGTTTAATTTATCCACTGTCAACGATACGTTCTCTTCTCTGTATATATGTATTTTTGTGTCTACATATAACACGCTGCATTTATTTTTTACTACTGACTGTCTGATTATGTAATGTGGAATTTATTTATGTTTTTCATTCTTTTGTCGAATTATTAAATCTGATTATGTATTTTCCATTGATTTTTATTTTGAATGATTGTAATATTGCATGCAATAATTGTTTGTTATAATCAATAATATATACATAGTCTATTTGAGTACTGTAATAATGGTTTCTGAGAAATGGCTTTTTTGCATTAGGTATAAATAGCTGATGCAATAGAGGGATTAGTTTGCATCGGTTGTTATAAAAAACCGATGCAATAGAGGGATTAGTTTGCATCGGTTTTCAACAACAACCTATGCAACAAGTTCCTTTATTGCATCGGTTTTCATTACAACCGATGCAACATGCGGTTGCGTTCAAGCTACCAACCATGATTTTTTGTATCAGTTCTTAGTAACAACGGATGCAAAAAGGACCATTTTGCATCGGTTTCAGAACTGATGCAAAAGTGTTAAGCCTGTTGCATCGGTTGCATATGCATCGGTTGTTGAACTGATGCAAAAGGGGGGTAAACAACCGATGCAAATGGCCTGTTTTGTAGTAGTGAACTTAAACAATCTAGAACATAGATAATCAATGTGATTAATTAATAAAAATAAGAAAAGAAGGAGAAAACAAACACGAAATCTTGCAATAGAATGACAAAATATAATAATCAAATAAAAAGTTTCATGAAGTTACTTATATTATACATTTGATTATAATTTATACAGCACTTATCATAGTTATATATATAAAAGGGGTAAATAAATAATGCAGCAGAACAGCATGATGCAGAGAATAATAATAGTAATAATATACCAAATCTTCGTCTTCGTCACCTAGAATAAATCTTCAGTAAGCTGAAAACTCAAGGCTGACCCGAGCGTAATGAATATAAAAAACACTCAAGTTAGGACTAAAATATTCTTATGTGAGTCAAATAGTTATCGCATATAATATGAGTGTCGTGGCGTCAAAGATGTTTACGAGGTTTCACATCTCCTATCCAGTGTATAACGTGCATGCAATAACTCAAGAGATGTTATGGGTTTTTCATCTCTTAAGGACTCGTTAAAATATTTATATGTAGTAGAATACACTACATATATAATGTCTAATCAATAAAATAAATATCAAAAAAGCGTTAAGGTTTTACATTGATCCCCCTTAACGTGTTTTTAAGCATTGTCGTACAGTTTGCATATAAAACACTAGTAAACTGTCGGTGGATAGAGATGCGCCGTGATACGACAACACTAAATCAAAATCGTAGTGGTCTCATATAGGGATAAAAGTAGGACAAGGCACGTGAAGTAATGCCCAAGGTAGGATACTACTAGTTCGGGTCGAAGGGCTGGTGGTAACGCGTCATAGTTAAGACTGCCCACTGCATTCATCCATCCCATATCGAGTCAAAGGGAGGCTATCCCAAATCAAGGTGCACCAATCAAAACCAACAACAAGAGTAATAATATGGACCGAGTCCAAAAAAATCGAAGAACGGATGTCCGCTAGGGTAATTAGCCCACTTGGCCCTATCAAGCTGTCCTATTTTAGACATTTAAAATTCGCATAAGTGCCGGGGTCTATTCATCATCGTTCTCTTTCTTCAAATCCAGCAAACAACGCCAAATCCAACCACTTCATTCTAGAGTCTCCTAAACGTACATAGTTTTTAAAATGGTTCCAATATTGATAGATAGTATGCCAATAAGAGGCCTCGGTCTCTTTAACAACCAAATGACATTTTACACACCAGTTGGTACTTTTACATTTCGAAAACAATTCGTACTTGATATAAAAATATCATATCCGCTTCAAAATCAAATTCATTTCAAAATCATCATATTACTCAAAATATACTATTTCAATTCAAAATTATGTTCATCTTAATATCTCGATTTCAGTTCCAATTCAAAATTGCTTTGAATTTCCATTTGGGTTATAACTTTAATTTAACCCATTATGTATTTAAATCAAGGATTTAAATATAAAATTCCACCTTTTAATCAGCTTAAATTTTTATATTTTATATTCTATAAAATAGTTTGAATGGTTTTAAAATAGTTAAATAGTTAAAATAGTTTAATAGAAAAAAGTTTGAGTATTGAAAATGGTTTATATTGTAAAATAGTTTGGAAAGTCAAAATAATTTATATACTTATGAAGATAGATTTTAAACAATTCATAATAAAATAATTTATTTGAAAATAATTTCAAAGTCAAACTGATTCAATTCCCCATTTTCCAATTCAAAATAATTTCAATTCCATTTCGAATTAATCGCTTCTATTTCGATTTTAAGTCGAATTTTTTACTTCGATTCCAACTTTAATTTAAATCAATTTCAGTTTCGATTCCAAATTAATTCAATTTTGATTTCAGATTAATTTCAATTTCAATTTATATCAATTTCGAGCTCGATATTCAAAATATCGATTCAAAACACTTAAATCAATTTAACCTTCAAAATTCAATTTTAAATCTCAGTCTTCAAATACAATTCAAGTCCAAGCTCAATTTTGAAATATCGTTTTATATTACTTTGCTTAGCAATATTCAAATTTCGAATAAAAGTATAATCTTTTAAAATAAATCAATTTCTGAAATTCAAATCATATTTTGATTATAACCTCAGAATCTCAACTTCGATTGTTTAAACAAATCTTGTTTCCAAATTTAAATTTCAACATTTTGAGCTCAAGTTCGAAAATAATTCGATTTCCATAAATTCGATTTTTACTTCTTAAATCAAATCATTTAAATAATTCCAAATCGAAAAATTTCAAAATTATTTAATTTAACCAAATCCAATGTCCGTATATTATTTTCTATCCTACGGCCAAGTGAATCAATTATTTCAATTTGATTCAAGGATGGATATATATCATTTCAACCCAAAATAATTGTCACAGGTATATATCATTTCAACCTATTTCTTAATTTATTTGAAATAATTTGATTTACAGTTTTATATACTGTAAATAATATACAAGATGATATAGGATATATCAAATAAATAAACATCTAAATCACCCAAAATGTCAACCAATAGCATCCATCGCAATCAATCATCCAACATTCAATATAATTCACAACAATTTCATAGTTATTAGTATCGGGTATTTTTTTGGCAATTAAATTCCATTTTCAAATCAAACTGTCAATTTTAATTTTAACAGTTAATTCAAATGATAATTTAGATGATAATTAACTTTATCAAACAACAATCAATAAATTTATATCACTTCATAATTTCAAATTTAACTAGCAGAAAAATATTTTAGTACGTTGTGAGCATTATAAAACACTCACCTTTTATTTAAAACCAAAAATATTTCAGCTTTAAATAAATGCCACTTTGATTCCACATCAAAGCCTTCGTCGATAAGATTCCAACGTCGCTTGTTTTGTCTCAATGCGGACCTCGTAAGTGAAAGTTATATAATTAATAAGATTTACACGAATTATATATAAAATAATTTACATTTTATTTTATTAACCTTTCAAATGTTCTGGGCCGTAGATAATTTTTTCTAGAAATCAAAGCCACTCAAAATCCTTTCTTACTTCACGCGTAACATTTATAGGCCGAAAGTCGTGCTCGAAGCACTCGCCGCCGTTTGTATATTCGATCACTGCTTCACCCCCTCGCCTCAAGAAGTCGATCCAACACCACCACGATGAAGACCATCACAGCACGCACTCCCAGCCTTGACGACGACGAGCTCGGCCCACCCCCTAACACTCGCAAACCCACTCAACGTCGCGCCTTTCCATAGCCATAGCCGTTGATTCTCTTCGCCATATA
Source organism: Allium cepa (assembly GCA_030765085.1). Lineage (NCBI taxonomy): Eukaryota > Viridiplantae > Streptophyta > Magnoliopsida > Asparagales > Amaryllidaceae > Allium > Allium cepa. The sequence continues at coordinate 399,281,076 of CM060938.1, read as the reverse complement.
AGATCATAGCCATTAGATCTCCAGAGGAGGACGTGCTCTACATTTCTTCAATTGGAAACTTTGGCTAATTCGGCTTGGTTGAGGAGATGGGAAGGAGGAAATTTGAATGATTTCGGCCATTAATTTTCGATTGGCGGCTACATGAATTTTTAGGGATTAGGGCTTTGAACGCACGTATATATAGGTGCATATATATTGTTTTATTATTATTTCGACTATTCACGTACTTTCCCTAAGGAACTTCAAACGAAGCATGCTGCCTAGCGTTTATAATGTTTTACCCTTATTCCAAATACAATGAAATATGTTTTGAGGCCTAATTCGATCGTATGTGGAAGATAGCTTTTCGAATGGAATAAAAATATTAAATTTTCAATATTAATTTCAACGCGTTTCTATCCCGTACGACCAAACGGTAACTCCAAACGCTACGAAATTCGAAATCCGAAAATAGTACACTATTACGGATCCAATGGAACTGGTTTCGTCGAATTCCGATACTGTGCCCTAGAAAACTATTTTATTGTGTCGATTAAATCGAGCGATTTTCAAAATCGACGAAATTACTTGAAATTCAAATTTAAAAAACTTATCAACACAATTATAATTAAAATAGAATGTATATCTATATTAGAAACAATTTTGATTCTTGTTAAATCACAAATTCAATTATTTACACTGTTCCAATATTAAATTTCACCACTAAATTAATATATATATATATATATATATATATATATATATAATTTCCAATTTTAATTTATCAACTTTTTAATTCTATTCAAAAGTCCACTATCATCACTTTGATTGAAATAAAGTATAAATCAACTTTAAAAACCATTTCCATTCACATTTAACTCCAGATTCACATGTTTACCAATTTCAAATATTAAATTTACTATTCACCTAATCCGTAAAATCGCTATATTTTAAATTCTAAACCATTTCACTAATTCAACCAAAATCTATATTCAAAATAAATTAATTCTCCAAATTCAACATTTAAATATAAATTAAACGTTCAAAACCAAACGACCAAAATTCCGGGTCGTTGCATAGTTTATACATGTTTTAGTCAAAATATAACTTAATAAAACTTTGAAAAATAATTTTGAAAGATTTAATAAGAATATTCAATAATATATGTAAAAACCAATATATTATAACTTATTAAAATATAAATGAAAATTCAATATATAAACTTAAAAACATTAAAATGACATCCTTATAAGTAAGAGATTGAAAATCATTTTGGGAAATATTTTGAAATGATTATTTAAAAAGCAGAATATTTGAAAATCAATTTAAAACAAGATTAGAGAAGGTGAAAGAGATCGGGAAAGTGCTATCATGGTTTTAACATAAATTTTATGACAATATAACTTAACTGGATTATCTTGAGATCTTGAAATCTTCATTGGGACTTCATTCTTGAACTCTTAAAACTCTATATCAGCATCTTGAAGCTACTCTTGATATTGTACAGTCTTCTTAATCAACACATGTCTAATATCTAGCACTATATACTACATATATCATGATAAAAAATTAGTATCTATATTTTATATAATGTCCTTTGGTTGTTATCATCAAAACCAATACTTAAGGTACTAATATAGTATTACTAACATTCCATAAGCAAGTAAACAAGCACATTCATTTTTACACAAATGTCGCTTCTCATCCCTTCTTCCAAAATAATAGTCTTTCAAAATTACTTTTAAGTTAGAATTTTTTTAAATGATATATATATATGTATGTATGTATGTATGTATGTATGTATGTATGTATGTATGTATGTATATTTCTTTTTAATGAAGCTAGTATATTTAATAGAAGTTCAAATAAACTTAAAGAGGGAGAGTGTAACTAAAACTCTTTATACTATAATAATAAAAAATTAAACTAGTTTTATAAAGTTATATATATAAAATACCTTTTTAAAATACTATAAACATTTATAGAAAATATATATTTAAAAATAATTACATAACATTAATTTGAAACCTTTTTCTTTTTTTACAAAATAAATATGTTTTATAAATATAATATAAAAACCTTACTTTAGAATTTCAAAATAAATTATTTAAAAATATATTTAAACTTCAAACTCCTTTTAAGATACTTATATTTCTTTTATAAAACTTCTTTGAAAAGATTTCATAAAATATCTAAAGTAAATAACATTATATACTTTACTAAAAATATGTTTTTCGAAAGTGCATTCATAGCGACTATGGCTATATTGACCAAAACTTTTATAACTTTGTTATATAAATTAAATAACTTTTCATCATAGTTTCTTACTATCTTTTATACTACTATAAATGTAGAAAACAAATAAAAAATATCTTTCAAAAATATTCATAAGATAGAGCTTAAACGGTAGATAGGGGATTCAAAGTGCATTTATAGCGACTATCGCTATATAAAGCAGGCTTAGGAAGAAGACGATGAAGTTAGTGAAGGTACAGTGAAGTGAAAATGAAAGAGATTGCACTTGGGAGATAGAAAAGAGCCTGAGGATAGCATGTCCAAAGCCCTTTACCTGGTAGGACTTTCTGTTTATCACTTTTATTTTCACTTATGATATCACAATGTATGTCATAGTGTAGTATCTTGCATGCTAGGATAAGCTTGGTTGTTACCTTTTATATTTATTATTGTGCACACATTTTTGATGGTTGATGTGTGATGGTTTCCTATGCTTGTAAATGATTGTTAAGCATGCAGGATTACCGTATCAATTTCGTTTGGAATTTCAGAGGCGAAATTCCGAAGAGGAAGAATGTAACGGCTCCTATTTTACATATCAAATGATCATAAAAATATTAATATTATTTGTATATTGGGTCATTTGGTTCTATAACTTTGAAAAATGACTAATAAAGATATTTTCCACCCTTGGAATTTTCATTATATGATTTTGACTTTAAAAATCCTGTATGGTCTATAACTTTTGGTAAGAGACAAACTGGGTTTTGAAACTACTTCCATTAGATTGGGATGATGATTTCTCTTTCCGTAGAGCGATTATAATGAAAAACCGGACTTATCGTTAGGGAGGCATGGCTATTTGAAGTTTTACATGATTTTTGACAGCTTAATGGTTAATTAGAGAGTTATTGTCTAAGCCCAGCCAATTTCGGGATTAACATCATGGGTAGGATTTCTCTCTATCATTTCATACTTCAAAATTTGAGAGAAACTTCCATTAATCAACTCGGAGCCAAAATGTGACTCTAAACTTTACTTTAATTAGCAAAATCTACTCATTAGAAGGAGACTAGCGTAATTAGCACTTGGATTTTGAGATTTCCTATCGACGATCACTTGAAGCTACTATTCATCTCGGGATTTATGAACTTTTGGGTTTTTTTGGATTTCTTTGGACTCTAGGTGAGTGGTTAGGACCTCTCACTTATTAATTAGTCATTATAAAGATTATGTTCTAAAATTATTTGTGGATCTTAAAACATGTTCTAAACCTTAACTAGTCACATACGACATGTAACGACCTATAATTTTCGATAAACAGAAATAGTTGATTTAATAAGATTTTATGATGCGGTGTTGGAAGAAATAAAAATTTGCGATTAAATAATAAGAATATAACTGGAATCAAATGAAATGGTATTAATTTAAGGTAATTGATAACTGCTTTCAATGTAATTCAATTAATTAAAAGGACTAAAAAGGTTATAATTGGTTATAAATTGTAAATTTATTGTAATAATGAATGTATTAATTGATAACTAAACTAAAAAGGGCTATTGATAATTTAAGTGTTATATTAATTAAATAGTATGTAATAAATTGTAAATTGGAAAAAAATGAATGTTGTGTGAATAACTATAACATTTGTGTGTACATAACAAATATACAGATGTGACTAAAAGTTAATGGTGATGTTACCTATTTATTTAGCCTGTCAAATTAAAGTTGAAAATCAATTGCCATTAATTCACTTAACTAATGCTCTTAATGTAGGTTAAATTGATAATTGTAGAATGTTAATTCAATACGACGTAACCAATGAAAATTTTATGCATAATAAGACAACTGATTGAATAAACAAATGGAATCAAGTTGGCTTAATTTATTGGAATTTAAATTATAATAAATGGATTTATTACAATTAAATGTAATTAAAGATTACGTTAATGAAAAGTAAGATGAAAACGATAAGTTATTAATGTAATAAAATATATAACAATGTTAACTATGTATGTAGAGAAATAATTGATTGAATTAAAAGATCGAAACCAAATTAAATAAATTTATTGAAATTAAATTATATTAATTGGATTTAATTACAGTTGAAATTGAACACTGTAATTAGTGAAATATTAAACACTGAATTGGATATGTAAATTTGTTTTAAGTTATTACAAATATCTTAGTAATCAAAAATGATGAAATATGTAGTTCATAAATATTGAATTAAAAAGAGATTAATTAGTTTAATATTAATTTATTTAATTAACGTAAAAATAGCCTGCCACTGTCTCGGATTTCGATGAAAGTAGTTTTATCGGATCCGTAACGGTGAATTATTACAGGATTTCAAGTTTCGCAATGATCGGACTTGTCATCCGATCGTAAAATAAATTTAATTAAAATCAACTGGAGTCAATTTAAAATAAGCTGATTGTAAAACAACTTCTTCATACGATGGAATTTGGACTTGAAACATGTTCCATCGAGTTCAAATTATTGAAAATGCCTATTTTGATATATGCGATGACCCATTTTCGTTTCGGAGATAGAACGGGGGTTTTAGGTCGTTCATTATTCAACTTTCAAATCAATCTAGTCCATTCATTTCTATTTCTGATTTTCCTATATATAGCCCATTATAACCCTAACTATTTCTTATGCTATTTGTCTATACGTACAATTCTATATATTTCTCTCTTTCCAATGGCAGACAAACCAAAATCAATTCCAAAATCAATTGCAAATCAAATTTCAATCGAAAATTAAAGCTCCTCAAACCCTATCAAATTTTATATCGATTCGAAGCCCTCGAAGAGCGCAACCCAAATCCATGATTTGTTTTTCGATTCAGATCATGGGTTGACCAGAAATTGGCCATTTATCCATGGCCGTTCATATTGGGTTATTGGATTTGACGATCGATTGTCATCTTTGCATCGATCACAAAGTATAGTTGGGTAGAGGTCGTCAAACTTAGTGCATCCATGGTCTTCATTAGCCTCGGAGATGACCAGAATCACAATAATCGGCTCTTAAACAATGCAGCAACGGCATCCTCGTGGGGGACCAGGGACGTGCGCGCGCTGGCCTTCGTGGCGACTAGGGATGGGGAGTCAGGCGGCGGTCTTGGATCTGGCCATTGGCGATCGTGGCGGCGGTGTAATTGGCAAGAAGGCGGCGGTTGCATGTGTTCGTGATTGGGTAGGATTTCAAACACGAGAGGAGAGACTCGTTTTGACTGATGACATGGAAAGGGTAATGTGTTTTATTTTATTTTATTTATTTTCTATTTAAAACGCAATGTTCTAAGGTTAATAACTTTTGCATATGAGGTCCGATTCACGCGCGATTTGTGCCATTGGGATCGTATGGAAATTCCGAATATTTTGACACTTGTTTGGATGAATTATGAGACTGTTGAATTTTGGGTCTTATTTTGAATTTCAAATCGATTTTAATTCAAAAGCTGGGTGTTTTAACCCACTCACAACTATAAATTGTCTTATGTTCGTTAATTTAAATTTATGTTGTGATTAGAAATTCACTGATTGTTGTTTGGTATGTTAAATTGTCATTCTGATTAAATTTGACTGTTATTACTTTAATTGTTGTTTAATTTAATATTGAATTTTAAATTGTCAATTTAATACCTGTAGTGATTATCAGCTATCTATTGATGTTCATTGATTGATTTGGATTATGATTGTGATGTATGTTAGATTTGATGATATTGGATGACTGGATGTTATATTTTATATTGTTATAATATTGCAAGTTCCTTATGGGTTGAAATGATACATATTGAACGATCTAAAGATTAGAGAAAAATAGTTATGGATTGAAATGATAGACTCAAGATTTTATAGAATTTTATTAGTTCGGGATTGCGATTTGAAATGATATATAACCGTAAAATTATAGATTACAGATTGAAATGATAAATATCCATATCACTTGACCCTATGGTAGAAAATTATATACGACATCGAATTGGTTAAATTAAATGATTTTTGAATCTTTGAAATTTTGAATTCAGTTAACTGGCATTTTGAAATAGAAATTGATTTATATAAACTGAATTATTTCCAATAATCCAAGTGTTAATGCTGAAATTGGAATTTCAAAGTTGAAGTGTTAGATATAAATGAATTTATCGGAAATTCAGTTACTGGAAATGTTTGGATATAACTTTGAAATCTATTTTAGATTAATCTAAACTATTTTTAATCAATTTAATTTTTTTATTTAATCTATTATAACCTATTTAATCCAATTTAATCTATTTTTACCTATTTTAAACTAATTAAATTTATTTAATCTATTTTAAATCTATTTAATATAATTTAAATACATTTAATCTATTTTAAATTTATTTAATCTATAATAAAATCTACTTAATATAATCTAAATCAGTTTAATCTATAATCAATCTATTTAAACATTTTAAAACTAATAAAATCTATTTATTCTATTTTAAATCTATTTAAATCAATTTAAATCTAATTAAGTCAAATTTAAATCTATTTAAAAACTATTTTTTTACTATTTAAACTATTTTAATCTATATAGATTATTTTTAAAACTATTAGAAACTATTTTAAACTATCTAAACTTTTCTAAAATTTCAGATTGGGGAAATTTGAAATATTTATATTTAAATCCTTGATAAAAAGCAAATCTGGTTAAATGAAGTTACAACCTAAGTTAGGAATTAAAATGATATTTTCTAGTGAATTGATATATTTGATTAATATGATAATCGTGAAAGAGGATTTAACCTATATATTATATAGTTTTGAGAGTGAATATGATTTCGAAAGTAATTTTGTTTACACTGAATATGATATTTTCATATCAATTGTAAATTTACTTTTTGAAATGTAAAAGAACCTCTGATGTGAAATAATCGTTTGTTTATTAAAGAGACCAAGATCGGATATTGTCATACTCTCTGCCAATACCGAAAAATAGTTTTACAACTACGTACAGGGTGGAGATTCCAGAAATGAAGTAGGATTTGGCAAACGATTTCTGTTTAAGGTATGACGTGGCCCTGACTCTCGTGAGTCAGCCTAGATGTGACTAAAACAGGAGGTATACCTGGGCCAAGTGAGGTCATTGCTTCGATCGAACGTGCTTCTTCGATACCATATTTTGACTTTGTGATGATTTGGTGGCCACCCCATTATTTTTGATTTGGGAGTGTGTTCGGAGGTGGGCGGTAGTAGGTGCAATGCATTACCACCATCCTGGTTCTTGTAACGACCCATATTTTACGGATCGAAAGATCGTAGAATAGTTTCCACTAGGTCGTTAGTATTGGTTATGTCGTCTAGAGTTTAAGTCGTCCAGAGTAGATCAGAGCGACTTAGAGAAGTGTGGCCGAGTTAAGAAGGTAGCCGACTTAGTGGTTGGCCGGCTTAAGTGTTGCCGACATAAGGTGTTGCCGACCTAGAAAGGTCACCGACCTAAGGGGCTAACGACTTAAGGTAGTTAGTGGGTTAAAAAGATGGGCCGACCTAAGAGCTAACGGTTGAGGGGAGTTAACGACTTAGGGGTTAACTAGTTGGACCGACCTAGAGAAGTTAATGACCTATAGGGATTGACCGACCCAAGGAGTACCTGTGTTGGAGTTAGGTCGGCAAGGGTTAGGTAGGCAAGGGTTAGGTCGTACCCAATGGTTATGTGTTAAGTCGCGTGCGCGTGTTAGGTCGTGCATGCTATAAGTCGCGTATGGGTTGTGAGTGATAGGTCCTAAGTCGTTAGGTAGTTAGGTCAGCTGCATGTGTTGAGTCGTTAGGTCGGCATCTCAGTTGAGTCGCTTGGTTGCACTATGGTATTCATTATTAGGTCGGCAGTACTTTAGGTCGTAGGTCGGCCTGAGTGTTAGGTAAGTCGTTAGGCCGGCGACGACTTATGGGGGCGGCCGACTTAAGGGATTTTCTGCCTATAAATAGAAGGGTTTGGTTCACTTTTTGGGCACCGGATTTTGAAGCGACGAAGTGCTGCCATTTTGAGAGCTCGACTACAACACTTCCTCACTTCTTTTCTCCACCTTAATCTTGTGTTTCCATCCATCTAGTTTGAAGATCAAATCGAAGATCCAAGAGCCAAAGTTGAAGATCTCCACCCATCGAAGAGAGATTTCATCGTTTGAATCGTAATCTTGTCGGATCAAGCTAGATCCTTTGCTGTCCAGATCTGAAGTTGGTAGCTTTTGAAGTGTTTAGGTGATTCGGTGAGTGGTGGTTATCTCTCACATGGACCCAAAGGAGTATATTGGATCGGTAGTTTGTTTGTGTGTTAAAGATAGTGATTTCATGCATTTTCCTCAAGTCTGCATGTAGATCTATTGTTGATAAAGCTTTGATATCCATTTTACTAAATGTTAACCTATGCTAGTTCATTCATCAAGATATTACTTAGAATTCATGCTTGTTAGATTTGGACTCTTTATTTACTAAATTGCCATTATTGTTATGACTGTTTATTTAGATCTTGTTTGAATGATTGATTACTTGGATTAATGATTAATTTGATTGATTGTTAGAAGTTAGTTGATTGATGACTTGATTTGGACAAGTTGGTCGAAGATGATTCAAAAGCTAAGTGGAAAGGCTCTTGAATAAGGAAAGCTGCTCGTGGCATATGAATCGGATGATAAAGCTCATATGGATAGATTTGATCATGATGTTGAGATGGGACTTTGCTATGATGTGATGAGGCAAGGCATGATGTTGAGATGAGACTTTGCTATGATGCAATGAAGCAAAGCATGATATGAGAAAGCCTTGGTTTAATCCAGACGGGATCACTCCAAGCATGTTGATAACTCGGTGATGTGGTCCGAGTTTGTTGATAATGGTTGGCTCGAGAGGCGCTTGAGCTAGTATGTGAATAGTCGTCGGGGAGGATGACTAGAAGGCTAAGATCTCATCGTTATTGAAGGTTCTAGCATGCTCAAAGCAAGCGTACGTTGGGACGGGTCACGATGACGTCCCAGACACGGGTCACGATGACGTGTTAGTACTCTGGGCAGATTCGATAGTCCTAGGCACGGGTCACGACGACGTGCGGAGTTATGTCTAGAACCGGGGTTACCATTAGCCCTTGGCGGACGGATGAAATAATGGGCCGGTCATTCAATTAACGGTGAAATCGAGGCAATGTTAACAGTGATAGCCAGAGTCATGGATGTTTGGATGTTTTGGTTGTATCGTCGCTTGGGCCAAGAGCGATGTTTTCGGGGTGCTTACCTGATCTTGGTTTAGGCCTTGGGGGTCTGTACTTGGAAAACACCGACCTTGACTCGAGTAATAATTAACTTACTTTAATTGTCTGTTTTTCTATGTTTGTTTCTGCTTAGTGTGTCTGGGGGCTATCACTGTACAAAGAGGTGGAGTGGGATGGTTGAGTTCCTATTCCTTTTTACCCTTTATGCTCTTTTGGTATGTTTGATAGTTGATTTACTGCTCACTAAGACTTTTGTCTGACTCAAGGTTTTATGTTTAACTCTTATTACCTTGGGCTGTTCATCCATGTTGGGATGGGCAGACTAGGTAGCAGGTGACAGGTGCTGTTCTTAGTGACCAACGTTGCTGATGACGGAGACGAGCTGGAGGCTTTTGCATATTGTTTTCTTACTATACGTACTGGATGTTCCGCTGTTTGTATGATTCTCTGAGTGTTATGTTGTGAGGCTTGATGTATTGACTTTTCAGATTGTTGTACCAAACTATTATGAGTTTCTTCGATGAGATTATGTTCTATAGAGCTTCACTATGTATACTTTCTATTGTATTTTATCCATGCGCTGTGAGTAATACGATAGACTATTCTGTGTTTACCTTACCCTGATGATCGTCCATGGCGGCCTGGCACATTTTACAGCGCACTATTTTCTTGTTTAGTGTAGGAGTCATGGGCGGTCGTCACATTTGGTATCAGAGCTTTGGTTAATCGATTTTAGCCAACGCTCGCTGACGTAACTACGTATGAGAGTCGTAATTGTAATTTTGATGGATGATTAGTATATATGATATAGTAGCTTAGAAGGATTTGAACTTGTTATGCAGTTGTTTCCCCAGGGTATATTAATTATTTCTTTTAGATATTAGGAATGAGTCGAAGAGGGAGACCAGCTGCTAGAGGAGGCCGTGCTGTTGAGGGGGCTGCTGATTATGCTTCTATGTTCGAGGCTATGATGACTTCGATCATGAGAAGAATGCCAGCTCCGGGGCCATCAGTAGATGCTGGAGTCCAAGTTCAAGCCCCAAGACCAGTGGATTTTGCTAAGTTGTGTAAGTACTATACTGCTCTTGGAGGAAAGGTTTTCTTAGGAACAGAATCAACCATTGAAGTTCAGAGGTGGATTGATGCTTGTAGAAGGATCTTTGGTGATTTGGGAATTGAGGATGCAACTAAAAGGAAGCTTGCATCAAGACAGCTTCAAGGAAGAGCTTCTGATTGGTGGAACTCTGTCACCATTGATACTCCAGAGGAAGAGATCACTTGGGAGCAATTCCAAGCTAGATTTGAAGCTAAATTTATTTCTACAGCTCAAAAATCTGTTCTGTTCAAGAGGTTTGTGGAACTCAAGCAAGGTGGAAGACCAGTTCTTGAGTATGTTTCTGAGTTTGAAGCTTTGTCTAAGTATGCTCGGTCATATATTGAATCTCCCTATCAGAAGAATAAGAAGTTCGTGACAGGCTTGGACAGTTACCTTGGGAGGCAGTTGGTGGATCATTTGGATGACCCATTTGAGAAGCTTGTGGAGAAAGCTCTCAGGCATGAGAATTTGTTTCCTAAAGAAGGATCTGTTGTTGCTGCGACCAAGGAGCAAAGTGGAAACAAGAAGAGGAAGCAGCAACAACAGAAGGGTAAGGATGGCCAGAAGAAGCTGAAGGGTGAAGTGACCTGCTACAATTGTCGGCAGAAAGGTCATCTCTCCAGAGATTGCAAGAATCCGAGAGTGCCGGTGAAGTGCCACAACTGTGACAAACCGGGGCATATCAAGAGGAATTGTCCAAAACCGAGGAAGGACAAGCAGATTGTGCAAGCTTATACTTTGGGGGCTGTGCCATCATCTTTGAAAGCTCCTACTGCAGAAGAGAAGGGGAAGAGTGTGGTGGTTCAAGGTACTCTTTCCATTTGTGGTGTTCAGTTAGAGTGTTGTTTGATACTGGAGCGTCGCATTCCTTTGTTTGTAGTGAACTTGTAGGCCGGTTGGGTTTGGAACCGGATATTGTTGATAGGCCATTGGTTGTTACTAATCCAGTTGGGGGTTCGTCTTGTTTGTGTATGGTATGTCGTGGTCTAGTTGTATTGAGTCATGATTGCTCTTTTGTTTGTGATTGTTTTGTTCTGAACTTTGCGGGGTTCGGAATTATTTTGGGTATGGACTGGCTTAGGAAGTATGCGGCCAAGGTTGATTGTGAAAGGCTGGAGGTGACAGTCGAGAATGTGGAAGGGCGAAAGGTTGTGATATGATGTAAGCATGAGGAAGGCGTCTTCATGAGCTTCATGTATTCGCTGGTTGTTCCACGGGATGGACTGTCATCGATGCCTATTGTGAATGGATTTGAGGATGTATTTGACGAGGTCAAAGGGTTACCGCCGCATAGGGAGATCGAGTTTCGTATCGATCTAGTTGAAGGAGCCAGACCTGTTGTGATGCCTCTTAGGCGAATGGCGCCTAGGGAACAGCAAGAGTTGAAGGTGCAAGTTGATGACCTTTTACAGAAAGGATTCATTCGGCGTAGTGTGTCCGAATGAGGTGCACCAGTTGTGTTTGTAACCAAAGCGGATGGATCGTTGAGGTTGTGTGTGGATTATCGTGAGCGGAATAAAGTGACTAAGAAGAACAAGTATCCATTGCCGAGAATAGATGACTTGTTTGATCAGCTTCACGAAGCTAAGGTGTTTTCTCAGATGGATTTGGCAACGGGATTTCACCAATTGAGAGTGGCAAAGGATAGTGTGCCGAAGACTGCTTTCAGGACACCGTCCGGTTTCTATGAGTGGCTGGTAATGCCGTTTGGATTAACCAATGCACCAGCATATTTTATGGATCTTATGAATAGAGTGTTCAGAGATCAGTTGAACAAGTTCGTACTTGTGTTCGTGGATGATATTCTGATTTATTCCAGAACTGAAGAAGAGCACAAGACGCACTTACGGATTGTTTTAGAAATCTTACGAAAACATCAGCTGAAGGCTAAGTTTTCGAAGTGTCACTTCTGGAAGAGTGAAGTGAGGTTCTTAGGCCATGTTATCTCTGGAAATGGAATAGCGGTTGATCCCGCCAAGGTGGCAGCGATCCAGGATTGGGTTAGACCTAAGAATGCATCTGATGTGAGAAGTTTTCTTGGATTAGCAGGATATTATCGTCGGTTTATCAAAGACTTTTCCAAGATAGCTGCACCATTAACAGGATTGACGAAAAAGAACCAAGTGTTCAGATGGGATGCTAAGTGTGAACAAGCTTTTGGAATCCTGAAAGAGCGACTGACAAGTGCTCCTGTTTTGACAAGTGGGGATGATGAGATGGTGGTTTACACCGATGCATGTGGTACTGGACTTGGAGCAGTGCTGATGCAAAAGGATAAAGTTGTTGCGTATGCAAGTCGACAACTGAAGCCACATGAAAGATATTATCCGACTCATGATTTGGAGTTAGCGGCGATTGTATTTGCTCTGAAGATGTGGAGACATTATCTATTGGGAGTTCGATTCGAGTTATTTACGGATCATAAGTCATTGAAGTATCTTTTCTCCCAAAAGAATTTGAATCTTCGACAGCAACGATGGCTAGAGTTTTTAGCATCATATGATTTTGGTATAGCCTATACTCCGGGAAAGGTTAACGTAGTGGCCGATGCGTTAAGTCGAAGACACGCAGAATTGGGAGTCATGTTTTCAGAATGGAAGTGTCTCGAGTATTTAGCTGGATTTGACTTCAGGCCTAGATGTGAATTTGAACCTGAGATGTTGGCAAACTTATCGATAAGACCTACTCTAGTGGAAAGAATTGGAAAGAGCCAAAAGCGGGACGATAAGCTTGTCAAGATTATCCGAGATTTGGAATCTGGATCAGACCCAGAGAAGGATAAAGGATACGAAGTCGATCGAGAGGGTTGGCTTCAGAAGCAAGGACGACTAGTTGTTCCCGATACAGATGAACTGAGAGATGAAGTTCAGAAGGAGAGTCATCACTCGAAGCTGACAATTCATCCAGGTGGAAATAAGATGTATCAGGACATGAAGATAACCTATTACTGGGTAGGTATGAAGAAGGATGTTGGAAATTTTATTTCCAAATGTATGAAATGCCAGTTGGTTAAAGCCGAGCAGAAGAAGCTCAGTGGATTGCTTCAGCCGTTAGAAGTCCCTACATGGAAGTGGGAACAAATATCGATGGATTTTATCGATGGGTTACCTAGAACCAGAGCAGGAAATGAAGGGATTTGGGTAATCGTAGATCGTTTGACTAAGAGTGCAAGATTCATTCCTGTTCGATCAACTAGGACTGCATCGAAATTGGCTGAGTTGTATGTTAAGTGGATAGTTCGATTCCATGGTATTCCGAAGAGTATAGTGAGCGATCGAGACCCATTGTTCACTAGTAGATTTTGGAAGAGCTTCCAAGAAGTTTTGGGAACCGAGTTGTGTTTGAGTACAGTTTATCACCCCCAAACAGATGGACAGACCGAGAGAGTCAACAGAGTTTTGGAAGATCTCCTTAGAGCATGTGTTTTAGATTTTGGAGGATCATGGGAGGATCATCTTCATTTGGTGGAATTTGCATATAATAACAGTTACCAGTCAAGTATTGGTATGGCACCGTATGAAGCATTGTATGGAAGACCATGTAACTCTCCGACATATTGGTTGGAAACAGGAGAAAAATTGATACTTGGGCCAGAAATGATACGACAGACTTCCGATTGTATAGAGATCATTCGGCGACGAATGAAGGCAGCCCAAGACCATCTGAAAAGTTATGCCAATAAGCATCGTAAGGATTTGGAATTCGACGTAGGTGATATGGTTTTTGTGAAGATTTCTCCACTAAAGAATGTTATTCGATTCGGGAGGAAAGGGAAATTGACTCCGAGATTTGTTGGACCATTCCCGATCATCGAGCGAATTGGAAAGCTCGCCTATAAATTGGAGTTACCGGAAAAGATGTCGAGTGTGCACAATGTTTTTCATATATCGTGTCTATGGAAGTATGTGCACGACTCGAATACAGTGGTTTCTGCTGATAGCTGTGAAGATTTAGAGGTTGATCCAGTTGTTAGAAAACCTTGTAAGCCGCTTTGTGTTGTGAAAACTGACACGAAACAGCTTAGGAGAAGAGTAGTCAAGTTGCTCAAGGTACAATGGAGTGATGATGTCAACGACTGTACATGGGAGGAGGAAGAGAGGATGAAGGCAGCTCATCCTGAACTCTTCAAGGTATGGCCCTAAGGTGTCGTGGCATCTCATGAATTTGTAACTTGTTCTAATTTTAGAATTCTGCATGCTTAGCTAGTAATTGGATGCATGGTTTGTTGATTTATATGGATGGTAGGCATGTAGAATAGTTTTGGTTGCTCTTGTTTGTTTGGAATTTCGGGGCCGAAATTCCTAAGGGGGAGAGAATGTAACGACCCGTATTTTACGGATCGAAAGATCGTAGAATAGTTGCCACTAGGTCGTTAGTATTGGTTATGTCGTCTAGAGTTTAAGTCGTCCAGAGTAGATCGGAGCGACTTAGAGAAGTGTGGCCGAGTTAAGAAAGTAGCCGACTTAGTGGTTGGCCGGCTTAAGTGTTGCCGACTTAAGGTGTTGCCGACCTAGAAAGGTCACCGACCTAAGGGGCTAACGACTTAAGGTAGTTAGTGGGTTAAGGAGATGGGCCGACCTAAGAGCTAACGGTTGAGGGGAGTTAACGACTTAGGGGTTAACTAGTTGGACCGACCTAGAAAAGTTAACGACCTATAGGGATTGACCGACCCAAGGAGTACCTGTGTTGGAGTTAGGTCGGCAAGGGTTAGGTCGGCAAGGGTTAGGTCGTACCCAATGGTTATGTGTTAAGTCGCGTGCGCGTGTTAGGTCGTGCATGCTATAAGTCGCGTATGGGTTGTGAGTGATAGGTCCTAAGTCGTTAGGTAGTTAGCCGGCTGCATGTGTTGAGTCGTTAGGTCGGCATCTCAGTTGAGTCGCTTGGTTGCACTGTGGTATTCATTATTAGGTCGGCACTACTTTAGGTCATAGGTCAGCCTGAGTGTTAGGTAAGTCGTTAGGTCGGCGACGACTTATGGGGGCAGCCGACTTAAGGGATTTTCTGCCTATAAATAGAAGGGTTTGGTTCACTTTTTGGGCACCGGATTTTGAAGCGACGAAGTGCTGCCATTTTGAGAGCTCGACTACAACACTTCTTCATTTCTTTTCTCCACCTTAATCTTGTGTTTCCATCCATCTAATTTGAAGATCAAATCGAAGATCCAAGAGCCAAAGTTGAAGATCCATCCATCGAAGAGAGATTTCATCGTTTGAATCGGAATCTTGTCGAATCAAGCTAGATCCTTTGCTGTCCAGATCTGAAGTTGGTAGCTTTTGAAGTGTTTAGGTGATTCGGTGAGTGGTGGTTATCTCTCACACGGACCCAAAGGAGTATATTGGATCGGTGGTTTGTTTGTGTGTTAAAGATAGTGATTTCATGCATTTTCCTCAAGTCTGCATGTAGATCTAGTGTTGATAAAGCTTTGATATCCATTTTACTAAATGTTAACCTATGTTAGTTCATTCATCAAGATATTACTTAGAATTCATGCTTGTTAGATTTGGACTCTTTATTTACTAAATTGCCATTATTGTTATAACTGTTTATTTAGATCTTGTTTGAATGATTGATTACTTGGATTAATGATTGATTTGATTGATTGTTAGAAGTTAGTTGATTGATGACTTGATTTGGACAAGTTGGTCGAAGATGATTCAAAAGCTAAGTGGAAAGGCTCTTGAATAAGTAAAGCTGCTCGTGGCATATGAAGCGGATGATAAAGCTCATATGGATAGATTTGATCATGATGTTGAGATGGGACTTTGCTATGATGTGATGAGGCAAGGCATGATGTTTAGATGAGACTTTGCTATGATGCGATGAAGCAAAGCATGATATGAGAAAGCCTTGGTTTAATCCAGACGGGATCACTCCAAGCATGTTGATAACTCGGTGATGTGGTCCGAGTTTGTTGATAATGGTTGGCTCGAGAGGCGCTTGAGCTAGTATGTGAATAGTCGTCGGGGAGGATGACTAGGAGGTTGAGATCTCATCGTTATTGAAGGTTCTAGCATGCTCAAAGAAAGAGTGCGTTAGGACGGGTCACGATGACGTCCCAGACACGGGTCACGATGACGTGTTAGTACTCTGGGCAGATTCGATAGTCCTAGGCACGGGTCACGACGACGTGCAAAGTTATGTCTAGAACCAGGTTTACCATTAGCCCTTGGCGGACGGATGAAATAATGGGTCGGTCATTCAATTAACGGTGAAATCAAGGCAATGCTAACAGTGATAGCCAAAGTCATGGATGTTTGGATGTTTTGGTTGTATCGTCGCTTGGGCCAAGAGCGATGTTTTCGGGGTGCTTACCGGATCTTGGTTTAGGCCTTGGGGGTCTGTACTTGGAAAACACCGACCTTGACTCGAGTGATAATTACCTTACTTTAATTGTCTGTTTTGCTATGTTTGTTTCTGCTTAGTGTGTTTAGGGGCTATCACTGTAGAAAGAGGTCGAGTGGGATGGTTGAGTTCCTATTCCTTTTTACCCTTTATGCTCTTTTGGTATGTTTGATAGTTGATTTACTGCTCACTAAGACTTTTGTCTGACTCAAGGTTTTATGTTTAACTCTTATTACCTTGGGCTGTTCATCCATGTTGGGATGGGCAGACTAGGTAGCAGGTGACAGGTGTTGTTCTTAGTGACCAACGCTGTTGATGACGAAGACGAGCTAGAGGCTTTTGCATATTGTTTTCTTACTATACGTACTGGATGTTCCGCTGTTTGTATGATTCTCTGAGTGTTATGTTGTGAGGCTTGATGTATTAACTTTTCAGATTGTTGTACCAAACTATTATGAGTTTATTGGATGAGATTCTGTTCTATAGAGCTTCACTATGTATACTTTCTATTGTATTTTATCCATGCGCTGTGAGTAATACGATAGACTATTCTGTGTTTACCTTACCCTGATGATCGTCCATGGCGGCCTGGCACATTTTACAATGCACTATTTTCTTGTTTAGTGTAGGAGTCATGGGCGATCGTCACAGTTCTACAGTTGGTAAATCTACCCTGGTATTCCCTCAAGTGTCGTGCACATGCCCCGAAGCGCCGTCTACGAGTTTGTTTTGTACCGTACCTATGGGACGTCCTTTGGGTAAACCACCGGTCTAGTGGAGCGTACGACATTGTATAGACTACGGGAATGTCTAAAATGTGTTAAGGGGGGATACGGGTAACGCCTTAACGCTATTTAGTACTTTACTGCAGACACTATTATAATAGCGTTTTGTATTACATAGTAGATAGTTTAACGGATCCTTAGGAGATGGAAATTCCGAGCATCTCTTAAGTTACTGCACTCATGTTAGACACTGGATTGGAGATGTCAAACCCTACAAACATCTCTGACGCCATCACACTCATATTTACCGTTGATTTAACTTACATAAGATCATTTTGTTCGGACTCGAGTGTTTTGTCTTTTCAATTCGCACGAGTCAGCCTGAGCATTTCAGGGTTGAAGACCTTATTTCTGGAAGGCGAAGACGAAGATTTGTACTATTATTATTTATTATATTTATTCCACTGCATCATGTTGTTCCACAGCATTTATTTATTTATTTCACTTTTATGTAACTATGATTTTTGTGTTGTAAAAGAATAATCAAATGTATTTATAAAACGGTTTCATTAACTATTATTTAACTATTGTATTTTATAATTCTACTGCGAGATTCTGTATTTTTTTCTTTCTCTTTTTGCTTATTTACCTTATAACAATATTCCTTTTTGAATGGTTTGAGTCTGACATGTGTGTCTACTTAAAACGTTCAAAAAGATAGGTCGTTACAGTTGGTATCAGAGCTTTGGTTTAGCGATAACCTTAGCTTTGTGGGGTCTGACTCATATAAATAGGGTAGTAATACCCTAGAATGAGTCATTGAGTGTATATATTAAGAGAGCATATTTGTTAGTGTTATAAAAGTGTTTTGTATTGTGTCAATTTGTTCTGTACTATATTTATAAATTATGGTTGGTACATAGAACGCTATGACATCGATAGGGATTTCCAAAAACTTAATAGGGCAAACCGACACAATATTCGTTTTGAAATATAGGTAAATGAAATAATTTTGCATGTTATACACTTTTGTATATAAAATAATAAATTTTATAAATGATATAGCTGGATGTGCTATGTTGTTTGTTAGGTAGAGAAATTTAACAAATATTGATGGAAAAATAAGATTTACAAATAAAATGGATATAAATTGGGAAATTTGAGAACTTAAGTTCTAGGATTTTGAAAATTTCTTTCAAAGGATTTTGGAATATAATATTAATATTATTTTGAAGTATTTCCTGATATAATATTTCAAGATGATTTGAAAGAAATGTTTAAAAGAAAATTTTAAAAGGGAATAAGTTCTATACTCCCCTCTCTATCGCTGGAAAATAATTTCGGTTATGAGTGCATGCATCATCGACATTCATTTTTGAGTTTCAAAGTGGAAAGACTACTGTAATAGTTTTACTGCATATTCGTTTTGATGAACAAATCTAAATTTCTGAAGTTTGATTTGATATATATATAAGTTATGAGTATATATATATATATATATTACTTTAAATAATTTAAATGAAACCCGGTTGTTTAGTTCTTAAATTTCGGTAAATTAGAAACTGAAATTATTGTAATGAATGAAATCTTGATTTATTAATAATCAAAAACTTCTAAAATGAAAATAAGAAATTTGATGTTAAAATGATTAACAAAATAGACAAGAAACTGAAAATTTGAAAACTGTAAATAAAAAGGAAAATGAATCTAACACATGCATTTTTGGACGGTTTAAATTGACGATAAACCACATACATCAGACTCAAACCACTCAAAAGAGTAGATTGTTATGGGGTAAATAATAATAAAAACAGAGAAAGAAAAAAAAACAAATGTAGAATCTCGCAGTGGAATGACAAAATATAATAATCAAATAAACAGTTCATGAAGCTGTTTTACAAATAACATTTGATTATAGTTATACAATACATAATCAGGGATTACAGACAACCAGAATAAATAAATAAATGCAGTGGAACAATATGATGCCGTGGAATAAATATAATAAATAGTAATAGTACAAATCTTCGTCTTCGTCCTCCAGAAATAAGGTCTTCAACCCTAAAATGCTCAGGCTGGCCCGAACGAATTAGAAAGACAAAACACTCGGGTCAGAACTAAAAATCTTATGTAAGTTAAATCAATGATAAATATGAGTGCGACGGCGTCAGAGATGTTTACGGGGTTTGGCATCCACTGTCTAGTGTCCAACGTGAGTGCAATAACTTAAGTGATGTTTGGGATTTACATCTCCGAAGGATTCGTTAAACTATCTACTATGTAGTACAATACGCTATTATAATATGTCTATAGAAAAGTAAAGTATTAAAATAGCGTTAAGGCGTTACCCATAATCCCCTTAACACGTTTTATATAATGCCATAGTCTACAAAGATATTGTAAACTCCACCCGCAGGTGGGCTATCAGGGAGCACTCCATAGGTATGACATAAAACAAACTCGTAGAAGGCGCGATAGAGCATGTGACACGACACTCGAGGAAATGCCAGGGTAGATATACCAATTGCACTCACGGAATGGTGGTAACGCATAGCAGCTACTGCCGCCCACCACGGAACACACTCCCAAATCAAAATCAAGGGTGGCCACCAAATCAATCACAAAGTCAGAATATAGTATCAAAGAAATGTGCCCGATCGGAGGAATGACCTCACTTGGCCCGGTATAGCTCCCGTTTTAGCCACATCAAGATGACTCACGGGAGTCAGGGTCATGTAAATACCTCATACAGAATCGTTCGCCAAACCATCCTGCTTCATTTCTAGAATCGCCACCACTTACACAGTTGTTAAAGTGGTTTTGATATTGGCAGAGAGTATGACAATATTTGATCCCGGTATCTTTAACAACCAAACGCTTACTTAACATCGGATGGTTCTTTTACATTTCAAAAGTCAATTCACAATTTATATCAAAATATCTTATTCAATTTCAAATCAAACCTCTTTCGAAATCATATTCACTTTTAAACCATGTTCACTTTCAAAATCGTATCCACTTTGAAATTATTGATAAGTTACGTGAATTATTCTTCATTTCAAAATCAATCATATTCACTCAAATATGACATTTCACAAAAGATATAAACTCCAACTTAGGTTATTACATCATTTAAGCATATTCGCTTTAAATCATGGATTTGAGTATAAATACTTCAACTTTACACGTCTGAAATTTGGAAATAGTTTAGATGGTTTTAAAATAGAAATAGTTTAAGATAGCTTTTAAATAGATTAAAACATATTAATATAGTTTAAAATAGGTTAAAATGGATTAATATTGTTTAAATAGATTAAAATAGATTTAAATAGACTTAAAATAGATTAGATAGTTTAAAATAGAATAAGTAGATTAAAATAGGTTAAAATACTTTGGATAGATTTAAAACAGATAAGAATAGATTAAAATATTTTAAATGGATTTAAAATAGGTTTAAAATAAATAAAATGCTTTACATAGATATAAAATGGTTCAAAGTAATTAGAATAGATAAATCTAGCTTAAAGGTTGAAAATCTAAATAATTTAAATTTTAAAGAACATTTTACAGTTTATATTAAGAAAATAAATTTGAAATTTAACATCAAATTTAACCATCTATTCCATTTCAACCAATCTGGACCATATCCAAATTTCAGTCACTTTTTATTTCAATCAAAACTCAATTTTACATCTTGCAATATCAATTTTAGCTATTCCAATTCCAATAGATTTCAAAGTTACAAAATTTTAACGCTTAATAATCAATTTCAAAAATTTCATTTATACTTCAAAAATCACTTTAGAATTTCAATTTAAATCCTTCAAGAAATTCATTTAAAACAATTCAATTTATTAATCAAATTCTATTTCAAAGATATTGTTTAACTGGATTCAAAAATTAAAGATTTAAAATCATTTAATTTAACCAATTCGGTGTCCATATATAATTTCTACCCAATGGTCAAGTGATACAGATATTTATCATTTCAATCCGCAATTTATATTTTTATGGTTATATATCATTTCAAACCGCAATCCCGAATCAAATTAAATCCATAAAATCGCTCGAGTCTATTATTTCAGCCAATAATGATTTTTCCTTAATCTATAGATCGTTCGGATATGTATCATTTCAACCCATAGGGAACTTGAAATATTATAACAATATAAAATGCAACATCCAATCATCCAATATCAACAATCAAACATATATCACAATCATTATCCAAATCAATCAATAAACATCAATTGATAACTGATAATCAATATAGGTACTAAATTGACAAATTAAAAATTCAATATTAAATTAAACTATGATTTATTGCAATAAAAGTCAATTTAACCAGAATGAAAATTAAAATACCAAACAGCAATCAATGAATTTCTAATCATATCATAAATTTGATTTAACTAACATAAGATAATTTAGAAGTTGTGAGTGGGTTAAAACACTCATCTTTGGTTTCAAATCGATTTGAAATCCAAATCAGGGCTCAAATTTGAACAGTCTCAGAATTCGTCCAAACCAGCGTCAAAATGTCCGAAATTCCGATACAAAAATTATTAACATTAGAAGATTGGAAAATTTCGACTTCGAGTATTACTTTGAGTCGCCGCCTCAATTACCTGGTGCTTGCTCTAAGTTTTTGACAAAATGACCCGAGACCTGAGTCATTTGGCTCGACCCGAAGTCGCTCCAGGGTTTTCGCCTCTGGAACTCAAAGCACGCCTAGATCTTCCTTGTTTGGCCTCGATCTCTCTCTGACTCCAAGTCACTGCAGTGTTTTCTCCTCTGAAACTCGAAATAAACCTCTTCCCGACTCGAAGTAAACTTGGAGCAAAAATTTTTTTGGTTTTTTTTTGAAATTAGGTTTTGGAATTTGGGAATTTGGTTTGAGAAGGAGGAAGAAGATGTACGTATAGAAATAATAATATGAGAAACAACTAGGGTTTATAACCGCCTATATATAGGCGGTGTTGGATCGAAACGACTACGCGACCCAAAAAGCTCGTTCTGACCCCGAAATGAAAATAGGTCATCCCATATATCAAAACGGTTATTTTCGACATTTTAAACTCAATGGATCAGGTTTCAAGTCCTAGTTCCGTCGTATGAAGAAGTTAGCTTTTAAAATCAGCTTATTTCAATTGAATTCAATTAAATTGATCTCTAAGTGTTTCGAGCTCGCACGATCAAATGGCAAGTCTGATCGCTACAAAACTTGAAACCCTATAATAATTCACCGTTACGGATCACATGAAACTGGTTTCATTGAAATCCTAGTCAGTGGCCAAAATGGCTATTTTCACGTTAATTAAATAAATTAATATTAAATTAATTAATCACTTTTTAATCAATATTTATAAACTAACCAATTTTCATTTTTTTTCATTACTTAGATATTTACACTAATTTAAAACAAGTTTACATGAAATTTTAGTGTTGATTATTACATTAATTATAGTGTTCAATTTCAACTGTAATTAAATCTAATTGATTATAATTTATTTCCAATATATTAATCTAATTTGGTTTCAATCTTTTTATTCAATCAATTATTACTTTGTAGACATAGTTAACATTTGTTTACATCTTGTTACACAAATATTCTACAATTTTCATCTTTTACCTTATTAGTTGCAGTATTTTAATAATATTGAACCTTTGTTGACTTTGACATTAATAAAAAATTAAAATCCCACAACTTCATTGTCTTGGTTTTATTTTTATTATTAAATCAATTTATTGCCTTATGAGTGTAACTAACATTTCTGTACATCTTATTACATTTTCAATTTGCAATTATTGTATTGACTCACATTAATGTAACATTTATTTACATTTATTTGTAATTGATTAATTAAATTGGTAACAAATAACAATTTTCACTTTTTCTACATTTAACCACATTTGTAAGTTTATTATTTACAAATAAATGTTATAACAACTTACATAATGCCAATTCTATCCAGTTACCTTTTATTACACATTATTTCATTAATTAAACGACCTTTTATTTATCAACTACTCTTTTAATCTAATTATCAATTAATACACACATTATTACAATTAATTTACAATCTCTAACCAATTATAAATTTTTAATCGTTTTAATTAATTAGAATTACATTCAAAGCCATTATCAGTTACCTTAAATTAATTCAATTTCATTTCATTGTAACGATACCGATTTTTAAGCCAAATTAATTTAATAATTAATTTGATTTTTTGATTAAATTAAGAATTAATTTGGCAATATGAAATTTTGAATTAAATTGTGAATTTAATTGTGGAATTAAATTGAAAATGTAGGAATATATATATAAGTTTTTAAAATATAGAATTTGATTTGCAAATCAAAATATTTTATAAATAAATTATAATTTGAAATTTGAATTTGAAATTCAAATACATATATGTCGAAAATAAATATCTGAAAAATAAAAAGTTTGTGAATGGAATAAAATATATATTTATAAAAAGATATTGTTTGTTTATTCAATTATAAATACAAATTGATTGTATATTGATTTTTGAATTTGAAATTTAAAAATAAATGTTTTGAATAACATATTGAATTTAAAAATTCCATATTTTAAAATTAATTTGCTTTCTAATATTATAATGTATATATAGGTGTATATATATATATATTGATTTATAATTCAAAAGTAAATGTTTTATAAATTGAAGTTAAAAAAATCTTTATATTTTAAAGAACTATTAAATATGTATAATATAATTTGTAATTTGTGTATAATTACATTTTTAATCATTTCTCTAAAAAGTTGTATAAAAATAAAATAATAGGAAATGTATATGTGAATAAATAAAAATAAAACAAGGTTTAAAACAAAAATTTTAAATAAATTCAAGGGAAGGTCTAAAACATAATTTTTTTTATCTTTAACAAGTATAAAAATTTTAAAAATACATTAAAAACATTTGTAGTCCATGAAACTAAAAATTTAACAAGTGTTAAACATGAAGATAAGAAAATAACAAGTAGCAAAATGGTTTATAAAAATTAATTAAAAACATAAATAACATACATAAGGAAAATAACCAAACTAGTGTATATCTCTTTCATCTTCATTTTCGCAAATTTCTTTCCTTCATTTTAAAAAAACCCTGAAACCTGAAGATAAGATAAAAGTTTTAGTTTAAATTCTTCATGCATTCAAAACAAAAGAAATCAGAAAAAAAGAATATCTGAAACCTGAGCACTACCAGATCAAAATTCTGTGAATCAAAAAGAAAGATCAGACAATTTCAACAAAAAGAATCAAGCAGACAACTTGAATCAAAGCCTGGATGTCAAAATCCAGATCAGAGAAAAAAAAATAAAAAACCAGAAGAAATGGAAAATCAAAAGCCAAATCTTTTTTCAAATATAACTGGAAGCTTCAACCTGGGAATGATAAATCAGAAACAATTTAAAGCCTTCAAGATCAAGCAGTTGCAACGATCAACCTGACTCGGTCTAGAGCAAAGCAACTCAAATAATCTACAGATCAAACTCAAAAACTTTAAGCTTGGAAATTAAGCCATTAGATCAACTTCAACAAGCATCAAATTCCAGGGCAAGCAAGAATTCCAGATCAAAAACAAATAAAAGAAAAATCATTTTCCAGTTTTCCCAAACTCTTGTTCTCTATCTGGTTCTCTGCTTTCAAGTCAAAGGTGAGCAAACTTGACCCATTTAACCCTGAATCTTTAATATGGCTTGATGTCTTTGTTTGTTGTTGTGGAGATAAATCTGTATGTATGCGTAAAATTGTATGCATGTCTGATTATAGGCAGTATATCTTTGTTACTTTATTCACAGATCAAGAACAACATAAATAAATCTACACCTTTTCAAACAAACATTATTAAGTGATGATTTCTAAGTGAATAAGAATAGCAATGGGGTAATATGTATTTTAAAAATAATTACAAGTGTTTATGTTAAATAATCATTCTAAAATATGCTCAATGTCAGTAATAATCAACATAAAGTAGAAAATCAAATGAGTTAATTTCAAGTTTTGATTGTATAAACAAATTGGTGTTAAAGAGTAATGATTCTTAATGTTGAAATCTCGATTTTTAAGTTGGTGAATCTTGTGAATTATTGAGTTGAACAAAAATGACACTTTTGTCAAATTCTGCCAAATGACGAGATGAAGTTCGTCATGCTTGGGTCAGAAGATGGTTCGAGCATCAGGGATCAACAGAAAAATACAAATTGAATTTATAAATGATCAAGGCAATGGAACGATATGGATTTAGGGTTTGAACTGGATTTTTGGTCGAACAAGTTCTTGAGGAAATTTCGATGTCGTCGAAGTTATATGGTCGATCGGACTTGGGGGAATCGGTGTGTTGGGATATGGTGCAGCCTTGGACGTAATCGAGTGATCTCTGGTGGACTAGATCATCAGCGTCAAGGAAGTTTTTGGATGGGGGTTGGGTTACAGTGGATACTCGAACTAGCTAAACTTTGATTTCCAGTTTAATTCGACAATATAGATGTTCGTGATGATGGAAGGAACGATCGGCGATATACTGAGGCCAGCGTCGATGATCGGGGTCGTTCTAATCATATGTACACGTGCATGAGTTCACCTATACATCCATTGATTATAGGTTTAAGGAAGTAAGGGATGACTCGAGTTTACTCTCGGGGTTTTGGATGTTGAGCTCGGGAAATTTGCGAAATTTGCTTGGGCAGATTTAGTGATAACAGAGTTTTAGATTCTTAACTAAACCTGTTTCAGGTTTTAAATACAACAGTTTTAAATAAAGATGTAGAGTTAAATTCTCAAATTCAAAGAAAAAAAAATCAGATTTTTAAATATAAGAAAGATGGTTTAAAAGTTTTAAAGCTAAAATAAATTTTTAAGTATATTAAAAATAAGTAAATTTTAAAGAAAAATAAAACCAAGTTTTTGAATTTAAATTATAAACAAGTTTTTTTTAAAAATAAGTTTTCAAAGAATTGGTTTTAAGTAAAAAAAAAATATGTTTAAATTATTTTTGGGTTGACTAATTATATTCTAATAATTGATTAAATTATTCTTAAGTGTTCAAATGGGATTTGGTGATGTGATTAAAAGCTAAACAATGAAAAAGATGATTACTTAGTAGAAGTATTAAAGGTTAATTACTTTGTGTAATTAATTAAGGAGAATAATTTATGGATAATTACTGATGTAATTAAAGTGATTAATTAAGTAAAGGTGGATTAATAAATGATTTAAAGTGAATTAATTAATGATTAAAGATAGATTAATTTGTAAATTACTTAAAAGTAAGTAATTAAAGGTTAATTAATAAATAAAGATAATTAGATGATTAATGATTTATAATTACCTGATAATTAAAGAGAAATTAATTAAAGTATAATTAATTTATGGAATTAATTAATTAAGGTAATTAATTTGAGGATAATTAATTAATTAAAGGTTAATTAATCAATGAAAGTGATTAAGGGATGATTTATTAATTAAGGGTTAATTTATTTTGTAATTAACTTAAAGGTTAATTTAATAAATGTGATTAATTAAGGACTAATTAATTAATTAAAGATAATTAATTAATATGGATAATTAAGGATTAATTTATTAATTTATTTATTAGTACTAAATGAATTGTAATTAATTAATCAGGATTGAGTAATTAACTCATGAGTGTTTAATTTAATTGAATTAATTTAGGATTAAACTATCAGTTAATCCTGTTTATAAACGATCATTAAATGCTTGGATTGCTTATGAATGTTTGCATTGTATGAAATGCCTTGAATTGATTATTATCTTTGGACTGTAATATTCTATTCTGTGAATTGAGCTGTGTGTAAAATTATTTATTTATTTTATCTGTGATACATTTATGTGTGAATTTGTGAATGGCGATAAGCGTTATAGATTATACCACTTATCGATAATTGTTGTGTTTGAATCTATGATAATTGAATGATGTTGCACTATTGTTTGAAACCCCTGGACCACACCATGCACGCACAAATATGGATTGCAGGAGGAAATTAGTTAAGTCACGGATTTTTTTGAAATAGTTTTAAAGTTGAATTTTGAATTCAAATGGTTTTGGAAATGGAATTGGATTAATATGAAAAAACTTTTGAAAAGAAGTTTTAAAGATAAAAGTTATTTTGGATAACTTGATAAGGTTTTGAATTTTGATTTGAATTTAAATTCAAAATTTGAAATTGAATTCTATATTTGGAAATTTTAAAAGGTTATATAAGTTATAAATGTGTTTATGTGAGTTTTTAAACCATTTTTAAAGTAGTTTTTTGGGAATTTCAATTTAATCTAAGTATTATACCTGAAGGGCTTTAACTTGCGCAAATGTAATCGAATTTTTCCGAAACGAAAACTATTTATTTTCAAATAATAATAGCTTGTGAATTGTTTTGAAAGCTATGAATGAACCTTTGTGAAAGATTGTTAAACTTTATTTTGAAATCAAAGAGGATATTAAATGGTGTATCTTTTATATATAAAAGATTTGAAATGGGAATTTTTTTGAAAGTTATGAATGGATCTTTGGAAATAATTTTGAAAGCTATAAATTGAGTCTTTGGGTTAATAATTGGATGAGATAATCCAATTTGAAAGGGAAGTTGTTTTGAAAGGCTATGAATAAATCTTTGTGAAAGATTGGTGAACTTTGTGAAATAAATCTTTCGTTTAAAAGATTTGAAAATGGTAATTTGTTCAAACCATTTAAAGAAAGGTTTTAAGTAATAAGTTATGACTTAACTGAGATCCCAATATCCATATGTTTTTAAATATTGCGCTCATTATTCGGTTTAGCCGGGAGAGGACCTTGTGTCATATAACCCATTCCGAATAATGATACGACGTTATGGATAGCATCTGAAGACTGATGCGAAGATCGAGTATTTTCGAGAATGAAAGGATGACCCGTCGAATGACTCTACATCGATTAGCGCCCGGTATAGAGATCTCCATATGTGATGGGGAGTCCGATCGGGATTAGGAATTCACGAAATGCAGGGGCTTCTTTGGAAGTGCTTTCGGTTCTGTTTGAACCCGGAACAGACTTGTATGGATGAGTGTCCAACGTTACACTTTGAGATGTAAAGCTGGTTTCTATCAAATACATTTATGTTTGGTGGCGAAGATTTATTCTCTTAGCTTAATACCCTTCTCTGAGACGTATGAGCTCAGAGCTAATGTAGTTGATGGTTACTAGTGATACATTCCCAATTTGGTAATGTGGCATATGAAGTGTCGCTGATCATTTGTTGATCAAAGCATGACTTTGTGAAAAAGTATAGCTTTGTGGACGAGACTGCATCAGGACCTCACTCCTCGGAAATGGTCCAAACAGGAAAGATGCGGCAAGGTTGCAGGGGTCACGCCCCTAGGGTATGTCCATTCCTTCTGGAAAAGGGTGGTATCATGGTATGGAGCCGAGATACTTAACTCATGTTGACACTGTATATTTATTACTGTGTGATGTTGCTTTGTGGTTGAGGATCCTTGGATAAAGGTCGCAAATGACCAGGGGTGGCATATCTTAGGTTTTACTCCCGGGAAGGGAGTAAATCAGCCTTGTGTTGGCAGAGAGCTGGGTAAGTTCTTGGGGCGTCCCTCTAGAGGCGTACCCATGTGGCAGTGGGAAGTTCCTCGGCCCGACCATTTGTTGGAAAATCCACCCTGTACGGTTTTAGTTGTATAACCTGCTATTTACTTATGGTGGTCACCACTGTTTAGATGGTAGCTATAGTAGGCATAGTTCAAAATGTCTATGCTGGCTAAGATTAATATTATACTTGCAAATGTTTTCCACTATGCACTAATAATAATATCAAAATGGTTTTCGCGTATCAAGCATGTTTGACTATTATAAGGAGAAATCTCCTCTAATTCTGCGTTTGCATGGTGTGTGTGACGGGAGGCCTTATGGTAGTTTCATTTTCCAAAAAACATTGCGGATTTCAATGTTTTAAATTCTTTTGTTGTTTATTTTAAAGAAAACTGTTTTTGTTTGCTCATACCAGTCCAATAACTGACCCGGAGTTTATTGTTTTCTTCCTAAACTCTGGGTGCCCATAATTTTCCACACGGGCAATCTAGAGTTGGGCTTTTCAGATAATCAAATAGTAGGTGTAGATTCGGTAGCTTTCAGTCTTTGGGAATCTTCTTCAACCTTTGGATGACTGATCTTGCTTAAATCATCAATGATGGTGGTTCGAGCTTATTGGATTGGAGTCCTCGTAGCTTTTGGGATGGGCTTTTGGTTTGGAGTTGTAGATTGTGGATTCACACTTCATCGAAGATCATATTTGACTTATCTCTTCCGTTGTTATCATATTCCGCTGTGTATATTTGTCTCTAATATTGTTGTATCATATTATATCAGATATTGTATTCATTGTTGTATCAATGATATTATTCATTTTCTTCCGCTGTGTTGTTGTACTTAATGTGTTATAAGCTCCGACGAACCAGATTCGACGTTTGGATCTGCGTCATCTGAATACGAGTGACGTATTCAATGCCGATTTTCGAAGGTCGAGTCAGGGTCGTTATATTTCATTCTAGTTATATTCTTATTATTAAATCATAAATTTTTTTCTCTCCTAACATTAAATCACAAAACTCTATTAAATTAACAAATTTTAATTATCAAAAATTACGGGTCGTTACACTCTCCCCCACTCAAAACTTTTCATCCTCGAAAAGGAAAAAGAAAGGAAAAGAAGTAAATATATGTTATTCAAAATGTTAAATATAGAAAAAATTAATTTACATGATTAAATAATTTTGAATAAAATATATCAATTTATAACAATTAAATCCTTTATACTCAAGTTAATAAAAGTTTAAAAATTTTAAAAATCATTTCACAAAAAACTTCTATGTCCAAAATTCATGGAAAATTTCGGCAGAGTCTCCTTTGTATGGAGAGGTCTGGGAAAAACAATTATATCAATAATAACAATATATATAGTATTTTTAAAATAATATATCCCAGACCACGGGAAAAACAATATAATATTGCTAGAAAACCTTAATGAGAACGTACCTATTTATCGGGCAAATAACGCTTATTTTATGAAACCGAAAGCAGTAGCAATTGCTTTCATAACCTGTATTTCACTTATATAACCCGAAAGAGTTTATAATTATTTAAAAAAGAAATATTTAAGTTGTTTCAATAAATAACAAAACAAACCAATGCAACATAGCAACAATCACTTGCAAACAAGCATACAATCATCACAAGGAATTGAAGGAATCAACCATTCATCCATATCAATCAAACAAATGGTTTGTTCGGGTTTAGACGCCTTTAATCGCACAGAATGATAAATAAACTACTAAGTATACCATCTACTCGGTCTTAGATAAAACTCAACATATTATTCATGCATCCAAACAATTAGAAGTATCCTCTCCCAAATAACCCATCGGCCAAACAAACAACAAAATCCAGATATTATTTAAGTTCATTTTTACATATTTCCTTTCCTATCATTTATTTTTTGTCTATTTTCATTCATCCAGTGACAATTTTCTTTAATTTACTTTTATTTCTTACAAAATTCAATTCCCATTCATTCATTTAATACTTAATTTCATTTATTTACATATGTCATTTCTTTTTCTTACATATGTTATTTACATTTTCTAACAAATGTTATTTATACACAAATTTTAAACATATGTAAATCAATTCTAAAAGTACTATATAGGTTTCTTCATAAATAAATTCTCGTTCATTCATTAAGTACTTATTTTATTTATTTCCATTCATTACTTACAAAATCCATTTTTTTTCTTTATTCGTAAATGTAAATTTCTTTTCATTGCTTTACATTCATTTCTTACGTGAGTTATTTTCATTCAATTGTTTATAACAACAAATGAATTCATTATTCGAGTATTACACATGTTTTATTGCAGATTATTAATTCATATTCTTGATTTCCATTAGATAAGAATATTTATTTGTGCACAAGTTCATACTAAGTTTCTTACCTTTTTTTCATCATTTACCTTTCTTCTCTTATTCATATAATGTTCATTTCCATTAATTTACTTTCATTATTACTTACAAAAGTTATTCATTGCTTAAATAAGTTATCGTTATTTCTCTTATTAATTATACATTATTAGGTAAATTTCTTTACAGTTACATTTTACCATTTGTAGATTTTTTTTCTTTCACATTCATTTTTCCATATATATAGTTTTGTTGGACATCAAATCCATTTTAAAGTTATTTCAATGTTTTCTGAAGTTATAATCATTTTTCTTACATTATTCACTTCTGTTACACTCAATTAGTAGCATTTCAAACTACTAACTTCAGTTTATAACAATTTATAACATTAGAATTCTTACTTATAGAAGTAATTCCATTGAAAACTTTCATTTACTAAAGTTTTACTTGTACAATATTCTATAACATATTCTTATCAACATTACAATTTTTAACATTTTGGTAAGTAATATATACGTCTTAAAAATGCAATTGAATATTACCCAAGTTTCTCTTATTTGTTTAGCTAACAAAATGTTCAATAGTTACCATTTCTTATTTTCATTTCCTTTTTATTTACCGTTTTCAAAATTTCAGTTTCTTATCTGTTTCATTTATCATTTTAACATCAAATTTCTTATTTTCATTTTAAATGTTTCCAATTATTAATATAGTCAAGATTCCATTCATTATAATAATTAAAACAACTAATTATCAGAAAAAATGTAGGAACTCAACTCCGAGTTAATTTTAGTCACTTAGAAAATAATATATGTATTTATCCTTTATAGATCAAATCATTTTAGAAATTAAAAATTAAAATTCTTTTATCAAAATAAGGTGTACTAAAACCACTACAACCTTCTACCCACTTTGAAACTCAAAAATGAACGTTGATGATGCGTGCACTCATCACCGAAATTGATTTCCAACGATAGAGAGGGGGAGTACAACACTTTTCCTTTAAAAATTCCTTTTTAATACTTTCTTTCAAATCATCTTGAAATATTCAAATCATAATATACTTCTAAATACTACTAGTATATATTCCAAAACCTTTTGAAAGAAATTTCAAAATCCCAGAACTTAAGTTCTAAAATTTTCCAATTCATATTTACTTTATTTGTAAATCCTATTTCCAATCAATATTTATAAAATTTCACTACTTAATCACAAACATATTACATCCAACAATATCATTTATAAAATTTATTATTTTATATACAAAAATATACAATAGGCAAAATAATTTCATTTACCTGTATTTCAAAACAATAATGTGCCGGTCTGCACTATTAAGTGCTTAGAAATCCCTATCGATGTCTTAGCGTCCTATGCACTGACCAGAATTTATAAATACAAACAAAACAAATTAACACAATAAAAAACCCTTTACAACACTAACAAATACGCACTCTCATATATACACTTAATGAATCATATCAGGTATTACTACCCTATTTCTAAAGAGTCAGATCCTACAAAGCTAAGGTTATCGCTAAACCAAAGCTCTAATACCAACTATAAAGACCTGCCTTTTGGACGGTTTAAATCAATGATAACCACACACATTAGACGCAAACCACTCAAAAGGGTAGATTGTTATGGGGTAAATAAGAAAAAACAGCGAAAGAAAAAGAAATAGAGAATCTTACAGGGGAATGACAAAATATAATAATCAAATAAACAGTTCATGAAGTTGTTTTACAAATAACTTTTCATTATAGTTATACAATACAAAATTAGAGATTACAGACAACCAGAATAAATAAATAAATGCAGTGGAAAAACATGATGCAATGGAATAAATATAATAAATAGTAATAGAATAAATCTTCGTCTTCATCCTCCAGAAATAAGGTCTTCAACCCTGAAATGCTCAGGCTGACCGGAGCGAATTGAAAAGACAAGACACTCGGGTCAGAACTAAAAATCTTTTGTAAGTTAAATCAATGGTAAATATGAGTACGACGGCGTCAAAGATGTTTACGGGGTTTGACATCTTTTATCCAATGTTTAATGTGAGTTCATAAACTTAAGAGATGTTCGGGATTTACATCTCCAAAGGATTCGTTAAACTATCTACTATGTAGTACAATATGCTATTATAATATGTCTACTGTAAAGTATTAAAATAGCATTAAGGCTTTAGCCATATCCCCTTAGCACATTTTATATAATGCCGTAGTCTATACAGATACTGTAAACTCCACCCGCAGGTAAGCTATCAGGGAGCACTCCATGGGTACGACACAAAACAAACTCGTAGAAGACGCGATAGGGCATGTGACATGGCACTCGAGGCAATGCCAGGGTATATATACCAATTGCACTCACTGACTGGTGGTAACGCATAGCAGCTACTACCTACCATCAAAATCAAGGGTGGCCACCAAATCAATCACAAAGTTAGAATATAGTATCGAAGAAATGTGCCCTATCAGAGGAATGGCCTCACTTGGCCTAGTATAGCTCCTGTTTTAGCCACATCAAGCTGACTCGTGAGAGTCAGGGTCACGTAAATACCTCATACAGAATCGTTCGCCAGACCGTCTTACTTCATTTCTGGAATCTCCACCACGTACACAGTTGTTAAAGTGGTTTTCGGTATTGGCAGAGAGTATGACAATATTCGATCTCAGTCTCTTTAACAACCAAATGATTATTTCACACTGGATGGTTCTTTTACATTTCAAAACTCAATTCACAATTTATATCAAAGTATCATATTCAATTTCAAATCATATCTCTTTCGAAATCATATTCACTTTCAAACCATATTCACTTTCAAAATCATATTCATTTTGAAATTATTGATAAGTTATGTCAATTTATTCTTCATTTCAAAATCAATCCTATTCACTCAAATATGTCATTTCATAAAAGGTATAAATTCCAAACTCCAACTTAGGTTATTACATCATTTAACCATATTCGCTTTAAATCAAGGATTTGAACATAAATACTTCAACTTTACACATCTGAAATTTGGAAATAGTTTAGATGGTTTTAAAATAGAAATAGTTTAAGATATCTTTTAAATAGATTAAAACAGATTAATATAGTGTAAAATAGGTTAAAATGGATTAATATTGTTTAAATAGATTAAAATAGATTTAAATAGACTTAAAATAGATTAGATGGTTTAAAATAGATTAAAATAGGTTAAAATACTTTAAATAGATTTAAAACAGATTAGAATAGATTAAATACTTTAAATGGATTTAAAATAGGTTTAAAATAAATAAAATGCTTTACATAGATATAAATTGGTTCAAAGTAATTATGTGATGACTCGGAATTTTTGAATATTTGAAATTGGAATATTTAATCAATTTTAAATATTTAAAAGTTAATGTTCAACTTGAATTTCAAGTATCACTAATTTTTAGATAATTTAATTATTGGATTAATAATTGGAAATTGGGTAAAATTTTAAATTTGGAGTTTCAAGCTTGTTAAAAATATTTGAAAGGCCTATGAAATTTATATTGATAATACTAAGGATAATAGAACCTTTGAATTCGAATTTAAAAGTGATTTGTTAAGTTTTAAAGATATATCGTTTAAATTGATATTTAAAAATAGCTTTTTGAGGCACGGTCTCAAATTTCGACGAAATCAGTTCCATTGGATATGTAATAGTGTATTATTATCGGATTTTAAATTTCGTAGTGTTTGGAGTTGTCATGGGATTGTACGGTATGTAAACGCGCTGAAATCTATAACAAAAGTTTAATATAATAACAAGTCCAAAAAGCTATCTTCATCATACGATCGAATTAGGACTCGAATTTTTTTTCCATTATGATCGAATTAGGGGTATAACATTACAAATGCCTAGCGGCACGCCTCGAAACGATGTTAAGATTTTAATTGTGATTTCAAAGTGATTTGGATTTTAAATTTAAATTAATATATATTTACTTTTGTTGACCAGTCAAAATAATTTCATGTCAAAACTTTTTTCCTTTACCTCGATGGCACTGTAGCAATTTATCTCAGGCACGCAAACATCGAATCATGTCCCCTTCTCTTTTTTTTAAAAAGGACAGCAAGATGATAATCAAAATAAAAAAGAAAACGAATTCGTTCAAGAAGAAAAAAAATGGTGAACGAATGCTTCTGTCCCTCGTTTCTTTTAAATCACAAATCCCCTTCCTCCTCTTTTCAATTTAAAAAAATTAACAAAATGTAACAATTTTCGAAAATCGAAAATCGATTTCGATTCATAACTTCAGGGCCGCAACAAGGGAGGTAGGCATAGAAGTGAGAAGCCGCGCCTAGCGACAATGTCTGGATCGCTTGGTGATTTGGGGGCGGAGAGGCGTAGTGGAGCCTGGCGATTCGGCGACGTCACAAAACTAGTTGCGCTTAGTGTTTAGGATTGATGGTGGGAAGGAAAGTTTATGCATGCACGTGACGAGTTCAGCGATTTAGAGCAGCGTGTCTGGATCGCATACACCAAGGGGACTAATGGCCGAGCAAACGCGGCCATGGGAAGATTGTCTAGAAGCGGCGATTGTAGACTTAGGTTTGGGAGAGATGCACTGTTCTTGGCGGTCGGCCTTCGATGTGAGAATGGGTTGTTCGGTTTTAAGTAAATTAAATTTGAGCATAAAATTTTGTTAAAACATAATTGGTTAACTCATAAGTGTTATAATTTATTCAAAAAATAATAATCTGGAATTACTTATTATAAAAGTTTAACCATTTCAGAGAAGGATTATCAACTGTGATTATTCCTTATTTAAAAAAAACAAGTATATAAACAATTAATTCAAGGATGCCAAAGATATTTATACCAAATTAAATTAGGTGGGTTTTAAATTTAATATATATATATATATATAAGATTTTGGGATAAAGATAAGAATTTTTTTGAAGGGTTTGAAGAATTTATATAATATCAGATTTTGGAATTTTTATAGACTATTTATAAATATATATGTAGTTTCAAAAAGAAATTAAATATACGTATACACATACTTTCAGTTACCATTTTATTTTAAATAATGGATTGAGGTAATTAACTTGTTTCATTAGCTTATTCATTAAAAAAATAATTTATTAAAGGAAAAATTGTAACGGCCCGATATTTTCAACCATTCACATATGTATATGTCGGACTTGAATAGCTTAGAATACCGAATTGTTAATTTAAATTTGGCAAAACTCAGAATATGCAGTAAATAAATCACAGATCACAGACACAGAGTAATAAAATGCAGCAGAAGAAAAGAGATAGTAGTTCATGAAGGTACTATATAAATACATTGGAGTTACGAACAAAAATCTCAGCATGATAAATCAAGTACAGAGCTGGATACAACACTGGAATTGACTGAATAACAGGAATCAACTGGATAAATGAAATGAAATAGATAGCTGGATCTTCAAGCAAAGCTCCAACTCCGAAGGTGAGTCTCAAATGTTGTATCGCTCAGTCTAACACGAGCGTAAAGCAAAACACAAAACAGTCGAGTCGGGACATACATACTTATACAATGTAAACCAACTCAA
Organism: Allium cepa; assembly: GCA_030765085.1. Lineage (NCBI taxonomy): Eukaryota > Viridiplantae > Streptophyta > Magnoliopsida > Asparagales > Amaryllidaceae > Allium > Allium cepa. Next base: position 399,243,909 of record CM060938.1, on the reverse strand, counting down.
GTGAACTGTAATAGAAAGGTACAAGTAATTTAAAGGATGCTTGGGACCGGCCATCCTCTAAGGATCCGTTAAACTATTTACTATGTAGTAATATTTCGCTATTATAATAATGTCTATAGTAAAATAAACTTACTTTTTAGTAGCGTCATGGGGTTACCCATATAGCCCTTAACACGTAATAGTCCCGGTAGTCCATTCAGTATCAGCGCATCTCCACATCGGGAAACTACCCTAAATACTTCACGGGCTATGGGAGAAAACCAAACTCGTATAAGACTCGCTAGGGCAGGTGACACGGCACAACAAGGTAATGCCATGGTGGATATACCAATTACGCTTCTGGACCGGTGGTAACACGTAGCAGCTACTACTGCTCACCTCGAGCCACACCCCAAAATCAAAAGGGCCCCAATCAATCACAAAGTAGTAGAATGATATCGAAGGAGTGTGCCCGATAAGAGGAGCTAGCTTCCTCATTAGCTCGTCGATCGCTCCTGTTTTAGCCACATTAACCCAACTCACGGGAATCGGGTCCACGTATATACCTCAAAGGAACGCCGCCGCCATCCAACTTCATTCTGGAATCTCCACCGCACACACGGTTGTTAAAGTGGTTTTCGGAGTTGGCAGAGAGTATGAAAACTTCCGATCCCGGTCTCTTTAACAACCAAACGTTACTATTACCCATGGATATTTATTTCAAAACATTTCTATTCCAAAACCATTTAAAATCAAATAGTATTACTTTCCAAAATAATATCCATTTTCAAAAATGGTAATATTTCCCAATACATACTTCCCAAAATAATATCTATTTCAAAACTAAACACTATATTACTTCATTTCAAAACCCAAATTAATATATCATTTCCATTTCAAAACCAAAGTAATAGTATATCGTTTAAATTCCAAAACCCAAATTTCCAAATCACTAAATATTTCCTTCAATTTATTTAAACTTGAAATATTCCTTTAAATATCTTAAACCAAACCACTTTATAAAGTTATATTCTTAAATCTTTAATTTCAACAAGTTTCAAATTAATAGATATAAAGACAATTCTTAATTAAATACAATTTCCAATAATTTCATTTCCAAAATCATATTGCTTTCAAGTTATAACAACTCTGAAACCAAACACTTTGAAAACCATAATACTTTGAAATCCTAACAATTTAGAAATGTTATCATTTGGAGTTCATACTACTTAAAATCACAACACTTTGGAAATGTTATTCTTTTGAAATTCATAATACTTAGAAATCTTAACACCTTTAAAATAATCATCATTTAAACCATTTAAATTCAAGGTCAAATAATATTCATTTCAAAGTTGAAGAACTTCTAAGTTCATTCATTTAATTATAAAATTTCCAAAACATTGTAAATTTCAGCTACCTTAAAATTTCAATTTTCAGCCAATTTAACTTATACAAATCATATTTCACGCTTCAAAAAATATTTATTTGGATATCATTTAACTTATAATTAAATAAAATAAATTTTTATAATTAAATATCCAATTTAACTAAAATTCATTATAAGTCAAAAACGCATTATTTTACTAAACTTTTATTTCAACAAACAACTTAGCACTTTATTTTAAAAATCCCCATTTCACAAATAAAACTAAATTTCCATTTATTTACTTAACTTAAAATTTTCATTTAAAACCAAATTTCCAATTATCAAGTTAAGTCATAACTTAAGATACATTTTTCCATTTTAAAGTCATAGCTATTTATCTTACAAAACATAACATTTCACAAAAGAATATTTTATCATAGTTAATATAACAATCCAATTCCCTTTTTAAATCTATTCATTTAGACGTAAATTAACTATGATTTCAAGTTAAATAAACTTTATTACAAAATGCCCAATTAAAACTGTATTTCATTTTCTCCATTCAAATTACATTATTTATTATACAAAACATGCCCATTTCATAAAGTAAAATTCATAACAATTTTTAGGTTAGATTTACAACTTTCATATTAGGTCAAACCCAATTATTAAGTTATTCATCATCAATAAAGATCTTTAATTCAACTTAAAACCAATTATTAATTTGAAATTTTAACTTACAGAAAAGCCAACACACCTTTATAATTTAAAGCATTAAATCAAATTTTACGTTAAACTTTCATATATTTATAAACTCCAAAAATACCTAATAATCTTTTGAGAAAATATTATTTAAAAATACTTAATAAATTTTAGGAAAATATTATTTAAACATATAACCGTGGGTCTGTATAATATTTTCTAACCTAGGTCAAGTGATATGGATATATATCATTTCAATCCGTAATTTGAAAAGAAAAGTTCGGGTTCTATCATTTCAAACCCGCGATCCCAAGTAAAATAAATACAATAAAAATCACTCGAGCCTATCATTTCAGCCCATAGTGATTTTTCCTTATTCTAATGTCTGTTCGGGTATGTATCATTTCAACCGATAGTGATAGGGAACTTGCAATATGATAAACAGGAAATAAAATAACAGTACAACATATAATATCATAACAGATGATGTAACAGGTATATAAATAGCATTTAACATCATATAAACATATCACAGGCAGGTATGAACATAGCATAATAATTTATACAATTCACTTGTCATCATTTCACATTCATATAAGTATGTGATGTCTAGAGTGAATAACTCACCTTTTTAAAAGCTAGAATCAAATTGAAACACACATCTAAACTCTGCAAAGCACGAAAAGGCACGACAAAGTATGACTACATTTTTGAGTGGATGAAGAGTCAGATCCAAACTTGTAAACAACACAATACATAACATGTATAAGCAATGATTCAATACAAAAGAATATAGATAAAAATAACGAAAAGATAGGAAATAAAATGACATAACCTTGATAAACCAAAGCAAGGTGATCAATACATGGCTTGGTTAGGGTTTGCATCAATTTTGGTGATGCAGTCCTCATCCATGGCCACTTAGGTTGGTCTTTGTGGTGATGAAAGGGTGATGTTGGCCATACATGGAGGTGATGGAGGAGTGGAGGTGGTCATGGTGGTGGCTACAGGCAAGAGGCCGAGCCTAGCTTTGAAGCAAAACAAAGAAAGAGGAAAAAAAGGGAAAAGAAATGGAAAAAGAAGAGTGGCCATGACTTTAGAGCTTGAACATATATTTTTCATCACGCAAATGATAATGAGGAGTTTTGACAATTGTTTGTGCATGAGTTGTCAAAAGAAATACACGGCTAAATATGGAAGAAAAAAAGAAACGACTAAGGAGGACTAAATGATACGAAACAAAAAGGGCATAAGCTAAGGAGAAAAAACGTATATATTTATTCTTAAATGCAAATGAAAATGAGGAAATGAGACTATTTTTTGCTTGATTTGATAGGTGAATACCCGGCTAGAATAGGTGAATGGATGGGGTAAGAAATAAAGAGGCTAGGCAATTAAAAGCATGAAATTAAAGCATGTAACCGATTTTTCTTAAATTTCTCCAAGTCATTTATTTGCATAGATTTCTTTCTATAAATGAAATGAGAGATAAGAATGATTTGATTTGTACGTGAATAGCAAGTGAAATGCAAAGCCAAAAGAAAAATGAACGGCTAAGGGGAAGTTTTGGATGGTAAGAAAAGGAAAAGTCTCATTTTGAATTAAAGAAAGACCAACTTATGACCTTTGAATTTCCTAAACCATTTATCAAAAACAAACCAATCAAAAATCAAAAAAATAAAAATAAAATAAAAGTTAAACAGAATAAATTAGAAAGATGAAAAATAGAAAATAGAAAATAAATTAGGGAAATGAACATGGCAAAATAGAAAATAAGATACAGAAAATATTGTGTGTAAAACACTATAATCTATCCAGTTTAAAAAGTATAAGTTTTAAATTCCCAATAAATCCATATATTTGATTTCTCAATCTTGTTATTGAATCAACTATTAACTTATCCTCTATGGGTAATATTAACATTGGTTTGTATACAAATACATTAATAATTTCCCAGTTCATATAAATTTCAATTTGCATAGTATTTAATTTCATTTACCTACAACAAATCCATCTATTACGGATTGAATTCCAATTAATTTATTTCCAATAAATGCCTTGCTTCAATTCTACTCTTTTTATTAAATCTATTATCACCTTATAGACCAAGTTATTATTTTTTCATCTTTCATAACATAAATATATATTCAAATTTTCATCTTTCTTTTGTAATAACTGTTATTTTCAGTTATATTGAATTTGCCAAATATATACAATTATTATAGTTAAAACCCCAATCAATTTATTCAACTTGGTTTCATTCCTTTATTTCATCTTATGAATAAAATATACATTTCATTTTTAACACTCACTTCATTATAAATTATAAAGTTTTTTTCTTTTTTTTCCTTCTTCCTAAATTTAATTACAAAATCTTATTAAATTAACCAGTTTAATTATCGAAATTTACGGGTCGTTACACTCTCCCCCACTCAAAACTTTTCGTCCCCGAAAAGGAAAAAGAAGGGCAAAGAAAGAATTAGGTAATAATACATCTTATTCAAAAATACTAACTTTATAATCAAATAAATTTACAAAATTAACTAATTTGAATAAAATATACCAATTTATTTATAAATTCCTTTAACACCATTTTAGATTGTAAGTTATTCAATTAACTTTTTATTCTATTTACCTCTATTAATCTTTTTATAACTAAAATTTAAGTCTATAACATTTATTATGACCACTCGAATTTTATTTATAAAATCCTTTTATATTGTATATTATCCAATTACATTGTTAACTTCTAATAATTAAGGCAAGTTATATTGGAATGCAATAGAATAATATACAAATAAAATTTTCCAATTCAATTGTCTCAAGCTTACACATTTATTCAAAATCTTAGCTTCATTTTATAATTGTAATCATCCTTTAAGATAAAATTTAAGAATTAAATTCCCGATCAACTTCAAGATATTTGAGATAAATAATTATATATACATAATATATATCAAATAGAATTTGAAATCAAACACCAATATATATAATATAAATCAAGTCATATTTTTAGAAAACTCAATTCAATTTAATTCTCCAAAGCAGGACTGTAGCGAAACTATAGAATGATCTCTTCACTCCGAAACTCGAAAATGAATGTCGATGATGCTGCAGTCATCATTGAAATTATTATCCAGCGACAAAGCGAAGAGCGTTGATTTACAAATTAAAAATTCTTTGAAACAATTTCTACTTGAAATACTTTAAATAATATATCCTTTGATAATTTAAACACAAAGTTTGAAACCATCAAAAATTAAATTCTTAGTTTCTTGTTTTAAATTCATTTAAATTTCCAAATTAATTTATAGCCATGTTTTACAGTTCAATTATTTATATGTGAAACAAAAACTAATGATTACAAGTTATATACAAAGTCAAATATTATTTCTCAACATCCAATTCAATTAATTATCAAAATTCAGAAAATTATACTTATATATACATAATATCATTATACAAAATTTATTTCATTTACTAAATTTGAAAACTGTATTGTGTCGATTTGCTCTATTTAAGAGTTTTGGAGATCCTATCGATAGTGCTGATCAGACGAATCGATCGAAAATCCAAATCAACATTAATAACTCAAACAACACAGTATATATATAAAACATTTTAATATTAATACAAATACACTATACAGGAATAGATTTTCAAACTAAGGATAAAGATTCATATTTGATTAACTCAGATCAAAGAAAATTTTGATTTGAGGATAAGTTGGAACAGAAGATAAGATGATTAACTAACGAAATAAGGAAATGGATAAGCTTATATAAATCACGGGCAACCTTAACCGGGTCAACCATGACATCAGAATTATATCGATGTGGAATTCTAAGGCAAATCTATATTCAATTTCAAGAGATAGAATTTGGGATAACAAAGATACTAGCATCTAAAACGAGGATTTTGAAATCTCTGGTGAATCAATGCCTATTGTAAAGGAGTTTCACCCCCTTTGGAAGCCATTTGAAGTGGAGTTATGGGATACTCCGGAATCAAAAGAATACGAAAAGTGAGGGACAAGAATGAATTTCAGGCTGAGGTAACGTTCCAAAATTCAAAGGAAATCGAGTCATAAAGAAAGAGATTCAATCTCGAACGAAAGTGATTCTGTAAATAAATTTACCATATATGCAAAGTTTTTCCTAGAGCCAAAGCTCTGATACCAACTGTAACGGACCGATATTTTCAACCATTCGCATCTGCACATGTCGGACTTGACTAGCTCAAAATACCGAATTGTTAATTTAAATTTGGCAAAACTCAGAATATGCAGTAAATAAATCACAGATCACAGACACAGAGTAATATAATGTAGCGGAAGAAAAGATATAGTAGTTTATGAAGCTACTATATAAATACATCAGAGTTAAACAAGCTACAACAGAAGTCTTAGTATGATAAATCAAGTACAGAGCTGGATACAACACTGGAATCGACTGAATAACTGGAACCAACTGGATAACTGAAATGAAATAGATAGCTGGATCTTTAAGCAAGGCTCCAACTCCAAAGGCGAATCTCAAATGCCGTATCACTCAGTCTGACCCGAGCGTAAAGCAAAACACAAAACACTCGAGTTAGGACATACATACTTATACAATGTAAACCAACTCAAGTGAATTGTAATAGAAAGGTACAAGTAACTTAACGGATGCTTGGGACTGCCCATCCTCTAAGGATCCGTCAAACTATTTACTATGTAGTAATCACTACAAGGAAATTAGCTTTTGGTTGCATTAGTTAGTGGCGTGTGACACCTAAGCGCAACTATAAATACTTTACCCTATATTATTAACGCAACAAAAGTTGCCGCCCATCCCGCCTAACTAAAACAATTTCAGGAAACTTTTCATTTTTATTGTCATGTTTCCTTCATCTTCGTTACTTTGAAAATTTTGTTTTTCTGCTTTCCTTTTCACTCCAACAAAATCCACCTCGCCCTATAGCATAATCCACCTCGCTTTATCATCATCGTAATGGGAGCCTTCCTTCATTCTACTCCGCTCAACTCATCGCGTAGCCCTTCAGTCAATGTGTTCTCCTCACGGTACCCTTATCAGGTATATTTAGGTATGAATTTTATAAATCGATTTTGTGATTCTATATGGGTTTTATATGATTGTATATGCGTATTCTATTCAAATTTCAACATAAATTCCAATTGTAATAGGTTATTTACGCCTAATTGGAATAAACCCTAACTGGAATAGTTGATTAAGTTGATTTACGCCTAATGGGAGTTTCTGCATAAGTCCCGATTTTATGATTCTATTTTTTTCTGAGCTGTTTCCTACTGTATTATTAAATAGGTTATTTTGATTTTTCACTAACCCAAATTAAGTTGATTTAGTTGAGTTTCTTGAATTGCTGACTTAGTTATGGATACTTTAACCATTGTGGTTGCTCACATTTCTGGAATAAGAGATCTCTAGTCTAGTAATAAGAGTTTTCTTGTTCCCAAAGAGTGGATAAAGGTTAACTTTCAACAATTTGAAATTTTCATAGCAAAGAAGAGAAGTTAATTGACTACCTTTCTGCCTACTAACCTTCCTATATTGATTGCTTGAGTATAACTTTTTCCAAGAAACATGATTAATAAATTGATAACTAACTGATTACACCTGATATTTACATATTCAAGCAAATGCATGTGTCATTAAGGATTGTGATATTGCATTCTTCTTATTTTTTTAGCTATTTACAACTTGTAACAACTTTATTTGCAACTGATGTTGAGTGCTTGTTGTACATTTTCATATTCAAGCAAATGCATGTGTCATAATTTCATATTCATGTCTTGGTAGATAGAATTAATCTTACTATATATGAGAGAATTTTTATTAAAATATATTGTATAATATTCTAATCAATTTTTGAAGTTGAAAATGATAATTTGAACCATCTTTTTTAGTGAAAAAGCTTAATAAGTGGAACAAAATCCCCATATTTATACTGATGTATCCACGTGTATTTTTTTGTAGTTATGGCTTTGTATGCTAAAAAAGAATTATATTGTACCATCTATTATTACATTATTAATTAAATAAAACATGAAAAATATAATGCTTTTAATAATCCATGTATTATGTATACGAAGAAAAACTTCAGTTTCGTAGCTGTGAAATGCCGAGGAAAAAAATGAATTAATGCGTTTCTTAGTATTCAAGTAATAAAATAGTTAAAGAAATAAATATGACAAGAGCCATACTTTATTAATTGATTATGACTAATAGGTTCGTGAAAACCATAATAAGAAAAAATGACTCTACTTGCCAAGATTGAAATTAGATCATAAGATTCAATTATTTGTTCCAAAGGTTCACATTCCTCAAAGGAGACGTTCAATTGGTGTAAAATATCATGGAACTCGAAGCTTGATTCTATAAGGATTATAAATAAGGCTTTTTTATTATTTTGTATTTGATTGGTGATGTCATATGATTACAGATACTTGATTGGATATTTTATAAAGTACCTTATTAATACTGTAGCAAAAGCCTTAAAATCTTGCATATTGTATTAAAGTACTCTAATTAGTGGCCATTATCACCAATGGCCATTGGCATTTTAAATCTTCCATGTTTTAAAAGAAATACTTTTATACATGTGCATTGTACGTGTCAAGTTTACAAATAAAAGGATACATTACTAATTAGTGTACCTTTCACTAATTGGTAATTTACTAGTGTAGATTGTGTGCGCAGGCGCACATACATGTTTCTTTGCCACTTGAATTGTCTGTATTATATATGTTTTTTGATTTGCAAGAGGCTACCATGTGAACAGTTAATCTTTCTAATGAGCAAGCTGCTACTTACTTCGAAGACCAATTTTTTATTTATTTTTCCACACGTAATTCATCTAGGGATTTGATTATCTGTGCACGAATTGCCGACTTGGATACAAGTGGAAGGATTTGATTTGGATAGGAAGATTTGGCTATAGGCAAGAACTTTGAATTTTGTTGTATCAGTGAATTTTGAGTTTTGACGTGGAGTTTAGGGGATGGATTTTCATACCGTCATGCCTTGCACTTGGTTGTTTGGTTGTCTCTGTGTAATTTGATGTAGCATCATAGTCAACCATGATGTTGTGGCATCGGAGTAGTTTTACTAACGTAGCGACTCAGTTTGCCTTCAAAAGGGTAGCACAATTTGCCTTCAAAATAACTTGCAGTTTGCCTTCAAGATGATGATGTAGTTTTCCTTCGAGACGACTCTACAATTTTCCTTCAAAGAGGGTATCACAGTTCATATTAATAAAGATGTCGTAGTTCATCTTAATAGTGATGGCGCTTTTGTCTTTAGAGTGACAGTTCATATTAATAAAGATGGCATCATTTGTTTTTGGGCTCTCGGTAGGTATATGTCATTTTAATAATATTAGGTGATCCCACATTCCCACTATTTGCATTGTTCTGAAACAAGTAGTTAGAGACTTAGAAACTTGAAGTATAAAGCATGCATGCAAATCAAACTCCACATTGAATCATATAAGTAAAGATGAATACTTCATCTTAATTTCTGTAGTTCATAATATTAGATTGGGTGTAACTATTTGGCTTTTCAATAGTTCTTTGTTTGATTATAACAGCTAATCAATTTCCATGTCAAAGTTTGGAAAGTTATTTGCCTTCTTATATCGATGATGGAAAAAGATTAGGTTTTTTTAAACAGGTGACAATACAATTCTTAACTTAATATGTATTTTTAGAATCAAAACATGTATTCTAATATTAAAACTCAAACATCTTTGTTTTTATTTTTTGTCATAGAACTAGTATAGAGTACCAACAAGGAGCATTGAATTTCGTGCATGCTATAAAGAGGAAGATAAGAAATGTAGAAAAAAATTATGTCCTTGCACAAATTGTCGGAATCTTAGCCTTCATGATGACCACATCATCGTTGAACATTTAATTATGAAAGGAATGGATCCTAGATATAAGAGCAGTATATGGTATAACCATGGCGAATAGATAAATGAAGAGAAGAAAGAAAAGCCGTTTGACTTATATGACCTATTTAAGATGATTCACTATGAAGATGAAGATTTTTCGAATCATGAATTTTTTGATGATGATAAAGATAATGATGATTTTCAGAGAAGGGAGGATGAATTACTTAAGAATTTAAAAGATGCAGAAACTCCATTGTATCCAAGTTGCATAGATCACACAAAATATCTGCAATCACCGTCTTGTATAATCTTAGATGTGAGACTGGCTTGTCCGATAGTGGGTTTGATAAGCTTTTAACTGTGCAACATTTATTTTTGCCAAAGGATAATGTGCTTCCCAAAACTTTATATGACGTAAAGAAATTTCTTAAAGCATTTGATATGGGTTTTGAAAAGATACATGCTTGTGAGAACGACTGTTGCCTTTTTAGAAAAGAATACAAAGATTTAGATACTTGTCCAAAATGTGGTTCTTCGAGATGGAAGAAAAATCAAGACACCAAAGAGATTATACATGGTATTCTAGTTAAAGTGTTGAGATATTTTCCAATAATACCAAGATTTAAAAGAATGTATAGATCTCAAAAGATGGCAGAAGATTTAAGATGGCATTTTAATAATAGAAGCAATGATGGAAAAATGTGTCATCCCGTGGATTCCATGGCATGGAAAATGGTAGATGAAAGGTGGAAATATTTTTCATCCGTTCCATGCAATATTAGACTTGGTCTTGTTACAGATGGATTTAATCCATTTTCCATGTTGAGTTCAAAATAAAGTTGCTGGCCGGTAATGCTTGCGACATACAATTTCTCGCCAATGCTGTGTATGAAAAAGGAAAATATTATGTTAACTTTACTTATTCCGGGCCCAAAGCAACCCGTGAATGATATTGATGTATATTTGGCGCCTTTGGTGAAAGACTTGCATCATTTGTGGTGTAATGGAGTTGATGCTTATGATGCATTTAGTAAAAAATTGTTTAAACTAAATGCAATTTTGTTATGGACGATTAATGATTTTTCGGCTTATGAAAATCTTGCCAGATGTCGTGTGAAAGGGGAAAAAGCTTGCTCATTATGTGGTGTCAATACATAGTCGTTGGTTGAATAAAAGTCGAAAGAACATCTACATGGGCCATAGAAGATTTCTACCTATTACAGATTCACGGAGGAAATAAAAGGCTTGGTTTGATAACACCATAGAGAAAGGTAGTGCTCCTAGAATTCTAACTGGGAGAAACATTTATGCATTGTTGAAGGATTTTTTAAATGATTTTGGAAAAGGAAAGGAAAAGAAAGAGAGGGAAAAGAAAAGTAAGAAGAGGAAGTGTGCTCATGATATGGCAAATGATCCTACAAAAATGGAGTTATCAAGATGAAAAAAAGATCAATTTTCTTTGATTTGCCATATTGGGAGGTTAGTGGTAAATTTATTTACTTTTCATTATTTTAACAGAATAAAAATATATTAATGCGTTATAGTTTTGATTTTCATAGGAACTTCCCTTACATTACAATTTAGATGTGATGCATATGGAGAAAAATATTGGTGAAAGCATATTGGGTACGATGTTGCATGGTAATAAATCAAAAGATGGAATCAACTCTAGAAAGGATTTAGAGGATTGGGGAATTTGAAATGAGCTTCATGCACAACCTTGTGGAAATAAAACATATCTTCCACCGGCTCCATATCTATTGTCAAATTCCAAGAAAAAGTTATTTTGTAAAAGATTGTACGATTTCAAAGGGCCTGATGGCTATTATTCAAATTTGAAGAACTAGATTTCGTTGCAGGATTGCAAAATTAATGGATTGAAGTCACATGATTACCATGTATTAATGCAACACTTATTGCCAATAGCATCAAGAGGATTAATAACAAAGAAGGCGAGAAAAGCAATAATTCGCTTATGTTCTTTTTTCAACAAATTATGTCAACGTGTTCTTGATAGAGAGAAGTTGGAACAAATCAATATTGAGATTATTGAAGTTTTATGTGAGCTTGAAAAAAATTTCCCACCATCTTTTTTTGATATAATGGTACATTTGTCGATTCATCTTGGAAAAGAAGCATTAATGTGTGGGCCAGTTCATTTTCGTTGGATGTACCCATTCGAAAGATATATGAAGACACTTAAAGATTATGTAAGAAACTATGCATGACCAGAAGGATGCATTGCAGAATCCTATATTGCAGAAGAATGCATGGGGTTTTTTGATGAATTTTTGAAAAAATCAGGACAAATTGAGGAGAAAGAAGCTCGGAATGAAGATTATGAAAGCAATATAATACTCAAGGGACGTCCGATTTCAATGTTCAAGATAGTTACATTGTCATTCAATGAGAAAGAAATTGCTCATTTAGCCGTGTTACTGAAATGGCTGTGGTGGTACCATTTATAGAGCAAGTTTATATTACATTATTTTAATGTGATTGTAATGCTAAATATAACTTATAATCACTTGTTCTATACTAGTTTGGATTTGGAGGAATTAGAAAATTCAGACGAGCGCATGAGAACAAATGCGACCTTATTTTGGGAAACACATATAAAAAAAATTGCCGATTGGATTAAAAGGAAGGTTAGTTGGATTTTAAATATATTCTCTTTTGACTAATAATATTACTCTAAAATATTCATGTTAAATGGAATTTGGTGTAGATACTTATTAACTCCAAGGATCACAATGAAATGTTAAAATGGATTGCTTTTGGTCCAAAGAACGATGCATTGTCTTACAAAGGATATATCATCAATGGGCAACGTTTTCATATAAAAGATGTAGCGAGAGAAACTCAAAATAGTGGGGTGACTTTTGATGCGGCTACTATTTGTAGAGCAAGTGCAAAAGATATGTCCCAAGTGGTTGATGTGGTCACTTATTATGGAATATTGACTGATATAATTTTAGTAGATTATCATGTGTTTTATATTCCAGTTTTAAGTGTCGTTGGGCACATAAAGGAAATGGAGTAAAAGTTGATGAAGATGGGTTCACTATTGTTAATTTACATCAAAATCAAGCATCGTTTTCAAGAGATCAATACATACTTGCATCTCAAGCAAGACAAGTATTTTATTCACGAGAAAATGATATTTCAAATTGGTATGTTGTAATGAAAGCACCATCAAGAAGTTTTTATGATTTAGAGACAAATGATTACGCCGAAGAAGACATCCAAATCGAGGAAGATTGCTAAATAACTGAAATGGATGATGAAGCTATTAGTTATGTTAGGGAGGATTGTAAAGGCATACTTGAGTAGATTATACATTAAATTATTTTTTGCAAGGAAGAAGTTTGGTTTAGGTGTTTTTTTATGTTATGTTTTTGTTTTATTTTAAGACCTAAATATGATACTTGAGGTTGTTATTTTGGAATATGTGAAACTTGCTCATTTAATTATAGTCATGTAGTTTACTTCTTTTAATTTTTCAAAATGATGCTATGTGAATTTGGGATAAATGGATGTGCACCATTATTTTGTTTCTAACTTTGTGTGGAATGAATAGAGTTTGTGATACTCAAAATTTGGGAATGGTAATTTGGCCTCATAGGATGTGTCTTTTGTAAGTTAAAAATGAAGCATATGAGCTTAGAGGAATATTGACTGGTTTTTTTGTTTTTAACTTATATTAGTCTTTGTTTGAAATGTACAAATTAGCTGTGAAGTTTATGAGCCGATCTTTAAAAAATGAGAGCAAATACAATATACGATATGAGCCGATCATTATTTGTATAAAATTATCAGTATTGTTTTATCAAGTTTAATCATATCATTGTTTGAACGATGAAAATGTTTCAAAGCTTGTATTCAGATAGACATAGCTCTATTTGACTCATAATGGCAAAAGTAATGTGTCTATGAAATATGAACTAGAACACTGTATTTCCTTTAATGATATTATTTTGTTCAGATAATTTAATCAATTGTAGTTATATAACTGCTATAACCACCAATACGTAGGGAACAATACAGAAGTATTTTCATCTGTAATTAATAAGCTTTGGCAATTTATTCATACTCATGGAAAACTTCAATTTTTGTGGTTCTTTCGTGAGAAAATATTTTTATATTTGGATTATTCATATGGTAGCGTTGTACTTGCTTGAGTTGATGGCTGCAGTGATTTTGGGTTTTTATTTTTTAGTGTTTTTGCGGTAATTTAACTCCCTTTGTTCATGACTATATTTGTGGTCCTCTGAGACGCACAACACTGTATTATATAAACATCATTTAATTTTTCAAAATTTGTGCATTAGTTGTGTAGGATGCACCATAATATTCTAGCAACTGCATGTAGTTTACTTCTTTTACGTGATGTACATCTAAACAATATTGTATTATGTTTCATTTGTAGAAAAAGATGTTTCCAAGCTCTGTACGTACACTCGACCAGAGAAAGACCGAAGGGGAATCCCGAAAGTATAATTCAAAGCAGAAGTATAATTCAAATGTCAAATTTAAGAAGCCAACCGTTGTTTTCAATGAATGGCAAGAACAAATAGCCAATGCTAAGAAGAGGAGAAATGATTGCAATGAAGGCCAAGAACAAGTAGTCAATGCTAACAAGCCAGTTGGTGCTTGCAATGAAGGTGAAGAACAAGCAATCGATGATTTCAATGTAGACCAAGAAAGGCTCGGCTCAGAAAATGAAAGGCCTTCTGACCTAAATGCTGATGCTGAAATGGAATTTGAAAGACCAAATGAAGCTAAAACTGCAAATACATCTCGGAAAAGATTTGGTAGAGGTCCAACAAAAGCAAAAAGACTCCCATTAACCTATTAAAGTAGAATTGAAGTTGAGTTCAATGATATAGCCATACCCATAGGACCAGGGTCGGTATATTTATCTTCTATTCTTGGGCCGCTTGTGCAGGAGCACGTTCCATACATGCTTGATGATTGGAGGCTTCTAAGTGATAAGTTGAAAACTGTTTTATGGAATTGATTCAGGTATGGAAAAGTAAATAATTGGACTAATTAAAAGTTGTTTTGCAGTTTCATCTAGGCATTAGCTAAATAATTGCACTAGTCAAATGTGTGTGTGTGTATACCAGGTATTGTAAATGTGAGTGTTGTATGTTTGGTTTTTTAAGATTTCAAAGAATAAAGGCTTTGAGGACATAGTGCTTCAACTGCAAATACGAAGTGTTTAGTGCAAATGGTTTGGGATATAAAGGGATTTCAATTAATCCAAATTTCAACGGTTGTATCTTCATTTGCTTTGAATTTCAATTAATCTGATATGCCGGGTTTTAGGACTTCAAGTGTGTTTGGTTCCATATATACATAAATATAGTTTCTTATGCAGTTTAACTTCTTTGGAGTTTCAAGATTTACGATCTTGAATGTATAAGCAGTTATGAGTACACGTATGAATTTATGTATAAAGGAAGTGCAAAAGTTTAAAGAAATTTATGTACAAAGGAAGTGCAAAAGTTTTAAAGAAATTTATGTAAAGTTCTTTACATATCGAGCATATCAAATGCACTTTAATTTCGGACATTTGCGAAATCTTTGAGTATAGGCACCAAGTGTTTATGAAAATCAGGTTTGTGAAGATGAATGAATTTTGAATCTGTAAAAGTTTGAATGTATATATCATAGTATTTCAAAGTAATATAAACTTCGTGTGTGGATAGATTTTGAATGTGAAAATTTTAGTAATGTAAATATGTATAATTTTTAGATACATATCAGGTTCATTTTAGGAAATCTTAGGGATATGAATAAATGCCCTATCATGAGTTTTGGAAATGATGATAATTTTGTCTATGTATGAGTCTTAAGTGTATAAGTTTCGGTTTTAAATAAATGACAACTCTTAAGTATCAATCAATTTTGAAGTATTTATGACTATGGGCAATGTCAAATTTTAAAAGTATAATAATACGAACTGTGGATGGATACTTAACTTTGGATACAGGGACAGTTCGGTCACATTAAATTTTATAAGTATGAGCTTTTGGATGCTAGAATTTTTATATAAAAATGATTTCATATAGAAAGTATCAATTCTGAATGTGTGGGTGATCATGTATATACTTATTTTTGTGAAAATTTGGTTTTGAATGCATATATATGATGCATGAAATGTCATATATGGCTTTAAACATGTTACCTCTTGAGCGTGTAAATTTACACAAACTTTTATAATAACAAAGTGTGCACATGATTTCAAAGTATTTTATTTTCAAGTACACCAGATTCAAAGATGCCTGCTTTCAAGTGAATACATCTTATACTCTAAAATTGCAGGTGTATATACATATAAACATTTTAGTGAGTGATAATTTTAACAGTCACTCTTATATGTGTACACAAACTTTATAATCCATATATAATTCATAAATGTCCTATACAGTTTCAGTCTGTCCTATACATTTATGTGCGAATACTCCGACTACGAGGTTAATTGTGGTCTTTAGCATTAAATTTCAAACTGTATATACATTTACAAGATGCAACATACAATAACAACCTCGAAATGGGAATGCTTTTGATAAATTCAAATATTTTCATGTATTATTGCAGGCTAGATTTAAATTGGAAGAGGATTGGCAAAAAAGAGCTGCATTTCAGCAAATGGGAATACTTTGGAGATCCTCGAAAAGAAAATTGGTGCGAAAAATTAATGAAGCAAAGGCAGAAGAGGAAAGACTTAATTTGAAACCAGCCAACATCAAAAGCATGATAGAATGGAGAAAGTTTGTAAAGGCAAAAACAAGTATGGAGTTTAAGGTAACATAAAGGGAAACAAGTATAATTACATTCTTTCTTTTATATCTTATTTTCAATATGTTTTTTATACTAGTTACTAAGTTCTAACACCTTCCAATATTTCTAGAAACAAAGTGAGAAATATATGGCCCTTAGGAATAAACAATTTCCACATACATCTGGTCGTAGAGGAATGGCTAGATTGACCGAGGACCTGGTTAGTTAATTAACTATAGCATTATTTTGCTAGGTATTTAATACCTATCAGTTTATTTATTTAATGTTATTCTAAATTTAGAAAGAGCAAATTTTGGATTCATTGTCCATAACTAGAGTTGATGTTTGGATTAAATCTCACAGAAAGAATGGTGAACCAGTGTGCATGGATGCTACAAATACTATTATAAGAATTTTTTATTTTATCGGTATATTAAAAATTGTCTGAAACTATGATAATTTTACCATCGTACATTATTTGTATGTATTTAATTCATGTAAAAGGAGTTTAAAAAATTAGATAACCTATCACAGTCCAGTTCGTCATATAATGTCAAAGAAGAAGCTATTGCACAAGTACTGGGGCGAGATAAAGCAGGACGGTTAAGGGCAATAGGAAGGGGTTTCACCTTAGCCAAGCTAACTTTGTCACAGTCCAAAGATAAAAAAGTATATCAGTGTCAACAAAAAATAGCAGAATTGCAGAGTATGTTAAAAATGTTGATGGACAAGAAGGTAAACTTTTATTGAAAGATGTTAACAAGCATACTACTTAACTCAGTATACAATAGTATTAGCTTGTAAAACATACAAAGATATATGTGTTTTTATATACTAAGGTTTTCTAAATTCTTTGGCACAGGATAAACAAACTTCAAAAGAAGGGAGCATACATGAATTGGTAAAAAAATAAACATATTACTGAAGAAACAACACTTGGATTTTAGTTTTTGATCCAGTAATTAATATAATTTTTGGTGGAATAATTGTAGGGCAATGCCAACGTATGTGAGCTATTGAATTAGGATGGAACATCTGAAGTTATTGTCGAAGGGAGAGTGGTGTCTACTGACCCAAATGAGGTTGTCGGTGGCATTTATATTGGACCAAATGCTGTGAGCGTTGTTATAGATTGCGTGGATAAACCAGATGCTTATTTATGGAGACCTACACCTTATATGTCTGTATTAGGAAACGCTGAGAATAAGGTGGTAGCATGGCCAGCTAGTTGCATTAAGATGACGCTGCAAGGACACTTGAATGAAGTTAGTATGGTAAATTTTCTGTGCATACAATCAACCGACAATTGTAGCTTGACTTTTTTTGTTCATTTCAGTCAACATTTTTCAATAAGACATGAAATAATTAACTTTTCTGGGCATACTATATGTTTATATTTTTCCTTTTTAGAGTAACAGCAGCGTCCAAGACAATAGATGCAAGATTTATGATTGGAATGAGGGTGATGTGATAGTTGCCGAAGGAAGAATCTTCTTCGGTGATTCAGGACATATTGTGAATGGTATTCCTCTTGGTCCATCTGCCGTTGTGGTTTTGGTCGAAAATGTAAAAAAAGGAGATGCATACTTATGGCGACCCACAACTGATATGTTGTGTATTAGAGGTGCAGTTGGTAGGAAAGTAGCATGGCCAAAATCAAAAGTTGAAGCTGAAAAAGGAAATGTTGCGACTTCTTCTTCTGGACTCGGACCCATAATCTCGAAGAAACCACACCAATATGTAAGTATATATTTTGAAGTATTTTTATGTATGTACGTATTCTGCATAATAACCTCGTTTTTTGCCAGCCAATTGCAAAGTTGATAACAAATAATAAATGCAAGATAATTAATGTGGGTGAAACAATTGAAGTGGTAGTTGAAGGAACTATCGCTTCAACTGATCCAACATCGATGGTCCATTGTCGTCCATTGGGATGTGATGCTGTAAAAGTTTGGGTAGACTTCGTAAGAGTTCCAAATGCAGTGCTATGGAGACCTACATCGGAGTTGACATGCATGGAAGATGCTTTTGGTACCACCATAGCTTGGCCGATCTCAAAAGTCATTGGGGAAACAAAATAAAAGGTGTGATTTCTATTATATATGAAAAGTTATTATTTTAATAGTTAGCCCCCTACTTTTTGCAAAGTTGTTGATCTATAAAAGGTGTGATTTCTAATATATTTATGTTGGAAAAATATTCATGAGTGAGTTGATTGCTCAGTGGTGTCGCACATATAAAACAGTACAAATCCAGGAATAAGTTACCGTATGTTTCATCTAGGAACTCTACTGAATATCATATATTTGATTGATAATATCTGCCTAAAATCGACTGTTTGATGCTCTGTCAGCTGGTTGTTTCAAAGTTCAACCATAACAAAGAAAAAAAACATATTTATTGCAATTTTTTAGTAATTTCAATTGGACACATAATGATAATAAATTGAACAAAAAATTATTTTCTTTACTAGCAATAAAAAGTAAAAATATTGAAGATAATGTACAACGATGTTGTTAATATCGTTATTGGATACTTATCGAGCAAGTACTGATATAAGATATCTGCAATACAGGGAAAATTCGAATTATATTGGTGAAATATCAGAATTATAGTTGTAGTCTTTACTACGTAATAATAACCTAAAGAAATATGATATTCTAAATACCAAGATGAAACGGTAATTTAGTAAATTATTTATGAAGAAAATAAATATTTGAAGAGACTAATCTAAAATTTGGACAATAGACAAAAACAAAATTGGCACACATGCTTTTATATTTAGAGTCATCCATCGTTTAGAACAATTGAATATAGGGAGTTTAACTTTTCCATATCAATATTTTTTTAATAATTGCATATATTGATGATACAAATGGTATTTTGTTAATTTTTCTGAAAAGTGAACTGTGATTTCAGGCATAAATTTTAATGAATCTCAGGAAAATTTGAGTAAATCCTGAATTTTTGTTGCCATTTGATTGATGAAACTTTGATTTTCAGTTGTTAAATTTTCTGGTGAAGAATCAGTGCATTCTGAATCAGTTTCAGCATCTTCAACTAGGACAAATTCATGTGTGTTTGATGTTTGTACTTTTTCAGGATGATCTGAAACATAATTTAATAGCCTGAAATATGATTTGGTTGTTTGAAAAATAAATTTATTGCAGTGCTGTTGCAAAATTTAGTGATCCTAAAACATATAATTTCTGTGTTTATAAATTTTGATATATAGCTGTTGTGTTTATAAATCCTAACATATATGGTTGCCTTGTTTTATAAATACTGAAACATATGGCAACCATGTGCTTGTGTAAGTAAATAGTATGTGTGTCTTCAGGTGTATGTACAAAGTGAATGTTCTGGCGTGTGTATTTTTAAGTTTGAAGACCCTATAACACATGGACTGTATCTTGATATTGGAAATTTCTTAAACTCATAGTTTAACAAAGGCAGGCCAGTCTTGACATTATGACATATATGCAATTGTTTGTGGAGTTGATATTCTAAACATATTTGAAGTTGTTTTGATTGAAATAATTTCAAGTTTCATATAATTATCTAATATATCTGTAATGTTGAAGTTATAACTGATAACAAAAGTTATTAACCTTAGGTTGATATTGCTGCCATATTTCATTGCACTAAATATTTGATCTGGCGAGGACATATGTGAGCTTGAATTTAGTTAACTATTGAAGTTTATCAATCGAAACAAAGTAGAAGGTAGATGTAGAGTTTACAGTAGGAATGAAAATGAATGCACCTGGGAAACAATTTGTATGGTTATTGATGCTAGAAAAGTGTTGTAAATTATATTTTGGTAGATATGTAATACATAGATGGAATGTTATTTACAAAAAAAATTACACAGAGCTAGAGGTGCATTTGTTAAAGACTTTTAAATACACAACATTTAACATTGCAAGAATAAATTTTGTCGTCGATAACATTGCTGAACCAAAAACATATATATACATACTATGTATGTACATTTCTCTTTCACAACTTACACAAGGGATTTTTAGGTAGGAAAGTTAGAAGATTTTCAGAATAAGTTGATTGGAACTTTAGGTAACCATGCAAGCCATTTTGTTCCACATACATATTTAGG
Organism: Allium cepa; assembly: GCA_030765085.1. NCBI lineage: Eukaryota > Viridiplantae > Streptophyta > Magnoliopsida > Asparagales > Amaryllidaceae > Allium > Allium cepa. The sequence goes on along the minus strand of CM060938.1, from coordinate 399,223,039 downwards.
TGAATTAAAGTAAGTTGTTACATACCTTTACCTAAACGATTTTCATAGATAGAAAATATTTGTGTATTTTTCACATCAAGAAGTTTGAAGTTCTTATTATATAAGTAGCGCTAATATTATGATATAAGGGAAAAAGGTACTGAGCTCGACATTATGGCATATAATAATGAAAGTGATAAATAAATGCCAGGAGTGAACTGAGACTGTTTTGAGGGAAGAACCTCTGTAGCTTTTGCATTGTATTTGAATGAGTGTGTTCTGGTCTTGCCTTACCATGTACACAAGTGCCTTTACAAAAATATTCCTGATACTCTAAGTGTATATCTTAAGCAGCATGTTTCTTGCCTGCTTTAAATATATTTTATTTAATTTTGCAGATGAATCTTTGGGCTTGCACATAGTTAAGTCTGGTCCTTTTGCAGTGGTTGTACATTTCTAATAGGGTAGCTAAGAACACTAGAAATTATGGTTATACCTTTTTTATTCCAATATTCAAGTTTTAGATCATAATTGTTGATTATTACTTGTCTACAGTTAGATGAACTTCATCGAAGAAATTATCAGTTGCTTATGGTATTTGCTTAGCTAGTTATTTATGGTATTTGCTTAGCTAGTCATCTACGTATGGATTTTATGGTAGTTCGGTTGTTTATTTCATTTTGTTTCTGGTATTTCAGTTGTATAAACTTCTCTACGTATGGATTTTATGTTAACTTTTGTCTTGAAAGTACTGTATTTATGTACTAGTTGTGTGACTATGTACGTTTATGTACTACTTCTATATCAATGTATGGTAATGTACAACTTGTATTTATGGTAGTTCATTTGTTCATGTATTTTTTTGTTTATCATTGAACTATTTATTATTACAGTTTAATATAAATTATGAATAAAGTGAATTGGAGAGTGAACGAGCTAGCAGAATGTGAGAAATAGACAAAGAAAAGAAAAAATATTTAATGGCACTTATCATACGCTACGGCAAAACTATAATGGCAGAAAAAAAACACAACAAAAAAAATATTGCTGCGGTGAAATATACATCCTTTAAATGATCAATCTATAACAGTGTCTACAAAACGCTATGGAAAAAATATGTTGAAAAAAATCGCTGCCAAAAATATGGTGGCAGAAAAAAAACACAACGAAGAAAAATATTGTTGCGGCGAAATATATATATTGTGGCATATAATAAACGCACCTATAAGGTTTTGGTTTAAGTTGTAACCCAAACATCACTTTTAATAGCGTTTCAACATGCTACATAAAATGATTTACGGTGGCCTTTTTTTTGCCACCGCAATAAGGCACATTATAACGACGTTTACAAAAACGCAACCAAAAATATTAGTTTATTAGTTGCGTGTCGTATGACGGCTTTCTCTAAAATGCCACCATAAGTTATGGTTGTTTTTTATTGTGCGCCACCAAAATTACTTTTTGGTGTAGTGAATATTTCGCTACTATAATAATGTCTATAGTAAAATAAACTTATTTTTTAGTAGCATCAAGGGCTAGCTCATATAGCCCTTAACACGTAATAGTCCTTGTAGTCCATCCAGTATCAGCGCATCTCCAGATCGGGAGATTACCCTAAATTCTCCACGGGCTATGGGAGAAAACCAAACTCATACAAGGCTCGCTAGGGTAGGTGACACGGCACAACTAGGCAATGCCAGGGTAGATATACCAATTAGCTTTCGGACCAGTGGTAACGCGTAGGAGCTACTACTGCCCACCACGAGCCACACCCCCAAAATAAAAAGGGCCCCAATCAATCACAAAGTAATAAAATGGTATCGAAGGAGTGTGTCCGATAAGAGGAGCTAGCTTCCTCATTGGCCTGTCGATCGCTCCTGTTTTAGCCACTTTAAGCCAACTCACGGGAGTCGGGTCCACGTATATACCTCAAAGGAACGCCGCCGCCATCCTACTTTATTCTGGAATATCCACTGCGTACACGGTTGTTAAAGTGGTTTTCGGAGTTGGCGGAGAGTATGACAACTTCCGATCCCGTTCTCTTTAACAACCAAACGTTATTATTACCCATGGATATTTATTTGAAAACATTTCTATTTCAAAACCATTTAAAATCAAATACTATTACTTTCCAAAATAATATCCATTTTCAAAAATGGTAATATTTCCAAATCCATATACTTCCCAAAATAATATCTGTTTCAAAACTAGATACTATATTACTTCATTTCAAAACCCAAATCAGTATATCATTTCCATTTCAAAACCAAAGTAATAGTACATCATTTAAATTCCAAAACCAAAATTTCCAAATCACTAAATATTCATTTTCAATTTATTTAAACTTGAAATATTCCTTTAAATAACTTAAACCAAACCACTTTATAAAGTCATATTCTTAGATCTTTAATTTCAACAAGTTCCAAATTAATAGATATAAAGACAATTCTTAATTAAATATAATTCTAATAATTTCATTTCCAAAATCATATTGTTTTCAAGTTATAATAACACTAAAACCAAATACTTTGAAAACCATAATACTTTGAAATCCTAACAATTTAGAAATGTTATCATTTGGAATTCATACTACTTAAAATCACAACACTTTGGAAATGTTATTCTTTTGAAATCCATAATACTTAGAAATCATAACACCTTTACAATAATCATCATTTAAACCATTTAAATTCAAGGTCAAATAATATTTATTTCAAAGTTGAAGCACTTCTAAGTTCATTCATTTAATTATAAAATTTCCAAAACATTGTAAATTTCAGCTACCTTAAAATTTCAATTTTTAGCCAATTTAACTTATAAAAATCATATTTCACGCTTCAGAATATATTCATTTGGATATCATTTAACTTATAATTAAATAAAATAAATTTTTATAATTAAATATCCAATTTAACTAAAATTCATTTATAAGTCAAAACACATTATTTTACTTAACTTTTATTTCAACAAACAACTTAGAACTTTATTTTAAAAATCCCCATTTCACAAATAAAACTAAATTTCTATTTATTTACTTAACTTAAAATTTTCATTTAAAACCAAATTCTCAATTATCAAGTTAAGTCATAACTTAAGATACATTTTTCCATTTTAAAGTCATGGCTATTTATCTTACAAAATATAACATCTCGCAAAAGAATATTTTATCATAGTTAATATAACAATCCAATTCCCTTTTTAAATCTATTCATTTAGACATAAATAAACTATGACTTCAAGTTAAATAAACTTTACTACAAAATTCCCAATTAAAACTGTATTTCATTTTCTCCATTCAAAATACATTATTTATTATACAAAACATGACCATTTCATAAAGTAAAATTCATAAAAAAAATTAGGTTAGATTTACAGCTTCCATATTAGGTCAAACCCAATTATAAAATTATTTATCATCAATGAAGATCTTTAGTTCAACTTAAAACCAATCATTAACTTAAAAATTTAACTTACAGAAAAACCAATACACCTTTATAATTTGAAGCATTAAATCAAATTTCAAGTTAAACTTTCATATATTTATAAAGTCCAAAAATACTTAATAATCTTTTGGGAAAATATTATTTAAAAATACTTAATAAATTTTAGGAAAATATTATTTAAATATATAACCATGGGCCTATATAATATTTTCTAACTTAGGTCAAGTGATACGGATATATATTATTTCAATCCGTAATTTAAAAAAAAAAATCCGAGTTCTACATTTCAAACCCACAATCCCAAGTAAAATAAATACAATAAAAATCACTCGAGCCTATCATTTCGGCCCATAGTGATTTTTCCATATTCTAATGTTCGTTCGGGTATGTATCATTTCAACCCATAGTGATAGGGAACTTGCGGTATGATAAATAGGAAATAAAATAACAGTACAGCATATAATATCATAACAGATAATGTAACAGGTATATAAACAGCATTTAACATCATATAAACATATCACAGGCAGGTATGAACATAGCATAATAATTTATACAATTCACTTGTCATCATTTCACATTCATATAAGTATGTGATGTCTAAAGTGAATAACTCACCTTTTCAAAAGCTAGAATCAAATTAAAACACACATCCAAACTCCACAAAGCACGAAAAGGCACGACAAAGCACGAATATATTTTTGAGTGGATGAAGAGTCAGATCCAAACTTGTAAACAACACAATACATAACATATATAAGCAATGATTCAATACAAAAGAATATAGATAAAAACAACGAAAAGATAGGAAATAAAATGACATAACCTTGATAAATCAAAGCAAGGTGATCAATACATGGCTTGGTTAGGGTTTGCATCAATTTTGGTGATGTAGTCTTCATCCATGGTCACAGGTTAGTCTTTATGGTGATGTAAGGGTGATGTTGGCCGTATATGGAGGTGGTGGAGGAGTGGAGGTGGTCATGATGGTGGCTAGAGGCAAGAGGCCAAGCCTAGCTTTGAAGCAAAACAAAGAAAGAGGAAAAAAAGAGAAAAGAAATGGAAAAAGAAGAGAAGCCATGAATTTAGAGCTTGAATATATATTTTTCTTCACGCAAATGATAATGAGGAGTTTTGAGAATTATTTGTGCGTGAGTTATCAAATGAAATACACGGCTAAAGATGGAAGAAAAAAGAAATAGCTAAGGAGGAGTAAATGATAGGAAATGAAAAGGGCATAAGCTAAGGAGAAAAAAACGTAAACATTTATTCTTAAATGCAAATGAAAATGAAGAAATGAGATAATGAGAATATTTTTTACTTGATTTGATAGGGTAATACCAAACTAGAATAGGTGAATGGATAGGGTAAGAAATAAAGAGGCTAGGCAATTAAAAGCAAGAAATTAAAGCATCGAACCTATGTCTCTTAAATTTCCCCAAGCCATTTATTTGCATAGATTTCTTTCTAGAAATGAAATGAGAGATGAGAATGATTTGATTTGTATGTGAATAGCAAGTGAAATGCATAGCCAAAAGAAAAATGAACGGCTAAGGGGAAGATTTAGATGGTAAGAAAAGGAAAAGTCTCATTTTGAATTAAAGAAAGAGCAACCTATGACCTTTGAATTTCCTAAACCATTTATCGAAAATAAACCAAATCAAAAAAATAAAAATAAAATAAAAGTTAAACAAAATAAATTAGAAAGATGAAAAATAGAAAATAGAAAATAAATTAGGGAAATGAACATAGGAAAATAGAAAATAAGAAACAGAAAATATTGTGTGTAAAACACTGTAATTTATCCAGTTTAAAAAGTATAAGTTTTAAATTCCCAATAAATCTATATATTTGATTTCTCAATCTTGTTATTGGATCACTATTAACTTATCCTCTTATGGGTAATATTAACGTTTGTTTATATACAAATACATTAATAATTTCCCACTTCATCCAAATTTCAATTTACATAGTATTTAATTTCATTTACCTACAATAAATCCATCTATTACGGATTAAATTCCAATTAATTAATTTCCAATAACTGCCTTGCTTCAATTCTACTCTTTTTATTAAATCTATTACCACCCTATAGACCTAGTTATTATTATTTTTATCTTCATTACATAAAAATATATTCAAATTTTCATCTTTCTTTTGTAATAACTGTTATTTTCAGTTATATTGAATTTGCCAAATATATAGAATTATTATAATTAAAACCTAGATCAATTTATTCAAGTTGGTTTCATTCCTTTATTTCATCTTATGAATAAAATATACATTTCAGTTTTAACACTTACTTCATTATAAATTATAAGGTTTTTTTTCTTTTTTTTCTTTCTTTCTAAATTTAATTACAAAATCTTATTAAATTAACCAGTTTAAGTATCAAATTTACAGGTCCTTACACTCTCCTTCACTCAAAACTTTTCATCCCCGAAAAGGAAAAAAGAAGGGCATTGAAAGAATTAGGTAACAATACATCTTATTCAAAAATAATAAGTTTATAAACAAATAAATTTACAAAATTAACTAATTCAAATAAAATATACCAATTTATTTATAAATTCCTTTAACACCATTTAGATTGTAAGTTATTCAATTAACCTTTCATTCTATTTACCTCTATTAATCTTTTTATAACTAAAATTTAAGTGTATAACATTTATTATGATCACTCGAATTTTATTTATAAAATCCTTTTATATTGTTTATTATCCAATTACACTGTTAACTTCTAATAATTAAGGTAAGTTATATTGGAATGCGATAGAATATTATACAAATAAAATTTTCCAATTCAACTGTCTCAAGCTTACATATTTATTCAAAATTTTAGCTTCATTTTATAATTGTAATCACCTTTAAGATAAAATTTAAGAATTAAATTCCCGATCAACTTCAAATTATTTGAGATAAATAATTATATATACGTAATATATATCAAATAGAATTTGAAATCATACACCGATATATATAATATAAATCAAGTCATATTTTTAGAAAATCCAAATCAATTTAATTCTCCAAAGCAGGACTGTAGCGAAACTATAGAATGGTCTCTTCACTCCGAAACTCAAAAATGAATGTCGATGATGCTGCAATCATCATTGAAATTATTTTCCAGCGACAAACAATTTCTACTTGAAATACTTTAATAATATATCCTTTAATATTTTAAACACAAAGTTTGAAACCATCAAAAATTAAATTCTTAGTTTCTTGTTTTAAATTCATTTAAATTTCCAAATTAATTTATGGCCATGTTTTTACAGTTCAATTATTTATATATGAAACAAAAGCTAATGGTTACAAGCTATATAGAAAGTCAAATATTATTTCTCCACATCCAATTCAATTAACTATCAAAATTCAGAAAATTATACTTATATACATAATATCATTATACAAAATTTAATTAATTTACTAAATTTGAAAACTATATTAGGTCGATTTGCTCTGTTTAAGAGTTTTGAAGATCCTATCGATAGCGCTGATTAGACGAATCGATAGAAAATCCAAATCAACATTAACAACTCAAACAACACAGTATATAGTATATATAAAACATTTTAATATTAGTACAAATATACTATATAGGAACAGATTTTCAAAGCAAGGATAGAGATTCAAATTTGATTAACTCAGATCAAAGAAAATTTTGATTTGAGGATAAGTTGGAACAGAAGATAAGATGATTAACTAACCAAATAAGGAAATGGATAAGCTTATATAAATCGCGGGCAACCTTAACCGGGTCAACCACGACATTAAGAATTAGATCGATGCGGAATTCTAAGGCAAATCTACTTTCAATCTCAAGAGATAGAATTTGGGATAACAAAGATACTAGCATCTAAAACGAGGATTTAGAAATCTCTTGTGAATCAATGCCTATTGTAAAGGAGTTTCACCCCCTTTGCATGCCATTTGAAGTGGTGTTATGGGATACTCCAGAATCAAAAGAATACGAATAGTGAGCGACAAGAATGAATTTCGAAACCGAGGGAACGCTTCAAAATTCAAAGGAAATCGAGTCAAAAAGAAAGAGAATCAATCTCGAATGAAAGTGATTCTGTAAATTAATTTACCACATATGCTAAGTTTTTCCTAGAGCCAAAGCTCTGATACCAACTGTAACGGACCGATATTTTCAACCATTCGCATCTGCACATATCGGACTTGAATAGCTCACAATACCGAATTGTTAATTTAAATTTGGCAAAACTCGGAATATGTAGTAAATAAATCACAGATCACAGACATAGAGTAATAAAATGCAGAGGAAGAAAATAGATAGTAGTTCATGAAGCTACTATATAAATACATCAGAGTTAAACAAGCTACAACAGAAGTCTCAGTACGATAAATCAAGTACAGAGCTGGATACAACACTGGGATCGACTGAATAACTGGAATCAACTTAATAACTGAAATGAAATAGATAGTTGGATCTTCAAGGAAAGCTCCAACTCCAAAGGTGAGTCTCAAATGTTGTATCACTCAGTCTGACCCGAGCATAAAGCAAAACACAAAACACTCGAGTCAGGACATACATACTTATACAATGTAAACCAACTCAAGTGAACTGCAATAAAAAGGTACAAGTAACTTAAAGGATGCTTGGGACCGCCCATCCTTTAAGGTTCTGTTAAACTATTTACTATGTAGTAATATTTCGCTATTATAATAATGTCTATAGTAAAATAAACTTGCTTTTTAATAGCGTCAAGGGGTTACCCATATAGCCCTTAACAAGTAATAGTCTCAGTAGTCCATCCAGTATCAGCGCATCTACAGATCGGGAGACTTTCCTAAATACTCCATGGGATACGGGAGAAAACCAAACTCGTACAAGGCTCGCTAGGGTAGGTGACATGGCACAACTAGGCAATGCCAGGGTAAATATACCAATTATGCTTCCGGATCGGTGGTAACGCGTAGCAGTTACTACCGCCCACCTCGAGCCACACCTCCAAAATCGAAATGGCCCCAATCAATCAAAAAGTAATAGAATGGTATTGAAGGAATGTGTCCGATAAGAGGAGCTAGCTTCCTCATTAGTCCGTCGATCGCTCCTGTTTTAGCCACCTTAAGCCAACTCACAGGAGTCGGATCCACGTATATACCTCAAAGGAACATCGCCGCCATCCTACTTTATTTTGCAATCTCCACCACGTATACGATTGTTAAAGTGGTTTTCGGAGTTAGTAGAGAGTATGTCAACTTTCGATCCCGGTCTCTTTAACAACCAAACGTTATTATTACACATCGATATTTATTTCAAAACATTTCTATTCCAAAAACATTTAAAATCAAATACTATTACTTTCCAAAATAATATACATTTTCAAAAATGGTCATATTTCCAAATCCATATACTTCCCAAAATAATATCCATTTCAAAACTAAATACTATATTACTTCATTTCAAAACCCAAATCAATATATCATTTCCATTTCAAAAACCAAAGTATATAGTATATCATTTAAATTCCAAAACCCAAATTTCCAAATCACTAAATATTTCCTTCAATTTATTTAAACGAAATATTCCTTTAAATATCTTAAACCAAACCACTTTATAAAGTCATATTCTTAAGTCTTTAATTTCAACAAGTTTCAAACTAATAGATATAAAGAGAATTCTTAATTAAATACAATTTCCAATAATTTCATTTCCAAAATCATATTGCTTTCAAATTATAACAATTCTGAAACCAAACACTTTGAAAACCATAATACTTTGAAATCCTAACAATTTGGAAATGTTGTCATTTGGAATTCATACTGCTTAAAATCACAACACTTTGGAAATGTTATTCTTTTGGAATTCATAATACTTAGAAATCATAACACCTTTAAATAATAATCATTTAAACCATTTAAATTCAAGGTCAAATAATATACATTTCAAAGTTGAAGCACTTCTAAGTTCATTCATTTAATTATAAAATTTCCAAAACATTATAAATTTCAGCTACCTTAAAATTTCAATTTTTAGCCGATTTAACTTATAAAAATCATATTCGCACTTCAAAAAATATTCATTTGGGTATCATTTAACTTATAATTAAATAAAATAAATTTTTATAATTAAATATCCAATTCAACTAAAATTCATTTATAAGTCAAAACACATTATTTTACTTAACTTTTATTTCAACAAACAACTTAACACTTTATTTTAAAAATCCCCATTTCACAAATAAAGCTAATTTTCCATTCATTTGCTTAACTTAAAATTTTCATTTAAAACAAAATTTCCAATTATCAAGTTAAGTCATAACTTAAGATACATTTTTCCATTTTAAAGTCATAGCTATTTATCTTATAAAACATAACATTTCACAAAAGAATATTTTATCATAGTTAATATAACAATCCATTTCCCTTTTTAAATCTATTCATTTAGACATAAATTAACTATGATTTCATGTTAAATAAACTTTATTACAAAATGCACAGTTAAAACTGTATTTCATTTTCTCCATTCAAAATACATTATTTATTATACAAAACATGTAAATTTCATAAAGTAAAATTCATAACAATTTGTAGGCTAGATTTACAACTTCTATATTAGGTCAAACCCAATTATTAAGTTATTTATCATCAATAAAATATTTAATTCAACTCAAAACCAATTATTAATTTAAAATTTTAACTTACGGAAAAACCAATAAACCTTTATAATTTGAAGCATTAAGTCAAATTTCAAGTTAAACTTTCATATATTTATAAAGTCCAAAAATACTTAATAATCTTTTAGGAAAATATTATTTAAAAATACTTAATAAATTTTAGGAAAGTATTATTTAAATATATAACCATGGGCCTGTATAATATTTTCTAACCTAGGTCAAGTGATACGGATATATATCATTTCAATCGGTAATTTAAAAAGAAAAATCCTGGTTCTGTCATTTCAAACCCGCAATACCAAGTAAAATAAATACAATAAAAATCAATAAAAATCATTCGAGCCTATCATTTCAGCCCATAGTGATTTTTCATTATTCTAATGTCCGTTCGGGTATGTATCATTTCAACCCATAGTGATAGGGAACTTGCAGTATGATAAATAGGAAATAAAATAACAGTACATCATATAATATAATAACAGATGATATAATGGGTATGTAAACAGCATTTAACATCATATAAACATATCACAGGCAGGTATGAACATAACATAATAATTTATACAATTCACTTGTCATCATTTCACATTCATATAAGTATGTGATGTCTAGAGTGTATAACTCACCTTTTTAAAAGCTAGAATCAAATTAAAACACACATCCAAACTCCACAAAGCATGAAAAGGCACGACAAAGAACGACTATATTTTTGAATGGATGAAGAGTCAGATCCAAACTTGTAAACAACACAATACATAACATATATAAGCAATGATTTAATACAAAAGAATATAGATAAAAACAACGAAATGATAGGAAAAAAAAGACATAACCTTGATAAATCAAAGCAAGGTGATCAATACATGGCTTGGTTAGGGTTTGCATCAATTTTGGTGATGTAGTCTTCATCCATGGTCACAGGTTGGTCTTTGTCATGATGTAAGGGTGATGTTGGCCGCACATAGAGGTGGTGGAGGAGTGAAGATGGTCATGGTGGTAGCTAGAGGCAAGAGGACGAGCCTAGCTTTGAAGAAAAACAAAGAGAGAGGAAAAAAGAGAGAAAAGAAATGGAAAAAGAAGATAAGCCATAACTTTAGAGCTTGAACATATATTTTTCTTCACACAAATGATAATGAGGAGTTTTAAGAATTATTTGTACGTGAGTTATCAAAAGAAATACATGGCTAAAGATGGAAGAAAAAAAGAAATGGCTAAGGAGGAGTAAATGATAGGAAACAAAAAGGGCATAAGCTAAGGAGAAAAAAACGTATATATTTATTCTTGAATGCAAATGAAAATGAGGAAATGAGATAATGAGAATATTTTTTGCTTGATTTGATAGGGGAATACCTGGCTAGAATAGGTGAATGGATAGGGTAAGAAATAAAGAGGCTAGACAATTAAAAGTAAGAAATTAAAGCATGTAACATATGTCTCTTAAATTTCTCCAAGCCATTTATTTGCATAGATTTCTTTCTAGAAATTAAATGAGCGATGAGAATGATTTGATTTGTACGTGAATAGCAAGTGAAATGCATAGCCAAAAGAAAAATGAATGGCTAAGTGGAAGTTTTGGATGGTAAGAAAAGGAAAAGTCTCATTTTAAATTAAAGAAAGAGCAACTTATGACCTTTGAATTTTCTAAACCATTTATCAAAAATAAACCAATCAAAAATCAAAAAATAAAAATAAAATAAAAGTTAGACATAATGAATTTGAAAGATGAAAAATAGAAATAAATTAGGGAAATGAACATAGGAAAATAGAAAATAAGATGCAGAAAATATTGTGTGTAAAACACTGTAATTTATCCAGTTTAAAAAGTATAAGTTTTAAATTTCCAATAAATCATATATTTGATTTCTCAATCTTGTTATTGAATCAACTATTAACTTATGCTCTTATGCGTAATATTAACATTGGTTTATATACTAATACATTAATAATTTCCCAATTCATCCAAATTTCAATTTACATAGTATTTAATTTCATTTACTACAAAAAATCCATCTATTACGGATTGAATTCCAATTAATTTATTTCCAATAACTGCCTTGCTTCAATTCTACTTTTTTTATTAAATCTATTATCACCCTATAAACCTAGTTATTATTTGTTTATCTTTCATTACATAAATGTACATTCAAAGTTTCATCTTTCTTTTGTAATAACTGTTATTTTCAATTATATTGAATTTTCCAAATATATACAATTATTATAATTAAAACCTCAATCAATTTATTCAACTTGGTTTCATTCCTTTATTTCATCTTATGAATAATACATTTCATTTTTAACACTCACTTCATTATAAATTATAAAGTTTTTTTCTTTTTTTCTTTCTTTCTAAATTTATTTACAAAATCTTATTAAATTAACCAGTATAATTATCAAAATTTACAAATCGTTACAAAAATAGTTTAAATTAAATTATTAAATGAAATAGATTATTCAATTAGTTCAAATATTAATAAACCATACATGTTTGTACAATTCTAAAATCGTGAAAAAAACAAGTCAAGATGGAAAGGGGTCTTAAACAAAATCAAAGGAGAGTTAATCTCACTCATTTGGATTACCATTTAAATTTAAATAGTTAAATTTAAATTATTGGTTGAATGATTGAATTGACTAGATGTGATATTGTATATATATTAGAGTGATTGATTCCCGCATTATATAGCGGATGAGACCCTATGCGCTCCGCATAATAGCGAATGACCATATATACCGCGATATCCCCCGCGAAGTGGGATTGGTATTTTTATATTGTGCTAACATCTGTGGATACAGGGAAACAGGTTGGAGAGATCCAACTGGATTCCTCAAAATGTTGGAATTTATTTTCACATTCGGTGATACGTTTTATTTGATAATCTACGATAGATTACATTGATTATATTGGGAATTGAAAATATTGAATGCTATGGTTTGACTGAATATATTTTGGGTATATTGAGATATCAAAAATATGAGGATTGGATTTTAAAGGAAAAATAGAAGAGGGGATTCTAAGTAAAATAAATATAGTGAAACTGAATAAATTAAGAATGAATTTGGGAAAGGATAAAAGTTGATTTTTAAATTCTAATGAATATATTCCGAGTATGGGAAAGGGAGATTTTTGAACAAATGGGAATAAATGAATTTTTAAACTTAAGTGATATTATTTAAAGAAATAAAGGATTTATTTTTAAATTCAAAGTTCAAAATAGTTTGGGAGAGATAAAGAAATTTTTAGGAAAAAGTATGAAATTGGTATTTTCAGTTTAAATAAGATTTTAAATCATAATAAAGAAGTAAAATAAAAATAAAAATGAGTTTTGAAATAAAATCGAGTAAGTAAAGGAATTTATTTTAAAATGGAGTAAATTTTGGGAAATTGATTCGAAAATTGATTTTGTTTTTGAAACTGTGTTTTCAAAGACGAATGAGACTATGGAATTTATAAATTGGGTTTATAAAGTGAAATAAGATATTAGTGGATATTTGAAAGTATAAATTCACGGTGGGAATTTATAAGGGAATGGGTAATTTGTTTTAAAAATAAATAGTGGTTTTATTTTTAAAGGTGTGTGAAGGGAATTTACGGGTTTGAGAAGTAAATTAAATTGGGATAAATCGAGAAGGATTTATTAATTGATTAAACGGACTATTTTGGAATGGAAAGTGTATTTTCCTAAAAAGCCAAGTGTGTTTTCAAAGTAGATTTTTAAGTATAAGTTAGAGGTTTTAAAGTAGTTTTAAAAGAATGTTTTTGAAGAGACTATTATTTTGTGGTTTTAAATTTTTTAAAAAGTAAATATTTTTTAAGTTAATTATATCAGTAAATCATTTTAAAGGTTTAACTAGTATTATGATTTAAAAGATAATTATTTAATATTTATACCTTATAGAATAGCTTTTATTTTAAATTTTGTTTTGGCTTAAGTTTTACATAAGAAATTATTATAAAATTTCATAACTAGTGTTTTAAATAAAGTGTTTTAAGTAGTTTTTATTTTAAATGTTTTAAAGTATATATTTTTGGATAAATTGATTTAAATTATTTAAAGACCTAAGGTATAAAGACTTGGTATTTTCAGTGGAAATAAAACAATTGGGTGGGAATTTATTCCGCGAGAGAAAAAGTGATTTGAAAACTATTTTCAAAGGGTTAAAGTGAAGAAAAATATCTTGAAAAGATATTTTGAAATAAAATATTTGGAAAATTATTAAGGCCTGATGGTTGTTTGGGGATGTTTTTGGATAGTTAAATAACCGACTATCAATATTGGCCATTGCGTTGATCATTTCATAGAGACCGGGATCGGGATTAATTTCCCGAAAACCACTTCGATCCGGTTTGAACGTTTTTCGTGACGAAGATAAGAGCTTGGAGTCGAAGATGGAGCAGTGAAGTGCAAGGGCTAATCACTACTAATCCTAAGAGTAATTCCAAAATGAATGTAGTAGGAGTAGTACCTTCGGTTCCGTTCGGACCGGGAACAGACTTGTATGGATGAATGCTATCAGAACATCATTAGGAGGATGGTGAGCATTCTAAGTGAATGTGTTTCTAAAGAGGTAATGCTTAGCCTCGAGCCTCATCAATCGGGAATGACTAGGGGATATGCAGCAAGGCTAAGTGGCTAGCAACCAATTAGGGTAAGGTCATACCTGTCTAGATGTCCCTTTTTATTCGGCTGTGTGGGCGGTTGCTGATCCCAACCGCGAGGTGATCTTATTTGTACTATCCAGTAAGGGGTAGCTCCGGTCTTGTGTTGCAGGGGATCAGGGGGATCCTCGGTATGCTGATCTAGACTAGGTACTGTAATAGGTGGTATACCATTGCCTAGACATTAGTTGGAAATCCATTCTCCCTACATGCCTTCACGGTTTTGATTGTAGAGCCTAGTATTTGCTTAAATTTAATGAATGTAACAATTTAGGCTATTTGAATAAGTATTTGTACTTAGACATTATTATAATATCAGAGGTTTTTTATAAGAAATTTTTTGATTATCGTAACGTAAAAACCCGATATGTTTATTTATGGCGTGATCTTATGAGATACCTTTGATTTCAAAAAGATTTTGAAAACTTTAATAACCCATTGAGTGTGCTTTCTCACACTGGTTTTCCAGACTGACTCGGGTGTTATTTTTTACTATAATGCTCGGGTCAGACCGAGTATAATAGAGTACAGAATCTGGATAGACTGCTATGGAGCTCAGGAGATGTGCTGGATGGTGAACGTATCACATGTATCTGTTTTATTTCCGCCGTGTTTGATATGCTGTGTCATCGACTTTTATGAGGACAAGTTGATATAACTGTCCAGTATTTTGCTATTGATTGTGTTGTACTTTGATGATGTAATGTATAAAACAGATATAGTTCCTTTGTACAAAAATATGCTGTTATCTATTATATATGGTTCCACTGCGATTGTGAGATTCTGATGTTGTTTCATATATTTCTTCTTCTACCTCCTTCTTCTTTCCCTTACGGTCTATTTTCTAGAATTTGGTTGGCATTTAATACATTAGACGTATTAATATCAATTTTCGGGCGTCGAAAAATTGGGTCGTGACATTTGGTATCAGAGCTGAAGGTTAAGCGAGAACCATGGCTCTGGTGGGGGATTACTCATTGGAAATAGAGTCAATAGTACTCTAGAATGAGTTTGAGTATATTAATAGATATGAGTGCGTATTTGTTAGTGAATATAAAAATTGTTTTATATTGTGTCGATTGGTTTGTTGAGTGGCATATGGATTCTAGTCAATACGGTAATTAACGTTATTGATAGGGATCTTTAAACACTTGAATAGAACAATTCGACATAATGTTTTTATAGGGAAAATGAGATAATTTTGCCCAATTTTTTTTATATATAAAAGGAACAATTTTCAAAAATTATTATAGTTATATATGGTTGCTTACTTGTCAGGAAGTGATAATATTAAGTTATTATCACTATTGCTGTGAGAATTAAATAAGGAATTAAAATCATAACCAAAAGCTAAGAAATAAATTCATATACAAAATGGAATTTGTAAAGGTGAATTATAAATGTGATTTATAACATGAAATAAAATTCCAAAGTAATACTTGAATATAGATTGAAAGGATTTGGAATACGATATTTTGGGAATTCCTTTGAGTTTGAAAATGATTTTCAAAGGTCTTGGAGAAATAATAGTGATATTATTTCGAAAATATAGTTGATAATCAATTGAGATAAATACATAAGATGTACGTATATTATTATATTCACATAGTGATTTGATCCAGATTTGAGCATAGAATTTCATGATAGTTATATCGATCCGAGTTGGGATTTTTCACTCGATTTTCGACGGCGAACCTTGGATATGGGTTTTTGATTGATTATGGGAATTATCTATCATAGTTTGTGGGTATGCAAGGAGAATGGCGGTTTTCAATCAAGAAGGCAGATCTGAGTCCGCACTAGAAAGTCGGGTGGACAATACTAGTTCGAAAGTGAAATTGTGTGATCGAGTGAGCGGTCGGATTTGATATTGCATACGGGTGATATGTATACATCGTATGGACTTGAATGAAATAGGTACTGAAATTTTTGAAAAGGAATGAATAAAATGAATTTGGATTTTGTGTTTGGATATTATTGCTAAGTAGAACATATAGGTGTTTTGAAGGAAAAGAGAATTGGTGTTTTGATTTCAGAAGATAAATTGAATTGTCAACAAAAGGGTATGTATTTAAATTGGCATACGAAATTTGATGATTTTCTAATCTAGCCACTTGGCTTTTGTTTTCTTTTGAAATTTGGGGACCCGTAGAGGCATTTTGTAGTCGTACCGATCTAAAGGAGACGCTGATGAATTTTTTCAAAAATTTAAGGAGTTCGAAAATTTTTGAGAAAATTTTGATATTTAAAATTTGGTTTTAAATTAAAATTTGAAATGGTTGAGTAAGTGATATTGTTTGGAAGCTATGGATAAGTTTGGGAAGTTAGTAGGAGTAATAATGTCTTTAATAAAAAGATTGATTTGGAAAGTTGTTTAAAAACTATTTGGATTGGCAAAATAGTTAACGGTTCTGAATCATTCTTCTTAACTAGTAATTTCGAGGACGAAATTCTTTTAAGGGGGGAGGAATGTGACGACTCAGAATTTTTGAATATTTGAAATTGGAATATTTAATCTATTTTAAATATTTAAAAGTTAATGTTTAACTTGAATTTCAAATATCACTAATTTTTGGATAATTTAATTATTGGATTAATAATTAGGAATTGGGTAAAATATAAAATTTGGAGTTGTAGGCTTGTTAAAAATATTTGAAAGGCCTATGTAATTTATATTGATAATATTGAGGATAATAGAATCTATGAATTCGAATTTAAAAGTGATTTGTTAAGTTTTAAAGATATATCGTTTAAATTGATATTTAAAAATAGACTTTCGAGACACGGTCTCGGATTTCGACGAAACTAGTTCCATTGGATCCATAATAGTGTATTATTATCATATTTCAAATTTTGTAGTGTTTGGAGTTGTCATGGGATTGTATGGTATATAAATGCGCTGAAATCTATATTGGAAGTTTAATATAATAATAAGTCCAAAAAGCTATCTTCTCCATACGATTGAATTAGGACTCGAAACCTTTTCCATTGCCCTCGAAATAGGGGTATAACATTATAAATGTCTAGCGGCACGCCTTGATATGATGTCAAGATTTTAAGCTATGAATTCAAAGCGATTTGAAATTTAAATTTAAATTAATATATATTTACTTTTGTTGGCTAGTCAAAACAATTTCACATCAAAACTTTTTGCCTTCACTTCGATGGCACTGTAGCAATTTTTCTTAGGCACGCAAACATCGAATCATGTTCCCCTTCTCTTATTTTTTAAAAAAGGACAGCAAGCTGATAATCAAAATCAAAAATAAAACAAGTTCGTTCAAGAAGAAAAAAATGGGGAACGAATGCTTCTCTCCCTCGTTTCTTTTAAATCGCAAATCCCCTTCCTCCTCTTTTTAGTTTAAAAATAATAAAAAAATGTAACAGTTTTTGAAAATCGAAATCGATTTCGATTCATAACTTCAGGGCCACGACGAGGGAGGTAGGGCTCGAAGTGAGAAGCCGCGACTAGCGACAATGTCTAGATCGCCTGGTGATTTGGGGGCAGAGAGGCGTAGTGGAGCCTGGCGATTCGACGACGTCACGAAACTAGCTGCGCCTAGGGTTTAGTGATCAATGATGGGAAGGAAAGTTTATGCATGCACGTAAGGAGTGCAGCAATTTAGAGCAGCGTGTCTCGGTCGCATACACACGAGGGGACTGGTGGCTGAGCAAACGCGGCCATAGGAATATGATCTGGTAGCGGTGATTGTAGACTTGGGTTTAGGAGAGATGCACTGTTCTTGGAGGCCGGCCTTCAATGTGAGTATAGGTTGTTCTGTTTTAAGTAAATTAAATTTGAGTATAAAATTTTGTTAAAACATAATTGGTTAACTCATAAATTTTATAATTTATTCAGAAAGAAATAATCTGGAATTACTTATTATAAAAGTTTAACCATTTCAGACGAGCATTATCAACTATGATTATTCCTTATTTAAAAAAACAAGTATATAAACTATTATTTCAAGGATACCAAAGATAGTTATATCAAATATAAATTATGTGGGTTTTTAATTTAATTTAGATATATATGTATATATATATATATATATATATATATATATGATTTTGGGATAAAGATAGTAATTCTTTTTAAAGGGTTTGAAGAATTTATATAAAATTAGATTTTGGAATCTTTGTAGACTATTTATAAATATATATGTAGTTTCAAAAAGAAATTAAATATACATATACACATACTTTCAGTTACCATTTTATTTGAAATAATGGATTGAGGTAATTAACTTGTTTAATTAGCTTATTCACTAGAAAAAAATTATTAAAGGAAAAATAGTTTAAATCAAATTATTAAATGAAATAGATTATTCGAATAAATCAAATATTAATAACCATACATGTTTGTACAAGGTCTAAAATCGTGAAGAAAACAAGTCAAGATGGAAATGGGTCGCAAACAAAATCAATGGTGAGTTAATCTCACTCATTTGGATTACCATTTAAATTTAAATAGTTAAATTTAATTTATTGGTTGAATGATTGAATTGACTAGATGTGATACTATATATAATAGTATATATATATTAGAGTGATAGATTCCCACGTTATATAGCGGATGAGACCCTATGCGCCTTGCATAATAGTGGATGACCATATATACCGCGATATCTCCCTCAAAGCGGGATTGGTATTTTTATATTGTGCTAACATCTGTGGATGCAGGGAAATAGGTTGGAGGGATCCAACTGGATTCCTCAAAATGTTGGAATTTATTTTCATATTCAGTGATATGTTTTATTTGATAACCTGTGATAGATTACATTGATTATATTGAGAATTGAAAATATTGAATGTTATGGTTTGACTGAATATATTTTGGGTATATTGAGATATCAAAAATATAAGGATTGGATTCTAAAGGAAAAATAGAAGAGGGAATTCTAAGTAAAATAAATATAGTGAAATTGAATAAATTAAGAATGAATTTGGGAAAGGATAAAAAGTTGATTTTTAAATTCTAATAAATAAATTCCGAGTATGGGAAAGGGAGATTTTTGAATAAATGGGAATAAATGAATTTTTAAACTTAAGTGATATTATTTAAAGAAATAAAGGATTTATTTTTAAATTCAAAGTTTAAAATAGTTTGGAAGAGATAAAGAAAATTTTTAGGAAAAAGTATGAAATTGGTATTTTCAGTTTAAATAAGATTTTAAATCATAATAAAGAAGTAAAATCGGAAATTAATGGGTTTTGAAATAAAATTGAGTAAGTAAAGGAATTTATTTTAAATGGAGTAAATTTTGGAAAATCGATTTGGAAATCGATTTAGTTTTTGAAACGTGTTTTAAAAGGAGAATGAGACTATGGAATTTATAAACTGGGTTTATAAAGTGAAATAAGATATCAGTGGATATTTGAAAGTATAAATTCATGGTGGGAATTTATAAGGGAATGGGTAACTTATTTTAAAAATAAATAGTGGTTTTAATTTTAAAGGTGTGGGAAAGAAAATTACGGGTTTGAGATGTAAATTAAATTGGGATAAATGGAGGAGGATTTTTTAACCGATTAAACGGACTATTTTGGAATGGAAAGTGTATTTTCCTGAAAAGCCAAGTGTGTTTTCAAAGCAGATTTTAAGTATAAGTTAGAGGTTTAAAAGTGGTTTTAAAAGAATGTTTTTGAAGAAATTATTATTAAGTGGTTTTAAAAATTTTAAAAAAGTAAATATTTATTAAGTTAATTATATAAGTAAATCATTTTAAAGGTTTAACTAGTATTATGATTTAAAAGATAATTATTTAATATTTATACCTTATAGAATAACTTTTATTTTAAATTTAGTTTTGTCTTAAGTTTTACATAAGAAATTATTATGAAATTTCATAACTAGTGCTTTAAATAAAGTGTTTTAAGTAGTTTTTATTTTAAATGTTTTAAAGTATATATTTTTGGATTAAGCGATTTAACTTATTAAAAACCTAAGTTATAAAGACTTGGTGAATTTCAATGGAAATAAAATAATTGGGTGGGAATTTATTTCATGAGAGAAAAAGTGATTTGAAAACTATTTTCAAAGGGTTGAAGTGAAGAAAAATATCTTGCGAAAATATTTGAAATAAATAATTTGGGAAATTATTAAGGCCCGATGGTTGTTTGTGGATGTTATTTGATAGTTAAATAATCGACTGTCAATATTGGCCAATGCGCTGATCGTTTCGAAGTGACCGAGATCGGGATTAATTTCCCGAAAACCACTTCAATCTGGTTTGAACGTTTTTCGTGAGGAAGAAAAGAGCTTGGAGTCGAAGATGGAGCAGTGAAGTGCAAGGGCTAATCGCTACTAATCCACAGGGTGACTCCAAAATGGATGTGGTACCAGTAGTGCCTTCGGTTCCATTCGGACCGGTAAAAGACTTGTATGGATGAATGCTATTAGAACGCCGTCGGGAGGACGGTGAGCATTCTAAGTGAATGTGTTTCTAAAAAGGTAACCCTTAGCCTCGAGTCCCATCAACCAGGAATGACTGAAAACCAGGGGATATGCAGCAAGGCTAAGCGGCTAGAAACCAATTAGGGTAAGGTCATCCCTGTCTAGATATCCCTTTTTATTCGGTTGTGTGGGCAGTTGCTGATCTCAACCGCATGGTGAACTTATTCAGACTATCCAGTAAGGGGTAGTTCCGGTATTGTGTTGCAGGGGATCAGGGGGATCCTTAGGATGCTGATCTAGACCAGGTACCATGACAGGTGGTACTCTAGTACCTAGTCATTAGTTGAAAATCCATTCTCCCTGCGTGCCTTTACGGTTTTGATTGTAGAGCCTAGTAATTGCTGGAATTTAACGAATGTAACAACTTTGGCTATTTGAATAAGTATTTGTACTTGGACACAGAGGATTTTTAAAAGAAATGTTTTGGTTATCATAAGGTAAAAACCGACATGTTTATTTGTGGCGTGGTCTTACGAGATACCTTTGATTTCAAAAGAATTTTGGAAACTTTAATAATCCAATTGAGTGTTTTTTCTCACGCTGGTTTTCCAGACCCACTCGAGTATTATTTTACTATAATATTCGGGTCAGACCGAGTATTATAGAGTACAGATTCTGGATGGACTGCTTGGAGCTAAGGAGATATGCTGGATGGCGAGACGTATTACACGTATCTGTCTTACTTCCGCTATGTTTGGTATGTTGTGTCGTCAGCTTTTGTGAGGACAATTTAATATAACTATCTAGTATTTTGCTATTGATCGTGTTGTACTCTGATGATGTAATTTATAAAACATTTATTGTTCTTTTGTATAAAAATCTGTTGTTATCTTCTATATATGGCTCCGCTACGGTTGTGAGATTCTGATGTTGTTACCTATATTTCTTCTTCTACATCCTTCTTCTTTCCCTTACGGTCTGTTTTTCGACATTCGATTGTTCGGCATTTAATATAGTGGACGTACTAATATCGATTTTCACGCGTCGAAAAATTAAACCGTGATAAACTAGAACAGATAAATTTAGTTTAAAGGTTGAAAATCTTAATAATTTAAATTTTTAAAGAATAATTTACTGTTTATATTAAGCAAATAAATTTGAAATTTAACATCAAATTTAACCATTTATTCCATTTCAACCAATCTGGACCATATCCAAATTTCTATCATTTTTTATTTCAATCAAAACCTAATTTTATGTCTTGAAATATCAATTTTAGCTATTCCAATAGATTTCAAAGTTACAAAATTTTAATGTTTAATAATCAATTTCGAAAATTTCATTTATACTTCAAAAATCACTTTAGAATTTCAATTTATATCCTTCAAGAAACTCATTTAAAACAATTCAATTTATCAATCAAATTCAATTTCAAAATATCATTTAACTGATTCAAAAATTAAAGATTTAAAATCATTTAATATAACCAATCCGGTGTCTGTAACGGCCCAGAATTTTTGATAATTAAAATTTGAATATTTAATTAATTTTAAATATTAATAAGTGAATTTATAAGTCGAATAAATTTTATTTCGAATAATTGGATTTAATTGAATAATTAAATCGATAATTTAATATGTTAAATTATGGAAATAATTGAAAATTGAGTTAAATATGATTGAAAATGATTTGTAAAATTTTATTTTATCATGTTGGAGTTAGAACGATATTTTAGAACTTTTAAAATTGAATTAAAAGTTTATTTGTGAAAATTGAATATTTTAATATTAAAATCGACTAGTGAAAATAGTCAATTTTTGAACAGTCTCAGAATTGGACGAGACTAGTTCCATTGGATCTGTAATAGTTAGTTATTACCGGATTTCAATTTTCGTAGCAAACGGAGTTATCATTTGATCGTGGCAGCTCGAAACGCATCGAATTATTTTTAACATTAATTTGGCGAGTTAAAATAGCCATTTTTCAAACAGTCTCGGATTTCGACGAAACCAGTTTCATCGGATCTGTAATGTGATATTATTGTAAGGTTTCAAATTTCGTGTCGATTGGATTTACTGTTTGTCCGATACAAATTAAAACGCCTAGAAAATCGTTTAAATCGGTTTAATTTAAATTGAACGTTTATTGCCATAACTCGCACAGATGTCCGAATTAGCTTTCGAAACCTGTTCCATTGTGTCCGGAACGTGGGGTAAACCCTAGAAACGATGGTTAAGGCGCGTGAATCGGAGTTTGGAATTTCCGGAATGAATAGTGTTTCGTTCGTTTTCTTATAAATAGCCCCTCACTCAAATAATAAATAAATAAAAAAACTAAACCTAACCCTAGCCGCCATCTCTTATACCAATGGCCAGAAATTAACGACCTTCTTCCTCTATAATCTCTCAATCTACAAACATTCACGCGAAATCACCAACTAAGAAGTTGTAGAGGATAGAGAGAGCTTTGATTTCATACGGAGTTGATCGGAATTGGAGTGACGGAGTGGAGGCTGCATGCTTGCGTTTTGCATCAGGTCGGCATGAAAATCAAGGTGCCTGGGGTGGCCGAGCTCTATGGTACTCCAGCCGAGCATGGTCCTCGTGTAGGCGGTCAAGATAGCGCTTCCTGATC
This sequence comes from Allium cepa, assembly GCA_030765085.1. Taxonomy (NCBI): domain Eukaryota; kingdom Viridiplantae; phylum Streptophyta; class Magnoliopsida; order Asparagales; family Amaryllidaceae; genus Allium; species Allium cepa. The sequence goes on along the minus strand of CM060938.1, from coordinate 399,199,282 downwards.
GAATTATCGTCGATCGTTGGAGGAGCAAAAATAAACCCTAGCTAGTGTTTGATGGGTTCATGGTTGCGTTCCTTTTACTGGGGTGAGTAACGTGAGATGAGGGAGAAGAGGGGTGTGCGGCTATGATGAGGGGGTTGCCAAGATCTACGGCCTGTAGTGTTTTAGGTTATAAATATTAATAAATTGTTGTAAATTATATATAAAAAAATCGTGTAAACTTTTTAAATGCATAACTTTTTCATACGAGGTCGAAAACGCATGAAACCAGTTGCGTTGGAATCGTATGGACGAGCACTACGCGATGGAATTAGATTGGAGTCATTTGGAGTTAGTGAGAATTTCGGGTAAAATTAAACGTCCGTTTAATTTTATTCGAAATAAATCGCTAAAACGAAAATAAAATCAAGGTGAGAACTTCACACTCAATCGAATCAGTTTCGATTTTATTTTAAATAGTTAGATTTAAAATATTTGAATGCATGTTTGAATGATGATTGTTATCTATTGATTGTTAAAATAGACATTATGCGCCGTTAGTAAGCGGATGTTATTTATTAAAAACATATACCGCGAATATTTCATAAACAGTGAAATTGGTATTATATATAACAGCAATATATATATATTGGCATATGTATATATTGGAGTTATTGATTTCCCGCATTGTATAGCGGATGAGACCCTATTGCGCCGTCTATTAAGCGGATAATATTTTAAATCCCATATACCGCGATAATTCCGTACTGGAGCGGAATTGGTATTGTGCTAATGTTTGTGGATGCAGGGAAACAGGTTGGAGGGATCCAACTGGATTCCTCAACAGTTTTTATTTGATTTCAGATATTTTGATATTTGATGGATTATCATATCGATATATGATATCGTTGTTGTCGTGATTGACTATTTGGTATGTAGCATCATTGGACCAAATTTTGGAATTTTAAAAAGGATTTCAAAGTGATTTTTGAAAGTATACGTTTATAAAATATTTTTGGGAATTTATCCATTTTAAATAAGTAAACGTATAAATTTTAATGTTATAAAAACTATGATTTTTGAGAAATATAGTTAAAAACTGATTTTTGAAAATATGAGGCTAATGATTTTATAAAATAGTTAAATCGGGATTTTTGAAATTACTGTGAAAAGTTTAAAATATAGGATTTATGAAATTTAATTATTTTATAAATCAGAATGATGAAATTATAAAGGAGATTAGAGATGTTTTAAAAGAATAATATAAATTGATTTATATAAAAAAGATTTATAAATTGATAATTTATAAATGAAAATATTTGGATTATAAAACGAGTTTTTATAAGTGTTTGAATGAAGTGAAAATGGATTGCATAAGTGAATTGAATTTATAGAATTATAAATGGTGAAGTTATAAGTGAAATTTATAAATAATAAGATTTATAAATTTCGTGAAGTTATTAAAGAATGGTTTTGGATAAATAATTGAATCTTATAAGTTATAAGATTTATAATTATGAAGTTTAAAGGAACGATTTAGTAAACAAATAAATTTTAAGTGTTTAACTTAAAATATAGACCTTTGGTTTATAATTGAATATGAATTGAATAGGTTAATAAAAGGAATTTATAAACGTTGTTTTATAAATTCGCAAACGACTTATTTTGATAAGTAAATTATTGAAACCTATTAATGGAGTTATATTCACGTTTTGACTGTGAATAATCCTTTGAAATAAAATGAATAAAAGGATGAAATTTGTTAACAAAGTATATTCACGTTTTTGAATAGTGAATAATATGTTAAAGAAAATGTTTAGGATGTGATATTTTAAACAGACTTAAAACGATCTAACGATGTTTTAAAAGGTGTTAAGATTCGAAACCATAGATTTCAACATTCATTGTTGAAATAGACGTTTTCGAGAAATAAAAGGAAATGGTGGACTATAGCACTATTGTTATAGTAAATGATTTCCGAAAGGAAATGTTTTGTATAGTATTGGGATTTATATATCTATTTTAATTTCGAATCCCTATACTAGTGATTTTGGGACGTCGTAACGATGTTTTACGCAACATTCGTTTTGGCCCAAACAAATATGGTTAAGAGAATGATTTCCTTAAAGAATGAAATATATACTTAATCTCGATTAAAGTATATTGAATATTTTCCAAGTGTTGAAAATAAATGGATTTGAGAATTACTTATTAAATAAGTATGGAAATGTTTTCCAATATAAAGTGAATATTTTGAGAAATTATCTTTTTGAAGATAAATTGAAATGAATAATTGAAATCGTATATTCATAGATATTTTGAAATATAAATTCACTATGGAATTTATAAAAGAAAGGGGAACTTGTTTAAAAATAAATATTGATTTATTTTTGAGGTATTGAAATTTTATATCTTGTAAAGATATTTTGGAAAATAAATAATTTGGAAAATTATTTGGAAACTGGTGATGTGTGCATATCCATTGATAGTTCAATAACCGACTATCAATATTTCCCTTTGAATGGGTAATTGATGTGATTTGTTTGAATTTGAATGCCACACTTATTTTTGAATAAGCGCTCACTATTCGGGTTAACCGGGAAAGGACCATGGGGTCGTATAACCCATTCCGAATATGTGATACGTCGTTATGAATTGCATTTGAAGACCGGTGTTGAAGACCGGATCTTTTTGAAAGCGAAAGGACAACTCGTCGATTGTCTTTGCACCGAGTAGCTACGGTATAGAGACTCCCTATGTGATGGAAGTCCGGACGTGATTAGGGATTATCCGGATTGCAAAGACTTCTTTGTAAGTGCCTTCGGTTCTGTTCGAGCCCGGAACAGACTTGTATGGATTGTATGTCTGACATTACAAATTGAGATATAAAGCATATTTCTTTCAAATATATTTCTGTTGGTGGCGGAGAATTTATTCTTTTAGCTTAACACCCTTCTCTGAGACGTACGAGCTCAGAGGATATGTAGTTGAAGGTTATCAGCAATATATTCCCAATTTGGTAATGTGACATGCTGAGTGTTGCTGTGAAATGATCATTGTGTTGATTATTTGTGATAGGATCATTTGTTTGATCGTCTATCTTGGTGATCATTTCTATGATCATTTGTTGAACCAAAGCATGGCTTTTGTATAAAGTATGTTTTTGTAGACGTGACTTCGTCGAGCCTCACAAACCGGTAATGGTCGAAACAGGAATTGTGCGGCAAGGTTTTCAGGGATCGTTTCCCTAGGGTATGACCATTCCTTCTGGAAAAGGGTAGTATCATGGTATGGAGCCCAGATACTTACTCATGTCGAAAACACTTTATGATTGTGTGATGATGGTGACGAGCGCTCGTTTAAAGGTTCCAAAGGACCGGGGGTGGTATATCTGAGGGTTTGTAATATCCCTTGGGAAAAGGGGTTCCCGGCTTTGTTTAGCAGAGAACGGTGGTTCTCGGGGCGTTTCCATGTGGCAATGGGAAGTTCTTTGGCCTGACCATTTGTTGGAAAATCCATTCTTCAAATACGAGCCTTGTACGGTTTTAGTTGTATAACCTGCCATGGAATATGGCGGTAACCCGCTATTGAACATGGTAGCTATAGTAGGCATAGTTCGAAATGTCTATGTCAGCTAAGATTTATATCTTTATTTTCGAAATGAATTTTCTCTACACTATGCACTAGTAATAGTATCAAATGTTCTTTTAAATGCGTATCAAGCATCTTTGACTATCATAAGGAGAAATCTCCTCCGATTCTGCGTTTGCATTGTGTGTGTGTGCGGGAGGCCTTATGGTAGTCTCATTCTTAAAAGCATTGCGAATTGATTTTAAAAATATTCCTCTATTTTGATTTTTAAAGATAAATAAACTGTTTTGAGTTCCCACGCCAATCACATGACTGACACGGAGTTTATTGTTTTCCTTCCTAAACTCTGGGTGCCCACCAATTTCCACACGGGCAGTCAAGAGTTAGGTTTATCAGGATATTCTGGATATTCAGGAGTTGCTGGAGGCAAGATGGATGGCATGACGTATTATTATGTATAGTATTTCTTTTGCACTGTTTGATGTTGTATGTTGTTGTACACTCTGATGATATGATGTAATGAAATGTAATAACTGATATAGTTCTTTGTTTAAAGATTATTCATTTATTATTATATGTTGTTCCGCTGCGAATTGTGAGATTCTGTTATTGTTCGGTTGTTTTCTTTCCGTTCTACGTTCTATTTTCTATTTTCTCTTCTCCCTATTTTCTACCTTCTTATCTCTTCTTCTTTCTTTTCTTCTTCTTAAACCCTCAGTGTTCGGATTTCCGTCGTTCGATTGCTCGGCAGTCGATAAAGTGAGTATCGATGTTGAATCTTCGGAAGACGAAGAATCGGGTTCTGACAATGTGGCATCAGAGCATATGGTTAAGCGATAACCATGGTTCTGTTGGGTATTACTCATTAGAGATAGAGTCAGTAGTACTCTAGAATGAGTTTGAGTGTAATAATAGCTATGAGAGCGTATTTGTTAGTGAATATGAAATTATTTTATATTGTGATGATTGGTTTGTTGAGTGGCATATGAACCTTCGTCAGCGTGGTCTCGACAACTATGCCGAAGGGGTTTCTAAACACTTGAATAGAACAATTCGACACAGTATTATTTTAAATTGGGTAAATGAAATAATTTTACTTGATTATATTTTATATATGAAGGAATAATTTTTCAGAATTATTAAAGTGAAAATAAGTTGATTGTTTAGTTGTTTGAATAATCTAAATAAAAGAATAATCTAAGCAAAAGAATTATAAGAATTGAATTATAATTAAAGTGATTTACAATTGTGAAATAAACTTATATATATATAAGAAGTGAAACTATATGAATATATTTATAAATATGAGTTGAAATAAAAATGAATTTAAAGTTAAATGGAAATTTGCTTTAGAATTGGAATCTGAATTGATTTATAAGTGGGAATTTAAGTTAAGTAAAACCAAGTGGTGTTTATAAATGAAGTATAACTTAAGAAATGTTGAATAAAGTTGATATGGAATAATGAATGTAAGTGTAATTCATTAAAATCTAATGTTATTAGAAATTTAATAATTGAATGCAAATCAATTTAATTAAACCAATTGAAAGCGATGGTGTTAAACCAAATTGAATGAATATAAGCAAAGGAATTTGGTTGTAACTAATATATATTGATTGTTATATGATTGTTAGTTGATTGTATATAATTCATTAAGTGTTAATGAAATTAAATTAATGAAATTGAAAGCTAAAGTAATTGGAATTCAATTGGAAGTTAAGTGAATCTTAAATAGAATTGAATTTGATTTGGAAGTGAACCAACTTGAATATGAATTAGTGAATATAAACTAATTGAAAATGAATGTTAGTAAAAACATCCACTGTTAATGAATCAAATGTGATTAAATTGAAAAAAACCAATTCATTGAATATTAATGAGAATATGAATGAATATTTATTGGTTATGAATGCTAGTTGGTTGATGGTTGAATGTATTGCTTTTATTGCATTTGCTATGTTGGCATATATAGTTATTATATTGCTATATGTTGTATATTGATACTATTGTCTATATACATGTTCGCATGTTGTTTGTTGAGTGATTAGTAGGTGCGGATCGCGTTTGCTTCGCATTTGGAGCTCGCTTTCGCGCTATATTAGCCGTATATGCTCGCTAATAAAATATAAGGTACATATCTCGGATTACATACCGTACTTTTATACTTTTTCCCTGCGGGATGCCTCATTACTTGATGAGATGTATATTTGTGATATATATACTGTCATTTTTTTTCGGATCGAGCCACGCAAAGGAGACTATGGCGAATTTTTCCGAAAATTTAAGGCGTTAGAAAAAATTGGAAAATTTTGAATACTTTAACTTTGATTTGGAATTGAAAGTTAAACAATAGTAGTTGTTTTGAAAAGATAACTAAGTATGATTTGAAAACTTAGTAAAGTTATTATAAGAAATTTAATTATGAATTTTTGGAAAGTTAATAGATTCTGTAACTTTTCTTACTTGTTAATTTCGAGGATGAAATTCTTTTAAGGGGGGAAGATTGTAACAGCCCAGAATTTTTGATAATTAAAATTTGAATATTTAATTAATTTTAAATATTAGTAAGTGAATTTATAAGTCGAATAAATTTTATTTCGAATAATTGGATTTAATTCGAATAATTAAATCGATAATTTAATATGTCAAATTATGGAAATAATTGAAAATTGAGTTAAATATGATTGAAAATGATTTGTAAAATTTTATTTTATCATGCTGGAGTTAGAACGATATTTTAGAACTTTTAAAATTGAATTAAAAGTTTATTTGTGAAAATTGAATATTTTAATATTAAAATCGACTAGTGAAAATAGTCAATTTTTGAACAGTCTCAGAATTGGACGAGACTAGTTCTATTGGATCCGTAATAGTTAGTTATTACCGGATTTCAATTTTCGTAGCAAACGGAGTTATCGTTTGATCGTGGCAGCTCGAAACGCATCGAATTATTTTTAATATTAATTTGGCGAGTTAAAATAGCCATTTTTCAAACAGTCTCGGATTTCGACGAAACCAGTTTCATCGTATCCGTAATGTGATATTATTGTAAGGTTTCAAATTTCGTGTCGATTGGATTTACCGTTTGTCCGATACAAATTAAAACGCCTAGAAAATCGTTTAAATCGGTTTAATTTAAATTGAACGTTTATTGCCATAACTCGCACAGATGTCCGAATTAGCTTTCGAAATCTGTTACATTGTGTCCGGAACACGGGGTAAACCCTAAAAACGCTGGTTACGGCGCGTGAATCGGAGTTCGGAATTTCCGGAATGAATAGTGTTTCGTTCGTTTTCTTATAAATAGCCCCTCACTCAAATAAAAAAAAAACTAAACCTAACCCTACCCGCCATCTCTTATACCAATGGCCATAAATTAACGACCTTCTTCCTCTATAATCTCTCAATCTACAAACATTCACGCGAAATCACCAACTAAGAAGTTGTAGAGGATAGAGAGAGCTTTGATTTCATACGGAGTTGATCAAAATTGGAGTGACGGAGTGGAGGCTGCATGCTTGCATTTTGCATCAGGTCGGCATGAAAATCAAGGTGCCTGGGGTGGCCGAGCTCTATGGTACTCCAGCCGAGCATGGTCCTCGTGTAGGCGGTCAAGATAGCGCTTCCTGATCGAATTATCGTCGATCGTTGGAGGAGCAAAAATAAACCCTAGCTAGTGTTTGATGGGTTCATGGTTGCGTTCCTTTTACTGGGGTGAGTAACGTGAGATGAGGGAGAAGAGGGGTGTGCGGCTATGATGAGGGGGTTGCCAAGATCTACGGCCTGTAGTGTTTTAGGTTATAAATATTAATAAATTGTTGTAAATTATATATAAAAAAATCGTGTAAACTTGTTAAATGCATAACTTTTTCATACGAGGTCGAAAACGCGTGAAACCAGTTGCGTTGGAATCGTATGGACGAGCACTACGCGATGGAATTAGATTGGAGTCATTTGGAGTTAGTGAGAATTTCGGGTAAAATTAAACGTCCGTTTAATTTTATTCGAAATAAATCGCTAAAACGAAAATAAAATCAAGGTGAGAACTTCACACTCAATCGAATCAGTTTCGATTTTATTTTAAATAGTTAGATTTAAAATATTTGAATGCATGTTTGAATGATGATTGTTATCTATTGATTGTTAAAATAGACATTATGCGCCGTTAGTATGCGGATGTTATTTATTAAAAACATATACCGTGAATATTTCATAAACAGTGAAATTGGTATTATATATAACAGCAATATATATATATTGGCATATGTATATATTGGAGTTATTGATTTCCCACATTGTATAGCGGATGAGACCCTATTGCGCCGTCTATTAAGCGGATAATATTTTAAATCCCATATACCGCGATAATTCCGTACTGGAGCGGAATTGGTATTGTGCTAATGTTTGTGGATGCAGGGAAACAGGTTGGAGGGATCCAACTGGATTCCTCAACAGTTTTTATTTGATTTCAGATATTTTGATATTTGATGGATTATGATATCGTTATATGATATCGTTGTTGTCGTGATTGACTATTTGGTATGTAGCATCATTGGACCAAATTTTGGAATTTTAAAACGGATTTCAAAGTGATTTTTGAAAGTATACGTTTATAAAATATTTTTGGGAATTTATCCATTTTAAATAAGTAAACGTATAAATTTTAATGTTATAAAAACTATGATTTTTGAGAAATATAGTTAAAAACTGATTTTTGAAAATATGAGGCTAATGATTTTATAAAATAGTTAAATCGGGATTTTTGAAATTACTGTGAAAAGTTTAAAATATAGGATTTATGAAATTTAATTATTTTATAAATCAGAATGATGAAATTATAAAGGAGATTAGAGATGTTTTAAAAGAATAATATAAATTGATTTATATAAAAAAGATTTATAAATTGATAATTTATAAATGAAAATATTTGGATTATAAAACGAGTTTTTATAAGTGTTTGAATGAAGTGAAAATGGATTGCATAAGTGAATTGAATTTATAGAATTATAAATGGTGAAGTTATAAGTGAAATTTATAAATAATAAGATTTATAAATTTCGTGAAGTTATTAAAGAATGGTTTTGGATAAATAATTGAATCTTATAAGTTATAAGATTTATAATTATGAAGTTTAAAGGAACGATTTAGTAAACAAATAAATTTTAAGTGTTTAACTTAAAATATAGACCTTTGGTTTATAATTGAATATGAATTGAATAGGTTAATAAAAGGAATTTATAAACGTTGTTTTATAAATTCGCAAACGACTTATTTTGATAAGTAAATTGTTGAAACCTATTAATGGAGTTATATTCACGTTTTGACTGTGAATAATCCTTTGAAATAAAATGAATAAAAGGATGAAATTTGTTAACAAAGTATATTCACGTTTTTGAATAGTGAATAATATGTTAAAGAAAATGTTTAGGATGTGATATTTTAAACAGACTTAAAACGATCTAACGATATTTTAAAAGGTGTTAAGATTCGAAACCATAGATTTCAACATTCATTGTTGAAATAGACGTTTTCGAGAAATAAAAGGAAATGGTGGACTATAGCACTATTGTTATAGTAAATGATTTCCGAAAGGAAATGTTTTGTATAGTATTGGGATTTATATATCTATTTTAATTTCGAATCCCTATACTAGTGATTTTGGGACGTCGTAACGATGTTTTACGCAACATTCATTTTGGCCCAAACAAATATGGTTAAGAGAATGATTTCCTTAAAGAATGAAATATATACTTAATCTCGATTAAAAAATATTGAATATTTTCCAAGCGTTGAAAATAAATGGATTTGAGAATTACTTATTAAATAAGTATGGAAATGTTTTCCAATATAAAGTGAATATTTTGAGAAATTATCTTTTTGAAGATAAATTGAAATGAATAATTGAAATCGTATATTCATAGATATTTTGAAATATAAATTCACTATGGAATTTATAAAAGAAAGGGGAACTTGTTTAAAAATAAATATTGATTTATTTTTGAGGTATTGAAATTTTATATCTTGTAAAGATATTTTGGAAAATAAATAATTTGAAAAATTATTTGGAAACTGGTGATGTGTGCATATCCATTGATAGTTCAATAACCGACTATCAATATTTCCCTTTGAATGGGTAATTGATGTGATTTGTTTGAATTTGAATGTCACACTTATTTTTGAATAAGCGCTCACTATTCGGGTTAACCGGGAAAGGACCATGGGGTCGTATAACCCATTCCGAATATGTGATACGTCGTTATGAATTGCATTTGAAGACCGGTGTTGAAGACCGGATCTTTTTGAAAGCGAAAGGACAACTCGTCGATTGTCTTTGCACCGAGTAGCTACGGTATAGAGACTCCCTATGTGATGGAAGTCCGGACGTGATTAGGGATTATCCGGATTGCAAAGACTTCTTTGTAAGTGCCTTCGGTTCTGTTCGAGCCCGGAACAGACTTGTATGGATTGTATGTCTGACATTACAAATTGAGATATAAAGCATATTTCTTTCAAATATATTTCTGTTGGTGGCGGAGAATTTATTCTTTTAGCTTAACACCCTTCTCTGAGACGTACGAGCTCAGAGGATATGTAGTTGAAGGTTATCAGCAATATATTCCCAATTTGGTAATGTGACATGCTGAGTGTTGCTGTGAAATGATCATTGTGTTGATTATTTGTGATAGGATCATTTGTTTGATCGTCTATCTTGGTGATCATTCTATGATCATTTGTTGACCCAAAGCATGGCTTTTGTATAAAGTATGTTTTTGTGGACGTGACTTCGTCGAGCCTCACAAACCGGTAATGGTCGAAACAGGAATTGTGCGGCAAGGTTTTCAGGGATCGCTTCCCTAGGGTATGACCATTCCTTCTGGAAAAGGGTAGTATCATGGTATGGAGCCCAGATACTTACTCATGTCGAAAACACTTTATGATTGTGTGATGATGGTGACGAGCGCTCGTTTAAAGGTTCCAAAGGATCGGGGGTGGTATATCTAAGGGTTTGTAATATCCCTTGGGAAAAGGGGTTCCCGGCTTTGTTTAGCAGAGAACGGTGGTTCTCGGGGCGTCCTTCCAGAGGCGTTTCCATGTGGCAATGGGAAGTTCCTTGGCCTGACCATTTGTTGGAAAATCCATTCTTCAAATACGAGCCTTGTACGGTTTTAGTTGTATAACCTGCCATGGAATATGGCGGTAACCTGCTATTGAACATGGTAGCTATAGTAGGCATAGTTCGAAATGTCTATGTCGGCTAAGATTTATATCTTTATTTTCGAAATGAATTTTCTCTACACTATGCACTAGTAATAGTATCAAATGTTCTTTTAAATGCGTATCAAGCATCTTTGACTATCATAAGGAGAAATCTCCTCCGATTCTGCGTTTGCATTTTGTGTGTGTGCGGGAGGCCTTATGGTAGTCTCATTCTTAAAAGCATTGCGAATTGATTTTAAAAATATTCCTCTATTTTGATTTTTAAAGATAAATAAACTGTTTTGAGTTCCCACACCAGTCACATGACTGACACGGAGTTTATTGTTTTCCTTCCTAAACTCTGGGTGCCCACCAATTTCCACACGGGCAGTCAAGAGTTAGGTTTATCAGGATATTCTGGATATTCAGGAGTTGCTGGAGGCAAGATGGATGGCATGACGTATTATTATGTATAGTATTTCTTTTGCACTGTTTGATGTTGTATGTTGTTGTACACTCTGATGATATGATGTAATAAAATGTAATAACTGATATAGTTCTTTGTTTAAAGATTATTCATTTATTATTATATGTTGTTCCGCTGCGAATTGTGAGATTCTGTTATTGTTCGGTTGTTTTCTTTCCGTTCTACGTTCTATTTTCTATTTTCTCTTCTCCCTATTTTCTACCTTCTTATCTCTTCTTCTTTCTTTTCTTCTTCTTAAACCCTCAGTGTTCGGATTTCCGTCGTTCGATTGCTCGGCAGTCGATAAAGTGAGTATCGATGTTGAATCTTCGGAAGACGAAGAATCGGGTTCTGACAGTGTCCGTATATAATTTTCTACCCTATGGTCATGTGATACGAATATTTATCATTTCAATCTGCAATTTACAATTATACGGTTATACATCATTTCAAATTGCAATCCCAAATTAAATAAAATCCATAAAATCGCTCGAGTCTATTATTTCAACCTATAACTATCCCTAATCTGTAGATCATTGGGTATGTATCATTTCAATCCATAGAGAACTTGCAATATTATAACAATATAAAATACAACATCCAATCATCCAACATCAACAATCAAACATATATCACAATCATTATCCAAATCAATCAATAAACATCAATAGATAACTGATAATCAATACAAGTATTAAATTGACAAATTAAAAATTCAATATTAAATTAAACGATGATTTATTGCAATAAAAGTCAAATTTAACTAAAATGAAAATTTAACATAGCAAACGGCAATTACTAAATTTCTAATCATATCATAAATTTAATTTAACTAACATAAGATAATTTAGAAGTTGTGAGTGGGTTAAAACACCCACCTTTGGTTTCAAATCGATTTGAAATCCAAATTAGGGCTCAAATTTGAACAGTCTCAAAATTCATCCAAACCAGTGTCAGGATGTCCGTAATTCCGATACGATCCCAATGGAGAAAATCATGCATGAATCCGAGCTTGCATGCAAAAGTTATTAACGTTAGAAGATTGGAAAATTTCGACTTCGGGTATTACTTCGAGTCGCCACCTCAATTAACTGGTGCTTGCGCTGAGTTTTTGACAAATGACCCAAGGCCCGAGTCATTTGGCTCCTGACCTGAAGTTTCTCTAGGGTTTTCGCCTATGGAATTCGAAGCGCGCCCAGATCCTCCTTGTTTGGCCTCGATCTCTCTCTGATCCCAAGTCGCTGCAGGGTTTTCCCCTCTTAAACTCGAAATAAACCTCTTCCCGACTCGAAATAAACTTAGAGCGATTTTTTTTCGATTTTTTTTGACATTTGGTTTTGGAATCTAGGAATTAGGTTTGAAAAGGAGGAGGAAGATGTATGTACATAAATAATAATATGAGCAACAACTAGGGTTTATAACCACCTATTTATAGGCAGGGTTGGATTGAAACGACTACGCGACCCAAAAAGCCCGTTCTGACTCCGAAACGAAAATAGGTCTTACCATTTATCAAAATGATTGTTTTCGATATTTTTAAACTCAATGGAATAGGTTTCAAGTCCTAATTCCATCGTATGAAGAAGTTAGCTTTTAAAATCAGCCTATTTCAATTGAATTCAATTAAATTGATCTCTACGCGTTTCGAGCCCACACGATCAAACGGCAAGTCTAATTGCTACAAAACTTGAAATCCTACAATAATTCACCGTTATGGATCTAATGAAACCGGTATCGTTGAAATTCGAGTCAGTGGCCAAAATGGTTATTTTCACGTTAATTAAATAAATTAATAATAAATTAATTAATCACTTTTTAATTCAATATTTATAAACTAACCAATTTTCGTATTTTTTGATTACATAGATATTTACAATAATTTAAAACAAGTTTACATGAAATTTCAGTGTTGGTTATTACACTAATTACAGTGTTCAATTTCCACTATAATTAAATCCAATTAATTATAATTTAATTCCAATAAATTGATCTAATTTGATTTCAATCTTTTTATTCAATCAATTATTACTCTATAGACATAGTAACATTTGTTTACATCTTATTACACAAATATTCTACAATTATCATCTTTTACCTTATTAGTTGTAGTATTTTAATAATAATGAACCTTTGTTGACTTTGACATTAATAAAAATTTAAAATCCCACAACTTCATTTTCTTGGTTTCGATTTTATTATTAACTCAATTTATTGCCTTATGAGTGTAACTGACATTTCTGTACATTTTATTACATTTTCAATCTTCAGTAGTTGTATTAACTCACATTAATGTAACATTTATTTACATTTATTTGTAATTGATTAATTAAATTGGTAACAAATAAAAATTGTCACTTTTTCTACATTTAACCACATTTGTACATTTATTGTTTACAAACAAATGTTATAACAACTTACATAATGCTAATTCTATCCAGTTACCTTTTATTACACATTATTTCATTAATTAATACAACCTTTAATTTATCAACTACTCTTTTAATCCAATTATCAATTAATACACACATTATTACAATTAATTTACAGTCTATAACCAATTATAACTTTTAATCATTTTCATTAATTTGAATTACATTCAAAGCGATTATCAATTACCTTAAATTAATTCAATTTCATTCCAGTTATATTCTTATTATTAAATCACATATCTTTATCTCTCCCAACATTAAATCACAAAACTCTATTAAATTAACAAATTTTAATTATCGGAAATTACGGGGCGTTACAATGAAAATAAGAAATGGTAACTATTGAACATTTTGTTAACTAAATAAATAAGAGAAACTTGGGTAATATTCAATTGCATCTCAAAAACATACATATAACTTACCAAAATTATTAAAGGTTGAAATGCTAAAAAGAATATGTAATGGAATGTTATACAACTAAAACTTGGAAAAAAAAAATGAAAGTGTTCAATGGAATTACTTCTATAAATAAGAAGTCCAATATTATAAATTGTTATAAACTGAAGTCTATAATTTGAAATGCTACTAATTAAATGTAATAGAAGTGAATAATGTAAGAAAAATGATTATAAATTTAAGTTAACATTTTAAGCTATTTATAATCAGATTTAATGGTAAAGGTGAATATTGTAAATAATTATAAAAATTGAGTTAACATTGAAGCCAAATACAATTAAAATGATTACTCTATAAATTAAATGAGTATAATTTCAGAGAACATTGGAAATGATTTAGAAATGGGTTAATTATTCAATATTACTACATATGGAAGAATGAATGTGAAAAAGAAATTATCAATAAATGATAAATTGAATCGTAAAGAAACTTACCTAATAATGTATATAATCCAATAATTGGAAGAAAAAAATTTATTTAAGCAATGGATGTAAAGTAATAAATGAAAGAAAATGGCACTGTATGAATAAAGAAGAAATGAACTTTTATAAGTAATTATGAATGTGAATTAATGATGGTAAACATTTTTTGAATGAGAAAAGAAAAGTAAATGATGAAAAAAAGGAGGGAAATCCAACTAAATTGTAAATGTGAAGTAAACTGAAATAAAATGTATAAAATACTTCAATAATGATTTTGTTTATGATCCAAACAATCGAAATGTATATCACTTATGTAAGTAAAGGATGTGAATAAATGAAATAAGTCTTACATGAATGAATGAAAATTTTGTAATTAACAAAGGATAATTAAGGAAAAATCATTGGATGAGAAAAAAAAATGAAAATAAGAAGATATGAACAATAAATGATGTAAAAAGAAAAAGAAAGTAAATTTTAAAAGTGTTGGATTCTTTGTTTGTATTGGCTTATGGATTGGTTGGGAAAGGATACTTCTATTTTGTAAAAGATGTAATCTATAAAGTTTTATCTACGACTGTTGAGTATATGGTTTACTTCATGGTTTATTTACCATTCTAGATGATTAGAAGTTCTGAATCCGAATAAACCATTTGTTGGTCGCTATGGATGTATGTTTGATTTCTTTGATTGCATGTGATGATATGATGGTTGTATTGTGTGTTTGCAAGTGACTGTTGAATGTTGCGATTGTTTTGTTGACATTAGTTGAAACAACTTTAATATTTATCTTTATATAATTTGCTAACTTCTTTTAGATTATATAAGTAAAATACAGGTCATGGAAGCAATAACTACTGCTTTTGGTTTCATAAAAGAAGCGTTATTGCCCGATAAATAGGTACATTCTCAGATTACAGTTTTATAGCGATATTATTTGTTTTTCCCGTTGTTTGGGATATATTATTCTGAAAAATATTATATATGTTGTTATTGTTGATATTATTATTTCTCTCAGACCTCTCCGTACAAAGGAGACTCTGTCGAAATTTTTCGTGAATTTTGGACTTAGAAAAATTTTGTGAAATGTTTTCAAACTTTTATTAACTCTGATATAAGGGATTTAATTTTTCATAAATTGATATATTTTATTTAAATTATTTCAATTATTTAATTATGGAAATTAGTTGTTTCTAAATTTAACATTTTGGATAAGATATATTAATTTCTGTATTCCTTCTTTTCCCTTCTTTTTCTTTTTGGGGACGAAAAGTTTTGAGTGTGGGAGAGTGTAACGACCCATACTTTTCGATATTTAAAATAGTTGATTTAATAAGATTTGGTGATGCAATGTTGGAAGAAATAAAAATTTGTGATTAAATAATAAGAATATAACTGGAATCAAATGAAATGGTATTAATATAAGGTAATTAATAACTACTTTAAATATAATTCAATTAATTAAAAGGATTAAAAAGGTTATAATTGGTTATAAATTGTAAATTTGTCGTAATAATGAATGTATTGATTAATAATTGAATTAAAGAGAGCAATTGATAATTTAAGTTTTGTATTAGTTAAATAGTATGTAATAAATTGTAAATGGGAAAAAATGAATGTTGTGTGAATAACTATAACATTTGTGTGTAGATAACAAACATACAAATGTGACTAAAAGTTAATGGTGATGTTTCCTATTTATTTAGCATGTTAAATTAAAATTGGAAATCAATTGCAATTAATTTACTTAATTAGTGCGGTTAATGTAGGTTAAATTGATAATTGTAGAATGCTAATTCAATAAGAAGTAACCAATGAAAATTTTATGCATAATATGACAATTGATTGAATAAAAAGAATTAGAATCAAGTTGGCTCAATTTATTGGAATTTAAATTATAATAAATGGATTTATTATAATTAAATGTAATTAAAGCTTACGTTAATGAAAAGTAAGATGAAAACGATAAATTATTAATGTAATAAAATATGTAACAATGTTAACTATGTATGTAGAGAAATAATTGATTGAATTAAAAGATCGAAACCAAATTAAATAAGTTAATTGAAATTAAATTATATTAATTGGATTTAATTACAGTTGAAATTGAACACTGTAATAAGTGAAATTTTAAACATTGAATTGGATATGTAAATTTGTTTTAAGTTATTATAAATATCTTAATAATCAAAAATGATGAAATATGTAGTTTATAAATATTGCATTAAAAATTGATTAATTAATTTAATATTAATTTATTTAATTAACGTAAAAATAGCCATTTTAGCCATTGTTTTGGATTTTGATGAAATCAGTTTCATCGTATTCGTAACGGCGAATTATTGTAGGATTTCAAGTTTCGTAATGATTTGCCGTCTGATCGTGCGGGCTCGAAACGCGTAGAAACTCAATTTAGTTAAAATCAATTGAAATCAATTTGAAATAAGCTGATTGTAAGGTAACTTCTTCATACGATGGAATTTGGACTTGAAACCTATTCCATTTAGTTTAAAATTATTGAATACATCTATTTTGATATATGGGATGACCCATTTTCGTTCCATAGACAGGACGAGGTTTTTCGGGTCGTTCATCATTCAATATTCAAATCAATCTAGTCCGTCCATTTCTATTTCTGATCTGCCTATATATAGCCCACTATAAACCCTAACTATTTCTTATGCTATTTGTCTGTACGTACAATTCTATCTGCTTCTCTCTTTCCAATGGCAAACAAACCAAAATCAATTCCAAATTCAATTGCAAATCAAATTTCAAACGAAAATTAAAACTCCTCAAACCCTATCAAATTTTATATCGATTCGAAGCTCTCGAAAAGCGCGACCCAAATCTGTGATTCGTTTTTCAATTCGAATCATGGGTTGACCAAAATTGGCCATATCTCCACGGCCGTTCATATCGGGTTATTGGATTTGATGGTGGATTGTCATCTTTGCATCAATAAGAAAGTATAATCTGGCAGGGGTCGTTGAACTGAGTGCATCCACGGTCTTCACTAGCCTCAAAGATGGCTAGAATCACGACGATCAGCTCTTAAACAATGCGGAAACGGCATCCTTATGGGGGACCAGGGACGTGCGTGCACTGGCCTTAGCGGCAACTGGGGATGGCGAGTCAGGCGGCGGTCCTGGATCTGGCCATTGGCGATCGTGGCGGCGGCGTAATTGGCAAGAAGGCGGCGGCTGCGTGTGTTCGTGACTGCGAAAGGTTTCGAATATGAGAGGAGAGACGCATTTTGACCGATGACATGGAAAGGGTAATGTGTTTTCTTCTATTTTATTTTATTTATTTTCAATTTAAAACTCAATGTTATAAGGTTAATAACTTTTGCATACGAGGTCCGATTCACACGCAGTTTGTTCCCTTGGGATCGTATTGAAATTCCAGACTTTTTGACTTAGGTTTGGATGAATTTTAAGACCGTTGAATTTTGGGTCTTATTTTGAATTTCAAATCGATTTAAATTCAAAATGTGGATGTTTTAACCCACTCACAACTACTAAATTATCTTATGTTCGTTAATTTAAATTTATGATATGATTAGAAATTTATTGATTGCTATTTGGTATGCTAAATTTTCATTCTGATTAAGTATGACTTTTATTGCTTTAATTATGTTTAATTTAATATTGAATTTTCAATTGTCAATTTAATACCTGTATTGATTATCAGTTATCTATTGATGTTCATTGATTGATTTGGATGATGATTGTGATGTATGTTTGATTTGTTGATACTGGGTGATTGGATGTTCTATTTTATATTGTTATAATATTGCAAGTTCCTTATGGATTGAAATGATAAATAATCGAACGATCTATAGATTAGGGAAAAATCGTTATGGATTGAAATGATAGACTTGAGTGATTTTATGCATTTTTATTAATTCAGGATTGCGGTTTGAAATGATATATAACCGTAAAACTGTAAATTACGGATCGAAATGATAAATATCTGTATCATTTGACCCTAGGATAGAAAATTATATACGGACACCAGATTGGTTAAATTAAATGATTTTTGAATCTTTGAAATTTTAAATTCAGTTAACTGGTATTTTGAAATAAAAATTGATTAATATAAACTGAATTATTTTCGATAATCCAAGTGTTAGTGCTGAAATTGGAATTGATTTAATGAATTGTTCAAAGGAGTAAAATTGGAATTTCATAGTTGAAGTGTTAGATATAAATGAATTTATCAAAAATTGAGTTATTGGAAATGTTTGGATATAACTTTGAAATCTATTTTAGATTAATCTAAACTATTTTTAATCAATTTAAACCTTTTTTTATTCAATCTATTATAACCTATTTAATCAAATTTAATCTATTTTACCTATTTTAAACTAAATAAATTTATTTAATTTATTTTAAATCTATTTAATATAATATAAATACATTTAATCTATTTTAAATTTATTTAATCTATAAAAAAATCTACTTAATATAATTTAAATCAATTTAATCTATAATCAATCTATTTAAACATTTTAAAACTAACAAAATCTATTTAGTCTATTTTAAATCTATTTAAATCTAATTAAATCAAATTTAAATCCATTCAAAAACTATTTTTTTTACTATTTAAAAAATAGATTATTTTTAAAACTATTTTAAACTATCTAAACTATTTCTAAATTTCAGATTGGGGAAAGTTGAAGTAATTATATTTAAATCCTTGATAAAAAGCAAATCTGATTAAATGAAGTTGCAACCTAAGTTGGGAATCGAAATGATATTTTCTAGTGAATTAGTATATTTAAGTAATATGATAATCGTGAAAGAGGATTTAACCTATATATTCAATATGGTTTTGAGACTGAATATGATTTCGAAAGTAATTTGATTTATATTGAATATGATATTTTGATCAATTGCAAATTTACTTTTGAAATGTAAAAGAACCATCCGGTGTGAAATAAGCATTTGGTTGTTAAAAAGACCGGGATCAGATATTGTCATACTCTGATAATATCAAAAACCACTTTAACAACTGTGTACGTGGTGGAGATTCTAGAAGTGAAGTTGGATGGTTTGGCGAACTATTTCTGTTTAAGGTACGACGTGACTCTGACTCCTTTGAGTCATCTTAGATGTGACTAAAACATGAGCTATACCTGGGCCAAGTGAGTCATTCCTCCGATCGGACATGCTTCTTCGATACCATATTTTGACTTTATGATGACTTGGTGGCCACCCCTTGATTTTTGATTTGGAAGTGTGTTCCAAGATGGACGGTGGTAGCTACTATGCGTTACCACCAGCCTGGTTCTACAATTGGTAAATCTACCGTGGCATTGCCTCAAGTACCATGTTCGCATGTCCTAAAGCGCCTTCTACGAGTTTTTTTTGTACCATACCTATGGGATGTCCTCTGGGTAAACCACCGGTTTAGTGAAGCATACGGCATTGTATAAACTACAAGAATATAAAAATGTGTTAAGGGGGATATGGGTAATGCCTTAACGCTATTTTAATACTTTACTTTACTTTAGATACCATTATAATAGCGTATTGTGTTACATAGTAGATAGTTTAACGGATCCTTAGGAGATGGAAATTTCAAACATCTCTTAAGTTACTGCACTCACGTTAGACATTGGATAGGAGATGTCAAACCCCATAAACATCTCTGACGCCGTCTTACTCATATTCACCGTTGATTTAACTTACATAAGATCTTTTAGTTCTGAATCGAGTGTTTTGTCTTTTCAATTCGCTCGGGTCAGCCTGAGTATTTCAGGGTTGAAGACCTTATTTCTAGAAGACAAAGACGAAGATTTGTACTATTATTATTTATTATATTTATTCCACTACATCATGTTATTCCGCTGCATTTATTTATTTCAATTTTATGTGACTCTATTTTTTGTGTTGTAAATGAATAATCAAATGTATTTATAAAACAGCTTCATGAACTGTTATTTGATTATTATATTTTATCATTCCGCTGCGAGAATCTGTATTTTTTTTCTCTCTTTTTCTTATTTACCCCATAATAATCTGCCCTTTTGAATGGTTTGACTCCGTTATGTGTGTCTGCTTAAAACATCCAAAAATGTGGGTCGTTACATGTCAAATTGAAACAATTTTACAAAGTTTAGTGAATTTGTGTTCTTGTGGATCTCCTTTATTCTTATAGTTCTTCCCAAGTTTCTACCTTTAGATCCAGGCTCTAATATTACATGTATAGATGTATATTGGTTATGATATATTGTATATAATGATTGCATGAATGTATGATGTTTGTTTGGTTGAAAACAACTATCAAATGGAAATTTAGAACTAGGAACAAAGTCATGGATCGATGATGATCAATGAAGGCGACTAAAGCTAAATTTGGTACGATCAATGTGAGACGATAAGGAAGGCCTCATAAGGCTACGTTCTAAGTTTCAAGTCAATTTAGAGCCTGTTTGCTTGAGTTATGGCCAAAAGAAGATGGATCGATGGAGATTTGGAGGCTATGGATCAATGGAGGTTGGCATTAGGGCATGCTCGTGTTCTATAAAGGTTTACATCGGGTCGCTAGTGAAAGTGCAATGGTCGTGTAAGGATGGTGGAAAAGTGGTAAGTTTGGGATCGATGACCCATGGATCAGTACCGATGGTGAAGGATTCAAAATTAGAGAATTATCGTGGTTCGCCGTACCATGGTTCAGTGAGAGTCGTGCTAGTTGTTGGATCAGTGAAGCTAAGTGGAAGGAGTTGTGTTAAGTGTTGGAGCGATGACCCATGGATCGGTACTGATCCATGTGGTGGTTCAAATCGGTGGCATGCTTAGGTGGCTTGGATCGATGTAGTGGAGTAGTGCATGGATTGGTGGAGCTTGGTTTGTCCTGGCTTGGATTAGGGTGGTTCACAAATCGATAGTGATGGTTCGGGATAGAAGAAGCAAGGTGCTTTGAGTCACTTGTATGGTTGCTCTAGGTCTCTTGCATGTTCACTTTGAGGCTTGCTCCGGGCTTTTACACATGACTAGTTTCAAGCCATATTACATTTCCTTCAAGCCATATTACATTTGCTTCGAGCCACGGCTTGGGTTGGTACCGAGTCATGACACTCTATGGTGATTTTCAACGATAACGTCGACGCGTGGCTTGGTGATGACGGTTCCGTGGTAGGAAGTGGTGGCTCCAATAATGAGTGGCTGTACTTCAAGATGAAGAGTAGAGGACTATGAGTTAGATTGAAGGAATTATTAGAGGAAGGTTACGGGACAAACAATGATATTCTATGACTGATGATGATTGTTTGAAATTTTCCTAAACCATGACGACTTCAGACAGGGGCTGTAAGGACAGTTCTAGGATGAGCTCTGCTATGGATACATGTGCAAATGGATCGTTACTTGAGGGTTTCCCGGGTGCTCATAAAACAGAGTATGCATGTACGACGTGATAGCTCCTTATCTTTAGATGGAAGATTTATTTACCTTGGACTAACGTGATGGTTAGTCTAGTTCCTGGCTTGTTAAGTGGCATAGATTTGAGTATCGTGAAACTAGGATGTTGACTATCGTGATGGGTAGTCAAGTCCCCGAGCGTAATTGCTTAGGTAAGTTATCAAATATCAAACGCACTGAGTTAGTGTACCGGTTCTCAATAAACTGATCAAAGGGATGAGACCGCGATTCCATACATGGCCTTAAGTGTAAGTGCGAGATTGATAGAGTTAGGGGTATGCATTAGGGAAAATTCTATAATTATTAAAAATTATTGACTCTACAGTAAAATCTCATTCAAAATAAAAGGTGCATTTCTTTCTATTATATACTTGTCATATTACGATATGTTAATTGATTTTTAATTTAAGCATATTAAATAGAAAATCCTTAAATAATATGTATGTGATAGTAATTGCATTGTGTTGTAATCATGAAAAATTTATCACATTAAAAATAACATACTATTTCAAATATTCCTAGTCAAAATGTTTGAGATAAGATATTGATACATCTGTTAAGACTAGAATATGTAACGATCTCTAAATATTAAGTAGTGTATTACTCATGGTCGCTAGGGACACCAAAGGGTACAGGCTGATAATTATTAGATAACTATGGAACGACTCACTCGAGAGTTTTCTATTAGTTAATATAACGACGGTCAAACAGAGAATTTCAAAGTGACAATATTATATAGTTCTCTCGACTTGGGAATACTGTTGGAATTTAATATGGATACACCACTTTGATTATAGTTAAATCATGGTTTGGCGTATATCGAATGACTATTGTTGGGTTTGAGTTGAAGTACTTGAAGTGAAATGCTATTCGATATGGAATTTGTCTCCTCGGCTATATAAGGTCAGTATCATGATCAACTGTAGTCAACTCAAAGTCAAATTCTCTAGCCATAGCTGTACGATAAAATAATTCTTATTATTGAACCAAAGATTTTTCTATTTGGACTAATCGAATTGAATATGGATGATATTGGAATTTTGGCCAAAACCAAATTCCATAAGCCCTAAAGTGATATAATTTTGAAGAAGATAATTTCTATAAATAATCGTTACTACCGGATGCTGCTTAAAATAGTAAAATTTGATTTTACCAAAAAGGTACATAACCGATGAATTCCGCCAAACTATCACTCAACTAGCTATAGTGATGTGTAAATGTTAATATTTGAACTGTTCGATATTAATTGCTGACTGAATTTACACATTTGAGTTGCACAACCGTAATGATGAATATTCTATAATACCACATGATATAATTAATTTATAATTGCTGAAAATTAATTAAGTTAATTAATATTTATGAAGTATCAATTATCATTTGATTTTTGAATGCCATTGCTTTATTTAATAAAGTGCATAAATAAAAATTATATGCGTAAGTATAGATATACAATATCGATTAATATTTAAATTTGATTTGAATCGATTAATTACTAAACGCATTTTAAACTTTTTGAAAGCCCATCTATGCGAATATATGGTCGGCTATAGGACCTTGGGGAGAGGGGATTTAAGTGTTTCAAAATTGGTCTGAAAAGAAAGAGTAAAAGAAGGAGATATTTTCTCTTCCTTTACGCCTTCTTAATGCCGCTCATATACTCACCTCACTTGATATTTTTTTGTTCATTCTATTCTTTATTCTAGCCAAAAATATTAGGAAGCCATAGCCATTAATTTACTAAATAAAAATCAATACAAAATCAAATTAATTCAATGTGGTGTTCGTCTCTAGATCACAACAAAATTCGGAGGCTGGTTCAATTCACTCTAGGAGTTTTCATTCATTCAAGACATGAATTTTAGGTGTAATGCAATTTTTGATATTTTGAATGTGAATATTTAATCTATTTAAATATTCATATTTGATTCGAATGTAATAAATTATGATAAAATATGTGTTTCAAATTAAGACCTGATTTTTAATGACATGGTTTTAATTTAATTTATAGGATTTTTCCATGACTTTTAAATTAAAAAATAATTAAATTTTCGTTCGATGCTTTTTGCGGCAAACATCGGTACTTTTGAAACTTTACAGAATAAGTTAACTAGTTTATTTTATTGTTGTTCTGTGACCGTCTCATATTGTTGAGCTTGATCATATTTTTATTTTTGTTGTTCCCGACCCGTATGCGAACGCGTTATTATATGGTGGTATACCGCAAACTAACATTTTTCAAAAATCAAACCTTTTCAAATACTTAAAAAAACATCACTTTTCACATTAATTTGCTTGTACTTGTGCTGACTTTTGTTTGCTTGGCATTTAATATACGTACTTTTATTTCCTTAGCCTTTAAGCTTTTGTTACTATATATGTTAGTTCACATTTTACCGAGGGACATTTTTTTTTCACATGGTTCATTTTACACATTTTGGATTTTTCATTTATTTACTGCTACATGAGCAAACAAATACATATACATTTCCTTTCTCTAAAAAAATGAATAGACAGAGACACACATTTGTTTCTTTCTTCTTGCAAATTCAAGTATGCACGCATGAAACATAAAGTGTATGGTGCATGCACGGCCAGAGAGAGGGAGACATAGTGTGTGCATGGCCATGTGTGTATACTGTGCAGGCATGCATGATTATGGTAAAGATGAGTAAATGTGCATGTTGTTTTGATCAGTGAAGTGGAAAAATTCTGTTGCATGCGTGAGCAGTGAGGGTGGGAAGGCGGAAGTTTGGTGAGTAGGCTTTGGACTGTTGGTTTGGAAAAATAATTAATAAAAAAATAGAAAATAGAAAGGAAAATAGAAAAAAGAGAAAACATGATCAGGTAGGGAAGAATTACATAAGCATATAGGGTTGCGCGCATGAAGTAGGAGAGGATGGAGCTGCTTTCATTTGGTGGGAACACATGCACAAGCTATTCAAAATGAAGAAGGGGGCATGGGTTATATGTGTTTAGGCCATGGCCCAATTGGGTGAGGATTTTTGTTTTAATCAATTTAGTCGTTTTGATTTAGAAATTAAAATGCGTTAACTTTAAAAATGAATTACTTCCTCATAAGAAGTCCGTTTAATCCGCAGTCTTCGACATTATATATGTATAAACGAATAGAACACATTAATGTAGTTTATTGACTCGTTTAGCGGCATATAAAATATTAATGACATTTTATTAGTAGAACAAATCTTCATTCTACTATTATAAACTGTGTATATTTATTATTATTCGATAATTGATCTATTTGATATTGATTGTTAATTTTTAATAAATAGACGCATTACTGTTTATTATTGTTGTTGATTGATTATTCGGTTGTTTGGATTGCTCTTCGCCAGTTTATGAGCACCGATTATTATTTACCGATTGTTGACTTTGCTCGACCGATTTATGAGCAATTGATTTATCCATATGCATGGCTGGGTAGAAAATAATTGTAGGCTAACACCTTGTGATTTATTTCATGATTTGACTAAAAGTTGTTTAGCGATAATATTGGTTCATTTATTTGTTATAAATGAGTTATATAATAATTTGACGTCAATGAAATTGTTTTCAAAGTTGGTTTTCATAAATGAAAGTTTATGAAATCTTTAAGAAATAGAAATATATGGAAATGAATATTTTGAAGTTATTTCGTATAAAAGTGATTTATATAAAGAATGATTTTATAAAATGTATTGTAAAACGGAAAGAATTTCGAGGACTAAATCCGATGGTTTTAAGACGATGTTTGAAAGGATTTGGAAATGCAAATTATTGTAGATTTGAAGTATTTGTAATTATTAGTGTAAATGATTTTGTCACTTTGGGATATAAAGTGATTTGTTATGTTACCGACGATTTGGATAACTCATAACTAAAAAGTGGGCAAGGAAGGTGTAGATGTTATGTAGCCTGAGTATCGTCGCTCTCGTTGTAGAGAGATATACATATTTATATTTGTTTTTCGGAAGGCTGGGACGCAGTTGCCTTCTTATAGCTAGAAACCTCCCAAGCAGGTAGCATATAGTTTTGTATGCTTGTATATTGATATCGTTTCAAAAGGTTATTTTTTTCAGATCCCGAAGTAAAGCACTAATTTGAATATAAAAGATATATACATACATATATATATATATATATATATATATATGTATGTATGTATGTATGTATGTATGTATGTATGTATTCAAAGGTTTTGAAATAAGAATTCAGGAATAAATTCCAAAGAGATAATTTCCGTAAAGGTAATTCAATTTGAAGATTAAGCCTAAGTGGGTAGTTTTGAGAATTGCATATTGTTTGTTGCATCGTAGGCTCCATGAGCCCTATTTGCGGTAGGAGAACTACATTGGCTTGATCCTATATCTAATTGGGTACTCAATTAGAGAGGGGTACGTAGGCAGTCACCAATGGTAGTCATGCTGCCCCATTCCGTTTATTGTTTAGTCATATATCGTGTATTGTTGTATCTTCCCGCTTACTCTTTTATTCCGCATTTACATTGTTTATTGAGTTTGCAGGTATGGATATTGCTGTTTCTCATCAGAGTTGCACAGCGGCAAATTTACAGTTTATTTGTAGTATTTGATTTCGGTTTTGAATTAAAGCACACTGTAAAATAAATGATTACTCTGATAACTTGTATAATTGAAAGATGAATCCTATACATTTAGTAAGGTTGAATATTTATCAAATATTGTGTAGTAAGTTGGTGCTTTCCATTCTTAGTTTTAGAACGAACAGATTTTTCGATGATTTTTACTGGTCCGAATATCCAGGTCGTTGCATTCCTTAGGTAAATATCTAATCTTATTTTTATTAATATATTAAATCATGACAATGTAGATTAGATTCCATATATCTATAATAAATTTATATGTGCATGTGTTGTCTGATTTAATGTATGTATTCAAATTGATTTTTTCTTAAAACTACATTACAACATTAGTATTATATATATAAATATATTTCAACCATAATATTTTATTTAAGTAATAATTTTTGAATTTATAAACTAATTTTAGTTACATAAATTAATTTAATAACATTTAAATACATAGATACATATACTATATATAGGTTAAATAGTTTAAAATTATTTTAATCCATATATACATTCGGTTATATAAAAAATATATTATATATTATTTCCATTAATAATAATTAAATAAGTATTTTAGATATGTGAATACATACATACATATATATACACACACACGCAAAAACCTGTATGGATTTGATATAAAAAACTCTCCTATGGCCAAAAAAATATTTATTAAATTTTAGTATATGAATTTATTTTAATAATATTGTTGTCTAATTTTATAAATAAATTTAATTATATAAGTTATATATATGTTGAAGACAATAAGTTTTGAAAATATGTATATTGTAGTTATATTTAATTCAAAATTTAAAATAGATATTTTTTTTGAAATTATAGATTTAATCTAAATTATTCTAGGCTAAAATTAGATTTTCTTAAGATATTAATTTTAGTTTCAATATATATGCAGTCAAAACTAATTTCACTCAATATACACATATGATTGTAATATCAAAATTAATTTATAGTTATATTTATGTATATATATATTAAATAAATCTATCAATAACAAAGACGTATATAAAAGGACAAATATGTCCGTTGTGATGTAAATTGCAATACCCATAAACATATACATTAACTGTATACATTATTTACTTGTTGCATATACACTATACACATATGTTGTGTATTTGATATGCTCATAACAATATTATTAATTTAAATTAAATAAAAAAATTAATAAAAATAGATAAAATAAGATTTTATTTAAAATAATTTTAGATTAGATCTAAAATCAATTAGACTTCATAGGCCAAATAAAGATCCAGAAAAGGGGAAAATATTGAAATTCATCCATTTAACCCATTGCAATTCGGCCTAGGTAGCTTCATATTATCATAAGCGACTTTAAAGATCATGTCGACAGAGCTTCTAAACTCATAGATTAATTTAATCACTATGCATATTGATATTTGCATCATAACTATGAGGGCGTCCTAATTGCGGGAAGACTACTACTACGGAGTCAGCGGTAATCAACGTGATGCCTGGTGCATCCTAGACAAATCTATCCATTGACTTTATATTTCTACCAACCAAATGAGGCCCACTATGTATGAAGTCTATTAGGATACCATAATTTCCAACCAAACCTACATGTGAGTCAGGTAACTGATTTTGTACCACAGTGGCTGCAGTGGTTTGAAGAACCTAGATAGCCTTTCTGGATCAACTTTCTGTTTCGATTTTAAGATGGCAACAATTGTCAGTGTAGTGCCCACTAACCCTATGGAAGTGGCAATAGGCACCCTTCAAGTTTCTTCCTTTTGTTGGGGAAGTTATATGCCATTATGGACTAGAAAGTCTTGTCACTTTTCATATTTTTGGGGATTCTTCGACTCTGATATTTCCACTTCTTCTTTCATAAAAAGCCTTCATGCTTTTGTAAGGGTTTCCGGCATTCTTGTCCCAGAATGCGTTGCCATAAACAACGCCTATTTACATGTGATCCTTAATCGCATAGCTTCAGCATTGAACAGATTTATATAACTATGCAAGCTTTCATTATCTCATTGTTGATATAGGACAAGTGGTCAAATCCAGAGAGACCTGCCTTCCAACGTTGAACTGTCGTCAAAAGGGATATGAGAACTGAACCCATAGTAGATCTCCCTATAATTATACTTCTAAACCACCTCGATGTTGCACCTTTTAGGTATACTGGAAATATTTAACATTAAGCCAATCTCCCCACCTTTATAATGTCCATAGGGTATTTGAAAGTGCACTGGTGGTCATCTGGGATTAACAAGCCATCATATTTGTCAATGGAGGAGCCCTGAAGTTATCAAGGAAGTCTGACTTCACTATTTCTTTACAAAAAAGGATGAATTCACCACTCCCATTCCCTTCTCATTTACTAATTGGAAGAGCTACACCAGCTATTCAATTCGGGTCTTTAGTGCCCTTATCTTCACGTCTTTTGCCTCATTTCTAGATGATCACCCCTTAGAAACAGAGCTAGCTTCATCAGCCCCTTGTAAAGTTTTCTTAATGCTCTTTTCAAGAAGAGGTGGGTTAACTTTGGATTTTTTGGATTTAACATTAACAGTTGCTTAGACATTATTCTTAAGTTTTGCCTTATGCTTTTAGGGTTGTCTTTGTCATTCTTAACATTTAGATTATCATCTTTATATGCTGGTCATGCTGTTTGTGTGCAACTGGTAAATTATGGCATTAACTATGGAGATATTATGGGAGCATGACTGGCTATGATATGGATATTGGGCCACAAGCTTTTTTAGCTTGAAAATTCTAGTGTTCAATTAGGCTGTAAATTGATTGTGGGCTTCTTGGATTGGATCCAAAAAGGTGATTTTGGTGGGCCCATTGTTTATTTAAAGGAATTTGGATTGTTTTGGATTTTTGCCTTAGCCGTAAGATGTTCTACTTCGACTAAAGAGGAGTGGGAGAATTAGTAATTTGGTAAGGGGTTGTTGGATGCATGCTTGGTAGGGATGTGGTTGCTTGATTAACAAAAAACTTATGGAATAAATTTGATGGGGATCGCCCTCCTTCCAACCCCAAAATGTTGATGAGATTATTCGATTTCCAAAAATAACTCAGAAAAAGTTGAGTCATTGTATGCTTACATGACTAGGAATTAGCAAATTAATGTTTATTAAAATTTTGCAATAAGAAGCAATCATGTTGTACGCTTATACAATTATAAGGGTTAATTATTTCCTAAAATTCCAGTAACACATATTTTTGGCACCTAAAGATTTAATACTTAATTTAAAATGAATGTCCAAAAAATTAACATTAAAAAATGAACGAATTAGGACTAGAGGCCTCGTCTAATAAACTTGGAATATTCATAAAGGAGAGCTTTGGATGTTACATCATATAACATCTCACACTTTAAGACCCAAAAATAGACGTCGATGATGCTGCAGTCATCATCAGAATTATTTTCAAGCTATAAAGTGAGTTCAATATTAATTTGCACAATATTAAATAAATAGAGCAACTAAACAAATTTCCATTACACCAATTGTTTTACAGATTCATTACATCATTATTAACCCTTTTTGTTCCCAAGCAAGGGTAATTACAATAAGAAAATAAGAGCAGTGTCTGTCCAATATGTGAAAATTCCAATACAACATATAACGAGTTGTAATTCCTAGTTCTGTACAGCATAATTTTCAAAATAATTTTTATTAGCTAGATAAGCCTCCTACTTCGTCTTAGGAATCTTTATTCGTCCTTCCAAAATATACCTATTTAATCCATAAACTCAGCCAACTCGAATTAGTATCTATGAATTTATGGAAAATAATATAAAAAAATATGGGTTAGACATAAGTTTGGTATGAATAAAATCTTTACCCTAAGCATCCATAATGAGACCAGGTCGCTATAGCACAAAACAGGTTTTCCTCTAACTTTCTCACTATAATAATCACATCATAAACTATAAACAAATATTACACCAAAGTCACCGTGTGCATTACATTCAATCCATAAATGTTTCCTATGCTTGTCATCCATTATGAACCATGTCGTATTTGTATTTTCAATTCAAATTAGGTATACCCTATACTTAACATACAATTATGAACCATGTCATATAACAGCCAATCATCCCATCCATACATCACTCAATCTCTTATTTAGATGTTCATCTTCAAGTTACTATTAACTTATTCTAATGATAACCTCCCTAAATATATCCATCACTAATTTATCTTTTCACGAACAATGTCATCTAATGAAATGATCGCTCATTCACCTATTATAACCACCCTAACTAGAACCACCCTGACTCTCCTAAAAGGTTGAATATAAGCACCCCAACTACATTCCACTAATTTTCCTTACTGAGCATCAATAGACCCTCTTAGTCCCTGAACCACTATCATTTACATTGCTGATTTATTTTGTTTATTTATAACACCAACCTAATGTTTGGCACCTTTCTATGACACTCCGCCAAAACTCCATTTTAGTGTTTTGAAAAATGTTCTTTGGTTGACCCCTATCATGGCACCCTGCCATATACCATTGTACGTTTGAACTTTAGACCAATAGTAAGGCACACTGTCATCCAATAACTCCATGAGTCGGTATACCTTTACGACCATGGTTCAACCCCTTTCTTTCATTTATTTATAGTGTACTCTACACTTCCTTGGGATAAAACATCTTTATTTTTGATTAGATGCTGTGTTATCATTTATTAGCTTCTTTAAGCGTTCTTCCATTTCAAAAATAAGTTAACAAAAATTTAACTTACAAAATTCTTCCTTCATTTCATCCCAATGAAATAGTCAATTAACACTTGGAAACTGTCTTCCAAAGTGCATTAAGTATTTCATGTTTTACTTAGAAAATTTAGCTTCCCAAACTATCACAATTTGAACTTAGCTGTCGTAAATTGGCTATCCCATAACCATTGGGAGTAAAGCCTAGCTATCGCATATTGGCTAACCCATAGCCTTCGTAGGTTGATTCTTTTAAGCCATCGCTATTTGACCCTCAACTAGCCATCATGTGTTAATAGTTTATTTTAGTTATCGCAACTTGAGTCTTTGTATATGCTATCGCTGATTGATAGCTTCTGAAATCATCACATGTTAATCCCCAAATTGGTATCACAAGTTGACACTTCTCAAGCCTAGCTAGCACAAGTTGAGCTTCAAGTAGCTGTCGAAAGTTGACTTCCCCAAGCCTATCGCTAGTTGAGCTTCCCCTGATCTTTTGCAAGTTGGAATCTATCAAGACATCACAAGTTGGTTAATGTGCAGCTATTGCAAATTGATAGCTATAGTGCTATCGCATGTTGGTGAATCTTGGGGCTATCGCAAGTTGACATGGCATTATCGTAATTATGTTAAAAACTATTTCGTTGCCCTATTAAGTAATTATTTTACACCAAATTTTATTTAGTGTCGAATTCTTATTAGTTAATGGGTTTCTTTACGGTTTCATTTTCAGAACTTATTGATTGCAACTTCAATTAATTAACTAATTATCTTTAATCAATTAGTTCCTCCCTTTACTAGATAATTCATATAAAGTAGATAATTAATGGAAAATTCCCAAAAATTCATCAAAAGTTAATTTAGCATATTTTACCTCATATCAAAATTTCCAGTCAAAATAATTATTTTCATTATTTTAGTAATTAATTTTCCCCAAAAATTAACCGTTTTCTCAATTTAGGGAATTCGTAGAAATTCCAAATGAATTTCATAGATCATAAATTAAAAACTACATCATTATTTTATCAGTATAAACACCATATAAAATTTTCATAGCATTTTAAATATGACTAGATCATGTTTTACGTTAAAACATGAATAAATTCCTTCCATTTAAATTTAATACATATTCAAAGCTATTTTTAATCATCCAAATATATTTATCGTCGTCAAAAGTAGTCAAATCCGAAAACAAATGGGTTAGGAAGGGTTCAGGGAAAATTTTACTCATCTTGATTTTGATAATCTTCATTAAAAATTTGCTTTAATCCTCTTTCGTCTTAAAGTTGAAATCTTAAATTTTTATAGCTTTAATTTCCTCTTTCTTAGTTCGAAAATGGTGGTCAGCCTTGGGATAGTTTAGGAGTTTGCATTTTGTTAAATGAAAATGAAGTGGAATGAAAGAAAATGGCTTGTTGACTTTAGCTTGGGCTAATATCCCTTCTAGCCTAGTCTCTCCAATACATCTCCCTTAACACAAGTTCTCCTCACTTTAAAACTTTAATTATTTATTTTCATTAACAAGATCAACTTTATTGCTCTAGTTACCCTTTGTCCGCTTAATTAACTTTTAAGGTGTCCCACACTTAATTAACCAAACCTTCCTTAGGCGATTCTTGCAATTAAATTTATCTTATTCAACTCTTTAATAATATATTTTTATTGTTATTTTAATTTAATTTTCCATATTATGAACCCTGAATATAGGGTGTTACAATCTCCCTTCATACAAACATTACATCCTTGAAATGTTGATAAGGAAGAACAAAATTTACACTAACACCCTAAAAGTGTAAACTCATCATTATCAAAGTGCATACAAGTACAAAAAATTTCACTAGTACCCTACAAATGTATCCATCAATTATCAAACAAAATGTATTAGTGCAACTACTAACACATAATCATATATATATGAATATAATAGCACCTTACTAGTTCATACAATAGACAGAAAAAGCAACCTGCTATAAGGATGAATGGCTAGACTAACTCGAGATGGATATTTCTAATCCTACCATCCACCTCCCTGGTACAATCTTCTGTGTCGTGGCTCCATAGGACGCGAATGGGTTTGATAACTTGTTCCTTAACTACTTTATATCATAACCTATTATCCTCTTCTATCGTCTTACATATTTTAAATTTAGCTTTACAGATAAGTCCTCTATCATCTTCGATTCCACTACCGAACTTGGGTCGTGCACATATTTCGTAAAATGCGATATATGGAAAACACTTTTCACGCCTTCTAATCTACTTGGTAACTTGATCTAATAAGCTAGTTTACCAATCCTCTCGATTATTCGAAATGGTCCTAAATATCTAGATGCCAATTTCCCCTCTTTCCAAAGCGCATAACTCTTTGCATCGGAGAAACCTTCATGAACATGTAATCGCCTATTGCAAGCTCAAGCACTTTCCTTCGCTTTTCGACGTATCTCTTCTACCTTAGTTATGCTTCCTTCATCCTAGCGTGAATCAATTATGCCTTCTCAGTAGCATCTCCCACCAAGTCAGGCCCTAATACAAGTCTATTCCCTGTATCCAACCAACAAATTGGCAATTTACATGGTCTACCACAGAGCACCTTAAATGCTACCATCCCGATAGTTCATTTGTAACTACTATTATAGGTAAACTATACTAAATGAAAATGATCTTCCAATATATAAAACATAAACCTTTACCAAATCCTCGAATACATGGTTCACCCTCTCGATTGGACCATCGGTATATAGTGGTAAGACATACTCAGGTTCGACTCCGTACCCAATGTAGTCTGGAAACTTCTCCAGAACTCACTAGTGAACAATGGGTCACTATCACTCACAACACTAATCAAAACTTATGCAGTCTCACAACATTCTCTATGTATTGCTTTGCCAAGCTAGATGGCATTCTTGTCGACTTCACTAGGATAAAATTGGCACTCTTAGTCATTATGTCAACTATCATCCAAATACTATCATTTCCTATCCTCGACCTAGGCAATCCATCAACAAAATCCACGGATACTGAATCTCACTTTCAAGTTGGTACTTCCAAGGATTAAAGTAAACCTCTTAGCTTCCAATTCTTAGCATTCACTTGTCGGCTGGTGAAGAACTTCTTTGCACATTCTTCTATATCGCTCTTTATCTCTTCCTAAAAGAAGACTCCCTTAATGTCATGATACATCTCTATGCCCCTGGGATAAATAATAAACTTAAATTGATGACTTTCCTCCAAGACTTCTTTCCAAAGGTCTCCTACATTCAGAACACACGGTCTTCCTTTCTTCCTAAGCCACACCTTTGAATCTATCTCGAATGCTTTTATATCCTCAACATTCACTCCGATTTCGAATTTCCTAATCCATTCAACCATTAATAGGCCCTCCTTCTGCCATGCAGCAATTTTATCCACAACTATTGGATGCACCTCCAAGCTTCAAACATACTTGTATCTTTACTCGATCCAGCATTCTGCCTATAATGTAATTTGCAAGAGGCTAATGTCTTTAACATCTTTCATTTCTCAATCATGGCCAACACTCCATTACAATGCCTCCTACTCAAAACTTTGGCAACCTTCTCCCCCTTCATGGCGTATATTCTATGCTAAAATCATATGCAATGAAGAATTCCGGCTATCTCTGCTATCTCATTTTCAACTCCTTTTGAGAGAATGGATACTTAAGGGACTTGTGATCCATATACAAGTAGTGTCTCTAAATCTTCAACATAAATACTGCTGCTACCAGCTCTAAGTTGTGAGTGGATACCTAACCTAATAAGGCCTCAATTGTTTTGATGCGTAAGATATCACTCGCCCTTGCTAAAGCAACACTGCTCCCAAACATGTTTCACAAGCATCCGTGTATACCACCCATTCCTGATTCCTTTTAGGCGTGATTAAGACAGAAATATTCGTTGGTAACTTCTTCAAGTCCTAAAATGACATTTTGCACCTATCGGTCCATAAGAATTTCTCGTTCTTCCTAGTAAACTTAGTTAAAGGTGCCCATATATGTGATAAATCCTTAATGAATCTACAATGATAGCTAGCCAGCATAAGAAACATCTCGTCTTTGTGACTATTTCTGGTCTCTTCCAAACATTAATAGTTCTTAAGTTCAATAGATTGATTGCTAATATATTTTCTAAAAAAATATGCCCCAAAAACTTAACCTTCCTTTCCAAAAAAATGGCACTTTGAAAATTTCTCTTCAACTTTGGTTATCTCAATGTCTTCAACCCCTATATAAGATGGAGCTCATGGTTTCTGTCATCCTTAGAATATACCAAAATATCATCGACCAAGACCAAATTTAACGACCTGTGTTTTACGTATCGGAGGATGGTAAAATATTATTTTTAAATTCATATTGGATCGTATGAACTTATAACTTTGGACACTGTCGATTATTGACATTTTTGACACATAGTAATTTTATCAGATGTTTTTGACCCTGATTTATTTTCTAGCATTTTCAGTGCTTGCACATATTACGTCGATACAAGCGCACTAACACATCGAAGAATTTGTATGAATGAAAAAAGTCTTAGGTTCAAAGAGAAAGTGTAAGAGCTGTGTAGTCAAAATATTGAGATCGGACGTTCCGGTAGCCCATACGAGTTAAAAATGTCCAAAAGTTCGTTTTGGGGCACAGTCTCAGATTTCAACAAAATTGTTAGAACCTTATATTTTAATGTTTTGGTAGTGATAACTATATAATTATATATTGTATACACTAACCACTTTTGCAGAAAATGATATCAACTTTACAAGGAGACAAATATATTGAAATGAAGACCGAATTGATACAACAAAGAGCTGTCAGTAATAATGTCTATATCTAGAGGTATAAAGTTGTTAAAATCTCTTTTATGTGGAAATACACACATAATTTTTCAAAAATTAAAATTTCAACATCAATACAACAAACTTATAATTCAGTGGTCGAACCACCAAGTTCAACCAATTGAATCTATGCACATGCATATAATATTCGGCCGACTGACTGAAAATATCCAACCGGTCGAAAATGGCCTAAATTGAACTATTTTCTTGCTGATTGAAAAAAATCGTCGATCCAGCTGGCTGCCAAACTTTTTTCAGCTAGCTGAATCTATATAATGGCTAGTTTTCTTAAAAGGTATCTCTTCTTCATGAAGGGTTACATCTCTAAAACCAAGAGTTGCAGTCCTGACTTTTCACTATTTCTTTTCACGAATGATTGCAACTAATAAACTCTACATAAAGCAAATTGTTTCATTGTTTTCACGATCAGTTCTATTTACAATTCTACATATCTTTACTATTGAACTCTGAAGCATTCAATTCCAAATCGCTTTATATTTTTTGAACACACGATCATTCAGGAATATTTTCTTGTAATCAAATTTACTTCCTTACTTCACAAACTACACGATATACCACAAAAGGGAAGGTTATAGGGAGGATGTACATTATTGACTTATCAGTGCTATTCAAGGGCATACTCAGTCAGATGCATTTCTTCTATTGATAGTTGAAGTCATGTTGTAGTATCCTCAGGTCATTGAAGTCCTATTTGGTCTTGTGTAATTTTATTTAAATTTAAATTGGTTAATATTTGATGATGATAATAAAATGTTTTTCAAATATTTTTATATAATAAATTTGTAAATCATCTTCTGAGTGAGATGTCATATTTCATTTCGTCAAATTTGAACTGTTATTGCTCTGTTTATCTTAATTCTGGCGTTTTAGCAGCATTTTCGGTACCAATTATCAACTTTTGATAGGATGATCGTACCACTGATATCTGTATACCGTTTTGATTGTCTCGTCGTACTGATCTCCGTAGTATATTCGTTCGTGTTTTTCGGAGTTCGGGACACAACGAAATCGGTAAACCGATTAACCATATCGGTACCGTTTTTACCCTTTTGAATTCTTTGTCTATTCACTATCCATGGTATAAAAATGAATGGCCACTTAGCTTTTATTCTTAATTCAGTGGACTTGACTGTTGGTTTTCCCGTGGGTTCAAAATTTATTCTGTTTGGTCTTTTCCTTTTCACTTTCATTTCTGACACTATAGAAATTTTTTTTATACATATTCATATCCAGCTTTTCACATTTCCCTATTGCTTCCCATTCTGCTTCCCTCATAACTTACTCAAAGTTTTCATGTTTTGTTGCTAATGGAAACAGCTC
Source organism: Allium cepa (assembly GCA_030765085.1). Lineage (NCBI taxonomy): Eukaryota > Viridiplantae > Streptophyta > Magnoliopsida > Asparagales > Amaryllidaceae > Allium > Allium cepa. Next base: position 399,161,814 of record CM060938.1, on the reverse strand, counting down.
GCCCTCTTCAATTCACGTGCTCGACCTTGATCCTCCTCTCACCCGTGCATCGCTTCCACCACCGCCACCAGTCCGAGCACAGCCTCAACCACCTCGCCATTTCCTCCGGCTCCTCTCTGCCGCACCGACTTCCACTGAACCCAAGCACATCAAGCCGCCTTCTCCCCTTCTAACCAAAACCCCAGGTTCTTCTTCTCTCTACCGCCTACCTCCACAGCCCAATGACATGCTGCATTCTTTTCTATCCAGCCTCATCCTTTATCCCATCATTGCCCAGCCTTATCAAGGCCTCTGCCTTCAACTCGTAGCCTGTCGTGTGAGTCATTGGTAGGTAACTTCTGTAACATATATTTGTGTGTGTGTGTATGTTTTTTTTTAAAATATAATTTAAAGGTATACATATGCATATATGATATGTATATATAATTATACATTTAAGTTATATGTTATATATATTATCTGTTATGGCATATAAATTTTGCAATTTATATATATACTTACAGTGATATATGTATACTGTTTTTTTTAAAGTGTTATATTATAAAAGTTGTTATTTATATATATATTAGTCTTTATTTGCTGTGAAGCAGTATGATGTATATATATACTTGATTTTTTAATCATCATAGTTGATAAAAGTTTATATTAGTTGATTTATGTTAGTTTATATATAAAAAGTTAGATATATACTATGTCTGTTATATATATAAATACGTTATATAAGTTGTATATTATTTGTTTAAACTCATACATAGGTTTATATATATTATTTTATATCGATTCGGGAATGAAGTATTGTATGGGTTTATTATATATATATATATATATATATATATATATATATATATATATATATATGCGCATGCATATGAAGCTTATATGTTTAGATATGTTATTTGAAGAATTTTGTATGCTGGGTATTCTGAATTTTATATATATTTGCATTCTAATAAACATTGTGTATATATATATAATTTTTATATCTTAAAGTTGAGCATTCCTTGAAGCTCCCTTATAACTTTCAGTTTGCCTTCACATTTTGTTGCATTGTTCTCGCTACTTTCACATTATAGGAGGCCTGCATATAGGTTTAGTTATAATATATATGTTTAGTTATAGGTTTGCAGATATGTTTAATATATTTTATATATAGATATTTTTTTTCTTTAATATACATATATAGATTTTTATGTGATCTGATTGGGTTTTAATATTTAATATGTTGGCACACATTTGTATATAAGTTTATTTATGTTATGAAAGATCTTCATATATGTGCATTTATACATAGGCTGTATTCGAACTATTTGATCTGAGGGTTATATAATTATATAAGTTACATATATTCCATTTGTTTAATTTTATAAATTTATATAAGTCATGCAATTTGTTTTTTATTCCTTTATACTTCTATGTATAACCAAGCTGTGCATAAGTAAATACGTTTATATACGGATCTGTATTGCATATATGTCTAGCCCAGATATTTATTTTAGTTGTATACGAAAGAGCCTGCATGCTTGTTATGGTCTGCATAGATATATATACATTGATTTTCTTTATTTATGTATATGTTTTAAGTTAAGTGACAGTTTTGTAATATATTATATATACATTTTTATATTCTTAATTTAAATGTTGATTTTTGTTAAATAATGATAATAATAGTATATATATTCAGTTTATGTCAAAACTGGTTCAATTTGTTTTCATCGATCCTTGTTATCAGCTTTGTTTGCCAAATTCGTGCCAAATCTCTCTAATCTCAAAAGCTGAGCAATCACTCACGATTAACGTTCTTATATTTATTAAATTTGATTTCAATTGAAATAACAATTGAAATATGTTGTTGTTGGTTATTTAAATTGCTATTTATATGTTATTATCTGTATCCGTTCACCTGTGACACTTGACACCATTATATGTTATTTATATTGATGATATATGCCTATTATATTATTATATATGTTATCACTCTGAAAGTTCCCTGTTAGTATAGAATTCCCTATGGGTTGAAATGATACATACCCGAACGATCTGTAGAATAAGAGAAAATCATTATGGGTTGAAATGATAAACCCAAGCGATTTTCATTGAATTGAATTTGGGATTGAGGATTGAAAAGATATATACCCATATATATATTTAAATTGCGGATTGAAATGATAAATATCTGTATCACTTGAACATAGAATAGAAAATTATATACAAACACCGTTGGTATATATATGTATATTGAAATGATTTCCAAGGTTTAAAAGATATATATATATATATATATGGTTTTATATAAATATTGATTTTTAAATATTATATATATATATATATATGTTATTTTATATATAATTGAATTTTTGATTTTTAAAATTATATGTTTGAAAACTTTAAAGATTATAAGTTAGTTTTGAAATTAAATTTTAAGATTTTGCTTATAATTTTGCTATTTTGATATATATATATATATATATAGTAAGTTTAATAATAAGATTTGATTTAATAAAGATTGATTTAATTAATATATAATATGTTTAAGTATTTATTTAAAATTATATTTTATGTAACGACCCAACTTCCAAACTCCAGGAAGTTGCATCGCTAATAAGAAAGAAAGGGATAGAGAATAGAAAGAAAGAGAAGAAGAAGAAAACACATATCAGAATCTAAACAGCGGAACGAATAAATTAAATTAATAACATAAGTATTTACATAATATACAATACAAATCAGAGATACACAGCATACACATCACATATACTAGACAGTTATAAACACCTGTCTAGTATTTACAACTCAATACAAACACAACACAGAGAAAACACAGCGGAACTATATATCTAACGCAAAAGCCTCCTGCTCCATTTGCTCCTCCACAATTCGTCAAAGCTAACCTGAAACCCTTGGCTACTCGTAAAAATTTGAGTACCCAAGAGTTTATGGAAAACAAGAATAAACTCCGGGTCAGACATGGGTCTGGTGTGAGTAACAGTTTAAAGTTGCTTAACTTCAAAAACCTTTAAAAGAGAGGGTATCACGTAAGACTTCCCACACATAAACATGGAAAAGTTTTTACCTTACGCTAACCAAAATATTTGATAGGAAATCCAATGATATTATAATAGTGTCTTGGTTTTCAAATAAATATGAAATAGCCGAAATTGTTACATCTATTAAATTCCAGCTACTAGCCACAAAAGTGGGTAATACAATCAAAACCGTTGGCACTTATTGGATTGTGGATTCCATACAATGGCAGGGCTACTGGGGTACCGCCCGTCACAGTACGTGGCCTAGATCACCGTACCGAGGAGTACTCCCACTCCCCTGCAACACAAGGCCGGACCCGTTCCTTACTGAACAGTTCCAAACAAGACAACCCCGGCAGTTTTCGCGACCAACCGCCCACACAGCCGAAATAAAGGGACCTCTAGACAGGAGTAAATCTTGCTCTCAAGTAGGGGCTACCCACGAAGCCTTGCTGCACCTCTCCAGTTTTAGCCATTCCCGGTTGATGAGGCTTGAGGCTACGATTACCTTTATAGGATACATCACTTAGAATGCTCATCGTCCACCTGACGATGTTCTGAAAGCATTCAATCCATACAAGTTCGTTCCGGGCTCGAACGAAACCGAAGGCACTATCTCGTTGCACTCATTATTGGAATCACCCTTAGAGTCAACGACCATAGCCCTTGCACTCTAATTCACCATCTCGAATCTATAAGCACTATTCCGTCAAACTCATTACGGAATCACCCACAGAGTTACACTGACTTATAGTTCTTACACCTCGAGTCTTCACTTGCTCCACTTGGATTCACGACCTAACGTTAATTGGAATCGATGTGGTTTTCAGATATCCAAATATGGAAACCCGATCCCGGTCTCATCGAAATCCAAAGCGTGTCTTTTAGGTCCAAGTTGTTTTAAGTTTAAAACAATTCAATCTAATTATCCATATACACAGAGATAGATAATTCATATCATCATAATAGATAATCAAATATTATCATAAACAGGTAATCATCACAAATTGATAATCTATATTATCATCACCAATAGATAACTTATATCATCATCACAATGCAACCAATGCATCCATAACATACAACACTATTTATCTCATGTCTGAGATTCAAACCATTCAGGGAAACCATATCATTCATTCATAAGCAAGGATCCATAATCACACCATGTATAATTAATTTAAAATGAATTAAGTTAATTACTTCTATCTCTAATTAATTTAAAGTGAATTAAATTAATTACTTATTCTTTAATTAATATAAAATGAATTAAATTAATTACTTCACCATTTAAAACTTGCTTACTTAACCATTAATTGATTACCAATCAATTAAATAATTATCCTCAAATTAATCACCTTAATTAATCACCCTTAATTAATTATCTCTTAATTACTTCAAGTAATTATCTTTAATTAATTTTTTAAATTAATTATTCTTAACCAACCCAGTAATTAACCTTTAATTACTTCATTAATTAATTAATTACATTAATTAATTACTTCCTTAATCACTTATCATTGATTAATTAATCTTAATTAATTAATCCTTAATTACATCATTAATTATATTAATTAATGATCCTTAATTAAATTCAAATTAATTACTTATTTAAATTAATTGTATTAGGTAATTACCTTAATTAAACCACAATTATTAATCATACTTGATTAATTACATTTAGTAATTAACTACCCTTAAGTACTTCCTTAATTACTTCTAAATTAATTACATTTAATTATATTTATTAATCAATTTTGATTAATCTCATTAGTAATTAATTATTCTTAATTAATTACATCACTTAATCATTTCAAAATGACTTAATCAATTAATGCTTAAATTAATTAAACTAAGTAGTTAATTATTAATCACTTTCACAAAGTAATTATCCTCATTATTATTTACACAAAGTAATTAATCCCAAAATACCATACTTCAATTAATTATCTCCAGTAAATTACTTAACTTAATTACTTCTCTAAGTAATTATTCCTCATTGATTACTTATCAACTCATTTAATGATTATTCTAAATTAATTAAACTTAATTAATTAATTTAAACTAATCCAATTAATAAATTAATTATAAAGAGTAATTAATATCTTTAATTATTTCCATAAAGTAATCATACTTAATTAAGTTTCATAATTGATTATTTAAATTAATTAATCCATTTAATTATCAAAATTAATTACATTAATTAATTAATAAATAATCACAAGTTAATGACCTTCATTAACTTATTATCAAATTCTTAATTACCTTTCTTAAGTAATTAACTTAAATTAATTAATATTAATTACAAATTTAATTAACATTAATTAATTTATTTCAAATCTTTAATTAATTAAACAAATTAATTAATTAAATTATTTAAATTACTAATTTTAATGAAACAAAGATCATTAAATCTTTAATTTAATTTAAAAATAAAACATTTCTTATTAATGATTACTTAATCATTAATAAAGTATTTTAAAACAACTTATCTTAAAATTTGTTTCCAATTTACATTTTAAATTTTAAATTTAAAATGAAATCAAACTTAACCTATCAAAGTTTTAAAAACATTCTAAAACCTTTTTAAACTTATGCTAAATAATTTCTCATATTATAAAGAAGTTTAGAGGAAATTTAAACCCATATTTATAATACAAATCATATTTAAAATATGATTCAATTTCAAAAGCTGTTTAAACATTTCAAAATTAAAAAAAACTTCTTTTATTTTCAAACCATGATTCACATTTGAATCTTGTTTCCAGATTTAAACTTATGTTTAAATCTTCTATTTTAAATTTTAAAACCTTATCTCTAAATTCAATTTAAGTAAACTCTTTAAAGTTGTTAAACATTTTACCATTAAAAAGTTTGAATTAAATTTAAAAACTGGAATTCAAATCTTAGTTTGAAAACTCTACTTTTTAAATTTAAGTTTTAAATTCCTGTTTAAAAAAAAAAACTATTCCAGATTTTAAACTTAATTTCCTTATGAACTGGAAATATACAGGTTTCCCAAAGAAACCTGTAAACATTTATTTAAAAAAAAAATGAATTAAATTTAAAACTGGAATTCAACTTAGATTGAAAACCATACCTTTTTAAATTTAAGTTTTAAATTCTGTTTAAAACCTTGCATTCAGACTTTAAAACAAATCTTTAATTGAAAATTTATACAGGTTTTCAAAGAAACCTGTAACTACTGGAGATACCCGAGACCCCCCCTCTATTTACTTCGAGTCGCCAACTAGATAACTTCGAGCAAAATTCGAATTTACTCGAGTATAACTCGAGTACAAACTACAGCAAATCCCAAACTTCCCTGATACTTTCCTCTGCTCCGTGCATATGCACGGAGGTCTTGGCCACCTCCGGCCACCACCGAGGCAATGAACAAATCGCCGACCAACTCTGAATCACGTCCCGACCAACTGATCTTCACCATCTTCTCGAAATCAGATTCGAGCAAATAAACCCAAAACTGGAACCCAAATCCTGGAAACCCTCACTTTCCCCTTCTCCGGCCATCGGAGGTTCTATAACTACGGCCAAGTCTTCGTCCATCTCTTAACTTTCCTTACCTAGCGTACCAGAGAACTCGATCCACCAGGGGATCAATGCCCATCAATTCCAGAGCATACTCAAACTAGGTTATAAAAACTTTTCCCCTTTTTCATTTCCAGAAGAAAACATCAATGCACAAAATCTCAACACTAAAAATTGAAATTTGGTTTTTTTTTTTTTAAAATCACAATTTAGTTTCAACTTTTAATTCAAACACCTGAAACAAAGAATTAATCATCTTGCTTTTGGTTAGATTCCAGTTTACTTTGCTATTACCTGTTTCCAGAAACTACAGGTATATTTTTCTTTTTTTCATGTTTTTTCATGAACAAATCTTAATTATAATTTATACATACAATATAAGCATACATTGTTTAGGTCTCATGTATTATTACAGATTGATTCAATAGAAATTGAATCATTTACTACATTATGAACCTGAAGAAAACTATAAGTCATAACAGACATCAATATTCATAATCCATTCGTACATTCAAACATTCATATGCATATATAGTACTGCATTTACAATCATACACAGAAGCATACTACTCAACATGCAATCAGCTAATCATATTCAAAGCATACTTATTTAAGCAACCAATTTATATTTATTTATTTTTTAAAATAATGTTACTCACCTGGGAATAGCAAGAAACAGAGGCAGAGATTTTGAAACTGATTTCAAAATTTGCAGTTGGAAACTTTTACTTCCATGCTTAAAAACTGAGTTGCTGTTGAATTAAACTTGCATGCAGGCTTGACCCCAGATGCTTTTGAACCTCTTTAATTTGAATGCTTTAAATTTTAATAAAACTTGCTTCAGACCTGTGGTTTAAAGAATGCAGGTAAGCCTTTCTGTTGATTTCCAGAATGCAGAAGGCAAAAACCCAGATTCATTTGAAATTGCTTGAATTTATAAACTTGCAGTTGCATGCATTTGGAGTTTTGTAGAATGATTTTCAAGTTGATGAATATGGAAGGAACTTCAGATTTTGGTTTTAAAAAGAATTTCCATATTATTTTTTTTGAGGATGAATTACTGATATGGATTTTGGTTAGAGAGGAGTAATTTCAAGATCTTTGAATTTAAAGTTGAATATGAAAATTTGGTTTTTGAAAGTTTGTAAACAACTTTGTTTTCAGCTGAGATTTTTTCTTCTTCTTAACTTTGAAAAAAATGAAGATTAGAAAAGAAGAATGAGGGAAAAAGAAAACATGTTTTATAAGTGTATAAATGATTTATTTAAAAATTAAAAGAAAATCAAAATAAAACGGACACTTGTCTCCAACTTATATTAATATGCTAACACATGTCTCATTAGTCACCTAGAATATTAACACTTGTTCTATGCATATGTTACTTATTATTTTTAATTTTAAAGATAAATAAAAATCCTCTTTTCTTTATTAAATACATATATAGTAGTTTCATTAATAAATGTATATATATATGTCTTTTTAATGAAATAAAACAATTTATAAAACATGAAAGCTCACTTACAAAATTTAAATATGGTTATTCATTTGAATTCAAAATAAATTCAAAACCAAATTCTATTTATACATTTTAAAAATCCAATTTAAACTAGTTTATATTAACATATTTTTAAATTTTAAATTAATAATATTGCCTTATTAAAATCTATCTATATTTATACTTTTATCATTATTATTTGAAAATAACATATTTATCCAATTTAAATCATTTATAAAAGAAATTATAAATTTCTTATCTTATTTATCTTAATTATATACATTAATGTTTAATGTTTAAATGGTATTTTAAATTTTTAAATAATACCAAATTATAATTATTAAGCTATATTTAAAAAAAACTTTTATTTATCTTATTAAAATTTAAATTATATTTAAAATACAATTATACAATTTAAAACAATTACTTTAAGTATTTTAAACAATTAGTTATTTATTAAATAAAATAATAATCTTCAAATTATCAATATGAATATTAAAATTTAAAAAACAAGATTTTATTTGTTCATTAACCTAAAATCAAAACTTATCTATCCACAATATATATATACATATATATTATAAATAGGAAAATATTTTATTAGTTTTTAAAAGATAAAATTCACCAATTAAACATTTATTTAATTGGATTGTTAAATTAAGTTAAATTTTATTAAAATTTTATCAAATCGATTTAATTTTAAATACAGATTATTAAATTGATATTGCCAAAATTTCCGGGATATCACATTCCTCCCCCTTTAAAAGAATTTCGTCCCCGAAATTTAAAAGCAAAGGTAATTTAATAACCCATTTAAAATTTTAAATTTTGAATCACAAACATACATCAATCATATGCTAACAACCAAAACAACCAATTTATCTAATCAAACAAATTTAATTATCCAGATAAATTCCGGATGAATTCCCACGAGTTTCCCCAAGTATATATATATACCGGGATATTCGCCCTACAATATACAAACAATCTAAACTACGAAGCTAGAGAGCTCCTACTCATCTAGATCTATAGAATTAGACAAGATATCAGACTACAGACGAGTCTGACTCAACCACTAAATCTTCTTGAACAGCTGGTTCCACTTCCAGAGATAACTCATACACATACTCCCTCAGAGACACGTGAAACTGGCAATTCAATTCTTGAAAACCAAACACCAATCTAACCAAAACACAGAAGATATCCAAAACAAATCTCCGACTTCGGAATCCAATTTCCTTCGTCTCTAAACCACAAAATTTTTAACGATCCTGGGCTTCCTTCATCCAAACTTATCAGTTTAACCTTCGCTGATGCCTCTAGAAACAAACAGAACCAAAAACATCCCAACCTAATGATCTCCTTAAGATCAATCCAAAATCAGATACACAACTCTACTCTTCAAACCTCAGAAGAACAAACTCACTTCTTCTATCCGGAAAAGACAAAACAGAAACATTCCCAAACTGCTTCCGCTGCACAACTCTGAACTGGCACAGAAGACACTACTGATGAGCACAAACTGAACATCACTTCCCAGAAATATGGCTCAACATATCCAAAGAAAACTCAGAAGTTTCACCAAATCCAAGCTGCTTCACTAAACCCTATCTCAAGGAATCATTCTTCTACTATCTGATCCACCGGTAGTACTCCTGGAATCCGATCGATAAGAAAACTCAATCTTCAGAAGTAGAAAAGCCTTCGACGTCTCAGAAGACAATAAAAAAAAATTCTTCAATACCTCAAAAGAACACTCAAACTATCGCAAGTCACTTTTGCGATCAATAGAGACCAATTCCCAAAGAAAACTGTTCTCTCTTTACCAAACAGAACAGCTTATACTCAACTAGCCAATCCACCGAAGAAACGGGTCCAAACTGCTGCTTCTGAACTCCACCTTCAGGAACTACTCAGCCAATCAACTTCTCCCAACACAGACACTCCGAGTTGCACTGCTGACACCAAAGCCAAAACTTCCTTAGCTGAAGTTCTTCGAGAAACTCGGCCCTCAAAGCCAACCACCACATCCTGCTGAACTCAGCCACAACATTGAAGCAGATATATCTCCCTAAAACTTGTTCCAAAGAAAACATCTTCGGAGACATCCATATTTACTGCATCTCATCACGCAGCTACTACTGCCTGAGGTATCAAAATACCATCACACACTTCTGCTAAAACGACTGATCCAAACTCAACCCATCCATCTTCAAAGATGAACTCTGAACCTTTACAGGTTACCTTCAGAGATCAATGAAATCTCTACACCACTGCACAACTCACCTGAGACGGTATTAGGTCTACAGTCTCGATAAATACATTTCCAACCTCAAACATTCAAACTCCAACCAATGGTAGTAATCGTGTTACACACACCACTTCCTTATCTACCTTTATAACTTATATTGGTAAACCTGAACGGGTAACCCAACAGATAGGTAGAAATAATAAATATATAAATAGATATATATCAAAACTACAAATACGCTCTCTCAAGATAGACACCACTCCAGAGCCTAGGTATTCACTCAACCAAATGCTCTGATACCACTGTAACGACCCAACTTCCAAACTCCAGGAAGTTGCATCGCTAATAAGAAAGGAAGGGATAGAGAATAGAAAGAAAGAGAAGAAGAAGAAAACAACATATCAGAATCTAAACAGCGGAACGAATAAATTATATTAATAACATAAGTATTTACATAATATACAATACAAATCAGAGATACACAGCATACACATCACATATACTAGACAGTTATAAACATCTGTCTAGTATTTACAACTCAGTACAAACACAACACAGAGAAAACACAGCGGAACTATATATCTAACGCAGAAGCCTCCTGCTCCATTTGCTCCTCCACAATTGTCAAAGCTAACCTGAATCCCTTGGCTACTCGTAAAAATTTGAGTACCCAAGAGTAAACTCCGGGTCAGACATGGGTCTGGTGTGAGTAACAGTTTAAAGTTGCTTAACTTCGAAAACCTTTAAAAGAAAGGGTATCACGTAAGACTTCCCACACATAAACATGGAAAAGTTTTTACCTTACGCTAACCAAAACATTTGATAGGAAATCCGATGATATTATAATAGTGTCTAGGGTTTTCAAATAAATATGAAATAGGCAAAATTGTTACATCTATTAAATTCCAGCTACTAGCCACAAAAGTGGGTAATACAATCAAAACCGTCGGCACTTATTAGATTGTGGATTCCATACAATGGCAGGGCTACTGGGGTACCGCCCGTCACAGTATGTGGCCTAGATCACCGTACCGAGGAGTACTCCCACTCCCCTGCAACACAAGGCCGGACCCGTTCCTTACTGAACAGTTCCGAACAAGACAACCCCGGCAGTTGTCGCGACCAACCGCCCACACAGCCGAAATAAAGGGACCTCTAGAAAGGAGTAAATCTTGCTCTCAAGTAGGGGCTACCTACGAAGCCTTGCTGCACCTCCCCTGTTTTAGCCATTCCCGGTTGATGAGGCTTGAGGCTGCGATTACCTTTATAGGATACATCGCTTAGAATGCTCATCGTCCACCTCACGATGTTCTGAAAGCATTCAATCCATACAAGTTCGTTCCGGGTTCGAACGAAACCGAAGGCACTATCTCGTTGCACTCATTATTGGAATCACCCTCAGAGTCAACGACCATAGCCCTTGCACTCTGATTCACCATTTCGAATCTATAAGCACTATTCCGTCAAACTCATTACGGAATCACCCACAGAGTTACACTGACTTATAGTTATTACACCTCGAGTCTTCACTTGCTCCACTTGGATTCACGACCTAACGTTAATTGGAATCGATGTGGTTTTTGGATATCCAAATATGGAAACCCGATCCCGGTCTCATCGAAATCCAAAGCGTGTCTTTTAGGTCCAAGTTGTTTTAAGTTTAAAACAATTCAATCTAATTATCCATATACACACAGATAGATAATTCATATCATCATAATAGATAATCAAATATTATCGTAAACAGGTAATCATCACAAATTGATAATCTATATTATCATCACCAATAGATAACTTATATCATCATCACAATGCAACCAGTGCATCCATAACATACAGCACTATTTATCTCATGTCTGAGATTCAAACCATTCAAGGAAACCATATCATTCATTCATAAGAAAGGATCCATCATCACACCATCTATAACTAATTTAAAATGAATTAAATTAATTACTTCTATCTCTAATTAATTTTAAGTGAATTAAATTAATTACTTATTCTTTAATTAATTTAAAATTAATTAAATTAATTACTTCACCATTTAAAACTTGCTTACTTAACCATTAATTGATTACCAATCAATTAAATAATTATCCTCAAATTAATCACCTTAATTAATCACCCTTAATTAATTATCCCTTAATTACTTCAAGTAATTATCTTTAATTAATTTTACAAATTAATTATTCTTAACCAACCCAGTAATTAACCTTTAATTACTTAATTAATTAATTAATTACATTAATTAATTACTTCCTTAATCACTTATCATTGATTAATTAATCTTAATTAATTAATCCTTAATTACATCATTAATTATATTAATTAATGATCCTTAATTAAATTCAAATTAATTACTTATTTAAATTAATTACATTAAGTAATTAACCTTAATTAAACCATAATTATTAATCATACTTGATTAATTACATTTAGTAATTAACTACCCTTAAGTACTTCCTTAATTACTTCTAAATTAATTACATTTAATTATATTTATTAATCAATCTTGATTAATCTCATTAGTAATTAATTAATCTTAATTAATTACATCATTTAATCATTTCAAAATGACTTAATCAATTAATCCTTAAATTAATTACACTAAGTAATTAATTATTAATCACTTTCACAAAGTAATTATCCTTATTATTATTTACACAAGTAATTAATCCCAAAATACCATACTTCAATTAATTATCTCCAGTAAATTACTTAACTTGATTACTTCTCTAAGTAATTATTCCTCATTGATTACTTATCAACTCATCTAATGATTATTCTAAATTAATTAAACTTAATTAATTAATTTAAACTAAACCAATTAATAAATTAATTATAAAGAGTAATTAATATATTTAATTATTTCCATAAAGTAATCATACTTAATTAAGTTTCATAATTGATTATTTAAATTAATTAATCCAATTAATTGTCAAAATTAATTACATTATTTAATTAATAAATAATCACAAGTTAATGACCTTCATTAACTTATTATCAAATTCTTAATTACCTTTCTTAAGTAATTAACTTAAATTAATTAATATTAATTACAAATTTAATTAACCTTAATTAATTTATTTCAAATCTTTAATTAATTAAACAAATTAATTAATTAAATTATTTAAATTACTAATTTTAATGAAACAAAGATCATTAAATATTTAATTTATTTTAAAAATAAAACATTTCTTATTAATGATTACTTAATCATTAATAAAGTATTTTAAAACAACTTATCTTAAAATTTGTTTCCAATTTACATTTTAAATTTAAAATTTAAAATGAAATCAAACTTAACCTATCAAAGTTTTAAAAACATTCTAAAACCTTTTTAAACTTATGCTAAGTAATTTCTCATATTATAAAGAAGTTTAGAGGAAATTTAAACCCATATTTATAATACAAATCATATTTAAAATATGATTCAATATCAAAAGCTGTTTAAACATTTCAAAATTAAAAAAAACTTCTTTTATTTTCAAACCATGATTCAAATTTGAATCTTATTTCCAGATTTAAACTTATGTTTAAATCTTCTATTTTAAATTTTAAAACCTTATCTCTAAATTCAATTTAAGTAAACTCTTTAAAGTTGTTAAACATTTTACCATTAAAAAGTTTGAATTAAATTTAAAAATTGGAATTCAAATCTTAGTTTGAAAACTCTACTTCTTAAATTTAAGTTTTAAATTCCTATTTAAAAAAAACTGTTCCAGATTTTAAACTTAATTTCCTTATGAACAGGAAATATACAGGTTTCCCAAAGACACCTGTAAACATTTATTTTAAAAAAAAATTGAATTAAATTTAAAACTGGAATTCAACTTAGATTGAAAACCATACCTTTTTAAATTTAAGTTTAAATTATGTTTAAAACCTTGCATTCAGACTTTAAAACAAATCTTTGAATTGAAAATTTATACAGGTTTTCAGAGAAACCTGTAACTACTGGAGATACCCGAGACCCCCCCTCTATTTACTTCGAGTCGCAAACTAGATAACTTCGAGCAAAATTCGAATTTACTCGAGTATAACTCGAGTACAAACTACAGAAAATCCCAAACTTCCCTGATACTTTCCTCTGCTCCGTGCATGTGCACGGAGGTCTTGGCCACCTCCGGCCACCACCCAGGCAATGAACAAATCGCCGACCAACTCTGATTCACGTCACGACCAACTGATCTTCACCATCTTCTCGAAATCAGATTCGAGCAAATAAACCCAAAACTGGAACCCAAATCCTGGAAACCCTCACTTTCCCCTTCTCCGGCCATCGGAGGTTCTATAACTACGGCCAAGTCTTCGTCCATCTCTTAACTTTCCTTACCCAGCGTACCAGAGAACTCGATCCCACCAGGGGATCAATGCCCATCAAATTCCAGAGCATACCCAAACTAGGTTATAAAAACTTTTCCCCTTTTCATTTCCATAAGAAAACATCAATGCACAAAATCTCAACACTAAAAATTGAAATTTGTTTTTTTAAAAAAAAATCACAATTTAGTTTCAACTTTTAATTCAAACACCTGAAACTAAGAATTAATCATCTTACTTTTGGTTAGATTCCAGTTTACTTTGCTATTACCTGTTTCCAGAAACTACAGGTATATTTTTCTTTTCTTTTTTTCATTTTTTTTCATGAACAAATCTTAATTATAATTTATACATACAATATAAGCATACATTGTTTAGGTCTCATGTATTATTACAGATTGATTCAATAGAAATTGAATCATTTACTAAATTATGAACCTGAAGAAAACTATAAGTTATAACAGACATCAATATTCATAATCCATTCATACATTCAAACATTCATATGCATATATAGTACTGCATTTACAATCATACACAGAAGCATACTACTCAACATGCAATCAGCTAATCATATTCAGAGCATACTTATTTAAGCAACCAATTTATATTTATTTATTTTTTAAAAAAATGTTACTCACCTGGGAATAGTAAGAAATAGAGGCAGAGATTTTGAAACTGATTTCAAAATTTGCAGTTGGAAACTTTTACTTCCATGCTTAAAAACTGAGTTGTTGTTGAATTAAACTTGCATGCAGGCTTGACCCCAGATGCTTTTGAACCTCTTTAATTTGAATGCTTTAAATTTTAATAAAACTTGCTTCAGACCTCTGGTTTAAAGAATGCAGGTAAGCCTTTCTGTTGATTTCCAGAATGTAGAAGGCAAAAACCCAGATTCATTTGAAATTGCTTGAATTTGTAAACTTGCAGTTGCATGCATTTGGAGTTTTGTAGAATGATTTTCAAGTTAATGAATATAGAAGGAACTTCAGATTTTGGTTTTAAAAAGAATTTCCAGATTTTTTTTTTTTTGAGGTTGAATTACTGATATGGATTTTGGTTAGAGAGGTGTAATTTCAAGATCTTTGAATTTAAATTTGAATATGAAAATTTGGTTTTTGAAAGTTTGTAAATAACTTTGTTTTCAGCTGAGATTTTTTTCTTCTTCTTAACTTTGAAAAAAATGAAGATTAGAAAAGAAGAATGAGGGGAAAAGAAAACATGTTTTATAAGTGTATAAATGATTTATTTAAAAATTAAAAGAAAATCAAAATAAAACGGACACTTGTCTCCAACTTATATTAATATGCTAACACATGTCTCATTAGTCACCTAGAATATTAACACTTGTTCTATGCATATGTTACTTATTATTTTTAATTTTAAAGATAAATAAAAATCCTTTTTTCTTTATTAAATACATATATAGTAGTTTCATTAATAAATGTATATATATTTCTTTTTAATGAAATATGGTTATTCATTTGAATTCAAAATAAATTCAAAACCAAATTCTATTTATACATTTTAAAAATCCAATCTAAACTAGTTTATATTAACATATTTTTAAATTTTAAATTAATAATATTGCCTTATTAAAATCTATCTATATTTATACATTTATCATTATTATTTGAAAATAACATATTTATCCAATTTAAATCATTTACAAAAGAAATTATAAATTTCTTATCTTATTTATCTTAATTATATACATTAATGTTTAATGTTTAAATGGTATTTTAAATTTTTAAATAATACCAAATTAAAATTATTAAGCTATATTTAAAACAAATAAAATAAACTTTTATTTATCTTATTAAAATTTAAACTATATTTAAAATACAATTATACAATTTAAAACAATTACTTTAAGTATTTTAAACAATTAGTTATTTATTAAATAAAATAATAATCTTCAAATTATCAAAATGAATATTAAAATTTAAAAAACAAGATTTTATTTGTTCATTAACCTAAAATCAAAACTTATTTATCCACAATATATATATACACATATATATTATAAATAGGAAAATATTTTATTAGTTTTTAAAAGATAAAATTCGCCAATTAAACATTTATTTAATTGGATTATTAAATTAAGTTAAATTTTATTAAAATTTTATCAAATCAATTTAATTTTAAATACAGATTATTAAATTGATATAGCCAAAATTTCCGGGATATCACATTTTAAATAGATTTTAATAATGATTTTTATGAGTTAAGGTTGGGAAGATAAATTTGAATTTATTTGAAATTGTATTTTTATTAAGAATTTTATTTAATTAAGTCGATTTAAAACTTATTGAATTTGAGATTTAAAGGATATGATTTATAACTTTATTTTGATTTAAGGTGATTTTGAATATTTCAACTTTAAATAATTGAAGGAAACATTTAGTTATTTGAAATTGAGATTTTATTTAAATGATATTGGATTTATTAAGTGAATATTTCAAAACTATTTCAAAACTAAATAATAATGAAGTTAAATTTGAGATATAAATGAAATTATCAAATTTAGTTTTGAAATTGTGGAATATTTAAAGCTTTGAAATATATTGAAAAATAAATGGTTTACTTTGTGGTTTAAATCTGTATTTGAAATTGATATAATTTGAAATGGTTTATTGAAAACCGAATTGAGTTGAAATTGATGAATTGAGATTGAATTGAATTGAATTTTGGAATTCGAGTTGATTTGAATCGATTTGTGAAATTCGGGGAATCTATTTTATTATATAAAGTATTTTTAAATTATATTATAACTATTTATATATTTTACTTTATAAATTATTTTCATATAAACTATTTAATATAAATCATTTTAATATGCTATTTTTAATATAATTTATTTTAATATATTAACTATTTTATTACAAACTATTTTAACTTATAACTACTTTATAGAAACTATTTTATTTCACAAATTATTTTATTTTTTACACTATTTTAATATCTAAACCGGTTAAGTGGGAAGTGTTGTGGTTTTCCCAAAGTATTATGATTTCCATAGTATTATTATTTCCAAAGTATTATGATTTCCAAAGTGTTATGATTTCCAAAGTATTATGATTGCTAAATTATGATTTCCAAAATGTTATGATTTCCAAAGTATTATGATTTCTAAATTATGATTTCCAAAGTGTTATGATTTCCAAAGTACTATGATTTCTAACTTATGATTTCTAAAGTGTTATGGGTTTTAAAAGCTTTATAATTTCAAAAGTGTTATAACTCTGAAGTGCTATGAATTTTGGAAATGGGTATATTTGTAATGGAAATGATATCGTATTTGGTTTTGAAATAAAATGATGTTGTATTGATATGGTTTTGAAATGGAAAATGATATTTTGGTTTTGAAGTATAAACTATTTTGAAATGACCATGGTGTTATAATAACGATTGGTGTTAAAGAGACCAAGATCGGATATTGTCATACTCTCTGCCAACATCGAAAACCACTTTAACAACTGTGTACGTGGTGGAGATTCCAGAATGAACTAGGATGGTTTGTTGACGATTCTATATGGTATTTACGTAGCCCTGACTCTCATGAGTCAGCTTGATGTGGCTAATACAGGAGCTATACCGGGCCAAGTGGGGTCATTCCCCCTATCGGACACATTTCTTTGATACCATTCTATTGCTTTTATGATGTGTTTGGGTGCACCTTTTGATTTGGGAGTGTGTCATGAGGTGGGCGGTAGTAGCTGCTATGCGTTAGCACCAGTCTGGGAGTGCAAATGGGCCTCGAGTGCCTGTCGCATGCCCTATCGCGCCTTTTACGAGTTTGTTTTGTACCGCACCTATGTGACGTCCTCTGGGTAAACCTCCAGTTTACGGAGGAGCGTACGGCATTGTATAAACTACGGAAATATATAAAACGTGTTAATGGGGATATGGGTAACGCCTTAATGCTATTTTGATGCTTTTACTTTACTATAGACATATTATAATAACATATATTACTACATGGTAGATAGTTCCATGGATCCTTAGAGGTTAGGTATCCCAAATATCCTTTGAGTTACTTGTATTTCAGTTGACATTTCACTTGAGTTGGATTTATTAATATAAGAATGTTAATCCTGACTTGAGGTTTTGTGTTTTACTTTACTCTCGGGTCAGATTGAGTGTCATAGCAGTTGAGACTCAACTTTGGAGTTGGAGCTTCACCTAGAGATCCATCTACATCTATTCAGCTTTCAGCTATCCAGTGGTTTCTATTCAGTCTTGTCAGTTACATTGTATTTGAGACTACTCTGTATTTGAGATTTCTATTGTATTTATTTCAGACTCTGATGTTTATATAGTAGCTTCATGAACTACTATTTATCTATTCCACTTCTTATTGTTATATTGCTCTGTCTCTGTGATTTTGTGATTATTTATTTACTGTATATGCTGAGTTTTGCCAAATATAAATTAACAATCTGATATTTTGAGCAATTCAACTCTGACATGTGTGGATGCGAATGGTTCAAAATACCGGGTCGTTACAAAAACCATAAGTGAGATGCACTCCAGGTTTCAAGATATATACCACTCACTTCTGGCATTAGGAGAAAAATATACTGATTTTGATATTGTTTCAAAAATCCTAAATCTTTAACGGATGACTAGTAATGAAAAGTCTTAGCAGTTGAAGAAGCTAAGGACATTTATACCATCAAACAAAAAGAGTTAATAGGAAATCTCATGTCATATGAAATAAATTTATAAGCAAAAAGAGTTCAAGCTCAAGATAGAAAAACTATAGCATTCTAGGCCGAGCAAGAAGAATCTAACGAAGATGAAGACGATATGGCATTTATAGCTTAGAACTTCAAAAAGTTTCTAAAACATAGGAAGAAAAAAACTTTGGAAATGACAGAACTAACAACAAACCATAATCCTCAACTCTTGAATGCTATGAATGTCATAAAAAGGGGCATATGAAGAAAGACTGTCCAGATTGCAATAAAGATAGAAATAAATACAAAAGCAAGAGCGATATATAAGAAGAAACAGGCTTTTTTAGTTGCATAGGATGATTCGAATTCCTCTTCCTCATCAGACAGTGACAGTGACAGTGATTTAGAACAAGTCAACCCATGCTTTATGGCCACAAATGATAATGTAAGTGATCTTACTTTTGATGACTTAGTTGATATAAATTCTGAATTATTAGATAAACTAAGAAATCTTAAGAGAAAGCATAAAGATTCAATAGAAAGGCTGCATAGAAATGAAATCAAAGTTGATATGTTAAGAGATGAAAAGAAAATCTTAGAAGAAGTACTTGTTATTTCATAAGAATCTTATTCTAGTATTGCTTCTCAACTTTCTATGTTAAGTAGTGAAATCGAGACTGAAAAAGAAAAGAATGACACATTATAAACAGAAAATCATGAATTGAAATCAACTGTTAAAATACAAGAACTAGATATTACTAGTCTTAAAACAAAGATAATATTACCTAGAGTTTCTAACTTTAATAGAAGCGAAGAAAATCTTTCTAAAATAATAGAAAAGTTGAAATCTACTTCTAACAAAAAAGTATTAGGATATAACAAATTTACAAAAGTAAAATTAGTCCAAAACAGTATAACTCTTTACATACAAATTTCAAAAGGAAAAATAATAGTGTTAAAAACTTTTTTAGAAACCTATTAATCAAAAGAAAACTACAACCCATTCAAAAGCTATTAAGATTTGGGTTTCAAAAACTAATAATCATTTATTTAGAAATAAATATATAAATTCTTTTATAACTTCTGTTCATAGGAATAATTATTTTATTTACAAAGGAAATTCTAAGCCCTTATAGACCTGGTTTTCTATGGTCTAACTCTTAGGACCTAACAAAAGAAGTAGGTACCAACATCATTTCTATATTTTTGCAGGTACCACATAAGAAATGAGGAAAATGGATACTTAATAGTGGTTGCTCTAAACATATGAGGGGAAATAAAGAAATGTTAACAACTATTATCTACTCAGATAGAGGATCTCTTACATTTGGAGATAACTGCAAAGGATATATCATCGGCAAAGGTAATGCAAGCAACGATGGTACATCTAACTTTCCTCTTATTACAAATGTCCTGTTAGTTAAGAATTTAAAACATAATCTCTTAAGTATTAATCAACTCTATGATAACGATTTCAAAATTACTTTTGAAAAGGATAAATGTAATATTTTGATAAGCATCAAAATTTAGTTTTTGAAGGAAATCATAAGAAAAATATATACGTTTTAAATATGAAAATTAATCATAACACAAATTTATGTTAAGTAGCCAAAGAACATAATCCTTGGTTATGGCACAAGATATTTTGTCACATAAATTTCAAAGCTATAAATAAATTGTCTAAAAATAATTTAGTGAAAATATTACCAAAAATGAATTATAAAGTAAACAATATTTGTGATGCTTGTCAATTAGAAAAACTAACAAAATCGTCTTTTAAATCTAAGAACATTATTTCCATATTACAACCACTTGAACTATTATATTTGGATCTTTTTGGACCTATTCAAGTTAAATCAATTAATCATAATAGGTTTTTATTTGTAATTGTGGATGATTTTTCAAGACATACATGGACAATATTTTTAAAAAATAAAAGTGATGCTTTTGAAAATTTTAAAATCTTTACCAAAAGAATTCAAAATTTAAAAGGTTTAAAAATTAAAAACTTTAGAAGTGACCACGGTAGTGAATTTGATAATGATTTAAGTGAAAATTATTGTAACAAGAAAGGAATTTTTCATAAATTTTCATTTCCTAGAACTCCACAACCAAATAAAATTATAAAAAGGAAAAATAAAATACTACAAGAATGAGCCAGAACTTTACTCAGTAGTAGCGTTACATTTTTTAGCAAAAGCTGTAGCAACTGCTTGCTATGTTCTAAATCGTGTCTCTATTCGTTCCTTAACTAAACAAACACACCATATGAGCTTTTTAATGGAAAGAAACCTAATATCTCATATTTTGGTTCTAAATGTTTTTTATTAAATACAAGAGATCAACTTGGAAAATTCGACCTGAAATCCAACGAAGGAATATTTATTCGATATTCAAAACGAAGTAAAGCATACAGAAAATACAATAAAAGAATAAAAATAATAGAAGAAACACTATATGTTTCTTTTGATGAAAATTCAAAAATTAAAAATAATGATAAAGATGATGAAATAAATACAAAACAAAGTAATTCAGTAGATGAAAATTTGGTAATAATGTTGAAAATGAAGTACGTTCGCCACCTAGAGTGTTAAGAAATCATCCAGTCGAAAATATTATTAGAGAAATAAATACACATGTAAGGACAAGAAGTCAATTAAATCAAATGGGAAAGTTGCTTTTATTTCTAACATTGAACAAAAAAATGTAAAAGAAGCTTTCACCAACGACTATTGGATTTTAGCTGTGCAAGAAGGGCTAAACCAATACGAACGAAATGATATTTGGGACTTAGTTTCTAGACCTAGTGATCAGACAGTTACTGGCACAAAGTGGGTTTTAAAAAATAAAGCCGACGAGCTAGATAACATAACTCGTACTAAAGCTAGATTAGTTTCTCAATGCTTAGTCAAGAAAAAGGAATAGACTACAAAAAAACATTGCTCCTGTCGCTTGATTAGAAGCAATACGTATCTTATTAGCCTTCTCTTTTTATCATAATTTTTAATTATATCAAATGGATTTAAAAAGTGCATTCCTAAATGGTTTTATAAAAGAAAATGTTTATGCAGAACAACCACCATTTTTTATACATGAAATATATCCAGATCACATTTATAAACTAAAGAAATCATTATACGGTTTAAAACAAGCACCCCTTACTTGGTATGATCGTCTTAAGAGCTATCTTATAAACTTAGGTTTTGAAATTGGAAAAGTTGGTCGAATAATTTTTATTAAACAAGATAAGAAAGATATTTTAATAATTCAAGTTTATGTAGATGATATTATTTTTGGTTCCATAAATGAAAAATTATGTAAAAGAATATTCTAACATTATAAAAGTGAATTCGAGATGTCACATATGGGAGAACTCCCATATTTTCTCGGTTTACAAATTGAAAAATTAAATAACAGCATTTTTATAAATCAAGAAAATTGCTATAATTATTTAATAAAACATTTTGGTATGGAGAACACTTCTGCAAAACCAACTCCAATAAGCACTATGGTCCATCTCGATCGAGATGAAAATGGTAAAAGTATGGATCAAAAACTGTATCGGATTATGTTTTGTTTACTATATTTGACTGCTAGTCGTCCCGATATAATGATGAGTGTATGTATTTGTGTATGTTTTCAAGCAAATCCTAAAGAATCACATTTGCGAGTTGTGAAACGAATTTTGCGCTACTTAAACAACACTAGAGACTATGTCATCTTTTATCTGAAAGGATGTCATTTCAAATTAGTATCATACAGTGATGCTGACTTCGGTGGATGTCGAATGGACCGAAAGAGTACGAGTGGTACATGCCACTTTATTGGACAGTCTTTATTATCGTGGTTTAATAAAAAGCAAAATTGTGTATCCCTCTTGGCACGTGAAGCAGAATATATTTCTGTTGCGTTGGCACGTGCACAAGTAATTTATATGCAACATACTCTTCAAGATTTTTGTAGGATCGATTTTACCCTAGAGGGGGGTGAATAGGGTGATTGTAACAACCCGCATATTTATCGATTATATATTTAAATATTTTATCGTTAGTCGGATTTTAGTCCGAAAAGCTACTTTTTGCAAACAGTCGAATTGGGACTCGAGACCACCCCCATTGAGTTCAAAATGCTGTTTGCGACCTTTTTGAGTATAAGCTTCGATATGTTTGGAGAAAGTTGAATTTTGCTACTTTTTGCTTTGGGCTTTGGTTTGGGCTGAGCCAATTAACCACTTACTAACTCAGTCCCAATCCCCCTCTCCTCTTCATTACTTCATTCCAACTCCTAACTCTCTAGCAGAACTGAAAATGGAGGTGGAGAGTGGAAATTAGAACTCAAAGCCCTAGCTTCCTTTGCAAATCCATCTCCTAGCTCCAAAGTTCAAGAGAACCCATTGGTAAGCTTCCTCTTCTTCTTCTCCAACTCATTCTCTCTTTGATTTTCAGAAATTTCCTAAACCTAATTTAGGGAACGTTTCTCTTATAAGCTTAGATTCAAGCTTGTTGAGTTGGAATTAAAGAGTGCTTGTTCTTGCCATTGCTTCATAGCATCTTCTTCATTCGTTTGGGTTCAAAGGTGAGATTTTTAATCTCACATCTATGCTTATAATTCTCTTCTGTTGTTAGGTATGAATTCCTAACACTTATTCATGTGCATTTGATTTTGATTTGGATTGCTTTTGTGAATATTCCAATTTTTAGTGTTTTGAGTTCAATTCGTTAAAAATCCTAACTTTGATGTTTGAACATGTTTTTGGTGATGCATCGAGGAGCATATAGGGCCGAGTAGTCGATTGGCATAAACCCTTAGCGCCGTTGCTCGTGCGATTGCAATTTGGTCGGGATTTGCACCTCCTTTGAAATAGGGTAGGAAGTGCAAGTATACAGGTTCGGCCGACCGAGGTCCCCTAGGCCGGTCGACCGACCTGTAGTCCAGGCACTTCCTGCCTCTATTTGGAAGTGCTGGTTACAGGCTTGGCCGACCGAGCCCCCTGGGCCGGTCGACCGACCTGGTGCCCCGAGCACTTCCAACCTATGGTTCGGTCGACCGACTCAGGGAGTCCGGTCGACCGACCTGCTACTATTTGCCAGATTAGCCTATATTGCTAATTCGTTTGAATATCCAACTTTAATCGATTCGTGTTGTCTCCCTTTTGTTGTTGTCATTTATTATCGACTTTGATGACTTATTTTCTTTGGGAATTCTTGGAATATCCATTTTGATGAGTTCGGTATCGATTTCATTGGATTTTATTCACGTTTTCGAATGTGAATCTTAGTGATTGATTGTTCCTACAATCTTCTTTGCGATTTGTCACTTTAAAAATATAAAGGTTTTCTATACTAGTGGTAAATATCAAAACTCTTTCTTCAAATGATTTCAACACTATTTTATAACAAAGTTCATTTTCTCAAACCGATTTCCAATCTATTAGTATATACAAACCTTTACCTCACTCGTATGAGAAATCTAATTAAACGACTTAGTAAAAGGAGTGGTATGAAACGCTTGCGTTTACTTTGTCGGTTAATTCTTGGACTTGTTCGATTGAAACTCTTGTGACAATTTTCTAGTGGAGATCTACAATTTGTTCGTAAATATTTAAGTTAAGCTAGTGGTTAGGGGACATGATGCTAAGCTCGTATATTTACTAGCTTATTGTAATTGACACTTCTCGTTGATCATGACGATCATCTTTATGGTTTAGACTAGCAATGTGCGATGTCTCTTTGTTTGCGAGGTTAG
This sequence comes from Allium cepa, assembly GCA_030765085.1. Taxonomy (NCBI): domain Eukaryota; kingdom Viridiplantae; phylum Streptophyta; class Magnoliopsida; order Asparagales; family Amaryllidaceae; genus Allium; species Allium cepa. The sequence continues at coordinate 399,136,746 of CM060938.1, read as the reverse complement.
GCTAGACACCACTTGTGTGATTCCATTCACACATACTTTTTCGGTTAGCCTAGACACCACTTGTGTGATTCCATTCACACATACCTTTTTTGCTTTTTGGTTAGGCTAGACACCACTTGTGTGATTCCATTCACACATACTTTTTCGGTTAGCCTAGACACCACTTGTGTGATTCCATTCACACATACCTTTTTTGCTTTTTTGTTAGGCTAGACACCACTTGTGTGATTCCATTCACACATACTTTTTCGGTTAACCTAGACACCACTTGTGTGATTCCATTCACACATACCTTTTTGCTTTTTGGTTAGGCTGGACACCACTTGTGTGATTCCATTCACACATACTTTTTCGGTTAGCCTAGACACCACTTGTGTGATTCCATTCACACATACCTTTTTGCTTTTTGGTTAGGCTAGACACCACTTGTGTGATTCCATTCACACATACTTTTTCGGTTAGCCTAGACACCACTTGTGTGATTCCATTCACACATACCTTTTTCTTTTTGGTTAGGCTAGACACCACTTGTGTGATTCCATTCACACATACTTTTTCGGTTAGCCTAGACACCACTTGTGTGATTCCATTTACACATACCTTTTTGCTTTTTGGTTAGGCTAGACACCACTTGTGTGATTCCATTCACACATACTTTTTCGGTTAGCCTAGACACCACTTGTGTGATTCCATTCACACATACCTTTTTGCTTTTTGGTTAGGCTAGACACCACTTGTGTGATTCCATTCACACATACTTTTTCGGTTAGCCTAGACACCACTTGTGTGATTCCATTCACACATACCTTTTCGGTTAGCCTAGACATCACTTGTGTGATTCCATTCACACATACCTTTTTGCTTTTTGGTTAGGCTAGACACCACTTGTGTGATTCTATTCACACATACCTTTTCGGTTAGCCTAGACACCACTTGTGTGATTCCACTCACACATACCTTTTTGTGATTTCTGGATTTCGTGTGTTGAATTCTGGAATTTATGCTTCACCTATTTTCGTGATTTCTATTGATTTGATTTATCAATTATTGTGGCTTGGTGAAAGAATTAGGAGTATGACATTCCTTTTTATCTTGAGTAGATTATTGTGATATTGATTACTCTCTTGTTGATTTTCAATTACTTATTTATCACAGCTTGACATTGTGATTATTATATGTTTGTGTCATATCTCTTATTATATATCACTTCATCTGATATTTATAGCTAGACTGATCCGTTTATTATTTTCTTATGAAATAATACTCGGGTCCGACCGAGATGTTACAGGTGCTTCTGCTTGACTTCTCATCCTGGATCATTACTCTGACTTTTGGCAAACTACTTAGATTAGTAGTTTATTTTGTTGTATACACTTGAGATATAGACTCATAGTTGTATTCTTTTGTATAGCACGTGTTGCTATCCTTTTGTATTATTGTGGATCTTTTTGACCACTACTCTGATGAACACTTTCATGTGTTATATTCATATCTATTTCCGCCTTTGTGATATGAATTGTCTGTGGCTGATTTATGTTATGTTTACTTCTATATTTGTTTCCGAAGATATTATAGCCACTGTGTAGTAGCTTTGAGTTTGTGTCGGCATGTTGGATTTCCACTTGAAAATAATTGCATGCTATACTATCTGACATATCGATGCTCGCGCAAAGCAATTACACGGATGGTCGCTCCTCAACAGCCTTATTCTCCGTGCTAGTCGACAGCATTCACTGTAATGTTCTTGGCTAGCGTGGGTATAGAGGTGGGGCGTCACAGCTTGGTATCAGAGCCAAACTTCGGAACAATATGGAATATTATAACAAGGATCATCGTCCTAAGTCTTTCTTAGGAGTCGTGCTTTAGGATTTAATTCGAGTCTTCGTACCGATTCATCCTATTTTCTTTATGATTCCTTGTTGTATCTATCAAGAATTGCTTGATATTTATCTTGATAATAACGTTTTCTTCTTCTTTATTTCTTTCTTAAAGAAGAGAAATGGTTAGACCAGGCCGTCCTAGCGCTGGTCAATCCAGTAGCTCTTCTCTGGATGGCGTATTCATGTCTGCTCAATAACTTTTGGATCTTGTAAAGAATCAAGAGTTTATCTATGCTTTGAGTAAGAACCCCGAAATGGTTCTACCTTTGAAACTTGAAGTTTCTTTCAATCAGCTTGTGGATGTTACTCTTCTTCATGGAGAGGTTGGTAAAGGAAGTGTTTGTGATATTGGGACTTCCAAGAAGAGGCATATTAAGTTCAAGAGCCTTAATCCCAATAAGAGAGTGAAGCAAACTACTTTTGCAGCAAAGAATCCAATCCCTAATCGTGGAGGATGCTACAATTGTAATTCTAAGGAACACTATGCGAGTATGTGTCCAAAACCCCATTCTTGTCGCTATTGCAAGAAATCGGGTCATCCTTTATCTGCGTGTCCCAAATTTTTGAACAAGGACATGAGAAAGCTAAATATTGTGCAAGCCCCTAGCAACTCTTCTCGTGGTCAAGGTATTTCTCATTTAATCCTTGATTACATTTATTTTGTGATCTTCTTATTTGTGTTCTTTTTGATATAGGTTTCATCTCATTATTTTTATATCAAAAGAACTTGTCGATTCTTTTTCTTTGAATATTTTGGGCTTGATGACTTCTTTGAGGATTGTGAATCCGGATAGTAGATCCGCAACCCTCAATTTGCTTTTTATTGATGTCGAAATTATTTTATGAGACTTTTCTTTCCGAGCCGATATTTTTACTTAGGCTTCGGAATTGATTTTTTGAAAGGATCGGCTTAATCATTATGAAGCCTATAACCTATTTTCTGAGTGGACTATTCATCTTCGACATTTTCAATCTGTTAAGCAGATTTCTATTTTTCCTTTATGATTTTGATTCCAACTTAATGGCATCATTTTATTCCTTAAGCCCACTTATAAGGAAAGTGTTATTTCTCTCATTCATGTAGTTTGAGAAATTTTCCGGTATTTTTGAGTTTGTCTTAGGATTATCACCTAAGAAATCTTTTGTGTGGTGTTAAGGTCTTTTCAGTTTGACTTTACCACCGGTTTTCGTTTGCTACGAGTTGCGGAAATTAGCATTCCACTTACCGCATTCCGCACTTATTATGATTCCTATGAATGAATTATTATATCATTCAGTTTGTCCAGCTTATTTCATCCATTTTATAAATCGAATATTCTATGAATATTTCGATGAGACCATTCTTGTATTTATTGATTTTGGATGAAAATAGTAATTTAAAATTTTGCAAATCTTTTTCATAAGATTTATTTATAAATAAAACTAGATTTTTGTTCTTGAAACGAACAAAGAATATTCTTAAAACTTTTTAAGAGATTTATTTATCCTATAAAAGATGATTTTGTGATTGTATTGCCCATTGAGTGCTTTAAGAATTTTGGTCGATGCGCTTGATCAACGTTATCGATAGGAATTTCCTAAACGCTTTGATGTGACAATCAGACACGATGTATTGACTTGTAAAATGTAAATTTTTCTAGAAACATTTTTGCATTGAGATAATTGTGATTTTGAAAGTTTTAACTTTTCAGGAAAGAAGATTATTTAAAAGAAATTCTTTCTTTTCGATACTTTTATTCTTGTGATTCCTGGAGGGGGACCAAGACTTTGCTATTTGTACTGATACTGGTCATATTGGTTTGGATGTCATTCTCTTGCAAATGGGAACGTGCACTTGTGCTTCTAAATCATTATAGCTTATCGAGACTAGATACGCCACTCATGATCTAGTGCTCGCGGCTATTGTTTTTACTTTTAAAATTTGGCATCATCATATTTGGGAAAGAAATTTGTTCTCTACCTCGATCATAAATCTTGGGAATATTTATTTCTTATAAGGAACTTCATGTTGACTCGAGTTCCTAGCATCTTATGATCTTGATATTCTTTTATTCCCGAAAGGGGAAATCGTGTTGCCAATGCGTTTAGTCGTAAGCAACAAGTGGTTGATTCTTCGATGATGTCTGAAGGGAATTATCTCTTTGTCAAGTTCATCGAATGTTTTGATGTACTTCGTTTTATTGAGTTTCATCTCATTCCTTTTATGGACTAGTGTCCGATGTTCTTTTATGGTGTTCGGTTCATCGGAGGTATTGTTATTATAATACATCGATGTTCCATCTTATCTGGATCAATAGATGTACCATTATTTTACTGCATCGTTGATCCGGTTTATCGGTTCATTGGACGTATCATTTTTGTACTACGCTGATATTCCAAATTATTTGAGTTTCTAGTTTCTCGGGCGTACTGTTATTAAACTACGTCGTTGCACCAGCTCAATTTTCTGCTATTCTTGACGTTCTCCACGTCTTTTATCTACGAAAATGCCTTAGGGATTCCGGTTTTTATTCTTGAGCCCGGTGATATTGTAGAAATTGAAGTTTCACCAGATTTGATTTATGAGCAACATTCCATTCGCATCATTACTTCGGAGGTTAAGCGCCTTCGGAATAAAGATGTTCTTTTTGTGATAGTTCAATGATTCTCAAATCCTAAGGATTACTCTTGGGAATCCAGAGAATTCATCGAGCGATCCCGTTCTTGCTAACTCTTTCGTGCTTTTTATGGTGAACTTCTTATTTCAATTTTCTTTTGTGTTGATATGCTTCCATGGTTGTTACTTCTTATTTTCCTCTTAAGTATTGCGAGGACGCAATTTCTTTAAGGAGGGGAGTCTGTAACAACCCGCATATTTATCGATTATATATTTAAATATTTTATTTAAATATTTTATCGTTAGTCGGATTTTAGTCCGAAAAGCTACTTTTTGCAAACAGTCGAATTGGGACTCGAGACCACCCCCATTGAGTTCAAAATGTCGTTTGCGACCTTTTTGAGTATAAGCTTCGATATGTTTGGAGAAAGTTGATTTTGCTACCTTTTGCTTTGGGCTTTGGTTTGGGCTGAGCCAATTAACCACTTACTAACTCAGTCCCAATCCCCCTCTCCTCTTCATTACTTCATTCCAACTCCTAACTCTCTAGCAAAACTGAAAATGGAGGTGGAGAGTGGAAATTAAAAATCCAAGCCCTAACTTCCTTTGAAAATACATCTCCTAGCTCCAAAGTTCAAGAGAACCCATTGGTAAGCTTCCTCTTCTTCTTCTCCAACTCATTCTCTCTTTGATTTTCAGAAATTTCCCAAACCTAATTTAGGGAACGTTTCTCTTGTAAGCTTAGATTCAAGCTTGTTGAGTTGGAATTAAAGAGTGCTTGTTCTTGCCATTGCTTCATAGCATCTTCTTCATTCGTTTGGGTTCAAAGGTGAGATTTTTAATCTCACATCTATGCTTATAATTCTCTTCTATTGTTAGGTATGAATTCCTAACACTTATTCATGTGCATTTGATTTTGATTTGGATTGCTTTTGTGAATATTCCAATTTTTAGTGTTTTGAGTTCAATTCGTTAAAAATCCTAACTTTGATGTTTGAACATGTTTTTGGTGATGCATCGAGGAGCATATAGGGCCGGGTAGTCGATTGGCATAAACCCTTAGCGCCGTTGCTCGTGCGATTGCAATTTGGTCGGGATTTGCACCTCCTTTGAAATAGGGTAGGAAGTGCAAGTATACAGGTTCGGCCGACCGAGCCCCCTGGGCCGGTCGACCGACCTGTAGTCTAGGCACTTCCTGCCTCTGTTTGGAAGTGCTGGTTACAGGCTTCGGCCGACCGAGCCCCCTGGGCCGGTCGACCGACCTGGTGCCCCGAGCACTTCCAACCTATGGTTCGGTCGACCGACTCAGGGAGTCCGGTCGACCGACCTGCTACTATTTGCCAGATTAGCCTATATTGCTAATTCGTTTGAATATCCAACTTTAATCGATTCGCGTTGTCTCCCTTTTGTTGTTGTCATTTATTATCGACTTTGATGACTTATTTTCTTTGGGAATTCTTGGAATATCCATTTCGATGGGTTCGGTATCGATTTCATTGGATTTTATTCACGTTTTCGAATGTGAATCTTAGTGATTGATTGTTCCTACAATCTTCTTTGTGATTTGTCACTTTAAAAATATAAAGGTTTTCTATACTAGTAGTAAATATCAAAACTCTTTCTTCAAATGATTTCAACACTATTTTATAACAAAGCTCGTTTTCTCAAACCGATTTCCAATCTATTAGTATATACAAACCTTTACCTCACTCGTATGAGAAATCTAATTAAACGACTTAGTAAAACGAGTGGTATGAAATGCTTGCGTTTACTTTGTCGGTTAATTCTTGGACTTGTTCGATTGAAACTCTTGTGACAATTTTCTAGTGGAGATCTACAATTTGTTCGTAAATATTTAAGTTAAGCTAGTGGTTAGGGGACATGATGCTAAGCTCGTATATTTACTAGCTTATTGTAATTGACACTTCTCGTTGATCATGACGATCATCTTTATGGTTTAGACTAGCAATGTGGGATGTCTCTTTGTTTGCGAGGTTAGGCTAGACACCACTTGTGTGATTCCATTCACACATACTTTTTCGGTTAGCCTAGACACCACTTGTGTGATTCCTTTCACACATACCTTTTTTGCTTTTTGGTTAGGCTAGACACCACTTGTGTGATTCCATTCACACATACTTTTTCGGTTAGCCTAGACACCACTTGTTTGATTCCATTCACACATACCTTTTTTGCTTTTTGGTTAGGCTAGACACCACTTGTGTGATTCCATTCACACATACTTTTTCGGTTAGCCTAGACACCACTTGTGTGATTCCATTCACACATACATTTTTGCTTTTTGGTTAGGCTAGACACCATTTGTGTGATTCCATTCACACATACTTTTTCGGTTAGCCTAGACACCACTTGTGTGACTCCATTCACACATACCTTTTTGCTTTTTGGTTAGGCTAGACACCACTTGTGTGATTCCATTCACACATACTTTTTCGGTTAGCCTAGACACCACTTGTGTGATTCCATTCACACATACCTTTTTGCTTTTTGGTTAGGCTAGACACCACTTGTGTGATTCCATTCACACATACTTTTTCGGTTAGCCTAGACACCACTTGTGTGATTCCATTCACACATACCTTTTTGCTTTTTGGTTAGGCTAGACACCACTTGTGTGATTCCATTCACACATACCTTTTCGGTTAGCCTAGACACCACTTGTGTGATTCCACTCACACATACCTTTTTGTGATTTCTGGATTTCGTGTGTTGAATTCTGGAATTTATGCTTCACCTATTTTCGTGATTTCTATTGATTTGATTTATTAATTATTGTGGCTTGGTGAAAGAATTAGGAGTATGACATTCCTTTTTATCTTGAGTAGATTATTGTGATATTTTATTACTCTCTTGTTGATTTTCAATTACTTATTTATCACAGCTTGGCATTGTGATTATTATATGTTTGTGTCATATCTCTTATTATATATCACTTCATCTGATATTTATAGCTAGACTGATCCGTTTATTATTTTCTTATGAAATAATACTTGGGTCAGACCGAGATGTTACAGGTGCTTCTGCTTGACTTCTCATCCTGGATCATTACTCTGACTTTTGGCAAACTACTTAGATTAGTAGTTTATTTTGTTGTATACACTTGAGATATAGACTCATAGTTGTATTCTTTTGTATAGCACGTGTTGTTATCCTTTTGTATTATTGTGGATCTTTTTGACCACTACTCTGATGAACACTTTCATGTGTTATATTCATATCTATTTCCGCCTTTGTGATATGAATTGTCTGTGACTGATTTATGTTATGTTTACTTCTATATTTGTTTCCGAAGATATTATAGCCACTGTGTAGTAGCTTTGAGTTTGTGTCGGTATGTCGGATTTCCACTTGAAAAGAATTGCATGCTACACTATCTGACATATCGATGCTTGCGCAAAGCAATTACACGGATGGTCGCTCCTCAACAGCCTTATTCTCCGTGCTAGTCGACAGCATTCACCGTAATGTTCTTGGCTAGCGTGGGTATAGAGGTGGGGCGTCACAGTGATGGTATAAATTATTAAAATTAATCGCGGAAGCTTATAAATTAATTTCAATTCAGATCTCAGAATAGCAGCACAGATATCGCAGAATATAAATAACAGAACAACACAGAATTTACCTAGCTTCGGCTAAACCCTACATACGTGCTGCCCCCAAGGTTTCTACTAGAAATTAGATAGTCCCTCGCTTACACACGTAAACTCGCTATACCTGCTATTGACTAATCTAACTCTACGCTCAAAACCTTGCCACAACTCAACCACCGAGTTGCGAATTCTCAAGCTACGCCACGTAGCTTGTCCCCTAGTCACACGACTAGAAATTTAAACGGTTTAAAAAAATGAAAATACAAATTTAAAAACAATGTAAATAAAATAACCCTAATTCTAAAATAAAAACCCTTATTATAAATTTTAAAAACCCCAAACTAAATTAAGGCCGGCCCATGCTTTCTTTTCTCTTTATCTTCTTATCGGCTCGTTCCTTTTTTTTTGAGATGATGGCGGTTGTATTCGTCTGTGAAAATTAGGGCTTCTGCTCCTTGCGCTCTTTGTTCCAAATTAGGGTTGTAAATTAGAAGCAGCTGATAGTAGTTCGATCGTATGATTGATTTAGCTCCTCTCTATGGCGATCGACTATTTTTCTGAGTTGCTCACTGTTGCTCGATCGAGTTCGACGCTTGCTCATTTCGGTATGTAATTTATCCTTTTGATTTACTAGGTTGATGCTTGAACTCGATACTAATTGCCGATGATGTGAATTTGATTTATATAGGGTTTGTAAATCCTATTCTTGCGTTCGTATAAAATCATTTGAATTTTTCAATAATTCTCCTCGGCCGCTCGATTAATTTCTGATGTTGATGATTTTACTGACTCAATCAAATTCGTATAATTCGTGTTTACTTGGTTAACACGGTTTGACTTGTTCGATTTCTTGATTGACTAGGCTTCGGCTTGATGCTGGATAATGTTTGACTTTGACTTGGTTTTTGACTTGTTCTAACTTATCCACGGCTTCAGCTCCGATCATATTTCTGTTGATTTTATTCTCATGGTTTCACGAAAAATAAATAACCACTACACTTCGAAACTGCTCCTTGACTTGTGTTTACTATGGCACTATGTCACTGTGTTTATTTGTGTCCACTGATGCTTCGAGTCTGCAACTTGTAGCTGGACTTGTTGATGTACATATTAATTTGTTCACTGTGTCACTTAGGTGTATACGTTTGCACTGTGCATTGACTTGAGCTTCTGGCTTCGCTTCTTTATGGTCTGATCTCTGGTTTACTATCTGTATTCACTACATTTTGTACATGCATTTGCCACACTGTTTGCTGCATTGCTGTTATTGCATTGATGATTTTGTGTTGATTCCATTGTTGCATCTCTGACCTGTGCATTCCATTCTCGTGTGTTCATTTGAGTTGTCTGCACTTAGACTTGAGCTTTCATTGTTTCTGTTTCACTTAGTCCCTTATCTTTGTTGCCTCTTTATCATTGTGCATTAACTTGACTGTTCAGTTGATTGTTACTGTTCCACTACTTTGTGCCCGAGCTTGCATGCTTCACGTTTGCTGTGTCACCTACAAATATTGATGCATTTGTTTGTACTGTGCATTGAGCATTGACCACTTCGACTGTTTGCATTAAAGTTGTATTTGTTGTCGTCATATTGTCACTTGGGCTTGTCCTTGTATATTGTTGCATACATGACTGCTGTATGGTTGCATATTTGTAAGTTGTTCAGTTTGCATCATTTCTGGTTGGTTTGGTTGTGCTGTAGTTCAGTGCCCCCATACATATTGTCACTGACTTGGTTTTGTATGGTTTTCTTCTGGTTTGTTCACTACAGTTTCATTACTACTTCTCTGATGCATTTGGAATTGGTCTGTTGCACTTTGGTCTTACATTTATGCATATTGTCTCGAGTACATGTATTCTTGGCTCTGGTTATTTCATATTCATATGAGCATTTGTCTGTATTGTTAGTCGAGCTTGTTGTTCCTTGCATTTACTTGATTGTTGACACTGGTCCGCATACATGTGCTTAATTGCTGTTTTGACTTGTCGAAGCTTTGCATTCTTCATGTTACCTTGTGTTGAACCCATTTTTAAAAACTCGGGTTTGACCTTGTGCTAATGACGTGATTTTGAATATATTGCACCTGAGTTGAACCTGTCTTTATATTTGGGTTTGACCTGTGCTCACCTGTCCCTGTAGCATTATCAAGTGTATATATCGGTGTGCACCGCCTTGTGGCATATACAGTGATACACTGTGTATGTCACAAGTTGTTCGTGTATGATGAATTCAAATTTAAATTATGACGAACAACCCAAATAACTGAGGCAAATCGTATTTTCAAAAATCATATTTCATTTTATATTGCAAAAATTTTTCTTTTTCAATTTTACTGTGTTAGTGAATAATTTTGCAGATTGCTCAGATGATGGATTCAAACTGGAATGAAGATGAAGATAAAATATGAGTGAATGAGCGATATGTAATGAGGACATTTGTAAATGTGAAATTGTGATGTAATTGAATTTGTATCAAAGTTGTATAGTGTATAGTGAGAGCTTGAATTTGTACTATTCAAAATTGTAATAAATATTTGTTTGAATAAAATATTCATTTGAATTCAAATTCCGTGTTATTTATTTTATTCAGCAAATATTTATTTAATCTGTGAAAAATAAAATAGTATATTATCAAATACATTTAAACGAATGTATATATGTTTATTATCATCAAACAAAAATCATATAAGCGCATATTCAACAATCTCCCCCTTTTGATGATAACAAACATATATTTAAGATTTTGAATATGTTAAATGTATTTGATCATGGATATGCATTGCTCCCCCTATTTAAATGCTTCCTCTCTACACAATACCCCCCTACATGTATGCATACAAATAAAAATATGCAAATGAGCCTAGATGCAAATAGAAAATTATTTGACCTTGCTTGATTTTATTTGACAAAATCTTAACTTTTCTCTCCCCCTTTTGTTATCAGCAAAAGAATAATAGTGTTAGAGAAAATAGAGATAAAGTGATCGATATTAATCCAACATTAAAACTCAATTGAATATAAGTATTAAATTTCAATAAAAAATCAAACAAAAATCATAAATATTTTGTTAGGCGCATATTCCACTTTTAGAATGATGGAAATGATGTCATCATATAAAACCATACAGATGTGTCTATTCGTGGTAAGTTATATCAGGAATTTGAATATCTACTAACCATGCATAACCGTTAGGACTTTTAAATGAGATTAGTAGTATTCCAATTAGTTTTTAAAAAAAAATGAATTCAAGTATCTTCTAACCACGCATAATCGTGAGGACTTTTAAATGGGATTAGAATCAACTTGTTTATTTTAAAAATCAACTTTTGATATGCGTTCCATACATGCATAACCGTGAGGACTTTTAAATGAGCATGGAAGCACATAACAAATTCCAAGTAATTCACCCATGCATAACCGTGAGGACTTTTAAATGAGAGTGAATACTTTGGTATTTAATTATTATTATTAATTTTTTTTTTTTTAAAATATGTGAAAATGAAAAACGAACGATTCCTGTTTAAAGTACCACATATCGACAAACTATATAGAATTTTGATGAGTGATGGTTGTTAGAAATATGATAGATATAGAGATGGTCATGGAATTTTTACCAACAAAAAGTTTTATAACTCTTGTTTAAATTTCTAAAGAAAATTTCTAATTATACTTTCTCGAGTTATAATATATAATCAATATCAACACTCATCACTTTTTCAATCACTATTTTTCTTTTCGATAATCATTTGGGAGTCAGATTAGTCATAATAGTCATTTAATAATCAAATTCAAAAATTATAAAATCAATTTTTCAAAAAATGACTAATCTGTAAATATGGTCAAACATGATTTTCTCGAGGGGGTTTTATAAGAAAATTTTCTGCTATTTGAAAAGTTATTTGATTTGAAAATGTATGCAGATATTTCCTTTGAAAAACGATGCAGCAAATGAGTGTTTCAAAAAATTAATCATGTTACACTAATTAATTTTTCTATCAACTATATTACCAGTGTAATCTGCATCTGAATTTCTTTTTCACTCCAAAATATCACTAACTAAATTTCGATAAGTCAAGACCATGAAAATGTGCATAAGAAACTCGAACTCAAATTTTAACAGCATTTCAAATGACCTTCTCTTGAATTTTGATTGAAGCCATGTAAATAATCAAAAACCGTGAATATAGAGTTAGCCGTATTATAACCAATTGTATTATCCAACAAAACACTATTTTTAATCCAAACTGATATACATGAAGTAATTCAAAAAATCTAGAGATTTTTATAGTGTTTTTGGCATAAGAATATAATTTGGCCAACTATTTTGAATAAGTCAGAATCAAAATCATCATCTTTTCATCAATCTCAATATTGGCTGATTTTAACTCAGAATACGGTGCAGATTATCACATTTAATATATCGTTTAAAACATACCATTACCTGTTTTACCTTTACGATATTTTTCGATGTTGTCTATTGTCATTCTGTCACCTTTATACTAGGCTAAGGAACTTTGCTTTGTCGCCCGTTGTGTTTCTGGAACAGCCAAAATCCAGAGAACGCTGTTGTTGTTCCTTAGCCTGCCACCACACCTACACGATAAAAGATTTATGTGACCTATTTGTTTTTATAGGTCCATGGTTGTTAGTGGAAGAATATGAAAAATATGTTTGTGGAGACCCAAAACTATTTATATATGTTCCTTTTGGCACCCAAATTTGTTTGACTTTCAAAGATTTTATATTTGTGCCTTTTGGAACCCAAATTGGTATAGTTTTCACGTGTTTGGGTCTATACCAACAATTATTTTGATTGTGTCCAAATTTTCTACAAATTGTGCACATTGAATTTTCTTGATTAATCTCATTTCTAACATATTCAGAATGAGTATATCCAAGTCCTTGTCTATCAATATTGACAGTTTGTTTTCCTATTAACATATTCAACGATTTTTCACTTTTGGAAAAATTTTCTAAAGTCGTTGACAATTGTTGGACTTTTGTTTTTAAAGATTCATTTTCTTTCAACAATTGAGTGCACCTTTTAATAGAATTCTCTCTCCTAGTATTTTCTTCTCCTTTAAAATCAGAATTTCATTTTCAAGTGATTTTATATTGATTTCTGATTTTTTAATTTCCTCTTCGAATGTTGGACACTTATCATACTTAGGGATTCTACATTGATAGTTCTTAACTAATTGATCAAGTTGTTTATTGCATTCTATCAAAGTGTCTTTTTGTGATTCAAGTTTAGCGTATTTTTCCTTAAGTCGTTCAAAACAACCATTTACTTTGTGGAAATGAATAAGTAATTCAGAGTGAGTAAGTTTTGATACCTCGCTTGGCTCGTCATCGTCGCTATCAGTTATATTCCCTTGAAGGCACATATCTGCTTTCTCACTCTCACTTCTAGAACTTTGATTATCTTCATCACTTGAATTCCACGTGGCTGCAAAACTTTTCTTTTTTGATTTCTTTCCAAAGTCGCGTCGATTTCGAGGACAATTGGGCTTGATGTGTCCGGGTTGGTTGCACTTATGACAGATGATCTCCTGTTCTTCTGAGTAGTCAAGTGCTTTGCCTATTCTGCTTTTCAATTCATGATTTCGAGCTGGATTTCCGTATTTGCGATTCCACCTTTTGAATTTCTTTATTAGTAGCGCCAGCTCTGCTGCTCCATCATCATCATCGTTATCATCATCACTTTCGGTTGTTCCTTTGAGCGCTATTGATTTCTCTCGAGTATCTCCTCCTTCGCGCTCTTCCTTGAATTTCATTTCTAGCTCATAAGTGGTGAGATTTTCGATGAGTTCTTCGACTTTCATTTGTTTCAAATCTTTTGATTCTTGAATGGCAGTCACTTTTGCTTCAAATTTTCGTGGAAGTACTCTAAGGATTTTTCGGACTATCTCCAACTTTGTGTATGATTTTCCAAGAGCTTTTGATTTGTAAACGATATTGGAAAGTCGTCCATGCATCTCTTTGACATTTTCTTCCTTCGCCATTGTGAAGTTCTCGTATTCGCTGCTTAGCACGGCAAGGCGAGATTCTTTGACTTGAGATGTTCCTTCGTGAGTCACTTCTAGTGTGTGCCATATTTCCTGTGCAGTTAGACAATGTGAGACACGATTATATTCAAATTGATCCAATGAACAGATAATAGAATTCATAGCTTTAGCATTGGTATTTTGTAATTTATTTTCTAGTTCTATCCATTGTTCCTTTGGTTTCTCTATTTCCTGATTATCTACAGTTATAGTTGGTATTCTATAACCTGTCTCAACAATATTCCATGCGTCAATGGTTTTCAGAAAAATTTCCATCCTATTTTTCCAATAAGCATATTCACCATTGAACATTGGTGGTCTAACTATGGATTAACCCTCAGCAAAAGCAGTATTAAAAGAATCCATTTTAAAAATTCAAATTTTTAAAACAAAAATTGGTTTTTGTAAAAAAATCAAAATTTTAAAACAAAAACGGCTTTTGTTCCTAGCTCTGATACCACTTGTAGGATCGATTTTACCCTAGAGGGGGGGTGAATAGGGTGATGGTATAAATTATTAAAATTAATCGCGGAAGCTTATAAATTAATTTCAATTCAGATCACAGAATAGCAGCACAGATATCGCAGAATATAAATAACAGAACAACACAAAATTTACCCAGCTTCGGCAAAACCCTGCCTACGTGCTATCCCCAAGGTTTCTACTAGAAATTAGATAGTCCCTCGCTTACACACGTAAACTCGCTATACCTGCTATTGACTAATCTAACTCTACGCTCAAAACCTTGCCACAACTCAACCACCGAGTTGCGAATTCTCAAGCTACGCCACGTAGCTTGTCCCCTAGTCACACGACTAGAAATTTAAACGGTTTAACAAAATGAAAATACAAATTTAAAAACAATGTAAATAAAATAACCCTAATTCTAAAATAAAAACCCTTATTATAAATTTTAAAAACCCCAAACTAAATTAAGGCCGGCCCATGCTTTCTTTTCTCTTTATCTCCTTGTCGGCTCGTTCCTTTTTTTTTGAGATGATGGCGGTTGTATTCGTCTGTGCAAATTAGGGCTTCTGCTCCTTGCGCTCTTTGTTCCAAATTAGGGTTGTAAATTAGAAGCAGCTGATAGTAGTTCGATCGTATGATTGATTTAGCTCCTCTCTATGCCGATCGACTATTTTTCTGAGTTGCTCACTGCTGCTCGATCGAGTTCGACGCTTGCGATTTCGGTATGTAATTTATCCTTTTGATTTACTGGGTTGATGCTTGAACTCGATACTAATTGCCGATGATGTGAATTTGATTTATATAGGGTTTGTAAATCCTATTCTTGCGTTCGTATAACATCATTTGAATTTGTCAATAATTCTCCTCGGCCGTTCGATTAATTTCTGATGTTGATGATTTTACTGACTCAATCAAATTCGTATAATTCATGTTTACTTAGTTAACACGGTTTGACTTGTTCGATTTCTTGATTGACTAGGCTTCGGCTTGATGCTGGATAATGTTTGACTTCGACTTGGTTTTTGACTTGTTCCAACTTATCCACGGCTTCAGCTCCGATCATATTTCTGTTGATTTTATTCTCATGGTTTCACGAAAAATAAATAACCACTACAGTTCGAAACTGCTCCTTGACTTGTGTTTACTGTGGCACTGTGTCACTGTGTTTATTTGTGTCCGCTGATGCTTCGAGTCTGCAACTTGTAGCTGGACTTGTTGATGTACATATTAATTTGTTCACTGTGTCACTTAGGTGTATACGTTTGCACTGTGCATTGACTTGAGCTTCTGGCTTCGCTTCTTTATGGTCTGATCTCTGGTTTACTATCTGTATTCACTACAGTTTGTACATGCATTTGCCACACTGTTTGCTGCATTGCTGTTATTGCATTGATGATTTTGTGTTGGTTCCATTGTTGCATCTCTGACCTATGCATTCCATTCTCGTGTGTTCATTTGAGTTGTCTGCACTTAGACTTGAGCTTTCATTGTTTCTGTTTCACTTAGTCCCTGATCTTTGTTGCCTCTTTATCATTGTGCATTAACTTGACTGTTCAGTTGATTGTTGCTGTTCCACTACTTTGTGCCCGAGCTTGCATGCTTCACGTTTGCTGTGTCACTTACAAATATTGATGCATTTGTTTGTACTGTGCATTGAGCATTGACCACTTCGACTGTTTGCATTAAAGTTGTATTTGTTGTCGTCTTATCGTCACTTGGGCTTGTCCTTGTATATTGTTGCATACATGACTGCTGTATGGTTGCATATTTGTAAGTTGTTCAGTTTGCATCATTTCTGGTTAGTTTGGTTGTGCTGTAGTTCAGTGCCCCCATACATATTGTCACTGAGTTGGTTTTATATGGTTTTCTTCTGGTTTGTTCACTGCAGTTTCATTACTACTTCTCTGATGCATTTGGAATTGGTCTGTTGCACTTTGGTCTTACATTTGTGCATATTGTCTCGAGTACATGTATTCTTGGCTCTGGTTATTTCATATTCATATGAGCATTTGTCTGTACTGTTAGTCGAGCTTGCTGTTCCTTGCATTTACTTGATTGTTAACACTGGTCTGCATACATGTGCTTAATTGCTGTTTTGATTTGTCGAAGCTTTGCATTCTTCATGTTACCTTGTGTTGAACCCAGTTTTAAAAACTCGGGTTTGACCTTGTGCTAATGACGTGATTTTGAATATATTGCACCTGAGTTGAACCTGTCTGTATATTTGGGTTTGACCTATGCTCACCTGTCCCTGTAGCATTATCAAGTGTATATATCGGTGTGCACGGCCTTGTGGCATATACAGTGATACACTGCGTATGCCACAAGTTGTTCGTGTATGATGAATTCAAATTTAAATTATGACAAACAATCCAAATAACTGAGGCAAATCGTATTTTCAAAAATCATATTTCATTTTATATTGCAAAAATATTTCTTTTTCAATTTTACTGCGTTAGTGAATAATTTTGCAGATTGCTCAGATGCTGGATTCAAACTGGAATGAAGATGAAGATAAAATATGAGTGAATGAGCGATATGTAGTGAGGACATTTGTAAATGTGAAATTGTGATGTAATTGAATTTGTATCAAAATTGTATAGTGTATAGTGAGAGCTTGAATTTGTACTATTCAAAATTGTAAAAAATATTTGTTTGAATAAAATATTCGTTTGAATTCAAATTCCGTGTTATTTATTTTATTCAGCAAATATTTATTTAATCTGTGAAAAATAAAATAGTATATTATCAAATACATTTAAATGAATGTATATATGTTTATTATCATCAAACAAAAATCATATAAACGCATATTCAACAATTTTGGCATCAATCTTTCTAAATCAACGATTTATTGTGACAACACAAGTTGTAACGACCCATATTTTTACGGATCGAAACATTGTTAAACTATATGCTTTAAGTCGTATTGTTGATAAGTCGTTCAGAGTTTAAGTCATTTGGAGCTTGAGTCGTGTAGGAGCAAAGATGACTTAAGGTGTTGCCGAGTTAAGGTAGGTAGCGACTTATAGGGTTAACGACTTAGTGCTTAGGTCGTGTGGAAGTTAGCTCGTGTGAGCGACTTAAGGTGTTAGGCGAGTTAGTGGGTTGGACCGACTCATAGGGGTGACCGACCTAAGTGGTTGACCGAGTTAAGAAAATTGACCGACCTATAGATGTTAGCGGCCTAGGTGATTGCGACTTAAGGGATGGGTACTGTAACATTCCTAAAAATTTATCTAAGTTTAAATTGGCAATTAAATTTACTTCTGAAAATAAAATTTTGAATTAATTAGAAAATACTTGGAATAGATAAATAATTTTGATTATAAACAGAAATTTAATAAGAAAATTAAGTATAAGTAGCTTAAAAATAAATATTGGATTTAGGAAAAATAAGATGTATATTTATATAAATGAATCACAGAATAGAATTTGGGATTTATAGAATTTCAAAATAAAATGTATTAAAAATAAATTAGAGATTAAAAACTTTAACAAGTTGAACAAACAAAATAAATAAAAAAATGTATAATTTAATTTCAAACTATTTTACTTTAATTTGTATAAGTATAAATATATACATAAGGGGATAAAATGGATAGATATATCTTGTAAATTAAAATCAAACAAGGTTTAAAAACAAAATGTATAAATTAAAATTTATTGAACTGAGGGTCTAAACACAAATGTGATTGAGTATGTTTAAATATTAATGTATGAATAAATAAAGATATGTTAATAAATAAGAATCATTTTTACTATGGTTGTAGGATGTGATGGATTTCAAAAGTTGTAAAAATAAAATGAATACAAGTGTATGTAAGTAACTTGTAAATAAATTGATAAAGGGCTAAAAGCATAAATCATGTTTCATAAATCAAAAATTCAAATTGCTTTTTCTTTTTCTTTTTTTTACTTGAAAATAAATACAATATAAAGTTATGTTTAAAACTGTTTAAATTGTTTAAAGATGAACATAAGTATTTAACTTAAAACAAAGGTTAAAACAAAGAAAAACATGTATACAAATGTAAACATATACACATGAGGGTGGAGTAGAAGAATTAACAAGATCTTAAGCTTAAGATTGTTTTTAACAAATGGCATCCAATGTCTACAACTGAATAAAAAAAAATAGGATTAAAAAATTATAGAGACTTTTCATTTCCCCATGTACAATCTTAAAACATCTCAGCAAATCTGAACAAACAAGTAATAAAAGATTTTGCATTTCAAATCTCAACAAAGAAAAAAAAGGATAAATCAGGAAAAAAAAAGAAGAAGAAGAAATAGCAACCTGGGAAAAGCAAGTCTGGGTTCAAAGCCATAACCCGAGCAAATTAAAATTCAGCAAAGTAATCAAGATTTAAAGCAACATCCTTATGCAGTTCTAAAATCTGGAAGCAAATGCAAGTTTGCAGTTACTGGAAATCAAATGCAAAGCTTTCTAGAAACAATTTCAAAGGCAACAACAGATCATCTTCAAAACCAAATTTCAATGTCCAAATATGATCAAGTTTTCAAACCAGCAAACTAAATGTCAAAACAGAAACAAGTTGAATCAAAAGCAAGGATCAAACAACCTGAAAAGCATTCAAGCATTCAAGTGTAATTCAACCTGAAGCAAGTTGAAAATCTGGAAAAAACAATTTGAGGCAAGTAACATTTTTTTTTTAATTTGAACTAAATACTGTTAATCAGTATTAAAACAAAGATTTAAACAATCATGTTTGATCAGTTAACAGAAGGAAATCCAAAGTTTCAAAGCACTTGAACAAATCAAAAGAAAAAGAAATGCAAAGCAATCAAAGAAAAGAAAAAAATGTTCAGGCTCAAAAAAAAACTCCTCTCTGCCTTCCTTGTTCTCTGCTGCCTCTGTTCCTCTCTGTCTTCTGAAGTCCAGGTGAGCAAACACACTTGAACACATTCTTGTGCTTTGATATGTGAGTTGATGCTTGAAATATATGAGTTTAGTGATGACTATGTCAGTATGTTTGCATGAATTTGCTTGTGCATGTTTGTTTTTCCTCTGAATATCTCTGTCTTAGTTCTAAGGCTCAAGTTTGTTTCAAAATTCAGTACCCCTTGAATTAAATCACTGTTAGGATTTGGAATGTAAATAAAATTTGTTTGTTTATTGATAAAGTAAGTTTAAATTTATTTAAGTTAAAATAAATTTCAAAATCTCACTGGAAGTATAAAGAAACAACAGTGGATGTTATACAAAGTGAAAACTTGAACTTTGTAAATTATGAATTCAGTATTATAAAGTGAAAACACAAACCAAATCATGATTTATAACACTAAAATCAAAATTTTTAAGGCAGGATTGTGGGTGTAGTTTTGTACTGCCTTGTTTTTGGGTTTTAGGAGATCACAGGTGATTCCAGTGATGGGGAAGGATGAGTTTCTTCCAGTAGGCAGAGGAGTGTTCAGTGAAGCCTGGAAAAATATTGGGTGGCGATGAAGTTCATCGTAGTGGTTGCGGTGATGAGTTTTTGTCCACAACCCTAGTTTTACTGGGTTGCAATTTTTGCTTGAGTGCGATTTCCTCTGTTGATCGAGTTGCTTGGGGTCTCGGGTACTGGAAGGTGGTGGGTTGACGAGGTCTTTGCCAAAGTTTCAGGGACAACGGTGGATGGAGGCGTGTGGATGTGGCATTGACAGGTTTGGGAAGATACCTGTTATCTGTTCCAGGTTTTGTTGAAGTGTGCCAAGTTCGGTTCCAGGTTTGAAGTCCAACAGCTCGGTTTCGATTCGTGCCATACGAGATCATCTGGGTGGTTGGAGTTATTTAGGGGGTTGAAGGTGACGTGCGGGAGGTCTCGGGGGGTGGTCAGAACACTGGCGGCAACGTGCAGGTGCACGACCATGTTCAACGTGCATGTGGTATTAGTTTTGTACTCGGGTAAATCTCGTTATGACTCGAAGTATGGGATGTTTTTACTCGAAGTAAAGTGAAATTGCCTCGGGTTGGAACAATGTTACAGTTTTTTTTTTTTTTTTGTACTTTCCAAAAACCTGAAGGTTGGTTTTTAAAATTTAAACTGAAGTTTTTTTATGGAATTCAAAATTTTGAACTAAGCTTTAAACCAAGTTTGAATCTGACTTTAAGTAAGTTTAAACCTAGGAATTGAAATAATTTAAATTTTGAAATTTGAATCTAGTTTTAACAACTTTTAAAGTATAAAAGATTAAGTTTTAAAAACAAGTTTTAAAAAGTGTAAACTAAAAATTTAAACTAAGTTTAAATCTGAATTTAAATCTGAATTCAAGAAATTTGAATCTGAGTTTAAAATATTTTAAATTTAGTTTTAATAACCTTTTAAAATATAAAAAGAATATTGGTTTTGAAATTAAATTGGAATTTTAAAATTGTAAACTATAGGCTCTAAAACAAGTTTGAATTTAGGATTTTAAAAATTTGGAATTGGGTTTGAATTTCAGTTTTAAAATGAAATAAGTTTTTAAATTTAATTAGTTTTAACTATTTTAGAAATGGTTGATAATTTGAGTTTTGACATGAAGATGAAAAATGTAAGTAAAATTTTAAAGAATTAAGTCTAAATTTGGGATAAAAGATTCAATCTGTATTTCAGTTTTGGAATTAGGGAAATTTTTGAATTTGAAATTGTTTTAAGTAAAGGAGGTTTATCTTAAAAATAAATAAACAAAAATTTAATGATTTGGACTCATTAAATTATTAAGTTAATTAGTTAAGAAATAAATAAATGATTAAATAAAGTAACAATTACTTAGTAAAAGTAATTATAGTAAATAATTAAAGATTGATTTATCAAATATTTAGGGTTAATTACTTCAAAGAAAAATTAATTTATGTGATAATTAAATCAAGTATAATAAATTAAGGTTAATTAGCTTAAAGTGATTAAGAAATCATTATTAATTAAGGAGTAATTAATTATTGTAATTAATTAAGGAATAATAAATTTATTGATCAATCAATTACGGAAAATTTATTATAATTGAGATTTAATTAATCAATAATTAAAAATTTTGTTTATTGAAGTAACTAATTGAGGAATAAGTATTTAAGATTTAATTAATTAAAGGATAATGAATTAAGATAATTAATTTAATAAATGATTAATAAATGAAGATGGTTAAGACTTAATTAATTATAGTTAATGATAATTAATCATTGGTTTAAAGATTTCAAATAAAAGTAATTATGAGGGCAATAAATTTATAACCACACGGTTTATTCATCTTAATTAAAGATGTTTGATTGTTAATGAATGTTGTGTGATGGATTGATATATTTGAAATGTGATGCTATGTGATGCTTTATACTGAGCTGTTATATCTGTGATGTATATATTGTTATATGAATATGCGAACCCCTTTGCTTGTAAAACGACATTTGGATTTCGATGTGACAGGGAGTCGGATTCCATTTGGTTATCCGAAACCCACATCGAATCCTAATAATTGAATCTGTGCTGATTGATGATGTGGCACTCTTATTATGTAAAACCCGTGGACTACACTTGTACACACACAAATGTGGATTGCACGTGGAAATGGGTTAAGTCACAGATTTTGAAAATTGTTTTAAAATTTGATATTTGAATCCAAATTAGTTTTGGAATTGGAATTGAAGCTTTTGAAAATGAGTTTTCAAGAATAAAAGTTATTTTAAATAACCTGATTGAATCTTGGAATTTAAATGAATTGATATAAATTTGAATTCAATAATTGAAATTGAATTCTAAAATTTGAGAACTAGGGTTTAAAAAGTTATTCAACTTGCAAATGAGTTATATGGGTTTTAAACCATTTTTAAAGGTGATGTTTTGGAATTTAAATTCAACCCAAGATTTCAACTTGTATAAATTGGATTTTTCTGAAACAAAAACAATTTGTTTCAAATATAAAAGCTTTCACATAAGAATGAATTTCCAATTTGTGTTAAAGGATTTCAAGTCTAAAAATGAAAATAGTTTTCCAAGTTTTAGATAAATCTTTGGAAACGTGTTTTGAAAGCTATAAATCTTTAATTTTAAAGATTTAATTGGGTTAATCCAATTGAATGGGAATTGTTTTGAAATCTATGGATAGATCTTTGTGAAGTTTGGTGAAACTTTGTGAAATAAATCTTTTTATTGAAAGATTTAAAATGATAATTTGTTTAACCATTTGGAAGAAAGTTTTGGATTTTATAAGTTGTGACTTAACTGAAATCCCATATCCATATGTTTTAAAATATTGCGCTCATTATTCGGTTTAGCCGGGAGAGGACCTTGTGTCATATAGCCCATTCCGAATAGTGATACGACGTTATGGATAGCATTTGAAGACCGGTGGTGAAGACCGGGTATTTGTGAGAACGATAGGATAACCTGTCGATTGAATCTGCACTGAGTTGCTCCGGTATAGAGTTCTCCCTAAGTGATGGGAAGTCCGATCGGGATTGTGGATACCCGGATTTGCAAGGGCTTCTTCGGAAGTGCCTTCGGTTCTGTTCGAACCCGGAACAGACTTGTATGGTTGTATGTCCGACATTACACTTTGAGATGTTAACTGATCTCTATCAAATACATTTCTGCTTGGTGGCGGAGAATTTATTCTCTTAGTTTAACACCCTTCTCTGAGACGTACGAGCTCAGAGGTTATGTAGTTGATATTTATCAGTGATATTCCCAATTTGGTAATGTGGCATGCCGAGTGCTGCTGTGTGATGATCATTGGTTGATCATTTGTGATATGATCATTTGTTCGATCATTTATCTTTGTGATCATTGCTTTGGTCATCTGTTGACCCAAAGCATGGCTTTGTTGCACAAAGCGTAGCTTTGTGGACGAGACTGCATCAGGACCTCACACCCCGGAAATGGTCGAAACAGGAAAGATGCGGCAAGGTTATGAGGGTCGCTCCCTTTAGGGTGTGTCATTCCCTTCTGGTAAAGGGTGGTATCATGGTACGGAGCCCAGATACTTACCTATGTGGATACTGCAGATCTATTACTTTGTGATACTTTGTGGTTGTTGTTGCGAGCGCTCGGATAAAGGTCCCAAAGGACCGGGGGATAACATATTCGTGTAGTAGTTACCTAGTTACAGAGGTAACCCGGCCTTGTGTTGGCAGAGATCTAACCGTAACGTTAGTTCTCGGGACGTCCTGCCAGAGGCGATCCCATGTGGCAGTAGGAAGTTCCTTAGCCTGACCATTTGTTGGAAATCCATTCATCCAATACGTGCCTTGTACGGTTTTAGTTGTAGAACCTGCCATTTAACATGGCAGCTATAGTAGGCATAGCATCATGGTACCTATGCTGGCTAGGATTTATATTATACTTTCGAAATATTTTCCACTATGCACTAGTAATAATATCAAAGAATCTTTCTCGTAGTAAGCATGTTTGACTATCATAAGGAGAAATCTCCCCCATGTGTGCGTTTGCATTGTGTGTGTGCCGGGAGGCCTTATGGTAGTTTCATTTTTCAAAAAGCATTGCGGATTTCAAATTTAAATTCTCTTGTTTGTTTCAAAGACCAAATGTTTTTGTTTGCTCATACCAGTCCCACGACTGACCTGGAGTTTATTGTTCCTTTCCTAAACTCTGGGTGCCCACTATTTCCCACACGGGCAGTCTAGAGTTGGGGTTTTCAGATAATCAGTAATAGGTGTAGATTCGATAGCTTTCAGCCTTAGGATTTGGCAATCGCATTTGGATCGAGTTGCTTCTCTTCATTTTGATTTGGGAGTTCGAGCTATTCTGGATTGGTGCTTTGGAGATTACCGATACTGGAGTTCTTCCTTGAAGACTATTTTGGAGATTTGTTCCGCTGCCGGTGTTATCTTTTTTTTCCGCTGCTATTCTTTGTATCTCTGATAATGTTGATATCTATTGTACCATTCTGTTGTATCATTCATGTTGTATCAGTATTGTATCAAATGTTGTATATTGATATGCATATTCTTTTCCTTCCGCTATGTTATTTACTTAATGTGTTATAAGCTCCGGCACGACTCGAATTTCGACGTTTGAATCTGCGGCATTCAAGTACAGTGGAGTACGGATGTAGATTTTCGAACGCTGGAATTTGGATCGTGACAGGTACGACCCAAGAAGGCTACCGACTTAGGCAATGGGCGAGTTAAGAGTTTGGAGCGACCTAGTAGTTAGTCGACTTAGGAGTTGCCGACTTAATGGGAGGAGATAGGTCGGTGAAGCGACCTTAGGAAGTTAGGTCGTAAGCGACCTATGATAAGTCGTTATGTCTAGTTAGGTCGGCATGGAGTTGGGTCGGCTGTGTGTTAAGTCGTGAGTCGTGCCAGTGTTGAGTCGGCATGTGTATTACGTCGCGTGGTGGTTAAGTCGTTAGGTCGGCCATAGGGTTAGATTGTTAGGTCGGCATGCATGAGTCGTAAGTCGTTGGAACTTAGGCTGGGTGTTAGGTCGTCTCTTGAGTTAGGTTGCTGCCGACTTATGTTAGGTCGCGTATTGGCTTAGGTCGTTAAGTCGTGAGCCGGCAACATAGTTAAGTCGTTAAGCCGTATTAGTTAGGTCGTTGAGTCGGCAGGGGCTTGAGTCGTGAGTCGGTATGTGTTCTGGGTTCAGGTCGGCAGGAGATGAGTCGTGGACGACTCATGTGATAGGTCGTGGGCGACTCATGAAGGCGGCCGACTCATGAAGGCGGCCGACTCAGGGAAATTTCTGCCTATAAATAGAAGGGGTTCGCCTCACTTTTTGGCAGCGGATTTTGAAGCGACGAAGTGCTGCCATTTTGAGAGCTCGACTACAACACTTCTTCACTTCTTTTCTCCACTCTAATCTAGTGATTCCTTCCATCTAAATTGAAGATCAAATCGAAGATCCAAGAGCCAAAGTTGAAGATCTTCATCCAACAAAGAGAGATTTCATCGATTGAAGTGAGATTTTGCCGGATCAAGCTTGATTCCTTGCTGTCCAGATCTGAAGTTGGTTGTTTTTGAGGTGTTTAGGTGATTCGGTGAGTGGTAGTTATCTCTCACACGGACCCAAGGGAGTATATTGGATTGGTGGCTTGTTTATGTGTTAAAGATAGTGATTTCTTGCATTTTCCCTAAGTATGCATGTAGATCTATCATCTATGAAGCTTTGACACCTATTTTACTACATGTTAACTTATGCAAGTTCATTCATCAAGTTGTAGAGATATTGTTCATAATTCATGCTTGTTAGAATGCATGTTAGACTTGAACTCTTTATTTACGAAATTGCCATTATTGTCGTAATTGTTTATTTAGATCTTGTTTGAAATGATTGATTGCTTGGATTAATGTTTGATTTGATTGATTAGTTGATCGATAACTTGATTTGGGCAAGTTGGTCGAAGATGATTCAAAAGCTAAGTGGAAAGGCTCTTGAATAAGGAAAGCTGCTTGTGGCATATGAAGCGGATGTTGAAGCTCATATGGATAGATTTGATGATGATGTTGAGATGGGACTTTGCCATGATGCGATGAGGCAAACCATGATGTTTAGATGGGACTTTGCTATGATGCGATGAAGCAAAGTATGATGTGAGAAAGCCTTGGTTTAATCCAGACGGGATCATCCCAAGCATGTTGATAACTCGGTGATGCGATTCGAGTTGGTTGATAATGGTTAGCTTGAGAGGCGCTTGAGCTAGTATGGGAATAGTCGTCGAGGAGGATGACCAGAAGGCTGAGATTTTATCGTTATTGAAGGTTCTAGCATGCTCAAAGCAAGAGTACGTTGGAACGGGCTACGACGACGTTCCAGGCACGGGCTACGACGACGTGCTAGTACTGTAGGTAGTTGCGAAAATTCCTAGGCACGGGCTGCGACGACGTGCAGAGTTATGTCTAGAACCGGGGTTACCATTAGCCCTTGAAAGGCGGTCATTCAACTAACGGTGATATCGAGGCAATGATAACAGTGATAGCCAGAGTCATGGATGTTTGGTCGTATCATCACTCGGCCTCAAGAGCGGTGTTTTCTGGGTGCTTATCTGATCTTGGTTTAGGCCTTGGGGGTTTGTATTTGGAAAACATCGACCTTGACTCGAGTGATAATTACTTTACTTTAAATGTCTGCTTTGTTATGCTTGTTTCTGCCTAGTGGGTCTGGGGGCTATCACTGTAGAATGAGGTGGAGTGGGATGGTTGAGTTCCTACTCCTTCTATCCTTTATGCTCTTTTGGTATGTTTGATAGTTAATTTACTGTTCACTAAGACTGTTGTCTGACTCAAGGTTTTATGTTCAACTCTTATTACCTTGGGCTGTTCATCCATGTTGGGATGGGCAGACTAGGTAGCAGGTGACAGGTGCTGTTCTTGGTTACCAACGCTGTTGATGACGAGGACGAGCTGGAGGCTTTTGCATATTGTTTTCTTACTATATGTACTGGATATTCCGCTGTTTGTTTGATACTCTGAGTGTTATGTAGTGAGGCTTGATGTATTGACTATTCAGATGATTGTATAAAACTATTATGAGTTTATATGATGAGACTTCTGTTCTATAGAGCTTTACTATGTATATTTTCTATTGTATTTTATCCATGCGCTGTGAGTAATACGATAGAGTTTCTGTTTTATCTTACCCTGACTATCGTCCATGGCTGCCTGACACGCCTTTCAGTGCACCATTCTCTTGTTTTAGTGCGGGAGTCATGGACGGTCGTCACATTTGGTATCAGAGCTTTGGTTAATCGATTTTAGCCAACGCTCGCTGACGTAACTACGTATGAGAGACGTAATTGTATTTTGATGGATGATTACTATATATAATATAGTAGTTTAGAAGGATTTGAACTCCTTATGTAGTTGTTTCTCAAGGTGTTCTAAATCATTCCTTTTTGTCGATATTAAGGATGAGTCGAAGTGAGAGACAAGCTGCTAGGGAAAGCCGTGCTGCTGGGGGAGCTACTGACTATGCTGCAATGTTCGAGGCTATGATGACTTCGATCATGAGAAGGATACCAACTTCAGGACCATCAGTAGATGTTGGAGTTCAAGTTCAAGCTCCAAGACCAGTGGATTTTGCTAAGTTGTGTAAGGACTATACTGCTCTTGGAGGAAAGGTTTTCTTGGGAACAGAATCAATCATTGAAGTGCGGAGATGGATTGATGCTTGTAGAAGGATCTTTGGTGATTTATGAATTGAAGATGCAACTAAGAGAAAGCTTGCATCAAGGCAGCTTCAAGGGAGAGCTTCTGATTGGTGGAATTCTATCACCATTGATACTCCAGAGGAAGAGATTACTTGGGAGCAATTCCAAGTTAGATTTGAAGCTAAGTTCATTTCTACAGCTCAGAAATCCATTCTGTTTAAGAAGTTTGTGGAGCTCAAGCAAGGTGGTATACCAGTTCTTGAGTATGTTTCAGAGTTTGAAGCTTTGTCCAAGTATGCCAGATCGTATATTGAATCTCCCTATCAGAAGAATGAGAAGTTTGTGACAGGCTTGGACAATTATCTTGGGAGACAGTTGGTGGATCATTTGGACGATCCATTTGAGAAGCTTATGGAGAAAGCTCTCAGGCACGAGAGTTTGTTTCCTAAGGAAGGGTCTGTTGTTGTTGTGACCAAGGAAGAGTCCAAACCACAGCAGGGTGGAAACAAGAAGAGGAAGCAGCAACAGCAGAAGGGTAAGGATGGCCAGAAGAAGCCAAAGGGTGAAGTGATCTGCTACAACTGTCAGCAGAAGGGTCATCTCTCCAGGGATTGCAAGAAACCAAGAGTGCCGGCAAAGTGTCACAACTGTGACAAACCGGGGCATTTCAAGAGGGATTGTCCGGAACCGAGGAAAGATAAGCAAATTGTGCAAGCTTATGCTTTGGGGGCTGTTCCATCGTCTTCGAAAGCTCCTACTGCGGAAGAGAAGGGGAAGAGTGTGGTGGTTCAAGGTACTCTTTCCATTTGTGGTGTTCCAGTTAGGGTTTTGTTTGATACTGGAGCGTCGCATTCCTTTGTTTTTAATAATCTGGTAGACCGGTTGGGTTTGGAACCGGATATTGTTGATAGACCATTGGTTGTGACTAATCCAGTTGGGGGTTCGTCTTGTTTGTGTATGATATGCCGTGGTCTAGTTGTATCGAGTCATGATTGCTCTTTTGTTTGTGATTGCTTTGTTCTGAACTTTGTGGGGTTCGGAATTATTTTGGGTATGGACTGGCTTAGGAAGTATGCAGCAAAGGTTGATTGTGAGAAACTGGAGGTGACAGTCGGGAATGTGGAGGGGCGAAAGGTTATGATACGATGTAAGCATGAAGAAGGCGTCTTCATGAGCTTCATGTATTCGCTGGTTGTTCCACGAGATGGACTGTCATCGATGCCGGTTGTGAATAGATTTGAGGACGTCTTTGATGAAGTCAAAGGGTTACCGCCGCGTAGGGAGATCGAGTTTCGTATCGATCTAGTTGAGGGACCCAGACCTGTTGTGATGCCTCTTAGACGGATGGCACCAAGAGAACAACAAGAGCTAAAGGTGCAGGTTGATGACCTTTTACGGAAAGGATTCATTCGGCGTAGTGTGTCCGAATTGGGTGCACCAGTTGTGTTCGCAACCAAAGCAGATGGATCGTTGAGGTTGTGTGTGGATTATCGTGAGCTGAATAAAGTGACTAGGAAGAACAAGTATCCATTGCCGAGAATAAATGACTTGTTTGATCAGCTTCACGAAGCTAGGGTGTTTTCTCAGATGGATTTGGCAACGGGATTTCACCAGTTGAGAGTGGCTAAGGATAGTGTGCCAAAGACTGCTTTTAGGACACCATCCGGTTTTTATGAGTGGCTGGTAATGCCGTTTGGATTGACTAACGCACCAGCATATTTTGTGGATCTTATGAATAGAGTGTTCAGAGATCAGTTGAACAAGTTTGTACTTGTGTTCATGGATGATATTCTGATTTATTACAGAACTGAGGAAGAGCACAAGACACACTTGTGTATTGTTTTGGAGATCTTGCGGAAACATCAGCTGAAGGGTAAGTTTTCAAAGTGTCACTTTTGGAAGAGTGAAGTGAGGTTCTTAGGCCATGTTATCTCTGGAAATGGAATAGCGGTTGATCCCGCTAAGGTGGCAGTAATCCAGGATTGGGTTAGACCTAAGAATGCATCTGATGTGAGAAGTTTTCTTGGATTAGCAGGATATTATCATCGGTTTATCAAAGACTTTTCCAAGATAGCTGCACCGTTAACAGGATTGACGAAAAAGAACCAAGTATTCAGATGGGATGATAATTGTGAACAAGCTTTCGTAATCCTGAAAGAGCGACTGACAAGTGCTCCTGTTTTGACTATTCCAAGTGGGAATGATAAGATGGTGGTTTACACCGATGCATGTGGTACTGGACTTGGAGCAGTGCTAATGCAAAAGGATAAAGTTGTTGCATATGCAAGTCGACAACTGAAGCCGCATGAAAGGAATTACCCGACTCATGATTTGGAGTTAGCGGCGATTGTTTTTGCTCTGAAGATATGGAGACATTATCTATTGGGAGTTCGATTCGAGTTGTTTACGGATCATAAATCGTTGAAGTACCTGTTCTCCCAAAAGGATTTGAATCTTCGGCAGCAAAGATGGCTAGAGTTTTTGGCATCATATGATTTTGATATAGCCTATACTCCGGGAAAAGGTAACGCAGTGGCAGATGCGTTAAGTCAGAGACATGCAGGATTGGGAGCCATGTTTTCGGAATGGAGGAATCTTGAGTATTTGGCTGGATTTGACTTCAGGCCTAGATGTGAATTGGAACCTGATATGTTGGCAAACTTATCGATAAGACCTACTCTTGTGGAAAGGATTGGCGAGAGCCGCGAGACGATAAGCTTGTCAAGATTATCCGCGATTTGGAATCTGGATTGAATCCAGAAAAGGATAAAGGATTTGAAGTCGATCGAGAGGGTTGGCTTCGGAAACAAGGACGACTAGTTGTTCCCGATATAGATGGATTGAGGGATGAAGTTCCGAGGGAAAGTCATCACTCGAAGTTGACGATTCATCCAGGTGGAAATAAGATGTACCGGGATATGAAGAGAACCTATTACTGGGAAGGTATGAAGAAGGATGTTGGAAATTTTATTTCCAAATGCATGAACTGCCAGTTGGTAAAAGCCGAACAGAAGAAGCCAAGTGGATTGCTTCAGCCATTAGAGGTTCCTACATGGAAGTGGGAGCGGATATCGATGGATTTTATCGATGGTCTACCTAGAACCAGAGCAGGGAATGAAGGGATTTGGGTCATTGTAGATCGTTTGACTAAGAGTGCAAGATTCATTCCTGTTCGATCAACTAGGACTGCAACGAAATTGGCTGAGTTGTATGTTAAGTGGATAGTTCGATTCCATGGTATTCCGAAGAGTATAGTGAGTGATCGAGACCCACTGTTCACTAGTGGATTTTGGAAGAGCTTCCAGGAAGTTTTGGGAACTGAGTTGTGTTTGAGTACAGCTTATCACCCACAAACAGATGGTCAGACTGAGAGAGTCAACCGAGTTTTGGAAGATCTCCTGAGGGCATATGTTTTGGATTTCGGAGGATCATGGGAAGATCATCTTCATTTGGTGGAATTTGCATATAATAACAGTTACCAGTCGAGTATTGGTATGGCACCGTATGAAGCATTGTATGGAAGGTCGTGTAACTCTCCGGCATGTTGGTTGGAAACTGGAGAAAAGTTGATACTTGGGCTAGAAATGATTCGACAGACTACGGATTGTATAGAGATTATTCGGCGATGAATGAAGGTAGCCCAAGACCGTCAGAAAAGTTATGCCGATAAACGTCGTAAGGATTTGGAATTCGACGTAGGTGATATGGTTTTTGTGAAGATTTCTCCACTGAAGAATGTTATTCGATTCGGGAAGAAAGGAAAGTTAACTCCGAGATTTGTTGGACCATTCCCAATCATCGAGCGAATTGGAAAGCTCGCTTATAGAATGGAGTTACCGGAAAAGATAGCGGGTGTGCACAATGTTTTTCATGTATCTTATCTACGGAAGTATGTGCATGACTCGAATACGGTGGTTTCTGCTGATAGCTGTGAAGATTTAGAGGTTGATCCAGTTGTTACGAGACCTCGTAAGCCGCTTCGTGTTGTTGAAACCGACACGAAACAGCTTAGGAGGAAGACGATTACGTTGCTCAAGGTACAATGGAGTGATGATGTTAACGACTGTACGTGGGAGGAGGAAGAGAGGATGAAGGCAGCTCATCCTGAACTCTTCGAGGTATGGCCCTAAGGTGTCGTGACATCTCACGAATTTATAGCTTGTTCTAAGTCTTAGAATTCTGCGTGCTAGGCTAGTAATTGGATGCATGGTTTGTTCATTGCTATGGATAGTAGGCATGCGGAATAACTTTGATTGCTCTTGTTTGTTTGGAATTTCGGGGGCGAAATTCCTAAGGGGGAGAGTGTGTAACGACCCGTATTTTTACGGATCGAAACATTGTTAAACTATATGCTTTAAGTCGTATTGTTGATAAGTAGTTCAGAGTTTAAGTCATTTGGAGCTTGAGTCGTGTAGGAGCAAAGATGACTTAAGGTGTTGCCGAGTTAAGGTAGGTAGCGACTTATAGGGTTAACGACTTAGTGCTTAGGTCGTGTGGAAGTTAGCTCGTGTGAGCGACTTAAGGTGGTAGGCGAGTTAGTGGGTTGGACCGACTCATAGGGGTGACCGACCTAAGTGGTTGACCGAGTTAAGAAAATTGACCGACCTATAGATGTTAGCGGCCTAGGTGATTGCGACTTAAGGTATTGGTACGACCCAAGAAGGCTACCGACTTAGGCAATGGGCGAGTTAAGAGTTTGGAACGACCTAGTAGTTAGACGACTTAGGAGTTGCCGACTTAATGGGAGGAGATAGGTCGGTGAAGCGACCTTAGGAAGTTAGGTCGTAAGCGACCTATGATAAGTCGTTATGTCTAGTTAGGTCGACATGGAGTTGGGTCGGCTGTGTGTTAAGTCGTGAGTCATGCCAGTGTTGAGTCGGCATGTGTATTAGGTCACGTGGTGGTTAAGTCGTTAGGTCGGCCATAGGGTTAGATTGTTAGGTCGGCATGCATGAGTCGTAAGTCGTTGGAACTTAGGCTGGGTGTTAGGTCGTCTCTTGAGTTAGGTTGTTGCCGACTTATGTTAGGTCGGGTATTGGCTTAGGTCGTTAAGTCATGAGCCGGCAACATAGTTAAGTCGTTAGGCCGTATTAGTTAGGTCGTTGAGTTGGCAGGGGCTTGAGTCGTGAGTCGGTATGTGTTCTGGGTTCAGGTCGGCAGGAGATGAGTCGTGGACGACTCATGTGATAGGTCGTGGGCGACTCATGGAGGCGGCCGACTCAGGGAAATTTCTGCCTATAAATAGAAGGGGTTCGCCTCACTTTTTGGCAGCGGATTTTGAAGCGACGGAGTGCTGCCATTTTGAGAGCTCGACTACAACACTTCTTCACTTCTTTTCTCCACTCTAATCTAGTGATTCCTTCCATCTAAATTGAAGATCAAATCGAAGATCCAAGAGCCAAAGTTGAAGATCTTCATCCAACAAAGAGAGATTTCATCGATTGAAGTGAGATTTTGCCAGATCAAGCTTGATTCCTTGCTGTCCAGATCTGAAGTTGGTTGTTTTTGAGGTGTTTAGGTGATTCGGTGAGTGGTAGTTATCTCTCACACGGACCCAAGGGAGTATATTGGATTGGTGGCTTGTTTATGTGTTAAAGATAGTGATTTCTTGCATTTTCCCTAAGTATGCATGTAGATCTATCATCTATGAAGCTTTGACACCTATTTTACTACATGTTAACTTATGCAAGTTCATTCATCAAGTTGTAGAGATATTGTTCATAATTCATGCTTGTTAGAATGCATGTTAGACTTGAACTCTTTATTTACGAAATTGCCATTATTGTCGTAATTGTTTATTTAGATCTTGTTTGAAATGATTGATTGCTTGGATTAATGTTTGATTTGATTGATTAGTTGATCGATAACTTGATTTGGGCAAGTTGGTCGAAGATGATTCAAAAGCTAAGTGGAAAGGCTCTTGAATAAGGAAAGCTGCTTGTGGCATATGAAGCGGATGTTGAAGCTCATATGGATAGATTTGATGATGATGTTGAGATGGGACTTTGCCATGATGCGATGAGGCAAACCATGATGTTTAGATGGGACTTTGCTATGATGCGATGAAGCAAAGTATGATGTGAGAAAGCCTTGGTTTAATCCAGACGGGATCATCCCAAGCATGTTGATAACTCGGTGATGCGATTCGAGTTGGTTGATAATGGTTAGCTTGAGAGGCGCTTGAGCTAGTATGGGAATAGTCGTCGAGGAGGATGACCAGAAGGCTAAGATTTTATCGTTATTGAAGGTTCTAGCATGCTCAAAGCAAGAGTACGTTGGAACGGGCTGCGACGACGTTCCAGGCACGGGCTGCGACGACGTGCTAGTACTCTGGGTAGTTGCGAAAATTCCTAGGCACGGGCTGTGACGACGTGCGGAGTTATGTCTAGAACCGGGGTTACCATTAGCCCTTGACAGGCGGTTATTGAACTAACGGTGACATCGAGGCAATGATAACAGTGATATCCAGAGTCATGGATGTTTGGTTGTATCATCACTCGGCCTCAAGAGCGGTGTTTTCTGGGTGCTTATCTGATCTTGGTTTAGGCCTTGGGGGTTTGTATTTGGAAAACATCGACCTTGACTCGAGTGATAATTACTTTACTTTAAATGTCTGCTTTGTTATGCTTGTTTCTGCCTAGTGGGTCTGGGGGCTATCACTGTAGAATGAGGTGGAGTGGGATGGTTGAGTTCCTATTCCTTTTATCCTTTATGCTCTTTTGGTATGTTTGATAGTTAATTTACTGCTCACTAAGACTGTTGTCTGACTCAAGGTTTTATGTTCAACTCTTATTACCTTGGGCTGTTCATCCATGTTGGGATGGGCAGACTAGGTAGCAGGTGACAGGTGCTGTTCTTGGCTACCAACGCCGTTGATGACGAAGACGAGCTGGAGGCTTTTGCATATTGTTTTCTTACTATATGTACTGGATATTCCGCTGTTTGTTTGATACTCTGAGTGTTATGTAGTGAGGCTTGATGTATTGACTATTCAGATGATTGTATAAAACTATTATGAGTTTATATGATGAGACTTCTGTTCTATAGAGTTTCACTATGTATATTTTCTATTGTATTTTATCCATGCGCTGTGAGTAATACGATAGAGTTTCTGTTTTATCTTATCCTGACTATCGTCCATGGCTGCCTGGCACACCTTTCAGTGCACCATTCTCTTGTTTTAGTGCGGGAGTCATGGGCGGTCGTGACACAAGTGCCATTAACTTGTCCAAAAATCCAATAAATCATTATCGCACTAAACATATAGATACTCGACATCATTTTTATACATAGAAAAATATGTTATTTCTTTAGAATTCGTACCTTTAGAAAATCAAATAGCAGATATATTCACTAAACCATTGAATGAAAATACTTTTATAAAATTAAGACGAGAACTTGGAATTGTATCTCTACACGAATTATAAAAAAATTATTTCCATAGGTGATAAATAAATAAGTACTTAATTTTTTTTAACCAAATAAGCATATCTTCTCTTGCATTAGAATCTACTATTTTAGATAAATCAAATTAAAGGTCATAAAATTTGTTTTTATATTAACCATTGAATATATATATATATATATATATATATATATATATATATATATATATATAATTCATAGGTTACAAATCAAAAAGGATTTTGAACTTTCAAAGTATTTCTAAAAATAGAAATCAATAATATATATAAGATCAGAATGAGTGTTGAAAAAACTATTAAAAAAATCATCTTTTTAGATAAGAATGTCTTCGCAAGAGAATTTTCCATACTCATCCATTGATTTCAGCTCATCCACTGCAACATCTTCAAATAACTAAACTTCTATATATGTTCCCTTACGCATTACACCTTCAAATCATCACATTAGCTATACTCAAAACGGAAAACGAGTCAAAAAGAACATAGATTTAGGTTCACCGTCTACTCAACATCAAATAGATGATATACATCATTTTCAACGAGAAATAATCAGTATTCAACGCAAAATGTAATATGAACGGAAATATCAAGGATCTTGTTTTAGTTTTCTTAAGAAATTTGCTCTTAAAATTTATGGTCATTCTCCTGAAAAAAGCATCCAAAGACAGTCATCCCATCACATAGAAACACCTCCTTGTAATTTATAGGAAAAAGGTCCATCAAACAACCTCACCCTTATTCGTATTACTGATTCATTCGAAGATTGCTCATCAAAAGAATCAGAGCCTTCTAAAGATAAATATTTTTCTACGTTGGAATGTCTACATAAGGTGTATATATACGGTTTCCATATAGTAAATAATATGATTATTACATAAAATTCTTTAACATGAGAGTAAAGCTCTTATATATATATATATATATATATTAACATGATAATATTTAGTTATAAGCTGAAATTATGCAGAGACAACATATTTAGCCGGCTGAATGTCTTAGTTCGGACGGCTGAATCTTCAAGCAAAATCACACTAGACCCAAAAGCCAGCCGACTGGACTCGTTACTTCAGACGGCTAAATAGACCTATTTTTGGCCTATTTCTTTGTTGGTTGTGTTTTAAAAGCATTCAACCAAATAAAGTGTTCTACCGGCCGGTTGATGTATTGAATTTATTTTTAAATAACTAGCGTGTCTTTTAAGGCACCCATTCAATTCTCCACTAACCAATATATCTATTCAACACTTTGTTTCCTCATCCTCCTACATTTCAGCAAACAAAAACCCATTCTCCTCAAACCTAAAAATCTCACTTTTACCACCAAATCTCTCCTCAAAACAACCAATGGGTCCAAGAC
This sequence comes from Allium cepa, assembly GCA_030765085.1. Taxonomy (NCBI): domain Eukaryota; kingdom Viridiplantae; phylum Streptophyta; class Magnoliopsida; order Asparagales; family Amaryllidaceae; genus Allium; species Allium cepa. The sequence goes on along the minus strand of CM060938.1, from coordinate 399,100,275 downwards.
CTAAAAGAGCAAGACAAGCCTCCACTTCTACTGGTCCATCTCAAGACCAAATTAGGGCATGGCTCTATGATGATACCACTATTACAAGATTCTATAGCATGAAAAATTCAAAAATCTTTGAAGGAGAATTTATGTAATTCACTTGTTTCAACGGATATGGAATTCGAGAAATCATGGAGGCAAATAATTTTGATTCTCTTACAGGGTATGATGCTAACAATGTCAAGATTTACCCTCTTTCAATTAAACTTTTCTTCGCAAACATGAACTTTGATCATCAAAATCCACAAAATAAAACTGATGTATTTGGACTATGTTTTGGCATTAAGATTTATCTTTCTTAACAATGCTTAGGACATATTTTAAAATGCCCATCTCAAGGCTTAGATACCGACGAAATCGAAGTTGACATGTTTCATTAAGATGAAATGTCACATAGACTTCTATCCGACAATATGACCGAGCTAAAATCCAGTGCTTTGCGTCCAAAAGTTAGGTCAATTCATCGTGCTCTTATCCGGTCGCTTAAACCTCATACTAGTAGCTATGAAAAGGTTTATAAAAAGAATTTTCAAGCTCTATATGCAATTTACTCATCTCAACCTGTCAATTGGGGTAAGATAATTTTAGAAGAATTTGAAACCGTTAATCATAGAAGAGATTATAAAACAATACAATATGGAGCATATATTATGCGTATCTTGCAAAATTTTGGAGTAGTTATACCAAATTTTGAGTTTATGACAATAATCGAACTCAACTCCGAAACATTGAGTCTCATGGGCCTTCTAAAGCGGCTTGCAAGTTATACCAAAATAAAACATATGGGTTGCAAACCATGACCAAGGTATTACACAACCCTATGACACTGGCATTGCTTCCACCTCCCAAGGACCGCAAACTCAAGAAGATGTTAATGAAATTGAAGAAATCAATATGGATGCCTCTTCCACAGAAGCGTTTATTTCCTTATCTCGAAATCAAAGTAGGCTCAATCATCGTTTGACCAAAATTGAGCACAATGTTTCAAAAAACCAACAAAAAGCTCAATTTCATCAAAGGCTTCTTGAACAAGATTTGGGATAAGCTCTCTTGCTCTTCGTCAACGTCTGTTATTCCTCCTACTTCTTCAATTGAAGTTACCAAAAATCCAACTCCTTTTGCTTAAACGACTACTGAAGAGGAAGACGAACACAAAGAAGGTAACTTTGAAAGCCAAGAGTTTTGATTATTCTTTGTATCATGGTATGTTTGTATTATCAGCTTTTTATGACTCCTATCTATGTTTTATGTTTTAACTCTTTAAAGACAATTTGTGATGTAGTATTTATGATAACTTGATTGTTATGTTTCTGTTATGTTGTGTTATGTTTGTTTTCCATGTTATTCTGCACGGTATTTTCGTGAAATGTCTGTGATGTTTTGTATCCTATGATCTGTGATGTCTTCATGATGTAGTAATTGTATGTTCTGTGATACTGCTTCTCGTAATTTGTTATTTCTCCTATTGATATCTATTTTCTTCTTTTCAATGACAAAACGGGAGAATAAAGTAAGGCCATATGGATAGGGGATTATAAAGTTAGGGAGAGAATAACTCAACTTAAAATTGAACTTATATAATTGTCATCATCAAAAGGGGGAGAATGTTAGAACCTAGTATTTTGATGTTTTGATAGTGGCAACTATACAGATATATATTGTATATACTAACCATTTTTGTGGAAATGATATAAACTTTACAAAGAGATAATTATATTGAAATGAAGACCGAATTGATGCCGCAAAGAGTATCAATCATAATGTCTATATCTAGAGGTATAAATTTGTTAAAATCTCTTCTATGTGGTATAAACACCCACATAATTTTTCAGAAATTAAAATTTCAACATTAACACAACAAACTTATAACTCAACCGACTGAACTATCTAGTTCAGCCGACTGAATCTGAGCACGTGCACATAAATATTTATTAATATTCAGCCGACTGACTGAAAATATCAACTGGCTAAAAATGGTCTATATTGAACTATTTTCTTACTGATTTAAAAAATTATCTATTCAGCTAGCTGCCAAACTTTATTCAGCTGGCTGAATCTGTATAACGGCTAGTTTTCTGAAAAGTACCTCTTCTTCATGAAGGGTGACATCCCTAAAATCAAGAGTTGCGGTCCTGACTTTTCACCGGTTCTTTTCATGAATTATTGCGACTATTAAACTCTACATAAAGAAAATTATTTCATCATTTTCACAATCAATTCTATTTACAATTCTGTCTATCTTTACTATTGAACTCTCATGCATTCAATTCCAAATTGCTCACAATCATTCAAGAATATTTTTTGTGTTATCAAACTTACTTCCTTTCTTCAAAAACTGCACGATATACCACAAAGGAAAAGATTATAGGAAGGGTGTACGTTATTAACTTATCAGTGCTATTCAAGAGCACACTCGGTCAAATATATTTCTGCTACTTATAGTTGAAGTTCTGTTATAGTATCCTCTAGCGGCTGAAGTCCTATTCGGTTATCTAGGCGGTTGAAGTCCTGTTCAGTTGCTCAGGCATTGTAATACATGTTCCTTCGGGTTAAGTTAGGGTATTGATTAAATCTAGAAGGAGTATGAGACTGGACGTAGAATGTAAGTTCGAGCCAGTATAAAAGTCCCTGGTGCCTTTTACTTTATTGTTTTTACTATTATATTTATGTTCCGCACACGCAAATAGTTTAGTTAATATTTTATATTACACAATCCTTGGTCACTTTCTGAAACTTGTACGGTTGAATGGGAAAAATACGACGATTCACGTGCTCATAGAATCATCATAATAGGATATTCTTAGGAGCTCATAAAATGTGCATTGAAATTTGAAAATAAAAGAAATGGGGTACACACAAACCATAATCCTACCCAACCCTCTATATACATAAATACATACATACATACATACATACATACATACATACATACATACATATATATATTCATTATTCTGGCCACATGATTCTACCTTCTTTATATATTTCTTCTCCATCTTCATGAAACCCAAACCCACCTACATTCCTCCTCCTCTTTCTCCATCAAATTATCATTATTTTTGATGAATTAAAATCTAGGTCCTTATATTTTTCTAAGGGCTACACAGCCATGGACTTGGATCGACCCAAATTCGACGGTGGTAGTCGAAAATTACAGATTTGGCAAGTGGGTGATTTTTGAAGGAGATCAAAAATAGGTTTTGATGACATAGGTTTGCTTGTTTTGGTGAGGGGAGTCGAAAAATGTAGATCATATGAGCTAGAGATGGAGGTGGCGATGGCAGGTTTCTTTTAAAAGTTTCAAATGGAATATGGTTGTTGGTCACGTTTTTGGCTACTTGAGGTGGCACGTTCGTCTATGGAGGTGGCAAGTGGTGCTGACGGTCTCGGGTGGTGGTCTGGTTTCATGTGCGGTGGTATGATGATGGTTTGATGGATGTGCTTGTGGCAGTGAACAAAGAAAAGAAAGGAAAAAGAGAACGTGAACTACTGCTCACAGTGGCCAGAGGGGTGATGGTCGAAGGCAAGCAAAGTTGCAACGATGGTTAATGGTAGCGAAGTGTAAGAGGTAGTGGTGGTTGGATGTAAGTGCGTGCTTGGTGGAGTTGCTTGTGTAAATATGCAGTAGTGGAAGTATATAAGAAAAAGGAAAAGGAAAAGATGAGTGATGTGGCAAGTATGTGAGAGAAAAAGTGCATACAGTGCAGATGCATGGAGAGATAATTATGAAAAGTGTTAGTTAAGCTAATTATTGATTATGAAATTGATTAATTAATAGTTAGGTTAGTTGATTAGTTTAGTTATTAATATTTATACTGAAATCTTATGATAGCCATAGCTTTTGCATACGATATTCAATTTGGACGTGTTTTCTTGCATTACACTCATATTGAACTCCTCTATCACATTTGGTTTGTATTTTCACAATGATACCATGAGTGCTCTTTAGGATGTCCCCAAGATATGTTTTCGGATACTGCTATACAATTATAGCCTATCTTTTCTTAATGGATACAAAATACCCATGCTTTAGCACTTGGCGTAATAGCGACCAGTCCAACAACAAGTACTAACTTAACTTGGGGGTGGTAAGTTAGTGGCAGTAGGTGGCAAATTAACTTTGTTACTTATTTCGTTAGGAACTGCAAATTTTTTGGTCCATCACATTCATGCATTCACTATTCATGTAACTGTATTGATACTACTGAAAGGTGTTCTATTTGCTCGTAGTTCCCATTTAACACCCGATAAAGCAAATCTCGATTTTCATTTCCCTTACGACGGGCATGGAAGAAGGGGACATGTCATGTATCTGCCTAGGATCATGTCAATTACCCTTTTCCTTATCGGTATCGGGGCTAACAAGAATGGTTGGGACAACAAACTTCTATCTCGTTCGTACTTTGGATACTCGTATAACCATCAAAGGTTGTTGAAGTGACTAATTCCTGAAAATAGTAAGCATTGAAGATAAAGAAATCGTTGGAGTTACCATTTCTATCTAGTACTTATACGATAGGTCTTAAAAAACCTCTTGCGGGAAGGCTAGCTAGAGATTTCTTGTAAAAATACTAGCTCCTAACAGTTTATAATAAGCAAAGTGAAATTTAGATTCTATGACTTTTCCTCTTACTACTATTCTTAGGATAGAATTGAATAGCTTTTGTTAATGTAGTGATATTGTCTCTCATCATAATATGATTGTTAATATAGCATAACAACAGTGTTTTAAAACGATTTCTAACTTTAAAATGTGATTCTAATATATTTAAACACACATCTGATTTTTATAAAAGAAATTAAAAGTATTTTAAAATAATTTTAAATCTATTATCACACTTTTTCTTATTGACATGCTATTTTTATGAAATTACTTGACTTAGGGTATTTAATATTAAACCCCTATTGGTTGCTCTAGATGTATTATACGCATTGTATATGTGTTATTACAGATGCATATAGGCAGTTACAGATGTTAGCATGAGTGTTGGTTACATGAAAGCTTAGTTTGGTTGAAAACGCCGATCATAGGCGATGTAGTGTTTGGAAATGTCCATTGGATAGAATTTCGTGCATAGAGTTTCATGTGTACCGACCAATCTAAAGACGAAATATGATGGATTTGGGTATGTGATATGCCTCGAAATTTAGGATGGATGCCAGACATTTTAATCTGGTCTATACCTATCCCTTATTGGTTAAGTACACGACCAAAGTGGTTGCTATCAACTACTATGGAGTGGTCAGTATCTACCACTATTGATGATGGTCGATTTGGCCAATTTTTACGTAGATGATGGGGAGGCTTCGAGGAGCATAATGTGATGGTTTATTCATTCGAAATTTGATTTTGATTTATGTCTCTTCGACGAGTGGTATTGGTGATGAAGCAAGGATGTGATGCTTTGACGCAATGGCCCATGATGGGAAGTGGTGGCTTCAAAGATGAATATCCGTACTTCGAGATGTATAATAGGCGACGATGAGTCGGATTGAGGGAACTTTTGGATGATGGCTATGGGACATATGATGGTATTCAACGATTGATGATGACTATAGAGGATCGTTCCAACCATGGTGACTTCATGATGGGAGTTATATGATCAGTTCCAGGATGTGCTCAAAGGAATCGTTGACACTCGAGGGTTCGCAGGGGTACTCATAGAGAGGGGTATGCACTGGGCATGTGATGATTCCTGGGGACATGATGGTCCCTAGAGGGTGATGGCTATTTATTCAGAAGAAAGATGTATATACCCAGACTAACGTGATGGTGAGTCTAGTTCCTAGCCTACTAATTGGCATGGATTCAAGTACCGATGAGCCAAGATGTTGAGTAGTTCTTGACCATGATGGGTCGTTCGAGTTATCATGCATCTAACGCACCGAGTGAGTGAATGTGAGGATGGATGATAGATTCTATGTTTGTTTGATTATTTATCACCCTAGGGATGTCACATGATGTCGATATTATTGATGTATATATTTGGACGCCCCTTAGTGCTTTGATGTATGGTACACTCATGATAACTGTGATATGGAATAGCATATATCCTTTGTTATGTGCTAAATCATTAGATGCATGGACATGTCGGGTATGATTCTCGATACCCCATGTTTCATATACTATATCGATTTTCATATCATTTTGAGTTTGTTTATCACTCACGCCAGAATGTTATTTGATTTAAGGTTTAATGTTTTGCTTCTTATTACCTTGGGCACTCTTTAACGTATAGACTAGATAACAGGTGTAAACGATACATGGAGTTTTGCATGTGAACTAGCAGGAGGCGATGCTTTCTAATATTTATATTTTTTGGCTTATTATTGCTTATTTCGCTGTGTGACACTGTGGAGCATTGATAGTGTTTGACTTACTTTTCTTAGAGATAATTAATCGATTGAATTTATTTATTAGTTTATAAACTCTATTATTGTTTTGTATAACTACATGATCATGTGTACTCTAATTATGTGATTCATGTAGTTATTACTATCTCATATGTTTTATATATGTGATGATGATTATATTTCATTCGATGGTCTATGTGGTATACGACGATTTCTATGACTATACGATGTTTTCTTTGTCTTCTCTTATATTGTTTTCTCTTTATTCCTCTCCTTTGCTTCTATTCTTTTCCTTGACAATCATCCAACATCGATCGGATGCTCCAGCCATATAAACCATAACTTGTTCGAAACATGGTCAATGGGATACTGTCTTCCGCTACTTTCAGTTGTTGGAATCCCATTGCCAAATCTAGCCAAGAGAATGCTAGAGCTCTACTTGACTGATCAAACTAGTCGTTTATCCTAGTAAATAGATAACGATTCTTTAAAATCAGCTCATTCAACTTCCCAAAATCAATTCACATTTAAAAATATATATCCGACTTATTTACGGATAACGTAGATGCTTCCCATGTTGAACTATTCGACCTGATGAAACTTTTATCCTCAAGTTCCACTAGCTACTTCTTAAATTCTTCCATCTCCTTGGGCGGCATTCAATTATGTGGTCTACTAATAGGTTATACCCTCGGCATTAAGTCTATTCAAACTCAAGTGCTCTTCTTGTTGGTAGTCCCATTACAGGTTCAAAAATGTCTATGAATTCCCTTACCACCCATAATTTACTAGCCTCACCATCATCTTTATAGCACATAACATCAAGTCTGACCTCTCCTACATTACATCCAAAGCTATCATAATTCTTTCCCCACCTCTAGGATTTCGTATTGTTTGTTTTTTCATTTTCTTTTTTATGTTCTTGCTCAAAATAATAAATTCGGGATTATGAGGTTCTCCCTAACCAATTCCTAATTTTAAACGTATAAAAAAAGAAAAAAATGCTTTGTCTATTCGATCCAAAAAAGTGGAGAATGCGCATTTGCTTGAAATATTTTCAAGATAATTTTTTTACGCCTTTGAGCACGCATAGAACCTTTGATTATACCACGGCGAAAATCCGATTGTTGTGAGTAACGTATCAAAGCCACTTCATCTTTCGACTCAATCATAAGATGATAAGTTCATTCCATACCGAACCAGACTGGAATAGGGTTATGTACATTCTAATTATGAGAAGGGGTCATTCGAGCGTATGTAAATAAATACTATGTTTCCATATGGACCCTACATCGTTACATTCTATTTAGGATTAGGAATAGGCATAATCGGGCCTGCTTCTGACATATCTATCGTTATTCCACTAGCAGCCTGTAATTCGAACTGAGGATGGGTTTTGGAGTTAGCTCACCCTCGCAGGATCGCGACCCTTTGTCCCGGCCATTGTAGCACATGTGTCGCCCAGAAGAGAGATTTCAAGAAATGACACATCTATTCACTCTATCAATAACCGAGCCGGATCTGGTGTATCATAGGGGATTTGCCTTTTCTATTGATTCCTATGGGTTGGATCAAAAAAATTCTTGAATGAGGTATTCAACTCCAGAGATGAATCGAAAAAGAAATCTTCATTGGTTCTACCTCCTCTTTTTTATGAGGAGAATGAATCTTTTTATCGGAATACCCAAAATTATCGTCATTTTATTTCTATCTTTCCATACATAACCAAAGAATGGAAAGAATTCCTCAAGAGTCCTAGGTCCAAGAAGCACGTGATAAATACCCCCAAATCCCAAGACTGTAGAGGAAATTAAGTGAAGTACTCCAGATACAAAGTATTCACTTTTAGCCCTTATAAAAAAACTTATTTTTGAACCTCTTTCACGCTCTTGTCAGGTCGAGGTACTGCAGAAGAAAAAAATGCAAAATCCGATCCAATTTATCGTAATCGATTAGTTAACATGTTGGTTAACCGTATTCTGAAACACGGAAAAAAAATCATTGGCTTATCAAATTATCTATCAAGTCATGAAAAAGATTCAACAAAAGACAGAAACAAATCCACTATCCGTTTTACGTCAAGCAATACGTGGAGTAACTCCCGATATAGCAGTAAAAGCAAGACGTGTAGGCGGGTTGGCTCATCAAGTTCCTATAGAATGATAACCCTATTGGCATAATCAATTCTAGCATCATTTTGCACCAATCAGTCCATACCCGTAGTTACCCTATACCCTAAAAAGCCAAGCACACATCAGCCGTAAGCAAACAAGTGTCCACATAATTCAAATTCAAGGTTATTGCATCCTAATTTGACAGTGGCATACCCACTAATCGAATTAACCATACACAGGGACGTAACCAAATAGGTAGTGTCTAATTCTAACTTATCAACCAAATCTCTCGAAATGACAGAGTGAGTAGCACTAGTATCAAATAGAGCTCTAATCGATATACTAAAAATCAAAATCATACCTCCAAGCATACCCTTTCCTTTCTCCTCGGTTGTCGATCCAAACAAAGGACTTTCTAAAGCATGAACTGTTACCTACTTTTCCTATAGGCAATCCCCCTTCTTATGGCCAGGCTATTAGAGATAAAGAACTTGGCCGTGTCCTTGTTCTCCCTCCCTTAGTGTCCCTTTTTCCCATAATTAAAGAAAGTAACCATTACTATAATTGGCCTCTATGCTCCTTCTCCAAGAGTCTTTCTTCCTTCCTGATCCTTTCCACCCTTCTGATATGGATTAAATCTCCTCTTTTGCCCTCCCTTAGGCCTAATATTAGCACTCTTTTATTCTTGAAATAAGCGGTCATATCGTCTCACCATTTCTACAACTATATCAAAAGGAACCATTAAATGAGCCATCACCTCGATATTTAGCCCCTTCCTTGGACCTTCTATGAATTTCTCATTCTTATTTAATGGAGTATTAATATGCTCCTTCCATACTTCGACAAAGCATTAAAACATCGAATTTACTCTACCAAAGTCATCGCCCTTGCTTTAAATCAAGGAAATCCTAACATAATGCACTCTTCTATGATTCGGGGATAAACTGAGCCTCGAATCGCTCCTTAAACCGTTCCTATGTTATCTCCTCCTTTGGAAATTTAGTAATCACAGTCTCCCACAGTCCAATGCATCCTCCTGAAGGTGATGAGAAGGCAACCTCCTCTTTTGGAATTATCATACCCAAGTCTTCGAAGATACATTCACATACTTTCATCCAGTTTAACACTTCCAAAGTAGACACCTTTCCACCATAACTACTAAAATCCTTATTCATCTTAGAAAAGTATACTCCTCTTGCTACCTATATATTGGCTCAACGACTCCTATTAGTTGTTGCCTCATCATCTATGTCATAAACTGGCGAAACAAATAATCATATCCGTTCCTCCTTCAATCGGGGCAAGCACTTAAGTAGCCGCTTCAGCACGAACTTCCACAATTGCCTCTGCTGCTTAGCAATTAGTTCGCATATTGGCCGTTCCTCTACTAGAATTTGATCTTGTGCTTCCTATGGCCAAACTTTGGTTACATAGGTCAGCTTTTGCCTTCTTTTTAAGCAAGGGTTCGCAAGAAACGGTAGTAAAGAGAGAGCAACCGTAGAAGGGTAGATATATAATAGGATATCTCTATATCAAAATACAAGTATGTACTTAGGCACTCGTTTTCTACTATTGAGATCTACTTTACTTAGGCATTCTCCTAACCTAGCTCTGATACAACGTTGTGACTTCCCCCACTTTGAGACCCAAAATAGACATCGATGATGCTGCAGACATCACTAGATTCATTTTCAAGTGACAAAGTACGATATTATTTTACACATCATTAAGTAAATAGAGTAGCTAAATAAATTTTCATTATACAAATTTGTTTTACGAGATTCATTGCATCATCGTTAACCCTTTTCATTCCCATGCAGGGTAAATACGGTAAGAAAGAGTAATGCCACTCTAATATGTGAAGATGCCAACACAACACATAACCACTTATAATTCTTGGTTTTACATAATGGAATTTTTAAAATAATTTTTATTAACTAGATAAGCCTCCTGCTTCACCTTCGAAATCTTTATTAATATTTCCAAAAGATGCCAGTCATTGGGACCAAAAATGGCTCAAACACCCAACTTCTTATGAAATATAAAAATGAGAAAAGAAGAGAGGATAAAAGTGGGAAAATAACACATGCTTTTTACTATTGTTTGGCAAATACACCAGCCTATGTCCACTTAGTTGATTTCTACTGATCATCCATTATCTCCACAAAACCTTTCTTACAACTCAATAAGGATCCAATAGAGTGTAATTCAAAAGTGCAATTCATAACTCATTGAAATTAGGAGTTTGAAAATAATAAAAAGTTAAAGTCCTTTTCCAAGTGATCTCTACTTATATTTCTAGATGAAACTCCTTAAAATATGTTCTTAAAAATGCTCCAACATATTCTCTACGTTCACTGTATTTCTCCACAAAATATTCCATGATTGACCCGACCCAATAATTCACAACTCATCACCGAACTATGAATTTCATGTCATCATCGAGTTGACTTGGGACGAGTTCAGGTTTCACTGGGGTCAGATTTGGGTTTTCCCTAAAATTGCTTTGTTTCATGTCTTTCCTTCTCTTACTTTGGCTATTTTCAATATTTTCCTACGTTCATCTCAGGCATGACACGGGCACGACCTAAAACAACAAGTAGAGAACGTTAAGCCGAACTTTTTGATTGACTTTTTGCTATCTCCTTTGTATTCGTTTACTGTAATGGTTTATGATACCTTTATGGGTTTGTATCCATTTCTTCCTCGTTCCTTAGCCCAGTTTAACAGTTCGACTATGTTCAGAGATTTGAAATTTTGGTAATAACAATTGTCCCTTAAATTACGCCTTATGAATGTAAGATGTTCTTTGCTCAAGAACAAGCATCAGGAGTGATTAGTCGCTGGTATTCAAACTATCTAGCTACCTACTAGACCAATCGATGTGAATCATACAGTTCCTTTGGATCCACCTACAAATGAAAGGTTCCACTGGACCCATCACAGCTAAGGACTTAGGTCCTGACCTAAGTGTTAGTCATAAATCCTAGCGATTCCGTGTTCATCTAGAAATCAGTACATCATATATCATAAATTAAGATCATTATACATTTCCTTGAAATTTTATTACCACATATCAATGTCAATATTATATGATGTTCCTCTAGGACTGAACTATTATATCATTTATTAGGTTACCATGAACCACCAATTAGTAGAGTTTAGTGCCATCGATTATAACACTACTTACAAATCGTCTGGTATCACCCGACATTTCATCATAAGCGTGTCCAATCAAATTGAGGTAGTGATATAATCCAAAAATCATTATCAAATCATTTTAAAGTCAAAAGGCATTTAAATCCCCATGTCCTATTTCTGAACTCTCTGTATCTCATAATCAATTTCTAGTTTAGTTTCTCATCCCTTTGGATTATATAACCATATACCAATCCACTTTCAGATTTCTTTGGACCATGTAACCAATACCCATTTCAATTTCCAATCTCCTTGGATAATATATATATAATATATATATATATATATATATATATATATATATATTCAAATTGAGCCCAATGCACCTGCTCTTCGATGAGGAGACCCAGTATCTGAGCAAGTCCACACACTCAATCTCCATTGAGGGGACTTGCTATTCAATTGCAACCAACCACTCGTTCTCCAACAAGGTGGCTTGTTACTTGATCGCACCCATCCGTTCACTCTCCAACGAAGGAGCTTGCTATTCGTTTGCACCGTCAATTCACTCTCCAACGAAGGGGTTTTCTATCCTATATAAGTTAATTCGCTCACTCTCCGATGGGGGGGCTCGATATCCGATTATTTTAGTATTTTAGCTTGAAGAATAACCAATCTACATTGCTATTTCATTGTAATATCAATGTCTGTCATCACGTTCGAGTGATTTTTAAGTCCACATATCCGTCAGTCGTCCATTTATAGAGTTTAAACCGATATATCAAATGAAAATCAAAGCATTTAATCCGATCAAGAATTGCTTTTGGTCCCAAACTCAGGTTGTGTTTGGGGACCGATCGGGATCCCATACACGTGTATATGGTTAAATAGTAATCCTTCAAATCTTATTCAAAGGAAACAAAAGTCTAAAGCTTGTACCTATTCCAAATTAATCACGATATGGAATAATCATCCTTGGCCTAAATCCTTGGCTCGATCCATATACATCTACCGTAGATAGCGGTAACTCCGACTATGCCACTATGGTTTGTTTCCTCATATACCATTGTAAGAGGTTATTCTGAACATGTTCCTTTATTAAGTCACATGGATGTATGCACACATTTGTTTCATGCACATCTAACTCATGGAATGGGCGGTGTTTTCCAAAAAAAGTTCTCCCAAATTGAAGGTTCTCTCCTCATAGGTTTTCTATAGGGAATCTACCCTTTGGTATCCAAATAAATCCTTTCCGGGATCTTAATTAGTTCAGAAGGAAGAGAATTTTGGTTCCCTCCTTTGTTGCTTTGGTCCCTCAAAGCCATCGTTGGCCTTTCATTTTCCTTTATCTTTTCTATATCCTATTATGGATGGTCCTTCATCATCCATGACATTTACTTCAACGCCTTCATTCTCTTCAGCATCCTCCTAACGCAGGAATCTACCAGCTTGATAATTGAAATCCATAAGAACCACTGGTGGATCCCTTTCCAAAGCAATTTTGGAATTAGTCTTACGCACGACTGTTGAAACTATCTCAATCATAACTATTGATGGAACTGGCTTATGGATTGCAGCTTTTGCCGCATTGAATCTGGTCAAATAACTCCTTAAAGTCTCTCCTGCCTTTTCCTTCATACTTGAAAGCATCGTCACGTTCTTTGGTCATGTAACATTAACTCTGAACTGTTTCATGAATCTGTCTACCAACTCAACCCACATACTAATGGACCCATTCTCAATTTGTCTAAACCATATCGCCACCAAATCTATCAGATATAACTAGAAATACTATCCCATCACTTCCTCTGAAACACCTAACACTTCCTTATGTCGGATATATCTTGTTAATCCACCTTTCGGCAAGGTCAGAGACAGGCAGATTTAACTAAAACAACTTCACGATTATCGAGGCTGAAATATGATAGATTCGGTTCAAATCGATGGTGTTCACTTGGATAGATGATAGGTCGTTCAGTCGGAATGAAGAGTGTTTGGAATTCGACCATGTTGCTCGGTCGTTCGGCATGGCAATATCCGGTCGAGGTATGGAAGTTCAGGAATATCGTTTGGTTGCGGCTCGGCATTGCCGCTCGGCATTGGACGTCGTTCGGCATTGAACAACACTCGGCATCGAGGGTCGTTTGGCATTGCGGGTCGTTCTGCATGAGACATCGCTCGGCGTTGTGGTTTGGCCTTGGTTGTCGTTCGGCATGTGTGGGTCGGCATCAAGTGGCTCAGCATTAATGGGATACTGCTCGGCCTAGGTGGCTCAGCAAATGCCGCTCGGTCGGGGACGAAGGATGTACATGGTTCGGCAATGGCCTTAATGGGCCCAAACTACTCAGGAGGCCCAACAACTTGGTTTTGTCTATAAATACAACGTGTGGGTCTCCAGATGGGGGATCTTCTTTTTGGGGGGCTCTCTAGTTTTCTATTTTCTAACATTGAGGTTACTCTGCCATCTTGTAACTATAATTGATTCGAACATCAATAAAAAAGAAAACTTCTGGAGTGGACGTAGGCCGGAGTTAGCTGAACCACTATAAATCTATTGTTCTTTACTGATTTCAGTTTAATTTTGACTGTTCTTCACATTATTACTCTCTACGTATACCCTATATGTTATCTGTGACTGTTAGTTGGTGCTTTTATTTACATTTGGGTGTTACTGACCAATTTTGGCGCTAACATTTTTGGTGCTTTCATTGAGAGGGCAAGCACTCAGGGATCTTGAAGCAAGGAACTCAGATTCTTGGATGCAATGGCTAGGCCATCAGCAAGGAAGCAAGTGACAAAAAGGAGCAATCGGGAAGGAAGTCAAGAGGCTTCCTCTGGTGCTGGAGAAGGTCAAGCATCCATCTACATCACTAGAGACGAGATGGAAGCGATGTTGAAAAGACAAGAGGAGATGATGCAGGATCTTCTCAGACAATTTGCACAAGCAGGAAATGCAGAGCTCAGACCCGTGGAGCTGGATCAGAAGTGCTCAACCAGCAAGCAGAGAGAATAGCTCAACAGGGGGGCAGCCCCAAATCAGCAGATGGCTAATAATCTAGATGGATCCAGACTCGGGGGCATACCACCAGGAAACGTTAGACCAATCCATAAGGGGATACCAGATGACGCTATGCAACCCGACACCAATAGGAGTGTAGGAGTACGAGATGAGGAGTATGTGACGGAGTTCCCTCGTTAACTCAAGGGGAAGACCGGAGGCAACGGATAAGGATTACAGCTCGAGGACAATGACAGATTAGCGCAGATGGTCAGACGGGATGTGAGAGGTGGATTGGTAAACAAAGACTTCGAGGATGTGAATAGGAATCCTTTTACTCCTAATATCAGGCAAGCTAGGAATCCACCGGACTTTAAGCTACTAATGTTGGACATGTATGATGGGAGAATGGATCCCACAGTTCACCTAACAAGGTACATGAGACATATGGAGGTACTGTGGGCATCGGATGAGGTCATGGCTCGATGCTTCCCATTGTATTTGATAGATATCGCAGCTATGTGGTTCAGACAACTGGAGAGTGGTTCTACCGGTACATGGACGGAGCTGATTGAAAAGTTTATAAGACAGTTTCGGGTCCATATAGTCAAACCCAAAAACGTAATGACCCTGACATCGATGAAGCAATGAAAGGGAGAGTCGGTTAGGTTCTTAACCAAATTTAACGTAGCAGTAGCATCGGTGGATCGACCTGATCCGTCGATGGTTTTGATGGCAGTAGTCTTAGGAATCGCGGATAATTCAAATTTCAAGATATTATTGGAATAGGACCCACCGAGGGACCTCGGGGAGTTCTACCATGAAGCGGAAAGGTTCTTGAGGCAGGAGGATGCACAGGCTGAGAGAGTAGGGAGAGAGGCTGAAGCTTATGCAGTGAGGGGTGGAGGTCCATCCAGGGAGGATCCAAGTAAAGATGATAAAGGAAAAAAGGAAAACGAATGGAAACAGTGACACTTCGAAGAGGCCTCGAAGGGAGTCGAAGTTTTCTTCTTACACAGATTCAACTAAGACTCTGGAAAGGATTTACTTGGATACTCGAGGGCGCCTCCAATATCGAAGGCCAGCAAAGAGAGAGCCTTTAGAATACGAACGGACATCGGGAAAGCATTGCCTATTCCATGAGCTGGATGGGCACAACGCAAACGACTGCAGGCATTTGAGGGATATCATTGAGAAGCAGGTAAGAAATGGTCATCTACAGCAATATGTTATGGCAGTGGGACAGGAGCGACCACCGCGTACCTTGAATGAAGGTGGTACTGGACCTAGGCAACGTCAGCTCATTATCAACTAAAAATATTTATGGTTTTGAATAAGTAATAGAACTCAAAGTAATACGGCTAGGTCACTTACACACGTACGAGATCGAGGACGGTCCCTAGGCGTGCTCTGAGATGATGAAAACCCATACTACTTGAGTCTATGAAATCCTACTTTCTTTCTATTTGTCTGCAAACTTTGGTTTCCTCTTTCGTACTTTAGACGTTTACTTTTCTTTGGTATGGTTTTGGAGTTTGGATTGAACTCCCGGTTCGGTTGGTTTTTTGGTTCGCCATTTTGGTTTGGATGTTTGATTTTTGATTTGGATTTTGAGTAGGATTTTTGATTGGATTTCTGGTTTTCTAATTGGATTTGGATCATTGTAATAAACAGTTCAGGTTTTGTGATTATTGTCCCGACCGGAGAGATGGGGCAGTGATCGCGAGTTACGAGTCCTTTTGCTGGAGAGCGATGGAATGGACTCGAACAGAATATAAAAAGTCCTTGGCCGGAGTGCCGAGGCCGGTGAATATCAAAGTCCTTGGCCGGAGTGCCGAGGCCATTGAGTATCAAAGTCCTTGGCCGGAGTGCCGAGGCTGGTGAATATCAAAGTCCTTGGCCGGAGTGCCGATGCCGGTGAATATAAAAGTCCTTGGTCAGAATGCCAAGGCCGGTGAATATAAAAGTCCTCGACCGGAGTGCCGAGGCCGGTGAATATCAAAGTCCTCGGCCGGAGTGCCGAGGCCGGTGAATATCAAAGTCCTTGGCCGGAGTGTCGAGGCAGGTGAATATCAAAGTCCTTGGCCAAAGTGCCAAGGCCGGTGAGTATCAAAGTCCTTGGCCGGAGTGCCAAGGCAGGTGAATATCATAGTCCTTCGCCGGAGTGCCGAGGCGGTGAATATAAAAGTCCTTGGCCGGAGTGCCGAGGCCAGTGAATATCAAAGTCCTCGGCCGGAGTGCCGAGGCCGGTGAATATCAAAGTCCTCGGCCGGAGTGCCAAGGCCGGTGAATATCAAAGTCCTCGGTCGGAGTGCCGAGGCCGGTGATATCAAAGTCCTCGGTCGGAGTGCCGAGGCCGGTGAGTATCAAAGTCCTTGGCCGGAGTGCCGAGGCCAATGAATATAAAAAGTCCCTGGCCGGAGAGTCGAGGCCGGAGAACATACAAGCCCTTGATGGGAAAGTCGAGGCTAGGGCAGGATAACGTGACCCGACGAGGTCTACGGCTTTAAGGTTAAACCTGGAGAGGTCATGGACTTAATAATGTGGTTATGAACAGGATATGGACTTCGAATATCATATTTGAGGTTATTCAAAACACACCTTCCAAAAGCAAGGTATGTTTTGGGAGGCAAGTGTTAACCCACCTTTCGACAAGGCCACGGATAGGCAGATTTAACTAAAACAACTTCACGATTATCGAGACTGAAATATGATGGATTCGGTTCAAATAGATGGTGTTCACTTGGATAGATGATAGGTCGTTCAGTCAGAATGAAGTGGTTCGAAGTGTTTGGAATTCGACCTTGTGGCTCGGCCGTTCGGCATGGCAATATCCGGTTGAGGTATGGAAGTTCAGGAAGATCGTTTGTTTATAGCTCGGCATTGCCGCTCGGCATTGGATGTCGTTCGGCATCGTACCTCGCTCGGCATTGGAAGTCACTCGGAATTGGATATCGTTCGGCATCGTAGCTCGCTCGGCATTGGAAGTCGCTCGGCATTGGATGTCATTCGGCATCGTACCTCGCTCGGCGTTGGAAGTCGCTCGGCATTGGATGTCGTTCCGCATCGTACCTCACTCGGCATTGGATGTCGTTCGGCATCGTACCACGCTCGGCATTGTACCTCTCTCGGCATTGGACGTCGTTCGACATTAAACATCGCTCGGCATCGAGGGTCGTTTAGCATTGCGGGTCGCTCGGCATTAGACATCACTCGGCGTTGTGGTTTGGCCTTGGTTGCCGTTCGGCATGTGTGGGTCGGCATCAAGTGGCTCGACATTGATGGGATACAGTTCGGCTAAGTGGCTCGGCAAATGCCGCTCGGTCGGGGACGAAGGATGTACATGGTTCGGCAATGGCCTTAATGGACCCAAACTACTCAGGAGGCCCAACAACCTGGTTTCGTCTATAAATACAGCATGTGGGTCTCCATATGGGGGATCTTCTTTTTGGGGGGCTCTGTAATTTTTTATTTTCTAACGCTGAGGTTACTCTGCCATCTTGTAACTGTAATTGATTTGAACATCAATAAAAAGGAAAACTTATGGAGTGGACGTAGGCTGGAGTTAGCCGAACCACTATAAATTTGTTGTTCTTTACTGCTTTCATTTTGATTTTAACCGATCTTCACATTATTAGTCTCTACATATACCCTATCTGTTATCTGTGGCTATTAGTTGGTGCTTTCATTTACATTTTGGTGTTAGTGGCCAATTTTGGCACTAACATATCTCATCAAGTGAATGGTCGGATCTAACCTTCTGTCATACATCTCCAACACTGGTAGCTTGAAATCAAGCAGATTCCTTGTGTATCAGATATTTAGGGTTAATGGAGTCATATTCATATCCTTCAAGCTCCATTCTTAGGGTCCACTTTTTGGTACTCATCTTATCATCTCTACAATTTTACTATTATCATCTAATGGAAGTCTTCGATCTGTATCATCATTCGGCCACATGTTCCTACGAGGAACTCTTAGCTCCTACTCCTATTGTTATGCATTTGCATCCTAAACTTCATTTTATGGCTCAAAATCTTTCCTCATATTTTCTACTTTCTGTCCCAGGACAACATTAATCATGCCCCTACCTCCATGACTCGGCACCGAGTTGAAATCCTAGGTTGGCACTAAGTTGTAAGGTTGATAGGAGATTGACACTAAATCCTCTGCTCCATTTCCAAGCACACTTGTTCCACCTTTCAGCCTCTGATTTTGGTTTCTAACGAATCCAGTTATTTTCTATTGTTCCATTCTTCTAAAGATTATGTTAAGCATTTTCTCTTGATGAGCTATCACCCTTTCTTGCATTTTCATCAACATTCTCTCCAAGTCACATAGATAGATAAGGGGTTTGATTCTGAGGATAGTTCATAGTTGTGCCTTGTTATTATAGGCTTCCTCCAATAAAAGATCTTCTATTAGGCCTCTTCATCTTCTTTAAATCATGCTTAGTCATTAGATCCAAGACTTCTCAGTGGAAACTAAAATATTTTTACCAAAAATGGCACAATCACCTAATTTCTTATCATAAATAAAAATTAGAAAAGAAGAGAGAATAAAAGCAAGAAAATAATATATAATTTTTATAGTGGTTTAGAAAATACTCTGATCTATGTCCACTTAGTTGATTTTTATTGATTATCCTTGTTTTTACAAAGTTGTTCTTACAACTCCCTTGCTTACAACTTGGTAAAGATTTTATTGAGTGTAACTCACAACTCATTGAAATCAAGAGTTCAGATAGAGTAAGAAGTTCAAGTCCTTTTCTATAACACCCCATATTTTTATAACCTTATTTAATACATTTAAATTAGTAAGATTAAATTAAATAATGTGAAGATTAATAGGTTGAGATCAGATTAGTTGAAGGTAGTCGTGCCATGTTAAGTGGGTTAACTAAAATGAAGTAACACTAGATAATGTATTAGGAAATGAGAAGGGCGTTATGGGTAATTGTAAAACCTTATACCCTAAACCCTTATGAGATGGTAATTCGTGTTCATTCACTCTCATTTCACTAAAAAACTAAATTGCGAAGGCCGACCACCATTTTCCATTCTAAAAAGAAGGGGATGTTACAATTTCCAGGTGATCTCTACTCCTATTTATAGATAAAAATCCCTAAAATAAGCTCTTGAAAATGCTCCAGCACGTTTACTATGTCGCTCCGCAAAAAGTTCCATGACTGACTTAACCCAAGAACTCAAAACCCATCATCGAGTTGTGAAATTCAGGTCGTTACTGAGTTGACTCAGGTCGAGCTCAGGTTTGACTTGGGTCTGACTCGGGTTTCCCTCGAATTTGCTTTATTTCATGTCTTTCCATCTCTTGCTTATGGTTTTTTCAATATTTGCATAGGTTCAGCTCAAGTATGACTTAGGTCTGGCCTAAAGCCCTATGTTGAGAATGTTCAGTTGAAGTTTTTGATCCATTTTTTGCTATCTCCTTTGTATTCATTTACTTTATTGTTTTATGATATCTTTATGGGCTTGCATCCGGCTTTTTTAGTTCCTTAGCCCAGTTAATCATTTGAGTCAATTACTAGACTGGAAAATTTGGTCGTAACACCTGTCTAATCCATAGCCTCAACCTACTCGAATGAGTACCCATGAATTTATGAAAAATAATAAAAACATGGGTAGGACATAAAGTTTAGTATGAGTAAAATCTTTACCTTAAGCATCTATAGTGAGACCATGCTACTATAGCATGGACTGGGTTTTCCCCTAATTTTTTCATCGTAACAATCACATTATAACCCGTAAACAAACATTACATCCAAAGCAACCATGTGCACTACATCCAATCCATAAGTGTACCTACACTTGTCATCCCATTATGAACTATGTCAAATTTATATTTTCAATTCAAATTAGGTATACCCTATACTTAACATTCAATTATGAACCATGTCAAATTTATATTTTCAATTCAAATTAGGTATACCCTATACTTAACATTCAATTATGAACCATGTCATATAATAGCCAATCATCCATCCATACACTACCTAATCTCCTAATCAAATGTTCACCTTTAAGTTATCATTAACTTATTTTAGTGACTACCTCCTTAGGTTTGTTTATCAATAATTTATCTTTTCTCGAATAATGTCACTTGATCAAATGGCATCTCATTCCACCAATATTAGCCACCCCAACTAGACTACCTACAGTCTCCTAAGAGGTCGAATATAAGCACCCTGAATACATTTCAATAAGCGTCCTTATTGAGTGTCAATAAACCCACTTAGTCCTTGAACCTTTATCGTTCATGTTGCCAATTTATTTCATTTATTTATAACACCACCCTTATGTTTTAGCCCCCTGCCCTAACTCCCCTTTAGAGTTCAAAAAATGTTCTTAGGTTGAACCTTATCGTTGTATCTTACCATATACCACTGGACTATAGACTAATGGTCAAGGCAAGTTGTCATCCAATAACTCTATGAGCTGATATATCTTCATGACCATGGTTTAACATCTTTTCTTACATTTAGTTATAGTGTATCCTACACTTCCTTTAGATAAGACATCTTTATCTTTGATTAAATGATACCCTATCATTTATTAGCTTCTCTATGCTTTCTTTCATTTCAAAAATAAGTTGGCACAATTTTAACTTATAATTCTTCCTTTATTTCATCTTTATGAAATAGTCAATTAACATTTGAAAACTATCTTCCAAAGCACGCTAATTATTTCTTGTTTTACATGGAAAAATATAGCTTCCCAAGCTATTTCAATTTGAACTTAGTTGTTGCATATTTGGCTATCTCACAGCCATCACAAGTTAAGCCTAACTATCGCATATTGGCTATCCCATAGTCTTCATGGGCTAATTCTCCTAGGTCATCGCAAGTTGACCTTCAACTAGCTACCATATGTAGATAGTTTATTTTAGCTATCATAAGTTGAGCCTTTGTATACATAATGACCCCAAAAAATTGTGCTTTTAATATTTACGTATTTAAAAATGAATTTTTAATACAAGAGTGAACTAGATGTCGTATTTGTAACCGCTGTGAAGATCTTTTGAGATGATCAATTTAATATAACAATTTTGATACATTTGGAGTTACAGTTTGTGAAATTGAGGCGTTATAATGTTTAAACAGCGTACATAGATTTTTTTAGGTCAAATTGGATATACTGCCCATAACTTTACATAACAACTATATAAATGAGACTACAAAACCCTATCTATCACATCTTTCTTTGGTTTCCTTCCCTAATCCTGAAATTTCCCTAATTATCTACTGATGGTGGATAATTATCACTAATCCAAAATTGATTTAAAATTTAAAGTGCCTAACCCTTATATATTGTATATCATTGCGAAGCTCTTGACGAATGGAGTCAATGGGTAGTGTTTGTTTTTCAGAAAGTTGCACAAGTTGACCGGTATTTGTGGTCAAAGTTCGAGTCGAAAAAATCAAAAGAGTAAATTTGGGCATTTCCTATTTCAATGATGATTTATGAAATTGGAAAATGGAATCGGTATCACTTGTGGCATGGAGGTGATTGGTGGCAATGGTATTGGCTAATTCGGCCTAAAGTGGTTGGATTTCCACAATCAAGGTTCAAAAAACCCTAAGTAAAGGTGGTAGCAATGCTAATTCTGGCCAGTGAAGGAAACTTAGGTGGTTCGGCAGGTGGAGGATGGTGACGACGTTCTATTTAAGGTGGTTGGGGCGTAAATGAGGTGATTTGGGGGAGAATTAATCAACCAAAAGCTACAGCATAATGGGTACATCGATGACATGTTTGGATTGGGGAAGCAGATGATATGGAACAGGATTTGCTGAGTTTGAAGACTATTGAAAAAGCACATTGGTATGACTTATTTGATTTAACTAATTGAAATTTAAAAAATAAACTCCATAACTATTGATGAAAAATCACATTTGTCGATGTATGTTATGTTCTATGGATGACTATTTAATTATACAATATTTTGAATGTGTTATCTATGACGATCCTTTCCAAGTTAAAAGTATGAAAGAAGGAGCTATAAATAGGATTTGGAAGCATATGTAAGTATTAAGATGGCTTCCACAAGTATCGAAGAGGGTCTCGTAAGAATCAAAGAGGGTTCCATGAGCATCAAAGAAGCTTCGTAAGAGTTAAGGGAGCTTTCAAAAGTGTTGAAGTGGAACCTTTGAAGACACCAAGAGGAAGTTAGGCTTTCAATAGGACTAAAAAGGCCTCCCAAGCATTAGAGAAGATGCTTTTGTCCTGGTTAAAGGAGCTTTCGTAAACATCAAGGAAAACGCCTTTGCATAGCTCAAATGGAATGCTTCCACTGACATTGTTACCTTCCGGAAGAGCTGAATCTCTGCCTTCTGCAAGGTTTGAAGCCCACCATCTATGGAGGTTGAAGGATCACCTTCCACAATTCCTAAATTATCAAGAAAAGCTATCATTTCACGAGGAAAACAGCACCCATCCGCATATATTGAACCACCTTCCGCAATAGTCCTTCCGCGGCTCTTCTTTAAAACCCATCTGCACCTATCCAAACATCCTTTCACACTTCTTCAAAAACCACTATCCTATGAAGCTGCCTCGCTTTGACAATGACGGAGGACTCCAAGGCGTCTACGATAACATAGTACTGCTTCTATACCTTCCGACAATATCGAGGGCCCCAGAAACTAATACAAAAGCAACATTTTGGAGGCGCTTAACCTAAATGACTTTAAGACACCACTTTCAACAATGACGAAATGGTCCACTTATGTCTAGCAACATCATTATCTACAAACAATAAAGGCGTTACAACATAAAAACATTGGAGCAAGGTCATGAAGGAACATCCTTCGATGACGTCGAATGGATGGGGGCGAAAGGTCCCAACTGCATATATAAATAAGACCCTAGAGTACCATTTTGGGGATCCGATTTCATTTCTTGGACTCTTGTTCATTTTTAATCTTGTAGACCCTTATTTCTAAATCGAATTAGGGATTTCATCTCATTGTAATACATAAGCCTTTGTATTCATAAAAGCTATCAATAAAGTGAATACTCGGCATTAATAATAGCTTATGTCTTGATTCAATATCATGTATGGAACTACTTATTAGAGCTATTCACTTATACCTTTCCAAGGGGTTCCCTCTGATTTTATTGGTCCCCCTTCGACGCTGTTGTCACCTTCTGTCAACATTGATTTCAAACCTCATATGATCACTTAGACTATTCCAACCTCACTTCTGCTAATTCCTACCGTTTCGAAAGGATCTCCATTTGGTTAATTTCAACTCTTAAGCACATAAGGGTGTTAATGATTTTTATCGTTAACATTTTTTGCGCTAGAAGGAGGGCCTGAACCTCTGATTCCCAGTAACCTTATCTATAGATCAATTTCATAAAGTTCTTCATTCAAAAGAAGAAAATGGTAAGAGCAAGGAGTAATAATGACACTCCAAATGAAGAAGCTATATCACTATCAACTTTGGAAGTGATATAGTCCCAAACTTTAGCTTAAAGAATTTGGAAATTGGGCAACCTTCAACCCTAATAAGATTTGAAAACAATAAGATTAATGCCCAGAATCTACTATAACTTGTGATATCTATGCATAAATTCTTGAAGGGGCTCCATCTAAAGAATCATTAAAGGTTGTAGAAGGAGAAGGTGAAGCGCAATCTCCAAATAAGGACCAATATGAAAACCAAGAAAGTCAAGCTAAGAGGTCCCTTGAGCAATCAATTAGCTCAATCCAAATAAACAATAAAAGTTGCTAAGAAAACGAAGTGGACCAAGAAGACAACCTACACCAAATGATAATGTATATGCTTAAAGAAAAAGGAATTCCTGGCCTAGAGAAATATGTTATCCCGCAAAACACTCCTTTTTTAGAAGAAATAATGGCAGTTAAAATTCCTCCTCACATTCAATTCCCCTGCTAAAGTATGATGGAACAACTGATCCAGATGATCACCTTGTAGATTTTAATATTTGAATGGATTTGTATAATGCCTCTAGGGCAAGTCATTGCAAACTTTTTCCTGTAACTTTTTAAGGAGCGGCTATCAAATGGTATAAGAATTACCAAGAAGAAACATCCGTACTTGGGAATAATTCTCTTATGAATTCGTAACACAATTTTTTGTATTCAAAGACCCAATTATGGACTTTAATCTCCTAGCCACTATTATAAAAAATAGGAGAACAGCTAGACAAGTAATTAAAGATGTTTAGTATAGAAGCATTAAAAGCAGAAAATGCGACTGATAGAGACAAGCTGATTGCGACTCGATCATGGCTAATTAAACAGACACCTTTTTGAAAGGAGCTTCATATAAATGGATGCAAGGATCTAGAATACTTCTATTACCAAGAAGATAAATTTAGTCATGTGGATGAAATGTATCATACCATGAAAAAGTCTTTACAAAATATAGAAGAAGGAAAGTTTAGTGTTGAATGTCCCAGCAAAAAGCCTCGATGGAAGGAAAGAAAAATGGATAACTAATTGGCTACATTAGTCCCATAAGGTTAAACAAACCTCTCTGTTATATCTTTTCCAAGACAAAAGGTGATAATAATTTCTCCATTTCCTATAAGACAAGGACTCCGGCTGACCCAAAGAAAGAAAGAATTATAGTGCTCATCATAAAGTGAATGGACATGCAACTGACAATTGCAATGTTTTAGAAAAAATAGTTCAGAACCTAATTGAGTCTGGATTCTTAAAAGAATTTGTCAAAGAGGATTAGAAGATTTTCTACCTCAAAATGAGCTACCTAATCACTTAAAGTCCTGATAGAGAATCAGTTTTACAGCTTCATCTACAAACTTTGATCAGGCTATGAAATCTTGCAGCATACGTCTATTATGAATTTTCTTGTCTATTATGAATTTTCTTTGCTTATAACTTCTTTAATTTGAATTGTACTTTGAATTAGTCATGTATTAACATGAAATTAGAGTGTCTTTATAAATAAAAACAAAACATTCCATGACATTGAACAGACTCTTGAAAGGTAACAAATTTCCAACTATCAAAAAAGAAGAGAGTACTGAAACGTCTGGAAAGAAATGAGTTATCCTTATCTCAAAGCAAAAAATGATTTGGTGTAAAGAACTATTCCAACGAAATTTTAGATTATCACCAAACTTCCGTCATGAATTTTCTCCTAATGGAAGGTACATATCCAAAACTCTCTCAAAAAGAGGGGATTCTCTGGAAAAAGCGTGCTTGTGTCTGTAAAAGCCTATTGGTCCATGAATCATGGCTTTCAAGCTTACGAACAGAACATTTCTTTTTCCTAAGAGGCATGACTATGCATGTTATACACATATTATTTCTAATTAGTTATTCTATTATTTAAAGAAAGTTTTCCCTAATATGATTTCAAGGGAATTACTTTCAAGAATCAAAAAGGTCTATTTCTAATTGCCCTTTAGATAAGGGATGTTAAGCATTCGTTTACTTTGAGAATAAACGTGTATAGTTTTTAAAGAATGTTATTTGGCCTTAGTAAATACCTAACAAAGATTTTGATCGAATATGATTTTAAAAAAAGTATCTTCAAAGTCTTCTGAAACTATTAGCAACAATAGGCCTATGAACTTTTTCCATGAACAATGTTTTATAACAATCAAAAGCTTTAAATTAGAAGTGCCAGCTCACTGTTAAAAGACTATAGGTTCAAGAATCATGACTACCCAGTCTCTTCTCTGAGATTGGCATCTCAACTATGAAGCGATTTGAAAATCCTTCTTGGCAACAATATTAAGAAAAAATTCTTATATCAAAACGTTCGGGTACTAAAATTTTCCTTTGGAAAAATAATCCCTCGATATATTAGAAGGGTACCCTTATGAAAAATCCTATTTCTAAAGAAGGAATTTCATGGGAAAAGAGCTGATATTCAAAAATATTTTACAAACATTTCAATTAGCCAAAAATTAGTTTTATAAACAAGTTTTGAGCCAATGGCCAATCCATAACGCCTCCTACAGAGAGGAGAGTCCAGTATCTGCTAGACAGCCTACGACCAATCCATAGCATCTCCTGGAGGGAGGAGGGTCCTATACCTGCCAAACATCCTATGGCCAATCCGCAGCGCCTCTTAGAGGGAGGAAGGTCTGGTACCGGCCAAAAGCCTATGGCCAATCCA
This sequence comes from Allium cepa, assembly GCA_030765085.1. NCBI lineage: Eukaryota > Viridiplantae > Streptophyta > Magnoliopsida > Asparagales > Amaryllidaceae > Allium > Allium cepa. The sequence goes on along the minus strand of CM060938.1, from coordinate 399,073,493 downwards.
TAGCACCTCCCAAAGGAAGGGTTAAAACCCGTAACATCAAGTTCACCTCTTAGAGGGAGGGTCGGGTCTAGAACCCACTAGCAACCTTTTAGAGGAAGGTCAATCTAACATACTCTATAGCCCTTAGAATCAGGGGAAGCTTAGAGGGGGCACCAAACAGACAAAGAAGGACAGAGATGTCCGTAACTCAAAACAAAAGTCAAGCCCTATGGAAACAAAGGGTCAAAATGATAAAGCTATCTACCATCAAAACAAAGATGAAGCCCGAAAAAAGGGTATAAATGTGATGACCCGAACTCGATGCCCCACAATCGACATCGAAATCCTTATTGCCGGAGCTTATAACAACATTAGATGATAAACAACACAGCGTAAACAAAGAATGATTACATTGATATACAATAAAGTGTCAGTTACATCATGATACAACATATCCATAAATATCAGAGACCATAAGCAACAGCAGAAAAAATAACAACGGAAGAGGTAGCTCCAATATGATCTTCGATAGAGAGTGAATCCATAATCTACAACCCTAAACCAAAACTCCAAAGCCAAAGCTCTAAACTTCAATCTCGAACTACCATCAATCTGAACTTGTAGCAAATGCGATCCCAAATGCGATTGCCAAACCAAAAACTTTAAAGATCCAAAGACTGAAGAAGTTTTCCAAATGCTACCAAACCAAAGACTTCGAAGGCAATCGAATCTACATCTATTATTTGATTATCTAAAAACCCAACTCTAGACTGCCCGTGTGGAAAATTGTGGGCACTTAGAGTATAGGAAGGGAACAATAAGCTCCGGGTCAGTCATGGGACTGGTATGAGAAAACGAAAACAGTTTTGAATAAAAAAACAACAAAGGAATTTAAGATTGAAATGTGCAATGCTTTTTGGAAAATGAAACTACCATAAGGCTTCCCGGCACACATACCATGCAATCGCACACTTGGGGGAGATTTCTCCTTATGATAGTCAAACATGCTTGATACGCAAAATCATTTTGATATTATTATTAGTGCATAGTGCAGAAAATCTTTCGAAAGTATAATATTAGTCGTAGCCAGCATAGGTACCATTGTATTATGCCTTCTATAGCTACCATTTAAGAATGGCAGGTTATACAATTGCGATCGTAAAGGGCGCGTATTGGTGATTGGATTTCCAACAAATGGTCAGGCTAAGGAACTTCCTATTGCCACATGGGTACGCCTCTGGAGGGATGCCACGAGAACTTATCCAACTCTCTTTCAACACAAGGACGGTTTTCCCTCCGCCCGGGAGTAACACTTATAAGTATGTCATCCCCAGTCGTTTGCGACCTTTATCCGAGGATCCTCAACCACAAAGCAACCAAAAAGAAATAAATTTGCAGTGTCCACATGAGTTAAGTATCTAGGCTCCATACCATGATACCACCCTTTTCCAGAAGAAATGGACATACCCTAGGGGCGCGACCCATGACAACCTTGCTGCATCTTTCCTGTTTCGACCATTTCCGGGGTGTGAGGTCCTGATGCAGTCTCGTCCAAAAAGCTACGCTTTTCACATAGCCATGCTTCGATCAACAAATGATCAGCAGCACTTCGTATGCCACATTACCAAATTGGGAATGTATCACTAGTAACCATCAACTACATAACCTCTGAGCTCGTACGTCTCAAAGAAGGGTGTTAAGCTAAGAGAATAAATTCTCCGCCACCAAACAGAAATGTATTTGATAGAAACAAGCTTTACATCTCAAAGTGTAATGTCAGACACACATCCATACAAGTCTGTTCTGGGTTCGAACAGAAACGAAGGCACTTCACAAAGAATCCCTTGCAATCCGGGTATTCACAATCCCGATCGGACTTCCTATCACATATGGAGATCTCTATACTGTAGCTACTCAGTGCAGAGTCATTCGACAGGTAATCCTTTCGTTCTCTAAAATACCTGGTCTTCACCACCAGTCTTCAAATGCTATCCATAACGTCGTATTATTATTCGGAATGGGTTATATGACATAAGGTCCTCTCCCGGCTAAACCGAATAATGAACGCAATATTTAAAAATATATGGATATTGGGATTTCAGTTAAGTCACAACTTAAAACCCAAAACTTTACTTTCAAATGGTTTAAACCAATTACCATTTTCAAATCTTTAAACAAAAAAATTCACTTCACAAAGTTCACCCATCTTTCACAAAGATTCACTCATAGCTTTCAAAATTATTCATAATTCAAATCTTTTATACAAAAGATACACCTTTATGATCCGTTTATTTTGGAAACAAAGTTCACTAATCTTTAACCAAGATTCATTAACAGCTTTCAAAACAATTTTCATTTCAAACTTGAAGTCTTTTCAATATAAATTGGAAATCCTTTCTTCATATGAAAGCTATTATTATTTAGAAACAAATAGTTTTCGTTTTGGAAAAATCCGATTACATTTATACAAGTTAACGCCCTTGGGTTAAATTCCCAAATCAATACCTTTTAAAATGGTTTAAATCCATATAAACACAATTATAACTTGTATAGCCTTTTTAAACCATAATTTCCAAACATGGAATTCAATTTCAAGTCTTGAATTTAAATTCAAATGAGACTATTTAAATTTCAAAATATTAAGTATTCAAAATAACTTTTATCTTTAAAACTCCTTTTCAAAAGCTTTTCACATTTAACCCAATTCCATTTCCAAAACCATTTGGATTCAAAATTCAAATTTGAAATCATTTCAAAAAAATCTGTGACTTAACCAATTTCCTCATGCAATCCATATTTGTGTATGTATAGTGTAGTCCAGGGGTTTCACACAATAGTGCAACATCGTCAATCATCGCAGATTCAAGCATATCAATATCGATAAGCGGTATATTCTTATAACGCTTATCTTCCATTTCATAGATCCACAGATAAATAATATACATTCATCACAGATAAATAAATTACATTCATCACAGCTCGAATCAAAATAACTCATATCACAAAGCATTACACATCAGGGATATCAAACAATTCAAAGCATTTCATACAATTCAAACATCCAAAATTAAGTTCAATTAGTCACCTGATTAATTTAAACCAAGGTAATCATTAATCATGGTTGATTAACATTAATTAATTACAATTTATATTAATTATATATCCCTTGATTATTTATTAATGAACGCTAATTAATGAATTAATCAACCTTTAATTATTAATTAATCAATCCTAATTAATAAATCAATCAACTTTTAATCATTAAAGAATTAATCTTAATTATTTAATTACCCTTAATTAATTACCCATAATTAATTAATCAATAAATTAATTAACCCTTAATTAATTAATCAATAAATTAATTAACCCTTAATTAATTACCATTTAATTAATTATCCTTAATTAATTAAAATAGGTGATTATCCCTAATCACTTTCATTAAATAATTCTGCAATTAATTAATTATCCTCGGATTAATTTATAATTCACACACATTAATTATCCTTAATTAATTATAATAAGTAATTATCCTTAATTACTTAATTAATTTTAACCATTAATTAATTACTTTTAACTAAGTAAATAACTTTAATAACTTAAATCAAGTAATTAATCCTTTAATCACTTAAGACTTTAATCAAATCAAAAGATATTCCCTTCATCTTAAATTAATTGCTCTAACTGTCAAAGGTATTTTTTAAATATCTCAAATTCACTTTTTAAACTTAATAAATTTTGAAATAATTTATATTAAAAACCTTTAATTAATATAAAAATAAACACATCTTGTATAAAAGCATTTGTTTAACAAAATTCGTTAAAATTTGATTAAACTTTAGAAAACTTGTTTAAAAATTTAAACTCATATTGCTTTTGTTTTAAAAACTTGGTTCCTTTTTCTTTTAAAACTTATTAGCTTGCACAGAAAAAACCCGAGCCCACCTACTTAATTCTCGAGCTCAACTCCGAGACAACACTCGAGCGATTTTCTTCCTTCCAATAAATTTTAAAACCTGTTAAATTTTTAAACCCTGATATCTAACCACACGAACATGAGGACAAATCCGAGCCCCACCATCATCTTCCCGAACCCAGTCCCGAGTCACATTCGTCTTCCCAAACTCGAACACCCTCAGAGACAAAACATGCACGTGCATATGTACCATCGTCACGATCACCTCTAGTCACTGCCGCGGCCACTCACAAGTCGAGTTGATCACCTTTCCCCATGCAAACACGCAGAAGTTCGATTCCGGCCAAGATTCGAAATTTAACTGTTTGATTGAAACACTGGAACCAAATCAATCACCAGAAAACGCCTCGCCTCGATCATCTCGACCATTTAAAGCCCCGTCTCTGCGTCCACAACCTCGCCACTCACCCACGAACCAATTCCCCACGGTGCGATCGCTCCTAATCCATCATTGACGACAAATTTCCCTCTAAAAACTCATGGACCATATCAGGGCACAAAACCCTATTTCGACTGCTCACGGCAACCATGGCAAACCAGATTTTTTGGCCATTTTTCTCATGATCTCCTACCTACAATACTCCTCTGGTTACAACCCCGAAGTGCCTAGCCTCCGCGATCACCATTGTTTGACCAAAACTTCATTTCCGTCCAACCCAACAATTCTCAATCATTTTAAGCTTAAAAATTATGAGGCCTTCACCTAAAATAATAATTTTGTAATACGAACATGATCCTGTAATCAGATTGTAAATTTGAAATGTTTGATTTTGCTGATTTATAATGATTTTACTATAAATCCATATTTTCAAAAATATTCACTTAATATTTTTACTTTACATTATTTTTAAAAGTTACTTGACATTATTTTAAACATCTTCTTCCCAAGAATCTTAACCTGAATTGGTTAAAATAAAAAGATATGAATTTATTTGATGGATTTGTGGCCTGTAAACGTAAACAGAGAGGTGTATTCAAACATGCAAAACCTATCTAACTATAGATATATGTATATATGAACTATTTTCTTTTATTCATACTACATTCACCACAACCAAACTTCAAACATACATCAAATGTATATCAAATACAACGTTAGTCTGCTCACCTGAGAGATGAAGAACAGAGGCCTGATTTTATAATGTTGAATTTTGTTGCTTGATCTTTACTTGATTACAGGCTTAACTTCCAGGCATGCTGTTTAAATTAAATTGAATTGCATGCTTGATATGGAAGCTGTATTTGACTTGAAGCTTGTTTGATGTTGTTTTAGATCTGAAGTTGATCCCAGGTTGAAGGCTAAAATTTTGATTCCAAATTTAGATTTTTGATTTTCATTCTGTTTTTCCAGTTTTTGTTTTCAAGTTTGTATTTGTTTGAATCCTTGTTTTGTTTTGATATTGAGATGATTTTTTTCTTTCTTTTTTTTTGATTTTAGATTTTGGATATGGAAGATGAGAGGATATTTTAGAAACCTAGTTTCTTTAATTTATGTTATTTGTAAATCTAAAAATCTTTAAGTAAACAAATATTCCATTTGTAATTATTGTTAACACTTGTGAGTTTAAATTAATACTTGTTTTACCAATTTCATTTGTGAAAATTTTGTGTTTAAGTCCTTTTGTTAGATTTTATTTTTATAATTTATGTTAAACCCATGTCATATTAAAATTTATGAAACATGTTTTATCTTTTATTAATATGTCTTAGATAATGTATTTTTATATTTTAAATCCCTTACTTAACAATTTATTAATTACTTATAATTTCAAACCATATTTATATATGGATTATGTATTTATTATTTCCGATTTTACACTTATACTTTTCCTTTAAATTATATTTATACCAATTAAAGAAAAAATGATTTTTTAAAACTAATTATACATTGATAAGTAATCATATATATTTTTATATACATAAGAATTTAATCTTTAAATAACCATTTGAAAATTCAAAATATCATTTTCAAATCAAGGTGCATAAATAATATAATTAGAAACAAATTCTTATTAACTTAAAAAAAAAATTTAAATCCAATTTATTTCCAATATATTTATTATTGAGTTTTCAAATTCAAATTTCAATTAAAATCAATATATATATATATAAACAACTAATAATTTATATTATTTTGGAAAAAATCAATTTAATTCACAATTTAATTTCAAAAATTAAATCAATTATCAAACTAAAATTGGCTAAAATCGGGGATGTTGCAGATTGCCCCCTTAAGAAAATTCCATCCTCGAAATTTGCCAAGGAGACAAAAAAGAACAGATGAAAGATAGAGAAATATCTTTTCCGATCAAACTGAATATCTATTCTGCATTTGGCTTACCAAATCAGAATATCAACAATAGATATGAGAACAATTCTATCCAACAGTTTATGAAATAGTCTGGTTATCTGGATCTACGAAATGTGCAAGGCATTGGTTAGTCCGAAGGCATAACTAACCATTCGTAGAATATATCGAAACCCAATGAAACAGACAAAAATAGGTTCGTCTATGATCTCAGATTCAAGATTTAACTCATTCACGATTTGCTGAGAAATAAAACTATGTGTAGCTCCCGTGTCGAACAAAACTCAAACAATTTTATTGTAAACGAGAAGGTTACCTTCTAAAATTCCTTTTCCTTTATCAGCCTTTGAGGTTGAAGGATCATCTTTGATTGCATACATCTTCGCTACTTGAGCTTGCTTCAATGCTAGGCAATCCTTGATCCTATGTCCTGGCTTGTAGCAGTAATAACATTCCCTAGATTCCTGATCTGGCTTCATAAATTGCTCCCTCTATCCTTGCTTCCTGGGATTCTTGCAACTGTTCGAGTAATGGCCTTTCTCCAAGCAATTAAAACAAGTAACATCTTTCACCTTGTTAACCCGTGTATACTTCTTTCTTTTGCCTCTCCACGGTTTCTTTCCACTGAACTTCCTTTTCCTCCAATTCGGATTGCTTGCATTTCCCTTTTCCTCTAAAACTTCTTGTTTATCTAGAGTGGCATATCGATAGCCCACATCTATCAGGTCAGAAAAAGATTCTTTTACGTGAGCAGTCATTCTTTCATGGAACTTCTTATTCATTCCCCAAATAAACCTTTCATTCTTTTTCAAAGGTGAATTCACCAACTCCGGACCAAATCGAGATAATTCATCGAATTTGTTCAAGTATTCCTCAAACGATAAACTTCCCTGCTTCAAATCCGTGAACTCTTGGTACATTCTGGAGATACCAGCAGACGGCATATATCGCTGCTCGAACACTTCCCTGAAATGACTCCAAGTAAACTCATCCACCGGTTCATCCACAGTAACTGTCTCCCACCAAGCTAAAGCCTCTTCCTGGAGTTGCCAGGAAGCTATCAATCGCATATGATCATCTTCCAATTTTAGTCCTTTGAAAATCCTTTCGCACGATCGAATCCAGGCTTGTGCTTCGATAATGGTTTCCTTGCCTGTGAATGGCTTTCCACCAAGTCTGCAAAAACTTCGATATAAATCATCCAGACTAGACTGAGCTTGAGTGGATATAGCTGCTGTTGTAGGGACTTGACCAGCTGAAGTGGTACTTCCCCTTCCCCTATCTTGTCCTCTTCTTCCACTCATTCTTACTATCTGTAAATAGTAAGAAAACCGATTTAGGCATTCGGACGAGATATCTTAGGGAATAACAACAGTTAAAGAAAATAGACTGAGTAATTTGGGTTTTTGGTTTCACGGGTTGTTCTCATTCTAGTGTATACTTCACCCTATCTCTATTGAGCCATCTAATGTGTTACACTCCGTAGCTAAAGTTCTTACTCAATATTTGGCTCTGATACCACTTGTGACGACCCGAACTCGATGCCCCACAATCGACATCGAAAACTCATATCGTTGGAGCTTATAACAACATTAGATGATAAACAACACAGCGGAAACAAAGAATGATTATATTGATATACAATATAGATATAATTTCAGTTACATCATGATACAACATATCCATAAATATCAGTGACCATAAACAACAGCAGAAAAGAAACAACAGAAGATGTAACTCCAATATGATCTTCGATAGAGAGTGAATCCATAATCTGCAACCCCAAACCAAAACTCCAAAGCCGAAGCTCTAAACTTCAATCTCGAACCACCATTAATCTGAACTTGTAGAAAATGCGATCCCAAACGCGATTGCCGAACCAAAAACTTCAAAGATCCAAAGACTGAAGAAATTTTCCAAATGCCACCAAACCAAATACTTCAAAGGCTATCGAATCTACACCTATTATTTGATTATCAGAAAATTCAACTCTAGACTGCCCGTGTGGAAAATTGTGGGCACCCAGAGTTTAGAAAGGGAACAATAAACTCCGGGTCAGTCATGGGACTGGTATGAGCAAACGAAAACAGTTTTGAATAAAAACAAACAACAAAAGAATTTAAGATTTAAATCTGTGATAACCCGTACTTTGGATATCTGATAATTGGATAATTATCTAATTTTTAAACATTTGAAAACGCTGATTTATAAGTTGTACAAATAAATCTGATACTAAATATTTATATCTGGATAAATATTTATTTGATAATCTCCTAATATAAATATTTAAATGAGGCAAAATTATTATTTTCAAAGAAAATTAAAAATATGTTCGTTTAAAAATGGATATGAGTTGATTTTAAATTAAATTTGAACTCGGAAAAAAATTTATAGGATTTGTGTGGGTTATAAATGAATTGTGATTTGGAATTTGAATTTGAAATTTCAAACAAATACATTGAAAATATTACTTGAATAAATAGTTGTATATTTAAAGAACATCATTTAATAAAACATAATAGATAAATATGTGTATAAATATTTATTAACCTAATACATAATTTATAAATTTATAAACCCTATGTTAATATAATACTTAAATTAATTAAATACATTATAACATGAAAGAAAAAATTACTAGTGTAAACATAGAAAAGAAAAATATACATTTAAAACAAATGTAAGAGAAATACATCATAAGCTTAACAAATGTTAACATTTTTTACATGCAACAATAACAATGTCACAATTTTACATTCATTTTCTTTTATTTCTCTTTTAATCATAAATCAAAATTATATGTCCTTCCCACTTCTCATTTCTTTTTCTTTCCATCTTCATTTTTAAAAATCTAAGAACCCAAAAGCCTGTAAAACAATTTAAAACCAGATATAGGAATTGAAGCAAGAAAATTTTACAAACTAGAAAAGAGGAAAAATAGAAACTTGAGCAGCAATTCTTTCTGCAAACCATTACAATCGAAAATCTGGAAGCTCAAAATAAGATCAGATTTCAATTCATCGTCAAAGCAGCTAAGTCCTGATCAAAACTGGAAATTTAAAACAAACTGAATCAAGATCAATGATCGGATCTAAATCAAGTTTACAGTTCAAAAAGAGATTCTCTGCCAAACCAGAGTGAGCAGGTGAGTAAACTAAGCCTTAAAATTATTTTAAAATTTGATTTCATGCAGTATAACTAGAAGTAATTGGGTGATAAATATTGACATGTTTTTTTTAAATATGGATGCATGCTGAAATTTCTTTAAGTAAATTATGATATGTGATGGCATGATCTGTTAACAAGAATGCATGTATATTTGTGAATATTGTTGTTGGTATGAATGTCTGGAAAGTAATTCTAGACTCTGTTCTTAATGCTATAGGTTTTAGAATGTCCAAGAAATCAGATATTCTTGAATAAACAGTACTATACTGTGATAATTTAATATAAGTCTAAAAAAAATCAGTAATCTATATTTGTGTTTTAATGTCATAGCTAGATACGTACTTAAGGATAATGAATTTTGTTAACAAATTCAAAGATCATCAAGTCCAGTTTACATACTGTCAAAAAAAAAAGAACAGCAGACTGAAATAACTACTTTGTTCAAAGAAGAGGTGAGTAAACCACCATCACTTCTAGCTTGATCTGTTGATATCTGGTTGCTTGAAATAAATGTTTGAAGTAAAATGTTATGCATGATGTAAAAGGTTGAAGTATATTTGGATTTCTGGGTATATAAGTATATGTATGACTATTTGTGAAATAATCTGGTCACTGTAGTGCTTGTAACAAACTAAACCAGTTTTGCAAATTCATATTTCCTTATATATATAGAAATATGTTAAAATCTTTAAAGGAGTTTTGTTTGCATCTATTAGATTTGATTTTTTTTAAATATCTTCAAGCTTAGATATCAAATAAGTTACTGGAAGCACTTAAAAAAAAGGAAAAGAACAGCAGATTTATACCATATCAAAATCCCGAGCAAATAAATTAGTTCATTCAAGTATTTAGTCGGGTTTGATATCGAAAATAATGATTTCTAAAAATAAAATCATAATTTTTAAGTGTTTAAATCAAGAGATATTGTAAAATGAACGAATTTTGTCTTTCGAACAATCATTGATGATAGAGGAGGTTAGGCATTTCGAGGTCAGTACTGAAGCAAGTAGGAAAGATGGAGGTTACGGCAAAAATAGGAGGTAGGTCATCTGATGGACGTGGCGGCGGGGGCGAGATGATTTGGGGGTTCTAAACCTAGTTTTGTTCAGGCTAGGCAATTGAATCACTGTCTTGCCTCTGGTGATTCGAGTTATATAAGGCTTTGGGAAATGGAGGTGGGATGTGTCGGCAAACCATAGCCGGAGTTGTAGCAGTTTTTGTGACTAGAATCGTGGATTCGAATGGATTTTCTGATGATGGATTTGGGTTTCCATTCATCTGGGATGCTCGATTTTGAATCGAGGCTGGAGACGAGATTTGGATGATCGTTGTTGTTCGCTGGAGGGTTGGGTGACTTGACGATGTTGTCATCGATGGTCGGAGAAGTCTCAGGTGACGGTGCATGTGCACGTAGCGGCGGTGCATGTTAGGGAATTGGGACTGTGATGATATCGAAGTCAACTTCGAGTATTTGGTAGGGTAGCTCGTGTTCGTTCTCGGGATTTATTGAAAGTGTTTCCTGAAGGAATTTGAAACTTAATTTTTAATCAAAGTTTTAATTAAAATGGGAAGAAGATAAACGCGGGATTTGACTCGAGTGAGTTTCGGGTACAACCCGAAGCAGAGAATGATTACAATGTTACAAGGGGTTTTAAAAGTTTTAAACTTTTCTTTTGGAATTTTAAACTTTAAATTGGTTTAAACTCTCTATTTGATGTTTAATAAGTGTTGCTTAAACATTTTGCTTTAAGATGTTGTTAAGTGGCAATTAAGGTATTATAGAATAAGATCTTATCTTAAGATAATTAAAGTTATCAGGATTTGGAAATAGTTAGTATAATTAATTAATTTGATAAATTAATTATAAAGGATTAATTATGTGATTAATAAGAACAATTAATTTAAGTGAGGGTTATAAATCGATTAATTAAAAGTTAATTAATTGTGATTATGAATTAATTAATTTGAATTAAGAGATATTGATTAATAACTAAGGTTGTTAATCAATAGTTGATGGTTAATAAATCAGTAAATTAGAGGTTAATTAATTGATTTATAAAGTAAATTTAGGATAGATTACCTTGTATTAAAGGAGATTAATTGAGGATTAAAGGATAATTAGTCTATGATTAGAGATTAATTGGTTGATCGATAAGGTAATCAAGGAGAAATGAATTAATTAAATGATTGTAAATTAATTAATAGTTAATTAAGCAGGATTAGATGATAAATTATGATATGAATGGATAATGCTTGCATATGGATGATTGTTATTGAATAAGTTGAATGATATCTATTGGATGATGTGCTGTGACATTTTATTGGTATGGTATTTGGGTGATATTTATCTATGTTATTGCTATGTTAAGTGACATCTAGTAATTAAATTTAATCACTTGAATAACTTGGTATAAGATGACATTGGATTCGAAGAGACTGGAGTCGGGTATTAGTTAATATCCGAAACCACTTCGATTCTGTATAAATTTGATATGTGGAAATCAATATGCTGGTTTGTAATGATTTAAGTGTATTTGACCATTTAATCTAAGTTTTGGACATTTAAGAATTGATGTGTGATATAAGTGATGCTTATAATAACTAGTGAAGTTGAAAATCTAAATGAGTTACTCCGGGTTTTAAATAGGTTGTATGTTTTGGTATTCCTTGTTAAATGAGTTTGCTCACGCTGGTTTCCAGTTTGACCCGGGTGTTATTTAACGTAATGCTCGGGTCAGACCGAGTATTACAGATTTTCAAGTAAGGACGTTCTGGAGCTCAGGTGGCGAGCTGGAGAGCAGGAACATATGGAGAGTTTCTACTTTATTATATATAGTATCTGAAACAGATTATTTATCTGTCCTGTGGTTGTAAATGTGTTGAAATCTGATATTATAAATGTGTAATTTGACAAGTACAGTTTTTTCTTTGTATGACTATTATTTATGTGATATTATATTTTGATCCACCGCGAATGTGAGGTTTTTGTGATCTGTGTTCTGGTGTTTCTTCTTTTTCTTCTATTTCTTCTTTTCATAACTATCTGGAATTTTCTGGATCGAAAATCCCGGGTCGTTACAAAATCCGCAATGCTTTTTGAAAAATGAAACTACCATAAGGCCTCCTAGCACATGCACCATGCAATCGCACACTTGGGGGAGATTTCTCCTTATGATAGTCAAACAAGCTTGATACACAAAATCATTTTGATATTATAATTAGTGCATAGTGCATAAAACCTTTCAAAAGTATAATATTAATCTTAGCCAGCATAGGTACCATTATATTATGCCTGTTATAGCTACCATTTAAGAATGGCAGGTTATACAATTGCAATCGTAAAGGGCGCGTATTGGTGATTGGATTTCCAACAAATGGTCAGGCTAAGGAACTTCCTATTTCCACATGGGTACGCCTATGGAGGGACGCCCCGAGAACTCACCCAGCTCTCGACCAACACAAGGTCGGTTTACCCCCGCTTGGGAGTAACACCTACAAGTATGCCATCCCCGGTCGTTTGCGACCTTTATCCGAGGATCCTCGACCATAAAGCAACCACAAAGAAATAAATTTGCAGTGTCCACATGAGTTAAGTATCTCGGCTCCATACCACGAAACCACCCTTTTCCAGAAGAAATGGACATACCCTAGGGGGCGACCCCTGACAACCTTGCCGCATCTTTCCTGTTTCGACCATTTTCGGGGTGTGAGGTCCTGATGCAGTCTCGTCCACAAAGCTAAGCTTTTCACAAAGCCATGCTTCGATCAACAAATGATCAGCAACACTCTGTATGGCACATTACCAAATTGAGAATGTATCACTAGTAACCATCAACTACATAACCTCTGAGCTCATACGTCTCAGAGAAGAGTGTTAAGCTAAGAGAATAAATTCTCCACCACCAAACAGAAATGTATTTGATAGAAACCAGCTTTACATCTTGAAGTGTAATGTCAGACACACATCCATACAAGTCTGTTCCGGGTTCGAACAGAACCGAAGGCACTTCAAAAAGAAGCCCTTGCAATCCAAGTATCCACAGTCCTGATCGGACTCCCCATCACATATGGAGATCTCTATACCATAGCTACTCATTGTAGAGTCATTCGACGGGTAATCCTATCATTCTCGAAAATACCCGATCTTCACCACCGGTCTTCAAATGTTATCCATAACATCGTATCATTATTCGGAATGGGTTATATGACATAAGGTCCTCTCCCGGCTAAACCGAATAATGAGCGCAATATTTAAAAACATATGGATATTGGGATTTCAGTCAAGTCACAACTTAAAACCCAAAACTTTCCTTTCAAATGGTTTAAACCAATTACAATTTTCAAATCTTTAAACAAAAAGATTCACTTCACAAAGTTCATCCATCTTTCACAAAGATTCATTCATAGCTTTCAAAACTATTCTTGATTCAAATTTTTTATACAAAAGATACACCTTTAAGATCCGTTTATTTTGAAAACAAAGTTCACTAATCTTTAACCAAGATTCATTAATAGCTTTCAAAACAATTTTCATTTCAAATTTGAAGTCTTTTCAATATAAATTGGAAATCCTTTCTTTATATGAAAGCTATTATTATTTAGAAACAAATAGTTTTCGTTTTGGAAAAATCCGATTACATTTGTACAATTTAAAGCCCTTGGGTTAAATTCCCAAATCAATATTTTTGAAATGGTTTAAATACATATAAACACATTTGTAACTTGTATAACCTTTATAAACCATAATTTCCAAACATGGAATTCAATTTCAAGTCTTGAATTTAAATTCAAATCAAACTATTTAAATTACAAAACTTTATTGAGATATTCAAAATAACTTTTATCTTTAAAACTCCTTTTCAAAAGCTTTTCACATTTAACCCAATTCCATTTCCAAAACCATTTGTGTCACAACCCGTTTTCCCGTACCTTTTGAATTGACAATAAACCGCACATGTCCAACTGAAATTACACGAAAATACGGAACATGAAGGGAAATAAAGAAAAATAGACAGAAAAGAATCTCACTCGAATGGAATAACATATAATATTTAACAAATATCTTTACAGCGGAAAACCTTTACATACATATATCAAAGTCTAACCTAAATTCAGCTTGGACAGTTATAAACATCTGTCCTTACAATTGCTGACAAACATCAAACAAAATACACTAAGTATAGAGCATAATAGAATATGTCCATACGTCGATGAATATCTCCAGCTCTCCTCTGGAAACTCCGACCGTCTTTGATTAACCTGAAACTACTCGGATCTGACCCGAGTATTGAAAATACCCAGATCAGGCTTGATAAACCAGCGTGAGAAAAACTCAACAATTAATGATAGTGTCATATATCAGCCATCTACCAACACAGATGGGTTTTTACCTTATGATAACTAAAACACTTTTATATTAAAACCTTTGATATTATTCTTAATGACATCTCTTTGAAAACATTTGCAAATAAACTTATTAATCTTATCCGAAATTGTTACCCATATAGTATTCCGAGGCTATTTATTACGCCAATACAAACAAAACCGCAGGTTCTTATTGGAGAATGGGTTTCCATACAAATGACTAGGTGAAGGATCTACCTTCTGAAATGGGTACACCTCTGGATGGATGTCCCGAGGCACAGAACATCTGCCATCTACCAACAAAAGATCGGCCTACCTCTGTAACTAGATAGTACCGAATATGTCATCCCCCGGTCGTTATCGACCTTTAACCGAGCGCTCGTTTTCCATACACCACATTAATTTACATCACGAACATCATAGCGGGAAGAAATATATCTAGAAGGGGATGATTATACCCTAACTAGGAATGACCCACTTAGCCTTGCCGCATCTAATCCTGTATCGGTCATTTCCGGTTTGATGAGGCTTAAGGCAACGATTACCTTTTCACATAGCACATATCACATCTTTGAATGCCACATTGCCATTTCCGTTAACTACTAATTGCCTTCCACAAAAATACAACCCTTGAGCTCGTACGTCTCAAGGAGGGTGTTAAGCTAAGAGAAGTTGCATTCTCCGCCACCACTGATGTACGTTTGTAAAAATCAATGTACATAATATTTAGAAATGCAATGTCAGACAAACGTCCATACAAGTTGTCCAGGAACAGGACAAACTGAAGTCACTCTCCTACTACCACTAGTAGCGAGTAGTCCTTGCAATCCGCAAAATCTCCACAACGAGGATACCACTGCTACATATAACTCGGAAGCTACCTAGAGCAAGTCAACAAGTAGTCCTCACGCCATAATGGTCCATGGTCTTCAGTCATCTTCAACATGTCTTCACGTTCGAACATATACATTGGTTCGAAGTGGTTTTCGGATAAGAATTACCCAAATCCGACCCGGTTCCTTCGAAATCCAATGTCGATAAAAAAAATATGATTATACAGGATTTATTAAGTTTCTTTTCACTTTAATTCTTTTCGAATGATTTCGAAATCCTTTTCTTTTGACTTTGGATAATTTCTATGAAATTTATTCTTTTGCTTTGGAAAATATCTCAAAATTCCTTACTTAACTTTCAATCAAATTCTTTACTTTTATGCGGGTCAAAAACAATGTTATTTAAGACATCATTTATGATAAACCCTAAAATAAATCTTAGCAAACATTTTTGAGTAAATTGGATCATAGAAATCATTTATTTTGGAGATTGCTTGCTTAAATTCTGGATAATACTAATCTTCTTTTATTCTGGAAAACTTAACAGAATTTTTTTATTTAAGAGCATCCGGGCTTACCTTTCAATCTGTTCCACCTCTTCGTCTAAGAAATGAAAACATAGGCCAGGTAAGTTCATGGCACTGGTTGCTCCATCCCTAACATTAGTTAAACACATTGTTTTATCTTCCCAGGTCTCACAGGCGGGGCAAATGTACTAGTCATTTCCGCATACTCAGATTTTCCACTTTATTTTGGGATTGCTTATAAATATTATAAATTATCTTTCAAAACACTTAATTATCCTTTTTAAAACATTCACAATTGATTCTAGAACAATCGTTATTACATTTAAACTCACTTCCAAAAGGTTATAGAATTCGCAGCATAAAAGGGCTGCGGGAAGTGTTATATAAGCTAATTTGACTTAAACAACTTTTAAACATTCGATAACTCATATTTTTCAATCCAATTCTCTTTTAAACCATTTAAATAGATTTATCAAATTTATATCATATTTTTCCATAATTAAAAACGTTCATTTAAACAGATTTCCTGTTATGGTCACTTAACTGCACTAGCGTGATTTTTCTAGAAAATTAATTTGGACTTATTTTAAAATCTACTGAGCGAAACTTTGAATTTCTTTCTTCGTTTAGAATATATGGACATAATAGTCCGGAATTTTCTTATCTCGAAGAATTCCGAGCTATATTTCACTCTACACATTAATTTGCACTTTTCGGCGCGAAATCGCAAACTACCGTTGCGCGACGCACTAATTTTAACTTAATTTTTCAATACTTGAAATAATCTATTCAAATTGAATTCTATTACTTATAAAATCATTACAAATTATTTTAAATCAATATTCTCACTTTTTAAAGCATTTAAAATGTATTTTTACTATTACCATATTATAATATTATTATAATCCTATTATTTTAATATTTAATTTTAAATTCCAATTTCAACTCAATTTCAATTCTAACTTCAAATTAAACACATTTAAAACTTAGATTTCAAATCTAATTTTAATTTAAACTTCAATTCAACCTTTATCTCAACTTCAATTTTTAAAAAATCGATTTCAATTTCAATTTCACTATTCATCTCAATTTCAAATTAACTATCCTTTTCAAATCTGTTTCACTTCAAATTTCAAATTCTCTTTTATTTTAACTTTAATTTCGTTTCTAAATGAGAAAAGACTTATTTTTTAAAAATATCTCATATCACTAAAATAGGGTCTTATTAACAAAGTGATTACTTAATTAATAGAAATTTAATGCCCAAATTATCATCACAACCATACAACAATCATATAACATTAACGTACTCGATACGGTAAATGTCCTAACATTACTATGGATTATCCAACATATTCAAACAATCAATCAAACATCCATATCATCAAATGGTGATTATCTAACATAATAATTAAACATGATAATCAATATAATTCAAAAAGTGGTGAGAATTTCTCACCTTTACCCAAAACGTTTGACTTCCTACCAACATTCATTTAATTCAACGCTTCACTAAACCACCACCTAAACATTCTTCCACCTTTTCCAAGTGCTCGGCCATCGCTTCTACCTTTGCTTTGATCTCGACCATGCCTCCCCACCTTCATATTTCTCACGGCCAAGCGCCATTTTTTTAGAAGAGAAGAAGAAGTGTATTAAGAAGATATTAGAGAGTAACAAGTGGATTAGTGCTTAAGCACTCCACTATTTTTAACCCTCATACCTCTCTTAAAGAGAGAAGCCATTAAAATAGCTTAAAGGAAGCAGAAGAAGAGAATGATTTGTGTGAAAATGGAAGAGGTATGCATGGCTATTTATAGGAAAAAGTTTGAAACAAAATATTACTATGTAAAATGACCAAAATGCCATTTACTTACATTTCAAGAAACCTTACTTTTTTCAACACTTAACATCACATTTCAAATCATGCTTTATGTCACTTTCACTTAAGGAGTACGAAAAGTAAAGTAATAATTATGTTTGGTTTGATTTGACATGTCTTGTCCTTTTGTGTTTACTTTTGTACTCTTTTTATATTTACGTAAATATTTTCAAAAGTAAACTCTTCTTGTCTTTAGTGCTAAATGTAGAATGTTTAAATAATTTGTAAACTTGCATTTATATGTTAGAAAATGTATCAATTTGCAACAACTTGTCGACAACTTGTTTTGGTTGAAAATGGTGTTTTTGTCAACAAATTTTACAGTCAAAATTTGACGTTTTTGTTAGGCTATATATTGAAGTAAACCAAACTTTAAAATGAACTTTTTACTTCTTTAAACAAATTAAAACATGTCTCTTTATATTTTAAAATAATATTAAATTAATATCAAAATCTCTAATTTTACAGCATATGTAAAACTGACAAAATACGACAAATTTTGGTTACTTTTGTAAAACGATCATTAACATATTTTTTAAATCTTTAAATATACTTTTATTATCTTTATTAGATGTTTTAAATAAGATTTACCTTTTTAAATAAATATTTAAACCCATTTATTTAAGCCTTTATTTATTATTAACAAAACTTAACGTTTGTCTATTTGTTCAAAAATCCAAATTTATACTTTTTAATCTATTAGCTACAAGAATAGATAAATTTCTCTATTATTATTTATTATATATAACATATTTATTTAAGATTTAAATTCCTTTTAAATTTAAAACGAACGAAATCTCTCATTTCCGAAGTAGCGAAATTACGGGTCGTTACATTCTCTCATACTTAAAAGCATTTCGTTCTCGAAATGAAATGTAGATAAAGGAATATGTTCCATACTCATATCCTCAAATAATTTGACTTATTTCTACTGATGATAGAAAAGAAGAAGGTCGATATCATAACAACACTAAAACAAATGATGCCAAACATATATATAAAGATTTCCCACATTAACCTGAGTTTCTATCACGCACTTACGGTTATATGTACATACATCAAGTCAAACTTCTATCCTACCCATCCTAGTGCATATTGCACATTTAAGATAATATATACAGCAACCAAATAATACTATACATCCAAAAACAACTACACTGATACTATATCAACATAAATGAATACATCCACATAACTCATTCTCTGTCCTGAGCATGTACTATACCTGAGGTATATATATATATACACATACCAAAACATCAGTCCAACCACTATATCTTAGTGCCTACTATTTGAGATAACTATCCAACTATTAAGTAGACAGACCCAAAACATCGTAGTATATGTTATATTTGATTCGACAACTTTACTTCCGAACTAGTATCGATCCTCCGATTGTCTAGTGTGGACTTTGATCAGACTTCTTGATCACAAACCCTTGCTTTCGTTGCATAGCTCTCAACTATGATAGAAAACTTGAGTACATAATCATAAATACTCATCGATGTTTTCCATCAAGAATCGAGTGATAAATCCTTTTACGGACTGGTGTAAACACCTCAAAGTTCTGTACCCAAATCTTAGATCAAATTTTATGTGCTGAAATGATGTACATTTAACTTATGTACTTATTTACATTCATCTTTACCTAATATATTTTTTCAAAATTTCTATTAATCTAAGTTTGTTTCACAACCATTTACTTTCTTCTAAATACATTATTACTTAAGCATACAGATATGACTTAAACTTGTATAATATACCTTTACTTCCTAAGAGTATATATACATATCCCCAAATTTCAAATTGTTATTACTTCAACTAAGGTGTTTAACTAATATGGAACTCTACTATTATCTCAAATTAATAAGTTATAAAACTCAACCCTTAGTTTTCTTTACCTAAGGTTTTCATTTAGCTAATATTATTTATCCAATCCATATATTAATAAGACAACTTTACTAAGTGTACACATTTTTTCCACTGATTCTATGATTAACTACTTAACTTATTTACCTATCCATTTTCTAAATCAAATTACTTAATCTTTAATCCATCAATTACCTTATAGTCAAATTATGAAACTTAATTCACATGGTATTTGTTACTTAAATATTTTCATCCAACAATCACCCTACTAACCATATTATTCAAAATTATCTCCTTTTAATCTTACTTCATCATGAATTACAAATATTACCCTAAATGTATCACTAATTCAAATTTTTATGTTAAGATGATATTTCCTGTATCTCTTATTCCTAAATTTTACTTTGACTTTTAACCTAATCAAAGAGTCTAAATCTCAAATTACCTTAACTCCTTTATAAGTTATAGAACTTACCCTTTCATATTATATTTACCCAAAATTTCAATTTTGGCTTATCTTTTTCTATCTTATTGATAATATATATTTTCTAAGTATGCATTTTCTTTTTACTTTCTCTAGTTACAACTTCTAGCTTCAGTATTATCATCAAATATCTTATAACCAAATTGTGAATTTTACTTCACAAGATATTCGTACCTAGTCCTTTAAAATTAACCCATTTTATACTTATCAGGTTGCTATTATTTCTTAAGGCTGAATGTCTAGGGTTATATGATAAAAGTTCTAAATTCAAATTCTTAACCGATTGATTATATATGGAATATCTTATAGTTAAATTGTGCAATTCTAATCACAAGATATTCATATTTTAGTTTTGCTAAGCTAAATTACAAACAATCCTTAATTTCCAACCCAAAAATAATAATATCCCCTTTGGTATTTATAATATAAACCCAAGGTAAAATTATTTCATTTACCATCTTTAAAACAACATCATTTTTATAAAATTAACAAATACGCACTCGTATATATTACTCTCATAACTCATTCTGGGGTGTTACTAACCCTTATCTCAAATGAGTTACTCATCCTAGGATATAACTAATCCTATCTCTAATGAGACTTACCCCTATCAGGCTTCTGTATTTGCTCAACCAAAAGCTCTGATACCAAATGTCACGACCCATTTTCCCATACCCTTTGAATCGACAATAAATCACACATGTCCAACTCAAATTGCACGAAAATACGGAACATGGAGGGAAATAAAGAAAAATAAACAGAACAAAATTTCACTAGAATTGAATAACATATAATATTTAACAAATATCTTTACAGCGGAAAATTTTTAAATACATATATCAGAGCCTAAGCTAAATTCAGTTTGGACAGTTATAAACATCTGTCCTTATAATTGCTGACAAACATAAAAAAAATACACTAAGTATAGCAGATAATAGAATATGTCCATACGTCGATAAATATCTCCAGCTCTCCTCTGGAAACTTCAACCGTCTTTGATTAACCTGAAACTACTCGGATCTGACCCGAGAATTGAAAATACCTAGATCAGGCTTGATAAACCAGCGTGAGAAAAACTCAACAATTATGACAGTGTCATATATCAGCCTTTTTATAAATCCTTCGAAAATAAAGAGTGTCTCATAAGACCACGCCCACGCATAAACACGGATGGGTTTTTACCTTATGATAACTAAAACACTTTTATATCAAAACCTTTGATATTATTCTTAATGACATCTCTTTGAAAACATTTGGAAATAAATTTATTAATCTTATCCGAAATGGTTACCCATATAGCATTTCGAGGCTATTCATTACGCCAATACAAACAAACTGCGCCCAGTTCTTATTGGAGAATGGGTTTCCATACAAATGACCAGGCGAAGGATCTACCTTATGAAATGGGTACACCTTTAGATGGATGTCCCAAGGCACATAACATCTGCGTTCTACCAACACAAGACCGGCCTACCTCTGTAACTAGATAGTACCGAATATGTCATCCCCGGGTCGTTATCGACCTTTAACCGAGCGTCCGTTTTCCATACACCACATTAATTTACATCCCAAACATCATAGCGGGAAGAAATATATCTAGAAGGGGATGATCATAACCTAAGTGGGAATGATCCACTTAGCCTTGCCGCATCTAATCCTGTTTCGGTCATTTCCGGTTTGATGAGGCTTGAGGCAATGATTACCGTTTCACATAGCACATATCACATCTTTGAATGCCACATTGTCATTTCCGTTAACTACTAATTGCCTTCCATAAAAATACAATCCTTGAGCTCACACGTCTCAAGGAGGGTGTTAAGCTAAGAGAAGTTACCTTCTCCGCCACCACTGATGTACGTTTGTAAAAACCAATGTACATAATCTTTAGAAGTGCAATGTCAGACAAACATCCATACAATTTGTCCAGGAACAGGACAAACCGAAGGCACTCTCCTACTACCACTAGTAGCGAGTAGTCCTTGCAATTTGCAAAATCTCCACAACGAGGAGACCACTGCTATATATAACTCGGGAGCTACCCAGAGCAAGTCAACAAGCAGTCCTCATGCTATAAAGATCCATGGTCTTCAATCATCTTCAGCATGTCTACACGTTCGAACGTATACATTGGTTCGAAGTGGATTTCGGATAGGTATTACCCAAATCTGACCCCGGTTCCTTCGAAATCCAATATCGATAAAAAGTGAATATGAGTATACATGATTTATTAAGTTTCTTTTCACTTTAATTCTTTTCGGATGATTTTGAAATCTCTTTCTTTTGACTTATGATAATTTCTAAGAAATTCGTTCTTTTGCTTTGGAAAATATCTCAAAATTCCTTACTTAACTTTCAATCAAATTCTTTACTTTTATGCGGGTCAAAAAACAATGTTATTTAAGACACCGTTTACGATAAACCTTAAAATAAATCTTAGCAAATATTTTTGAGTAAATTGGATCATAGAAATCATTTATTTTGGAGATTGCTTAAATTCTGGATAATACTAATCTTCTTTTATTTTGGAAAACTTAACAGAATTTTTCTATTTAAGAGCATCCGGTATTTTCTTTCGATCTATTCCACCCCTCGCCTAAGAAAAGAAAACATAGGACAAGTAAATACGGGGCACTGGTTGCTCCATCCCTAACCTTAGTTAAACACCTTGTTTTATCTTCCCAGATCTCACATGTGGGATAAATGTACTAGTCGTTCGCATAATGAGATTTTCCACATTATTTTGGAATAGCTTGTAAATATTCCAAATTATCTATCAAAATGCTTAATTATTATTTTTAAAACATTCACAATTGATTCTGAAACAATCGTTATTACATTTAAACTCACTTCCAAAAGGTTATAAAATTCGCAGCATAAAAGGGCTGTGGAAAGTGCTATATAAGCTTATTTGACTTAAACAACTTTTAAACATTCGATAACTTATATTTTCAATTCAAATCTCTTTTAAATCATTTAAATAGATTTATCAAATTTATTTCATATTTTTCCATAATTAAAAACGTTCATTTAAACAGATTTCCTGTTATGATCACTTAACTGCACTAGCGTGATTTTTCTAGAAAATTGATTTGGGCTTATTTCAAAATCTACTCAACGAAACTTTGATTTTCTTTCTTCGTTTAGAAGATATGGATATAATAGTCCAGAATTTTCTTATCTCGAAAAATTCCAAGTTATATTTCATTCTACACATTTATTTTCACTTTTCGACGCAAAATCACGAACTAACGTTCCGCGACGCACTAGTTTTAACTTATTTTTCAATACTTGAAATAATCTATTCAAATTGAATTCTATTACTTGTAAAATCATTACAAATCATTTTAAATCAATATTCTCACTTTTTAAAGCATTTAAAATGTACTTTTACTATTACCATATTATAACATTATTATATTCCGATTATTTTAATATTAAATTTTAAATTCCAATTTCAACTCAATTTCAATTCTAACTTCAAATTAAACACATTTAAAACTTAGATTTCAAATCTAATTTTAATTTAAACTTCAATTGAACCTTTATCTCAACTTCAATTTTTTCAAAATCGATTTCAATTTCAATTTCAAATCAACTATCCTTTTCAAGTCCGTTTCACTTCAAATTTCAAATTCTCTTTTATTTTAACTTTAATTTCACTTCTAAATGAAAAGAGACTTATTTTTCCAAAATATCTCCTATCACTAAAATAGGGTCTTATTAACAAAGTGATTAATTAATTAATAGAAATTTAATGTCTAACGACCCTGACTCGACCTTCGAAAATCGACACCGAATACGACACTCGTATTCAAATGCCGCAGATCTAAACGTCGAATCTGGTTCGCCGGAGCATATAACACAATTAAGTAAAAGCACAGCGGAAGAAAAAGAAATGAATATCATAAACAACTCCAATGATACAATATCCAAATATATAACAATGATATCAAAATGATACAAGAAATATCAGAGACAATGAACAGTAGTGGAAAACAGATAACAAAAGAGATAACTCCAATAACAAACTGCAACAGTATCCCATCTCCCGATGCAAAGGCTCAAAACTTCAAAGATCTCTAATCCAATAAGCGAGAACCAGCATCTAGTTGCACCAAGCTAAGCAAGTCCAGTCCATGAATCCGAAGACTCCAAAGAATTCCAAAGAGAATGCTAAAGGGTATCAAATCGATATCTACTATCTGATTATCTGAAAAACCCAACTCTAGATTGCCTATGTGGAAAATTGTGGGCACCCAGAGTTTAGGAAGGGAACAATAAACTCTGAGTCAGTCATGGGACTCGTATGAACAAACAAAAACAGTTTTGACTATAAAAAAAGGAAAATAATTTAAATTTGAAATCCGTAGTGCTTTTTGAAAATGAAACTGCCATAAGGCCTCCCGCCACACACACAATGCAAGCGCAAACTTGGAGGAGATTTCTCCTTATGACAGTCAAAAATGCTCGATACGCGAAAACCATTTGATAATATTATTAGTGCATAGTGCAGAAAACATTTCAAAATATAATATTAATCTTAGCCAGCATAGGTACCATTATATTATGCCTGCTATAGCTACCATTTTAAATGGCAGTTTCTAAAACTAAACCGTACAGGCTCGTATTGTTTTGTCTGGATTTCCAACAAATGGTCAGGCCAAGGAACTTCCCATTGGCACATGGGTACGCCTTTGGAGGGACGCCCCGAGAACCTAACCGGATCTCTGCCAACACAAGGTCGGGTTACCTTTGTAACTAGGTAACTATTGACACGAGTATGCCATCCCCCGGTCGTAACCAACCTTTATCCCGGGATTCACCAACAACCACAAAGTGATAAATTTGCAGCAACCACATAGGTTGAGTATCTGGGCTCCATACCATGATACCACCTCTATCCAGAAGGAAATGAACATACCCTCAGGGGGTGCTACCCCCA
The DNA here is from genome assembly GCA_030765085.1 of Allium cepa. NCBI lineage: Eukaryota > Viridiplantae > Streptophyta > Magnoliopsida > Asparagales > Amaryllidaceae > Allium > Allium cepa. The sequence goes on along the minus strand of CM060938.1, from coordinate 399,048,164 downwards.
AATAACCTTGTCGTATTCTTCCTGTTTCGACCATTCCGGCTTGTGAAGTTCGACGAAGTCTAGTCCACAAAGCTACGCTTTTCACAAAAGCCATGCTTTGATCAACAAATGATCAGCAGCACTTCGTATGCCACATTACCAAATTGGGAATGTATCACTAGTAACCATCAATTACATAACCTCTGAGCTCGTACGTCTTAGAGAAGGGTGCTAGCTAAGAGAATAAATCTCCACCACCAAACAGAAATGTATTTGATAGAAACCGGTTTTACATCTCAAAGTGTAATGTCAGACACACATCCATACAAGTCTGTTCCGGGTTCGAACAGAACCGAAGGCACTTTCGAAGAAGCCCTTGCAATCCAGATAATTCCTAATCACGTCCGGACTTCCCACCACAATGGGTGCTCAAATCTCTATACCGGGGATCAGCCGATGCAGAGACATTCGACAAAAAACCCTTCCGTTTTCGGAAGTATCCGGTCATCACCACCGGTCTTCAATTGCTATCCATAACGTCGTATCATTATTCGGAATGAGTTATATGACACAGGGTCCTCTCCCGGCTAAACCGAATAATGAGCGCAATATTTAAAAACATATGGATATTGGGATTCCAGTTAAGTCACAACTTTGAAACCCAAAACTTTTCATTTGAATGGTTTAAACAAATTACCATTTACAAATCTTTTTAAAGAAATATATTTACTCCCAGAAACATTTCAATGGTTTAAACAATTTCCACACTTTAATCTTTTAACAAAAGATTCACTTTTAAAAACCCCTTTTCAGTTTAAAACAAACTTTACCAATCTTTAACAAAGATTCATTCATAGCCTTTCAAAACAATTCCATTTCAAGTTGGATTAACTCATCCGGTCTTTAAATTAAAGAATCATTTCATAACTTTTAAAACAATTTTTCAAAGATTCATTCATAACTTTCGAAACAATTCCCATTTCAAATCTTTTATATATAAAAGATACACCATTTAGAATCCTCTTCGATTCCAAACAAAGCTTAATTATCTTTCATAAAGGTTCGTTCATAGCTTTCAAAACAATTTCATTTCAAAAACCATTTGGATTCAAAATTCAAACTTTAAAACTATTTTGAATTAAATTCAAATATCTGTGACTTAACCGATTTCCTCATGAAATCCATATTTGCGTGTGTACGGTGTAGTCCAGGGGTTTTACACAATAGTGCAACATCATTCAGTCATCACAGATTGCAATCACAACAATATCGATAAGCGGTATATCCTATAACGCTTATCCATACACACAGAATCACAGATAGAAAATATGAATGCATTATAAATAAATAAATTACATTCATCATAGCTTGAATTAAAACAATTCAAATCACAAGGCATCACACAACAGAAATGACAAAACAATTCAAAGCATTTGATAGAAGACCATCATCCATAATAAGGCTAATTGATCATTTTGTTAATTAAAACCAAATAAATCACTAATTCTGGTTGATTAACATTAATTAATTCCAGTTTATGTCAATTAATTATTCTTTAATTATTTGTTAATTAACCTTAATTAATGAATTAGTCAATCTTAATCACTAAGTAATTCGTTAATTTCAAATTAATTAACCCTTTAATCAATGACCATTAATTATCTTTAATTAATTTCAATATATGATTCTCCTAATTTATTTCATTAATATATTAACCTCAAATTAACTGTCTTAGTTAATTAACCACAATAATTAATTATCCTTTAATTAATTATTCTTTAATTACTCAATAATCAAATTTAAATCATTAATTAATCAACCTTAATTACTTTCATTAATTCACCTATAAATCATTTATTCATCCATTTTTACTTAATTTATCAACTTAAATACATTCAGTAATTATTTATAAATTATTCTCCTTAATTAATTACATAAAGTAAATAACCTTTAATACTTCTATCAAGTAATCATCTTTTTCATTGATTAGTTTTTAATCATATCATCAAATCCCATTTGAACACTTTGGAATAATTCAAATAATTCTTCCAATATAATTATTCAATCCAAAAACCAATTTTAAACATATTTTTAACCTAAAATCAATTCTTTGAAAACTTAATTAGAAATTTGTTTATAAATTAAATTCAACTTAGTTTTAAAATTTTCTTTAAAATTTACTTATTATTATTACTATTATTTACTTAAAAATTCATTTTAACTTTAAAATCTTTATACTATCTTTCTTATAATTTTTAAAACCACATCCTTATTTATTTTCAAAACTGTGGTATTTAAAACTTGAAACAGGTTTGGTTTAGAAACTAATACCCTGTTATCACTAAATCTACCCGAGCAAATCTTTGGTTTAACCCGAGCCAAACCCTGTTCTTCCCTGACCCCAATTTCGAGTTTCATTAGAAACTCCCCGAGAAAATTTCCCGGGCCAACTTCTTCTTCCCCCTTTTCATTTCAAATTTTATTTTCAGTTTTAAAACCACAAAAATGTTGTAATCACTCGAATCTCCCCTAAAACAAACTCGAGAAAATCCACGTTCCCCTCGATTTAACCCCCGAGCTTCCACTTCATCTTCTCCAAAACCAACAGCGCTACCCAAATTATGCACGTATACGTGCATAGATGGTCGGAGTTGCTCCGATCATCGCCGATCTCTTCAGCAAGTCGCTAATGCCCTACCAAAGCCCTTCGATCCACCAAGTTCGACCAAAACGAACAGAATCAAAATCGAGCTCTCTCGCTATCAACCCAAACCAACCCAGTCGCCAACTTCACCTCAAACTCACCGCTCCGATCACCTGAAGGTCCCTAACTCTGGCCAACGACTCATCATCCACCCAGCCATCATTCCCCAAGACCATATGTCAATCGATCAACCACAAAGGGAAAACGAATCAAACCAATACTGATGCAGCGCAATCACCAGATTCACCTAAGGTTCTAAGTCGGCCACGACCTAATGACTTGGGTCGGCTACGACATAAGGATACAGGAGGAGCACCACGAGATATCAAAATAGCAGCACGAGTGGGGAATGTGCAAAGCTTAAGTCGGCTGCGACTTAAGGGCTTAAGTCGGCTACGACTTAACAATGCAAGGGAAAAGGAGCTACGACCTAAAGGGTCTCGAGCTAAAGAGTTACGACCTACGGAAGAAGGTTAGGTCGGCAACGACCTAAGGAAGAAGGCATGGACCGACCTAATGTTAAACCGCTTCTGGAAATAGTACGTAAGCCGCTATGGACATAAGTTGTTTGTAACTTTTAAGTCGTTCGTGTTTTGAGTCATATATGATGTTGAGTCGTTGTATCTGATAAGCCGTGGTGTTTGTTGAGTCGCTATGTTCTTAAGTCGGTCATGTTTAGGTCGCGTGATGGTAGTTCTGTGTTGTGAGTCGTTAAGTCGCTGCGTCGGTCTGTCGTGTTATGATGGGTTGCTAAGTCGCTACCGACTCAAGATGAGTCATAAGTCGTTAATGACTTAAGGGTCAGGGTTTGGAAATTTCTATAAATAGTGAGTGTGTTGTAAATTTGAAGATAGAATGTTTTTGAATAAAATTCCTTTTGTTAGCTTTGTGCTTTCATACAAATTGGTAGTTGAGTGTGATCCCCTATCTCCACTTTCGACATTCGAGTGCGCTCGAATCGTCGTTTGTTGAAGCCGATTCACGGAATCTTGTGCGCAAGATCAACGTCGAAGAATCGTAGATCTCTTTTCACGGTATCGTGCGCGATCAACGTGTCAGAGATAGCTAAAATTCGGTATCTTCGGATCAACGAATTTGGGCCTTGCAGTATTTTCAATCCACCGATTGCTACTTTTCACAGTTTCATTTGTTTTCACAATATCCGCTGCGTCAAGTTTGGTATCAGAGCTAGACTTAGCCAATCATAGCTAAGCCGAGTCTTGGAGCCAAGGAGTTTGAAGTTTGGTGATCATCGTGTTCATCTTGAAGTTGCAACAAGAGGAGAACTTTCGATCCATTCTATTTTGGATCAAAGTGTGGAAGTTGTTTTAATTTGATTTGTGTTGAAGTGTTGAGGCCGAACCAAGTTGAGTTGGGGCCATGCTTGTTTGACTTGTGTTGAAGATTTTTGAAGTATTTGTTGAAGTGTTGTGAAGTTCAACCATGCCACCGAGGAGAGCTAACCGTCATCAGAATGTTGAAGCGTTGTATAGAAGGGAAGAAGCCGAGAAAATGGAACAACGCATTAATGAGAAATTTGATGAAGGCATTGGAAAGTTAGAGAAGTTGATGATTGATATGAATCAAACTCAAAGGAGGGGATCGCTAGTCTTGAACCATGGAGGAAACCGAGTTTCGCCATCGGTTACGGAAGCGAGAAGGGTATCGCCGCAATCTTACCGAGAAAGAAGAGAATCTTCAGTTTCATTGAGAAGAGAACATCATGATCTTAGAAGTGAAGAGAGAAGGACTCCACGGGAGTATGAATATGACCCATATCATGATATTGAAAGACCAAGTAGAAGGGATATGCGTGGTCATAGAAATGTGGGAGGTCGAGATCGTTATCGAAGTACTTCTATTTTTGATGAAGATGGTGATATATGTAGTGTTCATTATCGAGATCGAGACCAAGTACGTAATGCATATTGGGATGTTGAAGATGATCGTCGATGGGAATCGGGGATGAAGATGGAAATTCCTGAGTTCAAAGGTGGAATGGTAGCAGAAGAATTTCTTGATTGGTTGTCTAATATGGAAGAGATTTTTGACTTTAAGGAGATTTCCGAGCATAGAAGGGTGAAGTTGGTTGCTACTAGGTTGAGGGGAAGAGCTTTGGCGTGGTGGCAGCAAACCAAACTTACAAGGGAGAGAATGGGAAAGTCAAAAATTGAATCTTGGGATAAGATGAAGAAGTTGATGAGAGCTACATTTTTACCTTACAACTATCAATCACTCATGTACCAGAGATTGCAGAATCTAAGGCAGGGGATGAAATCAGTTAATGATTATGCAGATGAATTTTACCAACTCATTGCTAGAAATGACATAATGGAGACAGAAGAACAGCTGACTGCTAGATTTTTTGGAGGGTTGCGAATGCAGATCCAGGATATGGTTAATATATTCGATCCAAGATCTGTGGCAGAAGCACACCAGAAAGCGTTGGCTTGGGAGAAGCAGGGAATGCATGGAGGTGGTGTATTTACTAATTCTAACAATCAAGTGAAGGGTGTTAGTGGAAGTTCTAATGTTTCTAAACCTATCAGTAAACCAGCGGTGAAGGAGGCTGAGAAGACAAAGAGTAATAGCAGTTTCAAATGTTACAATTGTCAGGAGTTGGGTCACAAAAGCAATGAATGTCCGAAGCCAAAGAAGAGAGCAATGGTTACTGAGATTGAAGAAGAGGATGTGGAAGCTGATTGTTCTAATTCACATTATGTTGAGGAGGAGGAAGAGTTGTCCGGAGATGAAGGGTGTAATTTGATGATGAGGAGAAGTTACTTGGCACCGAAACAAGAAGAGGAAAACAGTTGGTTGAGGAATAACATATTTCAGTCCACATGCACTATTTTGGCAAAGGTTTGCAAGTTCGTCATTGATGCTGGGAGTTGTGACAATATTATCTCTACTGAAGCAGTAAGGAAGTTGAACTTGAAAACTGAGAAGCATCCTAAACCGTACAAGTTAGCATGGTTAAGGAAAGGTGGTGAGGTGAAAGTTGGACGAAGAGCTTGTGTGAATTTTTCAATTGGGAAGAAATACAAAGACGAAATTTGGTGTGATGTTGTAGACATGGATGTGTGTCATCTGTTGTTAGGCAGACCATGGCAGTTTGATAGAGCAGTGCAACATGATGGTCGTGCTAATAGCTATAGTTTCATGTTTGAAGGTACTAAAATTACTTTAGTTCCCAAGAAGCAACAACAGAAGGAAAGCAAGTTGGAGGAGATTGAAGAACTGAAAACTTTGCTATCTTTGAAAGAGTTTGTTAAAGAAGTCGAAGAGGAACATGAAGTCTTTTTGTTAATTGGACGAGAGAGTAATGAAGAGGTTGAAATTCCAGAAGAAGCGAAACCAGTTTTGAAAGAATTTGAGGATGTATTTCCAGAAGAGTTGCCTAAGGAGTTACCGCCACTGAGAGACATTCAACATCAAATCGATCTTGTTTCGGGAGCAGTATTACCGCATAGATCACATTATCGAATGAGTCCGAAGGAACATGAAGAGTTGAGGAGGCAGGTGGAAGAGTTGCTTGAGCAGGGACGTGTGCAGGAAAGTTTAAGTCCTTGTGTGGTTCCATCCTTGTTGGTTCCAAAGAAGGATGGAACATGGAGGATGTGTACCGATAGTCGGGCACTGAATAAGATCACTGTGAGGTACAGATTCCCAATGCCCAGATTAGATGATTTGTTGGATCAGTTGAGCGGGGCAACTATATTTTTGAAGATTGATTTGAAGATATCATCAAATTCGAATTAGACCAGGAGACGAATGGAAGACAGCATTCAAGACGAGAGAAGGGTTGTATGAATGGCTGGTTATGCCGTTTGGTCTTTCGAATGCACCAAGTACGTTCATGCGGGTGATGAACCAAATTTTTAGACCTTTTATCGGGAAATTTGTGGTGGTGTATTTCGATGATATTCTGATATACAGTGGGAATTCAGATGTAACGACCCCAAATTTTGAAGTTTATTTTAATTTATAGTTAATGTAAATTTTGAATAAATTTTGGAATAAATTTAAAATTTGAATATTTTATTTGTATTTGAATTAGGATTTATAGTAAATACTAAATAAAATTATTAAGTAAAAGCATAGAAATAAAATGCATTCGCATATAAACACTTATAAAAGATAACAGAACAAATAAAAGGAATTGGAATAGTAATACATGTATATGAGATAAAATATAAGATATGAAGGCAAGTAACTATATAGAGATAGTAAAATATATGGAATGACATACTAAATCATCTCTCAGCCTATAAACAAAGAAAATATTTATAAAACAACTTCAACAATGTCTATTATACAAAATATTATAATCACTTGTACAAACAACATTATAATACACTGTGCTAAGTATACCAGCCTGTAAGCTTCATTCTTTTATATATCAATCTTCTTCATTCGTTCAAAACTTAGCACATCTGAAGTAAACAAATTATACAAGTACAAGACAATTAATGCCATACCTCTAACATCATCTCAGCCGAGATAATAGCTTCACTTCATTTCAATAAACAAAATAATATATGTACATAACCAAGAAATTTACTTAACAAATAACAATAACCACTTTATATCTATATAACATAAAGTACATAAACAATTAAAAGCTTTCATCTCAACCCAAATAAACAAAAGAAAGAAACAATACAAAGTAAAATATGAACAAAACAAAGATATTCAATTGTACAATGTGAATTAATGAAGCCACCAAAAAAAATCATCACTTCAGCCGAAATGCAACTAAACACATGGACAAAGGAATAAGTATGTACAAATGAAAAGGAGATGGTAATATATGTGTGTAAACTTAAAATAAACAAGGAATGGACAAAAGCAAAAGCAAAGTAAAGTAAGGTAAAAGCAAGTACATATGTAGCCTGCATTGGTAAGGCAGGGCAAGTATAAACAAAATAAAATATAAACAAGAGTGCACTGGTACAAACATAAACAAAGCAAAGACTGCATACACCAATTTCTTCAGCATAGGGAACAAGTGTACATAGAAAAATAACAGGTACTAAAGAAGAAATATATAATATATTCAAGTAGGTAGGCTGTAAACAAAGGTGGGAAAAAGGCATTTAATGCAAGCCTCAACATATCTTTGCAGCCAACATGTTGAAAATAGAAAATCTCTGAGCATATACAAATCTTGTACCTGATATTGAACAAAATAACATCACCTTGTCACCTTCTTCTCTTTTATACATATCAGCCTTCCCATTTCATTTCATTCATTCTGGTTGTGTAAATATATAGTAATATTATTTCAAAACTTAAAACAAAACTTCACTTTAAGAAAAAAAACAAAAGAAGATCAAGAAAATCAAAGCCCTGTTTTCAAGTATAACCTGGAAATCAAAAGCATCTGCATTCTTTAAAACCTGAGTTATCTAAAGCAAGATTAAAAGCATCAAAGCACTAAGTTTTCGAAGCCAAAGCAAATCCAGTTCAAAGTTTTAAAAGCATCCAAGCATGTTTTCAAAAGTTTCAAAAGACTTTTCAATATCAGGTGCTCTGCTCATCAGGTCTAACAGGTGAGTAACTTTGCATTTTAAAACCTAAATGCTAACTATCAGTTGCATGTGGATAACTAGAAATAAGTATGCTTTAAATGCTTAGTTTGTGATGATTCCTCTGTGTGTATATGTGAATACATAAGGGCTGCTATGAATCTGTTTTGCATGTGTTTGTCTTAAACTAAGATTTTGATAAGAAGTCTTTACCATTTGATATGATCTCAGTTAGGATTTGAGTTATAAACAAAAGTTGATTGTTTGATTATGAACTTAATTTTGAAAGTCAATTTAAACTAAAATAACTTGCACATATCTCTGTAAACCAAAACAACAGTGCAAGTGTTCATATATAAGTGAAAATTCAAACTTAGTAATTCATTTATTCAGTGGTATAGATCAAATCAGTAAACTAAAATATGATTTTTAACGCCAAGGTCAGGATTTTTAGAATCAAAATGAAGGTGTGGTTTGGGTTTAAATGGAAATGGGAATATTTTGGGTTTCTGGTGATCAAGTAGACCGGAGACGTCGGGGTTGCTAGGGGAGGAGGAGGAGCCTACGGCGGTCGAAGGAAAAATGGGCGAAGGTGGCATCATCGACGGTGGCGACTGCGGTGATCGTTTTTATTTCGTAGACCTAATTTTTGTTGTGCTCAAATTTTTGGCCGCCGCAACCTCCACCGTGAGTCGAGTGGCACGCGATTGAAGGAGAATGGAGCTTGGGGGTGGCGGAGGTGTGACCGGAGTTGTTGAGCGTCAGGTGGTCGGGAGTGGGTTTTCGAATCGTTTCCTTGTGCTTGATGATGGGTTCGAGTTTATCGAGCTGTGCTTGATTTTTAACGGTGATGTGATCGGCTCGTTCGTTGATGCGTGGTCGATGCCGAGGTCATTTGCGACTTGTAGGAGGCTTCACCAGTCGCCAATGGGTCGTCGCCGCTCCGTGCACGTGCACGTGGGCATTGGCATATCTGGTGGTCATCACGTTAGGGGGGACGAAGTATTTCAGGGGATGACTCGAGTACGTATGAGTTTGACTTGAAGTAGGTTGGTGGTTTGCTCGAGGTTTTGACGTGTTGGACTCGAAGCAAAATGATAAGGGGCTCGGGTAAATGTTAGTCCAGGTTTTATAACAGACCTGTTCTGTTTTCTGGATTTTAAAAAAATCAAATTTTAAAACAAGCTTAAACAAATTTAAAAACAGAAGTTTAAATATAAACTCAGATTAGTTTGGAAACTTTATTTATTTTCAAATTGTAGTATTAATTAAAAGTGGTTAAACAATGAAGTGTATTCAAAGGGGAAATTGAATTTAGAAAATGGTATTTGAAATTGTAAAGGATGTTCTAAAACAAAGTTTAAAATTAACATTTTAAACCTGAACTTGAGTTTAAATCAGAAGTTAAGATTTTAGAAATAAAATGAGTTTTATAAATTTAAATGTTAATAAGTCTAGAATGTGTAAGTATACTTTGATATATGAACTTATGAGGAATTTGATTTCAAAACTCTTTTAAATTTCTTTATAACAAAAGTAATGTGACAGACTTGATAATAAATTAGATTAATTTATTAAGTCAATTATAAATTGTTAATTACTTAATGAAAGCAATTAAGGGGTTAATTACTAATTGTAATTAAATTTGAATATTTTGATGTAATTAATGATAAAGATAAATTGGTAATTAATGATTTGTTATTATGAGATGATTACTTACTGATAAGTAATTAAAGAGTAAATTTCTTAAAATAATTAATTAAAAAGTTAATTAATTATATAATTAGTTCAAAAGTCAATTTAATTAATATGATTGATTAAGAATAATTTAATTAATTAAAGTGTTTGATAAATTAATTTATATCAAATGATTTGGAACTAATAAATCAGAATTGGATAATAAATTCATAAGTATTTAATTAAATTGGAAATGAATTGAATTGATTAGGATTAAACAATTAATTAATCCTACTTGTAAATGTTATTGAATGCTTGACCTTACTTATGAATGATCGTATTATATATGATGCCTTGAATTGATTGTCCTATCTGATCTGTAATATCTTGTTCTGTGAATTGAGCTATGTGAAATTTACTCATTTACTTATGTACATTTGGGTATTATCTGTGAATCTGTGAATGGACGATAAGCATTATAGTTTATATCGCTTATCGAATATATTGTCGTATTTGATCTGTGATGATTGAATGGTTGTGCACTATTGTGTTAAACCCCTAGACCACACTTATACACACACAAATATGGATTTCACGAGGAAATCGACTAAGTCACAGACTTTGAAATGATTTATAAAAATTGAACATTTGAATTCAAATGTTTTGGTAATGGAATCGGAATAAATGTGGAAAGTTTTTGAAATGGAATTTCAAGTTAAAATTCATTTTAATTAAGTTTTGAAATTTAAACAATATGATTTAAATTTGAATTCAAAATTAGGAATTGAATTCTATGATTTGAAATTAGGAATTAAAGATGTTAAGTTAATTCGAAACCATAATTAAAGTATTGTTTTTGGGAATTTGAATTAAGTCAAAGTTTGTAACTTGTATAAATGAAATCGGGATTTTCCAAAATAAAACTATTGTCTCTAAAAGATAAAAAGTTTTCGTTTGAAGTTTTATTAAAGGGATTTCAAGTTTAAAATAAAAATAGTTTTCCAAGTTATAAACAAATATTTGGAAATGAGTTTTTGAAAATTTAGGAACGATTTGAAAACTATAAGACAAATCTTTGAATTTAAAGATTTGATGAATTAAGCTTTTTGAAACGAAATTGTTTTGAAATCCGAGAATGAATATTTATGAAAGTAGGTGAACATTATGAAATAAATCTTTTGTTTAAAAGATTTGAAATGGTAATTGGATTAAACCATTTGAAAGAAAGTTTTGAATTATTAAGTTATGACTTAATTGAAATCCCATATCCATATGTTTTAAATGTTGCGCTCACTATTCGGTTTAGCCGGGAGAGGACCTTTGTGTCATATATCCCATTCCGAATATGTGATACGTCGTTATGGATAGCATTTGAAGACCGGTGGTGAAGACCGGGTATTTGCGAGAACGATAGGATGACCTGTCGATTGTCTCTGCACTGAGTTGCTCCAAGATAGAGATTTCCTAAGTGATGGGGAATCCGATCGGGATTGTGAATACCCGGATTGCAAGGGCTTCGTAAGAAGTGCCTTCGGTTCTGTTCGAGCCCGGAACAGACTTGTATGGATTGTGTGTCTGACATTACATTTTGAGATATAAAGCAGATTTCTTTCAAATACATTTTTGTTGGTGGCGGAGAATTTATTCTCTTAGCTTAACACCCTTCTCTGAGACGTACGAGCTCAGAGGTTATGTAGTTCAAGGTTATCAGCAATATATTCCCAATTTGGTAATGTGACATGCTGAGTGTTGCTGTGAAATGATCATTGTTTGATCATTTGTGATAGGATCATTTGTTTGATCATTTATCTTTGTGATCATTACTTTGATCATTTGTCGACCCAAAGCATAGCTTTGTACCAAAGCGTAGCTTTGTGGACGAGACTTCGTCGAGCCTCACACCTCGGAATGGTCAAAACAGGAAAGGTGCAGCAAGGTTATTAGGGGGTAGCGCCCCTTTAGGGTATGTTCATTTCCTTCTGGAAAAGGGTGGTATCATGGTATGGAGCCCAGATACTTACTCATGTGGAAAACACTCTATTTATTATGGTGTGATGTTGGTTATCGAGCGCTCGGTTAAAGGTCCTAAAGGACCGGGGGATGGCATACTCGTGTCAGTAGTTACCCAGTTAGGGGTAACCCGGCCTTGTGTTGGCAGAGATCCAGTTAGGTTCTCGGGGACGTCCTTCCAGAGGCGTTCTCATGTGGCAATGGGAAGTTCTTTGGCCTGACCATTTGTTGGAAATCCAATCTTCAATACGAAACCCTGTACGGTTTTAGTTGTAGAACCTGCCATTCACTTATGGTGGCGCCCCACTTTTTGGATGGTAGCTATAGTAGGCATAGTTCGAAATGTCTATGCTGGCTAAGATTTATATTCTACTTTCGAAATGCTTTTCTGCACCGTGCACTTATAATAATAATATCAAAGAAATTTTCTACGTATTAAGCATGTTTGACAATCATAAGAAGAAATCTCCTCCAAGTCTGCGTTTGCATTGTGTGTGTGGTGGGAGGTCTTATGGTAGTTTCATTTTCAAAAAGCATTGCGAATTTACTTTAAAATTCTTTTGTTGATTGTTTTTAAAGATAAACTGTTTTTGTTGCTCACACCAGTCCCATGACTGATCCGGAGTTTATTGTTCCTTTCCTAAACTCTGGGTGCTCATTATTTCTACACGAGCAGTCTAGAGTTGGGTTTTTCAGATAGTTAGGTTCAGTGAATTATCTGGAGTTAGTTCAGTCTTTAGTTCGCACCAGTCTTGCTTAGCTTGGTGCATTGTTATGGAGAGTTCGAGCTATTGCTGGATTGGTTCTTGGAGATGGAGTTCAGATTTGGAGTTCTTCGTTGAAGACTATCTTAGTGTTATTTGTTCCGCTGCTATTTGTTGTATCATATCTCTGATGTATATTGATATTCATTGTATCACTCTGTTGTATCAGTGTTGTATATCAATGCATTATTCTTTTATTCCGCTGTGTTATTTACTTAATGTTGTTATAAGCTCCGGCGAATCGGATTTGAACGTTCGAATCTACGACATTCGAATACGATTTGAAGTATGGATGTCGATTTTTGAGCGGGCAAAATCCTGTTCGTTACATCAGAGGAGCACTTACATCATTTGAAAGAAGTGTTGATGGTCCTACGACAAGAACAGTTCTATGCCGCAACAAAGAAATGTGTGTTTATGACGAGGAGTGTTTTATTTCTGGGGTATGTTGTGTCAGGAGAAGGTATCCAAGTGGATCAGAATAAAGTTGAAGCGGTCGAGAATTGGCCACAGCCGAGGACAATTACGGAAGTGAGAAGTTTTCATGGGTTAGCATCATTCTACCGAAGATTCATTCCACACTTCAGTAGCGTGATGGCACCAATTACTGATTGTATGAAAGGAAAACAATTTTCTTGGTCGGAGGAAGCTGGGGTTGCTATTAAGAGAATCAAGAAACTGTTGACGTCAGCACCAATTCTTGTATTACCAGACTTTCAGTTGTTGTTTGAACTACACACGGATGCGTCAAAGGTTGGAATCGGAGGGGTGTTGAGTCAGAAGGGACGTCCTATTGCATACTTTAGTGAGAAGATATCAGGGGCGAAGATGAGATATAGTACGTATGATGTGGAGTTTTATGTTGTAGTGCAAGCAGTGAAACATTGGAGACACTATCTGTTCCATAAGGAGTTTGTTCTTTACACAGACCATGAAGCTTTGAAGCATTTGCAGGGGCAGGACAAGATTTCAGCAAGGCATGCATCATGGATTGCCTATTTGCAACAGTTTACTTTTGTCGTGAAGCACAAATCAGGGATAACGAATCGCGTGGCTGATGCTTTGAGTAGGAGGAGTCATTTATTAACGACAATGAAAGTTGAAGTGACAGGTTTTGAATTATTTCCAGAGCTGATTGAAGAAGATCCTTACTTTAAGAAGTTTGTTGAGAAAGTTAAGGAGGGAAATACTGATGAATTTGTGTTGATTGATGGTTTCTTATTTAAGGGGAATCAATTGTGTGTACCGGATTGTAGTTTGCGAATGAAGATAGTAAAGGAGCTTCATGAGGAAGGACATGTGGGTAGAGACCGAACATTGCAGTTAATCTCTCAATCCTACTATTGGCCATTGATGAGGAAGGAAGTTGAAAGGTTTGTTCAGAGATGTCACGTTTGTCAAGTTTCGAAAGGAACAGCTACAAATGCGGGCTTGTATGCCTTTACCTGTACCTACAAAACCTTGGGTGGACGTTAGTATGGATTTCGTATTGGGTTTGCCGAGAACTCAAAGGGGTAACGATTCCATTTATGTGGTGGTTGACCGATTTTCGAAAATGGCACATTTTATTGCTTGTAAGAAGACGGCGGATGCTGTTCATGTTGCTCAGTTATTTTTCAAGGAGATCTATCAACTTCATGGGTTACCAGAGTCTATTGTGTCGGATAGAGATACTCGTTTTCTAAGTCACTTTTGGTTAAGTTTGTGGAAGATGGTGCGAACGAAGTTAAACTTTAGCAGCGCTTATCATCCGCAAACAGATGGACAGACAGAAGTTGTCAACAGATCGTTGGGAAATTTGTTGCGATGTCTTGTGAAGGACAATCTGAAGAGTTGGGACATGAAGTTATGTCAGGCAGAGTTTGCACATAATCATGCAATGAATCGTAGTACAGGTTTCAGTCCATTTCAGATTGTATATTCAAGTTTGCCAAGGGAACCGTTGGATTTAAAGATAATACCACAACCGAGGGGGACAGTTAAACGAGCTGCTGATTTTGTTGAAGGATTGGAGGAATGTCATAGAATCGTTAAGGAACGATTGGAGAAGTCGAATGAGAAATATAAGAGATTTTCAGATTTGAAACGACGAAGTATTGAATTTAACGAAGGTGATTTGGTTTACGCAGTGTTGACAAAAGATCGTTTTCCGGTGGGAACGTACAATAAATTGAAAGCGCGGAAAATTGGTCCAGTTGAAATTTTGAAGAAAATCAATGAGAATGCATATCAATTGAAGTTACCAGACGATGTTCATACTTCTGATGTTTTCAACGTCAAACATTTAAGTCCGTATTATGGAAACGAGATTGTTATGGGAGAAGATGGTGAAAATTCGAGGTCGAATTTCTGTCAACCGGGGGAGAATGATGCAGCGCAATCACCAGATTCACCTAAGGTTCTAAGTCGGCCACGACCTAATGACTTGGGTCGGCTACGACATAAGGATACAGGAGGAGCACCACGAGATATCAAAATAGCAGCACGAGTGGAGAATGTGCAAAGCTTAAGTCGGCTGCGACTTAAGGGCTTAAGTCGGCTACGACTTAACAACGCAAGGGAAAAGGAGCTACGACCTAAAGGGTCTCGAGCTAAAGAGTTACGACCTACGGAAGAAGGTTAGGTCGGCAACGACCTAAGGAAGAAGGCATGGACCGACCTAATGTTAAACCGCTTCTAGAAATAGGACGTAAGCTGCTATGGACATAAGTTGTTTGTAACTTTTAAGTCGTTCGTGTTTTGAGTCATATATGATGTTGAGTCGTTGTATCTGATAAGCCGTGGTGTTTGTTGAGTCGCTATGTTCTTAAGTCGGTCATGTTTAGGTCGCGTGATGGTAGTTCTGTGTTGTGAGTCGTTAAGTCGCTGTGTCGGTCTGTCGTGTTGTGATGGGTTGCTAAGTCGCTACCGACTCAAGATGAGTCGTAAGTCGTTAATGACTTAAGGGTCAGGGTTTGGAAATTTCTATAAATAGCGAGTGTGTTGTAAATTTGAAGATAGAATGTTTTTGAATAAAATTCCTTTTGTTAGCTTTGTGCTTTCATACAAATTGGTAGTTGAGTGTGATCTCCTATCTCCACTTTTGACATTCGAGTGCGCTCGAATCATCGTTTGTTGAAGCCGATTCACGGAATCTTGTGCGCAAGATCAACGTCGAAGAATCGTAGATCTCTTTTCACGGTATCGTGCGCGATCAACGTGTCAAGGATAGCTAAAATTCGATATCTTCGGATCAACGAATTTGGGCCTTGCAGTATTTTTAATCCACCGATTGCTACTTTTCACAGTTTCATTTGTTTTCACAATATCCGCTGCGTCAAATACGCTCGACCAAAACTAGGTTTCTAGAAATAAATCACTCGCCGCCACCGCCACGTTCACCTGCCGACCACCCCAATATTTTTCTCCGATACCCCATAAGCTCCTCTACCTCCTCGAGAAACTCCGGCCCCCCTAGTGCCTCCGACCACCGCAGTTTGACCAAAAACCATTTTCCGTTCATCGACGATCTGCTCTTGAACCACACGCCTAAAAATCGTCAACCCAGGTTTAAAAATCCTATTTTTTAAAGAGGATTCGAGTTATATGCTTGAAGTATCAAATCGTTGTATTCGAATTTTTTTTATTTACCAAAAGTTAAAAACTCCCTGTAAACAAAATATTTTTCTTGATGCTTCAAAATACCAAGCTGCTAAGACTGTTTCCAGATTTTAATTCAAGTACAAACGAACTTGTTTTGTTTAACTTCAAAGTCCAGTGGTGATTAAACGAAGAGATGTTGGATTTCTTACTGATTTTCTACCCTGGGAACCAAAAAGAACAAAGAGCAGAAGTACACAGTCATGTTGTATATGTAGACAAAGTGAAAGAAAGCTGAAGAGAACACTCAAACCAAACTCTATTTGCATCATGAATGATACACACATATTAGACTTCAACTTAATTCTTGAAAACAGGTCATTTACTCATATGATAGGAAAGAACAGAGTTTGCTCACCTTGTAATTTTGGAGCAGAGCAGAGAATATGTTTTGATTTGAAATCTGGAATTGCTTGATCAACAACTTGCTTGATCCTGATTTGTATTTTGCTGAGTTGGTCTGTGTAATTTGATTTAGTTGAATGCTAGCACTTCTGATCTGTATTTGATTTGCTGAATTGTTGAATTTACTTGTAACTGGGTTTCAAAACTGAGAATTTAGTTGTTGAAAATCTTTGCTTTGGAATGATAAAACTGAATTTTTCTTTTGTATACAGGTTTCTTTGTTTCCTGGTTTGAATCTTTACAAGTTTATTTTCCTTGAAATTTTCTTTTATTTAATAATTTTAAAGATGAAAAAAAATATACATGACACTTGTTTATTTGTTAAACCATTTGAGTTATACTTGTATTCTTAAAAAAAATGCTTACACTTGTTATTGTAAGCAATATTATGTTTTAACTCCTTAACTTTAAATAAATTTATATCTTTTGTTTTTAATCCTTATTTTATTTTTATTTACAAATCATGTTTATTTTCAAAAGATAATTTTAACTACTTATACTTATATATCTTTTCACATCAAAATGTATATCTACAAAAATTAAGAAACAAATTTTTATTAGTTTTAAATATATAGAAATTTCAAATTCAAGATATTTATTAAATTTCAAAATCACACTTTGTTTTGTACTTATACAATTTAAAGAAAAATGGTTTGAAATTGAACTATACATTACTAATAAAGATTTATAAGTTAGTAAATACAATTTTTATTTTCAATACATTTATATTTTTAAACTTAAGATATTAAACTTATTTCAAATGTAAATATCTTTAAGTCTAATTAAATTTCAATATATTAACATTTGAATTTCAAATTCAAATCTCAAATTATAATCTATTTATAAAATATTCACTTTTAAATTCCAAATCATTAACCTTTATTTATTTTAAAGATAAAAACATTTTTTTCTTATTAATGAATCAAGTTATCAATCTTTATATATATTTATTCAAATCTCCAAATAAATTCATAATTAAATTTGTAATTAAAATATTATTCAAAATATTTATTTCAGAATTTCCAATTTAAAAATCCTATTTAAAAATCATATTTACATTCATTTATATTAATAAACAAATAAATATCTATTTATTTGGAAAACACCCAATTTATTCAACATTTAACCAAATTTTAAAATTAATTACCAATAATTTCATAATTAAATTCCAAAAGTTAAATTTATTTTCAATTTGATTTAAAAATGCGAATGTTACATAATGTCCAAATTATCATCACAACCATACAACAATCATATAACATTAACGTATTCAATACAGTAAATGTCCTAACATTACTATGGATTATCCAACATATTCGAACAATCAATCAAACATCTATATCATCAAATGGCAATTATCTAACATAACAATTAAACATGAAAATCAATATAATTCAAAAAGCGGTGAGAATTTCTCACCTTAACCCAAAACGTTTAACTTCCTACCAACATTCATTTAATTCAACGCTTCACTAAACCACCACCTAATCATTCTTCCACCTTTTCCAAGTGCTCGGCCATCGCTTCTACCTTTGCTTTGATCTCGACCATGCCTCCCCACCTCCATATTTCTCACAGCCAAGCGCCATTTTTTTAGAAGAGAAGAAGAAGAAGAAGTGAATTAAGAAGATATTAGAGAGCAACAAGTGGATTAGTGCTTAAGCACTCCACTATTTTTAACTCTCCTACCTCTCTTAAAGAGAGAAGCCATTAAAATAGCTTAAAGGAAGCAGAAGAAGAGAATGATTTGTGTGAAAATGGAAGAGGTACGCATGGCTATTTATAGGAAAAAGTTTGGAATAAAATATTATTATGTAAAATGACCAAAACGCCCTTTACTTACTTTTTAAGAAACCTTGCTTTTTTCAACACTTAACATCACATTTCGAGTCATGATTTATGTCACTTTCACTTAAGGAGTAAGAAAAGTAAAGTAATAACTATGTTTGGTTTGATTTGACATGTTTTGTCCTTTTGTGTTTACTTTTGTACTTTTTTTATATTTATGTAAATATTTTCAAAAGTAAACTCTTTTTGTCTTTAGTGTTAAATGTAGAATGTTTAAATGTTTGTAAACTTTTATTTATATGTTAGAAAATATATTAATTTGCAACAACTTGTCGACAACTTGTTTCGGTTGAAAACAGTATTTTTGTCGACAAAATTTACGGTCAAAATTTGACGTTTTTGTTAAGCTATATATTGAAGTAAACCAAACTTTAAAATGAACTTTTTTTTTCTTTAAATAAATTAAAACATGTATCTTTATATTTTAAAATCATATTATATTAATATCAAAAACTCTAATTTTACAGCGTATGTAAAACTGACAAAATGCGACAAATTTTTGTTACTTTGTAAAACGAATATTAACATATTTTTCAATCTTTAAATATACTTTTATTATCTTTATTAGATGTTTTAAATAAGATTTACCTTTTTAAATAAATATTTAAACTCATTTATTTAAGCCTTTATTTATTATTAACAAAACTAAACTTTTGTTGATTTGTTCAAAAATCCAAATTTATACTTTTTAATCTATTAGCTATAAGAATAGATAAATTTCTCTATTATTATTTATTGTATATAACATATTTATTTAAGATTTGAATTCCTTTTAAATTTAAAATGAACAAAATCTCTCATTTCCGAAGTAGCGAAATTATGGGTCGTTACAATTTGGATTCAAAATTAAATTTAAATCATTTCAAAAAAAAAAAATTGTGACTTAACCAATTTCCTCAGGAAATCCATATTTATGTGTGTATAGT
The DNA here is from genome assembly GCA_030765085.1 of Allium cepa. Classification (NCBI taxonomy): domain Eukaryota; kingdom Viridiplantae; phylum Streptophyta; class Magnoliopsida; order Asparagales; family Amaryllidaceae; genus Allium; species Allium cepa. Next base: position 399,028,681 of record CM060938.1, on the reverse strand, counting down.
GTAGTCCAGGGGGTTTCACACAATAGTGCAACATCATCAATCATCACTGATTCAAGCATATCAATATCGATAAGCGGTATATTCTTATAACGCTTATCTTCCATTTCACAGATCCATAGATAAATAATATACATTCATCACAGATAAATAAATTACATTCATCACAGCTCGAATCAAAATAACTCATATCACAAAGCATTACACATCAAGGATATCAAACAATTCAAAGCATTTCATACAATTCAAACATCCAAAATTAAGTTCAATTAGTCACCTGGTTAATTTAAGCCAAATTAATCGTTAATCCTGGTTGATTAACATTAATTAATTACAATTTATATTAATTAATTATCCCTTGATTATTTATCAGTTAACCTTAATTAATGAATTAATCAACCTTTAATTATTAATTAATCAATCTTAATTAATAAATCAATCAACTTTTAATCATTAATGAATTAATCTTAATTATTTAATTACCCTTAATTAATTAATCAATAAATTAATTAACCCTTAATTAATTGCCATTTAATTAATTATCTTAATTAATTAAAATAGGTGATTACCCCTAATCACTTTCATTAAATAAATCTGTAATTAATTAATTATCCTCAGATTAATTTATAATTCACACACATTAATTATCCTTAATTAATTATAATAAGTAATTATCCCTAATACTTAATTAACTTTAACCATTAATTAATTTCTTTTAACTAAGTAAATAATTTTAATAACTTAAATCAAGTATTAATCCTTTAATCACTTAAGACTTTAATCAAATCAAAAGATAATCCCTTCATCTTAAATTAATTTCTCTAAATGTCAAAGGTTTTTTTTAAATATATTAAGTTCACTTTTTAAAATTAATAAATTTTAAAATAATTTATATTAGAAACCTTAATTAATATAAACACAAACATATCTTGTATAAAAGAATTTGTTTAACAAAATTCATTAAAATTTGATTAAACTTTATAAAACTTGTTTAAAAATTTAAACTCGTATTGCTTTTATTTTAAAAACTTAGTTTATTTTGCTTTTAAAACTTATTAGCTTGCACAGAAAAAACCCAAGCCCACCTACTTAATTCTCGAGCTTAACTCTGAGATAATACCCGAGCGATTTTCTTTCTTTCAATAAATTTTAAAACCTTTTAAATTTTTAAATCCTGATATTTAACCACGCGAACGCGAGGACAACTCCGAGCCCCATCATCATCTTCCCGAACCCAGTCTCGAGTCACATTCATCTTCCCAAACTTGAACACTTTCAGAGACAAAACATGCACGTGCATGTGTACCATCGTCACGATCACCTCTGGTCACTACCGCGGCCACTCACAAGTCGACGTTGATCACCTTGCCTCAGGAAATCACCTAGAAGTTCGATTCCGACCAAGATTTGAATTTTAATTGTTTGATTGAAACACTAGAACTAAATCAATCGCCAGAAAACACCTCGCCTCGATCATCTCGACCATCTGACGCCCTGTCTCCACGCCTACAACCTCACCACTCACCCACGAACCAATCACCCTTGGTGCGATCGCTCTTAATCCATCGTTGACGACAAATTTCCCCCTCAAAAATCATTGATCATATCAGGGCACATAACCCTATGTCTGCGCACGGCAACCACGGCAAACCAAAAAATTTCTGGTCATTTTTCTCATGATCTCCGGCCTACAATATTCCTCTAATTACAACCCCGAAGTGCCTAGCCTCCGCGATCACCATTATTTGACCGAAACTTCATTTCAGTCCAACCCGACAATTCTCAATCATTTTAAGCTTAAAAATTACGAGTCCTTCACCTAGGATCATAATTTTGTAATATGAACATGATCATATAATCATATTTTAAATTTGAAATGTTTGATTTTGCTGATTTATAATGATTTTACTGTAACTCCACATTTTCACAAATATTCACTTAATATTTTTACTTGATTTTATTTTTAGAAGTTACTTGACATTATTTTAAACATCTTCTTTCCAAGAATCTTAACCTAAATTGGTTAAAATAAAAAGATATGAATTTATTCGATGGATTTGTGGCCTGTAAATGTAAACAGAGAGGTGTATTCAAACATGCACAGCCTATCTAACTATAGATATATGTATATATGAACAATTTTCTTTTATTCATACTACATTCACCACAACAAAACTTCAAGCATTCATCCAAATGTATATCAAATTCAAAGTTAGTCTACTCACCTGAGAGATGAAGAACAAAGGCCTGATTTTATAATGTCGAATTTTGTTGCTTGATCTTTACTTGATTACAGGCTTAATCTCCAGGCTTGCTATTTAAATTAAATTGAATTGCATGCTTGATCTGGAAGTTGTATTTGACTTGAAGCTTGTTTTGTAACATTCCTAAATTTCAGCCAAAAATAATTTAATAATTAATTTAATCTTTGGAATTAAATTTATGAAATTATTTGTAATTAATTTTAAATTTTAGATTTAAAAATTTATCAATTGGAAAATTTCCAGAATAAATAATGATATGTATTTTTAAATTGAATTTGGAGTTTAAAAATTCAAGAATAAATATTTTGAGAGATAAATTGGATTCTAGAGGTTAATTTAATTTTGGGTTTGAAATTCAAATAATATTATTAATAACAATAGTAGTTCGAGATAATATGAATATTCAATAAGATATAATGGTTTAACTAAAAATAGGATTTTAAAACAAAATATATTTTATAGAAATTTATTTTCTAAATTTTAAGAGACATATGTAATATATTTTGAAAGATAAATTTTTTTTCTATGTTAATATAAATAATTTTAAAAAGATGTTTAAAAGTTAAATTTATATTTTAAAGACATATATATTCCATATATATGTTTATTTATTTAGTATAATTTGATTTCAAAACTCATCTTCTTATAAAGTTGTAAATATACACATATGTAAATAAATATAAAGATTGGGTATATCTTTTGAAAATATAAGTTTAAAGGGCCTAACAAATGGTTAGTATATTTATGAATTTAAAATGTAAAAACATTTACATATGATAAGATATGAAATATAAATACATTAAGGTTTAAAATACAAAATACAAGTTAAATGAGATAGGGGTTTAAAAACAAAACTTTATAGTAAAAAATAAAAACAAAGATATAAATATGTAAAACATAAAGTATACAAGGATTTAAAACAAAGTTGTGAATTAATTTTTAAACAAGGTTAAAAACATAAAATACCTATATGATAATAAGTGTAAGAGATGAATTTTACAAGTGTAAATGAATAAACAAGTGGTAAACTTGATTTTTATCTCCATTTATAAAAAAATAAAAAAATATATAAAAGTAAAATCAAAGCAGCGAAAAAGAAGTTAAAAGCTTCTCTCATTTTCAATCTGGGAACAAAAACAAATCAGGTACAAGTAAATCAAAAGCAAGTTGCATCAAACAATTTCAAGTCTGAAAAATCTAGACAAGAACATATCAAAATAAGTAAAGGCAAGTATTTTTTTTTCAAATTTGAAGTTTGAAGTTACAATCTGTAATGACGAAAGAACTAAGTACAATAACAATCAATCTGTTGCAGGAAAATTGAAGATCAAAAACTCAAAACCATTTCTAGTTTCAAACTGCAGAAAAGAAGAAATATTAAAAAGGCTTCTCTGTCATATACATTCAAACTGTAAGTAATAAAATAAGTATTTCTGTTATTAATGACTTGAGTAAATGAGCATGACATAGTATAAGCAAAGATTTTCATTTACAATTTACAGATCTACAACTCCAAGATGTAAAGAAAAAAGAAAAAAAATGCAGGCTTGAGTTCTCTGCAAATCTTTCTTCCAGGCCTCTGTTTTAAAAACCCATCAAAGTGAGCAAACCTCTAAACCCAAGTTTTTTCCTTCTTTGATTATCTGTGAATAAATCACTTAAGCTTGTTATATGTTGTGATGTTTGGTTTGGTACTTGAAGTTGTTTATATAAGTGATAGTATACATGCATGTCTGTTTATGTATATATATTATTGAATGTTGACTGCCTCTCTGTTAAATAACAGTCTAACAAAATACAAGAAAAATTTCTATATCTCAACATTTAGAAGGATTTAGATAATGATATTTAAAGGAAAGTGTTGTATTGATCTGATTTAAATTTTAAAAATAAATTCAAGTGTTTAAATTTAAAAAATATACTGAAAACAAACATTTACAGTAAGAATTAAGCTCAAGTCAAAAATCTATAATTACGATTTTAAGTTTGGATTTCATCATCAGATTAGTCGTGGAAAGTTATTAATTTTGGTAGCAAATTCAAAGTTTCTAGCTGCGAAATTGCTGTGACATTGCGAGATGAACATAAATCGCTAATTCGCTGATTTCTGATGATCGGGGAAATGATGGGTTTCGAGAATTTCAGGGATGGTAGCTTGTGTGTTGGTGATTGTTAGAAAAATATTGGAATATTTTTTTTGATGATCAGAGTGATGGGTCGACCTAGATTTAGGGTTTAATGACCTTACTTTGTCAACGTGGGTTTGGAGAGTTTGCGTCGTCAACGGGAAATTTTGGGCGATCGCGATGGGGTTGGTGGATCATCGAAGTGTGGCGAAGCTTCGGCTAGGTTCGCGGCGATCCTAGGGTCGTGGTTGGCGAATACGGGAGGTTTACTGGCGATTGGTTTTGTTTTATTGTGTCGAAATTGCCAAATTTCGAACGACGGCGAAATCATGTGGATTGGGTGGTCGGAGTTGTTGTTGGGGTCGTAGGCGACTTTTTGGGGTTCTCGGCAATGACCAGTGATGGTCAAGGTGAAGGTGCATGTGCACGGTGGGGTTTGGCGTATCTGTTGTGTTCAAAACAAATTGGGGAAGATGAAGTTCCTGGGTAAGTGACTCGAAATGTTGCATGAAGTAACTCGAAGCACTGCTCGAGTTAGGGGAGAGGAGTCTCGAAGTAGGTATGTGGTGCGAAAGTAAAAAAAACACTTAGAACAAATTTTAGTTGGGAAACGTGGCTCTCGGGTTGAATTTGCAGAAAACCCGAAGTAGTAGAGGTTTGAGCTCGGGTTTGACTCGAAGCAGCTTGTAATACTCTCGAGACAGCATGTAAAATAGTTTGAAATTTTAAGGAAATTCAAGTTTTAAAAATAAATTTTGTTAAATTAAAATTCTTTTCAAATATTTAAACTTTCCTAAGTTTTAATATAGTTAAGAAGGGTTCTTAAATAATTGTTTTAACTAACCTAAATCTAAATGGTTTAGATAAATTGATTTTTATTTGAAGGGTATCTTCTTAATAATGTATAAAGAAATAATTATAAAAAAAAAGATGTTTTAGAATGATTAAATTAATTTTCAAAGTTGTGTTAACATATTGGTTTAAGGGAAATTATTATTATTTGAAGTAAATTACTTAATGTAAGAAATTAAAGTAAATTAACTAAAAAATTCGAGTTAATAGATCAAGTAATTAATGAATGATTAAACAAAAATAATAATTTTTTTAGTCAAAGTAATTAAGAGAAGATAATTAAGGATTAAAGATTGATTTATCAATATTAAGAGTTAATTACTTTAAAGAAAAATTAAGAAATGTGGTTAATTAGTTAAGGTAATTAAATCAAGAATAATTAATTACGGTTAATTAACTGAAAGTGATTAAGAAACCATTATTAATTAAGGAGTAATTAATTAAAATAATTAATTAAGGAATAAGTAATTAAGGTTTAACTAATTACAATTAAGGGTAAATTAATCAAGATAATTAATTAAAGAAATGATTAATAAATGAAAGTGATTAAGATTTAATCAATTTTAGTTAACGATAATTAATCATTGATTAAAGATTACTAATGAAGGTAATTATATGAGTAATAAATTGTAAAAATCCGCGTGTTTTGTTCACCTTAATCAAAGATGTTGATTGTTATTGAATGCTGTATGATGGATTGATATATTTGATATGAAATTGTAGTGCTATGAGATATGAATTGTTTGGTGTTGAATTGTAATAGTTGTGATTGTTTCTATGTAGATATGAAAACCTCTTGGCCGTAAAACGGCGTTTGAAATTTCGATGCGACAGGGAGTCGGATTCCAGTTGGTTATCCGAAACCCACATCGAATCATAATGGTGAACCTTTGTGATTGATAAATTAACTTATCTGTGAATCTGTGAATGAGTATTAGCGTTATAGATTATATCGCTTATCGAGATTGATATGATTGAATCTGTGATGATGATGTTGTTGCACTATTGTGTGTAAAACCTCTGGACTACACTATACACACACAAATATGGATTGCACGTGGAAATCGGCTAAGTCACAGATTTTTAAAATAGTTTTGAATTTGAATTTTAAATCCAAATGGTTTTGGTAATGGTTTGGGTTTAAAATGAAAGACTTTTGAAAAGGAATATTCAAATATAAAAGTTATTTTTGAATAACTTGATTTAGTTTTGAAATTTGATTAAAATTTGAATTCAAGATTTGAAGTTGAATTCTATGTTGAAAATTCATGATGTAAAAGGTTATACAAACTATAAATGTGTTTATATAGATTTTAAACCATTTTAAAAAGTATTACTTTGAGAAATTTAATTCAATTCAAGTTTTATACTTGAAGGGCTTTAACTCGTGCAAAAGTAATCAGATTTTTCCGAAACGAAAACTAATTGTTTCAATTAATAATAGCTTTCATATAAGGAAATGGTTTCCAATTTGTGTTGAAAGATTACAAATCAAACTGAAATAGTTTTTGAAAACTGTTAACCAATCTTTGTGAAAGATAGTCAAACTTTGATTTGAAATTGAAGAACATTTTAAATGGTGTATCTTTTATATAAAAGATTTGGAATGGAATTGTTTTGTGAAAATAATTTTGAAAGCTATAAAATGAGTCTTTAAATTTAAAGACCGAACGAATTAATCCAACTTGAAATGGAATTGTTGTTGAGAGGCTATAAACGAACTTTGTTAAAGATTTGTGATCCTCATTTTAAATTGAAGAGGGGGTTTTAAAGATAAATCTTTTGTTTAAAAGATTTAAGTATGGAAATTGTTTAAACCATTGAAGGTTTTTGAAATGAATCTTTTTGGTTTAAAAGATTGGAAATGGTAATTTGTTTTAACCATTTGGAAGAAAAGTTTTTGGTTTTAAAGTTGTGACTTAACTGAGATCCCATATCCATATGTTTTAAATATTACGCTCACTATTCGGTTTAGTCGGGAGAGGACCTTTGTGTCGTATAACCCATTCCGAATAGTGATACGACGTTATGGATAGCAATCGAAGACCGGTGGTGAAGACCGGATACTTTCAAAAGCGAAAGGATTTCTTGTCGAATGTCTCTGCATCGGCTGATACCCGGTATAGAGATTTGACCACCCATTGTGATGGAAAGTCCGGATGTGATTAGGAATTATCCGGATTTGCAAGGACTTCTTCGAAAGTGCCTTCGGTTCTGTTCGAACCCGAAACAGACTTGTATGGATGTGTGTCTGATGTTACACTTTGAGATGTAAAGCTGGTTTCTATCAAATACATTTCTTTTTGGTGGTGGAGATTTATTCTCTTAGCTTAACACCCTTCTATAAGACGTACGAGCTCAGAGGTTATGTAGTTGATGGTTACTAGTGATACATTCCCAATTTGGTAATGTGGCATATGAAGTGCTACTGATCATTTGTTGACTAAAGCATGGCTTTTGTGAAAAGCGTAGCTTTGTGGCCGAGACTTCGTCGAGCCTCACACCTCGGAATGGTCGAAAAAGGAAAGATGCAGCAGGGTGTCAGGGGTAGCTCCCCTGGGGTATGACCATTCCTTCTGAAAAAGGGTAGTATCATGGTATGGAGCCCAGATACTTACTCATGTGGGCACTGTAGTATATTATTATTACTGTGTGATGTTGTTGGTATTGAGGATCCTCGGTTAAAGGTCCCAAAGGACCGGGGGTGGCATATCTTAGGTTTTATTCCCCGGGAAGGGAGCAGTCGGCCTTGTGTTAGCAGAGAACTAAGGGATGGTTCTCGGGGCGTCCCTCCAGAGGCGTACCCATGTGGCAATGGAAATTTCCTTGGCCTGACCATTTGTTGGAAAACCCAAAGAAACAATATGCGCCCTTTACGGTTTTAGTTGTATAACCTGCCATCTACTTATGGTGACGCCCCACTGTTTGGATGGTAGCTGTAGTAGGCATACAACGAAATGTTGTATGCCGGCTAAGATTAATATTATACTTTCGAAAATGTTTTCCACTATGCACTAATAATAATATCAAATGGTTTTCGCGTATCAAGCATGTTTGACTATCATAAGGAGAAATCTCCTCCAATTCTGCGTTTGCATGGTGTGTGTGGCGGGAGACCTTATGGTAGTTTCATTTTCCAAAAAGCATTGCGGATTACAAATTTTAATTCTTTTGTTTGTTTTAAAAGGTAAAATATTTTTGTTTGCTCATACCAGTCCCACGACTGACCCGGAGTTTATTGTTCCCTTCCTAAACTCTGGGTGCCCATAATTTTCCACACGAGCAGTCTAGAGTTGGGTTTTTCAGATATAGATATCGATTCTGTAGCTTTCAGCATTCTCTTTGGTATTCTTTGGAGATCTTGGATATTGGAGTTTTTTTTTGGATTCATGGACTGGACTTGCTTAGCTTGGTGAAACTTGATGGTAGTTTGAGCTATCTATGGAGATTGCTAATATTGGTGTTTCTTCTGGAGTTTCAAGTTCTGTTTGTTTCCGCTGCCAGTTCATTGAGTTATCCGTTGTAGCTTTGTTATCTTGTATCTCTGATATTGTTTCATATTGTATCATTATTGTATCGAATGTTGTATATCAATGATATTAATTTCTTTTCTTCCGCTGTGTTGTTATACTTGATGTGTTATAAGCTCCGGCGAACCAGATTCGACGTTTGGATCTGCAGCATTTGAATATGAGTGTTGTATTCGGTGCCGATTTTCGAAGGTCGAGTCAGGATCGTTACATGTTTACTGTTGTTTTAGATCTGAAGCTTGATCCCAGGTTGAAGGCTAAAATTTTGATTCCAGATTTAGATTTTTGATTCGCATTCTGTTTTTCCAGATTTTGTTTTCAAGTTTGTATTTGTTTGAATCCTTATTTTTTTTATATTGAGATGATTTTTTTCTTTCTTTTTTCTGATTTCAGATTTAGGATATGGAAGATGAAAGGATATTTTAGAAACCTAGTTTCTTTAATTTATATTATTTGTAAATTTAAAAATCTTTACGTAAACAAATATGCCACTTGTAATAATTGTTAACACTTGTGAGTTTAAATTAATACTTGTTTTACAAATGTCATTTGTGAAAATTTTGTGTTTAAGTCCTTTTGTTAGATTTTATTTTATAATTTATGTTAAACCCTTGTCATATTAAAATTTATGAAACATGTTTTATCTTTTATTAATATGTCTTAGATAATGTATTTTTATATTTTAAACCCTTACTTAACAATTTATTAATTACTTATAATTTCAAACCATATTTATATATGTATTGTTTATTTATTATTTCCTATTTTACACTTATACTTTTCCTTTAAATTATATTTATACCAGTTAAATTAAAAATGATTTTTAAAACTAGTTATACATTGATAAGTAATCACATATATTTTGTATATATAAGAATTTAATTAAATAACCATTTGCAAATTAAAAATATCATTTTCAAATCATGGTGCATAAATAATATAATTAGAAACAAATTCTTATTACCTTAAAAATAAAATTTTAAATCCAATTTTTTTCCAATATATTTATTATTGAGTTTTCAAATTCAAATTTCAATTAAAATCTATATATATATATATAAACAACTAATAATTTATTTTCTTTTGGAAAAACTCAGTTTAATTCACAATTAAATTTCAAAAATTAAATTAATTATCAAATTAAAGTTGGCTAGAATCTGGGGATGTTACACTAAACAAAAAGAAAATGATGAAAATGTCCTACGCTATAGATAGGAATGGATAAGATATCCAAGACCATAATAAAAAGAACAAAGTGTTAGCTACCAATCTTCAATTCATTTAATGCTTGAAAAGTGACTCCTACGGTAAATAATTAAAAAATCTTCATCCTAAAAGGAAACATGAGATAAGTAAATGGATAAAGTGATCCACAATTTGAAATGGAAAACAAAGATCTGTACAAAAACTAAAGGAATGGAACAGATAACAGATTTTTACTACAAGGATCGAAGAACAGATTGAGTAAACCAGTTATAAATCCTTTGAAATAGGGTGACCCTTTAGGATAAGAGGTCTATATTATATATATATATATATATATATATATATATATATAAGTTATTTGGAACATTGCACCGCTAAACGGCCAAGCAGTAGGACAGAACTTGCACAGCTGGACGACCAACTAGTCAAACAGAGCTTACACTACTAAGCGGCCAACCAACTGAATGGAACTACCTTTTGAATCATTGAATGGACTAAAAAATGAACAGCTGAATGGAACTATCTGCTAAACAGTTGACTGGTCTTACAGAATTATTACTCTAAATGGCTGACTGGTATTATGGAACTACTATTCTGAATGATTGGATGGCCTTATGGAACTATCCGGCTCCAAGATAACAATAGTACTACTAACTTATAAGCACTATAGGACTTATCTGCTAATAGGATACTTTCCTTTGAATAACGGGAATCCCTATTGTTATTAAAGGCATGAGTTCTATATAAATCTCTGGCGTAGAATTTTTGGTAGAACTTTGGAATTTAGGCCAGATAGGATTAAGGGTCTTTTGCTTATGTCTGCTCAGGCTTCCATTATTTAATAGTTTTTCGACCTTGTACTTATATTGAATTTGAGTAGTCTATTCGTCAGTTGAAATCTTGACAAGTTTTAGATTAGATTTCTGATTTGTTGAATTTTCAATTCCCTTGTTTCTTCTCGTATTGATTTCTTATTGAATTTTTGGTTTTTTGAATTCTCAATTTCCTTATTGGATTTTTGTGATGATTTGCGGATTTCCAGTTGAATTTTTGGTTTTATGAATTCCAATGTTCTCGCTAGTTTTCATAATAATTTTCGAATATTCCATTGGATTTGTAATTTTCTTATGAAATTCAGTGCGTTCGTACAATTATCAAACAGGAATTCTGAATAAGGATTTCTAGTTCTCGGTGGCTTTCTGATCTCTAGTTATCAAACGGTAGTTCTCTAATCTTCTTATTTACTAGATAGCATTCTGGATTAATGATGAATCATCCACTAATTTATTACTGAATGAACAGTTGATTCATTAAAAGTTACTAACATGTCATCATAGTAGAATTAGGGGTCTTTTACTTTGAGTTTACTTAGGTTATTTATTACTAGGTAGCTTTTTGACTTTGTACTACTATTAGATAAAATTTTGAGCAGTTTGTTTGTTAGATGAGATCCTGGCAAGTTTCTGACTGAATTCCTGATTACATGAATTCTCGGTTTCTTTTCGTGATGATTTCTTATTGAATTTCTAGTTTTATGAATTTTTGATTTCTTGATTTCTTTATTGAATTTTCATAATGATCTGTGAACTTCCCATTGAATTTCTAGATTTATGAGTTTTCTGAATAAGTCTTGAGATTTTTTGCTGAAATTGAGGTTTTTTGATAATTCAATGTTTCTATAGTATTATTAGATAGAAATTCTGAACAAGAGTCTCTTGATAGCAGACAGACTTCTAATCTTTTTGTTAGAAGATGATGGTAGAAGGGAATAAGGGCCCCTCCCGATCTTTGTATTATTAGACAACGTTCAAAATTAATACCAAATTATCTACTAATTTATTAATGAATGAATGAAAATTACTAACATATAGTGTAGGGTTGGAGATAAATTTATAGCAAAACGTCAAGATAAAACCACCTAAAGCAATAAATTGATTTTCGATGGCCAAAGAAAACTTAACTCAAGAAAAAAGGCTTTGGAGTGTATGATAGCTTTCTTGAAAGTTCCTTTCACATAAACCAACATCTACTGATCAGGTGGTATATTTCCACATTTCCATCGTCAATGCTAGAAAGGGTTTGATCATGTATTTCTCTAGATTCTCTATCCAGTGATATTATAAGATAATCTCTTGAATTTCAGTTTTAGAATTTAGCATAATCTATAAAAATCTCATAACAAGGTTATAATCCTAAGAGAGGTTATTATTTGTATTACAGAAAAATAAAGAAAGAAATTCCATTGAGGTTTGAGCAGTCTAAAAGAGATTCTCAAATTTTTATCCTAAAAAACAAAAGCTTCTTTCATACAAGTGAGGGGGCAAAATGCTATCCGTAAAAATCTTCTCCAGGTAAAAAGTATGAAAGAAGGAGCTATAATGCGGGATTTGGAAGCATCCATAAGTATTGAGATGGCTTAAATAAGTATCAAAGAGGGTTCTGTAAGCATCAAAGAGGGTTCCGTAAGCATCAGAGAGAGTTCGTGAGAGTTAAGGGAGCATTTGAAAGTGTTGAAGTGGCACCTTTGAATACATCAACAGGAAGTTAGGCTTTCAACCAGTCTGAAAAGGCCTCACAAGCATTAGAGAAGATGGCGTCATGGTCAATGGAGCTTCCGTAAACATCAAGGAAAACGCCTTTGCATAGGTCAAATGGAATGCTTTCACTGACATTGTTACCTTCCGAAAGAGTTGAATCTCTGCCTTCCGCAAGGGTTGAGCCCCACCTTCCTTGGGGGTTGAAGGATCACCTTCCACAATTATTAAACTATCAAGACAAGTTATCATTTTGCAAGGAAAACAACACCCCTCTGCATATATTGAACCACCTTCCACAATAGTCCTTCCGTAGCTCTTCTTTAAAACCCTTCCACACATGTCCAACGCGTCTAAAACAACAAAGTGCTACTTCTATACCTTCTGACAATGTCGAAGGCCCTCGAAAATAATACAAAAGTAGAATTTGAGAGGCGCTTAGCCCAATAGACTTGAAGACAACACTTTTGATAGTGACGAAAGGGTCCACTTATGTGTAACAACATCATTATCTACAAACAATAAAGGCGTTATAGCATCAACATTGGAGAAAGGTCATGAAGGAACCCCTTTCGAGGACATCGAAAGGATGAGGGTAGAAAGTCCCAGATCATCTATAAATAAGACCCTAAGGGTGCTTTTTTGGGGATCCGATTTCATTTCTGGGAATCGTTCATTTTTAATCTTGTAAACCCTAATTTCCAAATTGAATTATGGATTTCATCTCATTGTAATACCTAAGCCTTTGTATTCATAAAAGCTATCAATAAAGTGAATACTCAACATTAATAATAGCTTATGTCTTGATTCAATATTATGTATGGAACTACTTATTAGAGATATTCACTTACAGCTTTCGAAGGGGTTCCCTCTGATGTTATTGATCACCCTTCGGCGTTGTTGTCGCCTCCCTCGCTATTGATTTCAAACCTTATTTTATCACTTAGACTATTCCAACCTCAATTCTTCTAATTCTCGCTATTTCAAAAGGCTTCGAAAGGGTCTCTATCTGGTTAATTTCAACTCTTAAGCACATTCGGGGTGTTAACGATTTTTGTCGTTAACAGAATGTATTGTTCCTTGGTTGAATAATTCTTATTGATTGCCGTATTTTTAGATATTTAACTAAAATAAATTCTTTGATTCGCACTGGAAATAATTAATCTGAGTAAATTGGATAATAACAAGAAAATTAAATAAATAAATTACAGATAAGGTTGTTTAAAGATTTTGAATGGTTTTTTTAAATAACAGAGATTTAACGAACTTTACTAAAATTAGTATTGAATTAAATAAGGTTATTATTTATGAACTTTTGAGGAAATTCATAAATACTAACTAAAATTATATTTTAAATTAATATTTGGAAAATTTATTATTATAAAATAGGATGAGACTTTACATGATAATAATATCATTTTAAAAAGAAATTTGATAAATACTCTTTATGATTTAAAATACGATGATTGGGTTATTTGACGAATGAAAGTACGATAAAATATTAATAGTATATTCTCGTTTAAAAAGAATAATTACTATTTTCGAGATGAATAAATAAAAGTGATTTCATAATAAACAATAAGAAAATGAGTATTTACTTAAGAGAATAATAGATCGATGCAATATATTATTTTGATAGTTGTTAAATGTGTGAATAATCATTAGTTATAATTATCACATATATTGGATGTTTGATGACAATACTCATTTTGATGAGTGTGCAGTTTAACCATTATTGCCACTAGAAGATGGGTAGTTAATTATGGTTATTTCATGATCTTGATGTTGTGTTACTATATTGGAGTGATTAATATACATTGGATAATTTATATTTACAATGGTGGTGTATTATTATAATTGATAATTAATAATGTATGTAAGTATGTTTATGTTAGGACTTTACTATTTTATGGATTGGGGTTGTCATTGGATATGGTAATGTTTGATGACTACGTGTTATTATTTTTTAGTTGCTCTGTATAATGATTTGTTGAGATGGATGGGTAGGAATATTATTTTCCAGTTTCTACTATTTGCATGGTTGCGAAGGTTGCAATGGTTGCATTAGTTGCAATGGTCGCAAAGATTGCATTGGTTGTGATGGTTGCAATGGTTGGATGGGTGCTATGGTTGCAATGCACTAACAAGTATTTAGATGCAGGAGAAGAGCATGAAATAGAACTATGTGGGATTGATCCCCTAAAATAGATATGTATGCAATCTTTTTCTATACAATAACATCAAGTCTATGGTCGTAGCGTATATGGTTAAGCGCAGTCCAAACATAGTTGAAACCTTTTTCCTTTTTACTATACACACATACATGTGTGTGAAGTATTAGGTAGAAGAAAAGGAGGGAATGGAAAGATGGATGATGGCTATATCGTAGATAGCCGATTTGGTATATTCTATTATAACATAGTTATGTCATCTATGAGCTAATAATAATTGGCGTACTGGAATATAAATTGATGTAGTAATGTTGTGAAGTAATTATATTATTTCAACAATGTTCATTTAAATTTATGTTTAATTCCGCTATGAGGTTTTCCCATTTTATTCATTGTTTTAGAATTTTTAAATATTTTATCTACATATGGTCCACTGCTTTTACTATCTGAAATTAGTTGCAAGCGTATTTTGACAACATTTATAATAGATTTTAGGTTTTAAAAATAGTGGGTCATCACAGTATAATCTATCGTAGGTTAATAGCTTCCCAAGCCATCACATGTTAAGCCTCAAATAGCTATCGCACATTGATCCTTCACCTCACTATCATAGAGTGATAGTTGCACTAACTACCGAATGTTGAGTTTCAAATAGCTATCACAAGTTGGGATTCCTTTAAGCTTTCGCAAGTTGGCTTCTATCAAGCCACCACAAGTTAGTTAACATGTAGCTATTGCGAATTGGTAGCTATAGTGCTATCGCGTATTGGTGAATCTTGGAAGCTATCACAAATTGACATGGCATTATCGTAATTAACTTGAAAATTGTTTTGTTACCCTGACATTACATCAAATTCCATTTAGTTTATTGGTTAATGGGTTTCTTATAGTTTCATTTTCAGAACCTATTGGTTACAACTTCAATTAATTAATCGTCTTTAATCCATTGATTCCTTTATTTACAAATAATTCATATAAAATCGAAAATTAATGAAAAGAAACCCTAAAGTTCACCAAAAATCCAATTTACCATATTTTACCTCATATCAAAATTTCAAGTCAAAGTAATATATTTATTATTTTTAATGATCAAATTTCTTTGAATTTAACCATTTTCTCAATTTAGGAAATTCATAGAAATTCTAAATAAATTTTATAAAGTATGAAATTAAAACCCCATCATTGTTTTATGATTATATATATCATATAAAATTTTCATAGCATTTAAATATGATTATACCTTTTTATGCCCTAAAACACGACTAAATTCCTTCCATTTAAATTTCAAAACACATTCAAGCAATTTTTAATCATTCAAATATATTTAAACAACATTTATTCACAATCAAATCCAAAATAAAACAGATTAGGAAAATTTTTACTCACATTAATTTAGAAAACCTTGATTAAAACTTTGGTTTAATTCTTTTTCTTTTAAAGTTGAAAGCTTGGTTCTTTTAGCTTTAATTTCCATTTCCTTAGTTTGAAAATGGTGGTTGACCTTGAGTTAGTTTAGGGTTTATGTTTGTAAAATGAAAATAATGTGGAATGAGAGAACATGACTAAGGAAAATGGTTAGTGATTTTGGCTAAAGCTAATATCCCCTCTAGCCTAGTCTCAACAATACATCTCCCATAACACAAGTCATACTTATTTTAATACTTAACTTATTTATTTTCATTAACAAGGCCAACTTTTATTGCCCTAATATCCTTGATCCATTCAATTAACTTTCAAAGTGTCCCATACTTAATTAACAAAAATTTCCTTAGACGGCTCTTGAAATTAAATTTATCTTATTAAACTCTTTAATAATATCTTCATATTACTAATTTACTTTCCCATATTATGAACCCTCTAGAATTAAGGTGTTGCATGTCATTTTCCTAAATTTATATATATATATATATATATGCATTTTGTATGAATATACATACACAGTCAGGACCAGTGAAATCTTGACTGATAGTTCATGTTTTTGAATAAAGAAAAACAATATGAGTTACGCAATAGAAGAATTTCTTGAATCAGATGATCTGATGGCAAGTATGAACTCAAAATGCATGAAAATAGCATTCCAAAGCTCTACCATGAATGATGTCAACATCATGAAGAGAAAAATTAGATGAAATGCAATGTTAAAGAATCGTTGTGATATGATGCGCCAAAAAGTCATAAAAGTTCGAAACATGAACGGAATTTTTACATATTAAATGAAAAATAATGTGTATTCTATAACATAATATATTTTTCCTATTATTACCTATCATTAAAAGAACCACCAAAAAAAAAGTAAAATCCTCCTTCTCCTTCAATTAAGTCATGAGCTTGGGTAATCGGATATATGAATCGAGAGTGACAGGTGTTCCACTAGGTTACACTCTCAACATGGTGCTACCTTGGCCAGTGTGGTGGTGGTTTGGGAAGGGAAAATTTTCTATTATTTCGAGTTTAGTGTCGTTAGCGGGGAGGGAGGCGGAGTTAGGCAAAATGAGGGTGGCATTAGATTTCTCTTATGGAGCAGCATTAGGTGGGGTGGTCAGAGGTGGTGTGATCGTCGTTAGTGAGCTACGACACTTGCTTGGGATGAAGGATGGGGTTGCATCATGGAATTTTAAAGGGGGTGGACAACGATTGGTGGCAGCTTTGGGCTTAGCTTGTGTAGAAATGAATAATGGTGGCTATGGAAGGATTTATGGTAGTCTATGACGGTAGTGGAGGAAGTGGCCATGAGTGAAGGGATAGGTTGAGCGGGATGACTAAATATGAGAAAGAAGGATTATAAATTATGAATTGACTAAATTAATTATGGATTAATTAAATTAATTAGTTAATTAAATAATTTAATTAATTTGTAATCTTATAAATTTTGTACCTTTTGCATACAAGGTCCAATTGAGACATGATTTTCGCTATGGCGACCGTATCAAAATTTTCTATGACATGGCATAACTTTTGTTCGAGTATGGACTATTAAGAAATGTTGATGACGTGAGTGGGAAAATTCTTTACAATTTACATATGTGTATAAATTCTCATTTTTATCTATATTGTGTTTTAAGACCTTGATGATACAAAATGTTTTATATCGTAATCATATATCTATATATTTGTTTAGGTTTAGTATAAATCAATTCAATATAGGCTAGTTGATTGATATCCTAGGCAGATGTCAAGTACATGATTTGCACATATGAGTGTATTTCCCTATTGATGATTGGTTTGTTTCTATGATTGTTTGTGTGGATTATTGTTAATATTTGGATTATGGATTTGTTACTTTGGTTATGATTACGTAAGCATAGTTTATATATGCTCGACTTGGCATTATCGATTGGTGCATGTGCTATATTAGGTAGATTTATTGATACGCGATTTAAGCATTTATTTAGTTTAGTAGGCCCAACTTGGGACTAATGTTTAGTAGATGAGATATATTATATAGATGTATAGATGTACAGTTTAAGTGATTTATATATATATATATATATATATGTATGTATGTATGTATGTATGTATGTATGTATAGTTTTAGACGCGCAAATTAGGAAATTTAGATATATAGTTTTGGTATACCTAACGACGGGCAACCGGATAGTGCGAGGCAGTTCGAGAATAAATCACAATCCATATGAGGACCATAATACTTTAGCGTTGTGCACACATATAGGAAAGGTGTATGTGGTGTTCAGCGTTTACATACGTTTTTGGTGTGTCGGTATTGACAACTGGAAGAATAGGATGCTAGTGAGGGAATCCATTGCATCATAAAGAGGGCACGGCCTACATATGAGATCTCGAAGCAAGGGTAGATAGAGGTTGGTATGCCTTTCTAGAGTAGGTCATATACTGTCCATAGCATTTGGTGTTGAGAAAAGACCCACACAAGCCAATGTTGTGTCAGAGTCAACAATATGAGTTAGCTCCAAAGTATTCTATTTAGTGACTAGTGGTAAGTCATCACACGAATATTGGTTTCGGGTATTCATAGCATTAACATTGGATATTACTTGGATATGATTCTTACATGTGTTTCATGTATAAAGATGCTTGGATATATATATATATATATAACACTGTCATATTGTTGTATTTGATCTTCATTTCTGGTTCAATCAAGATTAGAAGATCTATGGCACTATTGATCGTGTAGTGTACTATTGTCCTTATAGTCGTTTACCAAGTTATCGGTAGTATAACTTATAATGATATATGTTATTTTGATATAAAATCAATATTATGTATCACACTGACTTGTTGGTGTATGGATAGGGAGGACGAGATATGTTTTGTATTACTTATAGATCCTTGCTTATGTTTATTAGTTGTATATAGGTTGCATGCATACACAATACTTAGAGAAAGTCCCCTTATCAAACTTATGTTTAGCCCTCGTTTTCTTTATTTTTCCTTTTGGACAACTTTTAGTTACTCTGACTTATAGGCTTGAGGTTGGGTATTTGGGGCATGTTAGCAGCATAGCTAAATCTTTAAGTACATGGAGACCATGACCTTCAGGGCTCTGACCTTCGATCATCATATTTTTTATGCATTTCAGACATTATTTGTATATAAGGTTATGTACAGTATTTGATATCCCATTCAGTATTTTGTTTGCATTGAGACAATGTATTTTGATTATAATGATATATCGGTTTTATTGTCATATCATGTCTTATGTAGAATGTTTTCTCCTTTATATGCATATGTATATGTTGGTATAATGTGTAATATTATTCCGATGTTAGATTATATTGATATATATGGTGAGATAGTTTTGTTTATATTTACCTTCTTAGTTTGCCACTTATGGTGTTGAGAATCATATGTTGTTGTTCAGCATTTATTCAAGGTATCATAAATGGCTAATCGTTATATTTGGTATCAGAGCTTAAGTTACTCGATTAGACAATAAGTGGACTGAGTCAAATACATTGTGTCTAAGGAGTATTTGAGTGAACCGAGAGAGACAAATGTAGACATGGTTCCTCGAGTGGTGTTATATAGACACTTAAGGAAATGAAGTACATAAAGATAGTGAAGTAACTTAAAAGGTAAATATCTTTAATGGACAGAATTTTAACAGAACATGTTTGTATTTTATTATACTTTTATTGTATAATATGCATGCCTCCACTATATAATCCTATGTTACTCTTAATCATTTCTAGTAGTTTTTCATGAGATGCAGTAGTATAGGTTCAAAAGGATAGAGTCTGAAGAGTGACAATGAGAAACCATAATATGGATGGATTTAGCGTTATACTCCCTACACTAAACGTCGACTTGTAAAGTTAGGTAAGGAGAATCCCGAGTCCAAATAGCTATCCTTTCGTGGGGTGGAGTCTTTTGGTTGTAGTCAAGCTTTCCAAAGAACCTATGACCATATCCATAGACAACGAGGCCTCTGAAGGATATGGAAAGGAGGCGAGTGTTGAAATGACATTTAATGAGGCTCGACTTGATGCAACTAGTAGGATCGAATTACCCTAAAAGAGGGTGAATAAGGTTTATAATAAATTCATAGAATAATAAAAATTGCAGCATAGATAATGACAGAGTAAACATGGAAATAAAAGCAACATGCAGATTTACTCGGCTTCGGCAATACTTTCCTACTCCTATCCCTGGGGTTTCTACTAAGATTAAACAAACAATCTCTTACAAACCTTGTAAACTTGTGACTATCGCATATCTGTTTGTTATAAGCCTAAGCTCAAAACTCAATCACAACTCAAATCCCGAGTCGTGAATTCCCAAACTATGCTCCGTGGTTCGATCGTAGTTAAAACTAGAGTTTTATGAACTTAAAAAACAAAATACACCTAAAATAAAAATTGGAACCCTAATTATAAAATTGAGAAGGCCCAAAGATAACGGCCTAAATAAAAAATGTTCTCTCCCTTTGTTTATCTTTCAGCCCGCATTTGTTTTCTTCATGTCGTCATCCTTTTTGCTCTTCGATCTGAAATTAGCACTTTCTAATTGAAGCGTCGATTGTTAATTAAATGAAATAAATTCACCTATGTCCCTTTGTTGATTAATTGCTGGACTCTCTTGATGAGGTACCCCTTCAGCTGCTTCTATGTCAAGTATAGATTGACTTGAAATTTGGTATGAACCCTTTTTTGTTTATGTATGCGAACTCGACTGTCCATTGTCAATGATGAATTGGCGTTTATGTAGGAATCGATTTCATATGATTCCATATATTTTGTATGATTTTTATTTTAACTCTTCGGTTTGAATTTTTCCACTTATTATCTCTGGCCATTGATTTTCTAATTGATGGTTATAAGCTTTGTGACTTGTTCAATTCTCAGATATATATTCAGAAATTCTGTTTGTATTTTGATTGTATTTGACAATGTTTGATTATACAAATTTTAGTTTTGGACTTCTGTAGACCTGTTCAAATCAGCTTCATTCTGAAAAGTTGACTTTCAACTGTATTTTAGTTTAATGGTATTATTGAGTGTGAAACTATGACTGGTAGCTCTTCCTTGCTGTACATTTATGACGCACCATGTTTTTTTTGTTGCTTGTACTTGTTTACTGTGCACTGCATCATTATGTGTTTTGTGTATTTTGTGTGTGTGTTGTTGTTGTCGTCTAGACTCATGAATTTGAGATCATTCCTAATATGGTCCAAGTTACTTGCTGCACTTTTTGAGTTGTCTTAAGTTCACCTAAGTCAGTAGATTCTTCGAATTGGTCATTTCATAGGTTTTTATACATGTATCACATACACATCTCCTCGTTGTATACTGCAATGTGAATTTGTTGAACCTATTTATTAACTTGTTGACTCGACCTGCATTCTCTTTGCACTTGCCCTTTGAACTTGTTGCTTTACTTTGTTTTGCTGGTGCACTTGTATTACCATGTGCACTGTTGGTTCAGTTTCGCATATCATCCTTTGTGCTGCACTTGCTTTCGAACTGTACTAGTTCATGTGCACTTATATTTGCATGTACATTGTTGCTCTTGATGGATATTTGTTTGGTAGTTCTGATGAACTTGACCATGTTTAGCCTATGCATCACTTGAGAACATGTGTCGAGTCTGAACTTGGTTCAGCTTGACCTCGTGTACACTTCTACTTGCATCAGTTTGTTGCCTGTATGTGATTGTAACATCTCATATCTGGAGGCCAAAACCTAAGCGATACAGATGTTGCAGTCATCTATAGTATAACTTATGGTGAAAAAATACGGTAATGATAATGGTATACATAATATCATAAGCACTTGAATATGAACAAAATCACAAATTTCAAAAACAGTGTTTTACTAATTACATTTCAAAAACATAATTCATTTCCAAGTTACATAATCCCTTAATGTTTCCCAGGAAATAATCAAATATATCAACTACAAAATATGCCAAAAGCGACATATAAAGATGTCCCCTTGGTTGACCAAAGTCAATATAGTCATATTTGACTTAATGCACACAGCGGAAATAAACAGAATAAACCGTAATACCTAATTAGATATCCGTCAGCCACATGCTCGTCTCCGGAAGCTTTATTCGCCAATACTAAAACCTCAATCCTCAACCTACTCAAATAAATTTTGAGCATCTGAGAGTTTAAGGGGAAACAGAAACTTCGAGTCAGACATAAAGCCTGGTGAGAATAATACTATACATCTCGGTTATTTATATTAAGTGAGACCACGTCACTTAGAGGAATGGCTTTCCTCTCACTTATATCCTATTAAAACATACCTTTTTCAAACCTTTTCCCGCAAACATAAAGTGCAACCCTATACCAGTTCCATTTGGTATTCAAATATCTGAGTCATTTTACTTAGAGAAATCTTCCCTTAAATTTTCCTTGAAAACCTTTTCAAAATGATTTAAAATCTTTAAATCAACTTACACATGGAAAATACATATACTCCACGGTTTACTCAAAATCACCTTGCCATGTTACATATATATATATATATATATATATATATATATATATATATCACCCAAATTTTAGTTGAAGAAAACATGTAAATCTTTGAAAGTATCCCTTTCGAATCCATTAAAAATGCTCCTTTCGAAACCAAGTAAAACCCTTTGTTTTACCTAGGCTAAAAGGCCAAAACCATCCTTTCGAACCCATTCTCAAAACCCTTTCGAAACCATCGAAAAACCTTCCTTCGAAAGCTTTATTATATTAGACATCCTTCTTTAAAACCTTTAATTTATGCCTTTCGAAAACATTGGAAAAACCTTCCCTTTCAACCTTTTTGAAACAATCAAAAAACCTTCCCTTTCGACTCCTTCGAAACCGCTGGGGAACCACCCCTTCGAAATCTTTCTTTAAGACTTTTCGAAAGCATCAAACCTTTTTAAATAAAAACCTTTTGAAACCACATGGGTTCAATTTAAAACATGTGGAAACCTTTCAAAACCATTCAAAACTTCACTCCTTCAAAACCATTGAAAACCATTTCGGTCGAAACCATTTGGATTATGCCTTCATGTAGAGCAAAAGGATCAAAAACCCATTAAAGTCGAAAGCATTCCTTTCAAAATCATTCCTAAGCAATGAACTAACGGTCTTGAAACCATCCATTTGAAAGCATTGGAGAAGTTGTCAAGTTTCAAAAGCAAAGCAACCCTTTCGAAACCAATCTGGGTCGAAAGGTAGAAAGAGGCAGTCATGGGTTTCAACTTAGTCGAAAGAAATTATTTAAAAACAAAGGCTCAACCTAATCGAAACAACTTCTTTAAAACCGATTGACTTGGTCGAAAGCCAACCCAGTTGAAAGCAAGCGGGCACTTTTTCATTTAAAAGCAAAGTATCACTTCAACTCCTTCAAAACCCCTGGTTTCAACCCTATACCTTCCACCTATATCCAATTCACTACGTACCGGTTACCTGATACCATATGCATTGGTTTTGATGGAGTCAGAGGTGAAGGTAAGGAGGCGAAAGTCTAGTGTCGAAAGCATCAAACGGTAAAAACCATATAGATTTGTCCTTTTTAAACTATTTCTTTGTACCTAACCTGGCTTGTTTGTCAAATTGTGATTGGTTGCAAGTTTCTCTTTTCGAAAAGTACTTTCAATTTCCAGAATTAACAATTTTGAATTATTTACAAAATAACCCTTCTCCTTTTTATAAATATATAAAACATTTAAGTCTCATATCTTAAATAATTTTATATATCCATTAAAACACTTAGGAAAATTCTTCAAAAATTCCAGAAAATCTCTTTTAATATGTTTTCTACCATATATTAATTTCAAAGCCAAAAGATTAATTATTTAACCGTAAATATTTCTAACCCAAAAAACATTTTATTACTAGAAAATTCATTTAAAATACACATAAATGCTGAAAATTGAAACCACCTCAAAAATATCGTTTCTGATCTATATAAAAATTCGCAAGGCATTTGGATGTCATTTGATAGGGTTTTCACCATAAAACATGTCATAAAGTCTATATGAGCAAACATAAATCATCAACAAATATATATGATCATTCCATCATTCAAAAACATGGCAAATCATTGCAGATAAGTTCGGATTCAACTTAAAACTGAAAATAGTAAGAAATTTGAGATGTAGTCTTTATTCATCTTAGCTTTAGAGATTAAGGAGCTTGAGATTTGAATGGATTTGATTTGATTTAGCTTCTTCCTTAGCTTTTCATAATCTTCTTCTTTCTTTCTCTTGTTAATAATGGTCGGCCTCAAGTTTAATAATTCTGATAAATGAAAAATGAACGTGCATGGAGATACATGGCCAAGGTTTAAGGGTATAAGAATGGCCTCTTTCCTATTTTACACCTCCTCTATTTCATTTTAACTTTTCTTTTAATTAATTATTTAAATGGCACGACTACCCCTTAATTAAATCAAATCTCAATCCCCTAGTCAACACATTATTTTATTTTATGTATCTAATTAAATATCCTAAATAATGTTACCAAAAATATGGGGTGTTATAGACTTACATCCTTAAAGAATTTCGTCCTCAAAATTACGATAAGGTATACAACAAATCAATCAAAGAGGTAAAACATACCATCAAATAAGTCAGGATAAGCATCTCTAATTCTGCTTTCAGTCTCCCAAGTACAGTCGCTGTCATCATCGCTTCACTGGATTTTAACTAATCTGACTGTCTTGGTTCTAAGCCTCTTCTCATCACTCACAACAATGCGAATCGACTTTCTCACAATAGTCAAGTCCGATTCTACCTCTAAGTCAACTAGCCCAGCCGGTGCAATAGTAGTCTTTGGGTCTCTAACACACTTTTTGAGATGAGAAACATGGAAAACATTGTGGACTCCCGTCAAACGGCTCGGTCATTCAACTCCATACGTGCGTTTCCTGATCCTCTCAATAGTATGAAAAGGTCCAACAAACCTGGGTGCCAGTTTTCCTGATGTTTCGAATCTGATCACATCCTTCATCAATGACACCTTAACGGAAACCTGATCTTCAACTGTGAACTCTAAATCTTTCCGTCTTTTATCAGCATAACTCTTCTGCCTAGATTGTGCCTCCTTCATCCTAGCTCAAGTGACCTCAATCTTTTCCGCAGCTTCTCTAACTAAATCTAGACCAAGAACCAACCTATCTCCGGTCTCTAACTACATATAGGAGATTTGCATGGCCTTCTATACAAAGCTTCAAATGGTGCCATCCCAATAATAGCATGATAATTGTTGTTATACGAAAAATCGATTAAATGTAGATGGTCCTCCTATGATCCCTCGAAATCTAATACACAAGCTCTTAACAAATCTTCCAAGATTTTGTTAACTCTTTCCTTTTGTCCATCTGTCTGCGGATGGTAAGTGATACTCATCTTGAGCTTGGTTCTCAAAACTTCCTGTAGACTCTTTCAAAACTCGCTAGTGAATAAGGAATCTCTATCACTAACTGTACTCCTAGGAATTCTATGCAGTCTAACTACATTCTTCATAAATAATTTTTCCAAAACAGGTGTCATCCTAGTTGACTTAACTGGAATGAAATGGGCACTCTTGGTC
Source organism: Allium cepa (assembly GCA_030765085.1). Lineage (NCBI taxonomy): Eukaryota > Viridiplantae > Streptophyta > Magnoliopsida > Asparagales > Amaryllidaceae > Allium > Allium cepa. The sequence continues at coordinate 399,002,993 of CM060938.1, read as the reverse complement.
AGTCTATTCACTATAACCCATAAGATTTCATTTCCTCTACTAGATCTTGGCAACCCGTCAATAAACTCCATAAGAATAGAATCCCGTTTCCAAACCGAAATTCTAATGGCTGAAGCAATCCACTTGGCTTCTGGTGTTCAGCCTTTGCATGTTGGCAGTTCAAACACTACTTTACCCATAAGCCAATATCATGTTTCATCCCTTCCCAGAAGAAACTTCTCTTTATATCCTAATACGTTTTAGTTTCTCCCAGATGAATAGAGAACTTTGAACGATGACATTCCTCTAAAACTTCTTTTCTTATGTTTCCAACACTTGGAACACATAATCTCATTTTCTTTCTCAACCACCCATTCTAGTCAAGACTGAAACCTTTTAAGTCATCGCTCTCGGTTCCATCTCTTAACTTCCTGATCCGTTCAGTTAACATCGGATCCTCCTCTTGTTTAGAAGCAATCCTTTCGATCATCACTGGTTGAATTTCCAAACAAGATAATACAACAGTTCCTTCACTAGACCCAGCCTTGGATCTCCACTGCATTCTGCAAGCTGACAATGCTTCTAATTCTTTCCACTCAGCAATCATCGCCAATACTGCATTTTGGTGCTTCCAACTAAGTGCATCTGCAACCTTGTTGCCTTTCCCCAGTTTATATTCAATTCCAAAATTATAAGAAGCAATAAACTCTAACCAAATTTGCTATCTCATGTTCAGCTCCTTCTAAGAGAACGAATACTTTAGCGACTTATGGTCTGTATATAACTCAAACCTCTCTCCCAAAAGATAATGTCTCCATGCCTTCAATGCAAAAACCACTGTAGCCAATTCCAAGTCATGCGTAGGATATCCGATCTCATGTGGTCTAAGCAACCTAGAAGGATAGGCAATCAATTTACCTCCCTGCATCAACACAGCTCCTAGTCCAGTTTCACACGCATTTGTATAAACTACCAAATCCTAATTCCCCTTCGGAACAACCAAAACTGGTGCATGGTTCAATAAGTGTTTCAAACTCTGGAATGCTTCCTTACACTTATCCGTCCACACAAACTTCACATCCTTCCTTGTTAGCTTGGTCATCGGTGTTGCTATCCGTGAGAAATCCTTAATGAATCTCCAATAATAACCAGCTAATCCAAGGAAACTCTTTTTATCAGTCAGCGTCTCGTGTCTCCTCCAACTTTCACAGCTTCAATCTTAGTCGGATCTACTAACAACCATTTCTCTAAGACTACATGACCAAGAAACTTCACTTTCTTCTTCTAGAAATGACACTTCAAAACTTCTCCTTTAGCTGATGCTGCCTCGGCATCTCAAGCACCACTCTAAGATGAAATTCATGCTCTCTTTCATCCTTAGAGTATACCAAGATATCGTCTATGAAAACCAACATGAACCTATACAAGTGCTCTTGAAAAACATGATTTATCAAAATCATAAAGAATGCCGATGCGTTAGTCGTCCGAATGGCATAACTAACGATTTGCATGATCCATATCTGGTCCTAAACGCCGTCAAAGCTATACTATCCTCTACTACTCTGAGATGATGAAAACCTGTCGCCAAATCCAACTGGGAAAATACCTTGGTTCCACTTGACTAATCAAAAAAATCGTCGTTCCTTGGCAATGGATATCGGTTCTTTATCGTCCTCTCATTCAACTTACAATAATCGATACTTAGCCTCAATAATACATCCAACCTTTTAGCTCTCCAAGGTGAACTACTCGATCTGATAAAACTTATGCCTTCCAGATCCACTAACTGCACCTTCAACTCCCTCATCTCTGTAGGGGTCATCCTGCTTGGCGGCCTATTCAGTGGTTCTTCTGCTAGAACCAAATCTATCCAAAACTCAATGGCTCGTTTCGGTGGAAATCCAACCACTGGCTCAAAAACATCCACAAATTCTCAGACCACGAAAATTTGATTCAGCTTATCTTCTAATCCCATAACACCTAACGAGGCATACACCTCACTGTTAGAACCTTCTATGCCTTAAACAATCATGTCGCTACAATCAGGGTACCTAAGCGATATTTTCCCCTCATGGAAAAATACCTAGTATCGTATTTACTTAACCAATCCATCTCAAGAATAACTCTGAACCCCACAAAATCAAACACATGCAAACTGCAAACAAAAGCATGACATATTAAGTCAAACTCTAACTGGTCACATCTCAACCCTAGAGTTACATACCCTCATATTGGATTTGCAACCCATAAGGAAGTAACTAAATATGTGAGTTCTAGGTTAATCTTATCTATCAAACATTTAGATATAAAAAGAATGCAATGCACCAGTATCAAATAGAATGCTAACAGACATACCATGAATCTGAAGCGTACCTCTCAAAACTGCCTTTCCTTTCTCCCGAGCTGTTAGCTTCGAAGTAGCAGGCTCTAATGCATACACCTTGCCTTTTCCATCCTTAGCGGGCTTCTTTCATTGATTCTTATAGTGGCACATCTGATCGCAGTTGAAGCTCCTGGTGTTCTTCTTCCTGATCACTTCTTTCGCCTTCCCAGTATGACACTCATTGGCGAAATGACCCTTCTTGTCGCACTTAAAACAGGCCACCTCAGATTTTCCTTTCTTAGCAGCTCCACCCTTCTGAGCACCCTTCTTGTGGAAGAATTTCCTCTTTTGGCCTTGCCCAATTTGGACCTCCTTCACCTTAATCTTCTCCTCACAAGCAAGCATCTCCTAGTGCCTCAAAGCCATCTCCACAACCACATCACAGGGATCTGTAACATGCGGTAAGGTAGCCTTGGCCAACACAGACTTCAATTCCCTGATAAACTTTTCATCCCTCTTCATCACTATGTCCACTGAAGCATACCCATATCTGGCAAACTCTTCAAACCTACTAGCATACCCCAAAACAATCATTTCTTCATGTTCTAACTTAGCAAACTTTCAGATCAAAACAGACTGTTCCATCACTGACATAAAGTTCTCCTGGAAACTCATTTTAAAATCTACCCATGTTATTGTCTCTTCATTCACGCCTACAGTCACACAATTCCACCAAAATATGGCTTCCCCTGAATCTATCTCGACGCTTCTCCTCATCATTGAGCCTCGAGTCAGAAAATATCATCTCACAGTGGAACAACCAGTTTTCCACCTTGATAGCATCCTCGGTTTCAATAAATGGCTTCCCTCCAAGCTTAGTATAATCTCCACTCAACTTAGCATAATCGTTAACTACCGGAACTACCGAAACTCCTGCTACTACAGTATTTCCTTCTACCAGTCTGGCTGCAATTCTGGCTTGCATCATATTCATGAAAAACTGATACATAGCCCTCATATCTACTTCCAGGACTCCGGCACCTACATTCTCTGCTTGTTCATGTCCTTGGGTCCTCCTCATATTAGGTCTGGCATTCCCATCGGTACCCTCACTTCCTGGGTTAACTCTTCAATTTCTACCATCCATATCTGTATTCAAACCTTATATATAGAAGAATAATCTAACAAAGATAGGAGACTAAAGATAAAGCGTATACTTATATATAGCAAATACAAGTACATTACAATAGCTTTATCCCATACCCCAATCTTACCCTAATTCCTTAAGATTATGTTTTCAAAAATCATTTTTAATTAAAGTCTTTCATAAACCTATGCTCTGATACCAAGTTGTAACATCCTGTATTTGGAGGCCAAAAGCTAAGCGCTACAGATGATGCAGACATCTATAGTATTAACTTTTGGTGACAAAATATGGTAATGCTAATGGTATCCATAATATCGAAAGCACTTTAATATGAACAAAATCACAGATTTCAGAAAACAACATTTTATTAATTACATTTCAAAACAATAATTCATATCCAAGTTACATAGTCCCTTAACGTTTTCCAAGCAATCAAATATATCGATTACAAAATACGCCAAGAAGACATACGACGATGCCCCTTTGGTTGACCAAAATCAATATAGTCATATTTGACTTAATACGCACAGCAGAAATAAACAGAACAAACTGTAACTCCCAATTAGCTATCTATCAGCCACCTACTTGTCTCCGGAAGCTTTATTCGCCAAAATTACTAAAACCTAAAAACCTCAACCCTTGGCCTACTCAAATCGATTTTTAGCACCCGAGAGTTTAAGGGGAAACAGAAACTTTGAGTCAGACATAAAGCCTGGTGCGAATAATACTATACATCTCGGTTATTGACATTAAGTGAGACCACATCGCTTAGTGGAACGACTTTACTCTCACTTATATCCTTTTAAAACATGTCTTTGCAGACCTTTTCAAACAAACAAAACTGGTTAAACTACAAAGCATTATCATGTAAACAAACATATCAGGTAATAAATGAACTATCTATTTAAACATTATAGTTTTGTTTGGCTAACTATTAACCTTTGGTTGACTCGGACCTACCAAACAATATAAACCAAATTTATGTAACATTTGTTAGACACTCTTCTTCTGGATGGTTTGTCCTTAACTATCTATTAGATACTTCTCTTCTGAACGGTCTATCCCTAACTTATCATCTCCTAGGGTCACCTGATCCTAATGCTTTTGCGGGCTCACCAATAACCTGTTTATATACAAACATATATTCCTTCTGTGTGTAATCATAATTTTAGTCTTACCTGTGACAAAGCCCTACACACTGGAATTTTGGACAAAATTAGCTGGGGCTAATAGCTAATGTATAAAGCGCGACCCTATACCAGTTCCATTTGGTATTCTAATATTTGAGGCATTTTACTTAGGGAAATCTTCCCTTAAATTTTCCTTGAAAACCTTTTCAAAATGATTTAAAATCTTTAAATCAACTTACACGAGGAAAATACATATACTCTATGCTTTACTCAAAATCACATTGCCATGTTATATATATATATATATATAATAACCCAAATTTTAGTTGATGAAAATGTATAAATTATTGGATCATAGTTTTTGATTGCTGACATGAAACAACAATTCACGAATCTACGACTACGACAACATCCAGACTCAATGACTCAAAGTATGGTTCATATATATATTTTAACAAGAGTCATCAAATATGTATATAGAGTCTAGTGCTTTGTTAAAATCTTTCCTCAAGAATCATCATTCACATTCAAATAAACTTGCATGCATATTTTAATCAAAATAAATTTTCAAAAAAATGCATGGAGCGAGGCTCAAACCCGAGTCACTAGTTTAGAGGGCAAGTGCTCTAACCGAATGAGCTATGGTAGTTTTTTGTTCAACAATAGAATTCAGTCGACTGATTACATTCAGTCAGTCCACTGAATCTGTGCACTTTCAAATGCACATGTACAATTTAAATTTAGTCGACTGAATCAGTCGATTGACCACTGTATAACTACCATATTTTCTGAATAGACTCCTTTCTTGAACAGCCTTCTCCTACGTGAAGAGTTGCGGCCATTGTTGTTCGTAGAGATCTCTTCACCAACAATTGCAACTTCTTAACTACTATATATATGCATGAATTTCAAGATCAAATTACTTCACTTACTTGCTTATACTTGAATCGTATTTTCTGAATTAACTACTCCCTTGAATTCATACATTCATTGCTTACAATCACAATTCTATATTTCTAAAAGAAATTTGAAACTTCCTAATCTTCATATACACAAAACTACACACATCGTACTTGAGGAAAAGATTATAGAAAGGGTGTACTACAAGTGACAAATCCGTGTTATTAGAACACACAAGATCAAGACAATCTATTGCTCAGGCGGTCAAAGTCGTGTTCTATTGCACAGGCAGTTAAAGTCCTGTTCGGTTGCTCAGGCGGTCAAAGTCCTATTCGGTTTCTTAGGAGGTAGCAGTCCTGTTCGGTTGCTCAGGCGGTGTAAACATATTCCTCCGAGATAAGTGAAGATTGCTAGTTTTAATTCCAGAAGGAGTCTGGGACTGGACGTAGAACGAGAGTTCAAACCAGTATTAAAATTCCTGGTGTCATTTTACTTTACTGCTATTATTATTTTCCACACTATTATTTTATACTTATATTCAGCATCAGTAGATAAATTAGTTTATATCGCATTGCCACTACATTTACATTGTTTACAACTGTTGGCCATTTCGATCCTATAGCATAGCAGTCACTTTCATTCGGTATCGGAGCATAGTGATTTTCATTTGGTATCAGAGCCTGGAATTCTATCGATCGTCACAACATCACAAAATAATGGTCAGTAAAAGATCCGGTCGAAATACAACAAGCAAAAAGCTTGAAACTATCAAAGCAACGGCCAATGAGAACTGTAAAAAAGTACTTTCCGATTTATAAATTTCAGTAAATGAGAATAATGAACTAGTTCCTATAAGAGATAAGATCTCAAAGCTTAATTTTCTTATTTTAGAAAAAATGAAATCAATCAAACTTGAAAATGAGAAATTGAAAAATGAGAAACTAGATTTAGAAAATCAACAGGATGTCTTGGAAAATAATTTTGAGGCTCTTAAAGATTTTCTAGACGAACAAAATACTATGTTTGAAAAAGAAAACGAAATTTTTTCAAAAGAAATTACGGATTTGAAATGACAAAATGATTTATTAAAATCATCTTTAGATAATTCAGAATCTCAAAATTTTCTTCTCGAAAATGAGAACTATAGTTAAAAAAGGAGAATTCTGAATTAAACAAGAAAATTGATATTTTGAAAGAAAAAAAATATTTCTTTTAGAAATATTAATTGTGACTTTAAAGCTAAATTTGATAAACTTAACACTGAAGTCGCAAAATTTAATAAAGGTCAAAACGATTTAAACATGATTTTATCTAGTTCTAGACCTTTACATGATAAAATTAATATAGGACATAATAAAACTGATCGTAGAAATAGCTTTAGATTCGCTTTCATGTACGGCAAGTATGTTAGTGCTAGTAATAGATTACGAGTAAAATCTAAATCCAATTTTTATAGAAATTCAAATACTGCTGTGACCAATAATGTTTATAATTTCTTTAAAAGTACAAAACCATTGACAAGAAATATGAATAAAAATTATCTAATATTTGGGTTCCAGTTAATTGAAAAAATAGAGAAAAATGCATTGATGATTATTTGATATGGTAGTCAATAATGAAAATTATATTTATAAAGGTTCAACCACACCGAAATGGGTATGTTTTCTAAAAATTAGAAAATTATAAGAACCTTGAGTGTCGCATGCTTTAAATGTTATTTTTTTTTTGATACCTTACATTATAAGTACTTTAAATGTTATTTTTTTTGTTGATACCTTACATTATAAGTAGTAGTTATTTTGTTCTATATTGTTCTATGTTAACACTTATATGGAATATAATTTTTGTCATTATATAAACTCTCCTTTTTGTCGATGACAAAGGGGGAGAAAGATATTGCTCTAACACTATTTGCAGGAATAAACAATGCAAGCATAGATTAAGTGGGAGAAAATATTAATTATTTATAGAAATATATAGCATAAATTCAGGGGGAGAAATCTATAGCACAATTACATGAATATATTCAGGGGAGGAGATAAGTCAACAAAGCCTGTCGAAAATTCGTCCGTACCAAATGGAGTTGTCATCATCAAAAAGGGGGAGAATGTTGGATCATAAGTTTTGATTGCTGACATGAAACAAGAATTCACGAATCTACGACTACGACAACATCCAGACTCAACCACTCAAAGTATTGTTCGCATAGTTTTATATTTTAAAAAGAGTCATCAAATATGTATAAAGAGTCTGGTTTAGTGCTTTGTTAAAATACTTCCTCAAGAATCATCACTCACATTCAAATAAACTTGCATGCATATTTTAATCAAAATAAAGTTTTAAAAAAATGCATGAAGCAGGGCTCGAACCTGAGTCACTAGTTTAGAAGGCAAGTGCTCTAATCAAATGAGCTATGGTAGCTTTTTGTTTAACAATAGAATTCAGTCGACTGAATCTATGCACTTTCAAATGCACATGCAGGATTTAAATTCAGTCGACTGAATATTCAAAGGCAGTAGACTGACCACTGTATAACTACCATATTTTCTGAATAGACACTTCCTTTCGTGAACAGCCTTCTCCTACGTGAAGAGTTGCAACCATTGCTATTCGTACAGATCTCTTCACCAAAAATTGCAACTTCTTAACTACTATATATATGCATGAATTTCAAGATCAAATTACTTCACTTACTTGCTTATACTTGAATCATATTTTTTGAATTAACTACTCTCTTGCATTCATACATTCATTGCTTACAATCACAATTCTATATTTCTAAAAGCAATTTGAAACTTCCTAATACACATAACTACAAACATCATACTTGAGGAAAAGATTATAGGAACGGTGTACTACAAGTGACAAATCTGTGTTATTAGAACACATATGGTAAAAAAAATCTACTTTGTAATCAAAGTCATGTTCGATCGCTCAGGCGGTCAAAGTCCTATTCTATTGCTCAGGCGGTCAAAGTCATGTTCGGTTGCTCAGGCGGTCAAAGTCCTGTTCAGTTGCTTAGGCGGTGTAAACCTATTCCTCCGTGTTAAGTAAGGGTTTCTAGTTTTAATTCCAGAATGAATCTGAGACTGGATGTAGAACGGGAGTTCGAACTAGTATAAAAATCACTAGTTATTTTTATACTCATATTCGACATCAGTAGATAACTTAGTTTATATCGCAATGCCACTACATTTGCATTGTTTACAACTGTTGGCCATTTCGATCCTATAGCATAGAAGTCACTTTCATTTGGTATCGGAGCATAGCGATTTTCATAAATATTTGAAAGTACCGCTTTCGAATCCATTAAAAGTACCCCTTTCGAAACCAAGTAAAACCTTTTGTTTAACCTAAGCTGAAAGGCCAAAACCTTTCTTTCAAACCCATTCTCAAAATCCTATCAAAACCATCGAAAAACCTTCCCTTCGAAAGCTTTATTACATTAGACATCATGCTTTTAAACCTTTAAACCATGCCTTTCAAAAACATTGGAAAAACCTTTCCTTTCAACCTTTTCGAAACAATCAGAAATCCTTCCCTTTCGACTCATTCGAAACCATTAGGGAACCACCCCTTTGAAACCTTTCTTTAAGACTTTTCGAAAACATCAAACCTTTTTAAACACAAATCTTTCGAAAGCACTTGGGTTCAATTTAAAATATGTGGAAACCTTTCGACACCATTCAAAAATTTACTCCTTCGAAACCTTTGAAAACCGTTTCGGTTGAAACCATTTGGATTATGCCTTCAAGTAGAGCAAAAAAATCAGAAACCCATTAAATTCGAAAGCACTCCTTTCAAAATCATTCCTAAGTAAAGAAGCAATGATGTCGAAACCATCCCTTCGAAAGAATTCGAGAAGTGGTCAAGTTTAAAAACAAAGCAAAGAATTCCTTTTAAAACCAATCTAGGTCGAAAGGTAGAAAGTGGCAGACATGGATTTCGACTTAGTCGAAAGCAATAATTTAAAAAAAAAAGGTGCAACTCGATTGAAACCATTTCTTTAAAACCAATAGACCTGGTCGAAAGCCAATCTGGTCGAAAGCTATTCAGTCGAAAGCAAGCTGGCGCATTTTCATTTAAAAGCAAAGTATCGCTTTAACCCCTTCTAAACCTCCGGTTTCGGCTTTATACCTTTTGCCTATATCGACTTCACTACGTACCAGTTAATTAATACCATGTGCATTGGTTTGGATGAAGTCGGAGGCAAATGTAAGGAGGTGAAAGCCAGGTGTCGAAAGTATCGAAACAGTAAAAACCACGTAGATTTGTTTAAACTATTTCTCTGTACCTAACCTGCCTTATTTGTCAAATTGTGATTGGTTGCAAGTTTCTCTTTTCTAAAAGTACTGCCAATTCCTAGAAATAACAATTTTGAGTTATTTACAAAATGCCCCTTCTCCTTTTTATAAATATATAAAACATTTGAGTATCATACCTTAAATAATTTTATATATCCATTAAAAAAAACTTAGGAAAATTCTACCAAAATTCTAGAAAATCACTTTTAATATGTTTTCTAACATATATTAATTTCAGATCCAAACCATTAATTATTTAACCGTAAATAATTTTTAACCCCAAAATAACATTTTCTTCACTAGAAAATTAATATAAAATCCATATAAATTCTGAAAATTATGAAAATTGAAACCCATCCCTAAAATATCATTTCTACTCTATATAAAAATTCACAAGGCATTTGGATGTCATTTGATAGGGTTTTCACCTTAAAACATGTCATAAAGTCTATATGAACAAACATAAATCATCAACAAATATATATAATCATTCCATCATTCAAAAATATGGCAAATCATTGCAAATAAGTACAGATTCAACTTAAAATCGAAAACGATAAGAAATTTAAGATGTAGTCATTATTCACCTTAGCTTTAGAGATTAAGAAACTTGAGATTTGAATGGATTTGATTTGATTTAGTTTCTTCCTTAGCATTTCCTAATCTTCTTCCTCTTTCTCTTGTTAATGGTGATCGACCTCAAGTTTAAATTTTTTGATAAACGAAAAAATAACGTGTATGGAGATACACGACCAATGTTTAAGAGTATAAGAATGGCATCTTTCCTATTTTACCCCTCCTCTATTTCATTTTAACTTTTCTTTTAATTCATTGTTTAAATGGCACGGCTACCCCTTAATTAAACCAAATCTCAATCCCTTAATCAACACACTATTTTATTTTATTTAGCTAATTAAATATCCTAAATAATTTTACCAAAAATGTGGGGTGTTACAATGATTTCCTTTTTTGCTGTACAGAGACTGATTTATGTATATGTCCTTTGACTGAAGCCTGTGTTGAGCCTAAAGAGCTTGACCTCGCACTGCTTATGTTGAGCTATTCAGCTTAACCTTGCATTTATCCCTGTAATTAAATTGATGTAAGGATGTTTTATGTATGTGCTCGACCTTACATGTACAGTGATACACTATGCATGGTGTAAGTTGCACATTATTCAAATTTTTGATGTTTATTTCAAAACATGAAAAGAAAAAAATCAATAGACTAAGGCAATGTCGAGTTCAAAGATTATTTATGTTTTTGTACTTTGAATCTGTTTCTTTTTCCTTTTTACTGCATTGTAATTTGATAGGAAAAGCAATTACCTGGAGTAAAAACAGCTGAAGCAAGAAGATAGCAAATCGAATTTGATTGAGTGAGTGAATGAGTTGTATATGATAGTGTGTATGAGAGTGAAAATTAATGTTATATATGAAAGTGTGGAAGCTATGTTGTAAATGTGTACTATTTGAAATTGTATCGAGATAATTAAAATATTTGTTTAAATGAAATTTTGATTTTTTTATTTCATTTTGTGATATTGCAATAGTACTATAACAGACACATTAAAATATATGTGTTTATTATCATCAAACAAAAACCATAAACTATTGTATTCTACAATCTCCCCCTTTTGATGATAACAAACATATATTAAGATTTTGTAACAAAGAAATGTGTTTGATGTAATGTGATCAAACTCCCCTTATTTATAAACTCCCCCTACAACTGAACTTCCACTATGCAGATGCATGCAATTAAAAAAAGAAAATTTGGTTTATCAAAATGATTGCAAAACAACTATAAAAATAACTCTTGAATAATAAAACTTTTGAACAATAAAAATAACTCTCGAATATCAACAAGGTTATTACTCAACCACCAAAATATTAACCTATATCCTTTTTTTATCTTCAAAATAATAATAATAATATAGTGATGAATTTTGATTAAAACCATAAATCATGTAGAGAGAACTATATATTACAAGTTTCAGTTAATCAAACAAAAATCATAATACTTTATTTATTAGATATAAATTCCACTTTAGAGTGACGATTGAGTTATGGTTCAAGGAAATTTATACAGCGATAGTAATATGGTTTTTTTTAAAAGGAAAATTTTGTAAATTGCTTTTTTAAAAGTTAAGCACTTTCTAACTATCCATAACTATTAGAACTTCAAAATGAGATTGGTAGTTACTTAAAAAAGAATGCCAAGCATTTTCTAACCATGCATAACCGTATGGACTTTTTAGTCGGATTAGAAACTACTTAAATATTTATCCCTCTCTTGTATACGAGTTCCATCCATGCATAACTGTGAGGACTTTTATATGAGAATGGTAGAACATATATAGAGATTAAAGCTATTCACCCATGCATAACCATGAAAAATTTTACATGAGAGTGAATACTTTGGGATAGATTTATATATTACACTAAAAATATAATTTCTTATTTTTGAAATAGCGACTTTCGTACACTATATTAAACTTTCGTGTATGGATTGAAAGAAGGATAATAGTGATAGAAATGATCATGGAATATGTACTGATTTTAAAAATATTATAAAAATTGTTCAATTTTCTTGAAAATTTTGACATATACTACCTCTAGTTATGATGTATAATTCAATCACTACCCATCACTTTCTCCATCATTATTAATAATTTTTGATTAATTTTAAAAGATTCAAGCAATCAACGACATCTTTTCCAAAGTAAATCCCTTACCAAAATAAACAAAAGCATTTTTATTAACGAAAGTCAGCGTAAAAATTTGAGTTATTTGAAAATTTTCTAAACCCAAAAATTGTGACAAGCTATTTTCTAAAGGGAGTTTGTAGCGACCCGTTATTCCGTACCCTTTGAGTTGACGCTAAACCACTCTTGTCTAACCCAAATAGTACGAAGGGACGAATAATTAGGAGTGAAGAAGAACATGAGACAGAAACAAACAGAAACAACAACACAGAATCTCACAATCGCAGCAGAACAAAATATAATATATAATAACAGATCTTTATACAAAAAGAACTATAATTGTTTTATGCATACAATCATCATAATACAACATCCAATAATAACTCTGGGCAATTATAATGACTTGTCCTCACATACATAACACACATAGCGGAAATAACCAAGTATGTATAATACGTCCGAAATCCTCCAGCTCATCTTCTGACCTTCATAGCATCCTATCTGAATCTATACTACTCGGTCTGACCTAAGCATTATAATAAAATAACACTCAAGTCAGTCTGGAAAACCAGCGTGGGAAAACACACTCAGTTTGGATTTATTTCTATTTTCAAAATCCATTGAAAAACAAAGGTATTCTCGTAAGACCAAGCCACATAAATATGATAGGGTTCTTACCTTACGATAACCGAAACATTTTATATCAAAATCATTTGATACTACAATTGTGTCTATAGAAAGTAAATTATAAAGTAGCTGAAATGCTTGCATCTCATAGTCAGCATAATTGGTATACAATCAAAAACATACGGTGCTTATTGTAGAATGGATTTCATACTATAACAAGGTAAAGAACTGCCTTTCGATGGTGCACTTCTATATAAAATGCCCCGAGGTCTGACAAGAACATACATCTTGTACCCTTGCCACACAAGACTGGCCTAGCTCTTGACTACTAGTATCGAATATGATCACCACTAATGGGCCCGAAGGCATACAAATGAAGTGATGATAATGTTAACTCTAGATGAGTGATGATCATACCCTAATGGGAGCAACCCACTTAGCCTTGTTGCATGCCCTATTTTTTTCATTTCTCGGTTGATGATACTTGAGGCTACGATTATCGTTCAAGGACATTTACACTTAGAGTGTTCATCGTCCTCCAATGACGATGTTCTGATAGCATTCGTCCATACATGTTGTTCTAGGTCTGAACAAATCGAAACTCCAAGATCACCATCTTCATTATCTTCGATATATCACAATTCATAACGCGCAAATCGGGTCGAAGTGGTTTTCGGATAATTAAATCTGATGTCGGTCTCTTCGAAACGATCAACGAATTTGACTAGATTTGATAGTCAGTTATTTAACTATCAAATTGCACACAACAATCACTAGACCCATATCATAAATCTTTCAAAGTATTCATTTCAAAATATCTTTAGAAAGATATATATTCAAATTATTTTCCAGTATTTCAATATTCGAAAACAAATTCAAATACTTAAATCCGTAACAGGATATTTCCAAACCATCTCAACACTTAAAAATATTTTCAAATTTCCATTTTAATACTTAGGAAAATATTATAAGTCTTATTTTCCAAAATCATTTCAAATATCAACACTTAAGAGAATATTTTGTAACTTACCTTAGAATGATTAATAAATTCCCTTTTATAGTTTCCAAAATCAATATACTTATTTATAATCCCATTTAACAATTTATAACTTCTTTTATGCATTCAGATTTCATTTTCGAAGTTCCCATATTCAACATTTTTGAAATTCCATTTTCTCCAAATCCCTTATAAAATTCCTCTTATCAACATCATATTCTTTTTATAAACCTCGTTCACGAATCTCGAGAGAATTTATAAATAAATTTCAATCACTTCAAACCCTATATATATGTGTGTGTATATATATATATGATAAGTATTTTTAAAGAACAATAATTTATTTTTAAAACCATATTTAAGTAATTATTTAAAATATTAAAACATTTTGAATAAACATCGGTAATTCATTTCCAATTTATTTTTAAAATAAAACCAAAACAATGCTTATTATAAAAATGTGAATTCATTTCAATAAATATGAAATATTTGAATAATCCGTCTTTTCAAAAGATTCCAATACTAAACAGCTTTAACTACATAGTTTATTAAATAGAAATCCCAACTTAAAACAATATTAATTTCTCGACAAAAGCTATTTTAAAAAATACAATATTAATTATTCCAATTTATAAATCCCTCTCGATCCATATCACATCGACCATATCTCAATTTCATAATCATTCTCACATTCAAAAATAGATTCCACTTATTTTCCCAAACCGACTTCTATAACTCGGTATAAATTCACATTGTAAATTCATATTTCCAATTTATCAACTGATATCATTTTCACTTATTTATAAACATCGTTTATAAATTTGTAAACCCCTTTGAGTTTCACTTGTTTGTGAAACTAATCCCGTTTATAAATTCTCATTTTATAAATCCATTCCTATTTTCAAAATCTATATTTAATATCGATTTCAACTCCTTTCCCATATTTCTAGAAATATCATTTAAAAATTCTTTGTTTAAAATGCTTTATATTATTTTAAAAATCTCAAATTTAAACCCATTCTATGAATAGTTAGGTACAACCCAAATCAAATTATTGTTTATCCAAACAATTTTCTTTTAATAATCCAAATTTCGATATAAATATTATTATATCCAAAAATCTAATTTAAATTCGTAAAATTCAGAAATAACATTTATGGTATTTAAAGTACCAAAATCTAAAGCTAGTGCCACTATAGCATCTAATAAACAAAATCACAAAAATAGTCTATAACACATTATTCTAATACTTCATATATAATTATATATGAAATTAAAATCAACATTTTGAGGAATCCAGTTGGATCCATCTAACATGTTTCCCTGGATCCACAGATGTAGATAACATAAAATACCAATCCCGCTTCGAGGTGGGATATCGCGGTAATATAGGGTCTCCACTATTACGCGGGGTGCATAATGTCCCATCCACTCCAGTCGGCAGAAAATATATCCAACTACAAATATATATATACTACTATATATATATATATATAACATCCAAAAATGATAATAATCTATAATTGAACCAAGCATCCAATAATTAATTTCAATTATTATAAATTAACCCCGAAATCCAACATGAGTGAGATTTACTCACCTTGATTTTTAATTTGTCGAATGCTCATTTAGATTAAATCGAACTGACATTAGATTTAATCTAAAGTCCCAGCTATCCCTAATTGACTCCAAATAATTCTCATTGCATATATTTCGTAGCTACGAACCCAACGTGATCGATTACCTGATTTTTTGACCTCGTACCAAGGAATTGTCCATTATTAAACATTCGAAACAAACTCAAATAAGTTAATCATTTAATTAATCGACTAATTGCTAAGCCTACCTTAATCACACCATTTCCCTAATCTTGCTTAGCTCTGCTAATCCATTCCCAATACCCAGGTCATGCTCGACATCCCCCTTCCTCCTCCGTCATTCGTTTCCGTCTTCTTCATTTTTCTTTTCGTGAACGAGAATCACTTCGGGTTCCTTGCCGCGCCACACAGACCGAGGCCGACTGCCTACAACCTACCGCGACCTACGCTGCCGTCGCCCTCCTTCCTACACGCACGCATATGCACGTGTCTAGGGTTTCACCTAAACCAAAACTGTCATGCTCCTCCCTTGCAACCGCTTATTAGCTTGCATCGCCTAGTTTACCTTCCGGTTGCGATTTCATTCAAGAAGATACTTTTTTCAAATTCGTTCTTTTTTTAAGATAAGATTTGATTTTGAACAGCTTCCTTCAGAAGAAAAGAAGTAGTAACACGGCTTATCAGTGAAGAGGGTAGGTTAGTACGAGATAGAGGTGGTTGAAATGAAGTAATAGGGTTTGACCTTTAAGTTTATAATATAAATATTTTCCAAAATATCTCGATTGGTAATTTTAGAATTCCAAACCCCTATCGAGGCATGCCGCCTAATGTTCCTAATGTTATACCCCTATTCCAAATGCAATGAAACAAGTTTCAAAGTCTAATTCGATCGTATGGAGAAGATAGCTTTTTAATTCGACTGTTTAAATTAAATTCAATTAAATTATCTCTAGGCGTTTTCAGATCGCACGACCAAACGGTAAATCCAAATGCTACAAAATTTAAAATCTGATAAAAATACACTACTACGGATCCAATGGAACTAGTTTTGCCAAATCTCGAGACCGTGCCCCGGATCGTTATTTTAGTATGTCGATAAAATCGGCAAATTTCAAAAATTTATGAAATCGGTTGAAATTTCGGTTTTAAAAACTTATTGACTCAATTATAATTCCAATAGAATTTATATCAACATTAGAAATCGTTTAGAATCATATTCAACTCCAATTCAATTATTTAAACGATTTTCAATTATTAATTCAATAATTAAATTTATTCAATAAATCACTATATTTGGAACTTAAGTTTATGCACTTAGTTGATCGATAAACTTCATCTATAATTCCATTTACATTAAAAATTCAACATGTAAAATAAATTAAATGTTCAAAATCAAACGGCTGAAAATCCGGGTCATTACTTTCCTCCCTCCTTAAAAGAATTTCTTTCCCGAAATTGCTATGTATGAAAAATGCAACAAACCTAATATTTTTCAAAAACTGACTTAGTGAAATTCGACGTTTCACTTTCTAAATCTCGTAGTTCCATACAAAACATTTAGTTTCCATTTCTAAACCAAAACCCTTTATTTCAATTACAATTCAAAAATCACTTTTTAGTTAAAAAAATAATTTCAAAAATTTTAGTCTCCTTTGTACGGAGAGCCTTTTGCAATATGAAAAAAATGATAAAAATATATGCATCAACCCACACGGTCGGAAACACAATATATATCAATATTTATTTCATTGATGTATTTAATCTAAAATTGTACCTTTATTTAGCATTTTTAAGTGAGCGAGCTTATTTTATATGCGATTTGTGCAACCCAAATCTAGTCAACTAGTCTTCTAGTACCTGTACTTACTCAATTTAGATACGTAAGTACTAAAACATGGAATTCAATTAATCATTTCATTTATTTAACTATTACCAACTTATAAGTTCCATAACCAACTTGTCATAACATGTTTATTGAGAATGTAAATGCACTTACAAAGCTTCGACACTTCCTGATTCACTTTCAATTCAATTTATACAATATTCAAGAAATTTCCAAATGTACACAACTATTAATTAACATTTATTCATATTCACATCCAATATTTTCATATTCATTTCAAATTGATTTAAACCAATTTATTCACTTTTTATTGATTCATAAAATTTCTTTTACTTCCGTTCAAAATTTATAACTTATAGTTATATAACTTTTGTGATGACCATAACATTTAAATGCGTGTCCTATATCATCAGAAAAAAGCAACTAACTAGTCGTTAAAAGACAGATTTAAGAGCTTTCCCACATTACCTCAGACCTAATAGAACATTTATCAAATTCTTTTTTTTAATTCAAATTTGAATTTAGGGCTCTATAGCAGTAAAAAATAATTGGACACTATGCCCAGCCTAAAGACCAGCTCTGTCTAAAACTAGTTAGCTTTTACCTAACGATATTCTGTTTTACACCCTAATCCATGCATATGAAAAACAAATGATGAGAAATTTACCTGTCTTTTCCACTAAATTTCAATTGAAATGTTTGTTCTTAATTTTGATGCAGGATATTTTTCATTAATGTAAGGTATTCAAATTTGCCATGTTAGGTAACTATAGTAATTGTTCCATTTGATCCACCAGTTTATAATTTTTATATACTTACATTTGGCATAATGTGGATTTTCTACTTAGCAGTTATAGTACAATATATATGGTAGTAAAGGATGGAACAAATAAAAGGTGAAAAATAAGTAAAATTTAGATAGAATTTTCGACCATCAATAACATGATAAAGAACAGAAAAGTATGTAAATTTTCAAATCTTTTGTTCCTTTTCAGAAACTCAATAGATATAACATTGAAAATTACACAGTAGTGATTGTGGATCAGAGTTTTAAAGTCACATGCATATATATTAACTAAACATACAGTTGTATTTACTTTTCCATTTCATACAATTCATTTTAATCTAATCAAGTTAAAATTCGATTCCAAATTCGAATTTCCACACTTTCTTTCCTTATTAACATTATTTTAAATTATAGGTTCAAAAGCCTATTTTCTTTCTGGTTTCACAAACCTTCAAATGAATATCCCATTTATTCATGGCCAATTAATTTTAATTTAATTAATTCACACTCTTGCTTTACACTTATATTCATTTACCATTCCTTTATCACTCTCATTTATTCTCCATATTCAATTAGTTGCATTTGACTAACTAACATTCAATCCATTTAATTAATTCATTAATCCTTTTTTTATTATCACAATCACTTCATTTATTGATTCCATCTACTTCGCTTAAGTTAACTCCCTTTCCATTAATGCACTTCATCCATTCATTTCAAATCCAAATTAATTTTATTATAAAAATTATTTTATCTACTTAAGTTGAATTTCATTTAAATTCATATCTCAACTTTTAGATTTCCTTTCTTGTCTATGCAATTTTTTAAATTATAAGTTCAAAAAATTATCCTCCTTATAATTTCCACCCAACGCTTAAATAAAAATTTCAGAATTCAAACACCTGGTTTTATTTCAAATCAATTGAAATCATACACACACACACACACATCTCATTTGTATATCAAATCCAAAATCTTGAATTATCAAAATCAAACCTATTATATAAACAAGACTTCAACAACAAATCACTATGGTAGCAATCTATCACTCAAAAACTCAAAAATGTACACCGACGATCATCATCGGTATTATTTTTCAATGACCGAAGCGAGTTCATTGCTTTTATCACCTTCAAAATCCATTTAAACAATTTCCCTTCAAAGTATTCCAAAATAATCCCACCATTATTTGTTTCCAAAATGGTTTTGAAAAACATTTCCAAAAATTCCGAGATTTAAATTCCAAACTCTAGCTTGAATCCATTTTTAGTTTAATTCATTTGTATAATTCATTCTTATACAATTTCTATTTGGTTATATAAACCATTTCAATTTATAATCTTGTTTTGATTATAATAATAACAACCAAACACATTAATATACCATAATAATTCCAAAAAATTATCTCTTTTATATCAAAAATATAAATTGCGTAAAATTATTTTATTTACCCACTTTTAAAACAATATTGTATCGGTTTAACTTGTTCAGAGTTTAGAAATCATATCGATACAGTTGTCCAAACTGTACCAACTAGAATTTATAAACACTCAATTGATAAGTCAACACAATATAAAACAATATATATTCACTAGCAAATATGCGCTCATATCTATTAATACACTCAAACTTATTCTAGGGTAATATTGACCCTATCCCTAATGAGTAATCTCTACCAAAGCCAAGATTCTAGCTTAAACTTCAGCTCTGATACCAAATGTAGCGATCCGCCTTTCCGTATCGTTTGAGTTGATGATAAACTACTCTTGTCCAACCCAAATTGTACGAAAGGACGGATAACTAGGGGTAAAGAAGAAGAAGAAGAAGAGATAGAAACAGCAACATAGAATCTCACAATCGCAACAAAATTTAATATATCATAACATATCTTTATACAAAAAGAACTATAACTGTTTTACACATACAATCATCAGATTATAACAGTCAACAATAAATCTGGACAATTGTAATAACTTGTCTTCGCATACATAACACACACACCGAAAATAACTAAGTACGTATAATATGCCTGAAATCCTCCAGCTAGTCTCCTGAGCTCCATAGCATCCTATTCTGAATCTGTAATACTCGTTCTGACCCGAGAATTATAATAAAATAACATCCGAGTCAGTCTGAAAAACCAGCATGAGAAAACACACTCAATTTGAATTTATTTCAATTTTCAAAATCTTTTGAAAAACAAAGGTATCTCGTAAGACCACACCACTCATAAATACGATGGGGTTTTTACCTTACGATAACCAAAACATTTTATATCAAAATCATCTGATATTATAATAGTGTTTATAGAAAGTAAATTAGAAAGTAGCTGAAATGCTTGCATCTCACGTTCAGCATAATTGGTATACAATCAAAACCGTACATCGCTTATTGGAGAATGGATTCCATGCTATGACAAGGTAAGGAACTACCTTTCGATGGTGCACCTCTAGATAAAATGCACGGGGGTCTGACAGGAACATCGTGTACCCCTTTCACACAAGACTGGCTTAGCACTTGACTACTAGTGATGAATAATATCACCGCTAATGGGCCCGAACGCATACAAATGAAGTGATGATAGATGTTAACTCTAGATGAGTTTATGATCGTACCCTAATGGGAGCGAACCATTTGGTCTTGCTGCGTGCCATGTTTTTTTCATTTCCCGATTAATGAGGCTTGAGGCTAAGATTACCTTTCAAGGACATTTACACTTAGAATGCTCATCGTCCTCCAATGACGATGCTCTGATAGCATTCGTCCATACAAGTTGTTTTGGGTCTAAACAAACCGAAAGTCCAAGATCACCTTCTTTACTATCTTTGATATGTCACAATTTGAAACGCACAAATCGGATCGAAGTGGTTTTCGGGTAATTAAATCTGATCCCGGTCACTTCGAAACGATCAACAAATTTGGTCAGATTTGATAGTTGGTTATTTAGCTATTCAATTACACACAACAATCGCTAGGCCCATATCATAAATATTTCAAAATATTCATTTCAAAATATCTTTACAAAGATATATATTCAAAATTTCTTTCAGTATTTCAATATTTGAAAACTAATTCAAATACCTAAATTCATAACAGGATATTTCCAAACCATCCCAACACTCAGAATATTTTCAAATTTTCATTTTAATACTTCGGAAAATATTATAAGTCTTATTTTCCAAAATCATTTCAATTATCAACACTTAAGAAAATATTTCGTAACTTATCTCATAAGTCTCTGGAATCGTTAATAAATTCCCTTTTACAATTTCCAAAACCCGGCATACTTATTTATAATCCCATTCAACAATTTATAACTTCTTTTATGTATTCAGATTTCATTTTCGAAGTTCCCGTATTCAACATTTTTGAAATTTCGTTTTCTCCAAATCCCTTATGAAATTCCTCTTATCAACATCATATCCATTTTATAAACCCAATTTACGAATCTCGAGAGAATTTATAAATAAATTTCAATCACTTCGAACTTTATATATATATATATATATATATGATAAGTATTTTTAAAGAATAATAATTTATTTTTAAAAACATATTTAAGTAATTATTTAAAGTATTAAAACATTTTGAATAAACATCGGTAATTCATTTCCAATTTATTTTTAAAATAAAACCAATAAAAAGCTTATTATAAAAATGTGAATTTATTTCAATGAATAAGAAATATTTGATAATCCATTTTTTTGAAATATTTCAATACTAAACATCTTTAACTATATATTTTATTAAATAGAAATCCCAATTTAAAACAGTATCAATTTTTCGGCAAAAGCTATTTTTTAAAAAATCCAATATTACCTATTCCAATTTATAAATCCCTCTTGATTCATATCACATCGACCACATCTCAACTTCATAAACATTCTCACATTCAAAAATAAATTCCACTAATTTTCCCCAAACCGACTTCCATAACTCGGTATAAATTCACATTGTAAATTTATATTTCCAATTTATCAACTGATATTATTTTCCATTATTTAAAACATCGTTTATAAATTTATAAACTTCTTTGAGTTTCACTTGTTTATAAAACTAATCTCATTTATAAAATCTCATTTTATAAATCCATTCGTTCAAAAATCCCATTTATTTTCCAAATCTATATTTAACATCGATTTCAACTCCTTTTCCATATTTTCGAAAATATCATTTAAAAATACTTTGTTTAAAATCCTTTATAATATTTTAAAAGTCTCAAATTTAAACCTATTCTATGAATAGTTAAGTACAACCCAAATCAAGTTATTGTTTATCCAAACAATTTTCTTTCAAATGATCCAAACTTCGATATAAATATTATTATATCCAAAAATCTCCTTTAAATTCTTAAAATTCAAAAATAATGTTTATGATATTTAAAATACCAAAATCTAAGGCTAGTGCTACTATAGCATCCACTAGACAAAATCACAACAATAATCAATAACAGATAATTCTAACACATCATATATCATTATATATGAAATTAAAATCAACATTTTGAGGAATCCAGTTAGATCCCTTCAACATGTTTCCCTGCATCCACGGATGTTAGATAACATAAAATACCAATCTCGCTTTGAGGCAGGATATGCAGTAATATAGGGTCATCTGCTATTATGCGGGGCGCATAGTGTCTCATCCGCTCCAATCGGCAGGAAATATATCCAAGTACTATATATATATATAACATCCAAAACTGTTAATAATTTATAAATTCAACCAAGCATCCAATAATTAATTTCACGTATTATAAATTAACCTAGAAGTCTAAGATGGGAGAGATTTATCCACCTTGATTTTTAATTTGCCGAATGCTCATTTTATATTAAATCGAACTGACATTTGATTTAATCTAAAATCCCAGCTTTCCCCAATTAACTCTAAATAAATTCCATTGCATAGATTTCGTAGTTACGAACCCAACGTGATCGATTTCGTGATTTTTCGACCTCATACCAAGGAATTATCCACTATTAAACATTCAAAATAAATTCAAATAAGTCAATCATTTAATAAATCGACTAATTGCCAAGCCTGCCTTAATCACGCCATTTCCCTAGTCTCAGTTAGCGCTGCTAATCCATTCTCAAAACCCAGGTCACGTTCGGCATCCCCTTCCTCCTTCATTCGTTTCCGTCTTCCTATTTTTTTTCTTTCGTGAACGAGAATCACTTCGAGCTCCTTGCCGCACCACCCAGACCAACGCCGACTACCCGCAACCTGATGCGATCTACGCTGGCGCCGCCCTATTTCCTATGCGCGCGCTTATGCGCGTATCTAGGGTTTTGCCCAAACCAAAGCTATTTTGCTCCTCCCTTGCAGCCGCTTAGTAGCTTGCCTCGCCTAGTTTCCCTTTCGGTTGCGATTTCATTCAAGAAGATTTTTTTTTTTGATTTGTTCTTCTTATTTTTTTTAAGATAAGATCTGATTTCGAACAGCTTCCTTCAAAAAAAAATAGTAGTAGTAACACGACTTACCAGTGAAGAGGGTAGGCATGTACGAGATAGGGGCGGCTGAAATAAAGTAATAGGGTTTGACCTTTAAGTTTATATTATAAATGTATTCCAAAATATCTTCGAGGTGTGTCATATGATGTTCCTAACGTTATACTCCTATTCCGAATGCAATAAAAATAAGGTTCAAAGTCTAATTCGATCGTATGGAGAATATAGCTATTTTCGACTATTTAAATTAAATTCAATTAAATTATCTCTAGGCATTTTCAGATCGCACGACCAAACGGTAAATCCAAACGCTACAAAATTTGAAATCCAATAAAAATACACTACTAAGGTTCCAATGGAAATGGTTCCTTCAAATCTCGAGACTGTGACCGGACCGCTATTTTAACGTGTCGATAAAATCGACAAATTTCAAAAATTTACGAAATCACTTGAAATTTCAGTTTTAATAACTTATTGACTCAATTATAATTCCAATAGATATTATATCGATATTAGAAATGACGTTTGCTAATTTATAAAACATTGAAGTTGCAAATATGATCTCAAATAAGTGATGTCCAATACCACATGTACTCTAGTTGCCCAAAATGAAACATTATTAAACAAAAGGAATGTGAACCCCTCAATGTCACTCGAATTGGTTCATAATTATTTTTAGCAAAGCCATTTTATATCAGACAGAGGCAAAATCATTTATATCAAGAAAAAGCACACATAATTAAAAAAATTCTTCAGCCGGTGATTTGTTAACCATGAAGAAAGGCAATGAAATTTAATTGTTACACCAAAGCAATTGATAATCCATGTTTTGATAAGTCAGTCCATTTGAAAGCACTTTTTAAAGTTTTAAGTCCATAATTTGATTCAACACAAAATATAAAAGTTTTAGATATTCAAAATTTATACTCACTTAATTGGTTTCAAATCAAAATGATAAATCACTCAAAAGTTATATTTGAAATACAACAACTTGTTTGCATAAATAAAAGAAACTTTTCAAGTGATGTACTGAATTGATTGTTGTTTTTCAAGATTTTACATAATAAACCAATAAAAAATCAAAACATAAAGTTGTAGTGCTATTAGTTAGCTTTCCATAACTTCAAGAATTTTAACATTCAGAGTAAAGATGTTCAAGTTATGATCGAATTACTACAGCTATATTAAGAAATTCTGAAATAGTTTTCAAACAATATTCCAAATGATCCGTTGTTTTTCTATAGTTTAAGTTCAAATTATGGAAAAACACATAAAATAAAATTCATATAATTTTCTATCTGTTTTCCAGATCATCTTAAATTTTGCAAATTGGAGTTAAGGAGCTTAGGATTTGGCAATTATAATATAGCGGTGCTAACAAAAACAGAATTAACAATAAGAACATAAAATAGGGTTTAGAGATCATACTTTTAATTACCTTCGATGTAATGTTATCCAAAATGTGTAGATCTCCAACTTATTTTTCTAGGCTAAGGGACATTGGAATTATAGCTTTTCAACGACATAGAATAACTCGAAGTCAACTCTATCGAACTTGTTCCTTAACCCATTTTTGTACCTAAATTTTAGAAGAAGCGAGTGGCCTAACGAAGGATGTTTGACCACTTACGTTTTCAGTCGAAATCTTTGGTACCTAAATTTGTTTGTATGAAAAACTGTTAATTTTAAAAATCATACCCTTAGGAACCCAGACTTGTTTAAATTTAGGGAAATTTATTTTTTTTACCTTTTGGAATCTAGATTTGTTTAACAGTTTTGTCTTTGTTTTTATTTCGACAATTATTATTGCTATGTCCTATGTTTACACACTTATGCATTTGGCTATCACACTTCTCCCCCAAACGGTAATATTAATTGTTTTATATATTGACACTTTTTCAAATCCAAGTCCTTTTCTATTATTCATAAAGAGTTGGTTTCTTAAAAGCATATTAAACCATTTTTCTTCAGTGGAAAATTTTCAAATAATCAACTCTAATTCATTGACTTTGAATGTTAAAAGATTATTCTCATTTATTAGCCTTGAACAATACTAATAGCATTCCCTCTCTTTTAAAAATCATTTCTTTTTAACACCATATTTTCATTTTCGAGCTCTTTTATTTTGGTCTCAAATTCAAGCAATTCAGTTTCAAAGAGCTGGCCTTTTTTGAACTCAAGTTTTTCAAAAGTGGAAATTAGCCACAAGGGCCTCTTTAGCAAATGCAATTAGTTTCTAGGACACACAACTAAAATAATTACTTTTAAGGACAAAATACAAAATAATTAGTTTGTATGGCCTAAAAACCTATGAAATTATGTCCTTGAAAGTAATTAGATTGCCGATTTTGTCCTTGAAAGTAATTATTCAGCCGACCTTGGTCTTGAAAATAATTTATATGGATGTGTGTCCTAGAAAGTAATTAGACTGCAAAGTTTGTCCTTCTAGTGAAATGCCCCTTTTCAAAATCCTTGATTTTTTCAATTGCTTTTTCAAATTGGTTATTTATTCGAATAACTTCAGTTTTGCTATTTTTCAAAATCATGTTTTCGTTTTCAAGGGTTTTGAAATTTTCTTTGACCTCATAATTCCCCTTCAAAAATTGTACATTTGAAATTTTATGACATTTTTATACTTTCCAGCTCCTTTTGTAAAATATTATTTTTGCAAATCAATTCCATTTCGTTTTTCATCAAAATTAGAATTTCCTTTTCTAACTTTTGAAAGTTTTCACGAAAATGAGCAAATTCTATTTTGTAATTCAAACAGTCTTTGCATTTGGAATTTTTAATTTTCTAAATGCTTTTAAGCTCATTTTCCAATTCATCATTTTTCGGATGCAATTTACATTTCTCACTTTTTAACTTGCTATTTTTTGGTTCAAGATTATCGGTAGTTTTAGTTAATTTTTGGCATAAGAGAACTAAATCATTGAATGTAAAATTACTTGTCTCATCATCGGTTACGTCTTCACCGCTATCCTCTTCATTATCGTCATCCAAATTGATTTCGTAAATCATGTCAAGCAAAATTCTTCAATTGAATCGGTTTTGAGGAGATTCTCAACGTTGTTGACTTTTCTACCATATATTTCATCAAGAGCGTTTCAGATTCCTATGCAGTTGTACAATGAGAGATATCGTAACGACAAAGAATTTTTAATGCTTTATCGGATTATTTAATTAATTGAATCTTCTATTTAATGTGGATAAAGAATGATTTCGAAAGCTTATCTAAACTCATTTAAATTATAAATGGAAATGATAAAGCTTTTATTTAGTCAATAATGTGATTAAACTTGTTGTAACAATAATTCATTTTAATCAACACTGTAATTATCGTTTCAGGGCACTGTCTTAGATTATAACGAAACTAGTGTCATCGGAGCTGAAATATCAAATAGATGCGCACTGGTAGGTTTCACGATGATCTGATGCACTGTGTGATCGTGCGAGCTCGAAACGTTCGATGATTAACTTAAGAGAATTAAAATACAATAAAACGAAATAATATAATAACACACCTTATAAAACAAAATAGTATAATAACCGACGTAATAAAATAAAATAATATAACAACCTGCCTATAAAGAAAAATAGTATAATGACTTGCCTAATAAAACAATAGTTTAAAACGAAATGGCATAATGATTCCCATTCAAGTCTCCTAAACATACTTATTTTATTTTAACTTATCACTATTCTTAAATCCTAAGTAAACCCTTCCATCTCTATATATATTCCACCACTCAGAAGAATTTTGAGATATATTTTAGAAATAAAACAATTATTTTATAATTGTCGAAAATTTAAAAGTATTATTTTAATATAAGAAAAGTGGATTTTTTTTCTATCTTAATACTTATCCATATAATGTTATATTTTAACTTATAAGAAGAAAAGTGGAATCTTTCTATCTTTACATTTATCGATATAATATTACATTTTATAAGAAGAAAGATGAATCTCTCTATCTTTATACGTATCCATATAATATTATATTTTATAAGAAGAAAAGTGGAATCTTTCTATCTTTATACTATCCATATAATTATTACATTTTAGCTTATATATTTACTTAACCTTTAAGCTTCCTTCTCTTATTGGACCATCATTTTCATTCTTATCCAAATAATTATTATATTTTAACTTATTCTAAAGCTTATGCTATAATCTTCCTAATCTAAGCCTCTAAATACCCTCTATACTTAACAAATTTCCTAACCTTGCTCTTCTTTCTTTCTTTATCTCCTAAAATAAAATAAAGTAGCCATAACCTCTTTAATTGATTAAATTTGGAGCTAGAGGCATCGAATTCGATGATTTTGGATCCGTTGAGATCATGTGAGTGAGGGCGTCGATTCTGTATGTGTCAATATGCGATGATGGTTGGATGTGCTCATTATGAGCATCCATGCCAAAGCCTTGGTCGTGGAGGAGCTAAGGGTAGAGATAAACCATGGTGTTAGGGGCATTGAGTTTCTCTAGCGAAGGGGAACGTATGGGAGGATTTTGAAGGTGAGTTTACTCATTAATTTATTTGTGTATGTTGTGGTATAATTGTTTGTTGTGTAAATATTTATTAGAATTGAGAATAATACGAGTTATCACTTTTGGAACCCTTCTTGCTTTGGAAAGAAAGTAACAACATTATTTGCAGTATAATTTCTCGTATAAGCTCTTTGAAACATATATCGTGGCCCGGACTTGTTGTTTACATGTTTGATATGGTGTTGTGGATGGTTGAAGCGAAATTGTCGCTATATATGCACTTTAAAATCCTTGGTATTTAACAATGGTTAAATTAGTTGAGATATGAATATAATGTGAAAATAGATATTTGGTTGTGTCTATATAGTTTTGGTATGTTTGACAAAAGAATATTGGTTTGGGAAAAATACCAAAGTATGATATTATTTTGATAATCATTTATGAATAGTTTAAGTAAGGATTTTAAATTATCAAACTTGTTTTATGGTTTCTGGATAAATTATTAAATGGATATTTTATGGAACCTTTGGAGTAAGTGTTTAAACCAGGTTAAAAGTATTTGGTATGTTTAAAAGTATAGAAAGAAGTTAAGCATTTTGTAAAAAGGATAAAAAGGAAGTTAATAACACTTGTGCTATAATAAATGGTTTTGTACAGTTAATTAGAAAGGTATACTACATTATTTAATAAGAATTGAAATACTTAGAGTCTTAATTGGGAGTGTTTTAAAGTAACGACAAATATAAAAGTTATTTTGGGTTTATAGTAACGATGTGTAAGCAATATTTATTTTTTAACCTATTAAATTATATTTTTGAAAAGCAATAAGATCTTCAAAGAGAATTTTAAAGATGACGATTAAGCGTAAAGTGTTTTGGTTTATTGTATAAGAATTGGGTTATATATGAAAAGTAAGAAATCCTATACTTCGCACTAAAAGCCGATGAGTAGATTGATCCTCTATTTGTGAAATCTAGAACCGAAGTGTCTAGGCAAGACCAGGAGCAACCAATGCCCTAACTTACCTTGTTTCGTTTCTAGGCGAGGGATAGAGTAAGTCGAGAATATCGAAGTGACAAGTGTAGGAGATTTGATTTCCATAAATGAACTTTATAATTATAATGGTATGGAAAACATTAACCTTTCTTATAGACAATTGTTTTTGACCCATTTAAGTATGCTTTGGAAATATGAAATCTCTCCAAATATTTATGAATACACTCATACCATTATATACGTATACGGAAATGTTTTCTATGTATGGAAAGTGAAGTAATCTATGGATATACTATACCGTTGAAATAAGTATATGGATACTTTTTGAAGTATTGAAAGCAGTATAAATGAGTAGTGAAATAATTGAATACTAGTATATACCTTTATAAAGAGAAATGTGTATATATACAAATTTATAAAGGAAGTTTTAGTTAATAAAGAGTACTAATTAATAAAAACGAGTTTGATAAATAAGGGATGTTTTAATCAATTAGAAGTTTTGATTGATGAAAGAAGTTTTATTAGATAAAAGGAGTTTTACTAATAAAAGATATTTAATTAACAAAGGATTAATTAAATAAAAAGGGGGATTAAAAGTCATTTATGTGACTTGATCGTGCTTTGTGTGCTTAATCATGCTTGATTTCCATATGAGATTAGATCTCCAGATTAATTGTTCGTTTATTTGATAGTAAATAAATCTTCGCTAGTTTTGACTTAGGAAGTACATATGAGCTTCACATGTTCATATTATTTGAGATCCCTTGGGAGAACCCATTCCAATGAAACGCCTCTAGCTTTAAGGGGTATATGGAAGATCCCTTTGGGACTCTTATATAGTCCACCTACTTCTAAAAGAACCGGGATTGAGTCAACCGAAATCTATCGGCCATTGGTTCGAAGAGACCGGGATCGGATATATTATCCAGAAACCACTTCGAACTGGAATAAGCGTTCGAATTGGAGACATCGTAAAGATGATGAAATCAAAGATGGAGCTCTTTGAAGTGCAAGTTCTACCCGCTACTAATCATGTGGGTGATTCGAAAAAGAATGTAGTAGAAGTGGTGCCTTTATTTTGTTCATATCTTGGACAAGTTATATGGATGAATGCATTCATTGCATTATTTCCTGGAGGGTAGTGTTAGCATTCCAAGTGGGATTTTCTATAAAGACAAAACATAGCGTCAAGCCTCACAACTGGGAATGACTAAAACATGGGATATGCTTCAAGGTTATATGGGTTGCACGCGTTAGGACATGGGCATCACCCTTCTGGATCAATATTTATGGATTTGGATGTGCATGAGAGCTCACGAGAAAAGGTTGTAAAACAACCGGGGTGGTGATATCTGTAACGACCCAGAATTTTAGTCATTTAAAATTCGTATATTTAATAGATTTAAAATATTCACAAGTAAATTTTATAAGCTGAATAACTTATATTTCAAATATCATGATTTAATTGGATAATTAAATGGTTAATTTAATATTCGAAATTGCTGAAATAATTGGAAATTGGATTTAACGTAAATGAAAATAATTTATAAAGTTGAATTAAATTCTATTTGAATTAGTATGATGTTAGGAAACTTTTAAAATTGATTTAAAAGTTAATTTGTAAAAATTGAATATTTTAATATTTAATTAGCGAGTGAAAATATCCATTTTTCAAACAGTCTCAGATTTCGACGAAACTAGTTTCATTGGATCCGTAATGTTATATTATTGTAAGATTTCAAATTACGTGTCAATCGGATTTACGGTTTATCCGAGGCAAGCTAAAACGCGTAGAAATCGGTTTAAGTGAGTTTTAAATTTAAAATAGTCAATTTGAAAACCTATCTTCCAAATACGATCGAACTGGCTTCCGGTATATATTCCATTGAGTTTGAAATAGGGATAAAATATTATAAACGCCACGCGGCACGCTTGTTTGGAGTTCGGAAAAATTTCGGGTGAATATTGTCGCAACATTTTCTATAAAAGGCCGACCTTTTATTCATTTTTCACGAAACCCTAAGGGTTAGGTCTAGCCGCCACCCTCCATTTTAATGGCCAGAAATTGCCAAAATTCTTGCCTTAATCTCTTCCAATCCATTAATCAATTCAAGAAACTCTCAACTACAAAAATGTTAAGCATCGCGAGAGCCTCGAATCTATACGGCTGTGATCGTCATCGGAGGCGTTGATGGAGGTGCAACAAGCCAAGGAAGTGCCAATGTTCATGCATAATTTTCCATGACCGAGTGGGGCCGGTTCTCTGGCATTGATAGAGTAGGCGACGACGTTTCAAAAGGCATCATCTAATCGTTTTCAAGCAACGCGTGGTGGCCGCGAAAATTCACCAAGCATCGACGGCATGGTTTGTTTCACGCGCACGAAGTCGAACGAAGAAGATGATGATGGATGCACACGGTCCAGATCCAAGGTTAGGAAATCGAATGGCCTAGATGAAGTGAGGGTTTTTAAAAATAAAAAAATAAAATTGAAATCAATTTATATATTAAATCGTGTGATGTTTAAAATACTGTAACTTTTTCAAACGAGGTCCGTTTCGCACGAAATGAATTGCGTTGGGTTTGTATGGACGAACATTACGGGATGGAGCTAGTTTGGAGTTGATTAGAGCTAGTGTGAATTTTGGGTAAAATTAAACGTAATTTTATTTGGAATAAAACACTACAACTGCTATTGGATGCAATGTGAGTACAACTCACTCTTTCTGACTCACTGATATTTTTATATAAGTGAGAATAAATATTATTTATGATGATTGATGACTGTTTGGATGATATATGATATATTGATTGGTATTTGGATATATACCTACCTAGTGGAGCAGATGACGTTATACGTTCCCGTATATGAGCGGATGACACTTTGTACGCGCGTCTGCCTTGAAGCGGACATTGTGCACACATTCTAATATGTATATTTGTTGTATGTGACAGGTTGGAGGGATCCAACTGGATTCCTCACCAGTATTGTTTTATTTACTTATTTGCTATATATTCTGTTATCATATGATATATGGTGTTTTGGATGCCGTGATTGTTGTATTTAGTGTTGTTGTGCATTGGGCCTATTTTTGGAAATTTAAAAATATTAAAGTGATGATTTTCTAATTTAAAAGGATTTTCAAGTGATTTTGAAAATATACATTTTGGTGAATCTTGAAGTGTTAAAGGAATGGATTTATTTTAAATGAATAAATGTTATAGTTTTTATGTTATAAAAATTATTATTTCTGTGAAATATAGTAAATTATGATTTTTGGAATATGAAATGAACTATTTTGTAAAATAGTTTAAATGGAGATTTTTGAAGTTATAATAAACGGTATATATATATATATAACATTTATAAAATTGAATTTTTATAAATCAAAATGATGTAATTTTAAAAGGAGTTTTGGAAGTATTAAAATGAAGTTATAAATAGGTTTTTATAAGTAAATAAGATTTGTGAATTTGTGAAGCTATAAAAAGAATGATTTTGTAAATACGAGAATTATAAGTAATTTACTTATAAATTGGATTTGGCATATAAATGAGATAAATGGAATTGGATAATAAAGGAGATTTATAAATTGAAGTTTTTATAAAATATAATTGTGGATTTATAAACATTGTTCATAAATTCGAATTCAATTGAATTTGTTAAGTTAAATATAGAAGTTTATTACAGGAGATATATCCACGATTTTGGACAGTGGATTATCCTTTGATAAATGTGTAGAAATATTGAATTTGGTTAGAGAACTATATTTACGATTTTGGACAGTGAATAATCTCTTAATAAATGTTTTGGAAAGTGAATATTTTCAAATGGAGTTAAAACAGTTTAAAGATGTTTTAAAATGTATTAAGGATCGAAACCATAGATTTCAACATTTATTGTTGAAATAGGCATTTTCTAGAAATAAGGAAATGATAGACTATAACACTGTTGTTATAGGAAATGATTTTCGAAAGGAAATGTTTTTGTATAGTATTGGGATTTATATATCTATCTTATTTACGAATCACTATACTAGTGATTTTGGGTTGTCGTAACGATGTTTTATGCAACATTCGTTTTGACCCAATAAATGTGTTTAAAGTGAATGTTTTCCTTAAAGAATAAAATATATACTTAATTATGATTTAAGTATATGCAATATTTCTAAGTGTTGAAAATAAATTGAATTGTGAATTATTTATTATCAAATAAGTATATGGAAATGTTTTCCAATATAGAAATAGAAATGGTTTCGAGATTATATCTTTTTAAAGATAAATTGAAGTGAATATTTGGCAAGTAATTTAATTAATGAAAGATAAATTAAAGGGCCTAGTGATTGTTATGGTGCTAAATATTTGTTTGTTTGTTTTGATAGTTAAATAACCGACTATCAAACTTGGCCAAATTTTAGTTCCTCGACTTGATGTGGGAACTATTTAGTCGTACACTTAGTACGTAGCCTTCTGTGTAGGCATGATTATTGTTTGTGTTGAGAATGTTGATTCGTATAGTGTGGAGTATTACTCCAGTCTATCGAGCTTCCTTCTTGGCCTGAAGGATAGCAAGTTGAAAGTTGGAGACGTGATAAGTCATTGAGACTTAGTTGCTGTGTGAGGTTGAGAAACGCTTTTGCGTTGTTGGTGCGAAGAGACCGGGATCAATTTTCTTAGTGATGTTCGTACACGATAGGGGGTTCTCACTTCTTGTTAGGTAGCGAACAGATGACTCTTACTCCTTATCAGATCCTTACTCAAACTCTTACCAGACTGATCCGGACGTTCTTCCCTTTCAATGCTCGGGTCAGACCGAGTATATTTATGGGTCTAGATTTGATGCTTTTGGAGCTTCATCGGGAGAGCTGGTGATCTTCATTTTCCTATACACGTATTTGCTTGATTATCTGATGTGCTTTGTTTGTTGTTGTTGTATATTGTCGGGCAATTGTGAGGACAGGTTATTATAACTGTTCAAGCTAATAACTATTGATTGATTGTTGAACTCTGATTGACGTATGTATATATAGTTTCTGTTTTGTAAAGATCATTGATATGATATTATATATTTTCCGCTACGTTATGAGATTTTGTATTGTTCTGTTTGGTTCTATCTTCTCTCTTTCTTCTCATCTCCTCTTCTCTCTTCTTTTCTTTCTCTTGACTTTCCGTCAGTCTGTGCTTTTTGGGTCGGACATGTGTGGATTATTGTCGATTCAAATGGTACGGATTTGCGGGTCGTCACAGTTGGTATCAGAGCTTAGATTTTGTACATTCCTAAGCTTTGATGTGTACTCAATATAGATAGGGACAGTAGCACCCTAAATTGAGTTTGAGTGTATTATATATATGAGTGTGTATTTGTTAGTGAATATAAAATGTTTTATATTGTGTTTACTTGTCCGTTGAGTTGTTTGTGAATTCTGGTTGGTATGTGGAACGCCATGTTATCGATAGGGATTTCCAAACACCTAAACGAGACAAGTCGACATAGTATCATTTTAAATTGGGTAAATGAAATAATTTTACCTAGATTATATTTTATATATGAATAATTTTTCAAGAATTGTTAAAGTGTATATAAATGAATTGTTTGGTTGTTTGAAAATGTAAATATATATAAGTAAAATAAAGATGTTGAATAATCTTAATTGAAAACAACAATTGTTGAAGAATAAATTATATAAGCAAATGAATTATAAGTATGGAATTATAATTAATATGATATACAATTGTGAAATAATCTTATATATAGGAAAGGAAACAACATGAGTATATTTATAAATATGAGTTATAAATAAAAATGGATTTAAATTAAGAATTTAAAATTTGAATTCTGTTTATTTTGAAAGTTATTTTTCAAAAAAGTTAAAGAGATTATATTATTACAAATCTAAATAAGATAAATGAATTTGGAACAAATCTAATATAAGTGAAGTGAAATGGTGAAATTATATAAGTATAAGTTTGTAAACGTGATTTGTAAATAATAAAAGAAATTTTTTAAAGAATAGAAAGCACTGAATTCACTACTGTTGCTGGGAAATAATAAAGGAGATGACTGCATCATCATCGGTATCATTTTCGAGTTTCTATATGATGGATTTGCTACCAATAGTAAATTGAAATTGAAGTTTTGTTCTGATAAACGAATTTGATTTAAAATCCAAGTGTAATTGATAAATATAAGTAGAATGAATTTAGCGAATGGAAGTGAACTTAGGTAGATGTTCACGGAATTTTGAATAACTAAGTTGTGTAACTTATAAAATGAGGAAACGTAAGTAAACCCAATTGTAAAAATGGTTAAACAATTTTGTTAAGAAAAACAAAATCTGAATTTGAATAGTGATTTGAAATTTGAAATGAATTAGAGATGAACTTAAGTTGTATAGTGAAAGTGAAAGCAAATGAAGTTGAAATGAAACATAACTTAAGTGATATTAAATGAAGTTGATTTTAGTATCGAAGTAAATTAATAAAGTGAACTAAATGAATGTGAAATTGAGTTATATAAGGAAATTCAACTTTAATTGTAAAATGAATCAACATTAGAAATGATCTTGTTAATAATTGAATAAAACTTAAGTTAAGAAGTTGTGGATTGAATAATTGAATAAAATTCAATTGAATGTTAAACCAATTTGAAATTAAAAGTGTGGAACCAAATTGAATGTAAGCAAAGTAAATAAATTTGGTAATGTTGGTTATACATTGGTTGTTAAATGGATGTTAATTAATTGTATAGAAAATTCATATGAAATTGAATTAATAAAATTGAAAGCTAAATAATTAAATTCAAATGAGAAGTTAAGTGAATTTAAATAGAATGGAATTTGATTTGAATTGAAAGTGAACCAACTTGAATGTAAATTAGTGAATATAAACTAATTGAATATGAATAAATGAATATTAGAGGAATCCAATGTTAATGAATCAAAGGTGATGGAATTGAAAACCAATTCATTGAATATTAATAAGAATTGAATTTATATTGATTCGGTTATGGATATATTGGATAGATATGGTTTGTTAGATGTTAGTTGGATGATAGTTGTTTGATGGTTGGATTTATTGCTTATTGGTTGCATTTGCTATGTTGGTATATATAGTTATTGTATTGGTATATGTTGTATATTAATATTACTTTCACATATACATGTTTCTCATGGTTTGTTGAGTGTTTATAGGTACGGATGGCGCTTGCTTCGCTTTTGGAGCTCGCTTTCACGCTGTTGAGTCACAAGTTTTATGAAGGTTTTGATTTCTGACAAATAACTAAAGGCGATCGACAAAACAAGGTCATTATGGCTATAAAGAGCTACATATGGTACTCTAGATTGTAGGTTGATTATTTGATATTATAATAGTGATAAACTTGTTAAAATCTATCCTCAAATAATCATGCATTTTCAAGGAAATCAATATATATATGAATAAATTGTAGTTGCACATTCAGTGTGCAACTTTACAGGGACCGGTCGACCGGTCATAATATATGCGGTCGACCGTTCCTGCATAATTTGCACACTGAACGTGCACACATGCACATAACGTATATATATTTGAATTCCTGTCTACTGGTCACTTTTTAACCTGTCGACCATTTTTAAACAGAAAGCAATTTTTCCAAAAGACACTTCTTTTCTCCAAAGGTTGCATCTCTTATCTTTCATCAAAGATCATATCTCTTAATGGCAACTGCTCACAAAGAGTTACAACCATTCTTATCTATATAAACTCATCTAAATCGTTGATTAAAACAACATGATTTTATATGCTTTTTACTCTAATCTCTGATCTTACTTTATATATACTCCTGCATTCTAAAAGCTCTCGATTATTTATTGAATCATTGAAACTATTTCATATCTTTTGATTCAATAAGTAATATACTTTCCTTAATCTTTTCAAAACATCATTCGCATACTTTGAGGATAAGATTATAGGAAGGGTGTACTACTAGTGACAAATCCGTGTTTTCAAGAGCACAAGTTGTCAACAACAATTGTATTTGTTCTTTTGTTGAAGTCCTCTGTGTTGTAAGAGGCAAGTGTTGAAGTCCTCAGTGTATTAGAGGCGTGAAATCCCGTTCGGTTGCTCGAGTGTTGTAAACCTGTTCCTCCGAGTGAAGCGAGGTAGTTAATAGTGAAAATCCAGATAGAAGTCTGGGACTGGACGTAGGACGGTGCTCCGAACCAGTATAAAAATCTCTGGTGTGATTTTTCTATTTTTATTTACTATGCTATTATCATCTATTTCCGCATTTATATTATAGTCCATATTACACGATCCGTGTGTACTATATTAGCACATATAATCGTATACACACCGCACTTTCACACGCTATATTAGCCGTATATGCTCACTAATAATATAAAAGGTACATATCTCGGATTACATATCGTACTTTTACATTTTTTTCCCTACGGGATGCCTTATCTTTGATGATGAGATGTATAGTTGTGATATATATATATATATATATATATATATATATATATATATATATTGTTCTTTTTTTTAGGATCGAACCGTGTTTATAAAAATTTAAGGCGTTAGGAAATTTTTGAGATTTGGAAAATTTGTGATAACTAAAATTTTGATATTGAGTTATAAAGTTAAATGATATTAGTTGGTTTTAAAAGATAATAAGTAGATTTGAAAACTTAGTAAAGAAGTTTACCTCATGATTTTGAGAAAAGTTAAAATGTTTAAATTGGATTTGATATCTAGTTTTAATGAATTTTTTTTTGAAAAGTTAATGTATTTTATGGTTTTTTCTTACTTGGTAATTTCGAAGACGAAATTCTTTTAAGTATGGAAGAATGTAACGATCCAGAATTTCAGTCATTAGAAATTCATATATTTAATTGATTTAAAATATTCACAAGCAAATTTTATAAGCTGAATAACTTATATTTCAAATATCGGGATTTAATTGGATAATTAAATGGTTAATTTAATATTTGAAATTGCTGAAATAAATGGAAATTGGATTTAACGTAAATAAAAATAATTTATAAAGTTGAATTAAATTCTATTTGAATTAGTATGATGTTAGGGAACTTTTAAAATTGATTTAAAAGTCAATTTGTAAAATTGAATATTTTAATATTTAATTAGCGAGTGAATATAGCCATTTTTCAAAAAGTCTCGGATTTCGACGAAACCAGTTTCATCGGATCCTAATGTTATACTATTGTACGACTTCAAATTTCGTGTCAATCGGATTTACGGTTTGTCCGGAGCAAGCTAAAACGCGTAGAAATCGGTTTAAGTGAATTTTAAATTTTAAATAGTTAATTTGAAAACCTATCTTCCAAATATGATCGAATTGGCTTTCGATGTATATTCCATTGCGTTCGGAATAGGGGTAAAACATTATAAACGACAGGCGGTACGCTTTCTTTGGAGTTTGGAAAAAATTCGGGTTAATAGCGTCACAACATTTTCTATAAAAGGCCGACCTTTTTATTCATTTTTCACAAAACCCTAAGGGTTAGGGCTAGCCGCCACCCTCCATTTTAATGGCCATAAATTGCTAAACTTCTTGCCTTAATCTCTTCCAAT
This sequence comes from Allium cepa, assembly GCA_030765085.1. Taxonomy (NCBI): domain Eukaryota; kingdom Viridiplantae; phylum Streptophyta; class Magnoliopsida; order Asparagales; family Amaryllidaceae; genus Allium; species Allium cepa. Next base: position 398,964,142 of record CM060938.1, on the reverse strand, counting down.
CCATTAATCAATTCAAGAAACTCTCAACTACAAAAATGTTAAGCATCGTGAGAGCTTCGAATCTATACAGATGTGATCGTCATTGGAGCATTGATGGAGGCGCAACCGGCCAAGGAAGTGCCAACGTTCGTGCGCGATTTTCCATGCAATGGCATGGCCAAGTGGGGCCGGTTCTCTGGCGTTGATAGAATTGGCTACGACGTTACAAAAGGCATCATCTGATCGTCTTCAAGCAACGCGTGGTGGCCGCGAAAATTCACCAAGCATCGGCGGCATGGTTTGTTTCCCGCGCACGAAGTCGAACGACGAAGAAGATGATGGATGTGCACGGTACAGATCCAGGGTTACGAATCGAACGGCCTGGACGAAGTGAGGGTTTTAAAAATAAAAAAATAAAATTGAAATCAATTTATATATTAAATCGTGTGATGTTTAAAATACTGTAACCTTTTCATACGAGGTCCGTTTCGCACAAAACGAATTGCGTTGGGTTCGTATGGACAAACGCTACGTGATGGAGCTAGTTTAGAGTTGATTAGAGTTAGTGTGAATTTTGGATAAAATTAAACGTGCGTTTAATTGTATTCAGAAATAAAACACTACAACTGCTATTGGACGCAATGTGAGTACACCTCACTGTTTCTGACTCACTGATATTTTGATATAAGTGAGAATAAATATTATTTATGATGATTGATGATTTTTTGGATGATACATGATATATTGATTGGCATTTGGATATATACTGCCTAGTGGAGCCTATGACCCAATACGTTCCCGTGTATGAGCGGATGACCCTTTGTATGCGCGTCTGCCTTGATGCGCACATTGTACACATATTCTAATATGTATATCTGTTGCAGGTGACAGGTTGGAGGGATCAAACTGGATTCCTCACCAGTATTGATTTATTTACAGATATTGTTATATATTCTGTTATCATATGATATATGACGTTTTGGATGTCGTGATTGTTGTATTTAGTTGCAGCATTGGGCCTATTTTTGGAAATTTAAAAATATTAAAGTGATGATTTCCGAATTTAAAAGGATTTGCAAGTGATTTGAAAATATATTTTTTGGTGAATTTTGAAGTGTTAAAGGAATGGATTTATTTTAAATAAATAAATGTTATAGTTTTTATGTTATAAAAATTATGATTTCTGTAAAATATAGTAAATTATGATTTTTGGAATATGAAATGAACTATTTTGTAAAATAGTTTAAATGGAGATTTTTGAAGTTATAATAAATGGTATATATATAAGATTTATAAAATTGAATTTTTATAAATCAAAATGATGGAATTTTAAAAGGAGTTTTGGAAGTATTAAAATGAGGTTATCAATGGGTTTTTACAAGTAAATAAGATTTGTGAATTTGTGAAGTTATAAAAAGAATGATTTTGTAAATAAGAGAATTATAAGTAATTTACTTATAAATTGGGTTTGGCATATAAATGAGATAAACGGAATTGGATAATAACGGAGATTTATAAATTGAAGTTTTTATAAAATATAATTGTGGATTTATAAACATTGTTCATAAATCCGAATTCAATTGAATTTAAGTTAAATATAGAAGTTTATTAAAGGAGATATATCCACGATTTTGGACAATGGATTATCCTTTGATAAATGTGTAGAAATATTGAATTTGGTTAGAGAACTATATTTACGATTTTGGACAGTGAATAATCTTTTAATAAATGTTTTTGAAAGTGAATGTTTTTAAATGGAGTTAAAACGGTTTAAAGAGAATGTTTTCCTTAAAGAATAAAATATATACTTAATTATGATTTAAGTATATGCAATATTTTCTAAGTGTTGAAAATAAATTGAATTGTGAATTACTTATTATCAAATAAGTATATGGAAATGTTTTTGTGATGACCCGGAATTTCTAACCGTTTAAATTTGAATAGTTAATTGATTCTAAAATTATTAAAAGTTAATTTAAACTTGAATTCAAGATATCAATATTTGCTTGATAATTAAATCATTGAATTATATAGTTTAAATATTGAATCATATAATTTGAAATTGGGTAAAATGCTGAATCTGGAATTTTAAGCCTGTTAAAAATAATTTGAAGGCTTATAGAATTTCTATTGATAACACTGAAGGTAGTGAAGGTGTTGAAATTGAGTTTGGAAGTGTTTTGTTCAATTTTAATAATATATCGTTTACATTGACATTTAAAAATAGCCTTCCGAGGCATGGTCTCGGAATTCGACGAAACCAGTTCCATTGGATCCGTAATAGTTAGTTATTATCGGGTTTCAATTTTCACTGCAATCGGAGTTGTCGTTTGACCCTGGCAGCTCGAAACGCTTAGATTTATATTTAATCGATTTAATTTAATATTCATCGTTTAATTCCGTAACTCGCACATACGTTCAAATTAGCCTCCAGAACACGTTCCATTGTGTTCGGAACGCGGGTAAAACCTTATGAACATCTGTCGGCATGTTTGATTCGGGTTTCGGAATTTCACGTTATACAACGCGAGGTAATTTCAATATTCAAATTATATTATATGCACGCGTATTCAGGAAGCTTCTCCAACCTATATTTTTCCATCCCCTCTTCGTTCAGAAGATAGGAAACCGAGCCCCTCTTTCCTTCATTATCCAAAACCGATTCGTTTTTTATTAAAAAAAAGAGAGAAAGGGGGCGACTCGAACTCGATGGTGTAGGGCGCTGTCACGTGAGAATGGAGAGGGGGAGGCTTATGGCCGCGATTCGATCTCGCGTACGCGCGCGCGCGATAGAGGCTATATCGATTTGGGGGATTCAAGGTTGCAGCGCGCGCTCGGGAAGGATTCGCGAGCTCGATATTAGGCCGAGCACGATCGAAGGGGAGATTGGAATAGGGTTCGATTTGAGGAGAAGCAAGGAATGGTCGCGATGTTCGATGAGGGGTGCTCGCGTTTATGGTGGCGGCTGCGTTCGAGAGTTGACTTCGGCTTTGATTTTTGGGACGTGATAGGTCGAAGGGGGGTTTCAATCTGAATACGATGAGGTATAACTTCTGTATGTTTATTTTTTTGTAATAGACATGTTTTTTTCTCGAAGAAATTTACATGTTAGTTAGTAAAAAGAAATTATTGATTAACAGTAAGTTGTTAAGACAATTTAATTCTTAAATTTATTTAAAAGAAATTGGTTTAAAGATAAAAGTATTAGTTTAAAATTTTAATCCTTTGATTAAAATTAAATCAGTAATTAAAAGTAAATCATCGGTTAAAATTTAATTGTTAATTAATTAAATTTGTGAAATGAAAATTTAATTGTTTGTTTTGGATTCAAATATTAACAAAATCATATAACTATTTATACAAGGTCGAAATGAAGGAAACCAAGGCAAGTTTGAGGTGGATTGCAAATAAAAGCAAAGGTGAGTAAATCTCACTCTATTAGATTTCTATATGAGTTTAAATGGTTAAATTAAAATATTTGATTGAATGATTTAATTGAATTGATATGCACTGTGAATTGATGATTTGGTGATTTTGGTATTGGATGGTTCTCGAGTTAATAGTTGCTTAACTCGAAGTATTGGGAATTTTAAGTTGTTCTGAATTTAAAACAATAAATAAGAAAATGTATCCGTTTAAAAGTTACTAACGACTTAATGAATTGTGATACATTAAATTAATAGGATAATTGAAATGGATAATTAATTAATTTAATTAATTAATGATTTGGGATTATTTAATTCAGTAATTAAAGGTTTGAATAAATAATAAATTAAGTTGTAAGTTAATTAACTAAGTATAAAGAATTCAAAATAATCATTTGATGGTGTGATAAATAATTACTTAATGTAATTAATAAAATATAGTTACTTTGTGAAATTTATCAAGAGATTAATTAGGATAACTGATTAAGGAGTAACTGATTTATTAATGAAGTAAATAAAAGAATAGTTAATTACATATTGAGATTAATCGAGAATGATAAATATTGGGGTTGAATTAAAGTAATTAATTTAGATTAGAACAAATCAAAACATAATTGGAAATCATTAATTTATATAATCAACGGTGTAATTAAAAATTGATTAATTAAGATGAATTAAGAATTAGTGTAATTAATTAATGTAAGTAATGTAAGAAATTAATTAATGTAAGTAATTAATAATTAGTGTAATTGATTATAGTTAATTAATTTGTGAAGTAATTAAAGATTACTCATTGATTTGGTCAAAATAATTAATGTCATGAAATTAATTAAAGATAATTACTTGAATGGAATTGGAAGAGATTAATCCAGGATGATTAATTAAGATGAATGAATATGGAAGGATTGGTTAATAAATTGGTTGGAGTTAATTAAGGAAGAAATCTAAGTAATCGAGGTTAGGAATTCAATTAGAATTAATTGAATTAATTTGGAAATGATCAAATTTGTTGTGGATGATTGGATAGTATTGGATGGCTTGAATGAGTTGATATTCCTGTTATGAAATGTTGGATAACTTGGGTTAGGATGACATGAGACTCGAAAAGGCCGGGATCGGGTATTGGGAAATACCCGAAACCACTTCGAATTCTTATAAATTGATATGTGAGATTAATAGGTTGGAATGAACCGATTTAAGTGAATTTGACTATTTGATCTTAATTTTGGTCCTTAGAAAACTTAATTGAAAATAAGTTATGTCTATAACAAATTTTGACTTGTAAAATTTGTTTGAGTTACCCGGGTTTTATTTAAGTTGGTTGCTTTGGTATTCCATGTTAAATTGAGATTACTCACGCTGGTTTCCAGCCTGACCCGGGTGTTACTTTGGTGTAATGCTCGGGTCCGACCGAGTATTACAGATTTTCAGGTAGGACGTTCTGGAGCTCAAGAGGCGTGCTGGATGGCAAGAACGCGTAGAATATTTCTGCTGTAATTATATTATTGTAATTCTGTGATAAATTGATTGTATATGACCAGCATTTGAACATATGTGAAACTCTGATGTATTGAAATATAATCGACAGATATAGTATTCTTTGTAAGCTATTATTATTTATTATTATATTTTATCCGCTGCGAATGTGAGATGTTTGGTGTTTCTGTTCTTCTTCTTCTATTTTTTTCTTCTTTCCCATAACTATCTGGAATTTTCGGGATAGAAAATTTCGGGTCGTTACATTTGGTAGCAGAGCTGAAAGGTTAAGCGAGAACCTTGGCTCTGATGGGGATTACTCATGAAATAGAGTCCAAAGTACTCTAAAATGAGTTGATGTATATATATGAGCGCGTACTTGTTATTTTCTTATATAAAGATTTTAAATGGTTTTATATAAAAATATATTTTTGATATATAAAGCAATATTTCCTTCTAATAAATATTAAGGTGATTGGTTGCTAAATTATTAGAATTAAATTAAGAAGTAATATAATACAACCAAACTAAAATTAAATAAAGATAAGTTTGAAATGGATTTAAACTGAAATTGAAGTCTTGATTTGGAATTAAGTAAAAATAGAAATACAACCAAATTAAAATTTAATGGATTGAAAATGGAATTTTAAATCTGGTCCAGAATTCGGAAATTTCGTTTCAAAGTAATGAAAAATAATAAATAAGTATTATTTGGATAACTGGGACTTGTTGAAAACAATGGGTTGTTTGAAAATTGATTTGAATTTAAAACCAAAGGTGGTTTAAAATTTTAAAACATGGCTGGAAGGGCCAAGAAATAAATATGTATGCATGTAGGGATATAAATGATATCAAAGATAATTTGAAATAAACTCTAAGAGGTTGAGTTTTGATTTTTCCCTGAAGTGTGATGTAAAAGCCCAAGGTGATATAAGTTTTGAACCTATAAGAGGGAAAGAATTTTGAAGTTTGAAGCGGGAATTCAATTTGAGCAAGGTTGATTGGATTAAGTAAAATTGGAATTTAACTTTGGGAAAGTTAAATAAATGTAGAACAAGCAACCTGAATTGGAAATTTCAAGATGAAATTGGAATTTAACTTGGAAAGTTAAATGGTTGATTTGAATTGGGAATTTGTATGATCTCAAAACGGGTTTGAGATTTAAAAATTGGAAATGGATGGACGTTTTAAAATAAATTTGAATAACTGAATTGTAAAATAAACTTGTTTAAGAACTAGCTTCAAACTGGAAGATAAAATTTAATAATAAATTAAAATTTTAAAATAAAATTGTATTGAAATCTTATTTGAACCATGAAATACATAAGTAAAGATAATTTAAAATGGAATTTTGAGAATTGAACTCAGAAATTAAATTGATTAAAAACTTTAAATAAAAGTTAATTTGGTTTAAAGAGTTAAACCAACCTTTGAGAATTCAACTCGAATTCATATAATTCGAGATGGGTTAAAGCTGAAACTTAGATTCCATTTATACCAATTGAATTGAGTTTGAATTAATTGGATTGGTGATTGAAGATGTATAAGTTTAAAATATAAATGGAAATTAAATTGGATTATATTGAAATGATTTGAATTTGGAATGGGTTCAATTGATAATAATTCAGATTGATTGGAATAATTTGAAATTATAATTAAAGTTGAACAGGATTAAAATCAAATGGAAGTGTACATTGAATTGTTGGGGTAGTGAACAGTTTGACTCTTGACTATTTTAAATAAATTGTTTTAATACAAACTTATTTTTCTAAGCTATTAAATATGCACAACCTTTCTTTCTTAAAGCCAAATTGTTTTATACTTGTTTTACAATTATTTTTGGAGCTATTTAACAAATTTTCAATTGTTTTCTAAACAAATTACTATTTTTCAATTATTTTACAAATAAATTATTATTTTACAACTATATGGCAATTATTTAAAATTTCTGAAACTATTTAACTATTTTCCAACTATTTTACGATTAGTTAACTATTTTATAGCTATTTTGTAAACTGATAATTATTTTTCAACTACTTATCTATTTTAAAATTTTCAAGCTATTTCCTAAATATAAACTGGTCGGAGTTCAAATTGTTATTGGTAAAATACCCAACTGAGATGAGAATTGAAGTGATAATCCAAATGAGGATTAATGTAAAGGTGGATAAGTGAATGGAAAAGAAATTGATATTGAAAAGAGTAATCAAATTGGAATGTTTGATTTTGAATAAATGAAGCTACATATCTTTGTTATACAAAGATAAATCTTCCCTTGATTGAATTTATTGCTGGAAGGAAAAGGATTTTTGAAGGTATTTGAAGTATAAAAGGAGTTTTATACAAGTTTGAAATGATCCAAGGTTTTAAAGATTATATATATTTTTGAATATATATAAAGGATCTTATGAGGATTTTGAAAAGCTTTGGGAACCTTTGGATTTGGAAAGGCTTTTGATTTTTGGGTAAAATCAATATTGAATTTGAAAAGCCTAGTTTGAGACTTATCGATTTTGGAATAATCGATTTTGTGTAAAGGAGCCTTGTATGAGATCATACTAGGTGTATGATTTGAAGATACTATATGTGTATAGTATAAAATATTTTGATGATGGCTCTGAGGAAAAAGGAACTCCCTTGAAATGAACTTCTCAGGAGTGTCACACGGTGGTGCTGCCTTGAGCCCCAAGGGGGGGTTCTAAAGTTGATCCTGTGAGGAGTCCGGACAAAACTAGTTCCTGAGGATTATTGGGTAGCGAAAGTCGAGGGCGCTGATGCCTACAGAGGCATTTGGGTTATGCTGTGACGACAGTGTAACTCGATGTCGCTGCGATCTACTGTGGGGACCATAGCGAAATTCGTGTGGAGGATGAGTGCCAACAGTCTACACTTGATTTTGCCGGGAAGGCAACGCAACATCGATAGACTGCGATCTATGGTCAAGTGGAGTGGAGAAGTTTCATTTTTGGCAGCAAAATTCGATGGCGCTGATGCCTACAGTTATATGGGTTTTTGCTGTGATAGCTACGTAACCCCAGCTGTAGCTGCGATCTGTCGTGGGTTCCATGGTGTAATCGAGGGGCGTGGAGGCCTACAGTTATCTATGGATTTTGTCGGGATGGCAACGTAACCATCTGGTTAACTGCGACCGTGGATGGGGTGATGATTTCCAGAGCATTCTCACCAAAGATATTTCCTCTATTTTCAAAAAAAAAACTGTTTTCTATATTTTCAATAAAATTATGTTCCAAGTATTTTCACTGGGTGTTGAAAACGGTTTACCAAGTACTTATAGATTTTCAGTCCTACGCCTGATCAACGTATGACTGAATTTCTGTGAGAACAAGGATGGACTGGTTGAGACATCGAGTTATAAAAAGTATTTTTATAAAGAGTTAGTTTATTAGTATGATGTGAATTTAAAAGCATTTCTAAAATTTCAAATAAAAGTGTTGGAATTTTGGGCAAATAAAAAGGAAATCCAAACTAGAATTTAATGAAGTAATTTTCTTTACAAATAAAAGTTGGAAGTAAATTAATAAATAATTATTTGATTGAGTATATTAATAAAATTTAACTTGGGAAAATAAACGGATTGTAAGTTGATAATGGATTTAGGAATGAATTCGAATTCTAAAATAGAATTCGACTTAGATTTGATAATGAAATAAATAAGTGGAGATGTTATAAAAATAAATAGAGTTTGATCGAAATAATGATGGTTTGAATTACAAATAATATTCAAGTGTGTTATAAATAATATTAAACATAAATTGCAAGTAAATTAGATATAATGGAAGTGTTGTCAAATGAGATGAAATTGAATTATAATAGAAATGGTTTGCGTTGCAAATAAAACCCAAGTGAATAGAAATAAATTGAGAATGACTTTGTATTAATAAAATAAATTCGGAAATGAATTAAGTAAGTAAATGAAAATTTTAAAATGGGTAATTAATATTTGGATGAAGTCCGATTGAATAAAAACTAATTCAAGTTGTGATTGGAATTGGATTGTTAGAATGGACTTAAGTTATGAGACGAATAAATATGAAATAAAAATTTCTTAAATCAATGAAAGCTTGGATTAAATTAAGTTGGAAATGGTCATTAATTTATAAGTTTGAATGAGCAAAGCCTAATAAATTATTTTGGATGAATCCAAGGCTGAGATAAAATGAAATGCAATGAATGGTTGGTGAATAAATTAGAAATGAAGTGGAATTAATTACAGGATGAGTTGAAAAGTAATTTGAAGTAGTTATAAACTAAATAAATACTCTATTAAGCAAATATCGACTAATTGGCATAGAATGAATCGTCTTATGACGTAAATAAAAGAAATTAAAATTCTATGGGCTGATAGAGATTAAATAAATTGAGTTTGGAATCAATTAAATTAAATATGAGCTTGTTTGGATTTAAAATCAATTGGATGTAAGAAATTGAGTTGCAAGCCATTAAAATTGAATGAAATGGCATATAAATTTGGTTGAAAACAATTGAATAAGCTTTAAAATCATATGAATCGCTTATGGGAAGCGTTTGGCATTTGTTGTGTATGTAATACATGTGTTTAGCTATTGAAAGTAAGTGAAATGCTAATAAATTTTATATATATGGCACTTACATATTTAAATTGAGAAAGTACAGGTACCTGAAGGCCGTTTGGCTGGTTTGGATTGCGCTAATTGCTTAAATTAATAAGTTGCTTGCTTAAAATGCTAAATAAGGTACGCCTACGCAATAAAAATAGGAAATATGAACTGTTTTTGCTTTTTCCGACCGGGTGGGTCGATGTATATATATTTATATCTCTTGTCAAATTGCAAAAGCTCCTCCATACAAAGGAGACTCTGCCAAAAAATTTCGAAAATTTTGAGAGTTAGAAAATTTTTGAATTTTTTTTTTGAGAAAATTTTTGTTAAGCAATTAAACGATTTTATATATGAAAATGAAATAGATTAGTAGATGGAACTAATAAGACTCAGTTATAAATGGAAAATAAAAATTTAATATTCAAAATTAAACTAAGTGGAATTCATATTAAAACGGGAAAACGAATTTGAAAAGAAGTAAATATGAGAACCTATATAAGAGAATGTACAAAAAATGATTTGTAATGTTACAATTGGATATGATTGTTAAGTAGGATATGCAGGTATTATAAGGGAAAAGAAATTGGATTTGATTCCAAAAGATAAATGTGAATTGCCCGACAAAAAGGTATGTATTTAAAATTTCTGAATGAAATTGGATTGGGTTTTGATGTAACCACTTGGCTTTTGTTTTCTTTTGTAATTTGGGAGCCGTAGAGGCCTTTTGTAGTTGTACCGAGCTAGCCGCGCAAAGGAGACGCTGGCAAAATTTTGTGGGAATTTAGAGAGTTAGAAAAATTTTGAGAAAATTTTGATGATTCAAAATTTGGTTTTAAATTGAAATTTAAATGGTTGAGCAGAAGGGTATTGATTGAAACTATAGAAGGTTTTGGAAAGTTGGATAAGGTGATAGTGGGTCTTTAATAAAAGATAGTTGGTAGGATGTTGAATTGTGAATTTGGGAAAAGATTAACGGGTATTGGTCAATTCTTCCTAATTAGTATATTCGGGGAGGAAATTCTTTTAAGGGGGGAGGAATGTGATGACCCGGAATTTCTAACCATTTAAATTTGAATAGTTAATTGATTTTAAAATATTTAAAAGTTACTTTTAACTTGAATTCAAGATATCAATATTTGCTTGATAATTAAATCATTGAATTATATAGTTTAAATATTGAATCATATAATTTGAAATTGGGTAAAATGCTGAATCTGGAATTTTAAGCCTGTTAAAAATAATTTGAAGGCTTATAGAATTAATATTGATAGCATTGAAGGTAGTGAAGGTGTTGAAATTGAGTTTGGAAGTGTTTTGTTCAATTTTAATAATATATCGTTTAAATTGACATTTAAAAATAGCCTTCCGAGGCACAGTCTCGGAATTTGACGAAACCAGTTCCATTGGATCTGTAATAGTTAGTTATTATTGGGTTTCAATTTTCGTAGCAATCGGAGTTGTCGTTTGACCCTGGCAGCTCGAAACGCTTAGATTTATTTTTAATCGATTTAATTTAATATTGATCGTTTAATTCTGTAACTCGCACATACGTTCAAATTAGCCTCCAAAACACGTTCTATTGTGTTCGGAACGCGGGTAAAACCTTATTATGTATGTCGGCATGTTTGATTCGGGTTTTGGAATTTCACGTTATACAACGCGAGGTAATTTCAATATTCAAATTATATTATATGCACACGTATTCAGGAAGCTTCTCCAACCTATATTTTTCCATCCCCTCTTAGTTCAGCAGATAAGAAACCGAGCCCCTCTTTCCTTCATTATCCAAAACCGATTCGTTTTTTTAAAAAAAAAAGAGAGAAAAGGGGGCGGCTCAAACTCGATGGTGTAGGGCGCTGTCACGTGAGAATGGAGAGGGGGAGGCTTATGGCCGCGATTGGATCTTGCGTACGCGCGCGCGATAGAGGCGATATCGATTTGGGGGATTCAAGGTTGCAGCGCGCGCTCGGGAAGGATTCGCGAGCTCGATGTTAGGCCGAGCGCGATCGAAGGGGAGATTGGAGTAGGGTTCGATTTGAGGAGAAGCAAGGAATGGTCGCGATGTTCGATGAGGGGTGCTCGCGTTTATGGTGGCGGCTGCGTTCGAGAGTTGACTTCGGCTTTGATTTTTGGGACGTGATAGGTCGAAGGGGGGTTTCAATTTGAATACGATGTGGTATAACTTCTGTATGTTTATTTTTTTGTAATAGACATGTTTTTTTATCGAAGAAATTTACATGTTAGTTAGTAAAAAGAAATTATTGATTAACAATAAGTTGTTAAGACAATTTAATTCTTAAATTTATTTAAAAGAAATTGGTTTAAAGATAAAAGTATTAGTTTAAAATTTTAATCCTTTGATTAAAATTAAATCAGTAATTAAAAGTAAATCATCGGTTAAAATTTAATTGTTAATTAATTAAATTTATGAAATGAAAATTTAATTGTTTGTTTTGGATTCAAATATTAACAAAATCATATAATTATTTATACAAGGTCGAAATCGAGTAAACCAAGGCAAGTTTGAGGTGGATTGCAAATAAAAGCAAAGGTGAGTAAATCTCACTCTATTAGATTTCTATATGAGTTTAAATGGTTAAATTAAAATATTTGATTGAATGATTTAATTGAATTGATATGCACTGTGAATTGATGATTTGGTGATTTTGGTATTGGATGGTTCTCGAGTTAATAGTTGCTTAACTCGAAGTATTGGGAATTTTAAGTTGTTCTGAATTTAAAACAATAAATAAGAAAATGTATCCGTTTAAAAGTTACTAACGACTTAATGAATTGTGATACATTAAATTAGTAGGATAATTGAAATGGATAATTAATTAATTTAATTAATTAATGATTTGGGATTATTTAATTCAGTAATTAAAGGTTTGAATAAATAATAAATTAAGTTGTAAGTTAATTAACTAAGTATAAAGAATTCAAAATAATCATTTGATGGTGTGATAAATAATTACTTAATGTAATTAATAAAATATAGTTACTTTGTGAAATTTATCAAGAGATTAATTAGGATAACTGATTAAGGAGTAACTGATTTATTAATGAAGTAAATAAAAGAATAGTTAATTACATATTGAGATTAATCGAGAATGATAAATATTGGGGTTGAATTAAAGTAATTAATTTAGATTAGAACAAATCAAAACATAATTGGAAATCATTAATTTATATAATCAACGGTGTAATTAAAAATTGATTAATTAAGATGAATTAAGCATTAGTGTAATTAATTAATGTAAGTAATGTAAGAAATTAATTAACGTAAGTAATTAATAATTAGTGTAATTGATTATAGTTAATTAATTTGTGAAGTAATTAAAGATTACTCATTGATTTGGTCAAAATAATTAATGTCATGAAATTAATTAAAGATAATTACTTGAATGGAATTGGAAGAGATTAATCCAGGATGATTAATTAAGATGAATGAATATGGAAGGATTGGTCAATAAATTGGTTGGAGTTAATTAAGGAAGAAATCTAAGTAATCGAGGTTAGGAATTCAATTAGAATTAATTGAATTAATTTGGAAATGATCAAATTTGTTGTGGATGATTGGATAGTATTGGATGGCTTGAATGAGTTGATATTCCTGTTATGAAATGTTGGATAACTTGGGTTAGGATGACATGAGACTCGAAAAGGCCGGGATAGGGTATTGGGAAATACCCGAAACCACTTCGAATTCTTACAAATTGATATGTGAGATTAATAGGTTGGAATGAACCGATTTAAGTGAATTTGACTATTTGATCTTAATTTTGGTCCTTAGAAAACTTAATTAAAAATAAGTTATGTCTATAACAAATTGTGACTTGTAAAATTTGTTTGAGTTACCCCGGGTTTTATTTAAGTTGGTTGCTTTGGTATTCCATGTTAAATTGAGATTACCCACGCTGGTTTCCAGCCTGACCCGGGTGTTACTTTGGTGTAATGCTCGGGTCAGACCGAGTATTACAGATTTTCAGGTAGGACGTTCTGGAGCTCAAGAGGCGAGCTGGATGGCAAGAACGCGTAGATTATTTCCGCTGTAATTATATTATTTTAATTCTGTGATAAATTGATTGTATATGACCAGCATTTGAATATATGTGAAACTCTGATGTATTGAAATGTAATCGACAGATATAGTATTCTTTGTAAGCTATTATTATTTATTATTATATTTTATCCGCTGCGAATGTGGGATGTTTGGTGTTTCTGTTCTTCTTCTTCTATTTTTTTCTTCTTTTCCATAACTATCTGGAATTTTTGGGTTAGAAAATTTCGGGTCATTACAGTTTTCCAATATAGAAATTGAAATGATTTTGAGATTATATCTTTTTAAAGATAATTTTATAGTGAATATTTGGCAAGTAATTTAATTAATGAAAGATAAATTAAAGGGCCTAGTGATTGTTATGGTGCTAAATATTTGTTTGTTTGTTTTGGCACTTAAATAGCCGACTATCAAACTTGGCCAAATTTTAGCTCCTCGACTTGATGTGGGAACAATTTAGTCGTACATTTAGTACGTAGCCTTCTATGTAGGCTTGATTATCGTTTGTGTTGAGGATGTTGATTCGTATAGTGCGAAGTATTACTCCAATCTATCGAGCTTCCTTCTTAGCCCGAAGGATAGCACGTTGAAAGTTGGAGACGTGATAAGTCTATGAGACTTAGTTGCTGTGTGAGGTTGAGAAACGCTTTTGCGTTGTTGGTGCGAAGAGACCGGGATCAGATTTATCTGAAAACCACTTCGGACCAACGTATATGCGACGATTGTGTAGGTTGCTTATGATGATATTGTTATTCCGTATTTTCATAGTAGGGGACTGCTTGTTGATTATTTGGGGTTAAAATCCCAATTTACATCCAATGGCAGTGGTCTCTTCATTATGAAATATCCAGTGCAAGGACTATTCGCTACTAATCCTAGGGATTTCCCGACAGGATGTGGTAGGAAAGTACATTCGGTTTGTCCTGTTCCTGGACAACTTATATGGATGTTTGTCTTATATTGCATTTCTAAAGATTATGTACATTGGTTTTTACAAACGTACATCAGTGGTGGCGGAGAAGACAACTTCTCTTAGCTTAACACCCTCCTTGAGATGTATAAGCTTAAGGGTTTTATTTTTGCGGAAGGCAATTAGTAGTCAACGGAAATGGCCGTGTGGCATTCTAAGTTATTTGATTTTGCTTTGTGAAAGGTAATCGTTACCTCTAGCCTCATCAACCGAAAATGACCAAAACAGGGTTAGATGCAGCTGGGCTAAGTGGGTCGCTCCCATTAGGACATGATCATCCTCTTCTAGATATATCTTTGCACGCTATGACATCATGTATCTGATTATTGTGGTTTGTATGCTAGAGGGCCCTTGGTAAAGGTCGGTAACGACCGAAGGATGATATATTCGGTACCATCTAGTTATAGAGGTGGGTCGGTCTTGTGTTGGTAGAGGATCCTTTGTGATGGTCCTTGGTCATTCTTCTAGCGATGTACTGCCGGAAGGTAGTCCCTTCACCTGGTCATTTGTATGGAAATCCAAACTCCACTACGTACCTTCCATTTTGATTGTATTACCCAATTGGGTTATATGCTGGAATTTAATCAATGTAACAATTTCGGCTATGATTAATAATATTTATGTATAGTATACACTACTATAATATAAGAGGATTTGATATGATATGTTTTAGTTATTGTAAGGTAAAAACATGTCTGTATTTATGTGTGGACATGTCTTACGAGATACTTTTGTTTTGATAAAGAAAAAGTTTAGTAATTTAATAAATTCAGTTGAGTGTGTTTCTCACGCTAATTTACCAGACTAATCCGGACGTTCTTCCCTTTCAATATTCGGGTCAGACCGAGTATATTTACAGGTCTAGATTTGATGCTTTTGGAGCTTCAACAGGAGAGCTGGAGATCTTCATTTTCGTATACACGTATTTGCTTGATTATCCGTTGTGCTTTGTTTGTTGTTGTTGTATATTATCCGCAATTGTGAGGACGTGTTATTATAACTGTTCAAGCTGATAACTATTGATTGATTGTTGAACTCTGATTGATGTATGTATATATAGTTTTTTTTTTGTAAAGATCATTGATATGATATTATATATTTTCCGCTGTGTTGTGAGATTCTGTATTGTTCTGTTTGATTCCATCTTCTCTCTTTCTTCTCATCTCTTCTTCTCTCTTATTTTCTTTCTCTTAACTTTCCTTCAGTCTGTGCTTTTTGGGTCGGACGTGTGTGGATTATTGTCGATTTAAATGGTACATATTTGCGGGTCGTCGCAATATCGGTATTATCCAATAACGGTGTAACATCCCCGGATTTTATCCCAGTCTAATTTGATGATTGGATTAATTTTTGAAATTAAATTGTGAATAAAAATCTAAATTGTGTTTGAATTTCCAAATTTAATTAGATGTATGTTTATCTATTTATATAATTGGATTTTTATAAGATAATTTGAATTCGATCTGAATATAGGAAGATGGATATATGTTATATATGAAAGTTATATTTTGAAATTAATGTATATATATAAATATTTATTAGCAATGTATAATTTAATTTCAATCCATTTTTCTTTAATTTGTATAAGTATAAATAATACATAAGAAAGTATTAAATAATTGTTTTTAAAACTTAAAACATAATAAGTATAATTTGAGGATATATATATATATGTGTGTGTGAATATAAAGCAATTTATAAAATGATAGGGTTAAAACAAATTTGAAGAAAGGATTTAAACATTAAAAAAAACACAATAGCTTAAAATTTGAATAGGATTTGATAGAAGGATTTAATAAACATTTTTCTTTTAAAAGTTACATGTGATAAAATCAAATTTGTATATATATATATATATACAATAATTAATACAAAAATACAAATGTAAAAAAGAATACATTTTGAATTAACATTTGTAAACTTGAGAATTCATACATTAACAAGTGTAGGCAAGAGGAGATAGGTAATGAACAAGTGTTCATTTAATTTACAAAAAAATTAACAAGTGGCAAATCACTCTTTTTCTTTTAAATTAAATTTATAAAACATGCAAGCCAGGCTGTTTTGTTAAAAAAAATTCTCAAAAACTTCATTCATTCGATTCTCAAACCCAGAAAGAAAAATGAAGGTCAAGCTTAAAACAAAATCTGGAAAAAGGAAAAGAAGAAAATGAAATCTAACCGCAGTTTTCTCAAGCTATTAACCTGAGCAAGATCTAAACGATTTCAGTTGTAAACTTGTAAGTTTAGACCAGAGGAAAAAAAATCATCTCAACTCAAAAATGCAAAGTTTTCAACCTGGAAAACAATCTAGAAATCAAAAAGCAGAGCAATTCCAGATTTTCAAACAACAAAGCAAAACAAAACAAAAAATCTGTTTTCAATTTCAACCTGAGTAACATCAGTTTCAACTCAGTAAATCATAGGTTCAGGCATCAGTTTCCAGATTAGAAAACTGTTCTTTGTCCTCAAGTCAAAGGTGAGCAAACTCAACCTGTTATATATCTAAATGATTTGTGAATTAGGATATGTAATGTGTTTGAATTATGTGTATATTTACCTACATGTTTGTATATATGCAAAATATCTGAGAGCATATGTATGTAGATAGGAAAGTAGGCTCTGTACTTAGTTATAGGATTCAGAAACAAGATTAAAAAAAATTCAAGTTCTCATCCTATAATCCCTTTAAGGTTTGAATATTTAAACAAAAGATGTTCAGATTAATAAGATTTCAATTGTAAAAATGGGTGCCCACTATTTTCCACACGGGCAGTCTAGAGTTGGATTTTTCAGATAGTAGATATAGATATCGCTTCGGTAGCTTTCGGCTTTCTCTTTGGTATTCTTTGAAGATTTTGGATATTTGGAGTCTTTGGATTGTCGGACCAGACTTGCTTAGCTTGGTACAACTTGATGGTGGTTCAAGCTATCTAAGGAGATTGCTGATATTAGTGTTTCTTCTAAAGTTTCAAGTTCTAGTTATTTCCGCTGCTAGTTCATTGGGTTTTCTGCTGTAGCATTTCTTTGTATCTCTAATATTGATCATTGTTGTATATTTGGATATTGTATCATTGGAGTTGTATATGATATTCATTCTTTTCTTCCGCTGTGTTGTTATACTTAATGTGTTATAAGCTCCGGCGAACCAGATTCGACGTTTGGATCTGCAGCATTTGAATATGACTGTCGTATTCGGTGCCGATTTTCGAAGGTCGATTCAGGGTCGTTATATTTGGTATCAGAGCTGAAGGTTAAAAACTTTAGCTCAGGAGTATAATACATTAGGTAACTCATTAGAGATATGATGAAATATACCCTAGAATGAGTATATCCCTAAGATATTCGTCTGAAATGCCTCAGTAAATTCTCTTACTATCCATTGATAGTGAGTATGAGTGCAAGAAGAGGACAAGATAGGGGACATGGGAGTACCACTACAAATAGTCAGTACCCTGCAATAGCGGAAACAACTTTCTTTAAATTTCTTTCGATTCTTCTTTTCAATTCTTTGATGATTCCTGGCAGCCCCAGGAAGAAGCTTTGATATATTTGCATGGGATACAAACTCCAGATGGGTCAGAATTGTTTGTTTGGATGAATTGTTTGCTTTGATTGCTATGGTTGATAGGTATATTTTGGTTGTTTAAACTAAAAGTTTTGGGATTGTATCCATATATCTATCTATTCTTTTGGGTCTCGATATATTCTACGAGAGGTTAGTTATCCTTTGAACTAATCAATACCCCTGTATATTCGAAGATCTGGTGACCCGAGTGTCTTGTATTGAATGAGTTCGTTCTCATAATTGTTAGTGATATTCTGATTTGGGAAGCCAAATGCAGAATAGATATTCAATTTGATCTGGTAATTCATCTCTCTATCTCTCTATATTCTTTTCCCTACTTACAAATTTTGAGGACGAAATTTTCTTAAGGAGGGGAATCTGTAACATCCCCGGATTTTATCCCAGTCTAATTTGATGATTGGATTAATTTTTGAAATTAAATTGTGAATAAAAATCTAAATTGTGTTTGAATTTCCAAATTTAATTAGATGTATGTTTATCTATTTATATAAATGGATTTTTATAAGATAATTTGAATTTGATCTGAATATAGGAAGATGGATATATGTTATATATGAAAGTTATATTTTAAAATTAATGTATATATATAAATATTTATTAGCAATGTATAATTTAATTTCAATCCATTTTTCTTTAATTTGTATAAGTATAAATAATACATAAGAAAGTATTAAATAATTGTTTTTAAAATTTAAAACATAATAAGTATAATTTGAGGATATATATATATGTGTGTGTGTGAATATAAAGCAATTTATAAAATGATAGGGTTAAAACAAATTTGAAGAAAGGATTTAAACATAAAAAAACACAATAGCTCAAAATTTGAATATGATTTGATAAAAGGATTTAATAAACGTTTTTCTTTTAAAAGTTACATGTGATAAAATTAAATTTGTGTATATATATACAATAATTAATACAAAAATACAAATGTAAAAAGAATACATTTTGAATTAACATTTGTAAACTTGAGAATTCATACATTAACAAGTGTAGGCAAGAGGAGATAGGTAATGAACAAGTGTTCATTTAATTTACAAAAAAATTAACAAGTGGCAAATCACTCTTTTTCTTTTAAATTAAATTTATGAAACATGCAAGCCAGGCTGTTTTGTTAAAAAAAATCTCAAAAATTTCATTCATTCGATTCTCGAACCCAGAAAGAAAAATGAAGGTCAAGCTTAAAACAAAACCTGGAAAAAGGAAAAGAAGAAAATGAAATCTAACCACAGTTTTCTCAAGCTTTTAACCTGAGCAAGATCAAAACGATTTTAGTTGCAAACTTGTAAGTTTAGACCAGAGGAAAACTAAATCATCTCAACTCAAAAATGCAAAGTTTTCAACCTGGAAAACAATTTGGAAATCAAGAAGCAGA
The DNA here is from genome assembly GCA_030765085.1 of Allium cepa. Taxonomy (NCBI): domain Eukaryota; kingdom Viridiplantae; phylum Streptophyta; class Magnoliopsida; order Asparagales; family Amaryllidaceae; genus Allium; species Allium cepa. Next base: position 398,944,668 of record CM060938.1, on the reverse strand, counting down.
GCAATTCCATATTTTCAAACAGCAAAGCAAAATGAACAAAAAAAAACTATTTTCAATTTCAACCTGAGTAACATCAGTTTAAACTCAGTAAATCATAGGTTCAAGCATCAGTGTCCAGATTATAAAACTGTTTTCTGTCCTCAAGTCAAAGGTGAGCAAACTCAACCTGTTATATATCTAAATGATTTGTGAATTAGGATATTTAATGTGTTTGAATTATGTGTATATTTACCTACATGTTTGTATATATGCAAAATATCTGAGAGCATATGTATGTAGATAGGAAAGTAGGCTCTATTCTTAGTTATAGGATTCAGAAACAAGATAGAAAAAAAATCAAGTTCTCATCGTATAATCCCTTTTAGGTTTGAATATTTAAACAAAAGATGTTCAGACTAATAAGATGTCAATTGTAAAAATGGGTGCCCACTATTTTCCACATGGGCAGTCTAGAGTTGGATTTTTTAGATAGTAGATATAGATATCGATTCGGTAGCTTTCGGCTTTCTCTTTGGTATTCTTTGAAGATTTTGGATATTTGGAGTCTTTGGATTGTCGGACCGGACTTTCTTAGCTTTATGCAACTTGATGGTGGTTCGAGCTATCTACGGAGATTGCTGATATTAGTGTTTCTTCTAGAGTTTCAAGTTCTAGTTATTTCCGCTGCTAGTTCATTGGGTTTTCTGTTGTAGCATTTCTTTGTACCTCTGATATTGATCATTGTTGTATATTTGGATATTGTATCATTGGAGTTGTATATGATATTCATTCTTTTCTTCCGCTGTGTTGTTATACTTAATGTGTTATAAGATCCGACGAACCAGATTCGACGTTTTGATCTGCGGCATTTGAATATGAGTGTCGTATTCGGTGCCGATTTTCGAAGGTCGAGTCAGGGTCGTTACAAACAGGTAAGCCGATCCAGATTTGTAGGGGATCCGTGAGAGGCCCTCGGTAAATTTTCTAGAGGTGTACTATTGCAGACGGTACACCAGTGCCTTGTCATTGTATGGAATCCATTCTCTAATAATTGCCTTTCAGACTTAGTTGTATACCTATTACGCTGCAATTTAATTAATGTATCAATTTCGACTATGATTCAATATTCACATTAAACCTTAGACATTATCATAATATCACAAGATTTCTTATGAAATGGTTTGGTTATCACTAAAACCCGTCCATGTTTATGAACGACATGGTCTTACGAGATACATTTATTTTTAACAGTTTTATAACATTAAAATTCATTTGAGTTGTGTTTCTCACTCCGGTTTACCAGACTGATCCGGGCATTATTTTCTTATAATGCTCGTGTCAGACCAAGCGTATTTTCATATTCTATTATGGATGCTTTGGAGCTTCAAGAGATGAGCTGGATGTCTCCAAGATGTATTCACGTAAATTTTATTTTCCTCTACATTTATTAGTTGTATTTATCAGCATTGGTGAGGATAGGTTGTTATACTATCCAGGCCGATGATAGATAGTTACTCTGATTGATGTATGTATATTACAGTTTTTCTTTTTTTAAAGATCTATTCTATATTATATAATACTTGTCACGATGTAGGATTCTGTTCTATCTTTTCTTTCTTTTTCTGGACCAATCTGTCTTTTCGGCATTTGAATGCTCGGCACATGAATACCATGGATGTATTAGTGTCGACTTTTGAGGATTGAAAAGGCAGGTCGTTACAGATATGGTTAAATTCATCTCAATTAATTAAAGAGAAGAGAATATTCATAGTATAAGCATTAATTAAAATATTTATCTTACCTACCATATCATACCCAATTTCAATAATATCCAAACACTTAAAATTAATTGATTTTAAACAAAGTTCTATTTTTGATTTCTAATTAAAAAATTCTATTTCATCAAAAATAAGAGGTTTAACGGTGGACTGACTCTCACTAGATTTAAAACTAGGGATAGATATTTATGCTAGTAACTTTGCTCTGATGCCACTTGTAGGATTAAATTAACCTTAGAGGGGGAGTGAACAGGGGTTTATAATGAATTTACAAAATAATAAAAATTGTAGCTCGAATAATAACAGAGTAAACGCAAAAATAAAAGCAACATGCAGATTTATCCAGCTTCGAAAATATTTTCCTACTGCTGCCCCCAAGGTTTCTATTAAGATTAAACAAACAACTGCTTAATGATCTTATGAACTTGCGACTATCGCTTACTCGTTTATTCTAACCCTAAGGTCAAAACCATACCACAACTCAAATTTCGAGTTTCTAATTCTCGAACTATGCCTCATAGTTCGATCCTAGTTAAAACTAGAATTTTGTAAATTAAAAACATAAAATACACTTAAAAATAAAAATATAGAAACCCCAATTATAAAATTGACAGGGCCCAAAGACAATGGCTCAAATAAAAAAAGTTCTATCTTATCTTTCAGCCTGCATTTGTCTTGTTCATGTCGTCGTCCTTTTTTTCTTTTCCATATGAAATCAGGGCTTTCTAATTGAAGTATCGATTGTTAATTAAATGAAATAAATTCACATGCGTCCCTTTGTCAATTGATTACTTGATTCTCTTGATGAGGTGCCCCTTCGACTGCTTCTCTATCAAGTATATTGATCTAAAATTTGGTATGAACTCTTTTCCCTTTTGATTTATGTATTCGAACTCGACTGTCGATTACCGATGATGAATTGGTATTTATACAGGAAGCAATTTCATATGATTTCGTACATTTCGAATGATTCTGATTTTAATTCTTTAGTTTGAATTTTTCCACTTGTCATATTTGGCCATTAATTTTCTAATTAATGGTTATAGGATTTTAACTTATTCAATTCTCTTATATATATTCAAAAATTCTGTTTATATTTCGAATGTATTTGACCCTAGTAGATTATATTGATTTAGGTCTTGGACTTCTGTTGACCTGTTCAAATCAACTTTGTTCTGAAAAGTTTTTTTTGAAGAACATCATAATATAGAAAAATGGCTCTGACTTTAAGGCTACATGTTTACTAGGAATAGACGGATAGAAGTTTACGATGTTTCCCTTATGACAAGAGCAACCAAAACTATTCTCACTAAATAGGATTTATTTATAATTAAAATGTGTTAAGCTTAAGGGTAGTTCAAAAGAGCACGTATCGATTTGTTTGGTATTGACTTGGATAATCTTCCAACTAGCACGACGACATTATCGTACACTTAGTCAATTCTCCTATCTTTGTGTAACCATGGTGAGTTCAAACTTGATCAAGCCTTAAGCATCTGTTGTAATTGAATTAACAAGTTAGAGTTTTGCTAAACTTCCTTTTTAGGAGAATGGGTCAATTTAGAAGGATAATTGGGCTAACATATGGATTGTTAGATTTATCTCATAGTCATAAGAATCGATAGTCTAAAATATCATGTCAACTTTCCTTTTTCAACAACCGACATGCTTTATCTTACATATATCTCACTTAGGAGTAGTTGCATGACTTAGGCATTATTGTGACATCGAAAGGACTATTTAGTGTTAGACCGAAGAGTTTTTTGTTATGGCCTGATTATTGATTGTTCTTTTGTAGTTGTATCTAGTTATTGAATGTTGTTTTGTTGTTATGGTTTGGTAGTTAATTGTTTAATTAATGGTTTTTGTTATTCCTTGTAGCTTGATTGTTTTTCGATTGTTATTTAGTTAATTGCTTGGATATGGATTACTTTTTGTTTCCATTTGTTCATTGGTTGTGCTAGCTTGTAGAATGTTGATTTTTATTTAAGATATATATTAATGAATAAATTGATGATCGGAAACACATATACATAGGTGGCTTAGTTAATTACAACTAAAAACATGTATTTGAAAAGGTTAGTAAGCATTAAATTAATTGTAACTTAAAACTATTTCCGATGAATCATGTGGATGACGTGATAAAGAGACTAAGACCATTTAGTATAAGGGTTATTTAAATGTATAAAGAAGGAATCGTGTTGTTAGATTGTAAATCATGGATAAAGGGATTATGCGAACACACACATGTGCTTGTGCGTGCGCACGCTTGCATATTTGATGTAAATAGAAATGAAGAAGAATACACTTTCGATGTGATGTTGATGTGTTTATAAATAAATATGGAGGATACTATTTATTTTGATGCATACCAGAAAGCTTAATACAAGAAAAAACAATTAGTGGATATGTTTTTTATGTAAAACCATGATATATTTTATGTATGTATGTATATACAGATGGATGGATGGATTTGTGTGTGTGTATCTATGTGTGAATATGTGTGTGTCAATGTACGTGTGTGTCTATATATATGCATGTATGTATTTGTGTATGTATGTATATATATGTATGTATATGTATATATATGTATGTATATGTATATATATGTATGTATATGTATATAATATGTATGCGTGTATGTGTATGTGCGAATATGACTATGTATGCTTCTATATATGATGATTTCTAGTCGTATGAAAATAGATTCATATAATTGTGTAGATGCATGTATATGTTATACGTGTTTAGAAGTATGTCATTATGGAAGTACATAGTAAAACTAAATTGGAGTAAACATGTTCTTATGAGCTATGAAACAGCTTTATTGACATTTGTATGTTATAATTCTAGTTGAATGTTGGTATGAACTTGTATGTATGAGACATATTACAACACAACATTTTGAGCATAAGCTAGGAACATTGAAACGACCTGTAATTTTACCACTTTGAAAATGGAATATTTAATTATTTTAAATATTCAAATGTAGAATTTACAAACTTAAACAATCAAGTTTTATATGATAAATAAGAATGGTAAACTTATTTTTGATGTTGAATAAAAATTTTGGATTTCCATTGTAAAATTGACAGAAGTCGGATTCCAATAAAGTATGATAAATATTCGTGAAATTTGTTTTGAAGGATAAATAATTCTTTTTAAATATATATAATCAATATCAAACTTATTTGATAATAATAGCAATTTAATTATAATGGTTCGATAAATATATAAAACTTGTTTTATAAAAGTTGATAAATTTCGTCGCATATCGATAAATTGATGTCGTATTTTTATAAATAGATTTGGATATTGTTTTATAATATTTTAAAGGTCAAATATACTTTCTTTAATTATTTAAATATAATAACAAGTCAATTTTGAAGTTTGGTTTACATAGATAAATAGTTTAATAAAAACGTCAAAATGTGACCGTAAAACGTTTTGTCGAAAATCAACATTTTGTTCAAAACAAGTTGTCCCCAGGTGCATCCTTCTAGAGGTGTACTGTTGAAAGGTAGTCCCTTACCTTCTCATTTGTATAGAATCCATTCTCTCATAAGTGCATTTGGACTTGACTGTAGAACCCAGTATGCTAGAATTTAGTAATGTAACAATTTCGGCTAAGATTAATAAGTTTATTTGCAAATGTTTTCAAAAATATGTCATTAGAAATAATATCAAATGTTTTGATATATAAAAGCGTTTTAGTTATCATAAGCTAAGAACCCATCCATGTTTATGTATGGGCGTAGTCTTATGAGATACTCTTTCTTTTTGAAGGATTTTATTCCAAGGATGATATATGACACTGTCATTTATATTTGAGTTTCTCATGCTGGTTTATTAAGACTGGTCTGGTATTTTCAATACTCGGGTCAGATCCGAATAGTTTCAGGTTTAGTGAAGACATTTGGAGTTTCCAGAAGAGAGATGGAGATATTAATCTACGTATGGACGTATTCTATTATCCGATGTAGTTGTTTGATGTTCGTCAGCATTTGTAAGGACAGATGTTTATAACTGTCCAAGCCGAATTTGGGTTAGACTCTGATATACGTATCTTTAGAAAAATTCCACTATAAAGATATTGTTCGATATTATATATATTATTCCATTCGTGTGAGATTCTGTTCTATCTTTATTTTCTTTTTCACCACTTAACGATCCGTTTATTCGGGCAATTTGAGTTGGACATATGTGCTTTATTGTCGGCTCAAAGGGTACAAAAATTCAAGCCTTTACATTTGGTACCAAATCTGAAGGTTAAGCAGGAACCTTGGCTTTAGTGGGATAAAGGCTCATCGGAGATAGAGTTAGGAATAGCCTAGGATGAGTAACTCAGTATAGATAGGGTTAGTAACACCTTAGAATGAGTTGAGAGTATTATATACGAGCACAAATTTGTTAATGTTATATATAAAGGTTTTGTTTTGGAAAAATTAGTAAACGAAATAATTTTACCTAGGATTTTGATTACAAAGTTTATATTTTGAAAATTTATATAGTAGAAATCAAGATAAGTGAAATTTGAATATGTACATCTTGTGATTAGAATTTCACAGTTTGACTATAGGACGTTTCATAAAGATAATCGATAGGTAAGAAATTCGATAAGGTAATTAAGATCTTTAATACTTATTCCAAAATAATACATTAAGAATTGATAATGTTAAGTTGCTATCATAAACTGATAAATTGTTTGATTTAAAAGCTTAAGTACAAATACCTTGTGAATTAAGTTTCACGATTTGACTATAAGGTGTTTGATAATAAGATTGTTTAAAAAATGAACATATAAGATAAAATGATATAATATAAAACGATTATGTAAAAGGAAAATATAAAAGGAAAGAAGGTTTAAAATTCGATTAATTTAAAGGAACTGTGGTAATTCAAATGAAGATTTATATAACATGAATTTATAAAATAGGTTTTATAAACAGAAGTAATCTCTAAAGGATTTTAAAAAGAGATATTTATGATGACTAGTTCGAATGGCTCGAAAATAAACTACAAATGGGCAGGAGATGTGTTCAGATGGTAAACACTTCACTTAAGTATTACTCTTCTTGTTAAGAGGATATATGATACTATTGGTAGTACCCAGTTCCTTGGTATTGTTTTGGAGTTACTCGACCTATATAATTTTCTTAAGTTATAGAGATAATGTGAATCATTAATTGATAAATTGATTAGTAATATTCATAAAAGTTTTTAACCCAAAGATAAATTTGGAATTGCTAATTGATAAGATAAAGCGGGGTTCTTGATGGTTTTGGATAGTCGAAATTTTTTGAATCATATCTAACTCAGATCTAAGGAACTGATGAAATTTTTTGGTAAAAGGTAAACAATTGTGAATTTTTTTGAGTAAATGAAATTGAATAAGTATAATTTATAAATGTGATTATAAATGAAAAGAATTTAAAAGTGGTGAAATTTATAATAGCATTAAGAAATAAATTTTATAATTATGAATATGAAATGATAGCAACCTACAACAAATTTTAAATCTGTAATTCACCGGGATATAAAATCGATCGGAATTTGGGATGTGTATATATACTATTAGGATGTAAAATGGTATTATGCAAAAATAGATTTAAGTCATAAAATATTTATACACTTCACTAAAATCATGACTCTTTAAATGTAGTTATAACCTAGAAAAAGATTTATTAATGAATTCTACCATTATAAGGATTTGGACTTAAGTTTTTAAAAGTGATGGATTTACATAGTTGTGTTTATAAGATATAATAAACTTAAGTAATAGTTTTACGAAATGATTCATAAACATTATTAGTATTAAAGAAAATATACTAAAAAATGAAGGTAAAAATAATGGATGTGAATAAAGAGAATTTGATATAACTGAGTAAAACCAATAAGAATAATTACGTAATTTATACGTAAGTTATTTCGTCATACAAATTTTGATCTAATATCCGAGTACGGAACTTTGAGATGTTTATACCGATCCGGAAAAGGATTTATCACTCGATTTCTTGATGGCGAGCATTGATGATGGTTTGTGGTTAGTTACTCAAGTTTTCTATCATAGTTGAGAGCTATGCAAGAAAAGCAACTATATCTGATGTAGAAGCTTGATCAGAGTCCGCATTAGAGGATCAAGAGATTGATACTAGTTCGAAATAAAGTGGTGGATTTAAATAAAAGATCAAATCAGATATTTTATATGGATGATTTGGGTACATTTTATGGGTTTAAGTTTGTGAAATAATGATTTAGGTAAAAAATTGTAGGTTTAGGTTCAGGGTAATTTCGAGGACAAAATTCTTTTAAGTAGAGAAGAATGTAATGACCCGTAATTTTACCACTTTGAAAATGGGATATTTAATTATTTTAAACATTCAAATGCAGAATTTTCAAACTTAAACAATTAAGTTGTATATGATAAATAAGAATGGCAAACTTATTTTTGACATTGAATAAAGATTTTGGATTTTCATTATAAAATTGACAAAAGTCGGATTCCAATAAAGTAGGATAAATATTCTTGAAATTCATTTTAAAGGATAAATAATTCTTTTTAAATATTTATATAATCGATATCTAACTCGTTTGATAATAATAGTAATTTAATTTATAATGGTTCGATAAATATATAAAACTTGTTTTATAAATGTTGACAAATTTCATCGCATATCGATAAATTGATGTCGTATTTTTATATATAGTTTTGGATATTGTTTTATATTATTTTATAAGTCAAATATACTTGTTTTAATTATTTTAATATAGTAATAAATTAATTTTGAAGTTTGGTGTAACGACCCAGAATTTTAATTTAATTAAAATTTGAATATTTTGTTTATTTTAAATATAAATAAGTGAATTTATAAGTCAAATAAATTTTTATTTGAATTATTGGATTTAATTGAATAATTAAATCGATAATTTAATATGTTAAATTATGAAAATAATTGAAAATTGAGTTAAATATGATTGAAAATGATTTGTAAAATTTTATTTTATCATTTTGGAGTTAGAATGATATTTTAGAACTTTTAAAATCGAATTAAAAGTTAATTTGTGAAAATTGAATATTTTAATATTAAAATCGACTAGTGAAAATAGTCAATTTTTGAACAGTCTCAGAATTGAACGAAACTAGTTCCATTGGATCCGTAATAGTTAGTTATTACCGGATTTCAATTTTCGTGTCAATCGGAGTTATCGTTTGATCGTGGCAGCTCGAAACGCATCAATTTATTTTTAATATTAATTTAGCGAGTTAAAATAGCCATTTTTCAAAAAGTCTCTGATTTTGACGAAACTAGTTTCATCGGATCCGTAATGTGATATTATTGTAAGGTTTCAAATTTCAAGTCAATTGGATTTACCGTTTGTCCGGTACAAATTAAAACGCCTAGAAAATCGCTTAAATCGGTTTAATTCAAATTGAGCGTTTATAGCCATAACTCGCACAGATGTCCGAATTAGCTTTCGAAACCTGTTCCATTGTGTCCGGAACGCGGGGTAAACCCTAGAAACGCTGGTTACGGCGCGTAAATCGGAGTTCGGAATTTTCGGATGAATAGTGTTCGATTTTTTTCTCTATAAATACACCCCCTACCCTTCAGTAATTTAAAAAAAAAAAAAAAACCTAATATAAACCCTAGCCGCCACTACCCTAATGAAAGGCCAGATTTTTCCCACCTTCCTCTCTCAATCACTCACGATCCATCAACAATTAGAAGAAATCACCAACTAAGAAGTTGTAGAGGGGAGTGTGTTCTTCAGATCCATACGGGTGTGATCGTTTTTAGAGACTCGAGGAAGGAGAAAAAGGGGCCGACAGGGGGGGAGCTGCGCACGCATTTCAATGAGAAGGGGGTGGCCGAGTTCTATGGCCTTGAGACCGAGCATGAAGGAGGGGTAGGCGCACGTGTTGATGGCTCCTGATCGAATTTTTATCGAGTAATTGGGTTGAAAAATCTAACCCTAACGATCGAAGGATGGGTTCATGTTGCGTGCTCGGCCTGTAGATGAATTGCATGAGTGGAGGAGATGCATTCTAAGGTCCAGATGGAGAGGGAGCAGATCTAACGGCCAGCAAAGTTTTAGGTTTATAATTTATAAAAATTTAGTTGTAAATTTGTAAATATAAATCGTGTAAACTTGTAAAATCAATAACTTTTTCATACGAGGTCGAAAAAATGCAAACTCAGTTGCGTTGGAATCGTATGGACGAGCACTACGCGATGGAATTGGATTGGAGCCGTTTGGAGTTAGTGAGAATTTTGGATAAAATTAAACGCCCGTTTAATTTTATTCGAAATAAATCGCTAAAACGGAATTAAAATCAAGGTGAGAACTTCTCACTCAATCGAATCAATTTCGATTTTATTTTAAATAGTTAGATTTAAAATATTTGAATGCATGTTTGAATATTGATTAATATCTATTGATTGTTAAAATAGACATTATACGCCGTTAGTAAGCGGATGTTATTTATCAAAAACATATACCGCGAATATTTCATAAACAGTGAAATTGGTATTATATATAATAGCAATATATATATATTGGCATATGTATATATTGGAGTTATTGATTTCCCGCATTTTTTGTTTAGCGGATGAGACCCTATTGCGCCGTTATTAAGCGGATAATATTTATTAAAAACATATACCGCGATAATTTCGTACTAGAGCGAAATTGGTATTGTGCTAATGTTTTTGGATGCAGGAAAACAGGTTGGAGGGATCCAACTGGATTCATCAACAGTATTTATTTGATTTCAGATATTTTGATATTTGATGGACTATCATATCGATATATGATGTCGTTGTTGTCGTGATTGACTATTTGGTGTGTAGCATCATTGGACCAAATTTTGGAATTTTAAAATGATTTATAAAGTGATTTTTGAAAATATACTGTATGTTTGGAAATTGATTCATTTTAAATAAATAAACGTTATAATTTTTAATATTATAAAAATTATGATTTTTGAGAAATATAGTTAAAAAAAACTGATTTTTGAGGATATGATGCAATGATTTTATAAAATAGTTTAATCGGGATTTTAGAATTTATTATGAAAAGTTTAAATATAGGATTTATAAAATTTAATTATTTTATGAATCGAAATGGTGAAATAATAAAGGAGATTAAGGATGTTTTAAAATAATAGTATAAATTGATTTTATAAAGGATTTATAAATTGATATTTATAAATTAAAACCTTGGAATTATAAAACGAGTTTTTATAAGTGTTTGAATGAAGTGAAAATGAATTTCATAATTGAATGAAATTTATAGAATTATAAACGGTAAAGTTATAAATGGAATTTTATAAGCAGTAGGTTTATAAAATTTGAAAAGTTAATTGAAGAATGGAATTTTGATTAAATGAATCTTATAAGTTATAAGATTTATGAATTGGGATGTTTAAAAGAACGACTTTGTAAAATAATCGTTTTATAAGCATTTAACTTATAATGTGAACTTTTAGTTTATAATTGAGTTATAAACTGGAATAGGTTAATGACAGAAATTTATAAAAGGAAGTTGTTATAAAATAGAAATGGAATTTATAAACATTGTTTTATAAATTCGCAAACGGCTTATTTTGATAAGTTAATTGTTGAAACCTATTAATGGAGTTATATTCACATTTTGACTGTGAATAATCCTTTGAAATGAAATGAATAAAAGGATGAAATTGTTAACGTAGTATATTCACGTTTTTGAATAGTGAATAATGTGTTAAAGAAATTGTTTTAGATGTGATGTTTTAAATAGAATTAAAACGATCTAACGATGTTTTAAATGTGTTGAGATTCGAAACCATAGATTTCAACATTTATTGTTGAAATAGATGTTTTCGAGAAATAAAAGGAAATGGTGGACTATAACACTGTTGTTATAGTAAATGATTTCCGAAAGGAAATGTTTTGTATAGTATTGGGATTTATATATCTATTTTAATTTCGAATCCCTATACTAGTGATTTTGGGTTGTCGTAACGATGTTTTATGCAACATTCGTTTTGGCCCAAATAAATATGTTTAAGGGAATGATTTCCTTAAAGAATGAAATATATACTTAATTTCGATTGAAGTATATTGAATATTTTCCAAGTGTTGAAAATAAATAAAATTTGTGAATTACTTATTAAATAAGTATGGAATTGTTTTCCAATATGAAGTGATATTTAGAATTTATCTTTTTGAAGATAAATTGAAAATGGATAATTGAAATCGTATATCAATAGATATTGTGAAATATAAATTCACTATTGAATTTATAAAGGAAAGGGGAATTTGTCTAAAAATAAATATTGATTTATTTTTGAAGCGTGAAAATTATATATCTAGTGAAGATATTTTGGAAAATAAATAATTTGGAAAATTATTTGGAAACTGGTGATGTTGTGCATATCCATTGATAGTTCAATAACCGACTATCAATATTTCCCTTTGAATGGGTAATTGATGTGAATTGTTTGAATTTGAATGCCACACTTATTTTTGAATAAGCGCTCACTATTCGGGTTAACCGGGAAAGGACCATGGGGTCGTATAACCCATTCCGAATATGTGATACGTCCTTGTGAATTGCATTGAAGATCGGTGTTGAAGACCGAGTATTTGCAAAAGCGATAGGATGACCTATCGATTGTTTCTGCACTGGGTAGCTCCTGGTATAGAGATCTCCTAAGTGATGGGAAATTCGATCGGGATTGTGAATACCCGGATTGCAAGGGCTTCGTAAGAAGTGCCTTCGGTTTTGTTCGAGCCCGGAACAGACTTGTATGGATTGTATGTCTGACATTACAAATTGAGATATAAAGCAGATTTCTTTCAAATATATTTCTGTTGGTGGCGGAGAATTTATTCTTTTAGCTTAACACCCTTCTCTGAGACGTACGTGCTCAGAGGTTATATAGTTGAAGTTATCAGCGATATATTCCCAATTTGGTAATGTGACATGCTGAGAGTTGCTGTAAATGATCATTGTGTTGATTATTTGTGATAGGATCATTTACTTGATCGTCTATCTTTGTGATCATCTCTATGATCATTTGTTGACCCAAAGCATTGCTTTTGTATAAAGTATGTTTTTGTGGACGTGACTTCGTCGAGCCTCACACCCCGTGAATGGTCAAAACAGGAAAGATGCGGCAAGGTTATGAGGGGTAGCGCCCTTTAGGATGTGTGCATTTCCTTCTGGAAAAGGGTGGTATCATGGTATGGAGCCCAGATACTTACTCATGTTGAAAACACTTTGTTATGATTGTGTGAATTGATTACGAGCGCTCGGTTAAAAGGTCCCAAAGGACCGGGGGATGGCATATTCGGTCAGTTGTTACTCAGTTAGGGGTAACCCGGCCTTGTGTTGGTAGAGATCCGGTTTGGTTCTCGGGGATGTCCATCCAGAGGCATTCTCATGTGGCAATGGGAAGTTCCTTGGCCTGATCATTCGTTGGAAATCCAATTCCCAATACGAAACTTTGTACGGTATTAGTTGTAGAACCTGCCATTCACTTATGGTGGTCACCACTGTTTGGATGGTAGCTATAGTAGGCATACGATAATGGTCGTATGTTGGCTAAGATTTATATTCTACTTTCGAAATGAATTTCTTCTACACTATGCACTAATAATAATATCAAAATTGATTTGATTTTAATGCGTATCAAGCATCTTTGACTATCATAAGGAGAAATCTCCTCCGATTCTGCGTTTGCATTTTGTGTGTGTGTGGGAGGCCTTATGGTAGTCTCATTTTTAAAAGCATTGCGAATTGACTTTAAAAATATTCCTCTATTTTGATTTTAAAGATAAATAAACTGTTTTGAGTTCCCACACCAGTCACATGACTGACTCGGAGTTTATTGTTTTCCTTCCTAAACTCTGGGTGCCCACCAATTTCCACACGGGCAGTCAAGAGTTAGGTTTATCAGGATATTCTGGATATTCTGGAGTTGCTGGAGGCAAGCTGGATGGCATGGCGTATTACTAGTTATATAGTATTTCTTTTTCCGCTGCACTGTTTGTTGTTGTTATTGTTGTACACTCTGATGATATGATGTAATGAAATGAAATGTATGAAATGTAATAATTGATATAGTTCTTTGTTTAAAGATTATTCATTTATTATTATATGTTGTTCCGCTGCGAATTGTGAGATTCTGATGTTGTTCTGTTTTGTTCCTTCTGTCCCGTTCTATTTTTCTGTTCTCCTTTTTCTTTCTATTTTAAAATGATCTACTCTATTTCTATCTTTTTTTCCCTCTATTCTCCTATTTTCTTTTCTCTCTCTATCTTTTCTATTTTTTTCTCTCTATTTTCTTTCTGTTCTATCTTCCATTTTCTTTTCTCTATGTTTTCTCTCTATTTCTTCTAAATTTCTATTTTCTTTCTGTTCTATTCTCTATTTTCTTTTCTCTTTATTTTCTACCTTCTTATCTCTTCTATGTCTTCTTCTTTCTTTTTCTTTTCTTAAATTCTTTTTAAAACCCATAACATTTTGGGTTTCCGGCCTTCGATTTCTCGGCAGTCGATAAAGTGAGTATCGATGTTGAATTTTCGAAAGTCGAAAATTCCAGTACGTTACATTTGGTATCAGAGCTTATGGTTAAGCAACAACCATGGTTCTGTTGGGTAGTATTCATTAGAGATAGAGTCAGTAGTGCTCTAGAATGAATTTGAGTGTAATAATAGCTATGAGAGCGTATTTGTTAGTGAATATAAAATTGTTTTATATTGTGATGGTTGGTTTATTGAGTGGTATATGAACTTTCGTCAGCGTGGTCCGCAAGACTATGCCGAAGGGGTTTCTAAACACTTGAACAGAACAATTCGACACAATATTGTTTTAAATTGGGTAAATGAAATAATTTTGCCTTGATTATATTTAATATATAAAGAAATAATTTTTTTCAGAATTATTAAAGTGTATATAAGTAGAATGTTTGGTTGTTTGAATAATCTAAATAAAGGAATAATTGTATAAGTATAAAGAATTATATGAATTGAATTATAATTAAAGTGATTTACAATTTTGAAATAAACTTATATACATAAGAAATGAAACTATATGAATATGAGTTGTAAATAAGGGTGAATTTAAAGTTAAATGGAAATTTACTTAGAATTGAAATCTGAATTTATTTACAAGTAGGAATTTAAGTTATGTAAAACTAAGTGATGTTTGAAACGGAATATAACTTAAGATATGTTGAATGAAGTTGATTTTGGTATCAAACTAAATTAATTAAGTTGAGTGATGAATATGAACTTGAGTTATGTAATAGAATTCAACTTTGTAATTGAATTGAATGAATGGATTGAATGTTAATCAATTGAATGTAAATTAAGTTGATATGAAATAATGGATATAAGTGTTAATTCATTAAAATCTAATGTTATTGGAAAGTTGAATAATTGAATGAAAATCAATTTAGTTGAACCAATTGAAAGTGAAAGTGTTAAACCAAATTGAATGAATATAAGCAAAGGAATTTGGTTGTAATTGATAAACATTGGTTGTTATTTGATTGTTGGATGATTGTATATAAATTCATTAAGTGTTAATGAAAATTGAAAGCTAAAGTAATTAGAATTCAATTGGAAGTTAAGTGAATCTTGAATAGAATTGAATTTGAATTAGAAGTAAACCAACTTGAATATGAATTAGTAAATATAAACTATTTGAGAATGAATGTTGATAAAATCCAACGTAAATGAATCGAATGTGATTAAATTGAAAACCTATTTCATTGAATATTAATGAGAATATGAATGAATATTTATTGGTTATGAATGCTAGTTGGATGTTAGTTGGTTGATGTTTGCATTTGTTGCTTTAGTTGCATTTGCTATGTTGACATGTATAGTTATTATGTTGCTATATGTTGTATATTGGTACTATTGTCTATATGCATGTTCTCATGTTGTTTGTTGAGTAATTAGTAGGTGCGGATCGCGTTTGCTTCGCATTTGGAGCTCGCTTTCGCGCTATATTAGCCGTATATGCTTGCTAATAAAATATAAGGTACATATCTCGGATTACATACCGTACTTTTACATTTTTTCCCTACGGGATGCCTCATTACTTGATGAGATGTATATTTGTGATATATATACTGTCATATTTTTTTTCGGATCGAGCCGCGCAAAGGAGACTATGGCGAATTTTTCCGGAAATTTAAGGCGTTAGAAAAAATTTGAGAAGATTGGAAAATTTTGAAAACTTAGTAAAGTTATTATAAGAAGTTTAACTATGGATTTTTGGAAAGTTAATAAATTCTATAACTTTTCTTACTTAATAATTTCGAGGACGAAATTCTTTTAAGGGGGGAAGATTGTAACGACCCAGAATTTTAATTTAATTAAAATTTGAATATTTTTTTTATTTTAAATATAAATAAGTGAATTTATAAGTCAAATAAATTTTTATTTGAATTATTGGATTTAATTGAATAATTAAATCGATAATTTAATATGTTAAATTATGAAAATAATTGAAAATTGAGTTAAATATGATTGAAAATGATTTGTAAAATTTTATTTTATCATGTTGGAGTTAGAATGATATTTTAGAACTTTTAAAATCGAATTAAAAGTTAATTTGTGAAAATTGAATATTTTAATATTAAAATCGACTAGTGAAAATAGTCAATTTTTGAACAGTCTCAGAATTGAACGAAACTAGTTCCATTGGATCCGTAATAGTTAGTTATTACCGGATTTCAATTTTCGTGTCAATCGGAGTTATCGTTTGATCGTGGCAGCTCGAAACGCATCAATTTATTTTTAATATTAATTTGGCGAGTTAAAATAGCCATTTTTCAAAAAGTCTCGGATTTCGACGAAACCAGTTTCATCGGATCCGTAATGTGATATTATTGTAAGGTTTCAAATTTCAAGTCAATTGGATTTACCGTTTGTCCGGTACAAATTAAAACGCCTAGAAAATCGCTTAAATCGGTTTAATTCAAATTGAGCGTTTATAGCCATAACTCGCACAGATGTCCGAATTAGCTTTAGAAACCTGTTCCATTGTGTCCGGAACGCGGGGTAAACCCTAGAAACGCTGGTTACGGCGCGTAAATCGGAGTTCGGAATTTTCGGATGAATAGTGTTCGATTTTTTCTCTATAAATACACCCCCTACCCTTCATTAATTTAGAAAACCTAATATAAACCCTAGCCGCCACTACCCTAATGAAAGGCCAGATTTTTCCCACCTTCCTCTCTCAATCACTCACGATCCATCAACAATTAGAAGAAATCACCAACTAAGAAGTTGTAGAAGGGAGTGTGTTCTTCAGATCCATACGGGTGTGATCGTTTTTAGAGACTCGAGGAAGGAGAAAAAGGGGCCGACATGGGGGAGCTGCGCACGCATTTCAATGAGAAGGGGGTGGCCGAGTTCTATGGCCTTGAGGCCGGGCATGAAGGAGGGGTAGGCGCACGTGTTGATGGCTCCTGATCGAATTTTTATCGAGTAATTGGGTTGAAAAATCTAACCCTAACGATCGAAGGATGGGTTCATGTTGCGTGCTCGGCCTGTAGATGAATTGCGTGAGTGGAGGAGATGCGTTCTAAGGTCCAGATGGAGAGGGAGAAGATCTAACGGCCAGCAAAGTTTTAGGTTTATAATTTATAAAAATTTAGTTGTAAATTTGTAAATATAAATCGTGTAAACTTGTAAAATCAATAACTTTTTCATACGAGGTCGAAAAAATACAAACTCAGTTGCGTTGGAATCGTATGGACGAGCACTACGCGATGGAATTGGATTGGAGTCGTTTGGAGTTAGTGATAATTTTAGGTAAAATTAAACGTCCGTTTAATTTTATTCGAAATAAATCGCTAAAACGGAATTAAAATCAAGGTGAGAACTTCTCACTCAATCGAATCAATTTCGATTTTATTTTAAATAGTTAGATTTAAAATATTTGAATGCATGTTTGAATGTTGATTAATATCTATTGATTGTTAAAATAGACATTATACGCCGTTAGTAAGCGGATGTTATTTATTAAAAACATATACCGCGAATATTTCATAAACAGTGAAATTGGTATTATATATAATAGCAATATATATATATATTGGCATATGTATATATTGGAGTTATTGATTTTCCGCATTTTTTGTTTAGCGGATGAGACCCTATTGCGCCGTTATTAAGCGGATAATATTTATTAAAAACATATACCGCGATAATTTCGTACTGGAGCGAAATTGGTATTGTGCTAATGTTTTTGGATGCAGGAAAACAGATTGGAGGGATCCAACTGGATTCCTCAACAGTATTTATTTGATTTCAGATATTTTGATATTTGATGGACTATCATATCGATATATGATGTCGTTGTTGTCGTGATTGACTATTTGGTGTGTTGCATCATTGGACCAAATTTTGGAATTTTAAAATGATTTATAAAGTGATTTTTGAAAATATACTGTATGTTTGGAAATTGATTCATTTTAAATAAATAAACGTTATAATTTTTAATGTTATAAAAATTATGATTTTTGAGAAATATAGTTAAAAAAACTGATTTTTGAGAATATGATGCAATGATTTTATAAAATAGTTTAATCGGGATTTTAGAATTTATTATGAAAAGTTTAAATATAGGATTTATAAAATTTAATTATTTTATGAATCGAAATGGTGAAATAATAAAGGAGATTAAGGATGTTTTAAAATAATAGTATAAATTGATTTTATAAAGGATTTATAAATTGATATTTATAAATTAAAACCTTGGAATTATAAAACGAGTTTTTATAAGTGTTTGAATGAAGTGAAAATGAATTTCATAATTGAATGAAATTTATAGAATTATAAACGGTAAAGTTATAAATGGAATTTTATAAGCAGTAGGTTTATAAAATTTGAAAAGTTAATTGAAGAATGGAATTTTGATTAAATGAATCTTATAAGTTATAAGATTTATGAATTGGGATGTTTAAAAGAACGACTTTGTAAAATAATCGTTTTATAAGCATTTAACTTATAATGTGAACTTTTAGTTTATAATTGAGTTATAAACTGGAATAGGTTAATGACAGAAATTTATAAAAGGAAGTTGTTATAAAATAAATAGAAATGGAATTTATAAACGTTGTTTAATAAATTCGCAAACGGCTTATTTTGATAAGTTAATTGTTGAAACCTATTAATGGAGTTATATTCACATTTTGACTGTGAATAATCCTTTGAAATGAAATGAATAAAAGGATGAAATTGTTAACGTAGTATATTCACGTTTTTGAATAGTGAATAATGTGTTAAAGAAATTGTTTTAGATGTGATGTTTTAAATAGAATTAAAACGATCTAACGATGTTTTAAATGTGTTGAGATTCGAAACCATAGATTTCAACATTTATTGTTGAAATAGATGTTTTCGAGAAATAAAAGGAAATGGTGGACTATAGCACTGTTGTTATAGTAAATGATTTCCGAAAGGAAATGTTTTGTATAGTATTGGGATTTATATATCTATTTTAATTTCGAATCCCTATACTAGTGATTTTGGGTTGTCGTAACGATGTTTTACGCAACATTCGTTTTGGCCCAAATAAATATGTTTAAGGGAATGATTTCCTTAAAGAATGAAATATATACTTAATTTCGATTGAAGTATATTGAATATTTTCCAAGTGTTGAAAATAAATAAAATTTGTGAATTACTTATTAAATAAGTATCGAATTTTTTTCCAATATGAAGTGATATTTAGAATTTATCTTTTTGAAGATAAATTGAAAATGGATAATTGAAATCGTATATCAATAGATATTGTGAAATATAAATTCACTATTGAATTTATAAAGGAATGGGGAATTTGTCTAAAAATAAATATTGATTTATTTTTGAAGCGTGAAAATTATATATCTAGTGAAGATATTTTGGAAAATAAATAATTTGGAAAATTATTTGGAAACTGGTGATGTTGTGCATATCCATTGATAGTTCAATAACCGACTATCAATATTTCCCTTTGAATGGGTAATTGATGTGAATTGTTTGAATTTGAATGCCACACTTATTTTTGAATAAGCGCTCACTATTCGGGTTAACCGGGAAAGGACCATGGGGTCGTATAACCCATTCCGAATATGTGATACGTCCTTGTGAATTGCATTGAAGATCGGTGTTGAAGACCGAGTATTTGCAAAAGCGATAGGATGACCTATCGATTGTTTCTGCACTGGGTAGCTCCTGGTATAGAGATCTCCTAAGTGATGGGAAATTCGATCGGGATTGTGAATACCCGGATTGCAAGGGCTTCGTAAGAAGTGCCTTCGGTTTTGTTCGAGCCCGGAACAGACTTGTATGGATTGTATGTCTGACATTACAAATTGAGATATAAAGCAGATTTCTTTCAAATATATTTCTGTTGGTGGCGGAGAATTTATTCTTTTAGCTTAACACCCTTCTCTGAGACATACGTGCTCAGAGGTTATATAGTTGAAGTTATCAGCGATATATTCCCAATTTGGTAATGTGACATGCTGAGAGTTGCTGTAAATGATCATTGTGTTGATTATTTGTGATAGGATCATTTACTTGATCGTCTATCTTTGTGATCATCTCTATGATCATTTGTTGACCCAAAGCATTGCTTTTGTATAAAGTATGTTTTTGTGGACGTGACTTCGTCGAGCCTCACACCCCGTGAATGGTCAAAACAGGAAAGATGCGGCAAGGTTATGAGGGGTAGCGCCCTTTAGGATGTGTGCATTTCCTTCTGGAAAAGGGTGGTATCATGGTATGGAGCCCAGATACTTACTCATGTTGAAAACACTTTGTTATGATTGTGTGAATTGATTACGAGCGCTCGGTTAAAAGGTCCCAAAGGACCGGGGGATGGCATATTCGGTCAGTTGTTACTCAGTTAGGGGTAACCCGGCCTTGTGTTGGTAGAGATCCGGTTTGGTTCTCGGGGATGTCCATCCAGAGGCATTCTCATGTGGCAATGGGAAGTTCCTTGGCCTGATCATTCGTTGGAAATCCAATTCCCAATACGAAACTTTGTACGGTATTAGTTGTAGAACCTGCCATTCATTTATGGTGGTCACCACTGTTTGGATGGTAGCTATAGTAGGCATACGATAATGGTCGTATGTTGGCTAAGATTTATATTCTACTTTCGAAATGAATTTCTTCTACACTATGCACTAATAATAATATCAAAATTGATTTGATTTTAATGCGTATCAAGCATCTTTGACTATCATAAGGAGAAATCTCCTCCGATTCTGCGTTTGCATTTTGTGTGTGTGCGGGAGGCCTTATGGTAGTCTCATTTTTAAAAGCATTGCGAATTGACTTTAAAAATATTCCTCTATTTTGATTTTAAAGATAAATAAACTGTTTTGAGTTCCCACACCAGTCACATGACTGACTCGGAGTTTATTGTTTTCCTTCCTAAACTCTGGGTGCCCACCAATTTCCACACGGGCAGTCAAGAGTTAGGTTTATCAGGATATTCTGGATATTCTGGAGTTGCTGGAGGCAAGCTGGATGGCATGGCGTATTACTAGTTATATAGTATTTCTTTTTCCGCTGCACTGTTTGTTGTTGTTATTGTTGTACACTCTGATGATATGATGTAATGAAATGAAATGTATGAAATGTAATAATTGATATAGTTCTTTGTTTAAAGATTATTCATTTATTATTATATGTTGTTCCGCTGCGAATTGTGAGATTCTGATGTTGTTCTGTTTTGTTCCTTCTGTCCCGTTCTATTTTTCTGTTCTCCTTTTTCTTTCTATTTTAAAATGATCTACTCTATTTCTATCTTTTTTTCCCTCTATTCTCCTATTTTCTTTTCTCTCTCTATCTTTTCTATTTTTTTCTCTCTATTTTCTTTCTGTTCTATCTTCCATTTTCTTTTCTCTATGTTTTCTCTCTATTTCTTCTAAATTTCTATTTTCTTTCTGTTCTATTCTCTATTTTCTTTTCTCTCTATTTTCTACCTTCTTATCTCTTCTATGTCTTCTTCTTTCTTTTTCTTTTCTTAAATTCTTTTTAAAACCCATAACATTTCGGGTTTCCGGCCTTCGATTTCTCGGCAGTCGATAAAGTGAGTATCGATGTTGAATTTTCGAAAGTCGAAAATTCCAGTACGTTACATTTGGTTTACATAGATAAATAGTTTAACAAAAATGTCAAAATGTGACCATAAAAAGTTTTGTCGAAAATCAACGTTTTGTTCAAAATAAGTTGTCGCAACGTCGTTGCACCTTGGATAACATGTTTGAAACATATAAATATACACATTTTAATGCTAATCAAGTTTACTTTTACTGAATAAGATTAGAAAACTTCTAGAAGTCGTTAGTAAAAGTAAGTAAGAATTAATAAAAGTAAGAAAAAGTAGACATCAAATCACATCAAATCAAAGCCAACATAATTATGATAATCTTTAATTAATTTTTAAGTGACTAAGACATAAAGTAAGGATGTGAAATATATTATTAAGTATTGAAAAAGTGAAGATTGCTTTAGGTTGAAGTAATGTTAGTTTGCTAATTTGGTAAGAGGTTATTTTGGTAAATTTATCACTTCTTTATTTTTCTATAAATACTCACCTCCTTCTTCACTTTCATTCACAATTCTTTTTCTTTTTTTCTCAACCTTCTTCACCTTCTTCCTCTCCTCTTTAATGGCTTCTAAGCCATAGGAAAAATTAGAAAGAAATAATGTCAAAATATTTAAGAAATATTCAAAAGAAATCAATGTTCATTCTCTTCAAATCAAACTCATCGTTTTTCCATATTTTACCGCTTATTCTCTCAGCCGTAACTTCTATAAACCTAACCAAAATATAAAAGTATTTTTTAAATCATGTATTTTTCCAGTGGCTACAACTTTCATGTTGACCACTTTGTCTTATTCTAAACTTAAGCATGACAAAAATCCACTTTTTTCAGTGCATTCTCTGGCTCAGTTTTTAAGATAGAAAATGACTCATTTTGTTTTGATCATAAATTGATCATAACTGACCCAAATTAAGAAATTATTTTATTTATATCATATAAAATTCCAGTGGTTAGAACTTTTATGTTGGTCACTTTTTCCAGTTTTGAGGTTTTCTATACCTGAAATTCAATTCTTTGAAGTGTATTTTCAGACCTCATTTTTGTCAATCCGACAATACCTCTACTTCATTCTATCATATCTCCCTTAAATAAACTTAGATTAAAATGATTTCTTTTATTAATCCAAGAGAAAATAATTTTCAACAACTTTTCGGTTAACAAGTTTTCTAAATTTTAAGATTTAGAGGGCCTAAAGTCAAATACAAGATAACCTATTTTTCTGATCTAAATCTTGGAAATTCAAGTTCAAAGCTCTACCGCTTCTTCTCTATCCTTTCGGCCAACCTCCATCTAAAGCCTTGACCATGCTATTGGAAGGGAAAGGGTGTTGTTTGCTAGTGTTTAATGGAGTAGGAAGTAGTTAGTGAAGTGTTGGTTGATTAGAATGTTGGTAGAAAGTTTATCGCTTTGGTTTATGGTGAGAAACTCTATTTAACATCTCTATTTATGTTTATATATATACACATGTTTGATAATGTGTTATGATTTCTATGCATGCTTATATATGATTTGATCATCAGGTATTGATTGTTTGATATGATTGTTAATATTTTTTTCCAAGTCACATTTATACACGTCGACAAGCACAAAGGAAATCACTTTCCTTTTGAAAATGAAATGGTGTATATGGAATGCTTAAACCTTTTGGAAATAGTTTTAAAATGAGTTAGAAATGCCTTATAAACATTTCAATATGTTTAAAGAAATAAAGAAAGAAAATCAAGATTTCATCTTGTATATTTTAAAATATGTCCAAAACAAATTTCTAAAAACAGCGCGGTTTTGCAGTTCGGAATCCAAAGAAGGATTTCTTTTAAAATAATATATTTAAATGTTTGAAATAGAATATGAAATAAATTCTAAAAACCTTTTGAAATGTGTTAAAAGAGATCTAAGCCGAAAATATAAATTTCTAAATGATATAAAAGTCGTTTTGAAGACTATAGCTTTTAAAACATTATTTGCAAAAAAAATTCCAATGCTTTTCATTGTAGTTTTTAATAACTTTTGAAACGTAGTTTTAACAATTCTCTCCTAAATCTTTTGTGAGTTATTTTAAAAGAATAATTAATTCATTTAAAGATGATTTGAAAGTTTAAATAAGAGTTTAAATAAATGGTAAGAGGAATTGTTTATAATACATAGACAATAATTGAAGAATATTGAATATAATAGCAAATTGAGTATGCGGAAACGACAAGTACATTTGTCCCGCCTGTGAGAGCTAAACGGTAAAACAAAATGTGTAACTAAGGTTAGGAATGGAGCAACGAGTGCCTTGAACTTACCTGACTTTTGTTTCGTCTTTTTGATGATGGGTGGAACAGATCGAAAGGAAAGCCCAGATGCTCTAAAATATCATATTTAAAGTTTTTTCCAAGATAAAAGAAAAGATCTTCATCATGTAGGATTACTTTCCACTAGTCCCTAGAGGTGAAATTTACCATATGTACTTTGGCAGCAGTGCTCCGTTATAAAAATCTTCTACTTGAAAGAATATGATTTGAAGTTAAGAAAGAAATTTTTGATTTAGATTTAATGAATGATTTGGGAATATTGTCCCTAGGTTAAAAGTTATAACTTGAATACAATAAATCTTTGATTAATATTCAATGAATGATTTGGGAATGTTTTCTTAAGTAAAAGATGAACTGATTCGAAATTATTCCAAGATAAAAAGAAAGGTAAATAAACCAAATAATTTGATAAATGAGGCTTAATGGTTCCATATACTCATGAAAAGAAAATGAAATAAATTGAAAAGAACATATCTAAGAAAGATATTAGATTAAATGGAAAAATAAAGTAATTAATTAATGGTTGATAATCATATGTGATTTTTAATCGGTGATTGGATTCGAAGGAACCGAGGTAGGATTTGGAGATTCCTATCTGAAAACCACTTCGAACCATACTACGTTCGAAGTAAAACATGTTTGAAGAAAAATGATTTTGAAGATGGGGATCTTCATGATGTAGGCTGGTTTCCACTAGTCCCTCGAGGTGAAGATTACCATATCATATGGTGGCAGCAGTGCTCTGTTATGAAAATCTCTGATGCAATGACTTCTCACTGCTAATGGAGTAGGAAAGTACCTTCGATTTGTTCTGTTCCCGGATAATTTGTATGAACGAATGTCTGGCATTGCATTTCTAACATCATAACAGTGACTTTTACAAATGTACATCTGCTTGGTGGTGGAGAAGGCAACTTCTCTTTGCTTAACACCCTTCTCTGAGACATACGAGCTTATAGGTTGTATGTTCATGAAAGTCAATAGTGTTATCAAAGGAATGGAAATGTGGCATTCAAAGTGAAGAAGATATGCTATGTGAAAAGTTAATTGTTTACCTCGGGCCTCATCACCCGGAAATGACAAAAACAGGGTAGAAGCAGCAAGGCTAAGTGGGTCGCTCCCAATTAGGAGATGTTATCATCCTTCTAGATTTACTTTACACATGTCTAAGTATGTAGTGAATGTATTACTCAGGTACCCGTTAAAGGTCGGTAACGACTTGGGTGGTGACATATTCGGTACTATCCAACGCGAGGGGTAGGTCGGTCTTGTGTTGGTTTAGGCGTCGAGTATCTCGACCCTAGGTGCATCCCTCTAGAGGTGTACTGTCGGAAGGTAGTCCCTTACCTTGTCATTTTTTGCAATCCATTCTCCAATATGTGCCTTCGGACTTGATTGTAGAACCTAGTATATTGGAATTTAATAATGTAACAATTTCGACTAAGATTAATAAGTTTATTTGCAAAAAAAATCAAAGATATGTCATTAGAAATAACATCAATTGTTTTGATATGTAAAAGTGTTTTAGCTATTATAAGGTAAAAAATCGTCCATGTTTATGTGTAGGCGTGGTCTTATGAGATATTCTTTCTTTTCAAAGGATTTTATTCCAAGGTTGATATATGACACTGTCATCTATATTTGAGTTTCTCATGTTGGTTTATCAAGCCTGATCTGGGTATTTTCAATACTTGGGTCAGATCCAAGTAGTTTCAGGTTTAGTGAAGACGGTTGGAGTTACCAGAGGAGAGATGGAGATATTCATCTACGTATGGACGTATTCTATTATCTGCTGTAGTTTTTTTATGTTTGTAAGCATTTGTAAGGACGGATGTTTATAATTGTCTAAGCTGAATTTAGGTTAGACTCAGATATATGTCTTTAAAAAATTTCCACTATAAAGATATTTTTCGATATTATATACATTATGACATTCGTATGAAATTCTATTCTATCTTTAATTTCTTTTTCACCCCTTAAAGATCTGCTTATCGTGCATTTTGAGTTAAACATGTGTGGTTTATTGTCGGCTCAAAGGATATGGAAATTCGGGCCTTTACAAACATGAAAGCATTCGCGTGGCAAAAGAAAATCTTGCTTGCTTTGAACAACATCTAAATGGTAAGTTGATTGCTAATAAGTTGCGTAAAGAGGTATACATGATAGATATGGTATATATTATGATGTGTATTGGGTATATGCTATTGAATATGACATATATTGTTAGTTATGCCATGTATTACAAATTGGGGAGTGTGGGAAAGCACATGCACATCATGTAAAAAAGAAGTTATCAAATTTTTCCATGACTAAAGGTTGATTTGTTAGGAGTAAAGCGTTTATAGCTTAACATGGTAGCATATGACTTGCCTTGCATATATGCTATTGATTTATTGTTTGGTTGTTTACAAGTACGCAAGGTATAGTAGCATAGGACTTCTTGTGTGTCACTATGTTAATTGCTTGAATACTAGAGTTGAAAGGTATTATTATTAGGTTATGTTTATTGATTCTAGGCTAGTCGGGTTAGGTTTGTCTACTCTAAGGGATTCCGAAAATGATATTCTTAAGTGGAAGAGAATGTAACAACTCATATTTGTTAATGCCTAGAGATAAAATAATTAATTTGAATTTTAAATTGAACGTAAAAAAACTAACTTTTGAAGATGAATGAATTAGAACTTGAGATCTCTTCCATTGAGTCTGAAATATTCATTAAGGAGAGTTTTGAGCATAAGCGTTGATAGGTTAGATGTTATGTCATTTTCAAGATTTGTTTGTAGTTATACGTATAGTACATATATACATGCACAGTCAGGCCCAGTGGAATCCTAACTGACTATTCATGTTTTTGGAAAAAGAAAAACAATACGAGCAATTAAAGAATTTATGGGTCAGACGATTTGATGACCGGTATGACATTGAAGTGCGTGAAAATAGCATTCTGAAGCACTAACATGAATGATGTCATATTATATACCATCGCGAGGGAAAAAATGAGAAGAAGCGCAATGTCGAAGAATCATTGCGATACGATGCTCCTACAAATCATACGAGCTCAAAATACAAATGGAATTTTTTGTATATTAAAAGAAAAATAATATATATTCCAAACCTAATCTATTTTCCCCATTATTACCTCACTAAAATAGCCACAAAGACAAAAGCAAACTCCCCCTCCTTCAATTAAATTATGCTTCGGTGATCCACTGGATGTAAGTGGCATGGTGTCCACTAAGAGAGACACACGACATGGCACCTATCTTGGTCGGTGCAGTGATGGTTTGGGGAAGGCAGCATTTCTAGGGTTTCATGTTCGATGATGTTAGTAGAGAGGGAGGCAGAGTTAGGAAAACGAGAGGTTGGCATTGGCTCTTGTGGAGTCGCGTTGAGTTGGGTGGTACGGTTATCGTTCGTGAGGTGCGACACTTGTGTGGGCTAAAGGATAGGGTGCATCACAAAATAGTAGAGGGAGAAAACATGGAGTAGGTGGCGGAATTGGGCTTGGCTCGTGGAGAGATGAACAACGGTGGTAATGGAAAGAGTTACAGTTGTCCATGGTGGCCGTGGAGGAAGTGGTCGTGGCTGAAAAAATGGGTTGCGCATGATGTTTAAATTTGGGAAGAAGAATTATGAATGTACAATTAAGTTAATTATGGATTAATTAAATTAATTAGTTAATTATTAGTTTAATTAGTTTGTAAATTTATAAATTTCACATCTTTTACATATGAGGTCCAATCGATATGTAGTTTTCGCACTTGCAACTGTATTGAGATTTTTAATGAAATTACATAGATTTTGTTGGGGTTTGGACGATTGAGAAATGCTGATAAGTTGAGTGGGAACAACTCTTTATATTTCACATATATGTATAAATTCTAGTATTTATCTATATTATATTATAAGACATTGATGATACAAAATGATGTGTGTATGTGTGTATCTGCGTGTCTGTATGTTTGGGTTTGGTATAGATCAATTCAACATAGGCTAGTTGATTTAGATCCTGTGTATATGTCAAATACATGATTTGGGCATATGCTCTTATTCCTCTATTGATGATTGGTTGAGTTTTTCTATGATTTTAAGTGTGGATTATTATTGATATATGGATGACGTATTTGTTACCTTGATTGTGATTACCTACGTTTATGTTTATGTGCACATTACATGTGTGTTGGCTCTATATAGTTGGACGGGTTATTACACATGTATATACGTTTGTATATAATTGTATATAGTTTATATGACTTGTATATGTCTATATTTATATATATTCCGGTATGCCAGGCTTAGGGCTACCGAAGGTGCATATATGTGAATATATATATATACACACACACACATATGGATATATGTGTGTGTGTATGTATATATGTGTGCATATATGTGTGTGTGTGTGTATGTATATGTATATGTATATGTATATATATTGATACATGGTTTAAGCATTTGTACATAGTTACGGTTTGCCCGATGTAGGGCTACCGATTACTGCATGAGATATCTTAGGTAGATACATTGATATGCGATTTAAATGTATATATTGTTCAGTATGCCTAATTTGGCGCTACCGACTAGTGGATGAAATATATTATATAGATATACGGATACGTGGTTTAAATGATTTATATATATAGTTACAGATGCGTAGTTTAGACGATTTATATATATATATATATATATATATATATATATATATAGTTTTGTATGTCTGACTTGAGGTAACTTGCTAGTGTGAGGCATTCAAGAACGAATCACAATCCACATGGGGAAGACGATACTTTGGTGTTTTGTATATGTGTGGGAAAGGTGTATGCAATGTTTAGCATTACATATGGTTTCACTATATTGGTATAGACAACTAGAAGGATAGAATACTACTGAGGGAATTCATTGCATCATAGAGGGAATGACCTGCAAATGAGTTCCCGAAGCAGTGTCGGGGAGAGATAGACGTCTTTCTTATACTTTCCATTGCATTGAGTTTTGAGACGAGGCCTACATGAGTTGATGCTGACTCGAAGTCAACGATACGAGTTGGTTCCAAAGTATTATCTACAATGGCTAGTGGCAATTCATCATACGGATATTGGATTTAGATATTCAAAAGCCTTGACGTTGAATAACTCGTATACGATTCTTATGGGGGTTTCGGGTATAGAGATGCTTGGATATATATAGCATTATTATGTCATTGTATTTGGTTCTCATTTCAGCTTCGATTGGGATTGAAAGATCTATAATAATGTTGACATTGTAGTGTACTGCTACCCTTGTACTCGTTTATCGTGTTATTAGTTGTATAACTTGTGTTATAGTATATACTATTTTAATATTATAATCACTATTATGTATTATTTTGACTTATTGGTATGTAGGTAGGATAGGGCAAGATATGGT
This sequence comes from Allium cepa, assembly GCA_030765085.1. Taxonomy (NCBI): domain Eukaryota; kingdom Viridiplantae; phylum Streptophyta; class Magnoliopsida; order Asparagales; family Amaryllidaceae; genus Allium; species Allium cepa. The sequence goes on along the minus strand of CM060938.1, from coordinate 398,915,095 downwards.
TAGTATTACCTATAGATACTTGCTCATGTTTATTAGACGTATGTAGGAAATATGTATGCATAGTACTTAGATAATCCCTTCACGGGACTTTTATTTGACTCTCATTTTCCCTATTTTCCTTATTGGACAACTTTTGGTTACTCTTACAAGTAAGCCTAGATTCGGGTATGTTGGGCATGATTAGCAGGACGGCTGAATCTTGGGAGCATGGAGACTCTAATCTTCAGGGTATGATCTTCTATTATCGGTATATTGTTTTATGCACTGCAGAAATTATTTGTATATGAGGCTATATTTGTATTTGTCATATCATTCAATACTCGGTTTGTATTGAGACAATGTATTCTTATTATAATGGTATATTAGTTTTATTCTCATATCATGTCTTATATAGAATGTCTCTATTTTACTTGCGTATGTATATGTTAGTATATTATGTATTATTATTCCGTTGTAAGATTATATCGATATATCTAGTGAGATAGTTTTGTTTGAATTTCCTCTGACAGTCTGTCGCTAATGGTGTTTGGAATCATATTTGGTTGTTTAGCATTGATTCAGGGTATCATAAATGGCTCGTCATTGCAATGCCTAAGTGAATTAACACAAATTTTAAACAAGAACGAACACAACGAAAAGCATAAAATTGCAGAAGAGCAATGAATACAAAGGATTTACATGGTTCGGACGTTAAGGACTTCTACGTCCACAGGTCTAATCACTAAAATCTTATATATTTCTTTTCATAGCACAAGCATGAAAATCAATGGAGATTTTACAACTTTTACAGTAATAAATTCTCTAGGTATAAAAAGTTCGATCTCTTTTCTCTATTACGGTCTTTTCCTTTTATAGATGAATGGACGTCATATGAATTGCCGACATCATACCTCATATTTAACTATCGCAGTTAGATCTTGTCACGTATCCTTCATTCGTATTGTTGGGGTTGTGTGTTGTAGATTAATGACTTGGATTTACGTGGGATAATCCGGTATCGTCTGAATAATTTTGGCTTTGGCTAGTTAATTTGATTTAGGTGGGTTATTTGAATTTGAAGTGCAATGATGGAACCGATGCCACTAGATGTTTGCCACATGTCCAGGGTTTGTGTTGTTTCTTAAAGTGCTTGGATTATTTTTATAGATGATGATGATGATGATGCACTACTGTTCTTGTGTAGCGGGGTAGCTTTGACTTTATAAAGGCCATTATACTTAGATAATGTTATGGAATTCTGCTGTTGAATTTGGACGGTGCATCTTAGAAAGGGACTGCGCTGCTTGGTTATGTGAAGCTTTCAGGATTACGCAGTTTAGTGTAGAATTCATTGGGCCTTGGGTATTGTATCTAAAACTTGTGCATTTCCTACGCGATGTAGCTTTCGAGCTCGTTCTGTTCCGTGCTTCACCGCTCCTTCAGTCGATTATGTGACGCCTCACCTCTATGCTCACAATAACAAAGAGTATTAAAAGAAATATTGTCTGTCATTACGAAGAATAAGGCTGGATATGAGCGGCCATCCGTAGTTAGGCCTTATACTAGCATTGGTTATCTCGATAGGAGTGGTATATATTTTTATTTTTCATCTCTTATTTATTTACTCCCATCGACATACCCAATTCCAGTATAAAACGAACTACGATAAAATCAAGCCTCGACCCAGTTACCATCAAATGAACAAAGTGCACATGAATGCACAATGAAAATTTATAAACGAGCACAAGGTCAAACCCGAGCAATTAGCTGGATTCAGCACAGGTGTATATTCAAATGAAATGGCCAAGACATAAAATCAAGCCTCGACCATAGTTCAAATCAACCAACAGAAAACAGAGACTGCACAAATGAATCTGCAGCAAGGGGATGGCAACATGCATGCCACAGTTTCAAAATTCAAAGACAAGCACAACTCTAACTAGAAATACACCTGAAGTATACAAACTGCCAAACTCAAAGAAGCAAACAAAGATATGGCTAGAACCAAACAGCACCTCAAGGCACAGTGCAGCAGTGTAAATAGCACCATGAACAAGCAGTGGTACAAACTACAAGGGTAGTGTCAACACGGAATAATGATCAAGCAGCAAGCATTTTGCAACCTGAGCATCTCAATGAATATATGAACCAGAGCAATCAAACTACAACAAGGACAAACAGAGGTGGCAACATGAAACTGCAAAAGATACGACATGTATGCAATAGTGCAACTGGACAGTGCAAGCTTCAAAAAGCATCATACTCAAGCACACAGGAATGCAACTACCAAATGCAGACTAACTTAAATAATACAATGTATGACAGTAGTGTGCCACCATAATAAAATGAACCAAAGTTCTGCAGTCGACCACACTCTCATGCGACTCATATGGGACAAGAACCAGTGAACTATAATGAATGAACATCTCATGAACAACCACGAACGGTAGCTAGTTCGAGTGAAATACACTAGCAAATGCAGACAAACAGTGAAATTCACATTTCAGTGAAATAACAACCCAACTAGAATCGTAAAAGATCTACATACATATGCATAACCAGATTACATAATGACTGGAAACACACTACATCATAGCAATATGGAAGCAAGATTGCATGAAACAGACTCGACCAAGATCGGACAGCAACTCAATGAAACAGACTACAGGGATCAAAGTACTACGCATCGTATGCAAATGAGACAAGGTTGCTAACCAAGCATCGTACAAATGCAAGAAATAGTTGTGGATACAAATGCATCGCAATTCATAGCAGCAGGGACAAGCAAGCACAGTTAAATGTTAAACACAAAATATTTTCACCAAATCTAATTTGTACCAAGTCAAAGACAACTGCACTTTCAAATCAACTATGCCAAAGACACAGGAGTCAAAATCAATTCAAAGTCGTGGGTCATCAAAGAAATTTCCAAACTAACAGTAATGGTGACAGCAGAACATCAAGTCAACAAACCCAAAGAAGAAATCATTGTTACTATAAAGTCAGAGCATTGGCTATCCGGAAATCGAACTAGGTTAGAAAAATCATCAACATCAAAACAAAAATCGAACGGCCGAAAAATCAAGCAACGAAAGTCATGAATTTGAAAAAGTCCTCAATACTAGAATTCGAATTAGATGTGAGTGAAGAGAAGATCACTCACCTTGTATTGACGAGCACAAACAATCGATCAGCAAGCAAAATCCACCAGATCGAAGCAATTAATGTCGGCGCCTTCAATTTTTCCACAAAACCCTAATTTGGAACGAAGATGAATGAACACGAGGCCGCCATTTTTTCGTTCGTTTGTGTTTAGGGTTGCGAAAAATGGATGAATAATGGGGGCGGGTTTTCCTTTGATAGTTATCACGGCACAAAACAAAAAAATGAAAACGTGGGCTACAATTTCAATTTTAAAGCCCGCATAACCCTTAACCATTATTAAAAGAATTTCAACTGATTAAAATTCCAATAGCAATTAACAACCAATTTAATCGTCATTTGACGATAATTAATTGGTGCGAAATCCCGGGTTGTTACAGACTCCCCTCCTTATAAAATTGCGTCCCCGCAATTTTCATAATTAACGTCGTCAATAAAAATTATTTTTCTAACATAAACTGGTTAAGCTAGAAAAATAAAGGTCAAGAACACAAACGCCAAAGAAATCTTTTAATTTCATAAAAGAGATTCACAAATTTCCACAAAATCTAATTATCAAATAGACAATCAGAAAACAACAAAACTGAATAATTACAATTATCAGCAATATTCAATTATCAATTAGATAATTAGAATACAAAATCACAAAACAGCAATATCTAATTATCGATACGATAATTAGCAAACAGCAAAATCGAATTATCGACAAAGACAATTAGAAAACACAAATCACATATCGCAAAACCGCAAATATATAGTTATCAAAAACGATAATCAGAAATCTCAAATCAACAAATATCTAATTATCAAAAACGATAATCAGAAATCTCAAATCAACAAATATCCAATTATCAAAAACGATAATCAGAAAACACCAAATATCCAATTATCAAAAACGATAATCAGAAAACATCAAATATCTAATTATCAAAAACGATAATCAGAAATCTCAAATCAACAAATATCTAATTATCAAAAACGATAATCAGAAAACATCAAATATCTAATTATCAAAAACGATAATCAAAAATTTCAAATCAACAAATATCTAATTATCAAAAACGATAATCAAAAATCTCAAATCAACAATTATCTAATTATCACAAACGATAATCAGAAACAACAAATATCCAATTATCAAAAACGATAATCAGAAAACATCAAATATCTAATTATCAAAAACGATAATCAGAAAACATCAAATATCTAATTATCAAAAACGATAATCAGACATCTCAAATCAACAAATATCTAATTATCAAAAACGATAATCAGAAATCTCAAATCAACAATTATCTAATTATCACAAGCGATAATCAGAAACAACAAACATCCAATTATCAACAAAGATAATTAGAACTCAAATCAGCAAATATCTAATTATCAACAAAGATAATTAGAACTCAAATCAGCAAATATCTAATTATCAACAAAGATAATTAGAACTCAAATCAACAAATATCTAATTATCAACAAAGGTAATTAGAACTCAAATCAGCAAATATCTAATTATCAAAAACGATAATTAGAAACAGCAAATATCCAATTATCAACAAAGATAATTAGAACTCAAATCAGCAGATATCTAATTATCAACAAAGATAACTAGAACTCAAATCAGCAAATATCTAATTATCAACAAAGATATTTAGAACTCAAATCAGCAAATATCTAATTATCAAAAACGATAATCAGAAACAACAAATATCCAATTATCAACAAAGATAATTAGAACTCAAATCAGCAAATATCTAATTATCAACAACGATAATTAGAACTCAAATCAGCAAATATCTAATTATTAACAATGATAATTAGAACTCAAATCGGCAAATATCTAATTATCAACAAATATAATTAGAACTCAAATCAGCAAATATCTAATTACCTGCAGATAATTAGAAACAACAAATATCTAGAAATCTATGAAGATACTCTAGAAAATCAACATAAAAGGTTGGATCGATCCCACCAGATGGCGAGTTTTTAGCTACGCCGCAGGTGTATCTCAGATGGCCGAAGCTTACCGAGTACTATAAATTTTGGCGCACATCAGATGACCCAAAGGTCCGTAGAGTGACCTGAAGGTCTAGTACTGGTATTTGACCCGAAGGTCCGCAGAGTGGCCCGAAAGCCCAACAAATGACCCGAAGGTCGAGAGAGTGGCCCGAAAGCCCAACAAATGACCCGAAGGTCTAGCAGAGTGGCCCGAAAGCCCAACAAATGACCCGAAGGTCCATCATATGACCCAAAGGTCCAACATAGTGGCTCGAAAGCACACAAAATCAACAAAATCATCAAACATCAAATATTTCAATTAACGAGTCCGGAATTAATCGAAATAGCAAACGCACATGTCTCATACCACGAGTTTTACTAAATCGTTTAATTCTCTTCATCGTTTCCTTGAAAGTAAAAAATTGTGTATTTTAAATAAATAACATTTTACGTTCTCAAACGGACAAGTCCGGAATTAAGCGAATCAGTAAAAGTGAGTGTTCATAGTCCTCAATTTTGCTGAATCGTTTAAATCGCTTCCTCATTTTTTTGAAAGCGCAAACTGTAGAAATTTTGGAAACAAATTTATTTTAAATCGATTTGGAAACCCGTGCTCAAAACAGCAACATCTGTAGCAAATTCGATAAGGAAATTGCACTTCTCAAAACACCGTAAAAATGGATCTCAAAATCAGCATTGCAGGATAACCGTTTGAAAATTCACTTTAGATTTGACGGTTACTGAAGTCGAAGCGACAATAATTTTTATACGTCAAAATCTCATCAAAATAATTCGCATCAAAATATAACACATTTAATTTTCATTCATCAAAAATGTCAACAAAACACTGTGCTTCAAAAATTTAGCACCGGTGTAAAAAATCCCGTTATAAAAATAACGGCAACCAAATACGTTTAAAACCAAACACCGGTTCAACGTAAAATTAATGCGGTAACGTGCAACTCATATTTGCACGCATACTACAAAATGAACAAAGAAATCACTCGAATATATCTTCAATGAAGATAATTCAAAACAGCAAAAATCTCAATAAAATCACATAACTGCAATCGCTTCGGATACCCAAATGGGATTCGAAATTTTCAAAGAAAACAAAATAAACACATCTATGTAACAACATAATGAATTTAATTTCATTTTCATATTTTGATTTTTTAAATCAAAAGGGTTATCATCTGTACTCAGCGAAGACAGTCTCACTGTTTCCGCTGTGCACTCTGATAAACAGAACACAATTTACTCAATCATCAAAACACAATTTCACTTTTTATTTTTAAATAAGGATATTTAAAATTTTCATCATAATTTCAAAACTTTAGTTTTGACTCAAGGCACAATAAAAGCATCGACAAATAGTTGTAACACATGTTCCATCTAAGTTATGTTTTATATTATGTCCATAAACCCCTCGCTCTGATACCAACTGTGGCGCCCCACCTCTATGCTCACAATAACAAAGAGTATTAAAAGAAATACTGTCTGTCATTACGAAGAATAAGGCTGGATAGGAGCGGCCAACCGTAGTTAGGCCTTACACTAGTATTGGTTATCTCGATAGGAGTGGTATATATTTTTATTTTTCATCTCTTATTTATTTACTCCCATCGACATACCAAATTCCAGTATAAAACGAACTACGATGGTTTATAATAGTTTAGGACAATATATATAATAATAACACAGATAAGCTGAATGCGGAACACAGATAATAAAAAGTCTCATATATATAATTGATCTTAGTTACAATACACGTGATACAATACATATGATACAACTATAACTGTCGACTTAGGATGTTATATATACAAGTACATTGTCGTAAATAATATACATGAATACATACATCATATACTATGACAACGACTACTCCAAAAGTTATAAAGAGACTTCATAGCTCAATCAGCAGCCCAAAGCAAGATATATACAACCTGTAATAACTCGGTCTGACCCGAATATTAAATTCAAAAGAAAATAAACACAGGTCAGTCTAATTCAAACTCAGTTATTAATACACGAAAGCAATAATAATTAAATAACAATTAGACGACAGTCACAATAAATCTCGCATATCCAATCCTTCAATAAGAGAATTGGATAATGGTAGATATAACAAAAAACAGCATTAAATAGAAAATCAGCAAATTCAAATCATCAACAAAGATAAATGAAAGGATTATCAATGACGATAATTTAGAAAACAACAGAATTTTCTAAACGGCAATTAACAACAAAATATAATTATTAAATAAATAAATAGAAACTCATAATCTAATTATCAAATAGATAATTAGACAACAACAAAATGGTCAAATCAAACCAAATCAAAATAAAATTTCAAAATATATTGAATTGAACAAACGAAACAATTCAAATAATTGAAACATCAATTAAAACGTCAATTCTGGTAGGGCTGCAGTACACGCACGCGTGTACTGCCTCGCCACTACAGTGGTTAAATACACAAAATCTCAATGAATCAAAAGCAATTGGCACCATCTCAAATCGAAATGAATCAGATGGAACTATAACAGCATGAGTACAACATCCACCCAGTTACCATCAAATGAACAAAGTGCACATGAATGCACAATGAAAATTTATAAACGAGCACAAGGTCAAAGCCGAGAAATTAGCTGGATTCAACGCAGGTGTATATTCAAATGAAATGGCCAAGACATAAAATCAAGCCTCGACCATAGTTCAAATCAACCAACAGAAAACAGAGACTGCACAAATGAATCTGCAGCAAGGGAATGGTGTAACATTCCTGAATTTTGAACAAGATAATTTGACAATTTATTTAATTTTTGGAATTAAATTATGGAATTTTTGTAGTTAATTTTTAATTTTTTAGAATTAAAAGTTGAATCAATTGGAAGATTTACATAATAAATAATAATATGCATTTTTAGATTGAATTTGGAATTTAAAAGATTTGAGATTTTATTGTGAATTTAATTATGAAAGTTTTAAAAAAAATAAGTGTTTGTTAATAAGTTGAACATCTTAAGTTTATAAATATAGATGTATTGAAAATAAAAGTTGTATTTACTAACTTATAAATATTTGCTAATAATGTATAATCTAATTTCAAATTATTTTACTTTAATTTGTGTAAGTATAACTACATAACGTATATGTGTAAATATAAGATTGATAAGCATGTTTTATAAATTTAAAATCAAATAAGGTTTAAAAACAAAATGTATGAATTAAAATTAATTGAACTAAAGGACCAAAACAAAATTTATAAAATAAATTCAAGACAAGGTTAAAAACATAAATATACAAAATTTTACAAATGTAAACCGTATGACATAAAAGAATAACAAGTGTAAGCATAAGTAACAAGTGGCAATTGTTTTACTTATTTTTGTTTGAAAAATATTTTATTAAAAATTTATTAAGTAGAAATCTTAGCAATTCATAATTGTTCAAACATTATCTTCAAAAGAAAATCTGAAATCAGATTTAAAGTGAAATTCAAAACCAGATTTTCTCATCAATTACCTGTAACAAAATTTAAGCATAGCAAATCTGGAACAAGCAAATGCAGTTTTCCCTGGTGATAATTGAAGAACCTGTTTTCACAATTCAATTCATCAATGATTCAATACAAAGATTAAAAGGCTTCTCTGTTTCATTCAAAACAGTAAGTAAAACTTAAAATTCTTGTTTTGATATTAATAAACTGAATAAAAAAGAGCATGCAATAGAGATTTAAACAAAGTGTTATAATGTCAAGTTGCAAATCAAATCTGGAAGCAATGACCTGAATCCAACCTGAAACTGAAAAGCAAATGAAATCCAGAGAAGATAGAGCAGGGCAGTTCTCTCTGAAATTAAATAAAGATAAGTAAATTTTCTTAAAGCTTTGAATTTCATGTTGTTAATCAGTGATAAAGTATAAGTTTAAAACAGTTGAAACAAAAAATCACAAAAAAATCAAAAATGCAGATTCAGGAAAAGAAGAAAATCAAAACAGTTGCAAATGTCTGGCCTCTGTCTTCATTTTAAAGGTGAGCAAACTTGAAAATCTTCCCTTTGAATCTGATATCTATGAACTTGTGAATTGCTTTGTGATGCTTGCTTGTTGATATTGGGTTACATGCTTGTAAAATTTGAAATGAATGTGTTTCTGCTGAGTTAAATTTGTGTACATATTTGATTTTTACTGCCTGTGTAAATAGGTAATGCAATGCATGCTGATTCCAAAGTTCTGTTGCTATAGTTTAAGTTCTAGTTAATAGGAAAATCATGTTTCTTTTGATTTGTATGCTGTTATGCTCCAATCTTGATTGAAACTTGCTTATTTCAAATTAAAGTAAGCATTGGAAAATTTTTGGTTTTAAATTAAAATACAATTTTAAGAATGAAATCTTGTTCTGGCTATCTAAAACCTAGTTCTACTGAGTTGGTGAAAGTAAATTTTTTCGGCAGTTATACTTGACTGGGAGACTCAGGGATTTGGGATATGGAGATAGATGGATTGATGAGAATATCTCCGGAGTATGGAGAAGGATGGTGGTCGGGAAGGGGAGAGATTGGATGTTGACAGGTTTAGGAAGGTGGGGTATAGGCTGTTACAGTTTTTAGCTTTAAAACTTGATTTCAAATTCAAGTTAATCTTAGGGAATCTGGGGTTTTGATGTTGTAGTGAAGTCTCTGATAGTTAGGGGATGGTCGGAGATGAAGGTCAAGGTGGCCGGAGGTGGTTTAAGAATGCACAGGGGTGTGTGCATGTTTGTGATGGTGGTGGGTTGGTGATATGTTGGGTTGCAGGGTTTTTGTCTCGGGTAATTTGATAAATTACTCGAAGCAGAGAGGCAAATAACTCGGAGTAACAGGGGAAATCACTCGAAGTAAATAGGGGAGTTCAGTGTGTATATGCTCAGGCTTTAACAACAGAACAGTTCTGTTTTGGAATTTTAAAATTTAAAGTTTTAATTAATCTGGAAATGTAAACTCAAAATTTAAACTTGAATCTTAAGTTGAATTCAAATACTTTGAATTCTGATAATTGATAACATGTGAGTGCAGAGATTCAAATTTTATTTGAAATATAAAAATATAAAAGAAGAGGAACAGGGAACCTGTTCCAGATTTTTAAAGTTGAATCAAAGTGCAAATTTTATTGAGACTTTGGATTTTGAAAAACTGAGTTTAATAATGAATTTAAATAAGTTTAAATTCTGTTCTTTTGAAATTATTTAAATTCTGGAAATTTTCAAAGTTTAAGATTTTTAATAAAACAGAAACTGTTTCTGTTTAATGTGAAGATAAGTTTAAATATATTTTTTTTGGGTGGAGATTTAAACTGAGTTTTAGTTTGAATTTGAAAATGAATTCAAATTTTAATTGTCTGAAATTTGAAACCATATTGTGTTTTTAAATTTAAATTTGATTTGAAAATCTCAAGTATAAATGCATATGTGATTTGTATTTGGAATGGAAGGTTAAGTATTTAATTTAGGAATTCAAATGAATTGAAAACTGAGTTTTAAATCTGGATTTAAATTTTTTAAACTTCAGTTTTAAAGTAAAGAATTTAAATTTAAATTGCTTTCAAATGATTTACATTTGAATTGAAGGTGAAATTGTAGGAAGAGTTTTAAAGAGTTTAAACTAAATTGAAAATGGAAGTTATATTTCAGTTTTGAGATTTTAAAGCAATTTTTAAATTTATTTGAATTCAAGTTGAATTGAAATCTAAATTGTTTTAAACTTATTAATAAAGTATATGTTTCTTTTTAACATATAAGATTAAGTTGTGTATTGTTTTAAACTCTTATTTAAGACAAATTTGAGTCTTGAGTTTAAAGAAAATGTTAAATGGAATTTAATGTAAATTAAAAAAACATTTTGTTTTTAAATGCATAATTTAAATAAGGAATGTTTATCTAAAGATAAAGAAAAGTATAATGATTTGTAATTCATTTAATTATTAAGGTAGTACAAATGGATAATTAATATGATTAATTAATTAAGAAATGGATAATTAGTTAAAGTAATTAAGGGTTTTAATTTGATTAATTAAAGTTTAAGATTAATTTTTCTTAGAATAATTAATTTGTAATTAAGAAATCATTAATTGAATGATATTAGATTTTAAATTAATTGAAGATTTATTAATTGAATAAATATGGATAGTTATTTAATTAGGAATAATAAATGAAAGTAATCATGTAGGTAATAAATTTAAAACCACCCAGTTTATTCATCTTAATTGTAGGTGCTGATTGTTATTGAATGTTGTGTGATGGATTGATATATTTAATATGTGATGTGAAGCTATGTGATACTTTGTGCTGATCTGCTATATTTGTGATGAATATACTGTCGTATGAATATGAAACCCTTTGACCCGTAAAACGACATTTGAATTTCGATGCGACAGGGAGTCGGATTTCAGTTTGTTATCCGAAACCCACATCGAATCGTATTAGTGAATCTTTGTGATTGATAGTTTAATTTACCTATGAATCTGTGAATATAGATAAGCGTTATGGGTTATACCGCTTATCGATATGATTATGATGTTGTGCACTATTGTGTTGGACCCTGGACCACACCTATACACACACAGATATGGATGGCACGTGGAAATGGGTTAAGTCACAGATTTTAAAATCGTTTTAAAATTGATTTTTTCCAAAATAGTTTTGGAATTAGAATTGAAGCTTTTGAAAATGAGTTTTCAAAAATAAAAGTTATTTTAAATAACTTGATTGAATCTTGGAATTTAAATGAATTCATATAAATTTGAATTCAATATTTGAAATTGAATCCTAAAATTTGAGAACTAGGGTTTAAAAAGTTATTCAACTTACAAATGGGTTATATGGTTTTAAACCATTTTTCAAGGTGATGTTTAGAAATTTAAATTCAACTCAAGATTTCAACTTGTATAAATTAGATTTGCTTTCTCATAAGAAATGGACTTTCAAGTTGTGTTAAAAGGATTTTCAAGTCTAAAAGGAAAATTGTTTTCCAAGTTTTAGATAAATCTTTGGAAACGTGTTTGGAAAGCTATAAATCTTAATTTTAAAGATTTAATTGGGTTAATCCAATTGAATGGGAATTGTTTTGAAATCTATGATTAGATCTGTGTGAAACCGGGTGAAACTTTGTGAAATAAATCTTTTTGTTTAAAGATTTAAAATGGTAATTTGTTTAACCATTTGAAAGAAAGTTTTGGATTTTATAAGTTGTGACTTAACTAAAATCCCATATCCATATGTTTTAAAATATGGCGCTCATTATTCGGTTTAGCCGGGGGAGGACCTTGTGTCATATAGCCCATTCCGAATAGTGATACGACGTTATGGATAGCAATTGAAGACCGGTGGTGAAGACCGGATATTTCCAAAAACAAAAGGATAACTCATCGATTGTCTCTGCACTGGCTGATCCCTGGTATAGAGATCTTCATATGTGATGGGAAGTCCGGACGTGATTAGGGATTATCCGAATTTGCAAGGGCTTCCTCGGAAGTGCCTTCGGTTCTGTTCGAACCCGGAACAGACTTGTATGGTTGTATGTCCGACATTACACTTTGAGATGTTAACTGATTTCTATCAAATACATTTCTGCCTGGTGGCGGAGAATTTATTCTCTCAGCTTAACACCCTTCTCTGAGACGTACGAGCTCAGAGGTTATGTAGTTGATATTTATCAGTGATATTCCCAATTTGGTAATGTGGCATGCTGAGTGCTGCTGTGTGATGATCATTGGTTGATCATTTGTGATATGATCATTCGTTTGATCATTTATCTTTGTGATCATTGCTTTGGTCATCTGTTGACCCAAAGCATGGCTTTGTGCCAAAGCGTAGCTTTGTGGACGAGACTGCATCAGGACCTCACTCCCCGGAAATGGTCGAAACAGGAAAGATGCGGCAAGGTTATGAGGGTCGCTCCCTTTAGGGTATGTCATTCCCTTCTGGTAAAGGGTGGTATCAGGTATGGAGCCCTGGTATTTAACCTATGTGGTTGCTCCAATCTCATTTACTGTGTGGTTGTTGCTTTGAGGCGCCTCGGATAAAGGTCCCAAAGGACCGGGGGATGGCATATTCGTGTAGTAGTTACCTAGTTACAGAGGTAACCCGGCCTTGTGTTGGCAGAGATCTAACCGTAACGTTAGTTCTCGGGACGTCCCGCCAGAGGCGATCCCATAGACAGTAGGAAGTTCTTTAGCCTGACCATTTGTTGGAAATCCAATCAAAACAATACGAGCCCTGTACGGTTTTAGTTGTATAACCTGCCATGGAATGTGGCGGTAACCTGCTATTGAACATGGTAGCTATAGTAGGCATACGACGAAATGTCGTATGTTGGCTAGGATTTATATTATACTTTCGAAATGGTTTTTTTCCACACTTTGCACTTATAGTAATAATATCAAAGAAATTTCTCGTATTAAGCATATTTGACTATCATAAGGAGAAATCTCCTTCAATTCTGCGTTTGCATTGTGTGTGTGGCAGGAGGCCTTATGGTAGTTTCATTTTCTAAAAAAAAGCATTGCGAATTTTCAAATTTAAATTCTTTGCTTGTTTTAAAAGACCAATTGCTTTTGTTTGCTCACACCAGTCCCATGACTGACCTGGAGTTTATTGTTCCTTTCCTAAACTCTGGGTGCCCACTATTTTCCCACACGGGCAGTTTAGAGTTGGGGTTTTCAGATAATCAGTAGTAGGTGTAGATTCGATAGCTTTCAGCCTTAGGATTTGGCAATTACAATTGGATCGAGTTGCTTCTCTTCATCTTGATTTGGGAGTTCAAGCTATTTCTGGATTGATGCCTTGGAGATGGAGTTACAGCTGGAGTTCTTTCTTGAAGCTACATTGGAGATTTTGTTCCGCTGCTAGTGTTATCTTTTATTTCCGCTGCTATTCTTTGTAACTCTGATGTATATTGATGTTCATTGTATCATTCTGTTGTATCAGATATTGTATCAAATGTTGTATATTGTTTTATGTTATTCATTTCTTCCGCTGTGTTATTTACTTAATGTGTTATAAGCTCCGGCGACTCGAATTTGAACGATCGAATCTGCGGCATTCGAGTACAATGTGAAGTATGGATGTCGATTTTCGAACGCGAAAAATTCGAATCGTTACAAATGGCAACATGTATGCCACAGTTTCGAAATTCAAAGACAAACACAACTCTAACTAGAAATACACCTGAAGTATACAAACTGCCAAACTCAAAGAAGCAAACAAAGATATGGCTAGAACCAAACAGCACCTCAAGGCACAGTGCAGCAGTGTAAATAGCACCATGAACAAGCAGTGGTACAAACTACAAGGGTAGTGTCAACACGGAATAATGACCAGACAGCAAGCATTTTGCAACCTGAGCATCTCAATGAATATATGAACCAGAGCAATCAAACTACAACAAGAACAAACAGAGGTGGCAACATGAAACTGCAAAAGATACGACATGTATGCAATAGTGCAACTGGACAGTGCAAGCTTCAAAAAGCATCATACTCAAGCACACAGGAATGCAACTACCAAATGTAGACTAACTTAAATAATACAATGTATGACAGCAGTGTGCCGCCAGAATAAAATGAACCAAAGTTCTGCAGTCGACCACACTCTCATGCGACTCATATGGGACAAGAACTAGTGAACTATAATGAATGAACATCTCATGAACAACCACGAACAGTAGCTAGTTCGAGTGAAGTACACTAGCAAATGCAGACAAACAGTGAAATTCACATCTCAGTGAAATAACAACCCAACTAGAATCGTACAAGATCTACATACATATGCATAACCAGATTACATGATGACTGGAAACACACTACATCATAGCAATATGGAAGCAAGATTGCATGAACCAGGCTCGACCAAGATCGGACAGCAACTCAATGAAACAGACTACAGGGAACAAAGTACTACGCATCGTATGCAAATGAGACAAGGTTGCAAACCAAGCATCATACAAATGCAAGAAATAGCTGTGGATACAAATGCATCGCAATTCAAAGCAGCAAGGACAAGCAAGCACAGTTAAATGTTAAACACAAAATATTTTCACCAAATCTAGTGTGCACCAAGTCAAAGACAATTGCACTTTCAAATCAACTATGCCGAAGACACAGGAGTCAAAATCAATTCAAAGCCGTGGGTCATCAAAGAAATTTTCAAACTAACAGTAATGGTGACAGCAGAACATCAAGTCAAAAAACCCAAAGAAGAAATTATTGTTACTATAAAGTCAGAGCATTGGCAATCCGGAAATCGAACTAGGTTAGAAAAATCATCAACATCAAAAGAAAAATCGAATGGCCGAAAAATCAAGCAACGAAAGTCATGAATTTGGACAAGTCCTCAATACTAGAATTCGAATTAGATGTGAGTGAAGAGAAGATCACTCACCTTGTATTGACGAGCATAAACAATCGATCGGCAAGCAAAATCCACCAGATCGAAGCAATTAACGTCGGCGCCTTCAATTTTTCCACAAAACCCTAATTTGGAACGAAGATGAATGAACACGAGGCCGCCATTTTTTTCGTTCGTTTGTGTTTAGGGTTGCGAAAAATGGATGAATTATGGGGGCGGATTTGCCTTTGATAGTTATCACGGCACAAAACAAACAAATGAAAACGTGAGCTACAATTTCAATTTTAAATCCCGCATAACTCTTAACCATTATTAAAAGAATTTCAACTGATTAAAATTCCAATAGCAATTAACAACCAATTTAATCGTCATTTGACGATAATTAATTGGTGCGAAACCCTGGCTTGTTACAGATTCCATGTATCTAATCATGTGCTAATTGTTGTTTAAGGGAAAAAATGGGTGCAACACCAGCATTACTCGGGTATTCTTAATGGGATAGCAAAAGACATGCTTTCTAGTCCCACCGTCATTACTTCTCGCTAGACATTCAATGTTGGTTCATCGTCATGGAAACACTACGCAGTTGAAGCCCTCCGCTCAAGGCTTAGCACTTTGACTGTTACGCTTTTTTAATTTAACGCTACTAAATAGTAGATCTGTTTCAAGACCCATTGGTTTTCCCTACGCCATTTAAATAAGGGGTTTTTAGTACTCGTTTAGTAACTTTAATATAGAAAGGTTAATTTGAGCAGTTCACTTATAAACCAAATCAGCAAATTTAGGGTATAAGTTTAAATTCAAGTCCTAAGCACTCAACATAAATTAGAACTCTGTTCAATTCATCATGTCTGAACTGCATGGATCATATTATTCTTCGGTTTTGTTATATAAATATAATATATATATTTTATTCACAAATGATATTGAAATGATAATAAATCAACTTTTGAGATTTGATTTTATTTCCCACAGAGACTCTTACACCTTTGCTATTTTTCGATATATCACCACTTTATCTTCATTACAGTTTTTTATGCCTCCACCACTGTAAAACAGCTAAGCACTTTACCTGTACAGTGGAAAAAGACAAATGAGATATCCAACTCTAAGAGATGATGATCTGAATTCTAATGTGTTCAAACAAGCCGTCGAACATCGTATTAGAATTTGATCATCACTCGATAGTGATAAGGAGTGGGTGCTTGCAATATTATTTATGGACTAACCAAAATATTGTCATCTAGTTCATTCTATAATGCACAAGGATAATAAAGTTAGGAGACTACTGAATTATTTTGTCCAGCAAATGAGGTCGAAACAGATGTGATGTACCCTTATTTTCACATGTATTTTTTTTAATGAAACTTCTATTTTTCTTTGCAATGCACGTTTTTTTCTTCGCTTGTTATACTATTTTATAATTTAATATCGATTATTAAAATATATTTAAAAATAACTGAAACAACATAAAACAACTAGAAAATACATTATAAACAAACAATACTTCCTCATTTGATGCATCTTTCGTAGGTTTAAACCATGTTCCTCTTTTGCTAAACTTCCCCATTCGTGCCATTTAGAATGTCTCGTCGACTTCGCAAAAAACACAACAATAGTGTTTTAGTAGAGTTTGTTATTAGTTTCAGACGATTTGATTTTGGTTTTCTACAATAGTAAGTCTCTTGGTTACGTAAATACATATATTCAAGCATATGGTAGCAATTTACATGGTTCGGTTGTGCAGTGACTTCTGACTTCTGAGACATGTTGAAAAAGGTAGCCAAGTAAAAACATTTGATATTACAGCTAATCTGTATAGACTGGCATGCTTGATTTATACAGATGCCCATAACACTTCATGATAGATTGTCACTAACAAACACAGATTAAAAATATAACAAAATTTCATGTATGTAAAATTAAAGCATCTTATAACCAACATAAATTATTCAAGTTTGTATACTCACTATAAAGAATAAGATGATCTACAATCAAATATTACACAACAATAGCATAAATACATAGTCAAAATTAATAATTTGACGGTGCAAAACTGAGGTAAAAAAGAAAAAGAAAAAAAATTATAATAAAATACACATCATGTTATTTTGCTGAATGTTATTCAGAAACTGAAAATTTTCGTAAATCAATCTCCTTCCACATCAAGGCTTGTATACAATATAGTGTGGTTGATAAGCAGTCAAATGATGTATGTGTAATCCTTTTGCAATAAAACTAAATACAATATATCTTCACTCCTGTAACAGCATTTTACTGAGGTAAGTGGAACAAAAATTTCCTGTAAAAAAAATGTACATGTAAAAACCCTTGACAGGAAATAGTTAAAATAATAAGACGTTAGTTATGAATTAAAGCCAGAAAAATAGTTAACACCAAAAAATACTGAGTGGGTAAAACAGATTTCCTTGTAAAGCATGAAAGTGACAACAACTATAAAGCAATTTAGGAAGGTAAGGAAAAAAAATTACATATTTAAGTTGTGCCTCCAGCGTAAACTTAAATTGGCAAAAGAGGCTGCCTTTCATCGTGTCCAACCTGATGGCTAGCCTGAAAGTATGAATAGCATGTTAGAATAACTGAATTATTAGTTTATTGTTGTGCAAACTAGAAAAGATGTTTAAGAAAATATTACATCTGCTGCCCCAGCAGTCATATTGACGAAGGAGTCGTCCTTTGGCCTGAAACAAGAAAATATGATATATCGTTCACAAAAGATGAAGTAGAAGTTATAATCATGAAGAGGTTGGAATAATTGACACAAGTGGTGACACAACAGACATCAAGCATCAGATTTCCCTCTGAATTCAAACCCCAATTGGATCCAACGACCTAAATCTGTTACGTCACCATTTTGTGTCCCAATAGCATACACATACACATAGCTGGGGGAGAGGGGAGAGGGAAGAGGGTGTAAAAATCAGCTACACGTCAAATTCCCATGAATATCAGCCACAAGTTCCAAATTAAATAGTAAACTGAAGTGATAAGATAGCTTGCATGATAAAACAAACTAGCATATAGGACTGCTGTTATAAAGATAAAACAAACTGCAATATGGAAGAGAAATACATCTCACTTCATATTCCAACTTATGCACCCAATATATATCTGGATCGTGAACACTTGAGCTACTTCATGAAAAATGAAGTAGCCAAAAAGAAAGAAGAAATGTATTGAGTCAATGCTAATAAATAAATAATCAAACCTGATACTCGGAGCATCCACCAACTCTACTGTTCCATTTGCAGATTCCTCTTTGACTTTGGCAAGTGGAGAAAAAAACTAAAGATACAAAAGTTACCAAAATTTAAATGGTGTTAACTTACTGCACTGCCATGTTATATATAATCAAGGTTACCTGATGCATAGAAATAAAAACTATTGAAATTCCCAACATGAAGTTTATAGTCAGAGAATGGCCAAATAGTGCAGCAGAAGCAAATCCAGTAAATATAGTGGCAACAGTTGATGAATATTTCTTCAAAATTGTATCTGTGTACATCAATTACATTGAAATAAATGATCTACATCATGTATGCATTAGACCCACACCAAGGAAGAAAAAAAAAACTAACTACATAATTACCTGCATATTTGAAAAAGAACGATGATAGTATGCCTTGCGCTGCATTATTCAATATGAGTAGCATTGTAGCCTTCGAGTGGCCTTGAAGAATATCTAGACTGCCCGGACCTGTTTAACATCATGACAGTGTTATTATACACTAAAGAATAGAAATAACCTATGTTCAACTACAATCATTTATATTCCATACAGATATCATCAATATATTTTTCAACCCCAATATAATAAATATTTTTAACTATTAAAATGATTATTTGGAGATGGGTGTGTACCTTTAAATATTGCAATCCCAACAATGGCTAGTAAGTTGAATATGGCACCATATCCATATAAAAATATATTCTGTATATGTTGAAATAAAAAACATATAGTAAACAGCAAGCACCGAAATATCAAATTCATGATTTCTAATAAAGATTAAGATCTACAATAAAAACAGTCAAATCATGCAACTACAAGTCAAAGGGTCACCTGAAGATAAATACTTGTATCAAACTGGCTTTTTAATGCATATTCATTGAAGACGGAAGCAAGTGATGGCACAGTTATCTGAAATATCATAATTCAAATGGGATCACATGATTCAGATCGTGTGAAGCAAGGGAATAGTTGAACATAATTCAGATATTAGTTTCTAAGGATGTTAAATCTAATATATACCGATGTAATTTAAATATTAGTTTTGCATATGTCATGGCAGTGTATCTAGTCTTGTTTTTATGGGCCATTAACAAAAGAAAAAAAACAACTTACAAAAATCAGTGTGTAGAAGTATGCAATTGTTGCAAGTGGAAGGTCGAGTGTAGTAGTGCCACTAGGTTGCGACTTGAGTTGATTAACACTGATTCCAATAAGTAAAAGAGCAAGAGCCTCCCACTACATTAATGCACTCATCAAGAAACACAATAATTAGAGCACAACGAAAAATGAATAGCCTCACCACTCTATATTATAGGCATGATATACACAAAAGGTAGTGAATGTGAATAAATCTCAATTGCAATAACAAATAAATCTAAATTTCTTACTATTATTTGTTTACATAACTTGCAGTAGAATAGCAGTTCTTCCAAAATGTGACCAAATTAAGGACACCGACGCTGTTTTTAAGATAATTTATCAAACTGAATACAGAGAACTTATTCCAAAGCTCGAAGCATACCTGAATTATGGAAAAACGTCTTCTCATGATTAACTTTAAAAGGACAGCAATAACCAAAACCTGCAAAAGTGTAAAAGAAAAATGCAAAATAAAGCAGCAGTGCTAGTTAAACTTAATAGAAATTTCAAAGGGAGCTCCAATAATGTCAATAAAAAAAAGATGTCATCCAGAGCAGGAGTGCGCTCATACGCACACCACAAACAAACCCAGAAAAAAAGGAAAGCATTGAAGAAAGAAATTCATAAAAGCTGACGTTATTTTATTCAAGCTTTCAAAACAACAGAGAAAAATAACTGATTATCGATATTTGTGGTAAGGGTAAAGAGGATAATACCTTCAGATTGCTTAACATTTTTACGGTTGCAGGATTGAAATATAGCTGCATGGGAGAAAGAAAAAAAAACACATGTCAGCTCTATTACTGTACATTAAATAGAAATGGAATAACATATCTAAGTATCATAAGCTTGCTCACCTGCATAATAAACTTTAAATAGTTATTGATGGCATATAAAAGTGCAGGAACGGCTAAAAGGACGTTATTTCGAGCAGCCTACAAAAAATAGTGCAAAATAGTTACAACAATATGAATACAAATGATCTAAATTAACATCAATTTAAACCACTAAATCCAAAATGTCAGATTGTCACGCTTTCTAGACTTGACTAATTTTGAATACTAGAGAATGCCTCTAAGTCCACATGGAATCTCACACATCCTATCATCTAAAAGGATTTCAAGATTGAATCTTTAATATTAAACTGAAGTATTCTTTCCTGATCATATTTTAATATTTAACTTCCAACGATAATAGGGAAAAAGACAAGAAAACATTATCAAACTGCATCTTGGTTCAAGAATTGCAATGATATCAACTTTGTTTACCTGTGTAAATGTAGATATTGAAAGAAGAGGTTTCTCTCCAACCTTTTGCCTTCTACCCTGTAAAAAAACAGAAATAATGATGGCTGATTTGATGAAAGAAATTAGATAAAATAAGAAAATAGCACAATCAAGTACATTAGTCCATATATGAGAAAATGGAAAAGTATTAAACAATATATCTAAACACATTTTGAAGCAAATCCTAACAATAACAAGGTTAGTAGGCCAATAATTTCATGGGTACTTAATGAAAACGTTAACATGTCCACTGGACTCGTAGTAAATGTAGTAAATAATTGTCCAAAATAATTTCATGGGTCATCATGTCACATCATAGTGTATTTGAGGTTTTATACAACTTTTATTTGCCTGTGTGCATGTGTGTGTGGCACAATTATGTTTTATGAACATGTGACCATAAGAGGCAGGTTAATACAATCCAAGCTGGAGTAAAACCCAAGAGAACATACTACTATATTGGCTACAGGTAACACCAAAAACAATACCAAATAGCCAAGATAGAAGGTTATATTTATATGGTCATAAAACAGCATTAAAAAAAATTCTTGTATTAGAAAGTGGGTCATATGCCAAAGAAAAGCAAAGAATACATAGAACGGAACTTAATATTTGTGCACACCATGTTCACTAGCATTCTCTTTAAGGGTCCCTTTTCGGAAAAAAGTTCAACGGCAGTTCAACAAATGGCATTCATTGTAAATACGTTCTTGAATACTATTTGAACGGTAGTCCGGTTGGGATGAAAATTTATTATAATTCTTATTTTAAATTATTTTATTAGTTATATAAATAGTAAATATAATTAATAATCAATAATAATAGTAAATAAATAACAACTAAACGAATTTGTTGTTTAATTTATTAATTAATTGGTTATCATTAGCAAATTTTGGTTCATAATTAACAATTCCTATTTACTAATTAATAATTTTTAGTTAATAATTAATATATTTTAGTTTATAATCGATTTTTAGTACATTGTAGTTAATCATTAACAAATTTTAATTTCACTTAATAACTGTGCATTAATAATAGAAATTGCATTAACAATTTCAATCAGCATGTGACAATTAATAAAGTATGAATAATACTTGGCAATTAATAATTAATAAATTACATTCAAGAACTGAGTTTAATATTATGTTTTAACTTTTTAGTTAGTTATTTTTTAATGTTCTTGGTATTAATTTTGTATGTTAGTCGTGTAATATAATATGATATATTTTTAACATGAAGGTATTCTTTTATTTTACATGTAAAACAAAGTAGTCAATTACAAACAGCGCAAGGCTTGCGCCGTGCGTTACAGCGTGCGCTATTTTGTTCAAAATGTTATATTTTATATTTTTCTCATATACAACAAAACATATAAAAAGAAATTTAATTGCTCACTGCTTAACAAAATTAAGTGTTAATTCTTTTATCAACTACTAATATGAGCATAAGAATCAATATTAAGTGCTCATCCAAAACCTTTTTAAACTGCTGGATAACTTCACATGTAACTAATTCAGAGTTTGATATTATATTTTCACTATTTTGAAATTGTATTGTAGGTTTTGATATTATATATTTGCATAGAGTTTGATATTCTATTTTCACTATTCAGGGTTTGATATTATATTTGCACAGAGTTTGAAATTATATTTTCACATGTAATTACTAGGCAGCTTCACCATGTAAGCTAATCAAAAACATATCAAAATAAAGTGACACCTATAATTATATTATGTTTCACTATTTTGTAAACTATTCATGTTAATTTTTTAATGTACTCGCCGCTTAACAAAAATCAAAATTAAGTTCAAATTTTTTTTGCCAACAACCAAGTATGACTATAAAAAATTTATTAAGAAATAAAAGAGCATGAAAATTCTGCTTAGCAATTAGTTTTAAACAACTAGACCTAAATATTGAAGCTCGTAAGCAGAGTAGGAAATAACAGAAAAAAAACTAAAATGATTCAAATTGAAGAAAAGAAGGAAAAATATACCTTTAGAATTGAAATTTTCTTCATATAAAAGGCTGATTCATACTAGGAGAAAAAACAACCCAAAAAATAAATTAGATTAAGTTTCAATTTAAGTTTTAATAGAAAGTCGACTTCAGATTAGAGAAGAAATTGGGCAATTTTTTGTCATGGATTGCAAAAGTACGATAGTTGAGGGAAATAAAAATAAAAATAAATGACAGGCCAAAGAAATAGAACGTAATACATTCTCATTTTAATCAATTGGAAGCAATTGAATTGGACTTGGACCTTTAAAGGAAAAAACAAAAAAATAGCACGTTATTTTGCACTAGTAAACTTCACGAAAATAACACGCTTTTTTGTGCTATTGTTGACAGGTGCGCTATTGTACGTTAAACAGCGCACAGCTTGTATGGGCTATTTTGCGCTATAGCGTGCGCTTTGACAACTTTGATGCAAAATATTTCAAATAATGTCTTTTGTTATAATGTTTGGCAGTTCGAAGGGAGACCAGGGTGGCAATCCCCTTTGTAGGGATGCAACACAAAGGTCCTGCGAATGGCGATCAACCTAGTCAGTCGAGTCATGGGGACAACACCCACCAAAAAATGATATATGCCTATTAGTGTTAATTACCATTTTACAAACAAAAAAATATTTTAACACTTTAAAATTATTCGTTTATGTGTTAACAATTATTATTAATGATTAACTATCAATTAGTAATAAACTTAAATTTAATAATCGATATACAATCAAACGTATATATTTCAATAAGAAAATTGTTAAACTCTTACGTCCTTAAGTTGAGCGCAAGTGTTGCCTCCGTTTTGAGTTTATAACCTCTGTTTTTTACTTTCGAACAATAGACATATCTCTTATGTTCGATGTGTCTCTCTTACGTCAGGTCAGATGTAAAAGGTCTAGCGGTCACTGCATGGACATTTTAAATTTGTGCTTCAACTCTCAATTAATTGGAAATTCTGAATCACATAAACAGTCCATGTACCTATCACACATCATAATGCTACATACCTACGATAACAAGATTGTGCAAAAAAGATACGGTGAAATTAAGAAATCATATGAATGAATTACACACCATACATGAATGAATCAATTTCTGTGTATTTGCTTAACATAGACCATACGTAAGCACCATACATAAATTAATTTTTTGCACTAAATTGCTAATGACAAGGACCTAGAAAGAGATACAAAGAAGTGGACTATTTCTTTTGAAGGCTATATAATAAACAATATAAAAAACAGGTCTATTTCTTTTGCAAGCTAAAAAAACGCTTTTTTGCACTGGGCCTTTTGCATTTTATGGAGAAGGCACGCTTATTTGCACTTTTGTTGACAAACGAGCTTTGTTGGGTACAAAAGCGCACAATCTATGCTGTGAGTTTTTTTGCGCTTTAGCGTGCCTTGACAACTTTGGTCCTTAGGGCAATGTTAACATAAAATATTATTTAAATATAGGCTATTTGAATTATTTGCTCTGCATTGATTGTACTAACTGACTTATTTGATTTTGAAAATGCTCTTCGATGCAATATTCATAGATATTGGTTGTAGTCATGTAAACGCAATGTTCAGACAAATACAGCTAAATATGTTTGTAAGATGACCAATTAATTGGATGGCACATCCACTAGCCATAACGTGATACTAATAAATTACGGAGATCGAGAACAAAAACTAGAACAAACCTGAAATACCAGCATAGCAATGGCAAAAAGAACCTTTGCACCTTCTGTCAAGAAGTTGACACTAATAGGGCTAAATTTGAATTTCCCATCCACTTTAGACATATAGACAAGGATAGGCTGCATAAAGATGCATATAGTTTTCAGCTTAGTACCAGATATGGACAAAATATTAAGAAGACGTGCAACTACTTATGCAAGGGCATAGTAACAATATAAATCCTACTAGCGTCTAATGTGGATTTACATACTGAGTTATTGATGGCTGTGTAATGTTTTGATTTTCCATTCAATCCAGATCTACAAATTAACTATTTGATGTATATACGCTTGTTAACAATCATCTGGGCTTTAATTTTACACAGGAATAAGGCATATATTAGTAAGAGATGGAAAAGACTTGTTATGTCACTTACTGCATTTCAATATTGTGTAACTTATGTACATTACAAAGGGACATTAATTTTGATTTTAATAATTTGAGTAATAACCGTATGTTATAAGCGTACAGAACCATAATAATGTAGGATTACTGAAACCATCAAGTCTCGGAAAGTAGTGAATGACTATTTGTATCCAAATTATAAAGAGACTCAGTGTAAGTTTAATCAATAACATTGTCTTTAGATTCACATGTCCATTTTGATTGACGGTGCACATTTTTGGTGTCTCACAATATCAATATGAGTGATGACCCAAACATAATCATCTAAGTAATATAATCTAACAATATTAATATGCTTAAACATTTTAAAGAAGACATAAGACAAACTGCTTGAAAAAGTATTTTAAACTAAATTGGATTAGGATAAACGAACTCGTTGGCAATTTTATTTATTTGTTGTCTGATAAAAGGGTACAAAAATTTGATGGATCTTGTGAACTCTTTTTTTGGTTCCATGAAAGGAGACGATCAAATACATGTACGTTGGTTCCATGAAAGGAGATGATCAAATACGTGTACGAATGCGAAAAAAGAGTATCCATTTTCCTGCACAATTTGTGATCTCTTTAACACGCATCACAATATATGAAGTTGGCTTGTAACCTATGTATTCAACTTTTACATAGATGACAGCAAACATTTGTATTACCAGCATAGAAAATTTACCGAAAGCCCAACTAAGATGCAGTCGCCTACAACCAAAAGAATGTTGAGAGCCCGATTCTTTTTTGATATCTTGCTTCTATGTCTATCATATGCCTTTGAAACAGCCCTGGGGCTTGGAGTTGGCAACTTAGAATGGCAAACGCTACATTCTAACATCCCGTTCTTAGGCATCAAATATATTGAACTGAAATACAATGAACGTGAAAAAGTTAGAACACTGCAAGTCAAAGGTTGGACACTAAAGCATCAACCAAACATACAAACTCAGTACTAAGCCTACAATTGCACATTCTACATCAGCAGACGACCTTTCAGGTCAGGTTCTTATAATGATAACACTACATAATTAATACTCTATATGTAAACTACTTAAGTTCATTCAATTTCAAACAGCTAACAGCTTATTTCTGAATTGCACTGATATCAAGCAATACAGGAACAACAAAAAGAAAATTAAAATTGGAACTAGCTTACGATTCCGCAGATCTAGATCGTAGATCTCGATAGACTCCGGATAATCTTCAATCCACCGACAACAATACTAAGATCGCAATTGGACAGAGAAGAGCTTAGAGATGTTCCTGGTGCATTTATTTGCGAATAGGAAGAAGTAAAAAGTGGGTTGAGGTCGTATTAATTTACTTATTTAATTTTAAGATCCAGATACGAAATTGGAAAGACAGCATAAAATGAGAAAGATGTGAAAAAGAAGGAAAGGAGAAATGTACACAAATTGGCGTAATAATGTGGCGGCCCCTTTGATTAAAATTTGGATAATATAGGTGATGAATTTACCGGGTTATATTTACCGGGTTATTGCTGGCATGCGAATCAGTTGGACAATAAACAACGCCAATGCGTGCCAATATTTAAAAAATAATTTGAACTGGTTCCAATCAAACTATCAATTTTGGACATGAGTGTAAACGTTATGTAATAATAATCTTACAACCTTCTATGGTAAATGCATCTAATGATAACAAGAACCACTTTATTTTCAATGTCGTTGTATTCTAATAACTAATATCTAAGGTGGTTAATGGATACTCGAAAAATTCGAAATCCGTCCACATTCGTATTTGAAAAACGGATAAATATCCGATATCCAAAAAAAGGACGTGAATGCGGATATGAAGATATCCGTCTTATTCGCATCCGCAAATTATCCGTCCGATTTTTATAAGATTATAGTTTAAATCATGTGTATTAGTATAATGAAAGATATTTATTTATTGTTTTATTAAGTTAAAAGTTTATATTGTACACATTATACATATATTAACTATTCGAAACTATTTACTATCATAATATTTATTTATTTTTAACACTTTAATAATCAATTGGATTAAACAAAGTTTATGTTAAACTAAAATTTTCTATTTATGTTTCATATATAAGTCATCAACAGATAGGATAATTATTCTATATCTGTCTGTATCTGCGGATGCGGATATCCAATATCCGAAATGATTTCGAATGCGGATACGCATATGACACTATCCGCGTCCGAAAGTATCTGTTGCTAGGCCTACTAATACCTTGTCTGAGCCTATCAGTTTGCGTAACAACTCGATTTTTTGACGCCCGAAAAATCGACATCAATACGTCCACTGTATCAAATGTCAAACAATCGAATGCCGGAAAACCGAACCATTAGGGTAAAAGAAGAAGGAGGTAGAAGAAGAAATAGAAACAATATCAGAATCTCACAATCGCAGCAGAACAATATATAATAGATAAATGACTAATCTTTAGATCAAAAAGAACTATATCTATTTATACATTTCATCATCAGAGCTTAACAAAATTCATAGCACATAACTGGACAGTTATCATAACCTGTCCTCATAAAACTGACTATGCAGCTAATCATACACAGCAGAATATTCATTAAATACGTGTGATACGTCTTGCCATCCAGCTCGTCTCCTGAGCTCCACAACATCCTTTCATGTATCTATAATACTCGGTCTGACCCGAGCATTATAGCAAAATAACGTCCGAGTCGGTCTGGAATACCAGAGTGAGAAAACACACTCAATTGGATTATTAAAGTTTTCAAAATCTTTTGAAATCAAAGGTATCTCGTAAAACTATGCCACAAATAAACATGTTGGGTTTTTACCTTACGATAACCAAAACATTTTTATCATATTCGTCTGATATTATAATAGTGTCTATAGAAAGTAAAATAGAACCTAGCTGAAATGCTTTCATCTCACGTTCCAGCAATAGTTGGGCACAATCAAAACCGTACAGACGCTTACTGGAGATTGGATTCCATACAATGACAGGGCTATTGGGGTACCGCCCGTCACAGTACGTGGTCTAGATCACCGTACCGAGGATCCACCGTAATCCCCTGCAACATAAGACTGGAGCTACCCCTTACTGGATAGTCTGAATAAGATCACCCCGCAGTTGGGATCAGCAACCGCCCACACAGCCGAAATAAGGGAAATCTAGACAGGGATGAGCTTACCCTAATTGGTCGCTAGCCACTTAGCCTTGCGTGCACCTTCCATGTTTTAGTCATTCCCGGTTGATGAGGCTTGAGGCTACGCGTTACTTTTTTAGCACACATTCACTTAGAATGCTCATCGTCCTCCTGACGATGTTCTGATAGCATCCGTCCATACAAGTCTGTTCCGGGTCCGAATGAAACCGAATGCACTATTCCTACTACATCCATTTTGGAAGCACCCTCAGGATTAGTAGCAATTAGTCCTTGCACTTCACCGCTCCATCTTCGACTCCAAGCTCTTGTCTTCCTCACGAAAATGCTCAAACCAGATCGAAGTGGTTTTCAGAAAATTAATCCTAATCCCGGTCTCTTCGAAACGATCAACGCATTGGCCAATATTGATAGTCGGTTATTTAACTATCAAATAACATTCACAAATAACCATCAGGCATTAATAATTTTTCAAATTATTTATTTCAAAATATCTTCGCAAGATATTTTCTATATTTCAATCCTTTGAAAATAGTTTTCAAATCACTTCCTCTCTCGCGGAATAAATTCCACCCAATTGTTGTATTTCCACTGAAAACCACCAAGCCTTACTACTTTATATTTTTAAATAATTTAAATCACTTTATCCAAAAATATATACTTTAAAAACACTTAAACAAAAACCATTTAAAACACTTTATTTAAAATACTAGTTATGAAAATTTATAATAATTTCTCATGTAAAACTTAAGCCAAAACTAAATTTAAAATAAAAGTTATTTTATAAGGTATAAATATTAAATAATTATCTTTAAATCATAATACTAGTTAAACCTTTTAAATGTTCTACTCATATAATTAACTTAATAAATATTTACTTTTTAAAAAATTTAAAACCACTAACAAAATAATTTCTTTCTAAAACATTCTTTTAAAACTATTTTTAAAACCTCTAACTTATACTTGGAAATATTTCTTTGAAAATATACTTGGCTTTTCAATGAAATACACTTTCCACTCCACACCTTTAAAAATAAACCATTATTTATTTTTAAACAAACCACCCCTCCTTTATAAATTCCCATCCTGAATTTATACTTCCAAATAATCCTTTGATAAATATTTTACTTTATTTATAAACCCGTTTATAAATTCCATAATCTTATTTCCTTTAATCCCAGTTTTAAACACTTAATCGATTTTCAAAATTAACTCCATTTTAAAATAAATTCCTTTACTTATCCAAATTTATTTTAAAACCCATTAATTCCATATTTACTTCTATATTTATGATTTAAAGTCTTATTTAAACTGAAATATCCACTTCATACTTCATTCAAAATTCTACCCATTTATTTCTTCCCAAACATTTTAATCTTAAATTTTGAAAATAAAATCCTTTAAATTTTTAGCCAATATCACTTTAGTCTCCAAAACTCTTTTATTTCCATTTATTTAAAATCCTTATCTTTATTTCCATATTCAGAATTTATTTAATAGAATTCAAAAATTAAACTTTTATACTGTTTTTCAAATTCAATCTTTAATTTACCCAAATTCACTATATTATTTTACTTAAAAATCTCCTTTTTTATCTCCTTTAAAAAAAATCCAAACTTATATATTTTTCATTTTCTCAAATACCAATATATATTCAACCAAGTCATAGCATTCAATAATTTCATCTCCCAATATAATCATCACAAATTATCACATAAATCACATCGTTGAATATAAAATAAATTCAACGTTTTGAGGAATCCAGTTGGATCCCTCCAACCTGTTTCCCTACATCCACATATGTTAGTCAACAAATAAAATACCATTCCACTTCGAGGTGGAATATCGTGGTATAAAGGGTCATCCGCTATTATGCGGGGCGCATAGGGTCTCATCCGCTATATAATGCGATAAATCAATCACTCCAATATATACACACACACACACACACACACACTATTATATATAATATCACATCCAAACAATTCAAACAATCAACCAATAATTTAAATTTAAACTATTTAAATTAATGGCAATCCAAATGAGTGAGATTAACTCACCTTTGATTTTTAATTTGCAATCTGATCCACACCGGCTTAATTCTCCACGATTTTGGGCCTTGTACAAACATTACGGTTTTATTAATATTCGAATGAATCGAATGATCAATTGCTATTTTACTAAATTTAATTAACCAATTATTTAATTTTAAACTAATAAATTAACTTCTAATTTATGCTGCTATAATAATAATTTTTTTTCTTTCTTTTCTTTTTGAAACTACAAATATATTTTTATAAAAAAAATCTATATAGCTTCCAAAATCTTACTTCTATATAAACTATCAATTACTTAAAATTTCTATTTATATTTCCCCAAACCTTACCTATATATATATATATATATATATATACATAGTGATTGTTTTATCCATATATATAAAAAAAATAGAATTACTTTATACCTTTACTGCAATTATTATATTTCCTCTTCCTCATTGTATATTCATACATATATATCTATAAATCTTTACATGGAATAAATAGTATTTACTTGTACCATTTTTACTGTTTGCATGTGTAAATTTTTAAATTGAAAATAACAAAGGATTTTATATCTTACTGCAGATTTAAAAAAAATCTTACCTATGTATATACCTAATTTAATAAAGTAAAGAGAAATTACCCTCACTACTCATCTGCCCACTCGCGACCTCAACATCGACGCTGACGACGACGATTCGCTGCCTCCTACCAGAATCGCCTACCCGGCCTTGCGACCTCCTGCTCCTACTTCGACTTCGGCCTGGCTTCCCCTCCGCAACCTTTCCAAGTGAAATCGAACTCCGGCCACCCAAATCTTGGCTTCGCCGCCAGCAACCATGTCGCCATCTCGAACTTCGCTTCCCCTTCAGTGCCTCGCGGTCGCGCTCCACGATCTCAAGCTGTCGCCACCCCTTCCTGAGCTCCACGAATGAATTGATTTCACGAATCGATTAGGGATACGATTTGAATTCCACGGCCACCATTTAAACTTTTTTTTGTATACGAACGAATTTCATTGATATGAATTTAAAAAGAAAAATGAACAATTTTTATTTGGAAAAAAAACTGTCGTTCGACCCTTAAAATCCTTTTCTTCGTTCGTTATTTTTTTTTATTTTAAAGAGAAAGGGGAACGCGTGTTAACAGGGTGGACATGCGTTTCACCAAGGGGACACGTGTTCTAAGGTTATAAACGTGTTAAATTTGTGAATATATATATATATATATATATATATATATTTAATTCAAATTCAAATCATCTCGATTTTTGCAACTCACAATCTCGATTTCCTATCGAGGCATGCCGCTAGGCGTTCATAAAGTTATACCCCTATTCTGAACGTAATGGAAAAGGTTTTGAGTCCTAATTCGATCATATGGAGAAGATAGCTTTTTGGACCCGGTATTTATATTAAATTTTCGATATTAATTTCAGCATGTTTACCTATCGTACGATCACACGACAACTCAAAATGCTACGAAATTTGAAATTCGATAATAAAACACTATTACGGATCCAATGGCACTGGTTTCGTCGAATTCCAAGACTGTGCCTCGAAAGGCTATTTTTAAATATCGATTTAAACTATATATATTTTTAAAACTTAACAATACACTTCCAAATTCAATTCTAAAGCTTTCATTATCTTCCGTACTCTAAATATAAATTTTATAAGCTTTTGAAATATTTTTAACAAGCATAAAATTGAAGATTCAATATTTTACCCAACTTCCAATGATTACATTCAATAATTTAATTGTCGAATAAATAGTGATATTTGAAATTCAAGTTAAACTACCTTTGAAAATCAATTAAATACTTCAATTTCAAATATCCAGAAATTTCGGATCGTCACATTCCTCCTTTCTTAAAAGAATTTCGTCCCCGAAATTACTAGTTAAGAGGAATGGTCCACAGCCCATTAACTATTTCATAAAGCCAAACAGTTTTCAAACAACTTTCCCAACACAATCTTTTTATTAAAGACACTATCATTCTTACTACTTCCTAAACTCATCTATAACTTTCAAACAATATTATTTACCCGACCACTCAAATTATAATTCAAAACCAAATTTTAAATTATCAAAAATTTCTCAAAATTTTTGTAACTCCCTATATTTCCGAATTTTTTTGCCAGCATCTCCTTTGCGCGACTAGGTCGGTACAACTACAAAATGCCTCTACGGGCCCCCAAATTTCACAGGAAAACAAAAGGCTAAGTGGCTAGATCAGAAAAACCATCAAATTTCATATGACAATTTAAATACATACCTTTTGTCGAGCAATTCATATTTATCTTATGAAATCAAAAATCTCAATTTCCTTTTGCTTTTTAAACACCTGTATATGCTACTTAGCAATAATATCCAATCATAGCTGTCAAAATCATTTTATGAATTCCTTTTTACAAAAAGTTTCAATACCTATTTCATTCAAGCCCGTACGATGTACATATATCATCTGTACGCAATATTAATTCGATCGCTCACTTGATCACACAATTCCGCTTCCGAACTAGCATCATTCACCCGACTTTCAAGTGCGGACTTAGATCTAGTTACTTGATCAGAAACCGTCATTCTCCTCGCATAGCCATTTACTATAATAGAGAATTTCCAGAATTAATCAAAAAACCATATCTAGAGTTCGCGGTCGAAAATTTAGTGAAAAATCCCAACTCGGATCGGTATAACTACCTCGAAATTCTGTGCTCGAATCTGGATCAAATTGCTATGCGAATAAAATAATATACGTACATCCTACGTATTTATCTCAATTGATTATTAGCTATATCAATTTTCTTTTTATTCACATTTATGCTGGTTTCTATTCGCTTATCCAAATTTCCCTTTTTACCCAACTTTTATTAAATCTTCATCCAAATATTTACTTAGAATATTTCTCAATTCCAACTTTACTTAGGAATTAACCATGAACTTTCCTTAAGCTCAAAATAAATATTTTACCCACTTAAAAATTAATTTTCACTTCACTATTTAAGCTTTCACGTCTATTTTCATTCAATTTACAATTTCAATTCTAATTGAAGTCGGTTTATCTTAAAATTTTGAATACTGAATTTTTATCAACTATCTTTCATTCATATCTAATCCTTATTATTATTTTAAATTAGTTTCATTTACTAATTTATTTTAAATTTCAAATAAAAATTTTATTTCCAAACTTTTACTTCTTTTAGTTCCCTCAAACAAATTCAACAATTTCAATTTACTTAACACAATTTAAATTGAATTTCAAATATTCAGTTTAAATTCCATTTACTTACAATTTTAAATAAGTATGTTCATTCGCAAATTTATTTCAAACTTAATAAATTTTATTTCAACGACCATTACACTTAGTCTACTTTACTTAGACTTTTTCTTTACGTTCACTTTTACTTTACTAGATTTAATTACACTCCAATTCAATCCAAATTTTAAACTTCTATAAGTTTTTTCCCAACTTATTTACATTCCACTCACTAATCTCTTTTAATTTACTTCATTTAATTGGCTTATCTACCACTTTACTTATTTGCCACGCTCACTTTTATTCAACCCTTTTTAAGTTAAATTTCATTCTAACAAAATTCAGATTCTACAAGTTCCCAAACTTATTTGAATCTCCATAAACATTTTCAATTTACTTTCAGAGTTTTAAACAATTTCTTAAACATTCCAAAACATTTTTGAAATCATGTATACCCAACCCAAATCATTTCTTTGAATTTCAAAACCAAACCCAGTTTCGCAAACAACTCCAATTTAAAACATTTTGGCAGCAAATCCTTTCTTGGAAACTCGAAAATGAACATCGATGATGCTGCAGTCATCACAGAAGTTATTTTCCAACTACCGAAAATAGTTCAGTGCTTTAATTCTTTTAAAACATTTTCAAATATTTTTGATTCCAAATCTCACCAAATTTCATGTCCAATTCAAAAATATTTCCAAAATAATATCACTATTATTTCTCCAAAACCTTTGACAAATATTTTCAAATCAAAGGAATTTAATTTCTAAAATTTCAATCCCAAATCCTTTTAATGTATTTTCAAATATTTCTCTGGAATTCTATTTCAAATTATAAATCATATTAACAATTCACGTTTACAAATCCCATTTATATATGAATTTATTTCTTAGCTTTTGGTTATAACATTATTTTCAATTTCCACACAACAATGATAATATTTTAATATTATCACTTCCTAACAAACAAGCAACCATATATAACTATAATAATTTACGGAAAACTATTTCTTTTATATACAAAAATAATTTGGGTAAAATTATTTCATTTACCCTATTTTAAAATAATACTATGTCGATTTATCTTGTTTAAGAGTTTAGAAACCCCTCTCGATGACATGGCGTTTCACATATCGACCAGAATCCATAAACACTCAACCGATAAATCAACACAATGTAAAAACAATTTTTTATATTCACTAACAAATACACGCTCAAACTCATTCTAGAGTACTACGGACTCTATTTCCAATGAGTAATTCCCACCAGAGCCAAGGTTCTCGCTTAACCTTAAGCTCCGATACCAAATGTAACGACCCGATTTTTCGACGCCCGAAAAATCGACATCAATACGTCCACTGTATCAAATGCCAAACAATCGAATGCCGGAAAACCGAACCATTAGGGTAAAAGAAGAAGGAGGTAGAAGAAGAAATAGAAATAATATCAGAATCTCACAATCGCAGTGGAACAATATATAATAGATAAATGACTAATCTTTAAATCAAAAAGAACTATATCTGTTTATACATTTCATCATCGGAGTTTAATAAAATTCATAGCACACAACTGGACAGTTAATATAACCTGTCCTCACAAAACTAACTATGCGGTTAATCATACACAGCAGAATATTCATCAAATACCTATGATACGTCTCACTATTCAGCTCGTCTCCTGAGCTCCACAGCATCCTTTCCTGTATCTATAACACTTGGTCTGACCCGAGCATTATAGCAAAATAACGTCCGAGTCAGTCTGGAATACCAGAGTGAGAAAACACACTCCATTGGATTATTAAAGTTTTCAAAATCTTTTGAAATCAAAGGTATCTCGTAAGACCACGCTACAAATAAACATGCCGGGTTTTTACCTTACGATAACCAAAACATTTTTATCAATTTTTCCTGATATTATCTATAGAAAGTAAAATAGAATCTAGCTGAAATGCTTGCATCTCACGTTTTTGCAATAGTTGGGCACAATCAAAACCTTACAGGTGCTTATTGGAGATTGGATTCCATACAATGGCAGGGCTACAGGGGTACCTTCCGTCACTGTAGGTGGTCTAGATCACCGTACCGAGGATCCACCCTGATCCCCTACAACACAAGACCGGAGCTACCCCTTACTGGATAGTCCGAATATAATCACCCCGCGGTTGGGATCAGCAACCGTCCACACAGCCAAAATAAAGGACATCTAGACAGGGATGACCTTACCTTAATTGGTCGCTAGCCACTTAGCCTTGCGTGCACCTCCCTTTTTTAGCCATTCCCGGTTGATGAGGCTCGAGGCTATGCGTTACCTTTTTAGCACACATTCACTTAGAATGCTCGTCGTCCTCCTAACGATGTATGATAGTATTTATCCATACAAGTCCATTCCGGGTTCGCACGGAACCGAAGGCACTATTCCTACTACATCCATTTTGGAATCAACCTTAGGATTAGTAGCGATTAGCCCTTACACTTCAACGCTCCATCTTCGACTCTAAGCTCTTGTCTTCCTCACGAAAACGTTCAAACCGGGTTGAAGTGGTTTTCGAGAAATTAATCCCGATCCCGGTCTCTTCGAAACGATCATCGCATTGGCCAATATTGATAGTCGGTTATTTAATTATCAAATACCATTCACAAACAACCATCATGCATTAATAATTTCCCAAATTATTTATTTCAAAATATCTTTGCAAGATATTTTCTATATTTCAATCGAAAATACTTTTCAAATCACTTCCTCTCTCGCGGAATAAATTCCATCCAATTGTTTTATTTCCACTGAAAACCACCAAGCCTTAATACTTTATATTTTTAAATAATTTAAATCACTTTATCCAAAAATATATACTTTAAAACACTTAAATAAAAACTATTTAAAACACTTTATTTAAAATACTAGTTATGAAAATTTATAATAATTTCTCATGCAAAACTTAAGCCAAAACTAAATTTAAAATAAAAGTTATTTTATAAGGTATAAATATTAAATAATTATCTTTAAATCATAATACTAGTTAAACCTTTTAAATGTTGTACTTATATAATTAACTTAATATATAATTACTTTTTAAAAAATTTAAAACCACTAAAAAAATAATTTCTTTCTAAAACATTCTTTTAAAACCATTTTTAAAACCTCTAACTTATACTTGGAAATTTTTCTTTGAAAATATACTTGGCTTTTCAGTGAAATACACTTTCCTTTCTACACCTTTAAAAATAAACCACTATTTATTTTTAAACAAATCACCCTTCCCTTATAAATTACCATCTTGAATTTATACTTCCAAATTATCCTCTGATAAATATTTCATTTTATTTATAAACCCCATTTATAAATTCCATAATCTTATTTCCTTTAATCCCAGTTTCAAACACTTAATCGGTTTTCAAATCAATTTTCAAAATTACTCCATTTTAAAATAAATTCCTTTACTTATCCAAATTTATTTTAAAACCCATTAATTCCATATTTTCTTCTATATTTATGATTTAAAGTCTTATTTAAACTGAAATATCCACTTCATACTTCATTTAAAATTCTACCCTTTTATTTCTTCCTAAACATTTTAATCTTAAATTTTGAAAATAAAATCCTTTAAATTTTTAGCCAATATCACTTATGTCTCCAAAACTCTTTTATTTCCATTTATTTAAAATCCTTATCTTTATTTCCATACTCAAAATTTATTTAATAGAGTTCAAAAATCAAACTTTTATATTTTTTCCAAATTCAATCTTTAATTTACCTAAATTCACTATATTATTTTACTTAAAAAGTTTCCCTTTTATCTTCTTTAAAAAAATCCAAACTTATATATTTTTCATTTTCTCAAATACCGATATATATTCAACCAAGCCTAGCATTCAATAACTTCATTTCCCAATATAATCAATATAATCATCACAGATTATCACATAAATCACATCGCTGAATATAAAATAAATTCAACGTTTTGAGGAATCTAGTTGGATCCCTCCAACCTGTTTCCCTGCATCCCCAGATGTTAGTCAACGAATAAAATACCAATTCCACTTCGAGGTGGAATATCGCGGTATAAAGGGTCATCCGCTACTACGCGGGGCGCATAGGGTCTCATCCGCTATATAATGCGGGAAATCAATCACTCCAATATATATATATATATATATATATACACACACACACACACTATTATATATAATATCACATCCAGACAATTCA
Organism: Allium cepa; assembly: GCA_030765085.1. NCBI lineage: Eukaryota > Viridiplantae > Streptophyta > Magnoliopsida > Asparagales > Amaryllidaceae > Allium > Allium cepa. The sequence goes on along the minus strand of CM060938.1, from coordinate 398,877,130 downwards.
AACAATCAACCAATAATTTAAATTTAAGCTATTTAAATTAACGGTAATTCAAATGAGTGAGATTAACTCACCTTTGATTTTTAATTTGAAACCCAATCCACACCGGCTTGATTCTCCATGATTTTGGGCCATGCACAAACATTATGGTTTTATTAATATTCGAATGAAAATCGAATGTTCAATTCTTATTTTACTAAATTTAATTAACCAATTATTTAAACTAATAATTTAACTTCTAATTTATGCTCCTACAATAATTTTTTTTTTGCTTTCTTTTCTTTTTGAAACTACAAATATATTTATAAAATTCTATATAGCTTCCAAAATCTTACTTTTATATAAACTATCAACTACTTAAAATTTCTATTTATATTTCCCGAAACCTTACCTATATATAAATAGTGATTGTTATATATATATATATAACAGAATTACTTTATAACTTTACTGTAATTATTTTTTTCTCTTCCCCACTATATATTCATGCATATATATTATAAATCTTTACATGGAAAATAAATAGTATTTACTTATACCATCTTTATTGTTTGCATGTGTAAAATTTTAAATTGAAAATAACAAAGGGATTTATATCTTACAGTATATTTTAAAAAAATCTTGTCCATGTGTACACCTAATTTAATAAAGTAAAGAGAAATTACGCTCACTGCTCATCTGCCCACTCGCAACCTCAACATCGACGCCGACTACGACGATTCGTTGCCTCCTACCAGAATCGCCTACCCGGCCTTACAACCTCCTGCTCCAATTTCCACTTCGGCCTGACTTCCACTCCACAACCTTTCCAAATGAAATCGCACTCCGGCCACCCAAATCCTGGCTTCGCCGCTAGCAACCATGTCGCCATCTCGAACTTCGCTTCCCCTTCAGTGCCTCGCGTTCGCGCTCCACGATCTCGAGCTGTCGCCACCCCTTCCAGAGCTCCACGAATGAATTGATTTCGCGACTTGATTAGGGATGCGATTTAAATACCACGGTCACCATTTAAACTTTTTTTTTGTATACGTACGAATTTCGATGCTATGAATTTAAAAATAAAATGAATAATTTTTATTTGAAAAAAAAAACTATCGTTCGGCCCTTAAAATCCTTTTCTTCGTTCGTTATTTTTTTTATTTTAAAGAGAAAGGAGAATGTGTGTTAACAGGGTGGACATGCGTTTCACCAGGGGGACACATGTTCTAAGGTTATAAACGTGTTAAATTTGTGAATATATATATATATATATATATATATATATATATTTAATTCAAATTCGAATTCAAATCGTCTCGATTTTCGCAACTCGCAATCTCGATCTCCTATCGAGGCGTGCCGCTAGGCATTCATAAGGTTATACCCCTATTCCAAACGTAATGGAAAAGATTTTGAGTCCTAATTCGATCGTATAGAAAAGATAGCTTTTTGGACCCAGTATTTATATTAAATTTTCGATATTAATTTCAGCGCGTTTACCTATCGTACGATCACCGACAACTTCAAATGCTACGAAATTTGAAATCCGATAATAAAACACTATTATGGATCCAATGACACTGGTTTCATCGAATTCCGAGATTGTGCCTCGGAAGACTATTTTTTAATATCGATTAAACTATATATATTTTTAAAACTTAACAAAACACTTCCAAATTCAAATCTAAAGCTTTCATTATCTTCAGTACTCTAAATATAAATTTTATAAGCTTTTGAAATATTTTAAACAAGCATAAAATTGAAGATTCAATATTTTACCCAACTTCCAATAATTACATTCAATAATTTAATTGTCGAATAAATATTATATTTGAAATTCAAGTTAAACTAACTTTCAAATATTTAAAATCAATCAAATATTTTAATTTCAGATATCCAGAAATTCCGGGTTATCACAGTTTGTTTTCTCTTTTTTTCCCATTTGTTTGGAACTCTACAAACTCTCCTCTTTCCCTTTACAATTATAATTTTTCACCGTTATACTTTCTTTATTTTATGTATGTTCTGTTATTTTCATTTAAATTCTCCACCACCCTCTCTTACTAAAATAACTAAATAAAAAAAATATCCAATCGAATCTAAAGTATATTTCCTTATTTAGTTTCTTGTTCCATTTAGATAAACATAGCGGATAAAATACTAATGATTCACGTCAAATAACATTCTTTCTTATTTCCTATAATTTGTTTAGATCAAAAATAGTTATTTTTATCTCATTGTTTAAATATTTTAGTGACGTCAAAAATTATTTTATGTCGTTCCATGTCCATCTTCTACATATCTTTTTATCGAATCACATCACGTCCATTGGTGGAAATTTGAAGATTTTAAACATTTGTTCTATTTTTTTAGCTACGGGTGGAGGTTGAACTTAATTGATTGTTTGGATTGAACCCGATCAGGATTTCAAAAGTTCACGTTCCACAAGTCAGAATTTATTGATGCAGTTTATAAGTGGATGTTTATTTTACTCTTGTAAATTCCTAGTTTGATGTAGTTCTTCATGTTAATGTATATATGTTGCAAAGGCGATGATGATAGACTAAGAATTTGAAATTCATATTGAATTGGACTACCTTTTTTCAGTGGATAGTGTTGATGCCAAAAATGGACATCAACACCCATAGAATCTTATGGAGATTAAACAAAGAATAGTATTGAAAACAAAGCAGAAGAAGTAAATGAGAACATGGATTTTTATAGTGGTTCGGCAATCTTCGCTTACGTCCACTTCATATTTTTATTGATATTCCACTCCATTATCATTACAAGAGTGTTTGGATCAGCTGGAATCCATTAGTACAAAGGTGAAGAAGAATAAAAATGATAGAGCTTTGAAAGAGAAAGCCATCCCCATTTCTGACATCATGCCTAATGTATTTATAGAGGAAGACGTGCATGGATCAGACCAAAATTTTGGCAGAAAGTTTAGGAGACTAAGACAATACGAACCAAAAATTTACAGGCCCATCGGGGCCCACAATAGGGGTCGGTACCGACCCCTATAAATGCATCCAAATGAGCTGCGATCTCTGTGAGGGATGCCCCATGATGTTAGCTACTTGCTTCCTAAATTCATGCAATTTCGACATACGGTTTGTGAGATATCGCATTTCGTGAAGTAGTGTTGCTTGAATTCTAATTTCTATCGATCCCTCTAGAGGGATCGGTACCGATCCCTCTAGAGGGATCGGTACCGATCCTTCCAACTTGCTCCAAATGCCATGCAATTCCTTTGGGGTGTTCCACATGTCCTAATTAGCTTATACTCTAAGTTTCATGTTGATAGCACCTGTAGATTTTGAGTTATTGACCGATCATTGTTATAATATGTAGTGAAAGCTGAATATGGACGATCCTTTTTATACAGATCCACCTCTATACCGATCCCTTTTATACATATCCCTTTTTATACCGACCCCTTTTATACCGATCCCTTTTAATAGGTGAAGTAATTTGCCCATAACTTTAGCATACGAATTTCAAATGACTTGAAACTTGGAATGTAGCCTCATGGGGCCTTCCTTGTCACACTGTATCGATCTTACCAAGTTTGGGACATTTGTTGAGGATATGTACCAAACCCCTAAGGAAATGGATAGGCCATGAACCCCCGCTTGGGAGAGGCATTACTCCATACTTAGAATATTAAGGAGAGTCTATCCGTTAGCCTCGGTTGTCGTCACTTCATATCATTGTCTGCGCTTGATCTCTAATCCTAACAATCATCTCTCTGGGCTGTCTTCCTCAATGGTCGTCTAGTCTAACTTGTCCAGTTAGTCTAAATATAGCCGGGCCAAAAAGCCGAGTAATAGATAGGATTTATGTAATATCCCATTATAGTTATAATACAAGAGAGAATTTACCATTTTGAAGGCATCCTAAAATGAGGATACTTTAGCAGCTACATATGTATTGATTGAAGTGCATGAGATTCAAGGCGAGTGTAGGTACCAGTAGAAAAATACAAGTACGCACCTGTAATATTCTCTAATTCTTATGGTTCGCTCAACTTAAGCTTTAATACCACGTGTAACGGTTCGTCCGTCATTTACAATACCCTAAACCAATGCTAAACAAGCACATATGTTTTGATAGCTATAAAATCCACTTAAAGAGCAAAGGCATGAAAGAAAATAACAAAAACGCTAGCCTTTACTAAAATGGGATTTGATAAGGATCATGAAGGAAGGTTTCATAGGCATTGAGAAGGCTTTCGAAGGATCGCAAGCACTGGGCACTCTCACTAGTAATAAATAATGTAAAAGCCATCGAAAAAGATGAAAAAGGGGAAACAGGGCTATCTTTCCGTCTCTTTTAGACCTTCCGACACAGATGGATAAGCAAAGACAGCTTCGGAACCCTTTTGAAGGCAACGAATATTAATCTCTCATTTGTGCGCCAAACCTTTCAGAACTAAAGGTTTCGCCTTTATAATAACCCTTTCGAAAGCATATCCAAGCCTTTCGAACCGATCGAGGCCAATGACATTAGGAGAAAGTTCCACATCAATCAACAGGCATGCATTTAGATGCTACCAACTGTGTCGAAACCATTAGTGCTTCAATGTCTTCGAAGCCCACATGAACAACCTTCGACAGAGTCGAAAGGCTCCCATTTTTACTTTCAATGACAATAAGGCAGCATGAAGAGAAAGGCACATTTGAAGACCTTTCGACAACGTCTAAAGCAGTTCTGGGGAAAGCAAAGAAAAGAGATACTAAAGATTTAACAAAGGCGAAAGGTTGATAAAAGACCCTTTTAACTTAGCCGAAAGGTCTAGAGAAAAATAAAGAAAGCATAAGGGTAAATGAAGGACTCGAAGGAGATGCCTTTCGACTACATCGAAGGCAGACGACGCCTTTCAACCAAGTTGAAAGGCATGAGACGACGTATAAAAAGGGGTCTTTCGACTGGGTTGAAGGCATAGGCGCGGAAGGAAGGCCGACCTGCATTTATAAATAAGACCCAAGGGGTCTAGTTTTGGGGACCGGATTTTGGGAATTCTAAATTCATTTCTTTTATACCAACTTCTAAGCTGCAATAAAATCCTCTGTGAACCCTAAATCAATTTGGGGGATAAAGCTCATATAATTGCAACTCATTTTGGATCATTAATAAAGGTGGGATGACGGATCATTAAAGATTTCGATGATGAGGAAGATCATTAGCTATACTAATGATCCATTGCACACGATTCTATCTTATTCTGCTAACTTCGTTTTATCTATGCAATACTTCTGATCGACTTGGATATCTACATTCGAAACACGTCACCATCGAAACCAATATTAGAAAATGAAAACAAAAATGGTGATCGGGGTTTCGACATTGATGAAATGATGAAACTTAGGAATATCCAGGTCGATCTTATATAGAATAAAGAGAATAAATCTTGAACAGTTACAAGCGGGCTCGTTTCAAAAGGATGAAACTCCTCCCGACTTGGTCGAAAAGGGATACCAATGGGAGCCAGTTTGCAATTGGCTGTCGAATGACCAACGAAGAATACATTTGAAAGGGGTTTTTATTCAATTACCTCTAAAACCCTTTCGAAGAGGTTCCTCAACAAAAGTGTCGAAATCAATGTGGTCAAGAGCAGCTGTCTCATATTAGTAAAATATGCATACCTTTCGACATGGTCGAAACCTTTCGACCTGATCGAAAGGAATGGAAAGCCAAAATGAATAGTTTTTTCCGACCTACTCAAAAGAAAGGTTTTGAGAAAGGTGCTACTTCCTTTGCTTGCCTTTCCAAGCTAACTTCTTAAACCCTCTCGACTAAGTTGACCTAGTTGAATGGTAGGTTTCGAAGGAAGTAACCTTCTCAACAATCTTGTTTCATTTGATCTCATATAGCTTTGAGGATGTTGACAAGTTTTCTTGTTAACATTTTTGGTGCTAAAAGGAGGTCTTGAACCTTCGGCCTTGTGGTTATCTTATAGACTAATTTTAGATCATTTGACTTGGCGTAGGAAAATGAGACCTAACCTACTAAGAAGAATGGAGGAAGGGGTTATCCACACAACAACTCTTAAGGAGGACATAGCTCCGTCCTTTAATTTGGATAGGGATGATCAAGGGCAACCCTCATCATTAGCTCAAGAGGATGAGAATACTGCAAAAATCAAGCACTTAGAGCAGCAGTTGCAAGAAATGCAAGAGCTTCGCAAAATGGCACTATCTCAAAAAAATTCAAAAATGGCAAAACCAACTCAGGAGGATGAGGTAGTTTCACTCAAAAGAAACTTGAAAGCTTATTCCAATGAAAACAAAAGCAAAATAGATCTAATGTCCTCCAAGAAGAAGGAATGCCCTCAATCTAAAGCCAATCACCAAGGGAGAGTTCTCGATAAGTCGCTTAAACAATCCAGAAGCTATATGTCAAAGGAATATTTCTCGGATCAAGAAAATTATCGTATTATTGAAGCTTATCTGAAAGATGTAGCTGAAAAGGCAATAAAGAATGCAATGAATATAAAATGGAATAGGACTATGGACGAAAATGCTAATGATAATAAACCAGTGCCACCCTTTACTGATGAGATCATGGCAATCGTCATCTGCCTTATATGAAGATCCCAACAATGAAATACCATGGAGTCAGAGATCCAGATGATCATTTAATGGTTTTCGATAGCCAAATGGATTTATACAATGCGTCAAAAGCTATCAGATGCTGGTTATTCCCCGTCACGCTCTAAGGAGCTATGACAAAGTGGTATAGACAGTTTCGAGAGAAAACCATATATTCATGGCAACAGTTCTCTTACGAATTCTTTGTCCAGTTCTGCATTTGCAAAGGTCTCATTGTAGATTATACAGTCTTGGCCAACACAAAGCAAAGATAGTGGGAATCCTTAGGAGACTATTTGAGGAGATTCAACACAGAGGCACTAAAAGCAAAAGATATGAATGATCGAGACAAGCTTATTGCAGTTCACTCCAGCTTGGTAGAGAGCGCCTCCTTTTGGAAGTAGCTCTTCGTTAACGGGTGTAAAGATTTACAAGATTTCTGCATTCAGGTTGACAAGTTCATTCGGACGAATGAACTTTACTATGCTAAGAGGAAAGCTATCCCCAAGAAAGAAGGGTGGAGATTTGACCTAGACCCAAAAGAACAAGATGGGAAGAGCCAATTGCTAACGTAGTCGCTTTAAACAAGCCATTGTCTTATGTTTACACTGTGGCCAACGAAAGAGTTAACTTTCCGACCTTTAAGGCCAAGAATAACCCTGAAAAAAGAAAGGGAGGAGATTACTGTGCTTATCATAAGGCAAACGACCACAAAAACGATGAGTGCAGGGTTCTAGCTGGAATCGTCTAGAAACTGATATGTGAGGGTCATTTGACGGAATTTATTCAAGATCAGCAAAAAGTTCAATGGACAAGGGATAGTCCAAAGAAACACCCCGGTAATGTTGTTAATGTATTGGAAGATGAAGACCTCCTAAGCTTAAGCCTACCGATAAACAGAATTGACGTAATTCATGGAGGGCCGCATCCGGTAGGGAATAGCAAACGGGCCTGAAGAAGATACATCAAGGAGGCAAAAGAAGGCATCTTCTCTATCCAGGAAGAGCCCTCATTAAAGAATCCACATCTCAGTATTCAAATGTCAAACCTTGTTGTAATCTCTCAAGAGCTGAAAATGGGGGTTCACCATCTGCATAACGATCCATTGATGATTACTGCTCAAATTGGATTATCCATCATCTTTAAAATTCTGGTTGACATAGGTAGCGTAATCAATGCAATCTTCAAGCACGCCTTTATAGGAAATGCGGATTACGGATCTTAAGGCAGAATTAACACTAGAGGAGGGTGAATAGTGTTTAATTAATTTTATGAATCCTTTTGAAATATTTTCAAATTAAATCCAAACAAATGCAATTCACAAACACAGAAATAATCACAGAATCAGACACAGATGCAAATAGTAAATAAAGCAGCAAAGGAAAGAACACACTGAAATTTTATACTGGTTCGGAGTTACCCTACATTTAGTCCCACATAATTTCTTGTGTAGATTTCTTTTCAAATATAATGTTGATATTACAATCTCGATTTCAAGGCCACGAGATACACCCTACCATCTCCAAGTCTAGGGCAAACTCTCTTGATTTAACCAGGCTACAAGATCACCTAATTTATTTACGGGCTACAATCACACCGAATTGATTTACGGGCCACAATCACACCGTTTTCAATCACATTTTGGTAGAAAGAGACTTGATACACTTTGATCTTTCGATCTTTGATTACAAATGATCTTATAACTCTAAATAGCACCGAGATCTTTGAGAGAGAGTGGCGGAAAATCAAACTAGAGATGATCGAGTGTGATTCACTTAGAATTTAGGTAGAGTTTTGTTAAAGCATTTGAAATATAAGAGAATATTTGAGTCGAGAAGAAGAAGTGAAGAAATGAAGAAAAACTAACTTAAAATTTGTTGAAAGCAACTGGTATTTATAGAAGACAACAGTCATGTTCATTCGCGAAAGGTTATGACGAATAGACACTTCTTTTGAAAATTTGAATTTTAAATTCTACGGTTACCATGTCAACATGGGAGGATGAGGGATGTCGACATGCCTATGTTATTTTTGAAAATAGATTTTCTTCAAAATGATTTTTATTCTAAAACTTGTCAAAACAATTTCTAGACTTTGTAAACCATTTTGAATATAGTTTAAACTTATAAAAAAGTTTTAGAAAGTAATCTTAAAATATATAATCTATAATATAAAGTAATATTTAAAAACTAAGTATAGATTTCTTTAAAATATATTAAAGCTAAAATATTAAAATCAAGAGATGTTTTAAAAAGCAAGAGATGATTTTAAAATTAATATGATTAAACATAGTTTTTGAATCAAGGCTAAAATATTTAAATTGATATAGATGACTTTAAAAAGATAGTTTTGAAAAAATAAATCATTTTGAAAATTTGGTGGGTTCCATTCCACTAGAGAAGGTCGTAGGTTCCATCCCACTAAAGAGGTCGTGGGTTCCATCCCACTAAAGAGGTCGTGGGTTCCATCCCATTATTAAAGCGAGAAGGTGGATTTCATTCCACAATTAAAATCCAAATAAAGATTTAAGTGCTATTATGAAGTTTTAACATAAATCTAGACTCTATTACTTGTCTTGATATCTTGAACTCTTGATAATCTTAATACTCATGAGTCTTCAGTCTTGATTTCCACAATCTTGAATTCGTCACTCTTGAATATCTATACTCAGTCTTGAATCTTTATATTGTACAGTCTTTATTCTCAGTATACATATACATATACATATATATCCTGCATATACATATATATCTAGACAAGAATATTTGTATTTATATTTTACAACAAGTCCTAAGGTTGTTGTCATCAAAAGCATCATCTCAGGAACTAACAATCTTCCCCTTTTGATGATGACAACCTATGTTTATAAAATCTACTCCAACAAACTTCGATTCTACTCCGACCCCCCCTTATTCCAACAACTCCTCCTTAATCTAAGCATATCTAACCTATTTTATAGTTCTCCCCTTTGTCATCAACATAAACTAATCCTAAACTACATAACTCTCCCTTAAACTATGGAACTAAAAGCTAATAATGAGTATAATAAGCAAAACATAAATCTGATTTTATTATATATGATGTTACATCACATATATATATGAAACATAGACAAAAATATATAAAAGTACACAAAATATAAAAACATTAATATAATAACAATCTAATGAGAGTCCATGACAATTGATGACTTGTGAATCGAACAATTAGGGCAATGGAGGCAAAAGTTCCCATGTTGTTCGACCAAATTACCATTTTTGTCAAAACAAACTTCTCCAACGCAAATAAATTTATCGTCCTTGCCCATTTGCGCTTCTTCCTCTTCATCTTCGTCGTCCTCTAATGGATTATGAATACGAGGAATCATCTTCATTCACAATAGGGTTTGCATGATTATCCATTAGATTTTTTTGCAAAATTCTAAGACTCTTGCCTTGTTTCTTTTGTTCCTTTGCCATCCTTATTTGCATAACTTGTAATTCAGTCAGCATTTGCAGTGAATCCTTCATAGTTTCCTCGATCTTCCTTACTCGAGCCAATGTAGTATGTTGAAACAGACCAGAATTAGGAGAAGGGAAGGAAAAGGTTGCATTTGGTTTGATTTAGAAGAGGATGCCATTATTTTATATTTTCAAAATTTTATTGCAGAGAACATGAAGTAAGAAGACAAAAAAATTTGAAATGTTGTAATTATATAACCATCAAACTGATTTTAAAGGGAAAATCAAAATTTCAAAGTTTACTGTTGTATGTCGACATGAGGTATAGGGGCATGTCGACATCTCTTTGGAAATTTTGACAATTTTGTTTTTCTTTCTTTATTTAAATATATATGTTACTATATCTATATTCTAATCTCAGTTATGTAAAAAAACACTTAGTTCTCTTCTTAATTTAATAAAGGTTGATTGATTCAAGGGTTTGGTTAGAATATCAACTATTTGATTCTCAGTGTCGATAAATTCAAGAGAAATAATCTCTTTACTTATATTATCTTCGAAAAATGATGTCTGATATCAGTATGTTTTGTATTGGCATAATGAGTAGGATTTTTGGATAAATTTATTGCAATTATATTGTCACAATAAATTGGTGATTTTGAAATATTTAATCCAAAATCCTTTAGCGTCTGTTGCATATGGATAACTTAAGAACAAGCCAAAGCAGCAGGACATATTCTGCTTCAGTTGTTGATAGTGAGACTGTAATTTTCTTTTTACTAAACCAGAAAACCAGAAAATGTCCTAAAAAGTGACAAGTTCCACTTGTGCTTTTTCGGTCTGATTTATATCCAGCATTGTCAGCATCACAATATGAGATTAACAAATGAATCATTTTTAGAGTAAAATAGGCCATAGTCTAAAGTGTGTTTAACATATCTTAGGATATGTTTAACAACTTTTAAATGGGCTTCTTTGGGTTGAGATTGGTACCTTGCACAGAGACAGACAATATGCATGATATCAGGCCTACCCGCAGTTATATAGAGTAGCGATCCAATCATTCCCCTGTATAGTTTTTGATTAAAATCTTTTTACTTGTCTTTTTTATTTAAGGATTTATTGGTTGCCATAGAAGTGGTTTTTCCACTTGCAGTGGTCATACCAAACTTACTAACTAGATCCCTAGCATACTTTTCTTGACTTATGAAAATACCACTATCTAATTGTTTTATTTGCAATCCTACAAAGAAAGTAAGTTCACCCATATGACTCATCTCAAACTCTTTTGTCATTATTTTAGAAAACTCTTTGTTCATTTCATTGTTTGTTGATCCAAAAATTATATCATCTACATAAATCTATACTAACTGGATATCATTTTTGTTTCTTTTAATAAAAAGAGTATTATCTACTTTACCAGTTTCAAAATTTAATTGTAATAGGTAAGATCTTAATCTGTCATACCAGGCTCTAGGAGCTTGTTTCATACCATATAAATCTTTCTTTAATTTGTAAACATGATTTGAAAACTTTTCTTCTTCAAAAAGTGGAGGTTGTTTAACATAAACATCCTCTTTAACAAAACCATTTAAAAAGGCACATTTTGACATCCGTTTGAAATCATTTGAAATTGTTCTGATTTGCGAAAGCAAATTTAATTCTAAGGGCTTCTAATCTTGCTATGGGTGCAAAGGTTTCATCATAGTCTATTCCTTCTTCTTGACAATAACCTTGCACGGGTTAGCTTTATTTCTTACGACCTCACCTTGTTCATTCATTTTATTTTATAAACCCATTTGGTTCCTGTTATAGTTTTGTCCTCAGGTCTAGGAACAAGTTCCCATACATCATTTCTAGTGAATTGATTCAGTTCTTCTTGCAAAATAAGAATCCATGAATCATCAGATGATGCTTCCTTTAGATTTTTGGGTTCAATAGTTGATATGAAAGCTACATTGCTCATCTTGTTTAGTTGATTTCTAGTTCTAACAACAGATTCAATATTTCCTAGTATATTTTCTATAGGATGAGCTTTTAAAAGTTTGATCCTTTTATTAGGATGAACAGTTTCCCAATTTGATTCATTATTTAGTAACAAAATCTTTTTCATCGTTTAATTGAACAAAATCTTTGAAATTTTCATTAAAAGGTACATGCATTGTTCCTTCAATGGTGTTAGTTTTTAAATTGAAAACTCTATATGCTTTACTTCTATTAGAATATCCGGTAAAGATTCCTTTGTTAGATTTAGGATCAATTTATCCAAACCGTCCTTTGTATTTAGAATAAAGCATTTACTTTCAAAAACTTTAAAATAAGATACTTTTGGTTTCTTATTGAAAAGAAGTTCATATGGTGTTTTGTTGGTTAGAGGTCTAACTAAAATCCTATTCAAAATGTAATAAACTGCAGCGACTGCTTCAGCCCAAAAATTTCTAGGTAATTTACTATTTGAAAGCATAGTTCTTACACACTCTTGAATCGTCCTATTTTTACGTTCTACCACTCCGTTTTGTTGTGGAGTTATTGGAAATAAAAATCATAAGTTATTCCTTTTTTATTACAGAAATTCTCAAAATTTTCATTTTCAAATTCTCCACCGTGATCACTACGAACAGTTTTGATTTTTAAAGAAAGTTTATTTTGGATTCTTTTTGCAAAAGTTTTAAAATAAATCAAAATCATCACTTTTATGTTTCATAAAAATTATCCATGTAAATCTAGAATAATCATCTACAATCACAAAAACATATTTACTGTGATTTGTTGACTGAATTTAAGATGGACTACACAGATCTAAATGAAGTAACTCAAGAGGTTTTGAAGTTGAAATCATATCTTTCAATTTAAATGAACTCTTTCTAAGTTTTCCTAATTGACAAGCATCACATATGCTATCTACTTTAAAATACATTTTAGGGAGACCTCTTACTAGATCAAGTTTTGAAAGTCTAGATAAGAGTTTGAAATTCAGACGCCCAAATCTTTTATGCCAAATCCAAGGGTCACTTGTATTAGCCAAAAGACATAGGTTATCATTTGAGATTTTCATACTGAGAATATAAATATTTTTCTTTCTAACTCCTTCAAAGATTATATTTGATTTATTATCTTCGAGGTGACACTTATCCTTTTTAAATTTAATTTTGTAGCCCTTGTCACATAGTTGACTTGTACTTAGTAAGTTGTGTTTTAGATTCCTAACTACCAAAACATCATAAATAGTAAGAGTTTTAGAGTTATCGACATTGCCAGTGCCAATCACATATCCTTTTGAATTGTCTCCAAAGTTGACCATTCCTCCATCTTCATAAATTATGTCATTCAGTATCTTCGGATTACCAGTCATGTGTCTTGAACATCCACTATCAAGTATCCATTTTTTCTTCTTGATTTGCTCCATTTGTCCATTAAGTGTTGATTCTTCAAAAACCATATAACACATCTCGATTTCAAGGCCACGAGATACACCCTCCTATTTCCGAGTCTAGGACAAACTCTCTTGATTTAACCAGGCTACAAGATCACCTAATTGATTTACGGGCTACAATCATGCCGAATTGATTTATGGGACACTATCACACCATTTTCAATCACACTTTGATAGAAAGAGACTCGATACACTTTGATCTTTCGATCTTCGATTACAAATGATCTTATAACTCTGAATACCACTGAGATCTTTGAGAGAGAGTGGCAGAGAATCAAACTAGAGATGATTGAGTTTGATTCACTAAGAATTTCGGCAGAGTTTTGTTAAAGCATTTGAAATATAAGATAATATTTGGGTGGAGAAGAAGGAGTGAAGAAATGAAGAAAAACTAACTTAAAATTCGTTGAAAACAACTGGTATTTATAGAAGAACAATGGTCATGTCCATTTGCGAAAGGTTATAACGAATAAACGCTTCTTTTGAAAATTTAAATTTTAAATTCTACTACTACTATGTCGACATGGGGGGATGAGGGATGTCGACATGCCCATGTTATTTTTGAAAAAAGCTTTTTCTTTAAAATGATTTCTAATCTAGAACTTGTCAAAACAATTTCTAAACTTTGTAAAGCATTCTAAACATAGTTTAAACTTATAAAAGAGTTTTAGAAAGTAATCTTAAAATATATAATCTTAATAAAAAAGTAATATTTAAAAACTAAGTATAGATTTCTTTAAAATATATTAAAGCTAAAATATTAAAATCAAGATATTGTTTAGAAAACAAGAGATGATTTTGAAATTAATATGATTAAAAATAGTTTTTAAATTAAGACTAAAATATTTAAATTGATAGACATGACTTTAAAAAGATAGTTTTGAAAAAATAAATCATTTTGATAATTTTGTGGGTTCCATTCCACTGGAGAAGGTTGTGGGTTCCATCCCACTAAAGAGGTCGTGGGTTCCATCCCACTATTCAGTGAGAAGGTGGATTCCATTTCACAATTAAAATCCGAATAAAGATTTAAGTGATTTTATGAAGTTTTAAAATAATTCTAGACTCTATTACTTATCTTGATATCTTGAGCTCTTGATAATCTTGATATTCATGAGTCTTCAGCCTTGATTTCTACAATCTTGAATTCGTTAGTCTTGAATATCTATACTCAGTCTTGAATCTTTATACTATACAGTCTTCATATTCAGTACCTGCATATACATATATATATAGACAAGGATACTAGTATTTATATTTTATAACAAGTCCTAAGGTTGTTGTCAACAAAACCATCATCTCAGGAACTAACCGCCTTTGATCAAATGAACATTTCCAAAGACAAACTGGAGCCCAACTTGGAAACCATCTTTGGATTCAATTACAAAGGATCGAATTCGGTGGGACAAATAAATCTACTCGTGCAAATAGGGGTACCGCCATCTTACAGAACCTTCGAGAACATTTTTGTGATTATCAGTCAGCCCTCTTACTACAATGCCTTCTTTAGCAGGCCAACACTCAACGAAATAGATGCATTCGTCTCCCCAAAATATCTCATGGAAAAATTCTTGATAAAGAGAGGATGGGGCACTGTCCAAGGGGAGCAATTCAGCTCCCAAGAGATGTATTTTGTTACACTAGATCAATATAAATGGAGTATTCCGCTTACTTTGATTCTTCTACTATTTTACAGCCTTCGTATGATGGATTTTCACATCCAATATTCGAAGCAAAGATTAAAATTAAAAAGTCTAACAAGCGCACATATGAAAGGTACATTCCTTCCAGAGGCAAGAGGAAGAGAGTTGATGCTAACTTTGTTGAAGAAAGCCCAATCGCCACAGAATTCAATTGCTAAGGAAAAACAGAAAGAATAATACCTATAGAGGACCTTGAGGCAGCATATATAGATTCAAATGATGCTACTATAGTGGTCAAGATGGGAAAAGATTTGAATGGTGACTTGAAGAAGGATTTGATCCAATTTCTCAAAGTTAACAAGGAAGTATTTGCTTGGTCACATTTCGATCTGGTGGGGATTTGATCCAACGGTCATGTGTCAAGCACTCAACATCAATCCAGTAGCAATCCACATTAAGCAGAAAAGAGACAGTTAGACAAGGTACGATCAGATGCTTTGAAAGATGAAGTTAACAGACTCCTTGAGTATGGATTTATTCGAGAAATATACTACCCAAAGTTGTTAGCCAATCCAATTCTGGTAAATAAATCAAATGAAAAATGGAGGACGTGCATTGACTATATGGACTTGAGCAAAGCATGTGATATTCCAAAAATTTCAAGCAAAATTAAATGTGATAATTTCCTTTATAAATTATTTTAATTTGATAAAAATTGTTATTTTCAAACCATAATGATAATGGGTTGTTTTTATATATAGGTAAATAAACTTTTAAGTAGAATTATTGATTACAAATTAAATTTGGGATTGTTTTGAATATATATGTATTGTTGACTTGATTTTAAATTTGATTTTCAAATTTAATTTGAATATGAATTTGGATTTATTAAGTAATTCAAAAGATAGGTATTTTAAATATTTGGATTTAAAATATATGTATAAGCTTTTATTTGTATATAATTTGTTTTATTACATTTTCTTTAAAAAGGAAATTCATATATACATTTACATAATAATAAATAAATTAAGTAAGGGCTTTTACTAACATTTTAAAATTAAAAATAAGTTACTTAATTACAAGTGTATATATATTAAGGCTTCATTATAATAAATGTTGATTTAAAAACTATAGTGAATAACAAATGTAAAGATTTTAAACAAGTGTCATTATTTTTGTTTTTTTTGTTTTTAAAATAATAAATAAAAGATAAAGAAAAATATATGCACATTTCTACTCCCTTCTCATTTCTTTTGATCTTCAATTTCAAATAAGAAAACAGCCTGAAAACAAATCAAAAAACAAAGAAAAAAACAGCCGTAAAACATTACAACTCAAACCAGAAAGTGTTAAACAATCTTCTTAGATTTGAAAGCAAAAATCTCAGACTTGAAGCATATCAAGTACTCAAAGCAAAAGTTTAAAATCAAGCAACTTCTTATTCAAATCCAAAGTTTAAGCTTTCAGTTTCCAGATCAGCATCTTATATCAACTGTTCTCTGTTTTAAGATTACAGGTGAGTAAACTACTATCTAAATTTAATCTGATTTTATATGTGCATGTATGTGATAATCCGTGGAAACTATGATGGGTAGTATATTTGCATGTTGTTTAGAGGTGATTATATATATATATATATACATATGTATGTATGTAAAAAGCTTTGATTTAAAAACCTGGAAATGAAGTATCCTGCTTCTCTGTTGTCCTCAAACGGAGGTGAGTAAATGATGAAATCTGGAATATCTTAAGATTGTAGGTGGTGATCCTTGAAAATATGATAAGTATTATGTTGTGCATGTCATTAAAAATGAATTTGTGTATAAATATGGATGATAATCTCTAAGTACATGCCTGGAACAGTCATATCATGTCTCGATTTGAATACTACAGGTTTAAAACCTGGTCTAAAATTCAAATCATCAACCTAAAATGATTTCTGGGTCTTGATCTCTAATAAGAAAATGTTCGAGTGTATATGACATAATTTTTAAAAATAAAATCTGAGTAAAATGTTGGTTAATATTTCCAAATTTAAATATTACAGAGAAAATCCCTCAATAACTTAAATTTTGATTTTCGAATCTTTATGCTTTGATTATGTATCCAGATTTGTTATCAAAAATGATGAATTTTAAAACAAATTTTTATATTTTTAAGTTGTTGAGTATTGAGAAATTTTGTGTTGATCGAATTTTGGTTTTGGGTAAAATCTTGGAGATCGACGATATAGGGTTGGCCGAGACCTTGGTTGAAGCAGGGTTGGGTGTCGGGGTGTTTGGGAAAAATAGTAGAAAGGTTAAGTTTTTGCTGTGGTGGTGCGGCGAGGTGTTGATAGGGTTTAACGATGGGTTCAGGCGACAACGGTTTAAGTGGAAATTGTAGCTCCGTTAGTGAAATCGAGTGGATCATACAGATGGGATTAGGAGGAGGACGGGTTGGCAAGATCCCATAAGCGAGAACGTGAGCTTTGATGATCGGTGAAGGTGGTTCGAGGTGGTTGATGACGAATGAATTTGTTCCAGGTGGGTTGTTAAGTGCTCGATCTCGATTCCACATTTGAAGGGAGACTCTGGTGGACGTAATCGAGTGGGAAGGTTGATTTTGACTCGTCGGCGTGGGTATCGATGACCGAAGTGGTGGCCGTAGAGCGTGCACGTGCACGTATCCAGGATGGTATCTGTCAAATAGGATGATTGAGAAGATGAAGTTACCTCGGGAGCGAACTCGAAGCAAGCAGGGGTTAAGCTCGAAGAAAGGGGTAGCGAGTTGCTTGATAGGGAGCGCGGGAATCTTGGGTGTTTTACCCGGGATTGGTGATGATGTCCTGTTCGAACATAATAAAAATATAAGTTTGATTTTAAGAGTGTTTCATATATATACTACCTGGTTTGGAAGTTTGCTTTAAAAGGAAACTTGATATTGTAAATTAAGAAACAATTAAAAGATAAGGTGAATTTAAATCCTAGAATTTAACTTTAAAGGTTAAGTTAATAGAATGGTGATAAATTATTTTCAAAAATTCATTTAGTACGGATTTAAAGAGTAAGTAAAGTAATATTATAAAGATAAATGGTTTACCTTTTAAATCAAGTTAGATTTTAGTAATTAATGAGTTATTTGTAGATGTAAGTAATTAAGGGATGATTAATTACTGAATAAGAATAATTAAGGTTAATAAATGAATGAAATTAATTAAGGATTACTTAATAGAATAATTGGTTGCTGGAAGTGATTAGAGGATCATTAATGAATGTCATTAAAGATTAATTAATGAGAATGGTTAAGGCCAATTAATATATGTGATTAATTAAAATGGATAATTAAAGAATGATTAATTAATTTGTTCATAATTAATTAATGTTAATTAAGCAGGATTAAGGGTGAATGAAGTAATTAATTTAATTTGTTCAAATTAATTAGAATGGTATGACTAATTTATCTTGCTTATGAATGATTGAATAATATTGTATGTCGTAGATTGATTGATATCTCGGATATGTGACTTGTAATGCTATGTGATATGATATGTTGGGTTTAAACTGAGATAATGTGGTTATCTATTGATGATGAATTAATGTGTATAGGTGACGCCCTGTATTTGAAGTTTGAATTGTGTTTTCACTTGAATAATTTGGTATAAGATGGTATTGATTTCGAAGAGACCGGAGTCAGGTATTAGTAAATACCCGAAACCACTTCGATTTATAATCTATAATAATTCTATATAGATTTGATATGTGAAATAAGTGATGTATATAACCACATGTGAAGTTGTAAATCGATATAAGTTACCTCGGGTTCATAAGTTGTATGCTTTTGTATTCCATGTTAGATGGATTTACTCACGCAGGTTTCCATCCCGACCCGGGTGTTACTTTGATGTAATGCTCGGGTCAGACCGAGTGTTACTGATTTTCAGGTTAGAACGTTCTGAAGCTCAGGATGCGAGCTGGATGGCAGGAATGTATGGAGTGTTCCGCTATGATATATTGTTGTATATCTAGGACATGTTGATTTTATATGTCCAGTGTTTGTATATATGTTGTAACTCTGATATTAAAGTGAAATTTGACAAGTATAATTTTCTTTGTATAACTGTTATTATGTGATATTATATTTTTATTCGCTGCGAATGTGAGATTCTGAGTTTGGTTTTCTGTTTCTTCTTCTTTCCCTTTCTTCTTTCCTCTGACTATCTGGAATTTTCTAGATCGTAAATTCTGGGTCATTACATTTGGTATCAGAGCAGAAGGTTAAGCGAGAGCCTTGGCTCTGTTGGAATTACTCATTAAGGATAGGGTCAATGATACCCTAGAATGAGTTGAGTATATATATATATATATATATATATGAGAGCGTACTTGTTATTTTCTTATATAAATATTTTAAATGATTTTATAAGAATATATTTTGATATATATAGCAATATTTCTTTCTGATAAATATTAAGGTAATTGGTTGTTAAATTATTAGAATTAAATTAATTGGTAATACAAATACAACCAAATTGAAATTAAATTTAAACATAAGTTTGAAATGGATTCATACTGAAATTAAATTTTGAAGTTGGGGAAGAAATTCAAAATAAGGTGAATTAGAATTGGTTTCAAACCAGAGAAATAGAATGGTTATTGTGTTTAATAATGAGATGATTGTTTACCAAAAAACAATAAAATGTTTTAAGGAAGTAACCATTTAAAGAGAGCAATTTGTAAATTTGAAAGGTTGTAAATTAAAGTGGGTTTAAAATTGTGAAGTTCTGAATTCTAAATTTAAACATTTGAATTGGTTTCAAAATGTTAAAGGAAATAATATTATTCAAACTATTTTGAATATGATCATATTTTAAAATAAGAGATGTTATTAAATGTATTTGAATGAAAGGGTCCTATTTCAAACAAGGGTTGTTTGAAATTTTAAAGGAATTTGTTTGAATTTAAAACCAAAGGTGGTTTAAAATTTAGAAGTAACCACGTGTGTAAAGGAAATAAACTCTAAGGTTGAGTTTGAATTTTCCTTGGAATGTGATGTGAAACCCAAAGTGAAGTAGGTTTTAAACTTAAGTGGGAAGGATATTAATCTGAAGTTTAAAATTTGAATGGGAATTCAAATTGTGTAAATTTGACTGGATTAAGTAAATTGGATTTAACTTGAAAGAAATTAAATAAGTTTGAATGATCAACCTGATTTGAAAATTTCAAGATGAAATTAAGATTTAACTTGGGAAGTTCATTGGTTGATTGGAATTGGGAGTTTGAGTGATCTAAAATTGGGTTTGAGATCCGAAAATTGGAAATGGATGGATGTTTTAAAAATAATTTGAATGATACCATCCTGTTGTTATTAATAATCTTTAAATTGTGAATTGGATTTGTTTAAAGAAATGGGGTATGGTAATATATCCATTATTAAGATAAAATGGAATTTGGATTCAGAATTAGATGGTTTAAAGATATAAGTTGATTTGATTTAAAGGATTAAATCAACATTTAAAAATTTAACTTGAATTTATATAATTCGGGATGGTGTAAATTTGAAATTTGAATTGAATTAGTTCAAATTGAAATTGATTTGAATTAATTGGATTTGTGATTAAAGATGTATAAGTTTAAAAATTCAAATGGAAAATTTGAATTAGATTGATTTGAAATGATTTGAAATTTGAGGTGGGTTCAATTTGAAATTAGTCCAAATATATTTGAATAATTTGAAATTGTAATTAAAGTTGAATAGTTTTAAATTCAAATGGAATTTGAATTGAATTTGGGAGGAAATCATGAATAATTCAACTTGATTTGGAAATGGGGTTTGGAATTGGGATTAATTCAAACTGGAGTTGAAATGAATTGAAATTAGAACTAGTTCAATTGAAATTTATTTGAATTAGTAGAATTTGAGATTAAAGTTGAATAAAGTTAAATTTGGAAAGAAACCGAGGACAATTCAACTTGAATTGGGGTTAAATCAATTTCAATGGAAATTGAAGATATTTAAATTGGAACTAAGTCAATTTAAATGGAAGTGGAAATTTAAATTGAATTGATTGGAAATGGAGGTTGGGAATTGAACAGTTTGACTCTGGACTATTTTCAAAATAAATTGTTTTAGTACAAATCTATTTTTCCAAACTATTTACCATACAACTTTTCTTTTTTAAACCTAAAACTATCTTATACTTGTTTTACAATTATTTTTGGAACTATTTAACAATTTTTCAACTACTTTATAAACTAATTACTGTTTTTCAACTACTTTATAACTAATTACTATTTTATAGCTATTTTGCAATTATTTAAAATTTTTATAACAATATAACTATTTTATAATTATTTTACATTACTGAACTATTTTACAGCTATTTCACAAACTATAATTTTTTTTTCAACTACTTATCTATTTTTAAACTTTTCAAGTTATTTTTAAATTTAAGATGGACAAAGTTTAAACTGTTTATGATTGAATATCCATTTGAGATAAGGATTAAAGTAATAATCCTATGGAATTGAAACAATTGTGATTATGTGGATAGAAATTAAAGTAAATGTGGATAGAAAGGGGAATTGATTTGGCCAATAATCAAAAGATAGATACATAGGATGTACGTATATTATTCTTTTAGTATAGTGATTTGATCCAGATTCGAGCACAGAATTTCGAGATAGTTATATCGATCCGAGTTGGGATTTTCACTTGATTTTCGATAGGGAACCTGGATATGGATTGTTGATTGGATCTGGATATTCTCTATCATAGTTATGGCTATGCAAGGAGAATGACGGTTTCTGATCAAGAAACCAGATCTGAGTCCGCACTAGTAAGTCGGGTGGACGATACTAGTTCGGAAGTGGAATTGTGTGATCGAGTGAGCGATCAGATTGGTGTAGCGTACGGATGATATGTGTACATCGTCGAGTTTGAATGAAATTGATACTGGAAATTTGTGAATAAGAAATGTGAAATGGTTTTTGAAATGGAAGGTATATTTTGTGAAATATACAATGAATAAAAGTGGAAATTGGATATTTCTATGGTAAAATTTACTTTATGGAAGTAAGTAATTTGGTAAGTGACTTTATAAAAGAGTAATCAAATTTGAATATTTGATTTGAAATAAATAAAGTTATATATCTTTGTTATTTAAGATAAATCTCCCCTTGTTGAATCTATTACCGAAAGAAAAGGGTTTTGAAATATTTGAAGTATAAAAGGAGTTTTATACAAGTTTGAAATAATCCAAAGATTTTTATCAAAAATTATATCTATATATCTATATATATATATATATATATATATATATATATATAAAGGATTTTATGAGGATTCAGGAGAAAGGTTTTTGGAACCTTTGGATTTGGAAAGGCTTTTGATTTTTGGATAAAATCAATATTGGATTTGGGAAGCCTAATTTGAGAATTATCGATTTTGGGATAATCGATTCTGAGAAAGGAGATTTATATGGGATTCATACTAGGTGTATGATTTGAAAGATACTCTATGTCTATAATATAAAGTGTTTTGAAAATGGCTCTGGAGAAAAAGGCGCTCCCTTGAAATGAACTTCTCAGGAGTGCCACCGGGTGGTGCTGCCTTGAACCCTAAGGGGGGTTCTAAAGTTGATCCTGTGAGGAGTCCGGACAAAACTAGTTCCTGAGGATTATTGGGTAGCGAAAGTCGAGGGCGCTGATGCCTACAGAGGCATTTGGGTTATGCTGTGACGAAAGTGTAACTCGATGTCGCTGCGATCTACTGTGTGGACCATAGCGGAAATCGTGTGGAGGTGAGTGTTAACGGTCTACGCTTGATTTTGCCGGGAAGGCAACGTAACATCGGTAGACTGCGATCTATGGTCGAGTGGAGAAGTTTCATTCTTTTGACAGCGAAATTTGAGGGCGCTGAGGCCTATAGTTATATGGGTTTTTGCTGTGATAGCAACGTAACCCCAGTTGTAGCTGCGATCTGTAGCAGGTTCCATGGTGTAATCGAGGGGCGCGGAGGCCTACAATTATCTATTGATTTTGTCGGGATGGCAACGTAACCATCGGGTTAACTGCGACCATGGATGGGGGTGTTGATTTCCAGAGCATTCTCACCAAAGATATTTCCTCTATTTTCAAAAATGTTTTCAAAATTTTTAATAAAATTATTTTCCAAGTATTTTCACTGGGTGTTAAAAATGGGTCTGCTAAGTACTTATTGATTTTCAGTCTTACGCCTGATCAACATATGACCGAATTTATGTGAGAACGAGAACGGACTTGTTGAAACATCGAGTTATGAAAGTATTTTTATAAAAACTATTTTAGTAATACTATACATATTTTTAATGTGTTTTAAAAATAATCCAAGAAAATTTATCTGATTTTAAGCATTTTAATAAATTCTGGCTTCGTTCCTTTACGAGGACGAAAAGATTCAAAGGGGGAGGAATGTGATATTCCAAAAATTTCAAGCAAAATTAAATGTGATAATTTCCTTTATAAATTATTTTAATTTGATAAAAATTGTTATTTTCAAACCATAATGATAATGGGTTGTTTTTATATATAGATAAATAAACTTTTAAATAGAATTATTGATTACAAATTAAATTTGGGATTGTTTTGAATATATATGTATTGTTGACTTGATTTTAAATTTGATTTTCAAATTTAATTTGAATATGAATTTGGATTTATTAAGTAATTCAAAAGATAGGTATTTTAAATATTTGGATTTAAAATATATGTATAAGCTTTTATTTGTATATAATTTGTTTTATTACATTTTCTTTAAAAAGGAAATTCATATATACATTTTTACATAATAATAAATAAATTAAGTAAGTGCTTTTACTAACATTTTAAAATTAAAAATAAGTTACTTAATTACAAGTGTATATATATATTAAGGCTTCATTATAACAAATGTTGATTTATAAACTATAGTGAATGACAAATGTAAAGATTTTAAACAAGTGTCATTATTTTTGTTTTTAAAATAAGAAATAAAAGATAAAGAAAAATATATGCACATTTCTACTCCCTTCTCATTTCTTTTGATCTTCAATTTCAAATAAGAAAACAGCCTGAAAACAAATCAAAGAACAAAGAAAAAAACAGCTGTAAAACATTACAACTCAAACCAGAAAGTGTTAAACAATCTTCTTAGATTTGAAAGCAAAAATCTCAGACTTGAAGCATATTAAGTACTCAAAGAAAAAGTTTAAAATCACACAACTTCTTATTCAAATCCAAAGTTTAAGTTTTCAGTTTCCAGATCAGCATCTTGTATCAACTGTTCTCTGTTTTAAGATTACATGTGAGTAAACTACTATCTAAATTTAATCTGTTTTTATATGTGCATGTATGTGATAATCCATGGAAACTATGATGGGTAGTATATTTACATGTTGTTTAGAGGTGATTATATATGTATATATATACATTTATACATATGTATGTATGTAAAAAGCTTTGATTTAAAAACCTGGAAATGAAGCATCCTGCTTCTCTGTTGTCCTCAAACAGAGGTGAGTAAATCATGAAATCTGGAATATCTTAAGATTGTAGGTGGTGATCCTTGAAAATATGATAAGTATTATGCTATGCATGTCATTAAAAATGAATTTGTGTATAAATATGGATGATAATCTCTAAGTACATGCCTAGAACAGTCATATCATGTCTCTGTTTGAATACTACAAGTTTAAAACTTGGTCTAAAATTCAAATCATCAACCTAAAATGATTTCTGGGTCTTGATCTCTAACAAGAAAATGTTCGAGTGTATATGACATAATTTTTAAAAATAAAATCTGAGTAAAATGTTAGTTAATATTTCCAAATTCAAATATTATAGAGAAAATCCCTCAATAACTTAAATTTTGATGTTCGAATCTTTATGCTTTGATTATATACCCAGATTCGTTATCAAAAATGATGAATTTTAAAAAAAATGTAGAATTTTAAGTTGTTGAGTATTGAGAAATTTTGTGTTGATCGAATTTTGGTTTTGGGTAAAATTTTGGAGATCGACAATATAGGGTTGGCCGAGACCTTGGTTGAAGTAGGCTTGGATGTTGGGGTGTATGGGAAAAATGGTAGAAAGGTTAAGTTTTTGCCGTGGTGGTGCGGCGAGGTGTTGATAGGGTTTAACGATGGGTTCAGGCGACAACGGTTTGAGTGGAAATTGTAGCTCCGTTAGTGAAATCGAGTGGATCAGACATAGGGGATTAGGAGGAGGACGGGTTGGCAAGATCCCATAAGCGAGAACGTGAGCTCTGATGATCGGTGAAGGTGGTTGATGATGAATGAATTTGTTCCAGGTGGGTTGTTAAGTGCTCGATCTCGATTCCACATTTGAAGGGAGACTCTGGTGGACGTAATCGAGCGGGGAGGTTTATTTTGACTCGTCGGCATGGGTATCGATGATCGGAATGGTGGCCGTAGAGCATGCACGTGCAC
The DNA here is from genome assembly GCA_030765085.1 of Allium cepa. Lineage (NCBI taxonomy): Eukaryota > Viridiplantae > Streptophyta > Magnoliopsida > Asparagales > Amaryllidaceae > Allium > Allium cepa. The sequence continues at coordinate 398,851,598 of CM060938.1, read as the reverse complement.
TTATCCAGGATGGTATCTGTCGAATAGGATGATTGAGAAGATGAAGTTACCTCGGGAGCGAACTCGAAGCGAGCAGGGGTTAAGCTCGAAGAAAGGGGGTAGCGAGTTGCTTGATAGGGAGCGCGGGAATCTTGGGTGTTTTACCCGGGATTGGTGATGATGTCCTGTTCGAACATAATAAAAATATAAGTTTGATTTTAAGAGTGTTTCATATATATACAACCTGGTTTGGAAGTTTGCTTTAAAAGGAAACTTGATATTGTAAATTAAGAAATAATTAAAAGATAAGGTTAATTTAAATCCTAGAATTTAACTTTAAAGGTTAAGTTAATAGAATGGTGATAAATTATTTTCAAAAATTGATTTAGTAAGGATTTAAAGAGTAATTAAATTAATATTATAAAGATAAATGGTTTACCTTTTAAATCAAGTTAGATTTTAGTAATTAATGAATTATTTATAGATGTAAGTAATTAAGGGATGATTAATTACTGAATAAGAATAATTAAGGTTAATAAATGAATGAAATTAATTAAGGATTACTTAATAGAATAATTGGTTACTGGAAGTGATTAGAGGATCATTAATGAATGTCATTAAAGATTAATTAATGAGAATGGTTAAGGCCAATTAATATATGTGATTAATTAAAATGGATAATTAAAGAATGATTAATTAATTTGTTCGTAATTAATTAATGTTAAATAAGCATGATTAAGGGTGACTGAAGTAATTATTTTAATTTGTTCAAATTAATTAGAATGGCATGACTAATTTATCTTGCTTATGAATGATTGAATAATATTGTATGCCATAGATTGATTGATATCTCAGATATGTGACTTGTAATGCTATGTGATATGATATGTTGGGTTTAAACTGAGATAATGTGGTTATCTATTGATGATGAATTAATGTGTATAGGTGACACCCTGTATTTGAAGTTTGAATTGTTTTTTCACTTGAATAATTTGGGATAAGATGGTATTGATTTCGCAGAGACCGAAGTCGGGTATTAGTAAATACCCGAAACCACTTCGATTTATAATCTATAATAATTCTATATAGATTTGATATGTGAAATAAGTGATGTATATAACCACTTGTGAAGTTGTAAATCGATATAAGTTACCCCGGGTTCATAAGTTGTATGCTTTTGTATTCCATGCTAGATGGATTTACTCACGTTGGTTTCCAGCCTGACCCGGGTGTTGCTTTGATGTAATGCTCGGGTAAGACCGAGTATTACAGATTTTCAGGTTAGAACGGTCTGAAGCTTAGGAGGCTAGCTGGATGGCAGGAACGTATGGAGTGTTCTGCTATGATATATTGTTGTATATCTAGGACATGTTGATTTTATATGTCCAGTGTTTATATATATGTTGTAACTCTAATATTAAAGTGAAATTTGACCAATATAGTTTTCTTTGTATAACTGTTATTATGTGATATTATATTTTTATCCACTGCGAATGTGAGATTCTGAGTTTGGTTTTCTGTTTCTTCTTCTTTCTCTTTCTTCTTTCCTCTGACTATCTAGAATTTTCTGGATCGTAAATTCCGGGTCGTTACAAGCATGTCCGAAAGATTGTTTCCTACTACCACGAATTGATCAGCTGGTAGATGCAACAAGCGGATACAAATTGTTATCTCTCGTAGATGCCTATTCAAGGTATAATCAAATACCAATGCTCAAACCAGATAAAGAGCATACTAGCTTCATAACAAAGTGCAAAATGTATTGCTACATGGCGATGCCATTTGGGCTAAAAAAATGTAAGGGAAACATATCAAAGACTGGTCAATAGAATGTTTATGGAGCAAATTGATCGAAACATGGATGTCTAACCTCAAAAGGAGGAGCAGAGTATGCCATAATCACCATATACTACTTCATGGGTTAAAGCGGAACCACGTCCTAAGATTACTTTTAGGAAGGTACTCGGATTCATCATCAAAAATATCATAAATAGATATGGAATTACGCAGAAGATAATTTTCGACAACGAAACATAATTTGAGAGTTAAGAATTATCTCACTTTTTCTACAAGAATGAAATCATTAAGAATTTTTCATCCATTTCACATCTAAAAGAGAATGGGGTAGTTGCGACTGCAAACAAAACAATAAAGACAATTCTGAAAAAGCGGCTAAACAAAGTAAAAGGAAATTGGGTAGAAGAGCTACCACTTGTGTTATGGGCTTATCGAACATCTACCAAAACGGCGACAGGACATACTCCCTACTCTTTGACATATGGGTGTGAGGTGATGTTTCCAATTGAGATTGAAATACCCTCACACCAAAGAATCGCCTATGCATTCTATATGAATTAAGAACATAAAAGAGAATCTCTAGATCTGATACAAGAACTGAGAAGTGGTAAGAACTGCGGAGTATCAAAGAAGAATTTCAAGATACTACAACTGAAAAGTGGGAACACAATCATTTCACAAAGGAGATCAGGTGCTCCGAAGAGTAATGGCAAATACAAGAAATCCCACAGGTGGACCCATAGGGCCAAACCAGAAAGGACCATTAATCATTTGCAAAGTAATCCTCTCAAGAGCTTACAAATTATGCCGACCAAATGGCAATATGGTTCCGAGAACATGGAACGCTGAACATTTGAGACCATACTTTCCAAAGATGAATGAATAAAGCATCTTTTTCTTCAAAAGGAAAATCTACATGGTTGGAAGTGAAATACTCCTTGCATTTGGATACTGCCTAAGATGGCATAAAGCCTCTACCGACGCCGAGTTGGCCAGGGCAGAGCACCTCTTGAAGGAAGCGCAGAGCAAGCCTTTATCCATGCTACAATATGGCCAGGGTAAAGCACTGAATAAGCCTCTATCTGCGCCACGCTATGGCCATGGTAGGGTGCCTCCTAAAGGGAGGTCGGAGTAAGCTGTGACGACCCGCAAATCCGTACCCTTTGAATCGACAATAATCCACACATGTCCAATCCAAAAAGCACAAACTGACGGAAAGTCAAGAGAAAGAAAAGAAGAGAGAAGAAGAGAAGAGAAGAAAGAGAGAAGATAGAACAAACCAGAACAATACAGAATCTCACATCGCAGCGGAAAATATATAATATCATATCAATGATCTTTAAAAAAAGAAACTGTATATATACATACATCAATCAAAGTTCAATAATCAAACAATAATTATCAGCCTAGACAGCTATAATAACCTGTCCTTACAAATGCCGATAATTTAAAACAACTAAGCACAGCGGATAATCAAAAATCAAAACAGATATGCGTATACGAAATGAAGATCTCCAGATTGCCTGCTGAAGCTCCAAAAGCATCAAATCCGAACCTGTAAATATACTCGGTCTGACCCGAGCATTGAAAGGGAAGAACGCCTGGATCAGTCTAGTAAACCAGCATGAGAAACACACTCAACTGAATTTATTAAATTACCAAAACTTTTCCTTTATCCAAACAAAAGTATATTGTAAGACAAGTCCACACATAAACACGGACATGTTTTTACCTTACGATAACTAAATCATTTCATATCATACTCATGTGATATTATACTAGTGTCTAGTATACAAATAATATTCAAAATAGCTGAAATTGTTACCATTATTAAATTTCAGCATACTAGGCTCTATAAATAAAATAGCAGGAACGTAGTGGAGTTTGGATTTCCATACAAATGACCAGATGAAGGGACTACCTTCCGGCAGTACATCTCTAGAAGAATGTACCGAGAAACCATCACAAAGTTTCTCTGCCAACACAAGACCGACCCACCTCTATAACTAGATGGTACCGAATATGTCATCCTCCGGTCGTTACCGACCTTTACCGAGGGCCCTCTAGCATACAAACCATAATAATCAGATACACGACGTCATAGCGTGCAAAGATATATCTAGAAGAGGATGATCATATCCTACTTGAGAATGACCTACTTAGCCTTGCGGCATCTAACCCTGTTTTGGTCATTTCTGGTTGATGAGGCATGAGGAGGTAACGATTATCTTTTACAATCACATATCACATCACTTTGAATGCCACACGGCCATTTCCATTGACTATTAATTGCCTTCCACAAAAATACAACCCTTAAGCTCATACGTCTCAAGGAGGGTGTTAAGCTAAGAGAAGTTGCCTTCTCCGCCACCACTGATGTACGTTTGTAAAAACCAATGTACGTAATCTATAGAAATGCAATGTCAAACAAACATCCATACAAGTTGTCCAGGAACAGGACAAACCGAAGGTACTTTCCTACCACATCCTGTCGGGAAATCCCTACGATTAGTAGCGAATAGTCCTCGCATTAGATATTTCATAATGAAGAGACCACTGCTACTGGATGTATATTGGGATTTTAACTCCAAACGGTCAACAAGCAGTCCCCCACTATGAAAATCCGGAATAACAATATCATCACAAGCAACCTGCACAATCGTCACATATACGTTGGTCCGAAGTGGTTTTCGGATAAACCGATCCCGGTCTCTTCGCACCAACAACGCAAAATCGTTTCTCAACCTCACATAGAAACTAAGTCTCATAGACTTATCACGTCTCCAACTTTCACCTTGCTATCCTTCGGGCCAAGAAGGAAGCTCAATAGATTGGAGTAATACTCCGCACTATACGAATCAACATCCTCAACACAAATGATAATCAAGCCTACACAAAAGGCTACATACTAAGTGTACGACTAAATAGTTCCCACATTAAGTCGAGGACTAAAATTTTGGCCAAGTTTGATAGTCGGTTATTTAACTATCAAAGCAAATAAACAAATATTTAGCACTATAACCATCACTAGGCCCTTTTATTAATCTTTTATTAATTAAATCACTTTCCAAATATTCACTTCAATTTATCTTTAAAAAGATATAATCTCAAAACCATTTCAATATTTCAACATTGGAAAACATTTCCATATACTTATTTAATAATAAGTAATTCACAATTCAATTTATATTTTCTACACTTAGAAAATATTTCATATACTTAAATCACGATTGAGTATATATTTTATTCTTTATGGAAAAGATTCTTTTAAACATCTTTATTTTGGGTCAAAACGAATGTTGCGTAAAACATCGTTACGACAACCCAAAATCACTAGTATAGGGATTCGAAAATTAGATAGGTATATAAGTCCCAATACTATACAAAAACATTTCCTTTCGAAAATCATTTACTATAACAACCGTGTTATAGCCCATCATTTCCTTATTTCTCGAAAATGTCTATTTCAACAATGAATGTTGAAATCTATGGTTTCGATCCTTAATACATTTTAAAACATTTTAAAACCGTTTTAACTCCATTTACAATATCACTTTTTAAAACATCTATTTAATTTAAAGGATTATTTACCGTCCAAAATCGTGAATAGACTTCATTTATCCAAATCAAAACTTCTACAAATTTATTAAAAGATTATCCACTGTCCAAAATCGTGGATATACTTCATTTACCAAATTCATTGCTTCAATATATTCATTAAAGGATTATCCACTGTCCAAAATCGTGGATATACTTCTCTAACCAAATTCATTACTATTTCACATTTAACTAAAGGATTTCATTTAATAAACTTCTATATTTAACTTATCAAATTCAATTGATTTCGGATCTATAAAACAATGTTTATAAATTCCATTTATATTTTATAAAAACTTCATATATAAAATTCCTTTATTAACCAACTCCATTTAAAATTTCATTTAAATGCCAAAATCCAATTATAAGTAAATTACTTATAATTCTCTTTATTTTATAAATTCATTCTTTTTATAACTTCACAATTTCACAAATCTTATTTACTTATAAAATCCATTTATTTTGATATATAAAATATCCATTTTATAAATCTTACATATATACCATTTATAATAATTCAAAAATCTTAATTTAAATAAATTTATAATAATTTACAAATCGTTATTAAAGCTTATATAACTCCAAAAATCATACTTAAGTATTATTTTCCAAAAATCATAATTTTTATAATAATAAAAATTATAAAATTTATTTATTTAAAATAAATCAATTTCCTTTAAAACTTCCAAATTCAACAAAACGTATGTTTTCAAAATCATTTGAAAATCCTTTTAAATTTGAAAATCATCACTTTAACATTTTTAAATTCCAAAAGTAGGCCCAATGCTGCAACAACACTAGATACATCAATCACAGCATCCAAAACATCACATATAATATGATAACAGCATATATCACAATATCTGTAAATAAATCAATACTGTTGAGGAATCCAGTTGGATCCCTCTAATCTGTCACCTGCAACAAATATACATATTAGAATATGTGTACAATGTCCGCTTCAAGGCAGACGCGCGTCATGGTCATCCGCACATACACGGGAACATATAGGGTCATCTGCTCCACTAGGCAAGTATATATCCAAAACCGATCAATATATCGTATATCATCCAAACAGTCATCAATCATCATATAATAAATTATTTTTCACTTATATAAAAATATCAGTGAGTCAGAAAGAGTGAGTTGTACTCACATTGCTTGTAGTCGTCGCGATAGCGATTTATTCCGATTAAAATTAAACGAGCGTTTAATTTTATCCAAAATTTTTACTAGCTCAAATAAATTCCAATCTAACTCTATAATGTAGTGCTCGTCTATACGAACCCAACGCAATTCGTTTCGTACGAAATGGACCTCGTATGAAAAAGTTATAGTATTTTAAACATTGTACGAATTTTATATAAATTAATTTTAATTTCAATTTTATTTTTAAACCTTTGCTGTTATCTCGGCCGTTAGATTTAGCATCTTCAAATCCAGGCCGATGCTTTACTTCTTCCCCACGTTCGTTTCTAGGAGATGATGCACGAACAAAACCCATAGCTCACGTGAGAAAAACGATGGTCGTGCCCTCATCGATGACCGTGACGACGATCAAAAGCCATCGTTCGATTGCCCAACGCGAGCACAACCTTCGGCTGGAACCACGACCAACTCGGTCGCTTAATGGCTGAGAAAAACTAACCCAAACGCGTGCCTTTGATCGAAGATTGCCATCGATCCATCGTGTTATTTTCGATCACAGCCTTTCATATCGAAGCTCTCGCGATGCTCTACAACTTCGTAGTTGGAAGTTTCTTGAATCGATTTGTGGACTGGAAGATAATTGAAGAAGATTGAAACGAAATTCTGGCCATTAACAGTAAGGTGGCGGCTAGCCCTAGCTAAATTAGGGTTTTAGCAAAATGAAGAAAAAATGGCCTTTTATAGAAAATTAACGCGTACTATTCATCCGAAAATTTTCCAAACTCGAAATGAAGCGTGCTGCCTGTCATTTATAATGTTTTACCCCTATTCCGAACACAATGGAATATATATCGGAAGCCAATTCGATCGTATTTGGAAGATAGGTTTTCGAATCGACTTATTTAAATTTAAAATTCACTTAAATAGTTTTCTACGCGTTTTAGCTTGCCCTGGACAAACCGTAAATCCGATTGACACGAAATTTGAAATCTTACAATAATATAACATACGGATCCGATGAAATTTGTTTCATCGAAATCTGAGACTGTTTGAAAAATGACTATTTTTACTCGTCAATTAAATATTAAAATATACAATTTCTGTAATTTAACTTTTTATTCGATTTTAAAACTTCTATAACATCATTCTAATTCAACTAGGATTTAATTCAACTTTATAAATCATTATCATTCACATTAAATCCAATTTCCAATTATTCACGCAATTTCAAATATTAAATTAACAATTTAATTATCCAATTAAATCATGATATTTGAAATATAAGTTATTCAGCTTATAAAATTTGCTTATGACTATTTAAAATCAATTAAATATATGAATTTCAAATGAATGAAATTCTAGGTCGTTACATAAGACTTTATCCGCTCCATGCTATGGTTAGGTTAAAGCACCGAGCAAGCCCTTGGCCGTGTCTTTGGCCAGGTCAAGGTGCCTCCTAGAGGGATTTTGGGTAAGTCTTTGGTTCCATCCTCTAAGATGAGCTAACCAAGAGCACCAAACAACAATGGACTAAGACGTCCAAGCCCAAGAAGAGGCTCATCAAACAATGGACTAAGATGTCCAAGCCCAAGAAGAGGCTCACCAAACAATGGACTAAGATGTCCAAGCCAATGAAGAGGCTCATCAAATAATGGATTACGATGTCCAAACCCGAGAAGTGGTATATCTTCTATGGACTAAGATGTCCAGGCCCAAGAAGTGGCACATAAGATTATGGACTAAGATGACCAGGGTTGAGAAGCAACCAATCAGATTACTACCGTATACAAGGCCTAAAGAGTCTATGCATTTAGAAGAAAATAGAATCTAAGAAGTAATGCTGAACTTCGTCTATTAAATACCCGAATCTGGGTTTCGAGACTTTGTTTCTAAACATCATTTATTAATACCTGAATCTGGGTTTCGGGTCTTTATCAATCACTCATAGCCTTTATTATACCCGAATATGGGTTTTGGGTCTTTCATATCTGAATTATTTCTACAAATACCTGAATCTGGGTTTTGGGGCTTTATCAATCACTTGCGGTCTATATCCCCGAATCTGGGTTTCGGGATTATTGCTTAACTTCACTTTAATGCCCTAATTTGGGTCGAGGATTTCTATTATCGCAATAATTATCATGGATTTCTGCTTACCCAACATATGCCCTAATCTTGGCCGGAGATTCTTCTTGCAAAGATAATTGTGAATATTCTCTAATTATCTGACATATGCCTTGATCTAGGCTCAGAATTTTGACATGAAGACAATTATTACTGATTTTTGGTTATCCACCAAAAATACCCAAATCTGGGTCTAGAAATTCCACTCAGAGGATTATTTTTGAAAATTGCTATCTGGATTCTGGATATCTCATTATTAACTTCTGAACTTCACAAGTTAATGCACTAATTTGGGTTAAGTTTCGTTACATCCTAATACCTATCAAATCTCGAACCTGGGGTATAAAGTAGTAGAGTTGAATTTGCTACAGACGTCAAAGTCATCAACCAAAAATTTCAAACTGGTATTCTTAGTACCTAAATTAGAGTTAATGTTTTATGACTCTGAATATCCTCACCAATATCTAAATGAAGGCTTCAGAATCATTCAATCCTTAGGAAAATATCCAAATACCTATTAAAATAGATGGGTTACAGAGGCCTATTTTCAGATAATAGCTTATAGCCCCTATTTACTGCCATTGGCTATTTCCTACAAGGAGTTGGTAGACTACAATTATCATATGCATTGATAACTATGGATTACAGGCCTCATATCTTTTGAATCAGGATTATGATCAACTAACTATCTAAATACAGAAGCAGTAATATGCTGATTTATTATGAAGCAAGCATGTAAATATGATAATGAGCTAGCAATAGAAAACATCTCTTACCTTGAATTTTGCAGGAAAAAAGTTATAAAGAGCAAGGAAGTTCTGAAGAAAAAAATTGTCCTAAAGAAAAAAAGCTTCTTTCATACAAGGGGAAGGGGGCAAAATGTTAGCCATAAAATCCACTTAAATAGCAAAGGCATGAAAGAAGATAAGAAAAACGCTAGCCACTTGTAAAATGGGTTTCAACAAGGATCACGAAGGGAGGTTTCGAAGGAATTGATAAGTCCTTCAAAGGAGTCACAAGCACCAGGCACCCTCACTAGTAATAAACAATGTAAAAGCCATTGAAAAAGATGCAAAAGGGGAAACAGGGCTATCTTTTTGCCTCTTTTAGACCTTTCGACACAAATGGATAAGCAAAGACAGCTTCAGAACCCTTTCGAAGGCAAATAATATTAATCACTCATTTGTGTGCCAAAGCTTTCAAAACCAAAGGTTTCGCCTTTATAACAACCTTTTCGAAAGCATATCCAAGTCTTTCGAACCGGTCGAGGCTAATGACTTCAGGAGAAAGTTCCGCATCAATCAACAAGCATGCATTTGGAAGCTACCAACTGTGTCAAAACCATTGGTGCTTTAATATCTGTGAAGCCCCTATGAACAACCCTTCGACAGAGTCGAAAAGCTCCCATCTTTACTTCCGATGACAACAAGGCAACATGCGAGAAAGGTACATTTGAAGACCATTCGACAGCGTCGAAAGCAATTCTAGAGAAAGCAGAGAAAAGGAATACTAAAGACTTAACAAAGGCGAAAGGTTGATAAGAGATTTTTGACTTAGTCGAAAGGTTTGGAGAAAGATAAAGAAAGCGAAAGAGTAAATCAAAGGACTCGAAGGAGATGCCTTTCGGCAATGTCGAAGGCAGACGAGGCCTTTCGACCAAGTGGAAACGCATGAGGCGGCGTATGAAAAGGGGCCTTTCGATTGGGTCGAAGGCATAGGCATGGAAGGGTGGCCGACCTGCATCTATATAAGACCCAAGCGGTCCAGTTTTAGGGACCGGATTTTAGAAATCCTAAATTCATCTCTTTTATTCTAACTTCTTAGCTGCAACAAAATCCTCTGCAAACCCTAAATCAATTTGGGGGATAAAGCTCATATAACCGTAACTCATTTTGCATTATTAATAAAGGAGGGATGACAAATTGATTAAGGGTTTTGATAATGAGGAAGATCATTTTGATCATTAGCTAGACTAATAATCCATTGCACTTGATTCTATCTTATTCTCTTAACTTCATTTTGTCTATGCAATACTTAGGATCTACTTGGATATCTACATTTGAAACACATTTCCATGGAAACCAATATTAGACAATGAAAACAAGAATGGTGATGCGGTTTTGACAATGATGAAATTATGGAACTTAGGAATACCGAAGCCGATTTTATACACAGTAAAGAGAATGAAGCTTGAGCAGTTACAAATTGGGCTCATTTTGAAAGGATGACACTCCTCTCGACTTGGTCGAAGGGGGGTTCCGATGGGATCCCAGTTTGCAATTGGCTGTCGAATGACTATTGAGGAATACGTTCGAAGATGGTTTTTCTTCAACTACTCTGGAACCCTTTTGAAAGGGTTCCTCAACAAAACTGTCGAAATCAATGGGGTCAAGAGTAGCTATCTCATATTAGTAAAATATGCACCCCTTTCGACATGGTCGAAAGGTCAAGAACAAACCTTTCGAACCGATTAAAAGGAATGGAAAGCCAAAATGAATAGCTCTTTCTGATATATTCAAAAGAAAGGTTTCAAGCAAGGTGCTACTTCCTTTGCTTGCCTTTCCAAGCTAACTTCTTAAACCATTCAACTAAGTTGACCTTGTCAAATGGTAGGTTTTGAAGGAAGTAACCTTCTCAACAATCTTGTTTCGTTTGATCTCATATAGCTTTGGGGATGTTAACAAGTTTTCTTGTTAACATGTTTCTGAATACTGTAAGCGGTAAACCATCTGTGTAAATTTAAACAATACTATCTAACATGATATATGAACCATCAGAAGTGCATATAAATCTAAATAGTTAATGTAAATTGAGAGAATAATGAATAAAAGTGATAGGTCGATAAAAGAATTTTGGCCAGCACCTTCCAATTTAATAGCTTACTGCAAATGCATTAATATTAAAGGAGCAATGATATGATTTTGTTCCGATGAGAGAAGAAATTAAAATGTTAATACCAAATCCAAAAGCAGATTAAAGAACTGTTTATGATATGGTTAATACTTCGGTTTATTCTGGATGGGAAGGCTTTTTTGTGTATGGAAGTGGTGGGACAAGAAAAACCTTTCTTTGGAAAGTAATAATAAACAACTTAGTAGTTAATATCGGTATATAACACGTATTTGTCAAGTACCGATATAAGATATTTTAAAATATCGTGATAATATCGAATAATGTTAGTAATTATCAAACATGTATAGAACATGTTATTGTAGAATATAATAGTTTAAGAATTTTTTCGATGATAATAAATATATGTGTGTTTGTGTATGTTTGATAAAGTACTATTGTAGAATCATAGAATGAAATAAACAAATATAATTTTATTTCAACAAATATATTTTTTCAATAGAATTTCTATAGTACGTGCGATTTCAACAAAATCTTCTACAATATCTTAAATACAATATTCATATACAACAATGTTTTACACTCATACACAACACACTTTCAAATACAACAATCACTCCTGACGTCACTCACCCGAATTCGAATTGCTATCCTCTTGCTCCAAATGTTTTTCTTCAATCATCTGCTTTGCCTGTCAAATAATAATATAGCAAAAAGTAAAAAAGAAACAAATTCAAACTGCAAAAATATGAATATATTTGAACTCAACACTGCCTCAATTTATTGGTTTTGTTATTTTCATACTTGAAAGAGGCACCAAAAACATCAATAATGTACACGAGCAATCTACATCATGTACAATGTATCATTGTACATGCCATAAGACCAAGCGTATATACAAAACACATTTGCACCAACAAAACAGGGAACTCAATTCTAGGTGCAGCGAGGTCAAGCCCAAAGGCTCAACAAAGTGCAGTAGCAAACAGGTCAAGATAAGGAGTGCAAGATTAACTCAATGGCTCAACATAAGTGCTCAAGTGAAGTAAAACAGCAAAAGTGAAACACTTCAAAAATTCATGCACCAGAAATCAAAATGCAAATGCAGCACACAAACCAGGTGCATAAGCACAGATGCGCAGGTGCGGTAAAGCATAGCAAAACAAAGAGACGCACAAGGTCAGGCTCAAAAAAATAGATGCACAAGGTCAGGTGCAACTAAAAGATGCACAAGGCAAAGTACCCATAAATGGTGGAAAAACCAAGCTAAGGCAGAAAGTACAGACAAAAATGCATCAGACTCAACAACAAGGTGCACAACAGTAGAGGACGTGCACAAGTAAAAAACATATACAAGTGCAACAACAAGCTGAAACCACAAGCGTTCATAAGTAGTGCAATGCACAATCCTAACGGCAAGTGCACCGAACCCACAAGTAGAAGCATGAGCATAGCAGCAAGCATCGGACTTAATAGCAAGTACACAAACACAAACTGGTCCAAATAGCAAATGCGCAAGATAGTTTAAAAAGAGAAAGTGCATAGAAGACAGGCACCCAGCCATGCACACGCACACAAGCAAGAAGAAGGCACATGCACAGCGATAAGCCTGAGTACACGGTGCTTCAACATAGAAACACAAAAATGCACAAAAAACACATGAACAAATCAACACCCAAATGCAACAACAATGGATATGCACAAGACAAATGCTCACAAGGCTGACTTCATGTGCACAGCTTCAAGAGCATCAACTCACACATATATACATATATGCATATGTATGTATATAGTAAATAGCAGGTTGAACATGTACAAGGAGCAAAAAAATTAACAGATTATGTCATCTCATCCTTCAAACCAATCTGATCATCAAAGCAATTACATCACTCAACATACAAGAAGAGCATTGATTAAGTCGAGAAATTCAGTCTAGAACAAAAATATTCAAGTTAAAATTCGAAATCACTGAAAATATTAAGGCTGTTGAATATGTCATTATTCGTTCAGCAGAAGTAATCAAACAAATAGAGATGAACAAGTAAAAAATTACAGAACCAATGATCGAAATAATTCAACAGCCAAGGTTCAAAGTAGAAATATCCAAAATCGAAAATCAAAACCAGAATATTCGAAATATACGAAATCAAAAGCATAGATCCCTATATAAAAAAAAATCATGATCAACAATTCAAATTGTCGAGTTCGAAGTAGCAAAATAAACCATAAATCGGAAAATCAATACCAAAATTTTGATTAAAGAATACTCGATCATTGAAGCCATCGAAGCTTTGAATACCCAAGCAATTGAAGAGAACGACCATCAAAGTGATAAAAGGCGAACATTCATCAATTGAAGATAGTAGTGGCAGCTTCCTAAATCAGGAACCCTAATTACAGAATAAAGAAGAAGGTCGGCTATTGAAATGTAACACCCCATATTTTTATAACATTATTCCGAATGTTTAATTAACAAATAAAATAATGTAGAGATTAATAAGTTGAGAATTGATTAGCTAAGGGTAGCCGTACCATGTTAGTGCATAAACTAAAATGAAATAACATAAGATAATGTGTTAGGGTATAAGAAGGGCAATATAGGATATAGGAGAAGGGCTTATATCCTAAACCCTTAGGAAATAGAATTCACGTTCATTTTCATTTTAGTAAACTAAAACATCTAAGGTCGGCCATCATTATTGTTCTTTAGAGAAGATCAAAGCTAGGATTCAAGTAAAGGATGACAATCAACATATTATCATCTTTTTGTTGCACTAGTGTCAGGAGCCATAACAACACCATAACTTTGGTGCTTTCATTGCTATTGAAACATGACCCGCACTGATGAGGCTCTTCTTCAACTCCGTGAAACCACTATCCAACACCAACAAACCCTCGACACCATCCAAAACACCTTCCAGACACAAATAAACAACCAGCAAACTCAAATCTCAGATATACAAACCACACTCCAAACACAAGCTGCATCCATCCAACAAATGAATCAAACCCTTACTGACATAGCCCTTAAGCTCAACAGTTCGCCCCTGCGAACATCACCACACCAACATTCCATTACATCCACAATCAATAGCCCATCCAATCGTCAACCACCCATTATACCAACACCACCCAGTCTCCATATTCGACCACCGAAGTGCGAACTCACAACTTTTGACGGATCCAACCCATTAGATTGGCTTTTCCAAGCTGAATGATTCTTCCAATACCATTCCACACCCGACGAACAAAGAATTGACTTAGTATAGAAATCAATTGATTTAGCACTAACAAAAGAATTGACTTGGCCTGCAATGCAGGCCAAGAATTGACTTAGTATAGAATTGACTTAGCACTAACAAAAGAATTGACCAACTAACCTCTTGGCCTGCACTAACAAAAGTCATTGAACAACGTTTTGGCCCCTCTTCCTTCATGATGTATAGAAATCACCAACTAACCTCTTGGCCTGCACTAACAAAAGTCATTGAACAACGTTTTGGCCCCTCTTCCTTCATCAACCCCAAGCCACTCTATTCAAACTTCGCCAAACAACCACCGTAGAAGAGTACCAATCAACCTTTGAAACAATTAGCAACCGAATCACAAACTTACCATCCGACGCCATCCTTAATTGTTTTCTCTCCGGCCTAAAAACACAAATAAAGAATGAGTTATCACCCCTCCGACCATTGACCATTTCAGATGCAATAGAACTTGCTAAGCTCATAGAGTCTAAACAAACTGACACCAAAAACTTCCTTAGCCGCCACTGTTATCACTACCACCAATACCTAATCCACAACAAACCTCACATAACCCACATACCCACAACTATCCTATCAAAAGACTTACACCAGCGGAGATGGATGCTAAAAGAGCCAAGGGTCAATGTTTCAACTGCGATGAGAAGTATCACCCCAGCCATAAATGTAAAGCAAAACATATCTTATTGTTTTTACCAGAGGAACACTATGAACCGCCAGATCTACCTTATCCAAAAATTGAAGAGCTAGCAGAACCCAATACTACTGATGAACCAGTAATTTCTTACAATGCCCTAATTGGCTCAACACACTCCAGATCAATTCGACCTGCTGCTACTATTAATAGCAAGCCAATCTCGATTCTAGTCGATTCGGGTAGCACACATAACTATCTACACCCGAAGACAACCAGGTTTCTTGGACTTCGAGCTGAACGGCGCCCTAATTTTGTCGTTATAGTGGGTAACGGCGAAAAATTACATTGTCAGGGAATTTTCCGTGAGGACTATCTTCATATCGGCGGCTATGACTTCAACGTCGATTTTTTTCTACTTCCAATTTCGGGAGCCGAAGCCGTCTTTGGCATTCAATGGCTTGAGAGCCTGGGACCAATTGAGATGGATCATAAATAACTTACAATGAAGTTTAACTATGGGCATGAATATGTTACTTTAGTGGGCCTCGGTGGAAACGCGGGCCTATCTGTTATTTCGTATAATCAACTGAGGAGACTAAAGTCCACTGACTCCATATCATTGTATTTCCACCTGGATGCATCTGATGTAAATTCCCTCACCCAAAACCAAACACTGCACCCAGATATTCACCACCTTTTAACCTGCTTTCCCACCCCGTTTCACACTCCAAATAGCCCACCACCTCATCGAAACCACGACCACCACATTAACCTACACACCAATTCCCAACCAATCAACATAAAACCATATCGCTACCCTCATTTCCAAAAAAATGAAATAGAATCTCAAATTCATGACATGCTTCAATCACATATTATTCGCCCCTCCACCAGCCCCTTCTCTTCCCCCGTCTTACTTGTCAAGAAAAAAGATGGATCGTGGCGTTTTTGCATTGACTACCGTGCCCTCAATGCAATCACCGTTAAAGATCGTTTTCCTATTCCTACCGTTGACGAGTTACTAGATGAGTTGTTTGGATCCATATACTTCTCTAAACTTGATCTTCGTAGCGGATATTTTCAAATCCGTGTAAATCCAGCCGATGTTCATAAAACGGCATTCCGTACTCATGAAGGCCACTATGAGTTTTTGGTAATGCCGTTTGGCCTCACAAATGCACCATCCACATTTCAAGCGACTATGAATGATATTTTTCGCTCACATCTTCGAAAATTCATTCTCGTATTTTTTGACGATATACTCGTTTATAGCAAATCATGGAGTTCTCATTTACAACACCTCCAAATCACTCTTGAAATTTTGACACAAAACCAATTATACGCTAATATATCTAAATGCGTTTTTGGTCTCATGGAGTTAAATTACTTGGGCCACATTGTATCAGGTCAAGGAGTAAAGGTGGATCCATCTAAAGTCGATGCAATTATTCAATGGCCAGCACCAACCTCTCTTAAGGGTATTCGTGGATTTCTAGGCCTCACGGGTTATTACCGCAAATTCATTCGCCATTATGCCATAATAGCTAGCCCTATCACTGCACTATTGAAAAAAGGGGAAACATTTTCGTGGCCTGCTTTGGCCCAACAAGCATTTGAAACACTTAAGCAAGCCATTACAACAGCACCCATTCTATCCCTACCCGATTTCTGCACCCCCTTTGATATTTACACCGATGCTTCTGGTTTGGCCATAGGAGCTGTTCTCTCACAACACCATAAACCAATAGCCTTCCTCAGCCTCAAACTTCCACCTCGTCTCCAAGCCGCATCAACTTATGTTCGCGAAATGTTCGCCATCACCACCGCAGTCAAAAAATGGCGCCACTATCTCCTCGGTCGTCACTTCACCATCATCACTGATCACCAAAGTTTGCGCCAGATGGTTTCTCAAACGATTCAAACTCCAGAGCAACATAAATGGCTATCTAAATTATTGGGCTATGATTTTACTATTAATTTTCGACCCGGATCTGAGAATTCGGTCGCAGACGGATTATCAAGATGAACTTCTGAGGCGATGATGCAAGCAATATCCGGTCCATTTTGGGACTCCACCAGCGACATCCAACGGTGTTTGTTGAATGACCCACACTCACAGCAATTAATTCAAAAATTACAAGCCAACCCTTCAGCAGTACCCAAATATTCTTGGCATGATAACTTACTATTCTATGGCAAAAGAATTTATGTCCCTGACAATAGTGCTTGCGCAATAAGCTCCTCCAACTCTTCCATTGTTCTATATCGGGTGGTCATTCCGGTGTGAAAGCAACATTTGCTCGGATTAACGGTAATTTCTTTTGGCCTCATCTATTTGACTCAGTTCAAAAATTTGTCCAGAATTGCAACATTTGTTTGCAGAGCAAATACGACACAACAGCACCGAAAGGCCTACTTCAGCCACTCCCTATCCCTTACCAGATTTGGGAGGATATATCGATGGATTTTATCACCCATCTACCTCCATCAGAGGGAAAAACTTGTGTCTGGGTGATTGTGGACCGGCTATCCAAATATGCACATTTGTGTGCACTGCCCACCTCATTCTCAGCACAGCAATTGGCATCTTATCCGCGAGTATGTTCGACTTCACGGCTTCCCTAAGTCTATAGTCTCCGATAGAGATCGGGTGTTTATGAGCCATTTTTGGCGTGAATTATTCAGACTTCATGGTACGGAACTTAATATGAGTAGTGCTTATCACCCACAATCAGCCGGGCAAACTGAAATCGTGAATCGTTGCTTGGAAACATACCTCTGCACTATGACTGGTGATTTACCGACAAAGTGGGTCAAGTGTTTACCATGGGCTGAATATTGGTACAACACTTGCAAGCATTCATCAACCGGCATGTCCCCCTTCCAAGCTGTATATGGGCGACCGCCTCCGGTTATTGCTGACTACATAGTTGGTAAAGCTAATATCCAGAAGCTTGACGAATGGGCTATAACATGCAACGAGCTGCTTCAAACACTCAAAACGAATCTTCAAAAAGCTCAAGCTAGGATGAAAAGTCGAGCGGATAAACACCGTATAGATAAAGAATACACCATTGGTTCTTGGGTATATGTTAAATTACAGCCATATCACCAACTGTCTCTACATCATCATCATCACAAACTCTCCAAAAAATATTTTGGCCCATTTCAAATAATTCAGAAAGTTGGAAACGTTGCTTATAAGTTGCTCTTCCCCCCGAGACCCGTGTGCATCCGGTCTTTCATATATCCATGCTCAAGCTCTGTCCGAACCCACAAACGGCAACTCCAGTTCAGCTTCCACCCGAATTCACAACCACTGCTGATCCACTTGACCTTGAGGACAAGGTCGATCTTCAAGAGGGGGGTACTGTTATGGCTCCTGACACTAGTGCAACAAACACTATTGCTCATAACCGTACTAGGAGAAACATCAAGATACCAAGTCGTTTTCAAATATGAAACCCACGTATGAATTAATGGAGCAGGCAATTGAAGACAAATAAGTTTGTTATTGCTTTTTGATTTTTATATTGTGTATTTCTTTTTCTGTTAGAATTGTGTGACTATGATGAATTATAGTACCACTGGTAGTGGACACCTGGCATCCAAAAGCATGTATGAATCGCCTATATAGGCTACTGTTATTAATGAAAAAGAGGGCTGGAATTAAAACTTCTCTCTCATACTTCTCTGTGTTTTCTCTTCTTCTTCCTCCAATAATTTTCTCCAACCTCTCCTTCTCTACTAACCCTTCTGATCTTAACAACACCATAACAGGCTTATATCCTAAACCCTTAGGAAATAGAATTCACATTCATTTTCATTTTAGTAAACTAAAACATCTAAGGTCGGCCATCATTATTGTTCTTTAGAGAAGATCAAAGTTAGGATTCAAGTAAAGGATGACAATCAACATACTATCATCTACATATTAATACAACCTGCAAATAACTTCATCACTTCTACTCCAGCCACTTATCAGCCACCTGACCAAAACATTCAAATTCACCTACACCACTGCTCCAATATACGGACCATACTTCTCTTCTACCATCTACCTGGATTACCCATTCAAACTACCATCAGCCATATCAACTATAATTAGTCACCTTAGCCATATTAACCACTGCTGAAATATCACCAATACTCCACACTTTCCTGCCACTTTATTTCTTCCAAAAAATGAACTTCATTAACACATCTGGCCATTCATAACTGTCAAACAGTTGATTGTAAACCATAACTGTCGATTGCCTCACTACAAGTACATCCATCATCTCTGGCCATTCAACCAAGCCTACCACTCGACCACTGCAATAAACACTAACATAACCACTATCAGCAACTTCCAGTCAACACCATCAACCTACCATAGTATACCCATCATCACATTCCAAACATCCACTGTGCGCAGCAAACATTACACATTGCTACACCTTTTCATCCACCATCTACCTGGAAACTGTCATGCAATACTGCTACACATGTATACTGTCAACGGCATCTTGATCACTACAGCTCCTTTCATTATCCCGTGCAACAACTACAATCACCAAAATACACTCATCGCTACCACCTCACTGCCACCCAAACAATCGCCTCGATCCCTGACAGTACCATCATCATTGACCAAAACACTACTGCCTTTCCCTCTTCTCAACCACTTCCATCAACAACTTCAAAGAACGCATGACTTTGTTATACCATCACAACCACATCCCTTGAAACCATTTCATCACTTCTCACTGTCATAGACCCCTCCTCTTTACTGCACCTCACTTCTATGTGTACTGCTAACTTCAAGACTATGCATACATCCACAAACATACAACACTCTCTACTTCTACAATTCATACAAATACAACTGCCACCATACAAACTTCATTCTCACTTGCCAGAGCACATCCCATATCCTTACAGTACATCACACACAACAACTGAACCCACTTCATCAAACCTACCCTTCAAACTTACCCAACTGACCAAACTTCATCTTGAAAATTGCAGCAGTCACCATAAACCTCCCATTCGACCACCTCCTCTGTCTTCTTATAAACCACATTTTAGAATGCATCCTAACCCAAGTCTTAACTTCGCTGACCAATTACCCAAAATGACATATTGTCACATAAACTCATCCCTTACAACAGTGCATTCCTCTACTTCATCAAACCTGAACCATCACTGCCCTCTGCAATATCTCCTCCCTTACATTTCACATAAACATATGCACACGTACAAACCCCTCTGCCTCCTATACTAACCACTGTCTTTACAACTGCATATCAAATAACAACTGCCTTGACTCGTGACCTCAACCTGCAATCGCTACAGCACTTCAACCGCAACACCACGAACCCAGAAAAACTGCACCTCTTCTCCCCAATCACAACTCAACCCTAGTTGGAATCGCCTAAACTCGAACGCTCAAACGCACAACATCGCTTGAAAATCACAGCAGCAACTCACCTTTGCAATCGAAGTCAACTTGAATCCGCCTACTCAATAGCGGGCATTGAATTTCCTACTGCATCCTCACTTCATCGCTTCAAACTCCCTCTATCTCCTGAATCGAATTCGACCACTGCCACAAACCATTGACTCGCGACCTAATTCAATCCTATCGAATTTTGCTATCACGAGCTTATTCAATTTCCTACCATCTCTGTTTCAATTTCGAGTTGTTTATTGATTTTAAATTCTGGATTTGAGTAGTTTCGATTTTAATAAAATGAAGTGTTAAAATGATTTTGGGTTTGCCTCGGTAAAAAATTTAAGTTAATTTTGGGCTGGATATATGTTATGGGTTGTGTATTATATTTTTTCTATTGTGTTTTCAGTTCTGCTGCTCATAAAAAGAAAAAAAAGGTTTTACACTTGTTTGTTTTGTGTTGTTTTTGTTCTTCCTTTTATTTTAAAAAAGATCTAGAAAAAAACAAGTTGTTTTCAAGTGTTTTTGTTTAATTTGTTTCGTTTATTTTAGTTTCTTCTTTGATATTTATACATATAAAAATATTAAAAAAACCATGTATATATTGTTTTTGTTTCAGGTTGCCAAAGTAGATTAGGAGAAGATTAGCTTGCTTAAGAAAAATTTGCATGCTTGCTTAAAAAAATTGCTACTTTAAAATAAGTGCTAATGAAAAGCACCATTGTCCTAATGGTTAAGTGGTTCGACTTTAGTGCAAGATGTCACAAGTTCGAAGCTTGCATAGTGTGATTCGAACATATATTGACATGTGATTTGTGTTATGTTGTCACAGTGACATGTTGTATCTAAGTACTATTTAAAAAAAATTGCTAGTAATTCTGCACGCTCTGATATTGTGCCCTTAGCCCTTGTTGTTATTCACTTTGCATTGTTGGTTGCTTGCATTTTTTTTTAAAAACTTTCAAAAACAAACACAAAATCAATTCATAGTTACATTGTTAAGACGCGTTTAATTTCAATTTTACATTTCATCTTAGAATTTGATTAATAATAACGGTTAGACATCGATAACGCTTAATTGTATATTGGCAAGTTGTCCTCTTTCGATAATTTAATTTCTTGATGTCTAGGCTATAACAGAGCAATAATCACTTATAAATATTATGGTGATTCGTAAATATTGTAGTGGTTGTTTCTCTGAAGGTATTTAAACCTTCAACTGCATTGCCACGGTGATTCATTGTGCACCGATAAATCCTGTTCGTTACCTGGTCGAGAACTATCTTGTTATATTAATACAAAGTTTGATTATACAATTTTGGGTTAGGAGCTACTTAGGTTAGAAAATTTATAATTAAATCCTTGCATTCATTTAGTTGCATTAGTTAATGCATATTTTTTTTTAAAAAATCAAAATTATAAAAAATGTAAATATTCCTTAACTTAGTTTTTAAATCCTATTCATTTGAAATTTTTCAATCAAAAATTTAAAAATAAAAAAACAATTTTTTAGCTAGTTTTTTAAGAAAAGCAAAAATCCAAAAAAAATCTTTTCAAAAAATTTGAAAATCCAAAAACAAAACAAAAATCAATTTTCCCTTTAAGAAAAATAATAAATATTTAATGGTAAATATTTTTCCTTTATAAAAAGAAAAACCAAAAACGTTCTCGAAAATGTACGAGTTTCCCTACTTACATAAATTTTACAATAGTTGTGAAAATCAATATAATCCAGATAATTTAACTCCAAATTCTTATGGATATTTTAATAACAAATATTGTATAAACAATTCGAATTTCGAACAACAAAATTTTCAAAATGATGAACAACCCTCAAATCTTGAAAATAGTATTAAAATGATTTCATCTTTACTTGAACTCTCTACACAACAAAATCAAATGATAAATGAATTGTCTAATTCATATTTATGCGATAACTCAAGGTTTTCAAAATTTGAATTCAATTCAACATTCAAATGATTTCTATTATAACTCATGCCAATAAAACTTCGAACTCCAAAATGAATTTCAAAATGGAAATGTAAACTGCTTTTCAAATAATTTTGGCAATAAGAACATTCTCAACTATGGTTCAATGAACAATTCTTGCTCTCAACAATTTCAAATTGAGAATCCTCAAGTTAATAATTATAATTTTGATTTTGTTGAGCAAATGGATGAAATTCACAATGATCACACGGATTTGTTGTTTGAAACATATACGAAACAACGTGAACAAAATCAAATCTCAATGTGTGACGAGTCAAATAACCATCTTTTACCACAATTGACAATTTTCAAATGACAACTTTTGAAATTGAAAACAAAAATCTTGGCGAAGTTGTTGAAAATATGGTAATTGAGTTGGATTTCAATTCGTTTGAAAGTGTGGAACCAAATCTAAAATTCAGTCTTCATTTTTTCGATTTTGAAAATTTGAATACAACAACTTTGGATTTTCAAATTGATACTTGCGATGAAGTTATTGATAATCCAACAAAGGAAGACGAATTTAATGAACACAATTTCTTGGGACTTTTCGGAAATGAGTTGTTAAATTTTGAAGGGGAAGATTTAAATCACCATTTTGATTTTGAAGTCCATAATTCTGAAGAATTTTTCAATGATAAGTTTGAATTTCAATTTAGTGAAAATAAACTTAAACTTCAACCAATTGTTTTATCAACCCTAAAAATCATCGAAAATAAGACAACTCATATAATTTTTAATAAAATGACTTTCGTTTTTCCAAATCAACATTTAACTCCGAAATCTTTTATGGTTTGGTTTTCACGCTTAAGCTGTGTCTCTCATACTTGACGAGAAAAATTGAATTGGTGTTTGGAAGACCGGTTCATTTATTCTTTAATAGCATATTTTTTGATGTCTTGTAAATAATAGTCCTTTCGTGTAAATATAGGTCATTTTTTAATTTTAATTTTTGTTTTATCCTTTCACTTGGTTTTGACTGTAGGGACAAAATCAAAATCAAGTGTTGGAGGAGTCTCGTCTTCATTTTTTATCTTTTATTGTTTATTTTTGCATTTTGTTTCCAAAACTTAAAAAAACCTCGAAAAATTTAAAAAAGTATTAAATAAACAAAATTTTCAAAAATAAATAAATTAATTTAGCATTTTGATTTACTTTTGAAAAAAAAAACTGTATGATTAGTATAAATTTGGATTATTAAATTGGATTTTTTGAAACATTATTTGTCTTAACAAGAATAAAAATAAAGTTTGATTACAAGTAACTATGTTTAACTAGTATATAGGAAGATTCATGACAATAATTATGAATTATATCCTAATTAAGAATCTCTATTTTAAAAAGTGGTGGATTTAAAGAAAAGGATATAACAATTTTTATCTTCTAAGTTAAATGGTGCTAAGATGATTTTGCAAAACTCTCTCTTCGAAAGAATAAAACCAAAATTTTTTGTATATGTGTATATATTTTTCATTAACACCAAGTGTCATATTTTCACACTTGTGTGTTCACTCACCGTGATCTATACCCTTCTCACATAAGCTTGAAAGGCAATGCACGACTGGTATATCTCGCCTTAGTTTATCTGAGTTAGGTGTATGTATATAAAAATTCTTTTTAAGAATGTCTACGGTCGATAGGTGTGTACACTTGTGTGTCTATTCACCACGCTCCGTGTTCCCCTCATGTAAGCCCCAAAGGCAGTGCATGAGTTATATATCTGGCCTCGGTTTTCTGAGTTAGGCATATGTGAATATTATTAATGTCATTAAAATTTTCAAATAAGAAAGAGTAAGCAATTGAAATCCAAGCACTATTTTTTACTTATTTAATTTGACTTGTAATTCAAAAGAAATGAAAATACCACTTTGATAAACTTTGAAAATCAACTAAGGATCTGTTTCATAGTTACATTGTGTTATCAACCAAAACAACGAGTTAAACTATAATCTATTTGTGATGATAACTTAATTCTTATTGGAAATTTTGACAAGTAAAATAACTAAAATTTCTTGATAATAACCAGAGCTTATATTTAACTTATTCATGTCAATTTAAAAATCCTTCATTTGTAAATATTTTTTAAAAACTTGCATCCATTTCTTTGTAAATAAATCTTGCATCTAGGATTTTTTTCATTTTGTAAATATTTTCATGTTGCATTTGGACTTTGTCGGTAGCATCCGCTGAAACTCTCACGAGACAACACTCATCCTATTAGGAACACCTAAAGGTTTAACGTCTTGTTACATATGCTCAATGCAATCATGCTCTCTACGTAAACGGATTTATCTTTGTTTTTTCTTTATTCAAGGACGAATAAAAAGATAAGTATGGGGGTATTTGATGTGCGTGTAAATTTGCATATTTTTACTTCTATGTTTTATCAAATTAAATTAAATAAATGATCATATTGGCATTTTAACATGTTTAAACATAAATTCAAATTATTTTAAAATCGTCACATATTCATCTTCATCTAGAGGAAAAATGGTCATTTTTGTGCATATATTAATTTGAGAAAATTTACTTGAAAATTTCTATATTATTTTGTAGGAATTTGGATTTAAATGGAAGAGGTTTTCATGAAAAATATGCATGCACAAGAGAATACAAATGAATGAAGATGAAAATAATTCATTTCATGAAACATGGAGGACCCCACCAACCAACTTACCATGATGTACTAATAAGGAGCTAATGCATATGCTAATGGCCATTAAAGTTGCATGCACACTTAGTGGATGATTATCTCATGCTAACTATAACTTTGTTGCCACACTTCCTAGAGGGATAGTTTTGATATTCCCTAAAAATATGATTAGGGTTTCAAACTTTTCTAAATACCCCTTATGTTTCATGTAACCTTTCTTCCCCTTAGCCTCCTTAGTGTTAGGATCAAAAATAAATTAGAAGTTCTCTTTTCTTTTTCATGTCTACTTAGCCGTTTTCCTTTCATGTATTTTTTTTATGCAATGTTAATTAATGTTCTTTTCTACTACATGCTCTCTTTCTTCTTATGTTAGTAGCTTAGTTTCATTTCTTGTGCAACTAGAATAGCTTTTATTTCATTTTAATTAGCTCTCATTCTACTTAATTTGCTCTTTACTTTCCTTTGGGTTTTTTTTTCATATAGCAATCTACATTTGTTGATGTGAAAACCAATATATGAGGCTAAACCCCTTCAATTTAGGGGCATTGAAGCTCTCTGGTATGTAGATTCAACATAATTTGATATTTTTGATCCCTTTTTATGCTTAATGGAAAAATGGATGTTTACGTGATTTAGCGTTTCATGTTGGATTTGATAGTCTATGTTTAAGACGATCTAGAATTTTGGACAATTTAAATTGGGATATTTAATTGAATTTAAATATTTAAAAGTTATTTTTAACTTGAATTCAAATATTATTATTATTTAGCAATTAAGTTATTGGATTTAATAAACTGAAATTGGGTAAATTATTGAATCTTCAGTTTTAAGCCAGTTAAAAATAATTTGAAGGCTTGTAACATTTATATTGATAATACTGAAGATAGTAAAGGTGTTAAATTTGATTTTAAAAGTGATTTGTTCAGTTTTGAAAATATATCGTTTAAATTGATATTTAAAAATAGCTTTCCGAGGCACAGTTTCGGAATTCAACGTAATCAGTTCCATTGGATCCGTAATATTGTATTATTATCAAATTTCAATTTTTGTAATATTTGAAGTTATTGTATGAGCGTATGATATATAAACGCGCTGAAATTTATATTGAAAATTTAATATAATAACTGGTTCAAAAAGCTATCTTCTCCATATGATCGAATTAGGACTCGAAACCTTTTCCATTGCGTTCAGAATAGAGGCTTAACATTATAGACACCTGGCGGCACACCACGGTAGGAGGTCGAGATTTAGAGTTATGTAATTCGAGACAATTTACAATTTAAATAATATATATATATATATATATATATATATATATATATATATTTGACTGACTATTTTCAACATCAGCCTACATTCTTTCCCATCATAACTTTTCCCTTTCACCTTCGAAGTACTGTAGCCTTCTTTAGCATGCAACCGTTGTTCAACATCACATCTTGCCCCTTTTCTCGTTTATATCATGACCTTCCCTTTCTTTGTTTCCTTAGTTCAAAAGTAAATCGAGCCAGGAAAAATAAATGGTGAATAAACAATAAAAAAAAAATTATTCAAATTCGAGCAGAATAATCGCCCCATTCTTTCGATCAACTCACAAAGTTTCTCGACCGAAACAAAATCGAACGAAACTCTTGGCCTCATCTCACTTTTGAATCTCGAAACGATTCAAATTTATCGCATCCCTCTTCCTCACTGAACCGCAGCAAGGTCGATGTCTTGTAAGGGAATTGCGACATCGTCGCGAGGTATGGCTTGGGTTCAGACTCGTTAAAGATGAAGAAAATTAGAAACGCGCGAATGAAGGGGGCGTCGTGATAAAGCAGGTCGCAAGGGGTGTTTTGATCCGAGTTCTTGTTTGGCCGATGGGAGGGAGGACTCGTGGCAATTGGGTTCTCAAGCGAAGCTCGTCACTTTGGAGAGCGAGTCTCTGGGTCAACGAAGTAGAGTTTAAGGATTTAGGTTCTTTACGGGTTCATCATTGTCATCAGCATTTAGAGCTTGGGAAGTTAGTGTTCGGTCAGACGGTTCTAATAGAGGTGAGCAACATCTCGTTCACTTTTGGTTTTGAATCATTGCGACTATGGGACTTAATTTATTGCTATATAAATATATATATTTTTGTCATAAACTGTTTGATAACAGGAAGGAAATTTATATCACTGAGATAACACTTTACCTTTGCCACTAACTGCAGAGAAAATAATATTGATACATGTGAACCGATTAACTTTTAGGGAATTAGTATATTTATTTGAGGAATTGATACACTTTACCTTGGCCGATGGGAGGGAGGACTCTTCTGGATGGCTTTTTAAATTTAGATGGTTAAATTTAAATAATTGGTTGAATGATTGAATTGATTTGATGTGCTATATTATATATAGTAGTATATAGTGTATATCGGATGATTGATTTTTCGCATTTTATAGCGGATGAGACCCTATGCGCCGCATAATAGCGGATGATATTATATTAATCCCATATACTGCGATATTCCACCTCGAATTGGAATTGGTATTGTGCTAACATCTATGGATGCAGGGAAACAGGTTGGAAGGATCCAACTGGATTCCTTAAAATTATTTATATTGTTTAATATTCCGTGCTATGAATATTTGATATTCTGTGATGAATTATATTGATAATTGGAATATTGAATGCTATGGTTTGCTTGAATATATTTCGGTACACTGAGTTATCAAAATATATAGAATTGGATTTTTGAAAGGAAAATAAAAGAGTGAATATTTAAGTAAAATAATCATAGAGAATTTGAATAAATTTAAGAATGAACCCGATAAGAATAAAAGTGATTTTAAAATTCTAATAAATAATTCCGAGTATGGAAAAAGGGGATTTTTGAATAAATAGAAAATAAAGAATTTTAAAGCTTAAGTGATATTATTTAAAGGAATAAAGAGGTTACTTTAAAATTCAAGGTTTAAATTTATTTGAAATGATAAAGAGGGAATTTGAGAAATATGAAATTGGTATTTTCAGTTAAAAGATTTCAAATCATATGTAAGAATTCAAAATCTGAAGTTAATGGTTTTGAAATAAATGAGTAAGTAAAGGAAATTATTTCAAAATGGAATAACTTTGAAATCAATTTGAAAATTGATTTAAGTGTTTGAAATTGGAATTATAAAGGAGGTTGGGACTAAGAAATTTATAAACTGGGTTTGTAAAAGTAAAGTTATATACCAGTGGATATTGGGAAGAATAAATTCACGGTGGGAATTTATTAAAGGAATGGGTAAATTTATTGAAAAATAAATAATGGTTTATTTTTAAGACGTGTAAGAAAAGGATATTTCCCTGAATAGCCAACTACGTTTTCAAAACAAATTTTTAAGTCTAAGTAAAAAGTTTAAGTTGTTTAAAAATATGTTTTAGAAAAGTTATTATTTCTAAATGTTAAATTTTAAAGTAAGCATATTTTTCTAATTTATAGTAGTAATTATTTAAAGGTGGATTGGTATTATGTTGTAAAAGTTAGAAATTTAGTTTTATATTGTACAAAGTAGTTTTATTTTTAAATATTCTTAAAGCATATATCTTGAATAAGTATTAAAGTAATTTTTAACTTAAATGTTTTAAAGGATATTTCATAATAAAGTGTTTTAAATTATTTTAAAAATCTAAAGCTTTGTGCTTGGTGTTTTCAGTGGGAATAAATATTTGGGAATTTATTCTATGAGAAGAGTGTAATTTGAAAAATGTTTCCAAAGGGTTGAAAATAGAAATATATCTTGCAAAGATATTTTCAGATCAATAAATAATTTGGGAGATTATTTATTGTTTGAGAATGTTAATTGACAGTTAAATAACCGACTATCAATATTGGCCAATGCGCTGATTGTTTCGAAGAGACCGTGATTTATTTTCTGAAAACCACTTCGATCCGGTTTGAACATTTTCGTGTGGAAAACAAGAGTTTGGATTCGAAGGTGGAACCATGAAGTGCAAGGGCTAGTCGCTACTAATCTTGAGGATGATTCCAAAATGGATGTAGTAGGAGTAGTGCCTTCGGTTCCGTTCGAACCCGAGACGGACTTGTATGGATGAATGCTTTTAGAACATCGTCAGGTGGGCGTTGAGCATTCTAACAGATGGGTTCTAAAAAGGTAACGCTTAGCCCCGAGCCTCATCAACCGTGAATGACTGAAAATCAGGGGTTATGCAGTAAGGCTAAGTGGGTAGCACCCATTAGGGTGAGGTCATCCCTGTCTAGATGTTCCTATTTATTTCAGCTTAGTGGGCGGTTGCTAATCCCAACCGTGGGGTGATCTTACTCGGGATTATCCAGTAAGGGGTAGTCCCGGTCTTGTGTTATAGGGGATTGGGTGTAATCCTCGGTACGGTGATATAGGCCATGCACCAAAATTGGTCACTAACACCCTTAGAAAGATTGTGTAGAGAGATTAATGAAGAAATTAAATTAAAACAGAGAAGAGAATGTAAACTCAAGTGCAGAAAGTAAGAACACCAAATTTATAGTGGTTCAGCATAGTAGCCTACGTCCACTTTGAAGTTGATCTTTATTCCTTTCTTTGATGCTTGATTACAGATACAATCCGTTTCTAAGTACTTGAATACAATTGCTAAATAATAAGCTTAAGTCTTGAATGAGGGTTGAATGTGGTAGAGTCTCCCCAGTGTTCTCTAAAAAATCTCCCTCTTTACTGTGCCCCTGCCCCTCTATTTATAGACGAAAATGGGTTGGACTCCCTGGTCGGCCTGGTGTCTGAATATCTCGGTCCGAATGGAATAAGCCCTGTGTGCCGACGCAAACATGCCGAACAACCAAGTGACAAACCTCCATCTTTATCCCGAACAACATGAGGCCCGACGCTCTTCATGCCGAACACCCATTGGTGCCGAACGATTCTGGATGACGAATGGTAGGTGATGGCTGAACGCGATATGTGCCGAACGGGATATGGTGTTGAGTGAGGGGTGCAGGCCGAACGAG
Source organism: Allium cepa (assembly GCA_030765085.1). Classification (NCBI taxonomy): domain Eukaryota; kingdom Viridiplantae; phylum Streptophyta; class Magnoliopsida; order Asparagales; family Amaryllidaceae; genus Allium; species Allium cepa. The sequence goes on along the minus strand of CM060938.1, from coordinate 398,821,148 downwards.
GCTGGAATGCCGTGTAGTGCAGGAATGCCAAGTAGAGCATTAATGTCGAACGCTCCAGGAGCCGGACGTAACTTGTAGGCTGAACATTCACAGATGCCGAACATCCCTTGGCATGATCTCCCCTTTTTCACTTTTACTTCCGTTATTTTTCGAGAATTCGCAATTTGGCTCCCTGGAATTTACCACGTCTTCCTCTAAATAAGTTCAAACAATCTTCGATCCCAAAATTCACCAGTCCCCAAGCTCCCTCCGCAATCTTCGATAAGAAGCCTCTGATCCTTCTCGATTTAGGAGACATTAGGTATTACTTAAACACATCATGCATAGGCCAAAGAAAAGTAGGGAGACTGTGAACAAGGGTGACGAACTGTGGCTCGATCGTGGTCTAGGGTTGTAACTTAGTATGAGTACGCTCTTAGGTGGTTTCGAAGTGGATGGACCGGAGAAGATAAGGGTGGAAGGTGTATTGTAGCAACTTGGCATGATCTTTCGATGTCGAGTAGTTATACGGTGGCACGAGAGTGCACTTAGTGCCCGGGCCTATAGGTTGACTGGGCTGTGGTTCGGCATGATCTCCCCTTGCCGAACGAAATTGAAGTGGGTCAAATTCGAAAGGAAAGAAGGAATGGAGGGGAGGCCGAACGGCAGTTATGCCGAACAATATTTCTTTCGAACAATACCTGGGCCGACCGATGGTTGGCCGGACAGACTTAGGCCGGATAATGATTTGGCCGAACGATGGTTTGGCCGCTCACTATTTAGGCCGAACAATGATTTGGCCGAACGTTAGTTCGGCCGGGCAACAGTCTAAGCCGAACGATAGTTTGGCCGGACTATAATTTGGTCGAACAACCTTTAGGCCGAGCCATGTTGAATGCCGAACCGTCTTCTAGCTTAGGCCGAACACATAAATTACCTTGCCTACTCATATAACAAAACAAGGACAAGGACTCCAGCATACCAGCATATCGAACTGATCCGGACTGATAACTTCCTAACTTCAGTAGACATAAACCTGGACTTAAATCGACATAACCGGATATCTTCTTTTAATACTTTCTGAATTCGAAAACCATAATCACCGTAAGACAGGCTTTTGGAGACGGTCAGCGATGACGGTCTTCGAAGTTGACGATTCGTAACTTAGTTTTATATCAGTAACTGTGTGACTTTCAATTTTTTAATGCTTACACATGATTGATCGCACTAGGTCACACACCACTTGGGGGGAAATATTTGTATTGTTGATTCTAACGTCGAACATTTTTCAAGTATAGCTCACACAGGTGCTTAGCCAAATTCACTATTTATCGAAGATGTCGAAAAAATCCAGCTCCGCCACGATTTCTAACAGACCAGGGCCATCCTCTCGACAGGAAGTCGCAGACGTCTCAAATCCATCAATCTCCCCTGCACATAACTTAGCTCCCGATGCGCTGGAGGCATCGATCTTCTTGGACAACCCTGTCGATTCACAAGCTTCAAAAATCAATGTAGTTGCGCTCCGACGAATATGCTCCATTCATGGAATACCTTTTGACGACGTGCTGGTTCCGTCGGGGCACGACCGACCACACTTGCCCCCATTTGGATACACAGCGTGCAATAAATTCATGTGCTGGGTTGGAAGTGTGCCACCGTTTATTTGTTTCTTCGGGATGTGCTGCAATACATCGACATCTCCCCGTCGCAGTTGCACCCGAACGGTCACGCCTTCATTGTAACGACCCAGAATTTTTATTAATTTAAAATCGTATATTTAATTGATTTTAAATATTAATAAGTGAAATTTATAAGTCGAATAAATTTTATTTCGAATAATTAGATTTAATTGGATAATTAAATCGATAATTTTAATATGTGAAAATACAGAAATAATTGAAAATTGGGTTAAATATGATAAAATTGATTTGTAAAATTTTATTTTATCATGTTGGAGTTAGAATGATGTTATAGAACTTTTAAAATCGAATTAAAAGTTAATTTGTGAAAAGTGAATATTTTAATATTTAATCGACTAGTGAAATTAGCCAATCTTCGAACAGTCCAAGAATTGGACGAAACTAGTTTCATTGGATCCGTAATAGTTTGTTATTACCGGATTTCAATTTTCGTAGCAATCGGAGTTGTCGTTTGATCGTGGCAGCTCGAAACGCATCAAAATTGTTTTAATATTAATTTGGCGAGTAAAAATAGTCATTTATCAAAAAGCCTCGGATTTCGACGAAACTAGTTTCATCGGATCCGTAATGTGATATTATTGTAAGGTTTCAAATTTCGTGTCAATCGGATTTACCGTTTGTCCGGTGCAAGCCAAAACGCCTAGAAAATCGTTTAATCGGTTTAATTTTAAATTGAACGTTTATTGCCATAACTCGCACAGATGGCCGAATTAGCTCCCAAAACACGTTCGATTGTGTTCGGAATGTGCGGTAAACCTTAGGAACGCCGACCGGCACGCTTCGTTTGGAGTTCGAAAAATCCGGGATGAATAGTGTCGTTGGAATTTTCTATATAAGGACCTCCCTCTTCATAAATTGCAAAATTCTAAAAACAAAACGCAAATTCCAATGCCCAGCCGCCATTAATAAATGAATGGCCAGAAATCATCTTCTTTTCTTCCTCAATTACTTCCAATCCGTCGATAATTAGCCAATATGCTCAACTACAAAGTCGAAGAGCTCGATGAGAGCTTTGATTCTATACGGTGATGATCAGAACTGGAGCGACGAGGTGGGGGCTACGTGCCCGCGTTCACCATCAGGTTGGCACGAATTTCGAGGTGCCTGGGCTGACCGAGCTTGGAGATATGGCAGCCGAAGGTGGAGGGAGGTTGTAGCTTTCCAATGAAGGCCTCTGATCGAATTTTAAGCAAAGGATTTGGTCGCAAAATGGAACCCTAGTTCGGCCTCTAAGTGGGTTTCTTGCGTCCTAGGTTCTGTAGAGAGAACGTGAGATGAAGGAGAAGGGAAAGGATGGCCACGATCTGGAAACAAGGCAGTGAACGGTGGATGCAAGCTAAGGGTTTAAAATTTGAAGATAATGTTGTAAATTTATGAATATAAATTCGTGTAACTTTGAAAATTCATATCTTTTTCATGCGAGGTCGAAAACGCGCGAAACTAGTTGCGTTTGAATCGTATGGACGAGCACTACGCTATGGAATTAGATTGGAGTCGTTTGGAGTTAGTGAGAATTTCGGGTAAAATTAATATTCGAAATAAATCGCTAAAACGAAATTGAAATCAAGGTGAGAACTTCTCACTCAATCGAATCGGTTTCGATTTATATTTTAAATAATTAGATTTAAAATTCTTGATTGTATGTTGAATGATGATTGTTATCTATTGATTGTTAAAATAGACATTATACGCCGTTAGTAAGCGGAGGTTATTTATTAAAAACATATACCGCGAATATTTCACAGTATAGTGAAATTGGTATTATTATGTACTTGGAGTTGATTTTCCCGCATTATATAGCGGATGAGACCCTATTGCGCCGTCTATTAAGCGGATAATATTTTAAATCCTATATACCGCGATAATTTCATACTGGAACGGAATTGGTATTGTGCTAACATCTTTGGATGCAGGAAAACAGGTTGGAGGGATCCAACTGGATTCCTCAACAGTATTTATTTGATTGTGGATATTTTGATATTCGTTGATTATCATATCGATATATGATATTTGGAGGTCGTGATTGACTATTTGGTGCTGCTGCATCATCGGATCCATTTCTGAAGTTTTAAAATAATGATTTTGGTTTTAAAAAGAATTTGTAAAGTGATTTTTTGAAAGTATACGTTCTATTAAAATTTTGAATTGATTCATTTTAAATAATTAAAACGTTATAAATCTTTATGTTATAAAAAATTAAGATTTTTGTGAAATATAACCAAAAGGTGATTTTTGAGATAAGTAGTTAATAAATTTATAAAATAGTTTAAATTGGGATTTTTGAATTATTATAAACAATTTATATAAAAGTTGTATAAAATTGATATTTATAAATTAAAAATATAGAAATTATAAAACGAGCTTTTTATAAGTGTTAAAGTTTGAACCTAGATTCATAGGTAAATAAGAATTTTTGATTTATAAATTAATGTTGATATAAAAGAATGGATTTGTGAATAAATGAATTATAAGTAATTTACTTATAAACCGGATTTCGACATGTAAATGGAATATAAATAGAATTGGTTAATAAAGGAGATTTATAAAACGAAGTTGTTCTAAAATATAGAAATGGAATTTATAGACATTGTTTATAAATCCAAAAACGACTTATTTTGATAAGTTAATTATTATAGCTTATTAAAGGAAGTATATTCACGATTTTGGACAATGAATATATTATTAAACAAAATGGATATGTTTTGGAAAAATGAATATTATCAAATGAAGTTAATTGTTTTAAAGATGTTTTAAAATGGATTAACTATCGAAACCATAGATTTCAACATTTATTGTTGAAATAGACGTTTTCGAGGAATAAGGAAATGGTGGACTATAACACTATTGTTATAGTAAATGGTTTCCGAAAGGAAAGGTTTTATATAGTATTGGGATTTATATATCTATCTAAATTTCGAATCCCTATACTAGTGATTTTGGGTTGTCGTAACGATGTTTTACGCAACATTCATTTTGGCCCAAATAAGTTGTTTAAGTGAATGTTTTCCTTAAAGAATGAAATATATACTTAATTTCGATTTAAGTATATTGAATGTTTTCCAAGTGTTGAAAATAAATGGATTTGTGAATTACTTATTATTAAATAAGCATGGAAGTGTTTTCCAATATGAAGTGAATATTTTAAGATTTTATCTTTTAAAGATAATGGAAAATGAATATTAGAAATCAATTTGGAAATTGTATATTCATAGATATTTTGGAATTGTAAATTCACTATGGAATTTATAAATGAAAAGGGGAATTTGTTTAAAAATAAACGTTGATTTACTTTTGAAGTATGGAAAGATATATCTAGTAAAGATATTTTGGAAAGTAAATAATTTGGGAAATTATTTGGAATTTGGTGATGTTGAGAATGCCTATTGATAGTTAAATAATCCGACTATCAATATTTACCTTTAAATAGGTATTTGTTGTGATTTGCTTGAATTTGAATGCCACACTTATTTTTAAAATAAGCGCTCACTATTCGGGTTATCCGGGAAAGGACCTTGGGGTCGTATAACCCATTCCGAGTATGTGATACGTCGTTATGGATTGCATTTGATGACCGGTGTTGAAGACCGGATATTTGTGAAAACGGAAGGATTACCGTCGAGTTACTCTACATCGACTGATCTCTGATATAGAGGTTTTATCACCCTTGGTGACGGGAAGTCCGGTCGTGATTAGTGAATATCCGGATTGCAAGGACTTCTTTGGAAGTGCCTTCGGTTCTATTCGAGCCTGGAACAGACTTGTATGGATTGTATGTCTGACATTACAAATTGAGATATAAAGCTGATTTCTTTCAAATATATTTCTGTTGGTGGCGGAAAATTTATTCTCTTAGCTTAACACCCTTCTCTGAGACATACGAGCTCAGAGGTTATATAGTTGAAGGTTATTAGTGATATACTCCCAATTTGGTAGTGTCGCATGCTGAGTGTTGCTGTGAAATGATCATTGCTCGATCATTTGTGGTATGATCGTTTGTTTGATCATTTATCTTGGTGATCATTTCTATGATCATTTGATTGACCCAAAGCACAACTTTTGTATAAAGTGTGGCTTTGTGGACGAGACTTCGTCGGACCTCACACCCCGGAAATGGTCAAAACAGGAAGGATGCAGCAAGGTTATTAGGGGGTAGCACCCCTTTAGTGTATGTCATTCCTTCTGGATAGAAGTGGTATCATGGTATGGAGCCCAGATACTTAACCTATGTTGTTGCTGCAAAATTTTGTGGTTTCTGGAAATCGAGGATCCTCGGATAGATCGGTTACGACGGGGGATGACATATTCGTGTCAGTAATTACCTAGTTTGAAAGGTAACCCGGCCTTGTGTTGGCAGAGATCCGGTTAGGTTCTCGGGGCGTCTTTCCAGAGGCGTTTCCATGTGGCAATGGGAAGTTCCTTGGCCTGACCATTTGTTGGAAATCCAAAGAAACAATACAAGACTTGTACGGTTTTAGTTGTAAAACCTGCCATGGAATGTGGCGGTAACCTGCTATTGAACATGATAGCTATAGTAGGCATACGATGATGGTCGTATGTTGGCTAAGATTTATATCTTTACTTTCGAAATGAATTTTTCCTACACTATGCACTAGTAATAATATCAAATGTTTCTTTTTAATGCGTATCAAGCATCTTTGACTATCATAAGGAGAAATCTCCTCCGATTCTGCGTTTGCATTGTGTGTGTGTGCGGGAGGCCTTATGGTAGTCTCATTTTTAAAAAGCATTGCGAATTGACTTTAAAAATATTCCTCTATTTTGATTTTAAAGAAAAATAAACTGTTTTAGTTCTCACACCAGTCACATGACTGACTCGGAGTTTATTGTTTTCCTTCCTAAACTCTGGGTGCCCACCAATTTCCACACGGGCAGTCAAGAGTTAGGTTTATCAGGATATTCTGGAATTCAGGAGTTGCAGGAGGCAAGCTGGATGGCATGGCGTATTAATAGTATATAGTATTTCTTTTCCGCTATCGATGTTGTTGTTGTTGTATACTCTGATGATGTAATGAAATGTAATGTGATGTAATAACTGTTATAGTTCTTTGTTTAAAGATTATTCATTTATCTATTATATATTGTTCCGCTGCGATTGTGAGATTCTGATGTTGTTCTGTTATTTCTTTCTGTTCTATTCTATCTTTTTTTTCTGTGTTCTTCTACCTTTTTCTTCTTCTTAACCCTAATGGTTCGATTTTTCGACTTTCGGTTGCTCGGCAGTTGATACAGTGGACGTATTGATGTCGGTTTTCATGGACGAAAAATCGCTAACGTTACATTTGGTATCAGAGCTTATGGTTAAGCGACAACCATGGCTCTGTTGGGAATTACTCATTAGAGATAGAGTCAGTAGTACTCTAGAATGAGTGTGAGTGTAATAATAGATACGAGCGCGTATTTATTAGTGAATATAAATTGTTTTATATTGTGTTTGCTTATCCGTTGAGCTGTTTGTGAATTCTGATCGGTGTGTGGGACGCCATATTATCGATAGGGATTTTTAAACACTCAAACGAGGCATGTCGACATCGTATTATTTAAATTAGGTAAATGAAATAATTTTACCTTGATTATATTTTATATATAAAGGAACAATTTTTCAGAATTATTAAAGTGTATATGAATTGATTGTTCGGTTGTTGAAAATGTAAGATATATGCAAGTTAATAAAAGTTGTTTGAATAAGTTAAATAAAACTTATTGTAAAAGAATGAATTGTATAAGCAAATGAATTATAAGTATGAAGTTATAATTAATGTGATTTACAATTGTGAAATAATCTTATATATAAGAAGTGAAATTATATAAGTAAAAGATTTATAAATGTGATTTATAATTAGAAAATAAAATTCCAGAGAAGTGTTTTGAAAGAATTTGATATTTTGGAAAATTGTTTTGGAGAAATTAAAGCTCTAAACTCTTTTCGGTCGCTGGAAAATAATTCCGATGATGATCGCGACATCATTGGTGTTCATTTTCGGGTTTCCAAAAGAGGGATTGCTGCCAGATTATTTTAAATGAAAGTTGTTTGGAAAATTTGGATTTGGTTTTGGAAATTCAAAAGACAATTTGAATTGATTTCAAAAAATGGTTTTGAAAGATTGAAAGGACTCTGGAATCTTATTTAAAATATTATGAGAATAATAAATGAGTTGATAACTTATACAGATTGAATTTTGATAGAATAAATTTAACTTAAAGGGATGGTGTTAAATTAAATGAGAGTATAAGTAAATCAATATAATCCAAGTTGAAATAAATTTGAGTTGTCATCAAAGACATGTGATTTGAAATTTAACAAAAGGAAAGTTAGATAAATTGATTTGGATTAGATGAGATGTTTGAAATGAAATATAACTTAAGTGAAGTTGAATAAAGTTGGTTTTGGTATCGAAGTAAAGTAATCAAGTGAAGTAATGAAATGAAGTCATTGAGAATTTGAACTTAAGTTATATAAATGAAATTCAACATTATATTGTTAAAGGAATTAGCAATTGAATTGATAAATGGATTGAATGTTAATCAATTAAATGTAAATAATTGATATGAAATAATGAATGTAAGTGTTAATTCATTAAAAGCTAATGTTATTGGAAGTCGAATAAATTGAATGGAAGTCAATTTAATATGATCCAATTGGAATTAAAAGTGTTGAACCAAATTGAATGTGTGAATAAATTTGGTTGTATTGAATAAACATTGGTTGTTATTTGATTGTTGATCGATTGTATATAATTCATTAAGTGTTAATGAAATTGAATTAGCAAAATTGAAAGCTATGTAATTGAATTCAAATGGAAAATACGTAAACTTGAATAGAATTGAATTTGGATTGAAAGTGAACCAATGTGAATTTAATTAGTGAATGTAAACAAATTGAATATGAATGAATGTTAGTAAATCCAATGTTAATGAATCAATTGGAAAACCAATTCATTAAATGTTAATGAGAAATAAATTTATATTGATTTGGTAGTTGCATTTATTGCTATTGAATACATTGCTATGTTGGCACATGTAGTTATTATGTTGCTATATGATGTATATTAAGATTATTTTCATATATGCATGTTCTCATGTTGTTTGTTGAGTGTTTAGTAGGTGCGGATTGCGCTTGCTTCGCATTTGGAGCTCGCTTTCGCGCTATATTAGCCGTATATGCTCGCTAATAATAAATAAGGTACATATCCCGGATTACGTACCGTACTTTTACACTTTTTTCCCTGTGGGATGCCTCATCACTTGATGAGATGTATATTTGTGATATATATACTGTCATTTTTTTTCGGATCGAGTTGCGCAAAGGAGACTATGGCGAATTTTTCCGAAAATTTAAGGCGTTAGAAAATTTTTGAGAAAAATTGGGAAATTTGTGAAAACTATAATTTTGGTTTTGGAATTGGAAATTAAACGATATAGTTTGGTTTTGAAAAGATAACTAAGTATAGATTTGAAAACTTAGTAAAGTATGGTAAGAAGTTTAAATTTGTTTTGGAAAGTTAATGAATTTTGTAACTTTTTCTTACTTGGTAATTTCGAGGACGAAATTCTTTTAAGGGGGGAAGATTGTAACGACCCAGAATTTTTATTAATTTAAAATCGTATATTTAATTGATTTTAAATATTAATAAGTGAAATTTATAAGTCGAATAAATTTTATTTCGAATAATTAGATTTAATAGGATAATTAAATCGATAATTTTAATATGTGAAAATACAGAAATAATTGAAAATTGGGTTAAATATGATTAAAATTGATTTGTAAAATTTTATTTTATCATGTTGGAGTTAGAATGATGTTATAGAACTTTTAAAATCGAATTAAAAGTTAATTTGTGAAAATTGAATATTTTAATATTTAATCGACTAGTGAAATTAGCCAATTTTCGAACAGTCTCAGAATTGGACGAAACTAGTTTCATTGGATCCGTAATAGTTTGTTATTACTGGATTTTAATTTTCGTAGCAATTGGAGTTGTCGTTTGATCGTGGCAGCTCGAAACGCATCGAAATTGTTTTAATATTAATTTGGCGAGTAAAAATAGTTATTTTTCAAAAAGTCTTGGATTTCGACGAAACAAGTTTCATCAGATCCGTGATGTGATATTGTTGTAAGGCTTCAAATTTCGTGTCAATCGGATTTACCGTTTGTCCGGTGCAAGCCAAAATGCCTAGAAAATCGTTTAATCGGTTTAATTTTAAATTGAACGTTTATTGCCATAACTCGCATAGATGGCCGAATTAGCTCCTGAAACACGTTCCATTGTGTTCGGAACGTGGGGTAAAACTTAGGAACGCCGACCGGCACGCTTCGTTTGGAGTTCGGAAAATCCGGGATGAATAGTGTCGTTGGAATTTTCTATATAAGGACCTCCCACTTCATAAATTGCAAAATTCTAAAAACAAAACCCTAATTCCAATGCCCAGCTGCCATTAATAAACGAATGGCCAGAAATCATCTTCTTTTCTTCCTCAATTACTCCCAATCCGTCGATAATTAGCTAATATGCTCAACTACAAAGTCGAAGAGCTCGATGAGAGCTTTGATTCTATACGGTGATGATCAGAATTGGAGCGACGAGGTGGGGGCTACGTGCCCGCGTTCACCATCAGGTCGGCACGAATTTCGAGGTGCCTGGGCTGACCGAGCTTGGAGATATGGCAGCCGAAGGTGGAGGGAGGTTGTAGCTTTCCAATGAAGGCCTCTGATCGAATTTTAAGCAAAGGATTTGGTCGCAAAATGGAACCCTAGTTCGGCCTCTAAGTGGGTTTCTTGCGTCCTAGGTTCTGTAGAGAGAACGTGAGATGAAGGAGAAGGGAAAGGATGGCCACGATCTGGAAACAGGGCAGTGAACGGTGGATGCAAGCTAAGGGTTTAAAATTTGAAGATAATGTTGTAAATTTATGAATATAAATTCGTGTAAATTTGAAAATTCATATCTTTTTCATACGAGGTCGAAAACGCGCGAAACCAGTTGCATTGGAATCGTATGGACGAGCACTACGCTATGGAATTGGATTGGAGTCGTTTGGAGTTAGTGAGAATTTCGGGTAAAATTAAACGTCCGTTTAATTTTATTCAAAATAAATCGCTAAAACGAAATTGAAATCAAGGTGAGAACTTCTCACTCAATCGAATCGGTTTCGATTTATATTTTAAATAATTAGATTTAAAATTCTTGATTGTATGTTGAATGATGATTGTTATCTATTGATTGTTAAAATAGACATTATACGCTGTTAGTAAGTAGAGGTTATTTATTAAAAACATATACCGCGAATATTTCACAGTATAGTGAAATTGGTATTATTTTGTACTTGGAGTTGATTTTCCCGCATTATATAGCGGATGAGACCCTATTGCGCTGTCTATTAAGCCGATAATATTTTAAATCCTCTATACCGCGATAATTTCGTACTGGAACGGAATTGGTATTGTGCTAACATCTTTGGATGCAGGAAAATAGGTTGGAGGGATCCAACTGGGTTCCTCAACAGTATTTATTTGATTATGGATATTTGGATATTCGTTGATTATCATATCGATATATGATATTTGGATGTCGTGATTGACTATTTGGTGCTGCTGCATCATCGGATCCATTTCTGAAGTTTTAAAATAATGATTTTGATTTTAAAAAGAATTTGTAAAGTGATTTTTTGAAAGTATACGTTCTATTAAAATTTTGAATTGATTCGTTTTAAATAATTAAAACGTTATAAATCTTTATGTTATAAAAAATTAAGATTTTTGTGAAATATAACCAAAAGGTGATTTTTGAGATAAGTAGTTAATAAATTTATAAAATAGTTTAAATTGGGATTTTTGAATTATTATAAACAATTTATATAAAAGTTGTATAAAATTGACATTTATAAATTAAAAATATAGAAATTATAAAACAAGCTTTTTATAAGTGTTAAAATAAAGTTTGAACCTAGATTCATTGGTAAATAAGAATTTTTGATTTATAAATTAATGTTGATATAAAAGAATGGATTTGTGAATAAATGAATTATAAGTAATTTACTTATAACCCGGATTTCGACATGTAAATGGAATATAAATAGAATTGGTTAATAAAGGAGATTTATAAAACGAAGTTGTTTTAAAATATAGAAATGGAATTTATAGACATTGTTTAGATCCAAAAACGACTTATTTTGATAAGTTAATTATTATAGCTTATTAAAGGAAGTATATTCACGATTTTGGACAGTGAATATATTATTAAACAAAATGGATATGTTTTGGAAAAATGAATATTATCAAATGAAGTTAATTGTTTTAAAGATGTTTTGAAATGGATTAACTATCGAAACCATAGATTTCAACATTTATTGTTGAAATAGACGTTTTCGAGGAATAAGGAAATGGTGGACTATAACACTGTTGTTATAGTAAATGGTTTCCGAAAGGAAAGGTTTTATATAGTATTGGGATTTATATATCTATCTTAATTTCGAATCCCTATACTAGTGATTTTGGGTTGTCGTAACGATGTTTTACGCAACATTCGTTTTGGCCCAAATAAGTTGTTTAAGTGAATGTTTTCCTTAAAGAATGAAATATATACTTAATTTCGATTTAAGTATATTGAATGTTTTCCAAGTGTTGAAAATAAATGGATTTGTGAATTACTTATTATTAAATAAGTATGGAAGCGTTTTCCAATATGAAGTGAATATTTTGAGATTTTATCTTTTAAAGATAATGGAAAATGAATATTATAAATCAATTTGGAAATTGTATATTCATAGATATTTTGGAATTGTAAATTCACTATGGAATTTATAAATGAAAAGGGGATTTTGTTTAAAAATAAATGTTGATTTATTTTTGAAGTATGGAAAGATATATCTAGTAAAGATATTTTGGAAAGTAAATAATTTGGGAAATTATTTGGAATTTGGTGATGTTGAGCATGCCTATTGATAGTTAAATAATCCGACTATCAATATTTACCTTTAAATAGGTATTTGTTGTGATTTGCTTGAATTTGAATGCCACACTTATTTTTAAAATAAGCGCTCACTATTCGGGTTATCCGGGAAAGGACCTTGGGGTCGTATAACCCATTCCGAGTATGTGATACCTCTTTATGGATTGCATTTGATGACCGGTGTTGAAGACCAGATATTTGTGAAAACGGAAGGATTACCGTCGAGTTACTCTACATCGGCTGATCTCCGATATAGAGGTTTTATCACCCTTAGTGACGGGAAGTCCGGTCGTGATTAGTGAATATCCGGATTGCAAGGACTTCTTTGGAAGTGCCTTCGGTTCTGTTCGAGCCTGGAACAGACTTGTATGGATTGTATGTCTGACATTACAAATTGAGATATAAAGCTGATTTCTTTCAAATATATTTCTGTTGGTGGCGGAGAATTTATTCTCTTAGCTTAACACCCTTCTCTGAGACATACGAGCTCAGAGGTTATATTGTTGAAGGTTATTAGTGATATACTCCCAATTCGGTAGTGTGGCATGCTGAGTGTTGCTGTGAAATGATCATTGTTTGATCATTTGTGATATGATCATTTGTTTGATCATTTATCTTGGTGATCATTTCTGTGATCATTTGATTGACCCAAAGCACAACTTTTGTATAAAGCGTGGCTTTGTGGACGAGACTTCGTCGGGCCTCACACCCCGGAATTGGTCAAAACAGGAAGGATGCAGCAAGGTTATTAGGGGGTAGCACCCTTTAGTGTATGTCATTCCTTCTGGATAGAGGTGGTATCATGGTATGGAGCCCAGATACTTAACCTATGTTGTTGCTGCAAAATTTTGTGGTTGTTGGAAATCGAGGATCCTCGGATAGATCGGTTACGATCGGGGGATGACATATTCGTGTCAGTAGTTACCTAGTTTGAAAGGTAACCCGTCCTTGTGTTGGCAGAGATCCCGTTAGGTTCTCGGGGCGTCTTTCTAGAGGCGTTTCCATGTGGCAATGGGAAGTTCCTTGGCCTGACCATTTGTTGGAAATCCAAAGAAACAATACGAGACTTGTACGGTTTTAGTTGTAGAACCTGCCATGGAATGTGGCGGTAACCTGCTATTGAACATGGTAGCTATAGTAGGCATACGATAATGGTCGTATGTTGGCTAAGATTTATATCTTTACTTTCGAAATGAATTTTTCCTACACCATGCACTAGTAATAATATCAAATGTTTCTTTTTAATGCGTATCAAGCATCTTTGACTATCATAAGGAGAAATCTCCTCCGATTCTGCGTTTGCATTTTGTGTGTGTGTGCGGGAGGCTTTATGGTAGTCTCATTTTTAAAAAGCATTGCGAATTGACTTTAAAAATATTCCTCTATTTTGATTTTAAAGAAAAATAAACTGTTTTAGTTCTCACACCAGTCACATGACTGACTCGGAGTTTATTGTTCTCCTTCCTAAACTCTGGGTGCCCACCAATTTCCACACGGGCAGTCAAGAGTTAGGTTTATCATGATATTCTGGAATTCAGGAGTTGTAGGAGGCAAGCTGGATGGCATGGCGTATTACTAGCATATAGTATTTCTTTTCCACTGTTGATGTTGTTGTTGTTGTACACTCTGATGATGTAATGAAATGTAATGTGATGTAATAACTGTTATAGTTCTTTGTTTAAAGATTATTCATTTATCTATTATATATTGTTCCGCTGCGATTGTGAGATTCTGATGTTGTTCTGTTATTTCTTTCTGTTCTATTCTATCTTTTTTTTCTGTCTTCTTCTACCTTTTTCTTCTTCTTAACCCTAATGGTTCGATTTTTCGACTTTCGGTTGCTCGGTAGTTGATACAGTAGACGTATTGATGTCGGTTTTCGTGGACGAAAAATCGCTAACGTTACATTCATCTATGGCACTTACCTACTCTTCATGGCCGTTTTCTCTTGGCCTCCCACTCTTGACGACATCAGATATATTTATATGATCAAGAAGCGGAGAGATAGCCCCTCCTTTGTGTTCCTCGAGCCGCATCACAAATGCCAAATTTTAACCAGGGCGTGGAGCAAGTTTTCCCTGTACAAAAAGGAATGGTTCTACGCGCGTTGCCCTCCTGGTTTCGCGAGGAGATGGGTCGAAGGAAGTATGTATTTTTCTTGGAACGATACTCATGTTTTGGCCGTAGCTATTCCTATTCTAACTCTTGTTTCATCTTCTCAGGTATCAATCCACGTCCCGACGGCCGCGGGTATTCTGAGGCCGTTGAAGCTATTAGAGCTCTTCCCGTCGAAGAACGAGACATCCAAACTCTTATATCAAACGAGTCACTATGGAGGTTTGGGTTGTTAGCAGAAGGTCGCCGAGTAAGTCTTCCTGAAGGTGTTACTGTACCCAGGCCAGTCTCCGGCAAAGGGAAAAAATTAGCTGAGTCGTCAACACGCCACACCCCTGAGGTACAAGAAGAGGGGGAAATCAAGGAGGGTGAAACACCCGAAGCACAAGGTGAGAATTTGGGTCCAGCCCAAGATCGTATAGTTGAAGTGCACGATATAGAAATGTCATCTTCTCCTTCACAGAGGTAAAAGGGGTTGACGTACAAAATCAGAAAGGAGAAGGTTGACGGAACTTCAAAGGTTACGCTTATCCCGACGGAGAAAGAGGCTTCTTCACAGCACGTAGAGAGCTCTTTAAAGGGCTTATCGAACCTCTCCATTCCGGACGATCTGCTCAATTATGACTTTGACGATCCGGAGGTATTCAAACTTCATTCGTCCATCAAAGGCGATGCGGGCGCTCCGACCCAAAGTCAGGGAGAGAAAACTCCTATTAGCAAAGCGACTGGTCTGTTGGGGGGAAACACTAGGACACACACGAACACTTGCACTCCAATTTTCGCTTAGATTTTTGTCGTCACACTGCTCTTTGCTAATTTGCTGTTATTTAAATTCTGTACAGGTGGTATGGGGCGTTCACATGGATTCGATCGCCTTCGCAGTTCCTCAGTTCTTCATCATTCCAGACGGGACTCGGGTTCCGGAAGACACCGAGATAGGGATGGTGACGGCGATAAAGACTATCATTCCCAGGATTCGTCGTCTCGGAGGAAAACTCATTATCGGCGAAAATACCACCAAGACACATCTTCTCACGTGGAGCAAAGTAGAGACAAGCACGGCCATAAGAGGTCGCAACCTGATGCTCCCCGGGAACAACACTCTGATTCTTCTTCTACTCGTCAGTCCCGAGATTCCTACAGGAGGGGCGAACTTTCAAAACCGTCTCCTCCCGCTCCTGCAGCGGACCCGTCAGTGTCGGAGAGGCTGGCCGAGCTTAAAGATAAATTTTCGAAACTCTGCTTCGATGGCCTGAAATTCCTCCCGGCTATTCACCCTATTCCCGGACATGCCAAACAGAGCGCCCTTGCTTGTACGAATGACGTCTCTGTTCAACATGACGCATTTGTTCATCTAGCCGAAAAACTTTCTGAAGTTTCCATGGAGCGCCAGCATGAAATCGGCCGCCTGAAGCTTGAGGCTATCGACGACAATGATATCATTAAAGCTCAGGACGAAGAAATGGCCACTTACAAGTCTGAGCTCGAGGTCGCCCGTCAGAGAGCTAAGGACACTGCTGAGGCCGTTACTCATCTAGAGTCAACTCATAAGAAAGAACTTGACGAGACGGTTCAACGGTGTGGGGCTTTGGCTCTAGAGAAGGACTCCGTTCAAAAGGAGAGGGACATGATCAGCCTCTGAGTCAAGGAGCTTGAGGAGCAGCTTTGCAGGGAGAGCGAAGAGAAAATGGCCGCCCAAGAGGAGTCACAACGATACTGTGCGAGATTGTTGCCACTCGACTTTTGAAAGAAAAACTTGAGGGCAAGCTTTCCATGGTTGAGGCGTTAAAGAGTGAGGCCCGTGAAGAGGGCAAAAGGATTGCGTCCATCGATATTGACTCACGTCTTGAGGCGGCTAGAGAAGAAGGCAGGGAGGAGGTCAAAAATATGTTTGACCCACTAATCGCTGAATTCAACGCCCGTGTTCTCATGCATCGAGACTTGTCTTTTTTGGGCGAGGGCTACCTTGAATCTTTAGCCGAGGCATGGGAGGCTCTGGTTGAAATCAGGAAGGCCGAGCACGGTACTGAAGAGTTTGATGAGGGGGCATTGATAAAAGAATATCTCAGGGGAAACGAGCCTTCGAACTTGTCTGCAGCTAAAACTATATATGGCAAAGGTTCCCCTTCAAGGAAAGGGAAAGAAGTTATTACTGGTCCATCCGGGGCCGCGCCTCAAGCTCATGCGCCTATTCGGTCGGTCGATCGACCTTTACTTGATCCATTCGAGCAGCATATTGGTTACAATCCGGAGGACCCTGGCCTTGGTGTCCATATTCTGTCTCGCATTCCGGAGGGTGAGACCCCTATGACAGCTGAAAACCAGCCGGAATCTGATAGGCAATTCTTTTTCTCTAACATCCCAAGTGTTTCCCTGAAAGCTGTCACATTCTAATACTTGCTTTTCATGATTTTGTGTAGGTCATTCCAATCCTGAACCCACTCCGAGGAACGATGTCGTCAAGGAGGCGGAGAAAGAAACTAGTGAGGCCCCTCATGCTGGAGAGGCTCCCAGTCCAGACGCCCAAGTGATCAGAGCGCTTGATGAAGATAAATTTGAGGCTTCTTCTCCCATCGCCGGGAGTTATGAAGTTTAAATTACAGGCGTCTTCGAGCATACATCTGAGCTGAGCATGAAGGAGAGGCTTGAGAAAGAGAAGGAAGAGACGACCAAGATCAAGGTCGAGCCTCAAACTGTGGATTCGGACGATCCCTTGACCAAACCGTTGAAGATCATTCTCCCCGGCGGGACCAAGCCCGTGGATGTCCCCCCTACTTCTTCAGTTGTTACTCCTCCATCAAGGAAGGATTCCAAGGGTAAACGCTATGGGGAGGAGCCGTCTGGGAAGAAGAAGCACAAGAAGTGACCACTATCCCTGTCCAACGAGAGTTAATCTAAGTCATGTAATATATTTTTTTGTAATTTTTGTAGATAGACCGTCGACTCTGAAATTTGGAGTGTTTGTAGCAGAAAACATTTCCTGAATAAAGATTAGTTTCCTTTTCTGTCTTTTCAAAAGATTCTTATTATTCAATTTTCTGTGTGATTGTGATTTGAATCCGAGCTGTTGCGAATAACATGGATTTCTTGATTCGCCTTCGTATGGCTCGGAGATTCCTTGAGAGTTGTTAATTTCCCCCTTTCGCGCTTCAAGCACTTAGAGTAATTTTTAGCTTGCACATTGGGGACCTAAAGTACTCCAGTCCGCACTCTGGGGACTTGGAGGTTTTTAGTTGTTTTATGCTCGAGCCCGCACTCCGGGGACTTAGTGTACTCCCGTCCGGACTCCGGTGACTTGGAGATTTTAAATCGTTTATACTTGAGTCCGCGCTCCGGGGACTTTGAGTACTCCAGTCCGCACTCCGGGGACTTGGAGATTTTTAAGTCATTTATACTCATGTCCGCGCTCCGGGGACTTATAGTACTCCAGTCCGCACTCCGGGGACTTGGAGATTTTTAAGTCGTTTATACTCGAGTCCGCGCTCCAGGGACTTAGAGTACTCCAGTCCGCACTCCGGGGACTTGGAGATTTTTAAGTCGTTTATACTCGAGTGCGCACTCCGGGGACTTAGAGTACTCCAGTCCGCATTCCGGGGACTTGGAGATTTTAAATCGTTTATACTCGAGTCCGTGCTCCGGGGACGTAGAGTGCTCCGGGGACGTAGAGTACTCCAGTCCGCATTCCGAGGACTTGGAGATTTTAAATCGTTTATACTCATTCGCACGTTAGCCGAAATAACATAATTTTATTTGCCCGTCACAGGACCATCATTTGTAGTGACATTAGTAATCCATGGAAAAGATGGCTTCAAGCCTTTATTAATGAGAGCAAGATAAATTGCCTTATTACATGCCAAGAATTAGAAATAAAAGCATACTGAAAATGAGTGCGACTAATACATGAAAGAAATAGACTAAGTATAACAATGCCGCAAGTGCTCGCTGTTCCATGCTCGGGGGAGTGTCGCACCATCTACGGTCGCTAGCTTGAAAGTTCCTTCTCCAAGCTTCCGTTCGATGACATATGGACCTTGCCATGAGGGATTCATATACAGGATCGGGAAAACTCGTTTCAATACGAGGTCTCCCACACTAAAAGTTCTTGGTCGGACCTTCCCATTATAATATTTAGCGACTCTATGCCTGTATGAAGCCGCTCTCAAATTGGCTTCTTCGCGTTTTTCATCAATGAGGTCTAACGATTCCAATAAGAGATTCTGGTTCGACTCGGGGTCATAATAAGTTACCCGATGTGATGGGACCTCAAGTTCCACGGGTATGACAGCTTCTGTGCCATATGCCAATGCGAACGGAGTGTGGCCAGTCGCGGTTTTGTGGGTGGTCCTGTAGGCCCAAAGTGCTATTGGAAGTTCATCCACCCACGTGCCTCTAGCCTTTTCCAGATGTTTTTTCAATATGGACTTGATTATTTTGTTTACGGCTTCTACCTGTCCATTCGCCTTTGGATGAGAAACTGCTGCAAATTTCTTCTCAATGCCATATTTCTGGCCTTTGTCACATTTTATCACATAGTCTGCAGCATCCCGATTGACAGTCGGCCAATAGTATTCGTAACGGAGGATTTTATTTGCTAACGTTTTCCCCCTAGTGTGGTCACCACACTCTCCTTCATGGACTTCCTTTAACACTCGTTTTATCTCATCATGGGCCACGCACCAGAGTAAGGGGGTCGAGAATCCCCTACGATACATTATCCCGTCATGTATTACATAACGCGAAGCCTTACGAAGGACTTGGCGTCCTTCGTTCCTCTTTTCAGGTAAATCCCCTTGTAGCAAGTACTGTCTAATCGGGGTCAACCATGATTCCTTCTCAGGTTCGGTTTCTAACACGAGATCTATCTCCATCGTCTCTATACTCGGAGCATGGAGGGTCTCAACAGGGAACAATCCCATTTGCTGTGCGTCGCCAGTGCTTGCGAATTTTGCCAACGAATCGGCTTCCCTATTTTGTTCGCGTGGGACATGCGAGATGTTGTAATATTCCAGATTCGCCAGAAGCTCTTGAACATGAGCAAGGTATGGAGCCAGTCTCTGTCCCTTCGCTTGATAGTCTCCCCGCACCTGATATACTACCAGTTGCGAGTCACAGAAGATTTCAATTGACTTCCCTCCTAGTTCGTTAACAAGTCTCAGGCCAGTAATCAATGCTTCATATTCGGCTTCGTTATTTATCGCTGCAAACTCAAGCTTCAAAGCGTAGCAAATTGATCGGTCTTCCGGAGTCACAAGGACTACGCCAGACCCCAAGCGACGGTCGTTAGATGCACCATCGGTGTACATCTTCCATCGAACGGGAGGTCTGACACTGTGACTGCTTGGTTCATCTGGCACAGTGAATTCATTAATGAAGTCAGCTAGTGCTTGTCCTTGTATGACCCTTCACGGCAGATAGGTAATATCGAACTGACTTAATCAATATTCCACTTCAGCATCCTTCCGGAAGTTTTCGGTCGTTGGAGTATCTATCGCAAGGGTTGGTCAGTGTAGACACCGATTGAGTGCGCCTGAAAGTAGGGGCGAAGCTTGCGTGATGCAATCACCAAGCATTAGGCTAGTTTCTCCATCTTTGGATAATTTCTTTCCGCCCCTGTCAAGCGTTTACTGACATAGTAAACTGGCTGTTGAATCCGGTCTTCCTTGCGGACCAAGGCTATACTAATAGCGTGCTGAGATACCGCCAAGTATATATACAACATTTCGTGGTCTATCGGCTTGGACAGTACAGGGGGACTTTCAAGTGCCTTACCAGAACCCGAAATGCTTCCTCATAGTCGGATGTCCATTCGAAGTTTCTCTTTCCTTTCTTTATAATGTTGAAGAAGGGAATACACTTGTCTGTAGCTCTGGATATGAATCGACTTAGCGCAGCCACTTTTCCATTCAGGCTTTGCACCTGCTTTATGGTTCTGGGTACTTGTATATCTCGGATAGCCTGGATCTTCTCTGGGTTAGCCTCGATTCCCCGGGCATTCACAATGAATCCCATAAACTTTCCTGATGCTACACCGAATGAACACTTCAACAGATTGATCTTCATCCCATAATGCCTGAGTATGTCAAACATCTCCGCCAGGTCTCGGATGTGGTCATTTGATTGCCGTGACTTCACGGGAATGTCATCCACATAGACTTCCATTGTTTTACCAATCTGATCTTTGAACATTCGATTCACTAGGCATTGATAAGTCGCTCCTGCGTTCTTCAATCCAAATGGCATTACTACATAGCAATACAATCCCATGCTCGTGACAAAACTGGTGTGTTCTTGGTCTAGGAGGTGCATTGGGATTTGATTATATCCAAAATACGCATCCATAAGTGATAATAACTCATGTCCGGCAGTTGAGTCGACCAGCTGGTCAATCCTAGGCAACGGGAAACTATCCTTAGGGCATGCTGTTTAAATCAGAATAATCAACACAGGTCCTCCATTTTCCATTCTCTTTCTTCACTAGCACCGGGTTAGATACCCATTCAGGGTAGAGGGCGTCGCGGACGAACACGTTGGCTTTGAGCTTGTCCACCTCCTCTTTGAGAGCCGCAAACCTCTCTGGGTCCATTCCTCTCCTTTTTTGTTTCACAGGTACATGTTTCGGGTCTATGTTCAACATATGACTTGTGATCCAGGAGAAATCCCGCTCATATCAAAATGTGTCCAGGCGAAAACATCAAGATTCGCTCGGAGGAAATCAGTAAGGTTCTCAGCGGCCAAAGAGTCGAGTTGCGACCCAATTTTAAGAACTCGTGATGGGTCTCTCCGGCTAACTGGGATGTCAATTGTGAGTTCAGCCGGTGCTGCATTGGTTTCCCTGGGTTCCCCATCATCGTCTCTCGGATCTATGTCCCTATAGATCCGAGAATGTTGCCCGAGCCAGGGCTCGGGCGCTACTTGTCAATCATCAGCATTTTGGCTGCGGACGGAGCGGTCCGCAACCTTTCCTTTCTCTCTACGTTGAGCCTCTCTCAGCTCAGCCACAAAACAGGCACGTCCGGTCTCCTGATCGCCGTATACCACTCCAACATCGTTGTCTGTGGGAAATTTTAATGTCAGACACCAAGGGGCCAATGCTGCCCTAAATTTTGCTAAGGCGGGACGTCCTAGAAATACATTATATGGAGATTCAATGTCCAACACTATGAATGGTAGGATTCGCACCCTCCTACGCTCGCCCTGCCCCAGTTCAACTGGTAACTCCACATATCCCACTGCATCCATTGTTGCGGCGTTGGATGGTTTCAAATTCTTAGCTTCCAGTTTCATTTGATCATATGCCTTCTTGAAGATGATGTTAACGGAGCTTCCACAATCAATTAGAATTCTCTTCACATACGCCGGCCCGATTGTCGCAGATATGACCATCAGGTCGATGGTAGGGGCCTCCACCTTGTCCGCATCTCGGCTCCTGAACACGATATCATCAATCATCGTGCGCTGCTGCTTTGTAGGAGTCCCATCCTCCACATTCGAACAACACTCATACTCCGCATGTCTTAAAGAGTTAGCATATCGCTCCATCTCTTGCCAATTCTTATCCACAGGATGAGGTCCGCTAGCAATCGTGTTAATAATCAATCTGCCCACAGTTCGAGTGGTTGTTCTGGTTGGTGTGGGGCCAGCCCACGTCCAGGGTCCGATGTTTCTTGCCTCCCATCCTTGTGGGTCTTTGACAAATTCCTGCAGCTTTTTCAGTCTAATCAGCTTTTCTATAGCATCATGGAGGTGTCTACACTCCTCCGTGTTGTACCCATAAGACTCGTGAAAACGACAATACTTCCCGGTCCGCTTCTGTTCCTCCATCGATTCCTTTGGACGTGGCTTTCTATATTGGAAGGTGTTGCAAGTTAATAGATAGATGTTTTCAAGAGATGCGTTCAACGGGGTGTATTCATTGTAGGTTGGGATCCTTGATTTCCATCTCCCTGTTTCTTTTTTCTTTCCGGGATTTCCACCTCCGGATCCTTTAGACTGCCCAGGCTTGTTCTGGATGTTAACTGGAGTTTTTCCAGAATTATCTCTAGTTCGTTTCACGGCGATGTTACTTTTCACAGACTCTTGAACGGGCCCTGGTGCCTTGTCTCGCCGTGTCCACCGTGCTTCCTCCCTTCTTATGAACTGATGAGCTTTCGAATAAAAACGTTCCAGCGTAGCTGGGAGCTTCCTCGCCAACTAATCTCCAAACTTAGAATCCGGATCCACTCCATGCATTACTGCCATCAAAATTGCATAGTCGTTAGGATTGCTCACCTCGGTAGCAGCAACATGAAACCTTTGCAAGTATTCTTTTAATGACTCTCCTGGAGCTTGAATTACGCTTGATAAGGACATCACATCCTTTGGACGAGTGGTGTGTATCTTGAATTGTTCTATGAATTTCGTTGCTAATTCATCAAAGCTGGAAGTAGATCGAGGTGGGAGTCGAGTAAACCACATGGTGGCAGTACCAGACAAATTGATTGGGAAGCACCTACACTTGGCCGCATCATTGGCTCTTGAAGAATCCATCATCTATTCATACCTCATCACATGTTGTCTGGGATCAGTCTTCCCCTTATAGGCAGAGATAGTCGGCATATTGCACTTCTTGGGGTACTCAGCCTGTAGGATACCATCCGAAAAGGGGGTATGACTCTTAGACACTCCCCAGTCTTCATTAGTTAGACCTTGGTTCTCTTTCATCAACTGCCTGACCATAGCTGTCAAATCCGGGTTTTGTATGGAATATGGAAGTTTGGGTTCCGTCCTACGGGACCGTGCATGTTGATGTCCTGTCCGATTTGGGTCTTGGAGATTCGGGCGTCCGGTCTCTTCATGAGCTTGATTTCTAGTAGATCGATCAGTGGCATCTACTTGTGCATCTTTATCCTTATGGCATCTACGCCTAGGAGGTTCATCAGCTGAAGTCGAACTACAATCTTCATAGTAAGGGACAGGGCTTCCTCCAGCATTCTGCTGCTGCTGAGTAAGCTGAGTTATGAGGTTAGCATTGGCTTGCATTTGTTCAGCAAGTTGCCTTCTACTTTCCTTAAGCTCTCTTATCAAGTCATTGAACTCTACTCGGGAAACAACTTCCGCTTGGTTTTGGTTGGAGGGCCCTGCACCTCGAATCGCTTTCTGATTGCTAGTTCCCAGTTGTTGCACACTAGCGGTTTCGTGCGCATCTGCATTTTGAGAGGCTGATCTAGTTCGTGGTCTTCCCATGGCAGAGTTGTTGGTTGTAACTCTGAGTAGAATCAATAGATGCCTTATGAATGATTATGGATCTCCTTCGGGGATTTATGCAATCCAGTAGCAGCAAAATAGATCCTAATTGCCTGAGAATTCAATTCTCGGTGAAAGCACCATAATGTTAGCACCAAAATTGGTCACTAACACCCTTAGAAAGATTGTGTAGAGAGATTAATGAAGAAATTAAATTAAAATAGAGAAGAGAATGTAAACTCAAGTGCAGAAAGTAAGAATACCAAATTTATAGTGGTTCAGCGTAGTAGCCTATGTCCACTTTGAAGTTGATCTTTATTCCTTTATTTGATGCTTGATTACGGATACAATCCATTTCTAAGTACTTGAATACAATTACTAAATAATAAGCTTAAGTCTTGAATAAGGGTTGAATGTGGCAGAGTCTCTACAGTGGTCTCTAAAAAATCTCCCTCTTTACTGTGCCCCTACCCTTCTATTTATAGACGAAAATGGGTTAGACTCCTTGGTGGGCCTGGTATCTGAATATCTCGGTTCGAATGGAATAAGCCCTGTGTGCCGACCCAAACATGCCGAACAACCAAGTGCCAAACCTCCATCTTTATGCCGAACAACATGAGGCCAGACGCTCTTCATGCCGAACACCCATTGGTGTCGAACGATTCTGGATGACGAACGGTATGTGATGGCCGAACGCAATATGTGCCGAATGGGATGTGGTGTTGAGTGAGGGGTGCAGGCCGAACGAGGCTGGAATGCCGTGCAGTTCAGGAATGCCGAGTGGAGCATGAATGTCGAACGCTCCAGGAGCCAGACATAACTTGTAGGCCGAACGTTCACGGATGCCGAACATCCCTTGGCCGAATGATGTCTTTGGCCGAACATACTCGGGAGGCCGAGCAATCTTTGATTGCCGAACGATCTTATAACGAGCTTCTTCTTTGGCGAACGATATTCAATACCAAATGTTTCTTGATGCCCAACGCTCCTTGATGCCGAACGAGGCACTCGTGTCGAACGGCCTTGTCATGCCGAACGTTCGTTGACACTGACCGAACTTGGATGCCGAGTGCTTCTTGGATGCCGGACGTAACGTGATGCCGAACGATCCAGTTCGACCGATCGATAGGGAGGCTGAGTACTAAGTTGCTTGGTCAATTCCCCAGGAAACAGCCACGTACTGTGACAGGTGGTACACCAGTGCCTAGTCATTAGTTGGAAATCCATTCTCCCTACATGCCTCTACGGTTTTGTTTGTATACCTATTAGCTGGAATTTAATAAATGTAACAATTTCGGCTATTTGAATAAGTATTTGTATATAGACACTATTATAATATCATAGGATTTTATAATAAATGTTTTAGCTATCGTAAGGTAAAAACCCGACATGTTAATATGTGGCGTGGTCTTACGAGATGCTTTTGATTTTTCAAAGGATTTTTGGAACTTTAATAATCAATTTGAATGTGGTTTTCTCACGCTGGTATTCCAGACCGACTCGGGTGTTATTTAACTATAATGCTCGGGTCAGACCGAGTATTATAGAATACATGGAAGGATGCTGTGGAGCTTAGGAGACGAGGTGGATGGCAATACGTACTTCCGTGTTTGTGTTAAATATTCTGCTGTGTATTCAGATAGTGAGGACAGGTTATGATTACTGTCCAGTTGTGTGTTATGTATACTCTGATGATGTAATGTATAAACAGATGTATTTGTTTTGGTGTAAAGAACATTTATTATCTATTATATTTTATTCAGCTGCGATGGTTAGATTCTGATGTTGTTTTCTAATTTCTTCTTCTACCTCTTCTTCTTTAACCGAAATGGTTCGTATTTCCGTACATCTCGAGTTGATTGAAGGAAATTAGTGTCGACTTAAGGGGTACGGGTTTGCGGGCTATTACAGTTGGTATCAGAGCTTAGGTTGGTGATAACCTTGGCTCTGGTAGGGATTACTCATTGAAAATAGAATCCGTAATACTCTAGAATGAGTTTGAGCGTATTAAAAGATATGAGCGCGTATTTGTTAGTGAATATAAATTATTTTAATATTGTGTTGACTTATTGGTTGAGTGGAATATGAATTTTGATCGGGTAAGTTGGCCGCTATTCAAGAAGAGTTTATAAACACCTGACACGATAAATTGACACAATATTGTTTTAAAAGCGGGTAAATGAAATAATTTTACCTAAAATATATTTTGATATAAAAGAAATATTTCCTTAAATTGTTATATAACTTGGATGTTTGGATGATAATATCTTAAACAAATAAGATTATAAAAATTGAAATGAATTGGATAACTAAATGGGAATTTGTATAACATAAATTATACAAATGAATTATAGTTAAAATTTTGATTTAAGTCAAAATTTGAAAATTTAAAATCCCGAAGATTTTGGAAGTGTTTTTCGAAGTGTTTTGAAGTCAAATAATAGCATTATTGTTTTAGAAGTATTTCTGAAAGGAAATTGTTTCAAATAAATTTTATGAAGGGATATAGCATTGAACTCACTCCAATCGCTGGAAAATAATTTCGGTGATGACTGCAGCATCATCGATGTTCATTTTCGAGTTTCTAAGTGACGTATTGCTGCCAAATTGATTTGTTCAGACGAACTAGTTTTGTTTATGAAATTTCAAAGGAAATTTGTTAGGATAAAAAAACCAGGATTGGTTTAAAAATTTGAGAAATGTGATTTTGGGATAATGGTGGTTTTAAAATGATTTGAGCCAAAAGCTGGGTGTTTGAAATCCTGAATCCTTATTTGAATTGAAAGTCCCGATGAGGTAAGTTATAAACTTGTAAAGTGGAGATGATTTTCAAATTAGGAAGGAAAATATGAGATTTGAATGTTGGAATTAAAATTTAAAGTGAAAAAGTTAAATAAATTTAATTTGGACAAATTAAATTGTGGAAAATTTAATGGAAGATTGGAAGAAATAATTTGTAAATCTTGAATGTGATTAGAATGGGAAAATAAAAATTAAATTAGAATTGAGAAATAAAATTAATTAGAATTAAATTAACTTAAGCAAAGTTAATAATAATGAATTGGATTTGAAGTAAGTTGAAAGGAATTGGAATGAAATTAAGGTGAATTGTGTGGGATGGTATTAAATGAAATTAAGTCCTTGCTTAATAAAATTCAAAGGAATGGTATATAGCTAGATTTAACTAGAGTTAGGTTGGAATAAAATTGAGTTGAAATAAATTCAGTTGAGTTATAGGTATATTGAATGGACTAAAATTCTTACTTAAATAAATACGCGTAAACTAAGTAAGTATTGAATTGGGATAAATAAGCTTTGGAAGCTTATAAAAGAATTGAAAAGCATTGAAATAAAAATATAATCCCTAGTTAAAAGTAAAGTGAAATGTGATTGACTGTAAATGGATGGAGAAGTATGAATATTAATAAGTGAGTAGCTTATAAAAATGTAAAAAGGGAATAAATAAGCCGAAATAAAGGTGTTGGAATTTTAAAAAATGAAAGGAAATCCAAACTGGAATGATGAAAAAAAATTGAACTCGAGAAAATTTAATGAAGTGATTTTTGTAATAAAATCGAATATTGATTTAAAAGTTGGAAGTAAGCTAATTAGCTAAATAAATTATTTGATAGAGTATGTTAATAAAATTTAACTCGGTTAAATAAAATGGATTGTAAGTTAATAATGAAGTTTGGAAATAAATTCGAATTATAAATAGAATTCGCCTTGGATTGATAATGAATTAAAATAAGTGGAGACGTTGTAAAAATAAAATGGAATTGGATTATAATAGAAATGATTTGAGTTACAAATAAAATCCAATTCAAGTATAAATGAGTTAAGTATGTGCTTGGGTATTATTTTGATAAGTTGAGAAAGTGAATTAAAACAAAATGGATGGGCTAACTGAATTAAATGGAATTTGATTAGATGAGAATCAAATAAGTGAACTTAAGTTTAAAGTTGGAATAAACTAAAGTAAATTAACTTAAGTTTAAAATTTATAGAAGTTTGGCTTCGAGGAAGGGTGAAAGTTCAATAAATAAAAGTTTGGGTTAAATTAATTTGGAAAATGGTTATTGATATAAGCATTGAATGTTGTCAAGCTCAATGAAATGGTTTTAAAATGAAACCAATGTGGAGATGAGATGAAATGCAAATGTATGGTTGGTGAATAAACTAGAAATGGGATGGAATTTAAAATAAAATGAGTTGGAATCAATTGGATGTGGATAAAAACTAAAATTGATATTCTATTAAGTGAATATCGTCAAATTGCATAGAATAAATTAGTCGTTCGATTTAAACGGAAGTAAATAAAAATTCTATGGATTGGTAGAAGTAAATAAAATAGATTTTTGGAATCAATTGAAATAAATGTGAGTTGTTTGGATTAAAAATAAATTGAATGTAAGAAATTGAAATGTAAACCATTAAAATTGAATGGAATGGCACATGAATTGGTTGAAAGCAATTGAATTAGTTTTGAAATATATAAATTGCTCTTGGAAAGTGTTTGGTGCATGTTTCTTATGAAATGCATGTGTTTAGCTATTGAAAGTAAGTGAAATGTTAATAAATTTCATATATTTAGTTCTTACATGTTTGGATTGAGTAAGTACAGGTACCGGGAAGCCCTTTGGCTGGATTTGGACGCGTTAATTGCCAAAATAATAAGCCGCTTGCTTAAAAATGCTAAATAAAGGTATGCCTATGCAATAAAAGTTAGGAAATATGAACTGTTTTTGTTTTTCCGACCGCGTGGGTCGATGTATATATATTTATATCTCTTGTCAAATTGCAAAAGCTCCTCTGTACAAAGGAGACTCTGCCAAAAATTTTCGAAAATTTTGGAAGTTAGAAAAAAAATTTAGGAAAATTTTTTGTTAGCGACAAAACGATTTCAAATTGGAAATTGAAATAAATTGTGGATGAAACTAATTTAAAATAATGGTATGAAACAATTATAAATGGAAGATAAAATTCAATATTCAGAGTTGAAGATAAATTGAATTCATATGGAAATGGGAGAACCAATTTGAATAGAAGTAGATATAAACTAAAGTGGTGAAGTGAAAATAAATATAAGAAGCATATAAAACACTTATATTGAACTTAAGAAGAAATGATGAGATTCTTAAGTAATATGGGTGTCGGAAAAATATATTGAATAAGCATTTGAGTGAAGAATTAATGAAAATATGTGAAATGATAAGCTTGATAAGTGAATAGAAATCAAAATGAATGTGAATAAAAAGAGAATTGATATAGTTGATAATCAATTGAGATAAATATGTAGGATGTACGTATATTATTTTATTCGCATAGCAATTTGATCCAGATTCGAGCACAAAATTTCGAGAAAGTTATATCGATCTGAGTTAGGATTTTTCACTCGATTTTCGACGCCGAACCCTGGATGGATTTTGATTGATTCTGAAGATTCTCTATCATAGTTATGACTATGCAAGGAGAATGATAGTTTCTAATCAAGGAACCAGATCTAAGTCTGCACTAGGAAGTCGGGTGGACGATACAAGTTCGGAAATGAAATTGTGTGATTGAGTAAGCGATCAGATTCGGTATTGCATACGAATGATATAGGTACATCATACGGACTTAAATGGAATGAATATTGAAAATTTTATAAAGAAGTCAATTAAATGATTTTGAATGTTGTGATTGGATATTATTTCTAAGTAGGATATACAGGTATATAAAGGAAAAGGAAAATCGGTTTTGATTTCAGAAGATAAATTTGAATTGCTCGACAAAAAGGTATGTGTTTAAATTTCTGTATGAAATTTGATTGGGTTCTTGATCTAGCCACTTGGAGTTTTGTTTTCTTTTGGAATTTGGGATCCCGTAGAGGTATTTTGTAGCTGTTTCGAGCTAGCCGCGCAAAGGAGACGCTGGCGAAATTTTTCGAAAATTTAGGAAGTTAGAAAAATTATGAGAAATTTTTGATAATTTGATTTTGGTTTTAACTTTCAATTTGAAATGATTGATTAAGTAATATTGTTTGGAGGTTATGGAGGAGTTTAGGAAATTAATAAGAGTGTTGTATCTTTAATGACAAGGTTGTTTGGGTTGATGTTAAAACTATTTGGTTTTGGGAAAATAGAAAACGGGTATTGGACCATTCTTTTTAACTAGTAATTTCGAGGACGAAATTATTTTAAGGGTGGAGGAATGTGACGACCTAGAATTTTGGGAAATTTCAATTGGGATATTTAATTGAATATGAATATCTAAAAGTTAATTTTTAACTTGAATTCAAATATTATTATTATTTAGCAATTAAGTTATTGGATTTAATAAACTGAAATTGGGTAAATTATTGAATCTTCAGTTTTAAGCCTGTTAAAAATAATTTGAAGGCTTGTAAAATTTATATTGATAATACTGAAGATAGCAAAAGTGTTAAATTTGAATTTAAAGGCGATTTGTTCAGTTTTGAAAATATATCGTTTAAATCGATATTTAAAAATAGCCTTCCGAGGCACAGTCTCAGAATTCGACACAATCAGTTCCATTGGATCCGTAATATTGTATTATTATCGGATTTCAATTTTCGTAATGTTTGGAGTTGTTGTGTGAGCGTACGATATATAAACGCGTTGAAATTTATATCAAAAATTTAATATAATAACTAGTTCAAAAAGCTATCTTCTCCATACAATCGAATTAGAACTCGAAACCTTTTCCATTGCGTTCAGAATAGGGGTTTAACATTATAGACGCCTGATGGCACACCATGGTAGGAGGTCGAGATTTGGAGTTACGTAATTTGAGACAATTTACAATTTAAATAATATTTATATACATTTGATTGACTATTTTCAACATCATCCTACATTCTTTCCCATCATAACTTTTCCCTTTCACCTTTGAAGTACTGTAGCCTTCTCTCGCACACAACCGTTGTTCAACATCATATATTTCCCCTTTTCTCGTTTATATCATGACCTTCCCTTTCTTTGTTTCCTCAATTCAAAAGTAAATCGAGCCAGGAAAAATAAATGCTGAACGAACAATAAATTTTTTTTATTCAAATTCGAGCAGAATAATCTCCCCTCTCTTTCGATCAACTCACAAAGTTTCTCGACCGAAACAAAATCGAACGAAACCCTTGGCCTCATCTCACTTTTGAATCTCAAAACGATTCGAATTTATCGCATTCCCCTTCCTCACTGAACCGCCGCAAGGTCGATTCGAGAGTGATGTGTTGTAAGGGAATTGCGACATCGTCGTGAGGTATGGCTCTGGTTCTGACTCATTGAAGACGATGGAAATTGGAAACGCGCGAATGAAGGGGGTGTGGTGATAAGGCAGGTCGCAATGGGAGTTTTGATCTGAGTTCTTGTTTGGCCGATAGGAGGGAGGACTCGTGGCGATTGGGTTCTCAAGCGAAGCTCGTCACTTTAGAGAACGAGTCTCTGGTTCAACGAAGAAGAGTTTAAGGATTTGGGTTCTTTATGGGTTCATCGTTGTCATCGGCATTTAGAGCTTGGGAAGTTAGTGTTCGGTCGGACGGTTCTAATAGAGGTGAGCAACATCTCGTTCACTTTTGGTTTTGAATCATTGCGAACTCTGGAACTTAATTTATTGCTATATAAATATATATATTTTTGTCATAAACTATTTGATAACAGGAAGGAAATTTATATTACTAAGATAACACTTTACCTTTGCCACTTACTGCAGAGAAAATAATATTGATACATGTGAACCGATTAAATTTTAGGGAATTAGTATATTTATTTGAGGAATTGATATATACATAAAACCTGACGTAAAATTTCTAAGATGGAAACCTGTAAATTAAGTTAGTCTAATTATCATTTAAAATTAGTTACTAAAAATTATTTATTATAGAAAGATTAGCTTAAAATAAATTATTAATTAATTAAATTAAATTTATCAAATGAAAATTAATTATTCAAATTGTTCGAATATTAATAAAATCATTTAATATTTATTCAAGGTCAAAATCCGAAAGGGGACAAGTCGAGATTGGATTAGATTGCATATTCAAAATCAAAGGTGGGTTAATCTCACTCTTATGGATGGCTTTTTAAATTTAGATGGTTAAATTTAAATAATTGGTTGAATGATTGAATTGATTTGATGTCCTATATTATATATAGTATTATATAGTGTATATTGGATGATTGATTTCCCGCATTTTATAGCGGATGAGACCCTATGCGCCGCATAATAGCGGATGATATTATATTAATCTCATATACCATGATATTCCACCTCGAAGTGGAATTGGTATTGTGCTAACATCTGTGGATGCATGGAAACAGGTTGGAGGGATCCAACTGGATTCCTCAAAATTATGTAGATTGTTTAATATTCCGTGCTATGAATATTTGATATTCTGTGATGAATTATATTGACAATTTGAATATTGAATGCTATGGTTTGCTTGAATATATTTCGGTACAATGAGTTATCAAAATATATAGAATTTGATTTTTGAAAAGAAAATAAAAGAGTGAATTTTTAAGTAAAATAATCATAGAGAATTTGAATAAATTTAAGAATGAACTGGACAAGAATAAAAGTGATTTTAAAACTCTAATAAATAATTCCGAGTATGGAAAAGGGGATTTTTGAATAAACAGAAAATAATGAATTTTAAAGCTTAAGTGATATTATTTAAAGGAATAAAGAAGTTACTTTAAAATTCAAGGTTTAAATTTATTTGAAAGGATAAAGAAGGAATTTGAAAAATATGAAATTGGTAGTTTCAGTTAAAAGATTTCAAATCATAAGTAAGAATTAAAAATATGAAGTTAATGGTTTTGAAATAAACGAGTAAGTAAAGGAAATTATTTCAAAATGGAGTAACTTGGAAATCAATTTGAAAATTGATTTAAGTGTTTGAAATTGGAATTATAAAGGAGGATGGGACTAAGAAATTTATAAACTGGGTTTATAAAAGTAAAGTTATATACCAGTGGATATTGGGAAGAATAAATTCACGGTGGGAATTTATTAAAGGAATGGTTAAATTTGTTGAAAAATAAGTAGTGGTTTATTTTTAAGATGTGTAAGAGAAGGATATTTCCTTGAATAGCTAAGTACATTTTCAAAACAAATTTTTAAGTCTAATTAAAAAGTTTAAGTTGTTTAAAAATATGTTTTGGAAAAGTTATTATTTCTAAATGTTAAATTTTAAAGTAAGTATATTTTTCTAATTTATTATAGCAGTAATTATTTAAAGGTGGCTTGGTATTATGTTTTAAAAGTTAGAAATTTAGTTTATATTGTACAAAGTAGTTTTATTTTTAAATATTCTTAAAGTATATATCTTGAATAAATATTAAAGTAATTTTTAATTTAAATGTTTTAAAGGATATTTTATAATAAAGTGTTTTAAATTATTTTTAAAATCTAAAGTTTTTATGCTTGGTGCTTTCAGTGGGAATAAATATTTGGGAATTTATTCCATGAGAAGAGTGTAATCTGAAAATTGTTTCCAAAGGGTTGAAAATGGAAATATATCTTGCAAAGATATTTTGAGATTAATAAATAATTTGGGAGATTATTTACTGTTCAATGGTTATTTGAGAATGTTAATCGATAGTTAAATAACCGACTATCAATAGTGGCCGATGCACTGACCGTTTCGAAGAGACCGGGATCGGGATTTATTTCCTGAAAACCACGTCGATCCGATTTGAACGTTTTCGTGTGGAAAACAAAAGTTTGGATTCGAAGGTGGAACAGTGAAGTGCAAGGGCTAGTCGCTACTAATCCTGAGGATGATTCCAAAATGGATGTAGTAGTGCCTTCGGTTTCATTCGAACCCGGGACGAACTTGTATGGATGAATGCTTTTAGAACATCGTCAGGTGGGCGATGAGCATTCTAAGAGATGGGTTCTAAAAAGATAACGCTTATCCTCGAGGCTCATCAACCGGGAATGACTGAAAATCAGGGGTTATGCAGCAAGGCTAAGTGGGTAGCACCCATTAGGGTGAGGTCATCCTTGTCTAGATGTTCCTTTTTATTTCGGCTTAGTAGGCGGTTGTTGATCCCAACTGCGGGGTGGTCTTACTCGGGATTATCCAGTAAGGGGTAGTCTCGGCCTTGTGTTGCAGGGGATTGGGAGTAATCCTCGATACGGTGATCTAGGCCACGTACTGTGATAGGTGGTACCCCAGTGTCTAGTCATTAGTTGAAAATCCATTCTCCCTACGTGCCTTTACGGTTTTGTTTGTATACCTATTAGCTGGAAACAATTTCAGCTATTTGAATAAGTATTTGTATATAGACACTATTATAATATCACAGGATTTTATAATAAATGTTTTAGCTATCGTAAGGTAAAAACCCGACATGTTTATATGTGGCGTGGTCTTACGAGATGCTTTTGATTTTTCAAACTTTAATAATCAATTTGAGTGTGGTTTTCTCACACTGCTATTCCAGACCGACACGGGTGTTATTTAACTATAATGCTTGGGTCAGACTGAGTGTTATAGAATACATGGAAGGATGTTGTGGAGCTCAGGAGACGAGCAGGATGGCAATACGTACTTCCGTATTTGTGTTAAATATTCCGCTGTGTATTCAGATAGTGAGGACAGGTTATGATTACTGTCCAGTTGTGTGTTATGTATACTCTGATGATGTAATGTATAAACAGATGTATTTGTTTTGGTGTAAGGATCATTTATTATCTATTATATTTTATTCAGCTGCGATGATTAGAATCTGATGTTGTTTTCTGTTTTCTTCTTCCACCTCTTCTTCTTTAACCCAAATGGTTCGTATTTCCATACATCTCGAGTTGATTGAGGGAAATTAGTGTCGACTTAAGGGGTACGGGTTTGCGGCCTGTTACAATGTTGTTCATGGCAATAGACTATACTTAATCACATTATTCACAAATTGTCTCTTCGTCTAAATATGATTATAGAATTAAAGTTAAATTATAATCAAAGTTTGATGATCTATATTTCTAATCAGTAGTTAATAGATCATGTTTAGAGTAGATTTTATTTTCAACTTTATTGTCATTTTTCATGAGAGTCGGCAAGTGGTTTGAGGAGTGTGTTGTAGTTTGATGGCTTATATTGAGCTAATTAATATCACAAATAGGCAATACTTATGATAAACACATCAACTAAACTCACTAATTACCAAAAAAGAGAGATCATAATTTCATGTTATGTTGATTTATATGATTTAGACAGTGGATTTGTCACTAAGTTGCCTTCAAACTCTCATATTTTATCACTTTTAATTTTTGTTAGTTTCTAGAATTTTTCTAGCTTAAAAACATCTCACAACTCTTGGTTTAATTTGAATAAATAAAATTTTTAAAAATCTTAACAATTCCCAACAGATCGACCCATACTCACCACGTACTATCATTGTACATCGTGCGCTTGCGGTTATTTTAAATTAAAATTCGATCGACGGTGTTTTAACTGATAGAGTTTCCATCGTCGAACACTTGTCACGTGGAGATGCCCATTCTCCATGAGGAGATGCCCATTCTCCATGAGGAGATGCTTGATGTGTATGTTAGGGAGAAACCAGTTGAGTCCCAGGTCCCTTAGGCAAATAAAAGGAAAATTTTCAGAAAGAAAGGACCCAGAAAAGGGATGCTGCTAAGAAGGCGAAGGCTGATTTAGTGTATTATAAGTGTGATAAGAAGGGACATTATGCCAACGAGTGCAGAACTAGTAAAGGAAAGAAGCCTGCAGATAAGATGAATGTAAAATGCTTCAACTGTGACCAATTAGGCATTGTAAGAGCCAGCGTCTAAAGCCGGTCCGGGCGGACTGAGGGAAGGTGTTTGCTATTGGACCATTGTCTTCTTCTTGATCTACTAACATAGGGAAACGGTAAATTGTGATGGAAGGTACACTTTTAATTCAGAGTATACCAGTTAAAGTACTTTTGGATACTAGTGCATCACACTCATTTATGTCATAGTATTTGGTTGATAGGTTATGTATAAAACTCATATACCTTGTTACTTCATGAAGGGTTGCAAATCCAATAGGAAGGCATGTAACTCTTGGGATGAGATGTGACCAGTTAGAACTTGATTTGTTAGGTCATAAGTTTGCATGCAGTCTGTATGTTTTTGATTTTGTAGATTTCAGGATCATTTAGGTATGGATTTGTTGGGTAAGTACGAAACTAGGATATTTTTTCAAGATCCGGAATTATTGTTGAGGCACCCAGATAGTTATACTCGAATCATTTTCTTAGTGGAGAATTCCAGTAAAACTAGTTATGCTTTGTTAACTGCAATAAGATGGGAGATGAGCTTAGTCAGGTTCATGTAGCAAGACAATTTGTAGATGTATTTGAGCCAGTCACTGGATTACCACCGAAACAAGTTGTAGAGTTTCAGATAGACTTTGTATCGGGAGTTGAACCTCTCGGTAGATTACCTAGCAGAATGGAACCGACAGAGATGGAGGAATTAAATGGCACCGACAGAGATCAAGAATAGGCACCCTCTGCCGAAGATAGATGATCTATTTGATCAGTTGAGTGGAGCCAGAGTATTTTTCAAATTGGATTTGGCGATGGGGTTCCATCAGTTGAAAGTGGCAGCGGATAGTGTTTCTTTGACGAAATTTCAGACTAGGTACAGTTCGTATGAGTGGTTGCCATTTGGATTGATAAATGCACCTGCTTTCTTCGTTGATTTGATGAACCGGGTTTTCTGAGAGCACTTGGATAGGTTTCTATTGGTATTCATAGATGACAATTTAGTATATTCAAAAGATGAAAGAGAGCATGAGACTCATCTTAGAGTGGTGTTGGAGAAACTGTGGCAGAGACAGATGAAGGCGAAATTTTTCAAGTGTCATTTTTGGAAGAAATAGGTTAAATTTCTTAGTCATGTAGTTTCAGAGGAATGATTGTCAGTTGATCCAATTAATATCGAGGCAGTTAACAATTGGAAGAGACTAGAGATGGTAACCAATATTAGGAGTTTTCTTGGACAAGCTGGCTATTATTAGAGATTCATTAAGGATTTCTCATGGATATTAGAACCTTTAACTAAGTTGACCAGGAAGAAAGTGAAGTTTGTTTGGTCCGACAATTGTGAGGAAGGATTCCTTAAGTTAAAGCATTTGTTAACCAATGCGCTAGTGTCAGTAGTTCCAGATGGTGACCAAGGGTTGGTAGTATAAACGGATGCATGTGGGACTGGATTGGGAGCAGTATTGATGCTGAAGGGCAAAGTTGTTGCTTAGGGATCTAGGAAGCTTAGACCGTATGAAGTAAGATATCCTACTCATGTCTTGGAGTTGGCAGCGGTAATTTTTTCCTTAAAGATTTAAAGAATTATCTCTTGAGGGAGAGATTCGAATTGTATACTGATCATAAGTCTTTGAGATACCTATTCTCTCAAAAGGATTTTAATATTTGACAACATAGGTGGCTGGAGTTTTTAGCTGCTTATGATTTTGTTATAGAATATACCTTAGTGAAAGGTAATAAAGTAGTAGATGCTCTCAGCCAAAGACATCGGAATATGGTGTTGGTTATGTTGGCGGAGTGGAAAGATATAGAAGGTTTGGCCAGTTATGGTGTGCAGTTAAGATCGATTGCTAGTTCTAGTCTGAATACCGCCACGTTGTCCTGTTTGGAAGTTCGACAAGTGTTATCGAGAGAATTGCTTCTAAACAGAAGGAGGATCCCTTATTAGCTGTGAGGATCAGAAGGCTTGAGGTTGGAACCGAGGTCGATGATTTGAAAGATTTTTATCTTGACCAGTGAGGATGGTTGAGAAAGAAGGGATGGTTATGTGTTCCAGATGTGGAGAACTTAAGAAGAGAAGTTCTTGAGTAATGTCACCGATCTAAGTTTACGATTCATTTTGGAGGGACCAAGAGGTATCAAGATATAAAGAGGGGCTCTACTAGGAAGGAATGAAAAGGGATGTTGGCTTATGGGTTAGGCAGTGTGTAAGCTGTCAACAAGTGAAAGCTGAACATCAAAAGCCGAGTGGGTTACTTCAGTCTCTAGATATTCCAGTTTAGAAATGGGATTCGATATCCTTGGATTTTATAAATGGGTTGCCTAAGCCAAGGAGAGGAAATAAGAGTATTTGGGTTATTGTGGATAAGTTGGCCAAGAGTGCTCATTTCATTCCAGTAAAGTCGACCAGAATGATACCTGTTCTAGCAAAGTTGCTTATGAAGAACATAGACTTCATAGGATTCCTAACACCATAGTCAGCGACAGGGATGCATTATTCACTAGCGAATTTCGGAGGAGTCAGGTATTAGGTACCAAGCTCAAGATGAGTACAACTTATCACCCACCGACAGATGGGCTGAATAAGAGAATCAACAAGGTACTTAAGGACTTGTTAAGAGCTTGTATATTGGACTTTGGTAGATCTTGGGAGGACAACCGACATTTGATCGAGTTTTCCTATAATAATAGTTATCAGACTAGTATAGAAATGGCGCTTTTTGAATCTTTGTATGGAAGGCCATGCATTCGCCAGCATGTTGGTTAGAGACTGAAGACGGATTGGTCATAGGTCCGGATTTGGTTAGAGAGGCGTCAGAAAAGATTGAGTTAATCCGAGCACGGATGAAGGAAGCTCAATCCAGTTAGAAGAGTTACGCATATAAGAGGCATAAAGACTTAGAGCTCTCAGTGGGAGATAGGGTTTTCATTAAAGTATCACCAATGAAGGGTGTGGTATGATTTGGAAAATCGAGAAAGTTGGCTTCGAGATATGTTGGACCATTCCAGATTTTAGAAAGGATTTGAAAGCTCCCTTACATAATAGAATTGCCAAGCAGTATAGCAAGTGTCCATAATATATTCCATGTGTCTCATCTTCGCAAGTATGTGCATCATCCGTAGGTTATTATTCCTCAAACAGAGTTAGAGGACTTGGTAGTAGAGCCCGATTTTACTTTTGTTAGACAACCAGTTTGGGTTTGTGGCGAGAGATGAGATAAGACTGAGGACCAAGATAGTTAAGTTGGTGAAAGTTCAGTGGAGAAACAACGAGAAAGATTGTACTTGAGAGACAAAGGACAAGATTCGAGATGCTTATCCTGATCTGCTTTGCGGGTATGTTCTATATTTGTTTTATATAGACTTATTAGTTGGTAGGACATATTGGCTTTTGTTTGCATGGTTGTTATGCTTGCTTGTAGTCCTTACTGAATTTCGAGGATAAAATTCTTTAAGGGGGATCCTGTAACACACCTAAGTTTTTTTAACATAATTCAGAACATTTAATTGGATAAATAAAATAATGTGGTTGATTATGGAGTTGAGATTTAATTTTCAATTAATTTGGCCGCAGCTATACATATGTATAAGTATGGTTTATAATTTATAAGTTAGGAAAATAAGAGGAGGGAAATTTAGGAATAGCCACACCCATACACCTTTAAACCCTCCCTTATTCTCACCTACCATTTCATAAATAATAATACACATAAAAATAAGTTATAGCCAGCAATACAAAAAAACCAACATTTATTTGCTTTTTTTGGCAGCGTTTGTAGTGTGAATGCAGCAAATACTATTTTTACAATTTTTTTTATTCATCAATTCAACGCTGCCAAAATTTTGCTGCCTTCTTGCCCATTTGAAAAAACTTTGTCGTGTTTTTCCCATTTCCTTCCCTCTCCACTGTTATGTTACTACCCTTGTTTAACAAAATTCATCTCGCTTCTCCATTACGCTGCTTATCTCCATCTTGTACTAATTATCTCTACCAATCTATTTCGCTCCACTTCGTCGATCCACTTTTCCATTAATCTACTCATGTTTGCTTTTTTGAGATTTGTTCGCCAGCCCTAAATCGACGAATTGAGGTAATTGCAAAACCCTAATTTTACGAGGTATTTTAATTTCTGCACTTTATTTGTTGTTACTGCAAACCCTAATCACTATATTTTGTTGTTATCATTTGGGTTGATGATAGAATGAAGAAGTGTCTTTTGAAATCATTCACGAATTTTGCATTTTTCTCTCAAGAGTCTACCGTGGCTATTGAAAGCTGTAGATAGAACTATTGTATAATTATAACATCCTTATAATTTTTATTACCTTTTATGAATTCTGTTGCACATAACCTGCTTTAATTATCATTTAATTTTGTAGAATATGAACTCTAAAATTTTTGGTGTGCATGAACGTATATTTGAATCATTTTCCCGCCTTCTAGGTTTCCTTATTCAATTAGTCTCTTGATGAATCTTGCTTGTATTGGGATAAATTGTCCCAGAGAAGCTTGGTTTTCCTGAAAATAATATAAAAATGCCTAAAATAATATCCAATTTGGTAAGAGTTACCTTTCCAGTAGACCATATCTGATTTTTGTTGATCAGTTGCTTGTGTGTGTTTATGTATGTATGTATATATGTATAAACTGGTGCATTTGCGTGCATTATAGATGGTTGTACTTTAGTATGTAAATTGGAATAAGTATTAGATCGAGTATATTTTTGTTTAAGTGGGTATTTTCAAAGTCTAAGATTTCACTGTATTGTATGCATAGGTGTATTTTGCTTGCATTTAAGTGAAAAAGTGGAACTGGGCATGATAATGAGAGTTAATGCACACATATATATTTTTATGTGAGGTTAATGTTGAATTGTATGCTCAGATGTGAGTGTGTATTTCATGGACCTGACAATGTGAAATTGAAACTAGTGAGTATTTACTAATGACAAACTAGAGTACTATAAAGTATGTTGTAAATACACTTGAATTTATAGTTTTGCATATGCGGGTAAACTAAAGATTATAGCAGTTCTACTGTGGGTAAATAAGAGCATACAATAGGCCAATAACTCTGTATAAGTAAACTAAAATCACATTTGTATTTATATATATGTAATAAACTAAAGTAAATTTATAAGGCTGAGTTTGTATGTGAGTGTCCCTTCATGTATACATGTAACTTTGAGGTGTATCCTTTTGTATTTGAGTGTGCATGGTTGTACATTGCATATGTGTTCAATTACGTGTGTTTCCTCTCTGTGATTGAGTAATGAAAGAGGAGAGTGTATGGTCTGGTAATGTTAGTGAGAAGAAACCTAAATAGTGAAACAATCCAATGTAAATCATGTATTAATTAAACTATTGTCCATATTTATATAAATATAATATAATAAATTAAGTGTGTGTGTGTATGTACACATATAATACTAAGTGCATGTATTTTTGATGTCTGTGGGTTTTTCTCCTTGCAACCAAAACTATGAAAATGAGTTAACCAAGACAGTGTTGGCTATGGGTGCTTGCGTCTTATTAAGGGTGTATGTGTGTGTTTAGGTGGTGAAGCAAGCGGTTCTAGTGAGTGTTAGTTGCGTACGTAGTGTAGGAGCGCATGGCTGTGTACAGTACCTTTATATATACATAGGCATGTGCATTGGTGTAGTATATGGAGAGTATGTGGCTTGTTTTTCATATCATTCTCCAGTTAAGTAATGCCAAAATTTTGTTTTTTAGTGAGTCAATGAAAATATAGTTAGTCACAAGATATTAAATCTATTATTAAGAGGCACTACCTTGAAGTGGACTTTTTTGTATGTTTGATCTGTTAAAAAAATAAACGTAGCTCCATTGTCAAACACTACAGGTGTAGGTTTCTTAATTTCCAGATATTTTTTTCCATAGCAAAAACTTAGCTTCTGTATAGAATAATAATTCCCATGTCTAGATATTTTTTGCCTTAGTAAAAACGAGGTTGTATGTATTATTAATCAGCTTTGATTATTAGCTACAGGTATCATATTTTAGAAGTCAGATTAGATGCTTGCTTCAAGTAACTGCAAAGTAACATTAAGAAGAAACATATTAAGATACAAGTATTCTCTAACTGAAAGGTATGTATACTTTTTTATTTCTTCATAGATAATGTCGATGGGTACATATACTCATGTCGAATCTCATCATTAGGATGTAAAACAAATTATTCAACTGTTGTTGGATAATTTCATTTACAAGTTGCTGAAGTAGAAAATTTCTAGTAGATTTAAGAGAAAATGCAAGCATGTCTTTATATGATTGTTCTTTTATTCTTAATTATAAGAATGTGTTGTGTTAATATAAACTAAATATGTAGAATAGGTTGTATTCATATAAACTAAACATGACTCTATATTCCTTATTTGTATGTTTTTTACTTCATTCTGGCATAGGTCCTTAATTTCTTATTTGTATGGTGTTTTTGTTTTACCTTGTTCTGTCATGGGTCCTTATCTGCATGGTTTTAACTTCATTCTCCCAGTAGGACAAATACATTCTTACCTCAGTTTGCTTTTTACCTATTTAGACTATTAATGAAATGTGTCATAAAATATTGTTCATCCCCTGCTTTTTAAATGATTTAATGCGCTGAATTTCTACTCGCCTTGCAAATATGATTTCTACACGAGGTTGATCGTATTTGTATTAGTTATCTGTTGAGCACAGTAGAATAACTATTATTTTGGAATATTTGACAATGGTACACAATTTTATATTTTAGAATCTCTACACCTATACTTTGGTTTCTCTACAAAGATTTGGTTTTTCAACTAATAATTATATCATATCTTTCCTATCGGACAACACAATTGATTAACTGTGAAGATAACCTATGGAATATTGCAACTATGCGATGTGCAAACCTATGTGGATCAACTAATTGGAACAGGCTTTAGCTATGATTTGGTTAAGCCTAATATTGGTCATAATGAATAATTTGTAACGGGTGATATATGTGATCTTCTTCTGGTAAAAAAAATTATTCCCTCAATATGTCTGGGTTTTATTTCTCTTAAGTTTTTATTTGTTTGCTAAATCCTACAGTACTTAAGTTTTATTACCAGTGGCTAGTACCTTACTTGATGAATGGCATTCAATATCCAAGTTTTTTTCCTATAAAAAAATGTAAGGAAATGCAAAACCAGAACCAAAATTTAATTGATATTAAGTGACCGGAACAGAACAAAAATCCTAAATTTTAAACCCTGCCATATGCACAGGCAATTTATACACAAACAATGATGGAGAGATTCCGAAACGATTAAGTGGTCATTGAAACAATTTCGTAATGTAAAAGGCTAATAACTCAACTAGTTTACTACTGCTTCTAATGGACATGAAAACTATTCAACCTTTTAACATTGTTTAATAGCAACCTCATGCATGTTAGGAAAAAATGAAAACGAACCTACTCGAAAGAATATAAGTAATTTCAAAAAGTCATCTAAAAATAAAGGCATTGGACAAACTAAATAATTCTGAGCAGATTGAAAGAACATAGGTTTTAAATTTGGATTAAGCGTGATAGTCTAGAGAGCAACGCAAATAATTCAATTAATCACCTGACACACATATACTTTTTACAGGAAAATAGGCGTAAGGAAGAAGTTGCGAAAAAAATTAGTCTTAGGGACAACAAGTTTGGTTTTTAGTCTGAAGGACATTTGTTAATGTAAACGGAAAATGATAGTTACAACTATCATTCTATGATTTACACTAAAAAGTGTCCTTCAGCCTAAAAAGAAAACTTCTTGTCCTTAGAACTAAATTTTTCTGCAAATTTTTCCTTGAGGCTAAAATCCCCTACTTTTTAATCTGATCAGTATAAGAAAATTAAAATAATGCTTGCAATGCATCTGATAACTAATCAATACTGCAAGACTATCAAATATTTGACATTATTGCCCACAAGTTGTAAACTATATACATAAAATTAATTGTATAGAGATTATATCATAGACGGATAAAGAGCTGGATGATGTGGAGCTAACTATGCCTGAATTGCTTCCAGATTATCTGGAGAAATATAGTTTTATGTGTATATCTTGAAGGATAACACATCCAGTGTGATTCTAAAATAGGCAATATAAAATCCTTCACATTACCAATTGCTTTTGTGATAATATGTAGTTCTCTAACAATCTTACCTTAGGTGATCATGATTGCTTTTTCTTCAAACCTTGGCTATGCATTGGGCGACACCAAAGAGGACTGCACATATTTTTCATTTTCTTACTGCCATCATTTTCAGATCAACTATGGATGAAACTAATTAAATGAATTTACAGTGTTTACATTGGCTCTTGCTGGAAAGTAGCACTTATATTTCTTTTTGGCTTTTGGGTTTTGGATTTTCCCAACAATGCAGTGCGAGTAAGCCCGATATTTTCAATTTCATAACATTATTTACAAGTGTATATACAAAATTTATGATATAAGTGATAACAACTATTTAACAAAATAAATATGCAAGGACTAACTTGAACTCTTATGGCAGACATTGTAGGTTTGACTTCACTGCCTATATTTATGAGTATTTGATATGTTTATGTAGTTACTATAAAAGGGTGATTATTATTATTATTATTATTAACAAACGGAGGAAAAACAAAAGTTGTATTACTTTAAATGATTTAGCAGTGGAAGTAATAAAATAAATTAAACCCCTGCACTGTATATGCTCTGACCACCACTCCAACATACCTTTTCATGGTTTTCTTTAATCGTGTAGAA
This sequence comes from Allium cepa, assembly GCA_030765085.1. Taxonomy (NCBI): domain Eukaryota; kingdom Viridiplantae; phylum Streptophyta; class Magnoliopsida; order Asparagales; family Amaryllidaceae; genus Allium; species Allium cepa. The sequence continues at coordinate 398,776,646 of CM060938.1, read as the reverse complement.
AATGGCATGGACAATATAGTAGCAAGAACACCATGAATATTAACTGATTGAACGGCGAGTATGCACAAATCAATTCACCGGATTACACTAGACCAGGGGAATATGCAGTTAAAACTTAAGCATGAGCAGCTGAAGTTGTTTGATCACCATCGTGGTTATGCAGAACTGCAAGATGCATTACTCTATGGGTCAAATCAGCGTAAGCATTCACTTTAGCTTGGTTAGCTCTATTTCTAGCAAGTAAATGTGAAGGTCACACATCAATTTATCATTTTTTCTATGAAGCATTACTTGCTTAGTGGTATTTGACTTGAAAGGCTTTAAGCTTATTTATCTGATGCAGCATATTGAAACTTCTCTTGAGTTTCAAGCATGGCGAGCTACAGGAACAACCTCCTGACAAATTGTTACATTAATGGGCTTGTCAAAAGCACCTTTCGACAACATCATTCTGCAGAAGTTCTTGAACCTTCTATAGCCCGTTCAACCTTGTCAAAAGAACCTTTTAACCTTACTGAAAGCACCATTTTGACGGAACTTGTAAATGTAGCAGAAGCCCTTTTGTAGCAGTTTTCACCAGCTTTGTTTGCAAAACTTCAAATAGACCTAACTCTCTAACCGTAGGCCTATTTTTCTATTGTGGCCACTCTACGGAAAGGGAAATCATCATTTGAACACAATAGAATAGGTTAGAAACCTTAATTCTACACCTATAAATAGTTATAGCTAAAACAAAGTTTAATTTTTCAAAGGAGTTGATTTCTTTGCTTTCGAATATGTTTGCTTTGTTTTCATTGTTTTGAAGGGGATACTTTTGAAGGGGTTGTAAAAAAAATTATTTTAACTAAGTTTTTATACTTTCAAAAAAAGTACTTTCAACTGGTTTCGAAGCTAAGCTTCTAAAGTTAAATTCTAATACTTTAATATATTTGAAAGGTTTTGAAAGGTAGAATTTAAAGTATTGCAAGGTAGGAGCCTAATGTTTTTAAGAGCTTTTGAAGGTGGTTATCCTATGAAGTCGAAAGATAGGTTTCGAAGGTATCAAAAAGCTTTATTACCCATACTCTATTTTTAAGGAAAAACCCATGGCCATATTAAAGGAATTATTATAACGGTTTAAGCTGCGCAGTTAATGCGCTCAGCAGATTCAAAGCGGTGGAGGTGCAAAAAGTCAAAGCACGGATACGGCGAGGATATAGCGGATGGCTCTAAAATAGCATGTAAAACTCGTACTTAATATTTTTACAAACATATAAATGGTAATTAAATGAAAAATTATCATTCAATTGAATTATAATTAATACATAAATAGTTTTAAATAAAAACATGTGCGAATATACTTTAAATAAACGTAAAACTGTTATATATAACATAATTAATTTTAGTAGAATATTAGAGTATTTTCATTTCTGAAAATATATTAAAAATTAAATCAAATAAATTAGTTTTATAATTTTTATAATGTATAAATGCCATTTTTCAATTCATTTTATTAAAGAAGATATAGTAGAAATAGCGGAAATAACGGGATATAGCGGAAATAGCGGGGATTAAAGCGGAAAGGCTATATTTTGGGGCTAGATGGAAAAATCGTAGCGGTAGAAATCCACTATAAGATATAGCGGGGTAATAGTGGGGCATTAACTACACAGGGTTTAAGAAGATTCTATCTTTGATAAATTAAACCCACGGGAGTGGTTTTGTTATGTTGTTATACCGATTTTTCTAATCTGAATATATTCACTTTATAATGGACCCATAACTGCATCTTGGGGAAAAAATAGTAGGAGAACTAGCTAGGTTAAGCCCGTAGTGAATATAAATTGAATAAACTCCTAAATGAGTAATATTGCATCCAGAAGATCAGGAAGACCAAAATATAGGATGCTAAAATAAAAAGGAAAGATATTGGCAGGGGCCAATAGTTTTACAGTAGGCCCATGAAAACTTTACGATATTGGTAAGGGCCAATAGGTTCATAGTTAACCCATGAAAACTATTTATAAAAGAGGATGTTAGATAGACATGTTCTTAATTAGCCCATGAAAACTATTTAATTGGACAGGGAGTCCTTAGATGTATAACTGGTCATTTGTCATCCCAGGAAAACTAATAGGTCAATAGTAATCCTAAAAACTATAAATAAGACTGTGACGACTGGATTTCGGTGCTTGAAAAATCGACATCCATACTTCACCTGTATTCGAATGCTGCAGATTCAAACGTCGAAATCCGAATTGCCGGAGCTTATAACACATTAAGTACAACAATACAGTGGAAGAAAAACAATATATCATTGATACATAATAGTTGATTGCAACAATGATACAACACATTGATACAAATGATTATCAATATCAGAGATACACAATAGCGAAAAACACAGCAGCGGAAAGATACAACTCCAAAAGAGGAACACTAACATACGCCTTCAAAAGGGAGAAGGATAGAAATCCCAATAATCCATCTCTAATGCCAAAGCTCCAGAGACTCCAAGCTCCAAATCGAAAGCTCGAACCACCATCATGCTGTAATGAAGCAAACTAGGTAACTACGTTGAAGTGGGACAAAACTATCGCCAAATCCAAAGGCTGGATGCTATCAAATCTACACCTACTATTTGATTATCTGAAAAAAAACCAACTCTAGACTGCCTGTGTGGAAAATTGTGGGCGCCCAGAGTTTAGAATGGGAGCAATAAACTCCAGGTCAGTCATGGGACTGGTGTGAGGAAAAGAAAGCAGTTTATATTTATCAAAAGCAAAAACAAAAGAATTTAAAAGAAATCCGCAATGCTTTTTGAAAAATGAAACTACCATAAGGCCTCCCGACACACACACACAATGCAATCACACACTTGGGGGAGATTTCTCCTTATGATAGTCAAACATGCTTGATACGCAAAAACCTTTTTGATATTAATTAGCGCATAGTGGAAAACATTTCAAAAGTATAATATTAATCTTAGCCAGCATAGGTACCATTATATTATGCCTGCTATAACTACCACCTGAGGTGGCAGGCCATACAACTGCAATCGTAAAGGGCTCGTATTATTTGATTGGATTTCCAACAATGGTCAGGCAAAGGAACTTCCTGGGCCACATGGGTACGCCTCTGGAGGGACGCCTCGAGAACCTAACCGGATCTCTGCCAACACAAGGCCGGGTTGCCTCTGTAACTAGGTAACTACTACACGAATATGCCACTCCTCGGTCGTAACCGACCTTTATCCAAGGATCCTCAACCACAAAGCAACAACCACAAAGCAATAAGTTTGCAGCAACCACATAAGTTAAGTATCTGGGCTCCATACTATGATACCACTTCTATCCAGAAGGAAATGGACATACCCTCAAGGGGCGCTACCCCCAAATAACCTTGTTGCATCCTTCCTGTTTCGACCATTCCAGGTTGTGAGGTCTGACGAGGTCTCGTCCACAAAGTTATGCTTTTCGTAAAAGCCATGCTTCGATCAACACATGATCAGCAGCACTTCTTATGCCACATCACCAAATTGGGAATGTATCACTAGTAACCATCAACAACATAACCTCTGAGCTCGTACGTCTTAGAGAAGGGTGTTAAGCTAAGAGAATAAATTCTCCGCCACCAAACAGAAATATATTTGATAGAAACCAGCTTGACATCTCAAAGTGTAATGTCAAACATACATCCATACAAGTCTGTTCCGAGTTCAAACAAAACCGAAGGAACTTCAAAAGAAACCCTTGCAAATTCGAATAATCCCTAATCACGTCCGGACTCTCCATCACAAAGGTTGATCAAAATTTCTATACTGGGGACCAGTCGGTGCAGAGACATTTGACAGGTAATCCTTTTGCTTTCGAAAATATCCGGTCTTCACCACCGGTCTTCAAATGCTATCCATAACGTTGTATCATTATTCAGAATGGGTTTTATGACACAAAGTCCTCCCCCGGCTAAACCGAATATTGAGCGCTTAATTTTAAAAAGCATATGGATATAGTGGGATCTTAGTTTAGTCACAACTTATTACCCAAAGCCTTTCTTTCAAATGGTTTAAACAAATTCCCACTTTAATCTTTAAAATAAAAGATTCACAAGGTTCATTAAATCTTTCACAAAGATTTATTCATAGCTTTCAAAACAATTCCATTTCAACTCTTTTATACAAAAGATATATTTTTAAGATCCTCTTCAATTTCAAAATAAAGTTCAACAATCTTTCACAAAGATTCATTCATAGCTTTCAAAACTATTTTCATTTTAAATTGGATTACTCATCCAATCTTTAAATCAAAGACTCAATTCATAGCTTTCAAAACTATTTTCATTTCAAACTTGAAATCCTTTCAACACAAATTGAAAATCCTTTCTTTATATGAAAGCTATTATTATTTGAAAACCAAGAGTTTTCGTTTCGGGAAAATCCGATTACATTTACTCAAGTTAAAGCCTTTCAAGTATAAACTTGGGTTGAACTTAAATTCTCAAAATAATATATTTAAAATACTTTAAAGATGATTTTAAAATCCATATATTATATAACTTATATAAACATTTCAAACCAAATTTCTAAAACAATTTCAAAGCTTAAACAAGATACATTTTATTCAAACTAAATTTCAATTTCAACTTCCCTTTTCAAAAGCTTTTCATATTCAACCCAATTCCATTTCCAAAACCATTTAGATTCAAAATTCATCTTTAAACCAATTTCAATATTTTAAATTCAAATATCTGTGACTTAACCAATTTCCACATGCAATTCATATTTTTGTGTGTATGGTGTGGTCTAGGGGTTCTACGCACAACAATACAATATCATTAATCATCACAAATCCAAGCACAACAATATTCGATAAGCGGTATTGTCCTATAGCGCTTATCTTCATTCACATATTTACAGATAAATAATATAAATTCATCACAGGTAATTAAATTACATTCGTCACAGCTCAAAGCACACAATTCATATAATAGAGCATCACACATCAGAGATATCAATCAATTTAAGGCATTCAATGTAATTCAATCATCCATAAGTAAGATCAATTCATTATCTGATTTTTAATTAACTTAAACCAGATTAATTACTTATGAATAAATTACTAATCCTGGTTAATTAACATTAATTAATTACAAACCATTTTTAATTAATTAACCTTTAATCATTTATTAATTAACCTTTAATAATAAATTTAATTAACCATTAATTATTAATTAATCAACCTTAATTAATAAATCAATTAACCTTTAATCATTAAATAATTGACCCTTAGTTATTTAATTAATTATCCTTAATTAATTATAAAAATTAATCATCCTCTAATTAATTGATCATTAAGAAATCAATCTTTAATTATCCTTTAATTAACTAACCATTAAACACTTGATTAATCAACCTTTAATCATTAATTATTAATCCTTAATTACTTTCATTAAGTAATTAATTAATTACCTTTAGTAATTAACCTTTAATCAATTAATTATCCTTTAAAGTAATCATCCTTTAATCACCTTCATTAATCAATTCTTCTTTAATTATTTTCATTACTAAATAAATCATTAATAACTTAAGATCTTAATTAACTAAGAAGATAAACCATTTTATCTTTATTAATCACTTCATAACTTTGAGAATAAATTACCATTATTCTATTAACTTAAACCCTTAAGTAAATTAGCTTTTTTAAATATTTTCATCTTTCTTAATTGACCACTTAACTGCATTATTAAGTTTATTTGAATTAAAATTTTCAAAAACAAGGGTTATATATATATATATATATATTCTAAAACACTTTCAAACTTAATTAATTTTAAAAAAATTTGATTTTAAAAAAAAATCTTTTTAACCAATTCAAAACTTGAGTGAATATTTATTATTTACAAAGAATTGGTTTTTAACAAAAATTGGTTAAATACAACTTGATTTGGTTTTAAAAATAAAAATTGTTTTTATATAAGATTCCAGACCCGAGTCAAATCACAAAAATCTCAAGCAAATTCCGAATCTACCCGAGCTACAACCTTCCTTCGTTCTCCTGAGTTATCTTGCAATTTCCGTCGAGCTCGACCCGATGCAACTACGTCTCTCCAAACTCACAACCATCACTGATACAAACTGACGTCGCATGCACGTGTACATCACTTTGCCGATGATCCGATCAACTCCATTTCCACGAACACATCGTCGACGATTTGCCTAAGCCTCACAAACACCCAGATTCCATGATTTCGTCGTAGATCGATAACGAGCTTGTCGATAGAACCGGAACCTAAACCTAGATCAGAAAAAACCCATTGCCGATGATGATCCCAATCACCAACCACCTTGCTATCTCACCCAAAGCTGCACCAGATCACAATACATCGATCTCCCAAAGTCCCGACGACTCCGATGCTACCTCGTCGCCGAACGACACACATTTCAAACATCAACCAAAAACTGTTCCTAAACCCTAAATCTTCATCGAACAGCCGCAATGATCGATAATAAATTCCTCCAGTATTTTTTCGATGATCACTAATCCCTCAGCCATCCTCAGTCCCCACCCCGATGATCCTATTCATGCCGATCGCTGAAATTTGGCGAAAGTTTAAAATTCGTTCAACTCGATTTAACTCGACAACTCCCAATTTAAAAATCTTGAAACCATGCTCTAAAATCACAGTTTCCTATTACGTATCACCTCATGAGATCCAAACAAGAAATCATAATCATCGAATTTTGACTTGAATTAAATTATCAATGTATTATCCAATTTTCTAAATATTCCATAAATATTTCCAGTTGGAATTATTTTTAAAATTTAAATTAAAATGTTGTAAACAATTTTCATTCAGACATCATAATCTAAATTTTATTATTCGAAGAGATTATGAATTTTCTTCCTCTGGTGGATTTGGGTCTGTTGATATACAGGGTATATACTTATGTACATAGGCATGCATCATACAAATATATATAGATATACATTCAGATATATTTACATTCATGCAACTACTATACTTCAGGAATCAGTCATAGGCATTTTAATTATAAACTCAAGGTTTTAAAATAAAAATTTGCTCACTAATTTTGAAGATAGAGACCAAGTTCTGGTTTCAAACTGGAAATTTGATTTGCTTTGTTTTTGATTTGCTCCAGTTTGAACTTGAATGTGTTGTTATTTGATTCCAGAATGCTTTCAGTTTTTGAAAGTTGGGAATGATCTACTTTTCTTTGATTTTAGGTTTGTAATTTGTTTTTGAGAAAACTGTTGTTTGATTGCTTTAATTCATATTTTCTTCTCAGGTTGAATTTGAACTGAAACCATATATTTGCTTTTACATTATTTCAGGCTTTTAAATTTGAATCTGAAACTTGCTTTCAGATTTGCTTGTAAGTTTGAGATGATTTTGTTTTGATAACTTTACTTTATAATTTCTGGTTTTGATCTTTTTTTTTGAAATGATTTTGTTTGATCTTTTGATTCTCTTTTGTTTTTCATTTCAGGTTTGTGAAATATGAAGATGAAAGAATATTGAAACCTAGTTTCTCTTCTATACATATATTTTTATATAAAATTTAAATTTTAAGAGAAATGTAAGCTACTTGTTAATATGCTTACACTTGTAATTACAAAATATTTTTAAGGCAACACATGTTATTTACTTGTATTTATTCTTCCACACTTGTAAAATATTTAAATTTATGTTTAAGCCCTCTTCTCTAATTTATTTATAATTTATGTTTTAAACCCCTACTTTATTTTAATTTGTGAATCATGTTTTATATCTTCCTTATTTTAAGTATTATATTGATTTCAAAAGATATATATATATATATATATATATTTCTAAATTGATGCATTTCCTTTATATATACATTTATAATCTTTTAAATAACCTAAAGAAAAATATTTTGAAATCAAATTATACACTTAATAAATACACTACACCAAAACTTACTTTTAACTACACTCATTCTCAGCGTTTGAACGTTAATTGCAGTAAAAGTTAATTAATTCAGAAAATAATTTGCGTCCAAACGCTGAGGATTCTCTTGTGTCAATGTCATTTATCTGCCGCCACTCTTAATATACTTTTACCAAAAATTTCATTTTCCCTCTTCTATCAAAACTACCGCTCCCTCATCGTCCCTCATTTCATTCTCCTTCGTTTGTAGTTTCCCCCAAATTTTGCTTGTTTTTCGATGTTTCTTTGGTGGACTTGATCGTCATCGCCCTAATTACGTGTTCATACTTCATGTAGCCCTAGTTCCCTATTTTTTCTTTATTAAGTTAATCGAATTTTAGGCGTATTTCGTTTGTTGATTTTGATTTTCATATTCCAAATACCCTGCTTTGGTATTGCTGTAAGTCGAACTTTGTTCGATAATCAATTGTCGGAATGGCTTACTAGAAACTCGGTGAACTCGAGTTGTTGATAAAGTTTCGATTACTACAGGTCGCTTTAGGTGCTTCAGTAAATGAAACAAAACGCTTTCATTTGATTTATATAAGCTAAGAAACTAACAGGCGACAGTTTCGCCTGAAACTTGTTTTTACGGCTCCTTGTGGACCGGTGAAGAGCAGTGCTGGAGAAATTGAAATATTTGGCTCTACCTCCACCAATCGAAAATGTTTCAAAAGGTTCAGATCGTACATTAGCATATCTGAGAACGTGTAGGCTGCGGTATAGTTATGTTGCTGCTCATTGTTAGTGCACCTAGTTGTTTATTTTGTTTTTTGTTGCAGTACTTAATATTTTAAGTAGCAACTAACACTTTGTTTGGATGTCATGTAAAAAGGTTTTCAACTTCCTGTAAGCTTTTCAATATAGTACAACACGTACTTAGTTTACATCGTGACTTGACAAAGGTGAATTGTACTCATAATTTTTATCTAATATAGATGGGCCACGGAGAGCATAAATTTGGCTTGCAAATTGGGTTACCATGAAATAAGTTTTCTTAGGCTGGAATAAGTACTTTCTTTAAGGCATTGACCCATCTTTTTAGCTTTTGGGGTTCAATTGGATCAATATTCTAGTGCTTCTAGATGAAATAAGTGTGTTGCATACATAGAACATGATTGAGTATGTTTTATCGTTAGTGCTATTTCAAGCATAATGCTTATGGATTTTGAACTCATATTAAAAACTCATATATATTGAATACAAAGGAACCATGAAGGTCAGTCTTTCATAAATAGTTAAATACCCACAAATACAGAGAATATGACACAGAAAGTTGCAGGATTTAGAATATAGTTAAAGGTACCAATAATAGATACATGTTGAACTAGAACTGTATACGAAGTGCTTGAGAGGATCCTTGTATTGGAATATTATAAGGTAAAGTTTCGGCATCCAGATCGTTTGCTTCCTTCTCATTGTCTTTCCTACTACCCCTTCTAATAGCAGAGAACACTTTAGTTAATATCTTGGTCTTGATTTGGCCTCTCTTAGGCGTTGGATTTCTCAAACTTGGTTTCTTCTCAATTCCGGGAACTTGGTAAGCTGTCGACATAATGATTAATTGTTTAGAAGAGTAGTGTATAGATGAAGATGAATTCTACTTAGGTTGATAACAAGCATGACAGGTTGAAGTATTTATCGATGGTAAATGGGCTTTTGACTATAGTTTGGAACTTTCGATTATTTAGAATAATATTACACTGGGCACTTTAAATTCAAACTGTCCCAGACTCCAAAGATATTTTGTACTATTTTTTTTATCCACTTAAGCCTACTGAAGATAATTTTTTGGATATAGAGGTTTATGCATATAACACATATGTGTGCATGTTTTAGCATATGTGGACACTTGGCAATCAAATTTTGTTACCTAACTTGTTAGGATTATCCATTTTGTTAAATATAATAGCTATGTTGTCAAATTTTTTATTATAAAGTTTATCAATCATAACTTTGCATAAGTATGCGAGAAGATATGTTAGACACTGCAGATTTTGTAGCTGATTTATACATGATCAAAAGCTTTATGTTCATATGAAATATCAGTATATTTATTATGCAGTATAGTTTAATCATAGTGCAAAATATGATGTATGTTTAGATGCCATGATAGTTTACATTCAAATATTTTTAATCAAAAGTATATATTATGTTATTTCAAGTGCAGCATAATCCAACTGCATTACAGTATCTAGAGAAAAAAACGAAAAATAGCTAGAGCATAAAAACTTTTTGCTTAAATCTTGCTACTCATTTGCCGAATAAATTATTAATTTTGCCTTGTAATATAAAAAGTAAAGGTGTTAAACATTTAATATCATCTTATATCAAGTAATGACAATTTTGTAATAGGAATTTGTTTGTGTGAACTTCTTCCTCCTCCTTTTAATTTCTATAAACGGTTTTTGATGGAAAGAGAATCCGATCACATTCTTGAGGGCCTTACCATTATGCTAGTGGTCCTCAGCTACATGTGCGAACTTTAGGCTGATTACCGAAGTTCAGTCAAAATAAACTAAACAAACCACATTTACAATTTACTAACACTTCTTTGATCAATCTAAAAAATCATATCGTCAATGACACACACAGTTAATCAGATGCAAAACTAAGTATGACAATCACATGAGCCCAACTTCTTGGAGAATGTTCTCTATCCTTGATTGAATGTTTAAGAGCACCTTTAGAATTATGTATAGTTCTTCTGTTTTGATCAAAATTGTCTCCTTTAGTGAAGATGGATATACATAGACTGGTTGAAATGTGAAGAATTTGATAAGAACAAGTTGTTCGGATGATTGGATCCCTACAACATCTTATAATTTGGGTTGATAGAGCAATTCTGTGTTCTGGAATCTTTCTATAAAAATCTGTAGCTGTGAATATAAATAAGAAACTGGTTGTCTATTGCAAATTTGTTAATCATTATTAATAAAGGGAATGAAGTTTACATATGTTCTATTTTTCTAACAGCTGTTACCTTCATATATTTTTTGGAAACAATTTGGTGCTAATGTTGTATATGATTCTGACATTGTTGTATAAGTGGATAAAATTGTTGTTAATGGCGCAAGCCAAGTATCAGAAGAGGGGTAATGCATAGACATTACTCTGGTGCTACAAAATGGCGACGTTGTAATGGAAATTTTTTTGAAAACAGTTTGGTGCTAATAACAAAATGACTAATTTGTAGAGTTCTGTCATTTTCAGTCTAATGTGGCCATGAAGTAGCTAATAACAAATTTATTTTATGCGTGCAGGCTTTGAACAGTTGATATTTGTAGAGTTCTGTCATTTTCAGTCTAGTGTGCTTAAACAACAAGGTATGAAACAGATGCTAAAAACTCTCAAGTATTATCATTATTGTCTATTAGTTTACCATCAAATAATTTCACAATTATGTTTTATTCCCTTCCATATTTCATCAAAAGGCTACTCTAAATTCAAATTATACCTTTAAATTCTTTGATGTCCGATTGCCTCTATAATCAGATTATAACAGTCATTATTTTTTGTGAAGTTTATTAGCCAAACCATGGTAATGGGGTCATTTTTATATACTAGTAATGTGTACATGATTGGTTAGTAAGTTGTAAAGTTTATTTTCCCTAAGTTCTTACAACTACCTTTATACAAATAAAACAGTTCAATGATAATTTAATAAAGGATATTTGTGCTTTTAACCTTTCAATCATTATAAATCAGATAATATTCTTAATAATAATTGTGAGAAATACTAAAGGGTATATACCAATTGTTTTGTTCAAAAATTGAATTTTAGATGGGAAATATCTATTCATTGTTAAATCGGAGTGGAGATTTGTTGTTTTTTAAAATCTTTCCAAAGAGCCCACTTTCTACGTGCAAATGTATAAATAAAAATTTATAAGCTCAAACATAACACATATGTATAGTACTAGCTGTCTAGTTGGTTAAATTTGTCATTTAAATAAAAATTCTTCAAAAAATAAAGTAGGATAGTAGATTTCATTTGATGACGTTAATGGCTTAAATTTAATATATGCAGTTCAATGTTTTAATTTATATCGTTTAATAAGATTAACGGAGGCTTGTTGAACTTAGGTTGAAACCATAAAGAAGATTGCAAAGGTCAAAGCTATTAAAGAGAGGAAAAAACAAGAATCAGAGGTTAGCAGTTTAGTTCTATGCAATATGTCTGGTTTGATGTTGGTCTTTTTTCTGACAAATACAAGCATTACCGTCTTGTATCTTCTGCTAAGTATTCAGTTGTGTAGTTAATTGTAAAGTGTAGCTAAAAAACATGTGACATTTTCTTGAGTGTATTAGTAGTACACAACTGGTCTTGCATTCCATTATGTTATCATTTATGTGACTATAGTTTGATTTTAGCAATGCACCTACGCACTAATTGATGGCATTGGGATAAATTTAGTTGTACATCTTTCTTGGATATCTACTTTGTTAGGGTTTTTACTTCAGCATGAAATGTCTTAAATGATTATATGTTTTTCTTCTTTTACTTTAAACTTGGAAAGCATATTTTTAATTCTCTAACCTGTCAATTTTAAAAGCATATCCTAGTTTTTCATATCTTTTTGGTTTGTGCGCACATGCCCTCTTGTAGCTAAAATAGCACATATATAACAGACTATATGTTCTTCGCATATACACATAAACACTTACGTTAAATAATTGAGAACTCTTAATATTTATTTACTTCCTACTATAATCACAGCTTGAACTTGTGTTGGTTACAGAGAAACTGCAGGAGCTTCATTCAATTAGAATTCGAAAGCTGAAGAAACAAGGCATGTACCTTTTCCTTCCCCTTTTTTCTTTTTGTTTCTTTTTTTGCAATCATTGAATAGCTAGCATCATGTGCATCTTAGTGAAACTTTAGCATCTGTTTAAATAACATCAGTTTAAATAACATGTTTGCCAAATATGGGATGTAGTTTAATTAGATATGATTGTTTTTCTTTTATTTTTTAAAATTTTTTCAGTTTCTATTTGTACAACTTTAGCATCTGTATCACTTTTAGTTCTGATGCAATAACAAGCAACAATCATCAATGTTTAAATTGAAATACTCTCCCAACTAAAGGCCCGGATTCAGTTTTGAAACACAAACAAAGCATGATATTTGCTGCCAAAAGAGTTAACCAATTAAAAGTTTGCTTGTACTATCAACTCCTGGGCTATAAAAATGAATGTTTGGTTATTACAACTGGAAGTAGAAAGTCTGTGATATTTTACTATGTTGTGTTCTTGCATTTTGACAATATATTTTTCTCTTTGGATTTGTTTGTTTTGAGCATTTGTTTTGTTGTCTTTTATACATAAAAAAATTATTTGTCCATTTCTACTAAGAACTGTTTGGTCGTTATTATCATAATATATATATATATATATATATATATATATATATATATATATATTGTTCATAATCAATAATTAATTTCTATTTAAATTTTAGATTCTTTGTTGCATACATATATTGTATATGGTGATGGAGAGAGATTGGTTGCGTCTACATAGGTAATCATGTAGCAGCTAATTTAGACTTAAATTTAGAATTGATATTTTGATAATAAAAGCTAATATTTTTGTTGTTTTCAAATTTTAATCATAGGACTAGTAGAGAGTATGGCCAAGGAGCTCGAAATTTTGTGTGTGTTGCGAAGAAAAATTTAGGAGATGTGGAAAAAATATTCTGTCCTTGTTTAGATTGTCGAAATCTTAGTCGTCATTATGGTGAAACCGTTGTTGAGCACCTGATTATAAAGGGAATGGATCCTAAGTATAAAGATGATATATGGTATAATCATGGCGAGAAAGTGAATGATGAAAAAAAAATTAAAATGGGTGAGATGTACGACTTGCTCAAAGCGATTCACTATGAAGATGAAGATTATTTCAATCATACTTTTTTTGATGACGACAAAGATAAGGACGATGCACAAAGACGCCATGATGATTTACTTAAAAATTTGGAAGATGCAGAAAACCCACTGTGTCCTGGTTGCATAGATCATACAAAGTTATCTGCCATTACTATTTTGTATAATCTTAAATGTGAAACTGGATTATCTGATACTGGTTTTGATAAACTTCTTACCGTCCAACATTTGTTTTTACCAAAGAATAACGTACTTCCCAAGACTTTATATGAAGTAAAGAAATTCCTCAAACTATTTGATATGGGTTTTGAAAAAATTCATGCTTGTGAGAATGATTGTTGTCTTTTCCGTAAAGAGTACAAAAATTTAAATAATTGTCCGAAATGAGGTTCATCACGATGGAAGATAAATCAAGATACAAAAGAGATTATGCAGGGTATCCCAATTAAGGTGTTGCGATATTTTCCAATAATTCCAAGATTTAGAAGAATGTTTAGATCCGAAAAAATGGCAGAAGAGTTAAGATGGCATTTTAAAAATAAAAGTAATGATGGAAAGATGCGGCACCCCGTAGATTCCGTGACATGGAGCATGGTTGATGAAAATTCGAAAACATTTTCAGCCGATCCACGTAATCTTAGACTTGGTCTAGCTACAGATGGGTTCAATCCATTTTCTATGTTAAGCTCCAAGTATAGTTGCTGGCCAGTCATGCTTGTTACATATAATTTGTCGCCTTTGTTGTGCTTGAAGAAAGAGAATATCATGTTAACACTTCTAATTCCAGGTCCAAAGCAACCAGGAAATGATATTGATGTATATCTAGAGCCATTAGTAGAAGACTTGCATTACTTGTGGAGTACTGAAGTTGAGACATATGATGCATTAAGTAAGACAGTTTTTAACATGAAGGCTACTTTACTATGGACGATAAATGATTTTCCAGCTTATGGTAATCTTGCTGGATGCTGTGTAAAGGGTAAAAAAGCTTGTCCATTATGTGGTATCAATACCCACCGTCGATGGTTGAAATATAGTCGGAAAAATGTTTATATGGGCCATAGAAGATTTCTACCCCATTTAAATCCATTGAGAAAAAGAAAGGCTTGGTTTGATAACACTGTGGAGGATGGGAAGATGCCTAGAGTTCTAACCGGCAAAAACATTTCTCTTATTTTGAAAGACTTTCTGAATAATTTCGGAAAAGGCGCTGAAAGCGAAAAGAAGAGTGCGAAGGGGAAAGGTAAAATAAGGAAGATTGACGACAATAGTGAAGATGATGATAATGGAGATAATGATCCTATTAAAAAAGAGCTATCAAGGTGGAAAAAAAATCAATCTTTTTTGACTTGCCATATTGGGAGGTTAGCATTTATTTAGATTTCAGTTTTTATTATCGATGCGGGCTGGCCACGCGAACAAATTTTTTTGTTATTTTTTTAATCCATGGCCCATGGATTAAAAAATTTTAATAAAAAAATTTGTTAAAATAAATTATAGAACACTTTATCATTTAACTAATATTTTTTATAGGAACTTCCAGTACGTCATAATTTAGACGTAATGCACGTTGAGAAAAATGTTTGTGAAAGCACATTGGGTACAATGTTGCATGACAACAAATCAAAAGATGGGATTAATTGTAGACATGATTTAGAGGATTGGGGAATTCGTCATGGTCTATATGCACAACCTCGTGGGACCAAAACGTATCTTCCACCGGCTCCATATACATTATCAAGATTGGAAAAAAAATATTTTGCAAAAGGCTGTACGATTTCAAAGGACCTGATGGTTATTGCTCAAATTTCAAAAAATCCGTATCACTGATGGATTGTAAAGTTAGCGGTTTGAAGTCGCATGATTATCATGTTTTGATGCAACAAGTATTATCGGTCGCATTACAAGGTTTGTTGCCAACAAAACCTAGAAAGGCAATTATTCGTCTATGTTTATTTTTCAATAAAATATGTCAACGTGTTCTTGATAGAGAGAAGTTACAGCAACTCGATGACGAGATTGTTAAAATATTGTGTGATCTTGAAAGATATTTTCCACCTTCATTCTTCGATATTATGATACACTTGACAATTCATCTTGGAAGGGAAGCACGGTTGTGTGGACCAGTTCATTTTCGTTGGATGTATCCTTTCGAAAGATATATGAAAACGCTTAAAGATTACGTGAGGAATTATGCACAACCAGAGGGATGCATTGCAGAATCCTATCTTGCAAAAGAATGCATGAAATTTTTCAAAGAATTTTTGAGTAAATCGATAAATGTGGAAAAAAAAGATCGAAATGAAGATTACGAAGATAACACAATACTTGAAGGGCGTCCAATTTCAATGTCCAATCCAGTTACGTTGTCTTTGAAGGAGAAAGAAATTGCTCATTTAGCGGTGCTAATGAATATGGCCGTGGTAGAACCATTTTTGGAGTGAGTATATGTTATGTTATGTTTCCATTGATTTGTTGTGTTTGTAATTGCAATTATAAACTTATCATTGTTTTTATTATACTAGTTTGCACTTGGAGGAGTTGCAAAATTCAAACAAACGCTTAGAAAAAAACGCAACATTACTTTGGAAACACCATGGAGATAATTTCGCTGATTGGATTAAAAAGAAGGTTTGTTAAAAATTTCTCTATTTTTATATGTGAATCAAGGGTACTATTTTTAAAATCCATTTTAAATATATTTTTAGATACCTATTGACTCAAATGACCATGATGAAATGTTACAATGGATTGCATATGGTCCTAAAAATGTTGCGCTATCATGTAAAGGATATATTATAAACGGTCAACGATTTCATACAAAAGACGTTGATAAAGAAACTCAGAATAGCGGAGTGACCTATGATGCGACTACTATGTGTAGAGCAAGTGCAAAAGACATTTCTCAAGTGGTTGATGTGATCACTTACTACGGAATATTGACTGATATAATTTTATTGGATTATAATGTTTTTTATATTCCTTTGTTTAAGTGTCATTGGGCAAACATAGGAAATGGGATGAAAGTTGAAGATGGATTTACGCTTGTTAATTTACATCAAAGTCAGGTTTCATTTTCAAGAGACCCTTATATCCTTGCATCTCAAGCGAAAAAAGTTTTCTATTCAAGGGAAAATGATTCTTCTAATTGGTATGTTGTGATGAAAGCACCGCCAAGAGGTTACCATGAATTAGAGATGAACGATTTTATTGAAGAAGTAAGCTATATTGGAGGAGATTGTGAAGAAATTGAGGATGACTTGGTCGAGGATGCTAGTTATGTTAGGGAGGATTGCGAAGGCATAATTGAGTAGTTCTAATATCACCTTTTTTTTGGGTAGTCATTGCTATGTGACTGAAAGTAGTAGGCATATGTTTCGTGTGTGTGGTCATGGGGGAAACTTGTTCAGGCATTTAATAATGGAGAAGGATGTATAGAAACAGCAGGTGCACAAGGTATCATGTATTACACCGTATCGTGTATTTTTATTTGTTAGCATATTTTTTTTAAACCCACAAGGTATCAGATTTTATATGTTCAGATTTTAACTGTTCAGATTTTGCCTTTGATTTTAGATGTTCAGATTTTATATGTTCAGATTTTTAAACCCACATGTGAATTCAGATAACTAAGTATTGCACTATTATCAGCACTGCACTGTTATCTAATATACAAAAATCTTCAGTACTGCACTGTTATCAGCACTGCACTGTTATCTATTCACTGTTATCAGCACTGAATTCAGATTTTTAAACCGTATCAGCTCCAACAATTTTCAGTATACAAAAATCAATAAAAATCTAATATAGGACTGCCATTTTAGCACTGCACTGTTATCTAAATATTTTATGTTCATCATACCTATATTATTATTTGCATTTGAATGTCATGTATATCGCGTATCAACTGTTGTTGTATCTTAGCAGCAGTTTACAAATTGATCAGCAAACCAATTTACTCTTGAATTCCTGTGTCATGAATTCCTGTATCGTAGCAGCAGTTTACAAATTGATTAGCAAACCAGTTTATTTGAATATCATGAATTCCTGTGTCTGCCTGCAGAAAATGGTTAGAAGTACAAAGAAAACAACGAACAAGAAACTTACTCGCTATCAAAAAAGACTCGCAGAATTTGAAGATGCATCTGACAGGTCTAATGTAATGGAAGAGCATGTTGAGCCACCTTCGGAAAACATGGATGTTGGAAACGCAAGCCAGCCAATCGCATGCACAGCTCTACAAATTGATGAAAATCCTGAAACTGCAGTGGAAGTGGATAGAGCAATTGCAGATGATGCAAAACAGGTTTCCAAAAAAAGGACTAGAGGCCCAACTAAAGTGAAAAGACTTCCTTCGAATGTTGCAAGCTGAATTGAAGTTGAGTTTAATTCATCGGGCGTACCTGTAGGAGAAGGATCAGTGAAATTATCTTCTTATTTAGGGCCACTTGTCCGTGAGCATGTTTCATTTACGCTAGATGACTGGAGGCTACTTGGTGATGATTTGAAAGTAGTTCTATGGAAATCCGTTCAGGTAATAATATAACGTTTCATATTTATTATGATGCACAAGCGTTTGCATGTAACTTCATATGACCTGTTAGAATATATTTTTCCATTATCATCACCCCTTTCTGTTTTTACATTGATCTGATTAGAATATGTTGTCTGTATGTTTATTTGCACATAAATCGGGCTTCTTTGATTTCCTCAAGTAGGAATGGTTTGGTCAGAGAGTCTCTATCGATTTTGCTATGTTATGCACATAAATCGGGCTTCTGTTTAGCTTGATGACTGATTCAACAAATTCTTTTTCAATAGTAAATTAAGAAGGCATGTATCGTTTGTATACCACTGATTAAAAATTTAAACTGATTAGATACCGATGGAAATTCCAAATCATGAGCAATACATTATATGTGTACTTATTTAATAATGGGTTGAAAACTTAAAAATTGTTTTTGCAAGGAAATTTATAATATGAGCACAAGGTCACAATTACAGCACAAAAATTAATTAATAAGGCATATGTCAATGATTAGATTACGAGGGCATATCTTCATGGATATGAATCATGGATCTTGTATTAACAATGTTTTGATAAATGTTACAGGCTAGATTTAAATTGGATTCCATATTCAAGAAGAATTTGAATGATTATCATTTTGATAAATGTTACAGGCTAGATTTAAATTGGATGAGGAATGGCAAAAGGCTCCCTTTTTCAGCAAATGGGATGCATTTGGAGAGGTTCGAAAAGCAAATTCGTAAAACAGATATTACAAACAAAAACCAAGGAGGAACAACTTCAACTAAAACCAGAAAACGTTGGAAGTATGAAGGAATGGAAGAAGTTTATCGAGTCAAAAATGAGCAAAGAGTTTAAGGTAATTGTAATGTAATTTTTATTATTTCTTGTGTGTACATATATATATATATATATATATATATATATATATATATATATATGAAATTTAAGCGTACGTAAAATGCAAATTAACTAATCAATGTGATAAATCTTGTAATCTAGCTATGAAGTGATAAATTTAAATCCATGAAGGACAAACAAATACCACACACGTGTAGTCGTCGAGGAATGGCTCGACTAACTGAAGATTTGGTGAGAAATATATTTGATTTATTACCTATGGTTAATAGTTTTGTTAATGTTATGTTTCCTTTAATGCAGAAAGAGAAAAGTAGCAGTCCTTCTTCCATTTGTAGATCTGATGTTTGGATTAAATCTCACACTCGAAAAAATGGTGAACCAGTGAACCCAAATGTTGCAGATACTATCGTAAGTGCTATGTTGTTTTTGTTTAAGCGTAATTTTTGGAAAATATATAATTTTGAACTCTTCTACAAAATATAATTTGTGTTCACTTTGTAGGAGAAAATAAAGAATGCTGAAAAGGAATCACCGTCTAGCTTAACTTGTAAGATGATGCCCTCTCAATGGTGTTGGGAAAAGATAGACCGGGACGACTACGAGGAATGGGAAGGGGTGTAACCATGACCACTGCAGTTTTGTCACAAATCAAAGATAAACAAGTAGCTTAATGTCAGCATAGGATTTCAGAGCTAGAGCAGTTGATTCACACCGTAATGAAACGTCAGGTATGTCGATAATCACTTTGTGTAAATATGAAAGCTTAGTTAGCATGTATGTGATCCTTGCATTGTATGATTTTCGACTTAATTTGTGTAATCATTCTCTTATTAAAAGCTACATGCTAAATAAGAAGTTAAAATTTAATTCCACCTCTTATTTTCCTCAAAACATGTTTTAAATTAAACTTTTATTTTTAGTTTTCTAAAAATTAATTGTGAAAATTTGTTTATAAAAATTACTGAGTTGTGTAGCTTCAAATTTTAAATTTATTATATGTATTTGCTGTCTTTGGTTGCTGGCCTAACTTTGAATTTTTATCCTTATGAGAGTACAAATGCGATTTTGCAATATATTTTTATCCTTATGAGATTTTAAAGCATTCACTTTTAAATTAAAGCATAATATGTACTAAACCAATATTGTCTTTTCAACACTTATAAAGTAATGTATTTTCAACACTAAACTAATATTGTCTTTTCAACACTAAACCAATATTGTCTTTTCAACACTTTTAAATTAAAGCATAATATATTTTTATCCTTATGAGATTTTAAACCATCCGCTACAATTCGACCAATCTGCAAAACAAAAATACCTTTTACTTACGATTAAATTGCTGACTCCTCATCCATCTGCAAAATAAAAATATCCTTATCTGGTTACTCTACAAATGATGTATCATTTCCATACATAAGTTTGTCAATTGTTATATCAAAATTCATTCTGAAAATGTATTCTCTTTGAAATTTGTACTTGTTTTCATCATAAGTGGAATAAATATACAAGTTCACTACAGGTTCACTACAATTTCACTGCAGGTTCAAATTCTCTAATATTTTTTGTAATATTATTGATTTGCAAGATAAAGAAAATTGTGGAGGAGAGAACGTATTTCAAACGGTAAAAATATACGATAGTAAGGTTAAAACATCATACATAATTTGATATCTAAATCAGAAGTTATGTATTTTATTTTTTATTAATTGCAGAGTAAGCATAATGAAATAGGTGACGGTTGTAGTTTGCTGAATTGGCACGGGAATGATGATGAGGTAATTGCCGAAGGAAAAATCATGCCAAGTGATCCAAACGATCTTCTCAATGGAGTACCTTTAGGTCCGAATGCCAAGAAAATTTTGGTAGTCCATCCTAAAAAATTCGATGTTTTTTTGTGGAGGCCTTCACCTGGTATGGTATACATAGGAGACGCCAAGAATGAGAAGATAGCATGGCCAGCTGATAGAGTTGTTATCCGCATAAAAGAAAACTCCGAAAAAGAAAACGAGGTATGAAAAACTCTCTACAAATATAGCATTGATATGTGTCTCTGCATCCACCCTTTTGAACCGGAGGTGGCAGATTCCTAGTCATGTTTTTGCCACTATTCAGAGCTTTGTTATCGTCATCTAGGAAACGATGTGGTAAATAATAAGATTTTCTTAGCATCTGCACATTAAAAATCTGTATAATGCAACGGTAAAAATATATTTATAAGAGAACCGTGGAATTAACATTGATATTATCCAAACTAGTCCATGTTCCCATTAGATTAGTACATTCTTTTACATATTAAAACTAAAATATGTGAAAATCCAACTACCGGAAGCATCGGTTCCATAGAGTCGAATACTAATTTATTACACATTTCTAGCTATGTTAGTATTATTATTTTTAATAACATTTGGTGGGTGAAATCAAGTTTAAAGTTTGACAAATGATTATTGAAAATTTAACAATGTTGATTTGCTTTGTATTGAATTGGTTGACACATGATAAAATGTTGAATGCAGTAAGACTATAGAAACAAGACTTTTATTAGATGACTATAATTTTTTTCTTTGATAGAGCAAAACCAATAGCACAGAAAACAAATGCAAGTTGTTCGATTGGGGTGGAACTGAAGTATTGGTTGCCGAAGGACGTGTGCACTCGAGTGATTCAAATCAGATTATTAATGGTGTTCCTCTTGGACCAGAAGCCGCAATAGTTTGGGTGGATAATCCGATAAAAGAAGATTCCTTTTTGTGGAGGCCCATAGCAGGTGTGACATGTATCAGAGAAGTCGTCGGTAAGACAATAGCATGGCCATCATCAAAATTGGTTTTTGAAAACACAATACCATCCACTCCTATGAGCAACGTTCCAACATCTCGTACGGTAATATATTATATTGCTAATATTTATATATACGATTTGTTGATATTGTATCAATACTTTTTTTAATATCATAGAGTGCAAATTACGCGATGAATAACAAGTGCAAGTTATTTGCTGTGGAGGGCACAAGAAAAATTGTAGCTGAAGGCACCATATCTTCAACTAATCCAAATGATTTGGTTCATTCTATTCCACTAGGACCAAATGCAATAAGAGTTTGGGTGGATATTGTCAAAGACCCGAATGCGTCTTTATGGAGACCTACGTCATTCATGGAATGCTTATCAGATGCTATTGGTTCGACGGTAGCATGGCCTACTGCAAATGTTAGTGTGGACTCAACTTCAGCAGTTTGAAATATTTGTATGGTTTGGCAGTTTTCAGGTAACTACCCTTGAACTTCAAGTTATTTAATATGCTCGGGAGGGTACATCAAGTCTTAAAAACTTTTATTAGATAAAAAAAAATGCATCACAGCCCATCAAAGAGATCTGAAATTAAAATGCAGATGAGGAATTTTATAAAATTAAGAAGATTTGTGACAAACAACTCTGTGGGTAATATATATAAATGTAATCAAGAGAAGTAGAATTTTTATCAAATTTTATCTAATTTAATGTTTTTCTGAATAAAATAATTTATCAAGACAGTACTTACGATATATATATATATATATATATATATATAGGATATAGGGTATTAGCTTTTTGTAATTCAGAAAATGCTCTATACTCTGTATATATATATAGAGCTTTGGCCGCTGACTAGGGTTACGCAATGAATCGATAGCGGGCGTGGGCCACATGACTCGCTTTATGTTAAGGCTAGGGCCAAAGGGTTTGAGTTGGGGGAGATTCTTTCCCCCGAGTTGAAGTAGTTTCCAAGTCTGTTAGGTGATTCAAAAATTAGGTTTTGTTCTACTGCAGTTGTTTGGAGCTGCGTCCACTAGTGAATGAAACTTTTTTTTTTGTTCTCCACAAAGGTCCGAGAGGACCTGATTGACCTTGTCAGCTCATTGGCTCGTTAGGGACCAAGGGGATATAAGAAACTAGGGTCCTCAATCATGTTGCAAGTTAGTCATATAGTAGTTCATGCTAAATTGTATTGCTCGCAGTTTTAATTATATACAGTTCATGCTCACAGTTTAAGAACTTGCCTTCTTACTTATGTCTCAGAGCTACTGCAAGCCTGCAAATTGCTTGGTTGGATCATGAATAACTGCTGCAACTTGCGGACGCATTGTGATTCTATGACAGTTGACTTAGAGTTTTCATGCAACTTAGGGTCTATGACCATATTATAATTCATTTTCTTGCCGATATTTTAGGTTATGAACTATGTACAATATTGTATTGTTGCTGCCTGCCTTGTTGAACTTTGTACTATATGTATTATTGTTGAACTGGGGAGTGAGTACTATCTGAATTGGATTGCATATGGTATTATGTATTATTGTTGAACTGGGGAGTGAGTACTATCTGAATTGAATTGTACTATATGTATTATTATTGAACTGGGGAGTGAGTACTATCTGAACTGAATTGCACAAAGTATTGTAATTGTAATGTACTGAGTATAGAGCATTTTCTGAATTCTTTGGAGAAAAAATGCATATCCCTACGACAGCGTTTATACATTGCTGTCAATTCTTTGGAAAAAAATGCATATCCCTACGACAACGTTTATACATTGCTGTCAATTCATTGGAAAAAAAATGCATATCCCTACGACAGCGTTTATACATTGCTGTCAATTCATTGGGAAAAAATGCTTATCCCTACGACAGCGTTTATACCTTGCAGTAGAAAACTATTAACAGCGTTTATACCTTGCAGTAGAAAAATTATTAACAGCGTTTAAAAAACGCTGTAGAAAGTTGGTTTTTGACAGCGTTTATATTTTGCAGTTAAAACTTTAGGGTCAACGACCGCATGTCGTTATACATTATATGTTTTTTATATTTTGCATGTCGTTATATTTTAGCTGAAAGTTGGTTTTTGACCGCATGTCGTTTATATTTTGCAGTTAAAACTTTATGGTCAACGACCGCATGTCGTTATGCAGTTAAAACTTTAGGTTTAGGAATCTCAGTATCACCAACGATTATAGTGGGAGGTTTATAGCCAGTTTCAATAATATCCCAAACATCATAATCAACGGAACTAAGATAAATACTAATCCTAACTTTCCAATAAGCATAATCATTTCCGTTAAACATGGGTGGCCTAACAATAGATTGCCCCTCAGAAAAAGCATTATTTTGTAGACTCATGACTCTAGAGTTAAATAAAAAATATACCGGGCTCTGATACCACTTGTAGGATCTAGATTAACCCTAGAGGGGGGGGGGGTGAATAGGGTTATAGCAAATTTTCTCAAATTAAACACAGAAATATAATTGCAGAAATAAATATGCTGAAAAGTAAATCACACACAAAATTTACCCAGCTTCGGCAACCCCTGCCTACTGCTGCATTCCCAGATTTCTATTAGAATTAAACAGTATCACGCTTACAAACACTCTACTAGACTCGCAGACCCTTTTGCTCCCGCTCACAAACACTCTACTAGACTCGCACACCCTGCTTCCGCCTATAGAGTTTCGCTCACTCGCAAACACTGCTCCCGCCTATAGAGCTTTGCAAACTCGCACTCCCTGCTCACTGAACTAATTCTAAATAGACAATCTGACACTACCTAATCCCTAGGTGGTGATTTACAAATTCTTCGACTCGAAAAGAAAAAACAATTTCAAAAATACACGCAGGAGCAAAAATTAAAATATAAACTAGAATCCCTAATTTTTGCTCAAATTGAAAAACTAAAAACCCTATTATAAAATTAAAACTAAACCCCCTTTTAATACTAAAGAAGACCGGCCCCTTTATTTTTCAACCGATCCACTATCTTCCTTTATTCTTTGACCCGGTCCACTTTTGCTTGCAAAAATGTCGGCCTTTCTTTGTCGAATTAGGGCTTCGGCTTCTTTCTCGAATTTGGGCTTCGTTCTGATGATCGATTCTCTGATTTGTGACCGATGGCTTGCGTCGCTTGTTCTCTGATAATTGATTCTTGTTGCTAGCTCGTTCTCTGTTGATCGATTTGCATTGACAGTTCGTTCTCTGATGATCGAGTTGTTGATGATTCGGTATGTTATTTCTTTTCGTTGCTGGTTTTAATGATTTGCTTGACTCTATATCTCGATGCCGATGATGATAGTATGGGGTTTGTATTTATATGAATTCGAATCAATTGATTCGTTCGTATTCACTTGCGACTTCATCACTTTCCTGATTTGTTGCAACTTTGATACGCACGGCTTCTATTCTGTAGCGTTTGATTGCCTTGAGTCACACGGCTTTAACTTTTACACGTTCGATTCTTCTTGTATAAAAAAAACAGAAACTTTCCCTTTTTAATTTTGCTGACTATTTCAAAGAATACAAATTTGGGTTTCATTGAATTCGAACTCTGTACTGTTGAACTTTAGCATCCTATTTTGAAAATTCTGACTTGGCACTGCTTCGACCATCTTGTGTTTGTCCCTGTCTTCATCTCTGGCCATCTTCACTAGTCTCCTTTTGAACATTGCACCGTTGTTCACTGTTTACATCACTGGACTTGATATCATTGATCTGCATTTCTTTATTTCTTATGGATCCACTGTTTCACTTGAGTGGTTTCAAACATGTGAGTTGTTGTTTGCTTTTGATGTAGCTGTTAGTCTGCATTTTTTCGATTCCCTGTGTCACTTGATCTATCACACTGTTGCATACATTTGCATTGTATATATGATTTTGTATGCTAGTAACTATGGTTTAATACTGCTTCACCATGTCACTTGAGGTCTTGCAGTTTGGTTTATTGATGCATTCATGTACACTGGTCGTTTCTGCTATGTTATCTTCACTGCTGCCACTTTGTAGTTGCTCTGCACTTTGGTGGCTCTGGCTTGTTTATCTGAACTTGTTGCATATATCACTGAGTTCTTATTTCATATGCTTGCACTACTTCTCTTTGGTCATGTCTGATGGCATTTCTTTTGTGGTCTTTGTTGTTGGCATTGTCTTCATGCCTGACTTGTTCTTTGTATCTATAGTTTGCATTACTGGTGCACATTATATCATGGTGTACATGTTGCCTTGTACTTGATTTTCTTGTTGAGACCTCTGGTATGCTGCAAATTGTCACTGTATTGGTTCGAGTCAGTTTGCATGGTCACTTATGCAGTTTGAAGCTTGGTCTTGAGTTGTTTAATGAAGAGGTTGAACTTGCATACTTCATGTAGCCTTTTGGTCTGACTGTTGCTTCATGTAGTTGACATATTTGTGGTCTTCATTTGGTGATTTGCACTCTTGATGGCTGTTCATTTGTATTCTGGTCAGTCTTGTACTGTCCACTGCCCTGTAATCTTGAGTTGCAGTGAGCTCGACATTGTTGTTTACTTTACCACTGACTTGATGCTGCATACATGTTTGTTGCAGTCCCTTTTTGCTGTTGACTGCATCACCATATATCAATTGCTCGGCCTTTGGTTTCATGTACATTGAGTTTTGACCCTTTGTTGTTCATTTGGGCTGTTGGTTGTCTCTGACCTGAGCTGTTGCCTTTGCATTCATTCATTAGTTTATTTGATCATTGGACTGGCTGTTGTAGTCGAGTTGTATTCATGTACACTACTGCCTTGAGCTTGATTCACTTCATGTTGTGCTTGCACACTTGCTATTGTTGGCTGCGCACACGAGTTGGCGAGGCAGTGCACACGTGTATGAACGTACACGTGTGTATTGCAGCCACTTATGGTTACATGTGCCTGTAATATCTATATGCACGACTTTGTGATGAAATCAAGTGTGAATGATGACGAACAACCCAAATAACTGAGGCAAATCATATTTTCAAAAATCGTATTTTATTTTATATTGCAAAAATATTTCTTTTTCAATTTTACTGCGTTAGTGAATATTTTTGCAGATTTCTCAGATACTGGATTCAAACTGGAATGCAGTTGAAGACAAAATACGAGTGTGAGTGATATGTAGTGAGGTTATCAATGTAAAAATATTTGTGATGTAATCGTGATGTAATCAAAAATGTATATGTATAGTGAGAGCATGAATTTGTACTATTCAAGATTGTAATAAATATTTGTTTGAATAAAATTTCTGCTTGAATTCAAAATCTGTGTAACTTATTCTGTTTGAATTCAAATTCAAATTCTGTGTAATTTATTTTATTCAACAAATATTTATTTAATCTATGAAAAACAAAATAGTACATTACCAAATACATTTAAATGAATATATATGTTTATTATCATCAAACAAAAACATATAAGCGCATATTCAACAATCTCCCCCTTTTGATGATAACAAACATATATTTAAGATTTTGACCGTGTTAAATGTATTTGACCAATTATATACTCTAATTGCTCCCCCTATTTAAATGCTTCCTCTCTACATGATGCTCCCCCTACATATATGCATACAAATAGAAATATATTCAAATGAGCCTAGATGCATATGGGAAAATTATTTGACCTTTGCTTGATTCTATTTGACAAAATCTTAACTTTTCTCTCCCCCTTTTGTTATCAGCAAAAGAATAATAGTGTGAGAGAAAAATAGAGATAAAGTGATCGATATTAATCCAACATTAATCTCAAATTGAATATAAATATTAAACTTCAATAAGAATCAAACAAAAACCATAACTACCCTTGTTAGGCGCATATTCCAATTTTAGAAATGATGGATATGGTGTTCATATAAAATCATACAGTTGAATCAACTTGTGGTACATTTATATCGGGAATTTGAATATCTACTAATCATGCATAACCATTAGGACTTTTAAATGAGATTAGTAGTATTCGAATTTAATTTTAAAAATGAAATCAAGTATCTTCTAACCACGCATAACCGTGAGGACTTTTAAATGGGATTAGAATCAACTTGTCTATTTAAACAATTAATTTTGATATGCGTTCCATACATGCATAACCGTGAGGACTTTTAAATGAGCATGGAAGCACATAATAAAAAAAATTCAAGTAATTCACCCATGCATAACCGTGAGGACTTTTAAATGAGAGTGAATACTTTGGATATTTATTTATTTATTTAAAAAATATGACATGAAAAACAAATGATTCCTGATTATAGTACCACATATCGACAAACTATATTGAATATTTGATAAAACATGGTCGATAGAAATAGTGATAGATATAGAAATGGTCATGGAATCTTTACCCAACAAAAAGTTTTATAATTCTTGTTTTAATTCCTAAAGAAATTTTCCAAATATACTCTCTTGTGTAATGTATGTTAAATATCAACACTCATCACTTTTTCAATCACTATTTATCTCTTTGATAATTAGTAGGGAGTCGGATCAGTCAAAATTTGTCATTTAAAATCAAATAAAAATGACTGATCTGAAAATATGGTTAAACAATTTTTTTTTTCGAAGGGGTTATATGAGAAAAAATAATTCTGCTAAATGAAAAATTATTTCAAGTGAAAAATATGCAGATATTTTCTTTGAGAAAACGATGCAGCAAATGAATGTTTCACAATAAATCACGTTCAACTCGTAAGTTTTCTATCAACTAGATTACTAGTATGAATTGCATCTGAATTTCTTTTTCAATCCAAAATATCACTAACTGGATTTGGTAAACCAGACATGAAGTGTGCATCAAAAATTTCAAACCCAATTTTAGCAACAATTTAAATGACATTCTTTGGATTTTGAATTGAAGCCATGTTCACACTCAAACAAATATCATGGTGTTAATTTCAGAAAACTATAGGATAAACAATTATATTCATGAGTAATCAACAGTCAATCAACATCATAATTATTTCAAAACCAATTTCTTGAAGTTTCAACAATTTCTTAAAATCCTTTTTCACATGAGTTTGAAATCGTGCAAATTTACAAGCAGTGACCAAAATGTCAAAATATATCTAAGTGTAGCATGAGTAATCAAGGATCAATAAAATACCATCATTTGACCAAACATATTAAGTTCAATGATGAAAGGATGGTTGGTCTACTTTTGAGCACAAATCAAAGTAAGAACAAGTCAAAAGAAAAATCATATCAATAAGTCAGAATTAAAGTCATCATCACATCATTATCACAATTTTGGCTGATTTAATTCAGAATATGGTGCAGATTATCACATTTAATATACCTTCACCTGTTTTACCTTTACGATAATTTCTTGTGATTGCCCATTGTGATTCTGTCACCTTTATACTAGGCTAAGGAACTTTGCTTTGTTGCCCGTTGTGTTTCTGGAACAGCCAAAATCCAGAGAACACCGTTGTTGTTCCTTAGCCTGCCACCACACCTACACGATGAAAGATTTTTGTGACCTATTTCTAGGTCCATGATTGTTAGTGGCAGAAACATTATGAATAAACAAACCCTTTGGAACCCAAACTTGTTTAGTCCTTTTATTCTTGTTCCAATAGACATGAAATTTGTTTGTAGAATTCTTAGGAACCCAAACTTGTATAAATTTTGTGTTCTTGTTCCTATGACTACAATTTTCAACATGATGTCCAATTATTTCACTTTTATCAAAGACACTTTTCCCTTTTGCATTATCCTCAGCTTGTGTTTTCCCAAAACCAAGTCCTTTTCTGTTGTTAGCAAAAATTTGATTTCCCAATAGCATGTTGAAAGATTTTTCGCCTCTTGAAAAGTTATTCAAAGATTTCTCAAGATTTTGGACTTTGGTTTTTAGTGTTGTATTTTCAGTGACAAGTGAGGTGCATCGATTTATAAAATCTTTTTTCTTAGTGTCGATGGTTTCCTTAAGATTCAAGTTTTCTTTTTCAAGATTCTCAGAGTTATTCTTATGTTTTGTCAATTCTGAATCTAAAACTTTACATCTTTTACATTCTAGGTTTTGAATATTTTCAAGTTCAGTTTCTAACCTAAAATTTTTACGAGCAAGTTCTTTCCTATCAGTTTTCAGTTTTTCAATTTTAGATTCAAGAGCATCAACTACTTTAGTGAGATCAAAACACATAAAAACAAGAACTCTATAGGAATACTCACCTTCCTCACTAGATTCCTCTGAGCTTGAATCTGAATTTGATTTCGCCATAAGACACAAGTTAGCCTCCTCTGAGCTGCTATCCGAAGCTTCTTCTCCTTCTTCATCATCCCAAGTCGCTGCAAATACCTTCTTCGTCTTTTTCTTTCCTTTGTTGTTTTTGAGAAGTGGACATTTTGGTTTGATGTGGCCAGGCTTGTTGCAGTTATAACATGTCAGTTCACTATCGGAATTTTCGGAATCTTTTGACCTATTGCCCTTTGTTTTCTTCTTGCGTGGCTTGAATCTAGACCATCTTCTAAGATTATTGACAGCCATTGCAAGCTCTTCAATTGGATCTTCTTCATCGCTTTCTTCTTTGCTCTTTAAGGCAATCGTCTTCTTCTTTGGTTCGGAGTTGTTGCGTTCTTCCTTTGCTTTTAACTCAAGCTCATATGTCATCAAGTTGCCAATCAACTCCTCCATGCTTAGTTTGCTCAGATCTTTCGATTCTTGTATTGCTGTGACTTTTGCCTCAAAGTTCATTGGTAAAACTCGTAGTATCTTCCGCACAAGCTCTATCTCAGTGAATACCTTCCCAAGTGCTCTAGCGTTGTACACCAAAGTTGAAAAGCGTCCAAACATGTCCTTTATGCTCTCGCCTTTGTCCATCACAAAGTTTTCGTATTCATTGCTAAATAGGGCTAGCCGAGACTCCTTGACTTGAGAAGTTCCTTCGTGTGTCACCTCCAAAGTATGCCATATTTCCTGTGCTGTTGTGCAATGAGAAATTCTATTAAATTCATTTTTATCAAGAGCACATATCAAAGCATTCATGGCTTTAGCATTTGTCGTTTTCAATTTCTTATCGTTAGCATCCCACCTATTCTTAGGTTTAGGAATCTCAGTATCACCAACGATTATAGTGGGAGATTTATAGCCAGTTTCAATAATATCCCAAACATCATAATCAACGGAACTAAGATAAATACTCATCCTAACTTTCCAATAAGCATAATCATTTCCGTTAAACATGGGTGGCCTAACAATAGATTGCTCCTCAGAAAAAGCATTATTTTGTAGACTCACGACTCTAGAGTTAAATAAAAAATATACCGGGCTCTGATACCACTTGTAGGATCTAGATTAACCCTAGAGGGGGGGGGGGGTGAATAGGGATATAGCAAATTTTCTCAAATTAAACACAGAAATATAATTGCAGAAATAAATATGCTGAAAAGTAAATCACACACAAAATTTACCCAGCTTCGGCAACCCCTGCCTACTGCTGCATTCCCAGATTTCTATTAGAATTAAACAGTATCACGCTTACAAACACTCTACTAGACTCGCAGACCCTTTTGCTCCCGCTCACAAACACTCTACTAGACTCGCACACCCTGCTTCCGCCTATAGAGTTTCGCTCACTCGCAAACACTGCTCCCGCCTATAGAGCTTTGCAAACTCGCACTCCCTGCTCACTGAACTAATTCTAAATAGACAATCTGACACTACCTAATCCCTAGGTGGTGATTTACAAATTCTTCGACTCGAAAAGAAAAAACAATTTCAAAAATACACGCAGGAGCAAAAATTAAAATATAAACTAGAATCCCTAATTTTTGCTCAAATTGAAAAACTAAAAACCCTATTATAAAATTAAAACTAAACCCCCTTTTAATACTAAAGAAGACCGGCCCCTTTATTTTTCAACCGATCCACTATCTTCCTTTATTCTTTGACCCGGTCCACTTTTGCTTGCAAAAATGTCGGCCTTTCTTTGTCGAATTAGGGCTTCGGCTTCTTTCTCGAATTTGGGCTTCGTTCTGATGATCGATTCTCTGATTTGTGACCGATGGCTTGCGTCGCTTGTTCTCTGATAATTGATTCTTGTTGCTAGCTCGTTCTCTGTTGATCGATTTGCATTGACAGTTCGTTCTCTGATGATCGAGTTGTTGATGATTCGGTATGTTATTTCTTTTCGTTGCTGGTTTTAATGATTTGCTTGACTCTATATCTCGATGCCGATGATGATAGTATGGGGTTTGTATTTATATGAATTCGAATCAATTGATTCGTTCGTATTCACTTGCGACTTCATCACTTTCCTGATTTGTTGCAACTTTGATACGCACGGCTTCTATTCTGTAGCGTTTGATTGCCTTGAGTCACACGGCTTTAACTTTTACACGTTCGATTCTTCTTGTATAAAAAAAACAGAAACTTTCCCTTTTTAATTTTGCTGACTATTTCAAAGAATACAAATTTGGGTTTCATTGAATTCGAACTCTGTACTGTTGAACTTTAGCATCCTATTTTGAAAATTCTGACTTGGCACTGCTTCGACCATCTTGTGTTTGTCCCTGTCTTCATCTCTGGCCATCTTCACTAGTCTCCTTTTGAACATTGCACCGTTGTTCACTGTTTACATCACTGGACTTGATATCATTGATCTGCATTTCTTTATTTCTTATGGCTCCACTGTTTCACTTGAGTGGTTTCAAACATGTGAGTTGTTGTTTGCTTTTGATGTAGCTGTTAGTCTGCATTTTTTCGATTCCCTGTGTCACTTGATCTATCACACTGTTGCATACATTTGCATTGTATATATGATTTTGTATGCTAGTAACTATGGTTTAATACTGCTTCACCATGTCACTTGAGGTCTTGCAGTTTGGTTTATTGATGCATTCATGTACACTGGTCGTTTCTGCTATGTTATCTTCACTGCTGCCACTTTGTAGTTGCTCTGCACTTTGGTGGCTCTGGCTTGTTTATCTGAACTTGTTGCATATATCACTGAGTTCTTATTTCATATGCTTGCACTACTTCTCTTTGGTCATGTCTGATGGCATTTCTTTTGTGGTCTTTGTTGTTGGCATTGTCTTCATGCCTGACTTGTTCTTTGTATCTATAGTTTGCATTACTGGTGCACATTATATCATGGTGTACATGTTGCCTTGTAC
Organism: Allium cepa; assembly: GCA_030765085.1. Lineage (NCBI taxonomy): Eukaryota > Viridiplantae > Streptophyta > Magnoliopsida > Asparagales > Amaryllidaceae > Allium > Allium cepa. The sequence goes on along the minus strand of CM060938.1, from coordinate 398,743,520 downwards.
TTGATTTTCTTGTTGAGACCTCTGGTATGCTGCAAATTGTCACTGTATTGGTTCGAGTCAGTTTGCATGGTCACTTATGCAGTTTGAAGCTTGGTCTTGAGTTGTTTAATGAAGAGGTTGAACTTGCATACTTCATGTAGCCTTTTGGTCTGACTGTTGCTTCATGTAGTTGACATATTTGTGGTCTTCATTTGGTGATTTGCACTCTTGATGGCTGTTCATTTGTATTCTGGTCAGTCTTGTACTGTCCACTGCCCTGTAATCTTGAGTTGCAGTGAGCTCGACATTGTTGTTTACTTTACCACTGACTTGATGCTGCATACATGTTTGTTGCAGTCCCTTTTTGCTGTTGACTGCATCACCATATATCAATTGCTCGGCCTTTGGTTTCATGTACATTGAGTTTTGACCCTTTGTTGTTCATTTGGGCTGTTGGTTGTCTCTGACCTGAGCTGTTGCCTTTGCATTCATTCATTAGTTTATTTGATCATTGGACTGGTTGTTGTAGTCGAGTTGTATTCATGTACACTACTGCCTTGAGCTTGATTCACTTCATGTTGTGCTTGCACACTTGCTATTGTTGGCTGCGCACACGAGTTGGCGAGGCAGTGCACACGTGTATGAACGTACACGTGTGTATTGCAGCCACTTATGGTTACATGTGCCTGTAATATCTATATGCACGACTTTGTGATGAAATCAAGTGTGAATGATGACGAACAACCCAAATAACTGAGGCAAATCATATTTTCAAAAATCGTATTTTATTTTATATTGCAAAAATATTTCTTTTTCAATTTTACTGCGTTAGTGAATATTTTTGCAGATTTCTCAGATACTGGATTCAAACTGGAATGCAGTTGAAGACAAAATACGAGTGTGAGTGATATGTAGTGAGGTTATCAATGTAAAAATATTTGTGATGTAATCGTGATGTAATCAAAAATGTATATGTATAGTGAGAGCATGAATTTGTACTATTCAAGATTGTAATAAATATTTGTTTGAATAAAATTTCTGTTTGAATTCAAAATCTGTGTAACTTATTCTGTTTGAATTCAAATTCAAATTCTGTGTAATTTATTTTATTCAACAAATATTTATTTAATCTATGAAAAACAAAATAGTACATTACCAAATACATTTAAATGAATATATATGTTTATTATCATCAAACAAAAACATATAAGCGCATATTCAACAATCTCCCCCTTTTGATGATAACAAACATATATTTAAGATTTTGACCGTGTTAAATGTATTTGACCAATTATATACTCTAATTGCTCCCCCTATTTAAATACTTCCTCTCTACATGATGCTCCCCCTACATATATGCATACAAATAGAAATATATTCAAATGAGCCTAGATGCATATGGGAAAATTATTTGACCTTTGCTTGATTCTATTTGACAAAATCTTAACTTTTCTCTCCCCCTTTTGTTATCAGCAAAAGAATAATAGTGTGAGAGAAAAATAGAGATAAAGTGATCGATATTAATCCAACATTAATCTCAAATTGAATATAAATATTAAACTTCAATAAGAATCAAACAAAAACCATAACTACCCTTGTTAGGCGCATATTCCAATTTTAGAAATGATGGATATGGTGTTCATATAAAATCATACAGTTGAATCAACTTGTGGTACATTTATATCGGGAATTTGAATATCTACTAATCATGCATAACCGTTAGGACTTTTAAATGAGATTAGTAGTATTCGAATTTAATTTTAAAAATGAAATCAAGTATCTTCTAACCACGCATAACCGTGAGGACTTTTAAATGGGATTAGAATCAACTTGTCTATTTAAGCAATTAATTTTGATATGCGTTCCATACATGCATAACCGTGAGGACTTTTAAATGAGCATGGAAGCACATAATAAAAAAAATTCAAGTAATTCACCCATGCATAACCGTGAGGACTTTTAAATGAGAGTGAATACTTTGGATATTTATTTATTTATTTAAAAAATATGACATGAAAAACAAATGATTCCTGATTATAGTACCACATATCGACAAACTATATTGAATATTTGATAAAACATGGTCGATAGAAATAGTGATAGATATAGAAATGGTCATGAAATCTTTACCCAACAAAAAGTTTTATAATTCTTGTTTTAATTCCTAAAGAAATTTTCCAAATATACTCTCTTGTGTAATGTATGTTAAATATCAACACTCATCACTTTTTCAATCACTATTTATCTCTTTGATAATTAGTAGGGAGTCGGATCAGTCAAAATTTGTCATTTAAAATCAAATAAAAATGACTGATCTGAAAATATGGTTAAACAATTTTTTTTTTCGAAGGGGTTATATGAGAAAAAATAATTCTGCTAAATGAAAAATTATTTCAAGTGAAAAATATGCAGATATTTTCTTTGAGAAAACGATGCAGCAAATGAATGTTTCACAATAAATCACGTTCAACTCGTAAGTTTTCTATCAACTAGATTACTAGTATGAATTGCATCTGAATTTCTTTTTCAATCCAAAATATCACTAACTGGATTTGGTAAACCAGACATGAAGTGTGCATCAAAAATTTCAAACCCAATTTTAGCAACAATTTAAATGACATTCTTTGGATTTTGAATTGAAGCCATGTTCACACTCAAACAAATATCATGGTGTTAATTTCAGAAAACTATAGGATAAACAATTATATTCATGAGTAATCAACAGTCAATCAACATCATAATTATTTCAAAACCAATTTCTTGAAGTTTCAACAATTTCTTAAAATCCTTTTTCACATGAGTTTGAAATCGTGCAAATTTACAAGCAGTGACCAAAATGTCAAAATATATCTAAGTGTAGCATGAGTAATCAAGGATCAATAAAATACCATCATTTGACCAAACATATTAAGTTCAATGATGAAAGGATGGTTGGTCTACTTTTGAGCACAAATCAAAGTAAGAACAAGTCAAAAGAAAAATCATATCAATAAGTCAGAATTAAAGTCATCATCACATCATTATCACAATTTTGGCTGATTTAATTCAGAATATGGTGCAGATTATCACATTTAATATACCTTCACCTGTTTTACCTTTACGATAATTTCTTGTGATTGCCCATTGTGATTCTGTCACCTTTATACTAGGCTAAGGAACTTTGCTTTGTTGCCCGTTGTGTTTCTGGAACAGCCAAAATCCAGAGAACACCGTTGTTGTTCCTTAGCCTGCCACCACACCTACACGATGAAAGATTTTTGTGACCTATTTCTAGGTCCATGATTGTTAGTGGCAGAAACATTATGAATAAACAAACCCTTTGGAACCCAAACTTGTTTAGTCCTTTTATTCTTGTTCCAATAGACATGAAATTTGTTTGTAGAATTCTTAGGAACCCAAACTTGTATAAATTTTGTGTTCTTGTTCCTATGACTACAATTTTCAACATGATGTCCAATTATTTCACTTTTATCAAAGACACTTTTCCCTTTTGCATTATCCTCAGCTTGTGTTTTCCCAAAACCAAGTCCTTTTCTGTTGTTAGCAAAAATTTGATTTCCCAATAGCATGTTGAAAGATTTTTCGCCTCTTGAAAAGTTATTCAAAGATTTCTCAAGATTTTGGACTTTGGTTTTTAGTGTTGTATTTTCAGTGACAAGTGAGGTGCATCGATTTATAAAATCTTTTTTCTTAGTGTCGATGGTTTCCTTAAGATTCAAGTTTTCTTTTTCAAGATTCTCAGAGTTATTCTTATGTTTTGTCAATTCTGAATCTAAAACTTTACATCTTTTACATTCTAGGTTTTGAATATTTTCAAGTTCAGTTTCTAACCTAAAATTTTTACGAGCAAGTTCTTTCCTATCAGTTTTCAGTTTTTCAATTTTAGATTCAAGAGCATCAACTACTTTAGTGAGATCAAAACACATAAAAACAAGAACTCTATAGGAATACTCACCTTCCTCACTAGATTCCTCTGAGCTTGAATCTGAATTTGATTTCGCCATAAGACACAAGTTAGCCTCCTCTGAGCTGCTATCCGAAGCTTCTTCTCCTTCTTCATCATCCCAAGTCGCTGCAAATACCTTCTTCGTCTTTTTCTTTCCTTTGTTGTTTTTGAGAAGTGGACATTTTGGTTTGATGTGGCCAGGCTTGTTGCAGTTATAACATGTCAGTTCACTATCGGAATTTTCGAAATCTTTTGACCTATTGCCCTTTGTTTTCTTCTTGCGTGGCTTGAATCTAGACCATCTTCTAAGATTATTGACAGCCATTGCAAGCTCTTCAATTGGATCTTCTTCATCGCTTTCTTCTTTGCTCTTTAAGGCAATCGTCTTCTTCTTTGGTTCGGAGTTGTTGCGTTCTTCCTTTGCTTTTAACTCAAGCTCATATGTCATCAAGTTGCCAATCAACTCCTCCATGCTTAGTTTGCTCAGATCTTTCGATTCTTGTATTGCTGTGACTTTTGCCTCAAAGTTCATTGGTAAAACTCGTAGTATCTTCCGCACAAGCTCTATCTCAGTGAATACCTTCCCAAGTGCTCTAGCGTTGTACACCAAAGTTGAAAAGCGTCCAAACATGTCCTTTATGCTCTCGCCTTTGTCCATCACAAAGTTTTCGTATTCATTGCTGAATAGGGCTAGCCGAGACTCCTTGACTTGAGAAGTTCCTTCGTGTGTCACCTCCAAAGTATGCCATATTTCCTGTGCTGTTGTGCAATGAGAAATTCTATTAAATTCATTTTTATCAAGAGCACATATCAAAGCATTCATGGCTTTAGCATTTGTCGTTTTCAATTTCTTATCGTTAGCATCCCACCTATTCTTAGGTTTAGGAATCTCAGTATCACCAACGATTATAGTGGGAGATTTATAGCCAGTTTCAATAATATCCCAAACATCATAATCAACGGAACTAAGATAAATACTCATCCTAACTTTCCAATAAGCATAATCATTTCCGTTAAACATGGGTGGCCTAACAATAGATTGCTCCTCAGAAAAAGCATTATTTTGTAGACTCACGACTCTAGAGTTAAATAAAAAATATACCGGGCTCTGATACCACTTGTAGGATCTAGATTAACCCTAGAGGGGGGGGGGGTGAATAGGGATATAGCAAATTTTCTCAAATTAAACACAGAAATATAATTGCAGAAATAAATATGCTGAAAAGTAAATCACACACAAAATTTACCCAGCTTCGGCAACCCCTGCCTACTGCTGCATTCCCAGATTTCTATTAGAATTAAACAGTATCACGCTTACAAACACTCTACTAGACTCGCAGACCCTTTTGCTCCCGCTCACAAACACTCTACTAGACTCGCACACCCTGCTTCCGCCTATAGAGTTTCGCTCACTCGCAAACACTGCTCCCGCCTATAGAGCTTTGCAAACTCGCACTCCCTGCTCACTGAACTAATTCTAAATAGACAATCTGACACTACCTAATCCCTAGGTGGTGATTTACAAATTCTTCGACTCGAAAAGAAAAAACAATTTCAAAAATACACGCAGGAGCAAAAATTAAAATATAAACTAGAATCCCTAATTTTTGCTCAAATTGAAAAACTAAAAACCCTATTATAAAATTAAAACTAAACCCCCTTTTAATACTAAAGAAGACCGGCCCCTTTATTTTTCAACCGATCCACTATCTTCCTTTATTCTTTGACCCGGTCCACTTTTGCTTGCAAAAATGTCGGCCTTTCTTTGTCGAATTAGGGCTTCGGCTTCTTTCTCGAATTTGGGCTTCGTTCTGATGATCGATTCTCTGATTTGTGACCGATGGCTTGCGTCGCTTGTTCTCTGATAATTGATTCTTGTTGCTAGCTCGTTCTCTGTTGATCGATTTGCATTGACAGTTCGTTCTCTGATGATCGAGTTGTTGATGATTCGGTATGTTATTTCTTTTCGTTGCTGGTTTTAATGATTTGCTTGACTCTATATCTCGATGCCGATGATGATAGTATGGGGTTTGTATTTATATGAATTCGAATCAATTGATTCGTTCGTATTCACTTGCGACTTCATCACTTTCCTGATTTGTTGCAACTTTGATACGCACGGCTTCTATTCTGTAGCGTTTGATTGCCTTGAGTCACACGGCTTTAACTTTTACACGTTCGATTCTTCTTGTATAAAAAAAAACAGAAACTTTCCCTTTTTAATTTTGCTGACTATTTCAAAGAATACAAATTTGGGTTTCATTGAATTCGAACTCTGTACTGTTGAACTTTAGCATCCTATTTTGAAAATTCTGACTTGGCACTGCTTCGACCATCTTGTGTTTGTCCCTGTCTTCATCTCTGGCCATCTTCACTAGTCTCCTTTTGAACATTGCACCGTTGTTCACTGTTTACATCACTGGACTTGATATCATTGATCTGCATTTCTTTATTTCTTATGGCTCCACTGTTTCACTTGAGTGGTTTCAAACATGTGAGTTGTTGTTTGCTTTTGATGTAGCTGTTAGTCTGCATTTTTTCGATTCCCTGTGTCACTTGATCTATCACACTGTTGCATACATTTGCATTGTATATATGATTTTGTATGCTAGTAACTATGGTTTAATACTGCTTCACCATGTCACTTGAGGTCTTGCAGTTTGGTTTATTGATGCATTCATGTACACTGGTCGTTTCTGCTATGTTATCTTCACTGCTGCCACTTTGTAGTTGCTCTGCACTTTGGTGGCTCTGGCTTGTTTATCTGAACTTGTTGCATATATCACTGAGTTCTTATTTCATATGCTTGCACTACTTCTCTTTGGTCATGTCTGATGGCATTTCTTTTGTGGTCTTTGTTGTTGGCATTGTCTTCATGCCTGACTTGTTCTTTGTATCTATAGTTTGCATTACTGGTGCACATTATATCATGGTGTACATGTTGCCTTGTACTTGATTTTCTTGTTGAGACCTCTGGTATGCTGCAAATTGTCACTGTATTGGTTCGAGTCAGTTTGCATGGTCACTTATGCAGTTTGAAGCTTGGTCTTGAGTTGTTTAATGAAGAGGTTGAACTTGCATACTTCATGTAGCCTTTTGGTCTGACTGTTGCTTCATGTTGTTGACATATTTGTGGTCTTCATTTGGTGATTTGCACTCTTGATGGCTGTTCATTTGTATTCTGGTCAGTCTTGTACTGTCCACTGCCCTGTAATCTTGAGTTGCAGTGAGCTCGACATTGTTGTTTACTTTACCACTGACTTGATGCTGCATACATGTTTGTTGCAGTCCCTTTTTGCTGTTGACTGCATCACCATATATCAATTGCTCGGCCTTTGGTTTCATGTACATTGAGTTTTGACCCTTTGTTGTTCATTTGGGCTGTTGGTTGTCTCTGACCTGAGCTGTTGCCTTTGCATTCATTCATTAGTTTATTTGATCATTGGACTGGCTGTTGTAGTCGAGTTGTATTCATGTACACTACTGCCTTGAGCTTGATTCACTTCATGTTGTGCTTGCACACTTGCTATTGTTGGCTGCGCACACGAGTTGGCGAGGCAGTGCACACGTGTATGAACGTACACGTGTGTATTGCAGCCACTTATGGTTACATGTGCCTGTAATATCTATATGCACGACTTTGTGATGAAATCAAGTGTGAATGATGACGAACAACCCAAATAACTGAGGCAAATCATATTTTCAAAAACCGTATTTTATTTTATATTGCAAAAATATTTCTTTTTCAATTTTACTGCGTTAGTGAATATTTTTGCAGATTTCTCAGATGCTGGATTCAAACTGGAATGCAGTTGAAGACAAAATACGAGTGTGAGTGATATGTAGTGAGGTTATCAATGTAAAAATATTTGTGATGTAATCGTGATGTAATCAAAAATGTATATGTATAGTGAGAGCATGAATTTGTACTATTCAAGATTGTAATAAATATTTGTTTGAATAAAATTTCTGTTTGAATTCAAAATCTGTGTAACTTATTCTATTTGAATTCAAATTCAAATTCTGTGTAATTTATTTTATTCAACAAATATTTATTTAATCTATGAAAAACAAAATAGTACATTACCAAATACATTTAAATGAATATATATGTTTATTATCATCAAACAAAAACATATAAGCGCATATTCAACATTTGTAGCAGTAGATTCCCCAGTCAATAATGTTACTTGTATGTTCCTCATTTGTCTTGAACATAGTAATCTGATTATATCCTGCATATGCATCCACAAGAGATAACAAACTGTGCCCACTAGTTACATCAACCAACTGATCAGTCTGCGGTAATGGAAAATAGTCTTTCGAACAGGCCTTGTTCAAGTCAGTATAATGGACGCAAGTCCTCCACTTACAGTTCTACTGTTTCTACTAATACTAGGTTTGCTATCCACTTTGGGTAGTAGATTTCTTAAATGAATCCATTTTCAATGAGCCTTTCAACTTCCTCTTTTAAGGAGTTAGACCACACTTTATCTAGTGGTCTTTTTTTCTGTCCAATGAGGGTTGCTTCTAGATTGATATTTAGCGCATAACACAACCAATGGATTAATCTGCACCATATCTAAATAAGACCAAGCAAATATATCTTTATTAGTTTTAAGAAATTGAATCAAGTCCTTCTTCAAGTTGCTATCCAATTCCTTTCTCTCTTTGACCATTTTAGTGGAATCAACTGGGTGTATGCATGTTTCCTCAAGGACTTTTATGGATTTTATTCTTTTTGCTTCCCCATGGCAATCAAATTCTATGATTATTTTTTCTTCTTCTATCGAATTAGCATCGACCATCTTCCTCTTGCTTCTAGAGAAAATGTACCTTGCATACAAAGGTTTTTTAGTTATATTTGATCTATTTTTTGCTTCGAACATTGGATGTAAAAATCCATCATCCGAAGGCTGAAAAATAGTACAAGAATCAAAGTAAGCAGAAGAATCCCTTTTGTGTTGATCAATTGTAGCAAAATACTTTCCACGAGAGCTGAATTGCTCTCCGTGGACAGTACCCCAGCCTTTCTTGGTCAAGAATTTCACCATCAATTTTTTTAATGAGACCAAAGCATTTTTCTCTTCAAGTGCAGGTCTGCCAAAGAAAGCATTGTAATAGGATGGCTGGTTAATGCTTACCAAGAGAGTTTCAAAAGTTCAGGAACATGGTGGTACCCACATATGTACTACTAATTTTACTTGTCCCATTGGGGTCGATACTTTTTGTTAAACCCAAAGATTGATTCAATGCTAGGCTCTAGCTTGTCTTCAGGGATGCCCATCCGATCAAAGGCATGCTTAAAAATGACATTGATTGCACTACCAGTATCCCCAAGAATTTTGGATACCGTAGAAAATCCAATTTGAGTTGTGATCATTAGGGTATCATTGTGTGGGTGATGGGCTCCCTTCTTCATCTCTTGTGGTGCAATAACAAGATTAGGAATCAGGGTGTTGAGTCGTGAATTTTTTAGTGGGGGCTCTTCTTGAATGGAGAACAACCCTTCTTTAGCCTCTTTGATGTATATGTTCCTTACCCCTTTGCTAGTCCCCTCTAGATGTGGCCCTCCATGAATTACATCGAACCTATTTAGCAGCGGACTCAAGCTCAAAGGATCTTCTTCCTCTAAGATATTAACAACATTACCGGGAAACTTTTGCGGAGTGTCCCCAGTCCATGGAGCTATCTGTTTGTCCTAGATGAACTCTTGAAAATGGCCCTCACGAATCAACTTCTGCATGATTCCAACCAAGTCTCCGTATTCATCAGTTTTGTGACCTTTTGCTTTGTGATAAACGCAATAGTCATCCCCTTTCCTCTGTTTTGGATAATTCTTTTCCTTAAAGGAAGTTGGGAAGTTTATGTTCTCCTTTGTCACACCGTAAATGTAAGACAATGTCTTGTTTAAAGCGATTGCATTTGCATTAGGCTTTTCCTATATTGTACTCTTATATCCTCGATCCAATCAAAACCTTCCACTTTCCTCCTTAGGAACTTCTTTCTTTTTAGTTTGATATAGCTCATCCATACGAATGAATTTGTCAGCCTGAAAATGAAAGTCCTACAGATCCTTGCACCTATGAATAAAGAGTTGTTTCCATAACGATGTATTCTCAATTAATCCAAATTGTATCGCAATGAGCTTATCACGGTAATTCATGTCTTTAGCCTTTAATGCTTATGTGTTGAACCTTTTGAGGTAATCTCCCAAAGACTCTCCATGTCTCTATTTAATGTTGGCTATAACTGTATAATCAATGGTTGGGTCCTTGCATATACAAAATTGGGTAGAGAACTCATAAGAAGATTACTTCCATGAGTAGATCGTCTTTTCATGGAATTGTGTATACAATTTAGCTGTGGCCCCTTAGAGAGTTACCAGAAGCAATCTGCATCGTACGGCTCCAGATGAATTATACACATCCATTTGGCTACCGAAAGCCATCAAGTGATCTTTGGGACCTATAGTTCTGTGATACTTCGGAATCAGGATCTTTACATAGGATGGGATAACCGTTGATATGATTTTGTCTGTGAAAGGGGCTACGCGCTCGTTATCATTTACTTTCTCATCCATAGTTCTCTTTCCCTTATCGTTTAGCATATATTTGATTGATTTTTTAACCACGTCTTTCAAATAAGCTTCAGTGTCATGATAACTTTTCCAGTTTGGATTGTACTCTTTTGATTTTAAGCTTCCACACTGTTTAAGTGATTTGTCTAGTACTCTTCCTTGATTGTTAAATTTAGTTGGAGGACGCTCTTTCTTTTTAAAAGATGTAAAATCAACTTTCTCTTGTTTTCATCTTTACAAGCCTTCAGATTCCTTCTCGGGGAGATCACCTCATCTCCATTCATTGGCTTTGATGTCTCAGAAGATTTTTGAGATAATGCTACCTCGAGAAGTTCCTATATCTCTAACAATTGCTGTTCCAACTACTTTATTTTTTTGGCATTATCTTCCTGTTGAGATGGTTGCCCAAGCACAACCCTCTCCAAGTTGAAAGTTGGAGTCATGTTCTCTTCGAAAGTTGTAGTGTGAACGATCTCTTCGTCCATTTGATTATGTTTTTTGGATTTTATTTTCCTGCACCAAGTTAAACAATCCATAATTATTCTATATGATAGCCACAAGATCAGAGGTTCGAGCCCTCCTTCTACCCTAAAAAAATGTTAATAAGGAAAATTGTCAACAATCCCAAAGCTATGTAGTAAATAAGAAATATTGTTGACGCTTGAAAAAGGAAACTTTTAGAGGTGATCACTCCCTTCGAAACCCCTTTCGATTCAGTTGACTTAGACAAATTACTTTTAAAGGATGAACATATGAAAACATTGGAGATAATTGATAGTTCCAATGAACCTTATTGAAGTGTAGGTAAAGGGAAAAGCACCTCCTTCAAAACCTCATTCTTGATCGAGTCGAATGGGATAATTTCTATCAAGCATTCGTTCTTTTCAACTGTGTCGAAAGGGTCGTTTTTCCTTTAAAGAGGAGTATGTGTGCTTTTGACAAAATTGTTTATGCTTTATAGGATGAACTCCTTCAAATGGGTTGTATGTATTGTAGCGTGGTTATACCTTTCGAAGGAGTTTATCCATATATCATCCCTTGTCATTTGTAAGACAGATCCCATTCGAAACATCCTTTTCGACCAAGTCGAAAGGGGTCTTGCTTTTCCAAAGCAAAATCTAATATAAAATACACAAGCTCTATTTAATGTATGCTATGGAAAATCATCTTGGAAAATCATCTTAGGTAATCATAAGTTCAATGAACATATTAAGGATAAAACATCATCACCGTCTTTATTTATCATTATGAATTGTTAAACATGATGATAATGTGTTTCATATGCATATCATCCAAGTTGATCTCATGGCATCGTATAAGACAAAAAGGAATTAAGAAGATATGCTAGCATCATGTGCAATTGATCATTATACTAGCTAACGATCAAAATGCTCTCACTTATGATTGAAATATTTTCCTCCTTTTAACATTAATACAAGTTGAGTTACAAGCAAGAGAGATTTTTTCCCAAATCAATTTAGGGTTACAAAGACTTGATTTTACTCAAAAATAAAAGAATGAGTTTCAGATTCCAAAATCCCGTCCCCAAAATCAAACCCTTAGGGCCATATTTATATATACAGATCGACTCCCTTTCTCTCCATCCTTTCGACGACGTCGAAAGGCCTTCATCCAACCTTTTGCATTCATCCCTTTGAAGAGATCGAAAGGTCTTCCTTCAATCTTATGTGTGTACCCTTTTAACATAGTCGAAAGGTCTTCCTTCATCTGGCTCATCCCCTTCCGATGAGATCGAAAGGCTTTTCTTTTGGCCTTCCTCATTTATTCTAGCTCCTTTTCCCTTTCATACCAAACCTTTCGACCAAGTCGAAAGGTCTGTTTTGTTAACCTTTCAATGTTGTTAAGTTTGAGCGTCCCTTTTGCTTTACTCCTTACTGGGTTGCTTTCGACATCATCGAAAAGGTAGGTAGGAGTGCTCTTTGCTTCATGTTGCTATTTTTCATGTAGGATTTTCATTAAGTTTTCGAAGGGTTCCAACCATTTCAAAGGGTTTGTTGAAGGGCTTCCCTTGCTTTTGAAAAGTGTATTGGAATCAACTCTTTAAGTAGTAGATTGACAGAGATGAAACCTTCTATTTCGAAGGATTTGGTTCCCGTGCACGGGTCTTTCATTCAAAACCTTCGAAAGGTGTTTCAAACCCATTCTTGTTTTTTTTATATGTTAATGCATATGTGTAGAAAAGTTTTAATGAGGTGGAAGGGTAGCCTTGCCTTCTTTTCCTCTCTTTTCGAATGCTTTTTCCTCTCTTTTCGAATGCTTTTTCCCTGTTTGTCATTTGTAATGATACTTGGTGCTTACGACTCATTTAAAAGCCATTTCAATGCCTTCGAAACACTCTCCCTTGAACCTTGGCAAAACCCATTTCTTCAATTTTAGTAGGGCTTTGCACTTTTATAGGCCTACTTTCATACTTTTGTTCTAAAGTGGATTTATGGTTAACAAAAATCATATAAATAAATATAAAGCAATTATTTACAAAAGGTGCTATTATATTGATAAAGTGATGTCAATTTTCCTTAAATTTCCAAATCAAGCATATATCATCATAAAATTATTATAAATGATTTATTATTACTTTTTAACTATTTAAAATGAATTATCATCATTTTAAAACAATTATTTGAATGTTTATAATAATTATTAAATTATTAAATCCTAATTTAATTCATAAATCTATGATTAAATATAAGGGCATTACTGATGATGTCATAAATACATTCTATTTTCCAAAAATGATATAATTAATTTTATTTCATATTCATGATTAAATAGAAAAATAAGTGTATGTGTCCTGCTCCATGCATAACTTTTGATTATTATAGAGCTGTTTATCCAAAAAATTGTTTTTGGTTGCTTTATCGATATTTTTCCTAAGAAAATAATTTTGCGAGTATTTCTCAAAAATAGATTTATTTTTATCATTCATTTCACAAAACTTGATTATTTGTTGAAAAAGATCCATATTTTAATGTTTGAAATAAATTCATTATTGTTAATTAAATTGATCAAAATTCGGTTCATTACATAAATTTCACATAAGTGTGGATATCTTTATTAATGTATGTTTGTTGCTTGTTCGGATGATTTATGGTTTTATCAGTTGGCTTGGATTTATTTCTGCCTTTGCAGCGGATGACGTTTTTATATATACCCGTCTAGTTGTGGATGATCCATATTATACGATAATATATTGTATGTGATGCAAGAGGACAGATTCGAGGGATCCAACAAGATTGCTCACCACTGTTTATTTTACTTTTCATATATATTTTTATATACAATTTGTTGGATTCCATATTTGACGACATGGACATAACTTTTCTTATTTAGTGCTATAGTAGCACTTGGCCTTATTTTTTTTAAAATACTATAAAGTGAAGATTTTGATACAAAAGGATTCTTAATGTGATTTTGATTTAAAAGGTTTTTTAAAGTGATTTTGATTATAAATGGATTTTTAAAGTGATTTAATAACATATTTTTTTAATAATTATTCTTGAATTATTAAAATAATGTGTTTATTTTAAATAAGATAAAAATTATGGTTTCTAGTATTATAAACTGATAGTTTCAGAAATATGTCAAATAAAGATTTTTTAACTATATTATAAAGGTTTTAAAACTTAATAAATAAGTCCATCATTTATTTATAAAGAAAATATAGTTTAAAAGAAGGTAGAATAGTTTGGAACATATATTTTTGAATTGATTTATATAAATGATTTGTAAAAGTAATAGATTTATAAATAGAGCTTTATAAATACTATGAATGGATTTGTAATTGATATTTGGTAAAAAGATTTCTAAATAGGATTTTATAAGTAAATGAAATTTATAAAGAAATGGATTTATAAATAGAAGTTTATAAATAAAGAGATTGTATAAAGAGAAGTTTTATGAAATAGAATAGAGATTTATAAACGTAATTTTTTAAATATGGAAATGATTTATGTTGATATTGGAATATGGATTTTTATAAAGGAAATACATTCACCTTTTAAAAGTTAAAATTATCCTTTAAAGGAATATTTTGAAAGTGATATTTTAGATGGAGTTTAATGGTTTTAAAAAGTGATTTAACTTGTACTAAGTGACGAAAACATAGCTTTCAACGTTTACTGCTGTAATAAACGTTTTCGTGAAAGTAAGGAAGGTATAAACTATAACATTATTGTTAGAGTGTGTGATTTATGAAAGGAAATGTTTTATATAATATAAGGGATGTATATAAAAATAAATAGTCGAATCCCTATACTATTGTTTTGGATTATCGTAACGAGGTTTTATGTAACATTCATTTTGACCCAATAAAGCATGTTTCGGAAAATATAAAGCTTTACTTAAAAGATTTATGCTTATTATGGATTTAAGTATATAAAGATATTTTCTAAGGGTTGAAAACAAAAGGATTTGTAAACTTACTTATTATGGATTTAAGTATAAAGGGATATTTTTTATGTATTGAAAACAAAAGGATTTGTGAATATACTTACTACAGATTTAAGTATATAGAGATATTTTCTAAGCTTTGAAAACAAAATGGTTTGTGAATATACTTATACAGTTGAGATAAGTATATGGAAATGTTTTTCGTAGTATCGAAGATTTAAAAATAGTATTCACAATATATCTTTTTAAAGACATTTTAGGTTAAATATTTGGAAAGTGATTTAATTAATAAAAGATTAATTAAATAGGCCTAGTGATTGCTTGTGTGCTAGATGGTACTTTTGGTCATTTTGGTTCCTTGACTTGATGTGGGAACTGATTAGTTATGCACCTAGTATGAGGCAAATCAAGTAGGCTTGATTATTGTTTGGTGTTAAGAATCTTGGTTCGAGTTGTGTGGAGTGATTATGGTACTCAAATCTATGGAGCTTCCTTCTTAGGGGAAGGATAACAAGTTGAGAGTTGGAAATGTGATAAGTCTATGAGGTTTTGTTTCCAAATGAGATTGAGGGCCTCTTATCGATTGTTGGTTCGGAGAGACCAGGATTAGATTTATTTAAAAACCATGTCGGACCAACGTATGCATTTGAAAGTGCAGATTGGTTAAAGATGATTATTTTTTAAGATGGAGAACTCTATAATGTAATGTTGCTTGCCACTAGACCTACGATTCCATATTATATATATGGCGGCAGTAGTGCTTGGTTATAAAAATCTTCGATTCAAGGACTACTCGGCCTTAATCCTAAGGTGAACTCCTAATAGGACGTGGTAAGAGTGTGCCTTCGGTTTATCTTGTGCCTAGACAACTTGTATATATATGAATGTCTTAATTTGTATTTCTAACATACACATAAATTGACTTTTACAAATGTGTATTTGTTTGGTGGTGAAGTAGGTAGCTCTCCTATACATAACACTCTTCTCTAAGACATACGAGCTTGCAGGTTGTACATTTGTGAAAATCAATAGTGTGTAATGGAATTTGCAATGTAGCATTCAAAATGAAATATGTTCTTTGAAAGGTAAACTTTATCTTAAGCGGGATACTCGAAAATGGCTGAAATAGGGTATGCCATAAGGCTAACTTGGTAGCTCCCATTATGGCATGGTCATCACCTTTCTAGACTACCCTTTATATTTTGGGGGTTTTTAATGCATTCCATGGCCACGGATAGGCTGGGCACAACTGAGGTGATATCATATTCAGTTTTATCCGCCAATAAATGGGTCAGTGGTAGGATAGCCTTGCCAGATGCAAAGGTTTTAATATTGTAGATCCTCGGTACATCTATCTAGAGATGTACTGTATGGAAGGTAATTCCTTACCTAGCATTGTATAGAAATCCATTCTCTAATATGGGCCTTTACGGTTTTAGTTATATGCCAATTATGCTAGAATTTGAGCAATGTAACAATTTTGGCTATGATTGATATTCATTTTTATCCTAGAAACTATTATTATACAAAGGATTTAATATGAAGTAATTTGGTTATCGTAAGGTAAATCCTATCCAAGTTTATGTGCGGCGTGGTCTTACGAGATACCTTTGCTTTGAAGGGTTTTTATAACTAAAAATCCAACTGAGATATGTTTTCTCATGTTGGTCTACCAAAATGATTCGAGCATTATTTCGTTCTAATGCTGGGTCAGACCGAGTATATTTACAGATTTAGTTTGGATGCTTTAGAGCTTCGAAGATGAGCTGGAAGTCTACAAGTCATATTCATATATATGTTCATTTTTTTCCACGACATTGGTTATTTAAATAATAAGCATTCGTTAGGACATATTGTTATAAACGTCTGGGCTGATGATTAGTGATTTGTTGTTGTACTCGGATTGATGCATATATATAACAGTTTCTCTTCTGTAAAGGCCATTAATATCATATTGTATGTTCTTCCCCTGCGTTGTGAGATTCTGTGTTGTTTCGTTTACTCTTTCTTCTCTCTTCTAATCCTTCCTCTTTCTTCTTTCTTTCCCCTAGCTATTCGCTTTTTCGCTCAATTCGAGCTGGACATATGTAGTTTAGTGTCAGCTTCAAATATGCGAAATTGCAGGTCATTACAATACCTGTCAAGATTGCATATTTATACATCTGTTAAGAGTAGATTATGTAACGCTCTCTAAATGTTAGGCATTGTATTACTCATAGCTGATGGGGGAACCAAGAGGTTACATACTGATAGTTGTTGAATAACTACGAAGTGGCTCCTTTGGTAGTTTTCTATTGATTAATATAGCTAAGGTCAAACGAACAATATTGATGTGACAATTTTACACAAGTCCCTCTACTTGAGAATACTATTGAGCTTAAATGTCGAAACCCCGCTTTGATTATAGTTAAATAGTTGCATGATATCTATCAAATGATTATAGCTGGGTGAATTTGAAGCAGTAGAAATGAAATAAAATTCAAAAGAGAATTCATCTCCTCAATTATATAGAGTTAGTATCGTTGAGTAAACTTAACTCAACTCAAAGTCAGTGGCCAGAGCTATATAGTTGATAATCGCTTACTTAATTTACGCCTTTGAGTCACACAATAGTAATGATGAGTACGCTAAAAACTTACGCGATTTAATTGATTTAGAAAATGTTGTAAACTAATTAATATTTAAGAAATATTTATTATTATTAAATTTAATTAATGTTTGGGATTTATTTGTAATTATTTAATTACATTTATAAAAGTTCTATGATCACACATCAGTATACGATATCAATGCAATTTTAAATGAGTTTAAATAAAAGATGATTACGTGAAGGAATTTATGGAAATTTTATGACATTTTATGGCATGTAATTTTGGCCATACCACATCAAAAGTAAGGAGCGAGGAGAGAAAAATAATTAAGGAATTAATTAGGGGAATTTTTAACTAACGAATGTGTATCGTTCTTTCAATTAAACAAAACCACAAATTCATTTCAAATAGACATTCGTTTATTTTCATTTAATTTTTCTCTTCTCTCCTCTTAAACATCCATGGCAAAAAATTTGGATTTCTTAAAAAAATCAACTCTAAATCAAATACGAACATTAATAAATAATGAAATATAAGTGGTTTATTCATCTCTTGCAAGGATTGGTTGTTGATCATAGAGATCTGAGGAGATAACTTCATTTGGAGTATGATTTTTGAAAACACCTATAGATAATTGTCTAATTTAACTTATTTGTGTCACTTCTATATTTGGATCTCATTTGAGAGGATCTCATTCGATTCATTTGGTGTTTTATGGTTCATCTTGTAACAAGTTTTTAAAAACCCTTTATCTCTATCTCTGTTGAATGTATGTTAAATAAGTTGATTTAATTCAAATATTATTTTGCCTTTCATCTCATCTCAAAATATGTTCATTATTATCGATATGAATTTGTCTACCTTCTTCCAATATAATTTGCTAACTTCTTTGTGTTGTTTAGTTTTGTATGTTCTTATCATTAATTTACATACTAGTGTGTGGCCCGTGCTATGCACATGGGCATTGTTGGTAAGCAAGTAGGTGTAAAAAGTTGGTGTACAATGTTGTGTAGTAACGTAAAGGGATCTTATGTGGGAAAGGAATGTAGATTTATGGTATAATTTGTCGTCTACTGGAAAATGTAATATATGTACAGATGCAAAGATGTATGTGTATGTGTATATATATGTATATATACTTATATATATATATATATATATATATATATATATATTATAAAAATTGGGCTTAAGTGTGGAAAGTTTATATGTTGCTAAGTGTATGTGTATATATATGTATATATACTTATATATATATATATATTATAAAAATTGGGCTTAAGTGTGGAAAGTTTATATGTTGCTAAATTTTGTGAAAAATCGGTATTATTTAGTGATGAGAACGTAATTGTGCTTTACCGGTTGGAATATGTGAGTTGGTTGAAATTAGGCAATGAATAGTTAGGATTGGCCAGAAAGATGTTATGTCTAAAATAGGAAGAAATTGGTCCGAAGCGAAGAAGGGATATGTGGGTAAAAAATTGGTTGTTTTATATCAGAAGGGCCGATGGATAGGGAGTGGTTTTTTGTGTTAAGCTATGACTTATATTGTCTCGCCTACCACTTACAAGTATATATACATATATGTATATACATATACTTAAATATATACATATACATACGTATATATATATATATATATCTGTGTGTGTGTATGTTTGTTTGTTTGTGTTTCTGTATATGTGTATTTGTATGTGTGTGTATGAGCAATATATGATGCATCCGGTTGGTAGCATTCAAATTGCACGTTGATCTTAGCACTAAGTTTACGTTTAAATAATTAAAACCATGGAGAGAGAGCCGGTTGAAGAAGAGAGAGAAACTTAAACATGGGGTGTGTATGTGAGAGCTATGGAGATGATGCACTGTTTGGGGTGTAGTTTACTGGTTTTCATACGTACGGGTGTGTGTGTGTGTGTGTATGTATATATATATGCGTATATATATATGTATATGTGTGTGTGTATATCTGCATATGTAAACATAGCTTTGTTGTGTAATATCGTGGATTCTTTGTATAAATTCACAAATTCAATCTGTACTGCACAACACATGGTTAAAGTATTGTCATATGCTTGGAAAATAGTACGTAACGAAAATACGGATACCGTAAGTATTGATCGATACGTATGCCTGTAGAATAAAACCAAATTTTGATGTGCTGTAGAAAAATATAATCAAATAGTACCAGAGCTAGAGATGCAGTATTATTGTGTATATTGGCTGGCACTGCACTGAGATATCGGCTGTAGTACATCAGTCGGTAATATGCATACATGTTTACCGACAATTATGGAGCAAAATATGGTAAATGTATAACGAAGGCGGAAATTGGAGGCATACACACATTTCATAAAGTGAAAACGGATGTAATTGTTCTCCATATATTGTACATAGGCTGGTCAACGAGAGTGAATGTGTTAATTGAGTTGCATACAATTATGGCTGCAGGGGAAAGTACATGCATGAAATGGGAATAACACAGTGCTAAATTTTAAATTGTTAGAACTACATATATCTATGCACATAATAAAACACACAAAAATAGGTTGCAGATAAAGTAGTCAGGTACAAAATTAGTGGAAAAGAAGGTGTAAAAACCAGATACGGTGAGGTGATGAGTCAAAGCACGAAGTAATAGTACAAACGGTACAGCACACAGACATTGTACGTGTTCGTATAAATATGTAGGCGCAATTAGAAATGAAATTATTTTAATGTTTGAACATTGCGTACAACGGATTCAGTTTGGTAGGGTAGCATGGTACTAAATATTACAGCTGAGCAGTTTACAAACATAAGATGGTACAAATAGTAATATACAGGGACTATCATACATAAATGAAGTGCATAATTAGAATAGACTTCTTTTTGCGAGGGAGCAGAGAAGTAAATACAACAGTGAATATAAACAAAGAGAAGCTGAAACATAAAATGGAACTGTGAATAGGGTGAAAACAGATAGAGGTTGATGTTGTGGTAGGAAGATGTTTAATTTTGCGCTTATTTTGTGACCGCTTACTTCTTCCTCTTCCTTTCTGAAGTCCATCCACATTTTGGGTGTGTCCCGCCATTAACAACGCCTTAGTGAGATTCACTGTCAGCTCCAACGCCATCTTCTATTTTGCCTGAAGTGTGGAAACAATAGTCTGTCTCCTACAGGAGTGCAGAGTGGTTAGGTCAGTTTCGTACTATGTTAGTTGGCTAGCAATGTGGACCATGTGTTCAATTACATACCTACTTAACTTTCATCGTTTCATTGCTCCCCAAATCTGAGTAGTGTAAGAATGTAACAACTCGGGGTTTCCTATCGATTGATCATCGTCATTAGACGATTAAATCGGTTAGCTAATTACTTTTGAGTGTTTTAACCGGATTGGAATTCTTTTAATAAAAATTGATTAAGGGTAAGCGGGCTTCAAAATCATCTTGGCCCATGTTTTTATTGGTGCCGTGTTATCTTGAGGTAAGACCCGTCCCCTTTCATTTTCATTGATTCAAAACCCTAAATCAAAGCATACCAAAAGAAAAATAAATGGCGGCCTCTTCCTCGTCGTTCTAAAATTAGGGCTTTTTGGAGCTGCGCCTTTTTGTTGATCGATACAGTGGTTATGCGCGTGTGATTCGTTCTCGGTTGTTCGCTCTCGCCACTTCTTTTTGGTCGAGTTCGTCTTCGCTTCGATGAAAGGTGAGTGATTTTTATTACTCACATCTAATTCAACTGTGCTTCGACCATTCGATTTTTGTTTTGATGTTGATGATTTTGGTCTCTGTAACTTCGTCCATTGAAATGGTTTCTGGAATTTGTTCGAATTCGTATATTTTGTGAATTCTAGTTCCATAGTTTTGGTTTCTGGCTTGTTCGCTCTTTTCGTCTTGGCCATCACGGTGTTGATTTTTAGTTGGCATCGGCCTTGACTTTTAAGCTTAAAATTGATTTTGTGAAAG
This sequence comes from Allium cepa, assembly GCA_030765085.1. Taxonomy (NCBI): domain Eukaryota; kingdom Viridiplantae; phylum Streptophyta; class Magnoliopsida; order Asparagales; family Amaryllidaceae; genus Allium; species Allium cepa. The sequence continues at coordinate 398,722,066 of CM060938.1, read as the reverse complement.
TATTTTGGGTTTGTTGGCTTGATGCTCTGCTATCCCCATCACTGTTAGTTTGAAAGCTACTTGGATGACCACGGCTTTGAATAGTTATTTGATATCTGTAACTTTGGTACAGTTTGATTTGAACTGCAAATGATTTTGAGCATTTTTCTGTTGGCATCGGAATTGATGTGAATTTTGTTTCTCCTTCAATTTGTTTATCACCTGACTTCGGTTTGTGATAATGTTGGCTTCGGATTCGGCTATTTTAAACTTGTTTTTGGTAGTTGTCTGCACTTACACGAAACTGTTGATGATGTTTTAAAAACAATCTGTATACCATCTGGAGTTTGTTGTAGTCATCCCGTGTAGTGACTTCATGTAAATGATACCTGTTGAACTACTATCGATTTTTGTCTTCTGTCTTGAACATTTGCTACTGACGTATCACCATACATGTATATTCATGTATCACTTAAGTCTGCACCTGTATATCCAAATAAACTTGCTATACTCATGCATACCTATGCTCAGTGTGACTTAGTATCAATGTTTTCAAGTTTCTTTGAGCATTTGTGTCGTACTATAACTTGTTGTAATGAGTTGCATTCATTGTCCATACTGCTATGTGGTGGTTGCATTGAATCTTGGTAGTAATTGAGCATTTTTGTAGTTGCACTGCAACTTCTGTTTGCATATCTAAAATGCAGATACACTTGAGCATTCATGTTTGTGCATATTTTCTACATAAAGTTTAGAAAACGAAGTTGTATTTTAGTTTGGCAATTTATGTTTGCAAATTGGTCATTTTATAACCCGTAGCATACTTGACTTTGACTTGTTAATTACTGCTTTGAGACACGGTTGCAATTGTTTTGGTACAACTGCTGTTGATGGCATACATGTTGTCCAGACCTTATTTGTGCATCCTTGTCTTTGAGGATTCGTGAGAATTTTGCTTATAATTTCTGGTGATGTCACTTTAAATAATTGTTGCACTGCTTCTCAGTGACGTTGTCACTGCACTGTGCCTTGTTCATTTGAGTCTATACTTTGTTGAGCTTCCCTCTGTTGTCTCTCTGACCTGAAGCCTGTAGTGATGCTGCCATTGACTTGAGTCTGATTTGTACTTCATGCTAGTATTTTCCACTCTGCCTATACGCAGAGTAGGACTGATTTCCAGTTTGTTTGAGATCATGGCCTTGGTTATGAACTTTGTTAGCATATTGCAGCTATGTTGGTTCGACTCTGGTCATTTTGTATTCGTTCCTGAGCATTTTCGACCTGTTGTTTTGTTGCACATATATATGTTCATACATTGGTTGGTCTGGCCATTCTTTGTTTCAGATCTGTGCATATCTTCTTGTATGCTTGGAGTCTCTGTTCGACCATATTGATAGAATTTGGTATGGACGTTGTTGTATTGTGACTTGTACATCGATTTGTACATTTAGTTGAATCCAGCTTAAACGCTCAGGTTTGACCTTGTGCTCGTTTGTGAACTTTCATTGGGCTTTTGTGTAATTTATTACCGTAGTGGCAAGGCAGTGCACGCGAGCGTGTACTGCAGCCACACGGTATTGCTTTTATTGATATTCTATTTGCTTTTGATTTATTGATCTTTTGCGTATTGCAGATGCTATAGTGGCGAGGCAGTACACGCGTGTGTGTACTGCAGCCCTACCTGAATTGATGTTTTAATTGATATTTCAATTGTTTGAATTGTTTCGTGTGTCCAATTCAATATTTTGAATCGTATTTTGATTTGGTTTAATTTGATGATTTTGTTGATATCTAATTATCTTTTTGATAATTAGATTATGAGTTTCTATTTATTTATTTAATAATTAGATTTTGTCGTTAATTGCCGTTTAGGCAATTCTGTTGTTTTCTAAATTATCTTCATTGATAACCCTTTTATTTATCTTCGTTGATAATTTGAATTTGTTGGTTTGTTGTTTAACACTATTACGTGTTATATTTACCGTTATCCGATTTCCTTATTTAAGGATTGGATAGGTGAATTTATTTTGACTGTCGTCTAATTGTTATTTAATTATTATTGCTTCTGTGCATTAATAACTGAGTTTGAATTAGACTGACCCGTGTATTATTTTCTTATGAATATAATACTCGGGTCAGACCGAGTTATTTCAGGTTGTTGATATTTAGCTTTGGATTGCTGCTTAAGCTATGAAGTCACTTTATACCTTTTGGAGGAGTCGTCGTCATAGTATAGGATGATATGTATTCACGTATATTATTGTCAATAATGTACTTGTATATGTAACTTCCAGAGTCGACAGTTGTAGTTGTATCAGATGTATTGTATCACGTGTATTGTAACTGACTTTAGTTATATATATATATATATATATATATATATATATATATGAGATTTGATATTATTTGTGTTCCGCATTTAGCTTATCTATGTTATTATTATATATCTTGTCCTAAACTATTATGAACCATCATAGTTCGTTTTATACTGGAATTGAATATGTCGATGGGAGTAAATAAAAAGAGATGAAAAGTAGAAAATATATCCTATCGAGATAATCAATACTAGTGTAAGGCCAAACTATGGATGGCCGCTCCTATCTAGCCTTATTCTTCGTAATAATAGACAGTATTTCCTTTAATACTCTTTGTTTTTGTGAGCATAGAGGTGGGGCATCACAGTTGGTATCAAAGCTTGGGGTTTATGGACATAATATAAAACATAACTTAGATGGAACATGTGTTACAACTAGTTGTCGATGTTTTTAGTTGTGCTATGAGTCAAAATTATAGTTTTGAAATTAGGATGGAATTTTTAAATAGCTTTATTTAAAAATAAAAGTGAATTTGTGTTTTGGTAATTGATTAATTTGTGTTTTGTTTATTAGAGTGGGCAGCGGAAGCAGTGAGACTGTCTACGCTGAGTACAACTGATAATCTTTTTGATTTAAAAATCAAAATATGAAATTGAGATAAATTTCATTTGTTGTTTACATAGATGTGTTTATTTTGTTTTCTTTGAAAATTTCGAATCCGGTTTGAGGATCCGAAGCGATTGCAGTTATGTGATTTTGTTGAGATTTTTGCTGTTTTGAATTATCTTCATTGAAGAGATATTCGAATGATTTCTTTGATCATTTTGTGGTATACGTACAGAGTTATGTTGCACGTTACTGCATTAATTTTACGTTAAACCGGTGTTTGGTTTTAAACGTATTTTGTTGCCGTTATTTTTATAACGGGATTTTTTTTACATCGGTGCTAAATTTTGGAGCACGGTGTTTTGTTGACCTTTTTAATAAATGAAAATTCACTGGTATTATATTTTGATGCGAATTATTTTGATGAGAATTTGACGTTTGAAATTGCTGTCGCTCTGCCTTCAGTAACCGTCAAATTTTAAAGTGGATTTTCAAGCGGTTATCCTGCAATGCTGATTTTGAGATCTGTTTTACGGTGTTTTGAGAAGTGCAATTTCCTTATCGAATTTTCTACAGATGTTGCTGTTTTGAGCACGGGTTTTCAAATCGTTTTAAAATAAAATTGTTTTTCAAAATTTCTACAGTTTGCGCTTTCAAAAGAACGAGGAAGCGATTTAAACGTTTCAGCAAAATCGAGGACAATGAACCATTACTTTTACTGATTTGCTTAATTTCGGATTTGTCCGTTTGAGAACGTAAAATGTTATTTATTTATTTAAAATACACAATTTTGCACTTTCAAGGAAACGATGAAGAGAATTAAACGATTTAGTAAAACTCGTGGTTATGGGACATGTGCGTTTTCTTTTGGTTAATTCCGGACTCGTTAATTGAAATATTTGCTGTTTTGGTGATTTTGATGATTTTGTGTGCTTTCAAGCCACTATGTTGGACCTTCGGGTCATATGTTGGACCTTCGGGTCAATACCAGCACTAGACCTTCGGGTCATTTGTTGGACCTCCGGGTCATTTGTTGGGCGCCAAAAATATAGTACTTGGTAGGCTTCGGCCATTTGTTGATGCACGTGCGGCGTAGCTAAAACTCGCCATCTGATGGGATCGATCCACCTTTTATGTTTATTTTCTAGTCATTTTAATTGATTTCTAGATATTTGTTGTTTCCAATCATCTATAGGTAATTGGATATTTGTTGATATGAGTTCTGATTATCGTTTTGATAATCAGATATTTGTTGTTTTTGATTATCATTTTTGTTAATCGGATATTTGTTGTTTCTGATTATCATTTTTGATAATTAGATATTTGTTGAATTGAGGTTTCTGATTATCGTTTTTGATAATTGGATATTTGTTGATTTGAGATTTCTGATTATCGTTTTCGATAATTAGATATTTGTTGATTTGATATTTCTGATTATCGTTTTGATAATTAGATATTTGTTGATTTGAGATTTCTGATTACCTTTTTTGATAATTAGGTATTTGTTGATTTGAGATTTCTGATTATCGTTTCGATAATTAGATATTTATTGATTTGATATTTCTGATTATCGTTTTTGATAATCGGATATTTGTTGTTTCTGATTATCGTTTTTGATAATCGGATATTTGTTGTTTCTGATTGTCGTTTTTGATAATTAGATATTTGTTGAATTGAGATTTCTGATTATCGTTTTTGATAATTGGATATTTGTTGATTTGAGATTTCTGATTATCGTTTTTGATAATTAGATATTTGTTGATTTGAAATTTCTGATTATTGTTTTTGATAATTAGATATTTGTTGATTTGAGATTTCTGATTATCGTTTTGATAATTAGATATTTGTTGATTTGAAATTTCTGATTATTGTTTTTGATAATCGGATATTTGTTGTTTCTGATTATCGTTTTTGATAATTAGATATTTGTTGAATTTATATTTTTGATTATTGTTTTTGATAATTGGATATTTGTTGATTTGAAATTTCTGATTATCGTTTTTGATAATTAGATATTTGTTGATTTGAAATTTCTGATTATTGTTTTTGATAATTAGGTATTTGTTGATTTGAGATTTCTGATTATCGTTTTGCTAATTAGATATTTGTTGATTTGAAATTTCTGATTATTGTTTTTAATAATTGGATAATTATTGATTTGAGATTTTTGATTATCATTTTTGATAATTAGATATTTGTTGATTTGAGATTTCTGATTATCGTTTTGATAATTAGATATTTGCTGATTTGAGGTTTCTGATTATCGTTTTTGATAATTAGATATTTGTTGATTTTAGATTTCTGATTATTATTTTTGATAATTAGATATTTGTTGATTTGAGATTTCTGATTATCGTTTTTGATAATTAGATATTTGTTGATTTGAAATTTCTGATTATCGTTTTTGATAATTGGATATTTGTTGATTTGAGATTTTTGATTATCGTTTTTGGTAATTAGATATTTACGGTTTTGCGATTTATGATTTGTGTTTTCTAATTATCTTTGTTGATAATTAGATTTTGCTGTTTGCTAATTATCGTATCGATAATTAGATATTGCTGTTTTGTGAATTTGAATTCTAATTATCTAATTGATAATTGAATATTGCTGATAATTGTAATTATTCGGTTTCGTTGTTTTCTGATTATCTATTGATAGTTAGGTTTTGTTGAGAATTTGTGAATTTCCTTTATGAAATTAAAAGATTTCTTTGGTGTTTACATTCTCGACTTTTATTTTTCTAGCTTAACCAGTTATGTTAGAAAAATAATAATTGTTATTAACGACCTTAGATATGAAAATTGTGGAGACGCAATATTTATAAGGAGGGGAGTCTGTAACAACCCAAGGTTTCGTATCTATTGATCATCGTCATTAGACGATGATATCGGTTAGCTAGTTACTTTTGAGTGTTTTAACCGGGTTGAAATTCTTTTAATAAAAATTGATTAAGGGTAAGCGGGCTTCAAAATCATCTTGGCCCATGTTTTTATTGGTGCCATGTTATCTTGAGTTAAGACCCGTCCCCTTTCATTTTCATTGATTCAAAACCCTAAATCAAAGCATACCAAAAGAAGAAAAAAAATGGCGGCCTCTTCCTCGTCGTTCTAAAATTAGGGCCTTTTGGAGCTGCGCCTTTTTATTAATCAATATAGTGGTTATTCGCGTGTGCTTCGTTCTCGGTTGTTCGCTCTCGGCCGCTTCTTTTTGGTCGAATTCATCTTTGCTTCGATGAAAGGTGAGTGATTTTTATTACTCACATCTAATTCAACTGTGCTTTGGCCATTCGATTTTTGTTTTGATGTTGATGATTTTGGTCTCTGTAACTTCGTCCATTGAAATGGTTTCTGGAATTTGTTCGAATTCGTATATTTTATGAATTCTAGTTCCAAAGTTTTGGTTTCTGGCTTGTTCGCTCTTTTCGTCTTGGCCATCACGGTGTTGATTTTTAGTTGGCATCGGCCTTGACTTTTAAGCTTAAAATTGATTTTGTGAAAGTATTTTGGGTTTGTTGGCTTGATGCTTTGCTATCCCCATCACTGTTATTTTGAAAGCTACTTGGATGACCACGGCTTTGAATAGTTATTTGATATCTGTAACTTTGGTACAGTTTGATTTGAACTGCAAATGATTTTGAGCATTTTTCTGTTGGCATCGAACGTGAATTTTGCTTCTGCTTCAATTTGTTTATCACTTGACTTCGGCTTGTGATAATGTTAGCTTCGGCTTTGGCTATTTTAAACTTGTTTTTGGTAGTTGTCTGCACTTACACGAAAATGTTGATGATGTTTTAAAAGCAATCTGTATACCATCTGGAGTTTGTTGCAGTCATCCCGTGTAGTGGCTTCATGTAAATGATACCTGTTGAACTACTATTGATTTTTGTCTTCTGTCTTGAACATTTGCTACTGACGTATCACCATACATGTATATTCATGTATCACTTGAGTCTGCACCTGTATATCCAAATAAACTTGCTATACTCATGCATACATGTGCTCAGTGTGAGTTAGTATCAATGTTTTCAAGTTGCTTTGAGCATTTGTGTCGTACTGTAACTTGTTGTAATGAGTTGCATTCATTATCCATACTGCTATGTGGTGGTTGCATTGAATCTCGGTAGTAATTGAGCATTTTTGTAGTTGCACTGCAACTTCTGTTTGCATATTTAAAATGCAGATACACTTGAGCATTCATGTTTGTGCATATTTTCTACATAAAGTTTAGAAAACGAAGTTGTATTTTAGTTTGGCAATTTATGTTTGCAAATTGGTCATTTTATAACCCGTAGCATACTTGACTTTGACTTGTTAATTACTGCTTTGAGACACGGTCGCATTTGTTTTGGTACAACTGCTATTGATGGCATACATGTTGTCCAGACCTTATTTGTGCATCCTTGTCCTTGAGGATTCGTGGGAATTTTGCTTATAATTTCTGGTGATGTCACTTTGAATAATTGTTGCACTGCTTCTCAGTGACGTTGTCACTGCACTGTGCCTTGTTCATTTGAGTCTATGCTTTGTTGAGCTTCCCTCTGTTGTCTCTCTGACCTGAAGCCTGTAGTGATGCTGCCATTGACTTAAGTCTAATTTGTCTAGTATTTTCCACCCTGCCTATACCCAGAGTTGGACTGATTTCCAGTTTGTTTGAGATTATGGCCTTGGTTATGAACTTTGTTAGCATATTGCAGCTATGTTGGTTTGACTCTGGTCATTTTATATTCGTTCCTGAGCATTTTCGACCTGTTGTTTTGTTGCACATATATATGTTCATACATTGGTTGGTCTGGCCATTCTTTGTTTCAGATCTATGCATATCTTCTTGTATGCTTGGAGTCTCTGTTCGACCATATTGATAGAATTTGGTCTGGACATTGTTGTATTGTGAATTGTACATCGATTTGTACATTGAGTTGAATCCAGCTTAAACGCTCGGGTTTGACCTTGTGCTTGTTTGTGAACTTTCATTGGGCTTTTGTGTAATTTATCACCATAGTGGCAAGGCATTGCACGCGAGGGTGTACTGCAGCCACACGGTATTGCTTTTATTGATATTCTATTTGCTTTTGATTTATTGATCTTTTGCGTATTCCAGATGCTATAGTGGCGAGGCAGTACACGCGTGCGTGTACTGCAGCCCTACTTGAATTGACGTTTTAATTGATATTTCAATTGTTTGAATTGTTTCGTATGTCTAATTCAATATTTTGAATCGTATTTTGATTTGGTTTAATTTGATAATTTTGTTGATATCTAATTATCTTTTTGATAATTAGATTATGAGTTTCTAATTATTTATTTGATAATTAGATTTTGTTGTTAATCGCCGTTTAGGCAATTCTGTTGTTTTCTAAATTATCTTCGTTGATAATTTGAATTTGTTGGTTTGTTGTTTAACACTGTTACGTGTTATATTTACCGTTATCCGATTTCCTTATTTAAGGATTGTATAGGTGAATTTATTTTGACTATCGTCTAATTGTTATTTAATTCTTATTGCTTCCGTGCATTAATAATTGAGTTTGAATTAGACTGACCCGTGTATTATTTTCTTTTGAAACTCGGGTCAGACCGAGTTATTTCAGGTTGTTGATATTTTGCTTTGGATTGCTGCTTGAGCTATGAAGTCACTTTATACCTTTTGGAGGAGTCGTCGTCATAGTATAGGATGATATGTATTCGTGTATATTATCGTCAATAATGTACTTGTATATGTAACTTCCAGAGTCGACAGTTGTAATTGTATCAGATGTATTATATCATGTGTATTGTAACTGACTTCAGTTATATATATATATATATATATATATATATATATATATATGAGATTTGATATTATCTGTGTTCCGCATTTAGCTTATCTATGTTATTATTATATATCTTGTCCTAAACTATTATGAACCATCGTAGTTCGTTTTATACTGGAATTGAATATGTCGATGGGAGTAAATAAAAAGAGATGAAAAATAGAAAATATATATCACTCCTATCGAGATAATCAATACTAGTGTAAGGCCTAACTACGGATGGCCGCTCCTATCCAGCCTTATTCTTTGTAATAACAAACAGTATTTCCTTTAATACTCTTTTTTATTGTGAGCATAGAGGTGCGGCATCACAAAGAGCAGCAAGGTTAGTGAGATTATAGTATCCGGTTTTTTATGAAGAAAAAAAGAGCTATGAAAGAGAAACAAACTCATTTTTCGAGCCATCCTTGACTCGGCAGGTAACTGTGTACCTCCAACTTTCGTTGTATTAGTTGGATTCATGGATTCAAGATGATTAGTGCAGGAGTTGTATGGTTGCTGAATATTTAAAATTCTGCTAACAGTCAATGTTTTTCCATGGTTGATGATGTCGTAGTCAAGAAGGTCTGAATTCAAACTGAGCTTCGACACCCATTAAGCTGCTGAACAGTTTTCCAATCAGTTCGTCACCATTGCTCTAAAAGAACTTAAATAGTGGTGTTATACAACTGCGGTTGAGAATGATATGGGTAACACGACAGTATGTACATGTTATGGACGAATTGTCGAGAATTAGGACTTTAAATTGAATACCCATTTAACTTATAATTTGTGTATCTTTCTCGATAGTTCCATCATCTCATCCATGCTCCGTTTTATTAAGCAAGCGACATCTTTATCAAATGCAATTACAGCAGCAGAACCAGTGTGGTCGAAAACTTCCATTGATAATCGGTACCTATGTAGATGAGGTTGGTAGTTAGTGAGGGTAAAGTGACCAACTGATTGAACTACTGATACCTGTCCATACGATCTTTCGACAAATTGGGCATGACAGATAACTCCATCCGGATATTGTGTTAATCTTCATTATAGTTGCGTTCACTACGTACTTCTTCGACTACAAATAAGAGAGTTAGAGAAAAATGTTAGTAAAATATTAATGGTAGTATATCAGAAGAAATAAAAAATAAGTCATTACGTGGCAATCATTAGCTCTTATGTCTTCTACTATCTTAGCTATGGTGCTTCTAATTTCGTGATCATAAGTTATTGAAGTTGTTGGTCGACGACATTCATCTGTGGTAATGGTACTGCCTCCACTTTCTGTGACTCTTTAATTTATTATGATCAGGGTTAGTATGAGGGCATAAAGTACGCAGTAGTAGTAGTTGATATAACCAAATAAGGGAGAAACCTGAAATTTAAATTAGCCAAGTCTGGACAGTCAATGTTTGAGTACATTTGTGTAGCATTGGTTGATGAAAAGGTGAACTCTCCTATAATAAGTAGATTGGTTATAAGGTTAACAAAATAGGGTAAAGTGTAATCGAGTACTACAAAGTTACCTTTAAACAGTTTCACTAACATAGAAGTGAATGTCAGTGAGGGTGGCTGGTTTTTCGAATCAATAGCGCCCACATCTATGAGGTTTTCTTCTCAGCCCACAAAGTAATAGATATATTCTTTGAACTTTGTAAAAGTTAAATTGAGGGTGTTTATAACCATAAAGGTGAAGATTAATATAAGAAAGTGTCAAAAATGGAACCTTCCAATGCAAACCGTAAGCTCTCTCTTAGATGTTTGACATCCAGTCCTTATTGTGACTTGAGCAACATCTGAAATGCTTCGTAGAATGCCACCGATATCTGTAAAATATATGGAGAAATTGGAAACATTGAATAAATATATGGAATACTATAGTCAGAAAGGGTTGATTAGTAGTACATGGAAAATAGTAGAACAGAATTAGTGTTCACCTGTAGGTTGAGCCACTTTATCTATGCGTTGAGTGAGAGTGTCATCATCAACAAAACCAAATCTATATCTAGGAATATTTTACATCGTAGGTGGCATCCTTTTTACTTGGGTATCTTGATGGAAGATGATCATCTATTCCTCATCTATAGGACGGTAGGCGTAACGACTCGAATTTTGCCCGCTCAAAAATCGACATCCATACTTCAAATCGTACTCGAATGTCGTAGATTCGACCGTTCAAATCCGATTCGCCGGAGCTTATAACAACGTTAAGTAATTAACACAGCGGAATAAAAGAATAATACATTGATATACAGCTTTGATACAATATCTGATACAACAGATGATCCAATAGATATCAATATACAACAGAGACATGATACAATAAATAGCAGCGGAAAAGAAAATAGATGATAACATCTAGCAGCAGAACAAATAACTCTAAGATAGTCTTCAAAAGAGAACTCCGAGATCTGTAACTCCATTTCCAAGAATCAATCCAGCAGAAGCTCGAACCCCCAATAACATATCACCAAGCTCAGCAAGACTGGTGCGATCCAAAGACTGAACTAACTCCAGATAATCCACTATATCTAACTATCTGAAAAACCCAACTCTAGACTGCTCGTGTAGAAAATAATGAGCACCCAGAGTTTAGGAAAGAAACAATAAACTCCGGATCAGTCGTGGGACTGGTGTGAGCAACAAAAACAGTTTATCTTTAAAAACATTCAACAAAAGATTTTCAAAGTCAATTCGCAATGCTTTTTTAAAAATGAGACTACCATAAGGCCTCCCGCACACACACACAATGCAAACGCAGAATCGAAGGAGATTTCTCCTTATGATAGTCAAAGATGCTTGATACACATTAAAAGAAACATTTGATATTATTACTAGTGCATAGTGTAGGAAAAATTCATTTCGAAAGTAGAATATAAATCTTAGCCAACATACGACCATTATCGTATGCCTACTATAGCTAACCATGTTCAATAGCAGGTTACCGCCACATTCCATGGCAGGTTCTACAACTAAAACCGTACAAGGTTCGTATTGTTTCTTTGGATTTCCAACGAATGATCAGGCCAAGGAACTTCCCATTGCCACATGAGAATGCCTCTGGATGGACATCCCCGAGAACCAAACCGGATCTCTACCAACACAAGGCCGGGTTACCCCTAACTGAGTAACAACTGACCGAATATGCCATCCCCCGGTCCTTTGGGACCTTTAACCGAGCGCTCGCAATTAATTCACCCAATCATAAAGTGTTTTCAACATGAGTAAGTATCTGGGCTCCATACCATGATACCACCCTTTTCCAGAAGGAAATGCACACATCCTAAAGGGCGCTACCCCTCATAACCTTGCTGCATCTTTCCTGTTTTGACCATTCACGGGGTGTGAGGCTCGACGAAGTCACGTCCACAAAAACATACTTTATACAAAAGCCATGCTTTGGGTCAACAAATGATCATAGAAATGATCACAAAGATAGACGATCAAATAAATGATCCTATCACAAATAATCAACACAATGATCATTTCACAGCAACACTCAGCATGTCACATTACCAAATTGGGAATATATCGCTGATAACATTCAACTACATAACCTCTGAGCTCGTACGTCTCAGAGAAGGGTGTTAAGCTAAAAGAATAAATTCTTCGCCACCAACAGAAATATATTTTAAAGAAATCGGCTTTATATCTCAATTTGTAATGTCAGACATACAATCCATACAAGTCTGTTCCGGGCTCGAACAGAACCGAAGGCACTTACAAAGAAGTCCTTGCAATCCAGATATTCACAATCTCGATCGGATTTCCCATCACTTAGGGAGTTTCTATACCGGCGTGACTCGGTGCAGAAACAATCGATAGGTCATCCTATCGCTTTCGCAAATACCCGGTCTTCATCACCGGTCTTCAAATGCTATCCATAACGATGTATCACATATTCGGAATGGGTTATACGACACAAAGGTCCTTTCCCGGCTAAACCGAATAGTGAGCGAAACATCTTAAAAATATATGGATATTGGGATTTCAATTAAGTCACAACTTATTACCCAAAACTTTTCTTCAAATGGCTTAACAAATTACCATTTTCAATCTTTAAACAAAAAGATTCATTTTCACAACCTTTAACGGTTTTAAACCATTTTCACATTTTAATCTTTTAAACAAAAGATTCATTCACAGATTTTTTTTCCAAATCAATTTTCATTTCAATTTGATTAACTCGTTAAATCTTTAAATCAAAGATTTAACTTATAGCCTTCAAAACAATTTCATTTCAATTTGATTTAAATAAATCATCAATTTAAATCTGTTAAAAATAAATAGATTTAATTCATAGCTTTCAAAAAGAATTCATTCATAACTTAGGAAAATCATTTCTCTATTCAATCTTGAAATTCCCCTAATTAACTGGAATCTCGGTTCTTATCTAAAAGTGTTTATCATTTGAAAACAACAGTTTTCATTTTGGAAATCTGATTCATTTATACGAGTTGAAATCCTTGGGTTAAATTCAAATTCCCAAAAATAATACTTTAAAAATGATTTAACTCATAATGACTAGTATAATATCATTAATCCCTAGTTTCAAATTACAGAATTCAATTTGAATATTGAATTCAAATTTACATTAAAGTATTTAAATTCCAACACTTAATCCAGTTATTCAAAATAAATTTCCATCTTTGAAATTCCATTTCAAAAGCTTTTCACTTCTATTCCAATTCCAATTCCAAAACATTTGAATTCAAATATTCAATTTTATAAATCATTTCAAAATCTGCGACTTAATCGATTTCCTCGTGAAATCAATATTTGTGTGTGTATAAGTGTGGTCAAGGGTATAACACAATAGTGCAACATCATTCAACCATCACAGATCAAATACAACAATATATCTGATAAGCGATATAAATTATAACGCTTATCTTCATTCACAGATCACAGATTTATATATCACAGATAATAAATTACATCACAGATCACAACACAAATCAGGATAATCATAAAGCATCATATAACAGGGATATCAAACAGTTTAACATCCAATATAATCCAAACATCCATAAATAGGATTAATTTAATTATCTGATTAATTTAAATCAGATTAAATTTCTATGAATAATTCTTTTCACATTTATTATCAAAATAAATTTCAAGTAAATGATCCTCATTAACTATTCATAATTATTTAATTACTATTCTTAAGTAATTAAACTCAATTTAACTATTGTTAATTATCATTTAATTAACCTTTAAAATCATATGTTTAATCACTAATTATTTAATTTATTAAGTTCTAAACTGTAACTTAATAAATCTTAATTACTTGATTAAATAACCTTAATCATTTGTTTAAAAGACAGCTCTTTATTAATTTAATGAATCTTATTTACAAATTAATTTACCTTAATTAATTTAACTCGAATCTTAATTTCTTGATTTAATAAATTAATCAATTATTCACTTGAACTAATTTAATGAGTGCATATCATTTTATCTTCACTAATTCAAATTTAAAACATTTTCTAACTAATGTTTTAATTATCATCACAAAGCAAATCTAAACAATTTAAATATTAAAACTTCTTTGATTTCAGGACTAGGATTCAAATTATCTTTAATTCAGATTTAAATTTAGATTTAAACTTCTAGTTTCAACTTGCTTAAAATTTTCATTTAAAATTTCAACTCCATTTCAAATTTCTTTAATATATATTGAATTGCTTTTAAGTTATTAAAACAATTTTAAATTTAAAACTTATTTATGTTCAAACTAAACTCTACATTCAACTTGAATTTATATTAACATTTTAATTTGAACTCAACTTTTAAAAATCTTGGTTTAAAATTTAAATTTGGTTTTAAAATTCTCAAACCAAAACAGTTTCAGGTTAAAAAAAAACCCGCAACAACTTTTACTCGAGCCCAGACTCGATTTGCTTCGAGTCACTTACTCGATTTACTCGAGTACCACTTCGCGTCATTTACCATCTTCCCCGAGACTTCCTGTACGCAACGCAACCCATCTCCTTCTTCTCCCTAAACTCCTCACTGATACACAAAAATAATGGTGCATATGCACCAACGACCGGAGCTTCTCCTATCAATCCCAACCACCTTGCCACATCATCGGCAACACGCATGGCTAACTCGACCATCCATCCTTGTCAATTTCCTCAGAAATCAAAATCGAGCATATCACAAAAACCTGGAACACTCGCAACCTTCAACTTCCAAAACCTGGAAGTTCGCCGTCCTCGCCACCTCGTTCACCAGAGGCGCTGAATTTCTGGCCATCACCTCGTCGACGTCTCCCCTACCTTCACTCCAAATCGTGTAACACTCGATCGCACATAGGGGTTGAACGAAATGAAAATACTCGACCCTCCAAAACTAGGTCATCGGAAACAATCCACTCGCCGCCGCTTCCACAAGGCAGTGCACCCCCATCCACCATTTTTCCCACGCTTCCTGTTCGCTCCTCCACCTCCAGCCCAAGCCCCGACCCCTCTGATCAACTAGACCGACCTCGGCGACTCGAAATGCAAAGTTCGAACGAACCCAAACTACTCACAAACTAGATCGCTAAAAATTATGATATGAACTCTAAAATTCACGTCTTCCAGTGAAGATTCAAGTTAAGTATCTGAATTCGAAAATTTCAAGATTCAAATTTTGATCAATTTGAAGTTGTGCTAAAAAATATCTCTTTCCAGAGGTGATACCAAGTGATTTTAATTTAAATTTATTTTTAAAATTTAGTTCAGGGTTAAACAAACAATAGCTATTTTGATCTCAAGTCCAAATATTTAATAGTTTGGGAAGAAATGATTTTTTTTGAAATCAAACTTTGTTTTTAGAGTATCAAAGAGTAAACATATATGAGCACTCCCAGTTCCAATTTATATTCTGAGGTTCCTGTATTTATATGTACAGGTTTATTCACCAATATATATACATATATATATATGTATGTATATATATATATATATATATATATATATATATATGTATGTATGTATATCTCACCCAATCAACAAAGTCTCAGATTTTACCATACAACTAAATTGAACCTTAAAATATTATATATGAAGTTACTCATAGGCATTTCAATAAACATAGAAAACTGGGTTAAGTTACTCACATTGTCATGAGAAGAAGAACAGAGGTCTTCTACTTAAAACAGGCTTTGAATACAAGCTGGAATCCCACTTGTTTACTTGCTTAATTCCCATTTTTTTTTCCAGTTTGTAATTTGTATTTGTTTTTTTTTCTTTCTTCTTCCAGATTTGAAAAACTGGTTACATGCTTTTGGTTTGTGGAACAGACTTACAATGAGAGGGGAAGGCTAATATAAAGGAGATGTGTACAGGGTTATTATTGTTTGTTTGTACAATAGTTATGGGCTGGTTTGAAAGCATTAAATGCTTCATGCTTCAATGTAACAGCCATCTCATTTTAATTCTTACAAGTACATTATGCATACACTTATATAGATATGCTGTTTGATTTCCTTTGCAAGTACCAAGTCTTATATTCAAAGTTTTCTCTTCTTTTGTGATCTTGTATTACCTTTGTTTGTAAAATAGGCATGCTGTGGATGTTTGCATTAAATGAAATGGTCCTTTATGTTTTGAATATATACTTGCTGCCTTGTTTTGCCAGCCAATGCATATATATATTTTGTTTTGGTATTCTTTTACAAGTGTACATACTTGTATGTATTTTTGTTTACTTGGTTTATGTTTATTTTGTACTCGTATTTATTTGTTTGAAAACTTTATTTGCATTGCCTGCATACACATCTCTTTTATTTTCTTTGTATATTATGCAAGCTTTATTACTTATGTAAATATATATACTTTATATTTTTCATTTACATAGCTTGCTTTGTATTTGCTTTTGGATACTTGTCTTTTTATTGTTCACACATTTTGTTTTAATGTTTAAATATAGCTGGTTTGTTTTGCAAGTTAATTCATATATATGTTTTGTTCCACTGCTTTGTCTTATTACTTTATAGTATGAATAACTTCTATTTTAACATGTTGTTAAAATTTATTTATGAGTTACTATATATATATATATATATTTCTTAATTTATTTTATAACTCAAATATTTATTAAACCATTCATCTAAGATTTAAATTCAAATCATAATATATACACACACACACAAGATTTTATAATTTCAAATTGACTCATATATACCCAAATACATATATATATATATATATTCATATATATACATATATATACAATATTTAAAAATTTAAATGATTTATATAGAATATATTTGAACTCGGGGAAACTCACATCACTAAATCGATTAATTTCACCGTTTTCTTCAAAAATAGATTTTAATTATCATTTTAAATTTATATAAAAATCCGGGGTCGTTACAAACTTCCCCCCTTAAAAGGATTTCGTCCTCGAAATTCGCAGGCACGAAAACAACACAGAGATAGCTAGATAGAGAAATATCTTTTCAAATCAAGCTGGATATCAATTCTGCATTTGGCTCACCAAATCAGAATATCAACAATACATACAAGAAATTATAATAAAATTTCAAATTTTGGTTTTAAACAAAATCGTTTAATTGATTCAATTCAAATTATTCTTCATATTCTATTAATCAATTTAACTCAATTTAAAATTTCTAATTCATTTAAAATTTCCAATTTCAATTTTCAAATTCATATTCATTAAAGTTTTAATCAAAGAAATGATAAGGAATCGATGAAGATACGAAGTAAGAATTTCCTACAACGATTCGTAGAGCATCACCACACCGAAACTTCTTCTGGAGCTGCCACGAAGCAATTCAAAAGAATTTAGAACGAATCAAAGAAAATTGATAAGAAAGTTGTTTCCACTGTCATAGGGTATTGACCATTTATAATCGTATTTCCCTGTCCCCTATCTCGTTCTCTTCTTGTACTCATACTTACTATCGGTGGATGGTAAGAGAATTTACTGAGACATTCAAACGGATCTCTTAGGAATTACTCATTCTAGGATTTACTTCATCCTATCTCTAATGAGTTACTTAATTTGTTACACTCCCGAGCTAAAGTTCAACCCTTAGCTCTGATACCAAATTGTAACGACTCGAATTTTTCCCGCTCAAAAATCGACATCCATACTTCAAATCGTACTCGAATGTCGTAGATTCGACCGTTCAAATCCGATTCGCCGGAGCTTATAACAACATTAAGTAATTAACACAGCGGAATAAAAGAATAATACATTGATATACAGCTTTGATACAATATCTGATACAACAGATGATCCAATAGATATCAATATACAACAGAGATATGATACAATAAATAGCAGCGGAAAAGAAAATAGATGATAACATCTCGCAGCGGAACAAATAACTCTAAGATAGTCTTCAAAAGAGAACTCCGAGATCTGTAACTCCATTTCCAAGAATCAATCCAGCAGAAGCTCGAACCCCCAATAACATATCACCAAGCTCAGCAAGACTGGTGCGATCCAAAGACTGAACTAACTCCAGATAATCCACTATATCTAACTATCTGAAAAACCCAACTCTAGACTGCTCGTGTAGAAAATAATGAGCACCCAGAGTTTAGGAAAGAAACAATAAACTCCGGATCAGTCGTGGGACTGGTGTGAGCAACAAAAACAGTTTATCTTGTGAGCAACAAAAACAGTTTATCTTTAAAAACATTCAACAAAAGATTTTCAAAGTCAATTCGCAATGCTTTTTTAAAAATGAGACTACCATAAGGCCTCCCGCACACACACACAATGCAAACGCAGTGTAACGACCCAGAATTTATTAAATTAAAATTTGAATATTTAATTAATTTTAAATATTTATAAGTGAATTTTTAAGTCAAATAAATTTTTATTTGAATTTTTGGATTTAATTGGATAATTAAATCGATAATTTAATATGTTAAATTATGGAAATAATTGAAAATAGAGTTAAATATGATAGAAAATGATTTGTAAAATTTTATTTAATCATACTGGAGTTATAGAAATATTTTAGAACTTTTAAAATCGAATTAAAAGTTAATCTGTGAAAATTGAATATTTTAATATTTAATAATTGACTGTAAAATAGCCAATTTTTGAACAGTCTCAGAATTGAACGAAACCAGTTTCATTGGATCCGTAATAGTTAGTTATTACCGGATTTCAATTTTCGTGTCAATCGGAGTTATCGTTTGATCGTGGCAGCTCGAAACGCATCGATTTATTTTTAATTTAAATTTGACGAGCTAAAATAGCCATTTTTCAAAAAGTCTCGGATTTCGACGAAACCAGTTTCATCGGATCCGTAATGTGATATTATTATAAGGTTTCAAATTTCAAGTCAATTGGATTTACCGTTTGTCCGGTACAAATTAAAACGCCTAGAAATCGATTTAAATCGGTTTAATTTAAATTGAGCGTTTATAGCCATAACTCGCACATACTTCCGAATTAGCTTCCGAAACCTGTTCCATTGTGTCCGGAACGCGGGGTAAACCTTAGAAACGCTGGTTACGGCGTCTAAATCGGAGTTCGGAATTCCCGGGATGAATAGTGTTTACGCTTGCTTTTTCTATAAATACACCTCTCTCCTCTTCACAAATTAAAATAAAAAAAAAACACTAAAACCCTAGCCATATTTGCAGCCGCCACTTTTGAATGAAAGGCCAGAAATGCTCCAACTTCATCACCAAAAATCTTCCAATCCACTAGCAATTAGAGAAAACTTCTAACATGAAAGTTGAAGAGCACGTTGTGATCTACAGATCCAACGGCTATGATCTAAAACAAATCAATGAATCAACGGCAAATCGACCAGGAAGGCAGCAAGTTGCGCACGCCATACGAGGCACATGTGCAGGCCGAGTTGGCCAAGGCTGGGGCCGAACCTAGCTTGAGTCGAGAGCTTCGACGTGGTGGTAGTGTGATGAGATATCGTCGAGTATAGGTGGCGAATTATTTAACCCTAAATCTACGTTGATGGGTTCTTTGTGCGTGTTGTCTTCTGTAGCTTGCAACGTGAAAGGGGAAGAAAGGGGGAACGGCTGTGATGAGAAGTTGAAGGATCCAGTGGCTCTTGTTGAATAGGTTGATAATTATATATATATAATGTTGTAATTAGTTTAAGTATAAACTCGTGTAACTTCAAATATTTATAACTTTTTCATACGAGGTCGAAAAAATGCAAATCCAGTTGCGTTGGAATCGTATGGACGAGCACTATGCGATGGAGTTGGTTTGGAGTCGTTTGGAGTTAGTGAGAATTTCGGGTAAAATTAAACGCGCGTTTAATTTTATTCGAAATAAAAGCTGAAACGAAATTAAAACCAAGGTGAGAACTTCTCACTCAATCGAATAGATTTCGATTTTATTTTAAATAATTAGATTTAAAATATTTGAATGTATGTTTGAATGATGAATTGTATCTATTGATTGTTAAAATAGACATTATGCGCCGTTAGTAAGCGGATGTTATTTAGTAAAAACATATACCGCGAATATTTCATAAACAGTGAAATTGGTATTATATATAATATCAATATATATATATATTGGCATATGTATATATTGCAGTTGTTGATTTCCCGCATTTTTTGTTTAGCGGATGAGACCCTATTACGCCGTTATTAAGCGGATAATATTTAATAAGAACATGTACCGCGATAATTTCGTACTGGAGCGAAATTGGTATTGTGCTAATGTTTTTGGATGCAGGAAACAGGTTGGAGGGATCCAACTGGATTCCTCAACAGTTTTATTTGATTTTCAGATATTTTGATATTTGATGGATTATCATATCGATATATGATATCATTGTAGTCGTGATTGACTATTTGATGTGTAGCATCATTGGATCCAGATTTTGGGATTTTAAAATGATTTTAAAGTGATTTTTGAGAATATACTATATTTTTGGAATTGATCAGTTTTAAATAAATAAACGTTATAATTTTTAAAGTCTTAAAAATTATGATTTTGTGAAATATAGTTAAAAGCTGATTTTTGAGAAATATGAATTAATGATTTTATAAAATAGTTTAAACTGGATTTTTGAATTTATTATGAAAAGTTTAAATATAGGATTTATAAAATTTGATTATTTTATAAATCAAAATGGTGAAATTATAAAGAAAATTAAAGACGTTTCAGAATAATAATATAAACTGATTTATATTAAGAGATTTATAAATGGATATTTATAAATTGGAATATAGACATTATAAAACAAGTTCTTATAAATGTTTGAATGATGTGAGAATGAATTTCATAATAGAATGAAATTTATGGAATTATAAACTGTGAAGTTATAAATGAAATTTATAAATAGTAAGATTTATAAATTTGGTGAAATTATTTGAAGAATAGATTGATTAAATAAATAAATCTTATAAGTTATAAGGTTTATAAATTGGAAAGTCTTTAAAAGAACGATTTTATAAAATAATCATTTTATAAGTATTTAACTTATAATATAAACGTTTAGTTTATAATTGAGTTATAAACTGGAATAGGTAAATAAAAGGATTTATAAAAAAGGAAGTTTTTATAAATAAATAGAAATGGAATTTATAAACGTTGTTTTATAAATTCGCAAATGACTTATTTTGACAAGTTAATTGTTATAACTTAGAAATAGAGTTATATTCACATTTTTTTTTATATAGTGAATAATCCTTTGAATTAAAATGAATAAAAGAATGAAATTGGTTAACGTAGTTTATTCACGTTTTTGAATAGTGAATAACACGTTAAAGAAATTGTTTAGAATGTGAATGTTTTAAATAGAATTAAAACGATCCAACGATGTTTTAAAAGGTATTGAGGTTCGAAACCATAGATTTCAACATTTATTGTTGAAATAGATGTTTCGAGAAATAAAAGGAAATAGTGGACTATAACACTGTTGTTATAGTAAATGATTTCCGAATGGAAATGTTTTGGTTTAGTATTGGGATTTATATATCTATTTTAATTTCGAATCCCTATACTAGTGATTTTGGGTTGTCGTAACGATGTTTTACGCAACATTCGTTTTGGCCCAAATAAATATGTTAAGTGAATGATTTCCTTAAAGAAAGAAATATATACTTAATTCGGTTTAAGTATATTGAATATTTTCTAAGTGTTGAAAATAAAAGATTGTGAATTACTTATTTAATAAGTATGGAAATGTTTTCCAATATGAAGTGAAAAATTAGAATTTATCTTTTTGAAGATAAATTAAAATGGATAATTGAAATCGTATATGCATGGATATTTTGAAATATAAATTCATTATGGAATTTATATGTGAAAGAGGAATAGTATGAAAAAAATAAATATTGATTTATTTTTGAAGTTGAAATTATATATCTTGTAAAGATATTTTGGAAAATAAATAATTTGGAAAATTATTTGGAATCTGGTGATGTATGCATATCCATTGATAGTTCAATAACCGACTATCAGTATTTCCCTTTGAATGGGTATTTGATGTGATTTGATTGAATTTGAATGCACACTTATTTTTGAATAAGCGCTCACTATTCGGGTTAACCGGGAAAGGACCATGGGGTCGTATAACCCATTCCGAATATGTGATACGTCGTTGTGAATTGCATTTGAAGATCGGTGTTGAAGACCGGTATTTGCAAGAGCGATAGGATGACCTATCGATTGTTTCTGCACTGAGTCGCGCCGGTATAGAAACTCCCTAAGTGATGGGAAATCCGATCAGGATTGTGAATATCCAGATTGCAAGGACTTCTTTGTAAGTGCCTTCGGTTTTGTTCGAGCCCGGAACAGACTTGTATGGATTGTATGCCTGACATTACAAGTTGAGATATAAAGCCGATTTCTTTCAAATATATTTCTGTTGGTGGCGGAGAATTTATTCTTTGCTTAACACCCTTCTTTGAGACGTACGAGCTCAAAGGTTATATAGTTGAAGTTATCAGCGATATATTCCCAGTTTGGTAATGTGACATGCTGAGTGATGCTGAAATGATCATTGTGTTGATTATTTGTGATAGGATCATTTATTTGATCGTCTATCCTTGTGATCATTGTGTTGATCATTTGTTGACCCAAAGCATGGCTTTTGTATAAAGTATGTTTTTGTGGACGTGAATTCGTCGAGCCTCACATCCCGGAAATGGTCAAAACAGGAAATATGCGGCAAGGTTATGAGGGGTAGCGCCCTTTAGGATGTGTCCATTTCCTTCTGGAAAAGGGTGGTATCATGGTATAGAGCCCAGATACTTACTCATGTTGAAAACACTTTATGATTGTGTGAATTGATTACGAGCGCTCGGTGATAAAGGTCCCAAAGGACCGGGGGATGGCATATTCGGTCAGTTGTTACTCAGTTAGGAGTAACCCGGCCTTGTGTTGGCAGAGATCCGGTTTGGTTCTCGGGGATGTCCATCCAGAGGCATTCTCATGTGGCAATGGGAAGTTCCTTGGCCTGACCATTTGTTGGAAATCCAATTCCCAATACGAAACTTGTACGGTATTAGTTGTAGAACCTGCCATTCACTTATGGTGGTCACCACTGTTTGGATGGTAGCTATAGTAGGCATAGTTCGAAATGTCTATGTTGGCTAAGATTTATATTCTACTTTCGAAATGAATTTTTCTCTACACTATGCACTAGTAATAATATAAAATGTTCTTTTAAATGCGTATCAAGCATCTTTGACTATCATAAGGAGAAATCTCCTCCGATTCTGCGTTTGCATTGTGTGTGTGTGCGGGAGGCCTTATGGTAGTCTCATTTTTAAAAGCATTGCGAATTGAAATAAAAATATTCCTCTATTTGATTTTAAAGATAAATAAACTGTTTTGAGTTCTCACACCAGTCACATGACTGACTTGGAGTTTATTGTTTTCCTTCCTAAACTCTGGGTGCCCACCAATTTCCACACGGGCAGTTAAGAGTTAGGTTTATCAGGATATTCTGGATATTCTGGAGTTGCTGGAGGCAAGCTGGATGGCATGGCGTATTACTAGTATATAGTATTTCTTTTTCCGCTGCACTGTTTGTTGATGTTGTACGTTGTTGTACACTCTGATGATATGATGTAATGAAATGAAATGTAATGTAATAACTGATATAGTTCTTTGTTTAAAGATTATTCATTTATTATTATATGTTGTTCCGCTGCGAATTGTGAGATTCTGTTGTTGTTCTGTTGTTTCCTTTCTGTCCGTTCTATTTTTAAAATTCTTCTATCTTCTATTTTTCAAAATTCTCTGTTTTCTAAAAATCGTCTATCTTCTTTCCTCTCTATTTTCTATCTTCTCTCTTCTTCTATTTCTTTCTTTTCTTAAATTCTTTTTAAAACCCATAACATCTCGGTTTTCGGCCTTCGATTTCTCGGCAGTCGATAAAGTGAGTGTCGATGTTGAATTTTCGAAGAACGAAAATTCCGCGACGTTACATTTGGTATCAGAGCTTATGGTTAAGCGACAACCATGGTTCTGTTGGGTATTACTCATTAGAGATAGAGTCAGTAGTACTCTAGAATGAGTTTGAGTGTAATAATAGCTATGAGAGCGTATTTGTTAGTGAATATGAAATTGTTTTATATTGTGATGATTGGTTTATTGAGTGGCATATGAACTTTCGTCAGCACAGCCTCGAAACTGAGCCGAAGGGGTTTCTAAACACTTGAATAGAACAATTCGACACGATATTGTTTTTAAATTGGGTAAATGAAATAATTTTGCCTTGATTATATTTTATATATAAAGGAATAATTTTAAAAAAAAAATTATTAAAGTGTATATAAGTTGATTGTTAGGTTGTTTGAATAATCCAAATAAAAGAATAATTGTATAAGCAAAAGAATTATAAGAATTAAAGTTATAATTAATGTGAATTACAATTGTAAAATAAACTTATATATAAGAAGTGAAACTATATAAAATATGAGTTGTGAATAAAAGTGAATTTAAAGTTAAATGGAATATAACTTAAGAGATATTGAATTAAGTTGATATTGGTATCGAAGTAAATAATCAAGTGGATTAAAAGAATATGAACTTAAGTTATGTAATAGAATTCAACTTTGTAATTGAATTGAATGAATGGCTTGGCTGTTAATCAATTGAATGTGAATAATTGATATGAAAAGATGAATATAAGTGTTAATTCATTAAAATCTAATGTTATTGGGAGTTGAATAAATTGGAATGGAAATCAATTTAATGTTAAACCAAATTGGATGAATATAAGCAAAGGAAATTTGGTTGTAATAAATATACATTGGTTGTTATATGATTGTTGATTGATTGTATATAATTCATTAAGTGTTAATGAAATTGAAAGCTATGAAATTGAATTCAAACTTGAAGAAAATAAGTTGAATAGAATTGAATGTGAATTAGATTCAATTAGTAAATGTAAACTAATTGAATTGAAAATGAATGTTGATAAAATCCAATGTAAATAAATCAAATGTGATTTAAAGTGAAAACCAATTCATTAAATATTAATGAGAATATAAATGAATATTGTTGGTTATGGAATGTAGTTGGTTGATGGTTGAATATATATTGCATTTGCTATATTATGTAGTTGTTATGTTGCTATATGTTGTATATTGAGATTATTTGCATATGTGCATGTTCTCATGTTGTTTGTTGAGTGATTAGTAGGTGCGGATCGCGTTTGCTTCGCATTTGGAGTTCGCTTTTGCGCTATATTAGCCGTATATGCTTGCTAATAAAATATAAGGTACATATCTCGGATTAAATATCACACTTTTACACTTTTTTTCCCTTCGGGATGCCTCATTACTTGATGAGATGTATATTTGTGATATATATACTGTCATTTTTTTTTTCGGATCGAGCCGCGCAAAGGAGACATGGCGAATTTTTCCGGAAATTTAAGGCGTTAGAAAAATTTTGAGAAAATTGGGAAAATTTTGGAAAACTTTAACTTTGTTTTAGAGTTGAAAGTTAAATGATATAGATTGTTTTTGAAAAGATAACTAAGTATGATTTGGAAAACTTAGTAAAGTATGGTAAGAAGTTTAATTATAAATTTTGGGAAAATTAATAGATTCTGTAACTTTTCTTACTTGTAATTTCGAGGACGAAATTCTTTTAAGGGGGAAAGATTGTAACGACCCAGAATTTTATTAAATTAAAATTTGAATATTTAATTAATTTTAAATATTTATAAGTGAATTTTTAAGTCAAATAAATTTTTATTTGAATTTTTGGATTTAATTGGATAATTAAATCGATAATTTAATATGTTAAATTATGGAAATAATTGAAAATAGAGTTAAATATGATAGAAAATGATTTGTAAAATTTTATTTAATCATACTGGAGTTATAGAAATATTTTAGAACTTTTAAAATCGAATTAAAAGTTAATCTGTGAAAATTGAATATTTTAATATTTAATAATTGACTGTAAAATAGCCAATTTTTGAACAGTCTCAGAATTGAACGAAACCAATTTCATTGGATCCGTAATAGTTAGTTATTACCGGATTTCAATTTTCGTGTCAATCGGAGTTATCGTTTGATCGTGGCAGCTCGAAACGCATCGATTTATTTTTAATTTAAATTTGACGAGCTAAAATAGCCATTTTTCAAAAAGTCTCGGATTTCGACGAAACCAGTTTCATCGGATCCGTAATGTGATATTATTATAAGGTTTCAAATTTCAAGTCAATTGGATTTACCATTTGTCCGGTACAAATTAAAACGCCTAGAAATCGATTTAAATCGGTTTAATTTAAATTGAGCGTTTATAGCCATAACTCGCACATACTTCCGAATTAGCTTCCGAAACCTGTTCCATTGTGTCCGGAACGCGGGGTAAACCTTAGAAACGCTGGTTACGGCGTCTAAATCGGAGTTCGGAATTCCCGGGATGAATAGTGTTTACGCTTGCTTTTTCTATAAATACACCTCTCTCCTCTTCACAAATTAAAATAAAAAAAAAACACTAAAACCCTAGCCATATTTGCAGCCGCCACTTTTGAATGAAAGGCCAGAAATGCTCCAACTTCATCACCAAAAATCTTCCAATCCACTAGCAATTAGAGAAAACTTCTAACATGAAAGTTGAAGAGCACGTTGTGATCTACAGATCCAACGGCTATGATCTAAAACAAATCAATGAATCAACGGCAAATCGACCAGGAAGGCAGCAAGTTGCGCACGCCATACGAGGCACATGTGCAGGCCGAGTTGGCCAAGGCTGGGGCCGAACCTAGCTTGAGTCGAGAGCTTCGACGTGGTGGTAGTGTGATGAGATATCGTCGAGTATAGGTGGCGAATTATTTAACCCTAAATCTACGTTGATGGGTTCTTTGTGCGTGTTGTCTTCTGTAGCTTGCAACGTGAAAGGGGAAGAAAGGGGGAACGGCTGTGATGAGAAGTTGAAGGATCCAGTGGCTCTTGTTGAATAGGTTGATAATTATATATATATAATGTTGTAATTAGTTTAAGTATAAACTCGTGTAACTTCAAATATTTATAACTTTTTCATACGAGGTCGAAAAAATGCAAATCCAGTTGCGTTGGAATCGTATGGACGAGCACTATGCGATGGAGTTGGTTTGGAGTCGTTTGGAGTTAGTGAGAATTTCGGGTAAAATTAAACGCGCGTTTAATTTTATTCGAAATAAAAGCTGAAACGAAATTAAAACCAAGGTGAGAACTTCTCACTCAATCGAATAGATTTCGATTTTATTTTAAATAATTAGATTTAAAATATTTGAATGTATGTTTGAATGATGAATTGTATCTATTGATTGTTAAAATAGACATTATGCGCCGTTAGTAAGCGGATGTTATTTAGTAAAAACATATACCGCGAATATTTCATAAACAGTGAAATTGGTATTATATATAATATCAATATATATATATATATATATATTGGCATATGTATATATTGCAGTTGTTGATTTCCCGCATTTTTTGTTTAGCGGATGAGACCCTATTACGCCGTTATTAAGCGGATAATATTTAATAAGAACATGTACCGCGATAATTTCGTACTGGAGCGAAATTGGTATTGTGCTAATGTTTTTGGATGCAGGAAACAGGTTGGAGGGATCCAACTGGATTCCTCAACAGTTTTATTTGATTTTCAGATATTTTGATATTTGATGGATTATCATATCGATATATGATATCATTGTAGTCGTGATTGACTATTTGATGTGTAGCATCATTGGATCCAGATTTTGGGATTTTAAAATGATTTTAAAGTGATTTTTGAGAATATACTATATTTTTGGAATTGATCAGTTTTAAATAAATAAACGTTATAATTTTTAAAGTCTTAAAAATTATGATTTTGTGAAATATAGTTAAAAGCTGATTTTTGAGAAATATGAATTAATGATTTTATAAAATAGTTTAAACTGGATTTTTGAATTTATTATGAAAAGTTTAAATATAGGATTTATAAAATTTGATTATTTTATAAATCAAAATGGTGAAATTATAAAGGAAATTAAAGACGTTTCAGAATAATAATATAAACTGATTTATATTAAGAGATTTATAAATGGATATTTATAAATTGGAATATAGACATTATAAAACAAGTTCTTATAAATGTTTGAATGATGTGAGAATGAATTTCATAATAGAATGAAATTTATGGAATTATAAACTGTGAAGTTATAAATGAAATTTATAAATAGTAAGATTTATAAATTTGGTGAAATTATTTGAAGAATAGATTGATTAAATAAATAAATCTTATAAGTTATAAGGTTTATAAATTGGAAAGTCTTTAAAAGAACGATTTTATAAAATAATCATTTTATAAGTATTTAACTTATAATATAAACGTTTAGTTTATAATTGAGTTATAAACTGGAATAGGTAAATAAAAGGATTTATAAAAAAGGAAGTTTTTATAAATAAATAGAAATGGAATTTATAAACGTTGTTTTATAAATTCGCAAATGACTTATTTTGACAAGTTAATTGTTATAACTTAGAAATAGAGTTATATTCACATTTTTTTTTATATAGTGAATAATCCTTTGAATTAAAATGAATAAAAGAATGAAATTGGTTAACGTAGTTTATTCACGTTTTTGAATAGTGAATAACACGTTAAAGAAATTGTTTAGAATGTGAATGTTTTAAATAGAATTAAAACGATCCAACGATGTTTTAAAAGGTATTGAGGTTCGAAACCATAGATTTCAACATTTATTGTTGAAATAGATGTTTCGAGAAATAAAAGGAAATAGTGGACTATAACACTGTTGTTATAGTAAATGATTTCCGAATGGAAATGTTTTGGTTTAGTATTGGGATTTATATATCTATTTTAATTTCGAATCCCTATACTAGTGATTTTGGGTTGTCGTAACGATGTTTTACGCAACATTCGTTTTGGCCCAAATAAATATGTTAAGTGAATGATTTCCTTAAAGAAAGAAATATATACTTAATTCGGTTTAAGTATATTGAATATTTTCTAAGTGTTGAAAATAAAAGATTGTGAATTACTTATTTAATAAGTATGGAAATGTTTTCCAATATGAAGTGAAAAATTAGAATTTATCTTTTTGAAGATAAATTAAAATGGATAATTGAAATCGTATATGCATGGATATTTTGAAATATAAATTCATTATGGAATTTATATGTGAAAGAGGAATAGTATGAAAAAAATAAATATTGATTTATTTTTTAAGTTGAAATTATATATCTTGTAAAGATATTTTGGAAAATAAATAATTTGGAAAATTATTTGGAATCTGGTGATGTATGCATATCCATTGATAGTTCAATAACCGACTATCAGTATTTCCCTTTGAATGGGTATTTGATGTGATTTGATTGAATTTGAATGCACACTTATTTTTGAATAAGCGCTCACTATTCGGGTTAACCGGGAAAGGACCATGGGGTCGTATAACCCATTCCGAATATGTGATACGTCGTTGTGAATTGCATTTGAAGATCGGTGTTGAAGACCGGTATTTGCAAGAGCGATAGGATGACCTATCGATTGTTTTTGCACTGAGTCGCGCCGGTATAGAAACTCCCTAAGTGATGGGAAATCCGATCAGGATTGTGAATATCCGGATTGCAAGGACTTCTTTGTAAGTGCCTTCGGTTTTGTTCGAGCCCGGAACAGACTTGTATGGATTGTATGCCTGACATTACAAGTTGAGATATAAAGCCGATTTCTTTCAAATATATTTCTGTTGGTGGCGGAGAATTTATTCTTTGCTTAACACCCTTCTTTGAGACGTACGAGCTCAAAGGTTATATAGTTGAAGTTATCAGCGATATATTCCCAGTTTGGTAATGTGACATGCTGAGTGATGCTGAAATGATCATTGTGTTGATTATTTGTGATAGGATCATTTATTTGATCGTCTATCCTTGTGATCATTGTGTTGATCATTTGTTGACCCAAAGCATGGCTTTTGTATAAAGTATGTTTTTGTGGACGTGAATTCGTCGAGCCTCACATCCCGGAAATGGTCAAAACAGGAAATATGCGGCAAGGTTATGAGGGGTAGCGCCCTTTAGGATGTGTCCATTTCCTTCTGGAAAAGGGTGGTATCATGGTATGGAGCCCAGATACTTACTCATGTTGAAAACACTTTATGATTGTGTGAATTGATTACGAGCGCTCGGTGATAAAGGTCCCAAAGGACCGGGGGATGGCATATTCGGTCAGTTGTTACTCAGTTAGGAGTAACCCGGCCTTGTGTTGGCAGAGATCCGGTTTGGTTCTCGGGGATGTCCATCCAGAGGCATTCTCATGTGGCAATGGGAAGTTCCTTGGCCTGACCATTTGTTGGAAATCCAATTCCCAATACGAAACTTGTACGGTATTAGTTGTAGAACCTGCCATTCACTTATGGTGGTCACCACTGTTTGGATGGTAGCTATAGTAGGCATAGTTCGAAATGTCTATGTTGGCTAAGATTTATATTCTACTTTCGAAATGAATTTTTCTCTACACTATGCACTAGTAATAATATAAAATGTTCTTTTAAATGCGTATCAAGCATCTTTGACTATCATAAGGAGAAATCTCCTCCGATTCTGCGTTTGCATTGTGTGTGTGTGCGGGAGGCCTTATGGTAGTCTCATTTTTAAAAGCATTGCGAATTGAAATAAAAATATTCCTCTATTTGATTTTAAAGATAAATAAACTGTTTTGAGTTCTCACACCAGTCACATGACTGACTTGGAGTTTATTGTTTTCCTTCCTAAACTCTGGGTGCCCACCAATTTCCACACGGGCAGTTAAGAGTTAGGTTTATCAGGATATTCTGGATATTCTGGAGTTGCTGGAGGCAAGCTGGATGGCATGGCGTATTACTAGTATATAGTATTTCTTTTTCCGCTGCACTGTTTGTTGATGTTGTATGTTGTTGTACACTCTGATGATATGATGTAATGAAATGAAATGTAATGTAATAACTGATATAGTTCTTTGTTTAAAGATTATTCATTTATTATTATATGTTGTTCCGCTGCGAATTGTAAGATTCTGTTGTTGTTCTGTTGTTTCCTTTCTGTCCGTTCTATTTTTAAAATTCTTCTATCTTCTATTTTTCAAAATTCTCTGTTTTCTAAAAATCGTCTATCTTCTTTCCTCTCTATTTTTTATCTTCTCTCTTCTTCTATTTCTTTCTTTTCTTAAATTCTTTTTAAAACCCATAACATCTCGGTTTTCGGCCTTCGATTTCTCGGCAGTCGATAAAGTGAGTGTCGATGTTGAATTTTCGAAGAACGAAAATTCCGCGACGTTACACGCAGAATCGGAGGAGATTTCTCCTTATGATAGTCAAAGATGCTTGATACGCATTAAAAGAAACATTTGATATTATTACTAGTGCATAGTGTAGGAAAAATTCATTTCGAAAGTAGAATATAAATCTTAGCCAACATACGACCATTATCGTATGCCTACTATAGCTAACCATGTTCAATAGCAGGTTACCGCCACATTCCATGGCAGGTTCTACAACTAAAACCGTACAAGGTTCGTATTGTTTCTTTGGATTTCCAACGGATGATCAGGCCAAGGAACTTCCCATTGCCACATGAGAATGCCTCTGGATGGACATCCCCGAGAACCAAACCGGATCTCTACCAACACAAGGCCGGGTTACCCCTAACCGAGTAACAACTGACCGAACATGCCATCCCCCGGTCCTTTGGGACCTTTAACCGAGCGCTCGCAATCAATTCACACAATCATAAAGTGTTTTCAACATGAGTAAGTATCTGGGCTCCATACCATGATACCACCCTTTTCCAGAAGGAAATGCACACATCCTAAAGGGCGCTACCCCTCATAACCTTGCTGCATCTTTCCTGTTTTGACCATTCACGGGGTGTGAGGCTCGACGAAGTCACGTCCACAAAAACATACTTTATACAAAAGCCATGCTTTGGGTCAACAAATGATCATAGAAATGATCACAAAGATAGACGATCAAATAAATGATTCTATCACAAATAATCAACACAATGATCATTTCACAGCAACACTCAGCATGTCACATTACCAAATTGGGAATATATCGCTGATAACATTCAACTACATAACCTCTGAGCTCGTACGTCTCAGAGAAGGGTGTTAAGCTAAAAGAATAAATTCTTCGCCACCAACATAAATATATTTGAAAGAAATCGGCTTTATATCTCAATTTGTAATGTCAGACATACAATCCATACAAGTCTGTTCCGGGCTCGAACAGAACCGAAGGCACTTACAAAGAAGTCCTTGCAATCCAGATATTCACAATCCCGATCGGATTTCCCATCACTTAGGGAGCTTCTATACCGGCTCGACTCGGTGCAGAAACAATCGATAGGTCATCCTATCGCTTTCGCAAATACCCGGTCTTCATCACCGGTCTTCAAATGCTATCCATAACGATGTATCACATATTCGGAATGGGTTATACGATACAAAGGTCCTTTCCCGGCTAAACCGAATAGTGAGCGAAACATTTTAAAAATATATGGATATTGGGATTTCAATTAAGTCACAACTTATTACCCAAAACTTTTCTTCAAATGGCTTAACAAATTACCATTTTCAATCTTTAAACAAAAAGATTCATTTTCACAACCTTTAACGGTTTTAAACCATTTTCACATTTTAATCTTTTAAACGAAAGATTCATTCACAGATTTTTTTTCCAAATCAATTTTCATTTCAATTTGATTAACTCGTTAAATCTTTAAATCAAAGATTTAACTTATAGCCTTCAAAACAATTTCATTTCAATTTGATTTAAATAAATCATCAATTTAAATCTGTTAAAAATAAATAGATTTAATTCATAGCTTTCAAAAAGAATTCATTCATAACTTAGGAAAATCATTTCTCTATTCAATCTTGAAATTCCCCCAATTAACTGGAATCTCGGTTCTTATCTAAAAGTGTTTATCATTTGAAAACAACAGTTTTCATTTTGGAAATCTGATTCATTTATACGAGTTGAAATCCTTGGGTTAAATTCAAATTCCCAAAAATAATACTTTAAAAATGATTTAACTCATAATGACTAGTATAATATCATTAATCCCTAGTTTCAAATTACAGAATTCAATTTGAATATTGAATTCAAATTTAAATTAAAGTATTTAAATTCCAACACTTAATCCAGTTATTCAAAATAAATTTCCATCTTTGAAATTCCATTTCAAAAGTTTTTCACTTCTATTCCAATTCCAATTCCAAAACATTTGAATTCAAATATTCAATTTTATAAATCATTTCAAAATCTGTGACTTAATCGATTTCCTCGTGAAATCCATATTTGTGTGTGTATAAGTGTGGTCAAGGGTTTAACACAATAGTGCAACATCATTCAACCATCACAGATCAAATACAACAATATATCTGATAAGCGATATAAATTATAACGCTTATCTTCATTCACAGATCACAGATTTATATATCACAGATAATAAATTACATCACAGATCACAACACAAATCAGGATAATCATAAAGCATCATATAACAGGGATATCAAACAGTTTAACATCCAATATAATCCAAACATCCATAAATAGGATTAATTTAATTATCTGATTAATTTAAATCAGATTAAATTTCTATGAATAATTCTTTTCACATTTATTATCAAAATAAATTTCAAGTAAATGATCCTCATTAACTATTCATAATTATTTAATTACTATTCTTAAGTAATTAAACTCAATTTAACTATTGTTAATTATCATTTAATTAACCTTTAAAATCATATGTTTAATCACTAATTATTTAATTTATTAATTTCTAAACTGTAACTTAATAAATCTTAATTACTTGATTAAATAACCTTAATCATTTGTTTAAAAGACAACTCTTTATTAATTTAATGAATCTTATTTACAAATTAATTTACCTTAATTAATTTAACTCGAATCTTAATTTCTTGATTTAATAAATTAATCAATTATTCACTTGAACTAATCTAATGAGTGCATATCATTTTATCTTCACTAATTCAAATTTAAAACATTTTCTAACAAATGTTTTAATTATCATCACAAAGCAAATCTAAACAATTTAAATATTAAAACTTCTTTGATTTCAGGACTAGGATTCAAATTATCTTTAATTCAGATTTAAATTTAGATTTAAACTTCTAGTTTCAACTTGCTTAAAATTTTCATTTAAAATTTCAACTCCATTTCAAATTTCTTTAATATATATTGAATTGCTTTTAAGTTATTAAAACAATTTTAAATTTAAAACTTATTTATGTTCAAACTAAACTCTACATTCAACTTGAATTTATATTAACATTTTAATTTGAACTCAACTTTTAAAAATCTTGGTTTAAAATTTAAATTTGGTTTTAAAATTCTCAAACCAAAACAGTTTCAGGTTAAAAAAAAACCCGCAACAACTTTTACTCGAGCCCAGACTCGATTTGCTTCGAGTCACTTACTCGATTTACTCGAGTACCACTTCGCGTCATTTACCATCTTCCCCGAGACTTCCTGTACGCAACGCAACCCATCTCCTTCTTCTCCCTAAACTCCTCACTGATACACAAAAATAATGGTGCATATGCACCAACGACCGGAGCTTCTCCTATCAATCCCAACCACCTTGCCACATCATCGGCAACACGCATGGCTAACTCGACCATCCATCCATGTCAATTTCCTCAGAAATCAAAATCGAGCATATCACAAAAACCTGGAACACTCGCAACCTTCAACTTCCAAAACCTGGAAGTTCGCCGTCCTCGTCACCTCGTTCACCAGAGGCGCTGAATTTCTGGCCATCACCTCGTCGACGTCTCCCCTACCTTCACTCCAAATCGTGTAACACTCGATCGCACATAGGGGTTGAACGAAATGAAAATACTCGACCCTCCAAAACTAGGTCATCGGAAACAATCCACTCGCCGCCGCTTCCACAAGGCAGTGCACCCCCATCCACCATTTTTTCCACACTTCCTGTTCGCTCCTCCACCTCCAGCCCAAGCCCCGACCCCTCTGATCAACTAGACCGACCTCGGAGACTCGAAATGCAAAATTCGAACGAACCCAAACTACTCACAAACTAGATCGCTAAAAATTATGATATGAACTCTAAAATTCACGTCTTCCAGTGAAGATTCAAGCTAAGTATCTGAATTCGAAAATTTCAAGATTCAAATTTTGATCAATTTGAAGTTGTGCTAAAAAATATCTCCTTCCAGAGGTGATACCAAGTGATTTTAATTTAAATTTATTTTTAAAATTTAGTTCAGGGTTAAACAAACAATAGCTATTTTGATCTCAAGTCCAAATATTTAATAGTTTGGGAAGAAATGATTTTTTTTGAAATCAAACTTTGTTTTTAGAGTATCAAAGAGTAAACATATATGAGCACTCCCAGTTCCAATTTATATTCTGAGGTTCCTGTATTTATATGTACAGGTTTATTCACCAATATATATATATATATATGTATGTGTGTATATATATATATATATGTATGTATGTATATCTCACCCAATCAACAAAGTCTCAGATTTTACCATACAACTAAATTGAACCTTAAAATATTATATATGAAGTTACTCACAGGCATTTCAATAAACATAGAAAACTGGGTTGAGTTACTCACATTGTCATGAGAAGAAGAACAGAGGTCTTCTACTTGAAACAGGCTTTGAATACAAGCTGGAATCCCACTTGTTTACTTGCTTAATTCCCATTTTTTTTTTCCAGTTTGTAATTTGTATTTGTTTTTTTTTCTTTCTTCTTCCAGATTTGAAAAACTGGTTACATGCTTTTGGTTTGTGGAACAGACTTACAATGAGAGGGGAAGGCTAATATAAAGGAGATGTGTACAGGGTT
The DNA here is from genome assembly GCA_030765085.1 of Allium cepa. Lineage (NCBI taxonomy): Eukaryota > Viridiplantae > Streptophyta > Magnoliopsida > Asparagales > Amaryllidaceae > Allium > Allium cepa. The sequence goes on along the minus strand of CM060938.1, from coordinate 398,686,059 downwards.
ATTATTGTTTGTTTGTACAATAGTTATGGGCTGGTTTGAAAGCATTAAATGCTTCATGCTTCAATGTAACAGCCATCTCATTTTAATTCTTACAAGTACATTATGCATACACTTATATAGATATGCTGTTTGATTTCCTTTGCAAGTACCAAGTCTTATATTCAAAGTTTTCTCTTCTTTTGTGATCTTGTATTACTTTTGTTTGTAAAATAGGCATGCTGTGGATGTTTGCATTAAATGAAATGGTCCTTTATGTTTTGAATATATACTTGCTGCCTTGTTTTTCCAGCCAATGCATATATATATTTTGTTTTGGTATTCTTTTACAAGTGTACATACTTGTATGTATTTTTGTTTACTTGGTTTATGTTTATTTTGTACTCGTATTTATTTGTTTGAAAACTTTATTTGCATTGCCTGCATACACATCTCTTTTATTTTCTTTGTATATTATGCAAGCTTTATTACTTATGTAAATATATATACTTTATATTTTTCATTTACATAGCTTGCTTTGTGTTTGCTTTTAGATACTTGTTTTTTATTGTTCACACATTTTGTTTTAATGTTTAAATATAGCTGGTTTGTTTTGCAAGTTAATTCATATATATGTTTTGTTCCACTGCTTTGTCTTATTACTTTATAGTATGAATAACTTCTATTTTAACATGTTGTTAAAATTTATTTATGAGTTACTATATATATATATATATATATATATATATTTCTTAATTTATTTTATAACTCAAATATTTATTAAACCATTCATCTAAGATTTAAATTCAAATCATAATACACACACACACAAAAGATTTTATAATTTCAAATTGACTCATATATACCCAAATACATACATACATACATATATATATATATATATATATATATATATATATTCACATATATACATATATATACAATATTTAAAAATTTAAATGATTTATATAGAATATATTTGAACTCGGGGAAACTCACATCACTAAATCGATTAATTTCACCGTTTTCTTCAAAAATAGATTTTAATTATCATTTTAAATTTATATAAAAATCCGGGGTCGTTACAAACTTCCCCCCTTAAAAGGATTTCGTCCTCGAAATTCGCAGGCACGAAAACAACACAGAGATAGCTAGATAGAGAAATATCTTTTCAAATCAAGCTGGATATCAATTCTGCATTTGGGTCACCAAATCAGAATATCAACAATAGATACAAGAAATTATAATAAAATTTCAAATTTTGGTTTTAAACAAAATCGATTAATTGATTCAATTCAAATTATTCTTCATATTCTATTAATCAATTTAACTCAATTTAAAATTTCTAATTCATTTAAAATTTCCAATTTCAATTTTCAAATTCATATTCATTAAAGTTTTAATCAAAGAAATGATAAGGAATCGATGAAGATACGAAGTAAGAATTTCCTACAACGATTCGTAGAGCATCACCACACCGAAACTTCTTCTGGAGCTGCCACGAAGCAATTCAAAAGAATTTAGAACGAATCAAAGAAAATTGATCAGAAAGTTGTTTCCACTGTCACAGGGTATTGACCATTTATAATCGTATTTCCCTGTCCCCTATCTCGTTCTCTTCTTGTACTCATACTTACTATCGGTGGATGGTAAGAGAATTTACTGAGACATTCAAACGGATATCTTAGGAATTACTCATTCTAGGATTTACTTCATCCTATCTCTAATGAGTTACTTAATTTGTTACACTCCTGAGCTAAAGTTCAACCCTTAGCTCTGATACCAAATTGTAACGACTCGAATTTTTCCAGCTCAAAAATCGACATCCATACTTCAAATCGTACTCGAATGTCGTAGATTCGACCGTTCAAATCCGATTCGCCGGAGCTTATAACAACATTAAGTAATTAACACAGCGGAATAAAAGAATAATACATTGATATACAGCTTTGATACAATATCTGATACAACAGATGATCCAATAGATATCAATATACAACAGAGATATGATACAATAAATAGCAGCGGAAAAGAAAATAGATGATAACATATAGCAGCGGAACAAATAACTCTAAGATAGTCTTCAAAAGAGAACTCCGAGATCTGTAACTCCATTTCCAAGAATCAATCCAGCAGAAGCTCGAACCCCCAATAACATATCACCAAGCTCAGCAAGACTGGTGCGATCCAAAGACTGAACTAACTCCAGATAATCCACTATATCTAACTATCTGAAAAACCCAACTCTAGACTGCTCGTGTAGAAAATAATGAGCACCCAGAGTTTAGGAAAGAAACAATAAACTCCGGATCAGTCGTGGGACTGGTGTGAGCAATAAAAACAGTTTATCTTTAAAAACATTCAACAAAAGATTTTCAAAGTCAATTCGCAATGCTTTTTTAAAAATGAGACTACCATAAGGCCTCCCGCACACACACACACAATGCAAACGCAGAATCGGAGGAGATTTCTCCTTATGATAGTCAAAGATGCTTGATACGCATTAAAAGAAACATTTGATATTATTACTAGTGCATAGTGTAGGAAAAATTCATTTCGAAAGTAGAATATAAATCTTAGCCAACATACGACCATTATCGTATGCCTACTATAGCTAACCATGTTCAATAGCAGGTTACCGCCACATTCCATGGCAGGTTCTACAACTAAAACCGTACAAGGTTCGTATTGTTTCTTTGGATTTCCAACGGATGATCAGGCCAACGAACTTCCCATTGCCACATGAGAATGCCTCTGGATGGACATCCCCGAGAACCAAACCGGATCTCTACCAACACAAGGCCGGGTTACCCCTAACTGAGTAACAACTGACCGAATATGCCATCCCCCGGTCCTTTGGGACCTTTAACCGAGCGCTCGCAATCAATTCACACAATCATAAAGTGTTTTCAACATGAGTAAGTATCTGGGCTCCATACCATGATACCACCCTTTTCCAGAAGGAAATGCACACATCCTAAAGGGCGCTACCCCTCATAACCTTGCTGCATCTTTCCTGTTTTGACCATTCACGGGGTGTGAGGCTCGACGAAGTCACGTCCACAAAAACATACTTTATACAAAAGCCATGCTTTGGGTCAACAAATGATCATAGAAATGATCACAAAGATAGACGATCAAATAAATGATTCTATCACAAATAATCAACACAATGATCATTTCACAGAAACACTCAGCATGTCACATTACCAAATTGGGAATATATCGCTGATAACATCAACTACATAACCTCTGAGCTCGTACGTCTCAGAGAAGGGTGTTAAGCTAAAAGAATAAATTCTTCGCCACCAACAGAAATATATTTGAAAGAAATCGGCTTTATATCTCAATTTGTAATGTCAGACATACAATCCATACAAGTCTGTTCCGGGCTCGAACAGAACCGAAGGCACTTACAAAGAAGTCCTTGCAATCCAGATATTCACAATCCCGATCGGATTTCCCATCACTTAGGGAGTTTCTATACCGGCGCGACTCGGTGCAGAAACAATCGATAGGTCATCCTATCGCTTTCGCAAATACCCGGTCTTCATCACCGGTCTTCAAATGCTATCCATAACGATGTATCACATATTCGGAATGGGTTATACGATACAAAGGTCCTTTCCCGGCTAAACCGAATAGTGAGCGAAACATTTTAAAAATATATGGATATTGGGATTTCAATTAAGTCACAACTTATTACCCAAAACTTTTCTTCAAATGGCTTAACAAATTACCATTTTCAATCTTTAAACAAAAAGATTCATTTTCACAACCTTTAACGGTTTTAAACCATTTTCACATTTTAATCTTTTAAACAAAAGATTCATTCATAGATTTTTTTCCAAATCAATTTTCATTTCAATTTGATTAACTCGTTAAATCTTTAAATCAAAGATTTAACTTATAGCCTTCAAAAAAATTTCATTTCAATTTGATTTAAATAAATCATCAAAATAAATCTGTTAAAAATAAATAGATTTAATTCATAGCTTTCAAAAAGAATTCATTCATAACTTAGGAAAATCATTTCTCTATTCAATCTTGAAATTCCCCTAATTAACTGGAATCTCGGTTCTTATCTAAAAGTGTTTATCATTTGAAAACAACAGTTTTCATTTTGGAAATCTGATTCATTTATACGAGTTGAAATCCTTGGGTTAAATTCAAATTCCCAAAAATAATACTTTAAAAATGATTTAACTCATAATGACTAGTATAATATCATTAATCCCTAGTTTCAAATTACAGAATTCAATTTGAATATTGAATTCAAATTTAAATTAAAGTATTTAAATTCCAACACTTAATCCAGTTATTCAAAATAAATTTCCATCTTTGAAATTCCATTTCAAAAGCTTTTCACTTCTATTCCAATTCCAATTCCAATTCCAAAACATTTGAATTCAAATATTCAATTTTATAAATCATTTCAAAATCTGTGACTTAATCGATTTCCTCGTGAAATCCATATTTGTGTGTGTATAAGTGTGGTCAAGGGTTTAACACAATAGTGCAACATCATTCAACCATCACAGATCAAATACAACAATATATCTGATAAGCGATATAAATTATAACGCTTATCTTCATTCACAGATCACAGATTTATATATCACAGATAATAAATTACATCACAGATCACAACACAAATCAGGATAATCATAAAGCATCATATAACAGGGATATCAAACAGTTTAACATCCAATATAATCCAAACATCCATAAATAGGATTAATTTAATTATCTGATTAATTTAAATCAGATTAAATTTCTATGAATAATTCTTCTCACATTTATTATCAAAATAAATTTCAAGTAAATGATCCTCATTAACTATTCATAATTATTTAATTACTATTCTTAAGTAATTAAACTCAATTTAACTATTGTTAATTATCATTTAATTAACCTTTAAAATCATATGTTTAATCACTAATTATTTAATTTATTAAGTTCTAAACTGTAACTTAATAAATCTTAATTACTTGATTAAATAACCTTAATCATTTGTTTAAAAGACAACTCTTTATTAATTTAATGAATCTTATTTACAAATTAATTTACCTTAATTAATTTAACTCGAATCTTAATTTCTTGATTTAATAAATTAATCAATTATTCACTTGAACTAATTTAATGAGTGTATATCATTTTATCTTCACTAATTCACATTTAAAACATTTTCTAACTAATGTTTTAATTATCATCACAAAGCAAATCTAAACAATTTAAATATTAAAACTTCTTTGATTTCAGGACTAGGATTCAAATTATCTTTAATTCAGATTTAAATTTAGATTTAAACTTCTAGTTTCAAATTGCTTAAATTTTTCATTTAAAATTTCAACTCCATTTCAAATTTCTTTAATATATATTGAATTGCTTTTAAGTTATTAAAACAATTTTAAATTTAAAACTTATTTATGTTCAAACTAAACTCTACATTCAACTTGAATTTATATTAACATTTTAATTTGAACTCAGCTTTTAAAAATCTTGGTTTAAAATTTAAATTTGGTTTTAAAATTCTCAAACCAAAACAGTTTCAGGTTAAAAAAAAAACCTGCAACAACTTTTACTCGAGCCCAGACTCGATTTGCTTCGAGTCACTTACTCGATTTACTCGACTACCACTTCGCGTCATTTACCATCTTCCTCGAGACTTCCTGTACGCAACGCAACCCATCTCCTTCTTCTCCCTAAACTCCTCACTGATACACAAAAATAATGGTGCATATGCACCAACGACCGGAGCTTCTCCTATCAATCCCAACCACCTTGCCACATCATCGGCAACACGCATGGCTAACTCGACCATCCATCCTTGTCAATTTCCTCAGAAATCAAAATCGAGCATATCACAAAAACCTGGAACACTCGCAACCTTCAACTTCCAAAACCTGGAAGTTCGCCATCCTCGCCACCTCGTTCACCAGAGGCGCTGAATTTCTGGCCATCACCTCGTCGACGTCTCCCCTACCTTCACTCCAAATCGTGTAACACTCGATCGCACATAGGGGTTGAACGAAATGAAAATACTCGACCCTCCAAAACTAGGTCATCGGAAACAATCCACTCGCCGCCGCTTCCACAAGGCAGTGCACCCCCATCCACCATTTTTCCAACACTTCCTGTTCGCTCCTCCACCTCCAGCCCAAGCCCCGACCCCTCTGATCAACTAGACCGACCTCGGCGACTCGAAATGCAAAATTCGAACGAACCCAAACTACTCACAAACTAGATCGCTAAAAATTATGATATGAACTCTAAAATTCACGTCTTCCAGTGAAGATTCAAGCTAAGTATCTGAATTCGAAAATTTCAAGATTCAAATTTTGATCAATTTGAAGTTGTGCTAAAAAATATCTCTTTCCAGAGGTGATACCAAGTGATTTTAATTTAAATTTATTTTTAAAATTTAGTTCAGGGTTAAACAAACAATAGCTATTTTGATCTCAAGTCCAAATATTTAATAGTTTGGGAAGAAATGATTTTTTTTGAAATCAAACTTTGTTTTTAGAGTATCAAAGAGTAAACATATATGAGCACTCCCAGTTCCAATTTATATTCTGAGGTTCCTGTATTTATATGTACAGGTTTATTCACCAATATATATATATATATATATATATATATATATATATGTATGTATGTATGTATGTATGTATGTATGTATGTATGTATGTATATCTCACCCAATCAACAAAGTCTCAGATTTTACCATACAACTAAATTGAACCTTAAAATATTATATATGAAGTTACTCACAGGCATTTCAATAAACATAGAAAACTAGGTTGAGTTACTCACATTGTCATGAGAAGAAGAACAGAGGTCTTCTACTTGAAACAGGCTTTGAATACAAGCTGGAATCCCACTTGTTTACTTGCTTAATTCCCAGTTTTTTTTTCCAGTTTGTAATTTGTATTTTTTTTTCTTTCTTCTTCCAGATTTGAAAAACTGGTTACAGGCTTTTGGTTTGTGGAACAGACTTACAATGAGAGGGGAAGGCTAATATAAAGGAGATGTGTACAGGGGTTATTATTGTTTGTTTGTACAATAGTTATGGGCTGGTTTGAAAGCATTAAATGCTTCATGCTTCAATGTAACAGCCATCTCATTTTAATTCTTACAAGTACATTATGCATACACTTATATAGATATGCTGTTTGATTTCCTTTGCAAGTACCAAGTCTTATATTCAAAGTTTTCTTTTCTTTTGTGATCTTGTATTACTTTTGTTTGTAAAATAGGCATGTTGTGGATGTTTGCATTAAATGAAATGGTCCTTTATGTTTTGAATATATACTTGCTGCCTTGTTTTGCCAGCCAATGCATATATATATTTTGTTTTGGTATTCTTTTACAAGTGTACATACTTGTATGTATTTTTGTTTACTTGGTTTATGTTTATTTTGTACTCGTATTTATTTGTTTGAAAACTTTATTTGCATTGCTTGCATACACATCTCTTTTATTTTCTTTGTATATTATGCAAGCTTTATTACTTATGTAAATATATATACTTTATATTTTTCATTTACATAGCTTGCTTTGTATTTGCTTTTAGATACTTGTCTTTTTATTGTTCACACATTTTGTTTTAATGTTTAAATATAGCTGGTTTGTTTTGCAAGTTAATTCATATATATGTTTTGTTCCACTGCTTTGTCTTATTACTTTATAGTATGAATAACTTCTATTTTAACATGTTGTTAAAATTTATTTATGAGTTACTATATATATATATATATATATATATATATATATATTTCTTAATTTATTTTATAACTCAAATATTTATTAAACCATTCATCTAAGATTTAAATTCAAATCATAATATATATATACACACACACAAGATTTTATAATTTCAAATTAACTCATATATACCCAAATATATATATATTCACATATATACATATATATACAATATTTAAAAATTTAAATGATTTATATAGAATATATTTGAACTAGGGGAAACTCACATCACTAAATCGATTAATTTCACCGTTTTCTTCAAAAATAGATTTTAATTATCATTTTAAATTTATATAAAAATCCGGGGTCGTTACAGTAGGTAAGTTGCGAAGGGTAGACATTGAATGTTTCAGTTTCGTATAAACACTATTCTTCGAACGTATGCAAGTACTTGTCTACCAGAACTCTTTGGCACGATAGCATGCTTTTGGTTACCCTACGACGGAACAAATAGTTATCCTGATGCGGCGTAAAAGTAATCGGGAAATATGATGTAAACACATAAAGCATGATGGAAACGAACCTTTACATCAAGAAGTTGGAGATTAATGGAGTAAACCTCTTTTGCGGATTTGGTGATTGAATTCCATATCCTAAATGGTTTGACGTGGATGTAATCCTAGTTAGGACTGATGGTTAAGTCTAAGAGTAGCTGATATTTATTGGCCATATCTGTTAAAAATAATTGAGACATAGTTAACAATAGGAATTAACATACAAGTTGGAAAAAAGTAGAATATAAGTTGCAAAGTAAGAAAGCAGACAGAAATTGGCTGCCCTGTACTGGACATAGTGACATAGAAGCTAGAGGGGCAGACGGATATGCATTTCGTGCATGGAATTGAAAGCAAGAAGAGATGAATGTTTAATGCTAATGTACCTTGGGAGTACTACAAAGTTGGAGGTAATAGTTTGATGTTGAAGAGGGTATGGTGTAAAAGCAATGTTTGAATTTTTTATACTGGTAAAGTAAGGAATATAACCAATTCACGTTTACAGTTCAATTTGAAGGACATGTGTAGGTATGATTTTACTGCCATGAAGTGTGTGTAGTTATTTTATGTATTGGGTTTGAACAGTGGACCACTGGTAAATAACAACAGGAAAAGGTCAATAACTGCAACACCAGACAATCACTTTAATTTAACTTAGTTTTAAATAAGTAGATATAATTGATAGCCCCACAAGCGGGCTGTTTGATGAAGTTAGGTTTACTGAACCAAATTGATATTCATCATTTATTATATGTATATGTGTTCACTTTTTGGATAAACTATCAATTTGAATAAAGTTGTGTTATGAACAGGGTTCCAGTTGAGATATTAACTATGTTGTCCACAAATTAGTTCACCGTGTGCATATAATATGGAACGTTAGGATAATGATGAGCGAAATAAAAATACTGTGTAATTTAATATCAACTAACACCTCGTTTGTAGTCAGTTAATTATGGATGATGGAAGACAGAGTGTAGGAAACAGTGGCACATTTATATTTAACTGGAAGTATATTATACATCAAGTTACAAACCAAATGAAAATGTTCATCCAGAAGTGCTATCCTGTAAAGTACATGGCGTTCATGCTATTTATGACGGATCTGGTGTGTATGGGGTTGGCTGTATACCGGAATATAAAAACCAAAAATTAAAATCCTATTACTGATGCAACATCTACTCGTTCATTATGTCATCAACGACCAACAGTTTGCATATATAACTAAAAATACCGTATATAACTTTGCATTTAAGTATACTGATATCAAGCTCTACTGATTTCAGCATCTTCTGTTCTTGTTCAGTGGAAGAAAATCTACTAATTTGATAAAGATCAACAACAAAGCAAGCGAGACAGTTTAGAATTCATGTTTATAGCATACAGTGATGGCTGTAGGGGAAAGTACATGCATGAAATGGGGATAGCACAGTGCTAAATTTTAGTTTGTTATAACTACATATATCTGTGCACATAAGAAAACACGTACAATGGTACAAATGGTATAGTACACGGACATTGTACGTGTTTATATAAATATCTAGTCGCAATTAGAAATGAAATTATTTTAATGTTTAAACATTGCATACAACGGATTCAGTTTGGTAGGGTAATATGGTACTAAATATTACAGCTGAGCGGTTTACAAATAGAAGATGGTACAAATAGTAATATATAAGGACTGTCATATATAAAGTGAAGTACATAATGAGAATAGACTTCTCTTTGCGGGGGAGCAGAGAAGTTAATATAGCAGTGAATGTAAACAGAGAGAAGTTGAAACATAAAATGGAACCATGAACAGGGTGAAAACAGATAGAGATTGATGTTGTGGGAGGAAGTTGTTTAATTTTGCGCTTATTTTATGACCGCTTACTTCTTCCTCTTCCTCTTTGAAGTCCATCCACGTTTTGGGTGCGTCCCACCATTAACAACGCCAAAGTGAGATTCACTGTCAGCTCCAATGACATCTTCTATTTTACCTGAAGTGTGGAAACAACCGTCTCCTACAGGAGTGCAGAGTGGTTAGGTCAGTTTCGTACTATGTTAGTTGGCTAGCACTGTGGACCGTGTGTTCAATTACATACCTACTTAACTTTCATCGTTTCTTCACTCACCAAACCTGAGTAGTGTAAGAGCAGCAGGGTTTGTGAGATTACAGTATCCGGCTTGTTATGAAGAACAAAAGAGCTATGCAAGAGAAACGTACTCATTTTTCGAGCCATCCTTGACTCGGCAGTTAACTGTGTACCTCCAACCTTCTTTGTATTGGTTGAATTCACGGATTCAGGTTGATCAGTGTAGGAGTTGTATGGTTGCTGAATATTTAAAAGTCTGCTAACAGCCAATGTTTTTCCATGGTTGATGATGTCATAGTTAGAAGGTCTAAATTCAAATGGAGCTTCGGCACCCATTAAGCTATCGAATGTTTTGCCAATCAGTTCGTCACCATTGCTTTAAAAGAACATAAACAGTGGTGTTATACAGCTGTAGTTTAGAACGATAGGGGTAATAAGACAGTATGTATATGTTATGGATAAATTGTCAAGAATTAGGACTTTAAATTGAAAACTAATTTAACTTATAATTTGTGTACCGTTCTCGATAGTTTGATCATCTCATCCACGCTCCATTTGATTAAGCATGCGGCATCTTTATAAAACACAATTACAGTAGCAGAACCAGTGTGGTCGAAAACTTCCATTGATAACGGGTACCTATAGAGATGAGGTAGGCAGTCAGCGAGGGTAAAGTTACCGACTGATTGGATTACTCATACCTATCCACCGGATCTTTCGACAAATTTGCATGGCAGATAACTCCATCCGGATGTTGTGTTGATCTTCATTACAGTTGCGTTCACTACATACTTATTTGACTATATATAAGAGAGTTAGAGAAAAATATTAGTAAAATATTGATGGTAGTATAGCAGAAGAAATAAATAATAAGTCATTATGTGGCAGTCATTAGCTCTTATGTCTGTTACCATCTTAGCTATGGTACTTCTAATTTCGTGATCTTAAGTTGTTGAAGTTGTTGGTCGATGACATTCAACTGTGGTCATGGTACTACCTCCACTTTCTCTGACTCTTTAATTTATTACAATAAGGGTTAGTATTAGGACATAAAGTACACAGTAGTAGTAGTTGATGTAACCAAATAAGGGAGAAACCTGGAATTTAAATCAGCTAAGTCTGGACAGTCAATGTTTGAGTACATTTGTGTAGCATTGGTTGATGAAAAGGTAAACTCTCCTACAATAAGTGGATTGGTTATAAGATTGAGAAAACAGGGTAAAGTGTAATTGAGTACTAAAAAGTTACCTTTAAATAGTTTTACTAAAATAGAAGTGAATGTCGGTGAGGGTGGTTGGTTTTCCGAATCAATAACACCCACATCTATGAGGTTTTTCTTCTCAGCCCACAAAGTGATAGATATATTCTTTGAACTGTGTAAAAGCTAAATCGAGGGTCTTTATAACCATACAAATGAATATTAATATAAGAAAGTGTTAAAGATGGAACCTTCCAATGCAAACCGTAAGCTCTCTCTTAGATGTTTGACATCCAGTCCTTGTTGTGACTTGAGCAACATCTAAAATGCTTCATAGAATACCACCGATATCTATAAAATATATGGAGAAATTAGGAACATTGAAGAAATATATGGAATATTGTATTCAGAAAGGGTTGATTAGTAGAACATGGCAAATAGTAGAATGGAATTAGTGTTCACCTGTAGGTTGAGCCACTTTATCTATGCATTGAGTGAGAGTGTCATCATCAACAAAAAAAAACCTATATCTAGGAATATTTTACATCATAGGTGGTAGCCTTTTTACTTGGGTATCTTGACAGAAGATGATCATCAATTCCTCATCTATAGGATGGTAGGTAAGTTGCGAAGGGTAGACGTTGAATGTTTCAGTTTCGTATAAACACTGTTCTTCGAACGTATGTAAGTACTTGTCTACCAAACTTTTTGGCATGATAGCATGCTGTTGGTTACCCTACGATGGAATAAATGGTTATCCTAATGCAGCATAAAAGTAATTAGGAAATATTATGTAAACATATAAAGCGTGATGGAAACAAACCGTTACATCAAGAAGTTGGAGATTAGTGGAGTAAACCTCTTTTGCGGCTTTGGTGATTGAATTCCACATCCTGGATGGTCTGACGTGGATGCAATCCCAGTTAGGATCGTTGGTTAAGTCGGAGAGTAGCTGATATTTGTTGGCCATATCTGTTAAAAATAATTAAGACATAGTTAACAACAGGATGTAACATACAGGTTGGAAAAAAATAGAATATAAGTTGCAAAGTAAGAAAGCAGATAGAAATTGATTGCCCTGTACTGGACAGAGTGACATAGAAGCTAAAGGGGCAGACTGATATGCATTTTGTACATGCAATGGAAAGCAAAAAGAGATGAATGTTTAATGCTGACGTACCTTGTGAGCACTACAAAGTTGGAGGTAATAGTTTGATGTTGAAGAGGTATGGTGTAAAAGCAGTGTTTGAATTATTTATACTAGTAAAGTGAGGAGTATAACTAATTCATATTTACAGTTCGATTTGAAGGACAAGTGTAGGTATGGTTTTACTGCCATGAAGTGGGTGTAGTTATTTTATGTAGTGGGTTTGAATAGTGGACCACTGGTAAATAAAAACAGGAAAAGGTCAATAACTGCAACATCAGACGATCACTTTAATTTAACTTAGTTTTAAATAAGTAGATATAATTGATAGCCCCACCACCAGTTTATTTAACGGGCTATTTGGTGAAGTTAGATTTTCTGAACCAAATTGATATTCAGCGTTTATTATATGTACATGTGTTTGCTTTTTGGATAAATTACCAATTTGAATAAAGTTGTGTTATGAACAGGGTTCCAGTTGAAATATCAACTATGTTGTCCACAAATTAGTTCACTGTGTGCATATAATACGGAACGTTAGGATGACGATGAGTGAAATAAAAATAATGTGTAATTTAATATCAACTAACACCTCGTTTGTAGTCCATTAATTATGGATGATGGAAGATAGAGTGTAGGAAACAGTGGCACATTTGTATTTAACTAGAAGTATATCATACATCAAGTTACAAACCAAATGAAAATGTTCATGCAGTGCCATCCTGTAAAATACATGGTGTTCATGCTGTTTATGATGGATCTGGTGTATACGGGGTTGGTTGTATACCGATTATAAAAACCAACAATCAAAATCCTATTACTGATGCAGCATTTACTCGTTCGTCATGTCACCAATGACCAACAGTTTGCATATATAACTAAAAATACCGTATATAACTTTTGCAGTTAAGTATATTGAATTTCAACATCTTCTGTTCTTGTTCAGTGGAAGAAAAATTATTAATTTGATAAAGATCAACAACAAAGCAAGCAAGACAGTTTAGAATTCATGTTTGTAGCAATTTTATTGACAATCACGATATCCTATTTCCTGTAGTTGTAAAGAGAATTAAATGTGATTTATAAAGCTAATGGTTATAGTGTCACTTGATTAGACATAGCTAGCAAACATTCTTTAAAAAAAAATTAAACCAACCAGACTGTCTTCGTTATAATTATAGTGATAAGCAGCTCAGTATGTATCTAAAATAGGTACATCTAAAGAGAGCTCAAAAATCAAGGTTCATGATGTTGCTCTTCCAAACAGTAATTAAAGTGAAATACCAGATTACAGAGAATGAAGCATATGAATCAAAATATGAACTACTCAAATTGCATAACAGTGAATAGTTGATTCTAGAAGTGGGGCTTTATTCATAAAGTGGAGTACTGCAATTAGACGACAGAATTACTTTATGGTTACTGGTTGAGCATGAGGAGTGCAATGTTTGCACCATGTCATGAATATTTGTCTATGATAGGTCATTTAAAAGAGCTACATTGAGAAATGACCGCACAGACCATGTATGACTTCAAAATAAACGGGTTACATAAAAGGCTTTGAACTAAAGAAAATCAATATTTGGCAAACATAAATAGTGCAACAAGTAAAAAAATTCTATAATAGCAAAAAAATAATAAACAATCCTGTACAGTTGATTCCTAAACATAATGCAAGTGTAAGAGAGGAAAAATATAATGTTTATAGCTTTGAAATAAATCTGTTTGGTACTACACCCAACCACAGTTTTGTTCATCATATATAGGTCAAAAAATACATTGTACACGTAACCAATAAAATGAAAGTGAATTATGTGTGAAAGAAATTTTAAGTTGTAGTAGATGCTCATGTGTAATGACTAATAGATTGTTATCAGGAAAGCAATACTGGTATATCAGTATGAAATATTGTTACTGGGCCGAGGCCTTTAATTTCTAGCCCACTAGAATTTTACAGTTGTATAAATATAACTCATTTGTACATCAGAGTATTATTAATAAAAGCTTTACAATAGTCTCTGTTTCGTTACATGGTATCAGAGCGGACGCCTAACATCAAACAAATCAAGATCCTCAAGCAATAATAAAAAAGGTGAGAAGATAAGAAATTATCAAATCTCATCAGAGTTAATCTCATCATCTAAGATTTCTATTATACAGTTTAACAACTGTATAACAATTTCTTTGAAAGAAAAGAAATATCATCATTTGAAGGGGCTGCCGTGCCAAAGAGGGAGATATCAGAGTAATATCATCATCTATCTACCCTCTGGCTGCATTCAATTCATCAGATCATCAAAATTTCAAGAAACTCACCAGAAGTGTCGTGCCTTGACCACCAGTCCGATTCAGATCATCATTCTGGCCAGATCAGGCTGCACTTCATCTTATTCCTTTGTTTACAATCCTGAAATTTGATTTAGCACATCATCTTGTTGACAAAGACTTCTTCATCATGTCAGAAGGAGGCAGTGATAACACAAATACTCCAAATAATCAATCAAGAACCACTCAACAACATTCCACCACCACTCAAGATCTCATCAAGTCCATAATCAAGCCACAAAGTCAGATCATCACCATACAACTTGATGAATCCAACTATTTATTGTGGAAATTTCAGATTGAAACAGCTATTAGAGGGTATGGACTGCAAGAATATGTTCTTGGCACTTTAATTACTCCTCCAAGATTCACTACAGATCAAGAAGGAAAACTTGTAAGTAATTCTGAATATACAATTCATGAGAGACAAGATAGCTTAATAAGTTCTTGGTTGTTATCATCGATCAGTACAAGTTTACTGCCACAACTTGTTGGATGTAAAACAACTAGTGAAATATGGCACACTATTGAACAAATATTTAGTTCTCAGTCTGCAGCAAGAATAATGCAATATAAAAGGCAACTTCAAAACTTGAGAAAAGATAATATCAGCATGAGAGAATATCTCTCCAAAGCCAAGACAATCTGTGATCAGTTAGCCTCAGCTGGACACAATATAACTGATACAGAACAAAAATTGTGCATCTTGAGTGGCCTGGATGATGACTATGAGGCAGTAGTTGCTGTAATATCATCTAATGAAAATCTGCCAATACTGCAGAACGTTCAATCCATTCTTATTGCACACGAGGGAAGACTAGAACAAAAGAAACCAGCAAATTGGGATGGTAATGTCAACCATGCAACTGTAAGCAAAGGTAGAAATCAAGAAAAAAATCAAGGCAACAGAAACCAATCAAACAACTCTAGAGGTGGTCAATCTGGCAGATTCAGAGGAAGAGGTGGCAGATGGAATCTCAATAATAACAAACCAAGATGTCAGATATGTGAAAAATATGGTCACACTGCCATTGTTACTTCAGATATGATGCCAACTTTACACCAGCTCAGCAAATCAACACTAATTCAAGAACTCAAAATCCCAATGTTAACATGGTCAGTGCACAACAGGAGCCCACATCAGACAACACAAACACAAATGCAGCAAAAGTAGAAGATATACATGATGAAAGCTGGTATCCTGACTCAGGTGCAACCAACCATGTAACAAACAACATGGAAAACTTAAATCTTGGCAACAGAGAATACAAAGGTACACAATCTTTATGTATGGGAAATGGCAAATCTATAAAAATATCCCACATAGGAAATGCAAGTATTAATGGAACCAGACAATTGTATCTAAACAACCTGTTAATGGTTCCATTAATTAGAAATTTTTTAATGAGTGTGTCACAATTTGCCAAAGACAATAATGTGTACTTTGAGTTTCACCCCAAATATTGTCTAGTTAAAGATAAACTAACTGTTGAAGTGATTTTGCAGGGTAGAGAACATAAAGGACTTTACAAATTTGATGTACCAAACTCAAGAAGTGTTGAAAGTAATGAAAATTGGTTTCATATTTCTGAAGTTAAAAACACTAAAAACTTTGATGTATGGCACTATAAGTTGGGACATCCCAGTTTGAATATAATGAAGCATGTTTTGAGCAGTTGTGACAACACTCGTATCAGTAAAATTCATGATTCTTATATTTGTGTATTCTGTCAAATGGGCAAGAGTCATAAGCTTGCATTTCCATACTCAAAAACTGTTTACAACAAGCCTCTTGAACTTGTTGCAACAGATTTATGGGGACTAGCCCCTCTACATACTGACTATGGATACAAGTATTACATTTCATTTATTGATGCTTACTCCAGATTTGTATGGATTTATTTTTTAAAATCTAAATTAGAAACCAGGAATGCTGTGATACAATTTATCACTAATGCAGAAAGACAAACAAACCGTCAATTGAAACCCATACAAACAGATGGTGGTAAAGAATTTTTACCTTTGAAAGGTTACTTTGAGATGAAAGGTATAACTCAAAGAATAACATGTCCAAATACTTCAGAACAAAATGGTCTTATTGAGAGAAAGCACATGCATATAGTAGAAACTGGTTTAACACTGCTAGCACAGGCATCTTTACCACTAAAATTTTGGCCAGATGCCTTTTCCACGGCAGTTTATTGGATTAGTAGACTGCCCACAAAATTTATGAAGTTCAAGAGTCCAATGGAAGTGCTATTCAGTATTAAACCAGATTATCAAAGTCTAAAGGCCTTTGGATGCCTATGCTTTCCCTACTTAAGACCATACAACATACACAAACTTGATTACAGGTCAATGCCATGCACCTTCATTGGATATGCCACAAACCAGAAAGGATATAAATGCATTGATGATAAAGGAAAAGTATACATATCCAGGCATGTTGTGTTCAATGAACATGAGTTTCCTTTAGCAATGCAGCAATCAAAACAAATCAGAAAGTTCAAAATCCAATGCTATCAATACCTCAAGTGCTACCCTCACCAGAAGTTATCATACCTGAGCATAACACTGATCATCTTGAAGGAGGTGACACCAGCTCTCAACACACAGTGCCCATAATTGAACCGGGTCAAGAATCTGCTGGTGCACCAACTGGGCTTGACAGTATATCTCAAGACTCCAGTCATTATTCAGATACTCATCAAGTACTGCATGATGCTCAATCACACAGTACCCAACCAGAAACTGCTGATGAAGATAGACAACCACCTGCAAACATTGGGCACTACATGATGACAAGAGCAAAATATGGAATATTTAAACCAAAAACATATAGCATATAGTCAGAGCTCACAGAACCAAGTACATATGAACAGGCAATTTAGGATGATAAGTGGAGCAATGCTATGCAAGAGGAGTACAATGCTTTGATAAAAAACAAGACATGGGATCTTGTACCATTACCAAAGAATAAAAATATAATTGGATGCAAATGGACCTTTAGATTAAAAAGAAACCCTGATGGCACAATTCTTAAGCATAAGGCAAGACTGGTAGCAAAAGGGTATTCACAGCAGAATGGATTTGATTTTAATGAGACTTTCTCTCCTGTTGTGAAGCCCACTACCATTAGGGTCATATTAACTATTGCCTTACATAAGAATTGGCCAATCAGGCAATTAGATGTTAATAATGCCTTTCTTAATGGTGAATTGCAGGAGGAAGTGTACATGGAGCAGCCACATGGGTTTATACAAGAAAACAGAGATCAACTAGTTTGCAAACTCAACAAAGCACTATATGGACTTAAGCAAGCTCCCAGAGTTTGGTTTGACAAGCTGAAGACAATATTAGCAAGACATGGCTACAACCCCACAAAATCCGACAACTCACTATTTACTAAATTCTTAAACAATACAGCTGTGTACATATTAATTTATGTTGATGATTTTGTTATCACAGGGAATAACAACTCTGAAATCATGAACATTACACAATGTCTCAAAGAAGAATTCTCAATTAAAGACCTGGGTGAGCTAAACTACTTCCTTGGTGTAGAAGTCAAAAGAACATCACTATCAGAAATTCATCTAAACCAAAGAAAGTACATCAATGAATTACTCATCAAGGACAAAATGGATAAAGCAAACTCATTGCCTACACCAATGACAAGCAATTGTCATCTATCAAAAAACAGAGGTGAACCAATTCTAAATGATAAAGAATACAGAAGCATTGTGGGAGCACTGCAGTATGTCACAATCACTAGACCAGACATCTCCTTTAGTGTGAATAAAGTAAGTCAGTTTATGCAAGAGCCACATGATGAACATTGGAAGGCAGTTAAAAGAATTCTTAGATATTTAAAAGGCACTATTAACCAAGGACTGATTATGCAAGAAAGTTCAACTCTATGCATAAATGGTTACAGTGACTCAGATTGGGCAACAGATCAGGATGACAGGAAGTCAACTACAGGGTACTGCATTTATTTAGGTAAAAATCCAATATCTTGGTGTGCAAAAAAACAATCTACAGTATCTAGGTCAAGCACAGAGGCTGAGTATAGAAGTATTGCTAGTACCACTGCAGAAATTATGTGGCTAACTTCTATACTGAATGAATTAAAAATCAAACTTGATTATAGGCCGACAATTTGGTGTAATAATCAGAGTTCAATTGCTATCTCAGCAAATCCAGTGCTTCACTCTCGCACAAAACATATCGAGCTCGATTTATATTTTGTACGAGAGCAGGTAATCAACAAAAACATTGAAGTCAGATACATACCTTCAACTTACCAGAAAGCTGATATTTTCACAAAGCCCTTATCACGGCCAAACTTCATCAGATTTAGGCGAGAGCTCAACGTGGACGAAGCCAACATGAATCTCAGATCCAAAGGGAAGATCTATATTCCTGAGGTATCTAAAGTTGAAATCGAAGATTATCAAGACCTCTCCTCACTGCCAAATCAGAAGCGAGACCATCTCGCCAGCTAAGTGACGCTCTGTATGCTAGCAAACCCTCTATCTCATGATTGTGAACGTATTTCTTATCAGAGATGAAGATGGAGCAAATTCTCTCTGACGGCTCAGTATCGCAATTTTTTACAAACCCTAACCCTAACGTTAGCTTTGAGGGGGGGGGGTAATAGATTGTTATCAGGAAAGCAATACTGGTATATCAGTATGAAATATTGTTACTGGGCCGAGGCCTTTTATTTCTAGCCCATTAGCATTTTACAGTTGTATAAATACAACTCATTTGTACATCAGAGTATTATTAATAAAATCTTTACAATAGTCTCTGTTTCGTTACAATGACGCATCGTTTTAATGATGACCTATTTTTCGTTAAAGCTGGAAAACGCCCTAATCCAAAAGAATACCAGTTTGTATGAATCCGCTATGTTGTATTTACTAAACATTGATATTACCAAGTAAGAAAAAAATTACTTTTAATATGTACCTGAAAAATATCTATTCATATAGAGATAACTATGCTTTTTCGGCTGATAGTTGTCCAATACCTTCATATCACCTACCTACGCATTTTTCTAGTTTCCCTGTACGTTAAAAAAACCCATTTTTTATGACAGCCTAAAATGTCGTGTTGGAGTATTGTTTAGCTGTGAAATGTCAATGAAGTAGGAAAAAATATACAACAAAATAAAGCTGACATATAACCAACGTCCACACGGGTTTAAGAATACTTCTTTGGTATTTTTACTCAAATAACGTAGTTTAAGTGCATATAATGCTATGTGATTTGCACTACAGTTGTTTAATTTGAACAAAGCCTGGAGGTTGGCTTATAAAAATTGTATAGTTTTCAATGCTTTAAAATTACTTAAGAAGACAAATGATGGTGGTCATAGTTTTCATTTAGGTTACAAAGAATGATGATGATCAGAGGGAATAAATGAGTTATTTGTATGTTGTGATTTGTTAACCTTCGGAGCACAGCTTACTATGCAAAAACATAAGACACTTGTAGCAGCTCTTTATTCCTTTCAGAATTAAAATAGCGTTATGCCAATATATAACCGATGAACAAAAATTCTATTTCAATCAATTACTAGCAGTCTTAATTCATTTTGACAAACAATATACCATGAGAAAACAGTACATGCCATATTAAAAAGAAGCCTTTTTATGCCTCAAAATTGGAAATTTGATACAAGATGAATTTTATTGATTTCTTGAGAGATTACAATTACAAAAATGATATCACAGCATAATATACATACATACTGTACTTATAATACATAAGACATGATAATGGACCGAGAGATGAGGCCCCATACTTGGAAGCCATTGGATGATAGGAATATGTATCACCCGTTGATTGTAATCTAGAGGGTTATTAGATCAGCTGCATCATTTCATTTCTCTTATTTCCCCCTTCAAGCCTAACGAAGTTAGGGTTTGTGATTTTCGTTCCCAAATCAAAGCTGATTAGATAATTTTCCAAAAAAAAAGCACCCGATCTTACAGAGCTTAGAACTTTTAGAAACTTTATGTGATTTGAGAGCTCCCTACAGAGATATTGATGTGCAATTTAAGAGTTGAGTGCTGTTAGAATGGAATTTGAGATGATTACTTTTTTAGTGATGAGCTTCTGCAAAATCCTTGCTTTGCACTAGTTTTGCAGAAGATATTTCGTCTCTGAATGGTGTTAGATCTGAATCTTCAGATCTGAGCTTTAAGTTTCTGATATGTTGATTGTTTAAGAGTTGCACTTTTGAAAGGTCCTTGCTTTGCAAATTTCTCGTAGAGGGCTTTGCGTCTCTGCTTGATGTCAGATGTTTAACTTTGAGATAGAGCTTTACATCTTCAACGTGAAGCTCTTGCTTTAATCTAAGAAAGCTTTGCTTGGACAGAAGTTTCGTTAAGATGTCTGCCTTTTGGTAAGCTGCAGGTATACGGTTTATCATCAGCTTTCCTTTCATAACTTATTTTCTTATGAAATATAAATTAAGTTCCACATGTTCTATTCTTGAATGCAAAACTGGATTTGCTGCAAGTAGTGTTGCACTTAGATTATCACACCAGATTGTTGCTATATTGTCAGTCTTGACTTTTAATTCACTTAGTAATGACTCAATCCACATTATCTCTGCTGTAGCATAGCAACACTTCGATATTCGACTTCAGTGCTTGATCTTGATACCGTGGGTTGTTTTTTTGAACACCAGTAAATAGGATTTTTGCCTAAAAATATACAGTATCCACTGGTTGATTTTCTGTCATCATAGTTAGTAGCCCAATCTGCATCTGAATAACCATTGATGTTAAATGTTTTGCATGATTGTAAAACTAGTCCCTGATTTACAGTTTCTTTGAGATATCTGAGAATTCTTTTAACTACTTTCCAATACTCATCAAGTGGCTTGTGCATGAACTGACTAACTTTGTTTATGCTGTATGTAATCTCTGGTCTTGTTATTGTGACATATTGTAGTTCTCCAACAATACTTCTGTACTACTTATCATTAGTTATTAGATTACCTTTATTTGATAAGTGAAAGTTGCTTGTCATTGGTGTGCATAGAGAATTTGCCTGAAGCATCTTAGATCTGATCAGTATGTCAGTGATGTATTTGCATTGATTTAGATGCAACGTAGTGGATGAAATTTTCTTTACTTCAGTGCCAAGTAAATAGTGTAGGCTTCCCTGGTCTTTGACAGGAAATTCCTTGTCCAGATGTAGTGGGAGATTGTTTATTTATGTGGATTTATTTCCTGTAGTAATAAAATCATCGACACGTATCAGAACATAAATGATAATATCATTGCTAAACTTGATAAACAGTGAATTATCAGATTTTGTAGGATTGTAACCAAGTTTAGCTAAAGTTGATTTTAACTTGTCAAACCACACCCTTGGGGTTTGTTCAAATCCATATATTGCCTTGTTTTGCTTACAAACACAGTCTTCATATCCTCTTTGCCTAAAGCCTTGAGGCTGATCCATGTAAACTTCCTCCTATAATATACCATTTAAGAATGCATTATTTATGTCTAGTTGCTTGATGATCCAATCTCTTTGGAAGGCAATTGTTAGAATAATTCTAATAGATATAGGTTTCACAACTGGTGAAAAAATTTCATTAAAATCAAACTCATGTTGTTGTGAATACCCCTTAGCTACTAATCTTGCCTTATATTTAGAGATTGAACCGTCAGCATTTTTCTTTAGTCTATATGTCCACTTGCATCCTACAATATTTTTGTTGGGTGGTAAAGGAACAAGCGTCCATGTTTTGTTTCTCATAAGTGCGTCATGTTTTTCTTTCATAGCAGTGACCCATTTATCATTTTGAATGGCCTGCTGATATGTGCTTGGCTCTTTAGTTTCCAAGTTTGCATTATATATTTTTGGTTTGAATATGCCACTTTTTCCCCTTATTGTCATGTGGTGACCTGCTCTTGCAGGTTGTTGATTTCTGTCATTTGATGTGGATTCATGTTGAGTATTGGGTGATAGTGCATCATCCAATACTCGATGAGAATTTGATAGAGAGTTGTTGTCTTATTATGATGAATGAGTTGAGCTCTCTGATGATTTGTTAGACTCCTGGTTTGGTTCTGGGTTCAAGTCCCCTTGAATTGACATTGGAATAGGTTGTTCATATGGATTTTCATATCCTGTCTCTGTTTATTCTGATGTAATTTTATCTAGTTGAGTTGGTATTGGCGGTAATGAGTATTTTGGGTTGCATAACTTCTGTGTGATTTTGACTCTGACTTGTTGAAAGGAAAAACCTGCTCATTGAAAATTACATGCCTGGATATGTAGATTTTGCCATTAGTTTCTAGGCACCTATATCCTTTCTGATTAGTTGCATAACCTAGAAAGGTACAAGGAGATGATCTGAAATTCAACTTGTTAGTATTATAACATCTTAAATAAGGAAAGCACATACACCCAAATACTTCTAGTGCTTGATAATCAAGTTTAATTTTGTAAATTAATTCTAATGGACTTTTAAATTTGAGCATTTTTGTGGGTAACCTGTTTATCAAGTATACTGAAGTTGCGAATGCATCTGGCCAGAATTTTAGTGGCATTGATGCATGAGGTAGTAGGGTGAGACCTGTCTCAACAATGGGTCTGTGCTTTCTCTCTACAAGCCCATTTTGTTTTAATGTGTATGGGCATGTCATTCATTGTGTTATTCCAAATTTTGAAAGTACTCTTTTAATGGCATAAATTTTGAACCACCATCAGTTTGAATAACTCTTAACTGACTGTTTTTTTGTTTTTCTGCATTGACTATAAACTGTAAAACTGCATTATGAGTTTCAGATTTAGTCTTTAGGAAATATATTCACACATATCTACTGTAAGCATCAACAAAAGATATATAATACTTATATCCATAATCAAAAGTAATTGAGGCTAGAACCTATAGGTCAACAGCAACCAATTCAAGAGGTTTATTATATATAATGACAGAATTTGGAAAAGGAAGCTTGTGACTTTTACCCATTTGGCACTAAATGCAAACATAAGGTATGGAAATATTATTAATAGAAATATTATTGTTATTTAAAATTTGTTTTACAATCTTTACACTTGGAAGTCCCAATTTACAGTGCCAAACATCAATTTTCTTACAGTTTTCTCTCTGTTTGATTTCAGAAACATTACACTCCTTATTTGTAGAATTTTTTGAATTAGCAACATTGAATTGATAAAGTCCCCTAACTTCTCTACCCTGCAAAAGAGTTTCCTTAGTTAGAATATCTTTGACTAAACAATATTTTGGATAATACTCAAAATAAACATTGTTGTCTTTAGCAAATTATGATACACTTATTAGATTTTTTCTGATTGGGGGAGCTCTTAACAAGTTATTAAGATAAAACTATCTCTTTCCATTTATATAAGCACATATAATATGAGTAATAGTAATGGGTTTACCATTCCCCATATGAAAAGAATGCATACCTTTGTATTCTTTATTGCCAAAATTTAAGTTGCTGAGTTTTTTAGTCACATGATTTGTTGCTCTTGTGTCTAGATACCAGTTTTCATCCTAGATGTCCTCCATTTTTGTGCACTCCTGATTATCAAAATGACTTTTTCCCTCTTGTTGAGTTTTGATCATATTGACATTTGGAATGAAGTTTCATAAATTATTGTTGGCTTGTCGTGATGGTGTATAGTTTATGTAAAATCTGAAGTAGCATTTATTTGCACTGTGCTCATATTTTTTTACAGATTTGACATCTAAGTCTATTACTATTGTTGTTACTCCATCTTCCTCTCCCTCTACTCTAAATTGCATATTTCCTCTTTGATGATTAATTGCTTCATTTTTTGCATTAGTGTTTCTTTCTTAAGTTCTTCCTTTACTGTTGCTTACAAAATTATCAAAGAACTCTGAGATTATAGGTTTCTTTTGTTCAATTCTTCCCTCATGAGCAAGAAGAGTGGAGTGAACATACTGAATAGATGGAGTAACTTCCTTTAATGAGACAACAGCAACAACAGATTCATATTCTTCATCAAGCCCTCCAAGTATGCACAGAACTTGTTCTGTGTCTAAGATTTTGTGGCCCATAGAAGCAAGTTGATCACATAGAGTTTTGACTTTTGTCGGATATTCTCTCATAGATAAGTTTTCTTTTCTATAGCCTTGTAACTGCCTTTTATAATACATTATTTTGGCTGCAGATTATGTATTGAATACCTTTTCAATGGTTGTCCAAATTTCATGTGCATTTTGCATCCAATCAGTTATGGCAATGTATTTGCACTAACTGATGACAAGAGCTAAGAACTGATTAAACTGTCTTGTCTCTGATAAATTGTGTAATCTTGATTACTGACCAATCTTCCTTCTTGACTTGTGGTGTATTTAAGTGGTGTTACAAGTATCCCTAGAACATGTTCCTCTAGACCATATCCTTTGATAGCAGTTTTAATTTGAAACTTCCAGAGCAGATAATTTGAGTCATCTAACTGAATACTGATCATGTAACGACCTGAAATTTTCGACTCTGAAAATTCCAGATTGTTGGAGAAAAGAAGAAAGAAGGTAGAAGAAGAACAAAACAACATCTCACATTCGTAGCGGATCAAAATATAATAACAAATAATAGCATTTATACAAAGAAAAGCTGTAATTGTTACTTTACATTCAATATATCTGAGTTACAACCATTTACAGAAGACTAGATAGTTATATCAACCTGTCCCAGACTAATATCATAACAAATCTCAAATATACAGTGGTAAACTCCATATGTTGCTGCCATCCAGCTCGTCTCCTGAGTTCCGGAACGTACTTACCTGAAAATCTGTAATACTCGGTCTGATCCGAGCATTACAACAAAGTAACACCCTGGTCAGGCTGGAAATCAACGTGAATAAACCTATATAACATGAAATACTAAGATATAAAACTTATTTAAAACCTGGGGTAACTCATACCTCACAACGAGTTCTTAACTTTCCATAGTCAAATACACATCTTACAATCATATCTAAGTATCATTACTCAGATTAAATGACCATGTTTACATTATTTATTCCATTCCAGCCTATTTATTCCAAAGTCAAATCCATAAAGAATTATTGTAGATTACAAATCGAAGTGGTTTCGGGTATGTACCAATTCTCGGCCCCGGTCTCTTCGAATCCAATATCATCTTAAAAATAAAGCTGCTTAAGTTTAAACAATTCCATTTATATCTGTAATTACATATTTACATAGCCATTTATCAGAGATAAACAAACCATGTTATCATAGTTCAGTCCAAACATATCATATCACGTAGCATCACAAATCACTTATCGGAGATATCAAATAATCCGAGGCATACAATATCATTCAGTCATTCATAAGCAAGATAAGTTAGTCACACCATTTCTAATTAATTTAAATAAATTAAATTAATTACTTCAATCACCTTTTCTAATCCTATGTATTTAATCATTAATTAATTACAAACAAATTAATTAATCATCCTTGATTAATTTTCCTTTAATTACATTAAGTAATTATCCCTTAATTAATTACACAAATAAATTATCCTTAACAAATCACATTAATTAACCTTTAATTACCATCTTAATTAATTATTTATAATAAATTTCTTTACCCCTAAATTAATTACATTAATTATTATTCTATAATCACTTTCTTTGATTAATTTTTCCTTTAATTAATCTCATTCATTAATTAACTAACCTTTGATTAATTATCTTAATTAATCAATCCTTTAATTAATTACATTAAGTAACTAATCCTTAATTACTTCCATTTAGTAATTTCCCTTTAATTACTTACATTAAATAATTATCATTTAATTAATTAATCACTAATTACTTAATTAATTTACCTTAATTACGAATTAATTATTCTCTAATTAATTAACTCATAATTAATTAAATTAATCAACACCCTTTTATTAAAAAAAATTAATTATTCTCTAATTTCTTTATTAATTTAATTAATCCTTAATCGTCCAAGGTTTAAATTAACCTTAAGATAAACCATTTATCTTTATTTAATTTCTTAAAAATCTTATTTAATAACTTTAGAAATAAATAATTTATCATTAACTAATAACTTAACGTAACCCTTTAAGCTTAATTAATGATTAAACACATTTAAACTTCTTAATTTAATTACATTATTAATTAAGTTTTAAACAACTTTAAGAATCAACTTAATTAAATCAATATTTAAATAAACACCTTTATTTAAAATAATGATATTTAAGTGAATTAATAAAAGCTTAATCATGTTATCTTTTAACACTTGAAACATAATCATTTTACCCGAGAAAATCCTAGGGTTACTCGAACCAAAATCCGAGTTTCCTCATCCTTTTCCCGAGCTTCCTCCTCTTTCTTTTTTTTTTTAAAAAAACTTTTTAAAATCTTTAAAAACTGTTATAAGTATCACTCACGTACACGAATCAAACTCCAAGACAAGCCATTACTTTCCCGAGACCAACCCGAGGAAAATTCTTTCGTCCTCAAACCAATCACTGGTGCACAGAGCAACACGTGCACATGCACTGTCCATCGGCGATACTCCGGCGTCCCCGACCACCATCGACAAGTCGCCGACAACCTCTACCTTCGATCCTAACCAACCGAATTCCAATATAAGCTCGTAATCGAAATCGAGCATATAAGTTCAAACTGGAACATGAACCTTCGACTAAAAATTCACCTCTACCCGGTGCCTCCGACCACCAAAGGACACAAATCTCCATCTGAAGCTTCGCCACGAACCTTGGCCTCGTTTCCCCCACGATCGGTGAACTCCGGTGCCCTGTCGACGGAGCAGTAACCAACATTTCAACCTCAACATGAGCCCAGTTAAAACCCTACCTTCACAACGTCCGGCCACCACAGGAAACGAAAATTTCTTCGACCATTTTTGTCGACATCGCCTACCTCTAGGCTTGCTTCACCCAAGAACTCGCTACCCCAAAATCCTCCGATCAACAGAAATCGCTAGAAACCCATTTTCTGTTCAATATGGCATATCTCATTATTTAAAAGTCTGAAAATCTTGATTATAATTTTAAAAATCCTAATCTTCGATGACAAAACAGATAATACACCTGAAACAACCAATTATTATGATCGAGATTTTGATATGTTTTCAAATCTACTGTTCTTTTTCCTTTATATCACAGTGACCATCAGATTCTTACTGGAAACATTTTTTTATTCCATTATCTCGTTATTACTAACAAGCTTTGTTTATATATCAGATCTTAAAGAAGATTAGAGGGTGAGAAATTTAATTTTGAACATATTTTTAAAACTGTAGAACTAAGAACAAAACATATATCACTTTCCAAGCATTCATACAAACATCTACATACATATATACATGCAACATATATCATTTTCCAAGCATTCATACAAACATCTACATACATATATACATGCATTTCTATTTAACCAATCATGCAATCACTTACCACTATTCACTTTAAGGAATTATAGCATGCATCTATATTTAAGACAAGTTTAAAACTTTTTAAATAGATTTGTTTACTCACAGTTTTTAGAAAACAGAGAAGCCTGGGATGATAGTTTGAATAGGAATTCTGATCTTGCCACTAGATTTGAATATGAGCTTGAACCTGATGTTGAATTGAGTTTGAATTTTCTTGTTTGAAGATTTAATCCTTGCTTTGCTTGATCAAGTTGCACTAGTT
The DNA here is from genome assembly GCA_030765085.1 of Allium cepa. Lineage (NCBI taxonomy): Eukaryota > Viridiplantae > Streptophyta > Magnoliopsida > Asparagales > Amaryllidaceae > Allium > Allium cepa. The sequence continues at coordinate 398,657,365 of CM060938.1, read as the reverse complement.
GTTTTGATTTTATTTCCTTTCCAAGTTTGAGAAGAAAATGAAATTTGGTTTCAGGTTACAGTTTTTTTCTTTGATTTGTTTTGCTTTAGAAAGTGAACTGATAAAAGAAATGAGAGAGAGGGATGGAGAGGATTATATAACCTATTCTTTCTTTTTATTATTAATTTTTAAAAATAAAAGAAGATATGACACTTGTTGAAATAACTTACACTTGTAATTACATTTTATAATTTTTTTACACTTGTTATAAAGCATAAAGAATTAGTTTACATTTGTAATCTTGTGTATTAATATGTTTTTAATATATATATTTATAATATTTTCCATTTAGTTTTATATTTATAAATGTTTTAAGTGTTTTTAATATTTAAACTTCTCTTTATTTATCCTAAATAAAATTTGAAAGAAAATGAAATAAAAACCCAATTATATACTTAAAAATAATTATACAAATATACTAATTTAATCTACCCTTTATTTATATTTACAAAATCCCTTATAGATAATGATATAGAACTACTTATATACTAATAATAATCATATGTACATATAAATTTCAAAATCCAATTTATTTCTAAGAAATTTACATTTGAATTTCAAATCCAAATTCTCCTTATAAAATCTACTTATATATATTCAATTTAATACTTATTTTATTCGCTTAGGAAAAAAATAAATTTCATATTATAATAAATGATCTATAAAAGAAATTATTACATATTTATTTGCCTAAAATTCCGAGATATCCAGACATTTATCAGAATTTTATTTGTTAAATTTGCAAATTAGTATTTTAATAAATTTAACCCTGTTAATTGCCAATTAACAGATGTCCAAAAATCTTGGTTGTCACATTCCTCCCCCCTTTGAATCTTTTCATCCTAAAAAAGGAACGAAGCCATAATTTATTAAAATACTTAAGATCAGTTTAATTACTCTTTGATCATTTTTAGAACACTTTAAAATCTATATAATATTACCAAAATAGATTTATAAAATACTTTTTATAACTCGATGTTTCAACCAGTCAATCCTTGTTCCCATAGAAATTTGGTTATACGTTGATCAGACATAGGACTGAAAATCTATAAGTACTTAGTGGACCCGTTTTCAACGCCTAGTAAAAATACTTGGAAAATATTTTAGTGAAAATATAGAAAACACTTTTGAAATGGAGGAAACATCTTGGGTGAGAATGCTTTGGAAATCATCACTCCCTCCATAGTCGCAGTTAACCCGACGGTTACGTTGCTATCCCGGAAAAATCCATAGATAACTGTAGGCACTCCGTGCCCCTCGATTACGCCATGAAACCCGTCACAGATCCCAGTTACATCCTGGGTTACGTTTCCATCACAGCAAAAGTCCATGTAACTGTAGGCATCAGCGCCCTCGATTTTCGCTGCCAAATGAAACTTCACCACTCCCACATAGGTCGCAGACTACATCAGTCAAGTTCCAATGTAGCCTTAGGCTCTCACGGCCTCTCGACTTTCGCTATGTCACCATAGGTTACATTCTACCGATGTTACGTTGCCATCGTGGCAAAATCAAACGTAGACCGTTGGCTCTTATCAGCACACACGACTTTCACTATGGTCCGCAGTAGATCGCAGTGACATCGAGTTACACCATCGTCACAACATAACCCAAATGTCTCTGTAGGCATCGGCGCCCTCGACTTTCGCTACCCACTACACATAATCCTCAAGAACTTTAGTTTGTCCGAACTTCCTTACAGGATCAACTTTAGAACCCTCCCTTAGGGTTCAAGGCAGTACTACCCCGTGGCACTCCTATGAAGTTCATTTCAATGGGAGCGTCTTTTTCCTCAGAGCCAATCTCAAAACATTTTATACTATACACTTATAGTATCTTTCAAATCATACCCTTTATGATTCTCATAAAAATCACCTTTACACAAAATCGATATCTCAAATCAATAGCTTCAAACTTGGCTTTCCAAATTCCCAAAATTGATTTTTCCCAAAAATCAAAAGCCTTTCCAAAATCCATAGGTTCTAAAATCCTTTTCTCCAAAATCCTTTTCATAAGATCCTTTATATATATATATATATATATATATATAAATATATATGACCTTGAAAAATCTTTGGATCGCTTCATAATTGTATAAGTTCCCTTTTTATGCTTCAAATACTTTCAAAAACCCTTTTTCTTCTGACTTTAGATTCAACAAGGGGAGTTTATCATATATAACAAAGATATATAGCTTTGTTTATTCCAAATCAAATATTCAAATTTGATTACTCTTTTATAAAGTTATTAACCATATTGCTTTTCTATAAAATGTGTTCTAATCATAGAAATATCCAACTCCCATTTTATTTCATCATTCATTTTTCAAAATATACCCTTCCATTTCAAAAATCATTTTATAGTTCTTATCCACAAATTTCCAATATCAATTTCATTCAAACCCCGACGATATACGCATATCATCCGTACGCAATATCAAATCTGATCGCTCACTCGATCATACAATTTCACTTCCGAACTAGTATCGTCCACCCGACTTCCTAGTGCGGACTCAGATCTGGTTTCTTGATCAAAAACCGTCATTCTCCTTGCATAGTCATAACTATGATAGATAATTTCCAGAATCAACCAAAAATCCATATCCAAGATTCGCCGTCGAAAATCGAGTGAAAAATCCCAACTCGGATCGATATACTATCTCGAAATTCTGTGCTCGAATCCGGATCAAATCATTCGGCGAATAAAATAATACACGTACATCCTACGTATTTATCTTCATTAATCATTAGCTAAATCAATATTCTTTCTATCCACCTTCATTTTGATTCCATTCACTTATCCTTAATTGCTCCCAATTTCCATTTGGGTTAACACTTCAATTTACATCCCAATTGGAATTCAATTATAGACAGTTTGCATTCTGATCAATTTGTACTTAGAAAATATCTTGAATTTTTTTTAAAATAGATAAGTAGTTGTAAAATATTTATTAGTTGCAAAATAGTAGTAGAATAGTTAAGTAATTATAAAATAGTTGTAAAGTAGTTAAATAATTGTAAAATAGTTGGATAGTTGCAAAAATAGTTGTAAAACAGATGTAAAATAGTAATTAGTTTTCAAAATAATTATAAAATAGTTTGGCTTTTATAAAGAAAAGTTGTATAGTAAATAGCTAGGAAAATAGATTTAAAACAGTTTATATTAGGATAATTTATTTGAAAAAAATAATTCAGAGCCAAACTGTACAATCCCAATCTCCATTTCCGATCAATTTCCAGTTTCCACTTCTATTTAAATTGATCCAGTTTCAATTCAATTTAAATTAACTTTAATTCCTATCCCAAATTCAAATCAACTCCCATTTGAATTTCAAACTATTCAACTTTAATTTCACTTCAAATTAATTTAATTCAAATTCTCCATTTGAATTTTATGCTTATCCATCCTCAATCATAATTCAATTAATTCAAATCAAATTCATTTTGAACTAATTCAATTTAAATCTCAACTTAAAACCATCTCGAATTTCATAAATTTGAGCTAAATTTTTAAATCTTGATTTAATCCTTTAAATCAAATCAACCTTTATTTTTAATTTAACAACTTAAAATTTCTAAACCATTTAATTTTGAGTCCAAATTTCAAAATTCCATTTTAAATTACCTTTACTTAACTTATTTCAAAGTTCAAATAAGAGTTCAAAACTATTTAAATGATTAAATCTTTAGAATCCAATTTATTACCCAATCTTAATTTTCAAAACCAATTCGTAACAAATTTTCAGCAACTCATTTCTAACATTTAAATCTCTAAGTTCAAAGCAATTTCCCTTTCGTAAGTTCAATCTTATTTCTATTTTTTTTAAATCATTTTATAAGAAAGTAACAAATACGCCCTCATATATACTACACTCAACACATTCTAGGGTACCATTGACCTTGTTCTTAATGAGTAAACCCACCAGAGCCAAGGTTCTCACTTTACTTTAGCTTTGATACCAAATGTAATGACCCAAAATTTTCGACTTCGAAAATTCCAGATTGTTGGAGAAAAGAAGGGAGAAGGTAGAAGAAGAACAGAACAACAACATCTCACATTCGTAGCAGATCAAAATATAATAACAAATAATAGCATTTACACAAAGAAAAGCTGTAATTGTTACTTTACATTCAATATATTTGAGTTACAACCATAAAGACTGGACAGTTATATCAACTCGTCCTAGACTAATATCATAATAACTCTCAAATATACAGCGATAAACTCCATACATTCCTGCCATCTAGCTCATCTCCTGAGCTCCAGAACGTCCTTACCAAAAAATCTATAATACTTGGTCTGACCCGAGCATTACAATAAAGTAGCACCCGGGTCAGGCTGAGTAAACCCATATAACATGAAATACTAAGATATAAAACTTATTTAAACCCGAGGAAACTCGTAGCTCACAACGAGTTCTTAACTTGCCATAGTCAAATACACATCTTACAATCATATATAAGTATCATTACTCAGATTAAATGACCATGTTTACATTATTTATTCCACTCCAGCTTATTTATTCCAAAGTCAAATCCATAAAGAATTATTGTAGATTACAAATCGATGTGGTTTCGGGTATGTACTAATATCCGACTCTGGTCTCTTTGAATCCAATATCATCTTAAAAATAAAGCTGCTTAAGTTTAAACAATTCCATTTATATCCGGAATTACATATTTACATAGCCATTTATCACAGATAGACAAACCATAATATCACAGTTCAGTCCAAACATATCATATCCGTAGCATCACAAATCACTTATCGGAGATATCAAATAATCTGAGGCATACAATATAATTCAGTCATTCATAAGCAAGATAAGTTAGTCACACTATTTCTAATTAATTTAAATAAATTAAATTAATTACTTCAATCACCTTTTTTAATCCTGCTTATTTAATCATTAATTAATTACAAACAAATTAATTAATCATCCTTGATTAGTTTTCCTTTAATTACATTAAGTAATTAGCCTTTAATTAATTACACAAATTAATTATCCTCAACAAATCACTTTAATTAACCTTTAATTACCATCTTAATTAATTATTTATAATAAATTTCTTTACCCCTAAATTAATTACATTAATTAATTATTCTATACTCACTTTCTTTGACTAATTTTTCCTTTTAATTAATGTCATCCATTAATTAACTAACCTTTGATTAATTATCCTAATTAATCAATGCTTTAATTAATTACATTAAGTAAATCCTTAATTACTTCCATTTAGTAATTTCCCTTTAATTACTTACACAAGTAATTATCATTTAATTAATTAATCTATAATTACTTAGTTAGTTTATCCTTAATTACGAATTAATTAATCTCTAATTAATTAACTCATAATTAATTAAATTAATTAACTCCCCTTTTATTAAAAAAATAATTATTCTATAATTTCTTTATTAATTTAATTAATCCTTAATCATCTAAGGTTTTAATTAACCTTGAGATAAACCATTTATCTTTATTTAATTTCTTAAAACTCCTATTTAATAACTTTAGAAATAAATAATTTATCACTAACTTATAACTTAACTTAACCCTTTAAGTTTAATTAATGATTAAACACATTTAAAACTTCTTAATTTAATCACATTATTAATTAAGTTCTAAACAACTTTAAGAATCAACTTAATTAAATTAATATTTAAATAAACACCTTTATTTAAAATAATGATTTAAGTGAATTAATAAAAACTTAATCCTATTATTTTTTAACACTTGAAACATAATCATTTTACCCGAGAAATCCTAGGGTTACTCGAAATAAAACCCGAGTTTCCTCATCCTTTTCCCGAGCTTCCCCCACTTTTTTTTAAAAAACTTGTTTAAATATTTAAAAATTATTATAAGTATCACTCACGTACACGAATCAAACTCTGAGACAAGCCATTATTTTCTCGAGACCAATCCCGAGGAAAATTCTTTCATCCTCAAACCAATCACTGCTGCACAGAACAACGCATGCACATGCACCGCCCATCGGCGATACTCCGGCATCCTCGACCACCGTCGACAAATCGCCCACGGCCTCCACCTTTGATCCCAACCAAACGAATTCCAATATATGCTCGAAATCAAAATCGAGCATACAAGTTCAAACTGGAATAGGAACCTCTGACAAAAAATTCACCTCTACCCGACGCCTTCGACCACCAGAGGACACAAATCTCCGTCTGAAGCTTCGCCATGAACCTTTGCCTCGTTTCCCCATGACCGATGAACTTCGGTGCCCTGTCGACGGAGCAGTAACCAACATTTCAACCTCGACCATGAACCCAGTTAAAACCCTACCTTCACCTCGTCCGGCCACCACAGGAAACAGAAATTTCTCCGACCATTTTTGCCGACATCGCCTACCTCCAGACTTGCTTCACCCAAGGACTCGCTACACCAAAATCCTTCGATCAACAGAAATCGCTCGAAACCCATTTTCTGTTCAACGTGGCATATCTCATGATTTAAAGTCTCAAAATCTTGATTATAATTTTAGAATTCCTAATCTTCGATGACAAAACAGATTATACACCTGAAACAACCAATTATTATGATCGAGATTTTGATATGTTTTCAAATCTACTGTTCTTCTTCCTTTATATCCTAATGACCTTCAGATTCTTACTGGAAACATTTTTTTATTCCATTATCTCGTTATTACTAACAAGCTTTGTTTATATATCAGATCTTAAAGAAGATTAGATGGTGAGAAATTTAATTTTGAACATATTTTTAAAACTGTAGAACCAGGAACAGAACATATATCATTTTCCATACATTCATACAAACTTCTACATACATATATACATGCATTTCTATTTAACCAATCATGTAATCACTTACCACAATTCACTTTAAGGAATTACAGCATGCATCTATATTTAGGATAGATTTAAAACTTTTTAAATAGATTTGTTTACTCACAGTTTTTAGAAAACAAAGAAGCCTAGGATGATAATTTTGAACAGGAATTCTGATCTTGCCACTAGATTTGAATCTGAGCTTGAACATGATGTTGAATTGAGTTTGAATTTGCTGGTTTGAAGATTTAATCCTTGCTTTGCTTGATCAAAATGCACTAGTTGTTTTGATTTTATTTCCTTTCCATGTTTGAGAAGAAAATGAAATCTGGTTTCAGGTTACAGTTTTTCTTCTTCTTTTTTTCTTTGATTTGTTTTGCTTTAGAAAATGAACTTCTAAAGAAATGAGAGAGAGAGAGAGAGATGGAGAGGATTATATAACATATTCTATCTTTTTATCATTTATTTTTAAAAATAAAAGAAGATATGACACTTGTTGAAATAACTTACACTTGTAATTACATTTTATAATTTGTTTACACTTGTTATAAAGCATAAAGAATTAGTTTACAGTTGTACTCTTGTGTATTAATATGTTTTTAATATATATATATATATATATTTATAATATTTTCCATTTATTTTTATATTTATAAATGTTTTAAGTGTTTTTAATATTTAAACTTCTCTTTATTTATCCTAAATAAAATTTGAAAGAAAATGAAATAAAACCCAATTATATACTTAAAAATAATTATACAAATGTACTAGTTTAATATATCCTTTATTTATATTTATAAAATCCTTTAAAGATAATGATATAGAACTACTTATATACTAATAATAATCATATGTAGATATAAATTTTAAAATCCAATTTATTTCTAAGATATTTACATTTGAATTTCAAATCCAAATTCTCCCTATAAAATCTACTTATATATATCCAATTTAATACTTATTTTATTTGCTTAGGAAAAGAATAAATTTCAAACTATAATAAATGATCTATAAAAGAAATTATTACATATTTATTTGCCAAAAATTCTGGGATATCCAAACATTTATCAGAATTTTATTTATTCAATTTACAAATTAGTATCAATAAATTTAACCATGTTAATTGCCAATTTACAGATGTCCAAAAATCCGGGTTATCACAGATCAACTGGCTTTGAGGCTTGATGATAGACTTAATCAGATCTTGAGTACTGTTGTGGGTTGTTGTAGTATTTCTTGAGGCTGAATTTGTTGAAGTATTGCTGGAATTGTCTTGGTTTCCTTCTACCATAGTGCAAAGATTGAATCTTGACCAAGAGTTTAAGAGATGGTATCTTGAAAGAAAAAATGACAAACTATGCAGCCAGACTCTCTGAATGATGAAAGAGAACCTGACAGGGAGATTCTTGACGAGGCAAGTGTCAAAAAATGTAGGTAATCTCGATCTTAAAATAGATGAAAGTAAGCAACTGCACTCAATCTTGAAACATGTATGATAAAACTTCTTAAATTAGTAATAAGATGATGAAAATTCTAATTCTTGAATTCTCAAGTGATTCAAAAACGTAGCCTAATCTCCAAGTGATGACTATAGATCTAATGGAATTAGAGGCAAGGCGTTTCTTGCTGTTAGTCAATTTTTTTTATCGCTTTGATACCAAATGGGAAATTTGATAAAAGATGAATTTTATTGATTGCTTGAGAGATTATAATTACAAAAATGATATCACAGCATAATATACGTACAGACTGTATTTATAATACATAAGACATGATAATGGGCTAAGAGATGAGGCCCAATACTTTGAAGCCATTAGATGAAGGAATATGTGTCAGTCATTGATTGTAATCCAGATGGCCATTAGATCAGCCGCATCAATTCATTTCTCTTATTTCTCAATAGTATTCGTAGATGTTTATTAAAGATTGAACAAAATGATGTAAAGCTTTATTGATGAAGAGAAAGTATTATACAGAATGATATTTCATTACACACTTGTAATGTTGAGTATTGTATTTATACAAGCAGATGGAAAATATATGTGGGCTGAAATATAAGCCCATGGACTTGAGCAAATATTAAGTGATGAGTGCCGCTGCCTTTACTACCCTTTATCATAATTCTGCTTCAGCCTTGTAATCTGTTTTCACAATACTCCCCTCTCAAACCTAGCAGCGACTCTAGGGTTTGCAGTCTTCGTAAAAAAAAAAATCATGTCGCCATTAATCAAAAGTTCGAAACAACCTAGATCCGTAGCAAATAACTCAGATCTGAAGTGAAGCTGAGGTCTTTATAGTCTTGCTTGAGTATTTGAAGAGAAAATTGTGCTGCTACGAGAAATGACTCAGATCTGAGGCAAATAACTTGGATCTGAGCTAAAGATATGATCTTTGTGGCTTTGCTAGAGAACAAGAGGGAACTATGCTGGACAAAGTGTATTTTGTAAGATTATCTTGCAGAATATACCTATTGTCCTTTTAAATGAGACTGGTGGAAGTACATGCAAGCTCTGAGAAGAGGATAGATGAGGTACGAACACTTATTGTTTGTTTGATGATGCTTGTTGAAGCTTTGAGTCAGTGTGAGAGAGAGCATTGCTTTCAGTCTGACATTTTGGATCTGTAACACTAAGCTTTTCTCTGAGTCGAGTGAAGTTTAGCTTCGACAAAGGCTTTGTTAGGATGTCAGCAACTTGGTAAGAGGCAGGTACGTGATTTATATCTAGCTTTCCCTTGGCAACTTGTTCCCGAAAAAAATATAAGTCTAACTCCATGTGTTTTGTTCTGGAATGCAAAACTGGATTTGCAGTGAGTGACACAGCACTTAAGTTATCACACCATACAACAGTCTTGCGATCAGTTTTAATTTGTAGTTCATTTAGCAATGACTCTATCCACATTATTTCTGCCACTGCATTGGCAACACTTCTATATTCTGCCTCTGTACTAGATCTGGAAACAGTTGTTTGTTTTTTGAGCACCATGAAACTGGATTTTTGCCCAAGTAAATGCAGTGACCACTTGTTGATCTTCTGTCATCGATATCACTTGCCCAGTCAGCATCTGCATATCCAGTAATACTGATAGTTTTACATGCTTCAATAGTTAGGCCATAGTTCAATGTTCCCTTAAGATATCTTAGAATTCTTTTAACTGCTTTCCAATGCTCATCTGTTGGACATTGCATAAATTGGCTTACTTTATTTACACTGAAAGAGATTTCTGGTCTAGTGATTGTTGCATACTGAAGCGCACCTACAATACTCCTGTATTGACTGTCATTTGTGATAGCTTCTCCTTTTGTTTTTGATAGATGAGCATTGGTTATCATAGGTGTTGAGATAGGATTTGATTGATTCATTTTGGCTTTGTGGAGAATTTCATTGATGTATTTTCTTTGGCTGAGATGCATTCTGGATTTTGAGACTTTATTCACTTCAATTCCCAAGAAATAGTTTAGATTTCCAAGGTCTTTGATTGAGAATTCCTTATTTAGATGATTGATAAGATCACTGATTTCTTGATCATTGTTGCCTGTAATAATGAAATCATCAACATAAATTAATATGTAGATGACAATATTTGAATTAAATTTTGTAAAGAGAGAATTGTCTGATTTTGTGCTGCTGTAGCCCAGTCTGAGTAGTGTTGACTTTAGTCTTTCGAACCAAACTCTTGGTGTTTGCTTAAGACCATAGATTGCCTTGTTCAACTTGCATACTAGATTCTCATTTCCCTTCTTTATAAATCCATGAGGCTGCTCCATATAAACTTCTTCCTGCAAAACACCATTTAAAAAGGCATTATTTACATCAAGTTGCTTTATATTCCAGTTTTTATATAGGGCAATACTGAGTACAATTCTAATGGTAGAGGGTTTCACAACTGAAGAGAAAGTCTCATTAAAGTCAAAACCATTTTGTTGTGAATAACCCTTTGCCACTAGTCTTGCCTTATATTTTAAAATAGAACCATCAGCATTTTTCTTTAATCTATATATATGTCCATTTACAGCCCACTATATTTTTATCATTAGGATGAGCAACAAGATTCCAAGTCTTGTTGTTCATGAGAGCTTCATATTCTTCATTCATAGCTGTCTTCCAATTGTCATTTTGTATGGCTTGCCAGTATGTGCTTGGTTCTTCATTCTCTAGAGTTGCATTGTATAATTTTGGTTTGAATATGCCACTTTTAGCTCTAGTGATCATGTGGTGTCCAGTCCTTTCTGCAATTTGTTGATGATTGTTGTTGTTGATTGCTTCTGTTTCTTGACATACATTGGGTGATTGCAAGTCACCTGATGTTTGATTTGAACTTTGCTGTATCTGAATTTCTTCTGACTGTTGTATTTGAGATGATGAATTAGGTGATGCAGATTGTTCATGACCTGGTTCTAGAGAGAACACTGTGTGTTGTGGACTTTCATCACCTTGAATCTCACTTTCAGGGATGTGAGCTGCTCTCCCACTTATCACAGGTATTGACATTGAAGTATGTCTAGCATTGTACACTTTTTGTGTAGTTTTGATTTCTGAATTGCTATAAGGGAACACTTGCTCATTAAAGACAACATGTCGAGAAATAAATATTTTGCCATTACTAGATAAACATCTGTAACCTTTTTGGTTTGCTGCATATCCTAAAAATGTGCATGGTGATGATCTATAATTTAACTTGTGAGAACTATATGGTCTGAGATAAGGGTAGCATAGACATCCAAATATTTTTAAACTGTGATATTCAGGCTTGATGCTATACAGTATTTCTAATGGACACTTTAAATTTAAGACTTTTGTGGGTAATCTATTAATTAGAAATACAGCAGTAGCAAATGCCTCAGGCCAAAACTTAAGAGGTAGTGATGCATTTGCTAGTAGTGTCAAGCCTGTTTCTACTATATGTCTATGCCTTCTTTCAATCAGACCATTCTGTTCTGATGTGTAGGGACAAGTTTTCCTATGTATGATACCTTTTTCTTGAAAGAATTTCTTTAGTGATAAAAACTCTGTACCATTATCTGTCTACAGTGTTTTTAGTTGGCAGTTTGTTTGTTTTTCTGCCTGCACTATAAATTGCTGAACTGCACAATAAGTTTCAGACTTTGCTTTCAAAAAATATATCCATACATGTCTAGAATATGCATCAACAAAAGAAATATAATATTTGTACCCATAGTCAGTTGATATAGGAGCTGGACCCCATAAGTCAGTTGCAACAAGTTCCAGTGGTTTGTTGTAACTGGCTTTGGAATCCATAAATGGCAGTTTATGGCTTTTGCCCATTTGACAATAAGTGCAAATATATGGATTTGAAATATTGCTAAAGGAAATATTGTTTTCATTCAATACTTGTTTAACAACATTTACATGGGGATGACCAAGTTTACAATGCCAAATATCAAAGGTCTTACAGTCATTCACAGTTTTGATATCAGAGTAATTACACCATTTTTCTCTACATCCTGAGATTCTTGATTAGCAACATTGAAAGTATACAGTCCCTTAACTTCTCTACCCTGTAAGAGAACATTTTTAGTTAGAATGTCTTTAACTAAGCAGTGATTTGGATAAAATTCAAAAAATACATTATTGTTTTTAGCAAACTGAGATACACTTAGTAAGTTTTTCTTGACAGATGGTACTCTTAATAGATTATGTAAATATAACTGTTTCTTTGCTGGTATGTAACCACTACCAATATGTGTGATTTTAACAGCCTTACCATTACCCATAAGTAATTTCTGTGTACCTTTGTACTCTTTGTTGCCAAGATTCAAGTTTGCCAAATTGTTGGTGACATGATTTGTTGCTCCAGAATCAGGATACCAGTCATTGTCATGAATGTCCTCAATTTTTGCACTTTCATTATTGTTGCTGTCACTTTGGCTTCCAGTTTCTTGATTAGCACTTATCATATTTGCACTTGGGTTGTTGTTTCTTGTGTTGTTGTTGTTTTGCTGGGATGATGAGTAGTTGATGTTAAATATGAAGTAGCATTTGCTAGCAATATGACCAACTCTTTCACAGATTTGACATCTGGGTCTGCCATTTCCACTGTTGTTAGGCCATCTTCCACCTCTTCCTCTTGACCTGTAGGACTGACCACCCCTCTGATTGGGATACTGTTGATTTCTGTTATTTGGTGGGTTTGCTTGATTCTTGTTTCTGTTATTTGAGATGAAATTCAGTGACATATCTGATGTGGTTGATTTCTTTTGTTCCAACCTACCCTCATGAGCTAGAAGAGTAGAATGGACATATTGAATTGTAGGTAAGGTTTCTTTTGATGATATGACTGCTATAGCTGATTCATATTCATCGTCTAGCCCTCCTAGTAGTGATAGAACATGCTCTGTGTCACTTACCTTGTGTCCAGCAGAGGACAAGTGATCACACAATGCTTTTACTTTTACGAGGTAGTCTCTCATTGACTGATTTTCTTTCTTTACATTTTGTAATTGTCTCTTGTAGTACATGATCTTGGCTGCAGACTGAGTACTAAAGATTTGCTCAAGTGTAAACCAGATTTCATGTGATGTATTACATCCAATTAGCTGTGGAAGGAGATTAGCACTGATAGATGATATTAACCAAGAACTGACTAAACTGTCTTGTCTTTGATGCATTATGAATTCTTGATTACTGACAAGTTTTCCATCCTTATCTGCAGCATATTTGGGTGGAGCGATTATGGTACCTTGAATGTATTGCTCTAATCCATAGGCTCTGACTGCTGTTTCGACTTGAAATTTCCAAAGTAGAAAGTTCGTTTCATCAAGTTGAATGGACAACAGTTGGCTTTGAGGCTTGATAATTTCTTTCATAAGTTCTTCAACAGGATTTGGCCTGATATTGGTATGAGTGCTGGAGGAGGCAGACATGTCTTGATCTCCCTCAGCCATAGTTTTCGAGAAATCAGAGAGATAATGCCTTTTAACAAAGAAATAGAGAACAAACTGTGCAGCCTAGAAGATCTTGATTGCTTCTTGAGCAAGGCACGGTGAGATTTGACAAAACAGGGTCCAGAACAGGTATGAGTGATTTCAACAGAGATGATGGGAGGTATTATTATCTCCCAGATGATTCAACACTTGTGTTCTTTGATCTTGAGATGATGATGATAAATCTGATCTCGATTGAAGAACAGAAAATACCAGTAGTGATCTAAAGATGGGAACTGTAATTCTCAAGTGATTTGGATATACTGGTGTTAAACGATCAAGAAATGATGATTACACAATCTGATCTTGATCTTTGACTGGTGGCAGATAATCAAGAAGTGATGATACACAATCTGATCTTGATCTATTGATGATGAGAATCTTCTTTGATTCTCAGATGATTCAGATTAACAAATGCAGCCTGATTGAGAAATGATGATGTTGAATCTGATCTTAATCACTGGCAAGGCATTACGCTGTTAAGCGATAAATGCTCTGATACCATATTAAAGATTGAACAAAATGATGTAAAGCTTTATTGATGAAGAGAAAGTATTATACAGTGATATTTCATTACACACTTGTAACGTTGAGTATTGTATTTATACAAGCAGATGGAAAATATATGTGGGCCGAAATATAAGCCCATGGACTTGAGCAAATATTAAGTGATGAGTGTCGCTGCCTTTACTACCCTTTATCATAATTCTGCTTCAGCCTTGTAATATGTTTTCACAATTCATTTCTCTTATTTCTCAATAGTATTCGTAGATGTTAAAGATGCTACACTTATATTTAAAACAGTAATTTATGCAAACATGTTAACTACATAACTGCTACATTGAAGACCAAGGTAGAAGAATTTATTAGATTATGCATGAACATCAGAATTCGAAGGGATTGTGAATTCTATTGTTTCATGCTCAATTCAATTCTCCCTTATTTTCACAAAAATGAATATAATTAATACAATAACTATAAAATCCATGTATCATACAAACTGTAAGCATAAAATCCATGTATGCATTTTCCTATGATTGCTATCCGACTTGAAAATAAATAAAAACCATATTAAACAACATTGATGATTACTCAAATCAATGGAATAATTTTACAGATTGAAATAATAAGATTTCGTGTTTATTTTCCTAGGATTTATATTTACTCCAAGCGCTTGCATTATACTAAAAGTAATCAAGTGAGTATAATTTTACATATTAACAAAAAATTACTTTAAGATCAATAAATTTACGACAGTTACTTATAACGACTTTAAAAATTATGTTAGAAAATATCAAAAGAGGTTTATTTCATTATTACTTTCCATTTTGAGCCTTGTTGTAATTGTCAGCAAGCATCTTTCAAGCAAACCTCTTATTTTAGAGCAATCTCTCCTATTCTTCCTTTGGTTTCTATAATTTCTATGAACATCAATTATTCCAGATTGGGTAAGAAACAAAACAAAAAAATCATGCCTATATACAGATGGAGTTGAAGTTGTAAAACGGATAACGCTTCCCTTATATAATTTTTTATAATATCAGCTCAAACAATTATTCCTGAATAAATAATTTTTAATTCATCAAGCGAGTTAAAGCATACTTGATGTTGCCTAAACACTTGTTCACTGAGCATCCTGAAGGCCTCCATTGTTCTTAGTTCTTTTTCATCTTCCTTGTCTTTTCTTTCTTTTCTATTATTTATACAAAGGTCAATATGATACCAAATAAATGAAAAGGGTAATCAGAACAAAGACTGATAATGAATGAATAAACTTCGTAATAAGTTAAGATAACATGAATTTGCAAAAAAAAATAAAGAGTTCAAACCTATTAACAATTGTTATTGGAATACAAAAACATTTATGCACTTGTTTTCTGAAAATTAATTGATCCCGCATCTAATGTGATTGTATGCCATGTTGGACACTAATTTAATGCAAAAGAAACCCTATTCTTTTCTTTCTATACATGCATAATTATGCACCAATTTATTATATCCTTTTTGAAATAAGAGCGTACCATAGGAGCATACAATGAAATTAAAAAATTAAAATAATGACACATTCAAATCAAAATAGAGAGAAATATTGATAAATAAAGCTTGGACTCAAATCATTTCAATTTAAACATGCATAAGATAACATCAAATAATTAGTGTATAACATGAGAATAAAAATCATACGACAATATTATATTTCAAATTTGGTTGTAAGGCAAATTGGGATGTAAAAAAATGTATTGATGGGTTGATATTACAAAAATTTTCTGAAACTCATACATCTATCTGGACACTGCAGAATTGAAAGTACCCTAAAAATTATTTTGGAAGATTGAATATTTTTATTTTCAATCCGGAGATGATATAAAGATACACCTTGTGAAAGTATCTAAGACGGATTAAGATAACACATATTTAATACGAATCAAGCTCCAACCAGTATTAATATGGTATCTTTATTTAATTTTTATTCAAGCACCCAACGGTAATTTTGTGGGCAGGCAGAAAAAAAGTAGTAGTTAAAATATGAAACCAAAGTATACTGCATGAAACTGTCAGCAGTAAATGCTAGGTGTATGATAGGCCATAAATTAAATGCTGTTTGTAATATTGGGGTAGATTAACAATGGATGTGTAATTTGCAACGTATAATAGTGTATAAGTTAAACTGTCAGAAATGGACCAACTTGATTTTTTGTTTTGCTTTATATTACTACAGCAGCAGGGTAATAAAACATGCATATACGTACGACCACATGGTTTGGAGTGGAATACTGTATGTCGGTATACCTTGGGACAAACTTTGAACCAACGAGCAAATTGTAGTTACCAAGCACAGATGAAGAACTTAATTTATTCAAAACAAATTATAGTAACCAAGGTACAGAATGTAACAAATTAAAATAGGTGTGAATTAAACAAGTGCCGTAACAACATGTGTTGCAGATGCATCCTCAGGCTTGGAAGCAGAGGGAAGGAAACACTAGTTTAATTTATGACTATTAAAGTTATTTGGAATGTGTTTGACTTATGAAATGGTAATATTTAATTATTATCATTTTTGTTGACTTGTTGTATTTAATTAAAGTATAAAGTTAATTATTGTTGATTGAATTAATGGACTAAACACTAGTTTAATAATGGTGTATTAAAGAGAATAAAATGAATAGTTAGGATATTTGTTTATGAAATTGAAATGTTGTGAATTTTGTAGTTTGTTGACATGTAGTTTCGACTATTGAAAAAAATGAAATATTTGAATATTTTGGATAATCGAAACCTTTTGAACTAATACATGAGTGAAACTTGATAATTGGGTTGAATTATATAGTTGAATTGATAACCTTAATTTTAAAGCAAGTAAAACAAGGTTTAATTTGTTATATCTATGTTTATTAAATGAATAGAATTGTGGTATACATTCTTAGCATGTAATGTAATAATATACAAGTGTGAACTTTAAGCCTTGGGATATTTAAATTGAAATTATGATTAAAGAAATGTTGTAAATGAGATTAAATTGGAAAAATATGTTTTTAAACTCAATTAACATTTATGAAACGTGTCATAAATAAATTGAAAGGGGAAGGTGAAACTAAATGGAATATGCAAATATGAATTAAAAGTGAAATGATTTCAAATAAAGCCATGACTTGTAAATTGTTATGAAATAAATGGATGTTGCAATAATTGGTTATAAATAAAGTTGTGATAACTTTAAACTCGAATAATGTCTTATAAAAATGAATTAAGTTTAATAAATTGGTTATAAACATAAGAAAATTCCTAATGAAATGATTTGCAAATAAATGTAGTATTAAATGAGAAATATTACATGTGAAATGAATGTAATTTAAATTAAAGAGAAATATAAGCAATATTATGAGAATGGATATATTAATATTTTTATCAAAAGGAGAAATTCTATGAAACAAATATTAAGTTTGAAGTTGATTTGAAAACTATTGATTTGGAAAGGTACTCAATTTGAAAGCGAAATCTTATATAATCGAAGTCTATATGAGTGTGATTTAATACTATTGATTTTGAAAAGTATTCGATTTGAAAATAGAATCTTATATATAATGGAATTTATATAAGTATGATATTTGAAATTGATTTGAAAAGGTACTATATGATAAATGTTTTCGAAGTAAAGATATGGAAAGTGCCTTCTGCTTGATATCTGCTTTGTGGCCACATTGTCGATTCATTCTATCGATATTATTATCTCTGATTTTGGTTTTTCGGATGTGATACTCGGTGTCCTACCATGGCGTAACCCATGGTCGTTTTTTTTGGGTAGCGTAATCCGCAAGGCAAAGATTGCTTAAAGGGTACGAATGTTTCCTGGGGGATCCAAGCGTAATCATTGTTATGTATCCTGCGGTCTACAGTTTTGTTGTGGTGGCGTAATCCAAAAGGAAGCGATTGCTTAAAGGTACGGATGTTTCTTGCGGGATCCAGGCGTAACCATTGTGTATTTGCGATCCAGGTGATTTGTTTGGATTGTACTTTCCATATCGGTTTTGAAAGTTTTTAAGTATTTTCTCTGTGTGTTGAAACAGGTCTACTAAGTACTTGGAGAATTCTAGTCTTGCACCTGATCAACGCATGGTCAAAGTCTGCAAGAACGAGGATAAACCTGTTAAGACATCGAGTTATAAAAGTATTTTGATAAAGTATTATATAATAGATATTTTGGTCTTTTTTTTCTTTTCTAATTACTTTAAAATGTTTAAAATATTACCCATTTATGTACTGCATGGTTTATTAGTGTTGTAAATATCGTGAGAAATTATTAATTCAATAAAACATATTTAAAGTAAATGATTATTGATTTATTAATAATGTTTGAAAAGTATCTTGAGATAAAACTAATAAATTTATAAATAATGGATTTAAGGGTTTCAATAGCTTCTTTGTAAATATAAATAATGATGTAAATAATTATTTTCAAATAGTTTACATATATTTATAAAGATGTTATTTAAAATATTTAAATGATATCTAAAAATGAAGCAAGAAATTTTACAAATGAATTTTTGAAAAGTATTAAAGATGATTTATTTGCAAATGAAGCTTTCAAATGAATATTGCAAGTAAAATTTATATAAGTTTCTTTGAATGTAGAATTTAAAGATATTATATAAATGGAAAAAAATGATTTGCGAAGTTTATTTATAGTAATATACTTGGCAAATAAATTTGAATCTCTATTTTGCAAGTATAATTTGGAATATTTAATTGATTTCGAAGTACTAATAGTAAATTTATTGGTTCATTTACTGCTTGAATTTTTGTATTAAACCATAATAAATGTTTTTCCATGATTTGAATATTCACTTTAAAACAAGTGTGTAAAATTAATTACGAAGATATGAAATTTTAGACTTTGATTTAGAAATTTAATGTAAGGTTTGAGTATTCTATTAGTTTCAAGTTAATAATCTTGAGTTTATACTTATTTTAAAAATAACGAGTCTAATAAATTATCGAATTTAAGGAACTTTATTTAAAGTTTATTATAATGTTTTGATATAAATTTCTAACATTGGTTTAGACTTTTGAAAAATCTTTGCATAATGCTATGATGATGTTTTAAATTTATCTTATATTTTACTAAGTGAATGAGGTTAAATGTTTAACTGAATTTTTGATATGTTGAAATATTTCTTTTCTCTTCAAGGGCAAAACCAAAAACTTAAAATTTTATTCAATAACTGAATGGAGTTATAAAAATAAGCAGGATAGTAGAAGTTTAAATATTTTTTTTTTTGAAATTATTCATTAATAACTTCAATATTTAATGGAAACCAAATTATGTAAGTGATTGATCTTTATATAAATTAATTTAGAAATTTAAATGAATTTAAAACAAGACACTGAGAATTTAATTTCTGATGACTTCAGAATTTATGCTTAAAGCTTTAAGGGTGTATTATTAAAGTATTTCAAGTAGGAATTGTTTTAAGGAATTTTAGTTTGTATATCAGAGCTCTTTTCTTTGTCGCTGGAAAATAATTTTAGTGATGATTGTAGCATCATCACATTCATTTTCAAGTTTCGTAGTGAAGAGACCATTCTATAGTTTTGCTACAGTTTTACTTTGGAGAATTAAATTTATTTGAATCCCTAAAATATGACTTGATTTATAATATTGATATTGATATACGATTTAAATTTGATTTGATATATATATATATATATATATATATATATATATATTGTGTATATGTTTTTTTTATCTCTAAATTGTTTGAAGTTAATTGGAAATTTAAATTCTTAAATTTTGTCTTAAAGGATGGTTTCAATAAAAGTATGAAATCATAATTTTGAATAAATATCTAAATTGAAATAATTGAATTGGAAAAGTTTTATTTGTATAATACTCAATTACATCCCAATATAACTTACCTAAGTTTTTAAAAGTTAACTATGTAGCTGAATAGTTTACAAGATAAAAGAATTTTATAAATAAAATTTGAGTGTTTATAATAAATGTTATACACTTAAATTTTAGTTATAAAATGATTAATAGAGGTAAATAGAATAAAAAGTTAATTGAAGAATATAAAGTATAAATGATGTTAGAGGAATTTATAAATAAATTGGAATAGTTATAATAAATGTAAATATACTTAATATAGGGGATTAGATATATTAAGTGGAATGAATCTAATAATAAAGAAGAATAAAATCTATTAAATAAATTATGAGTACAATAAATGATTTTCAGCTCCATGATTTTTGACATTGTTAACTTAATATAATTGGATGATAAGATATTGAAATTGAAATAGTTAAGATTTATTTAACTTAAGTGAAATCAAATGAATAAAATCAATTATTAATTTAAGTTGAAGTTTTCATGGTTTTACAATTTATTAGCTTAATTTGTTTTTCCAAACTCTTCTTTCTTTCGGGATGTTCTTATTCTCCTATATCCTAAGCGGGAAATGGAATTATGAATTGATCTTATTCCGGAAGTTCGATCTGTAGTTCTTCCTCCCAGAAGAACTTATCTTTACCAGTCTGTTTTGAAAACCTTTTCAAGAATCTTCTTCGTGCTTATGTTTTGATTTTGGAGATCTTAGGAAGATCATCTCTATCTTGTTGAACGTACCTATAACGACAATTATCAGTATAATTTCAATCTTCTTTTATCATGTCTTAATCTTATCTCATTCTATCCTGTTTTCCTTGTTCTCCCTGTCTCGTCCCTTTTCGAGGACGAAAAGTTTGAGTGGGGGAGAGTGTAACAACCCAAAATTTTGTAAATTATTTTTAAATTTAATTTATTTGAAGACTTAGATTTTTATTCATTGAAATTTGAATTTTGAATTTTGAAATATTTCCAATAAAGTTTGGATATTTGATTGTAATTTCCTTTCCAAATATAATAAAATAAAATATTCTCTATATATATATTTATATATTCATCTCTATTTTATCTTTCTATATTTTCCTTTTTTGACGTTCATTTTATTATTTGAATTGTTATGTATTTATATCTCTTATTTATTGTTTGGAAAAAATTTCAATGGATGTACGTTATATTGTCTTAAAGGCATATCTTTTTAAAATTTTATTTATTTTGTTTATTGAATGTTTCTTTTATATACCTTTTAATTAATGGCAAGGAAACAAATCAAATTGATGTATGTTACTTTGCTTTAATTTGGCATACTTTACATTTTCTTTATTTCTTACCTCTTTATTTGCCTATCTATTTATTTCCTACCATAGTTGTTCTAACTTATGTTATTTTCTATTTGTGTGTATACACTTTAATTTATTTGTTTCGATGTTCATTTGTATATTTTGTATTTAATAGTTGGGAAATGAATCAATTAGTTGCACGTTACGTTGTTTATTTTGGCATAAGTTTCTTTGGATTTATTTCTTGCCTTTATTTGCTTAAGTCTATTTAATTACTATTTTAGCCGTTCCTCACATGCTATAGCCGTGTATTACTTCTCCTAATCACGCATGAAAATCTTCTCAATATATCTCTTCCCCTGATTGAAAGATCTTTGCATACGTTTCTTTTATTAAATAGGAATTAAATCCCCTTTATTATTTTCTTACCATTTACTCTTTTGGTCGTTCATAACTCAAACCTTAGTCGCCTCCTCTATTACTAATTCACATACAAGAATATTTTTCCCACATCTCATTTTATTTCCTAAGAGAAAAAAATGTAGATCTAAATATTCATGGCTTCTTCTTCCTCTTCTTTCTATTTTTCTTTCTTTTCTTTTTCTTTCTTTGTTTCCTTCATGAATAGGCTCGGCCTCTACCTCCTATTGCCAACCCCATCACCACTTGCATAGGGTAGAGCAAGGTTATGTCATCTTATCTCAATTATTTTTATTGTTTTATTCATCTAATCTTTTGTATTAAATATACTTATGTATGTTGTATTTGTTTGTGTACATAAGTTGAAATCTTGGCTCTCCTATCACTCAAGTTGAATCGTGCTTTGTTGTGCCTTTTGTGCTTTTCGAAGTTTGATCTTTGTGTTTGAATTGTTGCCTTCAGCTTTAAAAAGGTGAGTATTCACTCTAGACATTACATGCTTATATTATTGTGAAATGATGACAAGTGAATATGCATAAATTGATATATTATTCATACATGCCTGCGATGTGATTTTATGATGTTAAATCCAGTTTATAAAATTGTTGCATCATCTAATATGAGATGTTATATTTAACTGTTCATTTGATTTCTATATCTCACACTGCAAGTTCCTTTATCACTATGGGCTGAAATGATAGGCTCGAATGACTTTTATTATAATTGATTTACTTAGGATTGCGGGTTTGAAATGATAGAACCCATATTTTCTTTTTAAATCATGATTGAAATGATACACATCCGTATCACTTGACTTAGGTTAGAAAATATTATGCAGGCCATGGTTATATTTTTAAATAATATTTTCCTAAAGATTCATTAAGTGTTTTGAATATTTTTTGATTTTTTTTAAGTATTTTGAAATTACGAATATATGAAAATTTAAATTAATTTGATTTAATGCTTTAAATGGTAAAGGTGTATTTGGTTTTCCTATAAGTTAAAATTTTATAAGTCTATTATTGGTTTAAGAAATTTAAAGATTTTATTTATGATAAATATCTTACTAATTAAATTTGATTTAATATGGAATCTTAAATTTAATCTAGCAACTTTAATAAAGGTTATTTCATTAAATGAATTTGGTTTGCATAATAGATGATGTATTTTGGATACAATGAAATACAGTTTAATTGGACTTTTGTAATAAATATTTAACTTGGAATCATAGTTATTTCAAGTATAAATGAATAAATTTGTAAAGAAAATTGATTATTATATTAACTATGATAAAATATTTTATTTGTGAAATGGATATGTTTTGGAAAATGAATACTTATGATTTATATGGTAAACATGTAATTTTAATTAATGTGACATTGATTAAGACAATAAATGCTCTTTATTGTGATAGTAAAATGTAAGCTAAAAATGTACATTTAACATGCAATTTTAATTAATGTGATATTCATAAAGACAATAAATGCTGTTTATTATGACAATAAAATGTAAGTTAAAAATGTACATTTGCATGTAATTTTAATTAATGTGATATTGATTAGACAATAAACGCTCTTTATTGTGATAATAAAATGTAAGTTAAAAATATACATTTGACATGTAATTTTAATTAGTGTGATATTGATTAGACAATAAATGCTCTTTATTGTGATAATAAAATGTAAGTTAAAAATATATATTTGACATGTAATTTTAATTAGTGTGATATTGATTAGACAATAAATGCTTTTTATTGTGATAATAAAATGTAAGTTAAAAATGTACATTTGACATGTAATTGTAATTAATGTGATATTGATAAAGGAAATAAATGCTCTTTATTGTGATAGTAAAATGTAAGTTAAAAATGTACACTTAACATGTAATTTTAATTAATGTGATATTGATTAAGACAATAAATGCTCTTTGCTGTGATAAAAAATGTAAGTTAAAAATGTACATTTGACATGAAATTGTAATTAATGTGATATTGATAAAGACAATAAATGCTCTTTATTGTGATAATAAAATGTACATTTGACATTAACTAAATGAATAAATTTGTAAATCAATGTAACATTGACTATTCTTTATTTACATTAACTATTCTTTATTTTGATTAATATAACATTAACTATTCTTTATTTACAAATTTATTCATTTATTTGTCTTAATCATTTCGGTATTAATATAACATTAACTATTAATATTTAACTTACATTTTATTTACAAATTTTTCATTTTTCTGGTAGCCTCCCGATCAGGAGGTATTACGGTACTGTATAGACTATTGGCGCTATTTATGTGTTAAGGGGAATATTGGGTCACTCCTTAACACTATTATTAAAGTAAGTTTATTTTACTAATAGACATTATTATAATAGCAAAATATTACTGCATAGTAAATAGTTTAACGGATCCTTAGATGATGGGCAGTCCCAAGCATCCTTTAAGTTACTTGTACCTTATATTACAGTTCACTTGAGTTGGTTTACATTGTATAAGTATGTATGTCCTGACTCGAGTGTTTTATGTTTTGCTTTACGCTCGGGTCAGACTGAGTGATACAGCATTAGACACCTTTGGAGTTGGAGCTTTGCTTGAAGATCCAGCCATCTATTTCACTTTCAGTTATCCAGTTGATTCTAGTGTTGTATTCAGCTTTGTACTTGATTATCATCTTGTCATTTCGGTTGTATCTTGTCTAACTCTGATGTACATGTACGGTAGCTTCATGAACTACTATTTCTTTACTTCCGTTGCATTATATTACTCTGTATCTGTGTCTGTGATTTATTTACTGTATATTCTGAGTTTTTCCACAAAAATTATAATTCGGTATTTTGAACAATTTAAGTCCGACATGTGCGGATGCGAATGGTTGAAAATACCGGGTCGTTACAAATAGGGTAAATGTAATAATATCTGAATGAAAGTCTGCTATACGAAATTCTCAGAAAAAAATGTAGTTAAGAAGAAATACGGTTGCACAGTGCTAAGCATAATTTTTAATGAGCGAGAGTGACAATGAATACCTTATCACGAGTTGTTGGTATTCATTAATTAGATTGCATCCTCATCCAATTTGATTTCCTACCAAAGACAGCAGAGAGCAAGTTACAGGGATGGCCACTAATTCCTAATAATAATACGAGCGCGACTATCAAATATGTTCCAAAATCATCATCCAACCGGATGTTTAAAATACTGTGAAACAGATGAAAAGTGTGATCTGTATGCTGACCGGTTGGGAATAAATAAGGAATATGAATAGAAAAGTGCATGCGCAGTGGATATAAACAGCGAATACATATAGGATGTGAAATGGTAACAAAATGAAAAGTTAACTTGTTGACTATACCGTGTATGAAATTCGTAACAGTGAGTTATTTGTAAGAACAAATAAGACAGTGCAGGTGAACAACGAAGCAGTGGTAATTTACAGGTACATTCGTAGCTATACATAAGTTTACAGTCGGTTTGTCTGTAAATGCCTTGAAATTATATTTCCCATAAGGCGTTCTAATCAAAATGCATATAAATAGTACCACTAAAAATTTGTTATATCAATAAAACTGTTAGCACTTTAAGACCAGGAAATCATGAATGTTGTGACAAAATTAACATAAGCACAACTATGTTAGGAAGTGAGTAACACTAACCTTCGAAACCGTAATGGTGGGCAACTTCGTCAAGGCTGTGTGGGGCAAAATCAGTGCGACCAACAACGTCGATGAACTGAATGGCTGGAAAAGTGAAGGGGGGTTGCATGCCAGTATGTGGAGTAAATGGAGGAGAGTAAGAACGAAGGTGAGATGGATGGGAGGTTATGTCGGTTCTTCCAAGTGGTATTTGTGGGAATTGAGGTTTGGGGAGTTGGAAATAGCGAGACGGAAATTGCGTTTTGAGAACAGTAAGTTGTTAGTTAATGGTGCAGGAGAACTGGATTAGGAATAAAGAAGGATATGAGCCACTGCGAAAATGGTTTGGCATCTCTTTTCCTATTTAACTAATATATTCCTAACTTGTGCAACTCTTTTTATAATGCATTAAAAGTTTATAAATTATAAAATACTAATTTTGATTAAGATCCGTTTTATAATTTTATGATATTTATATGCATAAATCCAAATAAACTACTTATTTTAATTAATTAACGTTCATTTTGAAAATTAATCCCTTTTATTAAATGGTAAATATTTTGAGTATGAATGTTTTTATATATTTCTTTTAGATTTAGAATTTATCAACGATCTGACTAAATTTTAAATAATTTATTTATTTTCGACTTCAAAGTTTTTTATATTCCTTTTCTAATTAAAAACTTAGTTTAAACGTTTAACTTCAAATTCTAATACACATACACAAATACATATATACATACATATATATATGTATGTATGTATGTATATATATGTATGTACATATATATATATATATGTTTGTATGTACGTATGTGTACATATATATATATATATATATAAAAATATTTGTATGTATGTATGTATGTATGTATATATGTATGTATATGTATGTATATTCATTTTTTTACTTTCAATTCTTAAATGTTTATATATAAATAATTATTTCAAATCTATATACTAATTGTAATATTTAGATATGGTAACATACATGTTTTGGCTTACTTTGAAATCACAAGATGGATCTCGTGGATAAATGTCATATTTAATATCAGAATTTCTTAACTAATATTAAACTCATTATTGATAATTTTAGATTTCAAATCCTATAAGATTGTCTAACATGATTCTAATGTGTATGTGTGTATAATATAGACAACAAACACGCACACATTTAAATACACACACTACTTCAATTTTATTATGTATAAATATGTTTAAATAAAAAATTTGGACGACAAAGACATATATAAAGGGTAAATGGGTCCATTATTTTGTAAATCTCAACATGTATGTAAGTTCTTATTAACTAGTACACTTCTTGCTTATTGCACTTACACATTATATACTTTAGTATATCTGTATGTGTTCGTATTATTTAAATTAATTCCTTTTAATGATTATTAATACATCATTCAATTCAACTAAAGAGAGAGAAATGAAAGATTTATCTCTTCAAATATTGCAAAATCTACCCACACTTAATTACATTAGTTCTAAAGAGAGAACTGAATGATTTCCTTCTCTTATATTAACAAGTAATCATTACACACATGAATGTATTTGATATACTCATACATTTAAATTAAGTTTAAAAACAATTTGAAATTCTTTAAATAAAGTATGATTTTAATTAAAACTGTATTAGATTGGATCTAATATACCTTTGTACTTTTAGGCCTAATAGATTCCAAATAGAAAAATAATTTATTTCACGTTCTTTCGAGTGGCTCGGTTCTAACAAACACGACGTGCGCTAGTACCCAAGATCATCTCTTATATAACCATACAAAAGATAGGTATGTGGCATAAATATTTTCTCCTAGTATCCATAACTATACTAGGTAGTTGTATAAGAGATGTGCTCAGGGTCATGGGATTTATGGACACAATTCAATGAATAATCCAAGTAATCTATAAGCACATAGCAAATCATCTTGACTATCGACCTCATAATTATCATCTTGGCTCTCAACCTCATTAATAGTCATATAGAAAATCTACCCCTAATAATCCAATTGACTATAAGAAACAAATATATTTCATTGGACTCTTAGTCCTTTACATAATGCTGTGGGCTTTTAGCTCTGTATATCATAATTTTAGCATCAGTCAACTCAGATGATAAGGTCGGCTCTCATCCGCATATTTAGCGATCCCATAAAGCTAAGTAAGTATGTGTCCATAACAACTCCTAAATAACAAGACATGAGATTGACATCTCTCAGCTTGCTTAAAGAGATTTCCTTACACACTCTTATCACTACTTATATAATCCTTCATTACCTTTATAGTGTTGAATATGCGCCTTGCGCTATATGATTTTTGTTTGATGATAATAAACATATATACATTCATTTAAATGTATTTGGTAATGTACTATTTTATTTTTTATAGAATAAATAAATATTTGTTGAATAAAATTAAATTACACAGTATTCGAATTTGAATTCAAACAGAACAAGTTAAACAGATTTTGAATTCAAACAGAAATTTTTATTCAAACAAATATTTATTACAACTTTGATAGTACAATTTCAAGCTCTCACTATACATATACAATTTTGACTACAATACATGACATTTCACATTTACATCAAAACCTTACTACATATCACTCACACTCATATTTTTGTCTTCAACTATAATCCAGTTTGAATCCAGCATCTGAGTAATCTGCAAAAATATTTTCAAACGCAGTAAAATTGAAAGAGAAATATTTTTGAAATTTGAAAGAAACGATGATTTTGAAAATATCGTTTGCCTCAGTTATTTGGGTTGTTCGTCATCATTCACACTTGAATTCATCACAAAGTCGTGCACATAGATATTACAGGGACAGGTAATCATAAGTGGCTGCAATACACACGTGTACATTCATACACGTGTGCATTGCCTCGCCAACTCGTGTGCACAGCTCCAACCAGAAATTTAAGGCAACAGAGACCAAGCAATGAACAACTCAAAGCAACAGTCAACTGGCCAAGACTACAAGTACAAGCAGCAGTGTGCAACTCGAAAATGTACACAAGTGAAAGCAGAAAAATCAAGACAGCATCAAACAGCAACAGTGAAGACTGCATAAGTGCTACAAGCCAAATCATCACAATGAACACCACTGACCAGTGAATACAATGTCAAGTTCAGATCAAACAACTCAAGACCAAGTTGCAACAAAGTTCAAAAGTGCATCAAAGGCAGTTCAATGTGGATAGCAACAGCAAAAAGGGACCGCAACAAACATATATGCAGCATCAAGTCAAAGTATGCAACTACGTGACATAAATGCAACTACAACGATGCAAGCGAAGAACCAAAGTCAGTGGCAAGCTTCAAACTGCATAAGTGACCATGAAACTAACTCGAAGCAGTAGTGACAGTAAGCATGAATCAAGCTCAGTGGCAAATGCATAAACAGCTCAGAGTACATGCATGAAACAGTGCAAGACCTCAAGTGACACAGTGAAAGTAGCACAAGTACAAGAAACTTGAATACTGCAACAACAAGTATGGTGAAGCACTTACACAAGATTGCCACCAACATAGCAGCAAGTACATGAATGCAAAATACAGGCAGTTAAGAATATCAAGTCAATGGTACAAAGTTAATCACAAAACCATCAAGCTACAACTCAAATTATACAAGCCCCAACAGAAGTATCAAATGAATCAAATACCACCAAATAGACCGTGGAATAGCAGGTAATATGCAAACTACAACTAGACCAAGTGCAGCATCAATGCGAACAGCAAAGTGATCGAACAAACAAGATCAGGGCAGTGGACAGTACAAGCCAGCAAATGCAACAAACTCAAAATGTCCAGTTATAGTCACAAGACCATCAAGCAGTGAGCAAGTGCAAATCGAGCTCCAGAAATAACAAATGCAGACACAAAATTTCAACAGTGCAGTGAAATGCAGTGGTATGCAGCAGAGAAAATATAAAAGCAATGGTGATGACCAAAGCTAATACAGAGTAGTGGATTCACATACCCAAAATCAACAGTCGAAGATATGCGTGTGACAAAGTCAAATATCACAAATCACGAAATCAATTCAAAGCCGTGTGAATCAAGCTACTAGAAATACGAAATTTACAAAGTCAGATTAATCCTCAGCATCAAAGCGTAATCGAACGGCAAAGCAAGAATTTTTGAAGCAATCAGTCGAACGCAAAAATAGGAAATCAAATCCTATTTAAATCCCTAATCATCATCGGCATTTAATTCGATCGAGTTCAAGTATCAATTTATAAAAGCAAAAGGAGACAGTACATACCGAATTCACAAGCATCGAACTCGATCGAGCAACTGCAAACAAGCAAAAGTCAACCATCAGAGAAGCAGCGAGCTAGGGCAACAAATCACAGATCAATTGAAGAAACCGAAGCCCTAATTGGAACAAAGAGCCGAAGCCCTAACTGGAACAAAAGGGAACGAAGCCCTAATCAGAACGAAGCCGCCATTATTTCTCACGAACGAGACAAGAGAGGATCGGGTGAAATAAGGAAGTGGGCCGGTCTTA
This sequence comes from Allium cepa, assembly GCA_030765085.1. NCBI lineage: Eukaryota > Viridiplantae > Streptophyta > Magnoliopsida > Asparagales > Amaryllidaceae > Allium > Allium cepa. The sequence continues at coordinate 398,627,325 of CM060938.1, read as the reverse complement.
AAATCAAAAGGGGGTTTTGTTTCTATAGGCTTTTATTAATATTGTTAATTAGTTTAGGGTTATTTTATATTGTTCTTAATTATTGTTTTTATTTACGAATCAAAGAGTTTAGGTAAATCACCACCTAGGTTTTAGGTTGTGTCTGATTGTCTATTTAGAGTTAGTTCAGTAAGCAGGGGTTGCGAGTTTGCAAAACTCTATAGGCGGTAGCAGGGTTTGCAAGTCTGTTAGAGTGTTTGTAAGCGTGATACTGTTTAATTCTAATAGAAATCTGGGAATGCAGCAGTAGGCAGGGGTTGCCGAAGCTGGGTAAATCTTGTGTCTGATTTACTTTTCAGTATATTTATTTCTGCAGTTTATTTTTATGTTTAAATCAAGAAAATTTGCTATAACCCTATTCACCCCCCCTCTAGGGTTAATTTAGATCCTACAAGTGGTATCAGAGCCCGGTATATATTTTTTTTAACTCTAGAGTCATGAGTCTACAAAATAATGCTTTTTCTGAGGGGCAATCTATTGCTAGGCCACCCATGTTTAACGGGAACGATTATGCTTATTGGAAAGTTAGGATGGGTATCTATCTTAGTTCTGTTGATTATGAAGTTTGGGATATTATTGAAACTGGCTATAAACCCCCCACTATAATCGTTGGTGATACTGAGATTCCTAAACCTAAGGATAGGTGGGATGCTAACGATAAGAAATTGAAAACAACAAATGCTAAAGCCATGAATGCTTTGATATGTGCTCTTGATAAAAATGAATTTAATAGAATTTCTCATTGTACAACATCACAGGAAATATGGCATACTTTGGAGGTGACACACGAAGGAACTTCTCAAGTCAAGGAGTCTCGGCTAGCCCTATTCAGCAATGAATACGAAAACTTTGTGATGGACAAAGGCGAGAGCATAAAGGATATGTTTGGACGCTTTTCAACCTTGGTATACAATGCTAGAGCGCTTGGGAAGGTATTCACTGAGGTAGAGCTTGTGCGGAAGATACTACGAGTTTTACCAATGAACTTTGAGGCAAAAGTCACAGCAATCCAAGAATCGAAAGATCTGAGCAAACTAAGCATGGAGGAGTTGATTGGCAACTTGATGACATATGAGCTTGAGCTAAAAGCAAAGGAAGAACGCAACAACTCCGAACCAAAGAAGAAGACGATTGCCTTAAAGAGCAAAGAAGAAAGCGATGAAGAAGAAGAAGATCCAATTGAAGAGCTTGCAATGGCTGTCAATAATCTTAAAAAATGGTCAAGATTCAAGTCACGAAAGAAGAAAATAAGTGGTAATAAGTCAAAGAATTCTGACGATTCCGATAATGAATTGACATGCTATAACTGCAAGAAGCCTGGCCACTTCAAACAAAAATGTCCACTTCTCAAAAACAACAAAGGAAAGAAAAAGAAAAAGAAGGCCTTTGCAGCAACTTGGGATAATGAAGAAGGAGAGGAAGTTTCGAATAATAGCTTAGAGGAGGCTAACTTGTGTCTTATGTCAAAATCGGATTCAGAAGCAAGCTTAGAGGAATCTAGTGAGGTAAGTAACTATTCTTATAAAGAACTTGTTTCAATGTGTTGTGATTTTACTAAAATGATTGATACTCTTGAATCTAAAATTGAAAAACTAAAATCTGATAGGAGAGAACTTGTTCATGAAAATTCTAGGTTAGAAACTGAAATTGAAAATATTCAAAACCTAGAATGTAAAAAATGGTAAGATTTTAGATTCAGAATTATCAAAACTGAGGAATAACTTTGAAAGTCTTGAAAATGAAAACTTGAATCTTAAGGAAACCATCGACACTAGGAGAAAGGATTTTATTAATCGATGCACCTCACTTGTTACTGAAAACTCAACATTAAAAACCAAAGTCCAAAATCTTGAGAAATCTTTGAATAACTTTTCAAGAGGCGAAAAATCTTTCAACATGCTATTGGGAAATCAAATTTTTTGCTAACAACGGAAAAGGACTAGGTTTTGGGAAAACACAAGTTGATGATAATGCAAAATATAAGAATGTCTTTGATAGATGTGAAATATTTAGATGTCGTGCTGAAAATTATAGTCATAGGAACAAGAACACAAAATTTATACAAGTTTGGGTTCCTAAGAATTCTACAAACAAATTTCATGTTTATTGGAATAAAAATAAAAGGACTAAACAAGTATGGATTCCAAAGGGATTGTTTATTCACAATGCTTCTATCACTAATAACATTGGACCTAAGAGTTTCTCTAGGTCATCTTCCTCTCTTCTTATGTAGGTCTGTTGGCGGGCTAAGGAACAACAAGAATGGTTTCTAGATTCAGGTTGTTCTAGACATATGACAGGTGACAAATCAAAGTTCCTTAGCTTAGAGAATTTTAAAGGTGGAAATGTGATCATGGGAGACAATAGCAAGTGTAAGATTATTGGCAAAGGTGAAGTTGGTAACGGTATTTTTTCCTTGACTAATGTTTTATACGTTGAAAATCTGCATCACAATCTCATTTCTATTAGCCAACTATGTGACAAAGGTATGAACGTGATTTTTGATAGTGATACTTGCAAAATCATTGATAAATTTTCTAATAACATTGTTTTTATGGGCAAAAGAAAAGGGAATGTTTACTCACTTTCATTTGATAATCTAAATCTTTCTAGATGTTTGGTAGCACTGACGAAGAGGCATATTTATGGCATAGGAGACTTGGACATGCTAGCATGAGTCTCTTAGAAAAACTCGAATCAAAAGAATTAGTCAGAGGGTTACCACATCAGAAATTTAAAAATAATAAAGTGTGTAAAGCATGTTCCTTGAGCAAGCTTAGTCGATCATCATTTCGTCCTAAAAACATTGTTAGCACATCAAGGGTCCTTGAACTAGTTCACATGGATTTATTTGGACCAAATGAAATTTCAAGCTTGAATGGAAAACGTTATTGTTATGTATTGGTTGATGATTATTCTAGATTTACATGGGTTTACTTTTTAGCCAAAAAGTCTGAATCTTTCGAATATTTTTCAAAATTTGCAAAACTTGTTCAAAATGAAAAAGGAGTTACAATTAAAACCTTGAGAAGTGATCATGGAGGCGAATTTGAAAATTTTGAATTTGAAAATTTTTGTGAAGAAAATGGTTTAAAACATGAATTTTCTGCTCCACGAACACCTCAACAAAATGGGGTGGTTGAAAGGAAAAATCGTACATTACAGGAATTGGCTAGATCCATGTTAAGTGAGTATAAGCTACCTCTAATCTTTTGGGCAGAGGCAGTGAATACTTCGTGCTATGTAATGAATAGAGTAATGATTAGACCAATACTTGGCAAAACGTCTTATGAATTGTGGCATGAAAGGAAACCTAACATTTCTTATTTTCGTATATTTGGGTGTCCTTGTTTCATTCTTAACACAGGTGATCAACTTGGAAAATTTGAATCAAAGGCTGATGATGGAATTTTCATGGGCTATTCAACAAGGAGTAAGGCTTACAGGATATATAACAAACGAACAAAGACAATTGTTGAGTCAATCAATGTGAAATTTGATGAATCTGATCTGGAAAAAACGACTGAAAGGATGGTTGACGATGGAGTAGATCCTGAAGGCACTGAAGAAGGGACATTTAGTGAGAAAACTGAAAGAAGGACTGTTGATGCTGATAAATTAAGGTTCAAACCTAATCATCCTCCTGAATTAATTATTGGTGATCCTACGGAAGGTATACGTACTCGTTCCTCATTTGATGAAAATTTGTGTGCGTTTTGTTGTCATAGTGGTTTTATTTCTGAAATTGAACCTGATTCTGTTGAAATGGCTCTTAATGATGAAAATTGGTTTTTAGCAATGCAAAATGAACTTAATCAATTTGAGAGAAACAAAGTTTGGAATTTAGTTCCTAGGCCTAATGACTATCCAATTGTAGGGACTAAATGGGTGTTTAAAAATAAATTTGATGAATTAGGAAATGTAACTAGAAACAAGGCTAGGTTGGTTGCAAAAGGTTATAACCAAATAGAAGGCATAGACTTTGATGAAACATTTGCTCCAGTTGCTAGGTTAGAAGCCATTAGAATCTTGCTAAGTTTTGCATGTTACAAGGGTTTCAAACTTAAACAAATGGATGTAAAAAGTGCCTTTTTGAATGGTGATTTAAAAGAAGAAGTTTTTGTTAAACAACCACCCGGTTTTGAAAATCATGAATTTCCAAATCATGTGTATAAGCTAGAAAAAGCATTATATGGTCTTAAGCAAGCACCAAGAGCTTGGTATGATTGCCTCTGTACATATCTTTTGGAAAATGGTTTTAAAAAGGGAAGTGCTGACACGACTCTGTTTCTATTACATAAAGAAAGTGATTTTTTGATTGTTCAGATTTATGTGGATGATATTATCTATGGTGCTACTAATGAGCTTTTGTGTGAGAATTTTGAACAAGTCATGCAGGCTAAATTTGAGATGAGTTTGGTTGGTGAATTGAAATACTTTCTTGGATTTCAAATTAAGCAAAGTAGTGATGGTATTTTCATTTCACAATCCAAATATGTGTTGGAGCTATTGAAGAAATTTGGAGTCGAAAATTCCAAACCATTGAGAACTCCTATGAGCCCATCAACAAAGTTGGACAAAGATGAGAAAGGAATTGCAATTGATCAAAAGAAATATCGAGGGATAATCGGTTCACTTCTCTATCTTACTGCTTCTAGACCTGATATTATGTTTTCTGTGTGCTTGTGTGCACGTTTTCAAGCTAATCCCAAAGAATCTCATTTAAAGCTACTAAACGAATTTTGAGATATCTTTCACACACACACAAATTTGGACTATGGTACCCTTCTTGTGAAAATTTTGATTTAGTAGGTTATTCCGATGCTGATTATGCTGGTTCATTAGTTGACAGAAAAAGCACTAGTGGGACATGTTTCATGCTAGGACATTCATTAGTCTCATGGTCAAGTCGGAAACAGAATTGTGTTGCATTATCCACCACTGAAGCATAATATATTGCTTTGGGAAGTTGTTGTGCTCAAATTCTATGGATGATGCAAACTCTTTCTGATTTTGGCTTAGTCTATAAACAAGTTCCATTAAAATGTGATAGTAAGAGTGCTATAGATTTGTCAAATAATCCTGTCCATCATTCTCACACAAAACACATTGATGTGAGACACCACTTTCTTCGAGATCACATTGCTAAAGAAGACATTTGCATTGAATATATTTCAACAGAAACTCAACTTGCTGATATATTCACAAAACCTCTCCCCGAAGACAGATTTTCCAAATTACGTTTAGATTTGGGAATTATAGAGGTTGACTAATCATTTTTTTTAAAAATTTGATTTTTGAATTTGATTCTAAATGACAATTTTTTTAACTAATCTAACTCCCTAATGATTATCGAAAAGATGAATAGTGATTGAAAAAGTGATGAGTGTTGATATTTATCATATATTATAACTCGAGAAAGTATAATTAGAAAATTTCTTTAGAATTTCATAACAAGAGTTATAAAATTTTTTTGTTGGGTAATAATTCCATGACCATTTCTATTTCTATCATCTTTCTATCGACCATCACTCTTCAAGATCATATTTAGTATGTAAATTTGTGGTAGTTTACAAAGGAAATCATTTGTTCTTCAATATCTTTAAATCTGTGAAGGAAATTATTTGTGCTTCAACTTATTATATTCAACAATTAAAAAAAATATCCAAAGTATTCACTCTCATTTAAAAGTCCTCACCGTTATGCATGGGTGAATTACTTGGATTTATGATTATGTGCTTCCATGCTCATTTAAAAGTCCTCACGGTTATGCATGTATGGAACGCATATCAAAATTAATTAATTAAATAGACAAGTTGATTCTAATCCCATTTAAAAGTCCTCACGGTCATGCGTGATTAGAAGATACTTGATTTCATTTTTTAAAAATTGTGAATACTACTAATCTCATTTAAAAGCCCTAACGGTTATGCATGGTTAGTAGATATTCAAATTTCCTGAAATAAATATACCACAAATAGACAGAATTGTATGATTTTTGATGATTTTTTATCCCCATCACTTCTGAAAGTGGAATATGCGCTTGACAAGGTTAATTATGATTTTTGTTTGAGTTTTATTGAAATTTGATATTTATATTTAATTGAGTTAAATGTTTGATTCATGTCTATCACTTCATCCCTATTTTATAACACTATTATTCTTTTGCTGATAACAAAAGGGGGAGAGAAAAGTTAAGATTTTGTCGAATAGAATCAAGCAAAGGTCAAATAATTTTCACTGTGCATATAGGCTCATTTATATATTTCTATGCATATATGTAGGGGGAGTATTGTGTAGAGAGGGAGCATTCAAATAGGGGGAGCAAATTGAAATTATCAAATAACATTTGATATATTCAAAATCTTAAATATATGTTTGTTATCATCAAAAGGGGGAGATTGTTGAATATGCGCCTTGCGCTATATGATTTTTGTTTGATGATAATAAACATATATACATTCATTTAAATGTATTTGGTAATGTACTATTTTATTTTTTATAGAATAAATAAATATTTGTTGAATAAAATTAAATTACACAGTATTCGAATTTGAATTCAAACAGAACAAGTTAAACAGATTTTGAATTCAAACAAAAATTTTTATTCAAACAAATATTTATTACAACTTTGATAGTACAATTTCAAGCTCTCACTATACATATACAATTTTGGCTACAATACATGACATTTCACATTTACATCAAAACCTTACTACATATCACTCACACTCATATTTTTGTCTTCAACTATAATCCAGTTTGAATCCAGCATCTGAGTAATCTGCAAAAATATTTTCAAACGCAGTAAAATTGAAAGAGAAATATTTTTGAAATTTGAAAGAAACGATGATTTTGAAAATATCGTTTGCCTCAGTTATTTGGGTTGTTCGTCATCATTCACACTTGAATTCATCACAAAGTCGTGCACATAGATATTACAGGGACAGGTAATCATAAGTGGCTGCAATACACACGTGTACATTCATACACGTGTGCATTGCCTCGCCAACTCGTGTGCACAGCTCCAACCAGAAATTTAAGGCAACAGAGACCAAGCAATGAACAACTCAAAGCAACAGTCAACTGGCCAAGACTACAAGTACAAGCAGCAGTGTGCAACTCGAAAATGTACACAAGTGAAAGCAGAAAAATCAAGACAGCATCAAACAGCAACAGTGAAGACTGCATAAGTGCTACAAGCCAAATCATCACAATGAACACCACTGACCAGTGAATACAATGTCAAGTTCAGATCAAACAACTCAAGACCAAGTTGCAACAAAGTTCAAAAGTGCATCAAAGGCAGTTCAATGTGGATAGCAACAGCAAAAAGGGACCGCAACAAACATATATGCAGCATCAAGTCAAAGTATGCAACTACGTGACATAAATGCAACTACAACGATGCAAGCGAAGAACCAAAGTCAGTGGCAAGCTTCAAACTGCATAAGTGACCATGAAACTAACTCGAAGCAGTAGTGACAGTAAGCATGAATCAAGCTCAGTGGCAAATGCATAAACAGCTCAGAGTACATGCATGAAACAGTGCAAGACCTCAAGTGACACAGTGAAAGTAGCACAAGTACAAGAAACTTGAATACTGCAACAACAAGTATGGTGAAGCACTTACACAAGATTGCCACCAACATAGCAGCAAGTACATGAATGCAAAATACAGGCAGTTAAGAATATCAAGTCAATGGTACAAAGTTAATCACAAAACCATCAAGCTACAACTCAAATTATACAAGCCCCAACAGAAGTATCAAATGAATCAAATACCACCAAATAGACCGTGGAATAGCAGGTAATATGCAAACTACAACTAGACCAAGTGCAGCATCAATGCGAACAGCAAAGTGATCGAACAAACAAGATCAGGGCAGTGGACAGTACAAGCCAGCAAATGCAACAAACTCAAAATGTCCAGTTATAGTCACAAGACCATCAAGCAGTGAGCAAGTGCAAATCGAGCTCCAGAAATAACAAATGCAGACACAAAATTTCAACAGTGCAGTGAAATGCAGTGGTATGCAGCAGAGAAAATATAAAAGCAATGGTGATGACCGAAGCTAATACAGAGTAGTGGATTCACATACCCAAAATCAACAGTCGAAGATATGCGTGTGACAAAGTCAAATATCACAAATCACGAAATCAATTCAAAGCCGTGTGAATCAAGCTACTAGAAATATGAAATTTACAAAGTCAGATTAATCCTCAGCATCAAAGCGTAATCGAACGGCAAAGCAAGAATTTTTGAAGCAATCAGTCGAACGCAAAAATAGGAAATCAAATCCTATTTAAAACCCTAATCATCATCGGCATTTAATTCGATCGAGTTCAAGTATCAATTTATAAAAGCAAAAGGAGATAGTACATACTGAATTCACAAGCATCGAACTCGATCGAGCAACTGCAAACAAGCAAAAGTCAACCATCAGAGAAGCAGCGAGCTAGGGCAACAAATCACAGATCAATTGAAGAAACCGAAGCCCTAATTGGAACAAAGAGCCGAAGCCCTAACTGGAACAAAAGGGAACGAAGCCCTAATCAGAACGAAGCCGCCATTATTTCTCACGAACGAGACAAGAGAGGATCGGGTGAAATAAGGAAGTGGGCCGGTCTTAAAATCAAAAGGGGGTTTTGTTTCTATAGGCTTTTATTAATATTGTTAATTAGTTTAGGGTTATTTTATATTGTTCTTAATTATTGTTTTTATTTACGAATCAAAGAGTTTAGGTAAATCACCACCTAGGTTTTAGGTTGTGTCTGATTGTCTATTTAGAGTTAGTTCAGTAAGCAGGGGTTGCGACTTTGCAAAACTCTATAGGCGGTAGCAGGGTTTGCAAGTCTGTTAGAGTGTTTGTAAGCGTGATACTGTTTAATTCTAATAGAAATCTGAGAATGCAGCAGTAGGCAGGGGTTGCCGAAGCTGGGTAAATCTTGTGTGTGATTTACTTTTCAGTATATTTATTTCTGCAGTTTATTTTTGTGTTTAAATCAAGAAAATTTGCTATAACCCTATTCACCCCCCCTCTAGGGTTAATTTAGATCCTACATATAGCAATTGATGCAAGTCTACTCTATGCTTAGTCATCTCCTATAAGTGCCCCAAATGGTAATAGAGTATTGGCCTATGTGACATGGGTTGTTGCTCTTAGCCATGGTGGTCGGCCATATAAATTAAAAAGGTATGTCATGGTTTAGGGTGTAACCCTGTAATTAGGTCGCTATGATGGATAGTAGACTAATCTGATTTACTGCTTACCAAAATAATAGAGTACATGCTCGAATAAGTAGACATACTTATGGCCCTTAGGCTGATCATTCTTAGTTCACAACGCCATGCATAAGAATACCCCTACATAACTTAATCCTAAATGAGTATATCCACTCAAAAAGTGAACGAAAAAATATCAACTCCGGAATCCCATACTACCTTGTGTTTCTCGCTCATTTGCTAAATGCTCGTAAACTATACTCACTAAATAACAAGTTTAAAGAATGACCTAAGAGATATTACTAAAATTCCCATACCAAATAATATTATATCTCTGTTTATTCAATATTTTTATCACATCATTAATTTCTAAAAGAAATTTTATTATGAAAATAGATTAAAACTTTTAAAAACCTTTATATTCTTTAAAATGTTAAAATTCTTTCTGTCGTTTATTTTAAGCCTAAAAATTAGTCTTTCAAAATTTTTAATGCACTTCTAAATCTCTATTCCATATTTAAAATCATATAAAAATCCTTTATAATAAACTATCATTTATAAAAATTACTCTATAGTTTTTATAATTAAATATGATTTATAAATGAATTTGTAATCCTCAGTAGTCAATTTTTATTCATTTTAAACCATAGAATATACTTTGAAACCTCTTTACTATACCCAAAAATAATGGGAAATTATATTATAATCTTCTGATAGTATTCACAAATCATTTTATATTTTTCTAGAATTAAATATGAGTTATAAATAATTAATTAAAGCCCCAAAACAAATTCTAGCGATTTTAAAACACAATTAATTAAATAACTAATATTTAATTAAAATAAAAAATTCCCAAAAATTATTTCATATTTAAGATGTATCATATTTTTAATTTAAAATCATATTTTATACCAGGTTTTAAAGAACTGATTTTTTTTAACATCACGAGGTTTACTGTTTGGAGCTATATGGCTCTAGGCAAGTGACTACCGACCACCCCTCTAGGTGTTGTTGGTTGGTTATGTCACATTTTGGCAGTAAGTCTTGCTATGATGCATTTTGAGCTCTTATTCGAGCTCTCTTCCTCCCACGCAACTTCTACACCATATTCCTCCATAATAAAATGATTTTAAACATCAAAAATCACCAAACAAGCATTCAAAACAAACTAATCGATGCAACGATGATTTAAAGTAATGGGATTAAACAAAAATAGAGTGAAATAAAACAAGGTAAATATGAAGGAATAGTAGTGTTCGGACGACGGAAATTCTATCGGTTTAGAAAACTGTCGAACGAATTTTGAAATAAAAATAACCGCAAGCGCACGGTGTACGAATGTAGCACGTGGCAAATACGGGTCGATTCACAGGGAATTGTTGATTTAAATTCCTACTCAATCAAATTATACCAAAGTCGAGAGTGTCTTTAAGCTAGAAAATGAGAATATGAACTAACTAACAAAAAGAAAAGAAATGCAAATATGAAAGTTAAATGACAATTTAGAGAATAAATCCACTCTCTAGATCATGGAGTTCAACACATGAAATCATGATCTCTCTTTTATGGTCACTAGTGTTTTTATTGATGTGTTTATCATAAGTATGACATATTTGAGCTATTGATTAGCCAACATAAGCCATCAAACTATAACACACCCCCTAAAACACTTACTAACTTTCATGAAACTTGACAAAGAAAATGAAAATGAAATCTATTTAAAGTATGGCCTATTAACTATTGATTAGAAACATAGACCATCAAATTTTAATTTCAAATCACTTTCTTATGCCATAATCATATATTCATGAAGAGGCATTTGTGTTAGTGATTATTTAAGCATAGCCTATTTGGTGTCAACGATATAGGCTATCAAATTCAACACAAAAACAACAAATAAAACACTTCATTGATCATCATTAGGCACAAAAAGAGAGCATGGGTTAACAAAATGTTGGAGCTACATAATTAGAGAGCTTCATTACCCCCTAATTGAAGGGGTTTAGCCTCTCATGTTTGTCATCATATGAACAAATGTAGCTTGCAACATGAGAGAAAAAGAAAAGGAAAAAAGAGTAAAGTGAAATGGAAAACTATTCTAATTTCATAAAGGAAAATCTACACTACTTGCATAAAAGGAAATGAACATGTAATTAAAAAGAAACAATAATTAACATTGCATAAAAAAAAGAATTACATAAGAGAAGAAATGGCTAAGTAGCCATGGAAAGAAAGAGAGATTTGATTTATTTTCTAAACTAAAACTAATTAATTAAGAGGAGGTTGGCTACATGAAACATAAGGGGTATTTATACAAGTTAGAAACCCTAATGCATATTTTTGGGAAGTACCCAAAATGCCCTTGGAGGAAGTGTGGTGGCCAAGTTATCATTAGCTTTAATAACCCCCCCACTTAAATGTACATGAAGCTTTAAATGTCTTTTAGCATGTGCATTAGCCTTTAATTTGTACATTAAGGTAGTGGGTAGGTGGGGTCCTCCATGTTCTTAACTTTGAATTATTTCCATCTTCATTCCTTTGTATTCATTTTGTGCATGCATATTCCTTCATGAACCCACTTGTAATTGAGTGTAATTTCCTACAAAATAATATAAAAATTTCCAATTAAATTTTCTCAAATTAATATATGCACAAAAATGACCATTTTGCCCCTGGATGAAGATGAATATGTGACAATTTCAAATAATATGAATTTTGGTTTAAACAAGTTAAAATACCCAATATGATCATTTATTTAATTTAAAAAGAATAAATATGGTGGTAAAAATATGCACATTTACGTGCACATCAAATACCCCCACACTTATCTTTTTATTCGTCCTCGAATAAAGGGAAACTAAAATAAATCCGTTTTCGTAGGAAGCACGATTGCATTGAGCGTATGCAATAAGCCGTTAAACCTCTGGGTGTCCCCAGTAGGACGAGTGTTGTCTCGTGAGGGTTTTCAGCGGATACTACCCACAAAATCCAAATACAGGATGAATATATTTACAAAATGCAAGATTTATTTACAAAGAGATGAATGCAAAATTTTGAAAATATTTACAAATGAAGGATTTATTTTTAAATTGGCACGAATAAGTTAAATATAGGTTTTGGCTATTATCTTGAAAATTTATGTTACTTACTCATCAAAATTTCCAACAAAAATCAAGTTATCATAACAAATAGACTATAGTTTAACTCGTTGTTTTGGTTAATAACATAGTGTAGCTATGAAATGGATCCATAGTTGATTATCAGAGTTTACCAAAGTGGTATGTTCATTTCTTTTCAATAACAAATCAAATCAAATAAGTAAAAAATAGTGCTAGGATTTCAATTGCTTGCTCTCTCATTATTTGCAAGAAAAATTACACACCTAGCTCAGGTAAACTGAGGCCAGATATACCACCCATGCACTGCCTTTCGGTCTTATGTGAGGGGAGTACAGAGCATGGCGAGTGCACACACTTTCGTGCATACACCTATCGACCGTAGGTGGTTTTTATTAAATATGTTCTTTTTTTTTTACATGTGTTCCATACATGCATAACCGTGAGGACTTTTAAATGAGTATGAAAGCACATAATCAAAGATTCCAAGTAACTCACCCATGCATAACCGTGAGGACTTTTAAATGAGAGTGAATACTTTGGATGTTATTATTTATATTATATATATATATATATATATATATATATATATCTTTTTTTTAAAGGAGAGAGTTTTGCAAAATCATCTTAGCACCATTTAACTTAGAAGACAAAAATGTTATATCCATTACTTTAAATTTACCACTTTTTAAACAAAGATTTTCAATTAGAACATACTTCATAATTAGCATAGATGAACCTTCCTATATACTAGTTAAACCATTGTTATTTGTAATCAAACTTCATTTTTATTTTTATTTTAAGACAAATAAAATTTCAAATTCAATTTATTTACCAAAACTTATACTTATCCCATAGTGTTTCTTCAAAAATAAATCAAAATGGTTAAAAGAAAATGTTTTTGAGATTTAGGAGTTTTGAGAATTTTTTTTGAAGAAAATGAAAATTCAAAAAATGCCATGAAAAACTAAAAAAAATGAAAATGAGACTCCGCCCACACTTAATTTTGACTGTGTCCCCACAGTCGATGCATGATATAATAGTGTAACGGAGAAAAATATGTACATATTTACAAAAGAGGATTAACACTCTTACTAGACGTAGCTTGGCTCATGAAGGATCATGAGCTCCTCCTCTTGGTTACCGGGAAATTCCAAGAAGGGTTTTAAACGATGACCATTGACTTTGAAAATTGATCCATCCTTTGGGTTTTCTATTTCTATGGCACCATGTGGAAAAATAGTTCGTACCACAAATGGTCCAGTCCACCTTGATTTAAGTTTCCCAGGGAATAAATGAAGTCTCGAGTCATATAAAAGAACTTTCTGGTTAGGCGAAAACGTTTTCCTTAGGATTGACTTGTCATGAAAAACTTTGGTTCTTTCTTTGTAAATTTTCTCGTTTTCATACGCGTCATTCCTAAGTTCTTCGAGTTCGTTGAGTTGTAGTTTTCGATTTTCGCCAGCTTTTTCAAGATCAAAGTTTAAGTTTTTTATTGCCCACAACGCTTTGTGTTCAATTTCAACGGGTAAATGGCAAGCTTTACCGTAACTAAACGAAATGGGGACATCCCAAGGTTAGTTTTAAAAGCAGTACGGTAAGACCAAAGCGCGTCGGTCAATTTCTGAGAGCAATCTTTTCGATTTTTATTAACAGTTTTCTCCAAGATTTGTTTTATTTGTCGATTTGAAACTTCAACTTGGCCACAAGTCTGAGGATGATACAGAGTGGATAACTTGTGGGTTATCGAGTATTTTTTCATTAAAGTTTCGAAAGAACGGTTGCAAAAATGGGTTCCGTTATCACTGATTATTGTGCGAGGTGTGCCGAACCTCGAAAAGATATTTTCTTTGAGAAATTTCACAACAATTCTATGGTCATTGGTTTTGCAAGGAACGTCTTCGACCCATTTTGAAACGTAATCGACAGCGAGAAGGATATACAAGTGTCCAAAAGAATTGGAAAAAGGTCCCATAAAGTCAATACCCCATACATCAAAGATTTCGATCGTAAGAATGAGGTTTAAAGGCATCATATCTCGTCGAGAAATTCGTCCAAGCATTTGACATCGATCACAAGTTCTACAAAATTTAAATGAGTCTTTGAAAAGAAGGCCAATAGAAACCACACTGAAGCACTTTTTCCGCAGTTTTTCGAGCACCGAAATGTCCACCGCACGCTTGATCGTGGCAAAACGAAAGAACACTCCTTATTTCATTATCCGGAATGCAACGTCGGATGATTTGGTCAGGACAATATTTGAACAAGTATGGATCGTCCCAATAGAAGTATTTCACCTGGGACATAAATTTGCATTTTTCCTGTTTGGACCAAGATGAGGGAGTTTGTTTAGTGACTAAGTAGTTCACTATATCAGCGTACCATGGATCGATCGAAATTGAAAGAAGTTGTTCATCGGGGAAGTTTTCATTGATTGGCAAAGGAGATGGTGCGTTCGAAAGACGAGATAAGTGATCGGCTATGACACTATCAGATCCTTTTTTGTCTTTGATTGTAAGGTCAAATTCTTGAAGTAAAAGGATCCAACGAATCAAACGGGATTTAGCATCCTTTTAGCGAAGAGATATCAAAGCGCAAAATGGTCAGTGTAAACCGTAATGTGTGAACCTATCAAGTAAGGTCAAAACTTTTCAAGCACAAAAACGACAGCTAGAAGCTCTTTTTTGGTTGTTGTGTAGTTGAGTTGAGCGTCGTTCAAGGTCATACTCGCGTAGTAAATGACATGAAGGATCTTGTTGATGCGTTGTCCCAAGACAGCACCAAAGGCAAAGTTCGAAGCATCACACATTATTTCGAAAGGAAGATCCCAATTGGGTGCGCAAATGATTGGGGCAGAAATGAGTTCGCTCTTAAGAAGTTCAAAAGAAGAGATACAATCAGAGTTAAAATCGAAAGGAACGTCTTTTCCAAGAAGGGTCGTCAAAGGACGGGCGATTTTGCTAAAGTCTTTCACAAAACGACGGTAAAAGCCAGCGTGTCCTAGAAATGATCGAATGTCCTTAACAGATTTGGGAATGGGTAGATTTGCAATGACATCGATTTTTGCTTTGTCTACCTCAATGCCTTTATTTGAGATGATATGTCCAAGGACTATGCCTTGTTTGACCATAAAGTGGCATTTTTCCCAATTCAAAGTCAAATGTTTTTCTTTACATCGATTCAGAACCAACTCGAGGTGATGTAGGAATTGGGAAAAAGAATCATCAAAGATAGAGAAATCGTCCATAAAAACTTCTAGAAAGCGTTCAATCATGTCGGAAAAGATGCCAACCATGCATCGTTGGAAAGTCGCAGGGGCGTTACATAGTCCGAATGGCATACGTCGATAAGCAAAAGTACCGAATGGACATGTGAAAGTCGTTTTCTCTTGATCTTCGGGAGCGATTGGAATTTGGTTATAGCCAGAATAACCATCACGGAAGCAGTAAAATTCATGGCCGGCTAAACGTTCTAGCATTTGGTCAATGAAAGGAAGAGGAAAGTGATCTTTACGTGTTGCGGCGTTTAGTTTTCGATAGTCAATGCAAACACGCCAACACGTTTGAGTACGAGTTGGAATAAGCTCGTTTGAATCGTTCTTGACAACGGTTAGCCCGGACTTTTTCGGTACAACGTGAATTGGGCTAACCCATGAACTATCGGAGATTGGGTAAATGATTCCGTTGTTGAGAAGTTTAAGAATTTCATCACGCACCGCATCTTTCATTTTTGGATTAAGCTTTCGTTGCGCGTCATGAACAGGCTTGGCATCATCGATTAAATGGATGCGATGTTGAACCAGAGCGGGACTAATTCCTTTTATATCGGAAATCGACCATCCCATTGCTTCCTTATTTTTCGAAAGGATAGAGAGAAGAGAAACTTCTTGGTCAAGAGAAAGATTGTTAGAAATGATGACAGGACAGGTTTCATTTTCACCTAAGTATGCGTACTTAAGGTGGTCGGGAAGCGGTTTGAGATCCAACTTTGGAATTTTTTCGATCGAAGAATTGGGTTGAGATTCGGACTCAACTGGAAGAGATTCAAAAGAAAGAGTGTATTCAATATCGTTGGGAATTTTGTGAAACAATTTTTCATACTCGGCCTCACGTTCATCGTTAAGATCAAGTGTTTCGTTTTCAACATTTTCGTGAATGGCACTAACTTCCAACGTTTGGTCACAAGGTTCATTTGATTGGATTTCAAGATTGAAAATATTAAGATCCAAAGTCATGTTTCCAAAAGAGATTTTCATTGACCCGTTTCGACAATTGATTAAGGCATTTGAGGTGGCTAAGAATGGTCGGCCTAAAATCAACGGAATTTGAATCGAGGGATTCGTCATGGGTTGTGTTTCGAGAACGATAAAGTCAACGGGGAATATAAATTGCCCTACTCTAATGAGCACGTCTTCGATTTCTCCCACGGGCTTCTTAATGGAACGATCGGCAAATTGAAGCGTAACTTTCGTGGGTTTGAGCTCACCTAAGCCTAATTGTTCGTACACGGAGTATGGAATCAAGTTGACACTCGCGCCTAAGTCTATCAAACATTTGTTAATCGTCTTGTCTCCAATTGTACACGATATCGTAGGGCAGCCAGGATCTTTGTATTTAACGGGCATGGATTGGGACAAGACTTCACTCAAACTAGCGGCTAAGAAGACTTTTTTGGGTACTTGAGTGTGTCGCTTTTGGGTGCACAAGTCCTTAAGAAATTTCGCGTAAGTGGGGACTTGCTGAACGATGTCAAGAAGCGGGATGTTCACTTTTACTTGTTTAAAAATTTCCAACATCATTTCCATTTGGTCCAAGTGTTTCTTTGGTCGAAGACGATGTGGAAATGGAACACGATACTCGATGGGCGGGTCTACTCGAGTAGAAGAAGAAGAATTTTGATTGTTGTTCGATTCGACGTTTGGCTCCACGTTTTGTTCTGAGTCGTTCGTTGTTTTAGAAGCATCGAGAAAAGTTTTCGGTAAATCATTTGGATTAACGACTTGATTATCGATTTGTTTACCAGAACGGAGAGTTGTGATAGCATTCAACTGGGTGACGTTGCTATCTTGAACAACATGGGCTGATTTGAATTTGCGTTTTGATTTCTGGGATTTGGAAGGGGCTGGCTTGGGAATGTTACACGTTCACGTTCACTTAGAGACGTGGCTAATTGACTCATTTGCATTTCGAGTTTTGCAATCGATTGGTTTGTGTTTTGCATATATGAAGTCAATAAATTTTGCAAATTGCTGTTTGATTGAAGGCTTTGAGTAGTTGCCTTAGCCAATGTTTCAATAGTTTTCTCAAGCGAGGTTAAATGTTTATCGTCTTGTGGAGAATGAGCAGAATTTGGTGGAAAATTTGGTTGTTGTGGTTGATTATGAGACGGGCCCGTAAAGTTTGGTTGAAAATTATTGGGCTGAAAGGGAGGATTCGAAGCATTATTCGAAAATGCTTGAAAATTGGGACGAATCGTATTCGTGTTGGGATTGTTTTGGCTCCACGCAAAATTCGGATGATTTCTCCAACCAGGGTTATACGTTGGAGAAAACGGGTCGTTTTTGGTTTTATTGAAAGCATTGATTTGTTCGACGGAATTAGGACACTGATCGGCTATATGATTAGGATCATTGCATTTATAACACATTGGTTGGGAAGCTTGGTTCGTTTGATTCGATGAGAAAACGTTATCAAATTTTTTAATCATTGCATCGATCTTAGCTTCCAAAGCAACTGAAGATCCTATCGAGTGTGCACTCGATCGTGAGTATATTGATTTTTCGTTCGAGTGTTCCCATTGGGACGACTTTTCAGCGAGGTTTTCAAGAAATTGCCAAGCATCGTCATGATGTTGGGCAAGAAAATTGCCTTGGCACATTGATTCGAGCATGGTTCGTGAGCTGTTTTCGAGCCCATCGTATAAGATTTGGCAAATCGTCCATTTTTCAAAGTTATGGTGTGGACATTTTATCAAAAGCTCTTTGAATCTTTCAAAATATTTTCCAAATGGTTCACCCTTGAATTGATGAAAATTTACAATTTCGTTTCGAATTCTACTTGTTTTTTCCAAGGGGTAGAACTTTTTTAAGAAAGCTTTTACAAATTCTTCCCAAGTTTTAATTGAGTTCGAAGGTAAGCTGTACAACCATTTTTCAGCGTAATCCGTAAGAGCAAATGGGATTAATCGAAGTTTGATTCCGTCATCAGAAAGTTGTTGGAGTTTAATGGTTGCACAAACTTGTTCGAATTTAGTCAAAAAGATGTATGGATCATCGTGCTCGAAATTGCCAAATTTTGGAAGCGTGGCAATATGGTTCGAATGAATTTCGAAATGGTTACCCGTAGGGGTGGGTAACGTGATGCAAGATGCAATAGAAACTCTATCGGGAAAGATTCTATCCATAAGAGTTCAAGGAGCGTTTTCGTTCGCCATTTCAGGAGGATCGTCTGTTCGAGTTAAACGGTTTGTAGAAGGGTCGCGAGTCCAACGATTCGTTGTTGTGTCACGAGTCCAAGTACTCATGCACAAGTGAAAGTCGAGAAGAGAAAGGAGTTAGAATCGAGTTTAGAGAGTGAAAGAAGATTTGAAAATTTGTTATTTTTTGTTTTGCTTTTTTTTTACAAGGGAGAAAACTATTTAACGAGTGAGATTTATTTTCAAAAGAAAAGTTTGATTTTTGTTTTGTTTTTGGTTTTTCAAGTTTTTTTTTATGTTTTTGGTTTTGCATTTTTTTTTGTTTTTTTTTGAATTTTTAAATATTTACCAAAAGCCATTTTTCTAAAAAAAAATGGAAATTGATTTTTAGTTTTTTGAATTTTCAAATTTTTTTCTTTTTGAAAAGATTTTATATTTTTCTTGGATTTTTGTTTTTGATTGAAAATTTTCAAAGGAAAACGAAAAAAAAGAAGAGAATTTTTTTTTGAAAAATCAAGTTAAATTTACAATTTTTTTTTTTTTGGATTTTGGATTTTTTAATTTTTTTTTTTTTTAAATATGCATGACCTAATGCAACTAAATGAATGCAAAGGACTTAATTACAGTTTTCTGTCCTTAGTAGCTCCTAACCCAAAATTGTATAATCACACTTTGTCTTAAATCAACAAAAATATTTCTCAGCCAGGTAATGGACAGGAGTTATCGGTGCACCACGAATCACCGTAGCAATGCAGCCGAAGGTTTAAGCACCTTCAGAGGAACAACCAGTATAATATTTACGTATCACCGTAATTTTTATGACTGGTTGTTACTCTGCCGTAGCCTAGACACCAAGAAATAAAATTGTTCAATTAAAACAATTGTAAAGATACAATTAAGCCCTAAGTGAGCTCGTGACACCCTTAGGTCCAACGTCTAACCTTTATTATTAGTCAAATTCTAAGATGAAATGCTTTTGTGGGCTAAGAAAAGGGTGATGAAATCCCCCACCTTATGTGAATTGGGGTATTGCACTTAGAAAAGAAAACCAAGATGAGATGAATGCGAAGCAGAAATTAAACGTGAAATTACAATGCAACTAAAATGAAGTTTGTTTTTGTTTTTGGATTTTTTTTATATATATACAAATGCAAATGCAAGCAACCAACAATGCAATAAAAAAAAAGGAGAAATGTGCACGATACCAGAGCGTGTAGATTATTTAGCAATATTTTTTTTAGCGCCGATTTTTCTTAGCAAAGCAAAGTAGTTTATTTGTTAGCAAACACTTTTCCCTTTTGAATTTCTGCTTTGGCAACCTGAAATGAAGAACAAGATATATTTACAATTTTTTTTTTATATATCGAACGAAATAAAACAAAGGAAAATAACACAACTGTTGAAATCAAAGGAAACAAAACAAAAGATTTTCAAACAAAGCAAAAAGAAACTTATTTGTTTTTTTATTGTATATCAAAGGAGAAACTAAACAAAGTAAAATCAAAACTATTGAAATAAAAGAACCAAAACAAAACAAGTTTTTCTATGACAATTGTTTTTTTGGGTAGAAATTAAACAAAACAATAAAAAACAAAAGAAGACACACTAAAATCAAACACTCACAAGCCCCAAAAAATTCAAAATCTTCACTAAACAAACTTTTTTTTTGTTTTTTTTTGAAAGGAAACTTAAAAGTAGGGTTTTACTTTAAAAAAAATTAAATTTAGATGGTAACTTAAATCAAATTAAAACAAAATAAAACAATTTTTTTTCTTTTCTTCTAAATAAAACATAACTGAACTAAAAAAAAATTAGAAACAAAACAAAACAATTTTTTTATTTACTTAAGTTTGAGCTAAAAACAAACTAAGCAAAATTAAAAATGAACCAAATTAATTCACAAATGAAATCTCAAAACGAAATTCACTTAACCAAACAAACCCGGCCCAAAATTATTCAGACGTCACCCCCTTTTTTTTCAAAAGAAACAAAGACAAATCAATTTACTCTTATTAAAAAAAACACTCAAAATCAAACCACAGCCCACAAATCAAATACAGCCCAAACCCGCAATTGTCCCCTGGTACCCAAAAAGAATACTCAAAGCACTGAAACGCAAACTAAAAATAGAATTCAATCTCAATTCACTGATACCACAAACTAAAAAAAATTCGATCTTCACTTAAACGCAGTTTTCCAATCTCAATTCACAATCAAAATTCGACTCAGGAGGCTGTTCGATGATCGAAGTGGTTGGTGAATGTTCGCGATTGGGTTTTTTTTTTCTATGGATGTTCGATTGTAGTCGAGTTCGATTGAATGGCTGTCGCGAGTGGTTATTGCGCGAAATCGCGATTGATGTTGAGGTTGTTTAAATTGGTGCTGAGTTGCTGGAAGGAAATTGAGGGTTGTCGAGTATGCTTTGAGGTTGACAGAGCACGACGTATGTATGTAAGAGGATATCTGCGACAATGCAGGGAGAGGTTTATGTGGAGGAGATGGTCTCGGGTTGATGGTGGTTTTGCGGCTGATAGGGAAGGCAAGAATGTGATGCTCAGGTAGGCAAAAGGTAGGGATGTTTCAGTAGTGATGTGGAGAGGGGTCAGAGCAGTGTGGTATTGTAGTGGTTAGTTGCGAAGATGTGGAGCTGTGGTTGATAGCAATGTGGTATGTTGGAAGTGATGTTGTTGTGATAATGGCAGGAATGGGTGATTGAGGGGCTAGGCAGGGAAGGTTGCAGGTTAGTATTTGAAGGCAGGGGATGCCGATTGAGTCTTGGTTGCTTGGTGAGGAGCAAGCAGTGGAGATGCTGACTGGGTGTAGTGGTGTTCATTGATTTAGGAGAAGTTCGTGGAAGTCGGAGGTTGCGAATTGGTGGTTGAAGGCGATTTTGGAGAGGTTTCAATTTTTTTTTGGTTGTGACTGTATTGAGATGAGGAAGGAATATGCAGGATCCAGTGATTTGGTTTGGCGATGGTGGTGCAGTTGATTCTAGGTTTTTGAATACAGCCGATGGTATTTGAGGCAGTAGTTGTTGAGTTGCTGCAGTTGAACAGGTGGTGGAGGGCAGTGGAGATGGTGAGTTTGCGAGGAAAGTGGCTTGAAGGGTGATGCTGTAGTTTTGAGATTAGGTGAGGTGATTGTGAAGTAGTTGAAAAATGATGAGTGACTATGGATTCGGGTAGAGGCAAGCAGGGTGGTTGATTGATGAAAGCAGAGGGATGTGAAACTATGTCGGGTGGTGAAGCTTAATGGGTGGCTCGTTTGTAGCAGTTTTGTACTGGTTAAGGTTGTGACAGGTAAGTGTATTGATATGGAGTTATAAGAGTTGTGGGCAGGGGAAGATCAACAGAGGTGGGAATGCAGAGAACAATGGATGTTGGTGGTGTAGAAGTAAGGTTGAAGTGGATGTTGAAAGGCAGTAAGGTTGAAGTGGATGTTGGTGGTGTATTGTATAATCAGAGGAGCAGTTTTTGTTAGTAGTTAATAGGTGGTGGCAGGGGAGAAAAGCAGTGATGATACAGTGTGCAGAGATGATTGTAGAGGAGAGTTTGGTGGTTGTTTGATTGGTGTAGAGGGGTTTTGGCAGAAATGGTTGTGTGCAAATTGCAACAGTTTGTGAAGTATGAATGGCAGTTGGGAAGTAAGTGGTCAGGAGGATGTATTGCGTTGAGTAATAGTTGAAGTGTTGATGAATAGGGGTTATAGAGACAGAGAGGAAGTTGTGTGCAGAGAAATGTAACAGTGTCACAAGAAATGAAATGTAACAGAGTAACCAAATATAAATGCAGATGTAAAATAAAATAAAGTGAAATAAGAAAATTTATGAAATTGTGGATGTTTTTTTTATTGCAAATGCCAAATATAAAAACACAAATGCAAACACACACAAACAAGTGCAAGAAACAAACACAACAAAAATTCCTCCTCTTTTTTTTTTTAATGAAATACACAAAATAAAAAACACACAAAAATCAAAGAAAAATAATTCGAAGAATGGAAAATCAAAATCAAAGCAAGTCCCCGGCAACGGCGCCAAAAACTTGTTCGGACGACGGAAATTCTATCGGTTTAGAAAACCGTCGAACGAATTTTGAAATAAAAATAACCGCAAGCGCACGGTGTACGAATGTAGCACGTGGCAAATACGGGTCGATTCACAGGGAATTGTTGATTTAAATTTCCTACTCAATCAAATTATACCAAAGTCGAGAGTGTCTTTAAGCTAGAAAATGAGAATATGAACTAACTAACAAAAAGAAAAGAAATGCAAATATGAAAGTTAAATGACAATTTAGAGAATAAATCCACTCTCTGGATCATGGAGTTCAACACATGAAATCATGATCTCTCTTTTATGGTCACTAGTGTTTTAATTGATGTGTTTATCATAAGTATGACATATTTGAGCTATTGATTAGCTAACATAAGCCATCAAACTATAACACACCCCCTAAAACACTTACTAACTTTCATGAAACTTGACAAAGAAAATGAAAATGAAATCTATTTAAAGTATGGCCTATTAACTATTGATTAGAAACATAGACCATCAAATTTTAATTTCAAATCACTTTCTTATGCCATAATCATATATTCATGAAGAGGCATTTGTGTTAGTGATTATTTAAGCATAGCCTATTTGGTGTCAACGATATAGGCTATCAAATTCAACACAAAAACAACAAATAAAACACTTCATTGATCATCATTAGGCACAAAAAGAGAGCATGAGTTAACAAAATGTTGGAGCTACATAATTAGAGACTTTCATTACCCCCTAAATTGAAGGGGTTTAGCCTCTCATATTTGTCATCATATGAACAAATGTAGCTTGCAACATGAGACAAAAAGAAAAAGAAAAGAGAGCAAAATGAAATGGAAAACTATTCTAATTGCATAAAGGAAAATCTACACTACTTGCATAAAAGGAAATGAACATGTAATTAAAAAGAAACAATAATTAACATTGCATAAAAAAAAAGAATTACATAAGAGAAGAAATGGCTAAGTAGCCATGAAAAGGAAGAGAGATTTGATTTATTTTCTAAACTAAAACTAACTAACTAAGAGGAGGTTGGCTATATGAAACATAAGGGGTATTTATATAAGTTAGAACCCTAATGCATATTTTTGGGGAGTACCCAAAATGCCCTTGGAGGAAGTGTGGTGGCCAAGTTATCATTAGCTTTAATAACCCCCCACTTAAATGTACATGAAGCTTTAAATGTCTTTTAGCATGTGCATTAGCCTTTAATTTGTACATTAAGGTAGTGGGTAGGTGGGGTCCTCCATGTTCTTCACTTTGAATTATTTCCATCTTCATTCTTTTGTATTCATTTTGTGCATGCATATTCCTTCATGAACCCACTTGTAATTGAGTGTAATTTCCTACAAAATAATATAAAAATTTCCAATTAAATTTTCTCAAATTAATATATGCACAATAATGACCATTTTGCCCCTGGATGAAGATGTATATGTGACAATTTCAAATAATATGAATTTTGGTTTAAACAAGTTAAAATACCCAATATGATCATTTATTCAATTTAAAAAGAATAAATATGGTGGTAAAAATATGCATATTTACGTGCACATCAAGTAGTCACACACCATAAACATATGTTTTATGAGTTAGGACACACACCTTGGCTCTAGCAAGTAGCAACCAATAACCACCGTTTGCAATTCATGGCTTCTCGAAACTTCAGCTTCTCCATTCATTGAAAATGCAACTAGATTCCAAATTGAGCAAAACTCTACTTTGATACCTTCTAGGTATGTAGCCTGTTATCGAAAAGCTCAAGTTTGTATTCATAATTTTTGCGATTCAATTTATATTTGATATTGATTTTCGGTTTTGGGTTTTAGAATTTTTCCTTTGGTGAAAGTTGAAGCTAGAGGATGGAGCAGTGATCAAGAGAATAGATCTTTGATGAGGTGCGGAAACCATATGACAGCAGTAATAAAGGTTTTTTAGCAACTGGTATTAACTGACATTTGTAATAAAGAATTTTTAACAACTATTTTTTTCTTCGCAGTTGTAATAAATGTATTTTTAACAATTGGGTTTTCTTGCCAGTTATGATAACCATATTTTTGACAATAGGGTTTTGCTGCCAGTTGTAATAAACTAATTTTTAACAATTGTTTATTTTGGCTTGTTGTAATATAGATCTATAACAACTTATTAGCGTTGACACTTGTAAATTTTAATAATTAATTAGTAATTAATGATTAATTTTTAATAATTATTAATTAATTACTATTAAATAGATAATTATTAATAATTACATAATAATTATGACTAATATTCTTTTTCTTAAAATGTAAATATTTTTTTTATTAAATAATACATTTATCCGACGGAATTTTTTTATAATTAATAATTACACATTACCGTTAAATCATTACTGTTAAATAATTAATAATTAAGACTAATAATTGATAATTAATAACCAATATTTAAAAGTAATATTTATTATTTGGTATTCATGTTGTAATTAATAATTATGATTGAAAATAATATTTAATGTTTAATATTCGAAAAAAATTAAAATTTATAAAATAGTTTAAAATTCGTAGTACAATTTTGAGTTCTTCATGAAATTCTAATTTAAAAAGAAGTAAAAAATAAAATAAAATTTTATAAAATATTCTAGATTCGAACAAGTTAGAAATGTTAAAATAATTTCAAAATTTGGAAGATATAAATATTATGTTGTAAATCCTAATACATATTTTGATTTGATTTTGCTCGATAATTATAATAAGATGAGTGATATAAGCATTTAAAGATTTTTATTTCTTATAACTGTTTTTTAAAAAGTTTTTTTGGTTACCAAACTTCGAATATTTTGGTTCCAAACCCAAATCTTCATGTTTTAACTTCGATTTTGGACACCTACCTTTCTAATCCACTCCCTTCGGACTGATATTTTTTTTCCTCTTTTATTAACCCTATAAATTATCAACATCCCAATAATTTCCAACTCGATCCATTCACAATGCTTGAACCCTATCTATTCCTCTTCCTTATCCATTCTGCCGCAATCTCCATATATACACACGACATCTCCATATATGCCATAATCTCAACTATAGTCCCAATAATCTACGTTCAACCTTCTATGTTTGTTGATGCTGTCACCTCTTGACTCATGAGCCAAGGTGCTTGAGACCAAGGTGAATTTAATCCCTAATTTATTGGTTCATTAAATGTTAATTAACAATTGTTTTATAGTATAATTTTGGGATTATGAATAAATATAATTCAGAGAAACTTTTAAAACATTTTGTAACTTATAAAGGCTTATATTATAGAGTAATGGATTGTTTCTTAGTGACTACAAACATGAATAAGCGTTGCATTTGATTTCTGGTGATCACTGTTTGATCCCTATTGATGCTCTGCTCCTAATTTTGCTGAAATAATTTTTTTTAACTTATTGCTACAAATTTGCATGTGTCCTTGTCTAGCGAAGTTTATGCAATCTAATTTTTACTAGTATAGGAATTGATTTGAAAATACATTATAGTACAAAAGTGTTCATGGTCGGTATAAGTTTTCTCATTTAAAAACCATTGACTTTCTTATAGTCAATACTTTTGTCCATGTTGTGCCAAGGAAGTAAGTAAATAATGATTTAAAACCTGAGGGTATACTTCAAACTTAGTTAAAAGTTAAGAGCGTCCTCGCATAATGAGCTAGCATTTGTTCATTTCTTTCTTAAACTGGTTGTAAAGTCGTGTTAAGTTGCTGTTTTTACACATTAGGACTGGAATTTCTTCCTAAAATAGTAATCATGTTTCAGTTTAAGATAATGTTCTAAATTGGTTGATAAAAGATCTATCTTCATGAATTTAAAATTTAAATGCTACGAACTTTGATGAACACCATGCAGTATTGTGAATTGTGCAAATGCTTGTTCAATGTATATGTTGCCTTTTTTTAGAAAAAGGTACTTTACATACTAAAATAGTGCTCATATACTTTCAAAATATGCCTCATTAAAACCTTGCAACCTCCTTAGCATAAATGGCTAACTTGCCAGGAAAAAGAGTACATATCATGTCCATATATTAACTATACAATAGAATACAAAGTCTGTTATTTATAGAGTGAGGTTATCATAGGAGGGCAGCTGAGCACATAACCTCTGAGATTTGGTTCAACCTTCTTTCCTTTGGGATTTGGTTTGGGATTTTGTTCAACCTTTTTTCATGTGATATTTGGTTCAATATTCCTTTCCCTGTGATTTGGTTCGACATTCCTTCCCTTATGATTTGGTTCAGCCTTCCTTTATATGGGATTTAGTTCAACCTTCCATTCTCTAGGATTTGGTTCAACCTTCCTTTCATTAGAAATGGTTAGATGTTTAGTAGTTTGATTCCCTATTGGACCATTACTCATGCTTCATGAAAATAAGTGGTTGCCAGGACTTGAACCCGGGTGGGTTGGCTAAACGACGCAAGTCTTTATCATTGTGCTGCATATGTTATTATGCCATAACCCCTTCAATCCAGGTTAGAATTGAATGAGACTTGAACTGGTAGCTGTGTATCGCTAGGTAAAGTTTTCCAGTGCCCCTGAATGTTCTACATGACAGAGAAAATTAGTAGTTCTCCAAAGTAGGACCCATATAACTTAGACAACGGGATAATGTTAAGATGTTCATATCTTTCAAATCGTTACTCGGATTGATACATGGTTTCGACCTAGGTTCATATCTTGATCCTGAGAATACTTTTAAATGAGATTAGGTCCATTTCAAGACATTGAAAATTTTATCCCTGACTCTTCATATTCACCATGTAGTGGGTGGAAATGCCCACAACAGTATCCAATGCTGGTATTTAAAATATCAGCAATTTGCTGCTTGTTATTTTCTCCTTTACGAAAAAACAAAGTAGATTAGTTTTCATTTAAAGAAAGGCCAGTTAAACAATTCAAAAGCTAAAAATGTGTTGAATGCTCTTAGCATTATTTATGGTAGCTTTGGCCATAATTAAAATATCATCCGCATACAAAAAAGGGTGATAATTGGTTCAACTTTGTTAATAGGGGTGATATTACCTTTCAAGTACTCCACATCAAGTTTAGTTGTGAGAAACTCCATAGAAGTAGAAAATAATTATGGCGAGAGAGGATCACCTTGCTTAATCCCCTCATACTCTCAATAAATCCAAATGGGAAGCCATCAATTAATACCGAAAACGAAGGAGTAGATATGCACTCATAAATGAGATCAGCAAATAACATTGGGAAACCCATAGAAATAAGCATGTGATGAACAAACTCTCTACTTATTTTATCATAGGCTTTATGCAAATCAATTTTCAGGCATAGATTGTTAGAACTTTTCCTATTAAATCCTCTAACCATTTCATAAGCAAGTAAGGAATTCACAGTAATTATTCTACCAGGAATGAAAGCATTCTAATTATATGAAATATGATCATTTATATAACCTTTCAATCGATTACAAAGAAGGTTGGCTAAAATTTTATAAGACATTGCATAGAGAAATCGGACTAAAATCAGTCATATCAACTGTATCAAGTTTTGTGGAATTAGATAAATAAATGTATGATTGATTTCTCTAATTATATACCTGAGAAGAGAACACCATTCATAGCATTCTAGATATCTGTTTTAATTTGCTCCAATGAACTTTGTAGAATTTTGAATTGATGCCATCTGGCCTAGGGGTGTTGTGGTTATTAATCTATAATATGACAGATTTGATTTCCTCTAGTTGAAATGGTTTGCATAAATTGCTCCTAGATTTATCAGATAGGATTTTCTTACATGTAATGCCTAAAGTTGAAATGTAGCCCGAGATGATGTAAGAAGACCAGAAAAGTAGTTAACAGCTTCATACGCAAGTTTTTCTGATGCTGATGACCATGAATCATTAGAATTAAGAATATATTTACTCCTTCTATTAGGGTTAGGAACATTTAACTTACTGTAAAAGAATTTATTAGCATATCCCCTTTTAGCAACCAATTTATTTTCATTCTTTGATCATTTTTAGTTGCAATTTTCCTCATAATTAAATGAATATGTTAGGTTTTCGAGGTGTATTGTTCAATCGAATTCTCATTCAAAGCATTTTGAACTAGTTGTTTAAATAAATCATTAGCCTCATCTTTTGATTGAACATCTAAAGTGTGAATGTAACTTCTATTTTTATCCAATTCTTCAATGCAGTTTTAGTAGCTTTGAGTTTGCATAAAGAATATGAAGAGGATTGTCCATGAAATTCATGCATCATAACATCATGAAAGGAAGTGTGATAGCCCGCTTGAAGATGCAAAAAATTGTTATATTTGAAAGGTACTCTTATCTTCATTTTATTATATAACATAAGTTTGATAGTAATAGGTGAATGATCACTTAAAGAATGATTCCCAAAAATACCGCACTGATAAACCATATCCAACCATAAAGAATTAACAAAAACACGATCAATCTTACTATGAATAGAGAAATTCTATCCTTCTCTCCAACTAAAATAATTACCAGTAAAATCTGGTTCCACTAGATTAGATAAGGAAATCCAATCAATGAAATCCGGGTCACCCATCGAATTAAAGAGACCATTATTATTCTATCATTAGATGATAGAATAGCATTAAAATCGCACGCCACAATCCATGGAAGATTAAAACTTTTAGACTACTCGACAAGGTAATTCCATAAATCTATACGCTTCACTTCATCATTGAAAGCATAGATCGTGGTGCACAAAACATTAATACCACATGCATTGTGAAAGATACAAGAGATGAATTCGTCATTAGAATGTAAAATAATGTTAGACCATTGTGAAGAATCCCACAAGATTAAAATTCTACTTTTGCGATCATTAGTAATGTTATGAGATTGTTTCCAATTATTATTGATTTTGGCCATAAATCCATCAACATTGTCCAGCAATAACTTATTTTCAAGGATGCCAAGAAAAGAAAATCTATCACTATGTAACAGTTGAAAATTTTCGACCTGTTTAGAAGTGGAATTCATACCCTATATGTTCCAAAAAAGGAACTCCATCAATAAACTATTTTCTGGATTGCTACTGTCAACAGGGGAAGTAGCGGCTCCCGATGCCTAATCTTTTTTTATTTTTCCAATTTTTCCTTTTAGCTAACCAAACTGGCCCATGCAGGGTTCTCTATAACATCAAATGAAGTAGTGGCTTTAAATTTAAAAGGTACTTCCTCTTATGTGATTTTTCAAGTTGATTTTGATCTATTGACATAAGGTGTTTAATGCTCTGCTCATTAGTTAGAGAGCGCGAAGATGAGTCAAGTGGAGCATCAGGAAACTCAGCAAAATCAGTATTCTCTTCATTTCTACAGTTAATATTTGTCTACATTTCCATATCATATTTTGTAGATAAGATATTCTGATTCATATTTGTATTAAAAGTGATGTACAACGTACCCGACTTGACATTTTGAGACTCATAATTTGGTTTCTCTTCTATATTATCGTTTTGACTGTCATTTTGACTATTGTTATTTATAATTTCCTGTTCAGGACTGACTGTATTCAAATGAATATCATTGGTAGTTGAATTGGTTGCTAAGTTGTTTTCATTTCGAATATGAACATCAATATTCATGTCATTACTTTCATTAGTCTGGTTCTGATGAGAGGCTTTAGGTACTCAGACTTTGTTAAATTGATAGTGAGTTTCAGTATGTCCAAAAATAGAGTAGTTTGAGCATATAGACGGTTTCCATTCGTAAATCACCTCTTGCCATATGATTTCGTCCTTCTCGGATAAAATAGGAATTTTATTTGGAAACACAAATGAGTTGTTGATTTCACTTAAGACTCTAACATATGCAATTTTTATAATACCTTCTGTGAATTTGTCCAGTTTGATGGAGGATCCAAGGACTAAGGCAGCACAACTAATTCCCTCTTATGTCCAATAATCAAGTGGTAAGTTAGAAAAACGAACCAAAATCGGAATAGAGTTGAGGAGTTCTTTGTTAAGTTGCATGCCAAGAGATCACCTCTTCATCATCATCAAATTTTTGTTATAATAGTAGGAACCACCCTCTAAGATTCTATCACAATCTTGTTATCATTAAATTTAATAACATATTATCCATTCTCCTTAGAATATATTGAGAATTCTACTTCAGGATTCCATACTCTAAGAATATAGTCCTTGAAATACAGATAATATGTTTTAGGACCAACAACGTAGATCACGATGGCATTATCCCACTGTTTTCTGGCATCCTGAACAACCTCAACAGAATTTTGGCACATTGCATCGAATTAAATTCACGGGGGTGATAAAATTTTAATGGAATAGAGACTAGAATATTATTACCCTTGTCAACTTCATTCCACACCTGGCTTGACGTAGTGGAAAAATTCCATTTGTTAATAGAAGATCTATTATTAGATTGAGTGGGGCAATTAAGATTACTTTTGATGTGGGAATAAGTCTGATGCACGTTTTGATGTGGGAAGATTGAAATTTTTTATTCTGCAAATTATTGGAGGCGGGATTTATTGTATAAGGCTGCTGCATAACTTTTAATTGGCGTTTCCACTTTCTTGAGCGAACTTGGGTGAAACCATCATCATTCTCAATAGCGGAATTGGTAGGCAATAGTGGAGGGAAGCCAAGAGGTGGATCGGAGAAGATGGGAGGCGGGTCGGGAGGAGAAGGAGACTGATGACTGTTAGTGTTAGAGAAAGACATAATTTTAACTTAATTATTCTCTTGCACCCCAATGTTTTATGTTTTAGCATATTGATATATGTTACCTTTTTAAGTATTGGAGGTTGATGACACAAAGGTACATGCCCTATAAGTATATCATGTTTCCAGATATTAAAATCCTACCTTGCCTGCATGCTCAAATGATTTTGGGCAACTGTTTCCATTAATAGTCAGAAATCTCAAATATTAAGTATTTTTCATGTTTTTAACATTCTATTACCTTTGTACAATATCATTTGAAAATATAATTGCATTTATAACTACATTTATTGGTATGCATCGGCAATTGCACCTGTTGTTAGGTGTGCTATGCTTCCACTTAGTTTCATATGTTGGTTGTTACATATATGTCTGCCAATGTTCTAACACTTCAAATATATGATTGGAATGATATAGTTTGTTGGAATCAATCTCTACTTGACAATGCTTTCAGCTCTTGCAGTTGGTGTCTGCTTGGAAATTCAAGTTTGCCACTCAGTGTATTAGTATATGCCTGGGTTTCTGCATGGGTAGAAATTATGTTTTGTGAAAACTTTCTTAAGGCACTCTTCTACACAAGTTTAAGCTACTGCCACTGGTTCATTGTGGATAGAATTTTATGGTTGAGTTATTGTTGGGGAGTTCTAATACATATTGAAATTGCATTCTCAAAGCTAAAGCATAAAGATGTGGCATACTAAGGATTTAAATAATACCGAGGTGGGTTGAAACTTACTAAGTGATTAAGAAAATGGAAGCTGGATAATTATATTGAATATGACACTGAGTTCCTTGGTAAGATGAAATACTCTGACACAAGGTAGATATGCTACGATGAAAAGTCGTTAATGCATGTATAAAATATGGCCAAAGTGGATAGCTTACGATGAACCAAAGCATCCTTGGAAGTAGTTTTGTGTGAGTATTGTAGCCAAATCAATGTAAGATTTCGACCGGAAAGGAGAAGGTTTATCATAGTCGCATTACTTTTTGATTTTTTAGTTTAAGAAAAATAAATGTAACAGAAGAAATATGCCGTTTAGAAAAGGATTAAATGTATTAAATAAAGTGAATATAAAATTTTGGCATTATAATAATATTATTGGGGAAAAAAATTATTCTATAAAGTTTATTATGTGATTTAGAGATGGATCACTAAATTATTCTATAACAGTTGTTTCAATCATTAAACTCGCATATTTAAGACTGGTGGTTGCCAATTCTATAGACCTATTGCAAGCAGCATTGCTAGTTGCGAAATGGGTTTTTTGTTGTGGTGCAACTTAAACATATTTTTTTTGAGTGTTAACACTCGCCTTGGCACTAGCAAGTAGAAAACAATCTTTATCATTTAAACTCCATGGCTCCACTACACTTCATCTTCTCCATTCATTGAAAATGCAACTAGATTCCAACTTGAGCAAAACCTTACTTTAATGGCTTCTATTGATGTAGCCTGTAGTTGGGAAGCTCTTATTTGAAGTTATAATTTATATTATATATTGATTTTTGGTTTAGGACTTTTCTTTTTTCTTTTGGGTTAATGTGGAAGCTACAGGATGAAGCACGAGAATAAATATTTCGTGAGGTACGGAAGCATTTAGGACTCACAAGAAAGTCATGTTGTTGGAAATTAGTTTCCAATCGATTTTTGGGCCATTTTGGCTTCAAATTATCCCCTAATTCTCATTATAATTTCTTTCATTTTGTAACTAATTCCAAACTTAACTTAAATCAATTTAAAACCCTAATCAAAATTCATATTTTCTTAACCCATATTTAAATATTTTGGTTTCATCTTAAAATCAAATATTATGATTTTTTTCCTAAAATTGAATATTATGATTTTTTTTCCTATTATAGAATAAAAAACAAGATAGTGTACTACCCATGTAATTGTAATTACTTTATAAAACAATAGTATACAATTATATTTGAAGAAAAAGGAAAACTTTAGATTGACTTTGGTACGAGATTAAAGCTAGAACTCAAATGCAATAGAAGAGATCGTCTGCTAAGTACCCTCCAAGTTTTACTTCTGCTTGGTTTTGATTTCTCTCCAATTTTATTTTAGTTCTTATGTGTAAATCTATTTGGCCTTGTACTTTTGTTTTTTCTTCTTTATCTTGTTTTTTTATTCAAAGTTTGTTTTGAATCCTTTTGTTTTATTGTTTTGTTGCAACAAAATTTGGTGGGGCCCAAGTCAACCTCGCTATCTTTGCCAAAGTATAACATATAATATTTATAATTAAAATTACATTGATTGTAAAACCAATCCACATTAATTATTGGATTGATTGGTAAATCAGTAATGTGCCGAGACCTAATTATCAAAGGGAAAGCTGTCCATAGGAATTGAACCATTTTGGTTCTAGATGAAGAAAGTGTCTGCGCTCTTTTGCGCAGCAGTTGCAGGTGAATTTTTTTTCTACTTTAGATATTATATAATTCTAGACTACTGAATACTTATGTCATTTTAATTTTTTAGTTAGCTACCTCACTAGCGGTTTTCTCTTCGCCAAATAAAAAATGTTGGAGAAATCCCCAGATGGTCAGATGAAGTCTACATCCAAGCTTGAGATTGAAATGAATTTAAAAGCTTCTCCTAAGGATTTCAAAAACTAGTCTAATCTAATGCCGCCAACTGAAGAATGAAATGATGAATTGAATAAAATAATGTTGAATACAATAGTATGTTTCGCTTGCCTTTTTTCTCTTATCAAATCGAGTAATTATTAAATAGAGTTCCTCTTTTCCCTCATCATAATATATCGTATACACTTTTCTCTCATCTAATATGATTTCCTTTCATTTTAAAATTTGCCCAACATAAATACAACAAATCTTGCTATAGACTTTTTAAATGCTTTTTTAATTAACAGATTAAGCACATGACACCACTGCCTTTCAACCAACAATTAATAATTATGGTAATAAATAGATTTACGGTTTCTTTTCCTTTTAAGTTTTAATATAAATCATTTCCATTGTTACTATTTTGTGCATCATATTAAGAACTTTTCTAAAGTTCCTTTTTCTTTTTCGGGTTTTAATGCTAATTTAATACACATAGAGAAAATCATAAAATTTTAATGTTCCTTTTTCCTTTCTATTTAATAGTAGAAAACTCATGTTTAAGGCAATTATGGTTGTTCTGTAATAGTAGATTACCATCAGCTAAGTAATGTAGTACGAAAGAACTGATGCCAAATTCGTCAAATATAATATTACTAGTGCGTGACCCGTGCTACGCACATGGGCAACACCATAATTATACTGAGAAGGTCATATTATATTTGTAATCCGTGGATGAGTTTTTCTTACATTGGTGTATTTGTATTGAACACTAATGCAAAAGATGTTTTCTACAGTTACTTTTATTGAAAGAAGATTATATTCTTAAATATTCGTGTTTATATTATTATGATTAGTGTAGAATATTTCGTCTGAAGTGTTTGTATGTATTAGAAGGTATGTTGTTTTCATATAATACTTACCCAAATGAATTTTACGTTTGTGACAATGATAATGTAAATCAATTGAGCTTTAGTATACCGGTCAATTATGATCAACCATGATTAAGTCTATTAATGGATTCCCAAATCCATTTGCACCTGAATATGGAAAATGAATGCATATATGGTAGTTAGGAAGACAAATGTTTATGTGAATATGAAGCCATTCGTATCCCAAAATTAACCATTTGGTTTTAGTCAAGTTTACAGTTTATATATTTTAATTCATTATACCGAAGGATATGTGTTTATTATTTATTAGGTAATAGTTTATATTATATACATTTAATGCACGTTAACTTCTCAAAACTATTTATTAGCATCATTTTTGTTATTTGTGTATTTTTATAAACAATAAGGCTGAATTTTTTAAGGCTAAACTAAAATTTTAGATGTGTATTTTTAGATTTATCAGCATCTACAAATATGATAAACATTTTGTATCCATCCATGTCTGCAAACAGAAATATCTGGTATCCAAAAGTAGTTGTGTATGCGGTTACGATGCTATTTTTATCTAAAAGTATCTATTGGCAGACCTAGCCAAGCCTACGGATTTGCAGTGCTCCTAGCCAAGATTCAAATGAGTAGAGAGTCCATTTTAAATGATTATTACTATCAATAATTTTAAGGTTTATAATCTTACCATAAGATATGTAGTCGTGGTGGTCTTCACTCTTGCAATATATTGAATACCATCAAATAACACCCACATATTCAATTGTCCAAATGTACATGCAAACTGGCTTAAAATTATTTTATGTTTATTTCTAATATGATTTCATACACTTCCTCAAACAAAAGAGAAAAGATGAACATGCATCCCACTATTGAATTGCTTACTTGAAAAAGCAAAAAACAAATTGAACATCAGATGCAGGCATGTAACAAATGCAAACTACAGATTGTTCGATTGTAAAAGCAAAGATCAAAGAACATTAGATGCAAATATGTATAAATTGTTCGATTGTAACAAAGTAAACATAGAACAGAGTAATCAATCATTATGTTTATCCAAACTTATAACTAATGCAGCATATATAGTTTAGAAAAAATAAATGAAACATTCTTACAATGAGAAAATTACAACATAATTACACATAAACATAGCAAAACAATATAGATCTTACGCAGAAGTACGCTTTTCACTTGTATAATTGAAGTACAAATTATAAAAAGCCATGCATTGAATAAACTTTTTTGTGAAACAAATAATGCAAATGTGATCAATGCTACCTTGATGGGAAGCATTGGAAGTCATGGATGTAACTTCTATGGATGAGTCACAGTGCCAACGATAGGTTAAAGTTTCCCTATTTGGTACCTAAAATCGAATAACACTGTATAATTTTATATAGAAATAGCAACAAAATTGATTAATTTATTAAAGAATCCCAAATCATAATCATTACATGGTTTCACTTCCAAGTACATGTCAAGTAGTACATAAATTTGTAAGCAATTGTATATTTAAACTTCTCTTGGATTTATCATGTGCTCCCTCTTTACTATCTAGCTTTGTCTTGATAAGCTGAATAGGAATCCTCACATTAATTTTATTCCATAGTACTTGATCCACTATCATGCTTTAAATCATCCATCACCAGATCATCCGGTGAAAAAACACTATCAAATCATGAAATATTGTTTCTTTTTGAACTTTTAAGTAACAATAGAATACATAGCATTCTGATAGTAATAAAAGAAATATCAAAAACTATTGTGCATAATGCATTCTCTGCATGTAAACATAAATGATATCTTGTTCTCTAAGGAAAAGAGATAAGCCTATAGATGGTCGATCTACAGATACTAGGATTGAACCCTTGTAGCATAAGTTAGGAGTTAGGACACTCAATTTCCAAGGGACAAAACTAGATGATAACAATTGGCTGTAGTTTCTATTGCTTCATATGTACATATATATGAACAACTATTAATTGCAAATTCAGAGTATACATCTGCTTCTAATAACGGTTAATTACAAATTACTCAAAGTATATAGACATAGCTGTATGACTACTCATTATCAAGGAATTAAACAAAAAATTATCCATAAAACGGAAGCGATAATGTAAAAAACAATTAATATAAACAGTAAGGAATCATCTTAAATGCAATTTAACTTAAATTTCAGATGAAATACAGATTTGCTATAAGAAGCTAAGCTAGGACACAATTGAATTAGTGATGGGATCCAAAAAAATGAAATGGGTCATGTATCAATACATTGATATTTGTTGTCTCAGGGTAAACTGTCAGATTTTATCAACTTAATCATAATTTGTTACATGTTAATATACTGCAAGAAATTATATCAATATTTATGAAAAGCAAGGGTCTGTCAAGGCATGATGATATATTATTTTATTGCAAGAAAATGTATCAATATTTATGGAAATGAACGATAGTCTGTCAGGTTTATCAATATTTATGCAATCAAATGACAGATATTGTAAGCAAGAATCGCTCCCCTTATCCATGCTCTTCCTCCTTGTTCCCTGGTTGAAGCTTATTCAACTACCACTTGCTGCTGCAATCAAATGCAAAAGTCTGTGCATCTCATACAAATGCACTATCCAAAAAAAATTCCCCAGTCAAGGTATGCTTCGGCCATTTATCAGTGATCAGCCTAGTCATGCTTAAGATCAGGGCCGATCTTGGCATAAGGCCACTAAGGCCATCGCCTAGGGCCTCAAATATTAAAGGGCCTCTGACTTTTTTTTTGCTCCTATTCTCAGTTTCTCACTTATCAGAAGTTACGCTTTCTACATCTACATTCTACAGACAATAAATTTGAGATTTAGGGCACCGTTTTTCCAAATAAAAAAATAAAAAATACGACTATCTACAACAGCGATAGACGGCGGCCGCGACTACAACTCCAAGGCAGCGGACAGCGGCGACTACAACTCTAAGGCAGCGGACAGCGACAACTGCAACTCGAAGGCAACGGACGACGGCGACTTTGATTGTTGGTTTTGGAGCTGTTACTTTTTTTTCGAAAAGGTAATTTCTTGATTTTCGATTGTTGCCTCAAGCCTGTTTCGCTGTTTGTTTTGGAATTCTAGAAATTAATTGTCTGTTTGTTTATTGATATCATTGTTTTGGAAGTTTGGAATACACTTGTTCTCCAATTCATGCTCTGAAAATTAAAGTTCTGGAAATTAATTGCCTCATACTGTATTTACAAATTAAAGTATATTTACAAATCAAAGTGATGAGGAGTTGGTTTACAGGACATTGAATGATTGTCAATTAATTGTTTGACAAATCAAAGTGATGAGCAGTTGATTTAAAAATTTATTGTTTGTCAATTTATTGTTTGTCAATTAAATTAATTGTCCGAGTCATACAAATTAAAGTTTGTCAATTTATTTTAATTATTCACTATATTTACAGGACATTGAACGATTATTCTCATGTCGGGTAGAAAATTTGAATCGCGGGCTTCTGAAAGGAAAAGAAAACTTAAAGTTGAAAACGATAATAAAAGGCAAATTGGATCACTTGATAAGTTTTTTAGCAAGAAACAAGATGCATTTATTATTGAGGGAGACACTAATGAAAACGAAGTTGAAAATATTCCTATAATAGATGAGGAAGAAAATGAAGATATTAATGAAGACATAAATGAAAACATCTAAAATAAAGAGACCGTTAAAGAATTTGTACCGGTTTATATTGACATTAGCGATCCGATCAATTGGAAAGACATGAATCAATCATTGAGAGATTTAATTATTCAAAAAGGCCCTATAAGAGAGAACAATATTGATTATCCCAAAGATAAATCAAATAGACATTTCTCTATTGTATACTATTTTCGACAATTATCAAATGGAGAGAAGTACGAGAGGAAATGGTTAATATACTCAAAAACATTAGGTAAAGTGTTTTTTTTTTGTTGCAAGTTATTTAAAAAAAGATGGAATGACGACATAATTAGCAAATGATGGTGTGAAAGATTGGAAAAATATTAGTGAGAAGCTAAAAATGCATGAAGTTAGTGTTGACCACATCGTTGCCATGGAGAAATGGATTGACTTGGAAACTCGATTTCAAATGGATGTAACAATTGACAAAAGCACTCAAGAACAAATAAGAAGGATAAAGAACATTGGAGACAAGTGCTAATGAGAATAATAGCCATTGTCACAACTCTTGCTCAAAATAATTTGGCATTTCGAGGAGGAAATGAAAAGATTTACCAAGAGAACAACGATATATTTCTAAGCATGATAGAAATGGTTGCCAAATTTGATCCAATAATGCAAGAACATATTCGTAGAATTCAAAGTAAAGAAATACATTATCATTATCTTAGTCACAAAATTCAAAATGAATTGATACTTCTAATTGCTGGTGAGATTAGAAAAACAATTATTGAAAAAATCAAAGAATCAAAATATTTTTCTATTATATTGATTGTACCCCCGATGCTAGTCATGAGGAACAAATGACTTTACTCTTACGATGTGTGGATGTTTCAAAGAATATTGCAAAGGTGGAAGAGTTCTTTTTAGGATTTTTAGTGGTTGATTACACATCCGGTAAGGGACTTTTTGATGAACTTGTTGATAATTTGAATGATCTTGATCTTGATATCGATAATGCGAGAGGACAAGGATACGATAATGGTTCAAACATGAAAGGAAAAAATAAAGGTGTACAAAATAGAGTGCTATTAGTAAATCCTAGAGCATTTTATTCCCCATGTGGTTGTCATAACCTTAATCTTACACTTTGTGATATGGTTAAATGTTGCTCTAAAGCCATTTCTTTTTTTTGGAGTAGTGAAACACATATACACTTTATTTTCATCTTCTACTAAAAGATGGAAAGTATTCAAAGACAATGTAGATGGTCTTACATTAAAGCCATTATCACAAACACGTTGGGAAAATCACGTTGAAAGTGTAAAAACAATTTGGACTCAAGCTCCAAAAATTAAAAATGCTTTGGTTCAATTAGCAAGTCTTAATGATGATTCAATGTGCAAAAGCGAGGCCGAATCCTTGGCAAAGTATGAGCTTGAGAATTTTGAGTTCTTACTTAGTACGGTTATATGGTATAATTTATTGAATAATGTTAATAGAGTGAGCAAAGAGTTGCAAGTAGAAGACATGCACATGGATGTTGTCATGGATCATCTAAAAGGGCTAATTTGTTTTTTTAAAACATTTAGAGAAAGCGGGTTTGAATCTTCATTGGTTGATGCCGAAATTATAGCGAATGAAATGGAAATTGAACCATCATTTTATGAAAAACGCAAAATACATAGAAAGAAACAATTTTATGAAAGTAACAGTGAAGAGACAATTCTATCTCCAAAAGAATCATTTAGAGTTGATTACTTTTTAAACATTATGGATCAAGGGTTATCATCACTTGAAAGTAGATTTGAACAAATTAAGAAATTTGATGACATATTTGAGTTCTTGTATGATTTAGAGAGATTGAAAACTTGTTCATGTGATAGTTTGAAGTCTTCATGTCTCCACCTTGAGAATGTCTTAAAGCATGAGGCTAATTCCGATATTGATGGGGTGGAGTTATTTGTGGAGTTGCAAACCTTAAGAAGGATTTTACCGGAAGATGTCAAAAAAGCGATTGATATGTTAAATTATATTAAAAGGATGGGTTGTATTTATGTAAATGCATGGGTTTCTT
Organism: Allium cepa; assembly: GCA_030765085.1. Lineage (NCBI taxonomy): Eukaryota > Viridiplantae > Streptophyta > Magnoliopsida > Asparagales > Amaryllidaceae > Allium > Allium cepa. Next base: position 398,586,599 of record CM060938.1, on the reverse strand, counting down.
ATAGAATATTATTGACTATTTCAGTTATCGTTGCTAGGGCGGAAAGAAGCTCTTCAAAATTAAAGCTAATCAAATCTTTTCTTCGAACGAGTATGTCGCAAGAAAGATTGAATGGATTAGAAATAATATCTATCGAGGAAAATTTATTGGAATCACTAGATTTAAATGATTTGCTTAGTACTTTTGTAAGCCAAAATGTAAGAAGGTTAAATATTATGTAAAAGATTTGCTTTAACTTATCTTTATAATCCCGTTGAATCATTTGTTTTAATGAATCTTTTCATCTTTATTGTTCTTGGCTTTATTTTTCATGTAATATGCCTCTGATATAATATCGCCTTAGGCCTCCTATAACTCAGGACCGGCCTTGCTTAAGATGCAGTCCAAGTCGACCAGTCTGGCACTAACACATAAACTATTGTAGCATTGCATGTGCCTGATCCTCAACGAATTGTTCCTGAAGCTCGTGTTATAGGCTATGAATATGCACACTCAGCACATCCAACAACTGGCGTTGAACCGCCATGTTATCAAACACATGTTGTCCCTGTTTGCATGATGATGGTTTAGTTTCTCCATAAGTTCAAGAAGTTGCACTGGTCCAGGCTTATGCGTAACCATTGCAGTTTGATGTGCATCTTCTTGTCCAAGTGCAGCCTCTATCTTTTGCACATTCATACGCGACTTCTTCATCATCAAATGCTTTAGCAGATAATGTCTTTAACTGAGTTTTGAACCTACACTTGTTATCTAGTGCACCTTATATGCATGAGCAATATTCTTTCTTGTAGCCTTATCCGGAAAAAAAAAAATCACTACAAATGCTTGGGTTTTCCAACATTGTCCTCTAGTTTGCTTTGATCTGATGTGTTGGCCTGTGCGCTATTGCAAGTCCATGCTCAGCTAGTTAAGTTTCATGATCAGCACGTTTCCTACCAGGCATATGTGGATATGCGGTGTGTCCTCGCTGATCCCCTACATGTCGTTGCTTCCACACTTATAAATTTACTCATTCAGTAATTCCTGCACGTAGTGTGCATGCACAACATGCTTAATTATGTGCAAAGATTACTTCCCCTATTTCTGCTATTTCATTTCAAATCTGGAGTAAAATAAGCACATTAGTAAAAAGTGAAATGCGTATTGCATCAATTGAAAGAAAAGAAAATCAAAATAAATCTGAATACCAGTTCATGTATATCACTGAACAATATTTTGAACCCAGAAGTAAGAGCAAGGAATAAGCTACTAATACACATAACAGAAAGCTCCTAATGAATAAATGAACTTCGGTATATCAAAAACCTATGTATGTACATTAAAAACCAATGTATATAAAGTAATAATAGAATGTCAAAAACCTGTGTATGTACATTAAAAACCAATGTATATAAAGTAATAATAGAATGTAACTAATTGTCATAAGCAGATGCCGTACATACAAAAAGAAAAGCTATTCTACTTGGTAGCACCGAGCTTATGTAATACTTCATATATACAAAAGTTGACAGATCAGTTATGCTGCTAGTACTCTGAGAAGTTATGAAGTCATCTGAAGTAATAATAATTATTTTCCAAAATACCACCATTTTTCTTCTTTTTTGTTTCCATTTCTGGAAAATCAGAATATCAAATTCAAAAAAAGATCATATGCAGTGTTTAATGTAAGAAAAGTGTAACATGCCTACCTCCTTCTGGGTATATAGAGTTGTAATGAACCTCGGCCCAAAAGCTTAAGAAAATAACTACATTATAGAAAAACGATACAGGAAAATAAATCAATAACAACCTCATAAATAAAAACTCCCAGGCTTCTTGTGATCTTCTTTCTTTCTACTCTATTCACCGTGCTTTATTAATATAATACAGTATAATAGATTCATTCAATATTAATAAAAAAGATTATTCCATATCACACTCCTCACATTTAACAATCACTCCTCTATTTCTTAACCTTTGCAGCACGAAACAAACACTGCTATATTCCTTTCTTACCTTTTACCTGCCAGTTATTATTCTTCTTCATCTGTCTCTCTCTGAACCCCTCTCTTGAGTCTTGACCATGCACAAGTGCAATCCGATGTGCACCCCAGGCTTTGTCAATTAATAGTCACTGCTTCTCTTACTGCACTGCTGCATGCTCATGATATGCATAATCTAAAAGCCAAATCCCCAATCCGAAGCGCGACCTAGTGCGCAAGCTTCCCTGGTTAAGTTTACTCATGCCCTCTTACCACAGATGTCCATGCCATTTATAAGTAACACTATGATAATAAAGAGTTGTTGGATCAGTGCATATAGAAAGATTGCAAATGACACAAAAGGCATCTGAGTTAAATCGGACTGAGGATTAAAGAACAATAACAAAGACAGTCACAGCCAACATCAAATTATTGATAATATGCGATTAAAAAAACCTAAGATAATTGGATGAACACAAATATGATTCATTGCAACATATACCATATTAATGATAACTAATTTTTTGCACAATTAGTTATTCCAAGTAATTACTTTTTGAACTATTAAATAATATAAAAAATAAGACAACTAATACAATGCAAAGTTGGCAACAGCTTGTGGTATCAAGGTTGTAGAAATGACATCACGATAACATAATTTAAAATTAAATTCCTTAATAATAATTCTATATAAAAACATCATTATCCATTGAACCACAATCAACAACAACTAAAATAAGAACAACATAATTACTTTATCCTTAAATGAATATTAACCAAATGTATTACATGTATTCTAAGTGATTAAAAAAAGAAATGTAGTAGTGAAAATATCATATTTATTCCTGTATAAGTTTACCTAAACCTACTCGTGGATTTCAAGTTCAAATTTAAAGGAGTAACATTGCAAATGAAAACTACATGTGATTTAAGGATCAAAATGATGTTCAACTCTTTGGCTTGCACCAGTAATGGTTACTTTGTGTCAAATTCAAGTATGATGAAAACAGGTAGTCTATCAAATATACAAACCAAAGAGATATATTTTTTCTTGAACTTGACAAAAACTTTTTGCTTAAATTAGAAAGTTACTATCTAAACATACTGAACTGAACTGGAACATGTATGAAAAATGGAATAAAACATCATTATCATCTTCATATCAAACCTCCAATTTTAGGAGCTATTCATCCATTCTACTTTTCTTTGAGAAACAAACTTGTTTGGATATCTTTAATCGGTAGTTTATGCATCCTAAAGAATGCAGTTAGTCCACAAACAAATAACATGAACGATTCAAAGAAAAAAATTCATTACTTTTTACTGCCGAAATATTTATTGTAATATTGCTCTATAGTGTATTTTGAGCTTAAAGCTTTTAGTTTTTGTTGTTGAAAGTCCTCCGTTAATCATATTTGGTTTGGAAAATGAATACTATGAAAATGGAAATATTACTGTAATAATAAAATTAATTTGTTGGATAAAGGTGATTAATACTAAGTTTCTACTCATACATCTCATTTAGAACTAAATTTCAAATCATATGAACAATAGACTGAAATTCTATTTGTCTTTTTCTGGATACAAAAACAATAATATTTAGAATTTTTTACTGTTGAATGAAAAGAAGAATTCACAGTAATCTCCATTAGGATAAGTTTTAGAAAAACTATATAACAATTTAGTAATTTGTTGGAGTATTCGTTTAAGAACTTAGTACAAAGTTACAATATTTTTTCAGGCGCTCATAATATTAAACCGAGAAATACAAATTGTTCATTTACATACATTTATGGAAAAATAAAACATCACTTTTGCGTGGGCATTTAGTTTCATGAGTTAAAGCATATTCATTATCTACAATAAGGAAGAATCTTATTATACTACTCTTTGCTTCAAAGGAAAAAATTCATCAATCCAACTTAAATTTATGCACAACAGTTTAAAATTTGAAGTGCTTACAATAGCTTGTGCAGTAAAACAAATATTTAGCAAAACACAATCACATGGATAAAAAGTTATTTATAGTTGTGTGTATAAGTGATCGGGTTAGGTTATCCTTGTGTTGCAATGCAAACATAGTTTTTGCAATTTTTGAACAATGCAAAAACTGGTAAGAAATGATATATCTTCAACCAAAAAACCCATAAGTTGACCATGACACTGTGTTCATTATTCTTTATTATGCAGGCTAAGTCATACCCAAAAAAATTGTGGTTACATTCGAATTTATGGAAATTCAGACAATAAGTCGATGAATTTCAGGCGTTACTTTATAATAAACGTTGCATTATTTAAGAGTGCACAAATACCCAAATCATGTAGATTTAGTAAGAAATCTATAGGTAAGATTAAATCGATGCTAAAAGCTAGTTATGGTTTTGATTTTCGCTCAACTGGTGTCCATATTGAGAAAACCGTTGTTCTACATATCAAAACCATAATTATTATATATATGTATTAAAAATAGAATAAAATGAATCAACTGATTATGTAAGGTACTTACCACAAAGTATGGTATAACATCGCATATAAAAATATCAAATTGCCCTTCGTAGGTGGAAATTGATGAATTTTAAGGAAATTATGTTTTTAATATATCTTATCTTACAATTGAAATAACTTTATTTATATAATATAAAAAAGTATCTCACTTAAGCCGTTTACATTGTCATGTATTCAAAAAGTTTGTTTTTTCACATTTTCAGTTAATAAAAAGGTTAAGCTCTTTGGTCGAATGAAATGATACATGAACATTTTCTAGTGGATAATCTATATCAAATTTTCTTATGCCTGTTGATATGATTCAAAAGCTATTTTTATTTAATTCTTGAATCACCACATCATCGATGTGAAGGAATAATTGCTTCTAGTAGCAATTAGTAGAATAATATTACTATGTTGTGATCCCAATCAATTGATACTGACTTTTTTCCGATAGCATCGGATGAATTTCTATATGCAACATACAACATGTATTTGTTACTCATAACTAGGATTTCCTAGATAATACTTCATTGAACATTATATGTTTTTTTAATAATTAGATCCATTTACAGTACAAAAACATAACCAAGATTATAACAGTGGATTAACCATTACTTCTCAAGTTAATCAAAACTGATATCTAATTCTGATCATTAATTTCAAAACATATAGAATTATTATGCAAAAATATGATAGCTAAATGGGAATATCCTTGAAAATAACAATTGATTAGTAGTTCAATCGGTTGTGGTTGAACCAGACTTATCTATTAAGGCTTTTAACTCGTCTCCTGGACATCCCACACTCTACTAATATCAAAACCTAGTTATGGAATTCCTTCTTCAGGCGCATGTTGGAAAGTTGTTAACAGTTTCTAGAGTTATTTTGAGAGAGAGAATGGAGAGGATTTGGGAAAAAAGAAATGGTTATTGAATGCAGTTATTTGAAAGGAAAACTGTTACTTGAAATGGTTACTTGCCTTTTGAATTATTGATTTCTACTTTACTATTTAAATAGTAGATATTATGTTCTTTATTTTTTCTTTCTTAAAAGGACTTCAATTATAATTTTATTGTGAATTTAGATCCTGATGCATTGGGTTTCCCTACTTGTTGTTATACATAGTAATAACTCAAATATTAAACTTGCTTATCAATGTGAATGTATGTTGTGACGATATGCATATATAGATTTTTTAATACATTAAGATTTGATTATGTTATATGTTCACTTCAAGTTGTTAAACCAATTTAATGAAGATATCAAGCATTGTTAGACTATTTAACTTGATCATTTTAACAGTTAAGTTTAACCTTACATATATTGATCGAAGCGTCGGCTGTTTCTATTTCTACATTTTATTGTTTTGTAAATAACCGGCAGAGGTCTCCACTCTTCGTATATTACATGGTATATACATCATCATCTTATCTTTGTACAAAATTCATTGAGTATATTTTTTTGACTATTGTGAATTGTATGAGTATAAAATTATTGATATGAAACTGACTAGTTTGTTTGGAAGTTTAAAATAAATGAACCGTTTAACAAAAAGCTTTCACAATTTGGGAAATCAAAACAAATATAAAAATTCATTGTGATATATATAGTATGGTTTTAAAGATACGAATGAATAGATTACGTTATATGTGAATTGTGATGTAGTCCTCGATATTAAATTTTGCCCAAAATGAGTAAAATGTAGTCTCGCTACTGACATTTTATATACTTTTTTATTAAGCAGATTAAGCACATGATACTATTACCTTTTGACCAACAATAAATATTGAGAGCTGTGGTAATAAACAGAATCGCAGTTTCTTTTTTATGTTTTGGAGGTAAATCATTTCAATTGTTACTATTTGTTGCATCACATTGAGTAGTTTTCTAAAATTCCTTTTGTATTTTCTTTGTTTTTTTTATGTTAGTTCAATTCACATAGAGAAAAAAAATAAAATTTTGGTTTTTTTATTTTCCTTTCTATTTCATGGCAGAAATTCATGTTTAAGGCAATTATTTTTGTCCTTCAACAATAGACTACCTTCAGCTAATAATAAAGTAGTAAGAAGGAACCAAAGCAAGATTCATCAAGTATAGTATTATGTTATCTTCTTTATTTTTATTTTTTAGAAGAACTTCATTTATAATCTTATTATGAACTTATATCCTGAGGCATTGGGGTTCTTTACTTGTTATTATCAATAGTAATTATTAAAATATTTGACTTATTTATTTATAGTGGCATGCATATATTAATTTCTCTTTGCATTAAGATTAGATTATGTTATATGTGCAATGCAAGTTGTTGAATCAATTCGATGAAGATATCAAAAATTGATAGACTATTTAACTCGATCATTTTGGCATTCATGTTTAACCGTAAATATATTGATCGAAGAGTAAATTATTTCTATTTCTACATTTTATTATTATGTAAATAATTGGCAAAGGTCTCTACTCTCTACCTGTTACATGAATATACATCATTATCTTTATTTTGTACAAAAAAATCGAGTATATTTTTTCAGCTATATCCGAATTGTATGGGTATAATATTAATGATGTGAAACTTAGTAGTTTTTTTTGAAGTTTAAAACAACTGAAATGTTTAACAACAAGCCTTTGCAATTTGGGAAATATAAATTAATATAAAAATTCACTATAATGTAGTATTTAATAAGTTTTCAAGATAGAAAAGGTATATGTGTGAAACTTAATATTTAGGTATGTATGTATATGTTAGATGCAACAAATTTATGGATCATTAATAATTTAACAAAATCTTCTTACATGACACAAATCTTAGTATAAAATGAATTTTGAGCAATGTATAATTTGTTGCCAATTTTACTGGCTATTAACAAGATTTTTTGTCAACGCCCCAAAGGTGTGCTAAGATTGAAGGTTATCCTTTAAGCAAGTAGAGTAGAAAGGGAGGTATGTATCCTTCCTGAATTTCCTCTTTGAATAAGCTGTAGTTGATTAATGTTTCCCAAATAGACCTTTCAACTTTGTCGAAAGGGTTGGTTTCTGTGTTAAATGACCTTTCGACTCAGTAGAGTTAATGTGGTTTCTTTTTCAAAAGCCTTCCTTTAGATTCATTTGATATAACCTGAATCAGGTTCACCTTGGTAGGTATAACGATCCATAATTTAATCACTTTGAATTTGAATGGTCGGTATGTTTTTAAATGATTTAATAATGGATTTTATATCTAGAATAAAAATTTGGATAAAACGTCTCGAATGGATTTTTTTTTAAACCGATGTAAAATGTTAGTTTAAAGATGGTTCGAGTTATAAGGCGGTTAAGGGTATCAATTTATTTAACAGTAAGTTTACCAAATAAATTAGAATAGTATAGTTACCTACCTAATAAAACAAGAGAGAATTATTAACCTTGCCTAATAAAACAGAATAGTATAATTACTTGCCTAATAAAATAGAATAGTATAATTACTTGCCTAATAAAACAAGAGAGAGTTATTAACCTTGCATAATAAAACAGAAAAGTATAATTACTTGCCTAATAAATAGAACAACATAATTACTTGCCTAATGAAACAAAATAGCATAATGATTATTATATTCCATGAGGATGGTTGCCATTGGACCAAAATTCGGTCGAATCAGGTTCTGCCATGCGGATGGTTGCAATTGGACCAAAATCTGGTCGAATCAGGTTATGCCATAGTTGATAAGGAGGATTCCTATTGGATCAAAATGTGTTGAATCAAATTAAGCCATCAAGATGTTTTCTATTGGAACAAAATGTGGTCGAATCAAATTAGGCCATTAAGATGTTTTCTATTGGACAAAAATGTGGTCGAATCTGGTTAGGCGGTAGGAAATGACTAAAGTACCCTTCTCTACACCTATAAATAGCCAAGTCCATATCTCATTTTAATTCATTCACTAACTAAAGAAAAGAACTAAAATTAATTATCAAAGGTGAAGTATTCCAAGTCTCTATCAAAGCAAATAGTTTAGTGAGTATATTCCTTGTTTTCATAGTTTAGTGAATATATTCCTTGTTTTCATAGTTTAGTGAGTATATTCCTAGACTATCATATGCTAATGGATGTTATATATGTTCAATTTTGATTATTGTAGATGGTTGTTTAATATGAATGTTGAATATACATGCAAGTCACGAAAATACACGTCGATAAGCAAAAAGAAAATCACTTTCCTTTATTTAATGAATTAGTGTATATGGAATGTTAAACCTCTTTAAAATTGTTTAAAAATATGAAGTAAATTCTAAAAATGTTTTAAAATGTTTTAAAAGTGTTGAGTTATAAAAATGAGTTTCCAGATGATAAAAAAAGAAGTCATTTTGATCAATATAGCTTAAAAACACTTTCCGCAGCACGTTTGTATAACTTTTGAAACGCGGTTTTAAACGCAACTGTTGATTTTCAAATCTTTTGTAAATATTTTCAAATGGTTAATAAAATATTTTAAAGATGATTTGAAGGATTTATGGAATAGTTAAATATTGAATGATTTAGAGTTGATCAATTATTTGACCGCTTATGGGTGTTAGAGAGATAGTGTCCAGGCTTTAGTTTGGAAAAACATTTTCCTGCTCTCCCTGTCTATCTGGACTGGCCCGATGGATGAGATTGTAAATTTGATTTACTCGGATCAAAATTTTCCAAAGTTGAAGGATATAATTCTCCAAAGATAAATAACTTGAATTTTATGGAGATAATCTTCTTGTACTCGATGTTAAAGCCTGAAGAGGGAGCTCATACTATTCGTGAAATTTAAAGGGTGCTTTCACCGTTATTCCGCCTATAGTATTTGTTGAATATAAGAATTGATATTGAGTAGAATTAGATGATTTTTATAGATTATGCTCACTTAACATTTACTGGTTTAGGATTAACGTCCTAGATAACATGCTTTTAACTGAATTAAAATTATGTGTTTTGAATTAGGAAATCTTTGTTAAGATATAAATGAAATGAATTGGAAATATTTTTCTAAATAAAATATGAAAGGGTTTGGAATTATTCCACGATTTAAAAAGGTTTAAATAAACCAAAAAGATTTGATAAATGAGGCTTGATGATTCCATATACTTTGAGAAAGATAAAGAAATATTTCAATGAATATATCTCTAAGATATATTTATGAATGAATAGAAAGATGAATTAAATTGAATGATGATTGATAATCACATATAAACTTAACATCTTTTTAATCGATGATTGGCTCGGAGGAACCGGGGTCGGATTTTGGTAATTCCTATCCGAAGACCACTTCGAACCAATTTACGTATTAGAAGTGAAGACACGGATATAATATTAAGGATTTTCGTAATGAAGAACTGCTTGTTTATCATTTGGGGATAAATTGTAGAAAACTGAGGTGGCTATAACACAATGTTGGATCTTAAGGCTATTCAGACACTAGAAGTGGTGAATTGTGTATTTACTACCTACTTGTGAATATAAAACTGTATTTACTCAAATCGCAAACAGAAAGAAGTAACCAGAGAATAAGTAAGTAATAAAGTAAAATGCGATAATGTAAATAACACCCGGATTTTTATACTGGTTCGGATTAACGAATCCTACATCCAATCCTACACTCTATCGTGCAGAATTCCACTATAATCGCTTGCTTTCCACCGGTGGCAAGAACACCTTTACAATCTTGGTTTCACGAGCTACAAGACACACCCTCTTGATTTTACAGGCTACAAGAACACCTTCTCCTTATCACCAACAACAAACTATGGCAAGTGGTTGTATCTTCAATACAGATTCTTGCAGATTCGATACATTGATCCTATGGACCTCCAATGGCAATATATCTTTGAATTCTTTGAGGAATAGGATGAAATCAGAGAGAGAATGATGTGAACTAAAGTACAACTCTCTGATATTGTGTGGCTTGCAAATCAGTGAAGAATTGGAGTGAAATAGTATCGATTTGCAAGGAGATTTGAAGAGTATGCAATGGATTTCTTTTGCAAATGTTTTGAGAAGGAGTAAGAGAAAATATGAATTCTTGATGTTAAAATTCCTTTTCAGAGGCCTTTATATAGTGGTTGAAGAGACGTGTCTTTTGGTGAAGAGGTGGAGGGAAATGTCTCTTCATTTAAAATTTGAAATTCTGAAAAACTGCTAGTATGTCGACATGCCCAAGTATCCCATGTCGACATGGGTGTGATGCAAAATGAACAGCAACACGAATAAGTGTTGCAAATTTTCAGCATTTCAAATTACCTTATATTTGTTGATTTTTGTGATTCGGTTGAGGTCAATGGTTGATGATCTTCAAGTATAATTGCCATGAAATCTTTAACAAGATATTTTAAGGTTCAACCAACTCCTTATCACTTCAAAACACCTTTATGCTTCAACATTCTTCCCTAATTTGGTTTTGTTCTTCAATTGCTCTAATTGACCTTCTTCTATAATTCATTTGCTTCCACTGTTTTCTTGTTTATCTCTGTAAATGTCTCCATAATATTTCTGATATGACTGCATAACTCGAAGATACGTTAGTAGCAATATTTATATGGTTGTTGTCATCAAAATCAATACCTAGGGCATTAACAATCCCCCCTTTTGATGATGACAACCGTATAAATATTTGAGAGATAAACTATAATATTTTTATATTTGAATCCTCCTAACTCTATGCACTCCCCCTATCATTTTGCCTAGTATATTTTTACCTTTTCTCCCCTTTTGTCATCAACAAAAACGAAAAAGAGTCGCTTAAATCAATGCTAGACAATATGTAGATTTTGTATATAGAGATAAATGCTTATAAACAAAACAGTTGAGGGGAAGCCAAATCAATTCAAAACATGAAATAAGCTTATCAAGTAGTAGATGAGTTTTAGAGTTACCGACTTTGCTGATGCCAATAACAAATCCTTTTCGTATTTATCCAATGTTCAATAGATTTCTTGTCATATGCTTTGAGCATCTGCTATCTGACATACATTGTTTGGTACCTGAAATTTTTTAAAATATGCACACTGGTACCCTTTTTATTCTGGGGTCCATGGGGTTAAGTTTTGGAACGCCAAACCCATGAAGAGTTTGAATGTCCTTTCAAAATATAATCGTTAGATGAATGAATCTTATTAATAAAATTATCAATGTATTTTTTCTTTTCAATATCATCCACCCTTTTTAGAACCCATAAATTATTGAATCTATTTGGAGGTTTTAACTTTAATTTCCTAGGTTTTGGTTTGAACTTGGTAGCCTTAATAAACTTAGTATTTTGAGTACTAATTTTTGATTTAGCCTTAGGGTGTATCCAAGTCCATATTTATTCCTAGTGTGTTTAGATGTAGATAATAATTTTTCTAGATTATCCTTCCCTTTGTTAAATTTATCAATATCAGTTTTCATTTTGTCAAAATCCTTATTACGGTTAAGAATAACATTGTCTAGAGATGTTATTTTGTCATTCAGATCAGTGATCTGTGACTTCATTGAAAGATTTTCTGATTTTAAAAATTCATTTTCACTTTTTAGTTTTTCAAAACTTCCAAGTGTCAAATCCTTCTCATCATTATACTTATTAAGTCTTTCAATTTCATCTTTTAGACATTGTTTTTCTTAAGTTAACCTTTCATTAAATATTTTTAATCTATCTATCCCTGCCAAACTATTGTTGTACTCTTTCCTAAGTATTTTATATCCCTGATTCATATCATTCAAAACATTAGTAATTTCTTTATTAAAATTCCATACCTAGTCATCCTTTGCCATGAAGCACATGTTGGCATTTTCTGTTTCTGAATCACTATCACATGATGATGTATCTGAATCATCCCATTTTGCATTGAATGCCTTTTCCTTTCCTTATTGAAAAGTTTTGACTTTGACTTCAGTTTGGGGCAGTCTCTTTTCAAATGACCTGGTTTATCACATTCGAAACACTTAACAACATTTCCATTTCTAGATTATTGTTGTTAGTTTTTCGAAGTTTGTTTGTTATCCAATACTTCAAGATTTTCTTGAACTTCTTGGTCATAAACTCGATATCATCATCATCTGGTTCATCTTTGTCGATCATAGCATTGAGTGCTAGTGATTTCTTCTCATTTGCCTGATTCTCTTTTCTAATCTACAACTTTACTTCATAAGACATTAGGTTACCAATTAAATCTTCTAATTTCATAATACTAATATCATTGGCTTCTTCAATTGCCAGAGTCTTCTGATCCCATTCACTAGGAAGTAAATTCAAGATCTTTCTGACTTGGTCGTCTTCAGTAATTTTCTTTCCTAATGATATTAAGGCATGCACTATATCTTGAAATCTAGAATACAATCAGAAATAGACTCATTTGTTTTCATTTGAAAGAGTTGAAACTGGTTAGTTAGCATAGATATCTTTGTTTGTTTTACTTTATTGGTGCCTTCATGTGTGACTTGCAGTGTTCTCCAAATTTCATATGCAGAATTACAAATAGACACTCGATTAAATTCATTTCTATTTAAGGAGCAAAATAAAATGTTCATGGACTTAGAGTTATTAAGTGCTTGTGTCTTTTGGTCTAGTGTCCATTTTGAATATTCAGTTTGAGGCTCTATATACTCTATTTGGGTAATGTTCCAAATATTCAAACCATTAGACTGCAAATAACATTTCATCCTACAAGCCCAATATGCATAACTACTGCCAACAAATAGAGGGGGTTTAGTGGTAGATTGCCCTTCTACAAAAGTGTTAAAAAATGTGTTACTAGTGTCATTAGCCATTTATACTTTTCAAAAACCAAGTTATGAATTTTTGAAAACCAATGTTCTGATACCAAATGTAGAAAACTGGGGTGGATATAACACAATGCTGGATCTTAAAGCTATTCAGACACTAGAAGTGGTGAATTGTGTATTTACTACTTACTTATGAATATAAAACTGTATTTACTCAAATTGCAAACGGAAAGAAGTAATCAGAGAATAAGTAAGTAATAAAGTAAAATGCAGTAATGTAAATAACACCCGGATTTTTATACTGGTTCGGATTAACCAATCCTACATCCAATCCCGCACTCTATCGTGCAGAATTCCACTATAATCGCTTGCTTTCCACGGGTGGCAAGAACACCTTTACAATCTTGGTTTCACGGACTACAAGACACACCCTCTTTATTTTACAGGCTACAAGAACACCTTTTCCTTATCACCAACAACAAACTATGGCAAGTGGTTGTATCTTCAATACAGATTCTTGCAGATTCGATATAATGATCCTATAGACCTCCAATGACAATATATCTTTGAATTCTTTGAAGAATAGGATGAAATCAGAGAGAGAACGATGTGAATTAAAGTACAACTCTCTGATATTGTGTGGCTTGCAAATCAGTGAAGAATTGGATTGAAATGGTATTGATTTGCAAGGAGATTTGAAGAGTATGCAATGGATTTCTTTCACAAATGTTTTGAGAAGAAGGAGTAAGAGAAAATATGAATTCTTGATGTTAAAATTCGTTTTCAGAGGCCTTTATATAGTGGTTGAAGAGACGTGTCTTTTGGTGAAGAGGTGGAGGGAAATGTCTCTTCATTTAAAATTTGAAATTATGAATAACTGCTAGTATATCGACATTCCCAAATGCCCCATGTCGACATGAGTGTGTTGCAAAATGAACAGCAACATTAATAAGTGTTGCAAATTTTCAGCATTTCAAATTACCTTATATTTGTGGATTTTTGTGATTCGGTTGAGGTCAATGGTTGATGATCTTCAAGTATAACTGCCATGAAATCCTGAACAAGATATTCTAAGGTTCAACCAACTCCTCATCACTTCAAACACCTTTATGCTTCAGCATTCTTCCCTAATTTGGTTTTGTTCTTCAATTGCTCTGATAGACCTTCTTCTATAATTCATTTCCTTACACTGTTTTCTTGTTTATCTTTGTAAATGTCTCCATAATATATCTGATATGACTGCATAACTCGAAGATACGTTAGTAGTAATATTTATATGGTTGTCATCAAAATCAATACCTAGGGTATTAACATAAACTCCCAATATACATATAGTAGCAGTAGTCTCTTTGTTATGAAATAACTAATGCAAGGACTAATCTCTACTAATCCTCGGAGTAACTCCCGACAGGATTTGGTAGGAGAGTGCCTTCGGTTTGTCCTGTTCCTAGATAATTGCATAGACGGATGTCTGACGTTGCAATTGTAGTTATTTTGGTTGATTTCTATGAATGTATCATCTGATTTGTAGCGGAGAAGGAAACTTCTCTTAGCTTAACACTCTTTTCTTAGACATACGAGCTCAGAAGTTATACGTTTGTAGAAATAAGTTCTGTGATCATGGATTGGCAATGTGGCATTCAAAGTGAAATGTGCTCTGAGTAAGGTAATTATTACCTCGAGCCTCACCATTCGAAAATGACAAAAACATGGTAGATGCGGCAGAGCTAAGTGGGTCACTCTCATTAGGATATAGTTATCACCTTTCTAGATATATTTATTCCTGCTATGATATCGGGTTTTAAATTAACATGGTGTAAGCAAAGAGAGCTCTCGAGTAAGTCGGGAATGATCGGGGTGATGACATATTCAGTACTATCTATTGTAAAGGTAGGCCGGTTCTGTGTTGGTAGAGGTTGGAGCCTCAGGTGCATTTTTCTAGAGATGTAATGTCAGAAGGTAGTCCCTTACCTTGTCATTGTATGGAAATCAATTCTCCAATAAGTGCCTTCGGATTTGATTGTAGAGCCTAGTATGCTGGAGTTTAATAATGTAACAATTTCGGCCAAGATTATGTATACCTACTTGCAAAGTGTTTTCAAAAGAATGTCATTAAAAATAATATCCACATATTATGCATAGCAAATGTTTGGTTATCATAAGGAAAAAATTCGTTCCGTGTTTATGTGCGGCGTAGTCTTATGAGATACCTTTTGTTTTCAAACATTGTATTTTGAGTTTCACACACCAGTCCCATGACTGACCTGGAGTTTATTTCTTTTCCCCTTAAACTCTAGGTGCCCTATTTTCCTGGGCAGCCAACTAGTTAGGTAAGCTTGGAGCATTTTGGAATGGAGCATGGAGCATTTTGGGTCTTTTGTTGAAGTCATCTGTCACTTTCTGTTGTGTCTGTATTATGTATTAGTATTTACCAGCATTGTAAGGATAGGTCATTGTGACTATCCTAGTTGGGTTAGTACCTGTCATAACTTTGATGGAACAACTTGGAGTAATTGCATGTACTACTCATATGTATAATTATGCATTGAATATGATGTGAGATTCTATCATTGTCTATCTTCTATCTTTATTTCTTTACTGCATGATAATCTGCCTCTCCGGCACTTGGATTTATGGTACGTGAATATCGAGGATGTATTAGTGTCACTTTCTAAGGGTCGAGGAGGTGGGTAGTAACATTTGGTATTAGAGCTTGTGGTTGAGTGAATACCTAATCCTAGATGGGGTCAACTCATTAGAGATAGGGTCAGTATTACCTTAGAATGAGTTTAGTCTGAGAGAGCGCATATTTGAAACTTTTATCCAAATAAGTTTATTCGAGTTAATACCAATTCCTTAAAATAGTTTCGTCTAAAGATGTTCCCTTGTTATATGCAAACAGTAGGAGATGAGTAATAGAAGAGGACGAAGGGAAGGTAGAAACGCTATGACTACTAATGGTCGATCAAATGCTGCAGTAATTGAGGAAGTTAAAAGTTTACCCCCGCATCGGGAAATTTAGTTCCAAATTGACTTAATTCCTAGTGCAAGACCCGTTATTCACCCTATTCGAAGGATGACACCGAAGGAAAAGATTGAGTTGGCAAATAAAACTGATGAATTGTTAAAAATGGACTAATTGTACCTAGTGGCTCAAGTTAAGGCACAGCGGTAGTTTTTATAGCTAAGTCTGATGGCTCCCTAAGGCTTTGTGTAGACTATCGAGACCTAAATAAGCAAACAAATCAAGTATCCTCTACCCTGCGTAGATGACTTATTTGATCAACTTCATGGTGCCCGAGTATTCTCACAAATGTATTTAACCACAGGATTCCATCAACTAAGAATAGTTGAGGATGGCATTCCATTAACCGCATTTACGGGTCCGAATTGCTTTTATAAATGGCTAGTTATGCTTTTTGGGTTGACTAATGCACCCGCCTATTTTGTAGACCTTATGAATAGAGTATTCGAAGATGTGATAAACAAATTCGTGTTGGTTTTTAGTAATGATAGTCTTATCTATTCTTAAACGAGAAAGAACACGAAAGGCATTTGGAGATTGTGTTGGAAATATTGCAGAGACATGTACTTAAAGCTGAATTCTCGAAATGTCACTTTTGGGAGAAAGAAGTAAGATTCCTTGGGCATATTGTGTCGAGAGAAGGGATCTCAGTACATCCAGAAAAGATTTTACCTATACAAGATTGGAAGCAACCACAAACCGCGAAGGACATCCGCAGCTTCATAGGATTGGCAGGATATTACTGGAGATTCATTCAAGGCTTCTCCAAGCTTTCCTCTCATCTAACAAAATTGACTATGAAGGATGTTAAATTTGAATGGACACCAAGATGTGAAGAAGCATTCAAGGAACTCAAGAGAAGGTTAACTACTGCTCTAGTCCTAGCTATATTGATGAAGGTGGCGGTTTAACTGTATATACTGATGCTTGTGGAGAAGGAGTAGGTGTTGTTCTAATGCAGGATGGAAAGGTCATCGCCTATGCAACCACACAACTAAAGACTTATGAGAGGAATTATGCAACACACGACTTAGAATTATAAGCCATTGTGTTCACATTAAAAATATGGAGGCATTATCTACTGGGTGAAAAGTTCGAGCTCTTCACAGATCACAAATCTTTGAAGCATCTTTTCATTCAGAAGGACTTAAATATGAGACAACAACGTTGGTTATAATTTCTTGCATCATATGATCTTGATATCTTATACACACCTGGGAAAGCCAATGTAGTGGCGGATGCGCGTAGCAGAAGGCATGCCATTATAGCTTATTTAGTGGTACATCCAATCTTGATTACTCGTATAAAAGAAAATGAGCTCAAGGATCCAATCATTTCAAGAATAACCAGGGAAGTAGAGGAGAATATAATACTGGGAAGATGGCTAGGATTCGAAGCAGACGAGTAGGGAACTTAAGAATGAATGAAAAGATATGCATTCCCAATGTCGATGGGCTAAGGCAAGAAGTTTTAACAGTCATAATTCTCGACTTTCTGTACATCCTGGAGTTACCAAAATGTATTGAGATACGAAGAGAACTTTTTAGTGGGATGACATGAAGAGGGATATCTCTATCCATATTAGCAGATGTGCAAATTGTCAACAGATCAAAAGTGATCAGCAAAAGACCGCTGGATTACTCAAACCTCCTGAAATTCTGAATTGGAAATGGGACCAAATATCGATGTATTTGTAGCGACCCAACTTTCTAACACTAGAAAGTCGCATCACTAATTTAAGAAAGAAAGGGATAGAAAAAGAAAAGATAAGAAAGAAGAAACACAACAACAATAGATACTCACAGCGGAACGAATGAAATATAATATATCGCATAAAATATTACATAGTATCATATTATATAAGAGTACACAACTTATACAACACATATTAGACAGTTATAAACATCTGTCTAACTATACAACTCAAGTACACAAGATACAGATATCAAACAAACACAGCGGAACCATAATATATCTAACGTGGAAGCCTCTTGCTCCATATCTCCTTCAGAATTCGTCAAGCAAACCTGAATCACTTGATGACTCATACATAATATGAGTACCCAAGAGTTTAATAAAACAGAAAATAAACACTCGGGTCAGACAGGGGTCTGGTGTGAGTAAAAGGGTTAAAATTGCTTAACTTTAGAAAAACCTTTGAAAAGAAAAGGTATCACGTAAGACTTCCCACACATAAACATGGATAAGTTTTTACCTTATGCTAACCAAAACATTTAATAGAAAATCCAGTGATATTGTAATAGTGTTTAGGGTTTTCAAGTAAATAAGAAATAGCCGAAATTGTTACATGATTAAATTCCAGCTACTAGCCACAAAAGTGGGTAATACAAACAAAACCGTAGGGTCTCGTAGGAAGAATGGGTTTCCATTAATGGCAGGGCTACAGGGGTACCGTCCATCACAGTACGTGGCCTAGATCACAGTACCGAGGATTACGCCCAATCCCTTGCATCACAAAGCCGGGACCATTCCTTACAGAACAGTCCCGAGTAAGATCACCCCGTGGTTGGCGCGACCAACCACCCACTAAGCCGAAATAAAAGGGACATCTAGATAGGAATGACCTCACCCTGAAATGGGTGCTACCCACCTAGCCTTGCTGCACCTCCCCTGTTTTATCCATTCCCGGTTGATGAGGCTTGAGGCTGCGATTACCTTTATAGAACACATCTATCTTAGAATGCTCATCGTCCACCTGACGTTGTTCAGAAAGCATTCAATCCATACAAGTTCGTTCCGGGTTCGAACGAAACCGAAGGCACTATCTCATTGCACTCATTTTGGAATCACCCTCAGAGTCAACGACCATAGCCCTTGCACTCTAAATCACCATCTCGAACCTATAAGTACTATCTCCGTCAAACTCATCACAGAATCACCCCCAGAGTTATACTGACGAATAGTTCTTACACCTCGAATCTTCACTAAGCTCCACTTGGATTTACGACCTAACGTTTAATTTGGATCGATGTGGTTTTCAGATATCCAAATATGGAAGCCCGATCCCGGTCTCACCGAAATCAAACGCCATTTTAATGTCCAAGTTGTTTAAGGGTTTTAAACAATTAACTTATTCAGGATGATATAACAAATAGATGAATCACATTATCACAATAGATAATTCATATCAACCATTCATCTCACAAAGCAGCATATCACATATTAGAGATATCCAAATCATCCAGTATCAACCAATCACCCAATATCAATCATCCAATATACATCAACCATCCAATATCAATCAATCATCCAAAATCAATCAATCAATCATATTAACGAATCATCCAAAAGCAGAATTGATTAACTCTAAATCAATTGGATTACCTAAATCTTTCTTTCTTTATTTATTCCAAATAAATAAATTAATCATCTCTTAATGATCTTCCTTAATTAATCTTCCTTGATTAATTATCCTTTAATTACATTCAAGTAATTATCCTTAACCATATACAGTAACTAACATTTAATTACTATCATTAATTTCAATAATTAACGATCCTTCATTTACTTCTGTTAATTAATCAACTATAATTAATTGCATTAGACCTCATTTAATTACAATTAATTAAACACACTTTAAATTAGTCAGTTTATTAATCAACCTTGATTAATTAATTAATTAACTAATGATCCTTATTAATTAATAATTTCTTCAAATAACTAAATAATTAACTTATAATTAATCATCTCAATAATCATAATCGGTAATTAACAACTTGTAATTACTTATCTTAATTAACATGTAAATTAATTATATTAACCCTTTGATTAATTAATCTAATTAATTAATCTTTAATTACTTCATTAAGTAATCAATTAATCAATGATCCTTAATTAATTACTTTATTAATTAATTTCACTTTTAATTAATTACACTTAATAATTAATCTTAAATTAATCTCATTCATTAATCAATTAATCGCATTAATTAATTAACTAAATTAATTAAGTAATTAACTCTTAATTATCTACATAAGTAATTATCTCTAATTACTTTCATTAGATGATTACTCTCTTAATTAATTACTTAACAAGTAATTAAATAATCCTTAATTCTTTAATTAATTAATTAATTAATTACTCCATAATTAATTAACTTCAAATCAATTATACTAATCAATTCCTTAATTAATAACATCAGGTGATTATCCATTAATCACTTCCATTTAATTACTCACATGAGTAATTTTCCATTAATTACTTCCAAAAGTAATTACCTTTCTTAATTACATTCAATAATTAACCATTTATTTCTTCATTAAGTAATTACACTTAATTAATTCATAATTAAGTGATTATTTAAAATTAAATAGACAATTAACCAACTATTTAAAATTAATTAAATAATTAATTAATTAACTTCTTATATTTAAGAAAATCCTTAATTAATTAAGAAAAGCATTTATCTTAATTAAACTCTTTACTTATTCATAAATTATATTAATTAAATATTCTTAAGTTTCATAACAATAATAATTAAACCATATTCATCTTCATAAATAAATTATTTGAAATTAATCAAATTTTAATAACCTTAAAGACAAATTATTCAATTTGGTTTACAAAATTATAACTTAAACTTTATTTGAAAATAAAGCATTTAGAAATCAATTTGAAAATTTAAAATTTAAAAACACTTTAATTATCTAATCTAAACTTATTTATTTTCAATAAAATTTGAACTTTAGTTTTAAAACATTACTTAACAATTTACTTAAACTTTTATTAAATATTCAAATTCAAAACCTTCCTTATTTAAATTTAAAATTCAAATTTAATTAAGTTAAATTACTTCCAAAAGAAACCATCATAAACAAATTTAAATTTAAAATAAATTCAATTAACACCCTTTTTAAAAAGTTTAACTTTATTTCAAACAACAAACTTTAACTTGTAAACTTATTTTCTTTTATAAAACTTGTTTATAATTTAATGCTTGATCTATATTTATTTCAAACTACAAGTTAAAACTGCACTTTAACATGATACAGAATTGCCCAGAAAACATACGACCTAAATACTCGAGACAAACACTCATACTACTCGAGCCAGATCCCGAGTCCTACTCCAAACTTCCCTTACTTCGAGCCGACACACGAAAATCACGAGAGCAAACCCGGGTTTCAACCCGTCTTCCCCAGTTCCTAATTCCCAGTGCACACAACAAACACGATGCACGTACCCAAACGCCTCCGGCCACCATAGGTCGTCGCGACCATCGACGACAATCACACAAACCCACGCAAGCATGAATTCGAACCCAGATCCAACAAAATGTATTCGAATCAAAGTTCGAACCTCTAGCTCGAAACTGCAGAAAACTCTCGACACACAACCCATCGCCGCTGACAATCCCAACGTCATTTAACTTCGCCGACACTCACATCAACTCGCCACAACCTCTAGCCCAATATCCCACCATCGCGATCGCTTTCAGTCAACATCTCATGTCGCAAAAGCCTCGACAGTCAAGCGGAACAAAAACGAGCTAAAACCCTAGTTTGATCGAAATCAAACAATGCGACCATAGGAAAAATTCAACAATATTTTTCCCATCATCAACATCATGAATACCAGCTTCGACCAAAAATCCAGCTTCGATCATCACGCCGATCAACGGCAAATCACCAAAATACCCAAATCGAACAAACCCAAAATTCACAAGAAATACGCAATTAAAAATTACAAAATGCATATCAAAATTCACAATTTTCCATCACGATTACATGCATGTACTTAAAATTAGAATTTAAGACAGTTGGTTTTTAACAAAATTTTAGTTCACTGTGTTTTACCATTTTTAAAATTATTTGTAAATTTAAATCTACGGAGACTATTTTTAAAATTATCATCAAACATTAACATACAACTTTCATTCACATATCAAGTTCAAAAATGATCTAGTTTGGAAGATTTGAATTTTTGAAGAGAATTCTGGTCTTAAAAAAACAGTAAAAAGAGTTTCATATGTATACAAACCTATACGCATATATATACAGATCTTATAAATTCAATAATATAAATACTGAAAAGATTTTCATGCAATCACCAAGATCGATCTACAGATTGAACACATGCATTAGAGTCTAAATCAATTTCAAACTATTTTTAAAATAATTTACTCACCTCTTATTTTAAGCAGAGTAGGTTTGTGAATTTTCCAGGCCTGAATTCTAAATCCGAAAAATGTTTTGATGATGAAACCTTTGCATGCCTTCAAATTTGATTAAAATGTTGAACTTGATTTTGAACCCTTTTAAGTTGCAGTAGATTTGGAGGTTGAAGCTTTTTCTTTCAAATTTGATTTTTTCACATTTTAAATTCTCAGATTTTATCTTTTACTTTTTGATTTAAATTTCAGGTTTGATTGCCTTTGGATTTTAGTTTCAGATTTGAAGTTAAGAAAAAGAAGAAAGTAAATTTGAACTGAGAAAAATGGAGGTAGGCTTCTCTAAACATATATTTAATTTTAAACTTTAAATTCTAAAAAAAATGATGATGCCACTTGTTGATAAATTGAACAAATGTCTGTAGCATATTTTAAAAAGTTTACAAGTGTTAAAATGTTTCATATTTGTTTTACAAGTGTTCAATTTCCTTAAATAAAGTCATTTAAGTTATATATGCATTATGAAATATTTATATGCATTAGTGAAATGTTTTTATGATAATAAGCTTTTGAATTCTAAATAGATATACAAGTATGAAATCTTTTATAAATTTTTATTTAATTTAAATGTAAATAGAAAGCTTACTTACTTAATTCACTAAATAAATAAATATTTACATATGTGTATATATAAATTTACTTTTTAAAGAAAATATCCTTAAACTAATTATAATACAAATAAATCTTTATACATGGATTTAAAAATCCAAAACATTTATATATATACATTTATAACCATTTTAAATTTAAGCACTTTAAAGAAAACAAAATAAAACTTTAATTAAATCCCTTATAAACTATCATATTCAAAATAAATAATTATCTTATAATTTTAAAACAGCTGAATTCATCTTAAATTAACTTTTGAAAAATATAAATTTTAAAACAAAGCTTTAAATTATAATTCATACACATATAAATTATTAATAGAATAAATTAAATTTCAAAACAATTCCAAATTATAACATATACATACATATATATATTACAATTTGAAAATTCATCTTTTATTTAAAACAAAAGGTTTTCCTATTCACAATATATATCAAATATATATATTATAAATAGAATAAAATTTTATTAGCTTTGAAAAATAAATCTTATCCATATTAATTTGTTAAAAAGAATATTTATCAATATTCCCAAATTAAATATTCATTAACTTTTTAAAAGATTAAATTTACCAATTTAAGTTAAAATTATAAAGAAAAATTATCAAATCAATTTAATTATTAATACAGATTATTAAATTGATATTGCCTAAAATTTTGGGTCGTCACATTCCTCCCCCCTTAAAAGAATTTCGTCCCCGAAATTTAAAAGCAAAGATAATTTAATAACCCAGCAAAGATTTTAATTTCAAACAGCAAAGCATACCTATCATCCAGTTACTATCAACCATAGCAATCAATCAAACAAACATACCTAACCAATTATCCTAACAAAAATTAGGATAAATCTAACAACTATCTAGAGTTTGCCAAGTATGAATCATCGGGAGACTCGCTCTACATAAGCTAACAAACTACACCACCAAAATCCAGAGCTCCTCTCATCTCTAGATCCATCAATTTGAACAGTACATCAGACTATGCTCAAGTCTAGCACAACTTCAAAATCCAACTGGACTGCAGATTCAACAACCAATGATGAATCATACATGTACTCCCTCAGAGATACGTGAAATACAATGAATTCCAGCTATCAAAACTGGCAATTCAATCCTATAGACAACAGAACTAGCCATCTAATCTTACCCAATTACTGCTCTCTTAACTAGAGAAATCTTAACAACAATGAAGTCTTCAACTTCGAATTCCAAACTCCTTATCTCATATCTGCATAACTCAACGGACAATCCTGGGCTGCCAATCTCTTCCTGATCAGCTCAACCTATGCTGATACTTCCACATGAGAATCCTCAGTCTTAAACAAAAGATTGCCTAAGAAAAATTCATAAACTAATCGCAAGTCACTTTTGCGATCCAATCTAGTTCGGATTCCAAAGAAACTGTCCTCTCTTTACCAATTAGAACAGTTTTAAGCTTTTCCAAACAAGGTTAACCCTTCAAGAAAACTTTCACCCACTGCCCGGACTGCTGAAGAAGAACCACAAAGATTCCTGAACCATTGGAGAAATGGACACACTACTGCTTCCAAACTCTACCTATATGATACTGCAAAGCTAAAAGACCTTCTCGTCGGCACACCGAACACTTCGAGCTGCACTACTACCACAGCTAACCAAAGACTTTTAATCCAATGGCTCCTCGAAAACTAAAATGATCAACAAACCACACAACGGACCTCCGAGATGGCAGACAACCTCTCAAGAAATTCAAGCTCCAAACCAAGCATCAACATCTCGCTCTCCTTAAGGAATGACAAATGAGACCATACCGAAGCGAACAACTCATAGACCTTAGTCTCATATTCCAAACAGCCAACCTCCTTGCTAAAGATCCAAATAACTTCTACACAGACGAGTCTTCCTTGCGGCAGGTAAAGACTGCTCCTCAACCACTTCTAAAACTGCTTCAAGAGAAAACATCTTCTGAAACATCCATGGGTACTACATCTCACCACGCAGTTATCAAGATATCATCACTTACTTCTGCACTTCAGACAGATTCAAACTTACACTTCAAAGATAAACTCCCAATCTTTTAAAAAGATTTCCTTCGGAGATTAGAAAAATCCTTACTCCAAACTACAAATCTTACTCGAGACGGTATTGGGTCTACAGTCTCAACAAATACTTCCAACCTCAAACATGTGGACCTCTTCCATCAGTGATAGTCGTGTTACACACACACATCACTACTCCATCTACCTCTAAAACTTAAGTTGGAAAATCCGAACAGATAACCCAACAGATCTGGTAGATATATATATATACACACACATATATATATAGTTATATATAAAAATTACAAGTATGTCTCTCAAGAAATACACCACTCCAGAGCTTAGGTATTCACTCAACCTAATGCTCTGATACCAACTATAGCGACCCAACTTTCTAACACCAGAAAGTCGCATCACTAATTTAAGAAAGAAAGGGATAGAAGAAGAAAAGATAAGAAAGAAGAAACACAACAACAATAGATACTCACAGCGGAACGAATGAAATATAATATATCGCATAAAATATTACATAGTCTCATATTACATCAGAGTACACAACTTACCTCTTATTTTAAGCAGAGCAGGTTTGTGAATTTTCCAGGCCTGAATTCTAAATCTAAAAAATGTTTTGATGACGAAATCTTTGCACGCCTTCAAATTTGATGATCTAAAATCTTGAACTTGATTTTGAACCCTTTTAAGTTGCAGTAAATTTGGACATTGCAACTTTTTCTTTCAAATTTTATTTTGCAGATTTTAAATTCTCAGATTTTATCTTTTACTTTTTGATTTAAATTTCAGGTTTGATTTGCCTTTGGATTTTAATTTCAGATTTGAAGTTAAGAAAAAGAAGAAAGGAAATTTGAACTGAGAAAAATGGAGGTAGGCTTTTCTAAACATATATTTAGTTTTAAACTTTAAATTCTAAAAAAAATGATGATGCCACTTGTTGATAAATTGAAAAAATATCTCCAGAATATTTTAAAAAGTTTACAAGTGTTAAAACGTTTCATCTTTTTTTGACAAGTGTTCAATTTCCTTAAATAAAGTCATTTAAGTTATATATGCATTATGAAATATTTATATGCATTAGTGAAATGTTTTTATGATAATAAGCTTTTGAATTCTAAATAAATATACAAGTATGAAATCTTTTATAATTTTTATTAATTTAAATTTAAATAGAAAGCTTACTTACTTAATTCACTAAATAAATAAATATTTACATATGTGTGTATATAAATTTACTTTTTAAAGAAAATATTCTAAAACTAATTATAATACAAATAAATCTTTATATATGGATTTAAAAATCTAAAACATTTATATATATACATTTATAACCATTCTAAATTTAAGCACTTTAAAGAAAACAAAATAAAAATTTAATCAAATCCCTTATAAACTATCATATTTAAAATAAATAATTATCTTATAATTTTAAAACAATTGAATTCATGTTAAATTAACTTTTGAAAAATATAAATTTTAAAACAAAGCTTTAAATTATAATTCATACACATATAAATTATTAATAGATTAAATTAAATTTCAAAACAATTCCAAATTATAACATATACATACATATATATATTACAATTTGAAAATTCATCTTTTATTTAAAACAAAAGGTTTTCCTATTCACAATATATGTCAAATACATATATTATAAATAGAATAAAATTTTATTAGCTTTGAAAAATAAATCTTATCCATATTAAATTGTTAAAAAGAATATTTATAAATATTCCCAGATTAAATATTTATTAACTTTTTAAAAGATTAAATTTACCAATTTAAATTAGAATTATAAAGAAAAATTATCAAATCAATTTAATTATTAATACAGATTATTAAATTGATATTGTCTAAAATTTCGGGTCATCACAGTATTTCATCAATAGTTTACCCCTATCAAGAAAGGGAAATGAAGGCATTTAGGTTATCATAAATCGATTAACCAAGAGAACACATTTAATCCCAGTAAAACCAACAAGAACTGGTGCAAATCTGGCATAAATATACATGAGGGAAGTAGTTCGATTGCATGGTGCCCCAGTCGTATAGTAAGTTATGGGAGGCGATGCAAGCAATTTTAGGAATTAAGCTAAACATAAGCACCGCATATCACCCCCAGATCGATGGACAAACTAAGAGAGTAAATCGAGTGTTGGAGGATCTTCTAAGAGCTTACATCTTAGATTTTGGAGGTTCATGGGAAATCTACCTTCTTCTGATAAAATTCTCTTATAATAATAGTTATCAGGCTAGTATTGGCATGGCCATGTATGAAGAAATGTATGGTCATCCGTGTAGATCCCCAACATGTTTGATCGAGACCGAAGATCGATTAGTACTAGGTCCTGACATGATTAGAGAAGCTTTAGAAAAGGTTGACCTAATTAGAAAAAAACGAAAGAATCCCAGAGTAGGCAGAAGAGCTATGCTGATCAAAGGCAAAGAAATTCAGAGTTCTCGGTTGGAGATTATGTATTCCTAAAAGTTTCTCCAATGAGAGGAGTGGTAAGATTTGGTCGGCCAGGGAAGTTAGGCCCTCGATATGTTGGCCCTTTTCCCATACTCGACCGGATTGGTAAACTTGCATATAATGTAGAGTTACCAGATTGACTATCAGGTGTGCACAACATATTTCAAGTATCTCATTACATAAGTATGTACACGACCCTTCGATGATAGTATAGCGGGGACAACAAGTTGATTTAGAGGTTCAGCCTAACCTAAGCGTCCTTAGGCGGCCTATTTGTATTGTCACTCGTGATATAAAGCGATTAAGGAAGAGGGTTGTGAATCTTGTTAAGGTTCAGTGGAGTGGAGATGTTAGAGATTGTACTTGGGAAACTAAGGACTATATTAGGGATTCTTATCCCGAGTTGATATAGTTGTTGTTTGTATTTTGTTATTTCTTTTTATTGTACTCACCAGTTGTGTTGAGTCACTTTTCTTATATCTTTGTGTGGTATATATGATATCATTTGGGTTTCTTTGATATCTTGAGTTTATCTGATTAATTTCGAGGAAAAAATTTCCTTTAAGGAGGGAAGGATGTAACGATCCATAATTTAATCACTTTGAATTTGAATATTCGGTATGTTTTTAAATGATTTAATAATGGGTTTTATATCTAGAATAAAAAGTTTGATAAAACGTCTCGAATGGTTTTTTTGAACTGATGTAAAATGTTAGTTTAAAGATGGTTCGAGTTATAAGGTGGTTAGGGGTATCAATTTATTTAACAGTAAGTTTACCTAATAAATTAGAATAGTATAATTACCTACCTAATAAAACAAGAGAGAATTATTAACCTTGCCTCAGCATAGTGTAATTACTTGCCTAATAAAACAAGAGAGAATTATTAACCTTGCCTAATAAAACAGAATAGTATAATTACTTGCGTAATGAAATAGAATAGTATAATTACTTGCCTAATAAAACAAAATAGCATAATGATTATTATATTCCATGTGGATGGTTGTCATTGCACCAAAATCTGGTCGAATCAGGTTCTGCCATGCGGATGGTTACAATTGGACCAAAATCTGGTCGAACAGGTTATGCCATAGTTGATAAGGAGGATTCCTATTGGACTAAAATGTGGTCGAATCAAATTAAGCCATCAAGATGTTTTCTTTTGGACCAAAATGTGGTCGAATCAAATTAGGCCATCAAGATGTTTTCTATTGGATCAAAATGTGGTCGAATCTGGTTAGGCGGTAGGAAATGACTAAAGTACCCTTCTCTTAACCTATAAATAGCCAAGTCCATATCTCATTTTAATTCATTCACAAACTAAAGAAAAGAACTAAAATTCATTATAAGAGGTGAAGTATTTCAAGTCTCTATCAAAGCAAAGTATTTCAAGTCTCTATCAAAGCAAATAGTTTAGTGAGTATATTCCTTGTTTTCATAGTTTAGTGAGTATATTCCTAGACTATCATATACTATTGGATGTTATATATGTTCGATTTTGATTACTGATGATGTTTTTTATTATGAATGTTGAATATATATGCAAGTCACGGAAAAACACGCCGATAAGCAAAAAGAAAATCACTTTCCTTTATTTAATGAATTAATGTATATGGAATGTTAAACCTCTTTAAAATTGTTTAAAAATATGAAATAAATTCTAAAAATATTATAAAATGTTTTAAAAGTGACTTGAGTTATAAAAATGAGTTTTTAAATGATAAAAAAAGAAGTCATTTTGATCAATATAGCTTAAAAACACTTTCCGCAGCAATTTCTGTAGCACTTTTGTATAACTTTTAAAATGTAGTTTTAAACGCAATCGTTCATTTCCAAATCTTTTGTAAATATTTTCAAATGATTATAATATTATTTTAATGATGATTTGAAGGATCTATGGAATAGTTAATATTAAATGATTTAGAGTCGATCAAATTACTTCACCGCCTTATGGATGTCAGAGAGATAGTGTCTAGGCTTGAGTTTGGAAAACCAGTTTCCTGCTCTCCCTGGCTACCCAAACTGGCCCGACGAATGGGATTGTAAATTTGATTTACTCGGATTAAAATTTTCCAAAGTTAAAGGATATAATTCCCCAAAGATAAATAACTTGAATTTTATAAAGGTAATCTTCGTGTACTCGGTGTTAAAGCCCGAAGAGGGAACCCATATTATTCATGGAATTTAAAGGGTGCATTCACCGTTATTCCATCTATAGTATTTGTTGAATACGAGAATTGATATTGAGTAGAGTTAGATGATTTCTATAGATTCTGCTCACTTAACATTTACTGGTTTTGGATTAACACCCTAGATAACATGCTTTTAACCGAATTAAAATTTTAAATTTTGAATTAGGAAATCTTTGTTAAGATATAAATGAAATGAGTTGGAAATATTTTTCTAAGTAAAATATGAAAGGGTGGGATTATTCCATGATTTAAAAATGTATAAACTAACCAAAAAGATTTGATAAATGAGGCTTGATGATTCCATATACTGTGAGAAAGATAAAGAAATATTTCAATGAATATATCTTTAAGATATAACTATGAATGAATAGAAATATGAATTAAATTGAATGATGATTGATGATCACATATAAACCTAATATCTATTTAATCGATATTTGGTTCAAAGGAATCAAGGTCGGATTTGGGTAATTCCTATCCGAAGACCACTTCGAACCAATTTACGTATTTGAAGTGAAGACATGGATATGATATTAAGGATTTTCGTAATGAAGGACTACTTATTTATCATTTGGGGATAAACTGTAACGTTTCCGGTTTTTCGTTGACGAAAACCGACATCAATAGGTCCACTGTATCAACTGCCGAGCAATCGAAAGCCGAAAAACCGTACCGTTAGGGTTTTAGAAAAAAGAAAAGTAGAAGAAGATAGAAAAAGATAGAACAGAACAGAAGAAATAACAGAACAACATCAGAATCTCACAATTCGCAGCGGAACAACATATAATAAATAAATGAATAATCTTTAAACAAAGAACTATATCAGTTATTACATTACATTACATTTCATTACATCATCAGAGTGTATAACAACAAACAACATCAACAGCGGAAAAGAAATACTATATACTAGTAATACACCATGCCATCCATCTTGCCTCCAGCAACTCCTAAATATCCTGATAAACCTTAACTCTTGACTGCCCGTGTGGAAATTGGTGGGCACCCAGAGTTTAGGAAGGAAAACAATAAACTCCGAGTCAGTCATGTGACTGGTGTGAGAACTCAAACAGTTTATTTATCTCTAAAATCAAAATAGAGGAATATTTTTAAAATCAATTCGCAATGCTTTTAAAAATGAGACTACCATAAGGCCTCCCGCACACACACACATGCAAACGCAGAATCGGAGGAGATTTCTCCTTATGATAGTCAAAGATGCTTGATACGCATTAAAAAGAACATTTGATATTATTACTAGTGCATAGTGTATAAAACAATTTCGAAAGTAGAATATAAATCTTAGCCAACATACGACCATTATCGTATGCCTACTATAGCTACTATGTTCAATAGCAGGTTACCGCCACATTCCATAGCAGGTTCTATAACTAAAACCGTACAAGATCGTATTGTTTCTTTGGATTTCCAACAAATGGTCAGGCCAAGGAACTTCCCATTGCCACATGGAAACGCCTCTGGAATGACGTCCCGAGAACCAAACCCGATCTCTGCCAACACAAGGCCGGGTTACCCCTAACTGGGTAACTACTGACACGAATATGTCATCCCCCGATCGTAACCGATCTATCCGAGGATCCTCGATTTCCAACAACCACAAAATATGCAGCAACAACATAGGTTAAATATCTGGGCTCCATACCATGATACCACCTTTATCCAGAAGGAATGACATACACTAAAGGGGCTCTACCCCCCAATAACCTTGCTGCATCCTTCCTGTTTTGACCATTTCCGAGGTGTGAGGTCCGACGAAGTCTCGTCCACAAAGCCACACTTTATACAAAAGCCGTGCTTTAGGTCAACAAATGATCATAGAAATGATCACCAAGATAAATGATCAAATAAATGATCCTATCACAAATGATCAAACAATGATCATTTCACAGCAACACTCAGCATGCCACACTACCAAATTGGGAGTATATCACTAATAACCTTCAACTATATAACCTCTAAGCTCGTACGTCTCAGAGAAGGGTGTTAAGCTAAGAGAATAAATTCTCCGCCACCAATAGAAATATATTTGAAAGAAATCAGCTTTATATCTCAATTTGTAATGTCAGATATACAATCATACAAGTTTGTTCCGGGATCGAACAAAACTGAAGGCACTTACAAAGAAGTACTTGCAATCCGGATATTCACTAATCATGACCGGACTTCCCGTCACTAAGGGTGATAAAACCTCTATATCGGACATCAGCCGATGTAGAGTAACTCGACGGTAATCCTTCCGTTTTCACAAATATCCGGTCTTCAACACCGGTCATCAAATGCAATCCATAACGACGTATCACATACTCGGAATGGGTTATACGACCCCAAGGTCCTTTCCCGGCTAACCCGAATAGTGAGCGCTTATTCAAAAATAAGTGTGGCATTCAAATTCAAGCAAGTTCACAACAAATACCTATTTAAAGGTAAATATTGATAGTCGGATATTTAACTATCAATAGGCGTGTTCAACATCACCAAATCCAAATAATTTCCCAAATTATTTACTTTCCAAAATATCTTTACTAGATATATATTTTCCACACTTCAACCATTTGAAAACAAATTTTCAAATCACTTTTCACCTTTATCACTTTTGAAAACAAATTTCAAACATTTTCCTTACGCGAAATACTTTCATTTCAACATGGTTCATTTAAACCAATTAAATAAATCCTTAACGATTTACTTTATATTTACGTTCCAAATCCGTAAATTAATTCCCACACTTCAAAAATAAATCAAAATTTATTTTTAAACAAATTCCCCTTTTCATTTATAAATTTCATAGTGAATTTACATTCCAAAATATTTATGAATATACGATTTCAATTATTCATTTTCAATTTATCTTCTAAAAGATAAATTCTCAAAACATTTCATTTCACATTGGAAAAACATTCCCATACTTATTTATTCATAAGTAATTCACAAATCCATTCAATTTCAACACTTGGAAAATATTCCATATACTTAATATCGAAATTAAGTATATATTTCATTCTTTAAGGAAAACATTCACTTAACACATTTATTTGGGCTAAAACGAATGTTGCGTAAAACATCGTTACTACAACCCAAAATCACTAGTACAGGGATTCGAAATTTAGATAGATATGTAAATCCCAATACTATGTAAAACATTTCCTTTCGGAAATCATTTACTATAACAACAGTGTTATAGTCCACCATTTCCTTCTTTCTCGAAAACGTCTATTTCAACAATGAATGTTGAAATCTATGTATTCGATACTTAATGCATTTTAAAATGTCTTTAAAATCATTAACTTCATTTCATAATGTTCCTTCCCCAAAAACATATCCATTTCATTTAATAATATATTCACTGTCCAAAATCGTGAATATAATTCCTTTCATATATTCCTATATCCAACTTATCAAATTCAATTGATTTCGGACTTATAAACAACGTTTATAAACTCCATTTATATTTTTTTTTATAGCTCATTTTAAATGCCAAAATCCGATTTATAAGTTGATTACTTATAAATCTTATATTTTACAAAATCTATCCATCTTATATCTTCATATTTCATAAATTTATAAATTGCGTTCACTTATGAAATCCATTTTTATTTCATTTTTAATACTTATAAAACTTGTTTTAATATTCCAATATTTTTAATTTATAAAATATCAATTTTATAAGTCTTTTATACACATCGTTTTTAATAAATCAAAAATCCCAATTTAAACCAATTTATAAATTAATTAATTATTTATTTCAAAAAAATCTCATTTCGGTTATATTTCTTAAAAATCTAAATTTTTATAACATAAAAATTTATAACGTTTTAATTATTTAAAATGAATCAATTCAAAATTTAATAAAAACATATACTTTGAAAAATCACTTTAAAATTTCTTTTAAAACCAAAATCATTATTTTTAAAACTTCAGAAATGGATCTGATAATGCAGCAGCACCAAATAGTCAATCGCAACATCCAAATATCATATATCGATATGATAATCAACAAATATCAAAATATCTGTAAATAAATCAATACAGTTGAGGAATCCAGTTGGATCCCTCCAACCTGTTTTCCTGCATCCAAAGATGTTAGCACAATACCAATTCCGCTCCAGTACGGAATTATCGCGGTATATGAGATTTATAAAATATTATCCGCTTAATAGACGGCGCAATAGGGTCTCATCCGCTATAAAATGCGGGAAATCAACAACTGCAATATATACATATGCCAATATATATATATTGCTATTATATATAATACCAATTTCACTGTTTATGAAATATTCGCGGTATATGTTTTTAATAAATAACCTCCGCTTTCTAACGGCGCATAATGTCTATTTTAACAATCAATAGATATCAATCATCATTCAAACATGCATTCAAATATTTTAAATATAACTATTTAAAATAAAATCGAAACTGATTCGATTGAGTGAGAAGTTCTCACCTTGATTTAAATTCTGTTCCAGCGTTTTATTTCGAATAAAATTAAACGGACGTTTAATTTTACCCAAAATTTTCGCTAGCTCCAAACGACTCCAATCCAGTTGCATCGCGTAATGCTCGTCCATACGATTCCAACGCAACTGGTTTCGCGCATTTTCGACCTCGTATGAAAAAGATATGAATTTTATAAGTTTACACGAATTTTATTTATAATTTTTTACAACTTATTCTATTTTTTCTAACCCCCAATCCATCAGAACCGTTCGCTCCTAGCCTTAGCAGATCAAGGCCATCCCTTTTCTTCTTCCCCATCTACGCATTTTGCCCAGGTTGTTCGAAACCCACGGCCGCCACTTCCTCCTTCATACACGCGACCTCTTCAAGCATATCTAGGACGATCAAAACACACCACGCTGAAGCCCTCACTGTCGCGCGTCACCACGCCCAGGCCGCACGCACTCGGCCTCCCCCATGCATAGAAATGCATGCACGAACGACAGCCATACACGGCTATATCCCCACCTCCATGCTTCACTGCAACCCATCATCGCCGTACAGATCTGACGAGCTCGCGACGCTCTATAATGTTGTAGTTGGAAAGTTTCGCTAGTTATTGATGGATTGGAGGATTTTGAGGAAAGAACATTTGAAACTTTCGGCCATTGATTATCTTCTGGCGGCTGGCTCAGAGAATTAGGGTTTTATTTTATTTTTTATTTTTTTCTTGAGAATAATGGGCTATTTATAGAAAACTGAACGAAAACACTATTCATTCTGGGATTTGCGGACTCCAATTTACGCGAGGTAACTGACGTTTCTAAGGTTTACCCCACGTTCCGGACACAATGGAACAGGTTTCGGAAGCTAATTCGGTCATCTGTGCGAGTTATGGCAATAAACGTTCAATTTAAAATTAAACCGATTAAACGATTTTCCAGGCGTTTTAGCTTGCACCGTACAAACGGTAAATCCTATTGACACGAAATTTGAAACCATACAATAATATCACATTACGAATCCGATGAAACTGGTTTCATCGAAATCCGAGACTGTTTGAAAAATGACTATTTTAACTCGCCAATTTAATATTAAAAACAATTTCGATGCGTTTCGAGCTGCCACGATCAAACGATAACTCTGATTGCTACGAAAATTGAAATCCGGTAATAAAAAACTATTACGGATCCAATGGAACTAGTTTCGTCCAATTCTGAGACTGTTCAAAAATTGGCTAATTTCACTAGTCGATTAAATATTAAAATATTCAATTTTCACAATTTAACTTTTAATTCGATTTTAAAAGTTCTATAACATTGCTATAACTCCAATATGATATAATAAAATTTTACAAATCATTTTCAATCATATTTAACCCTATTTTCGATTATTTCTATATTTCCACATATTAAATTATCGATTTAATTATCCAATTAAATCCAATTATTCGAAATAAAATTTATTCGACTTATAATTTCACTTATTAATATTTAAATTTAATTAAATATTCAAATTTTAATTAATAAAAATTCTGGGTCGTTACATAAACTCCCAATATACATATAGTAGTAGTAGTCTCTTCGTTATGAAATATCCAATGCAAGAACTAATCACTACTAATCCTAGGAGTAACTCCCGACAGGATGTGGTAGGAGAGTGCCTTCGGTTTGTCATGTTCCTGAACAACTTGCATGGACGGATGTCTGACGTTGCAATTGTAGTTACATTGGTTGATTTATGAACGTATTATCTGATTGGTGGCGGAGAAGGCAACTTCTCTTAGCTTAACAGCCTTTTCTGAGACATACGAGCCCAGAAGTTATACGCTTGTAGAAATCAGTTCTGTGATTATGGATTTGCAATGTGGCATTCAAAGTGGAATATTCTATGCATAAGGTAATCTTTACCTCGAGCCTCAACATCCGGAAATGACAAAAATAGGGTAGATGCGGCAGAGCTAAGTGGGTCGCTCCCATTAGGATATAGTCATCACCATTCTAGATATATGTATTCCTGCTATGACGTCGGGATTTAAATTAACGTGGTGTATGCAAAGAGAGCTCTCGGGTAGGCCGAGAAAGGCCGAGGTAATGACATATTCAGTACTATCTATGGTAAAGGTAGGCCGGTTCTATGTCGGTCTCAAGTGCATTTTTCTAGAGATGTACTGTCGAAAGGTAGTCCCTTACCTTGTAACTATATGGAAATCCATTCTCCAATAAGTGCCTTCGGATTTGAATGTAGAGACTAGTATGTTGGAATTTAATAATATAACAATTTCGGCTAAGATTATGTATACTTACTTGAAAAGTATTTTCAAAAGAGCGTCATTAAAAATAATATCCATATATTCTGCATAACAAATGTTTTGGTTATCATAAGGAAAAAACTCGTTTCGTGTTTATGTACAGCATGGTCTTATGAGATACCTTTTGTTTTCAAACATTGTATTTTTTGTTTCTCACACTAGTCTCATGACTGACCTGAAGTTTATTTTCTTTTTCCCTTAAACTCTGGGTGCCCTATTTTCTTGGGAAGTTAACTAGTTAGGTAAGCTTGGAGCATTTTGGAATGGAGCATGGAGCATGGAGCATGGAGCATGGAGCATTTTGGGTCTTTTGTTGAAGTCATCTGTCACTTTCCGCTATGTATGTATTATGTATTAGTATTTACCAGCACTGTGAGGATAGGTCGTTACAACTATCCTAGATGGGTTAGTACCTATCATAACTTTGATGGACCAACTTCGAGTAATTGCATGTACTACTCATATGTATAATAACGTGTCGAATACGATGTGAGATTCTATTATTGTCTATCTTCTATCTTTATTTCTTTACCCCATGAAAACCTGCCTCTCTGACACTTGGATTTATGGAACATGAATACCGAGAATGTATTAGTGTCAATTTCTAAGGGTCAAGAAGGTGGGTCGTCATAGTAGGTTTCGACCTAGTCGGAGACCTCCAGCTGTTGAATAGCCTGTACTTAGGTTAATGATCAAAAGATGGAGTTTTGACCTTGTCGAAAGCTATTGGCTTGCCCTTCTTGTGCTTGAATTGACAATCTCAAGCTACAGTTAATCCAAGATGGGTTTCGATCTTATCGAAAGCTTAGACCCTGGTCTCCTTGTTTTGGATGTAGGTTTCAGTGATTTGTAGCTTGGTTTCACTCTTGTCGAAAGCAAAGGTTCGGGGGAAAGTAGCTCAGAGTAGGTATCGGTAGAAACTTGATTATAAGAGGTATCAACTATGTCAAGAGAATCCTATCCACATAGGCGACACCTGAAACATAATTTTAGACCAGATAAAAGCTTTTAGAATAGAAAAATAATCTAAGAATTGCTAACTTCCCTTTCATAAGCAAGTAAAGATTTTATTGCTTCAAATCCCCAAATAAATTTACAAATTAGGGTTACAACACTTTACTTAAGAGTATAAAAGTTGAGAACGAAAGGAATCAGATCCCCAAAACATGATCCCTTCTTTGCTTTTGTCAAATTACAGTTTTTGATTCTCCAGTTGTACTTTAGCAAATGCAACTGGCTTTAGAGATGTCCCCTTCTTTAAAGCAAATTCCTTCGAAGGCATCATCTTCTACTCGTCCTTCCATTAATTTTGAAGAGATTGCTGAGTCTATTTTACATTCTGAATCTTTCGCTACTATTCATCTGCCTTCAACTGTCTTTGATTTTGCCAGGCACTATCACTCTTTGATAGAGCAACAATTTTTGGTGAGTTTTACTTTAATTAACTTTTTTATTATTGGTTTTCTCTAAATCACTAACTTGTGTTACATTTCTCCTCTTAGATTTCTAAGAGTTAGCTAGCTTTAAATGAACATGCATCGAAGTCTTTTGCCAAATCCTCAAAATTTAAGGATGAAATTTATGACCTTAAAAATCAAGTGTCCTCTCTTTCCACTACTAAAAATAAAGCTTCTTCAGAGCTAGATCAATTAAAAGCTTCTCTTGCTCAAGCTGATGCTGATCTCGTTGCAGAAATACATGCTTGTCAACTCCTTGCCGATGAGAAATTTTCCATGGAGCATACTTTAAAAGACTTTGAAGAAGAGAAGGCTCGCTTGGCTACAAAGATGTAACGACCCACAAATTTTGATAAATAAAATTGGTTAATTTAATTAGATTTTCGAAATTAAGTTAGAAAGGAATAAATTTTTTATACTGTATATTGAAATGAATATTAATAATGAATTGTAGAAATGGTTATTAAACCTCATTGTTGAAAATTTAAGTGAAATCTCAATAAAGAAATAGTGTTAATTGTTGCACTTGGATAAAATTTAAAATAAGTAATTAAAGACAAGAATTTAATTTACCTATGTATTAATATATTGATAAACTGTAACTGTATGTGAATTAAAGTAGTAATGTAAATGGCAGTTGATGCATAACCAATTTAATGCAATTCAAATTTGATTGAAAAGACTGTTTAGGTTATAATGGAGTGTAAATAGAAATATTTGATAATAAATTGAATATAAGAAAACAAAGGCAATTAGTGAATTAATTTATGAATTCATAATGATAAATAGTGATTAAGTAAAATCAAGGTTCTGTATGTGGAAATAATAACTAGAATAAATTACAATAGTAAAAATGTTAGTTTACTGTTAATAACTTGGATGTAATTCCAATAAGTGAAACAGTGTAAATGTTATAACTTGGTTACCAAATTTATAACGGAAAGGTGAATGCAAATTGAAGAGAAGCGTAAGTTTATTTTAAAGCGGTAATTGATGAAATAGAAGTTGGAAATAAAGTAAATAAATTATTGAGGACATTTAATACTAATTAATGTGTATATATTAGGCAATTAAATCAAATCAATTTATAGAAATCAATTTGATAACTGATTCAATAATTGTGAAATTGTTAATGTAATAAGAGTAAGCCTACAATAATTCTTCCCATAAATTGATAACTGATTCAATAATGTAATACTATCGATAATAGGGCAATTTGATTGAATAATAGAATGGAAAGGCTATTAAATGGGATTATTGAAAATAAAATTGGTAATTTCTGAATTATTGAAATTAGAAGAAAGGATAGTAATTATTGTAATAATTAAGATGGGGGTCAATTAGAATGTAATGAACCTTAATGTATATTAATGAGAATTTAAGGCAATAGTCACCAGATATGAAGGAATTAGGATGAATTGATATGTAGTTTATTTGTAAAAACAATAAGTGATGTAATATTGGAATGAAATCAAAATAGATAAGTTTAATTGAGACTTTAATTTCAAATAACTTGTGAAATTGACCAAAATACAGTAAATCGAAATATGATAGTCAATAAATAAAGGAGGGAATGAGAGCATTAATGTAATGAATGTAAAATAGATATTAACTATGATTATAGAAAGGTTTAATAGAGAATAGAAGGATTGAAATCAGATTTAAAGCAATGTATTGTGAGTAATTATATATAACTGGATTTATTAAATTGAAAATAAATGAATTTAAACATCTAAATATTTCATTAATAGAGATTTAAGTGAAATCTAAGAATATTAAAATAATAGATTTTGAATCCAATATTTAATCCATATATTTGAAATTTATGGATGGAATAATCATTGATTTATTTAATTTAATAGGATTTTTGGAAATTTAATTTATAATTTTGAATATAATGAAATCGAAGATTTGACACGGCAATTGATAGATTAATCAACTTTAAATTGACATCTAAACTTGTTTAAAATTTTGTATAAATGATTTAGAATTATAAAGTGATAAAGATTGTCAATTTCAGAATTTAAATAGGAAATTTGATTTAATTAATTTATTTTTAATTTATTTAATTAATATAAAAATAGCCGTTTGGGCCACTGACTCGGATTTCGACGAAACATGCTTCTTTGGATCCGTAACAGTGAATTATTGTTGGATTTCAAGTTTCGTATCGTTCGGACTGGTCGTTTGATCGTATGAGCTTGAAACGCCTTGAAATCGTTTAATTGAAATCAATTGAAATCAATTTGAAAAATATTGATTTTAGCATAACTTCTTCATACAATGCAGTTTGAACCTAAAACCTTTTTCATTGCGTTTAAAATATTTAAAAACATCTATTTTGATATATGGGTTGACCCAATTTCATTCCAGAGTCGAAACGGGTTTTTTGTTCCACCTTGGCGTTAGCGCGTATATCCAACCTTATCCATCCATTCTAATTTCTGACCTACCTATATAAACCCTAGTATAAACCCTAGCAGCCTCTATTCCTCATTTCTATACGTACAGAAACTGCTGTGCTTCTCTTCTTGAGGCTGTAAACCTAATTTATCCAATTTAAATTTCAATTCAAAAATCAACTTCAAAAATTCAAATCCCTTAGAAAAATTCGAGAAAATATATATCGAAGATCTCGATGATACGAACCTACGTCTGCTGTTCGTTTTTCAAGATAGTGATCGGACTGATCAGAAATCACGGTCAAAGTCAATTTGGGCGTTTTCGATTGAGGCGACAATTGAGGAAATTGGTTTATGGGTATTGTAGTCCTTGCTATTTGTAGCCGTTCTATGGTGATCGCGTCGCATATTGTCAACCGAGGCCACCAGAATTGCTAAATTAGGGTTACATAAATTCACGGCAGTGGTGCGCGTTTCTGGCGATCGCGCGTCGCGATGAGGGGGAGGTGGAGGCAGCGCGAGATGAGCAACGTGATGTGAAGGATGGATGGAGTGGTAGATCAAAGTGTGGAGGCGGTGGTTGCTTGCGAGTTGACGGCTAGGGTTCAGCCCAATTCAGGGTCGCGTGCGCTACTGTACGGGCGAGAGAGATAGGGGATGACGTGGACTGTAAGTGAGTGTTTTATTTATTTATTTATTTTATTTTATTTTGAAATTTAAATGTTCAAATCAATATAACTTCCACAACCAATATCCGTTTTACGCGCGGTTTCTTTTGTTAGGATCGTAGCTAAATTTCGGACATTTCAGCGCTAGTTTGGATGAATTTGGAGACAATTCGGGTTTAAATTGGATTTAAATTCAATTTAAATTCAAAAGGTGAGTTTTTAACCCACTCACAGTTTTTAAAATTTCTTGTGTTTGTTAAATTGATATATGATGTGATTTAAAATTTATTTACGCTTGTTTGGCATATTTTAATCATCATCTCAGTTAATTTCATTTATTTAAATTAAATTGCTATTTAATTTATTCATTACATTTAAACTACCAGTTAAATTGTTAATTAATTATTCATTGCATATTAACTACCAGTTAAACGGTTATTTAATTTATTTTTAATATAAACTGCTATTTAATACCTGTTGTTTATTATCCGTCTATATTAATGCTATTGTTTGAATTTGATAATGATTGCGACAAATGGTTGATGGTTGATATTGGATGAATGGATGCTGTATTTTATATTGTATAAACTGCAAGTTATTATGCATTTCCATCTCATTCGGGATTGCGGTTTGAAACGATATATAACCGTAATTTTTATTTTTAAATTGCGGATTGGAATGATAAATATCCGTATCACTTGACCATAGGGTAGAAAATTTTATACAGGCACCGTGGTCTGTATATATAAAAATATTTTGAAATTTTTTCTATGGTTTTGGAAAGAAATATACAGGTTATATAAATTTTGATTTTTGATGTTACATAAACGTCAAGTTTATTATCGATTTCTAGCTATATATGTGTGTGTGTGTGTGTGCTTCGAAATATAAAATAAGCCCAATTATAAAGTTTGATTATTTTATACAATACGGTTTAAAAAATATTAATTTTTGTTATTATATATATAGTTAAATTCTTGAATTTAAGCTATGTATAAATTGGTTTAATGAAAGTAAGTTTAATAACAGAGTTTGATTGTTTTATATTATATGGTTAAGTACCTGTCTAAGATATTGTATATATATAATTTTAAATGACTTAAAATGAAATTTAAGATTTGAAAATAAATATGAAATTGGTTTAAAATTGATTTATTTAAGAATTTTACTTGAATAAATTATTGTGGATAATTTGAAATATAAATAAAAAGTGGAGATTTTAAAGGGTATGATTTAATAACTTGATTTGGTTTAAGTGGTTTAAATTAATATATCAAGTAAAATAAATTTAAAGAATATCCAATTGTTTGAAGTTAAAGGTTTTACTTCAATTTTGTTGGATTTATTAAGTAGACATTTCAAATCTAAATAATAACAATTGAATTTGATATATATATGGAATTTTCAAAGAATTAGTTTTGAAATAGTGAAATATATAAAGCTTTGAAATATATAGAATTAAAATGGGTATTTAGGGGTTCGGATCTAAAATTTGAAATTTGATTCGTGAAGGTGAAGAAGCTATTTTATTTTATAAAAGTAATTTAATATTAAAACCATTTAATTATTAGAAGTTATGTTTCAAAGCTATGGGTTTCAAGGTATATAGATTTGAAAAAGCTATGATTTTTGGGAAAATGATATATTTGAAATAAAAGGATATCATATTGATTTGGGTTTTGAAATAGAAATGATGTTGTAGTTATATGGTTTTGAAATGGAAATTATATTCTAGTTTTGAAGTATAAATATTTTTAAAAGACCGCGGTGTTATAATAACGTTTGGTTGTTGAAGAGACCAAGATCAGAAGTTGTCGTACTCTCTGCCAACTCCGAAAACCACTTTAACAACTGTGTACGCGGTGGAGATTCCAGAATAAAGTAGGACGGCGGCGGCGTTTCCTTTGAGGTAAATACGTGGACCTGACACCCGTGAGTTGGCATACGGTGGCTAAAACAGGAGCGATTCTCGGGCCAATGAGGTAGCACCTTTAATCGGACACATACCTTCGATTTTATACTTTGACTTTTGGATTGATTCGGTGGCCACATTTGATTTTCTTTTTGGGGATGTGGCTCGAGGTGGGCGGTAGCTGTGGCTATGCGTTACCACCAGCCCGGATAGCAATTGGTATATCTACCCTGGCATTGCCTAGTTGTGCCGTGTCACCTACCCTAGCGTGCCTTATACGATTTTATTTTGTACCATACCTATGGAGTGCCCTCTGACGACGTCCAGTACGGGGAAGATTACGCTACTGTATAGACTATGGGAATATATTATGTGTTAAGGGCTATATGGGTAACCCCTTAACGCTATTTAAAAGTTAGTTTATTTTACTAATAGACATTATTATAATAGCGAAATATTACTACATAGTAAATAGTTTAACGGATCCTTAGGAGATGTGAATCCCGAACATCTCTTAAGCTACTGCTCTCATATTTATTTCTCTTGATTTAACTCACATAAGATATTTTAGTTCTGACTCGAATATTTTGTCTTTTCACTTTGCTCGGGTCAGTCCGTGCGTTTCAGGATTTGAAGATTTTATTCTGGAGGATGAAGAGGAAGATTTGTCGTACTATTATCTACTATATTATTCCATACACCTTTTAATTCTGCTGCATTAATTATTATTCTCTGGTATATGTACTCTGATATATATATTGTAAGTATAATTAAATATTTTAAAAAACACCTTCATGAAATGTATATTTGATTATTATATTTTATCCTTCCGCTGTGAGATTCTGTTTGTTTTATTTCTTTCTTGTTTTTTTCTTATTTACCCCATAACAATCCGCCCTTCCGTATGCTTTGAATTGGCACGTGTGTTGATTTAAAGCGTGTGAAAAGGCGGGACGTTACATCTGGTATCAGATCTTTGGTTTAGCGATAAACCTTAGCTTTGTGGGGTCTGACTCTTTACTAATAGGGTAGTAATACCCTATGGGAATCGTTGAGTGTATAGATATGAGAGAGCGTATTTGTT
This sequence comes from Allium cepa, assembly GCA_030765085.1. Classification (NCBI taxonomy): domain Eukaryota; kingdom Viridiplantae; phylum Streptophyta; class Magnoliopsida; order Asparagales; family Amaryllidaceae; genus Allium; species Allium cepa. The sequence continues at coordinate 398,542,636 of CM060938.1, read as the reverse complement.
AGTGTTATTAAAAGGTTTTATTATTGTGTTAATCTGTTCCATTTTGTATTTCTAAATTCTAGTTGATGCATGGGACGCTATGACATCAATAGGGATTTCTAAACACTTAATAGGATAGACCGACATAATATTTGGTTTTAATATAGGTGAATGAAATAATTTTGCCTATTATATTTTCTATATATAAAATAATTTTTTTATAAGGGTTGTATTTGGTTGTATTATATTGGTTGTTAGATAATTAAATTTATAAATAATAGTTATAATAAGATTTAAGATAAATGAAAATAGGACATTTAGAACTTAAGTTACGGGGTTTTTGAAAATTTCTTTCAAATGATTTTGGAATATAATAATAATATTTTAGAAGTATTTTCAGATATAAATATTTCAATATGATTTGAAAGAAATGTTTTAATAGAAAATTCGAAAAAGAAATAAGTTCTATAATTCCTGCTCTGTCGCTGGAAAATAATTTCGGCGATTGCGGCCGCATCATCGACATTCATTTTCGAGTTTCGAAGTGGGAAGGCCACTGTAGTAGTTTTACTACAGATTTATTTTGATAACCAAATATAAAATTCTGATTGTTTAAGTATAATGGGATATATAAGTTTCAAGTATAAACCTTTATCTATTATCTTTAAAATGATTTGAAATTAAACCCGTATTTGCTTCTTGAGTTCCAGTTAATGAATAGTTCAATTAAGTGTAGTAAACTGGAATATGATTAATTAACAATTGGAATCTTTAAGTAAAGTAAGAAATTTAATGCTAAGTTATGAATGAAATTAAAGGAAATAGAATAAACTTATATAATTTTCAATTACATCCTTAAAAGCATATATATATATAACTTACCCAACAATAAAAGTTACATTGTTTAATAAAAAAATTGTAATAGAGTATTATACAAGTAAAATTTTGAAATAATAAAAGTATTCAATGAATTTGCTTTTATAAATAAGAATTTAATGTTATAATTTTTATATACTTAAGTTATGACTGAAAAGCCACTAATTAAATATAATAGAAAGGTTATATAGAAATGAAAATAAACTTAAGTGTTGAAGTCATTTATTTTGAAAATAAGCAGAAAGATGAATACTGTAAATAAATGAAATTAAGTAGTAAATAAATGAATTAATATGCAAAGAAATCAAATTAAAAATGAAAATTTGCAAGTAATAATGTAAAATTAAAAAGATAAATCAGTATATGGATAAAAAGGAAATCAAACAACAATAGTATGAAATAAAATTAACAAGAACAAACTTAGTTTATTGTTTGTATTTGTTGTTTGTTTTGGTTTATGGTTGTTTGGGTAAGGATACTTTAAAAGTGTCTGGATGAATGAATAAATCTATTTAGCTTCATCAAAGACTGTTGAGTAAATGGTGCACTTAGTAGTTTATTTTTCATTATGTACAATTTGAAGTTTTGAACCCAAACAACTGTTTGTTTTGTTTGAATGAATGATTGAATTGTGTTGATTCTGGATGAAGGTTGTATGATGTTTATTGCAATTGGTTGTTGAATTGATTGTTTGTTTGTGGATGAACAACTTAAATATTTCATTCTATATAATTGCTAACTCTTATCAGATTATATAAGTGAAATACAGGTTATGGAAGCAATTGCTACTGCTTTTGGTTTCATAATTAAGCGTTAATTGCCCGACAAATAGGTACGTTTTCGGATTATGGTTTATAGTGTTATTATATTATTTTATCCGTGTTGGGATATATATTATTTTGGAAAATATATGTTGTATATTGTTATATTTGATATTATATTTTCTACCGAGCCTCCTCGTACAAAGGAGACTCTGCTAAAAATTTTCCGTAAATTTTGGACTTAGAAATTTTTTGAAAAACGTTTCCAAACTTTATTAATTTAAGTATAAAAGGATTAATTGGTTATAAATCTATATATTTATTTAAATTATCCTATTCTATAAACTTATAATTATGAATATAATGTTTGAATAATATATATTATAATTCTTCTTTTCCCTTCTTTTCCTTTTCGATGACGAAAAGTTTTGAGTGGGGAAGAGTGTAACAACCTGCAAATTTTGATAAATAAAATTGGTTAATTTAATTAGATTTTCAAAATTAAGTTAGAAAGGAATAAAAAATTTATAATGTATATTGAAATAAATATTAATAATGAATTGTAAAAATGGTTATTAAACCTAATTGTTGAAAATTTAAGTGAAATCCCAATAAAGAAATAGTGTTAATTGTTGCACTTGGATAAAATTTAAAATAAGTAATTAAAAACAAGAATTTAATTTACCTATGTATTAATATATTGATAAACTGTAACTGTATGTGAATTATGGCAGTAATGTAAATGGCAGTTGATGCATAACCAATTTAATGCAATTCAAATTTGATTGAAACGACTATTTAGGTTATAATGGAGTGTAAATAGAAATATTTGGTAATAAATTGAATATAAGAAAACAAAGGCAATTAGTGAATTAATTTATGAATTCATAATGATAAATGGTGATTAAGTAAAATCAAGGTTCTGTATGTAATTGTTTGGAAATAATAACTAGAATAAATTGCAACAGTAAAAATGTAAGTTTACTGTTAATAACTTGGATGTAATTCCAATAAGTGAAACAGTGAATTTATAACGGAAAGGTGAATGTAAATTGAAGAGAAGCGTAGTTTATTTTAAGGCAGTAATTGATGAAATAGAAGTTGGAAACAAAGTAAATAAATTATTGAGGACATTTAATACTAATTAATGTATATATATTTGGCAATTATTATAGAAATCAATTTTAAATTAATTGGAAGGAAATATATAATAAATGAATTTATTTGTAAGTGAATGAAATTTATTTCTATATTAATTGGAAATTGGAATAAGATGGTAATTGTTAATGTAACAAGAGTAAGCCTACAATAATTCTTCCCATAAATTGATAACCGATTCAATAATGCAATACTATCCATAATAGGGCAAGTTGATTGAATAATAGAATGGAAAGGCTATTAAATGGGATTATTGAAAATAAAATTGGTAATTTCTGAATTTTTGAAATTGGAAGTAAGGATAGTAATTATTGTAATAATTAAGATAGGAGTCAATTAGAATTTAATGAACCTTAATGTATATTAATGAGAATTTAAGGCAATAGTCACCAGATATGAAGGAAATAAGATGAATTGAAATGTAGTTTATTTGTAAAAACAATAAGTGATGTAATATAGTAATGAAATCAAAATAGATAAGTTTAATTGAGACTTTAATTTCAAATAACGTGTGAAATTGACCAAAATATAGTAAATGGAAATATGATAGTCAATAAATAAAGGAGGGAATGAGAGCATTAATGTAATGAATGTAAAATAGATATTAACTATGATTATAGAAAGGTTTAATAGAGAATGGAAGGATTGAAATCAGGTTTAAAGCAATGTTTTGTAAGTAATTATATATAGCTGGATTTATTAAACTGAAAATAAATGAATTTAAACATCTAAATATTTCATTAATAGAGATTTAAGTGAAATCTAAGAATATTAAAATAATAGATTTTGAATCCAATATTTAATCCATCTATTTGAAATTTATGGATGGAATAAAAATTGATTTATTTAATTTAATAGAATTTTTGGAAATTTAATTTATAATTTTGAATATAATGAAATTGAAGATTTGACACGGCAATTGATAGATTAATCAACTTTAAATTGACATCTAAACATGTTTAAAATTTTGTATAAATGATTTAGAATTATAAAGTGATAAAGATTGTCAATTTCAGAATTTAAGTAGGAAATTTGATTTAATTAATTTATTTTAAATTTATTTAATTAATATAAAAATAGCCATTTTGGCCACTGACTCGGATTTCGATGAATCAAGTTTCATCGGATCCATAACAGTGAATTATTATAGGATTTCAAGTTTCGTATCGATCGGACTGGTCGTTTGATCGTATGGGCTTGAAACGCCTTGAAATCGATTTATTGAAACCAATTTGAAAAATATTGATTTTAGCATAACTTCTTCATACGATGTAATTTGAATCTGAAACCTTTTTCATTGCATTTAAAATATTTAAAAACATCTATTTTGATATATGGGTTGACCCAATTTCATTCCGGAGTCGAAATGGGCTTTTTGGGCTACTTTGGCGTTAGCGCGTATATCCAACCTTATCCATCCATTCTAATTTCTGACCTACCTATTTAAACCTCGGTATAAACCCTAGCAGCCTCTATTCCTCATTTCTATATGTACAAAAACTGCTGTGCTTCTCTTCCTCAATGGCTGTAAACCTAATTTATCCAATTCAAATTTCAATTCAAAAATCAACTTCAAAAATTCAAACCCCTCAGAAAAATTCAAGAAAAATATATATCGAAGATCTCGATGATACAAACCTACGTATGCTGTTCATTTTTCAAGACAGTGACCAGACTGATCAGAAATCGCGGTCAAAGTCAATTTGGGCGTTTTCGATTGGGGTGACAATTGAGGAAATTGGTTTATGGGTATTGTAGTCCTTGATGTTTGTAGCCGTTCTATGGTGATCGCATCGCCTATTGTCAACCGAGGCCATCAGAATTGCTAAATTAGGGTTACATAAATTCATGGCAGTGGTGTGCGTTTCTGGCGATCGCGAGTCGCGGTGAGGGGAAGGTGGAGGCGGCGCGAGATGAGCAACGTGATGTGAAGGATGGATCGAGTGGTAGTTCAACGTGTGGAGGCGGTGGTTGCTTGCGAGTTGACGGCTAGGGTTTGGCCCAATTCAGGGTCGCGTACGCTACTGTACGAGTGAGAGAGATGAGGGATGACGTGGACTGTAATTGAGTGTTTTGTTTATTTATTTATTTTATTTTATTTTGAAATTTAAATGTTCAAATCAATATAACTTCCACATACGATATCCGTTTTACGCGCGGTTTCTTTTATTAGGATCGTAGCTAAATTTCGGACATCTCGGCGTTGGTTTGGATGAATTTGAAGACTGTTTAAATTTTGGGTTCAAATTGGATTTAAATTCAATTTATATTCAAAAGGTGAGTGTTTTAACCCACTCACAATTTCTAAAATTTCTTATGTTTGTTAAATTGATATATGATGTGATTTAAAATTTATTTACGCTTGTTTGGCATATTTTAATCATCATCTCAGTTAATTTCATTTGTTTAAATTAAATTGCTATTTAATTTATTCATTACATTTAAACTGCCAGTTAAATTGTTAATTAATTATTCATTGCATATTAACTGCCAGTTAAACAGTTATTTAATTTATTTTTGAATATAAAGTGCTATTTAATACCTGTTGTTTATTATCCGTCTATATTGATGCTATTGTTTAAATTTGATGATGATTGCGATAAATGGTTGATGGTTGATATTGGATGAATTGATGTTGTATTTTATATTGTATAAACTGCAAGTTATTTTGCATTTTCATCTCGTTCGGGATTGAGATTTGAAATGATATATAACCGTAATTTTTATTTCAAAATTGCGGATTAAAATGATAAATATCTGTACCACTTGAATATAGGGTAGAAAATTTTATACATACACCGCGGTCTATATATATAAATATTTTGAAATGTTTTCTATGGTTTTGGAAAGAAATATACAGGTTATATAAATTTTGATTTTTGATGTTATATAAACGTCAAATTTATTATCGATTTCTAGCTATATATATATGCTTTGGAATATAAAATAAGCCCAATAATAAAGTTTGATTATTTTATATAATATGGTTTAAAAAATATTAATTTTTGATATTATATAAATAATAATTTTATATATATAGTTAAATTCTTGAATTTAAGCTATGTATAAATTGGTTTTAATGGAAATAAGTTGAATAACAGAGTTTGATAGTTTTATATTATATGGTTAAGTACATGTCTAAGATATTGTATATATAGAATTTTAAATGACTTAAAATGAAATTTAAGATTTGAAAATAAATATGAAGTTGGTTTAAAATTGATTTATTTAAGAATTTTACTTGAATAAATTATTGTAGATGATTTGAAATATAAATAAAAAGTGGAGATTTTTAAGGGTATGATTCTATAACTTGATTTGGTTTAAGTGATTTAAATGAATATATCAAGTTAAACAAATTGAAAGAATATCCAGTTGTTTGAAGTTAAAGGTTTTTTTTTTAAATTTTATTGGATTTATTAAGTAGACATTTCAAATCTAAATAATAGCAATTGAATTTGATATATATGGAATTTTCAAAGAATTAGTTTTGAAATAGTGAAATATATAAAGCTTTGAAATATATAGAATTAAAATGGGTATTTGGGGGTTCGAATCTAAAATTTGAAATTTGATTCGTGAAGGTGAAGAAGCTATTTTATTTTATAAAAGTAATTTAATATTTAAACCATTTAAGTTTTAGAAGTTATGTTTCAAAGCTATAGGTTTCAAGGTACATAGATTTGAAAAAGCTATGATTTTTTGGGAAAAGGATATATTTGAAATAAAAAGATATCATATTGATTTGGGTTTTGAAATAAAAATGATATCGTAGTTATATGGTTTTGAAATGGATATCATATTCTGGTTTTGAAGTATAAATATTTTTAAAAGACCGCGGTGTTTTAATAATGTTTGGTTGTTGAAGGGACCTGGATCGAAGTTGTCATACTCTCTGCCAACTCTGAAAACCACTTTAACAACCGTGTATGCAGTGGAGATTCCAGAATGAAGTAGGATGGTGGCGGCGTTTCCTTTGAGGTAAGTACGTGGACCCGACTCCCATGAGTTGGCATAAGGTGGCTAAAACAGGAGCGATTCTCGTGCCAATGAGGTAGCACCTTTAATCGGACACATCCCTTCGATTTTATACTTTGACTTTTGGATTGATTCGGTGGCCACTTTTGATTTTCTTTTTTGGGGGTGTTGCTCGAGGTAGGCGGTAGCTGTGGCTATGCGTTACCACCATCCCGGATAGCAATTGGTATGTCTACCATGGCATTGCCTAGTTTTGCCGTGTCACCTACCCTAGCGCGCCTTATACGATTTTGTTTTGTATGATACCTATGGAGTGCCCTCTGATGACATCCAGTACGGGGAAGATTACGGTATTGTATGGACTATGGGAATATATTATGTGTTAAGGGCTATATGGGTAACCCCTTAACGCTATTTAAAAGTAAGTTTATTTTACTAATAGACATTATTATAATAGCGAAATATTACTACATCGTAAATAGTTTAACGGATCCTTAGGAGATGTGAATCCCGAACATCTCTTAAGTTACTGCTCTCATATTTATCTCTGTTGATTTAACTCACATAAGATCTTTTAGGTCTGACTCGAGTGTTTTGTCTTTTCAATTCGCTCGGGTCAGTCCGAGCGTTTCAGGATTTGAAGATTTTATTCTGGAGGACGAAGACGAAGATTTGTAGTACTATTATCTACTATATTATTCCATACACCTTTTAATTCTGCTGCATTAATTATTATTCTCTGGTATATGTACTCTGATATATATTGTAAGTATAATAAATATTTTAAAAAATAGCTTCATGAAATGTATATTTGATTATTTATTTTATCCTTCCATTGTGAGATTCTGTTTGTTTTATTTCTTTCTTGTTTTTTTCTTATTTACCCCATAACAATCCGCCCTTCCGTATACTTTGAATTGGCACGTGTGTTGATTTAAAGCGTGCGAAAAGGCGGGGCGTTACAAAAGAACATTACTATGAAGGAAAAGTTCAAAAGGACCAAGGCTTCACTGAAACTTGCCATCAACACTATTACCGACGCTAAGTAGCGAGTATCTCAATTTGTTGGAACTACTCTTGGGAAAATGCTGCTGAAGTCTTATAAAGAAGTCCTCATGCTTGCATATGCTGACAACTTCAAGAAATGCCTAGACTTTTGCTTCCCTTCTCTTGATTCTGCCCTAGCTATTGGAGTGATGGGCAAGATTAACCAGATGAAGCAAGGTACTGAACCTACAGACGAGGATGAAATCAATGCCTCTGAAATACTTTCTTTTGATGTTCCATCCTTTGAAATCGAATCAGACTCTAAGGATAAGGGTGATAAGGATGATGCCACCGGGGATGGAGGCGCTGATGATGGAGATGACAATGATATGATAATGATGGTGATGATGATGATAACCTTGTCTGTGGCCAAGGTTCTGATGGAAACATAGGGGTCATTCCGGAACATCAAAAAGGGATGGTGGCGATAGTGCTAAATCTTCTGAAAAAGAGCCATCTCCTAAGTAGGAAGTTTTGCATGAATCCCCCAAGCCTTCTGCTCCTCTTGAGGATGAGCCTGCTCCCATTCATGTTGAAGATCCCAAAGGGAAAGAGCAGACCTCCTGAGCTTCTATCACAGTATTTTAGGTATGAGATTCTTTGTTTAAATATCTTTCTCTTCGAAAATAATAATTACTGAAAAATCATTCATTTTAGATAAGGAAGAAGTCCATGTTTCCATGTAAGACAATACTTGAAAGGAAAAAAGCCGAAATAAACATGTTATATAGGGAATTAAATAAACAGATAAAGAAGCATAATGTACTCTCCGAAAAGAATCATAGGCTTAACATGAGTGCGTCGGTACTGGCATCTTTTAAACATCAGTAGGCTGACCACTTATTAAAGAGAGTGCGCCTCCGATACGACGCTCTCTTAAAGAAGAATCAAAAGTTACTTATTTTATTTTGGATGCTGATTGAAGAGAGAGACATCTTAGTTAACTTTTTATACAAAGCTTATTTAGACATTCAATTATCGACATTTCATACTTAGGAGAGTTTAGTGCAGGTCTACTTAGACGTTTTCACAAGAGATACTTAAATGAATATGGATCTAACCTACATCTTGGAGCTTATTGGAACTTACCACAGGTCAGATCGATACGTCAAGATCTGCCTCCTGAAAGCTTAAGTATTATACAGACAAATTTGTATCCGATTTATTCTCTAAGTCTGTATTGTATGAACTAGATGAATAATTGTAATGAAATGGTACAATGTATCGATTTAAAATGTTTGTTTCAGTTTTTCCTTTTATGCTTAGCTCTGCTTTATTATATTATTTCAGAGTGACTATTCATTAGGTTGCCTTGTTTCTAAAGACCATTTAAGCCAATAAGACAAACAGAGATGACTTTATCTCAAAATGGCGTCAATTTCAAAATCTTCAAAATAGCAAGATACTACTTCCTCAGAGATTTGCAAATTTTTTACTTAGAATATCCTCGACTTTGGTTTGATTTTCTTAGTGATGAGAAAGAGACATTTCTTAAAAAATCAGGACATTCCATAAAAAATTAATTTGCGGCCATGATAGTCCTCCAGCTGGGAAGTGGCATTATAGCAAATGTCCCCCAGTGTTAACCCCGAAGGGACTAAATATTCCCTTTGATTCTACATTTAATTTTTTTCCAATTCTTTAGGAAAAATAAAAAATGTAGTTTCTATACTTTAGATGTAAAAAAATTATTTCTGTATTTTCTTTGACTTTGTTGATGTTTGATTTGTAATCTTTTATTGTAATGATAAAGAGATTCTTCATTTTGATTTTGAGTTTGTTTTATTTCTTTTGCTTAAATAGGACCTTCAACTATCCACAATTTCTCTTCCCCATGATTTATTGTCATGCGTCATTGCTCTTAAGGAGAAATTGTTTAAATCAAGTGGAGGGATTGTGCTTAGCCAAGATATCTTATATGAGTGCTTCGGTTGCAATACCCAAGCTTTGAAATGGCACAAGAGTTATTTTCTTCAGAAAACCATTGACAGCAGTCAATAGGATCAAATTGCCTATCTTGAGGCTGAAGTTAAGAGTAAAGATGAAACAATTTCTGCACTCAAGCGACAGGTGAAGACAAATCCCTCGATTGATTTTGATCATAAGATGTCTGAGCTTATTCGATAAATTAATCACTCAGAGTTGAAACTGAAGGATCATCAGGCACAGTGTGCCTCATTGGAATTTATCATGGGGGATAAGTATTCAAGCATTGATTTATCGATTCCTCGCACTACTCCTTCGGCCACTAAACCTACAGGTCAACACATCCCACAACCTAGAAATTCCCTACTATGCTCAATCCTTACCTGGGCTCAGATGAGAATGTTGTGGGGAGTTGGTGCAGAAAAGTTAAAATCGAAATAACCATGTATTTTGACAAGCAACAGAAGGTAAAATAGTCTCAGACTATCACTGATTATGCCGCTAAGAATCAAAAGCTCAAACGCGATATCTATTTCCTTTAGAAGCACGCCGTAGAGTTAGAAGATGATAACAAGACCCTTAGAATTGCGAATATGGCTTTCAACCGTGCTCCGAAGACTAACATTGGCATGATTTATGACGAATATAGAGCAAGGGAGAAAGAAAAGAAACTCAAAGAAGTTCTCTATGCTGCGATTCGTCATGTTGTAGATCCTTCAGTCGCTAAGACTCTTGACAAGGCTGCTAAAAACTTGTAATTTATTTGTATATTTGATATGATTAAACTTGTTTCGTATATATGTAAATAACTTCATCGTCTTATAAATTATCTCATGAATTATATAAATTATATAAATTTTGTAAATATCACCCGATTTGTGATATTTATAATATCACTTCTGAAAAGTTTTCTGATAGCTCATTCATTACTTCTGAATTTGATGAATCTTTTATTTCTCCTTGCTGTGCTGATTTTCCTAGAAAGTATGAAGCAAACAATATTTCTAATTGTTAGCTTGAAATTGACATACTAGTCTATGTATATCTTCGTAAATTAATAATTGCATGAAAAGTAGTCTATGTTAAACCTTTAAATCCCATCTTTAACCGTGATGAGAAATGCTCGAGAATTTAGCTTTAACCATTTGGCTGGAGTATTGAAAATTTGTTGACAGGAAATCCCATCTTAACGCAAGGATATAAATATTAGATAGTATTTTTTCAAGAGATGGTTAATAAGGAATTGAATTTAGAAACCATTGTTTGAACATTTTTGATAGAATCCTGGAGACCCATTCTCGGGATTTAAAGAAATTTGAAAACTTAATAATTTGAGACCCAAATTCGGGTATTAATGAAAGCTCATAATAATAATCCTCTTGAGAGAATTTTTGACCCACATTCTGGAAGTTGTGATGGATAAATAGAAATTCATCCTCGAAATTTTACACCCAAATTAGGGTTTAAATAAGTAAAAGTCTTTATATCCATAGTCGGGTATAATAAAGTTAGGGACATAAAAAGACCCAAAATCCGTATTCGGGTATTAGTAAATGAATCCCTGAAATGAATGTCTCGAAACTCAGATTCGGGCATTAATTGGTGAAATTCAGATATGAGAGACCTGAAACTCAGATTCGGGTATTAATAGATGATGTTCAGAAATGAAATTCCTGAAACCCATATTCGGGTATAATAAACGGAGAACAATTCCACTCCTTTGCTTTTGTCCTCTTTGACTCGTATGAAACATTCTAGTTTTGAATATATAGAAATAATCTGATTAGCCGCCTCTTTAGCTTGGACGTCTTAGTCAATGATCGGATATGCCTTTTCTCGAGTTTGAACATCTTAGTTCATGATTTAATGAGCCTCTTCTTGGGCTTGGACATCTTAGTCCATCACTAAATATGACTCTTCTTTGGCTTGGACGTCTCAGTCCATAATTGAATGAGCCTCTTCTTGGGCTTGGACATCTTAGTCCATTGTTTGATGGGCCTCTTCTTGAGCTAATAGGTCTTAGTCCATTGTTTTACGGTGCTCTTGTTTAACTCATCTTAGAGGCTGGAACCAAGGACTTACCCGACTTCTTACCAAAAGGCACCCTGCCCTGGCCCTTTTACGGCGCGGACAGGGGCTTGTTCGGTGCTTTACCCTAGCCATCTTATGGCGTGGATAAAGGCTTACTTCGTCCTCCCTCCAAGAGGTGCCTTACCCTGGCCATAGCGTGGCACAGATAAGGGACTGTTCGGTGCTTTAACCTAGCCATCTTATAGTGTAGATAAAGGCTTACTCCATCCTTCCTCCAAGAGGTGCCTCGACCTGACCGGAGGCATAGCCAAGGGCTTGTCCGGTGCTTTAACCTATCCATTTTATGGCGTGGCTAAAGGCTTACCCGCCATCCCTCCAAGAGGTGTTCTACCTTGGCCCACTCGGCGCAGACAGATGTTATAACGACCCGCCTTTCATTCCATAGAAAGACGCATCATCATTAAGAATGAAAGGGATAGAAAAGAGAAAACGTAGAGAAGAAAGAACTAAAAAACATCAGAATCTCACAACGGAACGAATAAAACATATTAATCACATAATTATTACATAATATACAACATCTATTAGAGTTACATAGCTTACATGTAACGACCCGTTAGTTTTCGATAATTAAAATAGTTAATTTAATAAGATTTCATGGTTTAATGTGGGAAGAATTAAAAATTTGTAATTTATTTATGATAATAATAACTAGAATGAATTGTAACAAAATTTTATCTAAGTTAATTATTTATGAATTGAATGAAATCCCAAATCAATTGAAATAATATATAGTCAATAGTAATGGAATGAAGTTGTATTATATAGGAAATTGTGGCACTTGTTTGTAAATAATAAACTTATAAGTGTGATTTAAAAGTTAATGGTGATAATTATTTGAGTTACCTATTCATTTAGTAAGTCGAATTGAATTTGGGAACCAATTGCAATTGAAATGAAAGTATATCTTAGTTGAGTGCATTATCTCTAACTGAAGTTAAATAATAATGTGGAATTCATTTGATGTAATAAAGTAATCGACTGATAACGAAAATTTGTTTAAATTCCAATATTGAAATCCGTCAAATATTGAATAATTAAATTGTTTAAATGTAGTATTTGGAATTTATCGAATAAGTGAATAACGAGAATCGAATAATTGTTTAATGGAAATGGTTGTTCTATAATTTGAATTGTTTCAAAAGTTAATTTGATAAGTTCATTTTGAATATTTCAAAAGATAGTGATTTAAGAATAAATCAAATTTGTTTAAATTTAATATTACAAATGTTTGAATAATTAAATCCAGACTTTGATATGATTAATTTGATATTGAAAAGTTAATATGTATGAAAATAGAGTGAATAACTGAAATTTGATTTAATATGATTTTAATTGGTTTCCAAAGTGAATGTAAGTTATATTTGGATTGTAATAGAGTTAATAAGATTTTAAAAATTGGAATTTTTAGCAATTCTGTAAATTTTGAAAAGTCGTCGACTTAATCGACGAGTTAAAATAGCTTTCCGGGGCACAGTCTGGGAATTCTACGAAACTAGTTCCATTAGATCCATAATAGTTTATTTTATCAAGTTTCAATTTCCATAGCAATCGGAGTTGTCGTTTGACCGTGGTAGCTCAAAACGCTTAGAGATTAATTTAATTGATTTGATTTAAAAGTGATCGTTTATTTCCGTACCTTGCATATACGATCGAATTAGGCCCTGAAAGATGTTCCATTGTGTTCGGAATGTGGGTAAAACATTTTAAACGCCTAGCGGCACGCCTCGATAGGGTTTCAATATTTTGAGTTGCGTAATTAGGACGGTTTAAAATTTTAATTAATATATATATATATTTGATTTGACCATACCCTTCACATCTTTCAGTTTCTTCTTATCAGCCGACACCCTAGTACCTACTTCCTATTCAAACACGCATACTCTCCTTCTTCTTTATTTGCACGCAAGCTTCAGGCAGTATGGAAACATAAATCCAACTTTAAAAATTTATTTCTTGCAAATTTTTCAGTGGAAAATCCCAAACCTCTTCCCAAAATCCTATTTTTGAATTCTCTACAACCTGATATGCTCTTTGTGAGGGCAGCTTTGGTTTATGAAGATGGATGTGGGAGTTAGTGAACTAGGGTTAGAAATTGTTAAGGATATAGGCTTCGATTCGCAAAACGGAGCTTTGATTCGAGTTCACCATCGAAGATAACATCTACGATGAGATTTTTAGGGAGCTCTACGGCGTCTTGAGGGGTACGACCTGGTCGGTTGCGTGCGGTAGGGTGTGGGTCGCGATTACTAGAGAGAAGTCGAGCTCAGAGTTTGTGGTACGGGGAGATGGAGATCGAGAGGAGAAGCTTGGCGGCGCGATCGGTTTTGATTTTCATCGCCTGTAGCTTCGTATCACTGGAGATTGGTGCACGGCTTGGTGGGTTCATCCTCGTGCAGGCTGAAGCTTAGGGGAAGATGGAGTTAGTGGGCTGGGCTTCATTGCTTTGGGTATGGATTAATTTAATTATAAGATAAATTGGTTTATAAATTCAAATGTCGATAACTTAAAAATGTATAACTTCTACATACGAGGTTCGATTGGAACGAAACTTTTTGCGTTGCGATCACGATAATGAGAGCTTCGAAATGAAACTAGATTGGATGAATTTGGAGACAGTTGAAATTTGGGCTAAAATCGGGAGTCGTCCGGTTTAGTTCCAAACCGGAACATCTTGGTGACAACAGGATATCAAGGTGAGTGTTTTCTAACGCTCACAACGTACTAGAATATCTTTATGCTAGTTAAATTTGACAGTATGAAGGGATACAATTTTACTTGTTGTTGTTTGATAAACTAAAATCGTCATCTAGAATTGTCATCGAATTTAATGCTAGGAAATTAAAATTGACTGTCAAATTGAAATTAAAAATTTAATTGCGATTAAATTACCTGATATCGATAACTATGAAATTGCCGTGAATTGTATTGTCTATTGGATGATGTATTTCGATGGATGCTATTGGTTGACATTTAAATGTTTGGATGTTTATTAGCTTATATATATCCTGTTATGCATACATATGACACTGTGATTTGATTTAAATGATATTCATCCCTGACATTTAATTGAAATAACTAATCACTTGGCCATAGGATAGAAAATTATATACGGACACCGATTTGGTTAAATTAACAAATTTTAAAATCATTGATTTGAAATTTATTTAAATGTTTTGATTTAAAAGTTATAAATAAAATCAATTTATAGAAATCGAATTTGTCGTAAAAATTGAGTTTGGAATGTTGAAATAAATTTTGGTTAAAAGAAATTGTTAAATAATTTAATTTGAGACTTTGAAATTAAAATCGGGATATGATTGAATTTCGAAAATTTATTTGTTTTAAAGATTGATTTCGAGCTTTGAATATTACTAAGTAAAAGTGACATAAAAATGATATTTTGAAATTGAGCTTGGAATTGAATCATATTTGAAATTTGGATTTAAATTTGAATATTTAAGGATAATTTTGTTAAGTGTTATAAATTGATATTTGGAAAAATCAAGCTCCAAATCGATGTAAATTGAAATTGAATTAATTGAAGGTGAATGTAGAATTGAATTAATTTGAAGTCAAAGTTGACATTGATTTGAATTGAAATCGAAATTGAATCGGTAGGATGGAAATTGAAATTGATTTGAATTGGGAAGTTATAATTGAAATGGTTTGGTTTTGAAGCTGTTTCATTTTGTTTTCCAAATTACTCTTTTATATAAACCATTTTAAATACTTAAACTATTTTAACCTACATTAACTATATTAAATTATTTTAAACTATCTCAAACCATGTTAACTTATTTTAATATATTTTAAATCTACTTAACCCAATTTAATTTATTTTAAACTAATTAACCTATTTTAATTTATTTTAATTATATTTAATCTGATTTAAAGCTATTTACCTATTTAATTATATTTAATCTATCTTAAATCCATTTAACTATATTAAATTAATTTATCTATTTGAAATCCATTTAAATATTTTTAAGTATTTTAACTATTTTAATTATTTAAACTACTTTTAAACTACTTAAAACTATTTTCTAAAATTTCAAGCTGGTCAATAAGGTGAAATGTTTATGTTTAAATCTTGAATTTAAATACGAATTGGGTTAAATGAAGTTGCAACCTAAATTGAAATTCGAAATGATTTTGAAATCGAAATGAGATATTGAGGCGAAAAATGATTTTTGAAATGGAATCTTACATTTTGAATAGATATGATGATATTTGAAATGGATTTTATTTTTTTGAAGCGAATATGATATTTTGATATCAATAATGAATCGATTTGAAATGTAAAAGAGCATCGGTGTAATAATACGTAGTTATTAAAGAGACCGGGATCGGATATGGACATACTCTTTGTCGATACCGAAAACCACTCTAATAACTATTATACGTGAGTGTTGATCCAGAATGAAGTGGATGGTTTGGTGAACACGTTGACTGAAGAAAGAGAACGATATTGGATGACCACTGACATGACTAAAACAGGAGTCGCGCCGGGCCATTGAGGTTTGCCATCTCTAGCGGATACACTTCTTCGATACCATATCTATTACTTTTGTGATTCGATTTGGGTGCACCCCTTGATTTGGGAGTGTTGTTTCGCGGTGTTGAGGTAGTTGCTGGCTATGCTCAACATCAGTCCGGATCACGCAACTACTAGTATCCTAGTTGGTATCGCCTCATGTACCTTGTCATACTGATTATCCTATTCGCGACCACTACGTTTTGTTTTGTGTTATACCTATGGGGTACCCTCTGATGACCACTAGTTTACGGTGGGGTTTACGGTGCTGTATAGACTATGGCATTATAAAATGTGATAAGGGGAATTATGGTAACGCCTTAACGCTATTTTAATACTTTTACTTTACTGTAGACATATTATAATAGCGTATTGTACTACATAGTAGATAGTTTAAGTTATTACACTCACGTTGACACTGGATAGGAGATGTCAAACCCCATAGACATCTCTGACGCGGTTACACTCATATTTATTTACGATTGATTTAACTTACATGAGGATATTTTAGTCCTGACTCGAGTGTTTTGTCTTTTCATTACGCTCGGGTCAGACCTGAGTTTTTCAGCTTATTGAAGATCTATTCTGGAGGACGAAAACGAAGATTTGGTATACTATTTCTATTATTATCTTTTCATCATGCTGTCTGTTGCATTATTTTATTTGTTCAGGTGTATATATATAACTCTGATAAATGTTGTATAAATAATGATCAAGGTATAGTAAACAGCTTCATGAACTGTTTATTTGACTATTATATTTTATTGTTGCGCTGCAGGATTCTGTGTTATTTCATTTCCTTTATTTCCCTTTCTTTTCTTTTCTTATTTACCCCAATAACCATCTGCCCTTTTGAATGGTTTGGAATTGGCATGTGTATTTGATCATCGGTTTAAACTGTCCAAAAAGGTGGGTCATTACAGTTGGTATCAGAGCTTTGGTTTAGCGATAACCTTAGCTTTGTGAGGTCTGACTCTTTATAAATAGGGTAGTAATACCCTATGATGAGTCGCTGAGTGTATACATATGAGAGAGCATATAGGTTAGTGATATAAAATGTTTTATATTGTGTCGGTTGATTTGTTGAGTGGCTTATGGATTCTGGTCAATATGAGTAATTAATGTCATTGATAGGGATCTCTAAACACTTAAATAGAACACTTCGACATAGTATTGTTTTGAAATTGGGTAAATGAAATAATTTTGCTGTAATTATATTTTGTATATAAAGAAAATTTTCAGAAATTATTGTGACTTATCTAGCTTACCTGGTTGTTAGGAATGATAATAATGGTTATTATCATTAATTGGATATTGTAATTTAATAAATAAGGTGAATTATAAAATGAACAATGATAAAACACTTGTGGAATGTTTTAAGAAAAAAAATCCTATAAGAATATTTTATAAAGGTGACTTATAAATTAAATAGATTTAAATTGGAAAATATTGAATTTAAGACCCGGAGGTTTTGACAATGGTTCTCAAAGCTTTGAAGAAAATATATTTTGATATTAGTTGGAAAATATTTATAGGAAATATTTTGAAAGGATTTTTAAGAAAGAATGAATTCAATACTCCTCTCTTCTGTCGTTGGAAAATAATTTCGATGATGACTGCGCAGCATCGTCGACATTCATTTTCGAGTCTCAAAGTGGGGGAGACTTCTAAGAAGCTTTGCTTTTCTTCGAAATTATTTTGGGTAAATGGGTTTTGGTTTAAACTCCAAATGTAAGATTTGATATATTAAAGATATAAGTGTATATGTTTATTTCAAACGATTTGAAAAGAATCGGGCATTTAAATTTCTAAGTTATGTTAATTAGTAATTTTCAAATTATTTGAATGAAATGCGAATTACCAGAATTTATAAAATAAGAGGATTAAGATATCTAAGCTTATGTTTTGGGAAAACTTTAGAGTTGTAGTGTACCTTTAAAGTTTAAAGGTAAAGAGGATTTAAATAAATCAAATTTGTGAACATTCTAATTAAGTGAAATGAAATTCTATAAATTTGTATAATACCAAATTTGCATTCTAATAACACATAATATGACTTACCAAATATTAAGAAGTTGAAATGATGTTTTGGATATGTAATGAGATGTTGTACAAATAAACAGAACCTGAAAATAATTGAAGTATACAAGTAAAGAAAACTCAAAAGGAATTAAAATGTGTATAAATGAAAATTTTGGTTGTGATAAAAATTATAAATACTTAAATATAACATGAAATGATGAATGGACAAATGGAACAAGTAAGTGAACTTAAGAAAGAAGATAAATGAATCATATTATATCTTTGTAAATTGGTTACAGAAAATAAATATAAATTGCAAAGGGATTGTAAAAAAAAATTGTAACCTTTAAGATAACTGTAAACTAAGAAAAGTCATTTATGAGAGGTTAGACTTTTATAGGATGATTAATAAACTAAAGTGTTGGTTAATAAAATGTTCCATAAATAAATTTGTTATTAACTAGAATTATGAAATTGAAGTGAATGTAAACAAAAGAATTTGGTATAGCAAAGAATGAATTGGAAAATTGAATTTGAATTTAATTAAATTATATAGAATGTTTAAAATGAACTTGAGTAAGCAAATTCTATGATATGATGTTTAAGAAAAGATAATGTTAAAGAACATGCTATGTAAAGAAATGAACATACTAACTGAATAATGGACTGTGAATAATTAATTGTAAATTAAAATAAAAGTCAATAAAATAATTTAGTGTAGATAAATTGGATAGAAATCCATTGGAAGGTAATACGTGAGTTGTATGCATATTATTTTGTTTGCATAACGATTTGATCAAAATTCGAGCACAAAATTTCGAGATAATTTATATCGATCCAAGTTAGGATTTTTCACTCGATTCTCGATGGCGAACCCTGGATATGTATTTTTGATTTGATTCTGGAATTCTCTATCATGGTACATGGCTATGCAAGGAGAGTAACAATTTCCAATCAAGGAACCAAATCTGAGTCCGCACTAGAGAGTCGTGTGAACGATACTAGTTGGAAGTGAAATTGTGTGATTGAATAAGCGATTAGATTTGATATTGCTCACGGATGATATATGTACAGCTTACGGACTTAATTAAAAGCTAATATTGGAAATTGAAGATGCCAAATATAAAATGATTCTTTTAAATTATATAATTGGATATCATTGGTAAATGAGATGCAGGTATTTAAAATCAAAAATGTGGATTGCCCGACCAAAGGTATATGTTTATTTTGTCATTGGATTTGGTGATTTTTGATGAGCCACTTGGCTTTTGATTTTCTTTTGTTGGTTTGGGGCCCGTAGAGGCATTTTGTAGCTGTACCGATCAAGCCGTGCAAAAGAGACTCTGTTGAAATTTTTCGTAAATCTGGGTGTTAGAAAAAATTTCAAGTTTTAAAATTTTATAACTTGTTTTGATATCTAACTTGTAAACTTCGTGGGCTAATCAGAGTAGCGTTGTGGAAGTGTGGTAATGACTTTATAAATGGAATTTCATTGTTTTACAAGTTGGTAGCTTTGAATAAAATATACCTAATGTTGAATTCTATACTTAGTTCCTTTTCCCTTCTTTTTCCTTTTCGGGGACGAAAAGTTTTGAGTGGGGGAGAGTGTAACGACCCATAAATTTTCGATAATTAAAATAGTTAATTTAATAAGATTTCATGGTTTAATATGGGAAGAATTAAAAATTTGTAATTTATTTATGATAATAATAACTAGAATGAATTGCAACAAAATTTTATCTAAGTTAATTATTTATGAATTGAATGAAATCCCAAATCAGTTGAAATAATATATAGTCAATAGTAATGGAATGAAGTTGTATTATATAGGAAATTGTGACACTTGTTTGTAAATAATAAACTTATAAGTGTGATTTGAAAGTTAATGGTGATAATTATTTGACTTACCTATTCATTTAGTTAGTCGAATTGAATTTGGGAACCAATTGCAATTGAAATGAAAGTATATATTAGTTGAGTGCATTATCTCTAACTGAAGTTAAATAATAATGTGGAATTCATTTGATGCAATAAAGTAATCGACTAATAATGAAAATTTATTTAAATTTCAATATTGAAATCCGTCAAATATTGAACAATTAAATTGTTTAAATGAAATTTTTGGAATTTATTGAATAACTGAATAACGGGAATCGAATAACTGTTTAATGGAAATGGTTGTTCTATAATTTGAATTGTTTCAAAAGTTAATTTGATAAGTTCGTTTTGAATATTTCAAAAGATAGCGATTTAAGAATAAGTCAAATTTGTTTAAATTTAATATTACAAATGTTTGAATAATTAAATTCAGACTTTGATATGATTAATTTGATATTGAAAAGTTAATATATATGAAAATAGAGTGAATAACTGAAATTTGATTTAATATGATTCTAATTGGTTTCCAAAGTGAATGTAAGTTATATTTGGATTATAATAGAGTTAATAAGATTTTAAAAATTGGAATTTTTAGCAATTCTGTAAATTTTGAAAAGTCGTCGACTTAATCGACGAGTTAAAATAGCTTTTCGAGGCACAATCTCGGAATTCGACGAAACCAGTTCCATTAGATCCGTAATAGTTTATTTTTATCAGGTTTCAATTTCCATAGCAATCAGAGTTTTCGTTTGACCGTGGCAGCTCAAAACGCTTAGAGATTAATTTAATCGATTTAATTTAAAATCGATCGTTTATTTCCGTAACTCGCACATACGATCGAATTAGGCCCTGAAACATGTTCCATTGTGTTCGGAATGTGGGTAAAACATTTTAAACGCCTAGCGACACGCCGCGATAGGGTTTCAAGATTTTGAGTTGCGTAATTAGGATGGTTTGAAAATTTAATTAATATATATATATATATATATATATAAATTTGATTTGACCATACCCTTCACATCTGTATGTTTCTTCTTATCAGCCGACACCCTAATACATATTTCCTATTCAAACACGCATACTCTCCTTCTTCTTTATTTGCACGCAAGCTTCAGGCAGTATGGAAACATAAATCCAACTTTAAAAATTTATTTCTTGCAAATTTTTTAATGGAAAAATCCCAAGCTCTTCCTAAAATCCTTTTTTTGAATTCTCTACAACCTGATATGCTCTTTGAGAGGGCGGCCTTGGTTTATGAAGATGGACGTGGGAGTTAGTGAACTAGGGTTAGAATTGTTAAGGATATAGGCTTCGATTCGCGAAATGGAGCCTTGATTCGAGTTCACCATCGAAGATATAATCTACGACGAGATTTTTAGGGAGCTCGACGGCGTCTTGAGGGGTGCGACCTGGTCGGTTGCGTGCGGTAGGGTGTGGGTCGCGATTACTAGAGAGAAGTCGAGCTCAGAGTTTGTGGTACGGGGAGATGGAGATCGAGAGGAGAAGCTTGGCGGCGCGATCGGTTTCGATTTTCATCGCCTGTAGTTTCGTATCACTGAAGATTGGTGCATGGCTTGGTGGGTTCATCCTCGTGCAGGCTGAAGCTTTGGGAAGTTGGAGTTAGTGGGCTGGGCTTCATTGCTTTGGGTATGGATTAATTTAATTATAAGATAAATTGCTTTATAAATTCAAATGTCGATAACTTAAAAATGTATAACTTCTACATACGAGGTCCGATTAGAACGAAACTTTTTGCGTTGCGATCACGATGATGAGAGCTTCAAAATGAAACTAGATTGGATGAATTTGGAGACAGTTGAAATTTGGGCTAAAATCGGGAGTCGTCCGGTTTAGTTCCAAACCGAAACGTCTTGGTGACAACAGGATATCAAGGTGAGTGTTTTCTGACGCTCACAACGTACTAGAATATCTTTATGCTAGTTAAATTTGACAGTATGAAGTGATACAATTTTACTTGTTGTTGTTTGATAAACTAAAATCGTCATCTAGATTTATCATCGAATTTAATGCCAGGAAATTAAAATTGACTGTCAAATTGAAATTAAAAATTTAATTGCGATTAAATTACCTGATATCGATAACTATGAAATTGCCGTGAATTGTATTGTCTATTGGATGATGTATTTCGATGGATGCTATTGGTTGATATTTAAATGTTTGGATGTTTATTAGCTTATATATATCCTGTTATGCATACATATGACGCTGTGATTTGATTTAAATGATATGCATCCCTGACATTTAATTGAAATAACTAATCACTTGGCCATAGGATAGAAAATTATATACGGACACCGATTTGGTTAAATTAACAAATTTTAAAATCGTTGATTTGAAATTTATTTAAATATTTTGATTTAAAAGTTATAAATAAAATCAATTTATAGAAATCGAATTTGTCGTAAAAATTGAGTTTGGAATGTTGAAATAAATTTTGGTTAAAAGAAATTGTTAAATAATTCAAGTTGAGACTTTGAAATTAAAATCGGGATATGATTGAATTTTGAAAATTTATTTGTTTTAAAGATTGAACAGTTTTCGAGCTTTGAATATTACTAAGTAAAAGTGACATAAAAATGATATTTTGAAATTGAGCTTGGAATTGAATCATATTTGAAATTTGGATTTAAATTTGAATATTTAAGGATAATTTTGTTAAGTGTTATAAATTGATATTTGGAAAAATCAAGCTTCAAATCGATGTAAATTGAAATTGAATTAATTGAAGGTGAATGTAGAATTGAATTAATTTGAAGTCAAAGTTGACATTGATTTGAATTGAAATCGAAATTGAATCGGTAGGATGGAAATTGAAATTGATTTGAATTGGGAAGTTATAATTGAAATGGTTTGGTTTTGAAGCTGTTTCATTTTGTTTTCCAAATTACTCTGTTATATAAACCATTTTAAATACTTAAACTATTTTAACCTACATTAACTATATTAAATTATTTTAATCTATCTTAAACCATGTTAACTTATTTTAATATATTTTAAATCTACTTAACCCAATTTAATTTATTTTAAACTAATTAACCTATTTTAATTTATTTTAATTATATTTAATCTGATTTAAAGCTATTTACCTGTTTAATTATATTTAATCAATCTTAAATCCATTTAACTATATTAAATTAATTTATCTATTTGAAATCCATTTAAATATTTTTAAGTATTTTAACTATTTTACTTATTTAAACTACTTTCAAACTACTTAAAACTATTTTCTAAAATTTCAAGCTCGTCAATAAGGTGAAATGTTTATGTTTAAATCTTGAATTTAAATACGAATTGGGTTAAATGAAGTTGCAACCTAAATTGAAATTCGAAATGATTTTGAAATCGAAATGAGATATTGAGGCGAAAAATGGGTTTTGAAACGGAATCTTACATTTTGAATAGATATGATGATATTTGAAATGGATTTGATTTTTTTTGAAGCGAATATGATATTTTGATATCAATTATGAATCGATTTGAAATGTAAAAGAGCCATCGGTGTATAGACTATGGCATTATAAAATGTGTTATGGGGAATTATGGTAACGCCTTAATGCTATTTTAATACTTTTACTTTAATGTAGACATATTATAATAGCGTGTTGTACTACATAGTAGATAGTTTAACTGATCCTTGAGAGATGGAAAATTCCGTAACATCTCTTAAGTTATTACACTCACGTTGACACTGGATAGGAGATGTCAAACCCCGTAAACATCTCTGACGCTGTTACACTCATATTTATTTACGATTGATTTAACTTACATGAGGATATTTTAGTCCTGACTCGAGTGTTTGGTCTTTTCATTACGCTCGGGTCAGACCTGAGTTTTTCAGCTTATTGAAGATCTATTCTGGAGGACGAAGACGAAGATTTGGTATACTATTTCTATTATTATCTTTGATCATGTTGTCTGTTGCATTATTTTATTTGTTCAGGTTTATATATATATATATATACATATATATATATATATAACTCTGATAAATGTTGTATAAATAATGATCAAAGTATAGTAAACAGCTTCATGAACTGTTTATTTGACTATTATATTTTATCGTTCCGCTGCAAGATTCTGTGTTGTTTTATTTCCTTTATTTCCCTTTCTTTTCTTTTCTTATTTACCCCAATAACCATCTGCCATTTTGAATGGTTTGGAATCGGCATGTGTATTTGATCGTCGGTTTAAGCTGTCCAAAAAGGTGGGTCGTTACATTACACATCACATGTTAGACAGTTATAAAGACCTGTCTAAACTTCACAACTCAAGATACAACACAAAGATACATACACAAACACTAGCATAGCAGAACCATAATATCTATATACGCTGAAGCCTCCTGGTCCAAATCTCCTCCAGAATTCGTCAAAGCTAACCTAAATCTCTTGGCTACTCGTAAAAATTTGAGTACCCAAGAGTTTAATAAAACAGAAAACAAACTCTAGGTCAGACATGGGTCTGGTGTGAGTAAACGGGTTAAAGTTGCTTAACTTTGAAAATCATTTGAAAGAAAAGGTATCTCGTAAGGCTTCCCACACATAAACATGGAAAAGTATTTACCTTACGATAACTAAAACATTTGATAGGAAATCCAGTGATATTATAATAGGGTCTAGGGTTTTCAAATAAACTAGAAAATAGCTGAAATTGTTACATTTATCAAATTCCAGCATACATAAGTTTACAGTAGAGTCCGAGGGCACTTATTGGAGATTGGATTCCATATAATGGCAGGGCTACTGGGGTACCGCCCGTCACAGTACCTAGTCTAGATCAGAGTACCGAGGATCCACCCTAAATCCCCTGCAACAAAAGGCCGAAACCATCCCTTACTGGATAGTCCCGAACAAGATAACCCCGCAGTTGTGGCCAAAAACTTCCCACTAAGCCGAATAAAAAGGGACCTCTAGACAGGGATAAATCTCATCTTACTTGGGCGCGACCCACTTAGCCTTGCTGCACCTCCCCTTTTTTAGCCATTCCCGGTTGAGGAGGCTTGAGGCTGCGGTTACCTTTTAGGACACGTCTATCTTAGAATGCTCATCGTCCTCCTGACGATTTTCTGAAAGCATTCAATCCATACAAGTTCGTTCCGGGTTCGAACGAAACCAAAGGCACTATCTCGTTACACTCATTTTGGAATCACCCTCAGAGTTAACGACAATAGCCCTTGCACTCTGAATCTTCATCTCGAAACTGAAAGCAGTATCTCCGTTATATGCGTATTGGAATCACCCTCAGAGTTTTAACAACAAATATTTCTTACACTTCGAGTCTTCAACTTGACTTGAGATTTCACGACCTAACGTTTAATTTGGATCAATGTGGTTTTCGAAAATCCAAATCTGGAAATCCGATCCAGGCCTCACTGAAATCCAAAATTCCATTTTAATGCCCAAGTTGTTAAAGGTTTAACAATTTAATTCATATTCAGATAGATGATCCATATCATCACAATTCATCCAAAATATCTCATATCACCAAGCAGCACTATCACATATCAGAGATATCATATAGTCCAAAACATCCAATAACATTCATCATTCATAAGCAAGATATTTAAGTTGAACAATTCCTAAATAATTTAGTTAACCTCCAATTAAATTAATTACTAACTTTTTAATCACGGATTACTTAAATCCTACTTACTTAACATTAATTAATTTCAAACCAATTAATTAATCATCCATCCATTATCTATCTTAATTAATCATCCTTGATTAATTATTCTCTAATTACATTAAGTAATTAACCTTTAATTAATCACAAAGATTAATTAGCCTTAACCATTTATCAACCTTTAATTACTCTCATTAATTAATTAATTACATTAATTAATGATCTTAGAATTACTTTCATTAATTAGTTACTCTTTTATTTAATTACTTTTAACAAGTAATCTTTAATTAATAACATTCATTAATTAATCTTAATTAATCACATTCAGTAATTAATTATTCTCTAATTAATTAACTAACCCTTTAAATAATTGTATTAATTAGTCCTATAATTAATTACACTAAGTAATTAATTCTTAATTATTTCCATTAAGTATTTAATCTTTAATTCCTTCTATAAGTGATTTCCCTTTAATTAATTTCATTCAGTAATTAGCCCCCAACTAATCACTTTCAGTAATTATCCATTAATTACATCACCACGTAATTGTATTTTAAAAACTACATTAAGTAACTATACTTAACCAATTCCACAAATGATTATCCTTAATTAATTAATCAAATTTATTATCTTAAATTAATTATCTTAATTAATCATCTCATAATCACTAGTTAATGATCTTTAAATTACTCAATCATTAACTATTCACCAATTATTTGTACTAAATAATTATACCTTGATTATTAACATCAATTAATCTTTATTAATCTAATAAAGTGATTAACTTTTAATTAATATTACTAATTAATCAACTTAATTAAACACTTAATTACATCATTTAATTTTTATTAGAAAACATTAGGAATCCATTATATAATTAAAAATATAATTTACCTAAAAACAAAATAATTTAAAACATTTAATTTATCATTTCAAATTTTGAAGCTTATCCAAAACTTATTTAATAAATACCTATTCTTTGAAAACTTAGTCATCAATTTCTTTTTCTTTTTTTATTTAGTTTTTAAACATATTTAAACTTTGTTCAAAATTTGTTTTGAATCTTAAATTCATTTTAAATCTCAACTAAACATCTTCTTTAGAAAACTAATATTTTCAAATCTTTAAAAAGTTTAAAACTTATTTACACACTTAACTTGAAACTTTAAATAATATTCTAGCTTGTAAAACTAAATTTTTTTTTGCTTTAAACTTAAACTTGATCTCTTTTAAAAATTTAGAAACCTGGTTACTCAATCAAAACAAAAATCGAGCTTGACAAACAATCCCAAGCCAAAACACTTGAAACCCCAAACTAGCCTCGTGACCCTCGTTAAACATTAAAACTTCGAGTCGCACTAGCATCTACGTGAGAATGAAACCGAGAGAACATCTTCTTCCCAAACTCGAAACAAACTCAGACATAACACAGTGCACTGTACACGTGCACGGTGACTCTCGCGACTCCGACCAACTACGCTGGCCTCGTCACATTGCCGATGACCTCTACAGGCCTTTCTACCACCCAGATCCAACAATCCCATCTCGAATCGAAATTGAGTACTTCGATCAAAACTGGAACCCAAACTTCGATCGAAAACCACCCCTCGCCGTCGATCTCGACCACAAGATCCCTCGTCGACTTTGCCAAACTTCGTCACGAATTATACCATCGTTTCCCCTCCATCGCGATCGAGTCCGGCCTTCCCACGGCGACTCAATCTCCTCGAAAATATCGGCTACCCAGATTGCCAGAAAAACCCTACATCGCCATTCTCAGACCACCACGACCTTTGATAGATCCCACCAATATTTTTCTAGATATCATCACCCCTAAAGCTACCCATGACAGCGATCCCGAGCTTTAATCGTCTTTGATCGCCGACAATCAACAAAATACCCATAACTGTTACACTAAGCACATCTCGATTTATATAACACTAAAAATTATGATTTTAGTGTCTAAATTCATCATTTTCTAAGGCCAATCTAGTTCTAAAATCCAATTCAGAAATTAAGTTGATGGATTTTTAAGTCATATTTGGATTATCTCTGTATATTTATATTTCTGTAAAAAAACTTAGATGTAAAATGTTTAAACTATTTTTAAAATTGATATTACACTGTAATGATCATCTTTCATGCAAAGATCAAGGTTTGAATCTGATTGTAGAGAGAGATATGAATTTTCAAATGAAAAAATGAAGCCTGAGAAATCAACAGAGAAGTGTATGTATGTATATATACATTCACAGAGACATTCACATCCATATACAGAGCAGCTCAGTCACATTCCAAAAAACATTCATGCAAACATAAATTCAATATTCCATACAGATTTGTCACATGAGATTGATTAAAATTGTTTTTAAAGGGAAGAAGATTTGCTCACATTTTAAAAGAACAGAGGAGCATATTTCTTGTTCCAGGCTTCAATTTCTTAGATCAGGAATTGTTACACTTGTTTTGAATTTGATTCTGAATTGCTGAGTTGATTCCTACAGCTTGATGTTGAGTTGAAATCTTAGAATACTTGCCGTTGATCAGGTTTCTTTTGATTTATTTTTTATTTTAGTTATAGGAAGAAGAAGAGAAAATATTTGAGCTATAAACCTTTGAACTGAAAACAATAACCAGATTTTTCTCCTAAAAATTATTTATTAAATTTAATTTTTAGAGAGAAATGAATCTTGCCACTTGTTAGTTTAAGTTATCCACGCTTAACAAATATAAATGCATGATCTTTATTTCTTACAAAATTTAATTACAAGGATTTTTATGTCTTAACCCTTATCTAAAAATCTCTTATGCGTTTTTATTTATGCAAATAGGAATTTATGTTTATATTATTTATATATACTTATGTTTTTAAATAAATTAATATATTATATTTTTCCAAACTATTTTTAGTTCATAAAATATTTAAAAATAAAGTAAAATTAAACCTTTATATATATATATATATATATATATATTTATAGATCATTTTAGTTTAAGTAAAATAAAATTTTATTAAATCTTATTCAAACTAAAAATATTATACTTTTTAAATAAACAAACATTTTCTTTAAGTGATTTGAAAATAATGATAAACTTTTAAATAGCTTTTGAAAATGTTATTATTGAATTTAACATAATTTCCAAATCACAATATATATATATATATATAATTTGAAAACATGTTTTTATTTATTAAATTCAAATCAAAGCCTTTCTATTTACAATATATATAAATATATACATTATAAATAGAAAATATTTTAATATAGTTTTGAAAATTATTATATTGAACTTTAAAACATAGCTTCAAATCACAATATATACATACATATATATTACAATTTGAAAACATATCTTTTATTAAAATCAAAGACTTCCAATTTACAATATATATATATATATATTATAAATAGAATACATTTTTATTAGTTTTGAAAAAAAAATTTACCAATTAAATATTCTTTAGCTTTGAAAAGAATAAACTTGACCATTTAAAATAGTTATAAAAGAAAATTATCAAGCCAATTTAATTATTAATAAAGATTATTAAATTGATATTGCACAAAATTCCGGGTCATCACATTCCTCCCCCTTAAAAGAATTTCGTCCTCGAAATTTAAAAGCAAAGAAAATTTAATAATCCAACAAAGGTTTTAATTTTTAAACAGTAAAGCACACATCAACCATAAACTAACAACCATAGCAACCAGTATAATCAAGCAATAAATCTAACTAACTATTCTGACTCAAATCAGGATAGACTATTCAGAGTTTCCCAAATATAATCACTGGGATCCTTGCTCTATTGAATCTAAACTAGCTACACCACTATGATCCTGAGCTCCTTCTCACCTTGATCTACAATCTGAACAAGATATCAGACCACAATCAAGTCTTGCTCAACTTCCAAATCCTGAACTGCTGATTCCACAACCAGTGATGGATCTTACACGTACACCCTCAAAGATACGTGATACATTGAATCCTAGCCATCCAAACTGGCAATTTAATTCTATAGACCAAAGAACTTATCCTCTCGAGAACACTGAGAAGGTCCAATACACTTCTGAGCTAGCTTTCCAATCTTACCAAATCTTATTGCTCCTTTGATTGGAGAAACCTTATCAAATATCAAATTTCCAACTTCGAATTCCAAATTCCATCTACTCTTAACTGTAAAACTCTTCTGACAATCCTAGACTGCATACATCCTTCCTTGAATCAGCACAATCTTCGTAGATGTCTCTCGAAATAAAACTGGACCAAGAACAAGACGATTTTCGGATTCCACTCAATAAGATGGTCCTTTCCAGATCCGACGAAATCCAGCACACAAGCTCTACTCCAAAAACATTAGAAGACTTCGAACTTACTTTTCCTATCTAGAATAGCCAAAACAGGTGCACTCACAACCTTGCCTTTAGATCCTAAAAACTCCTTCACACTTAGGGGTCCATATAAACTTCCTGTAGTAACCCTCTATTCAAGAAAACTGCAACTTCCAGTTGCATTCACTCTAGAACAGCTGCTACCTCACTTCCGCTGCACAACTCTGATTAGGAGAAGATGAAAATTCCGATGATGAACATGATCACAAACTTGATCCACACATCTCCAAAATATGGTTCATCAGATCCATAAAAGAGAAAACACAAAAGTTCCATGAAATCCTGAGCTACTTCACCAAATCCTATCTCTAAGAGCTATCCTCGTACTTAGCTGAACCACCGGCATCACTCCTAGAACCAAGTCGATATGAAAACTCAATCTCCAAATGCTAAGGCAAACCTTGACTTCTATGAAGACATCCAGAAAAATATCTAACAACTTCGATAACTCTTACTTCTTCTTGAGACGCCTCGATCCCATGCAAAAGGTTACCTAAGAGAACACTCAACTATCGCAAGTCACTTTTGCGATCTAACCAGCCTAATTTCCAAAGATACTGTTCTCTCTTCACAAATCAGAATAGCTTATGCTTAACCAATCCATTCAACTTAGTGTCAAATCCCTCAAGAACACCTCGCTAATCAGATGAAGCTGACGGTCCACTCTGCTGCTTCTGAACTCCACCTCTAGGAAACTGCTTAGCCAAAGACCTTCCTACTGGCACAGAAAACACTTCCAAGCTGCATTACTGCCACAGATGCCAAAGATTTCTTATCCATAAGCTCTTCGATCCTCAAAGCCATATCAACCAATTTCACAAAGAGCCTTTGAGATGGTAGACATCTTCTTAATAAACTCGGGCCTCAAACCAAACAAAAATACCCATGCTGAACTTAGACTCATCATCGATGCAGACAAACTCCCTTGCTAGAGATCCAGAAAATACTTATGCATTCGAGTCTTCTCTGCGTTAAGTATCAACTACTCCTTAAAAACTTCCTTAAACTTTCTCCAATAGAAAACACCTTCGGGAACATCTATGGTCACTGCGTCCCACCATGCAGCTACTCCTTCCTGAAGTTGCCAAAATGCTATCACTCACTTCTGCATATCCAACGAATCCAAACTCTTGAAAATCCATTGACCCGAGCGCAACCAAACTTGCACTTCAAGGATGGACTACGATTCTTGAAAAGAATTTACTCCGAGATTGGTGAAATCCTTACATCAAGCTGTAAAGCTTACTTTAGGAGGTATTAGGTCTATAGCCTTGATAGATGCTCTTCCAACCTCAACACTAGGGCCTCTTCTATTTATGGTAATCGTGTTACATACACCACTACTCCATCTACCTCTAGAACTTATGTTGGAAAACCCAGACAGGTAATCCAACAGATCATATATATATATATATATATATATATATATATATATATATATATATATATATATATATAAATTACAAGTATACCCACTCAAGATAGAAATCACTCTAAAAAGCCTAGGTATTCACTCAACCTAGAGCTCTAATACCATTGTAACGACCCGCCTTTCATTCCACAGAAAGACACATCATCATTAGAAAAGAAAAGGGATAGAAAAGAGAAAAGGTAGAGAAGAAAAAACTAAACAACATCAGAATCTCATAGCGGAACGAATAAAATATTTTAATCACATAATTATTACATAATGTACAACCTCTATCGGAGTTACATAGCTTACACATCACATGTTAGACAGTTATAAAGACCTGTCTAATCATTACAACTCAAGATACAACATAGAGATACAGACACAAACACTAGCATAGCAGAACCATAATATCTATATACGCTGAAGCCTCCTGCTCCAATCTCCTTCAGAATTCATTAAAGCTAACTTGAATCCCTTGGCTACTCGCAAAAATTTGAGCACCCAAGAGTTTAATAAAACAGAAAATAAACTCTGGGTCAGACAAGGGCCTGCTGTGAGTAAACGGGTTAAAGTAGCTTAACTTTGAAAATCATTTGAAAGAAAAGGTATCTTGTAAGACTTCCCACACATCAACATGGAAAAGTTTTTACCTTATGATAACTTAAACATTGATAGGAAATCCAATGATATTATAATAAGGTCCAGGATTTTCAAATAAACTAGAAAATAGCCGAAATTGTTACATTTATTAAATTCCAGCATACATAGGTTTACAATCAAGTCTGAGGGCACTTATTGGAGATTGAATTCCATACAATGGCAGGGCTACTGGGGTACCGCCCGTCACAGTACCAGGTCTAGATCAGAGTACCAAGGATCCACCCTAAATCCACTGCAACACAAGGCCGGAACCATCCCTTACTGGATAATCCCGAACAAGACAAGCCCACAGTTATGGCCAACAACCGCCCATTAAGCCGAATAAAAAGGGACCTCTAGACAGGGGTAAATCTCGTCCTACTTGGGTGCGACCCACTTAGCCTTGCTGCACCTTCCTTGTTTTAGCCATTCCCGGTTGATGAGGCTTAAGGCTGCGATCACCTTTTAGGACACGTCTATCTTAGAATGCTTATCGTCCTCTTGACGATGTTCTGAAAGCATTCAATCCATACAAGTTCGTTCCGGGTTCAAACGAAACCGAAGGCACTATCTCGTTACACTCATTTTGGAATCACCCTCAGAGTTAACGACAATAGCCCTTTCATTATGAATCTTCATCTTGAAACTAAAAGCACTATCTCTGTTATACTCGTATTGGAATCACCCTCAGATTTTAACAACAAATAGTTCTTAAACTTCGAGTCGTCAACTTGACTTGAGATTTCACGACCTAACGTTTAATTTGGATTAATGTGGTTTTCGGATATCCAAATCTAGAAATTCGATCCTGATCTCACCGAAATCCAAAACGCTGTTTTAATGTCCAAGTTGTTAAAGGTTTAACAATTTAATTTATATTCAGATAGATGATTCACAATATCACAGATAGATAATCCATATCATCACAATTCATCCAAAATATCTCATATCACCAAGCAGCACATATCACATATCAGAGATATCACATAGTCCAAAACATCCAATATCATTCATCGTTCATAAGCAAGATATTTAACTTGAACAGTTCCTAATTAATTTAATTAACCTCTAATGAAATTAATTACTAACTTTTTAATCACTTGGATTACTTAAATCCTGCTTACTTAACATTACTTAATTTCAAACCAATTAATTAATCATCCATCCATTATCTATCTTAATTAATCATCCTTGATTGATTATTCTCTAATTACATTAAGTAATTAACCTTTAATTAATCACAAAGATTAATTATCCTTAACCATTAATTAACCTTTAATTACTCTCATTAAATGATCTTCTAATTACTTTCATTAATTAGTTACTCTTTTGTTTAATAACAAGTAATTTTTAATTAATCACATTCATTAATTAATCTTAATTAATCACATTCATTAATTAATCTTAATTAATCACATTCAGTAATTAATTATTCTCTAATTAATTAACTAACCCATTAATTAATTATATTAATTAATCCTTTAATTAATTACACTAAGTAATTAATTCTTAATTATTTGCATTAAGTATTTAATCTTTAATTACTTCTATAAGTGATTTCCCTTTAATTAATTTCATTTAGTAATTAGCCTCCAATTAATCACTTTTAGTAATTATCCATTAGTTACTTCACCAAGTAATTCTACTTTAAAAGCTACAATAAGTAATTATACTTAACCAATTACACAAATGATTATCCTTAATTAATTAATCTAATTAATTATCTTAAATTAATTATCTTAATTAATCATCTCATAATCACTAATTAACAATCTTTAAATTAATTAATCATTAACTATTCACTAATTAGTTGTACTAAATAATTATACCTTGATTATTAACATCAATTAATCTTTATTAATCTAATAAAGTGATTAACTTTTAATTAATATTACTAATTAATCAACTTAATTAAACACTTAATTACATCATTTAATTTTTATTAAAAAACATTAAGAATCCATTATATAATTAAAAATATAATTTACCTAAAAACAAAACAATTTAAGACATTTAATTTATCATTTAAAATCTTGAAACTTATCCAACTTGTTTAATAAATACCTATTCTTTGAAAACTTAGTTATCAATTTCTTTTTTTCATTATTTAGTTTTTAAACATATTTAAACTCGGTTCAAAATTTCTTTTGAATCTTAAATACGTTTTAAATCTTAACTAAACTTCTTCTTTAGTAAACTAATATTTTAAAATCTTTAAAACTTTTAAAACTTATTTACGCACTTAACTTGAAACTTTAAATAATATTCTAGCTTGTAAAACTAAATTTTGTTTTCCTTTAAACTTAAACTTAATCTCTTTTAAAAATAGAAACCTGGTTACTCAATCAAAACAAAAATCGAGCTTGACAAACAATCCCGAGCCAAAACACTTGAAACCCCGAACCGGCCTCGTGACCCTCGCTAAACATCACAACTTCGAGTCGGACTAGCATCTACGCGAGAATGAAACCGAGAGAACATCTTCTTTCCAAACTCGAAACAAACCCAGACATAACACAGTGCACTGTGCACGTGCATGACGACTCTCGTGACTCCGACCAACTACGACGGCCTCGTCCCACTACCGATGACCTCTACAAGCTTTCCAACCACCTAGATACAACAATCCCATCTCGAATCAAAATCGAGTACTTCGATCAAAACTGGAACCCAAACTTCAATCGGAAACCACCCCTCGCTGTTGATCTTGACTACGAGACCCTTGCCGACATTGCCAAAAGCCCCCATCGCGATCGATTCCGGCCTTTCCACGGCGACTCAATCTCCTTGAAAATATCGGCTAGCCAGATTGCCCGAAAAAACCTACACCTCCATTCGCATACCACCATGGCCTTTGATAAATCCCACCAATATTTTTCTAGATATCATCACCCCTAAATCTACTCACGATAGCGATCTCGAGCTTTGAATCGTCTTTGATCGCCGACGATCAACAAAATACCCAAAACTGTTCAACTAAGCATATCTCGATTTATATAACACTAAAAATCATGATTTTAGTGTCTAAATTCATCATTTTCTAAGGCCAATCTAGTTCTGAAATCCAATTTAGAAATTAAGATGATGGATTTTTAAGTCATATTTGGATTATCTCTGTATATTTATGTTTCTATAAAAATCTCTACATGTAAAATCTTTAAACTATTTTTAAAATTGATATTACACTATAATGATCATCTTTCATTCAAAGATGAAGGTTTGAATCTGATTGTAGAGGGAGACATGAATTTTCAAATGAAAAAATAAAGCCTGAGAAATCAACAGAGAAGTGTATGTATGTATGTGTGTGTGTGTGTCTATATATTCACAGAGACATTCACATCCATATACAAAGCAGCTCAGTCACATTTCAGAAAACATTCATGCAAACAAAAATTCAATATTTCCATATAGATTTGTCACATGAGATTGATTAAAACTGTTTTTAAAGGGAAAAAGGTTTACTCACCTTTTAAAAGAACAGAGGAGCAGATTTCTTGTTCCAGGCTTTAATTTCTTAGATCTGGAATTGTTACACTTGTTTTGAATTTGATTCTGAATTGCTGAGTTGATTCCCACAGCTTGATGTTGAGTTGAAATCTTAGAATACTTGCTGCTGATTAGGTTTCTTTTGATTTATTTTTATTTTAGTTATAGGAAGAAGAAGAGAAAATATTTGAGTTATAAACTTTTGAACTGAAAACAATAACCAAAATTTTCTTCTAAAACTTATTTATTTAGTTTAATTTTTAGAGAGAAATGAATCTTGCCACTTGTTAGTTTAAGTTATCCATGCTTAACAAATGTAAATGCATGATCTTTATTTCTTACAAATGTTAATTACAAGGATTTTTATATCTAAACCCTTATCCAAAAATCTCTTATGCCTTTTTATTTATGCAGATCGGAATTTATGTTTATATTTATCTATATATACTTATGTTTTTAAATAAATTAATATATTATATGTTTACAAACTATTTTTAGTTCATAAGATATTTAAAAAGAAAGTAAAATTAAACCTTTATATATATTAATAGACCATTTTAGTTTAGTGGAAATTACCCACAAGGGCCTTTTTAGCAAGTGCAATTAGTTTCTAGGATACACAACTGAAATAATTACTTTTAAGGAAAAAATGCAAAATAATAAGTTTCTAAGGCCTAAAAGCCTATCAAATTATGTCCTTAAAAGTAAAAAGACTGCTGATTTTGTCCTTCAAAGTAATTATTCTGCTGACTTTGGCCTCAAAATTAATTTCTGTAGATGTGTGTCCTAGAAACTAATCGGATTGCAATGTTTGTCCTTCTAGTGAAATGCCCGTTTTAAGTAAAATAAAATTTTATAAAATCTTATTCAAACTAAAACTATTATACTTTTTAGATAAATAAACATTTTCTTTAAGTGTTTTGAAAATAATGATAAACTTTTAAATAGCTTTTGAAAAGTGTTATTATTGAATTTAACATAATTTCCAATCATAATATATATAAATATAATTTGATAACATGTTTTTATTTATTAAATTCAAATCAAACCCTTTCTATTTACAATATATATAAATATACACATTATAAATAAAAAATATTTTAACATAGTTTTGAAAATTATTATATTGAATTTTAAAACATAACTTCAAATCACAATATATACATACATACATATATATATATATATATATTACAATTTGAAAACATATCTTTTATTAAAATCAAAGACTTTCTATTTACAATATATATATATATATATATATGTATTTATTATAAATAGAATACATTTTTATTGGCTTTGAAAAAATAAATTTAGCAATTAAATATTTATAAGCTTTGAAAAGAATAAACTTTCCCATTTAAAATAGTTATAAAAGGAAATTATCAAACCAATTTAATTATTAATAAGATTATTAAATTGATATTGCCCAAAATTTTGGGTCATCACGGATGTTTTTCTACCATCCTAGGTAGACCACATCTTAGGTAGTATCCAAATATAAGGACGATTTCGCTCCAAACCATGTAGATTTTTATCTTTGAAAAGTAGCTCTTTATTGATTCTTTCTCATATTTTCTTGACATATTCTTTGACCTTTCCTTGTCGAAAAAAATTTATGATCATCCCAGCTAGGACTCTGCAATGACTAGTCTCATGACCATTCATCATATGGTAGCGACAATAGGATCCTCTATGGTTTCTTTTAGGTTTTGGCCTCTTTTCCCGTGACGGCCAGTAGTTAAGCTCCCTTTATAAGCAAATAAACATTCATTATGGAAGTTGTTAAATTACATTCTTTTGGAAATCTAGAATTAAA
This sequence comes from Allium cepa, assembly GCA_030765085.1. Taxonomy (NCBI): domain Eukaryota; kingdom Viridiplantae; phylum Streptophyta; class Magnoliopsida; order Asparagales; family Amaryllidaceae; genus Allium; species Allium cepa. The sequence goes on along the minus strand of CM060938.1, from coordinate 398,504,991 downwards.
GATTGATTCATGCGGACGAATTTTTGACTTTTTGTTTCTTGGCCTTATTGTTTCATGCTCTTCAATTTCTTTTATTTTTGTCACCCTTTGGATTTCTTGAGTTGATAGTGGTCTTGTTATAGTCGATTGCCATTTATGTGCAAAGGCATTGTAATCATCCATTGTCCTTTCCTTAAAGATTGTGCCTTTGGAATAATATTGGATGGTTCTTCTCGTATGATTGAATACAATATCACTTCCACTTGTTTCCTTTCTCAATGCAAATATGGGGGTGGGGCCAACATGAAAAGGATTTAAGCTCCATTTCTCAGGATCGTATGCACTTTCTTCTTGTTTAGAATTCTTAGAGCTTCTTGCCTTAACATTTTATCTTCATTTTGATTGGAATCTTTGATGAATTTTGAGGAGAATTTTATCTCATATGGCTTAGAGGATCCTTTTTTCGATCTTGTGATTCTTCTAGCCATGGTTTAGTGTTACACTAGATAATCCACCTTTCGACTAAGTCGAAAGAACCTTAAACGAAGACCAGAAAAAGAAGAGTTCAAACCAAACCTTTAGAAGGAGTCAAAGGGATGCTGCCTTCAAAGATCAAAAGCTTCAAGAACTTTCAAAAAAGATGAAGGATTCGAAGCAAAAAATTAGCAACCTCTTCGAAAGCTATAGTAAACCTTTCGAATCAGTCAAAACCAAGGACAATTGAATCATTTCAAAACCAATCTGATCAATTTATCGATCATGTCGAAGGCTTCAAACTTACTTCCATTAAGGACAAGAAGGCAAAGATCCATCCAGGACACCTTTCGACAAATTCGAAAAGCACTATGAATAAAGCAACACTCAAAAGCCGACAAAGGTGAAAGGATGGTAAAAAACCTTTCTACAAAGTTGGAAGGAAATAGGGATTTCGACCAGGTCGAAAGATGGAAGAGAGTGGAGAAATAACTAGAGCATGACAAGAAGAACAAAGAAACCTTTCGACAACGTAAAAAAGGCTTAGCTTTGGACCAGGTTGTAAGGCTCAAGCAGCATATAAAGGAAGGCCTTTCGACAACATCGAAAGGAGGCATAGCATTCGACCAGGTCGAAAGTGTAACGAACCGGGTTTTCGGACTAGTCAAAATCATCGAAAACCCATTCTTTCTAAAACTACTAATGAAAACTACCAACTTAATACATAATCTTTGATAAATATGCAACATTACTAAATGTATAGTATACAACTTTCAATTATACAAGTTATCAAAGTAATAAATTATTCTACAGTGTGCTTTAATACAAACCCAAAATCAAATACTACAAATAAACTATAAATCCACCGCTATGCAACTCTGATGAGAAACAGCAATATTCTTACATGCGAACTCAATAAACAGTGTAAATGCAGAATAAAATAGTAAGTTGGAAAGTACATCAATACAAGATAAATAGCAACCAATAAATAGAAAAATGTTATGTTATTTTTTGGGCTGTATCACTACCATTTGTGACTGCCTACGTACCCCTATCTAATTGGGTACATAATTAGATATAGGATCAAGCCAACGTGGTTCTCCTACCGCAAATAGGACTCATGGATCCTACGATGCACAAACAATATGACATTCCCAAAACTACCCACCTAGGCTTAATGATTTAAAATATAATTAACTTTATAGAAATGATCTTTGTGGACTTTATTCTCGAATTCTTATTTCAAAACTTTTGAAATGTATTTATATATTTAATATTTAAACTAGTCCTTTACTTCGAGATCTGAAAACAAATCACCTTTTAAAACAATACTAATATACAAGCATACAAAACTATATGCTACCAAATCATGGGAGGTTTCTAGCCATAACCAGGCGCTAGGTCCAGGCTTTCGAATAAATAATAAATTTGTATATCCCTCTATTCCAAGAGCGAACTACACCAAGGCTACAGAATATCTGCACCTCCTTTGCCCATGTGTTTCATAGAATATCAGTTACCCGAATCTTTGGTAACATAACAAGTCACTTTATATCCAAATTGGAAAAAAATCATTTACATTCATAATTACAATTACTTCAAATCTATAGTAATTTCCATTTCCAAATCCTTTCAAAAATTATCTTAAAACCATCGGGTTTAGTCCTCGAAATTATTTCCGTTTTATAAAACATTTATAAAACCATTCTTTATATAAATCGCTAATATGTTACATAACTTTAAAATATTCATTTCCAAGTATTTCTATTTCTTTAAACATTTCATAAACTTTCATTTAGGAAAGCCAACTTTGAAAAAAATTCCGCTAATGTCAAATTATTGTAACTGATTATAATAATTTGAATGAACCAATATTATTGCTAAACACCTTTTAGTCAAGCTGTGAAATAAATCACAAGGTATTAGCCTACAATTGTTTTCTACCCAGCCCATGCATATGGATAATTAATTGCTTATAAACTGGTCGAGCAAAGACAACAATCAATAATTAATATCAATGTTCATAAACTGGCCGAGCACAAACCAAACAACCAAACAATAATAGTAATAAATAACGACGCATCTATTTATTAAATAATTAACAATATCAAATAGATCAATTATCGAATTATAATAAATCTACACAGCTAATAATAGCAGAATGGAGATTTGTTCTACTAGTAAAATATCACTATTATTGTATCGATATTTTATATTTCACTAAATGTGTCTATAAACTATGCTAGTATGTTCTATTTGTTAACATGAATATAACGTTAAAAACGCGTGTAAAACGGATTTTGTAAGGGATGGTTAAACGCGTTTAAAATTTAGTTATTTAATAAACAAAATCAAAGTGACTAAATTTGAAATAAATCAACTTACCTAGGCCCAACAAGCACAAATACCTACCCATCCTCATGTGCATGGACATAACATCCCCTATTTATATTTTCAAATGCATGTAATATATCATATATATGAAAATTAAATTCCCATGCATGCTCACGTTTTCTTCCATGTGTCCCCACGCATATAGGCAACAGGCGACTCCATCTCCACTCTACATCATGCATGCGTTTTCCACTTCTTCTTCATGTTGTTTTTTGCCATGTGTGTCTCTCCTTTTTATTCTATGCATGCTTCCCTTTTAATCATTCTTGTGTCCAGTAAAAATAAAATGAAACCTCATCTCTTCATGTCCCCATCCAAAGGCCCAATGTTCCTCTTTCATGCCTGCACAACACACGTATTTGCAATGCTTCCTCCATGTATGCGTTGTTTATATATGCTTGTTTTATTTTTCATCTAGAGAGAAAAAATGTAAAATGTGTTCATATATTGTCTTAAGAAAAGAAGAAGGAATGAAAAGAAAGTAGAGAATAATATTACTGTGACGACCCGACCTTTTCTCGACAAAAAGTCGCATCATCTTTAAGAAAGAAAGGAATAGAAAAGAGAAAGATAGAGAAGAAAGAAAGAACAACATCAGAATCTCAACAGCGGAACGAATAAATTATATTAATCACATAAGTATTTACATAATATACAACATCAATCAGAGTTACACAGCTTATACATCATATACTAGACAATTATAAACACCTGTCTAATTATTACAACTCAATACAACACAAATATTTGACTCAGAGATCACACAGCGGAGCACTATATATATATATATATATATATATATATATATATATATATATATATATATATATATATATCTGCAAACGCTGAAGCCTTCTACTCCATTGCTCCTCCAGAATTCGTCAAAGCTATCTTGAATCCCTTGGCTACTCGTAAAAATTTGAGTACCCTAGAGTTTAAGAAAACAGAAGATAAACTCCGGGTCTGGTGTGAGTAACAGGTTAAGGTTGCTTAACTTTGAAAACCTTTGAAAAGAAAAGGTATCACGTAAGACTCCCCACAAATAAACATGGGTAAGTTTTTACCTTACGCCAACCAAAACATTTGATAGGAATCCAGTGATATTATAATAGTGTCTAGGGTTTTCAAGTAAAATACAGAAATAGCTGGTATGCTTACATCTTACATTCCAACATAGTTGGGCACGACTAAAAAGTACGGCACTCATTGGAGATTGGATTCCATACAATGGCAGGGATACTGGGGTACCGCCTGTCACAGTACGTGGCCTAGATTACCGTACCAAGGATTATTTCCAATCCTCTACAACACAAAGCTGGAACCATCCCTTAGTGGATAGTCCCGAACAAGACAACCCCGATAGTTGTTGCAATCAACTAACCCACATAGCCGAATATTAAGGGACTTCTAGACAGGGGTAAATCTCGTCCTACTTGGGCATGACCCACTTAGCCTTGCTGCGCCTCCCCTGTTTTAGCCATTCCCAGTTGATGTGGCTTGAGGTTACGATTACCTTTAGAGAACACATCTCTTAGAATGCTCATCGTCCACCTGACGATGTTCTGAAAGCATTCAATCCATACATGTTCGTTCCGGGTTTGAACGAAACCGAAGGCATTATCTCGTTACACTCATTTTGGAATCACCCTCAGAGTTAACGATGATAACCCTTGCACTCTGAATCTTCATCTTCACTTGAGAATCACGAACCACCGTTAATTTGGATCGACGTGGTTTTCGGATATCCAAATCTGGAAACCCGATCCCGGTCTCATCGAAATCCAAAACGCCATCTTTTAGGTCTAAGTTGTTTTAAAGTTAAAGCAATTCAATTCATTATCTATATACACACAGATAGATAATTCACAATAGATAATCCACATTATCATTACAAACAGATAATTCATATTATCATCATAAACATATAATCCACATTATCATCACACTTCAACCAAAGGATCCATATCACACAGCATCACTTATCTCATATCTGAGATCTCAACCATTCAAGGCAATCAATATCATTCAACATCCATAAGCATGATTATTTAATCACCATCTATAATTAATTTAAAATGAATTAAATTAATTATTCCCATCTCTAATTAATTTAAATTAAATTAAATTAACTACTTGAATCACATAAATCGTGCTTATTTAACCATTAATTAATTACAAATCAATTAATTAATCACTATCTAATTTCCATCTTAATTAATCATCTAGATTAATTATCCTTTAATTACATTCAAGTAATTATCCTTTAATTAATTTCACAAATTAATTATTCTTAACCAAATACAGTAATTAACCTTTAATTTCTTCATTAATTAATTAACTATAATTAATTACATTAATCCATAATTAATTATAATTAATTAAATACTTTATAATCACTTATTATTGATTGATTAATCTTAATTAATCAACCCTTAATTACATCATTAATTACATCATTAATTACATTAATTAATGATCCCTTAACTACTTCTTAATTAATTATTAACCATAATTATTAATCACCGCTAATTAATCAAAAACAGTAATTAACTACCCTTAATTACTTTATTAAATAAATTAATTAATCCTTAATTAGTTACATTGAATAATTAATATTTAATTAATTATATTTATTAATCACCCTTGATTAATCTCATTCAGTAATTAATTACCCTTAATTAATTACATCACTTAATTATCTTCAAATAACATTATTAATCAATTCTTAAATTAATTACACTAAGTAATTATCCTTCATATTAGTTGCACCAAGTAATTCATCCCAAATCCCTATCATTAATTAATTATTCTTCAATTAATTACACAATGTAATTAACCCAAATTACTTCCACACTTCATTTAATCACATCCAGTAATTACCCATCTTAATTACTTCATTAAGTAATTATTCTTCATTAATTACATTAATTATGCTTAACAAATCATCCGGTGATTGTCTTAAATTAATTAAACTTAATTAATTAACTTAAACTAATCACATTACTTTAATTAATTACGTTAAGTAATTAATTCCTTTACTTACTTTCATTAAGTCATTATACTTAAACAATTCCACAAATGATTATCTTAAATTAATTAATATAATTAATTATTAAAATTAATTACATTAATTAATTATTTAATAATCCATAGTTAATGATCTTCATTAACTATTAACAATTCTTTAATTACTTTCCTTAAGTAATTAAACTTAGATTAATTATTATTAGTTACAAGTTAATTTATCTTGAATAACCCATTAATTAATCCTTAATTATCTAGTTAATTAGGTGTTTAACTGTAACTTAATTAACCCTTAACTACTTGATTAATCAATTTTTAATCATTAATTAATATTCTAAACTTATCTAATTAATGATTCTTTAATTACAAATTAATTAATAATTAATTAATTTACTTAAACCTTAATTAATTAATTCAAACCCTTAATTACTTAATTAATTAACACTAAATCATTAATTAATTAACTTGTTTAATTATTAATCACTAAAATCTAAATTATCTTTAAGATAAATCATTTCTTTTATTAATCAACTTATGCATTTGAAAACATTTTACTTTCAAATTTCCTTTTAAATTTCATTTCAAATTAAGATTAAATTAAATACAAATTAAATTTTAACAAAATTTAAAAAAATAATTAAAAACCTTCTTAATCAAATGTTAAAGAATACTTATCTTTATAAAAGAAATTTACAAGAGTTTTAAAACCAAATTCATTTTAAATTCAAATCATTAAGCAAACACTTTAAACATTCAAGTTGTTTAAACATTTTAATATTTCCTTAAAACTTTAATTATTATAAAACTAGGACGAAGATTCAATTTGAATCCATACTTTAAAATTTGCTTCGAAACTTTGATTAAAACTTGCTTTTCATTTTTAAATTCAGTTTAAAATCAAAATCTAAAACACTGACAGGTTTTAGAATCTGTAAAAAAAAATTGACTCGAGCCAGACTAAAATACTTCAAGCCAAAACACTCCAAACTTTGAGCTATTCCCTAAAATAACTCGGGTAAAACTTGAGTACAAATCCATTTCTACAACCCAGGCTAATCGAAACTTAGATCATCAGAAAACAAGTGCACCGTGCACATGCACGGTGGCTCTGACCACCTTCGGTCATCACCAAATCATCGAGCAAGTCAACGATCATCCCCAGATCAGACTACGACCATCAGATCTTCATCATCATCTCGAAATCAAGATTGAGCAAATAAACCCAAAATTGGAACATCCATCAAAACCTGGAACTTTCATCGTTCTCGAGTTTTCGATCATCGGAGTGGCAATGCCTCTGCCCACGACTTCGTCAACAACCACTCTCCCATTTCCCAAAGACCCGTTGCACTCGATCCACCAGAGCCACCACCCCGATCAAATTTATCCAACCTGTCCAAACTAGGGTTACAGCATTCACTGACCCACCACCGTCACCACCATGCTTAGATCACCAATCCAATATATTTCCTCCACTCTGTGATCATCACCACATCATCAGAAGAAATTCCGACCTTCCAGACCAACCAGATCATCAGAGGCAAACCAAAACAACATTTCTGGTCAAACCGGAAATGTACATTCATTCCCAAACTAAAAAATAAAATTTTAGTTTTAAAAATCTTGTTCTTGGATGAGGTTTCAGATCCTAACCCTGAAACATTGGATCATGATGTTTTGAATTTATACTTTATATTAAACTTGTTCAGTAGTTTTAATTTCCAGAGCCATTTGAATTTACTTTAACTTAAATAAAATTTTAAAACCCAATCTATAATCAAACAAACAACATTTGTTTATATTCTAAGTTCTAACAGTTACTAGATCAAAAGATAAGGATTTTGTTTGCAAATCTAGGTCTTGGAAGCAAAGAACAGAGATATCTCAATTTAAACAGTCATGCACACATTTACATCCAATTATTCATAGATAATTCATATATATATGTGTGTGTGTGTGTGTGTGTGTGTGTGTGTGTGTGTGTGTGTATGCGTGTGTGCAAAACTTACTTATCTACATCCACACAAATCATAATTATCACAGGAATCAATCATGCAACCATATTTACTTAAGTTATTTTTAATAGAAATGTTACTCACCAGATTGCAAATGAAGATGAACAGAGCACCATTGATATTGAAACAGTTTGAACTTTGATTTTAAATCCTGAGTCCCTTTGCTTATTTGATTTAAAAACTGCAGTTGCATGCTTGTTAAGTGATGTTACTGGTCTTGAACTTGCTTCAGCCAAATTTTAGGTTGTTGAATTGATGAGATTACAGGTTTTAAATGCTTTCCAGGTTGTATTTTGAAAATCTATTACAGGCTTTTGATTTGCAATTTTTGTTTGAGGAGTGAATTTCAAATTTGCTTTTGATAATGAAAATGAGATTACAAATTTGTTTATTTTGAAATTGAACTTGCATGCTTGAGTTGCTTGCCATTGAAACATGTAGAGATGATTCAGATAATTAAATTTTGATTTGGAAAATGAAATTACAGGTTGTTTTGGAGTAATAGTTTGAGGAATGTAAGTTTCAGATTTGTTTTTAGAAAATGGAAGAACAGGCTGAAGTTTTCTTAAGTTTTGAAAAAGAACAGAAAAAAGAATAAAGGTGAGAAGAAATATGTTTATATAAGTAAATTTTTGATTTAATTAAAATAAAAGAAAATGAAATTTAATAAGGATACTTGTCTAATGTATTAACATTTGTCATCTTGTTTTATTTATTACTTAACGCAGTTATTAGGTTACTTAAGGTATTTACACTTGTCTTTTTAAGTAATTTCTTTTTATTTTAAAATGTTAATAAAAGCTTTTTAACTTAATTTATAAATTTACAAATACTATTTATATGTAAATATAGATAACTTTAAAGAAAATAAAATCAATTATACTTATAAATAAAAGCTTATCCAAATATCTTTAAAGTGTCTATCTTTTGAATTTCAAATCTTTGAATTCAACTTCAAATTAAATCCTAAAGTCCAATTTAAAAATCAAGTTATATATATATATATACATATATAACTACACATTAAATTTTGAAAATAACAAATTCTCTTTTTATTAAAACCTATTTATCTAATCACATTATTATTATTATTATTTAAAAATAACAAATTTGACAATTTTAAATAATTTATAAAGTGATTATCTTATTATTTATTTTCAAATCATATTTATCAAGAAATATTTAAAATGAAAATAAAACAAATCTTATAAACTTTTGTCTTAAGTATTTTAAAACTATATAGTTATTTATTTAAATAGCTTTGAAAACCTTTATATTAAATTTAATCAAATTTCCAAATTACTAAAAACATATTAGAATTAGAAATTTTGCTTTATTTATTAAATTCCAAACCAAAGCTCTTCTATTTACAATATATACAAATATATATACATTATAAATAGAAAATATTTTATTAGCTTTTAAAAGATAAATTCACCCATTAATTATTAATTATAAGAAAATTATTAAATCAATTCAAATTTTATTGACAAAGATTATTAAATTTTTAATACAGACTATTAAATTGATATTGCCCAAAATTTCGGGTCATCACATTCCTCCCCTTTAAAAGAATTTCGTCCCCGAAATTTAAAAGCAAAGGTAATTTAGTAATCTCATTAAGATTTTAATTTTAAACCATAATACATATTATTACCATATTCTAACAACCATAGCAACCAATTCACCCAATCAAACAAATATAACTATCCAGACAAAATTCTAGATAAAACTTCCTAGAGTTTCCCAAGTATAAATACCAGAATACTAGTTCCACAACCAGAGATGGATCACACACGTACTCCCTCAGAGATATGTGAAACACAATGAATCCCAGTCTTCCAAACTGGCAATTCAATCCCAGTAGACCAAAGCACTTATCCTTACAATAACACAGAAAGAGATCCAAAATATCTTGGAGCTGATTTCCCAGTCTTACCAAACCTATAGCTCCTTCGATCGGAGAAAACTTACCTAAAATCAAATCTCTGACTCCAGAATCCAAATTCCTCTGTCTCTTATCCACAAAACTCTTCGGAAGATCCTAGGCTGCCTGCATCCTTCTTGATCAGCTCAACCTTCGCTGATGCCTCAAGCAACAACTAGACCAAAAACAACCCATCAGAACAGTTTATGCTAATCTATCCAATCCATCGAAGAAATGGATCCACTCTGCTGCTTCTGAATTCCACTTCTAGAAAATTGCTCAGTCAGAAGACCTCCTTGCTGGCACACAGATAACAAAGACTTCCTTAACCAGAAGCTCCTTGAGAAACTCGGGCCTCAAAGGCAATCACAAACACCCTGCTGAACACAGCCACCTCACCGATGCAGACATACTTTCTTAATTGGTTCCAAAGAAACATCTTCGGACACATCTATAATCACTGCGTCTCATCACGCAGCTATTACTTCCTGAGTATGCCAAGATACCATCACTTGCTTCTGCTCAATCGACAGATCCAAACTCTACTCATCAAACTTCAAAGATGGACTCCGAACCTTTTAAAAGGTTTCCTTCAAAGATCGATGAAATTCTTACACCACAACAAAACTTTACTCGAGACGGTATTAGGTCTACAGTCTCGACAGATGCACTTCCAACCTCAATACTTGGACTCCCTCCCATTGGTAGTCGTGCCACACACACTACTACCCTATCTACCTCTGGAACTTATACTGGAAAACCCGAACAGGTGACCCAAAAAATAGGTAGAAATAAATATACATATATATTAAAAACACAAATACGCTCTCTCAAGAAAGAAATCACTCCAAAGCCTAGGCATTCACTTAACCTAGCGCTTTGATACCGACTGTGACGACCCGACCTTTTCTCCACAAAAAGTTGCATCATCTTTAAGAAAGAAAGGGATAGAAAAGAGAAAGATAGAGAAGAAAGAAAGAACAACATCAGAATCTGAACAGCGGAATGAATAAATTATATTAATCACATAAATATTTACATAATATACAACATCAATCAGAGTTTCATAGCTTATACATCATATACTAGATAGTTATAAACACCTATCTAGTTATTACAACTCAATACAACACAAATATTTGACTCGAAGATCACACAGTGGAACACTATACACACACACACACACACACACACACAAACGTTGAAGCCTCCTGCTCCATTGCTCCTTCAGAATTCGTCAAAGCTAACCTGAATCCCTTGGCTACTCATAAAAATTTGGGTACCCAAGAGTTTAAGAAAACAGAAGATAAACTCCGGATCAAACATGGGTCTGGTGTGAGTAACAGGTTAAGGTTGATTAACTTTGAAAACCTTTGAAAAGAAAAAGTATTACGTAAGACTCCCCACAAATAAACATGGGCGAGTTTTTGCCTTACGCTAACCAAAACATTTGATAGGAAATCCAGTGATATTATAATAGTGTCTAGGGTTTTTAAGTAAAATACATAAATAGTTGGTATGCTTACATCTCACGTTCCAACATGGTTGGGCATAATTAAACGTATGACACTTATTAGAGATTGGATTCCATACAATGGCAGGGCTACTAGGGTACCGTCCGTCACAGTACGTGGCCTAGATCACCGTACCGAGAATTACTCCCAATCCCTTGCAATACAAAGCAGGTAACCATCCCTTACTGGACAGTCCCGAATAAGACAACCCCGGTAGTTGTTGCAATCAACTGCCCCACACAGTCGAATATAAAGAGACTTCTAGACAGGGGTAAATCTCGTCCTACTTGGGCATGACCCATTTAGCCTTGTTGCACCTTCCCTGTTTTAGCTATTCCTGATCGATGAGGCTTGAGGCTATGATTACCTTTAGAGAACACATCTCTTAGAATGCTCATCTTCCACCTGACGATGTTCTGAAAGCATTCAATCTATACAAGTTCATTCCGGGTTCGAACGAAACCAAAGGCATTATCTCGTTACACTCTTTTGGAATCACCCTCAGAGTTAACGATGAGAACCCTTGCACTCTGAATCTTCATCTTCACTTGAGATTCACGACCTATCATTAATTTGGATCGATGTGGTTTTCGGATATCCAAATCTTGAAACCCGATCCCGGTTTCATCGAAATCCAAAATGCCATCTTTTAGGTCCAGGTTGTTTTAAAGTTAAAGCAATTCAATTCATTATCTATATACACACAGATAGATAATTAACAATAGATAATCCACACTATCATCACAAACAGATAATTCATATTATCATCATAAACAGATAATCCACATTATCATCACACTTCAACCAAAGCATCCATAGCACACAGCATCACTTACCTCATATCTGAGATCTCAACCATTCAAGGCAATCAATATCATTCAACATCCATAAGCAATGATTATTTAATCACCATCTATTATTAATTTAAAATGAATTAAATTAATTATTTCCATCTCTAATTAATTTAAAATACATTAAATTAATTACTTAAATCACATAAATCTTGCTTACTTAATCATTAATTAATTACAAATCAATTAATTAATCACCATCTAATTTCCATCTTAATTAATCATCTAAATTAATTATCCTTTAATTACATTCAAGTAATTATCCTTTAATTAATTTCACAAATTAATTATTCTTAACCAAATACACTAATTGACCTTTAATTTCTTCATTAATTAATTAACTATAATTAATTACATTAATCCTTAATTAATTATAATTAATTAAATACTTTATAATCACTTATTATTGATTGATTAATCTTAATTAATCAACCCTTAATTACATCATTAATTACATTAATTAATGATTCTTAATTACTTCTTAATTAATTATTAACCATAATTATTAATCACTCCTGATTAATCACAAACAGTAATTAACTACCCTTAACTACTTTATTAAATAAATTAATTACTCCTTAATTAACTACATTGAATAATTAATCTTTAATTAATTATATTTATTAATCGCCCTTGATTAATCTCATTCAGTAATTAATTACCCTTAATTAATTACATCACTTTATTATCTTCAAATAACATTATTAATCAATTCTTAAACTAATTACACTAAGTAATTAATTATTAATTACTTTCACTAAGTAATTATCCGTCATATTAATTACACCAACCAACTAATCTCAAATCTCTATCATTAATTAATTATTCTTCAATTAATTACACAAAGTAATTAACCCAAATTACTTCCATACTTCATTTAATTACATCCAGTAATTACCCATCTTAATTACTTCACTAAGTAGTTATTCTTCATTAATTACATTAATTATGCTTAACTAATCATCCAGTGATTCTCTTAAATAGATTAAACTTAATTAATTAACTTGAACTAATCACATTACTTTAATTAATTACATTAAGTAATTAATTCCTTTAGTTACTTTCATTAAGTCATTATACTTAAACAATTCCACAAATGATTATCTTAAATTAATTAATATAATTAATTACTAAAATTAATCACATTAATTAATTATTTAATAATCCCTTGTTAATGATCTTCATTAACTATTAACAATTCTTTAATTACTTTCCTTAAGTAATTAAACTTACATTAATCATTGTTAATTACAAGTTAATTTATCTTGAATAATCCATTAATTAATCCTTAATTATCTAATTAATTAGGTGTTTAACTGTAACTTAATTAACCCTTAATTACTTGATTAATCAATTTTTAATCATTAATTAATATTTTATACTTATCTAATTAATGATTCTTTAATTACAAATTAATTAATCCTTAATTAATTTACTTAAACCTTAATTAATTAATTTAAACCCTTAATTACTTAATAAATTAATACTAAATCATTAATTAATTAACTTGTTTAATTATTAATCATTAAAATCTAAATTATTTTTATGATAAATCATTTCTTTTATTAATTAACTTATGCATTTGAAAACATTATACTTTCAAATTTCCTTTTAAATTTCATTTCAAATTAAGATTCAAATTAAAATCAAAATAAATTTTAATGAAATTTAAAAAAACAATTTAAAAACTTTCTTAATAAAATGTTAAAGGATACTTATCTTTATAAAAGAAATTTACAAGAGTTTGAAAACCAAATTCATTTTAAATTCAAATCATAAAAAAACACTTTAAACATTCAAGTTGTTTAAACATTTTAATATTTCCTTAAAACTTTAATTATTTTAAAACTATGATGCCGATTCAGTTTGAATCCATACTTTAAAATTTGCTTCAAAACTTTGATTAAAACTTGCTTTCCATTTTTAAATTCAATCTAAAACACTGACAGGTTTTGGAATCTGTAACAAAATTTTGACTCAAGCCAGACTAAAATACTTCGAGCCAAAACACTCCAAACTTCGGGCTATTCCCTAAAATAACCGAAGTAAAAATCGAGTACAAATCCATTTCTACAACCCAGGCTAATCAAAACTCAGATCGTTACAAAACAAGTGCCCCGTGCACATGCACGGTGGCTCTGACCACCTCCGGTCATCACCTAATCATCGAGCAAGTCAATGATCATCCCTAGATCAGACTATGACCATCAGATCTTCACCATCATCTCGAAATCAAGATCGAGCAAATAAACCCAAAACTGGAACATCCATCGAAACCTGAAAATTTCATCGTTCTCGAGTTTCCGATCATCAGAGTGGCAATGCCTTCGGCCATGACTTCGTCGACAACCACTCTCCCATTTCCCAAAGACCCGTTACACTCGATCCACCAGAGCCACCACCCCGATCAAATTTATCCAACCTGTCCAAACTAGGGTTACATCATTCACTGACCCACCAACGTCGCCACCATGCTTAGATCACCAATCCAATATTTTTCCTCCACTCTCTGATCATCACTACATCATCAGAAGAAATCCCAACCTTCCAGACCAACCAGATCATCAAAGACAACCCAAAACATCATTTCTGGTCAAACCAGAAATTTACATTCATACCCAAACTAAAAAATAAAATTTTAGTTTTAAAAATCATGTTCTTGGATGAGGTTTCAGATCCTAACCCTAAAACATTAGATCATGATGTTTTGAATTTATACTTTATATTAAACTTCTTCTGTAGTTTTAATTTCCAGAGCCATTTCAATTTTACTTTAACTTAAACAAAATTTTAAAACCCAATCTATAATCAAACAAACAACATTAGTTTATATTCTAAGTTCTAATAGTTATTAGATCAAAAGATAAGGATTTTGTTTGTAAATCTAGGTCTTGGAAGCAAAGAACAGAGATATCTCAATTTAAACAGTCATGCACACATTTACATCCAATTATTCACAGATAATTCATATATATATATATATATATATATATATGTATATATGTATGTATGTATGTATGTATGTATGTATGTATGTATGTATGTAAAACTTACGTATCTATATCTACACAAATCATAATTATCACACGAGTCAATCAAGCAACCATATTTACTTAAGTTATTTTAATTAAAAATGTTACTCACCAGATTGCAAATGAAGATGAACTGTAACAACCCGCATATTTGTCGATTTTATATTTAAATATTTTATTTAAATATTTTATCGATACTCGGAATTTAGTCCGAAAAGCTACTTTTTGCATACGGTCGAACTAGGACTCGGGACCACTCCCATTGAGTTTAAAATGCCGTTTGCAACCTTTTTGAGTATAAGCTTCGATGTGTTTGGAGAAAGTTGAATTTTTCTACTTTTTACTTAGGGCTTTGGTTTGGGCTGAGCCACTTATGTATTCAGTCCCAACCCCTTCTCCTCTTCATCCTCATTTCCTAATACTCAAGCTTTTATATTAATGGAGAGAGTGGAAGAGGAAATTAAAACTCCAAGCCCTAGTTTTCTTTTGCAAATCAAACTCTAGCTCCAAACTAATAGAAGAACCCATTGGTAAGCTTCTCTTCTTCTCCTCCAACTCATTCTCTCTTTAATTTCAGAAAATTCCTAAACCTTATTTTGGGAAATGTTTCTCTTTTAAGCTTAGAATCAAGCTTCTTGAGTTGGATTTGAAGAGTGGTTGATTCTCCTTTGCTTTCAAGCTTCATCTTCATTTGTTTGGGTTCAAAGGTGAGATTTTTATCTCACATCTTAGTCTATATTTATCTTCGATTGTTAGGTATGAATTCCTAACCCTTATTCTTGTGCAATTGATATGGATTTGGATTGTTTTTGTGAATATTCCAATTTTGGTGTTTTGAAAGCCAAATCCTTAAAAATCATAGCTTTGATGTTCAAATGCGTTTTTGGTGATGCATCGAGGAGCCAATAGGATCGGGTAGCCGTTGGGCATAATTCCCTATCGTCCGTGCTCGATCGGTTGCGAATTGGTGGAGTTTGCACATCAATTAAATGGGTTTCAATTTGCAGAACATTAGGGTCGGCCGACCGAACCCCTGGGCCGGCCCACCGACCTGCTACTAAGGTGCATAGGCACCTTTCTGTCTCTGGTCCGGTCGACTGGCTACAGGGCTTAGCCGACCGACCTGCTTCTCGATATTTTTTTAGAACAGGGTCCGGTCGACCGAGCTCTGTAGCCGGCCGACCGACCTGATGCAATTTTGCCTATTTCGCCTAGTTGCTTGAATTTTCAACTTTAATCGATTCGTGTTATTTCCTATTTGTTGTTATCATTTATTATGACTTTGATGACTCCTTTTTAGGGATTTTTGAATATCCATTTTGATGAATTCTTTATCGGTTTCGTTGGATTTTTATTCACATCTTCGATGGAATTTTAGTGATTGATTGTTCCTACAATCTTCTTTGTGATCTGTCACTTTAAAAATATAAAGGTTTCTATACTAGTAGTAAATATCAAAACTCTTTCTTCAAATGATTTCAACACTATTTTAGTACAAAGCTTGTTCTCTTAAACCGTTTTCCAATCTATTAGTATATATACAAACCTTTACCTCACTCGTATGAGAAATCTAATTAAACGGCTTAGTAAAACAAGTGGTATGAAACGCTTGCGTTTACTTCGTCGGTTAATTCTTGGACTTGTTCGATTGAAACTCTTGTGACAATTTTCTAGTGGAGATCTACAATTTGTTCATAAATATTTAAGTTAAGCTAGTGGTTATGGGACATGAAGCTAAATTTATATATTTACTAGCTTAGTGTAATTGTGTAACGACCCGTAAATTTCGATAATTTAAGTTGGTTAATTTAATTAAGATTTTGTAATTTAATTTAAAAAGAGATGAAATATAAAGGGTAAGTAAAACTAAATATTAGCATAGGGAATAAATCCTAATAAAGGTAGTAGTGAGAGCGTACACTTTGAAATTTTTTTATATATGAAAGGTAAGCAGTAAAATTATCCAATGCAATATTCGATTTATTAAAAGTAACTGCATGAAAATCTAGACAGTAAAGTTAATCTAGCTGAATTTGTATGAATTGAATGAAATAGGTTTAATATGAATGGTATATTAGGTTATAAAATCAAATGAGAAAAGCAAGCGTAATTATTTGATTTATCTAATGAATTAAACATGTTGAATAGTAACTGAATGTTAATAAATGTAAAATTATACAATTTTGTTAGATGATTTGGTCATAATGTTTAATAATTGATTAAATAATAACGGAAGTATGTATGCAAGTTTAATAGAAACATGAATAGCCTGAATATAATTAAATGAAACCATGCAATAATGTGGTAAATGATGGCATTTATGAATGAAATAAGATTTGTAGGTAATTTGAATTTAATTCTAAAATGTGTAAACTGAATGTAATTTAATGTAATAAGGAGTGCAATAACAATTGATTGGGATTCAAATTCATCTTAAATAAAATTTCTATAGTAATTGAAATTTACTATTTTGCGATTTAGGTAAGAAATAAAGTTTTAATGAAATTAAGGAATGTAATCTAATTCCATGTAAAGAGTCAATATGTATAATAGCAAGGTTTTAATTAAATAAATGGTTTTATGTCGATTTCAACTAATAATTTATGAATTCTAATGTGAGATCATATTTGCAATTAATTTTCTTAAGTTGTGCAGTAAGGTAGGTTAATTTGTCAATAAAGATAGTTGATTCTATAAGATGAAATAAAGGTTAGTATTAATTATAATATGAAGATTGTTGATGACGTTATTTGGGGGTTGAGGGATAAGTTGAAATTTGATAATTAAGATATTTAGACGTACAGTATATAAAGAAAGATATATTGTGTAACAACCCGCATATTTATCGATTTCATATTTAATATTTTATTTAAATATTTTATCGATACTCGGAATTTAGTCCGAAAAGCTACTTTTTGCATATGGTCGAATTAGGACTCGGGACCACTCCCATTGAGTTTAAAATTCCGTTTGCGACCTTTTTGAGTATAAGCTTCGATAAGTTTGGAGTAAGTTGATTTTTGCTACTTTTTCACTTAGGGTTTTGATTTGGGCTGAGCCCACTTATGTATTCAGTCCCAACCCCTCTCCTCCTCATTCACTTCCTTTCTATTTTCTTTTTTTTACTCAAGCTTTAGCAACAATGGTGGGAGAGATGAGAAATTAAAACTCAAGCCCTAGTTTTCTTTTGCAAATCAAGTTCTAGCTCCAAACTAATAGAAGAACCCATTGGTAAGCTTCTCTTCTTCTTCTCCAACTCAATCTCTTATCAATTTCAGAAATTCCTAAACCTAACTTTGGGAATGTTCTTCTTTTAAAGCTTAGAATCAAGCTTCTTGAGTTGGATTTGAAGAGTGGTTGATTCTCCTTTGCTTTCAAGCATCTTCTTCAATCGTTTGAGTTCAAAGGTGAGATTTTTATATCACATCTATGCTATAATTATCTTTGGTTGTTGGGTATGAATTCCTAACACTTCTTCATGTGCATTTGCTCTTGATTTGGATTGGTTTTGTGAATATTCCAATTTTTGGGTTTTTGAGTCAAATTTGTGTGAAAATCCTTATATGGATGTTTGATCGTCCTTTTGGTGATGCATCGAGGAGCATATAGGGCCGGGTTGCCGATTGGCATAAACCCTTAGAGCTAATGTTCGTCTGGTTGCATTTTGGAAGAGTTTGCTCTTCATTTGAATAGGCTGAAAAACAGCCCAGGCATGATTCAGTCGACCGAATCTTCTGTTCAGTCAACTGAACCTGTAACCCGAAAGTTTCCAGGTATGATTCAGTCGACCGAATCCTCTGTTCAGTCGACTGAACCTGGAAACAGAAAGTTTCCTGAACCTGGAAAATTTCCAGGTACAGGGTCAGTCGACTGAAAACTCTGTTCAGTCGACTGAACCTGCTGTTTGAGTCCAATTTGCCTTTTTGGATTGAATTTCCAATGTTAATCGATTCGTGTTGATTCCCTTTTGTTATTATCACTTATTATCGACTTTGATGACATTTTCTTCGTGATTTATGGGAATATCCATTTTGATGGATTCAGTATCGATTTCTTTGGATTTTATTCACGTCTTCGAATGTGAACTTTAGTGATTGATTGTTCCTACAATCTTCTTTGTGATTTTCACTTTAAAAATATAAAGGTTTCAATACTAGTAGTAAATATCAAAATTCTTTCATCAAAACGCTTTCAACACTATTTTATTACAAAGCTCGTTTTCCCAAACCGATTTCCAAGCTATTAGTATATACAAACCTTTACCTCACTCGTATGAGAAATCTAATTAAACGACTTAGTAAAACAAGTGGTATGAAACGCTTGCGTTTACTTCGTCGGTTAATTCTTGGACTTGTTCGATTGAACTTCTTGTGACAATTTTCTAGTGGAGATCTACAATTTGTTCGTAAATATTTAAGTTAAGCTAGTGGTTATGGGACATGAAGCTAAGCTCATATATTTACTAGCTTACTATAATTGACACTTCTTGATGATCATGACGATCATTTTTGTGATTTGGACTAGCAATGTGTGATGATTCTTTGTCTACGAGGGAGACTAAACCCCGTTTGTGTGAGTTTCAACTCATATATGTGGGGTAGCGCCCCATGGTCTTCGGGCCGTTCGTGTCAAAAATTAATGGCTAGCTACCATGAGATAGCGTCTCGTTCGTGTGATATATATATATGTTGATGAGTTTTCATGCTCCCGTTCGTGTGATAGGCCTCCCCCCTATTTTGTGTGATTTCTAGATTTCGTGTGTCGAATTCTGGAATTTTCTTCTTCACCTATTTTTGTGATTTCTATTGATATGATTTATCAATTTTTGTGCATAGGTGAATTCGTGTGTCATTGACTGGATTTCTTGAGATGATTTCTATAATTTGTGTTTCACCAATTTTCGTGATTTCCATTGACAAGTTTTATCAATATTTGTGCATTGGTGAATTTGTGTGTCATTGAATTTTGTGATTGACATTGATATAATCGTCAATAATTGTGGTTTGATGAACGAAATAAGGAGTATGACATTTCTTTGATTCTTGTGTAGATTCTGTGACATTGATTAATCCCTTGATGATTTTCAACTACTTATATATATCACAGCTTGGCATTGTGATTATTGTGTGTTTAGTCATATCTCTTATCATATATCGTTTCATCTGATATTTATAGTTAGACTGATCCGTTTATTATTTTCTTATTAAATAATACTCGGGTCAGACCGAGATGTTACAGGTGCTTCTGCTTGACTTCTCCCCAGGGATTCATTACTCTGACTTTTGGCAAACTACTTAGATTAGTAGTTTATTTTGTTGTATACACTTGAGATATAGACTCATAGTTGTATTCTTTTGTATAGCAGGTGTTGCTATTATTTTGTATTATTGTGGATCTTTTTGACCACTACTCTGATTTACACTTCCATGTGTTTATTATATATTCATATCTTCTTCCGCCTTTGTGATATGAATTATCTGTGACTGAATTGTGTTATGTTTATTTCTATATTTGTTTCCGAAGATTATTATAGCCATTGTGTAGTAGCTTTGTGTTTGTATCGGTATGCTGGATTTCCTCTTGAAATAAAATGCATGTTATACTATCTGACATATCGGTGCTCGCGCAAAGCAATTACACGGATGGTCGCTCCTCAACAGCCTTATTTTCCGTGCTAGTTGACAGCATTACACCGTAGTGTTCTCGACTAGCATGGGTATAGAGGTGGGGCGTCACAGCTTGGTATCAGAGCCAAACTTCGGAACAATATGGAATATTATAACAAGGATCATCGTCCTAAGTCTTTCTTAGGAGTCGTGCTTTAGGATTTTATTCGAGTCTTCGTACCGATTCATCCTATTTTCTTTTATGATTCCTTGTTTTATCTATCAAGATTGCTTGATATTCATTAGTGAATAATCTTGTTCTTCTTTCTTTCTAAAGGAAGAGAAATGTCTAGAACAGGCCGTCCCAGAGCTGGACCATCTAGTGTTCCACCCCAAGATGGAGTTTTTATGACTGCTCAACAGCTTCTTGATTTAGTGACGAATGCTTAAGCAGCTGGAGCTAACCCGGAACCTACTCACCCAAAGTCGGGATTTGCACGCTTGTGCAGCGATTACACTAATTTGGGTGGGGAGCCATTCAAAGGTTTCGAAACTATTATTGAAGTACAGGCTTGGCTAAGGTCATGCGATCGAATCTTTTCTCGCATGAATCTTATTGACCTTCACCGAGTTCAGGTGGCCTCTAGTATGCTCCAAGAAAGAGCATTGGACTGGTACGAGCTTCTTATTTCTGAGATTAATGAAGAGGATCTCACCTGGGAGCAATTACGGGAACGCTTCGAGTTGAAATTTGTACCAGAAGCAGAGAAAGTGACATTGGCTCGACGATTTATAGACCTTGTTCAAGGTGAGTCCTCTGTGACTGATTACGTCGCCTCTTTCGAGTCGCTTTCCAAATATGGGGTTGAATACATCAACACCCCTTTAAAGAAGAACCAGAGGTTCGTCTATGGCTTAAACAAAAATCTTAAGAAGCCATTACTTCTAAAATTAGAAGTTTCTTTCGACCAACTCGTTGATATTGCTCTTCGTCTTGAAGAGGCGGATAAGGAGAATGATGTTGAAGTGGTGTGTTCCAAACCAAACTTCAACAACAAGAAGAGGCCAAACAAATTCAAAGGCCTTTATCCCAATAAGAAAGGGAGGCAAGCAACTCCTGTTGAAAAGACATTTTCCTCTACTCAAGGGAAATGCTATAATTGTGGTTCGAAAGACCATTTTGCGAACAAGTGTTCAAAGCCTCGTACTTGTCGCTATTGCACAAGCCCGGACTATTTTATGCATGTATGTCCCAAACTTCAAAATAGGAAGGAGGGAAAGCTTAATGTTGCTCAAGCCTCTGGCAACACATCTCGTGGCCAAGGTATTTCTCATTCTATTCTGGATGGAATTATTTTATTTCGTGATCATCCTATTCGAGTTCTTTTTGATACGGGTGCGTCCCATTCTTTTATATCAAAAGAACTTGCTGATACTTTTTCTTTGGATGTTTTGTGTTTAATGACTTCTTTGAGAATTGCGAATCCGGTTGGTGGATCCGCGACAATCAGTTTATTGTGTAAAGATGTCGAGATTATTTTGTGTGATTTTTCTTTCTGAGCCGATTTGCATGTCATGCGTTATTTAGGCTTTGGAATGATTTTGGGAATGGATTGGCTTAACCGTTATGAAGCTCATATCCTATGTCCTGAGCGGACTATTCATCTTCGATATCCTCAATCTGTTAAGCAGATTTCTATTAATCTTAAGGATTCAGATTCCAGCTTGGTTGCATCTTTATATTCTTTAAATCCTCGTGATGACGATGATGATGATGAGGGTGATATTATTTCTCTTATTCACGTCGTTCGTGAATTTTCCGACATATTCGAGCCCGTTTTAGGATTACCACCTAAGCGAGCAATTGAGTTCAGAATTAATCTTATTCCTGGAGCTCAACCTATCACTCGTCCTCCATATCGTATGTCCAATAAAGAAAACGAAGAGATGCGTAAACAATTATCCGAATTGGAGACGAAGCAATTTATTCGCTCTAGTTCCTCGCCTTGGGGAGCTTCAGCTATTTTTGTAAAGAAATCTGATGGAACACTTAGGCTTTGCGTTGACTACCGCAAGCTTAATGATCTTACTATCAAAAATAAATATCTTTTACCTCGGATTGATGATCTATTCGATCAACTTAGTGGTGCTAGAGTATTTTCACAATTAGACTTAGCTACTGGTTTTCATCAGCTTCGTATAACAGAGGATAGCATTCCTTTGACATCGTTCCGTACTCGTTATGGATCTTATGAATGGCTTGTTATGCCATTTGGTCTAACGAATGCTCCGGCTTATGTCGTTAACCTTATGAATAGAGTTTTCAAAGACTTCCTCGACCGATTTGATCTCATCTTTATCGATGATATTCTTGTGTATTCTAAAACCGAGGAGGAGCATGAAAAACATCTTCGGATTGTGTTGGAAACTCTTAGGAGTAATCAGTTAAAGGCAAAATTTTCTAAATGCCACTTTTGGCAATCTCGTGTGAAGTTTCTCGGTCGTATTATTTCCGAATCCGGAATTTCCGTGGATCCTTCAAAGATTGAAGCGATTCAAGATTGGAAGAGACCGAAGAGTGTGACAGAGATTCGTAGTTTTCTCGGATTGGCGGGCTATTACCGTCGTTTTATCAAAGACTTTTATAAGATTGTCGTGCCTCTCACTAGCTTGACGAAGAAAGGTGTTAAATACATTTGGTCGGACAAATGTGAAGCTTCTTTTCAGAAATTAAAAGAGCTTCTTTCTGATGCTCCTATTCTTGTTATTCCTGTGGGGAATCAGGATTTCGTTGTTTATACTGATGCTAGTCGCATTGGTTTGGGTGCCGTTCTTATGCAAAGAGAACGTGTTATTGCTTATGCTTCTAGGCAATTGAAGCCTGCTGAGACTAGATATGCCACTCATGATTTAGAGCTCACAGCTACTGTTTTTGCTCTTCGGATTTGGCGTCATTATCTTTTGGGAGAGAAATTTGTTCTTTATACTGATCACAAGTCCTTGAAGTATTTATTCTCTCAAAAGGAACTTAATATGCGTCAACAACGTTGGCTCGAGTTCCTTGCTCCTTATGATCTTGATATCCTTTATACTCCCGGAAAGGAAACCGCGTTGCGGATGTACTTAGTCGAAAGAAACAAGCGATTGTTTCTATGATGATATCTGAATGGAACGATCTCGAGATTTTATCCACTTGCGAAATTCGAGACCGTGTTTCCGATTTATGTTCATCTCTTGTTTTATGTAGCCTTGAGGCTCATCCTTCTCTGTTAGACCGCATTCTTGAAGCTCAAGGGCTAGATCCCGAATTGGCTCTTCTTGGCCAAAATTTTAAGGATAAAATTGATATTGAAGGTTTGAAAGACTTTGATATTGATTCTCGTGGCGGCATTCAGAAATTTGTTAGACTTATCGTGCCAAATATTAGTGATCTTCGAAAAGATAATTTAGAAGATTCTCATCGTTCCAAATTCACCATTCATCCCGGTAGTAGCAAAATGTACGCGGATATGAAGCTACTTTATTATTGGGAGGGAATGAAACTTGACATCGCTAACTTCGTTAAGCGTTGCATGACTTTCCAACTCGTTAAGGCCGAACATCAAAGGCCCAGTGGGTTATCGCAACCTTTAGAAATTCCAATTTGGAAGTGGGACCAGATTTCCATGGATTTTATTGATGGCCTTCCCCATTCTCGTTCGGGTCATGATAGCTTATGGGTGATTGTTGATAGGCGTACTAAATCTGCCCATTTTATTCCCGTTCGGTCTAACCGAACCGTTCCTCTTTTGGCCAAGCTCTTTGTTAAAGAGATTGTTAAATTACATGGAGTTCCTACATCTATTGTTAGTGATCGTGATCCATTGTTTACTAGTGGATTTTGGAAGAGTCTTCGAAAAGCTTTGGGAACGAAGCTTAATTTTAGCACCGCTTATCATCCTCAGTCCGATGGACAAACTGAGCGTGTGAATCAAACTCTTGAAGATCTTCTTCGTGCATGTGTTCTTGATTTTGGTGGAAGTTGGGAAGATCATATTTCACTTGTTGAATTTTCCTATAATAATAGCTTCCAATCTAGTATTGGTATGGCACCTTTCGAGGCACTCTATGGAAGGCCATGCCGATCTCCTTCTTGTTGGCTTGAGGCCGGTGAGAAACTGGTTTTAGGTCCAGATCTTATTCGTGATTCCACAGAAAAGATTGAACTTATTCGACATAAGATGAAAGAAGCCCAGAGTAGACAAAAATCCTATGCCGATAACCGAAGAAGGAAGTTAGAGTTTTCTGTGGGAGGTCTTGTGCGTGTCACCTATGAAAGGTGTTGTGCGTTTCAGTCGATCGAAAAAGTTAGCGCCTCGATATATTGGGCCATTTCCTATCACTGAACGTATTGGTTCCATGGCATATCGCTTTTTATTACCGGCTCAATTTTCTGCCATCCATGACGTGTTTCACGTTTCTCAACTTCGGAAGTGTCTTCGAGATTCCGATTCTATTCTTGAGCCCGGTGTTGTGGAAGAGATAGAAGTTTCGCCTAATTTAACTTATGAGCAACATCCTATTCGTATCATTGCTTCGGAGGTCAAACGTCTTCGAAATAAAGATGTTCCGCTTGTGAAAGTTCAATGGTCTTCAAATCCTAAGGATTGTTCTTGGGAATCTAGAGAGTTCATCGAGCGAACACATCCGGACTTACTTTCTCATGCTCTTTGAGGTGAACTTCTTATTTCGAATTTCTTCTTTTGTGTTAATATGCATCTATGGTTGTTACTATTAGTTCATTTATTCCTTATGATTGCGTGGACGCAATTTCTTTAAGGTGGGGAGTCTGTAACAACCCGCATATTTATCGATTTTATATTTAATATTTTATTTAAATATTTTATCGATACTCGGAATTTAGTCCGAAAAGATACTTTTTGCATATGATCGAATTAGGACTCGGGACCACTCCCATTGAGTTTAAAATGCCGTTTGCGACCTTTTTGAGTATAAGCTTCGATAAGTTTGGAGTAAGTTGATTTTTGCTACTTTTTCACTTAGGGTTTTGATTTGGGCTGAGCCCACTTATGTATTCAGTCCCAACCCCTCTCCTCCTCATTCACTTCCTTTCTATTTTCTTTTTTTTACTCAAGCTTTAGCAACAATGGTGGGAGAGATGAGAAATTAAAACTCAAGCCCTAGTTTTCTTTTGCAAATCAAGTTCTAGCTCCAAACTAATAGAAGAACCCATTGGTAAGCTTCTCTTCTTCTTCTCCAACTCAATCTCTTATCAATTTCAGAAATTCCTAAACCTAACTTTGGAAATGTTCTTCTTTTAAAGCTTAGAATCAAGCTTCTTGAGTTGGATTTGAAGAGTGGTTGATTCTCCTTTGCTTTCAAGCATCTTCTTCAATCGTTTGAGTTCAAAGGTGAGATTTTTATCTCACATCTATGCTATAATTATCTTTGGTTGTTGGGTATGAATTCCTAACACTTCTTCATGTGCATTTTCTCTTGATTTGGATTGGTTTTGCGAATATTCCAATTTTTGGGTTTTTAAGTCAAATTTGTGTGAAAATCCTTATATGGATGTTTGATCGTGCTTTTGGTGATGCATCGAGGAGCATATAGGGCCAGGTTGCCGATTGGCATAAAACCTTAGAGACAATGTTCGTCCGGTTGCATTTTGGAAGAGTTTGCTCTTCATTTGAATAGGCTGAAAAACAGCCCAGGCATGATTCAGTCGACTGAATCTTCTGTTCAGTCAACTGAACCTGGAAACCGAAAGTTTCCAGGTATGATTCAGTCGACTGAATCCTCTGTTCAGTCGACTGAACCTGGAAACAGAAAGTTTCCTGAACCTGGAAAATTTCCAGGTATAGAGTCAGTCGACTGAAAACTCTGTTCAGTCGACTGAACCTGCTGTTTGAGTCCAATTTGCCTTTTTGGATTGAATTTCCAATGTTAATCGATTCGTGTTGATTCCCTTTTGTTATTATCACTTATTATCGACTTTGATGACATTTTCTTCATGATTTATGGGAATATCCATTTTGATGGATTCGGTATCGATTTCTTTGGATTTTATTCACGTCTTCGAATGTGAACTTAGTGATTGATTGTTCCTACAATCTTCTTTGTGATTTGTCACTTTAAAAATATAAAGGTTTTAATACTAGTAGTAAACATCAAAATTCTTTCATCAAAACGATTTCAACACTATTTTATTACAAAGCTCGTTTTCCCAAACCGATTTCTAAGCTATTAGTATATACAAACCTTTACCTCACTCGTGTGAGAAATCTAATTAAACGACTTAGTAAAACAAGTAGTATGAAACGCTTGCGTTTACTTCGTCGGTTAATTCTTGGACTTGTTCGATTGAACTTCTTGTGACAATTTTCTAGTGGAGATCTACAATTTGTTCGTAAATATTTAAGTTAAGCTAGTGGTTATGGGACATGAAGCTAAGCTCATATATTTACTAGCATACTGTAATTGACACTTCTTGATGATCATGACGATCATTTTTGTGATTTAGACTGGCAATGTGTGATGTCTCTTTGTCTACGAGGGAGACTAAACCCCGTTTGTGTGAGTTTCAACTAACATATGTGGGGTAGCGCCCCATGGTCTTCGGGCCGTTCGTGTGTCAAAAATTAATGGTTAGCTACCATGAGATAGCGTCTCGTTCGTCTGATACGTATGTTGGTGAGTTTTCATGCTCCCGTTCGTGTGATAGGCCTCCCCCCTATTTTGTGTGATTTCTGGATTTCGTGTGTCGAATTCTGGAATTTTCTTCTTCGCCTATTTTTGTGATTTCTATTGATATGATTTATCAATTTTTGTGCATAGGTGAATTCGTGTGTCATTGATTGGATTTCTTGAAATGATTTTTATAATTTGTGTTTCACCAATTTTCGTGATTTCCATTGATAAGTTTTATCAATATTTGTGCATTGGTGAATTTGTGTGTCATTGACTTTTGTGATTGACATTGATATAATCGTCAATAATTGTTGTTTGATGAACGAAATAAGGAGTATGACATTTCTTTGATTCTTGTGTAGATTCTGTGACATTGATTAATCCCTTGATGATTTTCAACTACTTATATATATCACAGCTTGGCATTGTGATTATTGTGTGTTTAGTCATATCTCTTATCCTATATCGTTTCATCTGATATTTATAGTTAGACTGATCCGTTTATTATATTCTTATTAAATAATACTCGGGTCAGACCGAGATGTTACAGGTGCTTCTGCTTGACTTCTCCCCAGGGATTCATTACTCTGACTTTTGGCAAACTACTTAGATTAGTAGTTTATTTTGTTGTATACACTTGAGATATAGACTCATAGTTGTATTCTTTTGTATAGCAGGTGTTGCTATTCTTTTGTATTATTGTGGATCTTTTTGACCACTACTCTGATTTACACTTCCATGTGTTTATTATATATTCATATCTTCTTCCGCCTTTGTGATATGAATCATCTGTGACTGAATTGTGTTATGTTTATTTCTATATGTTTCCGAAGATTATTATAGCCACTGTGTAGCAGCTTTGTGTTTGTATCGGTATGCCAGATTTCCTCTTGAAATAAAATGCATGTTATACTATCTGACATATCGGTGCTCGCGCAAAGCAATTACCCGGATGGTCGCTCCTCAACAGCCTTATTCTCCGTGCTAGTTTACAACATTACACCGTAGTGTTCTCGACTAGCATGTGTATAGAGGTGGGGCGTCAAATTGGGGATTTAATATTATCAAAGAGAATTAAATATTGTCCTAATGTAATTTAGATAAATTGTGTAATTAAATGCTTGCTCCATTCAGAATATGACAATGGGTGTAATAATTTGGATGGTAAGAAATAGTTATAAGTTACATGTTTAATTTGGTTGATGAAATTTAAATAGAAATAAATGTTAATACACTAAATAAAGTTACATTTAATATGAGAAGTAATACCATGTTAGAAGTGGTCAAATTTAGGGTGTTAAGACTTATAAATGGAAATTAAGAGGCAGTTGAAATTTAGTGGACTTTAATGTGTATTGATGAGAAATTTACGCTATGACTAAAGAGGTAAATGGAATAAATACAAACCAATGTGAATTGTATACATGGGATGACAATTTTAGTGAATAATAGGATTTAAACCTAATAAATAAATTCCTTGAAATTTGAGTTGTAATCGCTGCATAAATTGGAATTGTACGTTAATTTTGAATTATTCTATAATAAATTTATGTAGGAAGTTGTTTGAGGGATTCTAAATTTACCAAGTAATCCAAACTGACAAATTTTGCAAATATTTAAAGTTGAGTTGTAAATCTGATTCAATTAACCTATTAACTAATTTATTCATTTGGAATATAAATGGCAATGATAGGATTTATTGCAATTAAAGGTAATTTAATTTGTACGCTATTTTAAATTAAGTCAAAACGGGTGGATATTAGGAACCAAGACTTAAAAATAGGGTAGATACATTTTATTCCAATAAGACTAGTATGACTAGAGTGGAGGATTTTATTTTGGAGTCTATGTTATAATTTCAAAGTTTAGTAGATATTGAAATAAAGTAAACATTTGAATCTATGAACCTATCAACTCAAATTTTCATTTAAATTTGTTTAATCATTGTAATTTGTTTGAGAAAATGAAGAGGTGTAATAACTTTAGGTATAAATGGAAGTATGTATGGGAAAATGAATTATTTGCAGGGAAATATTTGGTAAAAGGGGTGGGACTAAGGAAAGGTTATTGTTTGTTGGAAACATTAATTAATATGGGAATATAATTAGACAAGCATAACCCATGCAAGTGTATAATTAAGAAATGAAGCAATAATTAATAATTATTAACCAATCCAAAATTTGGTAACCCATTTAATTAGTGATTGGTATAGGCTATTTATTTAAGTAACAGTGCAATACCAATTTATGTATTTGCGAAATGTTAATAAAATATTTATAGTACGGAATTCAAAACTATATATACATAGGAATGTGGATTTGATAGTATGTAAACTTAGTCGATTTACAATAGTTAAATCTATTGGGAATGAATAAGAATCTAAGATAATTATTACGGTAATTTGAAATTTAGTTAAAAATGGAAATTATTTATGAATTTGAAATTTAATGAAATTATATTGAAACTTAAATAAAGCGTCTAAATTTATATTTGTAAATACGTTTAAAATTCAATGTAAATGATTGAGGAAGAAATTTATTTATTTACTGATCCGTAACGTATCCAATTAATATGAAATATTCTGGTGGGCCAACAACCGTTTTTCTCATTTATAATTCGTGCCTACCTATTCGTTTTCACTTTGTCTATAAATAGGCTGTGTAAACCCTAGCCTCCATCTATCTTCATTTCTCTGTGTGTTCTTTTCTTTAACTTCTTCTTTTCCAAAGGCTGCAAAATTCTAGATCTAATTACAGTCCAAAATATAAATAAAAATTCAAACTCCTCTAAAAATTCCAGAAAAATTTATATGTCATAGTTCTCGAAGATTAATATTCTTTATTTTAGTTTATTTGATTTTCAATACAATTTCTTTAACGTTTAACTTGTGTAATTTTCACATACCGTGTCCGATTCACGCGAGATTATTTTTGTTAGGATCGTATTGAAATTTCAGATCTGTTGACGCTGGTTTGGATGAATTTAGAGACTACAAAATTTTGGGTTTAAATTGGCTTTAAATCCAATTTAAATTCAAAAGGTGAGTTTTTTAACCCACTCACAACTTCTAAAATATTTTATGTTTGTTAAATTGATTTTTAGATATGAGTAGAAATTTATATATGATTTGTTTGGCATGTTTTATTCATCTTCTCAGTTAATTCGCATTTTATTTATTTAACTGTTTATTATTTTAATTATTGCATATAAATTTACAGTTAGAATTTATTTCGCATATAAACTGCTAGTTAACAGTTATTAAATTTATTATTAAATATAAACTGTTATTTATTACCTGTATAATTTATATGCTCTATATCGATGACTGTTTAAATTGGACGATGATTGCAAATAATGGTTGATGATTGATATTTGGATGAATGGATGCTATATTTATATTGTATAAACTGCAAGTCATCATGCATTTTCATTTCATTCGGGATTGCGGTTTGAAATGATATACAACCGCATTTTTTTTATTTTAAATTGCGGATTGAAATGATAAACATCCGTATCACTTGACCATAGGATAGAAAATCTTATACAGGCACCGCGGTAAATATATAAAATTATTTTTGGAAATGTTTTACTATGGTTTTGTAAAGCTATACATATATATATGGTTTATGGGTTTTTATTTGATCATTAATAAAAGCTATATATATATATATATATAGAAATTTTCCGGTTTTAGGCTTTGTATAAAAATTGATTTGAAGTATAAACCGAAGTTTGATTTTAAGATCAAATACGATTAAGCATTTAATTAAAATTTAATTTATGGTAGTTCTATTGACTTAAATGAGAATAAAATTGGAAGTTGAATATTAAGTTAAATCGAAATTTCAATAAAAGTTAAATTTTTAAAGGGTATGATTTATAACTTGATTTTGTGTAAAATGATTTAAATGAGTATCAGGTTGTTTTAAATGAATATATCAAGTTAAATAAATTGAAAAAATTTCCAGTTATGTGAAGTTAAAGGTTTACTTAAATTTTATTGAATTCAATAAGTAAACATTTCAAGTCTAAATAATAAGTAATTGGATTTGATACATATGGGTTTGTCAAATAAGTTTGTTTTGAAATGATGGAATATTTAAAGCTTTTAACCATAAGAATTGAAATGGTATTTGAAAGTTTAAATCGATATTTAGAATTGATTTGTGAAATCTAAAGAAGCTATTTTGTTAAATATTTAACCATTTAAGAGATGGAAATTTGTTTCAAAGCTATGTTTTTTTCAAGGTAGTATAAGTTGGAAATATTATATTCAAGAGTTTTGATTTCTAAATATTTTACTTTGAAAACCCTATGATTTTGGAAATAATATATATTGGAAAATAAAATGATATCGTATTGATTTGGGGTTTTAAGAATAAAAATGATATCGTTTTTATATGGGTTTTAAATGGATATTTTATTTTGGTTTTAAAAGTATAATTATTTTTAAATGACCGCGGTGTTATAATAACGATTGGTTGGCAAAGAGACCGGGATCGGATATGGACATACTCTCTGTCGATACCGAAAACCACTTTGACTAACCGTGTACGCGGTGGAGATTCCAGAATGAAGTAGGTTGGTGGCGGCGTTTCCTGTAAGGTAAATACGTGGACCTGACTCCCGTGAGTTGGCATAAGGTAGCTAAAACAGGAGCGATTCTCGGGCCAATGAGGTCATTCCTCTGATCGGACACTCCTCTTCGATATTATACTTTGATTTTGGATAGATTCAGTGGCCATTTTTATTTTTGTTTTGGGGGAGTTTGTTCGAGGTGGGCGGTAGCTGCGGGCTGCGCGTTTCCACCAGCCCGGATAGCAATTGGTATATCTACCCTGGCATTGCCTAGTTGTGCCGTGTCACCTACCCTATCGCGCCTTGTACGAGTTTGGATTTCTCCCGTAGCCCGTGTGGTATCCTCTGGTGGCTTCCCGATCAGGAGGGACTATGATATTGGATGGACTGCTGGGACTATTATTGTGTTAAGGTGAATATTGGGTCACTCCTTAATACTATTTAAAAGTAAGTTTATTTTACAATTAGACACTATTATAATAGCGCAATATACTATATAGTAAATAGTTTAACGGATCCTTAGGAGATGTAAATCACGAGCATCTCTTGAGTTACTGCACTCATATTTATTTCTGTTAATTTAACTTACATAAGATCTTTTAGTTCTGACTCGAGTGTTTTGTCTTTTCAATTCGCTCGGGTCAGTCTGAGCGTTTCAGGATTTGAAGTTTTAGCTCTGGAGGACGAAGACGAAAATTTGTAATATTACTATCTACTATTTTATTCCACTACAATGTATTCCGCTGCATTGTTATTGGTATGTGTAACTCTGATATGTATTGTATAAATGTTTTGTAAATAGATTTATAAGCTGTATATTTTATTATTATATTTTATCCTCCCGCTGCGAGATTCTGTTTTCTTTCTTTTTTTTCTTTCTTGTTTTGTTCTTATTTACCCCATCATAATCCGCCCTTCCGTATGGTTCGAATTGGCAAGTGTGTCTGTTTAAATCGTGCGAAAAGGCTGGATGTTACAGTTGGTATCAGAGCTTTGGTTTAGCAATAAACCTTAGCTTTGTGGGGTTTGACTCTTTACTAATAGGGTAGTAATACCCTATGGGAGTCACTGAGTGTATATATATGAGAGAGAGTATTTGTTAGTGTTATAAAAAGGTTTTAATATTGTGTTAATCTATTCCGTTTTGTATTTATAAACTCTGGCAGGTGCATGGGACGCTGTGACATCAATAGGGGTTTCTAAACATTTAATAGGACAAACCGACATAATATTTGTTTTAATATAGGTGAATGAAATAATTTTACCTATTATATTTTCTATAAAATAATTTTTCAAAATAATATATATATTTGGTTGTAATAGATTGGTTGTTAGGTAATGAAGGTTTTGAATAATGATAGAAATAAGATTTAAAAATAAGATAAATGAAATTTGGAAATTTAGGACTTAAGATACGGGGTTTTGGAATTTTCCGTAAAATTTTTGGAATATAATTGTTATAAGTATTTTCTGATATGAATATTTAATATAATTAAAAAGAAATTGTTTTAAAGAAGATTTTTGGAGAAAATAAGTTTTGTACTTTCCTCTCTGTTGCTGGAAAATAATTTCGGTGATGAGTGCACGCATCATCGACATTCATTTTCGAGTTTCGAAGTGGGAAGACCACTGTAGTAATTTACTGCAGAATTGTTAAGAAAATTTTATCGTTTTAATTATAATTGGATATATATGTTAAGTGTAGATATCTATCTATTATTTTAAATGATTTAAAATTTAACCCGGTATTTGGTTCTTAAGTTCCAGGTTTATTAATAGTACAATTAAGTGTAGCAAATGTGAACCTTTAAGTAAAACCTTAGTGAACCTTAGTAAATGGATAAAGAAAATTCTTTATTTATTAGAATTGATGTTATAAGGTTACAAATTAGGTGTAATTGAAATGTTACTATTATTAAATATTAGCATTAAATAAGTGAATGAAAGTAAAAGTAAGTTGAAATTGTAACTTATAAAACGAATATATAATTAATGAACCACTAAAAAAATAAAAGGAATTGAGAAGAAACTTGTATAAATTTTCACTTACATTCTTAAAGCATATATATAACTTGCCATATAATAAAAGTTACAGTGTTAGTAATAAAATGTAAGTGGGAAATCTTACAAGTGAAGCTTGAGATAATGAAAGTATTCAATGAATTTGCTGTTATAAATGGGAATTTATTGTTATAAACTTAAGTTGTAAATTTAAATTTTACCATAATTAAAGGTAAGTATTATAATTAGATGATTTTAAAACTTAAGTAAATAGAATGAAATTCTATAATAAATGAAACTGTGAGAAATAAATAAATAAAATTTAGAAATACATAAATGGAATGCAATAAAAAGAAACTTACATGACATTTAAAATGGAAGATGAATATTGTAAGTAATAAATGAAATAAATGAGGTAATCACTCATTAATGAAAGAAAGGAAATCAAACAACTAAAGTATGAAATAAAGATTTATAATAAGTTAAATTGATTGTTGGGTTGAATGGTTATTGTTTGATTTATGTTTGGTTGGGTAAGGAAATTTGAAATTGTTGGATGAATAAATAATTTATTCCATCTAAGACTGTTGAGTAAATGATGCACTTGATAGTTATTTTTCATTCCGTACAATTTCAAGTTTGAACCCAAACAACTATTTGATTTGTGTGATTGTATGGTTGTTTTGTAATTGTATGTATGCTGTTCGAGGAAATTGATGGTTGTTGTATTAATTTGGATGATTAGTGATTGGAACTACTTAGATATTTAAATTTTGGACTTAGAAATATTTCGAAATGTTCTCCAAACTCTAATAAATTTAAGTATAAAAAGATAATGTTGTAAATTTGTATATTTTAAGAAAAGTAACAGATACTGTAAATTTAATTGTTTATAAGGTAATGTTTTGAATAAGATATGTAGATTCTAAATCCTTCTTTTCCCTTCTTTTTCCTTTTCGGGGACGAAAAGTTTTGAGTGGGGGAGAATGTAACGACCCGTAAATTTCGACAATTTAAGTTGGTTAATTTAATTAAGATTTTGTAATTTAATTTAAAAAGAGATGAAATATAAAGGGTAAGTAAAACTAAATATTAGCATAGGGAATAAATCCTAATAAAGGTAGTAGTGAGAGCGTACACTTTGAATTTTTTTTTATATATGAAAGGTAAGCAGTAAAATTATCCAATGCAATATTCGATTTATTAAAAGTAACTGCATGAAAATCTAGACAGTAAAGTTAATCTAGCTGAATTTGTATGAATTGAATGAAATAGGTTTAATATGAATGGTATATTATGTTATAAAATCAAATGAGAAAAGCAGGCGTAATTATTTGATTTATCTAATGAATTAAACATGTTGAATAGTAACTGAATGTTAATAAATGTAAAATTATACAATTTTGTTAGATGATTTGGTCATAATGTTTAATAATTGATTAAATAATAACGGAAGTATGTATGCAAGTTTAATAGAAACATGAATAGCCTGAATATAATTAAATGAAACCATGCAATAATGTGGTAAATGATGGCATTTATGAATGAAATAAGATATGTTGGTAATTTGAATTTAATTCTAAAATGTGTAAACTGAATGTAATTTAATGTAATAAGGAGTGCAATAACAATTGATTGGGATTCAAATTCATCTTAAATAAAATTTCTATAGTAATTGAAATTTACTATTTTGCGATTTAGGTGAGAAATAAAGTTTTAATGAAATTAAGGAATGTAATCTAATTCCATGTAAAGAGTCAATATGTATAATAGCAAGGTTTTAATTAAATAAATGGTTTTATGTAGATTTCAACTGATAATTTATGAAGTCTAATGTGAGATCATATTTGCAGTTAATTTTCTTAAGTTGTGCAGTAAGGTAGGTTAATTTGTCAATAAAGATAGTTGATTCTATAAGATGAAATAAAGGTTAGTATTAATTATAATATGAAGATTGTTGATAACGTTATTTGGGGGTT
Source organism: Allium cepa (assembly GCA_030765085.1). Taxonomy (NCBI): domain Eukaryota; kingdom Viridiplantae; phylum Streptophyta; class Magnoliopsida; order Asparagales; family Amaryllidaceae; genus Allium; species Allium cepa. The sequence continues at coordinate 398,468,927 of CM060938.1, read as the reverse complement.
GAGGGATAAGTTGAAATTTGATAATTAAGATATTTAGACGTACAGTATATAAAGAAAGATATATTGATTCCATTTAATAAATTGGGGATTTAATATTATCAAAGAGAATTAAATATTGTCCTAATGTAATTTAGATAAATTGTGTAATTAAATGCTGGCTCCATTCAGAATATGACAATGGGTGTAATAATTTGGATGGTAAGAAATAGTTATAAGTTACATGTTTAATTTGGTTGATTAAATTTAAATAGAAATAAATGTTAATACACTAAATAAAAGTTACATTTAATATGAGAAGTAATACCATGTTAGAAGTGGTCAAATTTAGGGTGTTAAGACTTATAAATGGAAATTAAGAGGCAGTTGAAATTTAGTGGACATTACTGTGTATTAATGAGAAATTTACGCTATGACTAAAGAGGTAAATGGAATAAATACAAACCAATGTGAATTGTATACATGGGATGACAATTTTAGTTAATAATAGGATTTAAACCTAAATAAATAAATTCCTTGAAATTTGAGTTGTAATCGCTGCATAAATTGGAATTGTACGTTAATTTTGAATTATTCTATAATAAATTTATGTAGGAAGTTGTTTAAGGGATTCTAAATTTACCAAGTAATCCAAACTGACAAATTTTGCAAATATTTAAAGTTGAGTTGTAAATCTGATTCAATTAACCTATTAAATAATTTATTCATTTGGAATATAAATGGCAATGATAGGATTTATTGCAATTAAAGGTAATGTAATTTGTACGCTATTTTAAATTAAGTCAAAACGGGTGGATATTAGGAACCAAGACCTAAAAATAGGGTAGATACATTTTATTCCAATAAGACTTGTATGACTAGAGTGGAGGATTTTATTTTGGAGTCTATGTTATAATTTCAAAGTTTAGTAGATATTGAAATAAAGTAAACATTTGAATCTATGAATCTATCAACTCAAATTTTCATTTAAATTTTTTTAATCATTGTAATTTGTTTGAGAAAATAAAGAGGTATAATAAGTTTAGTTGTAAATGGAAGTATGTATGGGAAAATGAATTATTTGCAGGGAAATATTTGGTAAAAGGGGTGGGACTAAGGAAAGGTTATTGTTTGTTGGAAACATTAATTAATATGGGAATATAATTAGACAAGCATAACCCATGCAAGTGTATAATTAAGAAATGAAGCAATAATTAATAATTATTAACCAATCCAAAATTTGGTAACCCATTTAATTAGTGATTGGTATAGGCTATTTATTTAAGTAACAGTGCAATACCAATTTATGTATTTGCGAAATGTTAATAAAATATTTGTAGTATGGAATTCAAAACTAAATATACATAGGAATGTGGATTTGATAGTATGTAAACTTAGTCGATTTACAATAGTTAAATCTATTGGGAATGAATAAGAATCTAAGATAACTATTACGGTAATTTGAAATTTAGTTAAAAATGGAAATTATTTATGAATTTGAAATTTAATGAAATTATATTGAAACTTAAATAAAGCGTCTAAATTTATATTTGTAAATACGTTTAAAATTCAATGTAAATGATTGAGGAAGAAATTTATTTATTTACTGATCCGTAACATATCTAGTTAATATAAAATATTCTGGTGGGCCAATAACCGTTTTGCGCGTTTATAATTCGTGCCTACCTATTCGTTTTCACTTTGTCTATAAATAGGCTGTGTAAACCCTAGCCACCATCTATCTTCATTTCTCTGTGTGTTCTTTTCTTCAACTTCTTCTTTTCCAATGGCTGCAAAATTCTAGATCCAATTACAGTCCAAAATATAAATAAACATTCAAACTCCTCTAAAAATTCCAGAAAAATTTATATGTCATATTTCTCAAAGAGAGGTATTCTTTATTTTAGTTTATTTGATTTTCAATACAATTTCTTTAACGTTTAACTTGTGTAATTTTCACATACCGTGTCCGATTCACGCGAGATTATTTTTGTTAGGATCGTATTGAAATTTCAGATCTGTTGACGCTGGTTTGGATGAATTTAGAGACTGCGAAATTTTGGGTTTAAATTCGATTTAAATCCAATTTAAATTCAAAAGGTGAGTGTTTTAACCCACTCACAACTTCTAAAATATTTTATGTTTGTTAAATTGATTTTTAGATATGAGTAGAAATTTATATATGATTTGTTTGGCATGTTTTATTCATCTTCTCAGTTAATTCGCATTTTATTTATTTAACTGTTTATTATTTTAATTATTGCATATAAATTTACAGTTAGAATTTATTTTGCATATAAACTGCTCGTTAATAGTTATTAAATTTATTATTGAATATAAACTGTTATTTATTACCTGTATAATTTATATGCTCTATATCGATGACTGTTTAAATTGGACGATGATTGCAAATAATGGTTGATGATTGATATTTGGATGAATGGATGCTATATTTATATTGTATAAACTGAAAGTCATCATGCATTTTCATTTCATTCGGGATTGCGGTTTGAAATGATATACAACCGCATTTTTTTTATTTTAAATTGCGGATTGAAATGATAAACATCCGTATCACTTGACCATAGAATAGAAAATCTTATGCAGGCACCGCGGTAAATATATAAAATTATTTTTGGAAATGTTTTACTATGGTTTTGTAAAGCTATACATATATATATATGGTTTATGGATTTTTATTTGATCATTAATAAAAGCTATATATATATATACACAAATTTTCCGGTTTTAGGCTTTGTATAAAAATTGATTTGAAGTATAAACCGAAGTTTGATTTTAAGGTCAAATACGATTAAGAATTTAATTAAAATTTAATTTCTGGTAGTTCTATTGACTTAAATGAGAATAAAATTGGAAGTTGAATATTAAGTTAAATCGGAATTTAAATAAAAGTTAAATTTTTAAAGGATATGATTTATAACTTGATTTTGTGTAAAGTGATTTAAATGAGTATCAGGTTATTTTAAATGAATATATCAAGTTAAATAAATTGAAAAAATTTCCAGTTATGTGAAGTTAAAGGTTTACTTAAATTTTATTGAATTCAATAAGTAAACATTTCAAGTTAAATAATAAGTAATTGGATTTGATACATATGGGTTTGTCAAATAAGTTTGTTTTGAAATGGTGGAATATTTAAAGTTTTTAACCATAAGAATTGAAATGGTATTTGGAAGTTTAAATCGATATTTATAATTGATTTGTGAAATCTAAAGAAGCTATTTTGTTAAATATTTAACCATTTAAGAGATGGAAATTTGTTTCAAAGCTATGTTTTTTTCAAGGTAGTATAAGTTGGAAATATTATGTTCAAGAGTTTTGATTTCTAAATATTTTACTTTGGAAACCCTATGATTTTGGAAATAATATATATTGGAAAATAAAATGATATCGTGTTGATTTGGGGTTTTAAGAATAAAAATGATATCGTTTTTATATGGGTTTTAAATGGATATTTTATTTTGGTTTTAAAAGTATAATTATTTTTAAATGACCGCGGTGTTATAATAACGATTGGTTGGCAATGAGACTGGGATCGGATATGGACATACTCTCTGTCGATACCGAAAACCACTTTGACTAACCGTGTACGTGGTGGAGATTCCAGAATGAAGTAGGTTGGTGGCGGCGTTTCCTGTAAGGTAAATACGTGGACCCGACTCCCGTGAGTTGGCATAAGGTGGCTAAAACATGAGCGATTCTCGGGCCAATGAGGTCATTCCTCTGATCGGACACTCCTCTTCGATATTATACTTTGACTTTGGATTGATTCGGTGGCCACTTTTATTTTTGTTTTGGGGAAGTTTGTTCGAGGGGGCGGTAGCTGCGCGCTGCGCCTTTCCACCAGCCCGGATAGCAATTGGTATATCTACCCTGGCATTGCCTAGTTGTGCCGTGTCACCTACCCTATCGCGCCTTGTACGAGTTTGGATTTCTCCCGTAGCCCGTGTGGTATCCTCTGGTGGCTTCCCGATCAGGAGGGACTATGATATTGGATGGACTACTGGGACTATTATTGTGTTAATGGGAATATTGGGTCACTCCTTAATTCTATTTAAAAGTAAGTTTATTTTACAATTAGACACTATTATAATAGCGCAATATACTATATAGTAAATAGTTTAACGGATCCTTAGGAGATGTAAATCCCGAGCAGCTCTTGAGTTACTGCACTCATATTTATTTCTGTTAATTTAACTTACATAAGATCTTTTAGTTCTGACTCGAGTGTTTTGTCTTTTCAATTCGCTCGGGTCAGTCCGAGCGTTTCAGGATTTGAAGTTTTAGCTCTGGAGGAAGAAGACGAAAATTTGTAGTATTACTATCTACTATTTTATTCCACTACACTGTATTCCGCTGCATTGTTATTGGTATGTGTAACTCTGATATGTATTATATAAATGTTTTGTAAACAGATTTATAAGCTTTATATTTTATTATTATATTTTATCCTCCTGCTGCGAGATTCTATTTTCTTTCTTTCTTTTCTTTCTTGTTTTTTTCTTATTTACCCCATAACAATCCGCCCTTCCGTATGGTTTGAATTGGCAAGTGTGTCTGTTTAAACGTGCGAAAAGGCGGGATGTTACCAATTGATACTTCTCGTTGATCATGACGATCATCTTTGTAATTTAGACTAGCAATGTGCGATGTCTCTTTGTCTGCGAGGGAGACTAAACCCCGTTTTGTGGAGTTTCAACTCAAATTGGTGGGGTAGCAACCCATGGTCTTCGGGCCATTTGTGGAGCTTCGGCTCAATTTGTGATAGTTAGCAACCATGGAATTAGCGTTCCGTTTGTGATACACGTGTTGGTGAGCTTTATGCTCCCGTTTATGATAGGCCTCCCCCCTTTTTGTGATTTCTGGATTTCTTGAGATTATTTCTAGAATTTGTGTTTCACCAATTTTCGTGATTTCCATGGATAAGTTTTATCAATATTTGCATTGGTGAATTTGCGTGTCATTGACTTCTGTGATTGACATTGATATAATCGTCAATATTTATGGTTTGGTGAACAAAATAAGGAGTATGACATTTCTTTGATTCTTGTGTAGATTTTGTGACATTGATTAATCTCTTGTTGATTTTCAATTACTTATATATATCACAGCTTGGCATTGTGATTATTATGTGTTTAGTCATATCTCTTACTCTATATCGTTTCATCTGATATTTATAGTTAGACTGATCCTTTTATTATTTTCTTATTAAATAATACTCGGGTCAGACCGAGATGTTACAGGTGCTTCAGCTTGACTTCTCACTTGGGATTGATTCCTCTGACTTTTGGCTAACTACTTAGATTAGTAGTTTTTTTGTTGTATACACTTGAGATATAGACTCTTAGTTGTATTCTTTTGTATAGCACGTGTTGCTATCCTTTTGTATTATTGTGGATCTTTTTGACCACTACTCTGATATACACTTTCGTGTGTTAGTTATATATTCATATCTTCTTCCGCCTTTGTGATGTGAATTATCTGTGACTGATTTATGTTATGCTTATTTATATATTTGTTTCCGAAGGATTTATTTAGTCACTGTGTAGTAGCTTTGTGTTTGTATCGGTATGTGGGATTCCCTCTTGAAATAAAATGCATGTTATACTATCTGACATATCGGTGCTCGCGCAAAGCAATTACACGGATGGTCGCTCCTCAACAGCCTTATTCTTCGTGCTAGTTGACAGCATTACACCGTAGTGTTCTTGGCTAGCGTGGGTATAGAAGTGGGGCGTCACATGAACAGAGCACCATTGATATTGAAACAGTTTGAACTTTGATTTCAAATCCCAAGTGCCTTTGCTCATTTGATTTAAAACTGCAGTTGCATGCTTGTTAAATGATGTTACTGGATCTTGAACTTGCTTCAGCCAAATTCCAGGTTTTTGAATTGATGAGATTACAGGTTTTAAAATGCTTTCTAGGTTGTATTTTGAAAATCTGCTACAGGCTTTTGATTTGCAATTTTTGTTTGAGGAGTGAATTTCAGATTTTCTTTTGATAATGAAAATGAGATTACGTATTTGTTTATTTTTGAAATTGAACTTGCATGCTTGAGTTGTTTGCCATTGAAACATGCAAAGATGATTCAAAGACTTAAATTTTGATTTGGAAAATGAAATTACAGGTTGTTTTAGAGTAATAGTTTGAGGAATGTGAGTTTCAGATTTGTTTTTAGAAAATGGAAGAACAGGCTGAAGTTTTCTTAAGTTTTGAAAAAGAATAAAAAAGAATAAGCATGAGAAGAAATATGTTCATATAAGCAAATTTTTGATTTAATTAAAATAAAAGAAAATTAAATTTAATAAGGACTCTTGTCTAATGTATTAACATTTGTCATCTTGTTTTATTTATTACTTAACACATGTTATTAGGTTACTTAAGGTATTTACACTTGTCTTTTTAAGTAATTTCTTTTTATTTTAAAATGTTAATAAAAGCTTTTTAATTTAATTTATAAATTTGCAAATACTTATTTATATATAAATATAGATAACTTTAAAGAAAATAAAATCAATTATACTTATAAATAAAAGCTTATCCAAATATCTTTAAAATGTCTATCTTTTGAATTTCAAATCTTTGAATTCAAATTCAAATTAAATCCTAAAATCTAATTTAAAAATCAAGTTATATATATACATATATAACTACACATTAAATTTTGAAAATAACAAATTCTCTTTTTATTAAAACCTATTTATCTAATCACATTATTATTATTATTTAAAAATAACAAATTTGAAAATTTTAAATAATTTATAAAGAGATTATCTTATTATTTATTTTCAAATCATAATTATCAAGAAATATTTAAAATGAAAATAAAACAAATCTTATAAACATTTATCTTAAGTATTTTAAAACTATATTGTTATTTATTTAAATAGCTTTGAAAAGCTTTATATTCAATTTAATCAAAATTTTAAGTTACTAAAAATATATTAGAATTAGAAAATTTGCTTTATTTATTAAATTCCAAACCAAAGCTCTTCTATTTACAATATATACAAATATATATACATTATAAATAGAAAATATTTTATTAGCTTTTAAATAATAAATTCACCAATTAATTATTAATTATGAGAAAAATATTAAATTCAATTCAAATTTTATTAACAAAGATTATTAAATCAATTAAATTTTTAATATAGATTATTAAATTGATATTGCCCAAAATTTCGCGTCATCACAATTACCTCCGGTACCCCTATGATAAAATGTGAACCAACATATATATAATCAAAATGCTTCAAGGCTATTGATGTAGAGGGGAGATGGAGTTGCCTATTTCCTGTGTGTACATATGCAAAGTTTAACTCAAGGAATTTTAATCTCATTGAATGGAAGGCTTTCGAAGGAGTTCCGATCCCCTAAACTATATTTATAAATTCCGGTTGGCACCTTTCGATCCAGCTCTTTCGACCTCGTCGAATGGTGGCTTCAGATGCCTTCGGACTCCTTTAGCACTTATGCTCCCTTTTTTAATGCTTTTGAATGGACTCAATGCTTCCATCTTTATCGAAAGGAGTGGTTGCACCTTCTCTTCTTCTTGTTTCTTTATAAGAGCTTTCGACTTTGTCGATGGGCTATTTCCAGGGGCTTCAAAAGTGCTAAAGGACGGTTTTGACGCTGTTTGTAGTTCCAAACATACTTGATGAGGAACTTTCCCTAGACGGCATAAACCTGTTTGAAAGGCTTAATTTTTCTTTCGAAAGGGTTGTTTCGTCCAAGATATGCTTCTAAGTGACTTGAGTAAAGGCGGAACCTTTGGACTCAAATGGTTTGGCGCACATATGAAAGGTTGTTATGCATCATCTTCGAAAGGTGTTGCTTTGTTTCCTTCAAAAGGTCTTCATGCATCTGTTTTGAAAGGTGTTTATTGAAGCTGAAGCGTGCTTTCGACCCCTTTTGCCACATTGAAAGGTTTTCGATACTTTTATTCTTTAGATGTTGCATTCCTTCGATTCCTTCGAAAGGTCTTGCTACTGCTTCTCTCTCTTCTTTTCCTTTGCCTTCTATTCAATAAGGTTTCAACATGGTCGAAAGGATGTTTGGTAGTAACATTTGGCCCCCGTGTGAAGGGATGCCTTTGACATTTCAAGTCAATCATCTCGAAACCTTCAAAGTATACCGTCTTTTCCCATTGTCGTATTCGTTGACTTTTCTTATAAATCATTTTATACTCACATTTTCTTTCATTTACCTGCAAACGAGATAAACTACGAGCGAAATCAAAGTCTTCATGTTTCTAGATAATTTTATTTTCCTCCAATAAAAATCCAGATCTAAGAAAGCTTATGGTTTCTCGTTTCTCGCATCTTTTCCCTCTTTCTTTTATTTTACAGTTAAATCTCAATTTTCTAAACTTTACAGTTGGGGTTTCAAATTTTGTTTTGATTTACTAGAAACTATATGAGTTTTAATTTGACAGAAAGCATTCTTTGATTCTACTTCATGGTTCTATTATTTACTTTTCTTTTTAATTCTCATTTTGGTCTTTTCCGATATCGGATTCTATTGTTATTGTTATTTTTAAGGAATTTTAGTTTTTCGTATTTATGATTATTAAATAGCATTTCAATCTATATGTTATTAATTGTATGACTTCTTGTGTTGAAATCAGTTCTGGGGAAGAAGAAGATTTTTGATTACTTCACTTAGAAGCTTTGTGATGTACGAATTAGAAAATTGGCTCCCTGAATTTACTTTTCTACCCTTCGAAATTATTAAGTCGGAAAATTCCATTTTGCTTTCTTAGCCTCTTTCGATGAGGTTGAAAGGTAGCGTAGCACTTTATTTGACTAACCTTGTTGAAAGTTTATTAGTAAAGTAGCATGTTATCAACCCTTTTGAAGCAATTTTGTGCGTTAGCATATTCAAAACCTTTCGAAGAAGTTGCCTATTTCAATCCACTCTTTCAAAAGCATAAATTTTGTTGCATAGGTTTCGACACCTTCAGAACACGCTTATTCCTTATTAGTTTAAGTAAAAATATATATTTTCATAAAAGGGGATTACAGAAAAGACACTTTACATAAGTTGCGAATCGAAGTTTCGACTTAGACAAAATCTACTGCCCTCAACTTAGTCGAAAACTACTATGTTGATTTAAATTTTATTGTTGTTATGCCTTTGAAGCCATAAACCACTTCTCATTTCTGTCAAAACCTATTATAACTGACTGGGGTTTAATCTTTCTCTTTTCCAACATTGTTGAAACACCCCTTAATTCAAACTCGAAACCTTTCATCTCTGTTGGAATATAAGGTTTGAATAACTTTAACATTCTTTTTTAGAAACTAAGGTAATGGGTTTCAACCATGTCGAAGGGTCTTCCTTTTTGTTTACTGAAAATTTTTAGTGTATACTTTATTCAAATTTTTATGTTGGTTTTAACTATTCCTTTCTAATAACAAAGTTCCTATTGAGCTTTCGACATTGTTGAAGAGTGCCGATTGGACATATGCTTCAACCCTATTTTGACCCAATCAAAAGCTCGGTAGATGCTTATATTTGGGCTTTTGACTTTGTTGAGAGGTGTTTTTTAAGTGTTAAGTTTTGATTTCCTCTCGATTTTATCGAAAGCTCGGTACATCTCATTCTTAATCCTTAACATTCTTTCAAGAATGTAGCGACCCGACTTTCCATCACCAGAAAGACGCGTCACTATATAAGAAAGAAAGGGATAGAAGAAGAAAAGATAAGAAAAGAAGAAACTCAACAACATCAGATAACTCACAGTGGACAAATGAAATATAATATATCACATAAAATATTACATAGTATCATATTACATCAGAGTACAAAACTTATTCAACGCATATTAGACAGTTATAAACATCTGTCTAACTATACAACTCAAGATATCAGAAGATACAGACACAACACAAAACACAGCGGAACCATAATATATCTACACGTGGAAGCCTCTTGTTCCATATCTCCATCAGAGTTCGTCAAGCAAACCTAAATCCCTCGACTACGCATACATAATATGAGTACCCAAGAGTTTAATAAAACGGAAAATAAACACTCGGGTCAGACAGGGGTCTGGTGTGAGTAAACGGGTTAAAATTGCTTAACTTTAGAAAAACCTTTGAAATGAAAAGGTATCACGTAAGACTTCCCACACATAAACATGGAAAAGATTTTACCTTATGCTAACCAAAACATTTGATAGGAAATTCAGTGATATTATAATAGTGTCTAGGGTTTTCAAGTAAATAAGAAATAGACGAAATTGTTACATGATTAAATTCCAGCTACTAGCCATAAAAGTGGGTAACATAAACAAAACCGTAGGGTCTCGTAGGAAGAATGAGTTTCCATCAATGGCAGGGCTACCGGGGTACCGTCCATCACAATATGTGGCCTAGATCACAGTACCGAGGATCACCCCCGATCCCCTTTAACACAAAGACGGGACCATTCCTTACTGAACAGTCCCGAGTAAGATCACCCCGTGGTTGGCGCGACCAACCACCCACTAAGCCGAAATAAAAGGGACATCTAGACAGGAATGACGTCACCCTGAAATGTGTGCTACCCACCTAGCCTTGCTGCACCTCCCCTGTTTTAGCCATTCCCGGTTGATGAGGCTTGAGGCTGCGATTACCTTTATAGAACACATCTATCTTAGAATGCTCATCGTCCACCTGACGATGTTCTGAAAGCATTCAATCCATACAAGTTCGTTCCAGGTTCGAACGAAACCGAAGGCACTATCTCGTTGCACTCATTTTGGAATCACCCTCAGAGTCAACGACCATAGCCCTTGCACTCTGAATCATCATCTCGGACCTATAAGTACTATCTCCGTCAAACTCATCACGGAATCACCCCCAGAGTTATACTGACAAATAGTTCTTACACTTTAAGTCTTCACTAAGCTCCACTTGGATTCACGACCTAACGTTTAATTTGGATCGATGTGGTTTTCGGATATCTAAATATGGAAACCCGATCCCGGTCTCATCGAATCCAAACGCTATTTTAATGTCCAAGTTGTTTAAGGGTTTAAACAGTTAAACTTATATTCAGGATGATATAAACATATAGATGAATCACATAATCACAATAGATAATTCATATCAACCATTCATCTCACAACAGCATATCACATATCATAGATATCCAAATCATCCAATATCAAGTAATCACCCAATATCAATCATCCAATATAAATCAATCATCCAATATCAATCAATCATCCATAAGCAGAATTGATTAACTCTAAATCAATTGGATTACCCTAATCCTTCTTCATTAATTTGTTCCAAATAAATAAATTAATCATCTCTTAATGATCTTCCTTAATTAATCTCCCTTGATTAATTATCCTTTAATTACATTCAAGTAATTATCCTTAACCATATACAGTAATTAACCTTTAATTACTATCATTAATTACAAGAATTAATGATCCTTCATTTACTTCCATTAATCAATCAACTATAATTAATTACATTAAACCTCGATTAATTACAATTAATTAATCATACTTTAATTAATCAACCTTGATTAGTTCATTAATTATATTAACTAATGATCCTTATTAATTAATAATTAACTTGTAATTAACCATCTTATTAATCATAAACAGTAATTAACAATTTGTAATTACTTATCTTAATTAATTACATCTTAATTAATTATATTAACCCTTTGATTAATTAATCTAATTAAGCTTAAATTACTTCATTAAGTAATTATTAATCAATTAAATTAATAAATAATCCTTAATTAATTACTTTATTAATTAATTACATTTTTAATTAATTACACTTAGTAATTAATCTTAAATTAATCACATTCATTAATTAATTAATCACATTAACTAATTAACTAAAATTAAGTAAGTAATTAACCCTTAATTACTTACATAAGTAATTATTTTCTAATTACTTCCATTAATAAATCTTGATTACTTTCGTAGTTAATTACTTAACAAGTAATTAACTCCATCATTAAATAACCTTAATTCTTTAATTAATTAATTAGTCCATAATTAATTAACTTCAAAACAATTATATTAATCAATCCTTAGATTAATAACATCTAGTGATTATCTATAAATCACTTCCATTTAATTACTCCCATGAGTAATTTCCACTAATTACTTCCATAAGTAATTTCTCTTTTCTTAATACATTCAATAATTAACCATTAATTTCTTCATTAAGTAATTACACTTAATTAATTCACAATTAAGTGATTATTTAAAATTAAATAAACAATTAACTAATTATTTAAAAATAATTAAACAGTTAATTAATTAAATTCTTATATTTAAAGAAAATCCTTAATTAATTAAGAAAAACATTTATCTTAATTAATCTTTACTTAATTACAAATCATATTTAATCAAGTATTCTTAAGTTCATATCAATAATAAATTAACCATATTTATCCTCATAAATAAATTATTTGAAATTAATCAAATTTTAACAACTTAAAAACAAATTAATCAATTTGGTTTACAAAATTTTAACTTTATTTAAAAATAAACATTTAGAAATCAATTTCAAATTTAAAACACTTTAAATTATCTAATTTAAACTTATTCATTTGCAATATAAATTTGAAAACATTGTTATTAAAACATTACTTTAAGATTCACTTAAAACTTTGATTAATTCTTTAATTTGAAAACACTTCATTTAAAATTAAAATTATAAAATTTAGTTAAGTTAATTAGTTCCAAAGAAATCATTTTAACAAATTAAATTTTGAAAATAAATTCAATTAATACTTTTTAAAGTTTGATTAAATTTATTTCAAAACACAAGTTTTAACTTTGAAAAATTGTTTTCTTTTATAAAACTTGTTTAAAATTTTAAAGCTTGAATCTTCAATTATTCAAACTCAAGTTTACTTTGCAACTTACCATTACACAGTACAACCAGAAAACAAACGACCCAAATACCCGAGTCGATCACCTACGAATCCTCGTGCTCGCCTCGAGTCACTCACCATCTACATCCGCTTCGAGTCGACCTACAGGAAAACACGAGAAAACTTCGAGCTGTAACTCGTCTTTCCCAATTCGAAAACTTCCCTTGATCAAACTATGCACGGTGCACGTGCACCGTCCATTCTTGCCAACGTCGATCACCGCGACAATCCCCTACAACCCCACGATCTCGTGCGAACACGAAAACCAACCCAGTTCGAACAACAAACACATGAAACAGAAATCGACCATCTAGCTCGAAAAACTACAGCTGTCCCTTCCCCAAAACCACCCACGGCCAACCACGACGACGACGTTATTCCTCGCCGACCCCACCATCGAAATGCCACGTCCCCGAGCTTCATCCTCCCCAAATGCGAACACCTCCGGTCAAATTTTCATGTCACAAATGTTTCGACATCCCAAACAAAAAAAACACACTGAAAAACCCTAGATTGATCAAATCTTCTCAATTCGGCCTTAAGAAAAATTCAAGAGTATTTTTCCTATATTCGCCATCAATCGAACCACCTCCCATCCAAAAATCGAACAACCTACCCGTGTCGTTCATCCGCAATCACCCAAAATCCCAATTTCGAACAAACCCAAAATTTACAAGAATTATCCAATTAAAAATTACAAATGCATATCAAAATTCACGATTTTTCATCATGATTACATGCATGTAATTCAAATTAGAATTTAAGACCGTTGATTTTTAACAAAAATCTTAGTTTTATTGTTAATCCCTTATTTATAACTATTTGTTGCTTTTAAAATTATGTAACTATTTTTAAAATTACTATCAAACATTAACATACAGTTTTCATTCACATATTCAAGGCTAATATGGATCTAATTAAGAAAGAAATTTGGATTTTTGAAATCAAAAGTCATAGATTTTAATCAAACAGAGAACAAGCATCAATCATATACTGTCATATGTTCACATACATAAATTTGCAAATCCAGATAAGTTTCGAACTATAGAATTTAATTCAATCCAGTATCATCACATGCACTTAAGTTAAACAAGATTAATCTATTTTAAAAAAAATTACTCACCCGTTTTTTTTTGCAGAGAACAAAGCAGAGAGCAGGTTTTCTCTTAAATCTGGAATATGGTTTTGATTTGCTAATGATACTTTTGCATGCCTTCAATTAGGGGACGGTGGAAAGGTATCCTATCATATTTTTTTAAAAGTTGAAATTTGCAGTTGTACTTCCCTTTGAATTGCAGTAGAGTTGAAGTTGCAGATTTGTAAAATGCAGATTTCATCTTCATTTGCTTTTAGATTTAAATTTCAGGTTTTGTTATTTTTCTGATTTTCTCTTTAATTCATGAAAGAATGAAGAAAAAGAATCTGAGAAGAAGAAAGATTGGAAATTGAAAGAGGAACAAATTTCTTTATGTTTAAATGAATTATGTTATGTTTATTAAAATTAAAGAAAGTAAAATTTCAAAAAGAAGACACTTGTTATCAAAAATTTACACTTGTCATTTTAGTACTTAATTGTCTTCCATGTGTTATTAAAATGTCTAATATGGTTACACATGTTTTTAAGTATTTTTAGTTGAATTTTTATTTAATTTAAATGTAAATAGAAAGCTTACTTATTTAAGTTACATTATTAATAAATAATTATATATGTATATATAAATTTACCTTTTAAAGAAAATATTATAAAACTAATTATAATATAAATAAATCTTATACATGGATTTAAATTCTAAAACATTTATTTTTAGTGTTTAAGAAATAATTTTTAAAAGAAAGTTTATTAATAACTTTATACATATATTTTAAAAATCTAAAACATTTATATATATATATACATTTATAACCATTTTAATTTTAAACACTTTTTAAAGAAAACCAAAAATAAAACTTTGATTAAATCTTTTTTAAACTTCATATTTAAAAATAAACAATTATCTTATATCTTGAAAACAATTTAATTAATCCTACATTAACTTTTGAAAAATATTAATTCTAAAACAAAGCTTTAAATTACAATTCATACATAAAAATTATAAATAGATTATATTAAATTTCAAAACAATTCCAAATTATAACATATACTTACATATATATTACAAATTGAAAACTCGTCTTTTATTTAAAACAAAAGATTTTCTATTCACAATATATATCAAATATATATATATATATATATATATATTATAAATAGAATAAAATTTTATTAGCTTTGGAGAAATAAATCTTATCAATTTTAAATTGTTAGAAAGATATTGATCAAAATTACCAGATTAAATATTCATTAACCTTTAAAAGATTAAATTTACCAATTTAAATTAAAATTATAATGAAAAATTATCAAACCAATTTAATTATTAATAGAGATTATTAAATTGATATTGCCTAAAATTCTAGGTCGTCACAAAGAATATGTAGTTTCATGTTTTGTTTGATGCTCAAATGATTGTGATAGTTTTCTAGTAATCCTTGAAATAATGTTAATTTCATAAGAAACTATAGTTTCTAACTGGAACCTTTTCACCTGGCAAGATCATGAGTTCTCTAAAGAAAGTTGAAGTCACCTCTAAGCACTCCCTGATATCCACTTAGAATGAAGTGGACACCATTCTTAATGACTTTGGGATTACAAGTGTGGAAGCTATCCCTCTTGCAGAAAATGACACCATCAACAACCCACCTAATGGGTTCTTTGCTTAAACTGCAATGCACGTATGGCATGGTGGATTCCTTCCTTTCCTTGAGTTCTTGCTGAAGTCCTTAGTTCATCTTGGAATTGCTCCAATTCAACTGTCGCCAAACATATAAACTAACCATTTATCTCTAGAGTTGAAGGCAATGGGGTATGGCCTTTCCTCCTTGAACACTAAAGTTCTTAATCACCTTGTCTAGTTAGTTAAGCTCAGCAACGTTAACAATCAAATCATCTAGGCCAATCCTCCTAAGAAATTGTTCGTTGAGGGTTTAAACAAGTTTAGAGACTGGGAAAGCCTGTTCGTCTTTGTTAGATGCTTCCAAATGTTAGCGGGACTTTCTCTACTCCTTGTAAGCTCGGATTTTTAACATTTCCTTCTAACTAGTTACTTTTGTTTGTTGATCTATGCTTTGGTCAGGTATCCCTGCTAATTAATGAAATGAGGAGGTAAAGAGAATAGTAGAGTCTCTAATAGCATCTTCAAGTGAGATTGGGAGTAGATTAACACCGCTAAATCCAACATATCTGTAAAAGCGCGTCCTTCTGCCAGTGGGCTAAAGAATACATGGCCAACCTCCATTAGCACAACACACCTCCTGAAGCGACGCTTCCTTTCTTTGGAGACCCATCAAACTTCTCTCCAATGTCACCTATTTGTGCTAACTACTCCGATAAGTTATAAAGTTTCACTTGTTATGTATTGACGTATTGTTTCTTCAAATTATTTTGCTGGCTTATAATCTGTTTTAATTCTCTTCAACCAATCAGGTAGAAAACCCCATTACTAGACCTGCTCCTCCTTCTTCAACTTTACATGCATCATCATTTTCTCAGGCAATTGAAGATCTATGATGGTTGTTAAAAGGAAATTAATTAAAACGACTATGGTAGAATCGCCTCTAAAGAAAGCCAAAGTAGTTGAAGTTACCAGTTCTCCACTGCTAGTCGAAGGGGAGTTTGCTAATATTAAAGAGTTTCTGGAAAGTCCAACCATTGATCATCCTCATGACCTACCTACGGAAACTCCTATGAAGGTCAATCCTCTTTCTTGCATTGTTGTTTCCAGCTCTCGGAGCATAATCGAGCAGATGCAAACGACCTTGGGGACTTCGACTCCTACTCAAGTGGTTAATCTTCTAGGACCATCTACTTCCACATCTTCGAGCGATTTCAAGAAGATGATCCATACTATCTTAAATTCTCCATCATTCACTTCACTTTAGCCACCATCCTCTGTTTTTGATTTGGAGAGTCACTATCAATCTTTCCATAAACAACAACTCCCGGTATACCTAACGTTATTTAACGTTATTATCTCATTTTTCTCTAAGCTACCGACTTATGTTGTACTTGTCTTTTAAAATTTTAAAAGCAGGTTCTCCCTGCATGATAATGTGTTTAAATCTTCTGCCGAAATGTCAAAACTTCGAAAGTAAGTTGTTGCCTTGAATAACCAAGTTTCCTTCTTGTCTATAGAGAATAGCGAGACTACGACTAAGTTGGCTTGGTTGAGAGCTTCTCTCGCTCAATCAGAATCTGTTATCTTGGTGGAGAGGAAGGCTCGCTAACTTCTAGTCGATGAGAATTTAGCTTTGTCAACGACCCTGAAAGGGTTTGAAGAGGAAAAAGTACGGATAGCAGCTAAACAATCCATATTAAAGGAAAAGCTGACAAAGAACAAGGCCTCCCTAAAACTGGCTATCGACACCACTTCAGATGTGAAGCAACGAGTGTCGCAATTCCTTAATTCATCTCTTGAAAACATTATTATGAATTCCTTCGAAGATGCTCTAATGTTCGCCTATGCTGATCAACAACAACGACAACATAGCCATTATTCACAACAGAGTCATTGGTGTATCGTCTATGCTGATAATGTCGATATATTCCTAGATTTAAGCTTCTCCTCACTTGACCCTGCTCTTGTTGATAGGGTCATGGATAGAATAAAAAAGATGGAGCAAGGAAATGAAGTTACTAAGAGAGAAGAAATCGTTGCTTCTAAACTTCTTTCATTTGAAGTTCCTTCCTTCGAAATTGAATCTAAGTCCGAAGAAGTAGATGAAAAAGATGAGGCTATCGAAGAGGAGGGGAAGATAGTGATGACAAGGATGATACATCAACAACAAAAAAGGATCTGGTGGCAATGGGTGTAGCCATACTGAAGTTTCTGAGAAAGTTGAAGATGAAAATACAAAGTCCTATGAAAAGATTAGGCCCCTCATGAAGCGATTTCACCAAAATTTCCTACACCTTCCAGCCCTCAATAGTAGTGTGCTTCTATTGATGTTCAAGTGCCAAAAGAAAAAGTGCTAGCTTCTCGAGAATCAATCCTAGTATTTCAAGTATGGGATTCCTTATGTAAACATCTTTCACTTCGAAGATAATAATGGTGTAAATCTTTTATTTAGATAAGGAAGAAGTCTATCCATCCTTATGAAACTAAGCTTGAAAGAAAACAAGCGCAGATAAATAGTTTATATAGGGAGCTAGACAAGTAATTGAAGGACCACAACATTCTTTCTGATAAGTACCATAGAGTCAATAGAAGTGGCGTAGTGCTAGCTTCCTTTAAGCATCAAGAAGCTGCCCCAAGTTTAAGGAGAGCGCACCTCCGTTATGATGGTCTTCTTAAAGAAAATCAAGAATTAATCACCCTATTTTGGATATTGATCGAGAAAAGAGACATTTTGGTTAATTTATTATACAAGGCCATTGTAGACACATGACCATTTATTTCTCATATTTAGGTTATTTTAGTGGGGATTTAGTTGGCGTTTACACAAAAGGTACTTGCATGAATTCGGACCTAACCCGCATCTCGGAGCATGTTGGAACTTGCCTCAAGTCAAATGAATTCCCCAAGACTTTTCTCCTAAAAATCTCAAGTTTTATAAGGACAAATTTATTCTAGAATTCTTTACAAAATCAATTTTGCACGAACCAAACAAATAATTGTGATTATGTAATAACAATGATTTGTGAGTGTTCATTTTAATTTTTCCTCTACTTAGCTATATTTTATTTCTTTATTACAGTGTACATGTTCCTCTGGCAACTTTATTTTTAGAGATAATCTAAGTAAGTATGTTAGATTAAGAAGAGATTATATCAAGAAGGTATCAACTTTAAAATCTTCAAAATTAATAAGATATTGTTTTCTTAAAGATTTACAGAAACTTTCATGTTAAATCCTCGTTTTTTCTTTGACTTTCTTGGTGAAGAAAAGGAGAAAATGCTCAAAGAGATTCAGACGGTCCACAACAAATTAATATGTGGATGGAATAGTCCTCCTTCCGTGGAGTGGGACTACAGCAAATATCTACTGGTTATTAATCCAGAAGGAGTCAATAGGACCCGAAGTTATCCTTTCTGCTAATTCATTAAATAAAGCTAGAAATCCATTTTCTAAATTTTAGATGTAAAGTAAATATCCAATTGTACTCTTTTAGTTATATTTTTATCCAAGTTGTAATATTTTATTGCAATAATAAAGAAATTCTTTATTCTGGTTCTAACTTCATTCTTTTTCTTTTTTACATAAATAAGAATTACAGTTATCTGTAACGCCACTCTCATTAGACTCAACATTTCACTTTATTAATCTTAAGAATAACTGTTAGTAGAACTCGAAAAGAGAAAACTTCTTGAGGATACTTTACTTGCTCGTTTTCACAGTAATATCGAGGCTTTAAGATGGCATAAAAGACACTTACTATAGAAAACAATCATTAGAAATCTCAAAGATCATATCGCTAGTTTAGAAGCAGATGTGTTAATAGTAAGAATGAAACGATTTCTGCTCTGAAGTGTCACGTTAACTCGAATCCTTCAATTGACTTCGATCACAAAATGTCCGAGCTTCTCCAATAGATAAGAGATTTAGAGATGAAATTAAAGGATGGTCAGGCTTAGTGCGAGTCGATAGAAATCATTATGGGGGATAAAATTTTGAGTATTAATTTACCGATTGCTCATGTTATTCCATTTGCTGCTATGTCTACAAGATCCACTTCCCCTGCTACTCAGAAATTTCCTACTACAACGAATCCTCCTCTAGGCTTAGATGAGAAGATAGTAGGCGAGTGGTGTAGGAAAGTTAAATTTGAAATGATGAAATACTTTGATGAACAACGGAAAGCTAAATATTCATAATGCATAAATGAATGTGCTGCTAAAATTCAAAAACTAAAACATGAGAATTATCCCCATTTGAAGTGCATTGTTGAGTTCGAAAGAGAAAACAAGACCATTAAAGATGAAAATAAAGATTTAAATCGTGCTTTGGAGATTAATATCGATGCGATTGACGATGAAGACAGGATAAGGAAGAAAGAGAAGAAACTTAAAGTTCTTTATATTTCTTTCCATCACATTGTAGATCCCTAGATTGCTGAGAACTTGAACAAGGTTGTTCAAGATTTATGAAAAATTCATACTTTGAAATATATATATATATATATATATATTTGTTCCATACACTTGTAAATAATTTGATTAGTTGTCTATGTCCTATAAATTTTATAAATATCACCTGATTTGTGATTCATTTATGTAACAACCCGAATAATTAGAGTAATAATAATTAATTAAAAAATTTGTTGGATAATAAAATAGGGTTGGGAAATTGTCAGAATTAAGCCACGGGAGTTGCACCGTGGGGTCCGTGGTAATTTTTTGAGCGGTTTTCATATAAAAATTGTTGAAATCCGAGTAGGTATGGAGAAGTTAATAGAGAAACAAAGAAAACTAGAATTATATGTATAATTAAACAAAAATGAAGAAATAAAAGACCCGTTACGGGTCCACCCATGCTTGAGTCGGGTCGACCCATAAATCGACCCGCCTATAAGCCAGGTCGACCCGGATTCTTCCCTGGAAGATTTTTAGTCCATGTGCGAGCCGAAGACTGTAAATCTGATTTTTGGTGAAATCCTGTGCTTTTGTAGCTTCATCCGATGTTTCCTAGTGAGCCTATGACGTGGTTGCACCAGACTAAATCTTCAAATTCGATGGCCTGAGATCCCTAAGGCACACAAAATAGAATCTTGGGTCTAACTATTTTTCTCATTAAGATTTTCTCGCAATTAGGTTCATTGCCTAAGGTTGAACCCTAAATAGAAAAAATTTCTAGGGAGGAAATCTTTTTAACAAAAATATTTTACACCCTAAAAGTGAATCCAGGAAGGCCTAGGATTGGAGCTAAGGACCACAGGTGAGTGTTTTGTAATTATTTTAGATTTGTAAGCAATTTAAAATAATAGGGTTCTCAATAGTTGTAGTTTTTCCACAATTTTGATGCAATTTTTATGTAAGTTTATTTACAGTCAGTTTTTAAGTAAATTTCAGAAGTTCTTTTCGGTCTATTTTTAATTTAGCTATTTTATTCAGTTATTTGTTGTTATTTGTAGTTAATCACATCTATTTTATGTTGGAACTTAACATGTAAATGTTAGTTTCTTTTTATAGAGATTTAATCCTTTTTTACGCCAATAAAATATTAAAAAGAGAAGAATTCGCAAATATGGATTGAAAAAGAAAACCGCTCAATTTACAGAAATCAGATGTAAAATAAAAAAACTGAAATAAAATGGAGATGGACTGAAATAGGCAAATTTGAGATATTCACAAGCATGATTATAATAAGTGGTTATAACTAAAAAGAGAAAATAGAAGAGTAATAGTTGCAAGAACTATTATAACACGTAGGTTATAACTAGAAAGAAAGAAATAACAGAAGGTGCCAAAGATCTTGGATTAAGTTAATAAGTAAATATAGTAGTAGTGGCCCATGCCGGTACCATTCCCTTTTAAGTCTAGGACTGATGGTCTCACACATGGGTCAGGCTGGACATACTTATGCTGATTAGGGTAAATAAGTGGCCAATAGATAGAGGCTCAAATTTGGGGCTTTGGGCAAGGGGCGTAGAGTTAAAAGATTTGTTTGTTAGGACCAGTACTGGCAGCATTCCCTTTTAGGTCGAGGACCGATGGTCTCACACGTTGGTGAGGCTGGGCATGCTTATGCTGATTAGGGTAAATAAAGGGGCAAATATGAGACGACAGTTAGTGTGTACCGACAATGATCGGGCATGCGACATCGATTAGGGTAAATAATTCGCTACTGCATCCTAAGCGCTAAGAGGTGTCTTTTTCTATGGTACCAACAGTATTGGTTTGCAGTGGCACAACAGAGATAAGAAAGGCCGATCAATGGGTAGGATTAGAATTTCTGCCTAATCAAGTTAGCAATTGAGATTGGATTAGGATTTCAGCCTAATCACAACAGTTTATGACAAGTACAAACAATCAAAACAAACAGACAAACAGAATTAAAGACATATTTTTTGCAAGTTTTATCCTTTCTGTATCTTTCTTTCATGCTAGAACTATTTCTTAGCCTATTATCTTTATCTTGCTTAGAAATGCCAGTAATTACTTTGACTCACCAGACTTATTGTCTGACCCACTCCTCTATCTTTCCTTTTCCCCATAGGCTAGCAGAGTTGAGGATAGTTGATTCAGGTTGCTTGGAGACTCATTTTTGAAATTTTCTCATTTCGAATGTATTCTTCTGCTTTTCATCTTTTTCATTTTGCTTATGATGGATTGGCACTTGTGAGAGGTATTATTATTGTATTTGTTGTACTCTGATTATGTGAGACTGAGATGTATTTTCATGAGACATGAGAGATTTTGAGTTTTTGAGACATGTTATGTTTTCATGAATTATTTTGAGATGATGTTTAATTCTGAATGTATTTGAATGTTTTCCGCTGCTTTTACTTATTTGTCTTGTGAAACTTAGTCTCTGTGATATGTTAGGTATACCTATAACGCACCACATCCTTTGGTGTGCCCTTTTGGGAATACTAAGGGGTGTGGGGTGTTTCATTTGGTATCAGAGCCTAAGGTTACATGATTCCTAAAAACTTGTTTTAAAAATAAAGTATTTTTCAAAGGTAACATATCTTCAAACTAAAAGTATTTTTTAGGAAGAAACTCTTATTATAGAAATAGTTTTCAAGTATAAGAGTGTTTTTATAAAAATCCCCTCAAAGTCCAGTTCAACCTTCTTTCGATTCTTTCAAGCCTAAATTTTCTTTTTCTTTGCATAGAAAGGCGGAAGCCCCAAATCTTCCAGAGGGTGTCCAAGTCCCTCAAAAGTTCCATAGATACCTCCAGCTATGGCACCAGAGGTGCAAGGCAAAGCGCCCAACGCAGCACCAGGTGGAGGTCCCGTTAATCCACCTACGTCAGTCAATTTTTTTAAGCTACGTAAGGACTTAGCTAATCTAGGAGGCAAGACATTTTCTGGCATGGAGGACTCTATAGAGTCACGAACTTGGTAGGGAAATATGGAGTGGATATTTGGCTGTTAGGATTAGAGGAACGATAGAGAGTTCAGCATGCACCTTGGCAGCTAAAGGGAGAGGCATATTACTGGTGGGATATTGTAGAGATGGATGTAGAGACATTGGTTGGGTTGGATTTCGAAAAGGTTTGAGAGAAAGTTCTTGTCGCAAGCCGAGGAAAGCATGCAGTTGGAGAAGTTCATTAGTCTAAAATAGGGGAGTCTTTGGTGAAAGAGTATATAAATCAGTTCAATGAGTTATTGAGGTTCAGGATGGAGCTTGTTAATACACTGCATAAGAAGGCCATTAAGTTTGCTAAGGGTTTGAACCAGCCCCTCAAAGGGTTGGCATTGGCACATGTACCTATAGAAGTGACATATGAGTCGCTTGTTGAAATGGCCCTCATATCAGATGTTTCTAAGGAAAAAGAGGTTAAGTGGGTTCCTAAATCAAAAAACTCTAAGAAGCAGTAGTGGAAGAATGAGAAGGATAAGGACAAGAAGAAAGGAGGAGGATGTCAAAAGGGATGGATCAAGAAGGGCGAGAAATGTCATAATTGTGGATTGGTTGGCCATTACTCAAACGACTGTAAGAAGAACACAATGAAGGGGTGGTGTTACAGCTGTCGACGGCCTGGACACCATAGTAGAGCATGTTCTTAGAGGATAGGAAGAGAGCAGGTGCACTTATGGTGCAAGTACAGGCTTTGGATGCAGCGCCTTCTAGTAGTGGACCGCATTGAGGTAGGAAAGTCTCTGTAGATGGTTTGATCTCTATTTCGGATTTTCCTATTCAGATTCTTTTTGACTCTGGAGTATACATTCTTTCATTTCTAGTTCCTTGGTTGATTGGTTTCAGTTAGATATTTCTCTAGTTGTAGACGCTATAGTTGTTTCAAACCCCATAGGAGGATCCGCACATTTATCCATGATTTGTAGGGGTTTGATATTTTTTATACTAAGCATAATGTTTGATTGTGACGCCTGTATAGTGAGATTTTTGGGATGTGGAATGATTTTGGGGATGTGGAATGATTTTGGGGATGGACTGGTTATCCACTTATGGTGTGATATTGGACTGTGAGAGGAAGTCATCAGGCTAGGGACATGTAGCGGATGGACTCTTGAGGTTTCTTATGACCCACAGCGGTCAGTCATGTTGAGCTTCCTTTATTTCCTTGATTCATCACTAGGGAGTTAGATTCAGTTCCAGTTGTTAGAGATTTCCTAGACGTATTTGAAAAGGTTAGGGGGCTATCCCCTAAGAGAGAGATCGACTTTAGGATCTATCTGAATGACAATGCTAAGCCAGTGGCATTGCACGTGAGACATATGGATCCTAGGGAGAGGAAGGAGTTAAGCAAGAAAATTGGTGAGCTATTAGAGAAAGACTTCATCAGACAGAGCATATCTGAGTGGGGGCGCTAGTCATCTTCACTATAAAGGCGGATGGTTCCCTTCAACTTTGTGTAGACTATAGAGAGTTGATTAAGCTCACGAAGAAGAACCGTTAACCACTTCCTATGATAGACGATCTTTTCGATTAGTTGGTTGGCCCTTTAGTATTTTATCAATCTGACTTAGCCACTGGATTGCATCAGCTTAGGGTCGTTGACGATAGCATTGATAAGACAACATTTAGGACACCCGATAGATTCTTTCGGTAGTTGGTTATGCCGTTTGGGCTTACTAGTGCCACAGCCTATTTTGTAGATCTGATGAGCCATGTTTTTTGAGATATCCTAAATAAGTTCGTTGTAGTGTTTGTGGATGACATTCTAGTGTTTTCCAAGAGTATGGAAGAGCATGCTATTCATCTTAAAGAGGTTCTCCATACACCCCGTGTTCTTCGGTTGAAAGCAAAATTCTTGAAGTGTCACATTTGACGTGAGGATGTGTGTTTCTTGAGGCATGTAGTATCTAGAGAGGGTCTAGCTGTAGATCCCACTAAGGTAGTAGCAGTACAGGATTGGAAGGCCCCTAGGAACGCTATCGAAGTTAGAAGCATCCTAGGTTTTGCTGGTTATTATAGGAAGTTTATCAAAGATTTTGCTAAGATTTACGCACCGTTGACTCACCTCACTAAGAAGAATGCGACATTTGTGTGGGACTTGGATTGTGAGGATTCCTTCACGATGCTAAAGAGGGCCCTTACTAGTGCACCTATGTTAGTTTTACCTGATGGAGCTAAGCTTTTTACAGTATACACTGATGCATGTGAGACTGGCCTTAGGGCAGTATTGATGCAGGAGGGGAGGGTATTATGCTATGGGAGTAGAGAGTTGAGAACTCATGAGAAGAACTATCCCACCTATGATTTAGAGCTAATTTCTATTGTTTTTATGCTCAAGTCTTGGATACATTACTTGCTAGGAGAGAGGTTCGATCTTTTCACTGACCATAAATCATTGAAGTACCTGTTCTCACAAAAGGATTAAAATTTGAGGCGGCAGCGTTGGATGGAGTTTCAGGCATCTTATGACTTTGAGATAGCTTACACCCCTAGCAAGGGAAATGTGGTTGCAGATGCGTTAAGTAGAAAGAGAACAACCATTAGCTCAATGTTCGTGGAGTGGAAAAGTCTAGAGTTTATTTTCACCATTGATTTAAAGCCCTCTACAGACATTACTCCTAGATTATTAGCATCACTTAGGGTTTAGCCTACCCTTATAGATCAGATTGGCTCAAGCCAGTAAGAGGATTCAGAGCTTGTGGAAATTCCGGATAGGATTAGCAGAGGATAGGTCTCTAGACATCTCCAACGCTATTCCACTAATAGTAAATGGTGGTTGAGGAGAGATGGAAGATTCATCCGAGTGGTGATAAGATGTATAGGGACATGAAGAGAGTATTTTATTGGATTGGCATGAAAAATGACGTAGCAGAGTTTGTGTCTAATTGTCTTATGTGTTAAAGGGTTAAGGCGAAGCAGTAGAGGCCTAATGGATTGCTTCAACCATTGGATGTACCCGAAAGAAGTGGGATAGTGTTTCGATGGACTTCATAGATGGTTTACCCCAATCTAGGAAGAGGAATACCAGTATTTGGGTGATTGTAGATCGTATGACTAAGAGCGCCTACTTCACCCCGGTCAAGAGTAAGAGGACAACACCTTATTTGGCAACCATATACGTTCGTGAGATATTTCGGCTTAAGGAGTTCCCTCTAGCATAGTGAGCGACGGAGACCCTATCTTTACTAGTGAGCTTTAAAGGAGCTTGCAAGATGCTTTAGGGACACAGCTTAGATTGAGTACAACCTATCACTCTCAAACCGATGGCCAAACGAAGAGAGTTAATAAAGTCTTAAATATTTGTTGAGGATGTGCATTCTTGATTTTGGAGGGACTTAGAAGGAGCACCTTTCATTAGTGGAATTCGCTTATAACAATAATTTTCAAGCTAGCATTGGGATGGCTCCTTTTCAATCCCTTTATGGAAGACCTTGCAAGTCGCCTTTGTGTTGGTTGGAGTCTACAGAAAGATAGCTACTTGGTTCCAACATGGTTAGAGGGACTTCAGAAAAGATTGATTTGATTAGAAGAAGAATGAAGACGGCCCAAGATAGATGGAAATTCTATGCAGATAAGCGGAGAAGGGATATTAAGTCAAGGTAGGAGATTTGGTTTTCATGAAGGTGTCCCTGCTAAGAAAGATAGTGAGTTTTGGATCAAGTGGAAAAATTACTCCCAGATTCGTAGGACCGTTTCCCATTGTGGAAAGGATAGGGAAGATGGAATATCGGATAAAGCTACCGAAGAGGCTAATGGGAGTTCATGATGTTTTTCATGTTTTGCACTTAATAAAGTGCGTACATGATTCAGCAGAGGTGGTGGAACCTAGCCAACTTGAGGAAGTTGAAGTGGAAAGAGAAGCATCGGTTCGTCGCATTCCTACCAAGATTGTTGGACATGATATCAAGAAGCTTAAGAATAAGGAAGTCCTTTTGCTTAAGGTTGCTATGAATGGGTGATTATCATATGATTGTTGCATTTGAATGATGATTGTAGCATGCATATAGAACTATCAGTTGTAATTAGGGAAACTGCATTCATTTGGATACATGGCACAGACATGAACGCATAAAAAGAAGGTCGACTGAATCAGTACACCGCCTAATCTTTTGGATTAGTTAGGGACATTGACACAACACTATTGCATATGTCATAAATTGCATTAAAAAGCTTAACGACAATGGATTTAATGGATGATGATTGAATATGTGTTTGTGGAATTTGGATGAAAATATTTATTTCATTCTTTCGTCCTTGGAGATTTCGGGGGCGAAATCCTTCTAAGGATGGGAGAATGTAACAACCCGAAAAATTTAAGTAATAATAATTAATTAACAAATTAATTGAATAATAAAATAGGGTTGGGAAATTGTCGAAATTGAGCCATAGGAGCTGCACCTTGGGTTTGTAGTAATTTTTTGAGCAATTTTCATATATAACTTGTTGAAATCTGAGTCGGTATGGAGAAGTTACGAAAAAAACAAAGAAAATCAGAATTATATATATAATTAAACAAAAATGAAGAAAAAAGACCCGTTACGGTTCGATCGCGCCTGATTCGGGTCGACCCATGGGTCGACCTGCCTATAGGCCAAGTCGACCTGCATTCTTCCCAGGATGATTTTTCGTCTAGGTGCAAGCCGAAGACTATAAATCTGATGTTTGGTGAAATCCTGTGCATTCGTAGCTGCATCCTATGGTTCCTAGTGAGCCTATGACGTTGTTGCACCAGATTAAATCTTCAAATCCGATGGCCTGAGATCCCTAAGCCACACTATAAATAGAACCCTAGGCCTAGCTATTTTTCCCATTCAGATTTTCTCTCAATTGGGTTCATTGCCTGAGGCTGAACTCCAAATAGAAATTTTTTCTGGTGAGGAAATCTTTTTAATAAAATTATTTTACACGTTAGAAGTGGATCCCGAAAGGCCTAGGATTAGAGCTAAGGACCATAGGTGAGTGTTTTGTAATTATTTTAGATTTGTAAGCAATTTAAAATAATAATGTTCTCAATAGTTGTAGGTTTTCTACAATTTTGAGATAATTTTTATGTAAGTTTATTTTCCATCAGTTTTGAAGTAAATTTTAGAAGTTCTTTTCAGTCTATTTTTATTCAGTTATTTGCAGTTACTTAAAGTTATTTATAATTATTTACATTTGTTTTAAGTTGGAATTTAGCCTGTAAATGTTAGTTTATTTTTATAGGGATTTAATCCTTTTTGACTCGAATAAAATATTAAAAAAGAAGAATTCACAAATATGGATTAAAATAGAGAAACATTAAATTTGTAGAATTTAGATATAAATAAGAAAAATCGAAATGGAGATGGACCAAGATAGGAAAATTTAAGATATTTATTAGCATGATTATAACAAGTGGATATAACTAAAAAGAAAAAATAGGAGAGTAACAGTTGCAATAATCATTATAACAAATAGGTTATAATTAGAAAGAAAGAAGTAACGGAAGGGGCTTATTTTAAAAGTTAGATGTTGGATTAAGTTAATAAGAAAATATAGCTATGGTGGCTTGTATCAGCAGCATTCCCTTTCAGGTCTAGTACTGATGGTCTCACACGTGGGTGAGGTTGGGCATGCTTATGCTGATTAAGGTAAATAAGTGGCCAATAGATAGAGGCTCAAATTTAGGGATTTGGACAAGGGGTGCAAAGTTAGAAGATTTGTTTGTTAGGACCAGTACCGGCAGCATTCCCTTTCAGGTCGAGGACTGATGGTCTCACATGTGGGTAAGGCTGGGCATGCTTATACAGATTAGCGTAAATAAAGGGTCAAATAGGGGGCGACAGTTAGTGTGTACCGGCAATGACCGAGAGTGCAGCATCGATTAGCGTAAACAATTTGCTATTGCATCCTAAGCGCTAAGAGGCGAATTTTGCTTTGGGAAAAACATGATTGGTTCATAGTAGCACAACAGAGATAGGAAAGGCCGATCAATAGGTAAAAGTAGGATTTCAGCCTAATCAAGTTAGCAGTTGAGATAGGATTAGGGTTTCGGCCTAATCACACCAGTTTAAGACAAGTGCAAACAATCAGAGCAAATAGTCAAATAGAATCAGAGATGGTATTTTATGAAAATTTTATCTTTTTTGTATCTTCCTTTCATACTAGAACTACTTCTTAGTCTATTATCTTTATCTTGCTTAGAAATGCTTGTAATTACTTTCACTCGCCAAACTTATTGTCTGCCTACTCATCTATCTTTCCTTTTTCCCTAATAGGCTAGCAGAGTTGAGGATAGTTTATTCAGGTCGCTTGGAGATTCATTTTCGATACTTTCTCATTTTTGATGTATTCTTATGTTTTCATCTTTTTTATTTGGCTTATGATGGATTGGCACTTATGAGAGGGATTATTATTGTTATTTTTTTACTCTGACTATGTGAGACTGAGATGTATTTTCATGAGACATGAGAGATTTTGAGTTTTTTTTAGACATGTTATTTTTTTATGACTTATTTGAGATGAAGTTTAATTTTGAATGATAAGTTATTATTTAAATGTTTTCCAATGCAATTACTTATTTGTTTTGTGAATCTTAGTCTCTGTGATGCTTTAGCTATACCTATAACGCACCACATCCTTTGTTGTGCCGTTTTTGGGAATACTATGGGGTGTGGGGTGTGGGGTGTTTCAGTTCCTGTAGTGTTATCTCTGAAACATTTGTTTTATAGTTTTACCACCATGTTTGTTTTCTATATCCTTCATTTTTCTGTATAGTTCTACTTTCCCTGAAAAGTATAAAGGAAAATAATATTTCCAATTGTTAGTTTGAAATTGATATAAAAGTCTATCTATATCGTTCGCGTAGATTAACAAATCATTTGTCAATCATATGGTAATAAATGGATAGTAATTGTATTTAACTAAATGTCTTGAAAACTGTCTTTGATCATGATGAGCAATAATTAAGAACTTTACTTTAACCATATTGCTGGAATATCTGAAGCCTATTGGCAGAAAATTTTATCCTTAACCATGGGTATAAATAATTATAGAGAATCATCCTCCAAAAATAATTAGTGGAGACTAATATGATCAAGTAATAAAAATCTAGAAACTATTATCTAGGAATTTGTAGTAGAAATTCGATGACCCATATTCGGGTATTATTGAATAAAATATGAAAATTTAGAAACCTGAAACCCAGATTCGGGTATTAGTGGATGATATTAGAAATTAAGAAACTTGAAACTCAGATTCAAGTATTTCATAGATGATAACCGGAAACCCATAATAGCGATCTTTTGATAGAAGTCTTCAACCCAGATTTGGGTATTTGTAGTGGATAATCAGGATTCCATAATAGAAATTCCAAGCCTAGATTAGGGCGTTAGAGTGAAGTTAAGCAATAGTTTTTAAACCAAGATTTGGGTAGCTGTAAGTGATTGATAAAGACCAAAACCCAAATTCAGGTATTAATATATGAAGTTTGAAAATGAGAGCCCCGAAAACTAGATTCAAGTATTAATAAGCGGAGACCTTCTAATCCTTAAATTCTGCCTTTTTTGACATATATAAACCCTTTAGGCCTTGTATGTTGTCGTAGTTTGGTTGGCTGCTTCTCGAACTAGGACATCTTAGTCCATCATTTGATATGCCACTTATTGGGCTTGAACGTCTTAGTCTGCTGTAGATATGCCGCTTCTTGGGCTTGGACATCTTAGTCCCTTATAGATATGCCATTTCTCGGGCTTGGACATTTTAATCCCTTGTGGATATGCCGATTCTCGAGCTTGGAAATCTTAGTCCCTTGTTGTTTGATGCTCTTGGTTATCTCATTCATAGAGACTAGAGCTAAGGACTTACACAGCCTCCCTCTAGATGTCGCCTTGACCTGACCAATAGCCAAGGGCTTGTCGATGCTTTAACCTAGTCGTAGCATGGAGCGGATAAAGGCTTACACTCCTCCCTCTAGGAGGTGCCTTGACCTGACCAAAGGCACTCCAAAGGGCTTGTCGATGCTTTAAGCTGGCCATAGCGTGGCGTGGCTAAAGGCTTACCTCCTACTTCTAGGAGGTGCTTTGCCTGGGCTAACTCCGGGTAGAGAGAGGCTTTGACCGTTTAAGATAATGTCCAAATAAAAAGAGCATTTCACTTCCAACCATGTACATTCTCTTTAAAAAAGTAGCTCTTTATTGATCTCATTAAGTATTTTTTTACAATCTCATTAATTTTTCCTTAAATGAAAAGGCTGATTATCATCTCTTCCAAGGCCTTGCAGTGGTTAGTCTTATGTCCATTCATCATATGGAAATGACAATAGGATTCCCCTGAATTTCTTTCATATTTTGGCTTATTTTTCTTCGATGGCTAATAATCGAGCTTATCCCTTGTTAGCAAGTAGACATTCTATATGGATGTTGTTAGGTTGCACTCTTTAGGCAGTCTTGACTTGAAACTTGTTTCTTTAGGATGGCTTTTAAATCTCCCTTTTGATTACTAGTTTTCTCTTTAAATATCTTTGAGATTCTGGTTGATGGTATTATCCCACTTGTGACTTGACCCCATTTGTGTGCAAATGCATTATAATATATCATTATTCCTTCTTCAAAGATTGTGCCTTTGGTACTCATTTGGTCAAATAAAATTTACATTCCTTTTTCTTTTCCCCTAAAGCAAAGATAGGGTGGGACCAAAATGAAAAGGGTTTAAACTCCATTTAAGTGGATCATAGGCTTTAAATTTCTTTTACCTTATGGTTCTTAAACATTCATCCTTAACAGTTTCTCTTCTTGGAGATTCCTATCATTAGTTGTCTCTTGAAAGAATCCAACTATGTATGGTTCCAAGTATCCTTGCTCGTATCTTTTGATTCTGCTTATCATAATGAAGTAAGGCCTAGAGTGGGTAAGCATGGAATAGGAATTGGTTAGAGATAGATGATATTGGATGTTTAACAGAGTCGGATGTTCGAGCCCTCCTTCTAGCGCCTTAATGTTAACTAGAAAACTTGTCAACACTCCAAAATGATGTAATAGGGAAGGTTAATCCTTTTGAACTCTTTTGGTTAATGGAAGAGAGTTATGTTATGAGTGCCTTCTTTTAAATCACCTTTCGGATTAGATTTAATTGAGAAATTTACTTCTTATTGACCTTTCAACCCAGCCAAAAGTCTTAAGTTTCCTTGTTATTGGCCTTTTGAGCTGGATAAAGTAGCTTGACTTTGCCTTCGAAACAGTCCCTTTGAAGTTATTGAGGAAGCCTAATGGATGGCACTAAGATTCAAGGTTATGATCAGCTGTCAATTGTTTTGTCCTGGTCGAAAATTGGGATCTTAAATGACGTAGGTTTGAATCGAAAACTAAAGGTAAAATTGGTCTGGGTTTGAATTTCCACCCACTAGAAGTGGGAGTCCAATGAGTTAACAAATCGAATTACTTGAAGACGAAGGGGTTTTGATCAAGTTTGAAGTGTCCTTTGATGGGATCAATACCTAGAAAGCATAGTTAGACCTAATAAAAGCTTTTGAAACAGCTAAGTAGTTAAGAATATTGAAGACTTCCCTTTCACAATTCAAGAAAGCCTTTGTTGATCAATTTTCCCTAATTCAATTTACAAATTAAGGCTACAACTTCTTAGAATTAAGAAAGTGCAAGTGTAGAATGAATGATGTAACACCCCTAATTTTTGTTTAACATTATTCAAGACATATAATTGGATAAATTAAATAGAATAATATGGTTGATTAAGGAGTTGATATTTAATTGTCAATTAACGTGGTCGCGGGTAAACTAATGAATGTATAAGTATGATTTATAATTTATAAGTTAGGAAAATAAGTAGAGGGCAATATGGGAATAGCCACACCCATATACCCTTAAACCCTCCCTTATTCTTACCTACTCTTTCATAAATCAAAATACACATAAAGAGAAGTTATAGCCAGCCATTAAAACACTTTAGGAGATAAGAAAACTTGGAAGATCCAAGAGAGAGTTGCAAGATTAAAGCTAGGACAAATCTCAAACTCCAACTTAACCAAGGTGAGTAATAGTGTAAATCATCTCATTTTTCCTTGTTTTGTTTTGGTTATGGACAGTAACCGAATGTATTTTGCTGTGTTGATCATGTTTGGAACTAATAATCACTATATGGATAGAATAATGATTTATGGTGATTTATTAGAATTTTTATTGAAATTAAAATGATGGGTTTTGAAGTAAAAAACTTAGTAAACGACCTCCAAACGACTAGATTTTTGGATATGTTGTGTAAAACATAATTTTGAAGATGATTTTTAATTTCATAATTTTTGGAGTTAATAGGAATATTTTATGAATTTCCTAAGGTGAAAAAGGCATTTATTTCGGGTTTTAATCATAAAATAAAATAAAATAAAATAAAGAATTTTATTCCGAAATTTTTATATGATGTAGATAAAGTTGTTCGTCATTTTGATGAATTTTTGGGATTTTTTCCAAGTGATTTCGATTATTATGAATTTTCTAACTAAAAAGGCTTAATTACTATATTAAAATATTAATATAATTAATTATTTTAAAAAAATTTGAAATAATAAAACGGATCTATACCATTTTTTTGGAAAGAAAGTGTTAAAGTATGTCATTAACCAATAGAAATTTGATAAAAAAGGAGTTGGTGAAAAGAATATATTTTAATCAACAAAATAATAGTTTTCAAGTTATTTACGACTCTGCCATTCGCACTTGTCGAAAGCAACTTTCGACTGCATCATTCCACAGTAGTTTTGGACCCTTCTATAGCATTTTCGAAAGCATCTTTTGAACTTGTCGAAAGCAACCTTTGACGGCAGTTGAAAATGTAGCAGAAACACTTTCTTAGTAGTTTTCACCAACATTGTTTATAAAGCTTGAAATAGGCATAACCCTCTAACCGTAAGCCCATTTTTCTATTGTGACCACTGTACGGAAAGATAAACCATCATTCGAATACAATGGAATAGATTTGAGACCTTAATTATAAACCTGTAAAAACATATAGCTAAAACAAAGTTTTATATTTTAGAAGGAGTTGATTTCTTTGCTTTCGAATATGTTTGCTTTGTTTTCTTCGCCTTCAAAGGGGATACTGTCGAAGAGGTTGTTAAATTGTTTTCTTTTAATCAAGTTTTATATATTCGAATGAGATACTTTCAACTTGTTTCGAAGCTAAGCTTCTAAAGTTAAACGATAATACTTTAATATATTTGAAAGGTTTCAAATGGTAGAATTTAAAGTATTATAAGGCAGGAGCCTAATGTTTTTAAGAGCTTTCGAAGGAGGTTATCCTATTAAATCGAAAGCTAGGTTTCAAAGGTATCGAAAGGTTTATGACCCAAACTCTACTTTTAAAGAAAAAATCTATGGCTATATTAAAGGATTTTTCATAATGGTTTAAGAAGAATCTATCTTCGATAAATTAAACCCACGAGAGTGGTATTTCTTTGTTGTTATATTGATTTTTCTGATATGAATATATTCACTTAATAAGGGACCCATAACTACATTTTGGTAGAAAATGGTAGGTGAACCAATTAGGTTAATCCAGTAGTGAATATAAATTGAATAAACTTCTGAATGAGTAGAATTGTATCTAGGAGGTCAGGAAGATCGAATATACAACGTCAAAATAAAAAGGAAAGATACTGGCAGGGCCAATAGGTTTACAGTAAGCCCATAAAAACTGTATGATATTGGCAGGGGCCAATAGGTTCATAGTTAGCCTATGAAAGCTATGTATAAAAGAGGATGTCAGATGGACCGGTTCATAGTAGCCTATGAAAACTTTGTGTAAATGAAGATATCAGATAGACAGGTTCATAGTAAGCCCATGAAAACTATGTAATTGGACATGGAGTTCTTAAATGTTTAGCTGGTTATTAGCCATCCCATGAAAACTAATAGATCAACAGTAATCCTAAAAACTATAACTGAGACAGATAGTCTGAATCGAATGGGGATGGGTAATCCATAATTAATTCAATTGTTTTGCATATCATCATATTATCCCATTTTCGATTGTTTTAACCATTGTAGATGCAGGTACACAATATATGGTTTTATAAAGGTTTTGACATACTATTAAGGGAAACCCATTCTGCTATGCGGCGTGGTCTCACCGGATATCTATTTGGTTTAAGATGATAGATTATTATTCTTACCCGGCTTTATGTCTGACTCGAAGTTTTTGTTTTCCCCTTAATCTCTCGGATACTCAATTGATTTTGAGTAGTTTGAGGTTTAGAGTTTACAGGTTATCTTTTTAGACGAATAAAGCTTTTGGAGGCTTGTATAAGGCATATAGTTATCTAGAGATATATTTGTTCTCTGTATTTTTTTGTAAAGGCAGATTTATTAGCTTTGCTATACTCTGATCAACCAAGGGGGCATCTTCATATGTTGCTCTTGGCGTATGTGTAATAATTATATTTTGCTGAACGTGGTTAAAGTTTTGGGATTATGTAATAAACATGAAATGTTTTGAATGGAATATGGAAATATGTTTTTGAATTGTTAATTTTTTTTCATATTCTTCTAATCTGTGTATCAATGAATCTATCACGGCCGTATTTGGTCGCCAAAGATTAATAACTATTGATGACTGCAACATCCGTAGCCGTTAGTTTTGGGCCTCTAAATAGGAAGATGTTACAAATTTGTATCAAAGCCAGGTTTATGATAAAACATAAAATAAACCAAACATTTTAAAACATAATCCTAATGATTTAAAGAATAAGATTGGGGTTTGGGTTAATGTCATGTACTTGTATTTTCTATATATATATATATATATATATATATATATATATATATATATATATATTAGTACGTATTCCCCTTTCTCTTAGGCCATTCTTTTGTATCTTACCAAAACTCGCATGCAGATTACGCGAATGAAAGGTATGGAAGCAGGAAACGAAAGAGCGAATCTTAATGGAGGAAGCACCACAACTAACGGAAACACTCGGCCACTAAAAAGAGACATGCAAGTCGATCGGCAAATGCTAACAAAGACGTAACTACCAATGTGAGTGTTGGAACCCCACCAGTAGATATGGGGATAATGTATCAGTTCTTCATCACCTTGATGCAAGCAGGAGCAACTAGAGGTAATGCTATGAATTCTAGATGAGCCAATCCTCTGGCCTCGGTTGACAACAACTATGCAAAGCTGAGTAGGGATTATTCCAGCCTAGGAGGGAAGGTTTTTCTTAGAACAGAGGATGTTGTTGAATTTGAGAACTTGCTTTTTAACTGTGAAAGGATCTTTACCGATTTAGGCTTGGATGATGCAGAGAAGAGAAGGCTAGCCTCTAGATAGCTGCAAGGGTTAGCACTTCACTGGGGGAACAATATGACAATCGGAATTTCAGAGGAAGAGGTGACATGGGCTGATTTTAGAAGAAGGTTCGAGCAGAGGTTCTTGTCCAAGGTTGCCAAGTCGGCACTGATGAGGTAGTTCATGGATCTTGTACAAGAAGAGATGTTAGTGATCGAGTATGCTGCTAAGTTTGATGAGCTGTCTCGATATGATTATGCATTGGTTGACACTGATGTTAGAAGGAATGAGAGATTCTTTCGAGGTTTGAGACCAAAGCTAGGTAAAATGACCATGACTCATATTAGAGAGCCGTATTGATGTGCACATAAATATGCTTATTTTTTGTTTCCATATTTTACTGAATTAAATTGAATAAATGATCATATTGGGTGTTTTTACATGTTTAAACCAAAATTCAAATTATTTTCAAATCTTTACATATTCATTTTCTTGTAGGCGTAGAATGGTCATTTTTGTGCATATATTAATTTGAGAAAATTTACTTTGACATTTCTACATTATTTTATAGGAATTTGGCTTCAAATGGAAGATGTTTTCATGGAAAATATGCATGCACACGAGAATACAAAGGAATGAAAATGGAAATAATTCATTTCATTAAACACGGAGGACCCCACCTACCCACTTACCATGTACAAATTAGGAGCTAATTCACATGCTAATGGTCATTAAAGTTACATGCACACTTAATGGATGATTATCTCATGTTAATGATAACTTGGTGTCCACACTTCCTATCTGGGTACTTTGCGTATTCCCCAGAAATATGGATTAGAGTTTCAAACTTGCATAAATATTCCTTATGTTTCATGTAATTAAGCTTTCTTCCTCTTAGCCTCCTTAGTGTTAGGATCAATAATAAATTAGAAGTTATCTTTTCTTTTTCAGGACTACTTAGCAATTTTCCTTTCAAGTATTTTTCTTTTTATGCAATGTTAATTAATGTTCTTTTCAATTTACATGTTCTCTTTCTTCTTATGTTAGTACTTAGTTCATTTCATATGCAAATAGAATAGCTTTTATTTCATTTTAATTAGATCTCATTCAATTTAATTTGCTCTTTACTTTCCTCTTGTTTTTTGTTTCATGTTGCAATCTACATTTGTTGATATGATGACAAATATGAGAGACCAAACCCCTTCAATTTAGGGGTAATGAAGCTCTCTAGTATGTAAATTCAACATAATTTGATTTTTTTTATCTCCTTTTGTGCTTAATGGAAAAACGGATGTTTATGTGATTTAGTATTTCATGTTGAATTTGATAGTCTATCCTGTTCATAACAAATAGGCTATGCTTAATCACATAATTCAAAAATTGCCTCTTCGTCAAAATATGATTAAGGAAATGAAGTGAAATTTTTATCAAAATTTGAAGATCTATATTTATAATCAATAGTTAATAGATCATGCTTAGAATAGATTTTATTTTCAACTTTATTGTCATATTTCATGAGAGCTAGCAAGTGGCTTAAGGGGTGTGTTATAGTTTGATGGCTTTCGTTGAGCTAATTAATAACATAAATAAGCCATACTTATGATAAACACATCAATTAAACTCATTAATGACCAAAAAGGGGGATCATAATTTCATGTTGTGTTGATTTATATGATCTAGAAAGTGGACTTTTCTCTAAATTGTCTTCAAACTCACATATTTTTATCACTTCTAATTTTTGTTAGTTTCTAGAATTTTTTCAAGCTTAAAAACATCTCACAACCCTTGGTTTAATTTGATTGAATATAATTTCTAAAAATCTAAACAATCCTGCGGATCGATCCGTACTCGCCACGTACTATCATTGTATGTCATGCTTTTGCAGTTATTTTTAATTAAAATACTACCGACGGTGTTTTAACCGATAGAATTTCCGTCGTCGAATAATTTTTGGTGCCGTTGCTGGGGAGTTGATTTTATTTTATTTTCTATTCTTCGAATTATTTTGTTTGATTTTTTTGTGTTTCCATTGTGTGTTGATTTGCATTTTGTAGTGTGAATTTTGCTTCCATTTGTATCTTTGCTTGATTTTTTTGTGTTTCCATTGTGTGTTGATTTGCATTTTGTAGTGTGAATTTGGCTTCCATTTGTATCTTTGCTTGATTTTCTTGATTTTTTTACGTTTGCATTGCTATTATAAAAACATACAATTTCAAAACAAAAACAAAAACATTTTATTTCCATTTTCTTTACCAATTACATTTTCCACCTTTCTTTTACAAATTCCTTTTACAATTTCATTTACAAATTTCTTTTGTTACTCCATCATAACCTTTGCCCGCTGTGCCATCGGTTCTTCCTCACCCTTGCACTGCAATCCTTGCTTACTACCATTTTATTTACAATCTCCACTCCTCATTTCTGTCAAAGCCACTTCTGCCTCACACAACTACGCTATTACCATTCAATTACCATAACAACTAAAACTACCTCTTTCACTGGCTACCAAGCTGCACATAATTCAGCACCAAATCATCATTGTTTTCCACACGCTGTCTTTCTATCATCTACATATCAATACAACCTGCAAACACCTTCATCACTTCTACTCCAGCCACTTATCAG
Source organism: Allium cepa (assembly GCA_030765085.1). NCBI lineage: Eukaryota > Viridiplantae > Streptophyta > Magnoliopsida > Asparagales > Amaryllidaceae > Allium > Allium cepa. The sequence goes on along the minus strand of CM060938.1, from coordinate 398,430,023 downwards.
CCATCTAACTAAAACATTCAAATTCACCTACACCACTGCTCCAATATACTGACCATACTTCTCTTCAACCATCTACATGTATTACTCATTCAAACTACCATCAGCCATATCAACCATAATCAATCACCTTAGCCATATTAACCATTGCTGAAATATCACCAATACTCCCCACTTTCCCGCCACTTCATTTATGCCAAACAGTGAACTTCATTAACATGTTTGGCCATTCATAACTGTCAGTAAACCATAACTGTCGACTGCCTCACTACAAGTACATCCATCACCTCTAGCCATTCAACCAAGCCTACCACTCGACCACTGCAATATACACTGACGTAACCACTGTCAACAACTTCCAGTCAACACCATCAACCTGCCATAGCATCCCGATCATCACATTCCAAGCATCCACTGTGCACTGCAAACATTACACACTGCTACACCTTTTTATCCACCATCTACCTAAAAACTATCATGCAATATTGCTACACATATATACTGTCAACGGCATCTTGATCACTATAGCTCCTTTCATTATCCCATGCAACAACAATTACAATCACCATAATACACTCATCGCTACCACGTCACCACCACCCAAAAAATGGCCTCGATCCTTGACCGTACCATCATCTTTGACCAAAACACTGCTGCCTTTCTCTCTTCTCAACCACTTCCATCAACAACTTCAAAGAACGCATGACTTTGTTGCACAATTACAACCACATCCCTTGAAACCATTTCATCACTTCTCACTGTCATAGTCCCTTCCTCCTTACTGCACCTCACTTTTATGTGTACTGCTAACTTCAAGCTATGCATACATCCACAAACATACAACACTCTCTTCTTCTACAATTCATACAAATACCACTGCCACCATACAAACTTCATTCTTACTTTCCAGAGCACATCCCATATCCTTACAGTATGTCACACATAACAACTAAAACATTTCATCAAACCTACCCTTCAAACTTACCCAACCACCAAACTTCATCTTGCAAATTGCAATAGTCACCATAAACCTCCCATTCAACCACCACCTCTGCCTTCTTAAAGACCACACTTCAGAATGCATCCTACCCAAGTCTTAACTTCACTGACCAATTACCCAAAATTACATATTGTCACATAAACTCATCCTCATCCCCTATAACAATCCATTCCTCCACTTCATCAAACCTGAACCATTACTGCCCTCTGCAATATCTCCTCTCCTACATTTCACATAAATATTACGGTGATTCGTAAATATTATAGTGGTTGTTTCTTTGAAGGTACTTAAACCTTCAACTGCATTGCTACGGTGATTCATTTTGCACCGATAAATCCTACCCATTACCAGGCCAGAACTATCTTGTTGGATTAATACAAAGTTTGATTATACAATTTTGGGTTAGGAGCTACTAAGGTTAGAAAATTTGTAATTAAATCCTTACATTCATTTAGTTGCATTAGTTAATGCATATTTCAAAATAAATCAAAATAAATTTTTTTTAAATATTCCTTAACTTAGTTTTCAAATCCTATTCATTTGAAATTTTTCAATCAAAAATTTAAAAATAAAAAAACTTTTTTTTAGCTAGTTTTTTTAGAAAATCAAAAAACCCATTTCAAAAAATTTGAAAATCCAAAAGCAAAATAAAAACCAATTTTTTAAGAAAAAATAATAAATTTCTTTCGGTAAATATTTTCCTTTATAAAAAGAAAAACCAAAAGCGTTCTCGAAAATATCTGAGTTTCCCTACTTACATAAATTTGGCAATAGTTGTGAAAATCAATATAATCCATATAATTTAACTTCAAATTCTTATGGATATTTTAATTACAAATATTGTATAAACAATTCGAATTTCGAACAACAAAATTTTCCAAATGATGAACAACCCTCAAATCGTGAAAATAGTATTAAAATGATTTCATCTTTACTTGAACTCTCTACACAACAAAATCAAATGATAAATGAATTGTGTAATTCATATTTATGCAATAACTTAAGTCAAGAATTTCAAAATTTGGATTCAATTCAACATTCAAATGATTTCGATTATAACACTTGCCAATACAACTTCGAACTCCAAAATGAATTTCAAAATGGAAATGTAAACTGCTTTTCAAATAATTTTGGCAATAAGAACATTCTCAACTATGGTTCAATGAACAATTTTTGCTCTTAACAATTTCAAATTGAGAATCCTCAAGTTAATAATTATAATTTTAATTTTGTTGAGCAAATGGATGAAATTCACAATGATCACATGGATTTGTTGTTTGACACATATATGAAACAACATGAACAAAATCAAATCTCAATGTATGACGAGTCAAATAACAATCCATCTTTTACCACAATTGACGATTTTCAAATAACAACTTTAGAAATTGAAAACAAAAATCTAGGCAAAGTTGTTGAAAATATGGTAATTGAGTTGGATTTCAATTCATTTGAAAGTGTGGAACCAAATTAAAATTCAATCTTCAATTTTTCAATTTTGGAAATTTGAAAATAACAACTTTAGATTTTGAAATTGATACATGTGATGAAGTTATTGATAATCCAACAAAGATAGAGGAATTTAATGAAGACAATTTCATGGGACTTTTTGGAAATGAGTTGTTAAATTCCGAAGGGGAAGATTTAAATCACCATTTTGATTTTGAACTCGATAATTCTAAAGAATTTTTCAATGATAAGTTTGAATTTCAATTCGGTGAAAATGAACTTGGACTTCTACCAATTGTTTTATCAACCTCAAAAATCATCGAAAATAAAACAACTCGTACAATTTTTAATAAAACAACATTCATTTTTCCAAATCAACATTTAACTCCAAAACCTTTTATGGCTTGGTTTTTCATGCTTAAGCTGTGTCTCTCATACTTGGCGAGACAAATTAAATTGTTGTTTGGACGACCGGTTCATTTATTCTTTAATAGCGTGTTTTCTGATGTCGTGTAAATAATAATCCTTTCATGTAAACATAGGTCATATTTTAATTTTAATTTTTGTTTTCCCCTTTCACTTGGGTTGCCTGTGGGGACAAAATCAAAATCAAGTGTGTGGGAAGTCTCATCTTCATTTTTTATCTTTCATTGTTTATTTTTGCATTTTGTTTCCAAAACATAAAAAACCTCAAAAAAATTCAAAAAAATAATAATAATTTAACATTTTGATTTACTTTTGAAAAATAAAATAAGATTGGTATAAATTTTGATTATTAAATTGAAATTTTTGAAAATTTATCTATCTTAACAAAAATAAAAATAAAGTTTGATTATAAGTAACTATGGTTTTCCTAGTATATAGGAAGATTCATGGCGATAATTATGAAGTATATCCTAATTAAGAATCTTTATTTTAAAAAGTGGTGGATTTAAAGAAAAGGATATAACAATTTTTATCTTCTAAGTTAAATGGTGCTAAGATGACTTTCCAAAACTCTCTCTTCGAAAAAAAACAAACCAAAAAAAATTGTATATGTGTATATATTTTTTATTAACACCAAGAGTCTATGTTCACACTTGTGTATTCACTCACGGTGATCAATACCCTTCTCAAATAAACTTGAAAGGCAGTGCACGATCGATATATCTGGCTTCAGTTTATCTGAGTTAGGTGTGTGTATATGTAACGATCCACTTTTTTAGCCGGTTTAAATTAACAATAAACCACACGTATCTAATTCAAACCATTCAGAAGGGAGGATTGTTAATGAGGTAAATAAGAAAATAAAAGAAAAGAAGGAAAAATAAAATACAGAATCTCACAGCAGAATGGCAAAATATAATAATCAAATAAACAGTTCATGAAGTTGTTTTACACATAACATGTGATTACACTTTTACAATTCAAATCAGAGCTATACATACAGCAGGAATAAGCAAATAATGCAGTGGAATACATGATGTAGTGGAATAACTATAAAAATAGTTATAATATACTGAATCCTCGTCTTCTCCAGAAAAAGTCTTCAATACGCTAAAAAGCTCAGACCGACCTGAGCGTAATGAAAACAAAACACTCGAGTCAGAACTAAAAGATCTTATGTAAGTCAAATTAATCTAAAATAAAATGTGAGTGCAATGGCTTCATAGATATTATGGGATTTTCCATCTCCTATCAAGTGTACAACGTGAATATAATTATTAAAAGATTTCAAATAATTCGAGGTATCAATTTTAACCACTTTAATTAAAAAATTCGAAGTTTAAATTAAACCTTTCAAATAATTGAATTCCAATACATAATCCAAATTCAAGAAATTGTATGGACATATATATCATTTCAACCAATATCTAAAAAAAAATTCAAATCAATGAAAACTGCTCGGGTTTATCATTTCAACCCAAAATGATTTCCCTAATCTATAAGATCATTCGAGTATGTATCATTTCGTCTCATAACGATAACATAGATATAGGCATAAATGAATATCCAATCAACCAAAATTTCAACCAATAATATTCATCACAATCATTATCCAAATTAGCAAATAAATCACAACAATTAATTGTTATCATTATTAGGTGTTTAACTAGAAATTTTATTCAATATTAATAACATGGCTATAAAATTCAATATCAATTCAAATTAAATCTAAATGAAAAATTAGCGCACCAAATAGCAATTAATAAACTTCTAATCACATCATATATCTAATTTAACAAACATAAAATAACTTAGTAGTTGTGAGTGGGTTGGACACTCACCTTTAAATAGCGGACAACCCTAAAACTAAGTCATCTTTAAGAAAATATATGGAACATCATATTACTGAATCTATAAAAGTGACTAACTATAAAGTTGTTGAAAATTCATTTCTTTCCATTTTAAAAATAAGAATCACTCAAAAATCTTCTGTCTTTTGGAAGTTATGGTCAAAACAAACAAAGTTGTTTTTTGAGTTGAAAATCTGAGTTCAAATATACTTCGAAAACATTCAGCTTTTGGCACAGAAAATTAAGGAATTTGGAGAACTGATCCAAAAGAAATTTTAAGCCACTGGAAAAGTAAATGGTTTGAAAAAATAATCATATAATTTGATTCATTCTTGAAAGAGATATGATTGATACAATATGGGGTATTTTCGTCCGAAACTTGACCCGCGAAAGGACTTTAAAAATGGAGTTTTTGATATAGAAATATTCGGAATAGGAAGAAGGGTTCAGCAACAAAATTGTTGCGATTGAAATTATACACAGTTTCAAAAAAAAAATTGATTTGTACTAGTTTAGGGGTTTGGAGTTTTCTGTAGATTTAAGGAAGAAGAAGAAGAGTACGCAGAAAGTTTCTCAAATGAGAATTTTTTTTACATACTTGATTTTAGTTAGATAGGAAAATAGAAGGTCAATGTATGAGTAAAGGAAGGATCCAAATTCACTTAGGGTTCCTAGGGTCTCTTGGTTTACTAAGGAGCCCGTTAGTCTAAAACAAACCCATAAGACTTAGCCAAAAAAAAGAACACAAGTATACGCTGCAAATGAAAGAAATAAACTACAGGTTACTTAATAAGTAGGAAATGGAGGTGGAGAAATAAAAATAAATGTCATATTTTATTTTGAAAGCTTCAGGCATTAATAATGCATAAAGAAATGTACGTAGGAATGAAAAATTTTGCAAACCAAAGGAAAGTCAAATTTTGTATACGCGAAAATGAGGTGGCAAAAATTAATGCAACTAAAAAGTCTAGGATCGAGTATTAAATAGAAGGAGAAATGAACGAATCAAGTATTAAAAATGAGATAACTATTTTAAAACTTATATGCAACAATTAATAACAAAAGAAATGAAGAGACCATGTACGTCGCACAACCTTTTTGAAATTCAATTTATGAAACGTAACCAAATTAACTTCATTAACTCAAATAGTATTCAAATTTGTATGCATTTAGTTTTTTTATCTATGCATAATAAATAAAATTAATTACCATAAAAATGAAAACGTTCAATTTGGTTTTCCCAAAATGATCTTTTATTTCATTAAAACGTCATTTCTGTTTAACACAAAAGGCGAGTTTCTTTTAATTATCTTATAATTGCAATCAACATTTTCTTCTCTTCTAATTGAAATATTTCAATTACATTAATTCCAATTACTTATGAAGTTAGGTTTCAAAATAGACAACTAAAATGGGTGAAAAATAGAATAATTGTTTCCTTTAGTCATTTAAACACGTTTATAAATTTGTTGTTTGTACAGCAGAGTAATAAATAACTTAAACAAATTATTTTTCTACTCTTGTAATCCAACTATAAGCTAAAACACAGTTCAAATATACATATATTTATTCCTTTAAATCAATCGTTCTATTCTTTATTTAATGAAATTAAACCTACATTCACAAATGAAATGTTCATTTTATTTGATATAAATGTTCTTTTCATTAAACCAACTTTCCTTATATTCTCACATAACATAAGCTACCTTTAATTACACCTATTAATTTACAAGTTGGTATCCTCTCTACCATTAATTGAAATTATTCAATTACATTAATTTCAATTTTTTAACAAGGTGAATTTCAAAATGGACATAATAAATGTAATGAGAAATAGAACATTTATTCCTATCAAATAGTAATTTAAACATATTTATGCCCTATTGGATACAAACAGGAATTATACATTTCTTACCAAATAATAGTTTCTCATCTCTGCAATCAATCTTTCAGCTACCAAACATTTCAAATAAATAAACATATGATTTCTTCTTTGATAAAGAAACATTTATTATTCCTTATTAACATTTATTATTCCAATCACTTGGAAATTTACATTCAGACAATTGTTAATTTCATTCAAACCACTGTTATTAAAATACACACTAACATTTGTTATCATCCTTATATTATTGCAAACATGTGTCATTAATAGAAACTTTAATTAAGCTTATAACTGGTATTATAATTTAATTTGTATCAAAAAAATCTAAAAAAAATTATTCCTAACAATTTTATTCAAAAATCTTATTTAATTTAATACTTTTAAATGTTTAAAAATACGGGTCGTTACAATCTCCTCCACTCAAAACATTAGTCCTCGAAAAGAAACAAGAAGGAATCCAAAAATCTGTTATATTTTATTTAAACAGACAATTTATAAACAATTAAACCTAATATTTAAGTTTAATAAAATTTGAAATAATTCAAATTCTACAAAGATTTTCTTAGTCTTAAATTTTTGAAAATTTTTGGCAGAGTCCCGTTTGCACAAATACGTCTGGATAATAGTGATATCAATAGTTATATATATATATATATAATATTTCAATAATAAAACATTCCAAACCATGGGAAAATAATATAATATCGTTATAAAACTATAATCCGAGGATGTACCTATTTGTCGGACAAACAACGTTTAATTTATGAAACGAAAAGCAGTAAGGTATTGCTTCCGTAAACCTGTACTTCACTTATATAATCCAAAATAGTGAGAATTATGTACAAGAGAAATATTTAAGTTGTTGCAATCAATAGCAAAACAAACCAACACAACATAACAGTAGTCACTTGCAAACAAAACCATAGAATCATCATATGCAACAAAAGTAATCAATCATATATCCATAGAAACCAAAACCAATGGTTTGTTTAGTTCAGAAACTTTTATCGTGCAAGGTGATAAATAAACAATCAAGTGTACCCTACGCTCAACAGCCTTGGATAATTACTTAATAGATTATCCATACAACCTTAAACAATTAGAAGTATCCATTCCCAAACATCTCATAAGCCAAAACAACCAAGAATTTCAAATATTATTTACGTTTATTCAATTAATTTCTTTTCACATCATTTTTTACCTTCTATTTATTTTCATTCATTCATACGATGTCTTTTTCTTTTTTTCATGTACTTATATAAATTAGTTCACGATATCAACTTACGTTCATAACATTTCTTGTACATCAAAATTCTTATTTATAGAAATAATTCCATTGAACATTTCCATTACTCAAGTTTTACTCGTATAGTATTTCATTACATGTTCCTATTTAACATTACAACTTTTAAACATTTCAGGTAAGTTATATATATGTTTATTGTAATTGAATGTTATACAAGTTTACCTTATTCATTTTAGTTAACAAAATGTTCAATATCTCATATCTTCCAATTTACAAGTTACAAATTTCCAGTTTCTATATATTTCTATAATCACTTAGCATCTAATTTTCTTATTTCTCATTTTAGATGTTTCCAATTATTAATATAGTCAAGATTTCACTCATTACCATAATCTAATTTTATAATTTATAGAAACTTAAGAACTAAATGCCGAGTTTATTTCAAATCATATGAAATAATAAATATGTCACGACCTAAATTTCTGCGTTCGAAAATCGACACCCGTACTTCACTTGTACTCGAATGCCGCAGATTCAACCATTGAAATCCGACTCGTGCCGGAGCTTATAACACATTAAGTATAACAACACAGCAGAAGAAAAGAGTATATCATATAATTCCAATGAATACAATATCCAATGATATACAGCAGTGATACAACCACCCAACAAATATTCAAGATATGATACAATAGATCGCAGTGGAATAATAACATAAACTTGAACTCCAAAGAAGGAACTCCAATATCAACAATCTCCATCTACAAAGCATCAATCCAGAAATAGCTCGAACTCCCAATCAAGTTGTACTAAGCAAGGCCAGTCATCTAAAGACTGAAGAAGATTACCAAAAACTCCAAAGACTATCGAATCTTCATCTACAAGCTGGTTATCTGAAAAACCCAACTCTAGACTGCCCGGGTGGAAAATTATGGACACCCAAAGTTTAGGAAGGGAACAATAAACTCCGGGTCAGTCATGGGACTAGTGTGAGCAACAAGAACATTTTTTAAATAAAATAAACAATAAAATAATTTAAGATTGAAATCTGTAATGCTTTTTGGAAAATGAAACTACATAAGGCCATCCGGCACACACACACCATGCAATCGCACACTTGGGAGTTATTTCTCCTTATGATAGTCAAACATGCTTGCTACGCAAAAACTATTTGATATTATTATTAGTGCATAGTTGAAAACATTTCGAAAGTATAATATTAATCTTAACCAGCATAGATGCTATTATATTATGCCAACTATAGCTACCACCTGAGGTGGTAGGTTATACAATTGCAATCGTAAAGGGCTCGTATTGTTTGATTGGATTTCCAACAAATGGTCAGGATAAGGAACTTCCTATTGCCACATGGGAACGCCTCTGGAGGGACGCCCCGAGAACCTACCCGGATCTCTGCCAACACAAGGTCGGTTTACTCCCTTCCCGGGAGTAACACCTAAGATATGCCATCCCCGATCGTTTGCGACCTTTATCTGAGGTACCTCATCCACAAAGCAACATCACACAGTAATAAATTTACAGTGTCCACATGAGTTAAATATCTAGGATCCATACCATGATACCACCCTTTTCCAGAAGAAATGGACATACCCTAGGGGCATGACCCTGCAACCTTGCCGCATCTTTCCTGTTTCGACCATTTCCGGGGTGTGAGGTCCTGATGTAGTCTCGTCCACAAAGCTACGATTTTTCACAAATCCATGCTTTGATCAACAAATGATCAGCAGCACTTCGTATGCCACATTACCAAACTGGAAATGTATCACTAGTAACCATCAACTACATAACCACTGTGCTCATATGTCTCAGAGAAGGGTGTTAAGCTAAGAGAATAAATCTCCGCCACCAAACAGAAATTTATTTGATAGAAACTGGTTTTAGACCTTAAAGTGTAATGTCAGACACACATCCATACAAGTCTGTTCCGGGTTCGAATAGAGCCGAAGGCACTTCCAAAGAAGCCTTTGCAATCTGGGTATTCAAAATCCCGATCGTACTCCCCTTCACATATGGAGATCTCTATACCATAGCTACTCAGTGCATAGTCAATTGATGGGTTATCCTTTCATTCTCGAAAACACTCGGTCTTCACCACTGATCTTCAAATGCTATCCATAAACGTCGTATCATTATTCGGAATGGGTTATATGAAACAAGGTCATCTCCTGGCTAAACCGAATAATGAGCGCAATATTTAAAAACATATGGATATTGGGATTTCAGTCAAGTCACAACTTTAAAACCCAAAACTTTCCTTTCAGCTGGTTTAAACAAATTACATTTTCAAATCTTTAAACAAAAAGATTCACTTCACAAAGTTCACCCATTTTTCACAAAGATTCATTCACAGATTTCAAAACAATTTCCACTTCAAATCGGATTAACTCATCCAATCTTTAAATCAAAGATTTAATTCATAGCTTTTAAAATCATTTTCAAAGATTTCATTCATAACTTGGAAAACCATTTTCATTTCAAACTTGAAATCCTTTTAACACAAATTGCTTATATGAAAGCTTTTATTATTTGAAAACAAATAGTTTTCGTTTCGGAAAAATCCGATTTCATTTATACAAGTTAAAGCCCTTGGGTTAAATTCAAATTCTCAAAACAATACCTTGAAAATGGTTTAAAACCCATATTATATAACTTGTATATCCTTTTTAAACCATAGTTTTCAAACGTAGAATTCAATTTCAAATTTTGAATTCAAATTCAAATCAAATTATTTAGATTTCAAAACTCTATCAAGTTATTCCGAATAACTTTTATCTTCCAAACTTCATTTCAAAAGCTTTTCACTTTTAACCCAATTCCATTTCCAAAACCTTTTGGATTCAAAATTCAATTTTTAAAACCCATTTCAAATATCTGTGACTTAACCAATTTTCCTCATGCAATCCGTATTTGTGTGTGTAGTGTAGTCCAGGGATTTCTCATAATAGTGCAACATCATCAATCATCACAGATTCAAGCATATCAACATCGATAAGCGGTATGATCTAATAACGCCTATCTCCATTCAAAGATTCAGAGATAAATAATGTAAATTTATCATAGAAAATAAATTACATAATCAAAGATTGTAACATTCCGGAAAATCAACCACGTTTAATTTGATAATTAATTTAATTTTGAATTAAATTGTGAAATTATTTGTGAATAAATTAGAAAATTCCAGAATAAATCAAAGATTTTAGATTATAAATAGAAATTTGATTTGAAATTAAAGAATAAGTATTTTATAAACAAATATTGAATTTAAGAATAAAATGTATTAAAAATAAAGTAGAATTTAAAAGCTTTAAAAGTTAATGATAGTTTGTTTTCTAAAATTTTAAATATATTTGGAAGATGTATTAATTGTCAAAGAATTAATGTACTAATTTTCAAAATATTGTTTTTAAGGTTTAATCTTCTTATATATATATACTTATATAAGTAAAAGTGATCATTTGTTAATATGAAATCAAAATATTTAAATCATTCTTTTTTTTAAAGTTGTACAAAAATAAATAATAAAGGGTGTATGAAGGTAGAATGTATAAATTTGTAAGTATATAAATACGTTGAACTAAATTACAGATCGAATGTGAAAAAACAATGGAGATAAGATTTTATTTGTGTAAATATAGATATAAAAGAAAACATAAACATTTTAAAAATGTAAACATAGGTTGTACATGAAATTACATTTACATTAAGGGTTAAAAACAAATTGACAAAAATAATGTGAACCAAGGGTATAAACACAATTTTTATTACATGTAACAAGTGTAAAGCATGCAAAGGGATAATTGTACAAGTGTTAGTCAAGTGGACTAATGGCAAAAGATTTATTTTCTTTTGAATTGAAATTTGTAAGCATAGAAAAAGGAAAAAAATATAACCAGGCCATTCAACTTCTCAGACCTGAGATAAGAAAACAAACCAGCCTTCTCAATCTCTTCCTCATTTTTTCAAAACTGATAAAAAAAATCAGCAAAACAAATTTTTACAAACCTCAAACCAAAGAATTCAATCAAAACTTCTCAAAGCCTGTGCATTCTTCTTCTTCAACCTGAGTTCGAACTAAAACAAGCAAATCCCATAACTATTTCAAATACAATCTGGAATCAAGCCTACATGCAAATCTGAGACAATCAATGCAAATGTAAATCAAGGTCTGCAACATTATCTTCAACCTGATTTGGATCAATTCAAAGCAAAAATAGTTCAAAGGAAGATCTGAAAACAAACTTCAAATAGCAGTTCAAAAATAAAGCTGGGCAATGCAAAGGCAACGATGAAAAATCAAAGTTCAAGGCAAATTTCAAGTTTCCAGTTGTTTTCAAATTCAAGCTTCCAGACTTCCTTTCTGCTTCTCTGTTTGCAAATATACAGGTGAGCAAACCTTTAATACAAAACCTTAAATCTTTGAATTGATGTTGGGATGAATGCTTTGAGTTGTTGTGCAAAGTGTTTTACTGTCCTATGTGTTTGCATGTCTGAATGTATGTATATACATACATGTGTTATACTCTGTGGAAGCTCAGACTTAAGTTCACTAAGAAAAATTCGAACTGCGTTTTATTCACTCAATTTTAGAATTTGATTTACAAATCGAAAATGATCATAAGACTTTAATATTATTTTTAAAAATAAACTCAAGTGTTTATATTAAGGGATTTTATCAAAAATAAGAAATTTCAATTAAAGTAAATTAAAGTCAGAAAGTAAAAGATTTTAATTTTTAGTTTTAACTTCATGACTAGGTTTGTATCTGAAAATGATGAATTTTAAAAATAAATTTGTGATTTTAAGTTTTGAATTGAAGGGGGATTTTTTGGTTTGAACGGAAAACATAAAATGGTCAAGTTTTGGCGAACGTCGAAGGATGTCGGATCGGGATTAATGGTGATGGAGGCATGGGTGTTGTAGATTAGGGGAAAAATAGCAAAAAAAATTCCTGATGATCGATGCGGCGTGATTTCGATGAACTAGGGTTCATGTTCCAGTTTTGTTCGAAGGGGGAAGCACGACAATCTCGTCGTCACCGTTGCGTCGAGTCACACTGGACCGGGGGTTAGATGCGTAGGTGTGTGACAAAGTTTTGGTCAGGGTTGCGTGACCGCTGGTGGTAGGTGGCGTCGGGGTAAGGGAGGTTGTTGATCAGATGTTGTTTCCAGGTTTAAGTTGAACGGCTCGATTTTGTTTTCTAGATCAAATCATCGATCTGGGTTGTTAATTGGTTTGAGATGATCATGGGTGACTTGTGGGAGGTTGTAGTGTTGATCGGAGGAGCTCCGATCGTCGGTGCATATGCACCAGTATCATCGTGTATATGTGATTGTTGTAGGAAGAAGAAGCAGTTTGGGTCTCGGGTAAATGGGATCGTGGCTCGAGGGAGTTTCCGAGTTCATTCGTGCAAGTTTAACAGTGGTATGTTTTAAATCAAACAAAGTTAAAAAAGAGAGAAGATTACTCGGGGAAGACTCGAAGCATTCTGGCATCTGTTCGGGCAAGGCTTGAAGCAGGTCTCGAGCATATATGCAAAACAGTTTTTGTTTTGAAATATTCTCAAACTTTAAAACATTTTTCAAACATGTTTTCAAATGATGGTTTGATTAAAGCTCGAATTAATTAAGGATTCAAATAAGAGATTTTCAAAGTAATTAAATTTTTATTTATTCAACTTGTTACACTTTAAGTTATTTATATTAAATGAATAATGTAATTAAAAAGGATAATTAAGATAAAATGTTATCTTAACCTTTTAAAGTAATTAATGTGGCAAGGATGATTTATTAAATAAGGTTAAAAAAGATAAACAAAAGTGATTAATAAAGATAAAAAGATTTTAATTTATTAAGTAATTAATGATTTGTTAATATAATTATTTTAAAAGTAATTATTCAATATTAAAGATTAATTTAATAAATAATTAAAGTTAATTAATTTGAAATTAATTATTAATTAATTAAGGAGTAATTAATTAATAAAAGTAATTGAGAGATAATTAATTAACAACTAAGGGTTAATTAATTAAGGAATGATTAATTAATGAAGGTGATTAAGAGTTAATCAATTGAAATTAATGAAAATAAATCATTAATTAAAGATTACTAATGAAAGTAATTATGTTGTTGATAAAATTTAAAATCACACGATTTATTCATCTTAACTGAAGATGTTTGATTGTTATTGAATGCTGTGTGATGGATTGATATATTTGATATGTGACGTGATGCTATGTAATATGAAATGCTTTGTGCCGAGCTGTTATATCTGTGATGAATATACTATTGTATGGATATGAAAACCCCTTGGTCCGTAAAACGACATTTGAATTTTGATGCTACAGGGAGTCGGATTTCAGTTGGTTATCCGAAACACACATCGAATCGTAATAGTGAATCTTTGTGATTGATAAATTTACTTTATCTATGAATCTGTGAATGAAGATAAGCGTTATGGGTTATACGCTTATCGATATTGATATGATTGAATCTGTGATGATTGATGTTGTGCACTATTGTGTAAAACCCCCTGGACTACACTATACACACACAAATATGGATTGCACATAGAAATTGGTTAAGTCATAGATTTTTAAAATAATTTTTAAAATTGAATTTTTGAATCCAAATGGTTTTGGAAATGGATTGGGATTAAAGTAAAAAGTTTTGAAAAGGAATTTCAAAGATAAAAGTTATTTTTTTGAATAACTTAATTAAGTTTTGAAGTTTAAATAATTTGATTTAAACTTAAATTCAAAATTTAAAATTGAATTCTATGTTTGGAAACTAGGGATTAGAGTGGGTATACAAGTTTATATGGGTTTTAAATCATTTTAAAGCATTTTTTGGGAATTTGAATTTAACCCAAAGATCTTAACTTGTATAAATGAAATCGAGTTTTTCCAAAACGAAGACTATTTGTTTTCAAATAATAAAAGCTTTCATACAAGAAAAGAAATTTCCAATCTGTGTTAAAGGGACTTCAAGTTGAAAAAAATGGTTTTCCAAGTTACAAATAAATATTTGGAAACGTGTTTTGAAAGCTATAAGTTAAATCTTTGATTTAATGAGTTAATCCAATTGAAATGGAGATTGTTGTGAATGGATCTTTGTGAAACTGTGTGAACTTTGTGAAATAAATCTTTTTGTTTAAAATATTTGAAATGGTAATTTGTTTTAAACCATTTGAAGAAAGGTTTTGTGTGATGACCCGGAATTTTAAGCAATATTAATTTAATAATCTGAATTAAAAATTAAATTGATTTGATAATCTTTGTTAATAAGATTAGAATTAATTTAATAATCCAATTAAAATAAATATTTAATTGGTAGATTTTATCTTTTAAAAGCTAATAAATTATTTTCTATTTATAATGTATATAGAAAATGTATATATTGTAAATATATAAGCCTTGTTTTAAATTTAATAAATAAATAAATCTTGCTTTCTAAATATATATATCTTTGGCAAAATTAGAAATTTGTTTTTATTTAATATAAAGCTTTTTAAAAACTATTTAATAAATAATATATGATTTTAAATTGTTAAGATAGAAATTTAATTTGTTTAAATTGATTTTGAGTTTAAATTTAAATAAACTAACAATAAAGTTTATTTTGATTTCCTTTTTAAATATAGTTGGATAAAATAAATAATTTATTGATAAAGAAACAATCTCTTTTATAAATTATTTAAAGCTATTAAATTTGTTATTTTCAAAATATAATAATTTATTGTTTTTACCAAATAGACTTTAATAAAAATAGTTTGTTTTTCAAAATTGAATTGTGTAGTTATATATGTATATATATAATTTGATTTCAAAATCTAATTTTAGAATTTGATTGAATTTGAATTTAAAGTTTTGAACTTCAAAGTATAGATATTTTAAATTGTCTTGAATTTTATAATATTTGTATAACTTTTATCTATATGAATAGTTGTTTTATTCCTTTTAAATTTATCTATACATATACATATATATATATATATATATATCCTTATATACTAATTACTTAAACATATTCTTATATTAAAACTTTAATTACATATAACTAATTAATTAGGCATAAACTACATTTAACATATTAACTAAATACTAATTAACATTTAAATTATAACTAATCTACCTTAAAGACGTGTGTTAACTAATTAACATATCTATATGACAAATGTTAAAATTTGGAGAAAAGTGGCAATTATAATTTAGTTTTTCTTTTGTTTTGATTTTTAAATAATTTCAGCCTTATTATTTATAAATCTCTTTCCCTTCCCTTTCTCTTTCTATTTTTCTAAATCTAAAACTAAGAAAAACTTCAGTTGAAACCCTCCTCAAAATCAAATCTCAGAACAACCTTCATAAAACCAGAAACAAGAGCAAAGTTTGAAATTGCATCTTCATTTTTTAAAAACCTGAAACATTTAAAACCTGTAATACACTTCCAATGTCAACCTGCACATCTTCAAGCATACAAACCATCTACATTTTTCATAAGCCTGTAATTTCATTTCCATATCAAACTCCTCAAACTAGAAACTAAATCATTTCCCTGTAAATCTAAAACCCTGTACAATTTCAAACCCAACCTGTCACCGTCTTAAAATCTAAAGCGTGCATTTCTTTAGAATATGGAATTCAAGCCAGCATGCACGTAGTTCCTTTTTAAAAATCAAGTTTTAAGCTCCAGCAACTCAAGATTTTAAAGTTCATAGATCAAAGTTTTTTTCAAGATCAAAAACTATTTTCAAAAATCAGAGGCATTTCAACATTCAAGTTTTAACCCAAACAAAAGGATCGGAGGCTCTGTTTTCTGTTTTAAAAAGGTGAGTAACTTTAAAACTTAAAGTAAATTATGGTTGCATGTTATTGCTGTGGAAAATAATTCAATTGTGTATATTTATAAGTATGTTTGTTTCCTGATGTATGATGTATGCATTTGAATGTCTGTGACATCTCTATTCCCAGATTTAAGTTTTGGTTTGGATTCAAATTCAAAACGTCTTAGTTTAGTCTCTGTTAAAACTTAAGTTTCAAAAGAAACTTGTGTGTTCCATCACAAAACTTAGTTAAAAATTTATTCAAGTTAAATAAATTGGAAATACCACTGGGAATCAAGAGAAAAACTAAGAAAACTTAATATAAGTAAAATTCAAACATCTTAATTTATAAATTCAAGAATGTAAGCTATATTCTTATCCTAAAACATGATTTTTGAAGCTAAAATCATAATTTATAGTTTAAGGAGGAGGGTACAGTTCTGTGATGAACTAAAAATGGGAATTGAAGGTTTTCTAATGTTCTCTGTGGACTGAAGGGTTGGGTTTCTTCCAGTGGATAGAGGAATGATCAGTGAAGCTTGGAAAAATACTGGATGGCGATGCATTTCATCAAGGAGGCATTGGTGGCAAAATTCCTTCTGGAACTTTAGTTTAACTAGGTCAGGTTGATCGATCATCCATGTTTTCTACAGTGGATCGAGTGTCATGGGCTTTTGGCAATCGCTAGAGGGAAGGTAGTCGAGGTTGTGGCCGGTAGTGGTGGCTCTCAGGTGGTCGGAGTTTCGAGGAAGGGGCGTTGATAGGTTTGGGTATTAGATGCAGTCTGGTTTCCTGGTTTTTATTTAGCTGCTCGATTTTTGATTTGATTTGTTGTGATGGATTCTAGTGATCGTGATCGAGACTGGAGATGATCGGCGATGTGTTGAAGCCTGGATGGATGACCGAAGATGGCCAAAGTCACGGTGCATGTGCACTGTGCATTTTGGAAATTCTGGTGAACTTTGTTTGTGCAAAGAATTTGAACTCGAATTTGCTCGAGTAAATGTAGGGGTTTACCCGAAGCACTTTGCTATTGCCTCGGATTGATTTTGTTTTGTTACAGGTTTTATAAAACCTGTCTGAAATTTAAATTTAAACCAGAATTTAAATGAATTTAAAAGTTGTGATGATAGATTTAAACAAGTTTAAATCTGGTATGAAGTATAGATTCAAATGTCTTTGAATCTTAAAAGTTTTAAAATATTTAAAGTGGGTTTTCAGGTTTTTAAAAACCTGACAGTTTTCCAGATTTTGAATTTTATTTTAAAATCTGAAAAGATAATTTAAACAGTGGTTTAAATTCAAAGGTTAAGTTCAGTTTTCAAATAACTTTTGAATCTTAAGGTTTTAAAATGAAATTTGGATTTTTAATAAAGAGTTTTAAATCAGGGTTAAAAACAAGTTTAAATCAAAGTTTAAAATCAAATGTTTTAAATATATAGTGGATTCAAGTTTTTTGAATTCAGATCTGGGTATTTGAATAAGTTTTTAAATTTTGAATGTTTTTAAAACAAGTTTAAATTAAAATAGCTTTTTAAAAGTAAATTTGTTTTCAAACAAATATTAAACTTTATTTTTGATAAAGTTCTTTTATAAAAGGTTTTTAAATGGAAGTTAAATGATTTGTTAACTTGAATTTGCAAGTTAAATAGTAATGTATTTAAAAGCTTAATTTTTAAATAAAATTAAGTAAATTAGTTTAAAGGCTTTTCTTATATAAGTTTCATATGTAAGTAATAAATGTTATTTACATTTATTTAAAGGATTATAAATTGAATTTAAATTTGGTTAATGTTTAAATAAATAATCATTTTGAATCTTAAATTCAAAATGGAATTTGAATTTAAATTTAAAATGTGATGATCTAAATACACTTTAATATTAATGAAGTCATTAATAAAGAAATGGATTATCTTAGAGATTATTAAGATATTAAAATGATTAAATGAATAAGATAATTAAGGAATGACTTATTTATTTAATTTATAAATTAATAATTTAGATTAATTTATAATTAGAGATTAATTAAGAAGTAAATTAAGAAAAGTAATTAAAGAATGATTAGTAGTCAATGAAGGTCATTAACTAAGGATTATTTAACAATTAATTAATATGATTAATTTTAATAATTAATTAGATTAATTAATTTAAGATAATCATTTGTGAAATTATCTAAGTATAATTACTTAATGAAAGTAATTAAGGAATTAATTACTTAATGTAATTAATTGAGTTTAATGTAATTAGTTTAGTTGATTAATTAAGTTTAATTAATTTAAACACTGGATGCTTTGATAAATAATTACTTAATGTAATTAATGGAATGTAATTACTCAGTGAAGTAATTAATGATAATTACTGGATGTAATTAGTGTAAGATGGTTTAATTGTGGAAGTAATTTGGATTAAATTACTTAAGTATAATTAATCAAAGGATTAATTAAAGATAATTAATTAAGGAGTAATTAATTTGATATGTAATTAAAGGTAATTAATTACAGAATGTGATTAATCAAAGGTGATTAATAATTACGGTTTAATTGAGATTAGTTACTTAATGTAATTATTTAAGTAAGTAATTAATTTAAATCTAATTAAGGATCATTAATTAATATAATTAATGATGTAATTAAGTTTGATTAATTAAGATTAATTAATCAATGATAAGTGATTAAGGGTAATTAACTAATGAAATTAATTAAGGATTAATGTAATTAATTATGGTTAATTAATGAATGAAGTAATTAAAGGTTAATTACTGTTTTTGGTTAAGAGTAATTAATTTGTGAAATTAATTAAATGGATAATTACTTGAATGTAATTAAAGAATAATTAATCAAGGGTGATTAATTCAGGTGATTAATTAGAGGATGATTAATTAATTGATTTGTAATTAATTAAAGGTTATGTAAGCAAGATTTATATTGATGTAAGTAATTAATTTAATTCACTTTAAATTAATTAGAGATAAAAATAATTAATTTAATTCATTTTAAATTAATTATAGATGGTGTGATTATAGATCATTGGTTATATATGAATGGATGATATTGGTTGCCTTGAATGGTTTGAAATCTCAGCTATGAGATAAGTAATGTTGTGTGATATGGATGCATTGGTTGCATTATGATGATAATATGGATTATCTTTTGATAATAATAATATGGATTATCTGTTTATGATAATAATGTTGATTATCTATTATTGTGAATCTGTGAATTATCTATCTTTGTGTATATAGATAATGAAATTGAATTGTTTTAAACTCTAAAACAACTTTGCCTTAAAAGATACGCTTTGGATTTCGATGAGACCGGGAATGGGTTTACAGATTTGGATATCCGAAAACCACATCGATCCAAATTGACGATAGGTCGTGAATCTCAAGTGAAAAGTGATGACTCGAGGTGTAAGGACTATTCGTCGTTAAAACTCTGAGGGTGATTCCAATACGAGTTTAACGGGATAATACTTTCATATTCAAGATGAAGATTCAGAGTGCAAGGGTTTTCGTCGTTAACTCTAAGGGTGATTCCAAAATGAGTGCAACGAGATAATGCCTTCGGTTTCGTTCGAACCCGAAACGAACTTATATGGATTGAATGCTTTCAGAACATCGTCGGGTGGACGATGGGCATTCCAAGATAGATATGTTCTATAAAGCTAATCGTAGCCTCAAGCCTCATCAACCGGGAATGGCTAAAACAGGGGAGGTGCAGCACGGCTAAGTGGGTCGCGCCCAAGTAGGACGAGATTTTCCCCTGTCTAGAGGTCCCTTTTTATTTGGCTTAGTGCGCAGTTGGATATGTGCAACAACTGCAAGGTTGTCTTGTTCGGGACTGTCCAGTAAGGGATGGTTCCGGCCTTGTTTTGCAAGGGAGTTAGGGTGGCTCCTCGGTACGCTGATCTAGGCCACGTACTTTGATGGGCGGTACCCCAATATCCCTGCCATTGTATAGAATCCAAAATCCAATAAGTGCCATGGATTTTGATTGTATTACCCACTTTTGTGGCTAGTAGCTGGAATTTAATGAATGTAACAATATCGCCTATTTAATATTTACTTGAAAACCCTAGACCTATTATAATATCACTGGATTTCCTATCAAATGTTTTGGTTAGCGTAAGGTAAAAACTTTTTCATGTTTATGTGTGGGAAGTTTTACGTGATACCTTTTCTTTTCAAAGGTTTTTCAAAGTTAAGCAACCTTAACCTGTAACTCACACCAGACCCATGTCTGACCCGGAGTTTATTTCTGTTTTTATTAAACTCTTGGTTACTCAAATTTTTACGAGTAGCCAAGGGATTAGGTTAGCTTTGATGAATTATGGAGGAGCATTGGAGCAGGAGGCTTCTGCGTGTAGATATATAGTATTCCGCTGTGTTTAATATCTCTGTGTTTGATTTCTCTGTGTTGTTTTTGAGTTGTAATAACTAGACAGGTGTTTATAACTGTCAAGTATGTGTTGTATTATCTGTGTAACTTTGATAGTTGATGTACACTATGTAATATTTCATGTTATTAATATAATTTATTCGTCCCACTGTTAAGATTCTGATGTGTGGTTTCTTCTTTCTTCTCTTTCTTTCTCTTTCCTATCCCTTTCTTTCTTATTAATGATGCGTCATTCTGTGGAGATGAATGGAGGATCTTTACATTTTGGGTTTAAAGTTGTGACTTAACTGAAATCTCATATTCATATGTTTTTAAATATTGTGCTCACTATTCAATTTAGCCGGGAGAGGACCTTGTGTCATATAACCAATTCCGAATAGTGATACGACGTTATGCATTGTAATTGAAGACCGGAGGTGAAGACCGGGTGTCTTCGAGAACGATAGGATAACCTGTCGATTGACTTTGCACTGAGTTGCTCCGGTATAGAGTTCCCATATGTGATGGGGAGTCCGATCGGAATTGTGGATGCCCGGATTGCAAGGGCTTCTTCCTTTATTGGACGAAGTGCCTTCGGTTCTGTTCGAACACGGAACAGACTTGTATGGTTGTATGTCTGACATTACACTTTGAGATATAAAACCGATCTCTATCAAATACATTTCTGTTTGGTGGTGGAGAATTTATTCTCTTAGCTTAACACCCTTCATTGAGACGTACGAGCTCAGAGGTTATGTAGTAGATAGTTAACAGTGATATACTCCCAATTTGGTAATATGGCATGCTAAGTGCTGCTGTGTATCATTTGTTGATCAAAGCATGGCTTTTGTATAAAGCGTAGCTTTGTGGACGAGACTGCATCAGGACCGCACACCTCGGAAATGGTCGAAACAGGAAAGATGCGGAAAGGTTATGAGGGTCGCTCCCTTTAGGGTTGTCATTCCCATCTGGAAAAGGGTGGTATCATGGTATGGAGCCCAGACACATAACTCATGTGGTCATTGCAAATCTATTACTTTGTGATTGCTTTGTGGTTGAGAGGCGCCTCGGATAAAGGTCGCAAACGACCGGGGGATGGCATGCTCGAGTAGTAGTTAACTAGTTATAGAGGTAACCCGGTTGGCAGAGAGCCGGGTAGGTTCTAAGAACGTCCCTCCAGAGGCGTATCCATGTGGCAGTAGGAAGTTCCTTAGCCTGACCATTTGTGGGAAATCCAATATTCAATACACGCCTTGTATGGTTTTAGTTGTATAACCTGCCATTTACTTATGTTGGCGCCCCACTGTTTAGATATTAGCTATAGTAGGCATACAATAATGGTTGTATGCTGGCTAAGATTAGTATTATACTTTCAAAATGGTTTTCTACACTATGCACTAGTAATAATATCAAAGAAATTTTCTCGTATCAAGCATATTTGACTATCATAAGGAGAAATCTCCTCCAATTCTGCGTTTGCATTGTGTGTGCGGTGGGAGGCCTTATGGTAGTTTCACTATCCAAAAAGCATTGTGGATTTAAATTTTAAAATCCTTGGTTGTTCGTTTTAAAGATAAACTATTTTTGTTTGCTCATACCAGTCCCATGACTGACCTGAAGTTTATTATTCCCTTCCTAAACTCTGGGTGCCCACAATTTTCCTACACGGGCAGTCTAGAGTTGGGTTTTTTAGATAATCAATAATAGGTGTAGATTCGATAGCTTTCGAAATCTTTGGTTTGGTAGCTTTCAGTCTTTAGGAATCTTCTTCAGTCTTTGGACGACTGACCTTGCTTAGCTTTGTCCATCGTTATTGGGAGTTCAAGCTATTTCTGGATTGGTACCTTGGAGATGGAGATTACCGATGCTGGAGTTCTCTCTTGAAGACCATATTGGAGATATTGTTCCGCTGCTGGTGTTATCTTTTCTTTCCGCTGTTATTATCTCGTATCATATCTCTGATGTATATTGATATTCATTGTATCATCATTATATCTGAATATTGTATCATATGTTGTATATCAAATGTATTATTCATTTCTTCCGCTATGTTGTACTTAATGTGTTATAAGCTTCAGCGAACCAGATTCGACGTTTGGATCTGCGGCATTTGAATACGAGTGTCGTATTTGGTGCCGATTTTTGAAGGTCGAGTCAGGGTCGTTTCACAGATCACACCAAAACAATTCATAGCACAAAGCATAACATATCAGGGATATCAAACATTTCAACAATCAATAGAATTCAAAACATCCATAAGTAAGATTGATAAATTCTTAATTAATTTAAATAACCTCTAATTAAATTACTTGGATTACCTTAATCCTGCTTACTTAACATCAATTAATTACAAATTAATTAAATAATTATCTCTAATTTTCTACCTTAACAAATCTTCCTTGATTAATTATTCTTTAATTACATTTAAGTAATTATCCCTTAATAATTTATTCAATTAATTATTTTTAATTATTCACATTTAATAATTAATCCTTAATTAATCACATTAATTAATCATATTTAGTAATTAATTACCCTTAATTAATTACATTATTTAATTGACTTCTAAATAAATTTTATCAATTAATTCTTAAATTAATTACACTAAGTAATTAATTCTTAATTACTTCACTAAGTAATTATCCTTCTTTATTAATTACACAAAGTAATTAACTCAAAACTACTTTTATTAATTAATTATCCTTTAATTAATTACATCCAGTAATTACCCACTAATTACTTCACTAAGTAATTATTCTTTATAAATTACACTAAGTAATTATACTTAACCAATTATCCAATGATTATTTTAAATCAATTAAACTAATTAATTAACTTAAAATTATCACATTAATTTAATTAATTACACTGAGTATTTAATCCCTTTAATTACTTTCATTAAGTAATTATACTTAAACAATTCTACAAATGATTATTTTTAATTAATTAATATAATTAAATATTAATACTAATCATATTAATTAATTATTTAATAATCCCTAGTTAATGATCTTCATTAACTATTAACAATTCTTTAATTACTTCCCTTAAGTAATTAAACTTTAATTATCATCATTAATTCCAAATTAATCACTTTTTAATAACCAATAAATTTATTTCTAATTACTTAATTAGTTAAGTGCCTAACTGAAACTTAATTAGTCTTTAATTCTTGATTAATTAATTTCTAATCGTTAATTAATAAATCTCATTTATCTAATTAATGATCTTTAATTTCAAATTAATTAACCTTGATTAATTAACTTAAACCCCTTAATTTCTTAATTAATTAACCCTAGCCATAAATTAATTAAATTAAGTAATTACTCTTTAAATAACTTATTAATTTAATTGATCTTAAATCATTTAATCTTACTTAACTTTAAAATAAAAATACTATCCTTATCTATGACTTAGTTGTCATTTACAAAAGCCTTTGAAACCTTTTACTTTAAACTTACTTTCAAATTTCATTTCAAATTTAAGTTTAAAATGATTACAAATTTAACTCTAACAAAATTTAAAACAATTTAAAACTTTTAAATCAAATGTTAAAGAAACTCTTATCTTATAAAGAAATTTATAAGAGTTTAAAAACCAAATTATTTAAATTCAAAACTTGTTTTTAAAAAAAACTTTTAAGAAAAACTGTTTTAACCAACTGCTTCGGATTCAACCCGAAGCTTACTCGAGTATAAACCCGAGAAATCCCATCTTTTTCCTTTTTCCAAAAATTTTGTTTAAACTTTAAAGTTTTTAATTCTGGAAACAGTCTCGCTCTCACCTACTCGAGTCTTAACTCGAGTCAAAACCTAACTGTCCCGATACCTATTTCGAGAAAGAACCATGCACAAAAACTCTGACACCAACTACTGCCGTGCACATGCACCGGCCAACTAGCCTCCTCCAATCACCCATGATGACTTCCTCGAGTCGACGATCATCTCCACACTTGATCCCGATCATTAGAGTATCGACAATAGCACAAAAATCGAGTCTTCAAGCACAAAACTGGAAAACACATCCCATCGGAAATCTAACCTAACGATCGGATCCGACCACCTGTAACTGCGCCGACCAAATCAGAGTGACATCTCGTTCCCAGCCACGGTTTCCCCCTAGCGCGATCGTCACCAGACTTCCCATGGCTTTGCAAAAGCCTCGACAACTCCGACTACCAAACTTCACCATTAAACCCTACTTCGCCCTTCACTGGCCACCATGGCTAACTAAAACTCTAGTAATCATTGTTCCAGAGACCACCATGCCACCTTCTTTCTCCAGACCAAAACTGTAACAACCCGCATATTTATCGATTTTATATTTAAATATTTAATTTAAATATTTTATCGTTAGTCGGATTTTAGTCCGAAAAGCTACTTTTTCCAAACAGCCGAATTAGGACTCGAGACCACCCCCATCGAGTTCAAAATGTCGTTTGCGACCTTTTTGAGTATAAGCTTCGATATGTTTGGAGAAAGTTGAATTTTGCTACTTTTCACTTAGGGTTTTGGTTTGGGCTGCGCCCACTTATGTATTCAGTCCCAACCCCTCTCCTCTTCATTCACTTCTTTTCTATTTTCCTAACACTCAGGCTCAAGCAAAAATGGGGGAAGAGAAAAAGAATTAGGAAATCCTAAGCCCTAGCTTGCTTTGCAAATCCATCTTCTTGCTCCAAACTCAAGTGAACCCATTGGTAAGCATCCCCTTCTTCTTCTCCAACTCATTCTCTCTTTGATTTCAGAAATTTCCTAAACCTAATTTAGGAAATGTTTATCTTTTAAGCTTAGATTGAAGCTTCTTGAGTTGTTATTGAAGAGGAATTGATCTTAGCTTGCTTTCAAGCTTCTTCTTCTATTGTTTGGGTTCAAAGGTGAGATTTTTATCTCACATCTATGCTTATAATTATCTTCGATTGTTAGGTATGAATTCCTAACACTTATTCATGTGCATTTAATTTTGATTTGGATTGCTTTTGTGAATATTCCAATTTTTAGTGTTTTGAGTTCAATTCGTTAAAAATCCTAACTTTGATGTTTGAACATGTTTTTGGTGATGCATCGAGGAGCATATAGGGCCGGGTAGTCGATTGGCATAAACCCTTAGCGCCGTTGCTCGTGCGATTGCAATTTGGTCGGGATTTGCACCTCCTTTGTAATAGGGTAGGAAGTGCAAGTATACAGGTTCGGCCGACCGAGCCCCTGGGCCGGCCGACCGACCTGTAGTCCAGGCACTTCCTGCCTCTGTTTGGAAGTGCTGGTTACAGGCTTCGGCCGACCGAGCCCCCTGGGCCGGTCGACGGACCTGGTGCCCCGAGCACTTCCAACATCTGGTTCGGTCGATCGACTCAGGGAGTCCGGTCGACCGACCTGCTACTATTTGCCAGATTAGCCTATATTGCTAATTCGTTTGAATATCCAACTTTAATCGATTCGTGTTGTCTCCCTTTTGTTGTTGTCATTTATTATCGACTTTGATGACCTTTTCTTTGGGAATTTTAGATATATCCATTTTGATGGATTTTATATCGATTTCTTTGGATTTTATTCACGTCTTCGAATGTGAATTTTTATGCCCGATTGTTTCTACAATCACTTCTATGATTTGTCACTTTAAAATATAAAGGTTTTCTATACTAGTAGTAAATATCAAAACTCTTTCTTCAAATGATTTCAACACTATTTTATTACAAAGCTCGTTTTCTCAAACCGGTTTCCAATCTATTAGTATATACAAACCTTTACCTCACTCGTATGAGAAATCTAATTAAACGACTTAGTAAAACAAGTGGTATGAAACGCTTCGTTGGTTAATTTTTGGACTTGTTCGATTGAACCACTTGTGACAATTTTCTAGTGGAGATCTACAATTTGTTCGTAAATATTTAAGTTAAGCTAGTGGTTATAGGACATGAAGCTAAGCTCATATATTTACTAGCTTGCTGTAATCGACACTTCTCTTTGATCATAACGATCATTTTATGTTTTAGACTAGCATTGAGCAATGTCTTAGAGATTTTGGTTCATCGGATGTCTCGTTGTACGACGTCGTTGTTCCCTTTGATTGTGTTTTGGTTCATCGGATGTCCCGCTGTACGACGTCGTTGTTCCCTTTGATTGTGATTTGGTTCATCGGATGTCTCGCTGTACGACGTCGTTGTTCCCTTTGATTGTGTTTTGGTTCATCGGATGTCTCGCTGTACGACGTCGTTGTTCCCTTTGATTATGTTTTGGTTCATCGGATGTCCCGCTGTACGACGTCGTTGTTCCCTTTGATTGTGATTTGGTTCATCGGATGTCTCGCTGTACGACGTCGTTGTTCCCTTTGATTGTGATTTGGTTCATCGGATGTCTCGTTGTACGACGTCGTTGTTCCCTTTGATTGTGTTTTGGTTCATCGGATGTCTCGTTGTACGACGTCGTTGTTCCCTTTGATTGTGTTTTGGTTCATCGGATGTCCCGCTGTACGACGTCGTTGTTCCCTTTGATTGTGATTTGGTTCATCGGATGTCCCGCTGTATGACGTCGTTGTTCCCTTTGATTGTGATTTCTGGATTTCGTATGTTGAATTCTGGAATTTATGTTTCACCAACTTTTACGATTGGCATGAATATATATGTCATTTATTGTGGCTTGGTGAATGAAATTAGGAGTATGACATTCCTTTTTATCTTGAGTAGATTATTATGATATTGATTAATCTTTTGTTGATTTTCAATTACTTATTTATCACAGCTTGGCATTGTGATTATTATATGTTTATGCCATAACTCTTAATTCTATATCATGTTATCCGATATTTATAGCTAGACTGATCCGTTTATTATTTTCTTATTAAATAATACTCGGGTCAGACTGAGATTTACAGGTGCTTCTGCTTGACTCCTTATCGGACTTTCATCTGATCTTTTGGCTAACTACTTTAGATTAGTAGTTTATTTTGTTGTATACACTAGAGATATGGACTCATAGATGTATTCTTTTGTATAGCACGTGTTGCTATTCTTTTGTATTATTGTGGATCTTTTTGACCACTGCTCTGATGCCAAGCTGTGACGGTTTAATCTCACATCTAAGTCTATGAATTATCTTCGATTGTTAGGTATAAATTCCTAACACTTATTCTTGTGCAATTGCTTTTGATTTGGATTGCTTTTGAGAATATTCCAATTTTAGTGTTTGAAAGCCAAATCCTTAAAAATCATAGTTTTGAGGTTCAAATGTGTTTTTGGTGATGCATCGAGGAGCCAATAGGGCCGGGTAGCCGTTAGGCACAATTCCCTAGCGTCCGTGCTCGTTCGGTTGCAAATTGGTGGAGGTTGCATATCAATTTACGGGCATCAATTTGCAGAGCATCAGGTTCGGCCGACCGACCCCCCTGGTCCGGTCGACCGACCTGCTAGTAAAAGTGCAGTTGCACTTCTCTGTTTCTGGTTCGGCCGACCGACCCCCCTGGTTCGGTCGACCGACCTGATGCCCGAGAAGTTTTCAAAACAGGGTTCGGTCGACCGAGCTCTGTAGCCGACCGACCGACCTGATGCATTTTGCCTATTTTCGCCTAGTCGCGTGAATTTCCAACTTTGATCGATTCGAGTTGTTTCCTAGTTGTTGTTATCATCTATTATGACTTTATGACTCTTTTTAGGGATTTTTGAATATCCATTTCGATGGATCCTTTATCGATTTCTTTGGATTTTATTCACGTCTTCGTATGTGAATTTTAGTGATTGATTGTTCTTACAATCTTCTTCGTGATTTGTCACTTTAAAAATATAAAGGTTTTCTATACTAGTAGTAAATATCAAAACTCTTTCCTCAAACGATTTCAATACTATTTTAATACCAAATTCGTTTATAAAACCGTTTTCCAATCTATTAGTATATACAAACCTTTACCTCACTCGTATGAGAAATCTAATTAAACGACTTAGTAAAACAAATGGTATGAAACGCTTGCGTTCACTTTGTTGGTTAATTCTTGGACTTGTTCGATTGAAACTCTTGTGACAATTTTCTAGTGGAGATCTACAATTTGTTCGTAAATATTTAAGTTAAGCTAGTGGTTATGGGACATGATGCTAAGCTCATATATTTACTAGCTTACTGTAATCGATGTAACGTCCGGGAATTTTCGACTTTCGAAAATTCGACATCGACACTCACTTTATCGACTGCCGAGAAATCAAAGGCCGAAAACCGAGATGTTATGGGTTTTAAAAAGAAAAGAAAAGAAAAAGAAATAAAAGAAGATAGAAAATAGAGGGAGAAAAGAAATTTGAAAACAGAAAATTTTTAAAATAGAAGATAGAAGAATTTTAAAATAGAACGGACAGAAGACAGAATAGCACGGGACAGAAAGGAACAACAGAACAACAACAGAATCTCACAATTCGCAGCGGAACAACATATAATAATAAATGAATAATCTTTAAACAAAGAACTATATCAGTTATTACATTTCATTTCATTTCATTACATCATATCATCAGAGTGTACAACAACATACAACATAAACAGTGCAGCGGAAAAAGAAATACTATATAAACTAGTAATACGCCATGCCATCCAGCTTGCCTCCAGCAACTCCAGAATATCCAGAATATCCTGATAATCCTAACTCTTAACTGCCCGTGTGGAAATTGGTGGGCACCCAGAGTTTAGGAAGGAAAACAATAAACTCCGAGTCAGTCATGTGACTGGTGTGAGAACTCAAAACAGTTTATTTACTTTAAAATCAAAATAGAGGAATATTTTTAAATTCAATTCGCAATGCTTTTAAAAAATGAGACTACCATAAGGCCTCCCGCACACACACACATGCAAACGCAGAATCGGAGGAGATTTCTCCTTATGATAGTCAAAGATGCTTGATACGCATTTAAAATAACATTTGATATTATTACTAGTGCATAGTGTATAGCAAATCATTTCGAAAATAAAGATATAAATCTTAGCCAGCATAGACATTTCGCACTTATGCCTACTATAGCTACCATGTTCAATAGCAGGTTACCGCCACATTCCATAGCAGGTTATACAACTAATACCGTACAAGTCTCGTATTGTTTCTTTGGATTTCCAACAAATGGTCAGGCCAAGGAACTTCCCATTGCCACATGAGAATGCCTCTGGAAAGACATCCCCGAGAACCAAACCGGATCTCTGCCAACACAAGGCCGGGTTACCCCTAACTGGGTAACTACTGACACGAGCACGCCATTCCCCGGTCCTTTAGGACCTTTTCAACCGAGCGCTCGATATCCAATTCACACAATCATAAAGTGTTTTCAACATGAGTAAGTATCTGGGCTCCATACCATGATACCACCCCTTTCCAGAAGGAAATGCACATACCCTAAGGGGAGCTACAGCAACCCCTAATAACCTTGCCGCATCTTTCCTGTTTTGACCATTTCCGGGATGTGAGGCTCGACGAAGTCACGTCCACAAAAACACACTTTGTACAAAAAGCCGTGCTTTGGGTCAACAAATGATCAACACAATGATCACTAAGATAGACGATCAAATAAATGATCCTATCACAAATAATCAACACAATGATCATTTCAGCATCACTCAGCATGTCACATTACCAAACTGGGAATATATCGCTGATAACTTCAACTATATAACCTTTGAGCTCGTACGTCTCAAAGAAGGGTGTTAAGCAAAGAATAAATTCTCCGCCACCAACAGAAATATATTTGAAAGAAATCGGCTTTATATCTCAACTTGTAATGTCAGGCATACAATCCCTACAAGTCTGTTCCGGGCTCGAACAGAACCGAAGGCACTTACAAAGAAGTCCTTGCAATCCGGATATTCACAATCCTGATCGAATTTCCCATCACTTATGGAATCTCTATACCAGGAGCGACCCAGTGCAGAGACAATCGATAGGTCATCCTATCGCTCTCGCAAATACCGGTCTTCAACACCGATCTTCAAATGCAATTCACAACGACGTATCACATATTCGGAATGGGTTATACGACCCCATGGTCCTTTCCCGGTTAACCCGAATAGTGAGCGCTTATTCAAAAATAAGTGTGCATTCATATTCAAACAATTCACATTAAATACCCATTCAAAATGGAAATACTGATAGTCGGCTATTGAACTATCAATGGATATGCACACATCACCAGATTCCAAATAAATTTCCAAATTATTTACTTTCAAAATATCTTTACAAGATATATAATTTCAATACGTCAAAAATAAATCAATATTTATTTTTACCCAATTTCACTTTTCACATATAAATTCCATAATGAATTTATATTTCAAAATATTCGTGCATATACGATTTCAATTATTCATTTTCAATTTATCTTCAAAAAGATAAATTCAATATATTTACTTTATACTGGGAACATTTCCATACTTATTAAATAAGTAATTCACAATCTTTTATTTTCAATCACTTAGAAAATATTCAATATACTTAAACCGAATTAAGTATATATTTCATTCTTTAAGGAAATCATTCACTTAAACATATTTATTTGGGCTAAAACGAATGTTGCGTAAAACATCGTTACGACAACCCAAAATCACTAGTATAGGGATTCGAAATTAAAATAGATATATAAATCCCAATACTATATAAAACATTTCCTTTCGGAAATCATTTACTATAACAACAGTGTTATAGTCTACCATTTCCTTTTATTTCTCGAAACATCTATTTCAACAATAAATGTTGAAATCTATGGTTTCGAATCTCAACATGTTTAAAAACATCGTTAGATCGTTTTAATTCTATTTAAAACATCACATTCAAAAACATTTTATTTAACGTGTTATTCACTATTCAAAAACGTGAATAAACTTCGTTAACAAATCTCATCCTTTTATTCATTTTTATTTCAAAGGATTATTCACAGTCTAAAACATGAATATAACTCTATTTATAGGTTATAACAATTAACTTATCAAAATAAGTCGTTTGCGAATTCATAAACAACGTTTATAAATTCCATTTCTATTCATTTATAAAAACTTCCTTTTTATAAATTCCTTTATTAACCTATTCCAGTTTATAACTCAATTATAAACTACAAGTTCATATTATAAGTTAATTACTTATAAAACGATTATTTTACAAAATCGTTCATTTAACTTCCCAAATTATTAATCTTAACTTATAAGATTATTTATTTATCCAAAATTCATTCTTTCGATAACTTTATAAATTTTATAAACCTATTACTTATAAGATTTCATTTATAACTTCACAGTTTATAATACTATAAATTTCATTCATTTAGGAAATTCATTTCCACTACATTCAAACACTTATAAAAACTCGTTTTATAATGTCCATAATTCAATTTATAAATATCCATTTATAAATCTCTTAGTACAAATCAGTTTATATTATTCTTTTAAAACGTCTTTAAATTCCTTTATAATTTCATCATTCTGATTTATAAAATAATCAAATTTTATAAATCCTATATTTAAACTTTAATAATAAACTCAAAAATCCAGTTTAAACTATTTTATAAAGTCATTAATTCATATTTCTCAAAAATCAGCTTTCAACCGTATTTCTCAAAACTATAATTTTTATAACTTTAAAAATTATAACGTTCATTTATTTATAATGGATCACTTCCAAAAATATAGAATAATTTCAACAATCACTTTAAAAACATTTTAAAATCCCAAAATCTGGGTCCAATGATGCTACACACCAAATAGTCAATCACGACTAATAACGATATCATATATCAATATGAAAATCCATCAAATATCAAAATATCTGAAATCAAATAAAAACTGTTGAGGAATCCTGTTGGATCCCTCCAACCTGTTTCCTGCATCCAAAAAACATTAGCACAATACCAATTTCGCTCCAGTACGAAATTATCGCGGTATATGTTCTTATTAAATATTATCCGCTTAATAACGGCGTAATAGGGTCTCATCCGCTAAACAAAAATGCGGGAAATCAATAACTGCAATATATACATATGCCAATATATATATATTGATATTATATATAATACCAATTTCACTGTTTATGAAATATTCGCGGTATATGTTTATATTAAATAACATCCGCTTACTAACGGCGCATAATGTCTATTTTAACAATCAATAATTTACAGTCATCATTCAAACATGCATTCAAATATTTTAAATCTAACTATTTAAAATAAAATCGAAATCTATTCGATTGAGTGAGAAGTTCTCACCTTGGTTTAATTTCCGTTTTAGCTTTTATTTCGAATAAAATTAAACACGCGTTTAATTTTACCCGAAATTCTCACTAACTCCAAACGACTCCAAACCAACTCCATCGCGTAGTGCTCGTCCATACGATTCCAACGCAACTGA
Source organism: Allium cepa (assembly GCA_030765085.1). NCBI lineage: Eukaryota > Viridiplantae > Streptophyta > Magnoliopsida > Asparagales > Amaryllidaceae > Allium > Allium cepa. Next base: position 398,396,609 of record CM060938.1, on the reverse strand, counting down.
GTTTGCATTTTTTCGACCTCGTATGAAAAAGTTATGCATTTTTGAAGTTACACGTATAAATTTATATAAAAATTTACAACAAAACTTAACTATTTTCAAACCCACTCATCACAGCCCTTAGATCCAAACTCCTGCAGATCTTGGCCGCCCATCCCCCTTCTCCCTCTCACGTTCTATCTACAGATTTAGGCCGACACAAAGAACCCATGCTTTCATTTCTAGGGTTTAATATTGCTCTCTTCACACTCGACTAGAACTCGATCGGGGAACTCCATTGCGAAGCCCATCACCTCCACCATGTTCGGCTTGAATAGCACAAGGCTCGGCCTGCTCTACAGCCTTGGAGTGCGTGCGTGACCTGCTATGAACGGCCCCCCTTAGCTCCCTCTCCGTTGCACCATTTCCGATCATCACCGTATGGAATCGAAGCTCTCGTCGTGCTCTTCGACTTCCGTGTTGAACACTTCGGCTAATTCTTTGTAGATTGGGAGAGATTGAGGGATGAAGTTGGAAAAAATCTGGCCATAGAACAGAAAAGTGGCGGCTAGGGCAAATTAGAATTAGGGTTTATGTTTTTTTATCAAATTATGAAGATGTTGGGGCTATTTATAGAGTTTCGTTCGACACTATTCACCCGAAAATTCCGAACTCCGATTTAGACGCCGTAACCAGCGTACCTAGGGTTTATCCCGCGTTCCGAACACAATGGAACAGGTTTCGGAAGCTAATTCGGAAGTATGTGCGAGTTATGGCTGAAAACGCTCAATTTAAATTAAACCGATTTAAACCGATTTCTAGGCGTTTTAATTTGTACCGGACAAACGGTAAATCCAAATGACTTGAAATTTGAAACCTTACAATAATATCACATTACGGATCCGATGAAACTGGTTTCGTCGAATTCCGAGACTTTTTGAAAAATGGCTATTTTGACTCGCCAAATTTAAATTAAAAATAATTCGATGCGTTTCGAGCTGCCACGATCAAATGATAACTCCGATTGATACGAAAATTGAAATCCAGTAATAACTAACTATTACGGATCCAATGAAACTGGTTTCGTTCAATTCTGAGACTGTTCAAAAATTGGCTATTTTACAGTCGATTATTAAATATTAAAATATTCAATTTTCACAAATTAACTTTTAATTCGATTTTAAAAGTTCTAAAATATCATTCTAACTTCAATATGATAAAATAAAATTTTACAAATCATTTTCAATCATATTTAACTCAATTTTCAATTATTTCCATAATTTAACACATTAAATTATCGATTTAATTATTCAATAAAATCCAATAATTCAAATAAAAATTTATTTGACTTAAAAATTCACTTATAAATATTTAAAATTAATTAAATATTCAAATTTTAATTAATAAAAATTCTGGGTCGTTACAATCGACACTTCCCGTTGATCATGACGATCATCTTTGTGATTTAGACTAGCAATGTGCAAGCTCCTGGTAACACTTCTCTTGATCAAGGTATTTTACATTCAATCCTGGATGGCATCATTTTATTCCTTAAGCCCACTTATAAGGAAAGTGTTGTTTCTCTTATCTAAATAGTTTGAGAAATTTTCCGGTATTTTTGAGCTTGTCTTAGGATTTATCACCTAAGTAATCTTTGTGTGGTGCTAAGGTCTTTTCAGTTTGACCTTACCACTGGTTTTCATTGCTACGAGTTGCGGAAGTTAGCATTCCACTTACCGCATTCCGCACTCGTTATGATTCTATGAATGAATTATTTTGTCATTCAGTTTGTCCAGCTTATTTCATCCATTTTATAGATCGAATATTCTATGAATATCTCGATGACTCCATTCTTGTACTTATTGATTTTGGATGAAAATAGCAATTTAAAATTTTACAAAATCTTTTTCATAAGATTTATTTAGAAGTATAACCGGATTTTTGTTCTTAAAATGAACAAAGAATCTTCTTAGAAGTTTTTGAGAAACTTACTTATCCTATAGAATACGATTTTGTGATTGTATTGCCCATTTAGTGTGTTAAGAATTCTGGTCGATGCGCTTGATCAACGTTATCGATAAGAATCTCCTAAACGCTTTGATGAGACAGTCAGACACGACATATTGACTTGTAAAAATGTAAATTTTTGTAGAAAGATTATTACATAAAAAAGAAATAAAAATGTAATTTTGAAAGTTTTAACTTTTCAGGAAAAGAGGATTATTTAAAAGAACTCTTCCTTTCGATACTCTTATTCTTGTGATTCCTGAAGGGGAACCAAGACTTTGCTATTTGTACCGATACTAGTCGTATTGGTTTGGATGCCATTCTCTTGCAAAGGAGAACGTGCTATCACTTGTGCTTCTAAATCATTATAGCTTATCGAGACTAGATATGCCACTCATGATCTAGAGCTCGCGGCTATTGTTTTTACTTTTGGAATTTGGCATCATCACATTTGGATGAGAAATTTGTTCCCTACCTCGATCATAAATCCTTAGAATATTTATTTTCTCATAAGAAACTTCATGTTGACTCGAGTTCCTGGCATCTTATGATCTTGATATTCTTTCTATTCCCGAAGGGGAAATCATGTTGCCAATGCGCTTTGTCGTAAGCAACAAGTGGTTGATTCTTTGATGTTGTCTGAATGGAATTATCTTTTTATTAAGTTCATCGAACGTTTTGATATACTTCGTTTTATTGAGCTTTATCTCATTCCTTTTATGGACTAGTGTCCGGTGTTCTTTTATGGTGTTCGGTTCATCGGATGTACTGTTATTATACTACATCGATGTTCCGTCTCATTTGATTCATTGGATGTACCATTTGTACTACATCAATGTCTTTGCTTTTCGATTCATTGGATGTACCGTTTGTACTACATCAATGTCTTTGCTATTCGATTCATTGGATGTACCGTTTGTACTACATCAATGTCTTTGCTTTTGGATTCATTGGATGTACCGTTTGTACTACATCAATGTTTTTGCTATTTGATTCATTGGATGTACCGTATGTACTACATCAATGTCTTTGCTTTGGTTCATTGGGCGTACCGTTTTTGTACTACGCTGATGTCCCAAATTATTTGAGTTTCTAGTTCCTCGGGCGTACCGTTTTTGTACTACGTCGTTGCACCGGCTCAATTTTCTGCTATTCTTGACGTTCCCCACGTCTTTTATCTACGGAAATGCCTTAGGGATTCCGGTTTTCATTCTTGAGCCCGGTAATATTGTGGAAATTGAAGTTTCAGCAGATTTCTTGCTAACTCTTTCGTGCACTTTATGGTGAACTTCCTATTTCAAATTTTCTTTTGTGTTGATATGCTTCCATGGTTGTTACTTCTTATTTTCCTCTTAAGTATTGCGAGGACGCAATTTCTTTAAGGAGGGGAGTCTGTAACAACCCGCATATTTATCGATTTTATATTTAAATATTTTATCGTTAGTCGGATTTTAGTCCGAAAAGCTACTTTTTTCAAACAGCCGAATTAGGACTCGAGACCACCCCCATTGAGTTCAAAATGCCGTTTGCGACCTTTTTGAGTATAAGCTTCGATATGTTTGGAGAAAGTTGAATTTTGCTACTTTTCACTTAGGGTTTTGGTTTGGGCTGAGCCCACTTATGTATTCAGTCCCAACCCCTCTCCTCTTCATTCACTTCTTTTCTATTTTCCTAACACTCAAGCTCAAGCAAAAATGGGGGAAGAGAAAAAGAATTAGGAAATCCTAAGCCCTAGCTTGCTTTGCAAATCCATCTTCTTGCTCCAAACTCAAGTGAACCCATTGGTAAGCATCCCCTTCTTCTTCTCCAACTCATTCTCTCTTTGATTTCAGAAATTTCCTAAACCTAATTTAGGAAATGTTTATCTTTTAAGCTTAGATTGAAGCTTCTTGAGTTGTTATTGAAGAGGAATTGATCTTAGCTTGCTTTCAAGCTTCTTCTTCTATTGTTTGGGTTCAAAGGTGAGATTTTTATCTCACATCTATGCTTATAATTATCTTCGATTGTTAGGTATGAATTCCTAACACTTATTCATGTGCATTTGATTTTGATTTGGATTGCTTTTGTGAATATTCCAATTTTTAGCGTTTTGAGTTCAATTCGTTAAAAATCCTAACTTTGATGTTTGAACATGTTTTTGGTGATGCATCGAGGAGCATATAGGGCCGGGTAGTCGATTGGCATAAACCCTTAGCGCCGTTGCTCGTGCGATTGCAATTTGGTCGGGATTTGCACCTCCTTTGTAATAGGGTAGGAAGTGCAAGTATACAGGTTCGGCCGACCGAGCCCCTGGGCCGGCCGACCGACCTGTAGTCCAGGCACTTCCTGCCTCTGTTTGGAAGTGCTGGTTACAGGCTTCGGCCGACCGAGCCCCCTGGGCCGGTCGACCGACCTGGTGCCCCGAGCACTTCCAACCTCTGGTTCGGTCGACCGACTCAGGGAGTCCGGTCGACCAACCTACTACTATTTGTCAGATTAGCCTATATTGCTAATTCGTTTGAATATCCAACTTTAATCGATTCGTGTTGTCTCCCTTTTGTTGTTGTCATTTATTATCGACTTTGATGACCTTTTCTTTGGGAATTTTAGATATATCCATTTTGATGGATTTTATATCGATTTCTTTGGATTTTATTCACGTCTTCGAATGTGAATTTTTATACCCGATTGTTTCTACAATCACTTCTATGATTTTTCACTTTAAAGTATAAAGGTTTTCTATACTAGTAGTAAATATCAAAACTCTTTCTTCAAATGATTTCAACACTATTTTATTACAAAGCTCGTTTTCTCAAACCGGTTTCCAATCTATTAGTATATACAAACCTTTACCTCACTCGTATTAGAAATCTAATTAAACGACTTAGTAAAACAAGTGGTATGAAACACTTGCGTTTACTTCGTTGGTTAATTTTTGGACTTGTTCGATTGAACCACATGTGACAATTTTCTAGTGGAGATCTACAATTTGTTCGTAAATATTTAAGTTAAGCTAGTGGTTATGGGACATGAAGCTAAGCTCATATATTTACTAGCTTGCTGTAATCGACACTTCTCTTTGATCATGACGATCATTTTATGTTTTAGACTAGCATTGAGCAATGTCTTAGAGATTTTGGGTCATCGGATGTCTCGCTGTACGACGTCGTTGTTCCCTTTGATTGTGTTTTGGTTCATCGGATGTCCCGCTGTACGACGTCGTTGTTCCCTTTGATTGTGATTTGGTTCATCGGATGTCTCGCTGTATGACGTCGTTGTTCCCTTTGATTGTGTTTTGGTTCATCGGATGTCTCGCTGTACGACGTCGTTGTTCCCTTTGATTGTGTTTTGGTTCATCGGATGTCCCGCTGTACGACGTCGTTGTTCCCTTTGATTGTGATTTGGTTCATCGGATGTCTCGCTGTACGACGTCGTTGTTCCCTTTGATTGTGATTTGGTTCATCGCATGTCTCGCTGTACGACGTCGTTGTTCCCTTTGATTGTGTTTTGGTTCATCGGATGTCTCGCTGTACGACGTCGTTGTTCCATTTGATTGTGTTTTGGTTCATCTGATGTCCCGCTGTACGACGTCGTTGTTCCCTTTGATTGTGATTTGGTTCATTGGATGTCCCGCTGTACGACGTCGTTGTTCCCTTTGATTGTGATTTCTGGATTTCGTATGTTGAATTCTGGAATTTATGTTTCACCAACTTTTACGATTGGCATTAATATATATGTCATTTATTGTGGCTTGGTGAATGAAATTAGGAGTATGACATTCCTTTTTATCTTGAGTAGATTATTGTGATATTGATTAATCTTTTGTTGATTTTCAATTACTTATTTATCACAGCTTGGCATTGTGATTATTATATGTTTATGCCATATCTCTTAATTCTATATCATGTTATCTGATATTTATAGCTAGACTAATCCGTTTATTATTTTCTTATTAAATAATACTCGGGTCAGACTGAGATTTTACAGGTGCTTCTGCTTGACTCCTTATCGGACTTTCATCTGATCTTTTGGCTAACTACTTTAGATTAGTAGTTTATTTTGTTGTATACACTTGAGATATGGACTCATAGATGTATTCTTTTGTATAGCACGTGTTGCTATTCTTTTGTATTATTGTGCACTACTCTGATGTACACTTCCTAGTGTAATATTCATATCTATTTACATCTATTTCCGCCTTTGTGATATGAATTATCTGTGACTGATTTGTGTTATGTTTATTTCTATATTTGTTTCCGAAGACCTTTATAGCCACAGTGTAGTAGCTTTGAGTTTGTGTCGGTATGTCGGATTCCCTCTTGAGATGAAAAGTTATATTTTTATCTGGCATATCGGTACTCGCACAAAGCAATTATACAGATGGTCGCTCCTCAACAGCCTTATTCTTCGTGCTAGTTGACAGCATTACACCGTAGTGTTCTTGGCTAGCGTGGGTATAGAGGTGGGGCGTCACAAAAACCCGACACCCATACCTCTTCCATTCGCCGGGATTTGGTAAAATTACTAATTCTAATCAACACAGCAATGCTCACCCAAACCTCGGCTAAAAATTATGGTTTTATTTTTAAAAATCATGAATTTGAATAAAATTTCAGATCATATGCCTGAAACAATTGAATTAAGATATTGAATTTTTTACAAAACTTAAGCTTGCACTGTTCTACCTGATTTTCTAAAACATTTCAATTTTTGATTCACTTATATATAATTTTAAACTTTAATTCATGATTAAACAGACAAAATTTGTTTGAATCCTATATCCTAACACTGATTGGTTCAAGAGATAATGAATTTTTATCAAAATCTTAGCTCTTAAAACCAAGAACAGGCAACAAACAGATACAACAGCAAGCATATATCTATACATTCACATGCACAAGGAAAATTCAATCATATACATCCACACAATACACACTTTATTTCAAGAAATTATCATGCAATAGATATCCATACTAAGGCGTTTTTAAAAAAAATGAAGTTACTAACCTGATTTAAATGAAGAACAAAGCCCCTTGTTTTTTTGAAAACTTTAAACTTGAATTGCTTCTTTGATTTGAAAACTTGAATGCTTGTTACTAGATTTTGCTTTCAAACAGAATTGAAGTTGCTTGTTTCTGGTTTGCATGCAGGCTTTGATTCCAGATTGAAGAAAAATGTTTGTAGGCTCTTGATTTTTAGATTGTAGAAAAAAATGGACTTTGATTCCAGGCTTTAAGAAATGAATAGGTTTTGTTTTGATTTTTTTTTTGAGAATGTACAGGTTTTCTGGTTTGAAAAGAAATATTTGTTTTCCCGAGTTTGCATTTGATTTAGATCAGGTTTGAAGAAGAATGTTTAAGATAGATTTTCATCTTGCAAAAGATTTGCAGTTTATCTCAAGTTTTAGAGAAGATGTTTGTAGGCTTTTGAATTTTTGATTTGTGGAGATGTTGAGCTACAGATCTGGTTTTATTTTGAAAAATTTACAGGGTGAAGTTTTCTTAAGCTTTTGATTTGAAGAGGGTATAAGAAATGAAGGGGATGAGATATATGTTTTCATAAAGGCTAAAATGATTTGATAAAGATAAAAGAAAAAATCAAAATTAAAAGATTGACACTTGTAAAATTTCTCAACATTTGTCATTCATAATTATTAATTAGCCTACACATGTTATTATCAAACTTAATGTATTAATAGTTGTCATTTAAGAGATTTTATTTATTTATTTTAAAATGTTAATATAAAGTGTTATTCTTAATTCACTAATTAAATAAATACTTATCTAATTGTATATACAAATTTCCTTAAAGAAAATAAAATAAAATCTATTATATATATAAATAAATTCTTATTCATATATTTTAAATCCAAATATTTTTAAATATCTATCCTTTGAAATTTAAAATTAAATTCAAATTCAGTTTCAAATTAAATTTGAAAGTCTAATTTAAGGTCAACTTAAATATACATATATAATCAACACACATATGTATATTATAGGATTTAACTTTAAACAGTTGTTTTGCAAATCATTTGTATTTAATTCAAAATATAAAATTATATGTATATTAAAATTAGAAAACAAATTCTTATTAATGTTAAAATATAGTCTTAAACCCAATATATATTTCAACACATTTATATTTGAATTTCAAATCCAAAATCTATTTTAAAAAAAATCAATTTATACACATATATAATAAATAAACAAATATCTTGTTTTATTTGGAAAAAATCTAATAAATTCACAATTTAATCCAAAAATTATATTAATTACAAATTTAATTCAAATTTATTCCCACAAATTTAAATAAATTACCAATACAAATTTAACTCAAAACCGGGTCGTTGCAGTTTCCCCCCTTAAAAAAATTTCGTCTTCAAAATTTGAAAGTAGGGGACAGTCCCAAAACTTCAGTTTAAACAAAGTATACCTATCAACCATAGTATCCAAAGAAAACAATTCTAGCCTATTTAGAGTTTATGTCCCATGCAAACTCATTCTTTGACTCAACCAAAATAATGATCTCTCTCTAAAGCTTCTTCCTGGAGCTACTAGGAACTATCAAAGAACTGAAACTTGTGATGAACAAAAGAGGTCGATAGAGGAAGATTTTTTTTTTTCTTGTTGTTACAGGGTATCGACCATTTGTAGTCGTATTTCCCTGTCCCTTATCTCGTCCTCTTCTTGCATCCATGCTCACTATCTGTGGATAGTAAGAGAATTTACTGAGGCCTACGGACGGATATCTTAGGGATACTCATTCTAGGGTAAACTTCACCCTATCTCTAATGAGATACCTAATGTGTTATACTCCTGAGCTAAAGTTCAACCTTCAGCTCTGGTACCAAGATGTCATGGTCTAGGCTTTTCAACCATCAACAGCAGCCACTCTCGACTGGTAGGCTTATCGACCATCCCAGCCCCGCCTTGGCAGACATTGGTACCCTGACCTTGCTTTTATGGCCAGCCTTTCGACACTCAACCTAACAGGTTAGCCAACCCCTCCCCGGGGATATGTAGGGGTAAGAGTCTCCCGTTCGCCACCAAATGCAAAGAGAGAACCCCCTATCATGTTGTGCTAAACAAGGCCAGTCATCCAAAGACTGAAGAAGATTACCAAAAACTCCAAGGACTATCGAATCTACATCTACAAGCTAGTTATCTGAAAAACCCAACTCTAGACTGCCCGTGTGGAAAATTATGGGCACCCAGAGTTTAGGAAGGGAACAATAAACTCCGGGTCAGTCATGGGACTAGTGTGAGCAACAAAAACAGTTTTAAATAAAACAAACAATAAAAGAATTTAAGATTGAAATCCGCAATGCTTTTTGGAAAATGAAACTACTATAAGGCCTCCCGGCACACACACCATGCAATCGCACATTTGGGGGAGATTTCTCCTTATGATAGTCAAACATGCTTACTACGCAAAAACCATTTGATATTATTCTTAATGCATGGTGGAAAACATTTCGAAGTTATAATATTAATCTCAACCAGCATAGGTACCATTATATTATGCTAGCTATAGATACCACCTGAGATGGCAGGTTATACAATTGCAATTGTAAAGGGCTCGTATTGTTTGATTGGATTTCAACAAATGGTCAGGCTAAGGTCATATGGGAACGCCTCTAGAGGGACGCCCCGAGAACCTACTCGGATCTCTGCCAACACAAGGCCGGTTTACTCCCTTCTCGGCAGTAACATCTAAGATATGTCATCCCTGGTCGTAAACGACCTTTATTCGAGGTACCTCATCCACAAAGCAACATCACCCAGTAATAAAATTACGGTGTCCACATGAGTTAAGTATCTGGGCTCCATACCATGATACCACCCTTTTTCAAAAGATATGGACATACCCTACGGGAGCGACCCCTGCAACCTTGCCGCATCTTTCCTATTTCGACCATTTCCGGGGTGTGAGGTCCTGATGCAGTCTCATCCACAAAGCTACTCTTTTTCACAAAGCCATGCGTCGATCAACAAATGATCAGTAGAACTTTATATGCCACGTTACCAAATTGGAAATATCACTAGTAACCATCAACTACATAACTTCTGAGCTCGTACGTCTCAGAGAAGGGTATTAAGCTAAGAGAATAAATCTTCACCGCCAAACAGAAATGTATTAGATAGAAACTGGTTTCACATCTCAAAGTGTAACGTCAGACACACATCCATAGAAGTCTGTTCCGGGTTCGAACAGAACCGAAGGCACTTCCAAAGAACCCTTGCAATCCGGTTATTCAAAATCCTGATCGGACTCCCCATCACATATGGAGATCTCTATACTGTAGCTACTCAGTGCAGAGTCATTTGACGGGTTATCAATTCGTTCTCGAAAACACCCGGTCTTCACCACCGGTCTTCAAAAGCTATCCATATCGTCGTATCATTATTCGGAATGGGTTATATGATAGAAGGTCCTCTCCCGGCTAAACCGAATAATGAGCGCAATATTTAAAAACATATGGATATTGGAATTTCAGTCAAGTCAAAACTTTAAAATCCAAAACTTTTCTTTCAAATGGTTTCAACAAATTACCATTTTCAAATCTTTAAACAAAAAGATTCACTTCACAAAGTTCGCCCATTTTTCACAAAGATTCATTCACAGATTTCAAAACAATTTCCACTTCAAATCGGATTAAATCATCCAATCTTTAAATCAAAGATTTAATTCATAGCTTTCAAATCATTTCCAAAGATTTCATTCATAACTTGGAAAACCATTTTCATTTCAAACTTGAAATCCTTTTAACACAAATTGGAAATTCATACCTTATATGAAAACTTTTATTATTTGAAAACAAATAGTTTTTGTTTCAGAAAAATTCGATTTCATTTATACAAGTTAAAGCCCTTGGGTTGAATTCAAACTCTCCAAACAATACCTTAAAAATGCTTTAAAACCCATATTATATAACATGTATATCCTTTTTAAACCATAGTTTTATATAACATGTATACCTTAAAAATAATTAATTCAATTTCAAATTTTGAATTCAAATTCAAATCAAATTATTTAAATTTCAAAACTTTATTAAGTTATTCCAAATAACTTTTATCTTCAAAACTTCCTTCCAAAAGCTTTTCACTTTTAACCCAATTCCATTTCCATAACCTTTTGGATTCAAAATTCAATTTTTAAAACCCATTTCAAAAATCTGTGACTTAACCAATTTTCCTCGTGCAATCCATCTTTGTGTGTGTATAGTGTAGTCAAGGGGTTTTACACAATAGCGCAACACCATTAATCATCACATCTTCAAGTATATCAACATCGATAAGCGGTACGATCTAATAACGCTTATCTCCATTCACAGATTCATAGATAAATAATGTAAATTTATCATAGAAAATAAATTACATCATCACAGATCACACCAAAACAATTCATAGCACAAAGCATAACATATCAGGGATATCAAACAATTCAACAATCAATAGAATTCAAAACATCCATAAGTAAAATTGATAAATTCTTAATTAGTTTAATAAGCTCTAATTAAATTACTAGGATTACCTTAATCCTGCTTACTTAACATCAATTAATTACAAATTAATTAAATAATTATTTCTAATTATCTACCTTAACAAATCTTCCTTAATTAATTATTCTTTAATTACATTTAAGTAATTATCCCTTAATTATTTATTCAATTAATTATTTTCAATTAATCACATTTAATAATTAATCCTTAATTAATCATATTTAGTAATTAATTACCTTTAATTACCCTTAATTAATTACATTATTTAATTAACTTCTAAATAAATTTTATCAATTAATTCTTAAATTAATTACACTAAGTAATTAGTTCTTAATTAGTTCACTAAGTAATTATCCTTCTTTATTAATTACACAAAGTAATTAACCTAAAACTACTTTTATTAATTAAATCCAGTAGTTACCCACTAATTACTCCATTAAGTAATTATTCTTTATAAATTACACTATGTAATTATACTTAACCCATTATCCAACGATTATTTTAAATCTATTAAACTAATTAATTAACTTAAACTAATCACGTTAATTTAATTAATTACACTGAGTAATTAATCCGTTTAATTACTTTCATTAAGTAATTATACTTAAATAATTCCACAAATGATTATTTTTAATTAATTAATACAATTAATTATTAAAATTAATCACATTAATTAATTAATAATCCCTAGTTAATGATCTTCATTAACTATTAACAATTCTTTAATTACTTCCCTTAAGTAGTTAAACTTTAATAACCATCATTAATCAAAAATTAATCACTTTTTAATAACTAATAAATTTATTTCTAATTACTTAATTAGTTAAGTGCTTAACTGAAACTTAATTAATCCTTAGTTCTTGATTAATTAATTTCTAACCATTAATTAATAGATCCCGTTTATCTAATTAATGATCTTTAATTTCAAATTAATTAACCTTAATTAATTAACTTAAACCCCTTAATTTCTTAATTAATTAACCCTAACCATAAACTAATTAAATTAAGTAATAACTCTTTAAATAACTTATTAATTTAATTGATCTTAAATCATTTAATCTTACTTAACTTTAAAATAAAAATACTATCTTTATATATGACTTAATTGTTATTTACAAAAGCCTTCGAAACCTTTTACTTTAAATTTAGTTTCAAATTTCATTTCAAATTTAAGTTATAAAATGATTACAAATTTAACTCTAGCAAAAGTTAAAACAATTTAAAACTTTTAAATCAAATGTTAAAGAAACTATTATCTTATAAAGAAATTTACAAGAGTTTAAAAACCAAATTATTTAAATTCAAAACTTGTTTTTTTTCTAAAAAAACTATTTTAACCAACTGCTTCGTGTTCAACCCGAAGCTTACTCGAGTATAAACCCGAGAAATCCCATCTTTTTCCTTTTTCCAAAATTTTGTTTAAACTTTAATGTTTTTAATTCTGGAAACAATCTCACTCTCACCTACTCGAGTCTTAACTCAAGTCAAAACCTAACTGTCTCGATATCTACTTCGAGAAAGAACTACGCACAAAAACCCTGACACCAACTACTGCCGTGCACATGCACCGGCCAACTAGCCTCCTCCAATCACCAGTGATGACTTCCTCGAGTCGGCGATCAAATCCACACTTGATCCTGATGATCAAAGTATCGGTAACAACACAAAAACGAAATCGAGCCTTCAAGCATAAAACTGGAAAACACATCCCATCGAAAATCCAAACCTAACGATCGCCTCCGACCACCTGTAACTGCGCCGACCAAATCAGAGTGACATCTCGTTCCCAGCCATGGATTCCCCCTAGCTCGATCGTCATCAGACTTCCCATGGCTTCGCAAAAGCGTCGACAACTCCGACTACAAAACTTCACTATTAAACCCTACTTCACCCTTGACTAGCCACCACGGCTAACTAAAACTCTGGTGATCATTTTTTCAGAGACCACCATGCCACCTTCTTCCTCCAAACCAAAACTAACACCCATACCTCTTCCATTCGTCGGGATTTGGTAAAATTACTGATTCTGATCAACTCAGCAATGCTCACCCAAACCTCAACTAAAAGTTATGTTTTTATTTAAAAATCATGAATTTGAACAAGATTTCAGATCATATGCCTGAAACAATTGAATTAAGATGTTGATTTTTTACAAAACTTAAGCTTGCACCGTTCTACCTAATTTTCCAGAGCATTTCAATTTTTAATTCACTAAAATTTTAAACTTTAATTCATAATTAAACAGACCAAAATTTATTTGAATCCTAAATCCTAACAGTAATTGGTTCAAGAGATAATGAATTTTTATCAAAATCTTAGCTTTTAAAACCAAGAACAGGCAACAAACAGATACAACAGCAAGCATATATCAATACATTCATATGCACATAGAAAATTCAATCATATACATCCACACAATAAATACTTTATTTACAGAAATTACCCTGCAACAAATATCCATACCTAGGCATTTTTAAAAAAAATGAAGTTACTCACCTGATTTAAATGAAGAACAGGGCCCCTTGTTTTTTGAAAACTTTAAACTTGAATTGCTTCTTTGATTTGAAAACTTGAATGTTTGTTACTGGATTTTGCTTTTAAACAGAATTGAAGTTGCTTGTCTCAGGTTTGCATGTAGGTTTTGATTCCAGACTGAAGAAAAAATTTTGCTGGCTCTTGATTTTCATATTGTAGAAAAAAAATGTACTTTGATTCCAGGATTTAGGAAATGAACAGGTTTTGTTTTGATTTTTTTGAGAATGTACAGTTTTTTGGTTTGAAAAGAATTGTTTGTTTTCCTGAGCTTGCATTTGATTTAGCTCAGCTTTGAAGAAGAATGTTTAAGCTAGATTTTCATCTTGCAAAAGATTTGCAGTCTATCTCAAGTTTTAGAGAAGATGTTTGTAGGCTTTTGAATTTTTGATTTGAGAGAATGTTGAGTTACAGATCAGGTTTTTTATTGAAAAAATTACAGGGTGAAGTTTTTTTAAGCTTTTGATTTGAGGAGGATAAAAGAAATGAAGGGGATGAGATATATGTTTTCATAAAGGCTAAAATGATTTGATAAAGATAAAAGAAAAAAAATCAAAATTAAAAGATTGACACTTGTAAAATTTCTCAACATTTGTCATTCATAAGTATTAATTAGCCTACACATGTTATTATCAAACTTAATGTATTAACACTTGTCATTTTAGAGATTTTATTTATTTATTTTAAAATGTTAGTATAAAGCTTTATTCTTAATTCACTAATTAAATAAATACTTATCTAATTGTATATATAAATTTTTTTAAAGAAAATAAAATAAAATCTATTATATATATATAAATAAAATCTTATTCATATATTTTATATCCAAATATTTTTAAATATCTATCCTTTGAAATTTAAAATTAAATTCAAATTCAAATTAAATTTGAAAGTCCAATTTAAGGCCAACTTAAATATACATATATAATCAACATACATATGTATATTATAGGATTTAACTTTAAACAATTGTTTTGCAAATCATTTTTATTTAATTCAGAATATAACTTTAAATTATATGTATATTAAAATTAGAAAACAAATTCTTATTAATTATAAAATATAGTTTTAAATCCAATATATATTTCAACACATTTATAGTTGAATTTCAAATCCAAATTCTATTTTTTAAAAATCAATTTATATACATAAATAATAAATAAACAAATATCTTGTTTTATTTGGAAAAAATCAAATAAATTCACAATTTAATCCAAAATTTATATTAATTACAAATTTAATTCAAATTTATTCCCAAAAATTTAAATAAATTACCAATTCAAATTTAACTCAAAACCGGGTCGTTACAGTTTATATACTCATAGCTTTATATATCCAATCACATTTTTGAATTAAAATTAAGATTTGTTTATCAAAACAAAGGTGTAGTAAAACTACTACAGTGGTCTTTCCACTTTGAAACTCAAAAATGAACCTCGATGATGCGTGCACTCATCACCGAAGTTATTTCTAGCGACAAAAGAGGGAAGTACAGAACTTATTTCCGTTTACAAATTCTTTTAAAACATTTTTTCCCCAGTCACATTTGAGAACATTTATCCAAAATACTTCCAAGCAATACTAGTATTATATTCCAATAATCACTTGAAAATAAATTTCAACCTCGAAACTTAAGTTCTCAAATTTCCAATTAAATTCATTTATTTATAAACCTTATTTTAAAATCAATTGTTTGTAAAATTTCACTTCTACAAAACAAATATATCACATACCACTATTAGTGCTCCGAAATCTAGTAAATATTCCAAAACATACTTCCAAATAGCAATTCCAATTTATTTTCAAGCATATTACTGAAATAAATTTCCTAAATCATTAATATCTTTAAAATTAAACATTCAAAGAAACTTACATAAATTTTAATTGAAATATTTATTTGAAAACTTTATTTGCAAATCAATCATCTTTAATACTTTTACACTTCTCAAAAATTTCATTCGTAAAATTCCATGCTTCATTTATAAATACCCTTTATAAAAAATTTAAATAACATCTTTGTAAATATATGTAAACTATTTGAAAATAATTATTTACATCATTACTTATATTTAAAAGGGGTTATTGAAAACCTTAAATCCATTACATTCAAATTTTATTAGTTTTAAATCTAAAATACTTTTCAAACATCATTTATAAATCAGTAATCATTAACTTAAATATGTTTTATCGAATTAAAAACTTCTCACAATATTTACAACATTGATAATTAATTATTAAACTAAGCTTACATAAATAAACAATATTTTAAATAATTAAAAGTATTTAGAAAATAAATAGAAAAAATGACCAAAATATCCTTTATATTTATCAAAATACTTTTATAACTCGATGTTTAAACAAGTTTATCCTTGTTCTTGTAGACTCTAGACATGAGTTGATCAGGCGCAAGACTAGACTTCTCTAAGTACTTATTAGACCTATTTCAACAAATAGTGAAAATACTTAAATCATTAAAATAGATATGGAAAGTACATTCACACATGGATCGCAGTTACACAATTGTTACGCCATAATCCCAACGGAATCACTTGTAACAATTGGCATCTCACCCCTCGACTTACGCCATGCTTGATAGATCGCAGCTACAAAATGGTTACGCCGCTATTCCAACGGAATCACTTGTAGCTGTAGGCATCGTGCCCCTCAATTACGCTATCCAACAATATCAAATGAATGTATTATAGGGCTGTCAATTTCCTACACGACCCGAAACCCGCACGGAAATTAGCAGGTTAACCCGACCCGATAAGTTGGCGGGTCATTTTCGGGTCAACCCGAATTTGACCCGTTTATAAACGGGTGGGTTTCGGGTTGACCCGCTAACCCGAAATTGACCCGCTAACAACCCGTTTATCCTTATACGGGTTATACGGGTTGACCCGACCCGTTCCGACCCATTTACGACTCGTTCCGTCCCGTTTACGACCCGTTTATGACCCGTTTACACCTTATACGGGTTGACCCGACCCGTTTACGACCCGTTTACACCTTATACGGGTTGACCCGACCCATTTACGACCCGACCCGACCCGACCCGTTTATAAACGGGTTACACGGGTTGGGTCGGGTCAACCCGTTTATAAACGGGTCGGGTTCGGGTTGAGTTTTTATGACCCGTTTAATAAACGGGTTGACCCGACCCATTTGAAATCAACCCGAACCCGACTTGACCCGACCCAAACCCGACCCGACCCGACCCATTGGCACCCCTAAATGTAATAAGTGACCTACCTGTAACGACCCAGAATTTCAGTCATTTGAAATTCATATATTTAATTGAATATTAAATATTAACAAGTAAAATATGTAAGTCGAATAAACTTTTATTTTGAATATAGTGATTTAATTGGATAATTTAATATTTGAAATTACAGAAATAATTGGAAACTGGGTTTAATGTGATTAAAAATGATTTGTAAAATTGTATTTAATCATGTTGGAGTTAGAATGATGTTATAGAACTTTTAAAATCGAATTAAAAGTCAAACTGTAGAAATTGAATATTTTAATATTTAATTAACGAGTAAAAATAGACATTTTTCAAACAGTCTTGGATTTCGACGAAACCAGTTTCATCGGATCTGTAATGTTATATTATTATATGGTTTCAAATTTTGTGTCAATCGGATTTACAGTTTGTCCGGGGCAAGCTAAAACGCGTAGAAATCGATTCGAGTGAATTTTGAATTTAAATAGTCGATTCGAAAACTTATCTTCCAAATTTGATCGAATTGGCTCTCGTTACATATTCCACTGCGTTCGAACGTAGGTAAAACCCTAGAAACGTCAGCCGGCACGCTTCGTTTGGAGTTTGGAAAATTTCGGATGAATAGTAATTTGAGAATTTTCAATAAAAGGACGTGTTATTCACTTTTTTTCACAAGAAACCCTAATTCTCTTCTAGCCGCCAGTAAACATTTTAATGGCCGAAAATAGCCAATGCCCTTCCCTCAATTTCGTCTAATCCATCCACTTTCACTTCTCGACTTCAACTACAAAGTCGTAGAGCACGATGAGTACTTTGATATCAACGGTTATGATCGGTAAAGAAGCGGTGGATTGTCGGCATTTGGAGCTGGAAGGAGGCGGGTTCGAGCACGTTTCTCGATCAAGATAAGCGACCGAGCTTGCCTATACTTCGGTCGTTCGCGGAGCACGGATGGGCGAGGTGAACGAAGGTGCTCGATCGACTTATGGATCGTCGGTGATGGGTGCGATTTGAACGAAGAGGGGCGGCTCTTTGGGTTGTGATGGCCGCGTATTGACCTAGGGAAGATGATAGAAAGGGGCGGCCGAGATCTGGGGGTATTGAAATGTGTGGCTCTGATTGAATCTGGGTATAAAAATAAAAAGGAATTGTATACTAAATTATATAAAAATTTGTATAAACTTCTAAAAAACATAACTTGTTCATACGAGGTCGAAAACGCACGAAACAAGTTGCGTTGGAAACGTATCGTCGAGCACTATGCGATGGAGCTGGATTGGAGTTGATTGGAGCTAGTAAAAATTTTAGATAAAATTAAACGCGCGTTTAATTTTATTCGAAATAAGACGCTGGAACTATTATTGGAAGCAAGGTGAGAACTTCTCGCTCAATCGAAATTGTTTCGATTTAAATTTTAAATAGTTAGATTTAAAATTGCTTGATTGTATGCTTGGATGATGAATTATTATCTATTGTATTGAAATAGACCCTATACGTCGTATATTAAGCGGAGGTTATTTATTAAACACATATACCGCGATATTCCACCTTGATGTGGAATTGGTATTATATATGTACTTGGAGTTGATTTTTCCCGCATTATATAGCGGATGAGACCCTATTGCGCCGCATAATAGCAGATAATATTGTATATAAATCCCATATACCACGATATTCCGTATTGGAACGGGATTGGTATTGTGCTAACATCTGTGGATGCAGGGAAACAGGTTGGAGGGATCCAACTGGATTCCTCACCCGTATTGATTTATTTACAGATATTGTGATATATTCTGTTATCATATGATATATGATGTTGTGGATGCCGTGATTGCTTTATTTAGTGTTGTTGCAGCATTGGGCCTATTTTGGAAAATCAAAAGTGTTAAAGTGATGATTTTTCAAATTTTAAAAGGATTTTAAAGTGATTTTTGAAAGTATACGTTTTATTAAATTTTGGAATTGAATAAACGTTATAATTTTAATGTTATAAAAATTATGATTTTTGAGAAATATAGTTTAAAATTGATTTTTGAAAATATGGAGTTAATGATTTTATAAAATATTTTAAATAGAAATTTTTGAATTTATTTTAAAAGCTTTATATATAATATTTATAAAATTTGATTTTTATAAATCACAGTGATGAAATTATAAAGGAGTTTTAAAGACGTTTTAAAATGATGTTATGAATGAGTTTTATAAAAGATTAGAATCTACAATTTGTGAGGTTATAAAATGAATGAATTTGTAAATAGAGAATTATAAGTAATTTGCTTATAATTTGGATTTTTGTCATGTAAATGGGATATGGATAAAATTTATTAACAAAGTGATTTTTTTTAAGTTGAAGTTGTTATAAAATATAAATGGAAATTATAAACCTTGTTTTATAAATCCGAAAACGACTTATGTCGAAAAGTTAATTTCTATATCTTATCAAAGGAGATATATTCACGATGTTGGACAGTGGATAATCCTTTAAATAAAATATGTAGAAATGTTGAATTTGGTTAACGAAGTATATCCATGATTATGGACAGTGGATAGTCCTATAAATTAAATATGTAGAAGTGTTGAATTTGGTAAACTATTTATGTTCACAATTTTGGACGGTGAATAATATATTAAAGAAATGTTTTAGGAAGTGATCTTTAAATAGAATTAAAACGATTTGAAGTTGTTTTAAAATGTATTAAGTATTGAAACCATAGATTTCAACATTCATTGTTGAAATAGACGTTTTCGAGAAATAAAAGGAAATGATGGACTATAACACTGTTGTTATAGTAAATGAATGTCGAAAGGAAATGTTTTATATAGTATTGGGATTTATATATCTATCTTAATTTCAAATCCCTATACTAGTGATTTTGGGTTGTCGTAACGATGTTTTATGCAACATTCGTTCTGACTCAAATAAATGTGTTTAAGAGAATGTTTTCCTTAAAGAACAAAATGTATACTTAATTGTGATTTAAGTATATTGAATATTTTCCAAATGTTGAAAATAAATAGATTTGTGAAATTACTTAATATTAAATAAGTATGGAAATGTTTTTCCAATATGAAGTGAAATGTTTTGAGATTATATCTTTTAAAGATAAATTGAAAAGTGATTTGAAAATTTTTTTTCAAACGGTTGAAGTGTGGAAATAAATATATCTGTAAATATATTTTTGAAAAATAAATAATTTGGGAAATTATTTGGAATCTGGTGATGTTGTGCATATCTATTGATAGTTAAATAACCGACTATCAATATTTACCTTTAAATGGGTATTTGTTGTGATTTGCTTGAAATTGAATGCTACACTTATTTCTGAACATAAGCGCTCGTTATTCGGTTTAGCCGGGAGAGGACCTTTGTGTCATAAATCCCATTCTGAATAAGTGATATGTCGTAATGGATAACATTTGAAGACCGGTGTTGAAGACCGAGTATTTTCGAAAACGGAAGGATTACCGTCGAATGTTTCTGCATCGGCTGATCTCCGATATAGAGATTTTATCACCCTTTGTGATGGGAAATCCGGTCGTGATTAGTCAATATCCGGATTGCAAGGGCTTCTTTGGAAGTGCGTTCGGTTCCGTTCGATCCCGAAACGGACTTGTATGGATGTGTGTCTGATGTTACAATTTGAGATGTAAAGCTGATTTCTATCAAATATATTTCTGTTGGTGGCGGAGAATTTATTCTCTTAGCTTAACACCCTTCTCTAAGACATACGAGATCAGAAGTTATGTAGTTGATGGTTACTAGTGATACATTCCCAAATAGGTAATGTGGCATACGAAGTGTTGTTGAACATTTGTTGATCAAAGCGTGGCTTTTATGAAAAGCGTAGCTTTGTGGGCGAGACTTCGTCGAACCTCACACCCCGAAAATGGTCAAAATAGGAAAAAATGCAACAAGGTTATTACGGGATAGCGCCCCCTTAGTGTATGTCATTCCTTCTGGATAGAGGTGGTATTATTATCACATACAAAGTGCTGTTGAGCATTTGTTGATCAAAGCGTGGCTTTTATGAAAAGCGTAGCTTTATGGGCGAGACTTCGTCGGACCTCACACCCCGAAAATGGTCAAAACAGGAAAAGATGCAGCAAGGTTATTAGTGGATAACGCCCCTTTAGTGTATGTCATTCCTTCTGGATAGAGGTAGTATTATGGTATGGAGCCTTGATATTTAACCTATGTTGTTGCTGCTGCAAACTTATTATATTTGTGGTTGTTGGTGAATCCCGGGATTTAGGTCAGTTACGACCGGGGGATGGCATATTCGTGTCAGTAGTTACCCAGCTAGGGGTAACCCGACCTTGTGTTGGCAGAGATCCGGTTAGGTTCTCAGGGCGTATTTCCAGAGGCATACCCATGTGGCAATGGAAAGTTCCTTGGCCTGACCATTTGTTGAAAATCCAAAGAAACAATACGAGCCATGTACGGTTTCAGTTGTATAACCTGCCACGGAATGTGGTGGTAACCTGCTATTGAACATGGTAGCTATAGTAGGCATAAGTGCGAAATGTCTATGCTGGCTAAGATTTATATTATACTTTCGAAATGTTTTCCTACACTTTGCACTTATAGTAATAATATCAAAGAAATTTGTGTGTCAAGCATGTTTGGCTATCATAAGGAGAAATCTCCTCCGATTCTACGTTTGCATTGTGTGTGTGTGCGGAAGGCCTTATGGTAGTCTCATTTTCTAAAAAGCATTACGAATCTATTCTAAAATACTTCTTTGTTTGTTTTTAAAAGATAAACTGTTTAAGTTCTCACACCAGTCCCATGACTGGCCTGGAGTTTATTGTTTCCTTCCTAAACTCTGGGTGCCCACCAATTTCCACACAGGCAGTCTAGAGTCGGGTTATCAGGTTATTCTGGAATTCAGGAGTTGTCGTGGAGATATGGGGGCAAGCTGGATGGCATGGCATATCAACTAGTATATAGTATTTATTTTCCGCTGTTTGTTGTTGTAAACTCTGATAATGTAATGTAATGTGATGTAATGTAATAACTGATATAGTTCTTTGTTTTAAAGATATTCATTTATCTATTATATGTTGTTCCGCTGCGATTTTGAGATTTTGATATTATTTCTGTTGCTTTTTTTTCTTTCTTCTTCTATCTTCTACCTCTTCTTTAACCCTAACGGTACGATTTTCCGGCCTTCGATTACTCGGCAGTTGATTGGACGTATTAATGTCGACCTTCGTGGGACGAAAAATCACAATCGTTACATTTGGTATCAGAGCATTTGGTTAAGAGACAACCTTGGCTCTGTTGGGTGTTACTCATTAGAGATAGAGTCAGCGGTACTCTAGAATGAGTTTGAGTGTAATAATAGATAGAAGTGCGTATTTGTTAGTGAATATTAAAAAGAAATTGTTTTATATTTTGTTGATTGGTTTGTTGAGTGGTATATGGATTCTGGTCAATACGAGTAATTAACGTTATTAATAGGAATCTTTAAACACTTGTACAGAAAAAATTCGACACAATATCGTTTTAAAATAGGGTAAATGAAATAATTTTACCTAAATTATTTTCGTATATAAAAGCGAAAAAATTTCTATGAGTTATTATAATATATGATTGCTTGGCTGCTAGAAAGTGATGATATTAAATTATTATCATTAATGTTGAAAAAGAGAAATTGAAATCATAACCCCAAAGTTAAGAAATAAATTCACATACAAATAGAATTGGAGAATATAAATTGTAAATGAGATTTGTAATTTGAAGTAAAATTCCAGAGAAATATTTGGAAATGTTTTGAATGGGTTTGCAATTTGGAAATATTTTGAAAATGGTTTTCAAGGGTTTGGAAAAATGTTTTTGGAGGGATAAAAGCTCTAAACTCTTTTCGGTTGCTGGAAAATAACTTCGGTAATGACTGCAGCATCATCGGTGTTCATTTTCGGGCTTCCAAAAGAGGGATTGCTGCCAAGTTGTTTTAAATGAAATTGGAAACTAAATGTTGAAATTCATCTTGAAATTGCAAGTAAATTGAAAATTTGTCAAGTTGGATCAAATGAAGCTAAGTATTAAAATAAAATTAGTAAGTAAAACTAGTTGAAGAAAGGGAAAATTTAATATGGGTTGAAATGAATTGAATTCAACATTTATAAATAAAGGGTAAATTAAAGTCATAGGGAATTTGAAATCCAGTTTAAGTATAAGTGGTTATAAACCAAAATAGTGAATTGAAAATAAATTTTGGGAATGAACAAAAGAATAAAACTGGAATTGAAACTGAATGTTGAAAACAAATTTGAATAAAATGAATTGGAGTTTGTAATGAATTAGTAATTGGAACTAATTTAAAATAGTGCTGTTGTGAATGAAAGATAATTGATAGATTCAACATTCAAGAAGGTAAACTAAATCCAAATAAAGTTGAAAGTGTAAATCGAATTCAAATGAAATTGATGATGTGAGATTGAATGAAAATGGATATTATAGTTAGCAGGATATACAGGTGGATTAAAGGAAATTGGGATTTTGATTTCAAAGATAAAAAAATTGAATTGCTCGACAAAAAGGTATGTATTTCAATTTCAGTATGAAATTTGATGATTTTCTTGTCCAGCCAATTGGCTTTTCATTTTCTTTTTGAATATGAGGGGCCATGGTGCCATTTTTGTAGTCGTACTGAGCTAACCGCGCAAAGGAGATGCTGGCGAAATTTTTCGAAAATTTAAGGCGTTAGAATATTTTTGAGAAAATTGGAAAATTTGTGAAAACTAAGTTTTGATTTGAAGTTAAAGGTTAAACGATATAGTTGATTTTGAAAAGATAACTATATATATGGATTTGAAAATATTAGTGAAGTTTTGTAAGAGGTTTAACTATGGATTTTGGAAAAGTTAAACATTTAAATGAATTTGAAACTTAATTTGAACAAATTGTTTTGAAAAAAAATTTAACGAATTTGGTGCATTTTTCTTACTTGGTAATTTCGAGGACGAAATTCTTTTAAGGGGGGAAGATTGTAACGACCTAGAATTTCATTCATTTGAAATTCGTATATTTAATTGAATATTAAATATTAACAAGTAAAATATGTAAGTCGAATAAACTTTTATTTTGAATATAGTGATTTAATTGGATAATTAAATCGATAATTTAATATTTGAAATTATAGAAATAATTGAAAATTGGGTTTAATGTGATTAAAAATGATTTGTAAAGTAGTATTTAATCATGTTGGAGTTAGAATGACGTTATAGAACTTTTAAAATCGAATTAAAAGTCAAACTGTAGAAACTGAATATTTTAATATTTAATAAACGAGTAAAAATAGACATTTTTCAAACAGTCTCGGATTTCGACGAAACTAGTTCCATCGGATCCGTAATGTTATATTATTGTATGGTTTCAAATTTCGTGCCAACCGGATTTACGGTTGTCCGAGGCAAGCTAAAACGTGTAGAAATCGATTCGAGTGAATTTTGAATTTAAATAGTCGATTCAAAAACTTATCTTCCAAATATGATCGAATTGGCTCTCGATACCTATTCCATTGTGTTCGGAACGTAGGTAAAACCCTAGAAACGTCAGCCGGCACGCTTCGTTTGGAGTTCGGAAAATTTCGGATGAATGGTAATTTGAGAATTTTCTATAAAAGGATGTGTTATTCACTTTTTTTCACTAGAAACCCTAATTCTCCTCTAGCCTCCAGTAAACATTTTAATGGCCGAAAATAGCCAATGTTCTTCCCTCAATTTTGTCCAATCCATCCACTTTCACGTCTCGACTTTAACTACAAAGTCGTAGAGCACGATGAGTACTTTGATATCAACCGTTATGATCGGTAAAGAAGCGGTGGATTGTCGGCAATTGGAGCTAGAAGGCGGTGGGTTCGAGCACGTTTCTCAAGCAAGATAGGCGACCGAGCTTGCCTATACTTCGGTCGTTGGTGGAGCACGCATGGGAGAGGTGAACGAAGGTGCTCGATCGACTTATGGATCGTCGGTGATGGGTGCGATTTGAACGAAGAGGGGTGGCTCTTTGGGTTGTGATGGTCACGTATTGACCTGGGGAAGATGATAAAAAGGGGTGGCCGAGATCTAGGGGTATTGAAACGTGTGGCTCTGATTGAATCTGGTATAGAAATAAAAAGGAATTGTATATTAAATTATATAAAAAAAATTATAAACTTCTAAAAAACATAACTTGTTCATACGAGGTCGCAAACGCACGAAACAAGTTGCATTGGAAACGTATTGTCGAGCACTACGCGATGGAGCTGGATTGGAGTTGATTGGAGCTAGTGAAAATTTTAGATAAGATTAAACGCGCTTTTAATTTTATTCGAAATAAAACGCTGGAACTATTATTGGAAGCAAGGTGAGAACTTCTCACTCAATCGAAATTGTTTCGATTTAAATTTTAAATAGTTAGATTTAAAATTGTTTGATTGTATGCTTGGATGATGAATTATTATCTATTGTATTGAAATAGACCCTATACACCGTATATTAAGCGGAGGTTATTTATTAAACACATATACCGCGATATTCCACCTTGATGTGGAATTGGTATTATATATGTACTTGGAGTTGATTTTTCCGCATTATATAGCAGATGAGACCCTATTGCACCGCATAATAGCGGATAATATTTTATAAAAATCCTATATATCGCGATATTCCGTATTGGAACGGGTTGGTATTGTGCTAACATCTGTGGATGCAGGGAAACAGGTTGGAGGGATCCAACTGGATTCCTCGCCCATATTGATTTATTTACAGATATTGTGATATATTCTGTTATCATATGATATATGATGTTTTGGATGCCGTGATTGTTTTATTTAGTGTTGTTGCAGCATTGGGCCTATTTTGGAAAATCAAAAGTGTTAAAGTGATGATTTTTCAAAATTTAAAAGGATTTTTAAAGTGATTTTTGAAAGTATACGTTTTATTAAATTTTGGAATTGAATAAACGTTATAATTTTAATGTTATAAAAATTATGATTTTTGAGAAATATAGTTTAAAATTGATTTTTGAAAATATGGAGTTAATGATTTTATAAAATATTTTAAATAAAGATTTTTGAATTTATTTTAAAAGCTTTACTTATAAAATTTGATTTTTACAAATCACGGTGATGAAATTATAAAGGAGTTTTAAAGACGTTTTAAAATGATTTTATGAATGAGTTTTATAAACGATTAGAATCTACAATTTGTGAGGTAATAAAATGAATGAATTTGTAAATAGAGAATTATAAGTAATTTTCTTAATTTGGATTTTTGTCGTGTAAATGGGATATGGATAAAATCTGTTAACAAAGTGATTTTTTTAAGTTGAAGTTGTTATAAAATATAAATGGAAATTATAAACCTTGTTCTATAAATCTGAAAACGACTTATATTGATAAGTTAATTTTTATAGCTTATTAAGGGAGATATAGTCACGATTTTGGACAGTGGATAATCCTTTAAATAAAATATGTAGAAATTTTGAATTTGGTTAATGAAGTATATCCATGATTATGGACAGTGGATAATCCTTTAAATTAAATATGTAGAAGTGTTGAATTTGGTAAACGATTTATGTTCACAATTTTGGACGGTGAATAATATATTAAAGGAATGTTTTAGGAAGCGATCTTTTAAATATAATTAAAACGATTTGAAGTTGTTTTAAAATGTATTAAGTATCGAAACCATAGATTTCAACATTCATTATTGAAATAGACGTTTTCGAGAAATAAAAGGAAATGATGGACTATAACACTGTTGTTATAGTAAATGATTGTCGAAAGGAAATGTTTTATATAGTATTGGGATTTATATATCTATCTTAATTTTGAATCCCTTTACTAGTGATTTTGGGTTGTCGTAACGATGTTTTATGCAACATTCGTTTTGACTCAAATAAATGTGTTTAAGAGAATGTTTTCCTTAAAGAACAAAATGTATACTTAATTGTGATTTAAGTATATTGAATATTTTCCAAATGTTGAAAATAAATAGATTTGTGAAATTACTTAATATTAAATAAGTATGGAAATGTTTTTCCAATATGAAGTGAAATGTTTTGAGATTATATCTTTTAAAGATAAACTGAAAAGTGATTTGAAAATTTGTTTTTAAACGGTTGAAGTGTGGAAAAAAATATATCTGTAAAGATATTTTTGGAAAATAAATAATTTGGGAAATTATTTCGAATCTGGTGATGTTGTGCATATCTATTGATAGTTAAATAACCGACTATGAATATTTACCTTTAAATGGGTATTTGTTGTGATTTGCTTGAAATTGAATGCTACACAAATTTTTGAAAATAAGCGCTCATTATTCGGTTTAGCTGGGAGAGGACCTTTGTGTCATAAATCCCATTCCAAATAAGTGATATGTCTAATGGATAACATTAGACCGGTGTTGAAGACAGAGTATTTTTGAAAACGGAAGGATTACCGTCGAATGTTTCTGCATTGGCTGATCTCCGATATAGAGATTTTATCACCCTTTGTGATGGGAAATCCGGTCGTGATTAGTGAATATCCGGATTGCAAGGGCTTCTTTGGGAGTGCCTTTGGTTCCGTTCGATCCCGAAACGGACTTGTATGGATGTGTGTCTGACGTTACAATTTGAGATGTAAAGCTGAGTTCTATCAAATATATTTCTGTTGGTGGCGGAGAATTTATTCTCTTAGCTTAACACCCTTCTTTGAGACGTACAAGCTCAGAGGTTATGCAGTTGATGGTTACTAGTGATACATTCCAAAATTGGTAATGTGGCATACGAAGTGCTGTTGAGCATTTGTTGATCAAAGCGTGGCTTTTATGAAAAGCGTAGCTTTGTGGGCGAGTCTTCGTCGGACCTCACATCCCGAAAATGGTCAAAACAGGAAAAGATGCGGCAAGGTTATTAAGGGATAGCGCCCCTTTAGTGTATGTCAATCCTTCTGGATAGAGGTGGTATTATGGTATGGAGCCCTGATATTTAACCTATGTTATTGCTGCTGCAAACTTATTATATTTGTGGTTGTTGGTGAATCCCGGGATTTAGGTCGGTTACGACCGGGGGATGGCATATTCGCGTCAGTAGTTACCCAGCTAAGGGTAACCCGGCCTTGTGTTGGCAGAGATCTGGTTAGGTTCTCGAGGCGTCTTTCCAGAGGCGTACCCATATGGCAATGGAAAGTTCCTTGGCCAGACCATTTGTTGGAAATCCAAAGAAACAATACGAGCGCTGTACGGTTTTAGTTGTATAACCTGCCATGGAATGTGGCGGTAACCTGCTATTGAACATGGTAGCTATAGTAGGCATAAGTGCGAAATGTCTATGCTGGCTAAGATTTATATTATACTTTCAAAATGTTTTCCTACACTTTGCACTTACAGTAATAATATCAAAGAAATTTGCGTATCAAGCATGTTTGGCTATCATAAGGAGAAATCTCCTCCGATTCTACGTTTGCATTGTGCGTGTGTGTGTGGGAGGCCTTATGGTAGTCTCATTTTCTAAAAAGCCTTGCGAATCTATTCTAAAATACTTCTTTGTTTGTTTTTAAAAGATAAACTGTTTAAGTTCTCACACCAGTCCCATGACTGACCTGGAGTTTATTGTTTCCTTCCTAAACTCTGGGTGCCCACCAATTTCCATACGGGCAGTTTAGAGTCAGGTTATCAGGTTATTCTGGAATTCAGGAGTTGCCGTGGAGATCTGGAGGCAAGCTGGATGGCATGGCGTATCAACTAGTATATAGTATTTATTTTCCGCTGTTTGTTGTTGTAAACTCTGATAATGTAATGTAATGTGATGTAATGTAATAACTGGTATAGTTCTTTGTTTTAAATATATTCATTTATCTATTATATGTTGTTCCACTGCGATTGTGAGATTCTGACATTGTTTCTGTTGCTTTTTCTTTTTTTCTTCTTCTATCTTCTACCTCTTCTTTAACACTAACGGTACGATTTTCCGGCCTTCGATTGCTCGGCAGTTGATACAGTGGACGTATTAATGTCGACCTTCGTGGAACGAAAAATCCCAATCGTTACATTACTATAGGGATCCGACAAATGACCCCTTAAAGGGATCCGACAAATGACTCACCAAAGGGATTCGATGGAAGGTACTTCTCATATCATTTATTTTAAAATATATCATACCATATATAGTAGTCTTTCAGAATCATAGCTTTAAATATCACACTTATATAAATTCCATTATATATAAGATTTCATTTTTAGATAAAGTATTTTCAAAAATCAATAGTCTTGAATATATCAAATTATTTTTATATAAATTCCGCTATATATAAGATTTATCTCTTCAGATGAAAAACCTTCCAAAATCAATAGTTTTTAAAATCATCTTACACTTATATAAAGTCCGTCATATACAAGAATCAAAAATTTTGCAAATCATTTACGCTGCATGAAGAGCCATATTGGATTGAACATCTTTGCTTTGTAAAAGGTTTTGAAATTAGAATAGTTTTGTATATAAAATCATTTTGTGAAATATTTTTGTATATAAAATAGTTTTGTAATATAGTTTGTAAATAAAATAGTTTGTAAAATAGTTTCGTAAAAAAATAGTTTGTAAGATAGTTTTGTAAATAAAATAGTTTGTAAGATAGTTTGGTAAATAAAATTGTTTGTAAATAAAATAGTTTGTAAGATAGTTTTGTAAGTAAAATAGTTTGTAAATAAAATATTTTGTAAATAAAATAGGTGTTAGATATTTTTGTATATAAAATAGAATAAAATAATTTTGATAAGAAAAATAAAAGAAAATAGTTTGTATAAGAAAAACAAAAGAAAATAGTTTTGTAAAATGGTTTAAATTAATAGTAGTTTTGCATACAAGAAAATTTTCAATTTAAATCACAAAGATATCCAACCCAACAACTTTCAATTTCAGTGTCAAAGCATATCAATAATATAAGAACATAAGATGTATATATGTCATCATTTCGCAAAATCACATTCGATCGCTCGCTCGATCACACAAGTTCACTTTTGGAACTAATATTGTCCATTCTACTTCCCAAATGCGGGCTTCGATATGGTTTCTGGACTAGGAACCATCATTCTCCTTGCATAGCTATATACTATGATAGAGAATTGTAGAATCGAACAAAAAATCCATATCAAATATTCGCCATCAAGAATCGAATGAAAATCCTAACACGAAATGGAGTAATTCACCTCGAACTTGTACTCAAATTTGGATCAAATTAATTATGCAAATAAAACAATATACGTACAACTTACGTATCTATTCCAACTTGTTTCATCACAATTTCATTTTTAGTTGAACTTCATTTTAAATCTCATTGATTAACACAAATATAACTTCATACTTTAATATTTGTTTCGTATAATTTCTCTAATTAACATAAAACATTAATATATTCATACATTGCTTATAGTTCTCTTCAAATTTAAACAACATTCAAGTTCACATGTAATATTTCTCATTTAATACTACATTCATTAGCGAATCATTTCATAAGAAGTTTCCTTCGGTTCATAACCAATTTATAAAAGCTTAAATTCTTTATAAAACATTATTCGACCTTAAAGTTATCATAACTTTAATTATAACTATTTATTGCTACTTCCATTTATTTCATAAACAATTTTACAAGGCATGACTTTATTTAAATTCATTTCATTTTAATTCATATTTGCTTATCCAATCAGTTTCACTTTTTACTTTTTAAATTTATTTATGACACATTTCACAAATTTTAGTTATGTTTATAAACATATTTTTTTCCAATTTACATTTACAACATTTCCTTAATCACAATTTCAATTTAAACATCCCAAGGCTTAAAGTTCACACTTGTATATTATTACATTACATGCCAATAATGTATACAACAATTCTATTCATTTACTAACATAGATATAACAAATTTAACCCTGTTTCATAACAAATTTAACCTTGTTTCACTTGCTTTCAATATTAAGGTTACCAAATTCAACTGCATAATTCAAAAAACTTTTTACATTTCAATTCATATATTTATTCAGAAGTTTCGACTATCCAAAATATCCAAATATTCCATTTTATTTCAATAGTTGAAATGACAAATCAACAAACAACAATATTCACAACCAAACATTTAAATTTCATAACTAAATATCCTAATTATTCATTTTATTCTCTTTAATACACCATTACTAAACTTGTTTTAGTCCATAAATTAAATCAACAATAATTAGCCGATGTTTATAAACAGACAAAAACTCAACTAATCAA
Source organism: Allium cepa (assembly GCA_030765085.1). Taxonomy (NCBI): domain Eukaryota; kingdom Viridiplantae; phylum Streptophyta; class Magnoliopsida; order Asparagales; family Amaryllidaceae; genus Allium; species Allium cepa. The sequence goes on along the minus strand of CM060938.1, from coordinate 398,365,142 downwards.
CAATGAATGATAATAACTAAATATAACCATTTCATATATCAAACACATTATAAATAACTATATTAGTTATAAAAATTTATTCTTTTATATATATCATATAATATTAGGAAAAATAATTTCATTTCAAAACTTATATAAAATATTTATAACTCTAACAAATACTACTCTCGTATATACACTCAAACAACTCATTCTAGGGTATTACTACCCTATCTCTAATGAGATAACCCCAACAAGATAAGGTATGTCTAAACCAAAGCTTTGATACCAACTGTAACGACCCACCTTTTTAACCGGTTTAAATCGACAATAAACCACACATGTCCAATTCAAAACGGAGGATTGTTAATGGGGTAAATAAGAACATAAAAGAAAAGAAGGAAAAATGAAGCAAGAATCTCACAACGGAATGACAAAATATAATAATCAAATAAACAGTTCATGATACTTAGACTTCTCCAAGTACTTAGTAGACCTGTTTCAATACCTAGTGAAAGTAGTTAAAACATTAAAATAGATATGGAAAGTACATTCCTCCCATGGATCGCAGTTACGCAATGGTTACGCCGATATCCTAACGGAATCACTTGTAACTATAGGCATCTCGCCCCTCCTCTTACGCCATGGTTGATAGATTGCAGCTATGGAATGGTTACGTCGCTATCCCAGTAAAATCACTTGTGGTTATAGGCATCGCGCTCCTCGATTTACACTATCCAACAATATCAAATGAATATAATAAGTGACCCACCATAAGGATCCGACAAATGACCCACCAAAGGGATCAGACAAATAACCCACCGAAGGGATCCGATAAATGACCCACCAAAGGGGTCCGATGGAAGGTACTTCCCATATCATTTATTTAAAAATATATCATACCATATATAGTAGTCTTTCAGAATCATAGCTTCAAATATCGCACTTATATAAATTCCTTTATATATAAGATTTCATTTTTTGATAGAATATTTTCCAAAATCAATAGTCTTGAATATATCAATTTATTTTTATATAAATTCCGCTATATATAAGATTTATAACTTCAAATGAAAAATCTTCCAAAATCAACAATTTTCAAAATCACCTTATACTTATATAAAGTTCAGCTTATACAAGAATCAAAAAATTTCCAAATCAATTACGCTACGTGAAGAGCTATATTAGATTGAACATTTTTGCTTTATAAAAGGTTTTGAATTTAGAATAGTTTTGTATATAAAATAATTTGTGAAATAGTTTTGTATATAAAATAGTTTTGTAATATAGTTTGTAAATAAAATAGTTTGTAAAATAGTTTTGTAAATAAAATAGTTTGTAAGATAGTTTTGTAAATAAAATAGTTTGTAAATAAAATAGTTTGTAAAGATAGTTTTATAAATAAAATAGTTTGTAAATAAAGTAGTTTATGAGGTAGTTTTGTAAATAAAATAGTTTGTAAATAAAATAGTTTTGTATATAAAATAGAATAAAATAATTTTTATAAGAAAAATAAGAGAAAATTTTTTGTATTAGAAAAATAAAAGAAAATAGTTTTGTAAAATGGTTTAAATTAATAGTAGTTTTGCATACAAGAAAAATTCCAATTTAAATTACAAAGATATCCAACCCAACAACTATCAATTTCAACGTCAAAGCATATTAATAATATTAGAACGAAAGATGTAAATATGTCATCATTTCGCAAAATCACGTTCGATCGCTCTCTTGATCACACAAATTCGCTTTCGAACTAATATTGTCCATTCGGCTTCCCAAATGCGGGCTTTGATATGGTTTCTTGACTAGGAAATATCTTTCTCCTTGCAAAGTCATATACTGTGGTAGAGGATTGTAGAATCGAACAAAAAACCCATATCAAATATTCGCCATCAAGAATCGAATGAAAAATCCTAACATGAAATGCAGCAATTCATCTCGAACTTGTGTACTTAAATCGGGATCAAATTAATTATGCAAATAAAACAATATACATACAACTTATGTATCTATTCCAACTTGTTTCATCACAATTTCATTTTTAGTTTAACTTCATTATAAATCTCATTGATTAACACAAATATCACTTCATACTTTAATATATATTTTTTATAGAATTTCTCTAATTAACATAAAACATTAATATATACATGTATTGCTTATACTTCTCTTCAAATTTAAACTACATTCAATTTCACATGTAATATTTCTTATTTAATACTATATTCATCTGCGAATCTTTTCATAAGAAGTTTCCTTCAGTTCATAACCAATTTATAAAAGCTTAAATTCTTTTATAAAACATTATTCGAGCTTAAAGTTATCACAACTTTAATTATAACTATTTATTGCAACTTCCATTTATTTCATAAACAATTTTACAAGGCGTGACTTTATATATATTCATTTCATTTTAATTCATATTTGCTTATCTAATTAGTTTCGGTTTTTAGCTTTCAAATTTATTTATGATACATTTCACAAATTATAATTAAGTTTATAAACACATTTTTTCCAATTTAATTTCATTTACAACATTTCCTTAATCATAATTTCAATTTAAACATTCCAAGGTTTAAAGTTCACACTTGTATATTATTACATTACATGCCAATTATGTATACAACAATTCTATTCATTTACTAACATAGATATAACAAATTTAACCCTGTTTCATAACAAATTTAACCTTGTTTCGCTTGCTTTGAATTTAAGGTTACCAAATTCAACTACATAATTCAACAAATTTTTTACATTTCAACTCATATATTTATTCAGAAGTTTCGACTATCCAAAATATCCAGATATTCCATTTTATTTCAATAATTGAAACTACTAATCAACAGACAACAATACTCACAACCAGACATTTCAATTTCATAACCAAATATCCTAATTATTCATTTTATTCTCTTTAATACACCATTACTAAACTAGTGTTTAGTCCATAAATTAAATCAATAATAATTAGCCAATGTTTATAAACAGAAAAAAACTCAACTAACCAACAATAAATGATAATAACTAAATATTACCATTTCATATATCAAACACATTACAAATAACTATATTAGTTATAAAAAATTATTCCTTTATATATAACATATAATATTAGGAAAAATAATTTCATTTCAAAACTTATATAAATTTTTTTTATAGCACTAACAAATACACGCCCTGGTATATACACTCAGACAACTCATTCTAGGGTGTTACTACCCTATCTCTAATGAGTTAACCCCAACATGATAAGATATGTCTAAACCTGAAACGACCCTGACTCGACCTTCGAAAATCGACACCCGTACTTCACTTATACTCGAATGCCACAGATTCAAACGTCGAATCTGGCTCGCCGGAGCTTATAACACATTAAGTACAACAACACATCGGAAGAAAAAGATAATATCATTGATATACTATATATGACACAACAATTTGGTACAAATGACTATCAATGTATCAGAGATAGATATAAGACAATAATAGAGACAATAGCAACGAAAAGACAATGTCTTTAATACCAAACTCCAAAAAAACTCTATCTCCAATCCAAAGCTAGCTCGAACCCCTATCAAATTGTACTAAGCAAGGCCAGTCATCCAAAGACTGAAGAAGACCTCCAAATGCTACCAAACCAAAGATTCCGAAAGCTATCGAATCTATACCTATTATTTGATTATTTGAAAAATCCGACTCTAGACTGCCCATGTGGAAAATTATGGGCACCCAGAGTTTAGGAAAGGAACAATAAACTCCGGGTCAGTCATGGGACTGGTATGAGCAAACAAAACCAGTTTTATCTTTAAAACAACAACAAAAGAATTTTAAAATTGAAATCCGCAATGCTTTTTGGAAAATGAAACTAGCATAAGGCCTCCCACCGCACACACCATGCAAACGCAGAATTGGAGGATATTTCTCCTTATAATAGTCAAAAATGCTTGATACACGAAAACCATTTGATATTATTATTAGTGCATAGTGCAGAAAACCTTTCGAAAGTACAATATTATTTTTAGCCAGTATACAACCATTATTGTATGCCTACTATAGCTACCATCTAAACAGTGGGGCGCCACCATAAGTAAACGGCAGGTTATACAACTAAAACCGTACAAGGCGCGTATTGGATGATTGGATTTCCAACAAATGGTAGGCTAAGGAACTTCCTACTGCCACATGGGTACGCCTCTGGAGAGACGTCCCGAGAACCTACCCGGCACTCTGCCAACACAAGGCCGGGTTACCTCTGTAACTATGTAACTACTACACGAGCATGTCATCCCCCGGTCGTTTGCGACCTTTATCCGAGAGCTCTCAACCACAAAGCAACGACAAAGAAATAGATTTGCAGTGACCACATGAGTTAAGTATCTGGGTTCCATACCATGATACCACCCTTTTCCAGAAGGGAATGACACACCCTTGAAAAGTGACTACTGTGGCTAGCTATCACTTAGGATCATGTACTATGGAATATAATTAAATATAAATATGGAAATAGATGATCATAGCAAAGTAAATAAAAATGAGCACGCTAGGAATTTTTATACTGATTCGAACTTCCCGTTCTATGTCCAGTCCCAGACTTCCCTCTGGAATTTCTCACAATAACCCTCTCTTAGCCCGGAGGAATAGGTATACAACCTGCACAACCGAACTGGATTTTTCCGCCTCTAACAACCGAAAGAGGACTTTACCCGCCTGAACAACCGAACAGGACTTCAACAGTCTCAATAGAATTGCTTTGACACTATGTGTTCTTAATAACACTGATATGCCTTTGATGCACAACCTTCCAGTAATCTTTCCTCAAGTATATATATGTGTATAAAGATTTAGAAAGAAAAAATATTGCTTAGAATCAAAGAATAAGATAATTGTTTCAGAGATTCAAGCAATATATGAAAGTTGTGATTGCTTTTTAGAGGGCAGAGATAGTAGAAAGTAAGATCAGAAAGAAATCAGTAAATTGGTGATTTGTGAAGTGGATTTTGTGTGTTTATATAATAGTTAAAGAGTTGCAACCCTTCATGAAGAGTACTGATCAACAGAAGCATCCATACCTCTTCATATTAGAGCGTGACTCTTGGTGAAAAGAAGTGTCCATTCAGAAAAATAGTCGTTGAAAGAATTCAGTCGACTGACCCAAAACGATCAGTCAACTGAATATTCATAGTTGTTAAAAAACAGAACGTTTATGTGCAACTGTACAGATTCAATCGACTGGCCATATACGGTCAGTCGACCGACCTGACAGTCAAAGCACTTTTTTCATATTTTTAAAAGAGTTTAAAGTTTAAAAATAACTTAACTACTTGAGGATAGATTTTAACATTTCTAAGACTAAAAAACTATAATAAATCAATATACTATACACAATTTTGTAGCCTTGTCTCCTTTGTAGTTTGAACTACATAATTTCTTTTCTTTTTGTTGCTTATCCATATAGAATAATTTATTGCTTTGTCATGAATCAAAACATGTGATTCAACATTCTCCCCCTTTTTGATTGATGACAACACCTGTTATATATGATACTATTTTTGAGAAATATATAATGGGCGTTATATATCTCCCCCTGAATATATGGTGATACTTTTAATCCCTGCATAAAATGGTTAGTTTACAAATTTCTACCCCTTTGTCATCGACAAAAAGGAAAAGATAATGTATGCATAAAACTAACACAATAGAATAAAATACAAGATGCAATCATAGAAACAAATGTTACGAATACAAACTTATAGAATGTACAAAACAAAGAAATAACTAACTTACTACCACTAAAAAGAAAGATAACAACTTCATTCTGAATCAGATTATGTCTCCTCTCCTACAACTTGCATTGGTCCTTTTCCTTTGGAGGAACTCCCTGCAAATTGTCTACCACCTCCATTGCCACCTGTGTCGGAACTAATATGTTCTTCCGACGATGACCACGTAAAGTGAGGGGCTGGGCATTTGCCTAGATCACGTTGAGAGTCTCTGTAGCGGTGGAAGAGGATCATGATATTGCATCCCATAAAATCCCGAAGAAACTCTTGATTTTATCAAACTTTTTGTCAATTTTCTTATCAAGATTTTTAATACGGGAATCCAAGATAACTTGATTCCTGACGATTAAATCAATAGATTCCTGAGTACTTTGGGATGGTGTTGGCATACGGATGTCATCTCGTGATTGATGTTTTTGTTGAGTAGAGGTTTCTTGGCGAGGTCGAGATTTCCATTCTTGAAAGCTCATAATAGTGAGAGGTCGTGGTGGTAGTTTCATAAGGCTAATGGTGCGGCTATTCAAGGTTTTTGGAATAGAGGTGTCGGATTCCGGAATAGGAACCTAGAGATTCATAAGCAACCACATAATATATTCACCAAAATAAATAATATTCATATGACCTTGGTTGAATGTCAGAAATTCATCTAGAATGAGTTTTGGCCAATTTACATCAACTTCTCCCCAAATAGCATATAATGCTTCATAGAATTTTGGATAGACAAGCTCGTACGAGCCAGTGGGGGGTAGAATTGTGTGCATCAAAGCTTTATGCATTATTCTGGCAGTAGGTCGTAATGCAAAAGACTTAAGCTCGGTCATGTCATCTTCTAGAAATCGATGACATACTTCATCTCTCTCTCCTACGACAGCATTCAATTCTTGTAACTCAACACCTCTTGTCGGAGTATGAAGAATATGACCGATTCTATCTAAAGAAAGAAATACTTGTTGCCCACGTACCAAACTCCAAACGCAATTGTCACGATTGCGTGGGTTTTGATGGCCTAAGTTCAAGTTCGCATAGAAGAATTTCACCAAGATATGTGTAACGACCCGCCTTTCAATCCATAGAAAGACGCATCATTAAGAAGAAAGAAAGGGATAGAAAAGAGAAAAGAAAGAAAAGAACGAAACAGACAACATCAGAATCTCATAGCGGAATGAATAAATTATATTATATCACATAAAACATTACATAGTATCATATACATCAGAGTTATACAACTAATACAACATAAACTAGACAGTTGGAAATTAGCCGCAAGGGCCTCTTTAGTAAGTGTAATTAGTTTGTAGGACACACAACTGAAATCGTTACTTTTAAGGACAAAATGCAAAATAATTAGTTTCTAAGGCCTAAAAACTTATGAAATTATGTCCTTGAAAGTAATTAGACTGACTTTGTCCTTAAAAGTAATTATTCTGCTAACCTTGGCCTTGAAATTAACTTCTGTGAATGTGTGTCCTAGAAACTAATTAGACTGCAAAGTTTGTCCTTCTAGTGAAATGCCCCTATAAACATCTGTCTAGCAATTACAATTCAAGTACATCAGAGAAACAGATACAACTCAAACACAGCGGAACCACTATATATATCTACACGCTGAAGCCTCCTGCTCCATATCTCCTCCAGAACTCGTCAAAGCAATCCTGAATCACTTGACTACTCATACACAATATGAGTACCCAAGAGTTTAATAAAACAGAAAATAAACACTCAGGTCAGACATGGGTCTGGTGTGAGTAAACAGGTTTAAAGTTATTTAACTTTAGAAAATCTTTTGAAAACAAAGGGTATCACGTAAGACTTCCTACATATAAACATGGAAAAGTTTTTACCTTACGCTAACAAAAATATTTGATAGGAAATCCAGTGATATTATAATAGTGTCTAGGGTTTTCAAATAAATAAGAAATAGCCGAATTTGTTACATCTATTAAATTCCAGCTACTAGCCACAAAAGTGGGTAATACAAACAAAACCGTAGGGTCTCGTAGGAAGAATGGGTTTCCATCAATGGTAGGGCTATTGGGGTACCGCCCGTCACAGTACGTGGCCTAGATCATCGTACCGAGGAGTACGCCCGCTCCCCTGCAATACAAAGCCGGGACCATTCCTTGCTGAACAGTCCCGAACAAGACCACCCCGCAGATTGGCCGTCGCCAACTGCCACACAACCAAAATATAAAGGTACCTCTAGACAGGGGTAAATCTCGTTCTACTTGGGCATGACCCACTTAGCCTTGCTGCACCTCCCCTGTTTTAGCCATTCCCGATTGATGAGGCTTAAGGCTATGATTACCTTCATAGGACATGTCAATCTTAGAATGCTCATCGTCCACCTAACGATGTTCTAAAAGCATTCAATCCATACAAGTTCGTTCCGGCTTCGAACGAAACCGAAGGCATTATCTCGTTACACTCATTTTGGAATCACCCTCAGAGTTAACGACGATAACCCTTGCACTCTGAATCACCATCTCGAACCTGTAAGTACTATTCCGTCAAACTTGATTAATATTCAAATCAGTCATTAACTACCATTAATTACTCATTAACAAATTAATTATTCGATAATTAATTATCTTCATTAATTAATCTTTTGATTAATTACAAAAGTAATTACCCAAATTACTTTATTATAAATCATCTTCACTAATTACATTCCAGTAATTATCACTCATTACTTCTCTAAGTAATCATGCTCCATTAATTACATTAAGTAATTATTCTTATTAAACCATCAAATGATTATCTTAAAATAATTAAACTAAATTAATTAATTTAAACAAATCACGTTACCATAATTAATTGCAATAAGTAATTAATCCCTTAATTACTCAATCAAGTAATTATACTTAACAATTTACAATTGATTATATTCAATTAATTAATCTAATTAATTATCAAAATTAAACACATTAATTAATTACTTAATTATTCTTAGATAATTATCTTATTAATTAACAACATTTCTTTAATTACTTCTCTAAGAAAATTATCTTAGATTAATTATCATTAATCAACTCTAATTAAATTAATCTAAAACATTATTTAAAATCAAATAAATAAGTAAATTCCTTAATTAAATTCTTTTATCTTAATTATTCTAAGATAATCCATTTACTTATTAAATGACTTCATTAACATTCAAATGTATTTAAAATAATACATTTCTAAATTTAAATTCAAATTCCATTTAAAAATTTAAGATTTAAAATGTTTAACTATATAAACATTTATCCAAATTTAAATAAAATTTAAAATCCTTAAAATAAAAGTGAAAACATTCATTACTTATATAAGAAAAGTTTAAAACCAAAATACTTAATTTATTTAAAGAAAACAAGCCTAAAAGTAAATTTAAACTATCAAATTAAAGTTAAACATTTCATAAATTTAATCCAAATATTAAAGAAAGAAAATTTTCAAGTTTAAACATTAATTTGAAATCAAATTCATTTTTAAATCCACTTTAAAACATTTTAAACTTAATCAACATTTTAAAATTTACAAACTGAACTAAATTAAAATTTTGGATTCATAGTCAATATGATAACCATATTGAAACTTGATTTTTAAAATTAATTTAAATCTTGCTTAAAATTTAAAAATTTCATTTTTAAAACTTTGAATTCAAAAGTTCATCAAACCTAAACTTGAATTTAAACCCCTGTTTAAATTCCTACCTTAAAAATTTGAATTTCATTCAAATTCTTAAAAACAGAATTGCTGTCAGGTTGTATAAACCTGAAACAAACCTACCCGAGACCCCTCAAAATCACTTCGAGTTAACATCCTAGATGCTTCGAGTCAACTGCTTGTTCTACCCGAGTAATACTCGAGACATAAGCCTGCACAACTCCAAATAGTTCATCAGAAACTATTATGTGCACGGTGCATATGCACCGGCACTCTGGCAATCTCCAGCCACCGTCCCACTCTTCACCAAGTCGCCAACCACCATCCCCCATGATCACGACCTCCGTATATCGACTGCAGCTCGAAAAACTAATTCGAGATAACAATGCAACCTGGAAACCTCATTACTGCATCATTCCAAACCTGTCAACCACTCGCGCTACCTCTCCTCCGATCATCTGAGACACCACGACTCCGGCCAACGCTCCAACTATGCCTCCTCTTCCTAATCCCAAAGGCTTGCATCACTCGATGCAACAGAGAACCCAAAAATCTACAAAAACCCCCAACTTCAGAAACTAGGGTTACAAACCTAGAATGAACAACCACCATCACCATCCACCTCTAACACTACATCTGACAATTTTCCCTTATTCATCCATCTACGCTCCACCTCCAAGAGGATTACAGCTTCCAAAATCCACTAGATCACCATATAAACCCAAAATCCCCAATTCTGTTCAATCCCTAAATGCTAACTCCACAGTTGATTAAAAAATGAGATGTTTGTTTTAAAATTCATGATTTCAATCATGTATTCAAATTATAGAACTGTTTTAATGATTTAAGGTATTTGAGATTCTTGATTTAGAAAAAAATAACTGTTATTATTGTTTTTCAGAAGCAACAGATCTTTATTTAACTAAATTATAACTTATAAACCTAAATCTGTACTAATCAAACACTTTTGTTTACGTAACAATTTCTAACAGAGATCAATCCAAGTGATAAAGGATTTTTAATAAAATCTTTTTTTAGAACCAGAACAGGCATACGTATACCTGGCATCACAAACATAGGTATATTTATACATATACACACAGAACATCATCACAATAAAATCATATAAACATGATTATTTCCATCAATCCACATGCACAGATAACTCAAACTTTTTGCATTGTGAGGTTACTCATTTTAAAAAAAACAGAGTAGTTTCATCCAAAACAGTTTTGATTTCTGTGAATTCAACTTGAGTTCTAGGAAATTTTGTTTGACTTTGATTTTAAAAGGAAAAAATGTTTTTAAAATAGAAGCCTACTCACATAATTCAGAAGAACATAGGACATCAGTTGCAATTCATTTCCTGGCATAGCAAATTTGAATCTGCACTTGGTAGTTGAATCTGGGTTCTACTTCCAATTTGATTGTTGAATCTGGTGTTCTACACTTGCTGTTGAAGTTGATTACTGAAGTTGATCTTGCTGTAGTTGATTTAAATTTGCAGCTGAACTCCAATTTCTATTTGTTAGAGTTTGAAACTTGATTTTGCAGTTTTTAGATGGTATTTGTTTGCAAAATTTTTGATTGAATTGGTTTGCAAATCTTATATCAGATTTGTGTTTGGTTTTTGCAGATTTCTTGATTGAATTTGGTTTTGATTTTTACTTAAAATCTGGTTTTCAGATTTTCTTTTGAAGAAAAATGTTTTGAATCCATAATGCATTGTTAAAATTTTCTTGTCTATATTAATTATTGCCACTTGTTATCTTAATAATGACAAATGTTTACATGTGTCCTCTATATGATTTAAAAACTTAACACATGTACAATTTAATATAAAAATAAATTTCTTAATTTTATAAAGGTTTTTTAAAATTTCTTCTTAAACAATTTCTTATTTACATTAACATGTTTTTATATGATTTATCAATATTTAGCCTTACATGTTTACATAAAAACTTCTTCTATAAAATTACTCATTTAAATGTTTATTTGAATATTTTAAAAATAATATTTATAAAATTAATTTTCAAGAAAGAAAAATTTAAAAAGAAAAGAATGTTGAATTCAATTTTATTCAAAAGTTTCAAACCAAAATACTACACTCTAATATATATGAACTAAATCTTATTTCAAAAGAAAAACAATTTTTAAAATAAAATAAAATAAACTTTCATTATAAAATACAATTTTAAACTATTATATATTTATAACAAAATAAATATTTACTTATATTTCTTTCTTTTGAAAATATAAGATGGATTTTTAAATTAACCTTTAAAAATTTTCAATACTAATTTCAATCAATTTAATCAATTCATAATTTATTCACATACATACATACATACATATATATATATATATATATATATATATATTTGAAAATATCTTTATTGAATTAAAATTAAAATTAAAATCAAATTCTCTATTTACAATGTATACACATATATACGTTATGAATAAAATATCTTTAAATAAGCTTAGAAAGAAAATTTTATCATTTAAATATTTTTTAACTTTTGAAAAGAATAAAATTCCCAATTATTAAAGTTATCATTATTATAAATTTTGAAAAGAATATCATTTGACAAAAAAAATAATTATAAATTTTCAAAAGATAATTTTTGTTTGAATTAGGTTATTAAATCAACATCTCACATTTTAAAATAATTATTAATGAAAATTATTAAATAAGTATTGCCTAAATTTCTGGGACATCACATTCCTCCCCCCTTAAAAGAATTTCGTCCCCGAAATTTAAAAGCAAAGGTAATTTAATAACCTCATACAGATTTTAATTTTTAAAATAGCAAACATATGCTATCAACCAAATACTAGCAACCATAGCAACCAATTCAAATAAACAATTCTAACTATCCAGACAAAATTCTGGATAAGATTATCTAGAGTTTCCCAGGTTTAAACACCAGGATATTCGCTCTACAGAATCTAAACTAGCTACACCACTCAGATCTAGAGCTCCTATGTATCTAGATCTACAAATCTAAACAGGATATTGGACCACAGACAAGTCCTGATCAACTTCCAAATCACTCAGAACTACTGATTCTAAAACCAGTGATAGACCATACACGTACTCCCTCAGAGATATGTGAAAAACAAAACAAATTCCAGCCATCCGAACTGGCAATTAAATCCTGTAGACCCAACACTTAACTCTTAAGAGAAAACAGAAAGATCCAACACCTTATTCACAAATCTCTTATATCGATCCTGGGCTGCCTTCAACCTTCTAGATCAATCCAATCTTCGCAAATGCTCCACGGAACAAATCTGAACAAAGAAATAAACGATCTTCAGATCCTACTCAACAAAATGGTTCTCCCAAAATCCATCAAAATCCACCACAAAACTCCACTACACAAACAACAGAAGACTCCAAACATACTACTCCTATTCTGAAAACAAAACAGATGCACAAGACAACCAAGCTTCCAGATTCAAAATACATTTCCTGTAGAAATCCTCTGATCCAAGACAAAACAAAAATTCCCAATGAATCGATGTTGCTTCTATTCTAGAACAGCTTCCACTATGCTTCTGCTGCGCAACTCTGATTTAAGAATGCTGTTGATGAACACAAGTACAAACTTGATCAATCCATTCTGGAAACATTGTTCATCAAATTCCATAAAATTTCAGTGACCTATCTGATTCGGTCACAAACACTACGGCAAAAATTCAACCAGAATTCTAGATCCGATCAATCCTGCTAGCTTAAACAGACCTCTCTCTCAAAGAGCCCTCCTACTAAGCTGAACCATCGGTAAAGCTCCAAGTACCCAGTCGATACAGGACTCAATCTTCTGATGCGGATGCAAATCTTGACTTCTTCAAAGATATCCGGAAAAATACCAAACCACTTCGATAACTCAAACATCCTCTAGAGATGCTTTAATCTAAACAAAGATCACTCAGAGAACTTCTGAACCATCGCTAGTCACTTTTGCGATTCCACTCAGTTCAGATCCCAAGAAACCGTTCTCTCTTCAACAATCAGAACAGCTACAGTCTTCTAACCTGAAGAAGAAACTAATGGTCCACCTCCAACCACAAACATCACACCCAGTTGAGCTTCCAGAAGAAATGGACAAGCTTCACCATCTGCCCGGCCTATTGAAAAAAGAATCACAGAGACATCTGAACCACGAAGAAACAGCCCACCCTATTGCTTCCGGACTCCTCCTCTAGAATACAGCTAAACCAAGAGACTATCCTGATAGCACACTCATCACCTCTAAGCTGCTACTGCTGCCAAAGACATTCTTATCCAAAAGCTCATCGAATCACAAAGTTACTCCAGCCACTTCCACAATAGAGCCGTTAATATAGACAGATATCTCTCAGGAAACTCGATCTCAAACCAAGCACAAAACATTCTGCCAAACTGAGTCTCAAACTCAAATACAGACAGAACTCCTTCTTAAGGTTGCCAAGATAACATCGTTGGCTTCAGTACTCCCAACCGATCCAGGCTCGAGAAAAATCCACTCGCACGAGTGCAACCAAGCTTACAATCCAAAGATGAACTCCGAACCTTGAAAAGATTTCCTTCAGAGATCGGTGAAATCCTTCATCCAAACTGCCAAACTACTCAAGATGCCCAATACTGCCCTAGCAGATCACTTCCAACCTCAAACACTCGGACCCCAACCATTGGTAGTTGTGTTACACACACCACTACCCTATCTACCTCTAGAACTTATATTGGAAAACCCGAACAGGTAACCCAATCAAATAGGTAGAAATAAATAAATATATATATATATATATATTCAAAATTACAAATACGTTCTCTCAAGAAGGACACCACTCCAGAGTCTAGGTATTCACTCAACCTGGCACTCTGATACCACAATGTAACGACCCGCCTTTAAATCCATAGAAAGACGCATCATTAAGAAGAAAGAAAGGGATAGAAAAGAGAAAAGAAAGAAACAGACAACATCAGAATCTCACAGCGGAACGAATAAATTATATTATATCACATAAAACATTACATAGTATTATATACATCAGAGTTATACAACTAATACAACATAAACTAGACAGTTATAAACATCTGTCTAGTAATTACAATTCAAGTACATCAGAGAAACAGATACAACTCAAACACAGCGGAACCACTATATATATCTACACGCTAAAGTCTCCTGCTCCATATCTCCTCCAGAACTCGTCAAAGCAATCCTGAATCACTTGACTACTCATACATAATATGAGTACCCAAGAGTTTAATAAAACAGAAAATAAACACTCGAGTAAGACATGGGTCTGGTGTGAGTAAATGGGTTGAAAGTTATTTAACTTTAGAAAATCTTTTGAAAACAAAGGGTATCGGTAAGACTTCCCACACATAAACATGGAAAAGTTTTTACCTTACGCTAACCAAAACATTTGATAGGAAATCCAGTGATATTATAATAGTACCTAGGGTTTTCAAATAAATAAGAAATAGCTGAAATTGTTACATCTATTAAATTCTAGCTACTAGCCACAAAAGTGGGTAATCCAAACAAAACCGTATGGTCTCGTAGGAAGAATGGGTTTCCATCTATGGCAGGGCTATTGGGGTACCTCCTGTCATAGTACGTGGCCTAGATCGCCGTACCGAGGAGTACGCCCGCTCCCCTGCAACACAAAGCCGGGACCATTCCTTACTGAACAGTCCCGAACAAGACCACCTCGCAGATTGGCCGTCGCCAACTGCCACACAACCGAAATATAAAGGGACCTCTAGACAGGGGTAAATCTCGTCCTACTTGGGCATGACCCACTTAGCCTTGCTACACCTCCCCTGTTTTAGCCATTCCCGGTTGATGGGGCTTGAGGCTATGATTACCATTATAGGACATGTCAATCTTAGAATGCTCATCGTCCACCTGATGATGTTCTAAAAGCATTCAATCCATACAAGTTCGTTCCGCGTTCGAACGAAACCGAAGGCATTATCACGTTACACTCATTTTGGAATCACCCTCAGAGTTAACGACGATAACCCTTGCACTCTGAATCACCATCTCGAACCTGTAAGTACTATTCCGTCAAACTCATCACTGAATCACCCCCAGAGTTATACTGATGAATAGTCCTTACACCTCGAGTCTTCACTCTTCACTTGTTATTCACGACCTAACGTTTAATTTGGATCAATGTGGTTTTCGGAATTCCAAATTTGGAAATCCGATCCCAGTCGCATCGAAATCCAAACGCCATTTTAATGTCCGAGTGAATTTAGTTTGAATAATTAATTCAATTCATCATTATCTATTACACACAGATAGATAAATTACATATCACAATAGATAATCACATTCTTATCATAAACAGATAATCTGTATCATAATCACAAACAGATAACCATCACAACCAGATAATCCATATTATCATACTTTAACTAAGCATCCATATCATATAGATACTACTCATCTCGTTACTTAGATAACAACCATCCAATCAATATCATCCATAAGCAATGATTTATTAACCAGCATTTATAATTAATTTAATATGAATTAAATTAATTACTTCTATCTCTAATTAATTTAAAATAAATTAAATTAATTACTCATCCATAAATCTTGCTTATACATCCACTAATTAATTAACCTAGTTAATTAATCATTCTCTAAGAATTCAACTTGATTAAACACCTTTGATTAATCATCCTCTAATTACAATAAGTAATTAGTCTTTAATTAATTTCACAAATAATTAACCTTAATCATAATAATTAACATTTAATTACTTCATTTATTAATTAACTATAATTAATTACATTTATTCTTAATTAATTATATTAATTAATCACTTAATTAAACAATCCTTAATCACATCATTAATTATATTAATTAATGATCACTAATTCATATTTTAAATTAATTACTTTATTTAAAATTAATTACATTTAATAATTAATCTAAATTTAAAATACAATTATTAATCACCCTTGATTAATATCCAAATCAATAATTAACTACCATTAATTACTCATTAACAAATTAATTATTCCATAATTAATTATCTTCATTAATTAATCATTTGATTAATTACAAAAATAATTACCCAAATTACTTTATTATAAATCATCTTCACTAATTACATTCCGGCAATTATCATTTATTACTTCTCTAAGTAATCATGCTCCATTAATTAGATTAAGTAATTATTCTTATTAAACCATCAAATGATTATCTTAAATTAATTAAACTAAATTAATTAATTTAAACAAATCACATTACCATAATTAACTACAATAAGTAATTAGTCCCTTAATTACTTAATCAAGTAATTATACTTAACAATTTACAATTGATTATATTCAATTAATTAATCTAATTAATTATCAAAATTAAACACATTAATTAATTACTTAATTATCCTTAGATAATTATCTTATTAATTAACAACATTTCTTTAATTACTTCTCTAAGAAAATTATCTTAGATTAATTATCATTAATCAACTCTAATTAAATTAATCTAAAACATTATTTAAAATCAAATAAATAAGTAAATTCCTTAATTAAATTCTTTTATCTTAATTATTCTAAGATAATTCATTTACTTATTTAATGACTTCATTAACATTCAAATGTATTTAAAACAATACATTTCTAAATTTAAATTCAAATTCCATTTAAAATTTTAAGATTTAAAATGTTTAACTATACAAACATTTATCCAAATTTAAATAAAATTTAAAATCCTTAAAATAAAAGTGAAAACATTCATTACTTATATAAGAAAAGTTTAAAACCAAATTACTTAATTTATTTAAAGAAAACAAGCCTAAAAATAAATTTAAAATTTTAACTATCAAATTAAAGTTAAACATTTCATACTTAATCCAAATATTAAAGAAAGAAAATTTTCAAGTTTAAACATTAATTTGAAATCAAATTCATTTTTACATCCACTTTAAAACATTTTAAACTTAATCAACATTTTAAAATTTACAAACTGATCTAAATTAAAATTTTGGATTCATAGTCAATATGATAACCATATTGAAACTTGATTTTAAATTTAATTTAAATCTTGCTTAAAATTTAAAATTTTCATTTTTAAAACTTTGAATTCAAAAGTTCATCAAACCTAAACTTGAATTTAAAATCCTGTTTAAATTCCTGCCATAAATTTTGAATTTCATTCAAATTCTTAAAAGCAGAATTGCTGTCAGGTTGTATAAACCTGAAACAAACCTACCCGAGACCCCTCAAATCACTTCGAGTTAACATCCTAGATGCTTCGAGTCAACTGCTTGTTCTACCCGAGTAATACTCGAGACATAAGCCTGCACAACTCCAAATAGTTCATCAGAAACTATTATGTGCACGGTGCATATGCATCGGCACTCTGGCGATCTCCAGCCACCGTCCCACTCTTCACCAAGTCGCCAACCACCATCCCATATGATCATGACCTCCGTAAATCCACTACGGCTCGAAAAACAAATTCGAGATAACAATGCAACCTAGAAACCTCATTACTGCATCATTCCAAACCTGTCAACCACTCGTGCTACCTCTCCTCCGATCATTTGAGACACCGCGACTCCGGCCAACACTCCAACTACGCCTCCACTTCCTAATCCCAAAGGCTTGCATTACTCGATGCAACAGAGACCCAAAAATCTACAAAAACCCCCAACTTCAGAAACTAGGGTTACAAACCTGGAATAAACAACCACCGTCGCCATCCACCTCTGACACTACATCTGACAATTTTCCCCTATTCATCCATCTACCCTCCACCTCCAGGAAGAATTACAGCTTCCAAAATCCACTAGATCACCATATAAACCAAAAAACCCCAATTCTGTTCAATCCCTAAATGCTAACTCCACAGTTGATTAAAAAAATGAGATGTTTGTTTTAAAATTCATGATTTCAATCATGTATGAAAATTATAGAACCGTTTTAATGATTTAAGGTGTTTGAGATTCTTGCTTTAGAAAATAATAACTGTTATTATTGTTTTTCAGAAGCAACAGATCTTTATTTAACTAAATTATAACTTATAAACCTAAATCTGTATTAATCAAACACTTTTGTTTACATAACAATTTCTAACAGAGATCAATGCAAGCGATAAAGGATTTTTAATAAAATCTTTGTTTAGAACCAGAACAGGCATACATATACCAGGCATCACAAACATAGGTATATTTATACATATACACACAGAACATCATCACAATAAAATCATATAAACATGATTATTTCCATCAATCCACATGCACAGATAACTCAAACTTTTTGCATTGTGAGGTTACTCATTTTTTTTTAAAAAATAGAGAAGTTTTATCCAAAACAGTTTTGATTTCTGTGAATTAAAACTTGAGTTTTGAGAAATTTTGTTTGACTTTGATTTTAAAAGGAAAAACTATTTTTAAAATAGAAGCCTACTCACATAATTTAGAAGAACAGAGGACATCAGTTGCAATTCATTTCCTAGCACAGCAAATTTGAATCTGCACTTGGTAGTTGAATCTGGGTTCTACTTCCAATTTGATTGTTGAATCTGGTGTTCAACACTTGCTGTTGAAGTTGATTACTGAAGTTGATCTTGCTGTAGTTGATTTAAATTTGCAGTTAAACTCCAATTTCTATTTGCTAGAGTTTGAAACTTGATTTTGCAGTTTTTAGATGGTATTTGTCAATATTAATTATTGCCACTTGTTATCTTAATAATGACAAATGTTTACAAGTGTCCTCTATATGATTTAAAAACTTAACAGATATACAATTTAATATAAAAATAAATTTCTTAATTTTATAAAGGTTTTTTAAATTTCTTCTTAAACAATTTCTTATTGACATTAACATGTTTTTATATGATTTATCAATATTTAGCCTTACAGTTTACATAAAAACTTCTTTTATAAAATTAATCATTTAAATGTTTATTTGAATATTTCAAAAATAATATGTATAAAACTAATTTTCAAGAAAGAAAAATTTAAAAAGAAAAGAATGTTGAATTCAATTTTATTCAAAAGTTTCAAACCAAAATACTACACTCTAATATATATGAACTAAATCTTATTTCAAAAGAAAAAAAATTAAAATAAAACAAAATAAACTTTCATTATAAAATACCATTTTAAACTGTTATATATTTATAACAAAATAAATATTTACTTATATTTCTTTTTTTTTAAATATAAGATGGATTTTTAAATTAACCTTTAAAAAGTTTCAATACTAATTTAAATCAATTTAATCAATTCATAATTTATTCACATACATATATATAATTTGAAAATATCTTTATTAAATTTAAAATTAAATTTAAATCAAATTCTCTATTTACAATGTGTACGCATATATACATTATAAATAAAATATCTTTAAATAAGCTTAGAAAGAAAATTCTATCATTTAAATATTTTTTAACTTTTGAAAAGAATAAAATTCCCAATTATTAAAGTTATCATTATTATAAATTTTGAAAAGAATATCACTTGATAAACAAAATAATTATAAATTTTCAAAAGATAATTTCTGTTTGAATTAGGTTATTAAATCAACATTTCACATTTTAAAATAATTATTAATGAAAATTATTAAATAAGTATTGCCTAAATTTTTGGGACATCACAATATGATTTATCTTGATATTGTTTTGATTATGATCTAAAAGTGATTCTAGATGGCCTCTTCTTGCTAATTCTTGAATCCTATACGACGTAAAATCAGGAAAGACAACAAACTTCAAAGGAACGAGCTTCTTTCATCTTATTCCATCGTTGAACTGTAGTTGCATCATATAACCATTAAGCGATTTGTTAATCAATTGGCTCGGATGAAGAAGAAGCATGCTTAGATCTCTTTGTTTGTCGAGAGGTCATTGGAATTTATCAAAGAGTTGAAGTAATTTTTGAAAATTTTAGAAACTAGGGTTTTGGAATTCTAGAGATTTGAGGTAAAAGTAAAAAGTAAAATAAGAAGTGAGGGTTTAAGTGTTAAAAAGTAGGTAAAAAAGGTGAAAAGTACGTTTTAGATGTGAATTCAGTCGACTAAATATTTGTGGTCAGTCGACTGAATTACTTTCCCGAGAGCTCTGTTGCAGTTTTAGTCAACTGGTCTAGTCGACTAAAGTAACTAATATGCTCTATGTTTGGTCATTCAGTCGACTGAATTACTTTCCCGAGAGCTCTGTTGCAGTTTTAGTCAACTGGTCTAGTCGACTAAAGTAACTAATGTGCTTTCTGTTTGGTTATTCAGTAGACTGGTTGTATTGATCAGTCAACTGAATGGTGTATGAACCACTTTCCCGAGAGTTATGTTGTAGATTTAGTCGATCGGTCTAGTCGACTAAAGTAACAAGTTTTCTCTTTGTTTGCTTATTCAGTCGACTGGTTGCATTCGATCAGTCGACTGAATAGTGTATGAGAACATACAGTATGCAGTTTCAGTCGACTGATCGAATTTGTCAGTCGACTGAATGAGTCTTTCAGCATAATTTGTCACATTTGAACACAAAAGAGTAATATATTATATATATAGACATAATGTACACATTGTAAGATTAAAAAACAATTTTAAAAGTAGACAAAAAACAAAGTTATTTGGAAGAAGAAGTTGATGGAGACTTGAAGTTTGTCGGTTCATCCTTTGTCTTCTCTACATATGGTTGTAGTGGTGACCAACGGTTTCCACATTCCCATGAGTTTGGAGAGACAGGCGGTGGTTGAGGCGAACTATCCCATGGATTCCGAGTTGACAATGGTGTAGGTTGATGAGCCGAAGAGGAAGATGAACCGCAGAACTTCCATCCAATATGTTCAAGAAAACTCAGATGTTTAGAATTCATTTTCGGTTCATAATACATTTCACGCTGAAGCGTTATTGATTCCCTCTGGTAATGATGAAGATCATCAATTTTTTGCTTGGTTTGAGGAGAACCAAAGAACAGGAACAGTCAAGCTTTCTTTTTCTCGGATGTATAACCCGTTCGATAACTTGATGGTCTTGCAGGTTCATGGGTAGGAGTAGGTGGAGGTAGGTTTGATGATGCAGATGATGAAGTTTCAAAGTTGATAGAAGAGTAGGATGATTCATCTGATTAATTATATGATGAAGACATTTTGATTGTAGAAGCTTATGTAGCAGAGAAAGAAATAAATGTATTTGAAATAAAAATGTCTTTTTGATGGAAATATGAGAGCTGAGAGCTGGAATATATAGGAGTCAAAAGCAGTTAAAAAATGATGGTTGAACGTGCAGTTTGAAAAAATAGAGGAAGGGAATGAACCAAAAAGAATTTGTGGCTGAAATTTTCTCTTTAAAAATTAGAAAATATAAAGAAACAGATGTATAAGGTGTAGATGTGAAGCAATGAATATCCAGGTGGTAAAGACATAGACTTATCGAACCCAAGGTGTAGAGTCCGAGTACCAATTTTTTTTTTTATATTAAATTTAAATTAAATTAATTTGTAATTTTTATAATTATGATAAAGAAATTATACCTAGTTCTCTACTTAACTTATAAAACAATTTTCATTTAGAGGTTTAGTGAAGATGTCAGCTAATTGATTTTCAGAATTTACAAATTCTAAATTTATTATATCCATTTCAATATTATCACGAAGAAAATAATGACGAATGTCAATATGTTTAGTTCGTGAGTGATTGACAGGATTTTTTGATAAATTTATTGCACTAGTGCTATCACAATATATTATAGATTTATTTAATTTTATATCAAAATCTCATAGTGTTTGTTGCATATAGATTACTTGAGCACATGTTAAAGATGCAGATATATATTCTGCTTCACATGTCGATAGTGAAACGCAATTTTGTTTCTTACTAAACCAAGATACAAAGGATCGTCCAATGAAATGACAAGTTCCACTTGTACTTTTTCTATATGTCCGACTTCCTCCAAAATCAGCATCACTGTATGATACTAATTCAAAAGGACATTCCTTTGGATAAAATAATCCTAAATCTTTGGTTTTGTTAAGATAACGAATTATACGTTTAACTGCTTACATATGAGATTATTTAGGATTTGCTTGAAATCGAGCACATAAACAAACACTCATCATAATGTCAGGTCGACTAGCAGTTAAGTAAAGTAGTGATCCAATCATACTACGATATAGTTTTTGGTCAACACTCTTGCCATTTTCATCTTTTTCAAGATGTATAGTTGTACTCATGGGAGTTGGTTTGGCAGATGTGTTTTCCATACCGAATCATTTAACTAGATTATTACAATAATTTTCTTGATTAAGAAAAATTCCATTTTGCATTTGTTTGATTTGTAATCCGAGAAAATATGATAGTTCTTCCATACGTGGCATTTCAAATTCATTTGTCATGATAGTCGAGAATTCCTGACATAATTTTTCATTTGTTGAACCAAAAATAATATCATCAACATATATTTGAATAATTAAAATATCTTGTTTAGTTTTCTTAATAAATAATGTTTGATCAACTTTCCCAATCTCAAAACCAGATTCCAACAAATAGCTTTTAAGTCGATCATACCAAGCACGAGGTGCTTGTTTTAAACCATACAAAGCTTCTTAAGTTTATAAACGTGATCTGGAAATTTTTCATGAGCAAACAGAGGAGGTTGTTCAACACAAAAATTTTCTTTTATAAAACCATTTAAAAAAGCACTTTTAACATCCATTTGAAATAATTTAAATTTATGAAAACATGAAAAAGCCAGTAGAATACGTATAGCTTCTAGTCTTGCAACTGAAGGAAACGTTTCTTCATAGTCTATTCTCTCTTCTTGATTATAACCTTGTGCTACTAATCTAGCTTTATTTCTAATAATGTTACCTTGCTCATCAGCTTTGTTTTTGAAAACCCATTTTGTACCGATGACTGATTGATCACTTGGTCTAGGCACTAATTCCCAAACTCCGTTTCTTTCGAATTGATTTAGCTCTTCTTGCATAGCAATAATCCAATAATCATCAGTAGAGGCTGCCTTGATATTTTTAGGTTCTATATTAAAGAGAAAAGCTACATGGCTCATTTGATCTGATTGATGTCTTGTTCTTACATTTGAATTCACTTCTCCAATTATATTTTGAACAGGGTGATTTCTAAGAATTCTTGAAGAAGATCCTACTATTATCATTATTAATAGTATTTACATTTTCTAAAGAAACTTCTGAATTATTATTTTGAATAATAATATCATCATCTTCTGAATTATTTGACAAAATTTTATTTGTATTATTTTTCAAATTTGTAAATTTAGAAGAAGTTTTAATATTTTCATCGAATGAAACATGAAGTGTTTCTTTGATTATTTTAGTTCTTGTATTAAAAACTCGATAAGTTATGCTTCTTTTCGAATATCCTATGAATATACCTTCATCGTATTTTGGATCAAATTTTCCAAGCTGATCTTTAGTGTTAAGTATGAAACATTTTGAACCAAAAACTTTATGAAATATTTGGTTTTCTACCATTTAAAAGTTCATAAGGAGTATGTTTTGTTAATGGTCGAATAGAAACACGATTTAAAAATAGCAAGCAGTTGCAACCGCTTGTACCCATGCTTCTTCTTCATCCGAGCCAATTGGTTCACAAATCGCTCAATGGCTATACGATGCAACTGCAGTTCAATGATGGAATGAGATGAAAGAAGCTTGTTTCTTTGAAGGTTCTTTTTTTGTCTTTCCTAATTGTACGTCGTATATGATTCAAGAATTAGCAAGAAGAAGCCATCTAGAATCACTTTTAGATCATAATCAAAACAATATCAAGATAAATCATATCTTGGCGAAACTCTTCTATGCGAACTTGAACTTAGGCCATCAAAACCCACGCAATCGTGACAATTGCATTTGGAGTTTGGTATGTGGGCAACAAGTGTTTCTTTCTTTAGATAGAATCGGTCATATTCTTCATACTCCGACAAGAGGTGTTGAGTTACAAGAATTGAACGCTGTCGTAGGCGAGAGAGACGAAGTAAGTCATCGATTTCTAGAAGATGACATGACCAAGCTTAAGTCTACCGCATTATGACCTACTGCCAGAATAATGCATAGAGCTTTGATGCACACAATTCTACCCCGCACTGGCTCGTACGAGCTTGTCTATCCAAATAAATATAAAGCATTATATGCTATTTGGGGAGAAGTTGAAGTAAATTGGCCAAAACTCATTCTAGACGAATTTATGACATTCAACCATGGTCGTATGAATATTATTTATTTTGGTGAATATATTATGCGGTTGCTAATGAATCTCCAGGTTCCTATTCCGAAATCTGATACCTCTATTCCAAAAACCTTGAATAGCCGCACGATTAGCCTTATGAAACTACCACCACGACCTCTCACTATTATGAGCTTTCAAGAAGGGAAATCTCGACCTCGCCAAGAAACCTCTACTCAAAAACAACATCAATCACGAGATGACATCCGTATGCCAACACCATCCCAAAGTACTCGGGAATCTATTGATTTAATCGTCAAAAATCAAGTTATCTTGGATTCCCGTATTAAAAATCTTGATAAGAAAATTGATAAAAAGTTTGATAAAATCAAGATTTTCTTCAGGATTTTATGGGATGCAATATCATGCTCCTCTTCCACCACTACAGAGACTTCTCAACGTGATCCAGGCAAACGCCCAGCCCCTCACTTTACGTGGTCAACATCGGAAGAACATACTAGTTCCGACACAGGTGGCAATGGAGGTGGTAGACAATTTGCAGGGAGTTCTTCCAAAGGAAAAGGACCAATGCAAGTTGAAGAAGAGAAGACAGAATCTGATTCAGAATATAGTTTTTATCTTTCTTTTTAGTAGTAGTAAGTTAGTTATTTCTTTGTTTCGTACATTCTATAAGTTTGTATTCGTAACATTTGAAATTTGTTTTTTCTGTGATTGCATCTAGTATTTTATTCTATTGTGTTAGTTTTATGCATATAATGTCTTTTCCTTTTTGTCGATGACAAAGGGGGAGAAATTTGTAAACTAACCATTTTATGTAGGGATTAAAAGTATCACCATATATTCAGGGGGAGATATATAACGCCCGTTATATATTTCTCAAAAATAGTATCATATATAACAGGTGTTGTCATCAATCAAAAAGGGGAGAATGTTGGATCGAATATTTTGATTCATGACAAAGCAATGAATTATTCTATATGGATAAGCAACAAAAAGAAAAGAAATTATGTTGTTAAAACTTAAAAGGTGACAAGGTTACAAAACTGCGTATAGTATATTGATTTATTATAGTTTTTTAGTCTTAGAAATGTTAAAATCTATCCTCAAGTAGTTAAGTTGTTTTTAAACTTTAAACTCTTTTAAAAATATGAAAAAAGTGCTTTGACTGTCAGGTCAGTCGACTGACCGTATATGGCCAGTCGACTGAATCTGTACAGTTGCACATAAACGTTCTGTTTATTTAACAACTATGAATATTTAGTTAACTGATCGTTTTGGGTCAGTCGACTGAATTCTTTCAACAGATATTTTTTCTGAATGGACACTTCTTTTCGCCAAGAGCCATGCTCTAATATGAAGAGGTATGGATGCTTCTGTTGATCAGTACTCTTCATGAAGGGTTGCATCTCTTTAACTATTATATAAACACACAAAATCCACTTCGCAAATCACCAATTTACTGATTTCTTTCTGATCTTACTTTCTACTATCTCTGCCCTATAAAAAGCAATCACAACTTTCATATATTGCTTGAATCTCTGAAACAATTAACTTATTCTTTGATTCTAAGCAATATTTTTCCTTTCTAAATCTTTAAACACACATATATACTTGAGCAAAGATTATAGAAAGGTTGTACATCAAAGACATATCGGTGTTATTAAGAACACATAGTGTCAAAGCAATTCTTATGAAACTTTTGAAGTCCTGTTCGGTTGTTCAGGCGGGTAAAGTCCTCTTTCGGTTGTTAGAGGCGGAAAAATCATGTTCAGTTGTTCAGGTGTTGTATACCTATTCCCCCGGGTTAAGAGAGGGTTATTGTGAGAAGTTCCAAAGGGAAGTCTGGGACTGGACGTAGAACGGGAAGTTCGAACCAGTATAAAAATTCCTGGTGTGCTCATTTTTATTTACTTTGCTATTATCATCTATTTTTGCATTTATATTTAATTATATTCCATATTACACGATCCTAAGTGACAGCTAGCCACAGTAGTCACTTTTCATTTGGTATCTCTTTTCATTCCTTTTTTGTTACAAAAATGTTCGAAAGCTTCATTTTGAAATTCACCTCCATGATCACTTCTAATGTTTTTAACTTTAAAATTCTTTATATTTTGAATTCTTTTTACAAAAATCTTAAAATTTTCAAAAGTATCACTTTTATGTTTCATAAAAATAGTCCATGTATATCTTGAAAAATCATCTACAATAACAAACACATATCTATTATTATTACTAGATTGAACTTGGTAGGTCCGAAAAGGTCCATATGTAATAGTTCAAGTGGTTGCGTTGTAGATATGATTTTCTTAGATTTAAAAGAAGATTTTGTTAATTTTCCTAACTAACATGCATCACAGATATTATCAATTTTGAATTTCATATCAGGTAGCCCCTTAACAAGTTTATTTTTTGCTAATTTATTAATAGTGTTAGTGTTTATGTGACAAAATCTTTTGTGCCATATCCAAGAATGATATTCTATAGCTACTAAACACATAGTTGTGTTATGATTTATATTCATATTTAAAATATAGATATTTTTATCTCTTATACCTTCAAAAATTAAATTTTGATTTTTATCAGAAATATTACATTTATTTTCTAAAAAAGATATATTAAAACATTTATCACACAACTGA
The DNA here is from genome assembly GCA_030765085.1 of Allium cepa. Lineage (NCBI taxonomy): Eukaryota > Viridiplantae > Streptophyta > Magnoliopsida > Asparagales > Amaryllidaceae > Allium > Allium cepa. The sequence continues at coordinate 398,337,907 of CM060938.1, read as the reverse complement.
CTTATACTTAATAAACTAGTGCAAACCCGTGCTTCGTATACGGATCGCACTCAACGTCTTATCATCATAACATGTTTAAATGATTTGTATGGTTCGTTGATTAAGAAATAATGATCCATTTTATCAGTTTTCAAATAAGTTTGCATTTTGTCTAAAACTTGTGCATAAATCTTTGAAAACAGTAATGCAAATAGTACTTGTGCTTGATAAACAATTGCAAAATATCGAGCAAAAATGATTTCAAAGATAAAATTTCCACACAATACATATATAAATTATACACATATAAATTTATTGTGTGCATCAGCTGTTGCTCCATGCATCAGCTGTATTATATGCAACTTCATTTGGTGAGATGCCTTTATCTATCATTTCCTTTAATATTTGATGTCGTTGATTCCGTTTGCTGCTTCGGTAATAACTATCTATAAGAGCAATGTAGATAGCAACATTTGGTTTACACTTGACCATTGATCCAAAAAAGCCAAAAGCAACGTTGACATGATTCATGAGAACGCAAGTGTTGATGATGATCCCATAACTGACTATGTCTAGGAACACATTATGCAGCATCATATTATTGTAGAATGATAAGATTAGAGGTAAAGAGATTTATTTCTGTTTTGAACGATTCTTGTGAAAAATATGCTTAATCTAAAGCATACATATTTTATGTCTTAAGTGTTGGAACTAACAACCATTATTCAACAATATTTATTTTACCCTGAAGAATATCATTGTATTTCTTTTACAGTCAAAGCAAACTCAATATAATAAGAAGCATATAATTGTGTTTAATGCTTTTGAGCTCTCTAGTTCCATTTCTAATTCCATCTAACATTGTTGTTGTATTTTGGTAATGTTGGATTTTACTAGATTTGACTGCAATTTGTGAAAGTAGAATCAGAGGCTGGAAATTTTCAAAACAATCAATGATATAGATTAGTTAAAAGAAATAAAGTCAAACAGATTTAATAACTTTAATAATATGAATAATTCAAAAAACTATGATTTTAAAATTTTTATTTTTATCTATCAACAATGGATATCATTGGAAAGCATATAAAATTTGAGATTTAGTAGTGAAATTGATTCTTAAATCCAAATAATGTAGAAAAAGTTATCACATTTCAAAGTTTAGAATAGAAAAAAATTAAAAACGTGGCTGTTCATTTTCCAAAATATGAAGGAGGCATGTGTGCTCTTAAAATCTAACTCAACAATAATATTATAGTATAGATAATGTTTTAAGTTTTTAAGTAATAAAACATCAGTAATGAGAGGTGAGTTAGAAATACCGTTATTTCTCACATCGCTTTTGCCGATGACATAACCTTTTGAATTATCCCCAAAAGTGACTGATCCTCCATTTGAGTAGACTATGTATGTTAACATATCTTTATCACCAGTCATGTGTTTCGAGCAACCACTGTCTAGAATCCATTTTCCTCTCTTTTTAAGTGGTACTTGTAAAAAATAAAAATTAAGATGGTACCCACTTTTCTTTTTAGGGTCTTAAGAGTTAGGTCTTAGGAAACCAAACCGAAGAAGGTTTCAGAATTCCCTTTAAAAGTATAATTCTTATTTTTATGAACAGTTTCCATAAATGTTTTGATATGTGTATTCCTAATCAAGTTATTATTTGTTTTAGGAATCCATATTTTAATAGTTTTAATATTTTTAGAAATTGTTTTCTTTAAATCTTGCTTAATTTTGTTTTTAAACTTATTTTTAAACTTTTCAGGTTTCTTTGGTTTTTTAATTTCTTATATCCTAATCCCATTTTATTTGAAGTTGACTAAGAATTTTCTATTATTTTAGAAAGATTTTCTCATCCTTTATTAAATTTGAAAATATTTTTATTAATATCTTCTAGCTTAGTTTAAGGCCAGATTTTTCTAATTCTAAAACTTTAGTGCTAGATATTAAATCATTTACTTCAACTGATAAAATATCATTTTTATTCTTCTGAATTTCTAATTCCTGAGTTATCATAGAAAGTTGAGAGGCTAAATTAGAATTAAATTCTTGAGATTTTTCAAGTTCTTCTTCGAGAATTTTGAATTAAATTATTGAGATTTTTCAAGTTCTTCTTCGAGAATTATCTTCTCATCTCTAAGCATACTAATTTCTAATTCAGATCTATTTAGTTTTCCTTGCAACTCCTTATTATGTTTCTTAGTCTGTTTTACAAAATTTACTAGTTCAGAATTAAATTCAACTAAATCTTCAAAACTTAGTTCACTTACATTATCATTTGTAGCCATGAAACATACATTTGCTTGCTCCGTGTCACTATCACTGCCGCTTTCTGATGATGAAGAATCTAAATCATCCCATGTAACAGAAAATGCTTTCTTCTTGAATTTGTTTTTATGTTTCTCTAGACAATCTTTCTTCATATGACCCTTCTTATGATATTCATAACATTCCATGACAGACGATGATGGTTTATTGCTAATGTTGTTGCTAGAATTATTTTTGTAGTTCTTGTCTTTGTTATTCCTTTTGAATTTCAAAAACTTTTTGAAATTCTTAGCAATAAATGCCATATCTTCTTCATCTGTGTTAGAGTCATCTTGTTCTGCTTAAAATGCTAGTTTCTTCTTATCTTGAGCTTGAACTTTCTTTGCATGCAAATTCACTTCATATGACATTAGATTTCCTATTAACTCTTCTGGTTTCATAGTTGAAAGATCGTTTGCTTCTTCAATAGCTAGGACCTTTTTTTTCCCATTCATCCGTTAAAGATCTTAGGATTTTTGATACTATATCAAAATCAAAAAAAAAATCTCGTAATCCTAATGGTGAATGATAGATATCTTGAAATCTAGAATACATATCATTAATTGATTCATCTTGTTTCATTCTAAAGTTTTGAAACTGATTTTTGAGCATGGAGATTTTGCTTTATTTGACTTTGTTAGTTACTTCACGAGTAATTTTAAGTGTTCTCCATATTTCATAAGCAGTTTGACACATGCTAACACGATTAAATTCATTTCCATCTAGTGCACAAAATAACATGTTTATGGCCTTAGCATTGACAGTAGCATCTAAGTTTATGTGTTTGACCAAGTGGAATATTCTCCAGTAGGAAGAGTGTATTCATTCTGTGTGATATTCCATGATTCAAAACTATTAGATTGCATATAGATTCTAATACGAGTAGACCAATAATTATAGTTCAAACCATCAAAGAATGAAGGTCGTGCAGTGGATTGACCTTCAATAAAATTAGTATTAGTGACAGTGTTAGTGGTATGTTGGTGTTGTTTTCCATATTAGCAAGATATCAGATAACTTTGTAACGGTTATAAGATGCCTTGCTCTGATACCAAATGAAAAGTGACTACTGTGGCTAGCTATCACTTAGGATAGTGTAATATGGAATATAATTAAATATAAATGCGAAAATAGATGATAATAGCAAAGTAAATAAAAATGAGCACACCAGGAATTTTTATACTGGTTCGAACTTCCCGTTCTACATCCAGTCCCAGACTTCCCTCTAGGATTTCTCACAATAACCCTCTCTAACCCGGAGGAACACGTATACAACACCTGAACAACCGAATAGGATTTTTCCGCCTCTAACAACCGAAAGAGGACTTTACCGGCCTGAACAAACGAACAGGACTTCAACAGTTTCAATAGAATTGCTTTAACACTACGTGTTCTTAATAACACTGATATGTCTTTGATGTACAACCTTCCTATAATCTTTCCTTATGTATATATGTGTGTATAAAGATTTAGAAAGGAAAAAAATTTCTTAGAATCAAAGAATAAGTTAATTGTTTCAGAGATTCAAGCAATATATGAAAGTTGTGATTGCTTTTTAGAGTGAAGAGATAGTAGAAAGTAAGATCAGAAAGAAATCAGTAAATTGGTGATTTGTGAAATGGATTTTGTGTGTTTATATAATAGTTAAAGAGATGCAACCCTTCATGAAGAGTACTGATCAACAGAAGCATCCATACCTCTTCATATTAGAGCGTGACTCTTAGAAAAAAGAAGTGTCCATTCAGAAAAAATAGCTGTTGAAAGAATTCAGTCGACTGACCCAAAACGATCAGTCAACTGAATATTCATAGTTGTTAAAAATAGAATGTTTATGTGCAGCTGTAAAGATTCAGTCGACTGGCTATATACGGTCAGTCGACTGACCTGACAGTCAAAGTACTATTTTTATATTTTTAAAAGAGTTTAAAGTTTAGCAACAACCTAACTACTTGAGGATAGATTTTAACATTTCTAAGACTAAAAAACTATAATAGATCAATATACTATACGCAGTTTTGTAGCCTTGTCTCCTTTGTAGTTTCAACAGCATAATTTCTTTTCTTTTTGTTGCTTATCCATATAGAATAATTCATTGCTTTGTCATGAATCAAACATGTGATTCAACAACCCTAAAAGGCGCAACCCTCATAACATTGTCGCATCTTTCCTGTTTCGACCATTTCCAGGATGTGAGGTCCTGATGCAATCTCGTCCACAAAGCTACGCTTTACACAAAAAGCCATGCTTTGATCAACAAACGATCACACAGCAGCACTCAGCATGCCACACTACCAAATTAGGAGTATATCACTGATAACTATCAACTACATAACCTCTGAGCTCGTACGTCTCAGAGAAGGTGTTAAGCTAAGAAAATAAATTCCCCGCCACCAAACAGAAATGTATTTGATAGAGATCATTTTTATATCTCAAAGTGTAATGTCAGACATACAGGTCCGTTTCGGGTTCGAACGGAACCGAAGGCACTTCGTCCAATAAAGGAAGAAGCCCTTGCAATCCGGGTATCTATAATCTCGATCGGACTCCCCATCACATATAGAGAACTCTATACCAGAGCAACTCAGTGCAGAGTCATTCGATAGGTTATCCTATCATTCTTGAAGACACCCGGTCTTCACCACCATCTTCAAATGCAATCCATAACGTCGTATCACTATTCGGAATGGGTTATATGACACAAAGTCCTCTCCCGGCTAAACCGAATAATGAGCGCAATATTTTAAAACTATATGGATAATGGGATCTCAGTTAAGTCACAACTTAAAACCCAAAACTTTTCTTTCAAATGGTTAAACAAATTACCATTTTCCATCTTTTTAAACAAAAAGATTCACTTCACGAAGTTCAACAACCTTTCACAAAGATTCATTTCCAATATTTAAACAAAAGATCTATCTTTGAGATCTTCTTATGTTTAAAAACAACGTTCACCAAATATTTCACAAAGGTTACTTTAGAGCTTTTGAAACAATTCTATTTCAAATCCTTTATATAAAAGATACACCGTTTTAAAATCCTTTTCGATTTCAAAACAAAATTTAACAATCTTTCACAAAGGTTCGTTCATAGCTTTCAAAAACAATTCACAATTTTATTTCAAACTTGAAATCTTTCGATACAAATTAGAAATCCTTTCTTTATATGAAAGCTATTATTATTTGAAAACAAACAGTTTCCATTTCGGAAAAATTCGATTACATTTATACAAGTTAAAGCCTTTCAAGTATAAGACTTTAGTTAAATTTAATTTCTCAAAAAAATACTTTTCAAAACCCATGTAAACACATTTATAACTTGTATAACCTTTTTAAACTATAATTTCCAAACATAGAATTCAATCTTAAGTTTTGAATTCAAATTCAAATCAAATTATTTAAATTTTAAACTTTATCAAGTTATTCAAAATAACTTTTATTTTTGAAATTCTTTTCAAAAGCTTTTCACTATTAACTCAATTTTATTTCCAAAACCATTTGGATTCAAAATTCAATTTTAAAACTATTTCAAAAATCTGTGACTTAACCAATTTCCTCGTGCAATCCATATTTTTGTGTGTATGGTGTAGTCCAGGGGTTTTACCCAGTAGTGCAACAACATCAATCATCACAGATTTGGGTATAGCAATATCGATAAGCGGTACAATCTATAACTCTTGTCGTTCATTCACGGATTCACAGATAATATGAAAAGGTGTCACAGGTAAATAAATAAATAACACACAACTTAATTCACAACACAAAATATTATAATCCAGAGATAACAATCAATTCAAGGCATTTCATATAATGAAATCATTCATAAGATGTTCAAGCATTCAATAATCATTTATAAACAGGATTAATTATTTAATCCTGAATTAATTAATTCAATTTAACTTCCAATTAATCAATTACTCATGAATTAGCTACTCAATCCTGGTTCATTAATTACAATTCATTTAGTATCGATAAATTAATAAATTAATAATTAATTATCCATCTTAATTAATTACCTTTAATTAATTAATTAGTCCTTAATTAATCACATTAATTAAATTAACTTTAAAGTTAATTACATAATTAATTAACCCTTAATTATAAATAAATTAACTTTAATTAATAGATTAATCAATCCCTAATCATTAAATAATTAACACCTAACTATTTTCTCTTAATTAATTAATGAACCATTAATTAATTACCATTTAATTAATTATCCTTAATTAATTAAATTAATTAATCCTTAATTAATTCTCATTCCTTAATCACCTTTATTAATTAATTAACCTTTAATCAACAATTAATCAACCTTGATTTATAAATAAATCAACCTTTAATTATGTAAATAATTAACCTTAAATTATTTAATTATCCTTTAATTAATTAATTAATTATAAATTAATTAACCTTTTAATTGATAATTAATTAGTTAATTATCACTGACAATATAAATTAACTTAGCTTTTAAGTTAATAATTACGAAAATATTTGATTCTCCTTAATTACATTGTTAAGTTTTATTAAAAAATAAATTCTTTTAAATATAAGTTTAAAACATTTTTAAACTTAACTAATTTTAAAATATTTTATTTCAAAACCTTTAACTACCATTCCTACTTAACAAATAACCATCATTTTTGAAAGAATACATTTAGAAATAAATTTAACTTAAATTTTTAAGTTTTAAAACTAGAAATGATAAAATCGAGACTTCCCCAAAAGCATCCCGAGATAAAACCCTAGTTACTTCGAGTTTCTTCCCAAATAACCCGAGTGCCTCAAAAAAAATTTAGTTTTAAAACTAAAAGTTTGTTTAAGTTCTTATTACTCGGTACCATAAAAAAAATACGCAAGCCAATATTCGAGCCATGCACCCTTTTCCCCGACCTATGCTTCGAGCTTAAACTTTTCTTCCCCAATTTTTTCAATTGACACAACTCCAGGCTATGCACGTGCACCATCAATCGGCCCACCTCCGACCGACGTCGCAGACCTCGTCACACCGACAACAACCCCCTCGAACTTCCCAAACATCCAGATCCACGCAATAACCACAAAATCGAGTACGAGCATTTTAATCGAACTGGAAGCAAAACTTGATCATCTAGAAATTCCACACTACGATGCTACCCTGCACCAGAGGCCACGCCACGCCACCAGGACCTCCGTCTAAGTCCTCGGCTTCATTTCCCACTGAAGCGATCAACTCCGGTTCATCTATGATGATGTAGCGACTCAAATTACGACCACCGATAAATTTTCACTTTAAACCCAAAAACGTCATCACGCCATCACCACAATCAACTAGAAAATGTGCGAGTATTTTTTCCTGAATCCCCACTTTTCACCCTACCTCCGTGCCAAATCTCGATGACCAACATAGCGTCGATCATCGGAATTTTGACGATGATGTCGATTCTGTTCAACTAAATTTTCTTACTCAATATAATGTTAAAATTTTTAATTCTTCTTTTAAAATTTATAGTTTTTGAACACAAACAAGATAGTATAGGTGACACTAGAAATCTTACTAGCCAAATTTTTTTGATAAATTTGGATTTGATCTGAACTTCTTGATTTCCAAAAGAAACTCAAATCTATTTTACTTGGAAATATTTTAAAACTTGGCTCTTAATAATATATAACAAGTTTTGTTAAGATCTTAAAGCCCAAAAAGATTTGAGGCAGAATTCTTTAAATTTTGAAACAGGTTTTATAACATGTAATCTTAAACAGAGAAACATACTTGATCAAACATGCACAAGGGTATGTACACCTATTTGCATATATGCAAACATATCCATAGACATTCATTATTCTACTTCACAAAACACCCAGATAATTCACAAATCCAATTTAAATAGATCAGATTTGCTCACCATGATGGGAAATGAAAGCAAAGAATAGAGACCCTGCTTTTGATCAGGTTTTGAGATTTTTTTGAAAGCTTCTTGTTACTGGAAGTGTTTCCAATTTTTGCTTGTTGATCTGAATTTATGAGTTGCCCGAAACTTGTCCTGATTTTTATGAATGAGCTGAAGCTGTTTTTGATTTACAGTTTGCAAATTTTAAATCTGTTTTCAGATTTTGAATTTGTTGCTAGATCTTACTACATGCTCCTTTAAACTTGCTTTGCTTACAGGCTTGAAACTTGATCATCTGAAGTTGTTTCTAGCTTTTTGATTGATCTGAATTTGGTTTCTAGATTTGCTTGGTTTCAACTCTAGAGCTTCCAGGTTTGAAGCTTGTTTCAGATTGAAACTTTGATTCCTGGTTTGAACTTGAATGTATTATTATTTGACTCAACTTAAATTTAAATCTGTTACTTTGATTTTCATTCTACTGGTTTTGATTTTGTGAAAATCTGGTTTTCTTTTACTTTGAATTACTACTGTGTTTGCTTTTCTTTGTTCTCAGGTTTTACAAAACTGGGAATAGCCTAGTTCAAAAAATCTTTTTTTTGTATAAAATTCATAGTCAAAAGAAAAAAAAATTTGCCACTTGTATTATTTCATCTAACACTTGTAGATTGATGTTGTTACTTATTAAACATTTGTCAATGCATGGATTATATAATTTACAATTGTCAAAATTACATATTTTTATGTTTTACCCCTTTGTTTTATTAATTTGTTAATATGAAAACAATTTGTGTTTGAACCCTTTCTTCATTAAAATTTATAAATTTTATAATATGTTTTCTCGTGTTTATATTTTAAACACTTTAAATATACATGTTAAAAACATTTAAATATAACTTTATATTATATTTCCTATTTAAATAAATAGAATTTTTCTTTATTAACATTTATATAACCTTTTAAAGAAATTGATTCAAAAATTAAATTATACAAGTATGTATAGATTATATATAAGTCTTTAGAATATAAATTTTTTTCTTTAAACAACTTTTTAAAAATTATTTTTATATCAAATTAAAATTTAACTTTCAAATATCTTTTAAAAATTTACTATATTGAATTCCAATACAACATTCAAAATATATGTTAAATATGTATATTACAAATTAGAAAACAAATTTCTATAAATTTTGAAATAGAGCTTTTCAAGTATATTGTTCAAAACATTTATTTTTAAATTTCAAATTCAAAAATCAATATAAAATCAATTTTTATTTATAAATGAATAAACAAATATCTTTTATAAATGTATATTTTATTCCACAATTTCAATTTAAAAATTAAGTTCATAATTTAATTCAAATTTCATATTAATTACCAAATTAATTCTTAATTTTAATCCAAAAAATCAAACTAAGTACTAAATTAATTTGGCTTAAAAATTGGAATCGTCACAAATTCCCCCTCCCCCTTAAGAAAATTTCGTCCCTGAAATTTGCCAGGGAGACTATAAAGAATAGATGAAAGTTAGAGAAATATCTTTCAAAATCAAACTGAATATCTATTCTGTATTTAGCTTACCAAATCAGAATATCACTAATAGACAGGAGAACAATTCTATCCAACACATTACGAAACACTCGGGTTATCCGGATCTACAAAATGTACAGGGACCTTGGTTAGTTTGAAGGATAACCAACTGTTCGTAGAACATACCGGAACCCGATAAAACAGATTAATGGATTCAATCTTCCACAATTCTCAAACATTAGATATGGACCCCAAACTCAAGTCGGAATACTCCAAACATATATAACTTGTCCATCTTCGAACCTTTATACTCACAAGAAATTACAATAGAATTCTGAATTTAGATATAATCGAAATCGTTTTATTAATACAAATCTTCATATTTAACTTTATATTTTTTTAAATTTATTAAAGTTAAAACGATAGAAATTGGAAGGAAAGAATACGAATTAGGAACTTATCTACATGATTCGCCATGCCAGCATCACACTGAAGCTTCTCCCTCGAGCTGTCACGAAGCAATCAAAGAACTGAATCGAACCAAAGGAGATTGATAGAGAAAAGTTATTTCCGTTGTTGCAAGGTATCGACCATTTGTACTGGTATTCCCCTGTCCCCTACATCGTCCTCTTCTTGCACTCATACTTACTATCAGTGAATAGTAAGGCAATTTACTGAGACCTATGGACGGATATCGTAGGGATACTCATTTTAGGGTATACTTCACCCTATCTCTAATGAGCTACCTAATGTGTTATACTCCTGAGCTAAAGTTTCAACCTTCAGCTATGATACCAAATGAAACAACCCTGACTCGACCTTCGAAAATACTTCACTTGTACTCGAATGCCGCAGATTGAAACGTCGAATATGGCTCATCGGAGCTTATAACACATTAAGTACAACAACAAAGCGAAAGAAAAGGATAATATCATTGATATAAAATATCTGATACAACAATTTGATACAAATGACTATCAATATATCAGTGATAGATACAAGACAATAACAGAGACAATAGCAGCGAAAAGACAATGTGTAACGACCCAGAATTTTTATTAATTAAAATTTGAATATTTAATTAATTTTAAATATTTATAAGTGAATTTTTAAGTCAAATAAATTTTTATTTGAATTATTGGATTTTATTGAATAATTAAATCGATAATTTAATGTGTTAAATTATGGAAATAATTGAAAATTGAGTTAAATATGATTGAAAATGATTTGTAAAATTTTATTTTATCATATTGAAGTTAGAATGATATTTTAGAACTTTTAAAATCGAATTAAAAGTTAATTTGTGAAAATTGAATATTTTAATATTTAATAATCGACTGTAAAATAGCCAATTTTTGAACAGTCTCAGAATTGAACGAAACCAGTTTCATTGGATCCGTAATAGTTAGTTATTACTGGATTTCAATTTTCGTATCAATCGGAGTTATCATTTGATCGTGGCAGCTCGAAACGCATCGAATTATTTTTAATTTAAATATGGCGAGTCAAAATAGCCATTTTTCAAAAAGTCTCGGAATTCGACGAAACCAGTTTCATCGGATCCGTAATGTGATATTATTGTAAGGTTTCAAATTTCAAGTCATTTGGATTTACCGTTTGTCCGGTACAAATTAAAACGCCTAGAAATCGGTTTAAATCGGTTTAATTTAAATTGAGCGTTTTCAGCCATAACTCGCACATACTTCCGAATTAGCTTCCGAAACCTGTTCCATTGTGTCCGGAACGCGGGATAAACCCTAGGTACGCTGGTTACGGCGTCTAAATCGGAGTTCGGAATTTTCGGGTGAATAGTGTCGAACGAAACTCTATAAATAGCCCCAACATCTTCATAATTTGATAAAAAAACATAAACCCTAATTCTAATTTGCCCTAGCCGCCACTTTTCTGTTCTATGGCCAGATTTTTTCCAACTTCATCCCTCAATCTCTCCCAATCTACAAAGAATTAGCCGAAGTGTTCAACACGGAAGTCGAAGAGCACGACGAGAGCTTCGATTCCATACGGTGATGATCGGAAACGGAGCAACGTGGAGCGAGATATGTGGGGCCGACAGTGGTGGCCTGCGCACGTTTTTCTATGAGAGAGGGAGGGCCGAGCTTGGGGTCCTTGGGGCCAGGGGTAGAGGAGGTCGAGAGCTAAGTGATGGTGGTAGTTTGATGGAGTGTAGTTGTGTGATCGAGGAGAAAATGCAAACCCTAGTTTTGCATAGTGGGTTCGGCCTTGAACGTGCACGGCCTGGAGATGGAACGCAAGGGGGAAGAAGCTATGCACGGTGGTGATGAGGTTGGAGCAAGATCTGAGGGCCTGGATTGCTTTAGGTTATAAATTAGTTAGTTTATGTTGATATTAGTTTATTTAAATCGTGTACGAACTTTAAAAATTCATAACTTTTTCATACGAGGTCGAAAAAATGCAAACTCAGTTGCGTTGGAATAGTATGGACGAGCACTACGCGATGGAGTTGGTTTGGAGTCGTTTGGAGTTAGTGAGAATTTCGGGTAAAATTAAACGCGCGTTTAATTTTATTTGAAATAAAAGCTAAAACGGAATTTAAAACCAAGGTGAGAATTTCTCACTCAATCGAATAGATTTCGATTTTATTTTAAATAGTTAGATTTAAAATATTTGAATGCATGTTTGAATGATGACTGTAAATTATTGATTGTTAAAATAGACATTATGCGCCGTTATTAAGCGGATGTTATTTAATACAAACATATACCGCGAATATTTCATAAACAGTGAAATTGGTATTATATATAATATCAATATATATATATTGGCATATGTATATATTGCAGTTGTTGATTTCCCGCATTTTTTGTTTAGCGGATGAGACCCTATTACGCCGTTATTAAGCGGATAATATTTAATAAGAACATATACCGCGATAATTTCGTACTGGAGCGAAATTGGTATTGTGCTAATGTTTTTTGGATGCAGGAAACAGGTTGGAGGGATCCAACAGGATTCCTCAACAGTTTTTATTTGATTTCAGATATTTTGATATTTGATGGATTTTCATATTGATATATGATATCGTTATTAGTCGTGATTGACTATTTGGTGTGTAGCATCATTGGACCCAGATTTTGGGATTTTAAAATGTTTTTAAAGTGATTGTTGAAATTATTCTATATTTTTGGAAGTGATCCATTATAAATAAATGAACGTTATAATTTTTAAAGTTATAAAAATTATAGTTTTGAGAAATACGGTTGAAAGCTGATTTTTGAGAAATATGAATTAATGACTTTATAAAATAGTTTAAACTGGATTTTTGAGTTTATTATTAAAGTTTAAATATAGGATTTATAAAATTTGATTATTTTATAAATCAGAATGATGAAATTATAAAGGAATTTAAAGACGTTTTAAAAGAATAATATAAACTGATTTGTACTAAGAGATTTATAAATGGATATTTATAAATTGAATTATGGACATTATAAAACGAGTTTTTATAAGTGTTTGAATGTAGTGGAAATGAATTTCCTAAATGAATGAAATTTATAGTATTATAAACTGTGAAGTTATAAATGAAATCTTATAAGTAATAGGTTTATAAAATTTATAAAGTTATCGAAAGAATGAATTTTGGATAAATAAACAATCTTATAAGTTAAGATTAATAATTTGGGAAGTTAAATGAACGATTTTGTAAAATAATCGTTTTATAAGTAATTAACTTATAATATGAACTTGTAGTTTATAATTGAGTTATAAACTGGAATAGGTTAATAAAGGAATTTATAAAAAGGAAGTTTTTATAAATGAATAGAAATGGAATTTATAAACGTTGTTTATGAATTCGCAAACGACTTATTTTGATAAGTTAATTGTTATAACCTATAAATAGAGTTATATTCATGTTTTAGACTGTGAATAATCCTTTGAAATAAAAATGAATAAAAGGATGAGATTTGTTAACGAAGTTTATTCACGTTTTTGAATAGTGAATAACACGTTAAATAAAATGTTTTTGAATGTGATGTTTTAAATAGAATTAAAACGATCTAACGATGTTTTTAAACATGTTGAGATTCGAAACCATAGATTTCAATATTTATTGTTGAAATAGATGTTTCGAGAAATAAAAGGAAATGGTAGACTATAACACTGTTGTTATAGTAAATGATTTCCGAAAGGAAATGTTTTATATAGTATTGGGATTTATATATCTATTTTAATTTCGAATCCCTATACTAGTGATTTTGGGTTGTCGTAACGATGTTTTACGCAACATTCGTTTTAGCCCAAATAAATATGTTTAAGTGAATGATTTCCTTAAAGAATGAAATATATACTTAATTCGGTTTAAGTATATTGAATATTTTCTAAGTGATTGAAAATAAAAGATTGTGAATTACTTATTTAATAAGTATGGAAATGTTTCCAGTATAAAGTAAATATATTGAATTTATCTTTTTGAAGATAAATTGAAAATGAATAATTGAAATCGTATATGCACGAATATTTTGAAATATAAATTCATTATGGAATTTATATGTGAAAAGTGAAATTGGGTAAAAATAAATATTGATTTATTTTTGACGTATTGAAATTATATATCTTGTAAAGATATTTTGAAAGTAAATAATTTGGAAATTTATTTGGAATCTGGTGATGTGTGCATATCCATTGATAGTTCAATAGCCGACTATCAGTATTTCCATTTTGAATGGGTATTTAATGTGAATTGTTTGAATATGAATGCACACTTATTTTTGAATAAGCGCTCACTATTCGGGTTAACCGGGAAAGGACCATGGGGTCGTATAACCCATTCCGAATATGTGATACGTCGTTGTGAATTGCATTTGAAGATCGGTGTTGAAGACCGGTATTTGCGAGAGCGATAGGATGACCTATCGATTGTCTCTGCACTGGGTCGCTCCTGGTATAGAGATTCCATAAGTGATGGGAAATTCGATCAGGATTGTGAATATCCGGATTGCAAGGACTTCTTTGTAAGTGCCTTCGGTTCTGTTCGAGCCCGGAACAGACTTGTAGGGATTGTATGCCTGACATTACAAGTTGAGATATAAAGCCGATTTCTTTCAAATATATTTCTGTTGGTGGCGGAGAATTTATTCTTTGCTTAACACCCTTCTTTGAGACGTACGAGCTCAAAGGTTATATAGTTGAAGTTATCAGCGATATATTCCCAGTTTGGTAATGTGACATGCTGAGTGATGCTGAAATGATCATTGTGTTGATTATTTGTGATAGGATCATTTATTTGATCGTCTATCTTAGTGATCATTGTGTTGATCATTTGTTGACCCAAAGCACGGCTTTTTGTACAAAGTGTGTTTTTGTGGACGTGAATTCGTCGAGCCTCACATCCCGGAAATGGTCAAAACAGGAAAGATGCGGCAAGGTTATTAGGGGTTGCTGTAGCTCCCCTTAGGGTATGTGCATTTCCTTCTGGAAAGGGGTGGTATCATGGTATGGAGCCCAGATACTTACTCATGTTGAAAACACTTTATGATTGTGTGAATTGGATATCGAGCGCTCGGTTGAAAAGGTCCTAAAGGACCGGGGAATGGCGTGCTCGTGTCAGTAGTTACCCAGTTAGGGGTAACCCGGCCTTGTGTTGGCAGAGATCCGGTTTGGTTCTCGGGGATGTCTTTCCAGAGGCATTCTCATGTGGCAATAGGAAGTTCCTTGGCCTGACCATTTGTTGGAAATCCAAAGAAACAATACGAAACTTGTACGGTTTTAGTTGTATAACCTGCTATGGAATGTGGCGGTAACCTGCTATTGAACATAGTTAGCTATAGTAGGCATACGATAATGGTCGTATGTTGGCTAAGATTTATATTCTACTTTCGAAAGGATTTGTTATACATTATGCACTAGTAATAATATCAAATGTTATTTTAAATGCGTATCAAGCATCTTTGACTATCATAGGGAGAAATCTCCTCTGATTCTGCGTTTGCATGTGTGTGTGTGCGGGAGGCCTTATGGTAGTCTCATTTTTTAAAAGCATTGCGAATTGATCTAAAAATATTCTTCGATTTTGATTTTTAAAGTAAATAAACTGTTTTGAGTTCTCACACCAGTCACATGACTGACTCGGAGTTTATTGTTTTCCTTCCTAAACTCTGGGTGCCCACAAATTTCCACACGGGCAGTTAAGAGTTAGGTTTATCAGGATATTCTGGATATTCTGGAGTTGCTGGAGGCAAGCTGGATGGCATGGCGTATTACTAGTTTATATAGTATTTCTTTTTCCGCTGCACTGTTTATGTTGTATGTTGTTGTACACTCTGATGATATGATGTAATGAAATGAAATGAAATGTAATAACTGATATAGTTCTTTGTTTAAAGATTATTCATTTATTATTATATGTTGTTCCGCTGCGAATTGTGAGATTCTGTTGTTGTTCTGTTGTTCCTTTCTGTCCCGTGCTATTCTGTCTTCTGTCCGTTCTATTTTAAAATTCTTCTATCTTCTATTTTAAAAATTTTCTGTTTTCAAATTTCTTTTCTCCCTCTATTTTCTATCTTCTTTTATTTCTTTTTCTTTTCTTTTCTTTTTAAAACCCATAACATCTCGGTTTTTCGGCAACGAAAATCCGTGACGTTACACAATGTCTTCAATGCCAAACTCCAAAAAAACTCCATCTCCAGTCCAAAGCTAGCTCGAACCCCCGTCAAGTTGTACTAAGCAAGGCCAATCATCCAAAGACTGAAGAAGACCTCCAAATGCTACCAAACCAAAGATTCCGAAAGCTATCGAATCTACACCTATTATTTGATTATTTGAAAACCCCAACTCTGGACTGCCCGTATGGAAAATTGTGGGCACCCAGAGTTTAGGAAAGGAACAATAAACTCCCGGTCAGTCATGAGACTGGTATGAGCAAACAAAAATAGTTTTATCTTTAAAACAACAACAAAGAATTTTAAAATTGAAATCCGCAATGCTTTTTGGAAAATGAAACTACCATAAGGCCTCCCATCGCATATACCATGCAAACGCAGAATTGGAGGAGATTTCTCTTATGATGGTCCCAAATGCTTGATATGCGAAAACCATTTGATATTATTATTAGTGCATAGTGCAGAAAACCTTTCGAAAGTACAATATTAATCTTAGCCAACATACAACCATTATTGTATGCCTACTATAGCTACCATCTATATGGGGAGCCACCATAAGTAAATGGCAGGTTATACAACTAAAACCGTACAAGGCGCGTATTGGATGATTGGATTTCCAACAAATGGTCAGGCTAAGGAACTTCCTACTGCCACACGGGTACGCCTCTGGAGGGACGTCCCGAGAACCTACCCGACTCTCTGCCAACACAAGGCCGGGTTACCTCTGTAACTAGGTAACTACTACTCGAGCATGCCATCCCCCGATCGTTTGCGACCTTTATCCGGGTGCTCTCAAACACAAAGCAACACAAAGTAATAGATTTGAAGTGACCACTTGAGTTAAGTATCTGGGCTCCATACCATGATACCATCCTTTTCCAGAAGGGAATGACACACCCTAAAGGGCGCGATCATCGTAACCTTGCCGCATCTTTCCTGTTTTGACCATTTTCGGGGTGTGAGGTCCTGATGCAGTCTCGTCCACAAAGCTACACTTTACACAAAAGCCATGCTTTGATCAACAAATGATCACACAGCAGCACTCAGCATGCCACACTGCTAATTGGGAGTATGTCACTGTTAACTATCAACTACATAACCTCTGAACTCGTACGTCTCAGAGAAGGGTGTTAAGCTAAGAGAATAAATTCTCTGCCACCATAAAGAAATGTATTTGATAGAGATAAGTTTTATATCTCAAAGTGTAATTTCAGACATACAACCATACAAGTCCGTTTCGGGTTCGAACGGACCGAAGGCACTTCGTCCAATAAAGGAAGAAGCCTTGCAATCCGGGTATCTACAATCTCGATCGGACTCCCCATCACATATGGAGAACTCTATACCGGAGCAACTCAGTGCAGATTCATTCGACGGGTTATCCTATCGTTCTTGAAGACACCCGGTCTTCACCACCGTCTTCAAATGCAATCCATAACGTCGTATCACTGTTCGGAATGGGTTATATGACACAAAGTCCTCTCCCGGCTAAACAGAATAGTGAGCGCAATATTTTAAAACTACATGGATAATGGGATCTCAGTTAAGTCACAATTTAAAACCCAAAACTTTTCTTTCAAATGGTTAAAGAAAATTACCATTTTCCATCTTTTTAAACAAAAAGATTCACTTCACAAAGTTCAACAACCTTTCACAAAGATTCATTTCCAATATTTAAACAAAAGATCTATCTTTGAGATCTTTTTATGTTTGAAAATAACGTTCACCAAATATTTCACAAAGATTTCTTTATAGCTTTTGAAACATTTCTGTTTCAAATCCTTTATATAAAAGATACACTATTTTAAAATCCTCTTCGATTTCAAAAAAAATTTAACAATCTTTCACAAAGGTTCATTCATAGCTTTCAAAAACAATTCACAATTTTATTTCACACTTGAAATCTTTCGATACAAATTAGAAATCCTTTCTTTATATGAAAGCTATTATTATTTGAAAACAAAAAGTTTTCGTTTCGGAAAAATACGATTACATTTATACAAGTTAAAGCCTTTCAAGTATAAGACTTTGATTAAATTTAATTTCTCAAAACAATACTTTTTAAAACCCATATAAACACATTTATAACTTGTATAACCTTTTTAAACCATAATTTCCAAACATAGAAATTCAATCTTAAGTTTTGAATTCAAATTATTTAAATTGCAAAACTTTATCAAGTTATTCAAACTAACTTTTATTTTTGAAATTCCTTTTCAAAAGCTTTTCACTATTAACTCAATTTTATGTCCAAAACCATTTGGATTCAAAATTCAATTTTAAAACTATTTCAAAAATCTGTGACTCAGCCCATATCCTCATGCAATCCATATTTGTGTGTGTATGGTGTAGTCTAGGGGTTTTACCCAACATTGCAACCACATCAATCATCATAGATTCAGGCATAGCAATATCGATAAGCGATACAATCTATAACGCTTGTCGTTCATTCATGGATTCACAGATAATATGTAAATGTGTCACAGACAAATAAATAAATAAATAACACATAGCTTAATTCACATCAGATAATATTATAATCCAGAGATAACAGTCAATTCAAGGCATTTCATACAATGCAAACATTCATAAGCTATTCAAGCATTCAATAATCATTTATAAACATGATTAATTGTTTAATCCTGAATTAATTCAATTTAATTTCCAATTAAATTAGCTGCTCATGAATTAGCCACTCAATCCTGGTTCATTAATTACAAATCATTTAGTATTGATAAATTAATAAATTAATCCTTAATTATCCATCTTAATTAATTACCTTTAATTAATTAATTAGTCCTTAATTAATCACATTAATTAAATTAACTTTAAAGTTAATTACATAATAAATTAACCCTTAATTATAAATAAATTAACTTTAATTAATAAATTAATCAATCCCTAATCATTAAATAATTAACCCCTAAATGTTTGCTCTTAATTAATTACCATTTAATTAATTATCCTTAATTAATTAAATTAATTACTCCTTAGTTAATTATCATTCCTTAATACCTTCATTAATTAATTAACCTTTAATCAACAATTAATCAACATTGATTTATAAATAAATCAACCTTTAATTATGTAAATAATTAACCTTAAATTATTTAGTTATCCTTTAATTAATTAATTAATTAATTAATTATAAATTAATTAACCTTTTAATTAATAATTAATTAGTTAATTATCACTGACAATATAAATTAACTTTACTTTTAAGTTAATAATTGAGAAAATATTTGATTAACTCCTTAATTACATTGTTAAGTTTTATTAAAAATAAACTCTTTTAAAATATAAGTTTAAAACATTTTTAAGAACCAGAAATGATAAAACCCGAGACTTCCCCGAAAGCATCCCGAGATAAAACCCTAGTTACTTCAAGTTTCTCCCCAAATAACCCGAGTGCCTCACAAAAAAAATTAGTTTTAAATAAAAAAATTGTTTAAGTTCTTATTACTCGGTACCATAAAAAAATACGTGAGCCAATATTCGAGCCATGAACCCCTTTCCCCGACCTATGCTTCGAGTTCAAACTCTTCTTCCCAATTTTTTCAACTGACACAACTCCAGGCTGTGCACATGCACCATCAATTGTCCCACCTTCGACCGATGTCGCAGACCTCGTCACACTGACGACAACCCCCTCGAACTTCCCCAACATCCAGATTGACGCAATAACCAAAAAATCGAGTTCGGGCATTTTAATCGAACTGGAACCAAAACTTGATCTTCTAGAAATGCCATGCTACGATGCTACCCTACGCTAGAGGCCATGCCACGCCACCAGGACCTCCGCCTAAGTCCTTGGCTTCATTTCCCACCGAAGCGATCAACTTCGGTTCATCTATGGTGACGCAGCGACTCAAATTCTCCACCAGTAAATTTTCACTTTAAACCCTAAAACGTCATCACGCCATCACCATGATCAACTAGAAAATGTGCGAGTATTTTTCCCTGAATCCCCACTTTTCACCCTACCTCCATGCCAAATCTCGACGGCCAACATAGCGTCGATCATCGGAATTTTGATGATGATATCAATTCTGTTTAACTAAATTTTCTTACTCAATATAATGTTAAAAACTCTGATTCTTCTTTAAAAATTTATAGTTTTTGAACATGAACAAGATAGTATAGGTGACACCAAAAATCTTACTAGCCAAATTATTTCGATAAATTTGGATTTGATCTGTACTTCTTGATTTCCAAAAGAAACTCAAATATGTTTTACTTGGAAATATTTTAAAACTTGGCTCTTAATAATATATAACAAATTTTGTTAAGATCTTAAAGCCTAAAAAGATTTTAGGGAGAATTCTTTAAATTTTGAAACAGGTTTTATAACCTGTAATCTTAAACAGAGAAACATACTTGATCAAACATGCACAAGGGTATGTACACCTATTTGCATATATGCAAACATATCCACCGACATTCATTATTCTACTTCACAAAACACCCAAATAATTCACAAATCCGATTTCAATAGGTTAGATTTGCTCACCTTGATGGGAAATGAAAGCAAAGAACAGAGACCCTGCTTTTGATCAGGCTTTGAGATTTTTTTGAAAGCTGCTTGAAACTGGAAGTGTTTCTAGGTTTTGCTTGTTGATCTGAATTTATGAGTTGCCCGAAACTTGTCCTGATTTTTATGAATGAGCTGAAGCTGTTTTTGATTTACAGTTTGCAAATTTTAAATCTGTTTTCAGATTTTGAATTTGAATTTGCTGCTAGATCTTACTGCATGCTCCTTTGAACTTGCTTTGCTTACAGGCTTGAAACTTGATCATCTGAAGTTGTTTCTAGCTTTTTGATTGATCTAAATTTGGTTTCCAGATTTGCTTGGTGTCAACTCTAGTGCTTTCAGGTTTGAAGCTTGTTTCAGGTTGAAACTTTGATTCCCAGTTTGAACTTGAATGTATTATTATTTGACTCAACTTGAATTTAAATCTGTTACTTTGCTTTTCATTCTACTGGTTTTGATTTTGTGAAATTCTGGTTTTCTTTTACTTTGAATTACTACTGTGTTGCTTTTCTTTGTTCTCAGGTTTTACAAAACTGGGAATAACCTAGTTCAATAAATCTTTTTTTGTATAAAATTCATAGTCAAAAGAAAAAAAATCTTGCCACTTGTATTATTTCAGCTAACACTTGTAGATTGATGTTGTTACTTATTAAACATTTGTCAATGCATGGATTATATAATTTACAATTGTCAAAATTACATATTTTTATGTTTTACCCCTTTGTTTTATTAATTTGTTAATATGAAAACAATTTGTGTTTGAACCCTTTCTTCATTAAAATTTATAAATTTTATAATATTTTTTCTCGTGTTTATATTTTAAACACTTTAAATCTACATGTTAATAACATTTAAATATAACTTTAAATTATATTTCCTATTTAAATAAATAGAATTTTTCTTTATTAACATTTATATAACCTTTTAAAGAAATTGATTCAAAAATTAAATTATACAAGCATGTATAGATTATATATAAGTCTTTAGAATATAAATTTTTTTTAAACAACTTTTTAAAAATTATTTTTATATCAAATTAAAATTTAACTTTCAAATATCTTTTAAAAATTTACTATATTGAATTCCAATACAACATTCAAAATATATATTACATATGTATATTATAAATTAGAAAACAAATTTCTATAAATTTTGAAATAGAGCTTTTCAAGTATATTGTTCAAAACATTTATTTTTAAATTTTAAATTCAAAAATCAATATAAAATCAAATTTTATTTATAAATGAATAAACAAATATCTTTTATAAATGTATATTTTATTCCACAATTTCAATTTAAAAATTAAGTTCACAATTTAATTCAAATTTCATATTAATTACCAAATTAATTCTTAATTTTGATCCAAAAACTCAAATTAATTACTAAATTAATTTGACTTAAAAATTGGGATCATTATAAAACCAAAGCTCTGATACCAACCGTAACGACCCACCTTTTAAGCTGGTTTAAATCGATAATAAACAACACAAGTCTAATTCAAAATATTCAAAACAGAAGATTTTTAATAGGGTAAATAAGAAAATAAAAGAAAACAAGAAAAAATAAAATATAGAATTTCACAGCGGAATAACAAAACATAATCTCAAATAAACAGTTCATAAAGCTGTTTTACAAATAACATCTAATTACACTTTTACAATTCAAACCAGAGTTACACATACAGCCGGAATAAACAAATAATGCAACGCAATACATGATGTTGTGGAATAATTATAAAAAATAGTAATAATATACTGAATATTCATCTGCATCCACCAGAAAATAGTCTTCAATACACTAAAAAGCTCAGACTGACCCAAGCCTAATGAAAACAAAACACTCGAATCAGAACTAAAAGATCTTATGTAAGTCAAATTAATCTAAAATAAAACGTTGGTGCAATGGCTTCAGAGATTTTATGGGATTTTCCATCTCCTATTAAGCGTACAACGTGAATATAATTATTAAATGATTTCAAATAATTTAAGGTATCAATTTTAACCACTTCAATTTAAAAATTCGAAGTTTAACTTAAACCGTTCAAATAATTCAACTAATACATAATCCAAATTCAAGAAATTATATGGATATATATATATATATATATATATATATATATCTCATTTCAACCAGTATCCAAATCTAAAATTTTCAAATCAATGAAAAGTGCTCGGGTTTACCATTTCAACCAAAAACGATTTCCCTAATCTATAAGATCATTCGGGTATGTTTCTTTTCAACCCGTGGTGATAACAGAGATATAGGCATAAATAAATGTCCAATCATCCAAAATTTCAACCAATAACATCCATCACAATCAGCTTCCAAATTAGCAAATAAATCACAACAATTAATTGGTTATCATTATTAGGTGTTTAACTAGAAATTATATTCAATATTAATTATATGGCTATAAATTCAATTTCCATTCAAATTAAATCAAAATGACAAATTAAAACACCAAACAGCAATTAATAAACTTCTAATCACATCATAAATCTAATTTAACCAACATAAGATAATTTAGTAGCTGTGAGTGGGTTAAAACACTCATCTTTGATCTATCGACGATTAAAAATCCAATTAAATGCCTAAATTCGAATAGCGGACAAACCTGAAACTAAGTCACCTTTAAGAAAATATATGGACCATCATATTTCCAAATCTATAAAAGTAACTGACTAGAAAGTTGTTGAAAATTCATTTCTCTCCACTTTCACAAAATGAATCACTCAAAAAGCTTCTGCCTTGAGGAAGTTATAGTCAAAACAAACAGAGGCGTTTTCTGAGTAGAAAATCTGAGTTCAAATATACTTCGAAAATATTTGAGTTTTTGGCATAGAAAATTAAGGAATTTGAAGAACTGATCCAAAATAAATTTCAAGCCACTAGAAAATAAATGGTTTCAAAAAAAAGAATCACTTAATTTGGTTCATTCCTGAAGGAGATATGATTGATACAATATGGGGTATTTTTTTTAAAAACTGGACCCAAGAAAGGACTTGAAAAATGGAGTTTTTGATATAGAAATATTCGGAATGGGAAATATATGATATCCATGGATTTTATAAATGGGTTGCCTAGGTCAAGGAGAGGAAATAGAGTATATGGGTTATTGTGGATAGGTTGGTCAAGAGTGCTCATTTCATTCCAGTAAAGTCGACTAGAACGGTACCTGTTTTAGAAAAGTTGCTCATGAAAAACATAGTTAGACTTCATAGGATTCCTAGCAGCATAGTTAGCGAAAGGGATGCACTATTCACTAGCGAATTTTGGAGGAGTCTACAGGAGGTATTATGTATCATGCTCAAGATGAGTACAGCTTATCACCCACAGACAGATAGACATAACAAGAGAGTCAACAGGGTACTTAAGGACTTGTTAAGAGCTTGTATATATTGGACTTTGGTAGATCTTGGGAGGACAACCTACATTTTATTAAATTTCTCTATAATAATAGTTATCAGACTAGTACAAGAATGACGCCTTTTGAATCTTTGTATGGAAGATCATGCAAATCGTCAGCATGTTGGTTATAGACTGAAGACAGATTAGTCTTAGGTCCGGATCTGGTTAGAGAGGCGTAGGAAAAGTTGAGCGAATCCGAGCATGGATGAAGGAAGCTCAGTCCAGGTAGAAGAGTTATGTAGATAAGAGGTATAAAGACCTAGAGCTCTTAGTGGGAGATAGGGCTTTCATTAAAGTATCACCAATGAAGGGTGTGGTACGATTTGGAAAATCGGGAAACTTGGCTCCAAAATATGTTGGACCATTCCAGATTTTAGAAAGGATTTGAAAGCTTGCTTACAGAGTATAATTGCCAAGCAATATAGGAAGTGTCCATAGTGTATTCCATGTGTCTCATCTTCGCAAGTATGTGCATGATCCGGAGGCTATTCCTCAAACAGAGTTGGAGGGCTTGGTAGTAGAGCCTGATTTTACTTTTGTTAGACAACTAGTTTGGGTTGTAGCGGGAGATGAGATAAGACCAAGGACCAAGACAGTCGAGTTGGTGGAAGTTCAGTGGAGCGACAACGAGAAGAACTATACGTGGGAGATAGAGGACATGATTCGAGATGCTTATCCTGATCTTCTTTGAGGGTATGTTCTGTATTTGTTTTATATAGACTCATTAGCTGGTAGGACATACTGGCTTTTGTTTGCATGGTTGTTATGCTTGCTTGTAGTTCTTACCGAATTTCGAGGATGAAATTCTTTAAGGGGGAGCCTATAACACGCATAATTTTTGTTTAACATTATTCAGAACATTTATTTGGATAAATTAAATAAAATTATATGGTTGATTAAGGAGTTGAGATTTAATTTTCAATAATTTGGCTACAGCTATACTAATGAATATATAAGTATGGTTTATAATTTATAAGTTAGGAAAACAAGAGGAGGGCAATATGGGATTAGCCACACTCATATACCTTTAAACCCTCCCTTATTCTCGTCTACCATTTTCTAAATTAAAATACACATGAAAGATAAGTTATAGCCAGCACTACAAGAAAACAAACATTTAGTTGCATTTTTCGATAGCGATTGTAGTGTGAATGCAACAAATACTATTTTTACAATTTCCTTTTTATTCATCAATTCAACGCTGCCAAAATTTTGCCGCCTTCTCGCCCAATTAAAAAACTTTGTCGTGCTTTTCCCATTTCCTTCCCTCTCCACTGTTATGTTACTACCCTCGTTCATCAAAATTCATCTCGCTTCTCCATTACACTGCTTATCTACATCTTGCGCTAATTATCTCTGCCAATCTATTCCGCTCCACTTCGTCGATCCACTTTTCCATTAATCTACTCGCGTTTGCTTTTTTGAGATTTGTTCGCAATCCTTGAATCGACGAATTGAGGTAATCACAAAACCCTAATTTTACTGAGGTATTTTAATTTTTATATTTTGTTTGTTGTTGCTACAAAACCCTAATCGCTATATTTTGTTGTTATCATTTGGGTTGATGATAGAATGAGGAAGTGTCTTTTGAAATCATTCACGAATTTTCATTTTTTTCTCAAGAGTCTACCGTGGCTAGTGAAAGCTGTAGATAGAACTGTTGTATAATTATAACATCCTTATAATTTTTATTACCTCTTATGAATTCAGTTGCACATAACCTGCTTTCATTATCATTCAATTTTGTAGAATATGAACTCTAAATTTTTAGGTGTGCATGAACGTACATTTGAATCATCTTCCCGCCTCCTTAATTTCCTTATTCAATTAGTCTTTTGATGAATCTTGCTTATATTGGGATAAATTGTCCCGGTGAAGCTTGGTTTTCTTGAAAATAATATAAAATGCCTAAAATAATATTCAATTTGGTAAGAGTTTCCTTTCCAACAGACCATATCTGATTTTTGTTGATCATTTGCTTGTGTGTGTTTATGTATGTATGTATATATGTATAAACTTCTGCATTTGCGTGTGTTATAGGTAGCTGCACTTGAGTATGTGAATTGATATAAGTATTAGGTCGAGTATATTTGTGTTTAAGTGGGTGTTTTCATAGTCTAAGATTTCACTGTATTGTATGCATAGGTGTAATTTGCCTACATTTAGGTGAAAATGTGGAACTGGGCATGATAATGAAAGTTAATGCACATATATATTTTTATGTGAGGGTAATGTTGAATTTTATGCTCAGATGTGAGTGTGTATTTCATGGACCCGACAATGTGAAATTGAAACTAGTGAGGAGTATTTACTATTGACAAACTATAGTACTATAAAGTATGTTATAAATACACTTGAATTTGTAGTTCTGCATATGTGGGTAAACTAAAGATTATAGCAGTTCTACTATGGGTAAATAAAAGCATATAATAGGCCGATAGCTTTGTATAAGTAAACTGAAATCACATATTTATATATACATGTGTGTGTGTGTAATAAACTAAAATAAATTTATAAGGTTGAGTTTGTATATGAGTGTCCCTTCATGTATACATGTAACTTTGAGGTGTATCCTTTTGTATTCGAGTGTGCATGGTTGTACATTGCATATGTGTTCACTTACATGTGTTTCCTCTCTATGATTGAGCAATGAAAGAGGAGAGTGTATGGTCTGGTAATGTAAGTGAGAAGCAACTTAAATTGTGAAAGAATGCAATGTCAGTCATGTATTAATTAAACTATTGTCCATATTTATATAAATATAATATAATAAATTAAGTGTATGTGTGTGTGTAAATATGTATGTATGTATAGAATCTAGGTACATGTATATTTTGATGTCTGTGGGTTTTTTCCTTGCAACCAAAACTGTAAAAATGAGTTAAGCAAGACAGTGTTGGCTATGGGTGCTTGCGTCTTATTAAGGGTTTATGTGTGTGTTTAGGTGGTGAAGCGAGCAAGTGGTTCCAATGAGTGTTGGTCGCGTACATAGTGTAGGAGCGCATAGCTGTGAACAGTACCTTTGTATATACATAAGCGCGTGCTTTGGTGTAGTATACAGAGAGTATGTGGTTTGTTTTTCAGATCATTCTCAAGTTGAAAGTAATGCCAAACTTTTGTTTTTTAGCGAGTCAATGAAAATATAGTTAGTCACAAGATATTAAATCTATTATTAAGAGGCACTACCTTGAAGTAGACTTTTTTGTATGTTTAATCTGTTAATAAAATAAACGTAGCTCCACTGCAAAACATTACAGGTGCAGGTTTCTTAATTTCTAGATATTTTTTGCCATATCAAAAACTTGGCTTCTGTATAGAATAATAGTTCCTATGTCCAGATATTTTTACCACAGTAAAAACGAGGCTGTATGTATTATTAATCAGCTTTGATTATCAACTGCAGGTATCATATTTTAGAAGTCAGATTAGATGCTTGCTTCAAGTAACTTCAAAGTAACATCAAGAAGAAACATATTAAGATACAAGTATTTTGTAACTGAAAGGTACGTATACTTTTATATTTCATCATAGTTAATGTCAATGGATACATATACTCACGTCGAATCTCATCATTAGGATGTAAAAAAAATTAATCAGCTATTGTTGGATAATTTCATTTACAAGTTGCCGAAGTAGAAAATTCCCAGTAGATCCAAAAGAAAATGCAAGCATGTCTTTATATGATTGTTCTTTTATTCTTAATTATAAGAATGTGTTGTGTTAATATAAACTAAATATGAAGAATAAGTTGTATTCGCATAAACTAAGCATGACTCTAAATTCCTTATATATATGTTTTTTTACTTCATCTGGCATAGGTCCTTAGTTTCTTATTTGTATGGTGTTTTTGTTTTATCTTGTTCTACCATGGGTCCTTATCTGCATGGTTTTAACTTCATTCTCCCAGCAGGACAATTTTTTTGGAGATATGATGAAATTACAAAATAATACTTGGTATTATATTGGGCTAATTCATGATAAATTTGAGTATGCCAGAGAAAAATGGATGTGAGTTAGAGGTTAGTTTGCATATTCAATTGTCATTTATGTCTAAACTATGATCTTTGCTTGCTTTGCAGATTCCAGGGTGTACGTTCTTACCTTAGTTTTCTTTTTACCTATTTAGCATATTAATGAAATTCGCCATAAAATATTGTTTATCCCCTGCTTTTTAAATAATCTAATGCGCTGAACTTCTACTCGCCTTGCAAATATGATTTCTAAACGAGGTTGGTCATATTTGTATTAGTTACCTGATGAGCATAGTAGAATAATTATTATCTTGGAATATTTGACAATGGTACACAATTTTATATTTTAGAATCTCTACACCTATAATTTGATTTCTCTACAAAGATTAGATTTTTTATACTAATAATTATATCATATCTTTCCTATCGGACAACACAATTGATTAACTGTGAAGAGTAACCTATGGAATATTGCAGCTATGCGATGTGTAAACCTATGTGGATCAACTAATTTGATCAAGCTTTAGTTATGATTCGGGTAAGCCTAATATTGGTCATAACGAATAATTTGCAACAGGTGATCTATGTGATTTTCTTTTGGTAAAAAAAATTGTTCCCTAAATATGCCTGGGTTTTATTTCTCTTAAGTTTTTATTTGTCTGCTAAATCCTACAGTACTTAAGTTTTATTACCATTGACTAGTACCTTACTTGATGAATGCCATTCAATATCCAAGTTTTTTTCCTATAAAAATGTAAGGAAATGCGAAACCAGAACCAAAATTTGATTGATACTAAGTGACCGGAACATAACAGAAAACCTAAATTTTAAACCCTGCCATATACACAGGCAATTTATAGACAAACAATGATGGAGAGATTCCAAAACGATTAGAGTTTTCATCGAAACAATTTCGTAATGTAAAAGGCTAATAACTCAACTAGTTTACTACTGCTTCTAATGGATATGAAAACTATTCAACCTTTTAACATTGTTTAATATCAACCTCATGCATGTTAGGAAAAAATGAAAATGAACCTATCCGCAAGAATATGAGTAATTTCAAAAAGTAATCTAAAAATAAAGGCATTAGACAAACTAAATAATTCTGAGCAGATTGAATGATCATAGGTTTTGAAATCTGGATTTAGCATGATAGTCCAGAGAGCAACATAAACAATTCAATTAATCACCTAACACGCATATTTTTTTTAACCTGAACAGTATCAGAAAATTAAAATAATGCTTGCCACGAGTCTGATAACTAATCAATACTGCAAGACTATCAAATATTTGATATTTTTGCCCGCAAGTTTCTAGTCAAACTATATAAATATGGTACTCTTCACTGAACTCAAATAAATAAAATTAATTGTATAGAGACAGATGGATAAAGAGCTGGATGATGTGGAGCTAACTATGCCTGAATTGCTTCTAGATTATCTGGAGAAATATAGTTTTTTCTGCATATCTTGAATGATAATGCATCTAGTATGATTTCAAGATAGGCAGTATAAAACTGAATGCATATTTTTTCGTCAAATGATCTTAAATTGAAGATAAAAAGATCCATGATAGCTTCATATTTTATTGCAAAATCATAGTAGCCCATACATTATCACAAACATGGACTTTATTTATTGCATAGAAAGATACTCCTTACAACTATAGCATTAGAATGTACGATCATAATCATACATCCACAATACAAGATCCTAATGTTGGAATCAGAGATCCTACGGATGTTGTTATTAAAATCAGACTTCCCTTTTTATGTGCCTAAATGTATCTCACCTTAGGTAATCATGATTGCTTTTTCTTCAGACCTTGGCTACGCATTGGGCGACACCAAAGAGGACTGCACATATTTTTCATTTTCTTACTGCCATCATTTTTAGATCAACTGTGGCTGAAACTAATTAAATGAATTTTCAGTGTTTACATTAGCCCTTGCTGGAAAGCAGCACTTATATTTGTTTTCGACTTTTGGGTTTTGGATTTTCCCAGTAATGCAATGCGAGTATGCCCTTTATTTTCAATTTCATAACAAGTGGATATATAAAATATAAGATATAACAAATAACAGCAATTTAACAAAATAAATATGTTGGGGCCAACTTGAGCTCTTATGGTAGACATTGTAGGTTTGGCTTCACTGCCTATATTTTTGTGAGTATTTGATATGTTTGTGTAGTTACTATAAAAGGGTGATTAATAATAATAATAATAATGATGATGATGATAATAATAAATATAGAAAAAACAAAAGTTGTATTACTTTGAAAGATTCGGCAGTGGAAGTAATAAAAGAAATTAAGCCCCTGCACTATATATGCTCTGTCCACCACTCCAACGTACCTTTTCATGGTTTTCTTTAATCATGTAGAAAATGGCATGGACAGTATAGTAGCAAGGACACCATGAATATCAATTGATTGAACGACGAGCACACACAAATCAATTCACCGGATTACACCAGACCAGGGGAATATGCAGTTAAAACCCAAGCATGAGCAGCTGAAGTTGGTTGATCACCATCGTGATTATGTAGAGCTACAAGATGCATTACTCCATGGGTCAAATCAGCGTGATCATTCACTTCAGCTTGGTTAGCTCTATTTCTAGCAAGTAAATGTGAAGGTCACACATCAATTTATCATTTTTTCTATGAAACATTGCTTGCTTAGTGGTATTTGACTTGAAAGGCTTTAAGCTTATTTATCTGATGCAGCATATTGAAACTTCTCTTGAGTTTCAAGCATGGTGAGCTACACGAACAACCTCCTGACAAGTTGTTACATTAATGGGCGCAGCAGAAGCGTAGCTGCAAAACTAGCAGAAGGTTCTTCGATTCTCCAAGCAGCACATGTATGTCTAATTCCTAAACTTTTTCTTCTAGTTCACTAAAATGGTGAAAAATTAAATGGAAGCATCACAGGCTCTTATATACTTATTAGGCTCATATTGCTAACCGCTCACCAACTGACTTCTACATATCTGTTGGCTCCTGGGATTTTATCATTTGTTGATTGAAACTTTAAGCTGTATATTATTATGCGTTGCTAAGTATTATATTAAGACTTGAAGTCTGTAGGGATTGTATAATTAAGCAGTAAATTTTATTTACAAACTACTTCACTGCTTTTTTACTTTTAAGCATTTATAGTTCTGTATTCTTTCAAGATATTTCAATATGAGTATATTTTGCTTTACATCCATTGATGTGGCCAGAGAAGTAATTAAACCGAGTTGTTAGAGATGAAGAGATGAGATCCAGATATGGTGGACAGTAGCCATGTTCAACGTGGCGTTGGAAGTGATGGGCCAACGGTGACGGGTAAGAGTTCTTAATTTAGGTAATGTGGTCTTCCAATGCTTATCTAGTTATTTTGTATTTTACTGCTAGTTTATTTGATCTTATGTTCCGTACTATTACTAAACTTGACACTGAAATTTTGTTCTGCAAACATCTTAGTTTATGACATTCATCTGCTATTTTATTTGTTGTTGCAATATCTAATCATATGCGTAAGGAATGAATTTATGACTCCGATTTAAGCACATTCACACATAACTCAGGTCGGTTGGATAATTGTCCTGTTTTGATCTACAAAAGGAGAAAACCATACTAGAATTTTGCCACTCAAGATTGCTAAGCTTGAATATTTTCGACAGATGTACGTAATTTTGTTTTTATTTATTGATTCTGCTCAACTTAAGAAGCTTTGTAATGTCTTGAAAAAATTAACTAAGTTTACAATAATGATGACGACGACGACGACGATGATGCTGATAATAATAAATCAACCAAGTCAACTAAGTTTTATAATTAATAACAATAATAACAGTAAGAACAAAAACTAAGTTTATAAAAATTAACTAAGTTAACCAAGTTTTATAAAAATTAAATAAGTTTAAAAAATTAACTAAGTTTATAATAATAATGATAATAAATTAACTAAGTTTATAATAATAATAATAATAAATTAACTAAATTTATGAAAAATTTACAAGTTTGAGATAATTTATAAAAATTATCTAAGATAATAGAGTTTAAGTTTGAAATAATTTATAAGTTTAAGTTAATTAAAATATAAGTTATGACATTTTAAGTTTTAGCAATTGAGATAGTTTATAAATTTAATACTAATACTAATAATAGAAGTAGTAGTAAACAATAGTTTGAATAAGTTAATTAAGTTTATAAAAATTAAATACATTTATAAAAATTAGTTAAGTATTATAAAAATTAACAAGTTTATAACATTAATAAGAATAAACTAAGTTTGATAAAAAAATTAACTAAGTTTACAATAGTAAACTATAGTTTGATAAAAATTTACTAAGTTTATAATAATAATAAATTAATAAAGTCAACTAAGTTTTATAATTAATTAACAACAACAACAATAATGTCGAAAACAAGTTTATAAAAATTAACTAACTTAACTAAGTTTTATAAAAAAATAAGTCTATAAAAATTATTTAGTTTATAATAACAATAATAATAAAATAACTAAATTTACACTAATAATAATAAAATAGATAAGTTTATGCAAAATTTATACGTTTGAGATAATTTATAAAAATTAACCAAGTTAATAAAGTTTAAGTTTGGGGTAATTTATAAGTTTAAGTTAATTAATATATAACTCATGACATTTAAGTTTTACTAATTGAGATGATTTATAAGTTTGAGTTAATATAAATAAAGTTATAAATAAGTTAACCGAGCTTTATAAAAATTAAACTAATTTTTATAAAAATTAACCAATTTTTTTAAAATTAACTAATTATTATATAATTTAACTACGTTTTATAAAAATTAAATAAGTTTATACAAATTAATTAAGTTTTATTAAAATTTAAATGAGTTAATGAATTTTAAAAATGAGTTAAGTTTATTACAAAAATTAACTTAATTTTTATAAAAATTTAACTAAGATTTATGAATGTTATTTACATTTAATAAAAGTTTAACTAAGGATGTTTGATATACTTTAAATATGCAAAATAGTTTCATAATCATCCGTTGATTGTTAAACTTGTTTACAGGTAATTAGCTTTTTAGGAGTAAAGATCGGCTACAATGAAGAATTGTGGGTAATCAAGTAATCCAACATGACTTTAATTGTTATACATACTATAAAATTCTGTTAGTAATTGTTGTGTAAACTTGTTATGAATGGTTATGGATTTTATGTGAATTTGCTCAGTTTGTAAAAAAATCTATTATCGAAATGGTTATGGATATTATAATTGATTATTTGTTTAACGTGTTTTTTTTAATTATTTGAATATGATGATTATGTGATTGATTGTTGGTTTGAATACGATAATTATGTGATTGATTGCTAGTTGTAATAAGACTATTATGTGAGCGATGGTTGGAAATGGTACAACATAATAACAGGAAATGTGAGCGTGTATAGTATGTTACAAAACAGTTAATAACTTTTAGCAGTGTTTCAAAAACGCTACGGAAATAAATGAAAACAGCTAAGATACGATTTTTGTAGCGCTGAAAAAACGCTAACAAAACTTTTAGTAGTGTTTCGGTAAACCCTATGATACGACATGCTATTAAAAGTCTGCAATTTTTTATAGCATACTAAAATCCTACAATAGGTCAAGTTTTTGGTAGCGTTTGCCATAACGCTACAAAAAGTTTCAAACTTTTAGTTGCATGTCGTATCGCAGCGTTTACTGAAACGTCACTAAAAGTTTTGGCAGCGTTTTTTCAAGGCTACGAAAGGCCTTTTCTGGTGTAGTGCAGTCATTAAAACACCTTAGGAGATCAGCAAACTTGTAAGATCCAAGAGAGAAAGCTAGAAGATTAAAGCTAGGACAAATCTCAAACTTCAACAACTTAATCAAGGTGGATAATAGTTTAAATCATCTCATTTTTCCTTGTTTTGGTTCGGTTATGTATAGTAATCGAATATATTTTCTATGTTGATCATATTTGGATTTAATGGTCATTGTTTGGATAGAATAATGATTTATGGTGATTTATTGGAATTTTTATGGAATTAAAATGAAAGGTTTTCAAGTAAAAAAACCTTAGTAAACGACTTTCAAACAACGTGATTTTTAAATATGTTGTGTAAAACATAATTTTGGAGATGTGTTTTAATTGCATAATTTTTGGAGTTAATAGGGATGTTTAATTAATTTCCTAAGGTGAAAAAGGCATTTATTTCAGTTTTAATTATTAAAAATAATAAAATAATGAATTTTTCCCCGAAATTTTTATATGATGTAGAAAATGTTTTCAGATTTTCGGTGAATATCTAGGATATTTTTCCAAAGTGATTTCGATTTATTATGAATTTTCTAATCTAAAAAGGCTTAATAATTATATTAAAATATTAATATAATTAATTCTTTTGAAAATAATTTTTGAAATAATTAAATCTTATCTGTAGTACTTTTTCTACAAAGAAAGTGTTAAAGTATGCATTAACCAATAGAAATTTGACAAAGAATAGGAGTTGGTAAAAAATATACTTTAATTAGCAAAATTGCAGATTTCAAGTCATTTACGACTCTGCCATTCGACCTTGTCGAAAGCACCTCGCGACCGCATCATTCTGCAGTAGTTCTGGACTACTCTGTAGCATTTTCAATAGCACCTTTGGAATCCATCGTTCTGCAGCAGTTCTGTACTCTTCTGTAGCATTTTCAGAAGCACTTTTCGACCTTGTCGAAAGCACATTTCGACAACATCATTCTGCAGCAGTTCTTGACCCTTATATAGCCCCTTCAACCTTGTCGAAAGCACCTTTTGACCTTACTGAAAGCACCCTTTCGACGGAAGTTGTAAATGTAGCGGAAGCCCTTTCGTAGCAATTTTCACCAGCTTTGTTTGCAAAATTTCAAATATACCTAACTTTCTAACCGTAAGCCTATTTTTCTATTATGACCACTCTACGGAAAGAGAAACCATCATTTGAACAAAATAGAATAGGTTAGAGACCTTAATTCTACACCTATAAATATTTATAGCTAGAACAAAGTTTAATATTTTCGAAGGAGTTGATTTCTTTGCTTTCGAATATGTTGCTTTATTTTCATTGCTTTCGAAGGGGATACTTTTGAAGGGGTTGTAAAAAAAATTATTTTAACTAAGTTTTCTTTCAAAAGGAGTAGTTTTAACTGGTTTCGAAGTTAAGCTTCTAAAGTTAAATGCTAATACTTTAATATATTCGAAAGGTTTTGAAAGGTAGAATTTAAAGTATTGCAAGGTAGGATCCTAATGTGTTAAGAGCTTTTGAAGGTGGTTATCCTATGAATTCGAAAGCTAGGTTTCGAAGGTATCAAAAGGTTTTATACCCATACTCTATTTTTAAAGGAAAAACCCATGACTATATTAAAGGAATTTTTATAATGGTTTAAAAAGGATCTATCTTCGATAAACTAAACCCACGGGAGTGGTATTACTATGTTGTTATACTAATTTTTCTAATATGGATATATTCACTTTATAATGAACCCATAACTGCATTTTGGGGGAAAATGGTAGGAGAACTAGCTACGTTAACCCAGTATTGAATATAAATCGAATAAATTCCTGAATGTGTAGTATTGCATCCAAAAGATCATGAAGACCAGAATATAGGATGCTAAAATAAAAAGGAAAGATATTGGCAGGGGCCAATAGGTTTACAGTAGGCCCATGAAAACTGTACGATATTGGTAAGGGCCAATATGTTCATAGTTAGCCCATGAAAACTAAGTATAAAAGAGGATGTTAGATAGATAGGTTCATTGTTAACCCATGAAAACTATTTAATTGGACAGGGAGTCCTTAAATGTTTAATCGGTTATTTGTCATCCCATGAAAACAAATAGGTTAATAGTAATCCTAAAAACTATAACTGAGACAGATGTGTGAATTGAATGGGGATGGGAAATCCAGAATTAGTTCAATTGTTTTCTATATCATCATATTATACTGTTCTGAATTGTTTTAACCGTTGTGGATGTAGGAGCACAATATATGATTTATAAAAGTTTTGAGATACTAGTGAAGGGAAACCCGTTCTGCTATGCTGCGTGGTCTCACTAGATATCTATTTGGTATAAGACGATAGATTATTATTCATACCAGGCTTTATGTCTAACCCGAAGTTTTTATTTTCCGCTTAAACTCTCGGGTACTCAATTGATTTTGAGTATTTTGAGATTTAGGGTTTTCAAGTTCTCTTCTTAGACGTATAAAGCTTTCAAAAGCGTGTAGGTGGCATATAGTTATTTAGAGATATCTTTGTCCGCCGTGTGTTTTGTTTGTAAAGGCAGATTTATTAGCTTTATTATATACTCTGATCAGTCAAGGAGGCATCTTCATATGTCATTCCTGGCTTATGGTGTAATAATTATATTTTGCTGAACGTGGTTAACGTGTTGGGATTATGTAATGAACATGAAGTTTTTTGAATGGAATGTGGAAATATGTTTCTGAATTGTTAATTTTTTTTTCATATTCTTATGATCTGTGTATAAATGAATCTAGCACCGCCGTATTTGCTAGCCGAAGATTAATAACTATGGATGACTGCAGTATCGTAGCCGTTAGTTTTGAACCTCCAAATAGGGGAATGTTACAAATGAATTGTGATCCCCTAAACTAGACCCCTCGGGTCTTATTTATAGATGTGGGTCGGCACCTTTCGACCCAATACTTTTGACCTAGTCGATAGGTGGCTTCAGATGCCATCCGATTCCTTCGGCACTTACGCTCCCCTTTGCAATGCTTTCAAATTGGCTCGAATGCTTCCGTCTTCATCGAAAGGAGCGATTGTGCCTTCTCTTCTTTATGTTGCTTTAAAAGAGCTTTCGACTCTATCGATGGGATATTTCCAAGGGCTTCAAAAGTGTTGATCCGGGGACACATTCGGTGCTGTTTGTAGTTTCCAAACATATGCTTGCGGCATGATGCAGAACTTTCCCTGTATATCAAAGGCATTGACCGATTCGAAAGGCTTAAATTTTATTCTAAAATGGTGTTTCGATTAAGATATGCTTCTAAGTGACTTGAGTGATGGCGGAACCTCTTGACATGAAAGGTTTGGCGCGCATATTAAAGGTTGTTATGCATCGTCTTCGAAAGATGTTGCTTTGATTCTTTCGAAAGGTATTCATGCATGCGGAAGCACCTGTTTAGAAAGGTATTTATTGAAGCTAAAGCATGCATTTGACCCCTTCGAAAAATTTCGATACTTCTAATCTTTATTTGTTACATTCCTTCGACTCCTTCGAAAGGCCTTGCTGCTGCTTCTCTCTTTTGTTTTTCTTTTCCTTTGATTCAATAAGGTTACGAAATGGCCGAAAGGATGTTTGGTAGTGATAACAAGTTTTCTTGTTAACATATAGCCACTACATTCTTTAATCCAAAAGGGATCGCTTTGTAGCAGTATATTCCCCAATGAATAATGACACTTGTACGTTCTTCATTTGGCTTGAACATAGTAATCTGATTATATCCTGCATATGCATCCATGAGAGATAACAAACAGTGCCCACTAGTTGCATCAACCAATTGATCAATCTGCAGCAATGGAAAATAGTCTTTCGAATAGGCCTTGTTCAAGTCAGTATAATCGACGCAAGTCCTCCGCTTACCATTCTACTTTTTTTTACTAATACTAGGTTTGCCATCCATTTTGGGTAGTAGATTTATTGAATAAATCCATTTTCAAGGAGCCTTTCAACTTCCTCTTTTAAGGAGTTAGACCACACTTTATCTAGTTGTCTTTTTTTCTATCCAATATGGGTTGCTTCTAGGTTGATATTTAGCGCATAACACAACCAATGGATCAATCCCCACCATATCTAAATGAGACCAAGCAAATATATCTTTATTAGTTTTAATAAACCGAATCAAGTCCTTCTTCAAGTTGCTATCCAATTCCTTTCCTATTTTGACCATTTTAGTGGAATTATCTGGGTCTATGCATGTTTCCTTAAGGTCTTTATGGGTTTTATTCTTTCCTCTTCCCCATGGCAATCAAATTCTATGATGATTTTGTCTTCTTCTATCGAATTAGCATTGATCCTCTTCCTCATGCTTTTAGGGAAAATGTACCTTGCATACATATGTTTTGTTAGTCATATTAGATCTAATCTTTGTGTAAAATGTTGGATGTAAAAATTCATCATCTGAAGGCTGAAAAATGGTAGAAGAATCAAAGTAAGCAGAAGAATCCCTTTTATATTGATCAATTTTAGCAAAATACATTTCAGGAGAGCTAAATTGCTCTCCATGGACAGTACCCCAGCCTCTCTTGGTCAAGAATTTCATCATCAAAAATTTTGATGAGACAAAAGCATTTACCTCTCCAAGTGCAAGTCTGCCAAAGAAAGCGTTGTAATAGAATGGCTGGTTAATGCTCACCAAGAAAGTTTCAAAAGTTCAAGAATATGGTGGTACCCACATATGTACTACTAATTTTACTTACCCACCGAGGCCGATACTTTTTTGTTGAACCCAAGTATTGATTCAATGCTAGGCTCTAGCTTGTCTTTAGGGATGCCCATCCGATCAATGGCATGCTTAAAAATGATATTGACTGCGTGTAATGACCCAAGATTTTAGGAATTTATCTTGAAAATTATAAATAAGTTTAAAATAAATTTTAAACCAATTTTAAAAGGGAAATTGATATGGCTTGATATGGTGTAACTATATGGGTGTACATGTGTGCACAGGGAATACACATGAATTGAAGCTAAATCCCTGAATGATATGAATGAACATACGTTGATGTGTATGGGAAAAATATATATTTATACAGATAAATAAAGTAAATCCTTAAAAGGCTATATGCAAATATATATATGTAAGGGTGCAACTGATTGTATCTGAGAGTACATGTGCAGGTGTGCCAGTATAAAATAATGTATATATATGTGTGTGCACTAATTATTTCTGTAAGACATATATATACATATATGTATGCTAATCAAGTACTAGAGTTCAAATCAGTAAAATAAAATACACAAACATATTTTAAATACAAACAGAAAGAAAAGAATAAAGGTATAAAAAGGAGTAATCCTTTTGTAAATAAATAAAGGAAGTACATACTATTTTAGTGAAAGCTAAAAATAGAAAATAAGATAAAAACAGAGAAATGTTTTGTATAGGCAAAATTAAGAAGGATACTTGATATATAGATATATAATAACCAACGGAAATCAAGTCACACTTTTAGCATGATAGTAGACAAGGGGAGAAGTATTTTCTGGAAAAGCAAAATTTCTGAAAATAACCAAAAGAATACAACCGCTTTTCTCTTCACAAACTTAAGCCGGGGAGGGTAAGATTTTGGGTTTAGATAAAATGCAAATGACATGATTTCTGATGGGAAAAAATGTCTTTAGCTAGTGCCTTAAACTCTAAGAAAGACCCTGCATAAATAAGCAGTGATATGAGGAACCTCCTCTTCTCCCCGGATAGCTCTTGAGAGAAAAAATATACATTATATATATATATATATATATATATATATAAAACAAGGGAAGAAAAGGGTTTGAAGGCAGAAGCTTACCAATTAACTAGGGAAGTGAAAGAGAGCTAGTGAGAAAACTCACTCAAAAGGCACTAAGTCCTAATGAAGGCAGCCGGTTCATAAGTTAATTTTTCTTGAAAAAAAGAAGAAAAATGTATTTTCATATGTGATGGTCTATCTGTGATTTCAGAGGTTAACAATGTTTTGATTTTTAACTGGTTGTTCTGCTTGTTTTAGTATGTGAAAGTTCTCAGAATTATTAGTGTATATATATATATATATTTTAAAAACCCAGATCTCTCTGATATGTTGATGTTTAGAAACGTAAGTAAATACCCAGAGAATTAAATGTTGAATATAGGCAAGTAGTGTTGGTTTGGCTTAACCCAGAAAAATATAAACATGTGAGCTGCAATATACTTATGTATAAGTGCTGAGGCTTGAAAAAAAAAAAGAATTAGGGGTGCAATAGGGTTGCCTATGTGCTGATGCTCCTGATTCAATGAAAATACAAATAGTCATATACATAGCCAATAAATTTTGTGATTCAGTAAAAATTAGTCATTCTGAGTTTAACTGAAGCACAGATGATTGCAAAAAGAAAAAAAAACCTCTCTCATAAAGCCATAGGCCAATGTTAGTTGTCTATATCCCTTTTTAAAATTGCAAGAATATAAATATATATGTGTGTGTGTGCAGAATCTATTATGTTTAATTGCCTGATTACCTCTGTTTGTTTATGAGTGATGTGGAATACTATGACATGAATGTTTGTTTTAGTGAAATGATTCACTGAATGGGTTTGCCATGAAAAATCAAAAGTGTTACTACCTAAAAAAAAAAACCTGATTAGGAAATGGGGGGTCAAGAGCACTGCAGGAATGACTTGTGTTCTTGAGTAATACAAGTTGACACATGGCTTGCTTAAGCCCTGAGATCTGTGTGTAATGGAGTGAATTAGTCCATTACAGTGTGTCCATTGATTCATTAATTGCAGATGAGACCAAGCTAGATAAATATGTCAATGTAAGAGAATTTGGTATAAAGAGGAACTAGAGTTTTCCTGGAATGAAATCTGAGTAGGGAATAAATGATTTAATCCATTTTGGTGATTTCTCTGTTTTGTATGGATGCTTATTTGATTTATGACTGAGCTGTATGAATGTATGAATGTACCATATCTTCACAAGGTTCTGGAAAGAAGGATTTAAGTGTGCACATGCACAATGACACAGAACATG
Source organism: Allium cepa (assembly GCA_030765085.1). Classification (NCBI taxonomy): domain Eukaryota; kingdom Viridiplantae; phylum Streptophyta; class Magnoliopsida; order Asparagales; family Amaryllidaceae; genus Allium; species Allium cepa. The sequence goes on along the minus strand of CM060938.1, from coordinate 398,296,929 downwards.
CACACATGACTTATTTGTTTTCTAAAGGAAGAATTATATACATATATACATGTTTCAACTTTAACTTGATTAACAAATTGTTTTAGTGGATTTTCTCATACCAGACATGTGTCTGACCCTAGTGTGCTAATGGAATTTGGGGCATCTCATTTAAAATGGGGCAGCTTCAAATGCATTTTCAGGGACTGCAGCAACTAAGTAGGAGTAGGAGCAAGGATTTGAGAAGAAGATTATAGCATGCTAAAAATTAATTAGATAAGAGCTTAAATGATGAAATCTGCATGTATTGATACTTTTAAATTGTAACTTATATTAAGTACTAACTGTTGAATGGATATTTTGCTAAGTATTTTGCTAAGTGTTTTGCTAAGGAATTGAATTGTAACAGGAGTTTATAAATCTGAATATTATCTGAAAAATTGAAGAAGTTAATCTATAATTTTGTAAGTAAATTGAGTAAGAACACTATGATAAATAGGATGGATATATTTTATAAATGTATTAGTCAACCTTGTGTCTTTGAAAAGGATTAAGTATTGGAAATATGGACAGTTGAGTCTCAATGAACAATATGGTTATTCTTTCATTATGGCAATTGAATGCAAGAGTTTAAAAGGCATAGAGAAAATGTATTAGGTTTCTGCATGTTTTCATAATGCAATTTGTACTATGCAAATGTTTTATACCTTATTCTTGAATGAAGGAAGGATCTGTAACATAGGGATAAGGTATCCCACTTAAAAAATATTCTAGAAAAGAGTTTGTAACTGAGGTAGATTCTATAGAAAAGCAAACATAGAAAATGATAAAAACTTATATCATTTTCAGAACATAAGTACTACATCATTAATTTATTTTTATCATAACACAATCTCCTTGATTTTAGGAATTACACTTTATAGAGAAGCCAGTAAGAAATCAAGAGTTGAGGTCATACAAATATATATATACAAATGAAATTTTATTGTATGAGTTAAATTGAACTATGGGTGGATTGATTAAATTTAATCAATCAAATTATCCTCTTGTTTACCATAACTCTGATTAAAACAAGAGGGGCACATACATCTTCATATGTGTGTGCATATCTTTGTGAATACACTAATATATTTATATCGGTAAAAACTTTTGATCCTGGATGAAAATTGTTTATTTGATAAAAGGAAAAATGACTCTAGGCTTTGGAAATATATATATATATATATATATATATATTTAACAAATATATATATATATATATATATCTATGTAAAAAAAATCCTGACGAATTTAGGTATAAAAGAGAGGGTCATTTTATTTGGTATTAGAGCTATGTTACTAAAAACGTAGTTAAAAAAGAAAGAAACTAACCAGCTGTGTAAATTATTATTAGCAAAATATGGTAGGAAGACCACAAAATCAGGGAGCAGGACCCTCCATTGCACCACCAATGGTCAATCTACAAGATTTGGTGAGAGCATTTAGGGATGGGGCAGGACAAAGGCAAGAAAATCCCCATGAAGAGCTCCCAAAATTACTCAAGACTTATACCCATTTAGGAGGCAAAAGCTTTGAAGGGACAGAGAGTATTATGGAAATTCAAGCATGGTTGAGAACATTGGATGTGATTTTCAATGACATGCAGCTTGATGATCAAAGGAAGAGGCAAGTGGCTTCAAGACAGCTGAAAGGATTAGCTTTAAGCTGGTGGGAAGTAATCATTACTGGGAGAAATGAGAATGAAATCACTTGGAATCAATTCAAGGAGATATTGGAAGCAAGATTTGTGCCAGCATTAGCTAAGACCACTTTACTGGAAGAATTTATTAGACTCAGGCAAGGAACATTGAATGTCACTGAATACACTCAAAAGTTTGAGGGGCTTTCCACATATGGAGCAATGCTTGTGGCAGATGAAGCATCCAAAAATGATAGATACATTAAAGGTTTGAACCCAGGACTTAGCAGAACCATGTTGCCTTATGCTGACAGGACATTTGATCAAGTAATAGACTTGGCTTTGAGATTGGAGCAGCATGACAAGGAAAGGGAAAATTTTGAAATTTTTAGAATAATAACGTCAAGAAGGGTAAGGGAAGATATCACCCTTATGATAAGAAGAAAGAAGAGGTCAGTAAAAAGGGTACTGGAGATATTAAAGCTAAGGAAACCAAAAAGAAAATTGAGTGTCATCAATGTGGAAAGGAAGGACATATCAAACCAAGGTGTCCCGAACTGAAAGGAGGAACTTTCAAGTGCTATCTATGTGGGAAAGAGGGGCATATGAAGAGGAATTTTCCTGAGTATAAACAGCAAGGAAAATTAGCAAACTTGGAAGGCAAAGGCAAATCCACAGTGGAGACTAATGTTGAGAATCACAGTCAAGTGGAAGGTATACTATTTATTGTACTATACCCATAGCAGTAGTATATGATACTGGGGCAACTCACCCCTTAATTTCTTATGGACTAGTTAAAATGCTAAATTTAAATTGCATATTGGTCGAAACCCCATTACATATACAAAGTCCACTGGGGAGTTCTAGTGTTTTAGATATGGTTTGTGTGGATGTGGAATTAGACATAGGAGGAGATACTTTTATTTACAATTTATATGTTTTAAACTACCCAAATATAGGTGTTATATTGGGAGTAGACTGGTTAAGACAATTTAAAGCCATAATTAACTTAGACTCATCCACCATATCATTGCAAAACCTTAGAGGCCAGAGGATCACAATTTTGTGTGAAGTGGCTAAGGGAAGGAAATTATATCATTTGATTGACTTGGGAAAAGATTTCAGTGAACTCATTATTGAAGAAATTCCCATAGTCAATGAATACTTGGATGTTTTTGAGGAGGTTAAGGGTGTTCCAGACCATAGACCAATGGAATTCAAAATCCATTTGGTTCCAGGAGCGAGTACAGTGATTAAAAAGCCAACTAGAATGGGGCCAAATGAACTAAAAGAATTAAAGAAACAGTTAGAGGAATTAGAAAATAAGGGTTTTATAAGACCCAGTAATTCTTGTTGGGGAGCCAGTGGTATTTGTTAAGAAACAAGATGGTTCCTTGAGACTTTGTATAGATTATAGAGAATTGAACAAAGTAACTATTAAAAATAAATACCCGTTGCCAAGAATAGATGATCTTTTTGATCAATTAGCTGGGGCAAGAGTGTTTTCTAGACTAGATTTAGCATCTGGTTTTCATCAAATGAAGGTGAAAGAGTCAAGTATCAAGTACACTGCCTTTAACACTAGGTATGGGTTGTATGAATTTCTGGTTATGCCATTTGGCTTGACTAATGCACCATCATACTTTGTAAATTTAATGAACAGAACCTTTAGAGATTATTTAGACAAATTTGTGCTTATTTTTATAGATGGCATTTTAATTCATTCCAAAACAGTGGAAGAACATAAAAGTCAATTGCATATGGTTTTGTCTAGACTGAGCGAAAAATATTTAAAGGCAAAATATTCAAAATGTGCATTTTGGAAAGAGGAAGTACATTTCCTTGGCCATGTCATTTCTGCCAAAGGAATTTCTGTGAACCCCAATAAAGTAGTGGCTATTCAAGCATGGAAGAGGCCTAGCACTGTGAGTGAAGTGAGATCATTTATGGGGATGGCAGGGTATTATAGGAGATTTATAAAAGATTTTTCAAAAGTTTCTACACCACTTACTAACCTAACCAGGAAAAACCAAGCTTTTGTTTGGTCAGAGAAGTGTGAGAAGTCTTTTGAACAGTTGAAGGAGGCATTGGTGAATGCTCCAATTTTGAAAGTATTCCAGGGAAATGAAGAATTAGTTGTGTACACTGATGCTAGTGGGTTTGGCTTGGGTGCAGTGTTGATGCAACAAGGCCAAGTCATTGCATATGCATCCAGACAACTCAAACCCCATGAAGTAAGGTATGCCACACATGATCTTGAATTAGCAGCTGTGATTTATGCCTTAAAACTTTGGAGACATTATTTGTTAGGAACTAAGTTTGAGCTTTACACTGATCACAAGTCCTTAAAGTATTTATTTTCACAAAAAGATTTAAACATGAGGCAACATAGATGGGTGGAGTTCTTAGCTGCTTATGACCTGGACATACTCTATACACCAGGAAAAGCAAACAAAGTTGCCGATACTCTAAGTAGACAACATGCTAAATTGGCTATGATGATGATGGAAGAGTTTAAGGACTTGTCTTTGCTGGCTGAGTTAGAAATTGGGGAGAATAGCTGTGTACTCTTGGATGTGCAGGTGCAAGGTGCACAGGAAAATAGAGGGAAGTTAAGCTTGATGACACTTCAATCAGATTTAATTTTGAAGGTAGGAAAAATGCAAGAACAAGACACAAACTTATTGGAGAAGAAAATTCTCATATTGAAAGGGGAGGAGGTGACAAATCACCATACTGATAAAAATGGTTATTTGAGAAACCAAAATAGAATGTGTGTGCCAGAAAACGTAGAATTGAAGGAGGAGATATTGAATGAATATCATAGAAGTAAGTACTCCATACACCCAGGCAGTACAAAGATGTATCAAAATTTAAAAAGTGATTTTTGGTGGAAGGGAATGAAATCAGATGTAGCCAAATGTATTGCCAAATGTATGACTTGTCAACAAGTCAAGGCTGAAACACAAAAGCCATCAGGGTTGTTGCAACCTCTTAGCATACCACAGTGGAAGTGGGAAGATATATCTATGGGTTTCATAGATGGACTGCCTAGATCTAAAGGAGGAAACACAAGCATATGGGTAATAGTGGATAGGGTAACTAAAGTGGCACATTTCATCCCAGTTGAATCAGAAAGGAAAGCACCAAAATTAGCACAAGTATTCATGAAGGAGGTGGTAAAATTGCATGGCATTCCCAAAACCATTGTGAGTGATAGGGATACCATCTTCACCTTAAAATTCTGGAGAAGCTTTCAAGAAGCCATGGGAAGTGAATTATGCTTAAGCACTGCCTACCATCCTCAATCAGATGGGCAGACTGAGATGGTAAACAAAGTTTAAGAGGACATGTTGAGGGCATGTGCACTGGATTTTGGGGGCAACTGGGAAGACTATCTCCATTTAGCCGAGTTTACATACAACAACAGCTATCAAAGCACCATAGGAATGGCTCCATTTGAAGCCTTATATGGCAAGCCATGTTTGTCACCTGTTTGTTGGGTAGAAGCAGGAGAAAGGGCTATTTTAGGGCCTGAGTACATAAAAGAAACTAAAGAGAAAATTGAGTTGGTAAAGAGAAGAATGGCAGCAGCTCAAGATAGGCGAAAGAAATTTGCAGACATGAAAAGGAAGTAGGTGGAATATGAAGTAGGAAATTTTGTTTTCATCAAAATCTCACCCATGAAAAATGCACTGAGATTTGGGAAACAAGGCAAGTTAACCCCAAGATATATTGGGCCATACAAAATTCTGAAAAGAATTGGTTCCTTGACATATAAGTTGGAATTACGAGAAGATATGCAAGGGATGCATGATGTTTTTCATGTATCACAATTGAGAAGGTGGTTCCACAACAAGGCATAAATTCTGGAGACCCTAACCCAAGTGCAAATAAATCCTAATTTGATTTATGAAAAGGATCCAGTAGGAATTTTGGCAAAGGATGTGAAAAAATTAAGGAATAAATAACTGAAACTTGTGAAGGTACAGTGGAGTCATGATCCCAGTGATTGCACATGGGAATTAGAAGACAAAGTTAGGATGAACTACTCTAAGCTATTTTCAGATTAAAGGTAATTTTAATTTTTAATTTGTTTTCCTTTTGGATGCATGTATTTTTAGTTATTATGATAGAACTAAAAATCTATTTGATTGAAAATGTACTTGTTCTTTGAATTAAGTTTGAAATTGGTTTAAGCTTAGGAAAAATTGTGGGACACAATTTCCAAAAGGTGGGTGTATTTAATGACCCAAGATTTTAGGAATTTATTTTGAAAAATATAAATAAGTTTAAAATAATTTTTAAACCAATTTTAAAAGGGAAATTGATATGGCTTGATATGGTGTAACTATATGGGTGTACATGTGTGCACAGGGAATACACATGAATTGAAGCTAAATCCCTGAATGATATGAATGAACATATGTTGATGTGTATGGGAAAAAAATATATTTATACAGATAAATAAGGTAAATCCTTAAAAGGCTATATGCAAATATATATATATATATATATATATATATATATATATATATATATATATATAAGGGCGCAACTGATTGTATTTGAGAGTACATGTGCAGGTGTGCCAGTATAAAATAATGTATATATATGTGTGTGTGTGCACTAATTATTTCTGTAAGACATATATATACATATATGTATGCTAATCAAGTACTAGAGTTCAAATCAGTAAAATAAAATACACAAACATATTTTAAATATAAACAGAAAGAAAAGAATGAAGGTATAAAAAGGAGTAATCCTTTTATAAATAAATAAAGGAAGTACACACTATTTAAGTGAAAGCTAAAAATAGGAAATAAGATAAAAACAGAGAAATGTTTTGTATAGGCAAAATTAAGAAGGATACTTGATATATAGATATATAACAACCAATGGAAATCAAGTCACACTTTTAGCATGATAGTAGACAAGAGGAAAAGTATTTTCTGGAAAAGAAAATTTTCTGAAAATAACCAAAAGAATACAACCACTTTTCTCTTCACAAACTTAAGCTGGGGAGGGTAAGATTTTGGGTTTAGATAAAATGTAAATGACATGATTTCTGGTGGGCAAATATCTTTAGCTAGTGCCTTAAACCCTAAGAAAGACCCTGCATAAATAAGCAGTGATATGAGGAACCTCCTCTTCTCCCTGGATAGCTCTTGAGAAAAAAAATATACACATTATATATATAAAAAAAAAACAAAAAAAAAAACAAGGGAAGAAAAGGGTTTGAAGGCAGAAGCTTACCAATCAACTAGGGAAGTGAAAGAGAGCTAGGTGAGAAAACTCACTCAAAATCTAAGGCATTAAGTCCAAATGAAGGCAACCAATTCATAAGTTAATTTTTCTTAAAAGAAGAAGAAAAATGTATTTTCATATGTGATGGTCTATCTGTGATTTCAGAGGTTAAAAATGTTTTGATTTTTAACTGGTTGTTCTGCTTGTTTTATTATGTGAAAGTTCTAAGAATTATTAGTCTATATATATATATATATATATATATATATATAATAAAAACCTAGATCTCTTTTATATGTTGATGTTTAGAAACATAAGTAAATACCCAGAGAATTAAATGTTGAATATAGGCAAGTAGTGTTGGCTTTGGCTTAACCCAGAAAAATATAAACATGTGAGATGCAATATACTTATGTATAAGTGTTGAGGCTTGAAAAAAAAAAGAATTAGGGGTGCAATAGGGTTGCCTATGTGCTGATGCTCCTGATTCAATGAAAATACAAATAGTCATATACATAGCCAATAAATTTTGTGATTCAGTAAAACTTAGTCATTCTGAGTTTAACTGAAGCACAGATGATTGCAAAAAGAAAAAAAACTCTCTCATAAAGCCATAGGCCAATGTTAGTTGTCTATACCCCTTTTTAAAATTGCAAGAATATATATGTATATGTGCAGAATCTATTTAATAGACACCTATGTTTAATTGCCTGATTACCTCTGTTTGTTTATGAGTGATGTGGAATACTATGACATGAATATTTTTTTTAGTGAAATGATTCACTGAATGGGTTTGCCATGAAAAATCAAAAGTGTTACTACCTAAAAAAAACCTGATTTGGAAATGGGGGGTCAAGAGCACTGCAGGAATGACTTGTGTTCTTGAGTAATACAAGTTGACACATGGATTGTTTAAGCCCTGAGATCTGTGTGTAATGGAGTGAATTAGTCCATTACAGTGTGTCCATTGATTCATTAATTGCAGATGAGACCAAGCTAGATAGATATATCAATGTAAGAGAATTTGGTATAAAGAGGAACTTTCCTGGAATGAAATCTGAGTAGGGAATAAATGATTTAATCCATTTTGGTGATTTCTCTATTTTGTATGGATGCTTATTTGATTTATGACTGAGCTGTATGAATGTATGAATGTACCATATCTTCATAAGGTTCTGGAAAAAAGGATTAAAGTGTGCACATGCACAATGACACAGAACATGCACACATGACTTATTCGTTTTCTAAAGGCAGAATTATATACATTTATACATGTTTCGACTTTAACTTGATTAGCAAATTGTTTTAGTGGATTTTCTCATACCAGACATGTGTCTGACCCTAGTGTGCTAATGGCATCTGGGGTGTCTCATTTAAAATGGGGCGGCTTCAAATGCATTTTCAAGGACTGCAGCAACTAAGTAGGAGTAGGAGCAAGGCTTTGAGAAGAAGATTATAGCATGCTAAAAATTAATTAGATAAGAGCTTAAATGATGAAATCTGCATGTATTGATACTTTTAAATTGTAACTTGTATTAAGTACTAACTGTTGAATGGATATTTTACGAAGTATTTTGCTAAGTGTTTTGTTAAGTGTTTTGCTAAGGAATAACAGGAGTTTATAAATCTGAATATTATCTGAAAAATTGAAGAAGTTAATCTATAATTTTGTAAGTAAATTGAGTAAGAACACTATGATAAATAGGATGGATATATTTTATAAATGTATTAGTCAATCTTGTGCCTTTGAAAAGGATTAAGTATTGGAAATATGGACAGTTGAGTCTCAATGAACAATATGGTTATTCTTACATTATGACAATTGAATGCAAGAGTTTAAAGGCATAGAGAAAATGTATTAGGTGTCTGCATGTTTTCATAATGCAATTTGTACTATGCAAATGTTTTATACCTTATTCTTGAATGAAGGAAGGATCTGTAACATAGGGATAAGGTATCTCACTTAAAAAATATTCCAGAAAAGAGTTTGTAACTAAGGTAGATTCTATAGAAAAGCAAACATAGAAAATGATAAAAACTTATATCATTTTCAGAACATAAGCACTACATCATTAATTTATGTATAATCATAACAAAATCTCCTTGATTTTAGGAATTACACTTTATAGAGAAGCCAATAAGAAATCAAGAGTTGAGGTCATACAAATATATATATATATATATATATACAGATGAAATTTTATTGTATGAGTTAAACTGTACTATGGGTGGATTGATTAAATTTAATCAATCAAATTATCCTCTTGTTTACCATAACTCTGATTAAAACAAGAGGGGCACATACATCTTTATATGTGTGTGCATATCTTTGTGAATACACTAATATATTTATATTGGTAGAAACTTTTGATCCTGGATGAAAATTGTTTATTTGATGAAAGGAAAAATGACTCTAGGCTTTGGAAATATATATATATATATATAACATATATATATATATGTATGTATGTAAAAAAAAATCCTAACAAATTTAGGTATAAAAGAGAGGGTCATTTCACTGCAGTACTAGTATCCACAAGAATTTTGGATACCATAGAAAATCCAACTTGAGTTGTGATCGTTAGGGTATCATTATGTAGGTGATGGACTCTCTTCTTCATCTCTTGGGGTGTGATGACAAGATTTGGAATCAGGGTGTTGAGTCACGAATTTTTTAGTGGGGGCTCTTCTTGAACGGAGAGCACCCCTTCTCTAGCCTCTTTGATGTATTTGTTCCTTACCCCTTTGCTAGTCCCTGGTAGATGTAGCCCTCCATGAATTACGTCGAACCTATTTAGCAGCGGACTCAAGCTCAAAGGATCTTCCTCCTCCAAGATATGAACAGCATTACTGGGAAACTTTTGCAAACCATCCCCAGTCCATGGAGCTATCTGTTTGTCCTGGATGAACTCTTTCAAATGACCCTCACGAATCAACTTCTGAATGAATCCAACCAAGTCTCTACATTCATCAGTTTTGTGGCCTTTGGCTTTGTGATAAACGCAATAATCATCCCCTTTACTCTGTTTTGGATAATTCTTTGCCTTAAAGGAAGTTGGGAAGTTGATCTTCTCCTTTGTCACACCGTAAAAATGGCTTGTTTAAAGAGATTGCATTAGCATTAGGCTCTTCCCATCTTGTACTCTTATATCCTCGATCCAATCAAAACCTTCCACTTTCCTCCTTAGGAATTTCTTTCTTTTTAGTGCGATATAGCTCATCCATACGAATGAATTTGTTGGCCTGAAAATGAAAGTCCTACAGATCCTTACACCCATGAATAAAGAGTTGTTTCTAGAACAGTGTATTCTCAATTAATCCAAATTGTTCTGTAATGAGCTTATCACGGTAATTCATGTCTATAGCCTTTAACGCTTCTATGTTGAACCTTTTGAGGTAATCTCCCAAAGACTCTCCATGTCTCTATTTAATGTTGGCTAGAACTGTATAATCAATGGTTGGGTCCTTGTATATACAAAATTGGGTAGAGAACTCATAAGAAGATTGCTTCCATGAGTAGATCATCTTTTCACATTAATACAATTTAGCTGTGGCCCTTTGGAGAATTACTAGAAGCAACCTGCATCGTACGGCTCCAGATGCATTATACATATCCATTTAGCTATCTAAAGCCATTAAGTGATCTTCGGGACATGTAGTTCTATGATACTTCAGAGTTGGGATCTTTACATAGGATGGGATAACTGTTGACATGATTTTATCTGTGAAAGGGGCTACTCGCTCGTTATCGTCTACTTTCTCATCCATAGTTCTCTTTCCCTTAGTATTTAGCGTATATTTGATCGATTTTTCAACCACATCTTTCAAATAAGCTTCGGCGTCATGATAACTTTTCCAGTTTGGAGTGTGCTCTTTCGATGTTGAGCTTCTACACCGTTTAATTGATTTTTCTAGTACTCTTCCTTGATGATCAAATTTAGTTGGTGGACGATCTTTCTTTTTTGAAGATGTAAAATTAACTTTGCTCTTGTTTTCGTCTTTACAAGCCTTCAGATTCCTTCTCAGAGAGATTACCTCATCTCCATTCGTTGGCTTTGATGTCTTAGAATATTTTTGAGATAATGCTACCTGGAGAAGTTCCTACATCTCCAGTAATTGCTGTTCCAAGTACTTTATTTTGTTGGCATTATCGTCCTGTTAAGATGGTTGCCCAGGCACAAACCTCTCCAAGTTGAAAGTTGGAGTCATGCTCTTTTCTAAAGTTGTATTGTGAACGGCCTCTTCGTCCATTCGGCTATGTTTTTTGGATTTTATTTTCCTACACCAAGTTAAACAATCCACAATTATTCTATATGATTGCCACGAGATCGGAGGTTCGAGGCCTCCTTCTACCCTAAAAAATGTTAATAAAGAACTTGTCAACAACCCCAAAGCAATGTAGTAAATAAGAAATATTATTTACGCTTGAAAAGGGAAAATTTTGGAGGTGATCACTCCCTTCGAAACCCCTTTCGAAATTGAGTTGACTTAGATAAATTAGTTTTAAAGGATGAACATATGAAAACATTGGAGATAATTGATAGTTCCAATGAACCTTATTGAAATGTAGGTAAAGGAAAAAAGCACCTCCTTTAAAACCTCTTTCTTGATCGAGTCAAACGGGATAATTTATATAAGCACTCGTTCTTTTCGACTGTGTCGAAAGGGTCGTTTTTCCTTTAAAGAGGAGTATGTGAGCTTTTGACAACATTGTTTACGCATTATAGGATGAACTTCTTGGGAGGGGTTGTATGTAGTGTAGTGTGGGTATACCTTTCGAAGGAGTTTATCCAAATATAATCCCTTGTCTTTTATAAGTTAGATCCCATTCGAAACATCCTTTTCGACCAAGTCGAAAGGGGTCTTGCTTTTTTAAAGTAAACCTAATATACAATACACAAGCTCTATTCAATGTATGCAATCGAAAATCATCTTGGAAAATCATCTTAGATAATCATAAGTTCAATGAACATATTAGGGATGAAACATCATCACCGTCTTTATTTATCATTATGAATCGTTAAACATGATAATAATGTGTTTCGTATGCATATCATCTAAGTTGATCTCATGGCATCGCATAAGACAAAAAGGAATTAAGAAGATAAGCTAGCATCCTATGCAATCGATGATTATACTAGCTAATGATCGAACTGCTCTCACTTATGATTGAAATATTTAGTGTATCCGCGTGCTTCCTTCTTTTAACATTAATACAAATTGAGTTACAAGCAAGAGAGATTTTTTTCCCAAATTAATTTAGGGTTACAAAGACTTGATTTTACTCAAAAATGGAAGAATGAGTTTCAGATTCCAAAATCCCATCCCTAAAATCGGACCCTTAAGGTCGTATTTATAGATACAGATCGGCTCCCTTTTGCTCCGTCCTTTCGATGAGGTCGAAAGGCCTTCATCCAACCTTTCGCTCATCCCTTTGAAGAGATCGAAAGGTCTTCTTTCAATCTTATGTGTGTATCCTTTTGACATAGTCGAAAGGTCTTCCTTCATCTGGCTCATCCCCTTTCGATGTGATCGAAGGGCTTTTCTTTTGTCCTTCCTCATTTATTCTTCCTCTTTTGCCCATTCTTACCGAACCTTTCGACCGACTCGAAAGGTCTGCTTTATTAACCTTTCGATGTTGTTAAGTTTGAGTGTCCCTTTTGCTTTACTCTTCACTGGGTTGCTTTCAACATCATCGAAAAGGTAGGTAGGAGTGCTCTTTGCTTCATGTTGCTATTTTTCATGTAGAGTTTTCATTATGCTTTCGAAGGTTCCAACCACTTCGAAAGGCTTGTTGAAGGGCTTGCCTTGCTTTTGAAAAGTGTATTGGAATCAATTCTTCAGGTAGTAGATTGACAACGACGAAACCTTCTATTTCGAAGGATTTGGTTCACGTGCACGATTCTTTCATTTAACACCTTCGAATGGTGTTTCGAATACATTCTTTCTTTCTTTTTTATATGTGAATACATATGTGTCGAATGGTTTTAATGAGGCAGAAGGGTAACCTTGCCTTCTTTTCCCCCTCTTTTCAAAAGCTTTTTCCCTGTTTGTCATTTGTAATGATACCTGGTGCTTCCTTTAAAATCTATTTCAATGCCTTCGAAACACTCCCTTGAACCTTGGCGTATCCCATTTCTTCAATTATAATAGACTTTGCACTTTTATAAGACTTTTGTCGTACTTTTGTTCTAAAGTGGATTTTATGGTTAAAAAAACCATATAAATAAATATAAAACAATTATTTACAAAAGGTACTATTATATTGATAAAACGATATCAACTCTCCTTATATTTCCAAATCAAGTATATATCATCGTACAATTATTATAAATGATTTATCATTACTTTTTAACTATTTAAAATGAATTATCATCATTTTAAAAAAATTATTTGAATGTTTCTAATAATTATTAAATTATTAAATCCCAATTTAAATTCATAAATCTACAATTAAATATAAGGGTATTACTGATGATGTCATAAATACATTCTATTTCCCAAAAATAATATAATTAATTTTATTTCATATACATTATTAAATAGAAAAATAAGTGTATGTATCCAGCTCCATGCATAACTTTTGATGATTATAAAGTTGTTTATCGAAAAAATGGTTTTTGGTTGATTTCATCGATATTTTTTTCAAGAAAATATTTTTGCGAGTATTTCTCCAAAATAGATTTATTTTTATCATTCATTTTACAAAAATCGATTATTTGATGAAAGGATCTGTATTTGAATATTTAAAATAAATTTAATATTGTTAATTAAATTGATCAAAATTCAGGTGTTACAATTTTTTTACATAAGTATGGATATCTTTATTAATGTCATTTGTTGCTTGTTTGGATGATTTAGGGTTTTATCAGTTGGCTTGGATTTATTTATATCTTTGGAGCGGATGACCTTTTTATATATACCCACCTAGTTGTGTATGATCCATATTATATGATTATATATTGTATGTTGTTCCGTTGCGTTGTGAGATTCTGTGTTGTTTGGTTTACTCTTTCTTCTCTCTTCTAATCCTTCTTCTTTCTTTCACCTAGCTATTCGCTTTTTCATTCAATTCGTGCTGGACATATGTAGTTTAGTGTCAGGCTCAAATATCGAAATTGCGGGTCATCACAATACCTGTCAAGATTGCATATTTATACATCTGTTAAGAATAGATTATGTAATGCTCTTTAAATGTTAGGCATTATATTACTCATGGTTAATGGGGAAACCAAGTGGTTACATACTGATAGTTGTTGGATAACTACAAAGTGGCTCCCTTGGTTGTTTTCTATTGATTAATATAGCAAAGGTCAAACGAACAATATTGATGTGATAATTTTACACAAGTCCCTCGACTTGAGAATACTATTAGGCTTAAATATCGGAACCCCGCTTTGATTATAGTTAAATAGTTGCACGATATCTATTGAATGATTATAGCTGGTTGTATTTGGAGCAATAGAAATGAAATAAAATTCAAAAGAGAATTCATTCCCTTAGTTATATAGAGTTAGTATCGTTGAGTCAACTTAACTCAACTCAAAGTGACTGGCCAGAGCTATACGGTTGATAATCGCTTACTTACTTTACGCTTTTGAGTCACACAATAGTAATGATGAATTCGTCGAAAACTCACATGATTTAAATGATTTATAAAATGTTGTAAATCAATTAATATTTAAGAAATATTCATTATTATTTAAATTAATTAACGTTTGTGATTTATTTGTAATTATTTAATCACATTTATAAAAGTTCTATTATCACACATCAGTATACAATATCAATGCAATTTTAAATTAGTTAAATAAAAGATGATTACATGAAGGGATTTATGGAAATTTTATGACATTTTATGGCATGTAATTTTGGCCATACCACGTCGAAAGAGAGGAGCGAAGAGAGAAAAATAATTAAGGGAATTGATTAGGGAAAGTTTCAACTAACGAATGTGTATCATTCTTTCAATTAAACAAACCCACAAATTCATTTCAAATAGACATTCGTTTATTTTCATTCAATTTTTCTCTTCTCTCCTCCTAAACATCCATGGCGAAAAATTTCGATTTCTTAAAAAATCAACTCTAAATCTGACATGAACATTAAAAAATAATGAAATATCAGTGGTTTATCCATCTCTTGCAAGGATTGGTTGTTGATCATAGAGATAAGTTCATTCGGGGTTTGATTTTTGAAAACATCTATAGATAATTATCTAATTTAACTTATTTATGTCACTTCTGTATTTGGATCTCATTTGATTGGATCTCATTCGATTCATTTGGTGTTTTATGGCTCATCTTGTAACAAGTTTTTAAAAACCCTTTATCTCTATCTCTGTTGAATGTATGTTAATTAAGTTGATTTAATTCAAATCTAATTTTGCTCTTCATCTCATCTCAAAATATATTCATTATTATCGATATAAATTTGTCCACCTTCTTCCATTATAATTTGCTAACTTCTTAGTGTTTTTTAGTTTTGTATGTTCCTATCATTAATTTAAATACTAGTGTGTGGCCCGTGCTATGCACACGGACATTGTTTGTAAGCAAGTAGGTGTAAAAGTTGGTGTACAATGTTGTGTAGTAACGTAAAGGGATCTTATGTAGGAAAGGAATGTAGATTTGTGGTATAATTTGTCGTATGCTGGTAAATGTAATATATGTACAGATATACAAATGTATATGTATGTGTATATATATATATACATACTTATATATAGATGTTATGAAAATTGGGCTTAAGTGTGGAAAGTTTATATGTTGCTAAATTTTGTGAAAAACTGGTATTATTAAGTGATGAGCACGTAATTGTGCTTCACTGGTTGGGATATGTGAGTTGGTTGAAATTAGGCAATGAATAGTTAGGATTGGGTAGAAAGATGTTGTGTCCAAAATAGGAAGAAATTGGTCCGACACGAAGAAGGGATATGTGGGTAAAAAAATTGGTTATTTTATATCGAAGGGGCCGATGGATAGGGAGTGGCTTTTGTGTTAAGCTATGACTTATATTGTCTCGCCTACCACTTACATGTATATATATACATATATGTATATACATATACTTATATATACATATATATATATATATATGTGCGTGTGTGTGTGTGTGTTTGTTTATTTGTGTTTCTGTATATGTGTATTTGTATGTGTGTGTATGAGCGATATATGATGCATCCGGTTGGTAGCATTCAAATTGCACGTTGATCTCAGCACTAAGTTTACGTTTAAATAATTGAAACAGTGGAGAGAGAGTCGGTGGAAGAAGAGAGAGAAACTTAAACATGGGGAGTGTATGTGAGAGCTGTGGAGATGATGCACTGTTTGGGGTGAAGTTTACTAGTTTTCATATGTATGGGTGTGTGTGTGTGGGTATGTATATGTATGTAACGATCCCAATTTTGAATTGAATTTAAATTAATAATTAATGTAACTTTGGAATAAATTTTCATTTGACTTTAGAATTTGAATTTAAATATCGAATTTGTATTTGAATTTAAATAAATGACTTAGAAAAATGATTTGTGTTTAGGAATATTATCTATGTAAATTATTTATGGGTAGCTCGTTTCAAAAACATTTTCTTTAACTCAATGTGTAAATAATATTGAGTAAGAAGATGTATTTATAATAGAATAAATTTTATCAATACAAAATACAAGTATAAAATATAATTGTAAAATATATTAATATGAATTAAAGGTTTGATAGTTAAATTTCAAAACAAAGAAATAAAACATAAATACTAAATCAAAACATGATAAGTTGTGCAAGAAAATAAAAGTAAGATAAAATAAATATCTACAAACAAAACAAAGAAGTATGACATTAACAAAAGAAATGAAAGGAAAAAAAATAGCAAATTTGGAAGCTTGCAAAAGAAGATAATAAAACTACCTACAAAGCACAAAGAAAAAAAAATCAATCAAGCAAGATGATGATTCATGTAAACAAGAGGTAAACATATGTACTTATTAATATCTTTTCAGCCGAAATATCCTCCAAAAGAAATTTCTTTGGTCAAAAATGCTGGCAGCAAGAAAATATCTTTGATATTGTACAAAACAAATTATATCACCTGTACACCTATCTTTTCTATACATACATCTATCCTATTTTAGTTTGTTCATTCGAAACCGAGTAAACCAGAAATAAACATCACTATATCTTATAAACTTAAACAAGTTCAATTCATTTAATAACAAAATAGGAAAGTGATTAAGGAAAACTAAACTACAGGTTTCACAACAATAGAGCTCTGTTCATTTCTGGAAACATGGTGAGTAAACACACTATCTTTGAAATTTAAATTTTGATAATTAGTTTATGAAAACTTATGTTTGCTATATATTGAAAACAAGTTGTTCTGTGATGTTGCTGTTTTACTGAAGCTATACTTTGTCATGTTCTTCAATATTTCAAGTTCTTAAGCAAAGAAAGTAGAGAAATTTTAATATTTCTTCATATAAATAATTTAAACTTAGGAATTTAAGCTAAATAAATTTTTTTAAACTTGAATCATGGCCTGGAAAGTTGTTTGAAGGTTGACAGTGTAACTTAGACACTGTATATCCAATTTTACAGTAGAAAGGAGATCATATGTTGAAATTCGAATACTTTAAATTGTTAATTTGATTTTATATCTTGAATAAACATTCAAAAATAGGATTTTTGAAACAAGAATAATGATTTTTAGATAACTATATAGGGTGCAGTTCATATATGAACCAAAAATGTTTTTTCGTGAACATCTGTTGATTCAACAAATTTTAATTGTTGAAATTTATTGTGAAGCTAGCTTGATGATACACGAATCCAGGAAAAATGCGAAAAAATTATTTAATGCAAGGATTTTCGGGACGAAACAAAGATAGGGTTTTGGTTCGAGTTTTTCTGTGGTCTGTATGTTCATTGATTTTGTAGCCCTGGGACGATCGAGTTACACGCACTTCTGGGAGATGGTAGAGGAGGGTATGGTCGAGATACGGCCGGAGTTGCGAAGCCACAGGTGAACGGCGTTAGTGGTTAGTGGCACTTTTCTGTTGGGTAGGTTCGTGTGCAGTTCGAACAGATGGGGTAATTTTGATTTCGAACTTTTCGTGTTGAATTGAGCTTGACTTTCGAGTTTGTGGTCGATTTGAAGTTTGTAGGAGGCGACGAGGTTCGTCGGAGGGACGGCGAACCACCGTGCACATGCACGGTGGCGTAAGAATGTCAGCGTCTTGTGTGAAGATTATCTCGAGTTATTACCCGAGAGGATGGCGAGCTTGCACGAGTTCGACCTGGGTGCGTGCGTGAGTTTTCTCAACGCTGTAGTTTATAACCTAAGCTAATAAAAAAAGAACAAGTAGAGGAAGAAGAAGGTATGGGAGCTCGAGTTTGCTCGCGTGTTGCTTCGGGGAGAACGCGGGTGTTTGCTCTAGTCTGGGTTGAATAGGTTTCAAGAAATTGTTACAGGAAGTTTAAAAAAAGGGTCTTGAATAAAAGAACTTTAAATTGTTAAAGTATGTTATAAAGTGATTAAAGATTTTAAACATAATTTAACTCGAGAAATGGGTAGGCAATCTCTAGTGTTAATCGAGTAAACCCGGAGGCATTCTCGAGTTGGTTTTCAAAATTACAAAATTATAAAAAGTGAGTTAAGTAAATTTTTCTTTAAAACAATTTTTAAATATTGTCGACATAATGTTTGATAATGTTAAGTTAAGATTTTATTACAAGTTTAATTATTTGAGGAAAATGCGTTAACAATGTTTCCTAAAATCTTAATTAATATTTTGATTTAGTAATTAACCTAAGTTAAGTATTTAATCTAATCAATATTAAAGTTTTCAAATTAATGATAATTTGATTTTCAACGTTTACGGAAGTTTTAAAATGTTAAATAATATAATTATTATTATTAATTAATTATTTTGGAAAGCAATTAAGAATGATTAATATATAATGGTAAGTAAAGATTGGTTAATTAATTTGTAATTGTAATTAATTAGGGGTTTATCAATTTGCAATTAATTAATTGGTAAATTAATAATTAAGTATCTAATTTATTTGTAATTAAGAATTGTTAATGATAATTAATTACAAAGATGGTTAATTAATGGTTTTTAATGATAAGTTAGTGATTAATGAAAGGATAATCACTTATTATAATTAATTAAGAATAATTAATTAAATTGTAATTAATTAGGGGTTGATTAATTTATTAATGAATTAATTAAAGGATAATTGAATAATTAAAGGTCACTTATTGAATAATTAAAAGTTGATTAATTTAACTAATAAATGATTAAAGGACAAGTAATTAAATAATTTGAAATTAGTTAATGTTAATTAACCATGATTGATGACCCATCTAATTTAAACTAATCAGATAATTAATTAAGTTACTTATGGATGTTTTGAATCCTATTGATTGTTGAACTGTCTGATATTTTTGATGTTCTATGCTTTGTGCTATTAATTGTTCTGTGTGATCTGTGATGAATGTAATTTATTTATCTCCGATAAATTTATATTATCTATGAATCTGTGAATGAACGATAAGCGTTATAAATTGTACCGCTTATCAATATCGATGTGCTTAAATATGTGATGTGATGATTTATGATGTTGCACTATTATGTAAAACCCCTGGACTATACCATACACACACAAATATGGATTGCACGAGGAAATCGGCTAAGTCACAGATTTTTAACAATTGTAAAGATTAAATTCTTGAATCCAAAATAGTTTTGGAATTGGAATTGAAAGCTTTTGAAATCAGTTTCAAAAATAAAAGTTATTTTAAATAACTTAATAAAATTTGGAATTTGAATTAAATTTGAATTCAATATTTGAAATTGAATTCAATAATTTGAAAATTATGATCTAAAATGATTATACAAGTTATAAAGGTACTTATATGAGTTTTTAACCATTTAAAAAGTATGGTTTTGAAATTTAAATTTAAATCCAAGTTCTATACTTGGATGGCTTTAACTTATGTAAATTGTAATCAGTTTTTCCCAAAACGAAAACTAGTTGTTTCAAATAATATAGCTTTCATAAAAAGAAAGGATTTCCAATGTGTATCGAAAGATTCAAGTTTGAAATAAAATTGTAAATAGTTGGAAAAATTATGAATTAACCTTTGTAAAGACGATTGAATCTTATTTTGAAATCAAAGAGGATTTTAAATGGTATGTCTTCCATATACAAGACTTGGATTGGAATTTGAAAGTTATGAATTAAATCTTTAAATGAAAGATTGGATGAGTTAATCCAATTTGAAACGGGAATTATTTTGAAATCCGTAAATGGATCCTTGTGAAACTGGGTGAACTTTGTGAAATAAATCTTTTTATTTAAAAGATTTAAAATGGTAATTTGTTTAAACCATTTGAGAGAAAAGTTTTGGATTTTAAGTTGCGACTTAACCGAAATCTCATATCCATATGTTTTGAAATATTACGCTCATTATTCGGTTTAGCCGGGAAAGGACCTTTGTGTCATATAATCCATTCCGAATAATGATACTAGATATGGATAGCATTTGAAGACCGGTGGTGAAGACCGAGTATTTTCAAAAACGAAAGGAAAACCCGTCGATTGTCTCTGCACTGAGTCGCGCCGATATAGAGATTCCCTAAGTGATGGGAAGTTCGATCGGGATTGTGAATACCCGGATTTACAAGGGCTTCTTCGAAAGTGCCTTCGGTTCTGTTCGAACCCGAAACTGACTTGTATGGATGTGTGTCTGACATTACACTTTGAGATGTAAAACTAGTTTCTATCAAATACATTTCTGTTGGTGGCGGAGATTTATTCTCTTAGCTTAACACCCTTCTCTGGGACGTACGAGCTCATAGGTTATGTAGTTCATGGTTACTAGTGATACATTCCCAATTTGATAATGTGGCATGCTAAGTGTTGTTGTGTGTTGATGATCATTTATTGATCATTTGTGATCGAAGCATGGCTTTGTGAAAAAGCGTAGCTTTGTGGACGATACTTCATCGAGCCTCACAACCCGGTAATGGTCAAAACAGGAATCGTGGCAGCAAGGTTATTTGGGGGTAGCTCCTCCTGAGGGTATGGCCATTTCCTTCTGGATAAAAAAAAGTGATATCATGGTATGGAACCTAGATATTTACTTATGTTGTTTCTTTATAAAAAGTGGTATCATGGTATGAAGCCCAGATACTTTACCGTGTGATTGTTGGATTGAGGGCCCTCAGATAAAGGTTGGCAACGACCAGGGAATGGCATGCTCGTGTCAGTTGTTACCTAGTCACAGAGATAATCCGACCTTATGTAGCAGAGATCCGGTTAGGCTCTTGGGGGCGTCCCTCTAGAGGCGTTCCATTTTATTTAGGAAGTTCTTTTGCCCGATCATTTGTTGGAAATCCAAAGAAACAATACGCGTCCTGTACGGTTTTAGTTGTATGAACTGCCATGGAATGTGGCGGTAACCTGCTATCGAACATGGTAGCTATAGTAGGCACAAGTGCGAAATGCCTATGCTGGCTAAGGTTAATACTATACTTTCGAAATGTTTTCCACTATGCACTAGTAATAATATTAAAATGGTTTTCGCGTATCAAGCATGTTTGACTGTCATAAGGAGAAATCTCTTCCATGTTTGCGCTTGCATTGTGTGTGCGGTGGGAGGCCTTATGGTAGTTTCATTTTCCAAAAAGCATTGCGGTTTTCAATGTTTTAGAAGCTTCTTTTATTTGTTTTAAAGATAAACTGTTTTTGTTGCTCACATCAGTCTCATGACTGACCTGAAGTTTATTGTTCCTTTCCTAAACTCTGAGTGCCCACTATTTTCCACACGGGCAGTCTGGAGTTGGATTTTTCAGATAGTCAAATAATAGGAATTGATTTGATAGTCTTCGAAGCCTTTTGGATTTGTGGATCGTATTTTCTACAATTCAGCTTTCATGGCGGGACAACTTGAAGGTTGTTCGAGCTAGTTCTGGATTGGAGATGGATTATTTGGAGTTTGGCATTGAAGATATTCTTTTCCGTTGCTATTCCTTGTATCTCTGATAGTATTGATATTCAGTTGTATCATCCTATTGTATCATCATTGTATCAGATATTGTATCAAATGTTGTATATGATATCATTCATTTTCTTCCGCTATGTTGTACTTAATGGTGTTATAAGCTCCGGCGGATCAGATTCGACGTTTGGATCTGCGGCATTTGAATATGAGTGTCGTATTCGGTGTCGATTTTATGTATATATATGTATATGTGTGTGTGTGTGTATCTGCAAATGTAAATATAGGTTTGTTGTGTAATATAGTGGATTCTTTGTATAAATTCATATATTCAATCTGTACTGCATAACACATGGTTAATGTATTGTCATATGCTTGGAAAATAGTACGTAGTGCAAATATTGATACCGCAAGTATGGATCGATATGTATGGCCATAGAATAAAATCAAATTTTAGTGTGCTATAGAAAAATATAATCAAATAGTACCAGAGCTAGAGCTGCAGTATTATTGTTTATATTGGCTAGCACAACGATGAGATATCGGTTGTAGTACATCAGTCAGTTGTATGCACAGATGTTTACCGACAATTGTGGAGCAATATATGGTAAATGTATAATGAAGGCGGAAATTGGAGGAATACACACATTTCATAAAGTGAAAAAGGATGTAATTGTTCTCCATATATTGTACATAGGCTGGTCAACGAGAGTGATTAAATGTGTTGATTGAGTTGCATACAGTGATGGCTGCAGGGGTAAGTACATGCATGAAATGGGGATAGCACGGTGCTAAATTTTAGTCTGTTATAACTACATATAACTGTGCATATAAGAAAACACGTACAACGGTACAAATGGTACAGTACAGTACACGGACATTGTACGTGTTTATATAAATATCCAGTCGCAATTAGAAATGAAATTATTTTAATGTTTAAACATTGCGTATAACGGATTCAGTTTGGTAGGGTAATATGGCACTAAATATTACAGCTGAGCGGTTTACAAACATAAGATGGTACAAATAGTAATATATAGGGACTGTCATATATAAAGTGAAGTACATAATGAGAATAGACTTCTCTTTGCGGGGGAACATAGAAGTAAATACAGCAGTGAATATAAACAGAGAGAAGTTGAAACATAAAATGGAACCATGAATAGGGTGAAAACAGATAGAGGTTGATGTTGTGGGAGGAAGTTGTTTAATTTTGCGCTTATTTTGTGCTTACTTCTTCCTCTTCCTCTTTGAAGTCCATCTACGTTTTGGGTGCGTCCACATAAACAACGCCAAAGTGAGATTCATTGTCAGCTCCAACAACATCTTCTATTTTGCCTGAAGTGTGGAAACAGCAGTCTGTCTCCTACAGGAGTGCAAAGTGGTTAGGTCGGTTTCGTATTATGTTAGTTGGCTAGCACTGTGGACCGTGTGCTCAATTACATACCTACTTAAATTTCATCGTTTCTTCACTCACCAAACCTGAGTAGTGTAAGAGCAGCAGGGTTAGTGAGATTACAGTATCCGGCTTGTTATCAAGAACAAAAGAGCTATGCAAGAGAAACGTACTCATTTTTTGAGCCATCCTTGACTCGGCAGTTAACTATGTACCTCCAACTTTCATTGTATTGGTTAGATTCATGGATTCAGGTCGATTAGTGTAGGAGTTGTATGGTTGCTGAATATTTAAAATTCTGCTAACAGTCAATGTTTTTCCAGGGTTGATGATGTCATAGTTAAAAGGTCTAAATTCAAACTGAGCTTCGGCACCCATTAAGCTATTGAACGTCTTGCCAATCAGTTCGTCACCATTGCTTTAAAAGAACATAAACAGTGGTGTTATACAGCTGCAGTTGAGAACGATAGGGGTAACAAGATAGTATGTACATGTTATGGATAAATTGTCAAGAATTAGGACTTTAAATTGAAAACTAATTTAACTTATAATTTGTGTAACTTTCTCGATAGTTTGATCATCTCATCCACGCTCCATTTGATTAAGCATGCGGCATCTTTATAAAATGCAATTACAGTAGCAGAACCAGTGTAGTCGAAAACTTCCATCGATAACCGGTACCTATATAGATGAGGTAGACAGTTAGTGAGGGTAAAGTTACCGACTGATTGGATTACTCATACATATCCACCAGATCTTTCGACAAATTTACATGATAGATAACTCCATCCGGATGTTGTGTTGATCTTCATTACAGTTGCGTTCACTACATACTTATTTGACTACATATAAGAGAGTTAGAGAAAAATATTAGTAAAATATTGATGGTAGTATAGCAAAAGAAATAAACAATAAGTCATTATGTGGCAGTCATTAGCTCTTATGTTTATTACCATCTTAGCTATGGTACTTCTAATTTCGTGATCATAAGTTGTTGAAGTTGTTGGTCGATGGCATTCAACTGTGGTCATGGTACTACCTCCACTTTCTATGACTCTTTAATTTATTACAATAAGGGTTAGTATTAGGACATAAAGTACACAGTAGTAGTAGTTGATATAACCAAATAAGGGAGAAACCTGGAATTTAAATCAGCTAAGTCTGGATAGTCAATGCTTGAGTACATTTGTGTAGCATTGGTTGATGAAAAGGTAAACTCTCCTACAATAAGTGGATTGGTTATAAGGTTGAGAAAACAGGGTAAAGTGTAATTGAGCACTAAAAAGTTACCTTTACATAGTTTTACTAAAATAGAAGTGAATGTCGGTGAGGGTGGCTGGTTTTCCGAATCAATAGCACCCACATCTATGAGGTTTTTCTTCTCAGCCCACAAAGTGATAGATATATTCTTTGAACTGTGTAAAAGTTTAATTGAGGGCATTTATAACCATACAAATGAAGATTAATATAAGAAAGTGTTAAAGATGGAACCTTCCGATATAAACCGTAAGCTCTCTCTTAGATGTTTGACATCCAATCCTTGTTGTGACTTGAGCAACATCTAAAATGCTTCATAGAATACCATCGATATCTATAAAATATATGGAGAATTGGGAACATTGAAGAAATATATGGAATACTGTAGTCAGAAAGGGTTGATTAGTAGAACATGGCAAATAGTAGAATGGAATTAGTGTTCACCTGTAGGTTGAGCCACTTTATCTATGCATTGAGTGAGAGTGTCATCATCAACAAAAACAAACCTATATCTAGGAATATTTTACATCGTAGGTGGCAGCCTTTTTACTTGGGTATCTTGACGGAAGATGATCATCAATTCCTCATCTATAGGAGGGTAGGTAAGTTGCGAAGGGTAGACGTTGAATGTTTCAGTTTCGTATAAACACTGTTTTTCGAATGTATGTAAGTACTTGTCTACCAAACTCTTTGGCATGATAGCATGTTGTTGGTTACCCTACGATGGAATAAATGGTTATCCAATGCAGCATAAAAGTAATCAGGAAATATGATGTAAACATATAAAGCGTGATGGAAACAAGCTCTTACATCAACAAGTTGGAGATTAGTGGAGTAAACCTCTTTTGCGGCTTTGGTGATTGAATTCCACATCATAGATGGTCTGACGTGGATGCAATCCCAGTTAGGACCGATGGTTAAGTCAGAGAGTAGCTGATATTTGTTAAAAATAATTAAGACATAGTTAACAAGAGGATGTAACATACAGGTCGGAAAAAAGTAGAATATAAGTTGCAAAGTAAGAAAGCAGATAGAAATTGATTGCCCTGTACTGGATAGAGTGACATAGAAGCTAAAGGGGCAGACTGGTATGCATTTCGTACATGGAATGGAAAGCAAGAAGAGATGAATGTTTAATGCTGGCGTACCTTGGGAGTTGTACAAAGTTGGAGGTAATAGTTTGATGTTGAAGCGGGTATGGTGTAAAAGCAGTGTTTGAATTATTTATACTATTAAAGTGAGGAATATAACTAATTCATATTTGCAGTTCGATTTGAAGGACAGGTGTAGGTATGGTTTTACTGCCATGAAGTGGCTGTAGTTATTTTATGTAGTGGGTTTGAACAGTGGACCACTGGTAAATAAAAACAGGAAAAGGTCAATAACTGCAACACCAGACGATCACTTTAATTTAACTTAGTTTTAAATAAGTAGATATAATTGATAGCCCCACCACCAGTTTATTTAGCGGGCTATTTAATGAAGTTAGATTTTCTGAACCAAATTTATATTCAGCGTTTATTATATGTACATGTGTTCGCTTTTTGGATAAATTACCAATTTGAATAAAGTTTTTTTATGAACAGGGTTCTAGTTGAAATATCAACTATGTTGTCCACAAATTAGTTCGCTGTGTGCATATAATACAGAACGTTAGGATGACGATGAGTGAAATAAAAATACTGTGTAATTTAATATCAACTAACATCTCGCTTGTAGTCAGTTAATTATGGATGATGGAAGATAGAGTGTAGGAAACGGTGGCACATTTGTATTTAACTAGAAGTATAATATACATCAAGTTACAAAACCAAATGAAAATGTTAATGCAGTGCTATCCTATAAAGTACATTGTGTTAATGCTGTTTATGATGGATCTGGTGTATACGGGGTTGGTTGTATACCGGAATATAAAAACCAACAATTAAAATCCTAATACTGATGCAGCATCTACTCGTTCGTCATGTCATCAACGACCAACAGTTTGCATATATATAACTGAAAATACCGTATATAACTTTTGCAGTTAAGTATATTGATATCCAGCTCTACTGATTTCAGCATCTTCTGTTCTTGTTCAGTGCAAGCAAATCTATTAATTTGATAAAGATCAACAACAAAGAAAGCAAGAAAGTTTAGAATTCATGTTTATAGCAATTTTATTGACAACCACGATATCATATTTCCTGTATTTGTAAGAGAATTAAATGTGATTTATAAAGCTAATGGTTATAATATCACTTGATTAGACATAGCTAGCAAACATTCTTTTTAAAAAAATTAAACCAACCAGACTGTCTTCGTTATAATTATAGTGATAAGCAGCTCAGTATGTATCTAAAACAGGTACATCTAAAGAGAGCTCAAAAATCAAGGTTCATGATGTTACTCTTCCAAACAGTAATTAAAGTGAAATACCAGATTATAGAGAATGAAGCATATGAATCAAAATATGAACAACTCAAATTGCATAACAGTGAATAGTTGATTTTGGAAATGGGACTTTATAGATAAAGTGGAGTATTGCAATTAGACGACATAATTACTTTATGGTTACTGGTTGAGCATGAGGAGTGCAACGTTTGCACCATGTCATGAAGATTTGTCTATGATAAGTCATTGAAAAGAGCTACACTAAGAAATGACCGCACAGACCATTTATGACTTCAAAATAAAACGGGTTACATAAAAGGCTTTGAACTAAAGAAAATCAATATTTGGCGAACATAAATAGTGCAGCAAGTAACAAAATTCTATAATAGAAAAATAAAAATAAACAATCATGTACAGTTGATTCCTAAACATAATGCAAGTGTAAGAGAGGAAAAATGTAATTTACAGCTTTGAAATAAACCTCTTTGGTACTACACCCGACCATAGTTTTACATCATATATAGGTCAAAAAATACATTGTACACGTAACCAATAAAATGTAAGTGAATTATGCGTGAAAGAAATTTTAAGTTGTAGAAGATGCTCATGTGTAATGACGCATCGTTTTAATGATGATCTATTTTTCATTAAAGCTGGAAAAGGCCCTAATCCAAAAGAATACCAGTTTGTATGAATCCACAATGCTGTATTTACTGAACATTGATATTACCAAGTAAGAAAAAAAATACTTTTAGTATGTACCTGAAAAATATCTATTCGTATAGAGATAACTATGTTTTTTCGGTTGATTGTTGTCAAGAACCTTCATATCACCTACCCGCACAATTTTCTGGTTTCCCTGTACGTTAAAAAAACCCATTTTTTATAACAGCCTAAAATGTCATGCTGGAGTATTTGTTTAGAAATGTCAATGAAGTATGAAAAAATGTACAACAAAATATAGCTGACATATAACCAATGTCCATACGGGTTTAAGAATACTTTATTGGTATTTTTACTCAAATAAGGTTGTTTAAGTGCATATCCTGTTGTGTTGATTTGCACTGCAATAGTTGAATTTGCATAGAGCCTGGAAGTTGGCTTATAAAAATTGTAAAGTTTTCAATGCTTTAAACTTACTTAAGAAAACAAATGATGGTGATCACAGTACGACATACAATAGTTAGCATGTGGCGAGTACGGGTCGATTCATAGGGAATTGTTAGAATTTAAAAATCTATTCAATCAAATTAGACCAAATGGAGGAGAAATTGTTAACTAGAAACAAAATGAAGCTAAAAAAAATTAAAATGAGATTAAAACTATAGGATTAGAAAACAATTTAGAGGCAAATCCACTCTCATATTTTTGTAAATCAACAAACAAATAATTTATGATCTCTAAGTTTGATATTAAGTGAAATAATCTTTGCATTTATCATAAGCATGGTTTGTTTATGTTATTAATTAACATAACTCAAACCATCAAACTATAATACAACAATTATACCACTTTTAATTCTCATGAAAATGAAGCCAAAGCAAAAGCTATTTTAAGAATGATCTATATACTATTGTAACTAGAAATATAGATCATCAAATTTCATTTTTACTTTCATTTCAAAATCAAAAATGGATTAGTAAATGATGATGCAAATTGTGTTTATGTTGAATAAGAATAGCTCATTTGCAAGAGCAACATAAGATATTAAACCCACTTGTATAAACTTACATCAAAATTCACTCTCATGAAGCATAAACAAAAAGAGATCATAAATCAAAAAATGTTGAAATTACATAATATTTGAGAGCTTCATTACCCCTAAATTGAAGGGGTTTAACTACTCATTTGTGTTATCAAATCAACACAAGTTAGTTTCAACATTAAAAAGCAAAGAAATTAAAACTAAGCAAAGGAAGAAAGAGAGATTGACTACTAACTATTTGTATAAAAATTAAAGCTACACCACTTGCGTAAATGTAAATCTAAGCTATGAACATTAGAAGAAAAAGAGCATAGAAATAAGCATTAACATAAAAGAAAAAAAAGTATGTAGAAAAGAGAGGAGAAAGAGGCTTGGAAGCCATTTTTATTTCATTCAATATAGAGCTTACAACTTACTTTCTTAATTTCCTAACAAATATGAAAGAGTAGAATATGTTCATGTACATAAGAGGGCTATTTATGCATGCATAAAACCCTAATTCTATTTTTTAGGGTGCTTCCCAAAATGCCATTTAGGAAGTGTGGCCACCAATAAACCATTAGCTACTAATTAATCCCTCGATAAAAGTGCATGAAGTTTTAACCTCCACTTAGTTGTCCATTAGCTTCTAATTGTAGATTTGAGCAAGTGGGTGGGGTCCTCCATGTTCATGGTCTTGAACTGTTTCCCTCTTCCTTTCTTTGTATTCATTTGTGCATGCATGTATCTTCATATAAGTCTACCATATACATCCAAATTCCTACAAAAATTATCAAAAAAATGTCCAAGTTAAAAATTCTCAAATTTACACATGCACAAAAATGACCATTTTGCCCCTGAATGAAGATGACTATATGATGATTTGAAAATAATTGAACAATGGTTTTAAACATGTTAAAATGCCCAAATATGACTTTTATTTAAATAAAAATAGATAAACTATGGATGTAAATATATGCACATTTACGTGCACATCAAATACCCCACACTTATCATTTTATACGTCCTCGAATAAAGGAAAACTAAGATAAATCCATTTTTATAGGGAGCACGATTGCATTGAGCATATGCAACAAGCCGTTAAACCTCTGGGTGTCCCCAGTAGGACGAGTGTTGTCTCGTGAGGGTTTTCAGCGGATACTACACACAAAATCCAAATGCAAAGTGAAACTATTTATAAAATGCAAGATTTATTTACAAAGAGATGAATGCGAGTTTTTTGGAAATATATACAAATGAAAGGTTTACTTTTAAATAGATGTAAATAAGCTAAATACAAGTTTTGGTCATTGTCCTGAAAATTTAAGTCATTTACTAGTCAAAATTTCCAATAAAAATCAAGTTGTCATAACAGATAGATCATAGTTTGGCTAGTTGTTTCGATTGATAACACAATGTAATTATGAAATGGATCCTTAGTTAATTATCAGAGTTTATTAAAGTGGTATTTTCATTTCTTTTCAATAACAAGTTAAATCAAAAAAGTTAAAATGGTGCTTAGATTTCAATTGCTTACTCTCTCTTATTTGAAAATATTATTAATATTAACAATATTTACATATGCCTAACTCAGCTAAACTAAGCCCAGATATATTACCCTGCACTGTCTTTCGGGCTTATGTGAGGGGAATACAGAGCGTGGCGAGTGAATACACGGATGTGAACACCTATCGATTATAGGCATTATTAATAAAATAATTTATATATACATACACCTAGCTCAAATAAACTGATGCCAGATATACCGATCATGCACTGCCTTTCGGGCTTACGTGAGAAAGGTACAGGGCATGGCGAGTGTACATACAAGTGTGTACACCTGTCGACTGTATGTGTTAATAGAAAATATTTACATATATACAAATGTTTTGTTTTTTTTAGAAAGAGAGAGTTTTGCAAAATCATCTTAGCACCATTTAACTTAGAAGATAAAAATATTATATCCTTTACTTTAAATTTGCCACTTTTTTGAACAAAGATTTTCAATTAGAACATACTTAAAAATTAACACATATGAACCTTCCTATATACTATTTAAACCATTGTTATTTGTAATCAAACTTCATTTTTATTTTCGTTATGACAAATAAATTTTCAAAATTTTCAATTTATTAACCAAAACTTATACTTATCCCATAGTGTTTCTTCAAAAATAAATAAAAATGTTAGAAAAAGAAATGTTTTCGAGATCTAGAAATTTTGAAATTTTTTTTTGAGTTAGATGAAAATTCAAAAATGCCATGAAAAATTTAAAAAAAAATGAAAATGAGACTCCCCTCACACTTAATTTTAACTGTGTCCGCCACAGTCAATTCATGATATAATGAGTGTAACGGGAGAAAATATGTACATACTTAAAAAAAGGGTTAACATTCTTACTAGACGTAACTTGGCTCATGAAGAATCATGAGCTCCTCCTCTTAGTTATTTGGCAATTCCAAGAAAGGTTTCAAATGATGACCGTTGACTTTGAAAATCGATCCATCCCTGGGGTTTTCTACGGCACCATGTGGAAAAACATTTCGTACCACAAATGGTCCAGTCATCTTGATTTAAGTTTCCTAGGGAATAAATGAAGTTTAGAGTCGTATAAAAGAACTTCCTGGTTAGGCGAAAATGTTTTCGTTAGGATTGACTCGTCATGAAAAACTTCAGTTCTTTCATTGTAAATTTTCTCATTTTCATACGCGTCGTTCCTAAGTTCTTCTAGTTCGTTGAGTTGTAGTTTTTGATTTTTGCCAGCTTTCTCAAGATCAAAGTTTAAGTTCTTTATTACCCATAACGCTTTATGTTCGATTTCAACGAGTAAATGACAAGCTTTACCGTAAATTAAACGAAATGGGGACATTCCAAGGTTAGTTTTAAAAGCATTACGGTAAGCCTAAAGCGCATCGGTCAATTTCTTAGACCAATCTTTTCGATTTTTGTTAACGATTTGCTCCAAAATTTGTTTGATTTGTTGATTTGAAACTTCTACTTGTCCACGAGTTTGAGGATGATACAGAGTGGATAACTTGCTGGTATCGAATATTTTTTATTAAAGTTTCAAAAGATAGATTGCAAAAATGGGTGCCGTTATCACTGATTATTGAGCGAGTTGTGCCAAACCTCAAAAAGATGTTTTCTTTGAGAAATTTCACAACAATTCTATGGTCGTTGGTTTTTCAAGGAATGACTTCAACCCATTTTGAGACATAATCGACGGCGAGAAGGATATACAAGTTTCCAAAAGAATTGGGTAAAAGTTCCATAAAGTTGATACCCCAAACATCAAGGATTTCGATCGTAAGAATGGAGTTTAGAGGCATCATATTTCGTCGAGAAATTCATCCAAGCATTTGACATCAATCGTAAGTTTTACAAAATTCAGACGAGTTTTTGAAGAGAGATGGCCAATAGAAACCACATTGGAACACCTTTTCCGCAGTTTTTCGAGGACCGAAATGTCCAACGTATGCTTGATCGTGGCAAAATGAAAGAACACTCCTGATCTCATTATCCAGAATGCAACGTTAGATGATTTGGTCGGGAAAATATTTGAACAAGTATGGATCGTCCCAATAGAAATATTTCACTTGGGACATGAATTTGTATTTGTCCTGTTTTGACCAAGATGAGGGAATTTCTTTAGTGACTAAGTAGTTCACTATATCAGCATACCATGGATCGATTGAAATTGAAAGAAGTTGTTCATCAGGGAAGTTTTCATTGTTTGGCAAAGACGATGGTGCATTCGGAAGATGAGACAAGTGATCGGCTATAACGTTATCGGATCCTTTTTGTCTTTGATTGTAAGGTCAAATTCTTAAAGTAAAAGGATCCAACGAATCAAACGGTATTCATCATCCTTTTTAGCGAAGAGATATCGAAGCGCAGAGAGATCCGTGTACACGGTAATGTGTGAACCTATCAAGTAAGGTCGAATCTTTTCGAGCGCAAAAACGACAGCTAGAAGCTCTTTTTCGGTTGTTGTGAAGTTGAGTTGAGCATCATTCAAAGTCATACTCGTATAGTAGATGACGTGAAGGATCTTGTTGATGCGTTGTTCTAAGGCAGCACCAACGGCAAAGTTCGAAGCGTTACACATTATTTCGAAAGGAAGATCCCAATTGGGTGCGCAAATGATTGTAGCAGAAATGAGTTCGTTCTTAAGATGTTCAAAAGAAGAGATACAATCAAAGTTAAAATCGAAAGGAATGTCTTTTCCAAGAAGAATCGTAAAAAGACGAGCGATTTTGCTAAAGTCTTTCACAAAGCGTCGGTAAAAGCCAGCGTGTCTTAGAACTGATCGAATATCCTTAACAGATTTAGGAATGGGTAGATTTGTAATTACGTCGATTTTTGCTTTATCTACCTCAATGCCTTTATTTGAGATGATATGTCCAAGGACTATGCCTTGTTTGACCATAAAGTGACATTTTTCCCCATTCAAAGTCAAATATTTTTCTTTATATCGATTCAGATCCAACTCAAGGTGATGTAAACATTGGGAAAACGAATCGCCAAAGATAGAGAAATCGTCCATAGAAAGCGTTCAATCATGTCGGAAAAAATGTCAACCATGCATCGTTGGAAAGTAGCAGGAGCGTTACAAAGTCCGAATGGCATACGTCGATAAGAAAAGGTACCGAATGGACACGTGAAAGTCATTTTCTCTCGATCTTCGGGAGCGATTGGAATTTGGTTATAGCCAGAATAACCATCAAGGAAGCAGTAAAATTTATGGCGGCTAAATGTTCGAGCATTTGGTCAATGAAAGGAAGAGGGAAGTGATCTTTACGTGTCGCGGCATTTAGTTTTCAATAGTCAATGCAAACACGCCAATTTATTTTGAGTATGAATTGGAATAAGTTCGTTTGAATCATTCTTGACAACGGTCAGCCTAGACATTCTCGGTACAACGTGAATTGGGCTAAACCATGAGCTATCAGAGATTAAGTAAATGATTTCGTTGTCGAGAAGTTTAAAAATTTCATCATGCACCGCATCTTTATTTTTAGATTAAGCCTTCGTTGCGCATCATGAACAGGCTTGGCATCGTCGATTAAATGGGCGCGATGCTGAACAAGAGCGTGACTAATTCCCTTTGTACCGGAAATCGACCATCCGATTGCTTTTTTGTTTTTCGAAAGAATAGAGAGTAACGAGGTTCTTGATCAAGAGAGAGTTGCGGAAATTATGACGGGCAATATTTCGTCTTCACCTAAGTATGCGTACTTAAGGTGATCGAGGAGTGGTTTGAGGTCCAACTTCGAAATTTTTCGATCAAAGAATTGAGTTGAGATTCAGACTCAACTGGAAGCGATTTAAAGGGAAGAGTGTATTCAATCTCGTTGGGAATTTTGTGAAACAATTTTTCGTACTCGGCCTCATGTTCATCGTTTAGATCAAGTGTTTCGTTTTCAAAGCTTTCATGAATGGAACTAGCTTCCAACGTTTGGTCACGAGGTTCGTTCGTTCGGCTTTCAAGATTGAAAAATATTTAGATCCAAAATCATGTTTCCAAAAGAGATTTTTATCGAACCGTTACGATAATTGATTAAGGCATTTGAGGTTGCTAAGAATGGTCGGCCTAAAATCAATTGAATTTGACTTGCGGCATTTGTCACAGGTTGTGTTTCGAGAACGATAAAATCAACGGGGAATATGAATTGCCCTACTCGAACGAGCACGTCCTCGATTTCTCCCACGGGCTTCTTAATGGAACGATCGGCGAATTGAAGTGTAATTTTGTGGGTTTGAGCTTACCTAAGCCTAATTGTTCGTACACGGAATATGGAATCAAATTGACACTCACGCCTAAGTCAATCAAAAATTTGTTAATCGTCTTGTCTTCAATTGTACACGAAATCGTAGGGTAGCCAGGATCCTTGTATTTAACGGGCATGGATTGGGACAAGACATCGCTCAAACTGGCGGCTAAGAAGATCTTTTTGGGCACTTGAGTGTGTCGCTTTTGGGTGCACAAGTCCTTAAGAAATTTCGCGTAAGTGGGGACTTGTTGAACGATGTCAAGAAGAGGAATATCAACTTTGACTTGTCTAAAAATTTCCAATATCTTTTCCATTTGGTCCGAGCATTTTGGGTCGAAGACGATGTGGAAATGGAACACGATACTCGGTAGGCGGGTCTACCCGAGCAAAAGAAAACGAATTTTGATTGGCATTCAATTCAAAATTTGGCTTCACGTTCTGTTCAGATTCGTTTGTTGTTTTAGAAGTGTCGAGAGAGGTTTCCAGTAAATCGTTTGGGTTAACAACTTGATTATCAATTTTTTTACTGGAATGTAAAGTTGTTGTAGCATTCAATTGAGTGACATTTCTATCTTGAACAACATGGGCTTGATTTGAATTTGCGTTTTGACTTCTAGGATTTCAAAGGGGCTAGTTTGGGAATGTTCCTCCTTCACGTTCACTTGCAGACGTGCTAATTGACTCATTTGCATTTCAAGTTTTGCTATTGATTTGTTTGTGTTTTGCATATATGAGGTCAATAAATTTTGCAAATTGTTGTCTGATTGAAGACTTTGTGTAGTTGCTTTAGCCAACGTTTCAGGAGTTTTCTCAAGCGAAGTTAAATGTTTATCGTCTTGGAAAGGATGAGCAGAATTTGGTTGAAAATTTGATTGTTGCGGTTAATTATGAGACGGACCCGCAAAGTATGGTTGAAAATTGTTAGGCTGAAATGGAGGTTTTAAAGCATTATTCAGGAATGCTTGAAAATTGGGACGAATCGTATTCGTGTTGGGATTGTTTTGGTTCCACGCAAAATTCGAATGATTTCTCTAACCAGGGTTGTACGTTGGAGAAAACGGGTTGTTTTTGGCTTTATTGAAAGCATTGATTTGTTCGACAGAATTGGGACACTGATTGGCTATATGATTATGATTATTGCATTTATAACACATCGGTTGGGAAGCTTGGTTCTTTTGATTCAATGAGAAAACGTTATCAAATTTTTTAATCATTGCGTCGATCTTAGCCTCCAAAGCAAAAGAAGAACCTATCGAGTTTGCACTCGACCGTGAGTAAATTGATTTTTCGTTCAAATGTTCCCATTGGGATGACTTTTCAGTGAGGCTTTCAAGAAATCGCAAAGCATCTTCGTGATGTTGGGCAAGAAAGTTGCCTTGGCACATTGATTCGAACATTGTTCGTGAGCTGTTTTCGAGTCCGTCGTATAAGATTTGGCAAATCGTCCATTTTTCAAACTTATGGTGTGGACATTTTATCAAAAGCTCTTTGAATCTTTCAAAATATTTTTCGAATGGTTCTCCCTTGAATTGATGAAAATTTACAATTTCATTTCGAATTCTACTCATTTTTTCCAAAGGATTGAACTTTTTTAAGAAATCTTTTGCAAATTCTTCCCAAGTTTTAATCGAGTTCGATGGTAAGCTGTACAACCATTTTTCAACATAATCTGTAAGAGCGAATGTGACTAATCGAAGTTTTATTTCGTCATCGGAAAGTTGTTGGAGTTAAATGGTTGCACAAATTTGTTCGAATTTAGTCAAAAAGATGTATGGGTCATGATGTTCGAAATTGTCAAATTTAGGAAGCTGGCGGTATGATTCAAGTGAATTTCGAAATGGTTACTTGTAGCGGTGAGTAACGTGATGTAAGATGGAATAGAAACTCTATCGGGAAAGATTCTATCCATAAGAGTTAGAGGGGAGTTTTCGTTTGCCATTTCGAGAGGAT
The DNA here is from genome assembly GCA_030765085.1 of Allium cepa. Lineage (NCBI taxonomy): Eukaryota > Viridiplantae > Streptophyta > Magnoliopsida > Asparagales > Amaryllidaceae > Allium > Allium cepa. The sequence goes on along the minus strand of CM060938.1, from coordinate 398,260,588 downwards.
CGTATATTCGAATTAAACGGTTAGTTGTTGAGTCGCGAGTCCAACGATTTGTTTTTCTTTTTGTTTTTTTACAAGGAAGAAAACTATTTAACAAGTGAAATTTATTTTCTAAAGAGAAGTTTGATTATTATTTTTTTTGGCTTTTCAAATTTTTATATGTTTTTTTTATTTTTGAATTTTTTTTTCAATTTTCAAATATTTACCAAAATGATTTCTTTTTTTAGAAAATGAAAATTTGATTTTTGTTTTTGAATTTTCATTTTGAATTTTTAAATTTTGTCCTTTTTGAAAAGATTTTATATATTTTTTTTTGACTGAAAATTTTCGAAGGAAAGGGAAAAATGGATTTTTTTTTTGGATCTAAGTTAAGTAAAATTTATAATTTTTTTCGATTTTTGATTTTTTGAATTTTTTTTAAATATGCATGAACTAATGCAACTAAATGAATGCAAATGACTTAATTACAATTTTCTGGCCTTAGTAGCTCCTAACCCAAAATTGTATAATCACACTTTGTCTTAAATCAACAAAAATATTTCTCAATCAGGTAACAAACAGGGGTTATCGGTGCACCACGAATCACCGTAGCAATGCAGCCAAAGGTTTAAGTACCTTCAAAGGAACAACCAGTATAATATTTACGAATCACCTTAATTTTTATAACTGGTTATTACTCGCCGTAGCCTAGAAAACAAGAAATAAAATTGTTCAAAGAAAACAATTGTGAAGATACAATTAAGCCCTAATGAGCTCGGGACACCCTTAACTCCAACGTCTAACCTTTATTATTACTCAAATTCTACGATGAAATGTGTTTTTGGGCTAAGAAAAGGATGACGAAATCCCTCACCTTATGTGAATTAGAGTATTGCCCTTAGAAAATAAAACAAGATGACATGAATGCAAAACAAAAATTAAATGTGAATTTACAATGCAACTAAAATGAAGTTTGGTTTTGTTTTAGGATTTTGATTTTTTTTTACAAATGCAAATGCAAGCAATAACAATGTAGTTCAAATAAGAACAAGGGAAAATGACACAATACCAAAGCGTGCAGATTATTAGCGATTTATTTTTAAGTGGCAGTTTTTTTTCTAAGCAAGCAAATTATTTTTGAGTAGGCAAAGCGAAGCAATCAACTCTTCAGATCTGCATTAGCAACCTGAAAGTTCAAACAAAATATATATAATTATTTTTATTTTTTTCTTTAAATCAAAGAGGCAACTTAAAACAAAAGAAACCAAATTCACTTCCAGAAAACACGTTCACTAAACAAAAAGTTTAAAAGAAAATAAACTCTGGTTTTTTTTAACTGAAAGCAAAAGGAAACTTAAAACAAAGGAATAACAAAACCAAACAAATTGGAAAAACAAAGGAATGCAAAAAAAAAAAAAAACTGAAATCTCTCTTCTTTTTTTTGGTTAAGGTAAAGAAAGACTACTTAAAACTAAATAAAAAAGACAAAATTTAAAAAAAGAAAAAATTAAATGGATGGAAACAAATCACTCAAATTTTCGGCCCAGCCCAAGTTTTTTTTTTTCGTTCCCAAAATAATCAAACCCGGTATAAATTAATCACCGAAGAGAAACCAAGTCCTATAACAACAATTTCTTGTTCGTTCCCAAAAAAAAATGAAATTCCCAAAGCAAATTTTCTCGTTCGTTCGGTCTTTTATGAGTTGGTCGATTTGGCAATTGATGTAGGTGATTGAAAGCGGGATGATGGAATCGTGACTTTGGGCAGTGAATTGGTCTGGAGGTGGTCGGGGGAGTTCGAGTTTGAGGTAATTCGAGTTGCTGGGTTCGAGGAGTTCGTCATTTTTTGTCCAATTTGGGGAGATGGTTGTGGTTGTTCAAGTTAAGAGGCGATGTCGGAATTGGGTTCGCGATTGACACAGTATTGACGTTTATTCAAGGCGAGGCTTGATGCTGGGTATTCGTGGATTGTTGAAGTTCTGCAGTTGTTTGTTATGGGTTCTGGATTTCGAAAGCGACTGAAGTGAATAGGAAATTGGGGTTCTGGATTTCAAGTGATGAATTTTCTTTTTGGTTTTGTGAGATGGTCAGAGTCACGCAGTCGAGTTGCTTTTGTGTACTGATGGTTTTTGAGTTGGTTGGAAGAGAGTTGGTTGTTTTTTTTTCTTTTTTCGTTTTTGGCAGTAGTGGCTGTTGATGGCAGAGGGGAGTGCGTAGCATAGGGAATGGTGAATGATTCTGGTGTGATCAAGGTCGATGGCAAGTAGAATGTAGGCAGGTGGTCAGTGTGGAAGGAATGGTCAGACTAGTTTGCTGTAGTGGGTGACTGCTCTGGTGGTGAAATGGTGGTGATGCTTTGTTGAGAAGTTGTGGATGGAAAGTGTTTAGCAGTGGATAAGTGGTCTGGGAGGAGTGAAATGATGATCAGCGATGTTGGCCTTGCTGTTGTTAGCTGAAATGGTGATGGACAGGGGAGTTGCTCGGCAGTTTGTAAGCAGAAGTGGGAAGGTTGTGAAGGTGGTTCGACGCAAGGCAGGAATGAAGGTCATACTGTCGTAATGCAGCGCAGAGGCGGTTAGTAAGAGGTCAGGCAGAAATAGGCACTGTGCCATGGTAGCAGTGGAGTGGACAGGGCAAGTTTGTGTTATAGAACTGACAACAGAGGGGGTATGTGGTTATGGAAGCAGGCGGTGCTTGGTTGTGGTCAGTTTGTTGAGAGGATGGGGTTGAGATGATATGTTGAAGGAAGTGGCAAGTATTGTTGAGGGAAGTTGATGGTGCAGGTTGATTGATATGTCCAGTGAAACAGAGGTGTATGGGCAGAAAATTGAAATGCACATAGATGTTAGTGTACAGAGAAGTATAGTGCACAGTGTAAATTGCACGGCAATGCATCAGTACAAAGAGAGCGAAAATTGTAAATGCAAGGAGAATTGTAAACTGTCAATGAGTTGTAAACGAATATTGAAAATGAGATGCAATGTCTTTTTTTTTTAGAAATTTTGTGTGTGTTTTTTTAAACATACACAAATGCAAATTGAAATGACAAGAAAGAAGCACATAAAATCAAATCAAACAACAACCATACACACGGATTCTTTTTGCAACAAAAACAAAAAAACAAAAACAAAAATCATACAAAAACCAAACAAACTAATTCGAAGAATAGAAAAGTAAAATCAAAAACTATTTCCGGGCAACGGGGCCGAAAACTCGTTCGCGTCGACTAAAGTTCTATGAACTAGAAAATAGCCGAACGAATTTTATAATAAAAATAACCGCAAGCGCACGGCGTACAATAATTAGTACGTGGCGAGTACGGATCGATCCGCGGGGAATTGTTAGAGTTTAAAAATCTATTCAACCAAATTAGACCAAATTGAAGAGAAATTGTTAACTAGAAACAAAATAAAACTAAAACTAGAATTAAAATGAAATTAAAACTATGAGATTAGAAAACAATTTAGAGGCAAATCCACTCTCATATATTTGTAAATCTAACATACAAATAATTTATGATCTCTAACTTTGATATTAAGTGAAATAATCGTTGCATTTATCATAAGTATGGTTTGTTTATGTTATTAATTAACATAAGTCAAACCATCAAACTACAATACAACAATTATACCATTTCTGATTCTCGTGAAAATGAAGTCAAAACAAAAGCTATTTTAAAAATGATCTATTTACTATTGTAACTAGTAATATAGATAATCAAATTTCATTTTTACTTTCATTTCAAAATCAGAAATGGATTAGCAAATTATGATGCAAATTGTGTTTATGTTGAATAAAAATAAGCTCATTTGCAAGACCAACATAAGCTATCAAATCCACTTGTATAAACTTGTATCAAAATTTGCTCTCATGAAGCATAAACAAAAGGAGATCATAAATCAAAGAAATGTTGAAATTACATAATATTTGAAAGCTTCATTACCCCTAAATTGAAGGGGTTTAGCTACTCATTTGTGTTATAAAATCAACACATGTAAGTGCCAACATTAAAAAGCAAAGAAATTAAAACTAAGCAAAGAAAGAAAGAGAGATTAACTAGTAACTATTTGCATAAAAATTAACACTACTTGCATAAATATAAATCTAAGCTATGAACATTAAAAGAAAGAGAGCATAGAAATAAGCATTAGCATAAAAGCAAAGAGAAAAATACGTAGAAAAGAAAGAAGAAAGAGGCTTGGAAGCCATTTTTATTTCATTCAACATAGAGCTTACAACTTACTTTCTTAATTTCCTAACAAATATGAAAGAGTAGAATATGTTCATGTACATAAGAGGGCTATTTATACACGCATAAAATCATAATTCTATTTTTAGGGTGCTTCCCAAAATGCCATTTAAGAAGTGTGGCCACCAAGTAACCATTAGCCACTAATTAATCTCTCATTAAAAGTGCATGAAGCTTTAACCTCCACTTAATTGTCCATTATCTTCTAATTGTAGATGCTTCGTGTTCATGATCTTGAATTATTTCTCTTTTCTTTTCTTTGTATTCATTTGTGCATACATTTATCTTCATATAAGCCTATTTCATATGCATCCAAATTCCTATAAAAATTATTAAAAAAATGTGCAAGTAAAAATTCTCAAATTTACACATGCATAAAAATGACCATTTTGCCTCTGAATGAAGATGATTATACGATGATTTGAAAATAATTGAACTATAATTTTAAACATGTTAAAATGCCCAAATATGACTTTTATTTAAATAAAAATTAGATAAACTATGGATGTAAATATATGCACATTTACGTGCACATCAGTAACAAAGAATGATGATGAACAGAGGGAATCGATGAGTTGTTAGTATGTTGTGATTTGTTAATCTTCGGAACGCAGCTTACTGTGAAAAAGCATAAGACACTTGTCCTAGCTCTTAATTCTTTTCAGAATTAAAATAGCATTATGCCAGTATATAATTGACGAACAAAAATTCTACTTCAATCAATTACTGGCAATCTTAATTCTTTTTGACAAACAATATACCATGGGAAAATAGTACATGCCATATTAAAAAGAAGCCTTTTTATGCCTCGATAGTGTTCGTAGATGTTAAAGATGCCACTCTTATATTTAAAACGGTAATTTATGCAAACATGTTAACTACATAACTGTTACATTAAAGACCAACGTAGAAGAATTTATTAGATTATGCATGAACATCAGAATTCGAAGGGATTGTGAATTCTATTATTTCATGCTCAATTCCACTCTGCCTTATTTTCACAAAAATGAGTATAATTATTACAGTAACTATAAAATCCATGTATGCATACAAACAGCAAGCATAAAATCCATGTATGCATTTTCGTATGATTGCTATCCAACTTGAAAATAAATAAAAACCATATTAAACAACACTGATGATTACTCAAATTAATGGAATAATTTTACAGATTGAAATAATAAGATTTCATGTTTATTTTCCTATGATTTATATTTACTCCAAGCGCTTGCATTATATTGAAAGTAATCAAATGAGTATAATTTTACATATTAACAAAAAATTACTTTAAGATCAATAAATTTACGATAGTTACTTATAATGACTTTGAAAATTACATTAGAAAAAAATCAAAAGAGGTTTATTTCATTATTACTTATCATTTTGAGCCTTGTTGTAATTGTCGGCAAGCATCTTTCAAGCAAACCTCTTATTTTAGAGCAATCTCTCCTTTTCTACCTTTGGTTTCTATAATTTCTATGAACACCAATTATTCCAAATTGGGTAAGAAACGAAACAAAAAAAATCATGCCTATATACAGACGGAGTTGAAGTTGTAAAACGGATATCGCTTCTTATAAAAAAAATTATAATATCAGGTCAAACAATTATTCTTGAATAAATAATTTTTAATTCATCAAAGTGAATTAAAGCATACTTGATGTTCCCTAAACACTTGTTCACTGAGCATCCTCAAGGCCACCATTGTTCTTAGTTCTTTTTCATCTTCCTTGTCTTTTCTTTTCTTTTCTATTATTTATATGAAGGTCAATATGATACCAATTAAATGAAATTGGTAATAGAAAGAAAGACTAATAACAACTGATCTTGTAATAAGCTAAGATAACATGAATTTGCCAAAAAATAAATAAATAAATAAATAAATAAAGAGTTGAAACCATGGTTCGAAATTCCGGCGGAATTCCGGTTATTCCGGTGATTCCGTTCCGGTTCCGTTCATATCCGGAACGGAATCCGGTCAAAATTCCGGTTCCGGTCTAAATTCCGGATTTGATTTTCAAATATTGAAAAAAAATTATAAAAAATTAAAAAAATACAACAAATATATAATAATTACAAAAAAAAAACAAATTAATGAAGACAATAAATAAATGGAAAAGAAATCATATAGTTTCATAAAAAAAGTTGTTATACTTTTGTTAATTTACATCGAATCATAATAAAAAATTCAAAATTTTCAAAATTAATCAAAGTTTTAAAATGTCAAATGAACAATACAGAATCTTACACACTGCATTTTTAATTAAAGTGTGTATTGCATATGTAATGTAAAAAATATACTAGAAATTTATGACAATATTTGATATTTATTAGCATATATAACAAATTAAAACAAAAAAGTACCGGAACTAGAAAACCGGAAATAAAGCGGAACTTTCGGAATTGCTGGAACGGAACCGGAAATTTTAAAATTACCAATGGCCGGAACGGAAACGGAAAACGGAATTTTAAACCTTGGTTGAAACCTATTAATAATTGTTACTGGAATACAAAAACATTTATGCACTTGTTTTCTAAAAATTAATTGAACCTGCATCTAATGTGATTGTATGCCATGTTGGACACTAATTTAATGCAAAAGAAACCCTGTTCTTTTCTTTCTACACATTCATAATTATGCACCAATTTATTATATCCTTTTGAAATAAGAGCGTACCATAGGAGCATCAATGAAATTTAAAAATTAAAATAATGACACATTCAAATCACAATAGAGAGAAATATTGATAAATCAAGCTTGGACTCAAATTATTTCAATTCAAACATGCATAAGATAACATCAAAGAATTAGTGTATAACATGAGAACCAAAATCATACGATAATTTTATATTTCGAATATGGTTGTAAGGCAAATTGGGAAGTAAAAAATGTATTGATGGATTGATATTACAAAATTTTGCTCAAACTCATGCTTCTGTCTGCACAGAATTAAAAATACCGTAAGAATTATTTTGGAAGGTTGAATTTTTTTTATTTTCAATTTGGAGATGATATAAGGATACACCTTGTGAAAGTATCTAAGACGGATTAAGATAGCACGTATTTAATATGAATCAAGCTCCAACCAGTATTAATTGGTATCTCTATTTAATTTTTATTCAAGCACCCGACAGTAAATTTGTTGGCAGGTTGTACAAAAAAGCAGTAGTTAAAATATGAAACTAAAGTGTACTGCATGAAACTGTCAACAGTAAATGCAAGGTGTAAGATAGGCCACAAACTAAACGCTATTTGTAATATTGGGGTAGATTAACAATGGATGTGTAACTTGCAACGTATACAGTGTATGAGTTAAACTGTCAGAAATGGACCAACCTGATTTACTGTTTTGCTTTATATTACTACAGCAGCAGGGTAATAAAACATACATATACGTATGACTACATGCTGCAAAGTGGAATATTGAATGTGGGTATACATTGGGACAAACTTTGAACCAATGAGCAAATAATTGTTACCAAGCACAGATGAAGAACTTAATTTATTCAAAACAAATTAATGTAACATATTAAAATAGGTGTGAAATAAACAAGTGCGGTTACAACATGTGTTGTAGATGCATCCTTGGCCTGGAAGCAAAGGGAAGGAAACTAAGTACAGATGACTGGGAATATCTAAATAGATATGCTTACAGTAAACCACGTAACGTATGGTTACCTGATAAACCATTGAAAACTTCTTTGCATGCTATATTTTTTGTTAACCCAGGACGTCCACCCTCTAATTGACCAATTAGAAACATAATACCATGGTAAGAATATGTTTTTGATACGGCAACATATAGCCACCTATGTCTAAAAACAGAGAAGAGCAAGTAGATTCCTACGTTCTATAAAGTTTGCCCTTGGCTTTTATTTATCGTCATTGTAAAATAAATCTTTACTGAAAATTAACACCTTCATAACAAAAATGGTCATTTTGTATCGGCGGATGTAAGAATGATTCGAGAAATGAGAACCTTCCTACCGAGCTAGTAATTATTTCTACTTCAATTACCCTTTCAGCAAGTTGAGTGACAATTAATCGTGTTTTGTTGCAAAGTTCTAAACTCGGGCTCTAATTTCATAATAACATAATTGGAACTTTCATCTTTAATTGTAAAATATGGTTGGTAATCCAGATATTTTAAGGGTGTTCAAAAATTCTTTTGGATAAAGATAATTTTGGTCATCTACTCGTTTAGATGAAAGACTAATGGAATCAACACTTAAATAGGATTTTAATTCACCATTAATTTTGGAAAAAATATATGAGTTAATTTCCTCAACAAATTCATTAGTTTTAGTAAGTCCGCACTTTTGCGCAGATAATCTTTGTCCTATAGCCTATTATACAAATCAGGATAAATGTTGTTAACAATATTTTTTTACCACAATCTTCCGCTTTAATCATAAAATCAGCAGGTATATTAATTCAAGAAGGATCGTCATCGCCATCTACGGAAACTGAACCCACATTCCATCTCCAATGGTAAGCATCCATTTTGCAAAATTTTCAGCTTTTACCATATCACATGAATTAGTTTTTGTACTTCGAAGTCTCATGTTTGTTGTTAGTATAAATACCATACAATTGGGCCACAAATATGAATTACTGATGGAAGCAGAGACCACCATCTCTCTTGAACCTTTTCGAACTACCGGTAAAGTTTGACGAAAGTCACCTCCAAGTAATACTGTCTTTCCTCCAAAAAGTTGTGAAGGCCCATCATCATTACCAACCTGAATTATATCTTTTAAACTTTTTTTCAAATGCCTTTAGAGCGTTACGATGCATCATAGGTGCTTCATTCTAAATAATTAAATCACTAGACTTGAGCAGCTTTCCTAAAGGAGACTGTTTCGATATATTGCAGGTAGAATTCTCATCCAAAGTTAGTGGAATTTTGAATTTTGAATGGGCAATCCTGCCGCCAGTTAAAAACAAAGACGCTATACCAGAAGAAGCAACAGCTAAAACAATCTTACTTTTTGATTGCAATAAGTGATAATGGTTTTCCATAAGAAAGTTTTACCTGTACCCTCACTTCCATAAACGAAGAAGAAACCATCTTCATTCCGCTCAACAGAATGAAGTTAAATTCTATTAACGATCTACCACTTCTGCTCATTATCTTCTCTATTTCAAGTAATGTCTACTGCTTTACTTGAAGGTCATAAAAAAGAGCAGTGTGTTGTTCTACAATTGTTGGATACGCCAGTCAATATCCTTAGCCAACATTTTCTAGTTTTTAGTCCACAATTCTACAGGGTTGGAAACTTCATAAAACAGCAGCAACATAACAAGCATTTCTCGTAGAGACGATGGAGTTGTCCAACGTGCTACCTTAGTTTAAGCTATGTTCCATTCATTATCATCTTCGAGGAAGCCGCGAGCAGCACATGCGCTTTTAAAACTGTCATAAACAACGGAATTAATAATTAATGGTTCTAATGTCCTCATAGCAAGTAGATAGCATCTTCTGTATTTAGGAAAACCATTTTTATCAACTGTGCTTTATGTAATAAAACAAAGAAAGAGAGCATGGTTAATTTACTTTAACCATTTTTATCAACCATTTTTATCTTCTGTATGTTTTAAAACTGTGCTTTATGTAAGGCATGGTTGAAGTAAATAAAAGATTGCCGTCTTAACAACACGTTTTCAATTTTAGACGGTGATAGTTAATTAATTTTTCATACAATAGTCCTCCATAATCCGACGAATATGATATTGAAGAAAGTTAGGTATAATATTTTCCGATATAATAGCAAACAAAATGGGATGCAAATGCGTACTAATTTATAGATCAATATGTATATTAGCAGACGGTATCCTAATGTACCTTAATACTTATACATCCTATTTGCCCCATGTTTTTTGGCAGCAAACAGTGACAAACAAATTGAACTACGCCGCTTTTATTTTCCATACTGTAAAGCATCTTTTCAAAACAAACCATGACATAAGTAATATGAAAGTATGTATATTGGAAGACAGACTAGACGGTTGATATATGAATTTAGACTGAGATATGAATGCGGTTGTCATATCATGCAAGTGAACAATAAAACTGCCTCCCCTCTCAGTTTTGAGATGCAGCAGGTAAAATAACATTCTATTTACCCTAAATCAGCATATTCTCTATTTGAAGTACACAATAAGCCTTTCAATATAGACGTGTCAGTGTTTTAAAAACCGTACCCTACCTCGGTCCGACCTCAAAAAACCCTGAACCTTGGACCACCACGGTCCGGAACTCAATCGGACCTCATTCATTCCACTACAAGAAAAATGCAGAATACCGACAGCCAAGACCGACGGCTTCCGACGGCCATTTTCCGACGGCTTTCGACGGGCCGTCGGCGGCCGTCGCAAATTTGCGATTATACCAGCCAGCCGAGCCCTTTCTTCCTCCTCCATTTCATACGAAAAAAACCCAAAAAACCCCCCAAATTCAACCCCTAAGCTTCCAATCTCTAATTTTTAGCTTCCGGATCTTCCAACGCACTCTAATCAAGCTTCAGTACTCTTAATCTCAGGTATAATCTCTTATTTTTATGAAAAATTCAGTTTTTACCCTAATTATAGATTTGCATAAATTGATAAATTAGGGCGAATTAATGATTGCAATTGTTTCCACTAGCGTAATAACGGTTTATAGCATCACATGGTATACCGATTTCATCTTTTATCGTGAAATTGTGATAAACACGTATAATTTGTGCATGTTCATGTATATGTATTTTGTTGTGTATGCCTTGATTCGACGATTGTATACGTTATTTGGAATAAGATAAAATGATTGAATGAACTAGGAGTATTATATTGTGCACGTTTTTACTTATGACAAAAAAAAATGCATTACTCTAAATTATAATTGTGTGTATTGAAAAATGACAAAATGTTAAACCAGCCCTAAGTTGATGCGTAATACGTCGAATAAATGTGTGAAATTAATATATAAATGTGAACAGTGAGTAAAACTGTATTTTTGAGTAAAATGCGCGCATGTTAACCGACAAATGTCCCTTAGAGAGTTTTTGGCCCCGTCTGACGAGTGTTGTACATGATCGTTGTATAAATAGTCGTTTTTTTCGAAAAACGACCATTTATATTCATCTGGTACAATGTTTGTCGGATTTGTCCCTGTATTGGACAAGTTATGAACACAGTAAGAATTTACATTTTGTATACTACTTCGTCTCAAACGGTTCATAAAATTTCGCCCTAACTTTTCTTTTTTGTTTCCTGCGTACACGCATTTGTGTACAATGCAGGGAACAAAAGGGAAATGCTGCCGAAATTTTATTGAATCGTTTGGGACGAAGTAATATACGAAATGTAAATGCTTACTGTGTTTGTAATGGGAAGTAGGATGTCTGACCAATGAAAAAAAATTATATATTTTTAATCGTTACGTACGTTAAAAAATGAAATGTGCCCTATTTGAAAATATTTTTAAATTTGTGAAGTTGTTCTTTAAATTCAAAATATTATACGAACATGAAAATAATCTTTTTCGAATGTGTATTCTTCAAAATAAATATTAAAATTTGAACTTCTCATTTTGTCAAATAGGAAAAATGATTGATTATTTTGTTGATCGAAGGAGATGGATGTACCAAAGAAAAGGAATGAGGGGCTCAATAAAAGAAGATTTTTATAACGGTATAAACGTGTTTGTTGAATTCGCCTTAAGTAATAACGGAAACGATTCAGAAATTCGTTGTCCGTGTAGTAGGTGTAGACATTTGAAGTTTTTGTTACCAGATATTTTGAAAGTTCATTTGTGCCAACACGGTTTCACACCCGAATATTATGTTTGGGATCGGCATGGAGAAGTTGTAGCAAATACTTCTGTAGAGTCTGAAAGTGTCGTTAACGAAATAGTTTCAACGACCCGTATAGAAAATATGGTCGAAGATGCAGCACGATCAATGTTTCCTATGGTTGAAGTTGACGACGATGATGTAAATGTTGAAGAACCAAATATTGAAGCTAAGAAAATTTATGATTTACTAGATGCAGCTAAAAAACCTATTTGGGATGGTTGTAAAAGCGGCACGCAGCTGTCAGTAATCGCAGAATACATTGCGATGAAGTCAAAATACAACATCACTGAAGCTGGGTTTACGGCTGTTGTACAAGCTGCAAAAAGACATATGCCGCCCGATAATCTAATGTGTGAAAATCACTACGAAGTTAAAAAACTTATGTCGGCTTTTGGTTTACCGTATCAGAAAATAGATACATGTTTAAAAGGATGCATGTTGTTTTGGAAAGAAGACGCAAATCTTAGAAATTGTAAAGTTTGTAACCAGGAGAGATACAAACCAAGAAAAAAGAAGGGTAAGGAAGTTCCGTACAAGCGTATGCACTACTTACCCATAACTCCAAGACTTCAAAGATTATACGCATCTTCTGTAACTGCGTCTAATATGAGGTGGCATAGCGTGAGAACGGAGGAAGAGGGTACGTTGACACATCCGGCCGATGGAGAAGCATGGAAGCATTTCGATAAAACGTATCCAAATTTTGCAGCGGAGAGTCGAAATGTTAGATTAGGATTATGTACGGACGGTTTTTCTCCATTTTCTCAATTTGGTTCTAAATATTCATCCTGGCCCATTATCGTCACACCGTATAATTTACCTCCATGGATGTGCATGAAAACGCAATATATGTTTCTTACTGTTGTCGTTCCTGGCCCCGACGATCCGACACAAGGAATCGATGTATATTTACAACCGTTGATTGAGGAGTTAAAAATACTGTGGAACGAAGGAGTAGAAACATACGATGTGTCAAAGAAGAAAAATTTTCGTATGTTTGCTTCTTTGTTGTGGACTATAAGTGATTTTCCTGCCTATGCAATGCTTTCGGGATGGAATACTGCCGGTCGTCTAGCATGTCCATATTGCATGGATGAAACACGAGCGTTTTCTTTACCTCATGGTAAGAAAATTTCATGGTTTGACTGTCATCGATATTTTCTCCATGTAAATCATCCCTTCAGAGGAGACAAGAAAAACTTTTTAGCTAATAGAGTAGAAAACAGACAACCACCGACGATATGGTCAAGCGAAGACATATATGAACTTGTTAAGGACTATCCAAAGATATATGAAACGGGGGAGCAAACAGAAATTGAAGGCAAATCAGTTGTTCATAACTGGTGCAAACAAACTATTTTTTGGGAGTTGCCGTATTGGAAACATCTTCTGCTTCGCCATAACATAGATGTGATGCACAATGAGAAAAATGTATTTGATAATGTGTTTAACACAATTTTGAATGTGAAAGGGAAGACGAAGGATGATTTGAAATCAAGACGTGATATAGAAGAATTATGCAAACGTCCCGAGCTTCATATGAAACCAAATGACAGTAAAAAACCAAAAGCTTGTTACGAATTAGATAATAATCAAGTTAAAGCTGTGTTAAAATGGGTGGAAGGGTTAAGATTTCCTGATGGGATATCATCAAATCTTCGTAGATGTGTTGACTTTAAAAATGGTAGATTGAGCGGAATGAAAAGTCACGACTGTCACATAATGATGGAAAATTTATTTCCCGTTATGTTTAAAGAACTACTGCCGTTAAAAGTTTGGAAGGTAGTAACGGAGCTTAGTATGTTTTACAAAGAGCTTTGTTCGACTACTTTAAAAGTGCAACGTTTACGTAAACTTGAAGTGGACATTCCTATATTGCTTTGCAAATTAGAGAAAATATTTCCGCCAGGTTTTTTTAATGTGATGGAACATTTACCTGTTCATCTTCCATCTGAAGCACGACTTCGAGGTCCTGTCCAATACGGATGGATGTATCCATTTGAGAGGTATGTAATATGTTATAACGTAATTTAATTGCATTTGAAAGATGAAGTTAATATAAATTAATGTTGCATAGATATTTGAATCATCTGAAGAAAAAAGTGAGACAAAAAGCACGAGTTGAAGGTTCGATATGTAAATCTTACATCGAAGAAGAAGCTTCGTTCTTTTTCTCTCACTATTTCAGTGACCATGTGAATATTTCATTTCAAAGTGTTCCTCGTAATGATGAAGGCGACAAACAAGAGTCCTCTCAAGCAATGCTATCTATTTTTAGACAACATGGTCGGCCTTCTGGAAAATGTGTGGAAATATGGCTAGACGATAGAGATCTTCATGTAGCACACACTTATATTCTTCTAAATTGTGCCGAGGTTGCACCGTTTGTTAGGTAATCTGAAATAATAATTTTAACAAGCATATTTCATTTTCTTCAGTATTAGTAATTGTTTTAGTTGTCAAATTATTATGAAATAAGATATGATATTATTAATTTGTCAATGCAGGAGATGTTTATGGAGCAGCGACAGAAACTCCTTTCTGATACGGGTCGAGAGCAGCTGACGACCGATGAAGAGGACGTTATTTTTGAGTCCGTTATGAGTCCACCAGAGCATGGTCGACGATACGGATTTGGCAATTTAGCGGTAAATAATTTAATTTTTCTTAAAATACTTAAAATATGATATTCTTACCTTTTCAAAACAATAAACTTTGATTTTATTTATTTTTCAATTATTGCAGTCCAGTAGTCAGAGTAGGAGACGACGGAGTAGACCTCAGAGCGAGCTAGCAAGTATAGAAGAATTACAGATTAGAGTTCAGCAGTTGGAGGAGCAGAACCGCCAACAGGCCATGCAGACGGCACAGTTATTTGAGTACATGCAGCAGTTTGGTGGCCGCTTCCCTTCATCGGCTGGCTCTGGATCTGGGGCAGATTGATTCATTGCTTTCTAATTCGTTCGTGCAGGTATGTTTAGTTTTAGTTTACAATGATTTGGTAGAAGGAACAATTAATTGTTGATATGTATAATTATATATAATACACTTGGTTCTGTAGCTGTATCAGGATATGCATGATTAGAACAGTTATTGTTAGTATTATTGTTAATGTTGGAATGTTATGTATATTTTGTATTTTATTTTTATTCTAATTTTGTTTATTTCTGTGTCTATTGAATATTTTGGAGTATTGGTTTGCATGTTTGGTTGGATTATTGTTTATTTGATTGTGCAGTATTGATATTGTAGTGTTTGGAAGAGAAATGTGGTTGGAAGGCTCTATTTGCAGCAGATTTAAAAAAAAAACAGCAGGTTTTCGACGGCTTCCGACGGCTCCCGACGACTTATTGGTCGAAATTTTCCGGCGGTTTCCGGCGGTTTCCGACGTCTTATTGGCCTGATTTCCGGCGGTTTCCGACGGTTTCCGACGGCCGTCGGAAGCCGTCGGAAACCGCCGGAAACCGTCGAAAGCCGTCGATAATGTATACGGCATCACCCGTCGGTAGCCGTCGGAAATACTGCTCCCCGACGCCTTCATTTCCGACGGCTTTTTCCGACGGCCGCCGACGGCTTCCGACGGCCGCCGACGGTTTTCAGCCGTTGGAAATCCCCCCTCCCCTTGTAGTGTTCAAAAACCTTGGTCGGACTTTCAAACCGACGGTCCAACCATCAATTTTATCCGGTTGAACCACGGTTCTTTTGTTTTTTCCTACTTTCACATCGTGTAATTCTCTCTCATTTTCATCTTTTGCATTGTTTTGAAGAAAATAAGTAAATATATATATTTTAAAAATCATAATCGTTCTAAGGTCTAAGCCACTAATTTCATCACTTTGTTCTTCACTGCTGCAAATTTCTCTAATACCATTATAAGACTCGTCAAGTTTGTCGTCATTAAACATCTATCGTTGTGCACTACTCTATTATATACAAAGTTGTAGTTGTGCACTGTAACAACATACAACTTCTGTTGCACACCTTGAAGATCATTTAAAACCTGTGTACACAGCATTATTATTTCATAAATTTTGTGTATAGTTTGTAGTTAAACGAGCAAAATTTTCAAAAAAATAAATCACGGTTTCGACGGTTCAACCGGTTGAACCATCAAAACCTTAAACCTTCAATCATCGCGGTTCGAGAAACGGCGCGGTTTTAAAAACTATGCGTGGAGCTATGTTTGTTGCTGAAGTTATGGAAAATAGCGATGCACCAAAGCATAATCGACTTCTGCTTTCAAAAACATATATTTGTCAATATATTGAAAGGTTTAAAACACGGTAATTTACAACTACTGTGTAAATTGCACATACTATTCTATATCTGTAAATGGTCAATAACTAATTGCTACCTTCATAAGTGAAAAGGCAATAATTATGACATCTGGTAAGTAAAAGAAATCAATTAAAAACAGGCAGTTTGACTGTACATTGTATATGGATTAACTGAAAACTTAGTATAAACAGATCACCTGATGCATGCAGTCAACTATAATTTTCAACGGTCCATATCGAGTCATTGATAAGTTGAACAAGTGGTCCAATTTTGAACTGCCATATGGTCGTGAATAGAAGTACACAGTGGGTATATACTTTTGTATGAATCACGGTCACTGCTTCGTAAACTATATGATGCAATTTGAAATCAACTGACTCGAAATTTAAGTTTACAGCTAATAACGGTTTGCTTTATTTATGGAGGTTATTAGATTATGGTAATTGAAAACCTCTACCAATCCATATATATGCGGAGAAGAACTAGAAGTACAGCCATAATACGGTCTACCGCATTTAGTAAAAAAAAAATTAAAAATCATGCCGTGACATTGATTACTCTTAAGAACAGAATTACGTAGGTTGATTAAAATCTCAATATTCTGAAATAAGAAGTCAACCATAACATAATAAAAGGCAATGCATGTGCAAATTCTGCCAACCAAATTGTATAGATTGCTTCCAAACATATGTAGTATAAGGATAAATGACTACCAAATTTTCAACAGTAATGACATCTATGCATCATAAAGAAATGAGACTGAAATTGACACTGCAAATTCCAGCTTACAGTCCTTTATAGTAATAGTCATCGATAAAGAGGAGCGCACACACAAACATAGTATACATATACATATACATACACACACACACACATATATATACACACACACACACAAACACACACATGTACACACACATTCGTTAGTGTATGAGCTATCATCTTATTATAATTGGAACATACCTATCGTATTATTAGAATTCCAGTTCAAGAAATATCTTATATGCAAAATGAAAACATAATAACTTATGTAAGTGTGTAGTTCAGAAACCGAACAATGTTATCATAATGAGATTACTTTACTCTTGATACGCCGCCAACTTCTCTTGAATTAAGTTGAATAGCTTTCACTAAGTGTAAAAACATTACATTCTAGTTGTAAATGTTATATCACATGTTTTGTTGACGGGTACTTGTTTCTGTCCACGATTCATAATTTGTACAATAATATCATCTTTACAGAGTTAACATCTAAGGAAGCTGTAAGTATTGTTCACTCTAATTCAGTGTAAACTGAGTCGAACCTATTCATGATCTATCTTATTAGAGTCCTGAACTGCCTTGTTCTTTCTAAACACAGCAAGAAACACAGTGTATTCCAACGGCGGCCGGACGTTGGAGGCCGTTGGAGAGCCGTTGGAAACGCCGTTGGTATACATTTCAACGGCGTCCAACATGCACCAACGGAATCAACGCGCTTATACCAACGTCTTCCAACGTTCAGGTTGTCCACGTGGAAGAAGATGTTGACCAAATTGGACGTTGGAGAGACGTTGGAAGACGTTAGAAATTTCGATGGAGGACGTTGAAAGACGTTGGAATAATTGTGTCAGTAAGCCGTTGGTGGACGTTGGAGGACGTTGGAAATCTGAGTGTTTTTTTTTACAGAACCAACAATGCATGCTTCCAGCCACCTCCAACATCATATATCTCATAAAAGCTCAATTTCGAGCACATATACAACAACATATCTCACATATAATCAATCATAATAGTAAATTTAAGTAATAAGCATATATACTAATCAATATACACAATACAAATCAACATAAACCATCTAATATCAACATCCAACAAAACGTCCAATCCAACATCAACATCCAACAAAACGTTCAATCCAACAATATCCAAACTACTACGTCAACATCTCAAAAAATCACATCCAAACCAACATCCAAAACATCAGAATGTATCAAATCCTCACACTCTCCAAATATACATGTCCATAGCAAAACAAATCAAATCATATCTGAAATCACTCTCCTCCAGAACCATCAGAAGACGGAAACCGGCCGTATTGCTCTATAAACTCCGTAAGACGCATGTTCAGCTCATCTGTCTTGGCTTCGGTGCGGATATTGCGTTCCTCGAGCGCGGCGACCTGGGCTCTGAGCTGTGCAATCTCCTCCTTATCTTGAGCCCTCTGATACTCAATCTGAGCCGCCTTAGCCTGTAAATAAAATTTAAATTATCAGTGTTTAATAATTGTAATTCGTGTTTACTATAATTCATCACAATGTGCAACAGTTGGTTCAGAATAATTATTTTAAAATTTAAGTTAAAATTATTACCAATTGATTCTCAAAACCATAGCGTCTACCATGTGCTGCTGGATCCATGACAGACTCAAAAATTACGTCCTCCTCATCGGCGATCAACTCGTCGCGCCCAGAGTCCTCGAGAATGGAAGTCCGTGCTTGCTGAAACTTATGCTGTTATGCAAAATAAGTTGAATTTAGATAACATTATTTTAATTAACTTATATAAGTGTTAAGTAATTATGTTACTTACATATGCGGACTGCGCTTTGGCATCGTGATTCCAGGAGTATGAAATGTTGTCTTCTTCGTCGACCTGGCTCAACGCATGAGTATGCGCAAAAACATCCCAGTAACTCACAGAAGCACCACCACGCTGTCTCTCTTGAAATATGTCCATATACATATATATTATATAAATAAATTGTTACATTATCTACAACTTAGAACTTAAAATCTTTAAATTATTATCGTAATTAATAAATATACCAAGTCCTCTCTGTGATGCTGAAGTGACTTGGAACCACCACGATGTGTGACAGGGTTCTTGCTCCTATTGGCTGAGTTCCTCTCCGACTGCCTCTGCAAATTTAATTTAAAAACAAAAATTGTTTAACATTTCTAGTTAGTATTTGCGTAGAAGAACGTAAATTAAACATGTGATAAATTTACTGAAACTCCTCGTTTCCCCACCATTTCACAAAATCATCCCACACAGCTGCGCTCATCCACTGAGGCTTCTTTCCCGCTGTTTTAAGCTGTTTACTGTTTCTCGGTAGTTCTTTGCGACTTTGCTGCATCAGTGGCGATATACACTGAAATATCAGCATCCTGAAGGTCCACTTCCGCCTGCACGTTTGACAAAATGAGAGTTATACAGCTTTTATAAATAATGTAAACATGAATTGATATATCATGTTCCTAATATATAAAGTGACATACCAAAAATCCTGTCAAATAGTCTCTTTAACATTATCTGGAATCGATGTCCACTTAGGCCAACATTCGGTCATATGATCCATGTACGTCCGTCGAGATATAGATAGAACTACTTGAGTCGGCTCCAAAGAGAAACCACTGTGTTTAAACAAAGAAAAAACAATTAATATTTCATGATTACTATATATTTTCAGAATAGATTGTACGAAAATGAAATTTTATTTTGAAATTTAATACTTACCTTTGATCTGCCTTTGGCTTTAGCCACACCACAGGACGTCGTAGCTCCTGTGATGGACCACCGCCATCACCACTGTCCGGACGAGCATGCCCTCTCTGTGAGGAAGAGGGAGACCAAGAATGTCCACCGGTACGTCTACGTGACGACATACCTATATAATACATGTTACAAACAAACATTATAACAGAAAATAAAATGACTATATGTAAAACATACAGTATGGCGTAACATAAAAACGAAATGTGATACATATCATATATTAGCATACCATTTCATTTTTAATGAAAACATGATAATGTTTAAAAAAATATAAATTTATCTTCTCAAAATGTAGATAGTTGATCAGTCCTCGTCATTTTCGGATTCAGACTCTGTTTCGCACTCTATATTTTGTTCCTCTGTACTCTCAGATGCTTCAATTAATGCATTTGATTCATAGTTTAGAGGTCCAAAATCTGTTTGATCGTCGGTTATTATTGTTCCTCTATTTTCCTCGATATCTTCTTGGTAAGCTTGTTCTTCGGGAATATTCCGTCCATCAAATGTAAACATTGTCTTTGTTTTAAAAACAGCCGACCAATCTATTTTATCTCTTCTTAGAGATGGGCAAGAAGCATAATAAACTTGAAGAGCTTGTTTGGCAAGTACAAAAGGATCTTATTTATAATAACGCGAAGTATGTTTTATTTCTATAAGATTATATTTTGGTGCACGTTGATTCCAGAACCTTAAACGTTGCTGAACCAGTTGCATTTAAACAAAAATACTTCTTCTGCGGGTCGTGTGAAATACGTCAATTGTAAAACCTGGGTTAGCACGCCATAAAAATCATGTATTTGATCATTTGGATCATCACTACCTTTAACAAATACACCAGTATTGTTAGTTAATTTTTCGGCACCTTATTCCTTGGTATTAAATTTATATCCATTGACAAAGAATATTGGATAGGTCTTCACTTTCCTTTTTGGTCCCATAGCTAAATGTTTCTGTGATGACCCGCCCTTCTCACTACCAGAAAGACGCATCATCATTAAGAAAGAAAGGGATGAGAAAATAGAAAAGATATAGAAGAAAGAACAAAAACATCAGAATCTCACAGCGGAACGGAACAAAATATAATATATCACATAAATATTACATAGTTTACATACATCAGAGTTATACAATATCAATATACATGACAATCATGCATATATCAGTCACTATATACATCAGAGATACAGAATACATCAACTAACACAACGGAACTAGATAGATATCTACAACGCTGAAGCCTCCTGCTCCATTGCTCCTCCAAAATTCGTCAAAGCTAACCTGAATCCCTTGACTACACGTAAAAAATTGGGTACCCGAGAGTTTATGGAAACAAAAAATAAACTTCGGGTCAGACATGGGTCTGGTATGAGTAAACGGTTTAAAGTTGTTTAACTTTGAAAATCATTTAAAATCAAAGGTATCACGTAAGACTCCCCACAAATAAATACGGGTAAGTTTTTACCTTACGCTAACCAAAACATTTTATAGGAAATCCAGTGATATTATAATAGTGTCTAGGGTTTTCAAGTAAAATACAGAAATAGCTGAAATGCTTACATCTCACATTCCAACGTAGTTGGGCACAATCAAAACGTACGACGCTTATTGGAAATTGGATCCCATACAATGGCAGGGCTACTGGGGTACCGCCCGTCACAGTACGTGGTCTAGATCACAGTACCGAGGAGCCACCCTAACTCCCCTGCAACACAAGGCCGGAACCATTCCTTACTGAACAGTCCCGAACAAGATAACCCCGCAGTTGGTGCGCAATTCCAACCGCCCACACAGCCGAAATAAAGGGACATCTAGACAGGGGTATATCTCGTCCTGCTTGGGCATGACCCACCTAACCTTGCTGCACCTCCCCTGTTTTAGCCATTCCCGGTTGATGAGGCTTGAGGCTGCGATTACCTTTATAGGACAAATATCTTAGAATGCTCATCGTCCGCCTGACGATGTGTTGAAAGCATTCAATCCATACAAGTTCGCTTCGGGTTCGAACGAAACCGAAGGCATTATCTCGTCACACTCATATTGGAATCACCCTCAGAGTCAACGACAATAACCCTTGCATTCTGAAAGCACCATCTTGATCTTCACTTCAGAATTCACGACCTATCGTTTAATTTGGATCGATGTGATTTTCGGAATATCAATTGGATACCCGATCCCGGTCTCATCGAAATCCAAACGCCATTTTAAAGTCCAAGTTGTCTAATTAACTTAAACAGTTAATGATTAAAAAAAATTCAATAATTGAATTAACATAACATTTATTACAGATAAATCATACATAATTGCCATGGATATATTACAGCATATCAGAGAGCATCACAGAATATCATCAATAAACATCACAAACAAATATACAACACATCCAACATCCATAAGCAGTCATCATACATTCTAAATTTAGTCAATTCAATAAAACCAATTACTTGAGGATTAACCTCTTAAACCTGATAGATTAATCATTAGTTAATAACTCATTACTTATTCCATTTCAAATTATTTAATTTAATAACCAACTCTTAATTAATAATTATATCTTAAATACTTAGTTAATTACTCCTAATTATTAATTTAGAACCTTAATTATTAACTTATAAAAATTAATTTTCCATCAGTTACTTAATTACTTGAGAGTTAATCTCTTAACCCTGTTCAATCATTTATTTTCCTTTAAATTATTTAATCAACAAATCATTTCTTAATTAATATATATGTCTTAATAGCTTAATTACTTAATTACTTTCTTAATTAAGTTGTCTAACTTTAATTACTTAAGTAATTATTTCTTAATCACTATTCTTCGACCAAAATAGAACTTAATTAATCATTTCTCAATTCTTAATTACATCACTTGAATAATTACTATAACTCGTTTATTAATTAATTAAGTGTTTACTTACAATCTCACTTATTTTACAATCTCACTTATTTCTTATAATACACTACTAATTATAATTACAAAGTAATTACTCTTAATTACTTTTGTATTCAATCAATCACTATTGATTATTCACATAATTAACATTCAATACTTCTTAACATTTGTTTTCAATTATATTACTAACCGAATCATTAATTGTTAATTTACTTAATTTATTACTTATTAAAATATTAACAAGATTTTAAAACATGGTTAAGCTTTAAACAAAAGTAATCAGTTACTTTAAAATAATTAATCACGAGTTAATTTGTAAATAGACCTAATGATGATAATCAAGCTTAAATTAAACTGTTCCTCAAATCTTGAACAGTATTCACTTTATTATGAAACTTACTGAAACATTTATTCCTTAACAAATTTTATAACATCTTATACTCCAACACAAAAACCCCGAGCTCTCCCCTGATACACCCACTCACTGCTTCGAGTAAAACATCCCTTCACCCGAGTTTACTCAACCCAGTAACGCAACTTTATCTTCTTCTCTTTTTTTTTTTTTTTAGTTCTACAGCAAGTTCATATAAACTTAAGTAAAAGATAAAACTGCAGAAGATCTCGCACCCAAACTCGAAGAAACCGAAGCGAACCACCAATATTTCTCGAGAATGACTCGAGACGGCACTTCCCTCCTACAAACGCTGATACGCCACCGTGCTGTACACGTGCACAGTGGTACGGCCTGACATTGACGATCATCAAACCTTCCTGCATACCACAAATCCCACGCAAATTCGAAAATCAAACTCGAATAGCAACAAAGGCATTCAAGTCGAAAATTAAGTCTCCAGCTCGAAAACAGGAAACTCGGCCATCCACCAAATCGATTCGCCACCCACGCACGGTTCACCAGAGGCGATGCCCTCTTAACCACATCTTGTCAACGTCACCAAGATCCTTCCCACCAAGCGTCGATCCACTCGGTCATCGGTACGCGACGAATTTCACAATTTACTGACATGAACAAAAATACCCATTAAACCCTATGTTGACTTCGTGCTCGATTTCTATGCAATGGAAAAATTATTCAATATTTTTCCTAAAATTACTAATCTTCATACTAGCTTCGAGTTAAATTTCAGAAATTTATATTGTGTAAATTTCGAGAATTTGATCAAAGTACAATTTTCTTTCAACATCAACTTGCTCTTGATATATTGAGTTAAAAATTCCCATTCCACTTTTAAAAATCATAACTTGCAGTCACAATTCAGGATATAAGTTTGAATTAGCTTTTATATATGATTGAATTTACCTATGTTATCTTGCTAGACTGTAAACAGAGAAACAAAAAAAAAATTTACTAATATGTTGGTACAGTTTTTCACAAAAATCTTCTGATTGAAGTTCACGCAACAAGTTTTTGATGAATACAAATTTAAACTTACTATAAATCAATGAAAACAATTCAAACATTTAATTGTTTCAACCCTGTAACACAAATCATAGTTCAGCATCTTCAATATTCCTGGTTCAACTTGTATATAATCTCAGACACATATCAAAACAAAGCACATGCCAATAATTCTCATGAATGTTCTTACTGATATAATTAACTTATGCTTGAGAAAAGTTAAGTTTACTCACCTCCAAATTTCTGTGAACAGAGAACAACCTCTGCTTTGAATCTGCAGTTGAATCTGCTCTTAATCCAGTTTGATTTTGGTTTGAATTAGATTTGAGTTTGCTTTGAAAAAAAAGAAGATGTTTATTTTTATCTCTGGTTTACTTTAATAGTTACTGAGTGATGCATACATATATAAATAGAAGAGAGTGGATTGTAAAGGAAGGTGTTATCTAATTGAGTTGTTTTCTGCATTTGATTTTATCAGATTTTATTCCTGGATTGTATAGATTTGTAAACATTTTAAATTGACAAAATATTGTGCTGAAATGGTAGAAATTAAATGGCTTGCTTCATAATATGGTTGCATACCATAATTATGTTCGGCTGTACATGGATAAATGTACACTTGTAGGTAACATAAAGATATTTTGTATATAATTATTGTACTATGCATGAATATATTGGTTTGTTCTCTTTCACTTTGCAGGCTTACACCAGAAGCTATGTAAAAGAATTTTGTATGTCAGCATAACTATTAAAATATTTGCATAGTTATCATGTTTTGTTATGTAAAAGAATTTGTATTAAGTACACTTGCAGGTATAAAACCTGTGCTACTCTTATTTGCACAAAGATTGGCTTGTGAAAGCATTTGTTTAAAAGTGTTTGTTTTACCTGACATCTAGTTGAATAGTTTAGATATACATGTTTGTTTTATATTTTACATTAGTACTTAATTTCAGTTTATGTTGTATGATAATATTTGTTTTATTATTTTCTTTCTTGATTCATATGCAAATATTTGTCTTATTTTATTTTTCTTGCACAACTTCAACTTATGTTGTATTTCAATTTTTAACAATCACAATTTAAATTATGTTCATATGATTTACTTATGTTTTATACTTATATTTATTTCTATTTCTATATTTTAACTATCCATAGTTAAATTATATTCTTATGGTTTACTTATATTTTACTGATAGAATTTGATTTCATTTCAAACATTATTATATATATATATATATATATTTATTCATTTCTATTTATATTTTAACTATCCACAATCAAGTTACATTCATATATCTGACTTATTTTTATGTTGATAGGATTTGATTTTTATTTCAAACAACATCATCCACATCTATACATTTATTTTTCACATGTTAACAAGACAAAGTATTTTAATAAAATTATATAAGGAAATTTTGTTGTAAATGTTATTGAGATATTTTATTCTAAATATTTTTTTAAGAGATTTATTTTAAACTTTCAAACCAATTTCCTTTTTAAAATACAAATCCATTCTAAACAAATGGCAATTATTCCAAATGATTAAATCATTTTAATATGATCAGTTCACATTATATTTAATTGGATTAAATATTTATTAAAATAGACGGGGCCAAAATCCAGGGTCGTTACATTCCTCCCCCCTTAAAAGAATTTCGTCCTCGAAATTTAAAACAAAGATAATTTAAAAATTGTCATATCAACCATTCAAACATATATATCATTCATATATTAACAAACAACCAACAATCTATCCTAACAAACATCGTTAACCCCCCGGACACAAATTCAGATGAGCTTTCTTAATCTATACAGAGTTTCCTGGGTGAAATCCCTAGAATCCTCGCTCCACAATACTATGATAAGCTACACTACTATACTCCTGAGTTGCGTCTCACTTAATTAATAATCTGAACTGAATCAAGAACAAATTCCTTAGACGGGTTATACATAATACACTATGAAATCCAGACATATTTTCTGACAATTCGACTCTGCAAGCTACAGCTTTAATCTTTTAATATCCGAAATAGTCCAATATATCCCGAGTCAAGTTTTCCTACCTTCTGAATCTAATAGTTCCCTTTTAATCGAGAAACTTAGGTAAAACAAATTACCAAGCTCAAATTCCAATTGTCTCCTTCTTATCTGCGTACTTCTTCTGACGGTCTTGAGAAGCTCTTATCTTATCCTTTGATAAACCTAATCTTATCAGAAACTTCACAAAACAAATCTGGTCCGAACACAAGATATTCTTTTCACACTTCACCAAAATCCAAAACTCAAACTTGTCTCTTATCCTCTAAAATATGGTTCAGTCTCCTTGTCCTTCCGTCTGAGAATGATAGGCTATACTAAATTTCAAACTCGATCCCAAGGTCAATTGTAGAACCTTTCAGAATTTTACTGGTGAAAAATAGGGTCACGATCACTTACTATGCTAACAGGAATACCTAACAACTTTACTATTTTCCTCAAGAAAAATTTTGGCCAGAAACTGTAGTCCGAGTTATCAAACTAGTATAGAATGAGCATTCTTAGTTAACCGATTCACAATAATCCATATTCCATCGTTTCTCTTCTTGGTTTTTGGCAAACCGTCGATGAAATCCATCGAAATCATCGCCCACTTTCATATGAGATTTCTAAAGATTGCAATAATCTTACACAACTTCTATTAATCACCTTAACTTGCTAATAGAAAGTACAACTATAAACGAAAGCAACTACAATCCTCTTCATGCTCGATCTCCAAAAAAAATTCTTCTCACATCTTTATACATCTTAAAGATTCCGGGTGAATATTCAGTCTGGAGTGATGACATTTAGCTAAACTTATTGTCTCAATTCATCCATATCAAGCACACAAACGGCCACTAATCCCTTAGGCACCTTGATCATCTACCTTACAACCTGAACACCTTCCGTCCTTAGTTTAAGAATCAATTCCTTAAAAGATCTATCCTCCCTTAGCTTACTTATGATTCTGCCCTAGAGAGAAATAACTTCTAAAAGAACAATACCGCATCCCTACTAAGAATATCAACCACAACATCCGCTTATCCTGGGTATTCAGAATATCCATATCACATGAGTTCTAGAAACTCGACTCATCAATGCTGCCTCAGATTAAAATTCCCTTAGAGAGAGAAAATTCCAATGGTTTGTGGTCCGTTAATAACCCAACCTCTCTTCCAACAGTTAGTGCCTCCAAATCTTCAAAACAAACAAAATGGCTAACTACTCAAGGTCATGCGTAGCGTAATTCCCTTCATGTTGCTTTAATTGCTATCACGCATACGCAGTTACTCTCCTATCTTGCATCAACACTGCTTCCCAAACCAATTATACAAGCATCCGTATAAATTCCAAAGTTGCCCTTCACTTTCAGAATAACAATCACTGGAGTACTGGTTAGCCTCGTCTTCCATTCTTAGAATAGATTCTCCCTTCGCTGGGTCTAAAGAGATATCTTCACCCAAAATAATGTGCCTCAAAATAACTTCCGATTTCCAAAAATGGCACTTAAAGAACTCGCCTTCAAAACTTGTCTCCTCAGTGTCTCTAACACTATCTTCGAATACGGCTTGAACTTCTCTTCAAACTTAGGATATACATAAACAACTTATTCATACTCTTATCGATCCTAAATCTGCTCAACTAACTCTTCTTCCTTTCTTAGAACCATTCTCCAAATAGACTAAATTACTAGCACTAACCTGGCATCAAATCAACACGAAACTCTATCTCTCGAAGGGAAGGCAAACAATTTGGATCACATCAATAACTTAAAACTTCTCTTGAGAAGTCCCAACTCCAATAAAAGACTACTCAAATGTATTCCAGAATTGTCGCACAACACTCTGGCAATTCTACTCAAATAAATTTGTTCTCCCATCACAATCCAGAACAGTCATATACTGTTTGGTAATGAATCCACTCTACTACGTCTGAAATCACCTCAAGGAAACTGCTAATCAACAAACCTTCTCGACAGCACACAGAACACTTCCAGCTATAGGGTTAACCTCAATGTCCAAAGACTTCTATTCAAAACTCTTCGAGATACTCGGGCCTCAATCAAAACAAAATTACCCTACTGAACTTGGTCACAATTCCGAAACGGACATACTTCCTTAACTTGTTCCAAAGAAACATTTTCGGAGACATCCAAAATCACTGCGTCTCATTACACAGCTACTACACCCTGAAGTATCAAAATATCATGACTTACTCCCGTCCAACCGATAGATCCAAACTCAAGTTCATCCAAAATTACATTCCAACAATGAAATCCTCCCATTACCCAAAGCTCACTCGAGAAAGTAATAGGTCAACAGTCTCGACAGATACACTCCAACTACAAATATTCAAAACTCCAATCATCGATAGTCGTGTTTCACACACCACTATCTTATTTACCTTTATAACTTATATTGGAAAACCCGAACAGGTAACCAAATAAATAGGTAGAAATAAATATATATATATATATATATCAAAATTACAAATACGCTCACTCAAGAAAGAAATCACTTAAGAGCCTAGGTATTCACTCAACCTAACGCTCTGATACCAAGTGTGATGACCCGCCCTTCTCACTACCAGAAAGACGCATCATCATTAAGAAAGAAAGGGATGAGAAAATAGAAAAGATATAGAAGAAAGAACAAAAACATCAGAATCTCACAGCGGAACGGAACAAAATATAATATATCACATAAATATTACATAGTTTACATACATCAGAGTTATACAATATCAATATACATGACAATCATACATATATCAGTCACTATATACATCAGAGATACAGAATACATCAACTAACACAACGGAACTAGATAGATATCTACAACGCTGAAGCCTCCTGCTCCATTGCTCCTCCAAAATTCGTCAAAGCTAACCTGAATCCCTTGACTACCCGTAAAAAATTGGGTACCCGAGAGTTTATGGAAACAAAAAATAAACTTCGGGTCAGACATGGGTCTGGTATGAGTAAACGGTTTAAAGTTGTTTAACTTTGAAAATCATTTAAAATCAAAGGTATCACGTAAGACTCCCCACAAATAAATACGGGTAAGTTTTTACCTTACGCTAACCAAAACATTTTATAGGAAATCCAGTGATATTATAATAGTGTCTAGGGTTTTCAAGTAAAATACAGAAATAGCTGAAATGCTTACATCTCACATTCCAACGTAGTTGGGCACAATCAAAACGTACGACGCTTATTGGAAATTGGATCCCATACAATGGCAGGGCTACTGGGGTACCGCCCGTCACAGTACGTGGTCTAGATCACAGTACCGAGGAGCCACCCTAACTCCCCTGCAACACAAGGCCGGAACCATTCCTTACTGAACAGTCCCGAACAAGATAACCCCGCAGTTGGTGCGCAATTCCAACCGCCCACACAGCCGAAATAAAGGGACATCTAGACAGGGGTATATCTCGTCCTGCTTGGGCATGACCCACCTAACCTTGCTGCACCTCCCCTGTTTTAGCCATTCCCGGTTGATGAGGCTTGAGGCTGCGATTACCTTTATAGGACAAATATCTTAGAATGCTCATCGTCCGCCTGACGATGTGTTGAAAGCATTCAATCCATACAAGTTCGTTTCGGGTTCGAACGAAACCGAAGGCATTATCTCGTCACACTCATATTGGAATCACCCTCAGAGTCAACGACAATAACCCTTGCATTCTGAAAGCACCATCTTGATCTTCACTTCAGAATTCACGACCTATCGTTTAATTTGGATCGATGTGATTTTCGGAATATCAATTGGATACCCGATCCCGGTCTCATCGAAATCCAAACGCCATTTTAAAGTCCAAGTTGTCTAATTAACTTAAACAGTTAATGATTAAAAAAAATTCAATAATTGAATTAACATAACATTTATTACAGATAAATCATACATAATTGCCATGGATATATTACAGCATATCAGAGAGCATCACAGAATATCATCAATAAACATCACAAACAAATATACAACACATCCAACATCCATAAGCAGTCATCATACATTCTAAATTTAGTCAATTCAATAAAACCAATTACTTGAGGATTAACCTCTTAAACCTGATAGATTAATCATTAGTTAATAACTCATTACTTATTCCATTTCAAATTATTTAATTTAATAACCAACTCTTAATTAATAATTATATCTTAAATACTTAGTTAATTACTCCTAATTATTAATTTAGAACCTTAATTATTAACTTATAAAAATTAATTTTCCATCAGTTACTTAATTACTTGAGAGTTAATCTCTTAACCCTGTTCAATCATTTATTTTCCTTTAAATTATTTAATCAACAAATCATTTCTTAATTAATATATATGTCTTAATAGCTTAATTACTTAATTACTTTCTTAATTAAGTTGTCTAACTTTAATTACTTAAGTAATTATTTCTTAATCACTATTCTTCGACCAAAATAGAACTTAATTAATCATTTCTCAATTCTTAATTACATCACTTGAATAATTACTATAACTCGTTTATTAATTAATTAAGTGTTTACTTACAATCTCACTTATTTTACAATCTCACTTATTTCTTATAATACACTACTAATTATAATTACAAAGTAATTACTCTTAATTACTTTTGTATTCAATCAATCACTATTGATTATTCACATAATTAACATTCAATACTTCTTAACATTTGTTTTCAATTATATTACTAACCGAATCATTAATTGTTAATTTACTTAATTTATTACTTATTAAAATATTAACAAGATTTTAAAACATGGTTAAGCTTTAAACAAAAGTAATCAGTTACTTTAAAATAATTAATCACGAGTTAATTTGTAAATAGACCTAATGATGATAATCAAGCTTAAATTAAACTGTTCCTCAAATCTTGAACAGTATTCACTTTATTATGAAACTTACTGAAACATTTATTCCTTAACAAATTTTATAACATCTTATACTCCAACACAAAAACCCCGAGCTCTCCCCTGATACACCCACTCACTGCTTCGAGTAAAACATCCCTTCACCCGAGTTTACTCAACCCAGTAACGCAACTTTATCTTCTTCTCTTTTTTTTTTTTTTTAGTTCTACAGCAAGTTCATATAAACTTAAGTAAAAGATAAAACTGCAGAAGATCTCGCACCCAAACTCGAAGAAACCGAAGCGAACCACCAATATTTCTCGAGAATGACTCGAGACGGCACTTCCCTCCTACAAACGCTGATACGCCACCGTGCTGTACACGTGCACAGTGGTACGGCCTGACATTGACGATCATCAAACCTTCCTGCATACCACAAATCCCACGCAAATTCGAAAATCAAACTCGAATAGCAACAAAGGCATTCAAGTCGAAAATTAAGTCTCCAGCTCGAAAACAGGAAACTCGGCCATCCACCAAATCGATTCGCCACCCACGCACGGTTCACCAGAGGCGATGCCCTCTTAACCACATCTTGTCAACGTCACCAAGATCCTTCCCACCAAGCGTCGATCCACTCGGTCATCGGTACGCGACGAATTTCACAATTTACTGACATGAACAAAAATACCCATTAAACCCTATGTTGACTTCGTGCTCGATTTCTATGCAATGGAAAAATTATTCAATATTTTTCCTAAAATTACTAATCTTCATACTAGCTTCGAGTTAAATTTCAGAAATTTATATTGTGTAAATTTCGAGAATTTGATCAAAGTACAATTTTCTTTCAACATCAACTTGCTCTTGATATATTGAGTTAAAAATTCCCATTCCACTTTTAAAAATCATAACTTGCAGTCACAATTCAGGATATAAGTTTGAATTAGCTTTTATATATGATTGAATTTACCTATGTTATCTTGCTAGACTGTAAACAGAGAAACAAAAAAAATAAAATTACTAATATGTTGGTACAGTTTTTCACAAAAATCTTCTGATTGAAGTTCACGCAACAAGTTTTTGATGAATACAAATTTAAACTTACTATAAATCAATGAAAACAATTCAAACATTTAATTGTTTCAACCCTGTAACACAAATCATAGTTCAGCATCTTCAATATTCCTGGTTCAACTTGTATATAATCTCAGACACATATCAAAACAAAGCACATGCCAATAATTCTCATGAATGTTCTTACTGATATAATTAACTTATGCTTGAGAAAAGTTAAGTTTACTCACCTCCAAATTTCTGTGAACAGAGAACAACCTCTGCTTTGAATCTGCAGTTGAATCTGCTCTTAATCCAGTTTGATTTTGGTTTGAATTAGATTTGAGTTTGCTTTGAAAAAAAAGAAGATGTTTATTTTTATATCTGGTTTACTTTAATAGTTACTGAGTGATGCATACATATATAAATAGAAGAGAGTGGATTGTAAAGGAAGGTATTATCTAATTGAGTTGTTTTCTGCATTTGATTTTATCAGATTTTATTACTGGATTGTATAGATTTGTAAACATTTTAAATTGACAAAATATTGTGCTGAAATGGTAGAAATTAAATGGCTTGCTTCATAATATGGTTGCATACCATAATTATGTTCGGCTGTACATGGATAAATGTACACTTGTAGGTAACATAAAGATATTTTGTATATAATTATTGTACTATGCATGAATATATTGGTTTGTTCTCTTTCACTTTGCAGGCTTACACCAGAAGCTATGTAAAAGAATTTTGTATGTCAGCATAACTATTAAAATATTTGCATAGTTATCATGTTTTGTTATGTAAAAGAATTTGTATTAAGTACACTTGCAGGTATAAAACCTGTGCTACTCTTATTTGCACAAAGATTGGCTTGTGAAAGCATTTGTTTAAAAGTGTTTGTTTTACCTGACATCTAGTTGAATAGTTTAGATATACATGTTTGTTTTATATTTTACATTAGTACTTAATTTCAGTTTATGTTGTATGATAATATTTGTTTTATTATTTTCTTTCTTGATTCATATGCAAATATTTGTCTTATTTTATTTTATTTTTCTTGCACAACTTCAACTTATGTTGTATTTCAATTTTTAACAATCACAATTTAAATTATGTTCATATGATTTACTTATGTTTTATACTTATATTTATTTCTATTTCTATATTTTAACTATCCATAGTTAAATTATATTCTTATGGTTTACTTATATTTTACTGATAGAATTTGATTTCATTTCAAACATTATTATATATATATATATTTATTCATTTCTATTTATATTTTAACTATCCACAATCAAGTTACATTCATATATCTGACTTATTTTTATGTTGATAGGATTTGATTTTTATTTCAAACAACATCATCCACATCTATACATTTATTTTTCACATGTTAACAAGACAAAGTATTTTAATAAAATTATATAAGGAAATTTTGTTGTAAATGTTATTGAGATATTTTATTCTAAATATTTTTTTAAGAGATTTATTTTAAACTTTCAAACCAATTTCCTTTTTAAAATACAAATCCATTCTAAACAAATGGCAATTATTCCAAATGATTAAATCATTTTAATATGATCAGTTCACATTATATTTAATTGGATTAAATATTTATTAAAATAGACGGGGCCAAAATCCAGGGTCGTTACAGTTTCAATCCTTCGTCTACAACACAATTTGTTGTATCAAAAACGTACTTAGAAAACTAAGAAGCGAATTCTTTGCCGATATCGCCGTTAGGATGTTGTGATTCGTAAATGTTGCAATTATATAACAAATGTTGCATTATGATTAAGATACACGTGTGTGCATATATTTGTGTATACACACGTGTTGATGATATATATATATATATATATATATAAGTAAATTACCTAACAAACGATGCAACTTCGGCACAGTTGAGAAGAATATATGTGTGTGCAACATGATAATCTCTATCATCCAACCATACTTCCACACAAGCACTAGCAGGCTGACCTTGTTTTTTAAAAATTGATAAGGTCATTTGACAATCATCTTGATCAATGCCTTCATCATTACGCGTAGCACTTTCAAATGATATGTTCACATGGTCAATAAAATAATGAGAGAGAAAAACGAAGCTTCTTCTTCGATGTATGATTTGCAAATCGAACCTTCAACTCGAGCTTTCTGTCTCACTTTTTTTTAGATGATTTAAATACCTTTCAAATGGATACATCCATCCATATTGCACGGGCCCTCGAAGACGTGCTTCTAATGGAAGATGAATAGGTAAATGTTCCATAACATTGAAAAAACCTGGAGGAAATACTTTTTCCATTTTGCAGAGCAATATCGGGATTTCTTCCTCAAGTTTACGTAGACGATCAACTTTTAATGTAGTAGAACAAATCTCTTTATAAAAAAGACTAAGTTCTGTTACAACAGTCCAAAATTTTACGGGCAACAGTTCTTTAAAAGCGACGGGTAATAAATTTTTCATCATAACATGACAATCATGACTTTTCATCCCGCTAAGTTTATTGTTCTTATAGTCGACACATCTACGAATATTAGAAGATATACCATCCGGGAATCTTAGTCCTTCCACCCATTTTAAAAGTACTTTAACTTGATTATTGTCTAGCTCATAGCAAGCTTTTGGCTTTTTTGTGTCATTTGGCTTTATATGAAGCTCGTGACGATTACATATTACTTCGATATCACGTCTTGATTTCAAATCATCTTTCGTCTTCCCCTTGACATTCAAAACTGTATTAAAAACATTATCAAACATATTTTTCTCATTATGCATCACGTCAATATTATGACGAATCAGGAGATTTTTCCAATAAGGCAACTCCCAAAATATGCTTTGTTTGCACCAGTTATGAATCGATGATTTGCCTTAAATTTCAATTTGTTCTCCGGTTTCATGTATCTTTGGATAATCCTTTAGAAGTTCATAAATATCTTCGCTTGACCAAACCGTAGGTGGTTTCAATGTTTCATGTCTATTAGATGTAAAGTTTTTCTTATCTCTTCTAAAAGGATGATCAATATGAAGAAAACATCGATGACAGTCAAACCATGAAATTTTCTTTCCATGAGGTAAAGAAAATGCTCGTGTATCTTCCATGCAGTACGGACAAGCTAGACGATCAGCCGTACTCCAACCTGAAAGTATTGCATAAGCAGGAAAATCGTTAATTGTCCACATCAAAGAAGCATACATGCGAAAGATTTTTTTTGGAAATATCGTATGTTTCTACTGGTACGTACCACAGTGTTTTTAATTCTTCAATCAAAGGTTGTAAATAAACATCGATTTCTTGTGTCGGATCATTAGGACTAGGGACGACAACTGTGAGAAACATATATGGAGTTTTCATACACATCCATGGAGGTAAATTATAAGGTGTGACAATTATAGGTCATGACGAATATTTAGAACCAAACTGAGAAAATGGTGAAAATCCATCCTTACATAAACCAAGTCGAACATTACGACTCTCAGATGCAAAATCAGGATATTTGTGGTCAAAATGCTTCCATGCTTCCCCATCAGCTGGGTGTGTTAACGTACATTCTTCCCGTGTTCTAACACTATGCCATCTCATATGTTGCGCGGTTACAGAAGATGCATATAATCTTTGAAGTCTAGGAGTAATCGGTAAATAATGCATACGTTTATACAGGACTTCCTTTCCTTTTTTCTTTCTTGATTTGTACATTTCCTGATTACATATTTTACAATTTCTAAGGTTGATATCTTCTTTCCAAAACAGCATGCAACCGTTTAGACATGTATCTGTTTTATGATATGGTAAACCAAAAGCCGACATCATTTTTTTTACTTCATAATGATTTTCGCACATTAAATTATTGGGAGGCATATGCCGTTTCGCAGCTTGTACAATAGCTGTAAATCCAGCTTCTGTGAAGTTGTATTTAGATTTCATCGCAATATATTCAGCAGTTACTGATAATTGGGTTCCGCTTGTGCAGCCTTCCCAAAGGGGTTTCTTTGCGGCATCTAATAAATCATATATTTTTTTGCCCCAATATTTGGTTCTTCTTCAGCATTACCATCGTCATCAATTAACTGAGGAACAGGAAACATTGACCGTGCAGCATCTTCAACCATATGTTCTACGAGATTCGTCGTATCAATTTCAGTACACACTACCTCCTCAGCTTGTACATGATTAGATGCTAACGATTCTCCATGACGATCCCAAACCAAATAGTTCGGCACGAAACCGTATTGACGCAAATGAATTCTAACCATTTCTGGTATCAAATGCTTTAACATTTTGCATTTAGTACATGGACAACGAATTTCTTCGTCGTTTCTGTTATTACTTAAAGCGAAATCAATAAATACGCGAACACCGTTATTAAACTGTTCACTTATTGTGCCTCCATTTTCGACCCTTCTTTTTTTGTACATTCAGCTTCGATCAGTAAAATAATTGTCCATTTACCTACGTATATAATTAAAAAGTACGATATAAATTTAAAAAATTGATATTTTATTAAAACAATATTATTGGTGACTTTTATATTAATAGATCATTGACACTTTGTCGATGGGTCATCCTACCTCCCATTACAAATACAATAACGTAATTAAATCGCGTAAATCATTTCAATTTAAACGATTCAACAAAATTTCAGCAGCACTTCGCTTTAGTTCCCTGAACAGTACACATTTGCGTGTACACAGGGAACATAAAGGAAGCGCTGTCGAAATTCTATGAACCATTTAAAATGAAATGTTTTACGAGATTTAATTACGTTATTGTGTTCGTAACTTGTCCAATACAGGGAGAAATCGAACAAATATTGTATACGATGAATATAGATATCTGTTCTGTTAAAAAACGAATATCCACATATGATCATATACAATACTTATCAGACGGGGCCGAAAGACACTCTAAGGGTTTCATGAATATAAAATATCGTTTTCGAAATTTTCTAAAATACATAAACTAATTGTATGCTCACTAACAACTAATGTTTTCAAACAAACCTAAAACTAATTGTATGCACACATTATTCTATTGTTAACACAAACTTAAATATATATAATCTTGCAATACATAAGTTAATAACATAAATTGTGCATATGCATACAATAAGACAATACAAACATTTAATACACTAATTTAACAAATTTAGTCAAATATAGGAATTAGGGTTTATACCTTTTCTTAAGAGATTAGGGAGTTAGAGAGGACGAGAGGGAGGCTTGGAGTCGTCGGAGGAGCTGTTGATCGTCGGAGCAGCTTGGGGGGGGGGGGGGGAATTGGAGCTAGTTTGGGAATTTGGGGGCATAAAATGGGTTCAGCCGAATGAAACGAAGAGGAAGAAGGGTTTCAGTTTTGCTCGCGACTTTCCAACGTCTATCAATGGTCGCCAACGTCCACATTCCAACGTCTACCAACGTCCTACAGTTTTTAACTAATAAAATATACGATAAAACACTGGACGTTGGAAGACGTTGGAAGCCGTTGGTCAATGACGTTGGAGGCCGTTCGAAGGCTCCGTTGGAATACACTGTGTGTCTTGTAGTGAAATAGATAGATATAGATAACAAAGTCAATGATAATCACTTGAAAAAATGGATACCAATTTATATTCAAAAAGACATGTACTCCTTTTTAGAGTAGAACTACTAACTTATTAAGAGCAATTTTAAAATACAACTGAAGAACAAAATAAAATTTGCAATGTTTATAAGTTAAGGGGTTCTAATTTTGGTAAACAATTTGTACATGATAGTAAAAATGCATTGTCGTGCATTTGTGGAAATTCTTCAAAGAGAGGAATTACAGTAGAGAAATTACAATATGGGTAATATAATATGGTTAATCAATTTTAGTACTCCTTTTTGTTTATGAAGGAATTCAACTCTGTCTCTTTTATAATAGTTTATATTTTGGTTAACAAAAACAGGCCCACTGAAACAGGGTCACCAAAGTCAGCAACACATATATTGATAATGCTGAAGCAACACACCTTTTGAATAGAAAAGTATATGGAAAGGAACATTGATATACACAAGATCAGTCTTTGTGTACGATACTGCACATGCACACGCACAATATATATACATATACATAGTTAGTCTGCGTACTAATGTTACACAGGCATAGTAAGTAAAATGCTGAAATTATCTTGTGTTTGACAAATAGTATGCCAAATCTACGTAGTTTGAAGACCCATCGAAAACAACTTCACCACTAACATACAATTCAACCACAATTCAATATAATGTTAAACGGTAGGAACTATGTGCGTAACGAAATCTGAATTCATAAAACATGGCACTTTGACAACTTAAATACTGGAAGCATCCCATTTTGAAATTTGTAACTGTCCTTTACTAACTGAAAAAAATAAACATTCTTAGAAGCGGAAGGAAATTAGATATCAATGCATACCTAGATATACTAAGATGTGTGTATATTTATAGTGATATATATGTGTGTATGTGTGTATATATAGGTCTGTCAATGAATACCCCAAATATCCGAAATCCGTCCGCATCCGTATCCGAAAACATGAAAAATATCTGATATCCGAAAAGCGGATGTGGATATCCGATATCCGAAACATATTTCGGATACAGATACGGATATGGCTGTATCCGTATCCGATAAATATCCGTCCGGTTTGAAATTAAATTTTATATATTAATATGTTACTTTAAATCCATAAATTTAATACAAATACACTAATTTATTGTCGGATTTTGTGTGATTGGATTACCTATTGTTAAATTTGATGTAATTTATGTATTACAAGGGTTTTTAATCTTTTTTTCAGTCCAAAAAAAATGAAATATGCATTATATTGATTAATTTTTGAATATTTTCGGATACATTTTGAGGTTCGGATACAGAATATCCGCATTCGCTAAGCCGGATACGGATATTTTTGGATATCCGAAAATACTAGCGGATACGGATACGGATAATATTCAACGGGTATTCGTGGATATCGGATTCAGATATGGATTTTCATTTTCGGATACGGATACAATCCGTATCTGACTGCATCCGTTTACAGGCCTATGTATAGACGTACATATGTACATGTGTATGTATAAACAGTAAGATGATGAAGGGGGATGGTAAAGTACTCAGATGATGGAAACTGATAAAAATATATCTGTGCGGTACAAAACAGGGTAAACGTAATAATATGTGAATGAAAGTCTGTTATATGCAATTCTCAGAAAAACAGTAGTTAAGGAGAAATACAGTTGAACAGTGCTAAGCATAATTTTGTATGAGCGAGGGTGACAACGAATAAATACCTTGCCACGAGTTGTTGGTATTCGTTAATTGGACTGCATCGTTATCCTATTTGATTTCCTGCAAAAGACAGTGAGAGCAAGTAACAGGGATGGCTGCTAATCTCTACTATTAATCAAACCGACCGTAGGGAGGTTTGCCTATTTCTACTAGCCAAAATCAATTTTCCTGAAGCCAAAAAAACATAGATCTTGTCTCATCGCGGTTTCTCTAAAAACGTGGATCTTGTCTCATCGCGGTTTCCCTAAACTTTCTTCTTTTATTTTGCGCATCAAAGATTTCAAATTCAAATCTATTATGATTTTAAAATTTTAAAATTTTCAATTTCAAATCGACAATTTCGAATGTTTTGATTAATATTTAAATTTGAAATTCATATTTTCAGATTCAAATCTCAATTTATTATTTTCCAACATATTATCACTTAATGTTTAAGTAATATTAACAAATTTTTTAAATTTATATTTCTTATCAAAGTTATACAATCGAACGGTCGGTTTCTCCACCGTTGTGCGGTTATACTTGTAATGATAATTAAACCCATATAACTTCAACCGTGTCTTTACAAAGTTCCCATAATACCCTTTGTACATTTTTCCGTTGCTTCTCCCTTTATTTTACCTTCTGAAAATTGAAAAACCCTTGCTCTCATTTCTCCCTCATTGCAAAAAATGGTAAAAACGATTCCAAATCCAATGCGATTCACGATTCCAGATCCAAGACGATTCTAGGTTCATGGCAATTTCAAATGCAACGTCTTCTCAACTTCACTTTACAATTGAACGACGACTATTCAATTGAACCGAACAAACTAGGGTTATTCTAGTGCGATTCTTCTCCACCTTCGAGTTAAGATCCATAATCATAAACCATCAACAGTCGGTTATCAACTACTGATTGTAGATCGACCAATCGATGATCGACTAAGGTCAGTCCATTGAATCGCAGTTCAAAATTCAACTAAGGATTATTGACTAAACATGATGGTTTGTTTGTGATATGTTTCTCATAATTATTATTTTCATAGCATTTGGAATTTAGATTTTGTTCCTTCTTTCCTACTAATTCATTGTACTACATTAATCACGTATAATTCATTTTGATTCACTTGCTCCTGTAAATATAAATCATTAGCACTACATAACTGTGCATGTGCAGTACACATTGTTCGAGGAATTGATTGTTTGATACATGAACTATAAATTACTGATTAAGGTACAATGAACCTATGTCAACAACAAAAAATAGTAGAGATATGGACTTGGTTGCAGAGAAATGTTGAATAGGAAGTGGTTATGTTGAATGAAGGCAGTGATAATGGGTGGTTAAGGGATGTTGTTGAGTGGTTGAAATGGGTTAGTTGTTGTATGAAGCAGGTTGGAGATTGACAGACGTCCAGGGGATTGTTGTGGCAGCTATTGAAGTTCACAGTGGTTGAATTTTATGTTGAAGAGGAGGATATAACTAAGTGGTATTGCTATGTTGTTTGGTTGTTGCTGAGGGAGGAGGTGAAGGCAGAAGTGATTTGGCTACAGTTGATGATGAAGTGGAAGTGGAGGCTGAGGTGATGGGCAGTGGTTTATGGTAGTGTAATGATAAGTTGATATTGAAGTGTTTGCTCTGAAGTTTCAGGTGGTGGAGGAGGAGGATGATAAATAGGTAGGTCAATGAAGGTAGTGGCAATGGTTTTTTGGCCAGAGGAATCTGATGAGGCAGTGGAAGTTGTTGTGGAGATGTATGAAGGCAGGGGCAGTAGTGGAACAGTTGGTAGTGGAACTGAAGTAAGTTGTGCAGGAAGGTTTAATGGTTGTGTAGTGTAGTTGGAGTAAGATGACAGGTTGAAGCAAGGAAGTGTAGCAAGTGATATGTTTGTAGTAATGTGTAAGTAGTTTTGTAGAGGGGATGTAGTTTTAAAGAGAATGTGATGGTGTGATGAAGTACTAATATTTGTATGGCAGAGAGCAGTATGTATATGAGGATGGTCAGAGGTTGGTATGAATGTGAATGAAGAATAGCCAGAGGTGGAAGTATGGCTAACATAAACTGATTTTACTATCAAATTGATAAGTAGATAGCCGAAATTCCATTGATAAGTAAAATTCCATTGCTAAGGAATGATTAATCAATTGGAAATCTCATAACTAAAAGAATGAATTCTAAAGAAAATGTAAATTTGCTCGAATAAGGAAAGTTGTCTACTCTAAGATTTATTTTCTCTAATCACCGGATAAATTTATTGTCGGTCATCAATGTGATTTTAAAAGTCGGGATCTATAAGAAGATACAATTAAGGTCTTCTTTATTTTAACTCAATTATTTAATCGTGCAAGCTTCCGAGCCTTCAAACATTTTTACTTTTATCAGGCAAAAAAAAGAAAACAAAAAGATTATGAAAATAAAAGAAAGAGATAAATGGTTATAAAAGGTAAAAGACCAAGAAAGGGACAGAATTTTGGATAAATTTTAGGTTGTACTGACTATTTAGGAGTTTGAAATTGTAGTGGAAAACTGAAATAAAGTACCGACAAGAAAATAGTAGGTTAGTCATGCAATTATTATTTATTCGCCAATAACATAAATGGTTCAAAAACAAGTGAAGATGAAAAAGAAAACGGAAAGTGTAATTGAGTTTGTAATAGAATTAAGTATGCATGATGGGTGCATGATTGGGATTGTTTATGCTGAGCCTTGGGCTTCATATCAAATAAAAGATTAGGTAAATCTTAGTGGATCAATTTTCCGATGAATTTAAGGGTTTCTTTGTTTCCCAAGAAACATTTGTTTGTTATTTGTATTAAGGGGTGGTTGTACTTCAATTATTAGTGTTTGCATCTTTATATTTCGATATGGATTAGCAAACAATTGATTTATTTCTATGATTTATGTTAGAAATAAGCTACAATACTCAAAAATCATAATGCGAATTGCCTGAGATTGGAAAATAAAGGTTTCGGATTGCATATTTAGGTTGGCTGATACATTTAACAAGGTAAAGCAACTTGGACAAATAAGATTACTTATCAACGGAATTTCTGTTACATGTAAATTCCATTTAGATGTAAATAAGATTACTTATCATGGAATTTTACATGTAATAAGTAACCAGTTTAGATAAGTAAAAAGGAGAAATAACATGTAATATCTGATTTGCAAACTCTACCATCTGCTTTCTGATTATTTATTAATGGAATTTTACTATCAATTTGTAGCCGACTACCAATAAAACAACTTAAAATAATAATGTTTTGAGTAACAAACATTACGTTTAAAACACGCATCTGTCCACTCATTCTTTTATTACATATAAAGTGCAATTATCCCTACCTATTTGATGCACCTACATGTGGTTCATTCATCAACTTGAATTTAAATTTGAATGTATTTTAATGAATAACTTTGGTCACATTATATTACAATGAAACATGGTCTATTCATCAACTAATATTGTGCGTGCATGCATGAATGTAATGATTTTGTTTATTAGGTTATACCATGTATATGTGACCTCTCATCTATTCAAATGATGCTCTTTAGTGTTTGAACGAATCATATGTTATCATGGTGTACTAGATTGTAGAAAGATAGCATTTTCTTTTTGATAGTGCTTAAATTGATTCAGTAATTTGATCACATAATTAATTTGAATTTGTTAATGAAGATAAACAATCAAGCTCAATCATCACTAATCAAATATACACATCAATCTCAGGTAATATACTGCTGATTTATTTTAATTCCTTCGGATGTTGAGTTGTATCTGCGTTATGCTATAACTTAATTCAGGGTTAGTTCTTTACTAATCGATAATTATTAATAGCTTTCGGCATTAATTTTAAATTATTAATAGCATTTTACCCAAAAAATGTTCGATTATAGCACAATAATGCACACGCACACATACACACCTGTGTATGCACGCGTGCATATTATATATATATATATATATATATAAGATGACACTCCTTAATCGATGATGTTATAGGAAATTGCGAAGAACATAGAAAATTACATTTGGTTAAATTAAGAAATAAATATAATTTTTATTTGAAAATAAACTTTAAATACTATTTTAAAAATACAACAACAAATTAAAGTCTTTAGTCCCAAAAGGCTAACAAAATAGCAAGTTTAACAAAGTGATTTGTTTTTAGATACTTAATTACTATGGGTTAAGTTTCAACTATTAGAATGAAAATGCAATAAATTTCCTTTTTTGTTCATACTTATTGGATCAGCATTTTTAGTACTCTAAGGCAACAGATATCACTTAATTAGAGGTTAACCACGATACATGAACCTACTGTAGATTTTCCTTTTGATATCTCTACCCTCATCATTAAAAATAAAGATAATATTTATTGAAAGTTTGGCATATTTAAGTATAATATTCTTTACGTTGCATATTTTAGATGGAAACTGAAGTAAACAGTTGGCCATACAGTTTTCTTCGATCAAAAGTTTTCCAAACTACAAAAGGAAGAGGCTCCGTGACTGGCAAACTATTTGTTAGTGAAAGGTATGGTTCCTACATTGCATATTCATATTACCTTCCTATCTTTTATGTTTTAATGTTGAATTTCAACAACAAAATAGAAAATGAGTAGTAATAATAACAATACGACTGGTTCAACTAACTTGCACAAACCAGGGTTATAAACAAGGAGCACATACCTGCAAATTCTACATACGTAGGTTTAGCTTTACCAGGAAAAGCTGGATCATGGAAAACAGAATTCAAGGTACATAAGGCAATAGTACTAAATATTATACGATGAACATTATTCAACCATTAATCTTGACCAACATATCATACTACATATTTAGGGTTACCAATTCTGGACAAGGACTGATAAAAATGGACAATTTAAAATCAGCAATGTTAGAGATGGAATGTATAATCTTAATGCATATGTTCGGGTTTCATCGGATACTATAAAATGGATGCAACGATGACTATTAAAGAAGGTCAAGTAAAAATTGTTTGCGATTAATCATTTAATCTTTATATATAGCTCCAAATTAAAAAAAACGTAAGTGAGGAAATACTTTGTAAATTTGTAACAGGTTCTTCAATTGATTTGGGTGATGTCGTATATGAACTTCCAAGAGTTGGTCCTACTATTTGGGAGATTGGTATTCCAAACTGTTTGGCTGTTGGATTCTTTTTTCCGGACCCAAATCCTTATTATATCAACAAATTATATGTCAATCATCATGACAAGTAATTAGTTTTTATTTTTTACATTGTCGTTTCATCCATAATTATATCACCCTCTTCTACTGGTTCTATTATTTACTATAATTATGTTTAGGATGGTTTAGTTTTGGTAAAGACCTATTTATATGTGTATATGTTATGCTTTTATTTAAGGTATATAAGCACAATATAGTGTAGCATATCTATTGCTTTA
The DNA here is from genome assembly GCA_030765085.1 of Allium cepa. Classification (NCBI taxonomy): domain Eukaryota; kingdom Viridiplantae; phylum Streptophyta; class Magnoliopsida; order Asparagales; family Amaryllidaceae; genus Allium; species Allium cepa. Next base: position 398,215,771 of record CM060938.1, on the reverse strand, counting down.
TGAATTTTAGTGGAGTTGCACTAAGGATTAGGGAAGGCTGCATTCTTTTATCCGAAGGTAGTTACTATGGAGAAACTCCATCTAAAAGGTATGTATGCTATCAGTAAATCAGTAATGCTTTCTCATACCGTGGAATCCTCTATACATACCAATGTTAAGTCGTGTATACATATGCCGCCTATTATAAATGATTCAGTTGTTATTTTTCTGTTGAATTGCATGATTTCTTACTGAAAGTGTTCATTTTCTTTCCAGTTTCTTGCGTAGCTTTTTAATGCATTTGTTTTTCCTACTGGACTTTGAACGACAGTTGCGTATGTTTCTTATCCTCTTTATAAACATTTTCCATTTGTAGCTTGATGCATTTTCTATTTCATGTTTACTAGCTAATGAATATTACAAGTGCAATTTGTTTTTTACATGACTATTTGTTATGGATTTCTATTCAGTTATAGTTTCAGCAGCATTTTGAATGTCTACACTTGTGGCCCTTTGGGACAAACATGACTTAGTTATTTCGACATTTTAAAATGTACTGTTGTTTTTAACTGGATTTAAGCACATGGTAATGCCCAATGTTTTTGTTCTTTTAAGTTTATTAAGCTAAAAACAACTTCAATTTCTACTGCATTTTGGTCCTTTCAAAATAAAGCTAAAATCAACTAAGAGAATAAGAGAAATATAGAGTTGATTTAAAGGTCAACATAACTGAGAATATTGTGATTTTGAATACTAAGTTGTAACTATCATTATTCATCATGTGCCAAGCAGTTAATAGCATGTCATATCAGTGATAAATAAAACATGGATTATGAGCCTGATTTTTTCTCAAATTTAGTTGAAAACATAGGCCAAATCCAAACATACTATTTCCTCAATATACCTATATCTCTTTTATATCAATTTACTAAAAGATTGTAAGAAGAAAGCGAGAAGGAAACTACAACTTGAACAGAAACCTAAGATGCAAACTTGCATTTTTAATGCACTGTTTTGAATTCGGCTGCTGGGATGTCATGGCCCTCTTGCCAACCATCAGCCAGAAAGAGCTTTCATTTATGTTGGAGGCTTAGAGCTATTAATTGCTCAAATGTCATGATATATTCTATTTGCTGGAAAATTTATTTATTTATTTATTTATTTTTGCTCAAATGTCTTGGTAAATCAAAGCGAGTTTCCTTACTGGATCAGAAACTTTAGGTTACAAATGATCAATGGCCTGCTAGGTTAAGGCTGCTGCTGCAATAATATTTTTTACTGGATTGGGCTTAGCTGAACTTCTGTTAGGTGTTAGAGTAAATAGATGGGCTGATTTGTTTGTTAGGTTATACTAAAACAAATGCTATATTCTATTTCCTGAAAACCAAGTCTAATCAATATCAGGTTAAGAAGTGAAAAGCTACACGTCACGATTTTACTGAAACAAATGCAAGATTATGTAGAAGAGATTTGAATGAGTTCTGAAAATATAAGGCAATTCATTTATGTTGTCAAATGATTTCTTTTGGTGAATAATGTCTTATTATCATCAATTGATGTTTAGTGAATTAAAGCATGCACGTTGTTATTAGATGCAGGTCCACTTGGACGTACATATATACTCATGACATGAACTTATTATTTTTTAGTGCTTCAACTATTTTTTTAGTAATCAGATGCGGGTCAATTATTTTTTAGTGCTTCCACTATTTTTTTATAGTTAAAACTTTTAATTCATTTAGTTACCTCACATATTATTTTTTCCACTATCAATTATTTAAGTTTTTTAAGGATAGTTGATGATGTTTGATAATTTGGTGTGAAAACTTATTCATGGCCAATAGCATAACATTACTATATGCACATAAGTTTTCTTCTTCTCAGTTAGTGGATGAAGATGTCTACAAAGTGTAATAATTGAAACTAAAAATGAAAACAAGTTCATTTATAGATGCATTTATTTATACTTCCTCATAATGAATGTGGATTAATTATTTCAAATATAATAACATTGGTTCTTTCCGTTGTCTTAATTGGAACTTAAAATACGATATACGTCGTTTATATACGAATCAAATTACAATCATTGAGGTAATAGTAAATTTGACTTATTGGAAATAAAGCACAAAATTGAATTAAAATTGACCGCAAAGTAAATATATTATCCTACATAGTGAATTGGTGCATAACTATCACATTAAGAAATAAAATAAGTTGAGTTTCATTTACAAAATAAGTATAAAGGCTGCTCACATGACATTTTGAAAATACATTCACTGAATAACAAAAATTAAGCATCTAATTCATAAATATATCGATTGTCTAATTATAGTTCTCCTAATTGTTTACCTTTTTATGTGATAAACCCATTTATATTTACTCTACACCATATACAAATGTGTTGTTTAATTAACGCATGATATTGTGATAAGAGCAGGCCTATCTGGGCATGCATACACACTCGTTCCTAATAATAACACAGGCATGACTGTCAAATATGTTCCAAAATCATCATCCAGCCGGATGTTTAAAATACTATAAAACAAATGAAAAGCGTGATCCATGTGCTGACCGGTTGGGCATAAGGAATTTGAAAAGGAAAGTGCATGCATCGACGGATATAAACAGCGACATACATATAGGACGTGAAATGGTAACAAAATGAAAAGTTAACTTGTTGACTGTACCGTGTCTGAAATTCGTAACAGCAAGTTATTTGTAAGAACAAATAAGACAGTGCAGGTGTAACAACCCGGGATTTCATAATTATTATATTATCGCCATTAAACGATTAATCTGCTAGCTGATTGTTTATTGGAGTTTTGATTCGAGTTGAAATTCTTTTCAAAAATTTGGTTAAGAGTTTGCGGGCTTTAAAAATTTAATCTCAGCCCAATCTTTCTTTAACAAATTCTTAAATGTCGTTCCCTTAATTCAATTCGACCCAATCCTCCTTTATCATTTCGATTCGTAACCCTAAAACCAAAAAACGAATGAAAAATGGTGGCCGCTTCATTCCTTTCGTTCGTTCCTTCGTTCAAGAAAAATTGGGGCTTTCGAAGCTGCACCTATTTGATCGATCGATTGGTTATTCACGTGTGGATCTGCGCCTCGACAAGGTGAGTGATTTTAATTCTCACTCACATCTCATTCAAATCTCAGTGATTTAGAAATTGCGATTTCGTGATTTCCTTGGCTTACTTTGATTTTGTTAAATTGCTTTGCTGTGATGATGATTCCCCGGTTCACTTGTTTCGAATTTTTGGAAATTGATTTGTATTGCTTCGGCCTGTCACCGTTTTTGGGTTAAGACTCGGTCTTGCATTGCACTTGTTCTTTACGATATCATCTCTGTTTACTTTGATTATTAGTGCATATATATATACATATGTATGTGTGTATGTATAAATTAGTGGATTGGCTTGAATTGCAATCGAGTCAGGCACATTTATTTGTAGACTTGATTCTCCTCACTGTGTAAACGAACTTGTTTCATTAGTGATGTACTGTACATTCACTATCCTCATGAACTTGTTTCGTTAGCGATGTACTGTACATTCACTATTCTCTCTTGATGTTGTTGTTTGCACTGCACTTGAGTTTGATTGTTGCTGTTCTTTGTAGTAGCTTTGCTTTAGGTGTACATATTGAATTTTTGACTGTATTCAGTTGTATTATGGTTGCAATTTTAGTTGTTGATTGCCTTTATATTCTTGTGAAGGCTGCAGTGCTTTTTGTTGAGATTTTGCCCTTGTTAGGTTATTGTTTTGTATTCTAGAGTACTTAAATCTATAGCTTGGTTCCTTGTCTTGTTTCATACAGTAGTTGCTCCACTTTTCACTTGTATCGGTTTTTTTTGTATGAGTTTGAGTCCGATTTCATACTGGTACATGTATGGCCTTGTTTCAGGGTCTTGAGTTCATTGGTATTGGGACACTTTGACCTGATCTGTAGCACGAGCTACTAGCTTGTATTTACATTGGTCTTTGATTCGTGAAATGCTTTGTCAAATCCATCTTTGCATTTGACCACTGTGTACATTGTTAGTTTTATATCCCTGCACGTTAATTGTATACATGTGAATGTACATCCATTTTACCCAGATTTGTAGTATGCATTGTCATTCTAGTTCACGACATCTGTGCGCTACATAATTTGCTGAGACTGTGCTTGCACACGTCTCTCGTATCACAGTTTCTTACTTATCTGATTCGTGCCTTGATATGGATTGCAACACTGCTTCTTGTAGTCAAGTATTTTGTTTCACTAGTTGTAGCTTGATGCGAGTCTGCATTGATGTAAGAGTAGTCGTTCATGTTGTAGCTGGTATTGCTTTGCGACAGTTTGCACTGCATCACCATTGACTGATGATTTATTTTGTCTTCGGCTCAGCTTTGAAGTATTCCTTTGGTGCACCATGCCTTAGCCTCGCTTGTGCATTATGCCACACACCTGTTACATCTACATTGTCATTGTATCACTTTTGATATAGTTTGCATTTCAGTTGGCTTTGCTGCCTTCATACATTTGCAGCTTTTATTGTTTTAGTTGTCGCACCGTGCTGTGAATCAAGGAATTGCCTTGTATTTTGGACTGCCTGACCACTTTGATTATCTTTGTGGTTTGGCCACTTCACGTTGTATGGATTAGGACCACTTCACTATCATTTTGACATTTCTTTGTGTCTTGCTTCTATGCATTGCTATGTCACTTGTGTACTTAAGTCAGTGCTATCCACCTGAGTTTGAACACTGCAGTTTTACTTGCTGTCTTCATATTGTGACTGTTTTGAGTTGGTTCCATTGTTTTTCATTGTTTCTTGGATATTGAACTGCTTTATGCTTGAAGTCGTAGTCTGTACACCTGCCCTGTGTTGAATCCAGCTAATAGTTCGGGTTTGACCTTGTGCCCTGTTGTGTACATCATCACTGTAGTGGCAAGGCAGTGCACGCAAGCGTGAACTGCAGCCACACGGTATGGCTTTTATGATATTCTATTTTGTTTTGATTTATTGATCTTTGGCATATTCCATCTGTTGTAGTGGCGAGGCAGTACACGCGTGCGTATACTGCAGCCCTACCCGAGTTGGCATTTTATTTAATATTTCGATTGTTTGAAATTGTTTTGTTGTATTTCAATTCAATATTTTGAAATCATATTTCGATTTGGTTTGGTTTGAGAATTCTATTGTTGTCTAATTATCTTTTAGAAAATTAGATCATGAGTTTCTAATTATTTATTTAATAATTAGATTTTTGTTGTTAATTGCTGTTTAGGCAATTCTGCTATTTTCTAAATAATCTTCATTGCTAATCCTTTCACATATCTTCATTAGTAACCTTTTTAATTTATCTTCATTGATATTTTGGATTTGCTGGTTTGTTATTTAACACTGTTACGTGTTATATTTATCGTTATCCGATTTCTTTATTTAAGGATCGGATAGACGAGATTTATTTTGACTGTCGTCTAATTGCTATTTAATTATTATTGCTTCTGTGCACTAATAACCGAGTTTGAATTAGACTGACCCGTGTATTATTTTCTTTTGAATTTAATACTCGGGTCAGACTGAGTATTTACAGGTTGTTGATATCTTACTTTGGGTTGCTGTTAGAGCTATGAAGTCTTTTCATACTTTTGGAGTAGTTGTCATCATTTAAAGTAGTCAGTGTATTTGTATAGTATGTTGTATATTCATGTATATTATTCACGACAATGTACTTGTGTATATAACTTCCTGAGTCGACGATTGCAGTTGTATCATATGTACTGTATCACATGTTTGTAACTGACATCAGTTATTATATATATGAGATTTTTGTTTATCTGTGTTCCGCATTTCAATTATCTGTGTTATTATTATATTTATTGTCCTAAACTATTATGAACCATCGTAGTTCGTTTTATACTGGAATTGGGTATGTCGATGGGAGTAAATAAATAAGAGAAGAAAAATAAAAATATATACCACTCCTATCAAGATAACCAATACTAGTGTAAGGCCTAATTACGGATGGCCGCTCCTATCCAGCCTTATTCTTCGTAATAACGGACAGTATTTCTTTTAATACTCTTTGTTATTGCGAGCATAGAGGTGGGGCGTTACAGTATTGGGCTGAGATTAAATTTTTAAAGCCCACAAACTCTTAACCAAATTTTTGAAAAGAATTTCAACTCGAATCAAAACTCCAATAAACAATCAGCTAGCAGATTAATCGTTTAATGGCGATAATAAAATAATTGTGAAATCTCGGGTTGTTACAGCAGGTGAACAATGAAGCAGTGGCAATTTACTGGTACATTTGTAGCTATACATAATGTGAAGACCCGCAAATCCGTACTCCTTGAATATACACTAATCTCCATAGATTAATTCGAGATGAACAGAAATACGAATGCTCAATGATTAAGAAAAAGAAAGAGAGAGAAGAAGAGAGGAAAGATAGAAAATAGAAAGAAAAGGAAATAGAAAATAGAACCAAACAGAAAACAACAGAACAACATCAGAATCTCACAATTCGCAGCGGAACAACATATAATAATAAATGAATAATCTTTAAACAAAGAACTATATCAGTTATTACATTTTATACATTACATTTCATTACATCATATCATCAAAGTGTACAACAGCAACAACAAACATTGCAGCGGAAAAAGAAATACTATACATAATAATACGCCATGCCATCCATCTTGCCTCCAGCAATTCCGGAGTTTATCCAGAATATCCTGATAAACCTTAACTCTTGACTGCCCGTGTGGAAATTGGTGGGCACCCAGAGTTTAGGAAGGAAAACAATAAACTCCGAGTCAGTCATGTGACTGGTGTGAGAACTCAAAACAGTTTATTTATCTTTAAAATCAAAATAGAGGAATATTTTTAAAGTCAATTCGCAATGCTTTTAAAATGAGACTACCATAAGGCCTCCCGCACACACACACAATGCAAACGCAGAATCGGAGGAGATTTCTCCTTATGATAGTTAAAGATGCTTGATACGCATTTAAAAGAACATTTGATATTATTACTAGTGCATAGTGTAGAGAAAAAATTCATTTCGAAAGTAGAATATAAATCTTAGCCGACATAGACATTTCGAACTATGCCTACTATAGCTACCATGTTCAATAGCGGGTTACCGCCACATTCCATGGCAGGTTATACAACTAAAACCGTACAAGTCTCGTATTTGAAGAATGGATTTTCCAACAAATGGTCAGGCCAAGGAACTTCCCATTGCCACATGGAAACGCCTCTGGATGGACGCCCCGAGAACCACCGTTCTCCGCTAAACAAAGCCGGGAATCCCTTTTCCCAAGGGATATTACAAACCCTCAGATATACCACCCCCGGTCCTTTGGAACCTTTAAACCGAGCGCTCGTCACCATCATCACACAATCATAAAGTGTTTTCAACATGAGTAAGTATCTGGGCTCCATACCATGATACTACCCTTTTCCAGAAGGAATGGTCATACCCTAGGGAAGCGATCCCTGGAAACCTTGCCGCACAATTCCTGTTTCGACCATTACCGGTTTGTGAGGCTCGACGAAGTCACGTCCACAAAAACACACTTATACAAAAGCCGTGCTTTGGGTCAACAAATGATCATAGAAATGATCACCAGGATAGACGATCAAATAAACGATCCTATCACAAATAATCAACACAATGATCATTTACAGCAACACTCAGCATGTCACATTACCAAATTGGGAATATATCGCTGATAACATACAACTACATAACCTTTGAGCTCGTACGTCTCAGAGAAGGGTGTTAAGCTAAAAGAATAAATTCCTCGCCACCAACAGAAATATATTTGAAAGAAATCGGCTTTATATCTCAACTTGTAATGTCAGGCATACTATCCATACAAGTCTGTTCCGGGCTCGAACAAAACCGAAGGCACTTACAAAGAAGTCCTTGCAATCCGGATATTCACAATCCTGATCGGATTTCCCATCACTTAGGGAGTCTCTATACCGTTGCAACTCAGTGCAGAGACAATCGACAGGTCATCCTATCGCTTTCGCAAATACCGGTTCTTCAACACCGATCTTCAAATGCAATTCACAACGACGTATCACATATTCGGAATGGGTTATACGACCCCATGGTCCTTTCCCGGTTAACCCGAATAGTGAGCGCTTATTCAAAAATAAGTGTGGCATTCAAATTCAAACAAATCACATCAATTACCCATTCAAAGGGAAATATTGATAGTCGATTATTGAACTACCAATGGATATGCACAACATCACCAGATTCCAAATAATTTTCCAAATTATTTATTTTCCAAAATATCTTCACTAGATATATAATTTCAATACTTCAAAAATAAATCAATATTTATTTTTAATCAAATTCCACTTTCTTTTATAAATTCCATAGTGAATTTATATTTCAAAATATCTATGAATATTCGATTTCAATTATTCATTTCAATTTATCTTCAAAAAGATAAATTCTCAACTTATTCAATGAAATATTAGAAAACATTTCCATACTTATTTATTCATAAGTAATTCACTTTATATTATTTATTTTCAATACTTAGAAAATATTCAATATACTTAAATCGAAATTAAGTATATATTTCATTCTTTAAGGAAATCATTCTCTTAAACATATTTATTTGGGCCAAAACGAATGTTGCGTAAAACATCATTACGACAACCCAAAATCACTAGTATAGGGATTCGAATTTTTAAGATAGATATATAAATCCCAATACTATACAAAACATTTCCTTTCGGAAATCATTTACTATAACAACAGTGTTATAGTCCACCATTTCCTTTTTATTTGTCGAAAACGTCTATTTCAACAATAAATATCGAAATCTATGGTTTCGAATCTCAACACATTTTAAAACATCGTTAGATCGTTTTAATTTTATTTAAAACATCACATTCAAAACAATTTCTTTAACGTATTATTCACTATTCAAAAACGTGAATATACTACGTTAACAAATTTTATCCTTTTATTCATTTTATTTCAAAGGATTATTCACGGTTCAAAAACGTGAATATAACTCCATTTATAAGTTATAACAATTTACTTATCAAAATAAGTCGTTTTCGAATTTATAAAACAACGTTTATAAACTCCATTTCTATTTGTTTTATAACTTCTTTCCTTATAAATTTTCTTTATTAACCTATTCACTTTATATCTCAATTATGAACCAAAAGTCCATATTATAAGTTAAATACTTATAAAACGATTATTTACAAAATCGTTCTTTTAAACTTCATAATTATAAATCTTATAACTTATAAGATTCAATGATTTGTTCAAAACTATTCTTTTAATAACTTTATAAAATTTATAAATCTTACTATTTATAAATTTCATTTATAACTTCACCATTTTTTAAATTTTATAAATTCCATTCATTTACAAAATTCATTTTCATTTCATTCAAACACTTATAAAAACTCGTTTTATAATATCAATATTTCAATTTATAAATATCCATTTATAAACCTCTTAATATAAATTAATTTATATTATTCTTTAAAACGTCTTTAATCTCCTTTATTAACTTCATCATTCTCTTGATTTATAAAATAATTAAATTTTATAAATCCTATATTTAAACTTTCAATAATAAATTCAGAAAATCCCGATTTAAACTATTTTATAAAATCATTAACCCTTATTTCTCAAAAATCAGCTTTTAACTATATTTCACAAAAACCATAATTTTATAACTTTGAAAATTATAACGTTTATTTATTTAACATGGATCAATTCCAAAAATATAGTATATTTTCAAAAATCACTTTTAAAAATTATTTTAAAATTCCAAAGTTTGGTCCAATGATGCTACATACCAAATAGTCAACCACGACAACAACGATATCATATATAGATATGAAAATCCATCAAATATCAAAATATCTGAAATCAAATAAATACTGTTGAGGAATCCAGTTGGATCCCTCCAACCTGTTTTCCTGCATCCACAAACATTAGCACAATACCAATTTCGCTCCAGTACGAAATTATCGCGGTATATGGGATAAATAATATTATCCGCTTAATAGACGGCGCAATAGGGTCTCATCCGCTAAACAAATGCGGGAAATCAACAACTCCAATATATACATATGCCAATATATATATATATTGCTATTATATATAATACCAATTTCACTGTTTATGAAATATTCGCGGTATATGTTTTTAATAAATAACATCCGCTTACTAACGGCGTATAATGTCTATTTTAACAATCAATAGATAACAATCATCATTCAAACATGCATTCAAATATTTTAAATCTAACTATTTAAAATAAAATCGAAACTGATTCGATTGAGTGAGAAGTTCTCACCTTGATTTCAATTTCGTTTTAGCGATTTATTTCGAATAAAATTAAACGGACGTTTAATTTTACCCAAAATTCTCACTAACTCCAAACGACTCCAATCCAACTCTATCGCGTAGTGCTCGTCCATACGATTCCAACGCAACTAGTTTCGCGCGTTTTCGACCTCGTATGAAAAAGTTATGAATTTTTGAAGTTACACGATTTTTATTATATAATTTACAACTAAATTATAAAATTTTATACCCATGCTAAATCAAGACCGTAGATCTCACTACCCTGCCATCTGAACCGTGCGTGCCTTCTTCCTTTCCCCCTCAAACTCGCGTCTTCCTCCAGAACATGAACGCACGCATATGAACCCATCTCCTTCAAATTAGGTTTCCACTTTGCAACTCCAACACTCGACGAAACCTCATCATACCCTCACCATCTTGAAGCCCTCTGCTTGCTTTATGTTCGGCCATAACCTTGTGGAGCTCGGCCCCCCATGTTGCGCGCAAATCGAGGCCGAACGCGCCTCCTTCAAACCCAAATTCGCGACAATCCGTGAAGAGATAGGATAAATCGACCGTTGGATTTATAGATTGTAGTGCCCTCTACCACTTTCTAGTTGAAGGTTTGTCGAATCGATGAACGGATTGGAAGAAATCAGAGGGGAAACGAGAGTGATTTTCGGCCTTTGGTCTGTTGACTGGCGGCGGCTAGGGTTCTACTTTCTTTTTTTTTATTTTGAGAAAGGAGTGGTCTATTTATAGAATTTTGAACGACACTATTCATCCCGGAAATTCCGAACTCCGATTCACGCGCCGTAACCAGCGTTTCTAGGGTTTACCCCGCGTTCCGGACACAATGGAACAGGTTTCGAAAGCTAATTTGATCATCTGTGCGAGTTATGGCAATAAACGTTCAATTTAAATTAAATCGATTTAAACGATTTTCTAGGCGTTTTAATTTGTACCGGACAAACGGTAAATCCGATTGACTTGAAATTTGAAACCTTACAATAATATCACATTACGGATCCGATGAAACTGGTTTCGTCGAAATCCGAGACTAATTGAAAAATGGCTATTTTAACTCGCCAAATTAATATTAAAAAATAAATCGATGCGTTTCGAGCTGCCACGATCAAACGATAGCTCCGATTTACACGAAATTTGAAATCCGATAATAACTAACTATTACGGATCCAATGGAACTAGTTTCGTTCAATTCTGAGACTGTTCAAAAATTGACTATTTTCACTAGTCGATTTAATATTAAAATATTCAATTTTCACAAATAAACTTTTAATTCGATTTTAAAAGTTCTAAAATATCTTTCTAACTTCAATATGATAAAATAAAATTTTACAAATCATTTTCAATCATATTTAACTCGATTTCCAATTATTTCCATAATTTGACATATTAAATTATCGATTTAATTATCCAATTAAATCCAATTATTCAAATTAAAATTTATTTGACTTATAAATTCACTTATTAAATATTTAAAATTAATTAAATATTCAAATTTTAATTACTAAAAATCCTGGGTCGTTACAATCTTCCCCCCTTAAAAGAATTTCGTCCTCGAAATTAACAAGTAAGAAAAATTACAGAATTTATTAACTTTCCAAAATCCATAGTTAAACTTTTTACAAATCTTTACTAAGTTTCCAAATCATACTTAGTTATCTTCTCAAAAATAACTACTATTGTTTAACTTTCAATTCCAAATCAAAGTTAAAGTTTTCAAAAAATTTCCAATTTTCTCAAATTTTTTCTAACGCCTTAAATTTTCGGAAAAATTCGCCATAGTCTCCTTTGCGCGGCTCGATCCGAAAAAAAAATGACAGTATATATATCACAAATATACATCTCATCAAGTAATGAGGCATCCCGAAGGGAAAAAAGTATAAAAGTACGATATTTAATCCGAGATATGTACCTTATATTTTATTAGCGAGCATATACGGCTAATGTAGCGCGAAAGCGAGCTCCAAATGCGAAGCAAACGCGATCCGCACCTACTAAACACTCAACAAACAACATGAGAATCATGCATGTAGAAAATAGTATCGATATACAACATATAGCAACATAATAACTATATATGTCAACATAGCAAATGAAACAAAACAACAAATGCAAACATCAACCAACTATCATCCAATTAACATACATAACCAATAAATTTCATTCATATTCTCATTAATATTCAATGAAATAGGTTTTCAATTTAAATCACATTTGATTCATTAACAGTGGATGTTTTTACTAACATTTTCAATTAGTTTATATGCACTAATTCATATTCAAGTTGGTTCACTTCCAAATCAAATTCAATTCAATTCAAGATTCACTTAACTTCCAGTTGAATTTCAATTACTTTAGCTTCCAATTTCATTAACTCTTAATGAATTATATACAATCAACTAACAATCATATATCAACCAATGTATATTAATTACAACCAAATTTCCTTTGCTTACAATTGGTTTAATTAAATTGATTTTCATTCAATTATTCAACTTCCAATAACATTAGATTTTAATGAATTAACACTTACATTCATTATTTCATATCAACAAAATTCACATTCAATTGATTCATTTAATCCATTCATTCAATTCATTTACAACAGTTGAATTTCATTTATATAACTCAAGTTAATATTCATTTTTATTTTACAACTCATATTCATAAATATATTCATTAGTTTCACTTCTCATATGTATAAGTTTATTTCACAATTGTAAATCACTTTAATTATAATTCAATTCTTATAATTCTTTTGCTTATACAATAATTCTTTTATTTAGATTATTCAAACAACTAACAATCTACTTATATACACTTTAATAATTCTGAAAAATTATTCCTTTATATATAAAAATATAATCAAGGTAAAAATTATTTCATTTACCCAATTTAAAACAATACTGTGTCGAATTGTTCTATTCAAGTGTTTAGAAACCCCTTCGGCATAGTTTTGCAGACCACGCTGACGAAAGTTCATATACCACTCAATAAACCAATCATCACAATATAAAACAATTTTTATATTCACTAACAAATACGCTCTCATAGCTATTATTACACTCAACTCATTCTAGAGTACTGCTGACTCTATCTCTAATGAGTAATACCCAACAGAACCATGGTTGTCGCTTAACCATAAGCTCCGATACCACCTGTAACGACCCGAAAGTAGCGGTCACAACCGGTAGGCTTTTCAACCATCCCAGCCCCACCGTGGCTTACACTGATATCCCAAACTTGCTTTTACGGCCAGCCTCTCGACTGTCTCAGGTTACACCTAACCAACCCCCTAAAAGAGGACGTGTAGGGGTAAGAGTCTCCCGTTCGCCACCAAACCGCGAAGCGAGAACCCCCCATCACATATCACCTAGCATAAGCAAGACTGGTGTGAGAACTCAAAACAGTTTATTTATCTTTAAAATCAAAATAGAGGAATATTTTTAAAGTCAATTCGCAATGCTTTTAAAATGAGACTACCATAAGGCCTCCCGCACACACACACAATGCAAACGTAGAATCGGAGGAGATTTCTCCTTATGATAGTTAAAGATGCTTGATACGCATTTAAAAGAACATTTGATATTATTACTAGTGCATAGTGTAGAGAAAAAATTCATTTCGAAAGTAGAATATAAATCTTAGCCGACATAGACATTTCGAACTATGCCTACTATAGCTACCATGTTCAATAGCGGGTTACCGCCACATTCCATGGCAGGTTATACAACTAAAACCGTACAAGTCTCGTATTTGAAGAATGGATTTTCCAACAAATGGTCAGGCCAAGGAACTTCCCATTGCCACATGGAAACGCCTCTGGATGGACGCCCCGAGAACCACCGTTCTCCGCTAAACAAAGCCGGGAATCCCTTTTCCCAAGGGATATTACAAACCCTCAGATATACCACCCCCGGTCCTTTGGAACCTTTAAACCGAGCGCTCGTCACCATCATCACACAATCATAAAGTGTTTTCAACATGAGTAAGTATCTGGGCTCCATACCATGATACTACCCTTTTCCAGAAGGAATGGTCATACCCTAGGGAAGCGATCCCTGGAAACCTTGCCGCACAATTCCTGTTTCGACCATTACCGGTTTGCGAGGCTCGACGAAGTCACGTCCACAAAAACACACTTTATACAAAAACCGTGCTTTGGGTCAACAAATGATCATAGAAATGATCACCAGGATAGACGATCAAATAAACGATCCTATCACAAATAATCAACACAACGATCATTTACAGCAACACTCAGCATGTCACATTACCAAATTGGGAATATATCGCTGATAACATTCAACTACATAACCTCTGAGCTCGTACGTCTCAGAGAAGGGTGTTAAGCTAAAAGAATAAATTCTTCGCCACCAACAGAAATATATTTGAAAGAAATCGGCTTTATATCTCAACTTGTAATGTCAGGCATACTATCCATACAAGTCTGTTCCGGGCTCGAACAAAACCGAAGGCACTTACAAAGAAGTCCTTGCAATCCGGATATTCACAATCCTGATCGGATTTCCCAGCACTTAGGGAGTCTCTATACCGTTGCAACTCAGTGCAGAGACAATCGACAGGTCATCCTATCGCTTTCGCAAATACCGGTTCTTCAACACCGATCTTCAAATGCAATTCACAACGACGTATCACATATTCGGAATGGGTTATACGACCCCATGGTCCTTTCCAGGTTAACCCGAATAGTGAGCGCTTATTCAAAAATAAGTGTGGCATTCAAATTCAAACAAATCACATCAATTACCCATTCAGAGGGAAATACTGATAGTCGGTTATTGAACTACCAATGGATATGCACAACATCACCAGATTCCAAATAATTTTCCAAATTATTTATTTTCCAAAATATCTTCACTAGATATATAATTTCAATACTTCAAAAATAAATCAATATTTATTTTTAATCAAATTCCACTTTCTTTTATAAATTCCATAGTGAATTTATATTTCAAAATATCTATGAATATTCGATTTCAATTATTCATTTAAATTTATCTTCAAAAAGATAAATTCTCAACTTATTCAATGAAATATTAGAAAACATTTCCATACTTATTTATTCATAAGTAATTCACTTTATATTATTTATTTTCAATACTTAGAAAATATTCAATATACTTAAATCGAAATTAAGTATATATTTCATTCTTTAAGGAAATCATTCTCTTAAACATATTTATTTGGGCCAAAACGAATGTTGCGTAAAACATCGTTACGACAACCCAAAATCACTAGTATAGGGATTCGAATTTTTAAGATAGATATATAAATCCCAATACTATACAAAACATTTCCTTTCGGAAATCATTTACTATAACAACAATG
The DNA here is from genome assembly GCA_030765085.1 of Allium cepa. Lineage (NCBI taxonomy): Eukaryota > Viridiplantae > Streptophyta > Magnoliopsida > Asparagales > Amaryllidaceae > Allium > Allium cepa. The sequence goes on along the minus strand of CM060938.1, from coordinate 398,200,067 downwards.
TTATAGTCCACCATTTCCTTTTTATTTCTCGAAAACGTCTATTTCAACAATAAATGTTGAAATCTATGGTTTCGAATCTCAACACATTTTAAAACATTGTTAGATCGTTTTAATTTTATTTAAAACATCACATTCAAAACAATTTCTTTAACGTATTATTCACTATTCAAAAACGTGAATATACTACGTTAACAAATTTTATCCTTTTATTCATTTTATTTCAAAGGATTATTCACGGTTCAAAAACGTGAATATAACTCCATTTATAAGTTATAACAATTTACTTATCAAAATAAGTCGTTTTCGAATTTATAAAACAACGTTTATAAACTCCATTTCTATTTGTTTTATAACTTCTTTCCTTATAAATTTTCTTTATTAACCTATTCACTTTATATCTCAATTATGAACCAAAAGTCCATATTATAAGTTAAATACTTATAAAACGATTATTTACAAAATCGTTCTTTTAAACTTCATAATTATAAATCTTATAACTTATAAGATTCAATGATTTGTTCAAAACTATTCTTTTAATAACTTTATAAAATTTATAAATCTTACTATTTATAAATTTCATTTATAACTTCACCATTTTTTAAATTTTATAAATTCCATTCATTTACAAAATTCATTTTCACTTCATTCAAACACTTATAAAAACTCGTTTTATAATATCAATATTTCAATTTATAAATATCCATTTATAAACCTCTTAATATAAATCAATTTATATTATTCTTTAAAACGTCTTTAATCTCCTTTATTAACTTCATCATTCTCTTGATTTATAAAATAATTAAATTTTATAAATCCTATATTTAAACTTTCAATAATAAATTCAGAAAATTCCGATTTAAACTATTTTATAAAATCATTAACCCTTATTTCTCAAAAATCAGCTTTTAACTATATTTCACAAAAACCATAATTTTATAACTTTGAAAATTATAACGTTTATTTATTTAACATGGATTAATTCCAAAAATATAGTATATTTTCAAAAATCACTTTTAAAAATCATTTTAAAATTCCAAAGTTTGGTCCAATGATGCTACATACCAAATAGTCAAGCGCGACAACAACGATATCATATATCGATATGAAAATCCATCAAATATCAAAATATCTGAAATCAAATAAATACTGTTGAGGAATCCAATTGGATCCCTCCAACCTGTTTTCCTGCATCCACAAACATTAGCACGATACCAATTTCGCTCCAGTACGAAATTATCGCGGTATATGGGATTAATAATACTATCCGCTTAATAGACGGCGCAATAGGGTCTCATCCGCTAAACAAATGCGGGAAATCAACAACTCCAATATATACATATGCCAATATATATATATATATATATTGCTATTATATATAATACCAATTTCACTGTTTATGAAATATTCGCGGTATATTTTTTTAATAAATAACATCCGCTTACTAACGGCGTATAATGTCTATTTTAACAATCAATAGATAACAATCATCATTCAAACATGCATTCAAATATTTTAAATCTAGATATTTAAAATAAAATCGAAACTGATTCGATTGAGTGAGAAGTTCTCACCTTGATTTCAATTTCGTTTTAGCGATTTATTTCGAATAAAATTAAACGGACGTTTAATTTTACCCAAAATTCTCACTAACTCCAAACGACTCCAATCCAACTCCATCGCGTAGTGCTCGTCCATACGATTCCAACGCAACTGGTTTCGCGTGTTTTCGACCTCGTATGAAAAAGTTATGAATTTGTGAAGTTACACGATTTTTATTATATAATTTACAACTAAATTATAAAATTTTATACCCATGCTAAATCAAGACCGTAGATCTCACTACCCTGCCATCTGAACCGTGCGTGCCTTCTTCCTTTCCCCCTCAAACTCGCGTCTTCCTCCAGAACATGAACGCACGCATATGAACCCATCTCCTTCAAATTAGGTTTCCACTTTGCAACTCCAACACTCGACGAAACCTCATCATACCCTCACCATCTTGAAGCCCTCTGCTTGCTCTATGTTCGGCCATTACCTTGTGGAGCTCGGCCCCCCATGTTGCGCGCAAATCGAGGCCGAACGCACCTCCTTCAAACCCAAATTCGCGACAATTCGTGAAGAGATAGGATAAATCGACCGTTGGATTTATAGATTGTAGTGCCCTCTACCACTTTCTAGTTGAAGGTTTGTCGAATCGATGAACGGATTGGAAGAAATCAGAGGGGAAACGAGAGTGATTTTCGGCCTTTGGTCTGTTGACTGGCGGCGGCTAGGGTTCTATTTTCTTTTTCTTTTTTTTATTTTGAGAAAGGGGTGGTCTATTTATAGAATTTTGAACGACACTATTCATCCCGGAAATTCCGAACTCCGATTCACGCACCGTAACCAGCGTTTCTAGGGTTTACCCCGCGTTCCGGACACAAGTGAACAGGTTTCGAAAGCTAATTCGATCATCTGTGCGAGTTATGGCAATAAACGTTCAATTTAAATTAAATCGATTTAAACGATTTTCTAGGCGTTTTAATTTGTACCGGACAAACGGTAAATCCGATTGACTTGAAATTTGAAACCTTACAATAATATCACATTACGGATCCGATGAAACTGGTTTCGTCGAAATCCGAGACTAATTGAAAAATGGCTATTTTAACTCGCCAAATTAATATTAAAAAATAAATCGATGCGTTTCGAGCTGCCACGATCAAACGATAGCTCCGATTGACACGAAATTTGAAATCCGGTAATAACTAACTATTACGGATCCAATGGAACTGGTTTCGTTCATATTCTGAGACTGTTCAAAAATTGACTATTTTCACTAGTCGATTTAATATTAAAATATTCAATTTTCACAAATAAACTTTTAATTCGATTTTAAAAGTTCTAAAATATCTTTCTAACTTCAATATGATAAAATAAAATTTTACAAATCATTTTCAATCATATTTAACTCGATTTCCAATTATTTCCATAATTTAACATATTAAATTATCGATTTAATTATCCAATTAAATCCAATTATTCAAATTAAAATTTATTTGACTTATAAATTCACTTATTAAATATTTAAAATTAATTAAATATTCAAATTTTAATTACTAAAAATCCTGGGTCGTTACACATAAAGGGGAATTAATTTAAAAGGACAAAGAATTGTATATTTTTTGCCTCAAGGACACGACCTCAATATTTTTACCATAAGGACATACATTCTTCTAAAAATTATTCATAAGGACAAACATTTCTCAAAATTATTCATAAGGACAACAAAACTGCTACCGAGCTAAAACTGATACCTAAAAACTGCTACCGATAACTACAAACTGATACCTAAAAACTGCTATCAATAACTAAAAAATGATACCTACAGAAAGTTGTCCTTCAGGATAAAATATTGAAGGTCTGTCCTTGAGGCTAAAAAGCTGTGAAATTTTGTCCTTGATAATAATTTCCTGATACATAAATTTACAGTCGGTTTGTCTGCACATGCCTTGAAATTATATTTCCAATAAGGCGTTCAAATCAAAATGCATGTAAATAGTACCACAAAAAATTTGTCATATCAATAAAACTGTTAGCACTTTAACTGCAGTTGCAGCCGGGGGAGGCTTGAATCAGAGTCAAATAGTGAACAGGAAATCATGAATGTTGTGACAAAATTAACATAAGCACAACTATGTCCTACTTCACAGAGTGGACCTCGGTCAGAAGATGAAATGTAGTGCGGTAAAGACGGCGAAGTACATACGGAAAGCTTGGAGAAAGGGACACTAATGAACAACGATGACTACTGACAGTTTATATTAGGAAGTGAGTAACACTAACCTTCGAAAACGTAATGGTGGACAGCTTCGTCAAGGCTGCAGCAGGGCAAAATCAGTGCGACCAACAACGTCGATGAACTGAATAGCTAGAAAAGTGAAGGGGGATGCGCGCCAGTATGTGGAGTAAATGGAGGAAAGTAAGAGCGAAGGTGATATGGATGGGAGGTTAAGTCGGTTCATCCAACTGGTATTGTGGAAATTGAAGTTTGGGGAGTTGGAAACAACGAGATGGAAATTGCATTTTGAGAACAGTAAGTTGTTAGTTGGATTTAATCTTCCACAATTTCCAAACAGCAGATATGGATTCCAAACTCAAGTCGGAATACTTATACTTTAGTGTATATACAACTTGTCCCTCTTCGGACTTCGATCTACCCAAGAAATTACAATAGAATTTCAAATTTGGTTTTAAACGAAATCGCTTTATTGATACAATTCAAATTATCCTTCATATTCTATTAATCAATTTAACTCAATTTAAAATTTCCAATTTATTTAAAATTCCTAATTTCAGATTTCAAATTCGTATTCATTAAGGTTTAAATCCAAAACTGATAAGAAATCGATGAAGAAACGAAGTAAAAAATTTCCTACAACGATTCGTAGAGTCATCATCACACTGAAACATCTTCTTATAGTTGTCACGAAGAAATCGAAAGAATTTGGAATCGAATCAAAGGAAATTGATAGAGAAAATTATTTCCACTGTTACAGGGTATTGACCATTTATAGTCGTATCCCCTTGTCCCCTATCTCATCCTCTTCTTGCACTCATACTCACTATCACTGGATAGTAAGAGAATTTACCGAGGCATTCGAACAGATATCTTAGGGATTTCTCATTCTAGGGATACTTCACCCTATCTCTAATGAGTTACTTAATGTGTTATACTCCTGAGCTAAAGGTTTACCTTAGCTCTGATACCAAATGTGACGAACGGGAATTTTTCGCGCTCGAAAATCGACATCCATACTTTACATCGTACTCGAATGCCATAGATTCGACCGTTCAAATCCGAGTCGCCGGAGCTTATAACACAATTAAGTATAATGATACAATAAAAAAAGAATAATACATTGATATACAGCATTTATACAATATCTGATACAATGATCAACATATATCAATATACATCAGAGATACAATAGAATAGCAGCGGAAAAGAAAATAGATAACATCTAGCAGCGGAACAATATAACTCAAAGATAGTCTTCAAAAGAGAACTCCAGCAGCAGCTCGAACCAACATCACGATTCACCAAGACAAGCAAGTCTCGTCCACATCCAAAGACCGAACTAGCTCCAGACATCCTACTAAACCTGACTATCTGAAAACCCCAACTCTAGACAGCCCATGTAGAAAAATTTTGAGCATCCAGAGTTTAGGAATGAAACAATAAACTCCGAATCAGTCATGGGACTGGTGTGAGCAACAAAAAAACAGTTTATCTTTTAAAACAATCAACAAAAGATTTTAAAATCAATTCGCAATGCTTTTGGAAATGAAACTACCATAAGACCTCCCGCCACACACACAATGCAAACGCAGAATTGGAGGAGATTTCTTCTTATGATAGCCAAACATGCTTGATACGCAATTTCCTTGATATTATTACTATAAGTGCAAGGTGTAGGAAAAATCATTTCGAAAGTGAAGATATAAATCTTAGCCAACATACGACCATTATGGTATGCCTACTATAGCTACCATGTTCAATAGCATGTTACCGCCACGTTCCATGGCAGGTTATACAACTAATACTGTACAAGGCTCGTATTATTTCTTTGGATTTCCAACAAATGGTCAGGCCAAGGAACTTCCCATTGCCACATGAGAACGCCTCTGGAAGGACGTCCCCGAGAACCTAACCGGATCTCTGCCAACACAAGGTCGGGTTACCCCTAACTGGGTAACTACTGACACGATTATGTCATCCTCCGGTCGTGACCAACCTTTATCCGGGATCCCGATAACCAACAACCACAAAGTAATAAATTTGCAGCAACAACATAAGTTAAGCATCTGGGCTCACACCATGATACCACCTCTATCCAGAAAGAAATGCACATACCCTAAGGAGCGCTACCCCCAATAACCTTGCCGCATCTTTCCTGTTTCGACCATTTCGGGGTGTGAGGTCCCACGAAGTCTCGTCCACAAAGCTACGCTTTTTACAAAAGCCATGCTTTGGTCAACAAATGATCAGCAACACTCAGCATGCCACATTACCAAGTTGGGAATATATCGCTGATAACCTTCAACTACATAACCTCTGAGCTCGTACGTCTCAGAGAAGGGCGTTAATGCTAAGAGAATAAATTCTCCGCCACCAATAGAAATGTATTTGAAAGAAATCTGCTTTATATCTCAAAATGTAATGTCAGACATACAATCCATACAAGTCTGTTCTGGGTTCGAACAGAACCGAAGGCACTTCCAAAGAAGTCCTTGCAATCCGGGTATTCACAATCCCGATTGGACTTCCCATCACTTAGGGAGTCTACGGAGCAACTCAGGGCAGAGACAATCGATAGGTCATCCTATCGTTCTCGCAAATACCCGGTCTTCACCACCGGTCTTCAAAATGTTATCCACAATGACGTATCACATATTCCGAATGAGTTATACGACCCAAAGGTCCTTTCCCGGCTAACCCGAATAGTGAGGGCAATATTTAAAACATATGGATATGGGATTTCAATTAAGTCACAACTTAATAATTCAAAACTTTCTTTCAAATGGTTTAAACAAATTACCATTTTCAAATCTTTAAACAAAAGATTTATTCCATAAAGTTTACTCAGTTTCGCAAAGATTTATTTATATACGTCAAAACAATTCCCATTTCAGTTGGATTAACTTGTTTTAAAATCTTTAAATTAAAGATTAAACTTATAGCTTTCAAGCCATTTCCATAACTTGGAAAATCATTTTCATTTTTAACTTGAAATCCTTTTTAACGAAATTTGGAAGTTCACTATTCATATGAAAGCTTTTATTATTTGAAAACGAATTTATTTTAGAAAGATCCAATTTTATTTACACGAGTTAAAGCCTTTGAATTTAAATTAAAATTCCCAAATCAATACGTTTAAAATAGTTTAACCTATATAACTCATTTATAAGTTGAATAGCCTTTCTAAACCCTGGTTTCCAAATTATGGAATTCAATTTCAAATATTGAATTCAAATTTAAATTAAAATATTTAAATTTCAAACTCAATCAAGTTACTCAAAATAAATTTCATCTTTGAAATTCCATTTTCAAAAGCTTTTCACTTTAAACCCAATTCATTTCCAACACATTTGAATTCTAATATTCAAATTTAAAACTATTTCAAAATCTGTGACTTAATTGATTTCCTCGTGAAATCCATATTTGTGTGTGTATAAGTGTGGTCTAGGGGTTTAACACAATAGTGCAACATCACAGATTAAAACACAGCAGTATAGTTGATAAGTGATATAAACTATAACGCTTATCGTCCATTCACAGATAATATACAAATGTAAATAAATGAATAAATTATACACAGTCACAGAACAAAATATCACAGATCAGATAGGACAACCAATTCAAGGCATTTCATACAATATAAACATTCATAAGTAAGGTCACGTATTCAATAGTCATTTATAAGTAGGATTAATTAATCGTTTAATCCTAATAAATCCAATTTATTTCCATGTAAATTAATTACTTATGAATTAATTATCAAATCTTGAGTTATTAACTCATAAATCATTTGATATACATTAATTTATCAAACATTTTAATCAATTATTCTCAATTAATCATATTAATTAAATTCACCTTTAAACCAATTCCATGATAAATTAACCCCTTAATTACTTTCATTAAGTAATTAACAATTTACCATTGATTATCTTAATTAATAAATCCAATTAATTATCAAAATTAATCACATAAATTTAATTACTTAATAATCTCTAGTTAATTATCATCATTAACTAATAACATTTCCTTAATTTCTTTCTTAAGAAATTATCTTAATCAATCATTATTAATCATCTTTAATTATAAATTAATCTAAATCATTAATTTAAAATCAAATAAACAAGTCATTCCTTAATTCTCTTATAAATTAAATTCTTTTATTATCTTAATTTTTTTTTCTAAGATAATTCATTTTCTTTATTAATGACTTCTTTAACATTCAAGTGTATTCAAAACATTACGCTTCTAAATTTAAATTCAAATTTCATTTTTTTAAGATTCAAAATGCTTATATATTTAAATATTAACCAATTTAAATATCAACTTATAAACCTATATAAGAAAAGTTCTAACTAATTTACTTAAATTTTTTTATTTAAAATTTAAGCTTTTAAATTACATTACATTTTTGATTTACAAATTTAAGTTAAAATAAATTATTTAACTTTCATTTAGAAACCTTTTAAATTTCATGTTAAGTAACATTTTATTGTAAAAGAAACTAAAAGAGTTTAAATCAACTTCTCTTTAAATTTACATATTAAAATAGATCTTAACATTTTAAACTTATTTAACACTTAAATTTATAGAACTTTCTTTTATTTCAAAATCTAGAATTCCAAAATCTAGATTTAAATTCCAGGTTTCAAATTTGATTTAATCCTGTTTACATTCCTTTCTTTCTATTCCAATTTCATTGAGAAGATTCAAATTCTTTTTTTTTAAATCCACTTACATGCTTAATAACTTCAAATTTAAAAAAAAACTTTAAATAAAAAATTCCAAAGTGAGTTTCATATGACCTTGATTTTATATTAAACTTTGATTTATACCTAATTTAAATTTTGATTTAACATTTGAAATTAAGTTTCAAACAAAACAGAACATGTTTGCATAAACCTGGAACAGCTATACACGAGAACACTCTCCTCCTCAAACTCTTTCTTCTTCTTCTTCAATTTTTTTTTCTTTGTTTAATTTAAGCTTTTAAACAAATCATAACAGGACACCCACGCACAATTGAGCCTGCACCCAATTCCCCAGAGAAATAATTCGAGTTTCTTCCTTCGTCTTCCCCTCCCCAAACAACTCAACATCCTTCCCCAAATACTCGAACCTATCGCGTGCACGTGCACATCGCCATTGGCCATCTTCCGGCATCACCGCGACGTCGAGCATATCGACTATCTTCCCCAGAACATGCTCCGGTCACTCGAATTTCATCATCGCCTCAAAATCGAAATCGAGGCAAATATCCCAAACCTGGAATTCACGTACACCCATCACCTCCCAAACCTGGCATCGCCTCGTTCTTGGCGCTCCGACTACTAGACGACCCGAGCCTCCAGCCATGACTTTGTCAACCACCCAGACACCCGTACCCAAAACTTCGAGCAACTCGATCGCGTAACGATGCCGCAAAACTCACTGGAACGTCGGCTGCAAAAACAGGATGCTAAACCCTACATCCCCCTCGTCCCCTCAAATGTTGCAATAGAAAATTTATTTGATATTTTTCCTGGGATCCATGAGGATCAAGCAAGCTACAAACAAAAATTTAACATCTAAAAATCCTTTGGTTACCAGAAATCGAAAAAAATGTATTTCCAGTTCATTTATAAACTGCTCATAAATTACACCACTAAAAATCACCATTTAAGTTTTAAAAATCTTATCTTTTACTGTTGATTCAAGTTACACAATCGAATTAATATTTTAAAATGTTCGAATATATCACACATTTAAGGTTTCAACTATATTTTCTTGTGTCCAGTAATTTTCTAACTTAAAATACTAGAACTTGTTTTAAAAACTAGATGATGTTTAAAACTAAACTAGCTTGATTGAACACCATAGTTTCACAGTGATTAAATTGAGAGCTTAAATTTTTGTTTGTTTTAAAAACTTTGAAATCAGAAGAAAGAAACAGAGGGGTACAAACAAATCAGACAGGCATATTCAAATACTTCATATACTCAGATTTTTATACTTCTATCTACACATGCAAGACAGCATCATCACAGAAATTTGTCAAGCAACAAATAACTAACCACTTAAGTTTTAGTTAGAATGTTTACTCACTTTTGTTTTTGAGAAGAGAGAACAGAGCTTGATAATGTTGAACAGGCTTGAGTTCTTTGCTTGTTGAAGCTTTTAAGCCTTCAGTTTGAATTGATTTAAGTTGTTTGTTTGTTTGAATTTTGTTTAAGTTTTGAGTGACACTTGCTTTTGCTTTTTTTTTTCAGTTTTGAAGAATGAAACTGGAATGATAATTTGATGTGTACATGAAGTTAAAGTATACAGGGTATACAAATCTTGTATAGGGTGGTGATATACAGTTGTTTGATAAATAGCAAAGAACTGACTTTAGTATGGGCTAGAGGCGTAAACATTAAATGCATGTGTACTTGTCTCATGCTTGCCTACATCTTTTTTTTTTTACTCGGCTGAAATATATTCTTGTATGCTAGAGGATATAGCATTAATTGCCTAAGTACATATTATTTTATACAAGTGGTAAAATTTGTTTGTACCATATCAGAGATATGTTTCTCTATCAGGCAAGATTTTGCAACTAAAATAATTTTGTAAATATTTCGAATGATATTGAGTTGAGCTAGCATTAATTACATGAGTACTTTATATCTTACTTTACATTTGTTTTGCACTTGAATATAATTTTTTTTTGTTTTTTTTTGTTTTGTTCCATTACTTTGTACTGACTTTTACAGTTTGATTTTATCTTTCTTTTGTTCATAGATGATGTTGCTTTGGTTTTGTTTATATACTTGAGTATATTTATTTATTTTGCTTTGAAAATGGTGGCTGCATTTATTAGCTTGTACAATAGATATTCACTTTAATTTTATTCTCAGCTTTGCATTTATTTTACAGAGATATGTTTTATGAAACAAAGTCTTGGCTGAGAGATTTGTTTTGGTGTACTTGAGAAGAGGTTAATAAATGCATGTCTTCTAATTTGTTTACAAGCTTGCACTATTTGTTTATGTATGTATACTTTTGTTTACAACAAATCCTCTTTTGTACTTCTTCTGTTTTGTTTTAGTAGACATTTCTTTGTCTTTTGTTTTATTACTTGTCATATGAAAAATTCCTATTTTAAATATATTGTTTAAATGTGTATATATTTACATTATATGGTTTAATTTCCCAACATTAAGTTTATAACATATATTTTTGTTTTCTTTTACAAGTGTACATACTTATATATTTATAAATAATTTGAAATAACAATTTCTGTCTAAAATAAGAATTCATTTGTAAGGACATTTTATTACAAATATTGTTTTGAGAATAACTCCTTATTTAATATGAAATAATTTTATAAAAGAAACCATTTCTTTATTGATAAATAACATAATTTATTTGAACATTGGAAAAACTCAAATCAATTTATCATTTTAATTTCACAATTTTAAATCAAAAATTAATTTAATTATCAATTTAAAATTGATTAAAATTCGGGGTTGTTACAGACTTCCCCCTTAAAAGGAATTTCGTCCTCGAAATTCGTAGGCACGAAACTATGACAGATGAAGAACGTTTCATCCAATCAAACTGAATATCTATTCTGCATTTGGCTTACCAAATCAAAATATCAACAATTGATACAAGAATGAATCTATTTAACACTTCACAAGATACTCGGGTTATCAAATCTACGAAATATGCAGTGGTATTGATTAGCTCGAAGGGATAACTTACCATTCGTAGATTATATCGAGACCCAAATAATAGATAAATGGATTTAATCTTCCACAATTTCCAAACAGCAGATATGGATTCCAAACTCAAGTCGGAATACTTATACTTTAGTGTATATACAACTTGTCCCTCTTCGGACTTCGATCTACCCAAGAAATTACAATAGAATTTCAAATTTGGTTTTAAACGAAATCGCTTTATTGATACAATTCAAATTATCCTTCATATTCTATTAATCAATTTAACTCAATTTAAAATTTCCAATTTATTTAAAATTCCTAATTTCAGATTTCAAATTCGTATTCATTAAGGTTTAAATCCAAAACTGATAAGAAATCGATGAAGAAACGAAGTAAAAAATTTCCTACAACGATTCGTAGAGTCATCATCACACTGAAACATCTTCTTATAGTTGTCACGAAGAAATCGAAAGAATTTGGAATCGAATCAAAGGAAATTGATAGAGAAAATTATTTCCACTGTTACAGGGTATTGACCATTTATAGTCGTATCCCCTTGTCCCCTATCTCATCCTCTTCTTGCACTCATACTCACTATCACTGGATAGTAAGAGAATTTACCGAGGCATTCGAACAGATATCTTAGGGATTTCTCATTCTAGGGATACTTCACCCTATCTCTAATGAGTTACTTAATGTGTTATACTCCTGAGCTAAAGGTTTACCTTAGCTCTGATACCAAATGTGACGAACGGGAATTTTTCGCGCTCGAAAATCGACATCCATACTTTACATCGTACTCGAATGCCATAGATTCGACCGTTCAAATCCGAGTCGCCGGAGCTTATAACACAATTAAGTATAACGATGCAGTGAAAAAAAAAGAATAATACATTGATATACAGCATTTATACAATATCTGATACAATGATCAACAAATATCAATATACATCAGAGATACAATAGAATAGCAACGGAAAAGAAAATAGATAACATCTAGCAGCGGAACAATATAACTCGAAGATAGTCTTCAAAAGAGAACTCCAGCAGCAGCTAGAACCAACATCACCATTCACCAAGACAAGCAAGTCTCGTCCACATCCAAAGACTGAACTAGCTCTAGATAACCTACTAAACCTGACTATCTGAAAACCCCAACTCTAGACTGCCCGTGTAGAAAAATTTTGAGCATCCAGAGTTTAGGAAAGAAACAATAAACTCCGGATCAGTCATGGGAGCAACAAAAAAAACAGTTTATCTTTTAAAACAATCAGCAAAAGATTTTAAAATCAATTCGCAATGCTTTTGGAAATGAAACTACCATAAGACCTCCCGCCACACACACAATGCAAACGCAGAATTGGAGGAGATTTCTTCTTATGATAGTCAAACATGCTTGATACGAAATTTCCTTGATATATTACTATAAGTGCAAGGTGTAGGAAAAATCATTTCGAAAGTAAAGATATAAACCTTAGCCAACATACGACCATTATCGTATGCCTACTATAGCTACCATGTTCAATAGCAGGTTACCACCACATTCCATGGCAGGTTATACAATTAATACTGTACAAGGCTCGTATTGTTTCTTTGGATTTCCAACAAATGGTCAGGCCAAGGAACTTCCTAGTGCCACATGAGAACGCCTCTGGAAGGACGTCCCCGAGAACCTAACCGGATCTCTGCCAACACAAGGCCGGGTTACCCCTAACTGAGTAACTACTGACACGAGTATGTCATCCCCCGGTCGTAACCAACCTTTATCCGGGATCCCGATAACCAACAACCATAAAGTAATAAATTTGCAGCAACAACATAGTTTAAGCATCTGGGCTCCATACCATGATACCACCTCTATCCAGAAAGAAATGCACATACCCTAAGGGGCGCTACCCCCAATAACCTTGACGCATCTTTCCTGATTCTACCATTTCGGGGTGTGAGGTCCCATGAAGTCTCGTCCACAAAGCTACGCTTTTTACAAAAGCCACGCTTTGATCAACAAATGATCAACAACACTCAGCATGCCACATTATCAAGTTGGGAATATATCGCTGATAACCTTCAACTACATAACCTCTGAGCTCGTACGTCTCAGAGAAGGGTGTTAATGCTAAGAGAATAAATTCTCTGCCACAAATAGAAATGTATTTGAAAGAAATCTGCTTTATATCTCAAAATGTAATGTCAGACATACAATCCATACAAGTCTGTTCTGGGTTCGAACAGAACCGAAGGCACTTCCAAAGAAGTCCTTGCAATCCGGGTATTCACAATCCCGATTGGACTTCCCATCACTTAGGGAGTCTCTATACCGGAGCAACTCAGTGCAGAGACAATCGATAGGTCATCCTATCGTTCTCGCAAATAGCCGGTCTTCACCACCGGTCTTCAAAATGCTATCCACAATGACGTATCACATATTCGGAATGAGTTATACGACCCAAAGGTCCTTTCCCGGCTAACCCGAATAGTGAGCACAATATTTAAAACATATGGATATGGGATTTCAATTAAGTCGCAACTTAACAATTCAAAACTTTCTTTCAAATGGTTTAAACAAATTACCATTTTCACATCTTTAATTAAAAGATTTATTCCATAAAGTTTATTCAGTTTCACAAAGATTTATTTATATATTTCAAAACAATTCCCATTTCAATTGGATAAACTTGTTTTAAAATCTTTAAATTAAAGATTAAACTTATAGCTTTCAAACCGTTTCCATAACTGGAAAAAATCATTTTCATTTTTAACTTGAAATCCTTTTTAACGAAATTTGGAAGTTCACTATTCATATGAAAGCTTTTATTATTTGAAAAAGGATTTATTTTAGAAAGATCCAATTTTATTTACACGAGTTAAAGCCTTTGAATTTAAATTAAAATTCCCAAATCAATACCTTTAAAATAGTTTAACCTATATAACTCATTTATAAGTTGAATAGCCTTTCTAAACCCTGGTTTCCAGATTATGGAATTCAATTTCAAATATTGAATTCAAATTCAAATTAAAATATTTAAATTTCAAACTCAATCAAGTTACTCAAAATAAATTTCATCTTTGAAATTTCATTTTCAAAAGCTTTTCACTTTAAACCCAATTCATTTCCAACACATTTGAATTCTAATATTCAAATTTAAAACTATTTCAAAATTTGTGACTTAATTGATTTCCTCGTGAAATCCATATTTGTGTGTGTATAAGTGTGGTCTAGGGATTTAACACAATAGTGCAACATCACATATTACAACACAGCAGTATAGTTGATAAGCGATATAAACTATAACGCTTATCGTCCATTCACAGATAATATACAAATGTAAATAAATGAATAAATTATACACAGTCACAGAACAAAATATCACAGATCAGATAGGACAACCAATTCAAGGTATTTCATACAATATAAACATTCATAAGTAAGGTCACGTATTCAATAGTCATTTATAAGTAGGATTAGTTAATCGTTTAATCCTAATAAATCCAATTTATTTCCAAGTAAATTAATTACTTATGAATTAATTATCAAATCTTGAGTTATTAATTCATAAATCATTTGATATACATTAATTTATCAAACATTTTGATCAATTATTCTCAATTAATCATATTAATTAAATTCACCTTTAAACCAATTCCATGATAAAATAACCCCTTAATTACTTTCATTAAGTAATTGACAATTTACCATTGATTATCTTAATTAATAAATCCAATTAATTATCAAAATTAATCACATAAATTTAATTACTTAATAATCTCTAGTTAATTATCATCATTAACTAATAACATTTCTTTAATTTCTTTCTTAAGAAATTATCTTAATCAATCATTATTAATCATCTTTAATTATAAATTAATCTAAATCATTAATTTATCAAATAAACAAGTCATTCCTTAATTCTCTTATAAATTAAATTCTTTTATTATCTTAATTTTTTTTCTAAGACAATTCATTTTCTTTATTAATGACTTCTTTAGCATTCAAGTGTATTTAAAACATTACACTTCTAAATTTAAATTCAAATTTCATTTTTTTTAAGATTCAAAATGCTTGTATATTTAAATATTAACTAATTTAAATGTCAACTTATAAACCTATATAAGAAAAGTTCTAACTAATTTACTTAAATTTTTTTATTTAAAATTTAAGCTTTTAAATTACATTACACTTTTTATTTACAAATTTAAGTTAAAATAAATTATTTAACTTTCATTTAGAAACCTTTTAAATTTCATGTTAAGTAACATTTTATTGTAAAAGAAACTAAAAGAATTTAAATCAACTTCACTTTAAATTTACATATTAAAATAGATCTTAACATTTTAAACTTATTTAACACTTAAATTTATAGAACTTTCTTTTATTTCAAAATCTGGAATTCCAAAATCTAGATTTAAATTCCAGGTTTCAAATTTGATTTAATCCTGTTTACATTCTTTTCTTTCCATTCCAATTTCATTTAGAAGATTCAAATGCTTTTTTTTAAATCCACTTACATGCTTAATACCTTTAAATTTTTTTTTAAAAAAACAACTTTAAATAAAAAAAACTTCTGTTCCAAAGTGAGTTTCATCTGAACTTGATTTTATATTAAACTTTGATTTATACCTAATTTAAATTTTGATTTAACATTTGAAATTAAGTTTCAAACAAAACAGAACAGGTTTGCATAACCCTGGAACAACTATACCCGAGAACGCTCTCCTCCACAAACTCTTTCTTCTTCTTCTTCAATTTTTTTTCTTTGTTTAATTTAAGCTTTTAAACAAATCATAACAGGACACCCACGCACAATCGAGCCTGCACCCAATTCCCCAGAGAAATAATTCGAGTTTCTTCCTTCGTCTTCCCCTCCCAAACAACTCAACATCCTTTCCCAGATACTCAAACCTATCGCGTGCACGTGCACATCGCCATTGGCCATCTTCCGGCATCACCGCGACGTCGAGCATATCAACTATCTTCCCTAGAACATGCTCCGATCACTCGAATTTCATCATCGCCTCAAAATCGAAATCGAGGCAAATATCCCAAACCTGGAATTCACGTACACCCATCACCTCCCAAACCTGGCAACGCCTCGTTCTTGGCGCTCCGACTACTAGACGACCCGAGTCTCCAACCACGACTTTGTCAACCACCCAGACACCCGTACCCAAAACTTCGGGCAACTCGATCGCGTAACGACGCCGCAAAACTCACTGGAACGTCGGCTGCAAAAACAGGATGCTAAACCCTACATCCCCCTCGTCCCCTCAAATGTTGCAATAGAAAATTTATTTGACATTTTTCCTGGGATCCATGAGGATCAAGCAAGCTACAAACAAAATTTTAACATCTAAAAATCCTTTGGTTACCAGAAATCGAAAAAATGTATTTCCAGTTCATTTATAAACTGCTCATAAATTACACCACTAAAAATCACCATTTAAGTTTTAAAAATCTTATCTTTTACTGTTGATTCAAGTTACACAATCGAATTAATATTTTAAAATGTTCGAATATATCACACATTTAGGGTTTCAACTATATTTTCTTGTTTCTAGTAATTTTCTAAACTTAAAATACTAGAACTTGTTTTAAAAACTAGATGATGTTTAAAACTTAACTAGCTTGATTGAACACCATAGTTTCACAGTGATTAAATTGAGAGTTTAAATTTTTGTTTGTTTTAAAAACTTTGAAATCAGAAGAAAGAAACAGAGGGGTACAAACAAATCAGACAGGCATATTCAAATACTTCATATACTCAGATTTTTATACTTCTATCTACACATGCAAGACATTATCATCACAGAAATTTGTCAAGCAGCAGATAACTAACCACTTAAGTTTTAGTTAGAATGTTTACTCACTTTTATTTTTGAGAAGAGAGAACAAAGCTAGATAATGTTGAACAGGCTTGAGTTCTTTGCTTGCTGAAGCTTTTAAGCATTTAGTTTGAATTGATTTAAGTTGTTTGTTTGTTTGAATTTTGTTCAAGTTTTGAGTGACACTTGCTTTTGCTTCTTTTTTTTCAGTTTTGAAGAATGAAACTGGAATAATAATTTGATGTGTACATGAAGTTAAAGTATACAGGGTATACAAATCTTGTATAGGGTGGTGATGTACAGTTGTTTGATAAATAGCAAAGAACTGACTTTAGTTATGGGCTTGAGGGGTAAACATTAAGTGCATGTGTACTTGTCTCATGCTTGCCTACATCTTTTTTTTTTATACTCGGCTGAAATATATTCTTGTGTGCTAGAGGATATAACATTAATTGCTTTAGTACATATTATTTTATACAAGTGGTAAAATTTGTTTGCACCATATCAGAGATATGTTTCTCTATCAGGCAAGATTTTGCAACTAAAATAATTTTGTAAATATTTCGAATGACATTGAGTCGAGCTAGCATTAATTATACTTTATATCTTACTTTACATTTGTTTTGCACTTGAATATAATTTTTTTTCTTGTTTTTTTTGGTTTTGTTCCATTACTTTGTACTGACTTTTACAGTTTGATTTTATCTTTCTTTTGTTCATAGATGATGTTGCTTTGGTTTTGTTTATATACTTGAGTATATTTATTTCTTTTGCTTTGAAAATGGTGGCTGCATTTATTAGCTTGTACAATAGATATTCACTTTACTTTTATTCTCAGCTTTGCATTTATTTTACAAAGATATGTTTTATGAAACAAAGTCTTGGCTGAGAGATTTGTTTTAGTGTACTTGAGAAGAGGTTAACAAACGCATGTCTTCTAATTTGTTTACAAGCTTACACTATTTGTTTATGTATGTATACTTTTGTTTACAGTCAATCCTCTTTTGTACTTCTTCTGTTTTGTTTTAGTAGACATTTCTTTGTCTTTTGTTTTATTACTTGTCATATGAAAAATTCCTATTGTAAATATATTGTTTAATTGTGTATATATTTACATTTTATGGTTAATTTCCCAACATTAAGTTTATAACATATATTTTTGTTTTCTTTTACAAGTGTACATACTTATATATTTATAAATAATTTGAAATAACAATTTCTGTCTAAAATAAGAATTCATTTGTAAGGACATTTTATTATAAATATTGTTTTAAGAATAACTCCTTATTTAATATAAAATAATTTTATAAAAGAAACCATTTCTTTATTAATAAATAACATAATTTATTTGAACGTTGGAAAAACTCAAATCAATTTATCATTTTAATTTCACAATTTTAAATCAAAAATTAATTTAATTATCAATTTAAAATTGATTAAAATTCGGGATCGTTACAGTGCAGGAGAATAGGATTAGGAATAAAGAAGGATAGGTGCTGCTGTGAAAATGGTTTGGTGTCTCTTTTCCTATTTAACTAATAGATTTCCTAACTTGTCCAACTCTTTTTCTAATGCATTAAAAGTTTGTAAATTATAAAATAACTAATTTTGATTAAGATTCATTTTATAATTTTATAATATTTATGCACATAAATTCAAATAAACTACTTATGTTAATTAATTAACGTTCACCTTGAAAATTAATCCCTTTTTTAAATGGTAGATACTTTGGGTATGAATATTTTTAACCATCCGACTAAATTCTAAATAATTTATTTCTTTTCAACCTCAAAGTTTTTTATATTCCTTTTCTAACTATAAGCTTAGTTTAAACGTTAAACTTCAAATTCTAATACACTTACACAAATATATATACATATATATATATGTACATATATATATATATATATATATGTTTGTGTACATATATATATATATATGTATGTATGTATGTATGTATGTATGTATTTATATGTATGTATATATGTTTGTATATTCATTTTTTACTTTCAATTCTTAATTGTTTATATATAAATATTATTTCAAATCCAAACACTTATTGTAATCTATAGATATGGTAACATACATGTTTTGGCTTATTTTTAAATTACAAGATGGATCTCGTGGATAAATGTCATATTTAATATCAGAATTTCTTAACTAAGAATAAACTCATTATTGATAATTTTAGATATCAAATCCTATAAGATTGTCTAGCCTGATTCTAATCTCTGTGTGTGTATAACATAGACAAAAGCACACACATACACATACATAAATAAACACACACTACTTCAATTTTATAGTGTATAAATATTTTTAACTGTGCTGTTAAAGCGCTGGGCGGATTCGAAGCGGTGGAGGTGCAAAAAGTCATAGCGGGGATACAGCGAGGATATAGTAAGATATAGCGGATGACCCTAAAATAGGATATAAAACTCATACTTAATGTTTTTACAAATATATAAATGGTAACTAAATGAAAAATTATCATTCAATTGAATTATAATTAGTACATAAATAATTTTAAACAAAAAATATATGCGAATATACTTTAAATAAACGTAAAACTGCTATATAACATAATTGAATTTAGTAGAATATTAGAGTATTTTCATTTCTGAAAATATATTAAAAATTAAATCAAATAAGTTAGTTTCATAATTTTTATAATCTATAAATACAATTTTTGAATTCATTTTATTAAAGAAGATATAGCGGAAATAGCAAAATATAGCGGGATAACGGGATATAGCGAAAATTGCGGGGATTAAAGCGAAAAGGCTATATTTTGGGGCTATATGGAAAAATCGTAACGGTAGAAATCCGCTATGAGATATAGCGGGGTAATAGCGGGGCATTATCTACACGGATTTTTGAATAAAATTTTTGGACAACAAAGACATATTTAAAGGATAAATGGGTCAATTGTAGTGTAAATCTCAACTTGTATGTAAGTTCCTATTAACTATGTACACTTCTTGCTTATTGTAGTTACACATTATACACTTGAGTATATCTGTATGTGTTTGCGTTGTTTAAATTAATTCCTTATTAATGATTTCTAATACAACATTCAATTCAATTAAAGAAAAAGAAATGAAAGATTTGTCTCTTCAAATATTGCAAAATCTACCAACACTTAATTGCATTAGTTCTAAAGAGAGAAAGGAATTGTTTCCTTCTCTATATTAACAAGTAATCATTACACACATGAATGTATTTGATATACTCATACATTTAAATTAAGTTTAAACACAATTTGAAATATTTAAATAAAGTATGATTTTAATTAAAACTTTATTAGTTTGGATCTAATATACCTTTGGACCTTTAGTCCTAATAGATTCCAAATAGAAAAATAATTTATTACACCTTCTTTCGAGTGGCTCGGTTCCAACACGCATGGCGTACACTGGTACCCAAGGTCATCTCTTATATAACCGTACAAAAGATAGGTATGTGGCATAAATATTTTCTCCTAGTATCCATAACTGCACTAGGTAGTTGTATAAGAGATGTGCTCGGGGTTATAGGATTTATGGACACAATTCAATGAATAATCCGAGGAATCACTAAGCACATAGCAAATCATCTTGATTATCGACGTCATAATTATCATCTTAGCTCTTAACCTCGTTAATAGTCATATAGAAAATCTATCCCTAATAATCCAGTTGACTATAAGATACAAATATATTTCATTGGACTCTTAGTCCTTTACGTAATGCTGTGGGCATTTAGCGTTGTATATCATTATTTTAGCATCAGTCAACTCATATGATAAGGCCAGCTCTCATCCGCATATTCAGTGATCCCATAAGGCTAAATAAGTACGTGTCTATAACAACTCATAAATAAAAAGACAGGAGATTGACATCTCTCAACTTACTTAAATAGCCTTCCTTACACACTCTCATCGCTACTTATATAATCCTTCATTACCTTTATAGAAATGGATGCAAGTATACTCTATGCTTAGTCACCTCCTATAAGTGCTTTAAATGGTAATAGACTATTGGCCTATATGATATGGGTTGTTGCTCTTAGCCATGGTGGTCGGCCATAGAAATCAAAAAGGTATGTCATGGATCAGGGTGTGACCCCGCAATTAGGCCGCTATGATGGATACTATACTAATCTGGTTTACTCCTCACCAAAATAGTAGATTACATGCTCGAATAAATAGACATACTTATGGGCCTTAGGTTGATCATTCATTGTTCACAACACGATGCATAAGAATACCCCCACATAACTTAACCCCAAATGAGTATATCCATTCAAAAAGTGATCGAGAAAATATCAACTTAGGAAACCCATGCTACCTTGTGTTGCTCGCTCATTTGCTAAATGCTCGTAAACTATACTCATTAAATAAGAAGATTAAAGAATAACCTAAGAGATATTACTGAAATTCCCGCACCAAATAATATTATATCTCCATTTATTCAATATTCTTATCACATTATTAGTTTCTTTAGAAATGTTATTATGAAAATAGAATAAAACTTCTAAAATCCTTTATATTCTTTAAAATGTTAAAATATTTTCCATCATTTACTTAAAGCCTAAAAACTAATCTGTCAAAACTTTTAATACACTTCTAAATCTCTATTCCATATTTAAAATCATATAAAAATCCTTAATAATAAACTATCATTCCTGAAAATTACTCTATAGTTTTTATAATTAAATACGAGTTATAAATGAATTTATAATCCTCAAAATTCAATTTTTATTCACTTTAAACCATAGAATATCTCTTCGCTGTTGTTTAACGACGGAATTTCTATCGGTTTAGAAACCGTCGAAAAATTTATAATAAAATTTATACTGCAAGCCCACGGCGTACTATCGTAGTACGTAGTGAGTAGGGGTCTATCCATAGGGAAATGTTGATTTTAAATCTCTATTCAATCAAATTAAACCAAATTTGAAAATGATTAGTTAGAAAATGTTAGAAAAATGACAAGAAGAAAGTGATAAAAAATATAAGAGTAGAAAAACAATTTAGAGATAAATTCACTCTCTAGATCACATAGTTCAACAAAAATGAAATTATGATCTTTTTTTTGTCATTAGTGAATTTAAATGATGTGTTTATCATAAGTATGGCTTATTTATGCTATTAATTAGCTCAAAATAAGCCATCAAACTATAACGCACCTTTTAAGCCACTTACTAACTCTCATGAAAACAACAACAAAGTTGAAAATGAAATCTATTTTAAGCACGATCTATTAATTATTGTTTAGAAATATAGGCTATCAAATTTTAATTTCAACATTCACTTCATTACCACCATCATATGTAGATGAAGAGGTAATTATTGTTTGTGATTGTTTAAGCATAACCTCTTTGTTATGAACAACATAGACTATCAAATTCAACATGAAAAAATAAATCACAAAAACATTCATTTAAGCATAAAAGAGATCAAAATTATCACAATGTTGAAGCTACATGATTAGAGGCTTCATTACCCCTAAATTGAAGAGATTAGCCTCACGTATTTGTTATCAAATCAACAAATATAGCTTGCAACATGAAACAAAAAGAAGAGGAAAAAGAAGGCTAAATGAATGAAGAGCTAATTAACAAGAAATAAAACCAATCTACTTGCATGGAAAATAAATATATACTAACATGAAAGGAAAATAAACGAGAGAAGAAAAGAGCAATGTATTAAAGTTGCATAAGAAAAAAAATTACATAAAAGAAATGGCTAAGTAGCCATGAAAAGAAAAGAGAATCTTTCTTTTTATTTCTATGCTAAAAACTAACTAAGAGGAAGAGGGTTACATGAAACATAAGGAGTATTTACACATATATGAAACCCTAATCCATTTTTTTGAAGAATGCCGAATATGCTCTTGTAGGAAGTGTGGTGGCCAAGTTATCATTAGCTTCAATAATCACCCATTAAGTCCGCATGAAAATGTAATGGCTATTAGCAAGTGGATTAGCTTTTAATTTGTACATGAAGAAAGGTGGGTAGGTGGGGTCATCTATGGTCATGGCTTTGAATTATTTCTATCTCCATTCTTTTGTATTCACTCTTGTGCATGTATATATCTTTATGAAGCCACTTATATATGAAGCCAAATTCCTATAAAATAATGTAGAAATTTCCAACTAAATTTTCTCAAATTAATATATGCACAAAAGTGGCCATTTTGCCCCTATATGGAGATGAAAATGCGACAATTTGAAAATAATTTGGATTTGGTTTAAGCAAGTTAAAATACCCGATATGATCATTTATTTAATTTAAATAGATTAATTATGGTGGTAAAAATATGCACATTTACGTGCACATCAAATACCCCCACACTTATCTTTTTATTCGTCGTCGAATAAAGAAAAACTAAGATAAATCCATTTTCGTAGAAAGCACGATTGCATTGAGCGTATGCAGCAAACCGTTAAAGCTCTGAGTGTCTCCAATAGGATGAGTGTTGTCTCGTGAATGTCTTCAACGGATGCTACCCACAAAATCCAAATGCAAGATGAAAATATTTACAAAATGCAAGATTTATTTACAAAGAGATGAATGCGAGCTTTTGGATATATTCACAAATGAAAGATTCACTTTCAAATCGACACCCATAAGTTAAATATAGGTTTTGGTCATTATCTTGAAAATTTAAGTCATTTACTCGTCAAACTTTCCAACAAAAATTAAGTTATCATAAAAAATAGACAATTGTTTAACTCGTTGTTCGGGTCAAGAATATAGTGCAACTATGAAACAGATTCTTAGTTGGTTATCAAAATTTATCAAAGTGGTATTTTCATTTCTTTCCTATAACAAGTCAAATCAAACAAGTTAAAATGATGCTTGGATTTCAGTTGCTTATTTATTCTTATTTTTTTATTTTGAAAATTTTACGGATATTAACAATATATCCATATGCCTAACTCAGATAAACCAGGACCAGATATATTACCCATGCACTGTCTTGCGGACTGATGTGAGGAGAATACAGGACGTGGCGAGTGAACACACAAGTGTGAACACCTATCGACTGTAGCCGTTATTAAAAAAAAATTATATACACATAACTTGGATAAACTAAGGCCAGATATACCGACCATGCACTACCTTTCGAATTTACCTGAGAATGGTACAGAGCATGACGAGTGAACATATGAGTGTGTACGCATGACTCTAGGTGTTTATTTAATTAAAAAATATAGATATATACAAGAAATATTTTGTTTTTGTGTTTTTGTTTGTTTTTTTAGAGAAGAAAAGAGTTTTGCAAAATCATCTTAGCACCATTTAACTTAGAAGACAAAAAGATGTTATATCATTTACTTTAAATCAATCACTTTTTAAAACAAAGATTTTCAATCAGGATGTATTTCATAATTAACACGTATGAATCTTCCTATATACTAGTTAAACCATTGTTATTTGTAATCAAACTTCATTTTTATTTTTGTTAAGACAAATAAATTTTCAAAAATTTCAATTTAGTAAACCAAAACCATATATTTATCCTACAGTATTTCTATAAAAATAAATTAAAATAGTTTGTTTTCAGGATTTTTTTTGACTTTTTAAAAGAAAACGCAAAATAAACATGAAAAAATAAAAATGAAGATGAATCTCCCCACCAACTTGATTTTGACTGTGTCCCCACAGTCAACCCAAGTGGAAAGAGAAAAATAAAAACATGAGCTTTATTTAAATGAAAATTAATGGTATTTACACGAGATTAGAAAGTGTACCGTCAAAAAGTAAATGAAACGGTCTTCCAAAGACTAATTCATTTGTCTCGTCAAGTACGTGGGACACAATTTAAGCACAAAAACCAAACCATGAAAGATTTCATAGTTGAATGTGGATTTGGAAAAATGAGTGTCGTTTTATTGAAAATCATATAAGTTCTTTTATTTTCGATGATTTTTGGGGTTGATAAAATAATTGATCGAAATTCAAGTTTATTTTCACCAAATTGAAAGTTAAGCTCAACATCAACAAATTTTGCAAAATTATTGATTTCAAAATTGAAATGGTGACTCAAATCTTCCCCTTCAGAATTTAACAACTCATTTTCCAAAAAGTTCAAAGAAATCGTGTTCACTGAATTCGTCTTCCTTTATTGAATTATCAACAACTTTATTACATGTGACAAGTTCAAAGTCCAAAGTTGTTGTGTTCAAAATTTCAAAATCGGGAAAAGGAAGATTGAATCTTAAATCAAGTTCTCACCCTCAAAAAATTTGAAATCCAACTCAATTACCGTGTCTTCAACGACTTCATTAAGATCATCGTTTTCAGTGTCGAAAGTTGATGTTTGAAAATCATCGATTTGGGTAATAGATGGATTATCATTTGACTCGTCACATGTTGGAATTTGATTCTGTTTCTCACGTTGTTTCATATATGTTTCAAACAACAAATCTGTGTGATCATCGTAAATTTCGTTCGTTTCTTCAATCCAACTTAAAATTATTGACTTGAGAATTCTCGATTTGGATTTGTTGAGAACAAATTTTTTAACTTGTATCGTAGTCGAGATTATTATCGTTGCCAAAATTATTTGAAAAGTGGATCATATTTTCGTTTTGATTTTGAAATTCATTTTGGAGTTCAAAATTGAATTGGCACGGGTTATATTCGAAACGTTTACATTTTGAAGTGAATTCAAATCTTGATTACTTTGAAAATTTTGACTTGAGTTATCATACAAATAAGAATTACACAAATTATTTATCATTTGATTTTGTTATGTAGAAATTTCATGTAAAGACGAAATGTTATTTTCAAGATTTGAAGATTGATCATCATTTTGAAAATTTTGCGGTTCAAAATTTGAATCGTTTAAACAGTAGACGTTGTTTAAATATCCATAACAATTTGAAGTGAAATTATATGGATTATATTGATTTTGAAAACTATCGTAAAATTCACATGAATATGGAAATTCAGACATTTTCAAGAATGTTTTTTTTATAAAAGAAAACTATTTACCAAAAGGAATTTATTTTTCAAAAGAAAATTTTAATTTTTTTTTTGTATTTTGGTTTTTCAAATTTTTTAGTTTTTGAAAAGATTTTATATATATATTTTTTTGGATTTTTGAATTCTAAAAAAAGTTAAAAAAATTCAAAGGAAAAGGATTTAAAATTTTCAAAGGAAAAGGAATATTTACAATTTTTTTAAGTTTTGGATTCTGAAATTTTTTGTTTTTTTTTTATATGCATGATCTAATGCAATTAAATGAATGCAAGGGTCTAATTACAAATTATTTATTCTAAGTTAACCCAAAGTTGTATAATCACACTTTGTTTTAAATCAACAAGATAGTTCCTAACCAGGTAACTGGTATGAGTCATCGGTGCACCACGAATCACCGTAGCAATGCAGCCGAAGGTTTAAGTGCCTTCAGAGGAATAACCGCTATAATATTTACGAATCACCATAATATTTATATATAGTTATTACTCTACCGTAGCCTAGACACCAAGAAAGTAAATTGTTCAAAGAAGACAATTTGTCAATATACAATTTAGTGTTATCGATGTCTAATTGTTATTAAAATTCTAGAATGAAATGCAAAGTAGAAATTAAACGTGTATTAACAATGCAACTATGAACGAATTTTTTTTTGTTTTTGGTTTTTGAATTTTTTTTGGAATGCAAGCAACCAACAATGCAAAGAAAATAAAAAACAAGAGGTATGGGTTAAAAGCAGCAAAATTTTTATAAGCAATCAAGCAGTTATTTTTTTTGGGCAAGCTAAGCAAAACAAGCAACTTATTCTTTCTTATCTGCTTCTGCAACCTGAAAATACAAATTACATATATACATATATACACAATTTTTTTCATATCAAAAAAAAAAAAAAAAAACCAAAGCAAAATAAGTGAAAACAAAAGAAACGAAAACAAAACAAATTGAAATTAAAAAAAAAAAATTAGGATGGAAATAAAACAAATTAAACACTAATTCCACAAAACCAATAAACTACTCTTTTTACAATTTTTCTTTTTTCCCAATTCAACAAAATAGAACGAAACAGCAAATTAAAAACTAACAAAACAAATCAAAACAACAATTTTAAAACTAACAAAACAAAACAATTTCTTAATTAGGCCTTCAATTCAAACCCGGCCCACTAAACAAATAAACCACTCTTTATTAAAATGTATAGCTCAAAATCGAAAACTGCTTTATCCAAAATCTCGTTTCAATTCAAAATCGCACAAAGAATATTATCCCAGAAACAAAAACAAAACACAAATCAAAATAAAATTAACGTTGTAGTGGCATTTTTCGATTGTTGCTGTAGTTCAAAGAGTTCGAGGTATTCGAGTTTCAGGTGAGGTTGTCGGCGATTGGTCGAAGCTGGATGGAGGCAGAGGAGTTTTCTGGAGTTGATGTCGGTTCGCGCTCTGGTTGCGGTTGAGGTTTATAAGGTTCGAGTTTGTTCGACCGATTGTCGAGGCAGGTTCGTAGGTCGATGAGGGCAATTAGGGCAGTGGATTCGCGATCTTGAAGCGGTGGATGGGATGGTTGAAGTTGCTGAGATGATATTAAGTGGAAGGTCTGGGAAGTTGCGATTTCACTGGTTTGGGGATAGTCGATTGTTGGTGAAAGGAGTTTGGTATGCAGGTGAAGTTGAAGGGGATGGTGAAGCAGTTTGTTGCTGTGGGGTTTGAGTACGTAGAGGAGGAGGAGGAAGGCGGTCGATAGTCTGGATTATTCACAAGGATGGTGAAGGTTCGAGTTATGGGTTTGCTGAGAAGGTCGTATGTTGTTGTTGGTTCGATTGGGTTTGGCTGATGGCAAGAAGAAGGAAGGTGATGCTATTGTGCATGGCAGAAGTTGATCAGAGGAGTGGGGTTTGCGGCTTTGGCACGAGTTGTTAAGCAGCAGGTTTGAATTCTTTTTTTTGGGCTACGGTTTGGGATGAATGGCAGCGTGTTGTTGTAGTATATTGTACTGAAGGGGTGGTGGTTTGAATTGATGCAGTGGCTTGTTGAGTTGGTGGTGATATGGAACTGCTGTGGTGAAGTGTTGAATGGCAGAGGCAAGTCTGAAGGAAACTGCAGTGGTGATCTGGGATGGTGGATGCTCAGTTATGTTGGTCAATGAAAGCAATGCAACAGTGAGTGTTTAATGATATTTTTGAAAGCAATACAAAGCAATGCAACAATTGTATTTGATGTTTGGTGGACTTGTTTTGGTTGGAGTAGAAGATTGACGTGGAACTATTGAATGTGGTTTGGTAGGTATGGATAAGCAGTGTTTTGGAAGTGCACTGTTTTGTACTGTGAAAAGTGAGGAGTTGATCGAAGTGGTGGCAGCAGTAGTTTGGTTTGGCAGCAGCTGTTGTAGGTAACTTGATTGAAGTGGGTGAAGTCGATGGAAGTTGATGGTACTGTGATGGTCAGTGGTTAGTTTGTGCACTATTCAAAGATGATATGTATTCGAGGAGGAATGAGATGGTGGTAGCACTTTGGTTTGCAGCAGCTCACAGTGTGAGAGTTTACTGATATTGAAGGCACGGTTGATGATAGTTCGGTGGGTTCAGCTGTTTGATTGTGATGGAGGAAGTATGCGTGGTTGTGATTTTGTTTTAAAGTAATGTTTATGGTTGTAGCTTTGATGTTGTGGCAGGAAAGGGTAGAGATGAATTGGAAGGGGCAGCAGTATGGTATAGCTGCAGGTTAATTAATGTGCACAAGCATAGTTTTGTGCAGGGAGATATTGGGGAGTCTAGACTGCAGACAAAGGACGACAGTGTGTAGAAGAGGAATCGATGCAATGGTGGGTTTGATGAGGAGGGTGGGTGAATGACAGTGGCACAGTAGGCAAACACAGAAAGATTCGTAATAGTAGCAGCAGTGTGAATGAACTGGGTAGCAGCAGTGGTGAAATGTAGATGTTGAGTCGAGAGGATGGTTGGTTAGTGACAGGGAACTGCTGCTGTGATGTCGGCAGTAGTGGTGTGGAGATGGTAGCAGTTTGTAACACAGTGATGTGTGCAGTTCGATATAAGGTATAACAGTTGCTTTGGCAGTAGTTTGTGGCGTGGTAGTCAAGGTGAGTGTTTATGGCAATGGCTTGGTTCAGGCAGAAGTTTGGGGCAATGTGCAATGTGATATGAACAGTCTTCGAACAGGCTTGGGGGGTTGTTTCAGTGGTTCAGATGATTGTTCAATGGTGGCACTGTGCGGGGTAGTATAGTAGTGTGAAGCAGCAGAGTTGGGTCACTGAAATGATTGTTGAAGTGGTGGTGAAATTTTGGTAGAGAAGGGATGGCAATGTTGTATGTGTAGAGGCAGTGAAAGAGATTTGAGAGTAAATGTAAGAAATGTTGAAACAGAGAATGAAAATGTAGATGCTAATGTAACAAAACTAGAAATAAATATGCTCTTGTGGTTGTTGTTTTGTTGTAATATACATCAATAACAGGGATGAATATGCTAAATAAGAAAGGACATTATTGTAATCTGCACTGCATAAGTAGTCTATAAATATGGAGCTTGATTGTATTGTAAGATCCATCGCTCAATTCAATAAAATTGTTCTCTCTAATGGCTTTCATTCTCTTTATTCTGTAACACGTTATCAGCACGAAAGAATGCGAATTAATTATTGACCTCAATCTGTTCACCTTCAAACTTTTCAACTTCTCAGCAAGTAATTAAATATTAATTACTCTGACTGTTTCTCTTCTGACCATTCCAATTCTAAGGCTATTTATATTCAAAATCCTATTATATATATATTAATGCAGACGAGTCTTTTAGAATATATCTACATACGTTCTATTTCTTATTTCCTTTAAAACAACAGGTAAATGAATTGTTCTTGCATTTCTTTATAAACTCGTTACTTTTCCTCTCTCCAAAAAGGTAATTGTCAATATCATATTTTTTTTGATAAAGCTATCAAGTCAGCACATGCTAGTTTGGGGTTCGCTTCTATATTTTTCATGTCTTTTCTTGTATCACTCTTATTTTTATTCTTTGGTTTCTAAATTCAATATTACCTTTTTTCCCTTTGCGGATCTATTGCCAAATAAAATTCAAAAGTTTGGAATGGAATATACGCAAAAGCTGACTTTCCTTTCTTATTTGATAAATACATGAAAGTTGCAAAATCCAAATATTTGGTTTTGTTGATACAAATTTTTTTTGGTATAGTTGTTTGATACCATGAATGAAGACTTTCCTTTTTTCTTCTTCTTCTTTTTAGCTGGAAACAAACAAATAGTGAATGCTGTTGTGGCGAATATTTTCACCTTATGCAATTTATTTTATGAACAGTTCACAAAATGACAAACATCGCCAAACTTGAATTTAAAGCCTTGGATATATCTGGAGACAACTACTTATCATGGACACTGGATGCTGAGATTCATTTGCAATCTCAATGCTTAGAAAATGCCATTAAAAATGGCAATACTATGTCCCAGCAGGACTAGACAAAGACTCTAATATTTTTAAGACGGCATATCCATGACGATCTAAAAACAGAATATTTGACTGAAAAAGACCCTTTCCACTTATGAAACTCCCTGAAGGAGCGTTATGACCACCAGAAGACGGCCATGCTTCCAAACACTAGGCAAGAGTGGTTGAACCTGAGATTTCAGGACTTTAAGCGTGTAAGAGAATATAATTCCGCAATGTTTAGAATCACTTCTAAACTGAAATTATGTGGAGAAAATGTGGATGACGCACAAATGCTCGAAAAGACTTTCTCAACATTTCATGCCTCGAATATACTCCTGCAGCAGCAATATCGAGAGCGTCATTTTACAAAATATTCTGAACTCATAGAATGCTTACTAATTGCTGAACAAAATAATGAATTGCTTATAAAAAATCATTCCTCAAGACCAACTGGTTCAACTGCATTGCCTGAAGTTCATGCTAATTTTGCCCACTCTGAAAGAGGTAGGGGTCGAGGTCGAGGTAGAGGACATGGTCGTGGACGTGAATATAACTCTAGCAGAGGTGGTTATGGTGGGTTTAAAGGTAACAAAACCACCAACTTTAAAAAGCAACAAAAGAAAATTGAGCCTATAAAGAACAATGATTCAGCTTCAGAAAATAAAAGGCATTATGAGGAAGTTTGTTATAGATGCGGACGATCTGGTCACTGGTCACGTGCATGTAGATCATCAAAGAAAACAGTTGAAGAATATCATCGCTCGAAGAATATTGAGGCAAATAATGCCGAAAAGTTACCTGAGAACACTAACCTGAAGTTAGATGATTTCTTCGAGGATGACAATGGAAATTTCATTAATGATGAAAATCTAAGTGCAATGATCAATGATATGACCGAGTTGATCAATTAGAAATGTCTTGAAGTTTGTTATGTGACTTTCGTTTTATTTCATTAGCTTGCATCAATAAATCAGTTTGAAGTTTGTGTTCGTTTAATTGTATTTCCCTTTGCAGTACTAGTAATGTGTAATGTGGATGCTGTTTTTAATCAATAACCTATTTTAATCATATTACTTTGTTTGTTTACATTATATTTATTTATGCATACAATTTTTTAATGATTGACTAATCATTGTCTTTAATTCTTAAGGTATGGAACGTCATTTGGGTGATGATATATGCTTATTAGATAGTGCAACTACTCATACAGTTTTGAAAAACCAGAAGTTTTTCTCTGAACTACCTGAAAATTTCTCAGCTAAAGTCTCCACTATAGCTGGATCTGCTAATATAATTGACGGGTCCGGAAGAGCCCATATAATATTACCAAATGGTACGCGTATCTTTATTCAGAATGCATTATACTCAAGTAACTCTAAAAGAAATTTGCTGAGTTTCAACGATATAAGAATGAATGGATACCATATTGAAACTATAAATGAAAACAACAAAAAATATCTTTGTGTTATTTCTAGAATTGAAAGCCAGAAGCTTATCCTAGAAAAATTTGGTACAATTTCAACTGGTTTATATTTTACAAAAATTGGCATAGTTGAATCTCACTCTATAAACATGAGCCAGAAGCTCACAAATACAAAAACATTAATTCTTTGGCATGATCGCTTGGGTCATCCTGGATCAACTATGATGTGTAAAATTGCCAAAAACTCAAACGGACATGATTTATCAAACCAATTGAATTTACCAAGTGATTACTTATGTGCCCCATGTGCACAAGGAAAATTAATCATTCGACCTTCATATAGTAAAATCACTTCTAAATCTCCAACATTTTTACAAAGAATTCAAGGTGATATATGTGGCCCAATCCACCCTGAATGTGGACCATTCAAATATTCTATGGTATTGATTGATGCATCAACTCGTTAGTTACACTACAAGAAATTTGGCATTTGCCAAGCTACTTGCTCAAATAATAAAATTGACAGCACACTTCCCTGATCATCAAATTAAATCGATTCGACTAGATAATGCTGGAGAATTTACTTCTCAAGTATTTGATGATTATTGTCTATCATTAGGGATTGAAATTGAACATCCAGTAGCTTATGTTCATACTCAAAATGGTCTAGCAGAATCATTAATTAAGCGCTTGCAACTTATTGCAAGACCATTGCTTATGCAATCAAAACTACCCGTTCAGCTTAGGGGCATGCAATTTTGCATGCATCGAAATTGGTTAAAATTATACCAACAGCTTATCATCAGCTTTCACCATCACAGCTCTTAATCGGATTTCAACCAAATATTTCACATTTACGAAAATTTGGTTGTGCTGTGCATATACCTATTAATCCCCCACTTCGTACTAAAATGGGTCCTCAACGACGGTTGGGAATTTATGTGGGATTTGATTCCCCATCGATAATTCGTTACCTTGAACCTCTTATAGGTAATGTCTTCACTGCAAGATTTTCAGACTGTAAATTTGATGAGACAATCTTCCCGCCGTTAGGGGGAGAAAAGACCGTTCCAATAGAACGGCGTGAAATATCATGGAATAATCCATCTATGTCTTATTTGGATCCACGTACTAAACAATGCCAAAATGAGGTACAAAGAATTTTGCATATTCAAAATATTGCAAATCAACTGCCGGATGCATTTAGTGATACTGCAAAAATAACTAAAATTCACATTCCAGCAGCAAACGCACCAGCAAAAATTGATGTCCCTGAAGGATCAAAAGTAAATATAGCAGCAAATGAATCTAAAGCAAGACAAAAACGTGGAAGGCCAATTGGTTCAAAAGACTTGGCGCCTAGAAAAAGAAAGTCTAATGAAAAATCATCAATGAAGGAACCTCCTGAAGAGGTTATAAATGATCAAAAAGTTCACTCAAATGAAAATCCCAATTCTCCTAGAAGCGCGGAAGGAAATATTATCCCAGAAGAGATAAAAGAAGATTCCAACGATAAATTGGTACCTAATAATAATGAGATCTCAATATTTTATACGAACTACGGAGAAATATGGGATCGAAGTAAAATAATAATTGATGATGTATTCTCATTCGCAGTAGCTACTGAAATAATTGAAAGTCATGACCATAATGAGAATGATGATAATGAATCAAATAGCATAAATGAATGTCGAAAAAGACACGATTGGCCAAAATGGAAAGATGCTATCCAAGTGGAACTATATTCACTTCAAAAACATGGTGTATTTGGACCAATAGAGAAAACACCAGAAAATGTTTAAGCAGTAGGTTATAAATGGGTATTCGTTAGAAAACGAAATGATAAAAATGAAGTCGTGAGGTACAAGGCACGACTTGTCGCACAAGGTTTTCTGCAGAGACCAGGTTTTGACTTTAAGGAAACTTACTCCACTGTCATGGATGTCATAACATTCCGATATTTGATAAGCCTTGTAGTTTCTAAAAAACTCGATATAAGATTAATGGATGTTGTGACAACTTATCTTTATGGTGAATTAGATACCAACATTTACATGAAAATTCCAGATGGATATAAATTGCCTGAAGCAAAATCAAAGTCCATGTACTCATTAAGATTAAGACGATCATTATATGGATTGAAACAATCTGGAAGGATGTGGTATAACTGTCTTAGTAAATATTTGGTAAAAAAAGGATACGAAAACAATCTCATTTGTCCATGTGTCTTTATAAAGAAATCGGTAAAGGGATTTGCTATCTTAGCAGTTTATGTTGATGACATAAATTTGATTGGGACTCCAGAAGAGATTGATGAAACAATAAATTATTTAAAGAAGGAATTTGAAATTAAAGATCTTGGCAAAACTAAGCACTGTCTCGGTCTACAGATTGAGCATAGTACTAATGGCATATTAATCCATCAATCAAACTACATTGAGAAAATTCTAAAGCGTTTACAAATGGATAAAGCATATCCACTTAGTACGCCAATGGTTGTTAGATCTTTAGATATTAAAAATGACCCTTACCGTCCAATAGAAGAAGATGAGAATGTGCTTGGCCCGGAAGTGCCATATCTTAGTGCCATTGGTGCATTATTATATTTGGCCCAATGCACAAGACCAGATATTGCATTTTCAGTAAATCTTCTAGCAAGATACAGTTCAGAACCAACAAAAAGACACTGGAATGGTATAAAACATATCATGAGATATCTTCGTGGAACGACAAATTTGGGTTTATTTTACTCTAACACAGGCAATAATCCAAATCTAGTTGGCTATGCTGATGCAGGTTATCTTTCTGACCCATATAAAGTAAGATCACAAACTGGATATGTATTTAATAACAGCAATGCAGCAATTTCATGGCGATCTACAAAACAAACATTGGTAGCAACATCATCCAATCACTTTGAAATACTAGCACTACATGAAGCTAGTAAAGAATGTATTTGGCTAAGATCACTGATTGAGCATATTCGAAAAAGCTGCCAACTTCCATCAGTAACGGAAAGATCAACCATTATTTATGAAGACAATGCAGCTTGTGTAGCTCAAAATCAAGCGGGTTACATTAAGGGTGATAGGACGAAACAAATTTCTCCTAAATATTTCTTCACACATGAGCTACAAAAGGATAATAAGATAGAAGTGAAACAAATCCGATCCCAAGAAAATCCAGCGGACTTATTCACAAAGGCGCTTTCAAAATCAACATTTCAGAAGATGGTGTACAAAATTGGTATGCGTCGGCTGCATCAACAAACTAATTGAATAGTGTGTTATAATCCCAGGGGAGCGTATGAAATACGCTATAATGTACTCTTTTTCCTTCACTAATATTTTTTTCCCACTGGATTTTTATTAGTAAGGTTTTAACGAGGCATTATCTTGATCCAGAAGAATCAACCCTCGTAGTAACATTATAAAATATATGTTACTTAAAGATGAAATCATGTTGTACTCTTTTCCTTGTTTATGATTTTTTCCCACTGGGTTTTTCATAACAAGGTTTTTTTGATGAGGCAATTACTCTTATTATCTTTATATACGCATATTCAAGGGGGGGAGTGTTGTAATATACATTAATAATAGGGATGAATATGCTAAATAAGAAAGGGCATTATTGTAATCTGCACTGCATAAATAGTCTATAAATATGGAGCTTGATTGTATTGTAAGATCTATCTCTCAATTCAGTAAAATTGTTCTCTCTCTAATGGCATTCATTCTCTTTATTCTATAACATGTTTAAAATAATAATAATAATAATTATTATTATTATTTAAAGAGAAAGGGAATTGCAGAGTTGATAGAAATGAACAGAGTTTGGAGATGAACAGATGAAACAAAATTGCAAAAGAGAATGATAGACATAAAACAGAAATGACACAAAGCAAAAATGAAATGAAAGTGCAAGCAGAAGGAAACAATGAACAATGATAAAATGAAATGGATAATAGAGCTAAATGAACACAAATGCAATGTTTTTTTTTGTTTTAAAATATGCAAATGCAATATGAAAAGAGAAATAGAACTACCACAAACGCACAAATGAAAATGCAAGCAAAAATCAAAAAACAAATGCACACAATTTTTTTTAAATGCAAACAAACACACAAAATAGAAACACCCAAAATTCAAGCAACAAATAATTCGAAGAATAGAAATTAAAATCAAATTAATTCTCCGACAACGGTGCCAAAAACTTATTTACCCGACAAATTTTCTACCGTTTAGAAAATTGCCGATAAATTTCAAATTAAAATAACCGCAAACGCACGGCGTGCTATCATAGTGCGTAGTGAGTACGGGTCGATCCGCTGGGAAATGTTGATTTTAAATCTCTTTTCAATCAAAATAAACCAAATTTTAAAGTGATTAGCTAGAAAATGTAAGAAAAATGGCAAGAAGAAAGTGATAGAAATATGAGAGTAGAAAAACAATTTAGAGATAAATTCACTCTTTAGATCACATAGTTCAACAAAAATGAACTTATAATATCTCTTTTTTGTTCATTAGTGAATTTAAATGATGTGTTTATCATAAGTATGGCTTATTTGTGCTATTAATTAACTAAACATAAGCCATCAAACTATAATGCACCCCTTAAACCACTTACTAACTCTCATGAAAACAACAATAAAGTTGAAAATGAAATCTATTTTAAGCATGACCTATTAGTTATTATTTAGGAATATATGCCATCAAATTTTAATTTCAACATTCACTTCATTATCATCATCGTATGTAGATGAAGAGGTAATTATTGTTTGTGATTGTTTAAGCATAGCCTCTTTGTTACGAACAACATAGACTATCAAATTCAACGTGAAACGATAAATCACATAAACATTCATTTAAGCACAAAATAGATCAAAATTATTACAATGTAGAAGATACATGATTATAGGTTTCATTACCCCTAAATTGAAGGGACCAGCCTCTCATATTTGTTATCAAATCAACAAATATAGCTTGCAATATGAAATAAAAAGAAGAGGAGAGAGCTAAATGAAAGAAGAGGTAACTAACAAGAAATAAAACTACTCTACTTGCATGGAAAATAAATCTATACTAACATGAAAGAAAAATGAACAAGAGAAGAAAATAGCAATGTATTAAACTTGCATAAGAAAAAAAAATTACATAAAAGAAATGACTAAGTAGCCATGAAAAGAAAAGAGAAGTTTTCTTTTTTATTTTTAAGCTAAAAATTAATTAAGAGGAAGAAGGTTACATGAAACATAAGGGGTATTTATACATGTATGAAACTCTAATCCATTTTTTGGGTAATGCCCAAAATGCCCATATAGAAAGTGTGGTGGCCAAGTTATCATTAGCTTCAATAATCACCCATTAAGCGTGCATGAAAGTGTATTGGCCATTAGCATGTGGATTAGCTTCTAATTTGCACATAAAGGAAGGTGGGAAGGTGGGGTCCTCCATGATCATGGCTTTGAATTACTTCCATCTCAATTCCTTTGTATTCACTATTGTGCATGTATATATCTTCATGAAGCCACTTGTATATGAAGCAAAATTCCTATAAAATAATGCAGAAATTTCCAATTAAATTTTCCCAAATTAATATATGCACAAAAATGATCATTTTGCCCATATATGGAGATGATTATGTGACAATTTGAAAATAATTTGAATTTGGTTTAAACAAGTTAAAATACCCGATATGATCATTTATTTAATAATTTAAATTGATTAAATATGGTGGTAAAAATATGCACATTTACGTGCACATCTACTATACCCAAAAATAATGGGAATTTTTTTATAATATTATGATAGTATTCACAAATCATTTTATAATTTTCTGGAATTAAATATGAGTTATAAATAATTAGTTAAAGTCCAAAAACAAATTCTAGCGATTTTTAAAACACAATTAATTAAATAAATAATGTTTAATTAAAATAAAAGTTCACAAACATTATTTCATATTTTAGTTGCATCAAATTTCTAATTTAAAATCATATTTTATACCAGGTTTTAAAGAACTGATTTTTTTTAACATCGTGACATTCACGGTTTGGAGCTATATAGTTCTAGGCAAGTGACTACTGTTTGACCACCCCTCTATGTGTTGTCGGTTGGTTATGTCACGTTCTGGGCAGTAAGTCCTGGCTATGATGCATTTTGAGCTCTTATTCGAGCTCTCTTCCTCCCACGCAACTTCTACACCATATTCCTCCATTATAAAATGATTTTAAACATCAACAATCACCAAACAAGAATTCAAAACAAACTAATCAATGCAATGATGATTTAAAGTAATGGGTTTAAATGAAAATAGAGTGAAATAAAACAAAGTAAATATCAAGGAAAAGTAGTCGCACACCATAAACATATGTTTTATGAGTTAGGGCACTCACCTTGGCTCTAGCAAGTAGCAGCCAATAATCACAGTTTGCAACTTCAACATTCATTGAAAATGCAACTAGACTCCTACTTAAGCAAAACTCTACTTTGATAACTTCTAGGTATGTAGCCTCTTGTCGCAAAGCTCAAGTTTGAATTCATAATTTTTGAGATTCTATTTATATTTGATATTGATTTTCGTTTAGGGTTTTAGATATTTTCCTTTGGTGAAAGTTGAAACTAGAGGATGAAGTAGTGATCATGAGAATAAATCTTTGATGAGGTGCGGAAACCATATGACGACAGTAATGAAGGTTTTTAACAGCTGGTATTAACTGATATTTGTAATAAAGAATTTTTAACAACTGTTTTTTTCCTCGCAGTTGTTATAAACGTATTTTTAACAATTGTGTTTTCATGTCAGTTACGATAACCATATTTTTAACAACAGAGTTTTCCGGCCAGTTGTAATAAACTATTTTTTAACAAATGTTTATTTTGGCCTGTTGTAATAGAGATCTATAACAACTGTTAGTTTTGACACTTGTAAATTTTAATAATTAATTAATTAATAACTAATGGTCCATTTTTAATAATTATTAATTAATTACTGTTAAATAGATAATTATTAATAATTATATAATAATTAAGACTAATATTCTTTTTGTTAAAATGTAAATATATTTTTTAATAAATAATACATTTATTTGATGGATTTTTTTTATAATTAATAATTATACATTACGTTAAATGATTACTGTAACTAATAATTAAGACTGATAAATAATAATTAATAACCAATAGTTAAAAGTAATATTTATTATTTGGTATTCAGGTTGCAATTAATAATTATGATTGAAAAAACAATATTTAATGTTTCATATTCCAAAAAAATTAAAATTTATAAAATAGTTTAAAATTCTTAATATAATTTTGAATTATTCATGAAATTCTAATTTAAAAAGAAGCAAAAAAATAAAATAAATTTTTATAAATACTCATATTCGAGCAAGTTGGAAATGTTAAAATAATTTCAAAATTTGGAAGATATAAATATTATGTTGTAAATCTCAATACATATTTTGATTTGATTTTGCTCGATAATTATAATAAGATGAGTGATATAAGCATTTAAAGATTTTATTTCCTATAACTGTTTTTTTAGGTACCAAACTTCGAATATTTTGGTTCCAAACCCACATCTTCATGTTTTAACTTCGATTTTCGGTACTTACATTTCTAATCCACTCCCTCCAGACCGATATTTTTCCCCCTCTTTTATTAACCCTAAGAAATTCTCAACATCCCAATTTCCAACTCGATCCATTCAACATGCTTAAACCCTATCTATTCCTCTTCCTTATCCTTTTTGCGCAATCTCCATATATGCACACGACATCTCCATATATGCCACAATTTCTACTATCATCCCAAGAATCTTTGTTCTACCTTCTACATTTGTCGACGCTGTCCCCTCTTGACTCATGAGCCAAGGTGCTTGAGACCAAGGTGAATTTAATCCTTAATTTATTGGTTCATTAACTGTTAATTAACAATTGTTTGATAGTATAATTTTGGTATTGCGAATAAATATAATTCAGAGAAACTTTTAACATATTTTATAGCCTATATAGGCTTATATTATGGAGTAATGGATTGTTTCTTGGTGATTACAAACATGAATAAGCGTTGCATTTGATTTCTGGTGATCATTGTTTGATCCCTGTTGATGCTCTGCTCCTAATTTTGCCGGATTAATTTTTTTAACTTACTGCCACAAATTTGCATGTGTCCATTTCTGGCGAAGTTTATGCAGTCCAATTTTTACTAGTATAGAAATTGATTTGGAAATACATTATAGTACAAAAATGATCATGGTCCGTATAAGTTTCTCATTTAAAAACCATTAACTTTCTTATAGTCTATACATTTGTCCATGTTGAAGGAAGTAAGTAAACTATGATTTAAAACCTGAGGGTATACTTTAAACTTGGTTAAAAGTTAAAAGCATCCTCACACAACGAGCTAGCATTTGTTCATTTCTTTCTTAAACTGGTTGTAAAGTCGTGTTAAGTTGCTGTTTTTACACACTAGGATTGGAATTTCTTCCTAAAATTGCAACCATGTTTCAGTTGAAGATAATCTTCTAAATTGGCTGATAAAAGATCTATCTTCATGAATTTAAAATTTAAATGCTACGAACTTTGATGAACACCATGAAGTCTTGTGAATTCGTGCAAAAGCTTGTTCAATGTATATGTTGCCTTTTTTTTAGAAAAAGGTACTTTATATACTAAAATAGGACTCATATACTTCCATAATATGCTTCATTAAAACCTTGCAACCCCACTAGCCTAAATGGGTACCTTGCCAGGAAAAAGGGTAAATATCATGTCTATATATTAACAATACAACAGAATACAAAGCCTGAAAACCAAGTTGTCAAATACATGGAGGAGTAAACAAAGTAGCAACACACTCAAAACCATCCATACGATCAACTTGGGGCAACAAAAATAAAGAAAACAAAACAAAACAATAAGACACGTGGGGCAAACAAAATAATAATAAAAGAAACCAGCGCCGAACTAGTTGTCTTCACACTTCTACAATCTGGAGAGAAAAACAGTCAATTGACTTTAAGGAAAATTGACCAGATCTAAGAAACCCACCAAAACAAGTCAAAAAGGGCAGAAGCTCCTAATCTCGTAAAGCATGAAAGAAAATAGAATAAAACAACGCCAGACTGAAACAGAAAGAAGCACCAAGATCATGGAGGTCGATGATAAGAAATTGGGTCAATTGCGATGTCGAATTCTAACAAGATAACTTCAAGCTCTTTACTTTTCATCTTTGAATCCAATTTATGCTGAATTAAATACTTGCAGTCTTGAATTATGAGCATGAGTCTCACTCTAACTAGCAATTTGATACCTTTGAAAATACGAGTGTTTCTTTCACACCAAATGTGCCAAATCAAAGAAGTAAAAGCTACATTTATGAGATGGTTAAGTAATAGATAACTTTTCTGATTTTGACACAAAATTTCAAAAATTTGGGTGATTTCATAAGAATTTCCAAGGTTAATCTTTAGCTTATGCATAATATTATTAAGAATTTGCATCGAATATGTGTAGTTAAAAAATAAATGGTCCATGTCTTTATGCTGATTTAAAAAAAACACACACAAGTGTGATCAATATTAGTATTCCATCTGCTGATCCTGTCTTTAGTATTCAATTTGTTTAATCTAGGCAGAAGTGAACAAGTAGACATTCTTGAAGCATAATTTTTATCCCAAATTATACTAGTCCAATTAAATTCAGCAAGTTTGCATCTGATTTGTTTCCAAGCCGAGTTCATACTGCACTGGCCATTACTGTTAGGAATCCAGAACCAAAAATCATGTTGCATTTAATTATGAATTTTGATATTATGTACCGCATGATGAATTTAAGTAAGAACACTATCAAGATGATCCTTCCATTCATTGCCAGATATAAGGGTAAAAAAATTCTATTACAACCACCAGTAACTGACATGAAATTCCACCAAAATTTGTCCACCAAGGAAGAATTATTAAGCCATGCGTCAAACCATACATCTGTATTTTCCACATTAACAATTTTCTATCAATTAATCCTTTGCTCCATTGTCTAGCTCTAAGCAAAGATTTCCATGTATAAGAAGCATTGTTATCCATAACAGCTATCCAAAAATTTATGCCATTATAGTATTTGTTACACATCCATTTGGCTCAGAGTGATTCACCATGTAT
Source organism: Allium cepa (assembly GCA_030765085.1). Taxonomy (NCBI): domain Eukaryota; kingdom Viridiplantae; phylum Streptophyta; class Magnoliopsida; order Asparagales; family Amaryllidaceae; genus Allium; species Allium cepa. Next base: position 398,157,775 of record CM060938.1, on the reverse strand, counting down.
ATATTTCCATATCATTTTAACTGCAACTGCTTTAGCAACTTCATCAATTCTTCGAATACCAAGGCCACCTTCACTTTTAGTTTTACAAACATCATCTGAGCTCATCTTATGAGCTTTAGATTTCCATATGAAATTAGCACAAAGAGAATTAATTCTTTGAATAGTAGTCACAGGAAAATAGGTGAATTGCATCCAAAATTGATTCATTAAGTCGATAACTGTTTTAACTAATTCAATTCTACCACTAATGTTGAGCATTTTACTATTCCAATGATTAAATTTTTTATTCATTTTGTCTCTTAAACATCCAAAATCCATTGCTTTAAGATTGTTGTTAGATAATAGGACGCCTAAACAGACAACTGGATGGTTTCCAATAATGATATTTAAAATATCAACAATTTGCTACTTTTTATTTGCTACTTTACTAAAAAACAAAGTAGATTAGTTTTCATTTAAAGAAAGGCTAATTAAACAACTCAAAAGCTAAAAAATGTGCTGAATGCTCTTAGCACTATTTATGGTGCTTTGGCCATAATTAAAATATCATCCGCATACAAAAAGGGTGATAATTGGTTCAATTTTGTAAATGGGGGTGATATTACCTTTCAAGTACTCCACATCAAGATTAATTGTGAGGAACTCCATAGCAGTAGAAAATAATTATGGCAATAGAGGATTACCTTGCTTAATCCCCTCATACTCCCAATAAATCCAAAGGAGAAGCCATCAATTAACACCGAAAACGAAGGTGTAGATTGCACTCATAAATGAGATCAGCAAATAACATTGGGAAACCCATAGAAATAAGCATGTGATGAATAAACTCTCTACTTATTTTATCATAAGCTTTATGAAAATCAATTTTCATGCATTGATGGTTAGAACTTTTCCTATTAAATCCTTTAACCATTTCATAAGCAAATAAGAAATTCACAGTAATTATTCTACCAGGAATGAAAGCATTCGAATTATATGAAATAATATCATTCATATAAGCTTTCAGTCGATTACAAAGAATGTTGGATAAAATTTTATAAGAGACATTGCGTAGAGAAATCGGTCTAAAATCAGTCATATCAACCACATCAGGTTTTGTGGAATTAAACAAATAAATGTATGATTGATTTCTCTAATTATATACCTGATTGGAGAATGCCATTCATAGCATTCCAGATATCAGTTTTAATTTGTTCCAATGAACTTTATAGAATTTTGAATTGATGCCATCTAGCCTAGAGTGCTGTGGTTATTAATCCGGAATATGGCAGATTTGATTTCCTCTAGTTGAAATGGTTTGCATAAATTACTCCTAGCATTATCAGATAGGATTTTCTTACATGTAATGCTTGAAATTGAAATGTAGCCTGAGATGATGTAAACAAACCAATATAGTAACAACTTCATACGTAAGTTTTTCTGATGCCGATGACCATGAATCATTAGAATTAAGAATATATTTACTCCTTCTATTAGGATTATGAACATTTAAATTACTGTAAAAGAAGTTAGTTGGCGTAACCCCTTTTACCAACCAATTTATTTTCATTCTTTGCTCATTTTCAATTGCAATTTTCCTCATAATTGAATGAATATGTTCGGTTTTGAAGTGTACTGTTCAATCAAACTCTCATTCAAAGGATTTTGATCTAATTGTTTAAATAAATCATTAGCCTTATCTTTTGATGAACAACCAATATGTGAATGTTACTTCTATTTTTTGTCCAATTCTTCAATGTAGATTTAGTAGCTTTCAGTTTGCATAAGAGAATATAAAGAGGATTACCATGAAATTCGTGCATCAGAACATCACGAAGGGAAGTGTGATAGCCCGCTTGAAGATGCCAAGAATTATTATATCTAAAAGGTACTCTTATATTCATTTTATTATATAACATACGTTTGATAGTAATAGGTGAATGATCACTTAAAGAATGATTCCCAAAATTAATATGGCATTGATAAAACATATTCTGCCATAATGAATTAACAAAAACACGATCAATCTTACTGTGAATAGAGAAATTCTGTCCTCCTCTCCAAATAAATTAATTATCAGTAAAATCTGGTTCCATAAGATTAGATGAGGAAATGCAATCAACGAAATATGGGTCACCCATCGAATTAAGGAGACCATTATTAATTCTATCATTAGACGATAGAATAGCATTAAAATTGCCCGCCATAATCCATAGGAGATTAAAATTTTTAGACTACTCAACAAGATAACTCCACAAATCTATACGCTTCACTTCATCATTGAAAGCATAAACCCTGGTGCACAAAACACTAATACCACTCGCATTGTGTAAGATACAAGAGATGAATTGGTCATTAGAATATAAAATGATCTTCGATCATTGTGAAGAATCCCACATAATTAAAATCCTACTTTTTGGACCATTAGTAATATTATGAGATTGTTTCCAATTTTATTGATTTTGGCCGTAAATCCATCAACATTATCCAGCGATAACTTATTTTCAAGGATGCCAAGAAAAGAAAATCTATTACTATTCAATAGTTGAAAATTTTCAACCTGTTTAGAAGTGGCATTCATACCGTGGATGTTCCGAAAATGGAACTCCATCTATAAATATTTTCTGGATTGCTAATGTCAATAGGGAAAGTAGCAGCTCCTGATGTCTAAGCTTTTTTTGTCTTTCTAAATTTTCCTTTCAGTTGATTAACCAAACTGGTCCATGCAGGGTTCTCTATAACATCAAATGAAGTAGTGGCTTTAAATTTAAAAGGCACTTCCTTTGATCTGATTTTTCAAGTTGATTTTGATCTAGTGACATAAGGTATTTTAATGCTCTGCTCATCAGTTAGAGAGCGAGGAGATGGGTCAAGCAGCGCATCAGGCAGCTCGGTAAAATCACTATTCTCTTCATTTCTACAGTTAATATTTGTCTGCATTTCTATATCAGATTCTGTAGATAAGATATTCTGATTCATATTTGTATTAAAAGTCATGTACAACATACCCGACTTGACATTTTGAGACTCATAATTTGGTTGCTCTTCCATATTATTGTTTTGACGTCATTTTGACTGTTGTATTTATAATTTCCTATTCAGGACTGAATGTATTCAAATGAATATCTTTGGTAGTTGAATTGGTTGCCAAGTTGTTTTTATTTCGAATATTAACATCATATTCATGTTAGTACTTTCATAAGTCTGGTTCTGATGAGAGAATTTAGGTACCCAGACTTTGTTAAATTGATATTGAGTTTCAGTATGTCTAAAAATAGAGCAATTCAAGCAGTAGATGGTTTCCATTCATAAATCACCTCTTGCCATATGATTTCATCCTTCTCGGATAAAATAAGAATTTTATTCAGAAACACAAAGGAGTTGCTGATTTCAATTAAGACTCTAACATATGCAATTTTTATAATGCCTTCTGTGAATTTGTCCAATTTGATGGGGGATCCAAGGACTGAGGCAGTATAACTAATTCCCTCCTCTGTCCAATAATCAAGTGGTAAGTTAGGAAAACAAACCAAAATAGGAATAGAGTTGAGGAGTTCTTTGTTAAGTTGCATGCTAAGAGATCACCTCTTCATCATCATCAACTTTTTGTTATAATAATAAGGACCACCCTCTAAGATTCTATCACAATCTTGTTAGCGTTAAATTTAATAACATAAAATCCACTCTCCTTAGAATATATTGAGAATTCTTCTACAGGCTTCCATACTCTAAGAATATAGTCTTTGAAGTATGAATAATATGGTTTAGGACAAACAACGTAGATCACAATAGCATTATCCCACTGTTTTTAGCATCCTGAACAACCTCAATAGACATTTTGGCACAGCATCGAATTATGTTCACGGGGGTGATAAAATTTCAACAGAATAGATACTAGAATATTATTACCCTTGACAACTTCATTCCACACCCGGCTAGACGTAGTAGAAAAATTCCATTTGTTGACAGCAGATCTATTATCAGATTGAGAGAGGCGATTAAGATTACTTTTGATGTGGGCATAAGTCGATGCACATTTTAATGTGGTGGGATTGAAAATTTTTATTCTACAAATTATTGGAGGCGGGATTTATTGTATAAGGCTGCTGCATAACATTTGATTGGTGTTTCCACTTTCTTGAGCAAACCTGGGTGAAACCATTATAATTCTCAACAGTGGAATCGGTAGGCAATAGTGGAGGGAAGCCAAGAGGCGAATCGGGGGATGGGAGGCGGATCAGGATGTGGAGGAGACTGACGGCTGTTAGGGTTAGTGGAAGACATAATTTTAACTTAATTATTCTCTCGCACCCCAATGTTTTATGTTTAAGCATATTGATATAAGCTGCCTTTTGAAGTATTGGAGGTTGATGACACAAAGGTACATGACCTATAAGTATATCATGTTTCCAGATATTAAAATCCTACCTTTCCTGCATGCGCAAATGATTTTTGGCAACTGTTTCCATTGATAGTCAGAAATCTCAAATATTAAGTATTTTTCATGTTTTTAACATTCTATTACCTTTGTACAGTATCATTTTGAAAATATAATTGCATTTATAATTGCATTTGTAGTTATGTTTTATTGGTATGCATCGGTAATTGTGCCTGTTGTTTGGTGTGCTATGCTTCCACTTAGTTTCATATGTTGGCTGTTACATATATGCCTGCCAATGTACTGACACTTCAGATATAAGATTGGAGTGATAGAGTTTATTGGAATCAATTCTACTTGACAATGCTTTCAGCTCTTGTAGTTGGTGTCTGCTTGGAAATTCAAGTCCGCCGCTCAGTGTATTAGTATGTGCCTGGGTTTCTGCTTGGGTAGAAATTATGTTTTGTGAAAACTTTCTAAAGGCACTCTTCTACACAAGTTTAAGCTACCACCGTTGGTTCATTATGGATAGAATTTAGTTGTTGTTGGGGGGTTCTAATACATACTGATATTGCATTCTCAAAGCTAAAGCATGAAGATGTGGCATAATGAGGATTTAAATAATAATAAGGTGGGTTGAAACTTACTAAGTGATTAAGAAATTGGAAGCTGGATAATTATATTGAATATGACATTAAGTTCCTTGGTAAGCTTAAATACTCCAACACAAGGTAGATATGCTACGATGAAAAGTCGCTGATGCATGTATAAAATATGGCTAAAGTGGATAGCTTGCGATGAACTAAAGCATCTTTGGAAGTAGTTTTATGTGAGTATTGTGGCCAGATTAATGCAAGATTGTGACCGTAAGGAGAAGGTTTATCATAGTCGCATTGACTTTTTTGTTTTTTAGTTTAAGAAAGAAAAATAAATATAAAAGAAGAAATATGTCATTTAGAAAGGAATTAAATGTATTAAATAAAGTGAATATAAAATTTTGGCATTATAATAATATTATTGAGGATAAAATTTTTATTCTTTGAAGTTTATTTTGTGATTTAGAGATGAATCACTAAATTATTCTATAACATTCGTTTCAATCATTAAACTCGCAAATTTAAGACTGGTGGTTGTCAATTCTATAGACCTATTACAACCAACATTGCCAGTTGCGAAATGGTTTTTTTGTTGTGGTATATCTTAAACATATATTTTATGAGTGTTAACACTCGCCTTAGCACTAGCAAGTAGCAAACAATATTTATCATTTACACTCCATGGATCCACCAAACTTCATCTTCTCCATTCATTGAAAATGCAACTAGATTCCAACTTGAGCAAAACCCTACTTAATAGCTTCTATTAGTGTAGCCTGTATCTTGTTTGAAGCTATAATTTATATTATATATTGATTTTTAGTTTAGGGTTTTGATTTTTTTCTTTGGGGTGAAAGTGGAAGCTACTAGATGAAGCATGAGAATAAATATTTCATGAGGTGCAAAAGCATTTAGGATTCACAAGAAAGTCATTTTGTTGGAAATTAGTTTCCAATCGATTTTTGGGCCATTTGGGCTTCAAATTATCCTCTAATTCTCAGTATAATTTCTTTCATTTTGTAATTAATTCCAAACTTAACTTAAATCAATTCAAAACCCTAATCAAAATTCGTATTTTCTTTAACCCATATTTAAATATTTTGGTTTTATCTTAAAATCAAATATTATGATTTTTTTTCCTAAAATCGAATATTATGATTTTTTTCCTATTATAGAACAAAAAACAAAATAGTATACAACCCGTGTAATTGTAATTACTTTACGAAAAAATAAATAGTATACCATTATATTTGAAGAAAAAGGAAAACTTTAGATTGTCTTTCGTACGAGATTAAAGCTAGAATCAAATGGAATTGAAGAGATTGTCTGCTAAATACCCTGCAGTTTTACTTCTGCTTGGTCTTGATTTCTCTCCAATTTTATTTTAGTTCTTATGTGTCAATCTATTTGGCCTTGTATTTTTTTTCCTTTCTCTTGTTTCTTTTTTTGGTTCAAAGTTAGTTTTGAATCTTTTTGTTTTATTGTTTTGTTGCAATAAAATTTGGTAGGGCCCCAGTCAACCTCGCTATCTTTGCCAAAGTATAATATATACTTATTTATAATTAAAATTACATTGATTGCAAAACCAATCCACATTAATTATTGGATTGATCGGTAAATCTGTAATGTGCTGAGAACTAATTATAAAAGGGGAAGTTGTCTATAGGAATCGAACCATTCTGGTTCTAGATGAAGAAAGGGTCCACTCTCTTTTGCGCAGCAGTTGCACGTGAATTTTTTTTCTACTTTAGATATTATATAATCTAGATTACTGAATACTTATGTCATTTAATTTTTCAGCTAGCTATCTCACTAGCGGTTTTCACTTCGCCAAATCAAAAATGATGGAGAAATCCCCGGATGGTCAGATGAAGTCTACATCCAAGCTTGAGATCGAAATGAATTTAAAAGCTTCTCCTAAGGATTTCAAAAATTAGTCTAATCTAATGCAACCAACTGAAGAGTGAAATCATGAATTGAATAAAATAATGTTGAAATACAATAGTATGTTTCACTTGTCTTTTTTCTCTTATCAAATTGAGTAGTTATTGAATAGATTTCCTCTTTTCTCTCATCATAATATATCTTACACACTTTCCTCTCATCTAATATGATTTCCTTCCATTTTAAAATTTGCCCAACATAAATACAACAACATCTCGCTATAGACTTATTAAATGCTTTTTTACTTAACAGATTAAGCACATGATACCCCTACCTTTCAACCAACAATTGATAGTTGTGGTAATAAATAGATTTACGGTTTCTTAAATACAAATCTTTTCCATTGTTACTATTTTTTGCATCATATTAAGAACTTTTCTAAAGTTCCCTTTTCTTTTTTGGTTTTTAATGCTAATTTAATACACGTAGAGAAAATCATAAATTTTTAGTGTTCTTTTTTCCTTTTTATTTAATAGTAGAAAACTCATGTTTAAGGCAATCATGTTTGTTCTTTTACAGTAGATTACCATCAGCTAAGTAATGAAGGAGTAAGAAAGAACTGATGCCAAATTCATCAAATATAACATTATATTATGTTCTTTATTTTTATTTCTTAAAAGGACTTCATTTATAATCATATTGTGAATTTAGATCCTGATGCATTGGGTTTCTCTACTTCTTGTTATAAATAGTAATAACTCAAATATTAAACTTTCTTATCAATGTGGATATATGTTGTGATGGTATGCATATATTGATTTTTCAATGCATTAAGATTTGATTATGTTATATGTGCACTTCAAGTTGTTAAACCAATTTAATGAAGATATCAAGTATTGTTAGACTATTTAACTTGATCATTTTAACATTTAAGTTTAACCTTACATATATTGATCGAAGAGTCAACTATTTCTTTTTCTACATTTTATTGTTTTGTAAATAACTGGCTAAGGTCTCTACTCTTCGTATATTACATGGTATATACATCATCATATTATCTTTGTACATAAAACATTGAGTAGGTTTTCTTGACTATTGTGAATTGTATGAGTACAAAATTGTTGATATGAAACTGATTACTTTGTTTTGAAGTTTAAAATAAATGGACCATTTAACAAAAAACTTTCACAATTTGGGAAATCGAAACAAATATAAAAATTCATTGTGATATGATATATAGTATGGTTTTAAAGATACAAATGAATAGATTACATTGTATGTGAACTATGATGTAGTCCTTAATTTTAAATTTTGCCCAAAATGAGTAAAATGTAGTCTCACTACTGACATTTTAAATACTTTTTCATTAGGGGAATTAAGCACATGATACTATTACCTTTTGATCAATAATAAATATTGAGAGCTGTGATAATAAATAGAGTCGCAGTTTCTTTTTTTAATGTTTGGAGATAAATCATTTCAATTGTTACTATTTGTTGCATCACATTGAGTACTTTTCTAAAGTTCCTATTTGTTTTTTGTTTTGTTTTTTATGTTCGTTCAATTCACATAGAGAAAAAAAAAATAAGATTTTGTTGTTTGTATTTTCCTTTCTATTTAATGGTAGGAAATTCATGTTTAAGGCTATTATTTTTGTCCTTTAACAACAGACTACCTTTAGCTAATAATAAAGTAGTAAGAAGGAACCAAAGCTAGATTCATCAAGTATAGTATTATGTTATCTCCTTTATCTTTATTTTTTAAAAGGACTTCATTTATAACTTATCATGAACTTATATCCCGAGGCATTAGGGTTCTTTACTTGTTAATATGATTAGTAGTAATTAAAATATTTGACTTATTCATCAATGCATCAATGTGGATGCATATTATAATGGAATGCATATATTGATTTCTCTATGCATTAAGATTAGATTATGTTATATGTGCAATGCAAGTTGTTGAATCAATTCGATGAAGATATCAAACATTGTTAGACTATTTAACTCGATCATTTTGGCATTCATGTTTAACCTTAAATATACTTATTGAAGAGTAAATTATTTCTATTTCTACATTTTATTATTATGTAGATAATTAGCAAAGGTCACTACACCTTGCCTATTGCATGATATATACATTATTATCTTTATTTTGTACAAAAATATTGAGTATTTTTTTAAATATATCTGAATTGTATGGGTATAATATTAATAATGAGAAACTTAATAGTTTGTTTTGAAGTTTAAAACAACTGAAACGTTTAATAACAAGCTTTTGCAATTTGGGAAATATAAATTAATATAAAAATTCACTATGATGTAGTATTTAATAAGTTTTCAAGATAGAAAAGGTATATGTGTGAAACTTAATGTTTAGGTATGCATGTATATGTTAGATGCAATAAATTTACGGATCATTAATAATTTAACAAAATTTTCTTACCTGACAAAAATCTTAGTATAAAATGAATTTTAAGTAATGTATAATGTGTTACCAAATTTACTGGCTATTAACAAGATTTCTTGTCAACACCCTAAATGTGTGCTAAAGATGAAAGGTTATCCTTTAAGCAAGTAGAGTAGAAAGGGAGGTATGTATCCTTCCTGAATTTCCTCTTTGAATAGGTTGAAGTTGATGAATGTTTCCCAAATAAACCTTTCGACTTTGTCGAAAGGGTTGTTTTCATGGTTAAATGACATTTCGACTCAATAGAGTTAATATGGCTTCTTTTTCGAAAGCCTTCCTTTAGATTTAGTTGATATAACCTGAATTAGGTTCACCTTGGTTGGTTTCGACCTAGTCGGAGACCTGCAGCCGTTGAATAGCCTGAATTTAGGTTAATGATCAAAAGATGGGGTTTTGACCTTGTCGAAAGCTATGGGCCTGCCCTTCTTGTGTTTGAATTGACAATCTCAAGCTATAGCGAATCCAAGATGGGTTTCGATCTTGTCAAAGCTTAGATCCTGGGCTCCTTGTGTTGGATGTATGTTTCAGTGAGTTGTGGCTTGGTTTCGCTCTTATCGAAAGCAAAGGTTCATGGGGAAATTAGCTCAGAGTAGGTATCTGTAGAAACTTGATTATAAGAGGTATCGACTATGTCAAGAGAATCCTATCGACATAGGCGACACCTGATACATAATTTTAGAGCAGATAAAAGATTTAGAATAGAAAAATAATCTAAAATTTCTAACTTCCCTTTCACAAGCAAGAGAAAATTTTATTGCTCCAAATCCCCAAATCAATTTACAAATTAGGGTTACAACACTTTGCTTAAGAGTATAAAAGCTGAGAATGAGAGGAATCAGATCCCCAAAACGTGATCCCTTTGGTCTTATTATAGAGCTTTCAACGCTGTTGACAAGTTCAATTGAAAAAATATTTTGACTTTTCCATTTGATGTTATTGATAGCTTAAGGGATACTTTTATTTAGATTTTCGTCAATGTAGAGATGAACTTGCTAAGTGTTGATGTCCTTTTCCTTTTGACTTTGCCAAAAGACCATTGTCTTTGACCTTTAACATTTTACACAAATTTGAAGTTCCAAATTTGATTTATGTTTAAGTTATCTAAGTAGGTTTCTTTGACTAATTCTTGAAAGTATGCTAAATTCATAATTAACCAAATTTTTTTAACTGAAACGTTTCACTTGGCAGAATTATGAGCTTTCCAAATAACGCTGAAGCTATCTCTAAGCATTCTATCATTCCAACTCAAGACGAAGTAGATTCCATCCTTAACGACTTTAGCATTACTAGTATTGAAGCCATTCCTCCCAAGGAGATTGAGACCATCAACAACCCTCCTGAAGTGTTCTTTGCCTACACTACCATCCATATATGGCATTGAGGATTCTTGCCTTTTTCATAATTCTTATTCCCATTCCTCTCTCATGTTGGGATTTCTCCAATCAAATTGTCACCAAATGTTTATACTTATATCTTGTCTTTATAAATGATGGCATTAGAATTTGGACTTCCCCCCTCAATGCTGAAGTGTTGAACTACTTGACCTGGCAGGTCAAGCTTAGCAAGCTAATATCAGATGGGGTTAATAATTTAGGGACTGGCAAAAGCAGTTTTTCTTCGTCAAGTGCTTTCCTAACATCTGTGGGAGTTTCGCTTCCCCTCATAAGTCTTGACTTTTGTTGTCTTTCCTTACTCAATGTTTTCTCTTGCCCAGTCTCTGCTTTTATTAGGTATCCTTATTAAAGTGCTTAACGATGATGATAAGAAAACAATTGAATGTCTATTTGCGGCCTTATGCCATGTTGGGAGCAGATTGATGTTATTGACCCACAAATTTATGAAAGCACTCTCTTCGGCCAACAGACCAGAAGATCTTAGAAACTCCTCCATCTGTTCAACAAACTTCTCGCAACAAATGCTTTATCTCCCTAAGAGACCCATCAACTTTTTCTCCGATGTCACCCATTTGTGCTGACTACTCTAGTATGTTATAGGCCAAGTATTTTCTTTTTATCCATTGCATTTTGTGGTTTATTTTGTTAACTTTTGATATGCTTGAACTTTTCCAACTACATTTCAGGTCACAGTGCATGTTAGTGGTGCTACCCCGCTTCCTTCAACTTTCAAAGTGTCATCAATTATGGAATCCTCTGCCAAATCCAAGAAAGCTTTCAAAAGGAAGTCGATGGAACCATTTGAGATAGAGCCACCAAAGAAGGTTGCAAAAATTGTTGATATCGAGTAAAGGAGGATTCATTGCCTGATAAAGCTCCAAGAAGTCCCATCATAGAAGTCCAAAAGAAAAACAGGAGCATACTCCAACTGTGATCGACCCTTTTTCTCGAATTTCAGTTTTTGATTCTCTAGCCACACTTTAGCAAATGCAACTGGCTTTAGAGGTATCTCCTACTTTAAAGAATATTCCTTCGAAGCCATCGTCTTCTACTGGTCCTTCTATTAATTTTGAAGAGATTGCCGAGTCCATTTTATATTCTGAATCTTTCACCACTATTCATCTGCCTTCAACTGTCTTTGATTTTGCCGGGCACTATTGCTCTTTGATAGAGCAATAATTTTTGGTGAGTTTTAATTTAATTAACTTTGTTATTATTATTTTTCTCTAAACCACTAACTTATGTTACATTTCTCCTCTTAAATTTCGAAGAGTTAGCTAGCTTTAAACGAACATGCATCGAAGTCTTCTGCCAAATCCTGAAAATTTAAGGAGGAAATTTCTGACCTTAAAAATCAAGTGTCCTCTCTTTCCGCTACTAAAGATGAAGCTTCATCAGAGCTGGATCAGTTAAAAGTTTCTCTTGCTCAAGCCGAAGCTGATCTCATGGCAGAAATACGTGCTTGTCAACTCCTTGTTGATGAGAAAGCATACTTTAAAAAACTTTGAAGACGAGAAGTCTCGCTTAGCTGCAAAGAACATTTCTTTGAAGGAAAAGTTCAAGAATACCAAGGCTTCATTGAGACTCGCTATCAACACTATTACCGACGCTAAGCAGCGAGTATCTTAATTTGTTGGTGTAACAGCCCGCAAATCCGTACCCTTGAGTCAACACTATTCTGCCTAAATCAACTCAAGTTGTACAGAAATACGAACCATTTGGGTTAAAGAAGAAGAGGTAGGAGAAGAAAACAGAAATCAATATCAGAATCTAACCATCGCAGCGGAACAAAATATAATAGATAATAAATAAACTTTACTCGAAAGCAAATACATCTGTTTACATATTACATCATCAGAGTACATCAATCACAACTCAACAATGTCATACACTGGGAACACAACTACTCAACACAGCGGAATATATACATAAACAAATACGGGAGTACGTATCGTCATCCTGCTCGTCTCCTGAGCTCCACAGCATTTCCTGTATCCTATAATACTGGGTCTGACCCGAGCATCACAGTTAAATAACACCCGAGTCAGTCTAGAATACCAGAGCGAGAAAATCACATCCAATTGATTATTAAAGTTTCAAAAATCCTTTGAAAAACAAAAGCATCTCGTAAGACCACGCCACAAATAAACATGTTGGGTTTTTACCTTACGATAGCTAAAACAATTTTTATAGAAATCCTCTGATATTATAACAGGGTCTATATACAAATACTTAAAAAATAGCCGAAATTGTTACATGATTAAATTCCAGCTACTAGCCACAGAGTGGGTAATACAAACAAAACTCGTACAAGGCTCATAGGGAGAATGGATTTCCAACTAATGACTAGGCACTGAGGTGCCACCTGCCACAGTACGAGGCCTAGATCACCGTACCGAGGAGTACGCCCGCTCCCCTGCAACAAAAGGTCGGGACAACCCCTTACTGGATAATCCCGAGTGAGATCACCCCGCGTTGGGATCAGCAACCGTCCACTAAGCCGAAATAAAATGGGACATCTAGACAGGAATGACCTCACCCTGCTTGGGTGCTACCCACCTAGCCTTGCTGCATAACCCCTGATTTTCAATCATTCCCATTTGATGAGGCTTGAGGCTAAGCGTTACCCTTTTAGAATATATATCTCTTAGAATGCCCATTGTCCGCCTGACGATGTTTCGAAAGCATTCATTCATACAAGTTCGTCTCGGGTTCGAACGGAACCGAAGGCACTATTCTTACTACATCCATTTTGGAAATATCCTCAGGATTAGTAGCGACTAGCCCTTGCACTTCACCGCTCCATCTTCGATTCCAAAATCTTTTTCACGAAACGTACAAACCGGATCGAAGTGGTTTTCGAGAAATAAATCTCGATCCCGGTCTCTTCGAAACGATCAACGCATTTGGCCAATATTGATAGTCGGTGATTTAACTATCAATTTTTATTCACAAACATCCATCATACAATAAATAATTTCCCCAAATTATTTATTTATTGTAAAAATATCTTCACAAGATATATTTTCACTTTTCAAATTCCTTTGAAAACAGTTTTCAAAACTATCTGCCTTTCTCAGAATAAATTCCAAGTATTTCTATCTCCACTGGAATCACCAAGCACAAATCTAGATTTTTAAAATAATTTAAAAACACTTTACTTTTAAAAATATACTTTAAAACGTTCAAGTTAAAATTACTTTAATAATTTGTTAAAAATACATACTATATGAATAATTGAAAATAAGGTTACTTAATAAAATATAAAAATAGATTTCTACTTTTAAAAACAAATTACTAAGTTACTTCTTAATAATTACTGCTTAAATAAATTAAAGAGAATACTTACTTTAGACTTTAAATATTAGAAATAATAGATTTTACAAAACTTGCTTTTTAAAACAACTTTAAAACATTTAATTTATATTTTAAAAATTTACTTTTAAAAACATGTACTTGGTCATCCAGAGAAAAATTCTAACTTCAATCACTTAAATCAATTTCTCCAAATTGATTTCCAATTTATTTTACTAGAAATAAATTCTTTTACTTATCAGTTCATTTCCAAATTCAGTAGTTATGGACTTTATGATTATTATTTTTCTTCTTTACTCTTTCAATAATCTAAATCTTAAATTCTAAATAAATTATTGTTCTTTTTAATTAATAATACTACATTTTAAAATTCATTAATTTCCTTTCTATTCTCTAGTTTTATTTATTAAAATTTTAAAGTCACTTTATTTCTTTCCAAGTCATTCTTAAATTTATTCTATAATTATTTTACTTGTAATTTCACCTCTTTTATTTTCATTTCAAAAATAAATTTTTTATTTTTGGTAATTTATTATACCCAATTATATCGACCAAGCCATAGCATTCAATACTTTCCCATAATTCACCATAGAACATCAAATAACCAGAACGGATAATATTAAATAATTTAAATAAAAGTTGAGGGGTCCAGTTGGATCCCTCCAACCTGTTTTCCCTGCATCCACAGACGTTAGCATACATAATATACCAATTTCGAATTATAACATACTATATCAGATCAACCAATTCAAGCATTCAAACAATTGTTTAAATTTAGTCATTTAAATTTAAATTTATAATCAGCTGAGTGAGATTAACTCACCTTTAACTTTCATTCGCAATCCACTTCAATATCGCCTTGGATTCTCCAGATGTTTGACCTTAAATAAATAATTTATATGGTTCATTAATATTCGAATGGAAAGAGAAATTTATTACTATTCATTTATTTAATTTAACTAGTAATTTGGGCTTAAACAAATTTTCCCTTTTTGATTTAATTAATTATCTGATTTAAAATTAAATCTCTTTTTAAACAAATTAATTAATTAACCACTCCATTTTAACTAAATGATTATTTCCTTACCATATCATATTTTTCTCTGTTTTACTGTATAACCATATATATACATATTATTATTACTAACATTTAAAATACATAAACTGCAAATCTATATACTGCTGCAGCTTTCATCCTCTCTCTCTCTCTCTCTTTTTTTTTTCTAAAAAAAAACTCAAAATAGACACATATATATATATATATATATATATATATATATAATTAAGACTAAAATCTGTTTTACACTTTACTGGGAAAAATATTAATCTATATGTACATATATATTTATGTTTTCACTGTATATATTATATATATTTTTATTTTTAATCTATATGTACATATATATTTATGTTTTCACTGTATATATTATATATATTTTTATTTTATATATAAATAAAAAACAGATATGAATTTAAAATCGAAAATAGATATACCTTGCCTCCTCAACAAGTTGCCTGAACCCTAGACATCGTCGCAGAATTGCCTCCCACGCCTTGGTGAACTCCCATCACCTCGTCAGCTCACATACGAACCTACCACCAATTCCAGATCGAACAAAACCCTAGCCTGACTTCGAGTACGATATTCCTCCTCGCGAATCATCACTATGCCGCAGCATCCCTCGAACAACCCACAACCAGGAACGCGACTCCCCACAGCGTTTCCCCCAAATCGCGAGTTCAACAATCGAGGCTCCACTGTTTTCCCCCTCGAATACACGAACCCATCACGCGAAACACCTAGCGAGCTTCTCCCAAACGAACGACGTCGTTGTCGATTCCAGATCGCCTCTCTCTCTCCTTTTTTTTCTTTTTTTTTAATATTGAAAGAGTTCGATTTGGTGCGAGAGAGCAGGAGCTAGACTCGATTGAATTGGGAGGAGCTAAATGTGGAGGGAAACGTGCATTAGATTTGGGTTATGATGAAGAAGCGGCCATTGATTTGTTTCTGAAATTCGTTCGAATTACTGAGGATAAGGGTGCGCGAATTCATTTAGAAAGGCTTGATTTTGGCTTCCAGGAGAAGGTAGGAGGGAACAAGAATAGATGTTGTCGTACTTAAAGATGAGAAAGGGAGACAAGATTTGAAAGAAGGCAGCTGATAGGGATAGTACGTGAATATATAAATAAAATTTTAAATAGAATTTCCGATGTAAATTTTCAACGTGTTTATATACCGTACGCTCACACAACTGCTCCAATTACTACGAAATTTGAAATCCAATAATAATACAATATTACGGATCCAATGGAACTGTTTTCGTCGAATTCCGAGACTGAGTCTCAGAAGGCTATTTTTAGATTCCATTTAAACGGTAATATTTCAAAACTGAACAAATCACCGTTAAATTCAATTTTACAACTTCTATTACCTTCAGTATTATCAATATAACTTTTATAAGCTTATAAATTATTTTTAACATGCTTAAAATTTCAGATTTAACATTTTATCCAACCTTACATTATTTAATTCTATAATTTAATCATCAAATAAATTGTGATATTGGAATTCATGTTAATATTTAACCTTTAAATATTTAAAATTAATCTAAATATCCCAAATTTAAATACTTAAAAATTCCGGGACGTCACATTACTCCCCCCTAAAAAGAATTTCGTTCCTGAAATTACTAATTAGGAAGAATGGTCCAATACCCGTTTACTTTTCCCAAAACCAATCAGTTCTTAACAATTCAACATCTTACCAACTATCTTTTTAATAGAAGGCCCATTACAATTCTTACTAACTTCCCAAACCTTTCCCTTAATTCCCTAATAACTTTACTTATACAATCATTCAAATTATAATTCAAAACTAAATTTTGAATTATCGAAAAAATTTCTAACTCCCTAAATTCCCGAAAAATTTCGCCAGCATCTCCTTTGCGCGGCTGACTCGGTACAACTACAAAATGGCTCTACGGCCTCCCAAATCCAAAAAGAAAACAAAAAGCCAAGTGGCTCAATCCAAAATCCCAATCAAATTTCACACCAAATTTAATACATACCTTTTTGTCGAGCATTTCAAATTTATCTTTTTGAAATCAAATCCAATTCTCATTTCTCTTTATAACACCTGCATATCTTACTTAGCAATAATATCCAATCACAACATTCCAAAACATTCTATTGACTTCCTTACCAAATGTCAATATTTATTCATCCAAATATCAACTTAGAATATATATGTAATATCAATTTCCATTTAAGAATTCACCATTCCTTACTTAAGTTAATATAAGCATTAAATATGTTCCTTATATTTATTTTCATCTTACCACTTTAGTTTATATCTATTTCTATTTAAATTGATTTCCGCATTACATATGAATTTTATTTATTTTCATATTTGAACATTTAATTTTATTTTTCATTTATAACTAATTTATGTCTTTAATCAGTTTCATTTACTAATTAATTTTAGTATCCAATTTAAATTCGCTTTGTCATTAACAAAAATTTCCTAAATATTTTCAAAAATTTTCTAACTCCCAAAATTTCTGAAATTTTTTGACAGAGTCTCCCTTGTACGGAGGAGCTTTTGCAATTTGACAAAAGATATAAATATATATACATCGGCCCACACGGTCGGAAAACAGAAAAATAGTTCATATTTCCTATTTTTATTGCGTAGGCGTACCTTATTTAGCATTTTAAGCATGTAGCTTATTTATTTAGCCGTTAGCGCAACCAAATCCAGCCACACGGCTTCCAGGTACCTGTACTTACTCAATTTAAACATGTAAGTGCCAAATATATGTAGTTTAACTATATTTCACTTAGTTACAATGGTTAAAACATATGAATTCTAAAAGAAATGCACATCAAATATTTTCCATAAGCAATATATACAATTTCATACAAATTCAACTATTTTTAATTAATTTACAAACCATTTTCATTCAATTTGAATGGTTTTCAATCCATTCGTATACCACTTCATCAATTCGAATGTTTTAAAACTAAATCGCTTACATTTAATTTATTCTTAAGCAAACTGAACTCATATTTAATTCAATTGCTTTCAAAATCAATTTATTTTACTTCTATCAACTCATAGAATTTTAGTTACTTCCATTTACATCAAATGACAATTTATTTTATGCAATTCAACGAGATTTATGTGAATAAATAAGTATTTATGTTTTATAACCATTTTAAATGGATTTCAACTCAATTTATACTTAATTCTATTCCATTTTTAAATTTATCCACAATCCATATATTCTCATTTTCATTGCATTTCAGATTTGAATACATTCACTTGTATTTCATTTATTAAGCCAAACTAGTTTCATTATTCAAACAAGTTCCATTCAAAACCATTAACAACTTAAGTTCATCTTCATTACCTATTAAATTTTATTCACGGTCCACTCATTTATACTTCATTTCTTATCCGCATTCATTTAAATCCATTTTATTAAACTTGAAACATTCTATTTTCTTATTGCCTCAAGTATTTCAATTTCTTAATAATTTTAAATGGTTTACAATTATTTATTCTAGAATTTCATTCCATTAATATTATTTATAACTCACCGAATTTTATTTTGATTAAAAATTTATTTTCACTTGATTTAAAACCAATCCAATATCATTAAACTTTGTTTAAGTTGAATTCAATTCAACTCTCCTTCATTCATTTAGCTTAAGTCAATTTCCTTCAATTTATTCAAATTTTATACTTAAGCTCACTCTTATTTTGCAAACAAAGTTCTCTTTTCAATTTAACTTGATTCTATTTCAATCCAATCTTCTTTCAAACTACAAATTTATTTGATTAGTTATTATAAATTTCAAATTTCCAAGTTCGATTCATTCTCAGTTCTCTTAATTAAATTACAAGGTCATTCCAATTTATTTCTACGTATTTGAATTTTATTTGCAAACCATACCATAACTATTTTAATCCAATCGCATTTTTATTCGATATATTCCCAGTTATATTTAATTTGTTACCACTTCAAGTTAATTTTAATTTATAACTCAAGTTCTGGATCCATTATCCATTTCAATTTACCATTCACTAACAATTTAAGTCGAATCTTATTTATAACTTGAGTTTTATTTCTCAAACCTCATCATAAAATCACAATTCAATTTCATTCTCCATTCATTTAATTAATTGTAAGGCCACCTCCAATTATATTTTCTTCACTAATGATTCAAGTCGAATTAATTTTATAACTTGAGTTTATTTCTAAACTTTAATATTAACTCACTAATTCAGCTTTTATTTAACTGTATTGAGTTCTCCTTACATACTTCATTATCTAATTTATTATCTACTTAGTTTTTCCTTAATTTATAATTCAATACTTGAATTTTAATTTCAAATATCACTTCATTCAATTTGCTTAAGTTCAATTTATTTTATAATTCAAGTTTGAATTTTCATTTTATTTTTCAAGTCATCAAACAATATTTATTTTGGGTTTCCATTTCCACTTATAAATTTTATAAGTCATAACTTATTATTTACACAATCCCATTCATTCTAGGCATGAATACATTCATCTTTTATTTTTTTTATTTTTATTTTAACTCAAGCCTTCTATTTATTTATAGCCCGAGCATATTTTATTTCTATGGATTTTTAATTCTCTTATAAGTTATTCTGATTTATTTATTTCAATTCCAATCCTTATCCAATTTATTTTCCATTTGTTCAGGTAAGAATTTAATTCCATTTAATAACTCAATTGAATTTTTATTCCAATTCAATTTTATTTTAACTCGGACTTATTTAATCCAACTCGATTTCAACTTAATTTCAATACAACTGGATATTATTTTCAGCCTATTTAATTAAATTCAATCCAGTTAAATTTTATTTCTCAATCCAAGTTAATTTCATTTTTAACTTTACACTTTAAATTCATATTCCAACATTCAAAACTTATATTTCTTCCTGATGTAAAAATCATCTCAATTTATAAGCTTATAACTATCTCATCGGGATTTTTATACGCCCGACTTTGATTTCAAATCATTTTGAAATCTTCAACTTCAAATTATACTTCTTAAAAATTTCAAAAACAAACAGGTTTTCCTAAACAAATCAAATTTGGCAGCAATCTGTCACTCAGAAACTCGAAAACGAACATCGATGATGCTGCAGTCATCACCGAAATTATTTTCCAGCTACTAAAGTGAATTCAATGCTATATCCTTTCCTAAGATTTATTTGAAACAATTTCCCTCAGAAATAACCGAAAAACAACAATATTACTATTTATCTTCAAAGTACTTCCAAAATCTCCGGGGTTTTAAAGTTTCAAATTCTATTTTGATTCAAATTTTAACTATAATGCATTTGTATAGTTTATGTTTTACAGATTTCCATTTGATTATTTTTCAATTTATAATTTATATTTATAATTCATATTTGTAAATTTTATTTTATAATGAATTTATTTCCTTAAATTTTTGTTATAATTTCAATTTCTAGTTAAATTTTCATTTAACAATGATAATACTTTAATATCATCATTTCTAACATCCAAGTAACCATACATTAGCTAAATAGTTTCAAAAACTATTCTTTATATCAAAATATGTTTTTGGGTAAAATTATTTCATTTACCCATATTTAAAACAATACCGTGTCAATTGTTCTATTCAAGTGTTTAGAAACCCTTTCGATACAGTTGTGCAGACTATGCCGACGAAGGTTCATATGCCACTCAATAAATCAATCAACACAATACTAAAACAATTTATATTCATTAACAAATACACGCTCATATCTATTAATACGCTCAAATTCATTATAGAGTAGTACGGACTCTTTTTTAAATGAGTAATTCCCACCAGAGCCAAGGTTATCACCAACCTAAGCTTTGGTACCACTGTAACAGCCCGCAAATCCGTACCCCTTGAGTCAACACTATTCTGCCTCAATAAACTCAAGTTGTATAGAAATACGAACCATTTGGGTTAAAGAAGAAGAGGTAGGAGAAGAAAATAGAAATCAACATCAGAATCTAACCATCGCAACGGAACAAAATATAATAGATAATAAATAAACTTTACTCGAAAGCAAATACATCTGTTTACATATTACATCATCAGAGTACATTAATCACATCTCAACAATGTCATACACTGGAAACACAACTACTCAACACAGCGGAATATATACATAAACAAATACGGGAGTATGTATCGTCATCCTGCTCGTCTCCTGAGCTCTACAACATTTCCTGTATCCTATAATACTGGGTCTGACCCGAGCATTACAGTTAAATAACACCCGAGTCAGTTTGGAATACCAGCGTGAGAAAATCACACTCAATTGATTATTAAAGTTTAAAAAATCCTTTGAAAAACAAAAGCATCTCGTAAGACCACGCCACAAATAAACGTGTCGGGTTTTTACCTAACGATAGCTAAAACAATTTTTATAGAAATCCTCTGATATTATAGTAGGGTCTATTTACAAATACTTATAAAATAGCCGAAATTGTTACATGATTAAATTCCATCTAATAGCCATAGATGGGTAATACAAACAAAACTCGTACAAGGCTCGTAGGGAGAATGGATTTCCAACTAATGACTAGGCACTGGGGTACCACCTGCCACAATACGGGGCCTAGATTACCGTACCGAGGAGTACGCCCGCTCCCCTGCAACACAAGGCCGAGACTACCCCTTACTGGATAATCCCGAGTGAGATTACCCCACGGTTGGGATCAGCAACCGTCCACTAAGCCGAAATAAAAAGGGACATCTAGACAGGAATGACCTCACCCTGCTTGGGTGCTACCCACCTAGCCTTGCTGCATAACCCCTGATTTTCAGTCATTCCCATTTGATGAGGCTTGAGGCTAAACGTTACCTTTTTAGAATATATATCTCTTAGATTGCCCATCGTCCACCTGACGATGTTTCGCAAGCATTCATCCATACAAGTCCATCCCGGGTTCGAACGGAACCGAAGGCACTATTCCTACTACATCCATTTTGGAAATATCCTCAGGAATAGTAGCGACTAGCCCTTGCACTTCACTGCTCCATCTTCGATTCCAAAATCGTTTTCATGAAACGTACAAACCGGATCGAAGTGGTTTTCGAGAAATAAATCTCGATCCCGGTCTCTTCGAAACGATCAACGCATTTGGCCAATATTGATAGTCGATGATTTAACTATCAATTTTTATTCACAAACATCCATCATACAATAAATAGTTTTCCCAAATTATTTATTTATTGTAAAAATATCTTCACAAGATATAATTTCACTTTTCAAATTCCTTTGAAAACAGTTTTCAAAACTATCTGCCTATCTCAGAATAAATTCCAAGTATTTCTATCTCCACTGGAATCACCAAGCACAAATCTAGTTTTTTAAAATAATTTAAAAACACTTTACTTTTAAAAATATACTTTAAAACGTTCAAGTTAAAATTACTTTAATAATTTGTTAAAAATACATACTATATGAATATTTGAAAATAAGGTTGCTTAATAAAATATAAAAATAGATTTCTACTTTTAAAACAAATTACTAAGTTACTTCTTAATAATTACTGCTTAAATAAATTAAAGAGAATACTTACTTTAGACTTTAAATATTAGAAATAACAGATTTTACAAAACTTGCTTTTTAAAACAACTTTAAAACATTTAATTTATATTTTAAAAATTTACTCTTAAAAACATGTACTTGGTTATCCAGAGAAAAATTCTAACTTCAATCACTTAAAATCAATTTCTCCAAATTGATTTCAAATTTATTTTACTTGAAATAAATTCTTTTACTTATCAGTTCATTTCCAAATTCAGTAGTTATGGACTTTATTATTATTATTTTTCTTCTTTACTCTTTCAATAATCTAAATCTTAAATTCTAAATAAATGATTGTTCTTTTTAATTAATAATACTACATTTTAAAATTCATTAATTTCCTTTCTATTCTCTAGTTTTATTTATTAAAATTTTAAAGTCACTTTATTTCTTTCCAAGTCATTCTTAAATTTATTCTATAATTATTTTACTTGTAATTTCACTTCTTTTATTTTCATTTCAAAAATCAAATTTATATTTTTGGTAATTCATTATACCAAATTATATCGACCAAGCCATAACATTCAGTACTTTCCCATAATTCACCATAGAATATCAAATAACCAGAACAGATAATATTAAATAATTTAAATAAAAGTTAAGGGGTCCAGTTGGATCCCTCCAACCTATTTTCCCTACATCCACAGACGTTAGCATACATAATATACCAATTTCAAATTATAGCATACTACATCACATCAACCAATTCAAGCATTCAAACAATTGTTTAAATTTAATCATTTAAATTTAAATTTATAATCAACTGAGTGAGATTAACTCACCTTTAACTTTTATTCGCAATCCACTTCAATATCGCCTTGGATTCTCCAGATGTTTGACCTTAAATAAATAATTTATATGTTTCATTAATATTCGAATGGAAAGAGCAATTTATTACTATTCATTTATTTAATTTAACTAGTAATTTGGGCTTAAACAAATTTTCCCTTTTTGATTTAATTAATTATCTGATTTAAAATTAAATCTCTTTTTAAACAAATTAATTAATTAACCACTCCATTTTAACTAAATGATTATTTCCTTACCATATCATATTTTTCTCTGTTTTACTGTATACCCATATATATACATATTATTATTAACATTTAAAATACATAAACTGCAAATCTATATACTGCTGCAGCTTTCATCCTCTCTCTTTGTTTTTTTTGTTTTTTTAAAAAAAAAACTCAAAATAGACATATATATATATATAATTAAGACTAAAATCGGTTTTACACTTTACTGGGAAAAATATTAATCTATCTGTACATATATATTTATGTTTTCACTGTATATATTATATATATTTTTATTTTGTATATAAAAAAGAACAGATATGAATTTAAAATCGAAAAAAGATATACCTTGCCTCCTCAACAAGTCGCCTGAACCCTAGACATCGTCGTAGAATTGCCTCCCACGCCTTGGCGAACTCCCATCACCTCGTCAGCTTGCATACGGACCTACGACCAATTCCAGATCGAACAAAACCCTAGCCCGACTTCGAGTACGACATTCCACCTCGCGAATCATCACTATGCCGCAGCATCCCTCGAACAACCCACGACTAGGAATGCGACTCCCCACGGTGTTTCCCCCAAATCGCGAGTTCAACAATCGAGGCTCCACTATTTTCCCCCTCGAATACACGAACCCATCACACGAAACACCTAGCGAGCTTCTCCCAATCGAACGACATCGTTGTCGATTCCAGATCGCCTCTCTCTCTCCTTTTTTTTTTTTAATATTGAAAGAGTTCGATTTGGTGCGAGAGAGCAGGAGCCAGACTCGATTGAATTGGGAGGAGCTAAATGTGGAGGGAAACATGCATTAGATTTGGGTTATGATGAAGAAGCGGCCATTGATTTGTTTCTGAAATTCGTTCGAATTACCGAGGATAAGGGTGCGCGAATTCATTTAGAAAGGCTTGATTTTGGCTTCCAGGAGAAGGAAGGAGGGAACAAGAATAGATGTTGCCGTACTTAAAGCTGAGAAAGGGAGACAAGATTTGAAAGAAGGCAGCTGATAGGGATAGTACGTGAATATATAAATAAAATTTTAAATAGAATTTCCGATGTAAATTTTCAACGCGTTTATATATCGTACGCTCACACTACTACTCCAATCACTACGAAATTTGAAATTCGATAATAATACAATATTACGGATCCAATGGAACTGTTTTCGTCGAATTCCGAGACTGAGTCTCCATTTAAACGGTAATATTTCAAAACTGACCGTTAAATTCAATTTTACAACTTCTATTACCTTCAGTATTATCAATATAACTTTTATAAGCTTACAAATTATTTTTAACAGGCTTAAAATTTTAGATTTAACATTTTATCCAACCTCACATTATTTAATTCTGTAATTTAATCATCAAATAAATTGTGATATTGGAATTCAAATTAATATTTAACCTTTAAATATTTAAAATTAATCTAAACATTCCAAATTTAAATACTTAAAAATTCCGGGTCGTCATATTTGGAATTACTCTTGGGCAAATGTTGCTGAAGTCTTATAAAGAAGCCCTCATGCTTGCATATGCTGACAACTTCAAGAAATGCCCAAACTTTTGCTTCCCTTCACTTGATTCTGCCCTAGCTAATGGAGTGATGGGAAAGATTAACCAGATGAAGCAGGGGATTGAACCTGCATATGAGGATGAAATCAATGCCTCTAAAATACTTCCTTTTGACGTCCCATCCTTTGAAATTGAATTAGACTTTAAGGAAGAGGGTGACAAGGATGATCCGCCAGGTAAGGAGGCGATGATGATTGCATGACAATGATGATGATGATGGTGGTGATGATGATAAACTTGTCGACGGCCAAGGTTTTGATGGAGATAGAGGGGGTCATTTTGAAACATCCGAAAAGGATGGTGGCGACAATGCTAAATCTTTTGAAAAAGAGCCGTCTCCCAAGAAGGAGGTTTCACCTGAATCCCCCAGGCCTTCTGCTCCTCTAGAGGATGAGCCTTCTCCCATTAATGCTAAAGATGCTAAAGGGAAAAAGCAGTCCTTCCAAGCTTCTGTCATAGTATCTCAGGTATGGGATTCTCTATTTAAATATCTTTCTCTTTGAAGATAATAATCACTGAAAAATCATTTGTTTTAGATAAGGAAGAGGTTCATGTTTCCCTATAAGACAAAACTTGAAAGAAAACAAGCTAAAATAATCATGTTATATAAGGAATTAGATAAATAGATAAAGGAGCATAATGTACTCTTTGAAAAGTATCATAGGCTTGACATGAGTGCCTTTGTACTGGCATCTTTTAAACATCAGAATGCTGGCTCCTTATTAAAGAGAGCGTGCTTCGATACGATGCTCTCTTAAAGAAGAATTGAAAAGTTACTTACTTTATTTTGGATGCTGATTGAAGAGAGAGACATCTTATTTAACTTTTTATACAAAGCTTATTGTAGATATTCAATTGTCGACATTTCATACTCAGGCGAGTTCAGTGCGGGTCTACTTAGACGTTTTCACAAGAGACACGTAAATGAATTTGGATCTAACCTGCATCATGGAGCTTCTTGGAACTTACCACGGGTCAGATCGATTCATCGAGATATCCCAGTGAAAGCTTAAGTATTATAAAGAAAAATTTATATCTGAATTATTCTCTAAGTTTGTTTTGTATGAACCAGATGAATATTTGTAAAGAAATGTTACGATGTATCAATTTATAAATGTTTGTTTCAGTTTTTCCTTTTATGCTTAGCTCTGCTTTATTATATTATTTCAGAGTTACTGTTCATTAGGTCGCCTTGTTTCTAAAGACCATTTAAGCCAATAAGTCAAGCATAGATGATTTTATCTCAAAAAGCCGTCGATTTCAAAATCTTCAAAATTGGCAAGATATTACTTCCTCAGAGATTTAATTTTTTTTTACTTGGAGTATCCTCAATTTTGGTTTGATTTTCTTGGTGATGAGAAAGAGACATTTCTTAAAGAAATCAGGACATTCCACACAAAATTAATTTGCGACCATGATAGTCCTCCAACTGGGAAGTGGGATTATAGCAAATGTCCCCAGTGTTAACCCCAAAGGGACTAAATATTCCCTTTGATTCTACATTTAATCTTTCTACCAATTCATTACGCAAAATTAAAAATGTAGTTCTATACTTTAGATGCAAAATAATTATTTTTGTGTTTTCTTTGACTTCATTGTTGTTTGAGTTGTAATCTTTTATTGTAATAATAAAGAGATTCTTCATTCTGATTTTGAATTTGTTTTTTTCTTTTGCTTAAATAGGAGCATCAACTATCCACAATTTCTCTTCCCCATGATTTATTGTCACACGTCGTTGCTCTTAAAGAGAAATTGTTGAAATCAAGTGGAGGGGTTGTACTTAGCGATGATATCTTATAAGAGTGCTTCGGTTGCAATACACACTTTGAAATGGCACAAGAGTTATTTTCTTCAGAAAACCATTGACAATAGTCAGTAGTATCAGATTACGTATCTTGAGGCTGAAGTTAAGAGTAAAGATGAAACAATTTTGCACTCAAGCGATAGGTGAAGACAAATCCCTCGATTGACTTCGATCATAAGATGTCTGAGCTTATTCCACAAATTAGTTACTTTGAGTTGAAACTAAAGATCATCAGGCACAGTGTGCCTCATTGGAATTTATCATGGGGGATAAGCCTTCAAGCATTGATTTATCGATTCCTCGTACTACTCCTTCAAATAATAAACCTATAAGGTCAACAAATCCCACAACCTAGAATTCCCTACTATGCTTAATCCTTCCCTGGGCTCAGATGAGAATCTTATGGGGAGTTGGTGCCGAAAATAAATTTGAAATAGCCAAGTATTTTGACTAGCAGCAGAAGGTAAAATAGTCTCAGACTATCAATGATTATGCGGCTAAGAATCAAAAGCTCAAACACGGTATCTGTTTCCTTTAGAAGCACGCCGCAAAGTTAGAAAGGGATAACAAGACCCTTAGGATTGCAAAAACGGCTTTCAACCGTGCTCGAAGACTAACATTGGCACGATTGATGACGAAAACAGAGCAAGGAAGAAAGAAAAGAAACTCAAAGAAGTTCTTTGTGCTACGATTCGTCATGTTGTGGATCCTTCAGTTGCTAAGACTCTTAACAAGGCTGCTAAAAACTTGTAATTTATTTGTATATTTGATATGATTATACTTGTTTTGTATATATATGTAAACAATTTCATAGTCTTATAAATTATCTCATGACTTATGTAAATTATATAATTTTGTAAATATCACCTGATTTGTGATATTTATAATATCACTTCTGAAAAGTTTTTTGATAGCTCATTCATTACTTTCAAATTTGACAAATAATTTATTTCTCCTTGTTGTGCTAATTTTCTTGGAAAGTATAAAGCAAACAATAATTCTAATTGTTAGCTTGAAATTGGCATACTAGTCTATGTATTCATTTGCTTAAATTAACGAATCATCTTGTTAATTACATGAAAAGTAGTCTATATTAAACATTTAAATCCAATCTTTAACCGTGATGAGAAATGCTCGCGAATTTAACTTCAGCCATTTAGCTGGAATATCTAAAATTTGTTGACAGGAAATCCCATCTTATCATAAGGATATAAATATTAGACAATAATTTTTCAAGAGATAGTTAATAAGGAATTGAATCCGGAAACCATTTATTGAACAATTGTGATAGAACCATGGAGACCTATTCTCGAGCTTTAAAGAAATTTGAAAAATTAATAATTTGAGACCTAATTTCAGGTATTAATGAAAACTCATAATAATGATCCGCTTGAGAGAATTTTTTACCCACATTGTGGCATTTGTGATGGATAAATAGAAATTCATCCTCAAAATTTTACACCTAGATTAGGGCTTAAATAAGTAATAGTCTTGATATCCAAATTCGGGTATAATAAAGTTAGGGACAAAAAAAGGCTCAAAATCCAGATTCGGGTATTAGTAAATGAAGTCCTGAAATGAATGTCTCGAAACCCAGATTCAGGAATTAATTGGTGAAATTCAGATATGAGAGACCTGAATCCCCGATTCGGGTATCAATAGATGATGTTTAGAAATGAAATTCCCGAAACCCAGATTCGGGTATAATAAACGGAGTTCTATTCCACTTCTTTGCTTTTGTCCTCTTTGACTCGTATGTAACATTCTAGTTTTGAATATATAGAAACAATACGATTAGCTGCCTCTTTAGCTTGGACGTCTTAGTCCATGACCAGATATGCCTTTTTAAACATCTTAGTTCATGATTTAGTGAGCTTCTTCATGGGCTTAGATGTCTTAGTCCATCATTAAATATGCCTCTTCTTTGGCTTGGACGTCTCAGTCCATAATTGAACGAGCCTCTTCTTGGGCTTGGACATCTTAGTCCATTGGTTGATGAGCCTCTTCTTGAGCTAGTACGTCTTAGTCCATTATTTTCTGGTGCTCTTGGTTAACTCATAGGGGCTGGAACTAAAGATTTACCCGACTTTTCCCCAGGAGGCACCCTGCCCTGGCCCTTTTACGGCACGGACATGGGCTTGTTCGGTGCTTTATCCTAGCTATCTTATGGCGTGGATAAAGGCTTACTTCATCCTCCATCCAGGAGGTTCCTTACCCTTGCCATAGCGTGGCACAAATAAAGACTTGTTCGGTGCTTTAACCTTGCCATCTTATTGTGTGGATAAAGGCTTACTCCATCCTCCCTCCAGGAGGTGCCTCGACCTGACCGGAGGAACGGCCAAAGGCTTGTCCGGTGCTTTAACCTGGCCATCTTATGGCACGGCTAAAGGCCTACCCGCCATCCCTCCAAAAGGTGCTCTACCCTGGCCAATTCGGTGCGGACAGAGGTTTTTCTACCATCTTAGGTAGACCACATCTTAGGTAGTATCCAAATATAAGGAGAATTTCACTCCAAACCATGTAGATTTTTATCTTTGAAAAGTTTCTCTTTATTGATTCGTTCTCAAATTTTCTTGACATTTACTTTGACCTTTCGTTATCGAAAGAAATTTATGATCATCCCCTCCAGGACTCTGCAATGGTTAGTCTCATGACCATTCATCATGTGGTAGTGACAATAGGATCCTCCCTGCTTTCTTTTAGGTCATGGCCTCTTTTTCTGTGATGGCCAGTAGTTAAGCTCATCCTTTATAAGCAAATAAACACTCTTTATGGAAGTTGTTAAATTACATTCTTTTGGAACTCTAGACTTGAAGATTGATTCTTGTAGACGGCCTTTTGACTTTTTGTTTTTTGGCCTTACAGTTTCATGCACTTCAATTGCTTTTCTTTTATTCACCCTTTGGATTTCTTGAGTTGATAGTGGTCTTGTTATAGTCGGTTGCCATTTATGTGCAAAGATATTGTAATCATCCATTATAGATTGTGCCTTTGGAATAATATTTGATGGTTCTTCTAGTATGACTGAATACATTATCACTTCCACTTGTTTCCTTTCCTAATGAAAATATAGGGGTGGGGCCAACATTCTTTGAGCTTCTTGCCTTAACCTTTGCTCTTCATTTTGATTGGAATCTTTGATGAATTTTAAGGAGAACTTTATCTCATGTGGTTTAGAGGATCCTCTTTCCAATCATCTGATTCTTTTAGCCATGGTCAATGTTACACTAAAAAAATCCACCTTTCGACTAAGTCGAAAGGACCTTGAACAAAGACCAGGAAAAGAAGAGTTCAGACCAAACCTTTCAAAGGAGTCGAAGGTTTGCTGCCTTCAAAGATCAAAAGCTTCAAGACCTTTCAAAAAATATAAACAATTCGAAGCAAGAATTAGCAAACTCTTCAAAAACTATAGTAAGCCTTCCGAATCAGTCAAAACCAAGTACAATTGAATCTTATCAACACCAATCTAATCAATTTATCGATCATGTCGAAGGCTTCAAACTTACTTCCATTAATAACAAGAAGGCAAAGGTCCATCTAGGACACCTTTTGACAAATTCAAAATGCACTATGAATAATGCAACACTCAGAAGCCAACAAAGGAGAAAGGATGGTAAAAAAACCTTTCGGCAACGTTGGAAGGAAATAGAGATTTCGACCATGTCGAAAGATGGAAGAGAGTGAAGAAATTAATAGAGCATGACAAGAAGAACAGAGACACCTTTCTACAACATAAAAAGGAGGCTTAGCATTGGACCAGGTCAAAAGGCTCAACCAACATGTAAAGGAAGGCCTTTCGATAACATCGAAAGGAGGCATAGCACTCGACCAGGTCGAAAGTGTAATGACCCGGGTTTTCGGACCAGTCAAAATTGCCGAAAAACTCATTCGTTCTAAAACCACTAAGGAAAACTACCAACTTAATACACAATATTTGATAAACATGCAACATCACTAGATGTATAGTATACAACTTTCAATTATACAAGTTATCAAAGTAATAAATTATTCTCCAATGTGCTTTAATACAAACCCAAAATCAAATACTACAAGTAAACTGTAAATCTACCGCTGTGTAGCTCTGATGAGAAACAGCATTATTCTTACCTGCGAACTTAATAAATAGTGTAAATGCATAACAAAATAGTAAGCAGGAAAATACATCAATAAAAGATAAATAACAACCAATAAACAGAAAATGTTATGTTATTTTTGGGCTGCATTACTATCACTTGTGACTGCCTACGTACCCCTATCTAGTTGGGTACCCAATTAGATATAGGATCAAGACAATCTCCTATCGCAAATAGGAATCATGGAGCCAATGATGCACAAACAATATGCAATTCTCAAAACTACCCACTTAGGCTTAATCTTCAATTTTAGATTTAAAATCTAATTAACTTTATAGAAATTATCTCTATGGACTTTACCCCTGAATTCTTATTTCACTTTTGAAATATATTTATATATTTAATATTTAAACTAGTCCTTTACGTCGAGATCCGAAAACAAATCACCTTTTGAAACAATACCAATATAAAAGCGTAAAAAACTATATGCTACCAAATCTTGGGAGGTTTCTAGCCATAACCAGACCCCTGTGTCTAGCCTTTCGAATAAATAATAGATTTGTACATCCCTCTATTCAAAGGGCGGACCACAGAAAGGCTACAAAACATCTGAACCTCCTTTGCCCATGCGTTTCACAGAATATGGGTTACCCGAATCTTTGGTAACATAATAAATCACTTTATATCCGAAGTGGCAAAAAATCATTTAATTACAATTACTTCAAATCTATACTAATTTCCATTTCCAAATCCTTTCAAAAATCATCCTAAAATCATCCGGTTTAGTCCTCGAAATCCTTTCCGTTTAATAAAACATTTATAAAACCATTATTTATACAAATCACTAATATATAATATAACTTTAAAATATTCATTTCCAAATATTTCTATTTCTTTAAACATCTCATAAACTTTCATTTAGAAAAACCAACTTTGAAAACAATTCCACTAATGGCAAATTATTATAACTAATTATAATAATTTGTATGAACCAATATTATTCCTAAACACCTTTTGGTCAAATCGTGAAATAAATCACAAGGTGTTAGCCTACAATTGTTTTTTTATCAAGCCCATGCATATGGATTATTAATTGCTCATAAACTGGTCGAGCAGTGCTCATAAGCTGGCCGAACGTCAATCCAAACAACCAAACAGTCAATCAGTAACAGTAATAAATAGCAATACATCTATTTATTAAATAATTAACAATATCAAATAGATCAATTATCGAATTATAATAAATCTTCAAAGCTAATAATAGTAGAATGGGGATTTTTTTTGCTAATAAAATGTCATTATTATTGTATCAATATTTCATATTTCACTAAATGTGTCTATAAACTATGCTAGTATGTTCTATATGTTAACACGAATCTAACATTAATAACCGCGTGTAAAACGGATTTTGTAAGGGATGGTTAAACGTGTATAAAATTTATCTATTTAATAAACAAAATCAAAGTGACTAAATTTAAAATAAATCAACTTACTAGGCCCAACAAGCCAAAATACCTACCCATCCTCATGTGCACGGACATAGCATCCCCCATTTATATTTTCAAACGCATGTAATATATCATATATATGAAAATTAAATTCCCATGCATGCTCACGTTTTCTTCCATGCGCCTACCCACTACCATTCACGCATGTTACCCCTTTCATCACCACGCATGCAGAAACAGGCGACTCCATATCCACTCTACATTATGCATGCGTTTTCATCTTCTTCTTCTTATTGTTTTTTTCCATGCTCATCTCTCCTTTTTTTTTCTATGCATGCTTCCCTTTTAAT
This sequence comes from Allium cepa, assembly GCA_030765085.1. Lineage (NCBI taxonomy): Eukaryota > Viridiplantae > Streptophyta > Magnoliopsida > Asparagales > Amaryllidaceae > Allium > Allium cepa. The sequence continues at coordinate 398,124,857 of CM060938.1, read as the reverse complement.
CATGCTTGTGTCCAGTAAAAGTAAAATGAAGCCTTATCTCTTCACGTCCCCCGCTAAGGCCTAATGTTCTAGTGAATGTAAAATGTTTTCATATGTTGTCTCCTGAAAAGAAGAAGGAAAGAAAAGAAAGTAGAGAATAATATTACCTCCAGTAACCTATGATAAAATGTGAACCAACATATATATGATCAAAATACTTCAAGGCTAAGAAAGTGAAATTACTAATATTAAATGCCAAGCAAACAAAAGCCAGCACAAGTACAAGCAAAAAGATATGGCATTGCCTATGTGTACGTATGCAAAGTTACAATTAAACATGTCATATTTTGTGTTCAATTTGTACATATATATATCGAATAGAATTTACTTCATAGCTAAGGCAAGATGGTAAATATCTAGTGCAGACATTGAATGTAGTCATTACTTAAGTGAAAGGATGGTTGCATGCATGTAAGACATGTAGTTTTAGTTATTTTGTTTAAAATGTTTTGCGGTACCCTACCCTACAAAATCCCGTTCGCGTACGAGCCACAAACGATATAAATAAAATTACGATCATGCACAACGATATTATGCGTTCACAAAACATCAATAAGATAGACCGGTTAACTTATTCTGTAAAATTTCAAAAGAATTGACCTTTGGCACAAAGCGCATCAAAAAAATATATTTTTATTTTCGAAGTTAAAATTTATGGAAAAATTCTATAAAATTAAATTAAAATAACGTCATCAAAAATCAAGTCTAAATTTGAAATACGGATTTTATTATAATTTAAATTCAAATTCGAATATTTAAATAAATTAAATATTCATATTTGATGACCCAAAAGGCGGGTCGTTACAGAAAGGGTTTAAAATAGTATATAAATGAAGGCCTTTCGATAAAGTCGAAAGGAGGCATAGCTTTCGACCAGGTCAAAGGGGTTGACAACTGTATATAGAAGGGAGGCTTTCGACAACGTCGAAAGGAAGCATAGCTTTCGACCAAGTCAAAATGGTACACAACAACATATAAAAGGAGTGTCTTCGACATTATCAAAAGTAAGAGCATGAAAGGAAGGCCGCCTGCATCTATAAATAAGACCGAAGGGGTCACATTTTAGGGATCTGATTTCTCTCATTCCTACCTTGTATTTTCTTAAATAAAGCATTGTAACCCTAATTTGGAGAAATTGTTGATTTAGGAATTTAAGGAATAAAAGTTTACTTAGATGAAAAAGGAAAGTCTCGATTATCATTGATTACTTTACTGTTTGCTAAAACCTTAGTTGATTTAACTTCTATTTTCCTGGTTTGACCCCATCGAAAGGTACCTACTGACAAGGTTGACAATCTGATCCTAACATCTTATGGAACCTTTCAAAGCCATCAATTTCGTGGTCTGAAGCTTTCGATAAGGTCGAAACCTATTCTCTAAATACCAAAACTTGGACTTATAGGTTCAATCTAAAGGAAGTCATTCCCATAACTTTCGACAAGGTCGAAGTCCACTCCAAGTACACTATAGATTAAGTCTTTTGGCAAAAACTTAAACAAAACTGACACCCAAGCTTTCAACAAGGTTGAAACCTATCTTTTAAAGATTTAACTAAGGGAATTTTAATCTCATTGAATGGAAGGCTTTCGAAGGAGATCTCATACTAGTTCAGCAAGGTCGAAAAGTCATTTAATCCAAAGACTATACCTTTCAACGACGTCGAAAGATACGAACCAAGAATTATTCACAAATAAAGCTAAATTGAAAGGCAGTTCCTAAGGGAATCATTCCCACTGTTCACCAAAAGACTATCCATCTTACTTAGCATTACTTTGGGGTGTTGACAAGAAAACTTGTTAACACTTTTTGGCGCTAGCAGTAGGGCTCGAACCTCCGACTTGGATAAATCCCCAACACCATCTTTCTCTAACCTTGCTTAATTCAATCCTACTTCAAATTTATCCACTTTGGTTAGATTATAGCCAGTAGATTTAAGAGATATGAACAAGGGTCTTTCAAACCACATCTGACAAGGTTCTCCCAAGTAATCATAAACAAAAAAGTAGAATCTTATGACCTTGAAAATGGAGCCTAGACCCTTTCCATGTTGGCCCTACCCCAATATTTGCACTGGGAAAAAGAATAAATGGAAATGAAAAAACTTTTAATCAAATAAGGAGAACAATTCAACATTATTCCAATGGCACAATCTTTGATAAAGACATAATGAATGATTACAATGCCTTTGTATACACATGGCAACCAACTACAATAAGTGGACGTCCAACATGAAAAGTTCAAAGGGTATTGAAAAGGAAATCAATTGAGGAACACGAGATAATAAGGCCAAGGAGAAAAAAGCCAAAAAGCCATCCTCAAGAGTCAAGCTTCAAATCAAGGCTTCCAAGGGAATGCAACTTAGCTACATCTGTGGAAAATGTGTACTTGCTTACTAAAGATGAGCTTAACTATTGGCATCACAAAAGAAAAGGCTAAAATATGAAAGGAACTTAGGAGGATCCTATTGCCACCACCATATGATGAATGGTCATGAAACTAACAATTGCAGATCCCTTGAGGGGATGATCATAAACTTCTTTCGTCAAGGAAAAATCCATGATTTTGTAAAAAGAATTTGAGATGGACTTAACAAAGAATTAATTTTTATAAAGAGAAAATATACGTGGTATGGAGTGAAATGCTTCATATATTTGGATACTACCTAGATGGTCGAAAAGCCTCTGTCCATGCCAAGATGGCCAGGGCAGAGCGCCTCCTAAAAGGAGGATGGAGTAAGCCTTTAGCCAGGTCATAAGATGGCCAGGTTAACGCACCGAACAAGCCCTTATCTGCACCATGCTATGGCCAGGATAAGGCACCTCCTGGAGGGAGGATGGAATAAGCCTTTAACCACGTCATAAGATGGCTAGGTTAAAGCACCAATAAACCCATGTCCACTAGACGAAAGGGTCAGGGGAGGGCGTCTCCTAGAGGGAGGTCGGGTAAGTCCTTGGTTCCGGCCTTTAAGATAAGCTAACCAAGAACACTGGACAACAATGGACTACGACGTCCAGGCCCAAGAATAGGCCCATCAAACAATGGACTAAGATGTCCAGGCCCAAGAAGAGGTCTATCAAACAATGAACTAAGACGTCCAGTCCCAAGAAAAGGCCGACCAAACAATGTACTAAGATGTCCAGACCCAAGAAGAGGCCCATCAAACAATGGACTAAGACATCCAGGCCTAAGAAGAGGCCCATCAAACTGTGAACTAAGACGTCCAAGCCAAAGAAAATGCACATTCAATAGCGGACTAAGATGTCCAAGCCTAAAAAGTGGCTCATCAAATCGTGAACTAAGACGATCAAGCTCAAAAAAAGCATATTCAATTAGGGACTAAGATATCCTAACTTAAGAGGCAGTTAATCGAATTATTCGAAACCCAAAGGGTCCATATATGTCAAAGAAGACAAAAGTGGAGGAGTAGAACAGAATTCCACTAGTATAACCTGAATCTAGGTTTAGGGATTCTCATTCCTAAACATCAGCTATTAATACCGGAATTGTGGTTTCAAGACTTTTATATAAGAATTTCATCACCTAACAGTAGAATCTGGGTTTCGGGTATTTACCAATCACTAATCTATTATACCCGAATCTGGGTATCAAGATTATTACTTATGTAAACCTTAATCTGGGTGTAAGATCCTTGGATTTCTATTTATTCAAATTTCTGAATCTGAGCCAAAGAATATCATCATGAAGATTGCTGTTAAGAATTTGCGAATATGGACTTTGAGTTTCTAACTTTTCAAATCCCATTAATGTTGAGGAATAGATAGAAGAGCTACTGCTTCAAAATTTCAAATACTAATACCTGAATCAGGTTCTTAATTAAATTAAAATTACATTTTGATATTTATACCCCTTTTATAAGGCGGAATTTTCTATCGACAAATTTCAGCCATTCCAGCCAAGTAGAAAGAGTTAAAATTCTTGATCATCCCTCATCAAGGACAATATGAGATTTTATCATTTAGTATAAACTACTTTTATAACATGATGATTTGTTGATCTAAGAATAGTAAAATATGTCAAATTCAAGCTTACAATTAGAAAAATTGTTTACTACATGCTTTTCAGGAAAGTCAGAACTACAAGGAATGATAAAAGATTCAACAAGTCTAAAAATCAATGAATGAGCAATCCAATGGCATTTCAAAAGTGACATTACAGAGGAGTATTACAAACCAGGTGATATTTAAAAAGTTTATGTGATTTACATAATTTATGAAATTGTTTGACGAAGCTACAAGATTATTTACATATATACAAGACAAATTTACAAACATGTAAATGGACTACAAATCTTGAGCTGCTTTATCAAGAATTTCTGCAACTGAAGGATCTAAAACATGATGAATTGCGGCACTACTAACTTATTTGAGTTTCTTTTCCTTCTTTTTTAATTTTTTTGTCGTCGTCAATCGCAACAATGTTGGTCTTCAAGGCGCGATTAAAAGCTCTATTTACGGCTCTAAATGTTTTATTTTCTCTTTCCAACTCTACGACATGCTTGTCGAGCAAGTAGTTGACGTGCTCTAGCTTTTGGTTTTTGGAAGCATATTCATTAATAATCTAAGAGTATGTCATTTTCTACTGCTCACCAAAATATTTGGCGATTTCGAATTTTACCCTCCAACACTAGTTCCCCTACTACATTATCATCTTTGGGGAGGGTTGATCATGGCAGGAAATTTTTGAGCCATGAGAGGCTTTGACCTAGTAGGTTTGACAACAGAAGCGGTTGCTTGAGGGACTGGAAGTTCCATCTTTGAAGTCTTGTCCCCCAAAATGAATTCCAAAGAGGCACATTGCGCTTGGCTATCTTTTAACTTTTACTCCAAATCATTTATTCACTGAATAAGTTTAAATATTTTTTGATCAAAATCGGCTATGGGTTTTGTCTTCACTTGTCGTTTAAGTGTAGCGATCATCTCATATTTTTTGTTAATATCAACCTCGAGATAGGAAATATGGTCTTTGTGACCACTGGAGATGGTCTTTTGGAGAAAATATCTCTTATCCATTTCACGGCTTCAACATTACCACCAAAATGCTCAAGCAAAACTTCATCATGGACCATGATTCCTCCGCTCGATGTCAACAATCTCTCTTTGATAGCGTCGTCGCGTGACAGTAAGTTTTGAGAAAGATGAGTCGTAGATAACTGTAGCTCCTATTTAAACAAAAGAGAGGGAACAAAATTAAGATAGAGATAAAAAATATCTTTATAATTATCATAGTAGATTACAACTAAAATAATGACTAAGTTAAAAGATACAACATGCAATTTGATTACACTTAAAGCTTGGCTATTTTTCTAACTTTGTTTAGAGAGTTAGTTGAAAGCATAGCTATCAAGTCAAATGGAATAGTGATTCCTTCAGGGGTTATTACCGATGGGCATTGGCTATAGTCCCATTTCCCAACTGGGGTATTATCGCGATTACAAATTAATCTAATCTAAAATGTTTTGATTTCTCTAAGGAATTTTTCCTTTTCTTTGTCGAGGAAGTCGAAACGAAGGAAGGGTATTCAAGTACAATTTTTTTAAATCCCGAAGAAAGTATATCTCGCCAATTTCAAAGTCTTTAAAATTGACTCATTTTCAGAGTAATTTTTTCTCAATTTAACATATTGATTTAAGTGGTTTCTAGGGACGAGTCAACCTAAAGAACTGTCATTTTGAAATATTATAGAAAAATGAAGCCAAGCATAAGGAAAGCAAAGCTAAAACATATATTTATATGTCAATTAACTTTTACATATTATAATCATTCTTCTGGTTCATACAAAATAGATTTAGAGAAAAAATCAAAAATAAATTTATCTTTATAGTACTTAAGCTCTTCAGAGGAAATATCTTGAGGAATCGACCTGACCTGTGGTAAGTTACAGCAAGCCCCAGGATGCAAGTTAGATCCAAATCCATCTAAGTAACTTTATGAAAAAGTTTGAGTAAACCTCACTAAATTCGCCTAAGTATGAAAAATCTATAATAGAATGTCTATAATGAGCTTTGTATAAAATGTTAGCTAAAAATCTCTCTCTTCAATCATCATTCAAAATAAAGTTAGTAACTCTTGATTTTCCATCGAGAGAGCGTCGTACCGTCTCTAGTAAAGGAGGAGCCCTTTGATATTTAATAGATGCTAATAGGAGGTACTCCTGTCATGGTTATGATATTTCTCAGACATGCTCCTTAATCAATCTGTCCAACTTCCTATATTACTTGTTAATTCCTGCGTGTTTTCTGTTAAGTTTGATCTATAAGGAAAAGTAGACTTCTTCTTTATCTAAGACAAATGATTTAGCACTAATTATTATCTTTGAAGTGTAAGACATTTAGACAGGGAATTCCATACCTGGGAAATTGGAACAGAAGCCTTGAGGGCTTGCTATTTCTCTATTGGATCCTCAGATTGGGTAGAAGCAAGCTCACCTTCTGGAGCAGTAGAAGGCACAAGAGAAGCAGGAGGAATATCCTTTTAAGGGTTGGCTCTTTCTCGGGAAATTCATCTTGAACACCACCATTCTTTTTTGAAATGCCAAAAGGCCCCCTTTGTCTCTACTCAAGCCTTGGCCTCCGGAGGGGTCATCATCGTTGTCGTCGTCATCATTGTCATTATCACCGCCCACATCACAATCATCATTCTTTTCTTATTCAACATCATAAATGTCACCCTTCTCCTCAGAGTTAGATTCGATTTCGAAGGAGGGGATATCGAAAGATAGAACTTCAGCTACATTAACTTCTTCCTCACCCTCAGGTTCAATGCCCTGCTTCAACTGGTTAATTTTTCCCATCACTCTTTTGGCTACGGAAGGATGAAGTGAAGGGAAACCAAAGTTAGGGAAATTCTTATAGTTGTTAGTGTATGCAAGCATGAGAGTATCTTCATAGTTATTTAGCATCACAACCCCAAGGGTAAAGTCAACAAATTGAGATACTTGATGGTTGATGTCAAAGAGGGTATGAACAGCTGTTTGAGCACTCTGGTCTTGTTGAATTTGTCTTCCAAAGAAGTGTTATTGGTGACCAGGCGAGCGTTTTCATCTTTCGAATCTTTCGAAGTTAGCTCCATCGTAAGTTTTTCAATAGTAGTAAGTTGATGGGCCGTCTTCTCTACTTCTAAATCAGCTTCGACCCTAGTATGGGAGCCCATTACTCACTCCAACTCTGTGGAAGCGTTGTTTTGAGAAGCAATCAAGGAAGATACTTGATTTTTGATTTTGGTATTTTCCTTCTGCAGGCTAGAAGATTCGATTGAAGACTTCGAAACATGTTCATTTAAGGCTATTCCATTCCTAGAAATTTAGGACAATAAGTGTAACACGAGTTAGCAATTAGAGAAATCCAACAATGATAAGGCCAGTTAGGTAAGGGCTTACCAATAGTTGTTGCTCCATTAAAGAGCGATAGTTCCTCGTCAAGTCTGGAGTGAAAGAGGGTGGAGAAGAAGAAGTGAAGGATTCGGAACATATGATGAGCTGGACAAGTTCTCCAAAATTAGTAGATGGAGGAGTAGAAGATGATGTCTCTAAAGGAATTTAATTTAAGGGAGGAGATGTCAACAGGGCTAGCTGCATCTGTTCAAGTGCAGATAGAGAACTAGAAATCGAGATATGTGGAAAAGGATCAGTGGTGGTAGAGTTTGCTCTGATTTGTCCTTTGAGACTTCCTCAATTTGGCACTTTGAGACTTGTTCAAGAGATAGGCGCTCCCCCTCTTCCTCCAAATTGATGATTTTAGCCACTTTCTTTAGGGGCGCGTCTTTAGGGGTCTTCATCAATTTTCCTTTAAAGGTTTTCATAGATTTTATAAAGGCTTCAATGGTAGAAGCAACCCCAGAAGTTAATGGAGGAGGGGCAGCACCACCGGGAAGAAACTATAATTTAAGTAGAAGCTGAAACAAATTCAAACAGATGTAAAGTCAATCAAAATAGTTTAAAGAATTCCAGGGACAAAGAAGAAAATACTAAACTAATAATATACCCTAAGGGTCAGCACATATGTGTGACATTAGGGAGGTGTTCAACAACCCCCAAGGAAAGAAAGCGCTTGCTACATGAAGTGTGTAGGACAAAAGGAGGAGTTCCTAAGATCCTCTAGCCCGCTGACAGTAGTGAGTGTTTTCTTATGTTTGTAGGGGTTAGAAGCATCAATATGCTTCCGATTTGTTTTGAAGCAGCAATCAAAGAATCAATTATCCCTATGTTGGCATCATTAAGTTTCTTGAAAGAGATAGCTGATAAAACAAGAGATAAGTTAATGCAAAACATAAAGTTAGGGAAAGACAATGCAAGTCCAAACTTACGAGGAGAGGCAGAAGTCCCATGAATGTTAGTAAAACATTTGAGAAAGAAGAATTGGTTCTCTTAGTCCCTGAACTTGTTGATCCCATCTGATATTAATTTCTTGAAGGGGTTGACTCTGTATATCTGATTATTGAGGTTGCTCAGCCTTGCCAATCTGATTAAAGAATGTAACACTTTAACATTAAGAGAAGGGAGCCCAGATTATAGTGATAACATCTCAAGAGATAAGTGATGGGTGTAGACATTGGGAGAAAGTTGAATCAATGCAATTCCAGCATAAGAAAGATATGAAGATGAAAACTCAAGGAAAGGTAGGAATCCACCATGCCATATATGAATGGCAGTGTAAGAAAAATACCCTTCGGGAGGGTTGTCGATGGTATCAGTCTCCTTAGGAGGGATGGCTTCAATTCTAGTAATGCCCAAATCCTTAAGAATGGCATTGAGTTTATCTTGAGATGCAATGCATAATGTTTAGAAGTGGCTTTAGCCTTCTTGGGAGAACACATGATCCTACTAGGTGAAAATGTTTTAGTTAAAACCTTTGATTATTTATGATTTAAAAATTCATTTGAAAAGTAAACAAAGAAATCTACTTAGATAATTTAAACATGAAAAAAGACATGAAATTTTAAAACTGTGCAAACAGTTTGAGTCCCAAACTAAATAGCATAACTTGAGCTTTCGACAATGTTAGAGGAACAATAGCCTGAGCTTTTGACAATGTCAAAAGGATAATAGCTTGAGCTTTCGACAATGCCGAAAGGACAATAGCTTGAGCTTTCAAAAAAGTCGAAAGGACAATAGCATCAATTTTGAACTAGTATATCGTAACATTGTCAAAAACCTAAAGAATAAATAAGCAATGATATATTTTTCTTGGGCTGTCGACAAGGTCGAATGGAAGAGATATAACATTGATTCATTCAACTCCTTTCGACAACGTCGAAAGCTCTAAGACAGCCCAGATGCGCTACAAGTATTACATAAAGCTAAGCAATAAGACCTTTCGACATTGTTGAAAACAATAACTTAAAATTACTAAGTAAAATTTTTAATTTTGTCGACGTTTTTGAAGGGTGTGGTCAGTGTTGACGACGTTGTCAAAGGGATTGGTCAACGTTATCAATACCTATCCTGCCCATTGAAGTCGAAAGTTTGAATGGGTTTTAAGCTGTCAAAATGTTGTCGTCGAAGGGGTTGAAAGGTTTGGCTAAGTCGAGACATTTGGCTATCGAAGGGGTAGATCCACTCCACTTATCTACCTATCCTTTCGACAACATTGATCAAATTGGCATCATAACACCTTTTGACCCCACCGAAATGTGCTAAGAAGGAAAATCCAATATTGTCGCCTCAATCTCTTTCGAAGGGGTAGAAAGGTCATTTTGTGCCGCCAAATTTATCATTTGTAGACAAGAGGGTTCTAGGTAATTGAATTGGGTTTAACTAATCCCAAACCCGATTGTAAATACGAGTTTCAAAAATTTCCTCAAGAGCAAGCACATCAAATCAATTCTATTAATAAAAAGGGTTCCAACTGAAGCTAATGTTATTCTATTTCAAAAGTCACTGAAGTAATTAATAAATTAAAAAACCAAGTTAACTAATAGTGGATTAAGACTGAAAATTTTGAAATAAGTTCCAAATCCGATAAGGAAATGGATCCAAGAATCATACCCTATAAATTTCAAAACCATAAACAAGTAAAATAATAATAATAATAATAATAACTTCAAAAACCTTGAAACAGGATTGAAGAAGGCTTTCCAGCAAATAAAATGGAATGCACCTTCGGTAAAAATCAAATTTCGATCGGTTTCAAAAATGAATCTTAATTCCATTATCACTTCCACTTGTTTCCTTTTCCAATGCAAATATAGGGTAGGGCTAACATGAAAATAACTTAAGCTCAATTTCTTAGGATCGTATGATTCCTCTTTCTTCTTGTTTATATTTCTTAGAGTCTCTTAACCTTCGATATTCATTTTGATTGGAATCTTTGATGAATTTTGAGGATCCTTATTCCAATCTTATCATTCTTCTAGCCACGGTTAATGCTAGACTAAAAAATCCACCTTTTGACTAAGTCGAGAGGACCTTAAAGAAAGACCAGGAAAAGAAGAGTTCAGACCAAACCTTTCGAAGGAGTCGGAGGGATGCTACCTTCAAAGTTCAACGGCTCCAAGACCTTTCAAAAAAGATAAAGAATTCAAAGCAAGAATTAGCAACATCTTCGAAAGTTATAGTAAGCCTTTCGAATCGATCAAAACCAAGGACAATTGGATCTTTTCAAAACCAATCTGATTAATTTATCAATCATGTCAAAGGCTTCAAACTTACTTCCATAAATGACAAGAAGGAAAATATCCATCCATGTAACACCCTTAATTTTAGAGACATTATTCAAGAGATTTAATTTGAATAATTAAATAGAATAATGTAGGTAATTAGGTTGAGGTTGATTAACAAACTAAGTGGCCGTGCTTATCTAAAATCTAAGGAACATATAGAAATGGTTAGGATATTAAACATAAGGGCATTAGGGTAAATAACCACACTTCCTACCCTTATACTATTCTTATTAGGTTATCCACGCTTATTTTTATCTCAAACAAAATTTATAACCGTGAGAAGCAAGTGAGGTCGGCCATTAGGAAGAAGAGAAGAGAAAATCAACTTAAAGCTTAGAATTTAAGTTAGAAGGAATCAATCTCAACCAAGCTTCAATTTCTTTATCCAATCTAAGGAGAATAATAAAATCTACATCTCCATTTTGATTTTAACATCATATGGTTTTAGATTTTAGGATAAATCTGTTTTACGATATATTGAATGATGATATGCTTGATTTTGATTTATATATGTTTGGACAAGGTTGTTTAAAATGGAGATATACATAGTTTAGGGTAAAACCAAGATGAAATGATTTTTAATTGCCATTGGAAGATTTTATGTTGTAGAAAACATGATTTCGGAGATGGTTTTCAATTTTCATAATTTTTTGAGTTTATGTAGATTTTATATTAATTTTCTGGTGAAGAAAACAATTTATTGGGTTATAAATTATTTATGGCTAAAATATTAATCATTTGGGTTGATATTTATGTACATTGGAAAACATATTAGAATAGATTTTTTGGGATGTTTCTAGATTTTTCCTAAGTATTTTTATTAATATATATAATTATTTAAGCTATGGGACTTGAATGTCTTATATATTTACTTTAGGAGAATGGGCATTTTATAAAATAAAATTATCATTTCATTCTGAAAATAGTGGCAGTATTTTTCGAAAGAGACATTGTTAACCAATGAGAAATTGACAAACAAAGGTAGGTTAGTTGAAAAGTTATCCTTTTTAAGTAAAAAACTAAGAAATCATACTTTTTGCATGTTTCAGCCTTTTATGGCAGAAAACCTTTCGACCCAGACATTTCGACAAGGTCAAGAGGTTCATCGCTTTCGACAAGGTCAAACTAATGCATGCGGTATCAAGTTGCTTGGTACGTAATGAATTAGACATGGTCGAAGAGTTAATAGTCGAAAAGTTGATGGCCAAAGAGGTTGGGGTACGTTTGTTTTATAAACTAAAACCTTTCACCAGCTTTGCTTTCGAATAAGACCTTTCGACTAGGTTACTCTTGACTAGATCAAATGTTTAAAAAATGGTTTTAAACCTTTCGACATAGTCGAAAGGTTACTGCCACTTATCATTGTTTTGTTTTAAACCTTCCGACACAGCCGAAAGGTTTTTTTCGCTTTTTCCAACCTTTCGAAAAAGTCGAAAGGTTTACTTGTTTTAAAACTAGCCGCTTCTTCATTGCTTTCAAAAGGTATCGAAACCTTCGACTTAGATGATTTACCCTTGTTTTATAATTAAAGTATAACCCAAGCTTTCAAAGGAGTTGTTTTAAAGGCGGATGCCTATTGTTTTAGAATGAAAATTTGTAAAGCTTTCGAAGCAGACCTTCCGACAAGGTCGAAAGATTGCTTCCAATGTAGTTGAAAGGTTTTAAGGGAGAATTTTCAACATGTTTTAAATTGAACCTAAGAAGTCTTCGAAAGATTTATATTTTAAGAGTTGAATGATTTCGAAAGTTTTGAATTACTGAATGGATTCAATGGTTTTGAAAGGTTTGGATTGAAAAGGTTGTTTTGAAGACCTTACGACAAGGTTGAATGGTTTGGTTTTGAAATGATATAGTAGACCATTCGACAAGGTCTAAGGCTTGGGTTTTAAAAGATTTTTAATTTTGTTTAAAGCTTTTGAAAGGTTTGCTTTCCAATGATTTCGAAAGGTTTTAAGACCTATGCTCTAAATTTTTAAGGTGAACCCACGACTTATTTAAAGGAGTTTTATAATGATTCTAAGTATAAAACTTTAAAGAAGTATTGCCTTGATAAAAATACGAGTTATATGGTGTTAACTATGCTTTATGAAATGTAATTCAAGGACCTTAAACCAATAGGTGTGGTATAGTTAAATTGTAGTTTACTTCTTTAAATATGAATATATTCACATGATAACCCATAACTGTATTTTGGGGAAAATGAGATAGAAAAACCATTTAGGTTAACTCAATAGTGAATATAAAAATTTCTTAAACTCCTGAATGAGTAGAATTGCATCCATGGAGTCAGGGTGACCAAAAATATAGGATGCCTAAACATTGTAGTTATTGGAAGTAACCAAAAAGGTTCATGGTAAACCCGTGAAAACTATGATAAGGTAATTATTGGTGTATACCAAAAGATTCATAGTAAAATTATGAAAACTATGATTTATAGTTATTGGAGGAAACCAACAGGTTCATGGTTAACCCATGAAAACTAAGTTTTAAGGACTAGTATGAGCTAAGTGGTTTGTTGTGACCCCATGAAAACTATATCCAGACTAAGAATTAACATCAATCAATAGGTTCCTAGTAAACTCATGAAAACTAGGATAAGAAAGTGGCTAATGGAAGTATTAGTAGGTTCCTAGTCAACCCATGAAAACTAAGATGTGAAGTGAGTTATCGGCTGAATCCATAGGTTCCTAGTCAACCCATTGAAAACTAGGATAACGTAACTAGTTATTGGAATAACTAATAGGTTTAGGGGGACCCATAAATTAAATAAGTTAATTAGCACGGGCTTATAGGTTCTTAGTGATCCCATGAAAACTATGAATAGGATAGGGTGTTCTTTAATTATTTAAAGGTTATTAGTGAACCCATGAAAACTAAAAGAAATCTTAATTATTTTTAACTATACATATCATCATAACATTTTGAAAATGTATATTTTAACGGTTGTGGATGCAAAAGTATAGTATATGGTTTTATAATGGCTTTAGGATACTAGTGAGGGGAAAACCCATTCCGCTAAGCGCCATAGTCTTACTAGATATTAAAAAGGATTGGGAGGTTAGATTATTGTTCATACTAGGCTTTATATCCAACTTGAAGTTTTTTTTCCTCCTTAAACTCTCGGGTACTCAATTGTTTTTAAGTAGTTTGAGAATTAAGATTTTTAGCTTTCTTCTTAGAAGAAAAAAGCTTCCGGAGGCGTGTAGGAGGCAGATAGTTATTTAGAGTTTTTCTTTCAAGCCTTACTATATACTATGATCAATCAAGGGGGCATCTTTATATGTCGCTCTTAGCATATTTGTAATAATTATATTTTGCTAAACGTGGTTAACATAATTTAGGGATTATGCAATGAACATGAATTGTTTTGATTTGAATGTGGAAATATGTTTTCGAATTGTTAGTTTTTTTACATATTTCTGTGATCTGCGTATCAATGAATCTAACACCGTCGTATTTGATCGTCAAAAATAATAACTATGGATAATTGCAGCATCCGTAGCCGTTAGTTTTGGGCGTCCAAGTAGGGGGATTTACAAGTTGCTATCTGAGCATAGGTTTGCGAAACTTAAAAAAAAAGATAAACATAAAAGCTTTTTGAAACATAATCCAATGAATTTGAAAATATAATCGGGGTTTGGGTTTACGCTTTATTATCGTACTTTTATTTGATATAAGGTATATACCTAAGTACGTATTCCCCTCTCTCTTAGGCCGCTCTTCTGTATCTTATTAAGCTCGTATGCAGATATACGAGAAAGAAGATTTGGAGAAAGGAAACAGAAGAGGAAATCTAGGTGGAGGAAGCACCACTACTAATGGAATAATTGACCTAATACTCGGAGAAACCAAGTCAATAGGCTAATGCTAATCAAAATGCTGAGGTCAATATAGGTGCTGGAAAACCATCAGTAGATATGGGGATGATGTATCAGTTATTGGCTAATCTTTTGCAAGTAGGAGCTGCTGGGAATGTTGGAGGAGCAAATCCTATATTTTCGGTTGGATATAATTATGCTAAGCTGAGTGAGACTACATCAGTCTTGGTGGAAAGTCGTTTCTTGGAACGAAAGATACAATTGAGGTAGAGAACCGGCTATTAATTTATGAAAGGATCTTAATGGATTTAGGCTTGAATGCTAGAGAGAAGAGAAGGCTAACCTCTAGACAGTTGCAAGGGTTAGCGCTTCATTGGTGAAATAGCGCGACGGTAGGAATGCCGGAGGAAGAGCTGACATGGGCTGACTTTAGGAGGAGGTTTGAGTAGAGGTTCTTATCTAAGGTTACCAAGTCGGCATTAATGAGGAAGTTTATGGACCGTGTTCAAGGACATATGTCTATGAATGAGTATACTGCTAAGTTTGATGAGCTATCTTGATATGGGTAAGCTTTGGTTGACACAGACGTCAGGAGGAAAGAGCGATTCATTTGAGGATTGAGACTAGAGCTAGGAAGTATAGCTATAACTCTATAAGAGAACCTTATCATGTGACGGTGAAGATGACCGTGCGCTATGAGGAGATGCTTGATGTTTCAACTGGGGAGAAGTGAGTGGAATTTCAAGGTTCTCAAGGAAGAAAAAGGAAATTCTTTATGAAGAAAGGAGCCTAGAAGAGGGAGGCCGCTAAGAAGGCAAAGGCCGATTTGGTATGTTATAAGTGTGATAAGAAGGGCCATTATGCATATGAGTGCCGGATGGGAAAAGGAAAGAGGCTTGTAGAGAAGAAGAATGTGAAATGCTTCAACTATGACCAAGTTGGACACTATAAGAACCAGTGTCCAGAGTCAATTAGGGCGGACAGAGGGAAGGTGTTTTCTATTGGACCATCATCTTCTTCTAAACCCACTGCAGCAGAGAAAGGGAAAACTATGATGTAAGGTATGCTTTTGATTCATAATATATCAGTTAGGGTACTTTTTGATACCGGTGCATCACATTCATTTATATCTCAGAATTTGGTTGATATGTTATGTACAGAACCAACATACCTTATTACTTATTTAAGGGTTGCGAATCTAATAGGAGGGTATGCAACTCTTGGGATAAGATATGACCAATTAGAACTTGATTTGTTAGGACATAAGTTTGCATGCAGTTTATATGTCTTTGATTTCGTGGATTTCAGAATCATCTTAGGTATGGATTGGTTGGGTAAGTACGAGCTAGGATATTTTGTTAGGATGGGGAAATATAAATGAGGCACCCAAATAGTCATAACCAAATCATTATCTCGGTGGAGAATTCTAGTAAGAGTGTTTGTACTTTGTTGAGTACCATGGAGGTAGGAGATGACCTTAGTTAGGTACGTGTGAGTAGAGAGTTTGCAGATGTCTTTGAACCGGTTACTGGATTACCTCCAAAATGAGCCTTTGAGTTTCGAGTACACTTTTTACCGGGAGTTGAACCTGTCAGTAGACTGACATCGACAGAGATGAAGAAATTTAAAGTGCATCTAGTGGATCTTGAAGGAAGAAATTTTATCAGACCAAGTAGTTTGCCTTAGGAAGCAGCTGTGGTTTTTATGAAGAAACCAAATAGGTCGTTAAGGATGCATCGACTATCGTAAGTTGACCGAAAGGACGATCAAGAATAGGTACCCTCTGCCGAGGATTGATGATCTATTTGATCAGTTGAGTGGAGCTAGAGTATTTTCCCAGTTGGATTTGGTGACAAGATTCCATCAGTTGAGAGTAGCTAAGGATAGCATTCCTTTGGCGGCGTTTCGAACTAGATATGGTTCGTATGAATGGTTGGTGATGCCATTCGGATTGACGAATGCACCTATTTTCTTTATTGATTTGATGAACAGGGTTTTTAGAGAGCACTTGGATAGGTCTGTGTTAGTATTTATAGATGGCACTTTGGTGTACTCTAAAGATGAAAGGGAGCATGAGGATTATCTTAGAGTAGTGTTGGAGGCGCTAAGGCAGAATCAGCTAAAGACGAAGTTTCCTAATTGTCATTTCTGGAAGAAAGAAGTTAAGTTTCTTGGTTATGTAGTTTTATAGGAAGGATTGTCAGTTGATCCAGTTAAGATCGAGGCTGTCAATAATTGGAAGAGACCAGAGACGGTAATCGAGATCGGTAGTTTTCTTGGACTTGCAAGCTATTACCGGAGATTCATAAAGGTTTTCTCATGGATAGCAGCGCCTTTGACTAAGTTGACCAAGAAGGACCTGAAGTTTGTTTGGTCTGACAAATGTGAGGAAGCATCCTTAAGTTAAAGCATTTATTAACCAATGCACCAGTGTTAGTAGTTCCAAATGGTAACCAAGGGTTGGTAGTATACAGTGATGCATGCGACATTGGTTTAGGAGCAGTATTGATGTAGAAGAGCAAAGTCATTGCTCATGCATCTAAACAACTTGGACTGCATAAAGAAAGATATCCTACTCATGACTTGGAGTTAGCAGCGGTAATTTTTGCCTGTAAAATTTGGAGGCATTACTTTTGGTAGAAAGATTTGAGTTGTACACCGGTCATAAGTCATTAAAGTATTTATTCTCTCATAACGAGTTGAATATGAGGTAGCAGAGATGGCTGGAGTTTTTGGCTGCTTATGATTTCTGTATAGAGTATACACTTGGAAAAAGGAAATAAGGTAGTAGACGCTCCAGAACGTGGTGTTAGCAATTTTGGTAGAGTGGAAGGATCTAGAAGCTTTAGCCAGTTGTGGTGTGCAGTTGAGATCTACTGCTAGTTCTAGTCAGGGTACTGCCATGTTATCTTGTTTTGAAGTTCGACCAGTGTTGATCAAAAGGATAGCTTCATGGCAAAGAGAAGATCCGGTTTTAACTGAAAAGATTAGAAGGCTTGAGTTAGGATCAAAGATTGATGACTTAAAGGATTTTAGTCTTGACCAAAGAGGATGGTTGAGAAAGAAGGGAAGATTATGCATTCCGAATGTAGAGAACTTAAGGAGAGAAGTTCTAGAGGAATGTCATCGACCAAAGTTTCCAATTCATCCTGAAGGAACTAAGATGTATCAAGATACGAAGGGAGCTTCTACTGGAAAAGCATAAAGAAGGATGTTGGCTTGTGGGTTAGGCAGTGTGTTAACTGTCAACAAGTAAAGGCCGAACATCAGAAGCCAAGTTGGTTACATTAGTCTTTAGATATTCCTGTTTGGAAATGGGATTCGATATTGATGGATTTTATAAAGTGGTTTCCAAGATCAAATATAGGAAATGATAGTATATGGGTTATAGTAGACAAGTTGACCAAGAGTGCCCATTTCATTCCAGTAAAGTCAACCAGGATGACACTTGTTTCAGCAAATTTGTTCATGAAGAACATAGTTAAACTTCATGGGATTCCTAGGTGCATAGTAAATGATAGAGACACATTATTCACTAGCGAATTTTGGAGGAGTCTACAAGAGGAATTAGGTACCAAGCTCAAGATGAGTTCAGCATATCACCCATAGACGGATGGGCAGACAGAGAGAGTCAACAACGTACTTATGGACTTGTTAAGAGCTTATGTGTTGGACTTTAGTGGATCTAGGGAGGATCACCTACATCTGATTGAGTTTTCCTATAATAATAGTTATCAGTCTAGTATAGGAATGGTGCCTTTTGAAGCTTTTTTATGGAAGGCTATACAAATCACCAGCATGTTGGTTAGAGACCGGAGACAGATTATTCTTAGGTCCGGAAATGGTTAGGGAGGAGTCAAAGAAGATTGAGTTAATCTGAGGATGGATAAAGGAAGCTCAATCTAGGCAGAAGAGTTATGTAGATAAGACGCGTAAAGACCTAAAGTTTTTGGTATGTGACATGGTTTTCATTAAAGTATCACCGATGAAGAGTGTGGTACGATTTAGAAAATCAGGAAAGTTGGCGCCAAGATATGCTGGACCATTTCAGATTGTAGAAAGGATTGGAAAGCAAGCATACATAGATTTGCCGAGCATTTAGCAGGTGCTCACAATGTATTCCATGTGCATCATCTGCATAAGTATGTGCATGATCCAAAGTCTAACATTCCTCAAACTGAGTTAGATGATTTGATAGTAGAGCCTGATTTGACTTTTGTTAGACAACCGATTCGAGTTGTAGCAAGGCATGAGAGGTGAATACGGACCAAGATAGTCAAGTTGGTGAAAGTTCATTGGAGCAACAACGAGTAAGACTATACTTGTAAGGAAGAAGACAGGATTTGAGAGGCTTATCCTGATCTGTTTTGATGGTATGTCTATGTCAGATTTATATTGATTATGATAGTCAGGTAGGCAAGTATGGTTGTTAGGAGATGATATAGATGATTGCTATGTTTGCTGGTTAGTCCTTATTGAATTTAGAGGATGAAATTCTTTGAGGAGGGGAGCCTATAACACCCCTAATTTTAGCGACATTATTCAAGAGTTTTAATCAGAATAAATTAAAAGAATATGTACATAAGGAGATTGAGGTTGATTAATAAACTAAGTGGCTATGCTTATCTAAAATCTAAGGAACATATATAATGGTTAGGATATTAAACATAAGGGAATTAGGGTAAATAACCATACTTCCCACCAATATACTATTCTCATTATGTTATACATGTTCATTTCTATCTCAAACAAAATTTATAGCCATGAGAAGCAAGCAAGGTCGGCCATTAGGAAGAAGAGAAGAGAAAATCAACTTAAAGATTTGGATTCAAATTAGAAGGAATCAGTCTCAACCAAACTTCAATTTCCTTATTCAATATAAGGTGAATAATAATTTCTACTTCTCTATTTTGATTTTAGCATCATATGGTTTCAGATTTAAGGATAAATCTATTTTATGATATATTGAATGATGATATGCTTGATTTTGATTTATATATATTTGGGCAAGGTTGTCTAAAAGGAAGATATACACAATTTAGGGTAAAAACATTGATGAAATGATTTTTATATTCCATGGGAAAATATTATGTTAGAGAAAACATGATTTCAAAGATGGTTTTCCATTTTCATAATTTTTTGAGTTTATGTGGATTTTATATTAATTTTCTAGTGAAGAAAAAATTATAATAATTCAGGTTTGAAATTTTTATATGTTGGAAAACATATTAAAATAGATTTTCTAGATATTTCCTAAGTGTTTTGATGAATATATAAAATTATTTACAGTCTAGGACTCAAACATTTAACGTACTTAGTTTAGAAGAAGGGGCATTTTATAAAATAAAATTATTATTTAATTCTGAAAATAGTGACAGCATTTTTATGAAAAGAAATTGTTAGCCAATGATAATTTCACAAACAAAGGCAGGTTAGTTGAAAAGTTATTCTTTTTAAGTTAAAAACAAAGAAATCATATTTTTTGCATGTTTCAGCCTTTTATAGCAGAAGACCTTCCGATCCAGACCTTTCGACAAGGTCAAGAGGTTCATAGCTTTCGAAAGGATCAAATTAATGCACACGGTATCAATTTACTTGGTACGTAATGAATTGGACAAGGTCGAAGGGTTCTTAGTCGAAAGGTTGATAGGCAAAGAGGTTGGGGTATGTTTATTTTATAAACCAAAAGCTTTCATTTGCTTTGCTTTCGAATAAGAGCTTTCGACTTGGTTATGTTCGACCAGATCAAATGTTTAAATAAAGGTTTTAAACCTTTCGACACAACAAAAAGGTTAATGCCACTTACCATTGTTTTGTATTGAACCTTCCACGCAGTAGAAAGGTTATTTCCGCTTTTTCCAACCTTTTTGAAGTCGTTGCTTTCAACAAAGACAAAAGGTTTACTTGTTTTGAAACTAGCCGCTTCTCCGTTGCTTTCAAAAGGTATCAAAACCTTTGACTTAGATCATTTAATCTTATTTTATAATTGAATTATAACCCAAGCTTCCAAAGGAGTTGTTTTAAAGGCGGAGGCCTATTGTTTTATGAAATTTTAAAGCTTTCAAAGCAGACCTTCCGACAAGGTTGACGGGTTTCTTCCAATGTAGTCAAAAGGTTTTAAGAGAGAATTTTAGAATTTTTTAAATTGAACTTAGGAAGTCTTTGAAAGGTTTATAATTTAAGGGTTGAATGATTTCGAAAGGTTTGAATTGCTGAATGGTTTCAATGGTTGTGAAAGGTTTGGATTCAAAATGTTTTTTTGAAGACCTTTCGACATGGTCGAAAGGTTTGGTTTTGAAAGGATCTAGTAGACCTTTCGATAAGGTCAAAGGATTGGGTTTTGTAACGACCCCAATTCCAAAGGTTCTGGATTTTTGCAAAAATTCTAAAATCCAAACCCACTGAAGCCCGAGTTGGTTACCTGGTCTCCTACAAATAGGAAAAGACAAATATATCAGAGCTCAAAAAATATATCATAGCGGAACTGACTAAAATATGATAGTAATTAAATACTCACCAAGATAATAACACTTTCTAAACAAGTTTCTAAAAGCCAGAAAGTCTCCGCCATCTAGCTAACCTGTAGGATGTTATGAGGAGGGGATCAGAACTAAAATTCTGGTGAGTGGACAAATTATATACTTCTAAGCTTAATTCTACATATACCATTTTATTTCCATTTTTTGTTATATTAGGTTTATTGGGTTTATTATATTCTCGCCTCTATGCATGAATCGTGCCCATCTACTCCCTAGTAGAATAAAACCTAATAACTAATATATATGTAGCTATATGCCCAATGGCCACATCAGTCCTAGGTACTACCCTTAGTACCTTCCGTATCCTTCTCGAAAAGGAATTCATTGTTTTGCTCCTAGACTATTTTGTAATTACATCTGTAAAGGACAGCTTCATGAGGCCTACAACACAGATGTTCTATTATCTACAATGAAAACGTAAAACTGCATCTGCACTAGCCTATACTAATGTACGGACATCCACAATGTGCCACTCAGTGCATACCATGAGGACTATATGTAATCGTTCTATCTACTCCTTGAATCCCGCAACCAAGGTCTACCTTGTACGGAACTCGAAAGGAGATTTTCTATATTCGTAAAGGACAGCTTCGTTAGGCCTATAATACAGAAATTCTACTTGGTTTGTCTCTTATCATCGTGGCTATGGCCCCACGCAGCCACCCCTCAACTAATCGAAAGACCTCTAAAGAGCTAAGTGGTTGTGCCCTACTGCAAACAATCTAACATCTAATTGGCTGCGTCCCTTATCCAATGCTTCGATAGTGAAAGAATCATTGGCCTGTTGGTTTAACTCTAGTCTTTCCTGAACTCGCCCTTGGTTAATGATGGCTTGATCTCCGCATGAAGCTATCCTTTTGGGTCATACCCACTAAAATCCACTTGCAAGTCAGAGTACGGTGTCATAGGAATATCCTACTCATTCATTAACCTTTTGAATACCTACAAAAGTCTACTTTGTTAGGCCTGCAATGCAAAAGCATTCAAGGCATACTCTCTTGATTGAACACCAACAGACCTGCCTTCGGGGGTGCGGCTACGTTAGGCATACCCCAGAGGGCCATCCTAGAGTACCCTCATGTTCGGTTGAAGTCTCGTACTTCCTTCTATCCTAAATTAACTAAGTTGGACGTGCTATTTTTGTGCTAAAAATCTATGATGAACTGGTTCATTAGGCTTTTCATCCTTTAGTTTACTTTTCTAATTATGTTGGCTACTTATTTACCCTAATCAGCAAAAGCATGTCCTAGCCTCACCTAATTATGTGAGACTATTCCTAACTGAAATGGAATGTTGTTGGTACGGACCATTCTTCTATGTTTGCTTATTAACTTAGTGTAAGTTTTAAAATAAGCCTTTTTTGTTATTTCTAATTATAACCTACGTTATAATTATACTTGCAATCGTTACCTCTATTTTCTTTTATAACTATATGTTATAAATATAATTGCAAACGTCTCTTTTATATTCTAGTCTATCTTCTTTTATTATGATATTGAATTCTCTTTAGTTCTATTATATTATATGACAATCTTTGCTTGGGACTACGTCCGACTGTCACAAATTACTTATATATAACTGCTTTTTTTTTGTTCTACTATTTGCATAGTAAATGCAGATCTAGACACGTTTCTTTCTATTGTTTCAAGACTTTTCAAATAATTAACTTGATCTCTTCTTTAATTTCTTTAACTCTTCACTTTATTTTCTTTTATTCTAGAAAGTAGTTCTATTCTATTTGGTTAGTTACAAAAACTGTGGTAAAAATCCATTTCCATATTTTAAATATTAAATGATGCTATAAACATTAACTCATAATTGCAAGATATCTCCTTTTATTGTTGTTTAATTATTGGGTGATGCAAAATACAGAAATGTCTCTATTTGCACTAATTCCCTTTTCTTTCTTTTATTCTTGCAATTATGTTTATCATTATCTTTTAAATATATTAAACGATGGAGATGTATCATCTTTTCAAAACCAACCAATTAACCTATCATTAACTTCCAAATCAATGTATTAGATTTTCCCCTTCTTAGTTTATTTTCCCAGTTTTAGCATAGTTTACTATAAATTTATTGCTTTTGGGCTTAAGCCTTTTTCTATAAACGTTAAGCCTATTACCCGTATTTAATTGGATTCCTTTCTTTCTTTTCCATATAAATAATAGTTAAATATAAGTTCTCTTATAGAATTTATAGTTTCAACACAACTAATTAACAGAATTAATCACTGAAAATAAATGCTGAATTAAATATTTAACGGGAATCTAACGATAATATATTATAAACGTAAAAGATATATAATTTAAATCCACTCATAAGTCGTCCTTAGCTTTCCTCCATGGTCTTAGCTCTAATGGCATTCCTGAATCCTCTTCTTAGGTGTCTAATATTTTTATTAAGAAGATCTTCTTCATAGAAATATTTTCTATTTGGGGTTCAGCCTCAGGCAATGAACCAATTGGGAGAAAATCTAATCGTGAGAAAATAGCTAGGCCTAGGGTTCTATTTATAGTGGAGTTTGGGGATCTCAGGCCGTTGGATGTTTAGATTGAATCTGGTGAAACCATGTCACGGGCTTGCTGCGAGTCACTGAATCCAGAAAACGACGCTCCGGATCGCGCAAAATTCGAATTAAAACACTTTGGCATGTCCTTTGATGATTCTACGTCTAGGACTTCATGCGAGTCGACATATAGGTCAACCTGTGTGTATTAGGGGTCGACCCTTGTGGCTTATGTGTTGACCTATAGGTCGAACCATGCTTTTTTTTTTCGTTTTTCTGATTTTTGTTTCTCTTGTAACTTCTTTGTGTTAACTTGGATTTCGATAAGTTATATGTGTAAATTGATAATAAAATCGCCATAGACACAATGGTATAAGTTTCGAGGCCATATTCTAACAATTTCAAAAATGTTTATTTTCACTTTTCATTGTTATTTGATTATTTAATTATCTAAAAATGTAGGGTATTTCATTCTCCCACCCTTTAGGAAATTTTATCCTCGAAATACGGCGAGGGTAAAACTATGTAATTCCTCGCATCAATCACATCCATTTTGTATATATCTAATTTTGTGACCATCCATGTTCTTATGTAATGTGTCCCTCAACATTGAATATATGCATGTACATAAATTTCTAGGTGGTACCTTCTATATGAATGCTTTTCTTCTTTAAAAACTCCTTTTAAAATATGATGCACACATCCTAAATATACTTGCAATTTCTATATGAATGCAATCTTTTGAAAACTCAAAACGTTTTTCATCCAATTTTTCCCACACTTCTACTGAATGGGGGTGTAGTTCGATGAATTTTACATCTAAATCTTACCACACAATATTTAATATTCGAATTTCAAAAAAAAAAAACTAATTTTACGAACTCAATTTCTTATGTCAGAATATGATGACCCGGGGTTTTGGCAATATTAATTTGATAATCTTCTGATGTAATTATTTAAATTTGCAAAATCTATCATTTCGAAGCAAATAAAATATGCTAGCTATTTTACTATTATTCATATATATATATATATATGGTTTGTGAGTAAAACTATGATTTGAAATTCAAAGTAAATATCTTAAAAATAATTTAGATTTAAACTCTACATTTTAAACACTAGTATATATATATTCCGTTATTGATTAAAGTGGTAATAACTTAAGCTTAAAATGAAGTAAGAATAAACAAAAGGTTTAATAATATTTCTTTAAGTAAACATGGTAAATAAAAATATAAAAAATATAAAACATAGAAAATATAAAATATTATTCTAATGGACATTTGTAAGCTAGAAAGAGATCTTGTGTTCAAGTGTCAAAATAAATTGTTTCTTCATTTTAATACACTTTTGTGTATATATATCAAAAAGTCTCTTTTCTTTCATTTAAAAACAAAACAAACTAAAAACTGAGAAACCAAAACTAAAACCAAAGAAACAAATAAATTACCCAAAGTTTTCATCTGTAACAAAGCAAAGATTCAAAGTAATTCAAACTCAAATCCAAGGAAGATTAAATCAAAAATCAGAGTTAGCAGTTTCCAAATCTTTGATTTCCTTTGTTCAAATTTTTATGGTGAGTAAATTTCATCTTTTTAAGCCTAACCTACTTTATTATCTGACGCATATGATAAATAATGGTAGTAATTTTGTGTAAATGTTTTGCATGGATGTAGAAATGTACTTTTGTCTAGGTATACAAGTTGAAAGTAATGTGTGTATATGCATGTCTCTCTTTGTTCAACAGAACCAAAAAACAATCAAAATTCAATTTCTCTTCACTCAATCACTTATAGGCTATGATGTTTAAAAGAAATATGTTTGTATTAACTAAATCCTATTTTTAAAAATGTTTTCCAGGGAAACTAGTAAGTATATTTATTTGGAAAAATGAATTTACAATGAAAATCAAAAACATGCCAGAAATCAATTATGTAAATTACGTGTTTCGCACACATTATTGGATTCATTATTAAAATTGATGATTTTTGGTGGAAGTTTTGTGATTTTTAAGTATGTATTTGGAAGGGAATTGTGAGATGATCGGAATTGGGTTTTTATTCGAATTCCGGCGATCGCGAGATTCAATAGCAACAGGGTTGTAGCTGGTGGTAGCTGGATGATTGAAGATCATGGGAAAATTGGTTAGTGGATTTTTAGTTCGTTGTGGTGGTGCGGCGTAGTCTTAGTAGGGCTTTAATCATGATCTGGATGAGGTCGAAATCATGGCGATTTCGATAACCTGGCGGCGTCGATCTGGGCTGGGGTAAGGGAAAAGGAGGGTGATCGTACGTCGAAGGTCTGGGGAAGTAGCGATTTCTCTGGTGGTCAAAGGTGGAGAGGCATGGTGCATCTTTACGATCGGCTTTGGTGCCTGCTGTTGCTCGCTTGCTCAATTTTCATTGGGAGGTTGCTGTCGGGTTTCTAGGTGGTTGAAGTGGACGGTTAGGTCGACGGCGACTTGGTGACGTGGTTGATGGTGATCGTCATAGCTTCAGTGCCGTGTGCATATGCATGTGTATCAGTGTGTGCCTAGGTGGGTTTGTTGCTGTAATTAGAGAAGAAGGAAGAAGGAAGAAAGGTTAGGGTAGTTTGGATTTGGCTCGAGTAGGTGATCATGATTTTTGGGTTTGGGCCCGAGTATTTTAGAAAGGAAATTAATGAATTAACTAAGTTTTTAAAAAGAGTACATTTTTGAACAAGTTTTCAAAGCAAGTTTCAAACCAAAGAATTGAACTAAAATGTTTTGCACTTAATTTGTTTTGATTTAGGGTAATTATATATTAGGTTAATTTTTATTTTAAATTAATTCTAAGTTTATTTAAAATAAAATTAAATGATGTAATTAAGTGGATAATTAAGGATACATATTAAACTTTAATTAATCAAAGTCTTAAGTTATTTTATATGTTAATAATTATTTGATTCCAAATGTTAATTTAATAAAATAATAAATGGCTTATAAATAAGTTAATGACATTTAAGCAGGATCTATAAGTAATTAATTTATTCTGTTTAAATTAATTAGAAATGGTGTGACTAGTTAATCTTGCCTATGAATGATTTAAATTGGATTAAATGTTTGGATTGCTTTAATATCCCTAGTATGTTAATTGGGATATTCTGGGATATGAGACATCTTGGATTGAACTACCGATAAATGTGAGACATTAGTTTAAATAGATATCTGTGATGGAAATTTCTATGTGAATATGACATTCTGAATTTAAATTGAATTGTCTTCACTTAAACAACTTAGCTTAAAAGATGGCATTCGATTCGAAGAGATCAGGGTCGGATATCAGCGATATCCGGAACCACTTCGATCAGTAACTACAATAATTCTTTATATATTTGATTTTAGAATCAAATAGGCTGCAATGGAATAAATTAAGTAAACTTGGCCCTTTAAACTAAGTAACAGTACTTAGATATTATTTTGTGAAACAAGTGTTTGGCTTTAGCAAGGTAAAACTCGTAGTGATGAACGAGTTACTTGGGTTTTCAAAAAAGCTTTACAACTTAAGTATTTCATATTAAATGGGTTTACTCACGATGGTTTCCAGCCTGACTCGGGCATTAATATATTGTAATGCTCGGGTCAGACCGAGTATTGACCCGAGCATTACAGATTTTAAGGTTAGGACGTTTTGGAGCTTAGAAGACGAGCTGGATGACGGAGACGTATTGATAAGATTCCACTGTATATTATGAATTATATAGACAGTATTTGGGGACAGGTGGTTATAACTGTCCAGATTTAATTATTGATGTTGTACTCTGATACCTTGTATGTATATTGGCAGTTACAACTTTCTTTGTATAAAATGTTGCTATTTGTATATTATATTTTGTTCCACTGCGATTGTGAGATTCTGTGCTATTGTTTCTGTTTCTTTTTCGTCTTAACCCTAATAGTCTTGATTTTCGACATTCGATGAATCAGCATTCTATACAGTGAACGTATTAGTGTCAATTTTTGGGGTCGAAAATTTTCGGGCCGTTACATTTGGTATCAGAGCCGGGTTAAGCCAGAACCTTGGCTCTGGTGGGGATTACCCATTAGAGATAGGGTCCATAGTACCCTAGAATGAGTTGAGAGTATTATATGAAGGCGTACTTGTTATTTTCTTGTATAATGATTTTAAAAACGGTTTTAAAATTAGTTTTTATATAAGCCTATATTTTGGTATATAAAGAAAAAGTTTTTCTATTTATTATAATATATTAAAATAATTGGTTATTGGCTATTGAAATTCAGTCAGATCATAGGGATTAAGTGGTAATATATATAACCAAATATGAATTGGATAAAAATGAACTATATAATGAGTTATGCCGAAAACGGATTCCAATCAGAAATTAAAATTCTGAAAAGTTGAATAAGTGTTTTTCAGAGTGTTTGAATTAAGTTACTTTGATTTTATTTTTCCAATAAATTATGTGATCATATATAGTTAATTGGTTTCCAGATCTTAATCTTGGTTATTATCATATAAAGCTGATTGTGTCTAAATAAAAGGATGTTTATTTTTTCAGATAATAATAATAAAAATAAATAAACAATAATAAAACAAGAGTGATATGTTTTAAGGAAGTAAACATTTAGATAAGTATAACTTGTAAATTGGAATGAATCTAAACTGTTAACTTTAAAAATCTAAGTCCAGAAAATTTGGAATTGGAATTATTTCAAAGTGTTAAAAGAAATAATAAATAGTATTGTTCATAATATATTTGAATGAAGAAGTTTTGTTTTAAACAAGAGTTGTTTTGAAAATTTTAAAGAAATTTGTTTTGAACTGAAAATCAAGGGTGGTTTAAATTTGAAAGTATGTCTTGGTGTGTAAACGAAGTAAATACGTATATTTATGATGCAGAGTTGATTTGAAATGAAACAGATTTCAAATTTTGAAAAATTAAAATGAACCAGACTATCGCATTAATGTATATCAGAGCCAGGCGAAGCTTCGGTGAGGTCAGCGAGGGTTCTCGAGGTTGGGTTCGTCGGTGTTTGAGAGTTTTCCGTCGATGTTGTGGTTTTAGGCTTGATCGAATAGTTCAATTTCGTCTCGCGAAGAGTTCGACGAAGCTGAGGGGTCGAGTTCTTCAACGTGATCGTAGGTGACTTAGAGATGACCGGAGCGAAGGTCGGAGGCAATCTAATTGTGACGACTCGGAAATTTTAACGATTTAAATTGGAATAATAAATTGATTTTAAATATTTAAAAGTTAATTTTCAACTTGAATTTACATAATATTATTATGTAGCAATTGAGTTATTGGATTTAATAAACTGAAATTGAGTAAATTATTGAATCTTCAGTTTAATCCTGTTATAAATAATTTGAAGGCTTATAAAATTTATAATGTTGATACTGAAGATAATAGAATGGTTGAAATTGAATTTAAAAGGTGATATGTTCAGTTTTGAAAATATATCGTTTAAATCGATATTTAAAAATAGTCTTCCGAGGCACAGTCTCGGAATTCCACGAAACCAGTTCCATTGGATTCATAATAGTTAGTTATTATCAGATTTCAATTTTCGTAGCAATCAGAGTTGTCGTTTGACCCTGGCAGCTCAAAACGCTTAGAACTATTTTAATCGATTTAATTTAAAAATTGATTGTTTACTTTCGTAACTCGCGCATATGATCGAATTAGCTTTCGAAACACGTTCCATTGTGTTCGAAAAGCGGGTAAAACCTTATTAACGCCTGCCGGTATGTGTGATTAGGAGTTCACGAGATATTTTCAACATTCAATTATATAAAATCAATTCAAAGTCTAAATTAAATCACCCTAGTCACGTGATTATGGTCTATCTTATACCCGAAGCCTCTATTAGAAAAATATATCTTCGTTGTTTCCATAGAAATCAAATCGTTCATATATTAAATTGTGGCCGACCTTTCTCCTTGCTCCTCTTCTGATTCAAAGAGTAAATAAAGTCGTTCATAAAAAAAAAGGGCCGATGAAGGAAAAAGGGGATAACAGAAAACTCAATTAAAACCCTAGCTATCTTTGCAAGTCGCGACTGTATCTATCAAAGGCCGATTCGCTCCCACTTTCCACTTCATTTTTTCTTTCCATTCGCTCACTAATTTCGAAAACCTTGAACTACGAAACTCGAGAACTTGTCGAGCTCATCAGATCTAACGAAGGGTTTGATGTATGAGGGGACGAGGGAGACGTGGGCTGCTCGTTTTTGTTGGCCATTCGAATTGAGATTTCGTGGGATTGGAAGGGTCGAGTTCATCGGGGTTCCGGTTCGTGGTAGAGGACGTGGTAGGCTATGACGTGGCAGTGGATGATTGGGTTCCGGTAGCGGGTAGGAGGTGTGACCATCGGAGTTAGGGTTCGTGTATTGGTTTCGGTTGTCTGTAGCTTTGTTTGGGAGAAGAGTTCACATCGACCACAATCTTGTTTTCGAATATAAACTGCCTTGATTTTTGGTAATAAGTAAAGAATTTCGTCGTTAATGGATAATCAAGAACCTGTCCGATCAGTAGCTGTCATAGGCGGCGACATAAGTAGGCTTGCTGTTGCAAATAAATTAAAGTTACTGTGTTTGAAGCTGAAGGGATGGCTGATGGAAAATAAGAAGCAATTTAGTTGATGGTTTTATCTAGGATGAAGGTGCTAATACCATGACAGAAAGAAGAACAAAGGTCGAAAATTTGATAGATGAGCTTGGACTTCGAAAGAAGTAGCAATATCCTATTTATCAGATCAGGAGGTATATTGCGAGGAATGAAGTGCCATTTTTGATTTCCTCTAACCCATTTTCACTGATCACAAGTGAGGTATTCGTTTTCTTATTAGATTTAAATTTGATTTCATAAAGTAACTATATATAACCTGTCATTGAACTTATAATTTGGGCAGAATAGAAACTGTAATCAAGTTAGGTTAACGATTATTTGAAATTTTGTAAATTGTCAATTAATTTAATTTGTTTAAAAGGAAATTGATTATGCAATTATTTCGAATATTAATAAATTATATAAATATTTATACAAGGTCCAAAATTAGGAGATAATGGTCTAGATGGAATTGGATTGCCAAACAAAAATCAAAGGTGAGTAAATCTCACTCCGTTGGATTTTCATTTAAATTTAAATAGTTAAATTTAAATAATTGATTGAGTGCTTAAATTGATTGGATGTACACTGATGATGATGCGACTTTGGTTTTGATTTATTCTCGAGTTAATTGTGGTTGACTCGAAGTATTGGGGTTTTAGGTTGTTTAAAACTTAAATTATAAACAAGAATTGTTTTCATTTTAATGTTCATAGGGATTTATTTAATGATTTGGGTTAATTAATTTAGTAATGAATGGTTTGAATTAATTAATTAAGTTTTAAGTTAATTAATAAAGTGTAAGTAATTCAGAATAATAATGGAATGGTGTGGCAAGTAATTGCTTAGTGAAATTAATGAAATACAATTACTTTGCGGAAGAAATCAAGAGATTAAATAAGATAATTAATTAAGGAGTAAGTAATTTATTTATAAAGTAAATAAAAGATAGTTAAATACAGGTCGAAATTGTTTGAGAATGATTAATATCGTGGTTTAATTGATTTGAATTAATTTGGATTAGGATAAATGGAAATATAATTGGAATTAATAATTTATATAATTAAAGATGTAATTTAAGATGAAAATCAATAATAAGTGACTTATGAGAAGTTAATTAATGTAATAATTAAGGATTAATATAATTAATATAGCTAATTAATTTATGAAGTAATCAAGATTTCTTATTGATTTTGGTTAAGGATAATTATTATCGTGAAATTAATTAAAGATAATTACTTGAATGTAATTGGAAGATAATTAATCTAGGATGATTAATTAAGATGAGTAATGATGAGTTGACTAATTAATTGATTTGAAATTAATTAATGTTAAATGAAGGAATCTAAGTGTTGAGGTTTGAAATTCAATTAGAATCAATTGAATTGATTTGAATGCGATTAAGCTTTGCTTATGGGTGGTTGAATGGTATTGGATTTTTTGAATGATTTGATATCTTTGATATGAAATGTTGTGTATCTCATTTGGATAACTTGGTTAGGATGACATGAGTTTCGAAGAGATCGGGGTTGGGTATTGGGAATACCCGAAACCACTTCGAAATTTTTAGATTGATATGGGAAAGCAATAGGCTAGGATGAAATGATTTAAGTGAATTGGATTATTTTATCTAAGTTTGGTACTTAGAAAATTTATATGTGAAATAAGTGTTGTCTATAGCAAATTGTGAATCGGTTAAATTGATATAAATTACCCCGGGTTTATATAAGTTGATTGTTTTGGTATTCCATGTTAGTTGGGTTTACTCGCACTGGTTTCCAGCCTGACCCGGGTGTTACTTTGATGTAATGCTCGGGTCAGACAGAGTATTACAGATTTTCAGGTAGGGGCGTTCTGGAGCTCAGGAGGCGAGCTGGGTGACAATAGTGTACAGAGTCTTACGCTATATGTATATTATTCATAATCTGAGACATGATAATTGTGTATATTTTGTAACTGTATATATGTAAAACTCTGGTGTATATCAAATGTAATCGATAGATATAGCATTTGTTTTTTTTTGTAAACTGTTATTATTTATTATTATATTTTGTCCGCTGCGTATGTGAGATGCTTGGTGTTTCTGTTCTTCTTCTTCTATCTCTTTCTTCTTTTTCATAACTATCTGAAATTTTCGGGTTCAAAAATTTCGGGTCATTACAGTTGGTATCAGAGCCGAAAGGTTAAGCGAGAACCTTGGCTCTGGTGGGGATTAATCATGAAATAGAGACCAAAGTACTCTAGAATGAGTTGAGTGAATATATATGAGCGCGTACTTGTTATTTTGTTATATAAAGGTTTTAAATGATTTTATATAAGAATATATTTTGATATATATAAAGCAATATTTTCTTGTAATAAATATTAAGGTGATTGGTTGTTAATTATTGAAATTAAAATTGAGAAGTAATATAATACAACCAAACTGAAGTCTTGAATTGGAATTAAATTAAGTAGAAATAGAATACAACCAAATTAAAATTTATTTGATTGAAGATAAAATTCTAAATCTGGTCCCGGAATTTGAAAATTTTGTTTCATAGTAATGAAAAATAATAATAATAAATAAGTATTATATGAATAACTGGGATTTGTTGCAAACAATGGGTTGTTTGAAAATTGATTTGAATTTAAAACCAAAGGGTGGCTTGAAATTTTAAATCATGGCTGGGAGGGGCAAGAAGAAAAAAAATGTGTATATATGTATGGACGTACATGATAATACAAATAGTTAAATAAACTCTAAGAGGTTGAGTTTTGATTTTCCCTGAAGTGTGATGTTAAACCCTGAGTGATATAAGTTGTGAACTTATATGAGGGAAAGAATTTTGAAGTTGAAGCAGGAATTCAAAATTGAATGAGGTTGACTGGATTAAGTAAATCGAATTTAACTTGGGAGAAGTTAAATAAGTTTGAATGAACAACTTGAATTGGAGAATTCAAGATGAAATTGGAATTTAACTTGGAAAGATAAATGGTAATTTGAATTGGGAATTTGTGTGATCTCAAAACGGGTTTGAGATTTAAAATTGAAAATGGATGGACGTTTTAAAATAAATTGGATGATATCATCCTATTGTTAATAAAAATCTTTAAATTGAGAATGGTAGTGTATAAATAAAATAAATTTGAATAATTAAGTTTGTAAAATATACTTGTTTAAGAACTAGCTTCAAACTGGAAGATAAAAATTGAATAGTAAATTAAATTTTTTAAAATAAAATTGTATTGAATTCTTATTTGAACCTTGAAATACATAAGTAAAGATAATTTAAAATGGAATTTTGAGAATTGAACTCAGAAATTAAATTGATTAAAAACTTTTAATAAAAGTTAATTTGGTTTAAAGAGTTAAACCAACCTTTGAGAATTTAACTCGAATTTAGATAATTCGTGATAGTTTGGATTCAGGATTGAAATTGAAATAGTCCAAAATTTAATTTGGTTTGAATTAATTGAATTGGTGATTGAAGATGTATAAGCTTAAGAATTTAAATGAGAAATTGAATTGGATTATGTTGAAATAATTTGAATTTGAAATAGGTTAAATTGATAATAGTTCAAATTGATTGGAATAATTTGAAATTTAACTAAGTTGAACATGATTGAAATTAAATAGAATTTGATTTAAACTGGGAAGGGAATCAAGATTGATTTGACTTGAATTGGGTTTAAATAAATTTTAATAGAAATTGAAGTTATTCAAGTTAGAATTGAGTCAATTAAGTGTAAATTTACATTGGATTGTTAGGGAAGTGAACTGTTGACTCTTGACTAGTTTCAATATAAATTGTTTTAAATTAAATTTATTTTTCTAAGCTATTAAATATATACAATCTTTCTTTCTTAAAGCCAAATTATTTTATACTTGTTTTACAATCATTTTTGGAGTTATTATTTTTCAAATGTTTTATAAACTAATTGCTATTTTTCAACTATTTCACAAACTAATTTCTATTTTACAACTATTTGGCAATTATTTAAAAATTTTCGAAACCATTTAACTATTTTATAACTTAATTGCAAACTAATAATTATTTTTCAACTACTTATCTATTTCTAAAATTTTGAAGCTATTTTCTAAAAATAAACTGGTCGAAGTTCAAACTGATATGGATTTAATACTCAACCGAGATAAGAATTGAAGTGATAATCCAAATGAGGATTAATGGAAAGGTGGATAAGCGAATGGAAAAGAAATTGATATTGAAAAGAGTAATCAAATTGGAATGTTTGATTTTGAATAAATAAAGTTATATATCTTTGTTATATAAGATAAATTTTTCCTTATTAAATCTATTGCCGGAAGAAAAGGATTTTTGAAGGTATTTGAAGTATAAAAGGAGTTTTATGCAAGTTTGAAATGATCCGAAGTTTTAAAATTTATATATATCTGTATATATATATATATCTAAAGGATCTTATGAGGAATTTGGAAAAAGGATTTTGGGAACCTTTGGATTTGGAAAGGCTTTTTATTTTTGGGAAAATTCAATATTGAATTTGAAAAGCCTAGTTTGAGACTTATCGATTTTGGGATAATCGATTTTGTGTAAAGGAGCCTTGTATGAGATCATACTAGGTGTATGATTTGAAGATACTATGTGTATAGTATAAAATATTTTGATGATGGCTCTGGGGAAAAAGGCGCTCCCTTGAAATGAACTTATCAGGAGTGTCATCGGGTGGTGCTACCTTGAGCCCCAAGGGGGGGGGGGGTTCTAAAGTTGATCCTGTGAGGAGTCCGGACAAAACTAGTTCCTGGGGATTATGAGTAGTGTGTACCATAGTGGAAGTCATATGTGCCACTGAAAGCCAACAGTCTGCGTTTGATTTTATATCGGTAGACTGCGACCTATGGTATAACATAGCGAAAGTCGTGTGTGCCGCTGAGAGCCAACAGTCTGCGTTTGATTTTATATCGGCAAACTGCGACCTATGTAGGAGTGGAGAGGTTTCATTTTGACAGCGAAAATCAGAAGCTGCGGAGAGCCTACAGTTACATGGACTTTTGCTGTGATGGCAGCGTAACCCTGAGATGTAACTGTGATCTGTTGTGTGGGATTCATGACGTAATTGAGAGGCCACGGAGAGCCTGCAGTTACATGGACTTTTGCTATGATGGCAACGTAACCCTGGAACGTAACTGTGACCATGGATGGGGGTGATGATTTCCAGAGCATCCTCACCAAGGATATTTCCTCTAATTTAAAAAAAAACTATTTTCTTTATTTCAATAAAATTATTTTTCAAATATTTTCACTGGGTGTTGAAAACGGGTTTACCAAGTGCTTATAGATTTTCAGTCCTACGCCTGATCAACGTATGACTGGATTTCTGTGAGAACAAGGATGGACTGGTTGAAACATCGAGTTATAAGAAGTGTTTTTATAAAAAGCTATTTTATTAAGTATGATGTGAATTTAAAAGCATTTCTAAAACTTTTAAATAAAGATGTTAGAATTTTTGGGAAATAAAAGGAAATCCAAACTGGAATTTTAAATGAAGTGATTTTGTAATTAAAATCGAATATTGATTTAGAAGTTGGAAATAAGCTAATTGGTTAAATAATTGTTTGATTGAGTATATTAATAAAATTTAACTTGGGGAAATAAAATAAATGGTAAGTTAATAATGGAATTTGACAATGAATTCAAATTGTAAATAGAATTCGACTTGGATTTGATAATGAATTAAATAAGAAGGGATGTTGTAAAAAAAATATAGAGTTGGATTGAAAATGTGATGGTTTGAATTACAAATAAAATTCAAGGGTGATTTAAATAATATTTAATGATTATAATAGAAATTTTTTGAATTGCAAACAAAACCAGATGAGTAGAAATAAATTGAGAATGGCCTTGTATTAATAAAATAAATTCGATAACGAATTAAGTAAGTAAATTAAAAATTTAAAACGGGTTAATTGAGTTAAATAATAAATGGATGGAGTCTGATTACATAAAAACTAAATCAAAGTTGTGATTGGAATTGGATTATCAGACTGAACTTAAATTTGGTGGTATATTAATTTGAAGTATAAATGAGATAAGTATGTGGTTGGATATTATCTTGATAAATTGAGAAGGTGAATTTAAAATTAAAATTTAAAATGGATGGGCTAACTGAATTTAATGGAAGTTGATCAAATGGGAATCAAATAGAAGTAAACTTAAGTTTGATGTTGGAATAAATTAAAGTAAATTGACTTAAGTTTAAAATTCATGGAAGCTTGGCTTCGAATAAGAGTGAAAGCCCATTAAGTAAAAACTTGGATTAAATTAGTTTGGGAAATAGTTATTGATTTATAAGAATGGAATGTGCCAAGCTTAATAAATTGTTTTGCATGAATCTAATGCGGAAATAAAATGAAATGCAATGAATGGTTGGTTAATAAATTAGAAATGAAATGAAATTAAATTCAGAATGAGTTGAAATTAATTTGAAATAGTTATAAACTAAAATAGATACTTTATTAACCGGATATCGTCGAGATTGCATAACAATAATTGTTGTTTTGCGTAAACCAAAGTAATTAAATTCTATGAGTTAATAGAGATTAAATAAATTTGATTCTAAATCATTTGAAGTGAATATGAGCCTGTTTGGGTTAAAAAAACCAATTGGATGTAAGAAATTGAGTTGCAAACCATTAAAATTGAATAAAATGGCTTATGAATTAGTTGAAAGCAATTGTATTAGCTTTAAACATTATATAAATCGCTTATGGAAAATATTTAGTGCTTGTTGTTTATTAATGCATATGTTTAGCTACTGAAAGTAAGTGGAATGCTAATAAATTCTCTATATATGACACTTACATATTTAAGTTGAGTAAGTACAGGTACCCGAGGCCGTTTGGCTGGTCTGGATTGCGCTAATTGCTTAAATTAATAAGCTGCTTGCTTAAAATGCTAAATAAGGTACGCCTACGCAATAAAAATAGGAAATATGAACTGTTTTTACTTTTTCCGACCGTGTGGGTCGATGTATACATATTTATGTCTCTTGTCAAATTGCAAAAGCTCCTCCGTACAAAGAGGAGACTGCCAAAATTTTCCGAAAATTTTGGGAGTTGGAAAATTTTTGGAAATTTTTGGGAAAAATCTTGTTAACGACAAAAAAATTTCAAATTTGAAACTAAAGTAAATTAGCAAATGAAACTACTATGAATCAGTTATGAATGAAAGATAAAAATTCAATATTCAAAATTTAAAGTAAATTGAAATTGTATGAAGTGGGGAAAACTAGTTTGAGTAGAAACGGATATGAAAACTTCTGAAAGGAAAGGTATGTAAAGATTTGAAAGGGCTATGATTGGATATTATTGCTAAGTAGGTTATGCAGGTATTAAAAGGGGGAAAATGAATTGGATTTGATTCCAAAAGATAAATTTGTATTGCCCGAAAAAAAATGTATGTATTTTAATTTCTGTATGAATTGGATTGGGTTTTTGATCTAGCCACTTGGCTTTCTGTTTTCTTTTTGGTATTTGGGAGCCCGTAGAGGCCTTTTGTAGTAGTACCGAGCTAGCCGCGTAAAGGAGACGCTGGCAAAAATTTTCGGAAATTTAGAGAGTTAGAAAATTTTTGAGAAAATATTGATAATTCAAAAAAATTTGGTTTTAAATTGAAATTTAAATGATTGAGCAAATGGGTATTGTTTGAAACTATAGAAGGTTTTGGAAGTTGCTTAAGGTGATAGTGGGTCTTTAATAAAGGATAGTTAGTAGGATATTGAATTGTGAATTTTTGGAGAAAAAGTGAACGGGTATTAGGTCATTCTTCCTTACTAGTAATTTCGGGGACGAAATTCTTTTAAGGGTGGAGGAATGTGACGACCCGAAAATTTTAACGATTTAAATTGGAATAATAAATTGATTTTAAATATTTAAAAGTTAATTTTCAACTTGAATTTACATATTATTATTATGTAGCAATTGAGTTATTGGATTTAATAAACTGAAATTGAGTAAATTATTGAATCTTCAGTTTTAAGCCTGTTAAAAATAATTTGAAGGCTTATAAAATTTATAATGTTGATAATGATGATAATAGAATGGTTGAAATTGAATTTAAAAGGTGATATGTTTAGTTTTGAAAATATATCGTTTAAATCGATATTTAAAAATAGTCTTCCGAGACACAGTCTCGGAATTCCACGAAACCAGTTCCATTGGATTCATAATAGTTAGTTATTATCAGATTTCAATTTTCGTAGCAATCGGAGTTGTCGTTTGACCCTGGCAGCTCAAAACGCTTAGAACTATTTTAATCGATTTAATTTAAAAATTGATTGTTTACTTTCGTAACTCGCGCATATGATCGAATTAGCTTTCGAAACACGTTCCATTATGTTCGAAAAGCGGGTAAAACCTTATTAACGCCTGGCAGCATGTGTGATTAGGAGTTCGAAATTTCACGGTATGCAACACGAGATATTTTCAATATTCAATTATATAAAATCAATTCAAAGTCTAAATTAAATCACCCTAGACACGTGATTATGGTCTAGCTTATACCCTAAGCCTCTATTAGAAAAATATATCTTCGTTGTTTCCAGAGAAATCAAATCGTTCATATATTAAATTGTGGCCGACCTTTCTCCTTGCTCCTCTTCTGATTCAAAGAGTAAATAAAGTCGTTCATAAAAAAAGGGCTGATGAAGGAAAAAGGGGATAACAGAAAACTCAATTAAAACCCTAGCTATCTTTGCAAATCGCGACTGTATCTATCAAAGGTCGATTCGCTCCCACTTTCCCCTTCATTTTTTCTTTCCATTCGCTCCCTAATTTCGAAAACCTTGAACTACGAAACTCGAGAACTTGTCGAGCTCATCAGATCTAACGAAGGGTTTGATGTATGAGGGGACGAGGGAGACGTGGGCTGCTCGTTTTTGTTGGCCATTCGAATCGAGATTTCGTAGGATTGGAAGGGTCGAGTTCATCGGGGTTCCGGTTCGTGGTAGAGGACGTGGTAGGCTATGACGTGGTAGTGGGTGATTGGGTTCCGGTAGCGGGTAGGAGGTGTGGCTATCGGAGTTAGGGTTCGTGTATTGGTTTCGGTTGTCTGTAGCTTTGTTTGGGAGAAGAGTTCACATCGACCACAATCTTGTTTTCGAATATAAACTGCCTTGATTTTTGGTAATAAGTAAAGAATTTCGTCGTTAATGGATAATCAAGAACCTGTCCGATCAGTAGCTGTCATAGGTGGCGGCGTAAGTAGGCTTGCTGTTGCATATAAATTAAAGTTACTGTGTTTGAAGCTGAAGGGATGGCTGATGGAAAATAAGAAGCAATTTAGTTGATGGTTTTATCTGGGATGAAGGTTCTAATACCATGACAAAAAGCAGAATAGTGGTCGAAATTTGATAGATGAGCTTGGACTTCGAAAGAAGTAGCAATATCCTATTCCTCAGATCAGGAGGTATATTGCAAGGAATGAAGTGCCATTTTTGATTTCCTCCAACCCATTTTCACTGATCACAAGTGAGGTACTCGTTTTCTTATTAGATTTAAATTTGATTTCATAAAGTAACTATATATAACCTGTCATTGAACTTGTAATTTGGGCAGAATAGAAACTGTAACCAAGTTAGGTTAACGATTATTTGAAATTTTGTAAATTGTCAATTAATTTAATTTATTTAAAAGGAAATTTATTATGCAATTATTTTGAATATTAATAAATTATATAAATATTTATGCAAGGTCCAAAATTGGGAGATAATGGTCGAGATGAAATTGGATTGCCAAACAAAAATCAAAGGTGAGTTAATCTCACTCCGTTGGATTTTTATTTAAATTTAAATGGTTAAATTTAAATAATTGATTGAGTGCTTAAATTGATTGGATGTACACTGATGATGATGCGACTTTGGTTTTGATTTATTCTCGAGTTAATTGTGGTTGACTCGAAGCATTGGGATTTTAGGTTGTTTAAAACTTAAATTATAAATAAGAATTGTTTTCATTTTAATGTTAATAAGGATTTATTTAATGATTTGGGTTAATTAATTTAGTAATGAATGGTTTGAATTAATTAATTAAGTTTTAAGTTAATTAATTAAGTGTAAGTAATTCAGAATAATAATGGAATGGTGTGACAAGTAATTACTTAGTGAAATTAGTGAAATATAATTACTTTGCAGAAGAAATCAAGAGATTAAATAAGATAATTAATTAAGGAGTAAGTAATTTATTTAATAAAGTAAATAAAAGATAGTTAAATACAGGTCGAGATTGTTTGAGAATGATTAATATCGTGGTTTAATTGATTTGAATGAATCTGGATTAGGATAAATGGAAATATAATTGGAATTCATAATTTATATAATTAAAGATGTAATAAGATGAATTTATCAATAATAAGTGACTTATGAGAAGGTAATTAATGTAAGTAATTAAGGATTAATATAATTAATATAGCTAATTAATTTATGAAGTAATTAAGATTTCTTATTGATTTTTTTTTGGCAAGGCCGACGTATTTCTTATTGATTTTGGTTAAGGATAATTATTATCGTGAAATTAATTAAAGATAATTAGTTGAATCTAATTGGAAGATAATTAATCCAGGATGATTAATTAAGATGAGTAATGATGGGTTGACTAATTAATTGATTTGGAATTAATTAATGTTAAATGAAGGAATCTAAGTGTTGAGGTTTGAAATTCAATTAGAATCAATTGAATTGATTTGAATGCAATTAAGCTTTGCTTATGGGTGGTTGAATGGTATTGGATTTTTTGAATGATTTGATATCTTTGATATGAAATGTTGTGTATCTCATTTGGATAACTTGGTTAGGATGACATGAGTTTCGAAGAGATCGGGGTCGGGTATTGGGAATACCCGAAACCACTTTGAAATTTTTAGATTGATATGGGAAAGCAATAGGCTGGGATGAAATGATTTAAGTGAATTGGATTATTTTATCTAAGTTTGGTACTTAGAAAATTTATATGTGAAATAAGTGTTGTCTATAGCAAATTGTGAATCGGTTAAATTGATATAAATTACCCTGGGTTTATATAAGTTGATTGTTTTGTTATTCCATGTTAGTTGGGTTTACTCACGCTGGTTTCCAGCCTGACCCGGGTGTTACTTTGATGTAATGCTCGGGTCAGACCGAGTATTACAGATTTTCAAGTAGGGGCGTTCTGGAGTTCAGGAGGCGAGCTGGGTGACAATAGTGTACAGAGTCTTCTGCTGTATGTATATTATTGATAATCTGTGACATGCTAATTGTGTATATTTTGTGACTGTATATATGTGAAACTCTGGTGTATATCAAATGTAATCGACAGACATAACATTTGTTTTTTTGTAAACTGTTATTATTTATTATTATATTTTATCCGCTGCGTATGTGAGATGTTTGATGTTTCTGTTCTTCTTCTTCTATCTCTTTCTTCTTTTTCATAACTATCTGAAATTTTCGGGTTCGAAAGTTTCGTGTCGTTACACTAGTGGCTTGTACATGTGCACGCGTGTGCACTTGTGTCTGGTGATGTTATGTTTTGGGAAGGAGGATGCTTTGCTCGGGTTTGACTTGGAAATGATATGAGTTTGTCTCGAAGTAAGTTGTGAACACGAGTGTCACGAGGCTGGCTCAGGGAAAGGTTGTTGAAGGCTCGGGATTGTATGTTTAAGCTATCCAGGTTTAAAAGCAAAGAACTCAAGTTTTACAAAAGTTTCAAAGTTTAAAAGCAAAATAAAAACAAGTTTTCCAAGTTAAATATTATATAAGTTCCAAAACAAAGTGTTTAAAACAAGTTTTAAAGTTATTAAAGTAATTAGTTTTAAACGAAAAATGTTTAACAAAGTTTTTAAAATATATTTAAAGTAGATAAGTTTTAAAAAATATGATAAATAAGTTTTCAAGAATAACTATTTATTAAATTTATTAAACAAGTTTGAAAAGGTTTTCAAAGATTTTAAATGTTAAAAGTAAATGTTTAAATTGTTTTGTTTAAAGTAAATTATATATTTTTAATCATGTAATTAATCCCTAAATGTTTTTC
This sequence comes from Allium cepa, assembly GCA_030765085.1. Lineage (NCBI taxonomy): Eukaryota > Viridiplantae > Streptophyta > Magnoliopsida > Asparagales > Amaryllidaceae > Allium > Allium cepa. Next base: position 398,082,664 of record CM060938.1, on the reverse strand, counting down.
TCAGGATATAATTAAGTAATTAATTAAGAGAGAGAATTTATCATTAATTAATTAAGGTTGTGAGCAATTAAAGATAATTAACTAGTGAAATTAATTTAAAGTTAATCACTTAATGTAATTGATAATGGTAATTAATTAATGTTATAAATTAAAGGATTAATTACTTAATGAAAGTAATTAAGGGATAATTAATGAATTAATGTGAGGTTCACTAGCTAATAGTTAACGTAATTAATTTAAGATAATTAATTATTTTAATTAATTAAGGGTAATACTTATGAAATTGATTAAGTATTAATTACTTAATATAATTAATTATGTAATTACTTGGTGTAAGTAATTAATGAATAATTACTGAATGTAATTAAGTTAAGGGGAATTACATAAGGGAAGTAATTAGAGGATAATTACTTAATGTAAGTAATTAAAGATTAATTACCTGGTGTAACTAGTAAAAGAATTAATGAATATAATCAATTAAAAGGGGTAGTTGATTAATATAAGTAATTTAAGGGTAATTAATAAATTGGTTAATTAAGAGATAATTAACTAATATAATTAATTTCAGGATAATTAATTAGTGTAATCAAAGATCATTAATTAATGTAATTAATCAATCAACGAGGGTAACTAATGTGGATGGTTAAAGGATAATTAAATTACTTAATTAATTAGAGGCTAATTAATTAAAGTAATTTTAGAATAATTAATCAAGGATGATTAATTAAAGTGGATAATTAGAGGTTGATTAATTAATTGATCTGTAATTAATTAATGTTAAGTAAGCAGGGTTTAAAGATAATCTAAGTGATTAGAATTATTAATTAATTTCATTGGAGATTAATTAAATTAATTAGGAATTAATCAATCTTGCTTATGGATGATTGAATGATATTGATGGCCTTGGATTATGTGATATCTCTGATATGTGATATGTGATGCTTTGTGAAATGAGATGCTTTGGTTTAATTGAGATGATATGGATTATCTATTTGTGATAATGGGAATTAACTATCTGTGTGAATATGTTATTTTAATTATTAATTAAATCGTTTAAACCTTTAAACAACTTGGACTTTAAAATGACGTTTGGATTTCGGTGAGACCGGGATCAGATTTCCAAATTGGATATCCGAAAACCACATCGATCCAAATTAAACGATAGGTCATGAAATCTCAAGTGAAGGTGAAGACTCGAAGTGTAAGAACTATTTGTCGTTAAAACTCTGAGGGTGATTCCAAAACGACTTTAGCAGAGATAGTGCTTCCAGTTTCGAGATGAATATTCAGAGTGCAAAGGCTATGGTCGTTAACTCTAAGGGTCATTCCAAAATGAGTGTAATGAGATAGTGCCTTTGGTTTCATTCGAACCCGGAACAGACTTGTATGGATGAATGCTTTCAGAACATCGTCAATGGAGGACGATGAGCATCCCAAGATATGTGTTCTAAAAAAGTAATCGTTGCCTCAAGCCTCATCAACTGAGAATGGCTAAAATAGGGGAGGTGCAGCAAGGCTAAGTGGATCGCACCTAAGTAGGACAAGATTTTCCCATCTAGAGGTCCCTTTTTATTCGACTTAGTGTGTGGTTAGTCGTGCCAACTGCAGGGTTGTCTTGTTCGGGACTATCCAGTAAGGGATGGTTCCAGCCTTTTGTCATAGGGGATCAGGGTGGATCCTCGGTACTCTGATCTAGGCCAGGTACTATAACGGGCGGTACCCCAGTACCCCTTCCACTGTATGGAATCCAATCTCCAATAAGTGCCCTCAATTTTGTTTGTATACCTATGTATGCCGGAATTTAATATTGTAACTATTTCGGCTATGTGAATATTTATTTGAAAACCGTAGACCCAATTATAATATCACTGGATTTCCTAACAAATGATTTGGTTATCATAAGGTAAAAACTTTTCCGTGTTTATGAGTGGGAAGTCTTACGAGATACCTTTTCCTTTCAAATGATTTTCAAAGTTAAACAACTTTAACCTGTTTACTCACACCAGACCCATGTCTGACCCGGAGTTTATTTTCCATTTTCTTAATCTCTTGGGTACTCAAATTTTTACGAGTAGCCAAGGGATTCATGTTAGCTTTGACAAATTATGGAGGAGATTTGGAGCAGGAGGCTTAGCGTATGTAGATATTTAGAGTTTCTGCTATGATGATGTATTCTAATGGATTCTAAGTTGTATGGTAGACAGTTCTTTACAACTGACAAATTTGTGATGTATAAGCTGTGTAACTCTGATGTATATGATATTATGTATTAACCTATGTGATGTAATATATTTTATTCGTTCCGCTGTGAGATTCTGATATTGTTTAGTTCTTTCTTTCCTATCTTTTCTCTTTTCAATCCCTTTCTTTCTTAATAACGATGCGTCTTTGTATGGAACGAAAGGCGGGTCGTTACATTTGGTATCAGAGCACTAGGTTGAGAGAATACCTAGGCTTTGGAGTGATTTCTTTCCTGAGATAGCGTACTTGTAATTTTTATATATATCTATATTACTATCTATTACTGGGTTACCTGTCTGGGTTACCCACATAATCTAGGCTAGCAACATGAGTTCTTGATGTGGTAGGGCAGTGGTGTCTGTAGCACGATTACCACTAATGGAAGAGGCATATATGTGGTGATTGGAAGAGAATCTGCTGAGGCTGTAGACCTAATACCGCCTCGAGTGAGCTTTGCAGCATGGTGTAAGGATTTCATCAATCTCGGAGAGAAGCCTTTTCAAGGTACAGAGTCCATAACTGTAGTGCAAGCTGGGTTGCACTCGTACGAGCGGATTTTCAAAAGTTGGATATGTCGGATGAGTAGAAGCGAGTGTTGGTCTCTTGGCAACTTCAGGAAGGAGCAGATGCGTGGTGGGACGCAGTAACCATGAGTGTTTCCGAAGATGGTTTCTTTGGAGCAAGTTTAAGGAAGTATGTCAGGATCAGTTTGTACCTATTGCAGGGAAGACTCGTCTGTGTGGGAATCTTCTGGATCTCAAGCAGGGAAGTCTGTCTGTATTGGAGGATGAGAATAAGGTCAATAAGTTTCCTCGCTTCGGACATGGTCTCAATGTCACCCCCCTTAAGAAGACCGAGATGTTTGTGCTTGGTTTAAGGCTTAAGTTTCTTGAGAAGTTGGCTGCCCTTCTCAAAGGCTCTTTTATTGAATGGGTTGATGGATTTGAGGTTCGAGGAGATTTTGGATAAGAAATCGTTAGCATCTGGGGCAGTAGTGCAGCTCGAAAGTGTTTTGTGTGCTAGCGAGAAGGTCTTATGGCTAAGCAATGTTTGATAGATGGAGTTCGAAAGCAGCAGTGTGGACCCGTTTCTTCGATGATTCAGAATTCTTTGTGTTTCAACTATTGGCAGCTCAAGGATTTGGTGGAAGCTTTCCCACTTCTTCAGTAGCTCAGTAGAGAAGGTGTTTGCTATTGAAGGTAGACCTTCAGTTTCTTCTGATAGGAAGTCTTTCTTGAAGGATTTGGCCTTCTTTTGGATTTCATGGATGGGTTAGGCAAGTTTAAGCTGTTCTGATTTGTGAAGAGAGAACAATATCTTTGGGAATTGAATTGGGTAGGATTGCAAAGTGACTTGAAATAGTTCATAAGTTTTCTGAGTGATCTTTTTGCTTGGTACTAAGGCATCTCAAGTGGAAGTAGAAGCTATCAGAGTGATCAGAGATTTTTCTAGTGTCTTTGAGGAAGTCAGATGTTTGTCCGCATCTGGAGTTTGAGTTCCATATCGACTTGGTTCCAGGAGAGATATCGATAGTTCAAACAAGTTGTAGGATGGCTCCTAGAGAGAGGAATTGGTGAAGCGACTCAGGATTTCTCGAAGAAGGATTGTTCAGACCTAGTTTTCTAGTTGGGGTTCTACTGTGGTATTTGTGACCAAGTCGGATGGGTCACTAAGATTTTATCTGATGAACCCAGTTTTTCCGAGATGTGTTGGATAAGTTTGTGCTTGTGTTCATCAATGGCATTCTCATCTACTCCTAATCAGAGTTGTGCAGCGGAAGTGAGGTTGTGGCTGTTCTAGAGTGGAGACAACCTCAGACTCCTACGGAAGTTCGTAGTACTCTTGGACTAGAGAGTTACTATAGAAAGTTCAAGTAGACTCCTAAGTATAAAGAAGTTTTTCGGGATCTTAAGGAAGGATGTCAAGTGTACCTGTTCTGGTTAATCCGGATAGGAGAAATAAGTTCGAGGTCTTCTGATACTTGTGGAGTAGAGCTTGTGTTATAGATTTCGATGAGTTTTGGAAGAACCATCTTATTGAGTAGGATCTAGAGATTTGTTTGTTTTTGGTCCAGTATGTTTCGAAAGACATTTATGAAGGTTGAGTTGATCAAAAAATATGAAGGAAGCCCAGGATCGTCTGATAAGTTATGGGGATAAGAGACGGAGGAATGTGGAATTCAAAGTTGGAGATTTTGTTTTTGTTAAGGTTTTCTTAGATCAAAGGAACAATAAGATTTAGAAAGACTGGGAAGTGAGCTCTAAGGTATATTGGACTTTTTTGTGATCTCGAGAGGATTAGTACTTTGGACTATAGGATTGAATTGCCAGTCCGGATGGCTGGGATTCATATTATATTTCACGTATCTCATATGAGGAGTACGTGTATGATCCATTACTTGTTGTGGAACCAGCAGTTCAGGAGGATTTAGAAGTTGACCAGGACTTGACTGTGATCAGATCTCTTGTTCAAATGATAGATCGAGATGAGTGAGAGCTCAGGAGTTTTGTGGTGAGCTAGTTTGGATTCAGTAGAGCGAGTACCCCAATGATTGTACCTGAGAAACTCCAGATATATTAGGAAGTTATGTCCTGATTTGTTTCAGGATAGTTAGTTAGACTTGTTTGTTAGAATGAATTGGTTGTTAGTAATCGACTGATATGTATGCTTTGTTGTTTGAATAAAAATCTTTGTTGGATTATTAAATTATCTTTGCTTTTAAAATTTCAGGGATGAAATTCTTTTAAGGGGGGAGGAATGTGATGACCCGGAATTTTGGGCAATAATAATTTGATAATCTTCATTAATAATTATTTAAAATGTGCAAGATTGGTTTAATAATCTTCATTTAATAATTTGAATTGGTAATATTGATTTGATAATTCTATTTTATAAATGTTTAATTTGGCAAAATTTATCTTTTCAAAGCTAAAATAAATATGTTTTCAAATTTATAATATATACATATTGTGATTAGAAGATTTTTTTTAAATTCAATAATAATTTTCTAAGCTAATAAAAATGTATTCTAATTATAATGTATATATGTATATACGTTGTAAATAGAAAGCCTTTGGTTTTAATTTAATAAAAGATATGTTTTCAAATTATAATATATATGTATGTATATATATTGTGATTTGAAGTTATGTTTTAAAATTTTATATGATAACTTTCACAGCTAATATTAAAATGTTTTCTATTTATAATATATATATATATGTATATATTGTAAATAGGAAAGCTTTAATTTGAATTTAACAAATAAAAACAAGTTTTCGATTTCTAATATATATATTGTAATCTGGAAAATTATGTTTGAATTTAATACAATTCCTTTCAAAAGCTATTTAAAATTAAATTCTATATTTTCAATACATAAGATAAAATTTATTTTAAAATGTGTTAGCTTAAATAAGATTTAATAAAAGTATTATTTTGCTTTCTTTTAAAAAAAATTACTTAAACTAAAATGGTTTATCAATATATATAAAGGTTTAATTATACTTTCTTTTTAAGTATCTTATGAACTAAGAATAGTTCGCAAACATATAAAAGCATATAAAATATATAATACATTAACTTACTCAAAACATAAGTAATATATAAATAAATATAAACATAAATTCATATTTACATAAATACAAAAACATAATTACTTAGTAAGATAAGGGGTTTAAACATAAAAATACATTGTTTTACCATTTGTAAGAAATATTATTTGACAATTGTAACTAATTTAAGTCATGCTTTTACAAGTGGCTTACACTTCTTTTTATTATTAATTTTATGTATTAGAGAGAAATCTATTTTTCCCATTTTCAGTTTAAACCATTTCTTTCTAAATCTTTCTTCTCTTCTCTAAACTAAAACTTGAAACCAAAACCAGAGAAAACTCAAAGCAATAGCTACAACAACTATTTCATTTTCAACATGATCAACAGCAAGCATTCAAAGAATCAACTCAAATACAAGTAAAGATCAACTTCAAATTCAAATACAGCAGTTCTAGATTAAGCCTAAAAGCCTGGTCTTTATTTTATGTGTAGTGAGTAAACCTTTATTTTTAAAAACAGTTTTTAATCTATGATTACTTAGATGCTTTTGATGAAACTTTTGTAGAAATATGGTTTGCATATAATTATGAATATAAATGCATGCATGTGCATATTGTGATCTTACTAGGAATATCTGTATATATCCATGTATATAAGCCTCTGTTGTTTCACAGACTTAGGAATAGCCTTTTAAAATTCATATTTTCTCATAGATTCGATTTTAGGCTTTGATTCCTAAATGAAAACTGTTCATAACAATGTAATATCAATTCTAAAAATAGTTTCAAGATTTTATATTTAGTATTTTTCATACGAATTAAAAAAAGTACAGTGATGATAAAAAAGAAGTCAAAAATCAATGTTTAAATTTTCGAGTTTGAATTTTATAATGTGATTTGTTTTGCAAAATCATGAATTTAGGTAAAGAAATCATGATTTTTAGGTTAGTAACCGTTGAGCTATACTGAGTTGATCAGAATCAGTATATTTACCAAATTTCAACGAACGTAGTAAGTATGGTTGTCGGGCTTTGGTCTGGAGGAAGTAGGTAGCATGGCGGTCTTTGGAAAAATGATCGCCGGAGTTATAGTTCGCCGTGGTGGCCAGGGGACGGCGAGGTAGGGTTTTGATATGTTGTTTGTCGAGTTGGATAGTCGGGGTGATTCAGACGTCGTTGGTGCATCAAAACTAATCCGAGGGGGGGAAACGATGCTGGAAGACGAGGCGAAGCTTCGGTGAGATCGGCGAGGGTTCTCGAGGTCAGGTTCTTCGGTGTTTGAGATTTTTCCGTCGATGTTGTGGTTTTAAGCTTGATCGAATAGTTCGATTTCGTCTCACGGTGAGTTCGACGAAGCTGAGGGGTCGAGTTCTTTAGCGTGATTGTAGGTGACTTAGAGATGGCCGGAGCGAAGGTCGGAGGTGATTTGGTGGCTCGTACATGTGCACGCGTGTGCATTTGTGTCTGGCGATGTTAAGTTTTGGGAAGTAGGATGCTTTACTCGGGTTTGACTTGGAATGATATGGGTTTGTCTTGAAGTAAGTTGTGAACGCGAGTGTTACGAGGCTGGCTCGGGGAAAGTTGTTGAAGGCTTGGGATTTGGTATGTTTTAGCTATCCAAGTTTAAAAGCAAAGAACTCAAGTTTTACAAAAGTTTCAAAATTTAAAAGAAAAATAAAAACAAGTTTTTCAAGTTAAATATTATATAAGTTCCAAAACAAAGTGTTTAAACCAGTTTTAAAGTTAATAAAATAATTAATTTTCAAAAGAAAAATGTTTAACGAAGTTTTTAAAATATATTTAAAGTAGATAAGTTTTAAAAAGATGTGATAAATAAGTTTTCAAGAATAATTATTTATTAAATTTATTAAACAAGTTTGAAAAGGTTTTCAATGATTTTAAATGTTAAAATTAAATGTTTAAATTGTTTTGTTTAAAGTAAATTATATATTTTTAATCATGTAATTAATCCCTAAATGTTTTTCTAAGGATATAATTAAGTAATTAATTAAGAGAGAGAATTTACCTTTAATTAATTAAGGTTGTGAGTAATTAAAGATAATTAACTAGTGAAATTAATTTAAAGTTAATCACTTAATGTAATTAATAAGGTTAATTAATTAATGTTATAAATTAAACGATTAATTACTTAATGAAAGTAATTAAGGGATAATTAATGAATTAATGTGAGGTTCCCTAACTAATAGTTAATGTAATTAATTTAAGATAATTAATTAGTTTAAGTAATTAAGAGTAATCACTTATGAAATTGATTAAGTATTAATTACTTAATATAATTAATTAAGTAATTAATTGGTGTAAGTAATTAATGAATAATTACTGAATGTAATTAAGTTAAGGGGAATTGCTTAAGGGAAGTAATCAGAGGATAATTACTTAATGGAAGTAATTAAGGATTAATTACCTGGTGTAACCAATTAAAGAATTAATGAATATAATCAATTAAAAGGGGTAGTTGATTAATATAAGTAATATACGGTAATTAATAAATGTGGTTAATTAAGAGATAATTAACTAATGCAATTAATTTCAGGATAATTAATTAGTGTAATCAAAGATCATTAATTAATGTAATTAATTAATCAGTGAGGGTAATTAAAGTTTAATTAATGTGGATGGTTAAAGGATAATTAAATTACTTAATTAATTAGAGGCTAATTAATTAAAGTAATTTAAGAATAATTAGTTAAGGATGATTAATTAAAATGGATAATTAAAGGTTGATTAAATAATTGATTTATAATTAATTAATGTTAAGTAAGTAGGATTTAAAGATAATCCAAGTGATTAAATTTGTAATTAATTTAATTGGAGATTAATTAAATCAATTAGGAATTAATCAATCTTGCTTATGGATGATTAAATGATATTGATTGCCTTGGATTATGCGATATCTCTGATATGTGCTGCTTTGTGATATGAGATGCTTTGGTTTAGTTGAGATGATACGGATTATCTATCTATGATAATGGGAGTTAACTATTTGTATGAATCTGTTATTATAATTATCAACTAAACTGTTTAAACCTTTAAACAACTTGGACTTTAAAACGGCGTTTGGATTTCGGTGAGACCGGGATAGGATTTCCAAATTGGATATCCGAAAACCACATCGATCCAAATTAAACAATAGGTCGTGAAATCCTATGTGAAGGTGAAGACTCGAAGTGTAAGAACTATTTGTCATTAAAACTCTAAGGGTGATTCCAAAACGAGTTTAACGGAGATAGTGCTTCCAGTTTCGAGATGAAGATTCAGGGCGCAAGGGCTATGGTCGTTAACTTTGAGGGTGATTCCAAAATGAGAGTAACGAGATAATGCCTTTGGTTTCGTTCGAACCCAGAACGGACTTGTGTGGATGAATATTTTTAGAACATCGTCAATGGAGGACGATGAGCATCCCGAGATATGTGTTCTATAAAGGTAACCGTAGCCTCAAGCTTCATCAACCGGGAATGACTAAAACAGGGGAGGTGCAGCAAGGCTAAGTCCGTTGCGCCCAAGTAGGATGAGATTTTTCCCTGTTTAGAGGTCCTTTTTATTCGGTTTAGTGTGTGGTTGGCCGCGCCAACCGCGGGGTTGTCTTGTTCGAGACTATCCAGTAAGGGATGGTTCCGGCCTTATGTTGCAGAGGATCAAGGTGGATCCTCGATACTCCGATCTAAGCCAGGTACTGTGATGGGCAGTACCCCAGTAGCCCTGCTAATGTATGGAATCCAATCTCCAATAAGTGCCCTCGATTTTGTTTGTATACTTATGTATGCTGGAATTTAATAATGTAATGATTTCGGCTACATGAATATTTATTTGAAAACCCTAGACCCTATTATAATATCACTGGATTTCCTATCAAATGATTTGGTTATCGTAAGGTAAAAATTTTTCTGTGTTTATGTGCGGGAAGTCTTACGAGATACCTTTTCTTTTCAAATGATTTTCAAAGTTAAACAACTTTAACCCGTTTACTCACACCAGACCCATGTCTGACCCGGAGTTTATTTTCTGTTTTCTTAAACTCTTGGGTACTCCAATTTTTATGAGTAGCCAAGGGATTCAGGTTAGTTTTGATGAATTATGGAGGAGATTTGGAGCAGGAGACTTCAGCATATGTAGATATTTAGAGTTTCCGCTGTGATGATGTATTGTAATGGATTCTGAGTTGTATGATAAACAGATCTTTACAACTGAATATTTGTGATGTATAAGCTATGTAACCCTGATGTATATGATATTATGTATTAACCTATGTGATGTAATATATATTATTCGTTCCGCTGTGAGATTCTGATATTGTTTACTTATTTCGTTCCAATCTTTTCTCTTTTCTATCCCTTTCTTTCTTAATAATGATGCATCTATCTATGGATTGAAAGGCGGGTCGTTACATTATACTCATTTTACAACTATTTTGAAAACTAATTACTATTTTACAACAATTTTAAATCTGTTTTACAAACTAATTACTATTTTATAACTATGTTGCAACTATCTAACTATTCTACAGCTATTTTACAACTAATAACTATTTTACAGCTACTTAACTATTTTAAACTTTTCAAGCAATTTTCTAAATGCGAACTGGTCAGAGTAGAAACTGTTTATGATTAAATACCAATTGAGATAAGAATAGAAGTGATAACCCAAATCGAAATTGAAGCAATTGTGGATAAGTGAATGAAATCAAAATGAATGTGAATAAAAAGAAAATTGATTTAGATAATAATCAATGAAGATAAATACGTAGGATATACGTATATTATTCTATTCGCATAACGATTTGATCGAGATTCGAGCATAGAATTTCGAGATATATCGATACGAGTTGTGATTTTTCACTCAATTTTCGACGGCGAACCCTGAATATGGATTTTTGATTCTTTCTGGAAATTCTCTATCATAGTTATGACTATGCAAGGAGAATGATGGTTTCTGATCAAGAAATCAGATCCAAGTCCGCATAGGAAGTCGGGTGAACGATACTAGTTAAGAAGTGAAATTGTGTGATCGAGTGAGCGATCAGATTTGATATTGCGTACAGATGATATATGTACATCGTACGTGCTTGAATGAGATAGATATTGAAAATTTTGAAAAGGAATGTAAAACTGATTTTGAAATGGAAAAGTATTCTTTAAAAAAAAATATATGATGAATAAAAGTGGAAGTTGGATATCACTATAATTGGAACTTACTTTATGAAGATATAGTAATGTGGAAAATAACTTTATGAAAGGAAATTGAACTTGAATGTTGATTTGGCGTAAACAAAGTGTATATATATAATTGTTATATATGATAAACTTCCCTTGTTGAATCTAACCAGAAGAAAAGATCTTTGAAATATTTGAAGTATAAAAAGAAATTTATATAAATATGAAGTGATCTAAAGATTTTTCAAGTTGGAGGGAATAAATTTAAATATATCTATATATATGAATAATTTTATGAGAATGTAATTGAAAAGGGTTTTTGGAACCCGTTGATTTTGAACGTCTTTTGATTTTGGAAAATCAATTTTAGGAATTTGGAAAGCCAAATTTATGAACTATCAATTTTGAGATATCGATTTTGTGTAAATGGGATTTATATGTGATACATATAAAGAGTATGATTTGAAAGATACTACGTGTATAGTATAAAATGCTTTGAGAATGCTATGGGGAAAAAGGCGCTCCCAATTAGAGTTGAAACTTATAATAGGAGATCAATGGGGGTGGTTCTGCCTTGAGCACTAAAGGGGGGTTCCAAATTTGATCCCAGAGGATGTCCGGACTAACTGTAGTTCCTGAGGATTGTGGTTGGGGTAGCAAAAGTCGAGGGCGCTGATGCCTACAGAGACATAGGGGTGATGGTGTAACAGTAGTGTAACCCGGTGTAACTGCGATCTACTGCGTTTCCATAGCGTAAGTCGATGGGTAGTGATTGTCTAAAGTCTACGTTTGATTTCTCTAGGAGAGAGACATAACATCGGTAGACTGCAATCTATGAGGACATAGAGAAAGTCGTGTGGCAGTGAGTGCCTACAGGCTACATTGGGACTCGACTGATGTAGTCTGCGATCTATGTGGTCTGTGTGGTGAAGTTTCATTTGGCTGCGAAATTTGAGGGCGCCGATGCCTAAAGTTACATGGTTTTTGCCGTGTCGGCAACGTAACCCTGGGTGTAGCTGCGATATGTGGTGGTTCCATGGTGTAATTGAGGGGTGCAGATGCCTACAGTTTTCTATGCATTTCACCGGGATGGCGACGTAATCATCGGGCTAACTGTGACCATGAAGGGGGTGATGATTTCCAGAGAATTCTCACCAAAAATGTTTTCTACATTTTCACAAAATGTTTTCCAAGTATTTTCACTGGGTGTTGAAAATGGGTTTACGAAGTACGTACAAATTTTCAGTCCTACGCCTGATCAACGTATGACCGAATTTTTTGAAAACAAGGATGGACTTGTTGAGACATCGAGTTATAAAAAGTATCTTTATAAAGCTATTTTGGTAATATTATGTAGATTTTAAAGTGTTTTAAACTTTAGAATAAAAAAGTAAAGAGTTATAAATGTTTAAAGGATTATTTAACTGATAATTCACAGTATAATTTAAAATTTCTTTCTTTGTTCCTTTTCGGGGATGAAAAGATTTAAAGGAAGGAGGAATGTGATGACCTAGGGTTTTGGCAATATTAATTTGATATTCTTCTAATATAATTATTTAAATTTGCAAAACCTACTAATTCAAAGCAAATAAAATATGCTAGCTATTTTACTATTATTCATATACATATAGTTTGTGAGTAAAATTATGGTTTGAAATTCAAAGTAAATATCTTAAAAATAATTTAGATTTAAAATCTACATTTAAACACTAGTATATATATTTAGTTATCGATTAAATGGTAATAACTTAAGTTTAAAATGAAATAAGAATAAATAAAAGGGTTTTACAATATTTCTTTAAGTAAACATGGTAAATAAAAATGTAAAAAAATAATAATAAAAATATAAAACATAGAAAATATAAAATATTATGCTAATGGGCATTTGTAAGCTAGAAAGAGATCTTGTGTACAAGTGTCAAAATAAACTGTTTCTTCATTTTAATACACATTTGTCTATATATATATATATATCAAAAAGTCTCCTTTCCTTTCATTTAAAAACAAAACAAACTAAAAACTGAGAAACCAAACAAAACTAGAGAAACAAATATACTACTTTAAGTTTTCATCTGCAACAAAGCAAAGATTCAAAGCAACTCAAACTCAAATCCAAGTAAGATCAAATCAAAAATCAAGTTAACAGTTTCCAAACCTCTGGTTTCCTATGCTCAAATTTTTATGGTGAGTAAACTTCACCTTTTTAAGCCTAGCCTACTTTATTATCTGATGCATGTGATAAATAATGGTAGTAATGTTGTGTAGATGTTTTTCATGGATGTAGAAATGTATTTTTGTCTGGGTATACAAGTTGAAAGTACTATGTGTGTATATGCTTGTCTTTGTTTCTTCAGCAGACCCAAAAAACAATTCAAAATTCAATTTCTCTTCACTCAATCACTTATAGGCTATGGTGTTTAAAAGAAATATGTTTGTATTAACTAAATCTTATTTTTAAAAATGTTTTCAAGTGAAACTAGTAAGTATATTTATCTGGAAAAATGAATTTACAGTGGAATCAAAAACATGTCAGAAATTAATTATGTAAATAACATGTTTCACATACATTATTGGATTCGTTATTAAAATTGATGATTTTTGGTGGAAGTTTTATGATTTTTAAGTATGTATTTGGGAGGGAATTGTGAGATGATCGGAATTGGGTTTTTATTCGAATTCCGACGATCGCGATGTTCAGTAGCATCAGGGTTGTAGCTGGATGATCGAAGATCATGGGAAAATTGGTTGGTGGATTTTCAGTTCATCGTGGTGGCGCGGCGTAGTATTAGTAGGGTTTTAGGTCATGAGCTGGACAAGGTCGAATTCATGGCGATTTCAGCACTGTAGCGGCGTCGAGATGGGTCAGAGTAAGGGAAAAGGAGGGTGATCGTACGACAAAGGTCTGGTCGAAGTAGTGAGTTCTCTGGTGGTCGGAGGTGGCGGTGCGTGGTGGATCTTTGCGATCATTTTTGGTGCCTTTTGTTGCTCACTTGCTTTATTTTCGATGGGAGGTTGGTGTCGGGTTTCTGGGTGGCTGAGGTGGACGGTGAGGTCAGCGGTGACTTGGTGATGTAGTCGATGGTGATCGCCGTAGCTCCAACGCCGTGTGCACATGCATGTATATCAGTGTGTGCCTGGGTGGGTTTGTTGCTGTAGTTAAAGAAGAAGGAAGAAGGAAGAAAGTTCAGGGTAGTTTGGATTTGGCTCGAGTAGGTGATCGTGATTTTTGGGTTTGGGCCCGAGTATTTTAGAAAGGAAATCAATGAATTAACCAAGTTTTTAAAACGAGTAAATTTTTGAACAAGTTTTCAAAGCAAGTTTCAAACCAAAGAATTGATGTAAAATGTTTTGAACTTAATTTGTTTTGATTTAGGGTAATTATATATTAGGTTAATTTTTATTTTAAATTAATTCCTAAGTTTATTTAAAATAAAATTAAATGATGTAATTAAGTGGATAATTAAGGTTATATATTAAACTTTAATTAATCAAAGTCTTAAGTTATTTTATATCTTAATAATTATTTGATTCCAAATGTTAATTAAGTAAAATAATAAATGGCTTATAAATAAGTTAATGACATTTAAGCAAGATTTATAAGTAATTAATTTATTCTATTTTAAATTAATTAGAAATGGTGTGACTACTCAATCTTTCTTATGAATGATTTAAATTGGATTGAATGTTTGGATTGCTTTAATATCTCCAGTACTTTAATTGCGATATTCTGGGATATGAGACATCTTGGATTGAACTGTTGATAAATGTGAGACATTTGTTTAAATAGACATATGTGATGGAAATTTCTGTGTGAATATGACATGATGAATTTAAATTGAATTGTCTTCACTTAAAAAACTTGGCTTAAAAGATGGCATTGGATTCGAAGAGATCAGGGTCGGATATCAGTGATATCCGGAACCACTTCGTTTAGTAACTACTATAATTCTTTATAGATTTGATTTTAGAATCAAATAGGCTGGAATGGAATAAATTAAGTAAACTTGGCCATTTAAAATAAGTAACGGTACTTAGATATTATTTTGTGAAACAAGTGTTTGGCTTTAGCAAGATAAAACTCATAGTGATGAACGAGTTATCTGGGTTTTCAAGAAGCTTTACAACTTAAGTATTTCATATTAAATGGTTTACTCACGCTGGTTTCCAGCCTGACTTGGGTGTTACCTTATTGTAGTGCTCGGGTCAGACCGAGTATTTCAGATTTTCAGATTAGGACATTCTGGAGCTCGAGAGACGAGCTGGATAACAGAGACGTATTGATAAGATTCTGCTGTATATTATGAACTATATAGACAGTATTTGGGGATAGGTGGTTATAACTGTCTAGATTTAATAGTTTATGTTGTCCTCTCATATCTTGTATGTATATTGGCAGTTACAGCTTTCTTTGTATAAAATGCTGCTATTTGTATATTATATTTTGTTCCACTACGATTGTGAGATTCTGTGCTGTTGTTTCTGTTTCTTTTTCAACCTCCTTTTCTTCTTAACCCTAATAGTCTGGATTTCCGACACTCGATTAATCGGCATTCTATACAGTGAACGTATTTTCGGGGTCGAAAATTTTTGGGCCGTTACACAGAAAGAAGGCAAAAAACGGAAAACCTTGCATTTACCATTTTTCTTTTGTGCACCTCTTTCCCCGTACTTGGAACTTATGCTGCTATTCTATAAAAATCTCTATTTTCTTTCCCAAGCATGGTTTTACATAAGAAAAATATTCCTTTTCAAACTTTTCCCAAGCTTAATTTATGAGAAAAATGTATTTTTCGTTTTCAATTCTCATTTATTTCTATTGACGTTTCTGTTACTTTCTTTAAGTTTGTTATTTTACTTTTAGTTACTTTTACCTGCTTTTACCTTTTCTTTTAATATAGCAGCTAAACACAGCTATCTTCTAAGGCTAGGAGGCCTAGGACCATGTCTCTCCGACGTAGAAAGGTCCTACTCTAGGAATCCAAATAACTCATGTGCTCCTCCTATCGCCTATTAGTTTTTACTAACTTACGCTGTATTACTCACGATGAATAAGATCTATTCACCTCTTCCTTTCCATATTCAAAATGGAATAGCTAAATCTCATTTACTGCAATGAATAAGGATTTTAATCTATGCAGTCCCTATCTAAAAGGTAACTAAGGTTGGGGAAATTTTCTCTTTACCTTTAATTTTCATTTTCCCCCAACTAAGGTCTATGTATCCCAATCACGCGTGTCTTATATCTTATTAATATTACTTTACCATTTTTCTGTAGTCTACACACAAGAAGCAACATGCCTAGGTTCTCACTACCATCCTATACGCTTTATAGGAACATTTAATATTACTACTAGAAGTAATCACTGCTATAGCCTTACACTTTTTCCCATCACATGTAGGAAATGATTCCTATCTATTCCATATTTAAAAGTTTGGTTTGGCATTTATCATTTCATTTTAAAAATTAAAGCTTCCAAATTTTTAAAACATAAAATCTCAAAATTCTTGCCTTTAAAAGTGTTACTTTGAAGTTTCTTTTAAATTCAAAGGTACTTGGTTACTTAACATTTTATCTTTCTAGACTTGCATCTTTACAGCCTTTTGAATTTAAATAATTCCCCAAACCTAGAGGAAAAAACTTAAAAATTCTACGTTTAAAACTTATTCCTCCTTTTCTTTTAAAGACCTTTACAGCTTTTCTTAAAAATATTTTGGACTTTTTGAATTTAACTGTATACTAAGCTTTTCTCTTCCAAAAACTTATTTACTTTTTCACCAAACCATTTTTCTCTAAACATGCCTTGCTTGTTCTTAAAACATTTTTTTTTCTTGACCTCCAAAAATGTCCTCACATGTTTTCAAAACATCTTCTTTTCATAGATTTTCAAATTTTCAAAAACTGAAGCATATAAGAATAATTATTCTATAAAAAAAAATCCATAAACTTTCCTACTCTTCCAATTACCTAACCTTGGAGGAGTTTCTAATTTACTACAAATGGGGACTTCCTACAATGGCAAGCAACCAATGCGTATAATTAATGAAAAAATATAAAACTTCCATTGCTTGGCTTTCCTACTACGGCTCTCTATAATATCCTTTCTAACTAACACTGTCTCTATTTATTACACTTCTTATTACGCCTAATGGCTTTATACCTTAATGTATTGGAACTAAAGCATTAATGCTAAAACCTTCTATGAATCCATTAAAAGCAAATTTCATGCGTTATGTGAAATTACAAAGAACATATTTTTTAATTTATCGAAATAGGCTATACAAAATATGGTGCTTTCCATACCCTGTACATCTCTTTCATGTATTTTGTATAACTTGCACAAAACATCTTTATTTGTGATTTGTAGAAAATTATTTCATTATTCATTTCATTCCAATAGATTAAAGTATGTTTAATCTATATTCACTTACAAGAGATACTTCCTGCTAAATTTATTGATTTAACTTACATCTTTTGTTTTTCAAAATGACTCATTTTCAAAACTGTTTTAATATTTTCATAACTAGAAAAGGTATTCAAATACTTATTTAAATAATAAGTGTACTTACAAACCACTTTATTTTGGTACTTAGAAATTATCTTCAAAACACCTTTTTATTTGGGTCAAAACAGATGTTGCGTAAAATACCATTACTACAATTCAAAAATACTGGTTTATGGATTCAATTAAAATAAATATTAACAAATCCCATATGTTATGTAAAAACATTTCCTTGGGGAGTCACCTTCTATAACAATAGTGTCATAGTCTATGCTTCCTTTATTTCGATCGAAAACATCTATTACAACAATTGTTGTAACCTACGTTTTTGATACTTAACACACTCTAGGTTTTTATATTTAAAAACTTTGTTTACCTATAAAGAAACTAGCGAGCTATACATGCTCTATAATTCTTCACAGAGAATTTCACTTTTAACAAAATTTACATCATATAAAAGCCAATTTAAATTTATACCACTTTTTTCTTCAAAAACCCAATATTTACTTCCTCAAGCATATTAACAATTATATATTATTACGTTTTTCAACTTTTTAATTCCAATTTTTTTAATTTATTGGGCTAGACATAAAGTGGATTTTTTTCTTACCACCCTAAGAATACCCTTCCTTAAACCTTGGAATCTTATTTCCTTACTAAAATCACTTATTCCTTCCAAAATAAGAATACTCTCCCTACCATCCCTAGGGAACTTTCCCGCTTTTTATAACATATGGATATTAATCTTCTCTCAAAACATAGCTTATTGTACATTATAAATCGGTAATAACTTAGGCTCAACACCCTTGGGTCATACCCAACCCAACTAGCAAACTATGCACAATTGTACTTCTAAAACTTTCCAAATGTTAAAATCAATAATTGGGGGCTATCTAGATTTTAGTACATAATATATTTATATTTTATTCAAAAATTCAAATACGTTCGCTCACTATCTACCTAGAAACCTTAAACCTTGCTCTAATACCAAATGCAATGACCCGAATTCTAGATGGTTCAGATTTTTTGCAAAAATGCTAAAAGTCAAGCCCACTTAAGCCCGAGTTGGGTATCTAGTATACTGAAAATAGACAAAGACAAATATATCAGAGCTCAAATAAATATCTCACAGCAGAACTAACTAAAATATAATAGTAAGTAAATACTCGCCAATATAATAACACTTTCTAAACAAGTCTCTTAAAGCTGGAAAGTCTCTGCCATCCGCCTAACCTGTAGGATGTTATGAGGAGGGGGTCAGAACTAAAGTTCTGGTGAATGGAAAAATTGTATACTTCTAAGCTTAATTTTACATATACCGTTTTATTTCCATTTTCTATTATATTAGGTTTATTGGGTTTATAATACTCTTGCCTCTATGCGTGAATCGTATCCATCTACTCCCTAGTAAATGAAAACATAGTAACTAATATATATGTATCTATATGCCTAATGACATCGATCTAGGTACTACCCTTAGTACCTTCTGTATCCTCCTCGAAAAGGACACCATCATCTTGCTCCTAGAGCGTCCTGCAACAACATCTATAAAGGACAGTTTCGTGAGGCCTACAATACAGATATTTCGTCGTCAACTATGAAAACGTAAAACTGCATCCACACTAGCCTATACTAATACTCAGACATCCACAATGTATCACCCAGTGGGTGCCTTGAGGACTATACATAATACTTCTGTCTACTCCCTGAATCCCGCCAACATGGTCTACTTTGTACGGAACTCGGTTAGGGATTTTCTATATCTGTAAAGGGTTGCTTCGTTAGGCCTATAATACAAATATTCTACGTGGTTAGTCTCTTTTCTCATCGTGGCTATGGCCCTTTGAAGCCACCCCTCAACTAATCTAAAGACCTCTAAAGAGCTAAGTGGCTGTGCCCTACAACATACAATCTAATATCCAATTGGCTGCGCCCCTCATCCAATGTCTTGATAGTGAAATAATCTTTGGCATGTTGGTTTAACTCTAGTTTTTCCTGAACTTGCTATTGGTTGATGATGGCTTGATCCCCGCGTGCGACTATCCTTTTGGGTCTTGCTCATGGGTCCAACCCACTAAAACCTACTCGCTAGTCAGAGTATGGTGTTATATGAATATCCTACTCCATTCATCAATCTTTTGACTACCTACAAAGGTCCGCTTTATTAGGCCTGCAATGCAAAATCAGTCAAGGCATACTCTCTTGATGGAATACCTACAGACCTACCTCCGGGGGTGCAGCTTTGTTAGGCCTACCCCAGAAGGCCATCGTAGAGTACCCTCATGTCCTGTTGAAGTCACACTTCCTACTAGCCCAAATTAACTAGGTTGGAATTGCTATTTTTATGATAAAAATTTGTGATGAACTGCTTCGTTAGGCTCTTCATCATTTGGGCTGCTTCAAACGCATCTTACCATTTTATTAGACCCTACGTCTAATCTTTTATTATGCATTTAGTTTACTTTTCTATTTCTGTTGGCTATTTTTTTACCCTAATCAGCATAAGCGTGACCCAGCCTCACCTAATTATTGTGCGACCATCTGTTCCTGACTGAAAGGGAATGCTATTGGTATGGGCCTTTCTTCTATGTTTTCTTATTAATTTAGTGTACGTTTTAAAATAAGCCTTTTTTGTTATCTCTAATTATAACCTATGTTATAATTATACATGTAATTGTTACTTCTATTTTTATAATAATCTATATGTTATAAATATAATTACAAGCGTATCTTTTCTATTTTAGTCTGTCTTCTTTTATTATAACATTGAATTCTCCTTAGTTCTCTTATATTATATGAAAATCTTGGCTTGGGACTACGTCCGACTGTCACAAATTTACTTATCATAATAACTGCTTTGCTTTTTTTCTACTGTCCATGCAGTAAATGCAGACCTAGAGACACTTCTGTTTGTTATTTCT
Organism: Allium cepa; assembly: GCA_030765085.1. Lineage (NCBI taxonomy): Eukaryota > Viridiplantae > Streptophyta > Magnoliopsida > Asparagales > Amaryllidaceae > Allium > Allium cepa. Next base: position 398,062,276 of record CM060938.1, on the reverse strand, counting down.
AGTCTTGTCAAACAATTAACTTGATTTCTTCTTTTATTTATTTAATTCTTCACTTTATTTTCTTTTATTCTAGGAAGTAGTTATGTTCTATTTGGTTGGTTACAAAAAATGTGCTAAAAATCCATTTCTATATTTTAACTATTGAATGATGCTATAAACAATAACTCATAATTGCAAGATATTTCTTTATATTATTTCTTTAATTATTGGTTAATGGAAATATAGAAATTTCTCTATTTTACACTAATTCCTTTTTTCTTTCTTTTATTCTTGAAATTACGTTTATCGTTATCTTTTAAATATATTAAACTATGGAGATGTGTAGTCTTTTCTAAACTAACCAATTAATCTATCACTAACTTTTAAATAAAGTTAATAGATATTCCCCTCTTAATTTATTTGTCCCATTTTAGCATAGTTAACTGTAAATTCCTTGCTTTTAGGCTTAAGCCCTTTTCTATTATTATTATGCCTATTATTCATATTTAATTGGATTCCTTTCTTTCTTTTCCATATAAATAATAGTTAAATATAAGTTCTCTTATAAAATTTACAGTATCAACATAACTAATTAACATAACTAATTACTGAAAATAAATGCCGTATTAAATATTTAATAGGGAATCTAACGATAATATATCATAAATGTAAAAGATACATAATGTAAATCTACTTACAAGTTGTCCTTAGCTTTGCTCCATGGTCTTAGCTCTGCTTCATGACCTTATTGGATCCCCTTCTAAGGTGTCTAATATTTTTATCCAGAAGATCTTCTACCCTGAAGTATTTTCTATTTTGGGTATAGCCTTAGGCAATGAACCCTATTGGGAGGAAATCTGAATGTGAGAAAACAGCTAGGCCTAGGTTTCTATTTATAGTGGAGTTTGGGGATCTCAGACAGTTGGAATTTTGAATTGAATCTGGTGCAATCACATCACGGGCCTCCACGAGTCGTTCGACCAAAAAATGATGTTCCAGATCGTGCAAAAATCAAATTAAAACACTTCGGCGTGCCCTTGGACGATTTTACGTCCAGGGCTACATGTCGGTCGACCTATAGGTTGACTTGTGTGTATTAGGGGTCGACCTTAGGGGTGACCCTTATGGATTGTGGGTCGACCTATGGGTCGACCCATGCTATTTTTTATTCCGTTTTCCTGATTTTTGTTTCTCTTGTAACTTCTTCATATTAAATTAGATTTCGACAAGTTATATATGAAAATTGAAAGGAAAATCACCACGGACACAGTGTTATAAGTTTCGAGGGCATATGCTGATAATTCGAAAAAAGTTTATTTTCTCTGTTTATAGTTATTTGATTATTTAATTATCTAAAAAGGCGGAGTGTTATAGGTTTTAAAATATTTTTAATGTTGTTTGAAGCTTTCAAAAGGTTTTATTTCCAATGATTTCGAAAGGTTTTTAAGACCTATACTCTAAATTTTTAAGGTGGACCTATGAAGTATATAAAGGAGTTTTGTAATGATTTCAAATACAAAACTTCAAAGAAGTATTGCTTGATAAAAATACGAGTTAAATAGTGTTAACTGTGTTTTATGAAATGTAATTCAAGGACCTTAAACCCATGGGAGTGGTATTGTTAAATTGTGGTTTACTTGTTCAAATATGAGTATATTCACATGATAACCCGTAACCGTATTTTGGAAAAAAAAGGGGTAGAAAAACCATTTAGGTTAACTTAATAGTGAATATAAAAAATACTTAAACTCCTGAATGAGTAGGATTGCATGAATGGAGTCAGGATAACCAAAAATATAGCATGCTTTAACTTTGTCGTTACTGGAGGTGGCCAAAAAGGTTCATAGTAAACTCATGAAAACTATGATAAGGTAGTTATTAGTGTATACCAAAAGGTTCATAGTAAACCCATGAAAACTATGATTTAGCAGTTATTGGAGGAAACCAACAGGTTCGTAGTTAACACATGAAAACTATGTTTTAAGCACTAGTATGAGATAAGTGGTTTGTACTGAACCCATGAAAACTATATCCAGACTAAGAATTATGTTCGTCGATGGAATTTCGATTGGTTAGAACTCTATCGGTCGAATTTGTAATAAAAATAACCACAAGTGCACGACGTACAATTCTAGTACGTGGCAAGTAAGGGTCGATCCATAGGGAATTGTTAGATTTTAAATTTCTATTCAAATAAATTAAACCAATATTTGAAATTGTCATTAGCTAAAAATGTAGAAAACTAGAAAAATAAAATTGATAAAAATACGGGAGTTTAAAGGCAACTTAGAGGCAATTTCCACTATCTAGATCACATAAATCAATAAAGTGAAGTTATGATCTCTCTTTTGTCATTAGTGAGTTTAGTTGAAATGTTTATCATAAGTATGGCCTATTGCTGCTATTAGTTAGCTTAACATAAGCCATCAAACAATAAAACACTCTGTAACCTACTTGATAACTCTCATGAAAAATGACAATGAACATGAAAATAAAATCTATTTTAAGCATGGCCTATTAACTATTGATTAGAAATATAGACCAACAAATTTTGGTTTCAACATTCCATTCATTACCCTAATCATATATAAATGAAGAGGTAATTTTTATTTACGATTATTTAAGCATAGCCTATTTGGTGTCAACAACATAGGCTATCAAATTCAAACCTAAAACAACAAAATTTAACCACTTCAAACATTTCACTTAAGCACAAAAGTGAACATAAATGATCCAAATGTTGAATCTGCATACCAAAGAGCTTCATTATCCCTAAACTGAAGGGGTTTAGCCTCTCAAATTTTTTATCATTTCAAGAAACGTAGAAAGAAAAGTGGAACAAAAATTAAAGGAAAATGCAAGCTAATAAAAAAAGAACTAATTACAATGAAATAAAAGCTAATTCTACTTGCATGAAAAATAAACTACACTACTAGCATGAAATGAAGTAAATAAAAAAAGAGCATATATTAAAATTGCATACAAGGAAAATGCATGAAAGAAATGGCTAAATAGCCATGAATAGAAAGACTATTAGTTTAAATGTGCATGAAAGAAATGGCTAAATAAAAAACTCAAACTACCCCTTAGGAAGTGTGGTGGTCAAATAATCATTAGCATGTGATAATTCCCATTTAAATGTGCATGAAGCTTTAATGGTTATTAGCATGTGCATTAGCTTCTAATTGTACATCAAGGTAGGTGGGTAGGTGGGGTGCTCCATGATTCATGACATGAATTATTTCCATCTTCATTTGCTTATCTTCACTTGTGCATGCATATCTCATCATGAAACCACTTATATCTGTGTTCAAATTCCTACAAAAATAATATAAAAATTTCCTATTAAATTTTCTCAAATTAATATATGCACAAAATGAGCATTTTGCCCCTATATGAAGATGAATATATAAAGATTTGAAAATAATTTGAATTTTGGTTTAAACATGTTAAAATAACCAATATGATGATTTATTTAATTTAACTAGAATAAATATGGTATAAAAAACATGCACATTTACGTGCACATCAAATTGAGATCACTCAATAGGTTCCTAGTAAACCAATGAAATCTTGGATAAGAAAGTGGCTAGTGGAAGTATCACTAGGTTCCTAGGAAACCCATCAAAACAAGGATGTGAAGTGAGTTATTGGATAAATCCATAGGTTCCTAGTCAACCCGTGAAAGCTAGGATAATATAACTAGTTATTGGAATAACTAATAGGTTTAGGGAGACCTATGGATTAAATAAGTTAATAGCAAGAGCTTATAGGTTCTTAGTGATCCCATGAAAACTATGAATAGGATAGGGATGTCTTTAATTATTTAATAGTTATTAGTGAACCAATGAAAACTTAAAGGAAATCTTAATTATTTTCAAGTATGCATATCATCATAATATTTTGAAAATGTATGTTTTAAACATTGTGGATGTAGTAGTACAGTATATGGTTTTATAAAGGATTTAGGATACTAGTGAGGGGAATACCTGTTCCGCTAAGCGGCGTGGTCTGACTAGATATCTAAAATGGAGTGGGATGTTAGATTATTATTCATAACATGCTTTACATTTGACTCAAAGTTTTTGGTTTTCTCTTAAACTCTCGGATACTCAATTGATTTTGAGTAGTTAGAGATTTAAGGTTTTTAGGTTTCTTCTTAGACGAATAAAGCTTCCGGAGGCGTGTAGGAGGTAGAGAGTTATTTATAGTTTTTCTTTCCGCTATGTATTTTGTTTGTAAAGGAAGATTTTATTAGCCTTACTATATACTCTGATCAACTAAAGGGCATCTTCATATGTCGCTGTTGGCGTATTTGTAATAGTTATATTTTGCAGAACGTGATAATTTGGAGATTATATAATGAACATGAAATGTTTTGATTTGAATGCGGAAATATGTTTTTGAATTGTTAAATATTTTACATATTTCTGCGATCTACATATCAATGAATCTAACACCGCCATAATTGGTCGCCCAAGGTTAATAACTATGGATGACTACAACATCCATAGATGTTAGTTTTGGGCCTCCCAGTAGGGGGATGTTACAATCTACGACACCTTTCGACAACGTCGAAAGGCGCTATGAAGAAAGCAACACTAAGAAGTCAGCAAAGAAGAAAGGATGGTAAACAACCTTTCGACAACATCGAAAGGAAACTGGGATTTCGACCAGGTCGAAAGGATGGAATAGAGTGAAGGAATTGCTAGATCATGACAAGAAGAACAGAGACACCTTTTGACAACGTGGAAAGGAGGCTTAACTTTCGACCAGGTCGAAAGGCTCAAACAACATATAAAGGAAGGCCTTTCGATAATGTCGAAAGGAGGCATAACTTTCGACCAGGTCGAAAGGGTTCAAAATAGCATATAAAGGAAGGCCTTTCGACAACATCGAAAGGAGGCATAGCTTTCGACCATGTCGAAGGGTTCATAAAAGCATATAGGATGGAAGCCTTTCGACAACTTCGAAAGGAAGCACAACTTTTGACCTGATCGAAAGGGTACACAACAATATATAAAAGGAGCGTCTTCTGACATTGTCGAAAGCAAGGACACGGAAGGGAGGCTGCCTGCATCTATAAATAAGACCCAAGGAGACACATTTTAGGGATCCGATTTCTCTCTTTCCAAACTTGTATTTTCTTAAATAAAGCACTGTAACCCTAATTTGGGGAAATTTTTGATTTGGGAAATCAAGGAATAAAAGTTTACTTGGATGAAAAAGGGAAGTCTCGAGTATTATTGATTACTTTACTGTTTTCTAAAACCTTGGTTGGTTTAACTTCTATTTTCCAGGTTTAACCCCATCGAAAGTTACCTGTCGATAAGGTCGACGACACTTCTGATCCTAACATCTAATGTAAACTTTTGAAGCCATCAACTCTGTGGTCTAAAGCTTTCGAAAAGGTCAAAACATCTCAATAAGATCGACAAAACTTCTGATCCAAATATGTAAACTTTCGAAGCCATCAACTCCGTGGTCTGAAGCTTTCAACAAGGTCAAAACCTGTTCTCTAAATACCAGAACTTGGATTTACAGGTTTAATCCAAATGAAGTTATCCCCATAGCTGCCCACTCCAAATCCACTAAAGAATAAGGCTTTTGGCATAAACTTAATGGAAACTAACACCCAAGCTTTTAACAAGGTCGAAACCAATTCTTTTAAGATTTAACTTAAGGAATTTTAACTTCATTGGAAGGAAGGCCTTCAAACGAGATATCATACTAGCCCAACAGGGTCAAAAGGTTACTTAACCCAAAGACTATACCTTTCAACGATGTCAAAAGGTCTAAACCAAGAATTATTCACAAATAAAGCTAAATTGGAATGTAGTTCCTAAGGGAATCACTCCCACTCTTCACCAAAAGACTATCCATCTTACTTAACATTACTTTAGGGTGTTGACAATAAAACTTGTTAATATTTAAACTAAAATAGAGGAACTAGAGATAGAGTTAAGTGTGATTAGAGAATAGTGGTATTATGGGTTTATCCAAGTCAGAGGTTCAAGCCCTCTTTCTAGTGCCAAAAATGTTGACAACATTCTTGTCAATACCCCAAAGATGTGCTAAAGATTGAAGGTTATCCTTTAAGAAAGGAGAGTAGAAAGGGTGGTATGTATCCTTCCTGAATTTCCTCTTTGAATAAGCTGTAGTTGATGAATGTTTCCTAAATAGAATTTTCAACATTGTCGAAAGGATTGGTTTCTATTTTAAATAACCTTTCGAATCAGTAGAGTTAATGTGGTTTCTTCTTCGAAAGCCTTCGTTTCGACTCAGTATAGATACCCTGAATTAGGTTCACCTTGGTAGGTTTCGACCTAGTCTAAGGCCTGAAGCTGTTGAAAACCTAGATTTAGTTTAATGGTCAAAAGATGGTTTTTCGACCTTGTCGAACGCTGTGCACTTTCCCATCTTGTGTTTGAATTGACAATCTCAAGCTATAGTGAATCCAATATGGGTTTCGACCTTGCCAAAAGCTTAGATCATGGGCTCCTTGTGTTGGATGTAGGTTTCGGTGAGTTATGGCTAGGTTTCTCCCTTGTCAAAAGCAAAGGTTCAAGGGGAAAGTTGCTCAAAGTAGTTATCGATAGAAACTTGATTGTCAGAGGTTTCGACTATGTCGAGAGGGTCCTATCAACACAGGTGACACCTGAAACACAATGTTAGACTAGATAAAAGCTTTTAGAACATAAAAACTGATGCAACGCGATCTACAAGTTCAACAATGGAGTTAAGTCGGTCCAGATCCTTAGGTCGCTCACGACCTATCAAGGTCTTTAAGCCACCACAACTAGCAAATGAAGGTTATGAAAGTTGCGAACGACTTAATGAAATTCCAGAATCTCGACCTATCGAGTTACTAACTCAGCATGCTTTAGGTCGCTCTGGCCTTTTAAGTCGCGAACGACCTACCAGAATGAACGAGTTACGACCTAACATCCTATCACCTTATATCGCTCAGAACTTAGGTCGCTGCCTTTAAGTCGTTGAACACTAGGTCGCAGGAAGCTGGTTGCTCTCGTAAGCCGTCCGAGATCCTTAAGTCGTAAGTCGTCCGAGTTTGTAAATATGTGTTGTATTCGGTTGTGTTGTAAATGTTATGTCATTGACGACCTTACTTAGGTCGTAGGTCGTGTACTGGGCATGTTGTGTTTGTTGAGTCATTGTGTTGTACATCTGTGAATGTGTGTTGTATTGTTAGGTCGCGTACGACCTAAGTAAGTCGTGTGTCTTTTATGAGATAAGTCGCAAACGACCTAAGTTAGGTCGGTGGTACTGTCTAATTGAACCGTATGTTGTTATAGCCTATTAATAGGCAAGGGCGGGTCATTAGTAAGGGGGTTCATATTGGAATAAAATTCTTGTTTGTTAGCTTTGTGCTTTCATTAAATCGGTAGTGAGTGTGATCTCCTATCTCCACCTACGGTATTCGAGTGCGCTCGAATCAACATTCGTTGAAACCAATTCGCGGAATCTAGTGCGTTTGATCAACGCTTGAAGAATTGTAGATCTCTTTTCACGGTATCGTGCGCGATCAACGTGTCAGAGATAGCTAGAATTCGGTATCTTTGGATCAACGAATTTGGGCCTTTCGGTATACCTCAATCCATCGATCGATACTTTCGCCGTTTCATCTAAGTTTCGTATTACCTTCATCATTTTGGTATCAGAGCTAGACTTAGCCAATCATAGCTAAGCCGAGTCTTGGAGCCAAGGAGTTTAAAGTTTGGTATTCATCACGTTCATCGTGAAGTTGCAACAAGTTGGGAGTTTTCGATCCATAGCAATTTGGATCAAAGTTTGAAAGAGTGTTTGAAGTTGAAAGCCGAGCATCACTTTGTGTTGAAGTGTTTAAGGCCGAGAGCCAAGAGTTAGAGAAGGCCGTGCCTTGTTTGTTCCAATTTGAGTTGAAAATTTTGAATTTTGTGTTTGAATTGTTGAAGTACTTGTGTTGATTCAATCATGCCGCCAAGGAGAGCTAATCGCCATCAGAATGTTGAAGCGTTGTATAGAAAAGAAGAAGCTGAACAAATGGAACAACGCATCAATGAAAAGTTTGATGAAGGCATTGGAAAGTTAGAGAAACTGATGATTGACATGAATGAAGGTCAAAGAAGAAGGTCGCCAATCTCGAACCATGGAGGAAACAGAGTTTCACCATCGGTTACGGAAGCGAGGGTGTCGCCACAATCTTTTAGAGAAAGAAGAGAAACATCAATTTCATCGAGAAGAGATCACCATGAATATAGACATGAAGAGAGAAGAACTCCACGTGAGTTTGGAGATGAGCCATATCGAGATGAAGAGAGACATAGCAGGAGAGACATGCGTGATCAAAGGGACGTTGATGGTCAAGATCGATATAGACGTACATTTGATTTTGATGAAGATGGTGATAGAGCTAGCATTCATTATCGAGATCGAGACCAAGTTCGGAATCAATATCGAGATGTTGAGGATGACCGACGATGGGAGTCGGGTATGAAGATGGAAATTCCAGAATTCAAGGGTAGAATGGTTGCAGAATAATTTTTGGATTGGTTGTCTAATGTTGAAGAGATCTTTGATTTCAAGGAGGTTCCCGATAATAGAAGAGTGAAGTAAGTTGCTACAAGGTTGAGGGGAAGAGCTATGGCATGGTGGCAGCAAACCAAACTTACATGAGAACGGATGGGGAAGTCAAAGATTGAATCATGGGAGAAGATGAAGAAACTGATGAAAGCTACATTTTTACCTTATAATTATCAATCACTCATGTATCAGAGGTTGCAGAATCTTAGGCAAGGAGCGAAGACTGTTAATGATTATGCTGATGAATTCTATCAACTGATTGCTCGAAATGATATCATGGAGACAGAGGAACAATTGACTGCTAGATTTGTTGAAGGGTTGAGGATCCAGATCCAGGATATGGTGAACATGTTTAACCCTAGATCTGTTGCTGAAGCGCATCAGAAAGCGTTGGCTTGGGAGAAGCAGGGAAGACGAGTAGGTGGTGTGTTTACAAATTCCAACAATCAAGTGAAGGGTGTTAGTGGGAGCTCCGATGTTCCTAAAACTGTCAGTAAACCAGTTGTGCATGAGGTTATGAAGGCGAAGGTCAATAACAGTTTCAAGTGTTATAACTGCCAAGAAGTGGGCCACAAAATCAATGAATGTCCGAAGCCAAAGAAACGAGTGATGGTAGCTGAGGTTGAAGAAGAGGATGTAGAAGCTGAATGTTCCAATTCACCTTATGTTAGGGAGGAAGAAGAGCTGTCTGGAGATGAGGGGTGTAATTTGATGATAAGGAGGTCTTGTCTAACACTAAAGCAAGAGGATGATTCTAGCTGGTTGAGGAATAACATCTTTCACTCTACATGCACTATTCTGGGAAGCGTTTGCAAGTTTGTTATTGATGCTGGGAGTTGTGACAATATTATCTCTACAGAAGAAGTGAGGAATCTGGAGTTAAAGACTGAGAAGCATCTAAACCTTACAAGTTAGCATGGTTGAGAAAAGGTGGTGAGGTGAAAGTTGGACGAAGAGCTTGTGTTAATTTTTCGATTGGGAAGAAATACAAAGATGAAATTTGGTGCGATGTTGTGGACATGGATGTGTGTCATCTGTTGTTGGGCAGACCATGGCAGTTTGATAGAGCTGTACAACATGATGGCCATGCTAATAGCTACAGTTTCATGTTTGGAGGTACTAAAATCACTTTAGTTCCCAAGAAGCAACAACAGAAGGAAAGCAAGTTGGAGGAGATTGAAGAACTGAAAACATTGCTATCTTTGAAGGAGTTTGTTAAGGAAGTTGGAGAGGAGCCTGAAGTCTTTTTGTTTATTGGACATGAGAGTAATGAAGTGGTTGAAATTCCTGAAGGAGTCAAACAAGTGCTGGAAGAATTTGACGATGTATTTCCTAAAGAGCTACCAATGGAGTTACCACCGTTGAGGGATATTCAACATCAAATAGATCTTGTTCCAGGAGCTGTGTTGCCACATCGACCACATTACAGAATGAGTCCAAAGGAACATGAGGAGTTAAGAAGGCAGGTAGAAGAATTACTTGAACAAGGGCGTGTGCAGGAAAGTTTAAGTCCTTGTGCTGTACCAGCCTTGTTGGTGCCGAAGAATGATGGAACATGGAGGATGTGTACCGATAGTCGGGCACTGAATAAGATCACTGTGAGGTACAGATTCCCAATGCCCAGATTGGATGATTTTTTAGATCAGTTGAACGGGGCAACTATCTTTTCGAAGATTGATTTGAAAAGCGGGTATCATCAAATTCGAATTAGATCAGGAGACGAATGGAAAACAGCGTTCAAGACACGAGAGGGGTTGTACGAATGGCTGGTTATGCCGTTTGGTCTTTCGAATGCACCTGTACGTTCATGCGGGTGATGAATCAGATTTTTAGACCATTTATTGGGAAATTCGTGGTGGCGTATTTCGATGATATTCTGATATACAGTGGAAGTCCAGAGGAACACTTGCAACATTTGAAAGAAGTATTGATGGTACTGCGACGGGAACAATTTTATGCTGCAACGAAGAAATGCGTGTTCATGACGCATAGTGTTTTATTTTTGGGATATGTTGTTTCAGGAGAAGGTATTCAGGTGGATCAGAATAAAGTTGAAGTAGTCAGAGATTGGCCACAGCCGAGGACAATAACGGAAGTAAGAAGTTTTCATGGGCTAGCGTCATTCTACCGAAGATTCATTCCACACTTCAGTAGCGTGATGGCACCAGTTACTGATTGCATGAAAGGGAAGAAGTTTGTTTGGTCAGAGGAAGCAGGGGTTGCTTTTGAAAAGATCAAAGCACTGTTGACGACAGCACCAATTCTTGTTCTACCAGACTTTCGGTTGTTATTTGAGCTACATACCGATGCATCTAAGGTTGGAATTGGAGGGGTGTTGAGTCAGAAGGGGCGTCCAATTTCATATTTCAGTGAAAAGCTTTCAGGGGCAAAAATGAGATATAGCACGTATGATGTGGAATTTTATGCTGTTGTGCAAGCGGTGAAACATTGGAGACACTGTCTGTTCCATAAGGAGTTTGTATTATACATTGATCATGAAACTTTAAAACATCTGCAAGGACAAGAGAAAATTTAAGCTAGACATGCATCGTGGATCACATACCTGCAGCAATTTACATTTGTTGTGAAACATAAGTCAGGAATTATGAATCGCGTGGATGATGCGTTGAGCAGAAGGAATCATTTATTGACTACTATGAAAGTTGAAGTAACGGGGTTTGATATACTTCCAGAATTATTTATCGATGATCCTTATTTTGCCAAGGTGGTGAATGAAGTAGAGAAGGGAAAGACGGATGAGTACATGTTAGTGGATGGTTTTCTGTTCAAGGGGGATAAATTGTGTATTCCAGATAGCATTTTGAGAATGAAGATTATCAAAGAATTGCACGAGGAAGGACATGTGGGCCGTGATCGTACAATGCAGTTGATAACAAAATCTTATTTCTGGCCTTCAATGAGGAAAGAGGTAGAGAGTGGAGAGATGTCATATCTGTCAGGTTCCGAAGGGAACCGCGACCAATGCAGGATTATATATGTTGTTACCTGTACCGACTAAACCTTGGGTTAATGTGAGCATGGATTTTGTTTTGGGTTTGCCTAGAACTCAAAGGGGTAACGATTTCATTTATGTGGTGGTTGACCGGTTTTCGAAAATGGCACATTTTATTGCTTGTAAGAAGACAGCGGATGCTGTTCATGTTGCTCAGCTATATTTCAAAGAGATCTATCGACTTCATGCGTTGCCAGAATCTATTGTTTCGGATAGAGATACTCGCTTTCTGGGTCATTTTTGTCTAAGTTTGTGGAAGATGGTCGGAACGAAGCTGAATTTTAGTAGCGCTTACCATCCGCAAACTGATGGGCAAACGGAGGTGGTTAACAGATCGTTGGGGAATCTATTGAGATGTCTGGTGAAAGATAGTCTGAAAAGCAGGGATATGAAGTTATGTCAAGCGGAATTTTCACATAATCATGCCGTGAATCGAAGTAATGGATTTAGTCCGTTTCAAGTTGTATCCTCTACAATTCCGAAAGGACCGTTGGATTTGACAACAGTGCCATATCAGAAGGGAGTTGTTAAGCGGGCAAGTGACTTCGTAAATGAGTTACAGGAGTGCCACAGAACCGTTCATGAACGGTTGCTTGCATCTAATGAAACATATAAACAACTGGCGGATAAGAAGCGGAGAAGTGTGAATTTCAAGGAAGGTGATTGGGTTTACGCAGTACTGATAAAAGATCGTTTTTCGATAGGAACGTACAATAAATTGAAAGCGCGAAAAATTGGTCCAGTTGAAACTTTGAAGAAAATCAATGAAAATGCGTGTCAATTGAAGTTACCAGATGATGTTCATACTTCTGATGTTTTCAACGTAAAATATTTAATTCCATATCATGGAAATGAACTTGTTGTGGAAGGAGATAGTGAAAATTCGAGGTCGAATTTCTGTCAACCAGGGGAGGATGATGCAGCGCGATCTATAAGTTCAATAATGGAGTTAAGTCGGTCCAGATTCTTAGGTCGCTCACGACCTAAGGAAGGCGAGTTACGACCTATCAAGGTCTTTACGCCATCACAACTAGCAAATGAAGGTTATGAAAGTTGCAAACGACTTAATGAAATTCCAAAATCTCGACCTATCGAGTTACTCACTCAGCATGCTTTAGGTCGCTCTGGCCTTTGAAGTCGCGAACGACCTACCAGAATGAACGAGTTACAACCTAACATCCTATCACCTTATATCGCTCAGAACTTAGGTCGCTGCCTTTAAGTCGCTGAACACTAGGTCGCAGGAAGCTGGTTGCTCTCGTAAGCCGTCTGAGATCCTTAAGTCGTAAGTCGTCCGAGTTTGTAAATATGTGTGGTATTCGGTTGTGTTGTACATGTTATGTCATTGACGACCTTACTTAGGTCGTAGGTCGTGTACTGGGCATGTTGTGTTTGTTGAGTCGTTGTGTTGTATATCTGTGAATGTGTGTTGTATTGTTAGGTCGCGTATGACCTAAGTAAGTCGTAAGTCGTGTGTCTTTTATGAGATAAGTCGCAAACGACCTAAGTTAGGTCGGTGGTACTGTCTAGTTTAACCGTATGTTGTTATAGCCTATAAATAGGCAAGGGCGGGTCATTTGTAAAGGGGGTTCATATTGGAATAAAATTCTTGTTTGTTAGCTTTGTGCTTTCATTAAATCGGTAGTGAGTGTGATCTCCTATCTACACCTACGGTATTCGAGTGCGCTCGAATCAACGTTCGTTGAAGCCAATTCGCGGAATCAAGTGCGCTTGATCAACGCTTGAAGAAATGTAGATCTCTTTTCACGGTATCGTGCGTGATCAACGTGTCAGAGATAGCTAGAATTCGGCATCTTCTAATCAACGAATTTGGGCCTTTTGGTATACCTCAATCCATCGATCGATACTTTCACCGTTTCATCTAAATTTCGTATTACCGCTTCGTCAAAAACAATCTAAAAATTGCTAGTTTCCCGTTCACAAGCAAGAGATGATTTTATTGCTTCAAATCCCTAAATTTATTTACAAATTAGGGTTAACTTTGTTTAAGAGTATACAAGTTGAGAATGAGAGGAATCAGATCCCTAGAATGTGACCCCTTAGGTTTTAATTATAGGTGTGGGCCAGCACCTTTCAACCCTAATGCTTTCGACTGGGTCTAAAGGTGGCTTCCAAAAGACTTAAGCATGTTTCCACCTTTGTCTAAAGGTATGGTGGTGCTCCTCTTCTTTGAGTTGTCTTATATGTGCTTCTGAATTTGTCTATAGCTCTTGCTCATTGGTTTTGATGATGTTGGTTGCGCCTGTGCTCTTGTTTTTGATCTGATGCAGAACCCTTCTTGGACCACATTGGTTTCAACCGATTCGAAAGGATTTATATAGCTTTCGAAGGGGTTTCTCAAGATAATACTTTCTTTCTAGCAGCTTAAATGAAGGAAAAACCATTGTTTCGAATGGTTTGGCGTTTGTTCAAAGAGCTATTCTTCATTACCTTCAGAAGGTGTTGCTTCGACTTAATCGAAAGGTCTTCATCTAATCAAAAGATTGTTAATGAAGGCGGAAGGGTGCTTCCAGCTCCTTCATCTTCTTTGAAAGGTAAGAACCCTCTGGATGTTGATTGGAGAAACCTTCCAACAACTTTAAAAGGTTCTGAAGCTTTCAGATTTTGATGACAACATTCATTCGACTCCTACGAAAGGTTTGGCTGGAACTCTTTTTCTCTTATTTTCTACTTAAGGAGGTCTCGACTCGGTCTAAAGGTAATATTTGGAGTAACATTGGCATATTGTAAACTTGGTAAAATGATTCACTAAATCTGAAATTTTATATTTGCTTGAAAGAGCACACTTGCATGACATTTTCGTTGTTCTAGACTCAATAGTGAGTAAAAAGAAGATGGACATGTAATGATTGAAAGTTGTTCCAAGGTTCCCTTGGAAACTTAAGAACCAATTACACAAAAAATTTACTTTGATGTATTTAAGCATTCAAATGTTGGTTCTTGCTTCATCAAATCAGGATAGTTATATAACAAAACTTCATGCCTTAAAATTCTTATTAGGATAATTTGGTTTTTGTTGCTTTTAGAAAAGCATCAATACTAATTCCGTGGCAAGATTATATGTCTAGATAAATGGGTTCCTGAATTTAATTGATTATATTTTCTTTTCATTCATTTTTATGACTATAGATATGCTAATTAAATAACATGTATACTGCATTCATTTATGCTCTAGTATAAATATGTTAATATAGTTTGCTAAAATAACTAGTTAATACATCAAATTTTTGTTAGCTAAATATCTGCTCATATCAAGGACTATTTTGTTAATTGAAATAAAATGAAATTTGTTAGTAGAGCTACTATTTCTTGATCAAAATTTGCTACTATAAAGTAATTGGAACTTCGTCTTTGGTGTGAGAGGTCACAAGTTCAAAATTTACCATGATTCGAATATATATTGATATGTAGTATGCTACATACTATCTATGTTTTGTAGTACTAATATGTACTAACATCTAAGTATGCAATTGCAAAAAAAAGTAATTGCAAAAAGATGATGGATCCTTTACTGTAGAAAAATTAAGAGAAAATTTTATTAATCGCTAACTTTTAATTACATTAATTGTTGAATTGATTTTGTACTAAATTAGTCGCTATATTTGATTAACAATTTTGATCAGATACTAATTGATTTACAATTGAGTTAATTGCTCTTTGATTACATTTTTATCCAAATATTTTATAAGTATACTTTTTGAATAGGTATACATATTAAAACTTTAGTGAGCACTTAATTTTTGTTTTAAAATTAACAATATCTACACATATATACAATGATTTCCCTTAAAACTTCTATGAGGCAAAAAAATTAAAACTTTTTCTAGCATTTTTTTCTATAACACCCGATGATGATCTATAGTTTCTTATTTCAACTTACCCCTTTAATTGGCTATCTTTTCAAAAGAAACTAAATAATTCTTTATTCATAAAACGTTTTCCAACAAAATAGAACTACCAGTCAACCAACATCAATATTTTAGTGATTAGGCGCTTTGACTTTGGTTCGAAGTTTATAGGTTCGAAACTTGCATATTGTGATTCGAATATATATGTTTACATATATTATTTTGTATGCTATGTAAGACTTATATTCTAATATGTACTACCATATAAATAATCAATTTCAAAAAAAAGCAATCAATCTTCATATCATATACTATTAACAATCCAAAAGTCAATTACTATACCTATGTTATTCAATTTTAAGAAGGCAACATCTAGCTCCACTTACTATTATTGAGTGCAAAATGTAATTGCCTAGTAGACATGTGTTAAAAATTGAAGTACCAAGATGTGAAATATAGATAACATTTCTTTCTCTATTGAAAGTATGAGATCGTATGTTGGAAGTGTATTTAATAAAATTCAGACTCATTTTTTTAAATGCGATTGTCCATATTGTTCAATTGTGATTTACATGAGACATATCGCTATACATTTGTTACACCATTAAATGCAAGAATTTTTTTCGTATCTCTTTTTGTTATTATTTTTGTTAAACTTCTACTGGATGTTTATTTATGGTTCTTTTTTATTTTTAGTTTAGGTAGTCATCAATACAAGTGGGATGTGGATAAAATGAATTGTTTTTAAAGTGCTTTATGGTGCAATTAGTTTTGGTAAGTTATTGGATATTTCTACCGAGTTTACTAATTTTTTTCATATCATAACTATTTTACGTTTATTATTCATATCAAAGTTTTAATATACTGATCAAATTGACAACTTATTTAGATGTAAAATGGCACTTTATGCAATTGCAGGTTATTGGTCCCTAAAGAGTCTGTGTATGAGTGAATTTGTTTAAGTAAATTGTACAATCCAGTTCAATAGGAGAAAATTCAGTGATTGGTCTATAGAAAATGGTTCAAATATAATTTTAAGTTTGGTGCATTTTAATATCAATAACCATAAGATTATAGCATTTATATCAACTTTAACTCACGTACACATGACTCCTGATTATCGTTCGTACAAAATTTCCATGTAAATTGTGGTCACTTTCTTTTGATACTTTTTTTCCAACTTTCTTCTTACGTTTAAAATCTTATTCTCACTTTATTACAGTGTACTACTATGTAGCTTAGTATTTTATTTTAGTTACGTATGTTTATAATGCAATTTTAACATGAAGAGAAGGTAGGAAGTTAGAGTGCACATATGCACCTATTAGTTTTTGGTAATTTGTATATTTACAATGCATTTGTTTACTGTTTTTTCATCAGAAAATACCTGCAGGAGTGTTGTATTTCAAATTGGATTGGCTTTGTCCTTTAAGTCTATTTTGAAGTAACTGTTGCCGATCCGTTCTAAGAGAAACGTGTCGATCCTTTTAGTAGGCCATGCATACTCTTTCACGCATATTTCTTGAACTCTATTTTCTAATGTCGATCCATGCTCATTCACGTATATCCCTTGGACTTCATTTTATAGTGTCGATCCCTTATATCCCTCAAGGTTATGATGATCCATCTGATGACATATCATGCCGATTCATCTGATGACATATCATGCCGAGCCCTCTTATGACTTAACATGCCGAACCCTCTTATTCCATTACTCTATACCAATCCATCCTGCCTATATGACTATGTCGACCCCTTGAGTACTTAAGAGCATGTCGAACCAGGCATCATCACCTATGTCGATCTCTCTAATACTTCATCCAGGTTGACCATCCATCCAAATGACTATGTTGAACCCTTGGGTACAACCCAGCTATGCCGATCCCTTGTCTATCCAAGCTAATTTCAAATATTTCTAACATCCCACGTCGTCAATCTACCAATTCCATTCAATTCTTGCTTCATATAACCATCTAGACTCTATTATCAGGTCCTATAGCCATTGTTCCATGGTCATCCTTCTTAACAACAGTCAAATCTATCTTACGCAATCGGTCTAACGTACTCGGGTCTGGATACCGGGTAACACCCCCTCCCCAAAGTATGCTTTGTGAGTACATGGCATGCTTCGAATCAAAACAATTCTGAGTTTCTGGAAATAAGTCTATCTAGATTCTCGACTGATTGCTATTCCTTTGTTGAATCACATTCCAGGGCATTGAATCCTCCTTTGATTGCTATGACGCTTGGATGACTTTCAATAATATAAGCCCGATGTCATATTCCGTCAGCATATACAAATTCGGTCATGTGGGACATACAAGTCTTTTATTATCTGATTCAGCCTCGAACTTGAAAGTTTCAAGTTTGATTGCAATTCTCATTGATTTCAAATAGCTAAACTTTTAAACCATTCTCGTGCATATTCATATACACGTTTCTGTTACTAGCTCCCGGACGTGTTCAAACATTCACAGGTTGTTGCCATTTTTTTATAATATTCTGTATGTTCGCGTTTGCAGTCAAACCTTCATGATAACGATCGTTGTTCACTTTTAACTCATCTATCGTTTATCCTTTCTCATTTTAAATTTCATTCATTTTTATTTTTGTTCTTCTCTTTTTTTAGGAGGATCGCCATTCGACATGCCGATCTCCTGCTAAGGCTACGCGAAAAGGGATCGGCAATTCCCAATGCCGATCCCTCTTCATCTTATTATGCTCAGCCTCCTGCGACTAGTTCACTCTCCATACACACATATACATATACTCTTGTGAACCCTCTTTCTTTTCTTCCTTCACTTTCCTTACTTTATCATTTTTCTTGCTTTTGAACAGAAACTCCCTTCCGAACCCACGATCCTCAATTTTTTGACCTAAAATCCAAACACAACTTTAACCAATCTTCCAAAGTCACTCTTCCTCCTTCTACAATCCAACAAACCTCAAAAGCTGTACTTTAATTTCATATTTCACGTTTCCATATAGATATGGACTTTATCATAACTTCTTCATATATGTATGATTGTAATTGTCCATCAGTGCCATGGCAAGTTCGAGCATCTTGCAGGTAGATGGACTACATTAGGATTTGAGGGAGAGAAGAAGAAGAAGGAGAAGAAGAAGGAAAAGAAGGGCTCAACATACGAAGGGTTTGTTTGTTTAGTTATGATAGAGGAAAATTGTGGAAAGTAATCGGACATGAAAAGTTTTGAGAGGGGTCAGTATAGGATAGCGATTGGTATTAGGTTATGATTCTAGAGGATAGGGTTTGGTATAGAAGTCTTTAATCGAGGGATCCATAGGAGGTATCATAAGATAGGGACTGGTATGAAGTGGCTTAGATGAGGGATCAGTGTTCCTTAGTTATGAATAGAGATCAGTGTTGGGTAGGTTGAGAAAAGGGATCGGTATTAGGTAGTGGCATCGTGTTTGGTGAAGCGGCTTTAGGCTTAGGGATCGCGATGACGTCTTGGGGAAAGGATCGACAATAAGGTTATGGGATTGACATTTTACATTAAGGGCTAATTCAGTCCAACTCATTTGAACACTTATAGCTAATTTTCCTTATTGAACTCGAACATAAGATGACAATGGACAATATGACATGCATACTTGAACTTTTGAACTTGAGATTGAACGACCAAACTTCTGGAATTCTCAATATGGAGTAACTGATAAACTGGCTAATGAATTTAGGTAATAAGATTTCATAATTCAATATCCCGATGTTCGATCCTAGAGCTTTCGTTGCCAATCAACTTTCTTTCCAATTCAAACGGTCAGCGATGATGGTCTCTCTGGAAAAAACTCTGAACCTCATCGTTCTATTTTTGACTTTCTGATTTCAAACTATTTATGTCTGTTACACACTGCACTACATGACTCTAGTTCACACCAAACACGGGGGAACATGTTTCTAATCTCAATTATCTACTGAGTATAGATGATATAGATTTCATAGGCATGGAGCGTTCAATTAACATTTCTTCTAATTTAGCGATGAGACACATCGGTTTTGAAGTGATGTCAAGTTCTTCAACTATATCTGAAAGGCCTTCTCCAAGCCACCGCGTAAAATAGAAGCTTCTAACCCACAAATTGATCTCTTCTTTGACATTCTACTTCTTCCAATGAAAATTATCAGCCCTGCTCCAAATGCTTTTGAAGGTGCCATTCTTCTTCATAAACTAGTGGATTCACAAGCTTCTCGAACCGGCGAACCTGCTCTTCTTTGGTTATGCTGAATCCATGGAATTCCATTAGACGATGTTTTAGTTTCTATAAGACAAGGTAGACCTCACTTGACCCCAGCCGGATATACAATGTGCAACAAATTTATGTGCTAGGCTGGATGCGTTCCACCTTTTAATTCCTTTGTCTAGGAGATGTTGAGATATCTTAGGATCCCCCCTATACAACTGCATCCCAATAGTTTATGCTTTCATCCATGAGACTTTCCTACTATTCATGAATGTTCTATTCCATCTGCCCACTCCTGAAGACATCGGATTTATTTACAATTTCAAAAGACATTCGAGAAGCCCTTCTCACACCTTCCTTGAACATTCACCAAATTGTCAGGTCTTGACGGGCGCTTGGAACAAACTTTCAGTATTTAAACAAGAATAGTTCTACATGCGATGCCCTCTAGGATTTGTAAGAAAATGGTTAGAATGATGTAAGTGTTCATTCCACTTTTCTCTCAAGTTCACCGACTAAGGTCATGACTTTTCCCTTGAATTTACTAATATGCAAAGCTCTTTCAGGTGTTCGTCCACATCTTGAAGGCCCTAATTTCTCCAAAGTCGTTATTGCAACCCATGCTACCCATGATTAGGACCAGGACCTCAAACTCTACATAACAAATGAACTACTATAATTATTCGGGCTATTGGAAGACAGTCGCAGGATCGGACTTCCTAGAAGTGTGGCATTACCGAGGAATATTCCATAACAAAGAAGAGAGACATTTAAACCCTGCTCCTACTGAGGGGGCATAGGAAGATACTAAAGAGGGGGAAATCAAAGATTCTCAAGTTGATAAATCAGAAGATGATGAGGCAAGCTTTGGAAAAGCCCCGATGATTGAACCAACGAAAGTTGGGCAGTCGAAAACACGTCCAAAGGGAAAAAAGAGGTTGTCGTACAAGCTACATAGGAGAAAGACTGAATCGGACCCGGAGTTCATTATTAACCCTCTCGAAGAGGAATTGTCTTCTCAGCATTTCGAAAGCTCGTTAAAAGGATTTTCGAATATCCAAATTCTAGATGACATTATGTCCTATGGCTTTCCAAATATTAATATCAAAGGACTTAATTCTCCTACAAGAAGGGGAGAAGGCATCCAACCTTCTAATAAAGGAAAGAACACTCCGATGTGCTCAGCTACCATTACTAGGTCTACTGAGGGGATACTAGGACACTCATAATCACTTGCACTCCCTATACACTTGTTACTGATTTCCTGTATGACAATTTCTAATACGCTCTTATTTGGTCTTTACAGCTGCAATGTCTCAATCATGAGCCCTTGATCGTCTTCGAATCTCTTCTGCCTATCATCACCCAAGCCTGGATTCTGAGTCTACTTGAAATAGAGAAAAGTATGAAGGACAAGATAAAGATTATCATTCAAGGGAGTCTTCTTCCCTTTTTAAGCGAAAGTCTCAATCTCACGCGTCTCATCAGGCCGAACATTCTATTCTTTCGGTTCAGAGTGGAAAAAATTCTTCTTATCATTGCCCTCACATCTCTACATCTCAGACCAGCACTCTGGCTTTTTAAGTTCAAGACAATCTCGTGAGCACCGATTTGGTAAGCACCTACTCGCTACTTCTGATTCTCCCCTACCATCTATTACCCGACCATCCTGCTGTAGAAAAGGTAGCCGAACTTAAAGCCATTTTCTCGAAGATTTGCTTCGATGGTCTCAAACTCCTCCATTATATTCATAGTTGCCCAAGGCATGCCAAAGAAATCTCTTTAGCATGTACAAACGATGTATACGTTCAACACGAAGCATTCCTCCATTTAGCAGAGAAAGTTTCTTAAGTTTACATTGAACGTCACATGAAACAGATAGTCTCAAATTGGAAAAATTCATGATAAAGATATAATCAAGCACCAAGATGCTGAGTTGCTTGAATTCAAAACTTGACTTGCGGAGGCTGAAAAGAATGCCAAGGAGACGACAGAGGTAGTAAGCCGCTTGGAGACTTCTCACAGAAAAGAACTCGACGCGCTACTTCAATGTAGCAGAACACTTGCTTTAGAAAAGGACTCCTTTCAAAAGGAGAAAGACACTTTAGCCCACCGCATTGAGGAACTGGAAGAATTGTTAAATAAGGAAAGGGAGGAAAAGATTGAAGCCTAGGAGGAGTCATAAAAATACTACAAAGAAGTTGTTGAGGCTAGGAGCTTGATGGAAAAACTTGACGAGAAATTTGCTAAAATTGAAGCCCTCAAAGTCGAGCCCTTGGAAGAGGGTAGAAAAGAGATGCTCGAACAAGTCAACTTAAGCCGCTAAGGAGTCCGGTAGGAATGAAATCAATGACTTATTCAATCTACTGATTATTGAATATAATGCGAAAGTCCTACTACACCATGACTAAATTTTTCGTGGCGAGGGTTACCTCGAATCGCTAGGAGCATATCTTTAAGATAAAGAAAGAAGAGCCGGGCAAAGCCGAATTCAGTGAGGAAGAGCTAGCGAGGGTGGTTCTTTAAAAAACGAGCATTCAGATCCGGCCGTTGCAAAACTTCAATATTTCAAGGTTTCTGGATTTACTTGAGGAGGAGAGGATATCATCGGGTCTTTAGGAACTAATTTTATGGGTTTCCTCCCCACCCTAAGTAGCTGAACCATCAACTTCTCCTGACATGGAGCAGAATGTGGATTAAGATTCGGACAAGCCTAGGTTTGAGTCAAAAATGCTATCTTCCATCCTTGAAGGAGGCACCCCAGTGACTACAGAGTGCCAAAAGGATATTGGTATCACGCTTTACTTTTTAGAGCATGAGGAGCTTTGTTTTCTGCACATAATGGTTTTAGGCTTGTTCCACTACTTGAACAATTTTGGCAGGTCTTCCTGGCTTTGGCCAGACACCTAAAAGCGGTGTGGTTGCAAAAACATAGGTGAAAATGATCGAGGATCTACTGAGAGCCGATGTTCGGGGGCCTGATGCTCATGCTATTGAAGCACTCAATGACGATGAAACTAAGGATCCGCTCAATGCTAATGACCTCAATGAATCTTGATTTTTTGGGCCTCCAAACATACCACCAAACTCAGCATGAACGAACAGATTGAAAAGAAAGAGTTGCTAAAGAAAAAAGCTAAGTTCGAGCCCATCGAGGTGGAGATAATGATCTTTATCCTATACCATTGCAAGTTATTCCACCCGACGGGTTTGTCCCTGGTGAACTCCCCTCGGATTCAGAAAGCTCTCCTACCAAAGCCAGTAAGCTGTCTTGGAAAAGAAGCAAATCTAACCCTGAACTAGAAGAAAATTGAAGAAGTAATCGTTGTTTCATATCATTGTATATATTTTGCATAATTATTTCTTTCACTACTTGTAGTTGTACAGGTATAAATCCCAATCTCTTTAAATAACTTATACTAGAATTTTGGCATTTGTGAATAAAAGTTTTGCTTTCGATTAAGCATCATGTGAATTAATATTTAAATAGTTGAATGATTACTTTCCATTCTATGTACTTGTAATTCATTGATTGCAAATTATGTGAACAATTCAATATGTTAATCTCAAGGCCTCCTTGTGGTTGTAGCCTGGAGTTATTGTAAACACTGGATATGAATCACAAGATTGAGCTATCATAATCATTATTTGGATGATCACACGCCTGTCCTCAGTTTTTGGTTGATAAATGTACTGCATGGATAGCCTAGTCTCGTCCCAGTCTTGTTATACTCGCACTTAAGCTCCGAAGACATAAATTTGATCAATGAACGGTTGGTTCATATTCATTTTGTGTCTCTTATCCGTACTCTAGTGATCAAAGTTTTTCGAAGGATGTCTGGGTCATATCTGTTTGTGTTTGGTGATGTGGATCAATATTGACCGTTGACCCAACGGTACAATATTTTGGTGTTGATTGATATTGACTGTCAACCCAGTCGCATGATAATTTGGCATGAATCGATATTGACCGTCGGCCGAACAACATGCTATTTTGGTGTGGATCGATATTAACCGTCGACCTAGGGGCATGATATTTTAGCCCGGATCGATATTGACCATCGACCCAGTAGCACGATATTTTTAGTTATCTGTAACTTCAAACTTTGCTAGGATTGGTTTTGTATTAAGGCCTCCTTGTAGACGTCGTCGTAACTCATAACGAACACTAAGCCAGAGCTATAGTGAGCTACCATTTTTAGCTTTTAGTAGTTTGTGCTTCTTTTATCAGTTTCGGGTCGGATTTATGAAACCGATAATGGTCCAACTCCACTCATTTATTCATTTAAGTTCTTATCCACACTCTAAGGATATGATTTAGTTTGTAGGTGGTCAAATCACATCCAATTTGAATTTATACCCTAGTCCGTGCTCCGAGGAATTAGAGTTGTTTCGAAAGTAATTAGGTTGTACACCTTTTGGTTACCTTGATTTCATCCCTATCCCATAGTTCGAGCATGAATTTTTCAATCTCCAGATTATCGACCATATTTGTTCCTCATCGCCTATCCCATTTTTTGATCATTTATAGGAATTGTCAACTGAGAAAATTAATGTAGCTCATCTTGTTTGATCCCAACGGGAATTAGATTGATTGATTTCAAACTATGAGAGCCTGTTCACACATATCTATATCATTCAGTTTCGCTATGTACCTAGCATACAATGTAATGACAATCATATATATATAAAGGAATCTTAAAACTTTATTCATTAAATAGAAAGGACAGACTAATATGTCTTATTAAATATACATAAAGTAAAATGCTAAAGAAAAAACTGAAAGTAAATAGAATTGTAATGTAAAGGAAATAATCTAAGTGAAATAGTATCGTAAATGCTCGTTATTCAATGCTCTCGAAAGTGTAATGCCATCGTCAGTCGCTGGCTTGAAAGTTCCTTCTCCATGCCTCTGTTTAATGACATACGGTTCATCCCAAATCATATTCATGTGAGGTGCGGTAGGAAAAACCCATTTCAGGATGAGATCACTGACTTCGAAGGTCCAAGTTCGCACTTTAGTGTTGTAATATTGGGCAACTCAATGTCGGTATGTAGTTGCTCTTAAATTGGCTTCCTCGCACTTCTCATCTATAAAGTCCAAAGATTCCAATAGATTATTTTTGTTCCTTTTAGGATCGTAGTAATTCACTGATGAGAATGTACTTCGAGTTCTGCTAGAATAACGGCTTCGAAACCGTAAGCAAGGGTGAATGGAGTGTGGCCTGTCACGAACTTGTGAGTGGTTTTGCAGGCCCATATTGTCGTAGGAAGTACGTCCACCCACTTGCCTCGAGCCTTGTCCAAACGCTTTTTGTGAATAGACTTGATAATTTTATTTATGACTTCAACCTTTCCATTTGCCTAAGATTGAGTGATTGGTGCAAACCTCTTTTCATTATGATATCTTTGACAAAAGTATTTAAATTCAACATTATTGAGTTGAGTCCCATTAACCGTTACAATAGTTGGCGAAAGATCGAAGTGACATAAGATGTTTCGAACAACAAAGTTGATTACTTTCTTGGTTGTGACCATAACTAAAGGTTCCACCTCGGCCCATTTGGCGAAGTAATCAACTACAACAATGGCATATTTTGCACGAACTTTAGAGATTGATAACGTGTCGATGATGTCAATACCCCACATAGTGAATGGCCGTGGGCTGACCTTTTGCATGATTTCCATTGGCAGAGCTCTTGAGACTTTAGCATATATCTGGCATTTGTCACATCGTCTTACATAGTCAGTAGTGTCCCGATTTACAGTTTGCCAATAATATCCATAATGGAATATCTTCTTTGTCAGAGTTTGCCCTCTAGTGTGATCGTTGCATTCTCCCTCATGGACTTCTTTTAGAACATGCTTTATCTCATTATAAGCGATACCGAAGTAAGGAAATTGAGAAACCTTTCCTATTTATAGTTCCCTCTTGCATAATATACCGCAAAGCTTTGCGAAGAACTTGTCGCCTTTTATTTCTTCTTTCAAGCAAGATTCCATGTTATAAGTAATCTTTAAATGGAGTTGCCCACGACTCCCTTTCAGATTTCGCATCTAGTTTGAACAATTTCCTTCATGTTTATAGTTAGGGTATCTAATATCTCAATCAGAACCAAGCCCACCTATTGCACATCACCGGTACTAACGAACTTTGCCAAAGAATCAACTTCTCCATTTCGCTCACGTGGTGTAACACCCTATATTTTTGTAACATTATTTAGGGAGATTAATTAGTAAAATTTGATTAAATAATGTGAAGGTTAATAGGTTGAGATATTAAATGTAGTCGTGCCATGCTAAGTGGGTTAACAAAAATGAAATAACACTAGATAATGTGTTAGGAAATGAGAATGACAATATTGGAAATAGTAAAATCTTATACCCAAAACACTTAGGAGATGGGTAACTCACGTTCATTCATTCTCATTTCACTAAGATAAAATTGCGAAGGCCGTCCACCATTTCCCATTCTCAAGAGAAGAAGAAAAGCTAAGATTCAAGAGAAGAGAAGTAATCAACTAATTCAATAGTCAAAAATCTCATCTAAAATCTCAAAGCTAAGGTGAATAATTACTACATCCCTTATTCTTTTAGTTTTCGGTTTTGTGATTAGATCCAAAATGTTTTTGATAATAATATTGCCATGTTTGATGTTTATATATACATATATATTGATAATGAAAGTAGACGTGTTCATTCATGTTTTATAATATGTTTGGCATTGAAAACCTTATTTATTGATATCTGAGTACCATGGAAATATTAATTTAGGTCTGGAATAATATTTTAGAGATGGGTTTTTATTTTCATGATTTTCCATTTTATTATGGATTTTATATCCATTTTCTAATGAAGAGAATTATTTATTGAGTTATAAATTGATTTCGGCTGAAATAATAATTATTTGGATTTGAAATTGTAATGTGTTAGATAATATGTTAAAATAGATTTTCTGGGATTTTTCTAGATTTTTTCTAAGTCATTGGATGGATATATAAAATTATTTAATGCATGGGACTTAAATGTTTTATATATTTATAAAGGAGAAAGGGCATTTTGCAAAATAAATTGATTTATAAATTTTGGTAATTGCGGCAACACATTTCTAAAAAGTATTATATTGACCAAAGAAAATTTGACAAACACAGACAGGTTAGTTGAAAGGTTTCCTTTTTATGTTAAAAAAAAATCATATTTTCCATGTTTTAGCCTATACTGTAGTATACATTTCGCCTCAGACCTTTCATTACAGTCGAAAGGTTAACTTTCGACAAGGTCAAAGTTCAATGTATAAGATATCAAGTATTTGGTACATAATGAATTGAATATAGCCAAAAGGTTCTAAGCCGAAAGGTTGATGGCCTAAGAGGTTGGAATATAATTGTTTTATAAGCAAAAATCTTTCGCTAGCTTTACTTTTGAATTTAAGCTTTTTACTTGGTTGCTTTCAACCGGGTTAAATTATTTAAAAGAAAAGAATTTAAACCTTTCGACGTAGTCGATAGGTTGCTGCTCCACCATTACTTTGTTTTAAAACCTTCCGACATCGCCGAAGGATTTCTACTGCTTTTTGTAAAGATTTCGCTTTGAACCTTCCAGCCCAGTCGAAAGGTTTACCTATTTTTAAACTAGCCATTTCTCCAATGCTTTTGGTAGGAAGCTTCCGACTTAGGTGGTTTGCCCTTGTTATAAAATATAACCCAATGCTTTTGATAGGTTGTTCCAATAAGGATGAAAGATTTTAAAAAGAAGGTTTCAAGATTGCTTTAAGTTGAACCTAGTATGCCTTCGAAAAGTTTATGTTTTAAAAGATTTTATGCATTTGAAGGGTTTATTCATTGATCTATTTTGAAAGGTTTATTAGATGTTTTCAAAAGGTTTACAAAGGAAGGTTTTCCAAAGGTTTTTCTAAGGCAATGACTTAGAGAGATTTTAAAAGATGGACGTCTAAAGTTTGTAGCTTCTGTAAGGTTTGCTTTGAATGAGTTCGAAAGGTTTGAGAAATGATTTCGAAAGGTTTAAACATTGATTTTGAAGGAGATAATTTCAAAGTATGGAAAGAGGTTCTTTCAAATAGTTAAGTGTTTTCATCAACTAAATTTTGAGTAAAGGATATATATATATATATATATCTGACATGGTAATACGATTTAAGAAAAGTATAAAGATTAGATTCTTTTCCTTTTTTAAAGTTTGATTTAAAGGTTTGAATCATTTTAAAAATGTTTTCAAGGAAAATTATAGGAGGGGATCCTTAAGTATAAATGACTCAGCAATTAGAAAACCAGACGGAATTAGTATGGGGTCGTGCCCTATACATTAGCTAGTATCCCCAGCTAATTGTTGTCCAAAATTCCAGTGTTTAGGGCTTGGTCACAGGTAGACTAAAATTATGATTAAATATCGAAAGGAATAAATGTTGCATACAAATAGGTTATTGGTGAGCCCCAAAAACCACTAGGACCGGGAAGATCCGGGAGATGATTAAGTTAGGGACAGACTGTCCAGAAGTTAGATATTTAATAGATAGGTTAGGACAAACCATCTTGATGGGAAATGTTAAATAGATAGATAAGGGTAGATATTTCTGAATATGAATATCTAGCAGGTGTTAGGTTAATTTTGATTGTATTGTCTGGTAGGCCCGAGTCGGCCAAAGGTTAAAAGTTGTCCTAACAAAACTTTTGTGTTTGAACAAATTGTTCATTATTACCTGATATTTATGTACGTTTACATAATGTTTATTTTGTGAAGTTTAACAATTATGGATGTAGGAGCATAATATATGGTTATATGAAAGGATTTGCAAAGATACATTTTAAGTAGGATGTTAGTGAGAGGAAACTCATTCCGCTAAGTGACATGGTCACACTTAATATAATTAAAATAGGATGTTTAGTATTATTCACACCAGGCTTTATGTCTGACTTGATGTTTATGTTTCCCCTTAAACTCTCATGTGTTAAAAATAGATTTGAGTAGGTTGAGAGGTTAAAGATCTTTTCAGTTTTTAGAATGTTGACGAATAAGCTACCGAGGGATGTAGGAGGCAACAGATAGGTACATAGGATTTGCTGCTTTTATTTATGTTATAATGGATTTTCCATTGTGTTATTATGTATTAGGTCTAATATGACCAAATGACTTTAATCATCCGAAGGGGTATCTTCATATACCGCTTTCGGCGTAAACTGTAATATTTATATTTAATCTATATCTAGGAAACGATTTGGGTTATGTGACACGAATGTGAAACAATATTATTTGGAAATGTAATGAAGAAATTTGTGGTTTCAAAAATCTGTGTTTGGTTTCATATTCAAGTGCTTTTGATATTATTGATACCATTAACATAGCCGTATTTAGTCCTCGGAAGCTAATACTATATATGACTGTAACATCTGTAGCGCTTAGTTTTGGGCCTCTAGATAGGGAATGTTACAGCTTTGTATCAGAGCAAGGTTTATGAAATACTTTAACTAAAAAAGATTTTTGAAAACATAATCCATAGGGATTAGGGTTAAGACCGGGGTATGGGATAACGCTATAATAACATACTTGTATTTTATATAAATAAGTATGTGCTATATCTTTAGACTCCTATCTTAGTTAGGCCATTGATCTGTATCTTATGAGGTTTGAATACAAATATGGAGGGAATAAAAAGCAGAGTAAATATCGAAGGAGATAGCAACACTACCAATGGAAACGCCCGACCAAACGCAAGGAGAGATCTTGGTCAGGCATAAGCTGAGACTATCGTTGCAGGAGTTCCCTAAGTGGACATGAGAGCGATGTATTAGTTCTTTGTAAATATGGTGCAAGCTGGAGTAGTAGTAGGCGTTGTCAGAGGTAACGCTGCTGGAGGAGGAGCTCAAGAAGTTCCTGTAATCAATCAGTATTCCAACTTGAGTAGGGACTACATTAGGCTTGGAGGGAAGCTATTCATTGGTATTGAAGATATGATTGAGGTGGAAAACTGGCTGCTGGATTATGAAAGAATCATTACTGATTTAGGGCTAAACGACGCATAGAAAAGGAGGTTGGCCTCAAGGCAGCTGTAGGGAGCTGCACTATTCTCATGGAACACCGTCACTGCCAGAGTTGATGAATAGACCATTACTTATGAGGAATTCAGGAGAAGGTTTTCGGAGAGATTTATGTCCATAATGGCGCAGGCTGCATTAGTGAGGAAGTTTGTAGAATTGGAGCAGGGAGACATGAGTGTGTTAGAGTGCATAAGGAAGTTTGAGGAGCTAGCCAGATATGGGTATGCCTTAGTTAATACCGTTATCTGTAGAATTGAAAAATACATCAGTGGATTAAGGCCGAAACTGATAAGTGCTACTTTGTCGCATTTGAGAGAACCCAGTGATGTAGTTATTAAGATAGCATTAAGGAAAGAAGAGTCATTGGCTTACTTAAGGAAGAAGGTGAAAGAACCCCTGGTGGGACAGGCCCAAAAGAGGAAATTTTCCAGAAAAAGACCGCTCAGAAAGAAGGAGCATAAAAGAAAATAAGGCAGAAGTGGTTTGCTATAACTGCAAAAAGAAAGGAATGTATGCCAACGAGTGTCGAGAAGGGAAAAGGAAAAGTGGTTGGTGGAAAGAAGAATGTCAGATGCTATCAAGTGGGTTATTACATTAGCAAGTGCCCAGAGCCCGCAAAGGAAGGGAAGAGGCGAGTTTATGCTTTGGAGCCCACAACCGCAAAACCAGTTTCTTAGGAAAAAGGGAAAGCTATTTTAGGAGGCTCGTTGTAGGCTAATGGTATGTTCGTTAACATCCTATTTGATACCGGGGCATCCAATTCTTTTGTTTCTCGATGTCTGGTAGATAGAATTAACCTTGAACCCTCTTACTTAGTTACTTCCTTAAGTATTGCAAATCCAATAGGAGATTATGCTACACTTGGGATGAGGTGTGACCATTTAGATTTTGATTTGCTAGGCCATACCTTTGATTGTTGTTTGCTTGTGTTTGACTTTGTGGGATTTGGGATTATCCTCGGGATGGATTGGTTGAGTAGATACGACGCTAGGATATTTTGCCAAGGTAGGAAAATATCACTTAGTCATCCGAAGTGTATTGATCGGATAATTTATGTCGTAGAGATCCCTAGTTGTGAGGTGAATGCTTTATTGAGTACTATGGAGTTAGAAGATGAGTTGCGTCGAGTCTTTATAGTTATAGAATTTGCTGATGTGTTTGAACCAGTTGTTGGACTACCACCGAAACGAGCCATTGATTTCAGATTGATTTGGTGCCTGGAGCTGAACCGGTGAGTAGACCGCCGTGTAGGATGACACTTACAGAGATGAAAGAGTTGAAGATGCAGTTAGTTGATCTGGAAGGCAAGAGTTTTATTAGGCCAAGTAGTTCGCCATAGGGAATTGTTGCTGTATTTGCTGAGAAGCCAGATGGATTGTTAAGGCTATGTATCGATTATTGTAAGTTTAATGAGAAGGCGATAAAGAACCGATATCTATTGTTGAGAATTGACGATTTGTTCGATCAGTTAAGTGGAGGAAAGGTGATCTCTCAATTGGATTTGGTGATGGGATTTCAGTATCATAGAGTCGTAGAGGATAGCATTCATTTAACGGCGTTTAGGATGAGATATCGTATGAATGGTTAGTAATGCTGTACGAACTAACTAATGCACCGACATTCTTTGTGGATCCGATGAATAGAATTTTTCAAGAGCATTTGGATAGATTTTTGTTGGTTTTCATTGATGACATTTTGATATACTCTAAGGAAGAGAAGGAGCATGAAGCTCATCTCAAACTCGTACTTGAGTCATTGAGGGAGCATCAGTTGAAGGCCGAGTTCTCGAAGTGTCATTTTTGGATGAAGGAAGTGAATTTTCTTGGTCATGTCGTCTCTTAGAAAGGGTTGTTTGTAGATCCGACTAAGGTTGAAGCGGTAAATAATTGGAAGAGACCTAAGACGGTGACTGAGATAAAGAGTTTTTTTTGGATATTTTGGATATTATTGGAGATTTATAAAAGATTTTCGCGGATAGCAGCATCGATGACTAAGCTTACATGAAAAGAGGTGAAGTTCATATGGACTGATAAGTGTGAGAAAGTATTTCAGAGCTTGAAACACTTATCGACCCATGCACCGATGTTAATAGTTCCGGAGGGGAATCAGGATTTGGTTGTTTATAAAGATGCATATGGAACTGGATTGAGAGTCGTGTTAATGCAAAGGGGGTAAAGTTATTGCTTATGCTTCTAGACAGCTCAGACTACATTAGGTTAGGTACCCAACGCATGATTTGGAGTTAGCTACCATTGTATTTGCTTTGAAGTTATGGAGGCATTATCTTTTGGGAGAACGATTTGAACTATACACTGATCATAATTCGTTGAAGTACTTATTATCTCTGAAGAGCTAAATATGAGACAATAGAGATAGTTGGAGTTTATTACTGCCTATGATTTTGGAATTGAGCACACACCTGGAAAAGGAAACAAGGTAGAGGATGCACTCAGTTGGAAATATCAAAATGCAGTATTGGCCATGATTACAGAGTGGAAAGACTTGGAAGAATTATCAACTTGTAGTGTGCTGTTTAGGTCCGAGGTAGGATCAAGTGCCGGAAATACCATATTATCTTGTTTAGAAGTCCAACCGTTAGTGATTGAGAAGATAGCTTCTAGGCAAGAGGAGGATCGAGTATTGACTGAGCGGATAAAAAGGTTGAGGGAAGGAACGGAAAGCGATGATATAAAGGATTTCAATCTTGACCAAAATAGGCGGTAGAGAAAGAAAGCAAGGTTATATATTTCGAATATATGAGATAAGACGAAGGAGGTTTTGGATGAGTGCCATCGTTCAAAGTTCATTATCCATCAGGAGGAACGAAGATGTATTAGGATATGAAAAGAAATTTCTTAGGAAGGTATGAAACGAGACATTGGATTGTGTGTTAAGCGGTGCTTGAATTGCCAACATGCAAAGGTTGAAAACCAGAAGCCAAGTGGATTGCTTCAACCATTAGAGGTTCCGTTATGGAAATGGGATTCAATCTCTATGAATTTTATTGATGGATTGCAAAGATCTAGTAGAGGAAACAAAAGTATATGGGTCATAATGAGTGACTAAGAGTGCCCATTTTATTCTGATATAGTCAACTAGGACAACACCTAATTTGGCTGAGTTATTTATGAAGTATGTAGTTAGGCTGCACGACATTCCTATTGGTATTGTCAGTGATAGAGATTCTTTATTTACTAGCGAGTTCTGGAAAAGTCTACAGGAAGCCTTAGGAACCAAGCTCAACATGAGTACCGCTTACCATCCACAAACTGATGGGCAAACGGAAAGAGTTAACAAAATCTTGGAAGATTTGTTAAGAACTTGTATATTGGATTTCAAGGGGATCATTGTAGGACCATCTTCATCTATTCGGGTTCTCGTATATCAATAGTTATCAAAACATTATTGGGATGGCATCATTTGAAGCGTTGTGTGAAAGACCTTGCAAGTCCCTCGTATGTTGGTTGGAGACTAGGGATAGGTTGGTTCTTGTTTCGGATTTAGTGAAGGAAGCTGTGGAGAAGATTGAGTTGATTCGAGCTAGAATGAAGGAAGCTCAATCTAGGCATAATAGTTATGCAGATAAAAGAAGGAAGGATTTGGAATTTTTTGTCGGTGATTATGTGTTTATTAAGGTTTCACCGATGAAAGGTGTAATTAGATTTGGGTAGTCAGGGATGAGGATGAATTCCTTTGGATTAAATCTATAAATCCAAATTTTGGTATTTAGAGAAAAGATTTCAACCTTATCGAAAGCTTTAGACCACAGAGTTAATGGCTTCAAAAGGTTATAAAAGATGTTAGGGTCGGAAGTGCGGTCGACCTTATCGACATGTACTTTTCAATGGGCTTAAACCTAGAAAATAGAAGTCAAACCAACAAAGATTTTAGCAAATAGTAAAGTAATCAACAATGCTCTAGAATTCCCTTTTTCATCCAATTAAACTTCATTTCCTTAAATTCCCTAATCAATAATTTCCCCAAATTAGGGTTACAATGCTTTATGTAAGAAAATATAAGTTTGGAATGAGAGAAATTGGATCCCTAATATGTAACCCGTTGGGTCATATTTATAGATGAAGGCGGCCTCCTTTCCATGCCCTTGCTTTCAGTAGTGTCAGAGGGCCCTCCATTTATATTGTTGTGTACCCTTTCGACCTGGTTGAAAGCTACGTTTCCTTTCGACGTTGTCGAAAGGCCTCCCTTTTATATGTTGTTGTAAATCCTTTCGACATGGTCAAAAGCTATGCCTTCTTTCAACGTTGTCGAAAGACCTTCCTTTATATGCTGTTTGGAACCCTTTCGACCTGGTCGAAAGCTATGCCTCCTTTCGATGTTGTCGAAAGGCCTTCCTTTATATGCTGTTTGAACCTTTTGACCTAGTCGATAGCTAAGCCTCCTCTTGACGTTATAGAAAAGTGTCTCTATTTCACTTGTCTTGCTCTAGCAATTCCTTCACTCTTTTCCATCCTTTCGACCTGTTCGAAAGCCTTCTTTCCTTCCGACGATGTCAAAAGGTTGTTTACCATCCTTTCTCGTTTGTTGACTTCTAAGTGTTGCCTTCTTCATAGCGTCTTTCAAAGTTATTGAAAGGTGTCCTGGATGGACCTTTGCCTTCTTGTTGTTAAGGGAAGTAAGTTTGAAGCCTTTGACATGATCGATGGATTGATCATTTTGGTTTTGAAAAGATTCACTGTCCTTGGTTGTGACCAATTCAAAAGGCTTACTATAGCTTTTGAAGAGGTTGCAAATTCTTGCTTCGACTTCTTCATCTTTTTTGGAAAGGTCTTGAAGCTATTGAACTTTCAAGGCAGCATCCCTTCAACTCCTTTGAAAGGTTTGGTCTTAACTATTCTTTTCTTAGTCTTTGTCTAGGGTCCTTTCGACTTAGTCGAAAGGTGGATTTTTTCATGTAACACTTATATATAGCAAATACAAGTACGTCACTGTGTCATTATCCCACACCCCGATCATAACTCTAATTACACAGGATTATGTTTTCAGAAATCATTTTTAGTTAAAGTTTTTTATAATCCTATGCTCCGATACCAAGTTGTAACATACCCTATCCGAAGACCCGAAGCTAAGCGCTATAGATGCTGCAGTCAGCGATAGTATTAACTTCAGGTGGCCAAATACGGTAATGTTAATGGTATCAACAATATCAGAAGCACTTAAATATGGAAATAAAACATCACAGATTAAAACATTTTCTTCTTGATTACATTTCAGAACAACAATTCATATCAAAGTTACATAATCCCAAATGTTTTCCAGGTTCAGATAAAATATAATTATTACATAAATATGCCAAGAGTGACATATGATAATGCCTCCTTGGCGATAAGAGTACTATAGAGTCATAACTGACTTAGTACAACACAGCATAACAAACAAAATAAAATAGAAACTCCTAATAGCTATTTGTCAGTCTCCTACTCATCTTCGATAGCTTTATTCGGCATTCTACTAAAAACCTATAAACCTCAACCCTCGGGCTACTCAAATCAATTTTGAGAACCTGAGAGTTTAAGGGGAAGATTAGGTATAAAGCTTGGTGTGAATAATACTATAAATCTTGGTTATGTGATATTAAGTGAGACCACGTCGCTTTGCAGAACCAGTTCCCCTTACTAATATCCTTTTAAAAATATCTTTTGCAAACCTTTATCCTGCAACCAAAACTGGTTAAAACTGTAAAGCATTATTATGTAAACATACATATTAGGTAACAAATGAACTATCTGTCTGAACACTATAGTTTTATTTAGCTAATTACTAACCTATGATTGACTCTGGCCGACCAGAAAATATTAAAAAAATAATCTAACACATGTCAGACACTTCCCTTATGGACGGTTTGTCCGTAACTTATCTATTGGATACTACTCTTTCGGATGGTCTATTCCTACCTTACCTTCTCCTAGGGTCACCTAATTCTAGTGGTTTTGCAGGCTCACCAATAACCTATCTGCATACAACTACATGTAATCATCATTTTAGACTTACCTGTATAAAGCCCTACACACTGGAATTTTGCACTAAATTAGCTTATGCTAGTACCTACTGTTTAATATGCGACCTCATACCAGTCCTATCCAGTATTCTAATATTTGAGTCATTTTTTAGGGTAATCTTTCTAAATTTTTCCTTAGAGACCTTTTCATCTTAAATTGATTTAAAACCTTTAAACCAAACTTAAACAAGGAAAATACATATATTCTATGCTTTAACTCAAAATCATCTTGCCATGTTATATATATGTGCTACACAAATCTTTATTGGTGAAAACATTTAAACCTTTTAAAGTACCGCTGTCGAATCCACTGAAAGTAATCTTTTTGAAACCAAGTAAAAACCTTCTTCATAACCTAGGCCGAAAGCCAAAACATTACTTTCGAAATCATTCAATCCTCCTTTTGAAACCACTTGAAAAACTCTCCCTTCGAAAGCTTTAAAACCTTAGACATCCTTCTTTAAAACACTTAATATTGATTTTCGAAAACATTGGAAAACCATTCCTTTCAAACCTTTTGATACCACTAGAAACATTCCTCTTAAAATTTTCAAAACCATTGGGGTACCATCCCTTCAAAACCTTTATTTAAAATCGTTCGGAAGCATCAACACCTTTGTAAATAAAACCTTTCGAAAGAATTTGGGTTCAATTTGAAGCACATGGTAACTCTTTTCTAAACAATTAAAAATTATCTCTTCCAAAATCATTTGAATTCTACCTTCAATAGAGAAAAAGTGTTAGTAAAACCATTTAAGTCGAAAGCATTCCTTTCGATAACATTTCCAAAGTAAAGAAGTGATAGTATCAAAACCAACCCTTCCCAAGGAATTGGAGAAGTGTCCAATTTTTAAAAACAAAGTATACCTTCTGAAACCTTTGACTTCGAAAGGTAGAAAAGCGAAAGATAGTGGTTTCGATACCATTTGAAAGCGTTTACCAAAAGCAAAAGGCACAATCCATTCGAAACCTTTCTTTTGAAACATTTGACTCGGTCATAAGCCAACCATGTCGAAAGCAAACCCTTCGAAAGCAAAGCAGGCATGTTTTCATTTGAAAGCAAAGTAGTGCTTCGATACCTTTAGAACCTATGGTCTCGACCTAATACCTTTCGCCTTAGTCTAATGCACTGCATATGAGGTATTAGATACCATGTGCATTGGTTTCGATGGAGTCAGAAGCGGAGGTAATGTAACACCCCATATATTTTTAACATTATTTAGGATATTTATTTATCTAAAATTATATAAAATAATGTTGAGATTAATAGATTGAGATTTGATTTAGCTAAGGGTTATCGTGCCATGTTAAATATAAATCAATTGAAACAACATGAACTAATGTGTTAGGAAATAAGGAAGGGAAAATTGGAAAATTGGAGTGGCTCATACCCTAAACCTTTAGGAATGATACACACGTTTATTATCATTTTACTCAAAATAAAATATACCAAGGTCGGCCACCATTATTGTTCTCAAGGAAAGATAAGAGCTAAGATTCAAGAAAAAGAAGTTAATTAACCAATTCAACATCAAATCTCATATCGTTTAATCCCAAAGCTAAGGTGAATAATTACTACATCCCATTTACTTATGGTTTTTAGTTTTAAGATTAGATCCAATTTTTTTTGCAAGTATATGTCATGTTTTGATGATTAAAGTTAAATTTATGCTTGTTGGTGAATTATGCATGCTCATAGTTGTTTTTATGATATGCTTGATAAGAAAACCCTATTAAACGACAGCAAAACTCCTTGAAAATTTAGATATTAGTCAAAAGTTATATTATAGCGATGGGTTCCAATTTTTATAATTATTTTAATTTATGTGGATTTTATAATAATTTTCTAGTGAAGAAAATGACTTATTGGGTTATAAATTATTTACGGCTAAAATAATAATTATTTGGGTTTGAAAATTTTCTAAGTTGGAAAGAATATTAAAATATTTTCTTGGAAATTTTTCCACATTTTTCTTAAGTGTTTTGTGGAATATATAAAATTGTTTAAGGTACGGGACTTAAATGTTTTATATTTTTAATTAAGGGGAAAGGGCATTTTATAAAATAAAATTATTTTTTATTATGAAATTATTGGCAATACTTTTTCTAAAAAGTATTTATTAACTAATTAGCACTTGAAAAACAAAGGCAGTTAATTGAAAAGTTATCTCTTTTAAGATAAAAACAAGAAAATCATGCTTTTAACATGTTTTAGCCATTTTGGCATCAGACCTTCCGAGCCAGACCTTTCGACAAGGTCGAAGGGTAGCAAAGTACTCGACAAGATCAAATCAATGCATATGGTATCAAGCTGAATGAATAGGACATGGTCGAAGTGTACTTAGCCTAAAGATTGGTAGCCAAAGAGGTTGAGGCATGTTTGACACATGTTTGCTTTAGAAAAGGAGCTTTCGACTTGGTTGCTTTCGACCAAGTCAAATATTTAAATTGAAGGTTTTAAACTATTCGAAAAAGTTGAAAGGTTGCCACCGGTTTTCTATCATTGCATTCGACAAAGTCGAATGGTTAACTTTTAAGAAAAAAAATAAACGGCCACTTCTCCATGCTTTCAAAAGGTATCAAGGTTTTCGACTTAGATGATTTACCCTTATTTTATGATTGAAGTATAACCCAAGCTTTCGAAGAATGTGTTTTAAAGGCTTAAGTTTATTAATTTAAAGATATGTTTAAAGTTTTCAAAGCAGACCTTTCAACAAGCTCGAAGGGTTGCTTCCAATGAAGTCGAAAGGTTTTAAAAGTAGATTTTCCACATGTTTAAAGTAAAGCCAGTGAGTTTTCGAAAGGTTGTATTTGAAAGAGGTTAATGCTTTTGAAAGGTTTTGTTTATTAGATATTTTTCAAAAGAGTCGAAAGGTAGCTTTAGAAGGGGTCGAGAGGTAGCTTTCGACAAGGTTGAAAGGTTTATGTTTTTGAATGGTTTCAAAAGGTTTTAAATTTAAGGTTTCCTAATGGTTTTCTAAAGCAATGTTTAGAAGCATTTTTAAAGTAGGATGTCTAAGGTTTTAATGCTTTCAAAAGGAAGGTTTCCAATGTTTTCTAAAGGTTTGATTTCCAATGGTTTCGAAAGTTTGATTTCCAATGCTTTCGAAAGGTGTGATTTCTAATGTTTTCAAAAGGTTTGATTTCCAATGGTTTCGAAAGATTTGATTTCCATTAGTAGTCGAAAGGTTTGAAAATCCGTACTCCCATTTTCTAAGGAAAAAGCACAGCTTATATAAAGGAGATTTGTAATGACGTTAAGAATGTAATTTTGAAGAAGTAAGTTAAAGGTGTTACTATGGTTTATGAAATGTATTTCAAGGACCATAAACCTACAGGAGTGGTATTGTTAAGTTGATGGTTTGCTTCTTCAGTTATGAATATATTCACATGATAAGCCATAACTGTATTCTAGGGAAAATAGGGTAGAAGAACCTGCTAGGTTAACTCAATAGTGAGTATAAATTACTTAAACTCCTGAATGAGTAGAATTGGATTCAAGGAGTCAGGGTGAAAAAAATATAGGATGCTTAAACTTTGTTATTGGAGGTAATCAAAAGGTTCATAGTAAACCCATGAAAACTATGATTAAATAGTTAATGGGGGAAACCAGTTGGTCCATAGTTAACCCATGAAAACTATGTATTAAGGATAGTTAGTGATGGCTAATTGGTTTGTAATGAACCTATGAAAACTATATCTGGATTAAGAATTGACATTAGTCAATAGGTTCTTAGTAAACCCATGAGAACTAGGATAAGAGAATGGCTAATGGAAGTATCAGTAGGTTCCTCGTCAGCCCATGAAAACTAGGTGGTGAAGTGAGTTACTAGATAAATCCATAAGTTCCTAGTTAACCCATGAAAACTAGGATAAGGTGATTAGTTAATGGAATGACCAATAGGTTCAAGGGAACTGAGAAATCAATTAAGTTAACTGGAAGAAGCCTATAGGCTATTACTGAACCCATGAAAACGGTACGGTTAATAGTGACCCTAGAAACTATAGTTATGATAGGGTGTGTGATTAAACTGGGGATGGAAAATACTAATGTTTTTCAAGTATACACATCATCATTATATTTTGGAAATGTATGTTTTAACCCTTGTGGATGTAGGAGCACAGTACATGTTTTTATAAAGGTTTTAGGATACTAGCGAGGGGAAAAACCCATTCTGCTATGTAATGTGGTATCACTAGATATCTAAAAGGATTGAGATGTTAGATAGTTATTCATACCAGGTTTTCTAGCTGACTCGAAGTTTATGTTTTTCACTTAAACTCTCAGTTACTCAATTGATTTTGGGTAGTTTGAGATTTAAGGTTCTTATGTTTCTTCTTTAACGAATAAAGCTTTCGAAGGCGTGCATGTGGCAAATAGTTATTTAGAGTTTTCTTTTCCGCCGTGTATTTGTTTGTAAAGGAAGATTTATTGCCTTTTATATACTTCGATTAACTAAGGAGGGCATCTTCATATGTCGTTCTTGGCATATGTGTAATAATTTAATTTTGCTGAGCGTGGTAACGCTTTTGGGATTATGTAATGAATGTGAAAGGTTTTGAATTGAATGTGGAATTATGTTTTTGAATTGCTAAAAAATTTCCCTATTTCTGTGATCTGTGTATCTAACACTGCCGTATTTGGTCGTCGAAGATTAATAACCATGGATGGTTGTAGCATCTGTAGCCGTTAGTTTCTAGCCACCAAGTTGTAGGATGTTACAAGTTGTGCATAGGTTTATGAAATTTAAAAGAAAATTTAAAATTAAAGAGCTTTTTGAAACATAATACAACGAATTTAAAAAAATATGATCAAGGTTTGGGTTAATGCTATAGTAACGTACTTGTGTTTGGTGTGTGTGTATATATATATATATATCTACGTACATATTCCACTCTCTCTTTGAATGTTCTTCTGTACCTTTCTAAGGCTTGTATGCAAATATATGAAAAAGAGGATATAGAGGTAGGAAATAAAAGAGGAAATCTAGGTAAAGAAAGCACCACAACCAACGGAAATGTTCGACTTAATACTCGGAGAAACCAGGGTCGATGGGCTAATGCTAATAAAAATGGAGCGGCCAATGTCGGTGCTGGAAATCCGCCAGTAGATCAGTTGTTGGCTAATCTTTTGCAAGCAGGAACTGCTAGAAATGTTGGTGGTGCTAATATTATAGTTCTAGATGGATATAACTGTGCTAAGTTGAGCAGAGACTGTACCAGTTTGGGAGGAAAGCCTTTCCTTGGAATAGGGGATGCCGTTGAAGTTGAGAACTAGCTATTAAACCGCGAAGGATATTTACAGATTTAGGCTTGAATGATGGAGAGAAGAGAAGACTAGCTTTCAGACAGCTGCAAGGGTTAGCGCTTCATTGGTGGAATAATGTGATGGCCGGAGTCCTAAAGGAAGAGCAGACGTGGGCTAATTTTAGGATAAGATTCGAGCAAAGGTTCTTGTCTAAGGATGCCAAATCGGCATCGATGAGGAAGTTCATAGACCTGTCTAAGGAAAAATGTCCATGATCGAGGATGCCGCTAAATTTGATGGGCTATCTCGATATGGTTATGCTTTGGTAGACATTGATGTCAGATGGAATGAGATATTCACTGGATGATTGAGACCAGAGCTAGGCAGTATGGCTATGACTCATATTAGAGAACCTTGTCATGTGATGGTGGAGATGACCATCCTCCATGAGGAGATGCTTTCTGTTTCAGTTAGGGAGAAGCCGGTTGAGTCTCAGGGTCTTTAGGGAAAAAAGGAAATTCTTTAAGAAGAATGGAGCCCAAAATGGGAAGGCCGCTAAGAAGGCAAAGGCTGATTTGCTGTGTTATAAGTGTGATAAGAAGGGCCATTATTCTCATGAGTGCCAGATGGGCAAAGGAAAGAAGCCTGCAGAGAAAAAGAATGTGAAATGCTTCAATTATGACCAAGTTGGGCATTGCAAGAACCAGTGTCCAGAGCCAGTCAGGACGGACAAAGGGAAGGTGTTTGCTATTGGACCACCGTTTTCTTCTAGACCTACTATAGTAGAGAAAGGAAAGATTGTGATGGAAGGTACACTTTTGATTCATAATATACTAGTTAGAGTACTTTTTGATATCGGTGCATCCCATTCTTTTATATCATGGTATTTGGTGGATAGCTTATGTATAAAACCCACAAACCTTATTACTCCCTTAAGGGTTGCGAGTCCAATAGGAGGGTATGCAACTCTTGATATGAGATGTGACAAGTTGGAACTTGATTTGTTAGGTCTTATGTTTGCATACAGTTTGCATGTTTTTGATTTCATAGATTTCAGGATCATTTTGGCTATAGATTGGTTGGATAAGTATGAGTCTAGAATGTTTTTCCAAGATCGGGAATAACATCGAGGAGCGTTAGCGCTTTGTTAATGTACCATGGAGGTGGGAGAAGAGCTTAGTCAGGTTCGTGTGGCTAGAGAGTTTGCAGATATCTTTGATCCGGTTACTAGACCACCCTCGAAACGAGCCGTTGAGTTTCAAATAGACCTTGTATCGAGAGCTGAACCTGTCAGTAGACCACCTAGTAGGATGATACCGACAGAGATAAAGGAATTCAAGGTGCAGTTGGTGGATTCAGAAGGCAAGAACAAGCAATTCACGTTAGGGAGCAGCTGCGGTATTTGTGAAGAAACCAGATGGGTCGTTAAGGATGTGCATCGAATATCGTAAATTGAATGAAAAGACGATCAAGAATAGGGACCCTTCTGTCGAGGATAGATGATTTGTTCAATCAATTAAGTTGAGCCAAGATACTTGTTAACCAAATTTATGGTCAACAACTCAAATGTTACTTCAGCAGGAATAGAAAGGGGCGTTTGGATGGAGGACACGATATCCCTAAGAATTGCCTTTATGTTTGTTTAGCTTTGCTTTATGTTGATTTTTGTTTGGACCTTTTGACCTAGTCGAAAAGTTTGGTCCTTGAAGTAGATAACTTTTTATCCTAGTTGAACTAGTAGGAGATCTCTTATGACGTTTTCCCTTGTGGTTTGTTTGATGCGCAGTAAATTAGCTCTTTTAAAGCTGTCCTTAATATTTTCGAAAGGTTTGGGTGATTACCCCTCTTCAGCAATTGATAGGATATCAAATTCCTTGGTGATATGTAGAAGCTTACAACCTTGCCGTCAGATCATTCGGTTTGTAATTGCGGAAGGTACTGGTATCGTTAAAGCATAAAGAACTACAAACTTAGTCGAAAGGTTCATACCATAGAGCCAATGATTTCGGAAGGTTATGGTTAATAATGATCCAAATAAGCTATGGACCTTATCGAAGAGTTTAGGTTGTAGGGTTGATGATATTTGAAGGTTGTAGCTATTGCCTGTACAGGCGAGCTTCCGACCTTATCGGCAAGAACCTTCCGATAGGGTTAGTCCTGAAAATATGAGTTAATCCAGTAAAGGTTTAAACAAAACAATAAGTAGTTAATAGATCATAAGACTTCCATCTTTATTCAAAAAATCAACTCGTTCATAAGTCCCCAAATTGATTCCCAATCAGGGTTACAATCCTTCCATTAAGAAGTCACAAGAGTAGAATGGGAGAGATCGGCCTCCAAAACTGGATCCCTTGGGTCCTATTTATAGATTCAGGCAGCCCTCCTTCCGCTCTCATGCTTTTCACTGGGTCAGAAGGTCACCTTTTAGATCTAGTTGTAATCCTTTCAATGTTGTCGAAAGGTTTGCAGACCTTTGAACATTGTCGAAGGGTCTGCTCTTCTCTATGCCTCCTTGAAACTTCACCTTTGTCAGAGGGTTTGCCCGATATATGCTATTGTGAACCTTTCGACCTTTTTGGAAGGTTGCTCTTCACTCTTTGCTGACTCATGAATGGTTCCTTCTTCAGGAACCTTTCGATGTGTTCTAAAGGTATCTTGTATGCTTTCCAACCAGTTCGAAAGGCTTGACATGCTTTCGAATCATTAATTAGTTGCTTACACTTGCTTTGACTCATTCTTTCCCTTTAAACACCTTGGATTCTAAAGATGGATCCTTTCGGCTGCTTCGAAAGGTTTTATGTCAGTTTATTTTAACTATTGCATCCCTTTGACTCCTTCGAAAGGTTTGGGCTGCGCTTTTCTTTCCTTTGCTTGTTTAAAGACCTTTCGTCTTAGCCGAAAGGTTGATTTTTAGTGTGGCATTTTCCCCATCATTCGAAGGGATTCTCTTGACTTTCTAAGTCATCTTCGCCAAAAGCTACAAAATTTTCTACCTCTTGATCTTCCTGCGTTAATCTGGATCGTTCTCTCGAATCTAATCCAATGGTTGAGATTTTGGGCGACTTTTCTTATATAGTGTGCTCCTTCTCTTTCTTCCACTTTTACTTGAAATTATAATTATCGCAAACAAGTAAAAGAATTCTCAAAAACTCTCTAGATCTCGACTTACTGCAGCAAGGTATTCCTTGAATTTACTTCATAAATCTTAGTTTAATCTTTATCCTCATCATTTTCTTGCCAAATTTCCAATTTCCCAAATTCAAAATCAAGCTTTGGTTTCAATGGAAATTCATTTTTCCTTAAATCAGTTTTTGGATAAAATTCATCTATAGTTTTAGATCTTAGGATGGAGATGTTTGCCATGGGAAAATCCCTTTATAGGGTTTCATTTTATACCAAAAATATCTAAATTCAGATTTTGTCTTTTCAAATATGATTTTTGATCTATGGATAATGTTTTACTCTTCTCCGGAATCGAACTAGATCGATTCCAAATGGGGGTAATTTTGCTAATGGGTTCATTTTGCTTGTTCCTCAAAAAAAATTTAAAACCGCATTTATTATTGGATTCGGGGTTTCTTTAACCCGATATGGTAACCTAGGCCCCACTAGCATATAATTAGGTGATGGCAAATGACTTTCCTACCTCTTCGAAAGAAGTTGAGGCGGAAAAAAAATCAAGTTTTACCCCGTTTTGAACCTTTTGACGAAGGCGGAGGATGTCTTAATGTCTCCTTTTCATTATGGTCGGAGGGTTAGGTAACATCATAGTGAAACCTCCCGACCAAGAGCTTCCGACAAGATTGAAGAATTTGAACTTTTTTCCCTACCTGCCTCCGATAAGGTTGAAATTCTCCAACCTTAGAGTCATATTTTAACACCATTGACCAGACCTTTCGACAATGTTAACAGTATCCATGTTTTCCAATTTAGGAAATTTTAGATTTCGAATTTTGTTCATATCGAAAGGTCTTTCCATTTAACTTTAGGTTATACT
Organism: Allium cepa; assembly: GCA_030765085.1. Taxonomy (NCBI): domain Eukaryota; kingdom Viridiplantae; phylum Streptophyta; class Magnoliopsida; order Asparagales; family Amaryllidaceae; genus Allium; species Allium cepa. The sequence goes on along the minus strand of CM060938.1, from coordinate 398,017,319 downwards.
TGTAATAGGCCCAAGTTTTCATAGAACCTTCGACATTATTGAAAGACAGTGACTAGGTAAATATTTCACTTTTTCCATTTGACCTTATCGACCGCTTTAAGAAAGTTACATTTTTGCTTACTTCTAAATTTTGTTATCGTATAGTGGTCAAAATTGATGTCATTATTCCTTCCGATATTGTCATAAACCTACTCAATTAACCCTTCGATATCGTTGAAAACTTTTGTCAACCAGCTTTGTCAAAGGCTCCAACTATAAACCTTTCGACATTGTCGAAGGCTCCAACTATAAACCTTTCGACATTGTCGAAAGCCTAAACTATTAGGTTTTTGATTACAAATTTACATCATTTTGGAGCTTTGTGCATATTTTCATTCTTAATCTCTCTAAGAAAACTTATTTACTTTTATATTTTTGGTTGCTATCTAAATTTATAATTGGTTAAAGGTTTCTAGTTATAACGTTTTCACCTAGCAGAACAATGTATTCTTTAAAAATTGAAGCTATTATCAAATACTCTTTCATTGAATCACGGAGTGAAGTAGATGCTATTCTAAAAGAGTTTGGTATCACTAAAGTTAAGGCCATTCCTCCCAAATTAACAAATACTATTAACAACCCTCCAAAAGGATGCTTTGCATTCACTGCCATCCACATATGGCATGGTGGTTTTCTTCCATTTCCTGCATTTCTGCGCTCGTTTTTGTCTTACATTGAAGTTGCTCCGATACAACTCTCTTCTAATGTGTGTACCCATCTTCTATCTCTCGAGATGATAGCGCTGGAATCTGCAATTCCTTCGCTTAGCCTTGAAATTTTAACATCCTTGACCAAATTGGCAAGGTCAAGTAAGTCAAACAAATAGATTTTCAAGATGAATGTATATAAGAAATTGATATTAGATGGTATTAAAAAGTTTAAGGATTGGGAGAACCAATTCTTTTTTGTCAAGTGCTTTGTAGATGTCCATGGGACCTTTGCCTTTCCTCATAAGTTTATTTCAATGTCGTCTTTGCTTTTCCCTATGCTTCTTGTTAACTAAACTCTGATCTTTTTCAAGTGAACCTTCCAAGACTCTCGACGATGCAGATCAAAGAATAATCACCTCTTTAACTGCAGCTCCGGCATGTTTTAGGAGTAGGTTGACGCTCCTAACCATTTCAAACTTGAGGAAACATTCTTTGATTCCCACTAGTCAAAGATCTCTTGCACTCTGCCTGCCATCATGCACAACTCCCAGGGAAACCGCTACTATTCTCTAAGCGATTCCAACCATTTTACTCCATTGCCGCCTATTAGTTCTAACATTTCAAGTATCATGTTAACTTTGCGCTCTATTTTTATGGAATTCTTGAATTTCTTTACTAATTTTACATCTTCTTGAATTCACTCTAGCTCTCCCTAAGGCCGTCATGCCATTAAGTGAAATTTCTCCTCCTTCACCATCCATGATATCACACATGTTTTGGAGGCTTTTGCTAGCTCTAAGGAATCTTCAAATAGAAGCCTAGCAGTGCCTCCTGAGGAGTCTCCTCTGGGAAAAATAACAAAGATCATCGATGTTGAGGAGTAAGAAGAGCGCATATCTCCGGAGAAAGCTTCAGAAAGTCCAATTGTTGAAGTTCAAAAGATATAATGGAGCCAGCTCCTACTTCACCTACTCCCCTTACACCTTTTTCAACTTCTGTCTCTCCAACTGCACTGGCACAGATGTACGTTGCTCATTTTGAGACTCCTTCTAAGTCTCATACTTTTCCAAAATCGTCATCTTCCACCTCTTTTCCAACCAGTTTCGACGATCTTGTTAAGTTCATTCTTCAGTCAGAATCTTTTACCTCTTCTTCTCTTCTGTCTTTTAGCTCAAACTTGGCAGAAAATCATCGCTCTCTCGTGGAGCAACAACTCTTGGTAAGCTCATATTCAATGAATTCTACTATCACCGGGTTTTTTTAATTGTTAACCTATTCTTCTTCTTTGTTGTAGATTTCTAGGAACTGGGTTTCCCTTAATGAACATGTTTCCAAACTCTCTTTTGGATTCTCCAAGCTTCAAGTGGAAAATGCAGAGTTGAAGAGTCAGCTAGCCTCATTGATGGCTACCTAGAATATTACTTCCTTTGAACTTGAGAAAATCAAGGCTTCCTTTGCTAGGGCCGAGGGTGATATAGAAGCAGAGAAGCAAGCTCGTCATCTTACTTTCGATGAAAAATTCCCTAAGGAATTGGCTCTAAAAGATTCGAAGGAGGAAAAAACCAGTTTGATTTCAAAGAATTCTTTTCTAAAAGGCAATTCAAGAGGCCGAGAGCATCACTCAAGCTAGCAGTTCAAACCCTCATGAAGATGCCCTCATGCTTGCTTATATTGACAATCATGATAAATTCCCTGACTTTGGTCTTCCTTCACTTCATTCAACTATAGCCAAAAGAGTCATGCACAAAATCAAGCGAGTCAAGCACGGTTCTGAGTCCAAGAGTGAAAAGGAGTCAGTTGACTTTAAGAAAGCTCTCTCTTTTGATATCCCATCATTTGACATTGGATCTGACTCTGAAGAGGAGGATGACCAAAGTAAAGATCCCAAGGAGAAGGAGGATGATGATGGTACAAAATAGGATATTAACAATGGCAATGACAATGATGATAACTCCCTTGGAGGTCAAGGCCATGATGGAGACAAGTGGGATCACTCTTGTGCTCAAAAAAAGATGGTGGTGATTCAACAAAATCCCTTTAAAAAGATCCATCACCTCATAAAGATATGCATCTAACATCCCTTGGGACAAATGCTTCTCTAGAGGAGGAAATTGTTCCCGTCCATTCAAGGGTCCACAAGAGAGAGAACAAGCTCTTCAGGCCTCAATTCCAGTTTCATAAGTATGGGCTTCTCCATTTAAATATTTAACACTTGGAAGATAACAATTAGTGATAAATTATTTGTTTTTGATAAAGAAGAAGTCAAAATTCCCCAATAGCACAAAACTTAAGAGAAAATAAGCAGAAATTAACAAGTTATATAGGGAATTAGACAAATTAATAATGGAGCATAATGCCTTATCTAAGTAATATCACAGTCTCGACAGAAGCACTACTGCACTTGCGTCTTTTAAATTTCACAAAGCAGCTCCTTTATTAAAGAAAGTGCATCTCCGATATGATGCTCTTTTGAAGGAAAATAAAGAATTAATAACCTTATTATGGATGGCGATTGAAGAAAGAGATATTTTAATTAACTTCTTGTATAAAGTATATTACAGACATTCAATCATACATTTCTCATACGTAGGTGAATTTAGTAGGGGACTACGTAGACATTTTCACAAAAGATATTTAGATAAATTTGGATCTGACCCGCATCTTGGAGCATGTTGGAATTTACCACGAGTCTGATCAAATTCACAAGATCTGCCTCCTGAAAAGATTAAGTACTATAAAGATAAATTTGTTTTTGAGTTTTTCAGTAAATTTGTTTTGTACAAACCCGGTGGGTAGTTATTTAGTATGTAACAGGTAGCCGGTATATGGATACATATCTTTTATGATACTCTCTATTCTCAGCCTCTTTTTGTTGTGCTATTTTAGAATATCAGTTCTTTAGGTTGTGTTGTCCCAAGAGACTGCATAAGTTTATGTGTTAACTTGAGGAGGTTTTACTCTAAAATTCACCACTCCTAAAGACTTTGAAGTTAGCGAGATATTGCTTTCTTCAAGATTTACAAAAATTATATTTGGATTACCTCATTTCCACTTTGATTTTCTTGGTGAAGAAAAAGAAACTTTCTTAAAAGAGATTAGAACATTTCATTCGAAGTTAATCTGTGGTCGTGATAGCCCACTGGCCGAGAAATGGGGTTATAGTAAATGTCCACTGATTATAACACCTGAAGGAGTTACCATATAATTTGACCCAATAGTTGTACTTTCTACTTGTTCTTTGAATAGAGTGAGGAATGTAGTCTTGCAACTTTAGACATAATGAAAGGATTTGTTATTTTTTTAACTTTGTGGCTGCTTGAGTTGTAATTCGTTTGTATAGTAATAAAGATATCTTTTATCTTAGTTTTGATTTAATGTCATATCTTCTGTTTAAATAGGAACCACAATCGTTTACAACCTTTCTTACTCAAAATTTGATATCCCGTGTCGATACTATAAGGAAAAGATTATTAACAGAAAGTGGAGCAACTATGGTTCAAAATGAAGCATTATTATATCATTTTGGTGGTAATGTTGGAGCCGTACAATGGTATAAAATATATCTCACTTAGAAAACCATCGCCATAAATTACAAAGATTACGTCGACCGTCTTAAATCCAAAATTAGAAAGAAAGACGAGGCGATTACTTTGCTCAAACGATAGTCAGGCACAATGTGCCTCTCTAGAATTAATTTTAGGCAATAAAATTTTAAAGGTTAAATTTCCAGTCACACAAGCAACCTCTGCGACTGTGAAGACTACTAGATCAAAGCATCTCCCAGCTCAAAAAATTCCCACCATGCTTAGTACTTCCCTAGGCTTGGACGACAATGTGGTGGGGAACTAGTGTCAAAGAGTGGTATTTGAAATCTCTCAGTATTTTAACGAGAAACAAAAAGTCAAGTATTATAGACTATTAAAGATTATGCGGAAAAGAATCATAAATCGGAATACGACATCTACTTGCTCAACAAGCATGCTACATAGTTAGAAAGGTAAAACAGAACCCTTAAGGCAACGAACAGGGCCTTTAACCATGCCCTAAAAACTAGTATCGAAGCAATCGATGATGAGAATGCAATTAGAGAAAAGGAGAAGATGCTTAAGCAAGTTCTTTATGTTTCAATTAACCACGTAGTTGATCCTTCAGTAGCGGAGACCCTTAATAAAGCATCTCAAGATTTATAGTCATTATATTTGGGTCGTGTAAATTTATCTCATACATGATTGTGTTGTTTATAAATGACTTCATGAATCACGATAATTTTGTAAATATCACCTAATGTGTGATCCTTTGTAATGTAACCTTTAATACGCCTCTGAGTTGTTCATTTGATGACTTTTATTATTATTGAGTCTTTTGTCATCCCATGCGATTATGTCTTTCCTGAGGGACAAGTAGCAAAAAATATTTTTAGTTGCTTGCTTTTACATTGACATATTTATCTATGTATGTCCTTTGCATGAAAAGCAATATATTCAAAATGCTAAGATCTTATCTTGTAACAATGGTGAGAAATGGTCAAGGATTCAACTCCTTTCGTTTGTTTTGAATGTATAAAACTTCATGCAAGTAGATTCTGCCTTGTCATAAGGTCATGAATATTAGAACATAACTTTTATTCATTAAAGAACCTGGTTCAAGAGTCAATGCTTAAGATTTTAAAGTAGTAACTCTCCCATCTGTCATTTTAATAATGTTTTTTGGCTCAGACTCGAGCATTTGAGACGAATAGTAATCCGTAGTCCTTGTACCCAGATTAGGGTTTTAATAAACCACAGTCTTTGATACCTAGATTCAGGTATAACAAATTAGTCTTTGATAATAATTTGAAACCCAGATTTGGGCTTTTGATGGCTAGTGTTTAGAAATAAGAACCCCAAAACCCAGATTTGGGTACTAATAATAGGAGACCAAAAAACCATTTTTAGGCCATAAGTATCGGAAAACCAAAAAACCAATCTGGAAATAGAAGACCAGAGAACTAATCTGGCAATAAGAAGTAGAAGACTAGAATATCATTTCAGTAATAGAAGACCATAATATCCATTTAGAAAATGTTTACGAGAAGAAGTCAATGTCTTCTCTCCAATTCGCTTGTCGAGTGTGCCGTCTTCGGGCTTTGACGATGTTTATATGCTTTTTCTTTCTTGGTTCTGAGTTTCTTCATTCATTTGGTTTGGCCCATTTCAGGCAGGGTCCAATTATTGTGCTTATTTAAGCAATGCCTATTTTAGTTTTTTTTGTCATTTTAGGCAGTACCGATTTCTAGTGGTGCCCATTTCAGGCAAGGACTTTTCTTAGTCTGTCGGACATTTCATCCGTGTTTCCAGTGCGCTCGGCTAGATTATTCTCAAATAAGGCCCCAAGACTTATCTGACCTCCCTCGAGGCGGAGACTTAACTTGGCCATAACGTGACGCGGCTAAGGGCTTGTTCGGTACCTTGGCCAGGCCATAACTTTGCGGGATCAAGGGATTACCCGTCCACCCTCCAGGAGTGCCTTATCCTAGCAATAGCCTGACCCAGATAAGGGCTTATGATGTTTTAACCTGACCATTTTTGACTTTGGCATGGATAAAGGCTTACACCCTCCCTTAAGGAGGTTCCTTGACCTAGCCATCTTGGCGCGACCAAGGACTTTCTACCATTACTGGAAGCCTACTATTTTAGGTAGTCCAAGTTTAAGGAGAATTTCTCTCTCGATCATGTAGAATTCTCTTATTTTGAGAATAGAGTTTTTATTTCATAATTTGTTTAATCCTTTACAAACTGCTTAAGTTTTCCATGTTCTAGGAAGTACAGGACCATTTTTTAAGTACCCTACATTGACTTATATCATATTCATTTATTGGGTAAAAGTTGCAATGTGATCCTTTAAGTTTCTTTTCACATCTTGACTTCTTTTTCTAAGAAGGTCATTAATTCATTTCCTCTTTGGTTTGGATGTAGATATCTTCAATCGTGGTAGTAAGGTTATATTCTTTAAGAAGTCTTGATTTTTAAGCCGTTTTGACTGGCATCTAATTCTCTTTTGGCTTGGTTCAAGTACTCCTTCTTAAGGAGCAGGTTTCATTTTCATTATTCGTCAGTCCTCTTCCAAGGATTTTTCTTTCACTCTTAGGATTTCGTTTGTAAATTTTTTGGTAATCTTTATACTTCCACTTGGTTATTCATTTGTTATCCTTTGTCCTTTGATTGTGGATTATTTTTAGGCATCCATGGCCTTCCTTGAATGGTGAACTTCATTTATAATCTTATTTCATTTATGTGCAAAATCAACATAATCCTTTTCCATTAGCTTCCCAAAGATAGTTCCATGAGAATATGACTGAACGGTCCTTCTCATTCATTGAAATAGGTCCTCTTCCCTTGTGTTCTCCTTTTCGAGAGCAAAGATTGGATTTGGTCCTGAATGGGACGGGCTGATACTCCATTTCAAAGGGTCAAAGGGTGTAATTCGTCTTTTATTCTTGATGACCTGTACATGGTATCGAAGAGTTCGCTCTTCAAGTAAGGGTTGGTTATAATCCATTTGATGATTTGGCCTTATAACTAGAGGTTCCATAAACCCTTGAAACAATCTTTCTTTGCAAAAGCTTTCTCTCGCTTCGAACATTGAATCTATTCCTTATCCTCTAATTGTGTTTAAAAGAATTATAAGTCTTATATCCAAAATAATTCCTTCCTTATTCAAAAAGAGGAGTTGATGGGTCCTAAGAGAGTGTCCATGCAGAAGATTTGGTGAGAAACCCAATAAGTTCGGAGGTTCGAGCCCTCCTTCTAGCGCCAAAATGTTAACCAAATTTATCGCTAACACCCCAAAAGTTACTTCAATAGGGACATAAAGGGTTGTTTGGGAGAAGGACACGATATCCTTAAGAATTGCCTTTCTGTTTAGCTTTGCTCACTGCTGACTTTGGTTTGGACCTTCCGACGTAGTCAAAAGGTTTGATCCTTCAAGTAGATAACTTTTTATCCTAGCTGAACTTATAGGAGATCTCTTATGGAGTTTTTCCTTATGGTTTAGTTGATGACCCCTAAAATTTCCCTTTTAAAGCTGACTTTAATATTGTTGAAAGGTTTCAGTGAGTACTCCCCATCAGCAATAGGTAGAATATCAAATTCCTTGGTGATATGTAGAAGCTTACAATCTTGTCGAAAGGTCAGATCATTTGGTTTGTAATTGAAGAAGGTACTAGTGTCGTTAAAGCATAAAGAACTACCAGCTTAGTCCAAAGGTTTAGACCATGGAGCCAATGATTTCGGAAGGTTACGGTTAATATTGATCCAAATAAGCCATCAACTGTACCGAAGGGTTTAGGTTGTAGGGTTGATGATATTTGAAGGTTGCAGCTATTGCCTCTACAGGTGTGCTTTCGACTTTATCGGTAAGAACCTTCCGATAGGGTTAATCTTGAAAATATGAGTTAATCTTGCAAAGGCTTAAACAAAACTAATGGAGCATGAGACATCCCTCTTTATTCAAAATCTACTCTTTCATAAATCCCCAAATTGATTCCTAATCAGGGTTACAATCCTTTTATTAAGCATCTATGAGAGTACAATGGGAGAGATCGTCCCCCAAAACTAGACCCTTTGGGTCTTATTTATAGATGCAGGTGGCCATCATTCCACTCTCTTGCTTTCGACTGAATCGGATGGTCACCTTTTAGATCTAGTTGCAATACTTTTGACCTTGTTCAAAGGTTTGTAGAACTTCGAACATTGTTGAAGGGTCTACTCTTCTCTATGCCTTCCTGAACCATTTTCCTTTTTCGGAGGGTTCAACCAGTGTATGCTATTATGAACCTTTCGACCTTGTTAGAAGGTTGCTCATCACTCTTTGTTGTCTCATGAATGTTGCCTTCTTAGGAACCTTTCGACACTATCTTGTAAGATTTCCAACTGGTTTGAAAGGCTTGATATTCTTTCAAAAAGGTCATTAAGCAGTTTCTTACACTTGCTTTGACTCGTTCTTCCCCTTTAAACACCTTGGGTTCAAAGATGGAACCTTTTCGACTCCTTCGAAATGTTCTATGTTAGTTAATTTTAATGACTACATTCCTTTGACTCCTTCGGAAGGTGTGGGCTATGATTTTCTTTCCTTTTCTTGAAAGACCCTTCGTCTTAATCGAAAGGTTGGTTTCTAGTGTAATAATATTCTCATCTTGATCTAGCAAAGGAATTTCATCAGCTTAGAGCAGTAAAGGATAGTATTCCTTTAACGACGTTTACAATAAGGTATTGATCGTGCGGATGGTTAGTTATGTCTTCCAGACTAACTAATGGGCTGGTATACTTTGTGGATTTGATGAACAGTATTTTCCTAGAGCACCTGGATAGATTTGTGTTAGTCTTCATAAATGATATTTTAATATACTCTAAGGATGAGAAGGAGAATGAAGTTCATCTTAGAGTTGTACTTGAGACGTTGAGGAAGCATCAGATGAAGTCTAAATTTTCGAAGTGCCATTTTTAAAAGAAGGAAGTGTAGTTCCTTGGTTGTGTAGTCTCAAAAAAAGGGTTGTCTATAGATCCGACTAAGAATGAGGCGGTGAATAATTGAAAGAGACCCAAGATGTTGACCGAGATAAAGAGCTTTCTTGGATTGGATGGATATTATCGAAGGTTTATAAAGTAGTTTGCATGGATAGTTGCACCAATGACTAAGATTAGGCAGAAAGAGGTGAAATTTGTATGGACTAATGAGTGTGAGGAAGCATTCCAGAGCTTGAAACACTTATTGACCCATACACCGGTGTTGGTAGTTCCAAAGGGGAATCGGGATTTAGTTGTTTATACTGATGTATGTGGAACTGGATTGGGAGCTGTATTGATGCAAAGTGGTAAAGTAATTGCTTATGCTTCTAGACAGCTCAAACCACATGAAGTTAGTTATCATACGCATGATCTGGAGTTAGTTGTTGTTATATTTGCTTGGAAGTTATGGAGGCATTACCTTTTGGAAGAGCGATTTGAGCTCTATATAGATCATAAGTCAATGAAGTACTTGTTCTCTCAAAAGGAGTTGAACATTAGACATCAGAGATGGTAGGAGTTTATTGCTGCTTATGATTTTGGAATTGAGTAAACACCCAGAAAAGGAAATAAGTAGCAGATGCACTTGGCAAGAAACGTCAGAATGCAGTATTGGCTATGATTGTTGAGTGGAAATATTTGGAAGCATTATCATCTTGTAGAGTGCAGTTTAGATCCGAAACAGGTTCCAGTATAGGAAGTGTTGTATAATCTTATTCAGAAGTTCAACCAGTAATGATTGAGAAGATAGCTTCTAAACAGGAGGAGGATCCAGTTTTGGCAGAACGAATCAAAGGTTAAGGAAAGGAACAGAGAGAGATGACTTAAAGGATTTTAGTCTTGACTTGAAAGGGTGGTTGAGGAAGAAAAGAAGGTTTTGTGTTCCAGATGTAGGAGATATGCGGAATGAGGTTTTGGATTGATGCATTCGAAGTTCACTATCCATCAAGGAGGAATGAAGATGTATCAGGATATGAAGAGGAGTTTCTTTTGGGAAGGTATGAAATTTGACATTGGTTTATGTGTTAAGCAGTGCTTGAATTGCCAACAGGCAAAGGTTGAACACTAGAAGCCAAGTGGTCGCTTCAACCATTGGAAGTTCCATTGTGGAAGTGGGATTCTATCTCCATGGATTTTATCGATGGTTTGCCAAGGTATAGTAGAGGAAATGAAAGCATATGGATCATAGTAGATAGACCGACTAAGAATGCCAATTTCATTCCACTAAAGTCAACTAGGACGACACCCATATTGGCGAAGTTATTTATGAAGAATTGGTTAGACTATACGAGATTCCTAGTAGTATCATCAATGATAGAGATTCTTTGTTTACTAGTGAGTTCTAGAAGAGTCTACAATAAGCATTTGGAGCCAAGCTCAACATAAGTACTGCTTAGCATCCACAAACTAATGGGAAAACGGAAAGAGTTAACAAAGTCTTGGAAGATTTGTTAAGAGCTTGTGTATTGGATTTCGGGGGATCGTGGGAAGACCATGAAAGTGACTATAGGATCGTGTAGTATGGATATTATCTAAAATACTTGTGCGGAATATAAAGTAAGTAAATAGAAGTAAAATAAAATGGCATCAGATAATTTTATACTGGTTCGAACTCGCGTTCTACGTCCAGTCCTACCAATCCTTCTGGAATTTAAACTAGCAACCCTCACTTAACCTCGAGGGATAGGTTTACACCGCCTAAGCAACCTAACAGGACTTTGACCACCTGAGCAACCGAATAGGATTTTCCCGCCTGAGCAACTAAACAAGACTTTGATGCAAATAAAATGTTTTCTTGACTATGCGTGCTCTTGTTAGAACACAGATTTATCAAACGAAGTACACCCTTCCTATAATCTTTCCTCAAGTAAGATATATATATATATATATATATATATATATATATATATATTTATATATATGTTTGCTTGTAAATATAGAGAAAGAAGAGATTGCTTTAGAAATTGAAGATATTTGAACTTTACTGTGCAAATTCAATTACTAAATATTCAAGATAGCAAATAGTAGGGAATTAAGTTGTTTTGATCTTGAATGACATGCATACATATAGTGATTGAAGAGTTACAAATGTGTGCAAATAATTCTATTGAATTGGACATGGTAAGATCTTTTCTTGGAAGTGATTCCTCTTTAAGAATAAGAGACATCTCTTAAGTAAATTTGAAAATACGATAGTTTAAAAAAGTTTAGTCGATTGAATATGGTTATATAGTCAACTAAGTTGAAACAGAAAATTATCAATTCAAAATTCTAGTATTTAGTCGACTAAATATTATATTTAGTCAACCAAATCTCTCAGTATAAAAATTTTAGTCGACTAACTAAAAGGTTTAATAGACTAAAGCTTGTGGTTTATAAAAAAATTTAGAACATATGTTTTAGTCGACTGAATGTTAGGATTTAGTCGACTAAATCCATATGTTTTCCAAAATATGCAGGTTTGAACTTGAGGAAAGATTCTAAAAGTGAATACTGAAACTATACCAACTTTAAACTCAATATTGTTGAATGTTTAATAAGTTTTGAGCTCCTTGTCATGAATCAAAATCTTGTAGTCCAATATTCTCTCACTTTTTTATTGATGACAACTTTATACGAGATAAATTTCGACTAAATTTTGTAGACTATAACCCCCCTTAATTTGTGCTAGTACTCTTGTAAACTTGCAAAAACTGTTAGTGCAATGCGATATTTTCTTCTCCCCTTTTGTCATCGACAAAAAAGGAGATAACGATATATACATGATAACTTAAAATTTTCAACAATGACAAACCATTCATCAAATGAACAATTTTAAACTAATAGTGTAAACAATAATAGTACAGAATAAACAACAATAGTGAACAACACAATGGATTACTTAACAACACAATATAACACAAGACAGTAGCATAGAAAATAAAACAAAGTAGCACAGTCAACTAAAGACATAAAACATGCTTTGAACAAAAGATCCTATTAGTTAATAAAAGGTAGAAAGTAGTTTATTCTTCCCCATTACCACTTGAGGTTTCTTCGTCTTCTTCTTCATCATCACCTCCCGATTCTTCTTCTTCACCGCCTTCTTCTTCATTGTGTTCTTCTTCTTCTTCTTCTTCTTCTTCTTCTTCTTCTTCTCCAGAGGATGACCATGAGAAACATGGTTGTGATCGTTTCCTTGGATCGTTAGGAGCATGAATTGGTGTTGAAGTGGATGGTCCGCAAGTTATGGCATCCCATATGTTGCTCAAGAAACCTTCAATATGATCGAGCTTGAATCCAGTTTGGTTATGGTACTTTCAACCCAAGATAGTCATCTCTTTTGGTTTCTTAATATAATTGTATATGCCTGGCGTGATGGAGTATACAACCCGATTTCTTCAGTCTCAGTTACTTGTCGAGGTGGTTGAGTAGAAGAACTAGTTTTGGTAGGAATACATTGATGTGAAGAAGATTGAGATTGTCTTGATGATTCAATCTCTTTCTAATGTTTGAAAGTGATGATGGTATGGTTTTGGTAGTTCTTGGGAAGACCCATAAGGCTTAAGGTCCTAGTGTTGAAGGAGCCAACTGCGGTAAAGTCCGAGTCTGGGAGAGGTATTAGAAAATGACAAATATGTCTCATAATATAAGCTCCATAGTGAATGGTCTTCACGCAACCATGGTTGAATGTTTGAAATTCATTGAGAAGAACCTTTGACCAAATCATGAAGTGTTGACCCCATATACCATATAGAGATTGGAAATCTCGCTTATAGATTTTCTCGTAACTTCTGGTATGAGTATTAATGGAGTGTGTTAGGGAACGATGCATAAGTCTAGCTTTTGGGCGAAGCCCTATTTCCTTAAGCTCCTTTATATCATCGGAGAGAAAGAGATGACTTACTCCATCACGATGGTCCATGTGGACTTCAATCTCTTCCAAATGTTCGCCCTTCGAAGGACATTGAAGAATTAACCCAGTTTGGGAGATGGGAAAGAATATTTCTACCCCACATACAAACGTCCATATGCAATCATCAGGATTATGGATTGTGTGATGATCTAAGTTGAGATTTGCGTAGACTAGTTTGATAAGGAGATGATTTATCTTCAAGTTATTGGCATTAAAATCTAGTAAGGACTCCAAACCACTTCGTCTTGTTAAATTATAAAGCCCATATGAAGCAAAATCTGAAAACTTAACAAATGAACCTTGAAATATTCTCGAGTTCTTCATCTTATGAAACCTTTGGACAACCCTATCATTGTACAACCAACTTCGAATTTGAGATTCAGATGGACCGGCTAACGAGGAGGATGGTATAGATCTTTTGGGTAGCATTGCAGCTTAGGGTTTTGGGAAGGAGAAGCTATGAAAATTGGATGAATTTTGGGTTAAATTGAAGAATATTATTGAAGGAGAGAGTAGTGATGGTGGATTAGTGAAAAGTTGGAATGTAAAAAGTTAATAGGTAGATTACAAGAAAGCTGCCTATTTATTTTAAAAACTAGGTTTTCAGATTTAGTCAACAAAAGGGGAATGGTCAGTCGACTAAATCATGGCTCAGGGCAAAAAAATTTCCAAAACTTAGGTTTAGTTGACTAAACAATTTGGTTTAGTCGACTAGTTATTTCCAAAAAAGATATAGTTCAATTTGAGTGAGTTCAATCGACTAAGGGGAGGAGTTAGTCAATTGGGTAAAAAATTATAAGTATAAAGTGCTTAGTCGACTGTTTGCATTTGGCCAATCGATTGAATATTGATTTTAGATAAAAATATTCCAGGCTGATTCATTTAGATGACTAACATGAATGGTTTAGTCGACTCGTTAGGGACAGAGACTTCACATTTCATGTTGGCATTGATTTAGTCGATTGAAATGATTTGTAAGTCGACTAAATAAGTTAAAAAAGTTATAATAGACATGAAGTGAATTGAATGTTTAGGATAGTCGACTGAAACAAAAAATTGAAGAATTTATTGAGAAAAATAATTATACAAACATATATTTTATATTTATCGAAAAAATAAACAAAACAACAAAAATATAAGAAGAGGAAGTAGATTTCTTTGGAGTCTTACATTCATTCGGCTCAATCTTACTATGTTCTTGAGCGGGTTTAATGGTTGAGCAATCCCAAGAATTCTGAGAGTATGGAGGCCTCTCAGGTGATGGAGCATGAACATTCATTTTCAATAGTGAAGCACCCTGGATTTTTAGTGCATATTTTTCCAAAATTCCTAGTCTCCGAGCATGAACCTTCTGTTCGTAGTCCATCTCTCGTTGCAAACTTAGAGTTTCCTTTTGGTAGTGGTAGATAGCATCTATCTTGTTATTAACATAATGTGAATTAAAGTGCAGTTTTCATCCACGCTTAGCTTCCGGTATGTAACCACTATGGTAATTCGAGGGCGGTACGATTGGAACAAGTTCATACACTGGAGTCGGAGTAGAAAGATATGAAGTATTTGATGATGGAGATCTAAAATCAATGGAGGAATACTGGGAGCCTTCTTGAGAAGACATGATTATGAGGTGGTTGAATAAAACAATTTGAAAGTCATTTATAAGAATGAAAAAGGCAGAGGTTTTATAGTTGAAATGATAGTCAAAAAATAGAAAGATCTAATGGAGAGGAAGTTATAACCAGAGAAAGTCTAATGGTATCAATCAATTTTGCTAAAAAATTGTGTGGATAAAAGGAGATGGTTAAAAACATAAAGAAAAGAAAGAATCAAGCCTGTTAAAACTAATAACAAAATTTGAAAAACATTAGCTTCTTACCTATGAGATTATACAATCAAGCCTTAGTAGCTAAAAAAATTTCAATTAAAATATATTCTAAAAATTTATAAGTCTTTCAAAGATAAAATTCCTAATTCTCTTCGTAATTTTATAAAATTATTTTCATTTAACGATTTTGTAAGAATATTAGCGAGCTGGTTTTCAAAAGATACAAATTCTAATCTGACTATCCCTTTTCCAATATTATCACAAAGAAAATGATGACGAATATCAATATGTTTGGTTCATAAATGATTGATAAGGTTTTTTCAATAAGTTTATAGCACTTGTGTTATCATAGAAAATAGTTGAATTTGATAAATTAATTCCAAAATCTTGAAGTTTTGTTGAATGTAAATGACTTGAGCACGTGCTTAAGCAGCTGAAATATATTCTGCTTCACAAGTCTAGAGGGAGACACAATTTTATTTCTTTCAAAACCAAGATAATAGGGATTGTCCAATAAAATGACAAGTCCCACTCGTACTTTTTCTATCAGTTTGGCAACCTCCAAAGTCTGCATCATTGTATGATACTAGCTTGAAAGGTCATTCTTTCGGATAAAAAATATATGAAATCTTTGATTTTGCTTAGATATCATAATATTCTTTTCACCGCTCGCATATGTGATTTTTCAGGATTTGCTTGAAATCGAGCACATAAATAAAAACTCATCATTATGTCAGGTTTACTAGCCGTCAAATAAAGTAAAGATCGAATTATATTTTGATATAATTTTTGGTCAACACTTTTGTCATCCTCATCTCGATCGAGATGTATTGTTGTACTCATTGGAGTTGGTTACGCAGATGTATTTTACATACCAAAGCGTTTAATTAGATTGTTAAATTATTTTTCTTGATTAATAAAAATTCTATTATCTAATTGTTTAATCTATAATCTAAGAATATGATATTTCTCTCATATGTGACATTTCCAATTCTTTGGTCATTATATTAGAAAATTCCTGACATAACTTATCATTTGTAGAACCAAAAATAATAACATCAACATTAATTTGAAAAATTAAAATATCCTTTTAAGTACGTTTAATAAAAAGTGTTTGATCAACCTTTCCAATTTCAAAACCCATGTCTATAAGATAGCTTTTAAGATGTTCATACCAAGCACGAGGTGCTTGTTTTAGACCGTATAAAGCTATCTTGAGTTTATAGACATGTTCTGGAAATTTTCATGTATAAATATAGGAGGTTATTCAACATAAACATTTTCTTTTATATATCCATTTAGAAAAGCATTTTTAACATCCATTTGATAGAGTTTAAAATTATGAAAACATGCAAAGGCCAGCAAGATACGTATTGCTTCTAGTCGTGAGATGGAACGAACGTTTCTTCATAGTCAATTCCTTCTTCTTGACTATATCCTTATGCAACTAGTCTAGCTTTCTTCCAGTAATATTCACTTGTTTATTAGCTATATTTTTGAAGACCCATTCAGTACCAATGACTGTTTGATCACTAGGTCTAGGAACTAAATCCCAAACTTCGTTTCGCTTGAATAGGTTTAGCTCTTCGTACATAGCTATAATCAAATAGTCATTAGTAGAGGCTTCTTTAGCATTTTTAGATTCAATGTTAGAAAGGAACGCTACATGGGCCATTTGATTAAGTTTCTGACATGTGAATTAATTTCTCCATTGACATTTTATATCGGGTGATCTTGTAAAATTCTAGGAGGAGATCTTAATCCATTTTCATTATAAACAATGTTTTCATCTTCTTCAAAATCATGAACAATGTTTTCATTTTCTTTAAAATTATTTTGAGTAACCATATTTGTGATTGTCTTAGTTATTATTTCATCATCCTTAAGATTCTTATTAAATTTAAAATTCTCATCGTAGGAAACATGACGTGTTTCTTCGATTGTTTTAGTTCTTCTATTAAATATTCGATAAGCCTTACTTCTTCCGAATATCCTATGAAAATTCCTTCATTGGATTTTGGATCAAACTTTCCAAGCCGAACTTTTGTGTTTAAAATAAAACATTTTGAACCAAAAACTTTAAAATATGAAATATTTGGTTTCCTTTCATAAAAAGTTCAAATGCAGAATGTTTCGTTCGTGGTCGGACAGAAACACGATTCAAAACATAACAAGCAGTTGCCACAACATCTGCCCAAAAATGCTTTGGTAGAGTGCTTCCATTTAATAAAGTTCTTACACATGTTTTAAACTTCTATTTTTTTGTTCTAATCTCCATTTTGTTGTGGTGTTCTAGGAAAATAAAAATTATGGTAAATTCCCCTTTTATTAAAAAAGTGTTCAAAAGCTTTGCTTTCGAGTTCACCTCCATGTTTACCTCTAATGTTTTTAATTTTTGAAAATTTGAATTCTTTTAGCAAAAATTTGTAAATTTTCAAAAGTATCATTTTGATTTTCATAAAAATAGTCCAAGTATATCTTGAAAAGTCATCTACTATTACAAACACATATTTGATATGGTTTATAGATTGAACTTGAGCGAAAGGATCCAAATGCAATAGTTCAAGTGGTTATAATATGGAAATATTTTTCTTTGATTTGAAAGATGATTTTGATAATTTACCTAATTAATGAGCATTACAAATAATGTTTACAATAAAATTCATTTTTTGTAAACCTTTTACTAATTCATTTTTAGATAATTTGGTTATAGCTTTGAAATTTGTGTGAAAAAATCTTTTATGCGATGACCAAGGATCATTTTCTTTGACTATTAGACACGTTTTTGTGTTGTGGTTTATATTCATATTTAATACATATATATTTTTATCTCTAAAACCTTCAAAAATAAGAATTTCATTTTGATCAAAATGCTACACTTATCATTAGAAAAAGATATATTAAATCCTTTGTCACATAGTTAGCTGATGCTAAGTAATTTTTTTTTAAATTCTTAACTAGCAAAACCTTAGAAATAAGAGGTAAATTAGATATACCGTTATTGCTCACATCGCCTTTGCGGTGATGTTTCCTTTGGAATTGCCTCCAAAAGTGACAGAACCTCCATCCAGGTAACTAATTTTAGTCAACATATCTTTGTTTCCTATCATGTGTTTTGAGCAACCACTGTCTAATATCCATTTTCGTATCTTTTTGATGGTACTTGCAAGAAATATAAAATTAACATCGGTACCCACCTTTTTTAAGGGCCCTAAAAGTTAGGTCTTTGGAACCCAAACCCAAGAGGGTGCATAATTCCTTTTGAAAATAAAATCTTTATTTTTGTTACAGTTTCTATAAAAGATTTTATGTATTTGTTTCTAATCATAGAATTATTGGTTTTAGGAACCCAAATCTTAATTGATTTAAAATAATTTAGAACCATTGAAATAGATTTTACAATAATATCATTGTTCCTTTTTAAATTATTGTAAAGAATTCCTTTTCTTTGGAATACATTTTGATACTTACTCATATCTTAGTCCCTCTTATTTGAAAATGTCTGAGAATTTTCTATAATTTTAGAAATATTCTCTCTTATTTTGTTAAAATTAGAGACATAATTGGTAATATCATCTAATTTTATTTTAAGACTAGAAATATCTAATTCCAATATTTTAATATTAGCTTTCAAATCATGATTTTCAACTAAAAGAGCATCATTATTTTCTTTTTGAGTTTCAATTTCTTGACTTAACATAGATAGTTGAGATGTTGTATTAGAACAAAATTCTTGAGAAGTTTCAAATTTTTCTTCTAAATTTTTTTTTCTCATTTCTTAACATATCTACCTCAATTTTAGTCCTATTCAATTATCCACTATGTCATCAAAAGTTAAATCAATTACTTCGTCATTTTTGGCCATAAAACAGACATTGGCTTGTTCAGAATCACTATCTATGTCGCTATTTTATGATGAAGATGATTATGAATCATCCCATGTAACTGAGAAGGCTTTCTTTTTGAATCTATCTTTCTTATTTTTAAATTTGTCTCTTTTTCAATCAGGACAGTCTTTCTTGATGTGCCCTTCCTTATGAAGTCAATCTTCAAGCAAAACAATATCAAAATCTGAATATTTTTTTGAATATTTTTGAAACAATATCAAAGTCTGAATATTTTTATCCTAACGCTAAGAGGATGGTACATGTCTTGAAACCTAGAGTACATTTCATTTATGATTTCATCTTGCTTCATTTTGAAATTCTGGAGCTGATTATTGAGCATTGAAATCTTACTCTACTTTACTTTGTTTGTACCTTCACGTGTAATTTTAAGTGCACGCCAAATTTCATAAGCAGTATTAAACATGCTAACTCTATTAATCTCATTTCTGTTTAATGCACAAAATAACATATTCATAGCTTTGACATTTGCAGTAGCATCTATTTCTGTATGTTAGAACATTGTGAACAATCAGTTGTAGGTATGTTATATTCTGCTTCAGCAATATTCCAAGTTTCATAACCATTGGCCAACATATAAATTCTCATTCTAGTGGACCAATAGTTATAGTTTAACCCGTTACATAGTGGTTGTAATGTAGTAGATTTGTAATGGCCTGGGATTTTAGACCTTCGAAAATTGAAATCAATACGTTCACTGTATAGCATGCCGAGCAATCGAGTGCCGGAAATACCAGATCATTAGGGGTGAAGAAGAAAGAAGGATAGAAGAAACAGAAAATAATAACACAGAATCTTAAAATCGCAGCGGAACAAAATATAATATATAATAATAGATCTTTATACAAGGAAAATTTAATTGTTAATATACATACAATCATCAAAGTACAACAATCAATACATCAATATGGATAGTTATTATAACTTGTCCTCACAAGTGCTGACTATACAGTCTACACACACAACGGAATATAATCAAGTATGTGATATACGATTGAAATCCTCTTGCTCGTCTCTTGAGCTCCATAGCATCCTAACCTGAATATGTAATACTCGATCTGACTCGAGCATAATAAAATAACACCTGAATTAGTCTGAAAAACTAGCGGGGGAAAGTACACTCAATTTGAATTATTACTATTTCAAAAATCCTTTGAAAACAGTGGCATCTCGTAAGACCACGCCATACATAAATACGATGGGTTTTTACCTTAGTTAACCATTACATTTTTATAGAAAACCCAGTGATATTATAATGGTGTCTAAGTACAAATACTTATTAAAATAGCTGAAATTGTTACATTAATTAAATTCTAGAATACTAGGCTCTACAATCAAAACCGTAAAGGCTCGTAGTGGACATTGGATTCCATACAATGACTGGGCTACTGGGGTACCGCCCATCATAGTACACCTCAAGAAAAATGTATCGAGGACCTCGCCTTGATCCCCTGCCAACACAAGACCGGCCTTCCCCTAACCTAGATAACATCGAATATGTTATCACTCCGGGTGTTCCCACCATAATCGAGTGCTCTAATTTTCATGCACATCATATCCATAATTTATAATATACATTTCCAAGGTTATCTTGAAAAGTGATAATATACCCTGCTTAGATGCAACCCACTTAGCTCTGCTACATCTCCCCTATCTTACTCATTCCCGGTTGATGAGGCTTGAGGCTATGTTTTACCGTTAGAATAACATTCATACTTGGAATGCTAACACTGCTTTCTAGGCAAGCAATGCAATGATAACATTCATCCATACAAGTTGTCTTAGGTCTGGACATACCAAATCTCCTTCAAGATCACCATCTTCATTATCTTCAAGATATCACAATTCATAACGCATAAATCGAATCAGAATTAAATCCGATCCTAGTGCCTTCAATATTCAAATCTCTCAAGACATTCATTTTGAATATCTTTACACAGATATATATTCAAATCTCTTCAATATTCCAATGTTTGAAAACAATTTAAAATCCTTATATTCTTAATGAGATATTTTCAAACCATATTAACATTTAGATATATTTTAGGATAACCTTTCCAAAGTCAAAAGATTCCTAAATCTTTTATTTCATTACTTGGCAAAATATTTATAAATATATTTCCAAAATACTTACTTCTCAACACTTAGAAATATTTACATGTTATCGATTTTTTAGGTACATTCATAACCGAGGAAATCTCCCCTTTATTTCCAACTTCATAACACATTTACAACTCTATTGTAAAGTCACAACTCATTATAATGTATTTCATAATTCTCCGGAATTTTCGTAATCCCTTCTAAAATTCTTAAAAATAGATTCTAATGATATGGAATCTTATTCACCAATTTATAACTTCTTTAATGAATTCAAATTCGTTTTTTGAAGTTCACTTATCAACCCATTTTGAAAATTCCTTCAGTTCCAAAATTCCATTATAAGATTTCTCTTTTAAAAATCATATCCATTAAATAAACTTCATTTACAAGTCTCGAGAGAATTTATAATTAAATTCTAATTACTGCCAAAACTCCATATGTATATAATAAGTATCTTTAGATAATAGTATTTTTATTTTTTAAATATACATTTAAGCAGTCATTTAAAATATTCAAAAAAACTAAAAATAAACATCGATAACTCATTTCCAGTTCATTTTTAAATAAAATCAATCGCTTTACAAAGCTTATTATAAAATTAGAATTTTATTTCAGTTAGTGTTAGATATTTGAAAAGATCACTTTCGAAGTCTTTCAATACTAACCAGCTTTAAATTACATAGCGTTATCCCGCCTTTTGGTCAAGGCTGGTGTAACGGTCCTGGATTTTTGAACAATTTAAATTGAAAATATTTAATTAATTTTAAATATTTGAATGAGATTTAAATTAAATTCCCAATATAACTAGGATATTGGCGATTAAATATTAAACTTTAATCTATAAAAGTTGAATAAAAATTTAAATTTGACTTTGGAGTTGAAATTGAATATTGAATTTGTATTTTTAATTCAAACTAATGACTTAGAAAAAATAATATTGGATACAAGGATTTTTATTTATGTGAATTTATAAATGGGTGGTTAGTTTTCAAATAACATTTTTCTTTTCTTTAAAATAGAAAGGAATAAAATTTTAATCAATACAAGATAAATAAATACACATAGTTAAAATTCAAACAACATATTTATAAAACTTTGTAGAATAGAATGTAACTACATTGGAGAAATTTTAACAACATAATTTGAACAAAACAAAGCAAAGCAATAACAAAACCATTTGGAATTAGTTGAAATTTGTTTGAAATTGATTAAATTGTCTTCGGGCTTTAAAATTTATATTGGGCCATCTTAATTGGTACTGTGAGATGTATCTAAGGCCGATACCACCATCCCTCTACCCATTTTTGATTCAAACCCTAAATCTAACGAGAGAAAAAAATAATGGCGGCCACGATCGTTCGTTCTTCTCGTTGTTTCGCATTGCAAAATTAGGGCTTGCGATCCAATTTGGGGCTTTGATTTTTCTTCGATTGTGCTCATTACTCACCTCGGCTGTTTCGACTCGTGAAATGGTGAGTTTTTCTCACGATTAATTTTATTCAAGTTTTTAGATTTGTTTGAATTGGGTGCTTGGTTGCATGCTATGATTTGGGGTGTCATTTGTTATCATTTGCTCGGTTATTTGAATTTAAACTAATAAGAACAAATAAAACACTGCATGTTTGTTTGTTGGGTGTTATTTGCTATCATTTGCTCTGATAATTTGATTTAAACTGATGAGAACAGATGCTATAAATTTTGTTTTCAAACTGATGAGAACAGATGCTATAAATTTGTTTTTAAACTGATAAGAACAGTTTGTTGTGGCTGCATGTGATGGATCTTTGAATCTAGACGAGGAAAATTTTGTTTGCATGTGCTTGTTTGAACTTCAATTCATATGCGATGTATGTACGTGTCTGTAAAACCCCCTATTCTTGTTCTCAGATGCAAGCTATTTCAAAACCCAAATCATTTCCTCTTTTACCTGTCAGTCTTAAGTTGTTTAAGGAAAATGTAGTAAGGAAATAAAAATACTTTAGTTCTGAAAATACTTGTGAGCAAACAACTTTTCTAAATTCTTTAAGTTGATATATATGAACTGCTTTGTGGTGTTCTTTGATGTTTTGCTGTGTATTATGCTTGCATGCCTATATAAGAATGATCCCAGTTATAAAGGTTTGTGAACATCCTACAATTTGAAAGTAACAAAATTTACAAGTTCAAAACAATTGTTTGATGAATCTGATGCATTGCTAAAATTCTTGAATCCATTATGTGATGCTTGAATGTTTGTTTAGGTATGGAATTGAAAGTATGTATGTGAATATTTATTTATGCATATACATGTCACTGTGAGTAACAACTAATTTAAAATAAATAAGTAGGATTTCATGCTGGTTTAAGTCTGATGAATTAAATTTGTGCATATGCTTTTTAGTCTTCCTGCCTGTGTATATAAGAAATGTAATGCATGTCAGATCTCCAAGGTTTTGATTGTTATAGTTTAAGTTCAAAAACATTGAATCTGTGCTCTGCATCTATCACAGGTGAGTAACTTAACCTTTAAAAAATTAAGTAGGTATAAGTTGTTCATGCTTTTATTTAGAAATGACTTAACATTTGAATTTGCTGTGTATATGTTTATATGAGGTGCATTCTGTTTCACTTAGGCTCTGGCTATTACAATGTATGTTCTAGCTGATAAAAATCCCTTTTATTTTGATTTGTTTGCTGTTATGTTTCAATCTTTGAATGAAACTTGCTTATTTCTAAATAAAGTAAGCATAAAAAAATTATATAAGTTAAAATAAAACTCTGTTTTACCTGAAAGTAATATAACAGAGTAAAAAATATTATATTAAGTGAAAATTCAAATTATAGGAATTCATGTTTCAGGTTTACTAATAGAAACAATAAGTGAATTCAAGAATTTTAAAACAAAAATTTGGCTTGTTCAAGTATGAACTAGGTTCAAGTATGAACTAGGAAAAAAAATAGTCAAACATGTATGTATATACATAGTAAATGGAAAGCAAGAGTGTATAGGCATTTATTATTATTGTTTGATTTGACTAGTACAATAACCAAAGTTTTGTTACTTCTTGCCTGCACATATTTTACCAAATAAGTGTATATATAAGTTTTGAAGGTTGCATGTTGACTGTGTACTTTTTAATCTCTGGTTTTGTGCCTTAAACTTGCACCATGTTTAGTAACAAACTAAGTAAGTTTTGAAATTTTTCTTTCTTTTACTGGGAAAAAAAACTCTAAGCCCAACCTTTCTGTAAATTTCCATACTATTGTTAGAAGTTGTGGCACTATATTTGGACTTATTAATGAAATTTTTTGAAATCACTTAAAACTGGTTCTTGTCTTACCTGTGTTGGTATGCTTTGACTTGATTCCACTCTATCCATATATGTTTAACCCTGGTGCTGGTCTGCATACTTCAGTGCTTCATTGTTGCACTATGTTGGTATAACTGTTGCATTTGGTTTATTTTGTTTGCACTCATTTATAGTCTGCACCTCGTATGCTGTTGCATTGGTGCATTGGGTTTGTCTTAGCCTTGAACCTTTGTAGTTGTAGTCATGCATTGCATGTTGTTATTTCCAGTTGCACTTGGTTTGTGATTTTGTTGGGCCTTGTGCTTGTGCACTGACCATATGGTCTTTGCTTATTTGTAGCTGGCATCACTTGTCCACCTGCACTTGTTTGGCTTTGCGGTTCATCCTGTTGCATTTTGGTCTGTCCACTGCAGTATGTGTCTTGTTTAATTGAGTCAGTGATAATGGTCACTGTGTTGCATTGTTCCATGTACACTTGATGTCTTGCAATTTGTTATTGATGCATTCAAGTGTTCACTGCCTTGTAGTCTCTGTTTGTAACTTTCATCACTGGTGCATGCTGTTCTTTGTTCATTGTACTCGAGCACTTGAATGCTTGTTGTTGTATATTTGTGACATTGAGCATTTGGTTTGCATACATGATTTCTTGTAGTTTTCATTTTGTACTTCTTTGTGCTCTGGTATGCTGCAGCATTCATCACTGTTGCCTCTGTGTTTGTTGTATTCACTGCTGGTCTCTTCATCCATTCATCGCTATGCCTCGACCTTAACCATTGTCCACACATGTTCATGCTTTACTGCTGTTACCATTTTATTTCTGTTCATTGCAAATTTATTTACTTGAATAAAGATTAATCCTCACTCGAGCGTTTTTTTGTGTTTTGCATAAAACGCTCGGGTCAGACCGAGTATTTTTACAGCTTGAAGATTTTCGCGCAGCGAAGTAAGAGAGATGGGGATTACAGCTTCACTAAAGTTTTTTCGAGAAATTTTTCTTGTACTTAAAAAATAAAATAAATTGTTCCGCTGTATTAAATATAATTCATTGTATAACTCTGATATTTGTATATAAAAGAAAATTCATTTATGAGAAATATGATTATTATTCTGTGATTCTGTAGCTGATTCTGTTTAAATGTTATAAACTAAATAACAATCCGTCATTTTGAACGTTTCTAGTTGGTTTAATTACCGACTAGAGGCGGTCAAAAAGGCGGGTCGTTACAAAGTGGTATCAGAGCTTTGGTTTATACAAAGCTTAGTTTATGGCGTTTAATATGAATAGTTACTCGAATCACTTTAAAGAAAGTGTTTTCAAATCTAAAGAAGTATAAAATTGTTTTCTTTAAAATAAAAGGTATTTTGAAAATTAGAATCATTTTCGGAAATTCCCCTCTCTAAATTTAGGTTTGCGATAGTTTCTCTTAGGTGAGGTTTCCTTAGATTCGGGTCCCGATCATTCGAAAACTCATTATCGAATTTCTGAAATCTATAAAAAATGAAATATAAGTTAAGTGAATTAATGAATTGGTTTAAATCAAATATTTTGAATATCTCCAAAGTAATAATTGGGAAATAAAATGACATGTTAATTTGGTTATAACCAAGGGGATCATTGAATTTTAATTTGAGAATTTGATTTTGAATTCTTTTGAAAAATTGACTTTAAATGATGTGGAGAACGATTTAGTAAATAAAACGAATATGTTTTAGGGAAATAATATTATGAAATGGAGTAAATCCATTTGAAGTTGTTTTGAAATGTGTTAAGAATCGAAAGCATAGATTTCTACATTCATTGTTGAAATAGACATTTTCGAGTGAAATAAAAGGGAATGGTGGACTATAACACTGTTGTTATAGTAAATGATTTCTGAAAGGAAAAGTTTTATATAGTATTGGGATTTATATATCTATCTTAAATTCGAATCCCTCTACTAGTGATTTTGGGTCGCCGTAACAATGTTTTACGCAACATTCGTTTTGACTCAAATAAATGTGTTTAAAAGGGACACTTTCCTTAAAGAATGAGATATAAACTTGATTATGATTTAAGTATATTGAATATTTTCAAAGTGTTGAAAATAAATGGATTTGTGAATTACTTATTATTGAATAAGTATAGAAATATTTTCCAATATGAAATGAAAGGTTTGAAATTTTATCTTTTAAAGATAAAGTGAAAAGTGAATGTTTTGAGATTTTATCTTTTAAAGATAAATTGAAAATGAATATTTGAAATCGATTTGAAAATCGTATATTCACAGATATTTTGGAAATGTAAATTCACTATGGAATATATAAAAGAAAGGGAAATTTGTTAAAAATAAATATTGATTTATTTTTGAAATGTGGAAATAAATTTACGGATTTGGAACGTAAGTTTAAAATAAATCGGTAAGGATTTATTTGATTGATTTAAGTGAACCATTTTAAGTTTAAAATGGATAAATATTTGGAAATGTTTCCGTTTAAGGAAATTGCTTTGAAATTTGTTTTCAAAGATTGAAAGGTGAAAAATGATTTGAAATTTGTTTTCAAATGGTTGAAGCGTGAAAAATATATCTTGTAAAGATATTATTTTTGGAAAATATGAACAATTAGTTCAACTTTGAATTTTGAATAGTCGATTTGGATTGTATATCTAACATTGTGAATTGACGACATAGCAATTGATCTCTATTAAATATATATCTGTTGGTGGCGGAGAATTTATTCTCTTAGCTTAACACCCTTCTCTGAGACGTACGAGCTCAGAGGTTATATATCGGTAGACATCAATTATGTGTTGAGAATTGACGATGTAACATGAAATCCAAATCGAGTGTGAAGTCGATAATAAATTGGATTATGAATGTGAATTAGGTTTGAGATAACCTTAAATTTCCAAATCGACTTAGAGGAAAATTTTAAATGGATAATGAAATGGAAAATTTGTGAATCCTCTATTGTTATGGGTATGAGATATTGAGGTTTTCAGAACGTATATATGAGAATACGATAAATTCGAAAACCATTAGTTTGGAAAGAAATTGTTGTGGAAAATTTATGTAAGTACATGGGTGTGATATGTACGAAATGTGAAATGAAATATTATATATGTATGTATGATATTATGTTTTCCAAATTGAGGATATGGAAAAGTACCTTCCATTTAAAATTTGTGAAGGTTGTTGGAACTCGAGATGAGTGTCCATTTGAAGATCGTAGCTACGTAGAATTCCATTAGTTGGATTGACCATTTGATTTTCATTAGTTGGATTGACCATTTGATTTCCATTAGTTGGATTGGCCATTTGTTTTCCATTAGTTGGATTGGCCATTTGTTTTCCATTAGTTGGAGTGACTAGCGTAATTTGAGGGGCGAGATGCCTACAGTTACAAGCGATTCTACTGGGATAGTAGCGTAACCGTCGGGTAAACTGTGATCCATGGAGGAATGTGCTTTCCATATCCATTTTTAAAAAGATTTTTAAAGTATTTTCACTGGGAATTGAAGCAAGTATATTTAGTACTTGGAGATTTTTAGACTTGCGCCTGGCAAGCGTATGCCTAATGTCTTTAAGAACGACAATAGACTTGTTAAATTTCGAGTTAGCAAGTATTTTCAAACTTTAAATAGAAAATCAATAGTCTGAAATTAAAGTAACATAAATTCCAACCCAATGAACTAAGGAAGAGGATTTTTGAAATGTTTTGAAAGTCCACAGCTTTGGAAAAGTTATACTATGTAAATTTCTTAAATGAAGAATTTCAAATTTAAAATTTGGGTTTTGTAAGTTGAAAACTTTAGTAAAAGACTTTTGCGTCTTGATTGTAGAAAATGATGAGCAAATGAGTTAATTAACAAAGCTAATGAGACAAAACAAATAGAATGAATCCTATACTTATTTATTTATTTTTAATAAGTTTCAAACTTAATAAAATTGAGTAGGGTATAAACATCAGTGAAATTTTAACAATCATTTTTCCTTACTTGTAATTTCGGGACGAAATTCTTTTAAGGAGGGGAGATTGTAACGATCCTGGATTTTTGAACAATTTAAATTGAAAATATTTAATTAATTTTAAATATTTGAATGAGATTTAAATTAAATTCCCAATATAACTAGGATATTGGCGATTAAATATTAAACTTTAATCTATAAAAGTTGAATAAAAATTTAAATTTGACTTTGGAGTTGAAATTGAATATTGAATTTGTATTTTTAATTCAAACTAATGACTTAGAAAAAATAATATTGGATACAAGGATTTTTATTTATGTGAATTTATAAATGGGTGGTTAGTTTTTAAATAACATTTTTCTTTTCTTTAAAATATAAAGGAATAAAATTTTAATCAATACAAGATAAATAAATACACATAGTTAAAATTCAAACAACATATTTATAAAACTTTGTAGAATAGAATGTAACTACATTGGAGAAATTTTAACAACATAATTTGAACAAAACAAAGCAAAGCAATAACAAAACCAATTGGAATTAGTCAAAATTTGTTTGAAATTGATTAAATTGTCTTCGGGCTTTAAAATTTATATTGGGCCATCTTAATTGGTACTGTGAGATGTATCTAAGGCCGATACCACCATCCCTCTACCCATTTTTGATTCAAACCCTAAATCTAACGAGAGAAAAAAATAATGGCGGCCACGATCGTTCGTTCTTCTCGTTGTTTCGCATTGCAAAATTAGGGCTTGCGATCCAATTTGGGGCTTCGATTTTTCTTCGATTGTGCTCATTACTCACCTCGGCTGTTTCGATTCATGAAAAGTTGAGTTTTTCTCACGATTAATTTTATTCAAGTTTTTAGATTTGTTTGAATTGGGTGCTTGGTTGCATGCTATGATTTGGGGTGTCATTTGTTATCATTTGCTCGGTTATTTGAATTTAAACTAATAAGAACAGATAAAACACTGCATGTTTGTTTGTTGGGTGTTATTTGCTATCATTTGCTCTGATAATTTGATTTAAACTGATGAGAACAGATGCTATAAATTTTGTTTTCAAACTGATGAGAACAGATGCTATAAATTTGTTTTTAAACTGATAAGAACAGTTTGTTGTGGCTGCATGTGATGGATCTTTGAATCTAGATGAGGAAAATTTTGTTTGCATGTGCTTGTTTGAACTTCAATTCATATGCGATGTATGTACGTGTCTGTAAAACCCCCTATTCTTGTTCTCAGATGCAAGCTATTTCAAAACCCAAATCATTTCCTCTTTTACCTGTCAGTCTTAAGTTGTTTAAGGAAAATGTAGTAAGGAAATAAAAATACTTTAGTTCTGAAAATACTTGTGAGCAAACCACTTTTCTAAATTCTTTAAGTTGATATATATTAACTGCTTTGTGGTGTTCTTTGATGTTTTGCTGTGTATTATGCTTGCATGTCTATATAAGAATAATCCCAGTTATAAAGGTCTGTGAACATCCTATAATCTGAAAGTAACAAAATTTACAAGTTCAAAACAATTGTTTGATGAATCTGATGCATTGCTAAAAATCTTGAATCCATTATGTGATGCTTGAATGTTTGTTTAGGTATGGAATTGAAAGTATGTATGTGAATATGTATTTATGCATATACATGTCACTGTGAGTAACACCTAATTTAAAATAAATAAGTAGGATTTCATGCTGGTTTAAGTCTGATGAACTAAATTTGTGCATATGCTTTTTAGTCTTCCTGCCTGTGTATATAAGGAATGTAATGCATGTCAGATCTCCAAGGTTTTGATTGTTATAGTTTAAGTTCAAAAAAATTGAATCTGTGCTCTGCATCTATCACAAGTGAGTAACTTAACCTTTAAAAAATTAAGTAGGTATAAGTTGTTCATGCTTTTATTTAGAAATGACTTAACATTTGAATTTGCTATGTATATGTTTATATGAGGTGCATTCTGTTTCACTTAGGCTCTGGCTATTACAATGTATGTTCTAGCTGATAAAAATCCCTTTTATTTTGATTTGTTTGCTGTTATGTTTCAATCTTTGAATGAAACTTGCTTATTTCTAAATAAAGTAAGCATAAAAAAATTATATAAGTTAAAATAAAACTCTGTTTTACCTGAAAGTAATATAACAGAGTAAAAAAAATTATATTAAGTGAAAATTCAAATTATAGGAATTCATGTTTCAGGTTTACTAATAGAAACAATAAGTGAATTCAAGAATTTTAAAACAAAAATTTGGCTTGTTCAAGTATGAACTAGGAAAAAAAATAGTCAAACATGTATGTATATACACAGTAAATGGAAAGCAAGAGTGTATAGGCATTTATTATTATTGTTTGATTTGACTAGTACAATAACCAAAGTTTTGTTACTTCTTGCCTGCACATATTTTACCAAATAAGTGTATATATAAGTTTTGAAGGTTGCATGTTGACTGTGTACTTTTTAATCTCTGGTTTTGTGCCTTAAACTTGCACCATGTTTAGTAACAAACTAAGTAAGTTTTGAAAATTTTCTTTCTTTTATTGGGAAAAAAAAATGTAAGCCCAACCTTTCTGTAAATTTCCATACTATTGTTAGAAGTTGTGGCACTATATTTGGACTTATTAATGAAAAAATTTGAAATCACTTAAAACTGGTTCTTGTCTTACTTGTGTTGGTATGCTTTGACTTGATTCCACTCTATCCATATATGTTTAAACCTGGTGCTGGTCTGCATACTTCAGTGCTTCATTGTTGCACTATGTTGGTATAACTGTTGCATTTGGTTTATTTTGTTTGCACTCATTTGTAGTCTGCACCTCGTATGCTGTTGCATTGGTGCATTGGGTTTGTCTCAGCCTTGAACCTTTGTAGTTGTAGTCATGCATTGCATTTTGTTATTTCCAGTTGCACTTGGTTTGTGATTTTGCTGGGCCTTGTTCTTGTGCACTTACCATATGGTCTTTGCTTATTTGTAGCTAGCATCACTTGTCCACCTGCACTTGTTTGGCTTTGCAGTTCATCCTGTTGCATTTTGGTCTGTCCACTGCAGTATGTGTCTTGTTTAATTGAGTCAGTGATAATGGTCACTGTGTTGCATTGTTCCATGTACACTTGAGGTCTTGCAATTTGTTATTGATGCATTCAAGTGTTCACTGCCTTGTAGTCTCTGTTTGTAACTTTCATCACTGGTGCATGCTGTTCTTTGTTCATTGTACTTGAGAACTTGAATGCTTGTTGTTGTATATTTGTGACATTGAGCATTTGGTCTGCATACATGATTTCTTGTAGTTTTCATTTTGTACTTCTTTGTGCTCTGGTATGCTGCAGCATGCATCACTGTTGCCTCTGTGTTTGTTGTATTCACTGCTGGTCTCTTCATCCATTCATCGCTATGCCTCGACCTTAACCATTGTCCACACATGTTCATGCTTTACTGCTGTTACCATTTTATTTCTGTTCATTGCAAATTTATTTACTTGAATAAAGATTAATCCTGACTCGAGTGTTTTTTTGTGTTTTGCATAAAACGCTCGGGTCAGACCGAGTATTTTTACAGCTTGAAGATTTTCACGCAGCGAAGTTAGAGAGAGGGGGCTTACAGCTTCACTAAAGTTTTTTCGGGAAATTTTTCTTGCACTTAAAAAAAAATTGTTCTGCTGTATTAAATATAATTCATTGTATAACTCTGATATTTGTATATAAAAGAAAATTCATTTATGAGAAATATGATTATTATTCTGTGATTCTGTAGCTGATTCTGTTTAAATGTTATAAACTAAATAACAATCCGTCATTTTGAACGTTTCTAGTTGGTTTAATTACCGACTAGAGGCGGTCAAAAAGGCGGGTCGTTACAGCTAGGATATCAACAAATAGGCTAAAAAGGATGGAAACCAGTATTGGAGATCAATTGGAAACAAGGCTATGATCAATATCGTTAAAATTTGACCGATCTCCAATCAAGATGGGATCGATTGGGAATGATGAACTAGGCTAGGAAAGACCACGTTTCAAATTTCAAGTCAATCGAAGTTCATATGCTCATGATTTGATCGATGCAAGTCAAGCAACGCTCTCATTCATATCCATCCAAAAGTAGCCTCCTTCATATCTATCAGAATCGAGCTTGTTCGTATCCATCAAGATAGTGTCCACTTCATTTGTGTCCATCCCATTCACATCCAAGGACATCAGTTCCTTTCGTATCCATCAACCGACATTGCTTCGTATCAATTCATTGAGCGCCGCTTCGCATCGTTCAAGATACAAAACAAAATAAGCAATACGAAGAGGACAGGTATGGATCGATACGAAATAGGATGAGGTTGATCGATAGGAAAAGTGGGATGGATGCAAAATGATGGACATGAAACACATAACTTAGCATCGATACAAAAGGATTCGGCGACTGATCGATGCGAACGACATGGACATAAAGGGATTGCATAGGAGCAATACGAATGGAACCTACAAAGATGGATGACTCGGTCTTACGACATAAAAAGTGGATCAATCCTAAAAGTAAGCACCACGTCATTGGTTAGCGCGTGCTTGGAAGCGATGCAAACAGATCGATGCGAAGAGAACCGATACGAATTGAACAGCACATTGGAAATCCAAACTTGTATCGATCATAACTCACAATATACAACTCCAAATGCTAACAAATTTTCATAGGAGCTTGCGTACAACCTCAGGAATGTGCATGATCGATCCCAACCCAAATAGAGAAATTTTGGATCGATACGAATTTGGTGCGTATCAATCATGGATCAAGTCGAAACGCCAAGGGGTCGATCACATGGGCCCACCCACGTGAGAGAAGGAGTCTTTCGAGATCCAGGTTGGATATTTGCAGTCTACACCTATAAATAGTGGTCTAGAAGCTTCAAAAAAGGGATCTTCTAGTTTTGTTACGCCCTTATTCTTTCGGACTCCACTGTAGCTCAATTATTATCAAATGTACTCTTGTAACCAACAAGTGATAATCAATAAAATAGCAACTCGTTGAAGTGGACGTAGGCCGGAGATAGCCGAACCATTATAAACCTTGTGTCTTTACTGCATTCCTTTTAATTTTCTAAGTGTTCTTCATATTTATATTCTCTACACAATTGCTATCCATGATTTATGGTTGTAAAAGGGTGCTTTCATCGACAATTGGGTGTTTGTGACCAATTTTGATGCAAACATTTTGGTGCTAACACTGAGAAGGGCTAACATTCAGGAATTCTACAACTTGGACTTTGGATCTGAAAGCTTAAAGTCTTGGATCTGGAAAGCTATGGTGAAGCAATCAGCAAGAAGACTAACAAAAGAAAGAAGCCAGCATGAAGGAAGTCAGGAGGCTTCCTCAGGAGTGAATCAGGCCTCGGTCTTCATCACCCGAGACGAGATGGAGATGATGATGGAAGCTATGCAGGAGGGAATGCCGAAAAGGAAAGAAGATATGATGTTGAACCTACTCCAGCAGATTTGAAAGAGTGGAGTGCAGAATCAAGTTGACGTAACTGCAGGAAATGCTGGAGATAGAAGTCCGGAGCATGGAGCAACCCGAATTCGAAATACAGCAGGACCATTAGGAGTAGCACTAGATCTAGGGGCACTCATCCAGAGCATGTTGATCCAATCTCGGGTAGGGTATCAGGTGGAGCTGTGCAACCTGACATTGGTAGAGGAAAGGATACTCATTCAAGAGAGCAAATTCTAGAACTCCCTTTTGAACTCGGGGGGCAGATTGGAGGCAACGGACAAGGACTACAGCTTGGCGACAATGACAGATTAGTGGATATGGTTAGGCGAGCCATGTGTGACGGACTGGTGAATAGAGACTTGGAGGATGTGAATAGTATTCCCTTTGCTCCTACGATTAGGCGAGCCAGGGACCCGCCATATTTCAAACTACCAACACAGGAGATGTTTAACGGGAGAACGGATCCCACAGTTCACTTGACAAGGTACATGAGGCATATGGAAGTACTGGGGACATCGGAGGAGATCATGGTGCGATGCTTCCCTTTGTATTTGATGGATATAGCCACATTATGGTTAAGACAGTTGGAAAGTGGCTCTATTGGCACATTGACAGAGCTGATTGAAAGGTGTATAAAGTAGTTCCAGGTCCATATAGTCAGACCAAAGAATGTGATGACTCTGAGGTCAATGAAACAGTGGAGGGAAGAATCGCTTAGAGACTTCCTGTTTAGATTCAATGCGGCAGTGGCTTCAGTGGATCGACCTGATCCATCAATGGTTTTGATGGCGGTAATCTCAGGAATTGCAGATAATTCAGATTTCAAAGTACCATTAGAACGGGACCCACCGATGAATCTCAGGGAGTTCTACTATGAAGTGGAGAGATTCCTAAGACAGGAAGATGTGCAGGATGAGAGAGAAGGGAGAGAGGCTGAAGCTTATGTAATAAGGGGTGGAGTTCTACCCAGGGAGAACCCAAACGAAGATGATAAAGGAGAAAGGAAAATGAATGACAATGGTAGCACTTCGAAAAGGCCACGGAAGGAGTCACTTCTTACACAGATCTAACTGAAACTCTTGAAAGGATTTACTTGGATACTTGAGGGCGCCTCTAGTATTGAAGGCCGGCAAGAAGGAAACCTTCTGATTACAAGCGGGCACTGGGAAGGCATTGCCTGTAACGATCTCGATTTTTAATTAAATTTAAATCCATAATTAAAGTAAATTTAATAAGAAATTTAAGTATAAGTAGCTTAAAAATAAATATTGGATTTAGGAAAATAAGATGTATATTTATATAAATGAATTACAAAATAGAAATTTGAGATTTATAGGATTTCAAAATAAAATGTATTAAAAATAAATTAGAAATTTAAAAACTTAAAAAAAAAAAGTTGAACAAACAAAATAAAAAATAAAAAAATGTATGAATGTAAATTGTGTTAATATACATTTTAAATAAGTGTATAAACATGTTGAACAAAAATTTAATGTAAGTACATATACATGAGTTTATATTTCAAGTTGAGATTGAAAATTTAATTTTTTATTTGAAATAGATGTTTTTAAAGGTAAGTAGCATTTAAAAAAAAAGGTTATTAAGATGTAATATATATGTTAGTTAAATTCTTTCAACATTGAACATGTATGTATACATTCAAAAGAATCAAGATATACATTATTTTTAAAAGTGTATAAGTTATAAATATAATATTTATAAAATTCTTTTTGCTTCATAATATCAACATGTGAGGGTGGAGTAGAAGAATTAACAAGATCTAAAGCTTAAGATTGTTTTTAACAAGTGGTATAAAAACATCATTTCCTTAATAAAATGATTAAATAAAAAAAATTGAGAAAAACTTTTCACTTCCCCATATGAAATCATATAATGTCTCAGCCAAATCTCTGAAAAAGTAAACAGTGAGAGAGATTTGTGTATCAAAGTTCAACTCCAAAGGAAACAACTCAGTTCAAACCAAAAGAAAAAAAAATTCTCAAACTGCAAATCCGATCTGTTTGCAATGCAAGATTAAGCAAGTCTTCAAGTTTTCCACCCTACAAACAATTTTGAAGTAAGCAAGATCAAGGCTCAGCAATCAAAAGGAATTTCCAGATTTTTCAAGTTCAAGAAGATCACAGGCTTTTTCTCTGATTTTATATAATATAAAACAAAAACTGAAAACAAGATAAAGATCAAAGACCTAATCCATCTTTGGATTTCAACTGCAGAGAGAAAAAAAAAGAGAAGCTTTCTCTGTGAATAACAGTATTGCAAACCTTTCAGGAAACAAATCAAACCAATTCAAAACATTCAAGCATTCAAGTGTAATTCAACCTGGAGCAAGTTGAAAATCTGAAAATAAACAAAGTTCAGGAGTAAAGCAAGCCAAGAATTCAAGAAGCAAAAGCAAACAAGTGCAGTTTCTATGGAATTAAATAAAAGTAAGTAATTTTCTTAAAGATTCAAATTAGATGTTGTTAATCAGTGATAAAACAGTTGAAAACAAAAATCAAAAGTGCAGATTCAACTAGAAAGCAAATGCTAAGTGAAGTCTGCAGCCTGGGAAGAATAAGTCCAATTGAAGCTTTAAACAAATTTAAAACTGTAAGTAGAATTGATTCTTTTGTTTGTTATTGATAAGGTAAACAAGTGAATACAACAGGAGATTGAGCAAACTTTTGTATTTAAAATTTTTTGCAGAACTAACCATCAAAAGGAAATTAAAGAATATAATATTCATGCTTGATTCCCCTTTGTTTCTTCTCTGTTGCAAAACTTCCAGGTGAGCAACTTCCCCTTTAAAGCCTGATTTTGTTCGTACATTGTGATGTTATGATAATTGTTTGATTTTGTGATGGTGATGAATGAATGCAAATGTGTCTGTACATGCTCATATATATGCAAGTGTTATTGCATGTCCCTGTTGTTAGCTTACAGGTTAAAAAAAAAATTAACTTCAAAACCTATCCAATTTTCTTAGGGATCTAATATCTAAATGGAAACTGGTTGTTAAACTAAAATCCCCACTTTAAAAAAATGACTTCAAAACAAGTTATGTTAAGTAATTAGTTTAGAAAAGTAAAAAAAAAAAGAGTTCCTGGGCAAACTTAAATTGTTCTCTGTCTCTGCTTCTACAATGTGAGCAAAATCCTTAAACTCCTATGTATGCTTGAAGTTGTTTGTATGTTTTGTGGATGTGCATGCATGACTGTGTGAAGTATTTCTCTGTAAACAAAGACATGGGCCCTGTTCCAGATTTCAGGACTTCAAATCCTGTTCAAAATAAAATTTTCCATCTCCTAAGTTTACAGGAAAAAATCTGATATGATTCAAATTTCGAATAAATAATTTCAAAATCTAATGTTAGGAGCATATTAGTAATTGGGAATGATGGATTTTGATAAAGTTTTCATGATTTTTAATTTTGAGAATATTGCAAATTCTCGAGTTGAGTAAATTTGACCATTTTGTAAATCACTGGCGATCTCGAATGAATTGGGGCTTGGAATTTGTTTTTTTTGGGATGCTAGGACAAGGTTGGATTTGAGAAAAAGGCTATATAATTTTATAATTTATCAGGAGTAGATGATCGAATCGATTTAGGGTTTAACCCTGTACTTTGTAAGTTTAAATTCGCGAGACATCCTCGTGTTCGTCGCCGTGTTCTAGGTCATCGGACCTTAGGGGATGGTTGCGTCACAGTATGTAAAGTGGCGATCGAAACGGCGAAGCTCCTGGTGGACATGGTCGGCGGGGCGAGTGGGTTTTTGTGGCTGAGGTTGGTTCCAGCTTGAGCTAGAAAGCTCGATTTCGAGTTCACGCTTGCATCGATGAATTGGTGGTCGGAATGGGGTGCGAGGTGGTTGTCGGCTTGTCGACGCTGGTGGTGATGATCGGAGGTTATCGAAGCTCGTGTGCATATGCACACGTATCAGCGCGTGTCAGGTGGATTTCGTGAATGGGAGAGTAGGGGGGTCTCTGGTCATTGGTCTGGGGCAGGAGCAGTTTCAATTTTTTTTAAGGGAATGAAGTTCACTTTGAAACCAATTTTGGTTAAGACAGTTTTGAGTTTTTGGTAAATTTTTTTTAATGATTATCTAGTTTTGAATTAGTTAAGAAAGTTTTTCTTTCTTAAGACGAATTTGTTTTAATTACCAAGTTTTAAAATAATTTAAAATAAATACAACCTTTATCTTGAAAGTTATTTTAACTTTATAATATTAGAATGTTTTAAATGATTAATAAACTTTATTTGTTTGGGTTAAATAATTAATGTTTTAATGGTTAATAGATTTTGTTTGTTAAAAAGATTAATTACTTAAAGTAAATCACTTAATGTAAGAAATTAAAGTAAATAATTAATAACTCAAGTTAATTAATCAAGTAATTA
This sequence comes from Allium cepa, assembly GCA_030765085.1. NCBI lineage: Eukaryota > Viridiplantae > Streptophyta > Magnoliopsida > Asparagales > Amaryllidaceae > Allium > Allium cepa. The sequence continues at coordinate 397,979,265 of CM060938.1, read as the reverse complement.
ATAAACGATTAAATAAAAATAATAGCTACTTAGTGAAAGTAATTAGGAATAGATAATTAAAGGTTAAAGATTGAATAATCGAATACTAAGAGTTGATTACTTTAAAAGAATAATTAATTAAGGTGGTTAGTTAAGAAAATTAAATTAAGAACAATTAATTAAAGATAATGAATTTAAAGTGATTAGGAAATCATTAATCAAGTAAGGTTAATCAACTATAATTAAGATTTAATTAATAATTGAGGGTCTATTAATTAAAGAATTAATTAAGGAATAATTAATTAATAAAAGTAATTAAAATTTAATTAATTACAATTAAGGGTTAATTAATTTTGGTAATTAGTTTAGAAATGATTAATTAATGAAGATAATTAAGATTAAATCAATTGCATTTAATAATAATTAATCATTGATTTAAAAGATTATTAATAGAAGTAATTATATGAATAATAAATTCATAACCACACGGTCTATTTATCTTAATTAAAGACGTTTGATTGTTATTGGATGTTCTGTGATGGATTGATATATTTGATATGTGATGTGATGCTATGTGATGTTTTGTGCTAAGCTGTTAAATCTGTGATATATATATTGTTATGCAAACCCTTTGACCCGTAAAACGACATTTGAGTTTCGATGCGACAGGGAGTTGGATTCCAGTTGGTTATCCAAAACCCACATCGAATCATATTAGTGAATCTTTGTGATTGATAATTTACTTTATCTATGGATCTGTGAATATAGATAAGCGTTATCGGTTATACCACTTATCGATATGGTTGAATCTGTGATGATGATGTTGTGCACTTGAACCCTGGACCACACTTATACACACACAAATATGGATTGCACGTGGAAATGGGTTAAGTCACAGATTTGAAATTGTTTTAAAATTTGATTTTTGAATCCAAATTAGTTTTGGAATTGGAATTGAAGCTTTTGAAAATGAGTTTTTAAAAATAAAAGTTATTTTAAATAACCTGATTGAATCTTGGAATTTAAATGAATTGATATAAATTTGAATTCAATATTTGAAATTGAATCCTATAATTTGAGAACTAGGGTTTAAAAAGTTATTCAACTTACAAATGGGTTATATGGGTTTTAAACCATTTTAAAGGTGAAGTTTTGGAATTTAAATTCAACTCAAGATTTCAACTTGTATAAATTAGATTTGCTTTCCCATAAGAAATGGACTTCCAAGTTGTGTTAAAAGGATTTTCAAGTCTAAAAGGAAAATTGTTTTCCAAGTTATAGATAAATCTTTAGAAATGGGTTTGAAAGCTATAAATCTTTAATTTTAAGGATTTAATTTGGTTAATCCCAATTGAATGGGAATTGTTTTGAAATTTATGGATAGATCTTTGTGAAATTTGGTGAAACTTTGTGAAATTAATCTTTTTATTTAAAGATTTAAAATGGTAATTTGTTTAACCGTTTGGAAGAAAATTTTGGATTTTATAAGTTGTGACTTAACTGAAATCCCATATCCATATGTTTTTAAATATTACGCTCATTATTCGGTTTAGCCGGGAGAGGACCTTGTGTCATATAACCCATTCCGAATAGTGATATGACGTTATGGATAGCATTTGAAGACCGGTGGTGAAGACCGGTGGTGAAGACCGGGTATTTGTGAGAACGATAGGATAACTTATCGATTGACTCTGCACCGAGTTGCTCCGGTATAGAGTTCTCCCTAAGTGATGGGAAGTCCGATCGGGATTGTGGATACCCGGATTTGCAAGGGCTTCTTCGGAAGTGCCTTCAGTTCTGTTCGAACCCGGAACAGACTTGTATGGTTGTATGTCCGACATTACACTTTGAGATATTAAACTGATCTCTATCAAATACATTTCTGCTTGGTGGCGGAGAATTTATTCTCTTAGCTTAACACCCTTCTCTGAGACGTACGAGCTCAGAGGTTATGTAGTTGATATTCATCAGTGATATATTCCCAATTTGGTAATGTGGCATGCTGAGTGCTGCTGTTTGATGATGATCATTTGTTGAACATTTGTGATCGAAGCATGGCTTTTGTATAAAGCGTAGCTTTGTGGACGAGACTGCATCAGGACCTCACACCCCGGAAATGGTCGAAACAGGAAAGATGCGGCAAGGTTATGAGGGTCGCGCCCTTTCGGGTGTGTCATTCCCTTTTGGTAAAGGGTGGTATCATGGTATGGAGCCCAGATACTTACTCATGTGGATACTGCAGATCTATTACTTTGTGATACTTTGTGGTTGTTGTTGCGAGCGCTCGGATAAAGGTCCCAAAGGACCGGGGGATGGCATATTCGTGTAGTAGTTACCTAGTTACAGAGGTAACCCGGCCTTGTGTTGGCAGAGATCTAACCGTAACGTTAGTTCTCGAGACGTCCCGCCAGAGGCGATCCCATGTGGTAGTAGGAAGTTCCTTAGCCTGACCATTTGTTGGAAATACATTCATCCAATACGCGCCGTGTACGGTTTTAGTTGTATTACCTGCCATCTACTTATGGTGGCGCCCCACTGTTTGGATGGTAGCTATAGTAGGCATACGATACTGGTCGTATGTTGGCTAGGATTTATATTATACTTTCGAAATGGTTTTCCACACTTTGCACTTATAGTAATAATATCAAAGAAATTTTCTCGTATTAAGCATATTTGACAATCATAAGGAGAAATCTCCTCCAATTCTGCGTTTGCATTGTGTGTGTGGCGGGAGGCCTTATGGTAGTTTCATTTTCTAAAAAGCATTGCGGATTTCAAATTTAAATTCTATTGTTTGTTTTAAAAGATCAAATGTTTTTGTTTTCTCATACCAGTCCCATGACTGACCTGGAGTTTATTGTACCTTTCCTAAACTCTGGGTGCCCACTATTTTCCCACACGGGCAGTCTAGAGTTTGATTTTCAGATAATCAATAGTAGGTGTAGATTCGATAGCTTTCAGCCTAGGACGTGGCAATCCTTTGCACACCAGTCTTGCTCTCTTAGTGAATATTATTGGGAGTTCGAGCTATTTCTGGATTGGTACCTTGGAGATGGAGATTATCGATGCTGGAGTTCTTCCTCGAAGACTATTGGAGTTTTTGTTCCGCTGCTGTGTTATCTTTTCTTTCCGCTGCTATTATCTTGTATCATATCTCTGATGTATATTCATTATATCATCTGTTGTATCAAATGTTGTATATTGATATATGCTACTCTTTTTCTTCCGCTGTGTTGCTTTACTTAATGGTGTTATAAGATCCGGCGAACCAGAGTCGACGTTTGGATCTGCGGTATTTGAATACGAGTGTCGTATTCGGTGCCGATTTTCGAAGGTCGAGTCAGGATCGTCACATTGCCTATTCCATGATCTGGATGGGCACAACACGAACGAATGTAAGAATTTAAATGATATCGTTGAGAAGCATGTAAGGAATGGTCATCTACAACAGTACGTAAGGAATCAAGTTGTGGTAGTGGAACAGGAGCGGCTACCGCCCGCCTCAAACGAAGATGGCACTGTATCTAGGCAGCGATGGCTTGTTATCAACTAAATAAATTTATGGATTCAAATAAGTAATAGAGCTTGAAGAAATACGGCTAAGCCGCTTACACATGTACGGGATCGAGGACGGTCCCTAGGCATGCTCTGAGAGGATGATAAACCATGTTGCTCGAGTCTATGAAATCCTGTTTTTTTGTTTTCCTGAAAACTTTGGTTTCTCCCTCGGATGTACAAACATTTATTTGATTTTCCCAATATGCAAAACCTTATATTTTGATGATTGGATTCGGATTAATGTAATAAATAATATAGGTCTCAAGATTACGGTCCCGACTGGAGAGGCGGGGCAGTAATCGCAAATTATGAGTCCCTTCGTCGGAGAGCGATGGAATGGACTCAAACACAATATAATAGTCCTTTGCCGGAGAGCCGAGGCCGGAGAATATAAAAGTCCTTGGCCGAAGAGCCAAGGCCGGAGAATATAAAAATCAATTGCCAGAGAGCCGAGGCCGGAGAATATAAGAGTCCTTGGCCGGAGTGCCGAGGATGGAGAACATAAAAGCCTTAACTGGAGAGTCAAGGTCGCAACAGAATAACATGACCCGGCGAGGTCTATGGATTTGGAGTTAAACCAGAAGAAGTCGTGGATTTGGATTTCGGCTTGGGATAAATGGACCAAGAGAGGTCCTGGTTTTGGCAAAGGGCCCGGAGCTGTCCCTAATACGGAAAACAACCCAGAAAGGTTATGGATTTGGTTATTGGTCATTGGATACTGACGAATTGTGATTCGGTTGATAGGCGTAGGTAGCTATGAAATCGGCTAAGGTTGTGTTTACAGGACTTCGAATTGGACATCGACTCGAAGCAGTCGCGGACCTAGATATAACTATGGCACTTTGATAGGATGGCTCGGTAATAGATTGGATTACGGATCAGATGGTATGGCTATGAATGGAATATGGATAATGGATGTTGGATTCGGAGCTATTCAAAACACGCCTTTTTACCACAAGGCATGTTTTGGGGGCAACTGTTATACCGCCTTTTAGTCAAGGCTAGAATATCAACAAATAGACTATAAAGGATTGAAACCAGTATTAGAGATCGATTTGAAACAAGGCTATGATCGACATCGTTAAAATTTGACTGAGCTCCAATTAAGACAGGGTCGATTGGGAATGATGAACAAGGCTAAGAAAGACAATGTTTCAAATTTCAAGTCAATCGGAGTTCATATGCTCAAGCTATGATCGACGCAAGTCAAGCAACGCGCTCATTCGTGTCCATCCGAATGCAGCCTCCTTCATATCGATCAGAGTCGAGCTTGTTCGTATCCATCAAGATCGTGTCCACTTCATTCATGTCCATCCCATTCACATCCAAGGACATCAGTTCCTTTCGTATCCATCAACCTACATTACTTCATATCGATTCATTGAGCGCCGCTTCGCATCGTTTACGATACGAAACAAAATGAACGATACGAAGAGGACATGTATGGATCAATACAAAATAGGACGAGGTTGATCGATATGGAAAGGGGGATGGATGCGAAATGGTGGACACAAAACACATAACTAAGCATCGATACAAAAGGATTCGGTGATTGATCGATGCGAACGACATGGACACGAAGCGATTGCATAGGTGCGATACAAATGGAGCCTATAAAGATGGATGACTCGGTCTTACGGCATGAAAAGTGGATCGATCCTAAAAGTAAGCTCCACATCATTGGTTAGCACGGGCTTGAAAGCGATGCAAACAGATTGATGCGAAGAGAACCAATACGAATTGGACATTACATTGGAAATCCAAACTGCATCGATCATATCTTACAATCTACAGGTCCAAATGCTATCAAATTTTCACAAGAGCTTGTGTACAACCTCAGGAATGTGCATGATCGATCCCAACCATAATAGACAATTTTGGATCGATACGAATTTGGTGCGTATCGATCATGGATCGAGTCGAAAAGACAGAGGATCGATCACGTGGGCCCACCCATTTGAGAGAAGGAGTCTTCCGAAATTTGGGCGGGATATTTGCAGCCTACACCTATAAATAGCAGTCCAAGAGCTTTAAAAAAGGGATCTTTTGGTTCTTTTACGCCGTTATTCTGCCAACTCCATTGTAGCTCAATTATTATCAATTGTATTCTTGTAACCAACAAGTGATAATCAATAAAACATCAACTCTTCAAAGTGGACGTAGGCTAGAGATAGCCGAACCACATAATACTTGTGTCTTTACTACGTTCCTTTTAATTTTCTGAGTGGTCTTCATATTCATATTCTCTACACACTTGCTGTCTGTGATCTGTGGTTGTAAACGAGTGCTTTCGTCGATAATTGGGTATTTGTGACCAATTTTGGCGCAAACACATAGTTTAATAAATAGAATTTTCCTTTTAAAATAAAACTTAACTTCTTAATAAATTTTGTTTCTAAATATCCCAATAACCAATTTTAATTTATAAATCCCTCTCGGTTAACAACACATCGATTTCATTCCGGCCCTAACCGTTCTCACTTTTCAAAGTAGAATCCACTATTTTTCCCAAAAACCAATTTCCATTTCTCGACGTAAATTCACACTGTAAATTTAATATTTCTAGTTTATGAACCAATATCATTTTCCATTATTTATAAACATCGTTTATAAACTTGTAAGTTCCTTTGAGTTTCACTTGTTTATAAAATTTAATCTCATTTATAAAATCTCAGTTTCCAAATCCATTCCTCAATAAATCCTATTTATTTTCCAAATCTATTTTTAATATCGATTTAAAACTCCTTATCCATATTTTAAAAATATCATTTTAAAATCCATGGTTAAAAATTCCTTAGGTAAATTATTTTGAAATCTCTATTAAATTTATTTTACAAATAGTTAAGTACAAACCCAAAAACAACTTATTATTTTACCTAACCTGATTTCCTTTAAAATAATCCAGATTCCCATATAAATATTTTTATTTCTAAAATTCCCTCTAATTCCTTCAAATTCAAAAATAATGTTTATGGTATTTAAAATACCAAAATTAAGGCTAGTGCTACTATAGCATTCAATAATCCAAATCATAACATAATCTATAACAGATTATTCACACACATCATATATCATTATGTATGAAATTAAAGTCAACATTTTGAGGAATCCAGTTGGATCTCTCCAACATGTTTCCCTGCATCAATAGATGTTATATAGTATAAAATACCAATCCTGCTTCGAGGCGGGATATCACGGTAATATAGGGTCATCCGCTATTATACGAGGCGCATAGTGTCTCATCTGCTCCAATAGGTGGAAAAAATATCCAACTATAATTATATGATATAACACCCAACTGATAATAATAATTATCAATTCATCCAATCAATCAATAAATAATTTCTTAATATTTCAAATTAAAAACTAGCGGTCCAAATGAGTGAGATTTACTCACCTTGATTTTCATTTGCCGAACATCCAGATTTTAATTTTTTTTCTAAAATCCCCGCTGACTCCAAAAAATCCAAAACTAATTTCTATGGCATAGGTTTTCCAGCTACGAACCAACTCGACTTGTTTTATTCATTTTGAACCTCGTATGATAAAGATATGGATTTTATTAGCCTAACAATCTAATTAAAAATTTGATTAACATAAAAACAATTAAATTAAAATTTAACTTAACAAAAGCTTAAACCTTTCTCCCTCTTACGAAACACCAGGGAACATGAACCCATCATCGTGACTCAGAACTGACTTGTGCATGCCCCTCTGAGCTGTCGACAACTTATTGAAACTCCACTAGAGCATTTGCCGTCTCCCTGTATGCCGCCGCTTTCCATCGCTCACGTAGAAATGCTAAATCCAACGGGAACGAAATCGCGACATGATTTAAAGTCGACCCAACCCTAAGCTGCCGTGACTAGTATCACCGCTCGCACTCTCTCCCCTCACACCGCCTCTTCTTCTCATGTGCTACCTGAAGTCACGTGTCTGTTTATTGATTATTCACGATTCGATTTCGTGAATTCTTTTTTATATACGAATGAATTTGATTTCACCTAAAGGAAGTAAAAGAGATTCATAATTTTAAAATAAAGGAGAAGGCGGCTGGATTAGACATAGGTCGGCTCGTATCGTGGCTAGGGTTTGACTTTAACGATTTATAATATTGTTTAATTGTAAAATATCTTGTTTAATATAACTTAAAATCCCAAACTCCTATTGAGGCGCGCCGTCTGGCATTCCTAATGTCATACCGCTATTTCAAACCCAATGGAACTAGTCTCGAAGCCTAATTCGATCGTATGTAGAAGATAGCTTTTTAAACCCAATTATAATATTAAATTTTCAATATTAATTTCAACACATTTCTATCCCATACGACCAAAAGGTAACTTCAAATGCTACGAAATTTGAAATACAACAATAGTATACTACCACGGATCCAACAGAACTAGTTTCATCGAATTCCGTGACTGTGCCCTAGAAGGCTTTTTTATTGTGTCGATTAAATCGCCGGTTCCAAAAATTGACAAATTACTTAAATTTTTTGTATTTAAAACTTAATAACTCAATTCTAATTCAAATAGAATTTATACCAACATTAGAAATCGTTTCGATTCATATTCAACTCCAATTCAATTATTTAAATGATTTTCAATTACTAATTCAACAATTAAATTTATCCAATAAATCACTATATTTGGAACTTAAGTTTTTATTCCACTTATTTGATCAATAACTTCATTTTAAAATTCCATTCACCTTTCAAACTCAACATTTAAGATAAATTAAATGTTCAAAATTAAATGACTAAAAATCTGGGTCGTTACATTCCTCTCCCCTTAAAAGAATTTCATCCCTGAAATTGCTAAGGTAGGACGAATTATCCAAATCCATTACTTTTCAAAAACCCACTTAGTTAACTTGTTATTTCACTTTCCTAAATACTTTAGTTCCATTATAAAAAATTAGTTTCCATTTCCAAAATGAAATTCCTGATTTCAATTCCAATTTCTTTTAACAAACATTCTCCAAAAATTTCAAACTTTTTCTAACACCCTAAATTTCCAAATTTTTTAGCAAAGTCTCCCTTGTACGAAGAGCCTTTTGCAATATAACAAAAATTATATCATCGACCCACACGGTCGGGGGCACAATATATAAATCAATATTTATTTCATTTTTTTCTTTTAATGCGTAAGCGTACCTTATATTAGCATTAGTAAGTGAGTTCCCTTAATTTTATGCAACTAAGCAACCAAAATCTAGCTAAACAGCTCCATGCATCTGTACTTACTCAAAGTAAATGCATAGGTTCCATAACTTATGAAATTTAATAACTTTATATCCCTTTATCTACTTTAAATAAATGATTTCAAAACGCCAAATTGGTACATCATGAATTTTAGAATACGTGGTTCCAACATTTAGTTATCCACTTCAAATTCAATTTAGACACCATTTAATTCAATTCCAATGATTCACATGACATTAGTTAACATTCAATTCATATTTACACACAACATATTTAAATCCAATTTCAAATTGATTCTAAATCAATTTATTCACTTTCCATTGATTCACAAAATTTTGTTTACTTCAGTTTACGACAAAGGACAACTTTTTCATGTAAATTCGGTGATATTCATTTAATAAAATAGTTACTTAAGCTTAAAAACCATTTAAATTTATTCTAAATCAATTTGTCAACTTCTATTAATTCACATTCAATTTATTCATAAAATATTATTCGCTAAATTTTATATTCAACAACAACCTAATCCATGCCAATTTATATATGAACCATTTCATAAACTTATTTGAGCCAAGCTTTGATCCAGAAAAATTAACTTAAGTTAATTCATTTACATTCAATGATTTCAACCATATAAGTTAAGTTCATTTTTATAGGAATCAGTTTCCACTCCATTTAATTTTACTTAAGTCCAATTCTTCTTTTCAAGAAATTTCCAATCAGAAAATAAGATAAAATAAATGGTAGCAAAAAGTTAAGCACATGCTATGGTATCACAATATTGCAATAATTCAAAATCGCAAGGCACCAATAAAACACAATATGCAAGGTGAGATGGAGATTATGGCTTTGCTACGTACCGACTGTCAAGCTAAAATAAGCTTAGACAGATCCTAGCAATCCTAGGCAGAGCCTTTAACAGCATAGCAAGAGAACATAAAGAATGTAGTATAATTGAACTTTCTACTAAATATTTATAGTCATTTTAACTGGGTTCGGCAAGACAAACATGAAATATAAAACTTGCTGTCTTTTTTTGCTAATGTTTGAAAGCAACTGAGAGTCAAATAATGTAAATAAACAAGCTAATATGTCAAAATGCATCGCAATTTATTCACAATTTATCCTAGAGAAAATATCATATGTATTTTCATAATATATGAAGTTTAGCACAAACTATTATATGAATAACTTTTAATTGCCAAAAGCACTTAAGAATAAAATTACAAGGTAGTCCACTGGAAACATCCAACAGCCGATATAAAAACTGACTAGGGAGTTTCATGTTGCCTTCAAATGTTGGGAGATAAAGTAACAAAATGCTTACTCAACTACATTCACATTTAAGAATTTTTAACCCAAGATTTTTATCAATTTATTTCTTAAGTATATATTTATTACATTCAAAATTTATAACCTATATTTATATAGTGACTTTACAATTCAAGTATATATATTCAATTCAATTTTCACTTAACTTATCTCAAGTTAAAGTCTAACCCATACAATTTTTCTTTTACAAATACAATTTATTTAACTTGCATAAGTTGAATTTTAAGTTCATATTGGAATTCACAATTCTAGGTTAAAAGTTCAAAAACTTATTTTTCATAAGTTTCATAAAACATTCAAATGGATATTCCAGAATTCAAACACCTGATTTCATTTCAAATCATCTGAAATCGTAGATATATATATTTCTTTGTATATCAAATCCCACTTTTTAAATTTAAAACAAACCTGGTTTTTATCCATACAAATTTCCTTCAGAATTTGTGACGATCTGCCTTTCATTCCATAGAAAGACGCATCATCGATAAGAAACAAATAGGTAGAAAAAGAATAGATAGAAAGAAAGAACTAAACAATATCAGAATCTCACAGCGGAAACGGAACAAAATATAATATATCACATGTCCAATACATATTCTTTACACATATTAGAGTTACACAGTTATACAATATTATTACATTAGACAGTCGTAAAGACCTGTCTATCCATTACATCCAAAACACAACAGACAAACGACTTCTAACATAGCGGAAAAGATAGATAGATACGTTTGGACTCCTGCTCCAATCTTCTCCAAGCTTCAACAAGCCAAACTGATCACTTGGCTACTCATAAAAATTTGAGTACCCAAGAGTTTAAGAAAAATAGAATAAACTTCGGGTCAGACATGGGTCTGGTGTGAGTAAACAGTTAAGTTGTTTAACTTGAAAAACCTTTGAAATAAAAGGTATCTCGTAAGACTCTCTGCAAATAAACACGGACAAGTTTTTACCTTACGATAACCAAAACGTTTGATAAGAAATCTAGTTATATTATAATAGTGTCTAGGATTTTCAAATAAATAATCACATGGATGAAATTGTTACATGATTAAATTCTAGCATACTAGCCACAAAGTGGGTTAGACAATCAAAACCGTAAAGAGCACGTAGGAAGAATGGATTCCATACAATGGCAGGGCTACCGGGGTACCGCCCGTCACAGTACGTGGCCTAGATCACCGTACAGAGGATCCATCCTAATCCCCTGCATCACAAAGCCGAAGCTACCCCTTACTGGATAGTCCGAATAAGACAACCCCACGGTTGTGGCCTACAAACGCCCACACAGCCGAATAAAAGGAACCTCTAAACAGGGGAAAATATTATCCTACTTGGGTACTATCCACTTAGCCTTGCATTTCCATTATTTTAGCCATTCCCGGTAGATGAGGCTTGAGGCTACGATTACCTTTTTAAGAACACATATCTTAGAATACTCATCGTCCTCCATTGGCGATGGTCTGATAGCATTCATCCATACAAGTTCGCTCCGGGTTCGAATGAAACCGAAGGCATATTTCATTACACTCATTTTGGAATCACCCTCAGAGTTAATGACAATAACCCTTGCACTCTGAAACTCCATCTCGATCTTCACTTGAGATTTCACGACCTTTCGCTTAACTTGGATCGATATGGTTTTCGGATAATCAAATCTGAAGTGTTTTCGGATAGCTTAAATTGTATGCTAGAACCCAATCCTGGTCTCATCGAAATCCAAACGCCATTTTATAGGTCAAGTTGTTTAAGGTTTAAACAATTTAATTCAATACTTTGAATTCACACTGCTTCCATCATAGATAAATATCACACATTTATCACAGATATATACAACATCACATCATAGAATATCACAGATTATCTTTCAATAGATATCAACCAATCCAGACATTCTACTCAAACAATCATCCACAAACAAGGATTATTAATCCATATTATAATTGATTTAATAAACTTAAATTAAATTGATTATTTAAGAATTAATCTCTTAACCCTACTTAATCAATCATTAATTAATTACAAACCATTTAATTAATTAATCATTCCTTGATTACCTTATAAATCAACTATTTAATCTTTAATTACCTAATTAATTATCCTTAAATCATTAATTAATAAACCTTCATTATTAATTAATTACCAATTCATCAATACTAAATTACTAGTTAATCAATCCTTAATTACTAATTGATTAATCTCTAATTACTTAGTTAATGCTTGATTACAACTTAATTAATTAATCTCTAATCATTAATTAAAAATGTCAAATTATCTAATTAATAACCCTTAATTACAAATTAATTAATCTCTAATTAATTAACTTATAACCCTTAATTATTAATTAATCAATCCTAATTAGTTAATTAAATTAATTAATTACTCTCTAATTACTTCATTAATTATCAAAACCTTAATTAATTTTAAGATAAATCATTGCCTTTATTAGTTAGCTAATCACATTATTATTATTATTTTAAAACATTTATCCTTTCAATTAACACTTAATTATATTTATTAATTAAGTTTTAAAATAACTTAAAATTTTACTTAATAATAAGTTAAACAAATTATATAACTTCCTAATCAAATGTTAATAAACATTTATTATATTTAAAGAAATTTATTTAAGAAAAGTTTAAACTAAATTCATTTTAAATTTCAAAAACTTTGCTTTTTAAAAACTTGGTTAAACTTGCTTCGGGTTCAACCCTATAACCACTCGAGTCCTGCCCTGAGTTCTTCTTCCTTCTTCTTCTTTTTTAAAATTTAAATTTAGTTTAAGTTATAAAAACTGTATGTTATAACACTCGCACAAACACAAATCAATACCCGAGCCCAACATCACTTTCCATGAGTGTTCCTTCGAGTCAACCCATTCCAAACCCACAGACACACAAATTCGCCGTGCACGTGCATCGACGATCGACGTCACTGTGACCATCGCCGACACCTCCCACTCATCGACGATTATCCCTACAAACAATATTGACCACCAATTCATCGCAACAAAGCCTAAATCGGGAATGAGCAACTAAAGTCAAATCTGGAACAGCAGCTTCGTCCAAAACTCGCCTCGTCTAGGCGATGCCGACCACCAGAGGCTTCGCCACCTCGCCCACGGTCCCACTGAACACCCAAGCACCGATTCCCCCACGACCAGACAGACTCGACACTCCAACGACGGTGTAACACATTTCCCGACCTTGATTTCAAACCCACTTAAAACCCTAGTTCGACCAATTACCGCCGCCACGGTGAACAATCATCACTCTAGCCATTTTTGCCGACACCACCAAGCTTCCTCCTACCTCCAGTCAAAACCACGACCACCCGAGACTTCTAGCCACCAGAAATAGCCCAAAACCCATTTTCTGATCAAATTTGAAATTCTCATTCAAAACTCAACTAAAAATTGTGATTTTTATTTTAAAAATCCTAGTTTTCATTGATACATCAGATTATAAACATGAATCTACAATTTGTTCATGTTGAAATTTTAATATAATCAAGTTTTTACTGTAATGCATATATCCAGGTTGATACTGTCTTCAATTCTTGCTATATATATTTTTAAAATTTAAATCTTGTTGATTTAAACAAATTTTGATTAAACATCACAACATAAAACTGATCAGAGAAAGAACAATTGATTTTTGCATTAAATTAGCACCTAGTAATTCAAGAACAGAGTAAAAACTGACATGCACACAGAGGTATCCATATATATATATATATATATATAATCATTAAATCAAACATGCAAACCATTATTACCAATTTAAACTCAAGTTTACTGCATGCATCAGGGTTTAAACAGATTTAAAGCTTTTAAAATCAAAATTTGTTTACTCATAGTTAAACAGAGAAAGCATGAGAACCTTTTGAAATCTGGAAGCTGCTTTAAATCTTTTGAAACTTTGAACTGAAATTGATCCGAGTTGTTGAAATAATTTGCCTACTGAAATGAGATGATCTTGTTTTTGCTTCAGGCTTGAATTTGTTACAGATTTTGAATTTGAGAAAAGATTTCTTTTTGCTGGTTTGAGTATTTGTTACAAACTTTTTTTCTCTCTTAGTTTTTTTGAATGAAGATAGGAAAAGAGATGAAGAGAAAAGATAGATGTTTATATAGGTTTAGTAAGGATTTACTAAAAAGTAAAAGAAAATAAAATAAAATAGTGACACTTGTTTAAAAATCTAACACTTGTCTTTAAGAATTTATAATTCATTTACACTTGTAATTAGATACATTCTTTTACTTACATTTGTAATTATGCATGGGTTTATTAATTTTTAAATGGTTATAAAGCTTTCATATTTAATTTCCTAATTAATAAATACATATCTTAATTTATATAAATAAAATCCTTGAAAAGAAAACAATATAAACATATTCTAAATAAAGTCATATATAATTGTCTTTAAATCCAAAATATATTTAAGATATATATTTATCCTTTTGAATTTCAAATTCTAATCCAAATTCAAATTCAAATTCAATTTAATATCCAATTTAAATCAACTCAAATATATGTATATATTTAAACAAACATAAATTCAAATTGTAAATAATAATTCTATTTAAAATATATTTATATATAAAAACAACACATTATTATTATTATTTGAAAATAACAATTTTACCAAATTTAAATAATTTATAAAGGAGATTATCACATTTTAAATTGCTTGAAATTCTAGGATATCACATTCCTTCCCCTTTGAAAGAATTTCGTCCTCGAAATTTAAAAGCAAAAGGTAATCCAAAAGCTTTTATTATATTTCAACAAACCAAGCATACATATCATTTATAAACTAACAACCAAACAAACCATTCACTAAACAAACATTACTAGCTATTCGGACACATATCCGGATATGCTTTCCTAAAACTATCCAGAGTTTTCCAGGTACAATCTCAGGGATCCTCGCTCCACTGCACCTTAACTAGCTTCGCCACCTTGCTTTTGAGTTGCCTCTCATCTTGATCAACCATCTGGACATGAGCCTTACAACAGATAACTCCGGCTCGATCTCTAAATCTTCTTGCACTGTTGGCTCTACAATAAGAGATGGACCGTGCACGTATTTCCTCAGATGAGATGCGTGAAAAACGTTGTGAGTTCCAGCCATCTGGACTGGCAACTCAATCCTGTAGGCCACAACACCAATTCTCTCCAGCACTCGGAATGGACCAATATACCTTGTGGAAAGTTTTCCTATCTTACCAAATCTAATTTCTCCTTTAATCGGGGAAATCTTAACAACAAATCTCCGATCTCAAATTCCAATTGTCTTCGTCTCTTGTCTGCATAACTCTTCTAGCGATCCTGCGCTGCTTTCATTCTCTTCTTGATAAGCTCCACCTTCGCAGATGCCTCACCGAACAAATGTGGACCAAGAACAAGATGATCTCACGACTCTACCCAACAGGATGGGGATATACAAGGTCTTCCATACAAAGCTTTATAGCGTGCCATCTTGATACTCGCCTGATAACTATTATTGTACGAGAATTCCACTAAATGTAGACGGTCCTCCCAAGATCCACCAAAATCTAGAACAAAAGCCCTCAGCATATCCTTAAGAATTCGATTTAGCCTTTCTGTTTGTTCGTCGGTCTGGGGATGATATGTTGTACTTAAACTTAAACTCGTACCCAAAGCTGATTGCAAAGTCTCCCAAAATTTACTGGTGAAGATAGGATCACGGTCACTTACTATGCTGACAGGAACACCATGTAGTCTAACAATCTCTTTCAAGAAAATCTCTGCCAAAGATGCTGTAGTACGGGTTGCCTTAACCGAAATAAAATGTGCGCTCTTGGTCAGCCGGTCTACTATTATCCATATTCCTTCATTTCCCTTTTTGGTCCTTGGCAAACCATCGATGAAATCCATAGAAATCATTTCCCACTTCCACTTAGGAACTTCCAGAGGCTCCAACAATCCTGCGGTCTTCTGTTGATCACCGTTCACCTACTGGCAGATCGCACGTCTATTGACGAAATCGGTAATATCCTTTTTCATGCTCGGCCACCAAAAGACTCTCTTCATATGCTTATACATCTTTGAAATTCCTGGGTGGATACTCAGCCTGGAGTAATGACTCTCTGACAGAACTTCTTGCTTCAAATCCTTAAAATTCGGAACACAAATCCTCCCGTTAATCCTCAATGTTCTTTGGTCATCAATCTCAAAACCGGAATACTGACCATTCTTGACTCTTCTAATGATTCCTTTTAATCTTCTATCTAATCCTTGCTTACTCGCGATCCTTTTCAGAAGAGACGGAATAATTTATAAAAGAGATAGAGCTGCGTTCCTACTCAGAGCATCAGCCACAACATTCGCCTTCCCTGGAGTATACAGGATATCCAGATCATAAGATGCCGAAAATTCTACCCACCTCTGCTGCCTCAAATTCAGATCCTTCTGGGAGAAAAGGTATTTCAAAGGTTTGTGATCCGTAAAAAGCTTGAACTTCTCTCCCAATAGATAGCGCCTCCAGATCTTTCGAGCAAAGACAATAGCCAACGATTCAAGATCGTGGCAGCGTAGTTCCTCTTATGTGGCTTCAACTTCCTGCTCGCATATGCAGTCACTTTCCCGTTCTGCATCAGCACTGCACCCAGCCCACCTCCACAAGCATCCGTGTAGACCTCGAACTTGCTCTTACCATCAGGAATAGCTAGCAATGGTCAGCCTTGCCTTCAAATCAAAGAAAGCCTCTTCACACTTGGGGGTCCACTTAAACTTTGCTCCTTTCCATGTCAACTTGGTCAAATGCGAAGAAATCTTAGAATAATCCCTGATAAATTTCCTGCAGTACCCTGCCAAACCCAGAAAACTACAGACTTCCATAGGAGTCTGCGGTTGCTTCCACTCCTGAATATTGGCTACCTTGGCCGGATCTACCGAAGTACCCTCACTAGAAACAATATGCCCCAAAATATGACTTTCAATTTCCAAAAATGGCACTTTGAAAACTTAGCCTTCAGAACATGCATCCTTAAAGTCCCCAACGCTATTCTCAAATGCTGCTGGTGCTCCTCTTCAGACTTAGAGTATACAAGAATATCATCGATGAACACAAGAACGAACTTATTCAACACATGCCAAAAAAATCGGTTCATCAAATCCACAAAATAAGCAGGAACGTTGGTTAATCCGAAAGGCATAACCAACCATTCGCAAAAACAATTAGGTCCCCTAAACGCAGTCAAGGGAACTGTCCTCACCTACCCTTAACTGGTGGAAGCCCGAAGCTAAATCTAACTGAGAGAAAACAGAAGCTCCATGGAGTTGATCAAAAAGATCGTCTATACAGGGCAATGGATACTTATTCCTAATAGTAACCTTGTTCAACTCATGGTAATCCACACACAATCCCAATGACCCATCCGACTTGGTTACAAAGACAACGGCATAACCTCAACTAGAAAAACTAGGCCGGATCAGACCTTTCTCTAAAAATTCTTGGGTCTGCTTCACCAGCTCTTCTCTCTCCTTCGGTACCATCCTTCTACTGGGCTGAACAACAGGTACTGCTCCCGGAACCAAATCAATCCAAAATTCTATCTCCCGATTTGGGGGCAAACCCTTAACTTCCTCGAAAACATCCGGAAAATCCTTGATCACTTTGGTATCTCCTTCCTCCTCTTGAGAAGTCTCAACTCCATGTAAAAGACTACTCAAGCGAACTCCAGAACTATCACACATCACTTTCGCAACCCTACCCAGATCAGTTTCTAACAAAACTGTTCTCTCCTCACAGATCAAAACAACCTTAAACTTATCAAGCCAATCCATCCCAAATATAAGGTCAAACCCCTTAATATCCAATACAAAAGGGTCGCAAGAAAAACTATGAGATAGATAAGAAATCCTTAGGTCTCTACAGATCTTATCTAACTTAGTTACACCGCCTATAGGATTTTATACAAAAATTGGGCGGTCTACCAAACTAGGGGAAAGATGAAACTTCTCTACCGCATCTAAAGAAACAAAACTAAGAGATGCACCAGAATCAAACAAAACTCTAATAAAAATACCATCCAAAAGCAAAGTACCTTCCAAAATTCCTTTTCCTTGAGAAGAAGAAGATGGACCATCTTCAAGAGCAAACACTTGGTTCTATTGGGCCTTCTGAAGAAGCGGACAAGCCTTCACCATATGACCCTGCTGATGACAGTTGAAGCATAAAGATTTCTAAAGTAAAGCTGAACCCGGTCCACTCTGACCCTGCAGCTGCCGAGGTCTTCCCCAGGGACACTGCTTAGCCAAATGTCCCCCTTGATGACATACATAGCACTTGCGAGGTCCATGGTTTCCTCCCTGCTTCCCTTTGCCTTGCTTCTTCCAATTTGGATTAAATTTCCTCGTGTTTGGATTGGAAGAAGTTCCACTTGATGCTGCTATAGATGCCAACTGCTTCTTGTTCAAAAGCTCCTCATACCTTAATGCCACGTCAATCAACTCCACGAAAGATCCCTTAAGATGTGCCATCATCTTCTGGTGGAACTCAGATCTCATTCCTCACACAAACATCTCATTCTTTTTTAGGGGCATGTCGATTAAACCAGGTCCATAGCGAGATAATTCATTAAACTTGTTCTCATATTCTAAAACTGACATACTCCCTTGCTTCAGATCCAGAAAATCTGTGTACAAACGAGTCCTTCCAGCCGTCGGCATGAACTTTTCCTCAAACAATTCCTTAAATCTACTCCAAGAAATATCGTCTTTGGAGATAGTTGCTTTAACTACATCCCACCAAGCTGCAGCACCTTCTTGCAGTTGCCACGATGCCATTACTCTTTTCTACTCGTCAGATAGATCTAAACTCTTAAAAGTGCGCTCATATGAGCGTAACCAAGCTTGAACTTCTATGATGGTCTTTGATCCTTTAAATTATCCCCTTCCCAGTTTGGTGAAATCCTTGCACAAAGCAGCAAAACTTACTCGAGGCGGTGTTGGATTCACAGCCTCGCTAATAGTTTGACCTCTTCCATTAATGGTCGACATGCTCCCTACAACTCTGCCTCTCCTTCCCCTTGAACTCATGTTAGCAACCTAGACAGGTAACCCAACAAATTAGATAGGTACAAAGTTATGTAAAAATTACAAATACGCGCTCTTAAGATAGATACTACTCCAAAGCCTAGGTATTATCTCAACGTATGCTCTGATACCAACTGTGACGACCCACCTTTCATTCCAAAGAAAGACGCATCATCGATAAGAAATAAATAAGTAGAAAAAGAATAGATAGAAAGAACTAAACAATATCAAAATCTCTCATCGGAAACGGAACAAAATATAATATATCACATATCCATTACATAGTCTTTACACATATCAGAGTTACACAGTTATACAACATTATTACATTAGACAGTCGTAAAGACCTGTCTATCCATTACATCCAAAATACAATAGGCAAACGACTTCTAACACAGCGGAAAAGATAGATAGATACATCTGGACTCCTGCTCCAAGCTTCTCCAAAATTTAACAAGCCAAACCTGATCACTTGGCTACTCATAAAAATTTGAGTACCCAAGAGCTTAAGAAAAATAGAATAAAATACAGGTCATACATGGGTCTGGTGTGAGTAAACGGTTAAGTTGTTTAACTTGAAAAACCATTGAAATAAAAGGTATCTCGTAAGACTCTCCGCAAATAAACACGGACAAGTTTTTACCTTACGATAACCAAAACATTTGATAAGAAATCCAGCTATATTATAATAGTGTCTAGGGTTTTCAAATAAATAATCACATACCTGAAATTGTTACATGATTAAACTCTAGCAAACTAGCCACAAAGTGGGTTATACAATCAAAATCGTAAAGGGCACATAGGAAGAATGGATTCCATACAATGGTAGGGAAACTGGGTACCGCCGTTACAGTACGTGGCCTAGATCACCGTACCGAGGGTCCACCCTGATCCCCTGCATCACAAAACCGGAGCTACCCCTTACTGGATAGTACGAATAAGACAACCTCGTGGTTGTGGCCTACAACCGCCACACACAGCCGAATAAAAAGGGACCTCTAGACAGGGAAAAATCTTATCCTACTTGGGTGCTACCCACTTAGCCTTGCGTGCACCTCCCCTGTTTTAGCCATTCTCGGTTGATGAGGCTTGAGGCTACAATTACCTTTTTAAGAACATATATCTTAGAACGCTCATCGTCCTCCATTGACGATGGTCTGATAGCATTCATCCATACAAGTTCTCTTCGGGTTCGAACGAAACCGAAGGCATTATCTCGTTACACTCATTGTGGAATCACCCTCAGAGTTAACGACAATAACTCTTGCACTCTGAAACTTCTTCTTGATCTTCACTTGAGATTTCACGACCTATCGTTTAACTTGGATCGATGTGGTTTTTGGATAATCAAATCTGATACTCGATCCTGGTCTCATCGAAATCCAAACGCCATTTTAAAGGTCAAGTTGTTTAAGGTTTAAACAATTTAATTCAATACTTTGAATTCACAAAGCTTTCATAACAGATAAATATCACACATTTACCATAGAAATATCCAATATCACATCACAGAATATCACATATTATCATCTAATAGATATCAACCAATCTAGACATTCTACTCAAACAATTATCCACAAATAGGAATTATTAATCCATGTTATAATTAACTTAATTAACTTATATTAAATTAATTACTTAAGAATTAATCTCTTAACCCTACTTAATCAATCATTAACTAATTACAAACCATTTAATTAATTAATCATTCCATAATTACCTTATGAATCAATTAATTAATCTTTAATTACCTAATTAATTATCCCTAAATCATTAATTAATAAACCTTATTTACTAATTAATTACAAATTAATTAATTCTTAATTACTAGTTAATCAATTCTTAATTACCAATTGATTAATCTCTAATTACTTAATTAATGCTTGAGTACTACTTAATTGCTTAATTAATTAATCTCTAATCATTAATTAAAAATGTCAAATTATCTAATTAATAACCCTTAATTACAAATTAATTAATCTCTAATTAATTAACTTATAACCCTTAATTATTAATTAATTAATCCTAATTAATTAAATTAATTAATTAATCCTAATTAATTAAATTAATTAATTACCCTTTAATTACTTCATTAATTATCAAAACCTTAATTAATTTTTAGTTAAATCATTACCTTTATTAATTACCTAATCACATTATTATTTTTAAACATTTATCCTTTCAATTAACACTTAATCATATTTATAAATTAAGTTCTAAAATAATTTAAAATTTTACTTAACAAATTTAAGTTAAAAAAATTATATAACTTCCTAATCAAATGTTAATAAAACATTTATTATATGTAAAGAAATTTATTTAAGAATAGTTTAAATTAAATTCATTTTAAATTTCAAAAACTTTGCTTTTAAAAACTTCTAAAAAAATTGGTTAAACTTGCTTCGGGTTCAACCCTATAACCACTCGAGTCCTGCCCCAAGTTCTTCATCCTTCTTCTTCTTTTTTAAAATTTAAATTTAGCTTAAGTTTTAAAAACTGTTATGTTATAACACTCGTGCATACACGAATCAATACCCAAGCCCAACATCACTTTCCCCGAGTGTTCCTTCGAGTCAAACCATCCCAAACCCACAGATACACAAATTTGCCGTGCATGTGCTCCGACGATCAACGTCACCGTGACCATCACCGACACCTCCCACTCATCGACGATCATCCCAACTAACAATCCCGACCACAAATTCATCACAACAAAGCCTAAATAGGGAACAACTAACAATCCCGACCAGGAATTCATCACAACAAAGCCTAAATCTGGAATGAGCAACTCAGTTCAAATCTGGAACAACGGCAACGACCAAAACTCGCCTCATCCAGCGACGCCGACCACCAAAGGCTTCGCCACCTTCCCCACGGTCCCACCAAACACCCAAGCACCGATTACCCCACAACCGGACAGACTCGACACTCTGACGACGGCGTAGTAACACATTTCCCGACCTCGACCTCGAACCCACTTAAAACCCTAGTTCGACCCATCACCGCCACCATGGTAAATAATCACCACTCTAGCCATTTTTGCCGACACCACCAAACTTTATCCTACCTCCAGTCGAAACCCCGACCATCCCGAGACTTCCATCCACCAGAAATATCCCAAAACCCATTTTCTGATCAACTTCGGAATTCTCATTCAAAGCTCAACTAAAAATTGTGATTTTTAATTTAAAGTTCCTAGTTTTCATAGATACATCAGATTATAAACATGAATCTACAATTTATTCATGTTGAAATTTTGATATTATTAAGCTTTTACTGTAATGTATATATCCAGGTTGATACTATTTCCAATTCTTGCTATATATATTTTTAAAATTTAAATATTGTTGTTTTAAACAAATTTTGTTCAAACATCACTGTTGAATATGCGCTTATATGATTTTTGTTTGATGATAATAAACATATATACATTCGTTTAAATGTATTTGTTAATGTACTATTTTATTTTTCATAGGATAAATAAATATTTGCTGAATAAAATTAAATAACACAGAATTTGAATTCAAACAGAAATTTTATTCAAACAAATATTTACTATAATTTTGTATAGTACAAATTCAAGCTCTCACTATACATATACAATTTTAATTACAATACATCACAATTTCATATTTACATTTAACCTTACTACACAACACTCTTTCACTCAATTCGTATTTCATCTTCAACTTCATTCCAGTTAGAATCCAGCATCCAAGCAATCTGCAAAAATATTCACTAACGCAGTAAAATTGAAAAAGAAATATTTTTGCGGTATAAAATAAAATATGATTTTGAAAATATTATTTGCCTCAGTTATTTGGGTTGTTCGTCATCATTTAAATTTGAATTTATCATACACGAACAGCTTGTGACATACACAGTGTATCACTGTATATGCCACAAGGTCGTGCACATCGAAATATACACTTGATAATGTTACAGGGACAAGTGAGCACAGGTAAAACCCAAATGAAAAACCGGGTTCAACTCACGTGCAATAAAATAAATGTCACAACTCTCAGCACAAGGTCAAACCTGAGTTTTTAAAACTGGATTCAACTCAGGTGCAATAAAAGTGTACAAGCTCAACAAATTGATCAGAGGTAGCAACTTTGAGCTACAGATCGAGCAAGTACATATATACAAGCAACTGAAGGCAACATGACCAAAAGATTAGAGACAAAGTAAATCCAACTCAGCAATGAACTCACATGGACAACATGTCATGAATGAACTAGCAAAGGCTAGCCACCAACATAACAACAACACCAACCAGAAAATACAACAATTCAGGGATGAACACAGATGAAGCTGAAAATGATCAATGAAAACATAATTCATCACAATGAACCAGCAATATGAAAAAGGGCAGTGGACAGTACAAGGTAAAGACATATGCAATGCAACTTACATGTACACCATGACATCAAGGCCAGAAGTTCAAGTGAGTGCGCCAAAGATATGACATGACAACGAACATGACAGCGAACAAATGACCTAGGCTACAATTTTAGATGACTCAGATGAACACATGGCCCAGAAACAACATCCAGACCAGAATGCATATGAAACCAACATGGCCAAGATGAAATACCAGAAACAAAAGTCAAGAGCAATGTCAAATGCACAACAGGCCGGAACAGTACAACTCAATTAATATGCAAATGTCAAGACTAACTCCAGAGTATCACACATACAAACAACCCCAGACTCAAAGATAGATAA
The DNA here is from genome assembly GCA_030765085.1 of Allium cepa. Lineage (NCBI taxonomy): Eukaryota > Viridiplantae > Streptophyta > Magnoliopsida > Asparagales > Amaryllidaceae > Allium > Allium cepa. Next base: position 397,955,400 of record CM060938.1, on the reverse strand, counting down.
ATGTATGCATAGATGAATCGTGAACCATAAAGACCAAAGACAAATGTATCAATCTCAAATATCAAGCCGCAAGAAGGATGCAAGTTCGATACAAATTCAAGCCAAAGCCAGAAATTCACGAAATTCAAAATGGCTGAAGTAAACACTCAGTGTCATGACCGAAGTCAAATGAAAATCAAACTGCAATGACCAAGGAGATCAAACAATCAACAAGCCGTGGATATGATGAACAATTCAAAATTGACCAAGTTAAACATCAAAGCCGTGGGAAGCAAGCAACGAAAATATACGCATATGAAAAGGTCAGAAATCATCTCAAACATCGAAGCATAATCAAGCGGCCGATCACAGAAAATTGACGAATTCAAATATATTTGTTAGAACGGAAATCAAGGGTTATGAAACCATGTAAAAACCCTAAGATCATCATCGGCATAACCATCGAGTTCAAGCATTCAATCAGAAAGCAAAAAGGAAAAAATACATACCGAAGCAAGGATAGAACTCGGTCAACGAAGCAGCCGAAGTGAGCAACAAGGAAAACGATCGATCAAGGCTACACGTGAACAATCATTGATTCGATCAATTTAACGTCGGCACTTTGCAAAACCCTAGTTTGGATCGAAGAGAACGAAGCCCTAAATTTGCAAAGACGAACGACCGCCATTTTTCACAAAAAGGAACAGAGAAACTAAAAGTGGATCGGGTCGAATTATAAAAGGGGGCCTGCCTATTTTTCTAAAGAGCTTTCTCTTTTATATTAAAGGGATTTTAATTGTTTAATTAGGGTTACTTTATTTTAAATTGTTTTTTAATTTGTATTTTCTTTTTAAACCGTTTTAAATTTCTAGTCGTGTGACTAGGGGACAAACTACGTGGCGTAATTTGAGAATTCGCAACTCAGTGGCTGAGTTGTGGCAGGGTTTTGAGCGTCGAGTTAGGTTTAGTCGATAGCGGGTGTCGCGAGTTTATGTGTGTAAGCGTCTGACTATCTAATTTCTAGTAGAAACCTTGGGGGCAGCACGTAGGCAGGGTTTTGCCGAAGCTGGGTTAATTCTGCGTTGTTTTGTTTCTGTTATTTATATTCTACGATATCTGTGCTGCTATTATTCTGCTGTGGACTTTGTGGAAATCTGAATTGAATATTTTATAAGCTTCCGCAATAAATTTTTATAATTGATAGTATCACCCTATTCACCACCCCTCTAGGGTGAAATCGATCCTACAAGTGGTATCAGAGCTAGGAACAAAAGCCGTTTTTTTTAAATTTGATTTTACGAAAACCAAATTTTGTTTTTAAAAAAGTTGAATTTTTAAAATGGCTTCTTTTAATACTGCTTTTGTTGAGGGTCAGTCCATAGTTAGACCACCAATGTTCAATGGTGAATATGCTTATTAGAAAAATAGAATGGAAATTTTTCTGAAAACCATTGACGCTTGGAATATTGTTGAGACAGGTTATAGAGCACCAACTATAACTGTACATAATCAAGAAATAGAGAAACCAAAGGAACAATGGACAGAACTAGAAAATAAATTACAAAATACCAATGCTAAAGCTATGAATTCTATTATCTGTTCATTGGATCAATTTGAATTTAATCGTGTCTCACATTGTCTAACTGCACAGGAAATATGGCACACACTAGAAGTGACTCACGAAAGAACATCTCAAGTGAAAGAATCTCGCCTTGCCATGCTAAGCAGCGAATACGAGAACATCACAATGGCAAAGGAAGAAAATGTCAAAGAGATGCATGGACGACTTTCCAATATCGTTTACGAATCAAAACTCTTGGAAAATCATACACAGAGTTGGAGATAGTCCGAAAAATCCTCAGAGTCCTTCCACGAAAAGTTGAAGCAAAGGTGACTGCCATTCAAGAATTGAAAGATTTAAAACAAATGAAAGTTGAAGAACTCATCGGAAATCTCACCACTTATGAGCTAGAAATGAAATTCAAGGAAGAGCGTGAAGGAAGTGACACTCAAAAGAAATCAATAGCTCTTAAAGGAACTACAGAAAGTGATGGTGATGATGATGATGATGCAGCAACAGAGCTAGCACTACTAATAAAGAAATTCAAAAGGTGAAATCGCAAATACAGAAATCCAGCTCGAAATCAGGAATTGAAAAGCAGAATAGGTAAAGCACTAGACTACTCAAAAGAACAGAAAATCATTTGTCACAAGTGCAACAAACCCGGTCATATCAAGCCAAATTGCCTACAGAATCAATTCATCCATGGAAAGAAACAGAAAAGGAAAAGTTTTGCAGCCACTTGGGATGAAATGGATGAGGATGATAAAAGCACTGGCAGTGAGAGCGAAAAAGCAGATTTGTGCCTTCGAGGTGATATAACTGACAGTGATGATGATGAGCCAAGGGAGGTATCAAAACTTACTCATTCAGAGTTGCTTATATATTTTCATGAAGTAAACGACTGTTTTGAACGACTTAGGGAAAAATACGCTAAACTTGAATCACAAAAAGTTACTTTGATAGAATTAAACGAACAACTTGACCAATTAGTTAAAACCTATCAAAGTAGGATCCCTAAGTGTGATAAGTGTCCAACATTTGAAGAGGAAATTAAAAAAAAAATCAATATAAAATCACTTGAAAATGAAATTCTGATTTTAAAAGAGAATGAAAATACTAGGAGAGAAAATTCTATTAAAAATTGCACTCAATTGTTGAACGAAAATGAATCTCTCAAAACACAAGTCCAACAATTGTCAACGACTTTAGATAAATTTTCAAAAAGTGAAAAATCGTTGAATATGCTATTGGAAAAGCAAACTGTTAATACGATTAGACATGGGCTTGGATATAGTCAATCTAAAATTGTTGAAAGCAATATTAATCAAGTCAATTGTATGTGCACAATTTGTAGAAAATTTGGACACAATCACAATAATTGTTGGTATAGACCCAAACATGTGAAAACTATACCAATTTGGGTTCCAAAAGGCACAAATATAAAATCTCTCAAAGTTAAACAAATTTGGGTGTCGAAGGGAACAATTATAAATAGTTTTGGGTCTCCACAAAATTATTTTTCTAAATATTCTGCCACTAACAACCATGGACCTGTAAAAACAAATAGGCCACATAAATCTTTTCCCGTGTAGGTGTGGTGGCAGGCTAAGGAACAACAACAGTGTTTTCTGGATATTGGCTGTTCTAGAAACACAACGGGCGATAAAGCAAAGTTCCTTAGCCTAGTATAAAGGTGACAGAATCACAACGGACAACAACGAAAAATATCGTAAAGGTAAAACAGGTAAATGTATATTTATTTGAATGATGTATTAAATTTGATAATCTGCACCATATTCTGAATTAAAATCATCCAATATCGAGATGATGAAAAGATGATGATTTAGATTATGACTTATTCAAAGTTGTTGGCCAATTATATTCTTATGCCAAAAACACTATAAAATTCTCTAAATTCTTTGAATTACTTCATATATATATGTTCAGATTAAAAATAGTGTTTTGTTGGATGATAATACATTTGGTTATAAGATGGCTAACTCTAAATTCACGGTTTTTGATTATTAACACGGCTTCAATTCAAATTCAAGAGAATGGCATTTAAATTGCTATTAAAATTGAGTTTGAAATTTTTGGTGCACACTTCATGGTTTGGTCAATCAAATTCAATTAATGATGATTTTGAGTGAAAGAAAAATTCAGATGCAGATTACACTGGTAATCTAGTTGATAGAAAAATTACTAGTTGAACGTGATTTTTGAGGCATTTAGTAACTGCATGGTTTTTTTGTTAAAGAAAATATCTGCATATTTTTCATTTCAAATAATTTTCAAATAGCAGACAATTTTCTTATAAAACCCCCTCGAGAAAATCATTTTTGACATATTTTCAGATTAGTCATTTTTGAAAAATTGATTTCATAATTATTTTTGAATTTGATGACTATTTTGACTAATCTGACTCCCTAATAATTATCAAAAAGATAAATAGTGATTGAAAAAGTGATGAGTGTTGATATTTATTATATATTATGACTCGAGATGGTATAATTAGTAAATTTCTTTAGAAATTTAAACAAGAGTTATAAAACTTTTTGTTGGTAAAAATTCCATGACCATCTCTATGTCTTAGGGGTGGGCATTTAACCGAGTTAACCGACCTAACCGACTTAACCGATCTTAACCGAACTGCTTTAACCGAAAAATTCGGTTAACCGAACATTCGGTTAACCGATCGATGCTAACCGATCATGATCGGTTCGGTTAACGGTTAACCACAGTTTAAACCGCGGTTAACCGGTTAACCGAAACTATTTAACAGCACAAATCAAATCTGCCCAATTCTATTGGAAACCCGACCCACCTATTCCCTAACCCTAATCGTGCCTTCCTCCTTTTCCAGCCGCTATTCACATTTGGCAAAATAATCAACTCATTCGTTCCCAAAATAAATAAATGAATCTTCAAAATTTGTTGCCTTGGCTAAATATTTGAATCCAAATACAAATCGATCCTCCTTCGCATTTTTCTTCATCCCTTGCTATCTAGAATGTGATTTGAGCAATGGCGAATGCTAGCTAGAAGAGGAAGAACATGAGTATGATTTATTTTGTTTATTAGTAGGCTTTATCTGTTTAATTAAATTTTATTGTGTTTAATTCGTATATACTTAAACAAGATACACGTATAATATTATTGTTGGTCTTCGATCATGTCCATTGCTATGATTGGCAACTTTGAGTTTGTCCAACCGAGTTGGATGTTTTTAATGTAGTTTAAATTGAAATGATTTTTGTGCGTTATTTTCATAAATAGTGTGGTTGTAATGTATATAGTGACGAATATGTTGAACTGCCATATATAAAATAACATACTTAGGTAGAGAGAGTTGAGAATTTTGGTAATAGAGTTGATTTCGTGAAATCTTCTTTTTCTGCTTGAATAGGCATTGCTGCGGCTTTGGTGTAAGAAAGTAGAAAGTTATATGCTTACAACTCGTACAGTTGGTTGTTATCCAAGTGCCTTTTTTAATGTTTGTGATTATCTGTTGTTTGCAAAAACATCAACTTCTTTTATTGGTTTGAATTTATTCTTAGATATGACTACCACAAGTTTGATTCTGTGTCTCGTGTAGGATAAAATATAGGACTCATGTTAAATAATAAATATAGACATTCTGCAATATCATTGTTTGTTTTGGTTTTGTTTGCTTTGTAACAAGTTCACAAGGTAATAATAGTGACTGCACATTTACACACACACCTACAAATGTACATGCACAGATGAAGCATATACACTCATATGCATAGACATATGTATGTAGTTGTATTGTTAGTGTGTTTTATAGGTGTCTCATCCTTTAAAACTGAGTAATGTTTTCTATGTAGCTCACGGCCAACAAATTTCTATAATGTTTTTATTCCTGTCGTTCTTTTGTAATAAATGTTTTGAAAGTATATGTCTCTTAAAGGTTTAGTTTTCTAATAGTGGCTGAAGATGTTAATGGGGGAAGAGTAACAGAAGCTGCAAATATTGGTTCTCATTGTATAAGTGCATCTGATTCATTACAGCAGTGCGCAAATAGTTACGGTAAAAGAAACATGGGTGTCAGGAAACATGTCGTAGAAAGCATAAAAAGCAATAATGGTATTATAGTCCTGAAATGGAATGCATTTATATTCAGTAATTTGAACTACATATATTATTGAAGTTATGGTGAATGTTAGGAATTTATGTGCAGGAAAATCTCTCAAGAAGTACGTACCGAGGGCATTCAATTTTGAAACCCATTAAAGTCAGACTGAGAGATCAAGGTTTCTACATAAATAGCTTTTCTAATATAAACAACAATAATGGTAACTGTTCCAAATTTATTTCAGTTTATTAATATATATATGTCTCTTAACAAGGTGGACACATATGTTCATAGTGATCTATCTATTCCATAAAAACACCAGTATAATCAAATGAATATTTGAATCTGTATCATCGGGTAATGAACGTCCTTAGGTTGTTTAACTAATTTGTTGTCTTACTAAGTCAACTACAACAAGTTTTACACAATACAATTATAGACTTAGTTGAAATATATCTCTAAATTTATGGTTACATATGTTATTGAGTATAAATAATTAAATATGAGTATATGGTTAATACTTAACATGAGTATATAAATATTTGTTCAATTCGTAATGTTAAATTTGGAGTCAGTATATAATGTACGATTGCATACATTTGCAGTTATTGAATAAATGTATACTCAATAATTTATATACCTATTCCTTTCATACATTTTGAAAGTTAGGTGTCAGGCATTATTAATGCGGTCAAAGGGAGAGTAACTTGAGTGAAAATCTGCGTTAGTATAACTTGCAAGTGCAACTGTATAGGAATATTAGCAAAATAATACTGCTACAATTGAGTAAGAAAGTTTTACTGAAATACACTAGGATTAATGTGTAATGATAAAGTAAAAATTCAAATGAGGTGGAGATACCACGATATACAGTTCAAACAATTGCAATAGAGAAATTACATTGAGCTCGAGTATATTTAGTGTACAATTCTGAGAAAATACTAGTTTTATAGTAATACTACTATATTAAAGCACCACTGCCTCTATGCTTACAACAAGCATAGAAATGTTCGAATCAAATCAAAAGAAATTGAAGTGTTTTATCATCAATTTATTATTCTCATCAGTTTTTAATCATCAGTTTCAAGATCTGTTTGGAGCTTGGAGTTTTCTTGGCTTCTGAAATGCCGAGTTGTTGGCTTCTTGCCGAGTTTCAATGTTCCATCATCAGTTTTCTTGCAGAGTTGTGCTGAGTTGCTTGTTGTAGTTACTTTGTAGTATTTGGTAATACATGTAATTTATTTCTTTGGTTATTGGTCTTGGTTAATATATATCATGTAATATGTAATGTTGTGTTGTATTTGTCATTAGACTATGCTAGTATGTTGATAAACTAGTCTATGTATCATGAAATATGCTGACTGTAATTTTTCCTCTGATCTGGTTAGTGGTGCTGAGTGTTATATTACTATGAAATATGCTGAGACTTTGATTTTTGCTCTGGTTACTGCCTAAAAGTATTAATGCCTTGTCTGTTAGTACCGGTTTCAGTTAATTTTAAGTTTTTAACTACTAATTACGGTTAATTAGTCATTTAACTACAGTTAACAGATTATAGGTTAACCGATGGAACTTTATCGGTTAACCGATCAATATAAACGGTTAACCATAGTTAAAAATCAACGGTTCGGTCGGTATAAACTACCCACTTTCATAATCGGTTCGATTAACCGAACCGTAGGTTTTGGTCGGTTAAATCGGTTAATTAACCGATCGGTTCGGTTAACCGACCGTGCCCACCCCTACTATGTCTATCATATTTCTAACAACCGTCACTCATCAAAATTCTATACAGTTTGTCGATATGTGGTACTTTAAACAGGAATCGTTCGTTTTTCATTTTTTTTTTAAAAAGAGGTTATAATAATAATAAATAAATAAATAAATACCAAAGTATTCACTCTCATTTAAAAGTCCTCACGGTTATGCATGGGTGAATTACTTGGAAATTGTTATGTGCTTCCATGCACATTTAAAAGCCCTCATGGTTATGCTTGTATGGAACGCATATCAAAAGTTGATTTTTAGAATAAACAAGTTGATTCTAATCCCATTTAAAAGTCCTCATGGTTATGCGTGGTTAGAAGATACTTGAATTCATTTTTTTTAATAAAATTGGAATACTACTAATCTCATTTAAAAGTCCTAACGGTTATGCATGGTTAGTAGGTATTCAAATTCCTGATATAAATATACCACAAATAGACACAACTGTATGGTTTTATACGATGACATAATTCCCATCATTCTAAAAGTGGAATATGCGCCTAACAAAATATTTATGATTTTTGTTTGATTTTTTATGGAAATTTAATATTTATATTCAATTGATTTTTAATGTTGAATTAATATCGATCACCTTATCTCTATTTTCTCTAACACTATTATTCTTTTGCTGATAACAAAAGGGGGAGAGAAAACATAAGATTTTGTCAAATAAAATCAAGCAAAGGTCAAATTATTTTCTATTTTCATCTAGGCTCATTTGCATATTTTTATTTGTATGCATATATGTAGGGGAGCTTTGTGTAGAGAGGAAGCATTTAAATAGGGGGAGCAATTAGAGCATATCAATAATCAAATACATTTAACATATTCAAAATCTTAAATATATGTTTGTTATCATCAAAAGTGGGAGATTATTGAATATGCGCTTATATGATTTTTGTTTGATGATAATAAACATATATACATTCGTTTAAATGTATTTGTTAATGTACAATTTTATTTTTCACAGGATAAATAAATATTTGCTGAATAAAATTAAATAACACAGAATTTGAATTCAAACAAAAATTTTATTCAAACAAATATTTACTACAATTTTGAATAGTACAAATTCAAGCTCTCACTATACATATACAATTTTAATTACATTACATCACAATTTCATATTTACATTTAACCTTACTACACAACACTCTTTCACTCAATTCGTATTTCATCTTCAACTTCATTCCAGTTAGAATCCAGCATCTGAGCAATCTGCAAAAACTTTCACTAACGCAGAAAAATTTAAAAAGAAATATTTTTGCGCTATAAAATAAAATGTGATTTTGAAAATATTATTTGCCTCAGTTATTTGGGTTGTTCGTCATCATTTAAATTTGAATTTATCATACACGAACATCTTGTGACATACACAGTGTATCACTGTATATGCCATAAGGTCGTGCACATCGAAATATACACTTGATAATGTTACAGGGACAAGTGAGCACAGGTCAAACCCAAATGAAAAGCCGGGTTCAACTCGCGTGCAATAAAATAAATGTCACAACTCTCAGCACAAGGTCAAACCTGAGTTTTTAAAACTGGATTCAACTCAGGTGCAATAAAAGTGTACAAGCTCAACAAATTGATCAGAGGTAGCAACTTTGAGCTACAGATCGAGCAAGTACATATATACAAGCAACTGAAGGCAACATGACCAAAAGATTAGAGACAAAATAAATCCAACTCAGCAATGAACTCACATGGACAACATGTCATGAATGAACTAGCAAAGGCTAGCCACCAACATAACAACAACACCAACCAGAAAATACAACAATTCAGGGATGAACACAGATGAAGCTGAAAATGATCAATGAAAACATAATTCATCACAATGAACCAGCAATATGAAAAAGGGCAGTGGACAGTACAAGGTAAAGACATATGCAATGCAACTTACATGTACACCATGACATCAAGGCCAGAAGTTCAAGTGAGTGCGCCAAAGATATGACATGACAACGAACATGACAGCGAACAAATGACCTAGGCTACAATTTCAGATGACTCAGATGAACACATGGCCCAGAAACAACATCCAGACCAGAATGCATATGAAACCAACATGGCCAAGATGAAATACCAGAAACAAAAGTCAAGAGCAATGTCAAATGCACAACAGGCCGGAACAGTACAACTCAATTAATATGCAAATGTCAAGACTAACTCCAGATTATCACACATACAAACAACCCCAGACTCAAAGATAGATAAATGTATGCATAGATGAATCGTGAACCATAAAGACCAAAGACAAATGTATCAATCTCAAATATCAAGCCGCAAGAAGGATGCAAGTTCGAAACAAATTCAAGCCAAAGCCAGAAATTCACGAAATTCAAAATGGCTGAAGTAAACACTCAGTGTCATGACCGAAGTCAAATGAAAATCAAACTGCAATGACCAAGGAGATCAAACAATCAACAAGCCGTGGATATGATGAACAATTCAAAATTGACCAAGTTAAACATCAAAGCCGTGGGAAGCAAGCAACGAAAATATACGCATATGAAAAGGTCAGAAATCATCTCAAACATCGAAGCATAATCAAGCGGCCGATCACACAAAATTGACGAATTCAAATATATTTGTTAGAACGGAAATCAAGGGTTATGAAACCATGTAAAAACCCTAAGATCATCATCGGCATAACCATCGAGTTCAAGCATTCAATCAGAAAGCAAAAAGGAAAAAATACATACCGAAGCAAGGATAGAACTCGGTCAACGAAGCAGCCGAAGTGAGCAACAAGGAAAACGATCGATCAAGGCTACATGTGAACAATCATTGATTCGATCAATTTAACGTCGGCACTTCGCAAAACCCTAGTTTGGATCGAAGAGAACGAAGCCCTAAATTTGCAAAGACGAACGACCGCCATAATGTTTATATTCAATTGAGTTTTAATGTTGAATAAATATCGATCACCTTATCTCTATTTTCTCTAACACTATTATTCTTTTGCTGATAAGAAAAGGGGGAGAGAAAACTTAAGATTTTGTCAAATAAAATCAAGCAAAGGTCAAATTATTTTCTATTTGCATCTAGGCTCATTTGCATATTTTTATTTGTATGCATATATGTAGGGAAGCTTTGTGTAGAGAGGAAGCATTTAAATAGGGGGAGCAATAAGAGCATATCAATAATCAAATACATTTAACATATTCAAAATCTTAAATATATGTTTGTTATCATCAAAAGGGGGAGATTTTTGAATATGCGCTTATATGATTTTTGTTTGATGATAATAAAAATATATACATTCGTTTAAACGTATTTGTTAATGTAGTATTTTATTTTTCACAGGATAAATAAATATTTGGTGAATAAAATTAAATAACACGGAATTTGAATTCAAACAGAAATTTTATTCAAACAAATACTTACTACAATTTTGAATTGTACAAATTCAAGCTCTCACTATACATATACAATTTTAAATACAATCATCACAATTTCATATTTACATTTAACCTTACTACACAATACTCTTTCACTCAATTCGTATTTCATCTTCAACTTCATTCCAGTTAGAATCCAGCATCTGAGCAATCTGCAAAAACATTCACTAACGCAGTAAAATTGAAAAAGAAATATTTTTGCGGTATAAAATAAAATGTGATTTTGAAAATATTATTTGCCTCAGTTATTTGGGTTATCGTCATTTAAATTTGAATTTATCATACACGAACAACTTGTGACATACACAGTGTATCACTGTATATGCCACAAGGTCGTGCACATCGAAATATACACTTGATAATGTTACAGGGACAAGTGAGCACAGGTGAAACCCAAATGAAAAGCCGGGTTCAACTCACGTGCAATAAAATAAATGTCACAACTCTCAGCACAAGGTCAAACCTGAGTTTTTAAAACTGGATTCAACTCAGGTGCAATAAAAGTGTACAAGCTCAACAAATTGATCAGAGGTAGCAACTTTGAGCTGCAGACCGAGCAAGTACATATATACAAGCAACTGAAGGCAACATGACCAAAAGATCAGAGACAAAGTAAATCCAACTCAGCAATGAACTCACATGGACAACATGTCATGAATGAACTAGCAAAGGCTAGCCACCAACATAACAGCAACACCAACCAGAAAATACAACAATTCAGGGACGAACACAGATGAAGCTGAAAATGATCAATGCAACAGAATTCATCACAATGAACCAGCAATATGAAAATGGGCAGTGGACAGTACAAGGTAAAGACATATGCAATGCAACTTACATGTACACCATGAAATCAAGTCCAGAAGTTCAAGTGAGTGCGCCAAAGATATGACATCACAGCGAACATGACAACGAACAAATGACCTCGGCAACAATTTCAGATGACTCAGATGAACACATGGCCCAGAAACAACATCCAGACCAGAATGCATATGAAACCAACATGGCCAAGATGAAATACCAGAAACAAAAGTCAAGAGCAATGTCAAATGCACAACAAGCCGAAACAGTACAACTCAATTAATATGCAAATGTCAAAACTAACTCCAGAGTATCACACATACAAACAACCCCAGACTCAAAGATAGATAAATGTATGCATAGATGAATCGTGAACCATAAAGACCAAAGACAAATGTATCAATCTCAAATATCAAGCCGCAAGAAGGATGCAAGCTCGAAACAAATTCAAGCCAAAGCCAGAAATTAACGAAATTCAAAATGGCTGAAGTAAACACTCAGTGTCATGACCGAAGTCAAATGAAAATCAAACTACAATGACTAAGGAGATCAAACAATCAACAAGCCGTGGATATGATGAACAATTCAAAATCGACCAAGTTAAACATCAAAGCCGTGGGAAGCAAGCAACGAAAATATACGCATATGAAAAGGTCAGAAATCATCTCAAACATCGAAGCATAATCAAGCGGCTGATCACACAAAATTGACGAATTCAAATATATTTGTTAGAAAGGAAATCAAGGGTTATGAACCCATATAAAAACCCTAAGATCATCATCGGCATAACCATCGAGTTCAAGCATTCAATCAGAAAGCAAAAAGGAAAAAATACATACCGAAGCAAGGATAGAACTCGATCAACGAAGCAGCCGAAGTGAGCAATAAGGAAAACGATCGATCAAGGCTACACGTGAACAATCATTGATTCGATCAATTTAAAGTCAGAACTTCGCAAAACCCTAGTTTGGATCGAAGAGAACGAAGCCCTAAATTTGCAAAGACGAACGACCGCCATTTTTCACAAAAAGGAACGGAGAAGCTAAAAGTGGATCGGGTCGAATTATAAAAGGGGCCGGCTTATTTTTCTAAAGAGCTTTCTCTTTTATATTAAAGGGATTTTAATTGTTTAATTAGGGTTTTTTTTTAAATTGTTTTTTAATTTGTATTTTCTTTTTAACCGTTTTAAATTTCTAGTCATGTGACTAGGGGACAAACTACGTGGTGTAGTTTGAGAATTCGCAACTTAGTGGCTGAGTTGTGGCAGGATTTTGAGCGTAGAGTTAGGTTTAGTCGATAGCGGGTGTCGCGAGTTTACGTGTGTAAGCGTCTGACTATCTAATTTCTAGTAGAAACCTTGGGGGCAGCACGTAGGCAGGGTTTTGTCGAAGCTGGGTAAATTCTGTATTGTTCTGTTTCTGTTATTTATATTCTACGATATCTGTGCTGTGTTGTTCTGTTTCTGTTATTTATATTCTGCGATATCTGTGCTGCTAGTAGTCTTCTGTGGACTGTGTTGAAATCTGAATTGAATATTTTATAAGCTTCCGCAATAAATTTTTATGATTGATAGTATCACCCTATTCACCCCCCTCTAGGGTGAAATCGATCCTACAATCACAACATAAAACTGGTCAGAGAAAGAAAATTGATTTTTGCATTAAATTAGCACCTAGTAATTCAAGAACAGAGTAAACACTGACATGCACACAGAGATATCCATATATACACATGTCTTCATTAAATCAAACATGCAAACCATTATTACCAATTTAAACTCAAGTTTACTGCATGCATCAGGGTTTAAACAGATTTAAAGCTTTTAAAATCAAAATTTGTTTACTCATAGTTTAAATAGAGAACGCCTGAGAACTTTTTGAAATCTAAAATCTACTTTAAATCTTTTGAAACTTTAAACTGAAATTGATCTGAGTTTTTGAAATAATTTGTCTACTGATCTGAGATGATCTTGTTTTTGCTTCAGGCTTGAATTTGTTGCAGATTTTGAATTTGAGAAAAGATTTCTTTTTGTTGGTTTGAGTATTTGTTACAGACTTCTTTTTTGTCTTAGTTTTTTTGAATGGAGATAGGAAAAGAGATGAAGAGAAAAGATGGATGTTTATATAGGTTTAATTAAAAAATAAAAGAAAATAAAATAAAATGGTGACACTTGTTTAAAAATCTAACACTTGTCTTTTAGAATTTATAATTCATTTACACTTGTAATTAGATACATTCTTTTACTTATATTTGTAATTATGCATGGGTTTATTAATTTTTAAATGGTTATAAAGCTTTTATATTTAATTTCCTAATTAATAAATACATATCTTAATTTATATAAATAAAATCCTTTAAAAGAAAATAATATAAAACAAATTATATTCTAAATAAACTCATATATAATATATTTTTAAATCCAAAATATATTTAAGAGATATATCTATCTTTTTGAATTTAAAATTCTAATCCAAATTCAAATTCAAATTCAATTTAATATCCAATTTAAAATCAAATCAAATATATGTATATATTTAAATAAACATAAATTCAGTTTGTAAATAATAATTTTATTTAAAATCTATTTATATATAAAACAATACATTGTTATTATTGTTTGAAAATAACAATTTTACCAATTTTAAATATTTTATAAAGGAGATTATCACATTTTAAATTGCTTGAAATTCCAGGATATCATAGAATTTACAAAGCAATCTTTGTTTCCAAACTAAAATTCTCATATCAAATTACTACGGTAGCGATCAATCACTTAAAAACTCAAAAATGAACACCGATGATGTCGCGATCATCATCAGAATTATTTTCCAACGATTGAAATGAGTTTAGTGCTTTATTACCTGAAAAATCGATTTTAAACCATTATTATTTCAAGGATATTATCAAAATAATACTATTTTAATTTTCACAATACCTAGAAAAAATATTTTCCAAACTTTCCAGTATTTAAAATCTCCGAACTCTAGTTTGAATCCATTTTTATTTATAATTCATTTGCATAATTATTATTATACAATCCACATTTGGTTATATAAAACCATTTCAAATTTTATAATCTGGTTTGGATTATAATAACAACAACTAAACACACCAATATACTATAATAATGTAATAAAGTTATTTCTTTTATATCAAAATATAATTTGGGTAAAATTACTTCATTTATCCACTTTAAAACAATACTATGTCATTTTACCATGTTTAAGTGTTTAGAAACTCCTATCGATTTTGTGGCATCCCACTATTTTTGACCAGAATTTATAAGCCACTCAATAGATCAATCAACACAATATAAATCAATTTATATTCACTAACAAATACACGCTCAAATCTATTAATACACTTAAACTCATTCTAGGGTACTACCAACCCTATCTCTAATGAGCAATCCCCACCATAGCCAAGGTTCTCGCTTAAGCTTCAGCTCTGATACCAACTATAATGGCTCAAAATTTTCGACATTCGAAAATCGAAATCAATACGTTCACTATATATCATGCCGAGCAATCGAGTGTTGGAAATACCTGATCATTAGGGGTGAAGAAGAAAGAGGGATAGAAGAAATAGAAGGCAATAACATAGAGTCTCATAATCGTAGCGGAACAAAATATAATATATATAGTAACAGATCTTTATACAAGGAAAATTGGAACTGCTAATATACATACAATCATCGGGGTACAATAGTCAATACATCAATATGGACAGTTGTTATAACTTGTCCTCACCAGTGTTGACTATACAGACTACACACACAATGGAATATAATCAAGCACGTGATATACGACTGAAATCCTTCAGCTTATCACTTGAGCTCCATAGCATCCTAACCTGAATCCATAATACTTAGTATGACCCGAGCATTATAATGAAATAACACCCGAGTCAGTTTGGAAAACCAGCGTGAGAAAACACACTCAATTTGAATTATTACTATTCCAAAAAACCTTTGAAAAACAAAGGTATCTCGTAAGACCATGTAACATATAAATACGATGGGTTTTTACCTTACGATAACCAAAGCACTTTTATAGAAGATCCAATGATATTATAATAGTGTCTAATTACAAATACTCATTAAAATTGCCGAAATTGTTACATTAATTAAATTCCATCATACTAGGTTCTACAATCAAAACCATTAAGGCTCGCAGTGGATATTGGATTCCATACAATGACTTAGCTATTAGGGTACCACCAGTCATAGCGCACCTCTAATTTTTTTTACCGAGGACTTACCTGGATCCTCTACCAACACAAGACAACCCTACCCCTGATTTGGATAGTATCGAATATGTTATCACTTTAGGTGTTCCCACCCTAGTCGAGCGCTTTCATTTTCAGGCACAATCATATCCATAATTTATAATATATATTTTCGAGGGTATCTATACGAGTGATAACATACCATACTTTGGTGTGACCCACTTAGCCTTGCTGCATCTCCCTTGTTTTAGTCATTTCCAGTTAATGAGGCTTGAGGCTACATTTTACTTTTAGAATAATTTTTATACTTAGCATGCTAACACTACCTTCCAAGCAAGCAATGCAATGATCACAATCACCCATATAAGTTGTCCTGGGTCATGAAAAACAATATCTCCTTCAAGATTACCATCTCCATTATCTTTGAGATATCATAATTCATAACGTATAAACCGGGTTGAAGTGGTTTTCGGATAATTTACTTTGATTCCAGTCTCTTCGAAACGATTAACGAATTTGTCCAGATTTGATAGTCAGTTATTTAACTATCAAATTTCTCATATAAGAAGTCACTAGGCCTAATTTATTTAATCTTCTCAAAACGTTCGTTTCAAATATCTTTATATATATATATATATATATTCAAATCTCTTCAATATTCCATTGTTTGAAAACAATTTCAAATCTTTACATCCTTAATGGGATATTTTCAAACCGTATTAACACTTAGAAATATTTCCATATAACTTTCCTTAAGTCAAAACATTCCTAAATCATTTGTTTCGATACTTAGCAAAATATTTATAAATATATTTCCAAAATCACTTACTTCTCAACGCTAGGAATATTTATATCTTATCGATTTTTTTAGGTATATTTACAACCGAGTAAATCTCCCTTTTATTTCCAACTTCATAAAACATTTACGACCCTTCGTAAAGTCACAACCTATTACTTTATTTCATAAATCTCCGTAAATTTTGTAATCTTTTCTATAATTTTCAAAAAATGATCCTACTTATTTAAAATTTCATTCATCGATTTATAACTTCTTTAATGAATTCAGATTCATTTTTCGAAGTTCACTTATCTAACCATTCTGGAAATTCCTTAAGGTCCAAAATTATGTTAAAAGATTTCTGTTTTAAAAATGTTATCCGTTAAATAAACTCGTTTTACAAATCTCGAGGGAATTTATAGTCAAATTCCATTTACTTCCAAAACTCCATGTATGTATATATAATAAGTATTTTTAAATAATAGTATTTTATTTTTTTTAAACACTTTTGAGGAGTTATTTAAAATATCCAAAAAAAAAACTTAAAATAAACATCGGTAACTCATTTCCAATTCATTTTTAAATAAAACCAATCGATTTACAAAGTTATTATAAAAATCATAATCTTATTTCAATTAGTATTAGATATTTGAAAAATTCACTTCTAAAGTATTTCAGTACTAACCAACTTTACATTACATAGTTTAATAAATAAAATTTCCATTTTAAAACAAAACTTAACTTCTTAATAAAAATATTTTTTTTGAAAATCCCAATAACAAATTTTAATTTATAAATCCCTCTCGATTAACAACACATCGATTTCTTTCTGGTTCTCTAACCATTCTCACTTTTTAAACTAGAATTTACTATTTTTCCAAAAAAACTGATTTCCATATCTCGATATAAATTCGCACCGTAAATTTATATTTCCAATTTATCAACGGATATTATTTTCTCTTATTTATAAACATTGTTTATAAATTTATAAACTCCTTTGGGTTTCACTTGTTTATTAAAACTAATCTCATTTATAAAATCTCATTTTCTTATCCAATTCTTAATAAATCCCATTTATTTTTCAATATTTTTAATATCGATTTGAACTCCTTATCCATATTTTTAAAAATATCATTTTAAAATCCACTGTTAGAAATTCCTTATATAAATTATTTTGAAATCTCTATTGAAAATATTTTACAAATAGTTATGTACAAACTCAAAATAAATTTATTATTTTATCCAACTCGATTTCCCATAAAATAATCCAAATTCCAATATAAATTTGTTTATATCTAAAATCTCCTTTTAACTCCTTCAAATTCAAAAATAATATTTATGGTATTTGCAACCACCCAAATTCCAATAGGTCCAGATTTTTCGAAAAAATGCTAAAACCCAAACCCACTGAAGCCCAAGTTGGGTATCTTGTATCCTGCAAATAGGCAAAGACAAATATATCATAACTCGGTCAAATATCTCACTGCGGAATTGACTAAAATATAATAGTAAGTAAATACTCACCAATATAATAACACTTTCTAAACAAGTGTCTTAAAGCTGGGAGGTCTCTTCCATCTACCTAACCTGTAGGATGTTATTAGGAGGGGGTCAGAACTAAAGTTCTGGTGAATGGATAAATTATACACTTCTAAGTTTAATTCTACATATACCATTTTATTTTCATTTACTGTAATATTAGGTTCATTAGGTTTATAATATTCTCTCTTCTGTGCATGAATTGTACCCATCCACTACTTAGTAGATTAAAACGTAATAATTGATATATATATATATATATATATATATATTGCTATATGCCCAATTACCATATTGGTCCTAGGTACTACCCATAGTACCTTCCCTATCCTCCTCGCAAAGGACTCCATCGTTTGTCTTCTATGGTGTTTTATGACTACATCTGTAAAGGACTGCCCTATGAGGCCTACAATATAGATGTTTCATCGTTTACTATGGAAACGTAAAACTGTGTCCGCACTAGTCTATACTAATGTTCGGACATCCACAATGTACCACCCAGCGCATACCTTGAGGACTATATATAATCATTCTGTCTACTCCTCGAGTCCCGCCAACAAGATCTGCCTTGTACGGAACTCAATCGAGGAATTTCTATATCTGTAAAGGACAAATTCGTTCGGCTTATAATACAGATATTCTACTTGGTTTGTCTCTTTTCTCATTGTAGCTATGGTCCCACACAGCCACCTCCAAACTAATCGAAAGGCCTTCAAAGAGTTAAGTGGTCGTGCCCTACTGCAAACATTATAACATCCAATTGGCCGTGCCTCTCATCCAATGTCACGATAGTGAAAGTATCATTGGACTATTGATTTAACTCTAGTCTTTCCCGAACTCGCTTTTGGTTTTGATGCTGGCCGATATCCGCATGCGACTATCCTTTTGGGTCTTGCCCACTAAACTTACTTGCAAGTACTGGGACATACGAATATCCTACTCCAAACACCAACACCTTCTGACTGCCTACAATGGTCCTGCCATACAAAAAGCAGTCAAGCACACTCTTTTGATGGAGCACCTACAGACCTGTATCTAGAGGACCGCATCATTACGCCTACACCAAAAGGCCGTCCTAGAG
The DNA here is from genome assembly GCA_030765085.1 of Allium cepa. NCBI lineage: Eukaryota > Viridiplantae > Streptophyta > Magnoliopsida > Asparagales > Amaryllidaceae > Allium > Allium cepa. The sequence goes on along the minus strand of CM060938.1, from coordinate 397,936,158 downwards.
TATCCTCACGTCCCACTAAAGTCTCATACTTCCTTCTAGCCCAAAATAACTAAGTTGAACGTGCTTCTTCGGTGCTGAAATCTGTGATGAACTATTTCGTTGGGCTCTTCATCCTTTGGACTACTCCAAATGCATCTCACTCTTTTATTAGACCATAAGTCTAATATTTTATTTTGCATTTATTTTACTTTTCTTATTCTGTTGGCTACTTCTTTCCCTAATTAGCATAATCTTGTCTCAGCCCCACCCAACTATTATGAGAGCGTCGGTTCCTAACTGAAATGGAATGCTGTTGGTATGGGCCATTTCCATTATCTTGCTTATTAACTCAATTTAAGTCTCAAGTTTATTAAAATAAGCCTATTCTATTATTTCTGCTCTATTTGTTTATTAACTTAATTTAAGTCTTAAATAAGCCTTTCCATTCTTTTTTCAAAATTATAACCTATGTTATAATTTTACTTGCAATTGTCACTTTTATAATCTGTATAAATTACAAGTGTCTCTTTTCTATTCTAGTTCGTCTTCTTTTATTATGATATTGAATTCTCTTTAATTCTCTTATATTATATAATTTATTTACTTATCATAATAACTATATTATTTTATTGTCTGCGAAGTAAATGCAGATCTAGGTTCATACCATTTATAAATTCTAATTTTATTCAATAATTAACTCAATTCCTTCAATTCTTTACTTTATTTTCTTCTATTCTAGGTAGTAGTTCAATTCTATTTGGTTGGTTATGAAAACTTTACGAAAAATCCATTTTTATATTTTTATACTAAATTAAACAATAAGTCGTAACTGCGAGATATTTCTTTACTTTTGGATGGTGTAAAATTCAACGATTTCTCTATTTTACATTAATTTCATTTTTCTTTCTTTTATTATTGTAGTTACATTTATCGTTATCTTTTTAAATGTTAAACTATAAAAAGGTATCCTATTTTCTAAACCAACCATTTAATCTGTCACTTACTCCCAAATCAATTTATTAGATTTTTCTCTCATTTATTACTCCTGTTTTAGCATAACTTATTATAGAATTCTTATTTTTCTTGCCTTATTCCAGCTTTTCTTACTTTACATCTAATTTCCTAAAATCTAGCATTTTCCCATTTTAATCCATAATTGTAAACTCTTTTTTTTAACTATATCATTCACATAAAAGGGAATAAAAAGAAGCTAGCATTTAGGCTAAAATTTAACTTTAAAATAGATGTAAATAACTGTAAATTTCTTATAGTTTCAGCATAACCAATCGATAGAATTAATTAGTGAAATACTGAATAAAATTATTTAACGAAAATTTAACGATAGTATATCATAAATGTAAAAGATATATAATTAAATCCACTCACATGTCGTCCTTAGCTTCAATATCTATCCCTTTTAATTTGCTACGCATTTCTTCGCTTTTTCCCCTTTTTCTTTCGCTGTAAATTCTCTGATTGTTTGCGCAATTCTCTGATTTTCTTGTATGTATTTCCTTGCTTAATTTTATTTTTTTAGTTTGGGTAAAGATTTGATTCACAAGGAGAAAGAAAGAGGGAGAAGGGAAAAGGAGTTTGCTGTGAACAATAGCAGCTGATTTAAAGAAAATAGTGTGGGCTAGGGTTAAGTTATGTTCAATTTATAGGTGTAGTGAACAACTATGAACCATCCGATTAACCCTAAAAACAATCCTCATCATCATTTATTGATTTGTTTACGTTAGCTTATAACGTATAATTCTCCAATTTTATTCATCTATTCCTTTGTTATATGACCCTATTGATTCATGTTTCCTTCTAAATAAGATTCTTCCATTAGTTATCCAATTAATTAAATCATGCATATATATGTATGTATGTATGTATGTATGTATGTATGTATGTATTTCCTATATTAATTGATTCGTATACGTTATAATTTCTTACATATTTGAACACGTCAATTAATACCTCTATTAATTGAATACATATAAAAGATATACTTTTAAATTTATTCTTATTAACTTACCTTCATCTTAATTACTCAGTTTGGTGTTTGTATGCATTCCAATTCTTTTTTTCTTTTTAACTTGGAAACAAATAATCTTATAACTGACGTTTTCTTCTAGCTAATTAATTTACATTATTAGCTATTGTAACAATGGCATATTCTTAGATTGGTTGACACCTTTTTTAAAATTCTCAACTAATTGCCAATTAATTAATTGACACATTTCCCATCTTAAATGATACCCAAATTAATTCCTATTCGCAACTAAATCATACATTTATTAGTTGTACATATTTTAGCCGCCAATTCATTACCCAATTAATTGACATATAAGTTTCCCTCTTTTATTAATTGGCGTTTACTTAATGTCTCGATTATAAATTAATATGTATGTTATTATTTAATTTATTCCCCATATACATTTTTTCCTCTTACATCTAATTCTCTTAATAATTTACATTCATTACAAACGTAATAAATTTGTTAATACTTTTATCAATATCGTACGTATTAATTGCAAATGTTTATAATTCATAGAATTTTCATATGACTAATTAATGTAAATTAATTTTCTCTAATAGCTAATTTGATTACATTGCCTTCTAATGTTAATTAATTAACTTTAATTACTGATATCCATTAATTTCCTTTATGACGGTAATGTTAATTAATTACCTTTTTGGCAGGAATCTATTTTAAAATTCAAATGCGCGTTATTTCACGATATTCATATGCATATATATTTATTCGTAACAAATATATTTACGTACATTTACATGTATAATATTTCTTAATACAAAACTTCAAACGTCAACAACTTTTCATATGAACTCCATTCGAGACATATTATATTTGCAAATTGATTAGAAAATCGCCACGAACACAGTGTTATAAATTTCAAGCCCATATGATAATAACTACAAAAAAGTTTATTTTCACTATTCATCGTTATATGATTATTTAATCATATAAAAATATGGGGTGTTACAGTATTTAAAACACCAAAATTAAGGCCAGTGCTACTATAGCATTCAATAATTCAAATCACAACATAATATATAACAGATTATTCACACACATCATATATCACTATATGTGAAATTAAAATCAACATTTTGAGGAATCCAATTGGATCCCTCCAACCTGCTTCCCTGAATCCACAGATGTTATATAAAATAAAATATAAATCCTGCTTCGAGGCGGGATATCGCGGTAACATAGGGTCATACTTTATTATGCGGGTTGCATAGTGTCTCATCCGCTCCAAAATGCGAGAAAAATATCCAACTACTAACATATATACTACTATATATACTATATATATATGATATAACATCCAACTGATAATAATATTTACCAATTCATCTAATCAATCAATAAATAATTTTCTAATACTTCAAATTAAAAACTAGCAACCTAAATGAGTGAGATTTACTTACCTTAATTTCTAATTTGCCGAACATTCAGATTTTCGATTATTTTCTAAAATCCTAGCTGACTTTGAAAAATCTCAAACTAATTTCTATTGCATAGATTTTGTAGCTACGAACCAACTCGACTTGTTTTATTCGTTTTGAACCTCGTACGATAAAGGTATGGATTTTATTAGCGTAATGATATATTTAAAAATTTGATTAACATAAATATAATTAAATTAAAATTTAACTTAAACAAAAGCTTAAACCTTTCTCCCTCTTGCGAACTACCAAGCAACTTGGACCCACCATCGCGACTCAAAACTGACTCGTGCACGCCACTCCGAGCTACCGAGAACCCATCCAACTTCCACCAAAGCATTCGCCGTCTCCCTGTATGCCACCGCTTCCCATCGCTTACGCTGAAATCTAAACCCAACGCGAATGAAAATCGTTACATGATTCGAAGTCGACCCAACCCTAAGTTGCCATGACCAATATCGCTGCTCACACTCTCTTCCCTTGCACGTGCCTCTTCTCCTTATCTGATTCCTCAAGTCGCGAGTCCGTTCGTTGCTTATTAACGATTCGATTTCGTGAATTCTTTTTTTATATACAAATGATTTTGATTTCGTCTGAACGAAGTAAAAGAGATTCATGGTTTTAAAATAAAGGAGAAGGTGGCTGGATCAGGAATAGGTTGGCTCGTAACATGGCTAGGGTTTGACTTTAACAATTTATAATATCATTTAATTGTAAAATATCTCGTTTAATATAACTTAAAATTCCAAACTTTTATTGAGGCATGATGCATGGCGTTCCTAATGTTATACCATTAACCCAATGAAACTAGTCTCGAGGTCTAATTCGATCTATGTGGAAGATAGCTTTTTAAACCCTTTTATAATATTAAATTATTATTATTAATTTCAACGCATTTCTACAACGTATGACCAAACGTAACTCCAAACGCTACAAAATTTGAAACCTGATAATAATATACTATTACGGATCCAATGAAACTAGCTTTGTCAAGTTCTAAGACTGTTCCCCGAAAGGCTATTTTGATGCGTCGATTAAATCGACGATTTCAATAATTGACGAAATTACTTAAAATTTCAGTATTTAAAGCTTACTAACTCAATTCTAATTCAAATAGAATTTATATCAACATTAGAAATCATTTGGATTCATATTCAACTCCAATTCAATTATCTAAATGATTTTAAATTATTAATTAAACAATTAAATTTATCTAATAAATCATTATATTTGGAACTTAAGTTTTTATTCCATTTATTTGATCGATAACTTCATATTAAAATTCCATTTACCTTTTAAACTCAACATTTAAAATAAAATAAATGTTCAAAATCAAACGACTAAAAATCCGGGTTGTTACATGGTTGACCTTCAAAGAAACTTTTGCTAATGTTGTGTTCCATATTACTAAAATATGAAATAACCATTTTACGGCATTACGATGACCTTACTCTAATACCAAACGAAAGTGACAATAGGATTGTGTAATATGGATATTATCTAAAATAAGAAATATAAAGTAAGTAAATAGTAGTAAAATAAAATGACACCAGATATTTTTATACTTGTTCGAGCTCCTATTCTACGTCCAGTCCAAGACTCCTTTTAAAAATTAAACTAACAACCCTCACTTCACCCAGAGGAGTAGGTTTACATCGCCTAAGCAAGCAGACATGACTTTGACCACCTGAACGCTCGAACAAGATTCCCTCCCCCCTTAAGCAACTGAACTTGACTTTGACACAAATGAACTATTTTCTTGACTTTGTATGCTTTTGTTACAACATAGATTTGTTAAATGAAATACAGCCTTCCTATAATCTTTCTTCAAGTAAGATATATATATTTGTTTGCTTGTAAAGACAGAGGAAGTAAAGATTGCTTTAGAAATTGAAGAAATTAGAACTTCAATTTGAAACTTCAATAACTGAATATTCAAGATTGTTATCCCATTTTTGGTCAAAACTGGAATATCAATGTTGTGTGCATTTCCACCACGACCGCACCAAGAAGAAGCAGCCAGCAAGCGTATATAAGTCTGGGGTTTCACTCATGACTCAAGTATAAAAGTCCATTCGGTATCAAAGGTTTAAAGTTTCATTCGGCAATGTAGAGCGAAGTCTCATTCGGCATTCAAGATGCCTTGGTTCATCCGGCGTTCCCAATACAGGAGCTCATTCGGCACTCCCAAATATAGAAGCATTCGGCACTCCCAAATATAGAAGCATTCGGCATTCCAAACCCACACCGAACCAACCCACACCGAACCAGACTCCACTCAACCTACCACCGGACCAACCTACCACCGGTCCAACCATCCCAGCTACGACCGAACCAAGCTCCGCCGAACCAGATGTGCCAGGCTAGATTGCTTCAGCCCAGGCCCACCAGCAGCTATATACATACAGGACCCCTGCCCCTAGCCTCACTCTATAAATAGAGGGGCAGGGGTACAACAATGGCAGACAAGTTTGAGAGCTCAAGCACGGAAGGAACTTTCAAACAACTTTCATATACTTGTAACCAAAGCTTTGTACTTGTAATCTGAAGAGAAAGAGGAGAATAACATATAAAGTGGATGTAGGCACGTTCTGGCTGAACCACTATAAATCTGTGTGTCTTTTACAGTTTAGTCCCTGCTTTTTACATATTTGCATAAATCATCCAAATCACTAAGAACAACTTAAAATCAACGGAATCATACGACTTGGAGGTGTTTGCCCATTTTTTGCGCAAACATTTTTGGTGCTTTCACTGAGAGTGGAACTCAAGGATTCTACCGCTTGGAATTCGAACTTGAGAGTTTAGAGATTCGGATTGGAAGAGTCATGGCAAGAAAATCAAGCAGAAGGCCAAGGCCAGAGAGATGTGAACATGGAGGAAAATCAAGAGGCTTCATCAGAAGCTAATCAGGCATCGATCCTGCATGGGGGCACCACACTTGGAGCATGTTGATCCAATCCCAGAGAGAGAGATATAGGGGCCTCTGAGCAACGTGGTAAGGAATGAACGCTCATCCAGGGGGCAGGTAAAATTCCCTCCTGAACTCGGGGGGCAGGTCGAAAGCGATGAACAAGTCGCAAACCTCTCACTAGCACGATTAGATCATTTACACATGTAAGCGATCGCGCACGATCCATAGGCATGCTCTGAATGACTACTGACCGCAGCATAGTAAGAATTTACGCTTTGACATCCTCGTCTTGCTCTTGCTTTGATCTTGACTTGAACATTCCTGTTGTGGAATTCGTATGGTTATTGCTTTGATATTTGCAAATTTACTCGTATGCCCGTTGGATCGTGAACGATCCACAAGAACCTCTTATATGGCGATGAACCGCCAAAGTATTTGATTCAGAAACTCCCCCGAACATGAAATCTGGCAAACGATCCAGGGACCCACTCGAACGTGAACCTGGTATCAACAATACCAAGCCCCCCCGGCACACTTACTCGCCTCCAATAGGCACACAAACGATCCAAGGACCCACTCGAACGTGAGCCTGGCATCAGTAATACCAAGCCCTCCTGGGCACACTTTCTTGCCTCGAACGGCACCCCAAGCCCTCCTGGGCACACTTTCTCTCCTAGAACGGAACCCGACTTCGAACAGTCACAATTCGCCTCGAACGGCACCCGACTTCGAACAGTCACAATTCGCCTCGAATGGCACCCGATCGCGAACGATCACAACTCGCCTAGAACGGCACCCGACCTCGAACGGTCACAACTCGCCCCTAACGGCACTCGACCTCGAACGGTCACAATTCGCCTCGAACAACACCCGACTTCGAACAGTCACAAACGCGCCTCGAACAGCACAATTCATCTCGCCACAAATGGCTCGATCGCGAAAGGTCGCCATTTGAGGTCCACCCCCTGACCGCCAACAGTCGCACCTTACCACGAATGGCTCGATCTCGAACGATCGTCATCCGAAGTAAGGTGCTTGACCGCGAACGGTCCCATTTCATCTTTTGCCGCGAACGGCACCGGCCGTGAATGGTCACATTTCACCCCAAGTGGCTTGATCGCGAACGGTCGCCATTTGAGGTCCGCCCTCTGACCGGGCTCGGTTGCACTTTACCTCGAATGGCTCGATCCCGAACGGTCGTCATTTGAAGTAAAGCGCTGACCGTGAACGATCACATTCCACCGCAAATGACTCGATGTCGAACAATCGTCGCATGGATTTAGACGCTTGACCGCGAACGGTCGCACTTAACCTCAAATGACTTGATCGCGAACGGTCGTCATTTGAAGTTAGGCGCTTGACCATGAACGGCCGCGGTTCATCCCAAATAGCTCGATCCCGAACGGTCATCATTTGGGGCCATATAAAATATCAAGCTCTTTAAAGGTTGTCGACAGGATATGAACATCCAGCTCATGGCATTACAAAACACGCCTTCCTATCGCAAGGCATGTTTTGGGGGGCAAAGTGTTATCGCATTTTTGGTCAAAACTGGAATATCAATGTTGTGTGCATTTCCACCACGACCGCACCAAGATGAAGCAGTCAGCAAGCGTATATAAGTCTGGGGTTTCACTCATGACTCAAGTATAAAAGTCCATTCGGTATCAAAGGTTTAAAGTTTCATTCGACAATGTAGAGCGAAGTCTCATTCGGCATTCAAGATGCCTTGGTTCATACGGCGTTCCCAATACAGGAGCTCATTCGGCACTCCCAAATATAGAAGCATTCGGCACTCCCAAATATAGAAGCATTCGGCATTCCAAACCCACACCGAACCAACCCACACCGAACCAGACTCCACTCAACCTACCACCGGACCAACCTACCACCGGTCCAACCATCCCAGCTACGACCGAACCAAGCTCCGCCGAACCAGATGTGCCAGGCTAGATTGCTTCAGCCCAGGCCCACCAGCAGCTATATACATCCAGGACCCCTGCCCCCAGCCTCACTCTATAAATAGAGGGGCAGGGGTACAACAATGGCAGACAAGTTTGAGAGCTCAAGCACGGAAGGAACTTTCAAACAACTTTCATATACTTGTAACCAAAGCTTTGTACTTGTAATCTGAAGAGAAAGAGGAGAATAACATATAAAGTGGATGTAGGCACGTTCTGGCCGAACCACTATAAATCTGTGTGTCTTTTACAGTTTAGTCCCTGCTTTTTACATATTTGCATAAATCATCCAAATCACTAAGAACAACTTAAAATCAACGGAATCATACGACTTGGAGGTGTTTGCCTATTTTTTGCGCAAACATTTTTGGTGCTTTCACTGAGAGTGGAACTCAAGGATTCTACCGCTTGGAATTCGAACTTGAGAGTTTAGAGATTCGGATTGGAAGAGTCATGGCAAGACAATCAAGCAGAAGGCCAAGGCCAGAGAGATGTGAACATGGAGGAAAATCAAGAGGCTTCATCAGAAGCTAATCAGGCATCGATCCTGCATGGGGGCACCACACTTGGAGCATGTTGATCCAATCCCAGAGAGAGAGATATAGGGGCCTCTGAGCAACGTGGTAAGGAATGAACGCTCATCCAGGGGGCAGGTAAAATTCCCTCCTGAACTCGGGGGGCAGGTCGAAAGCGATGAACAAGTCGCAAACCTCTCACTAGCACGGTTAGATCATTTACACATGTAAGCGATCGCGCACGATCCATAGGCATGCTCTGAATGACTACTGACCGCAGCATAGTAAGAATTTACGCTTTGACATCCTCGTCTTGCTCTTGCTTTGATCTTGACTTGAACATTCCTGTTGTGGAATTCGTATGGTTATTGCTTTGATATTTGCAAATTTACTCGTATGCCCGTTGGATCGTGAACGGTCCACAAGAACCTCTTGTATGGCGATGAACCGCCAAAGTATTTGATTCAGAAACTCCCCCGAACATGAAATCTGGCAAACGATCCAGGGACCCACTCGAACGTGAACCTGGTATCAACAATACCAAGCCCCCCCGGCACACTTACTCGCCTCCAATAGGCACACAAACGATCCAAGGACCCACTCGAACGTGAGCCTGGCATCAGTAATACCAAGCCCTCCTGGGCACACTTTCTTGCCTCGAACGGCACCCCAAGCCCTCCTGGGCACACTTTCTCTCCTAGAACGGCACCCGACTTCGAACAGTCACAATTCGCCTCGAACGGCACCCGACTTCGAACAGTCACAATTCGCCTCGAATGGCACCCGATCGCGAACGATCACAACTCGCCTAGAACGGCACCCGACCTCGAACGGTCACAACTCGCCCCTAACGGCACTCGACATCGAACGGTCACAATTCGCCTCGAACAGCACCCGACTTCGAACAGTCACAAACTCGCCTCGAACGACACAATTCATCTCGCCACAAATGGCTCGATCGCGAAAGGTCGCCATTTGAGGTCCACCCCCTGACCGCCAACAGTCGCACCTTACCACGAATGGCTCGATCTCGAACGATCGTCATCCGAAGTAAGGTGCTTGACCGCGAACGGTCCCATTTCATCTTTTGCCGCGAACGGCACCGGCCGTGAATGGTCACATTTCACCCCAAGTGGCTTGATCGCGAACGGTCGCCATTTGAGGTCCGCCCTCTGACCGGGCTCGGTTGCACTTTACCTCGAATGGCTCGATCCCGAACGGTCGTCATTTGAAGTAAAGCGCTGACCGTGAACGATCACATTCCACCGCAAATGACTCGATGTCGAACAATCGTCGCATGGATTTAGACGCTTGACCGCGAACGGTCGCACTTAACCTCAAATGACTTGATCGCGAACGGTCGTCATTTGAAGTTAGGCGCTTGACCATGAACGGCCGCGGTTCATCCCAAATAGCTCGATCCCGAACGGTCATCATTTGGGGCCATATAAAATATCAAGCTCTTTAAAGGTTGTCGACAGGATATGAACATCCAGCTCATGGCATTACAAAACACGCCTTCCTATCGCAAGGCATGTTTTGGGGGGCAAAGTGTTATCGCATTTTTGGTCAAAACTGGAATATCAATGTTGTGTGCATTTCCACCACGACCGCACCAAGATGAAGCAGTCAGCAAGCGTATATAAGTCTGGGGTTTCACTCATGACTCAAGTATAAAAGTCCATTCGGTATCAAAGGTTTAAAGTTTCATTCGACAATGTAGAGCGAAGTCTCATTCGGCATTCAAGATGCCTTGGTTCATCCGGCGTTCCCAATACAGGAGCTCATTCGGCACTCCCAAATATAGAAGCATTCGGCACTCCCAAATATAGAAGCATTCGGCATTCCAAACCCACACCGAACCAACCCACACCGAACCAGACTCCACTCAACCTACCACCGGACCAACCTACCACCGGTCCAACCATCCCAGCTACGACCGAACCAAGCTCCGCCGAACCAGATGTGCCAGGCTAGATTGCTTCAGCCCAGGCCCACCAGCAGCTATATACATCCAGGACCCCTGCCCCCAGCCTCACTCTATAAATAGAGGGGCAGGGGTACAACAATGGCAGACAAGTTTGAGAGCTCAAGCACGGAAGGAACTTTCAAACAACTTTCATATACTTGTAACCAAAGCTTTGTACTTGTAATCTGAAGAGAAAGAGGAGAATAACATATAAAGTGGATGTAGGCACGTTCTGGCCGAACCACTATAAATCTGTGTGTCTTTTACAGTTTAGTCCCTGCTTTTTACATATTTGCATAAATCATCCAAATCACTAAGAACAACTTAAAATCAACGGAATCATACGACTTGGAGGTGTTTGCCCATTTTTTGCGCAAACAAAGATAGCAGAGGGTAGAGAATTAAATTGTTTTGATCTTGAATGACATGCATATATATAGTGATTGAAGAGTTACAATTGTTTGCAAATAGTTCTATTGAATTGGAAATGGTCACATCTCTTCGTGGAAGTTATTCCTCTTCAGGAAGAAGAGACACCTCTTCAGAAAATTTGGAAATATGACAGTTTAAATAAGTTTAGTTGTTTAGTCGACTAAGTTGAAACAGAAAATTATCGGTTTGAAATTCCAATATTCAGTCGACTAAATATTTGATTTAGTTGACTAAATCTTTTAATTTAAAAGTTTAGTCAACTGACTAAATGGTCTATCGACTAAAGCTTGTAGTTTATAAAAAAAATTATAATATGTTTTAGTCGACAGAATGTAAAGATTTAGTCGACTAAATCCATATGTTTTCCAAAATGTGCAGGTTTGAACTTGAGGAAATTTTTTAACAGCGAATACTAAAACTACACCAACTTTAAACTCATTTTTGTCAAATGTTTGATAAGTCTTGAGCTCCTTGTCATGAATCAAAGTCTTAAAGTCCAGTAGAACATCTTCATTTAGTGGAGTTCTCATTTAACAATATTTATCGGACTAGTATTGGGATGGCACCGTTTGAAGCTTTATATGGAAGGATATGTGAATCCCCCGTATATTGGTTAAAGACCGGGGATAGGTTGGTTCTTGGTCCGGACTTAGTGAAAGAAGCTACAGAAAAGATTGAGTTGATCCGAACTAGAATGATGGAAGCTCGGTCTTGGCAGAAAAGTGATGTAGATAGAAGGAGGATAGACATGGAATTCTCTCTTGGAGATATGTGTTTATTAAGGTTTCACCGATGAAGTTTGTGATTAGATTTGGAAAGTTCGGAAAGTTAGCACCTAGATTCGTTTGACCCTTCCATATTGTTGAGAGGATTGGGAAACTCGCTTATAAAGTGGAGTTACCGAATAGTTAGTAAGATTCCATGATGTTTTCCATATTTCTCATCTTAGAAAGTGTATTAGAGACCCAGAAACTGCTATAGAACCTACGGAGTTAACAGATTTATTAGTAGGGCCAGACTTGACTATCATTAGAAAACCGATTCAGATTGTGGCTGTAGATGAGAAGAAATTAAGGGACAAGACAGTTAGATTAGTAAAAGTCCAGTGGAGTGACGATGCTAGAGACTGTACTTGGGAGACTGAGAGCATGATTAGGGATGCATATCCTGATTTGTTTGATGGAACCTTATCATAATTTCGATGACGAAATTCTTTAAGAGGGGAGTGTGTAACACCCTATATTTTTATAATGTTATTCACGATATCTTATTATCTAAAATAAAATAAAATAATATGTAGATTAAAAGATTGAGATTTGATTTAGCAAAGGGTAGACGTGCCATGTTAAATATAAATCAAATGAAACAACATGAACTAATGTGTTAGGAAATAAGGAAGAGAAAATTAGGAAATAAGAGAGGATTATATCCTAAACCCTTAGGAATGACACACAAGTTCACTATCATTTTACTTAATCAAAAATATATGAAGGCCGGCCACCATTATTGTTCTCAAGGGAAGATAAGAGTTAGGACTCAAGAGAAGGAAGTTAATCAACTAATTCAACATCAAATCTCATATCTTTTAATTCCAAAGCTAAGGTGAATATTTCCTACATCCTATTTTCTTATGATTTTTGGTTTTAAGATTAGATACAAAATGTTTTTACAAGTATATGTTATGTATTGATGATTAAAGTTATATAATGCTTGTTGGTGAATTATGCGTGATTATAGTTGTCTTTATGATATGCTTGATATGAAAATCTTATTAAACGACATCCAAATGCCTTGCAAAATTAATATTGGTTCGAAATGATACTTTAGAGATGGGCTCTAATTTTCATAATTTTATGAATTCGTGTGGATTTTATATTAATTTTCTAGTGAAAAAATGATTTATTGGGTTATAAATTATTTATGGCTAAAGAAATTATTTTTTGTATTTGAAATTTTTATATGTTGGAAAGATACTAAAATATATTTTCAAGAATTTTTCCAGATTTTTCTTAAGTTTTTTGTGGAATATATAAAATTATTTAAGCTACGGGACTTAAATGTTTTATATTTTTAACTAAGGAGAAGGGGCATTTTATAAAAGAAAACTATTTTTTATTCTGAAATTATTGGCAATAATTTTTTTGAAAATTATTTATTAACCAATGAGAATTTGACAAACAATGGCAGATTAGTTGAAAAGTGATCTCTTTTAAGTAAAAAACAAGAAAATCATGCTTTTAGCATGTTTCAGCCATTTCGGCGTCAGACCTTCCGACACAGACCTTCTAACCCAGACCTTTCGACAAGGTCGAAGGCACTAAAGCTCTCCACAAGGTCAAACCAATGCCTATGTATTAAGTTGCTTGGTATGTAATGAATTAGACAAGGTCGAAGGGTACTTAGCCGAAAGGTTGGTTGCCAAAGAGGTTAGGGTATGTTTGGCATCTGCTTGCTTTCGAAAAGGAGCTTTCGACTAGGTTGCTTTCGACCAAGCCAAATATTTAAATGAAGGTTTTAAACCTTTCGACAAAGTTAAAAGGTTACTACCGCTTTTCTTTCATTGCTTTAGAAAAATTTGAAAGGTTTACTTTTAAAAAAAATCAGTGCTTCTCCATACTTTCGAAAAGTATCTGTTGCATAAAAATTGGGAAAACGCCTCCAAGTTCGGATTTGGTTAAGCTACCTTTAAGTTGTTTGATATGTAGCTTTTAATGTTCCAATGTGTTAACAGATAATTTTTACAATCACAACATAGTTCATAGACTCAGAGTTGGAAAGCAGCCAAAGGAAGCAAGACACACATAATTTTATAGTGGTTTGGCCAGAACATGCCTACATCCACTTTCCATCTTAAAATGTTTCTTTGATTTGGTTACAACTACCAGTTTTTTTAGAAAGAGCAAAAACTTAAAGCAGCTGGGGTGGTTAAGTCTCAGCAGTGTTTTCCCTCTATTTCTCTGAAATTTGGTCCCCACTATTGTTGAGGAGCTTTGGTATTTATAGAGTGGAGTTATGAAGTGTGGAGGTTGAGATTATAGCTCCTTGAGTCTGGTTCGGCATTTGGGTAGGAATATCTGGTCTGACATTTGGTTAGAGAACTTGCTTTGCTCAGTCATCTCTCATTCCTTGACTTGCTCGATCATCACCCTGTTCGGTGTCTTGCCTTGGAGACTCTTATTTATCGGACCAAACATTTGGTTTGGCATGCTTATTTACTAGACCAAATGTTTGGTTCGATGTTTGATATACCGTGCCGGACCAAATATTTGGTCCGGCATTTTCGAGAGTGCCGGACCAAATATCTGGTCCGACAATTTTAGAGAATGCTGGACCAAATGTTTGGTATGGTTTCTTAGAGAATGTCGGACCAGATGCTTGGTCCAACATTCCTGCCATCATCCAATTCCTTTTTGCTTGCCTTCTCTCTCTTCCCTTGCCTGCTGAAAAACCGAGCCAACACATGCCCTCCAAAGCATGTCATATTTCCATACGATGTGTTTTGTTTGGTTCAGACTCAACCTTTTCTCGACCGGTGAAGTGTCTTTACCGAACCAAGAAAGAAAAAAATGCTTCACCTTCCCTATTCCTTTGCTTTTCCTTTTATAAATACTCTATCTTCCTTCTTTATTCCTTCTTCTATTTCTAGACTTTAATTTTTCTCAATTTCCTTTCGTATTTCCTAAAGTTTCCAACACCCACATTAGCCCTTTTTCATGCTCCACCACCATCCAAGGTAAGGTCGGTTCTCAAATTCAATCTTTATCCTAGGTTTTTTTTGGGTGTTTTAAATTCTAGGGTTATTTGTGGTTTCTGTAATGTTTTGTTTTGAGTTAGAGGAAGAAAAACTCATTCGAATGGGTGTCTTTGCCCTTTAATGATTCAGTGGAGGCGAATAGGGTAAATGGAGGTGCGGCCGCTGTGGATATCGATGGTGGAAGGAATTCATGTAGGTAGCAGAGGCTCCTTCGTATCGTGTTTGGTTCCTGTGTTTTAGGTTTGGACATGAGGGAGGTCTCTAGATGGTGTGGTAGTAAATGTGGCTGACTTGTTGGGGAATGAGTGCTTGATCAAAGTTGTTTGTGTGCAGGGCTTGGTGGAATAGGTTGGGAACCATGACACTACGTAATTTTGGACCGGTTTTTAGAGCGATGCTGAACCAAATCAGCCTATGCCGAGCCAAATAGGGGAGACCTTGGAACAGTAGCTCGAGTATAGCGGGGTTTTATTCGCCGTGTGTAACTAACCAAACGATAGGAGTTTTTCCACAAGTGTCCACCTTCTGGTTATGATTGCATGATTTTTAATGTGTTAAGTCCATCGCTACTGCTTAACTTTTGTTACTATTGCATAGCTATTGGTGTTTTGAACATATGCCTACTTTTTATTTCCTTATGCAGGAAACCATCGTTTGGTCATGAGCTTCGATCTAAGCATGCGCCATCATAGCCTTCAGGGGCCGGCGCTTCTTCTTCTAATGTTCCTGCAATCCACCAAAACAACCTAGCTCTGCATATTCTTTGGTGGAGGCTTACGCTTCCAACCAGACGCTGGTGAAGCCTTTTGAGTGTTATCCTAGCGTGTTGATAATAGAGAAGTTTAATTCCATAGCTATGACATTCAGGATTGTTCGTCGGGACATGCTATTACCTGGACCAAATGACAGGGCATGCTCACCCCTGGAGGGATACATGACATACAGTAAATATCAGTACATGTGTGGTGCAATTCCTCTGCTTAATCATTGGATCTCCAGTTTCATGGTCTACCTAAAAGTCGCTCCTTTCCAGCTTCAACCGAGCTCCTATGTATCCTAACTTGCTTGTATCTGGTATTTGTGAAGCGCTATCAGAGACCCCCTACCCACAGAGAGATTATTTACTTGAACAATGTGAGAAGTTACCAAAAAGGGAGCCCCTTCATCAGCTTAGAGTCAGATCACAAGTTCAAGTCTATCC
Source organism: Allium cepa (assembly GCA_030765085.1). Classification (NCBI taxonomy): domain Eukaryota; kingdom Viridiplantae; phylum Streptophyta; class Magnoliopsida; order Asparagales; family Amaryllidaceae; genus Allium; species Allium cepa. Next base: position 397,919,968 of record CM060938.1, on the reverse strand, counting down.
TCGACTTATACTCGAAGTTTAGTATGTTTAAAAATGAGTACTTCTTTGTGCTTGATAATGCCGTCCCTCAACATGTTTTCATGGTGTGAGTCTCCTTTATATCCTCTTCAAAGTTTTCCATCGACTTGGTTTCCTAATGCTCCATATTTTTAGGTTGTGTAAAGACAGTAGATGACGAAGGTTTGAAGAAGATGGTCAAATAAATCTTAGCTATGCCTAAGACTAAGAGGGAAGCCTCGGTCTTGCTTCGTGACACGGTTCTCCATTTTTACAGTTCAATTGGCCCCGATCAATCCCTATTCAAGATCAAGCCAAGTTTAGTTGAGAGGGTAATAGGAGTCGAAGGAGAAGGGGTGATGCTGACAAAGGTAAGGAGTTGGAGGAAGAGGATGAAGGGGCCGAAGCCACGAAGAAACTAAGGCACAAGAAGAGTGTTGTTTGTCCTCCTCATTCGGGGAAATCTTTGTGCATACAGGATGCTCCTTCTTATGATGACGAGGAGGGTTCTTTTTCGAAAGGTGATAGCGAGGATGAGGAAGGGTCGAAGGAGATTCTGGGGTTACAGAGACGGAGGCTTGTGCTTCTCAAGATGTGGAGTTTTTGTGTAGAGAAGATATGGGTACGACTTCTTTGAAGAATGTCGAGGCTGTGGGAGAGTGGGCCAAGCAGTTAGATCAGTTCGAGCTGACACTTAGGCCAACATTGGTCGTTGGCCCTTCTAAAGAAAATGCGGCGACGGATGACCTAAGCGGAGTGCCTATTCTTCCAATGCAAAGTGGAGAGGAGATCAGTGAGACGTTCAGGATTTCCCTAGGTACTTTGGATTTCTACATGGATTTTGGGGTTTTTCTTGAGATTTTTTTCTTTTTAGATGCGTCACGGCCTCCACTTTCTCCCAAGTCAAACAAAGTCCAGTAGCCATGTGTCCATTCACTTATTGCAGTCCTGTCTCAGTATATTCCCCACTTGAGTGAGTCCCTGTCCCGGCCACTTGATCCAGTCTCCCCTAAGGGTTTGTGGTATCTTGCTTTGTCCAAGTGTCTTGCATGATTCGTAGTTATGCATTATCCTTTTCTATGTTCTGAAGTTTTTATTCATTTTGCAGGAAAAAGAAGGAATCCGAAAAGGAATAAGAGGTCCTGACGACTTGAGCAATTCAAACGGATGAAAGGGGCCTCCATTCCTTCTAAGACTGTTTCCCTAAAGGAAAAACCTACACAAGAGAATGTCGAGGAGACTCCATCAGGTTTGACCCAAGGAGAGAGCCACGGGACGTCTAAAAAACAAACAAGGTCACTGGACAAAGATGCTACCTCACCTGTTCTCAAACTTCATCCTGTCGCCATCGCTAAAATCCATCTAGCTTTGAAGTACATCGGTGCCTAGTGACTTAAGGGAAGAAAATGTCAATACTTATTTCTCATATTTTCAATCGCCAACGAGGAATCCTTTCAAGAATCACCCTGATAATAATCCCGGCTACGTAGGTCGCCATCCAGCGGATTCTGACACCGAGTTTCTCTTACCTTGAAATTCCCTATTTTGGATTTTAGATGAGGCAAAAACTCTTGACTTCACCAATCTGACAACAAGAATGGTCCACATTACTAACAAGACTAGAAACATTATCGATTTCCAATTTCGTTTAGCAAAGGCCAATGAGGAAGTCAGGAGTTTTAATTACGGTTATGCCGGAGGTGGAGGATCTCCTTAGAGAATTCAGGGAAAGGATGTAAAATTGGATGCGGTTGAAGCATCTCACACGGCTAAAATTAAGAAAGCCAAGGAGGAAGCGATGAGAGAGGCTACTGAGCTATGCAAGGCACAGATCGATGAGGCTGTGAATTCGATGGACGAAGCTAGGAAGAAGGATCTAGAGAAGATCCGTTCTCTTAAGGGAAAGACAAAAAAATCCTAGGAAGTCTTGGCTGAGTTGAAGAAGTCTTAGGGTGAGTGGCGCAAAGAAAAAGATGCTTACAAGGCTAAGATCGATATGCTAAAGGCAGAGCAAGTCTGGATGAGGAAGGACAAAGAACAGTATATGAACAAAGTGGTGTCCCTCCAATCTGAAGTCGACAAGTCTAGCGAATTTTGTAAGGTGGTTAATCAGATGCTAAAGGACACCGACTACATGTTCTGGAAGCAAGGGAACCTTCGGTCGATGGACGATTACCCCCAAGTGATGGTTGGGATCCTACTCGGCTTACTGAGAAGACTAAGGCTACGGTTGCGCAATAAGGAGCCACGTATGATGTTGGGATGGTGAACCGTCAGTTCACGATGGAAGAGACCATGGCCATCGCTAGGGGATAGAGCTGCTGCCGGAGGATGAGGATGATGAAGAGGGTTCGTATTTTGAGGGCGTTGGTGACCCATACAATATTGCTGCAAGTATCTCGTCCTTTCACTTCAGCTTCGTTATCACTTATCTTAGACTGTAAGACTTATAACCTTTCTTTCCTGCATCGCGTAGGGATGGCTTAAGGAAAAGTCGTGCCACCAAATGTGCTTATGGGGTGTCACAAAGAAAGGTTGAGTCCTTTAAGCAATCCGAGCCTCCGAAAGACATGGTCGGTGGGAGAGGGCCGCGTGATAAGGATGTTCCTCCTGCTTAGTTGAGGAAATTCCCCTTCCCTTTTTTGTATGTATTTTTAGAGGACATATGGCCGTTCTGCATATGTGTGTGTGTATAATTTATTGTACGTGCAGAATATTGTTGTAATGTTCAACCTTTGTCCTTTATATGTTTATTTAGAATGACTTTTTGCGACGCGTGAATTTTATAGTTTGCCATGTCTACTTGTGAACTTCTTACAACTTAGTTAATTACTTAGGCTTTTTGCCGCATCGTGAGTATTATTCAATTTATCCTTGCTGACATGCATAATGTCGATCGTCAACTGCGAACTACCCCTGGCTGTAGCCACACCTTAACCATGGGGTTTATAATCGGTTCATCATTGCCAACTTGAGGGTGCCCATCGTTAGTAGTGAACTTCCTAGGCTTGTTTCATGCCTCTTGTCATGGCTATCTTATTTTCACCACTACTGGCGAGCGCTTGCGATTGCTCGCAGTAGGAATAGTCATCAGATAAACAATTAAGTAAAAGAAAGTTTAAATAAGACAAATAATACAAGACACCAAATTTTTATAGTGGTTCAACCGAAATATGCCAACTTCCACTGTCTTTCTTTTAGTGTTTCAGTTAATACACGCTTCCCTACAGTTCAAGAGAAATAACGATAGAGGTGTAGGAGATTCCATGCTTTTTCGAACACCCCCTTATCTACTATTGACAGGATGTATGCTTTATTATGAAGATCCTTACGAACAACAACCGGTCCTTCCCAAATTGGGTCTAGTGCTCCTGGTCATGGAAAGACCAGCTTGAGTACCAAGTCTCCTTTTTGCAGTGCTCGAGGCATCAACTTAGAATTATGCTACCTTGCCACTTTCCGTCTATGAGCGGCGGCTTTAAGGGCAGCGTCATTCCTCTTCTCCTCGATTAGGTCTAGTGACATATTCAAGAGCTCTTTGTTTTATTTAGGATTATAATGCATCCTTCAATGCGATGGGACAACTGTTTCGACCGAGAGCATGGCTTCGGTCCTGCATGTTAATGTGAATGGCTAATGCCCTGTCATAGTTTTGTAGGAAGTTCGGTAGGCCCATAGTGTAGTAAGTAGTTCGTCGACCCATGACCCACTGGACTTCTCTAGTTTCTTTTTTATCAGCGTTTTAAAACCTTATTTACCACTTTGACCTACCTGTTCGCCTGGTGATAAGCTGCAGCCGAGAAGCTTCGAGTAATTCCATGTTCTTGGCACAAACTAGAGAATTCTTCGCTATCAAATTGGAGTCTGTTATCCGATATGATCTTTTGCGGTACCCCATACCTGCACAGGATGTTTCGTATTAGGAAGTTTATTACCTTGGTAGATAAAATTTTGTTTAAGGGCTCAGCTTCCACCCATTTGGTGAAATAATCCACTGCCACTGTGGTGTATCTTGTTCCTCCCCGCCCCACAGGGAGCTCCCCGATCAGATCAGTCCCCCAAATTACAAAGAGCCGGGGGCTGAACATTTGGATCAAATCGGTAGGTTATAGTCTTGAGATTTTGGCAAATCTTTGGCATTTGTCACATTTCTTAGCAAACTCGGCCATGTCAATGTTTAGTGTGGGCCAAAAGTATCCATAGTGGAGAATTTTCCTGGCTAAAGTTTGTCTCCCCTGTGATCGCCACAACTCCCTTGACGGATGATATTAAGGATGTTTGCTTCGTTCCCAGCAACAAACCTCAGTAGTGGGTCAGAAAAACCGCGAAGGTACAATATGTTGTTTTGGATGGTGTAGCAGGAAGCCCTCCTAAGGATTTTTCTGACCTCATTCCATTCTAGGGTAAGGTCCCATCCTACAGGTATCTAATGTTGGGGGTCATCCATGTCTCCTCTCCATTGGCGGTCATTGTGATTTGAAGACACTCGAAACTTGGTATAAGTTGACTCATGATGGGGGGTTTCCCCCGGCATTTGTTTGGTCCTTACGCTTCCCTCTTTGGTGAGAGTGTCTGCCTCTTGATTTTCTCCTCGTGGGATGTGTTTTATTACATGGCAGTATAGCTCATTGAGGAGGGTTTTGTCCCTTTGGGGTGTGAGTGTGCTTTTGTCTGCGAGTTTGGAATTCTTCGAGGATCTGGTTCACAGTCAGTTGTGAGTCACTGTGAATACATATTGATTTAGCTCCTATTGCTTTAATGACCTCTAGGCCAGCTATCACTGCTTTATATTCAGCTTCATTATTGGTTGGAGCGAACTCTAGCCTTAGTGCATAGCTTAACTTTCTTCCTTGAGGTGTGACTACTATGAATCCTGCCCTTGAGCCAAGCTCGTTTGATGCTCCATCAACGAACATATTCCATATGACACTTTCCTCAATTTTTGCTTCTGCTTCCTCATCTCATATTGTAAACTCAACTATGAAATCAGCCAAGGCTTGTCTTTTAATTGTGATGCACAGATAGTAAGTAATGTCATAATGGCTTAGCTCATTGCACCATTTTAGCTGGCGTCCTGACGTATCTGGCTTATGTAGGACTTGTCTCAGGGGCTGATCCGTTAGAACCTTAATAGAGTGTGATTGGAAGTAAGGTCATAATTTTCTAGATGCCATAAGCAGATAGTAAGCCAATTTTTCGATCTTAGGGTATCTAGCTTCTGTGCCTGTGAATCTTTTGCTAATGAAGGATACCAATCTCTGGATGCGGTCATCTTCTCATACTAGTGCTGGACTTAAGGCGAATGAGGATACAGCCAGGTATAATTAAAGATTCTCTCCATCCATAGGAGTAGAGAGTACCGGAGGCTTCTGTAGATGTTCGAGTAAAATCTGGAAGGCTGAGTAGCATTCGTCAGTCCATTCAAACTTTCCTCTGTCTCTTCCAAGGGCTTCGAAGAACGGGACACCCTTGTCCGTTGCTTTGGATATTAATCCGCTTAGAGCGGCTACCTTTCCATTTAAACTTTGCATTTCCTTTCGTGTTGCCGGGATCTTGATGTCTTTCAAAGCCTGTACCTTTGCAAGATTCGCCTCTATCCATCAAGCATGTACGATGAAACCTAAGAACTTACCCGAAGACACCCCAAAAGAGCATTTTAGCGGGTTTAGCTTTATTTGTATTTGCACAACACTTAAAACATCTCGTCTAGGTGGGTCAGATGATCCGCTGCTGTGCTTGACTTGACAAGCATGTCATAAACAAAGACTTCCACGGAGTGACCAATTTTTTGTTCAAACATCTTATTAACCAAACGTTAATATGTAGCACGGTGTTCTTAAGCCCAATGAGCATGACCTTGTAACAATACAGGACTAGTTCCATGATGAAGCTAGTGGGTTCTTGATTAGGTACATGCATGGGAATCTGGTTGTATCCCGAATATGCATCCATGAACGACAATAACTCTTGTTCAATGGTTTCGTCCAACAGTCGGTCGATTCGAGGTAAGGGGAAAAAGTCTTTGAGGCAAGCATCATTGATGTTATAGAAGTTAATGCAGGTTTGCCACTTTCCATTAGGCTTCTTCACCATGACCGGCTTGGAGATCCATTTCGGGTAAATGGCTTTATGAATAAAATCAATGGCGAGCAGGTTCTTCACTTCCTCATTGAGAGCGGACGATCATTCTATCCCCATGCTCGTTTTCTTCTACTTGATCGGGACCTTGATTGAGTCAACATTGAGGGAATGGCAAGCTATCTCTAGGGATATCCCTACCATGTCCTCATGGGTCCATACGAATATAGCCAATTTATCTCATAGGAATTGTATCAGCTGGACTTTGAGGTTCAGATTTAACCGATAACCTATCTTTTAAAGCCATGTTTTCCTACCGTCCAATGTTCCGTAGCCACCATAGGCACGATGTTGACCTCCTCCTCTTTATCTCTGGGGCCAATTCATTGAATGGGTCACTGGTATATTCAAAAGGAGGATCCTTCTTTGATTGCTATGCTTTCGAACTTTTGGCGCAGAGGGCGACTGCTACACCTTTCTCCTTTTCCTTTTCCTTTTTCTTTTCTTGGCAAAGTTTGTCACATAAAAATCGCAAGCTGCTTTTTTGTCTGCTTCCACTTCTCCTATTCCGTTATCGACTAGGAACTTCATCTTCAAGCATCATGGTGCTAATACTATTTGGAAGTCTAAAAATATGGGTCTTCCCAAGAAGGCATTGTAGGCAGAGTGTCCGTCCACCAGCACGAATGTTTGCTTCCGCATAACGGATCGGGGATGACTTCCAAGCTCGACAAACAAGTCGAGTTGCCCGAATGGCATTGTGGCCTCCCAGGTGAACCCATGTAAAGGCTTATGGCATGGAGAAACATATTTCATTGAACACTTAATTTTATTAAATGCATGTTTGAATAAAATATTCACCGAGCTTCCTGTATCGACTAGAATGCGAAACACCTCTACCGGGGCGATCCAGGAAGAGATAAACAGGGGGCCAGTGTGAGGATACTGCTTTCCAATCAAATATTCATCATTGAAAGTTATGTTAACTCTTTTTCTCTGCTTTGTGATGCGACATTCATTCATGGAATGAACGTATCCTTCCGTATCCTTTAAGGATTTTCCATACCTCTCCATTTCTGCCCAATTTCTGTCACCTTTATGCGGGCCTCCAGATATAGTATTGACAATTATCTTTTCTTGGTTAGAGTGGCTCACACTTGTTTCTTCTTTATTATTCCCTTGCGGGGGTTACCCAGATCCTTCGTGGGTCGTAGCAGGAGAGTTGTGTCCATTCTTCACATATCGCTCTAGTTTTTTTTGGATATATTCCTCAATGAGATCCCGCAAATACTGGCATTCTTCGGTGTTATGCCCATAAGACTCGTGGAAGCGACAATATTTCGATGTTCTAATTGCGACCCTTTACTTTTTTGTATGGAGGGTGTTTGTATTTCAACTCGTGTTGAGTAGCTACGTAAATGTTCTCCACGATGTCGTTCAAAGGTGTGTATGAATTGAATCTCGGTCCAGGCCGGTATCATCGCTTATTGCCTTTTTCATTTCCAAAGTTGCCTTGGTGGCCACTTTTTACTTCACTGTTTTTCTTATTCCCCTCTCCTTGGGGTGGGGCACCCATGTTTCCTTGGACGCTAGAAGCCTTCATGGGTTGCTCATTATGTCGGTGGGCTGTCGTGTCCTCCAATTTCATGTATTTCCCAGCTTCAAGAAAGAAATCCTGAAGAGTTAGATGCTTCTCCTTCATCAATCTTCTCACGAGTTTTGAATCCGGGTGGACGCCTCTGCGCAGTGTTATCAGTGTAAGCCTCCCATCGGCATCTTAAACTGCTATCGCAGTAGTGTTAAAGTAGGTAAGATATTGCTGCGGTGGTTCTCCTACTTTTTGTTTCAGGTCTGATAGGGAATAAGCATCCTTGGGCTATTCCATGTGGGTTCAAAATTAACTTATGAATCATTCCTTCAACATTTCCCAAGAGCTAATAGAGCCATGAAGCAGGCGACAAAACCATGTGGTTTCTAAATCTGACAAGAATAGCAGGAAACATTTACACAGCACACCCTCTGTTGCTCCATTCATGAGCATGTGTTGGGTATATCACTGTAAGTGGATGATTGGGTCGGATTTTCCTTTGTAGGGATCCATGGTGGGCATCTTCCATGCTCGAGAAGTGATTGTTGCTTCTATGTCCCTGGTGAATAGGATGGTCACCTTGCTCCTATTCCTCTTTCGAGTTGTTCATGCTTGAGATATTCCTTTAAGAGATATGTCATCCTTTCCATGGATTCTGGGGAGCCCTAGGAAAAATGGGGGCTTCCCTTTGATGATGATGGCGTTTAGAACCTTGGTTGAGGTTGAATTGGTGATGGATGGCTCAAAGCATGGCAGGGTCAGTCACAGCCGGTCCTTGCCTAGTGCCCCCTTGGTGGACCCAGCTCCTGGTGATCTTTGAAGACCAGCTTCGGGAAGTGCCCTGGCTTGGTTTTGAGCTCTAGTGTCTTCTTGATTGAATTCTTCATTTTAAGCGGATCTATTCCATCTACGAGACTCTCCAGATTGAGATTCACCTCAAGATTCTATGTTGTGAGCGGATTCCTCCATGCCCCTCAAGCGTATGAGTTGGTCCACTAAAGCTTTTCGCTAGCCACCGAAGCGGTCAGTCATCTCATTCACAACCTTGTCTAAGTATTCTCGGGTGACAACTGAACTTAGAAGTTGAGAGTGGGTGGCCTAGTTTTCTTGATCCTCTTGGATGGGATTGAGTGTACTAGCAGTGGCCGTATTCTTACTCCTGTCAGCTTTTCACCTAAAGGGAGCCATGTTCTGATGATGTGTTAAGGTTTGGAAGGAGAGTGGATAGAAGAGCTCGGCTCTCTATGTCGTTCTCAGTGAATGCACCAAAAATCTTTGCACAAAAATTCGCTAAACACCTCCAAGTCCGGACTTGGTTAAGTTACCTTTAAATTGTTTGATATGTAGCTTTTAATATTCCAATGTGTTAATAGATAATTTTTACAGTCACTAAACAGTTCACAGACTCAGAGTTGGAAAGAACCTAAAGGAAGGAAGACACACAAAATTTTATAGTGGTTCAGCCCGAATATGCCTACATCCATTGCCCATCTTAATATGTTTCTTTGATTTGGCTATGACTACAAGTTTGACTAGAAAGAGAAAAAACTTAGAGCAGCTGGGGTGGTTAAGTCTCAGCATTTTTTCCCACTTTTTCTCCGAAATTAGGTCCCCACTGTTATTGAGGAGCTTTGGTATTTATAGAGTGGAGTTGTGAAGTGTGGAGGTTGAGATTATAGCTCCCTGAGTCAGGTTCGACATTTGGGCAGGAATATTTGGTCCGACATTTGGTTAGAGAACTTGCTTTGCTCGGTCGTCCTCTCATTCCTTGACTTGATCAATCATCACCCTATTCAAGGTCTTGCCTTGGAGACACTTATTTACCGGACCGGACATTTGGTTAGGCATGCCTATGTACCGGACCAAATTTTTGGTCCGGTGTTTGACATGCCGTGCCGAACCAAATATATGGTCTGGCATTTCAGTGAGTATCAGACCAAATATATGGTCCAACATTTTCAAAGAATGCCAGACCAAATGCTTGGTCCGACATTTTAGAGAATGCCAAACTAAATGTTTGGTCCGGTTTCTTAGAGAATGCCGGACCAGATGCTTGGTTCGACATTCCTGCCTTCTACCTCGTAACCTAATTCCTTTCGGTTTGCCTTCTCTCTCTCTCTCTCTCTTCCCCTGCTTGCTGAAAAATCGTGCCAACGGTGTCAAAGCTTTCTACTTAGATGATTTACGCTTGTTTTATGACTGAAGTGTAACCCAATGAGTTTTCAAAAGGTTGTATTTTAAAAAGGTTAATGCTTTTGAAAGGTTTTATTCATTGGATGGTTTCAAAGGTGTCGAAAGGTATCTTTTGAAGGGGTCGTGAGGTAGCTTATGACAAGGTCGAAAGGTTCCCTTTTCTAAATGGTTTCAAAAGGTTTGAATGGAAGGTTTCCTAAAGGTTTTCTAAGGCAATGTTTAGAAGCATTTTTATTGTAGGTTGTCTAAGGTTTTAATGCTTTCGAAAGGAAGGCTTCCAATGGTTTTGTATGGTTTGATTTCCAATGGTTTTGAAAGGTTTGATTTCCATTGGTTTCGAAAGGTTTGAAAACCCATACTTTCATTTTTAAAGGAAAACCCACGGCTTACATTAAGGTGTTTTGTATAAGAATGAAATTTTGAAGAAGTAATTTAAAGGTGTTAACTATGGTTTATGAAATGTATTTCAAGGACTTTATAACCACAAAAATGGTATTGTTAAGTTGATGGATTGCTCCTCACACATAAATTTATTCACATGATAACCCATAATTGTATTCTAGGGAAAAAGGGGTAGAATAACATGCTAGGTTAACTCAATAGTGTGTATAAATTATTTAAACTCCTGGATAAGTAGACTTGCATTCAAGGGGTCATGGTGAAGAGAAATATAGGATGGCTAAACTTTGTAGTTATTGGAGGCAACCAAAAGGTTCATAGTAAATCCATGAAAACTATGATTAATAGTTATTGGAGGAAACCAACAGGTAAATGGTTAACCCATGAAAACTATGTATTAAGGATAGTTAGTAGGGGCTAATTGGTTTGTAGTGAACCCATAAAAACTATATCCGGATTAAGAATTGACATTAGTCAATAAGTTCCTAGTAAACCCATAAAACTAGGATAAAAGAGTGGCTAATTGAAGTATAAGTAGATCCCTAGTCAACGCATGAAAACTATGATGTGAAGTAAGTTATTGGATAAATTCACCGGTTCCTACTTAACCCATGAAAGCTAGGATAAAGTGATTAGTTATTGGAATGACCAATAGGTTCAGGGGAACTCATAAATTAACTAAGTTAACTAGCGGGAGCCTATAGGTTATTAGTAAACCCATGAAAACTAAAAGGATAATAGTGACCCTAGAAACTATAGTTATGACAGGGTGTCTGATTAAACTAGGGATGGGAAGTACTAATTGTTTTCAAGTATGCACATCATCATAATATTTTGGAAATGTATGTTTTAACCCTTGTGGATATAGGAGCACAGTATATGGTTTTATAAAGGTTTTATGATACTAGTGAAGGCAAAAACACGTTCTGCTAAGCGACATGGTCTCGCTAGATATCTAAAAGGATTGAGATATTAGATAATTATTCATACCAGTCTTTATGTTTGACTGTAAGTTTATGTTTTCTATAACAACCCTAGATTTTGACTATATATTTAAATTTGACTTTATTTCGTTTTGAAATTAATTTAAATTTGTTTATTTGGGTGATATCATTTCTAAACATTTTTAAAATGATATTGTAATTTTTCCAAAATTTACTGTATTTATTTCCTATTTTTAAAGGCTGTTTTCTAATTTTCTGCCATTTTCTTCATTTTAAATTTCTTTATTTTATTTTAAATTTGTTTTATTTGTGAAATTTCATCTCTAAATATTTTAAAAATAATAATAGATTTTTTTCAAAATTTACTGTATTGATTTCCTATTTTTAAGGGCTGTTTTCCCATTTTTTTTGCTATTTTCTACATTAAAAATTATATTTAAATTAAATTTTAAATATTTATTTTGTGAATAAAATTTTATTTTATGTTATTATTTATGTTTAAAAATACTTTACAAACTCATATGAATTTTTTTTATTTATTTCATTTACTTTCAAATTTTCTTGTCTAGTTCACTGTTTTAACTATTTTTTCTTAATTTTTCTCTATATAATTAATAAATGGTATATATATTTTTATATTTTTGTTAAAGTTTCGAAATTTTATCTGATAATATTGTTATTTCAGAATATATAAACTTTTATAAATAATTAAAGGTAAATTGAAAGGGTTTGTGATCTTTTATTTCCAATGGCTTTTGATTTTCCCACCTCTTCATTTTCCTAAACTCTTGCCATCAATTAGCCATAACTCTCCACATCTTCAGCCGACCACTTCATTCTTCATTCACGTACATCATTTCTCACCTAATTTCTGGAAAAAAAATCGGCCATCACTTGTTTGAGAAGTTGGTAAAATTCTATTTTCTTTTATCTCCTTTTGTTCACTTATGTTGATTTTTCGTTTGATTTGCACTTGATTTTCTTTATCATAGGATCGGCCATGCCCCTCTCCATCCCCTGCCGCCGCCACCACCACCTGAGCACGCCACCAGCACCTCCTCCTCACTGACCATCCCCATCCGTACCACCCTAGGTGGTAGTTCCTTCACCAAGTTCACCAAACTCCAACATCTTGACCAAGCCGAGCACAAGCCTTCACATCCACCACTTCCACCACCCATGGCCGCCACCTACATGACCACCACCACCTCCATCACCTCCAGCACCCTCTGCCATGTCACCACAGTGGACCCTACTCCTCTGGCCGTGACCACGGCAGCCTTGGCCGAGCTTTGTTTGCTTGAAACTTGTGATGTTGTTAGTAGTTATGCCTTGTTGTGTTGTTGTTCCATCTCCATAATTTTTGCCATCAACAAACTGAGGTTAGGCCGACCTTAGCAACCCAGACCTGACCCAAAACCATTGCCTTAGACCTGTACTCTACCTCTGGCCGAGCCTATGGGATGTCGGAAGCAAGTGCAAAGCATTTCAGCTTTGTTTTATGAAGTTATTTCTAGCATAGTTTATCGAATTTTTGGTCTGAAACCTTATAATTGTTATATTGTTTTGTTTGATTGGTATTCAAGGGAATTAATCCTTGGCTCCTCCATTCGTATCTGTGTCATGCTTTTGTGCTTGTGTATATCCCGTTTGTGCAATTCGTCGTTGTGTCATCAACTCAAAACAGTGAGTTATTCTCACCAGACAGTTTTATACTTATATGAATAGTAAATTGATCACTTGTGAATATGCAAACTGCATCACTATATTATTATTTGCTATGTCACTATTATATGATGTTCACCCATGCTTAAACACCTATTATGACATTTGTTACTGTTATATTATGCTGTTCTGTTATTTTATCCGTTTATCACACTGCAAGTTCCCTTTAGATTAGAATAACTATGGGTTGAAATGATACATACCCGAACGGACTTTAGAATAAGGGAAAATCATTATGGGTTGAAATGATAGGCCTGAATGATTTTCAAATTTATTTCATTTCCTTGGGACTGCGGGTTTGAAATGATAAAACCTGGATTTTTCTTTGTAAATTACGGGTTGAAATTATATATTACCCGTATCACTTTTCCTAGTGTAGAAAATTATATATAGACCCGTAGTTAACATATTTTTTCTAAAAATTTTAAAATTATTTTAGAAATGTAAATATTAAAATATTTTGATTTAAACCTAATTAAAAATGATTTTTGGTAAAATATTATTGATTTTCCGAATAATTACAAGTGAAATAAATTAACTAAAAGGTTAGAAAATTTTGAATGTAAGCTATTTTGGGAAATTTGATTTAATTATAATTTGAAATTAAATAGAATATGAAAGCATGATAAATTTATGATAATTTGAATTTAAAGTGATTTTATATCATATTAATGATTTTCATAAAGTTGAAATGTGAAATGCATGAATATTTAAGTTGAAATTTTAAATTGTAACTAAAATTGGAACTTTTGGAATTGACTTAAAAGTGAATTTTTAATTAAGTAAATAAAAATATAAACTAAGTTATATTTGAGAATTTTAACTTAAGTGTTAGTTTGAAATTTAAATGTAATGAATTTAAAATTGGACACTGCAATTTAATAAGTGAATTAGTGTTAGATATGAATTTTTAAATGGAAATTTAACCTTATGAAATCATGAAATTAAAGAAAATTAAATGATGGTTATAAAAGTAAAATTATGTGATTTTATAAGTTAAAAGTGAATTATAGAAGATATAATTGTTGGATTAAACTAATTTTTTCTTTGAAACTAATGTAACACTATTACAGCATTTTAAATATGTCTTTGTTAAATTTAACTGTTTTGAATATAACTTTCTGTAGCAATTAACAAATGTTGCGAAAGTTGAATTTTCACTGTTTTGATAAAATTAAGTGAATGAATGAACTTTGAAAGTTGAAAATTTTGGAAGTTTAATAATTTAATTATTAAATGTAATAACTTCACTTTTAAAGGATTTAAATGAAGTAATTTGTTGGAATTGAACTATTTTGAAATGTGAATGGTATTTTAAAATTTAATAAAAATGAATATGTTTTTCAAATGAAATGATAAGTTGATATTTTGAAATGGATTTGAAATGATATTGGATTTTTAGAAATAAATACCATTTTTGAAATTATAACTACGGGTTATAATAACGATTGGTTGTTAAAGAGACCGGTATCAGATATGGACATACTCTCTGTCGATACCGAAAACCACTTTAACAACTGTGTGCGTGGTGGAGATTCCAGAATGAAGTAGGATGGTGACGACGTTCCTAAGGTACATTTCGTGAACCTAACTCCCATGAGTTAGCATAAGGTGGCTAAAAAAGGAGCGATCTCGGACCAAAGGAGGTAGCACCTCTGGCTGAACACACTTCTTCGATACCATTCTATTACTGTTGTGATTGATTGGGTGCACCCCTTGAATTTTGGAGTGTTGTTCGGGGTGGGCGTATGTGGCTGTTGCGTTACCACCAGCCCGTGTGCGTAATTGGTATATCTACCCTGGCATTGCCTTGTGTGCCGTGTCACCTACCATACCGAGCCTTTACTACGAGTTTGTCTTTCTCCCGTAGCCTGTGTGGTATCTCTGACAGTCACCCGGAGTGGAGATGGCATGATATTGGATGGACTACTGGGACTATTATGTGTGAAGGGTGATATGGGTAGCCCGTAACGCTATTTAAAAGTATGTTTATTTTACTGTAGACATTAGTATAATAGCGAAGTATTACTATATAGTAAATAGTTTAACGGATCCTTAGAGGATGGGCGGTCCCAGGCATCCTTTAAGTTACTTGTATCTTTATTACAGTTCACTTGAATTGGTTTACATTATATAAGTATATATTGTCCTGACTCGAGTGTTTTGTGTTTTGCTTTACGCTCGGGTCAGCCTGAGTATTCACAGCTTTGGATTCTCTTCCTGGAGCTGGTCTTTCACTGGAGTTTCTACTTATCTACATATTTATCTACTTCTGTTTCAGCTGTATTAGTTTATTTCATGTATTAGTGAACTTCTATGTATTTGGGATTTCTATTCTGTTGTTTTTCAGACTATATTATGTATTTGGTTTGAGACTCTGTTATAGTAGCTTCATGAACTACTATGTTATTTTATATTCCGCTGCGAGTTATTCTGTTTGTTCTGTGTCTGTGATTATGTATATTTGATTTCATTTGCTCCAAATTTATTTACAATCTGTTATTTCGCATCATTCAAGTCTGACATGTGTGGATTATTGTCGATTTGAATGGTACGAAATTGGGGTTGTTACAGTTGGCATCAGAGCTTTGGTTTTGGCAACCATTGCCTCTGCGGAGCAAAAACTCATTAGAGATAGGGTATTTCCACCCTAGAATGAGTGAAATCAATCTCAGAATCATATCTTTGTGAGAGACGTATTTTCAAAGTATAAAATGATTTTTCAAAATGTTTTCAAAGGATTTTCAATGATTATTTTGATATATAAATTTTTCTTGCTTTTAAAGGATTTTCAAATGTTTTCTAACTTTCCTTTCTTTCGTATCTATCTTGTTAGGATCTTTTCTTTCTTTAAGATATTCATCCCAGTGTATTATCTTGCCTTATCTTAATTTGTCTTCGGCTTGTCTTTATTCTTATCCTAAATTCATTCTTGATATTTTTCAGGATGAATCGGGAAATGCCAGAGTTAGGGGTCGCGATATTGCCCCAGCTCCTCAACCTGTTGCTCCAATCAGGTTCACTGTTCTTTGTAAGGAATTCTCTTAACTTGGTGGAACCCCATTCACCGGTTCAGAGACTATCATTGAGGCTCAGTAGTGGTTGCGGAGTCTTGAGAGGATATTTACTGGTCTTGACATTACTGATGCTCAGAAGCGTCAGCTTGCAGCCTGGCAGTTGCATGATTCTGCTTTAGATTGGTGGGAGTCCGTTACGGCTAACACCGTCGAGGCTGATCTCTCTTGGGAGCAGTTTAGGTATCCTTTGGGTTATCTTAATTTTGTTCCTATTTTTCCTTTCTTTGAATCTATCTTAAGCTGTTTTCTGTATCTCTTTTCCAGGGAGGCTTTTGTGGCAAAATGGATGCCAGAAGCCGGGAAATCTCAGCTTTATCGTGAGTTTATGGATCTGAAGCAGGGTACCATGTCTTTTGCTGAGTATGAGAGGAAATTCAATGAACTTTCCAAGTTCGGTCCTGGCCTTATTGATACTCCTCTTAAGAAGAATGAGAAATTTATTGCTGGTGCTCGGCCAGAGTATTATAGTCGCCTTATTTCTCATGTTCATGGTTCTTTCACCCAGCTTATGGATATGGCTATTCGCTATGAGAATCCCATATCCAAAGGTCCTGCTGTTTCTGATGCTCAGTCTTCCTCTGCAGTTTCCAAGAAGCGTAAGCCTAATTTTTAGCAGCAGAAGAAGAATTGGCAGAAGCGTCCTGGTTTGGGATCTTCATCATCTGCCCCTGCTCAGAGGCAACCAGTTGATCTCTCCTCCATCACTTGCTTTAGGTGTGATCAGAGAGGGCACTATGCCAATAGCCGTCCCACATTATCTGGTGCTGCAATTCCTCCACCTGGTCCGTCGGTTAGACGTGATCTCTGCCATATCTGTCTCCATCCCGGTCATTTTAAGAAGGATTGCCCTACCCAGCAGAGGGGTACTCCTTCTGGTATATTTGCTGTCACTTCTGCCTCATCTCCAGTTCCTCCACCTGCCCCTGCTCCTAGTGATGACCAAGGTACACTCCAGGGTTCATTTACTTTATTTCATCATCCTGTTCGTGTGTTGTTTGATACTGGTGCTTCACACAGTTTTATTTCTGTTGATTTGTGTGATAAGTTTGAACATCTCCTTTCTCCTTAGTACACTTCTGTTCCATTATGTGTTTCAAATCCTATTGGGGGTCCTGCTAACCTTAATCGAATTTGTCGAGAGGTGAAACTTCTCCATTCTGATCATCGCTTTAGTGGTGATTTTTATATTCTGGGCTTCGATACTTTTGATTTATTGCTTGGTCAGGATTGGTTAGTGAATCATAATGCTCATATCTCTTGTAATGCCCGGTCTGTTCAGCTTGTTGATGATCAAGGGAATTCCTTGATTATTCAGTGCCGCATGCCTCAGGATTTTGCTGGCAACTTTATTTATTCTTTGGATTCTTCTTCCAGTGACCTTGATTCAACTCCTGTGGTTAGATTATATCCCGATGTATTTGGCGAAGTCATTTATTTACCTCCGAAGCGGGAAATTGATTTTCGGATTGATCTTATTCCTGGTGCTCGACCTATTGTTCTTCCTCCTAGAAGAATGGCACCCCGCGAGAAGGTTGAGATGGGAAAGTAAATTGAAGACTTATCTTCCAAAGGTCTGATTAGGCCCAGTTTTTCTGAATGGGGAGCTGCGGTAGTTTTTGTCACCAAATCTGGTGGTTCACTTCGGATGTGTGTTGATTATAGGGAGCTGAACAAGCTCACTATGAAAAACAGATATCCTATGCCTCGTATCAATGATATGTTTGATCAGCTTCATGGTGCCACTATTTTCTCTCAGCTTGACCTTGCCACATGTTTTCATCAGCTCAGGGTTGCTGAGGATAGCATTCCCAAGACTGCTTTCCGCACTGAGAATGAATTTTATGAATGGTTAGTCATGCCTTTTGGTTTGACTAATGCTCCTCCTTTCTTTATTGATTTGATGAATCGTGTTTTTCGTGATGTGCTTAATAAATTTGTGCTAGTCTTTGTTGATGATATCCTTGTCTTCTCTAAGACTAAGGATGAGCATAAGTCGCATTTGAAATATGTTCTTGAGACTCTCAGAAATCATCAGTTAAAGGCTAAATTTTCTAAATGCCATTTCTGGAAGGATGAAGTCCGTTATCTCGGGCATATTGTTTCTAGTAATGGAGTCTCTGTTGATCCAGTTAAGATTGTTGTGATCAATGTAAGTCTTTCTTTTTTCTCTTTCTCTATCATTTTAATAATTCTATTTTTTTCCTATTGTTTTATTTTTCCCCCGATTTTTCCAGGATTGGGAAACTCCAAAGACTCCATCTGATATTCGTAGTTTTCTGGGCCTTGCCGGTTACTACTGTAGATTCATTGAGAATTTTGCTCGGATTGCTGCACCTCTCACAGCTTTAACTCGGAAGAATGCCAGATTTGTCTGGAGTGATAAGTGTAAGGCTACATTCGGTGAGTTGAAGAGCAAGCTAACTTCCGCACCAGTTCTTACTGTTCCGAATGGGAGTGAGGGATTTACAGTTTATACTGATGCTAGTCGTGAGGGTTTGGGTGTTGTTCTCATGCAGGATGGTAGGGTTATTGCCTATGCCAGCCGTCAGTTGAAGACCCACGAAGCAAATTATGCTGCTCATGATTTAGAGTTACTTGCTGTTGTCTTTGCTTTGAAACTTTGGAGGCATCATCTTCTTGGAACCAAGTTTGAGCTTTTCACAGATCATCAGTCTCTGAGATATATCTTCACCTAGAAGGATCTGAATCAGAGGCAAGTTCGTTGGCTTGAGTTTCTGGCTTCTTACGACCTCGACGTTAGCTATACTCCCGGTAAAGCTAATGTTGTGGCCGATGCTCTGAGTCGGAAGAAGGCTTTGTTGTGTCAGCTTGTTGTTTCTTCTTCTCCTCTTCTGGATCAGATTATGGTTAAGCAGGATGAGGATGAGATGCTTAGATTGATGAAGGATAGTGTTCGTAGCAGAGTTGGTGGTAGTAGAGGTAGTAATGTAGCTCGGATTGATGACAAAGGGATTTTGCGGATTAATGGCAGGATTTGTGTTCCGAAGGTTGATAGTTTGAGACAGGAGTTGCTTCAGGAAAATCATAGATCCAGACTTTCTATTCATCCTGGTGTGTCGAAGATGTATCAGGATATGAAGAGGCTTTATTGGTGGAAGGGGATGAAGAGGGATATCTCTATCTTTGTTAGTCGGTGTGCGACTTGTCAGCAAGTCAAAGCCGATCACCAGAAGACCCCTGGTTTGTTGGAGTCCCTCGAGATTCCTAATTGGAAGTGGGAACAGGTTTCCATGGATTTCATCGATGGTTTACCGAGGACTCGGAAAGGCAATGAGAGTATCTGGGTTATTGTTGATAGACTGACCAAGTCCGCTCATTTTATTCCGGTCAAGTCTACTCGTTCTGCTTCTAGTTTATCTGAGATTTACATGAGAGAGATCGTTCGTCTCCATGGTGTTCCTCTTAGTATTGTTTGTGATCGTGACCCTATCTTTACTAGTCAGTTCTGGAAGGCTTTCCAGGAATCTTTAGGTACTCGTTTGAATCTGAGCACTGCTTATCATTCTCAGACCGACGATCAGACGGAAAGAGTAAATCAGATTCTCGAGGATCTTCTTCGTGCTTGTGTGCTTGATTTTGGAGGATGTTGGGAAGATTATCTCCATCTTGCCGAATTTACCTACAATAATAGCTATCAGGTATTATCTTATCTTCTGTTTTCAGTCTATTCTTGATCTTTTTATCTATCTCATTCCATCTTTGCATTCAGGCCAGTCTCAAAATGTCTCTGTTTGCTGCTTTATACGGGCGACCTTGTAGATCTCCATCTTGCTGGATTGAATCCGGTAATCGTTTGGTTCTTGGTCCTGAAGTGATTTTGGAAGCTTTTGAGAAAGTTGAGGAGATTAAGAAGAGGCTGAGAGTCGCTCAGGATAGACAGAAGAAATATGCTGATAGGCGTAGGCGGAATTTGGAATTTTCTGTTGGTGATCAGGTGTTCCTTAAGGTTTCTCCCTTGAGGAATGTCATTCGCTTTGGTCGTAGAGGGAAGCTTTCTCCCAGGTTCATTGGTCCTTTCCGTATCATGGAAAGAGTTGGTTCTTTGGCTTATCATCTAGATTTGCCCGAGAAGCTTTCTGGAGTGCATGATGTATCCATGTCTTACATCTTCGTCGTCATCTCCATGATCCATCTCTTATTGTCCAGCCTTCTGCTCTTGATAGTTTGGATATTGAGCCTAACCTGACTGTTGAGAGGAAGCCACTTCGTATTGTCGATAGAGATACGAAGCAGCTCAGAAGAAAATCTGTTAATCTGGTCAAAGTACAGTGGAGTACTGATGATTGAGATTGTACTTGGGAAACGGAGGAGAGCATTCGTGCTTCGAATCCGGAACTATTCGTTTCAGGTACTATTTTGTTTCTCTATCTTGTTTCTCTTTATTTTTCCTTTCCGTTCTTTCGAGGACGAAAAGATTTGAGTGGGGGAGAGTGTAACAACACTAGATTTTGACTATATATTTAAATTTGACTTTATTTCATTTTGAAATTAATTTAAATTTGTTTATTTGTGTGATATCATTTCTAAACATTTTTAAAATGATAATGTAATTTTTCCAAAATTTACTGTATTTATTTCCTATTTTTAAAGGCTGTTTTCTAATTTTCCGCCATTTTCTTCATTTTAAATTTCTTTATTTTATTTTGAATTTGTTTTATTTGTGAAATTTTATCTCTAAATATTTTAAAAATAATAATAGAATTTTTCCAAAATTTACTGTATTGATTTCCTATTTTTAAGGGCTGTTTTCCCCTTTTTTTGCTATTTTCTACATTAAAAATTATATTTAAATTAAATTTTAAATATTTATTTTGTGAATAATTTTTTTTTTTTATGTTATTATTTATGTGTAAAAATACTTTACAAGATCATATGAATTTTTTGTTTATTTATTTCATTTACTTTCAAATTTTCTTGTCTAGTTCACTGTTTTAACTATTTTTTCTTAATTTTTCTCTATATAATTAATAAATGGTATATATATTTTTATATTTTGTTAAAGTTTCGAAATTTTATCTGATATTATTGTTATTTCAGAATATATAAACTTTTATAAATAATTAAAGGTAAATTGAAAGGGTTTGTGACCTTTTATTTCCAATGGCTTTTGATTTTCCCACCTCTTCATTTTCCTAAACTCTTGCCATCAATTAGCCATAACTCTCCACATCTTTAGCCGACCACTTCATTCTTCATTCACGTACATCATTTCTCACCTAATTTCTGAAGAAAAAATTCGACCATCACTTGTTTGAGAAGTTGTTAAAATTCTATTTTCTTTTATCTCCTTTTGTTCACTTATGTTGATTTTTCGTTTGATTTGCACTTGATTTTCTTTATCATAGGATCGGCCATGCCCCTCTCCATCCTCTGCCGCCACCACCACCACCTGAGCACGCCACCAGCACCTCCTCCTCACTGACCATCCCCATCCGTACCACCCTAGGTGGTAGTTCCTTCACCAAGTTCACCAAACTCCAACATCTTGACCTAGCCGAGCACAAGCCTTCACATCCACCACTTCCACCACCCATGGCCGCCACCTACATGAACACCACCACCTCCAGCACCTCCAGCACCCTCTGCCACGTCACCACAGTGGACCCTACTCCTCTGGCCGTGACCACAGCAGCCTTGGCCGAGCTTTGTTTGCTTGAAACTTGTGATGTTGTTAGTAGTTATGCCTTGTTGTGTTGTTGTTCCATCTCCATAATTTTTGCCATCAACAAACTCAGGTTAGGCCGACCTTAGCAAACCAGACCTGACCCAAAACCATTACCTTAGACCTGTACTCCACCTCTGGCTGAGCCTATGGGATGTCGGAAGCAAGTGCAAAGCATTTCAACTTTGTTCTATGAAGTTATTTCTAGCATAGTTTATCGAATTTTTGGTCTGAAACCTTATAATTGTTATATTGTTTTGTTTGATTGGTATTCAAGGGAATTAATCCTTGGCTCCTCCATTCGTATCTGTCGTGCTTTTGTGCTTTTGTAGATCCCGTTTGTGCAATTCGTCGTTGTGTCATCAACTCAAAACAGTGAGTTATTCTCACCAGACAGTTTTATACTTATATGAATAGTAAATTGATCACTTATGAATATGTAAACTGCATCACTATATTATTATTTGCTATGTCACTATTATATGATGTTCACCCATGCTTAAACACCTATTATGACATTTGTTACTGTTATATTATGCTGTTCTGTTATTTTATCCGTTTATCACACTGCAAGTTCCCTTTAGATTAGAATCACTATGGGTTGAAATGATACATACCCGAACGGACTTTAGAATAAGGGAAAATCATTATGGGCTGAAATGATAGGCCTGAATGATTTTCAAATTTATTTCATTTACTTGGGACTGCGGGTTTGAAATGATAAAACCCGGATTTTTCTTTGTAAATTACGGGTTGAAATGATATATTACCCGTATCACTTTTCCTAGTGTAGAAAATTATATACAGACCCGTAGTTAACATATTTTTTCTAAAAATTTTAAAATTATTTTAGAAATGTAAATATTAAAATATTTTGATTTAAACCTAATTAAAAATGATTTTTGATAAAATATTATTGATTTTCTGAATAATTATAAGTGAAATAAATTAACGAAAAGGTTAGAAAATTTTGAATGTAAGCTATTTTGGGAAATTTGATTTAATTATAATTTGAAATTAAATAGAATATGAAAGCATGATAAATTTATGATAATTTGAATTTAAAGTGATTTTATATCATATTAATGATTTTAATAAAGTTGAAATGTGAAATGCATGAATATTTAAGTTGAAATTTTAAATTGTGACTAAAATTGGAACTTTTGGAATTGACTTAAAAGTGAATTTTTAATTAAGTAAATAAAAATATAAACTAAGTTATATTTGAGAATTTTTAACTTAAGTGTTAGGTTGAAATTTAAATGTAATGAATTTAAGATTGGACACTGCAATTTAATAAGTGAATTAGTGTTAGATATGAATTTTTAAATGGAAATTTAACCTTATGAAATCATGAAATTAAAGAAAATTAAATGATGGTTATAAAAGTAAAATTATGTGATTTTATAAGTTAAAAGTGAATTATAGAAGATATAATTGTTGGATTAAACTAAGTTTTTTCTTTGAAACTAATGTAACACTATTACAGCATTTTAAACGCTGTCTTTGTTAAATTTAACTGTTTTGAATATAACTTTCTGTAGCAATTTTCAAATGCTGCGAAAGTTGAATTTTCACTGTTTTGATAAAATTAAGTGAATGAATGAACTTTGAAAGTTGAAAATTTTGGAAGTTTAATAATTTAATTATTAAATGTAATAACTTCACTTTTAAAGGATTTAAATGAAGTAATTTGTTGGAATTGAACTATTTTGAAATGTGAATGGAATTTTAAAATTTAATAAAAATGAATATGTTTTTCGAATGAAATGATAAGTTGATATTTTGAAATGGATTTGAAATGATATTGGATTTTTAGAAATAAATACCATTTTTGAAATTATAACTACGGGTTATAATAACGATTGGTTGTTAAAGAGACCGGGATCGGATATGGACATACTCTCTGTCGATACCGAAAACCACTTTAACAACTGTGTGCGCGGTGGAGATTCCAGAATGAAGTAGGATGGTGACAACGTTCCTATGGTACATTTCGTGAACCTAACTCCCGTGAGTTAGCATAAGGTGGCTAAAACAAGATCGATCTCGCGCCAAAGGAGGTAGCACCTCTGGCTGAACACACTTCTTCGATACCATTCTATTACTGTTGTGATCGATTGGGTGCACCCCTTGATTTTTGGAGTGTTGTTCGGGGTGGGCGTATGTGGCTGCTGCGTTACCACCAGCCCGTGTGCGTAATTGGTATATCTACCCTGGAATTGCCTTGTGTGCCGTGTCACCTACCATACCGAGCCTTTACTACGAGTTTGTCTTTCTCCCGTAGCCCATGTGGTATCCTCTGACAGTCACCCGGAGTGGAGATGGCATGATATTGGATGGACTACTGGGACTATTATGTGTGAAGGGTGATATGGGTAGCCCGGAACGCTATTTAAAAGTATGTTTATTTTACTGTAGACATTAGTATAATAGCGAAATATTACTATATAGTAAATAGTTTAACAGATCCTTAGAGGATGGGCGGCCCCAGGCATCCTTTAAGTTACTTGTATCTTTATTACAGTTCACTTGAGTTGGTTTACATTATATAAGTATATATTGTCCTGACTCGAGTGTTTTGTGTTTTGCTTTACGCTCGGGTCAGCCTGAGTATTCACAGCTTTGGATTCTCTTCCTGGAGCTGGTCTTTCACTGGAGTTTCTACTTATCTACATATTTATCTACTTCTGTTTCAGCTGTATTAGTTTATCTCATGTATTAGTGAACTTCTATGTATTTGGGATTTCTATTCTGTTGTTTTTCAGACTATATTATGTATTTGGTTTGAGACTCTGTTATACTAGCTTCATGAACTACTATATTATTTTGTATTCCGCTGCGAGTTATTCTGTTTGTTCTGTGTCTATGATTCTGTATATTTGATTTCATTTGCTCCAAATTTATTTACAGTCTGTTATTTCGCATCATTCAAGTCTGACATGTGTGGATTATTGTCGATTTGAATGGTACTAAATTGGGGTTGTTACATTTTCCCCTTAAACTCTCGGGTACTCAATTGATTTTGAGTAGTTTGAGATTTAAGGCTCTTAGGTTTCTTCTTTGACGAATAAATCTTCCAAAGGCATGCAGGAGGCAGATAGTTATTTAGAGTGTTTTTTTCACTGTGTATTTATTTGTAAAGGCAGATTTATTAGCGTTCTATATACTTTGATCAACCAAGAGGGCATCTTCATATCTCTCTCTTAGCGTATGTGTAATAATTATATTTTACTGAACATGGTAACGCTTTTGGTATTATGTAATGAACATGAAAGATTTTGATTTGAATGTGGAATTACCTTTTTGAATTGTTAAATTTTTTCCATAATTTTGTTATCTCTATATCAATGTATATAACACCACCATATTTGATCATCGAATATTAATAACTATGGATGACTGCAACATCCGTAGCTGTTAGTTTTGGGCTTCCAAGTAGGGGGATGTTATAGGTAAGGAGCGGAAGCCTGGTGCTGAAAGCATTAAAACAGGAAAAGGCATGTATAAATTGATTTGACTTTTTAAATTAATTCCTTTTACTGAACCTGCCTTGTTTGTCAAATTATGATTGGTTGTAAATTTTCTTTTCTAAATGTACTACCAATCTTCAGAAATAAGAATTTGAATTATTTACAGAATACCCTTTCTTCCTTTTACAAACATCTAAAACATTTAAATCTCATACCTTCAATAATTTTATATATCAATTAAACACTTACGTAAACTCTACAAAAATTCTTGTAGATCGTATTCAATATGTTTTCCAACGTATATAAAATTTAGAACCTAAGCCAATATAATTTGGCGGTAATTAATTTTTCAAACCAAAATAGAATCTTCTTCACTAGAAAATTCATAAAAAATCCATATTAATTCATAAAATGATGAATTTTTTTACCCATTTTTGAATTACCATTTTTGACTTAGTTTTTAATTCGCAAGGCGATTGGATGTCATGTAATAGGGTTTTCACACAAAAACATATCACAAAATCTATGTGAATTAGCAAAAAGTCATCAACAACATATAAATATACATTTTATCATTCAAAACACGGCAAAATATTTTGCAAATAGCTCGTACTTCCTACTAAAACCAAAAAAATTTAAGAAAAATGTGATGTAGTCATTATTCACCTTAGCTTTGAGATTAAGGGATTTGAAATTTGATCTTGATTAAGTTGGTTAAGCTTTTCTTCTTTAAGTCTTCTCTTTGCTTTTTCTAATGGTCGCTGGCCTCTAGCTAATATATTTTTTGTTTTGTGAATTTAGGATGAAAGTGAGAATGATGGGGTTAAGGGTTTAGGGTATATGGATGTGTCCCTTCCTATTTTTCCCTATCATCTTTCACTCTCTTATTTTAAGTTCAAAACCCCCTTAGTTCATTTGTTAACATGGTAGGACTACCCTTTTTAATAACGAGTCTCAATCTCCCAATCATTACATTATTTAATTTAATTTAACTAATTCAATATCCTAATAATGCTACCAAAAATTAGGGTCGTCACAAGTATTGTTTGTAGAGCCAAACATATCCGGAATTCAATAATTGTATCAATTTCGACTAAGATTAATATGTTTACTTACAAATGTCTTCAAAAGAATGCCATTAAAAATAATATCAAATGATTTTTTGCATAGCAAATGTTTTTATTATCATAAGGTAAATACCTATCCCATGTTTATATGTGGCATGGTCTTATGAGAAATCTTTTTATTTTCAAAATGCGCATATTGAGTTTCTCACACCATTCCATTGACTGACCCAGAGTTTATTTTCCCTTTCCCTTACAACCTGGGTGCCCTATTATTCCCGAGCAGCCAAGCAGTTCGGGTTTAACTTGAAGAAATCTAAATAGAGCTTGAAGCATGGGGTTAGAAGAATCTTCCAAAGAATTTTATCTATTTCCACCATACTCATGTATTATTGTATTCCATATTTGTAAAAGCAAATGTATATAACTGTCCCTTTTTAACTCCGATAAACGTATTTAAACTTTCGATGTAAAGATTATATGTTAAAATACATATGTTATTCCCTTCATGTGAGATTCTGTTCTATCGTTATTTTCTTTCTTACCCTTGAGAATTTGCCTCTACGACACTTAGATTTGCGGCGCGTGAATAACGAGGACGTATTAGTGTAGATTTCTGAGAGTCAAATAAATAGGTCCTCACATTTTGGTATTATAGCTTAGGTTAAGCGAACACCTAGGCTTTATTTTGATAAGTCTCATTAGAGATAGGGTTAGAAATACCCTTAGATGAGCAAGTCATCAAAAATAGGTTAGTATCATGTATTTACATGTATATGAGCGCCTTTTTATACAAGCTATTTTGATTTTGAAAATTTTACATGAAATAATATTACCTAGAACATTTTTTAGAAATTTTATAAAAAAAGATTTGATAAAATTTCAAAGGATCTTTGGAAGAGTAAAAAAATTCATCGCACAAAGAATTTCAAAAGTAAAAGCTATCTTTAGAAACGGATCTCGAGTCATTATCTAAGTATTGACCAAACCTCGGTTTGAGAAAAGCAAATTACCAAGTAACTAACAAACCTCTCTACCTAAGAATATGTTAGATTATGAAAATTACACATTGCTTATTTCTAGGGAAATTTTGTTTACCTTATAGAAACCGTATGGAGGAAATTACTCCAGGAGAGAGACTTCCAATGCAAATTTGGGCGAAAAGGATAGATCATTATTCTCTATAGTGACGAAGAGGAGCAACCGAAATATCCACCTGGCAATGGTAGGTTCCCTATTGAGGAAAAGCATGCCCCATACACTCGAAGGGGGTGAAGATGGATATCTAATGGCCGGAACGCTTATACCACCTATGAATCCAGAAATAATTACAATTTCTAGTGACGACGAACCTGTGCAGGCCTCGAAAAGTAATTTGATGAACATATTCTGCTAGCTCTGCATTAGAGTCTATAGAAGATGTGTAGCTAATGGAAAAAAAGTCGGTGCACATAGAAGAAGAGGCAGAGCCCATGGAAGAAGAATAAGAACCAATGGAAGACCCAAATGTTATTATATCAAGCGAATGTAATAATATAGCATGGGATTTGGATGAAGAACATATTATATGGTAGGAAGAATTATCCCATTCCAACATAAACTGGGATAAAATATGCAACGACTCGGAATTTTGGTGATTTGAATTAGGAATATTTAGTGGGTCTTAAATATTAAAAGTGAATTTTATAAGTTAAATAAAGTAAATTTCAAATATAGCAATTAATTATTAGATTGTTAAATTCAATATTGCAGTTGGTTAAATAATTGAATCTTGAATTTTATGAAAATGTAAATAATTTCAAAAGTAGATTTAAATTCTTCTTGAACAAGAAGGAAGATAGTAAAACTTTTAAATTAGATTTAAACGAGATTAAATTGATTTTGGAAATTAACCGTTTTAATTGACGTGTAAAAATAGCTTATGGGACACTATCTCGGATTTCGACCAAACTATTTCCACTGGATCCGTAAGTGTATTATTGTATGCCGTTGAATTACATGACGATCGTATGTATCCTATAGACATGCGAGATCGGAATGCCTAGAAATTAATTTCCGAAATTTAATAAATATTTAGGTTTGGAAAGCAATCTTCTGCATATGATCGAATTAAGTCAGGAGACTAGCTCCATTGTGTATGGAATAGGGGTATAACATATAAGACCCTAGGTGGCACGTCTTGATAGGAGTTGGGGAATTTCAGTCGTTTAAAGCGGATACTATAATGTAAAAATAAATTTATATAGCCATACGTGCCCGTACACATGGCCATACCGCCCACGTTTAAGTCATTCCCCCTTAGCTATATACATGCGTAATCAGAGAAATCGTTCGTCTTTTAAAAATTTCAAAATGACGTGGTTCGATGGGACCATCAGATGCCTAATCAAGCTTCGACCCCACTATGGAAGGTTGCGGCTCGTTGTGACAAAGGAGATGGCAACTGGAATGGGCCACGATAGCCAGTGGCAGCGGCTGGAGGCTTACATTGTGAGCAGTGGTTTAGGGCTTTGGCTATTTGGGCGTGCACGGGCGAAGCATGGGGGAGAGACGGCGCGGCAAGAGTGAGGGCAATTGTCCGTTGCACGCACGGCGCATGGTGGTGGCCGTTCAGAACATCAAAGGTGGTTGAAAAAAAATTGTCATTGCTTGGAACTATAGCAAGAGGAAGAGGGAAAGATGATTCAGGTTAAATTTTAAATTACTTGTCTTAGTTAATTAAATTAAATTATATCAAATGTTCATTTATTCGTATCGAACTCATATGAGGTCCAAAACAAATGCGACAACTCGCGTTGTGATTGTATCGACGAAGGCTACGCTATAGAATTGGATAGAACAAACTCGAAGATAGTAGGAATTTTGGGTTAAAATTGAATGTCCATTCAATTTTAAATCAAAGTGAGATGAACTCAATTTTTTGGTTAACTAGTATGATATATAGTTGATAAAAATTGTTGAATGATTGTTTGGATGATCTGCTAATTTATATTGTTGGATTTTATATAATCCAACTATTAGAACGGATGAGACCCTATTACGTTCCCATGTAAGAGCGGATGACCTTCGTATACGAATCTCGCTTCGAAGTAGTTGATTTATATTTTTATGATTATATATTATATGTGACGTAGGGGAACAGATTGGAGGGATCTAACAGGATTCCCCCACAATGTTGATTTTAATTTCATATATATAGTGATATATGACAGGATGAATGCCATATTGATGGCTTAGATATGATTTTGCTTAATTAGTGCTTTAGTAGCACTGGGCCTTAATTTGGTATTTCGAAATACTAAAAAAGATGATTTTGACGTAAAAATGATTTCGAAGTGATTATGAAAGTATATATGTTTAATGGTTTTTAAATTATTAAAAGGAATGGATTTGTTTTTAAACTAACATAAAGTTATGATTTTTGATGTTATAAAAGTATAGTTTTGAGAACTTTGATTTGGGATTTCTAAATAAGTTTATAAAAAGGATTTATAGAGGCAATACTTTATAAATAAAGAAATAGATTTAGAAACGGGATTTATAAATATTTTGTAAATGGATTTGAAATTTGTTAGGTAAATAGATTTATAAGTGGATTTTACGAATAAATTTTATTAATAAAGAAATGGATTTATAAGTGGATTTTGATAGCACAATTAGAATGAATTTATAAATAGAACATTGGAAATAAAGGAGTTTTATAAAATATTTGTTTTATAGATTTATAAAAATAGTTTTATAAATATGGGAATGATCGGGTTGATAATTTAAGTATTGATTTGTATTGAGGAAATAGGTTATGATCCAAAAGTTGGTTACTCATACTATTTAAATAATTTGAAGGGCTATTTATATTAATAATATGGTTTGAAATTAATAATAATGTTTATAAATAATATTTTGGTAGTTTATTATTATTTATATGGTAAGATTAAACGATTGTTTTATCCATAATGGTTTGAATTATTAATTATTTTTTAAAAGGTCAAAAGTTAATAATAATTATTCATTTATGATTTTTTCGAGATTCATAAATAGAGTTCTGTAAATGCACTTAGATTTTTATAAGAGGAGCTTATAAAACGGTTTGAAGATTTAAAGGGAGATTATTTACAAGATAAAGAGGTTTATAAACAAATTGATATTTATAAACGAGTTTTAGAAATGGATTTATAGGTTTATAAAATGGAATTTATAAATAATTTCATGGTTATATAAGGGTTTAGAAAAGACATGGGAATAATTTATAAATGGTTTATAAATATTTTAGAAATTTATAGTGGATTTTATAAATGATTTTTGGAGTTGGTAAAAGAGAGATCTTACTCGGTGTTGTTTAATATACTTATACAGAGAAGATAAGTATAAAGATATTTTCTAAGTATTGAAAATAGAAGGGTTTATGAATATATCTTTGCAAAAGTATTTTGATACAAGTATTTATAAGATGGTTTAATCAATGAAAAGATTAATTAAGGAGGCTTGGTGTTGCTTGGTGGTTAAATAAATATTGGTTTTCTCTATGGAATTAAATCCCTGATTGAATGTCTTTTATTCGATGGTTAAATAACCAACCATTGGAATTTGGACCCAAAAGAAATTTTGGAAATATTTAGGAGAAACACATAAGTAATATGGCACGGTCATCTGCAATGATGCTATATAATGCGTGTAAACCTTGTGTCATTCTTCTAGGACAATAATAAGGAATTCCGTCCACTAATGGTTAGGAGGTGATCTCCGATCTTATCTTTGACTGTTTATTTCCTAAAGAACTGGGGTTGAGTTTATCGAAAACTGTCGAGTTGTTACGAAGAGACGGGTCGGATTTGTTATTAGAAAACCACTTCAACCCAACTCAAGCTTTTGAAGTGAAGACACCTTGAAGACGATAGAATTGGAGATGAAATATCAAGCGCTTCATTCAGTCCCAGAACAAAATTGTATGGATGAATACTGATATTGCGTTGTTGCCTGGATGGCATTATTAGCATTCCAAGTGAGAAGTGCTACATAAATGGTAAGAGCGTGGCCACTTCAAGCTTCATACCCGGGAAATGAACAAAGTAGGGACATGCGGCAGGGCTAAGTGGGTTGCACCCTAGTAGGCTATGATCATCCCAAGTCTAGAATGATATTCATGTATGCTTCGGGTTCCCATTCTTTTGTTGTTGATTACAACTAAGGGGTGATCATATTCAGTGCTACAATAGAAGGGGGCAATGCCGGTCCTGAATAGCTGAGGTGCAATGTGTTGTAGCCACCCGTACATTTTATCTTGAGGTAATGTACCCTTTCATTATTGGAACTCATTCTCCAATACGAGCCTTCGGTTTGGTTATAGAACATAGTATGCTAGAATTTAGTTATTGTAACAATTCCGACTATGATTAACAAGCACTTGCATATTAGACATTATTATAATATAACAGGATTTCATATGAAATATTTTGTTATCATACGGTAAAAACTTATCCATATTTATGTGCGACGCGATCCTATGAGATACCTTTGATTTTTTTGAAAGGTTTCTATAACTTTAGAAATCTTGTTGAGTGTGTTTTCTCACGCTTGTTTTCCAAACCAATGTGGATGATATTTTATTATAATTCTCGAGTTAGACTGAACAACTTACAGATTTAGTTAGAATGCTTTAGAGCTTCAGGAGAGAAGTTGGAGACTAAGTGACGTATTCACGTATTTGTTTATTTCCATAGTTTTGTATGGAAACCCTCAACAATAATGAGGACAAGTTGTTATAACTATCTGGGCTGATGATTATGATTGTTGTTTTACTCTGATGGATGTATGTTTATAACAGCTTCTTTTTTTTGAAGATCATTGATATTATATTATATTTTGTTCTGCCGCGATTGTGAAATTCTGTGTTGGTTAGTTTATCTTCTGTTCTTTTCTTTCTTCTTTCTTTCTCTTAAATATTCGTCTTTCCATTCAATTTGGCTTGGACATGTGTAGTTTATTGTCATCTTGAATTGTACGAAAAAGTGGGCTGTTAAAATGTGTTATCGGAACTAAGGTTGAGTGAACACCTATACTTTGGAGGGAATTTACCCATTTGAAAGAGGGCAAGCGAGACCCTAGGATGAGTTAGAGTATACATATATGGGCGCATAATTTTTAGTGATTATTGAATGTTTTATACTGCGTTAATTTATCAGTTGAGTGGCTTATGAATTCTGGTCGATATATGGGAAGCAACGATGTCGATTGTGGTTTCTAAACACTTAAACAAGGCAAACCGACATGATATTATTTTAAAGTAGGTAAACGAAATAATTTTACCTAAGTTATATTTTATTTATAAAAGAATAGTTTTTCAGAAATTATAATAATTATACGGTATGTTTGGTGGTTAGTAAATGATAATATTTGATTATTATTATTTGTTGTTTGATGTTTTTGTTTTAAGAAAAGTTGTTATTATCATGCTTTAAACAGAGCTAAACATGTGTAAATAAAAATTATAAAATATTGATTATACTTAAATAATCAACATTTGTGTAAATGAACTACATAAGAAGCAATATTTTATAAATATGATTTATAAACGTGATTCATAAATGGAAAGAAAATGTAAAATTGGATTTAAAACAAGAAGATGGAGAATTTAAAACCCATTAATTCTGAAAATGGTTTTCAATGGTTTGGAAAAATAATAATAGTATTATTTTGAAAACATTTTGGGTTAGAAATATTTTAAAGAATTTAAATGAAATAGAAAGTACTAAGCTATCTCATTCACTAGAAAATAATTCTAGTGATGACTGCAACATCATCGACATTCATTTTCGAGTTTTTAAGTAAGGAATTGCTACCTGAGTAATTTACCATTGATGTTTTTTTGATAAAACAAATTTGTTTCAGATTCCGAAAGTGAAATTTGATATATAAATGAGTTATATATATATGATTTAAAAATTGTTTGAAAATAAAATCGGGTGTTAAATACCTTAGACTTTATGTAAATGTTTTGAAAAATCCTGAGATAATAAGTTTTATACTTATGATTTGAAAATAGTATAGATAAGAAAAGAAATTTAGAATCGAGATATGAAATTAAAATTTAACTTAGGTTAAGTTAAACAAATTCAGTAAAGGATTAAATGAAGCTGAAATGGGATTTGAAATGAATTGGATAAATCAGTGAAATGAATATATTTTTAAGTTGTGAAGTGATTATATAACCCTGAATCGTAAATATAGTATGTGAATAAACTTAAGTCAAGTAAATTTCATGAAATATTAAGTGAATAAGTTGCATAACGTTGTTTGAAATTCCACTTAAGTTGTATTAATGAACCTGAGTTATAAAATTTATTTGAAATTTTAGGAAATATTAATAAACAACGTTGTTTGAAATTTCATGAAATATTAATGAAGTATTAATGCATAACGTTGTTTGAAATTTCATGCTATATTGATTGTATATGCTTGTTAATACTAAAATAAGGTACATATCTCAGATTACATAATGTATTTTTATATTTTCCCTATGGGATGCCTCATCCTCGAAGATGAGATTTATATTTATGATTTTATATATATATATATATATATATATATATATAATTTTATGATCGAGCCACGCAAAAGAGATGTTGGGGAAATTTTTCGAAAATTTAAGGCGTTAGAAATTTTTTGACAACTTTGGAAAAAATTTGATAACTAAAAATTTGGAATTTAGTTTTATAAGTGAATGGTATTATCTAGTAACTATGACTTGATTTGAAAGACTTAGAAAAGGTTTATAAGAAGTTTCAACCAATTGACTTCGAAAGGTTATAAGGTTTAAGGGAGTTTGGTAATCAATTTCGACTAATTGTTTTAAAGGTTAAATGGCTGAGGAAATTTCCTTACTCGGTAATTTCGGGGATGAAATTCTTTTAAAGGGGAGGAATGTAACGACCCAGAATTTTAGTCAATTGAATTTGAAATATTTAATGGGTTTGAAATATTAAAAAGTCAATTTTATAAGTTGAATAATGTAAACTTCAAATATAGCGATTTATTTGATTATTAAATTGTTAAATTTAATATTGCAATTGTTTAAATAATTGATTTTGAATTTTATGAACATGATTTCAAAAGTTGATTTAAATTCTTTTTGAATATGAAGGAAGATAGTAAAAAAATTAAATTGAATTTAAAAGTGATTTAGTTGATTTTGGAAATTAGTCATTTTAATTAATGTGTAAAAATAGCCTTCTGAGGCACTCTCTTGGATTTCGATGAAACAAGTTCCATTGGATCCCTAATAGTATATTATTGTATGTCGTCGAATTTCGAGGCGATCAGATATATCATTTGGACGTGCGAGATCGGAACGCGTAGAAATTGATTTCAAATATTTAATAAATAGTTAGGTTTGGAGAGCTATCTTCTATATATGATCTAATTAAGTCTCAAGACTAGCTCCATATGTTTGAAATAGAGGTATAATATATAGGAAGTTAGGCGGAACGTCTCGATAGGAGTTTGATTTTTCAGTCGTTTTAAAGTGGGATATTGTAACATAAAAATATAAATAAATTAATATAGCCATACATGCCCATAACCATGGCCATTCTGCCCTCGGTCAACCTAGCTGGTTATAATACCCTTCCCGCCCAAACTACAGTTATGGGACCATTATATAGTGAATATGTTTATAGAAGAAGCAGATATAATAACTTATCATAACATAAAAATACCTACGTTTATGGTTTAATATCCTTAAAATCATTTCCATATGAAATATGTACCTTTAACCCATTATTTTTTATCAAAAAAATTTCTTCAAAAACTCAAAAATTAAAAGCCATTTCAAAGCTCTTTTATATTGCCATGGGTTTTCATCTAGAAAATGTGATTAGGTTCCTTGTTTTGAAAACAAAGGCTTTTGAAACCATAGACTTTTACTTTCGAAACCATTAGAATATCTTTCAAAAGAATTCAAACCTTCTTTTTAAAACACCTGAACATATGCCTTTCGAAACACGTAAAATACCCCTTATAGTAGAAACGAAACCACCATTTCGAAACCATCAAAACATTCCTTTCGAAAGTATTAAAGCATATATTTCCAACTTATAGAAGCATGGCTTCAACACCATTTGAAAGTACCTCTTTTGAAACCATTGGTTTAACCTTAAATATAATTTTTGGGTGAAAGTGAGAATAAGTGGAAGTAACCATTTCAAAACCATTAACCTTAAGGTAAAGAAATTTGGGGAAAATAGACTGCTTCAAAACCATCCTTTAAGAAGCATTAGTCTTTAAATAAAAAAATTGGAAGGATAACTTCGAAAGAACCTTTCGAAGCCATTGCCTTCGAAACCTTTAATTTAAGTGGCTACTGGAACCATTTTGAAAGCATTAGGAAAAAACTTTTATATTTATAAAACAAAAGCTTACTTTTTGACTACATTGAAAACTTCAACCAATTCGAAAGGTATGATGATAACAGCAAGGTTTCAAATCGGTTCAAAACTATATGTTCGAAAGCTCCATTTTAAAACATAATATAGGACAACTGATTCGAAAGCTACCCTTTAAAAAAAGGTGGCAATCCTTATTGAAAGCATTTAAAAGTACCTCAACCCTTTCTAAAGCATTTAAGCAAAATAAAGGCCAGTGGTTGATTCGAGATCTATTTGAAATGGCCTCGAACCCTTCAAAAGCATGGTTTCGACATTATATCTTTAGCCTATCTTTAATCCACTACATATCAAAGTATTGATACTATGTGTATTAGTTTTTACTTGGTTAGGGGCAGAGGTAGGGGTCGAAAGTTTCAAATGGGAGTTTCGAAGCAGTAAATTTTTGCAAAACTTTTTTGTTGCTTTTTAAAGTAAATGCTTTTCAACAAACCTGCCTTATTTGTAAAAATATAATTGGACGCCATGACCTTCACAAAAATCATTTCTAAAAAGACCGTTGAATTCATCTGGTATGAATTAAAAATGATTAACAAAGACTCCCTTCCCTTTAGCAAAACAATTATGACATTTAAGTCCTCCAGCTTAATTAATTTAATTTCCATAGTAAATCACTTAAGGAAAATCCCCAAAAATCACCATAATTCACTTTTAATATGTTATTTAACATATATAAATTTCAGATACAAAATCCTTTATATATTGTCCAAAATAAATTTAACCCAGATCATCTATTTCTTCTATTCAAAATTCATAATAAATATCCATAGCTTAGATAATTACAAAAATTTAAAACCATCTCCAAAATAATGTTTTACATAACATATTAAATCCTTATAGCATTCGAAACCCATTATATACGATTTTAACCTTAAATTCAAACTAAATTCTTATCAAAAAAACTTGTTAAATCCAACTAATTTTGGTAGCATATCATCATTAACCATCAAACCGGATTTAAACCCAAAATACATGCTCTTTAAAAAAAATGATATGGTTTTGATTATTATTTAATTTGCTTTTGATAAGGAACTTGAGATTTGATCTTGCTTAATCCTCATTAGCTCTATTCCTTAGTTTTTATTTGATTTCCCCCTAAAGGTATGGCCGGCTTTGAGCTCCCCATTTCCTTATGTTTTTAAGTTATGAACTATGAAAATGGAAATAGAATAAGGGTTTAGGGGTTAAGGTATTAGGGTTGAAGGCTATTTCCCATAATACCCTTGCCTTATTCGCTTATTAGTTAACTTATAAAACTGTTTCCATAAACCCATTCTTTAAATTTTATTTAATTATGCATAGCCACTATTTTAGTTTTCAAATATCAGTCTTTTTATCACTCTAATCTTTACATCATTCTATTTAATTTATCTAATTAAATCTCTTGAACAATGTTATTTAAATTTAGGGGTGTTGCAGACTCGCCTCCTTAAAGAATTTCGTCCTAGAAATTTAGTAAGGACTATATACTAAACACATTAATCATCTTAATATCTGCTAACTACCATACTGGCCTATCTGACCGGCAAACAGTCTATATAAAGAAAATATAGAACATACCACTATAGCATATCAGGATAAGTATCTTTAATCTTGCCTTTTGTCTCCCATGTACAATTCTTCTCATTATCGCTCCACTGAGCTTTCACCAACTTCACTGTCTTGTTTCTTAACCTCTTCTCATGTCTCATTACAATCCAAACTGGTTGTCTAACAAAAGTCAAATTCGACTCTACTATCAAATCTTCCAACCCTGTCGGAGGAATAGTAGTCTTTGGATCGTGTACATACTTACAAAGATGGGATACATGAAACACAATATGGACATCAACCATACTTCTCGACAACTCTACTCTACATGCGAGCTTTCCTATCCTCTCTATAATCATAATGGACCAACATATCTCGGTGTTGGTTTCCTTGACTTTCCGAATCATACCATTACTTTCATCGGTGATACCTTGATGAAAACTCTATCTGCAACAGAGAAATCTATATCTTTATGACTCTTAAATGTGTAACTCTTCTGGCTAGACCGAGCTTCCTTCGTCCTTTCTCCGATCAACCCAATCTACTATATCGCCTCTCCAACCAGATCTGGATCCAAAAATAATCCGTCTCCAGTTTCCAACCGACATGCTGGTGAATTGCATGGCCTTCCATACAAAGATTCAAAAGTCACCATTCCTATACTAGTCTAGTAACTATTATTATAGGAAAATTCTTTCAGCATACAACTCTTAACAAATCCTTAAGTACCTTATTGACCCTCTTTGTCTAACCATTCGTCTGAGGGTGATGGTACTCATCTTGAGCTTGGTACCTAAGACCTCCTACAGATTTTTCTAGAATTCACTAGTAACCAAAGCATCTTCGCAACTAACTATACTTCCAGGAATTCCATGCAGTCTAACTATGTTCTTCATAAACAATTTAGCTAAAATAGGTGCTATCCTGGTTGACTTAACTGGAATGAAATAGGCACTCTTTGTCAACATGTCTACTATGACCCAAATACTTTCGTTTTCTCTATTCGACTTTGGCAACCCGTCTATACAATCCATGCACAACAAATCCCTTTTTCAAACTGGTATCTCAAAAAGGTTGAAGCAATCCACTCGACTTCTGATGTTTGGCCTTCACTTATTGACTATTTGCACACTGCCTAACCCACCACCAACATCGTTCTCCATACTTTCCCCATAGAAGCTCCTCTTCATATCCTGATACATTTTGGTTCCCTCACGATGAATAGTAAGATTGGATCGATGACATTCTCGAGAAACTTCTT
The DNA here is from genome assembly GCA_030765085.1 of Allium cepa. Classification (NCBI taxonomy): domain Eukaryota; kingdom Viridiplantae; phylum Streptophyta; class Magnoliopsida; order Asparagales; family Amaryllidaceae; genus Allium; species Allium cepa. The sequence goes on along the minus strand of CM060938.1, from coordinate 397,881,519 downwards.
TCCTTAAGTCCTCAACATCCAGAACACAAAACCGTCCCTTTTTCTCCACCATCCTCTCTGGTCAAGACTAAAATCCTTTTGTTCCTCGATCTCCGATCCACCTTCAAGGCTTCTAATATTCTCGGCTAGTAATGGAATGTCTTTCTGCTTAGAAGTAATCCTTTCGGTCAGTACAGGTCGAACCTCCAAGTAGGACAAATAGGCGGTGCTTTAACTATAACTAGCAGACGATCTTAACTGCACACTACAAGTAGTCAAAGCTTCAAGATCTTTCCATTCTTATACATGGCTAACACCACATTCTGGTGTTTTCTGCTAAGAGCATATGCTACTTTATCTCCTTTTCCAGGCGTATACTCTATACCAAAATCATAAACGGCTAGAAACTCCAACTACCTTTGTTGTCTCATATTCAACTCCTTTTGAGAGAATAGATACCTTTAGGACTTATTATTAACAAGAAAACTTGTCAATGCCTCAAAGTAGAATTCAAAGTGCAAGAGTCTTCTTTGAAAGGGACTTTGATTAGGTTGAGAAAATTGGAATCTTATTACCCTAAAATCAACCTTTCGAATAGGTCGTTGTAATAAAAAAATTCTCTTTATTTAACCTTTTGATTCGGTCGACTCACCTAAATCCCCTTATTTTAAGTCCTTCGAAATTGCTGGGTTACTTTGGTTGTCCTATCGAAACCTCATTTCGAAACAATGGTGATGTACTAAGGGTTGGCACTAAGGATTCGACAATGTAGTTTGAATGGATATGTTTCGACTACATCGAAGGCTTGTCTCTTTGATGGCTTAGGTTTTGCCCTGTAAATCTATGGAAAATAAGTTAAGTTTAAGGTTTCGACTCACTCGAAAGGTGACCATTATGTATCCTGATATTAGGTGTTAAGACATAAAGGAAATTGGATAAGTTATGGGTTTCAGCTCCTTTAGAAGATTACCTTTCGACTAAGTCGAAGCAAGCAGATCATAACTAAATCTAACCATTGTTTCAAATCAACTGCATATTCAAAAGTAACATGATCTTAGTTTCATTAAACTCAAGTCGTATGGTTAGATTAAATCCCCAATCTAATTTTAGAATTGGAGTTTACGATCTTAAGAAAATACCAGAGTAGAGTGACTGAATCCGGATCCCCAAAACCAGACTTTTAGGGTCTTATTTATAGGTGCGGGTTGGCACCATTCGACTCGGTGATTTCACCCTGGTCAAAAGGTAGCTTTGTAGACCTTTCTTCGCCTTTGACATAGGCGCATCCCTTTGCATCACATTTTAATGGATTTGAATGCTTCCGTCTTCATCGAAAGGAGTAGGTGCGCCTTTTCCCCTTATGTTGCTTCATTGTTGCAAGTGAGAAGGAGCATGAGCTTTCAAATTTGTTAGCAAGTATATCCTTGAGGTTTTGGTATTGAAAAACTCTGGGTTTCGATGTAGAAGGTAGCTTCTAAAGACATACTTGCGGATAGATGCAAAACCCTTTTTAGTTATGAAAGGTTTCGATCGGTTCGAAAGCCTTAGTTATTCTTTCGAAGGCGTTGTTCCAACCAAATGCTTTTGAGTAGTTTGAATGAGGGTGAAACCTACGGTTTCGAAAGGTTTGGCACGCATATGATTGGCTGTCACTAGCTACCTCCAAAAGGTATTCCTCAACCCATTCGAAAAGCCTTCATGTAGGTGAAAGCATCTCTTTGGAAAGGAGGCAATCGAAGAGGAAGGGTGTTGTCGACCCCATCGAAAGCTTGCAACACATCTGACCCTTGACTATAGCATCCCTTCGACTTCTTTGAAAGGACATGTTGGTATTATTATCTCTTATTCTTCCTTATCTCCTATTCACCTTGGTTTCGACAAGGTTGAAGTGGGAATTGGTGGTAACATTTTCCCCTCCTTGTGATGGGATGCCCTTGACTTTTCAAGTCATATGTTTCAAGACTCCAACATTTTTTCTGCCTTTTCGTATTCTCATGCAAATCCTAGCCATTTATTTAAATTTAATCCTATGGTCCGTTCTTCCTACCGACTTTTCATTTAAACTGCTCTTCTTTCTTCTCCATTTTCATTTATCTATGATAAAAGAAATCTTCAGCAAAAATAAAAATTCTCAATTTCTTAAATAACCCATCTTTCCAACAAATAGAAGCTTGAATTCAAAGTAAGTTTTTGTTATTTTGCGTTTTGAAATGATTTTTTAATGATGAATTTTGATTTTAAAAGTTTATTATGTTTTAACTCAAAACATTATTTTAATTATAGGATTTGGGTTTTTCATTCATATGAAAGTATCCTTCGATTCACTTTCATGGCTTATTTTGTTTCATTTCCTTTGTAAATTTACATTCAGAACTCATTTGATTTGGATTTCTTTAAGTTTACATTTACATCTTAGGATTTTTACATTTATTGATCATAAATTCGCACTTAAATAAATTTAGTTATTAATTTTTTGAAATTTTGAGTTAAATCGAATTTGGGGAAGAAGGAATTTTCCAATTACTTCATACAGAAGTTTTAGCGGCATGAATGATCACTTAGCGCTGTAATTTTACATTTCTACCCTTTCGAAAGGGGTTAAGGTGGCTAACTTTATTTTGCTTCTTCTACATCTTTTGATGAGGTTGAAAGGTAGTCTAGCACCTATCTCTTAATTGATCTCGTTGAAAGTTTAATGTAGTTAATATAGAACGTACTTCTTTGAAAGCATAAATAAACTTTAGTATACCCTGGTACTCTTCAAAGAAGTTGCCTGATATTCTTCAATAAATGATTACACAGTACATACCTTCGAAAGCGTAACTTTTATTTTATATGTCTCAGAACCTCTTATAACTACTTAATTTTGATTTATTTTAGGGAATGGATGGAGTTAGGAATTCAGTTTTCCTTTTACAAATAGGATTGTGAGAAAACACACTTCGTTTAAGTTGAAAATCAAATTAAACCTTTCAACTTGGTCGAAATCTACTATGCCGATTCAAATTTAGTGGGCGATATGCTTTCAAAACCATATACCCCTTCCGACTCTCTTGACACATTTTATAACCAATTGGGGTTCAATCACCATTTTATACTAGTATTTTCGAAGCTTCCCAAGGCCTTTTCATTTTTATTAATTAAAACTCAAATCTTTTGACTTAATTAGCATATAAGGTTTCGATAACATTCATATTCTTTTAGTGAAATAAAGTTCTTTTGTTTTGATAGTGTCGAAATATTCATTTGTCTTATTTATTGAATGTTGTTAGCATAAACTTGTGTTCAAATTTGTTGTATATGCTCCAACTACTCCCTTCAAGAACAAAGTTTTCCTTGAACTTTCAACATTGTTGTAGGGCGTTTGTTGGATGTGCACTTTCATTCTCCCTTCGACCCTATCGAAAGCTCAACAAATTTCATTTTTCTAAATTAAATCTTACATTATTTCCAAGATACCAAATTTCATGTTCTGGTTGATATTCGAATTATTGTAATGGGTTTCCGATATCCTTGAAAAATGTTGATTACATAGCAAATTATAACTTCTAACCGAAATGATTTCACCTGGTAGGATCATGGGTATGAAAAAGACTTCTCAAAAACTAGAAAAAGACACAGCACTAGTGATGGAATCTTCTCCAAAGAAGATTGAAGCAACTTCCCAAAATTCCTTAATATCTACTTAGGATGAGGTGGATGCAATTCTTAATGACTTCGACATCACTGGGGTAGAAGTTATTCCCACTAGTGATAGAGACACGATCTAAAGCTCGTATGAATGATATTTTTCTAGACTGCTATCTACATTTGGCATGGGGATTTCTTGCCTTTTTCAGATTTCTTGGCCAAATTCTTGATCCACTTAGGCATTGCTTCCATCTAGCTATCACCAAACGTATATACGTATCTTCTATCCTTGGAACTCATGGCACTGGAGTCTTGGATTCTATCACTAAATGCTAAAGTTTTGAACAACGTAGTTCGATCAATTTAACTCAGCAATCTGAATAATCAAATTTTATAACAAACCCCCCTCCCAAAAAAGCTAATATCCGAGGAGGTAAACAAATTCAGAGATTAGGAAATGCAATTCTTCTTTGTTAAAATGCTTTCCCAACATCTACAAAGTTTTCTCTTTCCCTCGTAAGATGATCACAGTCTTAATTTTTATTTAGTTACTTTATTTTCTATTCTTCGTATCCTTGTCAGGTCCTTTCGCTAAAGATCTAAATGACGAGGATAAGAGAACCATCAAGCTATTGGTTGCTACTTCAAATAACATAGGAAATAGGCTTAATTTGTTGATCCCCTCAAAACTTCAAAAGCATTCCCCCTACCACGAGGTCAGAGGATACTCGATCAACCTCCCTTAGTTCAGCACACATCTCGGAGTAAACGATTCCTTTCTTTGGATGATCCAAAAACTTCTCCCCAGTATCTCTAATTTGCCCCGATCACTCTGGTAAGTTAAACGTAGTACTTATATTTTTTTGTTATGTTACTTTTTAGATTACTCCATTGTCTTATATTTTTTTGAATCTTCAATAACTACTCTACACATTAAACCAATTATAAGTGATCGAGCTCTACCAACTTCTACATATCGTGCATCATCTTTGACTCAGGCAATTGTTGGGTCAAAGATGGCTGCTAAAAGAAAATTGGGTAAAGTGGTCGTGGTAGAACCAGCCCTAAGAAGGCCGAGATCGTTCAAGTTCCGGATTCTCCATCGCTAGAAGAGGGGGAGACTGTTGATATTGACAATACTCTTGAGAGTCCAACAGTTGAAGCTTCTCTTGATAGACCCAAGAAGACTCCCTCAAAGGTAGATCTTCTATCATGCATTGCCATCTCCTACTCTCCTCGTGTGATTGAGCAAATGCAAAAAGATTTGGGGATTTCGACCCCCTCTAATGAGTTCCACTCATCCAGATCCACGTAACCTGTCCCTCAGAATGATTTAAAAAAAAGATTCAGTCTATTTTGAATTCTCCATCCTTTACTTCTATCCAACCACCTTTGTCCATTTTTTATCCAATGAATCACTGTTGTTCTCTAATTGAACAACAACTTCTGGTATGATTAATATCACTTAACCTTATTGTTATTATTACTCTCTAATTTTTTGACTTATGTTATACTTTTTCTTTCAAATTTCCAGAAGCTTTCACTCTCTATAAGAAGGTATATTAAAATATTCCACAAAGACATCAAGGGGTTCAAGAAGAAATTTCAAATTTAAACAGCCAAGTCCCCTCCCTCTCTGCGGGTAAAACTGAAGCTGTGATTGAGATAGATAGATTGAGAGCTTCTCTTGCTCAATTAGAGTTTGTTATTTCTGAGGAAAGGAAAGAACATCAACTCCTTACTCACCAAAATTTGGCCTTGAAAGTAATCCTAAAAAAAAATCTAAGGCGAAAAAGCTCAATTGGCAGCAAAAAAATCATCTCTTGTGAAAAGGTTGGAGAAAAAGAAAAATTATCTAAAGTTGGATGTTAATGTTATCTACGATGCAAAGCAACGGGTGTCTCAATTCCTAAATACTTCCCTTAATGACATTGTTGTTAATTCTTTTGAAGAGACCATAATGCTTGCTTACACCGACAACATAGACAAATGCCTAGATTTGAGCTTTCCTTCATTCAACCCTGCTCTTGCCAACATATTTATGGGCAAAGTTAAAAGAATGGAGCAGGATGTTGAAGTTCCTAAAAGAGAGGAGATCGATGCCTCTAAAATCTTATCCTTCGAAGTACCTTACTTCGAAGTAGATGCTGATTCTGATGATGAAAGTGATAAATATGAAAATGCCGAGGATGATGGCGACAGTGATGATGATGATAATGATAACAAAGATGATGATGATGATAATGATTATAATGAAGATGGAGTTCAGGGTTCAGGTGGTGATGTGGTGGTCACACTGATGTTCGTGAAAAAGATGATGTTAACAACACCGAGGCTTCAGAAAAGATCAACTCTAACCCCATTATTCATGAAGCAAGCCCATATGAATCCCCTACATCTTCTGGCCTTAAAGTGAGGACCATTAAATTAACATGGAAGAACAAAGAGAAAAGAGGCAAGTCCCTCAAGAAACAGTTCCCATTTCTCAAGTATGGAATTCTTTGTTTAAATGACTCTGGCTTCCCAAATAATAATATTTTACCTCTTTTATTTCAGATAAGAAGGAAATCCATTCACCCTTATAAAACCAAAATTGGAAGAAAACAATAAGAAATTAATAACTTTCATAGAGAGTTAGATAAGAGTTAAAAAACACACTATTCTCTCCGATATGAAACATAGACTTAACAGAAGTGCCGCAGTGTTAGCGTCTTTCAAAATGAAGATTTATCCCATGACTGAGGAAGACGCGCCTTTGATATAATAGCCTTTTGAAAGAGAATTGAGAGTTAATTACGATATTTTGGATGTTTGTTGAAGAAAGAAACATCCTTTTATACTTTTTATACAAATCCTATTGTAGACACCCAATTGTAGATTTATTTCATACTTAGGCGATTCTAGTAGGGGCTTACTTAGGCATTTACACAAGAGATAATTGGGATGAATTTGGATCCGATTCACATCCTAGAGCATGTTGGAACTTACCACAAGTCAGATCGATTCCCTAAGAGTTTCTTTTTGAGAAACTTAAATACCATAGGGGTAAATTGGTTGTAGAGTTATTTAAAAATTCAATTTTATATGAACTAGTTCAAAGTTATGTAACAATATTGGTTTATCAATTTCTTACTCTAGTTTCCTTTTATACTTGTATTTTATTATGTTATCATAGAATAAATGTCCAACATGCAATCTTATCTCTAGAGATTATTTAAGCAAGCCTTTAAACTAAGAAGAAATTATCTAGAGAAGGCTTCACTTTTGAAATCTTCGAAATTAGCCAAATATTGCTTTCTTAGAGACTTTCAAAGACTTTACATGGAACATCCTAGTCTTCGTTTTGAATTTCTTAGTGAAAATATAGAAAAGTTTCTTAAGGAAATCCAGACACATCATACCAAATTAATATGTGGTTGCGATAGTCCTACCACCATGGAGTAGGCCTGCATTAAATATCCTCTAGTTATTACTCTAGAAGGATATAATATCCCTTTGGATTCAACAGTTATTCTTTCGACGAATTCCTTGAAAAAAGTCAAAAATGCTATTTCACAACTTTAAGTCTAGAACAAGTGTCTAAGAAATTATAGCTTTTGTTTTATTTCTACTTAAGTTGTAATCATTTATTGTTACATTCAAGTTTTGATTGTATCTTCTTTTTGTTTGTTTAAATAGGAGTTAGAGCTATCGGCAACGCTACTCTTGTTTGATTTGACATATCGCCTTATTATGGATAGGTTGTTAGTAGATCTTGAAAAAAAGAAGCTCCTTGATGATCCTTTATCTACTCGTTTCTAGGGTAAAACCGAAGCACTACAATGGCATAGCAGATTTTTGCTTCGGCAAACAATCGTTTGAAATCTTAATAATCAGATCGCAAATCTAGAGGAGGAGGTATGAGCACAAACGAAATGATTTCCATATTGAAGCGTCAAATTAAATCAAATCCTTTAATCGATTTTGACCATATGATGTCCGAGCTTCTCTAGAAAACTAGTGATTTGGAGATTAAGTTAAAAGATGTTAGACTCGGTGTGAATCATCAAAATTCATCATGGGAAAAACATTTCAAACATCGATTCACCAGCTTCATCCATTATTCCATATGTTGCAAAATCAATAAGTATACTTCCCTTCCCATGTAGAAGTTTCCTCGTACGACTGATCGTCCTCCTGGCTTGGATGAGATGGTAGCAGGAGTGTTAAACAAAAATGTGGATAACACCCCAAGCTAGTGTGTATTAGAGCCAATTTGTAGAAATTCCACAAATTCCCTTAGGGTTTGTAATAAATTACAAAACCGTTTGAATTTGAAAGTGGATATAAAAAATAAAATAAGCAAAAAAATGAATATGCCCAAGCCACATTTTTATTCAAATATTTGTCTATTACAAGAGGAGCTATTGTAGAGAAAAAGAAATTCTCGTCCCCTTTATGTGGGAATACATCTGTATTTATAGAGTTAGGATATGGAGTGCTTGTTTTAATCCATAATGTGGGACTAATAGCTCCATAAGAGTTGTGAAGAAGTGTGAATACTTTGACAACTTTATGAAGGAAAGTAGGTTAATCCCCATTAAATTTGCTTTGTGGATGGCACTAGTTTATTCCTCTTTACTTTATTATCTATATGTTATAACTTAGACCCGGTGTAGCTTCAATAATCATGAATTATGACTTTGATTCTTCATAAATTTGATGGCATGCTATCTTGATAAGGTATGTTAATATCTTCAACATTATTCATATCGTTGCTAGTGTAGCATGGTTACCGTTTGTCTTTGTTGCCTTCATATACCAAGGACATGTGGATAGAACTTATGTGAAAGGCCTTGACTTCTTTCATGGACCTCCTTTTATGGTTAAGGAACTCCTTTTGACTTTGTCTAAAGCCTCTCTCTTTGATGTACATGAAACTCTCTTTCGACTCTATTAAGGGTACATATTCCAATAGTTATAAAATCCCTTTCGACTCCATCGAAAGCATCGTTCCTAATGTTTGTTTTGCCTTCCTTTAGAAGTCTTTGATAGCCTAATTTCTTTAACATATGCAGAGCTCTGTTTTTTATTGACTCAAAAGTATTGCATGGAACTAAATGAACTCGTCTAGTTGAATGATCCCTTCAAAGGGTTCAGCTGCTTCAGACCTTATTGCTTCAAAAGGTTGTCTTGGCCAGACTGGTGATCTCTGAATTTTTTGCTGGCTTGTCTTCAAATGCCTTCAAAATCCCATTTTTTCAAATCAATCCTCCCCTTTCTCCATCACCCTTTCGACTTAGTTAAAGGATACCTTTCGCTTCTTTTCTTTCGACTTGGTCGAAAGTTTGAGATGCGGAATCGTGTATAGGTGGCTAACTTGAACTTGGTCGAAAGGATGCGTTGACTTTGTTGGAAGGTTCAATCAAGGCGGAGGTTTAAATTTTGGTTGAAAAGGTATTTTTGAGCCCTTCTGACCTCCATGGAAGCTTGGGTTTCGCTTATCCTTGTTGAAAGCAACTTTTCGACTTCGTTTAAAGGTCGTCTTTACCAAAACTTCCTCTCGACTCCATCGAAAGGTTGTCGTTGTCAAAAGCTACCTTTCGACTTTGTTGAAAGGTCGTCTTTTTCAATGTTTTCGAAAGCTGTTAAATTCTCCTTTTTCAATGTTTTTGAAAGCTGTTAAATTCTCGTCGATTGCTCCTTCTTTCATCTTACAACCTTGAGACTATTTTATAGATAACATTAGTCCCCCCAAACATGTATGAAAAAAGCTTTTGTTCTTTAGGAAAAAAATCCAACAATTCCTTGGACATTTCCTGTAAAACATAATGTAAGTATCATCTCTTGTTATCAACACTGAAATCATTATGTAAAAGTATATACTATAGTTTGTTCGATTAAATTATTAGAGATAGTGTCATGTTTTTCGGTAATAGGTTTTTAGAAATCCAAATATGGAATTAGGAGTCCAAAAATTATCATTTGCAAATAACAAATGATGAGAAGTCCACAACAGAAAACCGGAAATCCTTATCGGATATTAATAGAGATCCCGATATCCCACTTTGGAAATTATAAGAGACGACCAAAAATTCGACTCTGGCTATAATAATTAAAAGCTCGAATCCCTGATTCGGGTATTAATAAGAAATTCAGAAATCATTATCTGGGATTAATAAAGGTCAAAAATCTTTATCTAGTAATAAGAATAGAAGATCTGAAGCCAGATTTGGGTATTAATAAGAAGTCCAAAATTCGTCATCTGTAAATAGCATTAGAATACCCAAAACCGAGATTTGGTTATTAATCAGGAGTCCATAAATCATTTTCTGGAAATAGTAGACGTTCAGAATCTTTATTTGGTAATAAGAATAGAAGATCAGAATACCTACTCTTGATATTTAATAATAGAAGGCCAAAATACCATTCTAGGCAATCAATGGAAGAAGACAAGGATGCCACTTCCAGAATATCACTTCTGCTAGTTAATAATAGAAGGCCATAATACTATTTATGGTTGGCAATTAATAATAGAAGAACAGAATATCATTTCTAGTAATTAATAATAGAAGACCAAAAAACCAATCTGAAAGATGTTCATGAGAAATCGGAGAATTCTTTCTCATTCTTTTGTCGAATATGCCATCTTCAGGCTTTGCTGATATCTTGCATGCTTTTTATTTCTTGGGCCCGAGTTTTCTTTATCCATTTGTTTTGGCCTATTTCAAGAAACGAATTTTTTATCCAATTATCATGCTTATTTCAAGCAGTGCCCATTTTAGGGTGTTGTCATTTTAGACGTTGCCATTTTACATGTTGCCGATTTCTAGTGGTGCCCATTTTAGGCAAGGACTTTTTTAGTCCATCGGACATTTCATCCGGGTTTTCATTGCGCTTGGCTAGCTTATTCTCAAGCAGGGCCCAAGGACTTACCCAACTTCCCTCTAGGAGGCAACTTAGCCTGGCCATAGCGTGACGTGACTAAGGGCTTGTTCGGTAACTTGGCCAGGCCATAGCATGGCGAGAACAAGGGATTACTCGTCCTCCCTCTAGGAGGTGCCTTTTCATGGCCATAGCATGGCGTGGATAAGGGCTTGTGCTGCTTTAACCTGGCCATTTCTTATTTTGGCGTGGCTATAGGCTTACGCCCTCCCTCTAGGAGGTTCCTTGACCTGGCCATCCCGGCACGATCAAGGGCTTTCTACCATTATTAGTAGCCTACCATTCTAGGTAGTCCAAGTTTAAGGAGAATTTTACTCCCGGCCATGTAGACTATTCTTAATGAATCATAGCAGAATATTCTCGAAAATGCTTTACTTATTCAATGTCGAAAAATATAGTTTCAATTGTTCTGTGTTTCTTGGTACCATATTACCATTAGGATGGCATAAATTGTAGGCCTCTAGGGGGACTTCTTTGAAAATCATTACCAGACCTTCCTAATTTGGTATCAACGGTCCACCTGATGGGTTTCTTGCATTGGCCATTACACTTCTGAATATCAAATCTTCTTGTATGAATGTCCTCGTTTTTTACCTTTGAGATGTAGTGCTTTGATGTCCTCCTTTGGTATTCAGCCGTTTTTTAGTTGCTTGATCTCTTAGTTCGTGAATCAAGTCAGGTTGTTCCTTTTTTAGCCCCTGATTTGGGTTGAAGGCGTAGGCAATCCTTCAATTAGAAGGTACTTTTCACATTTTTTAACGTATTTGATTGCTTGGTTGGTTAACTGTAGCCAGTGAAATACTTGTCTTATTATCTTTTTGGCCAACTTGGTCCCATTGGAGGGATCTTCACAAAGTCCTTTGTGGGCTTCCTTTAATATTCTTAATCCATTCTCGGATTTTTACACATCGCTAATAGGGAAGGGCATATCCTTTCTTGTGCAAATCTTCATCCATAATGGTAAAGTTTTGGGTTTGCCTCTTTAGCTTTCGTGCCTCTGTTTTATCTGCAGGTAGTTTCCTATTGACAATATAACTCATAACCAAGGCTATCCAAGTGTTTTCATAGTATTCTTTCGTTATTTGAGCTGCGAATTCTTCACTTGGCATTTCCTGACCGATTTCCCCTACTTCTTATGCTATGGCCCGTGATCGGTTTAATACCAGTAGATCATTAGTTTTCTCTTATTTATTTTCCTCAATACTGGAATTAGGCTGAAATTCCATAGGCACAATTCGAGTTTCAGGGCTCCTCTTGAACTTTCCAACTTTGCCAATGAATCTACTTGGGAATTGTCTCCCCTTGGCATTTGGTGTACATGGAAATCTTTGAAAAATGTAGCATTTTTAATACCTTTATTACATACTGACTGAATTTGGGATCTTTTGTTTGGTATAATTTTTTGATTTGATTGTCCATTAATTGGGAATCATTGAATATTTAAATCCTTGGGATTTTAAGTTGTAAAGCAAGGGTCAATCTTACGACCATAGATTCATATTCTGCCATGTTGTTAGTTGTTGAAAAACCCAATTTCATAGCATAATGAAGTCTGTGTCCATCAGGAGTAATTATTACGTATCCTGTTCTGGACCCTTGTTTGTTTGAGGCACCATCCACAAATAACTGCCATTTTTGTTTTAGTCCTTTTCCTTCTCGGATTGCTTTGAAATGAATCCCATACATTCATTAATGAAGTCAGCCAATGCTTGTCCATTTATAACCGCTCTGGTTTGATATTCCATATCATATTGACCTAGCTCAATTCCCTACTTAATCAGATTTCCAGAGGTTTTCAGGTTTATTGAAGGCTTGTTTTGTCATTCAATGACAGAAAATCACTAAACCGTTTTCGGCGATAAATAGTAGTAGACCAAAAAGTCATAGCTGTAAAAATTTAGAAATCATTAATGCTTTGTACGCCATCTTTTAGGCTTATTATTGTTGATATTCTGTGTACCCTCCTTTGGGTATTGACATCTTGAGAATATTGTGTGCCACTTCTGGCTTTAAAGTTTTGTGTACCCTTCTTAGGGCATTGACATCTTAAGAGTATCGTGTGCTACTCCTGGCTCTAGAGTTTTCTGTACCCTTCTTAGGGCATTGACATCTTGAGAGTATTATGTGCCACTCCTGGCTTAGACGTCTTAGTCCTTTGTTGTTATTACCACTAGGATTTGGACTTTTCATCCCACTTCTAGGCATTGGTCTTCTGGTGTGGACTCTATTGTCCCTTAACAGCCTCTGTGTTCTGGACTCTATGTCCCTTTCAAGTGGTTTAGATCTCCATTTGAATCGTTTTGTCAGAGACACTAGCAAGGCATAAGGTATGCCTTTGCTCATAGATTCTTAATTGGCTTCGTCAAGACAAACGCTTCGGTAAGCATAGTGCACCTCATACCTTAGGTCGTCCATTATTTATACTCGATAAGGTAGCGAGTTTTTATTATCATTATAGCTTGAGGAGGTTTTCTCATCATGAATCTTGCTTGTTAGTTCAAAATAATTTTTTCAAGCTTTTTTGGAAAATAACTTTATGACCTTCCGGCCAATTCATGCATTTGGAGAAACCCTTTGTAAAAATAGAAGCATGACTTTCTTGGTGGAAAACTTTCTTTCAGATGAAAGAATCTTTTTTTAAAAGGTACCCCAATATACCAAAAATCGATTTTTATAAAATTCTTTTGTTTGTTTAGGTTTTGAGTCATCGAGCTGAAAAGCTTTTGGATATTTGAACTCTTCTAATAGAGAAGCCCCTTCCTAGTATTGTTACCAAGAAGGGTTGTTGCGCTAATCTTGTGATAGAAATGGGGATCTCAAATAAGAGACTGAATGGTCACGATTCATGAACCAATAGTCTTTAAGTAAGAGTAAACTATTCTAATTAGAGTTTTAGCGTTGCTGGCGAGCCTCGAAAAATCAAAATCTTTCTCTGGAGAATGTGTATAAGTTTATCCTTTTCAATGATGTCCGAAAATTTTGAAAGTGCTTTTGTCAACACATTTCAAGTCAAAATCTTTTATAAGAAGTTACTAGTGTTAAAAAACGTATTCTCTTCTTTCGACCATTCCTTCTCTCAGACAATCCTCGCATCCTTGGATTATCCTGGGGGATTTCAACTGTAGTTTCTCTCTCTCTGATAGAGTTGGTGGTAATCCTCTCTCCTTATCTGAAATCAAACCTCTTGCAGACACCCTTGTTGATGCGGATCTTGTTTCAGTTAGGTCTGTGGGTATGCAATTCTCTTGGAACAATAAAAGGAGACATGGATGCAGAACTTTCTCTAGAATTGATCATGCCTTCTCTAACCATTGTGCCCTCTCCAAATGGCCTCTTCTATTCAACCATCTCCCTCCTCCTCTTCTTTCTGATCACTCCCCCCAGATAATTCACCTTCATGAAGCGGACATGAGGAAAACAAATTTTAAATTTTTTAATTCTTGGGTTTCTGAACCAGACTTTAAAACTACTGTGTCTACTGCATGGAATAAATCTAAAAATGGTAATCATATGTTTGTCTTGCAGGAAAAATTGAAAGAGTTGAAGAAAGTTCTGAAGCAATGGGCGTTCATCAAACACGGAAAAGGTGATAAAATGAGCACTCTATTAAAGGAAAAGCTCACTGATGTCCAAGCTGCTATGATGGACTCTGTTGATAATGTTGATCTCTCTGAATCTGAAAGTACTTTGTCTCTGAAATACTATGAAGCCTTAGCTAGGGAAAATGAAATGATTAGGCAGAAGTCCAGAATAAAATGGAAGGACTATGGAGATATGAATAGTGCATACTTCCATGCTAGCCTCAAGAATAATCAAAGAAGAGAAAACATTGTTTCTATCTACGATATGAATGGTGATCTCCACTCTTCTCCTGTTGAAGTTAGGGAAGCCTTTGTTAATCATTTCTCTGACCTTTACAGCAATATTAACAACTTCTCTCCTAACATAGAACAGATCCCTGAAAACATCTTGCCTAAACTTAAAACTGAAGACTATAACTCCCTTTGTATGGAAGTCACCCCTGATGAGATTAAACAGGCTATGTTTTCTCTTAACACTAGTTCTTGTGGAGGCCCTGATGGGATGAATGCTCTATTCTACACCTCTTGTTGGACGATTGTCTCTGCTGATGTAACCAATGCAATACTCCTTTTCTTCAAGAAATGTAAAATATACAGGTCTTATAATTATACTAATATAGCCCTAATTCCTAAAGTTAAGAATGCGCACAGAGTTAATGAATACCTTCCTATCTCCTGTTGTAATACTATATACAAATGCATCTCTAAGATCATTGCTACCAGACTTAAACATATTCTTCCTCATATTGTATCCAATAATCAGGCTGCATTCTTGCCGGGTAGGAGCATTCTGGACCACGTCCTCCTCTCCCATGAACTCATTAAGGGCTACAAACGCAAAAATGCTTCTCCTAAAGCGATGATGAAGCTCGACATAATGAAAGCTTTTGATATGCTTCAATGGAATAGCATTGTTCGAATCATGGGTTACATGAACTTCCCTCCACACTTTATAGCTTGGATATATGAGTGTATCTCCTCTCCGACTTTCTCAGTTAATATAAATGGTATGAATGAAGGATTCTTTGTTAGTACGCAAGGGATCAGGCAGGGTGACCCCCTTTCTGCTTATATTTTCATTCTGATCATGGAACTACTTACGAGGCTGCTGGATAGACTTATATACCAGGGTGGTTTCAAGCTTCATCTGGCATGCAATGACCCTCAGATCTCTGCCCTAATGTTTGCGGATGACTTAGTGGTGTTTTGTTCTCATGATATAATACAGTTACGAACATTATGAACACTCTTGACCAATTCTATAATATGACGGGTCTAAAGGTTAATTTGGCTAAATCTGATATCATTATAGCTGGAGTAAGTCCTGAACAGTGTACTCACATTTCTCAAATCACTGGCGTGACCCTAAATAATAACACTGTTACTTACTTGGGTCTACCCCTGTCTACTTCGAGGATATCAACTAACCAATGTCTGCCGCTATTCGAAAGGATAACTGCGAAACTTAACTGTTGGACCGCCAGGTCTCTAAGTCAAGCAGGTCGTCTCACTCTTATTAAGTCTGTTATATTTTCGATGCAAGTGTATTGGGCTCGGACTTTCATTCTCCCATTCAAGTTGATAAATATGATAAGACGTGCATGCATGAGATTCCTATGGAAGGGCACAACTACAGGTAAATACATTGCTCCAATTAATTTTGGAAGAATAGAAAGGCCTATGAATAAAGGGGGGCTTGGTATACTTAGTTTAAAAAACTGGAACACATCTGCTTTTGCGAAACACATTGACACATTCTACAACAGTACAGAAAGTCTATGGGCTTTGTGGTCTCATAAGAACGTGATTAGGGGGAGGAGTATGTGGAGCATGTCTAAGCCTCAAAATTTAAGCTGGACTTGGCAAAGTATATTCAAGATAAAGGAGTTGTTTCATCCACACATACAAATGAACACTAACCCTTCTCACAGTGTTAGCTTTTGGGATGACCCATGGTTAGACAAGGGGTATATTTTAAGTCGTCAACTTACGTACGGTGAGATACAACAGTCCGGGATTCACACGGCTTCAAAGGTTAGAGATATACTGCATACGTTTCTATCTTCTCGTAATTCTAGTTCTAACCCGAGGATTCAATATATTTGGGCCAAAATATGCACCTTTTCCTCTCTGTCCTCTAACTCTGGTAGTCTGGTTTGGGGTGATAAGAGAGCTAAATTTAAGATAGGAAATGTTTACGAATTTTTAATGAAGAACAGATCTTGCCGCACATGGGTGTGGTGGAGGAGAACGTGGAGCAATGACAGTAGGATGAGGGAAAACCTCCTTCTTTGGAAAGTTCATAACCGTGCTCTGATGACCAAAGCTAAGCTAGCTAGCATGGGTATGAATGTTTATATATACTGCTCCTTTTGTTATGAACTACCAGAAACAATTGAGCACCTATTTCTTGAATGCTCGGTTATCAAGCAGATTTGGAATAACGTCAAAGCAAGGCTGCACAGTTTTGATATATCCCTTGATAACAAAGATGAGTGGGAGAAAATATATGTGAAAACGGGAGTTAATTCTGAAACTAAAAGATCCTTCAATACAGTATTGAAGTCCTTTATCAGCTCGGTTTGGAGAGAGAGGAACACGAGGTTGTTTGATGCAGTTAATGCTAAACCGGACGTTAATTTTAAGCAGTGGATATTTCATGAGATAAGGATTGCCTTGAGTCTCCTCTCTTGCTCAATTGACCCAGGGATTTATGCTTCCTTCTTGTGATTGCAGGGGTGTCCTCCTTTTCTTATTTCCTTTTTCTTTTTTTGTGTTTGTTTCCTTGTGCCTGTTGCACCTTGTCCCCCCTTGTTTTCTTTGTTTGTTGTATGTGTTTTGTTCCGATGGTGCAGCAATATATGGTCGGGGCCATTTATCCCCGTCGGCTTTGCCAAAAAAAAAGATTCTAGGCATTTCCTTGGGTGTAGATAAGTGTGTTTACTTTTAGAAACCATTAGGTAATTAGTAATAGTTCTTTTGATTTTAAAATAATTTTCCAGAGTCTTGTTTGGTAAAACTTCCGCTGACAAAAATTGATGAATATTGTCTTTCTTTTGCAAATTGTTCCCATTCAGGTTTTTCATAATGAAAAGAAATATTTTATTTAAGTCATGATTCATGAAAAGACAAATCATACAGACAAGAATGAACTTTTCTATATGAATCCCTTCTTTTGAAATAACTATTTTGTACAACATCTTTGCTAACGATCCGTAAACCCGGACTTATAAAGTTTTCCATTTGAAGCAATGCTTGTACAAAACCTCATATTGAAATTTGGTGTACATATGCTTGAAAATATAAATATACTTGAAATTGATTGACATAGATTTTCAAAATTAGATGATATTAAATATGGAGCCTTCAACAAGCTCATGTGCTATTTATTTAAAATTTAACACCTTTAGAAATTAATATACATGTATTTTGAAAGTTAAATACACTAAATAATATAAACCTAAATCTTAATTATATTAATATTTGAAGATACATGCACTAAAAATCATTGCAAATTTAAAACCTTATATCAAATTACACTTGTCTGACAATATCTAAAACACTTAATATCGAGTACATAAGAATCTTTATATATTTTCAAAACTATAGTCAGCACTAAGAAACATGTATATCAGATCCTTGATATAAAAACTATCCGTTTGAAGCAACATTCACTTGAAAATTCATACATATGGATAACCTAATATCCTTGAAAATGTTTTTCTTTTAAAATCCATGCGTACTTATAATTCGGCATTTATAAAGTATGTACCCATATATTTTCATTTAACATCAGCCTTAGGTCAAAATTTTACATAGAGTTTGTAATTTCTTACTATGCATATGTGCTCACACTCCTAAAATATTATTGATCACCTATATGGTGCCTGATGTATTTTAACATATGTTTTAAATCTTATAAACATGAAGTTTGTATTCTTCAAGAACTCAATATACTATATATTCATATTAAATAATCAAAATTATATATGGATGATGTTCCTCATACTATCATGTTAAAGGATTATTTTCTTAATTATACATATTCAAAACCTGTGTGTGTATATATATATATATATATATATATATATATATATATATAAATTTAAAAATTCATACATATAGTACGATAGCCATTTGGAAATTCATATGTATGTGTCTGGTAACTTCATATGCTTTTCTCTCACATGCTAAAGGTTTTGCATACGTTTTCCTTTAAGAGCATGCCATAAATGCACTCAAAGCATGTTAGATTTAAAATGGAATATACATCTGAAAGGCTCTGCACATCTGGACTTGTATAAAATCAAATATCTACTTAAAAGTTCTCACATTCGAAGCTCATACCTTTATTCTCGAACCTGAAGCTCTTCAGAGCTATGAACAACCCACAGCCGAAGTTATATTTATTCAGAAATAGAAATCATATATATATATATATATATATATATATATATATATATATATAATGGTCTCTTATATGGGTAAAAATTATGAATTTAAAACCTCTGTACTTTATTTAAGATTGTACATACATCATAAACTCTATGCAGTGCAATAGTGTACTTCAACATTAATGATATCCCATAAAAATCCCAAAGTATATTAAACTAATATATTTAGTCATTCAAATATATTTATAACATATATGTATAAAATCTACATATCTAAATTTTTATGAGTTTAAAGCAAGGTTATACATATGATGAAGCAGCATGAAGATGTGTAACTTATGTATATAATTAAAACATTATATTTTAGGGATTGCAAAATTGCCCAATTACCATTTTTCTTAAAAAGCTTATTACTTGTCCTTAGTATATTTAAAACTGTTTACACTCACATGTATATACTCGATTTGCACATCTAAGTGCCGGCAATACTTACATGCGAAATGTACATATGAACCTATGTATTTAAATTTACTCACTTTTGAAAACTTAATACATTCATAGAATTGTATATACATAAAAGTTCATACATTTTGATGTTATCAACATATTGGTAGGCGCCAATAGTGTATGTAACTCCATGCTTTTAAAATTCAAAATCCATGAAACAGAAATTTCAAATGTTTGAAATTATACATATTAAGAAACTCAAAAATTACCAATAATTCAAGAATCCCTATAGTTAAAACTTCGAGTTTAAATTCTTAAAACTAAATAAATCTGAGTACAAAATTGACTTATGCATTCAGTTCGAGATTACAAATGCCGAGTATCCTCTTTTCAGGAGGTAGATGCCCTACAAGTTTCATAAAATCAAGTTTACATATTCAAAAAAATTCTCCTTTAAAAATTACTATCACTCTTTAAAAGAAAAAATTATATAGAAAAGCTTTTAAATTCACATGCACTTAAAACCTTCATATTTCGAAAACTTGAGACATTGGGAACTATCCCCTTACTTTCGTAAGAAAAAAATAAATTATAAAGCTGTCATTCAAAACCATAAATATAAATGTCCTTCATCCAAGTCTGATATATCTTTTCAAAACTTAGGTTCACATAGAACTTCATATGTGCATGATGCAACTCACACTCAACACTAACAAACACACATGTCAAAATGCTTTTATAAAACTGATATATGAAAAATTCTAAAACCAAGATAAATCCAAAACTCCAATATGTTTTGAACTTCTATATTTCCACACTCATTTTAGAACTTGAGTTCCCATGTCTATTTAAAGTCTGTTAAAATGAGTTGGAAATAAATTTGAAAAATGATATAAAAATCTAGAATTGTATGTACTTTTTAAAAGTTTAAATATATAATATTATCTTACATCTTTGAAATGCTTTATAAATATTTGAACTTAATGCTTTTGAAACTTACTAATTATAACTGATGAAGGTTATAATCATTTGACATTTGAAAAACCAATGACAACCAAAAAGTCTTAAAGTGGGGAGTCCTCATTCCTTAAATTAATCAAGCATGATATCAAACTAAGATCTTATTTAAAGGTATAAGTAGCTTTGAAATTCAATGTAAATCAAATTTTTAGAAAATTGAAAATACACTTTGATATATCTGAAAATCATAGTTTTATTGCTAAAAGATGGATTCTAAATTTGTTATATATTAATAAGCAGATTATAAGCTTTTAAGATAAAGTATTCTTCAAAATTAACTTCATAAACACTTTTGGAACATTAAGCATATTTGTTTTTAGATCTAAGAAATTTGAAGCTAATTTTTAAATGTCTGTGAGTTTTTTTAAAACCAAATAATTAAGGGTTAATGTCCCAAACCTTAGATCAGTCATTTCAGGTGCAAAATATTTGATGTACAAATCGTAACGACAATCCTTACCTGAGAGGTTGCCAGTTGATGGCAAAACCTTCTACTGAATACTTCAAGTCATCCTAAATCAACTTCGCTGAAACCCCTAAATCTTTTGAGTCGAAGGCTTTCCTAATTCGAAACCTCAGATTCGCTATTGCAAAACCTTATAGCCAAAAGCATCGGAAGAAGCATACCCCATTTAAAGTAGCTAACTTTACCGAAAGCAGTAGGCTCTATTACTGATGTAAGTACCCTTTCTAAGGCGGCCAAAGCAGATGTTCCCTTTCGAAAGCAACTGAAAACCTATCATCGATATAAGCACTTCTTCAGAAGCAACCAAGATGGAAGTATCTCTGTGGAAGGATATTTTTATCCTTTTGAGAGTAATTGAAATCTATCATTGGTGCAAGCACTTCTTCGGAAGCAACCAAGGCGATGTATCTCTATCGAAGGAAATTTTTACCCTTTCGAGAGCAATTTTGTCCCTTAAATTAAATTTCTTCAGCATCCCAATTTAACTACCGCTAAGGTCTGAGCCAACTACTCCAAATGTTTTGAAACCGACTACTTTGAAAGCACTGGAATCAACTGCTTCGAAGGCCTGTAAACTACTCTGTCGAAGACTTAGTTCGACTCTGTCGACGCAATACTTTGAAGCATTCGAAACCCAAAATCAATTGTTTTGAATCTTGTCAATCACTTCGAGACAAATCAAAATTCTCAACCGATTCCAAACTATCCATAATCGAAAAATTCATCTGAAGCAAAACCACCCCTTTGAAGTCTCTATCTAACTTTAAACCATAGTTTATCCTTTAAATAAAACAAGATTTATAAAAGAAAATCCGATATGCTTTTCTAGAAAATGAAACTACCATAAGACCTCCCGCCACACACACAATGCAAACGCAGAATTGGAGGAGATTTCTTCTTATGATAGTCAAACATGCTTAATACGCAGAAAATTTCTTGGATATTATTATTATAAGTGCACGGTGCAGAAAGGTATTTCGAAAGTAGAATATAAATCTTAGCCAGCATAGGCATTCCGCACTTATGCCTACTATAGCTACCATGTTCAATAGCAGGTTACCACCACATTCCATGGCAGGTAATACAACTAAAACCGTACAAGGCGCGTATTGTTTTGATTGGATTTCCAACAAATGGTCAGGCTAAGGAACTTCCTACTGCCATATGGGATCGCCTCTGGCGGGACGTCCCGAGAACCTATCCGGATCTCTGCCAACACAAGGCCGGGTTACCTCTATAACGAGGTAACTACTACTCGAGCATGCCACTCCCCGGTCCTTTGGGACCTTTATCCGAGGTACCTCTAAGCAACAACCACACAGTAAATGAGATTGGAGCAACCACATAGGTTAAATATCAGGGCTTCATACCTAATATCACCCTTTACCAGAAGGGAATGACACACCCTAAAGGGCGCGACCCTCATAACATTGCCGCATCTTTCCTGTTTTGACCATTTCCGGGGTGTGAGGTCCTGACGCAGTCTCGTCCACAAAGCTACGCTTTATACAAAAGCCATGCTTTGATCACAAATGATCAACAAATGATCATCAACACACAGCAGCACTCAGCATGCCACACTAACAAATTGGGAGTATATCGCTGATAACCTTCAACTACATAACCTCTGAGCTCGTACGTCTCAGAGAAGGGTGTTTAGCTAAGAGAATAAATTCTCCGCCACCACAGATACGTATTTGAAAGAAATCTGCTTTATATCTCAAAGTGTAGTGTCAGACATGTAACCATACAAGTCTGTTCCGGGTTCGAACAGAACCGAAGGCACTTCCAAAGAAGCCCTTGCAATCCGGGTATTCACAATCCCGATCGGACTTCCCATCACTTAGGGAATCTCTATACCGGAGCAACTCAGTGCAGAGACAATCGATAGGTCATCCTATCGTTCTCACAAATACCCGGTCTTCACCACCGATCTTCAAATGCTATCCATAACGACGAATCACATATTCGAAATGGGTTATATGACACAAAGGTCCTCTCCCGGCTAAACCGAATAGTGAGCGCAACATTTAAAACATATGGATATGGGATTTCAATTAAGTCACAACTTAATAATCCAAAACTTTCTTTCAAATGGTTTAAACAAATTACCATTTTCAAATCTTTTAAACAAAAGATTTATTTCAAAAACCTTCAATGGTTTAAACAATTTCCACACTTTAATCTTTTAAACAAAAGATTTAATGCACAAAGTTCACCCCATTCACAAAGATCCATTTATGGATTTCAAAACAATTCCCATTTTAATTGGATTAACTCGTTAAATCTTTAAATTAAAGATTTAACTTATAGCTTTCAAACTGTTTCCATAACTTGGAAAATCATTTTCAATTTTAACTTGAAATCCTTTTAACACAAAATGGACGTTCATTACTTATATGAAAGCTTTTATTATTTGAAAACCAATAATTTCCATGTCAGAAAGATCCGATTATATTTACACGAGATAAAGCCTTTGAATTTAAATTTAAATTTCCAAATCAATACCTTTAAAATAGTTTAACCCATATAATCTCATTTATAAGTCGAATAGCCTTTTTTAAACCCTAGTTTCCAAATCATAGAATTCAATTTCGAATATTGAATTCGAATTTAAATCAAAATATTTAAATTCCAAAACTTAGTCAAGGTATTCAAATAAATTTCATCTTTGAATTTCCATTTCAAAAGCTTTCCATTTTAAAACCCAATCCATTTCCAAAACATTTGAATTTTAAATATTCAACTTTGAAAATAATTTCAAAATCTGTGACTTAATCGATTTCCTCGTGAAATCCATATTTGTGTATGTATAAGTGTGGTCCAGGGGTTTAACACAATAGTGCAACAACATTCAATCATTACAGATTAAAACATAGAAATATAGTCGATAAGCGATATAAACTATAACGCTTATCGTCCATTCACAGATTCATAGATGTATATGTATCACAGATAACAAACTACATCACAGATAATTAATTACAGATCACAACATGAATCAGGATATATCACAAAGCATCAATATCGGGGATATCAAACAATACAATCATCCAATACAATCTAAACATCCATAAATAGGAGAAATTTAATTATCTGATTGGTTTAAATCAGATTAATTCCTATGAATAAATTTGCCGGTTATGGTAAATTAACAATCAATTAATTACAATTAGCAATCAATTCCTTAATTACTTTAAATTAATTAATTAACCTTTAATAGATTAATTATTCTCAAATTAATTACCAAATTAGTATCACATTATCCTTTATTAATTAATGTAAGTAATCCAAATCATCAATTAATTAAATAAATAGATTATCCATTTTGATTAACTTAATAATCAATGAATTATAATTATTAAGTTTTCATTAATCTTGAGATAAAATTTACCTTTATTAATGATTTTATTATCACTTAACAAATATGTTTGAAACATTTATATTCAACTCACTTTTAAATATCAAGATTTAAAATGAATACCAATCGATTTTAAATAAAATTTAAAACCAACCTTGTAAACCTTTAAATTCTCATGTTAAAGTAGTACTTTTGTTAAAAAGATATTTAATGAGAAAAAAATCGACTTTTCCTTAAATTCACATATTCAAGGATAATTTAACATTTAACTTATTTAAACATTTCATTTATAAACTAAGGTTTTATTTCAAAATTTGGAATTTAAGTTAAGTTCAGGTTACAATTAGACTTTGTTTAACTTGCTTACTTTACCATTCCAACTTCCAATTTAAATTCAAATCCTTTTACTCATTTAATCACTTTAAAGTTATTTAAACAAGTTTTAAATTTTAAAACCTCTTTATTCACAAACTAAGTTTCAAACTATACTCGAAGTTATATTTAAACGTGATTTAAAAATTCAGTTTAACCTTGCTTTAAATTTTTTAATTAAACTTTAAAATTTCAAAACAGAACAGGTTATGTTTTTTTTTTTAAACCTGTTCAACATTCCTACCCTAGCCACACCAGAATTTTCTTCGAGTCAAATCCCCCTCCACTTCGAGCAAAACGCTGGAGCCACTCGAAAAACTCGAGTATACCCCTCTGCCCAAACCAGTCTTCACCAGGGAAACAACCCATGGCACCGTGCGCGACTTCGAGCTTCTACCCCAATTTCCCGAGCATTACTTCGGGTTATCTGCCTTCTTCCCCAACCTGTTGCAACTGACACCACCACCTCCTCGTGCATGTGCACAGCGGGAAACGCCAACGATGGTCGGTGCGACAGCCACCAACAGATCGACGTCCATTCCCCAAAACATCACCAGTACCCAGAATTTGGAAAAAAAATCGAAACGAAAATTTGAGCATCTCGACCCAACTACTCAGCAGCACGTCACCAAAAAAACGACTCGCGCTCTCTCCTCTGGCCATCAGAGGCGTCGAGATTCCGGCCAAGCCTTCGTCATCTCACCTCCTTCCATCGCCCCAATTCTCTTCGCACTCAGTCAAGCATGCATGACAAACGAATCGAGAAACCAAGCCGTAACAAAATTAGGTTTATAGAAAGAAATTGTTCGCCGCTGCCTCCACGGTGATCGTGAGCGCCACCGATCATTTTTCCCAGAAACCTTGCTCGCTCCTCCATCATCAGCCAAAATTCCAACCATCACGAATTGGTCGATCACTAGTATCTAGTCGAAATTCAATTTGCAGACAAAAATGAACTACTCTCAAATCACACTTCTAAAAATCATCGAACGAGGCTTAAAATTCCTATTTTTGAATAAGGATTCAGACTATATGATTTTAGTAGCAAATCATCCCATTCGAATTTGCTCAAATTTGAATTTTACTCTGTAATAACACCATTTTTTCTACTGTATAAAATTAACTATGCTTGACACTATTTTAAATTATAGTTCATACTTAAACTTCCATGTTTGCTTTTGAGATCAAAGCCTGATACTAATTAGAAGATGCATAATCAAATTTATTAGTTATTCTACACCCTGTAAGCTAAAACAAAAAGGAGGTTGAGTACTTCAGCACTGTCAAATTTAAAGGTGTATGCACAAAGTAGAAACAAAGGAAATACCCAGGCATGAATCGTTCACAGATGGATATTCAACATGTTCACCAAAAAAAAATGTTACTCACAGTGTTGAGAGAAAACAGAGCTTCTCCTGTTGAACTAGGCTTTGAAACTACTTGCTGAATCCTTCCTTTTGATCTCTGATTTTTTTCAGTTGCAGTGTTGTTTAAATTGAATTTTGTTTTAGTTTGTATATGATGCTTACTTCAGTTCTTTGCTTATGTTTGATGAATGAATTGAAATGAGGTTGCTTGATATATATGGGAAATGAAGTTTACAGATTATAATATGTTTTGTACAATAGGGTGACATATTGCTGTGTTTTGTACAAACATAATCAGTGATATTTTCTAAGTTTGGAGGCTGAAATAACATTTCGGCTGATATGAAATGTTGTGCCAAAGATTTTCTTTGTTTTGTACCTAGATTTTTTTTTATATTGTTTCTTATTTTGCAAGCCATTGCATATATACTTTTCTTTATCTTTACTTTGTTTAGGCTGAGATGATAGTGTATGTTATGTTACATAAAACATTGACTTCCTTTGCAAGCTGAAGTCTTTTATTATCTTGCATAATTTTGTTTATTATTATTTTTTTCCTTGCATTATCTTCTTTGTCTTGCTTGTATAGCTTGCAGCAACATACTTATGTATTTGTACAAGTACTATTTTTATTTTATCTTTTTCCAGATTGTTTTCAAAACTAAATGTATATAGATGTTTACTTTTACTTGTGTGGTTATGCCTGGCCTCAATTTCATTTCTTTTGTTATGTTGTTTTGTAATTCAAATGACTCTCTATAGTTACTGTATTGTTTAAATTTAGCTAGTGCATTCTTTTTATATTTTACATAGTTTATTTTATATATTGTTTGAATTTGTCTAACTGATTTCTTTCTTTTGTCTTGTTACTTTATAGTATAAAGGAAGTTCAAAAACTAACATATCGTTTGAATTTATTTTATAGTTTACATAACTAAAATTTTAAGATATTTATTTATTTTCCTATTTATATTATAAATTCAAATTATCTTTAAACCATTTACTTAAAACTCAATTTAAATGATTTAATACATATTTAACTGGAATTTGGGGGAAACTCAAACCAATTTATCAATTAATTTCACAATTTTATTTAAAATTTAATTTAATTATCAATTTAAAATAAATTAAAATTCGGGATCGTTACAGACTTCCCCACTTCCCCTCTTAAAAGAAATTTCGTCCCCGAAATTTACAGGCATGAAAATAACAAAGATAGATACACCAGGATAGAGAAACAATTTTCCAGATCAACTGGATATCTATTTTGCATTTGGCTTACCAAATCAGAATATCGACAATATGAGAACGAACTCAATCAATACTACACAGGATACTTGGGTCATAAATTTACGAAACATGCAAAGCACTGGTTAGTTCGAAGGATAACCAACCATTCGTAAAATATTTTCGGACTCAAATTGTATTCACATATCTGTCTACTTTTGGGTATAATTTCAAAATTTTTTAGTTTAGAAACCAAAGTATATCTGTCAACCATAGCAACCAAAGCAAACAAAGCAACCAATACATCCAAACAAACAATTTTGGCCTATTTGGAGTTTATGTCCCATACACATATATCAAATCTTCTTCCTGTATTTGCCAGGAACCATCAAAGAATTTACAAGAGATGCTAGACAAAAGAGATAGATTTAACCTTCTATAAGTGTTTCAAATACTAGGAATGGATTCAAGTCGGAACATCTCAAACTATATATATAATTTGTCCCTCTTCGGACTTCGATCAACCCAAGAAATTATAATAGAATTTCAAATTTAGTTTCAAACGATATCGTTTTACCGATTCAATTCAATTTATCCTTCATATTCCATTAATCAATTTAACTCAATTTAAAATTTCCAATTTATTTAAAATTTTAATTCCAAATTTCCAATTCATATTCATTAAAGTCTAAATCAAAAACTAATAAGAATCTGATGAAATACGAAGTAAGAAATTTCCTACAACGATTCGTAGGGCTATCATCACACTGAAACTTCTTCTAGACCTATCACGAAGCAATCAAAAGAATTTGGAAAGACGAATCAAAGGAAACTGATAGAGAAATTTATTTCCACTGTTGCAGGGTATTGACCATTTGTAGTCATATTCCCCTGTCCCCTATCTCGTCTTCTTCTCGCACTCATACTCACTATCAGTGGATAGTAAGAGAATTTACTGAGGCATTCAAACGGATATCTTAGGGATTACTCATTCTAGGGTATACTTCACCCCATTTCTAATGAGCTACTTAATGTGTTATACTCCTGAGCTAAAGTTCTAACCCTCAGCTCCGATACCAAATGTAACGAATGCGATTTTTGCCCGTTCGAAAATCGACATCCATACTTTACATCGTACTCAAATGCTGCAGATTCGACCGTTCAAATCCAATTCGCCGGAGCTTATAACACAATTAAGTAAACAACACAGCGGAAGAAATAATGAATACCAATGTACAACATCTGATACAACATCCTGATACAACAGATGATACAATAGATATCGATATACATCAGAGATATGATACAATATAATAGCAGCGGAAAGGAAAAATAGATAACCCTAGCAGCGGAACAAATAACTCAAGATAGTCTTCAAGAAAGAACTCCACAACTGCAGCTCCATCTCCAAGAACCAATCCAGAAATAGCTCGAACTCCCAATAATAATGCACTAAGCTAAGCTAGGTCAGTCATATCCAAAGACTAAACTAGCTCCAGATAATCCACCAAACCTAACTATCTGAAAAACCCAACTCTAGACTGCTCGTGTGGAAAATAGTGAGCACCCAGAGTTTAGGAAAGGAACAATAAACTCCGGGTCAGTCATGGGACTGGTGTGAGTAACAAAAACAGGTTATCCTTTAAATAAAACAATATTTATAAAAGAAAATCCGATATGCTTTTCTAGAAAATGAAACTACCATAAGACCTCCCGCCACACACACAATGCAAACGCAGAATTGGAGGAGATTTCTTCTTATGATAGTCAAACATGCTTAATACGCAGAAAATTTCTTGGATATTATTATTATAAGTGCACAGTGCAAAAAGGTATTTCGAAAGTAGAATATAAATCTTAGCCAGCATAGGCATTCCGCACTTGTGCCTACTATAGCTACCATGTTCAATAGCAGGTTACTACCACATTCCATGGCAGGTAATACAACTAAAACCGTACAAGGCGTGTATTGTTTTGATTGGATTTCCAACAAATGGTCAGGCTAAGGAAATTCCTACTGCCACATGGGATCGCCTCTGGCGGGACGTCCCGAGAACCTATCCGGATCTCTGCCAACACAAGGTCGGGTTACCTGTGTAACTAGGTAACTACTACTCGAGCATGCCACTCCCCGGTCCTTTGGGACCTTTATCCGAGGTACCTCTAAGAAACAACCACACAATAAATGAGATTGGAGCAACCACATATGTTAAATATCAGGGCTCCATACCTAATATCACCCTTTACCGGAAGGGAATGACACACCCTAAAGGGCGCGACCCTCATAACATTGCCGCATCTTTCCTGTTTTGACCATTTCCGGGGTGTGAGGTCCTGACGCAGTCTCGTCCACAAAGCTACGCTTTATACAAAAGCCATGCTCTGATCACAAATGATCAACAAATGATCATCAACACACAGCAGCACTCAGCATGCCACACTACCAAATTGGGAGTATATCGCTGATAACCTTCAACTACATAACCTCTGAGCTCGTACGTCTCAAAGAAGGGTGTTTAGCTAAGAGAATAAATTCTCCGCCACCACAGATACGTATTTGAAAGAAATCTGCTTTATATCTCAAAGTGTAGTGTCAGACATGTAACCATACAAGTCTGTTCCGGGTTCGAACAGAACCGAAGGCACTTCCAAAGAAGCCCTTGCAATCCGGGTATTCACAATCCCGATCGGACTTCCCATCACTTAGGGAATCTCTATACCGGAGCAACTCAGTGCAGAGACAATCGATAGGTCATCCTATCGTTCTCACAAATACTCGGTCTTCACCACCGGTCTTCAAATGCTATCCATAAAGACGAATCACATATTGGGAATGGGTTATATGACACAAAGGTCCTCTCCCGGCTAAACCGAATAGTGAGTGCAACATTTAAAACATATGGATATGTGATTTCAATTAAGTCACAACTTAATAATCCAAAACTTTCTTTCAAATGGTTTAAACAAATTACCATTTTCAAATCTTTTAAACAAAAGATTTATTTCAAAAACCTTCAATGGTTTAAATAATTTCCACACTTTAATCTTTTAAACAAAAGATTTAATTCACAAAGTTCACCCCATTCACAAAGATCCATTTATGGATTTCAAAACAATTCCCATTTTAATTGGATTAACTCGTTAAATCTTTAAATTAAAGATTTAACTTATAGCTTTCAAACTGTTTCCATAACTTGGAAAATCATTTTCAATTTTAACTTGAAATCCTTTTAACACAAAATGGACGTTCATTACTTATATGAAAGCTTTTATTATTTGAAAACCAATAATTTCCATGTCAGAAAGATCCGATTATATTTACACGAGATAAAGCCTTTGAATTTAAATTTAAATTTCCAAATCAATACCTTTAAAATAGTTTAACCCATATAATCTCATTTATAAGTCGAATAGCCTTTTTTAAACCCTAGTTTCCAAATCATAGAATTCAATTTCGAATATTGAATTCGAATTTAAATCAAAATATTTAAATTCCAAAACTTAGTCAAGGTATTCAAATAAATTTCATCTTTGAATTTCCATTTCAAAAGCTTTCCATTTTAAAACCCAATCCATTTCCAAAACATTTGAATTTTAAATATTCAACTTTGAAAATAATTTCAAAATCTGTGACTTAATCGATTTCCTCGTGAAATCCATATTTGTGTATGTATAAGTGTGGTCCAGGGGTTTAACACAATAGTGCAACAACATTCAATCATTACAGATTAAAACATAGAAATATAGTCGATAAGCGATATAAACTATAACGCTTATCGTCCATTCACAGATTCATAGATGTATATGTATCACAGATAACAAACTACATCACAGATAATTAATTACAGATCACAACATGAATCAGGATATATCACAAAGCATCAATATCGGGGATATCAAACAATACAATCATCCAATACAATCTAAACATCCATAAATAGGAGAAATTTAATTATCTGATTGGTTTAAATCAGATTAATTCCTATGAATAAATTTGCCGGTTATGGTAAATTAACAATCAATTAATTACAATTAGCAATCAATTCCTTAATTACTTTAAATTAATTAATTAACCTTTAATAGATTAATTATTCTCAAATTAATTACCAAATTAGTATCACATTATCCTTTATTAATTAATGTAAGTAATCCAAATCATCAATTAATTAAATAAATAGATTATCCATTTTGATTAACTTAATAATCAATGAATTATAATTATTAAGTTTTCATTAATCTTGAGATAAAATTTACCTTTATTAATGATTTTATTATCACTTAACAAATATGTTTGAAACATTTATATTCAACTCACTTTTAAATATCAAGATTTAAAATGAATACCAATCAATTTTAAATAAAATTTAAAACCAACCTTGTAAACCTTTAAATTCTCATGTTAAAGTAGTACTTTTGTTAAAAAGATATTTAATGAGAAATAATCGACTTTTCCTTAAATTCACATATTCAAGGATAATTTAACATTTAACTTATTTAAACATTTCATTTATAAACTAAGGTTTTATTTCAAAATCTGGAATTTAAGTTAAGTTCATGTTACAATTAGACTTTGTTTAACTTGCTTACTTTACCATTCCAACTTCCAATTTAAATTCAAATCCTTTTACTCATTTAATCACTTTAAAGTTATTTAAACAAATTTTAAATTTTAAAAACCTATTTATTCACAAACTAAGTTTCAAACTATACTCGAAGTTATATTTAAACGTGATTTAAAAATTCAGTTTAACCTTGCTTTAAAAAATTTAATTAAACTTTAAAATTTCAAAACAGAACAGGTTCTGTTTTTTTTTAAAAACCTGTTCAACATTCCTACCCGAGCCACACCAGAATTTTCTTCGAATCAAATCCCTCTCCACTTCGAGCAAAACGCTGGAGCCACTCGAAAAACTCTAGTATACCCCTCTGCCCAAACCAGTCTTCACCAGGGAAACAACCCATGGCACAGTGCGCGGCTTCGAGCTTCTACCCCAATTTCCCGAGCATTACTTCGGGTTATCTGCCTTCTTCCCCAACCTGTTGCAACTGACACCACCACCTCCTCGTGCATGTGCACAGCTGGAAACGCCGATGATGGTCGGTGCGACAGCCACCAACAGATCGACGTCCATCAAAACATCACCAGTACCCAGAATTTGGAAAAAAAATCGAAACGAAAATTTGAGCATCTCGACCCAACTACTCAGCAGCACGTCACCAGAAAAACGACTCGCGCTCCCTCCTCTGGCCATCAGAGGCGACGAGATTCCGGCCAAGCCTTCGTCATCTCACCTGCTTCCATCGCCCCAATTCTCTTCGCACTCGGTCAAGCATGCATGACAAACGAATCGAGAAACCAAGCCGTAACAAAATTAGGTTTACAGAAAGAAATTGTTCGCCGCTGCCTCCACGGTGATCGTGAGCGCCACCGATCATTTTTCCCAGAACCCTCGCTCGCTCCTCCATCATCAGCCCAAATTCCAACCATCACGAATTGGTTGATCACCAGTATTTAGTCGAAATTCAATTTGCAGACAAAAATGAACTACTCCCAAATCACACTTCTAAAAATCATCGAACGAGGCTTAAAATTCCTATTTTTGAATAAGGATTCATACTATATGATTTTAGTAGCAAATCATCCCATTCGAATTTGCTCAAATTTGAATTTTACTCTGTAATAACACCATTTTTTTTACTGTATAAAATTAACTATGCTTGACACTATTTTTAATTATAGTTCATACTTAAACTTCCATGTTTGCTTTTGAGATCAAAGCCTGATACTAATTAGAAGATGCATAATCAAATTTATTAGTTATTCTACACCCTGTAAGCTAAAACAAAAAGGAGGTTGAGTACTTCAGCACTGTCAAATTTAAAGGTGTATGCACAAAGTAGAAACAAAGGAAATACCCAGGCATGAATCACTAACAGATGGATATTCAACATGTTCACAAAAAAAAAATGTTACTCACAGTGTTGAGAGAAAATAGAGCTTCTCCTGTTGAACTAGGATTTGAAACTACTTGCTGAATCCTTCCTTTTGATCTCTGATTTTTTTCCAGTTGCAGTGTTGTTTAAATTGAATTTTGTTTTAGTTTGTATATGATGCTTACTTCAGTTCTTTGCTTATGTTTGATGAATGAATTGAAATGAGGTTGCTTGATATATATGGGAAATGAAGTTTACAGGTTATAATATGTTTTGTACAACAGGGTGACATATTGTTGTGTTTTGTACAAACATAATCAGTGATATTTTCTAAGTTTGGAGGCTGAAATAACATTTCGGCTGATATGAAATGTTGTGCCAAAGATTTTCTTTGTTTTGTACCTAGATTTTTTTTTATATTGTTTCTTCTTTTGCAAGCCATTGCATATATACTTTTCTTTATCTTTACTTTGTTTAGGCTGAGATGATAGTGTATGTTATGTTACATAAAACATTGACTTCCTTTGCAAGCTGAAGTCTTTTATTATCTTGCATACTTTTGTTTATTATTATTATTTTTCCTTGCATTATCTTCTTTGTCTTGCTTGTATAGCTTGCAGCAACATACTTATGTATTTTTACAAGTACTATTTTTATTTTATCTTTTTCCAGATTGTTTTCAAAACTAAATGTATATAGATGTTTACTTTTACTTGTGTGGTTATGCCTGGCCTCTATTTCATTTCTTTTGTTATATTGTTTTGTAATTCAAATGACTCCCTATAGTTACTGTATTGTTTAAATTTAGCTAGTGCATTCTTATTATATTTTACATAGTTTATTTTATATATTGTTTGAATTTGTCTAACTGATTTCTTTCTTTTGTCTTGTTACTTTATAGTATAAAGGAAGTTCAAAAACTAACATATCGTTTGAATTTGCTTTATAGTTTACATAACTAAAATTTTAAGATATTTATTTATTTTCCTATTTATATTATAAATTCAAATTATCTTTAAACCATTTACTTAAAACTCAATTTAAATGATTTAATACATATTTAACTGGAATTTGGGGGAAACACAAACCAATTTATCAATTAATTTCACAATTTTATTTAAAATTTAATTTAATTATCAATTTAAAATAAATTAAAATTCGGGATCGTTACATCATGTTTGTTCAAATATTTGTCTATTATAAGAGGAGCTATTATAGAGAAAAAGAAAATTCCGTCCCCTTTATGAGGGAATACATCTATATTTATAGATTTAGGATGTGGAGAAGCTTGTTTTAATCTGCAACGTGGGACCAATAGCTCCATAAGAGTTGTGAAAGAGTGTGAAGACTTTGAGAACTTTGTGAAGGAAAGTAGGCCAATCCCCATTGAATTTTCTTTGTAAATGGCTCTAATTTATTCTTCTTTGCTTTATTTTTTATATGTCATAACTTGGACGTGGTGTAGCTTCAATAATCATGAATTATGACTTCAATTCTGTATAAATTTGATGGCATGCTATCTTGATAAGGTATGATGGTATCTTCAACATTATTCATGTCTTTGTTGGTGTCGTATGGTTACTGTTTGTCTTTGGCGCCTTCATATCCCAACGGCATGTGGATAGAACTTATGCAAAAGGCCTTGACTTCTTTCATGGACCTCCTTTGATGGTTAAGGAACTGCTTTTGACTCTGTCAAAAGCCTCTCTCTTTGACATGCACGAAACTCTCTTTCGACTCTATTAAAGATACATATTCCAGTAGTTGTAAAATCCCTTTCGACTCCATCGAATGCATCGCTCCTAATGTCTATTTTGTCATGCTTACGGCGTCTTTGATAACCTACTTTCTTTAACATATGTAGAGATATGTTCATGATTGACTCGAAAGTACTACTTGGAAATAAATGGAGCTATCTTGTTGAAGGATCCCTTCAAAGGGTTTGGCTGCTTCAGAGCTAATTGCTTCGAAAGGTTGCCTTGGCCAGATCGGTGATCTTTGAATTCTGTGCTGGCTTGTCTTCCAATGTCTTCGAAAGCCCTTCTGTTCAAATCAATTTTCCCCTCTTACCATCACCCTTTCGACTTAGTCAAAGGATACCTTTCGCTTCCATTCTTTTGACTTAGTCGAAAGGTTGAGATGCGAAATCATGTAGAGGAGGCTAACTTAAACTTGGTTGAAAGGATACATTGACTTTGTCGGAATGTTCAATCAAGGCGAAAGGTTGAATCTGGGTTGAATGGGTGGGCTTGAGCCCTTTTGACCTCTAGGGAAGCTTTGGCTTCACCTATCTTTTTCAGAAACTACCTTTCGACTTCGTTGAAAGGTCGTCTTTACCAAAAACTTCCTCTCGACTCCATTGAAAGGTTGTCTTTGTCAAAAGCTACCATTCGACTTCGTCGAAAGGTCATCTTTTTCAATGTTTTCGAAAGCTGTTAAATTCTCGTCGATTGCTCCTTCTTTTATACTCATAACCTCGAGACTATTTTATGGATAACAAGGAGAATGGTGCAGGAAAGTCAAATTTGAGATGATGAAATATTTTGATGAATAACAGATAGTGAGATACTCGCAGCATATAAATGAGTATGCAGCTAAGATTCAGAAACTTGAACATGAAAAGTATCTTCAACAAAAGCATTGCTGATTTAGAGAGGGAAATAAAACTCTTAAAGGTGCAAACAAAGCCTTTAATCATGCCCTAAAGACATACTAGATCTATTGATGACACCGTTATGATAAGGAAAAAATAGAAGAAGCTTAAGGAAGTCCTTTGTATTGCGATTCATCACGTTGTTGATCCTTTAATTGCCGAGAATCTATATAAGGCTGTTCAATATTTGTTATATATATATATATATACATATATATACCATATACTTGAAAACAATTTCATAAATTATGTAAATTATGAAATTTTGTAAATATCACTTGGTCTGTAGTCCTTTCTTACAATGTTGTTTCTGAATTAGCTTTCTGATAATTTGTACTACGACTTTTGTATTTGCTAGATCTTTCAATCCTCTTTACTAATCTCCTTTCCCAAATAGCATGAAACGACCAATATTCCTTATCATTAGCTTGAAATTAATATAGAAGTTTATCCACGTTACCCGAGGAGGTTAATAAATCATTATGTTAACATATGATAATAAGTGAAAAGTAATTGAATACGATTGAACGTTTTGAAACCCATCTTAAGTAACGATGAAAGAATACTAAGAATTGAACTTTGATTATATTGTTTAAATACTAAAAATCTAATGGTGGAAAACCATAAATTCAATTTAGAATATAAATATAGATGTTTAGAAATTCATCTTCTGGAGATAGCTAATAGAAAGTCAATTGTTGACAAGAAAACTTGTCAATACTTCAAATTTCAAATCGGAGTATGAATGATGCTTTCTAAACCTACTTTTCAGGGAGAAAAGGAAACTTAGCACTTTTTAGGCTGGAAAAGATGGTAGGAAATGCTTCCTTTGTAACTTTCGATATAGTCGAAAGGCTAACTTAACCTTTGAGGAATCCTGTCAAATAAGTTGATAAAAGACCTTGATGGGACCACCTTTCGACGTAGTTAGGTTGGCCTAATTGAAGACTTTATGGATAAGGGACAAAGTAGAACTGGATGGGTTTCAACACAGTAGAAAGGGTTGATTTCTTCTGTGTAATGGATTTAGGCAAAAATTCACGTGAAATGCATTGATGGGGGTTTCGACTCTATCGAAGGATTTCTTTCGATAAGATCAATAACTGATAGGCGAATTATCGAAAGTAAGGGTCTCTGAACTACTATAATCAAGAATATCTAAATCTATATTTCTATTAAACTCAATTGTACAAATTGACCAAATCCCCAATTTGAGTTGAGAATTAGGGTTTTCAAACTCGAGAAAAATTCAAGTGAGAAGAAAAAGAAATCTGATCCCTTACAAGTAACCCCTGGGATCACATTTATAGGTGCGTGTTGGGCCTTTCGATCCTAAGCTTTCAACGTAGCCTAAAGGTCAACCTCTCTTGTTTCGTGCATCTCCAATGAGTTCTACCTTTCAACGTAATCGAAAGGGTTTCAGTCAATCTTCCGCTTCCATTGGAGGCTAGGCTTCTCTCTTTTGCCTTGTTTCCCTTCAACTTTGTCGAAATGTGCTGTTTGATAGCTTTGGGCCTCGTTGAAAGGTCTATTGATGAGCTTCTGCCTTGAATTTAGATGCGTCGCATAAGTTTACTAGAGCTCTAGCTTTTGACACTATTAAAAATACCTTCTTTTGGCTTCGAATGAGTCGAAACACCTAAAAGGCTTTGTTCTAAATGGTTTCCTTCAAAATCTTCCGCCCTGACGAATTCGAGACCTTATGCCTTTATGGTAATGGATGTATAGTTCTTCTTTCATAGGTGAGAATGGCACTCATCATTTCGAAAGGCTATATATGCTTCCGAAAGGGCTGATTTGGTTGACTACATTTCTGAAGGAAGTGAATGTAGGCGAAATCAGGACGTTTTGAATAGTTTGGCGCAAAATGCAGAGAGTCTGCTATCCATTGCCTTCTAGTAGTGTCTTTAGAGCATTTTGGATGTTGTCAACAAGTCTACTATTATTTTCGAAACGAACCTTCGACCTCGTCGAAAGCTTTTTGCTTTCTCTTTTGAGATGTCCTTATGACCTCTTCGAAAGGTGTTGCTGGCACTCTGATCTTCTTGTTGAGAGCTATATTTAAATTGGCATTCCAATGCTTTTTGATCTTTATCAATGCTCTCACCTCTTCTTTCATACCTTTTCTTTTGTGACTATTTTATGGATAAATTTAGTGCACCCCCTCTCTAGTATGAAAGAAGATTTTTTTTAGGACAAAAACTCCAAAGAACTTCTTTATCCAATTCCTGTGAAATAGATAATAATTTCTATTAGAATTGTAACTTTGTTATAAGACTTTAATGAGTAATTTTGAACTTAAGAAGTCAATGTTCAAGATGTTATTTGATAATATATTCAGATAATTTACTCTAAAAAATACATGATTAAACTTCTCTAACCAATAGTATGGAATAATATCACCTGGTTTTTAGACATTGGCTCCAATAAATGAACCTTTGGTATGTACTCTAGATATTCCATTCTTGAGTTAAGCTTCCTTAAACCTATAGGTACTAATTTTGTGCTTTTGGTGGCCTTATCTCGTTCCTTTAAGATAACTTGATTTTCATCCTTGTACTATTGGTTAATAATTCTCATTTACTGAAAAAGTTGTAAGTAGCTTGATACTGATTTCATTTGGCGATATAAAGATCTTGCATTGAAGCAAATTTTAAATTCAATGAAAAAATCATAAACCACCATTCAATAGTAGAATATAGAATTCTCAAAGTTAGGAATCCAATTAGTGACCTATAAAGAAATCAGAAGTATGAAATCCATTAATTACCATCAAAATCCCATGGAAGTTTAAAACCCATAAAACCGGGAAACTAACAAGAGATCATCCAAAGTCCAATGAGGAAATCAAGCATACGAAATCCATAAATCATCATTGATACCCACAGGGAAACTTTAGAACTCACTAAATCAAAAATTCAATAAGTGTTCATCAAAAATTTCAATTCAAAAATCAAGAATATGAAATTCACAAGTCATCATAAAAATGAATAAGAAAATTCAAGACTCACAAAATCATGGATCCAAAGGTTCATTAAGGCAATCAGGAATAAGGAAATCATAAATCTTCATCGAAATCCAAAAGGAAGTGCAGGTTTATCAAATTAGAAAACCTGCAAGGAACCACCAAAATTTAAAGAAGGAAATGAGGAGCACAAAATTCATGAATAATTATAAATACCAACAAGGAAATTCAAAAATAATTAAATAAAAAATCCAATAAAAGATCGTCACAAATCCATTGAGTAAATTAATAACTCAAAATTCTCCAATCATCATAAAGACCCGCAAGGAAATTTGGAATTTACTAAATTAGAAATTTCGTAAGGGATTATCAAACACCCAATAAGGAAATCAAAAATTCACAAAACGTCATGAAAATCATAAAGTAATTTTAAGAATTTATGAAGTTGAAAGATCAAGAAAAGATCATGAAAAATCCAAATAAGGAAATTAGGAATATTAAATTCATCAACCACCATAAAATCAGCAAGGAAACATATATTTCATTAAAACAAGAGATTGTTATAAAGAAGGAGCCCAAAAATTCTAGAATTCAAGAATGTAATTACAAATCTGTCCATTCTAATTCAAAACAGAAAATCAATGGGAAAATCCATAATTATCATGTGAACACAATAAAGAAGTAAATAAATCAAAAACTCATAAAACAATCGATCAATAGGAAATCAGCATAAAATCTTATAAGGAATCGTAATATGTAAAATCCATGAATCTTCACAAAAGTTAATGAGGAAATAATATTCATGAAACCAATAATTTAGTAAGAAATCACCATGGTAATTCACCAATGGAATTTGGAATATGAAACTCATAAACCACTGTAAAAGTCAATATTAAGATTGAAAAGGCTGAAATGAAATCTTCATGAAAAGAAAATGAAAGCTCACAAAATCAAGACTTTAACCAAAATCTTATCAGGATCACATTTGACAAATAGAATATTAGAAATTCATTCAAAATAAGCACTAATTCAGAAATATGTCCAGGAAGATAAAACTTAGTATGTCCAAACAAAAAATTCCTAGACCTATGGGATAGTAGTGGGTTGTCCTGTAAGGTCATGCAATCACCTGGAATAGTGGTTCCACATAAAGTATCAAGATTCCTCAGTCCTATATTGGTGGATTTAGGAGTGGTTTATTTAATTTAATCTTCAAGTTTAGTTTCTATTATCATTAGTGATAGTTTGTTGTTAATTCCATTCTTTAGACTTTGGTACATATCTTTTTTCCGCTACCACATTATGGATATCCTTTTACATTCTCTGGTATGGTATTTTCCCTTTGGATGTTGATTTTTTAATCCTTTAGTGTGGAAATCATTCTTCAATTATAGGATGTTCCTACATTTTGTCTTTTCTGGTTATGATTCTAGATTCTTTGTCCGTTCTGGATTTCGGTATTGCACATTTTAGTCCTCTTGCTCTTGTCTGTTTGCTCCTCTTGGGTTTCATCTCTATTTTAGATGATGGATAGATTCCTTTCTTTAATCCTTTATTATTTTGATTTGATTTTTGTTTTGAACTGTAGACATCTTTGTCTTTCTTCTTTTCTTTGGTACCTCTTCTGGCTTTCCTGGCTCTAAGGGATGTCGATTCTGTTGAGCTGACCTTCGTCCAGCAAGTTGTTGATAGGTGTTTGTCCTGACCCATGCCCTAAGTGGTGGTTTTGACGTTAGAGGTTTTTCTTCTCCCTCTAGGAGATGCTATAGAATAGCGTCATAGGCTTATGCCCCTCCCTCTAAGAGGTACTACGGAATAGCGTCATAATCTTATGTCTCTCACTCTAAGAGGTGCTACGGAATAACATCATAGGATTGATTATTTATAGATGAAAATAATTTTAGGCCAATTAAAATGGTGTCCTTTAAGAGAAAGAATTTTATAATTAAACCCTTCTAGTATATCAAGAGGTCAGTTTTGAAAAATAATCGGACTTATGAATCCTTTTGACAAAATAATTTTTCTTAATGTGGTCTTCTGCAAGAATTTTCTTATTGTTCTCATAGAAGAGACATGGATCTCAAATAGGAGATTAAGTGGTCATGATTCATGAACCGATAGTCTTTAATTGAAAATAGGATTCTCTAATTTGAGTTCATTAAACTTTTGATGATTTCAAAACCATTCTTAAAAGAGTATGAATAGGCTTTTTCTCTATGCATAATTTTTAGAAACCTTTGAAATATTGAAATTGATTAGTTAGAAGTCTTTTGTGTGCATTCACTAATGCTATACAATATCTCAAACAGGTTGCGTAAACCAGCTTTTGAAACAGATAAGCTTTTTTCTTCTTTAGGCCATGGGGTAACTGAAAATAGTTTTCATATGAAGATATGTATGAGAAATTTCTTTTAAATCATTTTCCTAAAAATAGAGTTGGTATATGTAAATGTTCTTTTAAGGTGATGTATGATTGATCTTGATATGATATCTTATGGAGGGAAGTCTTTGTATTGCATTGATTGGAATATTGATATTTATCTCGTTTCAGGCATCTGAGCCGTCTTTTCAAGCAGATAGAAGTTTGTTGTGCTCCAAGAGAATGTTGGATGCTTTAGACTGATTGTTTTTACCTGTAATAGCACTTGAATTTTAATCAGTACATGGTCAAAGCACTACACAAATATAGGTATGAATTGAAATAAAAATTGAGTTAAAACAATATGAAAAGAGAGAGAGGGGGAGTTCATAGCTGGACTAAGACTATGAGACTTTATTATTTGACAGGAATCTGTATTAGGAAGTTGCTGAGTTGCTTTTCTCTCAACTTGAATAAGATGTCCTTTAGATTTCTCTGATGAACTCTGTTAACATTTTTTTGTACATTCCCTAAAGTAATGCTAAAAAAGATGAATAATCCTTTGTACGGACAGCGAGCGTGATTCCCTTAGGAATTATCTTTCGATTTGGTTTTATTTATTGAAATTACTTAAATTAGACCATTCAGCACCGTCGAAAGGTGTGGTCTTTAGATTAAATGACCTCTTGACACCGGTGAGCTAATGTGAGTTCTCCTTCGAAAGCCATCCTTTCGATTAGGTTGAAATTCCCTCAGTTAAATCTTTGAACGGTAGTT
The DNA here is from genome assembly GCA_030765085.1 of Allium cepa. Lineage (NCBI taxonomy): Eukaryota > Viridiplantae > Streptophyta > Magnoliopsida > Asparagales > Amaryllidaceae > Allium > Allium cepa. The sequence continues at coordinate 397,840,063 of CM060938.1, read as the reverse complement.
TTCCACCTTGTCGAAAACTTTGACGATACTTTCCTTTAAGTTTATGCAAGTAGCCTTATTCTTTAGTGGATTTGGAGTGGGCTTCGACCTTGTTCGAAAGCTATGGGGAAGACTTTCTTTGGATTAAATCTGTAGGTCCAAGTTTTAGTATTTAGAGAACAGGTTTCGACCTTATCGAAAATTTTAGACTATAGTGTTAATGGCTTTAAAAGGGTACAGAAGATGCTACGATCAAAAGAAGTATCGACCATATTGGTAGGTTTCTTTTGATGGAGTTAAACCTGAAATATAAAAGTTAATCCAACAAAAGCTTGCTTAATCAGTAAGGAGATCAATAATGCACAAGACTTCCCTTTTCCCCTCAATTTTTTTGTTTCATTGAATTCCCAAAACAATAATCTCCAAATCAGGTTTACAATGATTTGCTAAGGAAAATAAAAATTAGAATCAGAGAAATTGGATCCCCTAAATGTGACTTCTTGGGTTTTATTTATAGATGTAGGTGGCCTCCCTTCCATGCCCTTTCTTTCGACAAGGACAGAAGGTCCTCATTTTATATGTTGTTGTGAACCTTTCGATATGATCAAAAGTTATGCCTCCTTTCAACGTTGTTGAAAGGTGTTCCTTTATATTTTGTTTGAACCTTTCGACCTGGTCGAAAGCTATGCCTCCTTTTGACATTGTCGAAAGGTATTCCTTTACATGCTGTTTGAACCTTCCACTTGGTCGAAAGCTATGCCTCCTTTTGGTGTTGTCGAAAGGTGCTCCTTTACATGATGTTTGAAACTTTTGACCTTGTTGAAAGGTTTGCATTTCATATGTTGTTATGATCCTTTCGACCTGTCAAAAGCAATGCCTCCTTTTGACACCGTCGAAAGGATTTTTATCTTTCTTTTCCTTTTGCCGACCTCTTAGTGTTGCTTTCTTCATAGCATCTCCTAGATAGATCTTTGCCTCCTGTTGTTAGTGGAAGTAAGTTTGGAGCCTTCGACATGGTCGATAGGTTGATCACATTATTTTCTAAGAGATTCAATTGTCATTGGTTTCGATGTTGTTGAGTAGCCTATGTTTTTATTTTGATCTGATGCAAAACCCTTTTAGGACCATATTGGTTTCGACCGATTCGAAAGGCTTACTATAGCTTTTGAAGGGGTTGCTAATACTTGCTTCAACTTCCTCACATTCTTCGAAAGGTAAGAACTCCCGAGATACTGTGAGAAGGGACTTTCCGGCTTCTTTGAAAGGTCTTGGAGCCGCTAAACTTTGATGACTGCATCCCTTTAACTCTTTCGAAAGGTTTGGTCTGAACTCTTCTCTCTCCATCTTTGTTTAAGGACCTTTCGGCTTAGTCGAAAGGTGGAATCTTTGGAGTAACATTTGCTCTCCTCCTTGTGAAGGGATGCCCTTAACTTTCCCAGTCATCTATGTCGATACCTAAAAACTTTCAGCCTCTTTTCCTTCCCGCATTGATCTTGGCCGTTCATTCAAATCCTATCCAATGGTCGATAGTCTGGGCGACTTTTCTTATAAAGTACGCTTCTTCTCTTTCTTCTTCTTTTTCCAACAAATCGAAATCATCGGGCAAAAGTAAAAGAAGTCTCTGAAATTTCCAAAACTTTGCTTTCTAGAAATCAAGGTCATTTCCAAATCTAGACCGTGATTTAGATTAGTCTCTGTTTCTTTAGTTTCCATTCGAACTTCATTCATGCTTTAATTAAATTTTATTTTCCAGATCTCAAAATTGAAATTTAATTTTGGTTCGGCTTGTTGAAAAATTCTTCTAAATTCAGTCTCTTAAATTAATGGAATTTATTTCCCACTTTGGATTTTGAAGTTGATAGTGATTGTTACTAAAAATCCCCTTTTCGGGTTTAGTTCTTATTCCAAATTTTTTGACTTTTGCTTTTTGTTCATAACCTAGGTTTTTGATTTGTTGATTATCCTTACACCTTTTGAAATTGAGATAGTTTAATTTTTGTTTGAGTTCGTTTGGTTAAAAGATTTGATTTGCTTGTTCTTTAAGAAATTTTTTGAAGCCTGGATTTACAATCAGGTTTGGGGTTAGTTCAACCCTGTTCATTTACCCAGAAACTTCTCGTGTATAGATGATAAATTTGGCGGCACAAAATCACTTTCTACGCCTTCGAAAGATATTATGGAAAAAATATTGGATTTGCCTTCTTAGCACCTTTCGATGGGGTCGAGAAGTGTTATGATGCCAATTTGATCAACGTTGCCGAAAGAATAGGTAGCTAAGTGGAGTCGACCTACCCCTTCGATAGTCAAACATTTTGACTTAGTCAAACCCTTTAACCCCTTCGACAATAATCTTTTGACAAGGTCGAAACCTTTTAAACCTTTCGGCTTCAATGGGTAGGATAGGTTTCGACAGCATTTACCAGTTCTTATGACAACGTCGACAACGTTGACCAGACCTTTCGACAACATCTACAACTTTGCAAGACCTTTTGACAATGTCCACAGCATTAATATTTTTACTTGGGAATTTTAAGCTATTTGTTCAACAATGTTGAAAGGTCTTATTGCATAGCTTTATGTTACACTTGTAGTGTATCCATACTCCCATAGAGCTTTCGACATTGTCGAAAAGGGTTGAATGGATTAATGTTATGTCTCATCCTTTCGACCTTGTCGATGGCTCAAGGAACGTATATTATTATTTATTTATTCTTTAGGTTTTCGACAATGTTAAGATATACCGTTCAAAGTTGATGCTATTGTCCTTTCGACTTTGTTGAAAGCTCGAGCTATTGCCCTTTCGACATTATTACAAGCTCAAGCTAAGCTATTTGGTTTCTGACTCAAACTGTTTGCACAAACTTATAGCTTTGTCTGTTTTCATGTTTAAATAATCTAAGTAGATTTCTTTGTTTGATTTTCAAATGCATTTTAAATTTCATAAACAATCCAAAGATTTTAACAGAAACATTTTCACCTGGTAGGATCACGAGTTCTCCTAAGAAAGCTAAAGCCATTTCTAAGAATTCTGCCATTGCATCTCAAGATGAAGTCAATTCCATCCTTAGGGATTTTTGTATTACTAAAATTGAAGATATTCCTCCCTAGGAAAATGACATCATAAACAACCCTCCCGAGGTTATATTGCTTACACTGCATTCACATATGGCATGGCAGATTCTTACCTTTCTCGGAGCTTTTATCTTCATATCTATCTTATGTTGGAATTTCCCTGATCCAACTATCTCTTAACGCCTACAATCATCTTCCATCTCTAGAGATGTTGGTGCTAGAATCTAGGCCCCCTTCTCTTAAAGCTAAAGTGCTACGTTTCTTAACCAAGTTGGCAAGGCTGAGCAACCTCAATAATTAAATATACAGAGTCAACTTCTATAATAAATTAATGTAAGATGGGGTCAACAAATTCAGGGACCGAGATAATTAGTTCTTCCTTGTCAAATGTTTTGCTAACATATGCGGGACTTTTGTGTAACAACCCGGGGTTTTACAACAATTAATTATCGTTTTTTGACGATTTAATTTGGTTGCTAGCCATTGGCATTTAATCAGTTGAAAATTCTTTTGAATATTGGTCTAACGGTTATGCGGGCTTTAATTGAATTTGTGGCCCAGATTTCTTTTTGTTTTTGGGCCGAGATAACTGTCAAGCATAGGCCATTTCTCTTGTTCATTTATTCGAAACCCTAAACCATCAAAGAAGAAAAAATAGTGGCTGCGCTCAATCGATCTTCAGAAACTAGGGTTTTTGGTAAATCTATGAGGCCGATTACTGATGCTTGATTTAACTCGATTCCTTGCTTCATTTGTCGATCGTCTCGAGATACCTTCGGGCCGCTTGATGAGTTCGTTCTGCTTCGATTTGGGTTGCTTGCCATCGATTGTCCTGCTCGTCGAGTCGAGGTGAGTGAATTATCACTCACATATATTTCATTCTTCGGTCGTTTGATTTTTGTTTCGATGTTGTTGATTTTTGACTCGGTATTGATATCTGACTTGGTTCGATTTCTTGGTTTCAATAGCTTGATTATCACGACACTGTTTGGTTTTTGTTCGTCTGGAATTTCTGAATTTGCCGAGTACTTTTGATTTGATGTTTGATTAATTGTAGTTGCTGATGATGTTACTGATTATATAGGAATTGAACTCATGCATATGCGTTCGTATATGATCATTGACTTCATCATTTTATTATCTCGGCCGTATGATTTGTTTTAATACTTGGGGTGATTTCTGATTCTAGATTGAAATCTGTAAACTGGATTTGTGAAAATATTTTAGATGTCTTCATTGTCGACTGATGCCTTTACTCCATGCATTCATGTCTCAGTGATGAATCAATTGTTCATGTGTATATTTGAGCGTGTTGACTTGTAGGATCTGGTTTAATTTGATCCTGTTCATGCGAGCATGTTATTTTGTTCTGAAATTTTGAAGCTTGTTTTGGTTTTGACTTTTATGGGCTTGGCACATTGGGTTATTGCTGAGTTCGTCCATTTAGTCACCATATATATACGTACAGATATGTATGTGCGTATATATGTATGTTGTGATTCTTATTTCACTGTGCTTCAGTTTTGATTTACTGTTTGATACCATGTTGCATTTACTTCCATATCTATCACTGATCTGATATACATTTGGAATTGTTTTTCTAATGACACTTGAGTTTGTTGCATATATGTATGATTGCATATGAAATATATACTTGATGCAGTCGTCATGTACTTGGCTTCTTTGTAGTCTCTGGAATCATTTATCGGGACAGTATCTTGAAGTCTGGTTCCTTCACATTGCTACTCTATAGCTTCGGCCATTATGCCCTCGATTCAAGACATTAAAGCCTTCCTCCTGACTGCTACTTCCTATTGTGGCAGTTCCTATCTGAGTCATTGTAAACTGATTTGGGTTACACTGTTTTGAATCTTGTACATGTATGGCTTGCCTCTGTGCCTTTTTGCTATTCCTTTATATACTGAGCCGGTTTGTACCTGTAGCTTGAGTTTCGCATGCTTCACAGCCAATATTATTTGCATTCATATTCTTACTTGTATGTGCTAAGCCTTACATAGTGGTCTGGTCTTTGTTGCAAAAACATACTGCTGGTCATTTTAAAGTCCGGTCTAGTGTATACTAGTTGCTCATGTGTCCTTTGTGCTTTTCTTTGGCCTTGCAGCTTGAGTTGCATACTTGTTGTGCACATTTCATATCTTTCCCTTGGTACATATTGCATATTCATTTGGTTGAAGCTTTATACTTCTGTCACTTGCTTAGTGCATTAGTGCACTGTGAATTTTTGTGCATTGGTCTCTGAGCTTTGCCGAGGGTATTTCTTTATACTATTACATTGAGTTGAGTCAGGACAGCAGTGACTTGACCTTTGCATTATGTTTTTTTTTTAAATTCACTTGTGTTGGATCCAGTCTATCGCTCGGGTTTGACCTTGTGCTAGTTTTTGAAAATTCCATTGAGCTTTCGTGTACATCATCATTGTAGCAGCAAGGCAGTGCACGCAAGCGTGTACTGCAGCCACACGGTATTGAGCTTTTGTGTACATCATCACTGTAGTGGCAAGGCAGTGCATGCAAGCGTGTACTGCAACCACACAGTATTGCTTTTATTGATATTCTATTTGCTTTTGAATTATTGATCTTTTGTGTATTTAATTACTGTAGTGGCGAGGCAGTACACGCGTGCGTGTACTGCAGCCCTACCCGAATTGTCATTTTAATTGATATTTCAATATTTTGAATTGTATTTTGATTCGGTTTAACTTGGTGATTTTTGTTGTTGTCTAATTATTAATATGATAATTATATTATGAGTTTCTAATGATTTATTTAATAATTAGATTTTGTGTTAATTTCCGTTTAGGCAATTCTGTGTTTTCTAAATTATCTTCATTAATAATCTTTTTAATTTATCTTCGTTGATAATTTGGATTTGCTGATTTGTTGTTTAACACTGTTACATGTTATATTTATCGTTATCCGATTTCTTTATTTAAGGATCGGATAGACGAGATTTATTGTGAATGTCGTCTATTTGTTACTTAATTATTATTGCTTCTGTGCACTAATAACTGAGTTTGAATTAGACTGGCCCATGTATTATTTTCTTTTGAATTTAATACTCGGGTCAGACCGAGTAGTTACAGGTTGTAGATATCTTGCTTTGGGTTGCTGCTAGAGCTATGAAGTCTTTTCATATTTTTGGAGTAGTCGTCGTCATTTATAGCTGTCAGTGTAATTGTATAGGTGTTATGTATTCATGTATATTAATCACGATAATGTACTTGTGTATATAACTTCCTGAGTAGACAGTTGTAGTTGTATCATATGTACTGTATCACATGTATTGTAACTGACATCAGCTATTATATATATGAGACTTTTTGTTTTATCTGTGTTCCGCATTTATATTATCTGTGTTATTATTATATTTATTGTCCTAAACTATTACGAACCATCGTAGTTCGTTTTATACCGGAATTGGGTATGTCGATGGGAGTAAGTAAATAAATAAGGGATGAAAAATAAAAATATATACCACTTCTATCGAAATAACCAATACTAGTGTAAGGCCTAACTACGGATGGCCGCTCCTATCCAGCCTTATTCTTCGTGATAACAGACAGTATTTCTTTTAATACACTTTGTTATTGTGAGCATAGAGGTGGGGCGTCACATTTTGCCTCTCCCAGTAAGTCTGGTCTTGTACTGTTTTTCCTCTACTTTATGTCTTCTATTAACTAGTCTCTTACTTTATCAGATGTCTCTTCCAAGAATCTTATTGAGGTAAACAAGATGACAGTCAATTCTCTAATTGTGGCTTCAAGACATATTGGGAGCAGATTGACGCTTTTAACTCACTTAGACTTACCAAATCACTCACTACTACCAACGGGCCAAAGGATCCTAGGAACTCCTCCCTCTATCCTACACACTTCACATGGCAAGCGCTTTCTCTCCCTGGGAGATGTTGAACTCTTCTCCCCAATGTCACCGATCTGTGCTGACCCTTGTGGTATATTATTGGTTTAGTATTTTCTCCTTTGTCCGTGGCATTCTTTGAATCATTTAGACTGACTTTACATCAACTTGAATATGTTTTAGCTTCTTCTTAAGTTATTTTGTCTTCTACAGCACTGCCCCTCCTACATGAATTTGGATTGACATCAATCATGGACACCTTTGCAAAATCTAAGAGAACTTTTATAAGAAAGCCGATGGAATCCCCTAAAGACGCATCCCTAGAGAAAGTCGCTAAGATCATTGATGTGGAGGGAGAGGAGGAGCGCATATCTCTTGAACAAGTCCCCAAGAGCCCCATTGTTGAAACCCGTAAAGATATATCCGAGCAGTCTCTGCCTTTTCCCAACCCTCTTTCACTCCATTGGCAGGGAATTATTGCTCTCTAATGGAGCAACAACTCTTGGTAAGTTTCATTCGATTGACCTTATCATCAATGGATTTCTCTAATCGCCAACTTGTGTTACACTTTTTGTCCAAGATTTCTAAGAGCTAGATAGCATTGAATGAACGTGGTTCAAAGTCTTCAACCGAGTCTTCCAAGCTGTAGAAGGAAAATTCCGAGCTTAAGAATCAAGTATGTTCCTTGACTGCTACCCAAAATGACGCTTCCACAGAGTTGGAGCGAGTAAAGGCTTCTTTTTCCATGGTTGAGGCTAATTTAGAAGTAGATAAGACAGCCCATCAACTTACTACCGATGAAAAACTCACCATGGAGCTAACTCTGAAAGATTCGAAAGATGAAAAACCTCACCTGGTAGCCAAGAACACTTCTTTAAAAGATAGATTCAAAAAGACCATAGCTTCGCTCAACTTGCTATTCGTACCCTTTCTAACGTCAAGCGGTAAGTATCTCATTTTTCAACATCACCCTTGGGCCAACGATGCTAAAGAACTATGAAGATGCCCTTATGCTCGCATACAGTGAGAACTACAACAATTTTCCTAACTTTGGCTTTTCCCTCACTTGATCCTGTCTTAGCCGAAAAGTGGTGGGAAAAATCAATCAGATAAAGCAGGATATTGAACCTGGGGGTGAGGAGGAAGTTAATGCTGCTGAAGTCCTTTCTTTTGATGTCCCCTCCTTTGAAATCAAATCTAACTCTAAAGAGGAGGGTGACATAAATGACCCTAATGAGGAGAAGGATGATGATGGGGGTGAAGGCAGCAACAATGATAATGACGACGACAATGATGATGACCCTTCCGGAAGTGAAGGCCTTGGTGGGGACAAAGGGGGGCCTTCTAGTTTTTTAGAAAAGGACGATGGTGATCAAGCTGAATTTCCGGAGAGAGAGCCATCCCCTTAAATGATATTCCACATGCTTCCCTTGTGCCTTCTACTGCTGTAGAAGGTGAGCCTGTTCCTACCCAAACTAAAAATCCAAAAGAGAAAGAGCAGGCCTCCAAGGCTTCTATTCCAATTTCCCAATTATGGAATTCCCTGTTTAAACATCTTTCTCTTCGAAGATAATAATTAGTGTAAAATCATCCATTTTAGATAAGGAAGAACTCTCAATTTCCCTATAAAAAAATTCAAAAGGAAATAAGCAGAAATTAAAAAGTTGTATAGGGAGTTAGACAAATAGACAAAGGAGCATAACATCCTCACTGAAAAGTACCATAATCTTGGCCGGAGTGCCTTTGTCCTAGAATCATTTAAAATCAGAGAGTTGCGCTGTTATTAAAGAGAGCACGTCTCTGATGCGGTGCTCTCTTAAAGGAGAATCGGGAGTTGCTTACTTTATTTTGGATGATGATTGAAGAGAGGGATATTTTAGTTAATTTCTTATATAAAGCTTATTGTAGACATTTGATAATAGATTTTTCGTACTTAGGTGAGTTCAACAGGGTTTTACTTATATGCTTCCACAAAATAAATTTAGATGAATTCGAACCTCACCCGCATCCCCGAGCTTGTTAGAATTTACGACGAGTCAAACCGATTCCTCAAACCCTCCCTTCTAAAAAACTTAAGTACTATAAAGATAAATTTGCTTCAGATTTTTTCTCTAGATCTATTTTGTATGAACCCAATGAATGATTATGTGATATCCCGGATTTATTTAAATTGATATTAAGTTAGATTTTAAATTGAATTTGAATTTAGATTTAAACTTCAATCTAAATGAATATATATCTTAAAAACATTTTAATTTAAAAATATATTATATATGATTTAGTTTAAATTATAAATTGGTTTATATTCTATTTTTTTCTTTAAAGCTTTTATTTATATATAATTGGTTTTATTTTCTTTAAAGAAGTTTACATATATATATATATATATATATTTAGATTGGTAAATATAAAATTAAGTAAAAGCTTTTATTTAACATTAAGATAAGTGAGAATTACTTAAATGACGTGTAAATACAAGGAAGCTTGTTTAAAACAAGTGTTAAATGATAAGCTATAATAAATGACAAATGGTGAACCTTTAACAAGTGTCCTTCAAAATTTTCATTTTTATTCTTCTTTTAATTAAAATCACAAATTAACTTATATAAACATATGCTTCCTTATTTTCATCTCTTTTTTCTATTCTCCTCAATTCAAAGATAAGAGAACTTCAGCCTGAAAAATAACTCAAAAACAATCTATAATCAATACTTCCTCATACCAGAAGCAAAATCATCAAACTGTACATTTTCAATATCAAGAACGAAGCCTGCAAGCAAACTTGAGATAAATCAAACCAGATCAAAATAGAGTCAAGCATCTACAACTCAAAATTTTACACAAGATTTTAAGCAGGGGGAAACTCAACTAAGATTCCCAGTTTAATGACCAAGCAGGAAAAAAAAAATCAAATTAGCAGCAGTTCTATTTTGAGGCAAGTAATGCTCTGTCCAAGAAGAAAAAAGGTGAGTAAATCTTTTAAAATAATAATAATCTGATACATCTTGAACTAGCATGTAATGATCTATGTTATGCATGTCGTTAAAAATGATTTTCTATATATATATATATATATCTGTGTGTCTTATTGACTGTGTGCATAACTAGTACAGGCAGGCATATCTCTGTTTAAATTATTTCAGGTTCAGATCTGTTTTTAAAATTCAAATCTTCCACTTAAATATTTTCTTTTGCGTCTTGATCTTTGAGTAAAAGGTTTTGTAGGAGAGCAACCTCAATTGTAAGATTTGATTCAAGTAAAATGTTTAGTGAGTATCACAGGAAACAAAATATTACAGTAATGAACAAGTCATTGTCAAAAGTTTAATTTTTGAATTTACAAGTTTGATTGTATAATCAAATTCTTCTATGAAATTGATGAATTTTAATAGTGATGTGGTGATTTTTAAGTTAGTAGATATCGAGAAATTTCGTGTTGAACGCCTCTGGTATTTCAACCAAATTCCGGCGATATGTGTAATGGGGATAGATGTGCTCGTGGCTGAAGTAGGGTAGAGTAGCAGGGATCATGGGAAAAATAGTCAGCTATTTTTTGTTCGACGGAGCGATTGGTCGGCGACATTTTAGGGTTCAGTGGGCCAGCGTGGTGGTCGAAGTTTAAATAAGGATTATGCCGTCGATATAGAATCGGACTTGACCGGTCCAAGAGGATTCGATGCATGATTCATGGGGTAGCTATGGCAGGAGTCGCGGGGTTTCTAGCATCTTATGGGCGGCGATTCGTGGTGGTTTCCGATGAGCTATATGGCTCTGAAGATAGTCGAATGACTCGATTTCAGATTCGAGGTTGTTATAGGGTTCTGGATGGCCTGAGGTTTGTGGTTGTCATCGGTGATCTGACGAAGCTCTCGGGGATAGTCGGAGAGCGCTGGTCCATCGGTGCATGTGCACGATGTTTTGGGTGTCAGTGGTTGGTTTGGATTGCTGTGTTTTGTGAAGAAGCAATGCCTCGGGTTCGTCTCGAGAAATTGATGAATTGGTTCGGGTTTAACTTCGTGTTTGTATGCGAGGTGTTGGCATGTAAAGGGGTAAAGTTCTTAGCAGATTTAAAATTTAAACCAAGCAAAAAAAAGAGAAGAGAAAGCTCGGGAAAAATTTGAGAAACTCGATCGAGTAACCCAGAATTTTCTCGGGTAAATGTTTTATACCCATAGTTATTAAGTTTAACCAAGTAAAATTCAAAAATAATCATCTATAAACTATTTTAAATAATGATTGATTAATTAATGTTGTTAATTTAAGTTGAGAAAAATTATTAATTAAATTAATCCGCATTTGATTTTAAACTTAATTAATCATGGAATCAAATAGTTAATTAAGATAAGTATTATGTTTTCAATTTTAATTAAACTTAAGTTAATCAATAGATAATGGTATATTTGATTCCAAGGTTATTAAGTAAGATTTTAAATGAAAATCAAGAAGATAATTAAGATAATGATTAAATATCTAATTAGTAATTAAGGAACGATTAGTTGATAATTAGGGACACAAGTAATTAACTAGAGATCAATTAATTTGCAATTAAAGATTATTATTTAAATAATCAGAGGTTATTAATTAATGGTTAGATATTTATTACTAACTTATGATTTCTTAATTAAAGGATTAATTTGTTTATTAATTTAATTAATAATCAAAGGTTAGTTAATTAAAGATAATTAACCAAGGGGATAATTACTTAATGAAGTAATAAGAAGGGTACTACTTAATGGAATTAATTAAGGATTAATTACTTTATGTAATTAATTAAAGAATTGATTAATTAAGCAAATTAATTAAGGGTTAGTAAATTAATGAGTATGATTAATTCAAGGAAAATTTATCAATGTAAGTGGCTATAAGATAATTAATTTAAGTAATTAATTAGGGATAATTACTGTAAATGGTTAGGGATAATTAATTTGTGGCAAATTACTTAAGGTAATTCAGATATAATTAATCAAGGTAATTAATATAAATGGATAATTATTGGGTGATTAATTGGTTTGTCATTAATTAATGATAAATAAGCAGGATTTAGAAGTAATTGAAGTAGTTAATTTAGTACATTAGTGGTTAACTAAATTAATTACAGATGGTGTAATTGATAAATCTTGTTCGTGAATGATTGAATGATATATCATGCTTTGATTAGTTGATATTTCTGTTATGTGATGTGTGATGCTTTGTGATATAATATGTTTGGGCTAAACAGTGACATCCTGTGTTTAAAATTAAATTGTAGTTCACTTGAATAACTTGGGTTAAAATGTATTGAATTCGAAGAGACCGGGGTCGGGTACTAGTAAATACCCGAAACCACTTCCATTCCTTATAGAGTGATATATGTAATCAATAAGTTGGAATGGAATGATTTAAATGAATTGAACCATTTAATCTAAGTTTTGGTACTTAGAATTTTGTGAGTGAAATAAGTAATGTCCGTAACAATTTGTGGATTTTGTATTTGATACAAGTTACCGGGTTATATATATATATATGTATATATATATGTATGTATGTATATGTATATATATATGTATGTATATATATGTATATATATATGTATGTATATATATGTATATATATATGTATATATATATATATGTATATATATGTATGTATATATATATATGTAAGCTGTATGCTTTGGCCATTCATGTTAGATGGGTTTACTCACGCTGGTTTCCAGCCTGACCCGGGTGTTACTTTGATGTAATGCTCGGGTCAGACCGAGTATTACATGATTTCAGGTAAGGACGTTCTCGAGTTCAAGAGGCGAGCTGGATGGTAGGAACGTATGGAGCGTTTTCCGCTGTATGTTTTATTTCTGATTATTTGGGATATATTGTTTATAAACTGTCCAATGTTGTGTAAATGTTCCGATGTATAAAAAAAATTATATAAGAGTACTGATACAGTTCTTCTTTGTAAAACTGTTATTTGTGTGATGTTATATTTTGATCCGCTGCGAATGTGAGGTCTCTGTGTCTTGTTCTGTTTTCTTCTTCTTTTCCTAACTATCTGGAATTTTCGAGATCGAAAATTTCGGGTCGTTACATTTTGGTATCAGAGCTGAAGGTTAAGTGTGAACCTTGGCTCTGGTGGGATTACTCATTAAGGATAGGGTTAGTGGTACCCTAGGATGAGTTGAGTGTGTATATATATAAGAGCGTACTTGTTATTTTCTTATATAAAGATTTTAAATGATTTTATATAAGAATATATGTTGATATATAAAGCAATATTTCTTTCTAATAAATATTAAGGGAATTGGTTGTTGTATGAATTAAATTAAAAGTAATAGTAAGAATTAAGTGGTAATAGAATTACAACCAAATTGAAATTAAATCTTGAAGTTGGAAAAGAATTTCAAAATAAGATTAATTAAAATTGGTTTCATACCAGAGAAATAGAATGATTATTGTGTTTAATAATGAGGTGATTGTTTTCCAATAAACAATAAAATGTTTTAAGGAAGTGACCATTTAAAGAGAGTAACTTGTAAATTTGAAAAGATGTAGATTAAAGAGGGTTTCAAATTGTGAAGTTCTGAATTCTAAATTTAAACATTTGAATTGGTTTCAAAATGCTAGAGGAAATAATATTATTCAAACTATTTTGAATATGATCTTATTTTAAAATAAGAAATGTTATTTAATGTATTTGAATGAAAGGGGCCTATTTCAAACAAGGGTTGTTTGGAATTTTAAAGGAATTTGTTTAAATTTAAAACCAAAGGTGGTTTAAAATTTAAAGGTAACGAGGTGTGTAAAGGAAATAAACTCTAAGGTTGAGTTTTGAAATTTTCTTTGGAATGTGATGTGAACCTAAAGTGAAGTAGGTTTTAAATTTAAGTGGGAAGGATATTAATCTGAAGTTTAAAATTTGAACGGGAATTCAAATTTTGTAAATTTGAATGGATTAAGTAAATTGAATTTAACTTGGAAGAAGTTAAATTAGTTTGAATGAACAACCTGATTTAGAAATTTCAAGATGAAATTGGGATTTAACTTGTTAGGTTAAATGGTTAATTTGAATTGGGAGTTTGTGTGATCTCAAATTGGGTTTGAGATCTGGAAATTGAAAATGGATGGATGTTTAAAAATAATTTGAAAGATACCATTCCATTGTTATTAATAATCTTTAAGCTGAAATTGGATTTGTTTAAATAAATGAAGAAATGGATTGTGGTAATATATCCATTATAGAGATAAATAAAATTTAACTTAAATTTGAAATTAAGGATATGGAATTCCTTTGAACATAAGATTTGATGTTAAGAATTGAATTTGTAAACTAAAATTGTTTTGAACTCTTACTCGAACCTTGTAATGAGTTAAGTAAAGATAATTTAAAATGGAAATTTGAAATTTGGACTCAGAATTAAAGTGTTTAAAGATTTTAAATAAAGATTAATTTGGTTTAAGGGGTTAAACCAACATTTGAAATTTAACTCGAATTTATATAATTCGAGATGGTTTAAAATTGAGATTGAAATTGAATTAGTCCAAATTGAATCTGACTTGAATTAATTGGACTTGAGATTGAAGGTATATAAGTTAAAAAAATTCAAATGGAAAATTTGGGTTGAATTGAAATGATTGAAATTGAAGTGGGTTCAATAGAATGGATATTAGTCCAAAGTGATTGGAATAACTTGGGATTGTAATTAAAGTTGAATATGTTTAAAATCAAATGGGGTTTGATTTAAATTTGGAAAGAAATTGAGAATTAATTCAACTTGATTTGGGAATAAATCAAGTCCAATGGAAATTGAAGTTATTTAAATTGAAATTGAGCCAATTTAAATGGAAGTAGAAATTTAAATTGGATTGTTGAGAATGAAGATTAGGAAGTGAACAGTTTTGACTCTGGACTATTTTTAATATAAATTGTTTTAATATAAACCTATTTTTCCAAGCTATTTATTATATATACAACTTTCTTTTAAAAGCCAAACTATCTTATATTTGTTTTACAACTGTTTTTGGAACTGTTTACTATATTTCAACTGTTTTACAAAACTAATTACTATCTTACTACTATTTTGCAATTATTTAAAATTTCTATAATTATTTTAACTATTTTCTAACTATTTTACACCTATTTTACAAACTAGTAACTATTTTCCAACTACTTATCTATTTTTAAGTTTTTCAAGCTATTTTCTAAATAAACTAGTCGGAGTTCAAACTGTTAATGGTTAAATATCCAATCAAGATAAGAATAGAGGTGATAATCCAAATGGATTGAAGCAATTGTGAGTAAGTGAATGAAAATCAAAGTGAATGTGAATAGAAATGGAATTGATTTTTCTAATAACCAATAAAGATAAATACGTAGGGTGTACGTATGTTATTCTATTCGCATAATGATTTGATCCAGATTCGAGCACATAATTTCGAGATAGTATATCGATCCGAGTTGGGATTTTTCACTCGATTTTTAACGGTAAACCTGGATATGGGTTGTTGATTAGTTCTGGATATTCTCTATCATATTTATGACTATGCAAGGAGAATAACGGTTTCTGATCAAGAAACCAGATCTGTGTCCGCACTAGGAAGTCGGGTGGACGATACTAGTTCGGAAGTGAAATTGTATGGTCGAGTGAGCGATCAGATTGGTATAGCGTACAGATGATATGTGTAAATCGTACGGATTTGAATGAAAATGATATTGAAAAGAGTAATCAAATTTGAATATTTGATTTTGAGTAAACAAAGTTGAATATCTTTGTTTTATAAAATGAAACTCCCCTTGTTGAATCTTTTGCCAGAAGACAAGGGTTTTTGAAAATGTTTGAAGTATAAAAGGAGTTTTATACAAGTTTGAAATGATCCAAAGTTTCAAAAATTATATATATATATATATATATATATATATAAAGGATCTTATAAGGATTTTAGAAAAGGTTTTAGGAACCTTTGGATTTGGAAAAGCTCTTGATTTTTGGGTAAAATCAATATGAGAATTTGGAAAGCCTAGTTTGAGAATTATCGATTTTGGAATAATCGATTTTGTGTAAAGGAGCTTTGTATGAGATCATACTAGGTGTATGATTTGAAGATACTATATGTGTATAGTATAAAATGTTTTGATGATGACTCTGGGAAAAAAGGCGCTCCCTTGAAATGAAATTCTTAGGAGTGCCACTGGGTAGTGCTGCCTTGAGCCCCAAGGGGGGGGTTCTAAAGTTGATCCTGTGAGGAGCCCGGACAAAACTAGTTCCTGGGGGTTATGAGTAGAGTATACCATAGCGAAGGTCGTGTGTGCTACTGAGAGCCAACAGTCTACGTTTGATTTTATATCGGTAGACCGCGACCTATGGTAACATAGTGAAAGTCGTGTGTGCCATTGAGAGCCAACAGTCTACGTTTGATTTTATATCGGTAGACTGCGACCTATGTAGAAGTAGGGAAGTTTCATTTCGACAGCGAAAATCAGAGGCCGTTGAGAGCCTGCAGTTACATGGACTTTTACTGTGATGGCAACATAACCCTAGAATGTAACTGCGATCTGTTGTGGGTTCCATGGCGTAATCGAGAGGCCGCGGAGAGCCTGCAGTTACATGGACTTTTGCTGCGATGGCAACGTAACCCTGGAATGTAACTGCGACCATGGATGGGGGTAATGATTTCCAGAGCATTCTCACAAAAGATTATCCTCTATTTTTCAAAAATGTTTTCTATATTTTCATTAAAATTATTTTCTATGTATTCTCACTGGGTGTTGAAAATGGGTTTACCAAGTACTTGTAGATTTTCAGTCCTACGCCTGATCAACGTATGACCGAACTTCTGTAAGAACGAGGATGGACTTGTTGAAACATCGAGTTAAAGAAAAAGATATATTTTTATAAAACTATTTTCGTAATATTATATAGATTTTAAAATGTTTTAAAAGGTTCAAAGAGGAATTTATCTAAATATTGAATTAATTCTGGCTTCGTCCCTTTTCGAGGACGAAAAGATTTAAAATGGGTGAGTAATGTGATATCCCGGATTCATTTAAATTGATATTAAGTTAGATTTTAAATTGAATTTGAATTTAGATTTAAACTTCAATCTAAATGAATATATATATATATATATATATATATATCTTAAAAACATTTTAATTTAAAAATATATTATATATGATTTAGTTTAAATTATAAATTGGTTTATATTCTATTTTTTTCTTTAAAGCTTTTATTTATATATAATTGGTTTTATTTACTTTAAAGAAGTTTACATATATATATTTAGATTAGTAAATATAAAATTAAGTAAAAGCTTTTATTTAACATTAAGATAAGTAAGAATTACTTAAATGACATGTGTAAGTACATGGAAGCTTGTTTAAAACAAGTGTTAAATGATAAGCTATAATAAATGACAAATGGTGAACCTTTAACAAGTGTCCTTCAAAATTTTCATTTTTATTCTTCTTTTAATTAAAATCACAAATTAACTTATATAAACATATGCTTCCTTATTTTCATCTCTTTTTTCTATCCTCTTCAATTCAAAGATAAGAGAACTTCAACCTGAAAAATAACTCAAAAACAATCTATAATCAATACTTCCTCATACCAAAAGAAAAATCATCAAACTGTACATTTTCAATATCAAGAACAAAGCCTGCAGGCAAACTTGAGATAAATCAAAGCAGATCAAAATAGAGTCAAGCATCTACAACTCATAATTTTACACAAGATTTTAAGCAAGGGGAAACTCAACTAAGATTCCCAGTTCAATGATCAAGCAGAAAAAAGAAAAAAAATCAAATTAGCAGCAGTTCTATTTTGTGGCAAGTAATGCTCTGTCCAAGAAGAAAAAAGGTGAGTAAATCTCAAAAATAATAATAATCTGATACATCTTGAACTAGCATGTAATGATCTATGTTATGCATGTTGTTAAAAATGATTTTCTATATATATTTGTGTCTTATTGGTTGTGTGCATAACTGGTACAGGCAGGCATATCTCTGTTTAAATTATTTTAGGTTTAGATCTACTTTTAAAATTCAAATCTTCCACTTAAATATTTTCTTTTGGGTCTTGATATCTGAGTAAAAGGTTTTATAGGTGAGCAACCTCAATTGTAAGATTTGAGTCAAGTAAAATGTTTAGTGAGTATTACAGGAAACAAAATATTATAGTAACGAACAAGTCATTGTCAAAAATTTAATTTTTGAATTTACAAGTTTGATTGTATAATCGAATTCTTCTATGAAATTGATGAATTTTAATAGTTATGTGGTGATTTTTAAGTTAGTAGATGTCGAGAAATTTCGTGTTGAATGCCTCTGGTATTTCAACCAAATTTTGGCGATAGGTGTAATGGGGATGGATGTGCTCGTGGCTGAAGTAGGGTTGAGTGGCAGGGATCATGGAAAAAATAGTCAGGTATTTTTTTGTTCGACGAAGCGATTGGTCGGCGACATTTAGGGTTCAGTGGACCAGCATGGTGGTCGAAGTTTAAATAAGGATTATGTCGTTGATATAGAATCGGACTTGACCTGTCCAAGAGGATTCGATGCATGATTCATGGGGTAGCTATGGCAGGAGTTGTGGGGTCTCTGGCATCTTGTGGGCGGCGATTCGTGGTGGTTTCTGATGAGCTATATGGTTCTGAAGGTACTCGAATGACTCCATTTCAGATTCGAGGTTGTTACAGGGTTCTGGATGGCCTGAGAGTTTGTAGTTGTCATCGGTGATCTGATGAAGCTCTCCATGATGGTCGGAGAGCGTTGGTCCATCGGTGCATGTGCATGATGTTTTGGGTGTCAGTAGTTGGTTTGGATTGATGTGTTATGTGAAGAAGCAATGCCTCGGGTTCGTCTCGAGAAATTGATGAATTGGTTCAGGTTTAACTTCCTGTTTGTATGCGAGGTGTTGGCATGTAAAGGGGTAAAGTTCTTAGCAGATTTAAAATTTAAACCAAGCAAAAAAAAAAAGAGAAGAGAAAGCTCGGGAAAAATTTGAGAAACTTGGGAAACTCGATCGAGTAACCCAGAATTTTCTCCGGTAAATGTTTTATACCCATATTTATTAAGTTTAACCAAGTAAAATTCAAAAATAATCATATTTAAACTATTTTAAATAATGATTGATTAATTAATGTTGTTAATTTAAGTTAAGAAAAATTATTATTTAAGTTAATCCGCATTTGATTTTAAACTTAATTAATGATGGGATCAAATAGTTAATTAAGATAAGTATTATGTTTTCAATTTTAATTAAACTTAAGTTAATCAATAGTTAACGGTATATTTGATTCCAAGGTTATTAAGTAAGATTATAAATGAAAAACAAGAAGATAATTAAGATAAACGATTAAATATCTAATTAGTAATTAAGGAACGATTAGTTGTTAATTAAGGGACATAAGTAATTAATTAGAGATCAATTAATTTGCAATTAAAGATTATTATTTAAATAATCAGATGTTATTAATTAATGGTTAGAGATTTATTACTAACTTATGATTTCTTAATTAAAGGATTAATTTGTTTATTAATTTAATTAATAATCAAAGGTTAGTTAATTAAAGATAATTAACTACGGGGATAATTACTTGATGAAGTAATAAGAAGGGTACTACTTAATGGAATTAATTAAGGATTAATTACTTTGTGTAATTAATTAAAGAATTGATTAATTAAGCAAATTAATTAAGGGTTAGTAAATTAATGAGTATGATTAATTAAAGGAAAATTTATCAATGTAAGTGGCTATAAGATAATTAATTTGAGTAATTAATTAGGGATAATTACTGTAAATGGTTAGGGATAATTAATTTGTGGCAAATTACTTAAGGTACAGATATAATTAATCAAGGTGATTGATACAGATGAATAATTATTGGGTGATTAAATAATTGGGTTGTAATTAGTGGATCGTTAATTAATTGGTTTTTCATTAATTAATGATAAATAAGCAGGATTTAGAAGTAATTGAAGTAGTTAATTTAGTACATTAGTGGTTAACTAAATTAATTACAGATGGTGTAATTGATAAATCTTGTTCGTGAATGATTGAATGATATATTATGCTTAGATTAGTTGATATTTCTGGTATGTGATGTGTGATGCTTTGTGATATAATATGTTTGGGCTAAATAGTGACATCCTATGTTTAAAATTAAATTGTAGTTCACTTGAATAACTTGGGTTAAAATGTATTGAAATCGAAGAGACCGGGGTCGGGTACTAGTAAATACCCGAAACCACTTCGATTCCTTATAGATTGATATATGTAATCAATAAGTTGGAATGGAATGATTTAAATGAATTGAACCATTTAATCTAAGTTTCGGTACTTAGAATTTTGTGAGTGAAATAAGTAATGTCCGTAACAATTTGTGGATTTTGTATTTGATACAAGTTACCGGGTTATATATGTATGTGTGTGTGTGTATGTAAGCTATATGCTTTGGCCATTCATGTTAGATGGGTTTACTCACGCTGGTTTCCAGCCTGACCCGGGTGTTACTTTGATGTAATGCTCGGGTCAGACCAAGTATTACAGGATTTCAGGTAAGGACGTTCTCGAGTTCAAGAGGTGAGCTGGATGGCAGGAACGCATGGAGCGTTTTCCGCTGTGTGTTTTATTTCTGATTATTTGGGATTTGTTGTTTATAAACTGTCCAATGTTGTGTAAATGTTGTAACTCTGATGTATAAAAAAAGTTATATAAGAGTACTGATAGAGTTCTTCTTTGTAAAACTGTTATTTGTGTGATGTTATATTTTGATCCGCTGCGAATGCGAGGTTTCTGTGTCTTGTTCTATTTTCTTCTTCTTTCTCTTTTCTTCTTTTCCTAACTATCTGGAATTTTCGGGATCGAAAATTTTAGGTCATCATAGATTATAACATGTAACAGTTAATTGATATATAAATATATGTTTTAGCACTTTTTTCTTTATGCTTAGCTGCGTTTCTCTATACTATTTTAGAATGATGGTTCTTTAGGTCAACTCATCCCTAAAGACCACTTAAGCCAATATATTAAATTGAGAAGGTTTTACTCTAAAAATGCATAAATTTTCATGACTTCAAAATTAACAAGATATTTCTTTCTTCAGGGTTTGCAAAAATTGTACTTAGAATACCCTCACCTCCGTTTTGACTTGCTCGGTACTGAGAAGAAAGCATTCCTTAAAAGGATCAGAACATTTCACTCTAGAATAATTTGCGGTCGCAATAGTCCCCAATCTTGGAAATGGGACTATAGACAATGCACACCAGTAATAACCCCTGAAGGAGTTATTATCCCCTTTGATTCGACAGTTATGCTTTCAGCTAACTCTCTCGACAAAGTTAGAAAAGTAGTTTCTAAACTATAAAGGTAATCAAATTGCATGTTGTATCTTTTAACTTTGTCGCTATTTTAATTGTTATCCGTTGCAACAATAATAAAGATATATTTTATCTCTATCTTGATTTTTATCACATTTATTTTGTTTAAATAGGAGCTACAGTTATTTACGAATCATCTTTCCCAAAACTTATTGTCACGCATCGATGTTATCAGAGTGGGATTGTTGACAGCGAGCGAAGGGATCGTGGTCCATGATGAAGTCTTAATAGAGTGTTTTGGTGGCACCGTTGAAGTTTTGAAATGGCATAACAGATACTTTCTCCAAAAACCATCGCCAGTGGTCACAAAGACCAAATTTCCTATCTTGAGGTTGATATTAAGAAACAAGATGAGATGATCACTATGCTTAAACAACAAGTGAAGATAAATTCCACAGCCGATTTTGATCAAAAAATGTCTGAACTTATTCAGCAAATAAATGATTTAAAGTTAAAGTTAAAAGATAGCCAGGTGCAATATGCCTCTTTGGAGTTCATTTTGGGGGACAAGACTTCAAATTTGATCTTCCAGTCCCTCAAGTAACCCCTCCAACTGGCAAGCCTACTAGTTCAATTCTTCTTGTGGCTCAAAAATTTCCATCTATGCTCAACCCTCCCCCCGGCTTAGATGGTAATTTAGTGGGGAACTGGTGTTAAAGAGTAAAATTCGCAATAGCCAAATATTTTGATGAGCTGTAGAAAGTGTAGTACTCCCAGACTTTTAGTGATTACACTGCTAAGAACCAGAAGCTAGAGCATGATAACTACTTACTTGACAAGCGCGTCACAGGGTCAAAAAGAGAGAATAAAACAGTTAGGGCTGCAAACAAAGCTTTTAATTGCGCCTTGAAGACCAACATTGATGCGATTGACGACGAGAACAAAATTAGAAGAAAGGAAAAGAAACTCAAAGACGTTCTTAGTGCCACAATTTATCACGTTGTAGATCCTTCAATTGCGAAAACTCTTGATAAAGCAGCTCAAGATTTGTAATCCACTTATGTGTTTGTAAATTTATCTTATATATATGTAAATTAGTTTTGATAAACAATTTCATAGCTTATGTAAATCACATAAACTTTGTATATATCACCCGGTTTGTAATCATTCTATGTATGTCACTTTTGAAATGCCTTTGAATTGATTATTCATTGATTTTTGGACTTGCTAAAACTTTTGTCATTCCTTGTTGTTCCGACTTTCCTAAAAGGCATGTAGCAAATAATCATTCTATTTGTTAGCTTGAAATTGAAATTTTTTGTCTATGTATGTCATTTTCTTAGGTTAACAAATCATACTATTAATTGTATGAAAATCAGTTTATACTAAATGTTAAAATATCATCTTTGTCCATGATGAGGCTTGATCAAGAATTTAACTCATTCTACTTTACTGCAATGTCTGAAATTTTCTGATAGAAAAATCCACCTTATCATCGGGGTATAAATATTAAAATGCAACCTTTATTTAATAAAGAACCTGATTCAGATATCAATGTTTGAAATTTTAAAGTAGTAACACTTCGACCCATTCCTCGATATTAATAGGATTTGAAAAGTTAGAAACTCGAAATTCGTATTCAGGAATTCTTAATAGCGATCTTCATGATGAAATTCTTTAGCCCAGATCCGAGCATTTGGGATGAATAGAAATCCAAATTTCTTGCACCCAGATTAGGGTTTAATAAGCAGTAGTCTTGATACCCAAATTTGGATATGATATGTTAGTGATTGATAAATACCAGAAATCCAGATTCGATCGTTAGATGATGAAATTCTTATATGAAATGACCTAAAACCCTAACTGGGTATTATTAGCTGATGTTAGAAATGAGAATCCTGAAACCCAGATTCGGGTTACAGTAAGTGTATTTCTGTTCTACTTCTCTGCTTCCTTCTTCTTTGACGTGTATGAACCCTTCTGGTTTTGAATAAACTAATTAACTGTCACTTGAGCTAGGATGTCTTAGCCCATGATCGAATATTATTTTTCTCAAGCTTTAACATCTTAGTTCATGGTTTGACGAGCCTCTTCTCGGGCTTGGACATCTTAGTCCTCCGCTAAATGTGCCTCTTCTTGGTCTTGGACATCTTAGTCTATAATTTGATGGACCTCTTCATGGGCCTGGACGACTTAGTTCACTATTTTCCGGTGCTCTTGGTTAGCTCATCTTAGAGGTTGGAACCAAGGACTTACCCGAAAACCCTCTAAGAGACGCCCTGTCCTGGCCCTTTCACGGCACGGACATGGGGCTTGTTCCGTGCTTTAACATGGCCATCATATGATGCAGCTAGAAGTAGGATCGACTTCACCCTAGAGGGGGGTGAATAGGATGATACTAATAATAATAAAAATTAATGCGGAAATATATAAAATAATTACAACACAAACAATAACGAAATAATAAAAATAGAAATAGAATAACACAGATCTACCCACCTTTGGCAAAACCCTGCCTACGTGCTACCCCAAGGTTTTTACTAGAAATTAAGCAGTTAGACGCCTACACATGTAAACTTATGACACCTGCTATCAACTAACCTGACTCTACGCTCAAAATCCTGCCACAACTCAACCAATGAGTTACGAATCTCAAGCTACACCACCGTAGTTCGTCCCTAGTCACACGACTAGAATTCACATAAATTTTTAAAAGAAAAATACAAGTAAAACACAAAAACACAAAACTCTATATTTGTGTCGGCCAAAATAAAAATATTCCCCTTTTATTTCTTTTCTCTATGCAAAACTTTGGCCGATCCTTTCTTCGTTCCTTCTCTAATAATTAGGGTTTCTAGAAATTGAAGTCGTCAATTCCAGTTGATCGATTCAAGAATTGTTTTCACATTGACTACTTTGTGGATCGATCGCCTTGCTTTGAATTCACTCGGCTGCTTCAATTTGTTGAGTTCCAATTGAATAATACTGGCATGTGATTTCCATTATTTACTCACGTTGATGAGCTTGAACTCGATGATTAACTACTGATGATGTTAATGGGTATTTATAGGGTTCAAATCTCTTAGTTTACCTTCATATAAATTTGGTTTGAATAATTCATGATTTTGTTTTCTGTGTTGATTTTTGATCATATGATCTTGAGACCTCTGACTGGTTCATTCCTTAATTGTAGCTTGGCATTTGAATTTGATTCCTGTATTTTTTTTCTCTTTTGACTTTAGCATTAAAAGTTTGAGATAGTCTGGATTTTCTGGCTATGACTTGTTCATGACATACTCGGTTGGATATGATTTGAATTCAATTCCTTGTTCAATTCATTTCTGCTCTAACTTGTTCGAACTACTACTTTGATTTTTGTTCATGCAACTGCTTCACTGTTTTATGATTTTTGAACATTTGTATCAATTCACGTAGAACTTCACATGTATGCTACCACTGCTCTGACCACATTATTTGAACATGCTTCTGTTTTGCGTTTGACAGAACCACTTGTGTTTGTATGTGTGTCATCATGTATATACATACATGTATGTATCTAAGTGTACGATCTGATTGCTTTGCATTTGAAGTCTCCTCTGTTGCGTACTTGTTACTGTGCTAGAGTTTTCATGTTGATTTGCTTAACCTCTTGTTCATGTAAGCATGTTTGAAGCTCCATGTATACAATTGTGCACTTGTATGATTTTTATGTCTTTACTATGATCATTGCTGTTGCATTTAATGCGAGGTCTGTATACATTTGCTTCGAGTGCTCCTTTATGTAGTCATGCATTCCACTCTACAGCATACGTGTTGATTTCTTTATCCCTCTAGTTTCATTTGTATGCATACATCTCTGTTGCACTAGTTTATCACTGTGTATATACATGTATACAATCATGTACATATGTATGTTGAGGCTTTTCTATTTATGTAGCGTGATAACCCGGATTTTTGAACATCAGTTAATTGGGTAATTATCTGATTTTAACTATTGAAAAACACTTATTTATAAATTGAGCAAATTAATGTGTTGTTTATATGTATTTAAATGAGTTGATTTGAAATTGAGTTTGAATTTGAGATTTGAAATTCAAAAGATAAAAAATCTTAAAAATAAATCAGATTTTAAAACTCTATATTTTAAAGTTAATAAAAAAAATTGTTTTCTAATGTGTATATATTTGGAGGTTGTGAATTGAGATTGACATAATAATTTTCAAAAGGGTATTTTTAAGTTAAATTTATATATAACAGATAAATGTGATAATCCTCTTTATAAATTATTTTAAATTGATAAAAATTGTTGTTTTCAAACAATAATGATAATGGATTCTTTTTAAACATAGATAAATAAATAGAATTATTAATTACAAATTAGATTTAGGTTTGTTTAAAATATATATGTATTGTTGAATTGATTTTGAATTGGACTTTAAAATTTGAATTTGGATTTAAAATTGAAATTCAAAAGAGAAATATTTTAAAATGTTTTGAATTTTGAAATATATGTATATAATTTGTTTCATTTGTATTTTCTAAAGTTATATATATATATATATATATATTTAGCATTTATAAAATAGTAAATTAAGCATAAAGCTAATTATTAATATTTAAAATAAATGAAAATCTCTTAAATAACAAGTACAAATATATTAAAGTTCGATAATAACATATGTACATTATTTTTATTAAAAATGTTTTAGCTTAAGTTTAAAAATATCCTTTCTTTGTAGATATTTCATAGCAAATTTTTATATATATAATTAAATATAAACATAACATACTAATATAAAGGCTTGAGAAATTAATATAAATACACAAGATATATAAGTGTTAAACACTTGTAAATATTTCCTTCTTGCATATTAACAATTGTAAGGAAATAAATTCATGCATTGACAAATGTAAATTAAGCAGCATATAATTTTACAAGTGGCATAGGTTTTTCTCAAATTGAAAGCAATGCTATTGGGTAGAAAAAAAAGAGCCTGAAGCAAAACTAAAAGATAGAAATTGAACAAATCCTTTCAGGTTTTCAAAACTGGAACAAGAACAAAGATTCAGACTTTAAGTTTTCAATTTAAAAATCAAGCATAGAACAACTCAACTATATTCAATCTATAAACAAATTCGAGCCTGAAAGTTAAAACAAGATCATCTCGGATCATAATCAAGCAGCAGCAATTCATCTCAACATCATGCTCCAGAAAAGTAGAGAGAAAAGAATATATCAAACATGTGCTCTGTGCAAGAAACTGTAGGTGAGTAAACATTGATTCAATCTGTTTATATTCTGATATATATGATGAATCATAGTTGTAATGTAGTGTAATGCTTTGATTATGTCTGTATGCATATATGTGTATGAAAATTTTATGTTCATGTTGAGCATATGATATCTTGACTCTGATTTGGCTTACAGCCCAAATGAATCACTCAAAAACTCAATATCTCTTCACCAAATCGATTATAGGATATAGTGTTTAAAGGAAAGATGTTTAAATTGGTGAAATCCTAATTTAAAAGTTAACTCAAGTAAAATTTATTGATTTATTATCTGAAATAATAAATTTACAGTAGAAAAAAAAGTAAATATGTGCAGGAATGAACTATTCTCTGTTTTTCAAACAAAGTGAGTAAACTGATTCCTTAAGACTTTAATCTGTGTATATACTTTGTTATACGTGAATTAAGTAGTAAAGTTGTTTGCAAAAAAGTAAATTCATTATACATATGTTTATATTTTGTAAATTTTTTTTTGTATGCATGTCTAGGAAAGGCAAATGAATGCCTCTGTCTGTGTTTATAGGTTTCCAAAGAAAAAAAAAAAAACCTGATCAAAATTTAAACCATCCTATCTAGATGATATTAGAATTTGATCCCTAAATGGAAAATGACTATGGCAATGTAATACAAATTTCAAAAAGGATTTCTAGTATATTTATTGAATAATTTTTTTTTAATTGAAATTTACTGTAATGATCATTTTAAATCTGAAAATTTAAGTGTTAAAATTTCTAGTTATGAATGCATGTCTGAATTCAAGCTTCGAAACCATGATTTTTGGTATGAAATTTATGATTTTTAAATTTGCGAATTGGGGGATATTATGAGTTGATCAAATTTGGTACTTTGTCGAATGCTGACGATCTCGTGATTCTGTGGCATCGGGCTTGGAGTATATGGTGGCTTGTCGTTCGTTGAGTGATGGAAAATTAGTGGGAAAACTTATAATCACTCGTGGTGGTCGGTGAATGATGATTTAGGGTTTGTTTTACCTACTGGGTTTGTTTGAGTTCTCGAACAATTTCTCTGTCTTGAGTGTTTCGAGTTCGATCGGATCAAGGGAAATGCTGCGTATGTTGATGAGGAAGCTGTATTCGTGGTGGCATGGGTTCTTAAGGAAGGGTTCGACGGCGGTTGGAGGTTTTTCGATGGTGATGGTTCCAGTTTTTGGAACGAGTGGGTCGATTTTGTTCGATTATCGAAATCATCATTTTGGGTGTATGCATGGGTCGGCGAGATGATGGGCACTGGGTTGATGATCGGGAAGTTGATCGAAGAGGGGCGAAGTTGCTGTGCACGTACATGAATTCACGTTCGTGTCAGTGGTGGTTTTAGCATCAGGAAGATGAAGATTGCATGGGTCGATTCAAGGTGTTTGGAGTGTTTAACTCGAAGTTGTTGAGTATCTTTGGTAGTTCGGGGTTCGTTTCGGGGAAGGAACGAAGCAGGCTCGGTTTTGTTCTGTGTAGAATTTGGTTCCCAGATTTGTTTGTTTGGTGTAGAGTTTGAATAAGTATTTAATCAAGTTAAAATGGGGTTTCAAACCAAGATATTAATTCAGTTATCAAGGAAGACTCATAAGCTAAATTTCAAAGATAATTTTTTTTAAAATTTAGCTGAATTGGTAAATCATATATTGGGTAATTATGAAATCGAACTTTAAGTATTTCGAGAGAAAAATATATATGTAAGAGATGAGTTAATGTTTTGTTTTTAATTAATTAGAGGTTAATGGAAGGATCATTAATTAGTAATTTATGGGAAATTACTAAACGAGATTTGTTAATTAATGAAGTATAATCACTTAGAGTAAGTAATTAAGGGATAATTACCAGAGAAAGAGAATAATTACTTTATGAAAGTAATTAAGAATTAGTTACTTAGTGTAATTAAGTAAAGAATTTATTAATTAAGGTAATTAATCTAGGGTTTGTTAATTAATGAGTGTGATTTATTAGAGGATAATTAATCAATATAATTGGTTATAGAATAATTAATTTGAGTAATTAATTAAGGATAAAAGTAATTAATATTGAATGGGTAAAGGTAAATTAATTTTTATAATTAATTAAGGGCTATTCCTTAATATAATAAAGAATAATTAATCTAAGGTGATTAATTAAGATGGATAATTGAGAGATGATTAATTAATTGATTTGAGATTAATTAATGTTAAGAAAAGGTAATCTAAGCGATTGAGGTCAGTAATTTAATTAGAAATAATTAAATTAAATTTGGGAGTGTCCAATTTTTGCTTATGATGATTCAATGATGTTAAATGCCTTGAATTGATTGTTATCTCTGGAATGAAATGTTTTATGATATGATATGCTTGGGGGAACTATGATATTGTGGTTTTCTATCGATGATGAATTGCTGTATAAAATTGACATCTTGTATTTAAAGGTTGAATTGCATTTCACTTGAATAACGTGCGTTAAGATGACATTGGTCCAAAGAGACCGGAGTCGGGTATTAGTAAATACCCGAAACCACTTCGATTCTTTATAATTGATATGTGGAATGAATAGGTTGAAATGGAATGATTTACGTGAATTGGATTATTTAATCTAAGTTTTGGTACTTAGAAATTGATGTGTGAAATAAGTGAGGTTTATTACAACTTGTGAAATTGTAATTTGATACAAGTTACCCCGGGTTTATATAAGTTGTAAGTTTTTGTATTCCATGTTAGATGGGTTTACTCAGGCTGGTTTCCAGCCTAACCCGGGTGTTACTTTGATGTAATGCTCGGGTCAGTATTACAGATTTTCAAGTAAGGACGATCTGAAGCTCAGGAGGCGAGCTGGATGGCAGGAACGTATGGAGTGATTCTGATGTGATATATTATTGTATATCTGAAACAGATTGATTGTATCTGTCCTGTGTTTGTATATATGTTGTAACTATGATATATTAAAGTGTAATTTGACAAGTACAGTTTTCCTTTGTATAACTATTATTTATGTGATATTATATTTTGATCCGCTGCGAATGTCAGGTTTCTGTGACTTGTTCATGTTTCTTCTTCTTTCTCTTTTCTTCTTTTCCTTACTATCTGGAAATTTCGGGATCGAAATTTTCGGGTCGTTACATTTGGTATCAGAGCAGAAGGTTAAGCGAGAACCTTGGTTTTGGTGGGATTACTCATTAAGGATAGGGTCAATGGTATCCTAGAATGAGTTGAGTATACACACACACACACACACACACACACACACATATATATATATATGAGAGCGTACTTGTTATTTTATTATATAAAGGTTTTAAATGATTTTATATAAGAATATATTTTGATATATAAAGCAATATTTCTTTCTAATAAATATTAAGGCATTTGGTTGTTAAATTATTGGAATTAAATTAAGAAGTAATAGAAATACAACCAAACCGAAATTGAAATTGAATGAAGATAAGTTTGAAATGAATTCAAACTGAAATTAAAATCTTGAATTTGGGGAAGAGTTTCAAAATAAGATAATAATAAATTGGTTTTCAGATATGATAATCTGGGTTAATGGTTGTGTTTAATAATAAAATATGTATTAATGAGTAAGCAAAAATGAAATATTTTAAGGGGGTAACCTTTAAATAAGTATGACATGTAAATTGAAGTGGGTTTCAAACTGTGAAGTTCTGATTCTACATTTAAACATTTGAAAATTGTTTTCAAAATTTTAAAGGAAATAATATTATTCAAACTATTATGAATGTATTCTTATTCTAGAATAAGAAGTTGTTTGTAAATTTTAAAAGAATTTGTTTAAATTAAAACCAAGGGTGATTTAAATTTTAAAATTTGGCTTGGTGGGCCAAGAAGTAAATATGTATATATGTGTGGATATACATAATATCAAAGATGGTTTGAAATAAACTCTAAATGATGGGTTTTAATTATGGAAGGTGATGTATAACCCAACGTGATAAGTTTTTGAACTTATAAGTGGGAAGATTATTAATGTGAAGTTATATAAGTTTGAATGACCAACCTGATTTGGAAATTTCAAGATGAAATTAAGATTTAACTTGGGAAGTTAAATGGATGATTTGAATTGGGAGTTTGAGTGATCTCAAAATGGGTTTGAGATCTGAAAATTGGAAATGGATGGATGTTTTAAATAAAATGGAATCATTTTGGACTTAAGATTTGAAAGTTTAAGATAAATATTCAAAGGTTTGGTTTCAAAGTTTAACTTGAATTTATATAATTCGGGATGGTTTAAATAAGGAATTTGAATTGAATTAGTTCAAATTGAATTTGATTTGAATCAATTGGAATTGTGAATGAAGATGGATAAGTTCAAAAATGCAAATGGGAATTGGGATTAATTCAAAACGGAATTGATGCGAATTGAAATTGGTTCAATTTGAAATTTATTTGAATTAATTGAAATTGTGATTAATATTGAATAAGTAAATTCAAATGGAATTTGATTTGAACTTAGGAAAGAAATTGAGGATTAATTCAACTTGAATTAGGGTTAAATCAACTTCAATGGAAATTGAAGATATTCAAATTGGAATTGAGTCAATTTAAATGGAAGGGGAAATTTAAATTGAATTGATTGGAAATGGAGATTAGGAAGTTGTACAGTTTGGCTCTGGACTATTTTAAAAATAAATTGTTTTAATACAAATCTATTTTTTTTCAAGCTATTTATTATATATAAAACCTTTCTTATTTAACCCAAAACTATCTTTTACTTATTTTATAACTACTTTTGGAATTATTTAACTATTTTTCAACTGTTTTATAAACTAATTACTATTTTTCAACTACTTTATAACTAATTACTATTTTTACAACTGTTTTGCAATTATCTGACTATTTTATAACTATTTGACTATTTTTCAATTATTTTACAATTACTCAACTATTTTACAGCTATTTTACAAACTAATAGTTATTTTTCAACTATTTATCTATTTTTAACCTTTCGAGCTATTTTCTAAATATAAGATGGTCAGAGTGCAAACTGTTTATGATTGAATATCCATTTGAGATAAGGGTTAAAGTGATAATCCAATGGAATCGAAAGAATTGTGATTATGTGGATAGAAATTAAAGAAAATGTGAATAGAAAGAGAAATTTATTTAGTTGATAATCAATGAAGATAAATACGTAGGATGTACGTATGTTATTCTATTCGCATAGCAATTTGATCCAGATTCGGGCATAGAATTTCGAGATAGTTTATCGATCCGAGTTGGGATTTATCACTCGATTTTCGACGGCGAACCTGAATATGGATTGTTGATTGGTTCTACATATTCTCTATCATAGTTATGGCTATGCAAGGAGAACGATGGTTTCTGATCAAGAAACCAGATCAGAGTCCGCACTAGAAAGTCGGGTGGACGATACTAGTTCAGAAGGGAAATTGTGTGATCGAGTGAGCGATCGAATTGATATTGCATATGGATGATATATGTACATCGTACGGATTGGAATGAAATTGATATTGAAAGTTTGTGGATAGGAACTGTAAAATGGTTTTTGAAGTGGAAAATATATTTTGTGAAATATATGATGAAATAAAACAGAAATTGGATATTTCTATGGTAGGAACTTAATTTATGAAAGTAAGTAATATGGTTAATGACTTTATAGAGTAATAAAAATTTGAATATTTGATTTGGAATAAATAAAGTTATATATCTTTGTTATATAAGATAAATCTCCCGTTGTTGAATCTATTGATAGAAGAAAAGGATTTTTGAAGAGTATTTAAAGTATAAAAAGGGAATTTATACAAGTTTGAAGTAATCCAAAGATTTTCAAAATTATATATATCTATGTATATGTATATATATAAAGGATTTCATGAGCATGATTTTGGAACCTTTGGATTTGGAATGGCTTTTGATTTTTAGGTAAAATCAATGTTGAATTTGGAAAGCCTAATTTGAGAATTATCGATTTTGGGATAATCAATTTTGAGAAAGGAGATTTATATGAGATTCATACTAGGTGTATGATTTGGAAGATACTATATGTGTATAGTATAAAGTGTTTTGAAAATGGCTCTGGAGAAAAAGGCACTCCCTTGAAATGAATTTCTCAGAAGTACCATAAGTTGGTACTGCCTTGAGCCTCAAAGGGGGAGGTTCTAAAGTTGATCATGTGAGGAGTCCAGACAAAACTAGTTCCTGAGGATTATGAGTAGTGTGTAGCAAAAGTCGAGGGGCGCTGATGCCTACAGAGGCATTGGGTTATGCTGCGATGGCAGTGTAACTCGATGTCACTGCGATCTACTACAGACCATAGCGAAAGTCGTGTGTGCTGCTGAGAGCCAATGGTCTATGTTTGATTTTATATCGGTAGACTGCGACCTATGGTAACATAGCGAAAGTCGTGTGTGCCGCTGAGAGCCAACAGTCTGCGTTTGATTTTACATCGGTAGACTGCGACCTATGCGGGAGTGGAGAAGTTTCATTTTGGCAGTGAAAATGAGGGCGCTGATGCCTACAGTTACATGGACTTTTGCTGTGATGGCAACGTAACCCTGGAATGTAACTGCGATCTGTTGTGGGTTCCATGGCATAATCGAGGGGCGCAGAGTGCCTACGGTTACATGGACTTTTGCTGTGATGGCAACTTAACCCAGGATGTAACTGCGACCATGGATGGGGGTGATGATTTCCAGAGCATTCTCACCAAAGATATATCCTCTATTTTCAAAAACTGTTTTCTATATTTTCAATAAAATTATTTTCCAAGTATTTTCACTAGATGTTGAAAAATGGATCTGCTAAGTACTTATAGATTTTTAGTCCTACGCCTAATCAACGTATGACCGAATTTCTGCAAGAACAAGGATGGACCTGTTGAGACATCGAGTTATAAAAATATTTTTATAGAAAATATTTAGCAATATTATATAGATTTTAAAAGTGTTTTAAAAACGATCAAAGAAAATTTATCTGATTTTTAGTATTTAATAAATTCTGGCTTCGTTCCTTTTCGAAGACGAAAAGATTTAAAGGGGGAGGAATGTAATAATCTGGATTTTTGAACATCAGTTAATTGGATAATTATCTGATTTTAACTATTGAAAAACACTTATTTATAAATTGAGCAAATTAATATGTGTTTTTTATATGTATTTAAATGAGTGATTTTAAATTGAGTTTGAATTTGAAATTCCAAAGATAAAAAAATCTTAAAAATAAATTAGATTTTAAAACTCTATATTTTAAAGTTAGTAAAAAAAATTATTTTCTAATGTTTATATATTTGGAGGTTGTGAATTAAGACTGGCATAATAATTTTCAAAAGGGTATTTTTAAGTCAAATTTATATATAACAGATAAATGTGATAATCCTCTTTGTAAATTATTTTAAATTGATAAAAATTGTTGTTATCAAACAATAATGATAATGGATTATTTTTAAACATAGATAAATAAATAGAATTATTAATTACAAATTGGATTTAGGTTTGTTTAAAATATATATGTATTGTTGAATTGATTTTGAATTGGACTTTAAAATTTGAATTTGAATTTGAATTTGGATTTAAAATTGAAATTCAAAAGAGAAATATTTTAAAATGTTTTGAATTTTGAAATATATGCATATAATTTGTTTCATTTATATTTTCTCTAAAGTAATTTATATATATATACACATATATATTATTTATAAAATAGTAAATTAAGTATGAAGCTTATTATTAATATTTAAAATAAATGAAAATCTCTTAAATAAAAAGTATAAACTGATTAAAGTTTGATAATAACATATGTACATTGTTTTTATTAAAAATGTTTTAGCTTAAGTTTAAAAATATCCTTTCTTTGTAGATATTTCATAGCAAATTTATATATATATAATTAAATATAAACATAACATACTAATATAAAGGCTTGAGAAATTAATATAAATACATAAGAGATATAAGTGTTAAACACTTGTAAATATTTCCTTCTTGCATATTAACAATTGTAAGGAAATAAATTCATGCATTGACAAATGTAAATTAAGTAGCATATGATTTTACAAGTGGCGTAGGTTTTTCTCAAATTGAAAACAATGCTATTGGGTAGGAAAAAAAAGAGCTTGAAGCAAAGCTAAAACATAGAAGTTGAACAAATCCTTTCAGGTTTTCAAAACTGGAACAAGAACAAAGATTCAAACTTCAAGTTTTCTATCTAAAGATCAAGCATAGAACAACTCAACTATATTCAATCTATAAAAAAAATCGAGCCTGAAAATTGAAACAAGATCATCTCGGATCATAATCAAGTAGCAGCAATTCATCTCAACATCATGCCCCAGAAAAGTAGAGAGAGAAAAAAAATATCAAACCTGTACTCTGTTAAAGAAACTGCAGGTGAGTAAACATTGATTCAATCTGTTTATATTCTGATATATATGATGAATCATAGTTGTAATGTAGTGTAATGTTTTGATTATGTTTGTATGCATATATGTGTATGAAAATTTTATATGCATGTTAAGCATATGATATCTTGACTCTAATTTGGCTTACAGCCCAATTGAATCACTCAAAAGCAATATCTCTTCGCCAAATCGATTATAGGATATAGTGTTTAAAGGGAAGATGTTTAAATTGGTGAAATCCTAATTTAAAAGTTAACTCAAGTAAAAATTTATTGATTTATTATCTGAAATACTAAATTTACAGTAGGAAAAAAAAGTAAATATGTGCAGGAATGATCTGTTCTCTATTTTTCAAACAAAGTGAGTAAACTGATTCCTTAAGACTTTAATCTGTGTTAATACTTTGTTATACATGAATTAAGTAGTAAAGTTGTTTGCAGAAAAGTAAATGCATTATACATATGTTTATTTTTTGTAAAAGAAATTTTGTATGCATGTCTAGGAAAGGCAAATGAATGCCTCTATCTGTGTTTACAGGTTTCCAAAAAATTAAAAATAAAATAAAAACCTGATCAAAATTTAAACCATCCTATCTAGATGATTTTAGAATTCGATCCCTAAATGGAAAATGACTATGGCAATGTAATACAAATTTCAAAAAGGATTTCTAGTATATTTATTGAATAGATTTTTTTTTAATTGAAATTTACTGTAATGATCATTTTAAATCTGAAAATTTAAGTATTAAAATTTCTAGTTATGAATGCATGACTGAATTCAAGCTTCGAAACCATGATTTTTGGTATGAAATTTATGATTTTTAAGTTTACGAATTGGGGGATATTATGAGTTGATCAAATTTGGTACTTTGTCGAATGCTGACGATCTCGTGATTCTGTGGCATCGGGCTTCGAGTATATGGTGGCTTGTCGATCGTTGAACGATGGAAAATTAGTGGGAAAACTTATAATCACTCGTGGTGGTCAGTGAATGATGATTTAGGGTTTGTTTTACCTATTGGGTTCGTTTGAGTTCTTAAACAATTTCTCTATCTTGAGTGTTTTGAGTTCGATCGGATCAAGGGAAATGCTGCGTATGTTGATGAGGAAGCTGTATTCGTGGTGGCATGGGTTCTTAAGGGACGGTTCGACGGTGGTTGGAGGTTTTTCGATGGTGATGGTTCCAGTTTTTGGAACGAGTGGGTCGATTTTGTTCGATTATCGAAATCATCATTCTGGGTGTATGTATAGGTCGGCGAGATGATGGGTACTGGATTGATGATCGGGAAGTTGATCCGAGAGGGGCGAAGTTGCTGTGCATGTACACAAATTCACGTTCGTGTCAGTGGTGGTTTTGGCTTTAGGAAGATGAAGATTGCATGGGTCGATTCAAGGGGTTTGGAGTGTTGAACTCGAAGTTGTTGAGTATCTTTGGTAGTTTGGGGTTCGTTTCGGGGGAGGGAACGAAGCAGGTTCGGTTTTGTTCTGTGTAGAATTTGGTTCCCAGATTTGTTTGTTTGGTGTAGAGTTTGAATAAGTATTTAATCAAGTTAAAATGGGGTTTCAAACCAAGATATTAATTCAGTTATCAAGGAAGACTCATAAGCTAAATTTCAAAGATAAATTGTTTTAAAATTTAGCTGAATTGGTAAATCATATATTGGGTAATTATGAAATCAAACCTTTAAGTATTTCGAGAGAAAAAAAATGTAAGAGATGAGTTAATGTTTTGTCTTTATTTAATTAGATGTTAATGGAAGGATCATTAATTAGTAATTTATGGGAAATTACTAAATGAGATTTATTAATTAATGAAGTATAATCACTTAGAGTAAGTAATTAAGCGATAATTACTAGAGAAAGAGAATAATTACTTTATGAAAGTAATTAATAATTAATTACTTAATGTAATTAATTAAAGAATTTATTAATTAAGGAAATTAATCTAGGGTTTGTTAGTGTGATTTATTACAGGATAATTAATCAATATAAGTGGTTATAGAATAATTAATTTGAGTAATTAATTAAGGATAAAAGTAATTAATATTGAATGGGTAAAGGTTAATTAATTTTTATAATTAATTAAGGGCTATTCCTTAATATAATGAAGAATAATTAATCCAGGGTGATTAATTAAGATGGATGATTGAGAGATGATTAATTAATTGATTTCAGATTAATTAATGTTAAGAAAAGCTAATCTAAGTGATTGAAGTTGGTAATTTAATTAGAAATAATTAAATTAATTTTGGGAGTGATCAATTTTTGCTTATGATGATTTAATGATGTTAAATGCCTTGAATTGATTGTTATCTCTGGAATGAAATGTTTTATGATATGATATGCTTGGGTGAACAATGATATTGTGGTTTTCTATCGATGATGAATTGCTGTATAAAAAGTGACATCTTGTATTTAAAGGTTGAATTGTGTTTCACTTGAATAACGTGGGTTAAGATGACATTGGTTCCAAGAGATCGGAGTCGGGTATTAGTAAATAGCCGAAACCACTTCGATTCTTTATAATTGATATGTGGAATCAATAGGTTGAAATGGAATGATTTACATGAATTGGATTATTTAATCTAAGTTTTGGCACTTAGAAATTGATATGTGAAATAAGTGAGGTTTATTATAACTTGTGAAGTTGTAATTTGATACAAGTTACCCCGAGTTTATATAAGTTGTATGCTTTTGTATTCCATGTTAGATGGGTTTACCCACGCTGGTTTCCAGCCTGACCCGGGTGTTCTTTGTTGTAATG
Organism: Allium cepa; assembly: GCA_030765085.1. Lineage (NCBI taxonomy): Eukaryota > Viridiplantae > Streptophyta > Magnoliopsida > Asparagales > Amaryllidaceae > Allium > Allium cepa. The sequence continues at coordinate 397,802,436 of CM060938.1, read as the reverse complement.
CTGGGTCAGACCGAGTATTACAGATTTTCAGGTAAGGACAATCTGAAGCTCAGGAGGCGAGCTGGATGGCAGCAACGTATGGAGTGATTCCGCTATGATATATTATTTTATATCTGAAACAGATTGATTGTATATGTCCTATGTTTGTATATATGTTGTAACTCTGATTTATTAAAGTGTAATTTGACAAGTACAATTTTCCTTTGTATAACTATTATTTATATGATATTATATTTTGATCCGCTGCGAATGTGAGGTTTCTGTGACTTGTTCATGTTTCTTCTTCTTTTTCTTTTATTCTTTTCCTAACTATCTGAAAATTTCAGGATCGAAATTTCCGGGTCGTTACATGTAGAGTTGTATGTATGTGAACTAGTTGTTGCACTTGATCTGTTCTCTGATTGAATGCTCGTGTGGTTTGATCTTGTTTTCATGTCCTTGCATATTTCATGTTGAGTTGCTGTCACTATGTCATATGCATTGTTGTCATGTGATCTTGAAGTCTTTTCTAGTTGCATAAACATAATGCTGCTTCGACCCATTGCCTGAGTACTTGTGTACATGCCTTTGCCTTTGTTCATTCTGGTGCGAATTGTTGTTATTTGTTATTCTGACCATTGTGCTAGATTCATTTTCTGTTGTATGTTTGTGTACTTTTGAGTTGGTCTTTAGTTCATATTACATGTGCTCAGTGAGTCTGGACTTGTGTCTGGTTAGGTTGCATATGTATCATATGATTGTGTTGTTGACCTGGTTGTTGCTTTTCTGGTTTGATGATCTGGTTGCCTTTGATTTTGTTTCAGAGCTTTACTACATTGTGTAGTCTATTGCACATGCTTTGAGCTTCATCTATTTTCTCTGTTGTCATGTTGTATTTGTTTCTTATTGTCTATCTGGTTTTGGTTGATTAGGTTGAGACTATATGTGCTTGAGTTGAATCCAGCCTTTAGTTTGGGTTTGACCTTGTGCTCACCTTTCCCTGCAAATTATATCAAGTGTATATCGGTGTGCACAGCCTTGTGACATGTACAGTGATACACTATGCATGTTACAAGCTGTTCGTGTAAGATGAATTCAAAATAAATGATGACGAATAACTCACCGAGGCAAATAACATATTTAAAATCACACATTTCATTGTACACTGCACAAATATTTCTTTTTCAATTTTGCTGCATAAGTGTTTATTTTTCAGGTAATTTAGATGTTGGATACAAATTGGACTATAGTTGAAGAAAAATATGAGTGAATGAGTGATATGTAGTGAGGTGAACATTGTAAATTGAAATTTGTGATGCGGATGTAATTGAAATTGTGTGTATATATAGTGAGAGTTCAAATTTGTACTATTCAAAATTGTAATAACATATCTGTTTGAATAAAATATTTGTTTGAATTTAAATTTTGTGTTATTTATTTTTCAGTAATTATTTATTTAATTATGTGAACAATAAAATAGTACAATAATAAATATATTTTAATGAATACATATATGTTTATTATCATCAAACAAAAATCATATACTAGCATATTCTACAATCTCCCCCTTTTGATGATAACAAACATATATTATGATTTTGACTCTATTATATGTATTTGGTTTTGATGAATTCTATTAGCTCTCCCTATATGAATGCTCCCCCTACAACAAAACTCCCCCTACACAGTAGATGTGTGTAGTTACGACTGGAAAAATTTATTAAAAATAACTTTTAACAAAAACACTCTCGAATATTAGTAAGAATATTGCTCAAAATTCAAAATCTTAACATCCCTCCCATTTTTTTATCATAAAAAATAATAACTGTAAATTATATAGCTACGATTTTGATTAAAAAAAAAATTAAATCAAGAGAGAAATATTATTTTCAAATTTCAATTAATCAAACAAAAATCATAATATTTTATTAATTACAAACAAACTACACTTTAGAGAAATGGTGGGATTATGAAAATTTTATATAGTGACAAGAGTTTGATATTTTCAATAAAAGGAATAATTTGTGCATTTTCACTTTTCAAATATTATACAAAAAAATGTGAAGCACTTACTAACCATGCATAACCGTTAGGACTTTTAAATGAGGTTAGTAGTTACCCCTCTTATTTTTAAAAAATGTGTCAAGTATTTTCTAACCATGCATAACCATGAGGATTTTTAAATGAGATTAGAATATACTTGATATTTATCCTTTTCTTATATGCATCACATCCATGCATAACTGCGAGGACTTTCAAATGAGAATGGAAGCCCATATATAGAAATTCAAGTAATTCACGCATGCATAACCGAGAGGAATTTTAAATGAGGGTGAATACTCTAAGATATAATTATTTTACAAAAAGATATTTCCTTATTTTAAAATATCAAATTCTGCACTATAGTATGATGTATAGATTGACATAAAGATGAAGGTGATAGAAATGATCATGGAATAAGTACTAATCTAAAAATATTATAAAATTTGTTTAATTTTCATGAAATTATAAAATTATATTTCCTCTTTTTATGAAATATAATTTAATCAATATCCATCACTTTTCAAGCACTATAATAATTTTAATAAGTTCCAAAACGATTCAATTAGTCAATGGTTAACTTTTCTAAAGTAAATCTCTTACCGAAATAAACTAGAGTATTTTTAACATGATGAAAACCCAAGTATCAAAAATTAAAATAAGTGAAAATCAATTTTCTGTAAGGGGGTTTTGTGATAAAAATGACTTCTAGATGAAAATCAATATAATTACAAAATTGATTTTAACATGAGATGACATAGATACCACTTGTATTTGAGATATTCATGGTGATATATAGTGGTATATAAGAAAAACGTGTACTCTTCAACACTTAAATTTTTCAGCACATCCATTTATATCAAGCACAAGTAACGTAATCTAAATTGAGCAAAAACACATTAATATTTTTCGTCGAAGCGGCGTTTCTTGACATTCCAAAGTGAATCCATAAAAAGCTAAAAATAGAAAAGTTATAGCATTATTGGTTAGCTTTACAGAACTTCAAGAATTTTACAAATTGGAGTTCAGAAGCTAAAGATATGGCACAAGTGCTTCAACAATGTCAATGAAAACATAATTAACAATATGTGAACAAAAATTGAGTTAAAAGATCATACCGCACTTTCCTTTGATTCCGTGATATCCGAAATGCGATGATCTCCATCTAAACTTTATAGGCTAAGGATCATTTAATTTTAGTTTATTAATTACCTAGAACAACTCGAAATTTATCTCTGTTAAATTTGTTTTTAACCCATTGATGTGTCTAAATTTTGGAGAAGGCAAGTGGTCTAACTATGGATGTAGGACCTCTATTATTATCTATTGAAATTTTTGGTTGCCAAATTTGTCTATATAACAAACCACTAGCATCTATCATTGTACCCTTGGAAATACAAATTTGTTTAAATTTCAAATCATTTATATTCGTACCTTTTGGAATCCATATTTGCTTAACGGTTTTGTGTTTGTATATATTTCGACAATTATTCTTGCCATGTCCAATATTTCCACACTTTACGTATTTGGGTATCACACTTATCCCCTTAACAGTGTTATTAGTCATTTTTTCATATTTTGACACTTTTGCAAATCCAAACCCTTTCCTTTTCTTCTCGAAGAGTTGATTTCCTAAGAGCATATTAAATGATTTATCTCTAGTGAAAAATTTCAGAGTAACCAACTCAAGTTTATTAACTTTGGATTTTAAAAGTTTATTTTCATTTATTAGCTTAGAACAACAACTAATTGTACTATCTTTCTTTTCAACATTCTTCATTTTCAAGTCCATATTTTCATTTTTATGCTCTCTAATTTTAGTCTCAATTTCTAGCATCTCAGTTTCAAAGAGTTGGAGTTTTTTAAATTTAGTTATTTCAAAATACTTTATTTTTTCAATCTTCTTTTAAAACTAGTGATTTAGTCGAATAATTTCAGATTTTCTCAAAATCACGTTTTCTTTTTCAAAGGTTTTGACATTTTCATTGACTTCATTTAATATCTTTTCAAAAATTGCATATTTAGAACTTTCTGACTTCTTAAAACTATCCAACTCTTTTTGCAAAATGATATTTTTACAAATCAACTTAGTTTTATTTTTCTCTCATATTAAAATTCCGTTTTCTAACTATTGAAAGTTTTCTTGAAAACAGCCAAATTGTTTTTCTTAGTCCAAACACCTTTTGCAATTATAATTTTTATTTTTCTTAGTATTTTTAAGCTTATTTTCCAAATCATTATTTTTCTGGCGTAGTTTAGCTTGTTCCCTCTTCAACTTATTATTTTTTATCTCAAGAGCTTTATTATTTTTAATTCATTTTTGGCATAAGAGAACTGAATAATTAAATGGAAAATCACTTATCTCATCGACTATTGAATCTTCATCACTACTGTATTTTGCAGGTCTTGTCAAGCACGTTTCTTTAACTGAGTCGATTATGGGAGATTTCTCACGGTTGTTGAATTTTGCACCATATATTGCATCAAAAGTATTCTAGATTTCATGCGCATTTTCATAATGAGAGATAAAATTAAAAATATCTTGGTTAATATGAGAATATAGTATATGCATAGCAAGAGCATTAATCAAAGTATTTTTCTTGTCTATTATATAGCATCCATTTTCAATAATATCCCAATATTTAAAATTAATAGATTTTAAATAAAGTTCGATTTTTAATTTCCAGTATAAAAAATCCGTTCCATCAAAAATAGAAATAATAATACTGGACTGACTCTTGCTACATTTTCAACTAGGTTAGACATCCTTGCTATTAACCTTGCTCTGATACCACTTGTAGGATCGATTTCACCCTGGGGGATGAATAGGGTGATACTAATAATAGTAAAAATTAATGTGAAAAAATAAATTAATTGCAGCACAGATAATAGTAGAGTAATAAAAAACAAAAATAGAACAATACAGATTTATCCAGCTTCGGCAAAACCCTGCCTACGTGCTGCCCTCAAGGTTTCTACTAGAAATTAAGTAGTCAGACGCTTACACACGTAAACTAGCAACACCGCTATCAACTAACCTAACTCTAAGCTCAAAATCCTGCTACAACTCAGCCACTAAGTTGTGAATTCTCAAACTACACCACTGTAGTTCATCCCTAGTCACATGACTAGAATTCACACAAACTTTTAAAAGAAAATGCAAATAAAACACAAAAACACAAGACCCTATATTTTAACCCAAAATAAAATAAAATCAGCCAAAATAAAAATGTTCCCCATTTATTTCTTTTCTCTGTGTAAAACTTTGGCTGATCCTTTCTTCGTTCCTTCTCTAATATTTAGGCTTTCTGGAAATTGAAGCCGCCGATTCCAGTTGACCGACTGAAGAGTTGTTTTCGCATTGACTTCTTTGTTAATCGATCGCCTTGCTTTGAATTCACTCGGCTGCTTCAATTTTTTGAGTTTGAATTCGTATGCGATTTCCCTTATTTACTCTCGTTGATATGCTTGAACTCGATGACTAACTACCGATGGTGTTAATGGGTATTTATAGTGTTCGAATCCCTTAGTTTATGTTCGTATAAATATGATTTGAATAATTTATGATTTTGTTTCCTACGTTGATTTTTGATAGTATGATCTTGAGACCTCTAACTGGTTCGTTCCTTGATTGTAGCTTGGTATTTGAATTTGATTCTCATTCTTTTCTCTTTTGACTTCGGCATTAAAAAGTTTGAGATAGTCTGGATTTTTTGCTATGACTTGTTCATGTCATACTCGGTTGGATATGATCTGAATTCGGTTCCTTTTTCAATTCTTTTCTGCTTTAGCTTGTTCGAACTGCTACTTTGATTTTTGTTCATGCAATTGCTTCATTGTTTTATGATTTTTGAACATCTGTACCAATTCATGTAGAACTTCACATGTATGCTACCACTGCTCTGACCAGATCATTTGAACCTGCTTCTGTTTTGCATTTGATTAGAACCACTTGTGATTGTATGTGTGTCATTATGTGTATACATACATATATGTATGTGTATATGTGTACGATCCGATGCTTTGCATTTGAAGTCTCCACTGTTGCATGCTTGTTACTATGCTAGAGCTGTCATGTTGATTTGCTTAGCCCAATATTCATGTGAGCATGTTTGAAGCTCCATGTATACATTTGTGCACTAGTATGATTTTGATGTCTTTACTATGATCATTGCTATTACATTTTACATGAGGTCTGTATACATTTTCTTCAAGTGCTCCTTTGTGTAGTCTTGCATTCCACTATGTTGCATACATGTTGACTTCTTCATTCCTCTGGTTTCATGTGTATTATGCATACATCCCTGTTGCATTAGTTTGTCACTGTGTATATACATATATACATGAATGTATATATGTATGTTAAGGCTTTTCTATTTATGCAGAGTTGTATGTATGTGAACTTGCTGTTGCACTTGATCTGGTCTCTTATTAAATGCTCATATGGTTTGATCTTGTTTTCATGTCCTTGCATATTTCATGTTGAGTTGCTGTCACTATGTCATATGTATTGTTGTCATGTGATCTTGAAGTCTTTTCCAATTGCGTAAACATAATGCTGCTCTGACCATTGCTTGAGTATTTGTGTACATGCCTTTGCCTTTGTTCAACTGGTGTGAATTGTTGTTTAGTATTATTCTACCATATGTGCTAGAATTATTTTCTGTTGTATGTTTGTGTACTTTTGTGTTGGTCTTTAGTTCAGATTACATGTGCTCAGTGAGTATTGACTTGTGTCTAGTCAGGTTGCATATGTATCCTATGGTTGTGTTGTTGACTTGGTTGTTGCTTTTCTGGTTTCATGATCTGGTTGCCTTTGATTTTGTTTAGAGCTTCACTGCATTGTGTAGTCTATTGCACATGCTTTGAGCTTCATCTATTTTCTCTATTGTCATGTTGTAGATGTTTCATATTGTTTATCTGGTTTTGGTTGATTTGGTCGAGACTCTATGAACTTGGGTTGCATCCAGCCTTTGGCTTGGCTTTGACCTTGTGTATTTGGTTTTAGTTGATTTGGTCGAGACTCTATGCACTTGAGTTGAATCCAGCCTTTGGTTTGAGTTTGACCTTGTGCTTACATGGCCCTACAGATTATATCAAGTGTATATCGGTGTGCACGGTCTTGTGACATGTACAACGATACGCTATGCATGTTACAAGTTGTTCGTGTAAGAAGAATTCAAAATAAACGATGACTAACAACCCAAATAATTGAGGCAAATAACATTTTCAAAATCACACATTTCATTGTACACTTCACAAATATTTCATTTTCAATTTTACCACATAAGTGTTTATTTTTCAGGTAATTTAGATGTTGGATACAAATTGGAATATAGTTGAAGATAAATGCAAGGAATGAGTGATATGTGGTGAGGTGAACATTGTAAATTGAAATGATGTAATCGAAATTATAATGTAATTGAAATTGTGTATATATATAGTAAGAGTTCAAATTTGTACAATTCAAAATTGTAATAAAATATTTGTTTGAATTTCAGTTCTATGTTATTTATTTTATTCAATAAATATTTATTTAATTATGTGAACAATACAATATTACAATAACAAGTACGTTTAAATGAATATTTATATATCTTTATTATCATAAAAAAAATCATATACTAGCATATTCTACACTAAAGGCTTACTCCATCCTCCCTTTAGGATGTGCCTACCTCGGTCATAGCATGTCGTGGATAAGGTCTTGTTTGGTGCTTTAACCTGGCCATTTTACCGCACGGCTAAAGCCTTACTCCGTCCTCCCTCCAGGAGGTGCTCTGCCCTGGCTATCTCAGCATGGATATAGGCTTTTCTACCATCTTATGTAGACTACCATTTTAGGTAGTATCCAAATATATGGAGCATTTCACTCCCAATCATGTAGATTTTTTCAAATTATTTTTTCAAATTCTTGAATTTTTTTTAATGAAAAAATTTATGATCATCCCCTCCAGGGCTTTGCAATGGTTAGTCTTATGACCATTCAACATGTGATAGTGGAAATATGATCCTCCCAGGTTTCCTTCATGATTTTTGCTTTTTCTTTTGTAACGGCAATAAATGAGCTCATCCTTAATAAGCAGGTAGACATTTTCCATAAATGTTGTTAAGTTGCATTCCTTTGGAAGTCTAGATTTGAAGCTTAATTCTTATAGATAACTCTTTGACTTTTTTCTCTTTGGCCATATTATTTCATGTTCTTCAATTGATTTCCTTTTCACTCCCATTTGGACTTCTCGTGTTGGAAATGATCTTATTGTAGTTGGTTGCCACTTGTATGCAAAGGAATTGTAATCATTCATTATTTCTTTCTTAAAGATTGTGTCTTTGGAATAATGTTGAATTGTTCTTCTCATCTGATTAAATATATTATCACTTCCATCTGTTCTCTTTCTGATTACAAAGATTGGGGTAGAGCTAACAGTGGATAAGGTTAAGCTCCATTTTTCAGGTTCATAGGATTCTGTTTTCTTATGGTGTATAATTCTAAGAGCTTTGAGCCTTAGTCATTGCTCTTCATCTTGATTGGAGTCTTTATAATTACCTAGGAGAACCTTGTCAAATGTGGTACGTAATACCCTTGTTTAGATCTCTTAAATTTGCTGGCCATGATCAAACCAAAGTGGTTAAAGTTAAAGTAGGTCTGAATTAAGCAAGGTTAGAGAATGATGGTCTTGGGATTTATCCATGCCATAGATTCACCCCTCCTTCTAGCGCCAAAAAGTTTTAACAAATTTTCTTGTCAACATCCCAAAATAATGCTAAAAAAGATGAGTAATCCTTTGTATGAACAGTGAACGTGATTCCCTTGGGAATTACTTTTCGATTTGGTTTTATTTATTGGAATTTCTCAAATCATCCTTTCGACGTCGTCGAAAGGTATGGTCTCATGATTAAGTGGCCTCTCAACACTGATGACCTAGTGTGAGTTCTTTGAAAGCCTTCCTTTCGATCAGGTTGAAATTCCTAGAGTTAAATCTTTTAAAGGTAGATTTCAACCTTGTCAAAAGCTTGGATGACGGTTTCCTTTAAGTTTAGGCAAGAAGCCTTATTCTTTGGTGGATTTGGAGTGCGCTTCGACCTTATTGAACGCTATGGGGATGACTTCCTTTAGATTAAATCTATAAGCTCAAGTTTTGGTATTTAGAGAACAGATTTCGACCTTTTCAAAAGCTTTATACTATAGCATTGATGGCTTCGGAAGGTTACAGAAGATGCTAGGATCGAAAGAGGTATCAGTCTTTTTGATAGGTTCCTTTCGATGGATTTAAATCTGAAATATAAAAGTTAATCCAACAAAAGCTTATGTAAGTAGTAAAGAGATCAATAATGCGCAAGACTTCCACTTTTCCTATCAATTTTTTTATTTTGTTGAATTCTCAAATCAATAATCTCCAATTTAGGGTTACATTGTTTAGTTAAGAAAACATAGTTTAGTATCAAAGAAATCAGAACCCCTAAACGTGACCCCTTAGGTCTTATTTACAGATGCAGGAAGCCTTCCATCCACACCCTTACTTGAAAGGTACTCCTTTTATATGTTGTTATAAACCTTTTTACCTCATCGAAAACTATGCCTCCTTTCGATGTTGTCGAAAGGTGTTCCTTTATATGTTGCTTTAACCTTTCGACCTGGTCGAAAGGTGTGCCTCCTTTCGACGTTGTCGAAAGGTGTTCCTTTACATGCTGTTCAAACCTTTTGACTGAGTCGAAAGCTATGCCTCCTTTCAACATTGTCGAAAGGTGTTCCTTTGCACGTTGCTTGAACCATTCGACCTTGTCGAAAGGTTTGCCTTTCATATGCTGTTATGAACCTTTCAACCTTGTCAAAAGCCACGCCTCCTTTCGACGTCGTCGAAAGGTTTTTTATCATTCTTTCCTCTTTACTGACTTCTGAGTGTTGCTTTCTTCGTAGCACCTTTTGACATTGTCGAAAGGTGTCCTGGATGGATCTTTTCCTCCTTGTTGTTAGTGGAAGTTAGTTTGGAGCCTTTAACATGGTCTATAGGTTGATCGCACTTTTTTCAAAGATATTCAATTGTCATTGGTTCCAATGTTGTTGAGCATCCTATGTTTTTGGTTTGATCTAACGCATAATCCTTTCGGGACCATATTGGTTTCGACTGATTCAAAAGGCTTACTACAGCTTTCGAAGGGGTTGATAATACTTGCTTCGACTTCTCACTTTCTTCGAAAGGTAAGAACTACCTAGATACTATGAGAAGGGAGTTTCCGACTCCTTCAAAAGGTCTTGAAGCCGCTAAACTCTTCTCTCTTGGTCTTTGTTTAAGGACCTTTCGACTTAGTCAAAAGGTGGATTCTTTAGAGTAACAATCTCTTGTAGGAATCTTGACCTAATCATGCCCTGAATTTTCTCTTCTAACACACGATATTTATCGATTTTATGTCCATTTTCTTTATTGTATTCGTAGTAACTTCCTCCTTTATTTGACTCTGGAGCGCTCCAAACCTTATAAGGAGTAGTAAAATTCTCGTTTCTGTTCATCGTGGCGAAAATGTAGGAGAGGGGTTTGTCTAGGACAACATAATTTGTTTTGGAATTCTTTCTCCGACTTCCCTTCAGGTTTTCACTTTCCCTTGGCCTCTTGTCAAAACGCCTAAAATTAGATATTTCTTCTCTGGATTCTCGATGAAATTCTTTCTTGGAATGGTACATATCATCCATTGGAATAAACTTCTTAGCTCGGAGAAAGAAATATTGTAGACCTTTGCATCCATTGATATAAAGTATTTTCAGAAAGGGATTTGTTCAATTAGCCCTGATCTAACTTCCATAAGCTTTTCTCTATTAGTTGTACTTTCTGCCCTTAATACTTTTGCACCGAATCTGTTCAAATATACACCAGGTATTTCCCTTAGTTTTTGCTAATGGTTGCTAACAAGCTACAGTCCATATTGTATCTCTGAATATAGAAAATTAGGCCATGAAGTTAGAAGTAAATTGTTCGCAAGAGTAGATGGTTTCCATTCGTTAACTCCTGCACCATTTGATAGCTGCTCCTTGAAAGTAATGGGAAAATGTTTACAATGAACTGCCTCTGGCGTGTTGTATAAGTTCATCCAATTTTCAAAGACTACAAGATAATCGTCTTTGATCAGTTTTTCCATCGTATTTTAGTGAAGTAATTTGAATGTGGGGAGGGAGATTTGCTGCCAGTATTTCTTCTGAGAAGGGAGACATATTCTTCTGGATAAAAAATTTCCTTTTCTCTAAAGCAAAACAAAGGCTAGTGGTTGATTCAAAAGCTATTTAAAATGGCCCCGACCCCTTCTAAATCATGGTTTCGAATCTATACCTTTAGCCTTTCTACAATCCACTACACATCAAAGCCTTCATACCATGTGTATTGGTTTTGACTTGGTTAGGGGTGGAGATAGGGGTCAAAGGATTGCAAATGGAAGTGGCGAAGCAGTAAAATTTAGCAAAACTGTTGTGTTGCCTTTAAATTAAATGCAATTCAACTAACCTACCTTATTTATAAAAATATAGTTGGTTGCCATAATCTTTACAAAAATCTTTTCTAAAATGACTACTGAATTTGTCTAGTATTAATTAAAAATGATTAACACAAAAGCCCTTCCCTTTAATAAAACAATTAGGACATTTAATTCCTCCAACTTAATTAATCTAATTCCATAGTAAATCACTTAGGAAAAATCCCAAAAAATCATCATAATTCACTTTTAATATGTTATCTGACATTTATATATTTATGATTCAGAGTATCATTTCCTATTTGATCCCTTTGAATTCTCCATTTACTCAATGAATGACTCCCCTCTAAAACTTTTTGTTTTAGGCCCAAAATCCATTATATATTTGCCAAAATAAATTTTAACCCAGATCATCCTTTTTTCCATTCAAAATCCATAATAAGTTATCCATAACTTGGATAATTATAAACATTTAAGCCCATCTCTAAAATAACGTTTTACATAACATACTAAATCCTCATGGCATTCGAAACCTATTATATACGATTTTAACCTTAAAACTAAACCAAACTCTTATCAAAACAAACTTGTTTAAATCCAACATGACATATTTTCTTAGCATATCATCATTAAAATCATCAAAACGGATTTAAACATAAAACCTGAAATCATAATGCTCTTTAAAACAAAAATGAGATGGTTTTGATTATTATTCACCTTGCTTTAGATAATTTTATAGAGATTTGATCTTGCTTAATCCTCCTTAGCTTAATTCCTTAGCCTTTTATTTGATCTTCCCCCTAAAGTTATGGCTAGCTTTGAGCTCCCCTTTTACTTATACTTTTTAGTTATGAAAGCATAAAATGAAAATGGAATAACGGCTAAAGTGTTAAGGGATTAGAGTGGAAGGCTATTTCCAATAGTGCCCTTGCCTTATTCCCTTATTAGTTAACTTATGAAACCATTTCCATAAATACATTCTTTTAGTTTTTATTTAATTAAGCACAGCCTCTGTTTTAGTTTCTATATCTCAATCTCCTTATCAAACTAATCTTTACATTATTCTACATAATTTATCTCATTAAATCTCCTAAATAATGGCATTTTAAATTAGGGGTGTTACAACAACACGTGTATTATTGTATTCCATATGTGTAAGGACAGATATATATAACTGTCCAGTTTTAACTCTGATAAATGTATTTAAATTTTCACTATAAAGATTATATGTTAAGGTAATATATTTTATTCCCTTCGTATGAGATTCTGTTCTATCATTATTTTCATTCTTACCCTTGAGTATCTGCATCTCTGGCACTTGGATTTGCGACATGTGAATACCAAGAATGTATTAGTGTCGATTTTCGAGGGTCAAAGAAATGGATCCTCACATTATGCATTTTAGATGTAAAATTAAAATAATATAACATTTCTTACTAATGTTGCTTCTACTTCTGGTCCTATAATAGAAGTATTATATTCTAAAAAATATCAATTCTTTGCAAAGGTTTATCATAGTCATCTATCTGCACATATTTCTCATTTTTTCTTGTCCATTTATTTTCATTTTCATTAATTTGTTGTTTCAATAACATGTAGGAGGATTTTTCCTTACACCACTTTTAAAGAGAAGCAACAATTAAAATCTTTGTACCAATACACTCTATAGGGTTTACTTTTCTAATAATTGCAAATTTGTATGTTTATAGGTTTATAGTTTTGTAATTGCCGTCTGAATAATTTCCCTATTCTATGCTATAATGTGCTACACTACCCAAAGGAACGAAGTGTAAAACACAAAGAATAAGGCGAAACTGAAGCACTAATAGAACATTGAATGAAATGACATTAGAGAGCATTGGTCAGAGAAGCATTGGGATGTAGAAGGGATTGAGCAATTGAAATGTAGGCAATTAATATTGAAGCGATGAAATGCAGGCATTAATATGCAAGCGACATTAAAATTCCGATTAAAAAGAGTTCAATTCAGAGTATAATAAGTTATGAGTGAAGCAGAAAATGACTTGAAACCCATACTGAACTTAAAGCAAAATTGAGAAGATTATAGCAGTTTGATGGTGTAGATCAAGAGTGTGTGTCATAATATGCCAGGATTGCGGCAGCATATGTGGGAAGCTTGCAGGCTTGCAAAAGTTTATATGCATTACAAAATTTAGGATAGTATCGGTTTGATGGTAGACGGTGCAATGAAGTGTGGCACACAGTTGATGACAGCAGCGGTGTAGCATATAGTTGATGATAGACGACGTGAACATGTTGCAGTTAGATGGTGAGTTGAAGTGATGCACAACATGATCTGAGCTGAGGCAATAGTAAGACTAAGCAGCAGTTCTTATTGGATATATGTATGTACAGTCAGTAGTATATCATTCGCAATGTGTAGAGTGTTGTAAACAAAAAAATATGCACTCAAGTTAGGTAGCAAGGTAAAGGAAGAGGGATATTTGCGCCGTTCGAAAGGTAAATGCTCTATAATAACTTCTAGCTTCAGTATTTGCTATTGCCGCTACCAATCCATGCTTCTTGTGTTCTAATATATTCAGATAGTAATTGCAATTGCTTCAATCTAGCTCCTTTCCATCCTTGCCTCCCTTTTTGGACATCGATATGCATTGTATCATGTACACATAGTGCCTCTCTTGTTTATGCAACAAAATTCTCTAAACCTCATTTTAGCACATAAAAAGAACATATTTTTCCACATTGTGTTCCAAATAGGAGGTTTCTCTAATACCTCAGTTAGCATTTTCAGAAAGGTTGTTATGATTTCGCATTTGAAGACAATAATGTTTCCTTTTTGATGATATGTAGGAACTCAGACTAATCCTCATCGATGCGGATATAATGATGATATGGATGGGATGTAAAATTTGTGAAGTACATAACAGGAATGCATGATTAGATTAAGGTGGTTAATCAAAATGTTTTACATATTTTTCAAAGTTTTAGAGGTAGGAAAAATGAAATACGAAACAAACAAAATGATTAACAATTGATTTAGTGGTAATTATATGCATTAGTCCAAATTATTTTTTGTTAGTAGAACTTATAGTGAGTGCATCATTCAAAGTTAGGGTTAATTTTAATTCATGTGAAATTTAGGCTGCATAGTTATTTAGTAAATAAACTCAACATATATAAAATCAACAGCAGTTCACCAATCTGATGTCCATTTATCATGATATATTGTTAAGTTATCTTGGTATTTCCACCTACGTTGAATAATGGTTATTCAACGATTGTTTCTATGGTTCCTAATATTGAAATTTTACTACCATGATTAGGTGACTTAGTTCCAATCACAAACTAAGTTAACTAAGTTTATTAAAACTTAACAAGTTTACAATAGTAGTAATAACAACAATAAACTAAGTTTCATAAAAATCAACTAAATTTATAATAATAATAATAAAAAGTTATGTTTATAAAAATTATACAATTTAACTAACTTTTACAAAGATTAACTAAGTTAAATTAGTTTTTAACAAATTGACAAGTTTATAATATTAGTTAAGTTTGATAAAATTAACTAATTTATAATAATATTTACTGTTAATAAAGATAATTCTATAAATAGAATTTCCACGTGCCTTTTTGAAATATCGAAAATACCACCATCTGTCAACAAAATCTCACCACTGGTTTGCAACCTTCACCGCCATCTTCTTCTCAACTACCTATGAACGGAAATTTTCTATTACTTGAAGTATAAGTGTTTTGACTATCAAAACTTTACACTTAAAATAGACATCTGTCTACTCATTTTTTTAATTTAAACAAACTGTAAATATCTCTACCTTTTTGATGCAGATATAGGCGGTTTATACTAGTAATAATTAAAAAACCAACTAAGTTTATAGAAAATAAAATTTGACTAAGATATAGAAAAATTAACTTAGTTTGATAAAAAAAATTAATAAGTATTATAAAATTTTAACTAAGTTAACTAAATTTTTTAACAATTAACAAATTTTCAATAATTATTATTATTACTTTGATAAAAATTGACTAATTTTGTTGTAATGATAATGATAATGATGATAATAATTTAACTATGTTTATAAAATTTAAAAAAGTTAAGTAAGTTTTATAAATACTAACTAAATTTTGATAAAAATAAGTAAGGTTATAAAATTATTATAAATAAAATTTTCTATAAAAATTAACCAAAAATTATAAAATTTTAACTAAGTTTCATATAAATTAACCGGTTTAAAATAATAATAAATTATAGTTTGATAAAAATTAACTAAGGTAATAATAATAATGTAACAAAGTTTATTAAAAATTTAAAAATTATCAAACTTTTATAAAAATTAACTAAGTTTTATAAAAATTAACTAAGTTTTACAAAAATTAACTACATTTATAAAAATAACTAGGTATCACAAAATTTTAACATAATTATCTAAGTTTATAATGATAATAATATTAAAAATTAAATAATTATGTTTATAAAATTTGAACAAGTTAACTAAGATTCATAAAAAAATTAACTAAGTTTTATAAAACTTAACCGAGTATTATATTTTGTTAACTAAATGAGCTAAGTTTCTAAAAAAATTAACATGTTTGTAATAATAACAACAAAAAACTTAGTTTGATAAAACTTAACCAAGTATACAATACGTTTATAATAATAGTAATAGATTAACTAAGTTTACAAAAATTAAACAAGCTAGCTAAGTTTTATAAAAACTATCCAAGTTTATAAAAATTAACTAACTTTGTAATAAAAAATTAGAAATTAACTAAGTTTATAAAAATAAACCAGTTAATTAAATTTTATAAAAACTAAACAAGTTAATTCAGTTTTATAAAAATTAAATAAGTTTATAAAAATTAAATAAGCATTTTAGAATTTTAACTAAGTTAGCTAATTTTTAAAAAAATAACATTTTAATAGTAATGATAGCGATGATGATAGTAATGATAATAAAGTAAGTTTGATAAAATTTAACTATTTAAAACAATAATAATTAACTAAATTTTATTAAAAAATAACTAAGTTCACAATAATAATAATTAACTAAATTTGATAAAAAAATAACTATGTTTATAATAGTAATAATAATAATAACAACAATAGGCAAGCACCATTATCCCGATGTTAGGCACCTCAACTTTGGAGCGAGAGATCACGGATTTGAAACTTGCATAGCATGATTCAAATACACATTGACATGTACTATGTTGTATACTACCTAAAATTGGTAATACTAATATGTACTACCATCTAAGTATCGAATTTCGTTGTAATAATAAAATGATAATGATGATAATGATGACGACAGCAATCAAGCAGTAACTAAGTTTATAAAAATTATACAAGTTAACTAAGTTTTATAAAAATTAAGTAAGTTTTATAAAAATCAAATAAGTTCATAAAAATTTCCTAAAATGTAACAAGTGGTAGTACAAAGTCAATATGACAACTCCGGTAGTCAAGAGACCTATTTATTAAGGTTTTACGTGGATCCTGATGATTTGAAACTCATTACACTACCACCAAGGTACATTTGTATTATCTACTATGTCAAAAGGTTTATCGAGTTGCGGTATTGAAATTTGGAGTTTAGCATGTACAGAATTAGATGTAGTACTCGTCTATAAGTAATTAGTTTATAGAGTTGTGAACTAATATATGCATTCACACAACTGTAGAGTTGTAGTACTGTTATTACATATTCAGCATTGGTTCTCATTGTTGGTTGTTGAACCTATCTTCAAGTAATTAAGCTTTTTCGGAGAAAGGACCAGTTGCAACAAATAATTTTAAGTAACCAAGCAATTGAACTTGAATTAAATCTTCATATATATTATAACATTTTTTAGTACTAGATATGAACACTTAGTAGTGAATGTTTATGGATATTTTTATGAATTTGGCCATCTTGTTGAAAATCTTTTGTATTGAAATGGTTATAGATATTGTATATGATTATCACATAGAAAAATCCACCAAGAACAAAATAACACTTCCTATCATCACCAAACATGCAAAGACTCCACCTTTAGCTAATCCATGCTCTCGGACCTCTCTCCTTCCACTTTTGCTCATGCCCCAAAATGGGTTTGGGGTTTTATCTGCTTTCCTTTATTATTGAGTTTCTATTTTTGTCTTCTATGTTCTGCTAGGGCCCTAGCCAATGTTTGATGGTATTTGGAGTTGGATTTCTATGTTTTTGGAAAGTTCAAGAAAGGAGGAAGTAGAATAAAGAAGCCATCTTCAGTTCATTACTTAGGAAAGTAGAATTGTGACATTTTGAAATTTCATTTAGAGTTATGCAAGAGGTCCTACTACCCCTAAACCTTCTATGGAAGGTCACCAAGCACCTTCCTATCCATGTGCTTCTACCACCAAAATATTTCCTTACACACTAATATTTTCTTACCTATGACATCAGCCATGAGATCATACAATTAAATTTAATTAATCCTAAACCCTAAAATATTAGTAGTTTCTAATTAGTTATACATTAATATATTAGACTTGCCCAAAAACTTTGAACAGCTTTTATCGAGAAAAAAGCCGCTTATTAATAAAATGATTTTCGGTCACTGTTATCCCACCTTTTGGCCAGACCAAGAAATTAACTTGAATTCCAAGACAGTTCATCCCAAAGAATGGGCGTACGTAGGTTTGCTATGGATGCTGGTAAATTTTGCTCAAGTTCGGATCGAGCTACAATCAACATGACATGATATGCAAAGCCATGGAAGCCAACATTCCAAATTTCAAGTCAATCCATGTTCATATGCTCAAGAAATGATCGATGCAAGCCAAGAAAATAAACTCATTCGTATCCATTAGTCAATCCATTTCGCATCGATTCCGTTCGAATCCATCAAACGGCGGCTTCCTTCCTATCCATCAGAATTGACCCACTTCGTATCCATAGTCTTGCAGCCATCCTATTCATATCCATCAGGTAAACATTGGTTCATATCCATCATGATCGCTTCACTTCGTATCCATTAATAAGCAACGCTTCGTATCGATATCATCCATATGCACTTCTTATTGGTCTCCTCATCAATTCACATCGATCGGTCAACGATCGATACGAAACATCACTAAAGTCATCGATACGAAAAATGGTGGAATGATCGATACAAAATAACGTCCAATTCATCGATGCGAAATGCATTGGTTTGTATCGATACGAATCGGTTACAAAGCATCGATGCGAAGTGGAGTGCAACCGAAGCGATACGAAGTGGAATGCACGGATCGATACGAAGAAAACACATTCAAGTGGAAGACTCGGTCACTCGACATTAAAAGTGGATCGATCCTAAAAGAAAGCACCACGTCGTCAAACATCACGTGCAGAACCATCGATACGATGCTATCGATACGAACAACATCGAAACGAATTCAACAGCCTTCGAAAAATCCAAACTTGCATCGATCATAAATCAAAATCTACAAGTCCAAATGCAAATAAATTTTCACAGAAGCTTGCATGCATCTTCAGGAATGTTCATGATCGATCCCGACTCGATTGGACTAAATCCTAGTCGATATGAATTGCATTCGTATCGATCACTGATCGACTCCAAATGGTTAGGGATCGATCGCGTGGGCCCACCCATGTGAGAGAAGAGGTCTTCTGAGATCTGGATGGAATATTTGCTGCCTACGCCTATAAATAGCAGCCTAGGACCTACAAAAAAGGGACTTTTCTCTCTTCTATGCCCAAACTCTACCGAAATCACTGTTATACTCAAATTCTACTGTTGTAGTCCATTGCAACTCCTTGTAATCAACAAGCAAACATCAATAGAATCATTAATTTCATAATGGACATAGGCCATACGCCGAACCACTATAAATCCATGTGTTTCTATGCATTTTTCTTGTTTTAAATTGGTGTGTTTATTAGATATTACTCACTTTTCATTTACATTCTTCATTTTATCTCTTCAAATATATCTGAAGAGTGTTGTATCTAATTTTTGGTACAAACACTTTGGTGCTTTCACTGAGAAAATCAAGTTTTTTCTCCTCGTTGTTGGATTTACTATCGATATCGGATTGCGTAAATCTAAGAGGAAGATCCAGATTTCAAGTCTAAATTTCTTCCATCCTATTCAGATTTGCATCAAGTCTAGGAAAGAGCTTCACTATCCATCATGGTTAACACTTGGACTACTTCAAAAGCTATAAATCTAAAAGGATGAGACATATAGAACCCCGTACAACTTCCTCCAACTAACCAAAATGCTATCGAACCATCAGATTCGTAGGGCCCTGTCACCAAGGAAGAGTTTCAACTGCTAATGCAAGAGTTGACATAGAGCCGACAGCAAGTTACTCAGCAACTGCGCGCCAACGTAGAATTGAATGATCAGCTAAATCGTCAAAGATGAAGGAGATCCAAGAGGGATCAGGCTTCTTATTCCTCCACTGAGAGTTCGGCCTCCCTTGACTACTAACATAGATCCATGCGCCCACGGCTAAATGGAAGTTATACCCAAGATACCGGACGTCAATATATACTTAATCTTGGACAACCGAGAGATGGCCCGTTGACCAGCCTTCAAAGTGGACCCTCCTACCGTGGAGGAACTGCTCCTTATCATGTTACAGACAATCGCACTACCACCACTGCTACTGAATTGGGAGTTGATGCCTGAAACTAGACAGATCCGAACCGCCGCCAACATGAACACACTCCAAAACCCTATGTCCCTAAGAACTAGAACCAAGGAGGCGAGATATGGACCGTCGATTATGACTGACCCCATCCTCAAATTGTGGAATCCGACCATATGTTAGCTCAGCATGCTCAAAATGTCCAGATGTCGGACATCCCAACTATGATCTGTCAGTTGATCCAGGAAAGCCAAGGCCTCTCCGATGACGACTGGGGAATCTACTGGAGTCATACTTCTTTTACTGATGATACACTCTATGCTGAACCACCTCAGCGTTTCAGAATGCCAATTCTACCCGTGTATGAAGGGAGCTTTGATCCCAACCAGTATATTTTAAAGTACGAATGGTTAATGAATGCTGCACGAGCCGATGATGCAGTCAAGTGCCGAATTTCCTAATTTCTTTAAGGGGCGTAGAACCGATGTGGTTTACCCATTTACCACCTCGATCTATCTCGTGTTTTGACCAGTTGGCGATGAAGTTTGTTGAACAGTTCCGCATGCACGTCACAAGGCCGAAGGATATTAATATCCTATCTAGTGTCACTCAACCCCCTGGGGAGACACTCAGACGTTATCTAGAGAGGTTTCATGCTGCATGTGTAGAGATTAGTGATCTCAATGACAACTCAATCCTGATGGCACTAACTAAGGAATCGATCCCGATTGTGAATTTGGTAACTGGTTGGCCAAAAACCCCCTACATCGTTGGCCTATTTCTATTCCATGGCAGCTCAGTTCTTGAGAAGGAAGGATGCGAAACAGTCTAGAAAAAAGGATGATGTGGGGCCCTGTGTGGAAGGGATCCAAAGCAATGTTACAGTTAAACAGATCGGAGAGAATTCCAAAAAGGTGCAATTGAACATACAGAATAAACAAAATCAACAGAAAGGCAATGAAAATCAAAAGAGGAAACGAGATCAGAATCGTGGGCCACGACGTAGGGCTCATATGTTTGACAATTATACCCCTTTAAATACGTCCTTGGAGAATGCGTATTTGCAAACATGCAATACTATTCAATACAAGAAACCTCCTCCAAAGCAATAATCGAAAAAATAGATTCGGACAGGAATTTTTTCCAGATTTCATGATAGCTATGGCCATAACACGAACGAGTGCCGTCATTCATAGGATATCACTGAAAAGTTGATACATGAGAGAAAGTTGGAGCAGTTTGTGCGGGCACCACAGTTAGGAGGTGCGGACCCATCGAATCAAAATCATGTACCAAATCATACGAGACCGGAGGAACCCGCTCGTACCGGCGGGAGGTTGGTGATTAATACCATTAGTGGTGGTTCTCATCCGGCCGACCAAAGCTAGAAGGAAATGGAGTCGTACGCCAGTTCTATTAAGCATGCAGGCTTTGAGTGTTGTAGTAATCTGGAAGACGGGGCTCCGGCCAAGCAACAAAAAATGATGGCCGATGACATCGTATTTCGAGACAGAGATGCCAACCGGGTCGAAGCCCCAAAGTTGAACCACTTGTCATATCAGCTCAAGTAGGTCCTGCTTGGACGAAGAGGATCTTGGTGGACAGTGGAAGCTTAGTGAATATATTATTTAAGCGAGCTTATGATCAGATGAAAATGGAAGCAAAGGATTTAAAGCCTTGTCAGTCTCACATTCAAGGCTTCAATGGAAGTGCGACTATACCCACTGGATTGGTAGAACTGCCGGTGGAATTGGGAATCAGAGACATCCGAAGAGTCCGGATATTACAATTTGTTGTATTGGACATAGATTTGCCATACAATGCTTTCTAGGCCCACCGGACCTAGCTGAATTCAGGGCTGCTATTGCCCCTTGGTGTTTGACTTTAAAATTCCCTACCGACAATAGAGTTGGAGTCGTTCAGGGAGACCAAGCTGCTGGACGAGCCTGTTATGTTGCTGAGTTGCGGAAGGCGCAACGAAAGGAAAAAGGGAAGGGCGTAGAGGAATCTCTCTTCGTCCACTTTGAGGAAAATTGAAAGTTAATGCCTAGGCCTAGACCCCGGCACCCCAAACAATTCCTTAGGGATCTTGACCCAGGAGATACTGAAAGTGAAGACGGAAGTAATGATAGTCAAGCTTCCTCGGTCGAACTGACGATCGATGTTCTGATCGATGATAGTGACGATTCTAAAATGATAAAGGTTAGATCTCAGTTAAGCCAACAAATGCAAGAGGAATTCGTTGAATTTCTCTGGGCAAACCTTGTCGTGTTTTCCTGGACACATTGCGACATGTCTGGGATCTCCCCAGACATGTCAGCCACACATTGAATATTGACCTGCGGCACGTCACGGTCAAATAGAAAAGGCATGGTATGGATCCAAAGAGATTTGTCGTCCTTAAGGAAGTGGTAGATAAACTTAAGTAAACGAGTTTATCTGAGATGCATTATATCCTAAATAGGTGTGTAACGACCCCACTTCCTACGCCCAGGAAGAAGTATCGTTAATAAGAAAAGAAAGAGGTGAGAAAATAGAAGAGATAGAGAAGAAAGAACAACAACATCAGAATCTCACAGCGGAACGAATAAAATATAATATATCATATAAGTATTTACATAATATACAACATCAGTCAGAGTTATACAGATAATACATCACATACTAGACAGTTATAAACACCTGTCTAGTTAATACAACTCAACTCAAACAAATGACTCAGAGATACCAACACAGCGGAACTATATATATATATATATATATATATATATATATCTACAATGCTGAAGCCTCCTGCTCCATTGCTCCTCCAGAATTCGTCAAAGCTAACCTGAATCCCTTGGCTACCCGTAAAAATTTTGGGTACCCAAGAGTTTATGGAAAACAAAAATAAACTCCGGGTCAGACATGGGTCTGGTATGAGTAACAGGTTAAAGTTGTTTAACTTTGAAAATCTTTTGAAAATAAAAGGTATCACGTAAGACTCCCCACACATAAACATGGAAAACGTTTTTACCTTACGCTAACCAAAACATTTGATAGGAAATTCTATGATATTATAATAGGTCTAGGGTTTTCAAGTAAATAGAAAATAGCCGAAATTGTTACATCTATTAAATTCCAGCTACTAGCCACAAAAGTGGGTAAGACAATCAAAACCGTGGGCACTTATTGGATTGTGGATTCCATACAATGGCAGGGCTACTGGGGTACCGCCCGTCACAGTACGTGGCCTAGATCAACGTACCGAGGATTACTCCCTCCGTCCCCTGCAACACAAGGCCGGAACCATTCCTTACTGAACAGTCCCGAACAAGATAACCCCGCAGTTGGTGTACATCCAACCGCCCACAAAGCCGAATAATAAGGGACATCTAGACAGGGGAAAATCTTGTCCTGCTTGGGCATGACCCACCTAACCTTGATGCACCTCCCCTGTTTTAGCCATTCCCGGTTGATGAGGCTTGAGGCTGCGATTACCTTTATAGAATACATTTCTTAGAATGCTCATCGCCCACCTGACGATGTGTTGAAAGCATTCAATCCATACAAGTTCGTTCCGGGTTCGAACGAAACCGAAGGAATTATCTCGTTACACTCATTTTGGAATCACCCTCAGAGTTAACGACGATAACCCTTGCACTCTGATTCTTCATCTTCACTTCAGATTCACGACCTATCGTTAATTTGGAAACGATGTGGTTTTCGGATGTTCCTAATGCGGAAAACCCGATCCTGGTCTCATCGAAATCCAAAACGTGTCTTTTAGGGCCAAGTTGTCTATTTAGTCTTAACAGTTTAATTCAACATAATCAATGTACACACAGATGGATAATTCATAATATCACAGTAGATAATCAGATCATCATCATAAACAGATAATCAAAATTTTGTATCCATCAAATAACTAAATATTATCCTATTTAAACCAAGCATCCATATCACAAGATATTACCCATCTCATATCAAATGAAATATCAATATCATTCATTTATAAGCAATGATTTAAAATCTTACCATTTGTAATTAATTTAAAATGAATTAAATTAACTACTTCTATCTCTAATTAATTTAAAGTAAATTAAATTAATTACTTTATCTATAAATCCTGCTTATACAACCTATAATTAAATTTATTAATTTATCTCTAGATAGTTATCTTGATTAACTCCTCTAACTAATCATTTTCTAATTACAGTAAGTAATTAATCTTTAATAAATTTTACAAATTAATTATTCTAAATTATTCCTAGTAATTAACTTTTAATTACTTCATTTATAATTAATTACATTTATTCTTAATTAATTATATAAATTAATTTCCACATTATTAATTATTTCTTAATTAAACAATTCTTAATTTATATCATTAATTATATTAATTAATGATCTCTAATCCAGATTAAATTACTTTATTAATCACATTAAGTGATTAATCTTATATTAAACACAATTATTAATCACCTTTGATTAATAACAACCAGTAATTAAATATCCTTAATTACTCGTATAAATAAATAAATCATTCCATAATTAATTCTCTCCATTAATTAATCCTCTAATTAATTTCAAAAGTAATTATCCAAATTACTTATTAATATATCATCTTCCACTAATTACATTCAGTAATTATCATTAATTACTTCATTATGCTCCATTGCATACACCAGTAATCAATCAATTTAGTAAATGATTTCTTTAAATTAATTAAAATAAATTAACTAACTTAAATTAATCATCTTATCAAAATTAATTATTATAAGTAATTAATCTCTCAATTACTTTCATCAAGTAATTACCTCATTAATCTAATTAATTATCCAAAGTTAATCATATATATTAATTAATTAAAGATCTTTAGTTAATTGTCTACATTTAATAATATTTCTTAATTTACTTCTTAATTGACCTTTATTTATTAACTTTGATACATAGGTCATTCCTTAATTACCCTATTATCCTTAAGATAACTCATTCTTTAATTAATGACTTCATTAACATTACATTTTAAATTTAAATATCATTTGAATTGAAGATTCAAAATGATTAAAATTAACATTCAAATTAAAATCTTTTAAATTAAACTATTTGAAATTTTAATTCAAATTTAAATTTCCAAATTTACATTAATATTTAACTTGCAAATCTCAAGTTAAACAATTCATTTATTTTTCATTCAAAAACTTTAAATCAAGAATTCTCAAAATCAAGTTAATTTTTATTTAAACGAATTACTTGTCAACTATTTTATTTGAACTCATTCTTAAATTATTCATATTTAAACTTATTTAAATTTTCAGATTTTGACTTCTAAGCAAAACTTGAATTTCTCAATTTATTTTGATTTTTAAACTTTGATTTAACTTCCTTTAAACAACTAGAGTCAGAAACTTGATTTTTAAATCCAAATTCATTTTAAACTTTAAAATTCAAATGTCCATTTGAATCAAAACTTTAACAAAAATCATATTTAACTATAGCAACAATTTGTTTCAGATTAAATTTTAAAATCTGGAAATTATCAAGTTTTAAAACTGAAACTCATTTAAATATTTCAAAACTGCATTTTTTATTCAAACTATAAATTTGAATTCACACTTATATTTAGATTTAGGCTTTGTAAAGTCTTAACTTAAATTCCATTACATCAGGATTTCAACTAACATACATTTAATTTTGCTTTAAATTTAGTTTAAATTAAATGTACAGGTGTTTATACAACCTGTAGGAATTTGAACTTCCACCTGAACCTAAACAAAATGCTTCGGGTCATCTGCCTCAGTGCTTCGAGTAAAAATGCAATTTACTCGAGACTTCCCCGAGTCCACAACCCTGCATACTAAAAACTGAGGCAAAACAAAACTGGAACCACCAAAACACCAACCCACTTCAGTGCTTCGAGTCTTCCACCACCTTGCTTCGATTCATCTACTCGAGTGACTCGAGAATTCCCTGAGTTTATAAATTAGATTGTTTGGTTCTTCTCTTATTCAAATTTGCTATGTTGTTTTAGTTTTCCAGAGCAGCATACAAAATTGTTTATCTTAAATATAATTTAAACTCTACTTTATGATGAAACAACAAGTTTTATTTATAAACTAGATCCTTAATGTTATCAAAATCAATTAATAATAATTTATGGATTCAAACACAAGCTTGAAACGGAATCTGCATTGTCACAGCAACTACAACCTGTACACAAACATTCATCCCTATATGCACAGAATAATGCATACATACAAAGTATCTTTGGTCCAGATCTTTAACCATACAACCAGATAGTATATTTAAGTTTTAAAAGAAATAATGTTTCTCACTTGAAAATAAGCAGGGCAGGTTTTTGATGAAAACAGTTTTGAAATTGCAGGCTTTTAAATATGCAGAGATTTTCATCTCACAGACACACAAAGAAATGAAGATATAAATATCCACACAATATATTTAAACATTCAAATATTAGTATGCAACAAGTTTAAAAACTTAAGTTTAAAAGAGTTACTCACAGCAATGGGAAAACAAAGCAAGTTTAAATAGAACAGTTTGGACTGCAGGTTTATAACATACTGTAATTCCCTTCTCACAATAATCCAGGATAAAATGAATATATAAATGTTCAATCAATATATTCAGGCATTCAAATATTTGCATGTATCAGGTTTAAACTTCAGAAATTTTAAAACTGTTGCTCGCCTGAGTTTGAATTCTACATACAGGGTTGCATTACAGGAATATAGAACCTGTTATTATCTTATTTCACAATCACACAAAATTTGAGCCATTTATCAATATAAAAACATAGTTATCCTAATACTTAAATCTAACAACCAAATACTTAAGTGTAAGAACAAGTTATTTAAAACTAAATTAAACTTCAGGCACGAATTTTCACAGAACAACTATGCAATATGAAATATGTCAAGCAATTCCAACTCAGGAATATACACAGATCCACTTAAAAGATTTTGATTATGATGTTACTTACTAAAAATTCAATATGTAGCAATTCCAACTCAGAAATGTCCAGATAATGAAATAAATGGATATTCACACAATATGTCAAGCATTCAGACATTAACATGTATAAGATTAAACTTAAGTAATTTTTTTTAAAAGGGGTGTTACTCACACAAGTTTGCAATGGAACAGAGGATGATACAAGAGTTCTGCAGTTTGCAAATTTTCAGTAACCCTTTTTCTTGTTTTCTGAATTTGACTTGAACTAGAAAATATGTAATTTTGTTTATACTCTTTTGTTTCCTCAGTTTTGTTTTATGAGTTACTAACTGAACTAAAAATGGAATAACAAATGATGAATACATATATAACTTCAACAATATGTCTTCTTGCACAAGCGTTGACATAAAATAATATTTGCTTTATTATCATATTGTACTAAGACCAGACAAAAATTGAAATATTTCGGCTGGAGATAAGTTATTTCAGATGCAAAGGTGGCTAATTAATGTTTGCTGCAGGTTTTAATTTATGTTTGTACTAATGTTATCATTTATTCTAACATCTTATTAATGTGTGCAGATTTTGCTTGTACTACTGTGCATATAAGTTAGGCTAATTAATATATTTGTTGACATAAGTATATTTATGTTTGCTGCAAAAAGATATGTGTGTGTAAATGTACAACTTGCAGATCAAAATTTAGCTTACCCATGAAGCTACTTATTTATAAATTTCTGTTTTTATTGTTTCTAGTTTTGAACTATACTATACATCTTTTGTGAGGTGTTATTTCTATACTTTGACTAATACCATTTGACTAAAATGAAGATATTTTTATTTAGCTTTGCATACTTGTCTCTCTTTTTCTTTTTTCTTTTTTTTCTTTTTATTCTTGTCTGCATACTTCAATTATTATGTCTTGTGTACTTACAAATATGTGTTTTGAATTTTCTTTGCATTAGCTTGCACTACAAATTTCTAACATACCTTATATTTTTTTTCTTTGCTATGACTTAGTCTTAGGTATTTAGTTCTATTTTCTAGCATATGTTTCACTTTTACTTTCCTTTATTATTTTTAACATAGACTAACCATTATTTGATTACTTATTATTATTTTACTTCATACTTATATTAATATTAGTAAATGTTTATTTTAAATTTGAACATTTTGAAACCTTTATTTTTAATTACCAAATCATAAATTTCATGCAAACACACATATAAATAAAGTTGACATTACTAAAAATTCATTTGTAAACATTTACATAATTAATAGAGCTCATTATTAAGTCAAATGATTTATAAAAGTATTTATCTATTAATAAACTGTTTATTTTTTTATCAAGATAAATTTAAAACAAATTAAACAAACCTTTTTGCTAAATTTAAATGTAAGCTAAAATTACTTTAAACAATTAAACTTAAATCTTGAGTAATTTAAAATCATATGATCATTTATTAAATATCTTAAATATCAAATTTCTAAATTTTCAAAAATATTAGAATTAGAAAACATGTCTATTTATTAAATTAAAACAAAGATTTTCCCTGTACAATATATACAGATATATATACATTATAAATAGAAGGCAATTTGATTAACTTCTAAAAGATAATTTATCGGTTAAATAATTATTTAAAAGAAGATTATTAAATTATTGACAAATATTATCAAATCAATTTAATTTTTAATGTAGATTATTAAATTGATATTGTCCCAAATTTCCGGGATATCACAAGGTGTCTGATGTGCACGTAAATGTGCATATTTTTACCATCGCATTCAATATATTTGAATTAAATAAATGATCATATCGGGTATTTTAACTTGTTTAAACCAAAAATTCAAATTATTTCAAATTGTCACATGTTCATCTTCATATAGAGATAAAATGGTCATTTTTGTGCATTTATTAAATTGTGAAAATTTACTTGGAATTTTCTATGTTGTTTTGTAGGAAATTTGGTGAATTTACAAGTGGTTTTATGATGAAATATTCATGCACAAAGTAGATACAAAAGAATGAAGATGGAAATAATTCAAAATGAAGATCATGGGATCCCCACCTACCCACCTACCCACCTACCCACCTACCTTAATATACAAATTAGAGGCTAACGTACATGCTTATGGAATTAATGGCTTCATGTACACTTAAATGATGATTAGTAGAAGGTAATGATTACTTCGCCTCCACACTTTCTCAAGGGCATTTTAGGCATTCCCCTATAATATGAATTAGGGTTTAACACATGTATATATACCCTTATGTTTCATGTAACCATCTCTTCCTCTTCATTAGTTTCGGAACAAAAATAAACAAAGCTATTCTCTTCTTTCTTTTCATTGCTATTTAGCCAATTTTTATTTCATGTAATTTTTCTTTTCTTTCTTATGTAATTCAATACATGGTCTTTTCTTTTACATGCTTATCTTCTTTTGGTGTCGTATAGATTTCTTCTATTTTATGCAAGTAGAATAGTTTTCTTTCATTTAGCTCTCTTTTCCTCTTTGTTTTGTTATATGTTGCAAGCTACATTTGTTAGTCAAATGACAAATATGGAAGGCTAAACCCCTTCAATCTAGAGGTAATGAAACTCTCAAATTATGTTGCTTCAACATTTTGTTAACTCATGCTCTCTTTTTGTGCTTAATGATGATGATAAAAGTGGTTTTAATTGTTGTTTTTTGCTTTGAATTTGATAGCCTATATTGTTGATACCAAATAGGCTATGCTTAAACAATCACTAACACTAGTTGCTTTTTCATCAAAATATGATTATGGCAAAAGAAAGTGATTTGAAATTAAAATTTGATGGTCTATATTTCTAATCAATAGTTAATAAGCCATACTTAAAATAGATTTCATTTTCATTGTCAAGTTTCATGAAAGTTAGTAAGTGATTTAAGGGGTGTGTTATAGTTTGATAGCTTATGTTGGCTAATCAATAGCACAAATATGTCATACTTGTGATAAGCACATCAATTAAAGCACTAATGACCATAAAAGAGAGATCATGATTTCATATGTGTTGAACTACATGATCTAGAAAGTGTATTTATTCTCTAAATTGTCATTTAACTCTTATATTTGCATCTCATTTCTTTTAGTTAGTTAGTTTATTTGCTAATTTTCTAGCTTGACTTCCACTCGAAATCGGTATAATTTGATTGAATAGCAATTTTAAAATCATAATTCCCTGCGGATCGGCCCGTACTCGCCACGTACTTCAATAGTATGTCGTGCGCTTGCGGTTAAATTTATTTCCAAATTTCTCAGTTATTTTCTAAACTGATAGAAAACTAGTCGATTAACAAGTTTTTGGCGCCGTTGCCGGGGAGTTGCTTTGATTTTGATTTTCTATTATTCGAATTATTTTTCATTTGATTTTTGTATGTTTTTATTTTGTGTGCATTTGCATAAAAAAAAAATTGTTGTGTTGTGCGATTGTTTTTGGATTTTTGCTTGAATTTGTTTGTGTGCTTGTTTGTTTGCATTTCTATAAAAGAATACACAATTTCAAAAACAAAAACAAAAATATTTTATTTCCCTTTCAATTTGAATTTCATTTTTACAATCTATATTGCATTTACAATTTTCAATTTCTTATTTTCTAAAAAAAAAAACACTGTTGCATTGCATTTTACTTTTTTCTTTCTCTGTTCACATTTTCTGTCATATCCCCTGCAATTCCTCTGCATACAACCATCCCTTATCCACTTCCTCTACAAATCACCTTCACCGACCTCACCAGTCTTAAACATTGCCTGCCGTGCCTACCCTCTGGCATTTAACTCCATATCAAAACAAAAACCTGCTGCATTCAACCTTCTCAATCCCACTTGGACTTCACAAACTACAACCTCGACTTCTACTTCAACCAAAAACAACCCAGCATCTCTTCCAACCTCTGCAATTCCAACCCTTCACCTCAAGACTACTGTCAACATATCACACCATCACAAGCCTCTATTTCAACATTTCATACATAAAAACCAAGCCCGCCTGCACATCACCTCTGCTACAATAACACACATCCCTACTTTTAACCTACAACAGTATCAACTATCACCTACATCAGTATCTCTTCCAAGTCACACAGAGACCAACCACGATTGCACAACCCAAAATCCCAACCTCCCTGCTCTGTTCAACCACCACGCGATACTCAACTTCTGCCATAAACCACCTTGATCACAAAACCCAGACCACGACACGATTCAAACTTCAACCACATCGTTTCCACCTGAACCACTGCCGAACCCTCAACCACGAACTCGACTGCAGACCCAATCGCCTCGACAGCCGGCTCCAGTCACTTCAATTCACCATCAATTAAACCAAAATCGTGACTCCTCCAACCCACGACCAATTGAATCAACCCAATCGAATCAACAACTACCGCAACTCCACGACTTCACCAATCGAACACCACCAAAGTCGCGACTACCCCAATAACCAAAAACCCCAAACTTCAACCATCCTCGAATAGACTTCTTTCCCTATCGACATCCTCGAATTGACTTTGCGGTGGGCATCATGAATTGAGAATTTGAGTTCATGAATTAGCGCGTTCGCCGTTTAATTGATTTTGTGAATTGATTTTGCTGTTTAATTTCAAGGAATTAAGTGCGTTCAGTTATTATCATTTTGAGGTAGGGATTACTTATCTTCTTGGGCCGGGTATGTGAAGTGGCCTTTTTAAAAAATAAAAAAATAAAAAATAAAAGTGTGAATTTGTTTTTGTTTCACTTTATTTTGTTTTAAATCATTTTGAGTTTGTATGTCTTCATTTTAGTTTTCATTTTGTTTTGTTTTGATTTTATTTTTTAGTTTTTGAGTTTGTGTGAAAATTTGCTTAGTTTGTTTTCTTTTATTTAACTTGTTTGTTTGATTTGTCGTTAGTATTGTTTTGTCTAAAAAAAAAACTTGTATATATGTCTTGTCTTTATTTTTAGGTTGACAAAAGAGATTGAAAGAGTCGCTTGCTTCGCTCTATTGCCAAAAATAAATTGCTGGCTTGCTTATAAAAAAATGCTTCTTTCATTTCTACTTTTATTTGAAGTGCTTTATGAATTGCTTGCATTTGCATTTATATATTTAAAAAAATTCAAAAATTCGAAAACAAAACAAAAATTCATTCGTAGTTGCATTGTTAATACACGTTTAATTTCCGCTTTACATTTCATTTTAGAATTTTAATTAATAATAACGATAGCTCTTAATTGAATATTGACAAGTTTTCCTATTTGAACAATTTTATTTCTTGGTGCCTAGGCTACGGTAGAGTAATAACCATTTATAAATATTACGGTGATTCGTAAATATTATAGTGGTTGTTCCTTTGAAGGTTACTTAAACCTTTGGCTGCATTGCTACGGTGATTCGTGGTGCGCCGATAACCCTGCCCGTTACCTCACTGAAAACTATCTTGTTGATTTAAGACAAAGTGTAATTATACAATTTTGGGTTAACTTAGGATAAATCATTTGTAATTAACTCTTGCATTCATTTAGTTGCATTAGTTCATGCATATTTAAAAAAACAAAAAAATTTCAAAAAATCCAAAACAAAAAAAAAATGTAAATTTTCTTTTTCTTTGAAATTTTAAAATCCTTTTCCTTTGAAATTTAAAAAAAAATCCAAAAAAATTTAGCAAAACAAAAATCCAAAAAAAAAAAATATAAAATCTTTTTAAAAGCCAAAAATTTGAAAATCCAAAAACAAAACGAAAATCAACTTTCCATTTTGAAAAATAAATTCTATTTGCAAATATTTTTCCTTTATAAATAAAAAAACCAAAAACGTTCTGGAAAATGTCTCATTTTCCATATGAATTTGACAATAGTTGTGAAAATCAATATAATCCATATAATTTCACTCAAATTTCTTATGGATATTTTAACAACAACTATTGTGTAAATAACTCGAATTTTGAAATGCAAAATTTTCAAAACAACGAACAACCCTCAAATCTCAAAAATAACATTTCATCTTTACCTGAAATCTCTACCCAACAAAATAAAGAGATAAATGATTTATGTAATTCATATTTATCCAATAGCTCAAGTCAAAATTTTCAAAATAATCGAAATTTGAATTCACTTCAAAATTCAAATGATTTCGAGTATAACCCATGCCAATTCAATTTCGATCTTCAAACTGAATTTCAAAATCGAGATGAAAATGGAAACAACTTTTCTAATAATTTTGGCAAGGGAATAATCTTTACTATGATGCAATTGAAAACTTTGGTTATCAACAAATTCAAAGTGAAAATTTTCAAATTAAAGATCATGAATTTGATTGTGTTGATCAAATGGAAAAAGGTAACGGGGATTTGTTACTTGAAAAATACAAAACCTTTCGTGAAAAATAAAATCAAATCCCAACTTGTGAAGAATCAAATAATAATCCAACGTTTAATGAGATTAATGATTCTTGTTCTCAACAAGTCCAAATCGAAAGTTTTCTAGTTAATAATTTCAAATTTGATTTGTTGAGCAAATGAACGAAATGTACAATGATCACATGGATTTGGTGTTCGAAACATATATGAAACAACATGAGCAACAAAACCAAATACCAACGTGTGACGAGTCAAGCGATAACCCATCTTTTACCCAAATTGACGATTTTCAAATATCAACTTTTGAAATGGAAATTGATGATCTCAATCAAGTGGTTGAAAATACGGTAATTAAGTTGGAATTCAATTCTTTTTAGGGTGAGAAACTCGATTTAAAATTCGATCTTCCTTTTTCTGATTTCAAAATTTTGAATACAACAACTTTGGATTTTGAACTTGACATATGCAATTAAATTGTTAATAATTCAATAAAGGAAGACGAATTTAATGAACACAAATTTTTTGGACTTTTCGAAGACGAGTTGTCTAGTTCTGAAGGGGAAGATTTAAATCACCATTTTGACTTTGAAATCAATAATTTTGAAGAATTTTTCACTGACAAATTTGGATTTCAAAATGGTGAAAATAAACTTGAATTTCAACCAATCATTTTATCAACCCTAATAATCATTGAAAATAAAACAACTCGTACGATTTTTAATAAAACGGCATTTGTTTTTCCAAATCAACGTTCAATTTTGATATCTTTTACGGTTTGGTTTTTCGAGCTTAAGCCGTGTCTCGTATACTTGAAAAGATAAATGAATCGATCTTTGGAAGGCCGTTTCATTTACTCTTTAACTATATATTTTTTGATCTCTTAATAATCTTTTCATTTTCATTTAAACAAAGACCATGGTTTTATTTTTATTTTTCTCCTTCCACTTGGGTTGACTGTAGGGACACAGTCAAAATCAATTATAGGGGGAGACTCATCATCATTTTTAATTTTTCATGGTTCATTTTTACATTTTCTTTTATAAACTCAAAAAAAAAATCCCAAAAACAAATTTTCTTTTGAGTTATTTTTAAAGAAACACTATAAGATAAATATATGGTCTTGGTTAATTAAATTGAAAATTTTGAAAATCTATCCGTCTTAACAAAAATAAAAATGAAGTTTGATTACAAATAACAATGGTTTAAACAGTATATAGGAAGATTCATACGTGTTAATTATGAAATACATCCTAATTGAAAATCTTTATTTTAAAAAGTGGTTGATTTAAAGTAAAGATATAACATTTTTTGTCTTCTAATTAAATAGTGCTAAGATGAGTTTGCAAAACTCTCTCTCTCTTAAAAATATATATAAAATAACACCTAAAGTATTCACTCTCATTTAAAAGTCCTCACGGTTATGCATGGGTGAATTACTTAGAGTCTTTGATTATGTGCTTTGATACTCATTTAAAAGTCCTCACGGTTATGCATGTATGGAACACATGTAAAAAAGAAAAAAGACAAAAAGAACAGACTTAATAAAAACCATTACGGTCGATAGGTGTATGCACGAAAGTGTGTGCATTCGCCATGCTCTGCACTACCCTCACGTAAGCCCGAAAGGCAGTGCATGGGTGGTATATCTGGCCTCAGTTTACCTGAGCTAGATGTGTAATTTTTCTTGCAAATAATGAGAGAGCTAGCAATTGAAATCCTAGCACTATTTTTACTTATTTGATTTGATTTGCTATTGAAAAGAAATGAAAATGCCACTTTGACAAACTTTGATAATCAACTAAGGATCCAATTCACATTTACACTGTGTTATTAACCAAAACAACGAGTTGAACTATAGTCTATTTGTTATGATAACTTGATTTTTGTTGAAAATTTTGACGAGTAAATGACATAAATTTTCAAGATAATAGCCAAAACCTATATTTAACTTATTCGTATCAATTTAAAAATTAATCCTTCATTTGCAAATATTTTCAAAAACTTGTATTCATCTCTTTGTAAATAAATCTTGGATTTTATAAATATTTTCGTCGTGCATTTGGATTTTGTGGGTAGTATCCGCTGAAAACCTCACGAGACAACACTTGTCCTACTGGGGACACCCAGAGGTTTAATGGCTTGCTGCATATGCTCAATACAATCGTGCTCCCTACGAAAACGGATTTATCTTAGTTTTTCTTTATTCGAGAACAAATAATAAGATAAGTGTGGGGATATTTGATGTGCACGTAAATGTGCATTGTTAACCCGCTTTTTGGCAAGGCCATGGATATGCGGATTTAACTTAATTGACTACGCGTGCGTCAAGGCTGATGTACGATGGATTCAGTCAACTGGATGGATGGATGACGCAGCGTGCTTGGAAGATGGAAATATGTTCGGATAAAAATGAACCGACTATAATTTGGGTGTAGGAAACATGGTTCAGCATTAAACATGGTTCGGCATGGTGGAGGTTCGGCATAAATCTCGTTCGGCATTGGATGGGTCATTCGGCATACCTCCATACCTCGGTAGACCCATACCTCGGTAGATCCATACCTCGGTAGATCCATACCTCCATACCTCGACACCTCGGTAGCTCCATATCTCGACACCTCGGTACCCTTGGTGGGCCCAAACTACTCAGGAGGCCCAACAACCTGGTTTTGCCTATAAATACAGCATGTGGGTCTCCAGATAGGGGACGACTGCTTCTTCTTCTTTCCGCTCTCTTACTTTTTACTTTCTAAGACTAAGACAAGTCTACCACATTGTAACTGCAATGAATTATTACATCAATAAAAAGAAAACTTCTGGAGTGGACGTATGCCGGAGTTAGCCGAACCACTATAAAATCTATTGTTCTTTACTGCTTTCATTTTAATTTTAACCGTTCTTCATATTATTACTCTATACATACATCCTATCTGTGAGCTTTGATTGAGATTTGGTGCTTTCATCTGGATTTGGGTGTTAGTGACCAATTTTGGCGCTAACATTTTGGTGCTTTCACTGAGAACTGAAGCGTTCAGGAATTTTGGAGTTAGAAACTTGGATTTGAAGGAGCAATGGCTAGACCATCAGCAAGGAAGCAAGTGATAGAGAGGAGCAATCAGGAGGGAATTCAAGAGGCTTCCTCTGGAAATGGAGCAGATGGAGCATCCATTTACATCACCCGAAAGGAAATGGAAGCCATGGTGAAAAGACAAGAGGAGATGATGCATGCTCTTCTTAGACAATTTGCACGAGCAGGAAAGGCAGGGGCTCAGATCCATGGAGACGCTCAACCAGCAAGCAGAGGGAATGGCTCAGCAGGGGGGCAACCCCCAATCATCAGGCGGCTATCAATCCGGATGGATCTAGACTCGGGGGCATGCCACTAGGAAATGCTGGACCAATCCATAGAAAGACTACCACCTACCTTGAACGGAGATGGCACTGGATCTGGGCAACGACAGCTCATTATCAACTAAACAGGTTTATGGTTTTGAATAAGTAATAGAACTTAAAGTAATGCGGCTAGGTCACTTACACTCGTACGGGATCGAGGACGGTCCCTAGGCGTGCTCTGAGATGACAAAAAACCGTGCTACTTGAGTCTTTGAAATCCTACTTTCTTTCTATTTTTCTGCAAACTTTGGTTCCCTCTTTCGTATTTTTGACGTTTACTTTTTCTTTGGTATAGTTTTGGAGTTTGGATTGAACTGCCGGTTTGGTTGGTTTTTTGGTTTGCCATTTTGGCTTGGACATTTGCTTTTTCTGATTCTGTTTTGGAGTTTGGATTGAACTCCTGGTTTTGTTTGTTTCCTGATTTGGATTCCCGTTTTTCTGGTTTGTTTCGAACTCCCGATTCTGTTTGTTTCCTCGTTTGAATTTTGGTTTGGATTTTCGATATGGATTTTTTGTTTTCTAATTTGATCTGCAATTTGGATTGGATTTTGATTGGATTTTTATCTGGTTTTTGGTAAACGGTCGTCGGGTATGAATTGTGCCCGGCAAGGGATAAGTCTTTTCGCCCAAACGCGGTGAATTGACTTATTCAGGTCGTCGAGTATGGACTATGCTCGGCAAGGGTCCGGAGAGACCAGGATTCGGCCTAGGACTTAGGCCCCATATTATCGGTTACTATTTCAGGTCGTCGAGTATGGACTATGCTCGGCAAGGGTCTGGAGAGACCAGGATTCGGCGTAGGACTTAGGCCCCATATTATCGGTTACTATTTTAAGTCGTCGAGTATGGACTATGCTCCGCAAGGGTCCGGAGAGACCAGGATTCGGCCTAGGAGTTACGCCCCATATTATCGGTTACTATTTCAGGTCGTCGAGTATGGAATATGCTCGGCAAGGGTCCGAAGAGACCAGGGTTCGGCCTAGGACTTAGGCCGCATATTATCGGTTACTATTTTAGGTCGTCGAGTATGGACTATGCTCGGCAAGGGTCCGGAGAGACCAGCATTCAGCTTAGGACTTAGGCCCCATATTATCAGTTACTATTTCAGGTCGTCGAGCATGGACAATGCTCGGCAACGGTCCGGAGCAGCCAAGATTCGGCTTAGGACTTAAGCCATAGCAATACTCAACATCCAGGGACACATGATCATGGTCGTCAGGTGTGGATTGCGCTTGACAAGAACCCGTAGAGGTTATGGATATGGATATCATCTATGAACGGCAGAGGATTTGAATATTGACCCGGAGAGGTCCTAAGGTCGGTTATTGGTTATTGGATATGGATGAAACATGGACTTCGGATATTGGTTATTGGATATGGATGAAACATGGACTTCGGATATTGGTTATTGGATATGGATGAAACATGGACTTCGGATATTGGATTTGAGGCTATTTAAAACACACCTTCCAACAGCAAGGTATGTTTTGGGGAAAAGTGTTAACCCGCCTTGTGGCAAGGCCATGGATACGCGGATTTAACTTAATTGACTACGCGTGCGTCAAGGCTGATGTACGATGGATTCAGTCGACTGGATGGATGGATGACGCAACGTGCTTGGAAGATGGAAATATGTTCGGATAAAAATGAATCGACTATAATTTGGGTGTAGGAAGCATGGTTCGGCATTAAACATGGTTCAGCATGGTGGAGGTTCGGCATAAATCTCGTTCGGCATAAATCTCGTTCGGCATTGGATGGGTCATTCGACATACCTCTATACCTCGGTAGACCCATACCTCGGTAGATCCATACCTCCATACCTCGGTAGATCCATACCTCGGTAGATCCATATCTCCATACCTCGGTAGATCCATACCTCCATACCTCGGTAGATCCATACCTCCATACCTCGACACCTCGGTAGCTCCATACCTCGACACCTCGATACCTCGGTACCCTTGGTGGTCCCAAACTACTCAGGAGGCCCAACAACCTGGTTTTGCCTATAAATACAGCATGTGGGTCTCCAGATAGGGGGATGACTGCTTCTTCTTCTTTCCGCTCTCTTACCTTTTACTTTCTAAGACTAAGACAAGTCTACCACATTGTAACTGTAATGGATTATTACATCAATAAAAAGAAAACTTATGGAGTGGATGTTGGCCGGAGTTAGCCGAACCACTATAAAATCTGTTGTTTTTTACTGCTTTCATTTTAATTTTAACTGTTGTTCATATTATTACTCTTTACATACATCCTCTCTGTGAGCTGTGATTGAGATTTGGTGCTTTCATCTGGATTTGGGTGTTAGTGACCAATTTTGGCGCTAGCATGCATATTTTTACCACAATATTTAATCTATTTAAATTAAATAAATGATCATATCGGGTATTAACTTGTTTAAACCAAAAATTCAAATTATTTCAAAATTTTCACATATTCATCTTCATACAAGGGTAAAATGGTCATTTTTTTGCATTTATTAAATTGTGAAAATTTACTTGGAATTTTCTATGTTGTTTTGTAGGAAATTTGGTGAATTTTACAAGTGGTTTTATGATGAAATATGCATGCACAAAGAAGATACAAAAAAAAATGAAGATGGAAATAATTCAAAATGAAGATCATGGAGGACCCCACCTGCCCACCTACTTTAATATATAAATTAGAGGCTAATGCACATGCTTATGGAATTAATGGCCTCCTGTACTTGGCCACCACACTTTCTCAAGGGCATTCCCCTAAAATATGAATTAGGGTTTAACACATGTATATATACCCCTTATGTTTCATGTAACCCTCTCTTCCTCTTCATTAGTTTAGGAACAAAAATAAACAAACCTCTTTTTTTTCATGGCTACTTAGCCAGTTTTTATTTAATGTAAATTTTCTTTTCTTTCTTATGTAATTCAATACATGATCTTTTCTTTTACATGCTTATCTTCTTTTGTTGTAGTATAGATTTTTTTTATTTTATGCAACTAGAATAGTTTTCTTTCATTTAGCTCTCTTTTCCTCTTTGTTTTCTTATATGTTGCAAGCTATATTTGTTAATCAAATGACAAATATGGGAGGTTAAACCCCTTCAATTTAGGGGTAATGAAGTTCTCTAATCATGTAGCTTCAGCATTTTGTTAATTCATGCTCTTCTTTTTTGCTTAATGATGATGATAGAAGTGGTTTTAATTGTTGTTTTTGCTTTGAATTTGATAGCCTATATTGTTGACACTAAATAAGCTATGCTTAAGCAATCACTAACACTAATTGCCTCTTCATAAAACTATGATTATGGCAAAAAAAGTGATTTGAAATTAAAATTTGATGGTCTATATTTCTAAATAATAGTTAATAGGCCATACTTAAAATATATTTCATTTTCATTTTCATTGTCAAGTTTCATGAAAGTTAGTAAGTGGTTTAAGGGGTGTGTTATAGTTTGATGGCCTATGTTGGCTAATCAATAGCATAAATGTACCATATTTATGATAAGCACATCAACTAAAGCACTAGTGACCATAAAAGAGAGATAATGATTTCATATGTGTTGAACTACATGATCTAGAGAGTGGATTTATTCTTTAAATTGTCATTTAACTCTTATATTTGCATCTCATTTCTTTTAGTTAGTTAGTTTATTTGCTAATTTTCTAGCTTGATTTCCACTCGAAATTGGTATATTTTGATTGAGTAGCAATTTTAAGATCACAATTTCTTACGAATCGACCCGTACTCGCCACGTGCTTCAATAGTACGCCGTGCACTTGCGGTTAAATTTATTTCAAAATTTCTCGGCTCTTTTCAAAACCGATAGAAAACTAGTCGATTAACAGTGTCCAATCTTGTACTCGTCAAAAAGCCAAATGGAAAATGGAGAACATGTGTTGACTACTCAGACTTGAATAAAGCTTGCCCTAAGGGCAGTTTTCCACTTCCCAGAATCGGTTCGCTCGTAGACTCAAC
Organism: Allium cepa; assembly: GCA_030765085.1. Taxonomy (NCBI): domain Eukaryota; kingdom Viridiplantae; phylum Streptophyta; class Magnoliopsida; order Asparagales; family Amaryllidaceae; genus Allium; species Allium cepa. The sequence goes on along the minus strand of CM060938.1, from coordinate 397,761,669 downwards.
GGCTAGACATGAACTCTTGTCCTTCATGGACTCATATTCTGGCTACAATCAAATACCCATGCACCTACCCGATCAAGAGCACACCAGCTTCGTCACCGATCTAGACTATACTATTACAAAGTCATGCTATTTGGATACAAGAATGCTGAAGCAACTTACCAACGGCTAGTTAATCGAATGTTTACTAACCAGATTGAAAAAATCATGGAGGTATATGTGGACGAAATGCTTGTGAAATCATGATTCTCCACCGATCATATCAAAGACCTGAAAACAATGTTCAAAATCCTTCGAGCGTACAGAATGAAACTCAACCCGTTGAAGTGTCACTTTGAGGTTGCTTTTGGAAAATCCTTGGAATTATCATCAATGCCTGAGGAATTGAAACCAATCCCAAGAAGATCTGGGCAATCAGGAATCTAGAAACTCTAAGAACTATAAAGCAAGTCCAAAGCCTCAACGAGCGGCATTGAGTAGGTTCATTTCAAAATTCACTGACGAATGCATTCCCTTCTTTGATCTGATCAGAAAAGGGAAACAGAACTTTGAATTGACTATAAAATGTGAAGGCGCATTCCGAGCACTGGTTCAACACCTCTCCACACCTCCTATTTTGTCAAAGCTACTGATCACGAGAGACTATACATTTACTTGGCAGTGTCAGAAAACGCAATCAGTGCTGCCCTAATTCGGGAGGAAGACCGCATACAATGGTCGTTCTACTATATTAGCAAATGACTGAAAGGAATTGAAAGAAACTATCCAAAGTTGGAAAAGTTGGCCTATTGTCTTGTCATTGCCTCGAGGAAGCTCCGTCCGTACTTCCAAGGTCATGCTATCACTGTATACACTGACCAGCCGTTATAACAGGTCTTTACGCAGCCTAAGACATCTGGTAGGTTACTCAAGTGGAATATCGAGTTAAGTCAGTTTGACATCACTTACACTCCAAAGCGAGCTATCCAAGGACAAGTCCTAGCAGACTTCATCGCAGAATTCACTATTCCGGAGGACTTGCCCGAAACTAGTGAACCTCCCAAGTATGTCTGGAAGCTACATACCGATGGTGCATCAAATGACTGATGCTCAGGTGCTGGAGTTGTACTTGAAACCCCTGAAGGCCGATTTATATGTTGTCCTTTAAATTCAATTTCTGTGCGACCAACAACGAAGCCGAATACGAAGCTCTGCTTACTGGATTGAGACTTGCCTAAGATTTAAGAACCATTGCCGTGGAGATTTACTGTGATTCGCAATTGGTCATGTGTCATGTTCGGGGAGAGTACCAGGCCAAAGACTGAAGACTAATGGCTTACCTTGCTCGGGTTCAGAAAATATTAAATCAGTTCGAGTATTATGCCATTTATTACATACCTCGAAAACACAATCAGAAGGCCAATTCATTAGCAAAGTTAGCCAGCACAAGTAAGGCACAACAAATGGGACTCAATCTCGTAGGGACTCTATCTTCCCCAAGCATCGACCACATAGAGACATAATGGCTACTTGAGGTCATTCCTGACAAGGAGTCATGGATGACTTCGTTTAGAAACTATCTCTGGCATGGAACACTGTCGGAGCGCAGGAGAGAAAAAAGACAAGTTCTTCGAAAGGCTTCATGGTTCACTAGTCAGAATGGAGTCATGTATAGAAGAGGATACTCTGTTCCTTTACTCCTGTGTACCGCTCACGATGAAATCAAACGAGTGTTGCATGTTGTACACAGAGGAGAATGTGGCGATCACACGGGGGGCAAGCTCTTGCCAAGAAAGTGCTCCGATATGGATATTATTAGCCGACTGTAAATCGTGATGCATCAGATTATGCTTGAAAATGTGACAAGTGTCAGAAGCATGCTCGAATTCCAAGAGTCCCACCTACCGAAATAACTCAAATGGTCAGTCCATGGCCGTTTGAAGCATGGGGGCATCGACATAATTGGTTTTCTACCTCTAGCCCAAGACGGTGCGAATTACGCCATCGTCGTAGTTGATTGCTTTATCAAGCGGGAAGAAGCTGAGCCCCTTGCTACGATCACAGTGAAGAAAGTGACCAACTTTGTAATATGCAACATTATTTTTCAACTTGGTCTCCCACATACCATCATCACTGATAACGGAACCCAATTCGAAAGTGTTGAATTCAAGAATTTCTGTCAACGATTCCACATCATGAAGAAATTCTCTGCAGTTCCACACCCTCAAGTGAATCGACAGGTTGAAGTTATTAATAAAGTTATAAAGTTTATTCTGAAGAAATGACTGGGAAAAGCTGGGGAAAATGATTTGATGAACTTCCTATGGCTTTACTGGTTTATCAGACAACCCATAAATCTACAACCGGCCACACTCCATTTTCACTTTCTTATGGTTCAGAAGCTGTTATTCTGGTCGAATCGGAAGTACCTTCTCATCATGTGACATATTATGATCTGAAGACAAATGCTATATTACTTGTCGAATCTTTTGGATTTGCTGGATGAAAAGCGAGAAGCGGCTGATTTGAAGGCAGCCGCGTACCATGGTCGAGTTGCCCGATTGTATAATGCCAAGGTCCAACCCCAAACCTTTGAACTCGGCGATCTCGTCCTTAAAAGAATTTATCCGGTTCCTTCACACATGAAGCCAACGTGGGAAGGATCGTATATCATTGAATGAAAACTTATAGATGACACATTTAAACTATCGACCGTTAACGTCTCGTTCTATCGAGAGCCTGGAACAGCGAGAGCTTTTATCGCTACTAGACATAACAGTCTCTATTCGTTCATTCAATTTGCTTTCCATTTGCAATCTGTTTCTGCATTTCCGAATTTGAATTTGTAATAAGGAAGTTGACTATGCTGTACTTTCTTATTTCAGCAATAAAATGCAATCTCTTCGAGCCAGAGCTGTGATTTTTAGAATATGTCATACAACCATCGTGATGCATGGAGAGCTAAGTTCCATCCTACGGTGGAGGTTACTCAAATAGGGAGTGACTGTGATACGACCAGTCACTCACTAAGTGAAAGCCAAGCTCGGGGAAAGCCATCACACTAAAGACAAGAAAGGATTGATACACGAAAATCCTCTAATTAACTCCAGATTCCTAGAGTGCGAACTAGAGTATAAACTTATAAGTACAATTTCAAGGAGGGTAGATCGGTCCACGTAACGACCTCGACCGTATCCAAACCAAGTCCGAGGAGGATGGATCCATCCATCTAACGACCTCACTTGTTAAATTAGGGTGGATGTGAATCGACTGTCTACGATCCTGATAGATCCATCGTTCCTGGAGTGCGAATGAAATCATAAAGCCTAAATAGATGTGGTTGACCATCTGTCGGCCAACTCTAGATTCCCAGAGTGTGAACTGGAATAAACACATCAACTAACTCTAAGTACCCAGAGCGTGGACTGGAGGATAAACATCGACTAACTCTAAATCCCAAAGTGCGGATTGGATTTTAAACAAACTGGGTGTGAAATGACCATCCATAAGACAACTCCGAGCCCACGGAGTGCGGGCCGGAGTATAAACCCAACCTAGATGTGACTGACCACCCACGAATCAATCTAAGTCCCCAAAGTGTGGACGCAGTTATAAATATTAAACGGGTGTGGCCGATCGCCCATGAAATTAACTTAAGTCCCTAGAGCACGAACATATTTCTTAATATTAAGTGAGCATAACCAACCACCGAGGAACAAGTGCAATCCCTAGAGTGTGGATGCGATCACCGATTAACAAGCGAGTGTGGATCGGCTACCCGAACTCACCATGTTTAAGCTTCGCTTCATAAAGTTAAGGCCGATGTGTTAAAGACAAACAACAACCACTGGCCAATCTTTTCAGCCAATCCCCAGAACTGGGGCCAGAACTTAAGTACCAGCCACTGGTCGAGATTGTGCAGTATTGAGACCTGACGTAACTTTCGATTGCGACCCAAAGTTGTAGCTTTGGGACTTAACAACTAAACTCAGGTCCGATTCAAAGACAAAAATTTCATGAGTACAATGAATTGAAGTTCAAATGCTAGAACACTTGAACAGATAAACACAAGTTGTGAAGAAGACAAAACGAGATTTTATTTCGATTATTCTTTCGAAAAAAAAGGACAAGTACAAAACTATACCAAAAATCCTACTAGTAGGGGCCGAACCCACATCTATACATGGCTTACAAAAAGCAAAAGTATATTCCTATCTATCTACCAAAAATGAGGTGAGGAGACACGTTTATTTTCTAATTTGAATCTTCTTCTTTTTCCTTGGCATTGACCTACTTGAGTTCTCGCCTGTGTGTCTCTTTGAGCCCTTGCTTTTGTGCGGTCGATCTCCAATCAGGGGCATTATTCAACATCCTCCTCCAAACTCACATGGATTGGAATAATTCCTAAAGGCGGAGTCGGAGGGACATGATTGATGTTAGGTGGCAGAAGAGGCACATTGGTGTCAACAACTGTGCCAGCAGGAGAAATCATTCGTAAAGGGCTGGACCAAGGCCCCTCATCCCACCTCCAAAGTTGCTAGCCTGCACAGCTTCCTGCATCTCGACATTAATTTCGGCTATTATTTCCACTTCATGAATTGATCGCTGGGAATGTTAGCAGTTGGGCCTAAAGAGCTATCATTGGTGCGCCTCTACCTATAATAAGTGGTAGATTAGCAAAGGGGTCACTGTGATGACCAAGAAGTTCCTCCATCATCTATTCATCAAAAATAAGCGTGCTCCCCTATGCTCCATCAATTGGTGTCGTGGTTGTTGTGGTGGTCACTTCTGTTATGATAGCCTCATGCGCATGATGTGATTCTTAAGTTGCAAGCGGCACGACCGATGTGGCTCCAATAACTGGATAGAGACAAAGGAAAAACTGTTGGTAATTACTTCAAGTAACGCTTTCGATTTTGAATAAGCATGAGAAATGTTCAGAGTACCTTCCTCAATTTGGCTCGCGGGTGGCGAAGCAGCTTCAAAGACTTTCTCGTGAGCTAGCTGATAACTGCGGTTGATCAGGATTATAGGCAGGAACAGACCGAGGATCAACCGCAGATGTGGATTCAGGCTGAGTTAGCGTGAGAGTTTCAGAACTTATGTCATGGTGCTCAACAGCAGAACCTTCTCCAACCTCCAAGTGCCGAGTGCCAAGTTTCTCCTTTTCATATGCGATCATGGTATCGTGGAGAACTTTTCTTTCATCTTAGTTCAACACATGATTCTCAAGTTTGGATTCAACAATTGATTCAGCTTGGTGTGCAGCCTTTTCATCCTCTACCAATCGGCCCCAAGCGTTATACATGTGTGTTGGATAATTATCGAGCCAGGTCTGGTTTCTATGCTTCTAGACATTAGCATTATATATGATCAGAAGGTCTTCAATATCGGCCTCTAACCTGGACTCCTCCATCTTGACTTCATCCTTAACCCTGGCCTCAGCCCCCTAAGTTTTAAGTGATGCCGCATACCTTTCACCCCGAAGCACCACAGCCTGTTCACACGCCTCCTGGGCTGCATTATTTGCATCATCCTTTTCTTTAATGATTTCAGAAAGTTTGGCTTTAAGCCCGTTGAGTTCCTTCATAGAAACATCCCTTTTGGCCGTGACAGTGGTGTTTCGGTGGCCCATCTCCTCAACCAAAGCATAATGTGTCTATGGCATTCTTTCCATGGATTTATTTTCCTCATCAGCTTTCTTGGTGGCCTATATTTTCAATTTCCAAGAAGATTTGGCTTCATCGTTGAGCACTTGAATAATACGGTCCTTTTAAGCGAGATCAGTTTCTAACTTCTCAATTGTTTTTGCTCGCTCGAAAGCCACCGCCGATGCCTTATCCGTGGCTTTCTTCCACTCCTTGTATTGGGTATAAATATCATGGATATAATCATGCATCACTTGTTCTGCCTCAATTGGAATTTTCTTTAAGTGAGGAGGGAAGATAAAGCCATCGAAGCAAATGTGGAAAATCTTTTCTCAATTGGGCGATTATGATCGCTCCTTTCCCCAGTAGGCTCGGTTGTTGCTTATTCAGTAATAGTGGGGGGTTCAGCCTCAGTTTGCGAATCAGACCTTGGAACTTGAGAAGAAGGTTTTTGGCGTGGAGGCTCCAAGGGTTCTCTATTGTGTCCGAAGGTTTGTGTTGGAGCTTGAGGGGGTGGAGAGCATGATCGGGATCGGTGTCTATATTCCCTATCTCTATCCCTCTCCCTTTTATAGCGTTCCTGACTAGAATAACCGCGATCGCGGTCTCTTTCAGCTTCCCTTCTATGGGATTCATATTATGAACTCGATGACTGGCATGCCGAATGTAGGCTTTCAAGCATAGAATCTTGCCTAGTCATCGTATCTGTAAAATAAGAGATAAGAAAAGTTAGCAATCTTCGGGAATAAGTAACTTATGATTGGAAATCATGTAGTGCCGTGAAGTGTGTGTATGCATGTGCAACCCCCAACCAACCGATTATATTAACAATGCTTGTAGGAAAAGGCTCGCTTAAGTTTAATGCTCTGTGGACCCCTTCCAATCCGATGTCTTGTTGAAGGGACACATAGTTTGGAATTGGAATATCAGCGAGTGCTTCGAATAAATTCTCCATTTGAGGAAGAGGAGCTTCCGAGATGACAACGCTTGTAGCCGACAGAGATATGACTACAGATTTCCATCTCAAAGACTTATGGCGCTTACGAGCGACTGCCTTGCCTTTTCTCCTTCCCTCTATATCCCGAGAAATGTCTGGAGTCCCGACTACGAGTTCATTGGGCGTATCCTCTCTATTTCCCTCCCCAACTATTACAACTTCGAGCGCCCTACACTTGGCCCGCTTTGCCGGAACTGTCCTGATCGACCCTTCAAGTCTAATGCTCTGATTTTGATCGATTAGCCCAACGGTTCTCAAATTTTCGTCTGTCAGCACCAAAGTGATTTCTCTCATTTCACAAGGCACCTCCTGAAGAATCCGTAATATTCCTTTAAAGTGGGCAACTTCGGGTCATGGAATTGCAGCTGTAAAGGAAAAATAATGTTAGACTCAAAATCCGTTACAATAAACTCATAAGCTACTAGAGAAATTGTGTCACTTACGTCTAACTAACCATCGCCTAGATAACCCTGGCAGCATCGAACGTAAAACCACTCCATCCTGAAGTAGCTGAGCCTAGTCCAGGACCCCGTCACCACTTAACAAAACCTGACTGCCTCTAGAAATGTGAATGAAGGGTTGTCTACCCGACTCTTGATATTAAACAAGTATCTGACTTCTTCGGGAGTCGGGGGTTGAAAGAGATATTCCATGAAAACGATGAATAGACTGTTCAGTAGTGCATAACCATTTGGATGTAATTGTGATGGAGCGATCCTAAAAAAATCTAACACCTCCTGGATATATTGGTTGAATGGAGGGAGTGTTCCATCTATGCACGAACGTCTGTTAAAGCGGTGAACCCTTCAGTGGGAGAATGTGGTCTATCATTTGGTCCCGGTAATAAGACGTCATCCAATGAAAAACCGTGTTTTAAGAATATTCGCCCTGACATATCTTCGGAGACATTGAATGGCGCAGAATCTTGTGGATTCCTAATGAAGCTTTCTCCTAGCATTTCTTTCAGAGCTGGACCATAACTTCGGCCGCAATGACTGACATCTCTATTATTGGAGGAGGAGAGATTTAAGGCTCCTGCTGTTGAGAACTTGCAGATTCCATAACTAATCAACTCATCAAAAACCGTTATTAGATGATAATAAGCCCGTGTGTTCCCCTGTGTGAAGTGCTTGAATGTGTTGTACAGTGCTACATAATACTTAGAAGCTTATACAAAATTTAAGAAAATGTTCAAATGATAAGACTTCAGAATTCAATTGGAATGACCATCATTGCTGACTGTCACAACCATGCCATCTAGACTTTAGAGACTAATATGAGTTAATGTTTGTTAAAATTTTGTTAAGTTGTAGTTCCATTGACGAGCTTTGAAGGGCAGTCAAATATGTAGTTTAACAGTTAAGTCCAGATATGTAAGGTTGAAGCTCATTGGAGTCAGGTTCGAATATGCACAAGATTTTGTATCCATTAAGGTTTAAATTTATATCGTTCAATGAAATTTTAATTTCGTATCGGTCTGGTAAGACTGTGATTCGCATCGATATGAAACCTTTGGTTTCGCATCGATCACCGGTCTAGATTTCGTATCGTTCACTAGGGGCAGGACTTCGCATCGATCATCGGCCTAGTCTTCGTATCGATCACCGGAGTCAGAACTTCGTATAGATGACGCAGACTAAGTCTTCGTATAGATGACCCTGGCTAAGTCTTCGTATAGATCACTCCAGATCGATATGAACTGCTACCATAATCGATCGATGCGAATCTCATCCTCCCGTTCGGCACTTCTAGGATCGATGCGAACTCCTAATGTTTACAGATTGATGCAAATTACTTCCCAATATTGCAACACTCCACTTCATATTCATCAGTCGACCTTTTTCCCCAATCAGTTTGAACGCCATTGCTCCTTCCTCAACCTTGCTCAGACCCAACTTCGGTGATGACGTCGGCGGAATCGGCCACGACCTTGAATGAATTGGCATGGAAACTCGAGTCTCATCATTTTAGAATGGAATGGATTAGTTAATTACCTAAATGAGATTATCGATTCGAGGGATTAGCAAGCTGTGGTGGTTTGCGAACGAAGGTTCTTTTTCTCAGTCTCTATATCGATACGAAGGCTATAGGAAAATGAGCAAGTAAAAAAAATTCTAAGTATGAAATCATGTATATCTGGAAGGTAAATGTAGATTCGTCTCCCAATATGAATGGAATGGATGAAGAGGTGTATACCTTAACTGATATGAAATGACCCGTTCATATCCGTTGGCCATTGGCTTAGTAACCACCATCGTATCCATTCTCGATCAACGCGAAAGGAGCAAACAAGTTGCACTGGAATTATGTGACTCCATTGTTACGAAAACGTCCATTTCCTATCCATCAGTGGGGATTTCATCGATGCGAAATATATAAAGGAGATTTATTTACACTGCTCTGCTCCCCCAGTACAGAGTACAAATTTCATATCCATCTGTTCAGAGGCCTTGAAAGTCATATCCATTGATACGAATGAGACAGCGGAGGCTTACTTCATATCCATTACTCTAAGGTCCCTTAGTACTCGTGTCCATCGGTACGAGGCCTAAAAAAACCAATCCATGTCAATCGCCATCGATACAAAAATTTTCTCAAACTTTTCACGTCGATCCAGGAGAGGATCAATATGAAGATACACCATGACAACCACCAAGTGTTTGTACAACTCGAATTTCACATCGATTCAGGAGAGGATCGATACTGAATTCGATAAGAGAAAATTGACAACGACTCATGAGCTTGCAAACGTTAAAGAGAGTCAGAGATTAACATACGTACATGTATGATAGACTAACATCAAAAATTTTAAAGTTTTCACAGGAACTGAATGCTTACCTAATGATAATGACGACAACAACAATAGTTTGCCACCATTCAACACTCAGTTACAACAGCGCGCCGTACAACAATTTATAGGATCGATTTCACCCTAGAGGGGGGGTGAATAGGGTGATAGTGTTAATTATAAAAATTATTCGTGGAAGCTTATAAAATATTCAATTCAGATCACAGAATAGCAGCACAGATATCGTAGAATATAAATAACAGAAAAAACAGTACAACACAGAATTTACCCAGCTTCGGCAAAACCCTGCCTACGTGCTTCCCCCAAGGTTTCTACTAGAAATTAGATAGTCCCTCGCTTACACACGTAAACTCTCTATACCCGCTATTGACTAATCTAATTCTACGCTTAAAACCTTGCCACAACTCAACCACCGAGTTGCGAATTCTCAAGCTACGCCACGTAGCTTGTCCCCTAGTCACACGACTAGAAATAACAACGGTTTAAAGTTTAAAAAACAAATTTAAACATAAATTTAAAAATAAAAGCAAAAACCCTAATATAAAATTAAAAGCCCTTTAATAAACAAGGCCGGTCCAATTTTTTTTCTCTAGCCCGTTCGACTTTTAGTTGCTCCGTTCCTTTTTCTTTTGACTTGTGAAAATATGGCCGATCCACTTTCGTTCCTCTTTGCGAATTTAGGGCTTCGTCTTCTTCAATCCAAACTAGGGTTTTGAAGCTGCGCCTTTTCGTGTGCTTCGTTCTCGTTCGTTCGCTCTTGGCCGCTTCTGTTTGATCGAGTTTACTGTTGTGATTTCGGTACGTAATTTATCCCTTTTTCTTTACTGGTTGATCCTTGAACTCGATGCTTGAAATTGCCAGTGATGATTGGGTTATATATGCGTTCCAATTCCTTGAATTACGTTCGTCTAAATATATTTGAATTCGTCAATGGCCGTTCGATCTTGTATTGATGCTTGGGATTTGTTCTGACTTTGTCACTTTCGTATTTTTGGTAGCTTGATTCACACGGTATTGATTTGATTTCATCTGACTGGTTCACAATCGTATATACTTGCAATACTCGGTCAACTTGATTTGTAATTCTCGGCTTTGAATTTTGATGGCATCGTGAATTTCTCTGTTGACTTGGCTTGATACTCACGGCGTTGAATTTTTGTTCAACTTGAAATTATTTGCATCTGCATTGAATTCGAACCTAGACTTGTTTATTGCTTTCCTGTAGATACATTCACTTCATATTTGCATTATTGACTTGATTACTGAGCTGGTGCCATCTGGTACTTATTTGCATTGTTGGTTGCATTGTTCATCTTGACTTGTTCGACATACTGACTTGATTCAATTGTGGACTGGGTTTTGTCTTCTTAGCTCAGACTTTTAGTCACATGCGGCTATAAATATTTGTTTGCATTGCTTAATAGTGTCACTGTGTTTGACATGGTCTTTGTAGTACTTAAGATTGGTTTCTGTTGTATTTTTGTATACTATTGACAATCATGTTGGGTAGCTTCATCAAGGCTTGTTGTTGGCTACTGGTCGACTGCACCTCTGCATTCATTGTAGTGTATCCTCAGTTGTTTGTAGTTGCATTGAGCTTTTTACTTGAACCTGCATTTGAGGATGATGCATCCTGGCTTGGTTTTGGGTTTGTATATGGTCTTCTCTGGTCATTGCTGTCATTTGGGTTTCACTGTGACCTGTTGCACTCGATCATATTGACTTGACTTGTATTTGCTTTGAGATGCTTACAGGCTTAGTTTATACTCTGTTGCATTTTAGTTGCTTCCCTGACCTTGTAGTTGTACACTTGATCTTGCTGTGGCACTGAACTTGATCTCTGTTGTATTCATCTTTACTGTATCTCACTGTGTTGCATTGCAGTTGATTCATTTTCTTTGGCTTCTCTCTTAGTATACTTCACATACACAGTTTTTAACTTAAGTTGCATCTGTGGTTTGTTGTATCTTTGAGCACTTGATCATTCAAGCCTTTGTGGTCTTGATTTTGGTGTTGTGTTGAATTTGTGCAGTGTTGTACTTGTTGCCTTGTATCACTGGTTCATTCCACTGTTTCATGCATGCTCGACATTGAGTTTTGTTGCACTGTTTTTGACTTGTGACCTTCCCTGTGTTGAATCCAGTTTTTCAAAAACTCGGGTTTGACCTTGTGCTCGAGAGTTGTGACTTTTGAATATACTGCACGTGAGTTGAACCCGGCTTTTTATTTGGGTTTGACCTGTGCTCACCTGTCCCTGTAAATCAATCAAGTGTATATCGGTGTGCACGGCCTTGTGGCATATACAGTGATACACTGTGTATGTCACAAGTTGTTCGTGTATGATGAATTCAAATTTAAATTATGACGAACAACCCAAATAACTGAGGCAAATCATATTTTCAAAAATTATCTTTTATTTTTGAATTGCAAAAAAATATTTCTTTTTCAATTTTACTGCGTTAGTTTATATTTTTGCAGATTGCTCAGTTGCTGGATTCAAACTGGAATGCAGTTGAAGATAAATACAAGTGTGAATGATATGTAGTGAGGTGAACTGTAAATATGAAATGTGATGTAATTGTAATCAAAGTTGTATAGTTATAGTGAGAGCTTGAAATTGTACTATTCAAAAATGTAATAAATATTTATTTGAATAAAATATCTGTTTGAATTTAAATTCTGTGTAATTTATTTTATTCAACAAATATTTGTTTAAACTGTGAAAAGTAGAATAGTATATTAACAAATACATTTAAACGAATGTATATATGTTTATTATCATCAAACAAAAATCATATAAGCGCATATTCAACAATCTCCCCCTTTTGATGATAACAAACATATATTTAAGATTTTGAATGTATTAAATGTATTTGATCGTTCAATTTGCTCCCCCTATTTGAATGCTTCCTATCTATACAATACTCCCTTTACATATATGCATTGAGAATAAAAATATGCACATGAATCTATATGCATATGCAAATATATGAATTTTATTTGCTAAAATCTTAACTTTTCTCTCCCCCTTTTATTATCAGCAAAAGAATAATAGTGTTAGGGAAAATAGAGATAAAGTGATTGATATTGATCTAATATTAAGACTCAATCAAGTATAAATATTAAATTTAAAAAGAAATCAAACATAAAATCATAAATATTTTGTTAGGCGCTTATTTCACTTTTAGGATGATGGAAATGTTGTCATCATATAAAACCATACAGTTGTGTCTATTTGTGGCATATTTATATCAGGAATTTGAATATCTACTAACCATGCATAACCGTTAGGAATTTTAAATGAGATTAGTAGTATTCCAATTTTATTTTAAAGAAAATGAATTCAAGTATCTTCTAACCACGCATAACCGTGAGGACTTTTAAATGGGATTAGAATCAACTTGTTTATTTTAAAAAAAAAATCAACTTTTGATATGCGTTCCATACATGCATAACCGTGAGGACTTTTAAATGAGCATGGAAGCACATAACAAATTCCAAATAATTCACCCATGCATAACCGTGAGGACTTTTAAATGAGAGTGAATACTTTGGTATTTATTATTATTATTATCACCCCTTTTTTTTAAAAAAAATGTGAAAATGAAAAAAGAACGATTCCTATTTAAAATACCACACATCGACAAACTATATAGAATTTTGATGAGTGATGGTCGTTAGAAATATGATAGAAATAGAGATGGTCATGGAATTTTTTACCAACAAAAGTTTTATGACTCTTGTTTAATTTGAAAATTTTAATAATTATATCGTCTCGAGTAATAATATATGATAAATATCAATACTCATCACTTTTTCAATCACTATTTATTTCTTCGATGATTTGTAGGGAGAAAAAAATGTTAAATATTCAGCAAATTTCTAAAACACCTAAGCTGAGTCGTAGTTTACAAAAACTATTTTCTGGTAGGGGTTTTGTAAAGATGTCTTCCAATTGATAATCAGTTGAAATAAAACTTATGCAGATATTTTCTTTGGAAATATGATCTCTAATAAAATGATGTCTAACATCTATATGTTTTGTTCGCGAGTGATGTACAAGATTATTTGTGAGATCGATTGCGCTTTTGCTATCACACATTAGTGGTACACGTTTAAAATTTAGGCCATAGTCATGCAAAGTTTGTATCATCCATAAGATTTGAGCAGAGCAACCACTCAAAGCAATATACTCTGCCTCTGTTGTGGATAATGCAATACAATTCTGTTTTCTACTCGACCATGCAACTAATGAATGTCCTAACATAAAACATGCTCCACTAGTACTTTTTCTATCAACTAAATTTCCCGCATAATCAGCACCTGAAAAACCTTTCAATTCAAAATTATCGTTTGATGGATACCAAAGACCAAACCGTGGGGTGTGCAACAAATATCTTATAATTCTTTTAACAGCTTTTAAATGAGATTCTTTTGGGTTAGATTGAAAACGTGCACATAAGCAGACAGAAAACATGATGTCAGGTCTAGAGGCGGTAAGATAAAGGAGTGATCCAATCATACCTCTGTACTGCTTTTGATCAACTGTCTTACCTTTTTCATCCTTGTCAAGTTTAAGTGTTGTACTCATGGGAGTTCTTGCTGGTTTAGCATCTTTCAATCCAAATTCGTTGACAAGTTCCCTAATATATTTTGTTTGAGAAATGAATGTGCCTTTATCGCTTTGTTGGATTTGAAATCCTAAAAAGAATTTTAACTCTCCAACCAAGCTCATTTCAAATTTTTCCTGCATGACTTTTTCAAATTTCTCATACAATAACTTATAGTAGCACCATAAATGATGTCATCAACATATATTTGAACAATCAAAAGATCATCGTTTTCATGCAACAGAAATAGTTTGGTGTCTACACATCCCTTTTTGAACCCATTTTCAAGGAGATAAGAACTAAGACATTCATACCAAGCTCTGGGAGCTTGTTTTAATCCATATAATGCCTTCTTCAGTTTGTATACATGGTTTGGATATTCATGACTTTCAAAACCTTCTGGTTGTTCAACAAACACATCTTCTTTTAAAATTTCGTTAAGAAAAGAACTCTTAATGTCCATTTGTCTTAGTTTAAATCCTTTGTAACAAGCAAAAGCTAACAATATTCTAATTGATTCTAGTCTAGCTACAGGCGCAAAAGTTTCATCAAAGTCAACTCCTTCAATTTGATTGTATCCTTTAGCAACTAGTCTAGCTTTATTTCTAATTATATTTCCAGATTCATCATATTTATTTTTAAAAATCCATTTTGTTCCTATAACTGGATAATCCTTAGGTCTAGGTGCTAGACTCCAAACATTATTTCGTTCAAACTGATTTAGCTCTTCTTGCATGGCCATGAACCAGTTTTCATCATTAAGGGCTGAATCTATGTTATTTGGTTCTATTTCTGAAATAAATCCACTATATAAGCACAGATCACATAGATTTTTAAAGGATGAACGAGTTTGTATACCTGCTATAGGGTTTCCAATTATCAATTCTGGTGGATGGTCTGTTTTGTATTTCAGTTTTTCTGGATCCAGATTTCTTCGGACTTCTTGAATTGTGGTAACTTCTCTAGCATCAGCAGTTTCTTTTGGTTTTTCATGCTCATCTTTTTCTTTCTCCTCTTCAACGTTGCTTTTGGATGTTTCCTGATTATCAATGCCTTCATCAAATTTCACATTGATTGACTCCGCGATTGTTTTAGTCTTTTTGTTGTAGACTCTATACGCTTTGCTTCTCGAAGAGTAACCCATGAAGATGCCTTCATCAGCCTTTGCTTCAAATTTTCCTAACTGTTCACCTGTATTAAGAATATAGCAAGGATATCCAAACACTATGAAGTAAGCGATGTTTGGTTTATTGTTGAACCATAGCTCATAGGGGGTTTTGTTAAGAATCGGTCTAATCATAACTCTATTCATTACATAACATGCTGTATTTACTGCTTCTTGCTCAGAGATGCAAAGGTAGTTCATATTCATTTAACATAGACCTAGCCAATTCTTGCAAAGTTCGATTCTTTCCCTCAACTACCCCATTTTGTTGTGTAGTACGTGGTGCAGAGAACTCATGTTTGATTCCGTTTTCATCACAGAAAGTTTCAAATTCATAATTTTCAAATTCTCCACCATGATCACTTCTTAACGAAACAATAGAGACTTCTTTTTCATTTTGCACAAATTTTGCGAATTTTGTGAAGTATGAAAAAGTTTCTGATTTTTTAGCCAAGAAATATACCCATGTATATCTTGAGTAATCATCAACTAACACAAAACAATATTTCTTACCTCCTAAGCTAGCAATGTCATTAGGTCCAAATAGATCCATATGAACTAGTTCAAGAACTCTAGAACTGCTTACATTGTTTTTGGCATGAAACGATGATTTTTTAAGTTTTCCCAAAGTACATGCTTTACAAATGTTTTCAGTTTCAAACTCATGTGATGGCAACCCTCTTACCAAACTTTTCCTTTTTAATTTATTTAATAAGTTCATACTAGCATGCCCTAAACGTCTATGCCATAAATTCACTTCTATATCCTTAGCTACCAAACATTTAGAGAGGGTGAGATCATCAAAAGATAGAGAATATATATTACCTTTCCTTTTTCCTGAAAATAAGATTTTTTTTGATGATTCGTCAACAATTTTGCACAAGTCAGAATCAAAGATAACATTCATACCTTTATCACATAGCTGGCTGATTGATATCAAATTGTGGTGCAGATTTTCAACATATAGCACGTCATTTAAGGTAAATGTATGTTACCTACTTTACCTTTACCGACAATTTTACACTTGTCATTGTTCCCCATTGTGACTCTGCCACCTTTGTATTTTTCTAGGCTAAGAAACTTTGATTTATCGCCTGTCATGTGCCTGGAACAGCCAGAATCCAAATACCATTGCTGTTGTTCCTTAGCCTGCCAGCATACCTACACGAGAAGAGAGTTTAGTGACCTATTTGTTTTTATAGGTCCATGATTGTTAGTGGCAAAATATTTAGAACGATAATTTTGTGGAGACCCAAAACTATTTATAATTGTTCCCTTTGGCACCCAAATTTGTTTAACTTTGAGAGTTTTTGTATTTGTGCCTTTTGGAACCCAAATCGGTATAGTTTTCTCATGTTTGGGTCTATACCAACAATTATTGTGATTGTGTCCATATTTTCTACAAATTATGCACATAGAATTATGATTAATATTGCTTTCAATAGTTTTCGATTTACTATATCCAAGTCCTTGTCTAACCGTATTAACAGTTTGCTTTCCTAATAGCATATTCAACGATTTTTCACTTTTTGAAAATTTATATAAAGTCGTTGACAATTGTTGGACTTGTGTTTTGAGAGATTCGTTTTCGTTTAACAATTGTGTGCACTTTTTAATAGAATTCTCTCTCCTAGTATTTTCATTCTCTTTTAAAATCAGAATTTCATTTTCAAGTGATTTTATATTGATTTCTGATTTTTTAATTTCTTCTTCGAATGTTGGACACTTATCACACTTAGGGATCCTACTTTGATAGTTCTTAACTAATTGATCAAATTGTTTATTACATTCTATCAAAGTATCCTTTTGAGATTCAAGTTTGGCGTATTTTTCCCTAAGTCGTTCATAACAGCCATTTACTTCATGGAAATAAATAAGCAATTCAGAATGAGTGAGTTTTGATACCTCGCTTGGCTCGTCGTCATGACTGTCTGTAACTTCACCATGAAGGCACATGTTTTCTTTTTCACTCTCACTCTCGGTGCTATCACTTTTATCTTCGTCAGTTTCATCCCAAGTAGCCGCAAAGCTTTTCTTCTTTAGTTTCTTTCCTTGGTTTGGTCGTTTTTTAGGACATTGTGGCTTGATATGACCGGGTTTGTTGCATTTGTAACAGATGATTTTCTGTTCTTCTGGGTTGTCTAGTGCTTTGCCTATTCTGCTTTTCAATTCATGATTTCGAGCTGGATTTCCGTATTTGCGATTCCACCTTTTGAATTTCTTTATTAGTAGCGCCAGCTCTGCTGCTCCATCATCATCATCATCATCGTTATCATCATCACTTTCAGTTGTTCCTTTGAGGGCTATTGATTTCTTTCGAGTATCTCCTCCTTCACGCTCTTCCTTGAATTTCATTTCTAGCTCATAAGTGGTGAGATTTCCGATGAGTTCTTCAACTTTGAGTTGTTTTAAATCTTTCGATTCTCGAATGGCATTTACTTTTGCTTCAAAGCTTCGTGGAAGGACTCTGAGGATTTTCCGGACTATTTCTAATTCGGTGTATGTTTTTCCGAGAGCTTTTGATTTGTATACGATATTGGAAAGTCGTCCGTACATCTCTTTGACATTTTCTTCCTTCGCCATTGTAAAGTTCTCGTATTCGCTGCTAAGCATGGCAAGGCGAGATTCTTTGACTTGAGGTATTCCTTCGTGAGTCACTTCTAGTATGTGCCATATTTCCTGCGCAGTTAGACAATGTGAGACACGATTAAATTCAAATTGATCCAATGAACAGATAATAGAATTCATAGCTTTGGCATTAGTATTCTGTAATTTATTTTCTAGTTCTGTCCATTGTTCCTTTGGTTTCTCTATTTCCTGATTATCTATAGTTATAGTTGGAGTTCTGTAACCTGTCTCAACAATATCCCATGCGTCAATGGTTTTCAAAAAAAATTTCATCCTATTTTTCCAAAAGGCATATTCACCATTGAACATTGGTGGTCTAATTATCGACTGACCCTCTGCAAAAGCATTATTAAAAGAAGTCATTTTAAAAATTCAAATTTTTAAAACAAAAACTGATTTTTTCAAAAAAAAATCGAATTTTTAAAATAAATGTTGACTTCTAGACCTTGCTCTGATACCACTTGTAGGATCGATTTCACCCTAGAGGGGGGGGTGAATAGGGTGATAGTGTTAATTATAAAAATTATTCGCGGAAGCTTATAAAATATTCAATTCAGATCACAGAATAGCAGCACAGATATCACAGAATATAAATAACAGAAAAAACAGAACAACACAGAATTTACCCAGCTTCGGAAAAACCCTGCCTATGTGCTGCCCCCAAGGTTTCTACTAGAAATTAGATACTCCCTCGCTTACACACGTAAACTCGCTATACCCGCTATTGACTAATCTAACTCTACGCTTAAAACCTTGCCACAACTCAACCACCGAGTTGCGAATTCTCAAGCTACGCCACGTATCTTGTCCCCTAGTCACATGACTAGAAATAACAACGGTTTAAAGTTTAAAAAACAAATTTAAACAGAAATTTAAAAATAAAAACAAAAACCCTAATATAAAATTAAAAGCCCTTTAATAAACAAGGCCGGTCCAATTTTTTTTCTCTAGCCCGTTCGACTTTTAGTTGCTCCTTTCCTTTTTCTTTTGACTTGTGAAAATATGGCCGATCCTCTTTCGTTCCTCTTTGCGAATTTAGGGCTTCGTCTTCTTCAATCCAAACTAGGGTTTTGAAGCTGCGCCTTTTCGTGTGCTTCGTTCTCGTTCGTTCGCTCTTGGCCGCTTCTGTTTGATCGAGTTTACTGTTGTGATTTCGGTACGTAATTTATCCCTTTTTCTTTACTGGTTGATCCTTGAACTTGATGCTTGAAATTGCCAGTGATGATTGGGTTATATATGCGTTCCAATTCCTTGAATTACGTTCGTCTAAATATATTTGAATTCGTCAATGGCCGTTCGATCTTGTATTGATGCTTGGGATTTGTTCTGACTTTGTCACTTTCGTATTTTTGGTAGCTTGATTCACACGGTATTGATTTGATTTCATCTGACTGGTTCACAATCGTATATACTTGCAATACTTGGTCAACTTGATTTGTAATTCTCGGCTTTGAATTTTGATGGCATCGTGAATTTCTCTGTTGACTTGGCTTGATACTCACGGCGTTGAATTTTTGTTCAACTTGAAATTGTTTGCATCTCCATTGAATTCGAACCTAGACTTGTTTATTGCTTTTCTGTAGATACATTCACTTCATGTTTGCATTGTTGACTTGATTACTGAGCTGGTGCCATCTGGTACTTGTTTGCATTGTTGGTTGCATTGTTCATCTCGACTTGTTCGACATACTGACTTGATTCAATTGTGGACTGGGTTTTGTTTTCTTAGCTCAGACTTTTAGTCACATACGGCTATAAATATTTGTTTGCATTGCTTAATGGTGTCACTGTGTTTGACATGGTCTTTGTAGTACTTGAGATTGGTTTCTGTTGTATTTTTGTATACTATTGACAATCATGTTGGGTAGCTTCATCAAGGCTTGTTGTTGGCTACTGGTCGTCTGCACCTCTGCATTCATTGTAGTGTATCCTCAGTTGT
This sequence comes from Allium cepa, assembly GCA_030765085.1. NCBI lineage: Eukaryota > Viridiplantae > Streptophyta > Magnoliopsida > Asparagales > Amaryllidaceae > Allium > Allium cepa. The sequence goes on along the minus strand of CM060938.1, from coordinate 397,741,897 downwards.
TTGTAGTTGCATTGAGCTTTTTACTTGAACTTGCTTTTGAGGATGATGCATCCTGGCTTGGTTTTGGGTTTGTATATGGTCTTCTCTGATCATTGCTGTCATTTGGGTTTCACTGTGACCTGTTGCACTCGATCATATTGACTTGACTTGTATTTGCTTTGAGATGCTTACAGGCTTAGTCTATACTCTGTTGCATTTTAGTTGCTTCCCTGACCTTGTAGTTGTACACTTGACCTTGCTGTGGCACTGAACTTGATCTCTGTTGTATTCATCTTTAATGTATCTCACTGTGTTGCATTGCAGTTGATTCATTTGCTTTGGCTTCTCTCTTAGTATACTTCACATGCACAGTTTTTAACTTAAGTTGCATCTGTGGTTTGTTGTATCTTTGAGCACTTGATCATTCAAGCCTTTGTGGTCTTGATTTTGGTGCTGTGTTGAATTTGTGCAGTGTTGTACTTGTTGCCTTGTATCACTGGTTCATTCCACTATTTCATGCATGCTCGACATTGAGTTTTGTTGCACTGTTTTTGACTTGTGACCTTCCCTGTGTTGAATCCAGTTTTTCAAAAACTCGGGTTTGACCTTGTGCTCGAGAGTTGTGACTTTTAATATACTGCACGTGAGTTGAACCCGGCTTTTTATTTGGGTTTGACCTGTGCTCACCTGTCCCTGTAAATCAATCAAGTGTATATCGGTGTGCACGGCCTTGTGGCATATACAGTGATACACTGTGTATGTCACAAGTTGTTCGTGTATTCAAATTTAAATTATGACGAACAACCCAAATAACTGAGGCAAATCATATTTTCAAAAATTATCTTTTATTTTTGAATTGCAAAAATATATTTCTTTTTCAATTTTACTGCGTTAGTTTATATTTTTGCAGATTGCTCAGTTGCTGGATTCAAATAGGAATGCAGTTGAAGATAAATACGAGTGTGAGTGATATGTAGTGAGGTGAACTGTAAATATGAAATGTGATGTAATTGTAATCAAAGTTGTATAGTTATAGTGAGAGCTTGAAATTGTACTATTCAAAAATGTAATAAATATTTATTTGAATAAAATATCTGTTTGAATTCAAATTCTGTGTAATTTATTTTATTCAACAAATATTTATTTAAACTGTGAAAAATAGAATAGTATATTAACAAATACATTTAAACGAATGTATATATGTTTATTATCATCAAACAAAAATCATATAAGCGCATATTCAACGCAATTGGCAGTCAACAATTCATTAGTTATGTTTCTAAAGATCAACCAAATGTTACATCTTTCGATGAAAAGACAACAACTAGTCAACAAGTTGGATGGAACTTTTCAGAATAAAGATTGCAGCTTTTCAAAGCACGTCATGTCCTCACAAGATGTACTTTAAGGGGCAAATGATATACTTCCTTTTGGCAAGGCCCTGACACCAAGAAATTAACTGGAAGTCCAAGACAGTTCATCCCGAAGAACGGGTGTACATAGGATTGCTATGGACACTGGTAAATTTTGCCCGAGTCCGGACGAGCTACAATTAACATGACATGACAAGCAAAGCCATGAAAGCCAACGTTCCAAATTTCAAGTCAATCCGAGTTCATATGCTCTAGATATGATCGATGCAAGCTAAGTAAATAAACTCGTTCGTATCCATCGGTCAATCCATTTCGCATCATTTTCATTCGAATCCATTAAATGGCGACTTCCTTCATATCCATCGGAATTGACCTACTATGTATCCATAGTCTTGCAACCATCCTATTCGTATCCATCAGCTAAGCTTTGGTTTGTATCCATCATGATCGCTTCACTTCGTATCCATCAATAAGCAATGCTTCGTATCGATATCATCCATATGTACTTCATATCGGTCTCCTCATCAACTCAATTCATATTGATCGGCCAACGATCGATACGAAACGCGATTAAAGTCATCGATATGAAGAATGTGTAGAATGATCGATACAAAAAGAATTCCAGGTCATTGACATGAAATGCATTGGTTCATATCGATATGAATCAGTTACAAAGCATCGGTGCGAAGTGGAGTGCAACAGAAGCGATATGAAGTGGAATGCACCAGATCGATACAAAGAAAACACATTCTAGTGGAAGATTCGGCCACTCGGCACTAAAAGTGAATCGATCCTAAAAGCAAGCGCCACGTCATCAGACATCATGTAACATCCGACTTTTTGGATGGTTTAAATCGACGATAAACCTGACATGTCATACTCAAACCATACAAAAGGGCATATTGTAATGGGGTAAACAAAAAAAGCAGAAAAAGAAAACCAAAACAGTATCCGGCAGCGGAATGATAAAATACAATAATTAAATAAACAGTTCATGAAGTTGTTTGCAAATAATATTTGATTATACTTATACAATACAAAATCAGAGCTACACATATCAGAGATAAATAAGTAATGCAGCGGAATAGTATGAATGCAATGGAACAAATATAGTAAATAATACTAGCACAAGTCTTCATCTTCGTCCTCCAGAAATAAGGTCTTCAAAACCTGAAATGCTCGAGCTGACCCAAGCGAATTGAAAAGACAAAACACTCGAGTCAGAGCTAAAAGATCTTATGTAAGTTAAATCATCGTAAATAAATATGGGTGGAACGGCATCAGAAATGTTTATGGGGTTTGACATCTCTTATCTAGTGTCTAACGTGAGTGCAGTAACTTAAGAGATGCATGGGATTCACACCTCCTAATGATCCGTTAAACTATCTACTATGTAGAAATATACGCTATTACAATAATTTCTACAGTAAAGTAAACTATTAAAATATCATTAAGGCATTACTCATATCCCCCTTAATAAATTTTTATATATTTCCATAGTCTATACAGTACTGTAGTCTTCCCGTATTGGGCGTCGTCAAAGGGCACTCCATAGGTATGGTACAAAAACAAACTCGTAGTAGGCTCGATATGGTAGGTAACACAGCAAAACTAGGCAATGTCAAGGTAGATATACCAATTACACTTCCGAACTGGTGTAACTCATAGTAGCTACTACCTCCTACCTCGGAACACACTCCCAAATCAAAATCGAGGGTGGCTACCAAATAAATCACAAAGTCAGAATATAACATCGAAGGAGTGCGCCCGATCAGAGTAATGACCCCACTTGGCCCGTCAATTTCTCTTGTTTTAGCCACCTTAAGCTAACTCATGGGAGTCAGGTCAACGTATATACCTCATATAGGATCATCGCCAACCATCCAACTTCATTTTGGAATCTCCACCACGTACACAGTTGTTGAAGTGGTTTTTGGTATTGGCAAAGAGTATGACAATATCTGATCTCGGTCTCTTTAACAACCAATCGCTTATTACACACCGAATGGTTCATTTTCGTTTCCAAAATCATTTCATAATTGATATCAAAATATCATATTCACAAACCATATCATTGTCAAATCATATTCACTTTCAAATCATATTCACTTTTATATCATATTCACTTTCAGATCATATTACTTTGAAAACATAGTTCGAAATTATATTCCTTTCAAAAGTCATAATTTCTTCAAAAATCATATTTCCAAAATAGATTAAATCCTTACTTTAAAATCATCATTTTAAATTTATTATAACACTTAAATCCAAACTAGGTCATAACATCATTTAACCTTAGTCTCTTTTAAACCAGTGAATGGAATTTAAACACTTCCACTTTACTTAATCTAGAAATTTAGAAATAATTTAAATAATTATAAATAGTTAAAATAATTATAAATAGTTAAGTACTCTAAAATAGCTTTAAAATAGATTACTTAGATTTAAAATGAATTAAATGGTTTAATTAGTTTAAAATAAATTAAATCAGTTTAAAATTGATTAAAATAATTTATATAGTTAAAATTGGTTAAATAGTTTAATAAATTTGAAAATCTTAATAATTATAAATTTTAAAATAATATATTTATAAAACAGTTTAAATTAAAATGTGAGTTTGGAATTAATATCAAATTTAACTATTCATTTCTTTTCAACATATTTAGACCATTTTAAATTTCCAAATCAGCAAACCAATTTCAAACCTTTCAATTTTTAAGTTTTAATAAACTATTGAATTTCATACCATTTTCAATCCATGTTCAAATATCAATTCACATTATTCAAATCTCAAAATATTTCAAGTTATATTCCCAACAAATTCAATAGCCAATTCCGAAAGAATTTCATTTATACTTAAAAATTTAACTTTAAAACTTTCAACTTAACTTCTTAAAGCAATTCCTTTAAACCAGTTCACATTTCAACCCAAAATTTGATTCCAATAATACTCCAATTTATATATATCAAATTTTAATTCAAAGTATCATTTAATTACATTCAAAAATTAAGGATTTTAAAATCATTTAATTTAACCAATCCGGTGTTCGTATATAATTCTCTATCCTAGGGTCAGGTGATACGAATATTTATTATTTCAATCCGCAATTTAAATTGTTACGATTATATATCATTCGAACCGCAATTCCAAAATAAATAAAATCCAAAAAATCGCTCGATTCTATCATTTCAACCCATGATGAATTTTCCCTAATCTATAGATCATTCGGGTATGTATCATTTCAACCCATAATGAACTTGCAGTTTATAACGATATAAAATACAACATCCATTCATCTAATATCAATAGTCACACCTCCATCACAATCATCATACAAATCAATCAATAAATATCAATATAGAACCGATAATCAATAATAGGTATTTAACTGGCAGTTTGTATTCAATAATAAATTAAATAACAATTTAATTCAAATAAATTCAAATTAATTGAGATGCTGATTCAAAATATACCAAGCAGTCATAAATAAATTTCCAATCATATCATAGATCTAATTTAATAAACATAAGAAATTTTAGAAGTTGTGAGTGAAAGCACTCACCTTTGAATTTAAATTGAATTTAAATCCAATTCAGAGCTCAAATTCAATCAGTCTCGAAATTCTTCTAAACCAGTGTCAAAATGTCTGGAATTTCAAGACTATCCCAGCGCAGGAAATCGCGTGTGAATCGGACTTCGTATGCAAAAGTTATGCCAATTAAAACGATTAAATGAGAAATTTTATATAAAATAAAGCACAGTGAAATAAGCAAATCGTAGCCTTGCAGGTCACCTAGCCAGATCGTTCCCTCCTCTCTCCTAAAATAGAACGCGGACCCAAAGCATGGCGTACGCTGCCACCTGATATCGTGCTCCTAGGCACCACCGCCGGCCATCGAGGCCACGCCGCTGTCATCCCCAGGTGTCACGCCACCTTGCCGAGCCTCGCGCTCCTCCACGACATCGCCTATCGAACCCATAAAGCCCAACGGCCATCGGCAAACCCAAGCACTAACTGAATTATATCCATCGATCCACCCGTCAACCCGCTGTTTAACTCACATGGATGCACTCCTATTGGTGACCTTTACCCAACGGTATCGATAATTCGACGATCCGACGTGGTTCATCGGAGAGTGATGAACGACCGAGAATTCACCATCAAATTCTGGGTGCATAGAAACCCAGATCGAGCAAACAAACCACATAATTGGCTTTCGCTCTTCGAGAGCTTCAAACCGATATATAATATGATATATATTGTGGAGTTAAAATTTTTGATTTGAAATTGAATTGGAAAGCTTGTTTGGTTTGTCAGGCATTGAGAAGGAGGAGCAAACTAAAATGTACGTAGAGACAAATGAAAGTATGGAGTGGATAGGATCTATAACGAGCTATTTATAGGTATAGCTGAAATAGAAAAGAACGAACATGATTTGATTGAACGAAAAACGACCCGAAAAGCCTGTTCTATTTCCGGAACGAAATTGGCTCAACCTATATATCAAAATAGATGTTTTCAATAATTTTAAAATCAATGGAACATGTATCAATTCCTAATTCCATCATATAAAGAAGTTATGTTAAAATCATCTTATTTCAAATTAATTTCTAGGCGTTTCGAGTCTGCACTATCAAACGATAAGCCCGATCGCTACGAAACTTGAAACCCTATAATAATTCACCGTTGCGGATCCGATGAAACTGGTTTCGTCGAAATCCATGATAGTTTCCAAAATGGCTATATTCACGTTAATTAAATAAATCAATATTAAATTAATTAAATCAAATTTTCAATTCCAATTTTATAATTAGCAACCTTTATCATTTTTGATTTCTAAACATTCACAATAATTAAAACAAATTTAGAGGTCAATTTAAAGTAAATTAATTTACCAATTACAGTGTTTAACTTCCAATTGTAATAAAAATTCAATTATTAAAATTTAATTTCAATAAATTATTTTTATTTGATTTCAATCTTTATACTCAATCCATTATTACTCAAATAACATAGTTAATATTTGTTTGTCTTTCCTTACATTAATATTCTCTAATTTCCATCTTTATTTGTACTAACTACTATATTTCCATTTATAATGAATTATTTGCATACATATGGTTGCATGACATAAGCATATTTGCATGACAATAGATCGACTGTATCAGTAGACTGACTACCTTTCTGCATTAGATAAGTTCATATGCATTTCACATTGCATAAAGTCATAATTTACATTAGGTAAATCTAAGGGCAACAGGTGTGGTATTTGAGGTTTGAGTAGATGATTGTAGATTTGGATGATGATCACAGTTTATATTCTTCTGTTCTTATAGATTTCGAGGGAGAAATCCTTTAAGGAGGGGAGAATGTAACACCCCGTAAATTTTAAAAACAAATTAAAATGTTAATAAGAATAAAAATGTAAATTTACATGTAGGGATGAAATCGTAAATTTTTGCAAATGAAGGAATTTGGGAAATCTGACTTTAACATTGTGTCAAGTAGATTTTTCTGGCCCAAATTCATATATTATATATTAGAAACAGACACCGTGTGAAAAAGATATGGAATGTTTAATATAGTGCGCATTTTGCGTTTTGCGCATGTTTTGGGAGTAAGATTAAAGATTAAAGAAAGAGTTGAGAAGACTTACTTGTTAATAAATAAGTTGAATATGTGTAGGTTGACTAGAAGAAAATAGAAAAAAAGTATAAAGATGAGTATACATTAAAAAAAGAAAATAATGAATGTCAAAAGTATGAGTGGTACAGTGGTAAGAAATGTGCATTCCAACTTAGTATCCTGGGTTCAAGTCCCGTCGAGCACATTTTTTTATGAGTACATTTCTACCATAAATAAATGTATAATAAGGTAAAAGACTAATTGGTTATGTATTCTCTTCTTTTAATCAATGTTTCATATTCTCTTCTAGGTTTAATAATACAAATGTGATTATGTATTACTGTTTAAGGGTAGAAAAGAGAAAATTATGTATAAATACATGTAGTTGTGTGTATATATGTATTTATTTATGCTTAAAGGTTAGCAACATATGTACGTAAATGTATAAGTTAATTGGTTAGGAAGATATAGATTAAGATGTAATTGACTAATTAAATTAGGGTGGATTTATTACCGGTGAAAAAGGGTAATATTTATATGAATTTGGGAAGCTAATTAATACCAAAAAATTTCAAAATTGACTGCGCGGTTATATAGTAAAGAATATGGTCAATTATATAAACATGTGTATGTTTGATACCAATTAATTGATTTATTAATAGACTAAATTAAAATCTTAAACATTTACATATTTTATTTAGAAAAGTGTCTAAGTTTAACTTATCTTATTCAATGCCCCTAATTAATTCCCTCCACCAAAAGCAATTATCCAACGACATATATGAATTTACAAATACTATAAATTCAGCCTAAACCTAACCTAATTCTAATTCTAAAAACTATTCTCTATTCTATTCTCTATTCTAGTTTCTCTTCCACTTTGAAATTTTTGCCTTCTTAACAAAATAAATTATATACAAAATAAAATAAAGTTAGAAGCAGATTAGTGAATAGCAAGGAGGCTTGAAAAGGAGGAGTTAGGTATGCTTATATGCATTGCGAGGATTCAGGTGAGTGGAATTAAAATTCTTAAAGCAAAAGTTTAATATTTAGATTTATATCTTCTTTTACTTCTTCTGATCTAAAATCTATTATGATTTGCATCTTTATTTTTATCTCTAATTTCAAGTTTAATGATGATTCCTCTCACATCTAAATTATAAATTGGTTAATTTGGAATTGGATAAAATGTTGACTTGGTTTACATTAAATTTTGGGTAAACTGAATAGCTCCTAGGAACCCTAAAACAGATCTAAACAAATCAAAGGAACTTACTTATAAACCATAAAAGTAGAAGAATGTGGACTTAGAAATCAGGATTGATGAATAAAATAAGGGACAAATGAAATTAAATCTGACCAAAAATAAATAGATCTGATCCTCATTTTTAATTGTCTGTAAATCGGAAAAAGGATGGCCACTGTTGTTAACATGGTGTCAACATAAATAAAAGGAACAGATTACCTAATTATATTATTAAGCTAACTTATGGATGATTTCAACCTATATATATATATATGTTTTTTATGAGTGGATTCTCCTATGAAGTTAATGGGCTAAAAAGAAAGTTTATGCACTAAGACTTTATACCTGTAGGCATTTGGCGGGCCAGGTTGTGTTTTCTTATACCTGTAGACATTAGGCGGTCCAGGTTACGTTTTAATACCTATAGGCATCAGGAGGTCAAGGTATCGTTGCGGAACCTGTAGGCATCAGACGGTCCATTTTCGGGGTTTTATGGGATATCGTTTGGTACTTACAGTGTAGGCATAAGCAGACCACTGGTGGAATCCACAACGTAGGCATCCGGCGGTCCGTTGCAAGATATGTGATGTAGGCGAAAGGCGATCCATCATGTTTGTAGGATTATTTTTGGTTGGCTCCAATGTAGGCATTTGGCGGTCCAGGTTATACCTGTGAGCATTTGGTAGTCCGTCGGCAAAAACTGAGGGTACGTTGATAGGGGTTCAGCCTAGCTATGTTCGTACAATATTGTTGCGGAACTGGTGTGAACATAGGAGAAATTTGGTCACGGTACGGCTAGAGAAAGGTATGGGTTGTGTCCGATGATCTTTTTGGGTAGGCTTCCTCACATGCTCTTCTCGTAGTAGTAAAATCGATGGGTAAGGATAGTAGTTCCGACGGGCCAATCTACGTTTTGAAGAATTTGGTTTGACCTTTTCAGTAGGACCTATATTACAGGCTCATTCTTATTAGGAATTATATCTAAGATTGACACTTGTATTATTCCTACTTTATGGAGTATGGAGAAACTCTAGCTTTAGATAGTCCACTTTTCCTTTTAGTTTGTATTTCATTCACAAGACTTTATGTCTGACCAATTCACATTTTTCCCCACCTACGGGAAGATAGTTTAGCAACTATTGGAATTTAGTAAAAAGGCAAGTTTCACTCCTAGGTTCAACATTGTTAAAGAGGGTAGCCTAATCCTTGTTTGTAACCATATGTTGAATACTTTATCATTAGTTTGCTATGAGATTTAATAAACATTACTTCGATTTACCTTTGTTATTTACAAAATAAAACTAGCAATTCATGCTTTAAGGACTTGGATTTTCGATTCATCGAAAATTTGAACTTGCTAGGGTATAGGTTGTTACACCTTATCTCTCATTCAAAACTTGTACTCTTCTTAAACAAAGCATTGTAACCCTAATTGGGTGTCGATTTGGGAATTTAATAAAATAAAGATTCTCTTGCATATAAAGGGAAGCCTTTAGTTGTGTTGATTTCTTTACTGTTTGATAAACTTTTGTGGGCTTAACTCCTGTTTTCCAAGTTCAACTTCATCGAATGGTTCTTTCCGACAGGTTCGACAATTTAACTGGCTTAATATTCACTATAACCTTTCGAAAACAATCACCATTGTGGTCTCACCATTCGATAAGGTTGAAACCTACTTCATACAAGTGATCTAACCTTTCGACAAGGTTGAAACCTACTTCATATCCACTAAGTATATTATTCCCTGCTTGAACACATGGAAGGCTATCACCTTAACCTTTCGACATGATCGAAACCAACCTTTAAAAGACTAATTTAGGGAATTTCAACCAGCTGAAAGAAAAATTCTATAGGAGACCTCATACTAGTTCGAATGAGACAAAAGGTTACTTAATTCAAGGACTAAACCTTTCGACAACGTTGAAAGGAATGATTCAAGAATCCTTAATAAGTAAGATAAAATTATAAAGAAATTCCTAAAGGAATCTCACTTGCTACTGAAGAAAAGGATATTCATCTTTTTAGCATTACCTTGGCGTGTTGACAAAAATCTTGTTAATAACATGGTTGTGGAGATGGCCATGAGGAATGAGAAGATTCTTGACTCTCTAGGGAAGAGCAAGGCTAAGGAGGTCTAGGTTGGGTAAGGCCAGCGAAATTTTTTTCACAAGAAGGTTGCTCAAAAAGATGAAGCAGCCAAGAGAGGAAAGTCTGAGGTAGTCTTTTTTAAGTGAGAAGAAAGGGCATTTGCTATTGAGTTCCATTCTAGAATGGATAAGGAAGTGGTCGGGAAGAAGAACATTAGGTGCTTCAACCGTGATAAGGTTAGCCATAATAAGAACCAGAGCAAGGAGCCCGCTAAGGATGGAAAGGGCAAGGTTTGTGCATTGGAACCTGCTACTTCGAAGGCGATAGCTCAGGAGAAAGGAAAGGCAATTTTAGGAGGCACGCTTCAGATTCATGGTATGTTTGTTAGCGTTTTATTTGATACTGGTGTATTGCTTTCTTTCATATCTAGATGTTTGGTAGATAAGCTTAACCTTGAACCTACATATTTGGTTACTTCCTTACGGGTTGTAAATCCAATAGGAGGGCATGCAACTCTAGAGTTGAGATGTAACCAGTTGGATTTTGACTTGTTAGGTCACACTTTAGTTTGCTTATGTTTAGTTTTGTTGGGTTCGGAATTATTTTGGGGATGGATTGGTTGTTAATCTAAAAAATGGACCAACATCCTGGTTTGAGTTTGAAAGCACTAGCCCTGTATTGACAAAGCAATATCACAAATAATGGGTAAAGAAGAAGAACAGTAAAGAAAGAAGACAGAGAATTTTTGTGGTGGTTTGGCTATTAATGAAGCCTACATTCACTTTGTAGCTTTATTATAGACTGATTGCAGTTACAAGAGTTGTTTGATTACAAGCCTTTGATTGTTTCCTAGCTAGATTGAATCGCCAAAGTAGGAATCCACTTGAGAATCACAGTGTTTTCCTTTGGAGATTGTTGTGAGGGAGATAGAGAGTGGAGAATAATTCCAGCAGAGCTCTAGCAACTAGTTCGGAGAAAATCTTCTTTATGTTGTAGGTGGTATGGTATTTATAGAGGTCGGAGAGCTTCTGGGCAGGGCCTACCTTCATCAGCTCGTACGTAGGCTACAGGCGACCTAGAGGGTCTTTGGCATGCAAAATGAGCCAAAACCATGGGTCGTGGGCGGCCCATGGCCTATCGGTCGTTGGCGGCCCATGGCCTTGGTTCATTTTTCAGGCCAACGTCTTGCCTCTTTTGTAGTGTTCCACGGCTGGTTCATTCGATGGTTCAAGGAGAAGCATGGGTCTTTGATGATATAGACACATAGGATTTCTACCGGAGTCTTAAACTGGAGATGTTTCCATAGTGTTTCATTGTTGCTCGTTTATTTTGATGGCAATTACTAGTTGTTTATGTTCGGCTACTGATTGGATTGAAAGAATGCGGACCCTTCGACATCGTTGATCCCAGTCGTTGTCTTATTCGTATAGCTTAGCCCTTATCTCAACTTTTTCGGTTAAGTCCTAAACAATCATGTCTACACAACGGTGTGTTGTTTTCTATTGGACTCTACTGGATTAAAAATACGAATAACATTTGCTCTTAGAGTACGTCTTCGTTGTAAACAAGGTGTGCTCTGGAAGTTATCTCTTTCAATATCCATCTGATGATTTCCAAATGAATGCACTAAGACTTTACAAGTATACAAGTATTCTAACTCAATGTTATTGGTCATCTCTCTTTGGTTCTAACGGCTTCTTCTTATCACAATGTATGACGTTTTTGTTTATAGCTTTCCAGTCGTCTCGGAATGGGGAATATATGATGGAGATTGAGCTCGAGAATAACAAGAATTTTTTTCTTTCTTTTCCTCTTTTTTGTTTTGTCGCTAGCGACCTATCTGCATAAAAAGATAGATCGGTCCGCCCACGACCCATGATGGGTCGAGTCACTGGCAACTCGGTTACTTCACAAAAATTTTGGATAGCCTACATACTTATACCTCTTTAGCTGACCCACATCATTTACTCAACCCAAGCTTTCACTTCTTCATACAATCAATTCTTCCAGCGACTCGTCCTGAAACGATCAAGCAACTTCTCGATCTGATTCCTTTCCTCGTTTGGATCCATTCGTCGTTCATCCATCTACGCTTTTGCCTTTCTAGCGAAGCCCTAGCCATCCATCATCGTGTTCGAACTCAAACTCTAGCCCACTAATTATCTATAGTCGACCCATCATAAGCTCGCTCATGATCTAATCCATAACTTGCTGAGTTTGATTCATGATTCTTCTTGTGCCTTTTAATCAATTTAAGGTGGGTATGCCCAATTGATTCTTTAATTGCTATATTGGTACAATGATTTGATGTCTGGCCTTCGCTTGCGATGTTGATTACAAGAAGTTCGAGTTGATTGTGGTTTAACGGAGGAAGATAGTAAATTGAGTCTCGAGCTGTCTCATGGAATGACATTCGGACTTTGGCCTAAGGCTTGACGCGTTTCGCCATGTCCGTCTATTAGACCGCAATTGACTTGTCTCTAGTTTTGCAGATGCTACTTGCATGACATATCACCAGTCGACCTTGATTTTCTAGAGAACTTGGACTTATCCTGCTTACTTATTACATGCTCAGTGTCCCTGTAAGGAGAAGAGTTTTCCATATCGCTTCGACCGATAATGGGAAAGTGTGCAAGGTGTAAAAAGCAGAAAATGAAGTAAGATGGGAATTTCTTTACTCCTTCCACCGCGAGCGAACTATCTACATGGGATAGAGCAATTGCAATGCTTCTGACACCAAGTTTTATCCCATATAGATAACACACTGCACTTGGCCCAGTTCATACTTGAAATCTGATGTGCTAATCCAAAGTTAATTTTGCTTTAGAATTCAAGTGGGATAGGGGAAACTTACAAAAATAGGATAGGTTTACCTGACCATTTTCGGAGGCGAGTTCTGTCATATTGAATAAAGCAGCCATCCACACGTCGTAAATCAAGCGAATAAAGCCAGGCACTCTCCGAAGCTAAATCATCATCCACCTCGCAAGCCCATTACGGTCAATTAGTCCCGGTTGGGCCCATCGTGGACCATACGCCTCCCAACTTTTGAGTTCTTCTCAATCCACCTGAACGAACCTCGTCATTGGTCTCTGCTAAGGTTCTTCACAATAAATGCATGCAGCATGGTATTCCTAAGGAAGACGTGCATCGAGCTGCAAATGACGAGTTTGCTCATATGCCTCCCCCAAGGTACACTACTTTCCACGGTACCTGTGTCTAAACGGAGCCGTGCCTCCCTTCAATGATTTTCTGCATGAAACGCTCTCGAACTTGGTAATTGCCCCATTCCAGCTTCATCCAAATTGTTACGCCATCTTCACTTGCTTGCATGTCCTCTTTATGCGAAAGTTCAACTGCGCCCTGAGTTTTGATGAGTTGCGGTATTTTCTGGCATTCAAAAGGAGTGATGTCCATTCCTCTTTTATCGTAATCGAAGCATAGAGGAACTGGAAGATCGTCTTGCGATTGCAAAGCAATCTATCACAATTTAGGACACAGTACTTCTTTGTTAGGTGCCTTGAGGAGTTCATCGCCGACGGACAACATGGGGTAAGCATTTCTTTTCCATTTTCTAGATTTTGAAGTGTTGTAATGGGTTTCTAATTGATTGCGCATCCTTTGCAGTTATTCTAAGGCCGATCTAGCCGATTGTGTGTCCTTTGCAGTTATTCCAAGGCCGAACAGAGATATGGCTCTTAATGAAATTTGCCAAACTTTAAGGGCGATCTTTGCCGAGAGCAGTGCATTAAAGTCTTGCAGACTGATGAAAATTTGCACCAATATGTACTATTATCCCCGGGTAGATCCGTCGCTCAGATTGAAGCTCCATTTCCCGATCGAACTAGAGTTTGTACAAGATCCTCTTCTTCGTCACAAGACTCTGATGAAGGTCAAGAGATAGGAACCCCGCCTGCAAGATCACTCGATGAGGCCTATGAGTAAAAAAGACATTGCAGCTAGTCTGAGAGGTTAATCCAGAATGCCTCCAATCCTCGAGGAATAGAAAAGAAAGTTCGCTGCATAGAGAAGGCAAAGCTGTGGTGGATTCAGAGAAAGAGGAGGGGGAGTTTGAACATAGCAGTGTTGAGATCGTGGCCAGTGATTATTTTTCGTCGAAATCTGAAGGTGAAGACTCAGAGTCGGGCGATGAGACTACGGGAATGAGTCTCATTCTTCCGAATTCACCCCTTTCGACACGAGTGGCAAAGGCAATGCCCTGTAAACTAGTAGACGCCAAGATTTTCCATGCAAGAATGTCAGGGCGGACCTTGGAGATTTTAGTGATGTTTTTGTAGACTTTGACGCGCTTATGAAGGGAGATTTCAAATTCGACGCGACCTAGTCATGTTCAGGCGATATCGCTCCATCAGTCATCCCAGCTCTGCTTATAACAACCAAAGCCAGTCTAATCCCCCTTCAAAAGCCGTTTTCTTAGGTTTGTGATGATGCCTAAGGCCCACATAAGAAATGCACGATACATCACACTAGGATTACACTTATTTCTGTTCTTTCATTCCCTGACATATTTGCTTAACTCATGTTGTGTTTCTGAAATCTTTCATGTACACTTAATTCTTGGTACGACAAGAGGGCGAGGCTTCTAAGATGACTTCAAGGATTTTACCGATTCACAACGGCACCCGAAGCGCTCCTTTAGCCGCCACCGTGTCCGAGAAACAGAAGATGAGCGTTGGCCGAGAAAAAACTTGAGGCTGAAATCCACCACCATGTGGAGAGAGATAAATCTCGTTCACACCAAAGCAGGCATGGGAAGAGACGGCCTCATGAGGAAAGAGATGAGCCGTCAAAGAAATTAAAGTTTGACTATCGCTCCAATCCTTCAGAACTAGCTCTGAAACACACTTCCATTGGTTAAGAGATTCCTATCTCTTCTGCCCCAATTTTGCCCCCAACACATACTTCATCTGCCTCCATTGTTACTGCCGCCTCTGTCGCATCTCATCCCTAATGGTGGCTGGCTTACACTCTTTCTACGAGCCCCCCTAAGCTTGAGGCGGCCTTTTCAAGATGGTTCTTAAGAGGAATTAAGTTTGACATGGACCTTCATCATGTTCGTAGGGATTCCTTTATGTCATGTCTCCAAGCTATCCAAATTGACATAGAGCAGGCTGAGAAATGGAAGAAGCTCTATAAGCAGCTAGCGGACACAGATAGAAAATTATCAAGAGATCCACTCCTTTGAAACAGAGAAAGATGATTTTGAAAGGCCATTGGCCGATCGGGATACTAAAATTAGATGGCTGGAGGAGAAGGAAACAACCCTCCAGGAAAGTAAGAGAACAATCGACCTGATGAAAGAGCTGAAGGAGGCACATGAAAAGGTTGAGATCATTTGAAAATATGAAATTAAAAAGAATCGTGAAGAGAAGGTGAAATTGAAAGAGGAAGTGGTTGCTTGTAATGCTATTATCGAAGCTCAATGGTAAAAAATAGCTGACCATGATCTGATTGTCGAGGGGCACAATAAAACGATCTCTAACCAAACCGAGACCATCACAAAGTTATAGGCTCAGGTCGCACAGCTCAGCGACAAAACTTCTATTGAGATTGAGAAGGTTGCGGTGACAGCAGATTATTTGGACCTTTAATGGGCTTCTGATCGAAAAATGGAGAAGTGGGATGCCACAATCATGAACTTTTATGTCAGCTCCTTTTTGCATCAAGGGAGACTTAGCTACCTCAACCCGAATTATCCATGCATCTTGCCTTTGTTTAGGAGGAAATCTTGTGCTTCTTTGCTAAGAGCAGTGACATTTACACAAATCAAAAGTTGCAAAATGCTTATCTCAATGAGAAGTCCAAGAAAGCGCTACTTGAGGGCTAGGAATCCTTTGGGTTGAACGATAGAGGAAGACTGCCGATGCTGCCTTGATGTATGCTACTGATGTGACCAGGCCTTCTTCTTCCGACGGAGGTGAACCATCAAAGCAACTCCACGACTGACCAATAAGTTTGGGACTTAACATTGTTCCTCATCGACGGAGCCCTCCAAAGAAAGCGAACGGGACGAGTTCGAGGTCGTCGCTCATGATCCTTCCTCCGGTGCTGGTAACGCCTATGCTTCTCCTGAATTTGGATCCTCCATCTTATGCCAAAGAGCAAGAGGAGTTTAATGCTTTCTTTTTGATCTTATAGGTCCATCCACTCTTCCTATTGACGCGCCATCTACTTTGACTCCGGTGCATGCCGCCATTTTAACATCCTCTGAGATTGTATCCGTTCGTGCTCCAGTTCCCATGCCCATACCTAGCTCACAACCGGGGCTGGAGGCCGAAAAGATTACAGTGCTCCAAGGCTTGGACGACCCTTTGGCATCTTTGGAAGGTGATGCAACTGCAGCTGAGGCAAAGGAGCGGGAGACGCAGACGGAGCAACCATAGAAGACTCCACCATATTTGGTTGCCATTAGAAAGGAAAGAGTAGAGACGATTAGGCATCGAAGAGCTCTCAAAAATCAGAAAAATGCAAGGGGAAGGGAGTCTCCTTTGAGAGGACTCCTGAGGGAGATGAGCAGATCGCCACTTATGTGTTCATTGATGTTATCGACAACGACACTTCCCCTTGAAAAGAGGCAGAAACTACCAACCAAGGATGGAAAGGGTAGTGGTGGCAACAAACGCTGAACGGACGGCATGAGGATGGACTGAATTTTAGATTACAACTTGGAGGAAGCTTGGCTTGTATTACTTTTTGAGTTGTTTTTTTCAAGTGCAGAATCTACACTTTCTGCCCTAATTGTAGAGTGTGTGTTTTTTCTCCGTTGGCCGCTGTTGTGCAGGCATGTCCCCTACATTTTAATCCTGTTTACAGAAGATCACAAGCAATACAATGATATTTTGACTTTATTTTTATCTGTCCATCCGTACATGCTTCATGTGCTTGTGCTAATTTCATTCATGCTTTGCTAGTTCTGAGATTATAGCCAAAGTCCTCTATTCAAAGTAATAGAATTTTAATAGAACTTAGAGATTGACAGCAATTAGAGCATTTCTATTTAGAAATTCACAATACTATAAAAAAATTCTAAGTTTTAACAATTTTCATTTGGAATTGGTTTTTTTAGAAATTTCTAAGTTTAAGAAGTTCACAAAACTTGTAAAAATGTCTAAGTTTTAGAAATTCACTCAAAACATATAAAAATATAAAAATTTCTAAGTTTTAGAAATTTACTTTTAGATATTTACAAACTCATAAAAATTTCTAAGCTTTTTAGAAATTTAATTTTAGGAATTCATAAAATTTATTTAGAAATTTTTGTTTTGAAGTTGATAAAACTTTGGGATAGAACTCCGGAAGTTGATAAAAACATCAGGATAGAACTTGTGAGCTTGTTATTATTTGGATTGACAGAAGTTATGAGATTGTTGTATTTGTTTGGTTCTGTCTTAGTATATGTGTATGCCCCCCCTAAGTTCATAGGGTTGTTCACTTCAAACAACTTTCAAGTAGCTGATAACTTGAGGTTTAAAAATCATCACTGAAAATTTGGCTAAGTTACTACTTAATCCTTCCTTTTTTATTTCTTATCTCCGAGAGTTTTGCAACTTGAGTGCTTAACTTGAGCTTCTTATAAGTTTTTACCTTTAAGTATCTATAGTCTAGACTTTTTATTTGGTCTGTAGCATTCCAATTTTTTTGAAATTGCATTCATTACTCTCGGTCATGGGAGAAGTTGGCGCTGATAGTGAAATATGCGGTTTCTTGCACTCCCCTATGTTGCCTATCTTTGGGGAACACGAGGAGGTGGAACTTTGGTGCTCCTCGATGTAGTCTGTCTTCGGGCAACATGAGGAGTTTTGGTTTTCCTTGGTGTTGCCTATCTTTTGGCAACACAAGGAGTTTTGGTACTTCTCGATGTTGCCTATCTTCGGGCAACAAAAGGAGTTTTGATTTTCCTTGGTGTTGCCTATATTCGAGCAACTCTAGGAGTTTTGATATTTCTTTGGGTAACACGAGGAGTTATGATTTTTCTTGGTGTTGCCTATCTTCGGGAAGCACGTCGAGTTTTGATTTTCCATGGTGTATCCTACCATCGAGCAACACGAGGAGTTTTGATTTTCCTTGATGTCGCCTATCTGTGGGCAATAGGAGGAGTTCTGGTGTTCCTCGGTGTTGCCTATCTTCGGGCAACACAAGGAGTTTTGATTTTCCTTGGTGTTCCCTAACTTCGAGAAACACAAGGTTTCTTTATTTTGATGCTCATCGGTGTTGCCTATCTTCGGGCAACACGAGGAGTTTTGGTGTTCCTCGGTGTTGCCTATCTTTGGGAAACATGAGGAGTTGATTTTCCTTAGTGTTGTCGATCTTCGGGCAACACAAGGAGTTTTTATTTTGGTGCTCCTCCTCATTGTTGCCTATCTTAGGGCAACACGGGGAGTTTTGGTGTTCCTCGATGTTGCCTGTCTTCGAGCAACACGACGAGTTTGACTTTCCTTGGTGTTACCTATCTTCGGGCAACACTAGGAATTTTAGGTGATCCTTGGTGTTGCCTAAGTTTGGGCAACACGAGGAGTTTTGGTTTTTCTTGATGTTGCCTATCTTTGGGCAACACAAGGATTTTTGTGTGCTCCTCGGTGTTGCTTATCTTCGGGCAACACGAGGAGTTTTAGTTTTCCTTGGTGTTTCCTATCTTTGGGCAACACAAGGAATTTTGGAAGCTCCTTGGTGTTGCCTATCTTCGAGCAACACAAGGAGTTTTGGTGCTCTTCGATGTTGCCTATCTTCGGGCAACACGAGGAGCTTATTGAAAGTAGAACTTGAGGAAAACAAACTTTAGAAGTTTTTATAGTTTTTTTAGAAGCGAACATTATTGAGGAAAGCATGGAAGATTCTTTGCATATTTACAATGCCTCTGGCATTTCCGGGATGGCTTATTTGGTTGAAAAATAGAAAATACGTAAAATAGCTTTTAAATGAAATATTAGTGGAGTGATTTGCCATTCTAGGCTATAGGAATTGTGATCCCGTCGACGGTTGTCAGCTTGAAGGTCCAACTGCTCCCATGTAGATAGTCTTTATTAGTGTCCGAAAGGCACAGCTTGACGGTTCTCTCCTATATCATGAACCGCTGTGCCTTTCGGAAGAGCTTCTTTCATTAATTTTGGTCAGTTGGAAAGGTCCTCACATGTAGATAGTCTTTATTAGTGTCATCCATGTGTCCGACTCGATGGTGGTCTTGAAAATCCATTCTACTTTTATTACGTTGATGCTTGGGTTGGATAGCGTTTCTACCGGAACCAATCCTAATTATTGGGCTTCTCCGGTGCTTTCCAGCTTGGCCAGATAGTCTGCCTTGGTGGTTTGCTCCCGTAAGATGTAAGTTTTGGTTTACTGCTTGATATCGCTTAGCCATTCTTGTACTTTAGAGAGGTATGGGGCAAAATTTTCGCCATGTGCTTGGTACTCTCCTTTCACTTGGCATACGACCAGCTAGGAGTCACTATATATATGGATAGACTTTATTTTGAGTCACTTCACAACCTTCAGTCCTGCGATTAGCGCTTCATACTCCACTTCGTTATTAGTAGCTAGGAACTCTAGGTGTAAAGAATAGCTAATGGCTCGCCCCTTGAGTGTTTCGAGCACTACCTCTATGCCCGAACAGAAGCTGTTCGATGCGCCATCGACGAAAAGCTTCCGTTGCATGTCCGTTTCTGACTAAATTTCCTCCTCCTCGTCTCTTGTAGTGAATTCGACAATAAAGTCGGCCAAAGCTTGCCCATTGATTTCATTCCTTAGATGGTATGTGATATCATAGTGAATCAACTCTATGTCCCACTTGAGTAGTTGGGAAGTTTCTAGCCGGAATAAGACTTGTTTTAATGGCAGGTGGGTCATTATTTTAATCGGATGAGCCTGGAAATACGGTCGTAATTTCCAAGCTGCGATCAAAAGGCAATACGATAGCTTCTCTAGCTTTGGGTAATTCTTCTTAGCTCCGATGAATCATTTGCTAACATAATACACGGATCGCTAGGCTCTTTCCACTTCTCGCACAAGAGTAGCACTTAGTTCATGCGAGAAAACTGCTAAACAAACGAACATGTCTTCTCCATCATCTAGTTTTGATAAGATTGAGGGAGTTCTTTGTGTCATAACAGTTCCTCGAAAGCTATCTGGTAGGCTTCGCTCCAGTTGAAGTTTTTCTTTCCCTTCTTTAGTGCATCGAAGAATGGCACACAATTGTCTTTAGCTTTAGAGATGACTTAGTGCTGCGACCTTTTCCTTCAAGCTTTGAAGTTCTCTCTTGTTTCTAGTGGCTTGGACTTCTCGTAGCATTATTATTTGCCCTGGTTTTCTTCGATGCCTCAAGCACTTACGATGAATCCGAAGAATTTTCCCAAGGCTACTCTGAAGTGGCACTTTAGTGGATTAAGTTTCATTCCATATTTCTGGAGTATTTCGAACATTTCAGCGAGGTTATCATGATAATTAGCAGCTACTCGGGATTTGACTAACATATCGTCCACATAAACTTCCATAGTCTTCCCGATATAGTGTTTGAACATATTGTTCACTAGCCTTTAGTACGTTGCCCTTGCATTTTTCAAACCGAAAGGCATCACTTGGTAGCAGTATAGTCTCAAGTTGGTGATGAAGCTAGAGTTCTCTTGGTCTGGTTCATGCATCAAGATTTGGTTATAGCCCGAGTATGGATACATAAAAGATAACAATTCATGTCCCACTGTTCCATCCACCAGCTAATTAATTCTAGGGAGCGGAAAGCTATCCTTTGGATAGGCTATTTTGAGATCCAAGAAATCAATACAGGTCTGCCATTTTCCATTAAATTTCTTGACTAGGACTGAATTCGATACCAATTAAGGGTAAGTTGCATATCGTATGAAGTTGTTAGCCATCAGTTTATCTACCTCTTCTCTTAGTGCCTTGGGCCTTTTTTGCTTTACCGGATTAAATTTGGGGTCGATATTGAATGCAATGGCAAGCAATTTCAGGCGACACTCTGCACATATCGAAGTATGTCTAGGAAAATAAGTCCAAGTTGGCACGGAGGAATTTGATTAGTTCCGACCACATTTTGTTTCCAAGATGTGATCCAACCTTTAGGACCTACTTTGGGTCATCCATACAGACCGAGACACCGCCAATTCGGCTAATGCTCCCTGCTCCTCCCCTAAGCTCCTCTTTCTAGGGTCCAAAGCTTTGTTGAATCGGCTATGGTCCCCAAGCAAGGGGCGGCTCTGCAGTTGCTATTCGAAGGGTTCATGAATGTAGAGTGTTTTCCCCAGGTCCTTTCCATTCTCCTTTCTTCTCGACTCAGCAGTTCCACGTTATAACATTCCTAGGCGACGCTTTGGTCTCCTTTCACAATTTCAACTCCATGCTCGCTAGGAAACTTCATTGCAAGACACCATGGGGCCAATGCTATTCTAAAGTCAGCTAGTGTGGGTCTTTCCAAGAATGCATTGTATGCTGACATTTCATCCAGGATTACAATGGTCTGAATGTGGGTAATCCTTCTCTCGCCCTCTCCAAGCTCCACTGGTAGGTCTACCCCACTGGTTGTTTGGGTTATCCGGTAAATCCCTGAATCTTTGTTTGGCACATGGACACGCTCTTCATACCAATTTTCATTTGATCAAAAGTTTGTTTGGAAAGTATATTAACTAAACTGCCACTGTCAATCAGCACTCGTCGGACTACGACGGGCCCGATTCCTACTGCCATTAAGTGTCTCGATTGAGGAACACTATGTCGTCACTTAGAAGGTTTTGTTGCTTGATCGGAATTTTATCATCTATTTCCAAACATGATTCCTTCAAAGCATGCTTTAATGATTTGCATATCGCTCCATCTCTCCCCAACTACTTTGCATAGGACATAGTCCCCCAGATATTGTTCTGATAATAAGCCTCTGGTTAGTTTGTTTTGATCCTTCTCCACTAGTTCCATCTTGATTCCTTTCCTCTCTAGGAGGATGAGGACAATAGCTTGGATGGTTTTTTATGGTTTTTTCACATATTGTTAAGCTTGTTGTCTCGGATCAACTCCTCAATGAGATTCTTTATGTGGCAGCATGTTGATATCGTGACCGTGCATCTCTTGGAAGTAGTAGAATTTTGCGAAGTGCTTTTGCTTCTCGGTTGCTTCTTTCCTGGGGGATTTCTTATATTCTTTAGTTTCTTGCATCGTGAGATAAATGTTCTCCGGGTGTTGTTTAGTCGGGCGTACTCTTCTTCTCTAAACTCCTTAAATCTTTTTTGTTGCCAATATTATTTCTCTTATCAAAGTTCTGGTTTTTTCTTCTCTAGTTCCCGCTCTTTCTTGTGACTCCTTAGGCAGTTCCAGCATTGCATGCGTTGACTTGTCGCCACCTCATTTTGTCCATTGCCCATCTGTTGTACACTAATAGCCTTTCTTTCCAGCTCTTGTGCTTCCTTTAATCTCAAATACTGACTTTCCTTGCGATTGAAGTTGCTCCTTTTAGTAGGTTTCTTCATCTTAATCCATTTTCCAAACTCGCCTCATGGTGAATAGCCTAGACTAGTGCCATAAAAATATATCCTCATTAGGGTTGCTTACTTTCATTACAGCAGTTTTTAACTGATTTATGAAAGATTTCAGCAATTCGTTGCGTCCCTGGACCAACCTGGATAAGGACATGACATCCTTTGGGTGCGTGGTATGGAGTTTGAACCGGTCCAAGAATTTTGTTGCAAGTTGATCAAAGGTAGAAATAGATCTTGGAGGGAGTCTGGAAAACTACATAGACGCCACTCCTTCTAAGAAAATAGGAAAACATCAGTAGCGAGCGGCCTTTGGAGCATTTGCTCCATCCATGTACAAGCCATACTTGTATAAATGGGGTTTTTTGTCTTTTGTTCCATCATAGCAAGGAATGGTTAGCATAGTGAATTTGTCTCCATATCTTTCATTCAAGATTTTGTCGGTGAAAGGAGTCGAACTCAAGGCAGATCCCTGTTAATCGTCCTTTTAGTTTTTACTCTCGTCCATCAATCGCTTGACCAGTCTGCTATGTATGCCTTGTTGTCCGGAAGTCCTAGGGAAAGCAATCAACCACTACACTAAGTGTTTGGTTTTACAAATGGTCTTGGGTTGATGCCTAGGCTCTTCTATTTTCAGAAGAACCACTCCTATGGAACCACATTGGCTTGTATTTGGCCTAACTGGGCAGTTTAGACGTTTCTAGCATCACTGAGTGCGTTGGCATCCTCTTACATCTGATCACCCTGCTCTTCATCTTTCTAATCGAAGAAATTCACAACTATGTCCTCATGTCGGGTTTTGGCCCTTTGTTTCAAATCCAAATTCGGTTGCCTTGCGTCAGGTGGGGTATTTTCATTCTACTCTAAGTTATATCATGTCGTTACCCTTCTTAGTGGTTGCTTTCCATTTCTTCTATGCAGGCTGAAAAAAGAGGAATTTTCTTATTCTATAGCTGTTACTGGTTCAGGCATAGCCATCAAAGCGGGGTTTGATTATAGAGTTATCAGAGCATTGACCTTATCCATTAGAGCCTTTTGATTATTTTCCATTCTTTAATTGATCTCTTTAACCATCTTATTCAACTCGTCCCTGGTGACAACTTCATGCCGACTAGAGGATCCTAGTGCTTAATTTCCCAGGTTAGCAACGTTTACTTCTGCTTGCTGGAGACCAACACCTTTTGCATCTGCTGCAGCCCCTATGGACCTTCCAGAAGTAGTTCTTCTTCTTCTAGGAGCCAAGGACTTTAAAACAGCAAGTTCTTTAAGAAAAGACTGAGGATCTAACTTCTGGACCTATGAAACTTAAAGTAGATAGCTAGATTTGGATCCGAAGTTACAATTATTAGTGAAAGCACTAAAATGTTGACCCAAAAAATGGATCAACACCCTGGTTTGAGTTTGAAAGCACCTGCCCTGTTCTGATAGAGCAATATCATAGATAATAGGTAAAGAAGAAGAACGGTAAAGAAAGAAGACATAGAATTTTTATAGTGGTTCGTTTCTTAATGAAGCCTATGTCCACTTTATAACTTTACTATAGATTGATCGTATTTACAAGAGTTGTTTGATTACAAGGCTTTGATTGTTTCCTAGCTAGATTGAATCTCCAAAGTAGGAATCAACTAGAGAATCATAGCGTATTCCTTTGGAGATTGTTGTGAGGGAGGTAGAGAATGAAGAATAATTCCAGTAGAGCTTTAGCAACCAGTCCATAGAAGATACTTTTAGTGTTACAGATAATATGATACTTATAGAGGTTGGGGAGGTTTTGGACCAGGCCTGTCTTCATCAGCTCGTAGGTAGGCTACAGGCGACCTAGGCGGTCATTGGCTTGCAAAACGAGCCAAAACCATGGGTCATTGGCGACCCATGGCCTATGAGTCACTCATGACGTGTAGACTTGGTTCATTTTGCGGGCCAACATCTCGCCTCTTTTGTAGTGTTTCACAGCTGGTTCGTTCGAAGGTTTGAGGAGAAACGTAGGTCTCTAACAATTTAGACACTTAGGATTTTTTTTTAAGTCTGGAATTTTCCAAGGCCTTTCATTATTGCTCTTATATTTTGAAGACAATAAACTAGCTGTATATGTTCGGCTACTTATTGGATTAGAATAATACGGAACTTTCGGCCTCGTTGATCCCAGTCGTTATCTTATTCGTATAGCTTTGCCCTTGTCTCAACTCTTTCAGTTAAGTTCCGAGCCATCTTGTCTACACAAGGGGGTCCTATTTTCTATTGGACTCTATTGGGCTGAAAACCTGGATAACATTGGTTAAGCGAGCACGATGCTAGGATATTTAGCAAGGATAGGAAGATATCTCTTAGACACCCTAATTGTAGCGATAGAATTATTTTTACTGTATAAGGTTCTAGCAGTGAGTTGTTTGCTTTGTTGGTTGTTGTTAAATCAAATGACGAGTTAAGCCGAGTTTTCATGGTTAGAAAATTCGTAGAAGTTTTAGAGCCTATAGTTATATTGCCACTGAAATGAGACATTGTGTTTTCAATAGATTTGGTTCTGGGAGCAGAATATGTGAGTAGGCCATCGAGCAGGATGACCCCTTTAGAGATGACGGAGTGTAAGGTGCAGTTGGTGCATTTAGAAGGTAAGACTTTTATCAGGCCGAGTAGTCACCTTGTGGTGCAGCAATGTTTGCTAAGAAGACAGAAGGATCGTTGAGGCTATGTATCGATTAACGCGAGTTGAATGAGAGGATGACAAAGAATCGCTACCCATACCCCAAGATTGACGATTTGTTCGACTAATTGAGTGGAGCCAAGGTATATTCTCAATTTATTTGGCAACAAGTTTCCATTAGGTCAGAGTGGAAGAGGATAGTATACTTTAACGACGTTTAGGACTAGATATGGGTCGTATGAGTGTTTAGTTATGCCGTTCGGACTGACGAATGCGCCAGCTTTCTCTATGGATTTGTTGAATCGAGTTTTTCGAGAGAACTTGTATAGGTTCGTATTGGTTTTTGTAGATGATATCTTGATATACTCTAAAGATTAAAGAGAGCATGAATTTCAACTTAGATTTGTGATTGAGAAATTAAGGCAGCATCAGCTGAAAGTGAAGTTTTCGAAGTGTCACATCTGGAAGAAGGAAGTGAAGTTTCTTGGTCACGTAGTCTCAAATGAAGGGTTGTCCATAGATCCAAGTAAGATAGAGGCAGTGAATAGTTGGAAGAGACCCGAGTAACCGAGATAAAGAGTTTCCTAGGGTTGGTTGGTTGTTATTGGAGGTTCATTGAGAAATTTTCACGGATAGCAGAACCAATGACCAAAATAACGAGGAAACATGTGAAATTTAGGGCGACTTATAAGTGTGAGGAAGCATTCCAGAATTTAAAGCACTTACTGACCCATGCACTTGTGCTATTTGTTCCAAAAGGGGATTACAATTTGGTGGTTTATACCGATGCGTGTGGAATAGGATTAGGAGCTATGCTGATGCAGAGAGGCAAAATGATTGCCTATGCTTCTAGATAGCTTCGGCCGCATGAGGTCAAATACTCGATGCATGATTTAGAGTTGGATGCAGAGATTTTTGCTTCGAAAGTGTGGAGACATTACCTTTTGGAAGAGAGGTTTGAGCTATATATAGATCATAAGTTGTTCAAGTACTTGTTCTTTCAGAAGAAGTCGAACATGATACAACAGAGATGGTTAGAGTTCATAGCCGCTTATGATTTTAGGATTGAGTACACAATAGGGAACGACAAAAAAGGTTGCAGATGCAATTAGCAGGGAACATTAGAATGCAGCATTAGCGATGATAGATGAGTGGAAGGTTTTGGAAGCATTAGGAGATTGCATGGTGCAATGGAGATCTGAGGCTGGATCTAGAGGAGAAACCATAGTGTTATCTTGTTTGGAAGTTCGACTAGTGTTGATCGATAGAATTACTTCTAGAGAGGAAGAGGATCTAGTGCTTGCTGAATGGATCAGGAAGTGAAGGGAAGGAATAGGTAGCGATGACTTGAAAGACTTCGGTCTTGACTAGAATGGGTGGTTGAGAAAGAAAGGAAGATTATGTGTTTCGAGTGTAGGAAACATAAGGAAAGAAGTTTTGGAGGAATGCCATCGTTCAAAGTTCATTATATATCCGATAGGTACTAAGATGTATCAGGATATGAAGAGGAGTTTCTTTGGGAAGGTATGAAGTGGGGTATTGGTTTGTGTGTAAAGCAGTGCTTGAATTGCCAACACGCAAAGGCCGAACATCAAAAGACAAGTGGTTTGTTTTAGCCATTGGATATTCCAATATGAAAGTGTGATTCTATTTCAATGGACTTCATTGACGAATGTCGAAGGTCGAACAGAGGAAATGAAAATATATGGGTCGTAATGGATAGATTAACTAAGAGTGCCCTTTCATTCTAGTTAAGACAAGTAGAACGTCACCTGTTTTAGCGATGTAGTTTATGAGGAATGTGGTTAAACTTCATCGGATTCCTAATAGCATAGTTAGTGAAAGAGATTCTTTGCTCACCATCAAATTCTGGAAGAGTTTGGAGGAAGTTTTGGGAAACAAGCTCAAGATGAGTGCCGCTTACTATCCATAGATAGATGGGCAAAGGAAGAGAGTTAACAAGATCTAGGAGGATTTGTTAAGAGCTTGTGTTCTAGATTGCGGGGGATCTTAGGAAGACCATCTACATCTAGTCGAGTTTTTGTATAACAACATTTAGTCGAGTTTTTGTATAACAACATTTATCAGACTAATATTGGGATGACACCGTTTGAAGCTTTGTATGGAAGGCCATGCAAATCTCATGTCTGTTGCTTGGAGACCGGGGATAGGTTGTTTCTTGGTCCAGATTTCGTTAAAGAAGCTACATAAAAGACTGAGGCCATTCAAACTAGAATGAAGGAGGCTCGGTCTAGGCATAAGAGTTATGCAGATAAGAGATGGAAAGACTTAGAGTTCTCAGTTGGAGATTAGGTTTTCGTCAAGGTATCACCGATTAAGGATGTGTTTAGATTTGGTAGATCAAGGAAGTTATCACCAAGATTCGTTGGATCTTTTAATATTGTTGAAAGGATCGGAAAACTCGCATACAGGGTTGAGTTACCGAGCAGTTTGGCAAGCGTCCACGATGTTTTTCACATTTCGCATCTCAGAAAGTGTGTTAGAGAGACGGAGACTACTATTGTACCTATTGTGCTAGATGATATAGTGGTAGAACCAGATTTGACTATAGGTAGAAAACCAATTGGTATAATTGCCAGAGATGAGAAGAGGCTTTGAACCAAGACAGTAAGATTAGTCAAGGTCCAGTGGAGTGATTATAGCAGAGACTGTACTTGGGAGGTTGAAAGCAGGATTAGAGATGCTTATCCTGATTTTTTTGATGGTATGTATTACCTCGTTGTTTGAATTGTTTGTACCTTATAGTAATTTCGATTAAGAAAATCTTTAAGAAGGGAGTCTCTAACATCCTATATTTTAGATAACATTATTTACGATATTTAATTAGATAAATAAAATAAAATAATGTGTTTATTAGGGATTGAGATTTGATTTATTAAAGGGGTAGCCATGCCATTTAATAATGAATTAACAAAGGACATAAAATTAAATAGGAGGAGGGATAAAATAGGAAAAAGCCATTCCTATATCCCTTAATAGCTTCATACACAAGCCTTAAGCCTACCTGCATAAGTACATGTTTGCATGTAATATCTTCACAGCAAAACAAATGATGATCGTGTTAACATAAATGATGACACATGAATTAATTAGCACCACTCTTTGTCAAGAAATCTTACAGCCAAAATTTTGTAATATCATTTCACATTTATAGCATATCAAACACAAATATTAAACCTGTAGGTCAAACAAGTAAAAACTGGTCCAGTTAATACCTATACTGTTCAAAGCCCTTTTCATATATAAAAACTTCATATTATTGTGTTCATTTACAACCTGTAAAGCAAACCCGAGAAGAAGAAAATTTAGTAGCATCTTGTCTTTGAAAACCCCATTTAAGTTCAATAGCAAAACAGATTCAAATATGCAGTTTCAAACTTCAGTTTCAAAGCAACAAGGCTTTAAACATTCATGCTTACTGATTCACAGGAATGTTCTGGTGAGTAAACATGATTTTTAAAAATCTTTAAGTTTATTTAAATAGTTCAAGATTTATTGAAATTTTGGATTATAGTGCTTCAATTTGAATATATGTTGTGATGCTCTGTACTCCTCTAATAAACTATACAGTTTGTATATTTGCTTCCATGTTCAATTTACACTCATCCAATCATTATTGTGCTTAAAGTTTGTAACTGAAACAAGATGGTAAGCTTAAAATAAGATTTTTAAGGGTTGATTTCAAGCACACCACTGTAATATTGATGTACAGGTAAATCAAGTGATCATTGATAATATTCGAATGTTGCAAAATGTTGATTCAAGATTGTATATTGAATCTATACTGCAAATCATAATTTTTAAAACAAAAATAAAGATTTATATATTGATATTTAAAGAGCAGTTTGTAAATAGACAAAGATTGCATTTTTGCAAATTCATAGTTATCGATTCAATTTAAATTGTTGAAATTTGTTTTGGAGGTAGTTTGAACATACATGATGTTGGGAAAAATATGGAATAATTTTTCAAATTCAAGAATTAATTGAACGAACTCAAATTAGGGTTTGTGTTCAGTTTTTCCCCATGTCTGTAACATTGTGTGATCGGCCTTTTCACGCGATCGAGTTGCAAAGAATTCTGGTGGAGGGTTTCTTGGCGTGATGTTGTCGTGGGGGCGAAGTTTCAGCAACTACGGTGGCTTATGCGGCGGTGACGAATCGATTTAGGGATGGACGAGTTTTCAGTTTTTTGGCTGGAGGTCTAAATTTCGACTCGAATTTCTTTGCAGAAATTCGAGTTTGATTTTCATGATATCGCGTATTTTGGGGTTTTCCTGATTGGTTGACGTGCGCCAGCGACGAGTCGTGCCGCCGTGCACATGTACGGCAAGAGATTGTGTTAGCTACGGTGATGTTTTGGGTCGCGTAACAGTCTCGAGTCGTGCACGGGTTTTGGAGGTGAATGCTTCGGTTTAAGGTCGAGTTCAAATGTGAGCAATGAACCTGATGTTTTGATTTATAACGTAAGATTAAAGAAAGAAAAAAAATAAGAAAGGGGGAAGAAGAAGATATGTACAGGGAGTTTCAGGGAAATCGCGTAAGGAACTCGAAGTAACACTCGAGTATCACGCAGGGGAGTCTAGGGTTTGACAAATTGCAGCTTTGCATTAGTGTTGAAGTTAATTAAAATTTGGTTTTCCATTAATTTTTAAGCATTGTGAAGACTTTGGATTCAAGTTATGATGATTTTATTTAATACGTAACGATGTTTTAAAACACTTAATTATTATTTTAATTAAGCAATTAATCTAAGTTAAGTACAAGTTAATTAACATTTAAGTTGTCTAGTTAATAATAAATTGATTTTCAAGTTAAAGAAAATTTCTTTTTAAATGTTAATTAAGATGAATAATTAATATTAATTAATTATTTTCGAAAAGTAATTGAGAGTAATTACTTTATAATTATAATTAGAGATCGATTAATAATTAAGAAATAAGGTAAATTTGTAATTAACTACATAAGTTAATTAATAAATGAATTAATAGTTAATTAATCAAGTAATTTAATTATGAATTAATAGTTAATTAAATAAGTAATTTAATTTAGAATTAATAAATGATTAATTAAGTAATTAGCAGTTAAATGGGTAATTAATTCTTACTAATAAATAATTAAGGGTACTTAATTAATGAATAAGGAATAGTTAATTAATTGATTAAAGTTAAATAACTGGATTAAGAAAGTAATTACGTTAATAGTGTGAAATAAAATAATTAAATAATTAAGTAATTAAGACTTAATTATTAGTTAAGAAATGATTAATTAAATAATTTGAAAGGAAATAAGTAATTAACTGTTAATTAATGATCAATTAAACAGGGTTAAGTATTTAACTCTCAAGTAATTGAATTAATTAAAAATAAGAATTAAAGATGAATTCTTATGGATTTTGGTGTATGTAGAATATCTGATTTGTGATGTTTAATTGATGATATTCTGTGATGTACTCTGATATGTTGTGATACATCTATGATGATTGTATATGTTTTATCTGTGATAAATGTTATTTGAATTCAATCATTGAATTAAACCGTTTAAGTTAATTAGACAACTTGGCCTTTAAAATGGCGTTTGGATTTCGATGAGACCGGGATCGGGTATCCAATTGATATTTCGAAAACCGCATCGATCCAAATTAAACGATAGGTTGTGAATTCTGAAATGAAGATCGAGATGGTGTTTTCAGAATGCAACGGTTATCGTCGTTGACTCTGAGGGTGATTCCAAAATGAGTGTGACGAGATAATGCCTTCGGTTTCGTTCGAACCCAGAACGAACTTGTATGGATTAAATGCTTTTAGCACATCGTCACACGGATGATGAGCATTCTAAGAGATTTGTTCTGTAAAGCTAATCGCAGCCTGAAGCCTCATCAACGGGGATTGTCTAAAACAGGAGAGGTGCAGCAAGGTTAGGTGGGTCATGCCCAAGCTGGACAAGGTATTCCCCCGTCTAGATGTCCCTTTTATTTCGGCTGTGTGGGCGGTCGCTAGCTACAACCGTCGGGCTATCTTGTTCGGGACTGTTCAGTAAGGAATGGTTCCGGCCTTGTGTTGTAGGGGGTCGGGAGTGATCCTCGGTACGGTGATCTAGGCCCCGTACTGTGACGGGCAGTACCCCGGTAGCCCTGCCACTGTTGGAAATCCATTTTCCCCACGAGACCCTACGGTTTTGATTTTTATTACCCACTTTTGTGGCTAGTAGCTGGAATTTAATAGATGTAATAATTTTGGCTATTTTCTATTTACTTGAAAACCCTAGACACTATTATAATATCACTGGATTTCCTATGAAATGTTTTGGTTAGCGTAAGGTAAAAACTTACCCGTATTTATTTGTGGGGAGTCTTACGTGATACCTTTATATTCAAATGTTTATCAAAGTTAAACAACTTTAAACCGTTTACTCATACCAGACCCATGCCTGACCTGAAGTTTATATTTTGTTTTTCATAAACTCTTGGGTACTCAAATTTTTATGAGTAGCCAAGTGATAGGTTTTGGACTTTGATTTCTGGAGGAGCTTGGAGCAGGAGTTCCAGACATATATAGATATCTATCGAGTTCCGCTGTGTTAGTTGATGTATGATGTACCTCTGATGTATGTAGTGACAGATGCATGTATGACTGTCATATGTATTGATATTGTATAACTATGATATATGTAAAACTATGTAATAGTTATGTGATATATTATATTTTGTTCCATTCCGCTGTGAGATTCTGATGTTGTTGTTCTTTCTTTTCTATTCTTTTCTATTTCTATCCCTTTCTTTCTTAATGTTGATACGTCTTTCTGGTAGTAGAAGGGGGGTCGTCACAGTTGGAATCAGAGCTTAGGTTGGCGATAACCTTGGTTCTGGTAGGAATTACTCATAGAATAGAGTCTGTGGTACTCTAAAATGAGTTTGAGTGTATTAATAGATATGAGCGCGTATTTGTTAGTGAATATAAAATTGTTTTTATATTGCGTTGATTCATCTGTTGGGTGTTTATGGATTCTGGTCGATGTGTGGGATGCAATTTCATCGATAGGAATTTCTAAACTCTTAAACTAGGTAAATCGACATAGTATTGTTTTTAAAGTGGGTAAATAAAATAAATTTACCCAAATTATATTTTGATATAGAAGAAATATTTTTCTGAAATTATTATATATATATTTGGGTGTTTGGTTGTTAATACTACAATCAAATAAAAATTTAGAATTTGAGTGGTTTATAACCAAATAAAATTGTCTAAGTATGGTTTAAATAAAAAGGAATATAACTAAAATTTGATTAAACCAAAATTTAAGTCCCGTGAATTTGAAAGGTGTTTAAGTGAATTTAACAAAAGGGGTTTGGGAATTTAAAATCTTGGGAACATTCGAAATGTTTTTCCAAAGATTTGAAGGCAATAATGGAGTATTGTTTTGGAAAATATTATTGAATGGAAATTGTTTTGGGAGGAATTTGTGGAAGTAAGGAAGCACTGAACTTACTTCAGCCTTTGGAAAATAATCCCGATGATGATGGATACATCATCGGTATTCATTTTCGAGTTTCTAAAGTGATGGATTGCTACCAGGATAGTTGGTCATGATATTGTTTGGGGTTGTTTGGTATACAAGTTGTTTTAGAAATTTCAAAAGGGAAAATTTGTTTTGGTGAAAACAAGTGTTTGGAATTTGGAGATTTGAGTTGATATACCAAGTGGGTAAGTGTAATTATCATTTCAAAATGATTTTGGAAATGAAAACCGGGCAATTGAATTCTATGAAATTCTATTTAAATGATGTGAAAAGTTTAAATGAATCAACTATTGAACTTATAAAGTAAAGTTGATATTAATAAGAAGAAATTGGGAATTTTAATTCGGGAATTAAAATTTAACTTAAGCAAATGAAAGTGAAGAAAATATATTTGAATTTAACCTGAGATAAGTTGAATAAATTTGAAATCGAAATTAAATTAAATTGGATATAATATTGGAAGGTAAAATGATTGTAATTGTGAAATGAAATTTTACACCTTAAGATAGTAAGTGTTATATATATAATCTGAAATTGTGGTTATAAGATGAAATGACTCAAAAGAGCAATATAAGATTTTAAGTAAATAAATAAGTTTTGAGCTCATATATTGAGAAATAAAATTTTAACGAAAGCAGCTAGATTTAACTGAAGTTGAGTTGGAATAAAACAGAATTTAAATGAATTCAATCGAGTTACAGATAATATTGAATGGAATAAAATTCATATGTAAATAAATAAAGGTAAACCAAGTAAGTATAGAATTGAGTTAAAATAGACTTCGTGTGAGGTGTAAACAAATCTAATTCAAGCATAAATTGAATGACCTTATTATAAATAAATTTAATAATGAATTGTTAATGTAAATTAAAAATTTAAGAATGGATAAAAGAATAAACTAATCAGAAAATAGTTAGGATTTGATTAAAGGACAATCAAATCAAAGATTTAAATGGAAGTTGGTGGAATAAAATAAACTTAAGTTATTGGGTGGAACAGTTTGAAGAAAATAAATGACTCAAGTAAATTGTGAGATGATTATTTAAAATACTGGTTGTCGAGTTTAATAAAATGGTTTGGAATCAAATTTTTTTGAAATGAAAGAAAATGCAATGGAAAGATTGTGAATAAATTAAAATGGGATGGAATCAAGTGTAAATTGAGTTGGAATCAATTTAAAATTGTTATAAAGCTTAAGTAATTATTTATTCACAATGATATTGTCGAATTGCATAAGAAAAGTCGTTCGAAGTAAACGAGATCAGATAAATTCTATGAAATTAGAAGCGAAATACGATGGTTTTGAAATCAATTGGAATGAATATGAGTTTGTTTTGCTTAAATGAATTAAATTTAAGCGAGTAAGTTGTAAATCACTTAACTGAAGGGAATGGTTTGAGAGTTGGTTGGAAGTAATTGTAATAAGTGTCGAAGCCTTACATATGTGCTTATGAAAATATGTAATGCTAAACAAAGGAGACTCTTCCAACAAATTTCAAAAATTTTGGGAGTTAGAAAATTTTTTTAGCAACAAAACGATTTCAAATTGGAGAGTGAAATAAACTAGTGGATGAAACTAATTTAAAATAATGATATGAATCGATTATAAATGGAAGATAGTCAATAAAATTCAATATTCAGAGTTGAAGATAAATTGAATTCACATGAAATTGGAAATTCAGATTTAAAATAAGAGGATATAAGGCTAAAATGGTAGAGTAATAATATAAGAGTATATATAATGCTTATATTAAACTTAAGAAATGAACGGTGGAATTCTTAAGTAAATTTGATATTGAGAAAATTATTCCAAGTGGATAGAAATCAAAATAATGTGAATAAAAGAAAATTGATATCGTTGATAATCAATGGATATAAATACGTAGGATGTACGTATATTATTTTATTTGCATAACAATTTTATCCAGATTCGAGCATAGAATTACGAGATAGTTATATCGATCCGAGTTGGGATTTTTCACTCGATTTTCATCAACGAACTATGGATATGGATTTTGATTGATTCTAGAAATTCTCTATCATAGTTGTGGCTATGCAAGGAGAATGACAGTTTCTGATCAAGAAACCAGATGTGCATCCCCACTAGAAAGTCGGGTGGACGAACTGGTTCGGAAGTGAAATTGTGTGATTGAGCGAGCGATCGAATTTAATATTGCGTACCAATGGTATATGTACATCATATGGGCTTGAATGAATAGATATTGAAATTCTGTAAAGAAGTCAATAAAATTGGGAAAGAGTTGGTACTGTAACTGTCAGAATTGAATTGCCGGGACGGATGTCTGGAATTCATTGTGAATTCCATATATCCCATCTAAGGGAATTTGTTCATGATTCATCATTTGTTGTTGAACCAGTAGTTCAGGAATTTGGAAGTCGAATCAAATTTGACAGTGGTTAGGAATCCAGTTCGGATTATTGATCATCGAGAGACAACACTGGATAATTTTAGGAAAGCTTATCCAGATTCATGTCCGGATAGCTAGTGATGTTTGTTAGGATAGATTGTTTGGTTGTTCGCTAATGTATAAATGGCATCTATGTTTGAATGGTTGGTATAACAGCTTTTAAATTATCTTTGTTTTAAATTTCGGGGACGAAATTCTTTTAAGGGGGGAGGAATAACGAATCTGGATTTTGGGCCCTGTTATTTTAATAAATATTTAATCTAATTAAATAAAATATGAATTGATTATATTAAATTGAATATGATTTTGGAGATATTTATCATTTGTTTATATAAATTTGTATTTTAAAAAGGAAATTGATTTGGAACATTTAAAATTAAATCTCTTAATAATATTTATAATAAAATTTGTCTTATATAATAAATTAACATACTTTACTTTGTTTACATCTGATAATTATACATATGAATAATAATGTTTGAAATTTAAAATAAATCTCTTTATAATATTTATCTTATACCATTAAATTAAAATACTTTCTTTTGTTAACATTTGATAAAATTATCTACAGATGATAATGTTTAAAATTAAAATCTAATTCTAGCAATATAAAATATAAATGTAAAATATGAGTCAAACTTATGTATATAATTTAAATAAAATACAAATGGAAATAAATATAAACATAAGTATAAGTAAGTAAAAGTTTATTAAACATAATTTAAATATTGATAGTTGAGTATGAAATATAAATATAAATGTAAATAAATCATATGAACCTAATTTAAATATTTATAGCTAAAATACAAATACAAACAAATGTATAAAGCTAATATAAATCACCATATTGAATATAACTTAAATATTGTTGGTTAAAGTCAAGATACAAATGTAAATATAAACAAGAGTTAAATGAAACACTAAGTATAAAATGAAATAAAATAAGTATAACATAATAACAAAACAAATATCTAAATAAATATCTTCATACACATGACAGTGTTTGCCAGCAAGTGCAAGTTAGAAGTAATACTGGACCAAAATAAAAATAATCCTGACACAAAAAAAATAAAAAAAATCATATGAGTTATTCAAGAAAGTAAATAATAAAAACATTTTATACACAATAGCTTCATACATAAGCCTTAAGCCAACCTGCATAAGTACATGTTTGCATGTAATATCTTCATAGCAAAACAAATGATAATTGTGTTAACATAAATGATGACACATGCATTAATTAGCACCACTCTTTGTCAGGAAATCTTACAGCCGAAATTTTGTAATATCATTTCACATTTATAGCATATCAAACACAAATATTAAACCTGCAGGTCAAACAAGTAAAAACTGGTCCAGTTAATACCTATACTGTTCAAAGCCCTTTTTATATATACAAACTTTATATTATTGTGTTCATTTATAAAACCTGTAAAGCAAACCCGAGAAGAAGAAAATTTAGTAGCATCTTGTCTTTGAAAACCCCATTTAAGTTCAACAGCAAAACAGATTCAAATATGCAGTTTCAAACTTCAGTTTCAAAGCAACAAGGCTTTAAACATTCGTGCTTACTGATTCACAGGAATGTTCTGGTGAGTAAACTTGATTTTTAAAAAGCTTTAAGTTTATTTAAATAGTTTAAGATTTATTGAAATTTTGGATTATATGTGCTTCAATTTGAATATATGTTGTGATGCCCTGTTGTGATGCTCTGTACTCCTCTAATAAACTATACAGGTTGTATATTTGCTTCCATGTTCAACTTACACTCATCCAATCATTATTGTGCTTAAAGTTTGTAACTGAAA
The DNA here is from genome assembly GCA_030765085.1 of Allium cepa. NCBI lineage: Eukaryota > Viridiplantae > Streptophyta > Magnoliopsida > Asparagales > Amaryllidaceae > Allium > Allium cepa. The sequence goes on along the minus strand of CM060938.1, from coordinate 397,704,677 downwards.
CAAGATGGTAAGCTCAAAATAAGATTTTTAAGGGTTGATTTCAAGCACACCATTGTAATATTGATGTACAGGTAAATTTAGTAATCATTGATAATATTCGAATGTTGCAAAATGTTGATTCAATATTGTATATTGAATCTATACTGCAAATCATAATTTTTAAAACAAAAATCAAGATTTATAGATTGATATTTAAAGAGCAGTTTGTAAATAGACAAAGATTGCGTTTTTGCAAATTCCTAGTTATTGATTCAATTTAAATTGTTAAAATTTGTTTTGGAGGTAGTTTGAACATACATGATGTTGGGAAAAATATGGAATAATTTATCAAATTCAAGAATTAATTGAACGAACTCAAATTAGGGTTTGTGTTCAGTTTTTCCCCATGTCTGTAACATTGTGTGATCGGCCTTTTCATGCGACCGAGTTGCACAAAATTCTGGTGGAGGGTTGCTTGGCGTGATGTTGTCGTGTGGGCGAAGTTTCAGTAACTACGGTGGCTTATGCGGCGGTGATGAATCGATTTAGGGATGGACGAGTTTTCAGTTTTTTGGCTGGAGGTCTAAATTTCGAATTGAAATTCTTTGCAGAAATTCGAGTTTGATTTTCATGTTATCGCATATTTTGGGGTTTTCCTGATTGGTTGACGTTCGCCAGTGGCGAGTCGTGCCGCCGTGCACGTGTACGGCAGGAGACTGTGTCAGCTACGGTGATGTTTTTGGTCACGTAACAGTCTCGAGTCGTGCCTGGGTTTTGGAGGTGAATGCTTCAGTTTAATGCCAAGTTCGAACGTGCGCAATGAACCTGTTGTTTTGATTTATAACGTAAGATTAAAGAAAGAAAAAGAAATAAGAAAGGGGGAAGAATAAGATATGTATAGGGAGTTTCAGGGAAATCGCGTAAGGAACTCGAAGTAACACTCGAGTATCACGCAGGGGAGTCTAGGGTTTGACAAATTGCAGCTTTGCATTAGTGTTGAAGTTAATTAAAATTTGGTTTTCCATAAATTTTTAAGCATTGTGAACACTTTGGATTCAAGTTATGATGATTTTATTTAATACGTAACGATGTTTTAAAACACTTAATTATTATTTTAATTAAGCAATTAATCTAAGTTAAGTACAAGTTAATTAACATTTAAGTTGTGTAGTTAATAATAAATTGATTTTCAAGTTAAAGAAATTTTCTTTTTAAATGTTGATTAAGATGAATAATTAATATTAGTTAATTATTTTCGGAAAGTAATTGAGAGTAATTACTTTATAATTATAATTAGAGATTGATTAATAATTAAGAAATAAGGTAAATTTGTAATTAACTACTTAAGTTAATTAATAAATGAATTAATAGTTAATTAATCAAGTAATTTAATTATGAATTAATAGTTAATTAATTAATAATTTAATTTAGAATTAATAAATGATTAATTAAGTAATTAGCAGTTAAATGGGTAATTAAGTCTTATTAATAAATAATTAAGGGTACTTAATTAATGAATAAGGAATAGTTAATTAAGTAATTAAAATTAAATAACTGGATTAAGAAAGTAATTAAGTTAATAGTGTGAAATAAAATAATTAAATAATTAAGTAATTAAGACTTAATTATTAGTTAAAAAATGATTAATTAAATAATTTGAAAGGAAATAAGTAATTAACTGTTAATTAATGATCAATTAAACAGGGTTAAGTATTTAACTCTCAAGTAATTGAATTAATTAAAAATAAGAATTAAAGATGAATTCTTATGGATTTTGGTGTATGTAGAATATCTGATTTGTGATGTTTAATTGATGATATTCTGTGATGTACTCTGATATGTTGTGATACATCTATGATGATTGTATATGTTTTATCTGTGATAAATGTTATTTGAATTCAATCATTGAATTAAACCGTTTAAGTTAATTAGACAACTTGGCCTTTAAAATGGCGTTTGGATTTCGATGAGACCGGGATTGGGTATCCAATTGATATTTCGAAAACCACATCGATCCAAATTAAACGATAGGTTGTGAATTCTGAAATGAAGATCGAGATGGTGTTTTCAGAATGCAATGGTTATCGTCGTTGACTCTGAGGGTGATTCCAAAATGAGTGTGACGAGATAATGCCTTCGGTTTCGTTCGAACCCAGAACGAACTTGTATGGATTGAATGCTTTCAGCACATCGTCAGACGGATGATGAGCATTCTAAGAGATTTGTTCTGTAAAGCTAATCGCAGCCTCAAGCCTCATCAACGGGGATTGGCTAAAACAGGGGAGGTGCAGCAAGGTTAGGTGGGTCATGCCCAAGCAGGACAAGATATTCCCCCGTCTAGATGTCCCTTTTATTTCGGCTGTGTGGGCGGTTGCTAGCTACAACCGCAGGGTTATCTTGTTCGGGACTGTTCAGTAAGGAATGGTTCCGGCCTTGTGTTGTAGGGGGTCGGGAGTGATCCTCGGTACGGTGATCTAGGCCCCGTACTGTGACAGGCGGTACCCCGGTAGCCCTGCCACTGTTGGAAATCCATTTTCCCCACGAGACCCTACGGTTTTGATTTTTATTACCCACTTTTGTGGCTAGTAGCTGGAATTTAATAGATGTAACAATTTCGGCTATTTTCTATTTACTTGAAAACCCTAGACACTATTATAATATCACTGGATTTCCTATGAAATGTTTTGGTTAGCGTAAGGTAAAAACTTACCCATATTTATTTGTGGGGAGTCTTACGTGATACCTTTATATTCAAATGTTTATCAAAGTTAAACAACTTTAAACCGTTTACTCATACCAGACCCATGTCTGACCTGAAGTTTATATTTTGTTTTTCATAAACTCTTGGGTACTCAAATTTTTATGAGTAGCCAAGTGATAGGTTTTGGACTTTGATTTCTGGAGGAGCTTGGAGCATGAGTTCCAGACATATATAGATATCTATCGAGTTCCGCTGTGTTAGTTGATGTATGATGTACCTATGATGTATGTAGTGACAGATGCATGTATGACTGTCATATGTATTGATATTGTATAACTATGATATATTGAAAACTATGTAATAGTTATGTGATATATTATATTTTGTTCCATTCCTCTGTGAGATTCTGATGTTGTTGTTCTTTCTTTTCTATTCTCTTCTATTTCTATCCCTTTCTTTCTTAATGTTGATACGTCTTTCTGGTAGTAGAAGGGGGGTCGTCACAGTTGGAATCAGAGCTTAGGTTGGTGATAATCTTGGTTCTGGTAGGAATTACTCATAGAATAGAGTCTGTGGTACTCTAAAATGAGTTTGAGTGTATTAATAGATATGAGCGCGTATTTGTTAGTGAATATAAAATTGTTTTTATATTGCGTTGATTCATCTGTTGAATGTATATGGATTTTGGTGGATGTGTGGGATGCAATTTCATCGATAGGAATTTCTAAACTCTTAAACAAGGTAAATCGACATAGTATTGTTTTTAAAGTGGGTAAATAAAATAATTTTACCCAAATTATATTTTGATATAGAAGAAATATTTTTATGAAATCATTATATATATATTTGGGTGTTTGGTTGTTAATACTACAATCAAATAAAAATTTAGAATTTGAGTGGTTTATAACCAAATAAAATTGTCTAAGTATGGTTTAAATAAAAAGGAATATAACTAAAATTTGATTAAACCAAAATTTAAGTCCCGTGAATTTGAAAGGTGTTTAAGTGAATTTAACAAAAGGGGTTTGGGAATTTAAAATCTTGGGAATGTTCGAAATGTTTTTCCAAAGATTTGAAGGCAATAATGGAGTATTGTTTTGGAAAATATTATTGAATGGAAATTGTTTTGGGAGGAATTTATGGAAGTAAGGAAGCACTGAACTCACTTCAGTCGTTGGAAAATAATCCCGATGATGATGGACACATCATCGGTATTCATTTTCGAGTTTCTAAAGTGATGGATTGCTACCAGGATAGTTGGTCATGATATTGTTTGGGGTTGTTTGGTATACAAGTTGTTTTAGAAATTTCAAAAGGGAAAATTTATTTTGGTGAAAACAAGTGTTTGGAATTTGAAGATTTGAGTTGATATACCAAGTGGGTAAGTGTAATTATCATTTCAAAATGATTTTGGAAATGAAAACCGGGCAATTGAATTCTATGAAATTCTATTTAAATAATGTGAAAAGTTTAAATGAACCAACCATTGAACTTATAAAGTAAAGTTGATATTAATAAGAAGAAATTGGGAATTTTAATTCGGGAATTAAAATTTAACTTAAGCAAATGAAAGTGAAGAAAATATATTTGAATTTAACCTGAGATAAGTTGAATAAATTTAAAATTGAAATTAAATTAAATTGGATATAATATTGGAAGGTAAAATGGTTGTAATTGTGAAATGAAATTTTATACCTTAAGATAGTAAGTGTTATATATATAATCTGAAATTGTGGTTATAAGATGAAATGACTCAAAAGAGCAATATAAGCTTTTAAGTAAATAAATAAGTTTTGAGCTCATATATTGAGAAATAAAATTTTAAAGAAAGCAGCTAGATTTAACTGAAGTTGAGTTGGAATAAAACAGAATTTAAGTGAATTCAATCGAGTTACAGATAATATTGAATGGAATAAAATTCTTATGTAAATAAATAAAGGTAAACCAAGTAAGTATAGAATTGAGTTAAAATAGACTTGGTGTGAGGTGTAAACAAATCTAATTCAAGCATTAATTGAATGACCTTATTATAAATAAATTTAATAATGAATTGTTAATGTAAATTAAAAATTTAAGAATGGATAAAAGAATAAACTAATCAGAAAATAGTTGGGATTTGATTAAAGGAAAATCAAATCAAAGATTTAAATGGAAGTTGGTGGAATAAAATAAACTTAAGTTATTGGGTGGAACTGTTTGAAGAAAATAAATGACTCAAGTAAATTGTGAGATGATTATTTAAAATACTGGTTGTCGAGTTTAATAAAATGGTTTGGAATCAAATTTTTTTGAAATGAAAGAAAATGCAATGGAAAGATTGTGAATAAATAAAAATGGGATGGAATCAAGTGTAAATTGAGTTGGAATCAATTTAAAATTGTTATAAAGCTTAAGTAATTATTTATTCACAATAATATTGTCGAATTGCATAAGAAAATGGGTCGTTCGAAGTAAACGAGATCAGATAAATTCTATGAAATTAGAAGCGAAATACGATGGTTTTGAAATCAATTGGAATGAATATGAGTTTGTTATGCTTAAATGAATTAAATTTAAGCGAGTAAGTTGTAAATCACTTAACTGAAGGGAATGGTTTGAGAGTTGGTTGGAAGTAATTGTAATAAGTGTCAAAGCCTTACATATGTGCTTATGAAAATATGTAATGCTAAACAAAGGAGACTCTGCCAACAAATTTCAAAAATTTTGGGAGTTAGAAATTTTTTTTAGCAACAAAACGATTTCAAATTGGAGAGTGAAATAAACTAGTGGATGAAACTAATTTAAAATAATGATATGAATCGATTATAAATGGAAGATAGTCAATAAAATTCAATATTCAGAGTTGAAGATAAATTGAATTCACATGAAATTGGAAATTCAGATTTAAAATAAGAGGATATAAGGCTAAAATGGTAGAGTAATAATATAAGAGTATATATAATGCTTATATTAAACTTAAGAAATGAACGGTGGAATTCTTAAGTAAATTTGATATTGAGAAAATTATTCCAAGTGGATAGAAATCAAAATAATGTGAATAAAAGAAAATTGATATCGTTGATAATCAATGGATATAAATAGGTAGGATGTACGTATATTATTTTATTTGCATAGCAATTTGATCCAGATTCGAGCATAGAATTACGAGATAGTTATATCGATCCGAGTTGGGATTTTTCACTCAATTTTCATCAATGAACCATGGATATGGATTTTGATTGATTCTAGAAATTCTCTATCATAGTTGTGGCTATGCAAGGAGAATGACAGTATCTGATCAAGAAACCAGATGTCCATCCGCACTAGAAAGTCGGGTGGACGAACTGGTTCGGAAGTGAAATTGTGTGATTGAGCGAGCGATCGAATTTAATATTGCGTACCAATGGTATATGTACATCATATGGGCTTGAATGAATAGATATTGAAATTCTGTAAAGAAGTCAATAAAATTGGGAAAGAGTTGGTACTGTAGCTGTCAGAATTGAATTGCCGGGACGGATGTCTGGAATTCATTGTGAATTCCATATATCCCATCTAAGGGAATTTGTTCATGATTCATCATTTGTTGTCGAACCAGTAGTTCAGGAATTTGGAAGTCGAATCAAATTTGATAGTGGTTAGGAATCCAGTTTGGATTATTGATCATCGAGAGACAACACTGGATAGTTTTAGGAAAGCTTATCCAGATTCATGTCCGGATAGCTAGTGATGTTTGTTAGGATAAATTGTTTGGTTGTTCGCTAATGTATAAATGGCATCTATGTTTGAATGGTTGGTATAACAGCTTTTAAATTATCTTTGTTTTAAATTTCGGGGACGAAATTCTTTTAAGGGGGGAGGAATAATGACTCTGGATTTTGGGCCCTGTTATTTTAATAAATATTTAATCTAATTAAATAAAATATGAATTGATTATATTAAATTGAATATGATTTTGGAGATATTTATCATTTGTTTATATAAATTTGTATTTTAAAAAGGAAATTGATTTGGAACATTTAAAATTAAATCTCTTAATAATATTTATAATAAAATTTGTCTTATATAATAAATTGACATACTTTACTTTGTTTACATCTGATAATTATACATATGAATAATAATGTTTGAAATTTAAAATAAATCCCTTTATAATATTTATCTTATACCATTAAATTAAAATACTTTCTTTTGTTAACGTTTGATAAAAATATCTACAGATGATAATGTTTAAAATTAAAATCTAATTCTAGCAATATAGAATATAAATGTAAAATATGAGTCAAACTTATGTATATAATTTAAATAAAATACAAATGGAAATAAATATAAACATAAGTATAAGTAAGTAAAAGTTTATTAAACATAATTTAAATATTGATAGTTGAGTATGAAATATAAATATAAATGTAAATAAATCATATGAACCTAATTTAAATATTTATAGCTAAAATACAAATACAAACAAATGTATAAAGCTAATATAAATCACCATATTGAATATAACTTAAATATTGTTGGTTAAAGTCAAGATACAAATGTAAATATAAACAAGAGTTAAATGAAACACTAAGTGTAAAATGAAATAAAACAAGTATAACATAATAACAAAACAATTATCTAAATAAATATCTTCATACACATGACAGTGTTTGCCAGCAAGTGCAAGTTAGAAGTAATACTGGACCAAAATAAAAATAATCCTGACACAAAAAAAATAAAAATAATCATATGAGTTATTCAAGCAAGTAAATAATAAAAACATTTTATACACAATAGCTTCATACACAAGCCTTAAGCCTACCTGCATAAGTACATGTTTGCATGTAATATCTTCATAGCAAAACAAATGATGATTGTGTTAACATAAATGAAGACACATGCATTAATTAGCACCACTCTTTGTCAGGAAATCTTACAGCCGAAATTTTGTAATATCATTTCACATTTATAGCATATCAAACACAAATATTAAACCTGCAGGTCAAACAAGTAAAAACTGGTCCAGTTAATGCCTATACTGTTCAAAGCCCTTTTTATATATACAAACTTTATATTATTGTGTTCATTTATAAAACCTGTAAAGCAAACCCGAGAAGAAGAAAATTTAGTAGCATCTTGTCTTTGAAAACCCCATTTAAGTTAAACAGCAAAACAGATTCAAATATGCAGTTTCAAACTTCAGTTTCAAAGCAACAAGGCTTTAAACATTCGTGCTTACTGATTCACAGGAATGTTCTGGTGAGTAAACTTGATTTTTAAAAAGCTTTAAGTTTATTTAAATAGTTTAAGATTTATTGAAATTTTGGATTATATGTGCTTCAATTTGAATATATGTTGTGATGCTCTGTTGTGATGCTCTGTACTCCTCTAATAAACTATACAGGTTGTATATTTGCTTCCATGTTCAATTTACACTCATCCAATCATTATTGTGCTTAAAGTTTGTAACTGAAACAAGATGGTAATCTTAAAATAAGATTTTTAGGGGTTGATTTCAAGCACACCATTGTAATATTGATGTACAGGTAAATTAAGTAATCATTGATAATATTCGAATGTTGCAAAATGTTGATTCAATATTGTATATTGAATCTATACTGCAAATCATAATTTTTAAAACAAAAATCAAGATTTATAGATTGATATTTAAAGAGCAGTTTGTAAATAGACAAAGATTGCATTTTTGCAAATTCCTAGTTATTGATTCAATTTAAATTGTTGAAATTTGTTTTGGAGGTAGTTTGAACATACATGATGTTGGGAAAAATATGGAATAATTTATCAAATTCAAGAATTAATTGAACGAACTCAAAATAGGGTTTGTGTTCAGTTTTTCCCCATGTCTGTAACATTGTGTGATTGGCCTTTTCATGCGACCGAGTTGCACAAAATTCTGGTGGAGGGTTGCTTGGCGTGATGTTGTCGTGTGGGCGAAGTTTCAGCAACTACGGTGGCTTATGCGGCGGTGACGAATCGATTTAGGGATGGACGAGTTTTCAGTTTTTTGGCTGGAGGTCTAAATTTCGACTTGAAATTCTTTGCAGAAATTCGAGTTTGATTTCCATGTTATCGCATATTTTGGGGTTTTCCTGATTGGTTGACGTTCGCCAGTGGCGAGTCGTGCCGCCGTGCACGTGTACGGCAGGAGACTGTGTCAGCTACGGTGATGTTTTTGGTCACGTAACAGTCTCGAGTCGTGCATGGGTTTTGGAGGTGAATGCTTCAGTTTAATGCCAAGTTCGAACGTGGGCAATGAACCTGTTGTTTTGATTTATAACGTAAGATTAAAGAAAGAAAAAGAAATAAGAAAGGGGGAAGAATAAGGTATGTATAGGGAGTTTCGGGGAAATCGCGTGAGGAACTCGAAGTAACACTCGAGTATCACGCAGGGGAGTCTCGAGTTTGACAGATTGCAATTTTGCATTAGTGTTGAAGTTAATTAAAATTTGGTTTTCCATAAATTTTTAAGCATTGTGAACACTTTGGATTCAAGTTATGATGATTTTATTTAATACGTAACGATGTTTTAAAACACTTAATTATTATTTTAATTAAGCAATTAATCTAAGTTAAGTACAAGTTAATTAACATTTAAGTTGTGTAGTTAATAATAAATTGATTTTCAAATTAAAGAAATTTTCTTTTTAAATGTTGATTAAGATGAATAATTAATATTAGTTAATTATTTTCGGAAAGTAATTGAGAGTAATTACTTTATAATATAATTAGAGATCGATTAATAATTAAGAAATAAGGTAAATTTGTAATTAACTACTTAAGTTAATTAATAAATGAATTAATAGTTAATTAATCAAGTAATTTAATTATGAATTAATAGTTAATTAATTAATAATTTAATTTAGAATTAATAAATGATTAATTAAGTAATTAGCAGTTAAATGGGTAATTAAGTCTTATTAATAAATAATTAAGGGTACTTAATTAATGAATAAGGAATAGTTAATTAAGTAATTAAAATTAAATAACTGGATTAAGACAGTAATTAAGTTAATAGTGTGAAATAAAATAATTAAATAATTAAGTAATTAAGACTTAATTATTAGTTAAGAAATGATTAATTAAATAATTTGAAAGGAAATAAGTAATTAACTGTTAATTAATGATCAATTAAACAGGGTTAAGTATTTAACTCTCAAGTAATTGAATTAATTAAAAATAAGAATTAAAGATGAATTCTTATGGATTTTGGTGTATGTAGAATATCTGATTTGTGATGTTTAATTGATGATATTCTGTGATGTACTCTGATATGTTGTGATACATCTATGATGATTGTATATGTTTTATCTGTGATAAATGTTATTTGAATTCAATCATTGAATTAAACCGTTTAAGTTAATTAGACAACTTGGCCTTTAAAATGGCGTTTGGATTTCGATGAGGCCGGGATTGGGTATCCAATTGATATTTCGAAAACCACATCGATCCAAATTAAACGATAGGTTGTGAATTCTGAAATGAAGATCGAGATAGTGTTTTCAGAATGCAACGGTTATCGTCGTTGACTCTGAGGGTGATTCCAAAATGAGTGTGACGAGATAATGCCTTCGGTTTCGTTCGAACCCAGAACGAACTTGTATGGATTGAATGCTTTCAGCACATCGTCTGACGGATGATGAGCATTCTAAGAGATTTGTTCTGTAAAGCTAATCGCAGCCTCAAGCCTCATCAACGGGGATTGGCTAAAACAGGGGAGGTGCAGCAAGGTTAGGTGGGTCATGCCCAAGCAGGATAAGATATTCCCCCGTCTAGATGTCCCTTTAATTTCGGCTGTGTGGGCGGTTGCTAGCTACAACCGCAGGGTTATCTTGTTCGGGACTGTTCAGTAAGGAATGGTTCCGGCCTTGTGTTGTAGGGGGTCGGGAGTGATCCTCGGTACGGTGATCTAGTCCCCGTACTGTGACAGGCGGTACCCCGGTAGCCCTGCCACTGTTTGAAATCCATTTTCCCCACGAGACCCTACGGTTTTGATTTTTATTACCCACTTTTGTGGCTAGTAGCTGGAATTTAATAGATGTAACAATTTCGGCTATTTTCTATTTACTTGAAAACCCTAGACACTATTATAATATCACTGGATTTCCTATGAAATGTTTTGGTTAGCGTATGGTAAAAACTTACCCTTATTTATTTGTGGGAGTCTTACGTGATACCTTTATTTTCAAATGTTTATCAAAGTTAAACAACTTTAAACCGTTTACTCATACCAGACCCATGTCTGACCCGGAGCTTATATTTTGTTTTTCATATACTCTTGGGTACTCAAATTTTTACGAGTAGCCAAGTGATAGGTTTTGGAATTTGATTTCTGGAGGAGCTTGGAGCAGGAGTTCCAGACATATATAGATATCTATCGAGTTCCACTATGTTAGTTGATGTATGATGTACCTCTGATGTATGTAGTGACAGATGCATGTATGACTGTCATATGTATTGATATTGTATAACTCTGATACATGTAAAACTATGTAATAGTTATGTGATATATTATATTTTGTTCCGTTCCGCTATGAGATTCTGATGTTGTTGTTCTTTCTTTTCTATTCTTTTCTATTTTTATCCCTTTCTTTCTTAATGATGATACATCTTTCTAGTAGTAAAAGGGCGGGTCGTCACAGGATTGGTATAGGATCGCGTCCTATACATTAGCTATTAGCCCTAGCTAATTAACTCTAAAATTCCAGTATGTAGGGCTTATCACATGTAAGACTAAAATTATGGATACACACGGAAATGAATATATTTTTGTATACAGATAGGCTATTGGTGAGCTTGCAAAACCATTAGAATCAGGTGACCCTAGAAGATGATAAGTTAAGGACAGACTGTCTAGAAGAGAAGAATTTAAACAATAGTTAAGGACAGATCGTCCAAAAAGAGAGGAGTGTCTAACAGATGTTAAATAAATTTCGGTATTGCCTGGTAGGCCTGAGTCAGCAAAAGGTTAAAAGTTAGCCAAACAAAAATTTCATGTGTTTGAACAGATAGTTCATTTATTACCTGTTATATTTACTTATGTTTTCATAATGATGATTTACAGATATTTTGACATGTTTTGGTTGCAGGAAAATAATTGCAAAAGATTTATTTTAAAGGAATGTTAGTGAGGGAAACTCGTTCCGCCAAGCGACGTGGTCTCACTTAACATAAAATAACAGAGATGAACAATATTATTTACTTCAAGCTTTTTATCTGACTCAAAGTTTTTCCCCTTAAACTCTAGGGTGCTCAAAATTGATTTGAGTAGGCTGAGGGATTGAGATTTTCAAGTTTTTGTGTTTTGGCGAGTAAAGCTTCCAAAGAAAAGCAGGTGGCTAATGGATAGCTATTTTGGGAGTTTAGCTTCGTTTGCTTTGATTCTGCTGTGTATATTAGGTCAGTTATGACTATATTTCTCTGATTATCCAAGAGGGCATCGTCATATGTCGCTTTTGGCGTATTTTTGTAAATGATGTTTGATCGGTACTTGGGAAATGGTAAAGGGATTATGTAAATTGAATATGATATTCTTCTAAAATGTAATCAATAAGATGTTATTTTCGAAGTATGTGATTTCGTTCTATTCAACTGCTTCTGAAATTCTAGGTACCATTAGCATTACCATATTTTGTCACTAGAAGTTGATACTGTAGATGACTGCAGCATCTGTAGTGCTTAGCTTTGGGCCTCTAGATATGGGAATTACAATACATTACTCTTTCATGTGCACGTGCCTTTACTTTTTTGTGCATTTGCAATCTACCTGGTGTGCATGCTTGTATGATCTGGTTTGCCCATGTGCCTGACTTCATTTGATAGCTCATTGGTACACTTGAGTTCCAGTTTCATTACCATGTCTTGTTGTATTCTCGAAGTTTTGGCCGATCCTTTTTGTTGAATTAATTGAGTCTTGCTGGTCCATGTTATTGAATTGCTGAAATTTGCTTTTGCTCAAACCTATGCACCTTTCTTGAATTGTTGTTTCCTGACCATGTGCTCTTGATTTTAGTTCTGGTCTAGTTGTGATACATAACCACCATGGTTGAATTGTTGAATTGTTGTTTGCTGACCATGTGCTTGAATTTGTACACTTAAGCATTGTTCATGCTTTCTAAAACCGATATGTGTTACAGTTGAGTTGAGCCCGAGCCCATTTTGGCTTAACCTTATGCACACTTGCACTATGTTAAGCCTTCGGGCTTTACTTTGCATTTGTCCCCGAGAGAAAATTGATGCTTGGCCTTGTGATATTCACAGTGATACATTGTGCATTTCATAAGCTGTTCGTGCACACTTAGTTTTGTCCCTCTCTAAAATATGAAAACAAAAAAATCCAAATAACTAAGGCAATACTAAATCACAATTATAATTTTATTTTCATCATTTTTTTGTTTCTGTTCCCATTTTACTGCGTTGTTGATTTGAAAAGTATAGCGGATGACTGGATACTTACTGGAGCAAAGAAGATATCAAAAAAATTCGAGTGAGAGTAAAAATGTTGTATTTGAGAATGTGAAATAGTGTATGATGAAAGTTGTATTATATTTGAAAATGTAAATACAGTGGAAACCAAATGTGTATTTTAATTTGAATTGAAATAGAATATTATTTTAAATAAAATTGCTGTCGCTTATTTCATTCTGTTAAAAACATATAAGTGTAATTGATATTCATATTAGTCAACATTTATACATTGTCTAAAAATTAATTCTAGTAATGGTATTATAACATCAGACAACATATGACCTTTTTTCTCTGTCGTGTTAGTACATATTAAACTATGAGGCATATCTATGGTCCGATGTGCCACGAGTCGACGCCAAATTTAAAGACAAATCGATGCGCTTTTAGACAATAGGGCAAATAATGCATTTTTTGGCATACTATATAGTCATAATAGAAGTGGTACTTCCGACTGTTAGTGATAACCCAAAAAAAGAATCAACATCCTAGATTGAGTGTGAAAGCACCAGCCCTATTTATCAAGGCAAAATAAAATACAAAAAGAAATATAAATTGTAGAAAAAAGTATACGGATAATAAATTTTTACAGTGGTTCAGTGTTAGCGAAGCCTACTTCCACTTTATAGTTCTTATTTATCAACTTCTGTTACAAAGGAGTTTGGATTATAATATGATTCTTCTTTTCTAAGTTAGACCAAGCCACCGTTGTTAGAGACAAATGAAAGGATCTTGGTTACCCTTTAATAGCTGTTGTGAGGGAGAAGAAAGTGAAGAAATAATGGCAGAGTTTCAGCAGAGATCAGAGAAAATCCTTTTTTTGATGTAGATGGGATGGTATTCATAGGATAAGAAGAGCACTTGGGCTAGGGCCAGTCTGCCAGGAGCCTGTATTCCTCATGCATAAGGAGACCTAAAAGTATGGTGGTGATTTGAGCTAAGTATTCGGATCGGTACCTATATGATGAGGTTGGATCGGTACCTATACAAATACTTAGGGAATTTTTGAGTCTTTGTAGTTTGATTGTCTTCTTATCCTATAATTGAGTGCCTTTTCCAAATATTGAATTGTTTGGGGTTCGTTTGATCATCCGCCTCATGGATCATCCAATCCATCCGTTTATAGAAGATCCATCCATAACTCACTTAACCAAATGATAAAAAAATTCATACACGCTACATACTTAATTAGGAGAGCCTCCAATTTGGATCTCATGAGGATCCAAGCTAAATATTTGGATCAACGATGATCTTATTGAGTCCGATCGGCAGTGATCCAAACCTTTAGCATATTTTTGAATCTTTTCTTCTAGGTCGTAGGAGATCCAGCCATAACTCACTCTATACGTAACCAAATCACACAAAACTTCATATATGCAATGTACATGAGTAAGAGAGCCTCCAAATAGGATCTCATGAGGTGATGAGATTCCTAGGTGGGTCAGGCCTAATCTATCAAACCGGCTCAATTTGAAGGAGATCCATTTATAACTCGCTCAATACTTATCGAAATCAGACGAAACATTGCAGATAACTACTAAAGGATGTATCAGACCTACTCTATGGATCGTAGGTGGTGGTGCCTACCCTAAATGGATCAGACTATCCAACGAGTTTGGATCGGTGCCGATCCAATTGTCTTGACAAAATACTTCATTTCTAGTGTGACCCTTTTTTATGTCTTCTAAGTGTTCCGTCAAAATAACTTTTCAATCCGAGCCAATATGGTTCTATAGATCTGTTTTACAATGTTCTTGTCCAAAATCGGGTAAATATTTGAATGGATCACATAGATCTTCCTTTCTTGAACTAGGTTACTTGGAATGCTATGAAACTTGGTAGGTGTACCTAAGAGGGGTATAGAATTATGATGCAAAGGTTGGAAATCCCCTGACTTACACATTTATATTTGCCCCTCAGAGTATGTTGTATGCAAGGTGTGCTCTGATATTGGTTACCTTTAGGTTTCTATTTCAAGGAGTTTTGAAGTTCGTGTCGAGCTACCTTGAAAGCTATCTACAAAGTACTTGTCATTTGTTCAGTCCTTAGTGTAAATCCCCACTGCTCGTGATTATAGAGTGATCTTGACTTGATAATTTCCAAAATGTACATAAACATCATGTAGAACATGTTAGAAATTTAGGATCATTTGTAAGCATCGATTCAAGTCAATACTGATCCAGTTGGATGGGATCGACACCGATCCAGTTGGATTGGATCAGAACCGATAAGATCTCTCTATAGCATTTTTAGTATATTTTTGCTTATTTAAACCTTACTCCAAAGCAATTCATTTCACTTTTGACTATTTATCCATTTTTGACTTTAATTATAACTTCAATTCTCAATACCAAGTTTGCAATCCTTACTTCGAAATTTTCATTGGCCCTTTGGTCAATAAGTAGTGCCAATGTAATGAGTTGGAATTGACCAGGGATTAAAAAAATTATAGGAGTTTTCCTTCACTTGTACCGCTTTTGATTAGTTACTTGGTTGGTTATACATTAACTATTTATTCTAGTTTTAATTAGAATGGAGCTCATTTATATTGACAAGGTTATGAAAACCCTATAAATTATGTAGTGCTTTAATTTGGTATCGAAACTACATACGATGATTTCGGGACGGCGGTAATCTCGGAGGAAGCTGGTAGAATCTTGGATGGTACTCGGTTGTTGGTGAAGTTGAGTTTTTCCTCGGATGAATTGAACATTATTCTAGAGCCAAATCTTGATTTCCATCTTCAACTGTCTCTTCGAGGAATTGGCTAAGTTTTGATCATCATTTTTAGTACTAATGTGAAAATTTGTTTCAAAATTGCATATAGTAGGTGATTCCACCACATTGCTTTTCTTATCTCTGCACTTTCAATGATCCTGGAAAGAAAAGCTTTTCGTGTCACTTTGGATAGTGGTTCTGTTATCGATTAAAATCGATAATGGGTAAGCTCCAAGAAAAATAATCTTAAAGTACAATATGGGTAAGCTATGTACAAAAGGATGGCCAGTTCATGGTTCTTCGATCACTGGGTCCATTTTGTATAGATAACATACGGACTTGCCCTATTTAATGACCTTTGACTTACGTTGACTTCCCTTGGATTCCAGGCATTGGTCATACGGGGGTTTTATTCAAAGCAAAACATAACTGAAAATGTTGACTGTCATGTTTTGTTGTTAAAGATGACTTCTGGTCATCCGATCTTTAGTCTGGCAAGGGAACTTCCATTCCACCAAGAGCCGGATCCTCTGCATCTTAGGCTTCGGCTTTTATTCCTGTCGCATTGGGATAAATGAGTTTAGTTTAATTATAGGGTATACTTACTCTTGTAGAGTTATATTTGAATTTCGAACAGGCATAGCTTCATTCTTCAAAAACTAATACATAAGTTATTCTGTTTTGAATATCCTTCCTTTATTGTTTTTGGAATTCAACCTGCATACTAGCATCTGTCTTCGAGAAATATTGCTTAGTTGTTGGGTTTTGAGGATTTCTTTTTTGGAACTTTTAGATAACTTGTCCTAGCTAGTTCTAGGATTGATATTGTTTATGCTCGGTCCAGTTCATGCTTAGTTGAGTTTGTTTGACCAAATGTTGGTGTATATGCTATGGTTTATTGGGCTACTTAGAATACTAAGTCGATATGTTTTCGGGCAACTATGTCTCTGGAGTAACATAGTTGATTGCCCTAGTTTGACTGACGCAATAGATCCTATCTTCGGGAACTATAGACTTTACTACTTGATTCAATGCTCTGCATTTTATAGTGATGTTGATATGTATTGGAGCATTTCTATCATCTTTTATTAAAGTGAATCTTTTTGAGTCTAGTGTTGAGATCTTAGTCGTGTATTGATTTTTATATTCGGAAACTCATGTATGGATGACTCAACTCTGCGGGTTTTTCCTTGACGTTGTGGATCTTTGAATAACGTGACATTCCAAATGGTATTGATGAAGTCTCGATCAAGGTCTTACTTCTATTTATAAAAGCTAATGTATTGATATTTTGATTTTGGCGGTCTCTTCTTTGCATCTCCATTCTTTGGGCAATGGCATTCCCATTGCGAGTTGGGACCAAGTGATATAGTCGGGCCTTAAGTAGGCCATCTCCAGGCTTTCATGATGATGAATTTTTGAACATTAAATCCTTCATTTCCTTGGTTAGTAATTTTGTTGCTAGCATGCTCTATTTTTGAGATATAACTGTTGTCTAAACAATCTCGTAGTAATTTATGATTGGACTTGGTAATGCTTCTTTTGGTCAAGTATTTGTGCGTTCATACCTATTAAAAGGACTAGCTATTTCGAATGCCTATATATGGGCATTTGTAGGAGATGGAAAATTGTGGGATAAATGATTCGAATGCCCCGAATCTGGCACTTAATCCTATTTTAGGATCAAGGCAGTTCGATGGTTTTAGTTCCGACCATCAATGGTTGTCCCTACATGTCTTTAGTTATGTATGCTTTGCTTGATTGTTGTCGTCATAGGAGTTTTGTTCATATGCCAATTCCTATCAATGAAAATTGATAACTTAGCTACTTGATTCTAAGCAACATTTCCTCGAGGTTGCCTGCCTTTTAGCTGTATCTAAGTTCTTTCTAAGTTTAACTAAGGAAATTTGGATGTGTACCAGCTTTCATCCCTAGTAATTAGCACAAGAGCAATTAAATCCTAGGATTTCTGTTCAGCACTGCATAATACCTATGTAGTGACTGATTCTTGCTATGCAAGATCGAGCAATCCGGTTAACTTAAAAAAGTTATGTCTTTCGGTCGTTGCCTATTATTGGGCAACAGTAGTTTCGGAATTGAGGAGCAACTTCTGTCTCCAAAGTTAGTTCATTGATGTTTCTTTATGGTGAGTGTTTCTCATTAACCATATAGATTAATGTTTTCCAAGTGTGACCGAGGCAACAATGGCACTTAATGAACAACAAATTTCTCGACATTGTCGAGGAAATGTAGGTACTTAGGAAATAGAAAGTTTTTCGGCATTGTCGGGGCAGCACCGTTAGGAAATAAAAAGTTTTCTCATGATGCCGAGGCGACATCGGTACTTAAGAAGTAGAAAAGGATTTTGTGTTGTAGGAGCTACACTACCACTTAAGAGGTTGGGAGTGATTTTCTCACTGACCCAGTGGTGCTTTTAATCCATTTGGGTACTAGTTTCGGCCTTCGAAAAATAACATTTCGATGATTGGATTGTGGAAGTCTTTTCTTAGTACAGCCTATCTTCGTGCACCGTTAAAGTCATGTTGGTAAGGATTGAATCATTCATTTGATCCTGTAGAGCGAGTAGATTTCTTTTAACCTAATGTGGTTGTTTTTCTAACATTACTAGGATACAACTTTTTCTTGAAGGATGAGAGTACCAGGCGTCTCCATTACTTTGATTTGTTTATAATCATCAAGATCTCCCTTTAGTGGTATAAGGTCATTATTTAACCAATTCCATGGTTGTTCTTATGCAGGGTCAAATTTCCTTCGATCGTTTTTTTTTCGAACGGACTTCCATTAGCGGAACCTATTATTACCAAGTGCTTAATTCCAAGAATTTATTGAAGATTAGATGTTGTGGGGTGAGTTTGTTACATTGCCCTTCAGTATGCTTGCACTCTTCCCATTCTAATCACAGATCGGAAGAGTTCAGTGAAGTTTTTCTTGATTCTATGATAATTAACTTCTCTTTTTTCACATCATATGTACTCTACTAGGGTATTGACATAGATATCTATCTTACTCATTTGTTCCAATCTTTAGGAATCAATGGTTTTCTTCTCGATTCTAATGTTCTCTTCTTATTGTTTGTCTTTGGACAATAAAAGTTTCCCTCAATCAGGAGTCAAGGTATCTGATTGGTCCCTGATTGATTTATTACATGAAAGTGAGCCTAAAGTCCAAGCCACGATGAATCTATGATGATCGACAGTTATCCTTCCTGACATCGTTAATCTCTGAGTAGTGTCAGATAGATGAAAGACAAGTTAAACCCTCCGAGCATTGTCAATCTTTGGGCTACGCTGGATTTTTGAAAGTTGGGTTTGAGACCTCAGTCAAGCACCTGCTTCTGTCTTTGGAAACCGGTGAGCTGATTTTCTTCAAATGCCTTCCATCGTCGTCTACCTTCGGATAATGGTAAGTTCCTCCTTTTATTGCAAGTTGGAGCGATTTTTTATCCTGACTAAGTGTTAATGTGTTATGTGCCCCTTAGTTTGCAGGGTTTCTTAATCCAAACACTTGCTGAATGACTATTTGATCTGAGCGATTCTCGGATGTCTCTAGCCAAATTTACTTTGCGGTTCCTATCTTTAGGAAATTGTGACTCAAATGTCTCAACTCTTGAGATTTTTTCAGTCGATGATCAAAATTCTTCTCCGATTTCTTGTTTTGGAACATCGTTGGACTCACGTCAGTTCTTTCTGATAGTTCAAGTTGATCCTTGTTAGTCTTGCAATAGACAAGTTTTCCAGTATTGTTAGGACAATACTGGTACTTAGAAAATATTAATGGTTTGCTAATAATGTTGGAGCAACATCAAGTGGTGATTGCATGGCTTATGAAATGGGCGGCTTTTAGGAGTGAACGGCTTTTAATAATGCATGGCTTTTAAGAGTGCACTGCCTATGAAATGCATGGCTTTTAAGAGTGCAAGGCATATGAAACGCGTGGCTTTTAAAAGTGCACGGCTTATGAAATGCATGACTTACGAGATCGATATGACCTGTTGATCCAAAATGGTTTGGAACTTCTCGACATTGCCAATCTTTAGGTAATGTGAGGAGTTTTTGCTTCGATATCATGGTTTCATGGCTCAAGAAGTGATGCGAGACTTTTAGGTGGCGACTTATGTGAGTGTATGGCTTATGGGAGTGTGTGGCTTATGGGATCAATACGACCCGTAAATCCGAAACAGTTTGGAACTTCTTGAAGTTGCCTATTTCCGACTAACATAAGGAATTATAGCTTCAAGGGCATGGTTCCATGGCTCAAGATTTGCTGCACCACTTATGGTAGTGCATATCTTATGAGATCGATACGATTCGTTGATCTAGAATGGTTTAGAACTTCTCGACGTCACCAATCTTTAGGTAACGTATGGAGTTCGTGCTTCAAGAGCCTAATTCAACGACTGAAGAAGTAATATATGGCTTGTAGGAGTATGCACAATTGTTTGGGCCTTATTAGTGCTAGAGGAGCGATGCCAGTTCTAAGAAGGTAAGGATCGAGAGTTCCCATCAATCTGGCGATTTGATTTGGTTGGGACGCGAACATCAGTTCTAAGAGGTAAGTGGTTTTTGTATTGGGTAACTGCAGCTTGGACAATTCTCCCATATTTCGAGAAGATGTGCATAGCCAAACGGATAAGGTTTCCATGGTGGAGAGATCTACAACTGACCACATGGAGATGGTTATGAAGAAAGAGCTTGTGTGAGTTCAAGGCGAGACTCTTAGTTTTTGGTCCAGACTGCCTTTAGAGAATTGGTCTTCAACTGGCAGATAGTTTAGGAGGAAAAGGAGCTGGTCACCATGGGCGATAATGGAGGAGTTGGGAAGAAGTAAGCAAGTATTATTCTTCTATTTCATTTGTTGCGCTAGCTAGGTCGTTAAGTCTGTAGTTGTCAGAATGCCAGAATTTTCGATCGAGCGTAACTAAACTATGGTATAATTAGTCTTAGCTTACCTTGTAGCTATTAAAGTATGTGAGGTGTCCCTCATGCCATAGGGCTGTTTGCACGCTTAAATAGTATCATGGGTTTCTCTATAACCCGTTTGGTTGCACGTGATCCAGTTTATGAAATTGTGTCTTTTATATGATTAAAGCGCTGGAAAGCCTCTATCTTCACGGACTTATATATTAGGGATTTGATATACTTGGTTCTTCCATGTGTTGAATCTTGGCTTGATTCAATTCGGCATCTGATTGATCACAAGGTCGATTCAATTTTGGCTTAGTTTCTTTGTGCAACTTAGATGCTTTGGAATTCAATACTTTTCATCTCACCGGTCATTGAAAGCGATTCTATTAATTTTGCAAAATGACTGATGTAATTGTCAATTCGTGGCCCGGGAGCATGACTTCATTGACTTTGGACAGTTTTGGATGAGATGATGGTTGATATTCCACTTGGTCTTTGCAACTCTTTAGTTCGTGAAGGATTTTTGGTTAAGATGACTGCTGATCTACCAATTCGCCTTCATTGCACTTTAGTTCATGAAGGACATTCACAACGCTTTAGTTCATAAAAGATTTTTTTTTCATTGAATGTCCGGAAACCGGATGGCCTTGAAATATTAAGTTACCGATTTCAAGAGAATTTTGGTCAGATGTCCAACGACTAAATGGCACTAGAGCGATTATTCATCGAATCCAAGAAGAGTTTTGGGTCATGTGTCTAACGGCTCGATGGTCTTAAAGGGATGATTCATCGACTTCAAGAGGAAATTTGGATGGATGTCCAACGACCAGATGGCCTTGGAACTATAATTCATCGACTCCAAGAAGAGTTTTGGGTCATGCGTCTGACGGCCTGGCGGTCTTAAAGCAATGATTCATTGACTTCAAGAGAAATTTTTTGGATTATGCTAGCTGGAATACTGTTTTATTGGTTTCGAGAGACTGAAGGTTGGATTTGTTTGTTTGATGATCCTTTGGATAACCATTCTCGATGCTACCAAAGCAACCCTGGTTATCAGAAGAGGGATCGACATGACCCCTCAAGGGCATAGAACCATTTCTTTCATCATATTGTCTACAATGTCCCAGTGTCTCGGTATAGCTCGTTTGGGAAAGGACAATAGAAAAGGATGGATGAGAAGGCATCGTTTTAGGTTGCCCCCCATTCATTAGTAGCTAGATCTAGGTGTTATTTGATAACCATCCTTTTGTTTGATTTCGCCAATTAGCCAGGGCGCTTTGCTGTTGTGTCCTAGTGGCCTTGCTTGGGCAGAAGTTCCCTAAGGTCTTGTTGCTCCCTCACTGTCTGATAAGTTATTTGGAATAAATGATAGGTTTGCTATCTGTCAATTGCACTACCTCTAGTCTTTTGGACTTGTTTGCCTTCACATTGAATTCTTTTTGGGCAGTAGGTCGTTTCATCTTTTGATATGTTCTTTGGCAAGTTATATAGTTATAAGAAGGTATAGTTGGCATAATATACTTCTTTGGATATTCCACATCTGTACAGCTTTGGTGAACGGGTTTCGATTAGGAAAGATGCTCTAATCATTGTTAGTCCGATCCGTTTTGAAGTTACAGCGGTTTTAGTATATGAGAATGATCTATGCATGATTGTCCTATTGTTGAATGATTGAAAACATGTGATTGAATGATAAATAATTTAGGATGGGGTCACGGATCAGTGATGATCTCCAAACTTTTTAAAGCTAGGTGAGATGGGTCAGGGGTGACAAGGAAGACCCCATAAGGTTGAATTCCAAATTTCAAGACATTTGTAGTTCGCATGTTTGAGTTATGGGCAAAAGAAGATGGATCAGTGGTCTTTTACTTAGAGGTCCAACCGGAGAAAATTTGTTATTTGCATAGAGACAACACATAGTTTGCTTGATGTCATAGAACTTGAAGTGTTGGGTTGATGACGAATGGTGCTTGGAGTCATTTGCATGTTCACTAGGAGAAAATATTCGTTTTTACCCGAGTCTGATTTCGGGCCAGAATATTTTTGTTTCTTTCGAGTCAAATGTGTGATTACTTGATTTGACTTCGAGTCAGGACTTTAGAATCTGCATTAAGTCAAATAGGCGATTACCAAGTTCGACTTCAAGTTAATCCTGAAGTGAGTTTCTCGACGACCACTTTGACGATTTTTTTTATTTTCGACAATGACCGTTCATGGTTTGATGATGAGAGCTCCATGATGGATTGGAATATGGTCTGTTGGGAGTGGTCATAATATACCATGGGAACTTGGACTATTAATTAATCTCGATTTGTATCATATCTTCTTGATTCTCCTGCCTCAAGGAGTACTATTTGAGTAATGGTTCCTCATCCGTTGCTTGGCACTATGTTGTGGTACGGCATCTAGAGCTTCTTGTAGCATTTTGCACGTTAGCATTTTCATCCAATTTGTCTTCTTCAAATTGTTTTTCATCTTTAAAGCCCAAGAGAGCCATTTTTATATCTCCCCGTGAGGTTTTCACTGCTAAGTTTGTGTTTGTAGCAGGTGCTTTTGCAGTGGGAGGAATGTTAACGTTTTCTTCCGTTATGTGTCTTAGAGCTCCATCCACTACTTCCTTTGCTTTTTTCCTTCTGTTTCTTTCGTTCAAGCCAGAAACAGAGGAATGCTCTTGTTTCGTAGAAACCATGGCTTCAGGCACTGTTCTGGGATAGTTTGTGACTAGAGTGCTAAGAAATCATCTATTTTTCCAATATGAGCCTTTTTACTATTTGCCAATTTCTAATGAATTTCATCAACCATCTTATTCAATTCTCTCTTAGTTACAACTTCATGCATTATGGATGATCCTAGAACCTGATCTCTAGAGTTAGCTCCTAGCAGCAGGTTGTTGGGGTTATTGACTTCAGTTTGTTGAGTGTTTGTTTCTTATCCAGCAATGGTAGCTCCTAAGGATCATCCAGAAGTAGTTCTCTTTCTTTCTGGAGCCATTGATTCTCAACAGCAAATCTTCTAAGCAAAGATTGAGGATCTCACTTTTGAACCTATTCGATCCAAAGAAGGTAGCTAGATCTGAAGCTTAATTGGGTTTTCAGTGGAAGCACCAAAATGTTAACATAAAAAAGGGATCAACACCCTTGATTGAGTAGAACGCACCAGTCATGTTTATCAAGGCAATTAAAATAGAAAAAGAGTACAAAGGAGTTTGGATTACAATATGATTCTTCTTTCCTAAGTTAGATTAAGCCACCATTGTTAGAGATAATCAAAAGGATGTAAGTTTCCCTTTAATGCCTCTGTGAGGAGAAGAAGAGTGAAGAAACAATGGTAAAGTTTTAGTAGATGTCAGAGCAGATGCTCTTTGTGTTGCAGATGGGATGGTACTTATATAATTTGGAGAGCACTTGAGCCAAAGCCGCTTTGCCAGGAGCCTGTATTCGTCATGCAAAAGGAACCCAAAAAGTTTAGTGGTGATCCGAGCTAAGTATTTAGATCAATACCTAACCGAGGTTGGATCAGTGCCTATCCGAATATTTGGTAAATTATTGAGTCTTCTTAGTTTGGTTGTCCTGCTATCCAATAATTGAGTGTCTTGTCTGAATATTGAGTTGTTTGGAGTTCGTTTGATCACCCGTCTTCATGGATCATCCAATCCATCCATTTGTAGGAGATCCATCCATAATTCACTCAATACTTAACCAAATAATATGAAACTTCATACATGCAATGTACAAGAGTAGGAGAGCCTCCATATTGGATCTCATGAGGATTCGAGGCAGGTGTTTGTATCGCCAATTATCCAATTGAGTCGGATCAAAGGTGACCCAAGCCCTTAGCTTATTTTCGAATCTCTTCTTCTAGGTCTAGAAGATCCAGCCATAACTCATATAACCAAATGTCACGACCCATCTTTCTATCTCCAGAAAAACGCATCATGATTTAAGAAAGAAAGGAATAGAAGAAGAAAAGATAGGAAAGAAGAAACTCAACAACATCAGATAACTCACAACGGAACGAATGAAATATAATATATGACATAAAATATTACATAATATCATATACATCAGAGTATACAACTTATACATTCATATTAGACAGTTATAAACATCTGTCTAACCATACAACTCAAGATATCACAAGATACAGATATCACATAAACACAGCGGAACCATAATATATCTACACGCGGAAGCCTTCTGCTCCAAATCTCCTCCAGAATTCGTCAAGCAAACCTAAATCCCTTGACTGCTCATACATAATATGAGTACCCAAGAGTTTAATAAAACAGAAAATAAACACTCGAGTCCGACAGTGGTATGGTGTGAGTAAACGGTTTAAAGTTGCTTAACTTTAAAAAATCCTTTGAAAAGAAAAGGTATCACGTAAAACTTCCTACACATAAACATGGAAAAGTTTTTACCTTACGCTAACCAAAACATTTGATAGGAAATCCAGTGATATTATAATAGTATCTAGGGTTTTCAAGTAATTAAGAAATAGTCGAAATTGTTACATTATTAAATTCCAGCTACTAGCCACAAAAGTGACTAATACAATCAAAACCGTAGGGTCTCGTAGGAAGAATGAGTTTCCATCAATGGCAGGGCTACTGGGGTACCGCCTGTCACAGTACGTGGCCTAGATCACCGTACCGAGGTTTACTCCCAATCCTCTGCAACACAAAGCCGGGACCATCCCTTACTGGACAGCCCCGAGTGAGATCACCCCGTGGTTAGCGCGATCAACCACCCACTAAGCCAAAATAAAAAGGGAAATCTAGACAGGGATGACCTCACCCTGAAATGGGAGCTACCCACCTAGCCTTGCGCACCTCCCCTGTTTTAGCCATCCCGGTTGATGAGGCTTGAGGCTGCGATTACCTTTATAGAACACATCTATCTCAGAATGCTCATCGTCCACCTGACAATGTTCTGAAAGCATTCAATCCATACAAGTTCGTTCCAGGTTCAAACGAAATCGAAGGCACTATCTCATCGCACTCATTTAGGAATCACCCTCAGAGTCAACGACCATAGCCCTTGCACTCTGAATCACCATCTCGAACCTGTAAGTACTATCTCCGTCAAATCATCCCGGAATCGCCCCCAGAGTTATATCAACGAATAGTTCTTACACTTTGAGTCTTCACTTGCACTCCACTTGGATTCACGACCTAACGTTTAATTTGGATCGATGTGGTTTTCGAATATCCAAATACGGAAACCCGATCCCGGTCTCACCAAATCCAAATGCCATTTTAATGTCCAAGTTGTTTAAGGGTTTTAAATAATTTAACTTATATTCAAGATAACATAAACAGATATATGAATCACATTATCATAGTAGATAATTCATATCAATCAATTATCTCACAAAACAACATATCACAAATCAAAGATATCACACCCAAATCATCCAACATCATTCAAACATCCAATATCAATAATCCAATATCAATCAATCATCCATAAGAAGAATTGACTAACTCTTAATCAATTGGATTACCTTAACCCTTCTTACTCAACATTAATTAATTTCAAATTAATTAATTAATGACCTCTTAAAGATCTTCCTTAATTAATCTCCCTTGATTAATTATCCTTTAATTACATTCAAGTAATTAGCCTTTAATTCTTTAATTAATTTCACAAAATTAATTATCCTTAACCATATTCAGTAATTAACCTTAAATTACTATCATTAATTACATTAAGTAATGATCCTTCTTTTGCTTCCCTTAATTAATCAATTATGATTAATTACATTAATCCTTTATTAATTACAATTAATTAATCATACTTCAATAAAACACTTTTATTAATCAACCTTGATTAATTCATTAATTATATTAACTCATGATCCTTATTAATTAACAATTCCCTTAATTAATTAAATAATTAACTTGTAATTAATCAGTCTTAATTAATCATAAACAATGATTAACAACTTGTAATTACATATCTTAATTAATTAACTTCTTAATTAATTATGTTAATCTTAATTAATTATATTAATTAATAATCTTTAATTACTTCATTAAGTAATTACAAATTAATTACATCAATTAATAATCCTTAATTAATTTTTTGATAATTAATTACATTTTTAATTAATTATATTTAGTAATTAACCATAAATTAATCACATCCATTAATTAATCAATCACATTAATTAATTAACTAAATTAACTAAGTAATTAACCCTTAATTTCTTACATAAGTAATTATCTTTTAATTACTTCCATTAGTTAATTCCTCTCTATATTAATTACGTAACAAGTAAGTAATCCCATCATTAATTAACCTTAATTCTATAATTAATTAATTACTCTTTAATTAATTAACTTCAAATCAATTAATTTAATTAATCCTTAGATTAATAACATCAAGTGATTATCCTTTAATCACCTACACTGAATTACTTCCATAAGCAATTTCCACTAATTACTTCCATAAACAATTTTCTCTTCTTAATTACATTAAGTAATTATCCTTCATTAAATAGTTACACTTAATCGATTCATAATTAAGTGATTATTCAAAATTAAACAAACAATTAACTAATCATTTACAATTAGTTAAATTATTATTTAACTTCTTATATTTAAAAATCCTTAATTAATTAAGAAAATCATTCATCTTAATTAATCTTTTACTTATTAACAAATCATATTTAATTAAGTATTCTTAAGTTCATAACAATAATAATTTAAACTTAATTATCCTCATAAATTAATTATTTGAATTAATCAAATTTTAATAACTTAAAGACAAATTATTTTATTGGTTTACAAAATTTTAACTTTAACCTTATTTGAAAATAAAATATTTAGAAATCAATTTGAAATTTAAAACAATTCAATCATCTAATTTAAACTTATTCATTTTCAATATAAATTTGAAAACTTAGTTTTTAAAACATTACTTTAAAATTTACTTAAAACTTTGATTTAATATTCAAATTCAAAACATTCCTTTTAAATAAAAATTCAAAATTTAATTAAGATAATTACTTTCAAAAGAAATCATCTTAAACATTTTAAATTTGAAAAAAAATTCAATTAACACTTTTTAAAAGTTTGATTTACTTTTACTTCAAAAGAACAAGGTTTAAATTTGAAAATTTATTTCGTTTTTGTAAACTTAAACTTTGGATAGCATATGAAAAATTGTCTCGGGCCAAACCCGAGTCGAACACCACAAAAACTCAAGTTAGCCTCGAGTCAACCACCCACCTTCAACTGCTTCGAGTCGACTTCAGGAAAAACACGAGCATCACTTCGAGCAAACACCATCTTCCCAAAACAAAAACTTCACATGTCCCCAAACCATGCACGATGCACGTGTACCGGTAGCTCCGGCCAACGTAGGTCATCGCGCCATCAACGACAATCATACGAACCCATGCGACCCTCTTTGAACACTCAGATCACACAATAGATACGCGAATCAAAATCGAGCAAAAACTCCATACTGCAGCAACCACCATGGCCAGAATCTTCACCATTGCCGACGCCACACACCTCGAAATCGCCTACCATCATCACCGAAGCTTCTTAAAACCCTCCAGCTCATATCCATACCAACGCGACCCACTCCTGTCCCCAATGGCCACCACCAATCTCTGCGAACCACCCAGTGCACAAATGACCACCGAACCCTAATTCTCCTCAGCGCGATCACCACAGTCATCGGAAAAATGCCTTATCATTTTTCCTGCATTCGTCGACAACCCAGCCAACTCTAATACTAACCTCGAGTCTCGATTCATCCTAGATCATCAGAAATTGCCGATACGCCCAAACTCGAACAAATCAAAATAACTCACAAATTCCCTATCTAAAAATCACGATACTTCCATCAAATTTCATCATTTTGTTATGCAAATCAGATTTTATAACCAAATATTGGATTTGACTCGAACGAATTTTAATCATGTTTGAATATTTACTGTATCTTATAAAATTTTAAGATAGAAACATAATATAATTTCCCGAGTTCATTTTTATGATTAACATCACATTGTTATACACATTTCTCTTTTAGAAATCAAAGTCTGAAATTTAATACAAGAGAAGATAATGAATTTACAAGTTTATCTAAAACCTATAAAATAACAGAGGCAATTTTTTTATACATATAGGCACTTCAGTTATTCAGGCATGCATTCAGTTTAAGATATAGATACAACCAATATTGCCACATAAACTCAATCATAGGCATTTAATTAAAATAACAAGTTTAAACTGTTTTTAGAAAATCTATGTTTACTCACCATTTTTTTATAAGCAGAGCAGGTTTAAGTTTTTCTTGCTGTTGAAATCCTTGCATGCCCCAAAGCTTTTGATTTAAAATGCTGAAACTTGCAGTTGAATTGAAAATCATCTTGAATGCCTCTGTTAAACTCCATCTTGTTTTGAAGCTTCCCAGGTTGCAGAAAGTATTACAGATTTTTTAATGAAAATAGTTTTCCGGTTTTAGCTTTAGATTTGCAATATGTTTACATCATTGAATTTTGGTTTGAAAAGTTTTCAAACTTGAAATTATCTTTGTTTTCAGCTAAGAAATAAGGAAAGAAGAGTGAAGAGATGAAAAGTTTATTTTAAATGAATTATGTTATGGTTTATTAAAAATTAAAGAAAGTAAATTTTCAGATGAAGACACTTGTTTTTAAAACTTACATTTGTCACTTATATCTCTTAATTTTTCTACACATGTTACATTGGTGTCTTAAGATATCAACACATGTTTCTTAAGTATTTTTAAACAAATTTTCATTTAATTTAAATATTAATATAAGCTTACTTACTTAAATCTCTTAATTAATAAATACTTATACATGTATATATAAATTTACTTTTTAAAGAAAATATTATAAAACTAATTATAATACAAATAAATTCTTATACAAGTATTTTTAAAATCTAAAATACTTATCGTTATTGTTTAAGAGATAATTTTTAAAAAGAAAGTTTATTAATAACTTTATATGTTTATAAAACCATTTTAATTTAAGCACTTTAAAGAAAACAAAATAAAACTTTGTTTAAATCTTATTTAAACTATCACATTTTTTTATAAAATAAATAATTATCTTATGCTGTGAAAATAATTGAATTAATCTTAAATTAACTTTTGAAAAATATTAAATTTAAAACAAAGCTTCAAATCACAAGATATTCATATATATATATATATATATATGTATGTATGTATGTATGTATTATCAATAGATTATGTTAAATTTCAAAACAACTTCAAACTATAACATATACATACATATATATTACAATTTGAAAATACAACCTTTTATTTAAAACAAAAGATCTTCTTATACAAAATATATATACCAAATATATATACATTATAAATAGAATAAATTTTTTATTAGCTTTGAAAAATAATTCTTATCAATTTTAAATTGTTAGAAAGATATTGATCAATATTGCCAGATTAAATATTTATTAACCTTTAAAAGATTAAATTTACCAATTTAAATTAAAATTATAAAGGAAAATTATCAAATAAATTTAATTATTAATACAGATTATTAAATTGATATTGCCCAAAATTCTGGGTCGTCGCATTCCTCCCCCATTAAAAGAATTTCATCCTTGAAATTTAAAAGCAAAGATAATTTAATAACCCAGCAAAGATTTCAATTTCAAACAGTAAAGCATTCCTATTATCCAGTTACTAACAACCATAGCAATCAATCAAACAAACAAACCTAACTAATTATCCTGACATAAATCAGGATAGACCTTACTAACACTATCTAGAGTTTCCCAAGTATAAATCACTGGGAGACTCGCTCTACAGAAGCTCAACTAACTACACTACCATAATCCTGAGCTCCTCTCATCTCTAGATCCATCAATCTGAACAGAACATCAGACTATCTCAAGTCTAGTACAACTTCCAAATCCAACTGAACTGCAGATTCTACAATCAACGATGAATCATACACGTACTCCCTCAGAGATACGTGAAATATAATGAATTCCAGCTATCCAAACTGGCAATTTAATCTTATAGACAAAAGAACTTATCCTATCAAAAACACAGATAAGAAATCCTAAATTCCTCAGAGCTAGCTATCCAATCTTATCCAATTACTGCTCTCTTAACCAGAGAAACCTTAACAACAACGAAGTCTCTAACTTCGAATTCCAAACTCCTTATCTCGTATCTACATAACTTAATAGACAATCCTAGGCTGCCCATCATCTTCCTGATCAGCTCAACCTATGTTGATGCTTCCAGAAACAACTAGACCAAAGCAAACCAGTTTCTGGATCATATTCATCAAAATGGCCTTCCAAGATCCACCAAAATCCAGAACACAAGCTCTACTTCCCAAACAATAGCAAACTAAACTTGCTTCCTTCCTCGTACAGCTGCTACCTCGCTTCCGCTGCACAACTCTAATTCTGAAGTAGATGAGAATACTGTTGATGAACACGAGTACAAACTTATCCGATATATCCGAAAAACCTTGTTCATCAAATTCATAAAATCTTAGTGACCCATCTGACTCGGTCACACATCCTTATAGCAGAATCCAACTCAAAAACTAGAACTGACCAATCCAAATTCCAAAAATTTCTGAGCTGCTACACCAACTCTTCTTTCTCCAAGAACCATCCTACTACCAGGCTAACCACCTATATCGCTTCTGGAACCAAATCGATACGGAACTCGACTCCAGATGCAGGCAAACTTCTGATTACTTCAGTAGCTCCTACTTACACATGAGAACCCTCAGTCTCAAATAAAAGATTGCCCAAGATAAATTCCCAAACTGATCGCAAGTCACTTTTGCGATCCTACCTAGTTCAGATTCCAAAGAAACTGTTCTCTCTGTACCAACTAGAACAGCCTTAAGCTTTTTCAAACAAGGTTAACTCTTCAAGAAAGCATTCACCATCTGCCCGGACTGCTGAAAGAAGAACCATAAAGATTCCTGAACCATCGGAGAAATGGGCCACACTGCTGCTTCCAAACTCTACCTCGATGATACTACAAAGCCAAAAGACCTTCTTGTCAACACACCGAACACTTCGAGCTGAAACTGCTACCACAGCTAACCAAAGACTTCTAATCCAAAGGCTCCTTTAAAACAAAAACCACCAGCTAACTTCTCACATGACTCCACGAAATGGACAGACATCCCAAAAGAAACTCGGGCTCCAAACCAAGCATCAACATCTCGCTCTCCTTAAGGAATGACAAATGAGACCATGCCGAAGCGAAGCAACTCATAGACCTTAGTCTCATATTCCAAAATAGCCAACCTCCTTGCTAAAGATCCTGATAACTTCTACACAGACGAATTTTCCCTACAACAGGTAAAGACTGCTCCTCAACCAATTCTAAAACTACTTCAAGAGAAAACATCTTCGGAAATATCCATGGATACTGCATCTCACTATGCGGCTATCAAGATACCATCACTTACTTCTACACTTCCGACAGATCCAATCCTAGAAAATTCGCTTACCCGAGCGAAATCCAAACTTACACTTCAAAGATGAACTCTGAATCTTTTAAAAGATCTCCTTCAGAGATTAGAGAAATCCTAACTCCAAGCTGCAAAGCCCACCCGAGACGGTATTAGGTCTACAGACTCGACAAATATACTTCCAACCTCAACATATGGACCTCTTCCATTAGTGGTAGTCGTGTTACACACACACATCACTATTCCATCTACCTTAAAAACTTATGTTAGAAAATTCAAACAGATAACCCAACAAATTAGGTAGATATAGATATGTAGAGTTATATATAAAAATTACAAGTACGCTCTCTCAAGAAAGACACCACTCTAAAGCCTAGGTATTCGCTCAACCTAACGCTCTGATACCAAGCTGTCACAACCCGTCTTTCTATCTCCAGAAAAACGCATCATGATTTAAGAAAGAAAGGGATAGAAGAAGAAAAGATAAGAAAGAAGAAAAGATAAGAAAGAAGAAATTCAACAGCATCAGATAACTCACAGCGGAACGAATGAAATATAATATATGACATAAAATATTATATAATATCATATACATCAGAATACACAACTTATACATTCATATTAGACAGTTACAAACATATGTCTAACCATACAACTCAAGATATCACAAGATACAGATATCATATAAACACAGCGGAACCATAATATATCTACACGCGGAAGCCTCATGCTCCAAATCTCCTCCAGAATTCGTCAAGCAAACCTGAATCCCTCGACTACTCATACATAATATGAGTACCCAAGAGTTTAATAAAACAGAAAATGAATACTCGGTTCAGACAGGGGTCTGGTGTGAGTAAACGGTTTAAAGTTGCTTAACTTTAGAAAATCCTTTGAAAAGAAAAGGTATCACGTAAGACTTCCCACACATAAACATGGAAAAGTTTTTACCTTACGCTAACCAAAACATTTGGTAGGAAATCCAGTGATATTATAATAGTGTCCAGGGTTTTCAAGTAAATAAGAAATAGCCGAAATTATTACATTATTAAATTCCAGCTACTAGCCACAAAAGTGGGTAGTACAATCAAAACGGTAGGGTCTCGTAGGAAGAATAGGTTTCCATCAATAGCAGGGCTACTGGGGTACCGCCCGTCACAGTATGTGGCCTAGACCACCGTACCGAGAATTACTCCCAATCCCCTGCAACACAAAGCCGGGACCATCCCTTACTGGACAGTCCCGAGTAAGATCACCCTGTGGTTGGCGCGACCAACCACCCACTAATCCGAAATAAAAAGGGACATCTAGACAGGGATGACCTCACCCTGAAATGGACGCTACCCACCTAGCCTTGCTGCACCTCCCCTGTTTTAGCCAATCTTGGTTGATGAGGCTTGAGGCTGCGATTACCTTTATAGAACACATCTATCTTAGAATGCTCATCGTCCACCTGACGATGTTCTGAAAGCATTCAATCCATAAAAGTTCGTTCCGGGTTCGAACGAAACCGAAGGCACTATCTCGTTGCACTCCTTTTGGAATCACCCTCAGAGTCAACGACCATAGCCCTTGCATTCTGAATCACCATCTCGAACCTGTAAGTACTATCTCCGTCAAACTCCTCTCGGAATCAACCCCAGAGTTATACTGACGAATAGTTCTTACACTTCGAGTCTTCACTTGCACTCCACTTGGATTCACGACCTAACGTTTAATTTGGATCGATGTGGTTTTCGGATATCCAAATATGGAAACCCGATCCCGGTCTCACCGAATCCAAACGCCATTTTAATGTCCAAGTTGTTTAAGGGTTTTAAATA
Organism: Allium cepa; assembly: GCA_030765085.1. Taxonomy (NCBI): domain Eukaryota; kingdom Viridiplantae; phylum Streptophyta; class Magnoliopsida; order Asparagales; family Amaryllidaceae; genus Allium; species Allium cepa. The sequence goes on along the minus strand of CM060938.1, from coordinate 397,670,625 downwards.
ATTTAACTTATATTCAGGATAACATAAACAGATAGATGAATCACATTATCACAGTAGATAATTCATATCAACCAATTATCTCACAAAGCTATATATCACAAATCAGAGATATCACACCCAAATCATCCAACATCATTCAAACATCCAATGTCAATCATCCAATGTCAATCAATCATCCATAAGCAGAATTGATTTACTCTTAATCAATTGGATTACCTTAACCCTTCTTACTCAACATTAATTAATTTCAAATAAATAAATTAATGACCTCTTAAAGATCTTCCTTAATTAATCTCCCTTGATTAATTATCCTTTAATTACATTCAAGTAATTAATCTTTACTTCTTTAATAATTTCACAAAATTAATTTTCCTTAACCATATTCAGTAATTAACCTTAAATTACTATCATTAATTACATTAATTAATGATCCTTCTTTTGCTTCCTTAATTAATCAACTATGATTAATTACATTAATCATTTATTAGTTACAATTAATTAATCATACTTCAATAAATCACTTTTATTAATCAACCTTGATTAATTCATTAATTATATTAACTCATGATCCTTATTAATTAACAATTCCCTTAATTATAATTAATCATTCATTAATCAGTCTTAATTAATCATAAACAGTGATTAACAACTTGTAATTACATATCTTAATTAATTAAATTCTTAATTAACTATGTTAATCTTAATTAATTATATTAATTAATAAATCTTTAATTACTTCATTAAGTAATTATAAATTAATTACATTAATTAATAATCCTTAATTAATTTCTTTAATAATTAATTACATTTTTAATTAATTACATTTAGTAATTAACCTTAAATTAATCACATCCATTAATTAATCAATCACATTAATTAATTAACTAAATTAACTAAGTAATTGACCCTTAATTTCTTACATAAGTAATTATCTTCTAATTACTTTAGTTAATCACTCTCTATATTAATTACCTAACAAGTAATTAATCCCATTATTAATTAACCTTAATTCTATAATTAATTAATTACTCTTTAATTAATTAACTTCAAATAAATTAATTTAATTAATTCTTAGATTAATAACATCAAGTGATTATCCCTTAATCACCTTCACTCAATTACTTCCATAAGCAATTTCCACTAATTACTTCCATAAACAATTTTCTCTTCTTAATTACATTAAGTAATTATCCTTCATTAAATAATTACACTTAATCGATTCATAATTAAATGATTACTTAAAATTAACCAAACAATTAACTAATCATTTAAAATTAATTAAATAATTAGTTAACTCCTTATATTTAAAAATCCTTGATTAATTAATAAAATCATTCATCTTAATTAATCTTTTACTTATTAACAAGTCATATTTAATTAAGTATTCTTAAGTTCATAACAATAATAATTTAACCTTAATTATCCTCATAAATTAATTATTTGAATTAATCAAATTTTAATAACTTAAAGACAAATTATTTTATTGGTTTACAAAATTTTAACTTTAACCTTATTTGAAAATAAAATATTTAGAAATCAATTTGAAATTTAAAATAATTCAATCATCTAATTTAAACTTATTCATTTTCAATATAAATTTGAAAACTTATTTTTTAAAACATTACTTTAAAATTTACTTAAAACTTTGATTTAATATTCAAATTCAAAACATTCCTTTTAAATAAAAATTCAAAATTTAATTAAGATAATTACTTTCAAAAAAAAGCATTTGAAACATTTTAAATTTGAAAAATAAATTCAATTAATACTTTTTAAAAGTTTGATTTACTTTTACTTCAAAAGAACAAGGTTTAACTTTGAAACTTTGTTTCCTTTTGGTAAACTTAAACTTTGGATAGCATATGAAAAATTGTCTTGGGCCAAACCCGAGTCGAACACCACAAAAACTCGAGTTAGCCTCGGGTCAACCACCCATCTTCAACTGCTTCGAGTCGACTTCAGGAAAAACATGAGCATCACTTCGAGAAAACACCATCTTCCCAAAACAAAAACTTCACCTGTCCCCAAACCGTGCACGATGCACGTGTACCGGTAGCTGCGGCCACCGTAGGTCATCGCAACCATCAACGACAATCATATGAACCCATGCGACCCTCTTCGAACACTCAGATCGCACAATAGATACGCGAATCAAAATCGAGCAAAAACTCCATACTGCAGCAACCACCATGACCAGAATCTTCACCATTGCCGACACCACACACCTCGAAATCGCCTACCATCATCACCGAAGCTTCTTAAAACCCTACAATTCATATCCCCACCAACGCGACCCACTCTGGTCCCCAATGGCCACCACCAATGCTCTGCGAACCACCCAGTGCACAAATGACCACCAAACCCTAATTCGCCTCAGTGCGATCACCACAGTCATCGAAAAAATGCCTTACCATTTTTCCTGCATTCGTCGACAACCCAGCCAACTCTAATACTAACCTCGAGTCTCGATTCATCCTAGATCATCAAAAATTGCCGATACGCCCAAACTCGAACAATTCAAAATAACTCACAAATTCCCTAACTAAAAATAACGATACTTCCATCAGAATTCATCATTTTGTTATACAAATCAGATTTTATAACCAAATATTGGATTTGACGAGAACGAATTTTAACCATGTTTGAATATTTACTGTATCTTATAGAATTTTAAGATAAAAACATAATATAATTTCCTGAGTTCATTTTTATGATTAACATCACATTGTTATACACATTTCTCCTTTAGAAATCAAAGTCTGAAATTTAATACAAGAGAAGATAATGAATTTACAAGTTTATCTAAAACCTGTAAAATAACAGAGGCAAACTTTTTTATACATATAGGCACTTCAGTTATTCAAGCATGCATTCAGTTTAAGATATAGATACAACCAATATTGCCACACTAATTCAATCATAGGCATTTAATTAAAATCACAAGTTTAAATTGTTTTTAAAAGAAAGTATGTTTACTCACCATTTTTCTTTATAAGCAGAGCAGGTTTAAGATTTTCTTGCTGTTGAAATCCTTGCACGCCCCAAAACTTTTGATTTAAAATGCTGAAACTTGCAGTTGAATTGAAAATTATCTTGAATGACTCTGTTAAACTCCATCTTGTTTTGAAGCTTCCCAGGTTGCAGAAAGTATTACAGATTTTTAAATGAAAATAGTTTTCTGGTTTTATCTTTAGATTTGGAATATGTTTACATCATTGAATTTTGGTTTGAGAAGTTTTCAAACTTGAAATTATCTTTGTTTTCAGCTGAGAAATAAAGAAAGAAGAGTGAAGAGATTAAAAGTTTATTTTAAATGAATTATGTTATGGTTTATTAAAAATTAAAGAAAGTAAATTTTTAGATGAAGACACTTGTTTTAAAACTTACATTTGTCACTTATATCTCTTAATTTTTCTACACATGTTACATAGGTGTCTTAAGATATCAACACATGTTTCTTAAGTATTTTTAGATAAATTTTCGTTTAATTTAAATATTAATATAAGCTTACTTACTTAAATCTCTTAATTAATAAATACTTATATATGTATATATAAATTTACTTTTTAAAGAAAATATTATAAAACTAATTATAATACAAATAAGTTCTTATACAAGTATTTTTAAAATAAAAAATATTTATCTTTATTGTTTAAGAGATAATTTTTAAAAAGAAAGTTTATTAATAACTTTGTATATATATTTATAAAACCATTTTGATTTAAGCACTTTAAAGAAAACAAAATAAAACTTTGTTTAAATCTTATTTAAACTATCACATTTTTTTATAAAATAAATAATTATCTTATACTGTGAAAATAATTGAATTAATCTTAAATTAACTTTTTGAAAATATTAAATTTAAAACAAAGCTTCAAATCACAATATATTCATATATATATATATATGTGTGTGTGTGTGTGTGTGTGTGTGTGTGTGTGTGTTATCAATAGATTATATTAAATTTCAAAACAACTTCAAACTATAACATATACATACATATATATTACAATTTGAAAATACAATCTTTTATTTAAAATAAAAGATCTTCTTATACACAATATATATACCAAATATATATACATTATAAACAAAATAAATTTTTTATTAGCTTTGAAAAATAATTCTTATCAATTTTAAATTGTTAGAAAGATATTGATCGATATTGCCAGATTAAATATTTATTAACCTTTAAAAGATTAAATTTACCAATTTAAATTAAAATTATAAAGGAAAATTATCAAATAAATTTAATTATTAATACAAATTATTAAATTGATATTGCCTAAAATTCTGGGTCGTCACACCAAATGACTTGAAACTTCATATATGCAATGTCGATTAATAGAAGAGCCTCCAAATCGGATCTCATGAGGTGAGGCCCATCCAAGTAGGTCGGACCTGATCTGTCAATCTAGCTCAATTTGAAGGAGATCCATCCATAACTTTCTCAATACTTATTGGAATCATACGAGACTTTGCAGATTACTTCTAGAGGATGTATGGGACTTACTCTATGGATCATTGGTAGTGGGGCCCAAATAAATGTATTGGACGATCCGATGAGTTTGCATCAGTGCCAATCAAAATTGAATTTGCCAAATGACTTCATTTTTGGTATGAGCCTTTTTTACATCTTCTAAGTGTTACCTTAGAATTTCAAATCAATCGGAGTACGTATGACTTCTATAGGTCAGTTTTAAGCTGCTCTGGTTCAAAGGTCCATAAATATTTGGATGGATCATATGAGTCGTCATTTCATGAAGTTGGTTGCTTGGAACGCTATGAAACTTGGCAAGTGTACTTAAGAAAGGTATAGAAATGTGATGCAAGAGGTTGGAAGTCCCTATGACTCATTCATTTGGATCAGTACTGATCCAATTTATTCGAAATCGGTGTCGATCCAAAATGTCTATATACTTTTTAGAGTTGGGGCCATTATCTTGTTATTCTAAGCACTTTGGTCATGTTTTAAGTAATTTAGGCTTACTCTGGATGTCCTAACTCCTCCCAAATTCTTCTGGGTTATAAACCCAGTTAATAATTAAACCCTCGGAGATATCAAGAAATATAAACCCAGCTCAACATCAATGCCAATCAAAAACTCAATAGAAAAAATCGCATATCTTTTCCCCAACCCTTAGAAAGTTGAAACTCTTGATGAATGGTGTTAAGAGATAGAAACAAAAAATCAGCAAAAAGGAGATCTCTCAGTCATATGCTCTTATAAGAGAATGCAAGACAAGCTCCCAACATGTCAATAATGTCATAAATAGACAACACGCACATGTCTTAGGTTGGGCTAACTCAGATAGCAGATTAACAGGCAGCCAGTCTCTAATGTAATATAGCCATCGTCTCCAGTGAGGTGAAAATATCAAATATTTCAAATAAAATGGATCAACCTATGTCATACAGATGGGAGAGTGATGTACCACATCACCGCTTTAGGAAATGCTAAGACCATAGCCTATTTTCTATAGTCCCTAAATTACTCCCGAAATCATGAAACTCATATCCATCGCATGTCATAAACATGCTGTTGGACTAACATTGGCTATGATTCCTACTTGCCCTTGGTAACGGACTGTTGGTCCTTATGTGACGCCGAGGCAATGTGGCTCGAATTACAGAAATACTCTCAGCCTACAAACTCAACAAGGTGACATCACAGATCCGGGGCCCAACCTCGTAATTAGGAACGCTAGGATGGATAACTATCCTATCTGGTAGATCTAATTCATCCGCTCTCCATAGTGGCGCGAACCCTATGACATAGATTCCTAATAAATAATCTTGACTATATAAGTCCTAACGAGGGTGCTAACTACTAATTTCGAATCTAGGAGCTTGATGAGAGTGACAACAACTACTCACAACTCGTTAAGTCTTATTAAGAGTAATAACTGATACTCTCGACTTAATGAGTCCTAATGGGAGCCACATCACATACTCACGACTATATAGGTCTTGATGAGAGCTTCTACATATAATAATCATCGACTAATAGTATTAAGAGTAGACAACAATACTCGATTGGTTAGTCCTTCGATGATGTAACAAGATATACTCTCGACGATATGAGTCCAAATGAGAGTAATAAATAATACTTACCGCTTCATATATCCTAATGAGAGTGTCACTATATAATAATCCCTCGACTACTAGCCCTGAGAGTATATAATAATATACTCAGTTAGTTAGTCATAAAAGTTTAATCTATAGATCCCAACATATCTCCACTTTGCAATCCTTGGAGAGTAATGGAACTCTTGACCACGTAGCTCAAAGGAGTAACCTCTAGACAATATCACAAACTCCGAACTCATCTCCAGAATATAAGTGACATCGACTCACTAATAATAATCTCTAAATATTACTTTAGGGTTCCATACCATTCAATATTACTCGATCATTTACTAGAAGCAAGTAAAATACACTCATCAAACAATAATTATTCTATAATATGAGTCTATAAAATATCCGAAAAAATATTACCGAGTGTCCCATACCACTTGGAATGTGTACTAATCTATTTATTCAACATTCTCATTATATAGATTTAAATTACAAAATCATTTAAAGAATATCATTTCAAATCAAATCATATTTGAAAGGACATTATAACTCAAAATCCTCAACTCTATTTAAATATTTCTCTATTCAGTTTAATTTCAAAATATCTTGTATACTTTAAAAATCCCCTTTCGAATGTAATTCTTCAATTCTTTCTCTTAAATTTCCACTCTAGAAGATAAATTTCTTTTCAAAAATATTATTAAAATCTTTCGATTATACAAAATCATAAAATACACTAATTTCTAACCAAAATATATATAAAAAGGTGAGGTATATTTTAAAACATGTAAAGTAGATTTTTTTTATAATTAGAAATCCCTTTCGAAATTCGCTTTTGTTCCTTTTTACCAACTATTCAATATAGAAAACAATTTCCTTTTGAGAAATATTATTGAAAGCCCTCATTTGCACTTATAAAATTCCATACATTCAATTATTCTTGAAAATATCTATTTTCATTTTTAAAAAACTTTTGTTTCCAAAAATTCTCAATAAATCATTTTATTCGATAACCACTTTTATTTGTTTATAAATATTATTAAAATAGCTTTTAAAACATCAAAATTAATTTCCCGAAGCTTTGAAAAATGTTTTAAAACAAGAAAATCAATAATTTGTCTAAAATATAAGCTATGGAGTAAATTACGTCAAAATCAACAACAAAATTATTAATGTAAATTTTATTCGCTCGACCCAAATAAAATTACATCGAATTTCGGTATTCCACAAATGCACAATCAACAAATAAAACTTCAGGATACATCTCGACCAATAGTCCCAATGAGAGGACCCTATGAGATGCAAAATATACAAATCAAGATGTAATCGGACAGCGTCTCCTTTGCATTTTGGACAGTCCAACGTTCACCAAATCCCAGTGTTAGACACTAAACTCACGACTAATACAGAATGCAATGAATTGTAGACATAAATGCGAGTGAGAAAACTCACATCCGAGGAATAGGAAAGCATAAGCTCAATGCCAAATCCATATTGTCGACTACCATATCCTCTTGGCCTTTTTGCGTCGATGATTCTTGCCCACAACAGCAACTCCATCCTAAAACTATTGCCTACGAACTTTAGCCATCACCACAATCTCTATTAACGTCGCCGCATGATCACTACCTAAAAATAGCTCGATGTAACAAGAAAAACACCAGCATCACGTCATCTCCTCCACTCCAACAACAGCTGCACTCCCTCCAGAATCCCATATCGCCAACCTCCATCAAGTTAACAGTGACACGAGTTCTCTACATCGAAAAAGCCTTGCCCGCGGGCACTCTACTAGGTCACATCAACCTTGTCTATGTGTCGTCAACGCGCTCCCCACCCCTTTGCTACATCGACATTGCCTGTCACCTTCAATGCTAGGTCGATCACGAATTATGTATGTATTCCTTTATATGGTCGAGACTTTTTAATTACTGGGAAAAGAATTAGGTCACGATGTAATTGGGGTTCGGTCAATGGTTTGAATGGGAAGAGGTCAGAATGGTGAGGCCAAGGATAGTTCTAGAATGATTTACAATAAGGGGGAGTTAGTTTTGGGATTAATTTTCACTAGGCCTCATTTGATTCAATTTAAATTTCAACTGTTTTTATTTTCATTAAAGTTAAATTTTGATCCTTACCATTTGTTTATTGATATATTTCAATCCGATACAGATTAATATACACTTTCAAAAATATTTTATAGTTAATAATAATAATTTATTCAATCCAAATATCTTATTAGAAACGAATTTATCAATTCAATTCAATTTACTAAATCAAAATCTTTTGCCAAAAAGAATTTAATTTGCTACAAATTTCTTTTTGAATTATTAATTACCAAACATTGAATTGAAAATTTTATTTTACTAAGTTTATTTAATTTACAATGTAGAAAGAAGAGTTGCTACAAGCTCCGTCATCGAAGAGCCAGCTGATTGGGCTCAACAAGGTCCTAGAGAGATTAAAAGTAAGTCTCCTCATCAGAGAGTGAGTGGATTGGCTTGCTTGATCCTTTAGTTCCTTTGTCGTAGAGCAAGCAAACTCAACAAGGACCTAGAGAGGTCAAACCCTAGATTGGAAGTTAAATGCTATAATGATATCGAATTGTAGATTAGATTATGAACAATCTAGAATGATCTAACCCTTGATTGAAAGATAGCGATCCAGAGAGATCGAATATTAGAGTAGAGGCAGATTTAATAAAAAGATTTGATCATCTTGTAATTAGAGTAGAACAGATAGACCCTGGCTGAACATGGGACAATTTTGATATATAATATCATAACTTCAAAAGAAAATGGATTGATTATGATGTACGAGTAACACTTAAACAAGAACTGGAGTCGTTAGTTGTAAAGGGTTTGGAATAACCTTTGATTGCAAAAGAATCCAACAAAAACAAGATGATTACCATGATTGGGATCAATGGATAGCCGAACTGCTCAACTATCAGAGACTGGTAACAACAGCAGCATTCTTCTGAATAAATTATACCTTATATTCGAAAGGCATACATTAGGGGGCGAGTGTTAATCCTCTTTTTAGCCAAGTAGAATTCAACCCTAAGAACTAGTACAAGATGAAATAACTCCAAAACTTGGAAGTACGCTTAAAAGAAGTAGAGAAAAACCTGAAAGAAATTTCAATGGAAACACGACTAAGGAAATAATTCGGTACCAACCATTTGGGTAGTAAAGAGTTGTTCCATCTCTTTGTAATGACCAGCAAATTTACCAATTTGGTAAATTGTATTTATTTTTGAAAATTTAAATATAAACTTTTTAAAACATAGATTATGATGTTTTGAACATATTTATGGTTAACTTATTTTGAATAAGTATTTAACAAAATATAATCTTTGAAGGAATATTAATAAAATGGTTGAAAATCATTTTATCAATAAACATATCTATAATTATTAGAAGACATGCATGAAGCTAGATATATGCACTTATATGTCTGTTTGAATAAGAATATTAAATAAAATTATTTATTTTTGGAAAATAAAATGTATTTATGCAATAACAGTAATGACATCATATTTAATAATTGACTTATGAATTCAAATTGAGATTCAGCGATTTAATAACTATAATAATTATTCAAATAATTGTTTTTAAAGGATAATAATTCATTCTAAATAGTTATGAGGTAGTAATAAATAATTTATAATAGTTTTATAAAAATGTATATTTGACTTGAAACTATAAGGAAAATTAACATCGCTTTATCAATATAATAACAGCTTTTGTAAACAATTGTCTAATATTAATTTATATGATTCCATAATTCAAATGAGATTGTTTAGTTAATCAATAATGATGGGAAATGAGTTTTTAAATTTTGTTTACATTTCTATGTAAATTAATTTATAAGTGAAAATAGGACCGAGAATCGGCTTTTCGATTTTCAACGTTTTAAGGAACAGAAGTCGTTCAAAGTTCTTGCAACCTTATTTATATGTCTTGTGCACATATATAACAGACACATGCATACACTAACATATACATGAACACATATATACATCTAAATACACACACACTTATATATATATACACATACATGTATATATATATGTATGTATGTATATATGTGTGTGAGTATATATATATTACAAAATATATCTAAGATATTTTCATAAACTTCATCCTTAGGAAAACCCAATTCAAACTCTCACATACACTAACCCACACACATGGAGGCACAAGGAGAAAGGCATAGCCATGCGCCTTGAGGTGATGGGGTGGGTGCGGGCAAAGGTATTTTGGTCCATGCACTTTTATATATTTATTCCAAAAATTTTACTATAAATACCCATTCATTCTTTCGCAATTTTAACACTATTATTCATCATCTTCGTCCTCTTTCTCAAGATATTTTAATGTCTTCTCTGCTTAGGAAAATTATAAAGAAAAATTAGCAAAAGGGAAATAAATTTAGTATATATATTAGTAATCCACTTCAAAACTAAGGCGAACCACTCCTTCCCTCCACTCTAAACCCATGGCCACACCTCCTACCACCCAAGGCCAAGCCACTTGCAAGCTTAGGCTGACCCATCCAAAGGTTGAAGGATCGATTCCATGGGCTTTGATTTAATCGTAGAGAAGCTATATCGAATTTGCGTAAAGTGAGAAACTAATATAAGTGATAAAACTCCATTTATATGATGATATTTTAGATGATATGTAAGTTTGGTGGCGTATGAAGTAACTATAAATACTAAACACCCTTCTCTGAGATGTATGAGATATGAGGTTATATATCTGTGGAAATCAATAGTGTGTAATGGAACTAGCAATGTGGCATTCAAGTGAAATGTGTGTTATGAGAAAGGTAATCGTTACCTCAGACCTCATCACCCGAGAATGACAAAAACAAGGTAGATGCAGCAGGGCTATGTGGGCCGCACCCATTAGGATATGGTGATCACTTTTCTAGATCACCTCTATATATCAGGTATGTTGTGTATGTTATGAGAGTTTTTAGATATGTCAGGAATGACCAGGGTGATGTCATATTTGGTACTATCTATGGTAAAGGTTGGTCGGTTCTTTGTTGGTAGAGGTTGTAGCCTCAGGTGCATCCCTCTAAAGATGTGTTGTCAAAAGGTAGTCCCTTACATTGTCATTGTATGGAATCCATTCTCCAATATGAGACTTTGTGGTTTTAGTTATAGACATATTATTCCGTCGAATTTAACAAATGTAACAATTCCAGCTGTGGTTAATGTGTTACTTAATTTTTTTTTTCAAAAGGATGTCATTAAAAATAATATTACCATATTCTGCATAGTAAAGATTTTGGTTATCACAATGTAATAACCCATTCCATGTTTATGTACGATGTGGTTTTATGAGATGCCTTTTGTTTTCAAATAACCATATTTTGAGTTTCTCACACCAGTCTCAAGTCTGACCTGGATTTTATTTTCTTTGCCGTAAATCTGGATGCCCTATTTTTCTATGCAGCCAAATATAACTTAGAGCGTTATGAAGGAGCTTGAAGCCTGGAGCCGAAGATACTCTTGTACATAGTTCTCCATTTCCATTTCCACTGCATTAGTTTGCTGATTGTATTTAGCATTTACAAGGACAAAGATTTATAACTATCCTCGCTGATTTATGTAAATATATTTAAAATTTCCTCTATAAGATCATATATATTGAAATAATTCTGTTCTTATAAGATTCTGTTCTATCTTTATTTTCTTTTACTCCATGATAATCTGCTTCTTCGACACTTGGATTTGCGGCACATGAATGCGAAAGATGTATTGGTGTCGATTTCTAAGGATCAAGGAGGTAGGTCATTGCACTCTCTTTTCTGCCTCCCCAACTCCACGCACTTCGTATACTACTCCAACCACTCATGGATAAGTGATTTTTCTAGATTTTGAACGAGTACTTCCAAGGATCGATGAGAAGAAAGTGAGGAAAGTAGGATAATTCAATTGCTATCGGTAAGATCATTAGAAAAAGCTCAAATTCGATGGAAAAAGCATGAAACACATCAAATAATGGACTAAATAGAAAAATAAGAGAAAGAGTTCACTTTGCAACAAGCAACATAGATTGGTGATCAATTGTAGATTGATACCAAGTTGTTTTCTACATTCATAGGCCTTCATGCTCACTTGTACAACACTAGGCTAGCTTTCGAACATCACTACAAGTGGGCTTCTGAACCTGTTCGCCTATTTCGTTATAAATACAAACCCTATGGAATCTAAAATCTGATCAGATTCTCTGACTTAAGAGACCTCTTCTTCTTTATCTTTGACCTTTCCTCCATTAAACTCGCTTAGAATACTACAATTTACTATTCTAAGACTTAGATTGGTAAATCCCTATTATTAGTGACTCTAGAATGATCTAGAAACTCCACTGTAAATATGAGATCCACTAGATTATAGTCAGATCAACTATGAGTCATCATAATCTGGAGAGAAAATAACTAATAACAAAATATAAAGTGGACGTAGGCCAAAGATCACCGAACCATTATAAAACTATTGTTTTCCCTTTATTTTAACAGAATTGGTGTTTTTATCTAATATTTGGGAGTTGGTGCGTTATTAGGTGTCAATAATATGTATGGTAATAAATTCCACCATAAATCCAGTAATTAATATCTTTATTTCTGTGCATATAAATACATTTTCTTTAAATTAGCCTTTTGCTTCCGTACATATAACGTTAGATATATTCTTTTTTTAATATATTGTTACTTTCTCTTCCTAACACATGTAACATATACTTCCATTAATTATACAATAAATTCCATAACATAGTAATTATTGCCTTTTCTCTTTGCATTAAACATCTTTTTCCTTTTGTTTTGATGTTCATTAACAAGACTGTACTCTTTTTAAAGTAATCCATGTATATTTATTTATTATGCAATACCTTAGTTTTGATTTATTCTCGTAATAAATTCTTAAACTTAATTTCAAGAATATGCATAAAACGATAAATGCTAAACAATCCGTATTTTCTTCATACGGTATACACTTTTAACAATTTATATATGAACATAGGCTATATAAAATTTACTATTTTGCACTTTTCTGTAAAATTAAATTTTTACCCTTATTAATATTTCAACTTGTTATTAAAATTTCTAGGGTGTTACATATACATTGTTATATTGCACATGAACAGTATGTACACAAGAGCATATGTTGATATAATCTAATCTATATATGTGCTAAATTAATTAAAATCTTGGCTGAGATTAAAAACTAAATAAAACTGGATTTTACTTGCACTGACATGATGGAATTAAAAGAGTCCATTGGACTTTGTAGGCCATTTACGATTCGAACATGGAATTTATTTTGAAATTCGCAAATTTACCACACTACCAGTTGAGTAAGTTCCAATGATTATCATATTAAAACAAAATGTTATCTTTATGAAACATCCAAAGTTTAATTCAGGTTTAAAAGTAATGAATCTCTAAACGTAAAATTTAACCCTTATGGGTTAACGTTCCTATAATATTAATAAAAAGCTGAAACTAAAATCAAACCATCGTGACCCCCGAACTTTGAATCGTAATAGTGTCCAATATGGAAAAAATCAATAAAATAATCATCACAAGTTGCTGAGATGATTTAGAGAATTTCTTCAAAATCAAGGTATTAAAATCTTGAATTTTTAATCTATGAACTTGAGAAACTTGAATTTATGATATTAATAGATAAAATAGAGGGGGGGAGAAGAAAATTGTGGATAGTTTGTTTTAATCCTAAAATTATGTATTTTTAAACATGGACGATGTAATTAAGGCAAAAACTAGTGTATTTATTTTGGAAAATTATCTAGTATATGTACATAATTCATATTGTACAAAATTATGAATAGTTTTCTCCCATAAATTTATTTTACATATTGTTGTGGAAAATTTTCGAATATCATAAGAATTGATGTGTTGTAAAATTAAGTTTCACATGCATCTATCAGTCATTTAAAATCGATTTCAATTTATAATAGAGAATATGTGATGGTTTATGCATATTTCTAATTCAACCTTAAGTTATAGGTTCATACGTTCTTAATTCGAGTAAACAATTTGCGACAATCCTCTCCATTTTACTCGAATCGTGGCATTTATCAATATTATTCAATGATTTTTAATGCTTGTTCTTAGCATTCTTCTTCTCAAGTGCTTTATTTGCAAATAATGAATTAAGTACACTTCCATTTTTAACAATTAATCTTTTGAACAAGGTTCTTTAATGTCAATAAGTGTTGATCTCGAAGATCGAACTCATAACCTTTAATTGTATAGTCTAAACTACCAATCAACTGAGCCAAACATGTTGACATTATTCCTTAACAATTGGGTTAAAATTATATGTTAAATATCCAGGTTATTACAACAATCTCCTTTGATACCATTAAAATTTCATTTGTTCTCTTAACTACAATGTACTTAAATTTTTTAAAAATAGAAATAATAGTTTTTGGATGCATAGATATGAAACAAAATCAGAATAAGATCAAGAATCATTTTTTCTTTACAAAATCTTATAAGAAAATATCTTATTTTAGCTAAAATTCTAGAATTTTTTTACTTGTTTATGATATGACCATGAAATTAAGCTCTATTGCCTATCTACTACATCTTTAATGGAATACTGTGCAAGAAATTATTTTGCTAATGTTATGAATTTTCCAAAAATCAAGTTAGGTCTTGGTATATTCTATTTTACGTATTATTTTTTGTATAAATCATATGAGACATTTCATGGCTAGTGTTTATTATAGTTAAAAGTAAATTATTAATATCGTTAGTATCAAACATCACAATTATATCATTGAAAATCATAGCATTAACTATTGTGATTTAATTGTGATATTAATGCTGGCATTATGAATAATTTAATTTCTACCATAATACTTAATAGATAATGGAAAGGTTATATGTTTTGTACACAAACTAATCCGTTTATTAACATATACCAATTACTTAATTTGATATAGGAAACTTCATAATCATGGAAATTTCTATCCAAACGCCATAAATTGCTTTACATGTACTACAATACAAAGTTTTTAGCCTAGGCATATAGAGAGACCTACATGATAAATTTGTTTTTTTTTCCTTTGCTTTTTCAACCTTGATACAGATAAATTTGCAACTTGAAATTCAATTGGAGAACCCTCTACATCCTCAGTGACGATCCGCCTTCTCGGACAATTTAAGTCGATAACAAATCACACATGTCTAACTTAAATAATCCAAAAGTTAGATTATCGATGAGCTTTGTAATGAAAATAAGAGAACAATACACGAAATCTCATTGCGAAATGACAAAATATGATAATTACATAACAGTTCATGAAGCTGTTTTACAACATACATTTAATTTCATTTTGCAACATAACCAGAGTAATACAGGCGATCTATATAACAAAATAATGTAGCGGAATAATATTAGTAAATATGGTCTCCCAAACTTCATCTTCATCTTTACGAAACAAACCTCTTCGAAACACTGAAACAACTTAGACCGAACCAAACATAAAGTAAACAATACACTCAAGTAAGGATTATACATTATTATGTAAGTAAATTAAAATCAAGCAATAAGAGTACAATAAATCAAGTGGTGTTACGTGATTTCCATCACCAATGGATCCGTAAACTACCTGTATGAAGTAAGATACGCTATATATGTAATGTCTATCAGTAAGACAAATAATAAAATAGTGTTAAAGCCTTTACCATATCCCCTTTAACACATTCTTTAAGCATGTAGTCTACGCAGGTCCCGTAACACCACCAACAATGTCAGTTGCTATTAATGAGTCCTCTACAGGTACAATACAAAAAAATATTATGGTGGCCTCATATGGAATAATCGTATGACATGGCACATGAGGTAATGCCTAATTTGGGATTCTACCAGTTTACCCTTTCTGGTTGGTCATAACCCATAACGACTGACCACGTCCATCAATCTAAAATCAAAGGTGTGCATCAATCGAGTTTAAAATCAAGATAGTAATATGAGGGAAAGATGTTTGCCAAATGTAGCTGATATATTGGTCAGACGTAGACTCCTGTTTCGGTCATTTCAATTTGTCACAAGTGTCAGGGTCATCCACCATTGTTCTCTTACTTCATCCTAGTAAATATATGCCAACATCTAGCCCCGGTCTCTTTAATAACCAACCGTTCAATAAATAAACCTATATCATTTTGTCTATTTTAATCTATACAGTAAATATGTTAAGAATCTCATTAACTGTTCAACATAAATAGTCTTTCATTTTACTTTAGGAATTCATGGAAAACGTTTCAGAAATTTCCAAAAAACTTCTTATTTCTAATAATTAAAATACAATGGATTTTACACTGATTAATTCATAAAAAGCCTGAAAATTTGCAGAAAAATCTAAATTCAATTTTTAAGTTCTTCAAACACCTTTCTATAATTTTTAGCAAAGTTTCATATTTTTCAAAATGATCAAATTTTTAAATGGTTAATTTAAAAGACTGAATTATCAAATTTATTAGATGGCAGAAATAAATATGAGTTCCTTTATTAGATTCCAATTAATATGCAGCTTCTAAAGAAAATGTTTTAGGTTAAAATAATGTATATACAAAATTCCTAAATTTCAATAATCCTGTTTTCAAAGAATAAAATATAGAAATTACTAGATCATAGAATTTGGTATAGGTTTCTTTACAAAATAATTTTCCTTTACTAAGATGAAGTTATAGAAAAAATTGCAAGTCAAATTAACGCTATTTTTCAAAATGCCTATTTCTTTATATTTAATTAAATAATTTAGTTTGAAAAATCTATTCTTAATCTTGCTACCAAATCTTAAACTATATTATGGAAAATATCATTTATTTTAACATATCAAAAATATAGAATTAAACATATTTTAGCATGAAAATTTTCAAATAAGGACAAAACAATGTTTAATTAAGATTTTCTATTGTAAGGCCAAAACAATAAAAATTTAGTTTCAAATCTTATTATTTCGATTCCAAGCGTTAACAGTGTTTAAATTGTACTATTTAATAATATATTTAATTAACATAGCATTCAAAAACAATTAATGATGATAAGGTGCAATATAGTGCCAATATGGTGTCATAATATTCAATAATTTCGATGACATGAGATAGTGGATTCAAAATCATCATAAAACATTCATAGCAACACAAAACATTCCTAGCAACCATTCAACCATTCAACCTTGTCATCTAACATTCAATTCAATTCATTTTCGATCTCCAGTCGAAATTAACGTTAGATATAATTTCCATACGGTGAAAATTCTATCTTATTCTCATTGAAATTTCATTCTAACTTTATTTTTATCATAAAATGTTAAATTCAATACATGGATTTCAAGTTATTTCTATTAATTTCATTTCAATTTGTTACAATATGTCAACATTAAATTCAAGTCCGATATCTCAACATGTCACCTAATATTCAATTCAAGTTCAATTGAATATTATGATGTCAACATAAAATCCAATTTCAGTGTCATTTTCAAAATATGACAACAACATTAAATTAACATTCAATTCAAAAAAGTAGAATTAAATTTAGTTGCATAAGGAAATATAGATCGTGAGTTATAACACTCATCATTGACTTGGCGCATTAAAATTTCCAAAAAAAGATCATGAGAGCCAAGCATTCCATAATAAGACGACTATCAACTTAGGCACCTCAGAACCAAGTTAACAAACGTCAAAAGCCACTGAATCAAGGCAAATCTTCCTACCAAAACCTCGAAGCTAAAGCAACCTCCTTGCAATGAAAACTGGATAAGAAAATAGGTTGACTTCTCATGGGTTTTTAACCATATTGCATCGTGAGTTTGAAAAAGTGCTATGAAGGGAATTTCTTCCTTATCGAGTTTATATAGTTTCAAAAGAAGAATCACTGGATTTGGATTTATTTTTGAGATAGTTAGGGCTTGAAAAAGAGAATTTATTTTTAGAATTAAACATTCAGGACAGAAAATAATTTGGAAGAAAAAATTGAATTTTGGCATGACTACTCTCAAAATTTGAAAAGGTAATAAACATAAAGTTTTTCTTATTCAATTCTCTTCGGTTCAAAAAAGAATAATTAGATTTGGAGTTGTTTTGAAGAATAAAAGTAAAGAAGAAGAAAGGAGGAAAAGAGAGGTGAAGAAGAAAGAGAAAAAAATTGATATCTCACTTTGAAAAAGTATCCAGGAAAAGGAGTTTGGAATTGAGCGGTGGAAATAATGAAAATGAGGTGGTAGGTTTAATAAAGAGGAAGTAAATTAAGGGATGAGTTTTTAGAAAGAAGCTACATGAATTGGGGAAAATAAACGAAACAAATCGAGGCTCAATATGCAGGTTTTAATTAACAAGAAAAATGAATGACCAAGTTAGCAATTGAAAACTAGCTTTTGAAATCCAATTCCCAAATGTATTCTCAACCTAATTAGTCTCACTAATCCAAATAGACACAAATTTATACCATTAAATTCTTTATTAATTTTTTTTATTAATATGTGCATATTCCATTAACTCAATCAATCAATTAACAAACAGACAATCAATTAACAATCAATCAATCAATCAATATATTGTTATATGTTACTCAACAAATTTTATTAATTCATGCACACACACATACATACATATACATACATACATACATATATCTATATATATATATATATATATATATATATATATCGATCTTTGAATTACAAAAATGATTTAAAAGTTTTTTACTCTACTATTTTAACTACTTAATGGTCACATAAATGCAACCAATTCACAAGTTTTAACAAAACATAAAATGGGATATAACTATGTGTGAATATGTGAAATTAATGCACAATTGTTAACACAAGATAATTTCTTATTGATTCCACAACATTTATACAACCTGAACCCTTTGATATGTTAATTCAAACTCAAAATTTTCTTTTATAAAATTGCACTTACCTTTAAATAAAAACATTCATTTATTTTTCAAAAACATTCCTTTATTTCGATCAAACTGTTCTTTTTTTAATATAAATGTATGTTTCTTTTGTTAAACGCCATTAGTTACGATTAACATTTTATTTCCTTTCATTGAATGATTCCAATCATGTTATTGCAATTAATTATAATATTAATTTCTAAAACGGACATTGGTGATGGGAGGAGAAACAAAACAATTGTATTAAAACAAATTTATAAAATTATTGTATACGACAAAATTTATAAATATTTACTAAGTAGCTGATTTCTTATTCCCATAATCAAACTTATCGAAATACATTTCAAATAAATTAACCTATGCTTTTTTCCTTTAACAAAATCATTCATTATATTCTTTATTATATTTACCATTTATTATTCCAATACATGTTATTAATTACATACTGACCAATACCATTAGATCGTATTCTAATGTGTGTTCCCTTTGATCTTATTGCAATCTATGTCATTAATAGGAACTTAAATTAAGATAATAGACTCGTCTTCTAATAGAAGTTAACATAAATAGAATAAAAAAATTAATTTCTAAACAATTCTTTTCAAAATTTCGTTCAATTCAAAAAATAATAATTGTGAGTAATATGGATCGTTGCAATCTTCCCTACTTAAAAATTTTCATCCTCGAAAAGGAAGAAGCAAAGAGTCTAGCATTTTGATATATTTTACTTAAGTAATCAACTTATAAAGCATTTATACTTACTTTTAGTTTTACTATAATTTCAAATAGTAAATAACCTTTTTTAAAATACCTTTCAAAACATTCTTATATATGCTTGATATCTTAACTAGTTTATTATTTCTCACTTTCAAGACCAGAAAATAAATGCCGATGATGCTGTAGTTATTATCAGAATTATTTTCAAGTGACTAGAGCGAGATCCAATACTATTAATAGTCCCTTGAGGGATGTTACGTTTATCCTCGTTCTTACAGAATTTGATTCATATGTTAATTAGACATATGCCTAAAATCTCTAAGTACTTGGTAAAGAAATTTTAACATTAAGTGAAGTACTTGAAAAACCTTTTTATAAAAAAGAACATATATTAAAAAATAATTCCAAACATACCATACTACAAGTAATAGCTTTTCAAGGCAATTCATTTATACCATAAAATTTCAAAACGGATAAATTTTTATATATAACTCTTCTATAATCTTTCTAAATTTTATACTTGAAGGAAAATTTGTATAAATCTAATTTATGCCAAATCAATAACCTTCAAAATTTGAATACATGTAATATATTTGAAAATATTTTTTAACATCATTTCTTATATCTAGATAGTTATATATTTAAGTTATTAAGTCCATTTTTGATAATTTGGATAAAATTCTGTTTAAGGAAGAGGAAAGACATAACGGCCTGGAACTTCACAACAAATAATTAACAAAGAAACATTCAAACACTTACATTATTTGATACATTTAATGACTCATCAAAACTAAATTTTTGTTCACGTTCACAACCTCTGGTTTGCTTAAAGATAGAGATACCTCCTAAGCGTATTATTACACGCATCGCCTTTGGTTATTACTTAGATCATTACCTAAGCTATCTTAGAGTAAAATTGAAAGTTATTCCCAAAACTCTCCTAAGACAACACCTTAAAGTTTCTAAAGCCATACGATGTGCATGAATTATCCGTTCCCGATATCTGATTTGATCACTTGCTCAAATACATACATTTCTTATCCAAACTAGTACAGATCACTTTTAGTTCTCTAGTGCGGAGTTCAATTTGATTCCTGGATTTAATACCATTGTTTTCCTTATGTAGTTATAACATAGGTATAAATCATCCTTGCTAACTCAAGGATTCGTCTCAAGTACCCGCCGTTTAGAATTTAGTAAAAATGCCTAGTCCAAACCGATGTAAGTCAACTAGAAACCCTATACTCGAACTATAGATCAAGTATGGTTGTGCCAAAATCAATTCAAGTCGCTTACCATATAGGATAACTTATTTATTCAATCTTAGCCTAACATTTTTGTTCACGCTTATTTATGCAAAAGGCATCACTTTTACTACTATAATCATTTATGAAAACACTTCATAAGTACAAGTTAAGTTTAGACTTGAATAACTCTCTCTTTTTTCCTAAGAGTTTATACCAAATATTGGTTTTAATTTCTTCTTCTACTTCTTTGAAATTCACGTGAAGGCCCAACAGTATCGAAAATTTTATACAATTTTAATGTAAACAAAACATGGTAATAAATAAGACAGTGTTCATTATAATCTTATCATTCAATTTAATATATTTTAAATCTGGTTTAAATCATTCTTTCTAAATCTGATAATTTAAATAACTTATGTCAAAAGTTTTTACAAATAAAACACATATTATATAAAAATATTTTTTTGGAAGAGAAATTTTAAAATTAAGTACCCAGTTTTTATTTAAATATTACCATATATTGAGAAAATAGTTTTAAAAATGATCTACCATCACTTACTTAGATTTGCTCCAACTTAACTCGTTTTGATCATATTATGAAAATGAGAATAACTTACTAAGTGCACTACAATGTTTGCTTAAACAATCATCTAATCATAACTTAGAAGATTCAATCGAGACATTTTCCCTAAACTACCCAAAGAAAAATTTTATTTAAAAATATTTGTTCCTATAAATATATATGAGTAATACTACTATATATATATATATTTCAAAATCCTTTTTTTATAAAATTTATCTTCTAAATCATACGTATATAAAATAACCTTTGTATAAAACATTCCCCATTATATGATATTTTAATATATTTTCTAACTTTTATCCAAGATGGAATTGACTTTGAGTACAATAAGAAATCACATGGAAATCATACAAAGTAATGTCAACCAATTAGAGGTTTTATAGGGTTTTTTCTTAACATATATTTGAACCTTACTTAGGTTACACTTAATTCCGTTCTTTTAAATTTACACTTAATATAATTTTATTTTAAGCTTATGCCATTAATTTCAAATTCTACACTTTTAATTTTATGTTTACACTTTTAGTGTTAAAATTTAAACTTTCTGTTTGTATATATCAACCAAACCCATAAAACTAACTAACTATTTCAAAAGAAATATTTTCTTCTTTATGTATCAAACATTTACAAATCTCATATATAAAATCATTTTAATTTTTTTTACAACTTTTAAAACTATTATATAAGAAATAATAAGTACCCTCTCATATATATGATACACTCAACTCATAATAGGGCATTCTACTACCATATCCCCTAATCAGTTTACCCAAACAAGCTTAGGTGTTTGGCCAACTAAAGCTTTGAGGCCGACTATGACAACCCGCCATTTCAGACAGTTCAAGTCGACAATAAATCACATATGTCTAACTCAAACAGTCCAAAAGACAGTCTATCAATGAAATTTGTAAAGAAAATAAGAAAAGAAGAGAACAGTGTCACAACGGAATGATAAAATACAATAATTACATGAAAGTTCATGAAGCTATTTTATAATATATATTTAATTTCATTTTACAATATAATTCAGAGCTATACATGCAATAGACATAGAAAAATAATGTTGCAATACAATACTAGTAAATATGGTCTTCCAAACTTCATCTTCAAGAAACAAACGTCTTCGAAAAACTACAACAACTGAGAGTGACCTGGGAATAAAGAAAAATAATACATTCAAGTCAAGATTATACATGCTTATGTAAGTAAATTCAAATCAAGCAATAAGAGTACAATAACTTAAGAGATGTTACAAGATTTTCCATCTTCTAAGAACGCATTAAACTATCTATATGTAGTAAGATATGCTATATATGTAATATCTATCAGTAAGGTAAATATTAAAATAGCATTAAGCCATCTTAACACATTTTTAAGCATGTAGTCTATGCAGGTCCTATAACACCATTAGTAATATCGGTAGCTGTCAATGAGTCTCATATAGGTATAATACAAAACAAAATTGTAATGGTCTCATATTGAAAAATCATATGACAGGGCACGTAGGGCAATGTCCAAGGTAGGATTCTACTAGTTTACCTTTTTTGGCCTGTCGTAACCCTAACGGCCGACTGCGTCCATAAATTCCAAATCAAATGTGCACAACAATCAAATTCAAAATCAAGATTGTAATATGAGAAAAAGATGTTTGTTAAAGGTGCTAGCATATTGGCCAGATTTAGGCTCATGTTTTAGTCATTTCAACTTGACACAAGTGCCAGGGTCATCAATCATCGTTCTCTCACTTTATTCCAGTAAACATTCACTAACTAAACCTCTACGTTCTGTATTACATCCAACGCACACAAAGTTATTAAAGTGGTTCTGGTATTGATAGAGTATGCCAATATTCGGTCTCAGTCTCTTTAATAACCAATCATTTAAGAAATAAAAGTATGTCGTTTTGCGTATTTTAATTTTTGCATTAAAATTTGTTTAACAGTACCAAAAAGTGTTCAACATAAAAAGCATTTCATTTTTCTTTAGGAACATGAAGAAATTTTTAGTTTTCCACAAATTTACTGTTTTTAATAATTAAAATACATCAGATTTTAAATTAATTAATTTATAAAAAGCCTGTTCCCCTAAATTTTCAAATGGCTAATTTTAAAGACTGAATTATCAAATTTATTAGGTTATAGAAATAAATAAGAGTCTCTTTACTAAATATTCTCCAAATAATATGCAGGTTCTAAAGAAAAAGTTTTAGGTCAAAGTAATATATTTAAAAAATGCCAAAAATTCAATAATCCTGTTTTTCAAAGAGTAAAATATAAAAAAATACTAGATGATAGAATTTGGTATAGATATCTTCACAAAATATTTTTAGTTTACCGAAATGAAATTGCAGAAAAAATTTCACGTTAAAATAACACTATTTTTTAAAACGCATATTTATTCATATTTAAATAAATAATTTATTCCAAAATATCTACACGCACTACAAGAAAACATGTTATTAATAACGCCATTTAATAACGCATTATTCTAAAGCGTTATTGTTTACCTTTAAATATTTGTCCTTTTGTTTTGTACGGTACATGTGTAACGTTTTTGTCCCAAAATTTGCATCTCCCACCAAAAACACTTAACCGGTTTGGTCTCCCTCCCAAATAAAAATTAACAATTTTCATCTCCCTCCCAAAACAAATTAACCCTAACCGATGTTCTCTTCCATCTCCATCTCTAGTTATCGAACTTCAGCCGTTCTACTCCATCTTCGATCTTCAACAGTTGTGAAGTCGACGTCGTCTCGAACCCTAATCTCCAATCTTCAATTTCGCTCTTCATCAGGGACGGAGGGATGTTTAGAAATGCAATTCACATAAAAAAGTAGAAGCTGTCAATATACAAAATGCCTTTTCGTAAATAACAAAAAAACTAATTTCGATCGCAGGTTTCTTCTCCAGTCGTTGAGCAAAAGTTGATCCAAACCAGGCGCTTCAAATCATCATTCCGTGCCTCTCTGGCATCATCTTACTCCGTTTATCTCATCCTATCAATAGTAATGGTAATCTGCTAATCATAGCTTTAATTCTCGCTGATTTGAATCTAATTAATTAGGATTTTACTTGAATTAATTATTGAATCGAATGGAGCTATTGATTTGAACATAGCTAGTGATTTTGGGTTGATTTGAATAAATTTTACTTGTTAAATTATGACTGAAATGAATTTTTTATGAAATGATACTCCTTATAGAGATAGATTTGCTGAAATGGTAATGAATTTACTGAAATGATACTCCTTGGAGACTACCGCTCCCGAACCCCCACATTTTTATGACCTCATCGAACTTAAACCCTGACTACGCCACTACTCTTCATCAATATCTTCTAGGTTCGATGTTCATTTAATTACATGTTTACGGTGCTCCTAGCAACGATTCAGTTTATAGAAGATACTTATATGAAAATAAACGAATTCAAGCCTATTGTTACTTATTTTGATTTGGCAGATAATTTGTTGGCCTATTTTGATGCAATGGAACAAAATAGACCAACCGGTATCATCGTCCTACTGTATAATAAAACAAAGTAGGAGAACAACGAATAGGAAAAAAATCCATATTACATCTTTCTGCAAAATCTCATCCGGATGATGTTATCCAATATGTAGGCCACTAGTATCTAAAATGTTTCAATGAAATAATTTGCTAAATATAAGCATATAGAATAAAACATTAAAATTACTATATGTATTTCTAATTAAAATATAAGCATATCTTATACTCTCTTAAATTTTGTTGAGTGTCCTTCCATCTTGTATGTGATTAATATGTAGCAACCACCAGAGAATGGATAGCTCTATTTCTACTTATTAATGATGCAAAGCTATTTTATAGTTTGAACTTTCAAGTATAATGAGATTGATTTAAATTAATGTTTTTACTATTATTAGAATGACTAATATAATTTTAAAAACAAAATATTGTAATGATATCACTTTCGGTGAATATGATATCATAATGTGGATTCAATATCTTCTTGGCATTTTAAAATCTGATAAGATGTGTAGCCAATCTTTATTCATACATGCATACTTACATGTTACATCTGATACACTTGGATGGTTCGTTACAAACTGTTGTTGTCAATAGACAACTCGTTTAGCAATACATCTGATATACATGTTTGATTTGTTAGCAGTTTATGATGGTTTTATCTATGATAGATTTTCTTGATCACGTAGTAGTAATAATACATAGTATTAATCAGTAACAACAATCATGTTTGAAACCTGGCAGTTTCAATTCAAATATGTACATAGTTTTATAGGAATCATGTATGATACATGTATTTACATATATTAATCAAATTATTTGTGTCTATGTATCTATTTTATCAATTTAGTATACACTTTGTGACTTAAGCTCCTCTTTAGTCACCAAAAGTCCATGAAAACCATAGAGGACTCGCCTCGGCAGCAATACCTTTACGACAATCTCCAAATCCTCAGATTTAGCATCCATCACCACAAACCTGGAATCACATTTCCTCTCATCGTGCACATACGTAACGACATACCCATCATCCTCATCCCCATTTTTTCCATCCTTAACAACAAAGACCAAAACATCCTTCTCCTAACTTTCTTTCGCCACCGTACAGTCTCCACTCTTTCCCACCTTCTTAAAATCAAGTTTCGCCACTCCTCTAATTTTAGGCATCAGATATCCTATTCCTAGGTAACCATACCTATTTTTCCTTCCTACATATCCAAGATATATAACCTATAATCCAAATTTCCTGCAAAGTTTACTATTAAAATGGGAAGTGTAGTGGCAAATATTTGGAGCTGAATGTGAAAAGTGAGGAATGGTAGCATGAATTTCAAGGGACACTTCCATGATGTCTCCTCCATTCATTATTTCACCTAAGGAAGTTGAAGAAGTAAGATCAAATTTACACTATCAAGTGAATATTGTTGCATTTCCCCAGATTTAACACCATATATCTAAACACTTGGTTTATAGAACAATGTAAACCTTTAGATACAATTAGTGCTAAAGGCACTATCACATCTTGAACTTTAGTGTTATACTAAACTCGTTCAAAACATATCCCTAAATTATCAGGCAGTCATGATAGAATGTAGAATATGGCTATATTATTTAAAAGATAAATTGCCAAAAGAATTTTATGAATTATTATACTTCTATTTAAATTGAGTGGTACTATGTACTGTAAAATGTTGTACTTTTGTTACTGTTATTTAAGTGAAAATTTTATACGCCTAGAACCATTTACAAAAGAACATCCGGTTACCTACGCAATAGCCTTAACACTATAAACACGCATCTGTGGCTGGGCTAGCACAACTAATTTGGGAAAATAATAATACAGGTAAATAACTGTTTCCATTTTCTTAGTATTTAGTGAATGTACATTCATGTATGTTTGCACATATAACTATCAATCTTCAAACATGGGATTTGATTTTTTTGTATTAGCTGATAACAATCTACGGAGAAGCCTCAAAGTTAAAAACAACAATTAGAAAGTTTATTAAGATGTATTCGCTAAAGCATAGGGTATTTCACCACTACTGTAGAATTTATATGCTTTGATGATATTATTATATAAATAAGAGAAGCTTATGTTGTTAACTCAAGGCAATGGATTTTATGACACTCATATGTTACATTTTTTAGAAAATCAATGTCTAGTTGTCGGTTTGTCTAGTTGTCAATATGTCTAGTTGTCAGTACAGATTGTTCCTCAAGATCATTCTCTGCATTTTTTGTTGTATCATCCGAGTTTTATGTAGTGTATTTTAGTTTCTTTTTTGCGTTTCTTTATCAAATAGTTTTACAAATTAGATTAGTTTCATGCAACTTTTTGTTACAACTTGAGTTTGAGAAAACACAGTATTGCAATGTTCTTATGTCCAGTGCTTGTGTAATACCGAGGCATAACCAGTAGCTCCCATGGTTTACTATTGGTGAACTTGAAACTTTTACCCTCACCAAAATTGCTGAGATTTACTCTAAAATCTAATCGATATAGAGTAGTAACAAACATCTTTGCTAAACAAGTTTATTAGGTGCTTTTTTGAACTTGGATCAAACTTATTTGCATTAGCTATCATCGATGAAGTTTCATCTCTATCAATCACCTGGAGTTCTGTTATGCTTATTAACAATTATAGGTGCAGCGGGAAGTGCCAATGATCTCAATTAACACGATTGCAACTTTTTTGTGGTTTTGAAAGCTTCCTCTTTGTATCAAAACGGACAATGCATCAACTTGTAATTTATAATTTTCTCTTAAAGATTTGGCTTAAACCAAGTATCCTGTTAACAATTTTCAATACCAGAGTATCATTGTCATTTCACATGAGATTAAGTCTGAGTGTTAACTTTGTCTCAAGGACTGTTATTTTACCCTGCACTACCTTTTTCTGTGCCTGGTTAATGCAGTTGGTTGAATGCCCTTCTATTTAGGAGGTTCTGCTAAGTGATAATTTTAAGTGGAGCCAACAGGCAATGGTTTAGATATGGCGCAAACAATTTTAAAAGATAAACGATATTGAGGAAGAAGTTTATGATTTAGACAGATGTCTTGCATGTTGACTTACTAAGCCGGGTGTTTGTTAGATATCAAATTTTATTTATTTTACTAACATCTGTTTGGGGTCGAATGATAAATAATGAACAAGATTTACATATAGTCATATATAATCTCTTCTTTTATAAAAGAAAAAAAACATGAAATATATATTACCTGAATGGTCGATGAATTGATTTGGTTTGGTTAAGGTTAATTAAGTGAGGTTTGAGGAGTTTAATCCCTGATATGTGTCTGATATGTACATGTATCTGATATAGGCATATCTATGCTTATTTTGAATGTACGATTTTATGCTAGTGTATTTTTGGTTTGTTTTATTTAAGTTTTCACTGTTGTTTATTTTTTTTTATTCAGTAATCAGTGATGCATTGCAAAGTTATTGAACAAATAGTTATAGTCGATATATAACAATGTAATTGTGCAATTTCCAATAAATCTTACTTCTGTTTAGTTGATTTTCGTATTATAACTAGGTGACCAAGGTTAAATTTTTAAACCTCTTTTAGTCGATAATAATATTTAATTAAAAATCCAATGATTTAATTATACAGTTAAAGTCAAGCTAAAGTATGTTTGTTTTGTTTTGACTTATATTGTAATACATGTTTAGAAGTTTGATGCATTTATTATCTGCACAAATTCTAATTGAGATTAAATAATTAAATTTAGGTTCTTCAAAGAATGTCCACACCCAGATGATAAGCAATGGAAAGAACTAAGTAGAGAATTAGGATTAGAACCACTGCAAATCAAATATTGGTTCCAAAACGAACACCCTCAAATGAAGGTTATACGCTTTCTGCTTTTGCTAATCAGCTATTGTACTTTTCACTTTTAGGACCAATTGCAAGTAATGTGCCAATCATCAAAGTACATAAATATATTATCTTATATTTATTTACTTGATGTTATTTACTCACAATATATAATTATAAGAATTTGGTGGGTGGATCAAATTATTTATGCGTGCTAGTGTGTGCCCGGTCATGTTTCATATTATGTACAGTTGTATGTTATTTCCAAGCTTGGAGGTTTCACTAATATCCACATTGGTGAAGTATGATGCATTAAGAATATGTATTTCATGTTGTGCACACACAGGGGGTTGGTAATGGTTGTAGTATTTGTGAAGGAGTTGATATTGTTGGGTAGTTGCTGTTAGATCTGTAGAACTGTGGTGAGAAGATGTTGATAGAACTGTAAGCAAGGTTGTGCTGAAGTTTGCTGTGTACTGTTGCTCTGTGTATTTAGTATTGCTGTGTATGGATGTCAGCAGTATATGAAAGAAAAGGTATTGTCAGTAGTATGTGCAAGTTGTGCCGAAGTTTGATTAGGGTTAGATGGAGTTATATGGTGGCTGTTAATGGATGTTTGAAGTGGCGTGATGGCAGGAGAAGTGTTGATGGCGGATGTTTTAGAAGTGTTGCTGTTGTTCATCAGCAAGCTGGGGCTGAGGAGATGAAAGCAATTGGCAGCAATGGTTTGTAGTGAAGCAAGCAAGTAGTGATTTTTTAGTATGGATGATGGTGTATGAATGTGATGGTATAGAGCACCATCTTGGAAGTGTTGTATTGATTGTTGTAGAGGAGGCAGCAGTTTGGGTTGGTCGTAGCAAGGAAGTGGTGAGGAACTGATGATATGGAGGTAGAGGAGGTTGAGGTGAAGGAGGTGGTTGAACACGATTGTATATAGTGGGAAAGATGGTATGGGTAATGAAGTTGTTTGGGATGAATGTTACAGTGGATTGAAAGGCAGTGTGGTTTATGGCAGTTTGTATTTATTATGAGGCATAGCTCTTGAAAAATATATCACGTTTGTTATGGAATGAATTTTGAGTAAGTCTTTACCGTTCATTTTTTTGTTTATTGTTACATTTAGTTATATCACATTTGTTTGTACACTGTAATGAAAAATATATCACATTTCTTTTTGAGCATGCTCTTGTGTTGTATTTGTTGATTATAATCTTTATTCGTTTATGAAGATTTAGTTTGATTGCTATTATTAAAATGTAATATATAGGCATAGCTCTTGAAAAGTGTATCTATGATTTTTATAGGGGCATATATAAGCTGTAAAAGAATTTATCAATACTATAACATGTTGATTTAATAGCGTGAAATGACCGCTATTGAATAAATATTTTCTAGCGGCAAAATGGTCTTATAAAGATTTCCAATTCCGTTGAGATTTAGCTGTATTGTAGCGGCGTATTTGCGTTATAAAACTAAGCTCAACCATAGCGGCATATTTTGTGTTATAAATATTCAACAGTTTTTTATAACATGTCGATATACAGCGCTTATCAAACTGCTATGGTTGTGATTAATAGCGGCTATATACTGCTATAAAAGACACTTTTTGTTGTAGTGACGTAATCTTACAACAAAATTTTATACCATACCATGAAAAATACCATTTATTTTAACATATCAAAAATTTATAACTTGTTATAAAATGAAGAAAGTAGAAGTCATTAGAGAGAGAGGAGGCAGAAAATATATTATTCATTCCTGAAAATAGAAATATATTTACATTACATAGCCTCCTTTATATAAAAGCTTTAGAGCTAAGGGTTTAACTCATTCCACGATGTGGGACTAAACAAAACAATGCAAAAGCATATTCGTTTCATGATTACATATATTGTAACACTCCCTCTTGAATATGCATCTTTAAAATCTTGAATGCTCTGATAACTTGAAATTTTCTCTTTTGAAACGTGTATGATGATTGCTCGCCCTCATTATTATCCTGCTTGTATTTATCCATTCAGTCGATATGGATATGGTCTGTTGCCTCATTAAAACCTCTGTAAAGAAAACTCAATTGGAAAAATCTTAAAAGACGGAAAGTGTGCAACTTGTGAAATCATAGATATCATACTAAAAATGATATTCCTTCTAAGAGTTTGATACTTCAGGATCAAAATAATGTCTCATTAAACCCTTACTAAGAAAAACCCAATGGGAAAAATCTTAATGAAGGAAAAAAAGAGTACAATGACATATCTTATTTTCTCATTTCTTCGAATGAAGTTTGATACTTCTAGATCAAACAAATGTCTCATCAAAACCTTGCTAAGAAAACCCTATGGGAAAAATCTTAGTGAAGGAAAAAGAGTACAATATAGTATGACATATTTCAATAATTTACAGAATCAAATAGAGTTTGATACTTCTAGATCAATACAATACTTCATTAAAAACCTTACAAAAGAAAACCCTATGGAAAAAACCTTAGTCAAGGATAAAAATACAATTTAATCAACATATTTGAGATTATTTCTTGAGAAAACGTTTGATTCTTCTAGATCAAGATAATGCCTCGTTAAAACCTTAGTAAGAAAAACCCAGCGGGAAAAATCTTAAATAAGGAAATAGGGTACATGTAACTTATTTTCAAATGTTACTGGAGAGTTGATACTTCTGGATCTTGTAACTTATTTTCAAATGTTACTCGAGAGTTGATACTTCTGGATCAAGATAACGCTTCACTAAAACCTTACTAATAAAAACCCAGTGGGAAAAATCTTAGTTAAGGAAAAAGAGTGCATTATAAAATATGGATGCTCCCCCTGATTTAAAAGTTTCCTCTGAATTCGTATGCATCTTTCGATAACTTAAATTGGTTATAGATACTTCTGGATCCATAAATATGTATCTCATTAATGAAACAATTTGTTAATAGTTTCATTCAATATAATCAAAATTTCCAAGATTTTTCCACCAAATATGATTAGTATTTTATGCATTCTGTTTGCTACCTTTACAAAAAAAAAATTCATGTGACTTTCTTTTTTATGCTTCGAATCAGTTTTGCATATTGCAACTACATCTTTGATGAATATTAAAAGGTCCATTACAACAATACTTAAAAGCAGGGAGTAATCTACTCATCTTAAAGTATATCAAGATTTTCATTTCAGCAATACTTAGAAGAAGGTTGTAATCTACATTCCATTTTCTTTGCATTCTTTATAACCATCAAAGTTATTTATATTCTTCAGGAACTTATATATTTTAATAAGTTTTGCATATGGAAACTAATACTTCAATGGATATTAAGAGTTTTATTATAATAATACTTAAAAATAGGAAGAATCTTCTCATCATGAATTATATCAAGATTTTCATTGCAACAATACTTAAAAGTAGGTTGTAATCTACGCTCCTTGTTCTTTGCATTCTTTAGAACCAAGAAAGTTATTTATATTTTTCAGGAATTTGTATACTTTCATCATTTAATATGATTTAAAACATATTTATACCTTCGGGGTATATTAAGCATTTCAAGTACTTTCGGTACTTTGCGGACTACATGTCCATATTTCTCTATTAGTAATGGACTCATGCTGGCCAGTCATGTTTCCCCTAATTCAAGATCTATTTATAAACATAAGCGCTTTATTATTTACAAATTTATCATCGATGATTATTTCTTATTGTCTCTTGACATGATTTATTGAGATCTCTTTAATTATCATGTTTTAGGTACCTAAACCACTTCTAGGGTAATTTGACAATCATGCCATTAGTCTCTTCAAGAGCAACCTTAAGTGTTTCTTTAAGAACACTAACCATTTTTATTTGGCATCTTTATTACTTACTCCAAAACTGACTTTTGTACCATATTTCAGATGTGGTTTACACATTTTGATCCTTCAGGGATTCAAATCTATATTGAAAAGTCTACTAGGGATATTATTAATAATTTATCAAGTTACTTAATATTTTGCATCGTTATACATGTTAACAAATATTTGACACTAATGATCAAAATGAACTTGTATCCCTTATCCTCCCCTCAATGTTGACAAACATTGTCACTTTAAATAATAATCATCTTTGGATTCTCATTTTGATCCATTATCATATTGCTACTAGAAAATACACCATACATATTAATAATAGGGGGATAATTCTTTTATCAATTGATAAGATGCATTCAAGTGATATTTGTGAGCTTCTGGCTCATGTTTAAATATTTGATTCAATTATACCAAATTTCGTGAAATATAATCTTGTTGGAACTGTACTAAATTTTTTACAATAAGCTTCCAGCTTTCAATTTTGGAGATAACGCAAATATATTCTTTGACATTTTCATTGTAGATCCAATATTGTAGCTATTCATTTATATATCCTCAAAACTCAATAAATTTCTTTTAAATTTGCATGAGTATAATGTATTTTGAATCAAGATATATGTACCGTTTGGTAATAGTATATGGGCTCTTCCGAACCCTTCAATTATATTAGCAGATTTGCTATGGTTGAAATTTTAAGGTAAAATATATTTAGATAGTTTAGAGAAAAACTTCTGGTTTTTCAAAATCAAATGAGTAGTTGCACTATCTAGTAGGCGTATATTATCACTCAAATATTGATGGTCCATATCTTAAGAATTAAAGACAATATAGTTGGTCAACTATTAAAATTTGTAAGCATTAGATAAATGCTAATACTTTCCAAAAATAATAAAATGGATTACTGATTAATACACAACATTCATCGGTACATTATTTCAATTTTTTTAAAGGAATACATACAAGCACTAACTTCCAACTGGTTGAAACTTTAGGTTCAACCACTCTTTTCTAGTGTTTGGAAGTGTGACCATCTTCTAAGGACCGTAACGCTCCTTCAAGGAGTTTCATAAGTAAAAATGATCTTTTTTAATTATATGTCTTATTTTAAGATTGCCATGAATATGACACCTTAAAATATAAGAGCCTTTGTTTTATCTTACCGGGACATATTATTATCATTTTAATGGTATTTTCTAAATATTGAGATTGTAATTGAATGTCAGCATCCAATATCTATGACAAAAATTTATCTCCCAATAAATCCGAAGTTTTAAATTCAAGCTTGGCTATGTTCATCACATTACCAACTATAAGTGGAAATAAAAATGCATAAGCATCAAAAAAATTTTCATGGGTATATAATCAAAGCATTTCATAAAATAAGAACGCATATCTGATAGTAGTTATAGTGAAAGAATAAAAACATTACTGCAAAATAGTAAAAGACAACAAAATATAATCTATAAAAGCGACTATAATTTCTTATTTACACCATTTTGATAGCTCTAGATCCAATATCATTAATTGCATTCGTTAATTTCTTTGGAAATGCAAAACTACCCTTGAAAATATGGAAAGACCTTTATATGGATTTATTGTTGGAGAACTGATGAATTATAATCAAAGATTGTGCTGACTTTATTATGTTTACTTTCATAATATAGGCAGATTTAAGAATAGGAATAGGTGGTATTAAATACCATTTATCAATTCATAACAACTGCGTGGTAAATCATATTATATTTGATCTATTATATTTTACTTTTTGAAAGGCATGATTGGATGCATTGAAGAAGGAAAAAAATTAGGAAATAAACTTCCTATTAGAATACCTTGTTTTCTAGAAAGAGAGTAGGGGAGTATATATATTTCTGTGTATTTATTTGGTTTAGTAAAAGCACCAAATATTTTCTAGAGATTTTTATAATTATTATTATCACCACTTCTGGAGTGAACAAATTTCTTAACTTTTATTTGGTTTAGTAGTCAATACCATGGCCAAATATTTTTAGAACTTCAAGTTCCAATTTTGCTTTAAAATAAAGTCTTTGTTTAGTACTTTAGATCCTAAATGGTACAACTTGATTTTCATTATCAAACTTCAGGTTTGATTGCAATCGAAATTTACCATAATTTAAATTAGCGTTCCTAATAATTCAAAGCTTCACATCTCAAATTTATATATTTGAATTTTGATATATAATCCCTTTTTTTAAGGAATGCAAACTTGTATGCATAATTTTTATTTGAGAACTTCAGGTCTCCAATATTAAATAAATACAATGAAACAAGAGGACTCTTCATAATTGTATTTGAACATGAGAATCATAATACTATTTCTCTTCGAGGAAACAGTATTTACCACATTTGTAATGTTATTCCAACATATTGTTTTTATGTTATGTCTTCTGGACATATTAACATCTTCTTCTGGAATGTTAGATTTTGCAATATAAGGATAAAATAAATCTCTAAAACATCTCTTTAAGAGATTAATACACACACACAACCGATGATGTTTGTAATATCATATAAAATAGTATCTTCAGGATATTTGGTTAATATAATGTAAATGTGAAGATATAAGGTAAGGTATAACTCATTTGGAGATTTTTGTAATCTCTTGAATGCAGCATCATTATCTCATATGATAATTTATTAATTTCCTTTAAATTATTCAAGAAGTACAACCTTATCATTTTGCACAATTTTAATAGAGCTTTGGGATTCTAATTCATGAACTTCAAGTTCATTAACGTGTTATGAAATTTGGGTTCTCAAATTTTGTATAAACATTTTTTTAGAAGCTTGTACATTTTGATAAATTAAAAAAATACCGATAAGAATTCGAGCTTGTAAAGTTTTTCAGAAAATCTTTTCATAATTCAAGACTTCCGGTCTTAGACTTTGAGTTATACAAGTTCTATTAAAATAAGTTCTTTGCACAACTTTAAGTTGTTGTTAAACCTATTTCTTCCATTACATCAGACATTACTTGTCAAAATAAATACATCAAATGGTAAATCATATGTCTATTCTTATTCCAAATACAAACATACAACATCATTTGATTACAATAACTAATGTATTTAATACATTTATGATAAAAATAAATGCAATTAACCTTTATGTGGTCTAAGATATAACTACTGTCACAACAAAATGATTTCATTACAAATATATGAACTAATTGAACAAACAATGCTTAAAATAACACAATGTCATCTCAAATCTATGTTCCATATTACTCAATAATAAAAGTAAAATGAATATCTTAAAGTGAAAGTTTATTTCCTAATAATCATAATTTCTAAATAAACAAAATTACCATCTTAGATTTATCCATATCATTCACAATCATAAATAACTAGACATCTCAGTTCCAAATTATTTCTTTTATAAGAAAATTAACATCATAATTCTTTACCAAGTATACCAAAACAAATGTGTAAATCTTCAAATCAACGCAAGTTTTTTCAGAAATTTAGGGAATTAAGATTATTTTCCAAAAATAAAAATATTTCAGAACTTTATTTAATCACACAAACTATATACAGATCATTTATATCTTTCTTTCTACATGAGAAGCTACCTTTTGGTCTAGGAAAGACAATTTTCGCTTCAAACCAAATCCAAAATTATCAAAATAATATATTTCATATATAGATAAAATAAATTTGAAATCTGAGCATGATGTTATAAGAATTCAATAACTTATAAATAAGTCGATTCGAAACTTATTCAAAAATTCATAATGAAATCAAAGATGAGTGGATCTGATACCACTTGTTAGAAATTTTGAATGAATTCAAACTGAATTATTTATCTAATGCCAATTCTAAAAGAATAAATAAAATTGAGTTCAACTAGAAGATATGTAAAAATAAGTAATCGCAGAAATCATATCCGATTTCAATAATTAAATAAGAGAAAAGGATGAATATACATGAAAAAGAATAGATCTAATGATTAAAATATATAGATCTCAAAGACATATCATTTGAGCATGGCATTAAGATCTACAAAAGATCTAAAATAAAGTAAAATTAGAACATAAGATCTACAATAGAATAAGATCCAAAAAATTACATCTACGATTTAATGAGATCTAAGAAGATAAAATTAATAGAAACAAATATGAAAAAGATAAGATCAATATAATTAAATCTGAAAAATTGCTTACCATTTTGAGAACTATAATTAGATCTGAAAAACAAAGTAGATCTGATCTTCTAGATTACCACAATTCAAATCTATGATTTTTTGTTGTTTAGAGATCATGCTGATAACATGTTATAATATGAAGATAGTAGAAGTCATTAGAGAGAGAGGAGGGAGAAAATATATTATTCATTTCTAAAAATAGACATATATTTACATTACATAGCCTCCTTTATATAAAGTCTTCAAGAGCTAAGGGTTTAACTTATTCCATGACGTGGGACTAAACAAAACAACGTAAAACATATTCATTTCATGATTTACACATATTGTAATATAACTAAACCCTTTTATGCGTGAAAATTTTTCAAATAAGAACAAAATAGCGCTTAATTTAGATTTTCTATTCTAAGACCAAAATATTAAAATTTCAGTTTCAAATCTTATTATTTCAATTCCAAATATCAATGTTTTTTAAATTATACGATTGAATAATAAAGTTAATTAACATAATATCCACAAACAATTGATGATGAAAAAGTGCAGTGTAGCGTCAATAGGGTATCATAACAATCAATGGTTTGGAATGACATGAAATAGTAATTCAAAATCATTATAAAACATTCAAAGCATCACAAAACATTCATAGCAACCATTCAAATGTATAACCTTATCATCCAACATTCACTTAAATTCATTTTTGATCTCCAGTAGAATAATCTTCATATATAATTTCCAAACAGTGAAAATTCTATCTTATTTTCATTGAAATTTCATTTCAACTTTATTGTTATCATAAAATATTAAATTCAACTATTTATTCCAACACATAGATTTCAAGTTATTTCCATTAGTTTCATTTATATTCATTACTATATGTCAACATTAAATTCAAGTCCAAAATTTCAACAGGTGACACAATATTCAATTCTGGTCCAATTCAATAGTATAATGTCAACATAAATTTCAATTTCATTATCGAAATAATACGACAACATTAAATTAACATTCAATCCAAACAAACTAGATTTATATTTAATTGCATAAGGAAATACAGATCGTGAGTTGTAAAACTCACCTTTGATTTAACGCATTAGAATTTCCAAAACAAGATCTAGAGACCCAAATGTCCCACAACAAGACAACTATCAACTTAGGCACTCAAAATCAAGTTAACAAAATCACAAGCCACTAGAACCCAGGCAGCACTTCCTACCATAACTTGAAGCTAAAGCATTTAATCAAAAATGGATTAGAAAATAGGTCGACTTCTCATGAGTCTTTGAGTAGATTGCATCACAAATTTGAATTGGTCTGAAGGGAAGCTCTTCCTTATTAAATTCTATATGGTGTTAGAAAAAAGAATCACTAGTTTTATTTTTTGAGGAAGTTATGGCTTGAGGTAGGAGGAGTACTTTAGAATTAAAAATTTGGGACGGAAAATGATTTGGATAAAAGATTTGAATTTTGCATGACTATTGTCAAAATTTTAAAATGTAATAAACATGAATTTCTTTCTTATTCAATTCTTTGACTAAAGAAAGAATGATTGTATTTGATTATTTTGAAGAAGATAAGTGAAGAAGAGGAAGGAGGAAAAGAGAGGTGGAGAAGAAAGAGAAGAAAAATGAAATCTCACATTGAAAAAGGCTTTAGGAAAAGGAGATTGAAAATAGGAAGTCGAAGCAATGAAAATGAGGTGGCAGGTTTAATAATGAGAAAGTAATTTAAGGCTTCGCTTATGAGTTTATTTTCTATCGCTTTTGAATGGTTTTGGATGGCTCTGTATTTTAGGGGTTTTCATAACCCTTGCTTGTAAGTTATTTTTCCATACTGGTTGTTAAAACCAGTGAAAATAGTACTGTGTAATTTACATGGCAATTATCAACCCATCAAATTTGGATGTTTTGAGGGGTTATAACTTTTCCCCAGTTTCGTCCCTACTATTTATATGGTAGAATTAAACTTCTCAAACATAAGGATATTTATGTAATGTGATGCTAATGGAAAACTCTTAAGATCAGTGTGTATTAAACTCTCGAGCATGCATTGATCGGTTGTGACAACACTTCTTCTAAACCAATCGAAACCACTACGATCAGACCAAAATCGGTACTCTCAAAACCTCTCATAACCGATACCATAAAACTCTCAAGCGGAGCCTAAGAGATGAGTTTTTAAAAAGAAGCTACAAGAATGGAGAAAACAAATATGAGGCTCAACGGGCAGGTAGTAATTAATATGATGAAATGAATAACTGAGTAAATAATGCAAAATAATCTTTTGAAATCCAATTCCCAAACGTATTCTCAACCCAATTAATCTCATTAATGCCAAACATATAAACATTCATACCATTAATAGATGTTCCAATCTTTTTACGAACCTACAACTGTATGCCTTTTTATTAACCAATTACAAGTGTTAGTGATTTAATGAAGAAGTAAATAAATAGATAAGGCTCAAATAATAGCAAGACAGCAAACATGGTCAATTTTGTACGTAGATAATTTATGAAGATTACATTTTCTCTATTAGTCTGTAATCGTGATGGTCCATAACTTTTATGTAGTAGAACGAAAAATGCATGGCATATTCATTAAGTATTATGCTTTTTTTTGAATGCATTGCTTTTTCTCCACCTGCAATTTATTAAATAAACAAGTTCAGTTATTCCTAGCAACCAAAATTATAGGTTGTTGATGTCGAGAGGAAGAAATGAAGTTGTGAAATTTCGAAGGAGGAATAATTGTAAACTTGGCCCTCCCAACTTATCTGTTAAAATTTTATCAGTTAGTTATTGGATTTGTCGCTATGAAATTTGTTACTAAGAAAACTTGTCAAAATTCCAAAGTTAATTTGTTAACAAAAGGTTGCTAACATCACAAAGAATTTTTCTTTATAAGAGATCAATCTTTTCGAAAACCCCTCTCGAATGAGTTAATTGGGACAAAATACCTTTAGAGGGTGCCTTATGAAAGTGACAATTGTTGTGAGAAGACCAATCAACTCTTTGAAGCATAGGTTAGTGAGAGATCCACTCATTCATGCACCCTTATGGGTGGGTCGAAAGGGTAATTTATATCTCCTTTTTAAGTGGATCGAGAGGATTATTTATATCACCTTTCGAATGAGTTGAAAGGATTATTCTGCCTTTCAGAGGAGAATTCACCCTCGAAAGTATAGTTTCTATTTCCACTAAGGGACTCCTTTGAAAGGGTTATATGTTTTGAAATATCTATGTTCCTTTTGAAGATGTCCAACCAACAAGCATAACGTAATATTCATACAGTGATTCACTTTCGAAACCCCATTCGATTTCAAAAGGATACTTACTCTTTGAAAGGGGCTCAATGTATGAAATACAAATTCGATATGCAATGGAATAACATCTTGGAAAAATAATATAAGCTTAGTGAACTTATTAATATCGAAATATCATCATCACGTCAATATAACATTTGTTATCATGAAAGGTGATGATAATATTATTCGAATTTACAATGTCTTAGTTGATCCCATGGCATTGCATAAATCAAATAGGGATTAAGAAAATAAGTGCACATCATGTGCAGTTGGTCTGTAGTCAAGCTAATGACCAAAATGATCTTCCCCATATTCAAAATCGATATCGGATCCATGCGACCACTCATTTGCATTTATATAAATTAGATTACAAGTAAGAAGAATTTTCCCTAAATTGATTTAGGATTACAAAGGATTTTCTGTGAAGTAAGAAAGAGAATTAAGAATTCCCAATCTGCTCCCCTAAAATCGTACCCTTAAGTTCATTTATAGATGTAGGTTCACCTCCTTTCGCGTCCATACTTTTGATGCTGTCAAAAGGTTCTATTCCAAACCTGTCACATTCATCCTTTTGCCTGCATCCTTTCGTTTCCATAGCTTTGAAGGCGACCGCTTGGGTCACCCTTTTTTCCATCATCAAAAGTGTGTTATAATTCTCCTATACTGCTTCTGTGTGCTTCTAGAACTTTCTAAACCGTCGAAAAGTAGCCCTTAGTGAAAGGGTTAAGATTCCTTGTTGCGTTATTTATATGTAAGCGGAAGTACCCTCAAGTACTTCTTATCCTTTGAAACCTTTGTCGTTTGCTTTGTCTCTTGGTGCTAACCATGAAGAGTGATCATATGAGTGAATGAGGGAGTGCTTTCGAAAGGATTAGTAGGTTATGAGAGGTCTATTGTGAAATGTTGCTTTATCTCATACGAAACATGTGACGACCCGCAAATCCATACCCTTTGAATCGACAATAAACCATACATATCCGACCCAAAAAGCACAGATTGATAGAAAGTCATGAGAAAGAAAAGAAGAGAGAAGAAGAGAAGAGAATAAAGAGAGAAGAGAGAACCAATAGAACAATACAAAATCTCACAACATAGCGGAATAACATATAATATCATATCGATGATCTTTACAAAATAGAAATTGTATATACATACATCAATCAAAGTTCAACACTCAATCACTAGTTATCAGCCCGGACAGTTATAATAACATATCCTCACAAGTGCTGATAATATAAACAATAAAAAAGCGCAAAGCAAATAATAAATAGATACAAGTATACGAAAATGAAGATCTCCAGCTCTCCAGCTGAAGCTCCAAAAGCTCCAAATCTGTAACAACCCAGAATTTCCGATCCCAAAAACTCCAGATAGTTTATGGAAAAAGAAGAAAAGAGAAAGAAGAAAAGAAAAGAACAGAAATACCTACATCTCACATTCGCAGCAGACAAAATATAATATCAAATAAAATAACAGTTTACAAAGAAGAACTTTATTAGTACATTTACACTTTTTTTTTATATATTAGAGTTACAACATTTACACAACACTGGACAGTTTAAAACAACATGTCCTAGTTATACAATAACATATCACAGTGGGAAACTTTCCATACGTTCCTGCCCTCCAGCTCGCCTCCTGAGCTCCAGAATGTCCTTACTTGAAAATCTGTAATACTCGGTCTGACCCGAGCATTACATCAAAGTAACATCCGGATCAGGCTGGAAACCAGCGTGAGTAAACCCATCTAACATGGAATATAAAAGCATACAACTTATATAAACACGGGGTAACTTATATCAGATACAAAATTTACAAATTGTTATGGACATTCTTATTTCACTCACAAAATTCTAAGTACCAAAACTTAGATTAAATAGTTCAATTCATTCAAATCATTCCATTCCAGCTTATTGATTTCACATATCAATTTATAAAGAATCGAAGTGGTTTCGGATAT
This sequence comes from Allium cepa, assembly GCA_030765085.1. Lineage (NCBI taxonomy): Eukaryota > Viridiplantae > Streptophyta > Magnoliopsida > Asparagales > Amaryllidaceae > Allium > Allium cepa. Next base: position 397,628,455 of record CM060938.1, on the reverse strand, counting down.
TTTTTAATACCTGACTCCGGTCTCTTCGAATTCAATGCCATCTTAACCCATGTTATTCAAGTGAAAACAATTCACTTTTAAATACACGATGTCACTTTCACATAGCAGTCCATCATTGATAGATAACCACCTTATCACTGTTCGAGACAGCATATCATATCACAGACATTTCATACTAGAAATATCAATCAATCATTCATAAACAAGATTAATTAGTCACCCCTTTCCTTTTAATTACCTTTAATCTTGCTTACTTAACAAATATTTAATTACAAACTTAAAATTACTCATCCTTTAATTATCCTTTCTAATTACATTTAGTAATTATCCTTAAATTAATTTACCACAAATTAATTAATCTTCACCCTTTCACATTATCACATTTATCCTTAATTAACTACTCAAATCAGATATCCTATAATCATTTAAATTGATTAATTATCCTTTAATTAATCAATACTCATAAATTAACCAATCCGTAAATAATATCCTTAATTAATTGCACTAAGAAATTAATCCTTAATAAATTTCATTAAGTAATGCCCCTTTAACTAGTTACTATTAGGAACTGAGTTGATGATGTTTTGATGACAACAACCTTATATAGTTATTATACTTTACTTTATAAAATATATACTAACATTTCCATATAGATATATATATGTATATGTATATAGGAAGTATATGCAGGTATCATCGAAGACTGATCAGTATAAAGATTCAAGCATCAAGATGAAGATTAGAGATTCAAGATTCAAGACTCTAGAGAATCAAGATTTCAAGATCTCAAGATAAGTGTCTAGTATTTTGTTAAAACTTCATAATAGCACTCTCATCTTTCTTCCAATTTTCTTTTGGGATGGAACCCAATTTCTATCGAAACCAGTGGCTTACAAACCCACGACAAGTAGCTTACAAACCTACGACAAGTGGCTTACAAACCCACGAAAATCAAAATCATTTAAACTACTTTGTACAAGTTCTCGATTCCTATGGAGGAGCTCTGTAGGAAGGTTCTTGCAATTTCAGTTTGAATAGATTTTTCAAAATGTTTTTAAATCTGTTTTTCAAAATGTTTTAGCTTTCAAAATCATGTTTTCAAAAATGTTTTCAAACTTTGGTTTAGCCTTGAAATATTCCTCCATTCTGATTTTAAAAACTTCTATTTTTAAAACATCAAAACTTATTCTGATTTTAAATATTACTTATATAATTGACGGTCTATATCAATTATATACACATATAATTAAAATAATATTTTAAATTCATTCTCTATCTTAAAATATTGTTTAAACACTTTATTTTTCTTCAGAGAAGTTTCAACTTGTTTTAAATTCAAATGCTTTTACAAAACAACATCTCTAAAATTTTGAACTGAGGGATGTCGACATATGGGGATACCCCATGTCGACATGGTGACAGTTGGATTCAAAATTCAAATCTCAAAAGAAGTGTCCATTCGTTCAAAAACCTTTCGCCAATGGTTATGACTGTTGTGCATCTATATAAAGGCTTCCAAAACGAATTTTTTAACAACTAATTTTCTTATTTTCTTCACTCTTTCTTCTCCACCATTCCATATCCATAAAACTTCAGATTTTCTAGATCGTGCCATCATTCTGCCAAATTCTCAATAGGAAATCATTTAGATACTCTCTCTATTTGATTCTCCATCATTCTACTAAAGATCAAAGTGCTATTCTGTAACAACCCGCATATTTATCGATTTTATATTTAAATATTTTATTTAAATATTTTATCGTTAGTCGGATTTTAGTCCGAAAAGCTACTTTTTGCATACGGTCGAATTAGGACTCGGGACCACTCCCATTGAGTTTAAAATGCCGTTTGCGACCTTTTTGAGTATAAGCTTCGATATGTTTGGAGAAAGTTGATTTTTACTACTTTTCACTTTGGGTTTGGTTTTGGGCTCAGCCCTATGTTAACTTATGCTCAAATCTGAGCCACTCTTCCCCACTCACCCTCATTCTCTTCTCTTTTCAGTTTTTAGAGTATTAATGGTGGGAGAGATTGGAAATTAAAACTCCAAAACCCTAGTTCCTTTTGCAAATTCAATTTCCTAGCTCCAAATTCAAGAGAACCCATTGGTAAGCATTCTCTTTCTTATTCTCCAACTTATTCTCTTACCAATTTCAGAAATTTCCTAAACCTAATTTTGGGAATGTTCTTGTTTTTGAGCTTAGATTCAAGCTCAATTAGGTTGTGTTGAAGAGAGGTTGATTCTCCATTTGCTTTCAAGCTTCTTCTTGTTTGATTTTGTAAAAAGGTGAGATTTTTATCTCACATCTATGCTTATACTTATCTTCGATTGTTAGGTATGAATTCCTAACACTTATTCGTGTGCAATTGCTTTTGGTTTGGATTGATTTGGTGGATATTCCAATTTTTGGTGTTTTGAGTTCAATCCTTTAAAAATCATAACTTTGATGTTTGAACGTGTGTTTGGTGATGCATCGAGGAGCATATAGGGCCGGGTAGTTGTTTAGCATAATCCCTTGGTGCCGTTGCTCGAGAGAATGTGAATTGGTGGAGGTTGCATATCAATTTATGGGCATCATTATGCAGAGCATCAGGTTCGGCCGATCGACCCCCCTAGTCCGGTCGACCGACCTGCTAGTTAAAATTTGCCTCTGTTTCTGGTTCGGCCGACCGACCCCACTGGTTCAGTCGACCGACCTGATGCCGAGAAGGTTTTTTTAAAACAAGGTCCGGTCGACCGAGCCCTGCAGCCGGCCGACCGACCTGTGCAATTTTGCCTATTCTCGCCTAATTGCTTGAATTTCCAACTCTAATCGATTTGTGTTGTTTCCCTATTTGTTGTTATCATTTGTTATTGACTTTGATGACTTATTTTCTTTGGGAATTCTTGGAATATCCATTTCGATGGATTCGGTATCGATTTCTTTGGATTTTATTCACGTTTTCGAATGTGAATTTTAGCGATTGATTGTTCCTACAATCTTCTTTGTGTTTTGTCACTTTAAAAATATAAAGGTTTTCTATACTAGTAGTAAATATCAAAACTCTTTCCTCAAACGATTTCAATATTATTTTAATACCAAATTCGTTTATAAAACCGTTTTCCAATCTATTAGTATATATAAACCTATACCTCACTCGTATGAGAAATCTAATTAAACGACTTAGTAAAACAAGTGGTATGAAACGCTTGCGTTCACTTTGTCGGTTAATTCTTGGACTTGTTCGATTGAATCTCTTGTGACTATTTTACAGTGGAGATCTACAGTTTGTTCGTAAATATTTAAGTTAAGCAAGTGGTTATGGGACATGAAGCTAAACTCATATATTTACTAGCTTAGTGTAATTGACACTTCTCGTTGATCATGATGATCATCTTTGTGATTTAGACTAGCAATGTGCGATGTCTCTTTGTCTGCGAGGGAGACTAAACCCCGTTTTGTGGAGTTTCGACTCAATTTGGTGGGGTAGCAACCCATGGTCTTCAGGCCGTTTGTGGAGTTTCGGCTCAATTTGTGATGGTTAGCAACCATGGAATTAGCGTTCCGTTTGTGATACACGTGTTGGCGAGCTTTATGCTCCCGTTTGTGATAGGCCTCCCCCCCTTTGTAATTTTTGGATTTCTTGTGTAGTCTTCTGGAATTTGTGTTTCACCAATTTTCGTGATTTCCATTGATAAGTTTTATCAATATTTGTGCATTGGTGAATTTGTGCGTCATTGACCTTTGTGATTTCTGGATTTCTTGTGTAGTCTTCTGGAATTTGTGTGTCATTGACTTTTGTGATTGACATTGATATAATCGTCAATATTTGTGGTTTGATGAACGAAATAAGGAGTATGGCATTTCTTTGATTCTTGGATAGATTTGGTGATATTGATTAATCTCTCGTTGATTTTCAATTACTTATATATATCACAGCTTGGAATTGTGATTATTATGTGTTTAGTCATATCTCTTATTCTATATCGTTTCGTCTGATATTTATAGTTAGACTGATCCGTTTATTATTTTCTTATTAAATAATACTCGGGTCAGACCGAGATGTTACAGGTGCTTCTGCTTGACTTCTCTCTCGGGATTGATTTCTCTGATTTTTGGCTTACTACTTAGATTAGTAGTTTATTTTGGTGTATATTCGAGATATAGACTCCATAATGTATACTTATTCTTTTGTGTAGTTCATGTAACTATTCTTTTGTGGTATTGTGGATCTTTTTAGACCACTACTCTAATGTACACTTCCCGGTGTAATATTCATATCTATTTCCGCCTTTGTGATATGAATTGTCTGTGACTGATTATGTTATGTTTATTTCTATATTTGTTTCCGAAGATACTATAGCCACCGTGTGATATCTTTGAGTTTGTATCGGCATGTCGGATTTCCACTTAAAAAGAATTGCATGTTATACTATCTGACATATCGATGCTCGCACAAAGCAATTACATGGATGGTCGCTCCTCAACAGCCTTATTCTCCGTGCTAGTTGACAGCATTACTTCGTAGTGTTCTTGGCTAGCGTGGGTATAGAGGTGGGGCGTCACAGCTTGGCATCAGAGCCAAACTTGGGAACAATATGGAATAACAAGGATCATCGTCCTAAGTCTTTCTTAGGAGTCGTGCTTTAGGATTTTATTCGGATCTACGTACCGTTCTATCCTATTTTCTTTTATGATTCCTTGTTTTGTTTATCAAGATTGCTTGATATTCATTAGTGAATAATCTTCTTCTTGCTCTTCTTTCTTTCTAAGGAAGAGGAATGTCAAGACCAGGCCGTCCCAGAGCTGGACCATCTAGTGTTCCACCCCAAGATGGAGTTTTTATGACTGCTCAACAGCTTCTTGATTTAGTGACGAATGCTCAAGCAGCTGGAGCTAACCCGGAACCTACTCACCCAAAGTCGGGATTTGCACGCTTGTGTAGCGATTACACTAATTTGGGTGGGGAGCCATTCAAAGGTTCCGAAACTGTTATTGAAGTACAGGCTTGGCTAAGGTCATGCGATCGAATCTTTTCTCGCATGAATCTTATTGACCTTCACCGAGTTCAGGTGGCCTCAAGTATGCTCCGAGAAAGATCATTGGACCGGTACGAGCTTCTTATTTCTGAGATTAATGAAGCGGATCTCACCTGGGAGAAATTCAGAGAACGCTTCGAGTTGAAATTCATACCGGAAGCTGAGAAAGTGACATTGGCTCGACGATTTATAGACCTTGTTCAAGGTGAGTCCTCCGTGACTGATTACGTCGCCTCCTTCGAGTCGCTTTCCAAATATGGGGTTGAATACATCAACACCCCTCTAAAGAAGAACCAGAGATTCGTCTATGGCTTAAACAAAAATCTCAAGAAGTCATTACTTCTAAAATTAGAAGTTTCTTTCGACCAACTCGTTGATATCGCTCTTCGTCTTGAAGAGGCGGATAGGGAGAATGATGTTGAAGTGGTGGGTTCCAAACCAAACTTCAACAACAAGAAGAGGCCAAATAAATTCAAAGGACCTTATCCCAATGAGAAAGGGAAGCAAGGAACCTCCGTGGCAAAGACTTCTTCCTTTGGCCGTGGGGAATGTTATAATTGCGGTTCGAAGGACCATTATGCGAACAAGTGCCCAAAGTCTCTCTCTTGTCGCTACTACAAAGTTCCCGGTCATGTTATATCTTCATGCCCCAAGCTTCAGGGCAGGAAGGAGGGAAAGCTTAATGTTGCTCAATCCCCTGGCAAAACATCTCGTGGCCAAGGTATTTCTCATTCTATTCTGGATGGAATTATTTTATTTCGTGATCATCCTATTCGAGTTCTTTTTGATACGGGTGCGTCCCATTCTTTTATATCAAAAGAACTTGTTGATACTTTTTCCTTGGATGTTTTGTGTTTAATGACTTCTTTGAGAATTGCGAATCCGGTTGGTGGATCCGTGACAATCAGTTTATTGTGTAAAGATGTCGAGATTATTTTGTGTGATTTTTCTTTCCGAGCCGATTTGCATGTCATGCGATATTTAGGCTTTGGAATGATTTTGGGAATGGATTGGCTTAACCGTTATGAAGCTCATATCCTATTTCCTGAGCGGACTATTCATCTTCGACATCCTCAATCTGTTAAGCAGATTTCTATTAATCTTTAAGATTCAGTTTCCAGCTTGGTCGCATCTTTATATTCTTTAAATTCTCGTGATGACGATGATGATGATGAGGGTGATATTATTTCTCTTATTCACGTCGTTCGTGAATTTTCCGACATATTCGAGCCCATTTTAGGATTACCACCTAAGTGAGCAATTGAGTTCAGAATTAATCTTATTCCTGGAGCTCAACCTATCACTCGCCCTCCGTATCGTATGTCCAATAAAGAAAACGAGGAGATGCATAAACAATTATCTGAATTGGAGACAAAGCAATTTAGTCGCTCTAGTTCCTCGCCTTGGGGAGCTTCAGCTATTTTTGTGAAGAAATCCGATGGAACACTTAGGCTTTGCGTTGACTACCGCAAGCTTAATGATCTTACTGTCAAAAATAAATATCCTTTACCTCGGAATCATGATCTATTCGATCAGCTCAGTGGTGCTAAAGTCTTTTCACAATTAGACTTAGCTATTGGATTTCATCAGCTTCGTATTGCAGAGGATAACATTCCTTTGACATCGTTCCGTACTCGTTATGGATCTTATGAATGGCTTGTTATGCCATTTGGGTTAACGAATGCCCTGGCTTATTTCGTTGACCTTATGAATAGAGTTTTCAAAGACTTCCTCGATCGATTTTCTCTCATCTTTATTGATGATATTCTTGTGTATTCTAAAACCGAGGAGGAGCATGAAAAACATCTTCGGATTGTGTTGGAAACTCTTAGGAGTAATCAATTAAGGGCAAAATTTTCTAAATGCCACTTTTGGCAATCTCGTGTGAAGTTTCTCGGTCACATTATTTCCGAATCCGGAATTTTCGTGGATCCTTCAAAGATTGAAGCGATTCAAGATTGGAAGAGACCGGAGAGTGTGACAGAGATTCGTAGTTTTCTTGGATTGGCAGGTTATTATCGTCGTTTTATCAAAGACTTTTCTAAGATTGCTGTGCCTCTCACTAGCTTGACTAAGAAAGGCGTTAAATACATTTGGTCGGACAAATGTGAAACATCTTTTCAGAAATTAAAAGAACTTCTTTCTGATGCTCCTATTCTTGTTATTCCCGAGGGGAATCATGATTTCGTTGTTTTTACCGATGCTAGTCGCGTTGGTTTGGGTGTCGTTCTTATGCAAAAAGAACGTGTTATTGCTTACGCTTCTAGGCAATTGAAGCCAGCTGAGACTAGATATGCCACTCATGATTTAGAACTCGCGACTATTGTTTTCGCCCTTCGGATTTGGCGTCATTATCTTTTAGGAGAGAAATTTGTTCTTTATATCGATCATAAATCCTTGAAATATTTATTTTCTCAAAAGGAACTTAATTTACGTCAACAACGTTGGCTCGAGTTCCTTGCTCCTTATGATCTTGATATTCTTTATACACCCCGTAAGGGTAATCGTGTCGCCGATGCTCTTAGCCGTAAACAACAAGCTGTTGTTTCTATGATGATATCCGAATGGAACGATCTCGAGATCTTATCCACTTGTGAGATTCGAGACCGCGTATCCGATTTATGCTCATCATTTGTTTTATGTAGCCTTGAGGCTTATCCTTCTCTTTTAGACCGCATTCTTGAAGCTCAAAGGCTAGATCCCAAATTGGCTCTTCTTGGCCAAAATATTAAGGGTAAGATTGATATTGAAAGTTTGAAAGACTTTGATATCGATTCTCGTGGCGGCATTCGAAAATTTGGTAGACTTATCGTACCAAGTATTGGTGATCTTCGTAAAGATATTTTAGAAGATTCACATCGTTCTAAATTTACCATTCATCCCGGTAGTAGTAAAATGTACGCGGATATGAAGCGACTTTATTATAGGGAGGGAATGAAACTTGACATCGCTAACTTCGTTAAGCGTTGCATGACTTGCCAACTCAATAAGACCGAGCATCAAAGGCCCGGTGGGTTATTGCAACCTCTAGAAATTCCAATTTGGAAGTGGGACCAGATTTCCATGGATTTTATAGATGGCCTTCCCCGTTCTCGTTCGGGTCATGATAGCTTATGGGTGATTGTTGATAGGCTTACTAAATCTGCCCATTTTATTCCCGTTCGATCTAACCGAACCGTTCCTCTTTTGGCCAAGCTCTTTATCAAAGAGATTGTTAAATTGCATGGAGTTCCTACTTCTATTGTTAGTGATCGTGATCCATTGTTTACTAGTGGATTTTGGAAGAGTCTTCAAAAAGCTTTGGGAACGAAGCTTAATTTTAGCACCGCTTATCATCCTCAGTCCGATGGACAAACTGAGCGTGTGAATCAAACTCTTGAAGATCTTCTTCGTGCATGTGTGATTGATTTTGGGGGAAGTTGGGAAGATCACATTTCACTTGTTGAATTTTCCTATAATAATAGCTTCCAATCTAGTAGTGGTATGGCACCTTTCGAGGCACTCTATGGAAGGCCATGCCGATCTCCTTCTTGTTGGCTTGAGGCCGGTGAGAAGCTGGTTTTAGGTCCAGATTTTATTCGTGATTCCACAGAAAAGATTGATCTTATTCGTCATAGGATGAAAGAAGCCCAGAGTAGACAAAAATCCTATGCCGATAACCGGAGAAGGAAATTAGAATTTTCTGTTGGAGATCTTGTTTTTATTCGTGTTTCACCTATGAAGGGTGTTGTACGTTTCAGTCGATCGGGAAAGTTAGCGCCTCGATATATTGGGCCATTTCCTATCACCGAACGTATTGGTTCCATGGCTTATCGCCTTTTATTACCGGCTCAATTTTCTGCTATTCATGACGTGTTTCACGTTTCTTAATTACGGAAGTGCCTTCGAGATTCCGATTGTGTTCTTGAGCCCGGTGTTGTGGAAGAGATTGAAGTTTCGCCTAATTTAACTTATGAGCAACATCCTATTCGTATCATTGCTTCGGAAGTCAAACGACTTCGAAATAAAGATGTTCCGCTTGTTAAAGTTCAATGGTCTTCAAATCCTAAGGATTGTTCTTGGGAGTCTAGGGAATTCATCGAGCGATCACATCCAGACTTGCTTTCCCTTGCTCTTTTAGGTGAACCTTTTATTTCAAATTTCTTTTGTGTTGAGTATGCTTTTATGGTTGTTACTTTACGTTCTCTTCTTAAATATTGCGAGGACGCAATTTCTTTAAGGAGGGGAGTCTGTAACAACCCGCATATTTATCGATTTTTTATTTAAATATTTTATCGTTAGTCGGATTTTAGTCCGAAAAGCTACTTTTTGCATACGGTCGAATTATGACTCGGGACCACTCCCATTGAGTTTAAAATGCCGTTTGCGACCTTTTTGAGCATAAGCTTAGATATGTTTGGAGAAAGTTGATTTCTGCTACTTTTCACTTTGGGTTTGGTTTTGGGCTCAGCCCGATGTTAACTTATGCTCAAATCTGAGCCACTCTTCCCCACTCACCCTCATTCTCTTCTCTTTTCAGTTTTTAGAGTATTAGTGGTGGGAGAGATTGGAAATTAAAACTCCAAAACCCTAGTTCCTTGTGCAAATTCAATTTCCTAGCTCCAAATTCAAGAGAACCCATTGGTAAGAATTCTCTTTCTTATTCTCCAACTTATTCTCTTACCAATTTCAGAAATTCCTAAACCTAATTTTGGGAATGTTCTTGTTTTTGAGCTTAGATTCAAGCCCAATTTGGTTGTGTTGAAGAGAGGTTGATTCTCCATTTGCTTTCAAGCTTCTTCTTGTTTGATTTTGTAAAAAGGTGAGATTTTTATCTCACATCTATGCTTATACTTATCTTTGATTATTAGGTATGAATTCCTAACACTTATTCGTGTGCAATTGCTTTTGGTTTGGATTGATTTGGTGGATATTCCAATTTTAGGTGTTTTGAGTTCAATCCTTTAAAAATCATAACTTTGATGTTTGAACGTGTGTTTGGTGATGCATCGAGGATCATATAGGGCCGGGTAGTTGTTTAGCATAATCCCTTGGTGCCGTTGCTCGAGAGAATGTGAATTGGTGGAGATTGGATATCAATTTATGGGCATCATTGTGCAGAGCATCAGGTTCGGCCGACCGACCCCCTGGTCCGGTCGACCGACCTGCTAGTTAAAATTTGCCTCTGTTTCTGGTTCGGCCGACCGACCCCCCTGGTTCGGTCGACCGACCTGATGCCGAGAAGTTTTTTTTAAAACAAGGTCCGGTCGACCGAGCCCTGCAGCCGGCCGACCGACCTGTGCAATTTTGCCTATTCTCGCCTAATTGCTTGAATTTCCAACTCTAATCGATTTGTGTTGTTTCCCTATTTGTTGTTATCATTTGTTATTGACTTTGATGACTTATTTTCTTTGGGAATTCTTGGAATATCCATTTCGATGGATTCGGTATCGATTTCTTTGGATTTTATTCACGTTTTCGAATGTGAATTATAGTGATTGATTGTTCCTACAATCTTCTTTGTGTTTTGTCACTTTAAAAATATAAAGGTTTTCTATACTAGTAGCAAATATCAAAACTCTTTCCTCAAACGATTTCAATATTATTTTAATACCAAATTCGTTTATAAAACCGTTTTCCAGTCTATTAGTATATATAAACTTTTACCTCACTCGTATGAGAAATCTAGTTAAACGACTTAGTAAAACAAGTGGTATGAAACGCTTGCGTTCACTTTGTCGGTTAATTCTTGGACTTGTTCGATTGAATCTCTTGTGACAATTTTATAGTGGAGATCTACAGTTTGTTTGTAAATATTTAAGTTAAGCAAGTGGTTATGGGACATGAAGCTAAACTCATATATTTACTAGCTTAGTGTAATTGACACTTCTCGTTGATCATGATGATCATCTTTGTGATTTAGACTAGCAATGTGCGATGTCTCTTTGTCTGTGAGGGAGACTAAACCCCGTTTTGAGGAGTTTCGACTCAATTTGGTGGGGTAGCAACCCATGGTCTTCGGGCCGTTTGTGGAGCTTCGGCTCAATTTGTGATGGTTAGCAACCCTGGAATTAGCATTCCGTTTGTGATACACGTGTTGGCGAGCTTTATGCTCCCGTTTGTGATAGGCCTTTCCCCCTTTGTGATTTCTGGATTTCTTGTGTAGTCTTATGGAATTTGTGTTTCACCAATTTTCGTGATTTCCATTGATAAGTTTTATCAATATTTGTGCAGTGGTGAATTTGTGCGTCATTGACCTTTGTGATTTCTGGATTTCTGTTGTAGTCTTCTGGAATTTGTGTGTCATTGACTTTTGTGATTGACATTGATATAATCGTCAATATTTATGGTTTGATGAACGAAATAAGGAGTATGGCATTTCTTTGATTCTTGGGTAGATTTGGTGATATTGATTAGTCTCTCGTTGATTTTCAATTACTTATATATATCACAGCTTGGAATTGTGATTATTATGTGTTTAGTCATATCTCTTATTCTATTGTTTCATCTGATATTTATAGTTAGACTGATCCATTTATTATTTTCTTATTAAATAATACTCGGGTCAGACCGAGATGTTACAGGTGCTTCTGCTTGACTTCTCTCTCGGGATTGATTTCTCTGACTTTTGGCTTACTACTTAGATTAGTAGTTTATTTTGGTGTATACATTCGAGATATAGACTCCATAATGTATACTTATTCTTTTGTGTAGTTCATGTAACTATTCTTTTATGGTATTGTGGATCTTTTTAGACCACTACTCTAATGTACACTTCCCAGTGTAATATTCATATCTATTTCCGCCTTTGTGATATGAATTGTCTGTGACTGATTATGTTATGTTTATTTCTATATTTGTTCCGAAGATATTATAGCCACCGTGTGATATCTTTGAGTTTGTGTCGGCATGTCGGATTTCCACTTAAAAAGAATTGCATGTTATACTATCTGACATATCGATGCTCGCATAAAGCAATTACATGGATGGTCGCTCCTCAACAGCCTTATTCTCCGTGCTAGTTGACAGCATTACTTCGTAGTGTTCTTGGCTAGCGTGGGTATAGAGGTGGGGCGTCACATATTCAGAGTTATAGGATCAATTTGTATTCAAAAAGTCCATAGAGTCTATCCATTCAAAAGGATTGTTATTAGAAAGTATTAGGGTGATCTTGTGTCCCGAAAATCAAGAGAGTTTACCCCAGACTCGGAGATAGGAGGGTTCCTCAAGGCCTTAGAAATTGAGGGTTGTAATTTGGATATTGGCTTATAAAAATCTGTCCAAGGATATTGCCTTGGTGCAGGACTGGATGTAGGAGGATTCCGAACCAGTATAAAATCCAGTGTGTTCTTTCCTTTTACTTGCTTTACTTTACTATTTGCATTTTTTATATGTTCTGTGATCATTCTGTGTTAGAATTCTGTTTAGATTTGTGTTGAAAGTTTTAATTTAGTCATATAGTTCATATATTCTTTAAAACACTATTCACCCCCCCTCTAGTGTTATTTCTGCCTTAAGATCCTTAATCCGCATCCCCAACAATTGGTATCAGAGCATTGGTTTTCATTGTTTTCATAATCTGAAACTTGAAAAATATAAAAATGGCATTTTTGGAATATTGTGTTAAAACTGTTTTGAATATATGCATTTAATCAAAGTTTCGTAAGTCTGCATCTAATTATTTTTAAAAATCAAGTTATCTACCGAATTGGTGTGTTATGAAGGAACAGACATGTTATGTGGCTTTTGACGAATCAACACCCAATGGACAAACTGTGCAAATTGAGAAAGATAAATGGATACTTGATAGTGGCTGTTCAAGGCACATGACTGGAAATCCCGAGATACTCAAGGACATTACTTATCAAGATGGTGGATTAGTCAATTTTGGTGACAACTCTAATGGATATGTGGTTGGCATCGGCAATGTCGGTAACTCTAAAACTTTACTTATTTCTGATGTTTTATTAGTTAGGAACTTAAAACATAATCTGCTTAGTATAAGTCAACTTTGCGATAAAGGTTTTAAAATTAACTTTGGAAAAGATAAATGTCACATTGAAGATGATAAGTCTAATATAATTTTTGAAGGTATTAGGAAGAAAAATATTTATATCCTTAGTATGAAAATTTCAAATGATATCTTATGTCTTTTGGCTAATACAAGTGACCCTTGGATTTGGCATAAAAGATTTGGCCATTTGAATTTCAAATTATTATCTAGGCTATCAAAACTTGACTTAGTTAGAGGTCTACCCAAGTTAAACTTTAAAGTAGATAGTATTTGTGATGCTTGTCAATTAGGAAAACTTAAGAAAAGTTCATTTAAATTAAAAGATGCTATTTCTACCTCTAGTCCTCTAGAATTACTTCATTTAGATTTATTTGGTCCATCTCAAGTTCAATCAATTAACCATAGTAATATGTTTTTGTTATAGTAGATAATTATTCAAGATATACTTGGACAATCTTTTTAAAACATAAAAGTGATGCTTTTGAAATATTTAAAAACTTTTCTAAAAGAATTCAAAAACAACATTCTTTCAAAATTAAAACTATTCGAAGTGATCACGGTGGTGAATTTGAAAATGAAAATTTTGAGAATTTCTGTACTCGGAAGGGAATTACTCACAACTTTTTATTTCCAAGAACTCCACAACAAAACGGAGTAGTAGAACTTAAGAATAGAACGATTCAAGAGTGTGCTCGTACAATGCTTTCTGATAGTAATTTACCTAAATATTTTTGGGCTGAAGCAGTTGCTGCAGCTTGTTATATATTAAATAGAATTTTAGTTAGACCATTAACAAATAAAACTCCATATGAATTACCTTATAATAAGAAACCTATAGTTGCTTATTTCAAAGTCTTTGGGAGTAAATGTTTTATACTTAATACAAAAGATAATTTAGATAAATTTGAACCAAAAGTTGATAAAGGATTCTTTATTGGTTATTCTAATAGAAGCAAAGCATTTAGTGTTTTTAATTTAAAAACTAATACTATTGAAGAAACTATGCATGTATCTTTTGATGAAAATCTTAAAGATATTGTACAAATAGATTATGAAGAAGATTTTATAAATTTAAATTAATCTAATGAAACTATTAGTGAAATAAATCAACCTAATAAGAGATTTAAAATATCAAAAGAACATCCTATAGAAAATGATTTAGGAAATATTGAATCTATAGTAATAACTAGAAATCAATTAAGTAGTACGAGTAATGTAGCCTTTATAACAACAATTGAACCTAAAAATCCCAAGGAAGCATCGTCTGATGATTCATGGATTCTTGCTATGCAAGAAAAATTGAATCAAATTACCAGAAATGATGTATGGGAACTTATTCCTAAACCTGAGGATAAAAGTATAATTGGAACTAAATGGGTTTATAAAAATAAAATAAATGAACAAGGTGAGGTCGTAAGAAATAAAGCTCGTTTAGTCGCGCAAGGTTATTGTCAAGAAGAAGGAATTGACTATGATGAAACCTTTGCCCCCGTAGCAAGATTAGAAGCTATAAGAATTCTACTTGCTTTCGTGTAACGAACCGTAGATTTTATGGATTTAATTTGGTTAAATTAATAAGTTGTAATTAAATTTAGAAGAAAAATAAATTAAAAACCTACTTATAGTAATTCGAAGTTAATTCAAATGATTTTAAGTGGTGAAAAGAATTTTACCTATATATGAGTTGAATATGAGGAATTTGAGGAAAATATTAAACTAATATAATGTAATAAACATTGTTAACAGTAAATGGAATATGATAATAAGAACAATTGCAAGTTTGTATTTATGGGCGAAATAATATTGATAGGTAATAATTGTTGTAGAGAATAAATTACAAATGTTATAAATTGTATAATGGTGACAGCTATTGTTCGTTACCAATGTATTTAATTTATAGCGATTAAATGTAATTAATCATTGCCTTTTTGTAAGTTAAGAAGTAACTGAAAATTTTGAAGGAAAAATCAATAGAAAGGTTAACTATATGCATAAGATGGAAAGTTGAATAGAATTCTAATAAATGATAATAATGGAAAACGTATACAATCAATGTAGGTAATTTGAAATTACAATGTTGTTGAAATGATTAAACGTTTCTTATGATAATTAATAAATAACGAAAGGAGTAAGCGTATTTATTTAGAGTATTAATTACTAATGGGTAGAGATTTAAGTAACAACGTTTAATGCTATGTTAGTAATGCCAATTTAAGTCAATAGTAAGGACTTGGGAATCATATCTATGAAATGATAACGAGAATACAAGGTGATAAATGCCAATTAAGGGTAATAATTAATAAACTTAATGAAATCCCAATTTTATATAAAATAATTTAAAAGTCAGGTTTGGCTACAATTTGAACATAAGTAAATTGAATTTGTAGTATGAAAATATATGCAAAAATTGATTTTTGTAATAAAAGATTTTGTATGTGACAAAAAGGTAACGGTAATGTTTATGGTAGGTTGCCTATTCATTTATTTAGATTTTTAGTTGGAATTGGAAATAAGTTGTAATAAATGTAAATAAATGATACATTTATGTGAAATGTAACCAATGTAAATTTTATTTATAATATAGCAAAGGGTGGATTTAAGAAGTGAAATTGCAGAATTTGAAGCTAATTAATAATAGACATAGTAAAGATGGCAATCCAATCAAATACTTAGGAATAAAATTTATTGGAAGGTAACCTAATTTATAAATAAATGGTAAGTATTTAAGATATAATTCTATATTAATTAAAACTGATTGTAGATTTAGTGTAGTAATGTTAAGGCTAACTAAATTTGCTTTATAGATGGAATTATAATCAAGGTGGATAGGTAACGAACTTAAAAATATAATTAAGAACTAATAGGTGGCAAATTAATATAGTTTGTATTATGTAAGTAAACTTTGGTAAATCAAATTCTACCAATCCAAAGCTAACGTTTTGTTAATATAGATTTAAGTATAGAGAGCAATATTTATTAATGTAATTGAAGTATTGCAAAATAAATGAAAATTTAACATCTAAATATTACGTTAATAGGAAGTAATTGTTCTACTTATCATTACATTCATTTAGCCCATTTTGAAACTTAATCAACTGAAATTAATGTAATTAAAAAATTTCAATTAATAGGAGAGAGAATACTAATTGTAATAGGTGCAATTAAAAGATGCTTATGTTTTGTGAAATATAAGAAAAGTTTTGATTCAAAAAAAAAAACATTTACATCAATAAAATGAATGTTTCATCTATGAATGTAGGTTTAATTTAATTTAAATAAAAATATAGAAAGATTGATTTTTAAAGAAAGAAATATATGTTTATTTGAACTGTGTTTAGCTTACAAACTAATTACAAGAATAGGAAAATAATCTATTTATTACTCTTGTGTATAAACAATTTTTCTATTTTTTTATTTTTTTTTATTTTTATGCATTTTAGTTGTCTGTTTTAAAATTTAATTTTGTGTGATTGCAATTAATGTAGTTCAAATATTTCAATTAAAAGAAAAGAAAACGGTGATTGCAATTAATATAATAAAAAAACGCGCGTTTTATGGTAAACAAAAAGGGTGTTTTAATGGTAATTAGAGATCATTTTGGGAAAAACAAATCAAATGTTTTCATTTTTAAGGTAATTAAAAAAAATTATTATGCATAGACAAAAACCCAAATGCGTAGAAATTCGAATATTACTTGAGTTAATGAAGTTAATTTTGGTGTGTTTAGGGTTAACAAAATTTATTAAGTAAACAATTGTTTTGAAATTTGAATCCTAAAAGTATGTTTACAGTATAGAGTTAGTCCATTCATTCCCTTTCTAATAAATAATTACCTCTTTTTAATACCTGCTACTTTTAAAAAGGTTGTTCATATTTACTATATTTCAAAACCAAGTTTGTTCATATTTACTTTATTTCTTTCCATTCATTTTCCAACTTCATTTTCTGAAACGTCATTTCATTTATTTCTAATTAATAGCGGTCTCTCTTTTCAAATTTCTTTGATCCTAAACCTAACTCTAACCTTATAAATAAGATATGACGCAAATGAAACCACAGCCTCCATTATAATCTTCTTCTTTTTTTCCTTTTTTTCCTTCAAATCTCCTTATTATCTCTGATTTTAATTTTTCCTTCCTCTTCAAATATACTTCTTTTTCAAATTTTCTTCTATTTCAAACCTTCTTCTTTCTTTTCAAATCTAGATTTTCTCTTCCATTTTCAGTTCTTATTTTAATCATTTTCTTTTTCAATTCTTCTTTTTCAAATCTTTTTTTTTCAAACCTTTTTAAAATGCATACATTCATATAATAAGGAGGAAAATTAAAGTAAATCGAAATAAAAGAAAAATTACGGAACAAAGTTAGCAATCAAGAAGAAGCATACGCGTTTTTCACGAGAGAAGAGTGGATGTGGCACGGTATTTTATTTTTTGTTTAATTTATTTTTGTTAATTTTGATTTCAATTAGTTCTAATAATCATAACTCGTGCATACGGACTCCGTTTCACGCAATTTTTTTGTTAGGATCGAAATTAAATTCCAGATCTTTAGACACTGGTTTGGACAGATTTGGAGATAGTCGAATTTTTGGGTTTAAATCGGATTTAAATTCGATTTAAATTCAAAAGGTGAGTGTTTTAACCCACTCACAACTTCTAAAAGTTTTTATGTTTGTTAAATTTATTTTAGATATGAGTAGAAATTCATTTATAACTGTTTGGCATGTTTTGTTCATCATATTTGCTAAATCGCGTTATTTAATATAACTGTTAATTTATTTTATTTATTGCATATTAATTGACAGTTAGAATTTATTTATTTGCATAGGAACTGCTAGTAAACAGTTATAAAATTTATTACTAAATATAAACTGTTATTTTAATAGTTATTAAATTAATTTTTGAATATAACCGCCAGTTATTACCTGATATATATTATCATATATATATGGATATTGAATTATTATTGGATGATGATTGTGATTTAGATGATGGATGATGTTGATGAATGGATGTTTTATTTTATATCATTAAACTACAAGTTATCATGCATTTTTCGTTTCATTCGGGATTGTGGTTTGAAATGATATACAACCGCAAAATTTTATTTTTAAATTGCGGATTGAAATGATAAATATCCATATCACTTGACCATAGGATAGAAAATTATATACAGGCACCGTGGTCTATATATAAATTATTTTAAAGTGATTTCTATGGTTTGGATGGGATACGGTTTATAAAAATTTGATTTTGATATTTTATAAAATATTATTCTTCGATATATATACATATGAAGTTAAAAATTTGAAAATTAATTTGTGTATAAACCTGTTGAATAAAAATGAAAAATTGAGAAAATGGAATTTGAAAATTTATCTTATATGTTTAAGTTTGGAAATTTTAAGGTATGATATTTATAACTGGATTTTCCAAGATGAATTAAAAATGAAAATTCTAGTATAAAGTAAATTTGAGAAAATATTTAATTGCTAGAAATTGGAGTTTTATTTATGGAATTTAAATGAATATTCAAGACTAAATAATAGAATATTAATTGTTGAAAGAAGAAAATCCAACTTTAGTTTTGAAATATTAATACTCCAAATAGATATATATATATATATATATATATATATAGAAATTGAAGGGGTTTTTGGAATTTGAAGTGATATTTAAATTATGGTTTAAACTTTAAATAAAGGAATATATTTGAAAAGCCATGGAAATTATTTTTCTTTACAAAGTAACTTTAAAGTTAAACCATTTATTTTACATTCGTTGAATATCCAAACCATTCAAGTTTTAGAAGTTATGGTTTTAAAATTTTGAATTTCGAAATATTATGCTTTGAAAGTATATTTCAAATATTTGGTTTCCAGATATTTAAATTTTAAACCAGCATGATTTTGGAAAAGAATTATATTTGAGATAAAATGATATCATATTGTGTTGGGTTTTAAATTGATATCGTATTCATAGTTTTGAAATGGAAATTTTATTCTGGTTTTAAAGTATAAACTCTTTTTAAATGACCGCAGTGTTATAATAACGATGGGTTGGCAAAGAGACCGGGATCGGATATGGACATACTCTCTGTCGATACCGAAAACCACTTTGACTAACCGTGTACGCGGTGGAGATTCCAGAATGAAGTAGGTGGTGGAGACGTTTCCTGTAAGGTAAATACGTGGACCCGACTCCCGTGAGTTGGCATAAGGTGGCTAAAACAGGAGTGATTCTCGGGCCAATGAGGTCATACCTCTGATCGGACGCTCCTCTTCGATATTATACTTTGACTTTGGATTGATTCAGTGGCCACTTCTATTTTTGATTTTGGGGGAGTTTGTTCGAGGTGGGCGGTAACTGCGGCTACGCGTTTCCACCAGCCCGGATAGCAATTGGTATATCTACCCTGGCATTGCCTAGTTTTGCCGTGTCACCTACCATACCGAGCCTTTACTACGAGTTTTGTTTTGTACCATACCTATGGAGTGCCCTCTGACGACGCCCAGTACGGGGGAGATTACGGTACTGTATAGACTATGGGAATATATTCTGTGTTAAGGGCTATATGGGTAACCCCTTAACGCTATTAAAAAGTAAGTTTATTTTACAATTAGACACTATTATAATAGCGCAATACACTACATAGTAAATAGTTTAACGGATCCTTAAGAGATGTAAATCACGAGCATCTCTTGAGTTACTGCACTCATATTTACTCCTGTTGATTTAACTCACATAAGATCTTTTAGTTCTGACTCGAGTGTTTTGTCTTTTCAATTCGCTCGGGTCAGTCCGAGCGTTTCAGGATTTGAGGATTTAGCTCTGGAGGACGAAGACGAAGATTTGTATTACTAGTATCTACTATATTATTCCACTACATCATTTAATTCCGCTGCATTGTTATTGGTATGTGTAACTCTGATATGTAGTATATAAATGTTTTGTAAATAGATTTATAAACTATACATTTTATTATTATATTTTATCCTTCCGCTGCGAGATTCTATTTTCTTTTATTTCTTTCTCGTTTTTTTCTTATTTACCCCATAACAATCCGCCCTTCCGTATGGTTGAACTGGCACGTGTGTCGGTTTAAATCGTGCGAAAAGGCGGGACGTTACATTTCGCTAATTATAATAATTTCAAATTATATCAAATGGATGTTAAAAGTGCTTTTCTAAATGGTTTTGTAAAAGAAGATGTTTATGTTGAACAACCTCCACTTTTTGAAGATAATAAATTTCCAAACCATGTATACAAGTTAAAGAAAGCTCTATATGGTCTAAAGCAAGCTCCTAGAGCCTGGTATGAAAGATTAAGATCTTATTTACTTCAATCTGGTTTTGAAATTGGTAAAGTAGATACAACACTCTTTATTAAAAGAAATAATCAAGATATTCAACTGGTTCAAATATATGTAGATGATATAATCTTTGGATCAACTAATAACATAATGAATAAAGAATTTTCAGATATAATGACTAAAGAATTTGAAATGAGTCACATGGGAGAATTAAGTTTCTTCTCAGGGCTTCAAATTAAACAACTAGAAAATGGAATCTTCATAAGTCAAGAAAAATATGCTAAAGACTTAATCAATAAATTTGGTTTAAGCACCTCTAGTGGGAAACCAACTCCAATGTCAACAAATGTAGGTTTAAGTAAAGAAGATAAATCAAAAGATATTGATCAAACTTTATATAGGGGTATGATTGGTTCGCTACTTTATATAACGGCAAGTCGTCCTGATATTATGCATAGTGTTTGTCTCTGTGCAAGATAACAATCACAACCTAAAGAAACTCACTTAAAAGATGTTAAAAGAATTTTAAGATATGTAAAATATACTTTAGATTATGGTTTATTTTATCCTAAAAATAATACTTTTGATTTAATATCATATAGTGATGCTGATTATGCTGGTTGTAAATCAGACCGAAAAAGTACAAGTGGAACTTGTCACTTTCTAGGACATTCACTGGTTTCCTGGTTCAGCAAGAAACAAAATACTGTTTCCTTGTCAACAACTGAAGCAGAGTATATATCTGCTGCTCTGGCCTGTTCACAAGTCATATATATTGAACAAACTTTAAAAGATTTTGGAATTAACATAAGTAAATCACCAATATATTGTGATAATACTAGTGCAATAAATCTATCTAAAAATCCAACTCATCATGCTAGAACTAAAACATATTGTTATAAGACATCATTTTCTTAGAGATAATATAACTAAAGAAATAATAACTCTAGATTATATAAATATTGAAAAACAAATTGCTGATATATTAACTAAACCGTTAACCGAACAGAATTTTACTAAATTTAGAAGAGAATTAGGTATTTGTTCAAAATCTGAAATATAAAATAATATAATATAATAATCAATAAAAATTCAAAATAGAAATTACACTTTTTTGAAAGACATGTCGACATGCCCCATCCCCTGATGTTGACATACCCAACAAAAATTTGAAAATAGAATTTCCCTCCAAAGTTAGTTATTTGGTTATTTATCTATTTATTTCGTGTTCTCTCCTCTTTCTTCACCATATTTTCTGTAATAACTTCTGAAACAATAAAATAATGGCCTCCTCTTCTACTAATGAACCCACTTCACCCACATCTCCTCATTCTGGTCCATTTCAACGATCTACGCACGCTCGAGTGATCAAATTGCAAGAGAAGATGAAAGATATCCTTCAATTGTTGACTGAAATTCAAGTAAGTCAACTTAGGATGGCTAGAGAACAACAAAGGCAAGGGAATATTATTAGGAATGTACAAAAATTCCTTATGGATAACCGTACAAATCCTATTAATATTGAAGACTCTTCATAAGCCATGGAATCAGAGGAAGAAGAACCTATGGAAGAGCCACAAGAAGACCAAGAGGAAGATCAATCTTTTCCTCAACCCGAAGTCCCTATAAATGTGGACGAGAGCGTTATTTGCGTTGGTGAGATCCTTGTTGATACTAATGGAAACATAATTGAACAACGTGGAAATTTTTGTCTCCACTACCCCAATTGTTCGATTCATAAGTCTCCTATAGTTAAGGATCGCCATTAAAGCATACTTTCTTTTTTTATTCTTCGTTTTACATTGTTCTGTTTGTTCGTGTTTATGTATGTTCTTATATATGTCGTAATAACAAAAATGTGTTCACTTATACTCATTGTTTCATGCTTGTTCTATACATATTATTTGTTCATACTAATCATTCTTGAATTCTTAAGTAGTTAATATTTTTTGTTGATGACAAAGGGGGAGAAAGTTATAAAAATATGTGCTTGGAGTAAGGGGGGTCATGGAATAAAGGGGAGTTGTAGTTTTAAGAAGAAGTCATGGAGTAAAGGGGAGTTATGGAGAGTTATGGTATGGTAAGAATATTTTATAAATAAAAGTTGTTATCATCAAAAAGGGAGAGATTGTTAGGAACTGAGTTGATGATGTTTTGATGACAACAACCTTATATAGTTATTATACTTTACTTTATAAAATATATACTAACATTTCCATATAGATATATATATATATGTATATAGGAAGTATATGCATGTATCATCGAAGACTGATCAGTATAAAGACTCAAGCATCAAGATGAAGATTAGAGATTCAAGATTCAAGACTCTAGAGAATCAAGATTTCAAGATCTCAAGATAAGTGTCTAGTATTTTGTTAAAACTTCATAATAGCACTCTCATCTTTCTTCCAATTTTCTTTTGGGATGGAACCCAATTTCTATCGAAACCAGCGGCTTACAAACCCACGACAAGTAGCTTACAAACCTACGACAAGTGGCTTACAAACCCACGAAAATCAAAATCATTCAAACTACTTTGTACAAGTTCTCGAGTCCTATGGAGGAGCACTGTAGGAAGGTTCTTGCAATTTCAGTTTGAATAGATTTTTCAAAATGTTTTTAAATCTTTTTTTCAAAATTTTAGCTTTCAAAATCATGTTTTCAAAAATGTTTTCAAACTTTGGTTTAGCCTTGAAATATTCCTCCATTCTTATTTTAAAAACTTCTATTTTTAAAACATCAAAACTTATTATGATTTTAAATATTACTTATATAATTGACGGTCTATATCAATTATATATATATATATATATATATTTAAAATAATATTTTATATTCATTCTCTATCTCAAAATATTGTTTAAACACTTTATTTTGCTTCAGAGAAGTTTCAACTTGTTTTAAATTCAAATGCTTTTACAAAACAACATCTCTACAATTTTGAACTGAGGGATGTCGACATATGGGGATACCCCATGTCGACATGGTGACAGCTGGATTCAATATTCAAATTTCAAAAGAAGTGTCCATTCGTTCAAAAACCTTTCGCCAATGGTTATGACTGTTGTGCATCTATATAAAGGCTTCCAAAATGAATTTTTTAACAACTAATTTTCTTATTTTCTTCACTCTTTCTTCTCCACCATTCCATATCCATAAAACTTCACATTTTCAAGATCGTGCCATCATTCTGCCAAATTCTCAATAGGAAATCATTTAGATACTCTCTCTATTTGATTCTCCATTATTCTACTAAAGATCAAAGTGCTATTCAGAGTTATAGGATCAATTTGTATTCAAAAAGTCCATAGAGTCTATCCATTCAAAAGGATTGTTATTAGAAAGTATTAGGGTGATCTTGTGTCCTGAAAATCAAGAGAGTTTACCCCAGACTCGGAGATAGGAGGGTTCCTCAAGGCCTTAGAAATTAAGGGTTGTAATTTGGATATTGGCTTATAAAAATCTGTACAAGGATATTGCCTTGGTGCAGGACTGGATGTAGGAGGATTCCGAACCAGTATAAAATCCGGTGTGTTCTTTCCTTTTACTTGCTTTACCTTACTATTTGCATTTGTTATATGTTCTGTGATCATTCTGTGTTAGAATTCTATTTAGATTTGTGTTGAAAGTTTTAATTTAGTCATATAGTTCATATATTCTTTAAAACAGTATTCACCTCCCCTCTAGTGTTATTTCTGCCTTAAGATCCTTAATCCGCATCCCCAACAGTTACATCCATTAATTATCCCTTACTAAGCAATTATACTTCACTAATTACATTAAGTAGTTATGCTTAATCAATCATTAAATGATTATCTTAAATCAGTTAAACTAGTTAATTGCTTACATAAATCTAATTATACTTAGTAATTTGATCCTTAAGCACTTCCATTAAGTCATTAACCTCTAATAGCCTTTTTATTAAGAAATTTCTTTTTCTATCCATTACTTTCAATAATTACTCTTTAATTACTTACCCTAAGTAATTATATTTAAAAGTTTCAATAAGTAATTATACCCAATCAGTTTCCTTAGTGATTATCCATAATTATTTAACTAATTAATTTTCTCAACTTAATTTCTTAAATAAATCATTTCATAATCACTAGTTTTTAAAACACATATCTAATTCCATCACGTCATTTTATCTTGTGATACTTAGGGATTTAATTCAATAAAACTTTATTTTTTAAAAAAAAACAGGTTAATAAGATTTTACTGTTAACAAAACTTATCTTACCTTTATTATCAAAGTTAATACACTAACAAAGCTACTCGAGCCAAAACTTATTCTTCTCGTATCAAAACCCGAGCTCCTTATTGACAACATCACTTCGTGACAGCCCCGTATTTACTCGAGTTGAGTACCGAGTATACTCCTTCTTCTCAAATTCCAGCCTTCCTCTTCATCTTTCTTTCTCCTAAATACTGCTCCGTCATACACGAGCACAACCTTGTGCACCCGCACACAGCTCCGCCTCGCTAGAGCACGTCGCCGACCCTATCCACAAACCACCTCCGACCTACTAGATCACCAGATCACCATAACAACGCTCGATCACTCCCACATAGAAATCCGAGCATCTAAAACTTCCCAATAGGAGGAAGACCCCCATACTTCCACTTCGTTCTTCTCGCTCTGGCCACCGGAGCCCCCAAAAATTCGCCAACACCATCACAAACAACTCCTTATCCTATCCCCCCCACCACAGGCTTAACCAACCACCTTGACGTCGCAAATCTCAGGTAACAGATCATGTTCCCAACCCCTTTTTAAACCCTAACTTCATCTTAACCGGTCACCACCGGCATTACGGAAAGGAATCACCATTTTTACCACAACACATGACCCCCAAACTTGCTTCGACCAAAATCCGATCATCCAATACATCGTCGATCGCGGGGAAATGGTCGAAATTCGTTTCCCAGTTAACTTCTAATTGTTGCAGAAATACTAAACTAAAAATCATGACTTTTGTTTTAAAAATCCTATTCCTCATAGATGTATCAGATTATGAACTAAAATCTGCTAATTATTCAAGTTAAGAATTTTTAAAAATCAAGTTTTTACTGAATAATAAGCATACAGGTTGACACCCCCTTCAATTCTTACTATATATTTTTAAAATTTAAACCTCATTGTTATAAAAAAAAATTGTTCAAACATTTTCTTCATAAAACTGATTAAGAACAAAAAACTAAATTTTGAATGATGTTTACATTCAACAGTTAAAGAATAGAACACCACACTTGAATATCATGCAGGCATACAGAGGTAACTGCAAACAAATATACACAAAATCATTTAATTACAACATGCAAACCATTTTTGCCTATCTAGGCTTAGGATTCTACATGCAACAGGGATTTATCAGATTTAAAAACTTTTTTTTTAAAAAAAATCAGATATGTTTACTCACCGATATGATGAGCAGAGAAGCTAAAGCAAATTTTGGACAGAACTTGGAAACCTGGGAGCTCTAAAACTGAAATTTCTTTCATTCTTTGAAAACTTGAGAGTTTGCCTTTAAAATCTGAAATGCTAGCCTTGAAAACTTTGATTTTTTTTTTGCTTCATATCTACTTGCATGCATTCTTGAAAGTGGTACAGATTTGAAGAACAAATGGTTACAGACTTTGGTTGTTTACAGAGCTTGAGTAATAAATGTTTATAGATTAAAGAATCATTTCAGATTAGTTTGAATTTGGTTTCAGGTCTGAGAACAATTGATTTACAGGGTTGTAGGGTTTTTCTTCAACATGTGTTTTTTAATTAAATTTTGTTTTAGATTTAAGGTAAATTCGCCACTTGTTAACTTATGTGCTACATAATTTACAAATGTTGAAACCATGCCCCCATATGTATACAAGTGTTTAAACTCAAATTATTTAAGTTCATATATTTTTATGTAATACATTTCAATGTATTTAATGTTTGTCTTTTATAAATAAGCCTTTAAATTTTTAATATATATACATAAATGTGAATTTATGTAAATATCCGTTTATAAATAACTTATGTTTGAACCAAATTAATTCAAACCAAAATATAGATATACTCCGTTTTTAAATTTCAAATGCAAATTAAATTCTTTAAATTCAATTATAAATCCAATTCAAGATCAATTCAAAATAAATTCATATATTTAAAAAAGCCTAAATTCAATTTGAAATTAATAATACCTATTTTTTTTCTTAACTCTATTTATCTAAAATAACACAGAAATATTATTGGTTTGAAATTAACAATTTAGCCAATTTAAATAATTTACTTATATAAACAATCATTATTATTTATTTTTAAAAGAATAATTTGTCAAATTTAAGTGAGTATATTAAGATATGATCAAATAAATATTTATCCAAACACAAATATTTACAATTAGATTCGTTTATTAAATCTACAATTCAGTATTTTTATTAATTAACCCAATTATTATCAATTACAGATGCCCAGAAATCCGGGTTATCACATTCCTTCCCCCTTTGAATCTTTTCGTCCACGAAAGGAACGAAACCAGAATTTATTAAATATTTTAAAACCAGTTAAAATATTCTTTGATGATTTTTAAAACGCTTAAAAATCTATATAATATTTCCAAAATAGTTTTTATAGAAAATATCATTTTATAACTCGATGTTTCAATCAGTCCATCCTTGTTCTCATATAAATTCGGTTGTACGTTGATCAGGCGTACGACTGAAAATCTATAAGTACTTAGAGACCTGTTTTCAACACCCAGTGAAAATACTTGAAAAATAATTTTATTGAAAATATTGAAAGCATTTTGGAATCGAGGAAATATCTTTGGTGAGAATGCTCTGGAAATCATCTCCCCATCCATGGTCGCAGTTACATTCCAGGGTTACGTTGCCATCGCAGCAAAAGTCCATGTAACTGCAGGCTCTCCGCGGTCTCTCGATTACGCCATGGAACCCACAACAGATCGTAGTTACATTCCAGGGTTATGTTGCCATCGCAGCAAAAGTCCATGTAACTGCAGGCTCCCAGCGGCCTCTGATTTTCGCTGTCGAAATGAAACTTCCCCACTCCTACATAGGTCAAAGTCTACCGATATAAAATCAAACGCAGACTGTTGGCTCTCAACGGCACACACGACTTTCGCTATGTTACCATAGGTCGCAGTCTACCGATATAAAATCAAACGCAGACAGTTGGCTCTCAGCGGCACACACGACATTCGCTATGGTATACTCTACTCATTATCCCCAGGAACTAGTTTTGTCCGGACTCCTCATAGGATCAACTTTAGATCCCCCCTTAGGGCTCAAGGCAGCACCACCCGGTGGCACTCCTGAGAAGTTCATTTCAAGGGAGCGCCTTTTTCCCCAGAGCCATCATCAAAACATTTTGTACTATACACATATAGTATCTTCAAATCATATACCTAGTATGATCCCATTCAAAGCTCCTTTACACAAAATCGATTATTCCAAAATCGATAATTCTCAAACTAGGCTTTCCAAATTCTCATATTGATTTAACCCTAAAATCAAAAGCCTTTCCAATCCAAAGATTCCCAAAACCTTTTTTCCAAAATCCTCATATGATCCTTTATATATATATATATATTCAGATATATATAATCTTTAAAACTTTGGATCATTTCAAATTTGTATAAAACTCCTTTTATACTTCAAAACACCTTCCAAAATCCTTTTCTTCTCGCAATAGATTCAACACGGGGAGATATATCTTATATAACAAAGATATATAATATTCAAATTTGATTACTCTTTTCAATATCATTTTCATTCAAATCCGTACGGTGTACACGTATCATCTGTACGCTATACCAGTCTGATCGCTCACTCGACCACACAATTTCACTTCCGAACTAGTATTGTCCTCCCGACTTCCTAGTGCGGACACAGATCTGGTTTCTTGATCAGAAACTGTCATTCTCCTTGCATAGTCATAACTATGATAGAGAATATCTAGAACCAATCAACAATGCATATCCAGGTTTGCCGTCGAAAATCGAGTGGAAAATCCCAACTCGGATCGACATACTATCTCGAAATTCTGTGCTCGAATCTGGATCAAATCATATGCAAATAGAACAACATACGTATACCCTACGTATTTATCTTTATTGGTTATTAGCTAAATCAATTCCATTTCTATTCACATTCACTTTGATTTTCATTCACTTACTCACAGTTGCTTCAATCCATTTGGATTATGACCTCTATTCTTATCTCGATTGGGTATTTAACCAATAACAGTTTGAACTCCAACCAGTTATTTAGAAAATAGCTTGAAAAATTTAAAAATAGATAAGTAGTTGGAAAATAATTACTAGTTTGTAAAATAGGTGTAAAATAGGTGTAAAATAGTTAAAATAATTATAGAATTTTAGATAATTGCAAAATAATAGTAAGATAGTAATTAGTTTTGTAAAATAGTTGAAATATAGTAATTAGTTTACAAAACAGTTGGAAAATTGTTAAACAAGTATAAGATAGTTTGGCTTTTAAAAGAAAGGTTGTATATATAATGAATATCTTGGAAAATAGGTTTATATTAAAACAATTTATATTAAAAATAGTCCAGAGTCAAAACTGCTCACTTCCCAATCTCCATTCTCATCAATTCAATTTAAATTTCCACTTCCATTTAAATTGACCCAATTCCAATTTAAATAACTTCAATTTCCATTGAAATTGATTCAACCGCAATTCACGGTGAATTAACCTCAGTTTCTTTTCAAATTTAACTTTATTCAACCTTGATCTCAAATTCTACTAATTCAAATAAATTTCAATTGAACTAGTTCCAATTTCAATTCATTTCAACTCCAGTTTGAATTAATCCCAATTTCAAACTCCATTTCCATATCAAGTTGAATTGTTCTTGACTTCCTCCCAAATTTAATTCAAATTCCATTTGAACTTAAAACTGTTGGGTGAGTTTTGACCGGCTCCTTCCCACCAAACCATCTCTCGCCAGACCGGCTCCACACCATGCCTACCGAACTGCCTACCTCCTGAGCACTGCCGAACCACCAACCTCCCAAATAGCACCATACCAACCCACTCACAAGTGACCACCGAACCAACACATATCCACACCACTACCGAACCAGCCTAACCGGACCAAGCTACGCGCTCGACCGAATCGAGGCCTCTCCATCCACTACCGAACCAGAAGCCTCTCCAATTCCACACCACTGATCCAAGGCACCACCGGACCGCCTATCTAACCTACACCGAACCAACATACTACCAAACCAGCCATTGCCGGACCGAAAAACAACTCCAACCATCTCCGAACCAAAAGGATGCCGAACCAACATTGCCAGGCCAGATTGTCTTGGCCCAAGGCCACTAGCAGCTATATACATGCAGAACCGCTGCCCCCAGCCTCACTCTATAAATAGAGGGGCAGGGGTACAGCAATGGCAGACAAGTTTGAGAGCTCAAGCACGGACGGAACTTTCAAACAACTTTCATATACTTGTATACAAAGCTTTGTACTTGTAATTTGAGGAGAAAAGGAGAATAACATATAAAGTGGACGTAGGCACGTTCTGGCCGAACCACTATAAATCTGTGTGCCTTTTACAGTTTAGTCCCTCCTTTTAATATATTTGCATAAATCACCCAAATCACTAAGAACAAATTAAAATTGACTAAATCATACGACTTGGAGGTGTTTGCCCGTTTTTTGTGCAAACATTTTTGGTGCTGTCACTGAGAGCAAGAGCTCGAAGCTTCAGCTTCTCCCACTTAACCCTTTTCCTATCAGCATCGTTCGTTGCTTGGAAAACATGCCTCCCGGACGTTAGAAAGATGCTAACAAAGGAAAGAACATCGCAACTGGCAGTATCCCAGACCCAGTGATCAAAGACCAAGGCAATCGTCCGGTTCCAATGGAAAATGTAAATCAGGTGAATCCGACGGCCCCTGCTATGGAGCAACCAATTACAAGGGCGGATTTGGATAGGGTTGTGGCTGAAGTAACTAACCGCTTCGCATCTCAACAAGAAGCCTTGGTGGATCAACTCATGTCACGCTTAAGGGATGTTGAAGAAACCAACCGCAACACTGAATCATGGGGTGAGTCCCGGTCTGGAGGATCTGGGAGACGACAAAGGTCTTTCTTCTTCGAAGAGGCTAGCAACAAAAATAGCTATGGTAGGAGCCGAGCCCGGACTCAGCTCGAATTTCGACCTGAGGAAACACTTGGAACCGAGCCCAACGGGGAGGTACCAGGCAGGGGTCGGATGTAGCTGAGCCCGTCATGCTACCTAACCACAGAAACATCAATGGACAGGGCCGAGGTGGAGTCCCGCCCGAAGTTGGACCCGAGGAAGTGCCGAGAACAGAACCCAGCAGGGGAAAATCAAGGCAAGGGCCAAATGCGGCTGATCCCAGCGTGCCCCCGGAAGACCAGAGACAGCCATTGGAGAATGCTAGGAGTGATAGACGATACCATCCCTACAGGTCATCTGGACGGAATCAATCCCGCGGGGAAGAACCAAACTCATTTCTATCCGCTCCAAGTTCTGATGAAAGGATGGCGCCGTTGTTCAAAGAGTGTGTCCAACGAGAACAAAGGGATCAAGGGATAGGTGCTAGGGTAACCATCCCCTTCACATGCAATATCGAAACAGCCATCACCTCCTGGGAATGGAAAATGCCAACAATGGAACCTTACAAGGGAACCTCTGACCCCGTCGTACACTTACAAAGATACACACTGCATATGCTCATGAGCGGAGCAACAGAGGGAGTGTTGTGTAGATATTTCCCACTATTCTTGGCAGATCTAGCTACCTCCTGGTTCTGCCATCTACCCCAAGGGTCCATCAGCTCATGGGAAATGTTGAAAGAAAAGTTCATCAGCCAATTCCGCATTCATGTGGAACAACCCAAGGACGCTTATTCTCTATCTAATATCAAACAGAAACCCGGAGAGACAGTGCAACAATATCTAACCCGATTCAACGCCGCAGCGGCCGCAGTCCAAGATGCCGACGAGAAACTTATCCTAATGGCCCTCTGCAGTGGTGTACACCCGGATACTAAATTTGCCAGGAGGCTAAGGAAAGAGAAGCCAGCTATCTTGCCCGATTTCTTCCACGAAGCCGGGAAATATATGAGACTTGAAGACGTTGCCATTGAAAGGCAGACAGGGCAACAAACCAAGGCAGCTCATGGCAACACATCCGCAATAGAAAAGGACGTTCGAAGAAATGACTCCAGAGATAGTGCTGGGGGCAAGAAGGGAGAAAAGCGCTTATATAGGCCAGGACCGAGATTTGACTCTTACACTCCTCTAAATGAAACAATCGAAAACAACATCTTGGCCACCCAAGACGAAGTTAGATACAAGCGCCCTCGCACAAGAAGGAATTAGATAATGTGATTAAGTCTGGAAAGTTCTGCCGCTTCCACGAATCTCATGGGCATGACACCAATGAATGCCATCATCTCCGGGACTTGATTGAAGAACACATCAGAAGGAAGAGACTGGAGCGCTATGTGAAAGGTCAGAACATGACTTCAACTCCTGCCAATGAGAACCCAGGGCTGCCCCTCCCGGAAGTTAGCGGAGGAAATCGCAACACCAGCGGCTCCAGTCAAGGGAAGATAGTGGTCCTTACCATATCAGGAGGACTACACATCGCCGAGGGAAGTTGGGCAGAGATGGAAAGATACGGTAAGTCACTTAGGAACAATGAAGACTACGTCAATTCCCCTACGGAAGAACGCCACCCGAAACGGAAGGAGAATGATGACATCACATTCAGTAGGCGTGATCTAAAGGGAAGGCAGTACCCTCACATGGATCCCATAGTCATCTCTTCCTAGTTCGGTCCAGCCAAGGTTTTCCGAATTCTAGTAGACACTGGAAGCTCAGTAAATATCCTATTCAAGCATGCTTTCGACAAAATGAAGCTGTCAATGAAGAATGTGTCTCCCTGCAACAAACCGCTACATGGTTTCACTGGGGATGCGAAGATGCCCCTCGGGCAACTGGACCTCTTTGTCGAAATAGGAAGTCATCCCCGCTCCGTTGTACGAAAACAAACATTTGTGCTAATAGAGAACCACTCGGCCTACAACGCCATTTTGGGAAGACAACCTTGTCTGACTTCCAAATTGTCCTAGCCCCGTGGTGGCTGAAGATGAAATTTCCAACAAATAACGGAATAGGAGAAATAGAGGGAGATCAAGACGCCGCTCGACATTGCTATGTAACTGAACTTCGCAATAACCGCAGGAAGGACAAAGGGAAGGACGCAGAGACTTCTCTCTGCAAGAAAAACTTGGAAGCATAGCAATTAAAGAAAGCCCCTCCTCTTCGATACACCAGCGATCCTTTCAACGAATTAGACCCCAGGGACAAGGAGGAGGAGGCCACCACCGAGCTTGCAGAGGCTATGGAATTTGTATCTGTAGACAAACACGACCCAAGTAGACTGCTAAGAGTTGGGTCTCAGTTAAGAGCGGAACTGAAGGATCAACTCGTCGATTTCCTTCGCCACAACATGGATGTATATGCATGGACGCACGCCGACATGACTGAAATCTCCCCAGACATAGCATGCCACGTATTGAACATTGATCCCAATAAGGTGCCAGTAAAGCAGAAAAAGAGAGCATGGGGGCAGAACGATCAGCAGCCCTCGAGGAAGAAGTAAAGAACCTACTTGCCAATAACTTCATACGAGAAGCCAGCTACCCAGAATGGATCGCCAACCCGGTACTGGTAAAGAAGGCTAATGGAAAGTGGCGAACATGCATCGACTTCTCCAACCTAAATGACGCTTGCCCGAAGGACTGCTTCCCACTCCCTCAAATTGATCAACTCGTGGACAGCACAACCGGACACGAACTCTTATCCTTTATGGACGCATACTCATGATATAACCAGATCCCTATGCACGCCTCCGATCAAGACCACACTAGTTTCATCACTGACCGGGGATTGTACTGCTACAGAGTAATGCCTTTTGGACTTAAGAACGCTGGAGCTACTTATCAGCGCCTCGTCAACAGGATGTTTACGGAATTAATAGGACGAACTATGGAAGTTTATGTGGATGACATGCTGGTAAAATCAAGGAAAGCCAACGATCATATAAACCACCTGGATGAGATGTTTCAAGTACTTCGCCAATAGGGAATGAAGCTGAATCCTCTAAAGTGCTCCTTCGGAGTATCGTCGGGAAAGTTCTTGGGATTCATCGTCCATGCCAGGGGGATTGAAGAAAACCCCGAACAGGTCCGGGCTTTGCAAGATATCAAGATACCATCCACTCGAAGAGAGATGCAAAGTCTAAATGGGAAAGTGGCCGCCCTAAGCAGGTTCATCTCTAAAGCAACCGACAAATGCATCCCTTTCTTCGAAGCTCTAAAGAAAGACAAAGGAAAGTTCGAATGGACTGACGAATGCTCGACAGCCTTCCTTAACCTAATTGAACACCTTCAGAGACTACCAGTACTCTCAACTCCAAATGAAGGCGAAGAACTATACCGATACCTTGCTGTATCGTGTCATGCTTTACGCGCCGCTTTGGTGAGAGAACACAACCGCGTGCAGCGGCCCGTATACTTTGTAAGCAAGAGATTTACAGGGGCAGAAGCCAGATACCCTAAACTTGAGAAGCTAGCATACTGTCTGCTAATCACGTCACGGAAGCTACGACACTATTTCCAATCTCATTCCATCAGAGTTCTAACCGATCAACCGCTAAGGCAGGTACTCCATCGCCCCAACACTTCTGGGCGACTACTTAAGTGGTGCATTGAACTGAGTCAATATGATATCACCTACCATCCTCGCACCGCCATCAAAGGACAAGCCATGGCCGATTTTATTACCAAATTCACTACCAACGAAGGTAAAGATCAATCTGAAATGGCAAAAGATATCAAGTGGAATCTCTTTATAGATGGAGCATCAAACGAACAGGGCTCGGAGGCAGGTATTGTGATAATCACCCCCAGGGGAAAGAAGCTGCACTATGCCCTAAGGTTGGAATTCGCTGCCACCAACAACGATGCAGAATATGAAGCAGTAATAGCTGGACTGGAACTTGCCTTAGAAATTGGAGTCAGTTCTTTATGTCTCCGTAGCGATTCTCAACTTATTATAAATCAAATACTAGGAGAATTCCAGACTCAAGGAGAACGACTCACAGCATATCTAAAGAAGACCAAGCTGCTGCTCACTCAATTGGATCACTATTTAATCAAACACGTTCCTCGAGAGGAGAACCGAGAGGCTGACGAACTGGCAAAGCAAGCTAGCTTGAAAAACAGCACCATTTCTGGAACAGTAGCCATCTCAAAACAACTAGCCCCGAGTTTCGAACAAGAGGATCTGATAGCTGCAATCGAAGAAGAAACTTGGATGACTCCTATCCGGAAATACTTGCAAGATGGCACACTACCCAACGAGCGTAGCGAAGCCAGGAAAATTTTGAGGAGTGCTTCCCGCTGCACGATACAAGAAGGCATCCTCTATCGGCGCAGCTTCTCTAACCCCTTATTAAGATATGTCGCCGGAAGGGAAGCCAAGGAAATCTTATCCAACATCCATCAAGTAAGTTGCGGAGACCACAATGGAGGGCAGACTCTGGCAAAAAAGATACTCCGATATGGATATTTCTGGCCCACCTTAAACAAAGGCGCCTTAGACTTCGTCAAAAAATGCGACAGATGCCAGAAATTTGCTAAAATCCATCGACTACCAACCAATGAGATTACTCAGATGACCAGTCCTTGGCCCTTTGCAGTATGGGGAATTGACCTGATTGGCGAACTGCCGATGGGCCGACGCAGAGCCAAATATGCTACAGTGGCAGTCGACTATTTCACCAAATGGGTGGAAGCGGAACCTTTAAATAAAATATCTTCGGCAAAAGTTATTAACTTCTTGATCAAAAATGTTTTATGCAGGTACGAGGTTCCACTCAAAATAATATCATACAATGGACTTCAATTTGACAGCAAGGAATTCACCGACTGGTGCCGAGAGCACGGAATTCACAAAAGCTTCTCATCTGTAGCTTATCCCCAGGAAAACGGACAAGTCGAAGCTGTCAACAAAATTTTCTAAACTCTAATCAAGAAGAAGCTTGAAAAGTCAAAAGGCGCTTGGGTGGATGAACTTCCTACGGCACTTTGGGCCAACCGCACATCTTACAGAACATCAACATGACATACTCCTTTCTCTTTGGCATACAGATCGGAGGCCATGCTCCCAGTTGAAACTGTAGTGCCCTCCCACCGTAGGATCCAATACAACCTAGAAGAGAATGAAGAACTCCTACACATGTCTTTGGACCTAATTGAAGAAAGAAGAAATGATGCAGCACTTAAGGCAGCAGCTCACAAGCAAAAAGTGGCAGCACGATACAACTCCAAAGTTAAGCACCACAACTTACAAGAAGGAGATCTTGTTCTCAAACGGGTCTTCCCACACCCCGGAGCGCTAGATCCTATCTGGGACGGACCCTATGTAATTCATAAAGATCTCCACAACGGAGCTTATATTTTGTCAACAGTGGACGGAGAGGTGTTCCAGAGGGCATGGAACATCCAACACCTTCGTCGATAGTTTTCTTAACTTGTACTGCCCATATGAAGTGAATTAACAAAGAGAATCAGTGGACGTAGGCATTTTCATGCCGAACCACTTTAATAATCTTGTGTCTTTTTAACTTGTTCCTTTATATCTTGGCTGCTTATTAAGCTTTATCCTTTTCTGTTGAACAAAATCCTGTATAACGACATTTCCATTCTGGATACTTCACGGCACAACCTCACCTGGACAAGACCTAACAGGTACTATACGAATCTATGCACTCGTCAATGAGACACTTTTACTCCAGCATCCCTCTACTGCGGGTTGACTCATTGCTCGCGATGGCCCTCAAAGCCAACTGTAATGAGCCGATCATAAGCCACCGAGAAGGCCGACTATAGCCGAGGCAGCTCATTACGGCGTTCGGCTCGCCGGCGACTGTGAACCGATTATAAGCCCCAACATAAGGTGTGGCCAGCCAGGGGCAGTTGACGATCGGCACCCACGCTAGCCGGCCACGTAAAATCGAATAATACCAACGATTACGGGCCATAATGGCACGGGTAGCTACTGTGCGCGATCTCGGCTCCGATGTGTCTTAAGTACGGCTGTGGTAAAAAAGAAAACTCCCCGCGGAGGCGTAAGATGGGTGACGAATGTCTCCAAGACCCACAGCTAGGGAAAGTGACTACAAAACCCGTTTTCCACGAACTTAAGCACATCGAAGGCCTTCCATGATTGGAAGTTTTACTATTTTCTTATATTTCCATTCTATTTAAAAACTTTCGTCCTATCCTCTATAACGACCCTTAAAGTACAGGGCACAAAATGGAAGACACTCGCTAACGGCAATGAAAACTCACAACTAGATGACAGGTCACTCAGCTACATCCATCCTCAGTCACACAAAACATTCAAAGTTACCGTCTACAACTAAAGCATGAAGGGCGGTACTTTCTTTTCTTGTACATAAACATGTAGCTATAGCCTATTCACACATCACACTAACATTGCGAGACGTGAAATTATATTTTAAGCAAGAGCTTAGTATCAAACACAATTAAAGCACATGCATATACACAGCTATATTTCTTACGCAACACATCAAAATAACGACAGCATTTAAATATGACAGAATCAGCTTATGTTACAAAATTATATAAGAATGAAATCATTTGCTACAACGACATAATTACATAATTACAGCCTGAAAGTACATTAATGTTTTGGACTAGTATATTCAGGAATGCCAAGTAAACCAAAAAAGTAGTCAGCTGCAGCAGGGCTCCGCCTCTATCCTGCTAGCCCTCTGGGACCTACTTGACCGCTGGATCAGAGCCCCCAGCATGCTGGCCAGAGGTCCCGCCTGTTCGATGCAGAAGAAGAATCCATCAGATAAATGATACACAATCAGGTTAAGAAAAGATTGAGAGGGAAGACTTACCAGCATCTGCTCCCTGATCATCATCCCCCAACTGCACACCCACTTCCTCGGCGGTGAGCAGCCGCATGCCTTCCTTCACTGCCACTTTCTCCTCCTCAGTAAACTGGGCCGTGACCACATCCATTTTGAAAGCTACACCACCCTCCTTATCCGTCTCGGCCTTGGCCTCCTCCAAAGCCCGGAGATATATCCTAGCCATGACCCGGGGATAATCATCCATCCAAGACAGGTTGCCCTGCTTCCCAGTACGGAAGTACATGTCCTGGAGCATCTCATCCATCATCCCTCATTCTCCTCAAACTCCCTCATCCGGGCCTCGGAAGCCGACAGCCTTGCAACGACAACATCTCTCTCCAATCGGCATCTTGAGCAGTCAGCCTGAAGGGATTTCCGTATCGCCTCCATCTCCTCCTTCAGCTTGGCTTGAGCAAGCTCTATGGCCTCAAGCCTCCCAGATAACTCCTCTATCTGTTCAAGATCCGCTCTCCGAACCTCATCCACCGTGGTAATGGCCATATCAATTCGTTCCTTGCAGGTGGCCTCCATTTTTCGCAGCTCGGCTCTGCTAGCCTCCTCCATAGTTTTCTTTAGCCGCCTGGAGGCCGCCTCATGCTGGGAGATCTGAGTGGCCTGATCGGCAAGCTATTTGGCCTGATCGGAAACCATAAGCCGCAGCCGAATGTTAGCACTTTCAATTTCCTCTCCAGCCTTGACCAGTCGAGCGTGATGCCCCATAAGCTTCTTGGTCTCTTCAGCCACCCGATCGATGTTTGCCTTGGCCTCATCCCCCATAGTCGCAATCCGAGTGGTCAACAAGTCGAGATCCAAAGACTTAGCCTCATCAAGCACCTTACCATAGGATTGCGGGGTAGGAGGTGCTCACCGGTAACCTCATCGAAGGAAATATCATGAGAACTCGGGTCCAGATCTGGATGACCCGCAAATGGGTTACGAGCCAAGCCGGGATGATCAACATGAGTAACGGAAGGATTCTCTGATGGATGCGGAGATGGTATGGACTCGGTATCCTCCCCCGTGATGTCATGAATAAGCTGGGTTGGGAGCTGTGGTCCAAGTGAAGGTTCGAACATGGAGCGCCTCCTCTTTCTCTTTTGGATATCCTCTTCAATAACTCCGAGAAGAGGACGGTGGCCGACTACGCCCTCGGAACGGTCAGTCGAAGGCTTCGGTTTAGCAGAAGCTTTGAAGAGTTTGAATTGCTCGATGCGGTGCCGAATGTCTGATGTCTTGGCCGCCTTACCCGTCCCTGGAATAAAAATCAAGTGTTACAAGCGTGCATGAGACTATAATCCAAGAAACATGTGAAGCTAAAGAGAAGTCGAAAATTCACCTTGAACCGCCGGAGTTGCCCTAGCTGAAATGCTCTCAGAAGATTGACTGGTACCAGTCCCGGCCTTATCAGATTTCTTCGGCTTCTCCACCAAGGCCGGCCCTTCCTCCAACCCTCAAAGGCTTGGCGGAAAGCATCATCCGTCCACTCTTGAATCTCACCCGCTTGCCCAAAGGTCAAGGCACCGACGCCACTACCACTCTGTCCTTCGCCACCGTTACCACCATCACCTTCTCCATCACCTCTGCTCTCCTCCTCGTCTCTTTCCTCCTCTCCACTTTCCTCCTTCGGAATATCTGGACACGTGCTGGGAGAGGGTCCATCAGATTTCTTAAGCTTCTTCCCCCCGACGACTGGAGCTATCGAGAAGGGTCTCCTCTTGCTACTCTTTGTCGTGGCCCCTCCTTTGGCTTTGGCAGCCTTTCCTCAGCCGTATCCCTCTGCTTGACCACAGACTGATGTGGTAGAATCAAGTTGTGTTCCAGGAGAGTGGCATTCCTGATTAGGTAAGAAGCTGACCTATCCCTTCCCGAAATCTATCTACGCGGCCATCTGAACTAGATGATCGTTCTCCACGACCGCAAAGCCACCTGTCGCTAGCAAGAAATAAAAACACATAAGAAGAAGCATCTCAGTCAGAACAGAAATTATAAATAAGCTTCAACTTACAGCCAGAGGTGAAGCGGTAAATCGAAACAGTGTCATCCTGGACGAAGAACCATTCCTTCTTAAACATGGTGAACTTTGAATACAAGTCCAGGACCGGCTTGAAGGATACGGCTGATTCCAAGCTGATGTATGGAGACCCCTTCTTGTAACCCCTCAAGTTATATAGATATCGAATTTCCCGGTTAGAAGGGGGCGCCCGTACTTTCTTTGGAAAATCACGAATAGGCACACCAAGATAACATAGGAGTTGGGCTGGAGCTGGAAGGGGGCCACCTTCAAATAGGTGACGAAGCTAACTATCCAAGCATTGATTGGAGGAATGGCCCCACACATTCAGTGGTACCTACTATAAGCAAAGTACCCTTAAGGGGGATTATATGGCAGACCCCTTCCCCTGGCAACAACATGCGTGCTCTATCAATCTCAAAGGAGCGGGAGATAACATCAAGCTGCTCCTCTCTGAGAGAGCTCGGAAAGCAATTAGGAGGAGAATTCAGAAGCTCTTGGGGACCATACCCATCTACTAGCGATCTCGGGGTGGGTCAACGACGTTCCGGTCCTGGCTGGGCTGGGGGCACAACGGGGGACTCTCGTCTATCCGTAGATTTTCTCTTTTTTGATCGAGTTTCCACTTTGCGAGACATTTATCTGTAACACCGGAAAAACATATTATTAGAACAAGGAGTATGGAAATACAAACAAACAAGTACATGCAGCCTGGAGTCTCATTCGCAATTCGAAACATAAAAGCTCGGGACCAAAGACCATTCGGCCTCACACTTCTCAAACTCATTCGGCAGTTCAAGGACAAAAGGTCATTCGGTATTTTGGGGGCCACGAGCTCATTGGTAAACCACAGCTTTCAGGTACATTCGGTACACGAGGCCCCCAAGCCCATTCGGTAATTGAAAATAAGAGTTCATTCGGCAGAGTAGATCCTCACCTGGCTCGGCAAGAACTTGATTCGGCTAACACGTTGATTCGGCTAACACGTTGATTCGGCAGGGATAATAGTTTGATTCGGTAAAAACAGGGGAGTGGTTCGGCCGATGAGGAAAAACAGAGGCGTTAGGCCCCTATTTATAAGCAAATACCAATAGCCGGACCAGTTGGTTCGGCGCTAGAGACCGGATGAGAACATCCAAGCTTAAAGCAAAGCACGCCATGTGCATGCACATGCCCTACTTTGGGGGGCAAGTGTTGGGTGAGTTTCGACCGGCTCCTTCCCACCAAACCATCTCTCGTCGGACCGGCTCCACACCATGCCTACCGAACCGCCTACCTCCTGAGCACTGCCGAACCACCAACCTCCCAAATAGCACCGAACCAACCCACTCACAAGTCACCACCGAACCAACACATATCCACACCACTACCGAACCAGCCTAACCGGACCAAGCTACGCCCTCGACCGAACCAAGGCCTCTCCATCCACTACCGAACCAGAAGCCTCTCCAATTCCATACCACCGATCCAAGGCACCACCAGACCGCCTATCTAACCTACACCGAACCAACATACTACCAAACCAGCCACTGCCGGACCGAAAAACAACTCCAACCATCTCCGAACCAAAAGGATGCCGAACCAACATCGCCATGCCAGATTGTCTTGGCCCAAGCCCACCAGCAGCTATATACATCCAGAACCCCTACCCCCAGCCTCACTCTATAAATAGAGGGGCAGGGGTACAACAATGGCAGACAAGTTTGAGAGCTCAAGCACGGACGGAACTTTCAAACAACTTTCATATACTTGTATACAAAGCTTTGTACTTGTAATCTGAGGAGAAAAGGAGAATAACATATAAAGTGGACGTAGTCACGTTCTGGACGAACCACTATAAATTTGTGTGTCTTTTACAGTTTAGTCCCTGCTTTTTATATATTTGCATAAATCACCCAAATCAGTAAGAACAACTTAAAATTGACTAAATCATACGACTTGGAGGTGTTTGTCCATTTTTTGTGCAAAAAAAATTATTCAACTTTAATTACAATTCCAAATTATTCAAATCAATCCAATTCAAATTTTCCATTTGAATCTTATACTCATACATCTTCAATCACAATTTCAATTGATTCAAATCAAATTCAATTTGAACTAATTCAAATTTCAAATTTAAACCATCTCGAATTATATAAATTCGAGTTAATACTTCAAATGTTGATTTAATTCCTTTGAATTAATTTACCTTTAAAGTTTTTAAACAATTCAATTCATAGTTCAGACCTAACATATTATACCACAAATCAAATTAAACTTTATTTTTACATCAATAACCCAAACCTTTAAACAATTTAATTTTGAGTCAAATTCTCAAAATTTCATTTTAAATTATCTTTACTTAACTTTTTCCAAAGTTCATATAAGAGTTTAAAACAATTTTACCTTAAAATTTTAATTTATTACTAAATTTTATCTTATAGTTTAAAACTAGTTCCTTGAACAATTTTAATTTACAAGTGTAATTATTCAAATTTTCAGTTTAAAGTAATTCCTTATCCTTAATTTCAAATTAAAGTGTGATTTCCTTTTATCCCAATAATGGATATATTACCACACTTCATTTCTCATATATTTAAACAAATCCAATTTCAGTTTAAACATTATTAATAACAATGGTATGGTATCATTCAAATTATTTTAAAAACCTCCATCCATTTCCAATTTTCGGATCTCAAACTCATTTTGAGATCACTCAAACTTCCTAATTCAAATCAACTATTTAACTTTCCAAGTTAAATCTTAATTTCATCTTGAAATTTCCAAATCAGGTTGATCATTCCAACTTATTTAACCCTTCCCAAGTTAAACTCAATTCACTTAATCAAGTCAACCTTACCAAGTTTGAATTTCCATTTCGAATTTTGAACTTCTCATAAATAATCTTCCCATTTATTAAGTTCAAAAACTTATCACTTTGGGTATCATATCTCATTCCAGATTTAAAACTCAATATTTAGATTTTATTTCAAACCATCTTTGATATTGTATATATCCATACATATATGCATATTTATTTCTTGGCCATCCCAGCCATGCTTTAAAATTTTAAACCACCCTTGGTTTTAATTTCAAAACACATCCTTTAAGAGTTTTCCAACCATTTAGAATATTAACTACTTACATTGAGTAATTATCCTTTAAATTAATTACTTCATTAATTAATTATAATTAATCACATTCAGTAATTAACTTATTTCTTAATTACCTTCATTAAGTAATTGTCCATTAAATTACTTACCTCTAGTTACTTCATTAAGTAAATCCCTCTTTATTAATCATTTCCATTTATTATCCATTAATTAATCTCATTAATTAAAGTTTAATTAATTACATAAATTAATTGATTATCCTTATCCT
This sequence comes from Allium cepa, assembly GCA_030765085.1. Taxonomy (NCBI): domain Eukaryota; kingdom Viridiplantae; phylum Streptophyta; class Magnoliopsida; order Asparagales; family Amaryllidaceae; genus Allium; species Allium cepa. Next base: position 397,585,731 of record CM060938.1, on the reverse strand, counting down.
GAAACCTATCCCAAATTTAAGATTTAATTTTAGTTCGGATCCATTTCAAACCTATCTTTATTTAACTTCAATTTGGTTGTATTTCTATTACTTCTTAATTAAATTCAATAATTTAACAACCAATTCCCTTAATATTTATTAGAAAGAAATATTGCTTTATATATCAAAATATATTTTTCCATAAAATCATTTAAAATCTTTACATAAGAAAATAACAAGTACGCTCTCTCATATATACACTCAACTCATTCTAGGGAACCATTGACCCTATCTTTAATGAGTATCCCACCAGAGCCAAGGTTCTCGCTTGACCTTCAGGTCTGATACCAAATGTAAAAACCTAGAATTTCCGATCACGGAAACTCCAGATAGTTTATGGAAAAAGAAGAAAAGAGAAAGAAGAAAAGAAAAGAACAGAAATACCAACATCTCACATTCGCAGCGGACAAAATATAATATCAAATAAAATAACAATTTACAAAGAAGAACTGTATTAGTACATTTACACTTTTTTTTATATATCAGAGTTACAACATTTACACAACACCGGACAGTTTAAAACAACATGTCCTAGTTGTACAATAACATATCACAGTGGGAAACTCTCCATACTTTCCTGCCCTCAAGCTCGCCTCCTGAGCTCCAGAACGTCCTTACATGAAAATCTGTAATACTCGGTCTGACCCGAGCATTACATCAAAGTAACACCCGGATCAGGCTGGAAACCAGCGTGAGTAAACCCATCTAACATGGAATGTAAAAGCATACAACGTATATAAACACGGGGTAACTTATATCAGATACAAAATTTACAAATTGTTATGGACATTCTTATTTCACTCACAAAATTCTAAGTACCAAAACTTAGATTAAATAGTTCACTTCATTCAAATCATTCCATTCCAGCTTATTGATTTCACATATCAATTTATAAAGAATCGAAGTGGTTTCGGATATTTACTAATACCCGACTCCGGTCTCTTCGAATTCAATGCCATCTTAACCCATGTTATTCAAGTGAAAACAATTCGCTTTTAAATACACGATGTCACTTTCACATAGCAGTCCATCATTGATAGATAACCACCTTATCACTTTTCGAGATAGCATATCATATCACAGACATTTCATACTAGAAATATCAATCAATCATTCATAAACAAGATTAATTAGTCACCCCATTCCTTTTAATTACCTTTAATCTTGCTTACTTAACAAATATTTAATTACAAACTTAAAATTACACATCCCTTAATTATCTTTTCTAATTACATTCAGTAATTATCCTTAAATTAATTTACCACAAATTAATTAATCTTCACCCTTTCACATTATCACATTTATCCTTAATTAACTACTCAAATCAGTTACCCTATAATTTTTTAAATTGATTAATTATCCTTTAATTAATCAATACTCATAAATTAACCAATCCATAATTAATATCCTTAATTAATTGCACTAAGGAATTAATCCTTAATAAATTTCATTAAGTAATGCCCCTTTAACTAGTTACATCCAGTAATTATCCCTTACTAAGCAATTATACTTCACTAATTACATTAAGTAGTTATACTTAATCAATCATTAAATGATTATCTTAAATCAGTTAAACTGGTTAATTGCTTACATAAATCTAATTATACTTAGTAATTTGATTCTTAAGCACTTCCATTAAGTCATTAACCTCTAATAACCTTTTTAGTAAGAAATTTCTTTTTCTATCCATTACTTTCAATAATTACTCTTTAATTACTTACCCTAAGTAATTATATTTAAAATTTTCAGTAAGTAATTATACCCAATCAATTTCCTTAGTGATTATCCATAATTAGTTAACTAATTAATTTTCTCAACTTAATTTCTTAAATAAATCATTTCATAATCACTAGTTTTTAAAACACGTATCTAATTCCATCACTTCATTTTATCTTGTGATACTTAGAGATTTAATTCACTAAAACTTTATTTTTTAAAAAAAATAGGTTAATAAGATTTTACTGTTAACAAAACTTATCTTACCTTTATTATCAAAGTTAATACACTAACGAAGCTACCCGAGCTCCTTATTGACAGCATCACTTCGAGACTGCCCCGTATTTACTCAAGTTGAGTACCGAGTATACTCCTTCTTCTCAAATTCCAGCCTTCCTCTTCATCTTTCTTTCTTCTCCTAAATACTGCTCCGTCATACATGCGCACAACCTCGTGCACTTGCACACAGCTCCGCCTCGCTAGAGCACGTCGCCGACCCTATGCACAAACCACCTCCGACCTACTAGATCACCATAACAACGCTCGATCACTCCCACATTGAAATCCGAGCTCTAAAACTTCCCCATAGGAGGAAGACCCCCATACTTCCACTTCTTTCTTCTCGCTCTGGCCACCGGAACCCCCAAAAATTCGCCAACACCATCACAAACAACTCCTTATCCTATCCTCCCTTACGGCAGGCTTAACCAACCACCTTGACGTCGCAAATCTCAGGTAACAGATCCCGTTCCCAACCCCTATTTAAACCCTAACTTCATCTTAACCGGCCACAACTGGCATTACGGAAAGGAATCACTGTTTTTCCCACAACACATGACCCCAAACTTGCTTCGACCAAAATTTGATCATCCAATACATCGTCGATCGCCGAGAAATGGTCGAAATTTGTTTCCTAGTTAGCTTCTAATTGTTGCAGAAATACTAAACTAAAAATCATGACTTTTGTTTTAAAAATCTTATTCCTCATAGATTTATCAGATTATGAACTAAAATATGCTAATTATTCAAGTTAAGAATTTTTAAAAATCAACTTTTTACTAAATAATAAGCATCCAGGTTGACACCCCCTTCAATTCTTACTCTATATATTTTTAAAATTTAAATGTCGTTGTTATAAACAAATTTTTGTTCAAACATTTTCAATATAAAACTGATTAAGAACAAAACACTAAATTTTGAATGATGTTTACATTCAACAGTTAAAGAACAGAACACCACACTTGAATATCAGGCACGCACACAGAGGTAACTTCAAACAAATATACACAAAATCATTTAATTACAACATGCAAACCATTTTTGCCTATCTAGGCTTAAGATTCTGCATGCAACAGGGATTTAACAGATATAAAAACTTTTTTTAAAAAAAATCAGATATGTTTACTCACTGATATGATGAGCAGAGAAGCTAAAGAAAATTTTGAACAGAATTTGGAAACCTGGGAGCTCTAAAACTGAAATTGCTTTCATTCTTTAAAAACTGGAGAGTTTGCCTTTAAAATCTGAAATGCTAGCTTTGAAAACTTTAACTTTTTTTTGCTTTAGATCTACTTGCATGCATTCTTGAAAGTGGTACAGATTTGAAGAACAAATGGTTACAGACTTTGGTTGTTTATAGAGCTTGAGTAATAAATGTTTACAGATTAAAGAATCATTTCAGATTAGTTTGAATTTGGTTTCAGGTCTGAGAACAATTGATTTACAAGGTTGCAGGGTTTTTTTCAACATGTGTTATTTAATTAAATTTTGTTTTAGATTTAAGGTAAATTTGCCACTTGTTAACTTATGTGCTACATAATTTACAAATGTTGAAACCATGCCCTCATATGTATACAAGTGTTTAAACTTAAATTATTTAAGTTCATATATTTTTATGTAATACATTTCAATGTATTTAATGTTATTCTTTTATAAATAAGCCTTTAAATTTTTAATATATATATAAATGTGAATTTATGTAAATATTCGTTTATAAATAACTTATGTTTGAACCAAATTAATTCAAACCAAAATATAATTAAGATATACTCCCTTTTTAAATTTCAAATGCAAATTTAATTCTTTAAATTCAATTAAAAATCCAATTCAAAATAAATTCATATATTTAAACAAGCCTAAATTCAATTTGAAATTAATAATCCCTATTTTTTTCTTAACTCTATTTATCTAAAAATAACACAGAAATATTATTGGTTTGAAATTAACAATTTAGGCAATTTAAGTAATTTACTTATAGAAACAATCATTATTATTTATTTTTAAAAGAATAATTTGTCAAATTTAGGTTATTATATTAAGATATGATCAAATAAATATTTATCCAAACATAAATGTTTACGATTAGATTCGTTTGTTAAATCTACAATTCAGTATTTCTATTAATTAACCCAATTATTATCAATTACAGATGCCCAGAAATCCGGGTTATCACAAAATCTAAACCTGTAAATATAATCGGTTTGACCCGAGCATTGAAAGGGAAGAACGCTCGGATCAGTTTGGTAAACCAACATGAGAACCACATTCAACTGAGTTTATTAAATTACAAAACTTTTACTTTTCAAAAAAAGTATCTCGTAAAACACGCCCACACATAAACACGAACATGTTTTTACCTTACGATAACCAAAACATTTCATATCCAATCCTCTTATATATTATAATAGTGTCGTTTGCACAAATAATATTAAAATAGCCATAACTGTTACCATTATTAAATTCCAGCATATAGCCCAAAAGGGTAATACAATCAAAATGGCAGGCACGCAGTGGAATTTGGATTTCCATACAAATGACCAGGTGTAGAGACAACCTTCCGGCAGTGCATCTCTATAGGAATGCACAGAGGAACATCACAAAGGAACCTATATCAACACAAGATCAACATATCTCTGTAACTAGATAGTATCGAATATATCATCCCTCGGTTGTTATCGACCTTTTTGAGGGGCCTCATAACATACAAACCACAATAATTTACATCCCGAACATCATAGCGGGAAGAAATATATTTAGAAGAGGATGATTATATCCTAATTGGGAATGCCCACTTAGCCCTACTGCATCTAACCATGTTTCGCTCATTTCCGATTGATGAGGCCTGAGGTAACGATTATCTTTCACATATCACATCACTTTGAATGCCACATGGCCATTTCCATTGACTACTAATTTCCTTCCACAAAAATATAACCCTTAAGCTCGTACGTCCCAAGGAGAGTGTCAAGCTAAGAGAAGTTGTCTTCTCAGCCACCACTGATGCACGTTTGTAAAAACCAATGTACATATTCTTTAGAAATGCAATGTCAAACAAACATCCATACAAGTTGTCCAGGAATAGGACAAACTGAAGGTACTTTCCTATCACATCCTGTCGGGAAATCCCTAGGATTTGCAGCGAATAGTCCTTGCAATTGATATTTCGTAACAGAGAGACCACTGCTACTATATGTATATTAGGATTTTAACCCCAAACGATCAATAAGTAGTCCTCAACTATGAAAATCCTGAATATCAATATCATCACAATCTGCACAGTCGAACGCATATACGTTGGTCCAAAGTGGTTTTAGGATAAAACGGTCCTGGTCTCTTCGCACCAACAACGCAAAAGCATTTCTCAACCTCACACAGAAACTAAGTCTCATAGACTTATCACGTCTCTAACTTTCAACTTGCTATCCTTTGGCCAAGAAGGAAGCTCGATAGATTGAAGTAATACTCCTCCCTATACGAATCAACGTCCTCAACACAAATGATAATCAAGCCTACAAAGATGGCCAAGTAATAATTGTACGACTAAATAGTTCCCACATCAAGTCGAGAAACTAAAATGGCCAAATTTGATAGACGGTTATTTAACTATCAAAGCAAACAAACAAATATTTAGCACCATAAGCAATCACTAGGCCCTTTTAATTAATTTTTTATTTGATTAAATCACTTGCCAAATATTCACTTCAAATTATCTTTTAAAAAAGATATAATCTCAAAACCATTTCAATACTTCAATATTGGAAAATTTTCCATATACTTATTTAAAAATAAGTAATCACAAATCAATTTATTTTCAACACTTAGAAAATATTCCATATACATAAATCACAATTATATATATTTATTCTTTAAGGAAAATATTCTCTTAAACATATTTTTTGGGTCAAAACGAATGTTGTGCAAAACATCGTTAAGACAACCCAAAATCATTAGTATAACGATTCAATAATTAGATAGATATATAAATCCCATATACTAAACAAAACATCTCCTTTCAAAAATCATTTACCCTAACAACAGTGCTATAGTCCATCATTTCCTTGCTTCTCGAAAACGTCTATTTCAACAATGAATATTGAAATCTATGGTTTCGATACTTAACACATTTTAAAACATCTTCAAACCATTTAACTTCATTTAATAATATCACTTTTAAAAACATTTATTTAATTTAAAAGATTATTCACCGTCCAAAATCGTGAATATATTTTCCTAACCAAATTCGTTACTATTGCACATTTAATTTAAAGAATAATCCACTGTCCAAAATCGTGAATATAATCTCTTTAATAAAATTTCATAATTACTTATCAAATTCAACTGATTTCGGATTTACAAAACCAATGTTTATAAATTCACATTTCTATTTTATAAATACTTCCATTTACAAATTTCCTTTATTAACTAATTCTATATATATCTCATTTACATGCCAAAATCCAAAGTATAAGTTAGTTTACTTATAATTCATTTATTTGCAAATTCATTCTATTTTAACTCCATCAATTATAAATATGTAAATCTTATTTACTTACAAGATTCACTTATAACTTCATTTTAACATTTACAAAACTCCTTTATAATTCCATTACTTTTATTTATAAAATATCAATTTTATAAATATTATATATATACCATTTATAATAAATCAAAAATCTTTATTTAAATTATTTACGAAATAGTTAACTCCATATTTCAAAGATCGCATTTTGATTATATTTTACAAAAATCATAATTTTTTATAACACAATTTTTTTTATTTTAAATAAATTCATTTCCTTAACAATTCAAAAACTTAATAAACATCTATTTTCAAAATCACTTTGAATTCCTTTTTAATTTGAAATCATCACTTTAACATTTTTAAATTACTAAAATATGGCCCAATGCTATAACGTCACAAATACATCAATCAAGGCATCTAAATCATCATATATCACGTGATAATAGCATATATATCAATATTTGTAAATAAAATCAACACTGGTGAGGAATCCATTTGGATCCCTTCAACTATCACCTGCAACAAATATACATATTAGAAAATATGTACAATGTCTGCTTCGAGGCTGACGCACATACCAAAGGTCATCCGCTCATTCATGAGAACGTATAGGATCACATCTGCTCCAATAGGCAGGAATATATCCAAATACCAATCAATATATATAATATATCATATATCATTCAAACAATCATCAACCAGCATAAAATAAATTTATTCTCACTTATATAAAAATATCAGTGCGTTAGAAAGAGTGAGTTGTACTCACTTTGGCTCCAATAGCAATTGTAGTGTTTTATTCCGAATAAAATTAAACAAACGTTTAATTTTATCCAAAATTTCACTACCTTCAATCAACTCCACACTAGCTCTAAAATGTAGTGCTTCTCAATACGGACCAAACACAACTTGTTTCGTCAAAAACGGACCTCGTACGAAGAAGTTATGATATTTTAAAGTTTATACAAATTAATGTATAAATTAATTTCAATTTCTTTTCAATTTTTAACCTAGATTGAATCACAGCCGTTAATTTTCTTGCATCAAATCTCAGTCGTGCTCGTTTCTTTCTTCTTCCCCAGTTTTATACCTACGCGATGAACCCATCACCGTCGATCTTCCCATCGATTATCGCGACCACTACAATCGATTTGACGACAATCGAGGACCTCCACATCGAAGCCCAACGCCATGCACCCCACTGCCCAAAGGCCAGTCGAGCTCGGTCGCTTAACCCATTCGAAAAACATGCTTGAATGCACGATGTTCAACTGAGTTTTGCCGCCCATTCTCTTCACGAAACTCAATCATCACCGTTGGATTGGAAGCCCTCGACGTGCTCTACAATGTTCTAGTCGAAGGGGAGACATGAAAGTTGATGGATTGGAAGAAGTCGAAGGAGAAAATTTTGAGCAATTTCGGTCATTCAAATGTTAATTGCGGCTGTAACCCTAGCACTAGGGTTTTGAGTGCAAAAGAAAATTTATATGGCCTTATATAGAAAATTCCACGACCCTATTCACCTAAAAATTTTCCGAACTCCAAATGTTGCGCGCAGCCTGGCGTACCCTTATTCCGAACACAATGGAATATATATATCAAAAGCCAATTCGATCGTATTTGAAAGATAGGTTTTCGAATCAACTTATTTAAATTAAATTTTACTTAAACAAATTTCTACACGTTTCAGCTAATCAACTTATTTAAATTAAAATGTACTTAAACAAATTTCTACGCGTTTCAGCTTCCCACGACTAAACCGTAAATCCGATTGACATGAAATTTGAAATTCTGTAATAATATAACATTATGGATCCAAGAAACCGATTTCGCCTAAATCCGAGACTGTGTGAAAACTACTATTTTTACATGTTAATTAAATATTAAAATATTCAATTTCTATAAATTAACTTTCAATCCAATTTCAAAAGTTTACTAACACCATTCTAATTTAAATAGAATTTAATTCATCTTAATAAATCATTTTTTTCGCACTTAATTCAAATTCCAATTATTTCCACAATTTCAAATATTAAACTAACCATTTAGCTATCCATTTAAATCACTATATTTGAAATATAAGTTATTCAACTTATAGAATTAACAATTGCAAAATTAAAATTAATTAAATATCCCAATTTCAAATGACTGAAAAACTGGGTCGTTACAAAACATCCTTTATGCTTTCGTAAGTTTCCAACTAGTTCGAAAGGCTTGTCCTTCTTTTCGAAAGGTGTCATTGGTAATATTTCTTTAAGTAGAAGACTGACAATAGCAAAACTAACTATTTCGAAGGGTTTGGTTCTTGTATGAGAGCCTGCTATCCAATATCGTCGAAAGGAGTTTCGAACCTATACTAGGATCTCTCATATATGTGGATTCATTTATGCCGAAAGGTCTAACTGAGGTAGAAGGGTTGCTTTGCTTTCTTTTCCAGTCCTTCAAAGCTCTTATTTCACTTGACACTTGTAGGTGCATTAGGTGCTTGCGACTCTATGCCAACCTCTTCGAAAGCTATATCAATGCCTTCGAAACGCTAATTTAGAATCATGGTGAAACCTTATCTTTAATTCTTGTGGAGCTTAGCACTTTCATGAGCCTTCTGTCATGCCTTTACTGTTGAGTGAATTTCATGGTTAACATTTTCCGTCCCCCGTATGAAAGGAGGTTTTGTGCTTTAGGACAAAAAAGTTTAACAACTTTGCCTTTTGCACTATTCCATCCTTAGTAACATCATTTCCCTATAGAGTTAAAATTAAATAACATTCTCCATTATTAGTTGAAAATTTATATAAAAATTGGCTCATTGATTTGTTTATAATATAATTGAAGACAGTATTAGTATACTAAAATTCCTGAACTCTAAGTCTGCAAGCAACCTAAATTTGTCGACCATCATCTAGAGTTAAAAAGTGATGAGAAATCCACAATTGTAAATGAATGGAGACCAAGAACTTCCATATGACCATAATAGAAGTCCCACCATATTGGTAATAAAAAAAGAAGTTTATAAATCTAACTTTAATAATTGTCGTCCAGGAGTTTTCTTCTAATAACAACAAATGTCTAATAATAAAAAGCCATAGACTAACATCTGGAAATAAGTTATCAAAAACCATGAACCATATTTGGCGATAAATAATGGTTGTTTTGAAATTCTTATTGGAATTAATTGTAATGCCGAAACCCAGATTCGGGTATTGATTATCGTTGCTCGAAAATTAGTAGTTGAAAACTAGTGACCCGGATTTGGGAATTAATAAGATTAATCCAAAGTTTAATTGAAAACTAGAAGTCCATTGAAATCTCAATATTATCTACCTTGGAGCCCAAATTCGAGCAATAGCGATGAAGTTTAAAAATTAACAGCAAAGGTACTTAAATCCAGATTCAGGTATTAACAAAATGATGACAAAAATTCCATGATAATTCAACAATGGTAATCCCATAGCCCAGATTCGAGGATTAATGAAGTCCATAAATTAATAATAAAAGACCTGAAGCCCTGATCCGGGTATTAATAAATGAAGTTTCGAAATTAGTGGCAGGAGACCCAAAACCCAGATTCGGGTATTAATAAATGAAGTCTAGAATAGTAAGTAACTCGAAACCTAGATTCAGGTAATAATGAATGAAGTCCTGAAATTCCCTTCTAAAATTAATTAGAGGCTGTAAACTCTTATTTGATTATTCTTTACTACACCATTCTTTGGGTTTGAATTCCTTTTTCTTGTTTCACATTTTAGGTCTTGTACGTTGTCGTTATTTAATATGCCGCTTCTCAAGTTCAGATGTTTTAGTTCATTGTTGTCTTTGTTTGATATGTCGTTTCTTGAGCTCCGACGTCTTAGTCCATTACTGTTTGGTGCGCTAGGTTAGCTTATGTAATGACCAGCCTTTTTGGACACTTTAAATCGATGATAAACCACACACGTCGGACTCACACCATACAAAAGGGAAGATTGTTACTGGGGTAAATAAGAAAATGCAGAGAAAGAAAAAAACAAATACAGAATCTCGTAGCGGAATGACAAAATATAATAATCAAATAACAGTTCATGAAGCTGTTTTATATATACATTAGATTATTCTTTTACAACACAAAAACCAGAGTTACATAAAACAGGAATAAAGAAACAAATAAATGCAGCGGAACAACATGATGCAGTGGAACAAATATAATAAATAATAATACAAATCTTAGTCTTCGTCGTCCAGAAATAAGATCTCCAACCCTGAAATGCTCAGGCTGACCCATGTGAATTGAAAAGACAAGAGTCAGGACTAAAAGATCTTATGTAAGTCAAATCAATGGTAAATATGAGTGTAACGGCGTCAGAGATGTTTACAGGGTTTGACATCTCATATCCAGTGTCTAACGCGAGAGCTATAACTTAAGAGAAGTTTGGGATTACCATCTCCTAAGGATCCGTTAAACTATCTACTATATAGTACAATACGCTATTATAATATGTCTATAGTTAAGTAAAGTAATAAAATAGCATTAAGGCTTTACCATATCCCCCTTAACATATTTTATATAATGTCGCAGTCTATACAGATACTGTAAACTCCACCCGCATGTGGGCTATCAGGGAGCACTCCATAGGTAAGACATAAAACAAACTCGTAGAAGGCGTGATAGGGCATGTAACACGGCACTCGAGGAGATGCAAGGGTAGATATACCAATTGGGGATCCGGACTGGTGGTAACTCATAGTAGCTACTACCGCCCACCTCGGAACACACTCCCATAATCAAAATCAAGGGTGGCTACCTAATCAATCATAAATAAGAATATAGTATCGAAGAAGTGCGTTCGATAGGAGGAATGAACTCACTTGGCCCGGCATGGCTCCTGTTTTAGCCAAATCAAACTGACTCACGGGATTCAGGGTCACGTAGATACCTCAAACAGAATCGTATACCACCATCCTACTTCATTTCTGGAATCTCCACCACGTACACAGTTGTTAAAGTGGTTTTCGATATTGGCAGAGAGTATGACAATATCCGTATGGTTCTTTTACCTTTCAAAAATTCAATTCACAATTTATATCAAAATATTATATTCAATTTCAAATCATATCTCTTTCGAAATCATGTTCACTTTCAAACTACATTCACTTTCAAAAATCATATTCACTTTGAAATTATCGATAAGTTATGTTAATAAAATCTCATTTCAAAAATCATATTCACTTTGAAATTATCGATAAGTTATGTTAATCAAATCTCATTTCAAAATCATTTTATTCACTTAAATATGTCTTTTCACAAAAAAGTATCAAATCCAAATTACAACTTAGGTTGTATCTTCATCAAGGATTTAGACATAAATCTTCAACTCTGCATAATTTGAAATCTTAGAAAATAGTTTAGGAAATCATAAATAGTTTTAATAGTTTAGAAATAGCTTAAATAGATTAAAATAGTTTAAATAGATTAAAATTTGATGTAATTAGATTTAAAGTGATTTAAATCGTTTTAAATAGATTAAATAGATTTTATTAGGTTTAAAATGTTTTAAATGGATTAATTATAGGCTAAATTGATTTAAATTATATTAAGTAGATTTTTAAATAGATTAAATAAATTTAAAATATATTAAATAGATTTAAATTATATTAAATATATTTAAAGTAGACTAAATAAATTTAATTAGTTTAAAATATGTGAAATAGATTAAATTGGTTTAAACAAGTTATAATAGATTAAAATAAATTGCAATATTTTAAATTGATTAAAATAGTTTATATTAAGTATAACAGTTTAAATTAGTTTAAAAATAGATTTCCAAGTTATGTCCAAAATTTACAATAACTCAATTCCAATAAATTCATTTATTTTTGCCACCTCAGCTTTGAAATCCCAATTTAAATCCTTTGAACAATTCATTTAATCAATTCCAATTTCAGCACTCACTTTTGGGTTATCGAAAATAATTCAGTTTATATAAATCAATTTCTATTTCAAATTACTAGTTAACTGAATTCAAAATTTAAAAATTCCACTTTTAAATTTAACCAAACCGGTGTCTGTATATAATTTTCTACCCTAGAGTCAAGTGATACGAATATTTATCATTTCAGTCCGCAATTTAAAATTTTACGATTATATATATCATTTCAAATAGCATCCCGAATTAATTAAAATCCATAAAATCACTCGAGTCTATCATTTCAACCCATAACGATTTTTTTCTAATCTATAGATCATCGGGTATGTATCATTTCAATCCATAAGGAACTTGCAGGATTATAATAATATAAAATACAATATTCGGTCATCCAATATCAACAATCAAACATCTATCACAATCATCATCAAATCAATCGACAAACATCAATAAATAGCTGATCATTAATAACAGATATTAAATTTGACAATTTAAATTCAATATTAAACTAAATGATAATTAAATGCAGTAAAAGTCAAATTTAACTAGAATGACCATTTAAACATACCAAACATCAACCAATTAATTCCAAATCACATTATAAATTTAAATTAACTAACATAAGATAATTTAGTAGTTATGAATGGGTGAAAACACTCACGTTTATAGCTTTCCCTCCTTTAATTTGGTTTGGATGCGCAACTTCTTTCTTTCTTTTAACCTTGATTTGCTTTCTTGTTTTTTTTTATATTTTAGGGTTTTGGGATAGACAGAGAAGTTTGTATAATCTAAATTTGAAGGAGAAATTTTGAAAAAGAGAAGAAAAAATGTAGATTTGAAGAAATTTTTGTTTGGAAAAGAGAAGAAAAATGAAGAAGAAGGGGGAGGAAAAGGGAGGTAAAGAAAGGTTAAAATTTATATATATATATATATATATATATATATATAAATTGAAACTCGTGTTTGAAAAGATGTAGCTTCACAGAAAAGAAGAAGGAACAACCAAAATGAAGAAACAAACAAAAACGAGGAAAGAAATGAGGCAGGTATTAAATAAAGAATGAAAAATACATGTTTGAATTTTAAAAGATATGTTTATAAAGCAAGTAATACTTTTGGTATAAAATTTCAAACGCGTGCTACCTTACTAAATTTCATTAATAGGAAACGTTTCAGGTCAAGGCTCATGTGTAAATAAATGAAACTTACAGGAAAACCAAAAAAGGCTAGTATTTAGTAAAAGAAAATAATAATGGAAATAAATAAATGAAAAGAGGTGTTTGAAATTTGAGGAGATAAATAAATGGAAAGATTAATGAACATGAATAGTGGAGCATGAAATTCTAACGTATTTAAGACTATTCATTACAAAATGAAAGAACAGAGCTTTTATTCAGTTTAGATTGATGTGCTAGGTGAAAAGTATTTTTTTTGTTTCTGAAGGAAAATGAATGCATGCATGAGTGAATAGTGCATGCAGATGAATTCATGAATTAATGCACATACAAATTTCATTTCAAATGCAAAGTAACACCTCATTAATAATTTTATTTATGACAAGAAGTAAGAGAACAAATGGAATGAAATATGCAAAAGAGAAGGGTCAACGAAACATGAGATAACAGCAGAATAAAGTAAGGTAATAAATTAATGAGAATAGAAGGATTAGTATACTGCAACAACTTTTGAATTTCAATTTGATAACTTATATTTCCTTCAATACATTTCATTAACTCCAAATATACACATAAATATATGTTAATTTAACCATTTTTTTACACACAACAAATGATATTGAACACAACAATTAACTTAATATTTCTCATTAAAATAATTATTGTATTTTTAACACAAAAATGTAAGTTGCACATATCACTAATAAATTACAACCACTTCTATTTCTTATAAATGGAAAGATTTTAATTGTTATTAATTTCAACAATTAAATTTCAAAACATACGCAGATTACTGGGAAGATAGTTAATCCAATTGTTTTCCTTTACATTATATTACAAACATATCTATTAACATTATTGGTTACAAACATGAATTAGAAATTTACTTACAAATAATTAATTTTTTACTCTATGCTAAAACACGTCTCAAATAAATAATCATATGTTTTCTCCATTAATAAATTTATTCATTTTATTCTTCATTAACATTTATTATTGAAATCACCGTTATTAATTACATTCAAATAATGTCCTTAAATACACCTAACGTGTGTTATTTTTTTATGTTAATGTAATACATGTTATTAGTAGAAATTCAAATTAATATCATAAACATATCTTTTAACATACGTTAACACAAATAAAATCATAAATTTTTATTTTTCTGCCACTTATATTCTTAAATTATATTCCTTACTATAATTAGCCTTTGGTATTCCTATCCATTAATTCCATTTGAAACAATGTCAATTCAATGTTAATTATTTTACTGATTACGGTGTTTGATTTCAACTGTAATTAAATTCAATTAATTAAAATTTAATTCCAATAAATTGATTTATACTTTGATTCCGTCTTTGAATTCAATCAATTATTACTTTATAAACCTAGTTAACATTTGTTTACAACTTATTACACTAATATTCTACCATCATCAACTTTTATCATATTAGTTGCAATATTTCAATTACATTGAACTTGTCAATTTTATTATAATTTAAAATCTCAATAAATTTATTTATCTTTGGTTTACTTTTTTGTAAATTCAGTTATTGCCTTGTGAATATAATTAACATTTCTACACATTTTATTGCATTTACCTTTTCAGTTATTGTCTTAACTCATATTAAAGTAACGTTAAATTATATTTAATTGCAATTGATTAAATGAATTGGCAACAAACAAAAATTGTCACTATTTCTATTTTTAATCACATTTTAATAATATTCGTAAGTTTATTATTTACAAACAAATGTTATAACAGCTTACACTGTAATAATTCTATCCAATTTCAATTAACTACAAATTTCATTAATTAATCAACATTTGAATTATCAATTACTCTTTGAATCCAGTTATAAATTAACACACACATTATTACAATTAATTTACAATCTATAACCAATTATAACTTTTTAATCATTTCAATTAATTGGAATTACATTTAAAGTAGTTATCAATTACCTTAATTAATACTATTACATTTCATTCCAGTTATATTTTTATTATTAAGCCGCAAAATTTTTATTTCTTCCAACATTGTAATGGCCCGTTTTTCTGCACCCTTTGAACGATAATAAAACACACATCTCTCACTCAAATTGCACGAAAATATGGATTATTAAAGGTAGAAAGAAAAATAAAGACAGAATAGAATCTCACACGAATGGAATAACATATATTATTTCAATAATAATCTTTACAGCGGAAAATTTTAAATACAATATCAGAGTCTAACCTAGATTTAGCTTGGACAGTTATAATACCTGCCCTTATAAATGCTAACAAACAATAATACAAATACAATAGATGCAGCAGATAATAGAATATGTTCATCCGATGATGACGATCTCCAGCTCTCATCTGGAAACTCCAACGGTCTTTAGCTAAACCTGAAATTACTCGGGTCTGACCCGAGTATTAAAAATACCCGTATTAGGCTCGATAAACCAGCGTGAGATGCTCAAAATTTAAATGACTATGTTATCCAAACCTTCGAAAAGAAGGGTATCTCATAAGACCACGTCAACATATAAACACGGACGAGTTTTTTACCTTATAATAACCAAAACACTTTTATTACCAAAATACACTTGATATTACTTTTAGTGACATTCTTTTGAAAACACTTTCAAATAAACTTATTCAAACAAGATATCAATATCTGGACTAAGTCTACGGTAATATATCTGTACTAGGTCAACGGAATACACTGAACGGAATATTTGATACCAGAAAGGGGTAACTGAAATGTTTGCAAGTCACTACAGCTATTTTGAGACTAAAATCAAAATCGTAAATCTCGTACTAGGATTGGATTTCTAACATGATAGGGAACTAGTGGAAAGATCAATCTATATCAACGGCTTACGTCCAAGACTCAGACAACGTTATACAACACAAATGGCTAAAAGTGTATACAATCTGCGAATAACATCCAAGGACTCGGACTTCGTGCATAGATGTATCCGGTACCAGAGGCTCAGAGCATCTGATAACCCAAATCACTACTATCCGAAATGCGAGCATACATCTGACCACATAGAATCCCATTATAACCGGGGTGTGAGGCTTGTAAGGCTACGATCAATTTCTTCAAAGCCACGTTTTTCATACAAAACCACGCTTTGATTATAACAGGATCCACTTTGAATGTCACACAGTCATTCCTTTGATCACTATTTGAATCCCACAAGCATACAACCTCTGAGCTCGTATGTCTTTGAGAAGGGTGTTAAGCAAAAGGAAGGTGCCTTCTCCGCCACCAGCAGATGTACATTTGTAAAAGTCAAACATTGTGTCTCATAAATGCAACGTCAAACATTCGTCCATACAAGTTCGTTCTGGGACTGAACGAAACCGAAGGTATTTTCCTCGGCATTACTAGACGAGAAGCCCTTGCAATCTGAAAAAAATCTCCACAACGAGGAGACCACTACTATAAATAACTCTATAATGGGAGCTACCCAGAGTATGTTCAACAAGCAGTCCTCATGCTATGAAGATCCACGGTCTTCAACCATCATCTTCAACATGTATTCACTTTCGAACGTATACATTGGTTCAAAGTGGTTTTCGAATAGGAGTTACCGAAATCCGACTCTAGTTCCTTCGAAGCCAATTTTCGATTTAAAAGATATTGAGCTCATATGTGGATATCAATCGTCAATCAATTACTTCATCTTTTATAAAAATATCTTTCTTAGATGTAACCTTTTCAATTTATTTCATTTTCTTTTCATATGTATATGGAATAACTATGCCTCATTTATCAAATCATTTGGTTTATTTAAACCTTTTAAAATCCTTGAATAATTCCAAATCATTTTCTCTTTTACTTAGGAAAACCTTTCCAAATCATTCATTAAATCTTAATCAAAGATTCCTTATATTCAAGTTATACCTTTTAACTTAGGGAAAATATTTCCAAATCATTTATTAAATCTTAATCAAAGATAACTTTCATAACTTCAAATCATATTCTTGTAAATCAAAGATTTTCATAATAGAGAACTAATACCACTTTAAACATTGTAAATTTCACCTCCAGGGACTAATGGTAAGTAATCCTATTTCATGAATATTTTTGTCTTCAACGATCTTTGCTTTTGATATATTTTATTTCGAAAATTAGTTTGAAGGAGTTTTCGGATAGGAATCACCCAAATCCGATCCCGGTTTTTCAGATAGGAATCACCCAAATCTGATCCCGGTTCCTTTCTACTAATCATCGAATAAAAAGATGTTAAGTGGTTAATTAACATTCAAAGAATTTGTTTTTTTCTTCTATCTTGGAAAATCTTTAAGTACGATCTTTTAGAGCATCCGGTCTTTTCTTTCAATCTGTTCCACCCCTCGCCTAAAAAGAGAAAACATAGGCCTAGTAAGTTTGGGGCGCTGGTTTCTCCATCCCCTAACCTTAGTTAATCACCTTATTTTATTTTCCCAGATCTCATAGGCGGGACAAATGTACTAGTCATTTATGCGTACTCAGTTTGTTATTACATTCAGTATTCTTTACTTTTTGTTTAAGTGGTATAAACAATCCATCTTATCCATTTATTCAAATCTTATTAAAACTTCCAAACCATCTTTACATTACTTAATTATTCCTTTAAAATCATTCATAAAATATTTAGAAAATGATTGTTAAGTTTAAAACTCATATTCAAAAGGTTATAGAATTCGCAGCATAAAAGTGCTGCGGAAAGTGCTATATAGGCTTATTTGATTTAGACAACTTTTTCATATTTGAAAATTCCTATTTTCCATTCCAATTGTTTTTAATTCATTTTAATAGATTTATCAAATTTATTTCATATTTTTAATCATTTAAAAGTTTCATTTATAAGAAATTCATTTTTTAGATTCTAAACTTGTAACAGCCTAAAAATTTTAGAAATATTTTTTTTTCTTTAACTCTGGGTTTTTATTCTTCGAAAATTGTATTTCTAAATTTAATTTTAAATATCACCCAAGATTTTTATTAATGTGAAAATTCTAAAAATTTTATTTTGGTTAAACTTTAACATTTATTGAAGTTGTAGATCTTTAAATTTCTAATTTTCAAACCTTTTAATTTAATTGAATATACCCTTAACAACGTATTATCGCACTATTGTTCTTAAAAAATATAAAAAAAAGGGATTATATACTTTTAAAAGTCAAATAATTTATATTGTTACTTATATACACTTTTGTAATAGATTTTTGAAATTGGTAAATGAATAAAAACCCAATATAAACAAACCATATTTTTATAAAGTAATAAATTTCAAAAATATTTATGCGTAAATAAACTGTTTAATTATGCATTAAAAAAGGCACGTTATTTGATGGAATAAATAACGTATAAAATTGAAACCCATTATTTTTGCTAAATTTTGGGCAAAAATCACTGCGTCTGTTGTACGCATTCTAAACATATTCACTTTCCTTTTACTCTCCTGATATAATAGGAACGTTATTTACAAATTTTATAACCATTCACCTTTTTAATTTCTTGCCATTGTTCCCATCAACGCGAGCTTTAATTTTTAAACGCATTCAAAATTGTCTAAAAACTTATTCCAAAAATTTAATCTTAGCTGACCGTTTCTTCTGCTTTAATTTCGAAACCCATTTGCTTAAAATTGGTCAAAAATCAAGTAGCCGTGTATGACTGGTAATAAATCAGTGCTCAATCAACTTGTGGCCCTTTTAAAAATCAATATTTATTTTTTCTTGCCTGTAACTGCTCATCTAAATCAATGCTAGTTTAATATCCTTTCCGTTTCAAAGCAAGATGGTTACTTGTCGTTCTTTCTCCTCCTTAAATCACACTACCTCTCTAATCAAACTATTAACCCACGCACCCTTAAAAAAAATATGCAAAGAGGTCATTTCCTTTAACGTTTGAATTTCAAATGCAAAGATTTCCTGCCTTTTGTTTCAGGCATAAATTTGGCCAAATTGCCTGAAATTGTGCATGAGTCCTCACCTTATAAATATTCTTCACACATCAAAAAAAAAAATTCACCTGGAGCTTCACTTCTCTTTCTTGCCTGCGTGTGCTGAAGGTATGGCATCTTTCTTTTATTTATTTTTACTTCATATGCTTTTTCATGATTTCATGCTTGACTCCTTCTCCTCTCTTATTTTTTCTTCTTCAGTTTTTCTTTTATTTTCTCCACCTTGCTCGGCTACCCCGCTTCTCACTCCTGTTCTTGTCGTCCCTGACAAGTACACATCTCCTTGCCCTAATCTATATTTGCTGTGCATGTCAAATTTATATAGGAAGTCAAGCTTAGTATCTTTCTTTTGCATCCTGTAGAGAAATTGCATGCGTCCCTGTAGTTTGTGGCCACGTGAATTCATGCATGAGTCACCTTTGAAAAGAAAATGTTAACAAACAAAATTATGTATTTTTCTTTTGCATCTCTGGAGAAGTAAAAATATATGCGCCTGTAGCTTTGTGGCCACGTGAAATTGCATGAGTGTGGCACTTTGAAAATTAAGCGAACAAAGTAATGTACTCGGCCAGACCTTATTTTTTTTGTGATACATCAGTTTGTTTGTGAAACAAATCACAGGGCCATAACGTGCACGTGCATGCATTCATTTAAAAAAAAGTATTTTAAAAATCTGGAAATCCAATAACGTTTTTCTTTACAAGACTCAGCCTATTTGATTAACAAGCCATTTTTTATATAACAAAGCATTTTTTCCCAAAGCATTTAAATAACAAATTTGGAAAGGGGCGAGAATTGGAGATGTTGAACAGATTGAGTGATGGAGTAGTCAAGCTGCGGGTGCCAAAAATCTTTTAATTTAAATCTCGTTCCGGTTGTTATTACATTTTGCTTTGATCGCTTCATATTCACATAATTTATTTTTGGTTTATTTTTCAAGTTCGAAATTGTGGTCTCACATCTGCTGGAAATTAATCGTGCCTTCTGTTCTTTTCTTTCAGGATAGATACTGTTGTTTGATTTAAATCTTCAGCAGCGAAAAGGTGAGTATTCTCACCTGACAAACGTATTTATATATCTGTAAATTTAACAACAAGTGTAATTGTAAAATAATTTTATTAAATCTTTATATTCCTGTGATATAAATTTATGATGGTAAAACCCCATTTTGTAATTGACACATCATCAGTCGTATTATCTACTATTTTATTTATGCAGTTATACTAATTATTTATTTACTGTCTAATCACACTACAAGTTCCCTATAGAATAGAAATTATTTCGGGATGAAATGATAGGCCTGAGCGATATTTATATATTTATTTATTTAGTTATTTATTTAACTTGGGATGCGGCTTTGAAATTATAGAACCCGAATATTCTTTGTAAATTACGGATTGAAATGATATATTATCCGTACCACTTGACCTAGGTAGAAAGCACTATACAGACCTGTGGTTATATATATAGTTTTCTGGAAAAATTTAAGTATTTAAAATTTGTATATTATACCATTGTTGATTTGAATTGAATAAAAATGATTTTTGTAATTTTATACAATTAAATATATATATATAAATAAAGGGTTGATTTGGAATTTGAGTATAAATTCATTTTGGAATTTAATTTTGTAAAGGAATGAAATGAAGTTTATTTGATAAACTAAAATTAAATGATAAATAAGGTGGTGTGTAATTTTCCTATAAATTAAACGGTTAATAAAGTAAGTACCAATAATAAAAATTTGAATATATCTTAACTTAGGAAAAGAGAGTCTAGTTTAAGAAATGGGCAAGTTAAGAAATAATTTTGAAATAGTTATAATTTGGAATAGTACTTAAACTTAATTACTATGTAAAATTTTGAATGCGAAGAATAGAAAATCTTGATTTGACTTTAATAAGTGAACATAAGAAGTTGATGTGCATTTATGAAATTTACCTCATATAAATCATATATTTAAAATTTAAATGACTATTGTTAAAAGTGGAAATATAGTTTTATAAGTTAAATGAGTTTAATCAAAGTTTAATTACTTATAAATTTATATCTGGAATTTTATTTACTTAAATTCTATTGTAAAGGATATTACCGCACTTTGTAAGTGTCGTAGTTGATGCAAATGAACTTAAGGCTGAAATTAATTAAAAGCTATAGCAGTGCTTGGTAAGTGCTGTGGTTGCGGAACTTAAACTAAACCTGAATAAATAAAAGGGCTACAGTAGCACTTGCTAAGTGTTGTCGTTGGCCGAAATGAGATTTTGAATATTGTTTTGAAACTTTAATAACTTCACTTTTTAAGGTTAAATGAAGTATAGGGATTTAAAAATAAACTATTTTGAAATGTATAACCACGGGCAATAATAATAACGATTGGTTGGCAAAGAGACCGGGATCGGATATGGGCATACTCTCTGTCGATGCCGAAAACCACTTTGACAACCGGGAACGCGGTGGAGATTGCAGAATGAAGTAGGTGGTGGTGACGTTCTATTGAGGTATGTACGTGGACCCGACTCCCGTGAGTTGGCATAAGGTGGCAAAAACAGTAGCGATTCTCATGCCATGGGGATTAGCGCCCTTTGTCGGACACTCCTCTTCGATACTATACTCTGACTTTGGATTGATTCGATGGCCATCTTTATTTTTCTTGATTTTGGGGAGTTTGTTCGAGGTGGACGGTAGCTGCGGCTACGCGCTACCACCAGTCCGGATAGCAATTGGTATATCTACCCTGGTATTGCCTAGTTGTGTCGTGTCACCTACCCTAGCGCGCCTTATACGATTTTGGTTTTGTATCATACCTATGGAGTGCCCTCTGACGACGGCCGGTACGGGGGAGATTACGGTACTGTATAGACTATGGGAATATATTATGTGTTAAGGTGGAAAATGTAAAGCCTTAACGCTATTTAAAAGTCAGTTATTTTAATATAGACACTATTATAATAGCGAAATATTACTATATTGTAAATAGTTTAACGGATCCTTAGAGGATGAGCGGTCCTAAGCATCCTTTAAGTTACTTGCTTTATATTACAGTACACTTGAATTAGCTCACACTGTATAAGTACGTATGTCCTGACTTGAGTGTTTATGTTTTATTTTACGCTCGGGTCAGCCTAAGTTGCAGTTCAGTCTTCATTCCGGAGCTAGGACTTCTGTAGATCACTTTTCAAGCTGTTGGCAAACTTTCCTTTCAGTTCTTTATCTTTAATTTTGTAATGAAGACTATTGGATATTGAGATTTGTTATGGTTGTTTTCAAACTATTGGGTTTAAAGACTATGTAAAATTTTGTTTATTTATAGTGGCTTCATGAACCATTAAGTTATTTTTCCGCTGTGAGTATTCTGATTTCTGTATCTGTGCTTCTGTGATTTGATTTCATTTGCTCTAAATTTATTTACAATCTATTATTTTGAACTGTTCAAGTTTGACAAGTTTTAATTTATCGTCGAATTTGAATGGTACAAAATAGTGGGTCGTTACAGTTGGTATTGGAGCCAGGTTTAACCATAGCCTGAGGAGCAAAACTCAATAGAGATAGGGTAGCAATACCCTAGAATGAGTGAAATCAAACTTTAGAATCCTTTCCTTGTGAGAGAATGTATTTGAAAGTATAAAAATGATTTTCAAAAGGTTTTCCAAAGAGGTATTTTGATATAAAAACTTTCTTGTTTTGAAAATTAGATTTTCAAACTACTTTCCCTTTTCTCCATCTTATATAAATTAGGTCCTTTGTTGAATGCCTTTTAGTAAACCTTATCTTATCTAATCTATATGTGCCTCTATATTTTCCTCTGCCCTTAAATTCATTCTTGATTTCTCAGGATGAATCGAGGAAATACCAGAGGTAGGGGACAAGCTGCTGCCCCAGCTCCTCCACCCGCTGCCCTGGTTAGATTTACTACGCTATGTAAAGATTATACCAAGCTTGGTGGAACCAAGTTCACGGGTCTGAAACCATAATAGAAGCTCAACAGTGGTTGAGAGACCGGGAGAGAATCTTCTCTTGCCTCGAAATCACTAATGCCCAGCAGAGGCAATTGGCGGCCTGGCAGATGAAAAGAGCCGCTTTAAATTGGTGGTTGTCAGTTAGTGCTCACACCAATGAGGCTGACATCCCCTGGGAGCAATTTAGGTGTCTTCTTCGGTTGTCCAAATTTAGATTCAAATTCCTCCTTTTGTGAAACCTGTCTTATATCTCTTATCGTGCTTTAGGGAGGCCTTTCTGGTAAAATGGATGCCCGAAGCGGGCAAGTCTCAGCTATATCGAGACTTTATAGATTTGAAGCAAGGCGATATGTCTTTTTTTGAGTATGAGAGAAAATTTAATGAGCTCTCGCAATATGGCCTAAATCTTATAGACACCCCGCTTAAGAAGAACGAGAAATTTATCGTTGGTGCTCGATCCGAGTACTACGATCGCCTTATTACCCATGTGCATGGGACGTTCACCGCTCTGATGGATATGGCTATCCGGTATGAGAACCCTACCTCCAGAGCTCCCCATGCCGCCCAGTCTGCCCCATCTCGGTATTTTGGAAATTCAAAGAAGAGGAACCCCCATTTTCAGCAACGCCAGAAGAATAGGAATAGGACTCCAGGGCTAGGATCGTCATCTTCTCCATCTCAGAGGCCGCCTGTAGACCTTTCTACCATCACTTGCCATAAAATGCCACCAGAAGGGACACTATGCAAATAGATGTCCGACCTTGGGTGCTGCTACTCCACCTCCTTCCCAGCTTGATAGACGAGACCTCTGCCACATCTGCCTCCAGCCGGGACACTTCAAGAGAGACTGCCCTACTCAGAAGAAGGGTAAGGCATCAGGGATTTTTGTTGTGACATCGGCATCTTCGCCAGCCCCTGCACCTGCACCAGCACCTGCTCCCGCTCCTAGTGACTCTCTAGGTACACTTCAGGGTTCTTTTACTTTGTTTAAATCTCCTGTTCGCGTTTTATTCGATACCGGAGCATCCCATAACTTTATTTCTTCGGTCCTCCGTAATAAATTTGAGCACCTTCTTTCTCCCGAGTTCGACTCTATACCTTTATGTGTTTCTAATCCTATTGGAGGGCTGGCAAATCTTAATAAAATTTGTAAGCAAGTAAAACTTCTCCATTTCGAGCACTGTTTCACGGGTGATTTTTATATCTTAGGTTTTGACACTTTCGATCTACTGCTTGGGGGTGACTGGTTGGATAGGCACGATGCCCGTATATCATGTAGTTCTCGAACTGTTGCCCTCAAAGATGATTTTGGTAATTCCATAGAGATTCAGTGTAGTTTCCCAGGAGTTCGCTGGTAGCTTCATTTATTCTCTCGACACTTTCCATGGTGATATTGAGTCCACTCCAGTAGTTAGACTATTTCCCAACGTATTTGGTGTAGTCATCTCTCTACCTCCGAAGCGGGAAATTGACTTCCGTATTGATCTCATTACTGGGGCATGACCTGTAGTTCTTCCACCCAGAAGAATGGCACCACGGGAGAAGATCGAATTGAGGAATCAAAATGAAGACTTGTACTCTAAAGGTCTTATAAGACCTAGCTTTTCAGAATGGGGAGCAGCCGTCGTTTTCATCACAAAATCGAATGGTTCTCTCCGGATGTGTGTTGATTATAGGGAGCTGAACAAGCTCACTATGAAAAACAGATATCCTATTCCCCGTATCAATGATATGTTCGATCAACTCTATGGAGCGACTGTTTTCTCTTAGCTTGATCTAGCCACAGGATTCCACCAGCTCAGAGTCGCTGAGGAAAGCATTCCCAAAACTACTTTCCATACTGAGAATGGCTTCTTTGAATGGCTATTATGCCTTTTGGGCTGACTAATGCCCCTACTTTCTTCGTTGACTTGATGAATCGTGTTTTCCGCGATGTGCTCAATAAATTTGTTCTAGTCTTCATTGATGATATCCTTGTGTTCTCTAAGTCTGAGGAAGAACATAAATCTCACTTAAGCTTTGTTTTGGGGACCCTTAGAAGTCACCAGTTGAAAGCCAAATTCTCTAAATGCCATTTCTGGGAAGAGGAAGTCCGATTCCTCGGACATATTGTCTCTAGTGAAGGAGTTTCTGTTGATCCAGTCAAGATTGCTACGATCAAAGATTGGGAAGAACCTAAGACTCCAACTGATATTCGTAGTTTTCTGGGCCTTGCCGGTTACTATCGGATGTTCATTGAGAACTTCGCTCGGATCTCTGCACCCCTAACAACTCTGAGTCGGAAGAATGCTAAGTTAATATGGAGCAATAAGTGTAAGGAGGCATTCCAAGAGTTGAAGGATAAGCTTACTTTCGCACCAATGCTTATCGTTCCGAATGGAAATGAGAGATTAACGGTATTCACCGATGCTTGTCGCGAAGGTTTGGGAGCGGTATTAATGCAAGATGGGAACGTAATTGCATATGCTAGTTGTCAGTTGAAGACCCATGAGGCTAATTATGCTGCTCATGATTTAGAATTGCTAGCTGTTGTCTTTGCTCTGAAGCTGTGGAGACATCATCTCTTAGGGGCTAAGTTTGACCTCTTCACCGATCATCAGTCTTTGAAATATATCTTCACCCACAAGGATTTGAATCAGAGACAAGTTCGATGGCTCGAGTTCCTTGCATCTTACGATCTCGACATAAACTATACTCCTGGGAAAGCAAATGTTGTGGCGGATGCGTTGAGTAGAAAGTAGTCCTTGCTGTGTCAGCTTATTATTTCTTCTCCCCTTTTGGATCGTATCAAGGCGAAGCAGGATGAGAATAGGATCATCAGATTGATTAAGGAGAATGTCCGAAGCAGAGTTGGTGGCAGTAGTTTTGATGGTAGTGGAGATCATATCGATGATAAAGGGATTTTAAGGATTAATAATCGGATTTGTGTCCCGGATGTTGATGGCTTGAGGCAGGAGTTACTTCAGGAACATCATCAATTCCGACATTCCATTCACCCTGGTGTAGCGAAGATGTATCAGAATTTGAAGAAGCTCTATTAGTGGAGAGGTATGAAGCGTGATGTCTCTATCTTTGTGAGTAGGTGTGCGACTTGTCAGCAAGTCAAGGCGGATCATCAGAAGACATCAGATTTATTGCAGCCTCTGGAGATTCCGGATTGGAAGTGGGAGCAAGTTTCTATGGATTTCATCGATGGTTTACCGAGATCTAGGAAGGGTAATGAGAGCATCTGGGTTATCGTGGATAGACTGACCAAGTCGGCTCATTTTATTCCGGTCAGTCTACCCGTACAGCTTCGACCTTATCTGAGATTTATATGAGGGAGATTGTTCGCCTCCATGGTGTTCCCCTTAGCATAGTTTGTGATCGAGACCCTATCTTCACCAGCCAATTTTGGAAAGCTTTCCAAGAATCCTTGGGTACTCGTCTGAATTTGAGCACTGCTTATCACCCACAGACTGACGGTCAAACAGAAAGGGTGAATCAGATTCTAGAGGATCTTCTCCGTGCTTGCATTTTAGATTATGGAGGATCTTAGGAAGATCATCTCCATCTTGTGGATTTCACCTATAACAATAGTTATCAGGTATAAATTCAAATCCTCTGTTCTTATCTTATCTTAATCCCCTATCTATCTCACTCTATCTTTTCAGGATAGTCTTGAGATGTCCCCTTTTGCTGCTCTTTACGGGCGACCCTGTAGAACTCCATCCTGCTGGATTGAATCTGGTAATCGCTTAGTTCTTGGACCCGATATGATTTTGGAAGCTTCGGAGAAAGTCGAGGAGGTTAAGAGAAGGTTAAGGATTGCTCAGGATAGGCAGAAGAAGTACGCTGATCATCGTAGAAGAAGCTTGGAGTTTGCAGTTGGTGATTTGGTTTTTCTTAAGGTCTCTCCCTTAAGAAATGTGGTTCGGTTTGGGTGTAGAGGGAAGCTTGCTCCTAGATTCATTGGCCCATTCCGCATCTTGGAAAGGATTGGGTCTCTTGCTCATCGACTGGAATTGCCCGAGAAATTCGCTGGAATACACAATGTATTCCATATATCCCACCTCCGTCGCTGTCTTCATGATCCATCTCTTTTTATCCAGCCTTCTGCTCTTGATAATTTGGACATCGAGCCTGACCTAACTATTGAAAGGAAGTCGCTTCGTATCGTTGATCGAGGTACAAAACAGCTAAGAAGAAAATCTGGCCACCTGGTCAAAGTGCAATAAAGCACTGATGAACGGGATTGCACCTGGGAGACGGAGGAGAGCATACGTGCTTCGAATCCAGAATTATTCATTTAGTGTGATTTGCTCTTTTATTTTATCTTCCTTTGTTTTCCTTCCTTTGTTCCTTTTCGAGGACGTAAAGTCCTAAGTGGGGGAGAGTGTAACAGCCTAAAAATTTTAGAAATATTTTTTTTCTTTAACTCTGGGTTTTTATTCTTCGAAAATTATATTTCTAAATTTAATTTTAAATAATCACCCAAGATTTTTATTAATGTGAAAATTCTAAAAATTTTATTTTGGTTAAAATTTAACATTTATTGAAGTTATAAATCTTTAAATTTCTAATTTTCAAACCTTTTAATTTAATTGAATATACCCTTAACAACGTATTATTGCACTATTGTTCCAAAAAAATATATAAAAAAATGTATTATATACTTTTAAAATCAAATAATTTATATTGTTACTTATATACACTTTTGTAATAGATTTTTGAAATTGGTAAATGAATAAAAACCCAATGTAAACGAACCATATTATTATAAAGCAATAAATTTCAAAAAAAATTATGCGTAAATAAACTGTTTAATCACGCGTTGGGCGCGTTATTTGATAGAATAAATAACGTATAAAATTAAAACCCATTATTTTCGCTAAATTTTGGGCAAATATCACTGCGTTTGCTGTACGCATTCTAAACATATTTACTTTCCTTTTACTCTCCTGATATAATAGGAACGTTATTTATAAATTTTATAACCGTTCACCTTTTTAGTTTCTTTCCATTGTTCCCATCAACGCGAGCTTTAATTTTTAAACGCATTCAAAATTGTCTAAAAATTTATTCCAAAAATCTAATCTTAGCTGCCCGTTTCTTCTACTTTAATTTCGAAACCCATTTGCTTAAATTGGTTAAAAATCAAGTAGCCGTGTATGACTGGTAATAAATCAGTGCTCAATCAACTCGTGGCCCTTTTAAGAATCAATATTTATATTTTCTTGCCTATAACTGCTCATCAAAATCAACGCTAGTTTAATTTCCTTTCTGTTTCATAGCAAAATGGTTACTTGTCGTTCTTTCTCCTCCTTAAATCACGCTACCTCTTTGATCAAACTATTAACCCACGCACCCTTAAAAAAATGCAAAGAGGTCATTTCCTTTAACGTTTGAATTTCAAATGCAAAGATTTCCTGCCTTTTGTTTCACGCATAAATTTGGCCAAATTGCCTGAAATAGTGCACGAGTCCTCACCTTATAAATATTCTTCACACGTCAAAAAAAAATTTCACCTGGAGCTTCACTTCTCTTTCTTGCCTGCGTGTGCTGAAGGTATGGCATCTCTTTTTTATTTTATTTTTTACTTCATATGCTTTTCACGATTTCATGCTTGACTCCTTCTCCTCTCTTATTTTTTCTTCTTCAGTTTTTCTTTTATTTTCTCCGCCTTGCTCGGCTACCCCGCTTCTCACTCCTGTTGTTGCCGTCCCTGACAAGTACACATCTCCTTCCCCTGATCTATATTTGTTGTGCATGTCAAATTTATATAGGAAGTCGAGCTTAGTATCTTTCTTTTGCATCCTGTAGAGAAATGCATGCGTCCCTGTAGTTTGTGGCCACGTGAATTCATGCTTGAGTCACCTTTGAAAAGAAAATGTTAACAAACAAAATTATGTATTTTTCTTTTGCATCTCTGGAGAAGTAAAAATATATGCGCCTGTAGCTTTGTGGCCACGTGAAATTGCATGAGTGTGGCACCTTGAAAATTAAGCGAACAAAATGATGTACTCGGCCAGACCTTATTTTTTTTGTGATACATTAGTTTGTTTGTGAAACAAATCACATGGCCATAACGTGCACATGCATGCATTCATTTAAAAAAAAGTATTTTAAAAATCTAGCAATCTAATAACGTTTTTCTTTACAAGACTCAGCCTATTTGATTAACAAACCGTTTTTCTATATAAAAAAGCATTTTTTCCCAAAGCATTTAAATAACAAATTTGGAAAGGGACGAGAATTGGAGATGTTGAACAGAATGAGTGATGGAATAGTCAAGATGCGGGTGCCAAAAATCTTTTAATTTAAATCTCGTTCCGGTTGTTGTTAAATTTTGCTTTGATCGCTTCATATTCGCGTAATTTATTTTTCGTTTATTCTTGAAGATCGAAATCGTGGTGTCACATCTGTTGGAAATTAATCATGCCTTATGTTCTTTTCTTTCGGGATAGATACAGTTGTTCGATTTGAATCTTCGGCAGCGAAAAGGTGAGTATTCTCACCTGACAAACGTACTTATATATCTGTAAATTTAACAACAAGTGTAATTGTAAATTAATTTTATTAAATCTTTATCTGCCTATGATATAAATTTATGATGGTAAAACCCCATTTTTTAATTGACACATCATCAGTCGTATTATCTACTATTTTATTTATGAAGTTATACTAATTATTTATTTACTGTCTAATCACACTGCAAGTTCTCTGTAAAATAGAAATCGTTTCGGGCTGAAATCATAGGCCTGAACGATATTTATATATTTATTCAGTTATTTATTTAACTTAGGATTGTGGGTTTGAAATGATAAAACCCGGATATTCTTTGTAAATTACGGATTGAAGTGATATATTATCTGTACCACTTGACCTAGGTAGAAAACACTATACAGACCCGTGGTTACATATATATATATAGTTTTCTGGAAAAATTTAAGTATTTTTAAAATTTGTATATTATACCATTGTTGATTTGAATTGAATAAAAATGATTTTTGTAATTTTATACAATTAAATATATATATATATAAATAAAGGATTGATTTGGAATTTGAATATAAATTCATTTTAGAATTTAATTTTGTAAAGGAATGAAATGAAGTTTATTTGATAAACTAAAATTAAATGATAAATAAGTGGTGTGTAATTTTCCTATAAATTAAACTGTTAATAAAGTAAGTACCAATAATAAAAATTTGAATATATCTTAACTTAGGAAAAGAGAGTCTAGTTTAAGAAATGGGCAAGTTAAGAAATAATTTGGAAATAGTTATAATTTGAAATAATACTTAAACTTAATTACTATGTAAAATTTTGAATGCGAAGAATAGAAAATCTTGATTTGACTTTAATAAGTGAACATAAGAAGTTGATGTGCATTTATGAAATTTACCTTATATAAATCATATATTTGAAATTTAAATGACTATTGTTAAAAGTGGAACTATAGTTTTATAAGTTAAATGAGTTTAATCAAAGTTTAATTACTTATAAATTTATGTCTGGAATTTTATTTACTTAAATTCTATTGTAAAGGATATTACCGCACTTTGTAAGTGCCGTAGTTGATGCAAATGAAGTTAAGGCTGAAATTAATTAAAAGCTATTGTAGTGCTTGGTAAGTGCTGTGGTTGCGGAACTTAAACTAAACCCGAATAAATAAAAGGGCTACAGTAGCACTTGTTAAGTGTTGTCGTTGACCGAAATGAGATTCTGAATATTGTTTTGAAACTTTAATAACTTCACATTTGAAAGTTAAACAAAGTATTGGGATTTAAAAATAAACTATTTCGAAACGTATAACCACGGGCAATAATAATAACGATTGGTTGGAAAAGAGACCGGGATCGGATATGAGCATACTCTCTGTCGATACCAAAAACCACTTTGACAACCGGGAACGCAGTGGAGATTCCAGAATGAAGTAGGTGGTGGTGACGTTCTATTGAGGTATGTACGTGGACCCGACTCCCGTGAGTTGGCATAAGGTGGCTAAAACAGGGGCGATTCTCATGCCAAAGGGATTAGCGCCCTTTGTCGGACACTCCTCTTCGATACTATACTCTGACTTTGGATTGATTCGATAGCCATCTTTATTTTTCTTGATTTTGGGGAGTTTGCTCGAGGTGGACGGTAGCTGTGGCTACGCGCTGCCACCAGTCCGGATAGCAATTGGTACATCTACCCTGGTATTGCCTAGTTGTGCCGTGTCACCTACCCTAGCGCGCTTTATACGATTTTGGTTTTGTACCATACCTATGGAGTGCCCTCTGACGATGCCCAGTACGGGGGAGATTACGGTACTGTATAGACTATGGGAATATATTATGTGTTAAGGTGGAAAATGTAAAGCCTTAACGCTATTTAAAACTAAGTTTATTTTAATATAGACACTATTTTAATAGCGAAATATTACTATATTGTAAATAGTTTAACGGATCCTTAGAGGATGGGCGGTCCCAAGAATCCTTTAAGTTACTTGCTTTATATTACAGTACACTTGAATTAGCTTACACTGTATAAGTATGTATGTCCTGACTTGAGTGTTTATGTTTTATTTTACGCTCGGGTCAGCCTAAGTTGTAGTTCAGTCTTCATTCCGGAGCTAGGAATTCTGTAGAGCACTTTTCAAGCTGTTGGCAAACTTTCCTTTCAGTTCTTCATCTTTAATTTTGTAATCAAGACTATTGGATATTGAGATTTTTTATAGTTGTTTTCAAACTATTGGGTTTAAAGGCTATGTAAAATTTTGTTTATTTATAGTGGCTTCATGAACCACTAAGTTATTTTTCCACTGTGAGTATTCTGATTTCTGTATCTGTGATTCTGTGATTTGATTTCATTTGCTCCAAATTTATTTACAATCTATTGTTTTGGACTGTTCAAGTTTGACAAGTTTTAATTTATCGTCGAAATTGAATGGTACAAAATAGTCGGTCGTTACAGAACTGCAAAATCGCGATGTTTGTAGAAAATTGTTTTGGACATATTTCAAAATCTACTTAATGAAATCTTGATTTTCTTTCTTTGTTGAAAAAATATTATCATTGTGGACCAAATAATTTTTATTCCGAAGAAATCCGACTTATAAATCATTCTCTACATTAGTTTGAAGTTATGGGTCGAAATTTATGAACTGCCGCTACGCGACGAATTTGATTTTGACCAATTTTTTTGAATTGCTTTGAAACTTGTCCAAAACACTTCAAATTTGTTTTAAACCATATTTTAAACTATTTTAACCCATTTAAAATCATTAGGAGGCTAAATAACTTCCATACACATATGGATTTAATTCTCATTTAATTTACTGTACTTAATTACTCATCATTTCTCTTAGCATTATCAAACCAAGTTATCATCTATAAAATCAATCACATAATCAACCAATTTGCAACCAAGTAATCAAACATTAAATCATCCAACATATAACAAAATTTTTGTCTTATTAACTTGAAATATTTTTAGGAGTTATTAACTTAAAATATGAGTACTCACCTTTTACCAAATTGTTTAACTTCCTACCAACATCTTTTTCCAACACTTCACTATAGTTTACAACTTCGACCAACTTCAAAAAATCCGGCAGAGCTTCCGCGACACCTTGTATTTTCTCCTAGCTCCTTGGAATGAAATCGGCGGCACTTCTTCTTGCTTCGGAGCTTCACGACTTGCTTTCCTTCTTCCATAAATTCGGTCTCACCCTATTTCATCCCTTCCTCCATCATTTCTTCACTTCTTAGATGCTAAACCATGTTCTAATGGTATTCTAAGTTCTTTGGTAAAGTTTGGTGGTGTTTGGAGTTGATTTGATATGGTTTTGAAAAAGTTAGTAAGGAGATGTAAGAGAAGAAGCCATTAGAGAAGCTTTTAGAAAGCTTGAGAAAAGAAGAAGAAGATGTAGAAATGTGTAAAACAAAGTGAAAGAATGGTAGTCTTATGTATAGAAATTTTTTTGGATTAAAATAATATTTTGTAAAAAGACTAAAATACCCTTACTTACTTATAAAGTAATCTTATTTTTTCAACATTTAACATCGCATTTCAAATCATTACTTTATGTCAATTTCACTTAGATATTAAGTAAAGTAAGTAATAATTATGTTTCTTTTATTTGATGTTTTACGTTTTTCTTTGAAATGACATTTTTGTCTTTTTGTGCTTACTTTTTGTTAATTGTTTTCTAGAAGTTTCTAACCTTGTTTACTAGAAGTAAACTTGATTAGAGAATTAATTAATATTTGTAATATTTGAATATATGTTCCTATATAAGAAAATAAAGGTGCAACGACGTTGCGACAACTTTTAGTCGACAACACGTTGTTTTTCGACAAAATATTTTACGGTCACATTTTGAAGTTTTAGTTAAACTATTCATTTATGTAAACCAAATTTAAAAATGAACATTTTACTTCTTTAAATAAATTAAAACATGTACGTTTACATTTTAAAACCATATTTAAATAATATCAAAATCTCTAATTTTACAGTGCATGTAAAACCGACAAAATGCGACAAAAATTGGTTATTTTTGTAAAACGATTATTAACATAATTTTAAAAAATTTAGTATACTTTTATTATCTTTGTTAAAAAATTTCAATAAGATTATCTTTTTAAATAAATATTTAAACCTGTTTATTTAAGCATTTATTTATAATTAACAAAACTTACATTTTGTTGATTTGTTCTAAAATTCAAATTTATACTTTCTTTAAATTATTAACTATAAGAATAAATAATTTCTCTATTATTATTTATTATCTATAACTTATTTATTTAAGTTTTAAACCATTTTAAATTTAAAACAAATGAAATCTCTCATTTTCGAAGTAGCGAAATTACGGATAGTTACGTTCTCCCCTACTTAAAAGAATTTCATCCTTGAAATTACACCGAAACAAAAACTCACAATAGGTTGTCCAATCATTATTTTACTAACTTATTCTCATAGATTACTTTTATGAAATATCTTATTCGATCTTCTATTCAAATCCACAACTTTTCTTCCGAACTAGTATCGATCCATCGATCCTCTAGTGCGAACTATAATCAAGCTCTTTTCTCAGAAACCTTCGTTTTCCTTGCATAGCTCTCAACTATGATAGAAAACTAAAGTACCTAACCACAAACCCTCATCGATGTTCGTCATCAAGAATCGAGTGATAAATCCTTTTTCGGATCGGTGTAAACACATCAAAGTTCCAAACTCGCATATTAGATCAAAATTTATGTGACGAAATGATCTACATATAATATATTTCTTTATTAACTTTCAAAAAAAGAACTTTCATCTTAAGCTCGAACATTTTATAAAGGCACTTCTTTATATAATCCTTATAATTATTTATTTCCAAATATTTTTATTAAAGGAAAATATCCCAAAGAAACCATTTTCACTCAAAAGATGATTTACCTTTAAAAAGTTTTCCCACAATCCTCTAACTTAGTATGTTTCCTTTAACACTAATATTATTTATGAATCATTTCGTAAAACTATTATTTAAGTTTATTACATCTTATAACTTATGTAAATCAATCATATTTTAAAGACTTAAGTCCAAATCCTTAATTAATGTTGGAATTCATTAATAAATCATTTTTTAGGTTATAATTTCCTTTTTAAAGAATTTTTATTATTACTTTTCTAGCTTTGAAAACAGATTCAAAATTACCGATAATAAATTCTCTATTCTTATAACTTTTTACTTATAAATCACTTTTATAAATTATATTTATCCAATTTCATTTACTCAATACATTTCACAATTGTTTATATTTTACCAAAAGTTTTCATAAATTTCTTACCTCTGAGTTAGGTATGATTTAGACTGCCCTAAATCATCGAAAATTGGCCATCCCAATTTATCTTTATTTTAAACACTTTTATAAAGATTACTAATCAATTTATCAATTAATGTTTCACATTATCCCTTTAACTTTAAGAAAATTATATAGATCGAGTAACTCTAAAACAATCCAAGGAAATGGGTACTACAAATAGTATCATATATCCTCTTAGCAAGAAGATTGATACGTAAGTGAAGTGCTTACCATCTGAACACATCTCTTGTCCATTTTTAGTTTATTTTTAAGCCAATTGAATTAGTTATCATAATATACCTCTTTGAAATAATACCATTTTCAAAATCCTTTAGAGATTACTTTATAAAACCTATTTTATAAATTCATATTATCCTATATTAATTACCATTATTCTTTTACTCGAATTTAAATTCTCATTCCTTTTATATTTTTACTATAACATCCCGACTTTTTTTAAGTTTAAGCAAACACACGTGCTAACTCAAATCATACAGAAGGGCGGATTGTTATTGGGCAAATAAGAAAAATTAGAGAATAGAAAGAAAAAAATAGAATCTTGCAACGGAACGACAAAATATAATAATCAAATAATAATTCATGAAGCTGTTTACAAAACATTTGGTTATACTAATACAATACATATCACAGTTACACATACCAGAGAATAGTAATTAATGCAGCGGAATACAATGGTGCAGTGGAATAATATAGTAAGTAAAAATAATAAAATCTTCATCTTTGTCCTCTAGAAATAAGGTCATCAAATCCTGAAATTCTCAGGCTAACCCGAGTGAATTGAAAAGACAAAACACTCGAGTCAGAACTAAAAGATCTCATGTAAGTTAAATCAACGGAATAAATGTGAGTGGAAGCGGCATCAGAGATGTTTACGGGTTTTGACATCTCTATCTAGTGTATAACGCGAGTGCAGTAACTTAAAAGATGTTCGGGATTCGCATCTCTTAAGGATCCGTTAAACTGTCTACAATGTAGTATAATACGCTATTATAATATGTCTACAGTAAAGAAAAAGTATTAAAAAAGTGTTAAGGCGTTACCCATATCCCTCTTAACACACATTTATATACTCTCATAGTCTATACAGTACTGTAACTCCCCTCTAAAGTGGAGGGCTATCAAAGGGCACTCCATAGGTATGGTACAAAACAAACTCGTAGAAGGCACGCTAGGGCATGTGAACATGGCACATGAGGAAATGCCAAGGTAGATATACCGTTTGCGGATCTGAGCTGGTGGTAATGCATAGCAGCTACTACCACCCACCTCCAAACACACTTCCAAATCAAAATCGAAGGGTGGCCACCAAAACAATCAAAAATCAGAATATAATATCAAAGAAGTGTGTCTGATAAGAGGAATGACCTCACTTGTCCCGGCGTGGCTCCTGATTTTGGTCACATCTAAGCTAACTCATGGGAGTCAGGGTCGGGTCATAACTCATACAGAAATCGGTCTCCAAACCATCCTACTTCATTTCTGGAATCTCTACTATGTGCACAGTTATCAAAGTGGTTTTCGATATTGGCTGAGAGTATGACAATATTCGATCTCGGTCTCTTTAACAACCAATATTATTACACACCGGATGGTTCTTTCACATTTCAAAAGGTCAATTTACAATTGATATCAAAGTATCTTATTCGATTTCAAAACATATCACTTTCCAATCATAGTCATTTTCAAATCATATTCACTTTGAAATCATATCGTTTCCAAAACCATAATTTCTTCCAAATTTCATATTTCCAAACAGGTTATGTTAGAACTTCAATTATTGGATTTTAATGACAACAACTATACAATTATGTCAAAGAATCGCTAAGCTAATTTGCTGGTACATGAGCATAAAAAAGAGATAATCAAATACGTTCGAAATGAAGATATACGGTACAAAAAGATGAAAGAATGTATATGGAGATACAAGAAGAGTATTACACGATAGAGACAAGGCGAAGGTGACAGACAAAGTATTATTAGTCATATAGTGTCGTGCCTAGAGTTTAAAAATGTTAAAATCTTCTCCAAATGGTATACACACATATACATTCATATTTTAAATGAAAACTCAAGTTTTCAAAAATTGCATGAAGCGGGACTCGAACCTGGGTCACTAGTTCAAAAGGCAAGTGCTCTAACCATTTGAGCTATGGTAATTTTTAGTTACAGGCCAAATTCAGACGTCTGAAATGGTCAATTCAGACGTATGAAATGGTCAATTTAGACGTCCGAATCTGTAATCAAAACTGAAATTTCTTACAATATTCAGACGTCTGAATTGGAAATTTCAAACATCTGAATCTGGTTAAAAATGACCTATTTCCTTTCTGGTTTGCACATTATCAATTTCAGAAGTCTGAATATCTATAACGGCTATATTTTTCAAAGAGGCACTTTCATTCGTGAAGAGATGCGTCCTTCATTTCAATAGATATGACCATATCTCTTCATGATAACTCTTCACGAACAAATGCACCTATTTATAATCTATATAAACACATTAGAATCATTCTTTTCAACATTCAATACAATCTATTCTTAATCTACTTTGATTCTAACACTCTTGTGCATTCAAGTTCATACAAAATAATTCATTTACTTCCATATTCTTCACACACACACAGATATATATATATATATATATATATATATATCAAAATGAGAAGATTATAGGAAGGTTGTACTATCAAGAGACAAATCCGTGTTAACAAGAACACACTGTGTCAGATACTCTCTGCATAAGTTAACGTCCCGTTCTGCCGTTCAGGCAAGTGAAGTCCTCTTTGGCTGTTGAGGAAAAATCCTATTCTGCTGCTCAGGTCCCTTGTTCAGCTGTTCAAGGGTTGTATAGACCCGTTCCTCCGGGTTAAATGAGGCTTGTTGTTGTTGAAATTCCAGAAGGAGTCTGGGACTGGACGTAGAACGGGAAGTTCGAACCAGTATAAAAATTCCTCGTGTGCTTGTTTTAAGTTTACTTATTTTCATTTACTTTGCTATTATCATCTGTTTCCGCTTTTAGATTTTATTATATTCCATATTACACGATCCTAAGTAATAGCTAGCCACTGTAGCGAGTTTTCAGGTTAAATTCTTATTTCAAAGTCATCATTTAAATCCTAATTTAAGTCATTCATCATTTCATTATTTTTGCCTTTAAACCAATGAAGTTAAATTAAAACACTTCTCTTTTCACTTAGTCCAAAAAGTTAGAAAATAGTTTAAATGGTTAAATTAGTTATAAATAGATAAAAATAGATTAAGTATAATTAAAATAGATTAAATAGGCTTAAAATAGATTAATTAGATTTAATGAATTAAATGGTTTAATTAGTTTTAAAAATAAATTGAATGGTTTTAAAATGTGTTAAATTGATTTAATATAGTTAATATAGGTTAAAATAGTTTAAAATCTAAAAATCATAAATTTAGAATCTAAACATAATATAATTTCAAAAGTTTATATTTGTAAACATGGATTTATAATTTATATCAATTTAAAACTATTTATTTCTTTCAACATTTCAGACCATTCAAATTTCCAAATCAAAATCAAATGCCAAGCCTTCGATCTTTATAGTTTCAATAAAACAATGAATTTCATCTCGTTCAATTTCATGTTAAAATACCAATTCAAATTACTCCAATTTCAAATATTTCAAATTTATATTTCAAACCAGTTCAATAGCTTAATTCCGATGGAATTTCATTATACATAAACATTTAATTTAAATTTTCCAATTTAGTTTCTTAAAAACAAATCCCCTTTAAGCCAATTCACGTTTCAACACAAAACTCGATTTCCAAAAAAATACTTCAATTTATATAAATCCAATTTTACTTCAAAATACCATTTAAATTCCATTCAAAAATTAAGGATTTAAAGATCATTTAATTTAACCAATCTAGTGTCCGTATATAATTTCCTACCCTAGGGTCAAGTGATACGGATATTTATCATTTTAATCCGCAATTTAAACATTTATGGTTGTATATCATTTCAAACCGTAATCCCGAATTAATAACAATAATCCATAACGAACATGCAGTTTATACTGATATAAAATAAA
The DNA here is from genome assembly GCA_030765085.1 of Allium cepa. Classification (NCBI taxonomy): domain Eukaryota; kingdom Viridiplantae; phylum Streptophyta; class Magnoliopsida; order Asparagales; family Amaryllidaceae; genus Allium; species Allium cepa. Next base: position 397,546,289 of record CM060938.1, on the reverse strand, counting down.
ACAGTCATTCATCAAATTCAACAATTAAGCATTGATAACAAACATCATCCAATTCAATCAACAACATCAATATATAATCAATACGGGTATTAAATTGACAATTTAAAATTTAATATTAATATTAACTGATAATTAAATGCAATAAACGTCAATTTGAATCAGAATGACTATTTAACACAACAAATAGCAATCAATAAATTTCTGATCACTTTATAAATTCAATTTAACAAACATAAGAAATTTTAGAAGTTGTGGTTGGGTTAAAACATTCAACTTTGAATTTAAATTAAATTTAAATCTAATTTAAACTCAAAATTCAAACAGCCTCAGAATTCGTCAAAATGTCCGAAATTTTATTATGATCCCAAGCAAGAAACCGCGCATGAATCAGACCTCGTATGCATAAGTTATGTCAGTTAGAAGTTATACGATTAAATTTTAAAACAAATGAAAAAATAATTATTAATTTACACGTCACCCATCTTCTATCTCACGTGGCTACAGGAATTAGGGCACTCGTTCATTCATTCGCGCGAAGCGCCGCCATGAAAACACTCCGTTGTAGCCTCTTTGAGCAAGTCGTACTCACGACAACCTCTACCAACGCCTCTTCTCTGCCCATACGCCATCCCTTTGGCCATCGATTCACGCTTAGAAGGCTAGCCGCCACACACAGCACAAAACCCTAATGAATTACTATTGTAGATCCGACCGATGATTCGACGAATTAACTACTCCAATGAGCTGCGCTCGCCACTCTCCACGCCCCGGTATCTTCGATTCGATGATCAATAGATGATGATCGAACCATGATGAACGGCCATGGATTCTTAACCCGATTCCGGCCACATAGCAACCCAGATCAGAAAATGAATCTCATATTTGACTTGCGCTCTTCGAGAGCTTCAAATCGATATGTAATTCTATATAATTTGGGGAGGTTTGATTTTGAAGTTGAATTTTTTTTTTGAATTGAAATTGGATTGTGAAGTTCAAGGTTTGTCTTCCATTGAGAAAGAGAAGCAGCAGAAATTGTATGTGCAGAAATAAGGAATAAGAAATGACCTAGGGTTTATAACCGTATATTTATAAGCAAGGCTGATACAGAAAGAGTGGACCAGATAAATTGAACGATACACGGCCTGAAAAGCCCGTTTCCACTCCAGAAGAAAATGGGTCAACCCATATATCAAAATAGATGTTTTTGGATATTTAAAAATCAATGGAATAGGTTTCAAGTCCAAATTCCATCGTATGAAGAAGTCATGTTAAAATCAAGTTATTTCAAATTGATTTCAGTTGATTTCAATTTAATTGATTTCTAGGCGTTTCAAATTGGATATTTCACAATTTACAGCATTTGATTTCAATTTTAATTAATTCAGTAATTATAAGTTTAAATTCCCAATAAATCCATATATTTGATTTCTCAATCTTGTTATTGAATCAATTATTAACTTATCACCTTAAAGGTAATATCAACATTGGTTTATATCTATTACACTAATATTTCCCAATTCATCCAAATTGAAATTACAAAGTACTAAACTTCATTTATTATGAATTGAATTTTATTTAATTATAATTAATTTCAATTAAGAAGACTTTTATTCAATTCCGATCCCTTTTTTATTAAGTCATCCTTTTTCTATAAACTTAGTTAATATTTGTTTGTCTTTTATTACATTAATGTATTCAAATTTCCAACTCCTTTGTATTAACTATTATTTCCAATTATATTGAATTTGTCAAATGTATACATTTATTATAATTAAAACCACAATTAATTCATTCAAATAGGTTTCATTCCTTTATATTATCTTATGAATAAAATATGCATTTCCGTTTATTACATTCACATTTTACAATTACGGTTCTTACTCACATTAATGAGGCATTTATTTACATTTAAATATAATTGGTTTCCAATAAATTTTATAGACTAATTAAATAGTTAATTTATAATAATCATCACCATAACCTTTAATTACACTTAATTGTTTATTATTTTCAACTAATTATTTTAATTACTTACGTAATGTTGAATTCCTTCAATTACCATAAGTTATATTTTAATACATATATTCATACAATACTTATATTTATTTACTTATATTCAAATTTATACCCAAATATAATAGTTACAACTAAATTAGCAGACCAATTAAATTGTAACTTACAACCATTACTATTACTTTAAATCTCATTAACGAATTCACTATTATTTACAAATCAAATGTTACAATTACTCAACTAACACTCATTTACTTCAGTTTATATTAATTATATATTATCTCATTAATGATTCAACATTCACACTTGTTTTCTTATATTCAAATTTGTAGCTAAGTGCAACAATTTACATTATTTCATCAGCGGAACTTCATTTCAATTGTTACTAATTACTTTCTAATTATCATTGTTCAATTATTAAATTATAAAGTTTTTTTTCTTCCTCCATATTAAATTACCAAAACTTATTAACTCAACAAATTTGGTTGTTGAAATTTTTTATGGGTCGTTACACTCTTCCCCACTCAAAACTTTTCGTCCTCGAAAAGGAAAAGGAGGGAAAGAATGAATTAAGTAAACAATACATCTTATTCAAAAATATTAACTTTATAAACAAATAAATATACAAAATTAATTAATTTAAATAAAATATACCAACTTATAACCATTGAATCTTTTTATACTCAAATTAATAAACATTTTCAAAAATCTAAGTCCAAAATTTACGAAAAATTTCGACAGAGTCTTCTTTGTACAGAGAGGCTCGGGAGAAAATATAATATCAAATATAACAACATATAACATATATTTTCCAAAATAATATATCCCAACATAGGAAAAAATAAAATAATAATGTTATAAAACCATAATCCGAGAACGTACCTATTTGTCGGGCAATTAATGCTTATTTTATGAAACCAAATGCAATAGCAATTGCTTCCATAACCTATATTTCACTTATATAATCCCAAAAAGAGTTAATAATTATATAAAATGAAATATTTAGAGTTGTTTCAACAACTAACAAGAAATTCAATAAAACAACAATCACTAGCAATCAATATACAATCATCATATAAAATCAACACAGATCAATTATCCATTCATATCAAGCAAAACAAATAGTTGTTCGGGTCCAAAAACTTTAAATTTTATAGAATGAAAAATAAACTACTAAGTGCACCATTTACTCAACAGTCTTAGATGAAACTAAATAGATTATTCATACATCCAAACAATTTTAAAGTATCCTTGTCCAAACAACCATAAGCGAAACAAACAACGACCCCATGCATAAATTAAGTTCATTCTTATTAATTTCATTTCACAACATTTAATGTTTCATTTCCTTTTCATTCATATAATGATTCATCTTTTAATTTACATTTACTTCTTACAATTTTTATTTACATTAATTTGTTCAGTGTTTACTTCATTTATTTTCATTTATTACTTACAAATATTCATTTTCATTTGTTCAGGTCATGTCAGTTTCTTTTTATTGCATTATATTTATTCATTCATTCATTATTACATAATTTCATTTATTTAAAGTATTCATGTTAAATTCAATTTCTTAGCATATCAACTCATCTACTTAAGTTTATAATCATTTATTTATAATACTTACCTTTCTATTATATTTAATTTAATAGCATTCCCAATTATGCTTAAATTTATAACAACTACAACATCAAATTCTTATTTATTAAAGAATTTCATTGAATACTTTCATTACTTCAAGTTTTACTTGTACAATATCCATTACATTATCTTATTAAACATTAGAAATTTTAATATTTGGTAAGTTATATATATGCTTTTAAGGATGTAATTGAAACTTACACAAGTCTATTTTATTTTTTTTAATTAACTTAATGTTCAATAATAATATCTTTTGTTTCATAAGTTACAAATTTCTTTTAATTCATTTATAACTTAACATTAAATCTTTTATTTCATCTAGAGGTCTCAATTATTAATCTTGTGAAATTCCGTTTCACTACAATAATTGAAACTATTAATTAACAGAAACTTAAGAACTAAATACCGGGTTCCGTTTCAAATCATTTTAAAAATAATAGATAAATGTATACACTTACAACTTATATGTCCAATTATATTTAAAACAATTAGAAATTTATATTTTTTTATCAAAATAAATCTGCAGTAAAACTACTGCAGTAGCCTTCCCACTTCGAAACTCGAAAATGAATGTCGATGATGCGTGTACTCATCACCTAAATTATTTTCCAGCGACAGAGAGGGTAGTACAGAACTTATTTCTTTCCAAAATTTCTTTAAAATAATTCTTTGAAATTATATTGAAATATTTATATCAGAAAATACTTCTAAATAATAATATTATTATATTCCAGAATCATTCGAATTTTTTTTCAAAAACCCAGAACTTAAGTTCTAAATTTCCAATTTTCATTTATTTTATTTTCAAATCTTATTTCAACTATTATTTATAAATTTCATTACCTAATAACCAATATATTACAAATAAATATATATCATTTATAAATCATTATTTTATATATAAAAATATACAATAGGAAAAATTATTTCATTTACCTATATTTCATAACAAATATTATGTCTGTCTGTCCTATTAAGTGTTTAGAAATCTCTATCGATGTCATAGCGCCCTGTGCACCAACCAGAATTTATAAAGACAAAACGGAACAAATTAACACAATATAAAATCCTTTTTATAACACTAATAAATACACTCTCTCACACAAATATACTCAGCGACACTCATCATAGTGTATTACTACCCTATTAAAAAGAGTCAGAACCCACAAAGCTAAGGTTTTTGCTAAACCAAAGCTCTGATACCAACTGTAACATCCTGACTTTTTCCTTACGTTTAAGTAGACACACGTGCCAACTCAAATCATACAGAATGGCGAATTGTTACTGGGGTGAATAAGAAAAAGTAGAGAATAAAAAACAAAATAGAATCTTGCAGCGGAACGATAAATATAATAATCAAATAACAGTTCATGAAGCTGTTTACAAAACATTTAATTATATTAATACAATACATATTAGAGTTACACATACCAGAGAATAATAATTAATGCAGCGGAATACAAAGGTGCAGTGGAATAATATAGTGAGTAATAATAATAAAATCCTCATCTTCGTCCTCCAGAAATAAGGACTTCAAATCCTGAAATGCTCAGGCTAACTCGAGGGAATTGAAAAGACAAAACACTTGAGTCAGAACTAAAAGATCTTATGTAAGTTAAATCAAACGGAATAAATATGAGTGGAAACGGCGTCAGAGATATTTACGGGTTTTGACATCTCCTATCCAGTGTCTAATGTGAGTGTAGTAACTTAAAAGATGTTCGGGATTCGCATCTCTTAAGGATCTGTTAAACTATCTACTATGTAGTACAATACGCTATTATAATATGTCTATAGTAAAGTAAAAGTATTAAAATAGCGTTAACGCATTACCCATATCCCCCTTAACACATTTTTATATATTCCTACAGTCTATACAGTATTGTAACTCCCCCCCGTAAACTGGAGGGCTATCAAACGGCACTCCATAAATATGGTACAAAACAAACTCGTAGAAGATGCGCTAGGGCATATGAACATGGAACACGAGAAATGTAACGAACGGGATTTTTCAACTTACGAAGGTCGACATTAATACGTCCACTGTATCAACTGCCTAGCAATCGAATGCCGAAAAACTGAACCGTTAGGGTTAAAGAAGAGGTAGAAGATAGAAGAAGAAAGAAAGGAGAAGAAAACAGAAACAATAACAGAATCTCACAATCGCAGCCGAACAACATATAATAGATAAATGAATAATATTTAAATCAAAAGAACTATATCAGTTATTACATTACATCACATTACATTACATTATCAGAGTTTACAACAACAAACAGCGGAAGATAAATACTATATACTAATTGATACACCAAGCCATCCAGCTTGCCTCCAAATCTCTACAGCAACTCCTGAATTCCAGAATATCCTGATAACCTGACTTTAGACTGCCCATGTGAAAATTGGTGGGCACCGAGAGTTTAGGAAGAAAACAATAAACTCCAGGTCAGTCATGGGAGTGGTGTGAGAACTTAAGCAGTTTATCTTTAAAAATCAACAAAGAAATATTTTATAATTAGATTCGCAATGCTTTTAGAAAATGAGACTACCATAAGGCCTCCCGCACACACACACACACACAATGCAAACGCAGAATCGAAGGAGATTTCTCCTTATGATAGTCAAACATGCTTGATACGAGAAATTTTCTTTGATATTATTACTATAAGTGCAAAGTGTAGGATAACATTTCGAAAGTAATGATGCAAATCTTAGTCAGCATAGACATTTCGCACTTATGCCTACTATAGCTACCATCTAAACAGTGGTGACCACTATAAGTAAATGGCAGGTTCTACAACTAAAACCGTACAGGGTTTCGTATTGGAGTTTAGATTTCCAACAAATGGTCAGGCCAAGGAACTTCCCATTGCCACATAGGTACGCCTCTGGAAAGACGCCTTGAGAACCTAACTGGGTCTCTGCCAACACAAGGTCGGGTTACCCCTAGCTGGGTAACTACTGACACGAATATGGCATCCCCCGGTCGCAACCGACCTAAATCCCGGGATTCACCAACATCCACAAAGTAATAAGTTTGCAGCAACCACATAGGTTAAGTATCAGGGATCCATACCATAATACCGCCTCTATCCAGAAGGAAATGACATACACTAAGGGGGCGCGATCCCTTAATAACCTTGCCGCATCCTTCCTATTTTCACCATTTTCGGGGTGTGAGGTCCGACGAAGTCTCGCCCACAAAGCTACGCTTTTCATAAAAGCCACGCTTTGATCAACAAATGCTCAACAGCACTTCGTATGCCACATTACCAAATTGGAAATGTATCACTAGTAACCATCAACTACATAACCTCTGAGCTCGTACGTCTCTGAGAAGGGTGTTAAGATAAGAGAATAAATTCTCCGCCACCAACAGAAATATATTTGATAGAAACCAGCTTTACATGTCAATTTGTAACGTCAGACACACATCTATACAAGTCCGTTCCAGGATTGAACAGAACCGAAGGCACTTCCAAAGAAGCCCTTGCAATACGGATATTCACTAATCACGACCGGACTTCCCATCACAAAGGGTGATAAAATCTCTATATCGGAGATCAGCCGATGCAGAAACATTCGACGGTAATCCTTCCATTTACGAAAATACCCGGTCTTCAACACCGGTCTTCAAATGCTATCAATTATGACATATCATTATTTGGAATGGGAGTTATGACACAAAGGTCCTCTCCCGGCTAAACCGAATAACGAGCGCTTGTTTTAAATAAGTGTAGCATTCAAATTCAAGCAAATCACACAAATACCCATTTAAAGGTAAATATTGATAGTCGGTAATTTAACTATCAAGGCCAACAACCAAATACCCAGCACCATAACAATCACTAGCCCCTTGTTATTAATCTTTCATAAATTAAATAACTTGCCAAATATTCACTTCAATTTATCCCTAAAAAGATATTTTCTCCAACCCATTTCAATTCCTACATTGGAAAACATTTCCAAATACTTATTTAACAATAAGTAATTCATAAATCTATTAATTTCAATACTTAGAAAATATTCAATATACTTAAATCACAATTAAGTATATATTTCATTCTTTAAGGAAAACATACTCTTAAACACATTTATTTGGGTCCAAACGAATGTTGCGTAAAACATCGTTACGACAACCCAAAATCACTAGTATAGAGATTCGAAATTAAGATAGATATATAAATCCCAATACTATACAAAAACATTTCCTTTCGAAAATCATTTACTATAATAACATTGCTATAGTCCACCATTTCCTTATTTCTCGAAAATGTCTATTTCAACAATGAATGTTGAAATCTATGGTTTCGATCCTTAACGCATTTTAAAACAACTTTAAATCATTTTAATTCTATTTAAAAGATCTTTTCCTAAAACATTTCTTTAATATATTATTCACTGTCCAAAATCGTGAATATAAATCGTTTACCAAATTCAAAACTTCTACATATTTTATTTTAAAGGATTATCCATGTCCAATATCGTGGATAATCACCTTTAAAAATCTAAAATAATTGACTTATCAAAATAAGTCGATTTCGGATTTATAAAACAACGTTTATGAACTCACTTATATTTTATAACAACTTCAACTTATAAAAGAACTTAATTACAAATTCTATTTAAATCTCATTTAAATGCAAAAATCCAATTTATAAGTTAATTACTTATAATTCTCTATTTACAAATTCATTCTTTTTATAACTTGACAAATCGTAGATTCTATTCCTTTATAAGTCCATTTATATTATTATTTTAAAACTTATATAAACTCGTTTTAAAATCCCCATATTTTAATTTATAAATATAAATTTTATAAATCTTTTTATATAAACCGTTTATAATAAATTCAAAAATCTCAATTTAAACTATTTTATAAAATCATTAACTCCATATTTAAAAAAATCACATTTTAACTATATTCCTCAAAAATCATAATTTTTATAGCATAAAAATTATAACGTTTATTTAATTAAAATGAATCAATTCCAAAATTTAATAAAACGTGTACTTTCAAAAATCACTTTAAAAACCCTTTTAATTTTGCAAAATAGGCCCAATGCTGCAACAGCACTAAATATAACAATCACGACATCCAAAACATCATATATCATATGATAACAGAATATATCACAATATCTGTAAATAAATCAATACGGGTGAGGAATCCAGTTGGATCCCTCCAACCTGTTACCCTGCATCCACAGATGTTAGCACAATACCAATTCCGTGTCAATTCGGAATATCGCGGTAATGGGTTCATATAAAATATTATCCGCTATTATGCGGCGCAATAGGGCCTCATCTGCTATATAATGCGGGAAATCAACTCCAAGTACATATATAATACCAATTCCATATTAAGGTGAAATATCGCGGTATATGTTTTTAATAAATAACATCCGCTTAATACGGCGTATAGGGTCTATTTCAATACAACAGATAGTAGTTTATCATTCAATCACACAATCAAGAAATTTTAAATCTAACTATTTAAAATTTAAATCGAAACAATTTCGATTGAGTGAGAAGTTCTCACCTTGCTTTCGATAATGGTTGCAGTGTTTTATTTCGAATAAAATTAAACGCGCGTTTAATTTTACCCAAAATTTTCACTAGCCCCAATCAATTCCATTCCAGCTCCATCGCATAGTGCTCGTCAATACGAGCCAACATAATTCATTTCGTCCAATTCCGACCTCGTATGAACAAGTTATCGCGTTACAAAGTTTGAACGAATTTATATATATAAATTTACAATTTTCTTTATTATTTTTAAACCTAAACCATTATGGACTGTTAGATTTCAACCTCCATCATTAGGGCCGTTGCACGCAAGCTTCTCCTTCCCAGGTTACGCACGTGAAAAGAAACCCATATGGCCGCCGTTTAGCCTTGCATTTCGCGACCACCACACTCGATTTGATGACGATCGGCACCACCCTATCGACGCGCCACACTTGACACCCCAACGGCCAGAGGCCGGCCCCACTCGGCGATGACCTCGCCTCGATTTACGTGATTGAACGGCGCAGCTTTGAATTCAGTTTCCATTGATCTATAGCTCAGAAAACGATCACAACCGTTGATTTGATAGAAGTCATCGTGCTCTACAATGTTGTAGTTGAGAGATTCAGTTAATTGTTTGTGGATTGGAAGAAAATTGGAGGAGAAAGAAAGGATTTTCTGGCCGTTCAAATAATAATGGCGGCGGAAGCTAATCTCGGGCAGGGTTTCACAAAATAGAAGAATCAAGGTCCTTTTATAGAGAATTGACGATCACTATTCATCTCGAAATTTTCCGAACTCCAAACGAAGCATGCCACCTGGCGTTTATAATGTTTTACCCCCATTCTAAACGTAATGGAATATATATCGAATGCCAATTTGATCAAATTTGGAAGATACGATTTCAAATTGAGTTATTTAAATTTAGAATTTACTCGAATCGATTTCTACGCGTTTTAGCTTGCCCCGGACAAACCATAAGTCCGATTGACACGAAATTTAATGTAACGACCCAGAATTTTTATTAATTAAAATTTGAATATTTAATTTATTTTAAATATTAATAAGTGAATTTATAAGTCAAATAAATTTTTATTTGAATTATTGAATTTAATTGGATTATTAAATCGATAATTTAATACGTTAAATTATGGAAATAATTGAAAATATAGTTAAATATGATTGAAAATGATTTGTAAAATTTTATTTTATCATATGGAAGTTAGAACGATATTTTAGAACTTTTAAAATCGAATTAAAAGTTAATTTGTGAAAATTGAATATTTTAATATTAAAATCGACTAGTGAAAATAGTCAATTTTTGAACAGTCTCAGAATTGAACGAAACCAGTTCCATTGGATCCGTAATAGTTAGTTATTACCGGATTTCAATTTTCGTGTCAATCGGAGTTATCGTTTGATCGTGGCAGCTCGAAACGCATCGATTTATTTTTAATTTAAATTTGACGAGTGAAAATAGCCATTTTTCAAAAATTCTCGGATTTCGACGAAACCAGTTTCATCGGATCCGTAATGTGATATTATTGTAAGGTTTCAAATTTCAAGTCAATTGGATTTACCGTTTGTCCGTTACAAATTAAAACGCCTAGAAAATCGCTTAAATCGGTTTAATTCAAATTGAGCGTTTATAGCCATAACTCGCACATACTTCCGAATTAGCTTCCGAAACCTGTTCCATTATGTCCGGAACGCGGGGTAAACCTTAGAAACGCTGGTTACGGCGCGTGAATCGGAGTTTGGGAATTCCGGATGAATAGTGTTCGAAAATTCTCTATAAATACCTCCCATAAATCTAAAAAAAAAAATAATAAAAAAAATAAAAAGAAAACCTAATCTATACGCAGGCCGCCACTTCCCTGATGAATGGCCGAAAACAACCCATTTTCTTCCATTTATTTCTTCAAATCCATTCAATATTATCGAATACTTCCTAAAGCAAAATTGAAGAGGAAGAAGAGATCTACAAATCCATACGGAAGTGATCGTTTTTAGTTGCATGGATTGTCATCAATTTGGCCGCGTTTGTCATCGCTTCGTGCATGAAATTCGAGAACGTGTGGCGACCGAGCTTCGAGTGGTGGCAGGCGGTGGTGGCTCGCGTGACGCTCGTTCGTTTGGTGGTGGCTGATCACTCTGGAAGTCGACGAGGAGGGGGGATAATTCACGATAGAAGTGGCGGCTATGGGTTGGAGGGGTTCGTGATTTTCACGAAGAAGAAGAGAAAATGGAACGTGCGGCCTGGATCTCGTCTGCGTGATCAATGGCCCAGATCTGTTAGGTTAAAAATATAAATAGTTATGTTGTAATATTATAAATAAAATTCATGTAACTTCAAATATTCATATCTTTTTCATACGAGGTCGAAAAAATGCGAAACCAGTTGCGTTGGAATCGTATGGACGAGCACTACGCGATGGAGTTGGTTTGGAGTCGTTTGGAGTTAGTGAGAATTTTGGGTAAAATTAAACGTCCGTTTAATTTTATTCGAAATAAATCGCTAAAACGGAAATAAAATCAAGGTGAGAACTTCTCACTCAATCGAATTAGTTTCGATTTTATTTTAAATAGTTAGATTTAAAATATTTGAATGCATGTTTGAATGTTGATTGATATCTATTGATTGTTAAAATAGACATTATGCGCCGTTAGTAAGCGGATGTTATTTATAAAAACATATACCGCGAATATTTCATAAACAGTGAAATTGGTATTATATATAATATCAATATATATATATTGGCATATGTATATATTGGAGTTATTGATTTCCCACATTTATTTGTTTAGCGGATGAGACCCTATTACGCCGTTATTAAGCGGATAATATTTAATAAGAACATATACCGCGATAATTTCGTACTGGAGCGAAATTGGTATTGTGCTAATGTTTTTGGATGCAGGAAACAGGTTGGAGAGATCCAACTGGATTCCTCAACAGTATTTATTTAATTTCAGATATTTTGATATTTGATTGATTATCATATCGATATATGATATCGTTGTAGTCGTGATTGACTATTTGGTGTGTAGCATCATTGGACCCAGAATTTGGAATTTTAAAATGATTTTAAAGTGATTTTTGAGAATATACTATATTTTTGGAATTGATCCGTTTTAAATAAATAAACGTTATAATTTTTAAAGTTATAAAAATTATGATTTGGTGAAATATAGTTAAAAGCTGATTTTTGAGAAATATGAACCAAGGATTTTATAAAATAGTTTAAACTGGATTTTTGAGTTTATTATTAAAAGTTTGAATATAAGATTTATAAAATTTGATTATTTTATAAATCAAAATGGTGGAATTATAAAGGAATTGAAAGATGTTTTTAAAGAATAATATAAATTGATTTATATTAAGAGATTTATAAATGGATATTTATAAATTGAAATATTGACATTATAAAACGAGTTTTTATAAGTGTTTGAATGAAGTAAAAATGAATTTCATTAATGAATGAAATTTATAGGATTATAAACAGTAAAGTTATAAATGGAATTTTATAAACAGTAGGTTTATAAAATTTATAAAGTTATTGAAAGGATGAATTTTGGATAAATAATTGAATCTTATAAGTTATAAGATTTATAATTATGAAGTTAAAAGAACGATTTTTGTAAAGTAATTGTTTTATAAGTAATTAACTTATAATATGAACGTTTAGTTTATAATTTAGTTATAAACTGGAATAGGTTAATATGGAAATTTTAAAAAGGAAGTTTTTATAAATAAATAGAAATGGAATTTATAAACGTTGTTTTATAAATCCGCAAACGACTTATTTTGATAAGTTAATTGTCATAACTTATTTAATGGAGTTATATTCACGTTTTTGAATAGTGAATAACACGTTAAAGAAATTGTTTTAGATTTGGTGTTTTAAACAGAATTAAAACGATCTAACGATGTTTTAAAAGATGTTGAGATTCGAAACCATAGATTTCAACATTTATTGTTGAAATAGATGTTTCGAGAAATAAAAGGAAATGGTGGACTATAACACTGTTGTTATAGTAAATGATTTCCGAAAGGAAATGTTTTGAATAGTATTAGGATTTATATATCTATTTAATTTCGAATCCCTATACTAGTGATTTTGGGACGTTGTAACGATGTTTTACGCAACATTCGTTTTGACCCAAATAAATATGTTTAAGTGAATGATTTCCTTAAAAGAATGAAATATATACTTAATCTCGATTTAAGTATATTGAATATTTTCCAAGTGTTGAAAATAAATAAAAATTGTGAATTACTTATGAATAAATAAGTATGGAAATGTTTTTCCAATATAAAGTGAATATTAGAGAATTTATCTTTTTGAAGATAAATTGAAAATGAATATTATAAATCGAATTGAAGTCGTATATTCATTAATACTTTGGAATGTAAATTCACCAGTGAATTTATAAAAGAAGGTGGAATTGGTTTAAAAATAAATATTGATTTATTTTTGAAGTATGAAATTATATATCTAGTGAAGATATTTTGGAAAATAAATAATTTGGAAAATTATTTGGAAACTGGTGATGTGTGCATATTCAGTGATAGTTCAATAACCGACTATCAATATTTCCCTTTGAATGGGTAATTGATGTGATTTGTTTGAATGTGAATGCTACACTTATTTTTGAATAAGCGCTCACTATTCGGGTTAACCGGGAAAGGACCATGGGGTCGTATAACCCATTCCGAATATGTGATACGTCGTTATGAATTGCATTTGAAGATCGGTGTTGAAGACCGAGTATTTGTGAAAGCGATAGGATGACCTATCGATTGTCTCTGCACTGGGTAGCTCCTGGTATAGAGATCTCCTAAGTGATGGGAAATTCGATCGGGATTGTGAATACCCGTATTGCAAGGGCTTCGTAAGAAGTGCCTTCGGTTTTGTTCGAGCCCGGAACAGACTTGTATGGATTGTATGTCTGACATTACAAATTGAGATGTAAAGCCGATTTCTTTCAAATATATTTCTGTTGGTGGCGGAGAATTTATTCTTTTAGCTTAACACCCTTCTCTGAGACGTACGAGCTCAGAGGTTATGTAGTTGAATGTTATCAGCGATATATTCCCAATTTGGTAATGTGACATGCTGAGTGATGCTGAAATGATCATTGTGTTGATTATTTGTGATAGGATCGTTTATTTGATCGTCTATCCTTGTGATCATTGTGTTGATCATTTGTTGACCCAAAGCATGGCTTTTGTATAAAGTATGTTTTTGTGGACGTGAATTCGTCGAGCCTCACACCCCGTGAATGGTCAAAACAGGAAAGAAGCAGCAAGGTTATGAGGGGTAGCACCCTTTAGGATGTGTCCATTTCCTTCTGGAAAAGGGTGGTATCATGGTATGGAGCCCAGATACTTACTCATGTTGAAAACACTTTGTTATGATTGTGTGAATTGATTACGAGCGCTCGGTGATAAAGGTCCCAAAGGACCGGGGGATGGCATATTCGGTCAGTTGTTACTCAGTTAGGGGTAACCCGGCCTTGTGTTGGTAGAGATCCGGTTTGGTTCTCGGGGATGTCCATCCAGAGGCATTCTCATGTGGCAATGGGAAGTTCCTTGGCCTGATCATTCATTGGAAATCCAAAGAAACAATACGAGACTTGTACGGTTTTAGTTGTATAACCTGCTATGGAATGTGACGGTAACCTGTTATTGAACATAGTTAGCTATAGTAGGCATAGTTCGAAATGTCTATGCTGGCTAAGATTTATATTCTACTTTCGAAATATTTCCTACACTATACACTAGTAATAATATCAAATGTCTTTTAAATGCGTATCAAGCATCTTTGACTATCATAAGGAGAAATCTCCTCCGATTCTGCGTTTGCATTGTGTGTGTGTGCGGGAGGCCTTATGGTAGTCTCATTTTTAAAAGCATTGCGAATTGATTTAAAAATATTCCTCTATTTTGATTTTAAAGATAAATAAACTGTTTTGAGTTCTCACACCAGTCACATGACTGACTTGGAGTTTATTGTTTTCCTTCCTAAACTCTGGGTGCCCACAAATTTTCCACACGGGCAGTTAAGAGTTAAGGTTTATCAGGATATTCTGGATATTCTGGAGTTGCTGGAGACAAGCTGGATGGCATGGCGTATTACTTATATAGTATTTCTTTTCCGCTGCACTGTTGTTGTTGTATGTTGTTGTACACTCTGATGATATGATGTAATGAAATGTGATGTAATGTAATAACTGATATAGTTCTTTGTTTAAAGATTATTCATTTATCTATTATATGTTGTTCCGCTGCGAATTGTGAGATTCTGTTGTTGTTCTGTTGTTTTCTTTTCCCTTTCTGTTCTCTATTCTCTTTTTCTTCTATTTTAAAATTTTCTGTTCTCTTTTCTATTTTCTCTTCTTCCTATTTTCTGTTTTCTTCTCTATCTTTTCCCTCTATTTTCTCTCTTCTTTCTTCTTTTTCTTTTCCTAAATTCTTTTCTAAAACCCATAACATTCCGGTTTTTGGCCTTCGATTTCTCGACAGTCGATAAAGTGAGTGTCGATGTTGAATTTTCGAAAGTCGAAAATTTTCGGGGCGTTACATTTAAAACCATACAATAATTTATCATTGTGGATCCGATGAAGCTAGTTTCGTCAAAATTTGAGACTGTTTGAAAATGGCTATTTTTACTCGTCAGTTAAATATTAAAATATTCAATTTCTACAAATTAACTTTTAATTCAATTTTAAAAGTTCTATAACATCATTCTAACTCCAATATGATTTAATACAACTTTACAAATCAATTTTAATCACATTAAACCCAATTTTCAATTATTTCTGTAATTTCACATATTAAATTATCGATGTAATTATCTAATTAAATGCAGATATTCAAAATAAAATTTATTCGACTTACAAATTTTACTTGTTAATATTTAAAATCAATTAAATATACGAATTGCAATTGACAGAAATTCTGGGTCGTTACAAGGAAATGCTAGGGTAGATATACCGTTTGCTGATCCGGACTGATCGTAACATATAGCAGCTACTACCGCCCACCTCGAAACACACTCCCAAATCAAAATCAAAAGGTGGCCACAAAAACAATCACAAATCAGAATATAATATCGAAGAAGTGTGTCCGATAGGAGGAATGACCTCACTTGGCTTGGCGTGGCTCCTGATTTTGGTCACATCTAAGCTGACTCACGAGAGTCAGGTTCGCGTCATACCTCATACAGAAATCGTTCTCCAAACCATCCTACTTCATATCTGGAATCTCCACCACGTACACAGTTATCAAAGTGGTTTTCGGTGTTGGCAGAGAGTTTGACAATATCAGATCCCGGTCTCTTTAACAATCAATCGCTTATTACACACCGGATGGTTCTTTTACATTTCAAAAAGTCAATTTACAATTGATATCAAAATATCATATTCGATTTCAAAACATATCAATTTCCAATCATAGTTATTTTCAAATTATATTCACTTTGAAATCATATCGTTTCCAAAACCATAATTTCTTCCAAATTTCATATTTCCAAACAGTTTAAATTCTTATTTCGAAATCATCATTTAAATCCCAATTTAAGTCATTCATCATTTCATTATTTTTGCCTTTAAACCAATGAAGTTAAATTAAAACACTTCTCTTTTCACTTAGTCCGAAAAGTAAGAAAATAGTTTAAATAATTAAATTAGTTATAAATAGATTTAAAATAGATTAAATATAATTAAAATAGATTAAATAGGCTTAAAATAGATTAATTAGATTTAATATGAGTTAAATGGTTTAATCAGTTTTAAAAATAAATTTAATGGTCTTAAAGGGTTAAATTGATTTAATATAGTTAATATAGGTTAAAATAGTTTAAAATCAAAAAAAAATAGATTAGAATCTTGGCATAATATAATTTAAAACAGTTTATATTTGAAAACATGGATTTACAATTTATATCAATTTAAAACTATTTATTTCTTTCAACATTTCAAACCATTTAGATTTCCAAATCAAAACAAATTCCAAGCCTTCGATCTTTATAGTTTCAATAAACCATTGAATTTCATCTCGTTCAATTTCATGTTAAAATACCAATTCAAATTACTCTAGTTTCAAATATTTCAAAGTTATAATTCAAACCAGTTCAATAGCTTAATTCCGATGGAATTTCATTATACATAAACATTTAATTTAAATTTTCCAATTTGGTTTCTTATAAACAAATCCCCTTTAAGCCAATTCACATTTCAACACAAAATTGATTTCCAAAAAAATACTTCAATTTATATAAATCCAATTTTACTTCAAAATACCATTTAAATTCCATTCAAAAATTAAGGATTTAAAGATCATTTAATTTAACTAATCGGTGTCCTTATATAATTTTCTACCCTAGGGTCAAGTGATACAGATATTTATCATTTCTATCCGCACTTTAAATATTTACGGTTCTATATCATTTCAAACCGCGATCCCAAATTAATAACAATAATCCATAACAAACATGTAGTTTATAAAGATTTGAATAAAACAGTCATTCATCAAATTCAACAATTAAGCATTTATCACAAACATTATTCCAATTCAATCAACAACATCAATATATAACTGATAATCAATACGGGTATTAAATTGACAATTTAAAATTTTATATTAATATTAACTGATAATTAAATGCAATAAACGTCAATTTGAATTAGAATGACTATTTAATACAACAAATACCAATCAATAAATTTCTGATCACTTTATAAACTCAATTTAACAAACATAAAAAAAATTTAGAAGTTGTGAGTGGGTCAAAACACTCACCTTTGAATTTAAATCCAATTTAAAATCAAAATTCAAACAGCCTTAGAATTCGTCCAAAACAGCGCCAAAATATCCGAAATTTTATTACGAACCCAATGCAAGAAACCGCTCATGAATCAGACCTGACCTCGTATGTAGAAGTTATATCAGTTAGAAGTTATACGATTAAATTTTAAAACAAATAAAATAGTAATCATTAATTTACACGTCACCTATCTTCTATTTCATGCAGCTACAGGAGTTAGGGCACTCGTTCGTTCGTTCGCATGAAGCGCCGCCACAAAACACTTCGTCGTAGCCTCCCTGAGCAAGCCGTAGCCACGACAACCTCTACCAATGCCTCTCCTCCGCCCACACGCCATCCCTCTAGCCACCGATACGCGCTTAGAAGGCCGACCGTCAACCACAACACAAAACCCTAATGAATTACTGCCGCTGGTCTGACCGATGATTCGACGAATTAACTACTCCGATGAGCTACGCTTGCCACTCTCTACGCCCCTGTATCATCGATTCGATGATCAGTAGGCGATGATCGAACCACGATGAACGGTCGTTGCTTCTTCACCCGATTCCGGCCACATATCAACCTAGATCAGAAAACGAATCTCATATTTGACTTGCGCTATTCGAGAGCTTCAAATCGATATGTAATTCGATATAGTTTGGGAAGATTTGGTTTTGATGTTGAATTTTATTTGAATTGAAATTGGATTGTAAAGTTCATGGTTTGTCTGCCATTGAGAAAGAGGAGCAACAAAAATTTTACGTACAGAAATGAGGAATAAGAAATGACCTAGGGTTTACAACCAGATATTTATAGGCAATGCTGATACAAAAGGAGTGGACTAGATAAATTGAATGATACATGGCCCGAAAAGCCCGTTTCGACTCCGGAATGAAAATGAGTCAACCCATATATCAAAATAGATGTTTTTGAATATTTAAAAATTAGTGGAACAGGTTTCAGGTCCAAATTCCATTGTTTGAAAAGTTATGCTAAAATCAAGCTATTTCAAATTGATTTCAATTGATTTCAATTTAATTGATTTCTAGGCGTTTCAAGCCCGTACGATCAAATGACAAGCCCGATCATTATGAAACTTGAAATCATACAATAATTCACCGTTATGGATCCGGTGAAATGGGTTCATCGAAATCCAAGTCAGTGGCCAGAATGGCTACTTTCCAGTTAATTAAATAAATTAATATTAAATAAATCAATTCACTATTTCGATTCAATTATTATTATTTCCAATTTCTATCACTTTAGATTATTTAGTAATTTAAAAATCCTTTAAAACTAATTCTCTTACTAACTTATTATTGGATATTTCACAATTTACAGCGTTTGATTTCAGTTTCAATTAATTCAGTAATTATAAGTTTAAATTCCCAATAAATCCATATATTTGATTCCTCAATCTTGTGATTGAATCATTTATTAACTTATCACCATAAAGGTAATATCAACATTGGTTTATATCTATTACATTAATATTTTCCAATTCATCCAAATTTCAATTACAAAGTATTAAACTTCATTTATTATGAATTGAGTTTTATTTAATTATAACTAATTTCAATTAAGCAGATTTTTATTCAATTCCAATCCCTTTTTTATTAAGCATCCTTTTTCTACAAACTTAGTTAATATTTGTTTGTCTTTTATTTCATTAATGTATTCAAATTTCCAATTCCTTTGTACTAACTATTATGTCCAATTATATTGAATTTTTCAAATGTATACATTTATTATAATTAAAATCTCAATTAATTCATTCAAATAGGTTTTATTCCTTTATATTATCTTATGAATAAAATATTCACTTCCATTTATTACATTCACGCTTTACAATTACGGTTCTTACTCATATTAACGAGGCATTTATTTACGTTTAAATATAATTGGTTTCCAATAAATTTTATAGATTAATTAAATAGTTAATTTATAATAATCATCACCATAACCTTTAGTTACACTTAGTAGTTTATTATTTTCAACTAAATATTTTAATTACTTACATAATGTTGAATTCCTTCAATTACCATAAGTTATATTTTAATTCATATATTCATACAAAACTTATATTTATTTACTTATATTCAAATATACACCCAAACATAACTGCTACAACTAAATTAATAGACCAATTAAATAGTAACTTACAACCATTACTTTTACTTTAAATCTCATTAATGAATTCATTATTATTTACAAATCAAATGTTACAATTACTCAATTAACACTGATTTACTTCAATTTATATTAATCATATATTATCTCATTAATGATTCAACATTCACATTTGTTTACTTATATTCAAATTTATAACTAAGTGCAACAATTTACATTATTTCATCATTGGAACTTCATTTCAGTTGTTACTAATTAGTTCTAATTACCATTGTTCAATTATTAATTATAAATTTTTTTCTTCTTCCATATTAAATTACCAAAACTTATTAACTCAACAAATTTAATTGTTGAATTTTTTTACGGGTCGTTACATTTACACAATCATTTTCTATTATTTAAATACATTTTTATCTTATACGTTCATTCCTTAAACAAATCTTATTTCAAACACCTTATAGTCAAATCGTGAAACTTAATCCACAAGGTATTTGTACTTAATCTTTTAAATCAAGCAATTGATCAATTTGTGATAGTAACTTAACATTATCATTTCTTAATTTATTATTTTGGAATAAGTATTAACGATCTTAATTACCTTATCAGATTTCTTACTTATGTATTATATCTATGAAACATCTTATAGTCAAACAGTGAAATTATAATCACAAGACGTTCATATTTAAATTTCACTAATCCCGATTTCTAACTATACAACTTTTCAAAATATAAACTTTATATTCAAAATATAATCCTAGGTAAAATTATTTCCTTTACCAAAAATTTTCAAAATCAGTGTGTTGGTTCGCCTTATTTAAGTGTTTAGGAATCCCTATCGATAACGGTGATCAGGCGCATCGATCAGAATCCATAAATCACTCAATAAATAAATCAACACAAAACATTTTTATATCCAATAACAAATACGCACTCATATATATAATACACTCAATCTCATTCTAGGGTGTTACTAACCCCATCTCTAATGAGTTACTCATCCTAGGGTATTACTAACCCAATCTCTGGTGAGTCTTTACCCAACAAAGCCAAGGTTCTCGCTTAACCTTCAACTTTGATACCAAATGTAATGGACGTTTTTCCGCACCCTTTGAATCGACAATAAACCACATATGTCTAGCTCAAATAGCATGAAAATACGGATCATTAAGGGTAGAAAAAAATAAAGACAGAACAGAATCTCACACGAATGGAATAACATATATTATTTCAATAATAATCTTTACAGCAGAAAATTTTAAATACAATATCAGAGTGTAACATAGATTCAGCTTGAACAGTTATAATACCTGCTCATACAAATGCTGATAAACCACAAAACACATACAATAGATGCAGCGGATAATGGAATACATTCATACGATGATGAAGATCTCCAGCTCTCCTCTGTAAACTCCAACCGTCTTTAGCTAAACCTAAAACTACTCAGATCTGACCCGAGTATTAAAAATACCCGGATCAGGCTCGATAAACTAGCATGAGATAATCGAAATTTAAAATGAATATGTTATCCAAACCTTTAAAAAGAATGGTATCTCATAAGACCACATCCACACATAAACACGGACGGGTTTTTTACCTTATGATAACCAAAACACTTTTATTACCAAAATACACTTGATATTATTTTTAAGGACTTTCTTTTGAAGACATTTTCAAATAAACTTATTCAAATAAGATATCAATAACTGGACTAAGTCTAAGGTAATATATCCGAACTAGGTCAACGGAATATACCGAACGGAATATTTGATACCACAAAGGGGTAGATGAAAAGTTTGCAAGTCATTACAGCTATTTTGAGACTACAATCAAAACCGTAAATCTCGTACTAGGATTGGATTTCCAACATGATAGGGAACTAGTGGAAAGATCAATCTGTATCCACGGCTTGCCTCCAAGACTCAGACGCCGTTATACAACACAAATGGCTAAAAGTGGAAACAATCTGCGAATAACATCCAAGGACTTGGAGTTTGTGCATCCCTGCCATGAGACCTAGATGTATCTGGTACTTGAGGCTCAAAACATTTGATAATCCAAATCACTACTATCCGAAATGCGAGCATACATCTGACCACAGAGAATCCCATCATAACCGGGGTGTGAGGCTCGCGAGGCTACGATCAATTTCTTCAAAGCCATGTTTTTCATATAAAACCACGCTTTGATTATAACAGGTTCCATTTTGAATGCCACACTGTCATTCCTTTGATCAATATTTGAATCCCACGAGCATACAACCTCTAAGCTCGTATGTCTCAGAGAAAGGTGTTAAGCTAAAATAAGTTGCATTCTCCGCCACCCAACAGATGTACATTTGTAAAAGTCAAACGTTGTATCTCAAAAATGCAATATCAAACATTCGTCCATACAAGTTCGTTCTAGGACTGAACGAAACCGAAGGTACTTTCCTCGGCAATTACTAAGCGAGAAGCCCTTGCAATCCGAAAAAGATCTCCACAACAAGGAGACCACTGCTATAAATAATTCTATAATGGAAACTACCCAGAGCCTGTTCAACAAGCAGTCCTCACGCTATGAACATCGACGGTCTTCAATCATCATCTTCAACATGTCTTCACTTTTGAACGTATACATTGGTTTAAAGTGGTTTTCGAATGGGAGTTACCCAAATCCGACTCCGGTTCCTTCGAAGCCAATTTTGGATTTGAAAGTTATTAAGTTCATATATGGATATCAAACATAATTCAATTACTTCATCTTTTATAAAATATCTTTCTTAGATATAACCTTTTCAATTTATTCCATTTTCTTTTCAAATGTATATGGAATACTTATGCCTTATTTATCAAATCATTTGGTTTATTTAAACCTTTTTTAAATTCTGGAATAATTCCATATCATTTTCTCTTTTACTTAGGAAAACCTTTTCAAATCATTCATTAAATCTTAATCAAAGATTTCTTATATTCAAGTTATAACTTTTAACTTAGGGAAAATATTTCCAAAGCATTTATTAAATCTTAATCAAAGATTACTTTCTTATCTTCAAATCATATTCTTACAAATCGAAGATTTTCATAACAGAGCACTACTACCACTTTAAATACGGTAAATTTCACCTCCAGGGACTAATGGGAAGTAATCCTATATGATGAATATATTTGTCTTCAATGATCTTTGTTTTCAATATATTTTATTTCGAAAATTAGTTTGAAGGGGTTTTCGGATAGGAATCACCCAAATCCAATCCCGGTTTTTTAGATAGGAATCACCCAAATTTGATCCCAGTTCCTTCGGACTAATCGCCAAATAAAAAGATGTTAAATGGTTAATTAACATTCAAAGAATTTGTTTCTTTTCTTCTATCTTGGAAAAACTTTAAATATGATCTTTTAGAGCATCTGGGCTTTTCTTTCGATTTGTTCCACCCCTTGCCTAAAAAGAGAAAACATAGGCCTGGTAAGTTCAGGGCGCTGGTTGCTCCATCCCTAATCTTAGTTAAACACCTTATTTTATCTTTTCAGATCTCATAGGTGGGACAAATGTACTAGTCGTTTCTGCATACTCAGTTTGTTATTACATTCAATATTCTTCATCTTTCGTTTAAGTGGTATAAACAATCCCTCTTAACCATTTATTCAAATTCTTACTAAAACTTCCAAACCATCTTTACATTACTTGATTATTCCTTTAAAATCATTTACAAAAGATTTAGAAAAGAATTGTTAAGTTTAAAACTCATATTCAAAAGGTTATAGAATTCGCGCATAAAAGTGCCGCGGAAAGTGCTATATAAGTTTAAACAACCTTTTCATATTTGAAAATTCATATTTTCCACTCCAATTCTCTTTTAAACCATTTTAATAGATTTATCAAATTTATTTCATATTTTCAATCATTTAAAAATTTCATTTATAAGAAATTCATTTTTTGGATTCCGAGCTGCAAAACCGCGATGTTTTCAGAAAATTGTTTTGGATATATTTCAAAATCTACTTGATGAAATCTTGATTTTCTTTCTTTGTTGAAAAACTTTTATCATTGTGGACCAAAGAATTTTTATTTCGAAGAAATCCAACTTATAAATCATTCTTTACATTAGTTTGAAGTTATTGGTCGAAATTTATGAACTACCTCGACGCGACGAACTCGACTTTGACTAATTTTTTTGAATTGCTTCGAAACTTGTCCGAAACACTTCAAATTTGTTTTAAACCATATTTTAAACTATTTTAACTCATTTAAAATCATTAAGAGGCTAAATAGTTTCCATATACATATGGTTTTAATTCTCATTTAATTTACTATGCTTAATTACTTATCATTTCTCATAGCATTATCAAACCAAGTTACCATCCATAAAATCAATCACATAATCAACCAATTTGCAACCAAGTAATTAAACATTAAATCATCCAACATATAATAAACTTTCCATCTTATTAACTTGAAATATATTCAGGAGTTATTAACTTAAAATAGAGTACTCACCTTTTACCAAATGTTTAACTTCCTACCAATATCTTTTTCCCACACTTCACTATTGTTTTCAACTTCATCCAACTTCGAAAAAATCGACAGAGCTTCCGCGGTACATTGAATTTGCTCCTGGCTTCTTGGAATGAAATTGGCGGAACTACCTTCTCTTTTTCTTGCTTCGGAGCTTCACGACTTGCTTTCCTTGTTCCTTAAGTTCGGCCTCACCCTATTCCATCCCTTCCTCCATCATTTCTTCACTTCTTTGATGCTAAACTATGTTCCAATGGTATTATAAGGTCTTTGGTAAAGTTTGGTGGTGTTTGGAGTTGATTTGATATGGTTTTGAAAAAGTTAGTAAGAAGATGGAAGAGATGAAGCCATTAGAGAAGCTTTTAGAAAGCTTGAGAAAGGAAGAAGAAGATGTAGAAATGTGTAAAACAAAGTGGAAGAATGGTGGTCTTATTTATAGATAAGTTTTTGGATTAAAATAATATTTTGTAAAAAGACCAAAATACCCTTACTTATAAAGTAATCTTATTTTTTTAACACTTAACATCACATTTAAATCATTACTTTATGTCATTTTCACTTAGATAATAAGTAAAGTAAGTAATAATTATGTTTCTTTGATTTGATGTTTTACTTTTTTCTTTGAAATGGCATTTTCGTCTTTTTGTGCTTACTTTTTATTAATTGTTTTCTAAAAGTTCCTAACCTTGTTTAGTAACTTGATTAGAGAATTAATTAATACTTATAATATTTGAATATATATTTTTCTATAATAAAATAAAGGTGCGACGACGTTGCGACAACTTTTAGACGACAAACGTTGTTTTTCGACAAAATGTTTTACGGCCACATTTTGACGTTTTAGTTAAACAATTTATTTATGTGAAAAAATTTAAAAATAAAATTTTTACTTCTTTAAACAAATTAAAACATGTCTCTTTGCATTTTAAAACAATATTTAAATAATATCCAAATCTCTAATTTTACGGTATATGTAAAACTGACAAAATGCGACAAAATTTGGTTATTTTTCTAAAACGATTATTAAGATACTTTTAAATATTTTAATATACTTTTATTATCTTTATTAAATGGTTTCAATAATATTATATTTTTAAATAAATATTTAAACCTACTTATTTAAGCATTTATTTATAATTAACAAAACTTACATTTTGTTGATTTGTTCTAAAATTCAAATTTATACTTTCTTTAAATTATTAACTATAAGAATAAATAATTTATCTATTATTATTTATTATCTATAACTTATTTATTTAAGTTTTAAACCATTTTAAATTTAAAACAAATGAAATCTTTCATTTTCAAAGTAGTGAAATTACGGGTCGTTACGAACATTAAATATAAAATCTTTATTAAAAAAACTATTTTAATTATTGAAAATGATGGGTCGTTACACTTTTCCCCACTCAAAACTTTTCGTTCTTAAAAAGGAAAAGAAGGAATTAAGAAATCAATAAATCTTTTTCAAAATATTAAATTAATAAACAATCAATTCACACAATTAAATAATTTAAATGAAATATATCAATTTATAACAATTAAATCCTTTTATATTTATGTTAACAAAAGTTTGAATAACATTTCATAAAATTTTCTATGTCCAAAATTCACGAAATATTTCGACAGTCTCCTTTGTAAGGAGAGGTATGTGGAAAATAATAATATCAATAATAACAATATATATCATATTTTTTGAAAATAAAATATCCCAAACTATGGGAAAAACAATATAATACCAGTAACTACCCGTAATTTTGCTACTTCGAAAATGAGAGATTTCGTTTGTTTTAAATTTAAAAAGGTTTAAAACTTAAATAAATAACATATATGTAATATATAATAATAGAGGAATTATTTTTCCTTATAGTTGATAATTTAAAAAGCATAAATTTGGATTTTAGAACAAGTCAACAAAAGTTAAGTTTTGTTAAAAATAAATAAATACTTAAATAAATAGGTTTAGATATTTGTTTAAAAAGATAAATCTTATTGAAAACATTTAATAAAGATAATAAAAGTATATTGAAATATTTATAAGTATGTTAATAATCTTTTTACAAAAGTAACTAAATTTTGTCGTATTTTGTCAATTTTACGTACATCGTAAAATTAGAGATTTTGATATTATTTAAATATGATTTTAAAATGTAAAGAGACATGTTTTAATTTATTTAAAAAATAAAAAGTTCATTTTTAAATTTGGTTTACATAAATGAATAGTTTAACTAAAACGTCAAAATGTGACCGTAAAACATTTTATCGAAAAACAACGTTTTGTGGAAAAAAGTTGTCGCAACATCGTCACACCTTTATTTTCTTATATAGGAACGTACATTCAAATATAAGTATTAATTAATTCTCTAATTAAGTTTACTTTTACTAAACAAGGTTAGAAACTTCTAAAAAACAATTAACAAAAAGTAAGCACAATAAGACCAAAATGTCATTTCAAAGCAAAAGGTAAAACATCAAATCAAAGGAACATAATTGTTACTTACTTTACTTAACATCTAAGTAAAAATGACATAAAGTAATGATTTGAAATGTGATGTTAAGTGTTGAAAAAAATAACATTACTTTATAAGTAAGTAAGTGTATTTTGGTCTTTTTACAAAATATTATTTCAATCCAAAAAGTTTTCAATAAATAAGACAGCCATCCTTCCATTTTCTTTCACACTATTTCTACCTTCTTCTTCCTCCTTGAAGCTCTCTTTAATGGCTTTTTCTTCTCTTCCAAATGCCTACTAACCTTTTTAAAACCATATCAAATCAACTCCAAACACCACCAAATTTTGCCAAAGACCTTAGAATACCATAAGAACATGGTTTAGAATCTAAGAAGTGAAGGAACAATGTAGGAAGGGATAGAATAAGGCAGGCCCGAACCTATGGAGGAAGAGGAGCAAGTTCGTGAAGCTTCGAACCAAGAAAAAACAAGAAAGTGCTGTCGGAATCAAAAGGAAAGTCTATTGAAAAGATTTGGTGAAGATAAGAGGATTAGCGGAGTGTTGGATAATATGAATGTTGGTAGGAAGTGAATGATTTGGTTAAAAGTGAGTACTCATATCTTAACTTAATAATTCCTAAAAATATTTCAAGTTAATAAGATGAAAAGTTTGTTATATGTTGGATGATTTAATGTTTGATTACTTGGTTGAAAATTGGTTGATTATGTGATTGATTATATAGATGATAACTTGGTTTGATAAATGATAAGAGAAATGGTTAGTAAGTATAGTTAACTAAATGAGAATTAAATCCATATAAATGTGTATATGAAAATTATTTAGCCTTTTAATGACTTTAAGTGAGTTCAAATATTTTAAATATGGTTTAAAACAAATTTGAAGTGTTTTGGATAAGTTTTGAAGCAATTCACAAAATTGGTAAAAATCGAGCTCATCGCGTAGCGGTAGTTTGTAAATTTCGACCCGTAATTTCAAATTAACGTAGAAAATGATTTATAAGTCGGATTTCTTCCAAATAATTCTTTGATCCACAATGATAGCGGTTTTCCAATGAATAAAGAAAATCAAGATTTCATTAAGTATTTTGAAATATGTCTAAAACAATTTTCTAAAAACATCGCGGTTTTGCAGTTCGGAATCCAAAAAGTGATTTCTTTATAAATGATATTTTAAATGATTAAAAATATGAAATAAATTTGATAAACCTATTAAAATTGTTTAAAATAGTTTTGGAATGGAAAATATGAATTTTCAAATATTAAAAAGTTGTTTAAATCAAATAAGCATATATAGCACTTTTCGCAATAATTTTATGCTACAAATGCTATAACCTTTTGAATATGAGTTTAGACTTAACAATTCTTTCCAAAATCTTTTGTGAATAATTTTAAAGGAATAATTAAGTAATGTAAAGATGATTTAGAAGTTTTAATAAGAGTTTGAATAAATGGTTAAGTGGAATTGTTTATACCACTTAAACAAAAAGTGAAGAATATTGAATGTAACAACAAACTGAGTATGCAAAAACCACTAGTACATTTGCCCCACCTGTGAGATCTGGGAAGCTAAAACAAGGTGTTTAACTAAGGTTAGGGATGGAGCAACCAGTGTCCTGAACTTACCTGGCCCATGTTTTCTCTTTTTAGGCGAAGGGTGGAACAGATCGAAAGGAAAGCCCGGATGCTCTAAAAGATCATATTTATGTTTTTCCAAGATGAAAGAAAAGAAACAAATTGTTTAAATGATAATTAACCACTTAACATCTTTTTTATCAATGATTAGCACGAAGGAACAGGGATCGGATTTGGCTGATTCCTATTCGAAAAACCGAGATCAGATTTGGGTGATTCTTATCTAAAAACCCCTTCAAACTAATTTTTGAAATAAAACATATTGAAGACAAAGATATTTTGGACTTAGGATTACTTATCATTAGTCCCTGGAGGTGAAACTTGCCATTAGTCCCGGGAGATGAAATTTAACATATTTAAGGTGGCAGTAGTGTTATGAAAATCTTTGATTTGCAAGAATATGATTTGAAGTTAAGAAAAAAAATCTTTGGTTAAGATATAATAAATGATTTGGGAATATTTTCCTAAGTTGAAAAGTTATAGCTTGAATATAAGAAATCTTTGAATAAGATTTAATGAATGATTTGGAAAGAACTAGAATTCTTATCGATACTGGAACTCATAGGGAAGAAAATGGAGTTATGGATGGAATCAAATATGCAGTATTTACAGAAAAAAGTATTCGGTTATTGGGGAACAGTCAATATACTTCTAATGTCGAATCAGGATCAATTAGGATAGAAATAAAGCATTGGGTCGAACTCTTCTTTGGTGTCAAGGTAACAGCTATGAATAGTCATCGACTCCCAGGAAAGGGTAGAAGAATAGGACCTATTATGGGACATACAATAGTCTTTAAATTGAAACTAGTGAATGGTTCCTCAATTTTAATTTTTATCGGAGATAAAATTTTATTTCCTTGAATGGAAAAAGAAAATTGATTTATGACCGATTTATAACTAATCTCATTTTTTTTCAATAAAAAATACTTTTCTTTTTTAATTATAACAACATATATGTGTATATGTAAACCCCAAAACATAAATTGTTACCCAGATACCGAGACGGGTCTCTCTCTTATGTACATGTCCCTAGAGAGAATTCTCATTGTTGACCAAAATTTATGAACCCAGTCACCATAGGGAACATATTGTAGATCTCCGTGAATAATTTGATGTTTCTTTCTCTTGTTTAAGATCAGTTATGAATGGAGAATATCGTTATCTTATTCTATTCTTTATAGGTAAATAAGTTGGGAAGAAGTTGTCAATAATAGATTACCCAGAGAAATAGGTTCGGGAATCGAACCCGCATCGTTAGCTTGGAAGGCTAGGGGTTATAGTCGAAGTTCATTTATCATTCTTAATGTCTCTAATTCAAAACCGAACATGAAAATTTTGTTTCATTTGGCTCCTTTATGGAAAATTGATGTATTCCCAGAAACAAAAATTAGATCCATAACATCTATGTCAGCTTTAGGAACCCGCGAATATTGGCAAAACTACAAGTATTATTAAACAAGGGAAATAACTCGTGATAAAGACAAGATGCGTTTTGACCAAAAAGCCCATGCTCAAGAAAATATATTCATTTGAGCACGGGCTTTTATTGGTAAAAAGGAATCAAATGATTCAAGATGCTTACCTGTCCAACACTTCGATCCGGCTCTACCCAAACTTTGTTGATTCACCCCAACATTACCCACTTGTCCGACTGTTGCTAAGCAGTTTTTGGATATCAAACGGACCTCCCCGGATGGTAATCTTAATGTGGCTGATTTACCCTCTTTTGCGATCAGTTTCGCTACAGCTCCCGCTAGCAAAATGAAGTTGATCAAAATGCAAAATTTAATAACTAAAGAAAAAATTCAAACCAATCTTAAACTTAAAATTAATGAGTTTTTGACTCCCGAATACCCAATTGGTTAATCAATTTCTTATAATGTACTCGATTTTTCTTTGACAAATAATCCAACAGCCGTTGACGTTTTCCTAGAATTTTCCGTAGACCTCTTTGTGATAAAAAATCTTTTTTATGTAATTTTAAATGTAAAGTAAGTCTTTGTATCTTATCGGTGAAACTAAATACTTGAAATTCAACAGATCCACAGTTTTTTTCTATTAATTTTTTTATTACTTTCTTCATTTTTTTACTTAACAAAACTAGAAAGGAAAAAGAAAAAATATCTGCTTAGGAATTATGAAATCGCGTAAATGAATTTTCTAATGTGTCATAGAAATGGGCTACAAGAACAAAAAAATTCTCGATGGTGTAACAAAATGTCTGTCATTTCCAACTTGAATACATTTTTCTTTTTTATTATTGGGATAGGTGAATTCTTATGGATCCATCCCCCGAAAGAACCGGACATGATAATTTTTCATCATCCGGCTCGAGCAAGATTCAAAAGAATTACAGAAATAGATTGATAGAAAATCTAAACGTAAACAAAACAAATTTCATTTGATCTTGAGATAGACATATAATAAAACAGTTTTAATATTCATTATAATTACATTTTATTTCTTTTCCATTAGGAAAAGAAATAAAATAATACTTAGAACCAAGTCATACCTTACATAATGAATCTTATTTCCTTAATAGGTGTAATAACAGTATTATTAGGAGCTACTTTAGCTTTTTCTCAAAGAGATATTAAAAGAAGTTTAGCTTATTCTACCATGTCTCAATTGGGTTATATTATATTAGCTCCGGGTAAGGTATTCATATTACAAATCTTACTAGAACTGCTCATTTTTTATCAGAAGCCTGTGATTCAGTTTTTGATGCAGCAAGTCGAGGAAAACCTTTTTAATGGTTGAAAAATAAAGCAGCGGATTTAGTAGTCTCAGCTGCAATAAGGGCTCGATGTCATTATGTTAATAAAAAATGGCTCGGTGGTATGTTAACCATGTTTCGACTTGTGATCAATCCATAGATACCGATTGCAAATAAATAGACACTCAAAAAAAGTACATGTTCGAACATCATTGACTAACTCCTGATCAATCTCGATTCGTTTCAATATGAACAAACCAAATTATTGAAATAAAGTTACGCTTAGTGAAGGTAAAGTTTGGAGATAGAACAATTCCTTCTGTCGTGTATCCTCGATTGATCCAGCCTCAAATACCTTTATTGTCGATTTTAGTATTAAACGAAAGGTTATACATATAGGTTCTGTATTGCAGGTCAATCCTACTCCACTAGTAGCAATAGGCGGGTTTTCCTAAGTAAAAGAGAAGATGATTTGGAATTATTCCACGATTTTAGAAAGGTTTAAATAAACCAAATGATTTGATAAATGAGGCTTAATAATTTCATATACTCTTGAAAAGAGAATGGAACAAATTGAAAAGAATATATCTAAGAAAGATATTTTATAAAAGATGAAATAATTAATTGATGATTGATATCCATATGTGAACTAAACATCTTTTTATCGATAATTGGTTTCGAAGAACAGTGATCAGAATTGGGTTACTCCTATCTGAAGACCACTTCGAACCAATGTATACGTTCGAAAGTGAAGACATGTTGAAGATGATAATTACTGAAGATCGTGGATCTTCATAGCGTGAAGACTGCTTATTGAACATGCTCTGGGTCTCTCCTATTACAGAGTTATTTATAGCAGTGGTCTCCTCGTTGTGGAGATTTTTTCGGATTTCAAGGGCTTCTCGCCTAGTAATGGCTGAGGAAAGTGCCTTTGCTTTCGTTCAGTCCCAGAATGAACTTGTATGGATGTTTGTATGACATTTTATTCTAAATCACATTTGAGTGGTTTCTATACATGTATATCAGTTGGTGGTGGAGAAGGCAACTTCTTTTAGCTTAACACTCTTTCTCGAGACATACGAGCTTAGAAAGTTATACTTTTCTAGAAATCAGTCATGTGACATGGAATGACAATGTGGCATTCAAAGTGGAATTTGTTATGATCAAAGCATGGTTTTGTATGAAAAGCGTGGCTTTGAAGAAAATGAGCGTAGCCTCGCGAGACTCACACCCCGGTTATGATGGGATACTATGTGGTCTAACAGACGCAAATTCGGGAAAAATGAGTATGTATGGTGGTGTCAAATACGTTTGGCCCTTTGGGGGATACATCCCTCAAGGCATTTATTGCCCCATTTTGGATAAAGTGGTTAGTTTGAGAAAAGCAGAGAACTATCGGTTATCAGTTGTAGTATAACTAGTATAGTTCCCAAGTGACTAGTTTGAGAAAAGCGAATGCACCGTGGAAACTATGTTTGTTATGCGTGGATCAAAGAAAAGGCCAGTAGTTTCCTAATGTTGGAAATCCAATCCCAATACGAGATTTATGGTTTTGATTGTAGTCCCAAAATAGCTGTAATGACTTCAAACATTTCAGCTATACCTTTCTGGTATCATATATTCCGTTTGGTATATTCCATTGACCCAGTACGGATTATTCCCTTAGACTTAGTCCAGATATTGATGCCTTATTTGAGTAATTTTGTTTGAAAAGTGTTTTCAAAGAAAGTCATTAAAAATAATATCAAGTGTATTTTGGTATAAAGTGTTTTGGTTATCATAAGGTAAAAATCCGTCCGTGTTTATATATGGGCGTGGTCTTATGAGATACCCTTCTTTCCAAAGGTTTTGATAATATAGTCATTTTGAATTTCGAGTATCTCACGCTGGTTTATCAAGTCTAATCCGGGTATTTTTAATACTCGGATCAGATCCGAGTAGTTTCAGGTTTATCTGAAGACGGTTGGAGTTTCCAGATGAGAGCTGGAGATCTTCATCATCGTATGGACGTATTCTGTTATCCACTGCATCTGTTGTATTTGTTTTGTTGTTTGTCAGCATTTGTAAGAGCGGGTATTATAACTGTCCAAGCTGAATCTCGATTAGACTCTGATATTGTATTTAAAAAATTTCGCTATAAAGATTATTGTTAAAATAATATATGTTATTCCATTCGTGTGAGATTCTGTTCTGCTTTCTACCCTTAATGATTCATCCACTATTAGAACTACGGTATATAGCCACGACAGGGTTTCAACGGTCGCCAACGGGAATTTTCAATGGCTACCAATGACTCATTATTTTTTAACAAGCCGTTGGTAGCCATTGGTAACCGTTGTAAAAATGCCATTTGCGGCCGTTGGAAGCCGTTGGAATTATTCATGTAAACCTACAACAAGCCGAGCGCAACAATCATTCTCTCCTCCTCCAACAAAGAAACCCCAAATCCTTCACCATCTTCCGCCACTCCTCCTCTTTTCTTGCTCCCATCCTCCCCATGCAACCAGCAGCCACTCCGACGCCATCAATCAACACCAGCGGCCTCTCTCCAACCAAATACACTCCAAAATCAGGTTTTGCCTAAAACCCTAAAATTTTAAATTTTTCTAATTTTGTGTTTAATTTGTTGTTATAGTTGTATCTAACGGCCTATTGATTGTTTATTATACCAAACTAAGTGCTAATTACAATTATTACCATCCAAATGTCCAAATTGTTTGTGTGTATATATTATGTACATATATACATATGTTGATAATTTAGTGTAAATGCACATTTGAGTTAAAGTTAGATTAGTTAGGATTGATTTAAATTATTTTGTGTATGTTTTATAAAATATTAGGCAAACATGAATTAGTCGAATATTTTACGAACATGAATTATATCTTTTACAAAATATATTAGCAATAGATAAGTATATAATTTAGTGTATATATATACACACATGAATTATATATTTTGCGAAATAGTAAAAATCATATAATTTACTATATATTTAATAAAATAGTAGAAAATAAATAAAATAATGCATAATATGATTTATTTTATATATTTAATAAAACGGTAACATATAGACAAAATTTAAATCCTTTAGTGAATTTTTCGCCCCGTCTGACAAGTGTTGTATATGATCATTGTATGAATATTCTTTTTTATTGCAAAACGGATATTCATATTTGTCTGATATAATATTTGTTGGATTTGTCCCTGTATTGGACAAGTTACAAATACTATAAAGTAATTACTTTTTGTAAATCATATTGTTATAAATGGTTCACAAAATTTCGACGGCATTTCCTTTTCGTTCCTTGTGTACATGCATATGTGTACGAATACAAGAAATACGGGGGAAGTGCTGCCGAAATTTTGGAAAATATTTTATAATGATATAATTTAAGAAATGTAATTACTATTGTGTTTGTAATGGAAAGTAGGATTACCGACCATCACAAAAGGTACAAAAATGTAAAGAAAATAGGAAGAAATATAACTTTGTATATAAACGAAATGGATTATTAAAAACAGTAAAATCTAAATGTTTTTATCGAATTTGATTAATAATTTTTTTACTACTGATCATAGGTTTTACGATAGGAAAAATGGTCAATTATTTTGTTGACCGGAGCTGGATGTATCAAAGAAAAGAAATGGGAGGCTCAATAAGTAAACATTTTCTTAACGGGGTAAATGTATTTGTCGAATTTTCTTTAAGTAATATTGGAAACGACGTAGAAATTCATTGTCCATGAAGTAGGTGCAAATTGTTGAAGCATTTAGTACTGAATACGCTTAGGATTCATTTGCGCCAATATGGTTTCGTAACCAATTATTTTGTGTAGGATCGTCATGGAGAAATTATAACACGTAACGGAGAACAGTCAATATAGTTCATTAGTGATGAAGTCAGTATGACGAATCTCATAGAACATATGGTTAAAGATGCAGCATGATCAATGTTCCCTACAATTGAAATTAATAACGACGATGTTAACGTCGAAGAGGAACCAAATGTTGGAGCGAAAAAAATATATGATTTATTGGATGCTGCTAAGAAACCTCTTTGGAATGGATGTACTAGCGGAACTCAATTATCGGCAACTGCATAGTACATTGCAATGAACTCAAAGTACAACCTCACAGAAGCCAGATTTATGGCTGTTGTACAAGCTGCTAAACACCATATGTCATCAGATAATTTAATGTGTGAAGATTATTATGAAATGAAAAAACTTATGTCATCTTTCGGTTTGCCGTATCAAAAAATTGATACATGTCTAAATGGTGCTATGTTGTTTTGGAAAGATGATGTCAGTCTTCGGTAATTAAGAAAGATACAAACCAAGGAAAAAAAGGGAAAAGAAGTTCCATACAAGCGTATGCATTATTTACCTATCACTCCTAGGCTTCAAAAGTTATATGCGTCATCTGTAACAGCGCATCATATGAGATGGCACAGTGTGAGAAAACCTAAAGAAGGTACGTTAACACACATCTGATGGAGAAGCATGGAAGTATTTTGATAAGAAATATCCCGATTTCGTAGCTGAGAGTCGTAACGTTAGACTAGGTTTGTGTACTGATGGATTTTCACCATTTTCTCTGTTTGGTTCTAAATATTCATCTTGTCTTATAATCATTACACCTTACAATCTACCCACGTGGATGTGTATGAAAACTCCATATATGTTTCACAATTGTCGTCCCTGACCCTGATGATTCGACACAGGGTATCGATGTTTACTTACAACCACTAATCGAAGAGTTGAAAACATTATGGTATGAAGGAGTTGAAACATACGACGTATCAAAAAAAATTCGAATGTTCGCTTCTTTGTTATGGACTATTAGCGATTTTCCTGCATATGCAATGCTTTTGGGTTGGAGTACGGCCGGTCGTTTTGCTTGTCCTTACTGTATGCAAGAAACACGAGCATTTTCTTTACGGCATGGGAAGAAAATTTCATGGTTTGATTGTCATCAACGTTTTCTCCATATTAATCATACTTTTAGAAGAGACAAAAAAACTTCACAGCTAATAGATATGAGACTTTACAACCACCAAGGATTTGGTCAAGTGAAGATACATATGAACTTGTAAAAGATTATCCATAGATACACGAAACCGGGCAGCAAATTGAAATCCAAGGTAAATCGACGTTTCGTAATTGGTGCAAATAGAGTATATTTTGGGAGTTGCCTGATTGGAAAAATCTCTTAATCTGTCATAACATTGACGTGATGCATAACAAGAAAAATGTATTCGATAATGTGTTTAATACACTTTTAAATGTTAAGGGCAAGACTAAGGATGATCTGAAATTAAGATATGATATAGAAGAAATATGTAATCGTCTTGAGCTTCATATGAAGCCAAATGACACGAAAAAACCCAAAGCATGTTATGAACTAGATAACAACCAAGTTAAAGTACTGTTAAAATGGGTGGAAGGATTACGATTTTATGATGTAATTTCATCTAATCTTCGTAGATGTGTCGACTATAAGAACGGAAGACTGAATGGGATGAAAAGCCATGAATGTCACTTAATGATGCAAAATTTGTTACCCGTCGCCTTCAAATAATTGTTGCCTGTAAAGGTTTGGAAGATTATAACAAAATTTAGTTTATTTTATAAGGAGATTTGTTCAACTACACTAAAAGCTGACCGTCTTCGTAAACTTGAGGTAGAAATCCCTTTACTTCTCTGCAAAATGGAGAAAATATTTCCTCCAGGTTTTTTCAACGTAATGGAGCACTTATCTGTTCATCTTCCATTTGAAGCACGTCTTCGAGGTCCTGTGCAATATGGATTGATGTATCCATTTGAGAGGTATGTTATTAATACTGAGTATGTAAATGTTAATTTAACTATAAATAAAAATCAATATTGATATGAAATATTTTTTATCAGTTACTTAAATAATTTAAAGAAAAAAGTGAGACAAAAAGCTCGAGTTGAAGGTTCGATTTGCAAATCATATATCGAAGAAGAAGTGTCATTCTTTTTCTCTCATTATTTCAATAATCATTTGAATTTATCATTTCAAAGTGTTGCGCATAATGATGAGGCCGTTGAACAAGATTCTTCTTCTGAAGTGATGTTATCTATTTTTAAACAACATGGTCGACATGCTGGAAAATGTGTAGAAGTATGGTTAGATGATAGAAATTACCATGTAGCACACATATATATTCTTCTTAATTGTCCAGAAGTTGCACCATTTATTAGGTAATTATCAGATTACAAGTTTTGATAAATTTAATTTAATATTACATGTGTAAATTAATAATAAAGCAATATATTATGTTTTTGTTTGCAATGTTTATGAATCACAAAATGCAAACGGCGATTTGAGCAAAATTTCGCTACTTGGTTTTCGAACTACGTTTATGATCCTACAAATAATATGGTCGATGAAGGATTAAAACATTTGGCATTGGGACCGAAAAGGAAAGTTAAAACGTATCCAATATTTTTCGTTAATGGATATAAAATCAACACCAAATAATACGGTGCTGAAAATTAACAAACAATACCGGTGTATTTGTTAAAGGCAGTGATGATCCTAATAATCATATACATGATTTTTATGGCGTGTTAACCCAGATTTTGCAATTGGCATATTTTATAAGACTCGTAGAGGAATTTTTTTTGTTTAGATGCAACTGGTTCAGCAATGTTCCAGGTTCTGGTATTAACGTGCATCCAAATTATAATCTTATAGAAATAAAACATACCTCCCGTTATCAACAGTACGATCCTTTTGCACGAGCCAAACAAGCCCTACAAATTTATTACGCCTCTTATCCGTCTCTAAAAAGAGACAAAGCAGATTTGTCTGCGGTTTTTAAAACCAAGGCGAGATTTACATTCGATGGAGAGTATGTTCCAGAAGAAACAAGCCTATCAAGCATATATCGAGGAAAATGTTGAAATCAAAATTACAGACGATTAAACTGATTTTGGACAATTAAATGATGAGACAAATGTATTAGTCCAAGCATCTGAGAGTGTAGAGGAAAATGATATAGAACACGAGACAGAGTCTGAATCAGAAAACGACGAGGACTGAGTAATATCCAATAATTTTTATAATTATTCACGCACACTCATCACATATCATCATCATCATTACATGCACTACCGATAAAAAATGACTTTATTACATGCACCATATATCATCATCATTTTATCTATGTCTATAATTAAAAATGAAACTTTTAACAGGTATTATGTCTGGCTTGGGACATCGTAGCTCTTCTCGCTCAGCCGGTGAGAGTAGTGTTTATCCTCCGGCTCGACCACCTGTATATTTGCAGCCAAAGGCTGATGGAGCGTAAGTATCGAAATTAAAATGATAACAACATAAATTTGTTCATACATATATATACTTGTCTAAATCTTTGTTCTATATTTAACACAGGGGATTTGATTTGGAGCCCTCAGGAGTTGTGCTTGGCATTTCCAAGCAATCATATATGAGCAGGATGACACATTGCTGGACTAAGTGGAGTAAGATCCTTGACCAAGTCAGGGAGGCCATCTGGCAGGATTTTCTAGTGAGTTTATATCACTTTACTATATGAATAAGTATAAATGAATAATTAGTAATATTTTCTCTTTGTATAGGGGAAGTGGACTTAGCGGAGCCCGATGTCACCATTGTTCAGCGCCACTGGAATTCGAAGGTCGTAAAAAATTACGGGGAGGTAATGTCAGCTCTTAAAAAATGGGGAAGAAACCGAACTGGATGGACGCTTCCGTATGGGATTCTTGGATGAGTTGGTGCGGGACCGAAGAGTTCAAGGTAAATCTACTAAATATATAGTTAATTATTTCGCAATTAGTAAATATAATATTCAATTTAAATTGCATGTGGAGTCGGAGAGGAGATCTGCTAATAAAAGTAGGAATCCTGTAACGCATCGTCACAGATCCAAGTCTTTTCAACATCACCGTGAGGATTTGGTAAATTTATCAATTACGAATCTAAACCGTTATTATATTTTGTATATTAATCAGTTCAGTAATTGCTGTGAAAAAATAAAATATATAAATTATTTATTGTAGGAAAGATCACTTGGACGTCCTGTGTCTATGATGGAGGTATTTACCCACACCCACACATCAAGATAAGCAAACAATGGTGGCAATATTACATATCAGTGGGATGATGATAATAAGGCGACGGCTGCATATGTATGCATATTTTAAATCTTATTTTATTAATATCGATAAGTCTAAATCCTATTCTACTAATGTTAACCTGTAATTGTTTTTTATTTTAGGCAAAGTTTTGGAAGGCACGGACAGAGATGCTTTCAGAATCGGATCGTGATGAGTTGACAATAGAGGAGAAAGATAATATTTTCGATGTTATTATGGATCCGACGTAGGGGAATAGGCTCTATGGCTATGGAAACCAAGCGGTAATCTTATAAACATTGCAATATTATATTTAATAAATTAACCTATAGATACACGATACATATGATGATTTATACCTGAGTTAAATCTAATATATACGTGTTATAAATATTAGATAAGTAAAAAAGGAAAATGTATAAAGATATGTGATGAAAATGGATGAACCAAAAAAAATATAAGAATACTTTTAACACATATATATTGTATTAAAAAGAATCCATTTCCTTGTGGTATATATTCCAAGAAAAGGGTTTGCTATTTTACATTAGGAACCAAAAACATGAACCAAAAAAAATAAACACCATTATCATTTTCCTTGTGGTATATGCATTGCTTAAGATCACATCATTTACGTTTCTATAAAATATGCATTGCTTAAGAAAATGATTATAATACAAATGTGAACATCTCATATTCTATTTGCAGGTTTGGGCAGCTCAAAAGACGTGTGACAAAGCTGAAATAAAAGAGCTTAGAGCCATGGTTGAGCAGCTGCAAGAGCAGGACCGTCTTCGTGCTATACAAATAGAGCAGCTGAATCAACATTTTGCGGAGGACGCGCAGAGGCATGGTTCCTTCCCTTCGACGTCTGGTGCTTCCGGAGGTGATGATGATACTTGAGAGGTATGGTAATTATTGTCTTTGTGGTTGGTTATTGTATATATTGACTTTAAGGTGGTGAGGATTGTGTTTGAGGGTTATTGTGTATATATTGACTTTGAGGTGGTGAGGTTTAAGTATTTGCATTGTATATATTGACTTGAATATGGAGTTGGAGTTGGAGTTGGTGTTGGTGAGGGTTTTGTTGTTTATGTACATATTGACTTAGAGTTTGGTTTGAAAATGTAATGTTTGATGTTGATTTTTGGTTGTTTATATTGTTTGTGGTATAATGTATTGGATATGTGATATATATGTGAAATGGAGTGGAAATGGAATGGAAATAGATATATATTAATTGTGTGTGGCTGGAAGGTGAATTTCTTGCTGTTATAAAAAAAAATTCATCCAGATTAGCGACGGTTACCAACGGCTCTTTGGTCATTTCAAACCAATGGCTTCCAACAGCCTCCATCGGCTAAATATCGTTTGAAGCCGTTGGAATAGCCCCGTTGCTTCCGTTGAAAGCCGTTGGAAAGCGTGGATGCTATTCCAACCGTTTTTCCAACGGCTCCCAATGGCCGCCAACGGCTTGGAGCCACTGGAATAGCCGGTTTCTCTTGTAGTGGTCTTTTCGTGCAATTTGAGTTGGACATGTGTGGTTTATTGTCGATTCAAAGGATACGGAAAAACGGGTTGTTACATTTGGTATCAAAGCTGAAGGTTAAGCGAGAACCTTGGCTTTGTTGGGGTAAAGACTTATCAGAGATAGGGTTAGTAATACGTACCCTAGGATAAGTTACTCATTAAAGATAGGGTTAGTAACACCCTAGAATGAGTTTAAGTGTATGAGTGCATATTTGTTAGTGACTAATAAATTTTTTGTGTTGATTTAATTATTGAGTGATTTATGGATTCTGATCGATACGCCTGATCACCGTTATCGATAAGCGTTCCTAAACATTTAAACAAGACGAACCGACACACTGATTTTGAAAAATTGGTAAATGAAATAATTTTACCTAAGATTATATTTATATAAGTATATATTTTGAAAAGTTGTATAGTTAGAAATCAGGATTAGTGAAATTTAAATATAAACATCTTGTGATTAGAATTTCACGGTTTGACTATATAATGTTTCATAAAAATAACCGATAAGTAAAAAATCTGATAAGGTAATTTAGATCTTTAATACTTATTCCCAATTAATATATCAAGAAATGATAATGTTAAGTTACTATCATAAATTGATCAATTGTTTGATTTAAAAGCTTAACTACAAATACCTTGCGAATTAAGTTTCACGATTTGACTATATGGTGTTTGATAATAAGATTTGTTTAAGGAACAAACATGTAAGATAAAAAGTATTAGAAAATAATTATGTGAAAAAAATAAAAATGGAATGAGAATTTAAGTTCGAGTAAAAGAATTATGGCATTTAATTAAGTTGAATAACGAATTTATAAAATAGGTTTTATAAGGTAATCTCTAAAGGATTTTGGTAATGGTATTGTTTCAAATAAGAAAGAGGTATTTTATGATAAAAAATTTAATAGGCTCAAAAATAAACTAAAAATGGGAAAGAGATGTGTTCGGATGGTAAGCGCTTCTCTTAAGTATTAATCTTCTTGCAAAGATGATATATGATACTAGTGCTAGTACCCAGTTCTTTGGATTGTTTTGAAGTTACTGGATCTGTAAAATTTTCTTAAGTTAAAGAAATAATGAGAATCATTGATTAGTAATTTGTAAAAGTGTTTAGACCAAAGATAAATTATGATATATGATACTAGTGGTAGTACCCAGTTCTTTGGATTGTTTTGGAGTTACTCGATCTGTAAAATTTTCTTAAGTTAAAGAAATAATGAGAATCATTGATTAGTAATCTTTATAAAAGTGTTTAGACAGTCGAAAAATTTCCGAATCATACCTAACTCAAAGCTATGAAATTATGAAAACTTTTGGCAAAAGATTGTGAAATACTTTGAGTAAATGAAATTGGATAAACATAATTTATAAAAGTGATTTATAAATAAAAGGTTCTAAGAATAGAGAATTTATTATCGGTAATTTCGAATCTGTTTTCAAAGCTAGAAATGTAACAATAAAAACTCCTCAAAAAGGTAATTATAACTTGGAAAATGTTTTATTAATGAATTCTAGCATTAATTAAGGATTTCGACTTATGTCTTTAGAATGTGATTGATTTGGATAAGCTATAAGATGAAATAAACTTAAGTAACAGTTTTACGAAATGATTCATAAATAATATTAGTGTTAAAGGAAATATACCGAGTTAAATGATTGTGGGAATTATAATACGGATAAATTATCTTTTGAGTGAAAAATAGTTTCTTTGCGATATTTTCCTTTATTAAAATATTTGAAAATAAATAATTAAAGGGATTATATATAAAAAAGCACCTTTATAAAGTGTTTGAGCTTAAGATAAAGTTTTTATGAAAGTTTTGACAGTTAATGAATACATATATTATTTGTAGATCATTTCGTCACACAAATTTTATTCTAATATGCGAGTATGGAATTTTGAGGTGTTTACACTGGTCCGAAAAAGGATTTATCACTCAAT
Source organism: Allium cepa (assembly GCA_030765085.1). Classification (NCBI taxonomy): domain Eukaryota; kingdom Viridiplantae; phylum Streptophyta; class Magnoliopsida; order Asparagales; family Amaryllidaceae; genus Allium; species Allium cepa. Next base: position 397,503,237 of record CM060938.1, on the reverse strand, counting down.
TCTTGACGACGAACATTGATAAGGGTTTGTGGTTAGGTACTTTAGTTTTCTATCATAGTTGAGAGCTATGCAAGGAATGAAAAAGTTTCTAAGCAAAGAGCCCGATTAAAGTCCGCGCTAGAGGATCGGGGGATCGATATTAATTCGAAAATAAAGTTGTGTTTTCAAATAGGAGATCGAATAAGATATTTCATATGGATGATTTATGTATAATATATGGAATTAAGTTTGAAGATAAATGTTTTAGGAAAAATTTTGTTTTGGGTAATTTCGAGGACGAAATTCTTTTAAGTAGGGGAGAATGTAACGACCCGTAATTTTGCTACTTCGAAAATGAGAGATTTCGTTTGTTTTAAATTTAAAAAGGTTTAAAGCTTAAATAAATAACATATATATAATATATAATAATAGAGAAATTATTTTTTCTTATAGTTGATAATTTAAAAGGTATAAATTTGGATTTTAGAACAAGTCGACAAAAGTTAAGTTTTGTTAAAAATAAATAAATGCTTAAATAAATAGGTTTAGATATTTATTTAAAAAGATAAATCTTATTGATAATAAAAGTATATTAAAATATTTATAGAAATATAGACATAGGGAAGAAGTTGCGAAAAAAATTAGTCTTAAAGACAGCAAATTTGCTTTTTAGTCTAAAGGACATTTGTTAGTGTAAACAGAAAATGATAGTTACAACTATCATTCTGTTATTTACACTAAATAGTGTCATTCGGCCTAAAAAGCAAACTTCTTGTCCCTAGAACTAAATTTTTCTACAATTTTTTCCTTGAGCCTAAAATCCGCAAATATTTATAAGTATGTTAATAATCTTTTTACAAAAATAACCAAATTTTTTCATATTTTGTCAGTTTTACATACACCGTAAAATTAAAGATTTCGATATTATTTAAATTTTGAAATGTAAAGAGACATGTTTTAATTTATTTAAAGAAGTAAAAAATTCATTTTAAATTTGGTTTACATAAATGAATAGTTTAACTAAAACGTCAAAATGCGACCGTAAAACATTTTGTCGAAAAACAACGTTTTATCGAATAAAAGTTGTCGCAACGTCGTCGTATCTTTATTTTCTTATATAGGAACATATATTCAAATAGTATAAGTATTAATTAGTGCTCTAATCAAGTTTACTTTTGCTAAAAAAGGTTAGAAACTTCTAGAAAACAATTAACAAAAAGTAAGCACAAAAAGATAAAAATGTAATTTCAAAGTAAAAAGTAAAACATCAAATCAAAGAAACATAATTATTACTTACTTTGCTTAATATCTAAGTGAAAATGATATAATGATTTGAAATATGATATTAAGTGTTGAAAAAAAATCAGATTACCTTATAAGTAAATAACGGTATTTTGATCTTTTTACAAAATATTATTTAATCCAAAAACTTTTCTATAGATAAGACCATCATCCTTCCGCTTTCTTTCTCACTATTTATACCTTCTTCTTCCTCCTTGAAGCTCTCTTTAATGGTTTCTTCTTCTCTTTCAAATGCTTACTACTTTTCAAAACCATATCAAATCAACTTCAAACACAACCAAACTTTACCAAAAACCTTAGAATGCCATTAGAACATGGTTTAGCATCTAAGAAGTGAAAAAACAATGGAGGAAGGGATAGAATAAGGCATGGCCGAACCTATGGAGGAAGAGGAGCAAGTTCGTGAAGCTTCGAAGCGAGAAAAAGAGAAGAAAGTGCTGCCGGAATCAAAATGAAAGTATATGGAAAAGATTTGGTGAAGATAAGAGGATTTAGTTGGAGTGCTGGATAATATGAATGTTGGCAGGAAGTGACGATTTGGTTAAAAGGTGAGTACTCATACCTTAAGTTAATAATTCCTAAAAATATTTCAAGTTAATAAGATGAAAAGTTTGTAATATGTTGGATGATTTAATGTTTGATTACTTGGTTGCAAATTGGTTGATTATGTGATTGATTATATAGATGATAACTTGGTTTGATAAAGGATAAGAGAAATGATTAGCAAGTATAGTTAATTAAATGAGAACTAAATCCATATAAATGTGTATATAGAAGTTATTTAGCCTTTTAATGATTTTAAACGAGTTAAAATATTTTAAATATGGTTTAAAACAAATTTGAAGTGTTTCGGACAAGTTCCGAAGCAATTCACAAAATTGGTCAAAATCGAGTTCGTCGCGTAGCTTAAGTTTGTAAATTTCGACATGTAACTTCAAATTAACGTTGTAACGACCCAGAATTTTATTAAATTAAAATTTGAATATTTAATTAATTTTAAATATTTATAAGTGAATTTATAAGTCAAATAAATTTTTATTTGAATTTTTGGATTTAATCGGATTATTAAATTAATAATTTAATACGTTAAATTATGGAAATAATTGAAAATAGAGTTAAATATGATAGAAAATGATTTGTAAAATTTTATTTAATCATACTAGAGTTATAGAAATATTTTAGAACTTTTAAAATCGAATTAAAAGTTAATTTGTGAAAATTGAATATTTTAATATTTTATAATCGACTGTAAAATAGTCAATTTTTGAACAGTCTCAGAATTGAACGAAACCAGTTCCATTGGATCCGTAATAGTTAGTTATTACCGGATTTCAATTTTCGTGTCAATCGGAGCTATCGTTTGATCGTGGCAGCTCGAAACGCATCGAATTATTTTTAATTTAAATTTGGCGAGTCAAAATAGCCATTTTTCAAAAAGTCTCGGATTTCGACGAAACCAGTTTCATCGGATCCGTAATGTGATATTATTGTAAGGTTTCAAATTTCAAGTCGTTTGGATTTACCGTTTGTCCGGTACAAATTAAAACGCCTAGAAATCGACTTAAATCGGTTTAATTTAAATTGAACGTTTTCAGCCATAACTCGGACATACTTCCGAATTAGCTTCCGAAACCTGTTCCATTGTGTCCGGAACGCGGGATAAACCCTAGGTACGCTGGTTACGGCGCCTAAATCGGAGTTCGGAATTCCCGGGATGAATAGTGTTTACGCTAGCTTTTTCTATAAAAGGAGACCCACACCCTTCATTAAAAAAAAAAAAAAAAATATAACACAAAACCCTAGCCGGCCCTAACCATGAACGGCTGAAGCATTCTCAACATCTTCCCCTCCGATCTCCTTATCCATCGATTAATAGCAAAATCTTTCAACTAGTAATTCGTAGAGGGTCTCGTGTTCTTCGAGTTGTGCGGTCGAGATTGGAAACGAAGTTATGTGTGAAGCGCTAGGGGGCCGCGTCTGGGGCCGGTTGCGCACGGTTTTCGAGGTGGAAGGGGGGACCGCACGTGTTCGGTTTCTGGCCGTGGGTGGAGTAGAGCGCGAGCTTCCTAATGGTGAAACCTGATCGATACAAAAGCAAGTGTGGTGGCCGCAAGTGCTAACCCTAGTTGTGAGCTAAATGGGTTGCGTGCGTGTTCTTTACTGGAGAGAGGCCGTGCGTGAGGAAGAGAGAGATGGAGGAAGTCACGGCTAGGATGAGTAGGGGTTGGATCCAAGGGTTGTGGTGAGATGTGGGTTAAAATAGTTAAGTATATGTTGTATTTAAGCTATTAAAATCGTGTACGATCTTATAAATTCGTAACTTTTTCATACGAGGTCGAAAAAATGCAAACTCAGTTGCGTTGGAATCGTATGGACGAGCACTTCGCGATGGAGTTGGTTTGGAGTCGTTTGGAGTTAGTGAGAATTTCGGGTAAAATTAAACGCGCGTTTAATTTTATTCGAAATAAAAGCTAAAACGGAAATTAAAACCAAGGTGAGAATTTCTCACTCAATCGAATAGATTTCGATTTTATTTTAAATAGTTAGATTTAAAATATTTGAATGCATGTTTGAATGATGACTGTAAATTATTGATTGTTAAAATAGACATTATGCGCCGTTAGTAAGCGGATGTTATTTATTAAAAACATATACCGCGAATATTTCATAAACAGTGAAATTGGTATTATATATAATATCAATATATATATATATTGGCATATGTATATATTGCAGTTGATTGATTTCCCGCATTTTTGTTTAGCGGATGAGACCCTATTACGCCGTTATTAAGCGGATAATATTTATTAAGAACATATACCGCGATAATTTCGTACTGGAGCGAAATTGGTATTGTGCTAATGTTTTTGGATGCAGGAAAACAGGTTGGAGGGATCCAACTGGATTCCTCAACAGTATTTATTTAATTTCAGATATTTTGATATTTGATGGATTATCACATCGATATATGATATCGTTGTTAGTCGTGATTGACTATTTGGTGTGTAGCATCATTGGACCAAATTTTTGGTATTTTAAAATGTTTTTAAAGTAATTTTTGAAAAGATAAAATATTTTGGAATTGATCCATTTTAAATAAATAAACGTTATAATTTTTAAAGTTATAAAAATTATGATTTTGTGAAATATAGTTAAAAAGCTGATTTTTAGAAATACGGTTAAAAGTTGATTTTTGAGAAATATGGATCAATGATTTTATAAAATAATTTAAACTGGATTTTTGAGTTTATTATTAAAAGTTTGAATTTAAGATTTATAAAATTTGATTATTTTATAAATCAGAATGATGAAATTATAAAGGAATTTAAAGACGTTTTAAAAGAATAATATAAACTGATTTATATTAAGAGATTTATAAATGGATATTTATAAATTGAAATATTGACATTATAAAACGAGTTTTTATAAGTGTTTGAATGAAGTGGAAATGAAATTCATAAATAAATGAAATTTATAGAATTATAAACTGTGAAGTTGTAAATAAAATTTATAAACAGTAAGATTTATAAATTTGATGAAATTATTCGAAGAATAGACTGATTAAATAAATAAATCTTATAAGTTATAAGGTTTATAAATTGGAAAGTCTTTGAAAGAACGATTTTATAAAATAATCGTTTTATAAGTATTTAACTTATAATAGGAACGTTTAGTTTATAATTTAGTTATAAACTGAAATATGTTAATAAAGGAATTTATAGAAAAGGAAGTTTTTATAAATAAAGAGAAATGGAATTTAGAAACGTTGTTTTATAAATCCGCAAACGACTTATTTTGATAAGTTAATTGTTATAACTTAGAAATAGAGTTATATTCACGTTTTTAGACAGTGAATAATCCTTTGAATTAAAATGAATAAAAGGATGGGATTTGTTAAAGAAGTATATTCACGTTTTCGAATAGTGAATGATATGTTAAAGAAATTGTTTTGAATGAGATGTTTAAATAGAATTAAAACGATCTAATGATGTTTTAAAAGGTGTTGAGATTCGAAACCATAGATTTCAACATTTATTGTTGAAATAGACGTTTTCGAGAAATAAAAGGAAATGGTAGACTATAACACTGTTGTTATAGTAAATGATTTCCGAAAGGAAATGTTTGTATAGTATTGGAATTTATATATCTAATTTAAATTCGAATCCCTATACTAGTGATTTTGGGTTGTCGTAACGATGTTTTACGTAACATTCGTTTTGACCCAAATAAATATGTTTAAGTGAATGATTTTCTTAAAGAATGAAATACATACTTAATTCGATTTAAGTATATTGAATATTTTCTAAGTGTTGAAAATAAAAGAGATTTGTGAATTACTTATTTTTAATAAGTATGGAATTGTTTTCCAATATAAAGTGAATATATTGAATTTATCTTTTTGAAGATAAATTGAAAATGGATAGTTGAAATCATATATGCATGAATATTTTGGAACATAAATTCATTATGCAATCTATAAATGAAAATGGAATTTGTTAAAAATAAATATTGATTTATTTTTGAAGTGTGAAAATTATATATCTTGTAAAGATATTTTGGAAAGTAAATAATTTGGAAAATTATTTGGAATCTGGTGATGTATGCATATCAATTGATAGTTCAATAACCGACTATCAATATTTCCCTTTGAATGGGTATTTGATGTGATTTGTTTGAATTTGAATGCACACTTATTTTTGAATAAGCGCTCACTATTCGGGTTAACCGGGAAAGGACCATGGGGTCGTATAACCCATTCCGAATATGTGATACGTCGTTATGAATTGCATTTGAAGATCGGTGTTGAAGACCGAGTATTTGTGAAAGCGATAGGATGACCTATCGATTGTCTCTGCACTGGGTAGCTCCTGGTATAGAGATTCCTTAAGTGATGGGAAATTCGATCGGGATTGTGAATACCCGTATTGCAAGGGCTTCGTAAGAAGTGCCTTCGGTTTTGTTCGAGCCTGGAACAAACTTGTATGGATTGTATGCCTGACATTACAATTTGAGATATAAAGCCGATTTCATTCAAATATATTTCTGTTGGTGGCGGAGAATTTATTCTTTGCTTTACACCCTTCTTTGAGACGTACGAGCTCAAAGGTTATATAGTTGAAGTTATCAGCGATATATCCCATTTTGGTAATGTGACATGCTGAGTGATGCTGAAATGATCGTTGTGTTGATTATTTGTGATAGGATCATTTATTTGATCGTCTATCTTAGTGATCATTGTGTTGATCATTTGTTGACCCAAAGCACGGCTTTTTGTACAAAGTGTGTTTTTGTGGACGTGAATTCGTCGAGCCTCACATCCCGGAAATGGTCAAAACAGGAAAGATGCGGCAAGGTTATTAGGGGTTGCTGTAGCTCCCCTTAGGGTATGTGCATTTCCTTCTGGAAAGGGGTGGTATCATGGTATGGAGCCCAGATACTTACTCATGTTGAAAACACTCTATTTATTATGGTGTGATGTTGGATATCGAGCGCTCGGTTGAAAAGGTCCTAAAGGACCGGGGAATGGCGTGCTCGTGTCAGTAGTTACCCAGTTAAGGGGTAACCCGGCCTTGTGTTGGCAGAGTTCCGGTTTGGTTCTCGGGGATGTCTTTCCAGAGGCATTCTCAGTGGCAATGGGAAGTTCCTTGGCCTGACCATTTGTTGGAAATCCAAAGAAACAATACGTGACTTGTACGGTATTAGTTGTAGAACCTGCCATTTAATATGGTAGCTATTAGTAGGCATAATATAATGGTACCTATGTTGGCTAAGATTTATATTCTACTTTTGAAATGAAATTTTCTCTACACTATGCACTAATAATAATATCAAATATTATTTAATTGCGTATCAAGCATCTTTGACTATCATAAGGAGAAATCTCCTCCGATTCTGCGTTTGCATTGTGTGTGTGTGCGGGAGGCCTTATGGTAGTCTCATTTTTAAAAAGCATTGCGAATTGATTAAAAAATATTCCTCTATTTTGATTTTAAGATAAATAAACTGTTTTGAGTTCTCACACCAGTCACATGACTGACTCGGAGTTTATTGTTTTCCTTCCTAAACTCTGGGTGCCCACCAATTTCCACACGGGCAGTCAAGAGTTAGGTTTATCAGGATATTCTGGATATTCTGGAGTTGCTGGAGGCAAGCTGGATGGCATGGCGTATTACTAGTATATAGTATTTCTTTTTTCCGCTGCACTGTTTGATGTTGTTGATGTTGTACACTCTGATGATATGATGTAATGAAATGAAATGTAATGTAATAACTGATATAGTTCTTTGTTTAAAGATTATTCATTTATTATTATATGTTGTTCCGCTGCGAATTGTGAGATTCTGTTGTTGTTCTGTTGTTTCCTTTCTGTTCCGTCCTATTTTCTTCTGTTTCTCTTTTTCCTCTATTCTCTTTTTCTTCTATTTTTAAAATTTCCTATCTTCTTCTCTCCTCCCTAATTTCTATCTTTTTATCTTCTTCTTTCCTAAATTTTTCTTAAATAAAACCCTCAGTGTTCGGTTTTCCGTCGTTCGATTTCTCGGCAGTCGATAAAGTGAGTGTCGATGTTGAATTTTCGGAAGACGAAGAATCGTGTCCTGACAATGTGGTATCAGAGCTCTGATGGTTAAGCGACAACCATGGTTCTGTTGGGTATAATTCATTAGAGATAGAGTCAGCAGTACTCTAGAATGAGTTTGAGTGTAATAATAGCTATGAGAGCGTATTTGTTAGTGAATATAAAATTGTTTTATATTGTGATGATTGGTTTGTTGAGTGGTATATAGATTCTGGTTAATACGAGTAATTAACGTTGTTGATAGGAATCTATAAACACTTGAATAGAACAATTCGGCACAATATTGATTTTAAAATTGGGTAAATGCAATAATTTTACCTTGATTATATTTTATATATAAAGGAATAATTTTTTCAAAGTTATTAAAGTGTATATAAGTTGATTGTTAGGTTGTTTGAATAATCTAAATTAAAGAGTAATTGTATAAGCAAATGAATTATAAGAATTGAATTATAATTAAAGTAATTTACAATTGTGAATAAACTTATATATATAAAAGTGAAATTATATGAATATGAGTTGTAAATAAAAATGAATTTAAAGTTAAATGAAAATTTACTTTAGAATTGGAATCTGAATTTATTTACAAGTGGGAATTTAAGTTATGTAAAACTAAGTGATGTTTAAATGAAGTATAACTTAAGTGATATTGAATGGAATTGATATTGGTATCGAAGTAAATAATCAAGTGGATTAAAAGAAGTGTGAACTTAAGTTATGTAAATGGAATTCAACTTAAGATGGTTAAATGAATTACCAATTGAATTGAATAAAATTAGAATTGAATGTTAATCAATTAAATGTAAATTAAGTTGATATGGAATAATGAATATAAATGTTAATTCATTAAAATCTAATGTTATTGGAAGTTGAATAATTGAATGAACATAAGCAAAGGAATTTGGTTGTAAATTAATATACATTGGTTGTTATAGGATTGTTGATTGATTGTATAAAATTCATTAAGTATTAATGAAATTGAAAGCTATGTAATTGAATTCAAATTAGAAGTAAATAAATTTGAATAGAATTGAATGTGAATGGGATTTAATTAGTGAATGTTAACAAATTGAAACTAATTAGAATTGAGAATGAATGTTGATAAAATCCAATGTAAATAAATCAAATGTGATTTAAAGTGAAAACCAATTCATTAAATATGAATGAGAATATAAATAAATGTTTATTTGGATATGGATGATAGTTGGTTGATGGTTTCATTTGTTGTTTAGTTGCATTTCTATGTGACATATATAGTTGTTGTGTTGATATATGTTGTATATTGATACTATTTTCATATATGCATGATTCTCATGTTGTTTGTTAAGTGTTTAGTAGGTGCGGATCGCGTTTGCTTCGCATTTGGAGTTCGCTTTTACGCCATATTAGCCGTATATGCTTGCTAATAAAATATAAGGTACATATCTCGGATTAAATATCGTACTTTTACACTTTTTTCCCTTCGGGATGCCTCATTACTTGATGAGATGTATATTTGTGATATATATACTGTCATTTTTTTTTCGGATCGAGCCGCGCAAAGGAGACATGGCGAATTTTTTCGAAAATTTAAGGCGTTAGAAAAAATTTAAGAAATTTGGAAAATTTTTGAAAACTTTAACTTTGATTTGGAATTGAAAGTTAAACAATAGTAGTTGTTTTTGAAATGATAACTAAGTATGATTTAAAAACTTAGTAAAGTTTTATAAGCAGTTTAACTTTAAATTTTGGAAAATTAATAGATTCTGTAGCTCTTCTTACTTGTAATTTCGGGGACGAAATTCTTTTAAGGGGGAAAGATTGTAACGACCCAGAATTTTATTAAATTAAAATTTGAATATTTAATTAATTTTAAATATTTATAAGTGAATTTATAAGTCAAATAAATTTTTATTTGAATTTTTGGATTTAATCGGATTATTAAATTAATAATTTAATACGTTAAATTATGGAAATAATTGAAAATAGAGTTAAATATGATAGAAAATGATTTGTAAAATTTTATTTAATCATACTGGAGTTATAGAAATATTTTAGAACTTTTAAAATCGAATTAAAAGTTAATTTGTGAAAATTGAATATTTTAATATTTTATAATCGACTGTAAAATAGTCAATTTTTGAACAGTCTCAGAATTGAACGAAACCAGTTCCATTGGATCCGTAATAGTTAGTTATTACCGGATTTCAATTTTCGTGTCAATCGGAGCTATCGTTTGATCGTGGCAGCTCGAAACGCATCGAATTATTTTTAATTTAAATTTGGCGAGTCAAAATAGCCATTTTTCAAAAAGTCTCGGATTTCGACGAAACCAGTTTCATCGGATCCGTAATGTGATATTATTGTAAGGTTTCAAATTTCAAGTCGTTTGGATTTACCGTTTGTCCGGTACAAATTAAAACGCCTAGAAATCGACTTAAATCGGTTTAATTTAAATTGAACGTTTTCAGCCATAACTCGCACATACTTCCGAATTAGCTTCCGAAACCTGTTCCATTGTGTCCGGAACGCGGGATAAACCCTAGGTACGCTGGTTACGGCGCCTAAATCGGAGTTCGGAATTCCCGGGATGAATAGTGTTTACGCTAGCTTTTTCTATAAAAGGAGACCCACACCCTTCATTAAAAAAAAAAAAAAAAATAATATAACACAAAACCCTAGCCGGCCCTAACCATGAACGGCTGAAGCATTCTCAACATCTTCCCCTCCGATCTCCTTATCCATCGATTAATAGCAAAATCTTTCAACTAGTAATTCGTAGAGGGTCTCGTGTTCTTCGAGTTGTGCGGTCGAGATTGGAAACGAAGTTATGTGTGAAGCGCTAGGGGGCCGCGTCTGGGGCCGGTTGCGCACGGTTTTCGAGGTGGAAGGGGGGACCGCACGTGTTCGGTTTCTGGCCGTGGGTGGAGTAGAGCGCGAGCTTCCTAATGGTGAAACCTGATCGATACAAAAGCAAGTGTGGTGGCCGCAAGTGCTAACCCTAGTTGTGAGCTAAATGGGTTGCGTGCGTGTTCTTTACTGGAGAGAGGCCGTGCGTGAGGAAGAGAGAGATGGAGGAAGTCACGGCTAGGATGAGTAGGGGTTGGATCCAAGGGTTGTGGTGAGATGTGGGTTAAAATAGTTAAGTATATGTTGTATTTAAGCTATTAAAATCGTGTACGATCTTATAAATTCGTAACTTTTTCATACGAGGTCGAAAAAATGCAAACTCAGTTGCGTTGGAATCGTATGGACGAGCACTTCGCGATGGAGTTGGTTTGGAGTCGTTTGGAGTTAGTGAGAATTTCGGGTAAAATTAAACGCGCGTTTAATTTTATTCGAAATAAAAGCTAAAACGGAAATTAAAACCAAGGTGAGAATTTCTCACTCAATCGAATAGATTTCGATTTTATTTTAAATAGTTAGATTTAAAATATTTGAATGCATGTTTGAATGATGACTGTAAATTATTGATTGTTAAAATAGACATTATGCGCCGTTAGTAAGCGGATGTTATTTATTAAAAACATATACCGCGAATATTTCATAAACAGTGAAATTGGTATTATATATAATATCAATATATATATATATTGGCATATGTATATATTGCAGTTGATTGATTTCCCGCATTTTTGTTTAGCGGATGAGACCCTATTACGCCGTTATTAAGCGGATAATATTTATTAAGAACATATACCGCGATAATTTCGTACTGGAGCGAAATTGGTATTGTGCTAATGTTTTTGGATGCAGGAAAACAGGTTGGAGGGATCCAACTGGATTCCTCAACAGTATTTATTTAATTTCAGATATTTTGATATTTGATGGATTATCACATCGATATATGATATCGTTGTTAGTCGTGATTGACTATTTGGTGTGTAGCATCATTGGACCAAATTTTTGGTATTTTAAAATGTTTTTAAAGTAATTTTTGAAAAGATAAAATATTTTGGAATTGATTCATTTTAAATAAATAAACGTTATAATTTTTAAAGTTATAAAAATTATAATTTTGTGAAATATAGTTAAAAAGCTGATTTTTAGAAATACGGTTAAAAGTTGATTTTTGAGAAATATGGATCAATGATTTTATAAAATAATTTAAACTGGATTTTTGAGTTTATTATTAAAAGTTTGAATTTAAGATTTATAAAATTTGATTATTTTATAAATCAGAATGATGAAATTATAAAGGAATTTAAAGACGTTTTAAAAGAATAATATAAACTGATTTATATTAAGAGATTTATAAATGGATATTTATAAATTGAAATATTGACATTATAAAACGAGTTTTTATAAGTGTTTGAATGAAGTGGAAATGAAATTCATAAATAAATGAAATTTATAGAATTATAAACTGTGAAGTTGTAAATAAAATTTATAAACAGTAAGATTTATAAATTTGATGAAATTATTCGAAGAATAGACTGATTAAATAAATAAATCTTATAAGTTATAAGGTTTATAAATTGGAAAGTCTTTGAAAGAACGATTTTATAAAATAATCGTTTTATAAGTATTTAACTTATAATAGGAACGTTTAGTTTATAATTTAGTTATAAACTGAAATATGTTAATAAAGGAATTTATAGAAAAGGAAGTTTTTATAAATAAAGAGAAATGGAATTTAGAAACGTTGTTTTATAAATCCGCAAACGACTTATTTTGATAAGTTAATTGTTATAACTTAGAAATAGAGTTATATTCACGTTTTTAGACAGTGAATAATCCTTTGAATTAAAATGAATAAAAGGATGGGATTTGTTAAAGAAGTATATTCACGTTTTCGAATAGTGAATGATATGTTAAAGAAATTGTTTTGAATGAGATGTTTAAATAGAATTAAAACGATCTAATGATGTTTTAAAAGGTGTTGAGATTCGAAACCATAGATTTCAACATTTATTGTTGAAATAGACGTTTTCGAGAAATAAAAGGAAATGGTAGACTATAACACTGTTGTTATAGTAAATGATTTCCGAAAGGAAATGTTTGTATAGTATTGGAATTTATATATCTAATTTAAATTCGAATCCCTATACTAGTGATTTTGGGTTGTCGTAACGATGTTTTACGTAACATTCGTTTTGACCCAAATAAATATGTTTAAGTGAATGATTTTCTTAAAGAATGAAATACATACTTAATTCGATTTAAGTATATTGAATATTTTCTAAGTGTTGAAAATAAAAGAGATTTGTGAATTACTTATTTTTAATAAGTATGGAATTGTTTTCCAATATAAAGTGAATATATTGAATTTATCTTTTTGAAGATAAATTGAAAATGGATAGTTGAAATCATATATGCATGAATATTTTGGAACATAAATTCATTATGCAATCTATAAATGAAAATGGAATTTGTTAAAAATAAATATTGATTTATTTTTGAAGTGTGAAAATTATATATCTTGTAAAGATATTTTGGAAAGTAAATAATTTGGAAAATTATTTGGAATCTGGTGATGTATGCATATCAATTGATAGTTCAATAACCGACTATCAATATTTCCCTTTGAATGGGTATTTGATGTGATTTGTTTGAATTTGAATGCACACTTATTTTTGAATAAGCGCTCACTATTCGGGTTAACCGGGAAAGGACCATGGGGTCGTATAACCCATTCCGAATATGTGATACGTCGTTATGAATTGCATTTGAAGATCGGTGTTGAAGACCGAGTATTTGTGAAAGCGATAGGATGACCTATCGATTGTCTCTGCACTGGGTAGCTCCTGGTATAGAGATTCCTTAAGTGATGGGAAATTCGATCGGGATTGTGAATACCCGTATTGCAAGGGCTTCGTAAGAAGTGCCTTCGGTTTTGTTCGAGCCTGGAACAAACTTGTATGGATTGTATGCCTGACATTACAATTTGAGATATAAAGCCGATTTCATTCAAATATATTTCTGTTGGTGGCGGAGAATTTATTCTTTGCTTAACACCCTTCTTTGAGACGTACGAGCTCAAAGGTTATATAGTTGAAGTTATCAGCGATATATCCCATTTTGGTAATGTGACATGCTGAGTGATGCTGAAATGATCATTGTGTTGATTATTTGTGATAGGATCATTTATTTGATCGTCTATCTTAGTGATCATTGTGTTGATCATTTGTTGACCCAAAGCACGGCTTTTTGTACAAAGTGTGTTTTTGTGGACGTGAATTCGTCGAGCCTCACATCCCGGAAATGGTCAAAACAGGAAAGATGCGGCAAGGTTATTAGGGGTTGCTGTAGCTCCCCTTAGGGTATGTGCATTTCCTTCTGGAAAGGGGTGGTATCATGGTATGGAGCCCAGATACTTACTCATGTTGAAAACACTCTATTTATTATGGTGTGATGTTGGATATCGAGCGCTCGGTTGAAAAGGTCCTAAAGGACCGGGGAATGGCGTGCTCGTGTCAGTAGTTACCCAGTTAAGGGGTAACCCGGCCTTGTGTTGGCAGAGTTCCGGTTTGGTTCTCGGGGATGTCTTTCCAGAGGCATTCTCAGTGGCAATGGGAAGTTCCTTGGCCTGACCATTTGTTGGAAATCCAAAGAAACAATACGTGACTTGTACGGTATTAGTTGTAGAACCTGCCATTTAATATGGTAGCTATTAGTAGGCATAATATAATGGTACCTATGTTGGCTAAGATTTATATTCTACTTTTGAAATGAAATTTTCTCTACACTATGCACTAATAATAATATCAAATATTATTTTAATTGCGTATCAAGCATCTTTGACTATCATAAGGAGAAATCTCCTCCGATTCTGCGTTTGCATTGTGTGTGTGTGCGGGAGGCCTTATGGTAGTCTCATTTTTAAAAAGCATTGCGAATTGATTAAAAAATATTCCTCTATTTTGATTTTAAGATAAATAAACTGTTTTGAGTTCTCACACCAGTCACATGACTGACTCGGAGTTTATTGTTTTCCTTCCTAAACTCTGGGTGCCCACCAATTTCCACACGGGCAGTCAAGAGTTAGGTTTATCAGGATATTCTGGATATTCTGGAGTTGCTGGAGGCAAGCTGGATGGCATGGCGTATTACTAGTATATAGTATTTCTTTTTTCCGCTGCACTGTTTGATGTTGTTGATGTTGTACACTCTGATGATATGATGTAATGAAATGAAATGTAATGTAATAACTGATATAGTTCTTTGTTTAAAGATTATTCATTTATTATTATATGTTGTTCCGCTGCGAATTGTGAGATTCTGTTGTTGTTCTGTTGTTTCCTTTCTGTTCCGTCCTATTTTCTTCTGTTTCTCTTTTTCCTCTATTCTCTTTTTCTTCTATTTTTAAAATTTCCTATCTTCTTCTCTCCTCCCTAATTTCTATCTTTTTCTCTTCTTCTTTCCTAAATTTTTCTTAAATAAAACCCTCAGTGTTCGGTTTTCCGTCGTTCGATTTCTCGGCAGTCGATAAAGTGAGTGTCGATGTTGAATTTTCGGAAGACGAAGAATCGTGTCCTGACAAACGTAGAGAATGATTTATAAGTCGGATTTCTTCGAAATAAAAATTCTTTGATCCACAATGATAGTAGTTTTCCAATGAAGAAAGAAAATCAAGATTTCATTAAGTAGATTTTGAAATATGTCCAAAACAATTTTCTAAAAACATCGCAGCTTTGCAGTTCGAAATCCAAAAAGGGATTTCTTTATAAATGACATTTTTAAATGATTAAAAATATCAAATAAATTTGATAAATCTATTAAAATGGTTTAAAATAGATTTGGAATGGAAATGAATTTTCAAATATTAAAAAGTTGTTTAAATCAATTAAGCTTATATAGCACTTTTTGCAGCACTTTTATGCTGCAAATTCTATAACCTTTTGAATATGAGTTTAAAGTTAACAATTCTTTCCAAAATCTTTTGTGAATAATTTTAAAGGAATAATTAAGTAACGTAAATATGATTTGGAAGTTTTAATAAGAGTTTGAATAAATGGTTAAGTGGAATTGTTTATGCCACTTAACAAAAAATGAAGAATATTGAATGTAACAACAAACTGAGTATGCAGAAACCACTAGTACATTTGTCCCGCCTGTGAGATCTGGAAAGGTAAAATAAGGTGTTTAACTAAGGTTAGGGATGGAGCAACTAGTTCCCTGAACTTACCTGGCCTATGTTTTCTTTTTTTTAGGCGAGGGATGGAACAGATCGAAAGGAAAGCCCGGATGCTCTAAAAGATCATATTTAAGTTTTTCCAAGATAAAAGAAAAGAAACAAATTGTTTGAATGATAAATAACCACTTAACATCTTTTTTTATCAATGATTAGCAGGAAGGAACCGAGATCGGATTTGGCTGATTCCTATTCGAAAACCGAGATCGGATTTGGATGATTCCTATCCGAAAACCCACTTCAAACTAATTTTTGAAATAAAACATATTGAAGAAAAAGATATTCATGATGTAGGATTACTTGCCATTAGTCACTGTAGGTGAAACTTGCTATTAGTCCCTAGAGGTGAAATTTAACATATTTAAGGTGGTGGTAGTGCTATGTTATGAAAATCTTTGATTTAGAAGAATATGATTTGAAATTAAGAAAGAAATCTTTGGTTAAGATTTAATAAATGAATTGGAAATATTTTCCCTAAGTTTAAAAGTTATAGCTTGAATATAAGAAATCTTTGATTAAGATTTCAAGAATTATTTGGAAAAGTTTTCCTAAGTAAAAGAGAAGATGATTTTGAATTATTCCACGATTTAAGAAAGGTTTAAATAAACTAAATGATTTGATAAATGCGGCTTAATAATTCCATATACTCTTGAAAAGAGAATGGAACAAATTGAAAAAGGATATATGTAAGAAAGATATTTTATAAAAGATGAAATAATTGATTGATGATTGATATCCATATGTCAACTAAATATCTTTTTATCGGTAATTGGTTTTGAAGGAACCGGGATCGGATTTGGGTTACTCCTATCCGAAAACCACTTCGAACCAATGTATACGTTCGAAAATGAAGACATGTTGAAGATGATGTTTATTGAAGACCGTGGATCTTCAAAGCGTGAAGACTGCTTGTTGAACATGCTTTGGGTCGGTCCCATTATAGAGTTATTTATAGCAGTGGTCTACTTGTTGTGGAGATTTTTTCAGATTGCAAGGGCTTCTCGCCTAGTAATGGCTGAGGAAAGTGCCTTTGGTTTTGTTCAGTCTCAGAACGAACTTGGATGGATGTTTGTTTGACATTGTATTCTAAATCGTATTTGAGTGGTTTCTATAAATGCATATAAGTTGGTGGTGGAGAAGGCAACTTTTTTTAGCTTAGCACCCTTTCTCGAGACATACGAGCTCAGAAAGTTATACTTTTCTAAAAATCAGTCATGTGAAGTGGAATGACAATGTGGCTTTCATAGTGGAATTTGTTATGATCAAAGCGTGATTTTGTATGAAAGCGTGGCTTTGAAGAAATTGAGCGTAGCCTCACGAGCCTCACACCCCGGTTATGATGGGATACTATGTGGTCTAACAGACGCAAATTTGGAAAAAGTGAGTATGTATGGTGGTGTCAAATATGTTTGGCCCTTTAGGGGATACATCCCTCAAGGCATTTATTGCCCCATTTTGGATAAATGGTTAGCTTGAGGAAAATAGGGAACTACCGGTTATCAGTTGTAGTATAACAAGTATAGTTTCAAGTGACTAGTTTGAGAAAAGCGATTAAGGCACCGTGGAAACTATGTTTGTTATGCGTGGATCGGAGAAAAGACCACTAGTTTTCTATCATGTTGGAAATCCAATCCCAATACGAGATTTATGGTTTTGATTATAGCCCGAAAATAGCTGTAATGACTTGCAAACATTTCAGCTACCCCTTTTTGATATCATATATTCCATTTGGTATATTCCGTTGACCCAGTATGGATTATTCCCTTAGACTTAGTCTAGATATTGATGCCTTATTTGAGTAATTTTGTTTGAAAAGTGTTTTCAAAAGAAAGTCATTAAAAATAATATCAAGTGTATTTTGGTATAAAGTGTTTTGGTTATCATAAGGTAAAAACCCGTCCGTGTTTATATGTGGGCGTGGTCTTATGAGATACCCTTCTTTCCAAAGGTTTTGATAACATAGTCATTTTAAATTTTGAGTATCTCACACTGGTTTATCAAGCCTGATCCGGGTATTTTTAATACTCAGGTCAGATCCGAGTAGTTTCAGGTTAGCTGAAGACGGTTGGAGTTTCCAAAGGAGAGCTGGAGATCTTCATCATCGTACGGACGTATTCTATTATCCGCGGCATCTATTGTATTTGTTTTGTTGTTTGTCAGCATTTGTAAGGGCATGTATTGTAACTGTGCAAGCTGAATCTAGGTTGGGCTCTGGTATTGTATTTAAATTTTCTGCTGTAAAGATTATTATTGAATTAATATATGTTATTTCATTCGTGTGAGATTTTGTTCTGTCTCTATTTTTCTTTCTACCCTTAGTGATCCATCTATTCATGCAATTTGAGTTGGACATGTGTGGTTTATTGTCGATTCAAAGGGTACGGAAAAACTGGTTGTTACAATACCGCTAGAAAACCGTAATCCGAGTGCGTACCTATTTATAGGGCAAACAACGCTTATTTTATGAAACCAAAAGCAGTAGCAATTGCTTCCATATCCCATATTTCAGTTATATAATCCAAAAGAGGTTAATAATTATGTAAAAGAGAAATAATTAAGTTTTTTCAACTAATAATAACAAAACAACACAACATATAATAATCATTTGCAAACAAATAGTACAAACATCATTTTCAACAAGGAGAGCGGCCATCCATCCATAGCAACCAAACAATTAGTTTGTTCGGATTCAGAAACTTCTAATCATATAAAATGATAAAAAAATTATGTAGTAAACCACACACTCAGCAGTCATAGATAAAACCAATAGGTTATTCATACATCCTAAACGATTAAAAGTATCCTTTCCCAAACCCGTAGGCCAAACAAACAACAATTCCGAACATTATTTAAGTTTATTCTTATTATTTCCTTTTGGTATCATTTGCTGCTCAAAATTTTCATTCATACATAGATTATTTTCTTTAATTTACATTTATTTCTTACAAAATTCAATTTCTCGTTCATTTAGTATTTAATTTCATTTATTTCCATTCATTGCTTACAAAATTCATTTTCAGTTATTCGTATAGTGTCAATTTCTTTACATTCATTTCTTACATAAGTTATTTCCATTCAATTGTTTAAAAAGGATCAATGCATTCATTATTTAAGTACTACATACATTTTATTTCAATTAGGTTCACATTTATTAATTTATATACTTGATTCCCATTAG
This sequence comes from Allium cepa, assembly GCA_030765085.1. NCBI lineage: Eukaryota > Viridiplantae > Streptophyta > Magnoliopsida > Asparagales > Amaryllidaceae > Allium > Allium cepa. The sequence goes on along the minus strand of CM060938.1, from coordinate 397,484,088 downwards.
ATATTGATATTCGTTAGTGCATAATTTCATGTTCAAGTTTCTTACTTTTTAATTTACATTCAATTCCTTATATAGTGTCATTGAATATTTAATCTATTTTTTGAATCCTTTCAACAATTTTTGAAGTTGTAGTCATTTACTAAATATAGTACTCATTTTCTTATTTACTTTAATTATAAATAGTTTCAAGCATTAACTTAAGTTTGTAATTATTTACTTACAGTACTCACTTTTCTATTACATTTTATTTAGTAGCATTTCAATTATAACTTAAGTTTATAACAATTATAATATCAAAATTCTTATTTATAAAAGTAATTCCATTGAACACTTTCATTACTTAAGTTTTACTTGTATATATTCCATTACATATTCCTATTTAACAATAAAACTTATAATCTTTTGGTAAGTTATATATATATGCTTTATAGAATGTAATTGAATGTTACACAAGTTTATCTAATTTATATTAACAAAATGTTCAATAGTCACATCTTTCAGAATTTCACATCCTTTGGCTTACAGGTTACAAGTTTCAAATTTTTTGTATATTTCATTTATAACTTAGCATTTAATTTTTTATTTTAACTTTAGAAGTTCCAATTATTAAATAGTTAAAATTCCATTTCATTACAATAATTGAAATCCCTAATTTATAGAAATTTAAGAACTAAATGTCAGGTTCCATTTCTAATCATTTAAAATAATAATATATAGATATATACTCATAGCTTTTATATCCAATCATATTTAAAATTTGAAATTAATTTTTGTTTTTTTAAAAATAAATGTGTAGTAAAACTACTACAGCAGCTTTCCCACTTTGAAACTGGAAAATGAACGTCGATGATGCGTGTACTCATCATCGAAATTATTTTCCAGCGACACAGAGGGGAGTATAGGACTTATTTCTTTCTAAAATTCCTTTAGAACATTTCTTTCAAATCATATCAAAACATTTAAATTAGAAAATACTTCCTAATTCTTCTAATACTATATTCCAAAATCCATTGAAAGAAATCTAAAAATCCTGGAACTTCGGTTATAAATTTCCAATTTATATTCATTTTATTTGTAACCCTTATTTTCCAACTAGTATTTATATAGAATTTCACTACCTAACAACCAATTATATAAAAACCAACTGTATCATTTATAAAATTTATTATTTTACATACAAAATAGACAATAGGCAAAATTATTTCATTTACCTATATTTGAAAACAATATTGTGTCGATCTGTCCTATCAAGTGCTGAGAAATCTCTATCGATAACATAGCGTCCTATGCACTGACTGGAATTTATAAACACAAAACAGAATAAATTAACACAATACAAAATCCTTTTAAAACACTAACAAATATGCGTTCTCATATATATACACTCAGCGACTCATTCTAGGGTATTACTACCCTATTTATATGAGTCAGACCTTATAAAGCTAAGGTTATCGCTAAACTGAAGCTCTGATACCAACTATAATGACCATCCTTTTTAGATAGTTTAAATCGACGATAAACCACATACGTCAGACTTAAACCATAAAAAAGGCAGATTGTTATTGGGGTAAATAAGAAAAAGCAGAGAAAGAAAAAATATAGAATCTCGCAGCGAAATGACAAAATATAATAATCAAATAACAGTTCATGAAGTCGTTTTGTAAATACATTTGATTATTCTTTTACAACGCAAAAATCAGAGTTACATAAAACATGAATAAAGAAATAAATAAATGCAGTGGAACAACATGATGGACTGGAACAAATATAATAAATAATAGTACAAATCTTTATCTTCGTCCTCCAGAAATAAGGTCTTCAACACTGAAATGCTCAGGCTGACCGGAGAAAATTGGAAAGACAAAACACTCGAGTCAGAACTAAAAGATCTTATGTAAGTTAAATCAATGGTAAATATGGGTGTAACAGCGTCGGAGATGTTTACGGGGTTTGACATCTCCTATCCGGTGTCTAACGTGAGTGCAATAACTTAAGAGATGTTCGAGATTACCATCTCCTAAGGATCCGTTAAACTATCTATTATGTAGTTCAATACGCTAATATAATATGTCTACAGTAAAGTACTAAAATAGCGTTAAGGCGTTACCCATATCCCCCTTAACACACTTTATATAATATTATAGTCTATACAGATACTGTAAACTCTACCCACAGGTGGGCTATCAGGAAGCACACCATAGGTACGACAAAAAACAAACTCGTAGGAGGTGCGATAGGGCATGTGACACGGCACTCAAGGCAATGCCAGGGTAGGTATAACAATTGGGGATCCGGACTGATGGTAACACATAGCAGCCACTATCGCCCACCTCGAAATACACTCTCATAATCAAAATCAAGGGTGGCTATTAAATCAATCACAAAATCAGTATATAATATTGAAGACGTATGTCCGATAGGAGGAATGACCTCACTTGGCCCAGCATGGCCGCTATTTTAGCCATATCGAACTGAATCACGGGAGTTAGGGTCACGGAAATACCTCATACAGAATCGTACATCACCATCCTACTTCATTTCTGGAATCTTCACCACGTACATAGTTATTAAGATGGTTTTCGGTATTGGCAGAAAGTATGACAATATCTGATCCCAGTCTCTTTAACAACCAAACGCTTATTTCACACCAGATGGTTTTTTACATTTCAAAAAGTCAATTCACAATTTATATCAAAATATCATATTCAGTTTCAAGTCATATCTCTTTTGAAATCATATTCACTTTCAAACTATATTCACTTACAAAAATCATATTCACTTTGAAATTATCGATAAATTCTATTAATTAATTCTTCATTGTAAAATCATCTTATTCACTCAAATACGTCATTTCACAAAACGGTATCAAATCCAAGCTATAACTTAGGTTGTATCATCATCATCAAGGATTTATACACACACACACACACACACACACACACACTCTTCAACTCTACACAGTTTGAAATTTTAGAAAATAGTTTAGGAAATCGTAAATAGTTTTAATAGTTTAGAAATAGTTTAAAAAGATTAAAATAGTTTAAATATTTTAAATAGATTTAAATTTGATATAATTAGATTCAAAATGATTTAAATAGATTTAAAATAGATTAAATAGATTTCATTAGGTTCAAAACGTTTTAAATGGATTAATTATAGACTAAATTGACTTAAATTATTTTATGTAGATTTTTAAATAGATTAAATAGATTTAAATTATATTCAACATATTTAAAATAGAATAAATAAATTTAATTAGTTTAAAATATATGAAATATATTAGACTGGATTAAACAAGTTGTAATAGATTAAAATAAATTGCAATAGTTTAAACTGATTAAAATAGTTTATATTAAGTAGAATAGTTTAAATTAGTTTAAACATAGATTTCTAAGTTATATCCAATATTTTCAATAACTCAATTCCAATAAATTCATTTATTTTTGCTACTTTAGCTTTGAAATCCCAATTTAAATCTTTTGAATAATTCATTTAATCAATTCCAATTTTAGCACTCATGTCTGGAATTTCAAAAATAATCTAGTTTATATATATCAATTCCTATTTCAAAATACCAGTTAATTGAATTCAAAATTTAAAAATTCCACATTTAAATTTAACCAAACCGGTGTCCGTATATAATTTTCTACCCTAGGGTCAAGTGATACGGTTATTTATCATTTCAATCTGCAATTAAATATTTTACGGTTATACATCATTTTCAACAGCAATCTCGAATTAATTAATATCCATAAAATCGCTCGGCTCTATCATTTCAACCCGTAATGGTTTTTCCCTAATCTATAGATCATTCGGGTATGTATCAGTTCAACCCATGAGGGACTTGCAGTATTATAACAATATAAAATACAACATCCAGTCATCCAATATCAACAATGAAACATCTATTACAATCGTCATCCAAATCAGTCGATAAACATCAATAGATAACTAATCATCAATAACAGATATTAATTTTGACAACTTAAATTCATTAAATTAAATGATAATTAAATGCAATAAAAGTCAAATTTAACAAGAATGACAATTTGAAAGTACCAAACATCAACCAATTAATTCCAAATCACGTCATAAATTTAATTTAACAAACATAAGATAATTTAGCAGTTGTGAGTGGGTTAAAACACTCACGTTTTTAGCTTTCCCTCCTCTAATTTGATTTGGATTCACCACTTCTTTCTTTCGTTTAACCTTGATTTGCATTCTTGTTTTTTTTATTTAAAGGTTTTGGAGAGACAGAAAAGTTTGTATAATCTAAATTTGAAGGATAAATTTTGAAAAGGAGAAGGAAAAAAATGTAGATTTGAAGAAATTTTTGTTCGGAAAAGGGAAGAAAAATGAAGAAGATAGGGAAGGAAAAAGGGAGGTGAAGAAAGGTTAAACAAAATATATATATATATAAATAAAATGAAACTCGTGTTTGAAAAAATATAGCTTCAGAGAAAAGAAGAAGGAACAACCAAAATGAAGAAACAAACAAAAATGAGGAAAGAAATGAGGCAGGTATTAAATAAAGAATGAAAAATACACGTTTGAATTTAAAAGATATGTTTACAAAGCAAGCAATACTTTTGGTATAAAATTTCAAATGCGTGCTACCTAAATTAATTTCATCAATAGGAAATGTTTCAGGGAAAGGTTCATGTGTAAATAAATGAAACTTAAAGGAAAACCAAAAGAGGTTAGTATTTAGTAAATGAAAATAATAATGGAATAAATTAATGAAAAGAATCATTTGAATTTGAGAAGATAAATAAATGAAAAGATTAATGAACATGGATAGTGGAATATGAAATTCTAACATATTTAAGACTATTCATTACACAAAGAAAGAACAGAGTATTTAATTCAATTTAGGCTGACATGCTAGGTGAAAAGTTTTTTTTGTTTCTGAAGGGAAATGAATGCATGCATGAGTGAATAGTGCATGCAAATGAATTCATTAAATGCACATATACATTTCATTTCAAATGCAAAGTAACTCCTCATTAATAATTCAATTTATGGTAAGAAGTGAGAGAACAAATGGAATGAAATATGCCAAAGAGAGAGGTCAACGAAACGTGAGATGACAGCAGAATAAAGTAAGGTAATAAATTAATAAGGATATAAGGATTAGTGTACTGCAACAACTTTTGAAATTCAATTTTAAAACGTATATTTTCTTCAATACATTTAATCAACTCCAACTATACACATAAATATAGGTTAATTTAACCAATAATTTTTTTACACACGATAAATAATATCGTACATACCAATTAACTTGATATTTCTCATCAAAATAATTATTGTATTTTTAACACAAAACGTAAGTTGCACATATCACTAATAAATTACAATTCACTTGTATTTCTTATAAATGGAAAGATTCTAATTGTTATTAATTCCCATAATTAAATTTCAAAACATACGTTGAATACTGGGAAGATAGTTAATCCAATTGTTTTCCTTTAAATTGTATTACAAACATATCTATTAACATTATTGGTTACAAACATGAGTTATAAATTTACTTACAAATAATTAATTTATTACTGTATGCTAAAACACGTTTTAAATAAATAATCATATTTTTTTCTCCATTAATACATTTATTCATTTTATTCTTCAATAACATTTATTATTAAAATCAACGTCATTAATTACATTCAAACAATGTCATTAAATACACATAACGTATGTTATCAATTTTTTTATGTTACTGTAATACATGTTATTAGTAGAAATTCAAATTAATATCATAAACATTTCTTTTAACATACGTTAACACAAACAAAATCATAAATTTTTATTTTTCTACCACTTATATTCCTAAATTATATTCCTTATTACAATTAGCATTTGGTATTCCTATCCATTAATTGCATTTAGAACAATGTCAATTCAATGTTAATTATTTTACTGATTACGGTGTTTAATTTCAACTGTAATTAAATCCAATTAATTAAAATTTAATTCCAATAAATTGATTTATACTTTGATTCATCTTTGAATTCAATCAGAATTACTTTATAAACCTAGTTAACATTTGTTTATACCATATTACACTAATACCACACTAATATTATACCATCATTATCTTTTACCATATTAGTTGCAATATTTCAATTACATTAAATTTGTCAATTTGATTATAATTTAAAATCTTAATAAATTTGTTTATCTTTTGTTTCCTCTTTTGTAAATTCAATTATTTCCTTGTGAATATAATTGACATTTCTATGCATTTTATTTCATTTACCTTTCCCATTATCGTATTAACTCATATTAAATTAACATCAATTACATTTAATTGCAATTGATTAAATGAATTGGTAACAAATAACAATTGTTACCATTTCTATTTTTAATCATATTTTAATAATATTTGTAAGTTTATTATTTACAAACAAATGTTATAACAACTTACACTACACTAATTCTGTCCAATTTCAATTAATTACACGTAATTTCATTAATTAATCAACATTTGAATTATCAATTACTCTTTAAATCCAATTATAAATTAACACACGCACTATTATAATCAATTTACAATCTATGGCCAATTATAACTTTTTAATCATTTCAATTAATTGGAATTACATTTAAAGTAGTTATCAATTACCAAAATTAATACTATTACATTTTATTCCAGTTACATTTTTATTATTAAACCACAAAATTTTTATTTCTTCCGACATTAAATCACAAAATCTTTATTAAATTAACTATTTTAATTATCGAAAATTACGGGTCGTTATAGCTTATCCACAAGCACGACCCAAGGACTTACCCAACCTCTCTCGAGGAGGAGCTCGAGCAAGGCCTTATAGACAGGACTGAAGGATTATTCGATGCCTTGGCTAGGCCATATCGTAATGGGACCAAGGGCTTACTCCCTCCTTCCTCTAGGAGGTGCCTTGACCTGGCCATAGCATGGCGCGATCAAGTGCTTGTCGATGCATTAACCTAGCCATAGCATGACGCGGATAAAAGCTTGCACTAATCTCCCTCCAAGAGGCAATTTTATTTGTCCTTAGCGTGGCATGACTAAGGGCTTGTAGATGCACTAAGCTAGCCATGGCATGGCATGGATAATGGCTTACTCTAACCTTCCTCCAGGAGGCGATTTGACCTAGCCAACTCGGCGTAAGTAAAGGCTTTGACTTTTTGAGGTAGTTTCCAAATTTAAGGAGAAATTTACTCCGAACCATGTAGACTTTTCTTTAATAAAGAAGTTCTTTATTCGTTTATTGTGAGTATATGATCGTAAGTGTTCCGCATTCCATGTTTTAGAAACCATATTGCCATCTAGTCAATATAACATGTAAGCTCCAGGGGGAATTACTTTCCATACAATTAGGCGACCTTGCTAGTTTGGTCCTAACGATCCATTCGCAGGATTTTTTGAGTTTGCCATCACCCTTCAGAGTACTAAGTCTTCCTCTTGAAATAATCTTATTTTTACTTTTAAGTTGTAGTATTTCGAGATTCTTCTTTGCTATTCTACCATCCGAATGGCCGCTTCATCTCTTAGCTCATGTATTAAATCTAATGATTCTTTCTTTAATTCTTGGTTTGGATCAAATGCATATGCGATTCTTCAATGTGAGGGTATTTCAATTTAATTTGGAAATATTGCTTCACACCCATATGTTAAAGAATAAGGAGTATGCCCATTGCAATTCTAGTGGATGTTTGATAGGCCCAGAGTACAAGTGGGAATTCTTCTATCTAATTTCCTTTGGCTTTATTCAATCACTTTTTTAAGACAGTATTAATGGTCTTTGGATGTGCCAAGGAAGAGAAACTTTTGATAGTTCCATTCTTATGGAAAAATCGAGAAAACTCTTCACTTTCAAATTATGTTCCATATTGTATATGATCTTATAAGGAATTTCGAATCTGTTAATTATATTTTGATCACGAATCCAAGTACTTACCCAGAAATGATTTTGGGAAGTGGTTCTGTTTCTACCCGCTTAATTAGTAAAGCAGTCAACGGCCACTACAGCATATTTTGCTCCTTCTTTGGAAATTCAAAATGGTCCGATTAAGACGATTCCCCATATATTAAAGGGCCGTGGGCTAGAAATTGGAGTTAATCGACTAGGTGGTAAACGAGGAATCTTTGAGCATTTTTGACATCTTTCATATTTCTTTACATACCCAATAGCTTGGACCATCATTTGAGGCCAATAGAAACCTTGCCTCATTATTATCTTTGCCAACTTTACCCCATTGGAATGGTCTCCACAAAATCCTTCATGCGCTTCTATCAACAATTTCATCCCATCCTCTAAACTCATGCATCTCAAGTAAGGTACGACATATCCTTTCTTATAAAGAATTCCATCCATCATTGTGAAAGTCAAAACCTGTCGCTTGACTTTTCTAGCTTCCATTTTGTCAAGTGGTAGTATTCCCTTCGATATATATTCGACAATAAGTGATATCTAAGTATCACTATAACCGTCGTCTGCTCTTCGATCATTAAACTCCTCATATGGGATTTCTTCATCAGCTTCCTTTTCTTCTTTTTCTTTTTCCATGGCTTACGATCTAGTTAGAACCAATAATTCCTTCCCTTGTTCTTGTGTTCCCTCTTCGCCTCTTGGATTTACTTGGAACCCTATCGGCACGATACGGGTTTCTGGGGCTCCTCTTGAGCTAGCCAACTTTGCTAATGAATCTACCTAAGAGCTTTCTCCCCTTGGGACTCGGTGAATAGAAAAAATTTCAAAAAAGGCAGGCATTTTTAACACTTTCTTTACATATAGGATGGTTTGGTGTCCTTAGTCTAATATGTTTGCTTTATCTGATATACCATTAGTTGAGAATCACTAAAAACTTGAATTCGTGGGATCTTGAGCTCTAAGGCTAGAGTCAATCCTGCCACCATTGATTCTTATTCGGCAACATTATTCATTGTGGGGAACCCTAACTTTATCGTGTAGTGTAAGCGATGTCTATTTGTTGTTATTGTAACACATCCAACCCCTCCTCCCTGTTCAATTGATGCGCCATCATAACCGCCATATGGGCTTTTGATCCTTTTCTTTTTTCGATTTTTTTACAAAGTTTGTACACTTGTTAATAAAGTCTGCAAATGCTTGCCCTTTGATTACTGATCGCGGTTGAAATTCAATGTCATATTGGCTAAGCTCGGTTCCCTGCTTTACCAACCAACCCAAAGTTTCAGGCTTACTGAAGACTTGTTTGAGTGGAAAGTTTGTCGGTACTCTAATTGCATGTGCTTGAAAGTGTGCTCTAATTTTCCATGCTGCAAGTATCAAACAGTAAGCTAATTTTCCTAGAAAATGTATGGAGGACCTCGTCTGGGTCCCCTGCCAACACAAGACCGGCCTACCCCTGACTGGATAGTATCGAATATGCCATCACCCCAATTACTTTGCAACCCTTTTTATTAAGATCTCATGCACAATCAATCTATGAATATGTAGATGTATCTTGAAAGTGTATGATCGATTTCACCCTAGAGGGGGGTGAATAAGGTGAAGGTATAAATTATAAAAATTAATTGCGGAATCTTATAAAATAATTTCAACACAGATTACAGAATAATAGCAGCATAGAAAAATAGCAAAATAATAAAATAGAGAAATAGAACGACACCGAATTTACCCAGCTTCGGCAAAACCCTGCCTACGTGCTGCCCCCAAGGTTTCTACTAGAAATTAGTTAGTCAGACGCTTACACACGTAAACTCGCGACACCCGCTATCGACTAAACCTAACTCTACGCGCAAAACGCTGCCACAACTCAGCCATTGAGTTGCGAATTCTCAAACTACGCCACGTAGTTTGTGCCCTAGTCACACGACTAGTAAATACAACGATTTTAAAAAGAGTTTAAATTTAGAAAACAAATTTAAAATAAAGCCCTAATTAAAACTTAATCCTCTTTTATTCTTTAACAAGGTCGGCCCCCTTTTTACTTCATTCTAGCCCGATCCTTTTATTATCGTAAGAAAAATGTCGGTCTTTCAATCTTCGTTCCCCTTTGGCGAAATTAGGGCTTGTGCAAATTGAAGGCGCCGCTTGAATTGCTCGATCGAATGATGATTGACGTGCTACCTTTGTCGATCGATGCTCTCTTTTTTACCACATGGCTTCTCCAATTTGGATCGAGTTTGTCTGCGATTCCGGTATGTAATTTACTCCTTTTGCTTTGCGGGGTTTGGCTTGCTTGAACTCGATCAATTTTTCGTTGCCGATGATGAATTGGTTTATATAGGAGTTCGATCTCCTTGAATTGCGTTCGTCTGATTTGTTCAATATCATGCTTTCGGCCATTCGATTGTTGTTGAACATTGATGATTTATTTCTGACTTTTTCAATTTACTTGGATAACACGGTTTAGAATTCTGACTTGGTCATAATCGATTTAATGTTCATCTGACTTCGGTCTTGATTTTTTCAACTTGAAATTGATTTGTGAATTCATGTGCTTGCTCAATAGCTCACCGTTTTTCACTGCAGTTGTCTTCGACTGCAAACTTGATTTTGATAAAGTCACGACTTTGACTTGACTCTGCTGCATACATGTATTCCTGTGTTCATGCTTGTGACATTCATGTTGTTTGCATTGCATTTGTGTTGACTCTGTTTTTGCTGTAGTCTTCAAGCATTGCCGAGTCACTTGATTTCAATGTGGTGTTTATACTGCTGCATATCACTGCATTTTCTTTACTGCTGTACCACCACTTGTGTCTGCACTTGCTCGATCCAATTTTCACTTTATTCGGCCTCTCTCTCTCTCTGGTCATGATGGTTATACTTCACTTGCCTGTGTGATTTGTGCATTGTTGCTCTACTTGACTCTTTTGAAGCTCGAGTTGCACACTACTGTGTTTATTCACTTGTTTGTGTACTTGAGCTTCTACTTTGATATCTTCACTTGAGTCATTTTAAGTTTGTTGTGCACTGACTTTGTGGTCTTCAAATATGTGTATGCATACATTCTTGATTACATTCTTGGTTGCATTCTTGGTTGAAACTCGGCTTGCTTTTGGTGTTGTGTTGTCATTTGGGCTTGTAAGTTGTATCATTGTGATGTCTGGTTGACACTTGATGTTGTTGTTGGTCTGTAGCTCCATGTTTTGAGTTAAACCTTCATTGACCTGACGCTGCACTGTTCACTGTATATAATGTTGCTGCATCATGTTGCATTGTTGTTCACCTCTCTTGTATCATTGGCGTTTCTCACTTGATACTGTCACATGCTACTTGGTCGCTGTTGCATAAATGAACTGGTCATTCTTCACCGTGGCCTTCGACTTTACATTTTTTGGACGCGAACTTGTAGTCTTTATTTGTGTCTGCATTGTCATGTTGTATACTCTCTATATACATACTTGAGTCTTGGTTATATTGAAGTAGTCTTCAGTGTTGTGTTTGCATCGACTTCTATCCACTGTAGTTTCAGTCATGTTGAACTGTGTATATGCTTTATGTTATTCTGGTCATTCATACTTTATGTTGTACATAGTGCATTTGTGGCTTCAGTCTCGAACACTGCATAGATGTACTTCACTATCACTTTCTCTTTGCTTGGAGTTGCATCTCTGGTCAAGCTTTGTACTGTTGTATTATGATTTGTACATTGAGTTGAATCCAGCTTAAACACTCGGGTTTGACCTTGTGCTCGTGTCGAGATTTTATTTATATTGCACCTGAGTTGAACCCGTCCTTTTATTTTGGGTTTGACCTTGTGCTCACCTGCCTCTGTAACATTATCAAGTGTATATCGGTGTGCACGGCCTTGTGGCATGTGCAGTGATACGCTGTGCATGTCACATTGTTCGTGTGTGATGAATTCAAATGTAAACGATGACAAACAACCCAAATAACTGAGGCAAATAATATTTTCAAAACCATATTTTATTTTATATTGCAAAAACATTTCTTTTTCAATTTTACTGTGTTAGTGTATATTTTTACACATTGCTCAGATGCTGGATTCTAACTGGAATGAAGTTGAAGATAAATACGAGTGTGAGTGATATGTAGTGAGGTCAACTGTAAATGTAAAATTGTGATGTAATTGAATTTGTATCAAAGTTGTATAGTGAATAGTGAGAGCTTGAATTTGTACTATTCAAAATTGTAATAAATATTTGTTTGAATAAAATTTCTGTTTGAATTCAAATTCTATGTTTTTTATTTTTATTCAGCAAATATTTATTTAGTTTATGAAAAATAAAATAGTACATTAACAAATACATTTACACGAATATATTTATATGTTTATTATCATCAAACAAAAATCATATAATCGCATATTCAATAATCTCCCCCTTTTGATGATAACAAACATATATTTAAGATTTTGAATATGTTAAATGTATTTGATCATTGATATGCTCTAATTGCTTCCCCTAGTTAAATACTTCCTCTCTACACAAAGCTCCCCCTACATATATGCATAAAAATATGCAAATGAACCTAGATGCAAATAGAAAATTATTTGACCTTTGCTTGATTTTATTTGGCAAAATCTTAACTTTTCTCTCCCCCTTTTGTTATCAGCAAAAGAGTAATAGTGTTAGAGAAAATAGAGAAAAAGTGATTGGTATTAATCCAACATTAAAACTCGATTGAATATAAATAATAAATTTCAATAAAAAATCAAACAAAAATCATAAATATTTTGTTAGGCGCATATTCCACTTTTAGAATTATGTCATCATATAAAACCATACAGTTGTGTCTATTTGTGGTATATTTATATCAGGAATTTGAATATCTACTAACCATGCATAACCGTCAGGACTTTTAAATGAGATTAGTAGTATTCTAATTTTATTTTTAAAAAAATGAATTCAAGTATCTTCTAACCACGCATAACCGTGAGGACTTTTAAATGGGATTAGAATCAACTTGTTTATTTTAAAAATCAACTTTTGATATGCGTTCCATACATGCATAACTATGAGGACTTTTAAATGAGCATGGAAGCACATAAAAAATTCCAAGTAATTCACCCATGCATAACCATGAGGACTTTTAAATGAGAGTGAATACTTTGGTATTTATTATTATTATTATTATTATTTTAAAAAAATGTAAAATGAAAAATGAACGATTCCTATTTAAAGTACCACATATTGACAAACTATATAGAATTTTGATGAGTGATGGTTGTTAGAAACATGATAGAGATAGAGATGGTCATGGAATCTTTACCAACAAAATTTTTTATAACTCTTGTTCAAATTTCTAAAGAAATTTTCTGATTATACCGTCTCGAGTCATAATATACGATAAATATCAACACTCATCACTTTTTCAATCACTATTTATCTCTTCGATAATTATTAGGGAGTCAGATTAGTCAAAATAGTCACTTAAAATCAAATTCAAAAATAATTATGAAATCAATTTTTCAAAATGACTAATCTGAAAATATGGTCAAAAATGATTTTTTTCGAGGGGGTTTTATAAGAAACTTTTCTGCTATTTGATAATTATTTGAAATGAAAAATATGCAGATATTTTCTTTAAAAAACGATGCAGTTACTAAATGTCTCAAAAATCACGTTCAACTAGTACTTTTTCTATCAACTAGATTACCAGTGTAATCTGCATCTGAATTTCTTTTTCACTCAAAATTATCATTCGATTGACCAAACCATGAAGTGTACACCAAAAAATTTCAAACACAATTTTAACAGCAATTTAAATGACATTCTCTTGAATTTGAAATGAAGCCATGTAAAAATCAAAAACCTTGAATTTAGAGTTAGTCATATTATAACCAAATGTATTATCATCCAAAAAAAAAACACTATTATTAATCCAAATTAATATATATGAAGTAAATAAAAGAATCTAGAGAATTTTATAGTGTTTTTGGCATACGAATATAATTGACCAACTATTTTGAATAAGTCATAATCAAAATCATCATTTTTTCATCATCTCAATATTGGCTGATTTTAATTCAGAATATGATGCAAATTATCACATTTAATATCGTTCAAATAAATATACCATTACCTGTTTTACCATTAAGATATTTTTGTTGTTGTCCATCGTGATTCTGTCACCTTTATACTCGACTAAGGAATTTTGCTTTGTCGCCCGTTGTGTTTCTGGAACAGCCAAAAATCCAAAGAACACTGTTGTTGTTCCTTAGCTTGCCACCACACCTACACGGGAAAGGATTTATGTGACCTATTTGTTTTTATAGGTCCATAGTTGTTAGTGGCAGAAAATCTTGAAAAACAATTTTGTAAAGACCCAAAACTATTTATAATTGTTCCCTTCGGCACCTAAATTTGTTTAACTTTGAGAGTTTTTATATTTGTGCCTTTTGGAACCCAAATCGGTATAGTTTTCACATGTTTGGGTCTATACCAATAATTATTGTGATTGTGTCCATATTTTCTACAAATCGTGCACATAGAATTAACTTGATTAATATTTCTTTCAACATTTTCAGAATGATTATATCCAAGTCCTTGTCTTACCGTATTAACAGTTTGCTTTCCTAATAGCATATTCAACGATTTTTCACTTTTTGAAAATTTATCTAAAGTCGTTGACAATTGTTGGACCTGTGTTTTGAGAGGTTCATTTTCATTTAACAATTATGTGCACTTTTTAATAGAATTCTCTCTCCTAGTATTTTCATTCTCTTTTAAAATCAGATTTCATTTTCAAGTGATTTTATATTGATTTCTGATTTTTTAATTTCCTCTTCGAATGTTGGACACTTATCACACTTAGGGATCCTTCTTTGATAGTTTTTAACTAATTGGTCAAGTTGTTCATTTAATTCTATCAAAGTGCCTTTTTGTGATTCATGTTTGGCATACTCTCCCTAAGTCGTTCAAAACAGCCATTTACTTCATGAAAATATATAAGCAACTCTGAATGAGTAAGTTTTGATACCTCGCTTGGCTCATCATCATCACTGTCAGTTATATCACCTCGAAGGTACAAATCTCCTTTTTCGCTCTCACTGCCAGTGCTTTTATCATCCTCATCCATTTCATCCCAAGTGGCTGCAAAACTTTTCTGTTTCTTGCAAAAGTCGCGTCGATTTCGAGGACAATTGGGCTTGATGTGTCCGGGTTGGTTGCACTTATGACAGATGATCTCCTGTTCTTCTGAGTAGTCAAGTGCTTTGCCTATTCTGCTTTTCAATTCCTGATTTCGAGTTGGATTTCCGTATTTGCGATTCCACCTTTTGAATTTCTTTATTAGTAGTGCCAGCTCTGCTGCTCCATCATCATCATCGTTATCATCATCACTTTCGGTTGTTCCTTTGAGCGCTATTGATTTCTTTCGAGTGTCACTTCCTTCACGCTCTTCCTTGAATTTTATTTCTAGCTCATAAGTGGTGAGATTACCGATGAGTTCTTCGATTTTCATCTGTTTTAAATCTTTTGATTCTTGAATGGTAGTCACTTTTGATTCAAATCTTCATGGAAGGACTCTGAGAATTTTTCGAACTATTTCCAATTCCGTGTATGATTTTCCGAGAGCTTTTGATTTGTATACGATATTGGAAAGTCGTCCATGCATCTCCTTGACATTTTCTTCCTTTGCCATTGTGAATCGCTGCTTAACATGGCAAGGCAAGATTGTTTGACTTGAGATGTTCCTTCGTGAGTCACTTCTAGTGTGTGCCATATTTCCTGCGCAGTTAGACAATGTGAGACACGATTAAATTCAAATTGATCCAATGAACAGATAGTAGAATTCATAGCTTTAGCATTAGTATTTTGTAATTTATTTTCTAGTCTGTCCATTGATCCTTTGGTTTCTCTATTTCTTGACTATCTACAGTTATAGTTGGTGCTCTATCACCTGTCTCAACAATATTCCAAGTGTCAATGGTTTTCAGAAAAATTGCCATCCTATTTTTCCAATAAGCATATTCACTATTGAACATTGGTGGTCTAACTATGGACTGACCCTCAGTAAAAGCAGTATTAAAAGAAGCCATTTTAAAATTTTAAATTTTTAAAACAAAAACTGATTTTTTGAAAACAAAATGAATTTTTAAAACAAGAGTTGACTTCTATTCCTAGCTCCGATACCACTTGTAGGATTGATTTCACTCTAGAGGGGGGTGAATAGGGTGATGGTATAAATTATAAAAATTAATTGCGGAAGCTTACAAAATAATTTCAACACAGATCACAGAATAGTAGCAGCATAGAAAAATAGCAAAATAATAAAATGCAGAAATAGAACAACACAGAATTTACCCAGCTTCGGCAAAACCCTACCTACGTGCTGCCCCAAGGTTTTTACTAGAAATTAGTCAGTCAGACGCTTACATACGTAAACTCGCGACACCCGCTATCGACTAAACCTAACTCTACGCTCAAAACCCTGCCACAACTCAGTCACTAAGTTGCGAATTCTCAAACTACACCACGTAGTTTGTGCCCTAGTCACACGACTAGTAAATACAACGATTTAAAAAAGAGTTTAAATTTAGAAAACAAATTTAAAACTAAATTAAAATAAAGCCCTAATTAAAACTTAATCCTCTTTTATTCTTTAACAAGGCCGACCCCCTTTTTACTTTATTCCAGCCCGATCCTTTTATTATCTTGAGAAAAATGGCGGCCTTTCAATCTTCGTTCCTCTTTGGCGAAATTAGGGCTTGCGCAAATTGAAGGCACCGCTTGAATTGCTCGATCGAATGATGATTGACGTGCTTCCTTTGTCGATCGATGCTCTCTTTTTTACCACACGGCTTCTCCAATTTGGATCGAGTTTGTCTGCGATTCCGGTATGTAATTTACTCCTTTTGCTTTGCGGGGTTTGGCTTGCTTGAACTCGATCGATTTTTCATTGCCGATGATGAATTGGTTTATATAGGAGTTCGATCTCCTTGAATTGCGTTCGTCTGATTTGTTCAATATCATGCTTTCGGCCATTCGATTTTTGTTGAACGTTGATGATTTATTTCTGACTTTTTCAATTTACTTGGATAACACGGTTTAGAATTTTGACTTGGTCATAATCAATTTAATGTTCATCTGACTTTGGTCTTGATTTTTTCAACTTGAAATTGATTTGTGAATTCATGTGCTTGCTCAATAGCTCACGGTTTTGCACTGCAGTTGTCTTCGACTGCAAACTTTATTTTGATAAAGTCACGGCTTTGTCTTGACTCTGCTGCATACATGTATTCCTATGTTCATGCTTGTGACATTCATGTTGTTTGCAGTGCATTTGTGTTGACTCTGTTTTTGCTGTAGTCTTCAAGCATTGCCGAGTCACTTGATTTCAATGTGGTGTTTATACTGCTGCATATCACTGCATTTTCTTTACTGCTGTACCACCACTTGTGTCTGCACTTGCTCGATCCAATTTTCACTTTATTCGGCCTCTCTCTTTCTGGTCATGATGGTTATACTTCACTTGCTTGTGTCATTTGTGCATTGTTGCTCTACTTGACTCTTCTGAAGCTCGAGTTGCACACTGCTGTGTTTATTCACTTGGTTGTGTACTTGAGCTTCTACTTTGATATCTTCACTTGAGTCATTTGAAGTTTGTTGTGCACTGACTTTATGGTCTTCAAATATGTGTATGCATACATTCTTGATTACATTCTTGGTTACATTCTTGGTTGCATTCTTGGTTGCATTCTTGGTTGAAACTCGGCTTGCTTTTGGTGCTGTGTTGTCATTTGGGCTTGTAAGTTGTATCATTGTGATGTCTGGCTGACACTTGATGTTGTTGTTGGTCTGTAGCTCCATGTTTTGAGTTAAAACTTCATTGACCTGACGCTGCACTGTTCACTATATATAATGTTGCTGCATCATGTTGCATTGTTGTTCACCTCTCTTGTATCATTGGTGTTTCTCACTTGATACTGTCACATGCTACTTGGTCGTTGTTGCATAAATGAACTGGTCATTCTTCACTGTGGCCTTCGACCTTACATTTTTTGGACGTGAACTTGTAGTCTTTATTTGTGTCTGCATTGTCATGTTGTATACTCTCTGTATACATACTTGAGTCTTGGTTATATTGAAGTAGTCTTCAGTGTTGTGTTTGCATCGACTTCTATCCACTGTACTTTCTGTCATGTTGAACTGTGTACATGCTTTATGTTATTCTGGTCATTCATACTTTATGTTGTACATATGTGCATTTGTGGCTTCAGTCTCGAACACTGCATAGATGTACTTCACTATCACTTTCTCTTTGCTTGGAGTTGCATCTCTGGTCAAGCTTTGTACTGTTGTATTATGATTTGTACATTGAGTTGAATCCAGCTTAAACGCTCGGGTTTGACCTTGTGCTCGTGTCGAGATTTTATTTATATTGCACCTGAGTTGAACTCGTCCTTTTATTTTGGGTTTGACCTTGTGCTTACCTGCCCCTGTAACATTATCAAGTGTATATTGGTGTGCACGGCCTTGTGGCATGTACAGTGATACACTGTGCATGTCACATTGTTCGTGTGTGATGAATTCGAATGTAAATGATGATGAACAACCCAAATAACCGAGACAAATAATATTTTCAAAACCATATTTTATTTTATAGTGCAAAATATTTCTTTTTCAATTTTACTGTGTTAGTGTCTATTTTTGCAGATTGCTCAGATGCTGGATTCTAACTGCAATGAAGTTGAAGATAAATACGAGTGTGAGTGATATGTAGGGAGGTCAACTATAAATGTAAAATTGTGATGTAATTGAATTTGTATCAAAGTTGTATAGTGAATAGTGGGAGCTTGAATTTGTACTATTCAAAATTGTAATAAATATTTGTTTGAATAAAATTTCTATTTGAATTCAAATTCTGTGTTTTTTATTTTTATTCAGCAAATATTTATTTAGTTTATGAAAAATAAAATATTACATTAACAAATACATTTACACGAATATATATATGTTTATTATCATCAAACAAAAATCATATAATCGCATATTCAATAGAAAGGCGATGACACAACCTAATGGGAGCGACACACTTAGCCTAGCTGCATCTCCGCTGATTTTAGTCATTCCTGTTGATGAGGCTTGTGGCTATGCTTGCCTTTTGAATAGAAATCCCATTTGGAATGCTAACACTGTCTTCCAAGCAGTAATGTAGTGGCAGCATTCATCCATACAAGTTGTATAGGATCAGGTCAAACCGAAGGTACTACTTCTGCTACATCCATTTTGGAATCATCCTCACGACTAGTAGCAGCAACCCTTGCACTTCATTACTCCATCTTAGATTCCATATTCTTCAAGATGTCTTCAATTCAAAACGCTTGAGTTGGATCGAAGTGGTTTTCGAACAACATATCTGATCCTGGTCTCTTCGAAACAACTTTCGATAATTTGCCGTAAACTCAGCCCCGGTTCTATAGGAAATAAACAGACAAAGATAAGAACGGAGTTCGCTTCCTAACCATTGTGCACGGATTTCCTTATCATTTATCCTAGAAGAATAAAACGAGATTTATACGCATAATTTAACATCATTGGAGATGATTGTGCCATATAACTCACGTGTTTCTTTTAGATATTTCCAAAGTTACGTTTAGGTTCAGATTTGATAGTCGGCTATTTAATTATCAAATAAACAATCATTCAACAATGATTTGATTCCAAATGGGATCCACTAAGCCTTTATTAATTAATATTTAGTTAATTAAAACACTTTGCAGAACTTGATTGAACAATCTTTTTAAAACACTATTTCCAAAACCCATACATTCCTTTTATACTTGAAGAAAACTTTTATATACTTATCTCAATGGTACAAGTATATTTATCAAACTTTACAAAAGTTTTCGTCTTTTCAAATTCCATATTAAATGGCAAAGAAACTACCTTTTCGAAACATCACTTACTATAAAACCATTCACTTTATATAACCCATTCACTTATCCCTTATAGAAATTCTTTTATAAATCCACTTCATATTTCAAACCTCCTTATAAATCTTCAAAATAGATTTAACTTCTTTTTAAAATCTCTAAAATGATTTATAAAATCTATTTCCATGTTATAAAGTCCATATAAAATTTCCTTTGTAAAATATCTTTGACATTACAACACATCGTTTATAAAATCTCATTTTAAATCACTTTAAATAAACCCTTTTATGTAGTAAAACCCTTTTATTTAAGCAAGTTATTATTTATAAATATCTTTATAAAATAATTATATAACATGAAAGTCGTTTATAAACTTTAAGACCCCATACTAATTAAAGAATTGAAGTTAATTCAAAATCATACCTCATAAATTCAAAAAGATGCTTATCAATCCCAATGGCACCAATTTAGTTACCATTTAATTTTAATTTCATTCTCAAGTCATTCAACAATTTATTTACATAAGTCAACATATATGTAAATACACTTCATATACAAATTAGGAAATAATATGTCAATATAAACTAATCAGTATAAACATGTCCATACAACATAATAGTAGGATGGTGATTTGCCTTGCCAAATGATGTTCAAACAATCCAATTAATTTATAGCAGAATGATGATTTATTCTACTAACATATGTTCTAACAATCAAACAATCTATATTATAACTCATTCACAGTTATATGGTTCCTTAATTGTATTGACACTTGAATCCCTTGAATTCAAACCATACGTTAAAATAGTTTGATTCTTAGAAAAACAAAGGAGTTAGGACTTTAGAACCCTTTTAAAATAATTAATTATAAGTTAAATCCTTATTTAAATTATAGTTAATCTCAATTGAATTTTAACTTAACTTAATTTAATTAATTAAATAAAAAATTATTAACTGTTAATAAAACCTTAATTATTCTTTTATTAATTATTTAAAAATTAATTTAACCTCCATTAATAATTAAATATTAATTAACTAAATAATCTTTTGATTAAAACTTTTATTAAATATTATTAATTATTCTTTAATTAAATATTAATTATTCTTTTGATTAAATATTAATTAATTAAATAATCTTTTGATTAAATAATCTTTTAATTAAATTAAACCTGTAACAAATAATTTACTTTAAAATTAAACCTTAATTGATTTATCATTAAAAATGTTTAACATTTGATTAAATAAATAATTGAACTTATATTTGGTTAATGATTAATTAAAAATAGATCATGTAATTTAACTCATAATTAATTTAAAATTAATCTTTCCTAATCAAAAACTAATTGAAATTAATCTTAGTTTTAAAACATAATTAATTAGTAGTTATTCACTTAATTATAATTAATAAACCATGTTTAATACTTAATTAATTATTAATTATCAAAACTTAATTAATTAAAAATTAATTATTAAATTATTAACTAACTTTCTAACACACCATCATTAAGTTTATAAAACATTTTAAAGACACTTTTAAGTATGAAAACTAAAATTAAAAAAAATTGACTTTTTAATCGAAACTGCGCCCATACCGACTATCGCTATAAACGCCATAACTTGAAAGTGTTGTAACTTTCCTCATTGAAACCTCAACATCTATGTACTTACCAACATATCATAAACATAGCATAAGAGTTTTCATAAGAAAAAAAAAGTTGAAAACTTTGAAATGATTTTCAATATCCTTTAAACTAAACGCTAGTTTTTCCATAAAGATATCCAATCGTCAATGCCATATCAAAGTGTTCACTCCGTTAGCATGACATCACATGCACATGACTAAAATTCCATAAACGTATCACTATCATATCATAAACCCAAAAATCACATCTTTATAATGAAACACAATGTTTTTAGCTTTCGGTTCACAAGTCAATATCCAAACCACAACCAGCAACATATACATATTCAAACCATATAATATTCCAACCAAACAGCCACCTTATTTTACCATCCAATATTAAATACATATAAAAGTAAAAATTTCCTAAAATTTAAATAATCTACTCACCAAAAATCCTTTGAAAACTTGATACATTTTGGAATTCGAAAAGCTTGGAAAATCACATAATCCACTCGAAAATAGGTCAACTTCCCCTCGATTTTTGGATATGTATTTCTCGGATTTAGGAAAAGTGATCTGTAGAAAAGTTTTGGGAAATTCTTTTCTGTACATTTTAAAAAAATAAACACTCAATTTCAGTTGTTTGGAGGATGATATGGTCCAAATATGAAGGACCATTTTCGAACATGGATCTTTGAGTCCAAAAACATGTCTGAAAGAAACGCAATTTTGACATAGCTATACACAAAATTTGAAAATGTGGTACCAATAAAAGTTGTAGCTGTTGGAATTTCAGACGGTTTCAGCAAAATAAAATCTCCATTTTGGTCGAAAATGAGGAAGATATGATAGAAGGAAGAGGAGATAAAATGTGAAGAAGGAAATACTATTTATAAACAAGAGAAAAAGGAATTACCTAAACACCCTTGTTCTTTGCCCTCCACCCACCTTGCGCCACCTCAACACCTTATCCTCCCTCACATTTCTAATCCAATGTGCATTTAATGCATATATGCACTTATGTTTACATATGTTTTGCTAAGCATCTTTACATTTTAATAAGTATATTTATTTTTAAATCAAAGAAAACTTGTCTTGCTTATATATATGATATTTAAGTGAGCACATATATATATATATATATATATATACACACATGTGAAATGAAATCCTAAATTTAGTTATAAATGAATGTATATACATATGCTATTTTGATCACAACATTTTCGACAACTTTTAGTCAACGAAAATTCAAAAAATTCGAAAAACGAATTTCAGTAGTATTTTCGATTTTTCTTCGAACAAAATATTTTTGTAAAATTTTTTATATACTATTTTGCCATCATTATTTATCATTTAAAATATTTTTATTGTCATCGTAAAACCTATATATTGAGTATTTAAAATTAATTACATATTCGCAAATCAAATGAGTCCTTCCTTAAAAGAATTTCATCCTCGAAATTACATCTCAACCTATCCTTGAAAACACTTAACACTATATACCAATTCGTATGATGTACATAGATCATTCTTATATAAAAGTATGATTCGATCACTAATTGAGTATATAACTTCACTTTCGAACTAGTATCGCTCACTCAATTTTTAGTGCGGACTCCGATCGGGCTCCTTGTTTTGGAAATGGTGTGAAACATCTCGAAGTCATGTACTCAAATCTTGGATCGAGAATTATATGAAAAAGAGGAAGGATCTATGTACAACTTATGTACTCATTTAAAGGTTCTTACTTCCCAGTTACTTTTGACCCTCCTAAATGATTTATAGAACATTTCATAGAAATTTCAACTTAGGTTCAACACTTTAAAATGACACAACTTATTTATGAAACTTTTCATAAAATTATTTTAATTTATTAAATTTATATAATACTCTTCTACATCCTAAGAGTATACATAACTTGTGATTATTAATACTATTAACTTTTTAACTATTTGGATTGTAGGCCCAAAATAATTTGGATCTCAACATTAAATCGACCAATCCAACTTCATTCCCCAATCGGTCTGGTAAGTAGCTAAGAAGTGTAGGATGCTGGTATCCAAACTCCATCCTAGAGTCCTTTTCTTAGACACCTCTAAAGTAATGACATTTATTAGCCGGCCCAATAACATCGAATAATTTTTCACTTTCTAGATGTTAAAATCAAAAGACATTGTTAAATGAAAACAAGTTTATAAACGCTCTTATTAAATTAATTTTAACTTCATTAATTAACCCATTTAAAATAAAGATACCTTATTATTTTGGAAACATAAGAGCCAAATACCCAGGTTTTATTTCAAAAACTTTTTGAAACGATACTTTACTTTTAACCCATGGAAATATACATATAGCCCAAGTAACATCAAAATAATATCAAGGAACTGGGTACTACCAAGAAATATCATATATATATATCTCCTTACGAAGAGGGTAATATTCAAGAGAAGTATGTACCATCCGAACACATCCATTTTCATATTTTAGTCACTTTCGAGTCATTCGAACAAGTTAATTATAAATATACTTCTTCCTTTTCAAATCCCTTTTTGAAACAATACAAAATATATAGTTCCAACTAAATTGATTTTGAAAAAATATTTATCATCCACTTTTTTTGGATTCATTTGGATTCGAACTTGTTTCGATTTACAATGACAAAGAGAATAAATTACTAAGTGCACTGTCACATTTGCCTAAGCAAACATTTGACTGTCACTTAGAAGATTATTCAGATCATCACAAAACATATCGATACTCATTTCCCAAATCAAAAAAAAAATCTTACTCTCAAATTCCTTTTTTTTCTTTGAATATTTATACCTCAAAGTATTTAAATAATTTTTTTTTCTATTTTTCCCAAACCTTGCAAACCATTTTCCAAAAGCATCGGGATTTAAATTCTTTGAAAATTCATCTTATTTTTAAAATATATTTCAAAATTAAGATTTATAAAATAACTAAAATATTTCTTTTTAATAAACCCCTTATATTAAACCCAATTT
The DNA here is from genome assembly GCA_030765085.1 of Allium cepa. Taxonomy (NCBI): domain Eukaryota; kingdom Viridiplantae; phylum Streptophyta; class Magnoliopsida; order Asparagales; family Amaryllidaceae; genus Allium; species Allium cepa. The sequence goes on along the minus strand of CM060938.1, from coordinate 397,459,635 downwards.
TAACCTAAGATTATCAATCGAACGCCTTATAGTCAAATTATGAAACTTAATTCACAAGGTGTCCGCTTCAATGTTATTCTTATTTTCACTAACCCAACTAAAAGCTTAAAAAGGAAAGCTATCTATACATACTAACAATAGTCAATGCTCAAACCGAATGAGCATGACTAAACAACCCTACATGATAATAATAAAGTGTATATATATATATATATATTTATTTAAATCAAAGAAAACTTATCTTGCTTATATATATGATGTTTAAGTGAAAACATATATATACACACACACACACATGTGAAATGAAATCCTAAATTTAGTTATAAATGAATGTATATAAATAGGCTATTTTGATCATAATATTTTCGACAACTTTTAGTCAATGAAAAGTCAAATTTGAAAAACAAATTTTGGTTGCATTTTCAATTTTTCTTCGAACCAAATATTTTTGTAAAGAATTTTTAAAAACAATTTGTAACAACCCGGTATTTCGCGTCGATTTATAATCGACATTAAACGATTAATATTTTCGCTAATTGCTAATTGAAGTTTTAAAATTTGAAATTAAATTCAAATTATAAATGGTTAAAACGGAATTGTGGGCTTTGAATTAAATAGTGGGCCATGTTTTAATTTGGGCCGTGAAAATTAACAGAAGCAAATAACCGGCCTCCCCTTTTTATTTTTCAATCTCTCGTTCGCAACCCTAATGAACGATCGAAAGAAAAAAATGGCGGCTTCATCTCGTTGCTCGCTCGTCTTCCCTCGGTTGCTCTGGCTTCGCTCGATTTCTGGTGTGCTTGGCTTCATCTAAATTCGTCGACAAGGTGAGTAATTCATACTCACATCTAATTCGAATTCATAGTTAGGTGATTTTGTGTTCGGCCTTGAAATTTTGGTACCTGACTTCGGTCGTGATTTCTTGGCTTGTTTAATTCGTGATTTTTGGTACCTGTCTTCGGCCATTCGATTTGTTTTGATGATTGATTTTGTAACTTGGTCGCCTCGGCCCTGTTTTTGTTCGATGCTGATGATTTCTGATTTATTCATATCGAATAAGTTTGTTTACTCGATTGATATGGTTTTGCTTATTTTGTTCGTGGTCTTCGACTTTGACTCGATTTCATCGATGTTGATTGAATTATGGCGTTGGTTTGAAACTGTTACACTGGAATTTAGCTTTGAATTCTTTTGTGACTTTGATTTCTGTTGATCGTGGCTTCAACTTAATTAACTTCTGAACTTTGGTTTTTGATTGAATTGTAAAACCTGTTCTCTGCAGAGAACTTGACTTCCCCCGGCTGTTTCATGACTGTGACCACTTTGTTGAATTTCTTTGCTTCACTGATCATATTGACTTTGATTTTGTGACTCTGTGTGCTTCGGCTCTGGCCATTTTATGTTCATCCCTGAGCATTTTCGACCTGTTGGTTGCACATTGCTTCTACTGCAGCCACACATACTTGGGTACTTTTTTTTCTTTTGACAATTTAATTGATGTTTCGAGTTATAGCAGTTTTTACCCCTGTCCACACTTTATGTGGTACATATGTGCATATGTATCCATTGTTGTTGCACTTGCTTTTGCTCCTCTCTGATCATGGCTGGTCTGGTAATACGTTTGGCATCGTCACTGACCGTGTACATGAGTTCAGACCCTTGTTGTCTGCATTGCCTCATTTAAAATTTGGATTCATTATGTAAATGCATGCACCAGTGAAACACTAAAGAGCAACTAGATTCCAAGTCATTTTATTTTGTTCGTATAGTATGAAAATAATATTCCAGTGAATATATTTCTAGGATGCACTATTGCAGTCTTTATTTTTGCTCAGGGAGCATCACGTGTACATCGTTGCCTAGTACATATTCATGCGTGCATTGTACAAAGTTGTGACATTTTTATATATATTCTGTCGTGCCTCTTTATGTGGTTGCCCAGGTCATTTTAGTCTTATGTGCATTGTAGTATTAAATGAGTAAGTTTGGCCAAAGTTTAGTGTTTCATTTGTTCAGGCATGTTGGAGATTGTTTCATTCTTCATAAAAAAAAATTAGTGCATGCGTGAGCAAATAATTTATAAATGTTGAAATTTGGGTTCATTATGATGGCACTGTGTTGTTGGTCGACCCTTGCATTCATTTGCTTAGGTTGGTTCATATCTTCCAGGTTGCACTCTGTTTCATTTTTCCTTGGTCATTACTGACCACCTGGAGCTTGCAGTATCCTGACTTGTATTCTTGTGATGGTTGTCGTTTAAATTGGTTCGTGCATTGCACTGACTACTGCATTCACTGGCATATATGAGTTTTTTTTTCACTTGAGTTTGTAGTGTCTTGTTGCTTTGTGTTGAGTCATGGTTGTCGTGACTTGACCTTTGCATTTTGCTTGATTTTCGAAATATACTTGAGTTGAATCCGGGAACTCGGGTTCGACCTTGTGCTCGTGTCGTGATTTTAAATATATTTCACCTGAGTTGAACCCGTCTTTTTATTTTGGGTTTGACCTTGTGCCCGGTTGTGTGCATCGTTACTGATGTGGCAAGGCAGTGCACGCAAGCGTGAACTGCAGCCACACGGCATGGCTTTTATGTTATTCTATCTTGCTTTGATTTATTGATCTTTTGCATATTCTATATGCTGTAGTGGCGAGGCAGTGCACGCGTGCGTGTACTGCAGCCCTACTCGAATTTAAATATTTTAATTGATATTTCAATGTTTTGAACCGTTTTGTTTGTTCCATTCAATATTCTGATTTGGTTTAATTTGCTGATTTGTTGTTTAACACTGTTACGTGTTATATTTATCGTTATCCAATTTCTTTATTTAAGGATCGGATAGACGAGATTTATTGTGACTGTCGTCTATTCATTATTTAATTATTATTGCTTTTGTGCACTAATAACTGAGTTTGAATTAGACTGACCCGAGTATTATTTTCTTTTGAATTTAATACTCGGGTCAGACCGAGTATTTACAGGATGTAGATTTTTAGCTTTGGGTTGCTGCTTGAGCTATGAAGACTTTTCATATCTTTTTGAGTTGTCGTGTCATAGTCTAGGTTGATATGTATTCATGTATATTAGTTGATAATGTACTTGTATATATATAACTTTCTGAGTCGACTGTTGTAGTTATATCATATGTATTGTATCACATGTATTGTAACTGATATCAGTTATTATATATATGAGACTTTATGTTTTTATCTGTGTTCCGCATTTATATTTATCTGTGTTATTATTATATATTTCATCCTAAACTATTATGAACCATCATAGTTCGTTTTATACTGGAATTGGGGTATGTCGATGGGAGAAAATAAACCAGAGATGAAAAATTAAAGAATATATATATTTATATACCACTCCTATCGAGATAACCAATACTAGTGTAAGGCCTAACTACTGATGGTCGCTCCTCAACAACCTTATTCTCCGCGCTAGTTGACAGCACTACACCGTAGTGTTCTTGGCTAGTGTGGGTATAGAGGGGGGCCGTCACAGCTTGGTATCAAAGCCTGGGGTTTAGAACAAATATAAAACATAACTTAGATGGAACTTTTGTTACAACTATTTGTCGATATTTTATCTCTTGTCTTTGCATATGATTATCTTTGATTGTTAGGTATGAATTCCTAACGCTTATTCATGTGCCTTTGATTTTGATTTCGTGAAAGTATTTTGGCTTCGGCCTCCGTTTGCTTTGCGAACTTAAGTTGAATTCTTTGATGATGATGTTGATTAATTTTGTACTCGACTATGGCCATTAATTGTTGACTTCGACATTGACTTGATTTTTATTTTTGTTGAAGTCATTTATGCATTTATGCTCGTTCTGCTTTGTTTTTCCAATTGTTAATCGATTCTTCTTTTCCGATTAGTTGTTATCTTCTTTGTCGACTTTGATAACTTCTATTTCTGGAATTTTTGGGTATTTCTACTTTGATGGATTTGGAATCGAATTCTTTGGATTTTATTGACGTCTTCGAATGTGAATTTTAGTGAATTGATTTGGTTTCCAAATTTAATCGATTCTTGTTAATTCCCCGATTTGTTGCTATCATTTATTAGCAACTTTGATAACATTTTCTTCGGAATTTTTGTGAACATTCCTTTTGATGGATACAGTATCGATTTCTTTGGATTCTATTCACATCTTTGTATGTGAATTCTTGTGATTTATTGTTCCTACAATCATTTTTGTGATTTGTCACTTTAAAAATATAAAGGTTTTCTATACTAGTAGTAAATATCAAAACCCTTTTCTCCAAACGATTTCAAAACTATTTTACTACAAAACTCTTTTCCTAAACCAATCTATTAGTATATACTAACCTTTACCTCACTCGTATGAGAAATCTAATTAAACGACTTAGTAAAACGAGTGGTATATAACGCTTGCGTTTACTTCGCCGGTTAATTCTTGGACTTATTCGATTGAATCTCTTGTGGCAATTTTCTAGTGAAGATTTATAGTTTGTTCGTAAATATTTAAGTTAAGCAAGTGGTTATGGGACATGAAGCTAAACTTTTATATTTACTAGCTTAGTGTAATTGACACTTCTCGTTGATCTTGACGATCGCTTTATGAATTAGACTAGCAATTGTGCGATGTCTCTTTCAATGCAAGGTTAGGCTAGACACCACTTGTGTGATTTCATTCACACATACCTTTTTGCTTTTTGGTTAGCCTAGACACCATTTGTGTGGTTTCATTCACACATATCTTTTTGCTTTCTGGTTAGGCTAGACACCACTTGTGTGATTTCATTCACACATACCTTTTTTCTTATTGGTTAGCCTAGACACCACTTGTGTGATTCCACTCACACATACCTTTTTGTTTGCGAGGTTAGGCTAGACACCATTTGTGTGATTCCATTCACACATACCTTTTTGCTTTTTGGTTAGCCTAGACCTCGTTCGGGTGATTCAGACTCATCCATATAGGGTAGCTCCCCATGGCCTTCGGACCACCATGTGATGGGCCTCTTTCCCTTTTTATGATTTCTGGATTTCTTGTGTTGATTTCTGCAATTTATGTCATTGACTTGTTATGAGTACAAGTTTCAGGTGTGATGCCCCCTTTGGATCTTTGAGAAGATTCTTGTGATATTGATTGAGCTCTGGATGATTATGACGATCATCTTTGTGATTTAGACTAGCAATTGTGTGATGTCTCTTTCTTTGCTTTCTGGTTAGGCTAGACACCACTTGTGTGATTTCGTTCACACATACCTTTTTGCTTTTTGGTTAGCCTAGACACCATTTGTGTGATTTCATTCACACATATCTTTTTGCTTTCTGGTTAGGCTAGACACCACTTGTGTGATTTCATTCGCACATACCTTTTTGCTTTTTGGTTAGCCTAGATACCATTTGTGTGATTCCACTCACACATACTTTCTTTTTGTCTGCAAGGGAGACTAGACCCCGCTTTTGTGATGTTTCACCATCACATATGCGTTACATGTGTTGGCGAGTTTTCATGCTCACGTGTAGGTGAGGTTTCATACTCCCATTTGAGTTTTCATACTCTCATTTTGTGATTTTCGGATTTCTTGTGTAGTCTTCTGGAACTTGTGCTTCACCAATTTTCGTGATTTCTATTGATAAGTTTTATCAATTTTTGTGCATTGGTGAATTCTTGTGTCATTGACTTGTTATGAATACAAGTTTAGGGTATGATATCCCTTTCTATCTTTGAAAAGATTCTTGTGACATTTTTGATGAATGAAAATTCATTGGTATTATATTTTGATGCCAATTATTTTGATGAGATTTTGACGTATTAACTTCAGTAACCGTCAATTTTTAAATGGATTTTCAAGCGATTATCCCGCGATGCTTATTTTGTTTCCGTTTTTACGGTATTTTGGGAAGTGCAATTTCCTTGACGAAGTTGCTATGGATGTTGCTGCTTTAATCATGTGTTTCAAAAATTGTTTCAAAATATAAATCAAAATTGTTTTCAAAATTTTTACGATTTGCGTATTCGAAAGAATGAGGAAGCGAATTAAACGTTTCAGTAAAATCGAGGACTACGACCCCTTTCTTTTGCTGATTCGCTTAATTCCGGACTTGTTTGTTTGAGAATGTAAATTGTAATTTTATAAACAAAATTGTTTTCAGAAGTTTTGCATTTTGCGCTTTCAAAAGAATGAGGAAGCGATTTAAACGTTTCAGCAAAATCGAGGACTATGACCTCTTTCTTTTACTGATTCGCTTAATTCCGGACTTGTCCGTTTGAGAATGTGAAATGTTATTTTTAAAAATACACGATTTTGCACTTTCAAGGAAACGATGAAGTGAATTAAACGATTTAGTAAAACTCGTGGTTATGGGACATGTGTGTTTTCTATTTCGGTTAACCCCGGACTCGTTAATTGAATATTTGTGTTCTGATTATCGTTTTTGATAATCAGATATTTGTGATTTCTGATTACCACTTGTGATAATCAGATATTTGAGATTTAATTATCGTTTGAGATAATTAAATATTTGTGATTTGAGATTTAATTATCGTTTTTGATAATTAGATATTTCAGATTTCTGATTCTCCTTTTGGTAATTAGATATTTGCAATTTTGCGAATTGTGTTTTCTAATTATCTTTGTTGATAATTAGATTTTGCAGTTTTCTAATGTCGTATCGATAATTAGATATTGTTGTTTCGTGATTTCTGTATTCTGACTATCTATTTGATAATTAAATTTTGTAGAGAATTTGTGAATTTCTTTTATGAAATTAAAAGATTTCTTTGGTGCTTATATTGTACTACGTCGGTGTACCGGCTCAATTTTCTGCTATTCATGACGTTTTCCACGTCTTCCAATTACGGAAATGCCTTAGGGATTTTTGATTTTTACTTCTGAGCAACCTTCTATTCACATCATTGCTTCGGAGGTTGAGCACCTTCGAAATAAATATGTTTCTCTTGTGGGGATTCTCAATGGTTCTCAAATCCTAGGGATTTCTCTTTGGAATCCAGAGAATTCATCGAGCAAACCCGTTCAGGCTTTCTCTTTCATGCTTTTATGGTTGTTACCTTTTGTCCATTTATTCCTTATGACTGCGAGGGCGCAATTTCTTTAAGGAGGGGAGTCTGTAACAACCCGGTATTTCGCGTCGATTTATAATCGACATTAAACGATTAATATTTTCGCTAATTGCCAATTGAAGTTTTAAAATTTGAATTAAAATTCAAATTATAAATGGTTAAAACGGAATTGTGGGCTTTGAATTAAATAGTGGGCCATGTTTTAATTTGGGCCGTGAAAATTAACAGAAGCAAATAACCGGCCTCCCCTTTTTATTTTTCATTCTCTCATTCGCAACCCTAATGAACGATCAAAAGAAAAAAATGGCGGCTTCATCTCGTTGCTCGCTCGTCTTCCCTCGGTTGCTCTGGCTTCGCACGATTTCTGGTGTGCTTGGCTTCATCTAAATTCGTCGACAAGGTGAGTAATTCATACTCACATCTAATTCGAATTCATAGTTAGGTGATTTTGTGTTCGGCCTTGAAATTTTGGTACCTGACTTCGGTCGTGATTTCTTGGCTTGTTTAATTCGTGATTTTTGGTATCTGTCTTCGGCCATTCGATTTGTTTTGATGATTGATTTTGTAACTTGGTCGCCTCGGCCCTGTTTTTTTTCGATGCTGATGATTTCTGATTTATTCATATCGAATAAGTTTGTTTACTCGATTGATATGGTTTTGCTTATTTTGTTTTCGTGGTCTTCGACTTCGACTCGATTTCATCGATGTTGGTTGAATTATGGCGTTGGTTTGAAACTGTTACACTAGAATTTAGTTTTGAATTCTTTTGTGACTTTGATTTCTATTGATCGTGGCTTCAACTTAATTAACTTCTGAACTTTGGTATTTGATTGAATTGTAAAACCTGTTCTCTGCAGAGAACTTGACTTCCCCCGGCTGTTTCATGACTGTGACCACTTTGTTGAATTTCTTTGCTTCACTGATCATATTGACTTTGATTTTGTGACTCTGTGTGCTTCGGCTCTGGCCATTTTATGTTCATCCCTGAGCATTTTCGACCTGTTGGTTGCACATTGCTTCTACTGCAGCCACACATACTTGGGTACTTTTTTTTCTTTTGACAATTTAATTGATGTTTCGAGTTATAGCAGTTTTTACCCCTGTCCACACTTTATGTGGTACATATGTGCATATGTATCCATTGTTGTTGCACTTGCTTTTGCTCCTCTTTGATCATGGCTGGTCTAGTAATACGTTTGGCATCGTCACTGACTGTGTACATGAGTTCAGACCCTTGTTGTCTGCATTGCCTCATTTAAAATTTGGGTTCATTATGTAAATGCATGCACCAGTGAAACACTAAAGAGCAACTAGATTCCAAGTCATTTTATTTTGTTCGTATAGTATGAAAATAATATTCCAGTGAATATATTTCTAGGATGCACTATTGCAGTCTTTATTGTTGCTCAGGGAGCATCACGTGTACATCATTGCCTAGTACATATTCATGCGTGCATTGTACAAAGTTGTGACATTTTTATATATATTTTGTCGTGCCTCTTTATGTGGTTGCCCAGGTCATTTTAGTCTTATGTGCATTGTAGTATTAAATGAGTAAGTTTGGCCAAAGTTTAGTGTTTCATTTGTTCAGGCATGTTGGAGATTGTTTCATTCTTCATATAAAAAAAAATGAGTGCATGCGTGAGCAAATAATTTGCAAATGTTGAAATTTGGGTTCATTATGATGGCACTGTGTTGTTGGTCGACCCTTGCATTCATTTGCTTAGGCTGGTTCATATCTTCCAGGTTGCACTCTGTTTCATTTTTCCTTGGTCATTACTGACCACCTGGAGCTTGCAGTATCCTGACTTGTATTCTTGTGATGGTTGTCGTTTAAATTGGTTCGTGCATTGCACTGACCACTACATTCACTGGCATATATGATTTTTGTTTTCACTTGAGTTTGTAGTGTCTTGTTGCTTTGTGTTGAGTCATGGTTGTCGTGACTTGACCTTTGCATTTTGCTTGATTTTCGAAATATACTTGAGTTGAATCCGGTAACTCGGGTTTGACCTTGTGTCGTGTCGTGATTTTAAATATATTTCACCTGAGTTAAACCCGTCTTTTTATTTTGGGTTTGACCTTGTGCCCGGTTGTGTACATCGTTACTGATGTGGCACGACAATGCACGCGAGCGTGAACTGCAGCCACACGGCATGGATTTTATGTTATTCTATCTTGCTTTGATTTATTGATCTTTTGCATATTCTATATGCTGTAGTGGCGAGGCAGTGCACGCGTGCGTGTACTGCAGCCCTACTCGAATTTAAATATTTTAATTGATATTTCAATGTTTTGAACCGTTTTGTTTGTTCGATTCAATATTCTGATTTGGTTTAATTTGCTGATTTGTTATTTAACACTGTTACGTGTTATATTTATCATTATCCGATTTCTTTATTTAAGGATCGGATAGACGAGATTTATTGTGACTGTCGTCTATTCATTATTTAATTATTATTGCTTCTGTGCACTAATAACTGAGTTTGAATTAGGTGACCCGAGTATTATTTTCTTTTGAATTTAATACTCGGGTCAGACCGAGTATTTACAGGTTGTAGATTTTTAGCGTTGGGTTGCTGCTTGAGCTATGAAGACTTTTCATATCTTTTGGAGTTGTCGTGTCATAGTCTAGGTTGATATGTATTCATGTATATTAGTTGATAATGTACTTGTATATATATAACTTCCTGAGTCGACTGTTGTAGTTATATCATATGTATTGTATCACATGTATTGCAACTGATATCAGTTATTATATATATGAGACTTTATGTTTTTATCTGTGTTCCGCATTTATATTTATCTATGTTATCATTATATATTTCGTCCTAAACTATTATGAACCGTCGTAGTTCGTTTTATACTGGAATTGGGGTATGTCGATGGGAGAAAATAAAACAGAGATGAAAAATTAAAGAATATATATATTATATACCACTCCTATCGAGATAACCAATACTAGTGTAAGGCCTAACTACTGATGACCGCTCCTCAACAGCCTTATTCTCCGCGCTAGTTGACAGCATTACACCGTAATGTTCTTGGCTAGCGTGGGTATGGAGGTGGGCCGTCACACTATTTCACCATCATTATTTATCATTAAAAAGAGTTTTATTTTCATTATAAAACCTATATATTGAAAATTTAAAATTAATTAAATATTCGCAAATCAATGGAGTGAAAATTCAGGATCATTAAAGGGTTATTCTTCCTTTAAAAGAAGAATTCACTCTCGAAAGTATAATTTATGCTGCCACCGAATGAATTCCTTTGATAGGGTTACATGTTTTGAAATATTTATGTTCCTTTCGAAGACGTCTAACCAGTAAGCATAATGTAATGTTCATACAGTGATTCCCTTTCGAAACCCCTTTCGATTAGGTTGAAAAGAAACTTACTCTTTCCAAAGGGACTCAATGTAAAAAATACAAATTCTATATGCACTGGAATAACATCTTGGACAAATAATATAAGCTTATTGAACTTATCAATATCGAAATATCAACAACACATAAATTTAACATTTGTTATCACGAACCATGATGATAATATGATTTGAATTTACGATGTCTAAGCTGATCCCATAGCATTGCATAACTCAAATAGGGGTTAAGAAAATAAGTGAGCATCAAGTGTGATTGGTTATTAGTCAAGCTAATGGCCAAAATGATCTTCCTCGTATTCAAAATCAATATTGGATCCATGCGACCACTCTTTAGCATTTATCTAAATTAGATTACAAGTAAGGCAATTTTTTCCCAAATTGATTTAGGGTTACAAAGGTTTGGATTTTCTATAAAGTAAGAAAGTGAATTAAGAATTACCAATCCGATCCCTGAAATCAGACCCCTAGGGTTGTATTTATAGATGCAGGTTGACCCCTTTTCGCGTCCATTCTTTAAATGCGGTCGAAAAGTTCTACTCTTAATCTTTCACGTTCATCCCTTCACCTTCATCATTTCGCTTCCATAGCTTTGAAGGCGACCTCTTAAGTCACCCCCTTCTCCATCATCAAAAGTATATTAAAATTCTCCTATACTACTTCCGTATGCTTCTGGAACCTTTCAAAACCATCGAAAGGTAAGCCTCAGGGAAAGGGTTAAGCTTCCTTGTTGTATTATTTGGATGTAAGCGGAAGCACCCTCAACTCCTTCTTCTCCTTCGAAACCTTCCCTGGTTGCTTTGTCTTGGTGCTAACCATGATGAGTGATCATTGGAGTGAATGAGGGAGTGCTTTCAAAAGGATTAGTAGGTGATGAGAGGTCCCTTGTGAAAGGTAGCTTTAGCTCACGCAAAACTTCCTTTATTCTTTCGAAAGGTTCCAACCATTTTGAAAGGCTTGTTCTTGCTTTCGAAAGGTGCACATTGGTAATATTCCTTTAAGTAGAAGCTTGACAATGGCGAAACCACATATTTCGAAGGGTTTGGTTCCTGTATGAGAGCCTATTGTCCAATACCACCGAAAGGTGTTTCGAACCTATGCTAGGCTCTCTCATATATGTGCATTCGTTTGTGTCGAAAGATCTAACTGAGGTGGAAGGGTTGCTTTGCTTCTTTTCTACCCCTTCAAAAGCTCTCATTGCACTTGACACTTGTAGGTGCATTAGGTGCTTGCGACTCCATCCTAACCTCGTCGAAAGCTATCTCAATGCCTTCGAAACACTATTTTTGAATCATGGTGAAACCTTATCTTCAATCCTTTTGGAGCTTGGCACATTCACGAGCCTTCCTTCATGCCTTTATTTTTAAGTGAATTTTATGGTTAACAAAATTTGTAATGAATTTTAGCTACTTATAATAAACCGCATTAATTTGTTTCCATTAGTGTAACTTTTGATCCTTTTTGTTTTTGATCAAATTTTTCCTATTTTTATACAAATTTATTACTTCTTTTTAATCATATTTATTTTACTTCTTTTTTGCACTTTGTTTAATGTTAGAAAACATGTGAGATTCAGCAATCCAAATATGATGCTTCTGGATTTGATTCTAAATCGTTTCTATTTTGGGGTTTGTTTCAACTTTATATTGCGTCTTTTTTTATTAATCGAGTTATGTATAGTTGGTTTGTCATTATTGTAATACTTATTCCATACTCCTTAACAATTTTTATTCTACTTTTGCAGTTATGCTATCTTCAGGTGTATTGGAAGTCCATTATCCTGTTTTACCTTGAATTTTACTCCAATATAATGAGAAAAGAGAAGAAGAACGATGCAAGTTGACATTTTGCATTATTATTATTCATCTTTTTATTATTAGATAGTATCTATATTATATTTAATGTAATCTGATTTATTTGTAATTTTTCTCTCCTACAAATGTATGAGAATTTTTAAAAGCATCATAATAAACTCTTGGCCATGAAGTGTGTTTACATTAGCGTCATATGTTTAATTTCAAATGGCCATAATTACAAAATTTTAGACTATAGATTAGGGGTTTTCCATGTTTTGCTATTTATATGGGAAAGAAATTGTGTTTGATATCAAGACCAAAACCAAATACAATCAAATACATACATATAAGGTTTCCATTATGATTCTCATGTTATTTTATTAGGTTTTATTAGACCATCTTATTAGTATTTATACAAGTCAGATCAATGCATTGCCAAATGGTGGGCGTGTGATTCAATACTTATTAAATGTTATATTTATACATAACATGCTAATAGATGGAAAAAAGCTCTAGCTTCACTACCTTTCTTCATAGCCTTTTGCATGTATTTGAGAGGACAAAATGTTGTGTCTTAATTGCTTCTACGGCGGGTGAAACAGAGGTGAAAGCCATTGTAACATTTCCTTCTGGAAGATTTCATAGACTTGATAATGTATGCCTTAAGAATAATAAGAATGATTGAAATTACAAAGTTTTGTCCTTTGTATTTTTTATTACGAAGATCACCACATTTGTATTTTCCATTATTGAGATGGCTATTTTTGCATTTTCCATTACTTCTTTTGTAATTTCCATTATAAGATTTCTACTTTTGTATTTTCCATTAATCAAACCGCTTCTTTTGTATTTTTCCTTTAATTCCCCCCATTTTCCTTTATTTTCCTTTTACGTGTCAACTTATAAATAATGTGGAAGTAAGATGCTTTGTAATTGGTTTTTATCATGTAATTCAATAAAGATGTAGCCCACGTCATCTTTGCTGTTTCATTTCTCTCTCCTTATTTGTTTCTATTTATTTATTAAAATATCTAAACATAATATTCGAGCTTGATTTGATATTTCAATAATAGTTTTGGCATTTCTAAAAGTGGATAACAACTGTCACAATTAAGTATACTTTAGTGTAAATATAATTAACTTATCATATACCATGTGCATAACACGGGTTCTTGCTATTATCATGGAATAAAAAATAGGGGCATGCTTTGTAAACACCCCCCTCTTCCTCCTTTCTCTTAAGAACTTTCCGAAGAAAAGTAAAATTCATAAGCACTAGAAATCCTCAGCCCAAACCTGCAACCTCTCCATCACTTCTTTCTTCTGCTTACTAAAGTACCCTATACTAAAATCTAGCGACAAACCCAGAACCCTAATTCTGTCTGGCAGGTCAATTGAAATTCGTTGTTGGTCTCAATCTTCAACAGAGTACCCTAAATCCGACCAATTAAAATCTATCATTGATCTCAATCTTCAGTAGAGTACCCTAAATCCGACCAATTGAGATCTACCATCGATCTCAATTGTCTTTCTCTTATTTAGATGCTTGGAACCCAAATTTCGATGCAAGAACCGTGAGCAAGTTTCAACCTAATTTAACAGTCCTAAAGCAATTTAGCAACTTGTTCCCCTTATATTTAGTAATCTTTTTGAACATGTAGATTTGGGAATCCACATTTTCGTTAAAAGAAATGAGATGTCTGTATAAAAATTTACTTTGATACCGCTCAATTTTCTCCATAAATAAAATCTGCATCAATGTGATAGTTATGTGTCTTCATTGACATCAAACATTGTTACCATTATGAAATAATTACACGATTATATTTCACAAGTTACATTGATAAGATTAAGAGGTAAAGGCTCGAAATCAAGCTTTTAGGCTAGAGTACTAGACCATATAAATTAGTTAAAGAGCTTTTTTTAGGTAAATTATCTTTTGCATAGATAATTAGAGGCATAAGATGGAAAATAGCATAATAAATACTATATATTCTACTATTTATAAAATTGAATATCTGACTGTTCCTATTCTATATCCTCATTTGATTTCAGATGAAACACTGATCTATCATTGATTTGAAAGTCTTTTTGCATTTGCACCCACAAGCAGTTCTTAGTAGAATCTATTACTTAACTGTAAAAGCAAGAACCAATCTTTGTCTACGTATCATCCTAATTTTCCTCTATTCTTCTGTTCCCCGTTCAAAATGATTCATTTGTTTCGATAATGCAGTGGTATAATTGGGAATTTTTTTCATATATCTCCCCCAACAGTTACAACCCACTACTTCTATTCAATCATCCTACAGTTCTCAATTTGATCATATCAGCTATAACTGCTCACATATTTCTCTTCCTCCTCAAGACTCATCCAAGCATCCATTACTGTTGCATCGAACCCATTCGTCATCAACATTGCTCAAATCTCCTTCCGACTTTACCCTTTTCAACTGTATTCTTCATCCTGCTTTATTATGTATTACGATTCTTAATCATCGTGTAAAACTTGACAATGTCGAATTGTCAATGCCAAAATTTCTAATTTTCTGTAAGGCTTTGTGTTTTAAGGTTCGAATGGTCTTGTAATTTTATTTCATACTATATATAGATTATATTCCTTGATTGGATATTATAAGATCAATTTGTTTTCTATTTTCATTTCCTTCGTATTGTTGTTGAGTTTGATTGTAGCAAAATAGAAGTAATGGTCGTAAATTTGCAAATTGGTTCAACTGCTCATTAACTGTTTGTTATTTGGTTACTAAATAATACAAATAAATCATTTTGGTTATATTCATTATTTTCGTTAAAGCCTGCAATTTGACAATTAACCTTAACTGCCTTTCTTTCTTTCTTGCAGTAAATATTTCTTTCATTTCGCAAGTAAATAGTGAAGGTTTGAAAAGAAAATCAATGTATGAAACTATGATTTTCATTTTATTTTACCTCTTACACTTCATACCACTGACAACTATGCATTTTTTATTTGAAAAAATTACAAAAACTAAGTTGCATGGCATATGAAATATTAAGTGTAAAATTTTCTACCATTAGTTTTCTATCTGCCATCATGGCATTCCATATTCTAAATTAGAAGATTTTCAATTATGCAAGCATTTGATTTACCATAATAGGCTTATTATAAACATCGTTATTAAGATGGTCGTTGCTTCCCGGATAATTTTTAATAAACAAAATCAATAATAACTTTATGATATGTATATGCATGCATGTATATATACATAAACAATTTATTGCTCTATTACTTCCATGTTTCAATATGAATCCAAATAAATAAGGACTGTTGAAATTTAGATTCATTACACGTACATAACTGAATATAACCAATATTCTAGATGTATTGAAAATGTATGTATATAGAACCATTGTTTCTAAAAATGCACCATTCTTCCTCTAGCTTATGCTTTTATTTATGTTTTAGTTACATTCTAATGGTTTAGAAACATGACCGCTTTGAACAATATGTATCATGCGCTGTACGTCTATGACGGATAACAAATTTATAAACTTACAGTCAACACATCTTTGCCCTTTATTGAAGAAAATCAGGACTTCAACTGTCCTTTTTCAGTAAAGAAAAACCATAGTTGCTTAGCTTATATAATCCTCCTCGGTCCGCAGTATGGTGGGTCAAATAAAATGTCTTTCTGCAAATATATAGCCAATAGTGAAGGACTATAATTTTCATTATCAATATAAACATATCTTTCTTTGCATATCTAATTCTCATTTTAATGTAACTCTTTCCCAAATTATTTTATGATAAATAAAATTATGTTTTCCGAAGGTCACTTGATTATAAATTTTGAACATCATTCAAGCCATTTTTGGATTTCTATAGCCTCCACTAGCAATGTCAGAATCAGGGTGAAATTCAACTGTGTTTTAACATATTTTTCTTAGAATCAAAGTTTATCTGCATGAAATTAAACCTGATTTCTTTCTTTTTTTTTGATATGTGTAACATTAAAAGGATAGTTGCAAGCATAATTTGCATGTGCCATTAACTGATGCAGCCTTATGCAAACAAATGGAAGGGACACCTACAATTAGATTACAAGTGATGAAATGGTATTCAACGGGAGACATTGGTATTATTATTCTCAAATTTTTTAGTTCACGCTACATATACGATGATTATTGATTATTAAGCAGCAACTTGAACTTTTTAGCAGAGAAAAAAGGCATCCGGTATTGTGTCGATTATTGGAAATGGCGATGTATTGGCATATTGGGTGTTTTTTCTTTTATTTTAACATTTCTAGTTGTGCTTCAATCATCTCATATATTTTCATTATTTTTCTTAAAAATAGTATTGGAACAATAATTGCTCTCACATGGTTAATTTGTTCAACTTAAGAATGTTGCTAAATAAATTTATCACTTATGTTGTCAAAGCTCCTGTTATGAGGATTTGACTTAGATGGTCAAGCACCTAATATATGGCAGATCTCATGCTCTGTTTAACCTTTAGTTATCTATTTGCATTTTGGATGCTCAAACTTTGTTCTGTCTTTAAGTCAAATTTGTAATGCTAATAAATAATATTAGTCTAAAATTCTACTTACGTGGCTGTTTTTTTAAATTATCACTGGTATTAAATATATTTTATCACTGTATAGCCAAAGCTCCTTTTGGGTTGATTTAGCTTGATCTTCAAAGGCCGATTGAACCATAAATATACCATTCTGTAACCTTTTATGATGGTATTTATTTACATTTTGAACTTTTCCAAACTTCTCTCCACTCATAAAATAATAATTTGTGAGATAATTTACTCAATTGTTTAGTGAACTCAACATTATACGCTTTTAAGGATGCAGTACAAGTATTATAATTACCTGTATAACTTTTATATACATACACACACACATTATATATGTATGTATGTATGTATACACACACATACATACATACATACATATACACACACACACACACACACACACACACACACACACACACACACACACACATATATATATATATATATATATATATATATATATATATATATATATATATATTATATAATGTAAGTAGGAATGAAGTGACATTGCAATTTCTTACCTAGGAATAACTCTCTTATATCATTTTGTTATGATTGAATCAATATAAATAACTTGGATTTTTTGCACATTTAAATATTGCATCAAATTCCGGTAGCAGTTCAGGCAAGTGAATTGCAGCCGTGGATTGGATGGTATAGCATCCTAGATTATTAACTGCTCATTTGGGATAATACTTGGGAAATTTGAAGCATCAACAAGACTTGTATCTACTCTACCTTTATCTCCAAGTATCTACACTAATTTGCACAATATTTAAGTTAGAAATAACAAGCGAGAATGTATCTAATTTAAATTGAGATCCCATCTAAAACGGCATATAATTTAGGATCAGGCCTAACAATAATGAATAAAGTTGAACATAGCTTAGATGTTACAAGATTATTGGATAAATATTTTTTTCCACTACAATCTAACTAATAACTCTCACATTATTTTTAACAAATATCATATAGTTTGACTACGTAAACCACTTTTAACTGAAAATTATACAAAGTTTTTTTGTGATTTTATTTGCCAACAATCATCTTGGTCTTTTTGTTGACTGTCAAAGTAAGATTTCTCTGTTTTTTCCCAAATTTAAAAAGTTCATTTTTTAATCAACTGGTTTTAAAGAATTTGACATCTTTATTTATATCAAATACATTTGTTTCTTTATTTTTATTTTTAATAATACAGTTCCATTAGCGCCTGTTGTGGACAGAGTCATTTCATGCAAAATATGTCGGAACTTTTATTTGTAATGGATCTAAAATGCTGCATGTATAAGTTACATGTTGCAATATAA
Source organism: Allium cepa (assembly GCA_030765085.1). Classification (NCBI taxonomy): domain Eukaryota; kingdom Viridiplantae; phylum Streptophyta; class Magnoliopsida; order Asparagales; family Amaryllidaceae; genus Allium; species Allium cepa. The sequence goes on along the minus strand of CM060938.1, from coordinate 397,441,513 downwards.
TCTCCACCAACTATTTCATTCTTACGCCGACTTTGAGTGCTTTAGCCACTTTCAAATGCTTTATGATATTCAGAAAATGTTTACTTTGTAAAGAGGTGAGTGCCTTTCATAGGTTGCAAAGGCATATCAGGAGAAAAAAGGGCAAATGAAGTATTCAAAAGGTACTGGAACTAAGCCCTAAAATATGTTTCATACTAAAGTTTTTTGGCCATAATTTTCTTCATGCATATGGTTTACACTGTTAAATGCTTTATCAGCATCTAATAACATTTCGACATCAAAATGTAAATGGACAGATTTATCAACTAGAAAGCTAGAGTTTTCATATATCAAAGTGTAGCTTTGACAAAGCCCAACAACTTTTTAAAAAATGGTTGAAATTTGAAAAATCAGACTACTCAATTTTTTTGGTTTTACTATTAGAATGGTTGATGACACAATAATGATATAACATTACATAGTGCTCGAAAATGGACTATTTGGATGCTTGAATTCATTTTTTATATTGTTTGAAGAGGAGTGTGAGAGCAACACTGTTACCACCACCCAATATTTTTAGTACAAGATGTGTGAAAAATTACGGCCTGATGTTATAGTTTGACAAGAACTTTTTACTACACTTAAATGCTTCTGAGGTTTGCGAATGCATTTACTATTTAAAACAAACCACGTTTTATTGTGCAAGAGTTCCTCATATACAATTTACACAAAATATTATTTGGTAATACCTGTGTCATATCACGCAGTTATGTAGACCATTTAATGACGAGGGGTTAGATGTAAACTTCTTAATTTGTTTTATTTTCAGTTTGAACATTTGTTTCATGTTTCATGTCCATATTAGCTAGATTATGGAATTAGTAAAATAAATGACTCATCCGGTAGCAACTTTTCTGGGCAGAATCTTAGCATGTGGAAGAAGTCACATTTCAAGATTGAGAATTATTCACTTTTGACTTCGTTAAATTTTGGCATTGTGTTCACTGATCTAGAACTAGGGCCTTCGTACACGTATATCTGATGTTATTTTGTTGTGAAATAAGAAACATTAAAAGCACAATTAGATTGTCTTCCAAAAAACAACTTGATATTCAAAAAGTAAATCACATATTGCTAATATGAAAGATACTTCAACCCAAATTCTGCTATAATAGTAGATAAATCAATGCTTTGGATGTAAACCCATGCATACGAAAATGCAAGTCAATCATCGACAATGGGATGCATTGCATGAGTATCTTGTAACTGTGGTGATCTTAAGTTGTACCTTTATATAAACCTAAGCCATCAGGTACCATATTGAAATCAACAAGATAATGGTTTATTTGCTCTGGACATACCAGTAAAGAAGATAGGGATAAAGCGTGGTGCCATTAGATGAAGTCCGGCACTATTGAAATTCAACACAATGCAAGTTACGAGGACATGGAAGTTCAGAATTAAAGGAAAATCTAACCATCATCAACTTATCCAAATGTACTAAGTTCCAACCATCATATGACTGTGGTATCTCATCAATGTTCAGCTACATGCTTTCAAAATAATCTGATATTATTTTGATCACTTTGTCTAGAAGGAAATATTTTCATGCTTTCATTGATCCTCGGTTATGAATTAACTTCCACTATTTGCTTTGATTTAAACAATATACTCTGTTGGATAATTGTATCGATGATTCGAAAAAGATGAAGATTATAACTGTTGTACTTCTGACTTCAAGGATCTACTGTGTAGATTCTGTTAGACAATAGTTCAACCTAACATATACAAACGGGTTATCGAACTATCGACTTCAAGATTCAATGAAGCCTTGAAACAGCATAATCGGATCCAAAACTTGTACGATTTTGATCCCACCAAGAACACTTAATTTTGATCTTTAATGATGCAATTTCGTAGATAATAGAATGATGATGAAGAAAGAAATTGATCTGCAACGTTTCTGCGTTTGCAACACTTTCTGAGCATCACAAATCTGAAGGAAGAAGAAGAAGGTATAAAGAAAAGCGATTGGTTATTCCCTGATGGTTCCTGCGCATCACTATTTATAATAGTGAGGAAGTGTCCATTCGTCAAGCGTCCATCCTTTCCAACAGTCCGCAACCGTTACAAACGGTCGCACCTTTTCGCAACGGTTTAAAACTATTACTAAACGACCGCGTTGCTTCATTCAAATGACCTGCCAAAAATATCCGTTAACACTCAAATTCTAGATCCGGCCTGTTAACAAAAATTAATTCGTCATTTTAGACCTAAATTCGAACCCGGCCCGGTCGGTCGGTCGGAGGCGCGCGCGTGTGGTGGTGATGCATAACTTCCCTCTTACATCAAATCAAAGCTTTGGTACCCAAAGGGCCAAACCTTCCTTAAAGAAATCCATATATAAATCAATATTTTCTCTCAAATTCCAAAATATGGGACTATTCAGCCACTCTTCTTCCTTCTTCTTCCACTTCTTCTGTAACGACCCATAAAATTTTAATAATTTTTAATAAATTAATAGGTAGAGAATAATCGTACAAATTAATAGGTAGAGAATAAAACGTATAAATTAATAGGTAGAGAATAAAACGTATAAATTAATAGGTAGAGAATAAATAGTATACATTAAAAGGATCTGCAACATCGTAGTTGTAAATTATGAATGTTATTGTTTATAATCATACATGTAACTCTAATGATACGATTTTAATAACAAATTCCGTGTACAAGATATGAATTACATAATAGTATTTTCTTAATATCCTTAGCTTTCAACAATAATCAATTAGCGACCTTAATCTTAATAGGATTTGAAAATCATCAACCTTCGGATAAGTCAAATGATATTCTAAATGTTAATAATAATCTTGAAAAAAAAAACTTAATCAGAAGAACATTTTAAGTACACATAAATTTTTATGGGATTATGTTAATATGTATTCAGTAGGCATATGCTAACAACCGCTCAAGCAAGAAATAATCACTAATACACAGTGTAAATTGTTAAAAAATCAAACTATCTATATTTATCACGCAAAAATGCAAAATTATAAAGGTTATTAGTGAAATTATGCAAATCTTAACATGTGTGTAGAGGGCACATGCTGATTTTTCCAGTTTTGTGCATTGCGCTAAGAATTATTGGATCCTATTCATCGTTAATTTGCTACCATTTCACGACTTTGACCACCATCTTAATTTTTTGAATGCCACGAATGCCAAAATGATGAATGATGTTGCAAGTCAGAAGAAAATGCATGCTCCTATATGCGTTTCTTTTTTTAACATGGGTGTCTGACATGATTGATGCTAGTTAACATTAAATGACATTAGATGCCAACAATATTATTATGCATTTTCATTATCTTAATTCTTTTATCAATTAACCTCTCCACTCTTCTTTCCAATCTGATTTATAACCTGCCTATTTAATTTTCTTACCATATTTATTATTTGGTAGAATCTAGCCGTTTCATAATTCCCTTTTTCAGCATTTGATGTGTCTTCTCTAAATCTAAGCGGAAAATCTGGCTTACCCCTTTTGTTCATTTACATTTCTTCTGTTTCAAATTTCATCGTGACTGACACGCAACCTTACTTTAATCACTGCGTCAATCAAGCATCCATCTATTAATTTTCATTTATTTTATATTTATTGCCAACGTTATAAATTTGAAAGATCACTTGCTTCCCTTGTCTCCCTGATTTCACGTCTCTGTGCCTATCCTTTTGAGTTTCTTACTTTTATATTCTATTATTAGCCTAAACGTGCATTTTGACTGTTGCCATCCCCGTATTTATTTCTTTCCTTTTTGAATGTAAAACGTATACGTTTTACATTTATTTATTTCTAAACCATTCATTGTCTTTCCTTTAGATCAATCCATTCTCTTCTTATTTGCTTTAACTTCTCTGCTGAATCAACGCATAAACGTTGATATTTCATTTATTATTCCCTTTTATATTATATTTTTCTCTGTAGCTTTCCACTACCTCTCTCTTCATATATTTCATTGTGCATGCTCCTTCTTCATTTTCGAGATCCACTCTCCACCATTGCTTACTTTTCCTCCTCCCAAATTTTTCCATGGCCTACGCCAGATATAAAAGAAAAAGAAAAAGAAAATTTTTTGCACGACGTATATACCCATCGCCTGAAGCTCTCTCTGCCCCTCTTCCCTTCCCACCGCCTACAACCCTCAACTTCCACTCACGTTTCTCCTACAAGTGCCTGCTTACTTTCTTTCCTAAATAAGAAGGTATATTTTTTGTTTAAAAATTTTCTTATAAACGTTCAAAAGGATTTGAGAAAAGTTTGCATTCTTTTGTACAGATCTTGTTATATGTGAAAGTAAATAAGTTATGAAGACATAAAGGTTTACTTATACAAGATTTATATATATATATATATATAAGAGTGTTATATAAATGAATTTTATACTATGCGTTAACTAAATACATTGTTATTTATATGATCCAGTTTTTGAATATATGTTTGAAACGTTTTGATTTTTATATATACAAATATTTTATTTTATACATGTATTTTGTTATATATAAAGGCTTTATAAAAAATAAAAATAAAATATAAAAATGGAGAAAAAAAAGGATTAAGTTAACAATGTATTATAAAGAATATTGTTTATCTGCACGCATATATGCATAAGTTTGTTTGATTTCCTGCTGGATATTTTGAAAAGGAAAGTAATAAACTATAATAATTATATATATACATAAGTATTCATTTTAAAAGATATTATATATATGTGTGTTGATCTTTAATATATGTGTTTTATGTTAGAACATTGATTTTTTTAACTATACATATATATTATTTTAATATTGGTTCAAAATGAATATTTATTACGTGGAAACGACAACCATAAAATGAATATACTAAATATGTGACATTTTGAATAATTATATATTTGTATTTAACATTAATATGAAATGGAAGCGTTTTAAAGTTATATGGTTTTCATGGGTGTGTGTGTGTGTGTTTATATATATTTCATTTTTAAAATGCGTGTTTTGATTTAACGTTCATTTTGAAAGAAAGTAATAAATTAATCATATAATCTTTGTTTCAATTTTATCAAGCTAATTTGATCCGTTCTCATCAATTTCTATCTATCAGCTTTTCCGTCGAAATCGTACCATCTAACTTTGCTTTGGAAGTCGTGCTTGCATTTCATAACTCAACTTCATTGCCTATCTCTCTAACCTTGAAAGGTGAGCAATCACTCACGATTTACATTCTTTTATTTATTAAATTTGATTTCAATTGAAACGACAATTGAAATATGTTGCTGTAGTTATTTAAATTGTTATATTTATGCTATTACTTGTATCTGTTCACCTATGGGATATGACACCATATCCTATTGTTTATACTTTATTTAATTACTGATGATATATTCCTGTTGTATATTATTATCATATCCTGCTATATTTTTGTTATCTGTTATCACTCTGCAAGTTCCCTGTAGTTTAGAATTGACTATGGGTTGAAATGATACATACCCGAACGGACTTTAGAATAGGAGAATTTCGTTATGGGTTGAAATGATAGACCCAAGCGATTTTCATTTAATTAAATTTGGGATTACGGATTGGAATGATATCCACCCGTATATATTTAGTGTACGGATTTAAATGATAAATATCCGTAACACTTGACCAGATGATAAGGAATATATACAGACACTGTGGTTCATATATAAATATTTTGGAAATAAATTCTTTGTTTGGAAAGAAATATATGGTCTTAATAAATGTTAATTCTTAAATTTCTATATATATATATAGATTTAATTATATTTAATTTAATTATGTTTGATTTAATACATAAACTATGTTAATATTTATGTAAATTATATTTCAAATAGATTTTTGAAATAATTGGGATAAATTAAGATGGGGAGATAAATTTGAGTTTATTAAATGGTATCTAAATAAGGATTTATTTAATTAAATCAATTTAAAATTTTTAAATGGGAAATTTTAAAAATGTAGGATTTTATAACTGGATTTTTGATTTAAGCGATTAAATGCATATTTCACGTTTAAGTAAATTAAAGAAAATATTGAGAAAAATGGATTTAAGGTTAATTAAATAATCTTGAATCAAATGAGGAAGTATTTCAAGACTAAATAATAATGAGGTTAAATCGAGATCTATATGAAACGGTTAAATTGAACATTTAAATTTTTAAGCCTTAAACTATATTGGAATTTAAATGGTTTAAATTTGAGATTCGGATCTGTATTTGAAATCAATATAGTTGAATTTGTTATTTAGAAACTAAATTGAATTAAAATGAAAATTTAGGTTGAACTAAATTTGAATTTATTATTTAGAAAACTAAATTGAATAAAAATTTGGTTGAAACGTTGAATACTTAAAGGTTTAAAAATATTTAATATAAAGGGGTATTTTGTGATTACAAATCCGAATTTGAGATCGATAAAATTGAAGTGGTTATTTTAGGAATTGAGTTGAATTTAAATTGATAAAGTAAGATTGAATTTAATTTAAATGGGAAGGTCGGGTTGATGTTGAAACAATTTGTTAAGTTGAGGGAATTGAAAATATTTTACGGTATAAATTATTTAATATATCTAAATACTATTTTGGAAAATAGCTATATTTGAAGTGAAATGGTATTTGATTTTGAGGTATAAATTAAGATGAAAGAACCACGGTGTTATAGTGTATATTTCTACCCTGTAGATAGTTCCATGGACCCTTAGAGGATGGTTATTCCAAACATCCTTTAAGTTATTTGTATTTCAGTTGATATTTCACTTGAGTTGGATTTATTGATATAAGAATGTTAATCCCGACTCGAGTGTTTTGTGTTTTTCTTTACGCTCGGGTCAGACTGAGCGATACAGCATTTGAGACTCACCTTCGAAGTTGGAGCCTTGCTTGAAGATCCAGCTATCTATCCTTTCAGTCATCCTGTTGATTTGTTCAGAGAAGTCATCTGCGCATACTGGAGGCTTCACTACATCTAAGATATTCAGTGGTATTTTATTTCTAACTCCAGTGTATATAGTAGCTTCATGAACTACTATTCTTTATCTATTCCGCTGCATTATATTACTCTGTGTCTGTGATCTGTGATAATTTATTTACTATATATGTTAAGTTTTGCCAAATTTTAATTAACAATTCGGTATTTTGAATTATTCAAATCGGATATGTATGGTTTTATTATCGATTTGAATGGTCCAAAATAGCGGGTCGCTTCAGTTGGTATCAGAGCTTTGGCTCTAGGCAAAACTTAGCATATATGGTAAATTTATTAACAGAATCACTTTCGCTCGAGTTGAATCTCTTCCTTTCTGACTCGATTTCCTTTGAATTTTGGAATGTCCCTCGGTTCCAAAATTCATTCTTGTCTCTCTCTATTTATATTCTTTTGATTCTGGAGTATCCAATAACTCCACTAAATGATTTGTAAAGAGGGATGAAAACTTCTTTACGATTGGCGCCGATTCACAGAAGATTTTGTATCCTCGGTTTAGATGCTACTATCTCATGTTATTCCAAATTCTATCTCTAGCGATCGAATGTCGATTTGCCTTAGAATTCTGCATCCATCATATTGCTAAATGCACGATTGACCCGATTAAGGTCGCCCGTGATTTATAGAAGTATATCCATCTCCTATTTTGTAATTTAATCATCTTCGATCGAGTCTATTTTTGAATCAGGATTCTATTGGTTAGATTCTTCTAATTTAAATCTCTACCTTTGTTTTGAAATCCATTCTTAAATCACCCTTTGAAAAATCGAGTATGTTGTATTTTTGAAATTGTTTTGTACCGAAATTATTATTTTGATAACTATAATTTTATTCTATATATAAAAAGAAATTGTTTTCGACAAGGATTATATACCTATATATAAAACAAATAAGAAATGTTATTCTATATATATAAAAGTTTTGAAAGGATTTGAAAATTTGAAAACTTGTAAGAAATTGATTTATATAAAAATGATTTACAACTGAAGGGTTAAATTTGAAATTTGAGAATTGAATTTCGGTATTTTGAAATTGGATTTAAGATTTTGGAAAATATATAAAAATAATACGATTTAAAGGTATTTTTCCAAATAAGAAATGTTTCAAATGAGTTCCAATAATTTTGAAGAAATTTCAAAGAAGTTTTCAAGAAAATAGAAATCCAGAACTCACGTATGTCGCTGGAAAATAATTTCGGTGATGAGTGCACGCATCATCGACATTGATTTTTGAGTTTCAGAGTGGGGAAGATGCCACTTTAATAGCTCGCTATGCGAGTGATTTTGTAAAACCGTTATGATTTCAAATTCCAAAGTATAATTTGATATTTTCAAAAGATATATGTGTATATTTGAAACAAATTAAAGTGAGACCGGTGTTCAGTCCTCGAGTTCGAATTTGTTTTGGTATAACCCTATATATTGAAATTGATTTATTATTGATTTTCAACTCTTGAATTGAAAATGTGATTTCCCCTTATCATTTTGAAGGTTCGAACACTTCCAAGTCAAGGTCTAAAATTTTAAAACTAAGAAATTTTGAAGAGTATAAAATGCTTGATAAAGAATATAAATTTAGTTTGAAATGTTTTGAAAAAAAAAATATAATTTTGAATAATAGTTTTCAGAAAGGTAAATTGAATATTTCAACTAGAAATAGATAGTTTAAAAGTTTTAAAGGGATAATTATAAATTTGGAAACCATTTGAGTATAATTGATTTTGAGAAAATTTTTAGTTTTGAAATTAAATTGAAATTAAAAACCAGTACTCTTATGGAGATTTTGGAAATGAATTTGTTTGACTTGAATTATTTTAATTTATAAACTGGGATAATTTTCTAAACCTATTATTTTGGAAACTTTGAAATTTAGATACTTAATTTGGAAGAAAATTTGGTGAAATCATATATGATTTGGAAACTGAATGGATATTGAATGATTTGAAATTGAGAACCTTATATTATTAAGCACTTGATTTGGGAGTGGTCGAACTTATATAAATTGGATTTGTAAAAGTATGAAATTGATTTGAAATCAATTGATTTGAAGGTACTCAATTTGGAAAGCTATTTTATATAATCGAAGCCTATATAAGTATGATTTGATCTACTATTGATTTGGAAAGTATTCGATTTGGGAAAAAGGAAATCCTATATGTAATGGACTTTATATAAGTATGATATTTGAAAGTGATTTGAAAAGGTACTATATGATATATATTTTCGAAGTAAAGATATGGAAAGTGCCTTCTGCTTGATATCCGCTTTGTGGCCACATCGTGGATTCATTCTATCGATATTATTCTTTCTAATTTTTGGTTTTGCGGATGTAATACTCGAGTGTTCCCACCGTGGCGTAACCCATGGTTTTTTTTCTCTCGTGAATGCATAGCGCAATTGCCTGGCTGAGTCTTGCCTAGGGGTATGGATTGTTTCCTGGGGGATCCAGGCGTAACCATTGTGTATCCTGCAATCTGTGTAGGTCGCGAATAGTAGCGCAAGTGCCTGGCTGAGTCTTGCCTAGGGGTACGGATTATTTCCTAGGGGATCCAGTAACCATTGTGTATCCTGCACTCTACTAGTCATCATGGCGTAAGTCGCAGGGCTGAAAAAGCTTACGGATATGGATTGTTTCCTGGGAGATCCAGGCATAACCATTGTGTATCTACGAACCATGGTCGGACAAAGGTTTTAGTTTGGTTGTTTTGTTTGGATTGTACTTTTCATATCTGTTTTTTTTTAAAAAGTTTTTCAAGTATTTTCACTGGGTGTTGAAACGGGTCTACCAAGTACTTGAAGAATTCTAGCTTTGCGCCTGATCAACGCATGGCCAGAGTCTGCAAGAACGAGGATAAACTTGCTGAAACATCGAGTTATAAAAGTATTTTTGAAAGAAAGATTTATTTCGATATAAAGGTATTTTATTATAAAGGTATTTTTCAACAAAGAAATTTTGTGTTAATATTTGAAATTGAAACTCTTATGGTTTGAAATTTACGATTCATGCCCGATTCTATTCTTTAAATCTACCTTATCTTCTCGGCTTTCGTTGTTCACCTTGATTCTGTTTTTCCGAATCTACCTTCTTTCCTTTTTGAATATAATCTTTTAAAAGATAGCTTATATGTATACTACATTGGTTAATAGAAAATTTTAGTGGTATAAATATTTTTGAAGTTATTAATTAAATAAAACATATTTAAAGAAAATGATTATTAATTTATTGATAATATTTGAAAAGTATCTTGAGATAAATTAAAAATTTCATGAGTTATGAATTTAATGTTTTCAAATAGATTCGTTAATAACTAATGATGTAAATAATTATTTTATAATAGTTTTCATATACTTATAAAGGTGTTATTTAAAATATAAATGGTATTTATAAAGGAAGCAAGAAGTTTTACAAATGGGTTTTGAAAATTATGAATATCTCAAGTAAAATTTATATAGTTAAATCAATTATTTACCCCTGACTTTCAATCTACTTTTATTTCTCGTTGTTCTATTCTCCTACCTCCTTCCTTTTCGGGGACGAAAAGTTTTGAGTGGGGGAGAGTGTAACGACCCATAAAATTTTAATAATTTTTAATAAATTAATAGGTGGAGAATAAAACGTATAAATTAATAAGTAGAGAATAAAACGTATAAATTAATAGGTAGAGAATAAATAGTATAAATTAAAAGGATCTGCAACATCGTAGTTGTAAATTATGAATGTTATTGTTTATAATCATACAAGTAACTCTAATGATACGATTTTAATAACAAATTCCGTGTACAAGATATGGATTACATAATAGTATTTTCTTAATATCCTTAGCTTTCAACAATAATCAATTAGCGACCTTAATCTTAATAGGATTTGAAAATCATAAACCTTCGGATAAGTCAAATGATATTCTAAATGTTAATAATAATCTTGAAAAAAAAAACTTTATCAGAAGTACATTTTAAGTACACATAAATTTTTATGGGATTATGTTAATATGTATTCAGTAGGCATATGCTAACAACCGCTCAAACAAGAAATAATCACTAATACACAGTGTAAATTGTTAAAAAATCAAACTATCTATATTTATCACGCAAAAATGCAAAATCATAAAGGTTGTTAGTGAAATTATGCAAATCTTAACATATGCGTAGAGGGCACATGCTGATTTTTTCAATTTTGTGCATTGCACTAAGAATTATTGGATCCTATTCATCGTTAATTTGCTACCATTTCACGACTTTGACCACCACCTTAATTTGTTGAATGCCACGAATGCCAAAATGATGAATGATGTTGCAAGTCAGAAGAAAATGCATGCTCCTATATGCGTTTCTTTTTTTAACATGGGTGTCTGACATGATTGATGCTAGTTAACGTTAAATGACATTAGATGCCAACAATATTATTATGCATTTTCATTATTTTAATTTTTTTATCAATTAACCTCTCCACTTTTCTTTCCAATCTGATTTATAACCTGCCTATTTACTTTTCTTACCATATTTATTATTTGCTAGAATCTAGCCGTTTCATAATTCCCATTTTCAGCATTTGATATGTCTTCTCTAAATCTAAGCGGAAAATCTGGCTTACCACATTTATTCATTTACATTTTCTTCTGTTTCAAATTTTATCGTGACTGACACGCAACCTTACTTTAATCACTGCGTCAAACAAGCATCCATTTATTAATTTTCATTTGTTTTATATTTATTGCCAACGTTATAAATTTGTAAGATCACTTACTTCCCTTGTCTTCCTGATTTCACGTCTCTGTGCCTATCCTTTTGAGTTTCTTACTTTTATATTCTATTATTAGCCTAAACGTGCATTTTGACTGTTGCCATACCCGTATTTATTTCTTTCCTTTTTGAAATTAAAACGTATATGTTTTACATTTATTTATTTCTAAACCATTCATTGTCTTTCCTTTAGATCAATCCATTCTCTTCTTATTTGCTTTAACTTCTCTGCTGAATCAACGCATGAACGTTGATATTTCATTTATTATTCCCTTTTATATTATATTTTTCTCTGTAGCTTTCCACTACCTCTCTCTTCATATATTTCATTGTTGCCTGCTCCTTCTTCATTTTCGAGATCTACTCCCCACCATTGCTTACTTTTCCTCCTCCCAAATTTTTCCATGGCCTATGCCAGATATAAAAAAAAGAAAAAGAAAATTTTTTGCACGACGTATATACCCATCGCCTGAAGCTATCTCTGCCCCTCTTCCCTTCCCAACGCCTACAACCCTCAACCTCCACTCACGTTTCTCCTACAAGTGCCTGCTTACTTTCTTTCCTAAATAAGAAGGTATATTTATTATTTAAAAAATTTCTTATAAACGTTCAAAAGGATTTGAGAAAAGTTTGCATTCTTTTGTACAGATCTTGTTATATGTAAAAGTAAATAAGTTATGAAGATATAAAGATTTACTTATACAAGATTTATATATATATATAAGAGTGTTATATAAATGAATTTTATATTATGCGTTAACTAAATACATTGTTATTTATATGATCCAGTTTTTGAATACATGTTTGAAACGTTTTGATTTTTATATATACAAATATATTTTTTATACATATATTTTGTTATATATAAAGGTTTTATAAAAAAAATAAAAAAAATAAAAGGAGAAAAAAAGGAGTAAGTTAACAATGTATTATAAAGAATATTGTTTATCTGCACATATATGTGCATAAGTTTGTTTGATTACCTACTGGATATTTTGAAAAGGAAAGTAATAAACTATAATAATTATATATATACGTAAGTATTCATTTCAAAAGATATTATATATATGTATGTTGATCTTTAATATATGTGTTTTATTTAGAACATTGATTTTTTTTAACAATACATATATATTATTTTAATATTGGTTCAAAATGAATATTTATTACGTGGAAACGATAACCATAAAATGAATATACTATATATGTGACATTTTGAATAATTATATATTTGTATTTAACATTAATATGAAATGGAAGCGTTTTAAAGTTATATGGTTTTCATGGGTGTGCGTATATATATATATATATATATATATATATATATATATATATATATATTTCATTTTTAAAATGCGTGTTTTGATTTAACGTTCATTTTGAAAGAAAGTAATAAATTAATCATATAATCTTCGTTTCAATTTTATCAAGCTAATTTGATCCGTTCTCATCAATTTCTATCTATCAGCTTTTCCGTCGAAATCGTACCATCTAACTTTGCTTTGGAAGTCGTGCTTGCATTTCATAACTCAACTTCATTGTCTATCTCTCTAACCTTGAAAGATGAGCAATCACTCACGATTTACATTCTTTTATTTATTAATTTGATTTCAATTGAAACGATAATTGAAATATGTTGCTGTAGTTATTTAAATTGTTATATTTATGCTATTACCTGTATCTGTTCACCTACGGGATATGACACCATATCCTATTGTTTATACTTTATTTAATTACCGATGATATATTCCTTTTGTATATTATTATCATATCATGCTATATTTTTGTTATCTGTTATCACTCTGCAAGCTCCCTGTAGTTTAGAATTCACTATGGGTTGAAATGATACATACCCGAACAGACTTTAGAATAGGAGAATTTCATTATGGGTTGAAATGATAGACCCAAGCGATTTTCATTTAATTAAATTTGGGATTACGGATTGGAATGATATCCACCCGTATATATTTAGTGTACGGATTTAAATGATAAATATCTGTAACACTTGACCAGATGATAAGGAATATATACAGACACCGTGGTTCATATATAAATATTTTGGAAATAAATTCTTTGTTTGGAAAGAAATATATGGTCTTAATAAATGTTGATTCTTAAATTTCTATATATATAGATTTAATAATATTTAATTTAATTAAGTTCGATTTAATACATAAACTATGTTAATATTTATGTAAATTATATTTCAAATAGATTTTTGAAATAATTGGGATAAATTAAGATGGGGAGATAAATTTGAGTTTATTAAATGGTATCTAAATAAGGATTTATTTAATTAAATCAATCTGAAATTTTTAAATGGGAAATTTTAAAAAGGTAGGATTTTATAACTGGATTTTCGATTTAAGCGATTAAATGCATATTTCACGTTTAAGTAAATTAAAGAAAATATTGAGAAAAATGGAATTTAAGGTTAATTAAATAATCTTGAATCAAATGAGGAAGTATTTCAAGACTAAATAATAATGAGGTTAAATCGAGATCTATATGAAACGGTTAAATTGAACATTTAAATTTTTAGGCCTTAAACTATATTGGAATTTAAATGGTTTAAATTTGAGATTCGGATCTGTATTTGAAATCAATATAGTTGAATTTGTTATTTAGAAACTAAATTGAATTAAAATGAAAATTTAGGTTGAACTAAATTTGAATTTATTATTTAGAAAACTAAATTGAATAAAAATTTAGTTGAAACGTTGAATACTTAAAGGTTTTAAAATATTGACTATAAAGGGGTATTTTGTGATTACAAATCCGAATTTGAGATCGATAAAATTGAAGTGGTTAATTTAGGAATTGAGTTGAATTTAAATTGATAAATTGAGATTGAATTTAATTTAAATGGAAAGGCCGGGTTGATGTTGAAACAATTTGTTAATTGAGGGAATTGAAAATATTTTACGGTATAAATTATTTAATATATCTAAATACTATTTTGGAAAATAGCTATATTTGAAGTGAAATGATATTTTATTTTGAGGTATAAATTAAGATGAAAGAACCACGGTGTTATAGTGTATATTTCTACCCTGTAGATAGTTCCATGGACCCTTAGAGGATGGTTATTCCAAACATCCTTTAGGTTATTTGTATTTCAGTTGATATTTCACTTGAGTTGGATTTATTGATATAAGAATGTTAATCCTGACTCGACTGTTTTGTGTTTTGCTTTACGCTCGGGTCAGACTGAGTGATACAGCATTTGAGACTCACCTTCGAAGTTGGAGCCTTGCTTGAAGATCCAGCTATCTATCCTTTCAGTCATCCTGTTGATTTGTTCAGAGAAGTCATCTGCGCATACTGGAGGCTTCACTACATCTAAGATATTCAGTTGTATTTTATTTCTAACTCCTATGTATATAGTAGCTTCATGAACTACTATTCTTTATCTATTCCGCTGCGTTATATTACTCTGTGTCTGTGATCTGTGATGATTTATTTACTATATATGTTAAGTTTTGCCAAATTTTAATTAACAATTCGGTATTTTGAATTATTCAAGTCGGATATGTATGGTTTTATTATCGATTTGAATGGTCCAAAATAGCGGGTCGTTACATCTTCCCACTTCAAAAACAAAAACAAACCCAAAATTATTTTGGAAATTTCCAACTATTTCCCCCGACTTTCAAAATAAGTAAAATAAATAAATAGACGGCTGCATCACTAGAGTGACTACCTACATACCCAAGTGGGATCAAGCCACTATAGTTCCAAGATTAAGTTTTGCATCATCGTAGAAACCAATACATGAATGATAGGTATCTTTTGGATTTTAACCTTCGCTTAGTGTAAACCATTCAAAGTTATGTCAAGGTCTATGGTGGTCGTGTCTTAAACCAAGTACCCCTAGTGATAGTACCGGAACAATCACATATACTGATTTTCATATATAGAGTTTTCTGTATGCTCAGCACATTAATGACCATGTGCTTAAATCCTGAGTTCATGAGTCTACTTTAGAAAGCGGTCTTACTTTCTTAGGAAAAAGCCTGATTTCCATACTCATATAGGTAAGTCTCTTAAGGTGTTTTTGCGATACACCTTTTAAAAGTAACCAGACTTATTAAGGATATGTTATCCATTCTTTGTTCTTGCAGAATCCAACACTAAATATTATGGGATTATTGATTTAGTGTTCCATAATCATTCTCTTAACTTGTTGGTACTCATTGAACTTTGTCTATCCTTTTCAAAACATAAGTTGGGTTTCTGTTAAGCATGATCAACCTTCATTCATAGACCTTAGTCCCATTTTCTTTGATTTTATAGAAACCAATGCCTTTGGAAGACTCTTTGTGAGTGGGCCATCCAAGTTTTTCTTTGTTTCTATGTAATCAACAATTATTACTTCACTTTTAAGTAACTGTCTTATCATTTGATGTCTTAGACTCACATGTCTAGACTTCCCATTATATGTCTTATTAGAGACATTGCATATTGTAGCATGATTATCACAGTTAATCAAGACTGCTGGAGATGGATTCTTTCATAATGGGATTTCTATTAATAAATTCCTAAGTCATTCGACTTCCTTACAAGCATCTGCTAATGCAATCAACTCTGACAACATTGTTGAGTCAGATATACAGGTCTATTTCTTGGAAACCCAAGATACAGCAGCACCTCCTAATGTAAAGATCCATCCAGTCGTAGACTTAGATTTTGATTCTACATTGTTTCAGGTTGCATTACTATATCCTTACATTACAGCAGGATATCCTTTATAAGATAAACCATAGGTAACAGTTCATTTCAAATAAGCTAAAACTCTAGGAATAGCTTTCCAATGTTCGAAACCTGGATTACTCGTAAATCGACATAACATGCTTATAGCGTGTGCTATGTCTGGTCTAGTGCAATGTATAACATATATTAGACTCCCAACAATACTGGAATACACAATTTGAGAAAAGATACGTCCAGTATTCTTTTCTAATTTAATACTAGAATCTAAAGGAGTTGGTGCTAATTTGTCATTATAATGACCATGCTTTCGGAGGAACTTCTCAATGTGAGACTGTGTTAGTAACAACTCTTCCCCTTTCCTAATAATTTTAATTCTCATAATTACGTCAGCTTCTCCTAGATCTTTCATATCAAATTTAGAAGATAGAAACTTCTTAGTTTCATTCACACAGGATATATTGGAACCAAATATTAACATATCATCAACATATAAACATATTATAACATAATCATCGTTGCCCGATTTGCTATAAATACATTTATCAACATCATTAACAATAAATCCATATGGCAATACTATTTTATCAAACTTCCCATGCCATTGCATGTGAGCTTGCTTCAGGCCATAAAGAGACTTTACTAATTTGTAAACTTTCTTTTCTTGGCCTGGGGCTTTGAAACCTTCAGGTTGTTCCATATATATCTCTTCTTCTAAATCTCCATTTAGAAATGCAGTCTTTACATCCATTTGATGTATGATCAATTTATGAATTGATGCAAGTGCTATTAAACAGCGTATAGAAGATATGCGAGCAACTGGAGCATATGTATCAAAATAATCTACTCCATGTCTTTGCTTATATCCCTTAGCAACTAACCTGGCTTTAAACTTATCAATGGATCCATTTGTATTCAACTTTTTCTTAAATATCCATTTACATCCTATAGGTTTAGCACCAGGAGGTAAATCAGTTAAAATCGAAGTTTGGTTTAACAATATGGAATTCATTTCATCATTAATAGCTTCTTTCCAGAATACCGAATCTCTGGAACTCGTAGCCTTAGAATAAGTTTTAGAGTCATCATCAACATTCATGACATATCTAGTTACATTAAGGACTTCGTCCTTATCGTCTTCTATAAGATATGTAATGAAGTCAGGACCATAGTCCTTCTCTATTCTTACTCTTTTACTTCTCCTTTGTTCAATACTATTATCTGCTACTGTTACTTCCTTACTGTTTTGAGAAGGAGCACAGTCATTGTCATTGAAATCGTCAATCGTATTAGGTTCTGGACTAGATGATCTCAATGGAATTTCAACAATTTAATTTTAAAGAATTCTACACCTACGGATTCTATAACTTCTAAGGTGTCAAGAATTAGGAATCTATAAGTTATACTATTAAGTGAATATCCCATGAAAACACATTTAAATGCCCTATTACCTAACTTTGGTCATTTAGAGTCTGGTTTTATAACATATGCTAAGCAACCAAAAACTTTAAGTCTTGTAAGATTAGGTTTCCTATTAAACCATAATTCATAAGGGTAAACATTATTCTTTTTAAGAGGTACTCTATTTAAGATATAACATGCAGATAACATACATCACCCCATAGCTTATGAGGTAAGTTTGAACTTATGAGCATGACATTAACCATTTCTACTAAAGTTCAATTTTTCCTTTCAGCAACACCATTTTGTTGCGGTGTATATGGGACAATGCATTGGTGAACTAAACCATGTTGTTTACAAAATAAGGTGAATTCATTTGAGAAATATTCACCACCTCGATCTAAATGTAAATTGTTTATTTAACTCATAATTGTGTTTCGACCTCTGCTTTGAAAATTTTAAATTTATCGAAAGCCTCATCTTTAGTTTTCATTAGATATACATATGCATATCTAGTATAATCATCAATAAATGTTATATAGTATTAGTTACCACCATAGGTGATATGACTTTTTAAGTCACCCACATCACTATATACTAAATCAAGCAAGCCAATTTTCCTTTCTACAAATTTAAAGGATTTTTAATGTATTTTTGCTTGAACACATATTTCACATTTAGAGATAGTATCGAAATCACAATTGGAAATTAATCCTAGTTTATGCATATTTTTAAGGGAATTATAATTAACATGTCCTAGTCTACCATGCCATAAACTAACAGAATCAACAATATAAATAGAAAATTTCTTTATTAGATTCAACTTAACCATGCCGTTATAAGAGTATTGTTGTCTAATGAATTTACCGTTCTTGAACAATACTAACTTATCAGACTCATACACCATCTTGAATCCTTCTTTATTAAGAAGGTATCCAAAGACCAAATTCTTACACATATCAGGTACATAAAATGCATTAACTAATGTAAGAACTTTTCCAGAAGTAAATGTAAGTCCTATAGTGCATTTTCTCAAAACTTTGCTTGGAACATTATTTGCTTCAGTAACCTTGTCGGCTTCTCCATTATTTTCTTCGTAAGTCTTAAACAGATTACGGTCTCTGCAAATGTGGATGATTGCTCCAGTATTAAACCACCAATCATTATCGGTTTCACTAACGGAGTTTGCCTCTTGCACTACAGCCACAAGTGAATCTTCGACCATATTCATCTTTTTTTGTTTCTTCCGTTGACGACAGTCTCGGCCATAGTGGCCGGGCTTGTTACAATAGTAACAAGCACCTTTCTTTTTGTTATTGGAATTATTCTTCTTAAACCGTGTCTCATTCTTAGGCTTCAGCTTGTTAGTAATTTCAACATTATTTGTCTTAGAACGGGACTTAGTTAGCGGATTATCATCTAGTTTACGTTTGCGAGAGTCCTCTTCATTATGAAGATAACAATGTAAATCATCTAAATTATAATCTGTTTCCGCATATTTTAATTTTTTCTTATAATCATTCCAAGAATTAGGAAGTCTTGAAATTATAACTCCAACAACAAAAGATTCAGGGAGATTTATTTCAGCATCCTTAAGTTGATTCACTAACAGTAGAATTTCACTTACTTGTCCAACTATGGACTTATTGGCATCCATTTTAAAATCCATAAAATTACAAAAAAGAATTTTTTTTGTTACTTGCCTCGGATATGCGATATTTGCTTTCTATGCATCCCAAAGTGCCTTTGCAGTTTCCAAAGTCCTATGTGTGTTGTATACAGGAGTAGACAATGCATTCAGAATGTGCCATCTACATAGAAAATCATCCTCTTTGCGCTTTGCACATTTTTCTTTCAATTCGTTTTTATCTTTGTCAGTTTCGCCTGGTATTTCCACCAAGTTATCTTCAAGAATATAGAACAATTTGACCGTGATCAAAAAGAATTTCATCGTCTCTTGCTAACGAGTGATGTTTTCACCATCAAACTGCTCCAATCGCGTTAAATGCTGGTTCATAACTTGAAGAGCATTGAGATTGATTGAGCTCAAACCATCCACAGTTGAAGCTATTGTCTAAAAATTGTTAGATAATTGTATCGATGATTCGAGAAAGATGAAGATTATAATTGCTGTACTTGTGACTTTAAGGATCTACTGCGTAGATTTTTTGAGACAATAGTTCAAAGCAACAGGTACAAACATGTTATCGAACTATCGACTTCATGATTCAATGAAGCCTTGAAACAACGTAATTGGATCTAAAAACTTGTATGATTTTGATCCGACCAAGAACACTCAATTTTGATCTCTGATGATGCAATTTAATAGAGAATAAAATGATGAAGAAGAGAGAAATTGATCTGCAACGTTTCTGCGTTTGCATCACCTTACAGATGTCACAAATTGTAGTGATAAGGCAGTGTTCTACAACACTTTCTGAGCGTAGATGTGGAGGAATAAGAAGAAGGTATAAAGAAAAGAGATTGGTTGTTTTCTGATAGTTCTTGGGCGTCACTATCTATAGTAGTGAAGAAGTGTCCATCCATCAAGCGTCGCATTCTTTCCAACAGTCTGAAACTATTATAAACGGTCGTACCTTTTCGCAACAGTTTAAAACTATTACTAAATGGTTGCATCCCTTCATTCAAATGACCCGCCAATAATATCCGTTCACACTCAAATTCTGGATCTATCCATTCACGCTCAAATTCTGGATCCGGCATGTTAACAAAATCATCATTTTAAACCAAAACTTGACTTGACCGGTTGGATGGCAGCACGCGTGTGTGATGCTGGTGATGCGTAACTTCCCTCCTTATATCAAAGCAAAGCTTTGGATGCCAAAAGAGTCCAATCTTGCTTAGAGAAATCCATACATAAATCAATATATTCCCTCAAATTTCAAGATGTGGGACTATTCATCGCCTCTTCTTCTTCTTTCACTTCTTCCCTCTTCAAAAACAAACCCAAACCCAAAATTATTTTGAAGATTTCCAACATACTTATGATAGTCTCATCAGTATAATGCTCATGCCTATTTGATCCAATTATGCCACTTTATATTAGAATATAGTGCTTTTTGTTACCTTGGAAAGCATTATTTTTCCATCCATTATAACATTAAAAGAATAATAATGACCTTTTTGAGATTTGAAAGTATGAATAAGGTGAAAATATTTGAGGTAATAGCAAATAATGAGCCGACACGTTTCATATATTAAAAACTAAAAAACCTATTCAAATTTTAAAATAAATGTACTAATTTAAAGTAGTTAAAACTGAACTTTTACACATTTTCTTTAAGAATTCTTACATTTCACTACCTTTGGATATCAAAAGGCTGGCAATCAACTCCACTACAGGTAAGAAGACAAGAAACGAACGAATGTAGCTTCACCATTCCACATTTTACTATTTGTAAAGCAATATAGATTGCATATCTCTCTTCCATTCATATGTTATGTCACTTACATAGTTTGCAATTGAACTACATCCCTAGCTAATGTCCATATTATGTGCCTAGCATATCATTCTAATTACTTGCATTATGTACTATATGTTAAGATCTCCTTCTGTTCTTTTTATACATTAACAAATTCATATATACTGTCAAGTTTGAAATAAACTTAATATGTGATATAATGATATATCAGTATAATACCCTTCCAGCCAAATTATTTATGCCAACACATAAAATATAAAAAAGGTATGTCATTACTTACATTGCAGACCATTTTCTCCCTCACTTACCCGTATGCAGAGCACGGGTCCCGTATTAGTTAGGTCCCGTACTAGTTATAACATATTTCAGCATTAACTTCTTAGAATGTTCATAATCTCTTCATTTCCTGATCCAATTTTAATTATTCTCTAGTCTTTCATGCTAAAAAAACAGAACCGCTCCATTAGTCCTTTCACAATCTCAGATTATTATTTTACATCAATAGTACAGCTAATCAATCTAGTTTAGGAAAGCTTAAACTTTTATATCCTTTTCGAAAGAACATGATCAAAGAATTATGTTGACTAGTTATTATTTTCCACTTAGAGATGCAACGTGTGGAGCTAAAATCCAGTTTTACATACATCTGAATCCATCAATTAGGCGCTAATTTTAGAAAATGTCATTTAAAATGATAGCTTTGAAAATAAATCAAGTTATTTAATTCTAAGTTAGTGCATATGTTAAAAGTGGCTTTGAGATATTTTATCCACTTAATAAAAGAATGCATGTTAGATATATTACAGCGAATCAAGAAATCTTTGAGGCACGTAATACGTTTTCCTTAAGGAATTATTCGCCCCCACTATCTGCAGTGAAGTATGTAGCGAAATTCCTCCAGGATACAACAAATTGGAAATTACAGAAGTACAGGGAAGAAGGGAGTTTTTAATAATTCAATTTGTCCAGGCAGAAGAAGAAGTATATATAAAGGCTGAAGGATCATGACCGTTGGAAGCAGTTGCCAAAATGCTACCGTTTGTTTGAAGATACGACTGTTGGAAATAGTCGAAACTGTTCCGTACGGTCACGCACGCGCCCTCGTGCCCCAAGACCTATAATAATATTTTATAGGCCCAAACCCTTTTTAGCCCAAGCTATGCCATTGTGTCCATCTCCAAGTCCAAGTTATTTCACAATATCCAATTCAAATCATTACTATATATAAAGATATAGTTCATAATATTTGCCACTGTGGGACAAATACTATTGCAATCTTCCAATAATCCCCCACAAGATTGTAATATTGTTTATTTATGTATTCGAGAAAGTACCTTTGGGTTTAAACTTTTCTCCTTAGTCCATATATTTAAACTTCAACAGAATATTTGGTAGTGAATACTTAAACCGAAATCCTATACGATGAAGCGAAATCTATGAACACATAAATATTATGCTTCTGTAAAATTTCATAACCGTAGATTGGTTATTAATTTCTTCCTGGTTTTCATGAACATTTATAAAGCTATATCCAAACTTTATTGAAACATTGTTTCTTATGTTCATATAGGTTTCCATTCTTTGCGTCCTTGTTACTGATGGACAAATGATCACCACAAAACGTAACAATACAAACATTGAGTCCCTCATGTTTGGCAACCACTTAACTGCAACTTGTTGTTACCCATTAAACTTTAGACTTAAGAAGCATAAGGTCGGGTTTCCATTGCAGGTGATTTAAAAAGGTTTTAGACCCATTTGACAACTAGTTGTTCTAATCATTTCTCTTGGTAATCCTTTGGTTAATGGGTCTGCCAAATTTTCCTTTGATCTTACATATGTAATTGTGATGACGCCATCCACAATTAATTCTTTAACATATGCATGTCTCAAGCTTATATGTCTAGACTTTCCGTTATAAATCTTATTATATGCTTTAGACATTGTAGCTTCACTATCGCAGTAAACAGAAATGGCTGATGATGGTTGTGGCCACAACTTTATCTCTGTTAACAAATTTCTTAACCATTCTGCTTCTCTTGCTAATGCATCTAAAGCAATATATTCTGCTTCCATTGCAGAATGTGTGATAATTATTTGTTTCTTAGAGGCCCATGATATGGCACCTCCTGCAAGAGTAAAAATCCACCCAATAGTTCCTCTATTTTCGTTTTCAGGAGTCGAACCACTTGCATCCGAGTATCCTTCTAAAACTGCAGGGAAATTTCCATAGTAGAGTCCTAAATTACTTGTTCTTTTAAGATAACCTAAAACTCTACCGATTGCTTTCCAGTGTGTAATACTAGGATTATTCGTATATCTAGACAGTTTGCATACTGCATAAGAAATATCAGGACGAGTGTAATGCATAGCATACATGAGACTGCCAATTACACTTGCATATTCTAGTTGAGCAACTGCTCTTTCAGAATTTGCAAATATTTTAATAGAAGAATCAAAAGGGCTACTTTCTTCTTTAAAATTTAAATACTTATACTTAACAAGTATCTTTTCAATGTAGTGAGACTGACATAAAGCATATCCCTCACGATGTTTCCTCACTTTTATTCCTAGAATAGTATCAACTTCGTTCAGGTCTTTCATTTTAAAACACGAAGTTAAATATTTCTTTGGTTCATTTATTCCTTCCATATTAGTACCAAATATGAGCATATCATCCACATATAGGCATATTATAATACCATATTATTTGTGAATTTTGAATAGATGCACTTATCATCATTATTATGCTTGAAGCCATTAGATAAAATTACAGAGTCAAATTTCTCATGCCATTGTTTTGGTGCTTGTTTTAATCCATATAATGCTTTGACTAGTTTGCAAACCTTATTTTCATTTCCATTCGTGACAAATCCTTTTGGCTGTTCCATATACACTTCTTCGTCTATCTCTCCATTAAGAAAAGCAGTCTTGACATCCATTTGATGTACATATAATCCATGAATAGATGCAAGAGCAAAAAGAATCCTTATTGATGTTAGTCTAGCAACTGGAGCATATGTATCAAAATAATCAATGCCTTCCTTTTGCCTAAATCCTTTGGCTATTAGCCTTGCTTTGAAAGTTTGAACAGATCCATCTGTGTTGTATTTCTTTCGAAACACCCGTTTACATCTAATTGGCTTGGATCCGACCGGTAAATCTGTTAGAAACCAAGAATTGTTAGATAGAATTGAATCCATCTCGTCCTGTATTGCTTCTTTCTAGAAAACAGCAGCTCTTGAAGTAATAGCTTCTTTAAAAGTTTTAGGATCTTCTTGTTTTTTCAAACTATAAATTTTCTCATCGAGTAATTTATTTCTATCAACAACAACAAGGTGAACTATATCATCTGGTGAGACAAAATCTGGATCTAAGCCTTTGGCTTTCCTTGGTCTTTGGCTTCTTCTAGGTTCATTAGGTACATTTTAAAGCCTTCTTTTATTTGGAGAACTATATTCAATGTTTTCATCATTCCTTTTGTAGACGATTTGTGTAGGATCTTGAACCGTCATGGAATCACATAAAAATTTATTTTCGATGAATTCTATATCTCTTGATTCCATAATCACATTAGATTCTACATTTAATAATCTGTATGCTTTAGAATATTCAGCATATCCTACGAATATACTTTTTAACGCTCTTGGTCCAAGTTTTATTCTTTTCGGATCCGTGACCCTATAGAAAGCTAAACATCCCCAAACCTTTAGATATTTCAAGTTTGGTTTTCTTCCTTTCCATAATTCGTAAGGAGAAGTCTTGGTTCTCTTTGATGGAATTCTGTTATGCAAATGACATGATGTTAAGAGTGCCTCTCCCCACAAATTGACATGTTGTTTAGCATTTAAAATTAGAGCATTAGTCATTTCAACCAAAGTTCTATTTTTTCGTTCAGCCAACCCATTTTGTTGTGGGGTATAAGGTGCGCTCGATTAATGAATGATTCCATTTTCTTCACAGAAGGATGAAAATTCGAAGGAAAAATATTCCCCACCTCTATCACTTCGTAGAACCTTAATCTTCTTTTCCTTTTGATTCTCAACATTGGTTTTGAAACGTTTAAACATTTCAAAAGCTTGATCTTTTGATCTCATTAAATAGACTTGTGTATATCTAGAATAATCATCTATAAATGTAATAAAATATCTATTACCATCTCTAGTTAATAAACCATTCAATTCACAAATGTCAGAATGTATTAGTTCAAGTAGTTGAGTATTTCTTTCAGATTTTGGAAACGGCTTTTTGCACATCTTTGCTTCAATACAAATTTCACATTTAGACTGGTTTACATTATCATACGAAATTATTCCTTCTTTATACATAAATTGCAAATTTTTGTAATTTAGATGTGCTAATCTATTATGCCATAAATGAAATGAATCAACAACATAAGCAAATTCGGTCATTTCATTAATACTTAATTTAAACATACCATTACAAGCATATCCTTTCCCAACAAACATACCACCCTTAGGCAGAATAAGACTATTACCATCTAGAACTCCCTTAACACCTTTATTACATAGGAGACTTGTAGAAACCAGATTTTTTCTGATTTCTGGAACATGTAAAACGTTAACAAGAACAATTCTTTTGCCAGAAGTGAACTCCAATTCTATGGTTCCTTTTCTAACGACAGTTGAAGCATTATGGTTTCCCGTAAGCACCTTGCTATCATCAGAAACCTTCTCATAGGATTTGAATAATGACTGGTTGTTGCATACATGAATAGTAGCACCGGAGTCATACCACCAATCATTGTCTTTGGTAGCATCTGCCATGTTCAATTCTGTGATCATATCGATGTTTAATTTTGAAACCATGGCAACGATCTCTGATTCTTCGTGTTCAACCATGTTTGTCTTGTTGGTGATGCCTTGATTGTTCTTTTTACCCTGGTTAGTATTCTGTCCTTGCTCCTTTTTCTGTTTTTTGAAAAATCTGCAGTCGCGTTTGTAATGCCCAGGTTTGCCACAGAAGTAGCAGTCACCCTTTCCTTTGCCGTTGTTATCTCTTTTGCGTTTTCCGGAGGGCTTGTTGTCATTTCCAACATTGTTAATATTGGAAGTAGGAGTAGATTCAAAAACCCTTTTCTCACGAATTCTGGTTTCTTCTTCAATACGAAGATGCTTTTGAATCTGTTCCATTGTGAAATCCTCCGTAGAATGAATAAGCTTTTTTTGATAATCACTCCAATTCTTAGGGAGTTTGGCCATTACAGCCCCAACTTGCAAAGCCTCTGGGATGTTGATTTTTACATCCGTTAATTTGTTGAAGATTACTTGTAGTTCATGCACTTGGTCTAGAACAGAGGCGTTATCAAGCAACTTAAAGTCAAAGAATTCGAAAATTAAAAACTTATATGTGCCTTGCTTTTCGTTGCTGTATTTTGTCTCCAATGCTTTCCAGATTTCCTGAGGCGATATGACAGAAGTAAAAAGATAGTATAATCGATCGGACAGGGTATTAAGGATGTGTCCTCTGCATACGACTTCATCTTCCTCCCTTTTCTTTCTCTGCGCAATAAGTTCTGCACTATCCTTATCAGTAGGCGCTGGAATGGGCCGTAGATCAGGGTCGAGGACATACGCAATATTTAGAGTGGTGAGAAGGAACAGCAGTTTATCCTGCCAACGAGTGTAGTTAGTGCCGTCAAAACGATCCAGTTTAGTGAACTCCTGATTCATAATTTTGTAAGTGGAGTCTGATCCGGTTGCTACCGCCATTAGTATAATTCCTTAAGAATGTTAGATATATTACAGTGAATCAGGAAAACTTTGAGGCACGTAATACGTTTTCCTTAAGGAATTATTCGCCCCCACTATCTGCAGTGAAGTATGTAGCGAAATTCCTCCAGGATACAACAAATTAGAAATTACAGAAGTACAGGGAAGAAGGGAGTTTTTCATAATTCAATTTGGCCAAGCAGAAGAAGAAGTATATATAAAGGCTGAAGGGTCATGACCGTTGGAAGAAGTTGCCAAAACGCGACCGTTTGCGCCCTCGTGCCCCAAGTGCCCAAGTGCCCATCTTTGACCTATAATAATATTTTATAGGCCCAAATCCTTTTTAGCCCAAGCCATGCCATTGTGTCCATTTCCAAGTCCAAGTTATTTCACAATATCCAATTCAAATCATTACTGTATATGAAGATATAGTTCATAATATTTGCCACTGTGGGACAAATACTATTGCAATCTTCCAATAATGCATGTGATTGTAGTCTTGTGCGTATGTTAAAAAAGTTTCTTTGAGTCTATGTGCAACAAACATTGTTTTTATTTTATGCACATTTAAGGAGCTTTGGATTAGTATGTGTTTCTATTCGAATGAGCTTTTTTTACATATGTATGTAGATTATTGGATGCCACTGGATTTTTTTATCTATAGTTTCTAAAGGCAAAACTTTCAGTACATTAGTGCACCACTATCTTTGTCCATCTATTTCATACAACATGCTTGATTAAGATTTAGGAGTACCAAAAATGTAAAGTGAGAGCTGGTGACTTGCTAGTTTTGACTCTCGGTCAATCTGTACATATTTTGGGCTAAACAACGTTTGGTATTTTATTCTTTTTTCATTATTTATTATCATATTTATCATAATCCAACTGCGAATTCAACGTGGAGGTTAAACGTCAGGTTTAACCATCAAAACAGTGTTTGTTTTTATATATTAATTATAACTGTATACACACACACTAGTGCAAGAAATTTCTTTACGAAAATGTGTTAAAGTAAATTAATATAAAAAAATAATCTTTGTTTTTCCTCTGTATCTATATTAAACGCACCTTGTGTAAAAGTACAGTTAAATCATCGTGATGTTTTCCAAATTTATGTATATATAATACATAATACGCAGTGCATATATGAAAAGTAGTATATTTAAAACTTGTGAAAAGAGTATAAGTATAGATACAACACGATTCACACAACTACATTTTTATGTTAAAATTATGTGTATTTAGTTAGAATTTTTATTTCAAAGTTGCAACTAGTTTGAATTTTTGTTGCTATTATTAATTTACAAAAAACCAATTTGTAAAGGAAGTTTACTTTTAGGTCTTGTTTCTAAGTAATATTAAGTGTTATAACACTTGTAGATGAGCATTTAGATTTTGTAAAGTAAGTTTATTTATTTAGATTGAATTTTTAAGTGATATTAATAAATTTGATAATATTTGTATGGAACGTTTTTTAATAATTAACGTTGACAAAAAAATATGACACAAAAAGTATTACATTATTGTTAAAAATGTATATCCATATTTTATTGTATTGCTTTTGCACCTATTTTGAAAAAACATAATTGCTATAATATCATTAAACAAGCATAAAACTCATAGTTTAGATAAACTTGTGGGTTTCAAACCATGCCATTCATCAAATCAAGGTTGTCAAATGTATGTAGAAACAAAAGTTTAGGCATTGCTAGAGAGCAAACAAGGTTGAATTCTTGTTATTGAATTCCAAAACTCCGTACACTAATCAGGCGAACAATTACACATGTAATTATTACATAATTGGTCCTATATACTAATAAATTTCACATACGAAAACATTTATTAGAAAATTAGGTGAAATAAAATAACTATAAAGTAAATTCCTTTCTAGAACTCTTTCACTTCAGTCAACTCCAGTAACTGATTTTTAACTTTTGCATCCATAACTACATTGACAGCCTCTCAATCTCTTGATTTTCCCAATCTGTCAATCACCATATATTAGCACAACTGAAACAATAAATAAACTTAAATTAAATTAAATAAATGCTAACTACAACTCTATAAGAACATGGGCGTTTTGATATTCTGGTGGCCATTCTCATTTGAAACATCGCTGAATTCAATCATTCTAAGCTCAGCCTATTGGTCAAAGAGACTATTGATCTTACTTAATCATAATTGTAAACCCAAAAGTATAGCCTTTTAACTTCAGGAAGCGAAAAGGCAAGTCAAGTGTAAAAGTTAGACTGCAAATCCCTATTGGATTGATGATAAGAATTACAGTAAGTCATATTGCGAACAAACAAATTTTTTAGTAAATCTCTATTGCTCTATTGCACTTGGTGGATAATGTAAATAAATGTTGCTATTTTAAGAGAATGATTGAAAATAGAGGTACAACCGGTATAACTTCGTATATTACTGCCTCTAGTCGTGGATGGCAAATCATTTCTTGATATTATATTTTAAGCCCATAAAGAAACAATCTACGTATTTATTTTGAGAAAAAACAATACATCTTTTAGTTTTTTTTCAAATGCATCTTTCCATTTGACTCACAAAAGCTTTTCCACTTCCTTTTTTGGGACTGAAATGAAACAGTGTATGCAGTATTAAGATTAACTGTGTTTCGACATATAATCTTTCATATTTTAAATGGAGTCATTCAATAGTATATGTCACAAGATTTCATGGCTCTTATCCACTGCAGTAAATATTTAAATGAATTTTTTCATTTATACTCAGAGAAATAATACCTTTGTAGCTTCCTCATTCTAAAGTTGTATGTATATCATACTCTTTGCTTGGTGAGTACTCAAGCAAAGATGAGAAATCACATGCAAGAAGCTTCCTGATGAAAAAGCCAAAAACATATATCATAACCCTTCATTAATGATCAGAAATATTTAATTGAAATCCATAACTATTGATCATTGTCTACATTACACAAATTGAAACAGAGTATTTAAAGCATGCCTCATTTGAAAGGGCTGAATGGAGTGTAATATTTATAAATTTGAAAAGAAAAAAGAAAAAAGAAAAATACAAATAAAAATGGCACTTATATTTACTACTAAAAATAAAATATTTAAAAACATCTTATTTTAAATATTTGAAATTTACACAGTCTGAATTTAGAAAATAGTTTAGATAGTTATAAATAGTTTAAATAGTTTTAAAAATAGTTTAAGTAGTAAAATAGTTTAAATAGATTTAAATTTGGTTTAATTAGATTTTTAAAATGGTCTATATAGATTTAAATAGGTTAAATAGATATAAAATATATTAAATAGATTTAAAATAGATTAAATAGATTTAAAATAGATTAAATAAATTTAATTACTTTAAATTGGTAAAATAGATTAAATTGGATTAAATAGGTTGTAATAGATTAATACAAAATTTAATAGTTTAAATTGATTAAAATAGTTAATTTAATGGAAATAGTTTAAATTAGTTTAAAATAGATTTCGAAATTACATCCAAAACATTTTCAACAACTCGATTCCAATAAATTCATTTATATTTGACAATTCAACATTGAAATTCCAATTTAACTTCTTTGAGAAGTTCATTAAGCCAATTCCAATTTCAACATTTAACACTTGGATTATCGAAGATAACTCAGTTTATATAGATCAATTTCTATTTTAAAATACCAGTGACCTGAATTCAAAATTTTAAAGATTCAAAAGTCATTTAATTTAACCAATCCGGGGTCCGTATATAATTTTCTACCCTAGGGTCAAGCGATACTGATATTTATCGTTTCTATCCGCAATAAGGTTTTATGGTTATATATCATTTCAAACGCAATTCCCAAATTTAAATAAAGATCCATAAAATCGCTCGAGTCTATCATTTCAACCCATAACAATTTTTCCCTAATCTATAGATCGTTCGGGTATGTATCATTTCAACCCATAGGAAACTTGTAGTTCATAACCATAAAAATACAATCATCCAGTCATCCAATATCAACAATCTAGCATCCATCACAATCGTCATCCAAAACGATCAATAAACATCCAAAGAGAACTGATAATCAATAATAGGTACTAAATTGAAAATTGAATATTCAATATTAAATTAAATGATGATTAAATGCAATAAAAATCAAATTTAACTAGAATGACAATTTAATATATCAAACAGGAATCAATAAATTTCTAATCACATCACAAATTTAATTCAACTAACGTAAGATAATCTAGTAGTTGTGAGTGGGTTAAAACACTCACCTTTGATTTTAAATCGAATTAAAATCCAATTTAGGTCCAAAATTCAGACTGTCTCAGAATCCATCCAAACCAATTCCATAATGTCTGGAATTTCGATATGATCCTAGGAGAGAAAACCGCATGTAAATGGGCCTCGTATGTAAAGTTACAATCGTTAGAACATTGAATTTAATGTGAAATAAATTATAAAAAAAATAAAAATAAAATCGTATTACCCTCACACGTAAGCATAAACGTACGCTCGGAACCCTACTACACGCATTGACCTCGCGAGATCCATTGCAGCCGCCACCTTCAACCCTTGAACGCCGCCGTTACGGCCCATGCCCCCATGATCCACGACCGGCGCCGACTTGCCCATGTCAAGGCGATCCATCCCCCACTGCGCCTTCATCTTAGGCTTCACATAATGCTCCCGCCATCGCAATCTTAAGATGCGATTTCTGGTGCAATCGATCACCAAATGTGAGATAAAAACCGTCAGATCCCCTTTCCTCGACCTTCTGTACAACCCCATACAACCCAATCGAACCCAGGACGAGGACCCACCATCCATTTCAACAACCACATACGGACGACCGTAAGTGCTTTGACCAATTCTATCCAAACCATGATCCAAGTCGAAAAACAGACAATAGATTTGATTTGCGCTCGTTGAGAGATTCAAATCGATATATAATTCGATATATTTGGAGGAATTTAAATTTTTGATTTGATTTGCAATTAAATTTGGCATTGATTTTGGTTTGTCTGCGATTGGAAAGAGAGAAGCAGATAGAATTGTACGTACAGACAAATGGAATAAGAAATAGTTAGGGTTTATAAGAGGCTATTTATAGGCAGATCAGAAGTAGAAATGAATGGGCTAGATCGATTTGAAAGTTGAACAGTAAATGACCCAAAAAGCATGTTTTGTTCCCGAAACGAAAATGGGTCATCCCATATATCGAAATAGATGTTTTCGATATTTTTAAACTTAATGGAACAGGTTTCAGGTGCTAATTCCATTGTATGAAGAAGTTAACTTAAAATCAGCTTATTTAAGATTGATTTCAATCAAATTTAATTAAATTGATTTCTTGGCGTTTCGTGCCCATATGATCAAATGACAAGTCCGATCACTACGAAAATTGAAACCTCACAATAATTCACTGTTATGGATCCGATGAAACTGGTTTCGTTGAAATCCGAGATAATGACCAAATTGCTATTTTTGGTTTAATCCGAGACAGTGGCCAAAATCCGAGACAGTGGCTTAAAATTCGAGACAGTGGCCAAATCCGAGACAGTGGCCAAAATCCGAGACTGTTGCAAATTTACATATCAAATTCAGGGTTTAATGTTTCACTAATTACAGTGTTTAATTTTCAACAGTAACTAAATCCAATTAGTTATAAATTTCAATTTCAATAAATTGGTTAAATTTGGTTTTAATCTTTTTTTTATTCAATCAATCATTTTCCACAGGCCTACTTAACATTGGTTTATATTTTATTATAATAATATGCTGCAGTTTCCATCTTTTATTTGTATTAACCACTATATTTCTATTATATTGAATTTTGTCAATTTTATTATAATTTAAAGTCTCAATAAATTTATTTATCTTTGTTTCACTCTTTTTATTTCATTAATTATTATCATGTAAATATAACTAACATTTTCAGTTTAATTTAACAGACTAAATAGATAGGTAACATATAATAGTTTGTCACCATTACCTTTTACTCACATTAATAAGTTTATTATTTACAACCAAATGTTATAATTACTACTATAGCACTAATTTTTATTCAATTACAATTTCTTACACATTATTCATTAATTAATCAACATTTAAATTATCCATTACTCTTTAAATCAAATTATCCATTGATACACACATTATTACAAATTTATTTACAGTCTATACCAATTATAACTCTTAATCATTTTACTTAATTTGGAATCACAGTCAAAGTAGTTATAAATCACCTTAACTTAATATTATTACATTTTTAATCCAATTACATTCTTATTATTAAATCACAAATTTTCATTTCTTCCAATATTAAATCACAAAACCCTATTAAATTAACTATTTTAACTATCGAAAATTACGGGTCGTTACACTACAAATATTTATCTAAAGGACAAAATTAACAATTTAATCCGAAGGACACTGAATGCGATATTAATATAACAATAGATAATATAGAATATTATACTAAACTAGCATCAAATACATGAAATGTATAATTAAACTGGCATTGGATGAATTATATAGATGAACTAAAGTAGCATTTATTTTCACAATTAAAGAGTTGTCAAATTAATATATAATTACACATGTATAATGCTAAGTTTACATAGCATTACATATATAATGATAAGCTCATACATCATTCGTTTTCATAGTTCACATAACATCTGTTTTATCTGAATGATATACTGATATAGCTTTTAGTGTCCTTCGGCATAAATTTTAATACTTGTATCCTTCATTCAAAAATGTGGTTAAAGATTTTGCTTCTCTTAATTTTATTGTAAGCTTAATCACCGCCTTGTAAGGTGTAATCTAGAAATTCATTTATGGGTAAATTAGAAAAATTCATCGTTCGGCATTTAGAAGTTATAGCACTAACACATCATTTATTGAAACTGAAGCGGAACATTTATTACTGAAGTTCTCAAAATTATTGTAAACAAAAATATTAATAAAATTGCAATGGCTAATTTTGTTCTATCACTTATTGTGGACAAATGCACACTTATTATTTTCTAAACTGTAGTTGGAATCTTGAAGAAGAAAATATAAAGCAAAATCAGAGAGAACAGTGGGTAGAAGATGGACTAAGAACAATTTGATCATGATCATTAAAGAAGACGAAGGTGGAAAAAATGTAAAAGAAAAGTGATAGTTGGAAATTTATGCTAGGGGAGAAGATTAAAGATGTTATACTTGAGTTAGCTGACATTAATAAACAAGAAATTGTAAGGGTTAAAGTACAAATATACATAGACAGAAGCTCCAACGAAATAAAGGTGAATTAAGTATTTAAATTTCAAAGGTGTGGGAAGAAAAAGAGTTAGAAGAGATCCAACTTAAATCCTTTACATATAAAGATTTGATTATCACAATAAACTAGAAATCAAGGTTGACTTAATTGGTGGTAGTGGTGAATGAAATATAGAATTTGTTGTGCCAATAATGGTGGATGGAAAGAGGATAATGCAATATGTCAAAGGAAGCCATTAGGGAGGTGGAGAAAGAATGGTGCAGCTATGTAATGATGTATGTGATAAGCCTCAGACCATGCTTCAAAGCTTTAGAGACATGCAAAATGTAACTGAAAAACAAAAGAGAACTTCATTATATGGTATAGGAAAAATGGGTTAAGTCCTATTAGATTTAATAACAAGGAGGATTGCAATAAGATCTTGGAAGAAGAACTTTTTCTCTTTTGCCAACATTTAATCATCATGAAGAAAAATTAATCCAAATATGAAAATAGATGGGGATCTTCTTATAAGCATGCTGATGTGGATATCTCTTCCTTGGTTGATTTTAGACCATGAGATCCTCATGCACTAGGTGCTTTAGTAAATTCCCTAGGAACTCCTATCAAGATGGATGAAGCTACTCTTAATAGGATGAGAAGTTCATTTATGAGAGTTCTTGTGGATATCAAAGCAGAATTTAGATTCCCAATGTTTCTAGAGGGGACAGGAGAGGATGGAGAAATTTACCAACATGAGGTATGATATGAGAATCCACCAGCAAGATATGGAAACAATATTTTCTTTAGGCATACTAGGGCACTTTGCCCTATGAGTAAGCATGGGTCCCTAAAGAAGACGCTGAAAATAAATAATTTATGGAAAAATTAGGAGCGTTGAGGGAAAACGAAACATATAACATAGAAGGATGAATTTTGGTAAATGAGGTAAATGAAATAGGGAGTAAAAATGCAATAATAGATGAACAAATCCAAAATTTAGAGAATGGCGACGTTAATAAAAAGCACCCAGCAAAGTTTTTGCAGGAATCAATGTAGTTTGGTTTAAAGGAGGAAAAGGTGGTGTCATCTTAAGCTTTGAAAGAGATAAAGAAGGCAATAACACAATAGTTCAAGTGAAGGAAGTTGGAAAGGATAACTTGATAATCTAGAATTCTTGGACAAGAATATTAGGGGAGGTAAAGAGTCCTCGTCTGGTAAAAAGGAGGGCGCAACACGGAAGAAAAATGAACAAATCCTAGTCACTAGAACTCTAAATTAGGAGCAAAAGAGGCTACCGAACACATCCAGGCTTCCATTGCACTGCCAGATGCTCCATTGCTTCCAAAGGATAACTCATCCCTAGGCATTCCTTGGAAAGATGCTGCAATGCATGAGAGAAATCATGATCAACTTAAGGCTTATGACTGGAACTCAATTTCTAAAATTTCTCCCAAAAACCCTAGTAGTGCAATTAAAAAACTACAAAAAATCAAGAGAAAATTATTGGTGAAGAAAAACCCGAAATGGAATGAAGAACGGAAGAAAACGAAAGAAGAAAATAATGGTACCATACAGCAGGGTTGGGAACTTAAAAGTAGACACAAACATTATAAATGACGTTTAACGTATGGAGCATAAGGGGGTTTTGCAAACTCAACATAAAAATGGAGATTAAGAAACTAATAAATAAGAGTAATTTAGATTGTTTTGGTATAATGGAGAATAAGTTGAAAGCATATGAAATAAATGCCTTAAAGAGTTCATTTGAATCTAAGTTGGATATAATAAATAATGTAAGATGCTACTTAAAATGTCGCATTATGGTGTTAATAGATAGAGAAGTTTGGAGATATACTTTTATAAGCATGAGTGACTAACACATTATGATTGAATTCATCAACTAAGGTGGAGTAAAATGTAACCTTTCTGTCATATATGCGCATAACTTTGAAGTGCTTGAAGAGAAGTTGTTGTACAATTTAGAGAATGCCTTTCAAATCTATAGATCATGGATTATTATGGGTGATTGTAATCACATTTGGAGACAATAAGATATAAAAGGATGGAATCAAGTGCCATATAGTAAAATGAATGAAATCGATAGTTTGATATATAAGACTTGTATGGTAGTAGTGGTGGTTAAGGGATATGGTTTTTTATGGTTGTCGGGTCCGAATAGAAACATTTTTCCAATGATAGATAGAGTGTTTGCTAACTTAGAGTGGCTAAATACCTTCAGTAATATGGACGTCAGATATCTCCCATCTGAAGTTAGTGGTCATACCCTAAATGGATCTCATTGACGGAAGGTAAATAAGAAAGTAGAATATCGTTCATATATATGAATAATTGAAACATATATGAAGACTACAATAGTGTCATTGAAGAGGAATGGGGACCTCTAGTAGTGGGCATGCCGATGTTCAGACTGCTATAGAAACATAAGTTGGTCAAAGAAAAGCTTGGATTTTGAAGTTGAAACAAAAGTAAGACTAAAAAAGATGTGGAAGTTTATAGGAATAAATGTAGGGGGCTTTAGAAACAATTAGGAATGCAACATAAATCCAGAATGGGAATGGTTCTACAACGTATGAAAGAAAAGCTGGAAATGACTACTGAAAAAGAATATTCAGGCACAAAATTTCTAAATGTGATTGGCAGGAAACTACATCTTTTTTCTATGTCAAAATACCAAATAAAAGATGTCAATAGAACTGGGGTCAAATTTCACAGGATGGACAGCCGTATGTAGATCAACAAAATTTACACAAAAAGCAATGGACTACATCAGAACCATGTACAATCAAAGACATAATAGAAACTTCCTTAAAGGTTGTGGGTAAGAAGATAATATCAGAATATGGAAAAAATTTCAAAATGATCATATTGATATGGAAGAGGAAAAGGAAGTGATATTCAATGCCAAAGATGATACATCCTAAGGACTAAACAACCTGAATGTTAATTTTACAAACTACATTGGAACAGAGTGAAAAATAGAGTAGTTGTGACGACCCGGGTTTTCGAACTAGTAAAAATCGATGAAAAACCCGTCTATTTTGAAAATACGAATGAAAACTGCCAACTTAATACATAATGTTTGAAAAATATCCAACATTACTAAATGTATAGGATACAACTTTCAATTCTACAAGCTATTAGAGTAATCATTTATTCTATAGGGTGCATTAATACAAATCCAAATCAAATACTACAAATAAACTGTAAATCTAGTGTGCAACTCTGACGAGAAACAACAATATCCTTACCTGCAAACTCAATAAACAATGTGAATATAGAATAAAGTAGTAAGCAGGAATGATACAACGATACACGATATATGACAAACAATGAACAGAAAAATGTTACGTTATTATTGGGGTTGCACCACTACTACTTGTGACTACTACGTATCCTTATCTAGTTGGGCACCCAATTAGATAACATGATCAAGCTATCGTAGTTCTCCTACTGCAAATAGGACTCATGGAGCCTATGTGTAACAACCCGCTATTTTAGACCATTCAAATCTACAATAAAACCACACATGTCGGACTTTAATAATTCAAAATACCAGATTGTTAATTTAAATTGGGCAAAACTCAGAATATGCAGTAAATAAATCATAGATATAGAGTATTAGACAATAATGCATCGGAAGCAAAGAGATGGTAGTTCATGAAGCTACTATATATATACATCAGAGTTAAACAAGATACAACAGGAGTAACAAGATACAATAGAAGTCTCAAAACAATAATCTAGTACCAATCTGAATACATCACTGGAATCGATAGAATAACTGAAAGCAGAATCAATAGATGGATCCAAGCTAAGCTCCAACCCCGAAGGCGAGTTTCGAATGCAATATCACTCAGTCTGACCCGAGCGTAAAGCAAAACACAAAACACTCGAGTCAGGATTAAGATTCTTATATCAATAAATCCAACTCAAGTGAAATAACAACTGAAATACAAGTAACTCAAAGGATGTTTGGAATAGCCATCCTCTAAGGATCCGTTAAACTATTTACTATGTAGTAATATACGCTATTATAATAATGTCTAAAATAAAGTATAATCTATTTAAAAATAGCGTTAAGGCATTACCCATATCCCCCTTAACACATTTTATAGTGCCAATAGTCTATACAGTACCGTCGTACCTCCAGATCGGGAGGCTACCACAAATACTCCATAGGTACGACACAATCAAACTCGTACAAGATGCGCTAGGGTAGGTGACACAGCACAATAAGGCAATGCCAGGGTAGATATACCAATTACGCATCTGGACCGATGGTAACGCATAGCATCTACTACCGCCAACATCGAGCCACACTTCCAAAATCAAAGGTGCACTTAATCAATCACAAAGTAATAGAACGGTATCGAAGAAGTGTGTCCGACAAGAGGAGCTACCTCATTGGTCCAGAATCGCTCATGTGTTAGCCACCTTATGCCAACTTACGGGAGTCGGGTCCACGTATATACCTCAATAGGACGTCGCCACCATCCTACTTCATTCTAGAATCTCCACCACGTACACGGTTGTTAAAGTAGTTTTCGGAGTTGGCAGAGAGTATGACAACTTCCGATCCTGGTCTCTTTAACAACCAAATGTTATTATAACACCACGGTCATTTTGAAATAATTTATACTTTAAAAACCAAAATATCATTGCCATTTCAAAATCAAATACGATATCATTCCATTTCAAATCAAATAAGATATCATTTCCAAAAATCATAGCACTTTCAAAGTTATAATATTTTCGAAACCAAGCACTTGAAATTAAAACTCTTTCGAAACATAATACTTTGAAATCATAATACTTCCCGCTCAACCGATTTAAATATTAAAATAATATATATAATAAAAAAAATTCCTCAAATTTCACAAATTAATTTCAAATCGACTCGAATTTCAAAAATTCAAATTTAATTAGATTTCAAATCATTAATTCAAAATTAGCCTCTAAATAAGCCATTCAAAATTATATCGACTTCAAATATTGATTTGAACCTCAAATAAACCATTATATTTTCATATATTTCAAAGCTTTAATTATTCCATAATTTCAGAACTAAATTTTGATAATTTCATATATATATCAAATTCACTTTACTATTATTTAGTTTTGAAATA
Source organism: Allium cepa (assembly GCA_030765085.1). Taxonomy (NCBI): domain Eukaryota; kingdom Viridiplantae; phylum Streptophyta; class Magnoliopsida; order Asparagales; family Amaryllidaceae; genus Allium; species Allium cepa. The sequence continues at coordinate 397,402,100 of CM060938.1, read as the reverse complement.
TTTACTTAATCATTTCAATAATCATCTAAACACAACTTAAATTTACCAATTTAAATAAAAAAATATCCATTTAAATTTATATGAATTTTAAATATTCATTTAAGGCATTTTAATCAAATTCAAATTATAAAACATATCTTTAAAATTTCAAATTTAATAAATTTCAAATCAAACTTATTTAAGAAAAATTCTTAAATAAATTAATTTCAAATCAATTTCAAATTTAATCTTTGCAACCTAAAATCATTATAAAATCTATATTTGAAAAAATATATATATCAACGTTATTAAATCAAATTTAATAAATCTTTAAAAATCAATATTTATCAAAACCATATATTTCTTTTCAAAAACCCTAGAAACCCATTTCAAAATATTATATATAGACCAGCGGTGTCTGTATATAATTTTCTATCTTATGGTCAAGTGATATTGATGTTTATCATTTCAATCCGCAATTTAAATATATACGGGTATATATCATTGCAACCCGCAATCCCAAATTCATTTTAATGAAATTCGTTTGGGTCTATCATTTCAACCATAACGATTTTCTCCTATTCTATAATCGGTTCGGGTATGTATCATTTTAACCCATATTAAATTCTATACTAATAGGGAACTTGCAGAGTGATAACAGATATGATAATAATATAACAGGCATAAATCATCAATATAAATAACATATAATGGTGTCAGATGTCACATGTGAACAGATACAGATAATCGCATATATAACAATGTAAATAACTAACAACAACATATTTCAATTGTCGTTTTAATTGAAATCAAATTTAATAAATATAAGAAAGTTAATTGTGAGTGATTGCTCACATTTCGAGGTTAGGGTCGAATGGAGATGAGACGAATTACGAATTCCAGCACGAATCCTAAAACAAATCTAGATTGGCTCGAATTTGACGACAAAGCTGATAGATACATCTATTTATATTTTAAAAAAAATCAATATTCAACTTAAACACAAATCAAAAATAAAATCTATATTTATACATATATTTTAAACCAATATACAGCAAGATCTTTATATTTAAAATTCAAAAACCAATGCCCCTAATAATATTAATATAAATTTAAATAATTACTACAATTATTAAAGCACACACATATATATAAAACTAGAAATCGATAGGCACGGGTAGTGCAATATATATTACAGGCTTGATGTATATAAATGTATTCACAAATCCAACAGAATATATTACTCATACCTCTGTTTATATGAAATCTTCTTATAAAACACATGCTATAAATGTTATATATTTTATATACTTTGTATAAATATACGTTATAAACAACTTTCTACAAACTATATATATAAAATAAGAAAGTATAAAACAAAAAAAACAAAAATATTTATATGAATATACAAACAGCTTAGGTGTGCTATGAACGGATATATATATAAACAACTCATATAACACATTACCCAATTATATGTGCATATATAACTTAAGTAGTATAATTAATAAAATCAGATTATGTACAGCGCTATTAAAACATATAGACGGCTAATATATACATAGATCTTATAACTTTCAAAGTGTAACTTATACATTATTATATATATATATATATATATATATATACACACACACACACACACACACACGAACAGTAAAATACTTAATAAACAACTATTTGTATATAACATACGTATACAAAATGAAATTGGATAGAATTGGTTCTATGTTGAAGTACATATGTATACAACCTTATATCATATATATAGAAACAATGATTAATTAAACAAATACATATTTCAACCTTCATAATAAAAATCAATATAGCTAATATAACATAATATATACTCACAGATTACGAAACCTATATAACAACACATATATAATTTGTATACTAACCACATATATAGACTAACAGTATATAATTTTTTATAAAACTAATGTGCCAAACTCTGGAAAAACATATAAACCTATATAAAGCATATACCAGTTTAGGCATTGAGCCCGCATACACATACGAGCATTTACAAAACTATTTTTCTTCTCTTTTTTCACTTTACATAAAACAGAACTAACGGAAAAAAATTATGCATACGAACATTATATATAAAGAGTATACCTTGGTTATCAGCTGCGGGTAGAAAAGTGTATAAATTTTATAAACTTACACATATAAACTAATATATACATACATACATACATACATACATACATACATACATACATACATACATACATACATACATACATACATACATACATACATACATATATATATATATATATATAAATTTATAAAATAAAAAAATCAGATCGAACACTATTTTAATCATAATTATATACACTAAATTTATAAACTGAGAGAAGCAGGCAAATAAAACACGCAAGATTTACTATTGCTCAAATACGAAAGCCATTATATACAAACTGTATGAAGAGGATAGATAGGATTACTCGATCAAGCATGCAAATCTCGGTGGAAGGCTATGGCGGGTGCGAGCTCGGTCTCGGCAGAGATGGGGTAGGCTTGCCGCATGGCTTCAGCCAGCCTTGCTGGAGGTGGCGAGTCATGCAGGAGAAGCGGATAGGGGATATGCAGCAATGGTGATGGGTTTGGCATCGGGCGAAATGGCTGTGCATGGGTCGGTGATGTTGTCGATAGGTTTGGCTGTGGCTTCGGGTTGCTAAGGCATGGGCGGTAAAAGCCTAGGTCGGAGAGTGGAATCGGTGGAAGAGCGAGAGGAGAGAGGGTGGATTTGCAATGAAAGGCATGAATGGGAACGGTTCATAAATTAATGGGATGAAAACGTTTTTTTTTTGTAGAGAAGAAGCAGCGGCTCTCTGTTACTTTATATGGTACATATGTTGCAATAGAGGTCCCAGAAACTAAAAAAGTGAAAAATGGAACAAAACGTATGAACCAAAATAAATGGCAATGAACCGGATAATTATAAAGTTTAACGTCGGGAATAACAAGTCAGAAATAATAACTTTTGGGAATTCGAAAAGTAGTGACCAATTGCTTCCAACCGTTTGTAAAATTGAATGGTCAATGAATAACAAAAGTTCCAAAATGTGTACCGATATGAAATTGTTTTTCGCAGATTCCGCTGTGTACCCGACTTCAAACATAGGATTGAATACACCACAGAGATTAGCACGACGAAACGATCAAAACGATACACAGATATCAGTGGCGCGATTATCCTATCAAAAGTCGATGATTAGTACGAAAGTGCTGCTATTTCATCGAAAATAAGATCGACGGAGCAATAGAAGTCCAAATTTGAAGAAACGAAATATGACTCTTGCTCAAAAGATGATTTACAATTTTTTTATAGAAAAATATTCAGGTTTGAAAAACATTTTATTACTATCGATTTTAACTGATATAAACTGAAATAAAATTACACAAGAAAATAACTTTCATATTATTAGATGAAACCTTACCATTTGCTATGTTTAATTAGACGTATTTCAAATATCAAATTTTTATTTCAAATTTTTATTGTTTAAAGTTTCACAAAATTTCAATTAGATATATTATTAAAACAAATAAAAATTATTAAAATTTACGTGCCGTTACACTCTCCCCCACTCAAAACTTTTCATTCCTTAAAAGGAACGAGGTAGGAGAATAAAACACCCAGAAAGAAAAGTAGATTTGAAATACAAAATAAAACAATTAATTTTAAACCATAAAAATTTCAATTTAAATTAATTAATGTTTAATAATTTGATTAAATCCACTTATATTAAGTCACTAAATAGTTATTCAATTTAAATTTGTTAGTTCAAACTGTTAATTCTAATCGTATAAATTTCAATTTAAATCAATTAATATTCTATAATTGATTTTTTTTATTCAAGGTATTTCATTAAGTTGAATCAATTGTTAATTTATTAATTTTTTCAAAGCAAAAATTTATTTGATTTATCTCATTTATTCATTATCTTATTATCTAATTATCCTCTATTGATAATTTTCTAAAATCATGAATTTGAATAGTCATTTATTATAATCATATTTTATTCAGCAAATTTAATTCTTCTTTATTCCAAATTAAAATTTATTCCACTTAATATATCTTATCACATATATTAAGTATATTTACACTTATTATAACTACTCAAAGTTATTTATAAATTCTTTTTAACATCATTTTACATTGTACATTATCCAATTGCGTAGTTAACTTCTGAATAATTTAGATAAGTTATATATGAAATGCAATTGATAGATTTCAAGAATAGTTAACTTCTTCACTCGACGATACAAGAATAGATTTCAAGGCAAGGATAGAGATTCAAATTTGATAGACTCAAATCAAAGAGAATTTTGATTCGAAGATAGATTCGAAACAAGATAAGATGATTAAATAACAAAATAGGATGATGGATAAGTTTTTATAAATCACGGGCAACCATAACCGGGTTGACCGTGACTTCAAGAATAAGATTGATGCAGAATTCCGAGGCAAATCGACATTCGATCGTAAGAGATAGAATTTGGCATTCAAGAGCTATCAGCATCTAAACCGAGGATATATAAATCTCCGGTGAATCGATGCTATTATAAAGAAGTTTCATCCTTTGCAAATCATTTGGAGATTGGCGAGACCGTCGATTCATTATAAAGTTCATTTGATGTGGAGTTATGGGATACTACAGGATCAAAAGAATACGAATAGGGAGAGGAAAGAATGGGTTATGGAACTGCAGGGATCGTTCCAAAGTTCAAAGGAAATCGAGTCAAAAGGAAGAGATTCAAGCTCGAACGAAAGTGATTCTATAAATAAATTTACCATATATGCCAAGTTTGCCTAGAGCCAAAGCTTTGACACCACCCGTAACAACCTGCTATTTTGGACCATTCAAGTTACAATAAAACCACACATGTCGGACTTGAATAATTAAAAGTACCAGATTGTTAATATAAATTTGACAAAACTCAGAATATGCGGTAAATAGATCACAGATCATAGATACAGAGCATTATACAATAATGCAGCGGAAGCAAAGAGATAGTAGTTCATGAAGCTACTATATATATACATCAGAGTTAAATAAGATACAACAGGAGTAACAAGATACAATAGATGTCTCAATACAATAATCAAGTACCAATCTGAATACACCACTGGAATCGACAGAATAACTGAAAGAAGAATCAATAGATGGATCCAAGCTAAGCTCCAACCCCGAAGGTGAGTCTTGAATGCAGTATCACTTAATCTGACCCGAGCGTAATGAAAAACACAAAACACTAGAGTGAGGATTAAGATTCTTATTACAATAAATTCAACTCAAGTGAAATAACAACTGAAATACAAGTAACTCAAAGGATGTTTAGGATAACCATCCTCTAAGTATCCGTTAAACTATTTATTATGTAGTAATATACGCTATTAAAATAATGTCTAAAGTAAAACATAATATATTTAAAAAAAAGCGTTAAGGCGTTACCCATATCCCCCTTAACACATCTTATAGTGTCAATAGTTTATACAGTACCATCGTACGTCCATATCGAGAGGCTACCACAAATACTCCATAGGTACGACACAAATCAAACTCGTACAAGGCGTGCTAGGGTAGGTGACACGGCACAACGAGGTAACGCCAGAGTAGATATACCAATTGCGCATCCGGACTGGTGGTAACGCGTAGCAGCCACTACCGCCCACCTCGAGCCAACACTCCCAAAATCAAAGGTGCACCCAATCAATCACAGAGTAATAGAATGATATCGAAGAAGTGTGTCCGATAAGAGTAGCCACCTTATTGGTCCGGAATCGCACCTGTTTTAGCCACCTTATGCCAACTCACAGGAGTCAGGTCCACGTATATACCTCAATAGGACGTCGCCACCATCCTACTTCGTTTTGGAATTTCCACCGCGTGCACGGTTTTTAAGTGGTTTTCGGAGTTGGCAGAGAGTATGAAAACTTCTGATCTCGGTCTCTTTGACAACCAAACGTTATTATAACACCGCGGTCATTTCAAAATAATTTATACTTTAAAACCCAAAATATCATTGCCATTTCAAAATCAAATACGATATCATTTCTATTTCAAATCAAATAAGATATCATTTTCAAAAATCATAGCACTTTCAAAGTTGAAATATTTTCGAAACCATACACTTGAAATTAAAACACTTTCGAAACATAATACTTTGAAATCATAATACTTCCCGCTCAATCGATTTAAATATTAAAATAATATATATAATAAAATTGTTTTTCTCAAATTTCACAAATTAATTCCAAATCAACTCGAATTTCACAAATTTAATCAGATTTCAAATCATTAATTCCAAATTAGCCTCTAGATAAACCATTCAAAATTATATCGATTTCAAATACAGATTTGAACCTCAAATAAACCATTAAATTTCCATACATTTCAAAGCTTTAATTACTCCATAATTTCAAAACTAAATTTTGAAAATTTCATATATATATATATATATATATATATATATATATATCTATATGTATGTATGTATGTATGTATTTATATATCAAATTCACTTTACTATTATCTAGTTTTGAAATATTTACTTAATCATTTCAATAATCATCTAAACACAACTCAAATTTTCCAATTTAAATAAACAAAATTTGCATTTAAATTTATATGAATTTGAAATATTCATTTAAGTCATTTTTAATAAAATTCAATTTATAAAACATATCTTTAAAATTTCAAATTTAATAAATTTCAAATCAAACTTATTTAAGAAAATTTTAAACAAATAAAATTTCAAACCAATTTCAAATTTCATCTTTCCAACCTGAAATCATCATAAACTCTATATTTGAATATATATATATATATATATATATATATATATATTAACTTTATTAAATCAATTTTAACCAATCTTTAAAAATCAATATTTATCAAAACCATATATTTCTTTTAAAAAACCATAGAAACCCTTTTCAAAATATTATATATATATATATATATATATATATCAATGGTGTCTGTATATAATTTTCTATCCTATGGTCAAGTGATACAGATATTTATCATTTCAATCCGCAATTTAAATATATACGGGTATATATTATTTCAATTCACAATTCCAAACTCAATTTAATGAAAATCGCTTGGGTCTATCATTTCAACCCATAACGATTTTCTCCTATTCTAAAGTCGGTTCGGGTATGTATCATTTCAACCCATAGTGAATTCTATACTACAAGGGAACTTGCAGAGTGATAACAGATATAGTATTAGTATAACAAGCATAAATCATCAATATAAATAACATATAATGGTGTCAGATGTCATAGGTGAACAGATACAGATAATCACATATATAACAATGTAAATAACTAACAACAACATATTTCAATTGTTGTTTCAATTGAAATCAAATATAATAAATATAAGAAATTTAATCATGAGTGATTGCTCATCTTTCGAGGTTAGAGATGAACGAAAATGAGATGAATTACGAATCCCAAAACAAAGCTAGATTGACATGAATTTGACGACAAAGCGGATAGATAAGCATCGATGAGAACAAGATATATTACATCTATTTATATTTTAAAAAAAATCAATATTCAACTTAAACAAAAATAAAAAATAAAAAATATTTATACATATATTTTAAACCAATATACAACAAGATCTTTATATTTAAAATTCAAAAACCAATGCCCTTAATAATATTAATATAAACTTACATAATTACTACAATTATTAAAACGCGCGCGCATAAACTTACATAATTACTACAATTATTAAAACGCGCGCGTGCGCGCGCGCACACACACATATAAAGTTGGAAATCGATGGGCACGGGTAGTGCAATATATATTACAGACTTAATGTATGTAAATATGTTCACGAATCCAACAGAATATATCACTCATACCTATTTATATGAAATCTTCTTATATAACACATGCTATAAACATTATATACTTTATATACTTTGTATAAATATATGTTATAAACAACTCTATACAAACTTTATATATAAAATATTTATGTGAATATACAAAAAGTTTAGGTGTGCTATGAACGTCTATATATATTAAAAAAAACTCATAGGACAAATTACATAACCAATTATATGTGCATATATAACTTAATTAGTATAATTAATAAAATCAGATTATGTATAGCGCTATTGAAACATATAGACGGGTAATATGTACATAAATCTTATAATTGTCAAAGTGTAACTTATACATTATTATATATCTACGAACAGTAAAACACTTAATAAACAACTGGTCGTATATAACATATGTATACAAAGCGAAATTTGATAGAATTGGTTCTTTGTTGAAGTACATATATATACAACCTTATATCATATATACAGAAACAATGATTAATTAAACATATACATATTTTAACCTTCATAATAAAAATCAATATAGCTAATATAACGTAATATATACTCATAAAGTATGAAACCTGTATAACAACACATATATAATTTATATATTAACCATATATATAGACTAACAGTATACAAATTTTTATAAAACTAATGTGCCAAACTCTGAAAAAACATATAAACCTATATAAGTATATACCAGTTTAGGCGTTGAGCCCGTTTACATATATGAGCATTTACAGAACTATTTTTCTTCTCTTTTTTTTTCACTTTACATAAAACAGAACTAACAAAAAAAATTATGCATATAAACATTATATATAAAGAGTATACATTGGTTATCAGCTGTGGGTAGAAAAGTGTATAAATTTTATAAACTTACACATATAAACTAATATATACATACACATACATACATACATACATACATACATACATACATACATACATACATACATATATATATATATATATATATATATATATATATATAAATTTATAAAATAAAAAAAATAGATCGAACACTATTTTAATCATAAACTATTTACATTAAAATTTATAAACTGAGAGAAGCAGACAAATATAACACGCAAGATTAACTATTGCTCAAATACGAAAGCCATTATATACAAACTGTATGAAGAGGATAGATAGGATTCCTCGATCAAGCATGCAAATCTCGGTGGAGGGCTATGGCAGGTCTGAGCTCGGTTTCGGCAGAGGTGAGGTAGGCTTGCCGCATGGCTTCGGCCAGCCTTGTTGGAGGTGGAGAGTCATGCATGAGAAGCGGCTAGGGAATAAGCGGCAATGTTGATGGGTTTGGCGTCGGGCAAGATGGCTGTGCACGGGTTGGTGATGTTGTCGATAGGTTCGACTGTGGCTTTGGGTTGCTGAGGCACATGCAGTGAAAGGCTAGGTCGGAGGAGTGGAATCGGTGGAAGAGTGGAAGGAGAGAGGGTGGGTTTGCAGAGAAAGGCACGAATGTGAACGGTTCATAAATTAAAGGGGTGCAAACGTTTTTTTTAGAGAAGAAGTAGCAGCAGCTCTCTGTTACTTTATATGATACATATATGTTGCAATAGAGGTCCTAGAAACTAAAAGTTGAAAAAAGAACAAAACGTACGAACCAAAATAAAAGACAACGAACCGGATAATAAAGTTTAACGTTGGGAACAACAAGTTAGAAATAATAACTTCTGGAATGAAAAGTAGTGAACAATTGCTTCCTACCGTTTATAAAACTGAATGGTCACTGAGTAACAAAAACTCCAAAATGGATACCGATATAGAATTGTTTTTCGCAGATTCCGTTGCGTACCCGACTTCGAGCACAGGATTGAATACACCACAGAGATCAGCACGACGAGACGATATACAGATATCAGTGGCACGATTATCCTATCAAAAGTCGATAATCGGTACGAAAATGCTGCTATTTCGTCGAAAAAAAGATCGACGGAGCAATAAAAGTCCAAATTTGAAGAAACGAAATATGGCGTCTTACTCAGAAGATGATTTACAAATTTTCTATAAAAATTATTCAGGTTTATTATATCAATTTTAACTGATATAAATTAAAATTAAATTACATAAGAAAATAACGTTCATATTATCAGATGAAACTTTACCATTTGCTATGTTTAATTAGACGTATTTCAAATATCAAATTTTTATTTCAAATTTTTATTGTTTAAAATTTCACAAAATTTCTATTAGATATATTATTAAAACAAATAAAAATTATTAAAATTTACTGGTCGTTACACTATGATGCAACAAACAATATGCAATTCACAAAATAAACCACTTAGGCTTAATCTTTGCATTTAGATTTTCAAATCACTTTTTGAAATATATCAATATACAAGCATAAAAAGTATATGCTACCTGATCGGGAGGTTTCTAGCCATAACAATGCAACTGGGTCCCAGCCTTTCAAAAATAAATGTAGATATGTATATCCCTCTATAATGAGAGCCGACTCTACCGAGGCAATAGAACATCTGCACCTCCCTTGCCCACTTTTTGATTATGGGTTACCCGAATCATCGTTACATAACAAATCACATTATATTCCAAAGTGGAAAAATCATTTACACCAATAACTAATAAATATATCGACTCTATAATAATTTTCATTTCCAAATCCTTTCAAAAATCATCTTAAAACCATTAGGTTTAGTCCTCGAAATTCTTTCCGTTTTATAAAACATATTTATAAAACCATTATACAAATCACTTTTATATAATATAAAATATTTCTATTTTTTAAACATTTCATAAACTTTCATTTAGGAAAATCGACTTTAAAAACAATTCTATTGACATCAAATTATTATAACTAATCACAACAATTGAATGAACCAATATTATCGCTAAACATTCTATAATCAAATTGGGAAATTGTAAACATAAAGCGTTCATATCTAATGCAACCGTAGTTATGGTCTACCCAACCCATGTATGTAAACATAATTGCTCATAAACCGGTCGAGAAAAATTAACAATCAGCATACAATACAATGCTCATAAACTGGTCGAGCTTAAATCGAACAATCAATCGATAGCAATAATAATAAAGAGCAAACACATTAATTTAATCAGCATATTAATTAGCTTCAAAACAGCCAATTTACTTACAAGCATCAAACGAGGATTTATTCATTTCTGTTTATCAAAATATCTTCAATATATATATATATATATATATATATATATATATATATTCTTGCAGTAAATCATTATAACCTTTCTTTTGAGATTTATCAAATCATTTGGTTTATTTAAATCTTTTTAAATTATGGAATAACTCCAAATTATTTAGGAAAAACTTAATATGAATTCTTAGAGTATCTAGACTTTCCTTTCAATCTATTCCACCCCTCGTCTAAAAGGTAAAGTAAAGACTAGCTACGTTCAGGGCACTAGTTGCTCCATTTCTAATCTTAGTTACACACCTTATTTTACCGTTTAGCTCTAATAAGTGGGACAAATGTACCAATCGTTCCGCATACTCAATCTTTTAGGATTTATTTAAAATTCCCAATCATTATTTAAAACACTTGATTATTCTTCTAAAAACATTTATAAAAGATTATAAAGAGGATTGTTGAGTTTAAATCCGTAATTCATAAGTTATTACAAATTGTTGCAAACGCGTTGCAAAAAGGGTTACAAAAAGTGCTTTAAAAGTTATATCCTCCAAAATGACTTTTATATCATTTAGAAATCTATTTTTTCAACTTAAATCACTTTTGAAATATTTTAAAAGAATTTTAGAATTTATTTCATATTTTTAAAACATTTAAAATATCAATTTTAAACTTTGATCACTTTATTGCAAAAGCGCGATTTATTTGGAAAATTGTTTTGGACATATTTTAAAATCTACAAGATGAAATCTTGATTTTCCTTCTTTGTTGGAAAGTTATGGATATAGTAGTTCGGAAAATTCTTATCTCAAAGGATTCCGAGCTATAGTCTACTTTGTACACTTATTTAACTTTTATGGCGCGAAATCGCGAACTACCATTACGCGACGCACATATTTTTGACTAATTTTCATTTACCTTTCAAACTTCACCAAAACACTTTCTTATGTTTATAAAACATTTATAAATCATTTTCAACTCATTTTAAATAATATTTTCATATTTCAAACTCATTTTCCATTTCATTTCATACTATAATATTATATTATTAAAATATCATTTCCAACCTTATTAGATATTTTAAAATTATTAATAGGCTAAATAATTCCTGTACACATATTTATATGATTTAAATTCTCATTTAGTTAACTGTGGTTAATTTCTGACCATTTCTCTTATCATTTATTAAACTGATTAGTCATCCATATTAAAAATCATTTAAACAACCAACTTTGCATCCAAATTATCAGACATATTAATCATCTAAGATATTTAACTATCATGTTATTTAACTTGGAATTATTATTTAATTCAAAAATGAGTACTCACTTTTAACTTGATCGATTCTTTCTATATTAACATTCTTGTCCAACCACGCTCCACTTAATTAACCTATAATTCACTAATACAACCATAAACAACTCCACCACCTTACCCATGCTCACGACCGTCTTTCCTCCTCCACTTTGCTGTTGGCCCAAATCTTCCTCCTACCTCCATTGCTCATGGCCATAGCCTCCCCATCCCAATACTTATGGCCTAAGGTCATTTAAAGAAGAAGAAGAAGTGAATTAAGAAGATGTTAGACGGTAACTAGTGGATTGGTGCTTAAGCACTCCACTATTTTTAACCCTCCTACATCTCTTAAAGAACAGAAACCATTAATGAGCAAAAGAAAGCTCAAAAAGGAAGATGAACAAGAAGAATGAGAAGTGTGAAGAAAATAAGAAGAATAGATGGATATTTATAGGAAAAATAAGGAGTTGTGAAGTACAAAATTAACCATTTACAGAATTATCAAAATATCCTTACTTTATCTTACTTTTTCAACACTTACCATCACTTTGTCATATTTCTATTTTATGTCTTAATCGCTTAATGCATAAGGAAAATAAAGTAAAGATTTTACTTGATTTGATTTGACATGATTTTGTCCCTTTATGTTTACATTTTCGTAATGATTTCCTAGAAGTTTCTGACCTTAATTAGCAGAAGTAAACTTGATTAATTAATTGTTAATACTTAACATTTTTAACAATGTGTACATGTATATGTACATAAAGGTGCAACAACATTGGGGCAACTTTTATTCGACAAAACGCCGATTTCCGACAAAATGTTTTATGGTCATATTTTGAGTTTTTTTGTTAAACTATTTATTCATGTAAACCAAACTTAAAAATAAATTTTTATCATTTTTAATTAATTTAAACAAGTTCATTTACCTTATAAAACTATATTTAAAATTAATTAAATATTTCATTTTCAAAGTAGTAAAGTTACGGATCATTACAGTAGTAGATGCCATTAATGACTCCTTTCACAACGGCAAGATCATTAAGGAGTGCTATCACACTATTATACATCTAATTCCCAAATTCAAAAACCATCTGAGTTATCTCAATTTAGATCAATTGCTTATTGTAACATGTGTTATATAATCCTAGCCAAAGTCTTATGTAATAGAACGAAAATTTCATGGAAAACCTGATCTCATAATATCTATATGCACTAGTATGGAACTAACTAATTGAGGATGGTATACCGCTTACGTATGAAATTATAAGAGGGTTTGGGAGAAGTGACCACATGGTACATGCATTAAGATTGATTTATGTAAAGCATATAACTCTATAAATAGAGACTTTATTATTCATATTATGATAAAAATGCATTTCGCTTCAAAATGGACTGATATTATTGAAGGGATAATCAAAACCCTAAGTATCACTATCATATCCCAAGGAGTTCCACATGGGATTTTCCAAAGTTAGTCAGTTTACGTATGGTTGACATTCCTATTTTCCATTATGGTGGAATTATTCTCGCTGCTTATGGAGGAAGAGGTCTAAAAAGGAAGCCAAAAACATAAACCCATCGGAGCCTACACATATTATTTATCCGGATGACATTCTCATTTTTCCCAACGTCGAGCGATCCAACATAAAAGGTATTAAGGAAGTTCTCAATAAACTAAGTGTGTCAATAGGGTTACGTCCAATTATGGAAAATGCAAAAGTCTTTTTTGGATGTGGAGTCGAGAATAGAGAAGTCCTGGGAGAAGTATTGAATATTGGGCAAGGAAAATTTCCAATTAAATACCTAAGAATCCTACTTTTATGGGTAAATCTCAAAGGAATAGATTATAACAGATTAATAGATAAAATTATGCCTAGAACCGAAGGGTTGGAAGAAATGAAGTAGAGTCTTACAGGGAGATTAGATCTTCTTGAAATCAACCATATGCCTAATAATACAATATTGAATGCAACTTTTTGGACTACTAGCATCAACTATCAGTCATAATAAACATATTCGCTTGCATTTTCCCTAGAAAGACAAACTTAGCAAGATGCCATGGGAGGTTGAATGCAATAGTAAGGAAGAGGGAGGATCAGCCTTAAGCACTTAGAGGAACTGAATTTGGCATCGATTATCGAGCTAATCTAGAAAGTGATCGATGTAAAAGGAATTTGGGCCAAGGAAATTCAAGAAAAATATGTTAAGAACCAATCCTCTTGGGAGATCAACGCGAGAAATGATGACTTTTGAGTCTAGAAGGACATATTAAAGAATCAAAATGCTGCTCTTTAATGTATAGGAAGGAGAATAGTAGATAGAAAAACTACATCACTATGGTATGATCCATAGATAAATGTGGGTAGACTTATTAATAAAGTGGGAGTGGAGATGACGGAGAGAATAAGAGGTGAACAAAAAATGGTCAAAAATATTATAGAGAATAGGGAACGGAAACTGGATAAGTACAGTGACCTAGTACAGTATAAAGATGACATAACACGTGTTAAAATCCACAACGATAGAGAATAAGACTACGGGTATGGGCATGTTCTAACAACGGGAGGTACGAGTTCAAAAACTTAATAGCAATCTATTCGTTTCTCATACAATCATGTTAATTTGGCTAGTTTTATTTTGCGTAATATTCACATTCCAAATGTTGGTGTAAACCAAAATTAAGAGTCGTGTCTGCTGATGTGAAAAGTCATGTCTATTCGAATGAAGAGTCGTGTCTATTCGAATGAAGAGTCATATCTGTTCAGTGAAGAGTCGTGTCCGTTCACTGAAAAGTCGTGTCTATTGAAATGAAGAGTCGTGTCTATTAAGTAGAAGTCATGTCTATTGAAGTGAAAGGGTGTCTATTCAAAAAGGTTATGTCCGTTTGTAAGGGTTGTAAACCACTATATATATGTGGTCATTTTGTTGTGTTGAAAGCAAGTCGTAGACAAGACAAAAAGCAAGTTATAAAAAAAAATTGTCTATTCTCCTCTAAAATTATAATTCTCTCTTTTTCTACTTTAACAAATTGGTATCAGAGCTTGGTTGAAAAATGTCAAACAATCTTGTCTCCCTTGTTCCTCGATTCAACGGTGAAAAGTTTGATTATTGGAGCAATCTAATGAGGCTCTGTCTTGAATCTCAAGACTTGTGGACAGTTGTTGAAGAAGGTGTTGGTGCGCCGGAAGATGAGACGCAACTCACAGTTGCCCAAAGAGATCTTCTGAAAAGCAAAAAACAGAAAGATCGGAAGGCTCTCTTCCAAATCTACCAGACACTTGAAATTCAAGTTTATGAGAGAATTTCAAAAGTTGCAAATGCTCAGGAGGCTTGGAAAATATTGAATACAACGTATTCTGGCCAAGATCAAGTAAAAAAGTTTCGCCTGCAGTCACTACGAGCTGAATTCGAAAAGCTCGAAATGAAGGATAGTGAGAAAATCTCAGAGTATTTTACTCGTCTCACTTCCATCATAAATCAGATGGCTTCAAACGGAGAAGTCGTGGAGACTCAAAGAGCCGTTGAAAAAATTCTACGGAGCCTACCAATCAAGTTCGATCATATTGTGGTTGCAATTGAGAAATCAAATGATATTGCTTCACTTTCTCTTGAAGGCTTGCAAGGAAGGCTGGAAGCTCATGAGGCTAGGATCTTGATGAGAAGTAAACAAACAAATTCTTCTCAAGATCAAGCCTTAAAATCTCAATTCACATCCATAAAAGTTCAAGGCCCATCCCATGGCAAAAGTAACAGCATGAATAGTGGAAAACGTGAAGAATCAAAGGAGGAGAAGCGATCATTCCAAAATAACAAGGCGCGAGGCAAATACAAAGGCAAAAAACCATATTTTGAATGCAATTTCTGTCACAAGCCGGGTCATAAAGCAAATTATTGTTGGGAGAAACATCCTGAAAAGAAGTCAGTTGCTGGTTTTATGCATAATGAAGCAGAAAAATCTGAATTTTTGTTGATCGCTTCGGATGGAAATGTTGAAAACGTATGGTACTTGGATAGTGGTGCAAGTAGGCATATGACTGGAAATAAAAATCTATTTTCAAGTCTTGTGGAAGCTGATGATGGTCAGGTTACTATTGGAGATGCAAAATCATACAAAATTCAAGGTGTTGGCGAAATTTCTTTCAAAACCAAGGCTGGAAAAGTTGAAAAAATGTCGGAGGTTCTTTATGTACCAGGCATACGTAGCAATCTTCTTAGCGTCGGTCACTTGTTGAAGAAAGGATTTGATTTTCGATTCGTTGGAGATCAATGTAGCATGAAGAAGAACGACCAACAAGTGGCAAATATTGTGATGGGATCCAACAAATTATTTCCGATCAAACTTGACATCGTAAGCAGTACGTGCATGATTGCTACTTCTAATGATGAAGTTTCCAAGTTATGGCATGAGAGGTTTGGCCATTTAAACTTCCAGAGTTTGAAGGAAATGTCTACCAAAGAAATAGTCCGAGTGCTGCCTAAACTTGAAGTGATAAACGAAGCATGTGAGGAATGCCAATTGGGAAAATAACATCGTGAATCTTTCCCATCCAAATCGAAGTGGATTCCTCAATCACCTCTGGAGCTTGTTCACACCGACCTCTGTGGACCAATGCAAGTGCCATCGCTTGGAGGCAGCAGATATTTCTTGTTATTTGTTGACGATTACACAAGAAAAATTTAGGTTTATTGTGTCAAAGAAAAATCAGATGCCTTCTCTTGCTTCAAAGAGTTCAAATTTCAAGTTGAAAAACATTCTGGTCATCAAATAAAAAATCTAAGGAGTGACCGTGGAGGAGAATACATGTCCTCTCAGTTTGAAGAATTCTGCCAAAATCATGGAATCCGCCATGAGTTAACTGTTAGGTACTCACCTCAACAAAACGGAGTCGCAGAGCGCAAAAATCGAACAATAATGAATATGGTCAGATGCATGTTGAAGAATAAGAACTTGCCTGCATGTTTTTGGGCTGAAGCGGTCTCTTGTGCCGTTTACTTAATCAACCGATCACCAACAAAGAGCTTAAAGGATTCCACTCCAAATGAAGTCTGGTATGGCAAGAAACCAAATGTTGCTCATTTAAAAACTTTTGGTTGTCTTGCATACTCTCATATTCCTGATGCTTTAAGATCGAAGCTCGACGACAAATCTGAAAAAGTCATTTTCATTGGTTATAGCCAAAGGACTAAAGCATACAAGCTTTACAATCCGAAGACGAAGAAGATGATTATCAGCAGAGATGTTCGCTTTGATGAAAATGGGTGTTATAATTTTTCAGATTTTGCAGAATTACCTGGATGGCAAACTCTAAATCTTGAAGAGGAAACTTCTTTGGAACAAGATGTTGATGCTGATGTTGGTATTGAAGAACAACAGCTTAAAAATAATGGGGTTGAGCAGGAGCAAAATTCACCACCAACGGCGAAAAGAAGGACAAGATCCTTGAGAGAAATCTATGATGCAACCGAAGAAGTTGACACTACGGATCATGTATATTTTGCATTTTTTGCGGGAGAAGATCCAATCACTTATGAAGAAGCATCAAAGGAAGAAAAATGGATGAATGCAATGAAGGATGAAATCAAGTCTATTGAGAAAAATGGTACGTGGGAGCTTACCACTTTGCCTTCACACAAATCAGCCATTGGTGTAAAATGGGTGTTCAAAACCAAAACAAATCTTGATGGCTCCATCAACAAGTACAAAGCACGTTTGGTTGCGAAGGGGTATAAGCAAAAGGAAGGGGAAGATTTCAATGAGGTATTCGCTCCTGTATCTCGACTTGATACAATTCGATTATTGATTTCTCTTGCTGCCCAAAATGGCTGGAAGCTGCTGCATATGGATGTGAAATCAGCTTTCTTGAATGGTTTTCTTCAAGATGAAATTCATCTTCAACAACCTCCTGGTTTTGTGAAGAGGGGCGAAGAGGAAAAGGTGTATAAGCTGCGGAAAGCTTTATACGGGCTGAAGCAATCCCCCCGTGCATGGTATGATCGTATCAACAATTTCTTCTTAAAGAATGGCTTTGAAAGGTGTCCTTTTGAACACACTCTTTACACGAAGAAGCATTCAAAAGGAGGTTTCATGATCGTAAGTTTATACGTGGATGATCTGATTTTTACTGGAGATAATATGAAGATGTTATCTGAATTCAAAAATTCAATGATGAAGGAGTTCGAGATGACGGATTTGGGAGAATTACATCATTTTCTAGGGATAGGTGTTCAACAATCAAAATGTGGGATTTTTATCTCGCAAGAAAAATATGCTGCTCAAGTATTGGAGAAGTTCAATATGATGAATGCAAATCCAGTTTCAACTCCTTGTGTTGCAGGTTCGAAATTGTGCAAAAATGGTGAAGGAAAGTTTGTGGATCCAACTATTTTTCGAAGCCTAGTTGGAAATTTGATGTATCTCACTGCTACAAGACCCGACATCATGTACGCAGTAAGCTTGATTAGCAGATTCATGGAGAAGCCTTTCTCAAACCATTGGGAAGCTGCAAAAAGAATTTTACGATACGTTAAAGGAACTATTGACTATGGCATTTTCTATGAAGCTCGTGTGCTTGTGAAGCTTGTTGGATATACGGACAGCGATCTAGGTGGAAGTATCGATGATTCAAGGAGTACTTCAGGTTATGCATTTAACCTTGGAAGTGGAATTATTTCTTGGTGTTCAAAAAAACAACCAGTTGTGGCACTTTCTACCACCGAAGCGGAGTACATCGCAGCATCTCTAGCAAGATGTCAAACTTTGTGGCTAAGAGGAATTCTTGAAAATCTAAGCTTCAAGCAAAAAGATCCTACGATCATTTATTGCGACAATAGTTCTACTATCTCTGTCTCAAAGGATCCTATTTTGCATGGAAGAACAAAACATATTTGTCTACGTTTCCATTTCCTACGAGAACTCGTTCGTGAAGAAGAAGTGACTCTTGAGTATTGTCGAAGTGAAGAACAAATTGCTGATATTTTCACAAAGCCGCTTGGAGGGACTGCTTTCTCAAGAATTGTTGCTGCATTAGGTGTTCGAAGGAATTTTGGTTTAGGGGAGGCATTGTTGGTGTAAACCAAAATTAAGAGTCGTGTCTGCTGATGTGAAAAGTCATGTCTATTCGAATGAAGAGTCATGTCTATTCGAATGAAGAGTCATATCTGTTCAGTGAAGAGTCGTGTCCGTTCACTGAAAAGTCGTGTCTATTGAAATGAAGAGTCGTGTCTATTAAGTAGAAGTCATGTCTATTGAAGTGAAAGGGTGTCTATTCAAAAAGGTTATGTCCGTTTGTAAGGGTTGTAAACCACTATATATATGTGGTCATTTTGTTGTGTTGAAAGCAAGTCGTAGACAAGACAAAAAGCAAGTTATAAAAAAAAATTGTCTATTCTCCTCTAAAATTATAATTCTCTCTTTTTCTACTTTAACACCAAAATGGCCATATATTTGTACAAATGCATTAACAACTACATGCCTATTGTTGGAGAATTTTGCGGTTCGAGACGAATTTGATGGTGATTTGCAAAGAAAACAATGCTGTACTTCCGACTTCAAAGATCTATGAAATAGATTCTTTCAGACAATAGTTCAACCCAGCAGATACAAACGGGTTATCGAACTATCGACTTTCAGGATTCAATGAAGCCCTATAACAGCGTAATCGAATTCAAAGTTTATACGACTTTGATCCGACCAAGAACACTTCAGAAACTGTATGTGATGATGCAATTTTATATAGAATAGAATGAAGAGGAAGAAGAGAACAATTCTGCAATGGTTTCTGAATTTGCAACACCTTAGAGGCGTTACAAAACAGAGCAGCGGATTAATGGCGTCGCAGAACTGTTTGGGAAGAAGAATAGGATAGAAAACTGTTACAAAATGATTCTGGGCGTTGCTATTTATATGTTGAAGAGGCGTCCATTCGCAAAGCGTTGCGACCGTTAGCAACGGTTCACAACTGTTACAAACGGGTTCAAAAAACCAAACTTCGCGTCTATTCATATTTGTAACGTTCAGAAACGTTACAAGTTCCCGCCATCATTCAAATTCTGAATTTCGGTTCTGGGTCCTTAACGGGCTGAAATCTTGTCCGTTACAATTCATATTTTGATCCAAAAATATTTTCAGATCCGAACCCGAAACCCGTACCCGGCCCGGCCCGGTTCGGTCGGACGGACGGCGGCGGCGCGCGTGTGGTGTTACATGACTTCTCTCCTCACAACAAAGCAAACATGTGGGAGCCCCAAGGCCCCAACATCTATTGAGAGAGCTATACTTACACAAGTATAGTCTTCATTTTTCTACAGTGTGGGACTTCTCTTCTTCCTCTTTACTTCTTCTCTTCCAAAACCAAAACCCAAACCCCAAAGCTTTTGAAAATTTTATAACAATCTCCCCAAATTTTCAAAATAAGAAAATAAATAAATAGGACGGCTGCGTCACTAGAGTGATTTCCTACATACCCAAGTGGGATCAAGCCTATGTAGTTCTAAGATCAAGTTTTGCATCATTGTGAAAACCAACACATAAATAAAAGGTATCTTTTGGATTTGAACCTTTACGTGGTGTAAACCATTCAAAGCCTTATCGAGATTCTATGGTGAACGAATCTTGAACCAAGTATCTCTAATGATAAAACCGGAACAATCACACATGTTGATTTCCTTAGGTAAAGTGTTCTGTATTGCTCAGCACGTTAATGGCCATGTGCTTAAATCCTGGTTCATGAGTCTACTTAGAAAGCGGTCTTACTTTCTTAGGAAATGGCCTGATTTCCATACTCATATAGGTAAGTCTCTTAAGGTGTTTCTGCAATACACCTTTTAAGGTTTCTAGACTTATTAAGGATACATATCCATCCTTTGTTCTTGCAGAATCCAACACTAAATATTACGGGAATATCTATTTAGTGTTCCATAACCATTCTCTTAACTTGTTCGTACCCATTGAACTTTGTCTATCCTTTTGAAGACATAAGTTAGGTTTTTGTTAAGGATGATCAACCTTCATTCACATACCTTAGTCCCATTTCTTGTGACTTTATAGAAACCATTGCCTTTGAAAGACCTTTTGTAAGTGGGTCAGCCAAGTTTTTCTTCGTTTCTATGTAGTCAACAGTTATAACTCCTCTTTTGAGTAACTGTCTCACCATTTGATGTCTTAGACTCACATGTCGAGACTTTCCATTATATGTCTTATCAGACACATTGTATATCGTTGCTTGATTGTCACAGTTAATCATGACTGCTGGAGATGGCTTCTTCCACAAAGGGATTTCCATTAATAAATTCCTAAGCCCGCTTCTTTACATGCATCAGCTAATGCAATCAATTCTGACCACATTGTTGAGTCAGAAATACAGGTCTGCTTCTTGGAAGCCCAAGACACAGCAGCGCCTCCTAATGTAAAGATCCATCCAGTCGTAGACTTGTATTTGGATTCTACATTGTTCCAGGTTGCATCACTATATCCTTCTATTACAGCAGGATATCCTTTATAAGATAAACCATATTCAATGGTTCATTTCAAATAAGCTAAAACTCTAGAAATGGCTTTCCAATGTTCGAAACCTGGATTACTCGTAAATCGACACAATATACTTATAGCATGTGCGATGTCTGGTCTAGTGCAATGCATAGCATACATAAGACTCCCAATAACACTGGAATACTCTAGTTGAGAGATAGTACGTCCAGTGTTCTTTTCTAATTTAATATTAGGATCTAACGGAGTTGGTGCTGGTTTGTCATCGTAATGACCATACTTTTGTAGGAATTTCTCTATGTAATGAGATTGAGTTAATAATAACTCCCCCTCTTTCCTAACAATTTTAATTCCCAAAATTACATCAGCCTCTCCTAGATCTTTCATATCGAATTTAGAAGACAGAAACTTTTTAGTTTCATTCACACAGGATATATTGGAACCAAATATTAGCATGACATCAACGTATAAACATATTATAACAATACCGTTGTTATTCGATATGCTATAGATACATTTATCAGTATCATTTACAATGAATCCATATGACAGTGCAACTTTATCAAATTTCTCATGCCATTGCATGGGAGCTTGCTTCAGGCCATAAAGAGATTTCACTAATTTGCAAACTTTCTTTTCTTGGCCTGGGGTTTTGAAATCTTCAGGTTGTTCCATATATATCTCTTCTTCTAAATCTCCATTTAGAAAAGCAGTCTTTACATCCATTTGATGTATGACGAATTTATGAATTGATGCAAGTGCAATTAAACAACGTATAGAAGATATGCGAGCAACTGGAGCACGTGTATCAAAATAATCTACTCCATGTCTTTGCTTATATCCCTTAGCAACTAATCTGGCTTTAAACTTATCAATGGATACATTTGTATTCAACTTTTTCTTGAATATCCATTTACATCCTATAGGTTTAGCACCAGGAGGTAAATCAGTTAAAACCCAAGTTTGATCTAACATTATGGAATTCATTTCATCATTGATAGCTTCTGTCCAGAAATTAGAATCTCTGGAACTCATAGCTTCAGAATAAGTTTTGGGATCGTCATCGACGTTCATTACATATTTAGTCACATTAAGGACTTCATCCTTACTGCCTTCTACAAGATATGTAATGAAGTCAGGACCATAGTCCTTCTCTATTCTTGCTCTTTTACTTCTCCGTTTTTCAGTACTATTATCTGGTACTGACACTTCCTTGCTGTTTTGAGCTGGAGCATAATCATCGTCATTGATATCATTAGTCAGACTAGGTTCTGGACTAGATGATCTCAATGGGATCTCAACAGTTTGATTTTCAAAAAATTCTACATTTACATATTCTATAACTTCTAGGGTGTCAAGAATAAGGAATCTATAAGTTATAAAGTGAATATCCTATGAAAACACATTTGAATACTCTATTTCCTAACTTTGGTTGTTTAGGGTCTGGTTTTCTAACATATGCTAAGCAACTCCAAACTTTAAGTCTAGTTATCTTAGGTTTTCTATTAAACCATAATTCATAAGGAGAAATATTATTCTTTTTAAATGGTACTCGATTTAAAATATAACATGCAGATAACATAGCATCACCCCATAGGTTATAAGGTAAATTAGAACTTATGAGCATGGCATTAACAATTTCTACTAAAGTTCTATTTTTCCTTTCAGCAACACCATTTTGTTGTGGTGTATATGGAGCAGTACATTGGTGAATTATACCTTGTTGTTTACAAAACAAGGTGAATTCATTTGAGAAATATTTACCACCACGATCTGAATGTAATATTTTAATTTTATCTCCTAATTGTGTTTCGACCTCTGCTTTGTGAATTTTGAATTTATCAAAAGCCTCATCTTTAGTTTCCATTAGATATACATATGCATATCTAGTATAATCATCAATAAATGTTATATAGTATTGGTTACCACCATAGGTGATATGACTTTTTAAGTCACCCACATCACTATATACCAAATCAAGCAAACCAGTTTTCCTTTCTACGGTTTTAAAGGATTTCCGGTGTATTTTTTGAACACATATTTCACATTTAGAGATGGTATCGAAATCATAATCAAAAATTAATCCTAATTTATTCATATTCTTAATGGATTTATAATTCACATGTCCTAATCTACCATGCCATAAATTAATACAATCAACAATATAAACAGAAGATTTCTTTATTAGATTCAACCTAATCATGTCGTTACAAGAGTATTCATGTCCAATGAATTTACCATTCTTAGACAACACTAGCTTATCAGACTCACACACCATCTTGAATCCTCCTTTGTTAAGAAGGTATTCAGAGACCAAATTCTTACACATATCAGGTACATAAAATACATTGACTAATGTAAGAACTTTTCCAGAGGTGAGAGGAAGTTCTATAGTGCCTTTTCCCAGAACTTTACTTGGAACCTTATTTGCTCCAGTAACTTCGTCGGCTTCTCCTTTATTTTCTTCGTAACTCTTGAAAAGATTACGGTCTTTGCAAATGTGAATGGTTGCTCCAGTATCGAACCACCAATCATCATTATTGCCACTAACGGAGTTCGCCTCTTGCACTACAGCCACAAGCGAGTCTTCGACCACAGACGGCAGTCTCAGGCATAGTGGTCGGGCTACAAGCACCTTTCCTTTTGTTGTTGGTTTTGGAATGATTTTTCTTCTTAAACTATGTCTCATTCTTTGGCTTTAATTTATCAGTAACTTCAACATTATTTGCCTTAGAATTAGACTCAGTTTGTGGATTATCATCTAGATCGCATTTACGAGAGTCTTCTTCAATACGAAGATGACACTGCAAACCGTGTAAATTATAATATGTTTTCGCATGTTTCATCTTTTTCTTATAATCATTCCAACTATGCGGAAGTCTCGAAATTATAACTCCAACAAAAAAAGATTCAGGGAGATCAATTCCAGCATCTTTAAGTTGATTCACCAACAGTAAAATTTCGCTTACTTGTCCAATTATGGATTTATTGGTGATCATTTTGAAATCCATAAAATTAGAAATAAGAAACTTTTTATTACTTGTCTCGGAAATGCGGTACTTATTCTCCAGAGCAGTCCAGAGTGTCTTCGTTGTTTCCAAGGTCCTATGAGCATTGTAGACTGGAGTAGATAGCGCATTCAGAATATGGCCTCTGCATAGGAAATCGTCATCTTTGCGCTTTGCACATTTGGCCTTTAGGGCATCATCATCTTTATCAGTTTCCTCTGGGATTTCTTCCAAGTCATTTTCCAAAATGTAGAACAACTTGACGGTGACCAGGAAAAATTTCATTGTCTCTTGCCAACGAGTGAAATTGTCGCCATCAAAACGCTCCAATCGAGTTAGATGCTGATTCATAACTTGCAGAGCACTCAAACCTTCCATGGTCAAAAGCTATTGTCTGAAAATTTATTGGGGAATTTTGCGGTTCGAGACAAATTTGATGGCGATTTGCAAAGAAAAATGCTATACTTTCGACTTCAAGGATCTATGGAATAGATTCTTTCAGACAATAGTTCAACCCACCAGGTACAAACGGGTTATCGAACTATCGACTTTCAGGATTCAATGAAGCCCTATAACAGCGTAATCGAATTCAAAGTTTGTACGACTTTGATCCGACCAAGAACACTTCAGAAACTGTATTTGATGATGCAATTTTATATAGAATAGAATGAAGAGGAAGAAGAGAACAATTCTGCAATGGTTTCTGAATTTACAACACCTTGGAGGCATTACAAAACAGAGCAACGGATTAATGGCGTCGCAGAACTGTTTGGGAAGAAGAAGAGGATAGAAAACTGTTACGATCATTAACGGGCTGAAATTTGGACAGTTCATATTTTGATCCAAAAATATTTTTAGAAGCAAACCGACCGGACGGACGGCGGTGGCGCACGTGACTTCTCCCCTCACAACAAAGCAAACATGTGGGAGCCCTAAGGCCTCAACATCCACTTGAGAGAGCTATACTTATACAAGTATACTCTTCATTTTTCTACAATGTGGGACTTCTCTTCTTCCTCTTTACTTCTTCTCTTCCAAAACCAAAACCCAAACCCCAAAGCTTTTGAAAATTTTACAACACCTATAAGGATCAGATTAAGGCACAAGGGTCTAAGCATTGAAACAACACGTACATTCTATAGTCAGCTTGCGGAAAGCAAAGCACATGTCATCAATTTTTTCAATGCACACACACACAAAAACATATGGAAATGGTGCAAATCTAAATTGAACTAGCAACCAACATATAATGAACAACTTAAACTGTATAGTGAAGTCGAAAACACTATTTTATGGTTCAAAAATAAATCTAAAGGTGGAGATGTTCAAAGCTAGCGTTTGAAACTAGCATATATATAGGTCATTTGGCAAGAATGTAATAGATGCATATTCGAAAATACATCAAAATCAAAAATCGGCCTATGTAATCAGGTCACAAGCATAGTGAAAATACAAATCATAAAATCAAAAGATAAGAGCTACGCAAGCATGCAAGAAGAGAAGATTTTCAAAGAATCGGAGTATTGTGACTTGCCAACCACCCAGATTTAGAGGTTTGAGTCACAGGCTGGCTAGTTCGATCGTGAAATCCGACATGCATGGACTTCTTTAAGTTATGTAACATTTGAATCTTTTACACGAATAAATTTTACAATTTGAAGTTTAGATAAAAATATATAGCCAGTGTTTGCAAATCAAAGCTAAATCATAGAAACCAAGTTACTACAGAGATTCTTGTAAATTAATGGCTAATTAGAAACAAAACAACAAGGGGAAGATTAAAATGCAACTTCACAACAACAATCTTAGCTTAATACCGACAGGTCTAAGATGCGGGTGCTGCAAGGTAATACAAGAAGAAACTGATGGAATATGGAGTCTAGAGTAGTAAATCTAACTTTAGTGAACTAGGAGACAAAGGAATTATAGAAGGCGAAGTCGTAGGGAGGATTTTCCTCCTTCAAAATTATATGCCGCAGTTCAAAATTCTTTTAGGAAAGTGGATATAGCCTGGTGTGGGTAGGTTATAGGCCTGATGTAACATTCCTTACTTAGAGACTTAGATTATTATTTTGCACAACATAAGTAAACAGAGCAGATAATTTTTCTAATTACATCAATTTGAATTACCAGATCCATTAAAGCACTAAACCCAAATCATTTCCACGCATGAGTAAATATCTAATGAGAAAATCAAAGTATGTATGTTCGACATAGAAAGATGCGAATGCCACTTCCAATAATTATAGACCCACGTTTTACACCATGGAATTTTCAAAATATTTTATTCAAATACCAAGCCTCCTGCTTCATGTAACGATTTTGAATTTTATTACGTTGATATGTGATATTTAACTCAATTTAAATATTAAATAAATGATTTTTATTGGTCAAATAACTCGGGTTTACTAAATAACTGATGATGGAAAAGTTGTCTTAAAATTTAGTTTACAAAATTAATTAGTTTAAAGAAAAGTAGAAAATGTGATGGAAAAGCTTTTTCCAAAATCCTGATTGTTAGCGTCAAAAATTTGTTTAAAAGATCATAAACACCTTAGCACACTTTAAAACATACTTAAACAATAATGTGTACTTAATTAAGAGTGGTAAAAGTGTAAATATAATTGTATTTGCGAAGTAAGAGTTATGCGATCATATTCAAAAGAAATAAAATAGAAGTAAATAAAAGTAAATAGAAAAGTCATTTAACATGACATCTTAGTACACTTAAGTGCATTACATGGTAGTTAAAGGTGTGCTCCTTGGCGGATGTGTGTGAAGCATAATAGGAAGGAGGATGGGGTGGTCCAAACATGAGAGGAGAGCAATATACTTTAGGGCATTAAGGTAATTTTACTTATTTCATTTCCATAAAAACAATTTGAAAAAAAAATCTCTCTCATTCCATTTCTTTTCCGCCTTTTCAAAATCTTATCTTCTTCCTCAAGTTTTTAAATTATGTTATTGACTTCTTTTGTTTTTAAAATAAAATAAAAACCAGTCTCTTTTGCTTTTAAACTCCTTAAAATCTTCTACAAAGTCGTCCTTTTCTTCTACGCTACTTCTCTTTTCAAAATCAAGCCCATAGTCTCCATGGCCAACCATATAGCCACTAGGCCGAGCCTAAAGTCCTTCTTTTTCTAAGAAAAATCACTTTTTCCATAGAGAAAAACAAAGATCTAGGCTCATTTCAAGTTTTAAAAGATTTTCTAAAGTTTGGTAAATAAAAAACACATCCATTTTGTAAAACTTATATTATCAAGTTATGTTAACGTTAGTATGTGAAATTGCATGGCTTTTGGTTATTACATGCTTTGTATATGAGTATATATGTACTTTTATGTGTTTGAATGTGGTATGTAGTTAGACTTGAAAATAAAAACTAAAAGTGATGTGAATGTGATAAATTTTATATCTTTATATGTGTATGTGGTTGTGGTATGTTATTGTATGTTTTAAAGATATGTTATTGTATGTTATAGACATGAATATGTGATGATATGTTAGAAATGTTAGCACCTTGTGTGAGTTATCGCAATAGGGATCTTAAGGCTAAATTAACACTAAAGGGGGTGAATAGTATTTAATTGATTATATGAATATTTTTCAAATTCTTTAAGATCCTACTTGGAATGATGTAGTTAACAATCACATAATCAAAGCGCAGATAAAAGTAAATGAAGTAAAATAAAAAGGAAAGAAAACATAAGGATTTTGTACCAGTTCAGAGTTATCCTGCATCCAGTCACGCACAATTCCTTGTACGGATTTCTTTTCAACTAGTAAATGCAAAAAAAAAATCTCGATTTCAAGGCTACGAGATACACCCTCCTGAATCTCGATCACCGGGTAGAGTCACTTGATTTCCATGCTATAAGCACACCCACTAGATTTATGAGATACCAAGCACACTCAATTGATTTTACGGAATATAATCACACCCACGAGATAGAAGTACGTTTTGATAGAGTTTTATAGACTCGGATCTTTGATCTTGATTATAATTGATCTGATAACTCTTGAATAGCACTTTGATCTAGGTTTGAGTGAGAGAGATGAGAGAAATCAGAAAGTAGATGAAGAACAATCAAACTAGTGATGAATGAATTTGATTCTGGCTGAATTTCAGCGAAGTATGGGTATATTTTGTTTTAGAAAATAAGAGATTGAAGGAAGAGATATGAACAAGAAATGATATTTAAAAATTCATTTGGAATTCTGGTATTTATAGTGGAACAACAGTCATATCCATTCGTGAAGAGATACGATGAAAATATGTAGGATTGATTTCACCATAGAGGGGGGGTGGGGTGAATAGGGTGATACTATTAATTATAAAAATTATTGCGAAAGTTTATATAAAATAATTTCAACACAGATCACAAAAGAATAATAGCAGCACAGATATAGCAGAATATAAAAAGTAGAAAATAGAACACACAGATTTACCCAGCTTCGGCAAAACCCTGCCTACATACTGCCCCCAAGGTTTCTACTAGAAATTAAGTAGTCAGATGCTTACACATGTAAACTCGCGACGTCTTCTATCGATTAACCTTAACTCTACGCTCAAAACCCTGCAACAACTCAGCTACCGAGTTGCGAATTCTCAAACTACGCCACCGTAGTTCGTCCTCTAGTCACACCACTAGAAATTACAATTTTTAAAAGAGAAATTAAAAACACTTTAAAACAATAAAATAAATAAACCCTAATTTTAAATTTTCCAAAGCCCAAATATAAGCCGGCCCATAATATAGTGATAAAAAAATGTCCCTGTGCTTTCTTTATTCCTTTGGCCCGACTTCTCTTTTGTTTCTAATTTTGGCTGCCTCCTTTTGCTCGTTTGTTCCTCCTTTTCTTTGATCAAAAATTAGGGCTTTTCTAAATTGAAGAAGCCGACTAATTGTTTGTCAATTACAATTGCTATTCCTCTGTTTTGCTCCGGCAATCAATAGCTTCTTCAATTCGCTCATGGTTCCTTCAATTTGATCAAGTTTGGTACAAATTGATATGTGATTTTAAGCTCTTTGCTTTAATGTTTAGCTTGCTTGAACTCGATGGATTTTACATGCCGATGATGATTGGGTTTTATAGGATTCTAATTCCTATATTTTGGGTCAAATATACTGATTTGAATTTGTCAATTAACTTAGCTTTGGCCATTGATCTTCGTTTGGATGCTTGAGATTATTACTGACTTGTTCAATTCGTATATATTTTGATATCTTGGTGATCATGGCTTTGATTGATTTCGTGGTCATCACGGCTTATTTTCTTTTTGACTTTGGCCTTCGTGATTGAACTTGCTACTGTTTTGGTTTCTGACTTGTTCGACTTCCTTGATTGACTTGCGGCTTTGACTTGATTTGACTTCCTTGATTTACTATGTTCATTTCTCTAACTTGTTCATCGCGGCTTTGAGTTTGACATTTTGTTATATGTCTCTGGTATAGTTCAGTGTGTCATGTTGTACGTTATTGTGTCTGGTTCAGGTTGCAGTAATACCGCTTGCATTCATATCATATCCTTGTTGTCCCATTGTTTTAAACTTGTTTATCACCATATATGTACATTTGGATTTTACTATGTTTCACTTGGATTTGTACTTGTTGTCTTCACTGGTATCACTGTTTCATTTATGTTGTGTTGCAGCTGAAACCTTGAACTGCTACATTTGACTTTGTCTCAGCGATGATATTGTCATGTGTACTCAGTTGGTTCATGTTGAATCCATTTTTTTTACTTTGATATTGCAGTTACACTTCATGTATTTTGATATTGCATATGAGCTTGTGCTTGCTCTAGTTCAAGTTGAAGTTGCACTGGGTTTGAATTTGGTCTTGGTTCCTGGTCTATGTGAGTCTGTTGGATTTCACTCTGTTGTTGTCTGGTCGACACTCGCTGTTAGTCTTCACTACATTTGAATATGTACTTGTTTGTCTGCTATCCTTGGTTCCACTCCACATATATGTTCTTGCATATATATATATATTCTTCGAGTTGTTTTGAGTTTTCACTGCAACCATGTTGTCATTGTATATTGATTCTTATGTCGTGTACTTCTAATCATGCTACTTACTTCGAGCCAGTTTGCATACAGTTGCGTTATTGGTCTTGAATTATGATTCACTTAGATTTGTACTAGGTTTTGTTTACATGTGCACGTCTTGGTCTTGTAGTCTTCATTGCACTGCCTGGACTTTTTTCCTGGTCTCTGGACTATGTAGCATATATATGTTACTTGTTTGCGTTGTCCACAGTTTTACATGTGTACATGTGGTCTGTTTGGAGTCTTCATATGACCACACTTCTATTGTAGTTTGTTGTGACCAGACTTGCGTTTTATTCATGATTTGAAACTGCTACCAGTTGTTGTATGACATTTGAACCTTATCGGCAGTTTGGTTGG
This sequence comes from Allium cepa, assembly GCA_030765085.1. Classification (NCBI taxonomy): domain Eukaryota; kingdom Viridiplantae; phylum Streptophyta; class Magnoliopsida; order Asparagales; family Amaryllidaceae; genus Allium; species Allium cepa. Next base: position 397,370,894 of record CM060938.1, on the reverse strand, counting down.
ATAGTCCAGCCTTTCACTTGAGACTGTATGTAGCTTGCATGGTCTTTGTTTCACTCGAGAATTATTTGCATTTTGAACCGCACCTGTGTTGAATCCAGCTAATAGCTCGGGTTTGACCTTGTGATAATATCGTGACTTTATATTTATTTCACTCGAGTTGGACCCGGTTTTTGATTTGGGTCTGACTTGTGTCACATATCCCTGCAATTTTATCAAGTGTATATATCGGAGTGCACAGCCTTGTGGCATGTACGGTGATATACTGTGCATGTCACAAGCTGTTCGTGTATGATGAATTCAAAATTAAATGATGACGAACAACCCAAATAACTGAGGCAAATAATATTTTTAAAATCACATTTTGTTTTACACTGCAAAATATTTTCTTTTCAATTTTACCGCGATAGTATTTATTTTGTAGATTGCTCTGATGCTGGATTCAATCTTGAATAGAGTTGAAGATAAATATGAGTTAATGAGCGATATGTAGTGAGGATAGTGATGTAAATTGAAATGTATTGTAATTGCAAATTATATATGTATAGCGAGAGCTCAAATTTGTACTATTCATAAATTGTAATAAATTTTTGTTTGAATAAAATATTTGTTTGAATTCAAATTCTAGGTTATTCATTTTATTCAGCAAATATTTATTTAATTATGTGAAAATAAAATAGTACGTTAACAAATACATTTAAATGAATATATATATATATATGTTTATTATCATCAAACAAAAATCATATACTTGCATATTCAATAATCTCCCCCTTTTGATGATAACAAACATATATTTAAGATTTTGAATTTTGTAAATGCATTTGATTATTCAATTTGCTCCCTCTATTCGAATGCTTCCTATCCACACAAAGCTTCCCCATCATATATGTTAGGAAATGAGTTGATGATGTTTTGATGAAAACAACCTTATATAGTTATTATACTTTACTTTAAAAAATATATACTAACATTTCCATATATATATATATATATATATATATATATATATAGGAAGTATATGCAGGTATCATCAAAGACTGATCAATATAAAGACTCAAGCATCAAGATGAAGATTAGAGATTCAAGATTCAAGACTCTAGAGAATCAAGATTTCAAGATCTCAAGATAAGTGTCTAGTATTTTGTTAAAACTTCATAATAGCACTCTCATCTTTCTTCCAATTTTCTTTTGGGATGGAACCCAATTTCTATCGAAACCAGTGGCTTACAAACCCATGACAAGTAGCTTACAAACCTACGACAAGTGGTTTACAATCCCACGGAAATCAAAATCATTTAAACTACTTTGTACAAGTTCTCGAGTCTTAGGAGGAGCTCTGTAGGAAGGTTCTTGCAATTTCAGTTTGAATAGATTTTTCAAAATGTTTTTAAATCTGTTTTCAAAATGTTTTAGCTTTCAAAATCATGTTTTAAAACAGATTTTCAAACTTTGTTTTAGCCTTGAAATATTCCTCTATTCTGATTTTAAAAACTTCTATTTTTAAAACACCAAAACTTATTCTGATTTTAAATATTACTTATAGAATTAACGGTCTATATCAATTATATACATATATTTAAAATAATGTTTTATATTCACTCTCTATCTCAAAATATTGTTTAAATACTTTACTTTGCTTCAGAGAAGTTTCAACTTGTTTTAAATTCAATTGTCTTTACAAAACAACATCTCTATAATTTTGAACTGAGGGATGTCGACATGTGGGGATACCCCATGTCGACATGGTGACAGTTGGATTCAAAATTCAATTTTCAAAAGAAGTGTCCATTCGTTCAAAAAACCTTTCACCAATGGTTATGACTGTTGTGCATCTATATAAAGGCTTCTAAAACGAATTTTTTTTAATAACTACTTTCTTATTTTCTTCACTCTTTCTTCTCCACCATTCCATATCCATAAAACTTCATATTTTCAAGATCGTGCCATCATTCTGCCAAATTCTCAATAGGAAATCATTTAGATACTCTCTCTATTTGATTCTCCATCATTCTACTAAAGATCAAAGTTCTATTCTGAGTTATAGGATTAATTTGTATTCAAAAAGTCCATAGAGTCTACCCATTCAAAAGGATTGTTATTAAGAAGTATTAGGGTGATCTTGTGTCCCGTAAATCAAGAGAGTTTACCCCAGACTCGGAGATAGGAGGGTTCCTCAAGGCCTTAGAAATTGAGGGTTGTAATTTGGATATTGGCTTATAAAAATCTGTACAAGGATATTGCCTTGGTGCAGGACTGGATGTAGGAGGATTCCGAACCAGTATAAAATCCGGTGTGTTCTTTCCTTTTACTTGCTTTACTTTACTATTTGCATTTGTTATATGTTCTGTGATCATTCTGTGTTAGAATTTTGTTTAGATTTGTGTTGAAAGTTTTAATTTAGTCATATAGTTCATATATTCTTTAAAACACTATTCACCCCCCTCTAGTGTTATTTCTGCCTTAAGATCCTTAATCCGCATCCCCAACAATTGGCATCGGAGCATTGGTTTTCATTATTTTCATAGTCTCAAATTTTGAAAAGTTTTAATGGCACAACACACTAATAATGTCACTCCTGTCATCACTACTTCTGTCAACACAAGTACTAACACTAGTTCATTTGTAGAAGGTCGGTCTACTGTCAGACCACCACTTTTTAATGGCAGTAATTATGCATATTGGGCATGTAGGATGAAAATTTATTTACAATCCATAAGTTTAGATACTTGGAATATGACACAAACTGAATATGTTGACCAACTACTAATTTTGCCCAGTGGACTACTGAGAAAAAGACGGTTGCACAAAACAATTCTAAGGCTATGAATATACTATTTTGTTTACTAGATAGGAATGAGTTTAATAGAGTCTCTGTTTGTAAGTCTGCATTTGAAATCTGGAAAACTTTGCAAGTAACTCATGAAGGAACAAGAAAAGTTAAACAGACTAAAATTTCCATATTAACTAACCAGTTTCAATTGTTTAAAATGCATGAAAATGAGTCCATTTCTGACATGTATTGTCGATTTCAAGATATTGTACATTCATTGATTGCTTTAGGAAAGGGTTTCTCAGAAGAAGATCAAGTCAGAAAGATACTCAATTCACTCACTCCAGAATGGGATCAAAAGACACTTACTATTGAAGAGGCAAATGATGTTAGTCAAATGAAGATCGAAGAGTTAATCGGTAATCTAATGTCTTATGAAGTTCAACTACATGGGAGAAAAGAATCTAAGGCAACGGAAAAGAAATCGATCGCATTCAAAGCAACAACTGGAGATTCAGAACAAGATAATGATGAAGAAATTGCTTTCATGACCAGAAATTTCAGAAAGTTTTTGAAGTATAGAAAGATGAATAACTTTAAAAGAAATAATCAAAGGAATTCCAAAAATACTTCGGAGAACAACAACAACAACAACAATGGTGATAGATGCTACAACTGCATCAAAATAGGGCACTACAAGATAGATTGTCCATATCCAGACAAACAGACATTTCAACCAAACAACGAGCAACTAAGGAAAAGAAAGAAGGCATATGCAGCAACTCTTGACGATTCAGATTCATCCAGTGATGATGAGAAGAAAACTGATAATTCAAATCCGTGCTTCACTGCTATTCTCGAATCGGAAGACGATCGGAGTTTGGATCTAAAAATAGGTACACATTTATTTTAATTTTATTGGATGCTTGTTTGTTTTGATTTTGTTTGCAATTCCTTGAATTTTTGAATTCAAAATCACCCTTTGAAATTTGAATTTTTAAATTCAAAATATTATTATTTTAATAATATTTTAAATATTAAAATATTTTAATATTTAATATTATTACTGGAATTATATATAGATATAGAATATAGATTAGTTTTCTTAAGATTTTAGGAATTTCTTAGATTTTAGGAATATACACCCCTTTTCAAATTTAACAGGCACATGTCGACATGCCAGGATACCCCATGTCGACATGTCTCTCAGAAATTTGATTTCAAAATTTGAATTCAAACTTTTGAATTTCCCTCCACCTTTTCACTTACTTCAAAATTCTGAAAAGATACCTCTTGACCAGAGAACATGACTTTAGAGAATCTATTTAATATACTTCTCTTATCATCTCTTTTCACTTTATTCTCATAATTCAAACTTTCTTCATTATCTTCTACTTCTCTCAAACACTCATCAATGGATTCCTCAAGTACCCCATCAACTATGAGGCTGACCAAATCCATCAAAAATGATTTTTTAATGACCCGGAGGCTATCAAAGCTTACATAAATTATGTAAACTATGGTAAAGTCAATACGGGAAAATTTGCTATTTTTGATGATTTTCCTTCTTATGAAATTGATCAACTTTTTGAAGAAAACTCCATTCTTAGCTTGATTGATAACAAGCAAAATGATTTCGTTTGTTATCCAAACCTTGTCAAAATGTTTTATGCAAACCTAAACCATGAATTTTATAATGGAAATGAAGATCAAATTTGGAGTAGTGTTAAAGGAACACTTATTGTTTTAGATTCCGATATTTTGGGTACTATTTTGGGTTGCAAATCTACCGGTATGAATCTCTCACAATTTCAAATCAATGAAACCGATCGAGAGACTTTTCATCACATTTTTGAAAGCGATGACCACATGGATTTTAAGAATCGCTTTTTCCGCCCAAAAGCAAGAATTGTCAACCTTCTTATTCAACACACCATTATTCCTAGGTCGGGAAACTACAATAATCCCACCTCAAAAGTGTGTAAAGCTCTTTTTTCTATATTTGGAAAATATAATATTAATTGGGCACAAACTATTTTGGATGAGTTAAGACCCAAAAATTTTACTATGGGAGAAAACACTCTTTATCATGGAATTTATCTTACTCAGATTTTCAATTATTTTGGTATGGATGTTAAAAAGGAAGAGTTTGTAAGTAGGAAAGTGTTCAATCATGGGTACATTTCTCTTATGAAAATCCCACTTATGTTTCAACCGTATGAAACACTTACCGAAAAGGAAGAGAGACTTGCTCATGAAGAGATGGAAGAAGAGGGAGAGGAAGAGGAAGAAGAAGGGGAAGGAATGGAAATTGAAGAAGAAGAGGAAGATGAAGAAACCTCTTTGGAAAGTATAGAGTATCCACATACACCCGCCAATCCGTCCAACAAAACCCTACTCAAGAACTAAAAGATACTTGCTCAAACCAAAAGGTTCTTAAGAGATCTTTTAGCAAGAAAATGGATAAAATCTCTACCAAGATCGACAAGTTCTTTGGGAGGATAGGCAGGAAACTTGGCTTGTCCTCATCATCATCTTCATCAAACTAATCCTAGCCATTATCTCTCTAGTTATCGTTTATCTATCTTTGTATTTTCCTATTTTTTGGTTAATAATATGTAATGTTAACTAATATAAATAATGCTATCTTATTCTCTGTTTACCATCTTTATATATCTCTGATAGTTATTTATTTTAAGTTTATATAGGTTCACTAGTATAAAAATAAACTTAGAAATCAAAAATAACTCAACTTGGTCATTCTGTCTAGACTATGTCGACATGCCCCATCCCCCCATGTCGACATATAACAGTCAAAAAGTAGTTACAATTTCTAACTTCAAATTCTTGTAACTACCAAGTGACAATTCATTTTGAACGGCCAATAACTCCTATAAATACGTATTTCTTCCATAAAAACTTCTCTACCTCCATTTCTATTCATCTCCTCTCATACTTCAACTTATTTCTTAAATTATGGCTTCTCCAATTAAGAATTTAAGTAAAAATCTTGAAGAAACTCTTACTTCTTTCAAGAATATTCTATCTTTTATACTTAGAAATCAAAGGCACTTAGAATTAAGCCAAATGCAGATGATCAAAGTGCAAGAGAAACACTTCGACGCACTTCGTTGGATGATCTCAAGCCTTAGCAAAGACGAACCCGAAGAAAATCCACCGGTCACTCTCGACAAAGATAATTGGGATGTTATCAAAACTGATCCTATCTTTGGAGAAGATGGATGGGTGGAAGTCCCAAGGAATGTCTGATCATTATGTATGTTTGTTTGTTTGTTTGATTTGATTTAGATTTGATTAGGATTTGATTGAATTGTTTACTTAAGTTTGATTTGGATTTGGTTTGTATATAACTTCATATACTATACATGATTGGTTTGCTATGTATGATATTAATTTGATTGTCAAGTTACACTTATATTTATGCTAACACACTTGATCACTTACATGTTCACTTTACACTTTTATTCTATATATACTTGATTATCTTAGAACAGGTAAATCTTTTATTCTTTTTGTTGATGGCAAAGGGGGAGAAAGTTGTAAAAATATATGTGCTTGGTGTAAGAGGGAGTCATGGAGTAAGGGGGAGTTGTAGTTTTAAAAAGAAGTCACGGAGTAAGGGGGAGTTATGGTATGGTAAGAATATTTTATAAATAAAGGTTGTCATCATCAAAAAAGGGGAGATTGTTAGAAACTGAGTAGATGATGTTTTGATGACAACAACCTTATATAGTTATTATACTTTACTTTATAAAATATATACTAACATTTCCATATATATATATATATATATATATATATATATATATGCATATAGGAAGTATATGCAGGTATCATCGAAGACTGATCAGTATAAAGAATCAAGCATCAAGATGAAGATTAGAGATTCAAGATTCAAGACTCTAGAGAATCAAGATTTCAAGATCTCAAGATAAGTGTCTAGTATTTTGTTAAAACTTCATAATAGCACTCTCATCTTTCTTCCAATTTTCTTTTGGGATGGAACCCAATTTCTATCGAAACCAGTGGCTTACAAACCCACGACAAGTAGCTTACAAACCTACGACAAGTGGCTTACAAACCCACGAAAATCAAAATCATTTAAACTACTTTGTACAAGTTCTCGAGTCCTATGGAGGAGCTCTGTAGGAAGGTTCTTGCAATTTCAGTTTGAATACATTTTTCAAAATGTTTTTAAATCTGTTTTCAAAATGTTTTAGCTTTCAAAATCATGTTTTCAAAAAGATTTTCAAACTTTGTTTTAGCCTTGAAATATTCCTCTATTCTGATTTTAAAAACTTCTACTTTTAAAACATCAAAACTTATTCTGATTTTAAATATTACTTATATAATTGTCGGTCTATATCAATTATATACATATATTTAAAATAATGTTTTATATTAATTCTCTATCTCAAAATATTGTTTAAACACTTTACTTTGCTTCAGAGAAGTTTCAACTTGTTTTAAATTCAATTGTCTTTACAAAACAACATCTCTATAATTTTGAACTGAGGGATGTCGACATATGGGGATACCCTATGTCAACATGGTGACAGTTGGATTCAAAATTCTATTTTCAAAAGAAGTGTCCATTCGTTCAAAAAACCTTTCACCAATGGTTATGACTGTTGTGCATCTATATAAAGGCTTCTAAAACGAATTTTTTTAATAACTGCTTTCTAATTTTCTTCACTCTTTCTTCTCCACCATTCCATATCCATAAAACTTCATATTTTCAAGATCGTGCCATCATTCTGCCAAATTCTCAATAGGAAATCATTTAGATACTCTCTCTATTTGATTCTCCATCATTCTACTAAAGATCAAAGTGCTATTCAGAGTTATAGGATTAATTTGTATTCAAAAAGTCCATAGAGTCTATCTATTCAAAAGGATTGTTATTAAGAAGTATTAGGGGGATCTTGTGTCCCGTAAATCAAGAGAGTTTACCCCAGACTCGGAGATAGGAGGGTTCCTCAAGGCCTTAGAAATTGAGGGTTGTAATTTAGATATTGGCTTATAAAAATCTGTACAAGGATATTGCCTTGATGTAGGACTGGATGTAGGAGGATTCCGAACCAGTATAAAATCCGGTGTGTTCTTTCCTTTTACTTGCTTTACTTTACTATTTGCATTTGTTATATGATCTGTGATCATTCTGTGTTAGAATTCTGTTTAGATTTGTGTTGAAAGTTTTAATTTAGTCATATAGTTCAAATATTCTTTAAAACACTATTCATCCCCCCCTCTAGTGTTATTTCTGCCTTAAGATCCTTAATCTGCATCCCCAATAATATATGCATGAAAATAAATATTCAAATGATCCTAGATGCAATATAGAAAATATTTGACCTTTATTTTCCAAATCTTAACTTTTCTCTCCCCTTTTGTTATCAGCAAAAGAGTAATAGTATTAGAATAATAGAGGTAAATTGATAGACATTAATACATCATTAAAACTCAATCGAATATAAATATTAAATCTCAATAAAAAATCAAACAAAAATCATAAATACTCTGTTAGGTGCATATTCCACTTTTAGAATGATTGGGATGATGCAAAAACAATATAGTTGCGTCTATTTGTGTATATTTATATCAGGAATTTGAATATCTACTAACCATGCATAACCGTTAGGACTTTTAAATGAGATTAGTGGTATTCCATTTTTTTTTAAAAATGAATTCAAGTATCTTCTAACCACGCATAACCATAAGGACTTTTAAATGGGATTAGAATCAACTTGTCTATTTAATTAATCAATTTTGATATGCATTCCATACATGCATAACAGTGAGGACTTTTAAATGAGCATGGAAGCACATAATCAAAAATTTCAATTAATTCACCCATGAATAACCGTGAGGACTTTTAAATGAGAGTGGATACTTTGGATTTTTTTATTTCTTAAAAAAATGAAAAACGAATGATTTCCTGTTTAAAATACCACATGTTGACAAAACTATATAATTTTGATGAGTGATGGTTGACAAAAATATGATAGAATTAGGGATGGTCATGAAATTTTTAACAACAAAAGTTTTTATAACTCTTGTTTAAATTTCTAAAGAAATTTACTAATTTTACTATCTCAAATTATAATATACGATTAATATCAGCACTCATTACTTTTCCAATCAATATTTATCTTTTCGATAATCATTAGGGAGTCAGATTAGTCAATTTAGTCATTTAAAATCAAATCCAAAAATAGTTATAAAATCAGATTTCTCAAAATGACTAATCTGAAACAAGGTCAAAAAAATGATTTTCTGGAAGTGGCTTTATAAAAGAAAAATGTCTACTAGTTTGAAAATTATTTGAAATGAAAAATATGCAGATTTTTCTTTGAAAATTCAATGCAACAAATAAATGACTCAACATAAATCACGTTCCACTAGTAATTTTTCTACCGACTAGATTACCAGTGTAGTCTGCATCTGAACTTTTCTTTCACTCAAGATTATCATTAGTTGGATGTTATACCAGACCATAATGTTGTAACAAATATCTCAAACTCATTTTAACAGCTTTTAAATGAAATTGAGTTGAAGCCGTGCAAACAGTGATCATAGTGTCAGCAGTAAATTAACTAAATATATCTGTGAGAAATCATCAATAAAACGCCATCATTAATCCAAGCAAATCTACATGAAATAGTTCAATGATAATTGTTCAACATTTTGAATAAGTTAGAATCAAAATCATCATTCATCTCTTTTTAACATAACTGGCTAATTCAAATCAGATATGGTGCAGATTATCACATTAATATATCGTTCAAGATGAATATACCATTACCTGCTTTTCCTTTAGGATAATTTTTCGTTGAAGCCCGTTGTGATTCTGCCATCTTTGTACTAGGCTAAGGAACTTTGATTTGTCACCCGTTGTGTGTCTGGAACAACCAAAATCCAGATAACACCTACACGATAAAAGATTTTTGTGACCTTTTTCTTTTTATAGGTCCATGGTTGTTAGTGGCAACAGATTTTAAAAAATAATTTTGTGGAGATCCAAATCTATTTATATATGTTCCTTTTGGCACCCAGATTTGTTCAACTTTAAGGAATTTTATATTTGTGCCTTTTGGAACCCAAATTGGTATGATTTTCACATTTTTGGGTCTATACCAACAAATATTTTGATTGTGTCCTATTTTTTTTGCAAACAATGCACCCGAATTTAACTTGATTAATTTTGCTTCTAACATATTGAAAGTGGGTATACCCAAGTCCATGTCTATCAGTATTAACAGTTTGTTTTCCTATTAGCATTTTCAACGATCTTTCACTTTTGGAAAAATTTCCTAAAGTTGTTGACAGTTGTTGGACTTGTGTTTTGAGGGATGCATTTTCATTCAATAATTGAGTGCACCTTTTAATAGAATTTTCTCTTCGAGTATTTTCACTTTCTTTCAAAATCAAAATTTCATTTTCAAGTGATTTAATCTTAATTTCTGATTTTTTAATTTCTTCTTCAAGTAATGGACACATACCACACTTAGGGCTCCTACTTTGATAGTTTTTAACTAATTGGTCAAGTTGTTTATTTGATTCTATCAAAGTATCTTTTTGTGATTCAGTTTTAGCGTATTTCTCCCTAAGTCTTTCAAAACAACCATTTACTTCATGGAAATATATAAAAAATTCTAAGTGAGTGAGTTTTGATACCTTGCTTGGCTCATCATCTTCTCTATCCATTATATCACCTCGAAAGCATAGATTTGCTTTCTCACTCTCATTGCTAGTGCTTTTATAATCATTATCGCTTTTATTCCACACGGCTGCAAAGCTTCTCCTTTTTGATATCTTTTCTTGGTCGTGTCGATTATGAGGACAACTGGGCTTGATGTGGCCATGTTTATTGCACTTATGGCAAATGATCTCTTGCTCGTCTAAGTTGTCTAGTGCTTTGGCTATTCTGCTTTTCAATTGTTGATTTAGAGATTGATTTTCGTATATGCGATTCCACCTTTTGAATTTCTTTATGATCAGTGCCAGCTCAGCTGCTCCATCATCATCATCATTACTTTCAGTTGTTCCTTTGAGATCTATTGATTTATTTCGAGTATCTCCTCCTTCATTCTCTTCCTTGAATTTTATTTATAGCTCATAAGTGGTGAGATTTCCGGCGAGTTCTTCAATTTTGGTTTGTTTCAAATCTTTCGATTCTTGAATTGAAGTCACTTTTGCTTCAAAAATTCATGAAAGGACTTCGAGGATTTTTTGGACTATTTCCAACTCTAAATATGATTTTTCAAGAGCTTTTGATTTGTATACGAGATTGGAAAGTAGTCTGTACATCTCTTTAACATTCTCATCCTTGGCCATTGTGAAGTTCTCGTATTCGCTACTAAGCATTGTAAGGCGAGATTCCTTGACTTGAGATGTTCCTTCGTGAGTCACTTCAAGTGTGTGCCATATTTCCTATGCAGTTAGACAATGTGAGACATGATTAAATTCAATATGATCCAATGAACAAATAATAGAATTCATAGCTTTAGCATTAGCACTCTGTAACTTATTTTCTAGATCTGTCCATTGATCGGAAGGTTTTTCAATTTCTTGATTATCTACTACTATAGTTGGTGCCCTATATCATGTCTCAACAATATTCCAAGTATCAATGGTTTTCAGAAATTTTTTCATTCTATTGTTCCAGTAAGCATATTCACCATTGAACATTAGTGGTCTAATTATGGAATAACCCTCAGCATAAGCATTATTAAAGGAAGCCATTTTAAAAATTCGAATTTGTAAAACAAAAATTGGTAGTTGATAAAACAATTTTTCTAAAACAAAATTGGCTTTTGTTCCTAGCTCTGATACCACTTGTAGGATCGATTTCACCCTAGAGGGGGGATGAATATGGTGATACTATTAATTATAAAAATTATTATGGAAGTTTATATAAATAATTTCAACACAGATCACAACAGAATAATATCGGCACAGATACAGCAGAATATAAAAACAAAAAATAGAACACATAGATTTACCTAGCTTCGGCAAAACCTTGCCTATGTGCTGCACCCAAGGTTTCTACTAGAAATTAAGCAGTCAGACGCTTACACATGTAAACTCACGACACTCGCTATCGACTAACCTTAACTCTACACTCAAAACCCTGCCACAACTCAGTCATTGAGTTGTGAATTCTTGAACTATCCCACCGTAGTTCATCCCCTAGTCACACGACTAGAAATTACAATGTTTAAAAGATAAATTAAAAACACTTTAAAATAATAAAATAAATAAACCCTAGTTTTAAAATTTCTAAAGCCCAAATATAAGCCGATCCATAATATAGTGATTAAAAAATGTCCCTGTGCTTTCTTTATTCCTTCGGCCTGACTTCTCTTTTTCTGATTATGGCTGCCTCCTTTTGCTCGTTTGTTCCTCCTTTTCTTTGCTCGAAAATTAGGGATTTTCTAAATTTAAGAAGCCAACTAATTGTTTGTCGGTTACAATTGCTATTCCTCTTTTTTGCTTCGGAAATCGATAGCTTCTTCAATTTGCTCACGGCTCCTTCAATTTGATCGAGTTCAATAAAATTGGTATGTGATTTTAAGCTCTTTGCTTTTCTGTTTAGCTTGCTTGAACTTGATGGATTTTACATGCCGATGATGATTGGGTTTTATAGGATTCTAATTCCTATATTTTCGTTCAAATATACTGACTTAAATTTGTCAATTAATTTAGATTTGGCCATTGATCTTCCTTTGGATGCTTGAGATTATTACTGACTTGTTTATTTCGTATATATTTTGATATCTTGGTAATCATGGATTTGATTGATTTCATGGCCATCATGGCTTGTTTTTTTTGTCTTCGGCCTTCATAATTGAAATTGCTACTGTTTTGGTTTCTTACTTGTTCGACTTCCTTGATTGACTTATAGCTTTGACTTGATTTGACTTCCTTAATTGACTACGTTCATTTTTATGACTTGTTCATCGCGGCTTTGAGTTTGACATTTTTGTATGTCTCTATTATAGTGCAATGTGTCATACTGTACATTCTTGTGCCTGGTTCAAGTTGCAGTGATACTACTAGCATTCGTATCCTTGCTGTCCCATTGTTTTAAACTTGTTTATCACCATATTGTACATTTGGGTTTTAGTATGTTTCACTTGGATTTGTACTTGTAGTCTTCACTGGTATCACTGGTTCATTTGTGTTGCGTTGCAGCTGAAACCTTGAACTGCTACATTTGACTTTGTCTCAACGATGATATTGTCATGTGTACTCAGTTGGTTCATGTTGTATCCGTTCTTTTTACTTTGATATTGCAGTTACACTTCATGTATTTTGATATTGCATACAAGCTTGTGCATGCTCTGGTTCAGGTTGAAGTTGTTGGATTTGGTCTTCGTTTCTGGTCTATGTGAGCCTGTTGGATTTCATTGTATTATTGTCTGGTCGACACTCATTGTTGGTCTTTACTGCATTTGAATATGTACTTGTTTGTCTGCCGCCTCTTGGTTTCACTCAACATATATGTTCTTGCATGTATATATTCTTCGAGTTGTTTTGAGTGTTCACTTCAACCATATTGTCATTTTATATTGATTCTTATGCGGTGTACTTCTGATCATGCTACTTCCTTCGAGCCAGTTTGCATACAGTTGCGTTATTGGTCTTGTAATTATGTTTCAATTGGATTTGTACTTGGTTTTGTTTACATGTGCATGCTTGATCTTGTAGTCTTTATTGCACTGCCTGGATTTTTCGTTTTGTCTCTAGACCCTGTAGCATATATATGTTACTTGTTTGCATTGTCCACATTTTTACATGTGTACATGTGGTCTGTTTGGAGTCTTCATATGACTACACTTTTGTTGTAGTTTGTTGTGACCAGACTTGAGTTTTATTCATGATTTGAAACTGCTACGAGTGTTGTATGACATTTGAACCTTATTAGCAGTTTGATTGGACTGTCTAGCCTTTCACTTGAGACAGCATGTGGCTTGCATGGCCTTTGTTTCACTCGAGAATTATTTGCATTTTGAATTGCACCCGTGTTGAATCCAGTTAATAGCTCGGGTTTGACCTTGTGATAATATCGTGACTTTATATTTATTTCACTTGAGTTGAACCCGGCTTTTGATTTGGGTTTGACCTTGTGCTCACCTGTCCCTGCAATTTTATTAAGTGTATATATTGATGTGCATGTGCTTGTGGCATGTACAGTAATACACTGTGCATATCACAAGCTGTTCGTGTATGATGAATTCAAAATTAAATGATGACGAACAACCCAATTAACTGAGGCGAATAATATTTTCAAATTCACATTTTATTTTATATTTCAAAATATTTTATTTTCAATTTTACTGCGTTAGTGTTTATTTTGCAGATTGCTCGGATGCTGGATTCAATCTGAAATGAAGTTGAAGATAAATATGAGTGAATGAGCGATATGTATTGAGGATAATCATGTAAATTAAAATGTATTGTAATTGCAAATCGTATATATATGGTGAGAGCTCAAATTTGTACTATTCAAAAATTATAATAAATATTTGTTTGAATAAAATATCCGTTTGAGTTTAAATTCTAGGTTATTCATTCTATTCAGCAAATATTTATTTAATTATGTGAAAATAAAATAGTATATTAACAAATACATTTAAATGAATATATATATATATATATGTTATTATCATCAAACAAAAATATTATACTTGCAAATTCAACAAAAGATACTTTTTTGAAATTTAAATTCTGAAAGAATAAGCCACTTTGTCGACATACATATATAGAGTATGTCGATTTAGTCTTCTTAAAAATTAAAAATACTTTAAAATATTATTTTGAAAACTCATATTTTGTAAAATAGTTTGATACTTTGTGAAATTATTCAAGCATTGTTTATGCATATTTTGATCGTAATAAAACTATTAATACTTTATATAATAATTTTGAGAATTTTAATATAATGTAAATAATATATATATATATATATATATATATAACCAATATAAGTCTAACTTATTAAAGTATAAACAAATATATGTATATATAAACTTAAAAGCATTAAAATAATATCTTTATAGGTATAAGAGATTGAAAGTCATTTTGAAAAGATTATTTTAAAGGGTACTTTTGGCACATGTCCTTGATAGGCTTCAAAATTCACAAAACCCCAATGGAAAAAGTATGTAAATTATGTCCTTATTTTTCGAAAATCATCAAAAAACATATAAAAAACAAAAAAAAACTTCCAAATTTTAAAACATTTCAATTAATATTTGTCTTCGTATTCATGTCAAAAAAATCAAAAAATAAGGATGAAAAGGGAAAAAAATGACACACGGTATGTTCTAGGAATAATTGCAGACATGTATGCAATTTTAGAGAATAATTGCAAACATGTCTGTACTTATTCTAAATAGCATGCCTTTGCAACTAAAAATTATAGACATGTCTGCAATTTTAAGGAATAAGTGCAGATATTTACATAAATATCCTGATTGTTAAATCCAGGTACTGTTATTTCGTGAATAATTGCATACGTGTCTACAAATATATACAATAATTGCAAACACGTATGCAATTATATAGATTTTTATTCAACGCAGTTATTCGGTGATTAATTGCGTACGTGTCTAGAATTGTATGGAATAATTGCATACATATCTACAATTATTCAGATGTTTATCGAATGCAATTATTCAGTGAATAATTGCAGATATATCTGCAATTATATGGAACAATTGCAGATATGTCTACAATAATTGCAGATATGTCTGCAATTTATTTATTTTTCTTTTAGAAACCTAGTTATAATATTTACAATTTTTTGAAAAAAAATTAAGCACTGGCACAAAAAACACGAAAAATACATGTTGCTGTAGTAAAATAATTATAGGGACCCGCTTTACAACTTTTTTTAGGGAGGATGCTGTTTGAGATAACTTTGGTTTTAGGGACACATGACTAATATTCACTATTTTAAAACCAGGATGTATGAGAAACAATTTGAAACAAAATTAGAGGGGGAGAGAGATTAGGAAAGTGCTATCAAGTTTTTAACATAAATTCTACAACTCTACAACTTATCTAGAATATCTTGAAATTTTGAACTCTTCAATACTCATGAATCTTCATTCTCCAACTCTCAAAACTCTATATTAGCATCTTGAATCTCTCTTGATACTGTACAGTTTTTTTAATCAAAACCTGTCTAATATCCTGCAATATATACTATATATAACTTGATAAAACATTAGTATTTATATTTTATATAATGTCTATAGTTATTATCATCAAAACCAATACCTAGGGTACTGACACCTTGTATGGCATTGGCAACTTGGATTCCTAGTGGAAGTTATGTTAAATTATTTTCAAAATTTAAAATCATTTTCAAGTTCTAAACTTTATTTTACTTTTGAATTTTTTTACTTATGTTCTGGAAAAATGAGTAAGCTTTCAAATGTTAAGGTTTCAAAAGAGAAATCTAAGAAACATTTTCGACTTTGGTATCCATTGTGATAGGCGATATAGATGTAGTTTCGTTAAAAGACCACTTTTTACAAATTAAGTTCTTATACTTAAAAAACTTTGCAAATGTTTTATAAAACTTAATAATAATGATTAAGAAGTTAATTAGGGATTTATTTATTTATTATTTATTCATTAAGTTTAGTAATTAATAATTAATTAAGTATCAAACAAGATTTATTAATTATAATTAATTGAAGATTAGTTACTAATTAATTATCTTTTAAAACAAGTTTAATTTTACTTAATTATTCAGTAAGTAGTATTAATTTTTAATTAATTATGAGTTAAGTATGTTATTTTTTTAATTAATTATTAATTAAGTATAGGGTTAATTATTAATTAATTATTAAGCAAGTGTTTAATTATTTTTAAATTATCAATTAATTATGGGTTTCAAATTATTAATAAATTATTTATTAAAGGTTTAATCATTTATTAATTTATAATTAATTTAATTTAATACTTAATAAATATTTAATTATGATTTAATAAAGAGTTTAACTTGTAATTAATTATTTAAAATGAGGTTAAAGTTTTAATTACTTTGTTTTCCAAGGATCAATTCATTTAAAGGCAACTTGCTTTCAAAGAATAGTTTTGAACACAAGGGATTCGATTGTTTGTACCATTAAGTAGTTGGACAAATTGATTTGATCATTGTGGACATATGCTAGCAGAATAAGTTCCTATTCTGCTTAACTTAATTGATTTGATTATTATGGACATCTACTAGCAAAATAAGTCCCTGTTCTACTATAATTTAATTGATTTGATTATTTTAGACATCTATTCAGTAGGATAAACCACTATCCTGCTATTAGGTTACTTGGACATATATCTGCCAGTTGGTTTATATTGACGTGCTATTCCTTGATTTGGATTATGGATTTATTTACATATACATTACTTATGTATGTAAACACTAGTTTTTTGACCTGAAAGGTCAAATTGAAATTAAATTGGTAACTTGATTTTGTACCATTGTGGTCGCCAGGTCTCTTTTCAAATTTGTAAAATTATGGTTTTAAAATAACTTTAATTATATAACTGTTTTAAGTTAAATATTTTTAAATAATGTTTTTAAGCAAGTTATTTAATTATACTATGAAAGATGTTTGAAGATATTAAACAATATTATTAAGTTTGATTAAAGTTACTTAACGATATTATATTATATTTAAAGTTAATTATTTAATTATGGGTTAAGTTAATTACTTATTTTAATTAATTATGGTTTAAAGCTAATTGATTATCTATTTATGATATTTAAAAGTAATTTATTTATAAATGATAAATTGTTTATAAAAGAATTTATTAAAGAACAATAACAAATGACAATTTGTAAATGAGGGATTATAAATCATTATTAGAGTTTTATAAGGAAGTTTTAGAAATTAATTTGGTGATTTATAAGAGTATTTGTAAATATGAAAGGGGTTTATAAAGGGAATTCTATAAAGAAATAAGATTTGTTTTTGACCATAAATCCTTCTTAATTATGGTTGTATAGAAACATTCTTTCCATACTTAACACCGAAAGATAAATGGTTTGATTTTGTAGTAAGATATATTTTAAATAATATTTGTTTAACCCATTTAAATATGACTTTGGAAAGAGGAAATTTTCCTTAACTTTTTTTAAATATTTACACTAAAGAGATAAGTATATTGATATGTTTTCTAAGAATTGGAAAGTATATTATTTTGGTAATATCCTTACACCATTGAGATAAGTACATTGTAACGACCCGTAAACTTTATTAATTTTATTAATGTAATTAATTGAATTTTTGTGAAATTTTAAATAATAAAATTTTAGATTGAAAATTGCAAATTTAATATTTGGAATACGTCTACTTTAACATAGAAAATGATAAATTTTCATCAGATAATAAGGAAGTTTATTTTATTTGTGTAATTCTATTTCAATTTAAATCAGTTAAATTTGATGATAATAAAATGTTCTCCAAACCTGAATATTTTTAGATAATAAATTTGTAAACCATCTTCTAAGTGAGATGTCGTATTTCATTTCTCTAAATTTTGACTGCTATTGCTCCATTTATCTTATTTCTGGCAAATTAGCAGCATTTTAGGTACCGATTATCGACTTTTGATAAGATGATCGTACCACTGATATCTGTATACCATTTTGATCGTCTTGTCGTGCTGATCTTTGTTGTATATTCAATATATTTTAAGGTCTGGTATGCAGTGGAAACCGCGAAACGGTCATCCTTATCGGTACCCGTTCGAGTCCATTTGTTACCCGTGTCCATTCATTTTATACCGTATAAAAATCTAATAGCCGGTTGTCATAAATAATGACAATTTTCAATATTTTGACTGTTACTATTCCATGATGTCAATTTATAATTGGTTCGTTCCATTTCCTCTCTGGTTCATTTTCATTCATTTCTTTGTTTGTTTGTGCGCAGAAGGAAAAAAACTTTATACAATGTTTCCTTCCAATTCTTCTTTCCCATGAGCCAACTTCATATGCAACTTAACTTCTCCCATGCGTGAATGGCAGCCACACCTTCTCATTTGGCCCGTACATCTCACACAACTCGACCGGCCATCCTCCTTGCCTTTTTGCCAAACCCAATCGCATACGCAAGCTTTCATCTTCATTATCTGCCTGGACCCACTTGTCCACCTCCTTCCCACTGCTGTGCTTCTCCAACTCACCTTCCCTATTGCATCGGTCAACCCGGCCTCTCTCCGCCACTCAAACCCAACAAATATAGGTTGGACTTTATATTTATTTTAAAAATATTTGTTTTGTGGTATATAATTTCTTTTATGTATAACCTGTCATTTTTGTAGTAGTTGTTATATATATTGACAGTTATATATTCGTATATGTTATATGCTATATATAGGTATATGTTATATTTTAAAAGAAGGGCATATATTAAAGAGTATAATACATATATTACTATTAAGTTATTGACCAGTGTTAAAGTGTATATATATAGCAAGTTCTGTTAATATTTTAATTATATATATAGAAAACATTGTTCATATTTCAAACATATATAATAGTTTTGATCAGTATATAAATGTCCTAGAAATCTTTACGTGTCAATGTATGTGTAGATATATGTAGTGTGTATACATATGCTTCGATATTTAATATATAGATATACATAATAGTTTCGGCACATATATAAGCTTTGTTTTGTCTATTTTTTTCTTTTGCGTATATGTCTATACTTATTGCTTACAGCGGGTGCATGAGCTGTTGTATAATATAAAAGCGGTACTATAAATATGGTTACTGTATATAATATATATGTATATATATGTTATTTAGATTATATGTTGGTTTATACGGTATATTTATATATTTGTTAAATTGTTTATATAATAAGATTTTTCTGTGTATAAAAATATATATTTGAGATATGTTACTTTTATAAAATCTTATAAGTGATATATATGTATTCATATATAACCTGTTATATGTCAGTACTATCTTGTTATATATAAGTGTATCTACAAAATTTTAATATATTTGTATTGTTCCTCAGCAGTTTTCTCTATAAAACATATTTTATATAATTATTTTGTATAAATTATTTGTTTATATGTGATGTTGGTAATATAAGTTATGCCAGCTGCAAGTTTGTATATACTTAAGTCTAGTTTCATATATTTGCAGAGGTTACTTTATAGATGTTCTAGATTTAATATTGAATCAAGTGTCTATATATAAATATTTTGTAAAAATATACATAGAGATTTTAAGTTGTATGTGTTTAAATTGATATGGATTTTAAATATATATATATATATATATATATATATGTTTTAAGAATAATGATCTTTATTATATATATACACGTGTTATCCAACCTTTTGGGTCAAGGCTGGAATATTAACAAATTGGCAAGGAAGGATGGATATCAGGATTGAAGATCAATTGGAAACAAGGTTGCAATCGATGTTGTTAAAATTTGGCTGAGCTCCCATTGAGACAGAATCGATTGGGGACGATGATCAAGGCTAGGAGATGTTGCATTTCAAATTTCAGGTCAATCGGAGTTCGTATGTCCAAGACATGAATGGATTAAAATGCGTAAGAAATGGTTTGTATCGATGCATTTCGCATCGATCGATATTGGTTCGAATCGATGACGTTCGTATCGATCAGGATAGGGACAGGTGGTGCACTTCGAATCCATGATTTCGTATCGACCACAGGAGCTCAGTTCGAATCCATCGGCTCTACAGACCTCCGTCGTATCCACCAGGTAAGGTTTCGTTCGTATCCATCTGTCGCCCTTATTCATATCCATCCCCCGTTTCGTATCCATCGGCTTACACCTTCCACGTATCGAACCTTCATACATCATCTAAGGTCGCTTCGAATCGATCAGCATGTATATGATCGATGCGAAACACACTACAGGCATCGATACGAAAGTACGCACTTCGATGGACATGGACCGAAAGTACGAATAGGGGTCGAGGTAGTCGAATGCGAATGAAAAGATATGGATGGATCTGAGTGGAGTTCAAATAGGAATGACTCAGTCGACTCGGCAAAAAAGGTGGAGCGATCCAAGAATCTTGCACTACGTCACCTCACACGCACGCGCCTCGATCGAGTCGAACGGGAGGGATACAAAAGCATGGATTCGAAGACAACAAGCTATGGAAAATGTGATCTTGCATCGATCATATCTCCTAAACCACATGTCCAAATGCCATAAAATTTGCACAGGAGCTTACGCACAAGCTAAAGAACGTCCCTGTCAAGTTTCAGCTCGATTGGATCATTTTTTAATCGATACGAAATTGGTTCGTATCGATCACGAATCAAGTCGAAACTTTCCGGGATCGATCACGTGGGCCCACTCACGTGCCAGAAGGAGTGTCCCGAAGTTTGGGGTGCGATATCAGCCTCCTACACCTATAAATAGCCCCAAAGCCAACAGAAAAAAGGATCTTTTTGGTTATTCGACGTCCAGACTCTTCCGGATTCAATTTTGTACTTCACTATTGCTGTTATACGTGAAATCCTTCGTTGTAATACACTATAATCTACTGTAATCAGCGAAGAACATCAATAAAAGATAGTTACTTGAAGTGGACGTAGACCGGAGATAGCCAAATCACTATAAATCTCGTGTTTCTGTTCGTTATTTCTGGATTGTTGTTTGTTGTTGGCTTAGATCTGTGAATTGTACTCGAATATTGTTGATTCATATTCATGTTTTGGCCTTTCACGATACTTGGGGTTTGTGACCAATTTTGGTGCAAACACTTTGGTGCTTTCACTGAGAAGGACTAGCACCCGCTACATCGGATTTGGAATCAAGACTTGAGAGCTTGAAGAATTCAGATTTAGAGACAATGACTCGACAAACAAGTAGAAGACAAAGAGCTGAGAGAAGCCAACAAGAAGGATGTCAAGAGGCATTCTCTAGAGCTGGAGAAGGACAAGCTTTTATCTACATTACCAGGGACGAGATGGAAGCTATGGCAAATTCGTTACATAAGAAATTGTTGAAGAGTCAACAGGATATGATGCAGACTTTCTTTGAACAGATAAGAGATGTAGGAACACAGAACTTAGGACCGACTGCAGCTACTGCGAATATGGAACAAGGAGCTAGGGTTGCGGAACCCAATGGAGGACAGAATACAGAGCCAGAAGGCAATCAACAAGGGCTTGGGGGCAGGCCCATAGGATCTGACACTGGAAGACCATTGGATGGAGCTCAACAGGCTAGAGCGAGCACTAACGTTAATGAGCCACACGAAGAATACGTACCGGAATTCCCTTGAGGACCCGGGGGGCAACCTTTGACGGAAAATACTGGATTAGTTGAGATCGTTAAGAGAACTATGCACGTAGGTTTGACCAATAGAGATTTGGAAGGAGTGAACAAGAGTCCGTTTACTCGGAAAATCTGGATAGCTCGAAATCCACCTGACTTCAATGTACCTAACGTGGAGGTATACAATGGCAAGGCAGATCCAACAGATCATCTAATGAGATGCACCAGACATATGGAAGTGCTGGGGGGGCATCAGAGGAAGTTATGGCCCGATGTTTCCCTTTATACTTGACGGATATAACTGCGATGTGGTTCTGGCAGCTGGAAGAAGGATCCATCAGAACGTGGACGGAGTTGGTGGACAATTTTTGGGGTAATTTCGGGTTCACATCAAGAGGCCAAAGAACGTGATGACACTAACGTCAATTAAGCAAAGGATGGATGAATCACTTAGAACTTTTCTAACTTGTTTCAATGCGGCGGTTGCTTCGGTGGATCGGCCAGATCCATCAATGGTTCTAATAGAAGCAGTTTCAGGAGTCAAAGAGGATTCAGATTTCAGAGTATCTCTGATACGAGACCCACCACTGGATCTTGGGGAATTCTTTCACGAAGCTGAAAGATTCCTTTGGTAAGAAGACGCGTGCATAGATTTAAAGTTAAAGGAGGTGAATGTGATTGAGGGTGGAGGACCATCCAACGGAGGCTTGGACAGAGATGAAGGAAAGGGAAAAAGGAAGCTTAGTGACGATTCGGAAAAGGCCAAGAAACGATGGAAGGATCCAAAGTTTTCCACATACACAGGATTAAACAAAACATTGGAGCAGATATACATGGAAACCCGGAATCACCTTCCTTACCAAAGGCCAGCTAGGAGAGAACACTCTGAACGTGATAGGGCATCAGGAAGGCACTGTCTCTTCCATGATTTGGATGGACACGATACCAACAGCTGCAGGCACTGGACATAATTGAG
Organism: Allium cepa; assembly: GCA_030765085.1. Classification (NCBI taxonomy): domain Eukaryota; kingdom Viridiplantae; phylum Streptophyta; class Magnoliopsida; order Asparagales; family Amaryllidaceae; genus Allium; species Allium cepa. Next base: position 397,347,817 of record CM060938.1, on the reverse strand, counting down.
GAGCATGTGAGGAATGGATAATGGAGGCAGTATGTTGGGGCTCGAAATGCAGTGGTGGAGCAGGAGCAACCACCGTCTACCTCAAACCATGATGGTGTGAGGCCTAGGGATGATGGTCGATTGGTTATCAATTGACTGGGATGTTATGAAATAAGTAGAAAGCCACTGGCAAACGACAAAATCATTTACACATGTACGGGGATGGAGATGGCCCTTAGGCATGCCCTAAATGGTGATAGACCGCGATGCTATGGTTTGTGAAATCTGTTTTCCATTTGTGGGTTGGATACTCGTTTTTTCTGGTCTGGTTTTGGAGTTTGGTTTGAACTCCTGGTTTTGTTTGCTTTCTGGATTGGATTCTCGTTTGGATGATTGTTTTCTATTTTGGATGTTGGTTCGGATTTTTGATTTTCTGATTTGACTTGGATTTTGGATCTGATTTTGATTGGGTTTTTGTGTGGTTTTTTGTAAACGGTCGTCGGGTATGGATTATACCTGGCAAGGGGCGAGTCACTTTGACCGAACGTGGTAAATTGACTTATTCAGATCGCTGAGTATGGACTATGCTCAGCATGGGTTCAGAGAGACCATGATTCAGCCTAGGACTTAGGCCCTTTATTATCGGTTATTATTTTAGGTCGTTGAGTATAGACTATGCTTGACAAGGGTCCGGAGAGACCAGGATTCGGCCTAGGACTTAGGCCATGTATTATTAATTGTTATTTTTAGGTCTTTGGGTATGGACTAGGCTCAACAAGGGTCCGGAGTGACCAGGATTCGACCTAGGACTTAGGCCCCCTATTATCGATTATAATTTCAGGTCGTCGAGTATGGACTATACTCGACAAGGGTCCGAAATGACCATGATTCTACTTAGGACTTACGCCATGGCATTACCCAGCATCCAGGGACACTGGACCACGGTCGTCAAGTGTGGATTGTGTTGGGGATGCGGATTAAGGATCTTAAGGCAGAAATAACACTAGAGGGGGGGTGAATAGTGTTTTAAAGAATATATGAACTATATGACTAAATTAAAACTTTCAACACAAATCTAAACAGAATTCTAACACAGAATGCTCACAGAACATATAACAAATGCAAATAGTAAAGTAAAGCAAGTAAAAGGAAAGAACACACCGAATTTTATACTGGTTCGGAATCCTCCTACATGCAGTCCTGCACCAAGGCAATATCCTTGTACAGATTTTTATAAGCCAACATCCAAATTACAACCCTCAATTTCTAAGGCCTTGAGGAACCCTCCTATCTCCGAGTCTGGGGTAAACTCTCTTGATTTACGGGACACGAGATCACCCTAATACTTTCTAATAACAATCCTTTTGAATGGATAGACTTTATGGACTTTTTGAATACGAATTAATCCTATAACTCTGAATAGCACTTTGATCTTTAATAGAATGATGGAGAATCAAATAGAGAGAGTATCTAAATGATTTCCTATTGAGAATTTGGCAGAATGATGGCACGATCTTAAAAATATGAAGTTTTATGGATATGGAATGGTGGAGAAGAAAGAGTGAAGAAAATAAGAAAGTAGTAGTTAAAAAATTCGTTTTGGAAGCCTTTATATAGATGCACAACAGTCATAACCATTGGCGAAAGGTTTTTGAACGAATGGACACTTCTTTTGAAATTTGAATTTTGAATCCAACTGTCACCATGTCGACATGGGGTATCCCCATATGTCGACATCCCTCAGTTCAAAATTGTAGAGATGTTGTTTTGTAAAAGCATTTGAATTTAAAACAAGTTGAAACTTCTCTAAAGCAAAATAAAGTGTTTAAACAATATTTTGAGATAGAGAATGAATATAAAACATTATTTTAAATATATATATAATTGATATAGACCATCAATTATATAAGTAATATTTAAAATCAGAATAAGTTTTGATGTTTTAAAAATAGAAGTTTTTAAAATCAGAATGGAGGAATATTTCAAGGCTAAAACAAAGTTTGAAAACATTTTTGAAAACATGATTTTGAAAGCTAAAACATTTTGAAAAACAGATTTAAAAACATTTTGAAAAATCTATTCAAACTGAAATTGCAAGAACCTTCCTACAGCGCTCCTCCATAGGACTCGAGAACTTGTACAAAGTAGTTTAAATGATTTTGATTTTCGTGGGTTTGTAAGCCACTTGTCGTAGGTTTGTAAGCTACTTGTCGTGGGTTTGTAAGCCACTAATTTCGATAGAAATTGGGTTCCATCCCAAAAGAAAATTGGAAGAAAGATGAGAGTGCTATTATGAAGTTTTAACAAAATACTAGACACTTATCTTGAGATCTTGAAATCTTGATTCTCTAGAGTCTTGAATCTTGAATCTTGAATCTTGAATCTCTAATCTTCATCTTGATGCTTGAGTCTTTATACTGATCAGTCTTCAATAATACCTGCATATACTTCCTATATATATATATCTATATAGAAATGTTAGTATATATTTTATAAAGTAAAGTATAATAACTATATAAGGTTGTTGTCATCAAAACATCATCAACTCAGTTCCTAACAATCTCCCCCTTTTTGATGATGACAACCTTTATTCATAAAATATTATTACCATACCATAACTCCCCATAACTCCCCTTACTCCGTGACTTCTTCAACTACAACTCTCCTTTATTCCATGACTCCCCCTTACACCAAGCACATATATTTTTATAACTTTCTCCCCCTTTGTCATCAACAAAAAGGAATAAAAGATTTACATGTTCTAAGATAATCAAGTATATATAGAATAAAAGTGTAAAGTGAACGTGTAAGTGATCAAGTGTGTGAGCATATATATAAGTGTAACTTGACAATCAAATCAATATCACACATAGCAAACCAATCATGTATAGTATATGAAGTTATATACAAACCAAATCCAAATCAAACTTAAGTAAACAATTCAATCAAATCCTAATCAAATCTAAATCAAATCAAAACAAACAAACAAACAAACAAACATAATAATCAGACATTCCTTGGGATTTCCACCCATCCATCTTCTCCAAAGATAGTATCAGTTTTGATAACATCCCAATTATCTTTGTCGAGAGTGACTGGTGGATTTGCTTCGGGTTCGTCTTTGCTAAGGCTTAAGATCATCCAACGAAGTGTGTCGAAGTGTTTCTCTTGCTCTTTGATCATCTGCATTTGGCTTAATTCTAAGTGCCTTTCATTTCTAAGTATAAAAGAAAGAATATTCTTGAAAGAAGTAAGAGTTTCTTCAAGATTTTCACTTAAATTCTTAATTGGAGAAGCCATAATTTAAGAAATAAGTTGAAGTATGAGAGGAGATGAATAGAAATGGAGATTGAGAAGTTTTTCTGGAAAAAATAAGTATTTATAGGAGTTATTGGCCGTTCAAAATGAATTGTCACTTGGTAGTTACAAGAATTTGAAGTTAGAAATTGTAACTACTTTCTGACTGTTATATGTCGATATGGAGGGATGGGGCATGTCGACATGGTCTAGACAGAATGACCAAGTTGAGTTATTTTTGATTTTTAAGTTTATTTTTATACTAGCAGACCTATATAAACTTAAAATAAATAACTATCAGAGATATATAAAGCTGGAAACCAGAGAATAAGATAGCATTACTTATATTAGTTAACATTACATAATCTTAACTAAAAAAGTAGAAAATACAAAGATAGATAAACGATAGCTAGAGAGATAATGGCTAGGATTAGTTCGATGAAGATGATGATGAAGACAAGCCAAGTTTCCTGCCTATCTTCCCAAAGAACTTGTCGATCTTGGTGGGGATTTTATCCATTTTCTTGCTAATAGATCTCTTAAGAACCTTTTGGTTTTGAGCAAGTATCTTTTGGTTCTTGAGTAAGGTTTTGTTGGATGGATTGGCGGGTGTATGTGGATATTCTATACTTTCCAAAGAGGTATCTTCATCTTCCTCTTCTTCTTCAATTTCCATTCCTTCCCCTTCTTCTTCCTCTTCTTCTTCCTCTTCTTCCATCTCTTCATGAGCAAGTCTCTCTTCCATTTCGACAATTGTTTCATATGGTTGAAACATAAGTGGGATTTTCATAAGAGAAATGTTCCCATGATTGAACACTTTTCTACTTACAAACTCTTCCTTTTTAACATCCACACCAAAATAATTGAAAATCCGAGTAAGGTAAATTCCATGATAAAGAGTGTTTTCTCCCATATTAAAATTTTAGGGTCTTAACTCATCCAAAATAGTTTGTGCCCAATTAATATCATATTTTCCAAAAATAGCAAAAAGAGCTTTACACACTTTTGATGGGGGATTATTGTAGTTTCCCGACCTAGGAATAATTGTGTGTTGAATAAGAAGGTTGACAATTCTTGCTTTTGGGCGGAAAAAGCAATTCTTAAAATCCATGTGGTGATCGCTTTCAAAAATGTGATGAAAAGTCTCTCGATCGGTTTCATTGATTTTAAATTCCGAGAGATTCATACCGGTAGATTTGCAACCCAAAATAGTACCCAAAATATCGGAATCCAAAACAATAAGTGTTCCTTTAACACTACTCCAAATTTGATCTTCATTTCCATTATAAAATCCACGATTTAGGTTTGCATAAAACATTTTGACAAGGTTTGGATAACAAATGAAATCATTTTGCTTGTTATCAATCAAGCTAAGAATGGAGTTTTCTTCAAAAAGTTGATCGATTTCATAAGAAGAAAAATCATCAAAAATGGCAAATTTTTCCGTATTGACTTTACCATAGTTTACATAGCTTATGTAAGCTTTGATAGCCTCCGGGTCATTGAAAAGATCATTTTTGATGGATTTGGGCAGCCTCATAGTTGATGGGTTACTTGAGGAAGCCATTGATGAGTGTTTGAGAGGAGTAGAAGATAATGAAGAAGGTTTGAATTATGAGAATAAAGTGAAAAGAGATGATAAGAGAAGTATATTAAATAGATTCTCTAAAGTCATTTTCTCTGGTCAAGAGGTATCTTTTCAGAATTTTGAAGTAAGTGAAAAGGTGGGGGAAATTCAAAAGTTTGAATTCAAATTTTGAAATCAAATTTCTGAGAGGCATGTCGACATGGGGTATCAGGGCATGTCGACATGTACCTGTTGAATTTGAAAAGAGATGTCTCTTTCTAAAATCTAATAAATTCCCAAAATCCTAAGAAAACTAATCTATATTCTATATCTATATTTAATTCAGTAATAATATTAAATATAATAATATTAAAATATTTTAATATTTAAAATATTATTAAAATAATATTATTTTGAATTTAAAAATTCAAATTTCAAAGGGTGATTTTGAATTTAAAAATTCAAGAATTGCAAACAAAATCAAAGCAAGCAAGCATCCAATAAAATTAAAATAAATGTGTACCTATTTTTAGATCCAAACTCCGATCGTCTTCAGATTCGAGAATAGCCGTGAAGCACAGATTTGAATTATCAGTTTTCTTCTCGTCATCACTGGGTGAATCTGAATCGTCAAGAGTTGCTGCATATGCCCTCTTTCTTTTCTTTGGTTGCTCGTTGTTTGGTTGAAATGTCTGTTTGTCTGGATATGGACAATCCATCTTGTAGTGCCCTGTTTTGTTGCAGTTACAGCATCTATCACCATTATTGTTGTTGTTGTAGTTCTCCGAAGTATTTCTGCAATTTCTTTGATCATTTCTTCTAAACTTATTCATCTTTCTATACTTCAGAAATTTCCTGAAATTTCTGGTCATGAAAGCAATTTCTTCATCACTATCTTGTTCTGAATCTCCAGTTGTTGCTTTGAATGCGATCGATTTCTTTTCCGTTGCCTTAGATTCTTTTCTCCCTTGTAGTTGAACTTCATAAGACATTAGATTACCGATTAACTCTTCGATCTTCATTTGACTAACATCATTTGCCTCTTCAATAGTAAGTGTCTTTTGATCCTATTCTGGAGTGAGTGAATTGAGTATTTTTCTGACTTGATCTTCTTCTGAGAAACCCTTTCCTAAAGCAATCAATGAATGTACAATATCTTGAAATCGACAATACATGTCAGAAATGGACTCATTTTCATGCATTTTAAACAATTGAAACTGGTTAGTTAATATGGAAATTTTAGTCTGTTTTACTTTGCTTGTTCCTTCATGAGTTACTCGCAAAGTTTTCCAGATTTCAAATGCAGACTTACAAACAGAGACTCTATTAAACTCATTCCTATCTAGTGAACAAAATAGTATATTCATAGCCTTAGAATTATTTTGTGCAACCGTCTTTTGCTCAGTAGTCCACTGGGCAAAATTAGTAGTTGGTTCAACATATCCAGTTTGTGTCATATTCCAAGTATCTAAACTTATGGATTGTAAATAAATTTTCATCCTACATGCCCAATACGCATAATTACTGCCATTAAAAAGTGGTGGTCTGGCAGTAGACTGACCTTCTACAAATGAACTAGTGTTAGTACTTGTGTTGACAGACGTAGTAGTGACAGGAGTGACATTACTAGTATGTTGTGCCATTAAAACTTTTCAAAATTTGAAATTATGAAAACAATGAAAAACAATGCTCTGATACCAATTGTTGGGGATGCGGATTAAGGATCTTAAGGCAGAAATAACACTAGAAGGGGGTGAATAGTGTTTTAAAGAATATATGAACTATATGACTAAATTAAAACTTTCAACACAAATTTAAACAGAATTCTAACACAGAATGCTCACAGAACATATAACAAATGCAAATAGTGATGTAAAAAAGTGTAAGGAAAGAACACACCGGATTTTATACTGGTTCGGAATCCTCCTACATCCAGTCCTGCACCAAGGCAATATCCTTGTACAGATTTTTATAAGCCAACATCCAAATTACAACCCTCAATTTCTAATGCCTTGAGGAGCCCTCCTATCTCCGAGTCTGGGGTAAACTCTCTTGATTTACGGGACACAAGATCACCCTAATACTTTTTAATAACAATCCTTTTGAATGGATAGACTTTATGGACTTTTTGAATACAAATTAATCCTATAACTCTGAATAGCACTTTGATCTTTAGTAGAATGATGGAGAATCAAATAGAGAGATTATCTAAATGATTTCCTATTGAGAATTTGGCAGAATGATGGCACGATCTTGAAAATATGAAGTTTTATGGATATGGAATGGTGGAGAAGAAAGAGTGAAGAAAATAAGAAAGTAGTAGTTAAAAAATTCGTTTTGGAAGCCTTTATATAGATGCACAACAGTCATAACCATTGGCGCAAGGTTTTTGAACGAATGGACACTTCTTTTGAAATTTGAATATTGAATCCAACTGTCATCATGTCGACATGGGTTATCCCCATATGTCGACATCCCTCAGTTCAAAATTGTAGAGATGTTGTTTTGTAAAAGCATTTGAATTTAAAACAAGTTGAAACTTCTCTAAAGCAAAATAAAGTGTTTAAACAATATTTTGAGATAGAGCATGAATATAAAACATTATTTTAAATATATATATATATATATATATATATAATTGATATAGACCGTCAATTATATAAGTAATATTTAAAATCAGAATAAGTTTTGATGTTTTAAAAATAGAAGTTTTTAAAATCAGAATGGAGGAATATTTCAAGGCTAAAATAAAGTTTGAAAACATTTTTGAAAACATGATTTTGAAAGCTAAAACATTTTGAAAAACAGATTTAAAAACATTTTGAAAAATCTATTCAAACTGAAATTGCAAGAACCTTCCTACAGAGCTCCTTCATAGGACTCGAGAACTTGTACAAAGTAGTTTAAATGATTTTAATTTTCGTGGGTTTGTAAGCCACTAGTCGTAGGTTTGTAAGCTACTTGTCGTGGGTTTGTAAGCCACTGGTTTCGATAAAAATTGGGTTCCATCCCAAAAGAAAATTGGAAGAAAGATGAGAGTGCTATTATGAAGTTTTAACAAAATACTAGACACTTATCTTGAGATCTTGAAATCTTGATTCTCTAGAGTATTGAATCTTGAATCTCTAATCTTCACCTTGATGCTTGAGTCTTTATATTGATCAATCTTCGATAATACCTGCATATACTTCCTATATATATATATATCTATATAGAAATGTTAGTATATATTTTATAAAGTAAAGTATAATAACTATATAAGATTGTTATCATCAAAACATCATCAACTCAGTTCCTAACAGATTGCGCTTGGCAAGAGCCCAGAGAGGTTAATTCAACGTCCAAGGATACTGGACCAAGGTCGTCAGGTGTAGATTGCACTTGGCACGAACTCGGAGAGGTTACAAATTCGGATATTGACCCGAAGAGGTCATGGATTCGGTTATTGGTTATTGGATAAGGATGGATAACGACTCGGTTATCGAGTGCGGATGGATATGGAGTTGGCTGTGGACTTTGTATATCGGACTCAGAGTTATTCAAAACACACCTTTTTATCGCACGGTATGTTTTGGGGGGCAAATGTTATCCCACCTTTTGGGTCAAGGCTAGAATATTAACGAATTGGCAAGGAAGGATGGATATCAGGATTGAAGATCAATTAGAAACAAGGCTGCAATCGATGTTGTTAAAATTCGGATGAGCTCCCATTGAGACAGAATCGATTGGGGACGATGATCAAGGCTAGAAGAGGCTGCAATTCAAATTTCAGGTCAATCAGAGTTCGTATGCCCAAGATATGAATGGATTAAAATGCGTAAGAAATGGTTCGTATTGATGCTTTTCACATCGATCGATATTGGTTCGAATTGATGACGTTCGTATCGATCAGGATGGGGACAGGTGGTGCACTTCGAATCCATGATTTCATATCGACCACAGGAGCTCAGTTCGAATCCATCGGCTCTACAGACCTCCGTCGTATCCGCCAGGTAAGGTTTCGTTCGTATCCATCTATCGGCCTTTTTCGTATCCGTCCCCCGTTTCATATCCATTGGCTTACACCTTCCACGTTTCGATCTCGCATACATCATCTGAGGTCGCTTCGAATCGATCAGCATATGTATGATCGATGCGAAACACAATACAGGCATCGATATGAAAGTATGCACTTCGATGGGCATGGACCGAAAGTACGAATAGGGGTCAAGGTAGTCGAATGCGAATGAAAAGATGTGGATGGATCTGAGTGGAATTAAAATAGGAACGACTCGGTCACTCAGCAAAAAAGGTGGAGCGATCCAAGAATCTCGCACCACGTCACCTCACACGCACCTCGATCGAGTCAAACAGGAGGGATACAAAAGCATGGATTCGAAGACAACAGGCTACGGAAAACGTGATCTTGCATCGATCATATCTCCTAAACCACAGGTCCAAATGCCATAAAATTTGCACAGGAGATTACGCACAAGCTAAAGAACGTCCCTGCCAAGTTTCAGCTCGACTGGATCATTTTTTGATCGATACGAAATTGGTTCGTATCTATCACGAATCGAGTCGAAACTTTCCAAGATCGATCGTGTGGGCCCACTCACGTGCCAGAAGGAGTCTCTCGAAGTTTGAGCGTGATACCAGCCTCCTACACCTATAAATAGCCCCCAGAGCTAACAGAAAAAGGATCTTTTTGGCTATTCGACGTCTAGACTCTGCCGGATTCAATTTTGTACTTTACCATGCTGTTATACGTGAAATCCTTTATTGTAATCCGCTGTAATCAACTGTAACCAGCATAGAACATCAATAAAAGATAATTACTTGAAGTGGACGTAGGCCGAAGATAGCCGAACCACTATAAATCTCGTGTTTCTATTCGTTATTTCTGGATTGTTGTTTGTTGTTGGCTTAGATCTGTGACTTGTACTCGAATATTGTTGATTTATATTCATGTATTGGCGCTTTCACGATACTTGGGGTTTGTGACCAATTCTGACGCAAACAATACGTATATATTATTTTTAATATTTGTCTGAAATTTAAATTATTGATTTTCCAGGAAATAATAATAATAAAATATATTTTTTGTATATATCAAGCTGATTCTAACTCAATTCATCGATTCCTTATTATCAGCTTCGTCTGTCAATCCGTGTTCCGCTACCTCGCTCTGACATCTATCGTTTGGATTTGGTCGATTTTCGAATTCATGATTTATTCTGTATGCTTGCCCTATTCCCTCTTTAACCTCGAAAGGTGAGCAATCACACACGATTAACATTCCTATATTTATTAAATTTGATCTCAATCGAAATGACAATTGAAATATGCTGCTGTTAGCTATTTACATTGCTATATATATGCTATCTGTTCACCTATGACATCTGACACCATTGTCTGTTATTTATATTGATGATATATGCCTGTTGTTATATTATTTTCATATCTGTTGTCACTCAGCAAGTTCCCTATTAGTATAGAATTCCCTGTGGGTTGAAATGATACATACCCAAACGATCTGTAGAATATGAAAAAATCGTTATGGGTTGAAATGATAAACCCAAGTGATTTTCATTGAATAAAATTTGGGATTGCGGGTTAAAATGATATATACCTGTATATATTTAAATTACAGATTGAAATGATAAATATCCGTATCACTTGACCATATGATAGAAAATTATATACAGACACCGTTGGTCTATATATATATATTTTGAAATGATTTCTATGGTTTTTGGAAAGAAATATATGGTTTAATAAATATTGATTTTAAGATATTATATAAATGTATTTTATAAATTTTTAAATTCTTGATTTCTATAATGATATGGTTTGAAAATTTTAAAATCATAAGTTAGTTTGAAATTATAAATTTCAAGAATTTAAGTATAATTTTACTATTTTAAAATATATAAATAGATTTAATATATAAATAAATACAACATGTTTAAGTATTTGTTTGAAATTTTATTTTTAGAATAGATTTATACAATGACTTTTATAAGTTAAGGTAAGGAAGATAAATTTTAATTTATTTGAATTTGTGTTTAATTAAGGATTTTATTTAATCGATTTGGAACTTATTGGGTTTGATATTTTTTTAAAGGATATGATTTTATAACCTGTTTTTGGTTTAAAGTGATTAATGACTATTTCAAGTTTAAACAAATTGAAGGAAATGTTTAGTTTATTTGTAATTTGGGTTTTATTTGAATGATATTGGATTTATTAAGTGAATATTTCAAACAAAATAATATTGAAGTGAATTTGAGATATAAATAAGATTAAAATAAATAAAATTAAAATGTGGAATATTTAAAGCTTTGAAATGTATTGAAATTGAAATAGTTTATTTTATGGTTCAAGTGTGTATTTGAAATCGATATAATTATAAATGTTTTATTGAGAAATTGAATTGAAATGTATGAATTGTGATTGAATTTAACTTGAATTTTTGAATTTGAGTTGATTTGAATCGATTTGTGAAATTTGAAGAAGCTATTTTATTATATTAAATATTTTTAAATTATATTTATACTATGTGTATATTTTACTTTATAAACTATTTTAATATAAATCACTTTAATATAAAATATTTTTAAAATATAAACTATTTTAACTTATAACCATTTTTATATAAACTATTTATTTTATAACTATTATATTATTAATATCTAAACTGTTCAAGTGGGAAGCTATGTTTCGAAGTGTTACAATTTTCAAAGTGCTATAACTTCTAAGTTTTATAATATCTAAAGTGTAATGACTTTGAAAGTGCTATGATTTTGAAAATGGATATATTTGGAGTGAAAATTTATATCGTATTAATGTGCTTTTGAAATGGATATGATATTTTGGTTGTGAAGTATAAATTATTTTGGAATAAAAACGGTGTTATAACGACATTTGGTTAGTAATATCGTTATTTCTACATTGTAGATAGTTCCACGGATCCTTGAAGGATGGGTATCCCGAACATCCTCTAAGTTACTTATATTTCAGTTGATATTTCACTTGAGTTTAATTTATTGATAAAAGAATGTTAATCCTAACTCGAGTGCTTTGTGTTTTGCTTTACGCTTGGATCAGACTGAGTGTCATAGCATTTGAGACTCACCTTTGGAGTTGGAGCTTCGATTGGAGATCCATCTATCTATCCAACTTTCAATCGTTCAGTTGCCTCCGCTGATTTATTTAGATTTTGTATTGATTATTGTATTCGAGACTTATGTTGTATTTTGTTTAATTTTGTTATATATATAGTTGCTTCATGAACTATTATTTATTTGTTTCCACTGCTTATTTCATATTACTCTGTGTCTATGATTCTGTGATATATTTATTTATTGTATATATTGAGTTTTTGCTACATATAAATTAACAATCTGGTATTTTGAGCAATTCAAATCTTACACGTGTGTCCTTCGGATAAGGTGATTTCAAAACTGTTGATTTTGGAAGGTATTCGATCTGAAGAGATAAATCTTATATATAGAGGAATTTGTATAAGAATGATTTGATATATTTGAGATTTTTGATTTTGAAAGTACTTTATTTGAAAATGAAATCTTATATATAATTGAATTTATATAAGTATAATATTTGAAATTGATTTGAAAGGGTATTATATGATACATATTTTCGAAGTAAAGATATGGAAAGTGCCTTCTGCTTGATATCCTCTTTATGGCCACATTTTGGATTCATTCTATCGATATTATTCTCTTTGATTTGGTTTTATGGATATGATATTCGAGTGTCCTTCGAATTCCATGGCATTACCATGGTCTTACGAACTCGACTGAATAGCGTAATTCGCAGGGCTATGACGGCTTACGGATACGGATGTTTCCTGGAGGATCCAGGCGTAACCATTGTGTATCTATGATCTATGGTCATTTTATTAGCGTAATCCGCAAGGCAGAGATTGCTTAAAGGGTACGGATGTTTCCTGAGGGATCTAGTCATAAGCATTGTGTATCCGCGGTCTAAAGGTTTTTGGTTATCATGGCAAAGTTCGCGAGCAGTGATTGCTTAAAAGGTATGGATGTTTCTTGGGGGACCCAGGCGTAACCATTGTGTATCTGCGATCCATGATTCAATTCGATTCGATTCGATTCGGTTGACTTGTTTGGATTGTACTTTACATATCATTTTTGAAGGTGTTTCGAATATTTTTCACCAGGTCTTGAAATAGGTCTACTAAGTACTTGAGAATTCTAGTTCTGCGCCTGATCAACGCATGGCCAGAGTCTACAAGAACGAGGATAAACCTATTAAGACATCGAGTTATAAAATTATTTTGATAAAATATTATATAAAGGATATTTTTATCGTTTTTCTTTCTAAATAATTTAAAATGTTTAAATATTGTTTATTTATAAACTACATAGTTTAATAGTAAATTATTAATGTTGTAAATATTTTAGAAGTTATTAATTAAGTAAAACATATTTATAAAAAAACGATTATTGATTTATTAATAATGTTTGAAAAGTATCTTGAGATAATGTAATAAATTTATGAATTATGGATTTAATGTTTTCAATAGCTTCTTTGTAAATATAAGTAATGATGTAAATAATTGTTTTCAAATAGTTTTCATGTATTCATAAAGGTGTTATTTAAACATGTAAATGGCATTTATAAAGGAAGCAAGCAATTTTACAAATGAGTTTTGAAAAGTATTAAAGTATTAAAGATAATTGATTTGCAAATGAAGCTTTCAAATGAAAATTTCAAGTAAAATTTATATTAGTTTCTTTACATGTATAATTTAAAGATATTATATAAATGGAAATATTTTCATTTGCAAAGTTTATTTATAGTATACTTGACAAATAAATTTGAATCTCTATTTTGAAAGTATAGTTTGGAATATTTAGTTGATTTCAAAGTACTAATAATAAATTTATTGGTTTATTTACTATTTGAAATTTTGTATTAAACCATAATAAATGCTTTTCCATGATTTAAATATTCATTTTAAACAAGTGTGTAAAATTAATTATGAAGATATGAAATTTTATACTGTGATTTGGAAATTTAATGTAGGATTTGAAGTATACTATTAGTTTCAGTTTAATAATCTCGAGTTTATACTTATTTTAAAAATAATAACGAGTCTAATAAATTATCGGATTTAAGGAACTTTATTTTAAAGCTCATTAAAATGTTTTGATATAAATTTCTAACATTGTTTTAGATTTTGGAAAAGTCTTTGCATGATACTATGAGGATGTTTTAAATATATCTTATATTTTACTAAGTGGATGAGGTTAAATTTTCGAATTGAATTTTTTTTGCTATATTGAAATATTTCTTTTCTCTTCAGGGGTGAATACCAAAAACTTAAATTTTTATTCAATAACTGAATTAGGTTATAAACTTAAATAAGGCAATAGAAGCTTAAGTAATATTTTATGAAATGATTCATTAATGACTTAAATCTTTAATAGAAAGCAAATTATGTAAGTGATTGATCTTTATATAAATAAGTGAATGGGAATCAATTTAAAAATTAAATGAAATTTTTATGATCTGAATTTACAGTTTGAACTGACAAATTTGAATCGAATGACTATTTATAGATATAAGAAATGGGTTTAACCAAATTATTGAATATTAATTAATTTAAATTGAAATTTATATAGTTTTAAATTAATTGTTTATCTTGTCTTTTAATCTATTTTTCTTTCTAGTTGTTTCTATTCTCCTACCTTTTTCCTTCTCAGGGACGAAAAGTTTTGAGTGGGAGAGAGTGTAATGACCTGTAAATTTTATTAACGTAATTAATTGAATTTTTGTGAAAATTAAATAATAAAATTTTGAATTGAAAATATAATATTTGGAATACGTCTACTTTAACATAGAAAATAATAAATTTTCATCAGATAATAAGGAAGGTTATTTTATTTGTGTAATTCTATTTCAATTTAAATCAGTTAAATTTGATGATAATAAAATGTTCTCCAAACCTGAATATTTTTAGATAATAAATTTGTAAACCATCTTTTGAGTGAGACGTTGTATTTCATTTCTGCAAATTTTGATTGCTATTGCTCCGTTTATCTTATTTTTGGCAAATTAGCAGCATTTTCGGTACCGAATATCGACTTTTGATAGGATAATCGTACCATTGATATTTATATACTGTTTTGATCATCTTGTCATGCTAAAATCTGCAGTATATTCAAGTCTGTATTTTCAGATCCGTTACATAGAGGAAACTGCAAAACGGTCAATCATATCAGAACCCGTTCGAGTCCATTTGTTTCCCTTGACCATTCATTTTCTACTATATAAAAATCTAATAGGCGGTTGCCATAAATAATTTCAAATTTCAATGTTTTGACTGTTACTATTCCTTGATGTCAATTTATAATTGGTTCGTTCCATTTCCTCTATGGTTCCTTTTCATTCATTTCTTTGTTTGTCTGTGCACAAAAGCAAAAAAACTTTATACAGTGCTTCCTTCCATTTCTTCTTTCCCACAAGCCAACCTCACATGCAACTCAACTTCTCCCATGCGTGAATGGCAGCCGCAACCTCTTCCTCTCGTTTGGCCCGTACATCCCACACAACTCGACCGGCCATCCTCCTCGCCTTTTTGCCAAGCTCAATCGCATATGCAAGCTTTCATCTCTACTATCAGCCTGGAACCACTTGTCCACTTCCTTCCCACTACCGTGCATCTCCAACTCGCCTCCCCTATTAGTTAGTCGGCCTGGCCTCTCTCCGCCACTCAAACCCAACAAATATAGGTTGGACTTTATATTTATTTTATAAAAATTTGTTTTGAAGTATATAACTTTTACTTATGTATAACCTGTCATTTTTTAGTAGTTGTTATATATATTAACAGTTATATATTCGTATATGTTATATGCTATATATAGGTATATATTATATTTTAAAAGAAGGGTATATATTGAAGAGTATGATACATATATTACTATTAAGTTTTTGATTGGTGTTAAGGTATATATATAAAGCAAGTACTGTTAATGTTTAATTATATATACAGATAACGATGTTCATATTTCAAGTATATATAATAGTTTTGATTGGTATAAACGTCCTAGAAATCTTTTACGTGTCAACGTATGTGTAGATACATGTAGTGTATATACATATGCTTCGATAATTAATATATAGATATACATAATAGTTTCGGCACATATATATAAGTTTTGTTTTGCCTGTTTTTTTTTTGTTAGCATATATGTCGATACTTATTGCTTACAACATGTATATGAGCTATTGTATAATATAAAAGCAGTATTATAAATATGGTTACTATATATAATATATGTATATATATGTTGTTTAAATTATATGTTGGTTTATATGGTATATTTATATGTTGGTTAAACTGTTTATATAATAAGATTTTGCTGTATATAAAAATATATAGTTAAGATATGTTGCTTTTATAAAAATTTATAAGTGATATATGCGTATTCGTAAATAACCTGTTGTATGTCAGTAACATCTTGTTATATATAAGTGTACCTATATAAGTTTAATATATTTATATTATGCCTGAGCAGTTTTCTCTATAAAACATATTTTATTTAATTATTTTGTATAAATTATTTGTTTGTATGCGATGTTGATAATATAAGTTATACCAGCTATAAGTTTATATATACTTAGTCTAGTTTCATAAATTTGCAGAGGTTACTTTATAGATGTTCTAGATTTAATATTAAATCAAGTGTCTATATATAAATGTTTTGTAAAAATATACATAGAGATTTCAAGTTGTATGTGTTTAAATTGATATAGATTTTAAATATATATATGTTTTAAGAATAATGATCTTTATTATATATATATATATACATATATTATTTTTAATATTTGTCTGAAATTTAAATTATTGATTTCCAAGGCAATAATAATAGTAAAATATATTTTCTGTTTATATCAAGTTGATTCTAACTCAAATCATCGATTCCTTATTGTCAGCCTCGTTTGTTAATTAGTGTTCCGCTACCTCGCTCTGACATCTATCTTTGGATTTGGTCGATTTATTCTGTTCCATTTTCAATTGAAATCAAATTTAATAAATCACTTTAATATAAACTATTTTTAAAATATAAACTATTTTAACTTATAACCATTTTTATATAAACTATTTATTTTATAAACTATTTTATTATTAATATCTAAACTTTTCAAGTGGGAAGTTATGTTTCAAAGTGTTATAATTTCCAAAGTGCTGTAATTTCTAAGTTTTATAATCTCTAAAGTAATATACTTTGAAAGTGCTTTGATTTTGGAAATGGATATATTTAGAGTGAAATTTTATATCGTATTGATATGCTTTTAAAATGGGTATGATATTTTGGTTGTGAAGTATAAATTATTTTTGAATGACCACGGTGTTATAATGACTTTTGGTTGTTAATAGCGTATATTTCTATAATGTAGATAGTTCCACGGATCCTTAGAGGATGGGTATCCAAACATCCTCTAAGTTACTTGTATTTCGATTGATATTTCACTTGAGTTGGATTTATTGATATAAGAATGTTAATCCTGACTCGAGTGATTTGTGTTTTTCTTTATGCTCGGGTCAGACTGAGTGGCACAACATTTGAGACTCACCTTTGGAGTTGGAGCTTCGATTGGAGATCCATCTATCTATCCATCTTTCGGTCGTACAGTTGATTCCACTGATATATTCAGATTTTGTATTGTTATTGTATTCGAGACTTCTATTGTATTTTGTTTAATTTCTTTATATATATATAGTAGCTTCATGAACTACTATTCATTTGTTTCCGCTTCTTTTTTCATATTACTCTATGTCTGTGATTCTGTGATTTAACTATTTACTGTATATACTAAGTTTTTGCTAAATATAAATTAACAATACGGTATTTTGAGCAATTCAAATCTAGCATATGTGAATGCGAATGGTTGAAAATTCTAGGATGTTACATACATGAATGTTTTTCAAGCATTAGAGGAGTATAAGAGGTATGTAAATAATATCTATTGTAAAGGTATTTTGAATCAAAGATTTGAAAGTGATTTGATTATGAAAATATTAATTAAATGGGGGATAAGTAGATAATACATGGAATTAAATATGCAATTTGATTGTTGTTATTTGATAGTTAAATAACCAACTACTAAAATCTGGACCAAAATATAACTCTGGAAATATTTAGGAGAAATACGGGGGTTATGTGGTATAGTCATTTTCGATGATGTTATTATGCGTATCAATCTCATTTTGTTCCTCTATGACAAATGATAAGGAGATTTGTCCACTTCAACAATTTGGATGTAATCCGTGATCATATCTTGTCTGTTTATTTCTGGAAGAATCGGGGTTGAGTTTACCGAAACTATCGAATATTGTTTCGAAGAGACCAGGATCAGATAAGTATAAATTATCTAAAAAACCACTTTGATTTAACTCAAGCGCTTCGAACTAAAGACATTTTTAAGAATATGTGCTCGAAGATGGAGCTCTTGAAGTGCAAGGGCTACTTGCTACTGATCTTGAGGGTAATTCCAAAAAAGATATAGTAGAAGTAGTGCCTTCGGTTTGTTCAGACCCAGAAAAACTTGAACGGATGAATGCCGGCATTGTGTTATCTTCAAGAAGGCACTGTTAGTATTCCAAGTGGGAAGTGATAAAGAAAGGTAAAATGTAGCCTTAAGCCTCATCAACCAGGAATGACAAAAATAGGGGATGCGGCAGGGCTATGTGCATCGCTCCTATTAGGGTATGATCATTCCTCATCTAGAGTCGATATCCATTAATACTTCATTTCCCATAATGGTTATTGATAAGAACCAAGGGGTGATCATATTTAGTACTATCTAGTAAAGGGTAGGTTGGTTCTATGTAGCAGGGGTACAAGATGTTCTTGTCAGACCCAAGGTACATTTTGTTTAGAGGTGGACCATTGGGAAGGTAGGCCCTTACCTTGTCATTATATGGACTCCATTCTCCATAAGTGCCTTTGGGCTTAGTTGTAAACCTATTAGCTGGAATTTAATTAACATAACAATCTTGGCTAAGATTAATATGTATTTGTATCTTAGACACTATTATAATATCACTACATTTTCTATTGAAAATGTTTTGGTTACCATAAGGTAGAACCCCATCTGTATTTATGTAGGGCATGGTCTTACGAGATATCTTTGATTTTAGAAAAAATTATAAGTATAACATATAAAATTCCTTGTGATTTGAGTTTCACATAGCGATTTTACAAGAATGATCAGGGTGTTATTTTTCTTATAATACTCAGGTCAGACTAAGCATATTTTCATATTAGCTTTGGATGTTTTAGAGCTCAGTAGTCGAGCTGGATGCCAAGACGTGTCTCTCCTATATTCTTTTTATTTTTGCTGCATTTTTGTTATATTCTTTGGCAAATTGTAAGGACAAGAGGTTATAACTGTCTAGGGCTGTGATAGGTCAATGTTGTATTTTGATATGTGTATGTATATTTAAGTTTTTTTTTATAAGACTTGTTTTATACTACATATTACTCGTCTCGATTTGTGAGATTCTGTTCTATCTTTTCTTTTCTTCTTTTTACTCCTAATGACCCATCTTTTGGATGACTAAATGATCGGCACGCGAATATTGAGGATGCATTAAATGTCATCTTTAGTAGTAAGAAAGGCAGATCATTGCACTTCGTCTTCGTAATCTTTTTCGTCCTTCGAAAGAGATATCTGTCAAATCCATAAACTCAACCTACTCGAAAGTAGCCATGAGTTTATGGGAACTAATAAAAACACTAGTCAGAAAAAAATTTGGTATGAGTAAAACCTTTACCATAAGCATCCATAGTAAGACCACGCCGCTAACGTGGAACGAATCTTTCCCGCATTTCATCACTATAGCATATTATAGATCAGTATATATAACAACAATACATACATACATACACACATACATACATATATATATATATATATATATATATCACAAAAGGCAACCATGTGCATATATTTTGTCAATGAATGTACCCTACACTTGCCATCTAATTGCGAATCAAGTCATACACACACACAGACACACACACACACACACACACACACATATATATATATATATATATATATATATATATTCAAATGATGTATACCCTGTACTTATTATTCGAATATGAATCAAATCATATCATTCGTTCATACATCACATTAACTCTTGTCTTAGGCTTTCTTCATTAAGTTATCCTTAACTTGTTTTAGCAATCAGCTTCTTAAGCCTTCCTTTCACTAATTTAATCTTTTGCTCGAACAACGTCGCCTGATGAAAACGTTGACTCATTTCCCTTTGGAAGGCACCTAACTAGAGCCACCATGACTTTACTAAGAAGTTGAATGTAAGCACCCTGAATACATTCTAGTAAGCATCCTTACTAAGCTTCATAGCCCATCTTAGTCCTTCGTTCACATTGTCGAATTAATTTATAACATCACCTTGATGTCTAGAATTCTGCTAATTATTTTAATTGTAACACCACCCTGATGTTTTGGCACCCTGCCTCAATTCCTTTGTAGGGTTTTAAAATGTCACCCTAAAATAGCACCCTACCATATGTTGCTGGATTTTAAATAGATAGTCATGGCACCCTGCCATCCAATAACTCTATGAGTTGGTATATGTTCACCACCATGATAAAATTCTTTTCTTTCGTTCATTAATTATGCAACTTACACATTCTTTAGATAAAACGTTTTTATCCTCTATTAAAATGATACCCTATCATTTATTAGCTTCTCTAAGCTTTCTTCATTTAAAAAATAAGTAAACACCATTTTAACTTATAAAATCTTCCCTTAATTTCATCCTTGTGAAATATTTCGATAACATTCGGAAACTATCTTCCAAAGTGCCTTAAGTATATATTATTTTACCTATAAAATATAACATCCAGTGTTATTGCGAGTTATGCTTTCTCATTACTAACTAGCTATCCCATAGCCTTCGGACATTTTAGCCTAGCTATCGTGGAATGACTATCCTATAGTCATCATGAATTATTTATCATATGCCATCTTTTAATATAACTATATAGTTATCATGGGTTAATAGCCTCCTTAGCTATGTCGTATTGAACTCTAAAAGAGTGATCGTGGGGGATCCATTGCGTGTTATTTCCAACCAAGCTATCATGCGTTATAAAAATGAGGGTCATCGTGTTTATTACCAAGCATAGCCATTGTGAAATATAAATACTTAAGCCTTTATGGTTGTTTATTTACATAGAGCCTTCGTGTCCAATAATATACATGCCTTCGTGTTTCATAATATACATGCCTTCACATTTAATAATATGCATGTCTTCGCATTTATATGTCTGTGCCTATGCCATGCTTACGCATTTGCCTACCTCATCATGCATTATTTTTTCTTTAAGCTTTGATGTGTTGTTCTATGCCTATAATTTCGCAATGCATTTGTTTACTAATTTTTTACTTGTATGATTATTTTACTTCGTGTATAATTCTTACATGTACAATTTAGTCTCCATGTACGATATAGCCTTCGTTAGTCTTCATATACAATTTAGTATATTAAACTTATGATTTGCCTAAATACATTTTTCATTTTTTATAGTCTTCGAGTATTATTTTGCCTTCATTAGTCTTCGTGTACAATTACACTTCGCATGCCCATCAACATGCCTTCATGTACTATATTATCATTTAGTTAAAATAAGCTTTCATCCCTCTTTAATTTACCTTTATTTTCATGCACTTCATTCGGTTACGCATGCTTACAACTTGTTCGTGTTCATGTCCATTCATTTTCTTTTCCTTTATTATTTTTCTTTTGCTAACCTTAGCATGTAATGTTCTAGACTTCATGAATGTCTAGGTCATCGCATGCCTTCATGCTAAATAACCCAAGCTGGGTTTCTCATGTCAATCAAAGCTTTCTTAAACAGCAGCCTTCGCTGGCTATTTATATTTTCATGCCTTCGTGGGATTTTCATGATAAATATGGGTTCAATGACACTCTTATAATTAAATTAAAAACAGATTTATTACTCATTTTAACAGTTTGTTCATACCAAATCTCATTTGGTGTCAATTTCTTATTGGCTAATCTCATGTTTTTAGTTCTCTTTTCAATTTTCTTTTTCAAAATTCGCTAATCACACTATTAGTTAACTAATTTACTAATTAATGGTCCTTTAATTAATTAGTGCTTTCTTTTACTGGATAATTCAACTAAACATAAAATTGATGGGAAAAATCCCAAAAATTTATTAAAAAACAAATTAATCATATTTGACTATGTCCCAAATTTTTAGATCAAAATAATTAATTTTATCATTTTTAATAATTAATTAACCCAAAATTAACCATTTTTTCCAACTTACAAAATTCATAAAATATTCATATTAACTATAAAAATTATGAAATGAAAAACTCATCTCTCTATTTCATTATTAATCATACCACATCATAATTTCATGGCATTTAGATGTCATTTGGCACATGTTACCCTAAAAGACGAACTAATTTACCTTAGTTAATATTTAAACCATAATTCGAATAATATTCAAGCATCCAAACATGTTTAACATTATAAGACATTCATGTAAAAGTCAAATCCAAACCCAATATATTAGGATAAGTTTTTAGAGAAAGTAGCCGACCATGACTTGTTGCCATTGGGAATTTTTGTTTTGGGAAACGAAAATGGAAATGAAGATGGAATGGGGGGATGCGACAGAGGTAAGTAGGCTAGTATTTTTGGTTTGGGTTAACATCCCAATCTAACCTAATCATACTTCTCCATTCCTCTTAACATAACCTTTCACTTTTATAACTTAAATGATTTATTTTCATTAATCAAGGTCAACCATAATTTTTTAATTATCCTTGATCCATTCAATTAACTTTAAAAGGTGACCCTTACTTAATTAATTAGTAAATCTTGCATTTAAATCATTTAAATAGTCTAATTAATAATATAGAATTAACAATGTCACTATTTTATTAATTCAATTCAATTTCCATATTATAGACCCTCCAAAACATGAGGTGTTACATTCTTCCCTCCTTATAAAAATTTCATCTACACTAACACCCTATATATGTAAAGTCAACCTTATATAAGTATACACAAGTACAAAAGGTTACATTAGTACCCTAGTAATGTAAACCATCAATCCCTAATTATAAATTTTTGTGAAACTAATAACACACAGTCATATCGTACGCGACTAGTATAGTACCCTACTAGTCCTTATAATAGATAAGCAAAGCACACTATTATATACATGAATATCTAAAGTAACTCAAGATAGTTATTTCTAATCTTATCCTATACTTCCCAAGTACAATCATCCTTATCAACACCCATTAGATGAGAACAAGTCTGATGATTTTGTTCCTTATTTCCTTTATATCATGACCTAATATTCCTTTTGGTCATCTCACATATTTGAAATCTGGCTCTACAGATAATTCCTCTATTGCCCCATGTTCCACTACCGAACTAGGGTCGTGCACACATTTTCTTAAATGCAATATATGAAAAACAATATACACCCACCTCACTGCTCGGTAATTTGACTTTGTACGTAAGTTAACCAATCCTCTCGGTCACTAGAAATGGTCCTACATATCTACATACCAACTTCTTTGATTTCCCAAAGAGCATAACTTTTTAGTATCATCTCTTACCAAATCGGGTCCTAACATGAGTCTGCCTCTCATGCCAACCAACAAACCTATGACTTACACGGTCTACCATACGGCGGTTCAAAAGATTCCACCCCGATACTCATTTGGTAACTGTTATTTTAAGTAAACACTATCAAATGCAAATGATCTTTTAAAGATCCTTTAGAATCCAAGACACATGATCTCAACAAATTTTCCAATTCATGGTTCACCCCTTCCATCTGACCATCAGTCTGTATGTGGTAAGATGTGCTCAAGTTCAACTTTATTTCCAGTGTAATCTATAAACTTCTCTAGAACCCACTCGTAAACTGTGGATCTCTATCACTAACAATGCTACTTAGTATCGCATGTAATCTCACTAAATTCTTCATATATAGCATTGTTAAGCTAGCTGCTATCCTTGACAACTTCACATGAATAAAAAGGATACTCTTAGTTAGTCTACCGAGTATCAATCAAATGCTATCATTTCATATCCTCGACCTAAGCACTTCATCAATAAAATCCGTAGTTATCAAATCCCACAACTAAGTTGGTACTTCCAAAGGTTGAAGTAAACATCTCGGCTTTTGGTAATCAGCCTTCAATTATTGACAAGCAAAGCATATTTCCATGCATTCACCTATATCTCACTTTATCCCTTTCCGAAAGAAGACTCTCTTTATATCATGATACATTTTCGTACAACCGAGATGAATATTAAACTTTGACTGATGACATTTTTTCAAGACTTCCTCCCAAAGATCTCCTATATTCAAAACACAACTTCTTCCTTTCCTTCTTATCCATCCTTTCATGTCTATCTCGAATTCTTTTATGTCCTCAATATTGAAACCTATCTCCAATCGCCTATTCCTTTCAAAAATTAATGGATCTTTTGTCCTTATGGCTATTGTTTCTACAAATGTTGGACATATTTTAGACTTGCTAACATATCTGGGTCTCTACTCAATTCAATATTTTGTCTAAAACACACTCCGCAAGTGGCTAACATCTCTAACGTCTTCCATTCTTCAATTGTGGCCAATACTACATCCTGATATTTCCTTCTCAAATCACCGACAACCTTGTTTCCCATTCCTAGAATATGTTCTATCCCGAAATCGTATGACACTAAGAATTCTAGCCATCTCTACTACCTCATATTCACTCCTTCTGAGAGAATGGATAGTTAACGGATTTGTGTTGCCATACAACTCGAACCGTTCTCCCAAAAAGTAACGTCTCCAAATCTTTAGCGTAAGCACAGCCACTACTAACTCCGTATCATGAGTCGAATATCTAACCTCATTTGGCCTCAACGTCCTTGATGTAAAAGCTATCACTTTCCATTTTTGCATTAATATTGCTCCCAATCCTGTTTCACATGCATCAATATAAACCATCAAATCCTCATTCCCTTCAGGGACGATCAAGACATGAGCATTCGCCTATAACTTCTTCAGCTCAAATGACCATTCGCAATTATCAGTCCATACGAACTTTTTGTGGTCAACTTAGTCAATAGTGCTTCTATATGTGAGTAATATATAATGAATATGTAGTGATAACCAGCCAATCCTAAGAAACTTCTCATCTTTGTGATCACCTCTGGCCTCTTCCAACCATTAGTAGTTTCCATCTTCGATGGATCCACAACTAATTCATTCTCTAAATCAACGTCCTAAGTGACTTACTTCCCATTTCCAAAAGTGGCATTTCCAAATTTTCGCCTTCAACTTGTGTTATCTCAATGTCTCCAACATCAATCTCAGATGGAATGCATAATATCTCTCATCCTTACAGTATACTATAATATCATCAACGAATACCAACACAAATCTATTCAACTGATTATGAAGGATTCAGTATATAATATCTATGATGAATTTTGGGGCATTGGTTAATCCAAACAACATCACTAACCACTCATATGAACTGTACATTGTTCGGAATGTAGTTAATGGAATACAATCTTTTTCTACCCTTGGTTGATGGAATCTCATAGCTAAATCTACCTAAAAGAGCACTCTATCTTCATTTAGTTGGTCAAATAAGTTGTCTATCCTAGGCAAGAGATAATGATTCTTCGCCATTAACTCATTCGGTTTTTGATAATCAATGCACATCTGTAAAGTTTCATCCGACTTCTTTATAAACACCATGGATGCCCCCCTACGGTGAACTACTCAGTTTGATGAAAATCTTATACTCGAGTTCCACTATGCTTCTTCAATTCTTCCATCTCCTTGGATGGCATTTTTATAGGAGGTCAACTAATAGGTTATGCCCTCGACATTAAATCTATTCATAATTTAATTTCCCTTCTTGGCAGTAATCCCATTACAAGTTCAAAAATATCTATAGATTCTTAGGCTACTCATACTCTATTGGTCTCATTTTCTTGACCATCTATAGGGCATAACATCAAGTCCAACTTCTCCCTTGTTATTTCTAAAGCTACCATAATTCTCTTTCTACCTCTAAGATTCCATAAGGTAATAATCATATCTACACAATAAATCCTAGCATCATTTTGCACCACCCATTATATATTCAAAATTACTTTGTACCCTATGAATCAAACACATATGGGTCAAAAATAAGTGTCCACACAAGTCAAATTCAAGGTCAGTGTACCTTAGCCCAAGAGTGGCATACCAATCATCCGGATTAACCAACTGCAAGGTCTAATTGAATAGGCATTGTCAAGTTCTAGCCTATCAGCCAAATCTCTTGAAATACACTCACACGCTTTCAACCTATTCAACACTTCTAAGGAAGGCTCTTTCCAAGTGAACTCCTTTCCTTCACAACTCTTGAAATCTTTATTCATCTTAGACTGCCTCTCTTACTACCTCCTTCTCGGCTCAATAGGTTCAGATAGTTGTTGCCTCATCATCTCTATCATAAAATGGTGGACTAAAGCATTCACAACCATTCCTCCTTTATTCAAGGCACGTGGTTGAATAACCACTTCAGTATAAAATTTCGAGGTTTCCACCCCTCCTTGGCCATTAGTATGGGTACTCTTATCTCCTCTACTGTCATTCTCTTATGTACTTCCTCCTGTCGAACAGCGGTTATATAAATTCATTCTCGCCTTCTAACTTAAGCAAGGGTTGGTAAGAAACAGAAGTAAAGAGAGTGAGATCTATCATAGAGGGGTAGATATATCCTACTATATATACACACATATACATATGTATCATAACACAAGTACATTATATATATAGCGTATAAGCTTCCCCATGGTGTTCATTTTCTACATTTAACTCCTGCTTAGCTATGTTTTACTTATTTATTTCTCTAACCTAAAATCTAATACAAAGTTGGAACTTCTCCCACTTTGAGACTCAATAATAGATGTCAATGATGTTGTAATCATCGTCGAAATCATTTTTCATTGACAAAGTGGATTCAACATTATTTTTCATAACTTAAGTAAATAGAAAAGCTAATTTTTTTTTCACTACATCAATTTGAATCACAAGATTCTTTACATCATTAAACCTAAATCATTCCCATGTAGGGTAAATACATAATAAGAAGATCAAAGAAGTGTGAGTTCGACATATGAAGATGCCAACGCCACACCTAACCAGTTAAACATACTGGTTTTACATAGTTAAAATTTCAAAATACATTATGTAATAGCAAGCCTCCTACTTCATCCCTAAAATATTTATTCGTCCTTCAAAAGAGATACATGTCCAATCCATAAACTAGCATACTTGAATGAACACCATGAGTTTATGGAAAATAATTAAAACACGAATTAGACAATAATTCTGCTATGAGTTAAATCTGCACTCTGAGCATCCATAGTGAGACCATGCCGCTAACACGGAATGGGTTTTCCCCTCACTTGATCATCATAGCATAATATACCTTAGTATATATGACAACAACAATAATATAACACATAAAGCAACCATGTGCTTTCTTCATTATTAAAATAAGAAACTGCTCGTATAATTATTCATCATTCCTTAATAAATGTACCATGCACTTGTCATATAATAGTGAATCAAATCATATATTTATCAACTCAAGTCAACTATACCTTATACTTATTATCCAAATAAGAACCTAGTCGTATAATCATTCATCATTCCTTTTTCCCTCACCTAATATATTAGGCTTTCTTCATTAAGTTATCCTTAACTTATTTTAGTGATCGCCTCCCTATGCCTTCTTATCACTAATTTAACTTTTTGCTCGAATAACATCACCTCGTGAAAATGTTAACTCGTTTCCCCATGGAAACTACACTGACTCTCCTAAAAGGCTGAACGTAAGCACCCTGAGTACAATCTACTAAGCATCATATCAATATCCTCTCTTGGTCCTTGAACTTTTATTTTTCACATTGTCGAATAAGTTAATTACATCACCTTGATATTTAGCACCCTGCCAATTATTTTAATTATAACATCACCTTGATGTTTTAATACACTGTATTGACTCCTTTGTAGAGTTTTAAAATATTCTTAGGTTTAACCTTATTATGGCGCCCTGCTATATGCCATTAGATTTTAGACTGATAGTCACGGCACCCTGCTATCTAATAGCTTTATGAGTCGGTATACGTTTACGATCATGGTTCATTTCTTTTCTTTCATTCATTAATTGTACCCTACACGTTCTTTAGATAAAACATTTATCATCTATTTAAGTGATATGCTATAATTTATTAGCTTCTCAAAGCTTTCTTCATTTAAAAAATATATAACATAATTTTAACTTGTAAAATCTTCTCTTAGTTTCATCCTTATGAAGTAGTTCAATAACGCTCGAAAACTTTCTTCCAAAGTGTCCTATATTTTACTTAGCAAGCATCCAACAACATCGCAAATTATTCTTTATCATCGCATACCAGCTATCCTATAGCCCTCAAACATTTTGGCCTAGCTATCATGGAATGCCTACCCCATAATCATCGCAAGTTATTTATCCTAGGCTTTTGTACAGTATAATTATATAATTACTTTTGGTTAATATCTTCTCAAGCTATATTGCATAACACTCCAAAGAGTGGTCGTAGGGAATCTTTCATAAAGCCATCGCGCGCTATTTCCAAACAAACTATCGTGTGTTATCAAAATGAGGGTCATTGTTTGTTATTACTCTATAGAGCCATCATGAAATATAAATACTTAAACCTTTGAGGTTGTTTGTTTGCATAGAGCCTTCGTGTCCAATAATGTACATGTCAATGCGTTTAATAATATACATGCCTTTGCATTTAATATTATACATGCCTTCGCGTTTATATATCCATGCCTATGCTATACTTACATGTATCCCTACCTCATCATGGATTATTTTTCCTTTAAGCTTTCGTATGTTGTTCGTATGCCTGTATTTTCCCAAGGCATTTTTGTGTATTAAATTTTTACTTGTATTTTACTTCATGTACAATTTAATCTCCACGTACGATTTAGCCTTTGTTAGACTTGGAATATAGTTTCATGTATTAAACTTGTGATATGCCCATATATTTGTTTCATTTTTTATAGTCTTTGAGTAAAAAATTTAGCATTCGTTAGTCTTCGTGTATAATTACCCTTCACATGCCCATCGACATGCCTTCATGTACTATATTATCATTTGGTTAAAATGGGCTTTCGTCCCCTTTTTATTTACCTTTGTTTTTGTGCACTTTATTCAATTACATGTGCTTACAACTTAGCCATGTGCACATCTTTCATTTTCATTTTCTTTTATTATTATTTTGGCTTTCCTTCACGTGCAATGTCATTACCTTCATGAATTTCTTGGTCATCATGTGCCTTCTTGTTAAATAACTCGTGTTAGGGTCCTCGTGCTCAATCAAAAGTTTCATGAATAGTGGCCTTTGTTGGCTATTTATATTTTCATACCTTCTTGGGTTATATTTTTCTTGGTAAATAAGGGTTCAATGGAACTCTTGTAATTAAATTAGAAACTAGTTTATTACCCACTTAAGCAACTTCCATTTCTCAAATCCCATTTGCTGTCAACTTCTTCTCAGATAATTTCTTGTTTTTCCATTCTCTTTTCAATTTTCTTTTTCAGAATTGGCTAACCATTCCATTAATTAACTAATTTGTTCATTAATAATCCCTTAGTTAATTAGTGATTTCCTTTTGCTAGATAATTCATATAAAATAGAAAACTGATAGGAAAGCCATGTACAGAGGTTGAAGGTCTCGGTAGCTAAGACATATAAACCAACATTGACTATCCTATGGGGTCTACTTCATTTTAGGAAGTACTAAGTGGCTAAATAGCATAAGTCATACCTTCAAAAAAGGTTTAGTGGATTTTGGTGGATAAACTATCATATGTGCATGCTCTGATACCAAGCTGTAACGACCCGACTGTTATTCCCAGTTTAGCTAAGAACATTACAAGTAATGTCGTTTGCTAATCCAGAGAATACGGCCGGTTAAGGACGATCGAATGTGAATAAATCTTTGTACTAAAATTAACATGTCTTACTTACCTTTTTGAGGATCTAAACTGAAATTTAGATATGTACAGTACTAAGACAAAGTAATAAAAATGTCGATTAAAAATATTCAAACTATATATGATATAGGAAAATCAGAATTAGAGTCACAGATCATAGCGGAATAATATATATCATTATATACATAATAGAATGTGAGTCTTCAAAATATGAGTATTAGACCCACACATATATATACACATACATACATCATATCCAAAATCTTGTATCAAGTGCAAAGTAACTATTATATAGTATAGATGACATAAACTCCTAAGTGTCAATATATACAAGTATGAATTACACTAAACTATCAAAATAATCTACTTTAATGCCAGCCCAAAATCCACAGTTAATGGGTCCCTATACATGCAAAGTCTCAGTGCGACCCGATATTAAAATAATAAACTAGTTAAACTATGTATAAATAATAGGTGAGATACTAATATCATAACTTTGTGACTTATTTCCAAAAACTCGCCAAAAATCCAATAAATTATATTTTACCATGTCTCATAATTTAAAATCAACATAATTAGTTTTATCATTTTTTATAATTAATTACCCCAAAATTTACCATTATTTTTAATATAGGAAATTCATAAAATATTCATATTAAAAATTATGAAATTAAAAGACCTATCACTATTTCTTCATTAACAATATCATGTAAAAATTTTATGGCATTTGGATGTGATTAAACTATTTTTACCCTAAAACGTGAACTAATTCGCCTTAATTAAATTTTAAACCATAATTAAAATAATATTCAAACATCCAAAAATGTTTAGCATCATCAAAACATTCATATAAAATCAAATAAAAACCTAATTGGTTATGATAGATTTCTAGAGAGATTTTACTCATCTTAAGTAATTTTTTGATAGCATGAGCGATACTTTATTCAAGTAGTGCATACTTTTAAATATCTTTGGAGCTCGAAACCATAACCTTTAGAACTTCAGTTTAAGTGTCATACCCCTGACCACTAGAGCTAGAGGCCCTTTACTACTCATCTTGATTAACCTAACTTGATTTAATTCTTCTCCTTATAAATTTGAAACCTTTAACCTTCTTGGCTTAGATTTTCCTTGAATTCTCTTCTTCTTCCCTTGAGTTAGGGATCGGCCATGACTTATTGTTCTTAGGAATTTTTTATGAAATAAAAATGGAAATGAAGATGGAATGATCGTATGTAGATAAGGTAAGTGGGCTAGTATTTTTTTTTGGTTTAGGCTAACACCCCAATCTAACCTAATCACACTATTCTATTCCTTTTAGCATAACTCTTAACATTTAAAATTTAATCGATGCATTTTCTTTAATCAAGGCCAAGCAAATTTTCTTTAATCATCCTTGCTCTATTTAATTAACTTTATAAAGTGACTCTTACATAATTAATTAAATTTTCCTTAAGTAATTTTTGCAAATAAATTAATTTAATTATTTAATTAATAATGTCGAATTAAATTTAATTTTTCATATTATGGACCATCCAAATATGGGCTGTTATACCTATTGTATATGTCGTTTTGTAAATAACAGGCCTTAAAAAACTAATAATAATAAAGTACCAAGTTCAAAAAAATTGGAAGTTACTGGATTATAAAATGTAAAGGTTGGGCATGTCAACAGATATTTTTGGATATAAATAGTACCATATCTGCATCTGCATCTGCATCCGAAATTATTTTTTGGATCCTGGATGGATATGGATGGATATCTGGCAATATCATATCCCCTAATGATCAATAAATCAAGAAAAATAAATTGAAAATTTTTATTAAACGTAAATTGTTTTTCCATTACAATGATAACAAAAATAAGGAAAATCTACAAACATGATGATAATAAATAGTCTTGAGCTGTTAATATACATTAAATATATACAGTATAAACTATTAACTGAATAAAATAATGAACACATATCTTTTATTTATTAAAATACACATAAAATAAGCTATAGTCTTTTTCGCATGCAGATATCTTCGTATACACATATGCATCCTCTTTTCCATATATTGGATTTTCATCTCTTATTCGGATATAGATGTGGCGGATTTCAAAAATTTTAGGTATCCGTCTACATTCTTAGGAAAGGTGGAAGTTGGTTTAATTTGTCTCTACTTGAATTTACCAACTATAACCGTGTGTATAAAATATAAATATCATGTCTAAATGTAGTGCGCACACACACACACACACATATAATAATCTATAAAATAATAGTAAAGTAAAAGAATTTATGGCTCTCTCATTGATTCTTGTAGTTTTCTCTCTTTTGCTTGATTTTCTCTTAGATGTTTTATATCAGATTATTTAATTTATCCACTTACACTAATTTACTAATTCTCTCTTATTATTTAAATTTTTTGGTATGAACATTCTAAAGTCATACATTTACTTGTATAAAATTTATCGGTTGCCTCCTAATAATTCATACATTTAGTTGATTACATAATCCAAAATTTTAAGCTATTAAATAAATTCATTAATTAATATTATTATTATTTCCTATAATACCGAAGAACGACAATTTAAATATGTGTATCATTCAACTATAAAGATATATGAATCATATAAAGCAATAACACACACATACACACACACATATATATATTGTTAACCTGTATTTTGGCGAGGCAATATGCATGCATATTTAACCCAATAGACTTCACCTTTATCGAGGCTGAAATATCATGGGTTTGGCTTAAATGGATGTATGGATAATAGAATGCAGACGGTAACATGAAACCGGGATAAATCGGAGTTAGTAGATAGACGTTATAGGATGCTTGGAATATAAATGTTAGCTTGGATGGGCAAAACGATCGGCATGGTCAATTGGAAGGAGGGATCGGCCTGGTTGATTAAAAAGGGATCGTTATACTTTAGTATAAAGGGATCGACGTTACTCGGTGGAAGGCTAGGGATCGGCATAGCTCAGATCGGCAAGGCTTGGAGTAAGGCATAGCTTAGGTCGACATATGATACGAAATAACGGTCGGCATTGTGGGTTTAGCATAGTTTGGGATCAGCGTGATTGGGCTTGGCATATGAAGGGATCGACATGATTGGGCTTGGCATAGGAAGGGCTCGGCATAGGAAGGGATCGACATGATTGGGCTGGGCATTGGTAGGGGTTGGCATGGAAGGGATCAGCAAGACAAAGAGCGGCATAAAAGGGATTGGCATGAGAAGGGTTGGCATGCCTTCACAGACAAGGAAGGATCGACATACCTTCCAAGCTACACAAGGAGGGGTCAGTGTACTTATGAGGAAGGGATGGATCGACATTTTCATGAAGGTAGAGGGATCGACATGCTCCAAGGTGGATGAATCGATGTGGCTTGTTGGATGGCAATGGGTCGGCACTACTTCGTAAGAAAAGAGGGATTGGCATTTTGCATGAAGGAGGGGAATCGGCATTTGTGGATGGATCGGCATAATACTTTAGAGGAAGGTAGGTTGGCGTAGTAGTGTGGAAAGGGAACGAATGGCATTAGCTCGAATGAAGGGATAACGTTTTGCATGACTATACTGACCATTATTCCTAGGGGAGTTGGGCTTGACTATCGTTCTGGTAGGCCTATGTAGGTGAGATGACCTTGTAGCCCAAATTTCACCTATAATATAGTAGGTTTGGCTTTGAAAAGGGAGGCATGATTTTTCTTCTCTTCATCTTCTACGTAGAGGTTACTCTGCCATTTTCATTCTAGAATCTTGGAATGTAACTGTAATCAAATACTTTATTATAATAAAAAGGTTTTTTCTGGAGTCGACGTAGGCTGGACTTAGCCAAACCACTATAAATCTTGTCTTTTTTACTTGCTTTCATTTTAATTTTGATTATTCTTCATATTATATCCTATACATCATATTCCATCTATGATCAGCGACTGGATGTTGGTGCATTCACGTATAATTGGGTGTTGGTGGCCAATTTTGACGCCAACACACACACACACACATATATATTTGTATATATAATTATAGTCTACTTATCTCAATATATTTATCATATATTTTATTATAAATTCTAATTTTAACTTCGAATACCTACATTTAAAAATTTCCCTGATTTTTCAAAACTTACTCACTTTTCTCCTAATATTTTACATTCCATTCCATGTATTTCAATTAATTAAGAGATCTTAAATTCAAACTAGTTATACAAATCTAGTTAACTAATATTCGTCGACTAATTTATTAAAAATGGAAATTTGGTTCTTCCCCTATTTTTAAGATACAATACGTAAACCCTTCTTATAAATATATTTTAAATTACATATCTAATTTTAGTTTCATTAAGGGGGAAATCATTTTAGAATTTTTTGCAAATATTTACTATGTTCTTAGCAAATATTTTCATAATTTTCCCCAAATATTCTAAAACGTAAAATAGGGGTTTCTTAAACCTGTTTTTTGAGAAGTGGTAGCTATGTATTTTAAAACTTATGGAGAGATTTTTGCATTCCTTTATGAAAATACAAAAATTCAATATGTACATCATATTGCATAAGTCATTGTTGGAATTTTAAGTGAATTAATTGAAACAAATTAGTGGTAGTAAAATTCGTAATGAATGACGTTGTATAAAGATAATCTATTTATATGCTATTATTATTGCAAAAACTAATAGTAATAAAATATGTAACACATACAATTTCCATTCTGCCTATTTAAATGATAGATAAGAAGAAGGAAAAATACAAGGCAACAGACAATTTTCTCCTCCCTCTTCCATTTCTCTCTATAGAATTATTCCGAACAATTAAATTAGAAAGTGTTAAATTCAGAATGATTTATTGTCATGCAATCAATAAATCTACCCAATTTTAGAGTCTATGTTGTCCTGAGGATAGAGCGGTTGACAACTAGCCTTGTACTTGGGGCTAAACCATGAATCATGTTAAAGAAAGCGATAAAGTACATGACTCATCCATTTATAACGGTCAGATCCAACATTGTATGAAGATTCCACCTGATGCAAAACACGACCATTGATTAACTGGAACAGTATGCCAAACACCAACAAGCCCTTTAAATTTAAGGAGCTGTACTTCAAAAGATGGAGGCAGACGATGTAATTTTTCCATATAATTAAAAAGGTGGTCTATGTTCTGAACACCGTCAAACAGCCACTGTCTAATCCAACAATGAAGCCAAGAGTAAGGAGCAACAATCTTGGATCGAGCATGACAACATGTGCAAAAACTTCATTTTGAATGGACCTTGCGATGACCTATATAAATACTACTATGTAGAGGACAAACCAACTAAGAAGATCTAGGAGATGTTGTAGAAACAGTAAGACATAAAGGAAGCTAGAGCAAAAATACGTAGTTAGCTGCTAACTCAAATATCAGATGTTCGATGACAGGTCAGTAGAGGCGCAATCTCATGAGCTTCATAAAATAGCTCATGAAGTCATCTCCGAAGGTAAGCTATTGATGAACAATTTCCAGTTATTGTACTTATTGATAAATTTCCCCTAGTTAGAAAGAGTTCAAAAATAATCTTAGATATAAAACTAAAGAATTTTCACCTTAAAGTTGATTGCTAGCCTCTGAATTAAGGAGGAATCCCGAAAATAGGAAATAAAAGAGGAACTGATTGTTGTTTCCAGTAACACTAAGAAGGCTACAGTTCTGAATCTAAATCCCAAAAGCTTTAAGGATCAAAATTGTAAGCCTAATCAGAGTCACGGAAAAATGGAACCTACAAAGGAATCATACTAAAACACAGGAACAACTACTCTTAAAGAATGATTTCTGGTTAGGATATTTGTTACCACTATAACAAACTAGATCATATGGCACAAAAGTGTCGAAGTAGGCCTTGTTTTGCTCCTTATAAAAACCTGACTAAAGAGCAAGTGCTAACTGCTATGTTTATAAAGATCAACCTTATAGGGAGAACAAATGGATGGTGGGTGGATACAAGTGCTACACACCATGTCTTTTATGACCATGTTATGTTCAAAACGTACACGGAAGTTGAGGATAAGAAAGTTATGTTGGGAAACTCTCAAATCGCTACTATTGTTGGAATTGGAAATGTTGTGCTAAAGTTTACCTTTGGAAAAACTATCATACAGAAGAACAAGATGCAGACTCTAAAGGTGAGAAAGAACTTAGTTTCAGGTTATCTTCTTAATAAGCCTGGCTTTACTCAAACTATAAAGGCTGATTTGTACACCATCATTATAAATGGTATGTTTGTAAGTAGCGGTTATGCTATTAAGGGCATGTTTAAGTTGAATGTTGAAAGTAATATAGTATCTTCTTCTACATATATGTTGTGTTCATTTAATATATGGGATACTAGAATCTGTCACTCTAGCAAATGTATAATAAGGAATATGAGTAGCTTACGATTACTTCGTAATATGTCTTTAAAATATTTTGAAAAATGTTATTTTTAAGTCTAGCCAATATTGCAAAAACTCCACAGAAATTATAACTATAGAATTTGAATCTTTAGAGTTGATTTAATTTGACATATGTGAACTAGATGGAACTTTGACTAGAAAAGGACCTCGTTATTTTATCATATTTATTGATGACTGCTCTGATTTTACTTATGTGTACCGAATGAAAAATAAAAGTGATGCATTTTAAATGTTCAAGCCTTTAATAAATGAAATTGAAAATCAGTTTAGTAAGAAAGTTAAAAGATTACGTAGTGACAAAGGCACTGAATATGAATCTAGTATGTTTATTGAACTTTATAATCCACATGGTATAATACATGAATGAACTGCACGTTACTCACCTGAATTGAATGGTAAAGTTGGAAGAAAAATAAAAGTTTAACTAAATTAGTTGTGGCTGTTTTACTTAATTCAGACATAGCATCACATTGGTAGGGAAAATCTTGTTAACGATATGTTATGTGTTGAATGGAATTCCTAATTCCTAAATCTGGAAGCAAAGTTTCTCCCTATGAGATTTTGAAAAATCATAAACCAAATATGTCATATTTAAGGACTTATGGTTGTCTAGCATATGATTATATGCCTAACCCG
The DNA here is from genome assembly GCA_030765085.1 of Allium cepa. NCBI lineage: Eukaryota > Viridiplantae > Streptophyta > Magnoliopsida > Asparagales > Amaryllidaceae > Allium > Allium cepa. The sequence goes on along the minus strand of CM060938.1, from coordinate 397,310,776 downwards.
AAAAGAATTAGATTAGTATGTACAGTCTACAAATGTGTATTTATTAGCTATGTTATTAATAGCAAAGCATATAGATTTTATGATCTGAATGCACATACTATAATATTATCTAATGACATGGACTTTTACAAACTAAAATTTCCTTTTAAAGTAAGGAATAGTGGGGGAACATAATCCTTACTTTAAGACTTATGAAGAGAATCCAAATAGACTTGGCGGTTGCTTGATTTACCACCTGGTCGTTAGACCATAAACTGTATGTAGGGGCTTAAAAAGAAATTAAAAACCCGATGGAATAGTAGATAAATATAAAGCATGTCTAGTAGTTAAGGATATTAAGGAAAGAGAAAATGTACACTTTTGATACCTTCTCGCCTGTAACTAAATTTACATCTGTTCGAGTATTGATTTCACTTGCTTCTGCTCATGATTGATAATAAACCAAATGGATGTTAAAACTGCATTTTTTAATGGTGAATTAGAAGAGGAATTTATATGGACTAACCTGAAGGTTTTGAAATACACGAGCAAGAGCATAATTTTTTTAAGTTAAATAAATCTTTATACGGCCTAAAATAAGCTCTAAACAATGGCATGAAAAATTGAAAACTTGATTATTTCACATGGTTTCAAAGTAAATGAGAGTGGAAAATGTATTTATTATAAATATAAAAATGACATTGCACAACATATGTTCGTATACGAATAATCTACTTATTTTTGGTTTAAACATTCATATTACTAATATGATTAGATCTCTTTTAAATATTTTTTGATACGAAAGACCTAGAAGAAGCGAATGTAATGTTATCCCACCTTTTGGTCAAAGCTGGAATATCAACAAATTGGCAAGGAATGATGGATAGTTGAATTGGAGATCGATTGGAAACAGGACTGCAATCGATGTCGCTAAAATTTAGCCGAGCTTCGATCAGGACGGAATCGACTGGAGATGATGATCAAAGCAAGAAGAAGCTATGTTTCAAATTTCAGGTCGATCAGAGTTCGTATGCACAAGATATGGATGGGCTAAGACACATAAGGAACGGTTCGTATCGATGCACTTTGCATCGATCGGTAGATGGAATTTCGAGTCGATACTGTTTGTATCGATCAGAGACAGAGCATAGTGGTGGTTCGAGTCGATACATTTCGTATCGATCGTCAAGCAAGGTTTCGAATCGATATCGTTCCTATCGATCGGCTCGACTCGATCGTTTCGTATCGGTGATATAAGGATTTGGCACTTTCGTACACATAGTAAGCTATCGTAGTTCGTGTCCATCAGGTAAGGCCTCACTCGTATCCATCAGGTAAGGCTTCGTTCGTATCCATCAGTGTCTAGCTTCGTATCCATATGATTGGCCCTTCATGTGTTTTCTGTATCGATCAATAATGCCTCGCATAACATTATTTCGTATCGATCGGATAGATCGATACGAAACACACGCCTGAAATCGATACGAAGAGCGGCACAATGCAAGCAGTTGGATACAGATGCAAAGCAAAATTATCGACATGAACGAACGCAAAGTATGGATGCGAGTGCGAATCAAGGGAAGAAGCGTTTAGAGCGGCGAAGGACATGCATGGTTCGAAGGAAGAAACCTTCAACTCGGCACGAATTTAGGCTCTGGCCTGGGAAGTAGCGCCACGTCAGCAGATAGGCGCGTGCCTTGATCGAGACGAAGCAGATGGATGCGAAAGCATGGGTTCGAAGACAGCAGGCTACGGAAAACACGAGATTGAATCGATCATATCTACTAAACCGCTTATCCAAATGCAACTAAATTTTCATAGTAGCTTGCATACAAGGTAAAGAACAGTCCTGCCAAGTTTCAGCTCGATTGGATCATTTTTGGATGGATACGAAACTGTTTCGTATCGATCACAGATCGAGTCAAAACTTGGTGGGGACGGTCGCGTGGGCCCACTCACATGCCAAAAGAAGTCTCCCGAAGTTTGAGCGCGATCTCAGCCTCCCACGCCTATAAATAGCCCCCTGAAGCCTACAAAAAAAGGGATCTTTTGGCTATTGGACGTCCATACTCTGCCGGATTCAATTCTACACCTTATCATCGCTGTTGTACTCAAATTACTTCATTGTAATCGCGGTAACCATCTGTAACCAGCAAGGATAATCAATAAAAGATAAAACTTTGAAGTGGACGTAGGCTGGAGATAGCCGAACCACTATAAATCTCGTGTCTTTGTCTGTTATTACTGGATTGTTGTTTGTTGTTTGCTTAGATCTAGGATTTTTGCTTGAATATTGCTGATTTGTGTTCATACACTGGTGCTTTCACGGTATTTGGGGTTTGTGACCAATTTTGGTGTAAACACTTTGTTGCTTTCACTGAGAACAATTATCACCCGCTACATCGGATTGAAGTTCAGATTTGAAAAGAGTGAAGAGTTCAGATTTGAAAGACAATGACTCGACAAACCAGTAGAAGACAGAGGGCTAAAAGAAGCCAACAGGAAGGAAGTCAAGAAGCATCCTCCAGAGCTGGGGAAGGACAAGCTTCGATCTACATAACCGGGGATGAAATGGAGGCTATGGACAATTCATTGTAAGAGAGATTGTTGAAGAATCAACAGGACATGATGCAGACTTTCCTTGAACAGATGAGAGCTGCAGGAACACAAAACCTTAGACCGACTACGGTGATTGCGGATGTGGAACAAGGAACTAGGGTCGTAGAACCCAATGGAGAACATAATACAGAACCAGATGGCAATCAATAAAGGCTTGGGGGCAGTCCCGCAGGATCTGACGTTGGAAGGCCCTTGGACGGAGCTCGATAGGCTAGAGCAAGCGCCAACATTAGTGAACCGCATGAGGAGCATGTGCCGGAATTCCCTCGGGGGCATGGGGGGCAACCTTTGACAGATAATGCTGGATTGGCTGAGATTATCAGGAGAACTATGCGTGGAGGTCTGACCAATAGAGATTTGGAAGGGGTGAACAAGAGTCCTTTCACACGAAAATTCAGGATGGCTCGAAATTCGCCTGATTTCAAACTACCTAGTGTGGAAGTATACAATGGCAAGGCTGATCCGACAGATCATCTGATGAGATATACAAGACACATGGAAGTGCTGGGGGCATCGCAGGAAGTTATGGCCCGATGTTTTCCCCTGTACTTAACAGATATAGTGCAATGTGGTTTAGGCAGTTGGAAGAAGGGTCTATTAGAACACGGATGGAGCTGGTGGATAGGTTTCTAAGGCAGTTTCGGGCTCATAATAAAAGGCCTAAGAACGTGATGACGCAGGCATCGGTAAAGCAAAGGATGGATGAATCACTTAGAGCTTTTCTAACTTGATTCAATGCGGCAGTTGCTTCGGTGGATCGGCCGGATCCATCAATGGTTTTAATGGCGGCAGTGTCAGGAGTCAGGGAGGATTTGGATTTCAAGGTTTCTTTGATACGAGACCCACCACTGGATCTCGGGGAATTCTTTCACGAGGCTGAGAGGTTCCTCCGACAAGAGGATGCATGTGCGGACTTAAAGATGAAGGAAGTAAATGCGACTGAGGGTGGAGGACCATCCAGCAGAGGTTCAGATAAAGATAAAGGAAAAAGGAAGTTGGACGATGATTCTGGAAAAGCTAGGAAGCGATGGAAGGATCCAAAGTTTTCCACATACACAGGATTGAACGAGACGCTGGAGCGGATATACTTGGAAACCCGGAATCGCCTTCCCTACCGAAGGCCAGCTAGGAGAGAGCCTTCTGAATGAGAGAGGGCATCAGGAAGGCACTGCCTATTCTATGATTTGGATGGGCACGACACCAATAGCTGCGGGCACTTGAAGGATATAATCAAGGAGCATGTAAGGAATGGACAATTGAGGCAGTATGTTGGGGCACGGAATGCAGCGGTGGAGCAGGAGCAACCACCCCCTACCTCAAACCATGATGATGTGAGGCCTAGGAATGATTGTCGATTGGTTATCAATTGACCGGGATAATGTGAAATAATTAACAAACCATTGGCGAGCAACCAAGTCATTTACACATGTATGGGGATGGAGATAACCCCTAGAAATTATCTGAATGATGATAAACCGTGAAGCTATGGTTTGCGAAATCTGTCTTGTGTTTTGGATTGGACACTCATTTTCTGATTTGGTTTTGGAGTTTGGTTTTGGAGTTTGGTTTGAACTACTGGTTTTGTTTGCTTTCTGGTTTGGATTTTCGTTTGGATGATTGTTTTCTGTTTTGAATGTTGGTTTGGATTTCTGATTTTCTGATTTGATTTGGATTTTGGATTGGATTTTGATTGGATTTTTATCTGGTTTTTGGTAAATGGTCGTCAAGTATGGATTATACCTGGCAAGGGGTAAGTCACTTCGTCCACATGTGGCGAATTGGCTTATTTAGGTCGCTGAGTATGGATTATGCTCAGCAAGGGTCCGGAGTGACCAGGATTCGGCCTAGGACTTAGGCCCCACATTATCGATTATTGTTTCAGGTCGTTGAGTATGGACTATGCTCAACAAGGGTCCGGAGAGACCAGGATTCGGCTTAGGACTTAAGCCATGGAATTGTACAATGTCCAGGGACACTGGACCACGGTCGCCAAGTGTGGATTGCGCTTGGCAAGAACCCGGAGAGGTTAGCTCAACGTCCAGGGACACTGGACCACGGTCGTCAGGTGTGGATTGCACTTGGCAAGAGCCCGGAGAGGTTATGGATTTGGACATCGACCTGGAGAGGTCCTGGATTCGGTTATTGGCTATTGGATAAGGATGGATTAGGACTCGGTTGTTGAGTTCGGATGGATATGGAATAGGCTAAGGCTAAGGCTTTGGTTATTGGATTAGGAATTGGGCATCGACTCGGAGCGGTCAAGGATGATGTACTCTAGTGATATGGCTATGGACTTTGGATACCGGATTCGGAACTATTCAAAACACTCCTTATCACAAGGCATGTTTTGGGGGGCAAATGTTATCCCACCTTTTGGTTAAAGCTGTAATATCAACAAATTCGCAAGGAATGATGGATAGCTAAATTGGAGATTGATTGGAAACAGGGCTGCAATCGATTTCGTTAAAATTTGGCCGAGCTTCGATCAGGACGGAATCGATTGCAGATGATGATCAAAGCAATAAGAAACTATGTTTCAAATTTCAGGTCGATCGGAGTTCGTATGCACAAGATATGGATGGGCTAAGACGCACAAGGAACGGTTCGTATCGATGCATTTCGCATCGATCGGTAGATGGCATTTCGAGTCGATACTGTTCGTATCGATCAGAGACAGAGCATAGAGGTGGTTCGAGTCGATACATTTTGTATCGATCGTCAAGCAAGGTTTCGAATCGGTGACGTTCGTATCGATCGGCTTGACTCGATCGTTTCGTATCGGTGATAGAAGGATTTGGCACTTTCGTACCCATAGAAAGCTATCGTAGTTCGTGTCCATCAGGTAAGGCCTCACTCGTATCCATCAGGTAAGGCTTCGTTCGTATCCATCAGTGTCTAGCTTCGTATCCATATGATTAGCCCTTCGTGCATTTTTCGTATCGATCAATAATGCCTCGCATAACATTATTTCGTATCGATCGGATAGATCGATACGAAACACACTCCTGAAATCGATACGAAGAGCGGCACAATGCAAGCAGTTGGATACAGATGCAAAGCAAAATTATCGGCACGAACGAAAGCAAAGTATTGATGCGAGCACGAATCAAGGGAAGAAGCGTTCAGAGCAGCAAAGGACATGCATGGTTCGAAGGAAGAAACCTTCAACTCGGCATAAATTTAGGATCTGGCCTGGGAAGTAGCGCCACGTCAGCAGATAGGCGTATGCCTTGATCGAGACGAAGCAGATGGATGCGAAAGCATGGGTTCGAAGACAGCAGGCTACGGAAAACACGAGATTGAATCGATCATATCTCCTAAATCGTTGATCCAAATGCAACGAAATTTTCACGGTAGCTTGCATATAAGGTAAAGAACCGTCCTGCCAAGTTTCAACTCCATTGGATCATTTTTGGATGGATACAAAAAAAATTGTATCGATCACAGATCGAGTCGAAACTTGGTGGGTTCGGTCACGTGGGCCCACTCACGTGCCAGAAGAAGTCTCCCAAAGTTTGAGCGCGATCTCAGCCTCCCACGCCTATAAATAGCCCCCTGAAGCCTACAGAAAAAGGGATCTTTTGGCTATTGGACGTCCATACTCTGCCGGATTCAATTCTACACCTTATCATCGTTGTTGTACTTAAATTACTTCATTGTAATCGCGGTAACCATCTGTAACCAGTAAGGATAATCAATAAAAGATAAAACTTTGAAGTGGACGTAGGCCGGAGATAGCCAAACCACTATAAATCTCGTGTCTTTGTCTGTTATTACTGGATTGCTGTTTGTTGTTTGCTTAGATCTGGGATTTTTGCTTGAATATTGTTGATTTGTGTTCATACACTGGTGCTTTCACGGTATTTGGGGTTTGTGGCCAATTTTGATGCAAACATGTAATTTTAGTATTAGGATCACTAGGTCTAATAAAGGAATTTCTTTCGATCAATCTCATTATATTGAGAAGATATTGATGAAATACAATTAATTTGACTGTAAACCTCTTTGTACACTATATGATCCAACTGTAAATCTATTTAACAATACTGGTGAAGGTGTAAGGCAGTTTGAATATGCGAGCATCATTGGCGGCCATTGAAATGCCATTGATTGTACTAGACCCAGAATAGTGTACATCATGGGATTATTATGCAGGTTTAGTAGTAGACCCACTATTGAGCATTTGTATGCTATTGAAAGGGCCATGAGATACCTAAAATGAACCAAGAACTTTCGAATACACAATGGAAAGTTTCTAGCAGTACTTGAAGGATACAATGATGTAGACCGAAATACTTTACCGCTGATTCTAAAGCAACCATCTATAATTTTAGCATAGCTAGTGGGGCTATTTCTTGGAAATCCAAGAAATAGACAATTTTTCTCAGTCCACTATGGAGTCTAAGATGATAGAATTAGCAACTGCTAGTGAAGAAGCAGATTACTTAAGAAATTTACTAGTTGAGATTCCTTTGTGGAAAAAATCATTTCCAGCCATGTTGATCCATTGTTGTATTACCACGGTTATTGCAAAAGTTCTAAACCATTACTATGACTATAAGAGATAATAGATACGTTACAAGCACAACACTTTAAGAGAATTACTTTCTTTAGGTGTTATTGGAGTGGATCATATTTGCAATGATGAAAATTTTGTAGATTCTTTAATAAAAGGATTGACCAAAGAAAAAAATCCATAAGATGACCAATATGATGGGACTATTTCCCTTAGACACTCACAATAGTAACCTAACCTATATGATAAGATCACAAGAACTAGTTTCAATGGGTAAACAACGAGTTTGAAGTGATAAGAGGTGAACATGCTATATAATAAATGTTCAGAAGCGTGTATTCCTGTAGCGATTAGAGGATGAGGTAATAGAAACTCTTAATAAGATATATATTCTATGTGAAATAGGATACCTAGCTATAGAAGTATTCATGATAGACCTACCTTTTTGATGTGGAATGAGGTTGTTTCCTATGAAAACTTTAGGGGCAAAAGTTTCCTAGAGAACTCACTAAATTAGGATAAACATGCATGACCATCAACGCATGGCTAGAAAGAACTTTAGAAAGGTTATGTGTGGTTTGGTGTCAGATATAGAGTTCAAAACTATGTGTATAACAGCCCAGTTTTTCAGTCGTTCGAAATTGGAATATTTAATTGATTTTAAATATTGAAAAGTAAGCTTTATAAGTTAGATCGATTAAATAATTGAATTTGGATTCTAATACGGATAAAAATGATTTCTAAAAGTGATTTCAAATCTATTTGAACTAAAATGATGTTAGTAGACTTTTAATATTAATTTAAAAGTGAATAAATAGAAATTGGAAATTTCTAATTTTAAATAACGGGTAAAAATAGTCAGTTTTGGCATTGTCTCGAATTTTGATGAAACTAGTTTCATTGAATCCGTAATAGTGAGTTATAATAGGATTTCAAGTTTCATGGCGATCGAGATTACTGTTTGGTCGTGCGAAGCTAAACGCCTAGAATTGATAAAAGGAATTTTAGTTAAAATAATTCGATTTCAAAAGGCTATCTTTCAAATACGATGGAATTGGTTCTCATTATATATTGCATTATGTTTTGAATAGGGGTAAAACATTATAAATGCCAGGCGGCATGCCTTGTTTGGAATTTCGAAATATTTTGGGTGAATAATGTTTTGTAAATGGCTATAAAAAGATCTTAAACTAACCCTAAACTATCAAAACCTTAGCCTATGAAACCCTAGCCACCACTAACGCATACACGACCAGAAAATCATCTCATTTCCCCTCGATTTTCTCTCAATCCAAGCCATATTAGGCTTCGATTCCTAAATGAATAACGTAGAGCACAAAGGGATCTGTGCATCCAATAGCTATAATCGGGTTTCATTTGTTATGGAGGCCGTTGTTTGGCCGCATTTTTATTGCTTGGGGGCCATTTTTCTTGGTCTTTGTGTGATGGTGGAGGTTCGAATTCATGGTGGAGGTGAAGTATAGTATGATCTTTCATGTGATGGCCTTCAGTAGGGATCTGGCATCATAGTGGAAGAGCAATGATCAAGGGAAGAAATGCATCTATGGGTTCATGGCCTGGGAGTGATAAACGAAGAGGAAGATAATTAACATAGGTTAATTTTTGTTAATGACCGTAATTAGTTTAACTGTAATTAATTTGAATATTAACTATATTATAAATCTTGTAATCTTATAAAACGTGTAACTTATTCATACAAGGTCCATTTCGCGTGAAAAGAATTGCGTTGGGTTCGTATTGTCGAGCATTTCATTTTAGAGCTAGTTTCGATGGATTTGGAGCTATTGAAAATTTTGGTTAAAATTGAACACTAGTTTAATTTTAATTGAAATAAAATGCTACAATGACGAATGGAATCAAAGTGAGTAAAACTCACCTCTCCGACCTGCTTATATTTTTATATAAGTGGGAATATTTTTATTATGCTGTTTTGATGGCTGCTGGATTTTTTCAATATACACACGCACACACATATACATATTGGATGATTTGGTATGTTATTAGTTAGTAGTTGGATATATTTCCTCATATTGGAGTTGATGAGACCCTATACGTTCCTGTGTATAAGCGGAGGACCCTTCGTACACGCGTCTGCCTCGAAGCAGACATTGTGCACATTTTCTTATATGTATATTTATTACTGGTTATAGGTTAGAGGTATACTACAGGAATTCTCACTATGGTTGATGTTTATTTACACATATTTTTATATATGTTGTATTATGTAATGTTTGATGTGATGGTTGCCATGTTGCTTATTTATGTGAATCCCCTTATTTAGTACTTTTGCAGCATTGGGCCATAATTATTAAAATTTAAAATATTAAATTGATGATTTCAATTTAAAAGGATTTCAAAGTTATTTTGAAAATATATATGTTTTAATAATTTTTGAATTGTTAAAGAAATGAATTTATTTTAAATAAATAAAAAGTTATAATTTTTTTGTTCTAAAAATTATGGTTTGTGAAATATACTTAAATATGATTTTTGAAATATGGAGTAAACTATTTTGTAAAATAAGTTAAATTGGGATTTTTGAACTTGTTATAAATGGTTTATATATGAGATTTATAAAATTGATATTTTGTGAATAAAAGTAATAAAATTGTAAATGAATTTTATAAATGTAAAAACGAAGTTATAAATGAATCTTATAAGTAAATAAGATTTATAAGGTAAGGAAGTTATAAAAGTAATGTTATAAATAAAGAGATTTATAAAATGGGTTTTCATAAATAAATCAGATTATAAAGGACAGGATATACAAAATGAATTTTTATAAGATAAGTGATGTGTAAAATATAAGTCTTTAAAAATAGAAATGGGAAGTGTAAACATTGATTTATAAAAATGAAAATGACTTATTAGATAAGCTAAATATGGGTTTTAATAAAAGGAAATATATTCATGTTTTAATGTGAAAAATCCTTAAATTGAATGATTTGGTAGTGATATTGTAAAATGGAGTTTAAATGGTTTGAAAAGCAAATTTAAAATATGTTAAGTATATAAAACATAGCTTTCAACATTTATTGTTGAAATAGACATTTTTCATGAAAAGAAAGGAAGGCATGGACTGTAACGCTATTGTTATAGTAAATGATTTCTTTATAGTGAATGATTTCCAAATGGAAAGATTTATATAGTTATGGGATTTATTTATATATCCTATATTTGGCGTCGATATTCAACATATTAAATTTTATCCTTTTTGAAGTTAAGGATGTTGTCCAGTCAAGGCAAGGTAGTGATACCTCAACTTGATTGTCTTTATTGTTAACTAATAAATACTGAAGTTCGATTTTGAAGATTATTATTAAATGTAGTTAATCGAGTCCCTGTATTAGTACTTTTGGGTTGTCATAACGATCTTTTACGCGACAATCGTTTTTTGACCCAAATAAAGTATGTTTTGAAGAATGTTTTCCTTAAAGATATTGCAAACATACTTAATCATAAGTATAGGAAATATTTTCTAAGTGTTGAAATGAAATGATTTGCAAATTACTTATTACTGAAATAAGCATAGGGAAAGTTTTCCAAATATAGAAATATGGGAATGGTTTTAGAAATATATCTTTTAAAGATAATTCAAAGTAAATGACTGGGAAAGAGATTTGATTTATAAAAGATTTAAAAAATCAGGCCTAGTGACTGTTTTATTTCTAAATTATATTTTTGGCCACTTTAGTTTCTCGACTTGATGTGGAAACTTTTTATTCGTACACTTAGTACATAGCCATCAGTGTAGGCTTGATTATCATTTGTTGTAAAGGATTCTGATTCGAGTAGTGTGGAGTGATTACTCTAATATACCGAGCTTCCCTATTGGCCGAAGGATAGCAAGTTGAGATTTGGAAACGTGATAAGTATATGAGACTGGGTTTCTATATGAGGTTGAGTAATGCTTTTGCATTGTTGGTGTGAAGAGACCGGGATCAGTTTATTTGAAAACCATTTTCGACCAACGTATATGCGAAGATTGTGTAGATTTGTTGATGGTATTGATATTTAGGATTTTTATAGTGAAGGATTGCTTGTTGATGATTAGGGTTAAAATCCCAGCGTACATATAGCAGCAGTAGTCTCTTCGTTATGAAATATCCAATGCAAGGACTATTCACTACTAATCTTAGGGATTTCCCGATAGGATATGGTAGGAAAGTACCTTTGTTTTATCCGGCTCCTGGACAACTTTTATGGATGGATGTCTAATAGTGCATTTTATGAGATTATGTACATTGGTTTTTACAAATATACATCTGTGGTGGCGGAGAAGGCAACTTCTCTTAGCTTAACACCCTCCTTGAGATGTACGGGTTCAAGGGGTTGTATTTTGGTGGAAGGCAATTAGCAGTCAATGGAAATGCAATGTGGCATTCAAAGATGATAATTATGTGATATGTGAAAGGTGTTCGATACTTTTTTTGGCCACGCACCCCAGGAAATGACTAAAACAGGGTAGAACCAACAAGGCTAAGTGGGTCGCTCTCATTAGGAGATATCATCATCCTTCTAGATTTACACTACACATGTCTAAGTATGTGGTGAATGTATGACCCAGGTACCCATTATAGATCAGTAACAACCTAGGTGATGACATATTCAGTACTGTGTAGGAAGCGGTAGGCCGGTATTGTGTTGGTTTAGGCGCTAAGTATCTCGACCCTAGGTATATTCCTCTAGAGGTGTACTGAGTTTGGAAAATGTAGTCCCTTACCTTGTTATTTGTACGGAATTTAATATCCACTACGTGCTTGCCATTTTTTGTAAACCTATTATACTGGAATTTAATAATGTAACAATTTCTGCTATGACTAATTATTATTTTCATAATATGCACCATTATAATACAACAAAATTTGATATAAATGTTTTGGTTATCATAGGGAAAAAGCCGTCCATGTTTATGTGTGGGTGTGTCTTACGAGATACCCTTTTTTGATAAAAAGAACGTATTTTATAGCTTTAAAATAAATTCAGTTGAGATGTGTTTTTCTCACACTAGTATACCAGACTGATCCAGACGTTTTCCTTTCCAATGCATGGGTCTGACCGAGTATATTTACAGGTTCATATTTGGTGCCTTTGAAGCTTCAGCAGACGAGATGAAGATCTTCATGTCATATACATGTATCTGTTTATTTTCCGCCGTATCATCGTTATAAATTATCAGCAGTTGTGAGGACAGGTTATTATAACTGCCGAAACTGATAATTATTTATGCATGTACTCTGGTTGATGTATGTATATTAGAATTTATCTTATGTAAAGATTATTTATCTATATTATATGTTATTCCACTGCGATATGAGGTTCTATATTTTTATTATTTTATTTCTCTCTTCTTCTTCTCTTTTCTTCTTCTCTCCTCTTTCTTTCTTCTCACCCGCTCTCTCTTTCACATGACTTTCCGTCATTCTGTGCTTTTTAGGTCAGACATGTGTGGTTTATTGTCGATTCAAAGAGTATGGATTTGCAGGTCATTATATCGTGGTATCAAAGCTTTGGGTTTAGCGATAAATCTAGACTTTGATGGGTACTCATTATAGATATGGTTAGTAATACCACATATGAGTCTAAATGTGTATGTATATATGATCGCGTATTTGGTAGCGATATAAACATGTTTTATATTGGGTTGTTTGATATGTTAAGTTTGAACTTTGGGTTCTGGTCGATGCATGTGGCTAACGTCATCTGATGGGATTCCAAAAGATTTGAGCAAGCGAACTAATACGATATTGTTTTTATATTGGACAAATGAAATAATTTTATCTTGATTATGTTTTATATATAAAGGAATAATTTTTTAGAAATTATTATAGTACATCTTTGTTAGTTGTTAATGAAAGGTAATATTTGATTATTGTCATTTTTATTTGTTGCGTTTAAATAATAAAAGTTGTTATTATTATAAATCTAAACAAAGATAAAAAATAATTGAAATGAACTTATATAAGAAAAGTGAAGTAAGAGAAATTATATAAGTTTATAAAATTTATAAATGTTATTTATAAATGTGATTTATAAATGAAAAAGGATTTGAAAGAATAAAAAGCACTACACTTCAGTTGCTGGGAAATAATTCGGACGATGACAACTACATCATCAGTATTCATTTTCGAGTTTCTAAGTAATGGATTTCCTACCTTAGTAATTTGCCAATGAATTTTTTTTTTATAACACACATTTGAAATCCAAAGTATGATTTGATAAATATGAGAAAATAAGCTTATGAACTTATAAATTAAAAATGGTATGTATAAGAAAATGAGATTTTAAATTAAGACATAAAATTATAATTTTAACTTAAGTAAAGTTAAATAAATTGAGTTAGTAAAATGAATTATATGAATTGAAGTTTAATTAAGAAAAGTTCAAAAATCTAATGGAATTTGAAATGAATTACATAGATATTTGAAATGAATCAAATAAAATTAAACATACAATTAAGTGGTAAAGTGATTGCATAACCATAAATTGAAATTACGAAATGTGAATACACTTAAGTAAATATTCTTGAAATTTTATGTAACTAAATTTGTTAACTTATAAATTTGAGGATAGCAAGTTAAAATAAATTTTCTATTTATTGAATACGAATGTTAAGAAATAAAATATAAATTTGAATTATAAGTTAAATTTTAAGTTAAGTCAAATATAATGAAATGTTGTGAAGGAATTAAACTTAAATAAAATTAAATAAAGTTAATTTTGATATTCAAAATGAATTAATAAAATGAGGTCATGAAATGAATAATGATCTTGAGTTATAAAATAAAATTCAACTTAAGTTAATTGAATTGAACTAATGAAAATAAATTGGTTAATTGAATATGATTTGGAGTGTTATTTGTTAAAATTGAATATAACTTAAGTTAAGAAGTGATAATAAACATAAGAAGTGTTGTATAAAATTGTTAAAATTGATCATGAACTTAAGTAAAGAATTTTATGTAATGGTTGTTAAGTGTTATTAGTATTAAAAAAATTAAATATGGAATGAGATGTTGCTAAATATGAATTGAATTTAAGTGAATATTAATAAGTGGAAGTTAATGAATGTAAGTTAATTGAATGAGAATTAATTGAATGTGAACATGTATTTGAATTGAATGTAAATCAGCTGAATGTTGATAGAATGAATGTTAGTCAATTTGAAAGTGTGTGAATAAAATTGAATGTTATTGATTTAGATGTAATTAAAGAAATGTAAATTTGTTGAATGTAAACTAGTTGGATGAAAAGTAAATGGTAAATAAATGAATTTAATGGATGTTAGTTGTTTATTGATTTCTTATGTTGCATGCTTTTCGTTTGCATATGGTTATTGTGTTAGCTATGTCATATATTGATATTACTTTCTATATACATGTTTCTCATTTTGTCGTTGAGTGTTTAGTAGCTGCAGATGGCGTATGTTTTGCATTTGGAGCTCGCTTTCGCGTTGTATTAGCCGTATATGCTCGCTAGTAATATATAAGGTACATATCTCGGATTACATATCATACTTTTACACATTTTTCCTACGGTAGCCTCAACGCTGAGATGAGATGTATATTTGTGATATTATATACATTATGATTTTTTTCTCGTATCGAACCGCACAAAGGAGACTCTGGTTAATTTTTATGAAAATTTAAGGCGTTAGAAAATTTTTGGGAAAATTGAAAAAAAAAATATAACTGGAAATTTGATTATTGAGTTATAATTTGAAATGATATTAGTTGATTTTTGGAATTGTATTGGCTAATGACTATGAATGAATTTGAATACTTAAAATTTTTATAAAAAGTTACAACCAATTTATTGCAAAAAGTTAAACACGTAAAAGAATTTAGTAATCTATTTTAACTATTTTTTTTGAAAGTTAATAGAGTTGTAGCATCTTTCTTACTTAGTAGTTTTGGGGATGAAATTCTTTTAAGGGGGGAAGTATGCAACGACCCAGTTTTTTGGTCATTCGTATTTAGAATATTTAATAGATTTTAAATAGTGGAAATTAGCCATAAGGGCTTCTTTAGCAAGTGCAATTAGTTTCTAGGACACACAACTGAAATAATTACTTTTAAGGATAAAATTACAAAATAATTCGTTTCTAAGGCCTAAAAACCTAAGAAATTATGTCCTTAAAAGTAACTAGACTACTAATTTTGTCCTTAAAAGTTATTATTCTGCTGACTTTGCCCTTGAAATTAATTTCTGTAGATGTGTGTTCTAGAAACTAATTGGACTGCAAAGTTTGTCCTTCTAGTGAAATGCCCATTTTAAATATTGAAAAGTATGATTTATCGGTTAGATTGATTAAATAATTGAATCTGGAATCTAACATGAATAAAAATGATTTCTAAAGTTGATTTATATTCTATTTGAATTAGAATCATGTTAATAAGCTTTTTATATTAATTTAAAAGTAAATAAATAGAAATTGAAAATTTCTAATTTTAATTAATAGGTAAAAACAGTCATTTTTGGCACTATCTCGGATTTCGACGAAGCCAGTTGCATTGGATCTGTAATAGTGAGTTATAATAGGATTTCAAATTTCGTGGCGATCGGACTTACAGTTTGGTCATGTGAAGCTAAAATGCCTAGAAATTAATTAAAGGAATTCTAATTAACTTAATTCGATTCGAAAACTTATCTTCCAAATACGATGGAATTGTCATCCAACATATATTCCATTATGTTCGAAATAAGGGTAAAACAATATGAACGCCAGGCGGCATGCTTCGTTTGGAGTTCGGAAATATTTGAGTGAATAGTGTTTTGTAAATGGCAATAAAAGGATCCTAAACTAACCCTAAACTACCAAAACCCTAGCCTATGAAACCCTAGCCACCATTAACGCATACGTGGCTAGAAAATCATCTCCTTTCCCCTTGATTTTCTCTTAATCCAAGCGATATCGACTTCCATTCATAAATGAAAAATGTAGAGCATGGAGAGATCTGCGCATCCAATGGCTATGATCGGGTTTCATTCATCATGGAGGCCATTATTTAGCCCCGTTTCCTGCCGCTTATGGGCCATTTTTCTCGGTGTTCTTGTGATGATGGAGGCTCAAATTCATGGTGGAGGTGAAGTGGAGTACGAGCTTTCATGTGGTGGCCTTCGATCAGGCTCTATTGCCACGGCGGAGGAGCAATGGCCGATGGAAGAACACATATACGGGTTCACGTCTTAGGAATGATAAATGAAGAGGAAGATAATTAACATGGCTTATTTTTTGTTATTGACTGAAAATAATTTAAATATTCATTATATTATAAATCGTGTAACCTTATAAAATGTATAACCTATTCATATAAGGTTTGTTTCGTATGAAACGAATTGCGCTGGGTTCGTATTGACAAGCATTAGTTTAGAGCTGGTTTGGATGGATTTGAAGCTGTTGCAATTGGTTAAAATTAAATGCGCATGTAATTTTGATCGAAATAAAATGATGCAACGATGACTGGAATAAAAGTGAGTAAAACTCACCTCTCTAGCCTGCTTATTTTTATATAAGTGAGAATATTTTTATTATGTTATTTTAATGATAGTTGGATATTTTCTATACACACACATATTGGATGATTTGGTATGTTATTAGTTAGTAGTTGGATATATTCCTGCCTATTGGAGATGAGACCCTATAAGTTTCCGTGTATAAGGGGATGAACCTTTGTACATGTGTCTGCCTCGAAGCAGACATTGTACATATTTTCTCATATGTATATTTTGTGCAGGTTACAAGTTTGAGGGATCCAATAGGACTCCTCACTATGGTTGATGTTTATATACACATATTGTTATATATGTTGTATTATGTGATGTTTGATGTAATGGATGACATGTATGCTATTATTGATGTGAATCCCCTTATTTAGTACATTTGCAACGTTGGGCCATATTTTTGGAAATTTAAAATATTGAAATGATGATTTCAATTTAAAAAGGAATTCAAAGTGGTTTTGAAAATATATTTGTTTTAATAATTTTTGAAATATTAAAGAAATGAATTTATTTTAAATAAATAAAAAGTTGTAATCTTTATATTATAAAAATTATGGTTTTGTGAAATATATTCAAATGTGATTTTTGAAATATGGAGTTAATTATTTTGTAAAATAAGTTAAATTGAGATTTTTGAACTTATTATAAATGGTTTATAAATGAGATTTATGAAATTGATATTTTATGAATAAAAATAATGGAATTGTAGACGAATTTTATAAGTGTTAAAATGAAGTTATAAATGAATCTTATAAGTATATAAGAAATATAAAGTAAGGAAGTTATGAAAGGAACGTCATAAATAAAGAGATTCATAAAATGGATTTTCATAAATATATCAGATTACAAGTAATGGATATACAAAATAAATTTTATAAAATAGGTGATGTATAAAATAGAAGTTTTAAAAATAGAAATGGGAAGTGTAAACATTGATTTATAAATGTGAAAATGACTTATTAGATAAGCTAAATATGGATTTTTATAAAACGAAATATATTCACGTTTTTAAAGGGAAAAATCCTTAAATTGAATGATTTGAGAGTGATATTGTAAAATGGAGTTTAAATGGTTTGAAAAGCGAATTTAAAATATTTTAAGTATAAAAAAGATAGATTTCAACATTTATTGTTGAAATAGATGTTTTCATGAAAAGAAAGGAAGGCATGAATTATAACGCTATTGTTATAGTAAAGATTTCCGAAAGGAAATATTTTACATAGTTATGGGATTTATTTATACATCCTATGTATGGCGTCGATATTCGAGATTGTAACTTTTATCCATTTTGAAGTTAAGAATGTTGTTTAGTCAAGGCGAAATAGTGATACATCAACTTGATTGTCTTCATTGTTAACTAGAAAATAGTTGAAGTTCGATTTCGAAGATTAATATTAAATATAGTTAATCGAGTCCCAATACTCTTAACTTTGGGCTGTCATAACAATTTTTTACGCAACATTCGTTTTGACCCAAATAATGTATGTTTTGAAGAATGTTTTCCTTAAAGATATTGCAAATATAATAACTCATATATTTAAGTATAGGAAATATTTTCGAAGTGTTGAAATGAAATGATTTGTAAGTTACTTATTATTGAAATAAGAAGATGGGAAAGTTTCCAACTATTGAAATGGTTTTAGGAATATATCTTTTAAAGATAATTCGAAGTAAATGATTTAGAAAGAGATTTGATTTAAAAAAAGATTTAGTAAATCAGGCCTAGCGACTGTTTTGGTGCTAAATTATATTTTTCGCCATTTTATTTTCTCGACTTGATGTGGAAGCTATTTAGTCATACACTTAGTACATAGCCATCTTTATAGGCTTGATTATTGTTTGGTGTAAAGGATGTTGATTCGGCTAGTGCGGAGTGATTACTCTATTATACCGAGCTTCCATCTTGGCCGAAGGATAGCAAGTTGAAAGTTAGAAACGTGATAAGTCTATGAGACTTGGTTTCTATATGAGGTTGAGTTATGCTTTTGCATTGTTGGTGCGAAGAGACCGGGATCGGTCTACCCGAAAACCACTTCGGACCAACCAATATGCAACGATCGTGCAGGTTTGTTGATGATATTGATATTTAGGATGTTCATAGTGAAGGACTGCTTGTTGATCATTTGGGGTTAAAATCCCAATATATACTGTAGTAGTAGTCTCTTCGTTATGAAATGTCCAATGTAAGAACTATTCGCTACTAATCCTAGAGATTTCTCTATAGGTTGTTGTAGGAAAATACCTTCGGTTTGTCCTCTTCATAGACAACTTGTATAGATAGATATCCAACAGTGCATTTTCTGAGATTACGTACATAAGTTCCTACAAACATACATCTGTGGTGGTGGAGAATGCAACTTCTCTTAACTTAACACCCTCTTTGAGATGTACGAGCTCAAGGGTTATACTTTATAGTAGGCAATTAGTGGTCAACAGAAATGGCAATGTGGCATTCAAAGATGATAATGATGTGATATGTGAAAATTATTTGATACCACTTTTGGCCTCATACCCAAGGAAATGTCTAAAACAGGGTAGAAGCAGCAAGGCGAAGTGGGTCGCTTCCATTAGCGATGTCATCCTCCTTTTAGATTTACTCTACATATGTCTAAGTATGTGGTGAATATGACCTAAATACCCGTGAAAAGTTGGTAAAGACTAGGGTGATGACATATTCGGTACTATCTAGGAAGGGGTAGGCCGGTCTTGTGTTGGTTTCGGCGCTGAGTATCTCAACCCAAGGTGCGTTCCTCTAGAGGTGTACCAGAGTTCGAAAAAGGTAGTCCCTTACCTTGTCTTATTAATGGAATTCAGTACCAGTACATGCCTGTCATTTTTTTTGTAAACCTATAATGCTGGAATTTAATAATGTAACAATTTCAGCTATGATTGATTATTATTTGTATAATAGACACTATTATAATATAAAAAAAATTGATATGAAATATTTTGGTTATCATAAGAGAAAAACTCATCCGTGTTTATGTGTGGGCGTGTCTAGGAGATACCTCTCTTTTGATAAAAAGGATATTTTTTTATAACTTAAAATAAATTTAGTTGAGATGTGTTTTTCTTACAATGGTTTAGCAGACTAACTCGGGAATTCTTCCATTTCAATGCTCGGGTCAGACCAAGTATATTTACAGGTTCGGATCTGGTACTTTTGGAGCTTCAGCAGATGAGCTGGATATTTTTATATCTTATAGACATATCTGTTTGTTGTCCAGTGCACAGTTGTTGTAAGTTATCAGCATTTGTAAGGACAAATTGTTATAACTGCCCAAGCTGATAATTATTTATTCACGTACTTTGATTAATGTATGTATATTACAATTTCTCTTATGTAAAGATTATTCATCCATATATATGTTATTCCGCTGCAATGTGAGATTCTGTATTTTTATTGTTCTGTTTCTCTCTTCTTCTCCTCTCTTCTTCTCTTTTTTTTCTTTCTTCTCACTCGCTCTCTTCTATCTCATGACTTTCCATCATTATATGCTTTTTGGGTCGGACATGTGTGGTTTATTGCCAATTCAAAGGGTATAGATTTACGGGTCGAAACCATGTATCATTGTAGTTTATTCTAAGTCTTACCCGCTATGCAAAGCTTTGAATCAAAAGATGCCTTTGTTTATGCATAATCCTGTATTTTTGGAAATAGCTTGGAAATGTTTGTTTTAATAATTCAAGTGGGGTATTGTCGGAATTTTAAGTAAATTAATTTTAAAAATTTAATGGTAATAAAACTCATCATGAATGACTTTATATAACAGTAATATATTTATGAGCTATCATTATTGATTCATCGCAAAAATTAATGGTAACAAAATTTATAATGAATGATGTTGTATAACGATAACATATTTGTGAGATATTATTATCGAGTCATCGCAAAAATTAATGGTGATAAAATTCTTAATGAATGACATTGTATAACGATAATAAATTTATGAGCTATTATTATTGAGCCATTGCAAAAATTAATAGTAATAAAATTTGTAATGAAGACAATAATTTTAGATCCATTAACAATATCACATCTCAGTAATGCATACAATTTCCATTCAGCCTATTTAAATGATAGATAGGAAGAAGGAAAAATACAAGGCAATAGACAATTTTCTTTCCTTCTTCCCCCTACCATTTCTCTCTCTGCAGAATTCTCCAATTAATTAAATTAGAAAGTGATGAATTCCAAATGACTTGCTATCGCATAAACAGCAAACCTACCAAATTATATATGATATTTTATCCTGGGACGAAGCAATTAATAGCTAGTATTGCATCTTGAGGCTAAGCCACTAATCGTCTTAAAGAAAGCAATGAAGTACATGACTCAGCCACTTCCAATAGCCGGATCCAATGGTCACGTATTTTAAAATATATAAATAAACTATAATAATGAATTAAATTTAAATTTTATCTTAATAAATTTATCATACATTGTATTCCAAAATTATGTTTTTTGACTATAAATACCTATATTTTAAATTTTATTATTTTACATCAACATACATATAAAAGAATTAACGATGTAATCCTAAAACTATTTGGATAAATTTATTAAACTATTTGTTAACCCACCTTGGCAATGCAGTACATTGGTGAATTTAACCCAACAGACTTCACGATCATCAAGGTAGAAAGCCCGAAGAGATGGTTATCAGGATTGAAGCTCGATTATATTTGAAATCATGGATTATAGTTGAATGGATTAGGATGGACAATAGTCAAAAAATGGCTCAGTATGGAGCAAATACTTCCCCTAAAAGAGGGATCAGAATAGAGGGATTGAAATAGAGGGATCGGATTAAATAGGATGCCCAAAGCACAACTCAACGTGATTGCTCTATAACTCAAGAACCACAAGGCGGAATGAAGTGAAACTTTGGAAACAGGAAGAGGTGATCCTAGGGAGTCTACCCTAGGGATCGCATGTCATTTAGAGAGCTTTGGAGGGATCGGCCCTTATCCCTGAATAAATATTGGCCCTCCTCCTTAGGGACCGGATAAACCCAACTTTAAAGCAAAGATTGATCAATATTTCAACATCTGCACATCTAATTGATATGAAACTTGGAAAAAAGCTTACAACATGCGGAACATCTCATAGGGATCACACATAAAATGGGATACTTTGGAGGGATCGGCCATATCCTTCCAAAAGGGATCGGCTGAATCAGAATACATGCAGCACCACTTCATGGAAAATGCGATATCTCACAAACTGTAAGTCGAAATGGCACAAAATTTATAAGGCAAGTAGCTAATATCATGGGGAACCCTCTAGAGCGATCACACTCCATATGGACACCAAAATTGGGACCGGAACCAGAACCGGTCCTAATTATGGGTGCCAATGGGCGTGAAAATTCTTACGTGGCATCGTCATGGCCTGAAGGTTCTTCTGACGAAATTTCAACCTAAATCATGCATGTCTTCCCCTATAAATACAACAGGCATTGCATCAGAAAAAATGACCTTCTTTCTACTTCTCTTTATCTTCAATCTAGGCTATGTTCTACTAATTTTATTTTTGGATTTGAGATTGTAACTATAAACAAACTGCAGTATAATAAAAAGGATTGTTCTAGAGCGGACGTAGGCCGAAGTTAGTCGAAACACTGTAAATCTTATCTCTTTTTACCTGCTTTCGTTTTTAATTTATTTTTTCTTCATATTATATTCTCTATATTAGATACTATCCAAGATCTATGACTGAATATTAATGCTTTCACATAAATGGGTGTTGGTGGCCAATCTTGATGCCAACACTATTATTCTTTTATTCGTCCGATAGATTATAAAATTACGAAACCGTAATATTTAAACCATATTTATCTTAACAAAAATGTTCAAAATTTTCATTCAGGTTTATAGATACATTAACACGTAACATAAATAACAATCACAAATTTAATTTATGAAATATCAGTATTTTTACCATGCATTGCACTTTAAAATTCCTTTTTCCATATCAAATGTCTACGTTTTGATATATCCACTTATTTATAAAACCCTTCTGAATATCACATAATATTGTTCACATAGTTCAGTATATTCAAATTAATTATATAATCTGGAATTTAAACTATCTAAATAACTTCAATTAATAAATATTCGTTAATTCATCAAACGAATCAATCTTATATATCATATTCAAATTACCAAAAGCAGTAAAGACATTTTTTCATTTAAATATACAGATATATGAATTACATAGCATGAATAATATACATAAATAGTATTACCAAATTTAGTTTACTGTTCATTTATCTCAATAATATTTTCATATATTGCACTAAAAATTCTATTTGTAGCAACAGGTAACTAAATTTTTAACATTTCTATAATTATTCACATCCACCTAAATTTTTTCTAATATTTTGTAATAAATCCATATATTTAAACTATATACAAAATCACAAGTTTCAACTATTTAAATAATCTTTGTATACATCTAGTGTGATGACCCGAAATTTTCGACCTCAAAAGTCGACACTAATACGTTCACTGTAGAAGTGCCGAGTAATCGAATGTCGAAAATTCCAGATTGTAGGTTTAAGAAGAAAAGAGGTACAAGAACTTAAAACAAAACACAGAATCTCACATTCGCAGCGGATCAAAATATAATATCAAATAATAGCATTTATACAAAGAAAAGCTGCAACTGTTACTTTACATACAATACATCAGAGTACAACCATTCACACATAAACTGGACAGTTATAATTAACTTGTCCCAGAATACAAACAGTACAATCCTAAATACTCAACGGAAATATACTCCATACGTTCCTGCCTACCTAAGCTCCAGAACGTCCTAACCTGAAAATTTGTAATACATGGTCTGGCCCGAGCATTATAACAAAGTAACACCCGGGTCAAGCTGGAAACCAGCATGAGTAAACCCATATAATTTGAAATACTAAGTTATAAAACTTAACTGAAAACCCGAGGTAACTCGCAACTTACTATGAGTTCTTAACTTGTTATAGTCAATCACTTATTACCAAACAATATTTAAGAACTGTTACATAGTTTAAATAGCCATGTTACTTAATTTATTTCATTCTAGCCTATTTGATTCAAAAATCAAATCTACGTATTGTAGTTACTAATCGAAGTGGTTTCGGGTATTTGCTTGATACTCAACCCCGTCTCTTCGAATCCACTACCATTTTTAATCCAAGTTATTTAAGTGAATACAATACAATTTATACTCAGAGTAACATGTTCACATAGCGACCCCATTACAGATAGGTAATCCATATTATTGCATTTCAACCCAAACATATCATATCACATAGCATCACAATCGCATATCAGAGATATCAAATAATCCAAGGCATTCAATATAATTAATCATCCATTAGAAAGGTTAACTATTAGTTCAATTCCTAATTAATTTAATTTAATCTCCAAATATATTAAATTAATTACCTTTAAATCCTGCTTACTTAACATTAATTAATTACAAACCATTTATCATCACTTTAATTAATTAATGAAATTAACTAATCAATCTTTAATTATTAACATTAATTAACCTTTAATTATTAACATTTATTAATTATACCATAACCAATTATATTAATTAATGATCCTTCAATTACTTCCACTAATTAATTATCCTTTAATTAATTACATTAAGTAATTATTCTTTTAATTAATTACATTCAATAATTATCCTTTAATTAACTATATTTAGTAATTATTACTTAAGTCCTTAATTAATAAAAAAGATAACCATTTATCTTAATCATTAACCTAATTATCATTTAAATTTCGTTTAATTTAAATGATTGGAATTAGTTTATTACTAATATATAAATTAAGATCCCTAAATTAATTAATAGTTAAAAACATTTTACTTCCCTTCAAGCAACCTCTTAATAACACTATTTAATTTCATTAAATAAACTTGGGAAGTAATTAAATAATGGACATATGGTAAAATATTCCAACTTAATTTAATTTACTTAAAAATAATTTATTATACATCCTTTAATCAATCCCAATATTAAAGTAAACATTTACCATTAAAGTGTTGTTAGAAAACTTGCTTAGAAACTTGTTTATTTTATATTTATAGCTTTACTTTAAAACTTTGTTAATTTCAAAAAAAAAAATTTAAAGTGCAGGCCCAAGCCCAAACCCATGAAAATCCACTCCCTCTCTTACTTAAGAACTTACGAACCCGATCACAACCCTTCGGCAATCCCGAGTCAACAACCCTTCCTCCCTGCTCCCTCTTCTTCCTTTCTTTCTCTTCTTCTTCTTCTTCTTCTTCTTCTTCAATTTTCCAGCCGTGCACGATCATGTGCACGTGCACACGATCCCAGAGCCCTCCTACTCGCCATTGACCATCCCCGCAAAACATCTCCAACCTCCTTACCTCACTCCTCCACCCAGAACCCCGATCGAGTCAACCCATCGAAAAACGATCACCTAGCCCAAAATCTTGAAACCCCTTTCCTAACTTCCCATCACCTTGTCACGACTTCTCCGGCCATCGTTCTTTTCCAAAATTGACCCCGAGCTCCGCCACAACTGCCGCCTTCTAATCCCCTAGGATCGCACACTTACCATGACGCCTTCTTGTCGCTTATTTGCCGCTGAACTCAAACCATCCCAACCCATCACAAAACCCTACTTCGGCGTCGATTTCACCCTACGTCGCCGAATAAAATATGCCATCATTTTTCCCAGGCTTAACCTTCCTCGAGCTACCTCCTTATCCAATGACAAACCCCAAAGTCGTCGAGACCATCCCAATTCCGTTAAAACCCACCCGCCGTTCATCTCACCCTATCGCATCCAATACCTACCTAAAAATCACCAGACCTTCTCTAAAAAACATCGTTTTCAGAGACGATCACACCCTTATAATTGATTTGTTAGATTATGTTATTCAAATTTTAGCCATCTAAAAGTTACTTCCTATAAACGAGACCTTTCTTCCCCTGTACTAGAAGATAGCTAACAAAACATATTATAAAATAAAATATACTCATCAACAATCACTTTCCTCTTGAAACCAAAATCTAAAACCAATTAGATCAAAGGATATCAATTTTCGAAGGTTGCAAGGTTTATTTTTTTAGAACAGAGGTGTATACAGCATAGGAACTCGTTATCACAGAATTATTTGAAAAATAAAAGATCCATCCAAATCTCGAACACATGCAGATACATATTTGAATCCAGAATGCACATAGTAGAAGAAGATTGTTTACTCACCTATATGTTTGAGCAGAGAAACAACTCTGGAATTTTGAAAAATGGAGGTTGCTTAAAATATTGAACTTTGGAGCAACAACTTGTTTTTTTAAAATAAAAAAACTGGAAAATGTTTTGATTTAAACTTTCTTTGATATGCTATTGATTTTATTGTTTGCTTCAAGCTTGAATTTTGTAGTTGTTTGATTTTCTGGTTTTGTTTCTTCTTAGGTTTGTTTTTTAGGTTTTAATTTTTGATAAAATTTGAATAAAAGAAAATGATAAAAGGAGGGATATAGATTTATATATAACCTTGAAATTCCTTTATTTTTAAAATAAATAAATTGGCACTTGTATTTTTCGTGTTTTTTTTTTGTTACACTTGTTATTGCATGATATATATAAATTACAAATGTCAAATGCATGTATTACAAAGCTTACAAATGTTTTTAAACCCTTTATTCAATATTTCTTATGTGTTTTATATGTTTTTATATTTATTTTTATTATCTATGTTTATATTCTTATATTTACAAACCACATTGTTCATGTTAATAAAAAAGTATATAAAGGCAAAAGAAATGAACCTTTTATAAAATCTTTGTTTATATTATTATATATAAACAAACCATTTTAGTTCAAGTTAATTTTTTAAAAGAAAGCATAATAAACCTTTTTATTAAATCCTATTTAAATCTTAAGTACATTAAACCCTTTTATTTAAATCCTATTAAAACTTATGTCATAACACTTTTAAATAAATAAAAATATATATATATATATACACACACACTATCTTTGGTGTTTGAAAATATAGAATTTAACTTTAAATGTCTTTGGAAAATTATTATAATAAATTCAATACAATGCTCTCTAATCACAATATATATATATATATATATATATATATATATTATAATTAAAACATATCTTTATTTGTTTTTGATATTATACATATTCACACTTATATGCTTGTATACATAAAATTTCCGGCATCATAAAGCTTGCAGATATTTATTTATATATTTATTAATTTATTGTAATATTTATCATTTCCAGAGAATTATAACATTTATTATAGTTTCTAATCAACATGTATATATATATATATCCAGATGTTTTTTTATTATTAGTTTTCTATTTGTTCAACTTACAAATCTGTATTGTAATAAATTAAATCTTGTTAATTATCAATTAACAGATATCCAAAATCCAGGTTATCACTTTAGTCTATTCTTCTAATAAATCCTTAAAAATAGAATTTTTTATATATTGAAAATTGGTACACTTTATTACAAAAACCAATCTTATACTTTCTTTATATGCCTGATCAAAATATTGCAATCCTCCTAACCTACGTAGGTGCCTTGCAAGGGAAAAGAGCACACATACACAAAAGTTTGTCTATGTGTATCCCATATTGACAAAATCGGTAAAATCTTTTATTCAACTACAAAGATACATAATCGCTAAACATAAATTATGTACATAAACTATGATGACCCACATTTGCGACCCCAGGGAATGGCACTTAATACATCCATGATATTCAAATGCGGTTGCCTAAGTGTTCGAAAGGCAACTTGTCTTGGGTAAAATAAAGAACAAAACAAGATAGAATAGAAAACCTCACAAAGGAATGGTTATATACAAAATTATATAGTATAAAAGTTTACTTCTTATACAAGTTATTAGAGTTATACAAAAGTACTACATCCAACAGAATGATAGTTATACATTCTGACTTCTCATTTTTTTAAGATACAAAATACATCTGCATAATCATAGCATGGAAATAAATAACTAGATTACTAAGGAGCCTCTTGTTCGTCCATCGTCTTCAAAGTGCGCTAAAGAAAAACCTGTTATTCTCGAACTACTCAAATATAATCGAGTGCCCAAGATTTTATGGAAAATAAACAATTCGGGTAAGACAAAATGTCTGGTATGAGTAAAACTTTAAAAAAAAATAGGGCATTTTTAAACAATAACATATAGAACCACGTCGCTGACATGGAATGGGTTTTCTCTCAAATAAACAACAACCAAACATAACAAAAATGGAAATGAACAATGGGGAACAAATCCAAACATATATGATGGGCATAATTAATATACATCCATACATGAAAGAATGGAAATAATCTGAATAGAAGTCCAAACTAGATAGAATGGAGAAAACAAGATAATAGTCCAAATTCGATAGAATGGACTAAATAGAATAACTGTCCAACTCGATAGAACGGACTAAATTAATAATTAGCACCGTGAAGAGTGTTAACTATTCCTATTGAAATTAAAGAAAATAGATTTAAAGGTTCGAATCAAATAATGAAAGGAAAATCTCTGATAATAACTAGGAGGGTGCGCCCTCTTATCGAAAGTATACCTCTAGAAATATATTTAAGCACTCTGATGGCTCTCGGACACGTCCTTGCCTGACTCACCAAAAGTTACCAAGTATCCGAGTATTTCACATCTCAATGTGCGACATCAAATCCAATCTAGAGTGGATGTGAAAATACCCTAATGGGAGTAACCCCACATAGTTTGGATTCCACTCACTCTTTTGGTTTAGTCATTTCTAATAAAGGATAATAAAGCTTAAATGAGTAACACATCATCTTAAAATGACAGTAATAAAGAAGCTGAAGTAACCGATAACTGAAAAACCAACTATCGAGGATATAAAAATGATCGTATATGGAAATTAAGTCTTGTATGCATATCACCACTCATCGAATTCCAACTTATATTATTTCTTGGTTAACAATAATACCGAACAATCAATGTATTGTTACCTCAAAGTCATGCCTCACGATTATTCTTAACTTTTTGAAATAGCGACAAGAATACTTCATCAACATTTAGTCCTAAGTATAAAAATAAATCATTCTCATATAAGTGAATCACTTTACGGAAATTAATTCATGTCCATAAATGAATCAAACTTTTTCGTTTAAAAAAACCTAAAATTCGTGTTTGGCCACACATTACAAGTATTAGCTCTAAAGCACTTTGTTAAAAGAGTTTATTAACTTCAAAACATAAATTTAAAAAGGATTTAACAACATAAAAAATACTTATTATATCGACTAATTAACTTTAAACTTCATCACACAATTTAATTCTCGAACTTCAAATGTCTTTGAATAATAAGAAAGGTAAACTACATTTGAACCTTATTAATTCAATCAATTAGTACAATGTAATCAATTTAATTAATTTATAATTAATTATCATATTTAAAATGAAGAGCAAAGTCAAAACATGCTTGTTAATTTGATAAATTCACTTTGAAATTTCATATAAGTTGATTAATTAACTTTAATCCAGTAACCTTAAAAGTGTAAATCACCTTTAAAACATCATTAATTCAATTAATTAATTTAAATATAATTAATTAAAATAAATAAATAAATAAATATCATTATTTAAAATAATTAATCAATTTAAACCATCATTACGGAAAGATTAGTTAAAGTTAAAACAAGTGATTTCCTTTTAAAGTCATTAATTTATAAGTTTAATTAATTTTAAAAACATTATTGCTTAATTTATTAATTAATTTTAATCGATAATTATAAAAATATTAATTAGACTTAAACATCATTAAATAAAATAATTAATCAAATTTAAATCATCATTAACCAAGTAATTGGTTAAATTTAGAACACATCATTAATAAGTTAATTAGTTAACCATAATCATTATAAATTAAAAATTAAATTAGATAATAACTATTAAAATAATTAATTATTTTTGAAAACATCATTGATCAAAATCTTGCTTAACTTGTAAAACAATTCCAAGCTTAAACATGAAACCAAAAGGTTTCGATTAGAAGTGATTTTTCGAAAGTGTCGTTATAGCAACTATCGCTATACGGGCAGATTGGCAAACAAACTTATGTCGTTACAATACAATCAAACATCGCATAACAATGTATGAACTTATATACAAGGTAATTAACTACGTAACAACATATTAAGAGCATTTACTTATAAATAATTAACTTTAACTTCCAATATTTCATCGAACTTATTAAAGCTTACTAACTTATACGAACTTGCACCTCAATTTCAGTGACTAAGACTTTCAAATTTTAAAATATCATAAACATAAAAGCTGTATTCATGGGTTATCTTTCCATATCATTAAAGAAATCAAAATTTTGATTAATTTTGCAAAAGTTGTGGCCGAATTACTGAGGGGTGTTTCAACAATTCTGAGCCAAACAACATTAACTCTAAACAATTCATAATCGTGTTATGGAATCATGTATAAACAAGTATAAAAAGACACAAGCGCATTAATTTGCAAGCAACAATCCAACAACAATTATTATCAACAATAATGGTTTAGAACTTTGCATAAAAGAGGAAATTTTACTCACCAAAAATGCTTGCTAACTTCAACCAGAATTGCACTATCTTTGCGAATATGACTAGGTCTTTGTATAATATTGGAAAATGAAGTCTCTATGGTAGCGATAGTGACGGAGAACAAGATAATGTGTGCTTTATGGAAAAAACTATTGAGGTATGTCCCGAACTTAGTAATGATGAATTATTAAAACTTAGCATGGAATTAGATGACAAATTTAGACAAATTAAAAAATTGAACAAAGAACATATAGCCAAAATAAATAGATTAGAACTTGAAGTAGAAATGTTAAAAGATGAAAAATTATTTTAGAAGAAAAACTAGAATTATCTCAAGAAAAAATAAAAATAGTTTGGTTGAAAATGAGACGATTGCTATTGATTTTGATAAAACTAAATTATAAAATGATAACTTGTTAAAAGAAAATGTCAACTTGAAAAGAAATATTGAAATATTGAAAGCGAAAATTTTGAATTAAAAGAAAAATTAGATAAAATTACAAATAATGTTTCAAAATTTAATAAAGGAAAACAAGATTTGAAAAATCTTATCAAAACTTCAAAACCATCAAGTAAAGAAATTGAATTGGATTTAAAAATACTCCTAAACGAAGAGGGAATGATATTAAGAAATATAGTTGTATTTATAAGAAGACTAAAATATCACCTAAGTCTAATATGAATACCAAAAATATAAAAATTTGGATTCTTAAGACAAATAATAATTTGATTAGACAAAACATATTAATAATTTTTCAGAAAATATAGTCTATAATAAAAATTATATTCATAAATGTACCAAACCTTCTTAGGTATGGCTACCTACACCTCCTAACATCTAGGGCCCTAACAAAATATACGGGTACCAATTAAATCATCTTTTATTTTGCAGGTACCCAAAATAAAAAATAAGGAGAAATGGATACTTGATAGTGGATGCTCCAAGCATGTGACCGAAAATTCATAAATGCTATCAAATATAACATATGTCGATGGTGGAACGATAACTTTTGGAGATAAATCAAAAGAATATGCCATGGGCATTGGAGAAGTCATCAACTCTGGTATTTCTAACTCTCACATTATTACAAATGTTTTGTTAATAGAAATCTAAAACACAACCTACTTAGTATTAGTTAATTACACAATAAAGGTTTTCAAATCAATTTCGAAAAAGATAGATGTAATATTTTTTTAACAACAAACAACTTATATTTATGGGTTTTAGAAACAAAAATATTTACGTCTTAAACATGAATATAAATAGAAATTCAAATTTGTGTTAAACCGCCAAACATGATGATCCATGCTTATGGCATAAACAATTTTGTCATATTAATTTTAAATATATTAATAAATTAGCAAAATATGAGCTAGTTAGATGTTTACCTAAAATAAATTATAAAGTAGAAAATTTATGTGACGATTGTCAAATTTGAAAACTAAAGGAAAGCCCTTTTAAGTCTAAAAATAATATTTCTACAAAACAACCATTAGAATTATTGCATTGAGATTTATTTGGTCCAACTCAAGTACGATCTATAAATCGCAATAAATATGTTTTCGTAATAGTTGATAATTTTTCTAGATATACACAAACTTTATTTTTAAAACATAAAAGTGATACCTTTGATATGTTTAAAATTTTTGCTAAAAGAACTAAAACACAAATGGATTTAAAAAATTAAGAATATTCGAAATGATCATGGTGGAGAATTCGAAAATGAACTTTTTACTAATTTTTGTAATAAAAAAGGTATAAGTCATAATTTTCCTTTTCCTCGCACACCTCAACAAAATGGTGTAGTAGAAAGAAAAAATCGTACGTTACAAGAATGTGCACGAACACTATTAAATAGTAGTGGTCTACCAAAATATTTTTGGGTTGAAGCTATTGCTAGAGCTTGTTTTGTTTTGAATCAAGTAATTATACAACATATGACTAAACAAACTTGTTTTGAAATTTTTTTTTGGAAGAAACCTAAAGTATCATACTTCAAAACATTTGGATCAAAATGTTTAATATTAAATACAAAAGACAATTTAGGAAAATTTGACCCGAAGGCCGATGAAGGAATCTTTGTTGGATATTCGGATCGCAGCAAAGCATATAAAACTTTTAAAAAACGAAATAACACTATTGAAGAAAGTTTACATGTTTCGTTCGATGAAAATCTTCTTAACCATAATACTAATGACGATGAAGAAATAATTCCAATAACAAATACAACAAATTCTTTTAATAATGAGACAAATGCACAAAATAATACTTTAGTATCATCTCCTAAAATTCTTAAGCATCATCCAAAAGATAATATCATTGGAGATCTTAATTCTAGAGTAACTAGAAATCAACTTAACCAAATAAATCATATAGCATTTTTGTCGAATTTTGAACTAAAAAATCATAAAGAAGCTTCAAATGATAACTTTTGGATAATATTTATGCAAGAAAAATTAAATCATTTTGAACGTAATAATGTTTGGGAATTAGTACCGAGACTAGAAAATCAATCGGTTATAGGAACAAAATGGGTATTTAAAACCAAAGCAGATGAAAATGGAAATATAATTAGAAATAAAGCTCGTTTAATTGCTCAAGGTTATAATCAAGAAGAAGGTATCGACTATGATGAAACCTTTGCTCCAGTAGCGAGACTCGAGGCCATATGTACATTGCTCGCTTTTGCAAATCATCATAATGTTAAACTATTTCAAACGGATGTCAAAAGTGCTTTTTTAAATGGTTTTATTAAAGAAAACGTATATGTTGAACAACCTCCATTATTTGTTCACGAAAAATATCCCAACCGTGTTTTTAAATTACAAAAAGCCTTATATGGTTTAAAACAGGCCACTCGTGCCTATTACGAACTTCTCAAATAGGTAAAATCGATACAACATTATTTATTAAACCAGAAAATAACGAATTTTAGTTGTACAAATTTACGTAGACGGTATTATTTTTGGCTCAACTAACGTAAATCTTTGTAATCAATTTTCAAATATTATGAAAAATGAATTTGAAATGTCTCACATGGGAGAATTAAATTTCTTCTTAGGTTTCCAAATAAAACAACTTGAAAATAGTATTTTTATTCATCAAGAAAAATATTGTAACGATCTATTACTTCGTTTTGAAATGCATAAAACTTCAAGCAAACCAACACGATGAGTACTAGTGTTCACTTAGAAAAAGATGATAATGGAAAAGATTTCGATGAAAAATTATATCGTAGTATGATTGGCTCCTTACTCTATTTGACGGCTAGTCGACCCGACATTATGATGAGTGTATGTCTCTATGCCCGATTTCAAGCAAAACCAAAAGAATCTCACCAAAGAGTTGTTAAACGTATCTTACGATATTTATTTAGTACTAGAGATTACTGTTTGGTTTACCCTAGGGGATCATTGTTTAAACTAGTTTCATATAGTGATGCAGATTTCGGTGGATGTAAAACAGATCGTTAGAGTACTAGTGTAACATGTCACTTTATCGGACAATCATTAGTTTCATGCTTTAGCAAAAAGAAAAATTGTGTCTTCTTATCTAGTTGCAAAGACGAATATATTTCAGCAGCTCTAGCATGTGCACAAGTGATATACATGCAACAAACACTTATGGATTTTGGCAAAGTTATCAATAAATCACCAATATATGCGATAACATGAGTGCAATAAATCTATCAAAAAACCCTATAAATCACTCACGTGCTAAACATATATACGACATCATTTTTTACGTGACAATATAGAAAAGGGAATTATTACATTAGAATACGTAAATACCGAGAATCAAATAGCAGATATTTTCACAAAACCACAAAATGAACAAACTTTTGTTAAACTACGACGCGATTTAGGAATATGCTTTCTTAATGATCTTTTAAACTAATAACCACATCTTCATTTATTCTATGTTTAGCTAAAAGTTTCTTTTATCCAAAAATTAAACTGATAACTCCTTCACTTTAAATTTTTTAGGTGGTTGGTTTTTGAAAATTACCTATAAATAATTTTTGAAATTATATATAAATCTTTATACAACAAGAAGTAAAGAATATATAGACTTCATATTTTTTACAACAAGAAATATAATTATGTCTTCTGAAAATTATCATCTATCCTTCTACACGGATAGCTCGACGGATACAACTCAACGCCTTCCCACCCCTACACCAAATCAGGAACCAATGTATAGGTGGTCCTCCTATCACACGGGATTCACTATAACAAGAAGTCCAAACAAGATCTGTTTGTTTCTCCAAACAACAAGGAGAAAATTGATGAGATACATCACTATCAAAAACAACAAATAGACCTACAACGAGAATTATATTTTGAACAAAAAGTTATGGCACGACGAATAACTTTTCTGGAGCAAGTAGCGATAAAATTTTGTGATTCACGGAAGAAGGATGTACATGAACCACTTTCGATTCCTTCCAGTACTTTGGATCCCTCATCCTCGTATCGTACACCTTTGGATCCTTCACCAAGGCGATTCTCTGGTTTCCAAGAACCCATGAATGTGGAAATATATGGTCTCCACTCAAGCCATGGAGGGACAACAAGTCTGAAGATCGCAAAACTTCATCGTCATTTAAATGGATTGAATTATTTTCATTGTATTTGTATCTACGTATATTTGTAATTATGTTTCAAAAAAATAATACTATATTTTTTCAAATAAAAAGTCGAAAAATAAGCAACACCCTTTAAAATTAGGCTATTTTTAGAAAAATTGGTCATTTCATACATCTGAACATTGCCCTCAGACGTCTGACACTCTGATATCACACAAATTTTACCCCATTGTGCATTTGTCAGACGTCTGATATAACCCTCCAGATGTCTGAAAATTATCTCTGCTTACTAAAAAATAGATACCATACTATTTCAGACGTCTGAACTATGAACCAGACGTCTGAACAAAGTCTCTGCCACCTGATTATAAAAAATTAGCTCATTTTCAGACGTCTAATATTTAAACCATACGTCTGAGAAATCTATCTGTCACTCAGAATGAAAATTCGATATATTCCAGATGTCTGATAATACAAACAGACGTCTGAAAAAACTCTCTGACTATCAAATTTTACAACTCATCCTAATCCAGACGTCTACCACAACAAACCAGACGTCTGATTCTATTTACTATCTTAAAACTAGGTTAAATCAGATGTATGAATTACCTACCAGACGTCTGAAATTCAATCGACACATTTATATACCCAGATAACGTTTAATTTTTTACCTTTCTTACTTCGTTTCATTTTATTTCTACAGCAGTATCGATTTTTTTCTTCTCGAAAATCCTTTATCTTCCAAACTTGATCAGATTTGATGGCTCCTAAAACAAAAAATCCTAAAATCCCTATCAAGCAACTTATTCAAATCCTCAAGCTTGCTCAGATGATCAAATTGAACGATGGATGAATCAAGTACCTCATTCACTCAAGAGATATGAGGATATTAAGAAGAAGAAATGCCACACAGGTCCATTTTATAACTTACTCATGTTTCCTATGTACGATTTAGATGAAATGTGTGAAAATGCCGGTTTAGAAACTTTGATATCTTTCAACCCCAATAACATCCAAATTGATCAGTTGGCTATATTTCTTTTCTATGCTAATTTGGATAGTACATTGGTTTGGAACGCTGAAAACGAGGATAATTGGTTATGGTCTAGTGCTTATCGTTACATAATTGGGCTCACTCCAAGAATCATAGGCAAAACTCTCGGATGTTCCGACTCCGGAGAAGATTTATATAGTATTCCCAATATGCATCTCAAACCAAGAGATAATATAACACATCAAATATGGGAAGATGAAATGCCAAATTTCGCATCCAAATATCTACGTCCTAAGGCCATGCTTCTAACTCGAATGATTATCAACACTATCATTCCTCGTCTTGGAAGTCATGAACAAATAACAGAGTTAGAGCACAAGGCCCTGTATGATCTATTCAATGGAACAAGGGTAAATTGAGCTAAATTTATATTTGACGAGCTCAAACATTTTTGGACTCCATCACGCCCATCGATTATCTACCCCTCATACATCATAAGACTTCTACGTGCTCACAACATCCGTTCCTATTTATCCATTTTTAAATAAATTTCTTCACAATATGCTTCCACAAAAAATTTCTCACTAATGCACCTACCGGAAATCCTCCGGAGTTTATATCATTTGAAGAGTGGAAGCAACATTGTCAAGCAAGACAAGTTGGGCCTCCACCTCAACCTCACCACGAACCATCATAAGAGGTGGAATAACATCGCGAGACTACTCCTCCTCCTCCTACACCATTTGATTATACATGCCACGATGAGATTTTGGAGACTCGAATAGAGACGAATCTAAATGAAAGTATTCGAGCCCTCAATCTTCAAAATCAGCATATTTTATCTCGAAATCAAAAACTTTTGGCTAAGCGCATTGACAATTTTGAAACATCTTTTGCAACACACATGGCTACAATTGAAACATCACTTTCAACTGTATTATCGGTTCTAAAAGAGGTTCTTCAAAGGGATCGTGGTCCTACACCACCTTCAAAAGATTGGCCAATCCCAGTGCCTTCTTCTCCTTTGAAACATTTCAAACTTTTTGAGACGAACGAACCTCTAGAACAAGCTCCGACATCTCCTACAAAGCAACCTAGCTCTTCCAAAAATGAAGATAAAGGAGATGATCAAGAAAAAGCTTCCCCAAAAGACTCATAGATTTTTAGGACTCCATCTTATGTACAATTGATAAAAATCTATGAATGTACTCGATTAAAATATTTAATGAAATTTCTCTTTTGGTGTGTTATCTCTGTGTATATTTTTGTCTTACAATGATTAGTAAAATATTTCATGATTTCTACATTTAACAAAGTATATATCCTTTTTAATGATTCCAAAGGGGAAGAAATAATATTCAGGGGAGATCATAATAAGATATGAAAAGCACATATTCAGGGGGAGATTTATAAAATTATATATAAGTATATCGTATAGTTGTCATCATCAAAAAGGTAGAGATTGTTAGGAAATCAAATCTATAGTTTCGATGACAACAACTATACAATGGAAATCGAATATGCACACACACACACACACACACACACGCACACACGCACACACACACACACATATATATATATACAGGTACTTGCTAGAGCAACATCACTAGAAAGACAAGAACAAGGCTCAAAGAATGTTACAAGAGACTACAAGTCGATAGGATCAAAGAAGCAACAAGAAAGATGCACAAAACCGGCATGTACAAGTTTCAAACATCTGCGTGCACAAGCCAGACGTTTGGAAAAGTCCTCTGGAACAACAAAACAGACAGGACCAGACGTTTGGTAGATGCACTCAGACGTTTGAAAATCTTCTATGTACAAAAAATATATAGTATCAGATGTATGAGACAAATACCAGTCGTCTGATTTCGAACTCGGAATTTAAATTCAAACTCCAACTGCCACATTCGAATAGACATCTCTGCTTCTCTTCGCTGCAACTCTTCATTATCAACAGAAGCAACTATAGAGCACTTGTTAATGGATGCAACTACTCAAGAAACCTCTCTACAACTAAGTATATCATCAAGAATCAAAAAGAACTCTCAAATTACTTACTTGCATTCTCTACTTACATACTCTGTTATATTCTTGATCTCTAGCAATCTATACCTGTGTTCCACTCTTCCATATATTCAATTCTTCACAGTCAATACTCTCTAGAGATATATTGGAAGCATTTATACCTATTAGTCAATATCCGTTTTATAGAACACATACTTGACAAGAACAAGTAATTGTAACCAAGCCTATTCCTTCGGGCGAAGTGAGGGTGTTTGATAGTCGAATTCCGAAGGGAAGCTTCAGGACTGGACATAGGATGGGAGGTCCGAAACAGTATAAAATCCTGGTGTGCTTGTTCTATAGTTACCTAGATTATCACTACTTCAGTTACGTCATATATTTTGTCACATATGCTTGCATATACACTACACGATCCACCTTATAGACTTACATAACTTACATAAGAAGCTTCTTTATTTAATTCATTTTGGTGGCTTATGTTGAAAGCTTCCTTATTAGATACGTTTTCTTAAGCATACATACATTTATTCACATGTATTCAAACATGCTTAAGTAACCTATAAGTATGTGTTGGCGCATACAAAAGAGTTATGACATTTTTTGATAACCTTTAGCCGATGAAAGGTCGAAAATTCAAAAAAAGAATTTTGATCACATTTTCAATCGTACATCGAACTAAATATTTTTGACTATTAATTTAAAAGGGTTTTATTTTATTTATAAATCTATTATTTGAATATTTAAAATTAATTGAATATTAAAAAATTCATTTAGTGAAATTCTGGGTCATTACATTCTCCCCCCTTAAATGAATTTCATCCTCAAAATTATTACGGAGTGAAAGAAGTAATAATCATCCCAAGAAAATCGATTTACTTACTTGGCTTTTGGTAAATATGATTAGTTATAATTTCTTATCATAAACATATGTAATACAACCATGTGCAACCAGGTAACATGTGCAACCATAAGCAATGCAACAAACATATGCAACAAAATAAAGAGAATATTCTACAATAAATGTCATGTATCCAATATTTTTCAAATTGCTTCCAAAATTTGGAACTAAATGTCTGGATTTTATTTTCATAATATAATTTTCAAATTCCTTCTCAAAGGAACAAATCAATACCAAAATAATTAGGAGGGCTCCTCCTAACAAAACATGCAAAACCCTAGAATTAAAACAACATGGAGCATCCAGTGATATTCTGGTTCCTCCAAATATAACAAGTAAAGTAAATAATTACTATTCCTTTCCCAAATTTTCAAAATCACTTATTTTTTCAAAAGCACTGGGATTTAGTTCTAACAATTCCAAAATCTATTATTTATAAATTTCAATCAATAAACTATGGTATATAAGATCACCTAATCAATCAACTAAAATCAATTAAACCAAGTCAACCAAATTCTATAAAGGAATACTAACACTACCAATCGTTCAAATTCCATAAGAGAAAAATCTAACATTCAACATTATTTAAAATGCAAAAGATTAACAACATATGTCTAACTTAGGTTTAAAACCACCTTGATTGTCTAAGAGTATAAATAATTTCCTAAGTGTATCATTTTGCTCATCAGCCTTTGGTTATTGGTTAGAGGACTACGTATGTTCCTTCAAACAGAACTGAAAGTCACTTTCTAAAATTATTGGTTTCTAAATTATAACAATATTTCTAAATCGCTTAAATTTTTATTTTGTATTTTATTCAATACCAAAATCATTTATGAATTATTTCATAAATTTTCATCTAAGTTTAAAATATATTTTATAAAGTCATTTCTTTATAAAACATCAAATAATAACTTATTTCACTTTATTTACTTGTATGATACTCTTCTATATCCTAAGAGTACATACAAATACAAATTTTATTTTTCTTTTCACAATTTACATGAAGATCTAATCAAAATTTGGGTCTTTTAAACCAAGTCAGCCTCTCGACCTCTTTAACTTAGAGTGTTAAAATGGACGATGTTCATGGGTATACCTAAAACAACAAGTAGTTTACATCACTTAAATATTTTGAACCAAAAGTTATGGTTTTAATAAATAAAATGTCTATTTAGCCCTCTTACCTTGTTACATTGAGGTATTATAATGAATGAAGTTTATGGACTGACCCAATTAACACCAGTCAGTTTATCCTGCTAGATGTTAACCTATGATTTTGATAAAACAATGTTATATAAACTTTCCTATCTAATCAAATCCATTTAAATTAGTGTTAAATTATCCTTTATCTTATCTAAGGGTAAAAATTCATTCATCAACAATATTCTCTTATCAGAATTACTTTTGATTTTGAAACCAATTCCCTACTAAGGGACTTAAAGATTAAATACTTAGTTATAAATTTCAAAACTCATCTTTGAAAGCATACTACATAAATTTCCTTTATGAAATGACTTCAAACAATTTTATTTACTAAATCTCACATTGGGTTTGTACGGATTTGGACTCATTTCGATCGTACAATCTTAAAGAGAATAATTTACTAAGTACTCCACAATGTTCGCTTAGGCAAACATCTGATCGTTACTTAGAAAATTATTTAGATTACCACAAAACTAACAAAATGTTTTTCCTTGAATTACCCGAAGAAAATCTATTTCATTAATTTTTTTGCAAAATATTTATACTTAGAAATATTCCCAAATAATATCATTATTACTTTTATCAAAATCTTTTGAAATTATTTCAAACAATTCTGGGTCTAAATTTTTCAGAAACTCTTTAAAATGTTCTTTTAGAAGACAAATTTACAACACTAAGTATACTAAAATAAGGGTGGAAAACCAAATATCATTTTAAACCATAAACCCTAAACAATTTACACTAAGCTTTATTTTTAAACAATTCCTTTTAAAGAATTTTCTCATTTATAAAAATCACTTATAAATTTCAAATAATATTAATAGTCCTAAGGGGATGAATTGTAAAATTACTTTTACAACTTTATAACCACATAAATTTTCTCGAAATCAATCAAATTTAAAATCTTTTAGTAGACTTAAATAATAATGATTATCCCAGAAGATAATTGTTCATATTCTTAATATCTTTTATAAGCCAAGAACATATTAATTATTCCAAAAGATAATTAGTCAAATTTAGAAAATGATTAATTATATTTCAAATATCATTAATTAAAATAACCAACTAAATTTCCAACACACCATTAGTTAAAACAATTAATTAAATTTAACCAATCATTAATTAGAATAATTAATTAAAATTCAATATCAATAATTAAATCGATCTAATTAAATTCAAATTTCATTAATAAAAAAGATTAATTAATTTTAAACATCTACTCAAGTTCATAACACACCCTTGGGATTAGGGTGTGATGTTCAATAAATAACGGTATAGTGGAAATTTCTATGACGTCATTTAAATAGTTTAAATGGAATATCCAAATTAATTTTGATTAAAAAATCAATCTAAGAAATCCAACCATCATCCAAGAATTCAACAATATTTTATAGCATCATAGATATGATATATATATATATATATATATATATATATATATATATATATATAACTTGGATGCAGTTAAACTTACATTTAAATATTCCTCCTTTATTATAATTAAATTTTCTCAAATATTTATCTAAAATTTTATTTTATATTATTTTCTTTTTTTCTACCATTCAGGTTATATTAAACAACTTTTTATTAAATGTTTACTTTTAGCACTATTAATAGATGATTTTTAATTTAACCTTTCATTGAACACATTATAGTCAAACCGTAAATCTGAATTCACAAGGATTCGTTCTCAAGGTTCGCCAATTCCTATTTACCTGACTACCTTACTAAGAAAATTTTCTTATGAAATTATTCAACAATAATTAATGCTCGAATTGGACAAACATAACTAAAGAAATACTAAATGATAACAATAAAATATTATAGTTTCCTAATAATTAATTCATCAATACACTATATTAGTTTTTGAAAACCATTATTGTATATATAAAATATATACCTAGGTAAAATTACTTCATTTAATTTATTGTTCATTTATTTCACCGTGTTTATCGTACATTGCATTAGTGTTGTTAATTTAACACTATATTGGATCGGTCCCCGATTGTTTGTTCTAATATTGATCAGGAGCGAGCCTCGACAGTGTAAGTTCCTACAAGGTCGAAGCGATCCAATTAATATAGGGTTAGTTGTTCCCATAATTAATATACTATCGATTTCACAATTTGGACTTGGTATACTAGACGCCAATTAATATATTGAAATTAGTTGTCCAAGACAAATTAATATACTGTATCGATCGGGGTCTGTAATTAATATACTGGCGCATCTCTTCTAAATCTGCCCTTTGATTTTCAGAGTAATAAGTATACAACTACACTGCCTTGCTTTTTTTTTAAAAAAAGAAGTGGAGCGAGGCCAATTTCTCGTACTTTCTTAGTGTGTCGTGTCCATTCATTGGGTTGTTGACCTACCAAACACTTGTCCGCAGCTCCTGCCACTCTTCAAGCGGGCGAAGCACTCGTTTTTTAATAACATGAGCAATACTCTATTCAAGGGTAGAGCACTCTATTTTTGATGTCTCGATGGCTCGAACCCACGACATTTAAAACCTCTGTCTAAAGCAGGCAAAGCGCTCGTTATGCTTATAGTTCTCTCTGTTGGGGCCTCCTCCTATTGCTCTAGCTATAAGATATGTCAGCTACAACTTGAACGCTCTGCCCTGCGAGGCCAGAGTGAGCTCAACGGTCAACCCTTAACGTTAGAGAGTCTTTCGCTTTGCCGAATCCATAGAGATATTAGGAGTCATCTGTCCTAGATTCCCTCGACCATTTGGTTAACCGTTATTACAAAAATGTCTCATGCTTTAGTTCATAGTCTTTCCATGGATTAAAGGTAGACTGAGTAATTATATTTAGGGTGTTACTATATCTATCATACATGCATAACAATGTAACATCATTGGTTCAATTGATTGGTAGTTAATACTGCGAGATTAAATGTCACAAGTTTTGCTTTCAAAATCGACATTTGTTAAAAAATAACGAACCATGCTAGAAAAAAAATTATTTCAACATTAAAAGTATAAATATTATATTTGATAATATCGGATTACGCACTATGTAGTACAAAATGGCAAAATTTATTAATAGCAATGAATTTGTTGAGTTGCCCTTAAAATAGAATTTACCTTATAAATCATTACAACTTTCTGCTTTCGGTTATTCGGCTTTATACGCAAGTAAACATTTCTCAGGTCTGCAACAATTTTATAATGACCGAATCACGAAGCAAGAGAATTAAACAGTTTTTTCGACTTAAAACTTGGAATTCAGGGGGTCCCCAAGTTTTCTTTCAGCTTCCGCATTTTTTAACAAAAATATTCTCGGATAAATCAGCATATCTCAACAAGCCAAAACATTTTCGAACAAGACTCGAAATGGTTAAAATCAAAATAATATTAGTATAAAATATTCGATTCGACATATTAGGAATATAAATTCAACCTAGCACAAACTGTAATTAATCTAATTAATATTTAAGTATCTTTATGTGTAGCAACAAATTGGTGTATTATTTAAGGTTCAAATGTACTAAAAACTGATACAATTTTGTAAGCTCAGTGTATCAAATTCTTAAATACGTTGACACAAAATTAATGTGATTGGAAGAATTTGACAAGTTATATAACATAATATTGCATCATTAATGTACGTACATTGAATGTAATATATTGCTCAAGAAAGTTCTATGAATAAAATCAACAGATT
Organism: Allium cepa; assembly: GCA_030765085.1. Lineage (NCBI taxonomy): Eukaryota > Viridiplantae > Streptophyta > Magnoliopsida > Asparagales > Amaryllidaceae > Allium > Allium cepa. The sequence goes on along the minus strand of CM060938.1, from coordinate 397,267,141 downwards.
CTTGTTTCCCTCAAAGGAAGCTTATCAGCGTATATATGTTTATTGTTGTAATTTTTTTTCTTTGAATGATTAATTGATTGATAGGTAATATCGTCCGTGCTAATATATTTTTTTTCATCCCTTTTTACTTTTCCGTTGTACCAAAATCTTTGAAGCTCATTTGCTTATTTAAGACGGAAATCTAACAGTGTAATTGTTCTAATGTTTCTAACTATATAGAGAAGTATGTAGCTGCTACATATTGCAGAAAACTTACCTTATTATTATTTTTGTTTGTGTTGATTTAGGCATTTGGCAAAATATGACCAGGCTCAGAACATTTGAAACCAGGTTTTATTCTCTTTTAAATTTTATAAGCAAGTGTAGTGGTGTGGTGTGTGTTGTATGTGTGTGGATGTGTGTGTTGGAGTTGGGGAAGGTGGTGGATGTCTAATGGGTTATATACGCATCAACTATTCCCTACCAGACGAATAGATGCTATTTGCAATGTTTCGCAGACCGGACTGAACCCTCCGGTCCGGCCATCAAAACTGTCGGCCATCAATGATAGTGGTCCGGAAGTCCAAAGAACCCTGATTTACATCATGTAAGTTTTGGGTTTAACGAAGAATGAGTGGAAGGGAATAAGAGATAACGGATAAGCTACGATAAAAAACAATTTTGAACTTACATTCTCATTGTTTGTTGCTTCTTTTTGCATTTTGCACCGCTTTTATCATAATTTTGCATTTGATACAAGATATATATAATTAAAAATCAAATAATACGGTATGGTTCATATATAATTTAACAACTGGAACATTTGATTATAGATCGTTGCTGTTTGTTTCGCGTTTCCAAAACTCTGATTGTTTGGGTAGAATTAAATAATAAATGTAAAACAATGGTTCTCAACCATTAAATTTTATGTAGCTCAAATCTGCGGAAGAAATGATAGACAATTTAATGGTCGAGATCCATTGTATCGTGATTTTGTGTTCTAATATGTTATCTTACATGTTGTTGCTTATTGTTTTCAAACTTGAACCCAGATTCCATAAAATTCGCTACGAGTGTACCAGACAGATTGCAAGTGGAATTTTGATAGGTGTTGTAATTGGTTTGATGATTGGAAATCTTCTTTCTGCATTTAACCTATGGGTACAAATTTTATGTGTAACTTCTAATTATCTCACGGTTGTTGTTATTATATTGACCATTGCTTGTCATTTTAATGATTCTGTTATGATAATTTCAGGTTCCAACATCGTATGAGGTTACAGACATCAATTTCAACTCATGCAAATGGATGCAAAGTACAGAAAAAAACACTTCATCCCACCAACCACAAAAGGAGGTACATAGTTATCTTTTGCATTTAATTAAGCTTTTACTATTTTTGATATTTCTGTACTTGTATATTTTTCTACCATAATTGCACACACGTATACATCTCTATTATAGATAATAGAATTTTTACTAGGGAAAAATATACGATACCATCTGCATCTATGGTGTGGAAATAAAATCTATTTAATGTATTTATATATATTATATTATAATCTTTGAATATTAATATTTACTTTGTACCAAGGTGACAACAATAATGGTATATCTATGCTTTTAGTACGGATTCATTCACTATTTACCAGATGAATGTATAATACATAGAATTATGGGGAACAATTTGGTCATTTACTGTGTTGTGTCTCTGATAAATTTTGCAGATTCCTAATCTACCAAGAGGGGCAGAAAGTCTACCACCAAGTATAGTTGTTTCAGAATCAGATTTTTATCTTCACAAGTTATGGGGTGATCCGAATCAGGTAGTACATACATAGCATTGTGAATACTCTTCAGTAACATAAAATTGACCAACCATATCTTAACTACCCACATTGAGCTAATATACTCTGACTCCAATTCTCTGTGTGTACACGTACCCACCTAATTCACATGCGTTCATTTATCAATTTAAGTATTTTGATTTAAACAGTAAATGTAATATGATTTAGTGGAAAAGGGATATAGACAGTAGAAACTAGGGGAAATCCTTAATCAAACTTATTCCACTTTCACCCACCTTTTCCGAACCAGTTTTACCAGAAATACCCTTGCAGTTAAATTTAATGAAAATTTGCACTATTTGGTGCAAATATTTGCAGTTTTTAATGCAGATATCTGCACTAAAATCTGTAAATTTTCCTAAAAGTAGTTTCATGGATGCTTCATGAAACTTTTTTAGAAGAAAAGGGAGTGTATTTTGAAACTAGGTTTTAAAAGGGTATTTAACAAAACTATCCATATAAAAATTGGGAATGTAATCCCCCATGTTACTAATTTCCTGTTTTTGCAAAACCTTATCTGGAACTTTGTGCATTATACCCTTAAGAAATACATTATACAGCATAGTTGATGATATTAATGCCGCCTTCAAAATGTGTACACATATACATATACATACAATACATATATACATACATACATGCACACATATACACACACAAAAAATAAAGGGGTTATTGATCCTTGCTCAGAGTGGCTATTGAGACACAAAATTTGACACAAGAAACGTGAATCGTTGAATTTATTTGTCTTTATTTGAATTCCATGGAATTCAAGGGAAGATTTGATGGTTGAGATTTTGTGTCCAATTTTGATTCATCATTTTGTGTTCAAACAGAATTTCTCATACATACATACATTGTATGTATGTATGTATGTATACACACATACGTAATATATATATTTAATATTTGTTTTTTCTCTTTATTGTCACATCAAATTATTTTGTAAATCAAAACAAGCCGCTGAAATAGAGGGATACTAGTGGGGTTAAAATAAGGATGCTAATGATCCTCCTTTGTTACTTGCCATATCAGACACACACACTCGATGACGTTTGATGACCTGTGCAGGATTTGCCGATCAAGCAGAAATACCTTGTAACTTTCACGGTTGGTGCTGAGCAAAAAATGAGTATAAATGCCGCCGTGCAAAAGGTAATTAGTATAACGTATATACATCCATACATACATATCAATTTCAGAGAAATATGTATCTGATTATGTAATAATCAATTTGCAACAGTTTTCTGAAAATTTTACGATATTGTTATTTCATTACGATGGACGAAGTAGTGAATGGAATGAATTTGAGTGGTCAAATAAAGCTATTCATATAAATGCGATGAAACAAACTAAATGGTAAGATGTTTCCTTTTTACTGATCTATTTGGTGAACCTCAGTAATTTGCTATAAATGTTTAACATGCTTTTCGAAATCGACATTTATTATTTTCAAGGTGGTACGCCAAGAGATTCTTGCACCCTGACATTGTGGCTCCTTATGATTACATATTTATATGGGATGAAGATCTTGGACTCCAAGATTTCAATGCTGAAAAGTAAGGAAAGCACTGAAAATGAATACAAAAACAACAGAGAGCATGTTTTTATTTTCTCACGTTCTTCTTGATTTTCAGATACATTGAAATAACAAAAAAATATGGGTTAGAAATTTCACAACCTGCCATCGTGTCGTCAAGGTATATAATATGGTCTATGACTGAAAAGAGAGATGGTGTTGAAGTCCACAAGTACTTATCCCCCCTTGTTAACAATATTTTGTGGTTTATGGATGCTAACTAGTAGGAATATTCACTGATACTTCTTGCATGCTTTGTGGCCATTTCAGAGAAACAGATTATGAAAATTGCACAGACAGACACCAGCCACCCTGCGCAGGGTAATTTACCTTACAATAAATTAATTTTTTTTAATCCCAATGATAGATGTTTATTTTAATTTTATTCAAATATTAGATTTGTAGAGATAATGGCACCTGTGTTTACCCGTGATGCATGGAGATGTGTATGGCATATGATCCAGGTCTATATAAACTCAATCAAACTAATGCAATTTATTCGCATGTTGTATGTTAAAGTCAAGTTCATTTTGTTACAGAATGATTTGGTTCATGGATGGGGACTTGATTTTGCATTTAGAAGGTGTGTCGAGGTAATTATGTACTCAAATAACAATTATTTTACTATCTCACATACACAAGGCAGTGGAAGCAAGATAACTTTCTAATTGTTCTTTTATGATGGTTAAAATGCAGCCACCTCATGAGAAAATCGGTGTTGTAGATTCTCAATGGATTGAGCACCAAGGGATTCCATCACTTGCAAATCAGGTACTTAATTCTATTCACTTACGAAGTATGTACACTTTACTGTAAATGAGTGTTACTAATTTTCTTATTAATTTGAAGGGCCAAACTGGACAAGAAAAACCGGCATGGCTTATGGTATGCAAGAACATACGAATTACGTGAATATCTTAAGTCAGCATAGCATGTTAATTGATTTATTTATTATTCATTTTTTTTTACTTTTCAGGTAAAAGAAAGATGCTTAAACGAGTGGAAGATGTTTAATGCTCGACTAGAAAACTCGATGAATGCATATAATCAGAAAATGGAAGTCAATTCCACTGAGAAAGTTTAACTATTAGTAGTGGAGAAGGATGAGATAAATGCATAGAGTAGAGTCGTCCTCTGGTGAAAAAGGATACAAAGGTTGATGGTTGGGTGATAAGCAATGTGAAATGTAAAGCAAAATAAATTTGTTTACGTATATTGAATATTAACGGGATTGATACATAAACGCAAAGGGATGTATTTTGCGTCTTTTATTTTACACTCAATTTTGAGAGAGGTTGTAATCTAAGCTGTATGTATTTTGTTGAATATTTACTTAGGATTTATATCTATATTTCCTGTTGAAAACTATAGAATGTTGGGTAGTTGAGAAGATTTTGAATAAACATGACAGAATTTTATTATTGCAATATCATAATTCATTACACAGCATTCTTGTATATTATTTATACAGTAGAAACATTATTAGGCTCTAACACAGGTCCGTGACCGCAAAATGTATTGTATATAGTAGCCACACAATATCTCATCTAAATCATTTCGTTTAACATCCCCCCTCAAAACCGAGTCTAGGGTTATTGGGGGTCCCTGTTGAATTCTTCAATTCTAGTGAAATCTTCATAGTACCATGTGAGTATCGAGAGTAAACATGAGAGATCTCTATTTCTCCAAAGAATTCATATATAAAGATTGAGTATGATTCGTAGGTGCAGATCTGAAGATATTCTTCAGATCTGCAACTCGAATCTTTTGCGGTTGAATTCTTTTTACAGATTTGCTCTTGAGTTGATCTAAGGGGCAATTAAGACTCCTAATTTGAGTGAAGACGGGGTTTTGTACTTTAGATCTACATCCTTTTGAGTGAAGACGGGTCATTTAAGCTTCAGACCTACGGATGTTCTTTAGATCTGAGGTTTGCTCTTCTTCGTGATAATTGATATCAGTATGTAGTAGATCTGGTACAACAAAATCAATTGGAGCTTGACTTCACCCCGAGTTCATCTCTAAATCTAGTAAAATTTCTTGTTGATAGTGCCATGGTAAGCACGTCAGCTCTCTGATATGTTGCTGGTATGTGATTAACTTGAAGTTTTCGACTGATTATTTGCTTTTGTACAAAATATAAGTCAATTTCGATATGCTGTGTTTTTTAGTGAAGAATTGGATTAGCTGACATATGAACAGTGCTTAGATTATCACACCATATGACTGGTTTATGATCTGTTTCAATTTTAAGCTCACTTAACAAAGATTCAATCCATAGGATCTCTGCTGTAATACTGGCTAGACTTCTATATTCTGCCTATGTACTTGATCTAGAGATGGTAGATTGCTTTTTAGAGCACCATGAAATGAGATTTCCTTTAAGATAAATGCAGTATCCAGAGGCAGATTTTCTGTCATCTGGATCTGTTGCCAAATCTACATCAGTGTAGCCTATAATGTTAAGATTGTTGCATCTTCTGAAAGATAAACGATAGTTGACGGCCCCTTTTAAGTATCTTAAGATCCTCTTTACTGCTCTTTAGTGTTCATCCAAAGGTTCCTGCATGAATTGAGGAAATTTGTTAGCACTGTATGATATATCAAGCCTAGTTATTGTTGCATATTGTAATGCACCAACAACACTTCTGTATTGTTTAACATTAAATATTGGTTCTTCCCTCTTTTTTGAAAGTTGATAATTGCTTACCATAGGGGTTGATTGAGGATTTGTTTCATTCATTTTTGATTTTAGCAGTATTTCTGTTATATATTTTCTTTGATTGAGAATTATTTTTGAATTTGGCTTTCTTATGATTTCAATGCCCAGAAAGTAGTTAATCTCTCCAAGATCTTTAACAGAGAATTTTTTGTCTAGATACAGAATGAGATTGTTGATGTCTTCATTATTATTACCTGTAACAATAAGATCATCAACATATGTTAGAATATATATATAAAGGACTCTTTACTGTTTTTAATAAACAAAAGAGTTGTCTGATTTGGTAGACTGATATCCAAGTTTTATTAAAGTATTTTTCAATCTATCATACCAGACCCTTGGAGCTTGTTTAAGTCCATAATAGCCTTATTCAACTTGCACACATAATCTGTATTTTGATTGTATTCCTGTGGTTGCTCCATGTATATTTCCTCTTGTAGAGCACCATTCAGAAAAACATTATTAACATTCAGTTACCTAATGCACCAGTTTTTGTATAGAGCAATGGTAAGTATGACAGTTGTTGGTTTGACTACTGGTAAAAATGTCTCATTGAAATCAAATCCATATTGTTGTATGTAAGCCTTAGCGACAAGTCTGGCTTTATATCTGGCAATAGATCCATCCGGATTCCTTTTTAATCTGTATGTCCGTCTGCATCCCACTATATTTTTGTTATTCGGCGGATGAAGTAAATCCCATGTTTTATTTCTTATGAGAACATTATACTTTTCATCCATAGTTGTTCTCCAATTCTTGTCTTTAGCAGCTTGATCAAAGTTGTCCGACTCTTCAATTATTGTGGTAGCAATGTAGAGCTTTGGCTTGAATATACCACTCTTAGCCCTAGTGATCATGGAGTGACTGGATCTGACACGAGATTCACTTCTGTTTGTCTGATCACTGTTGTCTTCAATTATATTCTATTGAGAACTTGTAATTTCTTCACTGACTTGTTGACTTTGACTGGCAGGTTGAGATGGAGACTGACTGTGATAGTTGGATGTTTCTCCTGGTTCATTTTCTGATGGCAGTGGTGAATCAGAGTCTTCAATAGTCCTTTCAGTTTCTTTATAATGCTAGTCATCTAAGCAGACATGTAAATCAGGTATCGAAGTTCTTGGATTAAGAACTTTCTTTGTTGTCTTCATGTCTGCATTACTAAAAGGAAATATATGTTAATTGAATACAACATGTCTACTAACAAAGATTTTTTCTTTGTTATCCAAACACTTATATCCCTTCTGATTAGTACTGTATCCTATAAAAGTGCATGGTTGAGATCTAAACTCAAGTTTAATTTTATTGTATGGTCTCAAGTAGGGAAAACATAAACATCCAAAAAAAAATTAGACTTTGATTTTATGGTTTCACATTGTACAATCTTTCCATCGGACTTACTCTTTTTAAGACCTTTGTTGGTAATTTGATAATTAGATAAACAGCAAAATTAAACGAGTCAGGCCAAAATTTAAGGGTAAAGATGTCTGAGCTAAAAGAGTAAGTCCAATCTCAACTATGTGTTTATGTTTCCTCTCTATTAGACTATTATGTTCATAAGTATAAGGACATGTTATTCTATGAACTATCCCCTTTTTATTAAAATAATTGACGAGTGTCTTGAATTCAGTACCACCATCTGATTGTATAGTGTTAACTTGACATCCAGTCTGCTTTTCAGCTACAGATATAAAGTGAATTACATAATTGTATGTGTCAGATTTGGTTTTTAGAAAGTAAATCCAAGTAAATCTAGAATAAGCATCAATAAAAGATATATAATATTTGTACCCATAATATGAACATTCTAGGGCAGGACCCCATAGATCCATGGCTACTAATTCTAAAGGATTTAAGTAAACAGTACTATAAGAGTTAAATGCCAACTTATGGCTTTTTTCCATCTGACAGTAAATACAAACATATGGTGAGGAAATATCATCAGAAACAATTTTATTATCATTGAGAATTTATTTAACAACACAGATATTTGAATGTCCAAGCTTGTAATGCCATAGATCTAGAATATTTTTGTGATTAGTAGTTTGTGTTGCTTCTGACAGATTACAATTTTGATGATCTTTTCCATGATTGATATGATTAACTACTTTGAAACAATATAATCCTCTGTCACCATCATCATACAATAAAACTTCTTTAGTCAGAATGTCTCTAACAAAACAATATTTTGGAGAGAACTCAAAATAGACATTGTTGTCTTTAGCAAACTGAGAAACACTAATAACATTTTTCATCATTTTTGGTACTCTTAGTAAATTAAATTATTTAAAAATAATTGTCTAGCACCTCTGATATATGCTTTTCCAGAATTAGTGATATTTATAGACTCACCGTTTCCCATAGAAATTGAGTATGTACCTTTATACTCTTTGCATTCAGGATTTAAGTTGTCGAGATTGTTTGTGATATGATTTGTAGCTCCGGAATCTAGATACCAAGCATCATTCTGTATATGTTCTGACCTTGTATTTTGATTTCTGCTGTTATCTGATTGGTTGTTTGCCTCAGACTGCACTTGTGCTAAATTTACAGTATAATTATCGTTTCTTTGATTGCTTGAAATTTGCTTTGGAACATAATTCAAATTCAACCTGAAGTAACATTTAGGTGCAGTATGACCAATCTTTTCACAAATTTGACATTTGAGTCTGCTATTGCTATTCCATCTTCCTCTGACCCTTCTTCTGTAGGGTTGACCACTTCTTTGATTCTGTTGATCTGTTTTGGTATTGTATTGAGTCCTGTTTTTATAATTTGCTGCATAGTTAATGGACATATCTGAGTCAGTTGGTTTCTTGAAGTCAATTCTTACTTCATGTGCAAGTTGTATAGAATGCACATCATCAATAGGAGGTGTTAATCTTTGAGATGATATAACAGCAACAACTTATTCATATTCATCATTCAGACTACTTAATATAATCAACACTTGTTCTGAATCTGTAATCCTATGACCAGCTGCCTTAAGTAAGTCACAAGTAGTTTTGATTTTTGCTAGTATTCTTCCATACACAGATTATCCTTCTTGATACTATGAAGAAGTCTCTTGCAATGCATTATCTTGGCAGCAGATTGGAAGTTAAAAACTCTTTCAACTGTGGTCCATATTCCATTTGCTGTCTTGCTACTTATAACTTGAGACAGTAGCTTCATACTTATGGAAGATAAAAGCCATGAACATATTAGACTGTCTTGTCTCTAGTACTTCATGAATTATTTATTTTATTTTCTTGATTAGTTATGAACATTGGTGGAATTGGTACTGTACCCAGAAGAATCCTTTAAGGGCATAACCTCTGATTACTGTGTCAACTTGGACTTTCCAGATAAGATAATTATCTTCTTCAAGTTGTGCTATAATAAGTTGACTCTGGGGGCTAATGATAGCTTTAAGAAGACTTTCTGTGGCAGTCTGATATGAACTTTGTGGATTTGATGATGTGGCTGAGCTTTCTTCTCTCATGATGAAGAATTTTGGATAAGAAGAGGAATTGAGGACTTAGGAAATTCTTTTCAGTGATCAAGAAATGCAATCTGAACCCTTTCAGGTATGATGCTGCCAGAAAATTAAATGATGACTGTTTTTTGATGATTTTATTGGCATGGAACTGCCTTTCTTGCTGTCTGATGTGATTTCTTGCTTTCTTGTAACGTCCCGTCTTTTCGCACGCTTTAAATCGACACACATGCCAATTCAAACCATACGAAAGGGCGGATTGTTATAGGATAAATAAGAAAAACAAGAAAGAAATAAAACAAAACAGAATCTCACAGCAGAAGGATAAATTATAATAATCAAATATACAGTTCATGAAGCTGTTTTACGAAAACATTTGATTTTACTTATACAATATATATCAGAGTTACACATACCATAGAATAATACAATGCAGCGGAACATTTTGAATGTAGTGGAGTACTATAATAAATAATAGTAATGAAATCTTCGTCTTTGTCCTCCAGAATAAAATCTTCAAATCCTGAAATGCTCGGACTGACCCGAGTGAATTGAAAAGACAAAACACTCGAGTCAGAACTAAAAGATCTTATGTAAGTTAAATCAAAAGAAATAAATATGAGTGCAATAACTCAAGAGATGCTCGGGATTTACATCTCTTAAGGATCCGTTAAACTATTTACTATGTAGTATATTTCGCTATTATAATAGTGTCTAATTGTAAAATAAACTTACTTTTAAATAGCGTTAAGGGGTTACCCATATAGCCCTTAACACAAATAATGCCAATAGTCTATACAGTGCCTGCATATCTCATGATCGGGAGACTACGAGAAGACACTCCATAGGTACGACACAAATAGAAACTCGTAGTAAAGGCTCGGTATGGTAGGTGACACGGCACAACTAGACAATGCCAGGATAGATATACCAATTTCTATCCGGGCTGGTGGTAACGCATAGCCGCAGCTACCGCCCACCTCAAGCCACACCCCCAAATAAAAAATCAAAAGTGTCCACCGAATCAATCCAAAAGTCAAAGTATAATATCGAAGGGATGTGTCCGATCAAAGGTGCTACCGCATTGGCCCGAGAATCGCTCCTGTTTTAGCCACCTTATGCCAACTCACGGGAGTTGGGTCCACGTATTTACCTCAAAGGAAACGTCGCCACCATCCTACCTCATTCTGGAATCTCCACCGCGTATACGGTTGTTAAAGTGGTTTTCGGAGTTGGCAGAAGTATGACAACTTCCGATCTCAGTCTCTTCAACAACCAAACGTTATTATAACACCGTGGTCTTTTCAGAATAGTTTATACTTTAAAACAGAATAAAACATTCATTTCAAAACCATATAAATACGATATCATTTCTATTTTAAAACCCAAATCCATATGATATCATTTTTATTTCAAATATATCCTTTTTCAAAAATCATAATACTTTCAAATACATATACTTTAAACCCATAGCTTCGAAACATAATTTTCAATACTTAAATGGTTTAATAATAAATTACTTTATAAAGTAAATTAGCTTTTTAATTTCTTAAATCAATTCCAAATACAGATTTGAATTCCCAAATAAACCATTTAAATTTCCATATATTTCAATGTTTCAAATATTCCACCATTTCAAAACTAAATTTTTAATTCATATATATATGTCAAATTCCCTTTACTATTATTTAGTTTTGAAATACTTGCTTAATAAATCCAGTATCCTTTAAATAAAACTTCCAAATTCAATAATTGAATATTCCTCAATTTATTTAGACTAGATATATTCACTTAAATCATCTTAAACCCGAATTTAGTTATAACACCATATTCTTTTTGAATCTAAATTTCAATAAGATTTTAACTAAATGAAATCTCAAATCAATTTCAAAACTATCTCCTCAACTTTGATTTATAAAAATCAATATAAACTCTATATTAGAATATAATTTAAGTAAATACTTATCTATAATATATTTTAATAAAAGCAACTTTATTAAACTTACTTCATACTTTAAACAATTTTATACATAGCTTGAAACCAAGAATTTTACTATATATAAAATAACCTTTATCAAATATCTGAATTGATGTCTCATAAACCATATATATATTTCTTTATGAAACCATAGAAAACATTTCAAAATATTTTTATATATAGACCGCGGTGTTTGTATATAATTTTCTATCATATGGTCAAGTGATACGGATAATTATCATTTCAATCCGTAATTTAAAAATAAAAATTTGTCGTTATGTATCATTTCAAACGGCAATCCCGAATGAAACGAAAATGCATAATAACATGCAGTTTATAACCATATAAAATTCAGTATCCATTCATCCAATATCAACCATCAACCATTTATCACAATCATCATCAAATTTAACAATAGCATCAATATAGAACGGATAATAAACAACAGGTATTAAATAGCAGTTTATATTCAATAATAATTTAAATAACTATTTAACTGGCAGTTTATATGAATGGATAATTAATTAAAAATTTAACTGCCAGTTTAAATGCAATTAATAAATTAAATAGCAATTTAATTTAAATAAATAAAATTAACTGAGATGATGATTAAAAATATGCCAAACGACCATAATAAATTTTAAATCACATCATATATCAAATTAACAAACATAAGAAATTTTAGAAGTTGTGAGTGGGTTAAAACACTCACCTTTTGAATTTAAATCCAATTTAAACCCAAAAATTTGACCATCTCAGAATTCGTCCAAACTAGCATCATCAAGTTCGAAATATCAATACGATCCTAACAAAAAAAACCGCGCGTAAATTAGATATCGTAAGTGAAAGATATAGCGACAATTGTGATTGAATTTCAATTTTAAAAATAAAAGAAAACGAACACATTATACTAAGTGCCACGTCACCTTCACTATTGTTCATGCAGCTTCCTTCTACCCAGTACAGAGTAACAAAGCGCACGCACGAACAGGAAAACAGACCCTAATTCGTTCGAAACGAATTCCAGCCGCAACCAAGAGATCGCCGAACGCCTCGACGTCGTGCCACGCCTGCCTCCACCGCTGCAACTTCTCCTCTGGCCACGTGGATCGCAGCGAAAATAGCCTCCGCCGTAACCCAACTCACAGCCCAAATCCATTATTTTCCGACGATCTGACCGTTGAATCATCGAACGGCTTGCACAGATCAACTCCCCTCGGTCCTCTCTACAAAACCCATAAACGGTTCGTCGATCCGCCGAGTTTGATTTCGACGTGATGAACGTCCGAGACTTAAAACAAAATTTCTGATCAAACGAAAATCTGAATCGAAAACCGAACACACCAGTGAATTACGCTAGTCGAGAGCTTCAACATATATTTTTTCCAAATTTTTATGAGGAGTCTGAAATTTTAGCTTTGGATTGAATTTGCAATTGGATCTGGAAATATAGAATTTTGTCTGCCATTGAGGAAGATGAGGAATAGAATAAATTTTCGTAGAGACAAATGAGAATTAGGGAGGCTAGGGTTTATAGCAGGATATTTATAGAGAAAGTTGAAATAGAATAATTGAATAGGGTTGAATACGCGCTAACGACAGAGTGGTCCAAAAAGCTCGTTCTGAACCCAGAACTAAATTGGATAAACACATATATCAAAAAAGGTGTTTTAAAATATTTTAAACGCAATGAAAAAGCTTTCAGGTTCAAATTACATTGTATGGAAAAATTATGCTCAAATCAATATTTTTCAAATTGATTTCAATTTCATTAATTTCAAGGCGTTTCGAGTCCGTACGATCAAACGACAGGTCCGATCGTCACGAAACATGAAATCCTAAAATAATTCACCGTTACGGATCCGATGAAACTAATTTCGTCGAAATTCGAGTCAGTGGCCAAAATGGCTATTTGTACATTAATTAAATAAATTAATAATTAATTAATAAAATCAAATTTTCAATTTTATTTCGATAATTGACAAATTTCAACATTTTTAACTTCTTAATCATTTGCAATGATTTAAACAAATTTAAATATCAATTTATCGTTGATTAATCTATCAATTGTAGTGTTAAATTTTCAATTTCATTATATTCAAATTTATAAATTAAATTTCCAAAAATTCTATTAAAGTAAACCCATCAATAATTATTCCATTCATTATTGTTAAATAGCTGACTTAAATATTGGATTTAAAATTAGTACATTAATTTTTCTCATGTTATCTTTATTTCAAATAATGTAGTAATTAATTTCATTCACAATAAATCCAATAAATTATAATTTATTTCAATAAATAAACTTGATTTAACTTCAAATCCTTTTAATCTCATAAATAATTATTCAACAAACAAAGGTAACCCTTGTTTACCCTATTATACATTAGTAAGTCCAAATTTTCATCTTTCCTCCGTACTAACTACCCTATTTTCATTTTATTACATTTCCACGAATATACACGCTAATTGCGTTTTACATTCTAAAAAAATTCATTTACTTAGGTTCATACTTTCCATTATATATATATATATTACTACAATACGCATAAATTTACAATTCCAATTATTCCATTATTACATTTACGCCTTCTGTTATTATATTAATAATTACTAAGTAACGTTTGTTATCAACTATAAATATTATAACTACTTAACGGACATTGATTTTATAAATTTACAATTTATTACGTATTCTTCATCAGTTAACATAATTTTGAATTCCTTTCCCAATTTACTAATTTCAATCAATCCTAACTTTACCATCTGTTTCAATTAATAGGGTGTGCACTAATTTAGTTATTGCGTTAATTCTTATTAATATAACATTAAGGTTCCTTTACTATAATTGATTTCAAATTTTATTATAAACGAAATAAACAGGTAACCTTACAATACACTAAGGTTTATTATTTCCAACTAATTATCATAGTTGCCTACATAATATTTACTCCAATATTTACACACAACCGTTATTATTCTCATATGCCAAATCCTTATACAATGGTCATTTTATTTTTATTTATTATAACATTTACATTAACCCATTTCATTCAATCTGTACAAATTTAGCTTTGACTAACTTTATTGCCTAAATTTACATGCAGTTACCTTTAATAAATAAATTATTGCATTGGATAATTAAATGCTTACCTTAAATATATATATATATATATATATATATATATATATATATATATATATTCCCAAGTATTACACTTTCACTACTACCTTTAATAGGATTTTATTCCATATACTAATACTTAGTTTTTAATTACCCTTGCTATATTTCATTTCAACGTTCATTTCAACTAAATTTTAATTAAAATAACCAACTTAATTATTAAAAATTCAAGGGTCGTTACACTCTCCCCCACTCAAAACTTTTCATCCCCGAAAAGGAAGAAGGGAAAAAAAGGAATTAAGAAATCAATATATCTTACTTAAAATATTAAATTTATAAACCAATAGATTTAAAAAATTAATTAATTTAAATACAATATACCATTTTATAACCATTAAGTCTTTTTATACTTAAATTAATAAAGTTTGGAAATCATTTTCAAAAAATTTCTAAGTCCAAAATTTTACGAAAAATTTCGGCAGAGTCTCCTTTGTACGGGGAGGCTCGGGAGAAAATATAATATCAATATAACAAAATATCACACATAATATCCAAAATATAATATCCCAGCACAGGAAAATATGTAAAATAGCGCTATAAAACCGTAATCCGAAAACGTACCTATTTGTTGGGCAATTTACGCTTAATTATGAAACCAAAAGCAGTAGCAATTGCTTCTATAACCTGTATTTCACTTATATAATCTGATGAGAGTTAACAATTATATAGAATGAAATATTTAAGTCGTTCAACCACAAACAAACAATCAATTCAACAACCAATTGCAACAACAACATACAATCTTCATACAGAATCAACACAATTCAAACATTCATTCAAACAAAACAAACATTTGTTTGGCTTTAAAACTTTAAATTGTACAGAATGCAAAATAAACTACTTAGTGCACCATTTACTCAACAGTCTTAGATGAAACTAAATAGATTATTTATTCATCCAACCAATTTAAAGTATCATTGCCTAAACAACTGTAAACCAAAACAAACAACAATTTCAAATAATAAATCAAGCTCATTTATTACTTATTTTATTTCATACATTTGTTGTTTGATTTTCTTTTTATCCCTGCAATGATTTATCTTTAAATTTACATTTATTTCTTGCAAAATTTCATTTTTATATACTCATATCAAATAGTTTTCTTTTGTTTGCATTTCAATCATTTATTTTCTCGATTTCATTTATTTATATTACTTGCCTTCATTTATCAATAGGATTCATGTTCTATTCAATAGCTTAGCATTTGTATTCATTTACTTAAGTTTCTAATTGCTTACTTATAATACTTGCTTCCTACCATATTTTATTATAGTATATTTCAATTATAACTTAAGTCATAACCCATATAACATCAAATTCTTGTTTACTAAAGAAATTCATTGAACACTTTCATTACTTCAAATCTTTACTTGTATAATATTATATTACAGTTTCTTATCAAACATTGTAACTTTTATTATTTGGTAAGTTATATGTATATGCTTTTAAGAATGCAATTGAAAGTTACAAAAGTTTATTTTATTTCTTTTATTTAATTCAATGTTCAATAAATTTCATCTTTTGTTCTATAGGTTACAATTTCAACCTTCTTTTAGTTTCTTTTATACTTAGCATTAAATCCATTATTCCATTCTTTGGTTTCAATTATTAATTATATTCCATTTCACTAAAGCAATTGAAATCATTTATTAATGGAACTTAAGAATTTAAATACCGGGTAAAATTTCAAATTATTTTAAAATAATAGATAATATATTCTTACAACTTATATATCTCTAATTATATTTAAAAAAATTCAAAATTTATATTTGTTTATTCAAATAAATCTATAGTGAAACTACTACAGTGGCCTTCCCACTATGAAACTCGAAAATGAATGTCGATGATGCGTGCACTCATTACCGAAATTATTTTCCAGCGACAGAGAGGGGAGTATAAAGCTTATTTCTTTCCAAATTTCTTTTTAAACATTTCTTTCAAATTATATTGAAATACTTAAATCAGAAAATACTCCTAATAATATTATTATTATATTCCAAAATCATTTAAAATGAACTTTTCAAAAACCCCGGAACTTAAGTTCTAAAATTTCCAGTTTTCCTTTTATTTTATTTTCAATCTCATTTCAACTATTATTTATCAATTTCATTACCTAACAACCAATATATTGCAACCAAATATAATCTTATATAAAAAAATTATTTTATATATATAGAAAATATAATAGGAAAAATTATTTCATTCACCTATAATAAAACAAATATTATGTTAGTCTATCCTATTAAGTGTTTAGAAATCCCTATTGATGTCATAGCGTCCCATGCATCAACCAGAATTTTTAAATACGAAACGGAACAAATTAACACAATATTAAAACTTTTTTATAACACTAACAAATACGCTCTCTCATATATATACACTCAGCGACTCCCATAGGGTATTAGTACCCTATTAATAAAGAGTCAAACCTCAAAAAACTAAGGTTTATCGCTAAACCAAAGCTCTGATACCAGATGTAACGTTCCGCCTTTTCGCACGCTTTAAATCGACACACGTGCCAATTCAAACCATACGGAAGGGCAGATTGTTATGGGGTAATAACAAAAACAAGAAAGAAATAAAACAAAACAGAATCTCATAGCGGAAGGATAAATTATAATAATCAAATATACAGTTCATGAAGCTGTTTTACGAAAACATTTGATTTTTATACAATATATATCAGAGTTACATATACCAAAGAATAATACAATGCAGCGGAACATTTTGAATGTAGTGGAGTACTATAATAAATAATAGTAATGAAATCTTCGTCTTCGTCCTCCAGAATAAAATCTTCAAATCCTGAAACGCTCGGACTGACCCGAGCGAATTGAAGATCTTATGTAAGTTAAATCAACAAAAATAAATATGAGTGCAGTATCTCAAGAGATGCTCGGGATTTACATCTCTTAAGGATCCGTTAAACTATTTACTATGTAGTATATTTCGCTATTATAATAGTGTCTAATTGTAAAATAAACTTACATTTAAATAGAGTTAAGGGGTTACCCATATAGCCCTTAACACAAATAATGCCAATAGTCTATACAATGCCTGCATATCTCCTGATCGGGAGACTACGAGAAGACACACCATAGGTACGATACAAATAGAAACTCGTAGTAAAGGCTTGGTATGGTAGGTGACACGGCACTACTAGGCAATTCCAGGGTAGATATACCAATTGCTATCCGGGCTGGTGGTAACGCATAGCCGCAGCTACCACCCACCTCGAGCCACAGCCCCAAATAAAAAATCAAAAGTGGCCACCGAATCAATCCAAAAGTCAAAGTATAATACCGAAGGGATGTGTCCGATCAAATGTGCTGCCTCATTGGTCCGAGAATCGCTCCTGTTTTAGCCACCTTATGCCAACTCACGGGAGTTGGGTCCACGTATTTACCTCAAAGGAAACGCCGCCGCTATCTTACTTCATTCTGGAATCTCCACCGCGTACACGGTTGTTAAAGTGGTTTTCGGAGTTGGTAGAGAGTATGATAACTTCCGATCCCGGTCTCTTCAACAACCAAACGTTATTATAATACCGCGGTCTTTTCAAAATAGTTTATACTTTAAAACAGAATAAAATATTCATTTCAAAACCATATAAATACGATATCATTTCTATTTTAAAACCCAAATCAATATGATATCATTTTTATTTCAAATATATCCTTTTTCAAAAACCATAATACTTTCAAATATATATACTTTAAACCCATAGATTCGAAACATAATTTTCAATACTTAAATGGTTTAATAATAAATTACTTTATAAAGTAAATTAGCTTTTTAATTTCTTAAATCAATTCCAAATACAGATTTGAATTCCCAAATAAACCATTTAAATTTCCATATATTTCAAAGTTTCAAATATTCCACCATTTCAAAACTAAATTTTTAATTCATATATATATGTCAAATTCCCTTTACTATTATTTAGTTTTGAAATACTTGCTTAATAAATCCAATATCCTTTAAATAAAACTTCCAAATTCAATAATTGAATATTCCTCAATTTATTTAGACTAGATATATTCACTTAAATCATCTTAAACCCGAATTTAGTTATAACAACATATTCTTTTTAAATCTAAATTTCAATAAGATTTTAACTAAATGAAATCTCAAATCAATTTCAAAACTATCTCCTCAACTTTAATTTATAAAAATCAATATAAACTCTATATTAGAATATAATTTAAGTAATTACTTATCCATAATATATTTTAATAAAAGCAACTTTATTATTAAACTTACTTCATACTTCAAACTATTTTATACATAGCTTGAAATCAAGAATTTTACTATATATAAAATAACCTTTATCAAATATCCGAACTGATGTCTCATAAACCATATATATTTCTTTACGAAACCATAGAAAACATTTCAAAATATTTTTATATATAGACCGTGGTGTCTGTATATAATTTTCTATCCTATTGTTAAGTGATACGGATATCTATCATTTCAATCCGCAATTTAAAAATAAAAATTTACGGTTATGTATCATTTCAAACCGCAATCCCGAATGAAATGAAAATGCATAATAACTTGCAGTTTATAACCATATAAAATTCAGCATCCATTAATCCAATATCAACCATTTATCACAATCATCATCAAATTTAACAATAGCATCAATATAGAACGGATAATAAACAACAGGTACTAAATAGCAGTTTATATTCAATGATAATTTAAATAACTATTTAACTGGCAGTTTATATGCAATTAATAATTAATTAAAAATTTAACTGCCAGTTTAAATGCAATGAATAAATTAAATAGCAATTTAATTTAAATAAATGAAATTAACTGAGATGATAATTACAAATATGCCAAACAACCATAAATAAATTTTAAATCACATCATATATCAATTTAACAAACATAAATTTTTTTAGAAGTTGTGAGTGGGTTAAAACACTCACCTTTTGAATTTAAATTGAATTTAAATCCAATTTAAACCCAAAAATTTAACCGTCTCAGAATTCGTCCAAACCAGCGTCATTAAGTCCGAAATTTCAATACAATCCTAACAAAAAAACCGTATGTAAATCGGATATCGTAAGTGAAAGATATAGTGATAATTGTGATTGAATTTCAATTTTTAAAAATAAAAGAAAAAGAACACATTATACTAAGTGCCACGTCACCTTCACTATTGTTCACACGTCTTCCTTCTACCCAGTACCCAGTAACAAAGCGCACGCACGAACAGGAAAACGAGACCCTAATTCGTTCGAAACGAATTCTAGTTGCCACCAAGAGATAGCCGAACGCCTCGACGTCATGCCCCGCCTGCCTCCACCATCGCAACTTCTCCTCTGGCCACGTGGATCGCGGCGAAAATAGCCTCCGCCGAAACCCAGCTCACAGCCCAAATCCACGATTTCCCGACAATTTGACCGTTGAATCGTCGAACGGCTTGCACAGATCAACTCCCCTCGATCCTCTCTATAAAACCCATAAACGGTTCGTCGATCCATCGAGTTTGATTTCGACGTGATGAACGACCGAGACTTAAAACACAATTTCTGATCAAACGAAAATCTGAATCGAAAACCGATCACACCAGCGAATTACACTAGTCGAGAGCTTCAACATATATTTTTTTCAAATTTTTATGAGGAGTCTGAAATTTTAGCTTTAGATTGAATTTGCAATTGGATCTGGAAATATAGAATTTTGTCTGCCATTGAGGAAGAGGAGGAATAGAATAAATTTCCATAGAGACAATTGATAATTAGGGAGGCTAGGGTTTATAACAGGATATTTATAGAGAAAGTTGAAATAGAATAAATGAATCGGGTTGAATACGCGCTAACGACAAAGTGGCCCAAAAAGCCCGTTCTGACCCCGGAACGAAATTGAATAAACCCATATATCAAAATAGGTGTTTTAAAATATTTTAAACGCAATGAAAAAGGTTTCAAGTTCAAATTACATCGTATGGAAAAGTTATGCTCAAATCAATATTTTTCAAATTGATTTCAATTTCATTAATTTCAAGGCGTTTCGAGTCCGTACGATCAAACGACAAGTCCGATCGTTACGAAACTTGAAATCCTACAATAATTCACCATTACGGATCAAATGAAATTGGTTTCATCGAAATCCGAGTCAGTAGCCAAAATGGCTATTTTTACATTAATTAAATAAATTAATAATTAATAAATCAAATCAAATTTTCAATTTATTTCGATAATTGACAAATATCAACATTTTTAACTTCTTAATCATTTACAATGATTTAAACAAATTTAAATGTCAATTTATCATAGGTTAATCTATCAATTGTAGTGTTAAATTTTCAATTTCATTATATTCAAAATATAAATTAAATTTCCAAAAATTCTATTAAATTAAACCCATCAATAATTACTCCATTCATTATGGTTAAATAGATGACTTAAATATTGGATTTAAAACTATTACTTTAATTTTTCTCATATTATCTTTATTTCAAATAATGTAGTAATTAATTTCATTCACAATAAATCCAATGAATATAATTTATTTCAATAAATAAACTTGATTTAACTCCAAGTCCTTTTAATCTCATAAATAATTATTCAATAAACAAAGATAACCTTTGTTTACCCTATTATACATTAGTAAGTCCAAATTTTCATCTTTCCTCCGTACTAACTATCATATTTTCATTTTATTACATTTCTACGAATATACACGCTAATTGCGTTTTACATTCTAAAAATATTCATTTACTTAGGTTCATATTTTCCATTATATCTATTACTACAATACGCATAAATTTACAATTCCAATTATTCCATTATTACATTTACGCCTTCCGTTATTATATTAATAATCACTAAGTAACGTTTATTATCAAATATAAATATTACAACTACTTAACGGACATCGATTTTATAAATTTACAATTTATTACGTATTTTTCATCAGTTAACATAATTTTTAATTCCTTTCCGATTTACTAATTTTAATCAATCCTAACTTTACCATCTGTTTCAATTAATAGGTTGTGCACTAATTTAGTTATTGCGTTAATTCTTATTAATATAACATTAAGGTTCCTTTACTATAATTGATTTCAAATTTTATTATAAACGAAATAAACAGGTAACTTTACAATACACTAAGTTTTATTATTTCCAACAAATTATCATAGTTGCCTACATAATATTTACTCCAATATTTACACACAACCGTTACTATTCTCATATGTCAAATCCTTATACAATGGTCATTTTATTTTTATTTATTATAACATTTACATTAACCCATTTCATTCAATTTATACAAATTCAGCTTTGACTAACTTTATTGCCTAAATTTACATGCAGTTACCTTTAATAAGTGAATTATTGCATTGGATAATTAAATGCTTACCTTATATATATATATATATATATATATATATATATATATATAAACTTTCCCAAGTATAACACTTTCACTGCTACCTTTATTAGGATTTTATTCCATATACTAATACTTAGTTTTTAATTACCCTTGCTATATTTCATTTCAGCGTTCATTTGAACTAAATTTTAATTAAAATAACCAACTTAATTATTAAAAATTCAAGGGGCGTTACATTTCTATTTTCTGAATTGTGAGTTTTCCTGAGAATTTTTCTTTAAAAATTTGAGCAGGCGGAACTTTGAATGATTTTCTTAACAAAACACAAATTTTTATGAAGAAAGACGTATAATAACCCAGTGATGAGATTAATCTGAGGGTTAATAACAAAGAACACCAGATGATGAAATTTGAACTGATGGTGTTTCTTGAATAGAAACAGATGGAATTAATTTTCTCTGATTGAATTTCTGATATGAATGTTGTTAAGCTGAGAATTTGGCTCTGAAAACAGAAATGTTGAAGAAATGTAAACAGAGTTTTATTACTGATTTCATACATACTGTACATACTCTGTTTATACAGAGTATTTTGTCACTTTGGACTGTTACATGGGCCGGTAATCAAGCTCACATACAATATTATACTATCTGCTTTATTACTCAGTATAATATAACACGCTTAGCCATTCTACAACCTAACTCCCCCTTTCAATTCCATCTAGGGTTTTCCTAGCTCCTTCGTCTTTGCGTCGCCTTCTTAATTTTGAGATCTCTTTTTAATTGAGTGATTTTTTTTGCTCAAAGGGTTTTTGTGAGGATGTCGGCTCTCTGGAATTGGGCTGGAACATGGTTAACTTTTAGTTTCCCCTCCATTACCTTCTCGCGAACAAAGTACATATCTATTTCGAAGTGCTTTGTTCGTGAGTGTAGAACTGGGTTTGCAAAGAGACGGACTAAGCTCAAATTATCGCACCAGATTACCAGTGTTTTTATGAGATTGATTTTGATTTCTTTGGGAAGTGACTCGATCCAAATTATCTCCGCTGCAGTACTGGCGATCGACCTATATTCCGCTTCAGTACTGGAGCGCGAGATAGCAACTTGCGTCTTTGAACACCAAGAGATCGGGTTGCTTCTTAGAAATATACAGAAGACGGTAGTCGGTCTTCTGTCGCCTCGATATGAGGCCCAGTCTGCGTCACAGTAAGCTTGTATTCTTAACTCCTTTGCATCGTTAAGATGTAAACCATGATCCATCGTTCCTTTCAGGTAACGTAATATACGTTTTACGGCATTCCAGTAATTGCTGAGAGGTCTATGCATGAATTGACACACCTAGTTTACGCTGTAGCTTAGATCTGGTCTTGTTATTGTAATGTACTGAAGTGCTCCTACAATACTTCTGTACTGTTTTTCGTTTGTGATGTCTCTCCTGACTTTTTTGATAATTTGAGATTTCTTGTCATTGGAGTAGGTAGAGATTTAACCTGATCCATATTTGCTCTTCTTAACAGCTCCAGTATATATCTCTTCTGACATAGAATCATCTCTGACTTGGATGTCTGAATGACTTCTATTCCTAGGAAGTGATGTAGATTACCAAGATCTTTTATAGAGAATGCTTGATCAAGATGTCTGATAGTTTGATCCATGGCTTGATTGTCATTTCCTGCAATAATAATGTCATCCACGTATATTAAAATGTATGTGATCTTTTCTTGTTTGCACTGCATATACAATGAATTATCCGGTTTAGTTGGTGTGAATCCTAAACTCATCAGTGTGCACTTGAGCTTCTCATTCTATACACATGGTGCCTTCTTCAACCCATATATTGCTTTATGTAGCTTGCATACTAAATTGTTATTACCACCCTTCTTGTATCCTTCTGGTTGATACATAAACACCTCCTCTTTTAAATTCCCATTAAGAAAGGCATTATTTACATCAAGTTGTTTAATCTTCCATTTTATGTGAAGTGCTACTGTCAGTATAATTCTTATGGTAGTGGGTTTAACAACAAGAGAAAAAGGTCTCATTGAAATCAAAACCATACTGCTGATTGTATCCTTTGGCCACCAATCTTGCTTTATATTTTGAAATATTCCCGTCTGTATTTCTTTTAACTTTGTAAGTCCACTTGCAACCAACTATGTTTTTATCTTTTGGCATTGATACTAGACTCCAAGTTTTGTTTCTGATAAGAACACTGTATTCATTATTCATAGCTTGTTTCCAGTTGCAATTGGTAATAGCTTCATTGTAGTCTCTTGGCTCTGTTGAGTCCAGCTGAGCACTATATACTTTAGGTTTGAAAATGCCACTCTTTGACCTTGTGATCATATGATGTTCTGATTTTGCAGGTGGTGTATCATGGTTATCATTGCTACCTTCAGATTGCTGAGATATGGACTGAGGAGTTTCTCCTTGATTTGAATTGACTCCATTGATCTGGCTGGTGTTGTTGAAGGAGCTGGAGGACTTATGAGGGTCATGACCTAATCTAGTGTCATCATTGGATAGTGTGTGTTATGGCTTTTGGTTCCTCTGCACACTTCCACTAGTCTGATCCCATTCAGGTATAATAGGTATGGAAGGTATTGAGAAGTTGTCTTTAGTATTTACCTTCTTGGTTGTCTTAACATTTTTATCTGCAAAAGGAAAAAGTTTATCATTAAATACAACATGTCTTGAGACATAGATCCTGCCATCATTGCTTAAGCATCTGTATCTTTTTTGATTATTTCCATATCCAAAGAAAGTGCATGGGGGTGGATCTAAGATTTAATTTATGACTATTATATGGTCTGAGACATGGGAAGCATAAACACCCAAATGTCTTCAGACTTTTATAGTCTGGTTTAACCCCAAACAATACTTCTACAGGATTCAGATGCTTAAGAACTTTGGTAGAAAGTCTATTGATTAAATACACAGTAGTGTTAAAGGCTTCTGGCTAGAATTTCATAGGCAATGATGCATGTGCCAGTAAGGTTAACCTTGTTTCCACTATATGTTTATGTTTCCTCTCTGCTATTCCATTTTGCTCAGATGTGTATGTGCATGTTGTTCGATGAATGATACCCTTTTTCTGAAAATATTCTTTCAATGGCTTATATTCACTGCCACCATCTGATTGCATAATTTTAACCTCATGGCCCAATTGTTTTTCTGCTTGAGTTATGAACTCTATTACAATCTTTTGTGCATCTGATTTGAATTTTAGAAAATATATCCATGTATATCTAGAATAAGAGTCAACAAATGACATGTAATACCTAAATCCATAGTCTGAGCATATAGGTGTTGATCCCAAATCTGTTGCTATTAACTGAAGTGGTTTGCTAATGATAGTTGTAGAATCTGTAAAAGGCAATTTATGGCTTTTTCCTAACTGACAATAGGTGCATACATATGGTAGAGATACATCACAAGGAATATTATTATTCATAAGAACTTGTTTTACAGTATTTACATTTGGATGTCCTAGCTTATAATGCCATAAAGTAAAAATTTCTTGATCATTTGTGACATGAGATTCTGTACTATTACACCACATATTCCTAGTTTTGCTCTTTCTTGTATTTCCAAGATTGAACTTGTATAATCCTCTGTCCAATTTACCATGTAACAATATATCTT
This sequence comes from Allium cepa, assembly GCA_030765085.1. Lineage (NCBI taxonomy): Eukaryota > Viridiplantae > Streptophyta > Magnoliopsida > Asparagales > Amaryllidaceae > Allium > Allium cepa. The sequence continues at coordinate 397,241,374 of CM060938.1, read as the reverse complement.
GATTTAGTAGATCCTTAACTAAGCAGAACTTAGGATGAAACTCAAAATACATATTGTTGTCATTAGAAAATTGAGATACACTCAATAAATTCTTTTTAATATGTGGGACTCTCAGCAAGTTATTGAGATAAAAAAATCTTTTACCTTGAACACTACTGGTTCCAACATGTGTGATTTTTAAAGCTTCACCATTCCCTATATGAATAAAATGCACACCTGTGTATTCTTTATTGCCTAAATTGAGGTTTGCAGATTTCTTGTGAGATGGTTAGTGGCATCTGAATCTGGGTACCAATCTTCTTCTACCATCTCCCCAGACCTAGTAAGTCTTTCTGTATTTAAGGCTTGAGTCCTTGTGTTTTCTGATTGACTGCCTTGTCTTTGATCTATAAGTGCCACATTAGCACTAGAGTTGTAATTTCTCTGATTTGCTTGATTTTGTTGATTTGGGTAATACTCAGTGTCGAGTCGAAAATAGCACTGTCTGGCAGTATGTCTTGGTTTTTCACAAATTTGACATTTTGTTCTGTTATTGTTCCATCTTCCACTTCTTCCTCTACCTTTTTGTGTTGCATTGCTTCTTTGATTGTAGTCTTCTCTGGTGTTCTGATTTTCTTGTTTCTTTCCTTGATTTCTGTTTATGGAACTTGATGCATAATTGAGTGAAATTTCTGTGTTACTTTCCTTCCTCTGTTCAATTCTTCCTTCATGTGATAATAATATCGAGTGAACATACTGTATATTTGGTAGAGTTTGTTGTGATGAAATGATTGCTACCACTGACTCATGTTCAATGTCCAGACCATTCAGAATGGTCAATAGCTGCTCAGATTCAGATACTTTATGTCCTGCGGTATCAAGAATGTCATAGTAGGAGTTCACTTTTGTTAGATACTCCCTCATTGACATGTTCTCCTTCTTGAGATTCTGCAGTTGTCTCTTGTAATATAGAATTCTTGCTGCTGACTGTGTATTGAAAATTTGTTATATTGTAGACCATATCTCAAATGATGTTTTACATCCTATAATTTGTGATAACAGTCCTGAACTGATGGATGAAAGCAACCAGGCAGCCAGTAAGCTGTCCTGTCTCTGATGGTTAATGAATTCTTTGTTGATTGTTCTTTTTCCAGATCTATCAGTCACCATTCTTGCTGGCACTGTAGCGGTGCCATACAGAAAATCTTCCAACCCATATTCTCTGATGCTTGTTTCAACTTGATATTTTCATAATATGTAATTGTTTTCATCAAGTGTAGTCGTTACCAAATTATTTTTTGGTTTAATGATGTCATAGGGATTTGTTTCAGTGGCTAATGTATCTTGATTTCTTGATTTTGATCCTTCCTGATTTTAACTTCACTTGTTGCAGATGATGTTGTATCACCATCTCCTGCCATGGTGGAAAATGGGGCTGTGCTTCAATTAGACTTCTGATTGGTGAACTTTTATGGTGCAGCCAACTATCTTGATTTCTTGGATCTTGGATCTTGGCGTGGCACCTTAATATGGGATCAGAACAGGTAAGTAATTCTCAGATGATGATATTGTAAGAAACTGAGAGCAACCAAGGATGGTGAATGATGATTTCGTTCTGACACCTCCTTTTGGACAGCTCGATGATGATATTGCAAGTCTCTGATGAGATTCCGATGATAAACTAGATCTTGTGACTGTCGCTAGACAGATATGTAGCTTTGATACTAAAACAGAAATGTTGAAGAAATGTAAACAAAGTTTTATTACTGATTTCATACATACTGTACATACTCTGTATGCTCCGTTTATATAGAGTATTTTGTCACTTTGGACTGTAACATGGGCCGGTATATCAAGCCCACATTACAATATTATACTATCTGCTTTATTACTCAGTATAAAATAACACGCTTAGCCATTCTACAACCTAACTTCTGATACCATGTGAAGATTTTAATAAACTTAAGAGAATTTTATTATTGAAATATCATAGTTCATTACATAACAGTGTTGTATGTTATTTATACAGTAGAAACAGTATTGGGCTGTAACACAGGCTTGTGACCGCAAAATGTATTGTATATAGTAGCCACACGATATCTCATCTAAATCATTTCGTTTAACCGTACTATATACTGGATTTGGTAGAATTTCAGATCATGAACATTGTTTTTTTACCAACTGTTTTAAGTTCTAAATTCAAGCTATAAACCTGGATGAGCTACTGAACATTCTGTGTTCAAACAGTAAAAGAGAAGAAGAATATTACATGCTGCTATTAATTCATTGATGCTTATATTAATGGATAATTCTTAAGATTCAATTGAGTTTTATTTATAGATCATAGGTGTGTATTTCTGGAAGAAAGCTGCTGTTGCAGTTACTACTATCGCTGTCATCATCATCATCATGATACACAGATTTGCTCTGAAAGAGATTATAAATTTATAGAGATATCAATCTCATATAGATAATCTATTACCACAACTGTAAGACATAAATATAAGAAATAATACTAATTTCTTACTCAGCAACATTCATGGACATGAGCTTTTGCATGTTATAGTGTTCATGCTTGCGCTTGATATATTCACATGCTTCTGCATCAACATTTTTTCCCTTGACTGTTTTAGGAGGACTAACTTTATGTTGTTCATTCCTAACAGTAGGTATGCTCTTTTCTACAACCATTTTGTTGTCAACTTGATTCTTCACTTCATCTGCATACAGAGCATTTCTGTATTTGAAAATCTTTTGAAGATTTGGAAAGCGAGGTCCTTCATAATCACTGCTACCTTTCATTGCAGTTGATATTTCTTTGATGTGAAATTGATCAATTTCGGAGACCGGAGCATCATCGAAGAATTTCACTCGATTGTGTGATTTTCTATGTGTGTATGACATAGTTGGTTAAAGCTGAGTTTTGTGGTGTTTATTGTTGTGTGCAATCCTTAATTTATAGGGGAAAGTATAGCATGAATTATGCATGCTACTTCTGTCGATATCAGCAATATTCTATTCCTGAATAGTTTCCAGTTTTCCCTTTTTTTTTCTTGCTCTTCTTAATGTAAAAAATATGTAGTAAGGATCATAGGATGTGCTATAGCAAGCATCTTATCTTGACTTATTTAATGTGTACACTCAACTTGCTAGACTACGATTGTATTATACATTATTCCTAAGTGGTGGAGGCATACAGCTTTATGCCTTTACACAGTGCTCGACTTATCAAATAATACCCATCAGTTCAGTTTAAAGGCAGAGCATCTGATTCATTTATTATGATCTGTAGAAAGATAAATAATACATTGAAGTTTACAAATTGAGTTAACTTCAGAGGGAGAGGAGTTAAAAGGTAGACTACACCACAGAATCAATTGATGAAACAATTTTCAAATGTAAACCATTTATATTCTATAAGAAAGTAAGAAACCAGGCCAATTTATGTGTGTTGGTATTAGCCAAATCAAACAGTTTTAACTTTGAATTACCGTCTACTCCTTTGCATTTGCAAATTCAAACTGATCTTTTGTCCTTGCATTACGTCTAATCTAATAGGAGTAAAATTTGTAAGATGTTCATGGCATCGAATTGAAGAAAGCACACGGACGAACATAGTCAGCCATTTAAATTTTATTTTCTACCCGAGGTTAGACATAGAAAATGAGATATTGCTGGTAAATTATAGTATATGTATTTTTGCCAGGGTATTTGATATTAATTTTAAAATTAACGGAAGATATATCTACAGATGGAAGATGTCGTTAAAGCAACACGTATGTACAGATTCTCCATGTCAAGATGCAGCACTATCTAATGTTCTAACAATAATAGGAGTAGAATATCAAAGTAAATAGTTAGCCTCTTTTCTCTTTTCAGTTGGGGCGAAAAAGGTTTCGTTGATTTTGACCCAACCCATTTTATTCACCCATTTAATACACGTGTAGTCTAATTCAACCCATTTAATAAACATGTTAGCAATTTAATTCATCTAAATATGTGGATATAACATGTTATTTTTCAAGTACAATTGTTAGTCAACATGAAGAACTACAACGTACGTTCACAAGACGAACTATTCGAATGTTCCATATTATCTATAATTTAGGTGGAAGTTAATCGGTCGAAGTCTTATATGATTTCGAGTTAGTATGAAGAAGATATTATAGGTTGGACAAAAAATATAGCGACTTCTTTTTAATCATCCGAGTAAAAAAAAATTGAGTAGTGTTTGGTTTAATTTTTTAGTTTTGCGTTTTCGTCCATACAAAAACGCGCATAACGTAGGTATATTTTGAAAAACGACCAATTTAGATGACAAAGAAAATAGAAAACAACTTTTTTATATTTTTAATGTTTTAAAAAATAAGAGAAGTCCGAGAACAATCCTTCCTTTTATTATTTCTTCATCCTCTCTACGGTCCACATCTTCCTTCCATCCCTCCACTTCTCTCATGTTTCAAAATTATTGTTGAAAACTCAAAACTCATTTTAAACCAAGCGCTGCCTTAAATTTTCAAATTTTAAAATTCTTATTTTTAAAATTTATATTTTTAAATTTTAGATTCTTAATAAATGGATAAATATGTTACCATTTATAACTCATTTAAAAATGGATCAATCCATTTATGATCAATTAATAAAGATTCATAAACGTGTTTTTCAATACATTTATAAGTAGGGTAAATGAAAATGAACGGAGTCATACATGTCTAAACACAATGCAAAAGTGAGCAATAATAATAATGGTATAGAAATGAGGCATTCACCTTAATCTGTTCATGCATGTGCCACTCGCAATGCGACTTGAAATCATGCAGAAGGTAGGCATGAATCATAAGTGGGATAGAGTTATTATAAATACAGGAAATTATTATCAAGGACAAAATTTCACAGCTTTTTAACCTTAAGGACGGACCTTCAATATTTTATCTTGAAGGACAACTTACTGTAGGTATCAATTTTTAGTTATTGATAGCAGTTTTTAGGTATCAGTTTTTAGTTATCGGTAACAGTTTTTAGGTATCAGTTTTTAGCTCGGTATCAGTTTTGTTGTCCTTATGAATAATTTTGGAAAATGTTTGTCCTTGTGAATAATTTTTTGAATAATGTTTGTCCTTGTGGTAAAAATATTGAGGTCGTGTCCTTGAGGCAAAAAATATAGAAATTTTTGTCCTTTAAATTAATTCCCCTTATAAATAATGATACAAATGAAAATACAAATATGATAGAAGACATGGACTGGAATAAAAAAAAAGTACAAAAAACTTGGCATGTTGAGGACCATGCAAATTGAATGCTGCAGGTAAAGAGGCTCACCAAGCTACTCTTGCGTCAACCACACCTTGTCCGAACTCCAAACACTGCTATTTATATAGAAAAGCAGCAAATTAGTATTGTCATAAGAAATTGATTGCACATTCCAACTCTAATTTCGCCAATTACTGCTATCAAGTAACAGAGGCTATTAATTTGTGGGAAATTTTGTTGAGGGACCAAAGAAGAATAGTGCAAAGGCTAATTCTATTTGATCTCGTTTTTTCTTGCTAAGTAGCCCCGTTATTCTTTAAATTTTGCAGGACAGAACTAGTCTTGATAAATTTACCTAATCATTCTTTTATTTTATTTTCTCCTTCGTTCCTTTTGTTAAACCCTTATTTCAAAATTTAACCAAAATCTCAAATGTTATATTTGAATTGTAGCAATTGACCTTGATGATGATACTTAAGGTTCAAAATACCGTTTTCCGTTTCCGTTTCGGTCATCGGTAATTTTAAAATTTTCAGTTCCGTTTCGAAAATTTCGGAAGTTCCGTTTTAATTCCGGTTTTCTAATTCCGATACCTTTTTTGTTTTAATTTACTATTTAAGTTAATAAATATTTAATACTGTCATAAATTTATAGTATATTTTTTACATCAGGAAGTTATTGTCAATGACAAAATTTCACAGCTTTTTAGCCTTAAGGACATACCTTCAATATTTTATCCTGAAGGACAACTTTATGTAGGTATCAGTTTTTAGTCATTGATAGCAGTTTGTAGGTATCAGTTTGTAATTATCGGTAGCAGTTTTTAGATATCAGTTTTAGCTCGGTAGCAGTTTTGTTGTCCTTATGAATAATTTTGAAAAATGTGTGTCTTTACGAATAATTTTTAGAAGATGTTTGTCCTTATGGTAAAAATATTGAGGTCGTGTCCTTGAGGCAAAAAATATACAAATGTTTGTTCTTTAAATTAGTTTCCCCTTTTTTACATTACAAATAAAATACACTTTGATTAAAAAACCATTGTTTAAGAGCCTGTATTGTTCATTTGACATTTTAAAATTTTGGTCAATTTTTGAAATTTTTATTATGATTCGATGTAAATTAACAAAAATATAACAACTTTTTTTACCCATACACATGATTTATTGTCAATTTATTTACTGTCCTATTTAATTTGCTTTCATTTTTTAATTACTATATGTTTGTTGAATTTTTTTATAATTTTTTTCAATATTTGAAAATCAAATCCGGAATTTAGACCGGAACCGGAATTTTGACCGGATTCCGTTCCGGTTATGACCGGAACGGGAACGGAATCACCGGAATAACCGAAATTCCACCGAAATTTTTATCCATGACTTAAATCTACAGGACTGTGAAGCGATAAATGTACCACTTTCTCTTCTTCTTTTTTTCCAAATTAACTGGCTTTAAAATTTTCCATTCACAGAAGGTACAATGCAAGAGCCTTTGGGGCATTCAATGATGCTCGTTTGTGAAGAGGGAGGTCATGCTTGATCACCACGCATGAGCCGACCGACCCGACTTGGGCTCATTGTGGTGCAACACTTATATTTTGTTCGTGTGTGCGGCGCAGTGAAAAGAAGGCTTGGTATCTGGTAAAAAGACCAAACTTTGATTCCTATCATGCATTTCCATGTCCTATATAAATTTACCCTGCGTATGGAGGCTTGGATCAGCGAACGGCTTTACTATACCCCTTTTAGGAGTTTAACGGTCCGTCGGGTTCTCCTACGTTTTAAAAAGAAAAAAGAAAGGAACGGTGCGAGAGTGATTGCACAATCTCGTCGAAGCCCTGTGCGGTCTTGTGCTACCACCACACAAAGTGGTAATGTTTTAGACAATGTAGGGCATCTGCATATTTATATGTTTTACCACGCAGTACCCATAAGTGGTTTAGATAATCACGCAAATTTTGTATATGGTTTGGTAAATAATCACAGTCTCCCTCTATGTTGTATAGTACTAAATCAGTCAACTTGCTTCTTTATTAATATAATCTCACCTTCAATTGTTATAGCATGTAGAATACTCGAGCGAAGTAGATGTTAGTAATGAAATTTTGTTGGATAACACTAATGAATTAACAATATATGATGTAAGTAATATATGGTTTTTATTTATTAAACAGTTAGGTAGTACGATTTTTTTTTCTTTACAATTTTATCCTTCCTGTCAGCAATTGATTGATTGTGTTCATAACACTGGCAAACTTCTTCGTTTTCTGATCGTTATAATGAAATCAGATATTGATGCCTCAAGTAAGAAACCAAGAATAATTTTTGCATGTGTAAGCAGTTGCGTTTATAAGAAGAATAAAATTAAAGATCATAGTAATTATTGATTGACGAACACCAAAAAATGTAGTTGTCTGTTTGCGCTAAAAGGTGTGAACTTCCTTCTTTGAACAATTGGCGTTTAATTATTGTTAATGGTGCCCATAACTATTCGAAGTTGAAGCACAATGAGGGTCATCTTATGCAGGTAGGTTAAATAGAAAAAAGATCAAAGTAGTGATTGAAATGCATAGAAATATGGTTAAAATTAAGAAAATTTTGCATACATTAAAAAAATGATCCTTCAAATAGTACTACCATTAAAACATATACAACGTAATTTAAGCATAAAATGCAACTGAACGAGCTGGAAGGTCTCAGGTGCAATATTTGCTTAATAAACTAAAAGAGTTTGATTACTTTGAATGGCATCAAAAGATTTTATATGGAAGCAATATTATCAAAAATAATTTTTGGGCACATCTCATTAGTTTGAAATTTTAACGAACATTTCCTCGAGTTATCATATTGGATTGCACGTACAAAATGAATATGTATAGGATGCCATTATTGGAGATATTTCATGCAACAACCTCTACGGATCACACATTTTGTATTAATATTGCTTACTTAGTTGCCGAAAGTGAGGAAAATTATATTTGGACCTTGGAACGATTGAAATCTGTTATGATTGATTATGGTGTGGAAATGTCTAATGTGTTCATAGGTGGTAGAGAATTGGTGTTGATTAATTCAATTGGGTTAGTTTTTCAAAATTCTTCTCATATGTTAAAAAGTGACATATTAAGAACAAAATACCTTTCTGGCAAAGAAGATGAACATCAAAGAAATGGATGTTGCGGAGACGAAACCTTTCTCGGATGATTGAAAGGAACTTGTTTGCTCAAAAAATAGTATTGCGTACACTGAAAATTTACATTTGTCGCATGAAAAGTATGGTCAATATAGTATGCTATTGGAATATGTGCATGAGCAATGACTAGATTCGTATAAGGATCTTTTTTTTTAAATGTGGACCGATGAGTATATGCATACCGATAATTATACATCGAATAGGTAAAATTAATTTATTTTATTTTAGTATGCATGAATATGGTATTAAATTCTTTATTAATTTTTTTGTTTTAAAAATTTGTTTATTAAATGTAGGGCCAAATCAGCTTATTCAAAGTTGAGAAAACACTCAGCTGCGGGTCAATGCAATTTCAAGTAAGATTGGGCTAAAATGTATTAATTACTAAAGTTATCCTTCGCCAAAATAAAGGCTTCGTTTGAACAAAGCTTAACTAGAGCAAAACATGTTTTTATATTAAGGATTTGAAATTCGTTAGGGCTAATGAATTTCTATATGGTTGCGTCATTCACAAAACACATGGACTTCCATGTGCACACGAGTTAGCTCCTCTTGATCCATCAACATCAATATCACTTGAGTTGATTGATATTCATTAGACTAGACTACATCCAGTGGAAAGAGTTAGGAAAGGGAAATACCACTTCCATGTGCACACGAGTTAGTTCGTCTCGATCCACTGACATCAATACCACTTGAATTGACTTATATTCGTGATTACATCCTGTGGAACGAGGTAGGAAAAGGAAGTGTTATCGAATGATGTTAAGAAAATGGAGACACCATATCGATTTCAAATTTAAAAAATTGATGGAAGTGGTGCAACCACAAACTTCAATTTTTGGCTCACCTAAAGTAAAGTGAAAACTAATGCAAAAGAAAGTAGGAAAAATGACAGATACTTCAACAAAAAGAATGGCTTCTTCATTCAAGTTAGTAGAAAGTCTATCATTACAAAATTCACTAGTCAACTAAATATGAACGAACTGAAGAAGGAAAAACTTCAAGTTCGAAAACCAATACATGTTTATACGGAACTTGTTCACGTTATCTTATATTACTTCATAATTGTTTTCTTATATTACTTACTTATTAATGCATGTTTACTTTTTTAGTTGGAACAGTGTGAAGTAGTAGGGGAATTAAAATAACAACCAGCACTGAAAATATGAACAACAACAGCAGTACAAACAAACAACGGTAGAATGCAATGAAGAGAAACAGAATTCTAAGGCTTACCTTAGCAATTTTCTTAAAACTTTCATTCGTAAGTTTCCTAAGATACAACAAAATCTTTCTGCTCGAGAAGCGATCAGTATGATCTCTCTGTGATATAGAGAAACTACTTTGATTCAATGGTAGAATGAGGAGGAGGAAGAGTATATGATTCAGATACAAAAGTGATCAGGTTTTGTTCCTTTCTATAGCCTCCAACAGCCAATGATCATGCCTCTTCGAAAGGTCGCGTTCGTTTGTTTGAATCTGGCAGTTATTAGCAACAGTCACATTCATTGGTAATTCGCAACGTCATTAGCAACAGTTACGTCCGTTGGTAATTCGCAACACTTTGTTTTCTATTTAAAAAATTCGCAACATCTATGTGCAACGGCTGCTTCCGTTCGAAAAGCTGTGTCCATTTAAACAGTTGCACTGTTTGATTTTAAAAACAAAAACATTTGTTTTCGACACAAAAACATTTGTTTTCGTTTTCAGCAAAAATATAACACGGTCAACTGCACCTGCCCGGTTCGGTATGGGATGGGCGGTGGCACGCGTACATGTGTTAGTTCGTGGCCTTATAGGTCCTCCTCCTCACACAAAATTATCTAACCCTAAGGACCAATATGGGTTTGAGGAAAATGCTATATAAGCATGAAAACTTACTTATTTTTGGCAGTTTGGGACTTTAGACATATATATTCTTCATACTTACTAGGAATTCTAACAATCCCACACATGAATGACGATATATATCTCCCCCCACACAAAGTGTAATATCACAGAGTTCATATGGAAATAACACTATATCGAGGATAAATAGATATTTCACTTTGAACTTTCCCTAGTTAAAACTCATCGGATATACTTGGCTAATCGATGAATTATTTCAACGTGAACGGGCAGCCGCTAATCCATAACCATATGATAATTTTTACAAAGCATTTGTTAACCAATTTTGTGGTCAACATCCCAAATAGTATTTAAACAAGAATAGGAAAGCTAGTTTAATACTGCCGAAAAATATTAGTGACTATCCACTTATTCACTAAATAAAATATTCAATTCTTGGGTAGCATATAGAGACTTTTGACCTTGTCAAAAGGTTTTATTATTTGTATGAAGCTGATTTCAACTTTGCCGAAAGTTATGTGTCGATCGAATTTATGGACAACACTCTAAAAAATCTAAGTAGATAAAGCTATTGGCAATTGGTCGAAGGTTGGGTCTCTAAGAGATTGACAAATATTTAGCTGATAACTTTGTGCTATCCCGAGTGATAGGATTAATCGGAGCTATGCCGAAAGGTTAATGGTATGTAGAATTTTCTCTACCTCTCTACTTGGGATTAGACTCAAAACCTGACTTTTCGATGGGTTAAGAAGGCTTAGAAACAAGATTTGGAAGGAGAAAAACCTCTTCAGTCTTAATGAATTAACATAGAAGGATATTTGATTTGATTAAACCTTTATAAGACTTCTCTCGGAAGCTTTTTCCTTGGTCGGGATCAGATTTCCTTAGTTTATCTTACATAGGGAGTTAACTTGGTTCTTTGTCAAAAGATTGGACAAGCAGCTGTTTGGGATTCGGATTGATACTAAGGTTGATGGGATCCGACAGGTTATGATACTTGGTGAAAGGTTTGACACCCAGGACTTATCACTCCGGAAGGTTCTATGCATACCAATTCTGATAAGCTCCCTATAGGTCTGAAGGGTTTATGCCACAAACCAGAGGTTTCCGAAGTGTTATGAAGACCGCTCAAGAAAGAATATCATTGTTTCTATTCGTATGGACCTTTCGGAGGTATTGTACCTAAAAATTATGATTAAACTAGAAAAGATGAATATAAACTATAAAAAACGTGCAAAGTTCAAGACTTCCCTTTGATCCTTGAATGAACTTCTCTTTTTATTAAATTTCCCAAATCACTACCCAATTAGGGTTACAAAGCTTTGATTTTAGAAGTTACAATATTGGAATGAGGAAAAATCCGCCCCAAAATAGGACCTCTTGGGTCTTATTTATTAATGCAGGCGGCACTCCCTCCGGCCTTATTCCTTCATCGGAAGCGGAAGGTTTCCTCTTATATATAGTTGCAAACCTTTCGATCTTGTCGGAAGACTGCTTCTTGTACATGGTTGTAAGCCTCTCGTTGTTGACGGAAGGTTTGTTTATTATGCATCATCATGGACCGCTGAATGATGTCGATGGGTCTTTTCTTTCATTTGTTTTTAGGAACCCGTTGCCTTAGCCGGAAGATTTGTCGTATGTACGACATATGAACCTTTCGAAGGTACCAGAAGGTTTCTAGCTTTTATGAACCCTTTGGCTTTGTCGGAAGGTTACTTTTTCTACTTGATTACTACCGAGAGTTGCGTTTTTCCTGGACGATGGCAGAATGTTGTTTTCTGTTGACTTATGGATGTTGCTTTTACCCAAACCTTTCGGTACCATCGAAAGGTATCCTACAGGTGTATTATCCGGCGCGAAAGGCTTGTTGTGCTTTCGGAAAGGTTGTCGTAAGGTCGTATGCCCTTGCTTCCACTTGTTTGCCTCTTCCGGAGGGTAAGAACTTCTTAGACATTGTAGGATAATACTCTCTGTCTTCTCAAAAGACCTTGAGCCGTCTCATTTTCTAGCTGCATCCCTTCGATCTCTTCGGAAGGTCTGCTCTGAATTCTTTCTCTACCATCTTTTGTTTAAGACTCTCTGGCTTTGGTGGAAGGCGGATTTATTAAGTAACTTTTGCCCCCTCCCCACTCATGCGAAGGGATACTCTTAATTTTTCAGGTCTTCATCTCTAAGCCTCATTTTCTTGTAAATGTAAATTCTAAGTACAAGTAAAAGAGTTCTTGTCAAACAATCCGACTTTTCTCAAAACAAGGAGGTCATTTCTTAAGCTTGATTTAAAACTTTTAGGCTATCTTTCCTACTTATTCATTCATCAGCATTTATTCTAGTTAGCTTTAAAACTGCACTTAGTATCAAATTAATAGTATGACCCGAGATCCATTTAAATGTCATTTTGATAACCTTAAGTGATTTTTTTTTGAAAGGAATTAAAGTTGCGTCACTAAACCTTCCGAAGGGATCGGAAGGTATTCCAACTTGCGGAAGGTCTAGATAGCTTAATGTTTAGTCCTTCTGACAACAAGCCTTCATTGGAATTTAGAAGTCCTAAACCTTCTGATTCCTTTCAGTTCATCATAATACCATATTACCGAGTAACAAATACATAAGCACATTTTTAGCTGTATGATATAACTTAAGAAATTCAAGTAAAACATCTAAATATTCACATATATAGATATTACTTCACATTACACTTTTCAAAATGATCCATTGTTCAAAATTACACTAGCATCCTAGAATTGTTCGTCGAAGGCATCAAAAGCAACAAGATGATTTCTTTCCCCTTTTCTCTACAGCCCATCTAGAAAAGGAGGAAGGTTCAAAACTAAATCGACGAGGTCGATGATGATGGGTTCAATCCATATAGGTTGATAAGGAGAGTAGGTTATTAACGCAGAGTTTTCTTCAAAAACATCCCAGATGGCTAAATCCATCTAGAATGTGTTTGTAGTCAAATGGAAAAGTAAGGAGTATGTTGCCTTTACATATGGATTAAGGAAATTAGGTTGTAGGTGATCTATATTGCAAGATTGTGTGCTATTGACTTCTTCTGCCTCATGCGGTGGGTCTAATAAGTCTAATGCGGAGCAACAACAACAGTGTGGTGCTTCCGCATTGATAAAGTCGGGATGAATATGATGGAGATCGCAAGCGGCCATTGATGCATTTTTCTTTGTTTTGTTGTTTTTTTAGAAATAAATGCCTATATAATAAAAATCAGAAGTGAGAGAGGAAGGAAGACGAACGGATCGTGTCAGCGATTCTGGTGCAAAAAAATAAGACATTCTTTTGCTCTCTAGCGATCTCCATTAATGGTTTTTGTCTTATTAACATTTTATCTTTTAATTCAAAAATAATTGTTGGTTAAGCCTTATTTCATGAAATTCTGCAAATGACGGCTTTGATTTGGTGCTTTTTTTTCTTCTAAAAAAGAGCAGCGAACTTTTAACCTTCCGCTGGATGACAAGTTGATAGAAACACTTTTTCTGTTTCTATGTAAGGTACACTTTTAATGTTTAGCCCTAAAATTTTAATGTTTGGGTAAACTTCAGTAGGAGTTCACTTTGGTATTTCTGTTTTCATGTAAATTAGGACTTGGCCTAAATCCTGGCACACGTTGTAATTTGCTTTGAATCGGATCATTTGTCAAAGTTTTCCTTAAATGGTTTAGGAGTTATAAGTTACAAGCTTATTATCGAATTTCTTTCTAAGTACATTTCATATGAATTGGTGGAGCGATTACAAATAGATGTCAAGCATTTATTTCATGAATATATATTTCTTGATACATATAAATGTTTCGCTTGTTTGTACTATGCTACCCAGATTACCTGTTCCTTAAATCATGTCTCCTTAATAAACTAACTTAGTCAACATGTAATATAGATGAATGCCTCCCTCCAAAATGACCTAATATCGGTTGCCCTAAGGTAAATGGTTTTTGTACGTGGAACACCCTCATTTCTCACCCAGCTTCCTTTGAAGGTAGAGGAATAATTCCTTTTAAAGTGAATCGGGATATTTTATTCGATATTGATTAATAGTTACATTACAATACCTTTCTAATCGAGAGATGAAATTAGCAAATACACACTAGTTATCATTCTAGATGAGGCTATTGTATCTTATTATCAACAACTAGTTTCGACAATAAACGTACTCTAATATGTGTCCTTATTGTTGAAATAAAGGGATCTTGTTTTGCTTGTTGATATGGAAGACTTGAACATGACTAGTTTTTCCTTTCGAAGCTCCTTCTTTGGATTTCATAATGGTTTTGGATAAGTTAAGAATGGAGCTCAAACAAAGTTAAAAACTTCTTTAATTTCTAAGCTCCAATGTTGCACTATTCAAAAATTCTTTATGGAAATTGAGATTTTGAAATCAAACTTCAAGAAAGAGGGTGGCTAGAATATTGAAGTTTTAAAGCGTTTCATTGGTGGAATTACTTGTATAAACCTTAACTTGAAATGACTAAGCTTCATAAAAAGATAGATAGCTTGGAAATAAAATCTAAAGATTGTCGGGTTCTTATCAAATCTTCAGAATCCCTATTTGGTATCTCAGTTTCAAGTGTCAATACTATAATATCCATGCGTTTTGCTAGTATGATTGATAAAGTCGCGAGTATCTCAATTTCTACATAAGATGTGTTTTCTATACCTTGGTAATGCTATGCATCATAATGTAATACCTATAATGTTATACATGCTACCTGCCTCGTTATCTTTGTTTACACCATGTTTATCTTTGATTTAGACATGCCTCTTGGAGATTGATGTGTCTTCAAGCTTTTCGTCCCAATCTTTGATTCCTTTTCTGATTAAGCGAATCTAGGTTCTTTGTCATCCTACCTTTCCTGCAAAACATGTAGAGCATAGTATTCTTTAATTATTAGCATAAAATTACCAATCTTATTTGGAAAACATCAGTTGCCTAGATTAGCAAATCATTATGGCAATTGTACGAAAAGTGACTCATTAAAGGTTTCATCTTTATTCATAATAAGGAGAGAATGCAGATTTAGCTTCTTTCACCTGTTCGGCATTCCTAAGAATAGTTAATGTTAGGCTGTATAAAATTATTGAAATTTAACATTTACCCAATAAAGACCTTAATGGGACGTTTATGACCGAGATCTTAATAAGGTGGTTTTTGAATTCATTTTTCATTATCCAGGGAATCAAGGAATAAAGAAGGTTGGAAGTTTCCATTAGTAGACTCCTTTGGCAGTAATCTTCTTCCAAGAATATCCCTTGACTTGGGTAAAATTACTTGAGATAAAAAAGAACCCAAAAATTGTGTACTCAGATTGGGGCTTTCAATAACCAGTAGTCTTAGCATCATTAATGATGAAGTTTTACAAGATATTACCAGACCCAGATTCGGGTATTAGAAAATATTGAGATAATTTGGTAGTTGCTTTTTGGTATATTCTAATAATAGGCAATGGAAAGTTAGAAGGTTGAAAGGCCCTTCCTTGATGATAAGCAATAGAACCCTGCCGTATCATTTCTAATGATGTTCGTCATAAGGATAGAAATTCATATTTGCTGATAAGATACCGAGATCTCTAATTTGGAATTAATAATAAAGTCAAGAAGACCGTATGTGGTAATTAGATAACAGAGGTCCGGAATACCCATTGCGGCACTTGATAATTAGGAGAAGATCAAGAATTCACCCTGGTATTTAGATCAGAAGACTAAAAAACCCATCTCGGAAATTAGGTAATAGAAGTTTTACAAAACTATTTTTAGCAGCTAATAATGAAGGGTTAGGGACTTAGCCTGGTAATGAGCAATAAAATACCAAACTAGCATTCTCGGTAATAGGTGATAGAAGACTAGAATGCCACTTCAAAATTTTCGTTTTTGACAATAGAAGTCCAAGGTACCATTAATAATGGAAGGTCAAAATATCATTTTCGATAACAAGTATTAAATTCCAGAAAGTCGTCTCTGATAATAAGTGTTAAAAGAATGGGAGTGTACATCTTAATAATAAGTAACAAAAGGCCAACAATCTAATTCAGCATCGATAGTGGAAATCAAAAAACCGCTTCTGGTAATATATAATAGATGATCAGAATGTCCTTTTCTGATATTTGATGGTAGAATTCCAGAACAACTTCTTAGATATTTAATGGTAGAAGTCCCAAATCCCATTCTTGGAAATTGATAATAGAAGACCAGAATTTCAATTCGTGTAATTAATAATAGAAGACCAGAATACCACCCTTGGAAATTAAAAATAGAAGACTGGAATACAATTTATGACAATGAAGAATAGAGGACCAGAATACCCATCTGGCAGAACTTCAAGAATTCTTTCTGATTCTGTCCATTAAACCACCATCTTATCGTTTTGAGGATGTCGTGAAAGATTTTACTTTCTTGCGCTCGAGTTTTCTTTGTTTATTTGTCATTTGTTATGGCCTATTTCAGGCAGGGACTCTTTTGTCCGATTGTGTGCTTATTTAAGTAGAGCCCATTTCAGGCTGTTTATCATTTTTGGCATTACAGACCTTCTTAGTGGTTGCTATTTAAGCTATGCCGATTTCTGGCAGTGCCTATTTTAGGCATGTCTTTTCTTAGTCCGCCAAACATTTCGTCCAGGTTTCCTGTACATTCGGCTAGCTTATTCTGAAGCAGGTTCTGAGGACTTATCCGACCTCCCTCTAGGAGGCACCTTAACCTGGCCATAGCGTGACGCGGTTAAGGACTTGTTCGGTACCTTGGTCAGGCCATAGCATAGCAAGACCAAGGGATTACCCGTCCTCCCTTCAGGAGGTGCCTTATCCTGGCCATAGTATGACGCGGATAAGGGCTTGTGCTGCTTTAACCTGGTCATTTCTGGTTTTGGCATGAATAAAGGCTTACTCCCTTCCTCTAAGAGGTACCTTGACCCGGCCATCTTGGCATGACCAAGGGCTTTCTACCATTATTGGTAGCCTACCTATTTAGGTAGGCCAAGTTTAAGGAGAATTCTTCTCTCAATTATGTAGACTTTTCTTATTATGAGAATCGAGCTTTTTTTCATGACTTGATCAATCCCTTACAAATTGTTTCAGCTTTTCTTGTTTTAGAAAGTGTAGGATCATTTTTCTAAGTACTTTACATTGGTCAGTATCATGTGCGTTCATGAGATGGAAGTTGCAATATACTCCTTTAGACCTTCTCTCAAACCCTGGCCTTTTCTTTTGAGAGGGCCAATAGTTAAGTTCCTCTTTGGTTCTAATATAAATGTCTTCGGTTGACATTGTGAGATTGTATTCTTCAAGAAGTATTGATTTTTGAGCCATCTTTGAAAGGCCTCTAACTCTTTTGTAGCTTGGTTCGAATACTTCTTCCCAAGCGACGGGCTTCCTTTTCATTGCCCATTGGTTCTCTTCCGAAGGCTTTCCTTTCAGTCTCATGGTTTCGGTTGGAAACCCCTTTGTAATTCTTATACTTTCGTCGGGTAATTCTTTTATTTTCCTTATATTTTAAGCCTTGGATTTTCCCAAATGCTCATAGTTTTCTCTTAGGTGCCAGGCCTCGCTTATGATCTTATTCCATTTGTTCGTGAAATTATCATAATCCTTTATTATCTCTTTTCAAAGATAATTCCCTTGGAATATGACTGGATAATTCTCCTCGTTCGATTAAAAATGTTGTCACTTCCATTTATTCTTTTTTCCAAGTGCAAATATCGGGGCCGGTCCCACATGAAAGGGGTTCAAGCTCCATTTTTCAGGGTAATAAGATTCCGCCTTCTTTTTGTGTATAATCTTCAAGGCTTCTAGCCTTAATCTTTGTTCCTCATCTTGACTAGAGTCTTTAATATTTACATAAGAAAGCCTTGTGAGATGTGGTTCGAAAGAACCTTGCTTAGACCTCTTGAAACTTCTAGCCATGGTCTAATCAGTAATGGGTGAATTCGATACGGAACTGGTTCGATGAGAATCAGATAATTGTAGTATCATAAAATCAATCAAGTTGGAGGTTTGAGCCCTCATTCTAGCACAAAAAATGTTAACAAATTTTGTGGTCAACACCCCAAGTAGTATTTAAACAGGAAAAGGAAAGCTATGTTTAATACCGTCGAAGGTTTTAGTGACTATCCACCTATTCACTAAATAAAATATTCAATTCTTGTGCAGTATGTTGGAACTCTTGACCTTGTCAAAAGGTTTTATTACTTGTATGAAGCTGATTTCAACTTTGCCGAAAGGTATGTGTCAATCGGATTTATAGAAAACACTCCAAAAAATCTAAGTAGATGAAGCTATTGGTAATTGGTGGAAGGTTGAGTCTATAAGAGATTGACAAATTTTCAGCTGATAACTCTATGCTATCCTGAGCGATAGGATTAATCGGAGCTATGCCGAAAGGTTAATGGCATGTAGAACTTTCTCTACCTCTCTACTCGGGATTAGACTCAAAACCTGACCTTTCGATAGGGTCAAGAAGGCTTAGATACAATATTTGGAAGGAGAATAGTCTTTTCGGTCTTGTTGAATTAATGTAGATGGGTATCTGATTTGAATAAACCTTTACAAGACTCCTCGCGGAAGCTTTTTCCTCGGCCAGGATCAAATTCCTTAATTTATCTTACTTAGGGAGTTAACTTAGCTCTTTTTTGAAAGGTGGGACAAGCAGCTATTTGGGATTCGGATTGATGCTAAGGTTGATGGAATCTGACAGGTTATGATACTTAGCGAAAGGTTTGACCCTCCAGATTTATCACTCCGGAAGGTTCTATGCATACAAATTCTAATAAGCTCCCTTTAGATCTGAGGTGTTTAGGCCACAAACCAAAGGTCTCTAAAGGGTTATGAAGACCGCTTAGGAAAGAATATCATTGTTTCTATTGATATGGACCTTTCGGAGATATGGTACCTGAAAGTTGTGATTAAACCAGCAAAGATGAATATAAACTGTAAAGAAAACGTACAAAATTCAAGACTTCCCTTTCATCCTTGAATTGACTTCTTTTTTTTAAATTTTCCAAATCACTACCCAATTAGGGTTACAGAACTTTGATTTTAGAAGTTACAATAATGAAATGAGAAAAAATCCGCCTAAAACAAGCTCCCTTGGGTCTTTTTTATAGATGCAGGAGGCACTCCCTCTAGCCTCATGCTTTTGTTGGGAACGGAAGGTTTCCTTTTATATGCAGTTGCAAACCTTTCGGTCTTGCCGAAAGACTGCTTCTTGCACATGGTTGCAGGCCTCTCGTTATTGATGGAAGATTTGTTTATTGTGCATCATCATGGACTGCTGAATGCTGCCAAAGGGCCTTTTCCTTCATTTTTTTTGAAACCTTTTGCATTTGCTAGAAGATTTGTCGTATGTATGGCATATGAACCTTCCGAAGGTACCGGAGGATTTCTAGCTTTTGTGAACCCTTTGGCTTTGTCAAAAGGTTGCTTTTCCTACTTGATTACTGTCGAGAGTTACGTACTTTCTGGATGATGGCGAAAGGTTATTTTCTGTTGACTTATGGATGCTGCTTTTGTCCAAACCTTTCGGTACCATCGAAAGGTATCCTGCAGGTGTATTATCCAGCCCGAAAGGCTTATTGTGCTTTCAAAGAGGTTGTCGTAGGGTCGTATGCCCTTGCTTCCTCTTGTTGCCTCCTCCGAAGGGTAAGAACTTCTTAGTCATTGTAGGATAATACCCTTTATCTTCTCATAAGACCTTGATCCGTCTCATTTTGCTAGCTGCATCCCTTCGGTCTCTTCGAAAGGTCTGCTCTGAATTCTTTCTCTACAATCTTTTGTTTAAGACTCTCTGGCATAGGCGGAAGCCGAATTATTGAGTAATAGCATTGTTTTCCTTCTCATCCAATCTCTTGGTTGTGTTCATATTGGTCCTGAACGAATTTGGTGCTACAGGTGTTTATAGAGAATTTAGGCCATTAATATTCTTTTGTAGTGACCCACCTCACATTAACATAGGTGGTCACATCCATTAAGAGTATCCTACATATAACCCACTTGTTATTTTCAAGATATGGTCATTATTAAAAAGAATAGCTTTATCCATTTGATACTTCTGTAGGCATGCATTTGAATGTACATTATAGGAATGGTTTGTAAGGACTTAGTCCATAAATGCATTACTTCTAGAATTACCCAGAACTGATTTGTCTATTATCTAGTCCGTGGGATCTCCAGTCGCTAGGATAGGTTTCCATATACGGTAACTTTATTTAATTTTAGACTTTTAAATCCATTCCCCTCGATGCGTAGTCGATTTTCTCTTTTGATAAACCTTTAATAGATGGATCTACTAGGTTATCTTGGTTCTTACATAATCAATGGAAATAGTTCCATTAGAGAGTAACTGCCTAACTTTTTTGTGGTGTCAACGAATGCGTCGTGATTTGCCATTATACATAAAGTTTTGCACTCTACTTAGTGCTGCTTGATTATCGTAGTGAATACATATGGCCGTAATAGTTTCGGCCAAAATGGAATATCTTCTAGGAATTGACAAAGTCATTCTGCTTCTTCGCCTACTTTATCTAATGCAGTTAACTCGGTTTCCATAGTGGATCGAGCTATGCATGTTTTTTATTAGATTTTCATGACACTACTGCTCCTACAAGGGTAAAGACATAACTACTTGTGGATTTTGATTTCTCTGAATCTGCAATCCAGTTTGCATCACTATATCCTTCTAAGATAGCAGGATATTTTCCATAGTGTAAGGAAAAATTAGTGGTATTCTTTAAATACCTCAACACTCTCATTAGTGCTTTCCAGTGTTCCTTCTCTGGGTTAATTGTATACCTGCTTAGTCGACTTACTGTATAAGCGATTTATGGTCTAGTGCAGTTTATGAGATACATTAAGCATCCTATTGCATGAGAGTATTCCAGTTGCATTACACTTTCATCAGTGTTTTTATGCAGTACTTTTGATGGATTAAAAGGTGTCCTCACTCCTTTAATTCCATAGTCTTGAAATTTTCCCATCACTTTGTCTACATAATGTGACTGAGATAATTCAATTCCATTAAGTGTTCTTATTATTTTGATTCCTAAAATAATGTCAGCAATTCCTAGGTCTTTCATATCGAAATTGTTAATTAACATCTTCTTTATGGTCTCCATTACTGTATTGTTAGGACCAAAGATTAGCATATCATCAACATATAGACAAATCATTACATATGATTGTCCAACTTGTTTGTACTAAACAAATTTATCACATTCATTTATACGAAAACCATTTCTCATCATGACACTATCAAAATTTTCATGCCATTGTTTTGGAGCTTGTTTGAGTCCATATAGTGATTTCACTAATCGGCATACCTTATTTTCATTTCCTTTAGAAATAATACCCTCGGGTTGCTCCATGTAAATCTCCTCATTGAGATCTCCATTTAAGAATGCTGTCTTTACATCCATCTGATAAATCTCTAGATTATAGATGGATGCAATTGCTATTAACATTCTTATAGAAGTTATTCATGTAACCGATGAATAGGTATCAAAGAATTCTACACCTTCTTTTTGATGATATCCTTTGGCTACTAATCTAGCTTTATATTTGTCAATAGAGCCATCAGGTTTTATTTTCTTCTTGAAAATCTTTTTACAGCCAATTGATTTTATTCCAAGTGGAATATCAACTATTTTCCAAATTTTATTATTTAGAATTGAATCAATCTCACTTTTGATTGCTTCTTTCCAACACGAAGATACAGAGGAAGACTTGCTTCTTTATGTGTTTGAGGTTCATGTTCAAGTACGTAAGTTCGGAATTTCGAACCAAGAGATTTGGAAGTTCTAGCCCTTACGCTTCTTCTTGGTTCAACTTCATCTTTGTCTCGACGAGTTTCATCTTCATGTCTATCTTGTCCTTTTTGGGGCAAGATTTCCATCATTTCTTTTATGTGGAAACATATCTTCAAAGAATGAGGCATCTCTTGACTCAATTGTAGTATTTACATTGATTTTGGTTATATCAGACTTGAAAACTAAACATTTGTAGGCACTACAATTTTCGGCAGGGCCTAGATAGTAACAATCCACTATTTTAGTTCCATATTTGACCTTTTTGGAGGGCGAAACCAGAATCTTTGCCAAGCACCCCCACACTTTCAGGCATTTGAAACTAGGTAGATGTCCTTCCCATAACTCATGTATATTCCTACTTTGCTGTGAGGCACCTTGTTTAATATATGAATAGACATATGTTGGCCTTCCCCCCACAAGTTCGTCGGTAAGCTTGAAGTTAAAAGCATAGCATTAATCATTTCTTTTAACATTCTTCTTTTTCTCTTGAAAATACCATTTTGTTGCAGTGAATATGGGGTTGTTCTTTGATGAATTATACCATTTTCGGCACATACTTGTTCAAATGGTGCTTCATATTCTCCACCTCGATCAGATCGCAGTATCTTGATCTTTCTATTAAGCTGATTTTCTACTTCGGCTTTGTATTTTACAAACAATGTAATTACTTCTTCTTTACTATTTAAAAGATATATATATAGCAATATCGTGTATAGTCGTCAATAAATGTGATAAAATACTTTTTCCCACCTCTTGTAGGTGATGATTTAAAATCTAGTAGTTTAATACTTCTATAAACAGTATGAAATGGTTTTTTGACCATTTTTGCTTCCACGTATGTCACATTGGTATTTTTTATCTACTTGAAATTTAGGAATTAATCCTAAATTAGCAAGTGATTTCATTCTACGAAAATTTACATGTGATAACCTATCATGCCATAATAAAGTTTCATGCTCAACCAGATAAGAAATTTCAATTTTATTAATTGCACAATCAGAATACACTATTGTTTTTGCCGACTACGGCTACATTAGCCTTAAATAGGCCATCTCATAAGTAACCCCTGCCTATGTACATTCCAGCCTTGGACAGAACCATCTTGTCTGACTCGAAGATCATTTTGAATCCATTCTTCGAAGGTACTAAACCAGAAAAGAGATTCTTGCGTTTGTCTGGAATATGAAGCACGTCATTCAAATTAACATTTTTTCCAGAAGTAAACTTGAGGATTACTGTGCTACTGCCCTCGATCATTGAAACTGCAGAATTATCCATGTAACGTTTTTCTTCCTGATCAAGCTTCTTGTAAGTAGAAAAAATGGACTTGTAGGAACAAACATAATGAGTAGCAACTGTGTCTACCTACCTTTGTGCAGAGTTTGGAACTAAATTGCATTCAGACAAAACTACTAAAAAGTTGGAGTCATCCAATTCCATATTGTCCGTCATATTTGCCTCTGAATTGTGTTCCTTATTGTGTTTGCAATCTCTGGTGGCGTGTCCATCTTTTCTACAACCCAATGCTCGTCGTTGAACTTCTTCGTTTGTTTGTTGTCTTTAGGTTGTTTTTTAGGAGATTTTCTCTTCCACGAGAACTTCTTCTTTTTGTTTTTGTTGAAGCGTTCTTTGTTCTTCGACCCTTCTGCAACAAATGCCTCCTCGCTTTGTTTTTTAACTCTACGATTATCTGCTTCAATCTTTAGTCGGACGATGGGATCATGTAAAGAGATTTCCTTCGTTTTATGCTTCAGATAGTTGCGGCAGTCTTTCCATGGTGGAGGCAACTTCTTTGTTATGGCTTCAACAATGAAAGATTCTCCAACTTTATGGCCTTCTGACTCAATTTCATGAACGATAATTTGAAGTTCATGTAGTTAAGTTGTCATAGATTTGGAGTCTACCATCTTGTAGTCCATGAATTTGTCTACAGTGAATTTCTTCATACTTACATTCTACGTCTTGTACATTACGGCAAGTGCATTCTAAAGGGCTTTTGCTGGCTTTAGAGGATGATATATTTTGTATAACATCTTGTCCAGATAGTTCAGAATATAATTTTTGCATAGGAAGTCGGAGTGCTTCCATGTATCAACAGCAAGAAATGCATCTTTATGTGTTTTCCGGGTTTGGCCTGCCGCAGGCACTGGTTCCTTCTCCTCGAGATACCTTATAGATCGAGTGTGGTGAGATAGAATATCATTTGATTTTGTCATGTATGAAAATCATCACCATCTCCTTTAAAAGGATCAGGTGAGTTGTGAGTAGCACTTTTGTTTGATATTTCCAATTTTGCCATTTCCCGTTGCATCGAAAACATTAAAGAAAATGAAAAATTAAAAATAAAGCAAACCTGCCTACGAACATATTAGCAACTGAAAGTTAGCAACTTTCTATTTTCAGGAAAATTCCTCGAATTTTAAAAGTTTCAAGATGTAGTGGTAGGGGAATCAAAAATAGCAATCAGCAGTGAAAATATGAACAACAGCGGCAGTACAAACAAACAATAGTTGAATGCAATGAAAAGAAACAGGATTCTGAGGCTCGGCTTAGAAATTTCCTTAAAACTTTTATTTGCAAGTTTACGAAGATTCAATAGAATCTTTATGCTCGAGACTGTGATGAGTATGATCTCTCTGTGCTATAGAGAAACTGCTCTGATTCAATGGCAAAAGGAGGAGGAAGAAGAGTATGTATGATTTGGATAAAAAAGCTATCAAGTTTTGTTCCTTCTTATAGCCTCTAACAGCCAATGGTCGTGCCTCTTCGAAAGGTCGTGTCCATTTGTTTGAACCCGGCAGTTATTAGTAAACACATCCATTGGTAATTCACAAGGTCATTAGCAACAATCACATCCTTTGATAATTTTCTACACTTTGTTTCTGTTTAAAAAATTCACAACACCTATTTGCGACGGCTGCTTCCGTTTGAATAGCTATGTCCCTTTAAACAATCTCACTGTTTGATTTTAAACAGAAAAACATTTGTTTTTGTTTTAGCAAAAAAATAAGACGGTATACCGCACCCGGTACAGTACGGGATGGGCGGGCAGCGGCACATGTGCATGTGTTAGTTCATGGCTATATAGGTCCTCCCCCTCGCACAAAATTACCTGACCCTAAGGGTCAATATGGGTTTGAGGAAAAGGCTATATAAGCATGAAAAATTACTTATTTTTGATGATGTGGGACTTTAGGCATACATGTTCATTCACACTTAATAGGATTTCTAACAATCCCCCACATGAATGACGATATATGTCTCTCCCCACACAAAGTGTAGTATCACAGAGTTCATATGGAAATAATGCTACATCGAGGATAAGTAAATATTTCACTTTGAACTTTCCCTAGTTAAAACTCATCGGATATACTTGGCTAATCAGTGAATTATTCATCTTGAACCGTCAACCATTATTGCATAACAAAATAAAAAGTTTTATAAAGCATTGTTTCCCTTCTCATCCAATCTCTAGGTTGTGTTCATTTTGGTCCTGTAGAAATTTGGTTCTATGAGTGCTAGTAGAGAATTTAAGCTTTAATATTCTCATAGAGCCGACCCAGCTCATACTAAGATAGGTGATCGCATCCATTAAGAGTATCCTACATACATCCCACTTGCTATTTTCAAGATACGGTCATCATTAAAAACATAGCTTTATCCTTTTAATACTTCTGTATGAATGCATTTGAATGTACATTATAAGAATGGTTTGTAAGGACTTATCAATAAATGCATTACTTCTATAATTACTCAGAATTGGTTTGCCTATTGATCCTAGTCGTGGGATCTCCATTCGTTAGGACTGGTTTCCATATAAGGTAATTCTTTATGGTTTTAGCTTTTAAACTCATTCCCCTCGATGCGCAGTCAATTTTCTCTCTTGATAAACCTTTAGTAAATGGATCCGCTAGGTTATCTTTGGTTCTTACATAATCAATTTGGAATAGTTCAATTAGAAAGTAATTGCCTATCTATGTTGTGGCATCGACGAATGTGTCATGATTTGCCATTATATATAAAGTTTTGCGCTCTACTTAATGCTGCTTGGTTATCGTAGTGAATACATATGGCTATTGCAGGTTCGGACAAAAATGGAATATCATCTAAGAATTGGTGAAGCCATTCTGCCTTTTCGCCTGCTTTATCAAATGCAATAAACTCGGATTCCATAGTGGATCGAGCTATGCATGTTTGTTTAGTAGATTTCCATGACACTGTTGCTCCTGCAAGGGTGAAGACATAACCACTTGTGGATTTCGATTCCTCTAAATCTGCAATCCAGTTTGCATCACTATATCCTTCTAAGACACCAGGATATTTTCTATAGTGTAAGGAAAAATTAGGGGTATTCTTTAAATATCACAACATTCTCATTAGTGCTTTCCAGTATTCCTTCCCTAGGTTACGTGTATACTTGCTTAGTCGACTTACTATATAAGCGATATCTGGTCTAGTGCAGTTCATGAGATACATTAAGCATCCTATTACATGAGAATATTTCAGTTGCATTACACTCTCAATGGCATTTTTATATAGGACTTCTATGGATTAAAAGGTGTCCTCACTCCTTTAATTCCATAGTCTTGAAAATTTTCAATCACTTTTTCTACAGAATGTGACTGAGATAATTCAGTTCCATTGGGTGTTCTTATTATTCTGATTCCTAAAATAACGTCTGTAAATCTTAGGTCTTTCATATCAAAATTGTTGATTAACATCTTCTTTATGGTCTCTATTACTGTATTATTAGGACAAAAGATTAGCATATTGTCGACATAAAGACAAATTATTACATATGATTGTCCAACTTGTTTGTAATAAGCGCATTTATCACATTTATTTATACAAAAACCATTTCTCATCATGACACTATCAAAATTTTCATGCCATTGTTTTGGAGCTTGTTTGAGTCCGTATAGTGATTTCACTAATCGACATATCTTGTTTTCATTTCCTTTTGAAATAAAACCCTCAGATTGCTCCATGTAAATCTCCTCATCGAGATCTCCACTTAAGAATGTTGTCTTTGCATCCTTCTGATGAATCTCTAGATTATAGATGGATGCAATTGCTATTAACATTCTTATAGAAGTTATTCGTGTAACCGGTGAATAGGTATTAAAGAAGTCTGCACCTTCTTTTCGACGATATCCTTTGGCTACCAATCTAGCTTTATATTTTTCAATAAAGCCATCTAGCTTTATATTGTCAATAAAGCCATCTGATTTCATTTTCTTCTTGAAAATCCATTTACAGCTAATTGGTTTTACTCCAGGTGGAATATCAACCATTGCCCAAATTTTATTACTTAGAATTGAATCAATCTCACTTTTGATTGCTTCTTTCCAACACGAAGATTCAGAGGAAGACATTGCTTCTTTATATGTTTGAGCTTCAGGTTCAAGTATGTAAGTTAGGAATTCTGAACCAAAATACTTGGAAGTTCTAGCCCTTATGCTTCTTGTTGGTTCAACTTCATCTTTGTCTCGATGTTTTTCATCTTCATGTGGTTTAACTTTGTCGTCTCTTGTCCTTTTTGGGGAAAGATTTCCATCGTTTCTTTTATGTGGAAACACATCTTCAAAGAACGAGGCATCTCTTGACTCACTTATAGTATTTACATTGATGTCATTTATATCAGACTTGAAAACTAAACATCTGTAGGCACTATTATTTTCGGCAGGGACTAGATAGTAGCAATCCACAGTTTTAGGTCCAAGTTTGACCTTTTTGGAGGGCGGAACTGGAACCTTTGCCAAGCAACCCCACACTTTAAGGTATTTAAAACTAGATAGGCGGTCATTCCATAACTCATATGGAATTATTCCTATTTTGCTATGAGGAACCCTGTTTAATATATGATTAGACATATATAGGGCTTCCTCCACAAGTTCGTCGGTAATTTGGATGTTAAAAGCATACCGTTAATCATGTCTTTTAAGTCCTATTTTTCCTCTCGGCAATACCATTTTGTTGTGGTGAATATGGGACTGTTCTTTGATGAATTATACCATTTTCGGGATATACTTGTTCAAATGGTGATTCATATTCTCCACCTCGATCCGATCGCAGTATCTTGATCTTTTTATTAAGTTGATTTTCTACTTCGACTTTGTATTTATAAACGATGTAATTGCTCCATATTTACTATTTAAAAGATATACATAACAATATCTTGTATAGTCGTCAATAAATGTGATAAAATACTTTTTTCCACCTCTTGTAGGTAATAAATTGAAATCATATAAATCAGTATGAGCCATCCCTAGTAGTTCATTACTTCTACCAATAGTATGAAATGGTTTTTTGACCATTTTTTCTTCTACACATCTCTTACATTTGTATTTTTTATCAACTTGAAATTTAGGAAGTAATCCTAAGTTGGCAAGTGATTTTATTTTACGAAAATTTATATGTCCTAAGCTATCATGCCATAATAAAGTTTCATGTTCAACCAAGTAAGAATTTTAATTTTATTAATTTCACAATCAAAATACATATCATTTTTGCCGACTGCGACTACTTAGCCTTAAATAGGCCATCACATTAATAACCTTACCTATGTACATTCCAGCCTTAGACAGAACCATCTTGTCTAACTCGAAGACCATTTTGATTCCTTTCTTCGACAGTACTGAACCAGAAATGAGATTCTTGCGTATGTCTGGAACATGACGCACATCATTCAACTTAATAGTTTTTCCATAAGTAAACTTGAGGATTACTGTGTCACTATCCTCAATCATTGAAACTGCAAAATTACCCATGTAGGGTTTTTCTTCCCGATCAAGCTTCTTGTAAGTAGAAAACATGGACTTCTTGGAACAAACATGACAAGTAGCATCTGTGTCTACTCATCATTATGCAGGGTTCTAAACTAAATTGCATTTAACACAACTGCTGAAAAGTGGGACTTATCCACTTCCATGTTGTCCACCATATTTACCTCTGAATTGCGTTTCTTCTTGTATCTGCAATCTCTGACGGTGTGTCCTGCTTTTCGACAAACTTAACCCTCGCCATTAAACTTCTTGGTTTGTTATTCTATCTTTGATGGTACCCCCAATAAAGTAAGGGTACCCCCACCAACCATATAATGTTCAAAAATAGCAATGTTAATGATGATCATTTTATGCAAGTACATAATTAATCTCTTTTTCATTATCGATTAATTATTATTTTTGCAATGTACTTAATTTTTTTCTTAAAATCTGTAGCGACCCGACTTTCTACCACCAGAAAGACGCATCACTAATTAAGAAAGAAAGGGATAGAAGAAGAAAAGAAAGAGAAGAAAAAAACAACACATCAGAATCTCATAGCTGAACGAAATGAAATATAATATATAACATATAATTAGTATCATATACATCAGAGTACACAACTATACATCTCAATTTAGACAGTTATAACAATTCTGTCTAATACGATACAAGACATCATACAGAATAACAACACAGCGGAAACTCTAACTATATATCTACACGCTGAAGCCTCCTGCTCCCAAGCTCCTCCAGAATTTGTCAAAGATAACCTGAATCACTTGACTACTCATACAGAATATGAGTACCCAAGAGTTTAATAAAACAAAAAATAAACACTCGGGTCAGACATGGGTCTGGTGTGAGTAAACAGTTTAAGATTGTTTAACTTTAGAAGATCCTTTGAAAGAAAAGGTATCACGTAAGACATCCCACACATAAACATGGAAAAAAATTTATCTTACGCTAGCCAAAACATTTGATAGGAAATCCAGTGATATTATAATAGTGTCTAGGGTTTACAAGTAAATAAGAAATAGCCGAAATTGTTACATGATTAAATTCCAGCTACTAGCCACAAAAGTGGGAAATACAAACAAAACCATAGGGTCTCGTAGGAAAAATGGATTTCCATCAATGGCAGGGCTACTATGGTACCGCCCGTCACAGCACGTGGCCTAGATCACCGTACCGAGGAGAACGCCCGCTCCCCTGCAACACAAGGCCGGGACCATTCCTTACTGAACAGTCCCAAACAAGACCACCCCGCAGTTGGCTGCAGATCCAGCTGCCCACAAAGCCAAAATAAAAAGGGACATCTAGACAGGGATGTATCTTGCTCTCCAGTGGGAGCTACCCACGAAGCCTTGTTGCACCTCCCCTGTTTTAGCCATTCCCGGTTGATGAGGCTTGAGGCTGCGATTACCTTTGTAGGACACATCTATCTTAGAATGCTCATCGTCCACCTGACGGTGTTCTGAAAACATTCAATCCATACAAGTTCGTTCCGGGTTCGAACGAAACCGAAGGCACTATCTCGTTGCACTCATTTTGGAATCACCCTCAGAGTCAACGACCATAGCCCTTGCACTCTGAATCACCATCTCGAACCTATAAGCACTATTCCGTTAAACTCATTACGGAATCACTCACAGAGTTATACTGACGTATAGTTCTTACAACTCGAGTCTTCACTTGCACTCCACTTGGATTCACGACCTAACGTTTATTTTGGATCGGTGTGGTTTTCGGATATACAAATATGGAAACCCGATCCAGGTCTCACCGAATCCAAACGCCATTTTTAATGACCAAGTTGTACTTAAGCGATTTAAACAATAGATATTCAAAAATTTCACTTAACATAAGGGGATGATTCATAACACAGATAGATAATCATCTATTATCACCTTCATCCATATATATCACGAAGTAGCATATATCACATCTCAGATATAACACATTCACATCATCACATATCAACCAAAGACATATATATCAACCAATATCATTAACTCATCCAATGATGCTGATCAACCAATCAATAAACACCCATACACAAGGTTGATCCAACTTAAATAATTTAATTAATTCTTAATTAAATTGATTCTTATTTAATCACTTGGACTATCATCAATCCATCCTACCATTCATTAATTAATTACAAATTAATAAATAAACATCACTTAATTATTCTCTTTAATTAAGCTCTCTTGATTAATTATCTCTTAATTACTTTAAGTAATTATTCATTAATTACAATATTAATTAATCATCTTGATTAATAACTTCTTAATTATCCAAGTAATTATCTTCTTAATTACCCTTTAAAATTAATCACACTTGATTAATTATTCTTTAATTATTCTGATAATTATTTCTTAATTATTCTTTATAATTATTCACACCTAATTAATCACTTTTAATTAATCACAATTGATTAATTACTTTTAACTAATTATACTTAATTAATTACTTTTAATTAAAACACTCTTGATTAATTACCTTTAATTAACCATATTTGATTAATTACTTTTAATTACACTTACTAACTAAAACTTGATTATCCTTAAATTATTAATTAACAATTAATTAATTATTTTCATTTATTAATGATTACTTCATTAATTAAATTTCTTTTTAATTAATTACTTAACAAGTAATTAATCACATAATTAACTACTCTTAATCCTTTTATTAATTAACCATTAATTAAATAATTTAAGCCTTTAATAAATTTATTAATTAATTCTTTAATTAATAACTCAAGTGATTAATCCTTAATCACATCCACTTAATTACTTAATTACTTCATCAAGTAATTAGATTAAATTAACTCATAAATGATTAACTTAATTTAATCACAAATTTATTACTTAATTAATTATTTAATTAATCATTTAAATTTAATTAAATGATTTATAACTTCTTATATTAAAAAGATCCCAAATTAAGGAAATCATTTTCTAAATTAAATCATTTATATTTACCAAAATACTTTGACAAAAATTGAACTATCTTAATTATTTCCACAAACTTATCTAGCTTGAATTAAATCAAAATTCTAAATTCACATAAGGTAAATCTTTATTAAAATGAATTTCCAAATTCTGATCATTTCACTTTATTTTGAAATAAAATGTAACATTTTAAAAATCAATTTATAGTTAAACACATTTTAAATTACCTTTAAATCTTTAAAGCTTTTCCCAAAGTTATTCAATAAAACTTACACTAATTTATTTCAAAATTCACTTATTTTATTTTAAAACTTCCATAATTTAATATACATAAATTTGTTTAAAACTATAACTTGAAACAATTTAGTTTTATTGGTTAAAACATGTTTATCTTCTGTTTAAAACCATAATCATTTACAAAAAAAATCAGATTTCTTTGTTCAAGCCTTTAAAAACATAGCCGGCAACTACCCAAAACTTGATCGACCTAAAACCCGAGCCAACCCCTACACAAACCCGAGTAAAACCCACGTTTACTACGAGTTAACCCAACCTATCCCCTGCTTCGAGCTCAACCCCCACGAACCCGAGACCTTCTTCGAGTTTCCCCCCTTCTTCTCTTCTCCTACCTAAAACCACTTCGCAGATGCACACGGTCGTGCACATCAACGTGCACGACCACGCCGGTCGACGGCCAACCCCACACTATCTTCCACCAAGTCACGAATGACCTCGACAACAACTCGTAAGACCCAGAACCACCATTCTTTCGAAAATCGAAAATTTCGACATTCGAACCCATCAACTCGAAACACTGTGACCAGAAAATTGCTCACCGCCGACCATCCCCTACACAAGACGCCTCGCCACCTTAGCCGAAGCTTCATCACGATCCCCAATGTGACAATGCGGATTTTGCCCGCTCGAAAATCGACATCCATACTTCATATCGTATTCGAATGCCATAGATTCGACCGTTCAAATCCGATTCGCCGGAGCTTATAACAACATTAAGAAAATAACACAGCGGAATAAAAGAATAATACATTGATATACAGCTTTAATACAATATCTGATACAATAGATGATCCAATAGATATCAATATACATAAGAGATATGATACAATAAATAGCAGCGGAAAAGAAAATAGATGACATCTAGCAGCGGAACAATATAACTCTAAGATAGTCTTCAAAAGAGAACTCCGAGAACTGCAACTCCATCTCCAAGAACCAATCCAGCAATAGCTCGAACTCCCAATAACCATGCACCAAGCTAAGCAAGACTGGTGTGGTCCAAATACTGAACTAACTCTAGATAATCTACTAAATCTGAATATCTGAAAAAAAAACCCAACTCTAGACTGCTCGTGTAGAAAATAATGAGCACCCAGAGTTTAGGAAAGAAACAATAAACTCCGGATCAGTCGTGGGACTGGTGTGAGCAACAAAAACAGTTTATCTTTTAAAACAAAGAATAGGAGAAATTTTCAAAGTCAATTCGCAATGCTTTTTAAAAATGAGACTACCATAAGGCCTCCCGCACACACACAATGCAAACGCAGAATCGGAGGAGATTTCTCCTTATGATAGTCAAAGATGCTTGATACGCATTAAAAAGAACATTTGATATTATTACTAGTGCATAGTGTAGGAAAAATTCATTTCGAAAATAAAGATATAAATCTTAGCCAGCATAGGCATTCCGCACTTATGCCTACTATAGCTACCATGTTCAATAGCAGGTTACCGCCACATTCCATGGCAGGTTATACAACTAAAACCGTACAAGTCTCGTATTGTTTCTTTGGATTTCCAACAAATGGTCAGGCCAAGGAACTTCCTATTGCCACATGAGAACGCCTCTGGAAGGACGTCCCCGAGAACCTAACCGGATCTCTGCCAACACAAGGCCGGGTTTCCCCTAACTGGGTAACTACTGACACGAGTATGCCATCTCCCGGTCCTTTGGGACCTTTATCCGAGAGCTCTCTAACCAACATCACACAATGATAAATAAAGTGTTTCAACATGAGTAAGTATCTGGGCTCCATACCATGATACCACCCTTTTCCAGAAGAAAATGCACATACCCTAAAGGGAGCTACCCCTCATAACCTTGCCGCATCTTTCCTGTTTTGACCATTCCGGGGTGTGAGGCTCGACGAAGTCTCGTCCACAAAGTCATGTTTTATACAAAAGCTGTGCTTTGGGTCAACAAATGATCATAGAAATGATCACAAAGATAAGTGATCAAACAAATGATCATATCACAAATGATCAAACAATGATCATTTCACAGCAACACTCAGCATGTCACATTACCAAATTGGGAATATATTGCTAATGACCTTCAACTACATAACCTCTGAGCTCGTACGTCTTAGAGAAGGGTGTTAAGCTAAGAGAATAAATTCTCCGCCACCAACAGAAATATATTTGAAAGAAATCAGCTTTATATCTCAATTTGTAATGTTAGACATACTATCCATACAAGTCTGTTCCGGGCTCGAACAGAACCGAAGGCACTTACAAAGAAGTCCTTGCAATCCGGATATTCACTAATCACGTTTGGACTTCCCATCACACATGGAGTCCCTATACCGGGGACCAGTCAATGCAAAGACATTCGACGAGTTGTCCTTTC
Source organism: Allium cepa (assembly GCA_030765085.1). Classification (NCBI taxonomy): domain Eukaryota; kingdom Viridiplantae; phylum Streptophyta; class Magnoliopsida; order Asparagales; family Amaryllidaceae; genus Allium; species Allium cepa. Next base: position 397,206,938 of record CM060938.1, on the reverse strand, counting down.
GCTTTCAAAAATATCCAGTCTTCAACACCGGTCTTCAAATGCTATCCATAACGACATATCACATATTCAGAATGGGATATATGACACAAAAGTCCTCTCCCGGCTAAACCGAATAGTGAGCGCAGTATTTTAAAAAATATATGGATATTGGGATTTCAATTAAGTCACAACTTAAAACCCAAAACTTTTCTTCAAATGGTTTAAACCAATTACCATTTCAAATCTTTATATTACAAAAAAGATTTATTTCACAAAGATCAATTTATAGACTTTAAAACAATTTCCATTCCAATTGGATTAACTCATTAAATCTTTAAATCAAAGATATAACTCATAGCTTTCAAAATTCGATTAACTTGTTGAATCTTTAAATCAAAATTCAACTTATAGCTTTCAAATCGTTTTCATAACTTGGAAATTATCTTCATTTTCAAACTTGAAATTCTTTTTAACACAAATTGGACGTTCATTTCTTATGTGAAAGCTTTTATTATTTGAAAACAAACATTTTTCGTTTCAGAAAAATCCAATTATATTTACACGAGTTAAAGCCCTTGAATTCTATTCACATCCCCAAATCAATACGTTTAAAATAGTTTAACCCATATATAACTGGTATAACATTTTTAATCCCTAGTTTTAAATCGTAGAATTCAATTTCAAATCTTGAATTTAAGTTCAAATCAAAATTTTCAACTTCATATTTTATCGAGTTATTCAAAATAAATTTCATCTATGAAATTCCATTTCAAAAGCTTTTCACTTTAAACCCAATCCATTTCCAAAACATTTGAATTCGAATATTCAAATTTAAAACTATTTCAAAAATCTGTGACTTAATCGATTTCCTCGTGAAATCCATATTTGTGTGTGTATGATGTGGTCCAGGGGTTTAACACACTAGTGCAACATCATTTCAATCATCACAGATTAAAACATAGAAATATAGTTGATAAGCGATATAAACTATAACGCTTATCGTCCATTCACAGATTCACAGATAATAAATTACAGATAAATAAGTCACACAGCTCAAAACAAAGTATCACATATCAGGGGTATCAAACAAAACAATTATTCAGCCAAGTCCAAACATTCACAAATGAATTTATTACTCAAATAATTAATTTAAATCGGATGTATCAATTATTAATCTGGGTTAATTATCATAATTTAATTACAAATTATTTGAAATAAATTCCCTTTCACAATTTATTAGTTAACCCTTAATTTTTAACTATCATTCTTAATTAATGAATCAATTAATGTTTAAATTATTAAGTTAATCTTAATAAATCACATTATTAATTAATCCTTTAAATTTATTAACAAATAATTTACTAAAATTTCAAATCATCATTTAATTAATTACATTCATTAATTATCTATTAATTACTTCTATATATTTTCAAAATTATCAAGTGATTATTCTGAATTAATTAACTTAAGAAATTTAGGTTTTGAATAAATCAAATTAACTCAATTAATTATGCTAAATAAATCAATTCCATAATTTCTATCATTAAGTAATTATACTTAGTAGTTCCACAATTTATTATCATTAAATTTATTAATCTAATTTATGGTTAAATTTTTTATCATATTAATTAATTGTTCAGATAATCTTAGTTAATGATTTCATTAACTATTTAGTTTCTTTAATTCCCTTTTTTAAAGAAAATTTCTCACATTAACCATTATTAATTATAAATCGATTTACTATAGAAAATTCATTCGTTAATGAAATAGAAATTATTAACTTCACTACTTAAAGTAAAGTTCAATCATATTTATAATTTAAGTATTATACACAATATGTTTAAAACACTGTTTCAAATTTCCTTTCACTTAATTACTTTGCCATAAATAAACTTAATTTTGTATTTAAACAAAAGCTGTTATAACTTTAAAATTTTCAAGTTTAACAAAAACTATACCTGAGCAAAAACTTTGGTAACTCGAGTTAAGACCCGAGTGATTTACCTATTTTCCCGAGTTCCCTCCTTTCTCACTTCTCTTCTTCTTCTTTTTTTTTTTATACAAGCTTGACTTAAAAAAATTAAAACTGCAGTATCAATAAACATTCACGCGCGCACCGGAATCAACTCGAAGCAACCATCCAAAATTCTCGAGTATCACTCGAGTCAAGTCATCACGTGACTCCTGTGAAATAACTGCGCCAACGTGCACGTGCAAGGCGCTGCCGCGCGCCTCCAATCAACGCCTCCCCATCGAGCAAGTCGAACTCCACCCACGATTCAATCTTTGATCGCCAGAACTTCGCCATACTCTCGAATTCAAAATCGAGCTATACAACCAAGACTTCATCAAAAACAACCACCAGAAATTGTCTCGTCCCCCACCCTCTGGCCATCAGAGGCCACAAAGATTCGACCGAAGCTTCGCCTTGATCTCGGGACGCTATCCCCAAGCCCTCGTTGAACTCGATCAATCAGCGATGTCGAACAAAGCAAAATGCTCTGCCTTGACAAAACTAGGGCTACAGACTTCAAGTGCCCCCCGTCGCCACCACGATCATCAGGTCACCCATCCAGTATTTTTTCCACCGTCTCTGATCACTCCACTACCATCCCAGCGAAACCTGACCTCTCAGACCGTCGAGATCACCAGGGCTTACCCAAAACACCATTTCCAGACAAACCATAATTGCACACTAAATTCATCACTAAAAATTCAGATTTTGGTTTTAAAATCATCATTTTGTATAAGATTCTGGATTATATTTCTGAAACCATGAACTAAGAGAAATAAATTCTCACTTATATTCAACTTATACTGTTGTTTTAGTTCCAGAGCCATTTCCCATTTATTTTTTTGACATAAATAAAATTTTAAACTTTAGTTTATGATGAAACAAGTAAAATTTGTTTAAATACTAAATCCTAAAAATCACTAGATCAAGGGATAGAGCGTTTCAAATTAAATCCTAAATTTTTGAAACTGGAAACAGCAGTATGCAGGCATACCTTCCTAATTCATCTAATTATCCACATAATTTCACTACTATACACACACAAACATATTGAACTTCAGATATTGATCATGCAACCTTATTTCATAACCTTGATTTTTTTTTTAAAAATGATGTTACTTAATCCAAAAAAGAACAGAGCACAACACAGCATGCATACAATATGCCAACTACAGATTTACACTTAAATATACAAGCAAATACTTATTCTAACCATACTATCATGTTATCAAATATTTTACATTTTAAAAGTTACTCACATTTTTAAAATTTTGAAGCAGAGAGTTGCTTTTGGGTTTTGATGAACTGCAGTTTCTTCTTTTTCTTGAATCTGCTTTGTTGTATAACTGAGCTTTAAATGTATAAAATAATGATGTTCTTTTTTTTTCTTTCTTTCAGTCATGATGGTGCTCGAACTAAAATGAAGAGGAAGTTTAATATATATAAGATGAGTTGTTAGGTGATATTATAATGCTTTGTACAGGTGATGATCTGGTTTGTACAAAGGCATGGGTGAAGATAACTCAAGTCCTTTTTACTCGGCTGAGATCTTGCATTTCTTTGTTTATGTTTTATTTGTACTTATATTTTCATTTGTTTTATGAAACAAGATCTCGGCTAGAATGATGTTGTTATGGTGAGCTGCAGCTTTGTACAAATCTACATATATTTATTTAATTGGCTTGTAGATTCCAATATATGTTTGCTGTCTTGCTTTCCTTTGTATTGACTTGTTTACATGATGCTATATCTTTTGTTTATACATATTTCCTTTGCTTTGCAATTTACAAGTTCGTACTATTATAATCGTATATGCAATTTTATTTTCAACATTAATACTTGACTTGTATGTCAATACAAATATATTTATTATTATTGTAGTACATTTGTTTGTATTATATTTTACTTCTCATATTTTATATAACTATAAATTCATTTAAAGTATTTGCTTAACATCAATACTCATTTTAATTCCTTTTAAAGTTTAATTATCTAATATCAAATTTAATCATATTCAATCTATTTTATAAACATGTTCATTTTCAAATATCCAAATTAATTCTCGATTATTTAGAATTTAACTAAAATTTTATATGAATTACCAATTATTTTCACAAATTTTATTCAAAAATAAAAAGTTAATTATCAATTTAAACTTAATAAAATCCGAGATCGTTACACCCTAATTCCACGGCAACATATGCGATTCCCTCCGGTTGTCTAACGACGCTGTGAACCCCATTGAACAGCGATGACAAAAACCAGGGTGTTAAACCCTAATCCATCCATTATCAGTCAACTCAACCATTAATAAATTCTCAATGCATTTTTCCTACGACCATCGAGACCTCCTCGACCTCCCTGCACAACCACGACGCATCGTTCACCGTCGTTCACCATCAATTTGCCGAAATGCCCAAAACAATTTACATGAAAATTCTCTTTGATTACCAATTTAAAAATTATGATTTATATCCCAAAAATCATGATTTTCCATTAATAATCCAATTATAAAATCAAAACCTAAATTTGAATCTAAATTTTTTTGACCCCAATCAAGATTTACTGTAAGTTTAAAATTTCTGAGCCAATATTTCACTTTAAAATCCTGTAAATATTTTTAGATGATAGATTACTTGTTTACAATCAACTACTGCTTATACATCAAAAGTCAATACGAATTCAATATGGAATTATTGATTTTAATATGAAATTGGAGCCTATTATATTACACAGAACACAAGTTTACTTCACAGGCAAAACAAATATACCCTAAGTCAAACATACATTCAAATTTAAATCAAATATTCCATCAACATCATGTTGTTCAATCATAGAAACAAGTTGAATCCAATGTTTAAACTGTTTTTAAAAGATTTATTTACTTACCTTATATCCAGAAAACAGAAAATGTTCCCAGGCTTGTTGAAATTTCTGCATTCTTCTTGAATTTGTTGCTTGATTAATATCAGTTGCATGTTGATGTTGAAAACAATTTTTTGCTTGATTGAATTAGGAAACCTGAAGATCTTGCTTCCCAGATTACCTTCCTTTGCTATTTCAGATTTTTTTTAGGTTTCACAGATTTCATTTTTTCCAGATCTTTGTTTTGCATTTGTATTCAATTTTGTTGAAGATAAGGAAAAGATCTTGCTGAAGAATAAAATCTTTCTTTTTATTATTTACAATTTAATTTAAAATTTAATTATTAAAGAGAATGACATGTGTCTCTTTAATGTTTATATTCTTACAAATGTCTCTTACATAATTTAATATACTTACAAGTGTCCATAAGGTTTAATTAATATTTACAAAAGTATTTTCTAATGTTTCATAAATGTTTTAAATGTTATCTTCTTTTTAATAATCTATTTAAGCAATATACAATGTATTTATGTAATATTATAAAACGTTTTTATCATATAAAAATAAACTTTAGACTTTAATAAATATCTTAAAAGTAAACTCATATAGGCATTTATAAATAACTTATATTTTAAATCAATTTAATTTTATCACTTGTTTATAAATTGAGAAACTTAGTTTATCTCTTTATATAAAAATTCTTAAAACAATTTTATCTTATGATAAAATTAAGATGAAGAAAAATAAAAACAAATGAACTTTTTAAATTTAAATCTTATTTAAAACAAAAGCTAAAGTATATGTTTATAAAATAAGAAATTAAATTTGTTATTAAAATTTAAATCTCAATTATCATTTCAAAAGCATTAAATCAAATTAACCTTTCAAATTACAAAACTATATATATCAATAATAAAGTTTGGAAATACCTATTAAATTCAAATTAATAAAATTCCTATTTCAAATATATATATATATACAAATATATATACACATTTCAAATAGAAAACATTTTAACATTATATTTGAAAATTACTGAATTAAATTTTGAAACACAAACCCAATCATAATATATATATATATTTATATTTATTACAATTTGAATATATATTAGCTTTTAAAACTTCCTATTTACAAGATATATCAATACATGTATATTATAAATAAAAAATATTTTTGATTAGCTTCTGGAAAATAAATCTTACCAATATTAAATTGCCAAAATAAATATTCCAAATTAAAATATTATAAATTTTCAAAAGAATTATACTTGCATATTTATATTGTTAAGAAAAATTGTTGATAGATATTTATCAAATCATTATTATCAGCCTTTGAAATAATTTTGACTAATCAATTTATAATGTAAAATGATCAAATCAATTTAATTATTAACAAAGATTATTAAATTGATATTGCTCAAAATTCCGGGTCGTCACATTCCTTCTCCTTAAAAGAATTTCGTCTCCGAAATTTTAAAAGCAAAGATAATTTAATAACCCAGCTAAAGAATTTCAATTTCTATCAGCAATCAAACAATCAATCATACATTATCAATTATAGTAACCAAAGCAACCAATTCAAACAAACAATTTATCTATCTAGAAAATTCTGAATAGAACTTCCTAATATTATCAAGAGTTTTTCAGGTACCTATACTGGAATACTCGTTCTACAGAATCTTAAGTAACTATATTACTATAACCAAGAACTCCCTCATCTGATCTACACATCTGAACAAGATATCAGATTAAACTCAAAATTAGCTCAACTACCAGATCCTTCTGAACTGCTAATTCTATCACTCGATGAATCATACACATGTGCCTCAGAAATATGTGAAATATAATGAATTCCAGTTATCCAAACTGGCAATTCAATCCTGTAGCTCACAATCTAATCTCCAGAAAACACAAAAAAAACTTAAAATACTTCCGGAGCTATCTCTCCAGTTTTACCAAACCTTATATCTCCTTTGATCGGATAAAACTAAGACAATATCCAAATTCTAACTGCACATTCCAAATCTCTTTAATTCTTAACTGCATAACTCTTCTGATGCTCCGAGCCACCTTCAATATTCCTGATTAGCCTAACCCATGCTAATTGCTTCAAGAAACAAACAGGACCAAAATCAAACCAATCACCGATCCTACTCAACAAAATGGCTTCTCTAAAAATTTGCTGAAATCCAATACACAATTCTATTCCACAAGCATTAGTGGATTCAGACCTACATCTCATATATGGAATAACCAATAATTTCACTTGACAACCTTACCTACCAAATCCAGAAAATTCCTTCATACTTGACTTCCCTAAGGAAATCCTTTAGTCCAAGAAAACTGCAACTTCCGGTTGCTCCCACTCTAGAACAACCGCTATCTCACTTCCGCTGCACAACTCTGATCTGGAGTAGATAAGAATGCTATCGAAGAACACAAGCACAATCTTTCTCCATACACAGTTCATCCAACTCATAAAAATCTTAGTGACCATTCTTCTTGATCAAAACATCTCAACAGAATCTTAACTTAGAAAAAGATGATCAATCTCTCTCCAAAGAGTCCTGAGCTGCCTCATCAAACTCTTGTCGCTCCAAGAGTCATCCCACTATATGGTTGAATCATCAATACTACTCCTAGAAATCCAAGTTGTTAAGAAAACTCAATCTCCGATTCGGGTCAACTTCTGATTCCCTCAAAAACATCTAGAAAATCTCTGACTACATTAATGGCTTTTACCTCCATATGCGATGCCTCAATCTCAAACCAAGGAATACTCAAAGATTCCCAAACTAAACGCAAGTCACTTTTGCGATCTTACTCAGTTCTGAATTTAAAGAACTATCTTCCCATCTAGAACAGCTAAATCAAGATCAATCCTTCCAGAATGGCTTATCTACCAGAAAACTGATAAATCACTTCCAACAGATATCCCGCTCTACTGAGCCTCCCAAAGAAATGGATAAACCTTCACCATCTGCCTGGTCTGCTGATAGTAGAATCCCAAAGATTTCTGAATCATCGAAGAAACGGATCCACGCTGCTACCTCCAAACTTCACTTTAATGCTACTGCTAAGCCAAAAGGTCATCCTTAACCCCAAATTTCAGAAACTCAAAACTACCATCCAATTTCACCAAAAATCCTTGAGACAAGTAGACATCTCCTTAAGAAACTCGGCTCCAAACTAACCACCAACCACTTGTTCTTCTTAAGGGAAAACAAATGGGAGCATGTCTGAAATGAGATAACTCATCGACCTTAGCCTCATACTTTAATATAGATAAGACACCCACCCTTACTTAAGATCCAAAAAATCCCTAAACATACTAATCTTCACTACAGTAGGCATCACTGTTCCTTCAACACCATCTTAATCTTACTCCAAAAGAACATCCTCAGAACCATCTATGGATACTGCATCCCATCACACAGCTATTCTTTCCTGAAGTCACCAAGATACCCTTACCTGCTTCTGCTTAGCTGACAACTCAACTGTTGGAAATCCCACTCACTCGAGAGAAAATTAACCTCACACTTCAAGAATATACTCCAATTCTTGCAAATACTTCCTCTGGACTCAAAGAAATCCTTTCACCAATCTACACAACTTATTCGAGACGGTATTAGATCTATAATCTTGACAGACACATACCAACCACAACATATGAGCCTCTTCCATTAGTGGTAGTTGTGTTCCACACACTCCTACCTTATCTACCTTTATAACCTATGTTGGAAAATCTGAACAGATAACCCAATAGATTAGGTATATATATATATATATATATATAAATTACAAGTACGCTCTCTCAAGATAGACACCACTTTAGAGCCTAGGTATTCACTCAACCTAATGCTCTGATACCAACTGTAGCGACCCGACTTTCTACCACTAGAAAGACGCATCACTAATTAAGAAAGAAAGGGATAGAAGAAGAAAAGAAAGAGGAGAAAAAAAAAACACATCAGAATCTCACAGCGGAACGAAATGAAATATAATATATAACATATAATTAGTATCATATACATCAGAGTACACAACTATACATCTCAATTTAGACAGTTATAACAATTCTGTCTAATACGATACAAGACATCATACAGAATAACAACACAGCGGAAACTCTAACTATATATCTACACGCTGAAGCCTCCTGCTCCCAAGCTCCTCTAGAATTTGTCAAAAATAACCTGAATCACTTGACTACTCATACAGAATATGAGTACCCAAGAGTTTAATAAAACAGAAAATAAACACTCGGGTCAGACAGGGGTCTGGTGTGAGTAAACGGTTTAAGATTGCTTAACTTTTGAAGATCCTTTGAAAGAAAAGGTATCACGTAAGACTTTCCACACATGAACATGGAAAAGTTTTTATCTTATCCTAGCCAAAACATTTGATAGGAAATCCAGTGATATTATAATAGTGTCTAGGGTTTACAAGTAAATAAGAAATAGCCGAAATTGTTACATTATTAAATTCCAGCTACTAGCCACAAAAGTGGATAATACAAACAAAACCGTAGGGTCTCGTAGGGAAAATGGGTTTCCATCAATGGCAGGGCTACTTTGGTACCGCCCGTCACAGTATGTGGCCTAGATCACCGTACCGAGGAGTACGGCCGCTCCCCTGCAACACAAGGCCGGGACCATTCCTTACTGAACAGTCCCGAATAAGACCACCCCGCAGTTGGCTGCAGATCTAACTGCCCACAAAGCCAAAATAAAAAGGGACATCTAGACAGGGATGTATCTTGCTCTCCAGTGGGAGCTACCCACGAAGCCTTGCTGCACCTCCCCTGTTTTAGCCATTCCCGGTTGATGAGGCTTGAGGCTGCGATTACCTTTGTAGGACACATCTATCTTAGAATGCTCATCGTCCACCTAACGATGTTCTGAAAACATTCAATCCATACTAGTTCGTTCCGGGTTCGAACGAAACCGAAGGCACTATCTCGTTGCACTCATTTTGGAATCACCCTCAGAGTCAAGGACCATAGCCCTTGTACTCTGAATCACCATCTCGAACCTATAAGCACTATTCCGTCAAACTCATTATGGAATCACCCATAGAGTTATACTGACGTATAGTTCTTACACCTCAAGTCTTCAGTTGCACTCCACTTGGATTCACGACCTAACGTTTATTTTGGATCGGTGTGGTTTTCGGATATCCAAATATGGAAACCCGATCTCAGTCTCACCGAATCCAAATGCCATTTTTAATGTCCAAGTTGTACTTAAGGGATTTAAACAATAGATATTCAGAAATTTCACTTAACATAAAGGGATGATTCACAACACAGATAGATAATCATATATTATCACCTTCATCCATATATATCACGAAGTAGCATATATCACATCTCAGATATAACACATTCACATCATCACATATCAACCAAAGACATATAATATCAACCAGTATCATTAACTCGTCTAATGATGCTTATCAACCAATCAATAAACACCCATACACAAGGTTGATTCAACTTAAATAATTTAATTAATTCTTTATTAAATTGATTCTTATTTAATCACTTGGACTATCATCAATCCATCCTACCATTCATTAATTAATTACAAATAAACATCACTTAATTATTCTCTTTAATTAAGCTCTCTTGATTAATTATCTCTTAATTACTTTAAGTTATTATTCATTAATTACAATATTAATTAATCATCTTGATTAATAACTTCTTAATTATCCAAGTAATTATCTTCTTAATTACCCTTTAAAATTAATCACACTTGATTAATTATTCTTTAATTATTCTGATAATTATTTCTTAATTATTCTTTATAATTATTCACACCTAATTAATCACTTTTAATTAATCACAATTGATTAATTACTTTTAATTAATTATACTTAATTAATTACTTTTAATTAAAACACTCTTGATTAATTACCTTTAACTAACCATATTTGATTAATTACTTTTAATTACATTTACTAATTAAAACTTGATTATCATTAAATTATTAATTAACAATTAATTAATTATTTTCATTTATTAATGATTACTTCATTAATTAAATTTCTTTTTAATTAATTACTTAACAAGTAATTAATCACATAATTAACTACTCTTAATCCTTTTATTAATTAACCATTAATTAAATAATTTAAGCCTTTAATAAATTTATTAATTAATTCTTTAATTAATAACTCAAGTGATTAATCCTTAATCACATCCACTTAATTACTTAATTACTTCATCAAGTAATTAGATTAAATTAACTCATAAATGATTAACTTAATTTAATCACAAATTTATTACTTAATTAATTATTTAATTAATCATTTAAATTTAATTAAATGATTCATAATTTCTTATATTAAAAAGATCCCAAATTAAGGAAATCGTTTTCTAAATTAAATCATTTATATTTACCAAAATACTTTGATAAAAATTGAACTATCTTAATTATTTCCACAAACTTATCTAGCTTTAATTAAATCAAAATTCTAAATTCACATAAGGTAAATCTTTATTAAAATGAATTTCCAAATTCTGATCATTTCACTTTATTTTGAAATAAAATGTAACATTTTAAAAATCAATTTATAGTTAAACACATTTTAAATTACCTTTAAATCTTTAAAACTTTTCCCAAAGTTAATCAATAAAACTTAAACTAATTTATTTCAAAATTCACTTATTTTATTTTAAAACTTCCATAATTTAATATATATAAATTTGTTTAAAACTATAACTTGAAACAATTTAGTTTTATTGGTTAAAACTTGTTTATCTTTTGTTTAAAACCTTAATTATTTACAAAAAATCTGATTTCTTTGCTCAAGCCTTTAAAAACATAGCCGACAACTACCCAAGACTTGTTCGACCTAAAACCCGAGCCAACCCCTACATAAACCCAAGTAAAACCCACGTTTACTCCGAGTTAACCCAACCTATCCCCTGCTTCGAGCTCAACCCACACGAACCCGAGACCTTCTTCGAGTTTCCCCCCTTCTTCTCTTCTCCTACCCAAAACCACTTCCCAGATGCACACGGTTGTGCACATCAACGTGCACGACCACGCCGGTCGTCGGCGAACCCCACACTATCTTCCACCAAGTCACGAATGACCTCGACAACAACTCGCAATACCCAGAACCACCATTCTTTCGAAAATCGAAAATTTCGACATTCGAACCCATCAACTCGAAACAATGTGACCATAAAATTGCTCACCGTCGACCATCCCCTACACGAGACACCTCGCCACCTTAGCCGAAGCTTCATCACAATCCCCTAATTCCACGGCAATGCATGCGATTCCCTCCGGTTGTCTAACGACGCCGTGAACCCCATTGAACAGCGATGACAAAAACCAGGGCGTTAAACCCTAATCCATCCATTATCGGTCGACTCAACCATTAATAAATTCTCAATGCATTTTTCCTACGACCATCGAGACCCCCTCGACCTCCCTGCACAACCACGACGCATCGTTCACCGTCGTTCACCATCAATTTGCCGAAATGCCCAAAACAATTTACACGAAAATTCTCTTTGATTACCAATCTAAAAATTATGATTTGTATCCCAAAAATCATGATTTCCCATTAGTAATCCAATTATAAAATCAAAACCTAAATTTGAATCTAAATTTTTTTGACCCAAATCAAGATTTTACTGTAAGTTTAAAATTTCTGAGCCAATATTTCACTTTAAAATCTTGTAAATATTTTTAGATGATAGATTACTTGTTTACAATCAACTGCTGCTTATACATCAAAAGTCAATACGAATTCAATATGGAATTATTGATTTTAATATGAAATTGGAGCCTGTTATATTACACAGAACACAAGTTTACTTCACAGGCAAAACAAATATACCCTAATTCAAACATACATTCAAATTTAAATCAAATATTCCATCAACATCATGTTGTTCAATCATAGGAACAAGTTGAATCCAATGTTTAAACTGTTTTTAAAAGATTTATTTACTCACCTTATATCCAGAAAACAGAAAATGTTCCCAGGCTTGTTGAAATTTCTGCATTCTTCTTGAATTTGTTGCTTGATTAATATCAGTTGCATGTTGATGTTGAAAACAATTTTTTGCTTGATTGAATTAGGAAACCTGAAGATCTTGCTTCCCAGATTACCTTCCTTTGCTATTTCAGATTTTTTTTTTAGGTTTCACAGATTTCATTTTTTTCCAGATCTTTGTTTTGCATTTGTATTCAATTTTGTTGAAGATAAGGAAAAGATCTTGCTGAAGAATAAAATCTTTCATTTTATTATTTACAATTTAATTTAAAATTTAATTATTAAAGAGAATGACATGTGTCTCTTTAATGTTTATGTACTTACAAATGTCTCTTACATAATTTAATATACTTACAAGTGTCCTTAAGGTTTAATTAATATTTACAAAAGTATTTTCTAATGTTTCATAAATGTTTTAAATGTTATCTTCTTTTTAATAATCTATTTAAGCTATATACAATGTATTTATGTAATATTATAAAATGTTTTTATCATATAAAAATAAACTTTAGACTTTAAGAAATATCTTAAAAGTAAACTCATATAAGCATTTATAAATAACTTATATTTTAAATCAATTTAATTTTATCACTTATTTATAAATTGAGAAACTTTGTTTATCTCTTTATATAAAAATTCTTAAAACAATTTTATATTATGATAAAATTAAGATGAAGAAAAATAAAAACAAATGAACTTTTTAAATTTAAATCTTATTTAAAACAAAAGCTAAAATATATTCTCCGAGCCAAGTACCATAGTCTGGCCTCCGCAGGCTTTTCCGGATCTCCTTCCTTCGCTTGTGAAACTTGAAAGCACATGCAATCGGTCAAACCTTTCTCTGACTCCCACGGCGGCCAATCCGGTTGGGATGGTGGTTCGTTTTCCATCTTAAAAGCTTGGAGTTCGGCTCGTCTGTCATCCCCCATTCTCCCTATACTCTCCTTCATATAGGACGCCAGAATCCCTCCTAAAGTGTCTCTGTTCATGTGGCGAACCCTTCATAAGGGATTGCCAATTGATGAGAACCTTCAGCGGATTGGTATTCCTTTTGTTTCCCGTTGCAGGTGTTGCGGCAACGGGAATTCAGAATCTTTGGATCATTTAATCTTTACCGGTTTCTCAGCCAGATCCTGTTAGAATTATTTCGGTGATCTTTTAGGTATCAGAGGTAGCAACAACTCGTCGGAGGATTTACAGTTGACCTGGTGGAACAGAATCAAAGGTAAATCTCTTCGTTCTGTTGTTTTTCGCTTAATTCCTTATCTGATCTGCTGGCACCTATGGTGTGCACGGAATAAGGCAATTTTTGAGGAAACTCCCATGGATCCCGTCTCCGTTATTTGCCGGGTTAGAAATGATGTTTTTCTTGCTTTTCGAGGCAGACCTTTCAAGGGATCGATTAGCTCTCGTTCTGGCCATCTAGTGGCTCTGTTATCTATTTTCTGTTCTCAGCCTCCCAATAGGGCGGGAGTTGGTTGATGAACGTCCTTAAGACAGGTGGTTCTGGCTTACCCGACTCCGTAATCCCCCCCCTTTATTTTTTCCTCTGATTTAGTGGCTTCTGCTTGCAGGCTCTGGTTTTATAGGTTTGGTATGGGGTCTGTTATTTCTTCTATAATGCTTGGATTTGGGTGGTCGCTATTCTGGTTTTTGTTTTAACCGTTCTCTTTTTCGGCTGCCTTTGCTGGATCTCTTCCTTTTGTATTGTTTCCTCCTCTGGGAGGAACCTTCGGCAGCTATTTCCGCTTATTCTGATTTTGTTGTGTTTATTAGCGGCTTCTTCGCCGTGTTTTGACTTTTCGCCTTCTGTCGGCTGATTTATTCGTTTTTTCCTGTCTTATTTTGTTTTTTCCTGTTTCGGCTTGCTTCGCCGGGTTTTGGGTTTATTTTACTATTGGTTACCTGTCAGGCTTGTTGACAGCTAGTGTTGTTTATTTATATAATTCTTGTTTCAAAAAAAAAAAGCTAAAATATATGTTTATAAAATAAGAAATTAACTTTGTGATTAAAATTTAAATCTCAATTATCATTTTAAAAGCATTAAATCAAATTAAACTTTCAAATTACAAAACTATATATATCTATAATAAAGTTTGGAAATACTTATTAAATTCAAATTAATAAAATTCCTATTTCAAATATGTATATACAAATATATATACACATTTCAAATAGAAAACATTTTAACATTACATTTGAAAATTACTGAATTAAATTTTGAAACACAAACCCAATCATAATATATATATTCATATATATTACAATTTGAATATATATTAGCTTTTAAAACTTCCTATTTACAAGATATATCAATACATATATATTATAAATAGAAAATATTTTTGATTAGCTTCTGGAAAATAAATCTTACCAATATTAAATTGCCAAAATAGATATTCCAAATTAAAATATTATAAATTTTCAAAAGAATTATACTTGCATATTTATATTGTTAAGAAAAATTGTTGATAGATATTTATCAAATCATTATTATCAGCCTTTGAAATAATTTTAAACAATCAATTTATAATGTAAAATGATCAAATCAATTTAATTATTAATAAAGATTATTAAATTGATATTGCTCAAAAATTCCGGGTCGTCACAAAATCCAAATAAAATTCGTACCTAAACATCTGATGCCACCTATTTATGCAAAATGGTTGACGACTCTTCATATGGAGGCAAGTATTTAGAAATTTATTTAGGGTGTTATTGATAAGCTTGAGATAAAATAACTCAATTTGCAGAGTGAAACTGAAATGTACATTGAATTAACTATATACTTTGAACCAATGTGTTGTTAGATGTAAGTTGAATTAACTTTGAATTTGTGCTGTTAGTTGATGTATTGTTAGTTGTAGATCTCTGTGTTTTCGAAGTTCTTGTGTCATAATTTTTTTTTATAAATTTTTTACATGGTAGGGGGCATCACGTGGTTAGTATTTTTATCACATAGTAAGGGAAAGAGGTAGGTATTTTTATAACGCATTGGCTATACGTGAATCTTATCCTAGTGCACGTTTCCTGTGCATTATTAAAATTTTTAACCACGTTATAGCAGTACATGGTCCACGTTATAGTAATGCATGGTGAAAAAAACTAATTTTTTTGGTTCTCACGTGTATCCCCTTTCAGGGCCGGTCCTATGAGTTTTGGTACCTAAAGCCAAAAGTGAAAACAAGGCCCCTATACAGAAATTGATATTATGCCCATTAATTAAATCATTAAAAATTTATAATTTTAATAAATAATGAGCAGAGAAAAAAAGAAAATAACTTTATTCATGATAATAATTCAAGTTGTACACCAAAATTAATATCAACCATCGATGAACATTTTTCTAGCCTTTTGACTCGCAAAATTACTTATAATATTATCACGTTCAAGTTCATTGACCATATCTTGTTCAATCGACAAAAGTGCCAAACCGTTTAATCTTTCTTGTGACATAGTGGAGCGAAGATAAGACTTTATCAACTTTAGCTTTGAAAAACTTCTTTCGGCTGAGGCAACTGTAACTGGTATAGTCAAAATTATTCGATATGCTATCCAAGCATTAGGAAAATTTAACTCTCTCGAACAAGAATTTATGAAATTCAGCAGCTCAATTGCTTTTGTTTTTTCCTTTGGCAAGATAACTTTCAATACTTTTAACTCTGAAAATAACTCTCTTCCATCAATATCAGAGTGCAAATCATGTGTCAAATATTCTTCAAGTTTTAAACAATGACTTTTCAGTTTCTCATCGTCTACGGAAGTGAATTTTTTTAAATCAAATAAGAAGCCAAACTTATCATCATATTCTTTGAATTGCTCAAAACGAGTCACTAACGAAACACGTGCTTTATCCACAATTTGCAAAAAGTAATTGATTCGAAATGATTCTTCTGATGTTTGCATCGGTTCTTCAACATTCGCATCTTCATCAAACTGTTTCTTTCTACGAATAATTCTTTTTTGAGGAAAAATGGGTTCAATATCCAACATATGAGCTATCTCTTTAGCATCAGCCATCGTAGAATTAAATCCCGTGTTTCTGAAATCTTCAAAAAAATCAATAAGCTCTTGCAATCTAGCGATAGCAACATCAATTTGCATATCTTCAGTTTGAAGAATCTTGCTAACAGTGTTTACATTTTTCAACATTTCATACCAAATGCACAATCCGAATAAGAATTCAAAATTTTCAATCTCATTTGTTACAAGACTTCTAGCTTCACTCTTCGCCATAGAATCCTTGGTGCTATTTGACAAGGAAATTAGAGCATCTCTTATCTCCACGCTTTGATATCTTATAGATTTTACTGCTTCAATGTGACTTTCCCAACGTGTGTCTGATAATGGTTTAATAGTACAACCTGATACATGATTTTTAAAAACTTGCCATCTCTGTGTGGATGAAGAAAATACATTAAATATCCGTTGGATCACCCCAAAAAAATTTAATGCTTTAGGACACGATTTAGCCATATCACACAGTACTAGATTAAGACTATGACAACCACAAGGTGTGTAGAAAGCTCTTGGATTAATTTCTAATAGTCTTTGTTGCACCCCTTGGTGTTTTCCTTTCATATTTGATCCATTATCATAACCTTGTCCTCTAATATCATAAATATCAAGCTTAATATCCTCTAATACTTCTTTAAGCTTGTTAAAAATTCCAAGTCCAGTAGTATCATCCACCTTTAGAAATTCAATAAAAAACTCTTCCACTTTTACGAGATTAGTCGAAACATTAACACATCTTATTACAAGAGACATCTGTTCAACACGACTAATATCCGGAGTGCAGTCTAATATAACTGAAAAATACTTGGCCTTTTTAATTTTTGCAAGAATTTTATTTTTAATTTCATTCGCCAATGTGAGTATTAACTCATTTTGAATTTTGTGTCCAAGGTAATGTATATGAATTTCTTTTTGTTCAACCCGTCGAACATGTTCCTGCATTACTGGATCAAATTCTGCTATCATTTCAATTAGTTTACAAAAAAGACCATTATTTTGTTCATAAAGCCTTTCGTTCGTTCCACGAAATGCTAAATTATTGGAAGCAAGTGTTTTCACAACAGCAATTATTCTTATCAACACTTCCTTCCAACGTTCTTTTTCCTTCTGTATTTGATCTATTACACTTTGATCTATAGTTGCTTTGACTTTCAATCTTGTTTCCAACTCAATCCAACTGCTCATATTCAGAAGATGATCTTTACTACTTTCATGTTGTTTCAGCTTAGTACTAAGGTTGCGCCAATCATTAATTCCTTCATTAGCAAGATGACTAGTCGTTGTTTGATTTGTGAATAATTTGCAACAGAAACAAAATACTTTATCAAGTGAAGTTGAATATACCAACCATTTTCTATCTTGTTTATCCCCGTTAGGCAAATGTCTGACATATAATGTGGAAGAAAAATGTCTATTAATAGCATCTTTTGGAAAATCAGAGTCACTATTTTTTAATACTCTAAAAGGACCTCTTTCAACTAGCAAGTCTCTCATTTTTTGATCAATTTTTTTCCATGTACCGGGATCATTTGATACTAAACTAACATTCTCCACATGTGATGATGAATCAATATTTGCTTCCTCCTCGCTCATATTTTCATTGTCACGTTCGTTCATTAGAATATCATCATCAACATTATCATCATTCTCATCAATAAGGGGTACATTATCCACATTCAAACTTGAACTTTCTACTGGACTACTTTTGATGAAAAATTTATTAAGAGCGCCTTTCTGCGAATTAGTGAGTTCCTCTAGCCTTCTTTTTCTAGCCCTTTTGGCGTGTCCAGATTCTTGTTTACCCATTTCTAAACACTATAAAAGTTCAAATAAATAGTTGTTATACAATTGATTTCAGTAATTGAATTTTGATTTTACATTTCATTGTAATTGAACACGATAATAAAATTCAATTGAATATGACAATACAAATGACCGATTTAAGCCTTAGAATCATAGAAATATTATGATATCCAATTATCATACTATTACTGATTATTGCATTATTGCATAACAAAAACAATTATGTAATTGGCTTAAAATCAATTTGAAAATGTTTGGCTTAAAAGCAATTATGTAATAGACTAATAGGCTTTCAAGTTTCATAATTAAATGCAATAACTTCTACCAATCTCAGTAATAGGCTTAAAAGCAATTATGATAGGCTTTCAAGTTTCAGGCAAATGTTGTCAACATTCAAGTTATTGCATTTCACTTGAGAATTGTGATACAACATTGTCAACAGTCAACACATATTAGATATTACATGAATAAAAAATAAGGGATTCACATGAACAGTTGCATTCATCTCTATGTTTTTGTTTCGATATTTTTGCTAAAACATAAGGGATTCACTTATTATTTTTATCAAAAAAAAATAGCTAATAACCTGATAAGGATTGATTGCCAAGCATTGCAGCAAAGGTTTGGCCTGAAACTTATTTTTTATTCGAGTGCTTCTTTTCATATAATTCATATTGAAATTGATATTACCTGCTTCTGTTTGCTTAGGTAGGAGACTGCAATCAGATGAGATCCACTGGAGCTGCCGACTGCCGTCACCGTCAGTTCTACTGCCGTGGTGCTGGTGTGGTGCCGCTGGAGATTGGAGCCGTCACTTCGCCAAGCCCTAGCTTTGAATCGCGAGGAGATGCGATTCGACGAGGAGATGCGATTCGACGAGGAGATGCGAGGAGTCAGGAGCCCTAGCTTTGGAGCCGATCGACAGCAAGAAGGAGAGGAGATGCGATTCCACGAAATCGCGGCTGCGTTTTTTTTTCCCCCCTTTTTCTGTATGATCCGTAAATTATTTTGTGCCCCAGAAATATCGATGCCCTAAGCGGTTGCTTCCCCCGCTTTGGGGAAGGGCCGGGCCTGTCCCCTTTGCAAATCATGTTCCAGTTCGGATAGCATGTACGTGATTTGTATTTTATCCATGTGGTGGAAATGTGTGATTATAAAGTAAAATAACATATACTCTATGCATGGTTTTCTGTAATTCACATTCTTCCACTGTGCGGTGGCTGTAAAATTTGGAGAAAAAAAAAAATTGCAGAGCGGATCAGCATAGAAACTGACGCACAAATGAAAAATAACATCACATAGCATAACAAAAACAAACAAACAACTTCACATAGCATACCAAAAAACATACAAACCACTTCGTAAATGACAAACAACTTCAAATGGCATACCATAAAACATAAAAACAAATTCGCAAATAACAAAATACTTCACATTGCACAATATCATAATAAGTCAACATTATAAACATCTTCACAAACATACAAAGTTTTCTATTACAATATAGCATACCAAAATTCCTTGATAAATTGTCAATAAAACATAATGTACCAAAAAACACTACATAATATCGTCCTCTAATACAAAATACATAATAACTAGATACGACGATGAATGTAGCATCCACTAGCAACTCTAGCGCTATCAATTGCATTTGGATCAGCTTGAGTATTTACTTCACCCAAAAAGCCATGCACATCACTTAAACTTCAAGTTTAAAATGAACAAAAAAATATTTTTAATTTATATTGTCGTGATTATCATTAAAACTTCAGTGCTATATGAAATTGAATTTACCATATGCAATTGCTCATAGGCCCGCAGAAAAGTGATGCTTCAACCATGACACTATTAGGTAACATAGCTGGATTTTTTGAATCCTTAATAACTATAATATCTATACCACTCAATATAACCATCCATGCAATTCAAATAAGATTGATTGAGTGGTATCAATTGATGTCCTTCCGCAACAACTTGATGATACCAATGCTCTTATATACTTTCTAAAAACCAATAACACACAAGTGTATGTAGTTGAAGTTGCTCCTCGTCGAGCACTTGTAGTGACCGAAGAATATGAGGTATGGAAATGTTCTATACTCTTCTAAACTGTCCCAATATCTGGTAAGATGATATGATTCCACGATGTTGAGAAAAAAAATGCAACCATTGTAACGAACAATATCATAAGATGAATGAAAGTCATGTGCATAGATGTACGTATCGAAAACAATATTTAAAGAAATGACAGGATAGTAGTTAACATTACGGTAGAACTTTATTAATTTACTATTATCAGTTTTAAATGAAGATGTTACCTGAGTTAGAATATTATCAGGAAATATACGTATATCGATGACTAATAAAAGATGGATTCCATCAAGCAGCATGGGGTAAAATTTTGAAGTATATTTTTATGGAAGGATGAAAGCATAGAAAATGCTCAAATATCCATGTCTTTAATAAGCAAAGGTAACCAACAGTTTGCTTAACACCAATACGACCTGTTAGTCTGGGCTACCTATACATAAATGCCAGTGTTGTTATACCCTATGAATAAGTATTAACGATACCCATATCTTTTAATGGATCTAAAAGTTTCATATGCACGCGTGACTTGATTTTATCAGTAAACAAAGTGTTGCCTAGTAAGAACAAGAGATAAGCACGAGCAGCATGTCGAATTTCTCTATCAGTCCAATCATCACTAACATCCTTGAACTTCTCAAATAACAGAGACAGACTTAATTTATAGCCAACTCTGTCATTTATTACAAAATTGCTTCTGCTTTACAAAGGGCTAGATATTTAGAAATAATCTTAACTACATGTTCCATAACAAATGAAAGACTTTGTATAAGTTTTCCTCCATCAGAATGTGTAATTAAGATGATGCATCATCAAGGGTAAACGTAATCTTACCAAATGAAATATGGAAGGTATTAGTCCTTGAATGCCAAGGTTCTATAAAAGCTGATATCAGTTTTTTTTAACGCTCCTATAACATATGTTAATGGAGAACAAGACAGATGATCCAATAATATTTATGTATCTAGTGACATTTTCTAGAAACTTCCACTCTGCCACATTGTGTGCACAACTGCCACATTTAAAGGGAGATCATTCCTACAGCAAGATGAATATACATCGCTTTGATGACTCTAAAGCATTGTATAAAAAAGATCACAAAAACTAGATTAAAATGCCTCACTCTTCAATATTTTCGAAGCAACATGAGTCTCATAGTCTTTGATCACAGTACTATATCTTGGCCCACCACAATCATTTTCTACTTGTTTGATGTCATTTTCCATCTCGCCATCATCATCCATCTCGCCATCATAATCATAATCTATGTCAATACCGGGTTCCTATCATCTCCCATCTCTTTCCCCCTTTTCCCTCTCCCATTCCACTTACAACATCTTCTGCCTTCTCTTCGTTGCCTTCGACATTTGCATTTCTATTTATGACCTCATTTTCATGCAAACTACTCTCTTTGTCTCGTTTCTCTTCACTTTTCTACAACTTTTTGAAATAGTCATTCAAGTTGAGCCATATGTAAATATCAAAACAATATATTCAGATTTAAAAGTTCAGTTATTCGTTGAGTTGGTTACACAGTTTCAAATTTCAAAAATGGTATGCAACAAGTTATTTTTACAATGTAAACCCAATACATGGCAAAAATAACAATTACGTAGGCAACTTTGCATGATTTCTTTTTTTTTTCCACATAGGGCTTCTGTGTGGACAAAAACTCGACATCACAATTAAACTATGATAGCGTAATCTTTACACCATAGTGTAGGTACAGGATAAAGACTGCACATCGTAGTTTAACTCCAATGGTGTGAGATGGTGTGCATGAGACGGTGTGCATGAGTGAACGAGAAATGGACATCATGGAATGGAGTTTTGGTTATTTGAGACTATGATGGAGTATGGGTTGCATGAGCTTCTAGGGCTATCGTAGGACATAGCTAGTGCACGTGCACTACAAGAACGGCACCAGATAGCGACGGCTTTTAGCCGTCGCTGGCTGTCGCTAGCCGTCTCTAGCCGTCGCTATATTTGCCGTCGTCCAATAGTATAGCGACGGCTTTGGCGACGGCTCCGTCACACAAATGGCGACGGCTCGCGACTGCAATTGTGCCACGTGGAAATTTTCTAACGTCTAAATGTCGTCGCTAGGCGTCGCTAATCTGAACCAAACGGTCGTCGCTAGCCGTCGCTAATCTGTACCAAATAGCAGTCTCTAGCCGTCGCTAACCTGGGTAAAATTCTGTGCACCTGCACAGCCCATATACACTTCAAACAATAACTATTAAATACCATCATCACAAGCGCTATACACTATATTCATCAACTATAACCATCATATAACATCAATATACATTCAAACAATATAAAATCCAACCAAATCCATTAACCGGAATATGTACATAGTAAACCGAAATATCTACATAATATCTCGAAATATATATACATAATATCCAACCAAATCCAACAACTAGAAGTCATCAAAATATGTACATAATATCCTGAAATATATATACACCAAACCAACCAAAATGTGTATATACCAAACTATAACACGAGCAAACAAACATACCTAGTCCTCACCATCGATGCCGTCCTCTCCAGGCATCCTCCCATGCAGTTGCAAATAAGCTGCAATCCGCTCATCCAGCTGTTGCTCGAAGAAACTCTTCCTCTAGTTATTTATTTCATCCACTGTCGCCTTCAACTGAGCAATCTCCGCTTCTTGCTGCGACCTTCTGTATGCACTCTGCATTCTCATCGCCTGTAAAATAGTTCATAATTATTTATATATTAGTATATATATAAAATTATTTAACTATTCATATGCATGAGTAAATTTATATATTAGTACATGTCAAAATTTACCTCTACATTTCCATAGCTATACCGTCGACTGGTCCGAGAAGGCGGGTCAATAATAGCATCCCAAATATGGTTCTCCTCTTCTACCGTAAGCTCTTCTCGACCAGTGGACTGTGCTACCCGAGCCCGCTCAGCTTCGTACTTCTCCTGCGATTACAAACAATTGTTTTACATGATAAAAACCGAATTTCAAGTTTTTGAAAATAAAATAAGACAAAATATTGTTATTAACAATAAATTAATTTACCATTGCGGATTGTGATTTGTCATCCGTCCACTCGTAGGAAACATTGCCCTCTTCGTCAGTCCTCTCCACGGCATGCGTCACCTTGAACCGCTCGGCCATTGCTAATCTGATTATAAAATATTTTAATAAAATGTAAACACAATTTATAAATTTAATTACCAGCTCTCTCTTATGCTCCTGAAATGATTTGGAGCCACCACGGTGCAATGCAGGACTTTTATTCCTGTTTGCCCGGTTCCACGCAGATAACTCCTACAAATTAAGATAAATTATCACGTATATATCTTGTGAGATTTATATTAGATTTAAATAACAAAGCAAACATATATTACTTACTTTTGCTGCCGGACTGTCTCAAAGCCGAAGAAAATCATTCCATACATCCTCACTCATCCAGTTCGGCTTTATCCCTCAATTCTTAGCCTTGGACAATGTATCCCTGTAATTTTTCCTCATTCGTTTGTTCCAGTGATTTAAAAAAACGTCCAAGTCGTCAGGGCCAATGCGGACTGCAGCCTGTAAATTAAAATTATTTTAAGTTATATAGATTATATTAATTTACAACTGAAATTCAAACTACTACTTACAAGTAAATCCGCCTGTTTCAATCACTATCACATAACAATTATATCAATAACGATCAGTCTTCATCGTTTTCTGATTCAGACTCGGTCTCGTATTCTATCTCATTTTCTTCGGTACTTTCGAATGCATCTAATAAGACGTTCGATTCATCATTCAAAGGCCCCACATCAATATCATCAGTTATTATTATTTCTGTATTTGGTTCAAGGTCGGCTTGATATGCTGCTTCATCTGGAATATTATTTCCATCAAACGTAAACCTTGGTTTCGTTTTGAAAACAGCAGCCCAATCCGCTTTATCTCTTTTCAAAGATGGATACGCAGCAAAATAAACTTGTAACGCTTGCTTGGCTAATACAAAAGGATCGTACTTATAGTAGTGTGATGTATGCCTTATTTCAATAAGTTTATACTCTTTATGCACGTTGATTCCGGAACCAGGAACGTTACTGAACCAATTGCACTGAAAAAAAACCTTTTCTAAAGGTTCAACATAATATGTCAACTCTAGAATCTGTGTTAAGACGCCGTAAAAATCTTTTAAATGCTCATCTGGATCATCACTGCCTTTGACAAATACCCCGCTGTTATATGTTAATTTTTCAGCCCTGTAATCTTTCATGTTGAACTTAAACCCATTGACGAAGAATATTGGATAAGTCTTCACATATCTTTTCGGTCCAATCGCAAGATGTCATATGCCTTTATCAACGACACAGTTTCTTGGCTCATAAACATAGTTCAAATACCATTTGGCAAATTCGTTACTGAGATCGCCAGATGGATACTGTGATTCGTAGATACTGCATATATGTAATATGTGTTATAATTATTATGTACGTACAAGTAAATTACAAGTGAATTAATTATTACCTGATAAATGGTGCGACTTCGACACAATTTAAAAGAACATACGTGTGTGCTACATGGTGGTCTCTATCGTCCAACCATATTTCCACACATTTTCCACCAGGTCTACCATGTTGTCTAAAAACAGATAACATTGTTTGAGAAGAGTTTTGTTCAACGACTTCCTCATTTCGAGGAAGAGTTACAAACAATAAGTTCACATCGTCCTTAAAGTAGTGAGAGAAAAAAATCAGGCTTCTTCTTGAAGATACGATTTGCATATCGAACCCTCAACTCGGGCTTTTTGTCGAATCTTCTTCTTCAGATGATTCAAGTACCTATTAAGATATTTATTACATATTTAGATATACAAATTTGAATTTGAAATTGACATGAACATTACACATGTTAATTTATGTCTCAAACGGATACATCCATCCATATTGCACAGGACCTCGAAGAAGTGCTTCGGATGGAAGATGAATAGGTAAATGCTCCATTACGTTAAAGAAACCAGGCGGAAGTATTTTCTCCAGTTTGCATAGCAATATGGGTATTTCTACTTCAAGTTTATGTATACGATCCACCTTTAATGTTGTCGAACAAAGCTGTTTATAAAACAAACATAACTCTGTTATAACGTTCCATACTTTTACGGGCAACAGTTCTTTGAAAGCCACGGGTAGTAAATATTCCATCATGATATGACAATCGTGACTTTTCATCCCACTCAGTTTACTATTTTTGAAGTCAACACATCTACGAATATTGGAAGAAATCCCATCAGGAAATCTTAATTCTTCCACCCACTTTAGCACAAGTTTTACTTGCTTATTGTCTAGCTCATAGCATGCTTTCGGTTTGTTATTGTCATTAGGCTTCATATGAAGTTCCGGGCGCTTACAATAGTTTGGTATATCAAGCCTTGAATTCAAATCGTCCTTGGTTTTGCCCTTTACATTCAAAATTGTATTAAACAAATTATCAAACACGTTCTTTTCGTTGTGCATCACGTCAATATTATTTCGGAGTAAGAGATCTTTCCAATATGGTAACTCCTAAAATATACTTTGTTTGCACCAATTATGAATGTCTGACTTTCCTGCGATTTCAATCTGGACTCCAGTTTCATGTATCTTTGGATAGTCTCTTACAATTTCGTATATTTCCTCGCCTGACCAAACCTTGGGTGGTTTCAGATTCTCTTCTCTGTTAGCTATGAAAATTTTCTTATCTCTTCTAAAAGAATGATTGGGATGAAGAAAACACCGATGACAATCAAACCACGAAACTTTCCTCCCATATCGTAACGAAAATGCTCGTATTTCTTCCATACAACAAGGGCATGCTAGACGACTGACTGTACTCCAACCAGAAAACATCCCGTATGCAGGAAAATCATTAATCGCCCATAACAAAGAAGCGAATAACCGAAAACTTTTTTTCGTTGATACATCGTAAGTTTCGACTCCTTTATTTCACAATTTCTTCAACTCTTCGATCAATGGTTGTAAATAAACATCAATTCCTTGGGTTGGATCATGAGGGTCGGGAACGACAGTGGTGAGAAACATATATGGTGTCTTCATACACATCCATGGAGGTAAATTATACGTAGTAACGATAATTGGTCAGGATGAATATTTACTACCAAACTGTGAAAATGGTTAAAATCCATCCGTACATAAACCAAGTCTGACATTACGGCTTTCCACAGCAAATGCGGGATAAGTCTTATCGAAATGTTTCCATGGTTCACCTTCGGATGGATGTATCAAAGTTCCTTCTTCCGCTGTTCTCACACTATGCCATCGCATATGACAGGCCGTAGTAGAAGATGCATATAATATTTGAAGTCTGGAAGTGATGGGTAAATAATGCATTCTCTTGTACGTGACTTCTTTCCCTTTCTTCTTTCTTGGTTTGTATCTTTCTTCGTTACATATTTTGCATTTTCTGAGGTCAACGTCGTCTTTCCAATACAACATGCAACCTTTCACACATGCATCTATCTTCTCGTACGGTAGACCGAAAGGGGACATCAATTTTTTTACTTTATAATGACTATCGCACATCAGATTATTGGGTGGCATGTGTCGTTTTGCAGCTTGTACAACTGCTGTAAATGCAGCTTCCGTAAGGTTGAATTTTGATTTCATAGTTATGTATTCGGCAGTTACTAAAAGTTCGGTTCCGCTTTTACATCCGTCCCACAACGGCCTCTTAGCAGAATCCAACAAATCGTATATTTTTTTAGCTCCCGTAGTCGGTTCTTTTTCGACATTTTCGTCTTCATCGACAGCTTCAGTTGTAGAAAACATTGATCGTGCTGCATCATCCACCATATTTTCTATCGGATTCGTCATCATATTACCGTCCTCTAACACTTCAGTATTAGGTGTAGGTTCAACAAGTTCTCCATGACGATCCCAGAAATAATAATCAGGCACGAAACCATATTGATACAAATGTACTTCAACTATATCCGGTTTCCAATGCTTCAAATGTTGGCACTTACTACACGGGCAACGAATTTCTGTATTTTTTCGGTTATTAGATTTAGCAAATATAATAAATTCGTGTACACCGTTGTATAAATGTTGCTTTATTGATCCCTTCTTTCCAGTTCTGACTTCATACATTCAAGTACGGTCGGGAAAATAATTGAACATTTTTCCTGATTTGAAAATGCATGTTAGACAATTTAAATTATTAATTTTCAACCATTCTCCATTGTAAACAATTCATCGTTGCAGAAAATTCAAAATATAAACTTCACTTTATTTTTTTATTTTTTTATTTTTTGGTTTTCACTTCGGTGGTCAGTCATCCTACTTCCCATTACAAACACAATAATATAATTACATTTTATAAATCATTTCAGATTAAACGGTTCAACAAAATTTCGGCAGCACTTCCCATATGTTCCTTGTATCGTACACAAATGTATGTACACAGGGAACGTAAAGGAAATGCTGTCGAAATTTTATACACATTTAAAATGAAATGATTTATAATATGTAATTACTTTATTGTGTTTGTAACTTGTCCAATACATGGACAAATCCGACAAATATTGCATCAGATGAATATAAATGTCTGTTCCGTTACAAAACGAACATCCATATAACGATCATATACAACACTTGCCAGACGGGGCCAAAGCCAATCTAAGGGATAAAAAAATTTCTTTAAATTTTATCAAATATTGTTGTTCTTTTCAAATTTTGACAATGTTTCAACTATTTATATTTTATTTCAAAAATTTGTGTATTTAAATTTTAGTTCAACATTCAATTAACAATTTTAGTTCAATATTCATTTCTTTATTTTTTTACGACATAGATTTTATGTGGCTATTTGTTGTTGTTATATTCATTTCTTAATTTCTTTACAAAATCGATTTTAGTACAATATCAGTTGTTTTTAAAGTCATTTCCTAATTTTTTTTTAAAAATTAGATATTTGCAGAATTTTTAATGTTCTCATATTCATTTCTTAATTTTGTACAAAATTTATTTTTTGCAATTACAACCTTTTGCATTTTGGCCGTCGCTAGTCATCGCTAAAATTATTAAAATGGTCATCGCTAGCCGTCGCTCAATCAACAGGATAAATAGAAGAATTATCAATGAATATAATTAGAAAACAACAAATTCTAATTATCAAATAGATAATTAGAAAACAATAAAAATCTAATTATTAAATAAAAATTTGTCAATTTAAATTCACTTAACAACTTAAATTTGTAATTTATCAATTTCATAAACTATGAAATACTTTCATGTAAATTTATCAATAACCAAGTTAATCATTAATATACACTATTTTTTCACCTAACATAACTAACCATGTTAATCGCCAATACTAATTATCTACATCAACCATTTATTCAACTTCATGATAAACTAATTAATGTAATACCTAATTCAAGTTCATGATAATAAACTATTAACCTACCAAATCAACATACAACACTACTAATACCTAATTTAACAACACTACTAACACCTAATTTAACAACAAATCCCAATTTAACAACAAATCCTAATTGAATTAGGGTTTAAACTAAACCTAAAAACATCAAATTTACATTCAAACGAGAGATTAGAAGCATACTTACATGAATTTGGGTGATTTGGAGACGTTGAAAGGTGGAGCGGCGGGTGCGGTGACGGGGGGTGGCGGATTGGGGGAAGGAGATTGATTTTGGGGGAGGAAGGTAATGAATTTGCTGCTCTCGGCTTGGATATGTATATTACGTATAGCGACGCTAGCGACGGCCGCTTTTTTAGCCGTCGCCAGCCGTCGCTAGGCTCCATCGCTATACGAAGCCTTTCTAGCAGTGGTGATCGTCGTTGATAATTTCTAAGGTTTCGTTGAATGAAGGGAAGAAGGAAGTGCGCATAGCTTTATGAGATGAGAGTATAAAGCGAATAATTATACAGAAATTTAGGTATACTCGGTAAAAAAAAGGGTTTAAGGGTTTTTTTTTTTAAATTTTTGGTGGCTACTTGGCAACGAAAGGGGTTCAAAGCCTAGTATAATGGTGGCCATTTTGGAGAAAAACATTGGAATATTTCAACATCCAGGCCACATTAAAATAAAATGTGCTTTTTTCGATGTAAAATTGAATCAAAATGATCGGATTTTGAATTAAAGCTAAAAGGCTTATGGATTTAATTACCACGATACAAAACAGTAGTTATTAAACGCAATTCTAATTATTGAAGCGCCAAAGTAAAAAAAAAATATAAGTAAGGGATTATGGTCAATAAATTACATAAGCTCTAGTTATTCTCATAAACCCTTCTATGTAGTTAACATCAGACCTAGGGTTTGTGTCAATTCGGAAGCTAAAACAAGTTTTCATTTCATTTAATTAACAATTATAGATTTAGACACGACTCCTATCAATTTATTAATTTCCTTTAGTTTCTTTTCAATTAAATTTATTTACTCGAATCTAAGGTTTAATAATTAATCAAATCTATAGTATATTACATCGTAACAAGTGGTGTCAAAACTACCCTTCTTTGATTTTATTAAGAAACTAGAGTCAACCCGTGCTTCAGATACGGGTTGCGGCTATATTTTATTTTTCAATTATCAGTGTATCTTTGTTTGTTTTCTCATATATTTAATATTATATCGCTACTCCAAACAACGCATTTTGTAACACTTTTTCGATTTGTTCTATCGTCGCCTCCGCCGTTTTTTAACCACCTCCTCTGTTCTATCGCCGCCTTCTGCCACTGCCTCCGTCATTCGGTCACGCCTTCTGCCACTGCCTCCATCATTTTGTCGCTACCTGCT
The DNA here is from genome assembly GCA_030765085.1 of Allium cepa. Taxonomy (NCBI): domain Eukaryota; kingdom Viridiplantae; phylum Streptophyta; class Magnoliopsida; order Asparagales; family Amaryllidaceae; genus Allium; species Allium cepa. The sequence goes on along the minus strand of CM060938.1, from coordinate 397,176,331 downwards.
GCCACTACATCTGGTGATTTAACGAAGACAAAGGAGGATTAGGACTTTTGTTCTATTTCGGCAATCGATTGCAATCTAATTTTCAATTTCAAATAAGGTAATTACTTCCACTTTAGATTATTCATTAATGTTATTTTATTACCCGCTTGCTTTGTTAATGTTATTTTGAACAATAGTTGAACAAATTTATTTCCATAACTAATCATAATAATGAAATTGTAAAAAAAATTCTATTCGAAATATAATAGTGTTATCCCGCCTTTTGGCAAGGCCGTACAAGAAATTTGATTTTTAGTGGCGCTCAAAAAACGCTACAAAAAGTTTTGGTGGCGTTTTGATAAACGCCGCTAGAAAACATGCGACTAAAAATCCATGATTTTTTGTTGCATTTATTTTAACGCCACTATAAATGAATTTTTGCAGCGTTTTTTAAACGTTACTAAAGATCTTTTTTACAGCGTTTAAGAAACGCCACCGAAAAGGTGCCGTTTACTATCTTATTTTTTGTTGCACATATTATTATTTTTTGCAGCGTTTTTTGAATGCCATGGAGATTATCTGAGTTACTATAATTGTTGATTCTGTAGCGCCTTTTAAATGCTACAAAAAAATATTTTTGGTGGTGTTTTTTCTCCGCCACCGTATGTTTCGATTTTATTACCTGCTGTTTCATGACTACATCTGATTTCGCCTCCAATTCAAGTACTTCAAAACTTATGCAATAACGTAATATATAAACTGTGGTGATCCCTTTAATTTTTACACATAGATTTTTTTTTTTTACAAAAGGAATATATAATTGAATCCCATAATGTTAAGTTTGAATATTTAGAAAATTCATAGATTCTTTTCCCAAGATCCGGAATGACCAATATAATTATATCAGTTCATGATTCACCTTAAAATGGCTCTACATATTTGATGATATGTTTGCTTCTTTTGTTTTGTATGGGATGAATTTACAACAGGCACAATCAAATTTTCATTTCAGGTTGAACAATTATATTTGCACTGCATTTTTCAGATAGGTTGGAAATGCAAACTGGTATGCTTGGAGTTTGTATTTCAAAAACTTGGATTTTTTATATCATTTTCCTCAAGCTGAAAACACTTGCACAACATGAACTGTGGTGAAGTGATTCCAGGCTATAAGGGTTTGACCCTTAACCATCTAGGCTGGTCATGTTCCCATACTTACAACTTTCAGAACCATATTTCTTATGTAAACAATTTTTACAAACACTTTTCCTATCACAAGTTTGCTTCTATCATATAAAAGTTTTTCTGAGAATTTACTTTCCCCAGGCTTTCAACACAAAACAAAAATGTTTCCAAGTCCATTTCTTTTAAAACCCCTTTTTATTTTGAAATCAAATGCATAAATATGGGCCATACATTTTCTCAGAGATTATGCATCAACCAATATCTACTGCAAGCCATGCATAAACCATCTTATTTAAAACTTGTAAGCTTGTTTTTTTCTTCTGAAAATCAGTTATATTTGACTGTTTTTAATTGCCATCATCAAATCACCAAATAATTTCAAGCCAAAGGAAATAGGGGCTAACATGAACACATATCATACTAATTTGTTATATCAGTCTTCTCAGTTCAAAAAAAGATGACCAGACATTTATAAGAACATCAACTAATTACTTGCCATCAGAAACAAAGGTTTAGCTAAATACATGTTATAATCCAAGCACTCAGAAAAATCTCCTTACAGTTTTTTTTTCTACTGATAATAACTAGATCATTCATTACAAGCATCTGCAAATACAAAGCAAATTTTCTCTTATTTATACTAGCAGCTAATGCCTCCTTCATCCATCAAGTCAACCTTAATTACCTGCATGCAATTCACTGAGCTGCCCCATTTAATTGAGACACCCAAATGATTGCAAAGGCAACCAAAAGGGTCAGTTTATATTGGTATGAACATTAATGAATTTTATACACATGTTTACAAATCTTATGAACTTATAACACTTGCATAATCTAGCAGTTTGTAAACTATGCACACCAGTAAAAATTGCCAGATAACTTCAAGAATACAACCATTCATTCAACATATATGCAACAAGCCATGCATTATTCATAGCATCATTTTTTTTTACATAAATAAACCTTGGTTTTGTTCTCCCAGTTTCTCCCAGTATTTAATTCAGGTCATCATATTAAACCTTGTTTAATTTATATCCCTGTCCAGATATTATAACCCAGAGATTTAAATATCATACCCCATTTTATTTATGGTCTAAATCCCCCTGTCAAATGAACACAAGTATGCATTGTGGAGGAATCACCCAGATTGTTTTATTTATTCCAACACACAAAGGCCTCAGGGTGCACTTGCACTATGCATATACTTCCTCCCACCTGAAGCAAGCAGATCATTGACTAACCCCAAATGACCAATTTAATTTTCTTTCATTTATTCATAGGATCTATTAACCTAATGAGTTTCCCCCTCCAGTATTCTGCTTAGTTCATTAAGTACCTGTTTATGGGTTTAATCATAAAACCCTCAATTCCTCCATGTTTCAGAAAAAAAACATAATTACTTTCTAGTTCAATCCCTTGTTTTCCATTTATTTTCCTTACTGCAGAAATTTGCAACAGGTTTTCCAAAATATTTTAAACATCATGATCCTTCTATATTATGAAAAGAAGAATATGGACAGAGGTATTTGTTAAAGAAAATTTACCAAAAACTCAGAAATCCTCCTACCTTATTATTTTAGAAAGTAAGCATGAGCCAGATTTCTGTCTTGCTGCCTATGTCCTAAATAATTTAAATCCATACTTGACAATAATAAGAATGGAATAAAAAAAATGCTCAAAACATTTTAACTTGGAAAACTGACATACAAGACTCCAAACAGAAATGCACAAACAAACATCCATCTCATCCATTTCATTCATAATAAACCACTTCAGAAATTTAAATAATTTTTTATAGTACTTTAGGCTGCCTACCAGAGGTCTTAATGCCATTGCATAAAATAGATTAATGCTCACCTATTATTTTCTTTTACTATCTTGCTCCTCTACTCAGCAAATCCCTTCAGAGCTGCTTACCCATATTTCCCTTATTTTATTTTATATTTTTCTCTTCTTTTTTTTTCTGAGATGATGATGGTCATGTTGGTGTACAGGTTTTATAAAGCTATTTTAGGGTTTAAGGAAATGGGTAATTCCTTTGATACCCCTTTATTTTTCATGCACAGATTATACTTATGTATGGTCCTCAATTGGAATTACACTCACTTGATTTCCTTTAGTAGTTATTTCGGGATTCCAGCACTTTAATTACTTCATGCTATTTCCATGATCTCATTCTATTCATGCCATATGCATGTGACCTTTGCCTATTTTATTTTCTGCTCAGTTTTTAAGGAAACTTGCATTTTCTACTTAGCCTTCTTTTCTTATACAACCATGCACACTGTCATATACATTTAGGTGATGTAAAAATTATTCATACTATATTGTTTTTTTTTAAAATAGAAAATTTCCCTATATACTAAATACATGTGCTTATATAATTGTTTAGACATGGAACTACATTTTTTTTAAGTCCCAATTTTGATCACCTTAACTCCTTGCATCTTTATCAAACAGAAACTCCTATGCACATTTTTATTTACTAACAAACTTTTCTGTCTTGATGCATCTTATATATATATATATTATTTTATTTTATTTTATTTTATTTTAGGGTCATTACATACCCTCCCCCTTAAAGGAATTATGTCCCCATAATTTCTTTTAATTTCTCCAAAAATAAAAATACTAGTCCATAGTCTGTTTTAATTTCATAACCCCATACTCACAGTTTATGAAAGCAAGCAATGCATAAGAATATTCAGAAAATAAACTACTTAAACATACCTTTCCATCAGTAAACAAATTGGGGTATTTAGCCCTCATTTTGTCCTCCACCTCCCATGTACAATCATTGGTGTCCAAGCTCCATTGAATTTTTACTAGTTTGATCACCTTGTTCCTCAACTTTTTCTCCTCCTTGGCAACTATCCCTACTGGTTCATTTGCGTAGACCAAATTCTTTTGGACTTGAATTTGAGTAGATGACTCCAGAATTGCTCCTTCATCATGCACCCATTTTCTCAATTGAGAAACATGAAACACTGGATGCACACCACTCAATTCCTCAGGTAACTTAAGTTTGTAGGCCATAGCACCAATTCTCTGCATAATTTCATATGGTCCTACAAATCTTGGTGATAACTTACCAGATTTCCCAAACCTAAACACCTTCCTCATTGGTGATACCTTCAGAAAAACATATTCTCCTACCTTAAACTCCATTGGCTTTCTCCTTTTATCTGCATAAGGCTTTTGTCTTGATTGTGCTGTCTTCATCCTATGTCTAATTAACTCAATCATGTTGGAAGTTTCTTTAACATGATCTGGTCCTAGTAGTATACCCTCTCCCATATCCAACCAACAGGCAGGAGATATGCAGGGTCTCCCATACAAGGCTTCAAAGGGAGCCATTCCTATTGTTGAATGGTAGCTATTGTTATATGTGAACTCTGCCAAATGAATGTGATCCTCCCAATTACCCCCAAAGTCAAGCACACATGCTCTCAACAGATCCTCCAATATTTTGTTTACTATCTCTGTCTGCCCATCACTTTGAGGATGGTAGGCAGTGCTTAAGCATAGTTGAGTTCCCATTGCTTCTTGGAAGCTCTCCCAAAATCTTGAGGTGAAAAAAGTGTCTCTATCACTCACAATAGTCTTGGGTATACCATGTAGCCTCACCACTTCCTTAATAAATAATTGTGCAAGCCTAGTTGCATTTCTATCTGACTTGACAGGGACAAAGTGAGCTGATTTGGTTAGTCTATCGACAATTACCCATATACTATCATTGCCTTTCTTAGTTCTAGGCAAACCATCCACAAAATCCATGGAAATACTTTCCCATTTCCACTGAGGTACCTCCAAAGGTTGCAACATGCCAGAAGGCTTCTGGTGATCTGCTTTAATTTGCTGACAGGTGAAACACTTTGCCACATATCTTGCCACTGCTTGTTTCATTCCTGGCCACCAGTAGCTTCTTTTTAAATCATGATACATTTTAGCACCACCAGGGTGTATGGTGTACCTGGTTTTGTGGTGCTCATTCATGATTTCTTCCTTCAACTCTGCAATGTCTGGTACACACAACTTCTCATTCTTCCTTAAATACCCCTTGTGATCTATTTTAAAATTTCCCAACTCAATGTTGCTAAGTAACATTTCCTTCTTCTCCTTCAAATTTTTATCTTGGTCTTGCATGCCACCAATTTTCTCCACTAGATTGGATTTTACTGTAATCAATCCTAGTGTACCATACTCTACCATGTCATCATGCTCTCTAAAATTCTTTTCATTCTTGCTATATATATCTGCCTCCCCAAGCATTACAAGGTTTTTAAATTCATTAATTATTAGACTTGCTAATCTAACATGATGCCTACTCAAGGCATCTGCCACCCTATTGGCTTTTCCAGGGGTGTACAAAATATCTAAATCATATGCAGCTTGAAATTCCATCCACCTTGCTTGTCTCATATTCAAATCTTTTTGAGAAAATAAATACTTCAATGCTTGATGGTCTGTAAATAATTCAAACTTTGCTCCAAGCAAATAATGCCTCCAAAGTTTTAATGCAAACACTATTGCAGCTAATTCTAGATCATGAGTTGCATACTTGGTTTCATTGGGTTTAAGCTGTCTTGATGCATATGCCACTACCTTGCCATGTTGCATAAGCACTGCACCTAACCCAGACCCACTAGCATCAGTATATACAACCATTCGTTCATTTGCTTCTGGGATTTGCAAGACAGGAGCTTCCACCAGTGCTTGTTTCAATTTCTCAAAAGCTTGTTCACACTGCTCAGTCCACACATATGGTTGGTTCTTCTTTGTCAACTTGGTCATTGGTGTGGCTGTTCTTGAAAAATCCTTGATGAACCTTCTATAGTACCCTGCCAATCCCAAGAATGATCTCACCTCAGTCACTGTTCTGGGTCTACTCCATGATTGAACTTCAATCACTTTACTTGGATCCACACTTACTCCTTGCTGTGACACTATGTGTCCTAAGAATTTTACTTCATGTTGCCAAAATGTACATTTTGAATACTTGGCTTTTAATTCATGTTCTCTAAGTCTGGATAATACTAGGTGTAGATGCATAGCATGATCATTTTCTGTCTTTGAGTAAATTAATATATCATCTATAAATACTAGAACAAATTTATCCAAAAAGTCTCTAAAAATTCTATTCATCAAATCTACAAAATAGGAGGGAGCATTGGTCAAGCCAAATGGCATTACTAAAAATTCATATAGGCCATACCTTGTGTTAAAGGCTGTGTACTCAATGCTTTCCTCTGCAACTTTCATTTGGTGAAACCCAGAGGCTAAATCTAACCTTGAAAATATTTTAGCTCCATGCAATTGATCAAATAGATCATCTATTCTAGGCAGTGGGTACTTATTTTTAATGGTTACTTTGTTTAAATCCCTATAGTCTACACACAACCTCATTGTTCCATCATGTTTCTTGACAAAGAGCACTGGGGAACCCCAATTGGAACTACTTGATTTTATGAATCCTTTCTCTTCTAATTCTTCTAGTTGATGTTTTAATTCTACTAACTCTTTTGGACCCATCCTATAAGGCTTCTTAATGATTGGATTTGTTCCTGGCATTAACTTAATTTTGAATTCAACTGGTCTATTCTGAGGAATTCCTCTCACCTCTCCAAACACATCTATGTATTCATTAACTATTGGAATTTCCTCTATTTTTAATTCCTTTTGAATTTCGTTTATACTCCAAATTTTATTAAAACATGTGTTCTTTGCTATTTCACTTAGAACTGTAATTCTTTTGCCTTCATTTGTCTCCAAAGAAATGGTAAGGTTTTCTAAATTTAAAATTGCTTTATTTTTCATTAACCAATCTACCCCCAAAATAATCCGAATACCAGGTTAATTTAAAGTATATAGATCTGAATCAAAGCCATAACCCCCTATGATTAATTTCAGACCCATACACTTCATCCCTAATATACAATGACTCCCTATGGGGCTGTGTACAGTTAAGGGGTGTTCAATAGAAACACAAGTAAGTGCTAATTTCTTTACAATTTCCAAAGATATTAGTGAATGTGAGGCACCAGTGTCATATACTACTGATATTGGTTGGGTATTGATTAGAATTATAACTTCAAGTTGCCCAACATTTCCAGTGGTGTTTGTTGCCAAAGCTCCTACCCTTGCTGTTTTCTTATGAGTCTCTGGGCAGTCCTTCTTTAAATGTCCCATTTTCCCACAGTTATAGCAGCTTCCTTTAGGTATTTTAGGGTCAGGGCATTGGTTACTGTAATGTCCAGCTTTTCCACAATTAAAACAATGAGTGAATTTCTTGCTTTCAGGTGCTATTGCTCCTTCCCCTTTCTTAACTCCTTTACTTGCATTTCTCTTGTCATAAGGTTGCACTTTGTTCTGACCTCCCTTCTTCTTATTGAGCTTCATGTTCCTGAATTTCTCTCTTGTGGTATCATGTTGCTCAAAAGAGAGAGTTAGATCAATCACTTGATCAAAGGTTTTGTCTTTGTATGGCAACATTGCCCTGGATAGATTGGGATTCAAGCCTTGAATGTATCTTGCATTCTTTGCTTCTGCATTCCCTATCAACACCATTCCATACTTGGACAATGCTTCAAACTTCTGAGTGTACTCATTTACACTCATGCCTCCTTGCCTTAATCTAATAAAGTCTTCAAGCAGTGTGGCTTTGGGAGATGCTGGGATAAATCTGGCCTCAAGCATGTCCTTGAAATCATTCCAAGTGATGTTATTTTCTGGCCTTCCTACTATCACAACCTCCCACCAATCCAGTGCAACCCCCTTCAATTTCCTTGAAGCTATTTGTCTTTTCCTTTGGTCATTGATTTGCATATCTGTAAAGACCCTCTCCATAGTCCTTATCCACATTTGAACACCCATAGCTCCTTCAGTGCCTTCAAAATCCTTTCCTCCCAAATTGGTACAAGTCTTAAGCAGTTTGGAGAGCTCCTCATGAGGATTATCTTGCCTTGGTGCCATTCCATCCCTCAAAGCCCTCACAAAATCCTCCATGCTTATCACAGGTGGCTCACATGATGGTCCTGCACCTGTGTGATGTCTTGGTCCTACCATAATGCTATAGATATAACTTTTAAGTTAGTTTATTTACCCCCATTATTTTTAATATCTTTACTTTGTTTATTTAATTTATTTAGGTGTACCCTATACATGTATCTCAAGCATACATTTCATTCAGTCATACAAAAACATCCAACCCTAAGAATTCAATCAACGCATTCAATCATCCATATACATACAATAATGTTTACTATGTTATTTAAAACATAGCTCTGATACCAACTGTGGAGACCCCTTTAATTTTTACACATAGATTTTTTTTTTACAAAAGGAATATATAATTAAATCCCATAATGTTAAGTTTGAATATTCAGAAAATTCATAGATTCTTTTCCCAAGATCCTGAATGACCAATATAATTATATCAGTTCATGATTCACCTTAAAATAACTCTACATATTTGATGATATGTTTGCTTCTTTTGTTTTGTATGGGATGAAATTTACAACAGGCACAATCACATTTTCATTTCAGGTTGAACAATTATATTTGCACTGCATTTTTCAGATAGGTTGGAAATGCAAACTGGTATGCTTGGAGTTTGTATTTCAAAAACTTGGAGTTTTTATATCATTTTCCTCGAGCTGGAAACACTTGCACAACATGAACTGTGGTGAAGTGATTCCAGGCTATAAGGGTTTGACCCTTAACCATCTAGGCTGGTCATGTTCCCATACTTACAACTTTCAGAACCGTATTTCTTATGTAAACAATTTTTACAAACACTTTTCCTATTACAAGTTTGCTTCTATCATATAAAAGTTTTTCTGAGAATTTACTTTCCCCAGGCTTTCAACACAAAACAAAAATGTTTCCAAGTCCATTTCTTTTAAAACCCCTTTTTATTTTGAAATCAAATGCATAAATATGGGCCATACATTTTCTCAGAGATTATGCATCAACCAATATCTACTACAAGCCATGCATAAACCATCTTATTCAAAACTTGTAAGCCTGTTTTGTTTTCTGAAAATCAGTTATATTTGACTGTTTTTAATTGCCATCATCAAATCAACAAATAATTTCAAGCCAAAGGAAATAGGGGCTAACATGAACACATATCATACTGATTTGTTATATCAGTCTTCTCAGTTCAAAAAAAGATGACCAGACATTTATAAGAACATCAACTAATTACTTGCCATCAGAAACAAAGGTTTAGCTAAATACATGTCATAATCCAAGCACTCAGAAAAATCTCCTTACAGTTTTTTTTTCTACTGATAATAACTAGATCATTCATTACAAGCATCTGCAAATACAAAGCAAATTTTCTCTTATTTATACTAGCAGCTAATGCCTCCTTCATCCATCAAGTCAACCTTAATTACCTGCATGCAATTCACTGAGCTGCCCCATTAATTGAGACATCCAAATGATTGCAAAGGCAACCAAAAGGGTCAGTTTATACTGGTATGAACATTAATGAATTTTATACACATGTTTACAAATCTTATGAACTTATAACACTTGCATAATCTAGCAGTTTGTAAACTATGCACACCAGTAAAAATTGCCAGATAACTTCAAGAATACAACCATTCATTCAACATATATGCAACAAGCCATGCATTATTCATAGCATCATTTTTTTTAACATAAATAAACCCAGGTTTTGTTCTCCCAGTTTCTCCCAGTATTTAATTCAGGTCATCATATTAAACCTTGTTTAATTTATATCCCTGTCCAGATATTATAACCCAGAGATTTAAAGCTCATACCCCATTTTATTTATGGTCTAAATACCCCTGTCAAATGAACACAAGTATGCATTGTGGAGGAATCACCCAGATTGTTTTATTTATTCCAACACAAAGGCCTCAGGGTGTACTTGCACCATGCATATACTTCCTCCCACCTGAAGCAAGCAGATCATTGACTAACCCCAAATGACCAATTTAATTTTCTTTCATTTATTCATAGGATCTATTAACCTAATGAGTTTCCCCCTCCAGTATTCTGCTTAGTTCATTAAGCACCTGTTTATGGGTTTAATCATAAAACCCTCAATTCCTCCATGTTTCAGAAGAAAAAAACATAATTACTTTCTAGTTCAATCCCTTGTTTTCCATTTATTTTCCTTACTGCAGAAATTTGCAACAGGTTTTCCAAAATATTTTAAACATCATGATCCTTCTATATTATGAAAAGAAGAATATGGACAGAGGTATTTGTTAAAGAAAATTTACCAAAAACTCAGAAATCCTCCTGCCTTATTATTTAGAAAGTAAGCATGAGCCAGATTTCTATCTTGCTGCTTATGTCCTAAATAATTTAAATCCATACTTGACAATAATAAGAATAGAATAAAAAAATGCTCAAAACATTTTAACTTGGAAAACTGACATACAAGACTCCAAACAGAAATGCACAAACAAACATCCATCTCATCCATTTCATTCATAATAAACCACTTCAGAAATTTAAATAATTTTTTATAATACTTTAGGCTGCCTACCAGAGGTCTTAATGCCATTGCATAAAATAGATTAATGCTCACCTATTATTATTTTTTACTATCTTGCTCCTCTACTCAGCAAATCCCTTCAGAGCTGCTTACCCATATTTCCCTTATTTTATTTTATATTTTCTCTTTTTTTTTTCTGAGATGATGATGGTCATGTTGGTGTACAGATTTTATAAAGCTATTTTAGGGTTTAAGGAAATGGGTAATTCCTTTGATACCCCTTTATTTTTCATGCACAGATTATACTTATGTATGGTCCTCAATTGGAATTACACTCACTTGATTTCCTTTAGTAGTTATTTCGGGATTCCAGCACTTTAATTACTGCATGCTATTTCCATGATCTCATTCTATTCATGCCATATGCATGTGACCTTTGCCTATTTTATTTTCTGCTCAGTTTTTAAGGAAACTTGCATTTTCTACTTAGCCTTCTTTTCTTATACAACCATGTACACTGTCATATACATTTAGGTGATGTAAAAATTATTCATACTATATTGTTTTTTTTAAATAGAAAATTTCCCTATATACTAAATACATGTGCTTATATAATTGTTTAGACATGGAACTACATTTGTTTTAAGTCCCAATTTTGATCACCTTAACTCCTTGCATCTTTATCAAACAGAAACTCCTATGCACATTTTTATTTACTAACAAACTTTTCTGTCTTGATGCATCTTATATATATATATATATTTTATTATTATTTTTTATTTTATTTTATTTTAGGGTCATTACATAAACACATACACATTCAAATATAACACATTCAGTGAACCACAATAACACAAACAAAAGCAATTACATAATCACCACTATATCATAACATTAGTGTCAAGACAAAAGGTTAACCATACGTTTACACAACCAAACTACCATAAACATTTTCATAATAGTACATGCAGCTAAAGTAGTGCTGCTACCATACATACTAGTTTCATAATAGTTTCATAACAGTTTTAATCAACCTAACTACATACATGTGCTGCTACCATACCAAAACCCAGTGTTGTTGCTTGAATTCTTCACAAACGTTTATCTACCTGTAAATAATAACAATCATGTTACTAAATATTTGTGAGGTGAAGGTATCAAAGATCAAAAATGGACAAATATAGAATTCCTTAGACTATAATACTTCAAACAAATATGCCTCTGCGTATTAACCGCTGATGTGAGCACATTGTAATCGTCCAACAACTTTTACATCATATTTGTGAAGTCAGTGCACTAGACTTGCCATACGACAACCATCCTCTTCAACCATGCACTCCATTCAAAACGGCAAGTTCACCTGATAACATCCCCATTTCCTTCCTTTATTCCCTCTGCATGTACACTACTTGTTCACACCAATTTCTAACACAACACAGTCAACTTCTCCATCAAAACTTTCTCACAATCATATTTGATACAAACTTCCGACCATACCCACAACTCGTACCACAACACAACCAAAAAAAATTCGAACCTGCCAAACAACTCGTCCATCTTCCCTGTTCTTCATCACTGGTACAATCGAACCACCGTGCTTCTGAAACCTAACCGCAACTCCTCTGATCACTCAACAGACCTACTGCAACCTAACCTTTCGTGCATTGCATATCTCTATAGTTCAGTACAAATGCACTTCGACCACACTTCAATCATCTCGATACTACGACCACTCAGCAATCTCCCCTTCAATCTTTCAGTCACTCCTCTTTAACACTTGCTTCATATACCACCCTACATCCAAACAACACATTGCCAACATATCAACACCAAACCCTTGAATACAAACTCTAACTCCACAACATATCCAAATCCAACAATAGCCAAACTTTCCACCATCTCAACTTCACCAAAACTCCACCACAAAACTGCTAACATCCCCGACAGTTCCTCGACTTCTGGATCATCACTGCCAACACTTCCTCCTCCCTATAACCTCACCCAAACCTGATAACAACCATCATCACAACTTTCTCAAACTGCCACTCCAACACCAAGTCAAAATCATTCCTTCCTCAGTCACAAACAATACAACCCTCCCTATCCCTTAAACAACCTACCACCAATATCACTCTTACTTCTAAAAACTTCACCTTCACTTGAACTGTTCCACCTTCAAACTGCTTCAGTTCAAACAACCTCGGTCATTATAGTTCTGTCTACTACAAGCATCACTTCCCTACTTCAACACAGTTTCCATCAACTGCCTTGCAACAACCCCTCCCCATTCATACAATAGAAAAAAATCCACAATATTCCAAGTTAAAATTAAAGACAAGTTGACAGTCCTGCCACTGTTTGACCTAAACCGTACCCCCCCCACTGAATTTTAGCCTAACTCCATCAACAACCTCAGCCAAACTGACAACATTCAATCACCAATTCAATCACTTTCTAGCTCTACACCAATATTTATTGAGTAATATAACTAATTTTTATAGTCGATTATCTAGGAATATTGTCAGGGTATTAGAATCAAAGTTTGAAAACATTTATGATGAACAAGTTATATACCTTTCACTTTGTTTTTAGAATGACTTTTTCCATTGGCCAAGCTGTGGGAACGCCAAGTGCATCTTCTATGCATGTCAACGCCGATGTTGGTCTCCATAGCTCTGCGTTTGCATCTCTCACAGTATCAACCCAAACTTTTACAGCATTAAGTCCCAATGGACGACAATGGACCAGCGTTATCGGATCAGTTGATGCAACAGTTCCTTCAGCCACTACGTTTGTTCCACCCAAATCGATCAACTGGCATTTGCTATCTTTTGTCCACTTTGCAATTGGCTGGAAAAAAAGAGATTATTATGCAGAATATATACATACACATAATAAATAAACTTTCATACACAGGTTAATTTCTTCAATTTTGAAAATTAATACTTACATGCTCTGATTTCTTCATGACCACGGGCGTAGAATTCATGGGAGAAGTCGCATAATTTACACTGTCATTTCATTTTCTTTATCAACTTCAACTTTTGATTTTGGCCATGCTACTTTCCTACCAACTGCATCTCCAATGCACGACATATCACATGTGGGTCGCCATAAATAAGCATCTTTATTTATTACTTTGTCGACCGAAATCACAATGGTAGACGGACCGAGTGGAATACCATTAACAACATATTGTGGCTCTCTGGAGTAGACTCTTCCTTCACCCACTACCCCTTCACCCTCATTCCAACCATAAATCTTGCATTTGTCGTCTTGGACAGTGTTGTTACTCTAAAAATGAGAAGTGTAATTTCAACAAACAAATAAATATAAAGATGGTTTACTTTAACAAACAGATAAATTTCTACTTAGCAAATTACTTAGCAAATCATTCACAGGTTATAAAATAAGAAGTGTAATTTTAACAAATAAATAAATATAAAGATGGTTTATTTTAACAAACAAACAAATTTCTACTTAGCAAATTACTTAGCAATTCATTCACAGGTTATAAAATGAGAAGTGTAATTCCAACCATAATATTATGGACAGTGCTGTTAATATAAAAAAATTATTCAAATTTTTACTAAGATTTTAACAAACAAATAAATATAAAAATGGATTAATTTGGGGTACTAATATCTAAAAACTAAAACTAAAACTTTAGTATGTTTCAATGAGAAGTGTAATTCAACAATTTAGTATGAGAAGTGTTAAATTTACCGTACTGACGTCGTTCGAATTTACTTGCAGCACCATCTTAATGAAAGTTGATGGCCAAGCTACTACCTTATTCACAACGTCTGCTAATACTGTCATTTTAGGTGTAGGCCTCCATAAATAAGTTCTGGTTTTGTCCACGATATCTACGATAATGCTCACAGCATTTGGTCCAAGATGAATGCCATGACAACCACGATTGGGTCCCTGGACAACACCCTCCCATTGGCAACAACTTCACAGTTTCCATCCCAATTCGACATCGAACATACATCGTCATTGCTCTGCAATTATTCAACCAAAAATTATAGCAATCACTAGATCAAAAATTAAAATCTAAATGTTATTTCTTGAGTAATATAATTATTATTTTTACCAATTCAGATGTGCTCCTTTTCGAACTTTCTACACCCGCAGCAAAGCTCTAATATCAGGATATTTTAATCTTAAAAGCACTCAATTAAATGTAATGTAGGCGTTTAATTGACTATCGAAAACTACTAAATGGACTTTGATCAGTTAATGTATTTTACAGCTATAAATGATGGGATGAAATTAATATGGCTACCGAAACCAGCAAGTGAAAAAAATAAAATTGAGTTGCTAAAATTAAAATGGCCATACTTAAAATGGCAGAGAACATATAATAAGTTTGTGAGAGAGAATAAATTTGTTCTTTTTAGTATTTTAAATTATATGGCACTTTGAATTTTTTATTTTATATATATATATTACTTTTAATAGTTTACCTTCTGGTTCATCAGAACCTGCAGCATACTCTTCATTTCTGCTATTTCCTCTCGACACTGCGATACTTGTTTATCTTTGGACTGGGCCACAACTAGCTTGGTTAAAGTGCAACCCCTTCCCAATGCCCTTAACCGTCCTGGTTTATCTTGTCCGAGTACATGTACAAGAGCATCTCCACTGACATTTTGTGATGAACCGGAATGTGATAGGCTACCAAATTTTTTAATCTCCTCCTACATAAATAAATACAAATAGATAATGTACAATGGTAAAATTATCGTACTTTCGGACAATTTTTTATATACAGATAAAATTAAAAAAAACTTGCAATAGCATTTCCAGCTTCTGCGGTCACCGGTTCACCATTTTTTTATGTGAGATTTAATCTAAACATCAGCTTTAGTTATGGACGATGGACTTGGACTTTCTTTTCTAAATTATGGATAACATTAAATAAAAAGCCGGACAGGTATAAAATAATATTAAATAAAGCTATACTTAATTAACTAACCATGTCTTCGGTCAATCTAGCCATTCCCTTACGACCAGTTGTGTGTGGAAGTTATTTATCCCTAAGGGCCGAATATTTCTCACTTCGTTTCTGTAAAATAGAAAGATATATTTTTGATATATTGTTATAGGATAATGGAAGCTTCATTGTTTGAGAAAGTAAAGAGTGACAGAGAGAAGTTGATATATTGTTATTGGATAATGGCAGCTTGGTTAAGGAAGTGAAGAGTGGCAGAGAGAAGTTGTTTGATAAAGACAATGTAAAGAAGAAACATGAATATTTTGTTTTGTAAATAGAGAACAAAAACTTGAAAACAGTTGCTTGTAGTAGAGGAAAATTCAATGTATCAGAAACTAAAAGACAAATGAAATAAAACAGTGAACGTAATATCAAGTGAAAACAGTGAGCACAAGAAACAGATGTGTAAAAATGAAAACTAAAATCTAAGATGTAATGCAGTCTTTTTTGTTTTATTTATGTTTTGGGTATATGCAATGAAAGCTTGTTGAAGTATGAAATGCAACAGCAATGTAAAATAGAAAATGAAACGCAAAAGCCAGGAAATGAAATGTAATAGCAAACTAGTTGAAAATTCCAATGCAAGATGAAAACAGATCCAACAATTTTTTTAATGCAAGATAACACAATACAAAACCAAACACACAGCACTAAACTGAACTAAATTCAAGTGAACAAGAAATGTGTACAGAATGAACAAAGTTAAATTGGAAAGTGTTGAGTTGACATGCACACAAGAACAAAGAACAAAAATGCACAGTGAACATAAATGCAAAACAAATGAAGCGCAAAATGTTTTCTTTTTTTGAGACTAAAACAAACCATATGTGTTATTGGATAATAAAATTGTTCTTTTGAAAATGATATTCAACTCTGTTGTGCAAATAACCATATGTATTATTGGATACCAATCATTAACTTTTAAAGTGTTCTAGCAAATAAAATAGTGAATAGTGTTACCTTAAACTCCAAACTTGTTTTCGCCTTCACAAACCTTCTCCATTCGTTCATGCTTTTGATGTTGGTAGGTTTCAGTTTTAGTCTTTCCTCTTCGTTCTCCGCTTTATTTAATTTTCGAACCAATTTACTTTTTGACGATCTCTAAATTACTCTCATTTGTTGAAATACAGCTTTTCTTTGCCAATCCTCTTCCAGTTTAAATCTAATCTGCAACAATACATGAAAACATGATATTAAAATAAAAAAAACAGCCATATGTATGCTTCAAACAATTTTCCAGCCATAACTATAATACGTGATGTAACAATGTAGCAACTTGCAAATAGATGTATAAACAACAAAAACAATTTTTAACTCATACCAGAATCGATTGCCACAAAACAACTTTTAACTCATCACTTAGATTCCTCCAATCATCAAGTGTGTATGGAAGCAGCTACCGCACAAGCGGTCCAAGAAAAGAGGATAAATGTACTGACCCTTTCCCTATTGGTATACCTATATCATTGAACTCAACTTCAATTCGATCCTGACTGCTTAACGGGAGTCTTTTTGCTTTTGCTGGACCTCTACTGCCTCTTTTCCGAGATGTAATTCTAGATTAAGCTTCACTTGCTCTCCCAATTTCTCCCTCAGCATCATCAGTTTGTTCAGGAAGGATTTCATTTTCTGAGCGAAGTCCTTCTTCATTTGGGTGGAGGGGGTAACAGGTGGCTCTTGTTCTTTGTCTTCATTGCAAACAATGGCTTGCTTCTTAGCGTTGACTGTTGGTTCTTCACATTCGGTGCAAGCACCAGCTGGAATCTTAACCTTTTTCTTTGGATTATACTTCCGCTTTGACTTATACTTCAAAGATTCCTCATCAGCCTTTCTCTGATTGCGAGTACGTACAAAGCTTGAATGCATCTTTTTTCTGCAAATGAAACAAAAAACAGTAACTTATTTTGAGAATACTTCATATAAAGGACAGTTAATAGTATCTATTATGTAACCTTGAATACAATAGTTATTAATACATGTATATGAACTCTGTAATGTAAACTCTGTAAATAATCACATTAATACTTAATAATGGAAAAATCAAAACATATAATTTCTGTAAATGTATATTAATATGTTTTCTATGCTTGCATTTACAAATGAAGGCACTTAACATCTAATAAGAAAAAGCACAACACACTCAACAAAATTTGCAACCTCTCACAAACACAAAACATAGCAATGCTAACTCACACACAACTCACACAAGCACACTGTACACAACATATTCACAAACCCAACTCACCCTACAGACAGTTAGACAACCCTCACAAACATAGTAAACACAAACACATATGTAGACTAACTACCCACTTACCTTATCAGTCACTATCCTCTAGTTATCACTCACTGTCTTCTGAGTTCCGATTCTTTTATATTATTTATCTGTTAATATGGAGCAAATACTTGGTACTTTAAGCAATACCATGCTCAAGTATTTGTTTTATATAGTAGACAAATGTTGTGTAAAAAAAAGATAGTATTAATATGCACCTTATGTTAATGAAAATATTCCAAAGTTGAAAAATTGTATTACATAAACAGTTTTACAGTTCCTTGTGATCTGAGTCTGGGAGAGGACATGCCCAAATCATAATTTGATATCATATAACTCATAAAGCAATATGAATACACTGTTGTAGTTACATACTAATCTATCAAAAAACAACAAAATATGCCCAACTTCCAATTATGGACCACATATGTCAAGGGAAGATTATCAAACAAATATTATCTTGAATCGCTATTAGACTAGAAAAAATATGCTAATGATTATGTAAAGAAAAAGAAAAAGGGAGGAAATATTTACTTAAACTAAGAGAAACATGCAATACTTATAACCGAAAAATATCACCGAATGCTAGAAAATAAATGTGTCCACTTCATAATTTAATTTGTTCTTATATCAGCAAAAAGATAACTATAGATTATTTCCAAGCTAAAGTACAAATCCTTTAGACACGTCTTCCCAAGATATCTAGCCCTATTGACATCCATGAAACCATTTGGCACATATTCCTAAGCTAAAGTAGAAATCCTTTGGAAGTTAAGATAAAAATAAAATTACTTCTTTCCTTTTGAGAAAACAAAATATTTTTCATCAAAATTAAGTAAGGCATAATTAAGATGTTATTACAATGGAAAAAGGTATCTTTTGACAATTATGCAACAGGGAACAAACTTGGCATAGGAATGGAATTAAATTCAACATAAACATAATATTAAATTTGATTTGACATATCAAATCCAAATAGAGTCAGACAAAAAAGAAATATATTACAAAATTAAAATAGAAAAAAATGAGTTATATGTAGAAATGATGCATGCTAGAGTAGAAATGAAGATCCTCAATCAAAAGCTGACCATACATCTTCAACGACATATATGTAAGGTTTAATGCTAGGTTTTGATTCTTGAGTAGTAGACAGAACAAAGGTGGTAAATGTCAAAGCTGTCATGAAACAAGGAAAAGAAACTACTTGATTGTAATACATTTTTCAAATGATGGTACAACAAATTTTACAATCTACTCAAGTAGAACATATAATCTACTCAAGTATGCCTTCGCAATCCTCTCTAACATAACTAACATCTTCATCATCCATTTCGGTTATTTCGTTACCTTCCACGACTTGGATATCTTCCTCAATGCAATCGTGATCCTCTAAATCATTAAAACTTCTTGATGGTGCTTTCATTACAACATACCAATTAGAAACATCATTCTCTCTTTAATAAAATACTTGTCTTGCTTGAGATGCAAGTATGTATGGATCTCGTGAAAATGATGCTTGCTGTAAATTAACAAGAGTGAACCCATCATCATCAACTTTTACTCCATTTCCTTTATACGCCCAACGACACTTAAAAACTGGAATATAAAACGTATGATAATCTAATAAAATTATATCTGTCAATATTCCATAGTAAGTAACCACATCAACCACTTGTGACATATTTTTTGCACTTGCTCTACACATAGTAGTCGCATCAAAAGTCACCCCACAATTCTGAGTTTCTCTCCCTACATCTTGTATATGAAAACGTCGCTCATTGATGATATATCCGTTGTAAGACATGGCATCATCCTTCGGACCAAAAGCAATCCATCTTAACATGTCATCATGATCCTTGGAGGTAATAGGTATCTACAACAAATTTTATTTAGCATGTATATTTTATAGTAAGATCAATAGTCAAAAGAGAATATATTTGAAATCTAACTAACCTTTCTTTTAATCCAATCGGCAAATTTTTTTGTATGTGTTTCCCAAAGTAAGGTCGCATTTTTTGTCATGCGTGGGTCTGACTTTTCTAATTCCTCCAAATGCAAACTAGTGTTGAATAATTGATTATAAGTTATATATAGCATTACGAACACATCAAAATAATTAAAACAATATAACATACACTTACTCTATAAATGGTTCCACCACAACCATATTCATTAACACGGCTAAATGAGCACTTTCTTTGTCATTAACTGACAGTTTAACTGTCTTGGATATTGAAATCGGACGTCCCTCGAGTATTACACTGCTTTCATAATCTTCATTACGAGCTTTTTTCTCCTCTATATGTCCTGATTTTTTCAAAAATTCATCGAAAAACATCATGGATTCTTTTGCAAGATAGGATTCTTCAATACATCCCTCTGGTCGTGCATAGTTTCTGACATAGTCTTTAAGTGTCTTCATGTATCTTTCGAAATGGGTACATCCAATGAAAATGGACCGGTCCACATATTAGTGCTTCTTTTCCAAGATGAATGGATAAATGTACCATTATATCAAAAAAAGATGGCGGGAAATATTTTTCAAGCTCACATAAAACTTCAATAATCTCAACATTGATTTATTCTACCTTCTCTCTATCAAGAACACGTTGACATAATTTGTTGAAAAAAGAACATAAGCGAATTATTGTTTTTCTTGCCTTCTTTACAATTAATCCTCTCGATGCTACTAGCAATAACTATTGCATTAATACATGGTAATCATGTGACTTCAATCTGCTAATTTTGCAAACCTGCAACGTAATCCGATTTTTCAAATTTGAACAGTAGCCATCTGGTCCTTTGAAATCGTACAATCTTTTGCAAAATATTTTTCTCTCGGATTTTGACAACATGTATGGAGCCGGTGGAAGATATGTTTTATTCCCACGAGGTTGTGCATGAAGCTCACTTCGAATTCCCCAATTCTCTAAATCCTTTCTACAGTTGGTTCCATCTTTTGATTTATTACCATGCAACATCGTGCCCAATAGGCTTTCACCAATGTTTTTCTCCACATGCATCACATCTATATTGTGACGTAATGGAAGCTCCTGCGAAAACCAAAACTATAACGCATTATTAGGTTTTTCTTCTATTAAAACAATGAAAAATAAATAAACTAACCACTAACCTTCCAATAAGGCAAATCAAAGAAAATTGATCTTTTTTCAACCCCGATAGCTCCATTTTTGTAGAATCGTTAGTATTATCATCTTCATCTTCTGTATCATAAACACACTTTCTCTTCTTACTTTTCTCTTCTTTTTCTTTTCCAAAATCATTTGGATAATCCTTCAACAATGCATGAATGTTTCTCCCAGTTAGTATTTTAGGAGCACTACCTTTCTCTATGGTGTTATCAAACAATGCCTTTTGTTTCCTCCGTGAATCTTAAGTAGGTAGAAATCTTCTATGACCCATGTAGACGCTCTTTCGACTATGATTCAACCAAAGAGAATGGGTATTGACTCCACATAATGGGCAAGCTTTTCTCCCCTTCACACGACATCCAACAAGATTTCCATAAGCCGAAAAATCGTTAATCGTCCATAGCAAAATTGCATTCGGTTTAAACAAAGTTTTACTAAATGCATCATAAGCATCAACTCCATTACACCACAAATGATGCAAGTCTTCCACCAAAGGCGCCAAATATACATCAATATCATTCCCGGGTTGCTTTGAGCCTGGAATAAGTAAAGTTAACACAATATTTTCCTTCTTCATACAAAACATAGGCGAGAGATTGTATGTCACAGGCATCACTGGCCAGCAACTATATTTCGAACTCAACATGGAAAATGGATTGAATCCATCTATAGCAAGACCAAGCCAAAGATTGCATGGATCAGATGAAAAAGATTTATACTTTTCATTCACCATTTTCCATGTCGTAGAATCCACGGGATGACGCATTTTTCCATCGTTGCTTGTATTATTAAAATGCTATCTTAAATCTTCTGCCATCTTTTGAGATCTATACATTCTTCTAAATATCGGAATTATTGGAAAGTATCTCAATACTTTAACTGAAATACCTTGTATAACCTCTTCAGTATCTTGATTTTTCTTCCATCTTGAAGAACCACATTTTGGAAAACTTTCTAAATCATTGTATTCTTTTCTGTAAAGGAAACAGTCATTCTCACAAGCACGTATCTTTTCAAAACCCATATCGAATGCTCTAAGAAATTTCTTTACTTCATATAAGTTTTTGGGAAGCACATTATCCTTCAGCTGAAATAAATGTTGCACAGTTAAAAGCTTATCAAACCCACTATCAAACAAGCCAGTCTCACATTTAAGATTATACAAGACGGTGATATCAGATAATTTTTTGTAATTTATGCAACCAGGATATTGTTAGGGATGCGGATTAAGGATCTTAAGGCAGAAATAACACTAGAGGGGGGGGGGGGTGAATAGTGTTTTAAAGAATATATGAACTATGTGACTAAATTAAAACTTTCAACACAAATCTAAACAGAATTCTAACACAGAATGATCACAAAACATATAACAAATGCAAATAGTAAAGTAAAGCAAGTAAAAGGAAAGAACACACCGGATTTTATACTGGTTCGGAATCCTCCTACATCCAGTCCTGCACCAAGGCAATATCCTTGTACAGATTTTTATAAGCCAATATCCAAATTACAACCCTTAATTTCAAAGGCCTTGAGGAACCCTCCTATCTCCGAGTCTGGGGTAAACTCTCTTGATTTACGGGACACAAGATCACCCTAATACTTTTTAATAACAATCCTTTTGAATGGATAGACTCTATAGACTTTTTGAATACAAATTAATCCTATAACTCTAAATAGCACTTTGATCTTTAGTAGAATGATGGAGAATCAAATAGAGAGAGTATCTAAATGATTTCCTATTGAGAATTTGGCAGAATGATGGAACGATCTTGAAAATATGAAGTTTTATGGATATGGAATGGTGGAGAAGAAAGAGTGAAGAAAATAAGAAAGTAGTATTTAAAAAAATTCGTTTTGGAAGCCTTTATATAGATGCACAACAGTCATAACCATTGGCGAAAGGTTTTCAAACGAATGGATACTTCTTTTGAAAATTGAATTTTGAATCCAACTATCACCATGTCGACATGGGGTATCCCCTTATGTCGACATTCCTTAGTTCAAAATTATAGAGATGTTGTTTTGTAAAGACAATTGAATTTAAAACAAGTTGAAACTTCTCTGAAGCAAAGTAAAGTGTTTAAACAATATTTTGAGATAGAGAATGAATATAAAATATTATTTTAAATATATATATATATATATAATTGATATAGACCGTCAATTATATAAGTAATATTTAAAATCAGAATAAGTTTTGATGTTTTAAAAATAGAAGTTTTTGAAATCAGAATAGAGGAATATTTCAAGGCTAAAACAAAGTTTGAAAATATTTTTGAAAACATGATTTTGAAAGCTAAAACATTTTGAAAACAGATTTAAAAACATTTTGAAAAATCTATTCAAACTGAAATTGCAAGAACCTTCCTACAGAGCTCCTCCATAGGACTCGAGAACTTGTACAAAGTAGTTTAAATGATTTTGATTTTCGTGGGTTTGTAAGCCACTTGTCGTAGGTTTGTAAGCTACTTGTCGTGGGTTTGTAAGCCACTGGTTTCGATAGAAATTGGGTTCCATCCCAAAAGAAAATTAGAAGAAAGATGAGAGTGCTATTATGAAGTTTTATCAAAATACTAGACACTTATCTTGAGATCTTGAAATCTTTATTCTCTAGAGTCTTTAATCTTGAATCTCTAATCTTCATCTTGATGCTTGAGTCTTTATACTGATCAGTCTTCGATGATACCTGCATATACATACGTACATACATACATATATATATATATATATATGGAAATGTTAGTATATATTTTATAAAGTAAAGTATAATAACTATATAAGGTTGTTCTCATCAAAACATCATCAACTCAGTTCCTAACAATCTCCCTCTTTTTGATGATGACAAACTTTATTTATAAAATATTCTTACCATACCATAACTCCCCCTTACTCCATGATTTCTTCTTAAAACTACAACTCCCCCTTGCTCCATGACTCCCTCTTACACCAAGCACATATATTTTTATAAATTTCTCCCCCTTTGACATCAGCAAAAAGGAATAAAAGATTTACCTGTTCTAAGATAATCAAGTATATATAGAATAAAAGTGTAAAGTGAACATGTAAGTGATCAAGTGTGTGAGCATATATATATAAGTGTAACTTGACAATCAAATCAATATCATACATAGTAAACCAATCATGTATAGTATATGAAGTTATATACAAACCAAATCCAAATCAAACTTAAGTAAACAATTCAATCAAATCCTAATCAAATCTAAATCAAATCAAATCAAACAAACAAACATAATGATCAGACATTCCTTGGGACTTCCACCCATCCATCTTCTCCAAAGATAGGATCAGTTTTGATAACATCCCAATTATCTTTGTCAAGAGTGACCGGTGGATTTGCTTCGGGTTCGTCTTTCCTAATGCTTGAGATCATCCAACGAAGTGCGTCGAAGTGCCTCTCTTGCTCTTTGATCATCTGCAGTTGGCTTAATTCTAAGTGCCTTTGATTTCTAAGTATAAAAGAGAGAATATTCTTGAAAGAAGTAAGAGTTTCTTCAAGATTTTCACTTAAATTCTTAATTGGAGAAGCCATAATTTAAGAAATAAGATGAAGTATGAGAGGAGATGAATAGAAATGGAGGTAGAGAAGTTTTTTGGAAGAAATAGGTATTTATAGGAGTTATTGGTCGTTCAAAAAGAATTGTCACTTGGTAGTTACAAGAATTTGAAGTTAGAAATTGTAACTACTTTCTGACTGTTATATGTCGACATGGGGGGGATGGGGCATGTCGACATGGTCTAGACAGAATGACCAAGTTAAGTTATTTTTGATTTCTAAGTTTATTTTTATACTAGTGTTTCATACGGTTGAAACATAAGCGGGATTTTCATAAGGGAAATGTTCCCATGATTGAACACTTTCCTACTTACAAACTCTTCCTTTTTAACATCCACACCAAAATAATTGAAAATCCGAGTAAGATAAATTCCATGATAAAGAGTGTTTTATCCCATAGTAAAATTTTTGGGTCTTAACTCATCCAAAATAGTTTGTGCCCAATTAATATCATATTTTCCAAATATAGCAAAAAGAGCTTTACACACTTTTAAGGTAGGATTATTGTAGTTTCCCGACCTAGGAATAATGGTGTGTTGAATAAGAAGGTTGACAATTCTTGCTTTTGGGCGGAAAAAGCGATTCTTAAAATCCATGTGGTCATCACTTTCAAAAATGTGATGAAAAGTCTTTCGATCGGTTTCGTTGATTTGAAATTGCGAGAGATTCATACCGGTAGATTTGCAACCCAAAATAGTACCCAAAATATCGGAATCCAAAACAATAAGTGTTCCTTTAACACTACTCCAAATTTGATCTTCATTTCCATTATAAAATTCACGGTTTAGGTTTGCATAAAACATTTTGACAAGGTTTGGATAACAAACGAAATCATTTTGCTTGTTATCAATCAAGCTAAGAATGGAGTTTTCTTCAAAAAGTTGATCGATTTCATAAGAAGGAAAATCATCAAAAATAGCAAATTTTTCCCGTATTGACTTTACCATAGTTTACAAAACTTATGTAAGCTTTGATAGCCTCCAGGTCATTAAAAAGATCATTTTTGATGGATTTGGTCAGCCTCATAGTTGATGGAGTACTTGAGGAAGCCATTGATGAGTGTTTGAGAGGAGTGGAAGATAATGAAGAAAGTTTGAATTATGAGAATAAAGTGAAAAGGATGATAAGAGAAGTATATTAAATAGATTCTCTAAAGTCGTGTTCTCTGGTCAAGAGGTATCTTTTCAGAATTTTGAAGCAAGTGAAAAGGTGGAGGGAAATTCAAAAGTTTGAAATCAAATTTCTGAGAGACATGTCGACATGGGGTATCCTGCCATGTCGACATGTGCCTGTTGAATTTGAAAAGGGGTATCTTTTTCTAAAATATAAGAAATTCCTAAAATCTTAAGAAAACTAATCTATATTCTATATCTATATATAATTCCAGTAATAATATTAAATATAATAATATTAAAATATTTTAATATTTAAAATATTATTAAAATAATATTATTTTGAATTTAAAAATTCAAATTTCAAAGGGTGATTTTGAATTTAATAATTCAAGGAATTGCAAACAAAATCAACACAAAAAAGCATCCAATAAAATTAAAATAAATGTGTACCTATTTTTAGATCCAAACTCCGATCGTCTTCCGATTCGAGAATAGCAGTGAAGCACAGATTTGAATTATCAGTTTTCTTCTCGTCATCACTGGATGAATCTGAATCGTCAAGAGTTGCTGCATATGCCTTCTTTCTTTTCCTTAGTTACTCGTTATTTGGTTGAAATGTCTGTTTGTCTGGATATGGACAATCTATCTTGTAGTGCCCTGTTTTGTTGCAGTTGTAGCATCTATCACCATTGTTGTTGTTGTTGTTGTTGTTGTTGTTGTTGTTGTAATTATTGTTGTTCTCCGAAGTATTTCTGGAATTCCTTTGATCATTTCTTTTAAAGTTATTCATCTTTCTATACTTTAGAAACTTTCTGAAATTTCTGGTCATGAAAGCAATTTCTTCATCACTATCTTGTTCTGAATCTCCAGTTGTTGCTTTGAATGCGATCGATTTCTTTTCCGTTGCCTTAGATTATTTTCTCCCTTGTAGTTGAACTTCATAAGACATTAGATTACCGATTAACTCTTCGATCTTCATTTGACTAACATCATTTGCCTCTTCAATAGTAAGTGTCTTTTGATGTAACGACCCAGAATTTTTATTAATTAAAATTTGAATATTTAATTAATTTTAAATATTAATAAGTGAATTTATAAGTCAAATAAATTTTTATTTGATTTATTAGATTTAATTAGATAATTAAATCAATAATTTAATATGTTAAATTATGAAAATAATTAAAAATTGAGTTAAAAATGATTGAAAATAATTTGGAAAATTTTATTTAATCATACTGGAGTTATAGAAATATTTTAGAACTTTTAAAATCGAATTAAAAGTTAATTTGTGAAAATTGAATATTTAATATTTAATAATCGACTGTAAAATAGCCAATTTTTGAACAGTCTCAGAATTGAACGAAACTAGTTTCATTGGATCCGTAATAGTTAGTTATTACCGGATTTCAATTTTCGTGTCAATCGGAGTTATCGTTTGATCGTGGCAGCTCGAAACGCATCGAATTATTTTTAATTTAAATTTGGCGAGTCAAAATAGCCATTTTTCAAAAAGTCTCGGATTTCGACGAAACCAGTTTCATCGGATCCGTAATGTGATATTATTGTAAGGTTTCAAATTTCAAGTCAATTGGATTTACCGTTTGTCCGGTACAAATTAAAACGCCTAGAAATCGATTTAAATCGGTTTAATTCAAATTGAACGTTTTCAGCCATAACTCGCACATACTTCCGAATTAGCTTCCGAAACCTGTTCCATTGTGTCCGGAACGCGGGATAAACCCTAGGTACGCTGGTTACGGCGCCTAAATCGGAGTTCGGAATTTCCGGGATGAATAGTGTCGCTCGTTCCTTATAAATAGACCCCCACCCTCTCAAAAAAATAAAAAAAAAAGAAATTAAAACCCTAACTATTGCCAGCCGCCACCTTCACAATGAAGGGCCAGAAATGCTCCATCTTCATTCATCAATCTCTCCAAATCCATTCACATTCACGCGAGGTGTTCAACACGAAGATTGAAGAGCAAGGCGAGGGCTTTAATTCCATACGGATATGATCGGGAATGGAGCAACGATGGCGGAGCAAATGGTGGCCGTTCCCATCAGTTTTCGCACGAGATTCTAGGCAGCACATGAGGCCGAGCATCATGGGGTTGGGGCCGAACCTAGAGGGGGAGAGGAGCTTCGACGTGGCGGAGGTGTGATCGAATTTCGTTGAGAAATGGAGGAGAATTATTAAACCCTAGCTTGATGGTTGTGGGTTTCATGGTAACGGCCTCTATCCTGTAGAAAGTAACGTGAATGAGGGGGGAGAAGGAAAGGAGGGGACGGCCTGATGTGAGCAATGCAAGATCCAAGGGTCCATATGAGTTGAGGGTTTAAATTATTAAGTTAGTTGTGAATTTAGTTATATAAATCGTGTACGATCTTATAAAATGCATAACTTTTTCATACGAGGTCGAAAAAATGCAAATCCAGTTGCGTTGGAATCGTATGGACGAGCACTACGCGATGGAGTTGGTTTGGAGTTGTTTGGAGTTAGTGAGAATTTCGGGTAAAATTAAACGCGCGTTTAATTTTATTCGAAATAAAAGCTAAAACGGAAATTAAAACCAAGGTGAGAATTTCTCACTCAATCGAATCAGTTTCGATTTTATTTTAAATAGTTAGATTTAAAATATTTGAATGCATGTTTGAATGATGACTGTAAATTATTGATTGTTAAAATAGACATTATGCGCCGTTAGTAAGCGGATGTTATTTATAAAAACATATACCGCGAATATTTCATAAACAGTGAAATTGGTATTATATATATATATAATATCAATATATATATATTGGCATATGTATATATTGCAGTTGATTGATTTCCCGCATTTTTTGTTTAGCGGATGAGACCCTATTACGCCGTTATTAAGCGGATAATATTTAATAAGAACATGTACCGCGATAATTTCGTACTGGAGCGAAATTGGTATTGTGCTAATGTTTTTGGATGCAGGAAACAGGTTAGAGGGATCCAACTGGATTCCTCAACAGTATTTATTTTATTTCAGATATTTTGATATTTGATGGATTATCATATCGATATATGATGGATCGTTGTAGTCGTGATTGACTATTTGGTGTGTAGCATCATTGGACCCAAATTTTGGGATTTTAAAATGATCTTTTAAATGATTTTTGAAAATATACTATATTTTTGGAAATTGATCCATTTTAAATAATTAAACGCTATAATTTTTAAAGTTATAAAATTATGGGTTTTGTGAAATATAGTTAAAACGCTGATTTTTAGAAATACAGTTAAAAGCTGATTTTTGAGAAATATGGATTAATGATTTTATAAAATAATTTAAACTGGATTTTTGAACTTATTATTAAAAGTTTAAATATAGGATTTATAAAATTTGATTTTTTTTTTATAAATCGAAATGGTGATATTATAAAGTAATTTAAAGACGTTTTAAATAATAATATAAATTGATTTATATTAAAAGATTTATAAATGGATATTTATGAATTGAGATTCAGACATCATAAAACAAGTTTTTATAAGTGTTTGAATGAAGTGAAAATGAATTTCATTAAAGAATGAAATTTATAAAATTATAAACTGTGAAGTTATAAATGAAATTTTATAAGCAATAGGTTTATAAAATTTATAAAGTTATCGAAAGAATGAATTTTGGATAAATAAACAATCTTATAAGGAAATTAAAACCCTAACTATTGCCAGCCGCCACCTTCACAATGAAGGGCCAGAAATGCTCCATCTTCATTCATCAATCTCTCCAAATCCATTCACATTCACGCGAGGTGTTCAACACGAAGATTGAAGAGCAAGGCGAGGGCTTTAATTCCATACGGATATGATCGGGAATGGAGCAACGATGGCGGAGCAAATGGTGGCCGTTCCCATCAGTTTTCGCACGAGATTCTAGGCAGCACATGAGGCCGAGCATCATGGGGTTGGGGCCGAACCTAGAGGGGGAGAGGAGCTTCGACGTGGCGGAGGTGTGATCGAATTTCGTTGAGAAATGGAGGAGAATTATTAAACCCTAGCTTGATGGTTGTGGGTTTCATGGTAACGGCCTCTATCCTGTAGAAAGTAACGTGAATGAGGGGGGAGAAGGAAAGGAGGGGACGGCCTGATGTGAGCAATGCAAGATCCAAGGGTCCATATGAGTTGAGGGTTTAAATTATTAAGTTAGTTGTGAATTTAGTTATATAAATCGTGTACGATCTTATAAAATGCATAACTTTTTCATACGAGGTCGAAAAAATGCAAATCCAGTTGCGTTGGAATCGTATGGACGAGCACTACGCGATGGAGTTGGTTTGGAGTCGTTTGGAGTTAGTGAGAATTTCGGGTAAAATTAAACGCGCGTTTAATTTTATTCGAAATAAAAGCTAAAACGGAAATTAAAACCAAGGTGAGAATTTCTCACTCAATCGAATCAGTTTCGATTTTATTTTAAATAGTTAGATTTAAAATATTTGAATGCATGTTTGAATGATGACTGTTACATTTGGTATCAGAGCTCTGATGGTTAAGCGACAACCATGGTTCTGTTGGGTATAATTCATTAGAGATAGAGTCAGCAGTACTCTAGAATGAGTTTGAGTGTAATAATAGCTATGAGAGCGTATTTGTTAGTGAATATAAAATTGTTTTATATTGTGATGATTGGTTTATTGAGTGGTATATGAACTTTCGTCAGCGTGGTCCGCAAGACTATGCCGAAGGGGTTTCTAAACACTTGAATAGAACAATTCGACATAATATTGTTTTAAATTGGGTAAATGAAATAATTTTACCTTAAGTATATTTTTATATATAAAGGAATAATTTTTCAGAATTATTAAAGTGTATATAAGTTGATTGTTTGGTTATTTGAATAATCTAAATAAAAGAATAATTGTATAAGCAAAAGAATTATAAGAATTGAATTATAATTAAAGTGTTTACAATTGTGAAATAAACTTATATATATAAAAGTGAAATTATATGAATATGAGTTGTAAATAATCAAGTGGATTAAAAGAAATGTGAACTTGAGTTATATAAATGAAATTCAACTTTAGAAATTGAATGAATTGAATGTTAATCAATTGAATGTAAATAAAATTGATATGAAATAATGAATGTTAATTCATTTAAAATCTAATGTTATTAGAAGTTGAATATAAGCAAAGGAATTTGGTTGAAATTAATACATTGATTGTTATATGATTGTTGATTGATTGTATGTAATTCATTAAGTGTTAATGAAATCGAAAGCTATGAAATTGAATTCAAATTAGAAGTAAATAAATTTGAATAGAATTGAAAGTGAATTTGATTTAAATTAGTAAATGTTAACTAATTGAATTGAGAATGAATGTTGATAAAATCCAATGTTAATAAATCAAATGTGATTTAAAGTGAAAACCAATTCATTAAGTATTAATGAGAATATGAATGAATGTTTATTGGTTATGGATGTTAGTTGGATGATGGTTGATGTTTGCATTTATTGTTTAGTTGCATTTGCTATATGACATATATAGTTGTTATGTTGCTATATGTTTTATATCGATACTATGCTTTATATACATGATTCTCATGTTGTTTGTTGAGTGTTTAGTAGGTGCGGATCGCGTTTGCTTCGCATTTGGAGTTCGCTTTAGCGCTATATTAGCCGTATATGCTCGCTAATAAAATATAAGGTACATATCTCGGATTAAATATCGCACTTTTACACTTTTTTCCCTTCGGGATGCCTCATTACTTGATGAGATGTATATTTGTGATATATATATACTGTCATTTTTTTTCGGATCGAGCCGCGCAAAGGAGATTATGGCGAATTTTTTCGAAAATTTAAGGCGTTAGAAAATTTTTTTTGAGAAAATGGGAAAAGTTTTGAAAACTTTAACTTTGATTTGAAGTTGAAAATTAAACAATGTAGTTTGTTTTTGAAAACATAACTAAGTATGAGTTGAAAACTTAGTAAAGTATTATAAGAAGTTTAATTATGAATTTTGGAAAAGTTAATAGATTTTGTAACCTTTCTTACTTGGTAATTTCGGGGACGAAATTCTTTTAAGGGGGAAAGATTGTAACGACCCAGAATTTTTATTAATTAAAATTTGAATATTTAATTAATTTTAAATATTAATAAGTGAATTTATAAGTCAAATAAATTTTTATTTGATTTATTAGATTTAATTAGATAATTAAATCAATAATTTAATATGTTAAATTATGAAAATAATTAAAAATTGAGTTAAAAATGATTGAAAATAATTTGGAAAATTTTATTTAATCATACTGGAGTTATAGAAATATTTTAGAACTTTTAAAATCGAATTAAAAGTTAATTTGTGAAAATTGAATATTTAATATTTAATAATCGACTGTAAAATAGCCAATTTTTGAACAGTCTCAGAATTGAACGAAACCAGTTTCATTGGATCCGTAATAGTTAGTTATTACCGGATTTCAATTTTCGTGTCAATCGGAGTTATCGTTTGATCGTGGCAGCTCGAAACGCATCGAATTATTTTTAATTTAAATTTGGCGAGTCAAAATAGCCATTTTTCAAAAAGTCTCGGATTTCGACGAAACCAGTTTCATCGGATCCGTAATGTGATATTATTGTAAGGTTTCAAATTTTAAGTCAATTGGATTTACCGTTTGTCCGGTACAAATTAAAACGCCTAGAAATCGATTTAAATCGGTTTAATTCAAATTGAACGTTTTCAGCCATAACTCGCACATACTTCCGAATTAGCTTCCGAAACCTGTTCCATTGTGTCCGGAACGCGGGATAAACCCTAGGTACGCTGGTTACGGCGCCTAAATCGGAGTTCGGAATTTCCGGGATGAATAGTGTCGCTCGTTCCTTATAAATAGACCCCCACCCTCTCAAAAAAATAAAAAAAAAAAAGAAATTAAAACCCTAACTATTGCCAGCCGCCACCTTCACAATGAAGGGCCAGAAATGCTCCATCTTCATTCATCAATCTCTCCAAATCCATTCACATTCACGCGAGGTGTTCAACACGAAGATTGAAGAGCAAGGCGAGGGCTTTAATTCCATACGGATATGATCGGGAATGGAGCAACGATGGCGGAGCAAATGGTGGCCGTTCCCATCAGTTTTCGCACGAGATTCTAGGCAGCACATGAGGCCGAGCATCATGGGGTTGGGGCCGAACCTAGAGGGGGAGAGGAGCTTCGACGTGGCGGAGGTGTGATCGAATTTCGTTGAGAAATGGAGGAGAATTATTAAACCCTAGCTTGATGGTTGTGGGTTTCATGGTAACGGCCTCTATCCTGTAGAAAGTAACGTGAATGAGGGGGGAGAAGGAAAGGAGGGGACGGCCTGATGTGAGCAATGCAAGATCCAAGGGTCCATATGAGTTGAGGGTTTAAATTATTAAGTTAGTTGTGAATTTAGTTATATAAATCGTGTACGATCTTATAAAATGCATAACTTTTTCATACGAGGTCGAAAAAATGCAAATCCAGTTGCGTTGGAATCGTATGGACGAGCACTACGCGATGGAGTTGGTTTGGAGTTGTTTGGAGTTAGTGAGAATTTCGGGTAAAATTAAACGCGCGTTTAATTTTATTCGAAATAAAAGCTAAAACGGAAATTAAAACCAAGGTGAGAATTTCTCACTCAATCGAATCAGTTTCGATTTTATTTTAAATAGTTAGATTTAAAATATTTGAATGCATGTTTGAATGATGACTGTAAATTATTGATTGTTAAAATAGACATTATGCGCCGTTAGTAAGCGGATGTTATTTATAAAAACATATACCGCGAATATTTCATAAACAGTGAAATTGGTATTATATATATATAATATCAATATATATATATTGGCATATGTATATATTGCAGTTGATTGATTTCCCGCATTTTTTGTTTAGCGGATGAGACCCTATTACGCCGTTATTAAGCGGATAATATTTAATAAGAACATGTACCGCGATAATTTCGTACTGGAGCGAAATTGGTATTGTGCTAATGTTTTTGGATGCAGGAAACAGGTTAGAGGGATCCAACTGGATTCCTCAACAGTATTTATTTTATTTCAGATATTTTGATATTTGATGGATTACCATATCGATATATGATGGATCGTTGTAGTCGTGATTGACTATTTGGTGCGTAGCATCATTGGACCCAAATTTTGGGATTTTAAAATGATCTTTTAAATGATTTTTGAAAATATACTATATTTTTGGAAATTGATCCATTTTAAATAATTAAACGCTATAATTTTTAAAGTTATAAAATTATGGGTTTTGTGAAATATAGTTAAAACGCTGATTTTTAGAAATACAGTTAAAAGCTGATTTTTGAGAAATATGGATTAATGATTTTATAAAATAATTTAAACTGGATTTTTGAACTTATTATTAAAAGTTTAAATATAGGATTTATAAAATTTGATTTTTTTTTTATAAATCGAAATGGTGATATTATAAAGTAATTTAAAGACGTTTTAAATAATAATATAAATTGATTTATATTAAAAGATTTATAAATGGATATTTATGAATTGAGATTCAGACATCATAAAACAAGTTTTTATAAGTGTTTGAATGAAGTGAAAATGAATTTCATTAAAGAATGAAATTTATAAAATTATAAATGGTGAAGTTATGAATGAAATTTATAAATAGTAAGATTTATAAATTTGTGAAGTTATTTGAAGAATTAATTTTGTTAAATAAATGAATCTTATAAGTTATAGGATTTATGGTTTGGAAAGTCTTTAAAAGAACGATTTTATAAATTAATCGTTTTATAAGTATTTAACTTATAATATGAACGTTTAGTTTATAATTTAGTTATAAACTGGAATAGGTTAATAAAGGAATTTATAAAAAGGAAGTTTTTATAAATAAATAGAAATGGAATTTATAAACGTTGTTTTATAAATTCGCAAACGACTTATTTTGATAAGTTAATTGTTATAACTTAGAAATGGAGTTATATTCACATTTTTAAATAGTGAATAATCCTTTGAATTAAAATGAATAGAAAGGATGATATTTATTAACGTAGTATATTCACATTTTTGAATAGTGAATAATATGTTAAAGAAAATTGATTTAGATATGATGTTCTAAATAGAATTAAAACGATCTAACGATGTTTTTAGATGTGTTGAGATTCGAAACCATAGATCTCAACATTTATTGTTGAAATAGATGTTTCGAGAAATAAAAGGAAATGGTAGACTATAACACTGTTGTTATAGTAAAGGATTTCCAAAAGGAAATGTTTTTAATAGTATTGGGATTTATATATCTATTTTAAATTCGAATCCCTATACTAGTGATTTTGGGTTGTCGTAACGATGTTTTACGCAACATTCGTTTTGGCCCAAGTAAATATGTTTAAGTGAATGATTTCCTTAAAGAATGAATTATATACTTAATTCGATTTAAGTATATTGAATATTTTCTAAGTGTTGAAAATAAATGATTGTGAATTACTTATTTAATAAGTATGGAAATGTTTTCCAATGTAAAGTGAATATTTTGAGAATTTATCTTTTTGAAGATAAATTGAAAGTGAATAATTGAATTGTATATTCATGAATATTTTGAAATATAAATTCGTTATGGAATTTATAAAAGAAAGGTGGAATTTGTTTGAAAATAATTATTGATTTATTTTTGAAGTGTTGAAATTATATATCTTGTAAAGATATTTTGGAAAATAAATAATTTGGGAAAATTATTTGGAATCTGGTGATGTTGTGCATATCAATTGATAGTTCAATAACCGACTATCAGTATTTCCCTTTGAATGGGTATTTAATGTGAATTGATTGAATTTGAATGCACACTTATTTTTGAATAAGCGCTCACTATTCGGGTTAACCGGGAAAGGACCATGGGGTCGTATAACCCACTCCGAATATGTGATACGTCGTTGTGAATTGCATTGAAGATCGGTGTTGAAGACCCGGTATTTGCGAAAGCGATAGGATGAACTATCGATTGACTCTGCACCGAGTTGCTCCGGTATTGAGTTCTCCATATGTGATGGTGAATCCGATCAGGATTGTGAATATCCGGATTGCAAGGACTTCTTTGTAAGTGCCTTCGGTTTTGTTCGATCCCGGAACAGACTTGTATGGATTGTATGTCTGACATTACAAGTTGAGATATAAAGCCGATTTCTTTCAAATATATTTCTGTTGGTGGCGGAGAATTTATTCTTTTTGCTTAACACCCTTCTTTGAGACGTACGAGCTCAAAGGTTATATAGTTGAAGTTATCAGCGATATATTCCCAATTTGGTAATGTGACATGCTGAGTGATGCTGAAATGATCATTGTGTTGATTATTGTGATAGGATCATTTATTTGATCGTCTATCTTAGTGATCATTGTGTTGATCATTTGTTGACCCAAAGCATGGCTTTTGTATAAAGTATGTTTTTGTGGACGTGACTTCGTCGAGCCTCACACCCCGTGAATGGTCAAAATAGGAAAGAAGCAGCAAGGTTATGAGGGGTAGCACCCTTTAGGATGTGTCCATTTCCTTCTGGAAAAGGGTGGTATCATGGTATGGAGCCCAGATACTTACTCATGTTGAAAACACTTTATGATTGTGTGAATTGATTACGAGCGCTCGGTGAAAAGGTCCCAAAGGACCGGGGGATGGCATATTCGGTCAGTTGTTGCTCAGTTAGGAGTAACCCGGCCTTGTGTTGGTAGAGATCCGGTTTGGTTCTCGGGGATGTCCATCCAGAGGCATTCTCAGTGGCAATGGGAAGTTCCTTGGCCTGACCATTTGTTGGAAATCCAATTCCCAATACGAAACTTGTACGGTATTAGTTGTAGAACCTGCCATTCACTTATGGTGGTCACCACTGTTTGGATGGTAGCTATAGTAGGCATAGTTCGAAATGTCTATGCTGGCTAAGATTTATATTCTACTTTCGAAATGAATTTTTTCTACACTATACACTAATAATAATATCAAATGTTATTTTAAATGCGTATCAAGCATCTTTGACTATCATAAGGAGAAATCTCCTCCGATTCTGCGTTTGCATGTGTGTGTGTGCGGGAGGCCTTATGGTAGTCTCATTTTTAAAAGCATTGCGAATTGAATTAAAAATATTCCTCTATTTTGATTTTAAAGATAAATAACTGTTTTGAGTTCTCACACCAGTCACATGACTGACTTGGAGTTTATTGTTTTCCTTCCTAAACTCTGGGTGCCCACCAATTTCCACACGGGCAGTTAAGAGTTAGGTTTATCAGGATATTCTGGATATTCTGGAGTTGCTGGAGGCAAGCTGGATGGCATGGCGTATTACTAGTTTATATAGTATTTCTTTTTCCGCTGCACTGTTTGATGTATGTTGTTGTACACTCTGATGATATGATGTAATGTAATGAAATGTAATGTAATAACTGATATAGTTCTTTGTTTAAAGATTATTCATTTATTATTATATGTTGTTCCGCTGCGAATTGTGAGATTCTGTTGTTGTTCTGTTGTTTCCTTTCTGTCCGTTCTATTTTAAAATTTTCTATCTTCTGTTTTTCTAATTCTCTGTTTTCTAAAAAATTGTCTGTCTTCTTTTCCCTCTATTTTTCTTTTTCTTTCTTCTTTTTCTCTCTTCTTTCTTTTCTTAAATTCTTTTTAAAACCCATAACTTTTCGGTTTTTCGGCAACGAAAATCCGCGAACGTTACATTTGATCCCATTCTGGAGTGAGTGAATTGAGTATTTTTCTGACTTGGTCTTCTTCTGAGAAACCCTTTCCTAAAGCAATCGATGAATGTACAATATCTTGAAATCGACAATACATGTCGGAAATGGACTCATTTTCATGCATTTTAAACAATTGAAACTGGTTAGTTAATATGGAAATTTTAGTCTGTTTAACTTTGCTTGTTCCTTCATGAGTTACTTGCAAAGTTTTCCAGATTTCAAATGCAAACTTACAAACAGAGACTCTATTAAACTCATTCCTATCTAGTGAACAAAATAGTATATTCATAGCCTTAGAATTGTTTTGTGCAACTGTCTTTTGCTCAGTAGTCCACTGGGCAAAATTTGTAGTTGGTTCAACATATTCAATTTGTGTCATATTCCAAGTATCTAAACTTATGGATTGTAAATAAATTTTCATCCTACTTGCCCAATATGCATAATTACTGCCATTATAAAGTGGTGGTCTGACAGTAGACCGACCTTCTACAAATGAACCAGTGTTAGTGCTTGTGTTGACAGAAGTAGTGGTGACAGGAGTGACATTATTAGTGTGTTGTGCCATTAAAACTTTTCAAAATTTCAGATTATGAAAATAATGAAAACCAATGCTCTGATACCAATTGTTAGGGATGCGGATTAAGGATCTTAAGGCAGAAATAACACTAGAGGGGGGGGGGGGTGAATAGTGTTTTAAAGAATATATGAACTATATGACTAAATTAAAACTTTCAACACAAATCTAAACAGAATTCTAACACAGAATGATCACAGAACACATAACAAATGCAAATAGTAAAGTAAAGCAAGTAAAAGGAAAGAACACACCGGATTTTATACTGGTTTGGAATCCTCCTACATCCAGTCCTGCACCAAGGCAATATCCTTGTATAGATTTTTATAAGCCAATATCCAAATTACAACCCTCAATTTCTAAGGCCTTGAGGAACCCTCCTATCTCCGAGTCTGGGGTAAACTCTCTTGATTTACAGGACACAAGATCACCCTAATACTTCTTAATAACAATCCTTTTGAATGGATAGACTCTATGGACTTTTTGAATACAAATTAATCCTATAACTCTGAATAGCACTTTGATCTTTAGTAGAATGATGGAGAATCAAATAGAGAGAGTATCTAAATGATTTCCTATTGAGAATTTGGCAGAATGATGGCACGATCTTGAAAATATGAAGTTTTATGGACATGGAATGGTGGAGAAGAAAGAGTGAAGAAAATAAGAAAGTAGTTGTTAAAAAAATTCGTTTTGGAAGCCTTTATATAGATGCACATCAGTCATAACCATTGGCGAAAGGTTTTCAAACGAATGGACACTTCTTTTGAAAATTGAATTTTGAATCCAACTGTCACCATGTCGACATGGGGTATCCCCTTATGTCGACATCCCTTAGTTCAAAATTATAGAGATGTTGTTTTGTAAAGACAATTGAATTTAAAACAAGTTGAAACTTCTCTGAAGCAAAGTAAAGTGTTCAAACAATATTTTGAGATAGAGAATGAATATAAAATATTATTTTAAATATATATATATATATATATATATAATTGATATAGACCGTCAATTATATAAGTAATATTTAAAATCAGAACAAGTTTTGATGTTTTAAAAATAGAAGTTTTTAAAATCAGAATAGAGGAATATTTCAAGGCTAAAACAAAGTTTGAAAATATTTTTGAAAACATGATTTTGAAAGCTAAAACATTTTGAAAACAGATTTAAAAACATTTTGAAAAATCTATTCAACTGAAATTGCAAGAACCTTCCTACAGAGCTCCTCCATAGGACTCGAGAACTTGTACAAAGTAGTTTAAATGATTTTGATTTTGGTGGGTTTGTAAGCCACTTGTCGTAGGTTTGTAAGCTACTTGTCGTCGGTTTGTAAGCCACTGGTTTCGATAGAAATTGGGTTCCATACCAAAAGAAAATTAGAAGAAAGATGAGAGTGCTATTATGAAGTTTTAACAAAATACTAGACACTTATCTTGAGATCTTGAAATCTTGATTCTCTAGAGTCTTTAATCTTGAATCTCTAATCTTCATCTTGATGCTTAAGTCTTTATACTGATCAGTCTTCGATGATACCTGCATATACTTCCTATATACATACATACATACATATATATATATATATATATATATATATGGAAATGTTAGTATGTATTTTATAAATTAAAGTATAATAACTATATAAGGTTGTTGTCATCAAAACATCATCAACTCAGTTCCTAACAGATATAATGGAGTTTCTGCATCTTCCAAGTTCTTGAGTAACTCATCCTCTTTTATTTGAGAATTAACATTATCTTTATCATCATTGAAAAAATCTTGATTCAAAAAATCTTCATCTTCATAGTGAATCAACTTGAATAGATCATATACATCAAACGTATTTGTTTTCTTCTCTACATTTATCTCTTCACCATGGTTAAACCATACACCACCCATGTATTTAAGATCCATTCCTTTTATAATTAAATGTTCAACGATGATTTGTTCATCATGATGACTAAGATTTCGACAATCCTTGCAAGGGCATAAAATTTTTCTACACTTCTTGCATTCCTCTTTGCAGCATTCACAAAATTCATTGCTTCTTGTCGGTACTCTATACTGGTTCTATGAAAAAAGTAAAACAAATAAAAAAAGTGAGCTTTAATATTAGATTGTATGTTATAATTCTCAAAATACATATTAAGTTAATCATGGTTTTATCACCTGCTTAAAAAAACCCAGTCTTTTTCCATTTTCGACATATGAAGGCAAATAAGTTTTCAATCTTTGACGTATAAATTGGTTATCTATTGTAATCAAAAAAATAACTAGACATTGAAGTTATTACCCAAAAAAACATCCAAGCATCTTATAAATAATGCACTATCTGGAACATTGGTAACACGCCCATAGTAAGGATAATAAACTGCAATAAACCACATAAAATGAGTAATAGTAGAGATAGCATGTGCTGCAGTGAATGAAATAACAGAGATAGTTTTTATTTTTAGGATACTGCACACATGAATCAAACCCCGTTCACAAGGTTACATAGATTTGTTTTTCTTCGTTTGGTTAATGAAGTTATGACGCATTTGATGAAAATATAACGTATATAGATATGTATCAGTGAGATAACTCCATGTAAACGCATCTGCCGAAAAATTATTTATAGAAAAATAACACATTCGTTTTTCTTATTTAAACTCATTCTTATCTATCATTTGTATATTTTATACATATAAATATACATGCTTCATTTCAACATTCAGTGACATGCTTCTAAAATTATAATCAAGTATAGAGATTATATCTGAGTTTTACTTACAGTTTCTTTTGCAATAGCACAAGTAAAGCATGGGAATATGATTAATCCTTATATTGGTGATGAAGAAGGATATCAAGAAAACAATGGTTATGATGGATATTTGAGCTCTTTATAGAAGAAGAAGAAGATGATGATAGCTGCAATTCAATTGGCGAAATTCATCTAAAGATGAAGAATTTATAGATGATTTGAATTCATCTTCATGTTCTTTGAAGTCTTCCTTATCATCATCGAATTCATCACTTTATGATATGTCATCTCTCATTTCACATCTTCCTTTGAAGTAAGTTTTTGTTCAATTGTGTTCTGATTTTGCTTCTTTTCATATATAGAACATTTTTTTTTGTTTAGATTTTTTTTTCTTAATTTCTTTCTTTCTTTCTTTTATTTTTCATTTTTTATGTCTAAAACATTAATCATACGTAAATAATTTATGGTATCATAACATTCATAACACGTATACATAAGTTTTCATATACAAGTTGTCTAACAAATCATTTGAATTTCAGGAGAGGTTTATCAAAACACTACGAAGGAAAATCACAGTCGTTTACATCGCTATCGAACGTGAAGAGTTTGGATGATCTAATCAAAACTGAAAACCCATCAAATAAGAAGATTAAATCATTGAAAAATAATAGTTGGAGTATGATGAATTCATCCAGAATTATAAAGAAGAATAGCTCTAAAAGATCAGTAAGCTCTTCGTTAAGAAACTTGAAGAGGAATGATAGTTTTTTCAGAGGCATATAAATGCAAATAAAAAAATAACATAAATTGGATACAATTAAAGCAAGCACATCGCACTAACATAATAGGAAATGATTAGAATATAAGTAAAATTTATAAAAAAAATAGCTCGAACATAATCATATAAAATCAATTATTCCAGTTAGGATTTATTTCAATTAGGGTTAAATCGACTATTCCAATTAGGGTTTACGTAGAAATTCGTATAAAGTATCCATACATAATCATATAAAATCCAGTAGACTTATAAAATCGGTTTATAAAATTTCATACCTAATCCGCAAGGAGAAATCTGTGAAGGGCTACCGTGACGATGTGGAGAGGAGTAGAATGAAGGACGTCTACCACAACAATGATAACGAAGCAAGGTGGATTTTGTTGGAGGGTGAGGTAGATTTTGCTAGAGCGAAAAGGAAAGCGTGAGGAGAAAAGTTTTTAAATAATGAAGAGGAAGGGAAACGTGACAGTAAATAAAAAAACTTCGTGAAATATTTTTTTACTTTACGCGGGTGCAAAGAGGGAACGTGAAATCTTTTTAGCCGCATTTATATTTTTTAGGGAAATACTTTTTGGTTACATTTAGAAAGAAACGACACCAATTTTTGCAACTAATGGTTTTCTTGTAGTGACTTAATTAAAAATAAAAGGCAATCTATCCCGAAGATCGGTTATACACAGGTCCACTATAGATACTGGAAAATTTGATCCGAGTCAATTGAGCTACAGTTACATGGTATGACAAACAAAGATATGAAAGCCAATATTCAAATTTCGGGTCAACCGGAGTTCGTATGCACAAGTTATGGATCGATCAAAATCCATGAAGAAGATGTCAGTTCGTATCCATCAAAGTCCATCCCTTTTCGTATCCATCCAACTTTGTATCCATCGACTCCACATCCATCCCTTTCGTATCCATCAACAGCTACCCATTTCATATCGGTTCCATTTCTACCCATTTCGTATTGATCAACCAAGCATCGATACCAAACCTACCGCCAAGCATTGATATGAAACCTATCACCAAGCATCGATACGAAACATGTAGCCGAGCATCGATACAAAGGCATAGATATAGTATCGACACGAAGAGCAATACACAAGATCGATACGAAAGAGTCATAGTCAACCAAGGGAAGCGGTCATCAAGCATGATGTGTGGAACTCCCCTGAACTCTCGCTCCAAGTCATCGATGCACAAATGAACGATATCGAGGAGCATCGATACGAAGCGATCGATACATAACCATCTGCCTACCTACAAAATCAATCTTAGATAGATCATAACTCAAAATCTACAAGTCCAAATGCCTCCAAATTTTCACAGAATCTTTCCTATTCACTCAAGAATGTTCCTAATCGATCGCAGCTCAAATGGAGCTAAAATGGATCGATACAAAGGCGATGGGGATCGATCTCAAATGACCCCTGATCGATATGGTGGGCCCACCCACGTGTGAGAATGAGTATTCCTAGTGCAGGGGTAGATATTTCAAACCTACACCTATAAATAGCACCCTTATGCCTACGAATAAAGAACTTTTGATTCTGCTATGCCGTTACTCTGCTGCAACTCAATTGTAACCCGAGTGTTAGCGCTTTGTATTGTTGTAATCAGTTATCAACCATCGATAAATAACAAACTATTCAAAGTGGACATAGGCTATAATGTTGAAATTATAAATTCTTGTCTCTTTCTATTTCTGCTTGATTTTATTGGTGTGATTGTTAGACTAGCCTCTTTTTCCATTTAAACTCTTCATTCTAATTTCTTCAATTACATTCGAAGAGTGTTGTGCTCAATTTTGGTATAAACACTTTGGAGAAAACTCTGCTTTTCTCCATTTCCATGGATCCTTACCATTGTTGGATTGCTAAAATCTAAGGAGGAGATCCAAATCTAGCTTCTAGTGGTTCCTTCCATTCTACTCAGATTACTCCAAATCTAGGAAAAAGTTACATCAATCATGGTGCGTACTACCAGAACTGCTTCATATGCTGCACATCCAAAAGGAAGGGATAGGCAAGATCCTACACGGCTGGCTATAACAGGTCAAACATCAGCTGGTGCTCTAGATCCAAAAGGTCCAGTGACTAGATAGGAGTTCCAAACCCTTATGCAACAGCTTACTTAGAGCCATCAAGAGCTCACTCAGCAGATTCGTGCCAACATGGAACTCGTAAACAGTTGAACGAGGAAAGGCAAAGGAGATCTAGAAGGGATCATGCCTCTTATTCCACGACAGAAAGCTTGGCTTCATCTGACTTCTATCACAGATCTACACGCCATCGGCTGGATGGAAACCATGTAGAAGCCTCCGGGCATCAATGTTCTATGAATCTTGGACAAGCTAGGATCGGTCCTTCTATAATACATCAAGTTGGACCCTCCTTTCGAG
This sequence comes from Allium cepa, assembly GCA_030765085.1. Taxonomy (NCBI): domain Eukaryota; kingdom Viridiplantae; phylum Streptophyta; class Magnoliopsida; order Asparagales; family Amaryllidaceae; genus Allium; species Allium cepa. The sequence goes on along the minus strand of CM060938.1, from coordinate 397,132,372 downwards.
GAGGGGCACTCCCTTATCACACCTCTCATGACCATGCAGTTGCTGCCGCTATAGATCTGGAAGCCGAGATTTAGAACCAACTAGATCTAGCTCATCGTCAACATGTTCATGCTCGAGATCCTCACTTCCCTGAAGATTGGGAGCCAATGAGGCAAGGAACGGACTGTAGACAGTGACTGTACCATCCCCGCAACATGGAACCCGACCATGCCTTGGCCTCAAACATCCAGATGCTTGACATTCCAAACATGATACGCAAGGTGAGCAGAGAAAGTCAAGGCCTTACAAATGAAGATTGTGGATCTCTAGAAGTCATATTCCATTCAACAATGACATTCTTTATATAGAGCCACCCCATCGGTTTAGGATGCCGACTCTGTCGGTGTACGAAGGAAATTCGGATCCTATCCAACATATCTTAAATTATGAATGGCTCATGAACGCCGCTCGAGCTAATGATGCGGCTAAGCGTAGAAGTTTCCTACCTCTTTGGGAGGCATTGCAATAATGTGGTTCACTCGATTACCACCCAGATCCATCTCATGTTTAGATCAATTGGCTATTGAGTTTGTTGAGCAGCTCCATATGCATGCTACTAGACCAAAGGATGTCAACACCTTTTCCAGTGTTACTCAAGCTTCAGGGAAGACTCTTAGACATTATTTGGAAAGGTTTAATGCTTCTTATACAGAGGTCAGCAATCCCAATGATAATTCTATCCTAATGGCATTGACTAAAGGGATCGATCCCGATTTCGAGTTTGGTGATTGGTTGGCAGGGAAACCCCTCGCTTCGTTGGAATATTTCTATGCAAAGGTGGCCCAATTCTTGAGGAGAGAAGATGCTAGACAATCTAGGAAGTTGGATATAATAGGGCCTAGTGGTGAAGGCATTCAAAGTAATGTTGCCGTGAAACAGACCGGTGAGAACTCCGAAAAAGTGGAATTGAATATTCAGAATAAATTAGGTCAACAGAAGAGTAGGAGAGGTCAAGGAAAAAAGAGAGAACCAAATCATGAACCGAGACATAGAGCTCCCATGTTTGACCAATATACTCCCCTAAACACATTTCTGGAAAATGTTTACCTCCAAACTTGTAATACCAGATAGTATAAGAAGCCAGCTCTGAAACCATCATCCGAGAAACAAGTTCAAACAGGAAAATCTATAGATTCCACGATTGTTACGGTCATAATACTAATGAGTGCCGTCATTTACAAGACATCATCGAGAAGTTGATTAGAGAAAGGAAGTTAGAGCAATTTATCGGGCTCCGTAGGATGGAGGTGCAGGCCCATCTAATCCGAATCAAGGACAAGGCCAAGCTAGGCCCGCAGAGCCCATGCGTACTAGCAGGAGGTTGGTATAAACATTATGAGTGGTGGTCCACATATGACTGATCGGAGCTGGAAGGAAATGGCATTATATGCCAGTTCGATTAGGTATATGGACTTTGTATGCTGTAGTAATGTCGATAATGGATCCCCGACAAAACAACAAAGGACGATGACATATTACATCGCTTTTAGGAACCGAGATGCTGGAAGAGTCGATGCCTCCACTATTGGTCCTTTGGTCATCTCAGCCCAAATAGGTCCTACTTGGATGAAGAGGATCCTAGTTGACAGTGGAAGCTCTGTGAACATTCTTTTTAAGCGCGCATATGACCAAATGAGGATGGAAGCGAAAAACTTGAAATCGTGTCAATCACGTATTCATGGTTTTAATGAAAGCACAACCATACCAGTAAGGATGGTGGAGTTACCAGTTGAGTTAGGTATTGGAGATCGTCGGAGAGTCCAGATGCTGCAGTTTGTTGTGTTAGACATTCATTCCCTCTGTTATGCTTTCTTGGGCCAACCGACACTCGTTGAATTCAGAGCAGCGATTGCCTCATGGTGTTTTACTCTAAAGTTCCCCATCGATAACAGGGTTGGAGTAGTTCATGGTGATCAAGCGGCTGGATGTGTTGTTACGTTGCTGAGCTGCGGGACGCGCAGCGTAAGGAGAAAGGCAAGGGTGTAGAGGAATCTCTCTGTGTCCATTTTTCAAAGAATTGACAGCTAGCGCCTAGGCCTAGGCCTGGGCACCACAACCAGTTCCTTAAAGATCTTGATCACCAAGATAATAATGACGAGGAGGAAGCCAAAGACAATCAGGCTTCCTCGGTAGATTTGACGATCGATGTTTCGATCCACGACAATGATGACTCCAAAATGATAAAGGTAGATCTCAACTCAGCCCTCAGATGAGAATGGAATTGGTTGATTTTCTCCAGCCAAACCTCGATGTGTTTGCTTGGACACACTTAGACATGTGTGGGATCTCGTCGGACATCGTGAGCCATGCATTAAATATTGATCCATGGCATGTCCCAGTCAAACAAAAAAGGCACGGTATGAAGAGATCTGCTGCCCTGAGGGATGAAGTGAATAAACTCAAGTTGAATGGGTTTATTCATGATACTTTGTATCCAGAGTAGGTATCTAATCCAATGCTTATCAAAAGCTCAAATGGGAAATGGCGAACATGTGATGCCGTTTGGATTTAAAAATGCTACTGCAACTTATCAGAGGCTCGTGAATTGATTGTTCGCTAACTAGATTGGAAAGACCATGGAGGTATATGTGGATGACATGCTCGTGAAGTTGCTACTTTCTGTCAACCACATCAATGATTTAGAAATAATGTTTAACACACTCTGGCCGTATAGGATGAAGCTCAATCCATTGAAGTGTCATTTCGGAGTCGCATCTAGAAAATTCCTTGGATTCATCATCAACGCCAAAGGAATTGAAGCCAACCCTGAGAAAATATGGGCAATTCAGAATCTCAAAACTCCCAAAACCATAAAGCAAGTGCAAAGCCTCAATGGGAAGGTGAAAGCTTTAATCAGATTCATCTCCAGATCCATAGACAAATGCATCCCTTTCTTTGATCTGGTCTGAAAAGGAAAGCAGAACTTCGAATGGACGGAGGAGCGTGAAGGCGCATCCCAAGCACTAGTTCAACATCTAGCGACACCTTCCATTTTGACAAAGCCGGTTGATCGTGAGAAATTATACATCTATCTGGCGATTTCAGCAAACGCGATCAATGTTGCGCTAATTCGGGAAGAGGATCAGATCCAAAGACCGGTCTATTATATCAGCAAGCGATTGACAGGGACAGAAAGAAACTACCCAAAGCTATAAAAGCTAGCTTATTATCTCGCCATAGCCTCGAGAAAGCTCTGTCAATATTTCCAGGCTCACCGGGTCACAGTCTACACCGACTAGCTGTTACGACAGATCCTAACACGACCTGAGACGTATGGTAGACTGCTCAAGTGGAACATCGAGTTGATTCAATTTGATATCACTTATACACCGTGGAGAGCCTTCCAAGGACAAGTTTTGACAGACTTCATAGCCAAATATACCATATCAGAAGACTTGTCCGAAGCCAGTGAATCTCCTAATCATATGTGGAAGCTATATACCGATGGTGCATCAAAAGACTGTTCGTTAGGCGCTGGAGTGGTACTCGAAACCCCAGAAGGCCAATCCATATGCTATACTTTGAAGTTTGAATTTCGTGCAACTAACAACGAGGCTGAGTACAAAGCCTAGTTGGACTTAGGCTTGCTAGATATTTGGGCATTAGTGCTGTGGAAATTTACTATGATTCGCAATTGGTCGTACCAGGTTCAAGGAGAGTATCAAGCCAGAGACCAGAGATTGGCAACCTACCTTACTCGGGTTCAAGGAGTGTTGAATCTGTTCGACTATTATGCTATTCACTATATACCTCGAGAGCAAAACCAAAAAGACGATTCTTTAGCAAAACTGGCCAGCATTGGCGAAGCACAACAAATGGGACTTGTCCCCATTGAGACACATACTGCTTCGAGCATTAATCAAATGGAGATAGACTGGGTGCACGAGGCAAAGCCCGAGAAGGAGTCGTGGATGACTCCGTTCAGAAACTATCTTGAGCATGGAGCTTTACCCGAGGGCAGAATTGAGAAAAGATAGGTTCTTCAAAAAGCTTCGTGATTTATTATTCAGAATGGAGTTAGGAAGGGATTTTCTATTCCTTTATACCGATGTATCGCCCATGATGAGATCAAACGAGTGTTACATGATGTGAATGAAGGAGAGAGTGGCGACCGCACTGAGGGGAAAGCCTTTGCCAAAAAGATACTCAAATATGGATATTACTGGCCAACCGTGAATCGAGAGGCATCAGATTACGCTAGAAGTGTGATAGGTACTAAAAACATGTCAGAAATCTAAGAGCTCCACCTACAAAAATTACTTATATTGTCAGCCCATGGCCGTTCGCCACATGGAGCATCGATATAATAAGGTCTCTACCTTTAGCCAAGGGTAGTGCGAAGTACGGCATTGTTGCAGTTGACTACTTCACTAAATGGGCATAAGCCGAGCTCCTTGCTACTATCATTACAAAGAAAGTAATCAAATTTGTTATGCGCAACATCATCTTTCACTTTGGTCTCCTACACACCATTGTAACCGATAACGAGACCTAATTCGATAGTGTTTAGTTCAAAGATTTCTGTCAACGCTACCACATCCAGAATAAGTTCTCAGTAGTAGCCCATCCTCAAGAAAATGAACAAGTCGAAGTTGTCAACAAAGTTATCAAGTCCATTCAAAAGAAAGGGCTGGAGAAGGATGGAGGCAAGTGGGTCAATGAACTTCCCATGGACCTATGGGAATATCGTACTACCCACAAGTCGCGACCGACCATACTCCGTTTTCACTTTCCTATGGCTCTGAAGCCGTTATTCTAGTTGAATTAGAAGTACCTTCTCACCATGTGACTTACTACGATCCAAAGGAGAATGCCAGCCTACTTGCAGAACCACTGGACTTACTGGATGAGAAGCGTGAAGTGGCTTATTTGAGGGCAACCGCACACCGCAGTTGAGTCTCTCGGTTATGCAACGCAAAGGTCTGACCCAGAACCTTCAAAGTTGGCGACCTCGTACTTAAGTGAGTTTATCTAGTTCCTTCACACATGAAACCGACATGGAAAGGACCGTATGTCATTGAGAGGAGACTTGGAGACGGCACATTCAAACTATCAACTGTTGACGGTCTCACTTTACCAAGAGCATGGAATAACGAGAGTCTCCGTCGCTATTACACATAAATGGCTTATTTTCATTTAGTTTGCTTTTCCTTTGAATTTTCTTATGCATTTTTTGAATTTGAACTTGTAATAAGGCAACTGACTTTGCTGCACTTTCTTATTCCAACAGTAAAATGCAGACTCATCAAGCCCAACCAGCGATTCTTGAAATGCACCGTGTGATTGTTATGATGTATGAAGAGCTGAGACCCACCTATGGTAGGGATCATTCAAATAGGGAGTGATCGTGATCCGACCGGTCACTTGCTAAGTGAAACCTTAAACTTGGAAGCAAACTACTCTATAAAAAAGAAGGATTGAAACACAACAATCCTCTAACGAACTCCAGCTCTCGGACTGCGAGCTAGAGCACAAAATCCAAGTCTAAACTCGAAAAGGAAGGATCCGTCCATCAAAGACTTTGCTTTCTAAATCAAGGTGGATGTGATCCGACCGTCCGCAACCTTGATTAACTCCTTGTTCCTAGAGTGCGAACAAGATCCTAATACCTAAATAGTTGTGATTGACCATCTGTCGACCAACTCCAGATTCCCAGAATGCAAACTGGAGTACAAACACAAATGGGTGTGATTGATCACCCATCAATTAACTCTGGTATGGAGAGTGCGGACTAGAGTATAAACACCAAATGAGTGTGATTGACCACCCATCAACCAACTATAGATTCCCGGAGTGCGAACTAGAGTATAAACACCAAATGGGTGTGATTGACCACCTATCAACTAACTCGGGTCTCGAGAGCGCGGACTGGAGTATAAACACCAAACGAGTGTGTTAGCACCAAAATTGGTCACTAACACCCTTAGAAAGATTGTGTAGAGGGAATAATGAAGAAAACAAACTGAAAAAGAGAAGAAAACATAAATTAAAATGCGGGAAGTATGAACACCAAATTTATAGTGGTTCGGCGCAGTGGCCTACGTCCACTTTGAAGCTGATCTTTATTTTCCACTTGATACTTGATTACAGATACAATCCGTTCTTAAGTATTAGAATACAATTGCAAGGTAAAAGAAATAAGTCTTGAATGAGGATTCAATGTGGCAGAGTCTCCCCAGTGCTCACTAAAATTTGATGCCGTTTTCTGTGCCCCTGCCTCTCTATTTATAGACGAAAGTGGGTTGTACTTCCCTGGTGGGCCAGGTGGCCGAATAACTTGGTCCAAGTAGTGTATGTACTGTACGCCGAACCAGGGAGGCAGACAAGGCATGCCAAGCCGAACTCCTTGTGCCGAACGAAGCATGCCGAGTCTCCCCTCTTTAGGCCGAGCGAGGCGAGAGGTTGAATGAGAGATGCAGGTCGAATGGGGCAGGAATGCCGAACGATAGTAATGCCGAGTGAAGGGCTTGGCCGAGTGAAGGGTTTGACCGAATCGCTTCTTCAGCCGAACGACTCAAGGCCGAACGATCTCCTGGATACCGGACGATCTCAAGCCGAGCATGCTGACTTCTCTGGGGAGCACTTGTGCTGAGTGAACTACGCCGAACGATGCTGGGACGCCGAACGATCTTCTGGAGGTCGAACGATCCTTTGCTTCTTCATGCCGAGCGCGATCTTGGACTGCCAAGCACTATCTGGTGCCGAATGTTCTTGCCTGCCGACTGTCTATAGATGCCGGTTGTCACGTATGCCGAGCGCTCCTTATGCCGAGTGTAATTCTGAATGGCCGAAAGTTTTCCGATGCCGAGTGCAACTCTGAATACCGAACGTTCTAGTTGCCTGGTCGATTTTCCAGGTATTTTGCCCTCCAAAGTACGCCGTGTATTCAATAAGGGTGTGCTTTGTACTACAGAATTCGTGCAATGCCACCGAGTGCTTTGGATGCCGAACGTTCTTTGTCGAACGATACGAATGCCGAGCGATTTGAAGTAACCAAACGACACCGTTTTGACTGGTAGAACCGGTCAGAGTCTCTTCACCTTCTTCTTCTTCCCTATAAAGCCTGTCTTCTTCTTCCTCCTTTCTTTTTTCACCTTCACCTTTCAACTTCGAATCTTCGAACCATCCTTGCAATCGGACTTCAAGTACTTCTTAAGCCTTCCTAAAGCTCAATCCACGAACTAGGTATAATCCCTTTGGCCAACTCCTTTCCACAAATTCGCATAGGACTGAGTCGTTGCCGAATAGGCTGTGTGAAGGAATCAAATTATGTCTCCAAGGCCGATCGTTGTGAGGTAGGGAGAGATGGTTCGCGACGAACGCTTTCTAGGGTTTGTTTCGTTGTTTGATAGGGACGCTATGGTTCGGCACGGCCTCTGTGTATTAGATAAGGCCACGGGAAAGAGTTAGGTGGAGGAGAGGAAAATATGGAGGTCGTGCCGAGTGTTACGACTTGGCATAACCTTGGTTTGGCACGGCATATTGTTGACCGAACGATGGGTTTGGATGTGAGCCAGTGGATAGGCCGGGTGTTGTTTCGCCTGAATAGTACTTCGGCCGAGCGATACTCACTCAGTACGAACTGAAGGTGGGTCGAACGATGGTTGTAGGCCAAACAAGGACTTTGCCGATCATACTTAGGCCGGACAAACATTAATGCCGAACATACTGACATGCCCAACAAACATGAATGTCGAACATACTTAGGCCGGACAAACACTAATGCCAAACATACTGACATGCCGACCAAACTCAAATGCCGAACATACTGACATCTTGTCCAATTTCATAACCGAACTTTACTTGCCGTAACCGAATAACTTCTTTTAGCATTTTCTTAACCTTGAACTGTAATCACCATACAGAAGGCACTTGGAGACGGTAAGCGATGACGGTTTTCAGAGGCGGCGATTACAAGCTTAGTTTTATTCTAAATGCTTATACACGATTGAACGCACTAGTTCACACACCACGTGGGGGGATTATTCGTGTTGTTAACTCTAACATTGGTCATTTTTCAAGTATAGTTCACACCGGTGCTTAGTTGAATCCACTATTTATTCAAGATGTCTAAAAAGTCCAGTTCCGCTACACTTTCTGACAGACCCGGGCCGTCTTCAAAGCAAATAGCCACTGATACATCTGACCTGTCAGTTTCTCCCGCTCACGACTGGGCTCCTGATTCCTTGGAGTCGTCGATCTTATTGGATAGCCCGGTTGACTCACAGGCTTTGAGGGTCACCGATGCCGCTCTTCAGCGGATATGTTCTATTCATGGTATCCTGTTCTCCGTCGTGTTAGTTCCGTCGGGGCACGACCGTCCACATCTGCCCCCAGCGGGATATACAGCGTGCAGCAAGTTCATGTGTTGGGTTGGCAGCGTACCATCGTTCAATATATTTCTTCGAGATGTGCTGCGGTATCTTAACGTCGCCCCATCACAGCTACATCCAAACAGTCACGCCTTCATTTATGGCACATACGTGCTCTTTATGGCCGTCTTCTCTAGGCCCCCAACCCCTGGCGATATTAGGTACATATACATTACCAAGAAATGGGGAGACAGTCCCTCTTACATGTTTCTTGAGCCACATCGGAAGTGCCAAATTTTCACCAACGCGTGGATCAGCAAATTCGCCCAGTACAAACTAGAATGGTTTTATGTGCGCTGCCCATAGGGTTTTGCGAGGAGATGGGTTGAAGGAAGTAAGTCTTCTTCCTGAATTGATGTCCGTTCCCAATCGGTTTTAAGCTTCTGCTAATTTATTGTTTCATCTTTTCAGATTCCATTCCACGTCCCGAGGGTCGAGGGTACTCTGATGTTGTCGAAGCCATTAGAGCCCTTCCTACTGAGGAACGAGATATCCGAGCCCTCATTTCCAATGAGTCATTATCAAGGTTCGGTCTGCTAGCTCCTGGCCGCCGGATTAGTCTTCCTGAGGGCGCCTCGCTTCCCAAACCCGTACCCGCTAGAGGGAAAAATCTGCCTGAATCATCTATTCGCCCTTCTCTTGAAGTTCCGGAAGAGGGGGGAATTCCAAACGAGCCACCTCAAAAGCAAGGTGAGGATTTGGGCCCTGCGGCGGCGAAGTTCATGATATTGAAACGTCATCTTCCCCTTCGAAGGGGAAAAAGAAGCCGGCGTGCAAGTTGAGGAAGGAGAAGGTTGGCGGGACTTCCAAAGTTACGCCTATCCAGCCAGAGAAAGAGGCTTCTTCATAGCGCGTTGAAAGTTCTCTGAAGGGCTTATCGAACCTCTCCATTCCCGACGACTTGTTCAACTATGATTTCAATGACCCGGAGTTGTTCAAGTTTCGCTCACCCGCCAGGGGCGATGCGAGTGTCACAGCCCCGAACCGAGGGGAAAAGACTCCCGTTAGCAAAGCCACTGGTCCGTCAGGGGGGAACACTAGGACACACACGGACACGTGCACTTCACTTTGCACCTACTTTTCTTTCATCATTTTGTTCTCTCGCTGATTCGCTATTGCTTGAATTCTTTGAAGGTGACATGGGGCGTTCGCACGGTCGGATATGACCGCCTTCGCGGTTCGTCGACTTTACGCCAATCCGGTCGGGACTCAGGTCTCGAGAAGCGTCGAGACAGAGATAGCGACAGCGACCGAGATTATCATTCCCGAGACTCGTCATTCCGGAAGAAAACTCATTATCAGCCCGAACTCCACCAGGAGACCTCTTCTCATCAGGAGCGAAGCAAAGAAAAGCGCGGTCATAAGAGGTCGCATTCCGATGCTCCTCGGGACCAACACTCTGACTCCTCTTCTACCCGGCATTCCCGAGACTCTCATAGGAGGGGCGAACTTTCAAAGCCGTCTCCTCCCGCTCCAGCGACAGGCCTGACAGTGTCGGAGAAACTGACCGAACTCAAGGCCAAATTTCCGAAGATTTGTTTCGATGGGCTAAAGTTTCTCCCAGCGATTCACCCTATACCCGGAGATGTTAAGAAAAATGCCATTGCCTGTACCAACGACGTCTATGTTCAACTTGACGCATTCGTTCATCTGGCTGAGAAGCTTTCTGAAGTCTCTGTGGAGCGCCAGCACGAAATTGACCGCCTAAAGCTTGAAGCTATTCATGACAGGGATATCATTAAGGCCCAGGATGACGAGTTAACCACTTATAAGTCTGAGCTTGAGGTCGCCCGTCAGCGCGCTAAGGACACCGCCGAGGCTGTTTCCCGCCTTGAATTAGCTCATAAGAAAGAGCTTGATGAGTCAGTCCAACGGTGTGGTGCTCTAGCTTTGGAGAAGGACTTCGTTCAGAAGGAGCGGGTCATACTCAGCCAACAGGTCAAGGAACTCGAAGAGCAACTCCATGAGGAGAAGAAAGAAAAATTGGCCGCCCAGGTTGAGGCACAACACTATTGCGATGAGATTGTCGCCACCCGGCTCCTAAAGGAGAAACTTGAGGATGATTTCTCCAAAGTAGAGGCACTAAAGAATGAGGCTCACGAGGAGGGCAAAAAATGGCAACTGCCGACATCGACTCTCGCCTTGAGGCGGCCAGGGAGGAAGGTAGGGAAGAGATCAAGACTGAATTCGACCCGCTCATCGCTGAATTCAACGCCCAAGTTCTCATGCATCGAGATCTAACTTTTTTGGGCGAGGGCTACCTTGAGTCTCTGATCGAGGCGTGGGAGACCCTAATTCAAATCAGGAAGGCCGAGAGCGGCGTCGAAGAGGTCGATGAGGAAGCTTTGATTAAGGAGTTCTTGAAGGGAAAAGAACCTTCAGACCTATCAGCGGCTAAGGCCCTATACAGCAAAGGTTCCCCCTCGAGGAAAGGAAAGGAAGTGGTTATTGGTCCATCCGGCATCGTGTCCCCAGTTCATGCGCCTACTCAGCCGGCTAGCCGACCGGTACTTGATCCCTTCGAGCAGCACCTTGGCTACGACCCAGATGCCCCCGGGCTTGGCGTTTATGTTCTATCTCCCATCCCGGAGGGTGAGACCCCTCTGACAACCGAGATTCCACCGGCACCCGGTAAGCAACTTCTTTGCTTTATAGGGTTTCTGTGTTTTTCTAGAAGCTTTCGTGCTCTAACATTTGTTCTCTTGTGACTTTGTGCAGGTTGTTCTAACCCCGAGCCCACTCTGAGGAGCGATGTCGCCAAGGAGCTGGAGAAAGAAACGAGTGAGGCTGCTCGAGTTGGCGAGGGTCCTGGCCCAGATGCCCAAGTAATCGGGGCACTCGATGAAGGCAAGTCCGACTCTTCTTCCGAGAGTTTTGAAATAGAAATCACGGGCGCCTCTGAGCATGCATCTGAGCCGAGCATGAAGGAGCGGCTCGATAAAGAGAAGGAAGTGACAGCTAGAGTTAAGGCTGAGCCTCGGGATGTGGACCTGGATGACCCCTTGAACAAACCATTGAAGGTCATCCTCCCTGGCGAGTCCAAGCCTATGGACGTTCCCCCTACATCTTTGGTCGTCACCCCTCCATCAAGGAAGGATTCCATGGGTAAGCGCTCTGGGAAGGAATCATCCGGGAAGAAGTCAAAGAAACACAAGAAGTGACCATCGTCCTCGTTCAATGAGAGTTAATTTAGGTCATGTAATGATTTTTGCAGACTGTGTAAATAGGCTGTCGACTCCGGACTTCGGAGCGCTTTTGTAGCGAAAAGCTTTTCAGGAATAAAGTTCAGTTTCATTTTCTGTCTTTTCAAAAGATTCTTGTCATTCAGTTTTCTTTGTGATTGTGATTGTGAGTGAAATCTGAACTGCTGTGAATAACATAGACCTCCTGGTTCACCTTTACATAGATTAGGAATTCTTTGGAGTTGTTCAATCTCCATTCTGTGCTTCATGTATTTAAAATATTTCCTAGCCCGCATATCGGGGACTCGGCATATCCAAGCCATTTGTGTCATAGTTCATATTCAAGGGGCTTGGAGATCTGAATCACTTACATTCGAGTCCGCGCTCTGGGGACTTAGAGTATTCCCGTCCGCGCTCCGGGGACTTAGGGATTCCGAATCGTTTATACCCGAGTTTGCACTCCGGGGACTTCGAGTAATCCAGTCCGCGTTCCGGGGACTTAGAGATTTGGATCATTTATACTCGAGTCCGAATTCCGGGGACTTCGAGTACTCCAGTCCGCGCTCCGGGGATTTGGAGATTTTGAGTCGTTTATACTCGAGTCCGCACTCCGGGGACTTCGAGTACTCCAGTCAGCGCTCCGGGGACTTGGAGATTTCCAATCGTTTATACTCGAGTCCGCACTCCGGGGACTTCGAGTACTCCAGTCTGCGCTCCGGGGACTTGGAGATTTCCAATCGTTTATACTCGAGTCCGCACTCCGGGGACTTCGAGTACTCCAGTCCGCGCTTCGGGGACTTGGAGATTTTAAGTCGTTTATACTCGAGTCCGCACTCCGGGGACTTCGAGTACTCCAGTCCGCGCTCCGGGGACTTGGAGATTTTGAGTCGTTTATACTCGAGTCCGCACTCCGGGGACTTCGAGTACTCCAGTCCGCACTCCGGGGACTTGGAGATTTAGAATCATTTAGACCTGAGTCCGCACTCCGGGGACTTGGAGTTTTAGAATCGTTTATACTCGAGTCCGCACTCCGGGGACTTCGAGTACTCCAGTCCGCACTCCGGGGACTTGGAGATTTTCAATCGTTTATACTCGAGTCCGCACTCTGGGGACTTCGAGTACTCCAGTCCGCGCTCCGGGGACTTGGAGATTTTAAGTCGTTTATACTCGAGTCCGCACTCCGGGGACTTCGAGTACTTCAGTCCGTGCTCCGGAGACTTGGAGATTTTAAGTCATTTATACTCGAGTCCGCATTCCGGGGACTTCGAGTACTCCAGTCCGCGCTCCGGGTACTTGGAGATTTTGAGTCGTTTATACTCGAGTCCGCACTCCAGGGACTTCGAGTACTCCAGTCCGCGCTACGGGGACTTGGAGATTTTAAGTCGTTTATACTCGAGTCCGCACTCCCGGGACTTCGAGTACTCCAGTCCGCGCTCCGGGGACTTGGAGATTTAGAATCGTTTAGACTCGAGCCCGCCCTCCGGGGACTTGGAGTACTCCAGTCCGCAATCCGGGGACTTGGAGATTTAGAATCGTTTATACTCGAGTCCGCACTCCGGGGACTTGGGTACTCCAGCCCGCATTCCGGGGACTTAGAGATGTTAAGTTATTTCTAAGCGTTCGTACGCTAGTCAGAATATCATAATTTTCAGCCGTTTGTCACTGGAATATCATACGTAGAGACATTAATCATTTATGAAAAAGGTGCTTCTAGCCTTTATTAATGAGAGCAAGCTGAATTGTCTTATTACATGCCAAGAACTAGAAATGGAAACATACTGGAAATAAGTGCAACTACTGCATAAAGGAAATAGATTAAGTGTAGTAACGCCGCAAGTGCTCGCTGTTCCATGCTCGAGGGATTGTCACACCATCGACGGTCGCTAGCTTGAAAGTTCCTTCTCCAAGCCTCCGTTCGATGACGTATGGACCTTCCCATGTGGGGTTCATATGTGACGGGACTGGAAAAACTCGTTTCAAAACGAGATCTCCCACATCAAAGATTCTTGGTCGGGCTTTCTCATTATAATATCTCGCGACCCGATGTCTGTACGAGGCTGCTCTCAGATCAGCTTCTTCGCGTTTTTCATCGATAAAGTCCAATGATTCCAGTAAGAGATCCTGGTTCGACGCGGGGTCGTAATGAGTCACCCGATGTGATCGAACTTCAAGTTCTACGGGTACGACGGCTTCCGTGCCGTACGCCAATGCGAATGGTGTGTGGCCAGTCGCGATCTTATGGGTAGTTCTATAGGCCCAAAGCGCTGTCGGGAGTTCATCTACCCACTTGCCTCTAGCTTTTTCCAAACGCTTCTTCAATATGGACTTGATTATTTTGTTTATAGCTTCTACCTGCCCATTCGCCTTCGGGTGAGCAACTGCTGCGAACATTTTCTCAATGCCATACTTTTGACAAAATTCTTTGAATTCTTTGCTCTCGAATTGAGTCCCGTTATCTGTTATGATGGTCCGTGGAAGACCAAAGCGGCATATGATATTTCGTACAACGAAATTAATGACTTTCTTGGTGGTGATCGCGGCCATAGGCTCTGCTTCTGTCCATTTGGTGAAATAATCGACTACCACTATTGCATATTTCGCGCCTCCATTGGCTAAGGGTAAAGAACCAATCAGGTCAATTCCCCACATTGCAAATGGCCAGGGACTAACCGTTTGCGTGAGTTCCGTCGGCGGGGCTCTCGGAATTTTCGCGTATATCTTGCATTTGTCACATTTCCTCACAAGTCTGCGGCGTCGCGATTCACGGTTGGCCAATAGTATCCGTAGCGGAGGATTTTCTTTGCCAAAGTTTGCCCCCCGGTATGATCACCACACTCTCCCTCATGGACTTCCTCCAGTACCCATTTTGTCTCGTCATGGGCCACGCACCGGAGTAAGGGGGTCGAGAATCCCCTGCGATACATTACTCCGTTCTGTATTACATAACGCGAGGCCTTACGAAGGACTTGGCGTCTTTCACTCCTCTTCTCAGGCAAATCCCCATGTTGTAAGTACTGTTTGATCGGGGTCAACCACGATTCCCTTTCGAGTTTGGTCTCCAAGACGGTATCTATCTCCATCATGTCTATACTTGGGGTAAGTAGGGTCTCGACAGGGAACAATCCCATCTGTTGTGCATCGCCAGTGCCTGCGAACTTTGCTAACGAGTCAGCTTCTCTATTCTGTTCATGTGGGACATGGGAGATGTCATAATATTCGAGACTTGCCAGTAGTTCTCGAGTGCAAGCAAGGTAAGGAGCCAGTCTCTGCCCCTTTGCTTGATAGTCTCCCCGCACCTGATAAACTACCAGCTGTGAGTCACAGAAGATTTCGATTGACGTCACTCCCAACTCGATAACGAGTTTCAAGCCGCAATCAATGCCTTATATTCGGCTTCGTTATTTGTTGCTGCAAATTCAAGCTTCAAAGCGTAGCGGATTGACGGTCCTCTAGGGTTATGAGGACGATACCTGCCCTCGAGTGATGGTCGTTAGATTCCCCATCGGTGTGCATCTTCCATCGAACGGGAGGTGCGACCCTGTGTCCGCTCGGTTCATCTGGCAGAGTGAACTCGATGATAAAGTCAGCTAGTGCTTGTCCTTGTATAGCCCTTCGTGGCAGGTAGGCAATGTCGAACTGACTCAACTCAATGTTCCATTTTAGCATCCTTCTGGAAGTTTCCGGTCGTTGGAGTACTTGTCGCAATGGTTGGTCAGTGTAAACACTGATCGAGTGTGCCTGGAAGTATGGACGAAGCTTGCGTGATGCAATCACCAAGCAATAGGCAAGTTTCTCAATCTTTGGATAGTTCCTTTCCGCCCCCGTCAGGCGTTTACCAACATAGTAAATTGGCCTTTGAACTTGGTCCTCCTCGCGGACCAGGGCTGTGCTGATGGCATGTTGAGAGACCGCTAAGTATACGTACAACATCTCGTGGTCTACTGGTTTCGACAGCACCGGGGGATTCTCCAGGTGTCTTACCAGAGCCCGGAACGCTTCGTCGCAGTCGGTGGTCCATTCGAAGTTTCTCTTTCCTTTCTTTATAACTTCAAAGAATGGAATACACTTGTCTGTAGCTCTGGGTATGAATCGACTCAGCGCAACCACTTTTTCGTTCAAGCTTTGCACCTATTTGATGGTTCTGGGTACTCGTATATCTTGGATGGCCAGGATCTTTTCTGGGTTAGCTTTAATACCTCGTGCATTCACAATGAAACCCAAGAATTTTCCTGATGCCACGCCGAACGAACATTTCAAAGGATTGATCTTCATCCCAAAGTGCCTCAGTATATCGAACATCTCTGCTAAGTCTCGGATGTGGTCGTTGGATTGTCATGACTTCACAAGCATGTCATCCACGTAGACTTCCATCGTTTTTCCAATCTGATCTTTGAACATTTGATTTACCAGACGTTGGTAAGTTGCTCCTGCGTTCTTCAATCCGAAGGGCATTACTACGTAGCAATACAACCCGACGTTTGTGACAAAGCTGGTGTGCTCTTGGTCCAGGATGTGCATCGAAATTTGATTATAGCCAGAGTATGCGTCCATAAATGACAGTAACTCGTGTCCGGCTGTTGAATTGACCAGTTGGTCGATCCTTGGTAGCGGGAAACTGTCCTTTGGGCAGGCTTTGTTTAAATCAGAGTAATCAACACAAGTTCTCCATTTCTCATTGGCTTTCTTTACCAACACTGGGTTGGACACCCATTCAGGGTAGAGGGCGTCGCGGACGAACCCGTTGGTTTTGAGTTTTTCCACCTCCTCTTTGAGAGCTGCGGACCTCTCTGGATCCATGCCTCTTCTTTTCTGTTTCACGGGGACGTGTTTTGGGTCTATGTTCAACATATGACTCGCAATTGCAGGAGAAATCCCGCACATATCAGAATGTGTCCAAGCAAACACATCAAGGTTCGCTCGGAGGAAGTCAATAAGGTTTTCAGCTGTCACGGGGTCTAGTCGTGATCCTATTTTAAGAACTCGTGATGGGTCGCTGCGGCTAACTGAGATGTCAATAGTTAGTTCAGCTGGCGCTGCATTCGTTTCCCTGGGTTCCCCATCATCATCTCTCGGATCTATGTCTCTATGGATCCGAGAATGTTGCCCGAGCCAGGGCTCGGGCGTTAGTTGTCAATCATCAGAATTTTGGATGCGGACAAAGCTGTCCGCGACCTTTCCTTTCTCCCTACGCTGCACTTCTTTGAGCTCGGCCACGTAGCATGCACGTCCAGTTGCCTGATCACCATGCACTACTCCTACTCCTTTGTCTGTGGGAAACTTTAACGTCAAACACCACGGGGCCAAGGCTGCCCTGAAGTCTGCGAGGGCTGGTCATCCCAGGAATACGTTGTATGGTGAATCAACATCTAGCACTATGAATGGCAGGATTCGCACTCTCCTGCGTTCTCCTTGTCCCAGTTCAACTGGTAACTCCACATATCCTACTGCGTCTGTTGCTGCGCCATTAAAGCCATGGATTCGGGCTTTAGATGGTTTCAAATCCTTAGTCTCCAGCTTCATTTGGTCATATGCTTTCTTGAAGATGATGTTAACGGAACTTCCGCAATCGATTAGAATTCTTCTTACGAATGCCGGTCTGATGGTCGCGGATATGACCATCGGATTGATAGTAGGGGCTTCCACCTTATCCGCATATCTATTCCTGAATACAATATCGTCGTTCATCGTGCGCTGCTGCTTTGCGGGAGCTCCATCCTCCACATTTGAACAACACTCATACTCCGTATGTCTCAGAGAATTAGCATATCGCTCCATCTTCTGCCAATTTTTATCCGCAGGATGAGGTCCACCAGCAATTGTGTTAATAACCAATCTTCCCACAGTCCGAGCAGGTTGTTCTGGCTGGCGTGGAGCTGGCCCGCGTCCGGGGTCCGATGTCTCCTGTTTACTGTCTGGCGAGTCTCTGACAAATTCCTGTAGCTTCTTCTGCCTAATCAATTTCTCAATAGCGTCATGAAGATGCCGGCACTCGTCAGTGTTGTGTCCGTAGGACTCGTGAAAGCGGCAATACTTCCCAGTCCGCTTCTGCTCCTCTGTTGATTCCTTTGGGTGTGGTTTTCTGTATTGAAAAGTGTTGCAGGTCGACAAGTAGATGTGCTCAAGAGATATTCAGTGGAGTGTATTCGTTGTAGGTCGAGATTCTTGACTTCCATCTCCCCGTTTCCTTCTTCTTCTTTCGAGATCTCCGCCTCCAGTTGCTTTAGACTGCCCGGCTCGTTCTGGACGTTGGCTTGAGCCTTCTCAAGGTTATCTCCGGTTGTCTTCGCGGCGATGTTACTCTTCACAGATTCCTGATCGGGCCCCGGTGCCTTGTATTTCCTTGTCCACTGAGCTTCTTTCCTCCTTATGAATTGATGGGCTTTCGAATAAAAACGTTCCAGCGTGGCTGGGGGCTTTCCTGCCAACCAATCTCCAAATTCAGAATCTGGATCCACTCCACGCATTACTGCCATCAAAATTGCGTGATCGTTAGGATTGCTCACTTCAGTAGCGGCAACATGAAATCTCTGCAAGTATGCTTTCAGTGATTCTCCTGGAGCTTGGGTCACACTTGACAAGGACATCACATCCTTGGGACGAGTGGTGTGTATCCTGAATTGTTCTATGAATTTTCTTGCTAATTCGTCGAAGCTGGAGATTGACCGTGGAGGAAGTCGAGTGAACCACATGGTGGCGATTCCGGATAAAGTTATAGGGAAGCACCTGCACTTGGTTGCGTCGTTGGCTCTTGCTGAATCCATCATCCATCCATACCTCATTACATGCTGTCTAGGGTTAGTTTTCCCTTCATAGGTAGGAATGGTGGGCATGTTAAACTTCCTTGGGTATTCATCATGTAGGATGGTATCTGTGAAGGGAGTATGACTCTTGGAAACTCCCCAATGTTCATTAGTCAATCCTTGGTTTTCTTTCATCAGCTGCCTAACTATAGCTGCCAAGTCGGGGGTAGGTATGGAAGATGGAAGGTTGGGTTCTTTGGGATCTTGGTGAGTCTGGTGTTCAACCTCTTCGCGAGCTTGATCCCTAGTCGATCGATTGGTGGCACCTGCTTGTGCACCTTCATCCTTGCGGCTTCTATGCCTAGGTGGTTCGTCAGCTGAACTCGAACTATCATCTTCTGAGTAAGGGGGCAGGGCTACCTCCAGCATTCCGATGCTGCTGCTTAGTAAGCTGAATCATGAGGTCAGCATTGGTCTGCATTTGCTCAGCAAGTTGCCTCCTGCTTTCCATAAGTTCTTTCATTAAGTCATTGAACTCTGCTCGGGAAACAACTTCCGCTTGATTTTGGTTGGAGGGTCCTACGCCTCGAATCGCTTGTTGCTTGCTAGGACCATCTTGTTGTATGCTAGCAGTTTCACGGACATCTGCACTTTGAGAGGCCGATCTGGTTCGTGGTCTTCCCATGATAGAGTTGTTGGCTGTAACTCTGAGTAGAATCAACAGATGCCTTATGAATGATTATGGATCTCCTTCGGGGGATTTACGCAATCCAGTAGCTACAAAGTAGATCCTAATAGCCTGAGAATTCAATTCTCAGTGAAAGCACCAAAATGTTAGCACCAAAATTGGTCACTAACACCCTTAGAAAGATTGTGTAGAGAGAATAATAAAGAAAACAAACTGAAAAAGAGAAGAAAACATAAATTAAAATGCGGGACGTATGAACACCAAATTTATAGTGGTTCGGCGCAGTGGCCTACGTCCACTTTAAAGCTGATCTTTATTTTCCACTTGATACTTGATTACAGATACAATCCATTCTTAAGTATTAGAATACAATTGCAAGGTCAAAAAAAATAAGTCTTGAATAAGGATTCAATGTGGCAGAGTCTCCCCAGTGCTCTCTAAAATTTGATGCCGTTTTCTGTGCCCCTGCCTCTCTATTTATAGACGAAAGTGGGTTGGACTTCCCTGGTGGACCAGGTGGCCGAATAACTTGGTCCAAGTAGTGTATGTACTGTACGCCGAACCAGGGAGGCCGGACAAGGCATGCCGAGCCGAACTCCTTGTGCTGAACGAAGCATGCCGAGTCTCCCCTCTTTAGGCCGAGCGAGGTGAGAGGTTGAATGAGAGATGCAGGTCGAATGGGGCAGGAATGTCGAACGATAGTAGTGCCGAGTGAAGGGCTTGGCCGAGTGAAGGGTTTGACCAAATGGCTTCTTCAGCCGAACGACTCAAGGCCAAACGATCTCCTGGATACCGAAAGATCTCAAGCCGACCATGCTGACTTCTTTGGGGAGCATATGTGCTGAGTGAACTACGCCGAACGATGCTGGGACGCCGAACAATCTTCTGGAGGCCGAACGATCCTTTGCTTCTTCATGCCGAACGATCTTATGCCGAGCGCGATCTTGGACTGCCGAGCACTATCTGGTGCCGAATGTTCTTGCCTGCCGACTGTCTATAGATGCCAGTTGTCACGTATGCCAAGCGCTCCTTATGCCGAGTGTAATTCTGAATGGCCGAAAATTTTCCGATGCCAAGTGCAACTCTGAATACCGAACGTTCTAGTTGCCTGGTCGATTTTCCAGGTAACAGAGTGCAAATGACCATCAGTAAAACAACTTATGTCCCCAGAGTTCGGACATAATCCTAGACATTAGATGAGTGTGACTGACCATCCATCGTCTAACTCTAGCCTCGAAAGCGTAGACTGGAGTATAAATACTAGACATGTGATTGATCGCTCGAAAAATACCTTATGTCCCCGGAGTGCGGACATGATTCCAAGCATTAAACAGGCGTGACTGACCGCCCATAAAATAACTTATGTCCCTAGAGTGTGGACATAATTTTTAACATCAAACGGGTGTGACCGACAACCCCTAAATTAACCTATGTCCCCAAAGAGCGGATATGATTCTAGGCGACAAGCGGATATGACCGACCGCCAGCATGCAAGTTTGGTCCCTAGAGTGCGGATGCAAGTACAAGCCAATGAACCGGTGTGATCCGATCACTCAAACTCCTTCCACTTTACCTTTGTTCCGACTTAGTTAAATTAAAGCTAGCAAATGCAGAAAAAGACTACCGACTGACCACTTCAATTTTCCCCGAGACTGGGGGTAGAACTCAAGTACCAGCAGCTGACCGAAACAACGCAACATTGGGACTCGACTCGCTATTTGGTTATGACCCGAAGCGATGACTTAGGGACTTAATGACTGGACTCAGGTTCGATTCAGTGACTAAAGCTTCATAGGTTCATTTAGTGGAAACGTGAGAGCTGAAATACTTAAACAAATGAACATAGATGAAAAATGGAATGAAGTATTATTTCCACTATTCTTTGAAAAAAGATAAGTACGAAGAACTTATTCGAAGAATTCCTATAAGCCGGGGCCGAACTCGCATCTGTACACGGCCTACAAAAGCAAAAGAGAATCCTATTCCAGCTATCTACAAAAAGAAAAAGCAAAAGTGCAAGTCCACGCCTTTGATTTTTTATCCTTCTTGCTTTTCATTTGCATAGACCGGCTTATACTGCCACCCGGTCCTCTCTTTGAGCCTTTACCTCCCCGGCATGCTTTAGCCGGTTTGTCTTTGGGCGGGGAATTAACGCACTTTCCTCCTCGGAACTCACGGGGACCAAAATATCCCCCATATGCAGAACTGGAGGAATGGGGGAACTCTCAATGTTAGAAGAAGTGGGCGCGCTGGTATCAATGATAGTGCCATTCGGTGAAACGATAAGCATAGGGATCGGACCAGAACCTGCCGTGCCTCCACCAACCCTACTTGCCTGCTCGGCTTGCCCCATCTCGGTTTGGATCTCTTCCAGTATTTTCTCAGCTCGGTCCGTGCAAACACTCATCGAAATGCTACTGGTGGGGTACGAGGAGCCCGTAATGATCATGTCTTCATCTATGACCAAAGGTATTTTGATGTTCGGGTAACTTTGATGAGTGAGGTGTGCTTCTAGAATTTGTTCATCAAGCACATAGCTACTTTCACGCGACTCCTTAGCTGATGTAGAAACTGTTTTAGTTATGGCCTCTATCATTATAGACTCCTATTCATAATGCAATTCTTGGGATGCAAGTGGATCGACTGATGCAGAATCTAGAGCGTAATAAAGATAGGATAAAATATTAGTGACATCTTCTGATAGTCCTCTTGCATTAGGATAAATGGGAGAAGTGTTAAGAATAACTTCCTCAGGTTAACTCATGTGCCAGGCTGATGTGCCTTAAGAGCTGCGCTCATGTAACGAAGATAAGTGTGGATTATCAGGGTCATATCCCGGTATAGCTGGAGGATACAATAGATGAGGCGGGCTCAGATTGAGAGACTAGGAGTGCTGTAATGACCCGTAAATTTTAACGGTTTAAATAATGTAATTAATTGAATTTCTTTGAAAAATTAAACAACTGAGTTGGGTAATAAAAATTTGATATTTGGTATGCGTCTATTTAAGCATAGAAAATGGTAAATTTTTATTAGAAAATATTAAAATCAGTCTTGTTGTGTAATTTTCAATTTCAATTTAAAATCAATTAATTTGACGAAAATAAAATGTTTTCGAAACCTGGATATTTTTACATAATAAAAATATAGAACATTTTCTTAGTAAGACGTCATACTTCATTTTTCCATATTTGGAATGCTCTAGCCCCGTTTATCTTATTGGCAAAATTGCAGCAATTTAGCAACGAAATATCGACTTTCAGTAGGATGGTCATATCACTGATATCTGTGTACCGTTCTGATCGTCTCATCGTGCTTATTTCTGCAGCATATTTATTTGTGCATTTCAGAGTCCGTTGCGCGGCGAAATCCACGAAACGGGTATCTGTATCGGTGACTGTTTTTTGTCTTTTTGGTTTCCTTGCCTTTTCGTTATCCATGTGAAGATCAATAGACATCGAAATTCAATATTTTCAGCCTTGAGCTTCACTATTCCACCTTTTCAATTTATTTTGCTATTTCATTTATATTTCCGGTTCACTTTCGTTCATTTGCTCTGCCTCTATTCTCTTCTATTTATACATTGCCTTTGAAAAGAATATATATATATATATATATTTATAAAAATAGGTTGCATATACTAGTGAATGCTCAGCATCTTTTGATTTGAAGCCCTGTAGTCAGCTCATCTCCTATTCTTGCTCGACCGTTCATCCTCTCGTTCTCCCTCTTCTTTTCAGTTTCCATTGAGCTTTGCCTTATATATAAATAATAATAATAATATATTCAAGTTATATGTATGTAGTAGAGAATCAAAGCCTGCTCGTATTCTTCTTGTGCCGAACGCCAAAGCACCACCTTTCAACTCCTCGCTCTCTCTTTCTTCACCCCTTACATAGCCAACCACCACCCTTCTCTCTCCTCCGGCCCCATCAAAATATCGTCGCCAATACTCCACTACGCTACCGCCCAGGGAGCCACTCGCCACCACCTTCTTTGCAGCGAAACCAAACCTCCACTCTCTACCAGAATCTACTCACCCTTACCGAGGCTAGCACGGCAGCCACCACCCACCGCTTATGACTATTGTCACGACCCATCCTTCATTCCACAGAAAGACGCATCATGATTAAGAAAGAAAGGGATAGAGAAGAGAAAAGATAGAGAAGAAAGAACGAAATGTTACGACCCTGACTCGACCTTCGAAAATCGACACCGAATTCATCACCCGTATTCAAATGCCACAGATTCAAACGTCGAATTTGGTTCGCCGAAGCTTATAACGCATTAAGTAAAACAACACTTCGAAAGAAAATGAATAAATTTAATGATACACAACAGATACAACACATTCATACAAATGAATATTAATATCTATCTGAGATACAAGACAACAGTGGAATAATATCACCAGATGGTCTCCAAAAGAGAAAGAAGGAATCCAATATCTAAATCCATTGTCGGAGCTCTAAAGATCTCCAAACTATCATCTTGAACCACCATTAGGTTGTATTTAAGCAAGGTCAGCCTTGAAGAACTGTGAACAGAGGCATGTACAGATATGTACCCACGCGTACTGCATACATATACATATATACAACATATTCATATCTATGCAAACAATTATATTTACCATTTCATTTCACAGAATCGCAAATTCAAACTTTAATAGGTTAGTTTGCTCACCTGGAAGTTGATTTAAGCAGAGAAGTTTTTTCTTGTCTGGAACTTTGTTTTTGATTGAACCTGATCTTGCTTATATGGATGATTTTCTTTGACTTAATTGAGCTGAACTTGAAACTACTGCTTGCCTTAGATCTGGTGAAATAGTTGAAGTTATAGTTTGATTTCATTTCTTTCTCTAACTTTATTTCAAGTTTTAGAGAGAAGATGAAAAAGATTTGGACTGAATAAAATAGCCTGGTTTCTTTTTAAGATATGTTATTATAAAAAAAATTCAATTTAAAACCATTTTGACACTTGTACATTTGCATGCTAAAGTAAGCTTACATTTGTTTAAACCTTTTATTATCATTTTACATTTGTAATAATTTTTTTTCCATGTATAAATGTTTATATAATTCTTACATTTTAAATTAAACATTTATCGTATGTTTTTAATATAATCTTATATTATTTTTTTATGTTCACAAATATACAAACTACTTATTACAAATATAAAGGAAAAGTGATTTAAACCTTCTTATATATAATAAATGTTTTCTTAACATTGGATTTGGAAGTTGTATAATTTTGTTGACGTTAATTTGGTAAGATAAAATGTTATTTTATTTTAAAACTTAAACTAAATGATTTAACTAGGTATGTAACAACCCGCATATTTATCGATTTTATATTTAAATATTTTATTTAAATATTTTGTCGTTAATCAGATATTGGTCCGAAAAGATACTTTTTGCAAACGGTCAAATTAGGACTCGAGACCACTTCCATTGAGTTCGAAATGTCGTTTATAACTTTTTTAAGTATAAACATTGATAGGTTTGGAGTTAGCGGAATTTCACTTACTTTTCCCGCTTTGGACTTTGGGTTAGATTAGCCTTATAACTCAAACCCACTTCTCTCCTTCTCCTCACTCTTCATAAATTCCTACCAAACACAAACTTTAACATTAATGGTGAGTGGAAAGGGAGTTAGAAACTCCAAGCCTAGGTTTCAACTCCAACTCCATTATTCAACTCCAAATTCAAGGAAAAGCACTGGATTCAAGCTTGTAGTTGCTTCTCCATTCACCTTCAAGCTTTACCTTCATAATTTGGTGAAAAGGTAAGATTTTTATCTCATATTCTTGTTTATAACTATTTTGGACTGTTGGGAATGATCTCCCATCAATTTAGCATGTGTATTTGCATTTGGTTTGGATTGGATTGGCGAAAAACTCCAATTTTTAGTGTTTTTGGAGATTTCCTGCACTTAGGTCGCACTGCCACGAAATGCCACTTCGGAGTTAGGTCGCTAGGTCGTGGGCCCCTAGGTCATAGGTCGCAGGTCGCTCGACCTTGGAGATTTCCTGCACTTAGGTCGCACTGCCACGAAACGCCACTTCGGAGTTAGGTCGCTAGGTCGTAGGTCGTGGACCGCTAGGTCGTAGATCGCAGGTCGCTCGACCTTATCCCCCTAGGTCGCTCGACCTATTTTTGAGTCGTTTGTGTTTTAGGTCGCTGGACCTCATTTCATTAGGTCGCATGACCTTATTTACTTGTTCCACTAGGTCGCGTGGACCCTTAGGTCGTTGTACAGGTCTTCACTAGGTCGTACCGTTTTGGATGGGGCGCTGCCCCCTAAACCCCCGCGACCTGACCGGGCGGGTCGAACCCCATAGCGGGGGTGTTGCCCCCGTACCCCCACCTTGGGGGGTTGTCACCCCCCTGGACCCCCCCTCCGTAGGGGATCTTATCTGAAAAACATTCAACAGAACTTGCTTTGTTGAGATACTGAGTTGATCATTCTTCGAGACAAACTATCTTTGGCTTCTCGGTCGATTTTATGGTATCACGACCTTGCTAAAAAGGCGGGATAACAACTTTAGAAATATGAAGGTTTCAATACTAGTAGTAAATATCAAAACTCTTTCAACAAAATGATTTCAACTCTATTTTCAATAACAAAGCTCTTTTCTTAAACCGTTTTCCAATCTACTAGTATATACAAACTTTTACCTCACTCGGATGAGAAATCTAATTAAACGGCTTAGTAAAAGAAGTGGTATGAAACGCTTGCGTTCACTTCGTCGGTTAATTCTTAGACTTGTTCGATTGAACCTCTTGTGACAATTTTATAGTGAAGATTTACAGTTTGTTCGTAAATATTTAAGTTAAGCAAGTGGTTATGGGACACGAAGATAAACTTTTATATTTACTAGCTTAGTGTAATTGACACTTCTCGTTGATCATGACGATCATTTTATGATTTAGACTAGCAATTGTGTGATGTCTCTTTGTTTGCAAGGTTAGACTAGACCTCATGAGTGTGATTCCGACTCACACATATCTCTTTGTCCGCAAGGTTAGCCTAGACACCATTTGTGTGATTCCACTCACACATACCTTTTTGTTTCGAGGTTAGGCTAGACACCATTTGTATGATTCCACTCACACATACCTTTTTGCTTTTTGGTTAGCCTAGACCTCATCTGGGTGATTCCGACTCACCCATATGGGGTAGCTCCCCATGGTTTTCGAACCGTCATATGATAGGCCTCTTTCCCTTTTTCTGTGATTTCTGGATTTCTTGTGTTGATTTATGGAATTTATGTCATTGACTTGTTATGAGTACAAGTTTAGGGTATGATTGTGATATTGATTTATCTCTTATTGATTGATCTTCTGTTGATCATCATTTGCATACTTATAGTAGTATGTCAGTATGGATATTTTATGTTTATGCCATATCTTTTATTTTATACCATGTCATCTGATATTTATAGCTAGACTGATCCGTTTATTATTTTCTTAAATAATACTCGGGTCAGACCGAGATGTTACAGGTGCTTCGGCTTGACTTCTTCCCGGGATTTGCTACTCTGACTTTTGGCTAACTATTTAGATTAGCAGTTTTTTGTTGTTGTATACACTTGAGATATATACTCATAGTTGTATTCTTTTGTATAGCACGTGTTGCTATTCTTTTGTATTATTGTGGATCTTTTTGACCACTACTCTGATGTACACTTTCATGTGTTAGTTATATATTCATATCTTCTTCCGCCTTTGTGATATGGATGTCTGTGACTGATTTGTGTTATGCTTATTTCTATGTTTTTTACCGAAGATTATTTATAGCCACCATGTGATAAGCAATCACATGGATGGTCGCTCCTCAACAGCCTTATTCTCCGTGCTAGTTGACAGCACTACACCGTAGTGTTCTTGGCTAGCGTGGGTATAGAGGTGGGGCGTCACAAGGTAAGTTAATTATAAGGATAAATGTTTTATATATGCTAATGATAGTTAAGTAACTAATTAAGGATAATGGTTTACCTTAAAAGCTAATTAAGGTTTTAGTAAGTTGAGATGGATTAAGTTAATTAAGTAATTTAAGTAAAATTAATTTAATTAATTAATGACTAAGGATTAAGGATTAATAAATTTATAATTAAGGGTTATAAATTAATTGGAGGTTAATTAATTTGTAATTAAGGGTCTAGTTTGTTGATAGAGATTAATTAAATGACAATTAAGAATTAATTAGTTAAGTAATTTATATTTAGAGATTAATTAATTAGGTAATTGAGTTAATTAATTAGAGATTAACTAATTCGTAATTAAGGATAAATTAATTAAGTAATTAGAGATTAATTACTTAAAATTAAGGGATATATTTATTAAGGATTAATTATTTAATTAGTAATTAAAGGACTAATTAATTAATAATTAAAAGTTAATTAACTGAGGATAATTAACCAATGGGATAATTACTTAATAGAAGTAATTATGGATAATTGAAGGATAATTAATCAAGGATGATTAATTTAGATGAAAATTAAAAAATGATTAATTAATTTATTTATAATTAATTAATATTGAGTAAGCATGATTTAAAGGTGATTAAAGTAATTAATTTAATTTAATTAGTAATGCTGTGACTAATTAATCTTGCTTATGAATAATTGAATGATACTGAATGCCTTAGATTAGTTGATATCTCTGATATGTGATTTGTGATGTTATGTGATATGATATGTCTGGGTTGAACGATGGTAATATGGTTTGTCTATCTGTGATGAATGGCTATGTAAATATGTAATTCTGGATATATATGGAATTGTTTAAAACTTAAACAACTTTTTTTAAGATGATATTGGATTCGAAGAGACCGGGGTCGGGTATCGATACATACCCGAAACCACTTCGATCTGTAATCTATAATAATTCTTTATGGATTTGACTTTGGAATAAATACGTTGGAATGGAATAAATAATGTAAACTTGGTTATTAAATCTGAGTAACGATACTTAGATATGATTGTAAGATGTGTATTTGACTATGGTAAGTTAAGAACTCATTGTGGGGTACGAGTTACCCAGGTTTAAAATAAGTTTTATGTCTTAGTATTTCATATTTTATGGGTTTACTCACGCTGGTTTCCAGCCTGACTCGGGTGTTACTTTGATGTAATACTCGGGTCAGACCGAGTATTACAGATTTTCAGGTAAGGACGTTCTGGAGCTCAAGTGGCGAGCTGGATGGCAGGAACGTATGAAGTATTCCGCTGAGTATGTTATTATTTTTTATTTGGAACAAGTTGATTTTAACTATCCAATGTTTGTGTAATGGTTGTAACTCTGATGTATTGATGTAAATTAACAGATACAGTTTTCTTTGTATAATTGATATTACTTGATATTATACTTTGATCCACTGCGAATGTGAGATTCTGTGTTTTGTTTTCTGTTCTTCTTCTACCTCTTATCTTCTTTTCTTTAACAATCTGGAATTTTCAAGGATGAAAATTTGGTGTCGTTTTTAAACCTGAAATATTTGAACAGAGGCTTGTTTGCCTGTTCTCAGTTATCAATACAGATACTAACACCTATATGTATACATAAAAATCATTTTTTACGACATGCACAACAAAATTCATATCATACTTCAATGATGCATCACATGCCAATTCAATATATAACAGATTCTAAGAATTTACTCACCTCTTTTGTTTGAACAAAGCAGGTTTTGAAGCAGTTTAAACTTTGAATACTTGAATTGTTACTGAACTCTGAAACTTGTTTAACTGGAACTTTGATTTGCTACTAATCTAAGTTGCTTGAAACTGAGATGAATTTGAATAGCTTGCTTTTAAACTTGAATTGCCTAATGATCTGAGATGATCTTGTTTTTGCTTCAGCTTGAGTTTTTTTTTCTTCAGATTTTGAATTTGAGAAAAGATTTCTTGATTTTGTTTTACTGGATTGTTCCAGATTTTTGTTTCATAGCTTGTTTTTGAAAATGAAGGTAGGAAAAAAAATAAAGAGAATATGTATATGTTTATATTGGTTTAATTAGGCTTTATTAAAAATAAAGAAAATAAAAGAAGTTAATGAAGGATTCATTTGTTGGTAATTTAGGATTAATTAATTTGTTATTAAGAAATATTAATTAATAATTAAGGTTTATTAATTAATAGTTAAAGGATAATTAATTAATTAATTATATATTAATTAATTAATTTTAAAGGTAATTAAGGAATGATTAATTAATTAAATGGTCTGTAATTAATAATTAATGATTGATTAAGCAAGGTTAAGTGATTAATTCTTAAGTGATTAATTTAATTTGAATTTACTTAAATTAATTATAAAATGGATTCATAATTCTTGTTTATGGATGATTGTTTGAGTAGAATGTCTGGATTGATTGATATCTATTGAATAATAATCTATGATATTCTATGATGTGATATTGGATATATCTATGTTAAATGTGTGATATTTATCTATGATAAATGCTGATTAATTAACTGATAATTTGAGATTAATTGGTTAGTAATCAGAGATTAATTACCTAAAATGATAATTACTTAATGTAAGTAATCAAAGGATAAATTGTTAAGGATTAATTAATTTAAGGTTAAATTAATTAAAAATTAAGGTTAATTAATTGAGGATAATTAACCAATGGGATAATTACTTAATGTAAGTAATTATGGAAAATTTATGGGTAATTAAAGGATGATTAATTAATGGTTTGTAATTAATTAATGATTAAGTAAGTAGGATTCAAAGGGTGATTGAAGTAATTAATTTAATTTATTTAAATTAATTAGAAATAATGTGACGAATTAATCTTGCTTATGAATGATTGAATGATATTGTATGCCTTAGATTAGTTGATATCTCTGATATGTGATTGTGATGCTATGTGATATAGTATGTTTGGGTTAAACTGTGATAAAATG
The DNA here is from genome assembly GCA_030765085.1 of Allium cepa. Classification (NCBI taxonomy): domain Eukaryota; kingdom Viridiplantae; phylum Streptophyta; class Magnoliopsida; order Asparagales; family Amaryllidaceae; genus Allium; species Allium cepa. The sequence continues at coordinate 397,102,436 of CM060938.1, read as the reverse complement.
GTTTGTCTATCTGTGATGAATGGCTATGTAAATATGTAATTTTGGATATAAATGAAATTGTATTCACTCAAATAACTTGGGTTAAGATGACATTTGATTCGAAGAGACCGAGGCCGGGTAATCAGCATATACCCACAACCACTTCGATTGTAGTCTATAATAATTCTTATAGATTTGATATGTGAAATCAATAGGCGGGAATGGAATAATTTAAGTAAACTGGACCATTAAAACTAAGTTAGCGTTGACTGTAACAAGTTATGAACTTGTAGTGTAGTACGAGTTACCCTCGGGTTTTAAATAAGTTTTATGCATTGAAATTTTCATGTTGATGGGTTTACTCATGCTAGTTTCCAGCCTGGCCCGGGTGTTACTTTAATGTAATGCTTGGGTCAGACCGAGTATTACCGAATTTTAGGTTAGGACGCTCTGGAGCTCAGGATGCGAGCGGGATGGCAGAAACGTATGGAGTTGATCGCTGAGTATTAGAGTTGTATTGATAGTAGTCTGGAACAGGTTAATTATAACTGTCTAGTCTATATGTAATGGTTGTAGCTCTGATGGAATGTATGTAAAGTAACAATTACATCTTTCTTGTATAAATGCTATTATTTGTTATTATATTTTGATCTGCTGCGAAATATGAGATTCTATGTTTTGTTTTCTATTCTTCTTCTACCTCTTTCTTCTTTTTCCTTTAACTATCTAAAAATTCTGGCATTCCAATTTTTGAGATCGAAATTTTGGGTTGCTACATTTAAAAATTCTTTAATTGCTTAGCTTAAGTAATTATACTTTGATTATTAACATTAATTAAAGGTCATTAACTAGTGATTAAGAGATAATTAGTTGATGTAATTAATTTTAAGATAATTAGTAACTAATTAAGGATAGTTAATTACTTGATAAATTAAGGGTAAATTAATCTAAGTAATTAAAGATAATCAATTAAAGAGTAATAATTAATGGAAGTAATTAAAGGGATAAATTAATTAATGTAATTAATTAAAATTTATGTGATTAATTTAAGTTAATTAATTAGTTAAAGATAACAACTTGATGATTGATTAAATAAAATTACTTAATGAAGTATAATTACTTAGTGTAAGTAATAAATGGGTAATTACTAGATGTAATAAAAGCGGAATTACTTAATGGAAAGTAATTGAAGGATAATTACTTTGGTGGAAGTAATTAAGGATTAATTACTTTGGGTAATTAATTAAGGATTAATTAATATAATTAATTAAGGAGTTGATTAATTAAGGTAAGGAATTACAAAATAGTTAATTACTGTTTGAAGTTAATTAAGAAAGGGAAGTGGTTAATTAAAGTATAAATAGTAAACGTAATTAATTAAGGATCAATGTAATTAATTATAGTTAATTAATTAATGAAGTAATTAGAGGATCATTGATTGATGTAATTAATGAGAGTAATTAAAGGTTAATTACTGTGAATGGTTAAAGGATAATTTAATTGTGTGATCACTTAAGGGCTAATCACTTAAAGTAATTGAAGAATAATTAGTCAAGGATGATTAATTAAGATGGATAATTAGGGGATGATTAATTAATTGAGTTATTATTAATTAATGTTAAGTAAGCAGGATTTAAAAATAAATTAAAGTAATTAATTTAATTGTTGGTTGATTAAAATTAATTAAAGGTGGTGTGACAATTAATCTTGCCTATGGATGGATGAATGATGTTGAAATGCCTTGGATTATGCGATGTCTCTGATATGTGATATGTGCTATTTGTGATATGGGATGTTTGGTTGAATTGTGATAATATATGGATTATCTATCGGTGATGATGTGGATTATCTTTTGTGTGAATATGATATCCTAAATGATAGATTAAATTGTTTAAACCCTTAAAACAATTTGGACATTAAAATGGCGTTTTGGATTTCGTTGAGACCGGGATCGGATTTCCAAATTGGAATATCCGAAAACCACATCGATCCAAATTAAAACTTAGGTCGTGAAATCCCAAGTGAAGTTGAAGACTCGAAGTGTAAGAACTATTTGTCGTTAAAACTCTTAGGGTGATTCCATTATGAGTATAACGGAGATAGTACTTTCAGGTTCGAGATGGAGATCCAGAGTGCAAGGGCTATTATCGTTAACTCTAAGGGTGATTCCAAAATGAGTGTAACGAGATAGTGCCTTCGTTTCGTTCGAACCCGGAATGAACTTGTATGGATTGAATGCTTTCAGAACATCATTAGGAGGACGATGAGCATTCTAAGATAGATGTGTTCTATAAAGGTAATCGTAGCCTCAAGCCTCATCAACCAGGAATGGCTAAAACATGGGAGGTGCAGCAAGACTAAGTGGGTCGCGTCCAAGTAGGATGAAATTTTCCCCTGTCTAGAGGTCCCTTTTATTTCGGCTTAGTGTGTGGTTGGTCGCGCCAACTATAGGGTTGTCTTGTTCGGAACTATCCAGTAAGGGATGGTTTCGGCCTTGTGTTGCAGGGGATTTAGGGTGGATCCTCGGTACTCTGATCTAGACCAGGTACTGCGACGGGCGGTACCCCAGTAGCCCTGCCATTGATGGAAACCCATTTTCCTTACGTGCCTTTACTTTTTTGATTGTATATCCCACTTTGTGGCTAGTATGCTGGAATTTAATCATGTAACAATTTCAGCTATTTTCTATTTACTTGAAAACCCTAGACACTATTATAATATCACCGGATTTCATATCAAATGTTTTGGTTATGTAAGGTAAAAACTTTTCCATGTTTATGTGTGGGAAGTCTTATGAGATACCCTTTATTTTCAAAGGTTTTTTCAAAGTTAAACAAACCCGTTTACTCACACCAAACCCATGTCTGACCCGGAGTTTATTTTTTGTTTTATTAAACTCTTAGGTACTCAAATTTTTACGAGTAGCCAAGGGATTTAGGTTAGCTTTGACGAATTCTGGAGGAGATTTGGAGCAGGAGGCTTCAGCGTGTAGATGTATAATGGTTCCGCTGTATCTATATCTCTGTGTTGATGTCTGTGTTGTATTAGAGTTGTAATGACTAGACAGGTCTTTATAACAGTCTAGTTTGTGATGCATAAGCTGTATAACTCTGATGTATATGATACTCTGTAATATCTTATGTGATGTAATATATTTTATTCGTTCCGTTATGAGATTCTGTTGTTGTTTAGTTCTTTCTTCTCTATCTTTTCTCTTCTCTATCCCTTTCTTTCTTAACCATGATGCGTCTTTCTGTGGAATGAAGGACGGGTCATGACAACTACACCGACCAACCCAAACTCCTTGCCTCCAATCCGACTTACCTTTGCCATAACTGCTGCCAAATACCTCATCACCCAAACCAGGCCTCCGCCCCACACATCAGCACTTACCTCCTTCTTCCCCTCAACTAGCCACACAACCCACCAGCCACTACCCATCCACCACGTAGCTATCCTCCGCCATATCCCATGCACCGAACGACAAAGCCTGTCACCCTCAAACCCTCAAATGGTTCACCGGCCGTGAGTGCATGCAAGCTTTTGAATATCCAGTTTTATATACATATTGTCTGCATTGCTCGTACATATTATGTTGCTTATTTATATGTGTATACATTTTTTTGCATATATTTTTTTATAGTTGGATTACATGTACTTGTTTATAAAGTATATTCTATATATTTGGTCATAGTCTGATTTTATATAATCGTTTATAAGTATAGTTTGCATATTTGTTTAAAGTCTGCATATATATTGAATTTCTATAAACATAATAAATAGAGATTTATTTATATATGTGCTATAAAACTTCATGTTAGTTTTAAATATGATGGCCTGAAATATAACACATTATGATTTTGATAGGTGTTTTAAGGAGTATTGATTTTGTAGATATATATTGATTTTAGAATATTAATATCGATGAGTTTTATTATATACCGTATACATGTATTGATGTTTTGATTTTCAATGTGTGTGTGTGTGTGCGTATGAAGAATTTTATTTTGATATGAGTTTTAAATTGGATATTGGTTTTTAAATATAATTTTAGAGATATATATTATTTCCATCAAATTTAAGTAGTTCGTTTGCTTACTTCGTCAATGTCCAGTTGATGTTCTGTTCGTCGCTATTGGAAATCTCAGTAGCTTTTATTTTGCTTTGCTCGTGCCAGTCTCCGCGTGCGTGTCTGTGTCATCTTCTTCGCCATCTTTGTTCTCTAGCCTCGAAAGGTGAGCAATCACTCACGATTAACATTCTTAGATTTAGTAGATTCAATTCACATGAAATGATGATTGAAATATGCTGTTAAATTTAAATTGTTAAGTTATTTAATTGTTAAATATGATATGCCATTATCTAAAATTGTTTACCTATGACATATGACACTTTAACTGTTGTACATATAATATTTAAATTTTTTATTGATGATATATGCTTGTTGTTGATATCTATGTTATTATCATATTTGTTCTCATTCTGCAAGTTTCCTGTTGGTTTAGAATTCCCTATGGGGTGAAATGATACATACCCAAACAATATTATAGATTAGGAGAAAATCATTATGGGTTGAAATGATAAACCCAAGCGATTTTCATTGATTATTGAATTTTGGGATTGTAGGTTGAAATGATGTATACCCGTAAATATTAAATTTAAATTGCGGATTGAAATGATAAATATCGGTACCACTTGACCATAGGATAGAAAATTAAATACAAACACCGTTGGTCTATTTTGAAAAATGATTTTTAGAGCTTTGGAAGGAAATATATGGATATTAATAGTTATTTATTAAAGATATTTTATTTTGTAAAATTTAGATTTTAAATTATAGGTTTGGAAATTTTAAATTTATAAGTTAGTTTCGAAAATAAAAATTACTAAATTTTTACTTAAATTTTATTAATTTCAAATGTGTAAAATAAGATTTAAAATAGATTTAATTGAATAAAGTTTAATTTACTTAATTTATATATAATATGTTTAAAATATTTGATTAAATTTATATTAATATTTTCAAAAATAGATTTTGTAATAACTTTAATAAATTAAAGTTGGAAACATAAATTGAAATTGATTTTTAACTTGATTAGTTTAAGAATTGTATTTAAATAGAAATTAATGTGAAACCTATAAATTTGAGATTTTTAATGATATGATTTTATAACTTGATACCTTAGTTTCGATTAAAGGTGAATAAATGAATATTTCAGATTTAATTAAGATTGAAATTGAATGTTTAGTTGATTTAAAGGGGTAATTGGAGATTTTATTTAATTGTTATTAAAATTATTAAGTGAATTTTTCAATTTGAATAAAATTAAAGTTAAATGTTGAAATTAAATGAAACTTATATTGAAATGTTTGGATATTTAAACTTTGAATCTTATTGGAAGTGAAATTATATTTCAAGAAATGGATAAAAATTGGAATGATTTATTGAGAATTTGAATTAAGTCTTTAATCTTATAAATTAAAATGTTGACTAGGGATTGATTTAAATTGAATTTTGGAATTTGAGTTGATTTAAATCGATTTGTGGAATTGGATGCGACAATTCTATTTGGGAAACTATTTTGGTATAATCTCTTTAAAAAAATATAAACTATTTGTAATTTACAACTATTTTAATATATAAATTATTTTAATATATAAACTATTTTAATTTATAACCATTTTAATATATGTACCATTTTCAATTCTAAACTATTTAAGTTGGAACTGTTATGATTATGGAAGTGTTAAGATTTCGAAAGTGTTATAATTTTGAAAGTGTTATGATTATGGAAACGAATATTATTTAAAGTGAATAATGATATCAAATTGATATGGTTTTGAAATGAATATGATATTTTGATATGAAGTATGAACTATTTGAAATGAAATGACCACGGTGTGAAATAAACGTTTGGTTGTTAAAGAGACGGGGATCAGATATTGTCATACTCTCTACCAATACCGAAAATCACTTTAACAACCGTGTACATGGTGGAGATTCCAGATCAAAGTAGGAGGTTCGGTGTACGATTCTTATGAGGTATTTACATAGCCCTGACTCCCGTGAGTCAGCTTAGATGTGATTAAAACAGGAGCCACGCCGGGCCGAGTGAGGTCATTCCTCCGATTGGATAATTTCTTCGATACCATTCTATTACTTTGTGATTTGATTGGGTGCACCTTTGATCATGGAGTGTGTCTCGAGCTGGGCGGTAGTAGCTGCTATGCGTTACCATCAGTCTGGATTCGCAAACGGTATATCTACCCTGGCGTTGCATCGTGTGCTGTGTTCATGTTCCCTATCGTGCCTTCTACGAGTTTGTTTTGTAACGTACCTATGGGGTGTCCTCTGAATAAACCACCGGTTTGGTGGAGCTTACGACATTGTATAGATTACGAGAATGTATAAAATATGTTAAGGGGGATATGGGTAAAGCCTTAACGCTATTTAATACTTGAATTTACTGATAGACATATTGTAATAGCGTAAATTACTACATAGTAGATAGTTCCACGGATCCTTAGAGGATGGAAATACCAAACATCATTTAAGTTATTTTGTATTTCAGTTGACATTTCACTTGAGTTGAATTTACTTGTATAAGAATGTTAATCCTGACTCGAGTGTTTTGTGTTTTGCTTTATGCTCGAGTCAGACTGAGTGTCACAACATTTGAGACTTGCCTTTGGAGTTGTGGAGCTTTGCCTGAAGATCGGTCTTTGTATATTTAGCTTTCTAGTTACTTCAGTTTATTTCAGTTATTTTTTTCAAACATATCGATTTCATTTGTATTAATAACTTCTGTATATTCGAGATATCTATTGTATTTTACTTTAAACTCTGATGGTTATATAATAGCTTCATGAACTGCTATTTATCCATTCCGCTGCTTATCGTTGTATTACCCTGTGTTTGTGATTCTATGATTGATTTATTTACTGTATATGCTGAGTTTTGCCAAATATAAATTAACAATTTGTTGTTTTGAGCAATTCAAGTCCGACATGTGTAGATGCGAATGGTTTGAAATTTTGGTTGTTGTAGTTGGTATCAAAGTCAGATTTGGGAAAAACTTAGCATATGGAGTAAAATTAACTACAGAATCATCTTTGTTCGAGCTTAAATTTCTCCCTCTTTAATTCGGATTTCCTTTAAATTTTGGAACATTCGTAGTTACAAAAAAAATCCAATCTTGTCTTCTCCTGTTCATGTTCTTCTTGATACTGGAGCTTCCCATAGCTTCATTTTCTGTCTCGCCAACCTTGGTTTAGTTTGAAAAGGGGGTGAAACTCCTTTATAACAAGCGTCGAATTCATCGAAGATTTCTATGTCCTCAGTTTATGATGATGTTCCTTGCAAAGCCCGAACCGTTCTTTAGTAGATGGCCTAGGAAAATTCTTTTGTTATCGAATATCGAATGCCTTCGGTGATGTAGGTAGTTCTATCTTTCGTTGATACTCAGCCTAGTGATTTTGACTAAACCTTGATAACTAGAGAATATCCTGATATTTTGGTGAAGTCGCATCTCTCCTATTTAAGCGAGAAATTGAATTCCGCATCAATCTGATTCCTGGAGCTTGACCCGTTGTCCTTACCCCGGATGAATGGTTTCTATAAATGATTAGTCATCCCCTATGGATTAACCAATGCTCTTGCCTTCATCATCAATCTCATGAATCGCGTTTTCCATGATTTCTTAACAAGTTTGTCCCCACTTCCGTTGATGATATTCTCGTTTTCCAAGATTTGGTTGACCCAATTAAAGTCGCCACGATTTAGATTATTCTATGCATCTTTCTTCTTTAGTAATTTATTTATCTTATCTTCCTTTCGAGCTTATCATCTTAGTTAGAAATTCTCTTTGACTAAGGTCCCTCTAAATTGGAATATCTATTCTTCTCTTAAGAATCATTCTTGAATCATCTATGAGGGAGTGTATTTGCAATTAATATAAAAATATTTTATATTGTGTTGTTTGAGTTGTTAAGATTGATTTGGGGTTTTGATCGATTTGTTTGGCCAACGCTATCGATAGGAATTGCAAACACTTGCATAGAGAAAACTGACACAGTATTGTTTCCAAAATTGGTAAATGAAATAATTTTTGTATGACTATATTTTATATAATTTTCTGAATTTGGATAGTTAAATAAATTGATTGTTATAAATGATAGTGCTAAATTGTCATTTATTGTTTGTTAATATTCATAAACTATTAACTATTGTTGTATGTATAAGAAGATGAAATTTTATAAACATAGGTTATAAATCTGAATTACAAAAGAAATGAATTTAAATTAATGACTTGAGAATTAAATTTTTGGTACTTTTCTAAATTTGGTCTTTAAACTTTTGAAAATATATTATTTGGAAGTATTTTCGCATGAAAATTTGTTTTCAAAGAACTTTTAAAGATCAGTACTCTCCTTTTTTGTCGCTGGAAAATAATTTCGATGATGATTGCAGCATCATTAACATTCATTTTTGAGTCTCGGAGCGGGGAGACCGCTTAGTAGTTTTGCTGCACTTTAATTTTGAAGATGGATTTGATTGGAATTTCTTGAGTATGATCTAATCTATAAAATATATAGGTATACATATATATTTATTTTAAAATGGTTGGAAGTGAAACCAGAAATTTAATTCTTAAATTCTGTGTTAAGTATAGGGTTTTCAATTTATTGAAATGAATCAATTTTTTTGAAATATTTGAAGTACTTAAAATTGAAATTGGAATTTAAAACACCTTGAATCAGTTGAAATAGGATGAAATTTATTTGTATAATACTTAATTACTATTTATATATAATTTACCTAAAATATTTAAAAAGTTGAATGTTAGGGTGAATATGTAATTGAGGTTGTACAAGAACTTAGGTAATAAGTTTTTCAAATAAAATTTTGCTCAATAAAAAATATTATAAATAACAGGTAAATTAGTGATGCTCAATTACATACGAAACATTAATAAAACTTACCTGAGAAAAGTTTGGATGTAATAAGAATATGTAATTGAACAATATGCGATAAATGTAAGTAATAAGATGTCCAAAAAGGAAATTTTGTTAAGGGAAATTATAAATGAAAATTTTGATTGTTATAATGACTTTTATACATTTAATAGATGTTATAAGTAATGTGAGTGAAATAAATTAAATAATAAAAGAAAAATACTATTTAAGTAAATAAATATGTATTTAGGAATAGTTGAGATTGAATTATAAGTAGAATCAACTAAAGTAGGATCAAATGGATTAAATAAATGTGATAAATAAAATAAAGTTGGTTTTGAAAGAAAATTTTTGCGACAAAAGTTAATAAATTGAAAAAAAATCAATAGAATGAAAATGCATGGAATGGTAATCAACAGAATATGAATAATATGAATAGTTATTGATTGAATAAAATAGATTGAAACCAAATTTGTTGAATATTAATCAATTTAAAAACTAATGAAATTTGTATGGTTTTGAATTAATTGTTGTATCTGGTTCTTTGTATTTTGAACCTATCTATCTTTCTGTTACTTCTTTTCTCCTATCTCGTTCCTTTTCAGGGATGAAAAGTTTTGAGTGAGGGAGAATGTAATGACCCGTAAATTTTAACGGTTTAAATAACTTCATTAAGTGAATTTTTGTGAAAAATTAAACAATTAAATTGGGTAATAAAAATTTGATATTTAGTATGCATCTATTTAAGCATAGCAAATGATAAATTTTTATTGGAAAATATGAAATCAGTTTTGTTGTGTAATTTTCAGTTTCGTCTTAAAATCAGTTAGTTTGATGAAAATAAAATGTTTTCGAAATCTAGATATTTTTACATAATAAAATATATAATTTTTTTCGAGTGAGACGTCATACTTCGTTTTGCCATATTTGGACTGCTCTAGCCTCGTTTATCTTATTTCCGACAAAATTGCAGCAGTTTAGTAGCGAAATATCGACTTTTGATAGCACGGTCGTATCGTTGATATCTGTGTACCGTTTTGATCGTCTCATTGTGCTGATTTCTACAGCATATTTATTTGTTCATTACGGAGTCGGTGCGCGGCGAAATATGCGAAATGGGTATCCGTATCGGTAATCGTTTTGTGTCTTTTTGGTTTACTTACCCTTTTATTGTCCACGTGAAGATCAATAGACATCAAAATTTAATATTTTCAGCTTTGACCTTTACTATTCTACCTATTCAATTTATTTTGCTATTTCATTTATATTTCCGGCTTTCGTTCGTTTGCTCTACCTCTATTCTCTTCTGTATATTCGTTGCCTTTGAAAAGAAATTATATATTTATAAATATAGGTCATATATATTTGTGAATGCTCTGCGTCTTTATTTGAAACCCTGTAGTCTGCTCGTCTCCTATTCTTGCTCGACCATTCATCCTCTCATTCTCTCTCTTCTTTTCGGTTTCCATTGAGATTTGCCCCATATATATAATAATAATAATAATAATAATAATAATAATATATTCAAGTTTTATATATATATATATATATATATATATATATATATATATATATATATATATCAGAAAATTAAAGCATGCTCGTATTCTCCTTATGCTGAACGCCAAAGCACCACCTGTCAGCTCCGTCCTCTCTCTTTCTTCACCCCATCACACAGCCAACCACCGCCCTTCTCACTCCTCCGGCCCCACCGAAATTCCACCGCCAATACTCCACCACGTTTCCGCCCAGAGAGCCACTCGCCACCACCTTCCTTGCATTGAAACCAATCCTTCGCCCTCCACCAAAATCCACCCACCCTCACTGAGGCTAGCACAGCAGCCACCACCCACCGCCTATGACTACACCGACCAACCCAAACTCCTCGCCTCCAACCTAACTTCCATTTGCCATAGCTGCTGCCGAATACCTCATCATCCAAACCCGACCTCCGCCCCTTACAGCAGCGCTTACCTCCCCTCTTCCTCTCCAATTGGCCACACAGCCCACCAACCACTACCTATCCACCACGTAGCCTTCCTCCGCGATATCTCATGCACCGAACGACACAGGCTGTCACCCTCAAATAGTTCACCGGCTGTGCATGCAAGCTTTTGAGTATCTAGTTTTATATACATATTGTCTGCATAGCTCATACATATTATGTTGCTTATTCATATGTATAGTCTGTGCATATTTGGTTACAGTCTGATTTTATATATACATTTGTTTTGCATGTAATTGTATATAGTTGGAGTACGTATATCTGTTTATAAGTATAGTCTGTATATTTGGTCATAGGCTGATTTCATATAATTGTTTAAAAGTATAATTTGTGTATTTTTTAAAGTCTGTGTGTATATTGATATTCTTTTACATAATAAATAAAGATTTATTTATTTATATATGTGCTATAAAACTTCATCTCAAATATAATACATTATGATTTTGATAGGTGTTTTTAAGGAGTATTGATTTTATAGATATATATTGATTTTAAAATATTAATATCGATGAGTTTTATTATATACTGTATACATATATTGATGTTTCGATTTTTAATATATATATAAAGAATTTTATTTTGATATAGGTTTTAAACTGGATATTGATTTTTAAATATAATTTATAGAGAGATATATATTATTCCCATCAAATTCATGTAGTTCACTTGCTTACTTCGTTAATGTCCAGTTGATGTTCTGTTCATCGCTGTTGGAAATCTCAGCAGCTTTTGATTTGCTTTGCTTGTGCCAGTGTCCATTTCATCTTCTTCATCATCTTTGTTCTCTAGCCTTGAAAGTGAGCAATCACTCACGATTAACATTATAATATTTAGTTGATTCAATTCACATGAAATGGCGATCGAAATATGCTGTTAAATTTAAATTGTTAAGTTATTTAATTGTTAAATATGATATGTCATTATCTAAAATTGTTTACCTATGACATATGAAACTATAACTGTTGTATATATAATATTTAAATTTATTGTTGATGATATATGCGCGTTGTTGATATGTTATGTTATTATCATATTTTTTCTCACTCTGCAAGTTCCACGACAGTTTAGAATTCCCTATGGTTTGAAATGATGCATACCCGAACGATATTATAGGTTAGGGGAAAATCGTTATGAGTTGAAATGATAAACCCAAACGATTTTCATTGATTTTTGAATTTTGGGATTGCGGTTGAAATGATATATATATACCCATAAATATTAAATTTAAATTATACATTGAAACGATGAATATCTATATCACTTAACCATAAGATAGAAAATTATATACGGACACCGTTGGTCTATTTTGGAAAATGATTTTTAGAGTTTTGGAAGGAAATATATGGATTTTAATAGATATTTATTTTAATATAATGTAAATATATTTTATTTTATAAAATTTAGATTTTAAATTAAAGGTTTGGAAATTTTAAATTTATAAGTTAGTTTAGAAATATAAATTATTAAATTTGTATTTAAATTTTATTATTTTCAAATATGTATAAAAAAGATTTAAAATAGATTTAATTGAATTAAATTAAATTTACTTAATATATATAATATGTTTAAAATATTTAATTAAATTTATATTAATATTTTTTAAAATAGATTTTGTAATAGCTTTAATAAATTAAAGTTGGAAAGATAAATTGAAATTGATTTGTAGCTTAATTAGTTTAAGAGTTGTATTTAAATAGAAATTAATGTGAAACCTATAAATTTGAGATTTTTAAAGATATGATTTTATAACTTGATAACATGATTTCGATTAAAGGTGAATAAATGAATATTTCGGATTTAATTAAGATTGAAATTTAATTTTAGTTGATTTAAAGGGGTAATTGGAGATTTTATTTATCTGTTATTAAAATGATTATGTGAATATTATACAATTTGAGTAAAATTAAAGTTAAATGTTGAAATATAAATGAAACTTATATCGAAATGTTTGGATATTTAAACTTTGAATCTTATTGGAAGTGAAATGATATTTCAAAGCTAGATTAGATTTAAATTGAATTTTGAAATTTGAGTTGATTTGAAACGATTTGTGGAATCAGATGAAACAATTCTAATTGGAAAATTATTTCAGTATAATACTTAGCAGCCAACTTTTCTTTTTCAAGGACAACGATAGTGTCGTGGAGGACTTTTGGTTCATCTCTGACAAGTATTTGAGCCTTTAGTTTGAACTCATTAACAGTTGTGGTATTTCGGATCACCTTCTCGTCCTCTACCAAGCGGCTTCAAGCCTTGTACAGCTGGAAGGGATAATCTTTGCCGAGCCATTTTAAATTATGGCTCCTTATGACGTTGGATTGTATGTGACCAGGAGATCTTCAAATTCGTTTTCCATCCTGGCCTCTGCCGCTTTAATTTCATTCCCAATTCTGGCCACGGCTTCCTAAGCCCTTAAGTTCATCGCATCCCTTTCATCCTTGAGTACCACCGCCTATTCACATGCCTCCCAGTCGGACTTGTTAGCCTCATCCTTTTCCTTAATGACCATGGCATGTTTTTGTTGGAACTGGACTAGCCCGCAACGGAAGTTATGGGTGAATTTCAAAATTTTTACCCTATTGGATCTTTTATTGGGCCTATGAAGTCTAACTGAGATAAAACATTTTTAAATTTCATTTACTAAAATCATTTATTTTATTTAAATTCAAATATATTAAGATATGAAATTTATTTTATTTTATTTAGTTTATTTATAAGTGTATCATATGCATATATGTGTGAGTGCATGTGTAACATAATAATCAGTGAAATATATAATATGCACATATGCAGATGTTGGGATTTAATTCGCAACAGACATATTAGCTCATTTTGTATGTCATTTATGTTGTCTAAATATGTGCATGTGTACATGTTACAAGATAAACGCATGCACACACAGATATGTATGTATAAATATACTATATATGATATATGAACATAATACATTTATATATAGATAAATATATATACAGAAAGAGAAAGAACAATTATTAAAAAAAATTATAATTTAAATCAACTTAGTTTTGCAAACAAAATAATTTTAGTATTTTAATTTTTATATATTATGTATAAAATAATATTTTCATCCATAAATAATTAACATAAAATAATATATTGATGAAAATTTAAATTTTATAATTTTCAAAAATCTAGGATCATAAAATAGAGCTTAGGAAAAATCTTGAGATTTTTCAAAGTTGAATTATTATTTTTAAAAACAAATACATTGATTTCGGCAATAATTATTTAATATAAAATAATATATTATTAAAGATTAAAATTTCAAAATTTCAAAATTTCTAGGATCATGAATGAAAGGTTATGAAAATTTTTGAAGAAATTTTCAATTAAATTATCTTTTTTCATAAATCATAAACAATTTTTCCGAAATAATATTAATTATTGAAAATAATAAAATTTATGGAAAAATTCCTAAGTATTTTCTATATGTTTATGAAATGATATAATATATTTTTAATATAAAATTGAATTTTTTAATGTAATAATTGATATCAACAATGTAATAACGAGTTAGGTATATGTAACAAATTACATAATTACCCCTAGGGCATACCCCTAACTCTATCAATCTTCCACTTGCATTTGGGGTCAATTATGAAATCTATTTCCAAATTTTCTAATATTTTTTTTCAAAACCAATTAGGTCGGTCCCTTAGTGAATGAGTATGCTATTATATTTTAATTATCTACTTTGTCGATTAATTCTCTCTAACACAGATAAACTGCCTTTATCATGTGGAACGATTCGAAGTATGTCTTTCGAATTCTAGTGAGCTTTAAGTTCTATCATGACCAATTTCATGACATTGTTATCTTATAACAATATTATGGGTTTCTCAACATTTGGAATCACCTTTGGTTTGATTATAAATTTGTGCATTTATATCCATATACATTGGTTTATTGTAGCACTATTTAAGTTAATGTTCTCAACTTTTCGTTGAATCGACCACAATCATTTTTATCTGAAATTTTTTCAAATTAAAGATTTAACATGAATTTTATCATTGACATGTTATACTTAAATCATAACGAGTTCGTTGTTTCTATAGAAAATTCTCTAGTATTTCATAAATACACGAGAACACCTCAAACAACCATTTAGTGATATCAATTTGAATTTTATGTTTGCTTCATGTATCAAGTACATAAATAAAATAAAATATCATACACAACATAACCTGTATGATAATTCCTATTACTAATGCATATGGAATCCAACTTATATGTTTTCCTTTTAATAGGGTGCTCTTGTATATCGTTTTGGGACAATCCCTATACCTTTTATACTTACCATAAAAGACATCATTTGCAATCCAAAATTGCGTACTAAAAACAACTAAAGTTGATTTTAGTACAAATGTTTTGTTAAAATCAACAATGTGTTGTTTACTTATAGTTTAGAAATATCAATGTACCTTTTAATGTTCTTTTTTATGAAAACATGCTTCCTCTGCACTTTGATTGAAAATCAAACTATTTGATATTTCTATCAAAATACTTATTAAATCTTATTGCTTATAAAATGATACATTCATATCATTTCTTGGATCATATCCAAAAACTCACAAACTCAATATCGCTCCCACTGACTTCGAGACATTTTTGGTTAATATGTGTAATCGTTTTACTCTAAATCATTATTCAATACATAAGTACCAAACACTAAGTCTTATCAAGTGACAATTTTGTGAGTAAATTTGAATTAACTAGAGCATGTTGAATATCGAATCTGTTATACTAATTTTAACAATTGAAATTAGCGATATTATTCTTATCAACATTGCTTCCTTCATTCCAACCGCATTAGTCTTTCCAATAAGGACATAATCGCCGATGGATCACATCTCTTTGGTTACGACCACCAAAATCATATTTTGGTAGCGTACCTGGAATTTTTTCAGATTTGATCATTATACCATGTAGAGTCAACAATCTTAATGGTTTAATTGAACAACCGAGGGTAGTGTATATTTTCGACATTAATAAGAAACTCATAGTTTCACTTCAATGTAGGATACTTAATAGACATTCTAATTCTATGTGTTCATTTAGGTTAGTTAATTTCACTTCATCTCATATAATCAGTTCTATCTATGGATCAGATCCAGTTCCATTTAACTACTAAAAATTTCTTAAAGAAATTCCTTCATAATGAAGTTGATATATCTTGAAACAACAATTGTTTCTTAGTGAAAATAGAATAGGGATTCATAAACGCTTTATGAATCTTTTTATTTATAAAACTAATTTTAGTTTACAAAAATTATGTTCATAGCATAAATATGTCATCTGATGACCGACCTTTCCAAAATTTTTTTGAAGATTCATAAAAGATCCCCCATGAATAATTGTACATGCAATCTTTCGACTTGCACAACCTGCCAATTCCTTGGTCTAGGATATGTTGGGATATCTTACAAACCCTTATCATGTATGATTTTGTAAACTATTTTTTAGATGAAATAATATCAACCTTGTGTACTAATCTTAAGTACATGACCTTATAGAAAGAAACTAACTCAACTTCACTTACACTTAATCGTAAATTGTCCAACAATGTCTGATTACTCCTTATCGATGCATCATTATGTATCACATGGAGAAATGATTTTGAGATTGAATCTATATTCATTTTTTTGTACATTTGGAACTCTTTCCAATATAATCACTTACTCGACCAAATCATTTTATTCTATTGCATGTTATTTTATTTACTTTTCTTTTTATATTCTATTATTTTATCATAAATTTACAGCATGTGCATCTAATACACATGTTCATGTTGGTAATAATTCATAGATGAGTATAACAAAGCATGTGGAACCCTTTTGATATTAATAGACTTGTGATTGCATACATTAATATGTATTAATTCAAAGAGTTCATCAACTCTTATGATGCTCCCATTGAATGGGTGCATAGCCATTATTTGTTTGAGATATAATTAACCTGTATTATATGATTCATAATCATATAGTAAAATTATTTGTCAAAACTACGGCTTAGTCTATAATTTCAAAACAAATGTAAATAATATTAGATACATATGTATTTTTGTTGCATCACTTTTACTATGAAAAAATTCCATAATATAGTTCTATTTCATAATGAATATTCATAATACTCATATTGAAATATAGTTATATCTATTTTTCAATCAACACCAAAAATAAACATTATTTCATGAATAATGTTCGGTACATTTTACAAAAACAATTTTCGTAATTTGATGCAATCATTAGGTGCTATATGGCATGCTCCCGCTATTTCCTCCATTACTATAATAGCATACTAAATTTAGAGGTCCACCATTCACTTAATATTTTTAATATTATTTACTTATTTCATATGCTACAACTAATTTACAGAGGAGAGTTCTTTAATTAAATATTTTAAACTCAAAGAAATAAATGTTATAGAAAAAATTTCTGTATTAAAAAATATTTCAGAATAAAAATCATATTTCATATTCCAACATTAAGTATCAGTTATTATTATAATTCTTGTTTCCAATGTTTCTCTATGAAGCAGAAGTGATTATTCATTCTCTTTATTCCAACTTTACCTAAAATTACATCTATTCTTATACATTCGTTTTTCTTTCAAATGGTCAAACTATTTAAAAGAAAACCTTACTATAATATCATAATTAACCTTTTACAAAAGTGCACTCGATTATTATTAACATTTAAGACATCAAATATGTTGCACTTTATGTAAACCGATCAAGATGACATTTCAACAATCGAGTTCTTAGACGTATTTCATAGTTTATGGTATTATGTTACATTAACACAATATGATCCTTTTGAAATCATTCAAGTTGAATACATGATCTTAAAATACTGTCTATTGGATTATTTGGAATGAAAAAAATTCATCGAAATATTGTACCCCACAAACTTTGACTGTTCACATATGACATTTATATGTGAAAGACCATGGATTAAATATCCATAGTCTTGAATTGCATTTAGAGTTCAAAAACTCATAAACTGTAATACATGGTCTAAACCAAATAAACGTATAAGTGATCAACTTACGAATGTATTAAATAGTTGAAATTGGGCACTTTCATGGGTATAGAAACATTATATAACATGCAATTAGAATTATTAGTAAGTATAAATTATGTTTCTATTTGTCAACTTTCAATTCAGTTTTTTATATATGTTAGTTGATAAACATTTTATCAATCATATTAAATGCACAAATTTATCATTGTAGATAATTATACATTATATAGCATATGTTCTTACAATATTTGAAAGGTTAAATGTTACAATTTCATTTTTCTAATAAGGCTCCCACTAGTCTTTTATATTTCGCCAAACCATAAGATGAAACATAGAAGTCGTACAACTTCACTAATGGGTGTTAGGACTCAATTTTTGGGGTATTTTGACCTTGAATTTGCTTAACAAATCATAGCCCCACAAACGATGGATAACTCCTTATCGGTTGTAACATATACTACTCCTAACCCATTTTTTCTTGTTTTAATCTCATTTCGACCTTGAGTTTGCTCAACAAATCGAAAGAGATTATTGACTCATGCCTACCATATCGTAATGGCCTAAGTATATCATATGTACCTTGAGTTTCCTCAACAAATACATATAATTATCTTACCCCATCTATTCAATATATTAATAATACTACGCATAACATCCCTAGCTTGAGTTTTCTCAACAACGAAGGAGTGTGTAAGTAATTTATTAATATATATGGTATAGGACAACATTATAATGAAGATTCATAATCTTCAATATAATATATATATATATATTGAGTGATATCGACTTATAGAATAATAAATTTCTTATGAAATACCCTAGCGATTCAAGTGTCAAACACATCAGAAATCATGGTATATGTACATATACATATGTATTTAATTCTCAAGTCTACTTGGGTTTCTCTGATGTTCCACATTTAGTTTATACACATATCATATAAGTTTTATTGTTATATAACTTTTATTTGTCATATTACTTATACGATAGTCTTACGTACATTATATCATTAATTAAATCTTATCTAATTAATTTTAATCGATTAACTCTTTAATTAATTTTAAATTAGTATTCCAATATAACTTTTAAATTGGACATATCTATTGTAACATTTAATTCACCTTTAATTAATTTGTTCGATCAAACGATTTTTATTAAAATTTATTAATTTCAAAATTTATCTTGTATACATACATGTATACTTATATTATCTTAATTATTTTAAAATGACATAACATATATCAACATATGTAATACATGCATATATGCATTATTTAATTAACATATTTAATTAACTTATTTTATTAATATTATTAATAAATTTTAAATTTTAATTTATTATATAAATATTTTCAAACATTTTGAAAACTTATGTAGTATTGTAATTTTTATAATAAACATGTTTTATTTTAAATTTAACCATTAAATTTAAAATCTTCAACATTAATTTTCAAAATGATTTTGAAAATTTGCCCAAGGCCCAAATTAAGTTAGGGTTTTTCTATTAGGAGCAACCTTTGGGTTCATTTCACCTTTCGAGGCAGGCCGGTAACCAAGTAGGACAGGGTACTTGATTACCCAATCCAATCCTAGACATTACCTTTCTAGACACTATACTAAGTGGGAAAGCTTAATTAGTTAGCCCTAATATGATTAATTTAGACCGCATAGGCTATTGGGATCTGATACCATTGTTGGAACTGGACTAGCCCGTAGCGGAAATTATGAGTGAATTTCAAAAATTTTATCCTATTGGATCTTTTATTGGGCCTATGAAGTCTAACTGTATTAGAACATTTCTAAATTTCATTTAAATAAAATCATTTTTTCAAATTCAAATATATTAAGATACGAAATTAATTTTATTTGATTTTGTTTATACATAAATGTATCATGTACATATATGTGTGAGTGCATGTGTAATATAATAATCCATGAAAGATATAATATGCCCATATGTAGATTTTGGGATATACATCACAACAGATGTATTTGCTCATTTTGTATGTCATGTATGATTTTCAAATATGTGCATGTATATGTGTTATAATATATATATATATATATATATATATATATATATATATATATATAAACACATGTATGAATATATTATATATAATATATGAAAAAAATATATTTATATATAGATAAGTATATATCGAAAGAGAGAGAACAATTAAAAATTATTTATAACTCTAAGTTAACTTATTTTTGCAAACATAATAATTTTAGCATTTTAATCTGCATATGTTACGAATAAAATAATGTTTTCATCGATAAATAATTAACATAAAATAATCTATTGATTAAAATTCAAATTTTACAGTTCCAAAAAATCTAGGATCATAAAATAGAGCTTAGGAAAAATCTTGAGATTTTTCAAAGTTGAATTATTATTTTTAAAAACAAATACATTGATTTCAACAAAAATTATTTAACATAAAATAATATATTATTAAAAATTAAAAACTTTAGAAATTCTAGGATGATGAATAGAAGGTTACAAAAAAATTTTGAAGAATTTTTCAATTAAATTATTATTTTTAATATATCATAAATAATTTTTTCAAAACAATATTAATTATTAAAAATAATAAACTTTATTGAAAAATTCCTAAATTTTGCCTATATGTTTATAAAATGATATATTATTTTTTTAAATATAAAATTGAATTTTTAATGTAATAATTATTTTATATATAATAAACAATTCAAAATTTTAATAAATGTTAATTTAAAAATAAGAATATACGTATGATAATTCATTTTGAATTTGTAAATCATATTATATATATAAATAAGTATACTTAAATTTTTAAATCATATATATATATATCTTATATATGCATATATGCTATTATGAGAGAGAAGTATGCACTAATATATATATATATATATATATATATATATATATATATATATATATATATATATATATGAATTTATCACTAAATATATATAGAATAATTATTAATGAAAAAAATTGATTTTGTACAGTAAACAACATTTTTTATACATAAATCAAATAGTATAATAAAAAAATTAAGCACATAATCAAACTGACTTATGACAACCACATCTACTTATAAAAATCTCACCTAACTAAATATATAGTGGCAATATATTTAAACATATATGAAATTCCTCATTATAGAATTATAGAATATAATTTAATTACTGTAATATGAATTAAAATTATTAATTTAATGATGCCTTTGAATCCACATTGAAGCAATGACTTCCCTTCCTTTTATTGTTCTTGATTCGTCAGGTTGCAAGTCTGGAATCACCGACCTCTAACTATCGAATAGTATTTTTTAATTTGAATATATTTGAGAATTTTAAAGTGAAGCCATGTTTTTATCACCAATGTAGAAGGTAATGGTGACCAATATATATATATATGTGTGTGTGTGTGTGTGTGTGTGTGTGTGTGTGTGTGTGTGTGTGTGTGTATTGTTAGTGCTAAAATTGGTCACTAACATCAAAATCCAAATGAAAGCAACAAATCACAGTCACAGATCACGGATAGAATGTACGTAGAGTGTATAAATATGAAGAACAGTTAAAAAAAAAAACAGTAGTAACAGAAGATTTATGGTGGTTCGGTTGACTCTAGCCTACGTCCATTTCAAAATTTTCCTTTTTATTAATAGGAGAATCAATTATAGTTACAATCCAGAGTTCTTGAAACAATAATGGTGGAGTAGCCTTACTGAGGATGAAGAAGGGAAACAGAATGGAGATCCCTCTTTCTGAAGCCCCACATGTTGTATTTATAGGCAAAGCCTGAGTTACTAAGCTTCCAAAGTGATCCAGGCCCACTAAGACCATAGCCAATCCAAACCCCAAACCCCACGACCGATCCCAAGTTCAAAGTATGCTGACCTGATATCCTCTGGGCATGACCCGAAGCTGGCATGCTCATGACTCGGAGTAAACAAAACCATAACTCGAAGCAAGATGATGCCGACCAACCCTGAAACCAAGTTGACAATCTAAGAATATACGAGTACCAACTTAAAGCTTGCCGCTTAAGCACCCGAAGTAGAAATGGATGCCTACCCAGAGTGCTCTTCCCATATCTCACTTGCCGACTGACCCACTACGCCCGAACCACGTATAGTCGATCCATACGCTCCAATCTCCTTGAGGCCGAACCCATCCATACCGAGCCACTTCAACCAAACCACCTCCCAACCAGACTGAACCACCTATTGCCAATCCAATCGAATTGCACCGAGTCCGAATGACCGACCCATATGGCCGAACTCCAATGATCGAACGCTCATGATAGATCCACCTTAGCTGACCGAGTTTAGCCGATCCACACGTGCCGACCGACTTCAACACGCTGACCCACACCACCAAGATGGATCCACACTACCACACCAAGCCACACCATCCAGACCAACCAAAAGCATGTCGAACAACTACCCTATGACGATCCACTCCATCACGACCGAACCATATTACGTTAAACCCTGGCTTCGTAATCATACTTGTTATCCATGATTGATCATCTATCCATCCAGCTGAACCAAATCCCTTATATTCCAGCCTCGATAATTGAGCAATCAATTTAGTTAAATCCTCCTGCCAACGGCCTTGCCAAAAGGCGGGCTAATATTTGCCCTGCAAAACATGCCTTGCTAATGGAAGGTGTATTTTAAATAGCCTCAAATCCAATATCCATAATCCATATGTTATCCATAGCCATACCTTCCGATTCATAATCCAATCCAATTTATCCACGTGCCATTGTCGTATTCTTATCCAATTCTGTGACTGCTCCAAGTCGATATCTGATTTCTATCCAATAACCAAATCCTCATCTGGTTCTATATTCGTCCGGACCCGATAACCGAGTTCTATAATCCATATCAAATAACCAATTACCAAATCCATGACCTCTCCGGATCGATATCCAAATCTGCACCTCTCTGGGTCCATGCACAAATCCTTAGCTGTTCGTATTCAATATCCAGATCCGTAACCTCTCCGGATGTCAAGCATTATCCACACTCGGTGACTTGTATTAAGTAATGCCATGGTGTTCCTGGTTCAGTGTCCCGGAACGTTGGGTAATGTCGTGGCTTAAGTCCTAAGCCAAATCCTAGTCGCTCCGGACCCTTGTCGAGCATAGTCCATACTTGGTGACCAGTGATTGTAGCTGATAGATAACATAGAGACTAAGTCCTAGGCCAAATCCTGGTCGCTTCGGACCCTTGTCGAGCGTAATCCATACTCGACGACTTGAAATAATTAGTGATAGACAATAAGGGGCCTAAGTCCTAGGCCGAATCCTGGTCTCTCCAGACCCTTGCCAAGCATAATCCATATTCTACGACCTTTTAGCCAAAAACCAAACAAAAAGTCAACTAAAATCCAATCCGAAATCCAGATTAAAACCAAAAAACCAAAAGTCCATAACAAAAGTCCAAACCAAAATCCAAATCAAAAATCAAGCATCCAAACCAGAAAATCAACAAATCTGGAAGTTCAAACCGAACTCCAAAACCAAAGTAGAAAAAGAAAGTGTCCAAACCACAAAGAAAAAACAAATTTCACAAACCAGAGCATCACGGTCTATCATCATCTCGGTGCATTCCTAAGGGTTATCTCCATCCTCATACATGAGTAAGTGATTTAGCCATTGCCCGGAGTTTGTTACTTATTCCAAACCATCATGATTAGTTGATGGCCAACCGACCACTATTCTTGGGCCTCGCGCTGTCGTCATTCAAGGTAGGTGGTGGTTGCTCCTATTCCACCGCCGCATTCCAAGTTTCTACATATTGTCGCAACCGACCATTCCTTACATGTTCCTCGATTATATCCTTTAGATGCCTACAGCTGTTAATATCATGCTCGTTCAGGTCAAGAAAGAGACAGTGCCTTTTTGATGCCCTTTCGCATTATGAGGGTTCCCTCCTTGCCGGCCTTCGATAAGGAAGACGGTCCCGAGTGTTCAAGTGTTCCAAAGTCTCATTCAGTCCTGTGTAAGTGGAGAATTTTGGTTCTCCCCGGCTCTTCCTCTTCCCTTTATCCTTATCCTTGAGCTTTCACTGGATGGTTCTCCATCCTTAACCATGTTTATTTCATTTGGCTTCATATCCAACCATGCATCCTCTTGTCGAAGAAATCTCTCGGCTTCATTAAAGAATTCCTCTAGATTCATTGGTGGATCCTGTATCAATGATACTTTGAAATCCGAATCATCCCTGACCCCTGACACTACCGCCATCAGAACCATTGATGGATCCGACCGATCCACCGAAGAACCTACTGCATTAAACCAAGTTAAAAAGTATTGGCCGATTCATCTGCCCTCTGATTAACTAATGTCAGTGTTATCGCATTTTTCGGCCTTTTTATGTGAACTCGAAAATTCTTTAGGAACGTATCCACTAGTTCTATCCATGTTCTAATAGATCCATCTTCCAGCTGTCTGAACCACATTGCAGCTATATCTGCCAAGTACAGGGGAAAACACCATGCCATAAACTCCTCTGATCCCCTGAGTACTTCCAGATGCCTTGTGTACTTCATCGAGTGGTCAGTGGGATCCGTCTTACCTTTGTATACTTCCAAAGAGGGCAACTTGAAATCGGGTGGATTCCAAGCCATCCCGATAAAAGGACTTTTGTTTACTCCCTTCAGATCCTTGTCTACCAGACCTCCGCGAATAGTTAGCCCGATAATGTTGGCTAATCCAGTGTTATCTACTAAGGGTTTCCCCTCATCCACATTTCCTAACTGCCATTTATGTCCACGAGGGAATTCTGGCGCATACTCCTCGTCACGCACTCTCGTATTCCCATTGATGTCGGGTTGCGCAGCGTCATCTGGTATCCCTCCATGGATTGGTCCAGCATTACTCGGTGGTATGCCCCCGAGTCTAGGTCCATCCAAATTGACAGTCATTTGCTGATTGGTGGCTGCCCCTTGCTGAACTACTCCATCTACTTGCCTGTTGAGCCCTTCTAATCCAGCTCCACAGATCTGAGCTCCTGCAGTTTCTACTTGTTCGAATTGTGTTAAAATTGTATGCATCATTTTCTCTTGCCTTTTCATCAATTTCTCCTGCATGGAATTCATCATGACTTTCATCTCGTCCCTGGTGATGTAGATTGAGGCTTGATTAGCTCTAGATGAAGCCTCCTGACTTCCCTCCTACTGACTCCTTTCTGTCCTTTGTCTCCTAGTTGATTGCTTTGCAATAGTATCCAGAATCCAAGCTCTTAAGCCTTTAAATCTAAAATCTTAGCTTTTCAATCCCCAAGTGCTAGATTTCTCAATGAAAGCACCAAAATTGGTCGCTAACACCCAAATCTAGATGAAAGCACCAAATCACAGTCACGGATCACAGATAGAATGTACATAGAGAGTATAAATATGAAGAACAGTTAAAATTAAAAACGAAAACAGTAATAACATAACATTTATAGTGGTTCAGCTGACTCCGGCCTACGTCCACTCCAAAAATTTCTCTTTTATTGATAGGAGAATCAATTACAGTTACAAACCAGAGTTCTTGAAATAATAATGGCAGAGTAGCCTTGCTGAGGAAGAAGAAGGGAAACAAAATGGAGATCCCCCTTTCTAAAGCCTCACGTGCCGTATTTATAGGCAAATCCCTAGTTATTGGGCTTCCTGAGTGATCCGTGCCCACCAAGACCATAACTGATCCAAACCCCAAACACCATGACCAACCCCAAGTTTAGAGTATGTCGACCTGATATCCCCTAGGCATGACCCGAAGTGGGCCTGCTCATGACTAGGAGTAAACTAGACTGGAACTCGAAGCAAGATGATGCATACCGACCCTAAAACCAAGTTGACAATCCAAGAATATACGAGTACTGACCCAAAGCTTGCCGCTTACCAACCCGAAGCAGAAATGGATGCCGATCCAGAGTGCTCTTCCCACGCCGATCCCATACCTCGCTTGCCGACCGACCCACTACGGCCGAGCCACGTTTGGCCAATCCGTACGCTGCAACCTCCTCGAGGCCGAACCCATCCATACCGAGCCACTTCAACCAAACCACCACCCAACCAGACCGAACGACCTATTTTCGATCCAATCGAATTGCACCGAGTCCGAATGAATGACCCATATGATCGAACTCCAATGACCGAATGCTCATGACCGACCCACCTTAGCTGGCCGAGTTTAGCCAATCCACACGTGCCGACCGACTTCAATACGCCGACCCACAGCACCAAGAACGATCCACACCACCACACTGAGCCACACCATACAGACCGACCCAAAGCATGTCAAACCACTACACTATGCCGGTCCACTCCATCATGACCGAGCCATGTTATGCCAAACCCTGGCTTCGTAATCATACTTGTTACCCGTGGTTGATCGTCTATCCATCCAGCTGAACAAAATCCATCGTATTCCAGCCTCGATAACCGAGCAATCGATTTAGTTAAATCCGTCTGCCAATAGCCTTGCCAAAAGGTGGATTAATATATATATATATATATATATATATATATATATATATATATAAGGTCGCATTAGTGAGAAACGAGGAAAACCTTTTTACCCATTCTCACTTTATGTCGGCCCATTATCTCCAAGCCAATTCCTTATGTTTTAGCCACAGCCAGACCTCCCCAAAACCAAAATTTTGCAGCCCTAATGACGGGCCTTAAACCCATTTAAGCCGAAGCCAAAATACTATGCAACTAAATCTAATTTAATCGCTTATCAATATTGTATATTGATCGATACATTTATAGCTGTTATAAATATATAACACTATTTATTTCTCAAATTATATTTAAATTTTTAATTAATATTTCATAAATATTAGTTAATTTAATTAATTTATAACAATTATAAACTAATTAAATCGTTTGTCTTAAGGAATTCATCATTTCGGCTATGTAACTCTTGGATGTAAATTTGGTCAGCTATTAACATCGAACTATTCTAATGTTAACATTCACCCATCACTTAACAGGTGATGTGACATTATGACCAGATTTATCGCTTGCTCGTTTTCAGTAAAATCCAATTTTAGTTTAATAAGTGTTACCTGGTTGTGACATTTATTTACACCAATTCTCTTCGTCTAAACTATATCACTTTGGATTTATGGAATTTGGTAATGGTCAAAATTCCAACCTCGTCCACCTTCAACTTTATAGTCTAAATACAAAGTCCTTGGTTCAATAGTAACAATTATTATTAACCGAAATGCTCTGGCTAGAGACTTTTACTTTGAGTTGACTTGAGTTGACCGTGATACTAATCGCATATAACTAAGGAGACGAATCCTCTCTTGAACAGTGCTTCACTTCCAATACTTCTACTCGACCCAACTATAGTCACTCAATGGACGCCATGCCATGATTTGGCTATAATCAAAGCGGGGCTTTCATATTGAAGATCCACAGTATTCTCAAGTCGAGAGAACTGTGCAAATCAATCACATCGATATTTTCTGTTTGACCTTTGTTATATTAACCAAAAGAAAACTATCGAGTCGTTCCATAGTTATCCAATAACTATTAGTATATAACCCCTATGTACCATCAGCAGTCACGAGTAATACACGGTCTGACATTTGGAGAGCGTTACGTATCCAATCTCAACGGATACATCGATATTCAGTCTCGATGCATCTTGACTAGGAACATTTAAAATGGTATATTTATTTCGTTGTGATAAATTACTCACGGTTACAATACTTTTTAACTACTATTACAAAATATACCATTTATGGATTTTTCTATTAAATATACTTTTAATTAAGTTAATTAATATAATCACATTATGTCAAGTATATAATAGAAGGAAAATACCTTTTATTTCAAACAAGGTTGGTCAATGTGTTAGATATATGCAACAAATTACATAATTGCCCCTAAGGCATACCCCTAACTCTACTAGTTTTGCATTTAGCTCATTGAGCTCTTTCACTGCAGCATCTATCTCCTTCATGACAAGGGTATTCAGGTAGCCCATCTACTCAACTAAGTCCATGTGAGTCTTTCTCAAATTTTCCATGGACTGTCTTGCCTCTTTGACTCTTTTATCGGCGTCCATATCTGATTTCCTCGAAGATTCAGCTTTGTTATTAAGTACTTCTATTATCTGTTTTTTCTAAGCAAGGTCTGTCTCTGGTTTTCCAATTATTTTTTCCAACTTGAAAGCTACTGCCAAAGCCTTTTTTGCAGTTTTCACCCACCCCGTACTGGTTGTACACGTTGTGCATGTAATCATGTACCATTCTTTCTACATCATTGGGAATTCATTTCAAGTTTGGAGGGAAGAAGAATCCATCAAAGAAAATGTTTGGAAGTCTTTCTTTAGCTTGGAAATTCGAATGGCGGAAGAAGGGAAGCTAGAACCAGAACAATTCACATTTATTTGACTGAAGATGCGCAAGGCTCGACCAAAGGTAGCGAAGCTGTCCCTCTCTTGTGGGTTCTATAGCAGCCGGTTTTGTGACGATGGAGGCTTCCGCCTCAGTCCTACGGCGTTGATCGCCAGATTTTGAAGTATGAGGAGGCACTATTTGGTGGAAGATTTCAAAAGATTGTTTGCCGGAACCAAAGGGTTTTGAGGAACCTTAGGTGGTGGGGATCGTGATTGAGAGCGGTGCCTACTCTGATATGAACTCTTTTTTCTCCCTTTCATAACGCTCACGCTCTTAGCTAGAGCGTTGACTATGATCGTAGTATCTTTCGCCTTCATGCCTATGAGATTCAGAGTAAGAGCTGGAAGAACGGAGTGAAGAATGAAGGTTTCTAAGCATAGACCCCTGTTTCACCTTCGTATCTATAAAATAAAAAGAAAAACAGAATTAGTAATCTCCAGAGATTGACAAGCATAGGATTAGAAGTCTTGTGCTGCCGTGAAGTGTGTGTATGCATGTGAAAATCCCTCAACCGAACGATTATGGTGGTGTTGCTCATAGGAGTTGACTCTCCTATATCTAAAGAACTTAAGCCTACATCAGTTTGTGATGGAGCGTGAAGCCCTACTAATCCAAGATCTTGAAGTGATGCTAGGTCATCTGGAATAGGGACGTCCACAGATCCTCTCAGTGAACTCTCTATTTGAGGAGGAGAAGTCTCCTGACTTATAGTAGTTGCGGCAGGTAGAGATACTATAACAGTTTTATTCCTCTGGGATTTGTGGGTGAGAGTTTTGCCTTTTCTTTTTGACTCTGATGATCGAAGACCATGCAGAGGTGCAACCGCAGGATCATCCCTGGCTGGCATGCTCTCACCATCACCCTATTTAGTGATTATGACTCCAGGAGCTTTTCTTCCTCCTTGATTAAATGAAGTCTCTCTAGGAACTCCTATTAGCCTAATGCTTTGATCTCTATCTATAAGCCCCAGGGCGATCAAGTTTTCATCAGTAAGGAGTTCATCAATTTCTCTAAGCTCAACTGGCACCGATTGGAGAATCCGTACTATCCCCTTAAATTGCATACCTTCATGCCACGAAATCGAAGCTGTAAAAGAAACATAGTGTTAGACTCAACATTGACTTATATTATCCTGTTAATCGACGAAGAAGTTGGAACACCTACGTCTAACTAGCCACCGTCTATCAAATCCTAGTAGGCATCGAACGAAGAACCATTTAGTCTTGAAATAGCTTAATTTACTCCAAGCACTTGCTACTATTTGGCAGTTTCTGACTATAGCGACCCTGACTCGACCTTCGAAAATCGCCACCGAATACGACACTAGTATTCAAATGCCGTAGATGCAAACGTCGAATCTGGTTCGCCGGAGCTTATAACACATTAAGTACAATACATCGGAAGAAATGAATAAATCAATATACAACATTTGATACAATAACTGAATGGTACAATGAATATCAATATACATTAGAGATATGATACAAGATAATAGCAGCAGAAAGGAAAGGTAACACCAACATCGGAACAAAATATCCAATAGAGAAAGTAGTATTCAAAAGAGAACTCCAGTGTTGGAAATCTCCATCTCCAAGGCACCAATCCAGAAATAGCTCGAACTCCCAATAACGATGCACAAAGATAAGCAAGTGCAGTCCTGATCCAAAGACTGAACTAGTTCCAGATAATCAACTAAACCTAACTATCTGAAAAACCCAACTCTAGACTGCCTGTGTGGGAAATAGTGGGCACCCAGAGTTTAGGAAAGGAACAATAAACTCCAGGTCAGTCGTGGGGCTGGTATGAGAAAACAAAAACATTTGGTCTTTAAAACAGACAACAAGAGAATTTAAAATAAATCCGCAATGCTTTTTAAAAAATGAAACTACCATAAGGCCTCCCGCCACACACACAATGCAAACGCAGAATTGGAGAAGATTTCTCCTTATGATAGTCAAATATGCTTGATACGAATTTTTTTTGATATTATTACTAGTGCATAGTGTAGAAAACCTTTCGAAAGTATAATATAAATCCTAGACAACATACGACCAACATCGTATGCCTACTATAGCTACCATGTTCAATAGCAGGTTACCACCACATTCCATGGCAGGTTATACAACTAAAACCGTACAGGGCGTGTATTGTTTTGATTGGATTTCCAACAAATGGTCAGGCTAAGGAACTTCCTACTGTCCAAGGGATCGCCTCTGATGGGTCGTCCCAAGAACCTAACTGGATCTCCACCAACATAAGGCCGGTTACCTCTGTAACTAGGTAACTACTACTCGAGCATGCCATCCCCCGGTCCTTTGGGACCTTTATCCAAGGCGCCTCTAAACCACAAAGCAAACACAAAGTAATAGATCTGCAGTATCCACATAAGTAAGTATCTGTGCTCCATACCATGATACCACCCTTTTCTAGAAGGGAATGACACACCCTAAAGGGCGCGACCCTCATAACCTTGCCGCATCTTTCCTGTTTCGACCATTTTCGGGGTGTGAGGTCCTGATGCAGTCTCGTCCACAAAGCTACGCTTTATACAAAAGCCATGCTTTGATCAACAAATGATACACAACAGCACTCAGCATGCCACACTATCAAATTGGGAATATATCACCGATAAATATCAACTACATTACCTCTGAGCTCGTACGTCTCGGAGAAGGGTGTTATGCTAAGAGAATAAATTCTCAGAGAAGGGTTTTCTACACTATGCTTGGTGGCTGAGAATTTATTCTCTTAGCTTAACACCCTTCTTTGAGACGTATGTGCTTAGAGGTTATGTAGTTGATATTTATCGGTGATATATTCCCAATTTGGTAGTGTGGCATGCTGAGAGCTGCTGTGTATCATTTGTTGATCAAATCATGACTTTTATATAAAGCGTAGCTTTGTAAACGAGACTGCATCAGGACCTCACACCTCAGAAATGGTCGAAACAGGAAGCGGCAAGGTTATGAGGGTCGCGCCCTTTAGGGTGTGTCATTCCCTTCTAGAAAAGGGTGGTATCATGGTATGGAGCCCAGATACTTACTTATGTGGATACTGCAGATCTATTACTTTGTGATTGCTTTGTGGTTTAGAGGCGCCTCGGATAAAGGTCCTAAAGGACCGGGGGATGGCATGCTCGAGTAGTAGTTACCTAGTTATAGAGGTAACAAGGCCTTGTGTTGGGAGAGATCCGGTTAGGTTCTCGGGACGTCCCGCCAGAGGCGATCCCATGGACAGTAGGAAGGTCCTTAGCCTGACCATTTGTTGGAAATCCAATAAAAACAATACGCGCCCTATACGATTTTAATTGTATAACCTACCATGGAATGTGGTGGTAACCTGCTATTGAACATGGTAGCTATAGTAGGCATACGATACTGGTCGTACGTTGGCTAGGATTTATATTATACTTTCGAAAGGTTTTCTACGCTATGCACTAGTAATAATATCAAATAAATTTTATCATATCAAGCATATTTGACTATCATAAGGAGAAATCTCCTCCAATTCTGCGTTTGCATTGTGTGTGTGGTGGGAGGCCTTATGGCAGTTTCATTTTCTAAAAAGCATTGCGGATTTATTTTAAATTCTCTTGTTGTCTGTTTTAAAGACCAAATATTTTTGTTTGCTCATACCAGTTCCATGACTGACCTGGAGTTTATTGTTCCTTTCCTAAACTCTGGGTGCCACTATTTTCCCACACGGGCAGTCTAGAGTTGGGTTTTTCAGATAGATAGGTTTAGTTGATTATCTGGAGCTAGTTTAGTCTTTGGTTCGGGACTGCACTTGCTTATCTTTGTGCGTCGTTATTGGGAGTTCGAGCTATTTCTGGATTGGTGCCTTGGAGATGGAGATTTTCGACACTGGAGTTCTCTTTTGATGACTACTTTCTCTATTGGAGATTTTGTTCCGCTGTTGGTGTTACCTTTTCTTTCCGCTGCTATTATCTTGTATCATATCTCTGATGTATATTGATATTCATTGTATCATTCAGTTTTGTATCAAATGTTATATATTGATTTATTCATTTCTTCCGCTGTGTTGTACTTAATGTGTTATAAGCTCCAACGAACCAGATTCAACGTTTGGATCTGCGGCATTTGAATACGAGTGTCGTATTCGGTGCCGATTTTCGAAGGCCGAGTCAGGGTCGCTACATTGACTGCTTCTAGGAAAGTAAACAAAGGATTATCCTCGTGACTTTTGACGTTGAATAGATATCTGATTTCCTCAACGGTTGGGGGCTGGAAAAGATGCTCCATGAAGACAATATACAAGCTGTTGAGTAGAGCATATCCGTTTGGATGCAATTTAGAAGGCGCAATCTCAAAAAGAATAGCACTTACCGAATAAATTGGTTGAACAGAGGCAACATTTCTGGCTATGCACATGAACCTATTACAAGCATTATATCATTCTGGGGGGATTGTGGGCTCTGTCTTTTGGCTCCGGTAACAAAACATCTTCTAGAGAAAGACCATGTCTGAGGCATATTCTGCTTAGCATATCTTCAGAGATTTTAGAACGCACTGAATCCTTCGGATTTAAAACTAAAGCTACACCCGGCTGTTCATCAGGGGCAGGACTGACTATATCTACTGCGATGTCTGGTACTTTGATTCTAGAAAGTGGCGGACTCTGAATATCCTGTGGCTCGAAGCTCCTGGGATCAATAGCTATTGAACTTGGTAAAAATCATCGTTAGATGGCAATAAACCCATGTTCCCCCCATCGTAAAGTGAATGATCATGTTGTGTAGTTTAGTGCTACATAATACTTTAAATTTATACAAGTCTGAAAGATGGTAAAACGATAAGAATTCGAGATTCTTTCGGAGTTACCGTCACCGCTGACCGTCTCAACAATGCCTTCCTGACTTCGAAGAATGATCGATATTAAAGTTCATTTTATTTGTCAAACTACAGTTCCATCGACGAGCTTCGAAGGATAGTCAAATATGCAGTTTAATGGTCAAGTCCAATTATGCAAGGCTAAAGCTTATCGAAGTCAAATGATCGAATATGCAAAAGGCTATGTTTTATATCAATCAAGTTTCAACTTGGATCCTCCCTCTAAAAGCTTGGTTTCGTATCGGTCCGAGGGGTTTGACTTCATATCGATCACACAGCCATGACTTCTTGTCGATCACACAGCCACAGTTTCATATCGATCATTCCGAATCGATACGAACCCCCATATTTCAAATCGATACGAAGCAATTTCCTCCATCTACAATCGATACAAACTCCCTCCATTCCAGATCGACGTAAAGTAACTTCCATCTCGTTAGTTCCTGAGATGATGTTTTTGATGACAACTGCCTTAGGACTTGTTATATAATATAAATATTAATATCCTTGTCTAGATATATAAGTATATGCAGGGTATATATATGTAGGTACTGAAAATGAAGACTATAGAGTATAAAGATTCAAGACCGAGTATAAAGATTCAAGATTGAAGAAATCAAGACTGAAGACTCATGAGTATCAAGAGTTCAAGATATCAAGATAAATAATAGAGTCTAGATTTATGTAAAAACTTCATAATATCACTAAAACCTTTATTCGGATTTTAATTGTGCAATGGAATCATCTTCTCGCTTTAATGGTGGGATGGAACCCACGACCTTCTGTAGTGGAATGGAATCCACGAAATTTTCAAAATGATTTATTTTTAATAATTTTTTTTCAAAACTATCTTTTTAAAATTTATCTCTCTAGGTTTAAATATTTTAGCCTTAGCTGTTTTTTAATTTCAAAATCATTTCTTGTTTTTAAACTATCTCCTAGTTTTAATGGTTTTAGTTTTAATCTCAAAAATATTTATACTGAGCTTTTATTACTTTTATATTATAGATTATATATTTTTAAGATTACTTTTTAAATCTTTTTTATAAGTCTAAACTATATTCAAAATGGTTTATAAAGATTGGAAATTGTTTTGACAAGTTTTAGAATAGAAATCATTTTAAAGAAAAATTAATTTTCAAAATTCACATAGGCATGTCGACATCCCTCATCCCTCATGTCGACATGGTGATCGTAGAATTCAAATTTCAAATTTTCAAAAGAAGTGTCTATTCGTTATAATTTTTCGCGAATGGACATGACTGTTGTTCTCCTAGATATACCACTTGTTTTCAATGAATTTTAAGTTCGTTTTCTTTATTTCTTCACTCCTTCTCCTCCACTCAAATATTCTCTTATATTTAAAATACTTTAACAAAACTCTGCCTAATTCTAAGTGAATCAAACTCGATTATCTTTAGTTTGATTCTCTGCCACTCTCTCTCAAAAATCTCAATGTTATTCAGAGTTATAAGATCATTTGTAATCAAAGATCAAAAGATAGAAGTGTATCGAGTCTCTCTGTATCAAAGCGTGATTATAAATGGTGTGATTGTGGAATGTAAATCAATTGGGTGTTGTGGTAGCCCGTAAATCAATTAGGTGATCTTGTAGCCTGGTTAAATCAAGAGAGTTTGCCATGGACTTGAGACAGGAGGATGTATCTTGTGGCCTTGAAATTGAGGTTGTAATATCGACGTTATATTTGAAAAGAAACATGCATAAGAAATTGTGTGGGACTGGATGTAAGGTAACTTCGAACAAGTATAAAATTTGGTGTGTTCTTTCCTTTACTGCTTTTATTTACTATTTAAATCAGCGTCTGATTCTGTGATTATCTTTATGTTTATGAAATTGCATTTGTATGTATTTAATTTGAAAAGATTTCCAAAATTCCATAAAATCGATTAAACACTATTCATGCCCCCTCTAGTGTTAATCCATCCTTTAGATCCATAATCCACATTTCCTACATTTGGTATCAGAGCATTGGTTTTCAAAGTTTTCATAATCTGATTTTTGAAATTTTTTCAAATGGCTGCCAACACTGGTAATGTCAACACTATTAGTAGTTTATTTGTAGAGGGTCGGTCTACTGCCAGACCACCACTTTTTAATGGCAGTAACTATGCATATTTGGCATGTAGGATAAAATTCTATTTACATTCAATAGGATTGGACACTTGGAATATCACCCAAATTGAATACATTGAACCCACAACTAATTTTGCATAGTGGACTGCTGAACAAAGACTGCTGCACAAAACAATTTCAAAGCCATGAATATTCTATTTTGTTCACTTGATAGGAATTAGTTCAATAGATTGCCTATCTATAAGTTTGCATATGAGATCTGGAAAACTTTGCAAGTTGCTCATGAAGGAACAAGGAAAGTTAAACAGATCAAAATATCCATTTTGTAAATCAGTTTCAATTATACAAGATGAATCCAAATGAGTGCATTTCAGACATGCACAGTAGGTTTATAGACTTTGTGCACTCATTAATTTCATTAGGAAAGAACTTTTCCGAAGAATATCAAGTTAGAAAGATTCTGAATTAACTCACTTTGGAATGGGATCAAAAGAATCTCACAATTGAAGAGGCTAATGATATTAGTACTCTAAAAATTGAAGAATTAATTGGGAATTTGATGTCGTTTGAAGTACAAATGCAAGGGAGAAGAGAGAGTAAAGCCTCAGTAAAGAAGTCAATAGCTTTCAAT
This sequence comes from Allium cepa, assembly GCA_030765085.1. Lineage (NCBI taxonomy): Eukaryota > Viridiplantae > Streptophyta > Magnoliopsida > Asparagales > Amaryllidaceae > Allium > Allium cepa. The sequence continues at coordinate 397,066,467 of CM060938.1, read as the reverse complement.
GCAATAACAGATGGTTCAGACTCAAACAATGACGGCGATGAAGAAATAGCTTTGATGACAAGGAATTTTAGAAAGTTTCTAAAATATAGAAAGATGAAAAACTACAAGAGAAATGATCATAAGAATTCTTGAAATAATAACGAGACTCACAACAACCTCAGATGTTACAATTGTGATGAGCCAGGCCACTTAAAAAGAGGTTTTCTGCATTCGGATAAGCAAAAATTTCCTCCAAGTAATGATTCATCAAAGAAAAGAAAGAGTGCATATACCACTACACTAGACGATTCAAACTCATCCCCTAGTGATAAAAATAAAGAGACAGAAAATTCAAACATGTGCTTTACAGATATTCACAAATATGATAATCTTGGAAATATGGATCTAAAAATAGGTATGCATTAAAAATATATTGATTGAAATTGCTTGTTTGAATGTTTGATTGTTTGCATGTTTTGAAATTGCTTGTTGCTTGAATTTAAAAATTTTGATTTTCAAAATAATATTATTTAATTATATTATAATATTAAAATATTAATATTAAAGTGTTATTATATTTAATATTATTTTAGAAAAAAATATAAATTAGATTATAGGATATATAGATATTAAATAAAATAGGAAAAATAAGTCATGAATTAAAAGACCCATGTTGACATGACCCTACCCCTATGTCGACATCCCTGCCAGAATTTTGAAATTCAAAACTTTGAATTTCCCCCATCTTTACACCAACTCCAAAGCTCTGAAAAGGTGTCTCTTGACCAGAGAACATGACTCTTAGATATCTATTTATCTCCTTAACATTACCCCATCTTTTCACTTTCATTTCAAAATACAAACTCTCTTCCAAACTCTTAAGCTCTCTATTTTCTTCAAAAATGGCTTCCTCAAGCACTTCCTCAACTATAAAGCTATCCAAGGTTATCAAAGAGTTCCTCTACAATGATTTGGAAGCTATCAAAGCTTACATAAGTTATGTAAACTTTGGAAAAGTCCATACGGGAAAATTTTCTATCTTTTGTGATTTTCCTTCATATGAATTCAATGTTATTTTCGAAGTTAATCAAATTCTTAGTTTAATTCATGACTCTCAAAATGATATTGTTTATTATCCTAATCTTGTTAAAATGTTTTGTGCAAATTTGAATCATGGTTTTTATGAAGTAAATGAAGGGGAAGTGTGGAGTAGCGTTAAAGGAACGCGTATTGTTTTAAATAGTGAAATTATAGGTAACATTCTTAATTGTAAGTTTACAGGAATGGATCTTTCATATTTTAAAATTAATGAACATAATCGTGAGACATTTCATCACATTTTTGAAGGGGATGATAACTTTAAATTTATAAACCGAAATTTCTATCCTAATGCAAGAATTGTAAAACTTCTTTTGCAACATAACATAACTCCAAGATCGGGAAATTTCAGTCACCTGACCTTAAAAGTCTGCAACGCTCTTTTTTCTATTTTTGGGCACTATGACATTAATTGGGCGTAAGTAATTTTGAATGAACTTCGTCCCAAAAAATTTACTTTAGGAGAAAACACTTTATATCATGGGATTTATCTAACTCGCATTTTTAATTATTTTGATGTTGTTTATAAGAGAGAGGAGTTCGTTTCTAGAAAATTATTTAACCATTCTAATATCTCTCTCATGAAAATTCTACTTGTGATTCAACCATATCAAACACTTACCGAAATGGATGAATGGTTGGCTCACGAAGAGATAGAAGAAGAAGATGAGGATGAGGAAGAAGGGGAGGAGATGGAAATTGAAGAAGAAGGAAAGGAGGAGGAAGTAGCTTCATTGGAAAGCATTGAATACCGTATCACTCCTAACAATCAAAACATTTCTCAAAAACTAAAAGATTATCGTGGAAAGCCAACGAATTCTCAAAAGATCCGTTAGTAAAAAGTTGGACAAAATTTCCACCAAAATGAACAAGTTCTTTGGGAAAATGAGCCGCAAGCTTGGATTATCATCATATTTCTCATCCTCCAACTAATACTAGCTTCATTTCATGTTGTATTAGTTTGTATCTCTTTTAGCTAATGTTATGTATCGTTAATGCAATGTTAACTAAATTCGTCAATGAAAATCCTTTATTTTTTATTAGCTCTAAAATATCTCTGGAATGCTTGTTATTATATTATATAAGTTTATAAATGTATAAACTTGTACATAATATAAAGAAACAAAGCAAATTGTCAAAATAAACAGGAGCATGTCAACATCCCACTACCCCCCATGTCGACATGCAACCACCAGAAAATTGTTTTTATTTTGAAATTGAAATTGACATAACTACCTTGTGTCTTTTCATTTCAAATGACTTTCTAACTCTTTAAATACCCGTTTCTTTCAAAAAAATGCTTACTTTCAATTCTCCTTATTTTCTATTGAATTTCTTCATATTTTATCAAAAAAGGCCTCTCCTATTCATAATCTAGGTGAGAATCTTGGAGAAACTCTCAATTCCTTCAAGAACATACTTATTTTTATCCTTGGCAATCAACGTCACTTAGAAATAAGCCAAATGTAGGTGATGAAAGAAAAAGAAAGGCACTTTGATGCCATTCAGTGGATGGTCTCAGCCCTCAACAAAGAAGAACTTAAAGCAAATCCAGAAGGAACTCTGAAGAAAGATAATGAAGAATGGGATGCTATAAAAGCAGATCCTATCTTTGGTGAAGAAGGATGGGTTGAAGTTCCAAGAAATGTTTGATTTAATATATGTGGTTTAATTTACTTTAATTTCGTTTGATTTGATTTGGTTTGATTTGATTTGGTATGGTTTGGATTGATTTGAATATTATGTGGTGTGATTTGATAAAAACATGATATATATAATGATCGATTGTGTTTAAAATTTTCATATCTCTCACATTTACCTGAATATATTTTACTTATGTTATTATCTGTCTCATTTACATTCTTAGTATACAATGCTATAATATAAGATTTAGGGGGAGTTATGAAGATTAGGATTAGTTTTTGTTGATGACAAAAGGGTAGAATTATAAAATAGGTTAGGTAGGCTTAGATTAAGGGGGAGTTAGTAGATTAGGGGGGAGTTGTTGGATTAAGGGGGAGTCGGAGTAGAATTGAAGTTTACGGAAAAGATTTTATAAACAAGGTTGTCATCATAAAAAATGGGGAGATTGTTAGTTCCTGAGATGATGGTTTTGATGACAACAACCTTAGGACTTGTTATAAAATATAAATACTAATATTCTTGTCTAGATATATATGTATTTGTAGGATATATATATATATATATATATATATATATATATATATATATATATATATATATGAAGACTGTACAATATAAAGATTGATGTAATGAACCATTTTTCCATACCCTTGAATCGACAATAAACCACACCCAACTCAAGTTGCACGAGAAGACGGATCATTAAGGGTAATAAAGAAAATAAGATAGAATAGAAACGAATGGAATAACATATATTATTTCAATAATAACCTTTACAGTGGAAAATTTTAAAATACAATATTAGAATCTTACCTAAATTCAACTTGGAAAGTAATAAACACCCGTCCTTACAATTGCTGAGAAACATAAAAAAACATACAAACCACAGAGGATAATAGAATATGTCCGTATGTCGATGAATATCTTCAGCTCTCCTTTGGAAAATCCAACCGTCTTTGACTAAGCCTAAAACTACCAGGATCCGACTCGAGTATTAAAAATACTCATATCAGTCTTGATAAACCAGCGTGAGATACTCTATGTTTTACATGCGTAGATCATGACAATGTTATCAAAACCTTCGAAAAAAGGATATCTCATATGACGATGCCCATGTATAAAAACGGACGAGTTTTTACCTTATGATAAATAAAACACTTTTATATATCAAAATGTTTGATATTATTTTTTAATGACATTCCTTTGAAAACATTTGCAAATAAACTTATTAATCTTAGCCAAAATGGTTACCCATATAGCATTTCGAGGCTATTCATTACGCTAATACAAACAAAACCGCAGGTTCTTATTGGAGAATGGATTTCCATACAAATGACCAGGTGAAGGGACTACCTTCCGGTAGTACATTTCTAGAGGTATGTACCGAGAACCATCACAAAGGATCCTCTGCCAACACAAGACCAGCCTATCTCTGTAACTAGATAGTGCCGAATATATCTTCCCCCGGTCGTTACCGACCTTTAATTGATCGCGCTCTAGCATACAAACCACATTAATTTACATCCCGAACGTCATAGCGGTAAAAAATATATCTAGAAGGGGATGATCGTACCCTAATCGGGAATGACTCACTTAGTCTTGCTGCATCTAACCCTGTTTCGGTCATTACTGGTTGATGAGGCTTGAGGCTACGATTACCATTTCACATAAAACATCTTCTTTCACTTTTGAATGCCACATTGCCATTCCTTTGATCACTATTTGACTCCCACTAGCATACAACCTCTGAGCTCGTTTGTCTCAGAGAAGGGTGTTAACCTAAGAGAAGTTACCTTCTCTACCACCAAGCAGATATACATTTGTAAAAGTCAAACATTGAGTTTTAGAAATGCAATGTCTAACATTCGTTCATACAAGTTCGTTTTGGGACTGAATGAAACCGAAGGCACTTTCCTACTACCATTAGTAGCGAGTAATCTTTGCAATCCAAAAAATCTCCACAACGAGGAGACCACTGCTATAAATAAATCTATAATTGGAGCGATCTAGAGCATGTCAACAAGCAGTCCTCATGCTATGAAGATCTATGGTCTTCAATAATCATAATCTTCAACATGTTTTCACATTCGAACGTATACATTGGTTCGAAGTGGTTTTCGAATAGGGATCGCCCAAATCCACCCCTAGTTCTTTCGAAGCCAATTATCGATTTAAAAGATGTTAAGTTCATATCTGGGTATCAATCATCAATCAATTACTTCATCTTTTATAAAATATCTTTCTTAGATATATTCTTTTTAATTTATCCCATTTTCTTTCCAAGAGTATATGCAATCATTAAGCCTCATTTATCAAATCATTTGGTTTATTTAAACCTTTCTTAAATCCTGGAGTAATTCCAGATTATTTTCTTTTTTACTTGGGAAAACCTTTCCAAGTCATTTATTAAATCTTAATCAAAGATTTCTTATATTCAAGTTATAACTTTTAACTTAAGGAAAGTATTCCCAAATCATTCATTAAATATTAGTCAAAGATTTTTTTTCCTAACTTCAGATCATATTCTTGCAAATCGAAAATTTTCATAACAGAGTACTACTGCCACCTTAAATATGGTAAATTTCATCTCCAGCGACTAATGACAAGTAATCAGACACCATGAATATCTTTGTCTTCAATGATCTTTGTCTTCACTATGTTTTATTTCAAAAATTAGTCTTAAGGGGTTTTCGGACAGGAATCGCCCAGATCCAATCCCATCGTACTAATCATTGATAAAAGATGTTAATAGTTAATTAACATTCAAAGAATTTATTTCTTTTCTCTTATCTTGAAAAAACTTAAATATGATCTTTTTGAGCATTTGAGCTTTCCTTTCGATCTATTCCACCCCTCGCCTTAGAAGAGAAAATATAGGCCAGGTAAGTTCAGGGCATTGGTTGCTCTATTCCTAACCTTAGTTAAACTCCTTATTTTATCTTTTTAGATCTCACAAGCGGGACAAATGTACTAGTCGTTTCCGCATACTCAGTTTGTATTTACATTCAACATTCTTCACTTTTTTTAAGTGGTATATCTTTTAACCATTTACTCAAACTCTTATTAAAACTTCTAAACCATCTTTAAATTACTTAATTATTCCTTTAAAAAAATTCATAATTGATTCCAGGAAATACCGTTACATTTGAACTCATATTCAAAAGGTTATAAAATTCGCAGCATAAAAGTGTTGCGGAAAATGCTATATAAGCTTATTTGATTTAAACAACCTTCTAATATTTGAAAATTCATATTTTCCATTCCAAATTTCTTTTAAACCATTTTAATAGATTTATCAAACTTATTTCATATTTTTAATCATATCATTTATAAAGAAATTCGTTTTTGGATTTCAAACTACAAAACCGCGAAGTTTTTAGAAAATTGTTTTGGACATATTTCGAACTCTACTTGATGAAATTTTGATTTTATTTTTCATTGGAAAACTACGAATATATTCGATCGGAAATTCTTATCTTGAAGAATTTCGAGCTGTATTTCACTTTGCATACACATTTAATTTTTATGATGCGAAATCGCGAACTACCGTTATGCGATGCCCATAGTTTTGACTTGTTTTTCAATTTCTTTTTAAACTTCTTAAAAACACTTTTAAATATTTATAAAATATTTCTAAATCATTTTAAGCAATATTTTTATATTTCAAACTCATATTCCATTCCATTTCACTTTATAATATCGTATTATTATAGTATCATTTTCAATCTTTTCATATATTTTGAAATCATTAAAAGGCTAAATAATTTTCTACATATTTATATGGATTTAATTTCCATTGAATTAAATATACTTACTAACCATTTCTCTTATCATTTATCAAACCAGGGAATCATCCATATCACAGACATATAAATCAACAATAATATCAACCAAGTTATCAAACATTTAATCATCCAACATATACCAAACTTTTCATGTAATTAACTTAAAATATCTTTAGGAATTAGTAACTTAAAATATGAGTACTCACCATTAAACAAAAGATTAACTTCCTACCAACATTTTTTTAATCCAACACTTCACCAAATCGTCTTATCTTCACCAAATCATCACCTAAACAACTCCACCTTACTTCCTAGTGTTCGACCATCACTTTACTACCACTTTCTCTTAACCACAAGTCTTTCCTTTTGATTCTAGCAGCACTCCCTTCTCTTTTTCTCACTCTGGAGCTCCTTGAGCTTGCTCCTCCTTCTTCATGTGCTCAGCCTTGATGGATTCTAATCTCTCTTCCATCATATCTTCCACTTTTAGATGCTAAACCATGTTTTAATGGTATTCTAAGGTCTTTGACAAAGTTTGGTTGTGTTTTGACTTTGTTTGATATGGTTTTGAAAAAGTTAGTAACGTAAAGAGAAGAGAAGAAGTCATTAAAGAGTAAAAAAAAAAAGCTTGAAAAATGAAGAAGAAGAAGAAGAAGTGAAAAAAGCTAGAAAATGGATGCTTATTTATAGAAAAAGTTTTGGATTAAAATAATATTTTGTAAAAAGACCAAAATACTCTTTACTTACCTTTTAAGAAACCTTATTTTTTCAACACTTAACATCACATTTAAAATCATTACTTTAAGTCATTTTTACTTAAGCATTAAGTAAATAATATAATAACTATATTTGGTTTGATTTGATGTTTACTTTTTGCTTTGAAATGATATGTTTGTCTTTTTGTGCTTACTTTTTGTTAACTGCATTCTAGAATTTTTTAAGTATGTTTAGTAAAAGTAAACTTGATTAGTGAATTAATTAATACCTACATTATTTGAAAATATGTTCTTACATAAGAAAATAAAGGTGCGACGACATTGCGACAATTTTTAATCGACAAAACGTTGATTTTCGACAAAATGTTTTACGGTTACATTTTGACGTTTTAATTAAATTGTTTATTTATGTAAACCGAATTTAAAATGAACTTTTTACTTCTTTAAATAAATTAAATCATGTCTCCTTATATTTTAAAATCATATTTAAATAATATCAAAATATCTAATTTTACAGTGTATGTAAAACTGACAAAATGCGACAAAATTGGTTATTTTTGTAAAACGATTACTAACATACTTTTAAATATTTTATTATACTTTTATTATCATTATTAAATGTTTTCAATAAGATTTATCTTTTTAAATAAATATTTAAACCTATTTATTTAAGCATTTATTTATTTTTAACAAAACTTAACTTTTATTGATTTGTTCTAAAATCCAAATTTATACTTTCTAAGTTATCAACTATAAGAATAAATATTTATCTATTATTATCTATTATATATAACTTATTTATTGAAGTTTTAAACCCTTTTAAATTTAAAGCAAATAAAATCTCTCATTTTCGAAGTAGCGAAATTATGGGTCGTTATAATTGAAGAGTGAGTACAATGATTCAAAACTAAATATGAAGATTCAAGATTGAAGAAATCAAGACCGAAGACTCATGATTATCAAGAGTTCAAGATATCAAGATAAGTAATAGAGTCTAGATTTATGTTAAAACTTCGTAATAGCACTAAAAACTTTATTCGGATTTTAATTGTGGAATGAAATCCACCTTTTCGCTTATTAGTGCGATGGAACCCATAACCTTGTCTAGTGGAATGGAATCCACGAAATTTTCAAAACGATTTTTTTTTTCTTTTCAAAACTATCTTTTTAAAAGTTATCTCTCTAGGTTTAAATATTTTAGCCTTAACTTTTTTAAGTTCAAAATCATTTCTTGTTTTTAAACTATCTTCTAGTTTCAATAGTTTTAGCTTTACTCTCAAAATATTTATATTGAGCATTTATTACTTTTATATTTTAGATTATATATTTTCAAGATTACTTTTTAAATCTCTTTTATAAGTTTAAACTACATTCAAAATGGTTTAAAAGATTAGAAATTGTTTTAACAAGTTTTAGAATAGAAATCATTTTAAAGCAAAATTGATTTTCAAAATTCACATGGGCATGTCGACATCCCTCATCCTCCCATGTCGACTTGGTGACCGTAGAATTCAAATTTCAAATTTTCAAAAGAAGTGTCTATTTATCATAACTTTTCACGAATGGATATAACTATTGTTCTCCTATATATACCAGTTGTTTTTAATGAATTTTAAATTAGTTTTCTTCATTTCTTCACTCCTTCTTCTCCACTAAAATATTCTCTTATATTTCAAATACTTTAACAAAACTCTACCAAAATTCTAAGTGAATTAAACTCGATTGTCTCTAGTTTGATTCCTTGCCACTCTCTCTTAAATATCTCAGTGTTATTCAGTGTTATAGAACTATTTGCAATCAAAGATCGAAGTTTATCGAGTCTCTCTCTATCAAAGTGTGATTGGAAATGGTGTAATTGTGGCCTGCAAATCAATTGGGTGTGATTGTATCCCGTAAATCAATTGGGTGATCTTGTAGCTTGGTTAAATCAAGAGAGTTTTCCATAGACTGGGAGACAAGAGGGTGTATCTCATGGCCTTGAAATTGAGGTTGTAATATCGACATTGTATTTGAAAAAAAATCTACACAAGAAATTGTATGGGACTGGATGTAGGGTAACTCCAAATCAATATAAAATTCCGGTGTATTCTTTCCTTTGCTGCTTTTATTTACTATTTGCATCTGTGTTTGATTCTGTGATTGTCTCCGTATTTGTGAAATTGCATCTGCATGTGTTTAATTTGAAAAGATTTCAAAAATTCCATAAAATCGATTAAACACTATTCACCCTCCGCTCTACTGTTAATCCAGCCTTAACATCTGTAATCTGCATTTCCTACACATCCATCTCATATCGATATGTGTTTGAAGCAAGAGATTCTTCTTCCAGTGGCTTCCTCGTCTCCATCAATCACTCTTCTTCTTCCTCAAGCCTCCAAAGCTCCATTGCTACCACTTCGACCTCACTCCACCCCAATTCCGACATCAATGATGCCAGAATCGATGACGACCTTGCTTAAAGTGGCATCAGGACTCGAGTCTTACCTTATTGGGATGGGGTCAATTAATTAATTATCTAGTTTAAAGGGGTGATTTGAAGGATTAACGAATTGCTTGTTTTAGAGACGAAATTCTTGACAGTTCAATTTCTAATGTTACCGATCGATACAAATTGGAAAGTGAAAGTAAAGTCAAACGGAGAAATTTGTCTAAGTACAAAAGGTATTTATATGCCTTCGTAACTAAGAAAAAGGCATTTCGCATCCCAGTGGCAAAAACCGATAGAAGCGGTCAAAGTATGATCGATACGAAAGACGATGAACAAACATATCTGGAACGATAACTTTCATCAATACAAAGACACGGTGTCATATCCATCAACACAAGGCAGTCCAATTGTTTTGTACCCATTGGCATTTCGCATCCACCAGTGACCAACCATCTATTTCATATCCATTGATATGAATCCCATCGATAAGAAAGTCACAGCAAGATCATATTTAGACCACTCCACTCCATCGATACAAACACAATTTTCATATACATCAATTCAAGAATCCACCTATTATATCAATTGATACGTAGAACGTTGTACTTGATCTATTTCGTATCGATAGCCATCGATACAAAATCCACATCCAGACATCTCAGATCGAACCAAGAGAGGATCGATACAAAGGAGTGGATTAAAACAACCATTGATCGTTGTTACAACTCAAATTTCACAATGATCCAGGAGAGGATCAATACAAAACTCGATCCAAACAAGAACAAAAGAACTTGACAATAACCCATGAATGAGCAAATGCAAACTAGAGTCAAGTTAACATTCATGCATGCATGACGAACTGACATTCTATTTTCAAAATTAACAGGATCTGAATGCTTACCTGGATGACAATTAGAATAGTGAGCAACAAATTTCTAGCACTTAACCTCTAGTTACAAAAAACACTGCGTGATCATTGGCAGTCTACAATTCAACAGTTATATTAATGGAAATCAACCAGAGGTTACATCTCTTGACGAAAAGACAACAGCTATTCAATGAATTGGATAGAACTTTTTAAGAATAAAAAATGTTGCGTTTAAAAGCATGTCATGTTCACACAGGATGTACTTTGGGGGGAAAATGTTATTCCGCCTTTTAGCAAGGTCGTGATACCAATGGCTTGACTAGAAACCAAAGACGATCCATCTTGAAGATCGGTTATACACAGGTCCACTATGGATACTAGCAAGTTTGGTCCAAGTCCAGATCAAGCTATGGTTAATATGGTATGGCAAACAAAGCTATGAAAGCCAATATTCCAAATTTCGGGTCAATCGGAGTTCGTATGCACAAGTTATGGATCGATCAAAATCCATGAAGAAGATGTCAGTTTGTATCCATCAAAGTCCATCCCTCTTCGTATCCATCCAACTTTGTATCCATCAACTCCACATCCATCCCCTTTATATCTGTCAACCATCACTAGCTACCAATTTTGTATCGATTCCATTTCTACCCATTCCGTATCGATCAACCAGCATCGATACGAAACCTACCGTCAAGCATCGATACGAAGCCTATCACCAAGCATCGATACGAAACCTGCAGCCGAGCATCGATACGAAGGCAATGATATAGTATCAATACGAAAAGCAATATACATGATTGATACGAAGAAGGCATAGTCAACCAAGGGAAGTGGAGAAGATATGTGGATCTCCCCTGAACTCTCGCTCTACGTCATCAATGCACAACTGATCGATACGGAGGAGTATCTATACGAAGGTCGATTGATACAAAAAGATCGATATGCAACCATGAGCCTACCTGCAAAATCAATCTTAGATCGATCGTAACTCAAAATATACAAGTCAAATGCCTCCAAATTTTCATAGAAGCTTTCCTATTCACTCAAGAATGTTATTGGTTGATCGCGGCCCAAATGGAGCTAAACTTGATCGATACGAAGATGATGGGGATCGATCCCAAATGACCCATGAATTATCTAGTGGGCCCACCTACATGTGAGAAGGAGTATTCCGAGTTCAGGGGCAGATATTTTAGACCTACGCCTATAAATAGCATCCATATGCCTATAGAAAAAAGACTTTTGGTTCTGCTACGCCATTACCCTGCTGCAACTCCATTGTAACCCGAGTGTTAGTGATTTGTAATGTTCTAATCAGTTGTCAATCATTAATAAACAGTAAACTATTCAAAGTGCACGTAGGCTACAATGACAAACAACTACAATTTTTCTCTCTTTCTATTTCTACTTGATTTTATTGATGTGATTGTTAGACTGGCCTCTTTTTCCATTTAAATTCTTCATTCTAATCTTTTCAATTACATCCGAAGAGTGTTGTGCCCAATTTTGATACAAACTAGTAGGAAACGTGTGTAGAAATTTTTTATTCAGTACCATACAACTTTAATAATCCTATTATTATTCAAAAAACCAAAAATAAATTAAGTAATGAAGTAAAATATCTACAAAGCATTTGCGATGGTGTGCATTAACAAAATGAATATACAGATACAAATTTTATCTAAAAAACAAATGCTAAAACAATCTTCTTTATTCTCCAAAGTCCACATAAAATGAATAAACTATAGCTGATAATTTGTGGCAGGTATTATGTTTTGATTTTATAGCTTCGGATCCTAACCTATATCTTGAATTTTAACTCTATAACCAAAAATTGCTTTGTTTGAGATTTACGCAAAATTAGGCCTTTTTTACAAACCGACAAATTACCTTACGATTTTTGTTTCAAAAACTGTTAAATGGTTTAAATATATTTGGTGTCCTCTAAAATTTTAAGAATTTTAGTTGTTTTTCATGAGTTGAAAATGTTGATGCATTTTTATTTTTTTAAATAAAATGAATTTTCCACATTTTTTGGTACAAAAATGATTTTGAAAGCCCCATAAGTTATAAAATAAACCAAGCATTGCTAAGTGACACTTCAATCCTCACAAACCCATATTACTATTCGTACAAAAAAATACGAAGTACAAAAGCAAACAAAATAAATAGGAATAGATAAAGTAGAAAATGATAAAATCAAAAAAATGAGACTAAGAAAGTAGTTAACATTAAAGAACCATAAAAAAGCAGATCAACATATAAGTTCATGCATTTAAAAGCATACTTATCGATTCCTTTTAGTCGATGGATTATATATTTACCTTCCAAATCAACACAAATAAAGTTGCACGAAGAAACTTTCAATTCAAATTTAATAGAAAGCTATTGCACTGCTTCAATTTTGAAATGAAATATTTGTCCAAACAAAAGAAGTGTAAAAGATAATAGGCAGTTTGTAGCAATTATCTCACCTCCTATAACAAGCATACAATTCATATAAACAGCATTATGGTTGAGTCATCGACCTTGATCTTCTCATGTCATTGACCATATCCTTAAATTTTAACTTCATAATCTAAAAGTTCATAATTGTGAGTAAGCGCCAATTAAAGTTTTTCTTACCATCGATCCTTTTAGCCAAAAAATTATAGTGCTTTAGTTAAATTGTTTGATTCGAGAAGGGTTATGGACCTTGATTTTAAGAAAAAAATATATGAAGGATTATTACCGCAATTGATGGATTAACATAAAAGTTGGTTCACGGCTCAACAAATTACTTACCCTGACTTGGTAGTAGTTAATATACAATCAAGTGAAATGCATAATTTTCACAATGATGTAGCAAAAAATTTTGAACCATGATTTTAGATATGAATTATATGAGGTATTTTTACTACAAATCATGGGCTAACACAACAATCTGGTTACATATCAGCGATGTCCCTACCCTGACTTGAAAGTAGTTTATGTATATTCATGTGAATTTTTTTTCTTTTGCATAATGAAGTAACAGTTTAAAAATTATTGTTTAGTGTGTTATAAAATATGTTAATAATATTAAGAGTGAATATGCTTCTATGTATTTGTTTAGTCCCACATCGTGGGATAAATTGTATCTTAATCTCCAAAACCTCTATATAAAAGAGTCTATGTAATGGAAATAGAAGAAGAGAAAAAAAAAATTTGAATGAACAAAATTGTCTTCTCTTTAATACCTTCTATTTTCTTTATTTTATAACACGTTATCAGCACATAAATCAGATCTAACACTTCCTCTTATTCAACCAATGAAATCAGGTTTGAAATTTTCAAGATTAGCTTTGCTATATTTGTTTTGCGATTAATTTAGTTCTAGATTTAAGTACTCTTGTTTCACACTTCTATATCTATTTCCTAATTTTTAGATTTGGATTTAAGTTTTAATAGATCTTATCTTTTCAAGATTTTATTTTATCATAAATCTAAATTTATAGATCTTATCCCATTATACATTGATATTTACTAGTATAATCGCTTGTTTTAGCAAATCTCTTGTTAAAGTCACTTATTGAGAATAACCATAGAAGCATGGTCTCTGTGCTAGAATATTCTTAGCTTTATGTACATAATATGTATAGCTTTATTTTCCTGATTAGCATCATTATCTCTCCCTTATTTTAAACACAAAATGAATTGTGTACCAAATACATGAAAATTATTTTGCTATTACTTGTACTCTGGTGTACATCAGAATCTTAACATAATGCTTAAACTATAAACTATACGACATATCAAAGATAAAATAGAATAAGTAAAATACATATTGTTCAGATATGCTAAAATAATAATTCAAGAAAAATATGAAATAAAGAGCGATGAAAATAAGAGCTATATATTTTTGAAGAACTCCATTAAGTGGAGAAGTACATTGAAGACTCTTGTACTATTCGGCATGGTTATGGAAAGCGATGTTATATTTTACCCATGCACCTTAGATTCTTAGTGTTTATACTAATAACAAATACTTTGGTATACATGAATTAACATGAACCGTGTCTTCAATAATAAAATACTAGTTACAATACTTTGATAAGAGTAATTGAATATAAAACATGTCCCCATAAAAAGAATGTGTTGGTAAATAAATTTTTAATTATATTATGTTTCAGTCCAACTTAGGTTATATTATGTTTCGTAAGATAATGTCATTATAAACACACTTGCAAATAATTTCCAAAACATTATTCAAAAAGTTATAAATTCTAGCATGAGAAAGGAAAATAATGACACACACATAAATATAATCCAATGTTATTTTACTTCTTATAAGAAGAAATAATATTATTTTCCAAGGTTATTTTGTTGTAATATTTATTCGTTAGTGTTAATATCATCGGTATTATATTTATAACTGGACATTGATGCGTTGGCTAGAAAACTGCCAAGTACAGTTCATGTTATTTTTTCCTTTATCACAAACAAATAAATTGCTGCTACGTACTACATCATCTCAGTTCCCCACAATTGCTTATCGTGAATATTATATTTAGTTATAAAATGATAGATGTGGATTTTTCTAGATCACAATGTTCTAGTTTTTTTAAACAAGCTTCATACCCTTTAACTTAGCTATAAAACTGTAGACTGGGTTAGCACTATACTTTGATTTAGACTGAATTGAATTGCTTCATGATATGCACTTTGATAAGGTTAGGCATTATTGTATTTAAAGGATTAAGGATTGTTTGGCCCTATATCATTGACAATCTTAATTAACATAGGGGAATGGCAACTCAAGAGGTAATATATCATAATCAATTTTGATAATTTTTACAATCAAAAACGATTATTAACCCTAGTTGCCGCTTCTAATCTCCGCTCCACCCTCTCCGATGTGCTGTACCAATCCACTCATTTTCTCCCATGAGGTCATCATCCTTGCCGACCATTCCTCTGCCGTACATCGTTCCTCAGTCCAGCCGCCCTCCAGATCCGCAGCCTCCATCCATGGAACCCCCACCCGGATTCCTACCTTTATCGTCCACAGATCACCTCTCTAATGACAATAAAGGCTTCACTACGGTTGTTTCTCGTAAATGGAAACGTGCTTCTAATAATGCATCTCAATCACAGCCTGGTGCTCTGGCAAGCAGAAATTCCCAACAAAAATTTGTAAACCATCTCGTCCACCCACAGACCTCAATCTTAGTAAACACAATCTTAAATCCTCCAATAGTAATGATGTCCATACATCCCAAGCTGTACATAGATCTGCTCCTAATAGGTGGAATTTTTCAACCACATCTAGTCGGGCATGGAACGAAGTGGTTAAAGGAAAAAATATCCCTATCTCTATCCCATTAAAATTCTATCAACCTCGTGAATTAAATTCCATGCAATGTGCCAAAATGTCCAAAGAGGTTGTGTTAAAAGCTAAAAAGCAATGGGACAATGCAATAGTGGTATATGTAGTTGGTCCTAAACCATATTATCCATATTTCAAAGCTATATCCTTAGAGTCTGGAAGCCAGAAGATGAGTTCTCAATTTACTCCAAAGAAAATGGATTCTATATGATAAAATTCAACAAAAAACAAGGCTGTGATAAAATTTTGAAAGGAGGCCCATATTACTACAACAAAAAGTTGATGATGATGAAAAGGTGTTCTCTAAGAATGCAACTCAATAAAGATCTTCTTCATTCAATTCCGATTTGGATACGATTCCCTAACCTTCCCCTTGATTATTGGACAGAAGAAGGGATTAGTCGTATTGCCTCGGTTCTTGGTTCTCCAACTAGATTGGATAAATTCACTGAAGTTATCATCAAAATTGCTTATGCTTGAGTGCTAATTGAAATAAATAATTCTTTCAAATTCCCTAATAAAATTCCTATAATAACTGAAGATGACAAAATGAAATGGCAAGAAGTGATCTATGAATGGAAGCCATCGATATGTACAAATTGCTCAAGTTTTGGACACGCTGAAATTAATTGTCAATTTAATAAAGTTTGGCAGCCAAAAATGAGTAATGTAACCACAAATGAGGATAACTCTGACATGATAATTGACATCAATGGGAATAATACAGAAAATGTAGTAGACAATAGTCAAGTTATCAAAGAAACTCGGTCTAATTCTCAAATGTCATCAGATTTTTCAAAATTGGAGAAATCAAAAGATACTAATTCCCTAAAGACAGGTATCATTGACTCCTCGCAAAATCAAACCGATGAAGTTCAAAATGTCCATACAAACACTGTCAGTTTGAATATAATTACAAATTCAAGCCCAAAAGAAGTGAATCTAGAATTACAAACAAATTTACATTCTAAGCATATAAATACAGAAGTTTTCAACTGTGACTCTAGTGAAATGTATGAAGACCAGTCTGAGAAAGATAAAAGGCTTGTTTCCATAGAGCAAAACTCCATCTCTTTAAGAACTTCTAAACCCAGTAACACGCGAAAAGTCAGGACAGATGAAGCCCTCTTTGAATTTAAAGCCACAGCCAATTCTGATGTTGTAGACAACCCTGCATGGCACACCATTGTTAATCAACTAAAAGGAAAGAACAAAATTCAAAAAAAGCAAAATTACTGGGGAATGCTACTTACCTAGAAAACAGTAGCGATTCCGAAAACAATCAATAGATGGAGTTCCTTTTCTGGAACATTAGGGGTATGAATGCCCTAGCCAAACAGTTGGAAATTATTAGATTATTACACAGCAACAGGTTTTCTTTTATTAGCATTCTTGAAAATAAACCATCTCTAGATAATATTGATAGATTTATGAATAAAGTTCAATCTAAATGGAAATTCTCGCATAATATTTTAGATGATCAGAAAAGTCGCATTCTTATACTTTGGGATTCTACACAGTGGCCTAATATTATCCTTCACATGAATGAACAATACATTTCTTGTATCCTACATAATTCTAATGGTCTAAGCGTGCTATGTACCAACGTTTATGCTCACAACGAGGAAATGAGGAGAAAAGACCAATGGAATTATATTGATTAATCTATGAGTGTTAGACTTTCTTGGATTGTGGCAGGCGATTTTAACGCTTTTTTATCACCTACTAATAGACTAAATAATGGTATTTATAATGTTATGGGTGATCAGGAATTTATGGACTGTATAACTAAATCTAATCTCCTTGAGCCAGAATTCATCGGAAATCACTATACATGGAGAGGAGGTCTCCACTTCTCTATACATAGTAAAATTGATCGGGTTTTTGTCAATTATTTATGGTTCGATAAGTTCAGCCACTATAGCATAAATTTTGGCAATCACTCCATTAGCGATCACACTCCTATCATGATTAATCTCTCAACTCAAAATAAAAGAAGAAGATGAATATCTTTCAAGTACAATGATTCGTGGCATCTTCAAAGAGGTTACCAGAACACCATACATCAACTCTGGAGAGGAATATTCAGGTAATGATCTTTATAAGTTCCTTTGTAAGTTAAAAACTGTGAAGGCTGATCTGAAAACCTGGGCTTCAAATAAAATCAATATATACTCAGAATTAGATAAATTAAAGGAAGATGCTAATAATATTTACAAGCAATTAGTTCGAGACCCTCTAAATATAAATCTTATCAAAGAGTACAATACAAAAAATGACCAGATCCATGTTAAAATGAGGAGTATTGCGATAGAAAATGAGCAAAGAATGAAGATTAACTGGTTGACTAGAGGAGATAAACCAACAGAGTTTTTCTTCTCCAAAATCAATACAAATAAACCAACTAGAGGGAATAGTCTTATTCTTAATGACAATGGCTCTTGGTCATCAGCATCACAAAAAATTGCTCTCTCAGCTATAAAATATTTTTCATATCTTTTCTCAACGCCTAGAGACACATTACATTTTCTAGACATGACTTTCAAGAAAATGCTATCGGAAAATGCAAAAATTAACCTCTGTAAACCCTTTCTACTTGAGGAAGTTAAAAATGCTATTTTCCAGATTAATGACAATAGCTCCCCTGGTCCAGATGGCATAAATTCCAAATTTTACAAACTCCATTGGGAACAAATCAAATATGACATATGGAATGCTATGAATAGTGTTTTTCAATCTGGGAAAATTATTAGAGAAATCAATCATACGTTTATATATCTTATCCCAGAAAAACCAAATGCAGTGGATATGACTGATTTTAGACCGATCTCACTATGCAATGCGTCTTATAAAATTCTAGAAAATCTTCTTTGTAACCGAATGAAGTATTATTTGAACGATCTTATCTCTTATAACCAGAATGCATTCATACCTGGTAGAGTTATTACAGAAAACTCCCTTCTGGTTTATGAAATGATTAGAGGTTTCAACAGGAAAAAATCTAACAATTTATGTATGAAAATTGATCTGCACAAGGCGTATGAAAAAATTAATAGAGAATTTATTCATCATATGCTGATATTAATGAACTTTCCCCTTCCATTTGTGGATCTTATATATGATTGTATCTCTACTCCTACATTTTCGGTTTTAATAGAAGGCTCACCCTATGGTTTCATTAATAGCTCGAGAGGACTAAGACAAGGTGACCCCCTCTCACCATATTTGTTTGCCATTGAACTTTTGACTATAAACTTAGATGTGGAATTTTTCAAAGGTAATATAAAGCCCATATATCAAACAGAACCTTTGATTTCGCGCTTGATATATGTAGATGACATTCTGATCTTAACAAAAGCTATTAACGAAAATGCCAAGTGTATCAAGCATATTTTTCAAGATCTGAATAACATAGCAAGGCTGGAATTAAACAACAAAAAGTCTATGCTATTTCTTAGTAAAGGGGCCACAAACAAAAATTAAATAGCTAGCTTTCTAAATTTCAGCATTGGCAGTCTGCCAATAATTTATTTGGGCATTCCATTATCGAATAATAAATTAAGAGCAAGGGACTTTGGATGGCTGATAGAAAAATTAATAAAAAAATTAACCATTGGCACAGTAAGATGCTAAATATCAGTGGTAGAGCTGAATTAATAAAAACTGTCATGCATCCTTTGTTGTAGTTTTGGCTTCAGTTCAAACAATTCCCATTGATAGTAACACAAAGAATTAACTCCTTGTGTGCTAATTTTTTATGGAAATCTAAAGCTCATAAAATGAGTTGGGAAGATGCGTGTAGAACAAAAACTGAAGGTAGCTTTGGTATAAGAAAAATCGAAGAAATTTCTAAAGTAATGGCAGCTAATCTACTGTGGAAATTTATTAATGGTGAATCTCTATGGGCTAAATGGATTCAAAATAAGTACTGTAAAAATGCTAAATTCTGGACTGCTACCATGGATTCCACTGCATTATATACTTGGAAAACCTTATTTCGAGCAAGACAGTGGTGCAAAGGTCTCATAAATTAGAACACTATTAATGGGGACACCACAAATTTATGGTTTGATCCATGGATCAATGGATCTTCATTAGTAGATAAAATAGGCTGGAATGCCATGTCTGTTGTAGGTGGATACAACAAGAAAGTATTTGTGTTGATCTCTAATAACAATTGGAAATAAAACATAGAATATGTTCCTACTCAATACCATAAACTTATTCATAATATTAACATTCAACCACAAAAGGAAAAAGATTACTGGAACTGGAACCCTAGCAGCAATGGTCAATTTATAATGAAATCAGAATGGAATCATCTCAGAAACAAGCATATAGAACATTTCTAGACAAAGATTATATGGGGTAATGGGTGTGCCCCGAAGATGTCAATTTGTGCTCTAATGGCCATACTAAATAAATTGAACACAAAGGATCGTGTCAGTAGATGGAACACTAATATTAATTAACGGTGTACTCTATGTTCAAATCAATTAGAAGACAGAGATCATCTCTTTTTTAACTGCCCATATTCTAGAAGATTAATAGGCAGTATCATGCAGAAACTCAATATAGATTTCAATCTTAATTACAATATTAATCACATTCTAGACTGCATATGTAAAAGAAAGAGGAATCACACTTTAATCAGTCAAATTACCAATATAACATTCACTTCCCTGATTTGGAACATCTGGTGCGAGAGGAACAATAGAATCTTCAAAGGAATCGAAATGCCAGCATTTGTCAGAGTCATCCTGGTCATACAAGATGTTAAAATACATATGCAGTATATATTAACTAATCAAGTGATAAATTCAGAGACGATACTTATCTTTGATAACTTGAATATCGCCATGGTTTCTTCTAACCCTCAGCGTCCCCTCGACTTCCAACTTATCTACTCTCGAAATCTTTTGTTTTGGCAAACATTCTTCATTTCTTCGAGCTAGATTTTCGAGTCTGAATTCTAGAGCTTTTGTTGTCCCTGTTTTCTTAGATCTACCTTTTCGAAATCTGTGTTGTTGTCTCCCTCTTCTGGATGTTGCTTATCACTTGCGATAGATGATTCAATGTGTTGCTGGAGGCTTTGTCAATTCCCACGTGAAGACATGTTTTTGGCTATTAATATTTTGTCTTATATTTTGTAATGGTCATTATACTTGTCAATAGACCAAGTTGTTACTACGGATGGTTTTGAATGCGTTTTATGTTTGTTTACTCCTCCATCTGTTCAACAACTTGGTTTTGTAGCTATGTCTTGTAATGTTAACATATGGAAATGATATGTACTCTTTTTCCTAGCAAGGCACCCGTTTAGGTTAAGGGGATTGCAAAGTTTTAGTGATGCATATCATGGAAATATATTTTTCTTATTGTTAACAAAGTACCTGTTTCTAAAATAAAAAAAACTCAAGGGGTAATTTAACAGTAATGTTGCAGCATGATTTAATTCGTCAAGCATTCAAAGTTACCAAAAGTTTCATTCAATTTTGCTATCTAAACTGAAATTTGACTATCCATTTTTTTTGTTTAGAAAGGAATTAATCGCATTTAGATGAGGTATTCCAATATGTTCAGTTTACAAAGTTCTATTAAATTGACTATTCATTCTTTATAAAAGCTGCGTGTATGTTATGGGCATTATATCCCATTTGTAACATTTGATTTGAATTGTACAGTTAATGATAATAATTACCATACCCATGTGATCTTGCAAATGGTTAGTGTATTATTTCATTTAACGGGATTCAACAAAGCGTTATCAACATTTCTTTTTGGTTGTTGCTACAATTATTTTTCTTCCAAATATTTGTTTGACCGGACTAGCAAATAATTGTGTTATTTCTGTTAATGTATTTTTGTGCAATTATACATTCTTCGACACGAGAGCAGAGTTGATTCTATAGTAGTCAGTATAATTGTCAAACTACATAGGCTGGTAGAGTATATTTATTGGTTAAATTAGTAAATATTATATAAATTTATTGAGTTAATGAATTTGTATATTTAAAATTTAGGATTTAGAAGCTTGCGGGATGGTTTGATAGTAAAATTTCTCCTAGGACTTAATACTTATAGCCAAATTATTTTATGTTTAATTTTTAAAAAACATTTTTAGAATAATGCTGAAAATGCAAGATATTGTTTTTACTAAAACTTGGCAAACGTACGTATAATCAACACAAGAAACAATTATCTTACTGTATTGTACAATTGCACTAACTATGTCACTCCACCTATTAATTTTCTCTTAGTTATATGTTTTAGGGTATATACTCGCGTCTTTCATATTAGTGAGTCATGTAATCATAGAAGTTGATGTCATGTGAATAAAAAAATTAATACCGTCGTTAAGTTTTCATAACTTTTAGTGCATCATTTTTTTTCACTTTGAATCTGAATGAATATAAAGTATTTTTATCTGATTTCATAGCTTTTAGATTTGTGATTTTCTTAGTTTCCATCATTATCTTATTTATACATATTTTTTTACAAGATCGAAATATGAAACAAACCGTTTCATTAAAACTAGATGATAAATTTCCATTGGTTCACTAAGTTCATAGTTTATTTTTTTAATAAAAAAACATTGTAGAGTAGTCAGAATTATTATTTTTGACTAACGATTTCATCTGAAATATAATGTTGTTTCAAATTGATTCATCTAAATGCGCTGACATATTTTAATGAGAAGTCGCCCATAAGTAATGTCATTAGTTCTCTTGATATATAATAATTATATCAATGGAAATTATCTTTTATTTATTTACTTATTTTAATAATAGTGTGTTATAATGTTTCAAAGGTGTCCAATATTTTATTGTTTCATTACATGTTGACCTACAATTTAGGGTTAAGATTAGACCTAATACGAAGGGTTTGCTCACCTAGTTTTCTCAAAGAGATGATATATTATACTCCAGAAGTAGTAGTTTTATCTCTCATGTCTATCTTTTATTTAGTGCATCATATTTTTGTTGTAAATATATTTCTTTTATTGAACTCTTTAAAAGAGATGTTTATATATAATTATAACTATGTATATATTCTCTAATAAATAATCATTATTAATGTTCAAAAGTAATATTAGAGATATAATCAAGGAATAAAACTTAACAACATGAAGTTGTGTTTACAACTTATTTGAACTAGAAGTTCAAAATGTTTCAAATCAGCTGTTTTGAACATTACCATGCCATCTTGAAGGATTCACACTGACATTGATCTATAAACAAAAATTAGTAGTTTGGATCCTTTTAATAGTTTGTTTTAAAAATCACTAACTCAATTGAGAAAGAATATGCAAATTTATAATATATATATATATATATATATATATGTAATACGTGGACACACGCACACACACATATATATATATATAGATATTCAAATAACAACTTAAAGTTTGTTATAAGGTAATCTTATAAATTATGCATAGATATAATTCAGTGATTTAAAATTCAATCAACATAAATATTGAATGACCTGAAGTCATGTATGTATTCAAATGATCTATACAATAAGTAAATTCCTCCAATTGGCTAAATCAATGAATGAGAACAAACTCTAATAAGCAATATCAGTTGAATGCATTTTATCTACTAATAAAAGAATTATCCTCCTATATATGTATGATATATTTGCTAGTAGCATTATCATAATGGATTAAAATGAGAATTCAAAGAAGATCATTATTAAATGTGACAATGTTCGTCAACATTAAGCGGAAGGATAATGAAAGGGAGTGCGGATTAAGGATCTTGAGCCTAATTTAAAACCCGAGGAGGGGTGAATAGTGTTTATTAGATTCTAAGACTTATATAGACTAAATTAAAATTATGACACAAAAAATGTAGAAATTAATCATAGAACAATCACAAAATCAAACATAGATACAGAAAGTAAAATAAAAGGCAGTAAAAGGAAAGAACACATCGGATTTTATACTGGTTCGGAGTTACCCTACATCCAGTCCTGTACCAAGGCAAACACCTCATATAGATTTTTATTATACCAATGTCGAGATTACAATCCTCAATTTCTAAAGGCCTTGAGGTACCCTCATGTCTCTCGAGTCTGGGGCAAACTCTCTTCATTTATGGGACACAAGATCACCCAATTGATTTCCAGGCACAACCACACCTTATAGAGAGACTCGACATACCTTTGATTACAAATTGAACCTATAACTCTGAATAGCACTTTGATCTTCGAGAGAGGGCAGAGAATCAAACAAGAATGAGATTCCTAATTTGATTCACTTAAGGATTCGACAGAATTTCGGCATGATCTTAAAAATATGAAAATTTTAGAATATGGATTTGTGGAGAAGAAGAAGTGAGGAAAATAAGAAATAGTTAGATAACAAATTCGTTTGTGAAGGCTATTTGTAGAACACCAAAGCTCATAACCATTCGTGAAGAGATTTAAACGAATAGACACTTCTTTTGAAAATTAAAACTTTTGAATTCAACGGCCACCAGGTCGACATGGACAATCCCATGATGTCGACATCCCTCAGTTAAAAACAATGTAAAATTTGTTTCGAAAATGGTATTTAAAGGAAAACAAGATGAAATGATTCTTGAGTAAAATAAACTAATTTTCCTATGTTTTAAAATAAAGAAGCGTAGAAAAAAATATTTTTAGAACGCATATAAAAATTAGATTTTAAATCTCAAGTATATGTATATTATACATAATATTTAAAAATCAGAAGATAGTTTAGAAACAAATGAAGTTTTTAAAACAAGAGTTTATTTAAAAACAAAAACAAAGAATATTTTAAGGCTAAAGCATCTTTTTGAAAATCATTAGGAAAGATAATTTTTAATGCTAAAATATTTTGAAAAGAAGTTTTGAAAATCATTTTGAAAAATAATTTTGAAGTAATTTTGCAAGCTTCTTCCTGTAGAATATCTCATCACATCAGGACTCGAGAATTAGTACAAAAGAAGAATGTTTGTGGGTTTAAGCCACTTGTCGTAGGTTTGTAAGATACTTGTCGTGGGTTTGTAAGCCATTAAGAAGGTAGAAATGGGTTCCATCCCAAATGAAATTGGAATGATGATTTTCGTGCTATTATGAAGTTTTAACAAAAAATGGACACTTATCTTGAAATCTTTATCTTGATACTCATGAGTCTTCAAACTTGATTTCTTCATTCTTGATCTTTATACTGTACAGTCTTCAATAGTCAGTACCTGCCCTATATATATCCTGCATAATAACATTCATATATATACAGACAATAGTGTTAGTATATAAGTTATAATAAAATAAGCTACAAAGGTTGTTATCATCAAAACCACTATCTGCAGTTCCTAACAATCTCCCCCTTTTTGGTGATGACAACCTTATAAAATATAATTACCACTTCGATCACACCATAACTCCCCCTTACACCAATAACTCCCTCTTACTCCAAGCCTACTATTTTATATTACTTCTCCTGTAACGACCCAGGATTTTAAGTAATTAAAATTTGAATATTTAATTTATTTTAAATATTAATAAGTGAATTTATAAGTCGAATAAATTTTAATTCGAATAATTGGATTTAATTGAATAATTAAATCAATAATTTAATATGTGAAATTATGGAAATAATTGAAAATTGGGTTAAATATGATTGAAAATGATTTGTAAAATTTTATTTTATCATGTTGAAGTTAGAAAGATATTTTAGAACTTATAAAATCGAATTAAGAGTTAAATTGTGAAAATTGAATATTTTAATATTAAAATCGACTAGTGAAAATAGTCAATTTTTGAACAGTCTCAGAATTGAACGAAACCAGTTCCATTGGATCCGTAATAGTTAGTTATTACCGGATTTCAATTTTCGTGTCAGTCGGAGCTATCGTTTGATCGTGGCAGCTCGAAACGCATCGATTTATTTTTAATTTTAATTTGGCGAGTTAAAATAGCCATTTTTCAAAAAGTCTCGGATTTCGACGAAACTAGTTTCATCGGATCCGTAATGTGATATTATTGTAAGGTTTCAAATTTCGTGTCAATTGGATTTACCGTTTGTCCGGTACAAATTAAAACGCCTAGAAATCGATTTAAATCGATTTAATTTAAATTGAACGTTTATTGCCATAACTCGCACAGATGTTCGAATTAGCTTTCGAAACCTATTCCATTGTGTCCGGAACGCGGGGTAAACCCTAGAAACACTGGTTACGGCGCGTAAATCGGAGTTCGGAATTCCCGGATGAATAGTGTTTGAGAATTTCCTTATAAATAGCCCCTACCCTTCATAATAAAGAAAAATAAAAATCAAAAACCCTAAACCTAAGCCAGCCGCCATCTCTTATATCAAAGGCCGAAAACTTCTCTTCTTCTCCTCCTCTTTTCTCTTCATCCATCGACAATTAGAGGAAAGTGTCAACTGCAATGTTGTAGAGGGGAGTGTGCTCTACATATCCAACGGTTATGATCGTCAATGGCATGACGAATTGGCGGCAAATCGAGGTGGAAGGGGGCCGGTTGCGCACGGTTTTCCATGCTGTAGGGGGGCCGAGTTGGCCTGTGCTCTGGCCGAAGGTGTAGTGTGGGGAGGCGCGCATGGTGGTGTATCCTGATCGCGTTCAAGCTCGACGTGGAGGTGGTGATATTTAACCCTAATTCTAAATGATGGGTTCGGCTATAAACGTGTATTACTAGTAGGAAGTTGCGTGAGGGAGGAGAAGGAAAGGTGCGGTGATGATGGGAAGGAGCATGGATCCAAGGGCTGGTATAAGTTGTAGGTTAAATAAAAAAAAAAGAAATAGTTGTAAATTGTTTTTATAAAATCGTGTAACTTATAAAATGCATAACTTTTTCATACGAGGTCGAAAACGCGCGAAACCAGTTGCGTTGGAATCGTATGGACGAGCACTACGCGATGAAATTGGGTTGGAGTCGTTTGGCGTTAGTGAGAATTTTGGGTAAAATTAAACGTCCGTTTAATTTTATTCGAAATAATTCGCTAAAACGAAATTGAAATCAAGGTGAGAACTTCTCACTCAATCGAATCAGTTTCGATTTTATTTTAAATAGTTAGATTTAAAATATTTGAATGCATGTTTGAATGATGATTGTTATCTATTGATTGTTAAAATAGACATTATGCGCCGTTAGTAAGCGGATGTTATTTATTAAAAACATATACCGCGAATATTTCATAAACAGTGAAATTGGTATTATATATAATAGCAATATATATATATATTGGCATATGTATATATTGGAGTTATTGATTCCCCGCATTTATTTGTTTAGCGGATGAGACCCTATTGCGCCGTCTATTAAGCGGATAATATTTTAAATCCCATATACCGCGATAATTTCGTACTGGAGCGAAATTGGTATTGTGCTAATGTTTGTGGATGCAGGAAAACAGGTTGGAGGGATCCAACTGGATTCCTCAACAGTATTTATTTGATTTCAGATATTTTGATATTTGATGGATTATCATATCGATATATGATATCGTTGTAGTCGTGATTGACTATTTGGTGTGTAGCATCATTGGACCAAATTTTGGAATTTTAAAATGATTTCAAAGTGATTTTTTGAAAGTATACGTTTATGAAAGATTTTTGGAATTGATTCGTTTTAAATAAATAAACGTTATACTTTTAAAAGTTATAAAATTATGGTTTTTGAGAAAATATAGTTAAAAGCTGATTTTTGAGAAATAAGGGATTAATGATTTTATAAAAGAGTTTAATCGGGATTTTTGAAATTATTATAAAAAGTTAAAATATAGGATTTATAAAATTTGATTATTTTATAAATCAAAATGGTGAAATTATAAAGGAATTTGAAGACGTTTTAAAGAATAATATAAATTGATTTATATTAAGAGATTTATAAATGGATATTTATAAATTGGAATATTGACATTATAAAACGAGTTTTTATAAGTGTTTGAATGAAGTGAAGATAGATTGTATAAGTGAATGGAATTTATAAATTATAAATGGTGAAGTTATAAATGAAATTTATAAATAGTAAGATTTATAAATTTTGTGAAGTTATTAAAAGAATAGACCTGGTTAAATAAATGAATCTTATAAGTTATAAGATTTATAAATTGGAAAGTCTTTAAAAGAACGATTTTGTAAAATAATCGTTTTATAAGCATTTAACTTATAATATGAACCTTTAGTTTATAATTGAGTTATAAATCGAATAGGTTAATAAAGAAAATTTATAAAAGGAAGTTGTTATAAAATAATTAGAAATGGGATTTATAAACGTTGTTTTATAAATTCACAAACGACTTATTTTGATAAGTAAATTGTTATGATTTATTAATGGAGTTATATTCACATTTTTGACTGTGAATAATCCTTTGAAATAAAATGAATAAAGGATGAAATTGATTAACGTAGTATATTCACGTTTTTGAATAGTGAATAATATGTTAAAGAAAATGTTTAGATTTGATATTTTAAACAGAATTAAAACGATCTAACGATGTTTTAAATTGTGTTGAGATCCGAAACCATAGATTTCAACATTCATTGTTGAAATAGACGTTTTCGAGAAATAAAAGGAAATAGTGGACTATAACACTGTTGTTATAGTAAATGATTTCCGAAAGGAAATGTTTTGAATAGTATTGGGATTTATATATCTATTTTAATTTCGAATCCCTATACTAGTGATTTTGGGTTGTCGTAACGATGTTTTACGCAACATTTGTTTTGGCCCAAATAAATATGTTTAAGAGAATGATTTCCTTAAAGAATGAAATATATACTTAATTTCGATTTAAGTATATTGAATATTTTCCAAGTGTTGAAAATAAATAGATTTGTGAATTACTTATGAATAAGTAAGTATGGAAATGTTTTCCAATATAAAGTGAATATCTTAAGAATTTATCCTTTTGAAGATAAATTGAAATGAATAATTGAAATCGAATATTCATAGATTTTTTGGATTATAAATTCACTAAGGAATTTATAAAGGAAAGTGGAAGTTGTTTAAAAATAAATATTGATTTATTTTTGAAGTGTGAAATTATATATCTAGTAAAGATATTTTTGGAAAATAAATAATTTGGAAAATTATTTGGAATCTGGTGATGTTGTGCATATCCATTGATAGTTCAATAACCGACTATCAATATTTCCCTTTGAATGGGTAATTGATGTGATTTGTTTGAATTTGAATGCGACACTTATTTTTGAATAAGCGCTTACTATTCGGGTTAACCGGGAAAGGACCATGGGGTCGTATAACCCATTCCGAATATGTGATACGTCGTTATGAATTGCATTTGATGACCGGTGTTGAAGACTGAGTATTTGCGAAAGCGATAGGATGACCTATCGATTGTCTCTGCACTGGGTAGCTCCTGGTATAGAGATTCCTTAAGTGATGGGAAATTCGATCGGGATTGTAAATACCCGGATTGCAAGGGCTTCGTAAGAAGTGCCTTCGGTTTTGTTCGAGCCTGGAACAGACTTGTATGGATTGTATGTCTGACATTTCAAATTGAGATATAAAGCCGATTTCTTTCAAATATATTTCTGTTGGTGGCGAAGAATTTATTCTTTTAGCTTAACACCCTTCTCTGAGACGTACGAGCTCATAGGTTATGTAGTTGAATGTTATCAGCGATATATTCCCAATTTGGTAATGTGACATGCTGAGTGTAGCTGTGAAATGATCATTGTGTTGATTATTTGTGATAGGATCGTTTATTTGATCGTCTATCCTGGTGATCATTTCTATGATCATTTGTTGACCCAAAGCATGACTTTTGTATAAAGTATGTTTTTGTGGACGTGACTTTGTCGAGCCTCACACCCCATGAATGGTCAAAACAGGAAAGATGCGGCAAGGTTATGAGGGGTAGCGCCCTTTAGGATGTGTGCATTTCCTTCTGGAAAAGGGTGGTATCATGGTATGGAGCCCAGATACTTACTCATGTTGAAAACACTTTGTTATGATTGTGTGAATTGATTACGAGCGCTCGGTGAAAAGGTCCCAAAGGACCGGGGGATGGCATATTCGATCAGTTGTTACTCAGTTAGGGGTAACCCGGCCTTGTGTTGGTAGAGATCCGGTTTGGTTCTCGGGGATGTCCATCCAGAGGCATTCTCATGTGGCAATGGGAAGTTCCTTGGCCTGATCATTCGTTGGAAATCCAAAGAAACAATACGTGACTTGTACGGTTTTAGTTGTAGAACCTGCTTCCTCAGGAAGTAGCTATAGTAGGCATAATATAATGGTACCTATGCTGGCTAAGATTTATATTCTACTTTCGAAATGAATTTTTCCTACAATATGCACTAGTAATAATATAAAATGTTCTTTTAAATGCGTATCAAGCATCTTTGACTATCATAAGGAGAAATCTCCTCCAAGTCTGCGTTTGCATTGTGTGTGTGGCGGGAGGTCTTATGGTAGTCTCATTCTTAAAAGCATTGCGAATTGACTTTAAAAATATTCCTCTATTTTTGATTTTAAAGATAAATAAACTGTTTTGAGTTCTCACACCAGTCACATGACTGACTCGGAGTTTATTGTTTTCCTTCCTAAACTCTGGGTGCCCACCAATTTCCACACGGGCAGTTAAGAGTTAGGTTTATCAGGATATTCTGGATATTCTGGAATTGCTGGAGGCAAGCTGGATGGCATGGCGTATTATTAGTATATAGTATTTCTTTTTCCGCTGCACTGTTTGATGTTGTTGTTGTACACTCTGATGATATGATGTAATGAAATGAAATGAAATGTAATGTAATAACCGACATAGTTCTTTGTTTAAAGATTATTCATTTATTATTATATGTTGTTCCTCTGCGAATTGTGAGATTCTGATGTTGTTCTGTTGTGTTCTGTTCCGTTCTATTTTCTATGTTTTCTTTATTCTCTATTTTCTTTCCTCTCCATCTTCTATCTTTTTCTCTTCTCTTTTCTTAAATTCTTTTTAAAACCCATAACATTTCGGGTTTTCGGCCTTCGATTTCTCGGCAGTCGATAAAGTGAGTATCGATGTTGAATTTTCGAAAGTCGAAAATTTCCGGGGCGTTACATTTGGTATCAGAGCATATGGTTAAGCGACAACCATGGTTCTGTTGGGTATTACTCATTAGAGATAGAGTCAGTAGTACTCTAGAATGATTTTGAGTGTAATAATAGCTATGAGAGCGTATTTGTTAGTGAATATAAAATTGTTTTATATTGTGATGATTGGTTTGTTAAGTGGTATATGAACCTTCGTCAGCGTGGTCTCGACAACTATGCCGAAGGGGTTTCTAAACACTTGTATAGAACAATTCGACATAATATTGTTTTAAATTGGGTAAATGAAATAATTTTACCTTGATTATATTTTATATATAAAGGAATAATTTTTCAGAATTATTAAAGTGTATATAAGTTGATTGTTTAGTTGTTTGAATAATCTAAATTGAAGAATAATTGTATAAGCAAAAGAATTATAAGAATTGAATTATAATTAAAGTGATTTACAATTGTGAAATAAACTTATACATATGAGAAGTGAAACTAATGAATATATTTATGAATATGAGTTGTAAAATGAAAAAAATGAATGTAAGTGTTAATTCATTAAAATCTAATGTTATTGGAAGTTGAATAATTGAATGCAAATCAATTTACTTAAACCAAATTGAATGAATATAAGCAAAGGAATTTGGTTGCAATTAATATACATTGGTTGTTATATGATTGTTAGTTGATTGATTGTATATAATTCATTAAGTGTTAATGAAATTGAAAGTTAAAGTAATTGAAATTCGATTGGAAGTTAAGTAAATCTTAAATAGAATTGAATTTGAATTGGAAGTGAACCAACTTGAATATGAATTAGTGAATATAAACTAATTGAAAATGAATGTTAGTAAAAACATCCACTATTAATGAATCAAAAGTGATTAAATTGAAAACCCAAATTCATTGAATATTAATGAGAATGTAAATGAATATATATTGGTTATGAATTTTTGGATGATAGTTGGTTGATGGTTGAATATATTGCTTTAATTGCATTTGCTATGTTGACATATATAGTTGTTATGGAGATATATGTTGTATATTGAGATTATTTTCATATATGCATGTTCTCATGTTATTTGTTGAGTGATTAGTAGGTGCGGATTGCGTTTGCTTCGCATTTGGAGCTCGCTTTCGCGCTATATTAGCCGTATATGCTCGCTAATAAAATATAAGGTACATATCACGGATTACATACCGTACTTTTATACTTTTTCCCTGCGGGATGCCTCATTACTTGATGAGATGTATATTTGTGATATATATACTATCATTTTTTTTTTCGGATCGAGCCGCGCAAAGGAGACTATGGCGAATTTTTCCGAAAATTTAAGGCGTTAGAAAATTTTTGAGAAAATTAGAAAGTTTTGAAAACTTTAACTTTGATTTGGAATTGAAAGTTAAACAATGGTAGTTGTTTTTGAAAAGATAACTAAGTATGATTTGAAAACTTAGTAAAGTATGGTGAGAAGTTTAAATTTTTTTTTGGGAAAATTAATAAATTCTGTAACTTTCTTACTTGATAATTTCGATGACGAAATTCTTTTAAGGGGGGAAGATTGTAACGACCCAGGATTTTAAGTAATTAAAATTTGAATATTTAATTTATTTTAAATATTAATAAGTGAATTTATAAGTCGAATAAATTTTAATTCGAATAATTGGATTTAATTGAATAATTAAATCAATAATTTAATATGTGAAATTATGGAAATAATTGAAAATTGGGTTAAATATGATTGAAAATGATTTGTAAAATTTTATTTTATCATGTTGAAGTTAGAAAGATATTTTAGAACTTATAAAATCGAATTAAGAGTTAAATTGTGAAAATTGAATATTTTAATATTAAAATCGACTAGTGAAAATAGTCAATTTTTGAACAGTCTCAGAATTGAACGAAACTAGTTCCATTGGATCCGTAATAGTTAGTTATTACCGGATTTCAATTTTCGTGTCAATCGGAGCTATCGTTTGATCGTGGCAGCTCGAAACGCATCGATTTATTTTTAATTTTAATTTGGCGAGTTAAAATAGCCATTTTTCAAAAAGTCTCGGATTTCGACGAAACCAGTTTCATCGGATCCGTAATGTGATATTATTGTAAGGTTTCAAATTTCGTGTCAATTGGATTTACCGTTTGTCCGGTACAAATTAAAACGCCTAGAAATCGATTTAAATCGATTTAATTTAAATCGAACGTTTATTGCCATAACTCGCACAGATGTTCGAATTAGCTTTCGAAACCTGTTCCATTGTGTCCGGAACGCGGGGTAAACCCTCGAAACGCTGGTTACGGCGCGTAAATCGGAGTTCGGAATTCCCGGATGAATAGTGTTTGAGAATTTCCTTATAAATAGCCCCTACCCTTCATAATAAAAATAAAATAAAAATCAAAACCCTAAACCTAAGCCAGCCGCCATCTCTTATATCAAAGGCCGAAAACTTCTCTTCTTCTCCTCCTCTTTTCTCTTCATCCATCGACAATTAGAGGAAAGTGTCAACTGCAATGTTGTAGAGGGGAGTGTGCTCTACATATCCAACGGTTATGATCGTCAATGGCATGACGAATTGGCGGCAAATCGAGGTGGAAGGGGGCCGGTTGCGCACGGTTTTCCATGCTGTAGGGGGGCCGAGTTGGCCTGTGCTCTGGCCGAAGGTGTAGTGTGGGGAGGCGCGCATGGTGGTGTATCCTGATCGCGTTCAAGCTCGACGTGGAGGTGGTGATATTTAACCCTAATTCTAAATGATGGGTTCGGCTATAAACGTGTATTACCAGTAGGAAGTTGCGTGAGGGAGGAGAAGGAAAGGTGCGGTGATGATGGGAAGGAGCATGGATCCAAGGGCTGGTATAAGTTGTAGGTTAAATAAAAAAAAAAGAAATAGTTGTAAATTGTTTTTATAAAATCGTGTAACTTATAAAATGCATAACTTTTTCATACGAGGTCGAAAACGCGCGAAACCAGTTGCGTTGGAATCGTATGGACGAGCACTACGCGATGAAATTGGGTTGGAGTCGTTTGGAGTTAGTGAGAATTTTGGGTAAAATTAAACGTCCGTTTAATTTTATTCGAAATAATTCGCTAAAACGAAATTGAAATCAAGGTGAGAACTTCTCACTCAATCGAATCAGTTTCGATTTTATTTTAAATAGTTAGATTTAAAATATTTGAATGCATGTTTGAATGATGATTGTTATCTATTGATTGTTAAAATAGACATTATGCGCCGTTAGTAAGCGGATGTTATTTATTAAAAACATATACCGCGAATATTTCATAAACAGTGAAATTGGTATTATATATAATAGCAATATATATATATTGGCATATGTATATATTGGAGTTATTGATTCCCCGCATTTATTTGTTTAGCGGATGAGACCCTATTGCGCCGTCTATTAAGCGGATAATATTTTAAATCCCATATACCGCGATAATTTCGTACTGGAGCGAAATTGGTATTGTGCTAATGTTTGTGGATGCAGGAAAACAGGTTGGAGGGATCCAACTGGATTCCTCAAAGTATTTATTTGATTTCAGATATTTTGATATTTGATGGATTATCATATCGATATATGATATCGTTGTAGTCGTGATTGACTATTTGGTGTGTAGCATCATTGGACCAAATTTTGGAATTTTAAAATGATTTCAAAGTGATTTTTTGAAAGTATACGTTTATGAAAGATTTTTGGAATTGATTCGTTTTAAATAAATAAACGTTATACTTTTAAAAGTTATAAAATTATGGTTTTTGAGAAAATATAGTTAAAAGCTGATTTTTGAGAAATAAGGGATTAATGATTTTATAAAAGAGTTTAATCGGGATTTTTGAAATTATTATAAAAAGTTAAAATATAGGATTTATAAAATTTGATTATTTTATAAATCAAAATGGTGAAATTATAAAGGAATTTGAAGACGTTTTAAAGAATAATATAAATTGATTTATATTAAGAGATTTATAAATGGATATTTATAAATTGGAATATTGACATTATAAAACGAGTTTTTATAAGTGTTTGAATGAAGTGAAGATAGATTGTATAAGTGAATGGAATTTATAAATTATAAATGGTGAAGTTATAAATGAAATTTATAAATAGTAAGATTTATAAATTTTGTGAAGTTATTAAAAGAATAGACCTGGTTAAATAAATGAATCTTATAAGTTATAAGATTTATAAATTGGAAAGTCTTTAAAAGAACGATTTTGTAAAATAATCGTTTTATAAGCATTTAACTTATAATATGAACCTTTAGTTTATAATTGAGTTATAAATCGAATAGGTTAATAAAGAAAATTTATAAAAGGAAGTTGTTATAAAATAATTAGAAATGGGATTTATAAACGTTGTTTTATAAATTCACAAACGACTTATTTTGATAAGTAAATTGTTATGATTTATTAATGGAGTTATATTCACATTTTTGACTGTGAATAATCCTTTGAAATAAAATGAATAAAGGATGAAATTGATTAACGTAGTATATTCACGTTTTTGAATAGTGAATAATATGTTAAAGAAAATGTTTAGATTTGATATTTTAAACAGAATTAAAACGATCTAACGATGTTTTAAATTGTGTTGAGATCCGAAACCATAGATTTCAACATTCATTGTTGAAATAGACGTTTTCGAGAAATAAAAGGAAATAGTGGACTATAACACTGTTGTTATAGTAAATGATTTCCGAAAGGAAATGTTTTGAATAGTATTGGGATTTATATATCTATTTTAATTTCGAATCCCTATACTAGTGATTTTGGGTTGTCGTAACGATGTTTTACGCAACATTTGTTTTGTCCCAAATAAATATGTTTAAGAGAATGATTTCCTTAAAGAATGAAATATATACTTAATTTCGATTTAAGTATATTGAATATTTTCCAAGTGTTGAAAATAAATAGATTTGTGAATTACTTATGAATAAGTAAGTATGGAAATGTTTTCCAATATAAAGTGAATATCTTAAGAATTTATCTTTTTGAAGATAAATTGAAATGAATAATTGAAATCGAATATTCATAGATTTTTTGGATTATAAATTCACTAAGGAATTTATAAAGGAAAGTGGAAGTTGTTTAAAAATAAATATTGATTTATTTTTGAAGTGTGAAATTATATATCTAGTAAAGATATTTTTGGAAAATAAATAATTTGGAAAATTGTTTGGAATCTGGTGATGTTGTGCATATCCATTGATAGTTCAATAACCGACTATCAATATTTCCCTTTGAATGGGTAATTGATGTGATTTGTTTGAATTTGAATGCGACACTTATTTTTGAATAAGCGCTCACTATTCGGGTTAACCGGGAAAGGACCATGGGGTCGTATAACCCATTCCGAATATGTGATACGTCGTTATGAATTGCATTTGATGACCGGTGTTGAAGACCGAGTATTTGCGAAAGCGATAGGATGACCTATCGATTGTCTCTGCACTGGGTAGCTCCTGGTATAGAGATTCCTTAAGTGATGGGAAATTCGATCGGGATTGTAAATACCCGGATTGCAAGGGCTTCGTAAGAAGTGCCTTCGGTTTTGTTCGAGCCCGGAACAGACTTGTATAGATTGTATGTCTGACATTTCAAATTGAGATATAAAGCCGATTTCTTTCAAATATATTTCTGTTGGTGGCGAAGAATTTATTCTTTTAGCTTAACACCCTTCTCTGAGACGTACGAGCTCAGAGGTTATGTAGTTGAATGTTATCAGCGATATATTCCCAATTTGGTAATGTGACATGCTGAGTGTAGCTGTGAAATGATCATTGTGTTGATTATTTGTGATAGGATCGTTTATTTGATCGTCTATCCTGGTGATCATTTCTATGATCATTTGTTGACCCAAAGCATGACTTTTGTATAAAGTATGTTTTTGTGGACGTGACTTCGTCGAGCCTCACACCCCGTGAATGGTCAAAACAGGAAAGATGCGGCAAGGTTATGAGGGGTAGCACCCTTTAGGATGTGTGCATTTCCTTCTGGAAAAGGGTGGTATCATGGTATGGAGCCCAGATACTTACTCATGTTGAAAACACTTTGTTATGATTGTGTGAATTGATTACGAGCGCTCGGTGAAAAGGTCCCAAAGGACCGGGGGATGGCATATTCGGTCAGTTGTTACTCAGTTAGGGGTAACCCGACCTTGTGTTGGTAGAGATCCGGTTTGGTTCTCGGGGATGTCCATCCAGAGGCATTCTCATGTGGCAATGGGAAGTTCCTTGGCCTGATCATTCGTTGGAAATCCAAAGAAACAATACGTGACTTGTACGGTTTTAGTTGTAGAACCTGCTTCCTCAGGAAGTAGCTATAGTAGGCATAATATAATGGTACCTATGCTGGCTAAGATTTATATTCTACTTTCGAAATGAATTTTTCCTACACTATGCACTAGTAATAATATAAAATGTTCTTTCAAATGCGTATCAAGCATCTTTGACTATCATAAGGAGAAATCTCCTCCAAGTCTGCGTTTGCATTGTGTGTGTGGCGGGAGGTCTTATGGTAGTCTCATTCTTAAAAGCATTGCGAATTGACTTTAAAAATATTCCTCTATTTTTGATTTTAAAGATAAATAAACTGTTTTGAGTTCTCACACCAGTCACATGACTGACTCGGAGTTTATTGTTTTCCTTCCTAAACTCTGGGTGCCCACCAATTTCCACACGGGCAGTTAAGAGTTAGGTTTATCAGGATATTCTGGATATTCTGGAATTGCTGGAGGCAAGCTGGATGGCATGGCGTATTACTAGTATATAGTATTTCTTTTTCCGCTGCACTGTTTGATGTTGTTGTTGTACACTCTGATGATATGATGTAATGAAATGAAATGAAATGTAATGTAATAACTGATATAGTTCTTTGTTTAAAGATTATTCATTTATTATTATATGTTGTTCCGCTGCGAATTGTGAGATTCTGATGTTGTTCTGTTGTGTTCTGTTCCGTTCTATTTTCTATGTTTTCTTTATTCTCTATTTTCTTTCCTCTCCATCTTCTATCTTTTTCTCTTCTCTCTTCTTAAATTCTTTTTAAAACCCATAACATTTCAGGTTTTCGGCCTTCGATTTCTCGGCAGTCGATAAAGTGAGTATCGATGTTGAATTTTCGAAAGTCGAAAATTTCCGGGGCGTTACATCTCCCCTTTTGTCGTCAACAAACATTAACCTACAAATCTTGAACAGAATAGAAAATGAGATAAACAAACATATGACATAAGAATAATAACTATGTATGAGTGAAATATAGCATCCTAGTTTAAATGGAATTCAAAATTTTACGCACCAAAGGTTGTTTTTAGAAGAACATTAATTAAGATAACACTTATACACAAATTAACAAACCAATATACAATCAAGAAAATGAAAAAAATGCTTGATGAGAACCCTTAGCTATTGATGATTTATGGACCGAACAATTTGGATAGTGAAGACAAAAGTTTCCACGTTGTTCAACCAAGTTCCCATAAGCGTCAAAAAGGACCTCTCCAAAGCAAATAACGTCATCGTCTTCGTCCATATGAACATCCGGATTCGACAGAAGATGTTCTTCTTCTTGATTCTCTTGAGGTTCTCCTAGAGGCTCTTCTTTTTAAGAATCCATGGCTTATGATGATTCTTCAATGACAATGTGATTGGCATGGTTATCCATAAGGAAGTTTTGTAAATTCCTAAGGATTCTTCCTTGCCTATCTTGTTCTCTAGCCATTCGCAGTTGACTTACTTGAATTTTCGTCATCATTTGAAACAAATCTTTCATCTTCTCTTGTAATTTGATGACTCGTACGTGTGTGGAATGTTGAAAAGAACCGAAATGAGGAGAAGTGGGTGAAGAAGGTTTATTATTAGAAGAGAAAGCCATTAATTTACTATTTTTAGAAGTTTATTACAGAGAACAGAATAGAGAAAAGGCGTAAAAGTCGAAATATATAAATATATAATGTAATAACTAATTTTAGAGGAAAAATTAAATTTGAAAATGTCGACCTGTATGTCGACATAGGAGGATGGGTCATGTCGACATGCCTAGTTCAATTTTTGAGAAATTTTTATTTATATTAATTATTAACTATACTTGTATTATTTATAATTTTATTTCAGTAAATGAACATATACCTTATTTTCTTCTAAATTTAGTAAAGATTTGTTCATTTAATGGTTTTGTTAATATCTCAACAATTTGTTTTTCAGTATTAATAAATTGAAGAGTTATGACTTCTTCAATAATATTATCTCTAAGAAAATGATTTCTAATATCAATATATTTTGTTCGAGCATGATGAATTGGATTTTTAGATAGGTTTATTACACTAGTATTATCACAATAAATTGGTGATTTATTTATAGTAAATTCAAAATCTTTTAAAGTAGCTAAAGCAGCAGATATATATTCTGCTTCAGTTGCTGACAAGGATACAGTGTTTTGCTTCTTACTAAACCAGGAAACCAGAGAATGTCCTAGAAAGTGACAAGTTCTACTTGTACTTTTTTGGTCTGATTTACAACCAGCGTAACCAGCATCACAATATGAAATTAAATCAAATACATCGTTTTTAGGGTAAAATAAACCATAATCTAAAGTATGTTTTACATATATTAAAATTCTTTTAACAGCTTTTAAGTGAGTTTCTTTAGGTTGAGATTGGTATCTTTCATAGGGATAGACACTATGCATGATGTCAGGACGACTTACTGTTGTATAAAGCAGCGAGCCAATCATTCCCTATATAACTTTTGATCAACATCTTTTTATTTATCTTCTTTACTTAAAGCTACATTAGTTGTCATTAGAGTTGGTTTCCCACCAGAAGTGGTCAATCCAAATTTAATAATTAAATTGTTAGCATATTTTTCTTGACTAATGAAAATTCTTTTACCTAATTGTTTGATTTGAAGTCCTAAGAAGAAATTTAGTTCTTCCGTATGACTAATTTCAAATTCTTTAGTCATTATATCTGAAAATTATTTGTTCATTATGTTATTAGTTGACCCAAATATTATATCATCTACATATATTTATACTTATTGAATATCGTTTTTGTTTCTTTTAATAAAAAGAGTTGTATCTATTTTATCAATTTCAAAACCAGATTGTAGTAAATAAGATCTTAGTCTTTCATACCAGGCTCTAGGAGCTTGTTTCAGACCATATAAAGCTTTCTTTAATTTGTATACACAATTTGAAAATTTATTATCTTCAAAAAGTGGCGGTTGTTCAAAATAAACATCTTCTTTTACAAAACCATTTAGAAAAGCACTTTTAACATCCATTTGATGTATCTTGAAATTATTGTAGTTTGCGAAAGCAAGTAGAACTCTGATAGCTTCTAATCTTGTTATGGGTGCAAAGGTTTCGTCATAATCAATTCCTTCTTGTTGACAATAACCTTGCGCGACTAATCAAGCTTTATTACCCATGACCTCACCAAGTTCATTCATTTTATTTTTATAAACCCATTTTGTTCCAATTATACTTTTATCCTTAGGTCCAGGAACAAGTTTCCAAATATCATTTCTGGTGAACTGATTCAATTCTTCATGCATAACAAGAATCCATGAATCATTAGATGATGCTTCCTTTGGATTTTTAGGTTCAATAGTTGATACAAAAGCTTTGTTACTCATACTATTTAGTTGATTTCTTGTTTTAACTATAGATTCAATATTTCCTAGTATATTTTCTACAGGATGATCTTTTAATAGCCTAATTCTTTTATAAGGTTGAATGATTTCACAATTAGTTTTATTAGGTTCATTATTTAAAGTTACAGAATCTTCTTCATCTTTTATTTGTACAGTATGTTTAAAATTTTCATCGATAGATACGTGCATTGTTTCTTCAATAGTGTTAGTTTTTAAATTATAAACTCTAAATTCTTTACTTCTATTAGAATATCCAATGAAGATACCTTTGTCGGATTTAGATTCAAATTTATCTAAATTATCTTTGTATTAAGAATAAAACACTTACTACCAAAAACTTTAAAATAAGCTACTATGGGTTTCTTATTGTAAAGTAATTCATATGGTGTTTTATTATTTAATGGTCTAATTAAAATCCTATTTAATATATAACAAGCTGTAGCGACTGCTTTAGTCTAAAAGTTTTTAGGTAAGTTACTATCAGAAAGCATTGTTCTAGCACGCTCTTAAATCATTCTATTCTTACGTTCTACTACTCCGTTCTGTTATGGAGTTCTTGAAAAAGAGAAATTATGAGTAATTCCTTTTTGATTACAGGAATTCTCAAAATTTTCATTTTTATATTCTCCACCGTGATCACTACGAATAGTTTTATTTTTAAAGAAAGTTGATTTTGAATTCTTTTAGCAAAGTTTTTAAATAATTCAAAAGCTTCACTTTTAAGTTTAAGAAAAATTGTCCAAATATATGTAGAATAATCATCTACAATTACAAAAACATATTTATTGTGATTAATTGATTAAACTTGAGATGGACCAAATATATCTAAATGAAGTAATTCTAGAAGTTTAGAAGTAGAAATCATATCTTTTAATTTAAATGAATTTTTCGTAAGTTTTCCTAATTGGCAAGCATCACATATACTATCTACTTTAAAATTTAACTTGGGAAGACCTCTTACTAAGTCAAGTTTGATAGCAATTTGAAATTTAAATGATCAAATCTTTTATACCAAATCCAAGGCTCACTTGTATTAGCCAAAAGACATAAGTTATTATTTGAAACTTTCATACTAAGGATGTAAATGTTTTTCTTCCTAATTCCCTCAAAGATGATATTTGACTTATTATCTTCGACGTGACACTTATCTTTTTCAAATTTAATTTTAAATCCTTTATCACATAGTTGACTTGTACTAAGCAAACTATGTTTTAAATTCCTAACTAGCAAAATATCAAAAATAAGAGGAGTTTTAGAATAACCGACATTGTCGATGCAAAACACATATCCTTTTGAGTTATCTTCAAAGTTGACCAATCCACCGTCTTGATACATAATGTCATTTAATATCTCGGGATTTTCAGTTATATGCCTTGAACAACCACCATCAAGTATCCATTTATCATTCTCAATTTGCACAATTTGTCCATTGGTTGTTGATTCTTCAAGAGCCATGTTACATGTCTGTTCCTACATAACAAACCAATTCGGTAGATAACTTGATTTTTCATAAAAACTATATGCAGACTTATGATACTTTGATGAAATGGATAAATTCAACTAGTATTAACAAAATTTTCAAAAAATACCATTTTTAACTTTTCAAGTTTCAGATTATAAAAATTAGGAAAACTTGTGCTCCGATACCAATTGAAAAGGAGTGCGGATTAAGGATCTTAAGGCTAATTTAACACTAGAGGGGGGGAGGGGGTAAATAGTGTTTAATGGATTCTAAGACTTATACGGACTAAATTAAAATTATGACATAAAAAAATGCAGAACTTAATCGTAGAACAATCACAAAATCAAGCACAGACCCAGAAAGCAAAATAAAAGGCAGCAAAAAGAAAGAACACACCGAATTTTATAATGGTTCCGAGTTACCATACATCCAGTCCTATACCAAGGAAAACACCTCATACAGATTTTTATTATACCAATGTCGAGATTAAAATCCTCAATTTCTAAAGGCCTTGAGGTGCCCTTCTGTCTCTCGAGCCCGGGGCAAACTCTCTTGATTTACGGGGCACACGATCACCTAATTGTTTTCCACGCAGCCACACATTATAGGGAGACTCGATAAACTTTTGATTACAAATTGATCCTATAACTCTGAATAGCACTTTGATTTTTGAGAGAGGGCAGAGAATCAAACATGAATGAGAATCCTAATTTGATTCACTTAAGAATCCGACAGGATTTCAGCACGATCTTAAAAATATGAAAATATTAGAATATGGATTTATGGAGAAGAAGAAGTGAGGAAAATAAGAAAATAATTAGTTAAAAAATTCATTTATGAAGGCTATTTATAGAACACCAACGATCATAACCATTTGCGAAGAGATTTAAACGAATAGACACTTCTTTTGAAAATTGAAACTTTTGAATTCAGCGGCCACCATGTCGATATGTGGTATCCCATGATGTCGACATCTCTAAGTTAAAAACAATGTAAAATTTGTTTTGAAAATGGTACTGAAAGGAAACAAGATGAAATGATTCTGGAGTAAAATAAACTAATTTTCCTATGTTTTAAAGTAAAGAAGAGTAGAAAAATATATTTTTAGAATGTATATATAAATTTGATTTTAAATCTCAAGTGTATATATATTCTAAAGAATATTTAAAAATCAAAAGATAGTTTTAAAAACAAATGAAGTTTCTAAAACAAGAGTTTATTTAAAAACAAAAACAAAGAATATTTTAAGGCTAAAACATCTTTTTGAAAATCATTTGAAAATATAATTTTTAAGGCTAAATCATTTTGAAAAGCAGTTTTGAAAATCATTTTGAAAAACCGTTTTGAAGTAGTTTTACAAGCTTCATCCTGTAGAATATCTTATCACATCAGGACTCGAGAACTTGTACAAAGCCAGGATGTTCGTGAGTTTGTAAGACATTTGTTGTAGGTTTGTAAGCTACTTGTCATGGGTTTGTAAGCCACAAAAAAGGTAGAAATGGGTTCTAACCGAAATGAAATTTGGAATGAAGATTTCCGGGCTATTATGAAGTTTTAACGAAAATTAAACATTTATCTTGAAATTTTGATCTTGATACTCATGAGTCTTCAAACTTGATTTCTTCATTCTTGATCTATATACCGTACAGTCTTCAATAATCAGTACTTGCCTTATATATATATATCCTGCATAATAACATTCATATATATCTAGACAATAGTGTTAGTATGTAAGTTATAATAAAATAAGTTACAAAGGTTATTGTCATCAAAGCCACTATCTCCAGTTCCTAACAAATAAACGAGATATAAGTTCATTTTGATTATCGATATTAAATATTTGTTATATACAGTGATGCAAAATATTAAGTAACTTGAATAAATTATCAATAATATCCTTATTAAAACTTTCTCCAGCATAGATCTAAATCCTTGAAGGATTAAAAAGTGTGGACCATATCTGAAGTGTGGTACAAAAGTCCGTTTGAAATACTTTTGGAGTAAGTAATAAAGATGTCAAATAAAGGGGGAGGGTGTTCTTGAAGAAACACTTAAGGGTGTTCTTGAAGAGACTAATGACATGATTGTCAAATTACCCTAGATGTAGTTTAGATACCTAAAACATGATAATTAAAGAGATCTCAAAAAAATATGCTGAGAATTGACAAAAAGTAATCATTGATGAAAAATTTATAAATAATAAAGTGCTTATGTTTATAAATAGAATGAAGATCTTGAATTGAAGGAAAACATGACTGGCCATCATGAATCCTTTACTAATAGAGAATATGGACATGTAGTCCGCAAAGTAACAAGAGTGCTTGAAACGCATAATATACCCCAAAGTTATAAATATGGTTTAAATCACATTAATTGATGAAAGTATACAAATTCTAGAAGAATATAAATAACTTTCGTCGTTATAAAAGAACAAGGAGCGTAGATTACAACCTACTTTTAAGTACTGTTGTAACTAAAATCTTGATATAATTTATGATGAGTAAATTACTTCCTATTTTTAAGTATTGTTATAATGAAACTCTTAATATACATTGAAGTGTTAGTTGCGATATGCAAAACTTATTAAAATATATAAGTTCCTAAAGAATATAAATAACTTTGATGACTATAAAGAATGCAAAGAACATGGAATGTAGATTACAACCTTCTTCAAAGTATTGTTGTAATGAAAATCTTAATGCACTTCAAGATGAGTAGATTACTTTCTACTTTTAAGTATTGTTGTAATATAGCTTTTAATATTCATCAAAAATGTAGTTGCAAAAAAAAGCTGATTTGAAGCACAAAAATGAAAACACATGATATATTTTTCATAAAGATAGCAAACAAAATGCATAAAATGCAAATCATATTTGGAAGAACCAATCTTGAAAAATTTGATTGTATCGAAGGAAACTAT
The DNA here is from genome assembly GCA_030765085.1 of Allium cepa. Taxonomy (NCBI): domain Eukaryota; kingdom Viridiplantae; phylum Streptophyta; class Magnoliopsida; order Asparagales; family Amaryllidaceae; genus Allium; species Allium cepa. The sequence goes on along the minus strand of CM060938.1, from coordinate 397,021,531 downwards.
TAATAAATTGTATTATTAATGATATACATATTTATGGATCCATAATTATCAATAACCAATTTGAGTTATCAAAAGACAAATACGAATTCAGATGAAAATTTTAAATCAGGAGGAGCATCCATAAGTATGTTATAATGCACTCTTTTTCCTTAACTAAGATTTTTTCTACTAGGTTTTTCTTAGTAAGGTTTAATGAGGCATTATCTTGATTCAGAAGTATCAACTCTCTCTAGTAACGTTTGAAAATAAGTTATAATTCCTTATTTAAGATCTTTTCCACTGGGTTTTTCTTACTAAGGTTTTAACGAGGTATTATCTTGATTTGGAAGAATCAAACGTCTTATCGAAAAATAACATCTCGAATATGTTATTTAAGTTAAATTGTATTTTTATATTTGACTAAGGTTTTTCCCATCGAGTTTTCCTTTGTAAGGTTTTTAATGAAGTATTAAATTGATCCAGAAGTATTAAACTCTATTTGATGTAGTAATTATTGAAATATGACATACTATATTATAATCTTTTTCCTTCACTAAGATTTTTCCTATGGGGTTTTTCTTATTAAAGTTTTAATGAGGAATTATTTTGTTTATTCAAAAGTATTAAACTTCATTAGATGAAATGAAATATTAAAATGTGTCATTGTACTCTTTTTCCTTCACTAGGATTTTTCGCACTGGATTTTCTTAGTAAGGTTTCAATGAGGCATTATTTTGATCCCGATGTATCAAATTCTTAGATGGAATATCATTTTTATATGATATCTATGACTTCACAAGTTGCACTCCTTTTCTCTTTCAAGGTTTTTCCCATTGGGTTTTCCTAACAGAGGATTTTAATGAGGTAATAGACAACAACTGTGTAGATATGCAAGCAAGATAATAATGAGGGGGAGTAATCATCATACACGTTTCAAAAGGGACAATTCTAGTTACCGGATTATTCAAGATTTTGAAGATGTATATTCAAGGGGGAGTGTTATAAACATGTTAATAATATTAAGAATGAATATGCTTCTATGTATTTTTTTATCCTGCATCGTGGGATAAATTGAATCTTAAGTTCCAAAACATTTATATAAAGGAGCCTATGTAATGAAAATAGAGGAACAAAAATCTCTTAATGAATAAAATTGTCTTCTCATCAATAACTTCACTTTTTTTATTTTATAACACAGTGTTATATTTTTGATGAATTGAAGGTAATATTACACCACGATTTTTTTCCAATATAAAATGATATGGCAATGCATTGATAGATATCCGTAGAAAAAAGTGTGAAGACCTGCAATTAAATGTTGTGATGCATGTGCTTATTTGGATTTTCTGTTAGCTTTCAATAATAGCCGTAAGGTGAAAATTTTATCGTTCAAGAACTATTAAAACAGAAAATGGAACTATTCTTGACAATTCACATTTTTATAATATTCCACAATTAAGTGGGTTTAATATAATATTACAGACATTATAAGAGTGCATTCTGTGAACATAACATACTTGAATTTTTATATATTGAGAGATGCTTATAGGATGGCTATTACGATCGAAACAATTAGTGATAACTTCAATTTCTATATGATCTTGATAGATATTTCATGCTCTGTAGTGACATTGTCCATTAAACTCTTCACTGATCTGCAGTTGGTGTGTATGATGGCATAGAATCCTGTTTAAACAACGGTTGCAATAATATAGGAAGTATTGGGTGGAGAAATAATGATGCTCAATTATGCATGAAATATCACTAATAAAGAATATGAATAAATAACAATTACTATTGACTAAATAATTCGTTTCTAAGTTAATGTATAATTTGAAAATCCATATTCAAATAGACAGGTGTGTTTATTTTCAAATTTTACATTATCTAAACTGCCTATGTTGCTATAAAAAGACATTCATCTTATGTTTCACCTGCATTATTTTTCTAAATAAATATAAGAAAAAGGTTGGGAAGATGCATAATTGGGTAATAATATTTACCTAAATAAGATCCAAATTAAAAGTGTTTTAAAGAAGATGAGATAATATGCACTGAAATAGTATTTTCATTCTGTAACGACCCGCTATTTTGGACCATTCAAATCGATAATAAAACCATACATATCCGACTTGAATAATTCAAAATACCGATTGTTAATTAAAATTTGGAAAAACTTAAAATATATAGTAAATAAATCAACCACAGATCACAGATTAATATAATGCAGCGGAATAGATAAAGAATAGTAGTTCATGAAGCTACTGTATACATCAGAGTTAGAAAAATACAACCGAATAGTTCAAATGCAGTGAAGTCTCCAATGCAACAGATGACTTCTCTGAACCAATCAACTAGAAAGGCTGGAATCTGAATCGATAGTTGGATTTCCAAATGAAGCTCCGAACTCCAAAGGTGAGTCTCAAATGCTGTATCACTCAGTCTGACCCAAGCGTAAAGAAAAACATAAAACACTCGAGCCAGGATTAACATTCTTATATCAATAAATCCAACTCAAGTGAAATATCAACTGAAATACAATTAACTTAAAGGATGTTTGAGATAACCATCCTCTAAGGGTCTATGGAACTTTCTACAAGGTAGAAATATACACTATAATGCCGTGGTCATTTCAGCTTAATTTATACTTCAAAACCAAATCTCATTTTCACTTCAAATATCTCTATATTTCCCAAAATAGTATTTATATATATTAAATAATTTACACAGTGAAGTATTTTCAATTTCCTCAACTTAACAAATCGTTCCAACATCAACCCGACCTTCCCATTCAAATTAAATTCAATCTCAATTTATCAATTTAAATTCAACTCAATTCCTAAAATAACCACTTAAATTTTATCGATCTCAAATTCGGATTTATAATCACATCACAAATACCCCTTTATATTTTCGTATATTTCAAAACTTTAAGTATTCAACGTTTCATCTAAATTTTCATTCAATTTAGTTTTCTAAATAATAAATTCAAATTTAGTTCAACCTAAATTTTCATTTCAATTTAATTTAGTTGCTAAATAACAAATTCAACTATGTTGATTTCAAATACAGATCCGAATCTCAACATAAACCATTTAAATTCCAATATAGTTCAAGGCTTTAATATTTAAATGTTCTATATAACAGTTTCATATAGATCTCGATTTAACCTCATTATTATTCAGTCCTGAAATACTCCCTTATTAGATTCAATATCATTTAAGTAATCTTAAATTACATTTTACTCAATATTTTCTTTAATTTATTTAAACGTGAAATATTCATTAAATCACTTAAATTAAAAATCCAGTTATAAAATCATACCCTTTAAATTTCCCATTCAAATTCAAATCGATTTAATTAAATAAATCCTTATTTAAATACCATTTTTATAAACCCAAATTTATCTCCTAATCTTAATTATTCAACTTTTTACAACGGTAAATTTTGAAATATAAATCGCAAATAATACTCAAACATATTATGTGGATGAAATCAATCTCAAAAATATTATTATTAAATCTATATATAAAATTTCCATTTATATATATAATATTTTAAGAACCAATATTTATTAAATCCCATATATTTCTTTTCAACTGTACAAATTTATTTTCAAAATATTTATATGGACCAACGGTGTCTGTATATATTTCCTATCATATAGTCAAGTGCTACGGATATTTATCATTTCAACCCGTACACTAAATATATACGGGTGGATATCATTTCAACCCGTAATCCCAAATTCAATTAAATGAAAATCGCTTGGGTTTATCATTTCAACCCATAATCCCAAATTCAATTAAATGAAAATCGCTTGGGTTTATCATTTCAACCCATAACGATTTTCTCCTATTCTAAAGTCCGTTCGGGTATGTATCATTTCAACCCATAATGATTTCTATACTAACAGGGAACTTGCAGAGTGATAACAGATATGAAAATAATAATAACAACAGGCATATATCATCAAAATAAATATAAACAATAGGATATGGTGTCATGTCCCATAAGTGAACAGTTATAAATAATAGCATATATAACAATTTAAATAAATACAGCCTCATATTTCAATTGTCGTTTCAGTTGAAATCAAATTTAATAAATAAAAGAACGTTAATCATGAGTGATTGCTCACCTCTCGAGCCTAGAGAATACAGAAGATGACACCCGTATGCATACTGCTATAGACACTGAAATTTGAATTATGAATCGAAGCAAAGCAAAATCGACATGAATTCAATGATCAAAGCTGATAACAAGAATTGATGGAACAAGTCAGAACGGGATCGGCGAAGATAATGGTATGAGTGGACTCATATATATATAACTATATATAACTATATATATAAAGTCATATTCTAAATTCAACACATATTAAATTAAATTAAATATATATGTGTTTATATTTTCCAAAATCATTGTTTTTTTATTTAAAACACATAAATTAGAATCAAGCATATATACAATATGAAATTTGAAATAAATACTTATATAAACAGACTAATATAAATCATATGCTAGGTTACAATACTGACATATTTTAGCTGTAAGAAAGAGTATAATGAAAGAAGTCAACATCAGTTATAGTATATTTATATAAACCAAATGTAACATATATTTAGTTGACATAACAAATGATTTCTTTTATAAATTAATATACATTGGGCGCTATTTCATAAAAATGCACATACAATACCATTCATATACGAACAACGAAAGTAGCTTATATATACAGATATACTATTTAAAATCAATATTTACATTTCAACTAATACCAGAAAACAAATATAAACTTTATACTTTATATATGTTTTATGGAAAAAGAGGAAAAAAAAACAGAACGCAAAATGGATCCAACGTTTGGAATTCAGGGATTAGTCCTGAAGGCTAATACACCGTCGGATCATTTTTATTAAATTTTTGGATAAATTTCAGTAGAAGAGTAGCAATTTATTTAAAATAATATGGTGTGAAATGAATTGATGGAATGAATAAAGTAACGTATTATTAGTACCTAAATAATCAAATGACACAATACGTTGGTATCTTAACAACGACAGTAACGTTCAATTTGCTAAATGTTAATTTAGGACGTTATCTTTGTCTTATTTGTAAGCGATTGATATATCATACCTCTTTTAAATTTAAGATCAGCTCATGGCACGGCGTATGAAAATTCAAATTCCATCGCATCATATATTTATATTTTCAGTTTAGAAATGTATGAACTTATCAAATTTTTTTTTGGCTATAAATGACGTAAAACACCACTGCTTATTAAATTTGTCATGTACTGCGTTTAAATACTTCCAAAGCGTTTGTCAATATATTTAAAAGCTATAAAATAAAAGGAGTGAAAAGAGAAAAAAAAAGAAAGAATATATATATATATATAATAATAATAATAATAATAAAAACATGGGGAGAGAGACGAAGATACAGATGGTGGTATGTATCTTGTTTTATTCATAAGTAAATATCACCACGTTAAATTCCTTTGCATATTTTTAATTGCTATAACCAATGCTTTCATATATAACAGGTCCAATCTTATATACATAGCTACATATTATAAATTGTTATGAAAACTTATATATATACACCTTATAGTATAATATATATATAACTAGATAAAATGTATATATATTAGATAATAAAATACAATAATATAGATGAAAAGAGAATTGCAGCAAGCTAAAATTTATAATAAAAAACAAAGTGTTGCAGGAAGTTGAAAACAACAACTAATGCAATAATATTTATTATAAGTTTCGAAATCCATTAGACAAAAGAAAACACAGCTTGTATAACATATCCATTAAACAAAATAGACTATATATAGTACTAGTACATATTCATGCTATATGTAAACATTTAAAAATGAAACATATATTGCAATATGATACGCATACCGTCTATAAAAATATGGATGACGTGGGGAGGAGGCATGGAATGGGTTGTGGCTCTTGACAGGTGGTTCGAGCTGTGGTGGCGGAGGCTTGACGAAGCTATAGGAAGAAGAACTGGTCCTTTTTCATTTTTCCATCATATGTGTTTTAGCATTGTAATGGGAAAAATCTCTTTTTTTTTCAAGAAGCAACAGAGAGGAAGAAAAAATGAAGCTAAATAGGCTCAGAGACTACATGTTATAAATATTTAATATTGTTGAACGGTAGGAATGAGTAATCCAGCAACTAAAATTGGAACCATGGAAATAGAGGGGTCAATCGCTAGAATTTAGGAGGTATGAATGATAACGGTTCTTTGAATTGTATACCAAATATATAACTTTATATTCCATTATTAATTGAATAGGAGAAATGAATGGGTGGAGAATGAGCTGTCCATTTATGATATCCTGTTACATATAATTTATTAAAGAAGAAACTGTAGAATAATGATAGATTTGAATTATATACTGGTGTGATGCAATAACAACGATCAAGTTGATAAGGTGGATATTTAAACAATTTATTGCTTGATTGGAAAGCACGTGAGTATGGAAAGGCAAGGATATTAAAATGGAAAAAGGAATGGACAGAGAAATTTAAGCGAAGATAAAACGTACAGGAATAAATATAGAGTAGTGGGATGATCACATAATTCAGTGGATAATTAAAGCAACTTTTAATGCCACCAGCTGCACGTTCAAATCTTAAAAGGCAGAGTAACGGACCATATAATAAATTGAAACGATGGATTGATAACAACTGCAAGTATATACTTAATAGAAAAGAACGGACAGAGAAAATTTTGTGAAACGTACTGAAAATAAATATGAAGTACTTATTATATTATACGTTTCTTTTTGAATGCAGAGTCCAAAATTCAAAAGCCAAGTAACGGTCAACCCTTGATTTGGTGAACATAATTGTAGCAATTAATAAAAGAAATAAATAGAAACGGTCACGTTGCTTTGATTTAGCTGACCCATCAAAGCAAAGTATTTATAATTTAACCGGTAGGAAACGTAAAGGAACGTACCACCATAGAAATGAAATTGACAACATCTGTGCATTGATTCTGCAATATTTATTAAAGAAATTGATTCTGTAACATTTATTAAAGCAATTTATTAGCTAGCTTGAATTAAATAGAATTTCACGATGGAATAAACTTTGATAAAATAAATTGAAAATTTAAAATCTGCTATGTTTAATTGGACGTAATCCAAATATTAATTTTTTATCTCAAAATATTATTATATAAAATTTCTCAAAAGTTTCAATTAATTACGTTAAATAAAACCATTTAAAACTATTAAAATCTACGGGTCGTTACACTCTCCCCCACTCAAAACTTTTCGTCCCCGAAAAGGTAGGAGGTAGGAGAATAGAACAACCAGAAATAAAATAGATTGAAAGACAAGATAAACAATTAATTTAAAACTATATGAATTTTATTTGAAATATTTATTTGATAACTTCATTTGAAATTTAATTTTCTTTGATACTTTAATACTTTTCAAACTCCTTTGAAAACAATTATTTACATTATTACTTATATTTGCAAAGAAGCTATTGAAATATTAAATCCAAAATTCATAAATTTTTATTTTGTTTCAAGATACCTTCCAAATATTATTATTAGATCACAAATCATTTTTTTTTAAAAAATATGTTTATTTTAGATAAATAACTTCTAAAATATTTATAACACTAAAATTTCTATTAAACCATGTAGTATATTATTAAACAATATTTTTAAAAGATATATCCAACAAGGAAGGAAGGTAGATTTGGAAAACAGAATCAAGGTGAATAACTAAACTGAGCAGATAAGGTAGATGCAAGGAATAGTATCGGACACGAATAAATAATCTAGAACCATAAGAATTTAAATTTCAAATATTAATTCAAAATTTCTTTGTTGGGAAAAATACTTTTATAATAATACTTTTATAATAAAATACTATTATATCGAAATAAATTTTCCTTTCGAAAATACTTTTATAACTCGATGTTTCAACAAGTTTATCCTCGTTCTTGCAGACTCTGGCCATGCGTTGATCAGGCGCAAAGCTAGAATTCTTCAAGTACTTAGTAGACTTGTTTCAACACCCAGTGAAAATACTTGAAAAACCTTTAAAACAGATATGGAAAGTACAATCCAAACAAACAACCAAACCAAAACCTTTGTCCGACCATGGTTCGCAGATACACAATGGTTACGCCTGGATCCCCCAGGAAACAATCTGTATCCGTAAGCTTTCTCAGCCCTGTGAGTTACGCCATGATGACTAGTAGAGTGCAGGATACACAATGGTTACGCCTGGGTCCCCCAGGAAACAATCCGTACCTCTAGGCTGTCTTAGCCAGGGAGTTTCGCTACTATTCACGACCTACACAGATTGCAGGATACACAATGGTTACGCCTGGATCCTCCATGAAACAATCCGTACCCCTAGGCCAGACTCAGCCAGGCAATTGCGCTATGCAGTCGCGAGAGAAAAAAAAACCATGGGTTACGCCACGGTGGGAACACTCGAGTATTACGTCCGGAAAACCAAAAATCAGAGAGAATAATATCGATAGAATGAATCCACGATGTGGCCCCAAAGAGGATATCAAGCAGAAGGCACTTTCTATATCTTTACTTCGAAAATATATATCATATAGTACCTTTTCAAAACACTTTCAAATATCATACTTATATAAAGTCCATATATATAGGATTCCATTTTTCCCAAATCGAATACTTTCCAAAATCAATAGTAGATCAAATCATACTTATATAGACTTCGATTATATAAAATCTCTTTCCAGATTGAGTACCTTTCAAATCAATAGATTTCAAATCAACTTCATACTTATACAATCCATTTTATATAAGTTCGACCACTCCCAAATCAAGTGCTTAGTAATCTAAGGTTCTCAATTTCAAATCATTTCAATATCAATTCAGTTTCAAAATCATATATGATTTCACCAAATTTTCTTCCAAATTAAATATCTAAATTTCAAAGTTCCAAAAATAATAGGTTTAGAAAATTATCCCAGTTTCCAAATTAAAATAATTCAAGTCAAACAAATTCATTTCCAAAATACCATATAAGTACTGATTTTTAATTTCAATTTAATTTTCAAAACCAAATATTTTCTCAAAATCAATTATACTTAAAATGGTTTCCAAATTTATAATTATCGCTTTAAAACTTTTAAACTATCTATTTCTATTTGAAATATCCAATTTACCTTTCTGAAAACCATTATTCAAAACTATTTTTTTTTCAAAACATTTCAAAACTAAATTTATATTCTTTATCAAACATTTTATACTCTTTTAAATTTCTTAGCTTTGAAAATTTAATCTCGATTTGGAAGCGTTCGAACATTCAAAATAGTTAGGCAAATCAAATTTCCAAATTCAAGAGTTGAAAATCAACATAAATGAAATAATCAATTATTAAATCCGAAACTCGAGGACCGAACACCGGTCTCATTTTAAATTGTTTCAAATATATACATATATCTTTTGAAAATATCAAATTATACTTCGGAATTTGAAATCAAAAACGGTTTTACAAAATCACTTGCATAGAGAAGCTATTAAAGAGGCCTCTCCCCCACTATGAAACTCGAAAATCAATGTTGATGATGCGTGCAGTCATCACCGAAATTATTTTCCAACGACATAAGTGAGTTCTGGACTTCTATTTTCGTGAAATCTTCTTTTAAATTTCTTCAAAATTATTGGAATTCATTTGAACTCATTTGCAACATTTCTTATTCGGAAAAATACTTTTAAATCGTATTATTTTTATATATTTTCCAAAATCTTAAAACCATTCCAAAATACCGGAATTCAATTCTCGAATTTCAAATTTAACTCTACAGTTATAAATCATTTTTATATAAATCAATTTCTTATAATTTTTCAAAATTTCAAATCCTTTCAAAACCTTTTTATATAGAATAACATTTCTTATTTGCTTTATATATATAGGTATATAATCCTTATCGAAATTTTTTTCACTTTTATATATATAAAAAAATCATAGTTATCAAAATAAAATTTCGGTATAAACAATTTCAAAAATACAAACAAAACTCGATTTTCAAGGATGATTCAAGAATGGATTTCAAAACAAAGATAGCGATTTAATTTAGAGGAACTCCAATCAATAGAATCCTGATTCGAAGATAGACTCAATCGAAGATGAGATAATTAAATTACAAAATCGAAGATGGATATACTTCTATAAATCGCGGGCGACCTTTACCGGTCAACCGTGATTCCAAAATTAGATCGGTGTAGAATTCTGAGGCAATTCGACATTCGATCGCCAGAGATATAGAATTCGGCATAACAAGATATAGCAGCATCGTGAACCGAGGATATAGAAATCTTCGGCGAGTCAATGCCAATTGAAAAGGAGTTTTCACCCGCTTTACAAATCATTCAGTGGAGTTATGGGATACTCCGGAATCAAACGAATATAAATAGGGAGAGACATAATGAATTTCGAAACCGAGGGACATTCCAAAATTCAAAGGAAATCGAGTCAAAAGGAAGAGATTCAACTCGAGCGAAAGTGATTTTGTAAATAAATTTACCATATATGCTAAGTTTTGCCTAGAGCCAAAGCTTTGATACCAACTGTAACGACCCGCTATTTTGGACCATTCAAATCGATAATAAAACCATACATATCTGACTTGAATAATTCAAAATACCGAATTGTTAACTAAAATTTGGCAAAACTTAAAATATATAGTAAATAAATCAACCACAGATCACAGAGTAATATAATGCAGCGGAATAGATAAAGAATAGTAGTTCATGAAGCTACTATATACATCAGAGTTAGAAAAATACAACCGAATAGTTCAAATGCAGTGAAGTCTCCAATGCAACAGATGACTTCTCTGAACCAATCAACTGGAAAGGCTGGAATCTGAATCGATGGTTGGATTTCCAAATGAAGCTCCGAACTCCAAAGGTGAGTTTCAAATGCTGTATCACTCAGTCTGACCCGAGCGTAAAGAAAAACATAAAGCACTCGAGCCAGGATTAACATTCTTATATCAATAAATCCAACTCAAGTGAAATATCAACTGAAATACAATTAACTTAAAGGATGTTTGAGATAACCATCCTCTAAGGGTCCATGGAACTTTCTACAAGGTAGAAATATACACTATAACGCCGTGGTCATTTCAGCTTAATTTATACTTCAAAACCAAATCTCATTTTCACTTCAAATATCTCTATATTTCCCAAAATAGTATTTATATATATTAAATAATTTACACAGTGAAGTATTTTCAATTTCCTCAACTTAACAAATCGTTCCAACATCAACCCGACCTTCCCATTCAAATTAAATTCAATCTCAATTTATCAATTTAAATTCAACTCAATTCCTAAAATAACCACTTAAATTTTATCGATCTCAAATTTGGATTTATAATCACAAATACCCCTTTATATTTCCATATATTTCAAAACTTTAAGTATTTAGCGTTTCATCTAAATTTTCATTCAATTTAGTTTTCTAAACAATAAATTCAAATTTAGTTCAACCTAAATTTTCATTTCAATTTAATTTAGTTGCTAAATAACAAATTCAACTATGTTGATTTCAAATACAGATCCGAATCTCAACATAAACCATTTAAATTCCAATATAATTCAAGGCTTTAATATTTAAATGTTCTATACAACAGTTTCATATAGATCTCGATTTAACCTCATTATTATTCAGTCTTGAAATACTCCCTTATTAGATTCAATATCATTTAAGTAACCTTAAATTACATTTTACTCAATATTTTCTTTAATTTATTTAAACGCGAAATATTCATTAAATCACTTAAATTAAAAATCCAGTTATAAAATCATACCCTTTGATTTCCCATTCAAAAATTTCAAATCGATTTAATTAAATAAATCCTTATTTAAATACCATTTTTATAAACCCAAATTTATCTCCTAATCTTAATTATTCAACTTTTTACAACGGTAAATTTTGAAATATAAATCGCAAATAATACTCAAACATATTATGTGGATGAAATCAATCTCAAAAATATTATTATTAAATCTATATATAAAATTTCCATTTATATATATAATATTTTAAGAACCAATATTTATTAAATCCCATATATTTCTTTTCAATTGTACAAATTTGTTTTCAAAATATTTATATGGACCAACGGTGTCTGTATATATTTCCTATCATATAGTCAAGTGCTACGGATATTTATCATTTCAACCCGTACACTAAATATATACGGGTGGATATCATTTCAACCCGTAATCCCAAATTCAATTAAATGAAAATCGCTTGGGTTCATCATTTCAACTCATAATCCCAAATTCAATTAAATGAAAATCGCTTGGGTTTATCATTTCAACCCATAACGATTTTCTCCTATTCTAAAGTCCGTTCGGGTATGTATCATTTCAACCCATAATGATTTCTATACTAACAGGGAACTTGCAGAGTGATAACAGATATGAAAATAATAATAACAACAGGCATATATCATCAAAATAAATATAAACAATAAGATATGGTGTCATGTCCCATAAGTGAATAGTTATAGATAATAGCATATATAACAATTTAAATAACTACAGCCTCATATTTCAATTGTCGTTTCAGTTGAAATCAAATTTAATAAATAAAAGAACGTTAATCATGAGTGATTGCTCACCTCTCGAGCCTAGAGAATACAGAAGATGACACCCGTATGCATACTGCTACAGACACTGAAATTTGAATTATGGATCGAAGCAAAGAAAAATCGGCACGAATTCAACGATCAAAGCTGATAACAAGAATTGATGGAACAAGTCAGAACGGGATCGGCGAAGATAATGGTATGAGTGGACTCATATATATAACTATATATATAAAGTCATATTCTAAATTCAACACATATTAAATTAAATTGAATATATATGTATTTATATTTTCCAAAATCATTGTTTTTTTTAAAACACATAAATTAGAATCAAGCATATATACAATATGAAATTTGAAATAAATACTTATATAAACAGACTAATATAAATCATGTGCTAGGTTACAATACTAACATATTTTAGCTGTAAGAAAGAGTATAATGAAAGAAGTCAACATCAATTATAATATATTTATATAAACCAAATGTAACATATATTTAGTTGACATAACAAATGATTTCTTTTATAAAATAATATGCATTGGCGCTATTTCATAAAAATGCACATACAATACCATTTATATACGAACAACAAAAGTAGCTTATATATATAGATATACTATTTAAAATCAATATTTACATTTCAACTAATACCAGAAAACAAATATAAACTTTATACTTTATATATGTTTTATGGAAAAAGAGGAAAAAAAAACAGAACGCAAAGTGGATCCAACGTTTGGAATTCAGGGATTAGTCCTGAAGGCTAATACACCGTCGGATCATTTTTATTAAATTTTTGGATAAATTTCAGTAGAAGAGTAGCAATTTATTTAAAATAACGTGGTGTGAAATGAATTGATGGAATGAATAAAGTAACGTACTATTAGTACCCAAATAATCAAATGACATAATACGTTGGTTTCTTAATAACGACAGTAACGTTCAATTTGCTAAAAGTTAATTTAGGACGTTATCTTTGTCTTATTTTTAAGCGATTTATATATCACACCTCTTTTAAATTTAAGATCAGCTCATGGCACGGCGTATGAAAATTCAAATTCCATCGCATTATATATTTATATATCCAGTTTAGAAATGTATGAACTTATCAATTTTTTTTTGGCTATAAATGACGTAAATCACCACTGCTTATTAAATTTGTCGTGTACTGCGTTTAAATACTTCCAAAGCGTTTGTCAATATATTTAAAAGCTATAAAATGAAAGGAGTTAAAAGAGAAAAAAAGAAATAAAGAATATATATATATATATGTATATGTATATGTATATGTATATATAATAAAAAAACATGGGGAGAGAGACGAAGATACAGATGGTGGTACGTATCTTGTTCTATTCATAAGTAAATATCACCACGTTAAATTCCTTTGCATATTTTTAATTGCTATAACCAATGCTTTCATATATAACAGGTCCAATCTTATATACATAGCTACATATTATAAATGGTTATGAAAACTTATATATATACACCTTATAGTATAATATATATAACTAGATAAAATATATATATTAGATAATAGAATACAATAATATAGATGAAAAGTGAATTGCTGCAAGCTAAAATTTATAATAAAAAAACAAAGTGTTGCAGGAAGTTGAAAACAACAACTAATGCAATAATATTTATTATAAGTTTCGAAATCCATTAGACAAAAGAAAACACAGCTTGTATAACATATCCATTAAACAAAATAGACTATATATAGTACTAGTACATATTCATGCTATATGTAAACATTTAAAAACGAAACATATATTGCAATATGATACGCATACCGTTTATAAAAATATGGATGACGAGGGAAGGAGGCATAGAGTGGGTTGTGGCTCTTGACAGGTGGTTCGAGCTGTGGTGGCGGAGGCTTGACGAAGCTATAGAAAGGAGAACTGGTCCTTTTTCATTTTTCCATCATATGTGTTTTAGCATTGTAATGGGAAAATTCTCTTTTTTTTTTCAAGAAGCAACAGAGAGGAAGAAAAAATGAAGCTAAATAGGCTCAGAGATTACACGTTATAAATATTTAATATAGTTGAATGGTAGGAATGAGTAATCCAACAACTAAAATTGGAACCATGAAAATAGAGGGGTCAATCGCTAGAATTTAGGAGGTATGAATGGTAACGGTTGTTTGAATTGTATACCAAATATATAACTTTATATTCCATTATTAATTGAATAGGAGAAATGAATGGGTGGAGAATGAGCTGTCCATTTATGATATACTGTTACATATAATTTATTAAAGAAGAAACGGTAGAATAATGATAGATTTGAATTATATACTGGTGTGATGCAATAACAACGGTCAAGTTGATAAGGTGGATATTTAAACAATTTATTGCTTGATTAGAAAGCACGTGAGTATGGAAAGGCAAGGATATTAAAATGGAAAAAGGAATGGACAGAGAAATTTAAGCGAAGATAAAACGTACATGAATAAATATAGAGTAGTGGGATGGTCACGATAATTCAGTGGATAATTAAAACAACCTTTAATGCCACCAGCTGCACGTTCAAATCTTAAAAGGCAGAGTAACGGACCATATAATAAATTGAAACGATGGATTGATAACAGCTGCAAGTATATATTTAATAGAAAAGAATAGACAGAGAAAATTTTGTGAAACGTACTGAAAATAAATATGAAGTACTTATTATGTTATACGTTTCTTTTTGAATGCAGAGTCCAAAATTCGAAAGCCAAGTAACGGTCAACCCTTGATTTGGTGAACATAATTGTAGCAATTAATAAAAGAAATAAATAGCAACGGTCACGTTGCTTTGATTTAGCTGACCCATCAAAGCAAATTATTTATAATTTAACCGGTAGGAAACGTAAAGGAACGTACCACCATAAAAATGAAATTGATAACATCTGTGCATTGATTCTGCAATATTTATTAAAGAAATTGATTCTGTAATATTTATTAAAGCAATTTATTAGCTAGCTTGAATCAAGTAGAATTTCACAATGGAATAAACTTTGATAAAATAAATTTAAAATTTAAAATCTGCTATGTTTAATTGGACGTAATCCAAATATTTAATTTTTATCTCAAAATATTATTATATAAAATTTCTCAAAAGTTTCAATTAATTACGTTAAATAAAACCATTTAAAACTATTAAAATCTACGGGTCGTTACACATTCAAATAATAATCAATGAGTTTGTACAGCAGTATTTATATTTTTCTCGTATACACCGATTTATTTGAAATAATTCTAATGGGCCGAATGTCAGAACCGACCTATAATTAATTATAAGATACAAGATAATATAACATTTTGGAACCGTCTTGTTTCTCTAACTAACCCCTTCAATTCCATCTAGGGTTTTCTTTTCTTCGTTCGACTCTCCACTGCTACCTCTAATTTTAAGTTCCTCCTTTAATCTGATGAAATTTTTAGTTGATAATGGCTTCGTAAGAATGTCCGCTCTTTGATAAAAGGTTGTAGCGTGATTCACTTTCAGTCTCCCGTTTAAAACTCTCTCACGAACAAAGTGTAAATCAATCTCAATATGCTTTGTTCGTGAGTATAAGATCGGATTGGCAGCAAGAGATACGGAGCTAAGATCATCATACCAGATAATCAAAGTTTTTTAGATCAATTTTAATTCCGTGCAGAAGAGACTCGATCAAAGTGATTTCTGCTGCAGTGTTGGCTATCGATCTATATTCTGCTTCAGTGCTGGAGCATGAAATTGTAGCTTGTTTCTTGAAGCTTCGGGAAATAGGGTGGCTACCCAGGTAGCTGCGAAACCCTGATGTCGACTTTATGTCATCGGGGTCGGTAGCCTAGTTCGCATCTGAGTAAGCTTATATGTTTGGTTCTTTTGTGTTGTTGGAGTGAAGACCATGATTTAATGTTCCTTTCAGGAAACATAAAATATGTTTTACAGCTCTCCAATGGTCACTAAGTGGTTTATACATGTATTAACAAACTTTGTTTACACTATAGCACATATCTGGTCTGGTTATAGTAATGTATTGCAGAGCACCCACGATGATTCTATATTGTCTTTCATTAGCGATAGCTTCACCTTTGTCTTTTGAGAGTCAAAGGTTGTTAGTCATAGGGGTAGGTAAAGATTTGGTTTGATCCATGCTTGCTCTTTTTATCATGTCAAGTATATACTTTTTCTAACATAGAAAGGGTTCTGAATTTGATTTGTGTATAACTTCTATGCCCAGAAAATAATGAAGATCACCCAGGTCCTTTATAGAGAAAGCTTGATTCAAGTAAATGATAGTCTGATCTATGATTTTACTGTCATTCCTAGCGATAATAATACCATCAACATATATCCACATGTATGTGATTTTGTCTTGTTTGTATTGAAAATATAAAGAATTGTTTGATTGTGTTGGTGCAAACCCTAGTTCCAACAAGGCTGAATTGAGCTTCTCACTCCAGACACGAGGAGCTTGTTTCAATCCGTACATAGTTTTGTGTAGTTTACATACCAACCTGCCGTTGACTTCTTTCTTATATCCTTCAGGCTATTCCATGAATACATCCTATTTTAGATCTCCATTGAGAAAAGCATTGTTAACATCCAATTGTCTGATTCTCCATTTCTTATACAATGCAATAGTTAAAATAATTCTTATTGTAGTTGGTTTGACCATTTGAGACAATGTTTCATTAATGTCAAAACCATATTGTTGGTTATATCTTTTAGCCACTAGTCTTGCTTTATATTTTGATATGCTTCCATCTGGGTTCCTTTTGATTTTATAAGTCCACTTACACCCAACTACATTGCTGTCTTTAGTATAGATACAAGGCTCCATGTCTAAATTTTGATAAATTCTCTATATTCTTGATCCATTGCATGTTTCCAATTGTTGTTTGTACTGGCATCTTCATAGCTACTTGGTTCTGTTTGATCCGACTGTGCATTGTATACTTTAGGCTTAAAAAATCCACTTTTTGATCTTGTGATCATATGATATCCTGTCTTTGTAGGAGATGAGTCATAACTACTATTGTTGTCATTAGTGTGCTGAGACTTGGAGGGAGATGTATCTCCTTGCTCTAGGTTATTATCATCATTATGGCATGCGTCATTAAAGTTGTTGGAGACCTCTTGAGAAACATGACCTGATCCAGTTCCTTCTCTGGATAAAGTGAGTTACGGTTCTTTGCTTTTCTACAACTCTTCATCAATAGGGTTAGTGTCTCTATCATAAACAACAGGTACTGAGGGTATGAATGTATTGCCTTTGTCATACACTTTCATTGTTGTTTTGACATTTTTATCAGCAAATGGAAAAATACTTTCATTCAATAGAACACGCCTTGGAACAAATATCCTACCATTACTACTCAAATATCTGTATCCCTTCTGATTACTTGCATAACCTAGAAAAGTACATGGAGTTGACCTGAGACTTAATTTGTGATTATTGTAGGGTCTAAGACGTAGAAAACATAGACATTCAAATATCTTTAGATCATGATAGTCAGGTTTGACTCCAAACGGTACTTCAGTGGGATTCATATGTTTGATTACTTTTGTAGGAAGTCTGTTAATAATATAAACTGCTGTGTTGAAGGCCCAAGGCAAGAATTTCATAGGTAGGGAGGCTTGTGCTAAGAAAGTTAGCTCGGTCTCTGCTATATGCCTATGTTTTCTTTAAACAAGCCCATTCTGTTCTGATGTATAAGGGCAAGTTATTCTGTGAACCATACCTTTTTTCAGAAAGTATTCTTTTAATGACTTATATTCTCTACCTCCATCTGTCTGCAATATTTTGAGTTCATTGTTTGTTTGTTTCTCAGCTTGTGTTATGAATTGTATAACTGCCTTATGTGCTTTGACTTTGAGTTTAAGAAATATAACCAAGTATGTTTAGAATAGGCATCAACAAAAGATATATAGTACCTGAAACCATAGTCAGAGTTAATGGTGCTAGCCCCCATAGGTCTGTGGCCACCAGTTCTAGCAGTTTACTAATAATAGTGTTAGAATCCGCAAATGGAAATTTGTGACTTTGGCCTAGTTGACAGTAAGTGCATACATATGGTAAAGATACATCAAAAGAAATATTATTGTTCTTAAGAACTTGTTTTACAACATTTACACTAGCATGACCAAGTTTACATTGCCATAGATCAAAAGTTTCTTTGCCATTCTTTATACACGATTCAGAACTATTCTACCACATAGTTCTAATTTTTGCCCTTTTTTGTATTTCCAAAGCTGAACTTGTATAGACCCCTGTCCAATTTACCCTATAGCAGTATATCTTGACTCAGTAAGTCTTTTACTACACAAAATTTAGGGTGAAACTTACACATTGTTGTCATTAGCAAACTGAGATACACTCATTAAATTCCTTTTAATTTGAGGAACTCTTGACAAATTATTAAGGTAAAGATGTCTTTTACCTTGAATGCTGCTAGTTCCAACATGTGTAATATTTATGGCTTCATCATTTCTCATATGTATAGTACGCATATCTGTATATTCCTTATTGCCAAGATTGAGATTTTGGAGATTATTTGTGAGATGATTGGTGGCACCTAAATTTGTATACCAATCTTCACTGGTGATGTCCTCTGATCTAGTAAGTCCTTCTGAATTTAAGTGTTGCATTCTTGTGCCTTCCATATTGCTATGTTTGCACTGGAACCATAGTTTCTTTAATTTCCTTGACTTTGTTGATTTGTGTAATACTCGGTATTGAGTCTAAACACTACAAAAAAACAACCATTTTACAACGGGCAATGCCTGTTGTAATATGGATTTCGCAACTGGAATGCGTCCGTTGTATTAGGCCACGCTGTAATAGGTCGACCATATTTTATAACGGCCAACGCCGTTGTAATATGGATTTCGCAACGGGCAATGCCCATTGTAATACATGATATTGCAATGGTTTCCGACCGTTGCAAAATAAATGCAAATTTTAAAAAAATTACAGCAGCATCCATGCATAGTATAGCATCTAATAATTTAGAAGTAAATAAATTACAGCAGCATTTAGAAGTAATAAATAATAATTACAACTCCATGCATAGTATAGCATCTAATAATTACAGCAGCATCCATGAATAGTAATAAATAATAATTTAGAAGTAAATCACTTATTACAACTCCTAATAAGTTGATGTCGAATATGCTTTTAATGTGTACCATAGAATTCTCTTAAGCTAGCACTCCTTTCATATGTAGATATCCTACTGCTTCCATCAGCATACACCTGTATATTATCAGAATGATAGCCATTAAATACATAATTTGACATGGTAAGAGGATAATAATAACCTCTTAAACTGAAAGAGACATCAAAAATTTAGCAAATTCACCTTGCAAATTAGTACTTGGAAAAGCTTTAAATAACTTGGTATAGTATAGCTATACGTGCAATCAAGCCACTGCATAAGAAATAGGAAAAATGGAGCCAAAGGACTGTATAATAATCTCATTTGGAGGCAGACTCCTCCATAAACTCTTTGAATAGAATCAGCCATGAAAAATATTAAATTCCTTTCAATAAACTAAAGCCAAAAAATTATAAGAAACAAAATAATTCAACAATCAACAATCAGCGAAAATCCATTATACTAATCGCATAAAAGACTTGTAACCAAGAAAAAGATAATGATTTTGTTTATCACAATCAGGCAACTATAAATTAAACCCATTAAACCTCATCAGCTAAAAATCCCAAATTCAATTCTTTCGCAATAATCAATAAAACTAAATAATACCATTTCTGCATCACTTGTAATATTTTTGGCCACCGAACTTAGAAATGCCCGACCCACCAAAAAGCAGCAACTGCAAAAGTAACAAATGCAAAATAGCAGACAACATAGGAGCCAAAGGGAAGTTCAATGTCACAACAAGCATCTACATCTAACTCTACCCAACATGTAGCAGAATTTTTTTCACAAACCTCAACACATGCTAAAGGACAAAGTGCATCAGTCTACTCAAAACCAACATGGTGTAGAGCATGTAAGCAATAAGAAATCTGAGAAAAGAAAACAGAAAAAGGAAATGCCTACCTCTACTAGTAAGTGATTTGAAGTCCTCTCCTTCCCTAATTCAGAAGCTTCTACTGAGCAAGAGGACTTCGTTCTTGTCCATGCCGAATTTGTGAATAGTACTAAATTTGTACAACAAGTATCATAAAATATTATTGAAAAGCCTGAAGAACCTACATCAAACAATCATATGCCAAATATGTTTCATCTAACCTATAGTATGAGAAGGATATACAGGTAACCAAGCCACTACCAACAACAACAATGTGCCCCCTAAAATATTTACAAGGGCTAGAAAATCAGGTAAATGAATTTTATTTTCTGAAATATAACAGGGATTAATACTGATTTTAAAATGAGTTAAGTATTAACTATTGGTTTATTGGAGAATAACTATCTGCTGATAGAATTAGTCAGTTGGTGCTGAAAATAGACAAAAACCAGGACCGCATTCACAACAATGACCGTGGAACAAAGGTGAGAATTCTGTTACCATGGGACAAATTGTTATGGAATGTTATTGTTATTAATAAATCACAGCAGCAAATAACATGTACCGTTCAAAATATGGGAGGATATGTAATGACTTTAACCCTTATGTATGCCTGTAACTTGTTTTAGATGATAATACAGAGGATATATATGCTTTTGAAGATTTAATTGATATGGGGAACAACAAGGAAAATGTTGAACACTGCGTAATATGCAAAATGATGAATTCAAAAATTTTTATTGGAAAAGACATAATATGAGAACTGTTAGATACATTTGATACAAGATGAAGTTGTAGGCATTAATGATTTTGGGCAATAATTTGATGTAAAATTAAATCGATAGTATTAGGTAGTTGAAAATGTGTACCTCCATCATCTCTACAACCATCCTCCTAATCACTGTCACCTCACCACATCAAATCGCAAAACCCTATCGCTTGCTGGAATTCGAACAACCCAAGTCGAACTCAAATCGCCTGCAGCCTAATTCCTCGAAACCACCACATCGTGAACCAACCACAACATCAAATGCAAACGAAATTGAAAGTTTTAATTTCGGTTTTGAGAAAGTGATTTTGATTTTGAGGAGATTGTGGAAATCGACTTTTTTTCTTAGCGATTGATTTCGTTTGATTTAAAAAAAATTAACAAGAAAACGATCTCTTTTTACTCGATCCAAATTAGAGAAGCCATGTGCTAAAAGAAGAGAGCATCGATCGACATTCGATCGAGCAATTGAAGGCGGTAGCTTCAATTTTTCCCAAAGCCCTAATTTCGAGCAAAGAGGAACGAGCGGCCAACATTTTTACAGAGCAATAGAGGAACGAAATAAAAGAAATAAAAGGCCGACCTTGTTTTTTAATTGAAAATTAGGGTTTTGATGGGCACCTATTACAACGGACGTTTTTAGCCTGTCGTAAAATTGGCACCTATTACAACGGGCCTCAACGGACCGTTGTAATAGCCTTCTATTACAACGGACGACCGATGTCCGTTGTAAAAAGGGGGTTGTATATGACATCTTTTACAACGGGCATGAATGGACCGTTGTAATAGCCTTCTATTACAACGGGCAACCATTGCCCGTTGTAAAAAGGGCGTTGTAATAGGGCATTTTTGTTGTAGTGAAAATAGCACTGTCTTGGTGTATGTCCAAGTTTTTCATAAATTTGGCATTTTATTCTATTCCATCTATTATTTCTGCCTCTTCCTCTCTGACTGGTACTCCTCTCTGATTGTATGATTCTTGTCTGATATTTGGATTTTCTTTTTTTCCTCCTTGAGTCTTGTTTTTAGAACTTGAAGCATAGTTTATTGCTAGATTTGTATTACATTCTTTTCTTTGCTCTACCCTCCCTTCATATGATAGGAGAATTGAATGAACATACTGCATGTTGGGTAGATTTTGTTGAAATGAAATGATTGCAACAACAGATTCATATTCAGTATCAAGACTTTTTAGTGTAGTGAGAATTTTCTCAATCTCTGACACTGTGTGACCAGCAGTGTCAAGAAGATCACAATATAATTTTATCTTGGTTAAGTACTCTCTTACAATCATATTATCCTTCTCTAAGTTCTGCAGTTGACGCTTATAATACATGATTCTTGCTGCTGATTTTGCATTGAATATTTGTTTTATTGTAGTCTATATCTCATAGGAGGTCTTACATCCAACAATTTGTGACAACAAGCTTGAACTGATGGATGATAGCAGCCATGCTGCCAGTAGACTATCTTGTCTCTGGTAGTTGATGAACTCCTTGTTGATGACTCTCTCTTCTTTGTTGTTTGTGATCATTCTTGCAAGTGTAGCAGTGCCATACAGATAATCTTCTAGCCCATCACCTTTTATGCTCGTTTCGACTTAATATTTACATAATAAGAAGTTGTTTTCATCTAATGCAGTGGTGACTAAATGATTCTTTGGTTTAATAACGTTGCAGGGTTTCATTTCAGGCTCAGGTGGTTTTTGATTTCTTGGTCTTGACCCTTCCTGATTCTTGTTTCCACTTGATGCTGTAAATGAAACATCATCGTCTTCGTTCATAATGGATTAACAGGAAGCGATGTTGAGATTCTTGATGAGACTCTATCACTGTGCAGTCGGACTTGCAAAGCTTTAAGCAAGATTCTTGGCAAGGCACTTTTGATGGAGTTTCTTGATGACTGATACGGTGAGAATGATGATACTACAATCTCAGATGATGAGAATGCAAAAACTAAGAGCAACCGAAGGTGGTGGATGATGATCTTGATCTGACACCCTTTCAGGATGGCTTAATGATGCTGCAGACTATTCTCTAGTGAGATTACTGTCGTTTGACAGTTTTATGGCTTTGATACCATAAAAGTGTTTTGAAGAAGATAAGATAATTTGCACTGATATAGTATTTTCATTCGAATAATAATCGATGAGTTTATATGGCAGTATTTTATACCGTTCTCGTATACACTGAGTTATTTGAAATATTGCTAATGGGCTGAGTAGCAGACCCGGCCTGTAACTAATTATAAGTTACAAGATAATATAACATTCGGGAACCGTCTTATTTCTCTAACTCAAATAATCCAGAATATTGCTTTTTGCAGTTACCTTGAAGCTATAGAGAATTAAATATCCTTTCCAGAGAAGTATATGCCTAAAGATGAATTCCCGTTTTGTTATCAATTTTTTTTCATCATCCTAAGTACTTAAATTTTGTTTCTGGAAAAGGAATATTAAAATACATCAAAGGATTACAACTGTGGCTAATATAATTTATAATTGAAGACTGTGATACATAAAAATGTAAAACAACACAAAATAATGTTAATGTAAAAGTAAAGAGTTGTAAGATGATGATGAAGTAAATGAAATTAGAATAATAGAAATGAAATATGTACCTTCACTAATAAACCAGTACTTATTACCAATCAATGAGGTTCCTATATATATGAACTTACATGATTCTCCATCTCTCTCCCCCTAGGCTATTGTACTAATTTTTATGCTGAAACACATGATTAAATGTTAATAAATAAATAAATGAAACATAAAGGAAGTTTCCAAATAAGCAATTTCATTTCTCTTATGCCAATTTCCATTCAACGAACATTTAAAAAAGAAACTATACTATTGTTAATAAGAAAGGAAATTTGCTCATGCTTATCTATTTTACATCTGAGAAGTTCCAAATAAGGTACCTAAGTACAATTTATATCAGGTAGGAAATAATAATCGACCTGTATTCATGTCAAGTTCCAAATCAGGTATCTGAGAATTTTGCTATGAATTTATTTTTCTAATTTAGATTAATTATTTGTTATGGGTTTACAATCATTAAATTTCATTTCCAAATTAAATTATAACCGACCTGTACTCAAAAGATCATCATTTAAATTTAAATAATGAATTAAATCCTTTCCATTTGTATTCTTTGCAAATTAATTTTTGAACTTTTGTGTTAAATTTGTGCCGGACTTGGAAATTTCAAGTTGAGAATCAGTATATTTTGGTGTCTAACATGTATTGTGATGCACCAGCTGATAATGCACCTGATACTACTAGACCAAAACGTGCAATACACAAACCAACAAGATATTTAGGCTGCCAAGCAACAAATAGTTAAAAGCAAGAGGGACCACGTCTGGCAGTAAAAACAAATGTTAGTTATAACCAATTTCTGCATTTTCTTATAATTTAGCTAGGAAAGGTGGTTACACCTGAAATAGTAGTGAATGGACCACTTTCCTTTAGTTTGTTATAATCCAGTGGCTAAGAATCCTAGGCTTCAGCTATAAGAGGATGGTTATGTATTCGAAATGAACTAGAAAAATATACAACCTTCTTCTCCAATTCTATTTTCTCTGTTTCTTTTTCTTTACTTGCCTTAATGTCTGCACTGAAAACTTGAATCCTATCAATTTGGTGCTTTCATTTTCATCACTCTCCTCCCACTCCTATACCACCATGGTTCACACAGCACAAGACCGAAATCGAGCCATTGATGAAGCCATTTCTCAACTCCGCGACGACTCCACCAATCATACAACCTCCATGGATTCCATGCGCTCCGACATCTCTAACCTTCAAAATTCCATGACTACCCTAACACAAATGATACAAGACCTCAACGTCAAAGTCACTTCCCCACCACCTCAATCACAAACAAACCCTCAACCCTCACCAAACAATGGCCGACCACCACCACTACTCACAACTCCACTCCATCAAACCTTCCACCCCAACCCAATAGCCGTTCGAACCCCAAAATGCGAATTATCCCGCTTTAATGGATCTAACCCCCTGGATTGGATATTTCAAGCGGAACGGTTCTTCACCTATCATGCCACACCGGAAGAACAACGGATTGAACTCTCAAGCTTCTACATGGAAGGACAAGCGTTTACATGGTTTCAATGGATGTACCGGAACAATCAACTTTTTTCATGGCCGGCTCTCACAAAATCAATCGAACAAAGGTTCGGCCCCTCTACCTTATTAACCCTCAATCTTCTCTATTTAAACTCCGACAAACCGGATCCGTAGACGATTACCAAGCAACATTCGAAACACTAAGCAACCGTATTACATCTCTCTCTCCCGAATCCTTCCTCCATTGTTTCCTCTCCGGCCTCAAAACACCAATCAAAAACGAGCTACACATACTTCAACCGACATCACTTTCCCAAGCAATCGATTTAGCGAAACTTATTGAAACGAAATTCGCCGACCAACGCTCCACCTTCTACAAACCAAGCCCACGCTCCTCACATACAAACCCACCTTTGTTATCATCTGCACCTCCCACTCAGTCCACCCAACCTCAAACTCTTCACCACAGCTCACCAAATAATCAATCCACCTCCACAAACTTCCCTGTTCGCCGTTCTACTTCATCCGAAATGGCCTAGCGCAAAGCACATGGACTGTGCTTTTACTGTGACAGTAAATATACCCCCGGCCACCGTTGCTCTACCTCACGCGCCCTCCTTCTCCTTCCAGACACAACCACCGATTCAAATGACCCCGACCTGGCCATAACCGAACCACCTATTGAACCAACCACAGACGTCTTTGACCCCCTTAACCAACCACCAGCCGTAGAAACCCACATCGACCTATCCACCAACCCTGCCGACTTCAGCCTTCACTCCATGGTTGGTGCCGCCAGCCCCCGCGCCTTGCGCTTCTCAGCTAACATCTCCGGCCAGCAGATCCTAGCCCTAGTTGACACCGGATCGACTCACAACTACATCCACCCACGTGTCGCTTCGTTTCTTAAATTACCATTCGAAGAGAAATCGCAATGTTATGTCACGGTTGGGAATGGAGCTAAATTGCTTAGCAAAGGGATTTGCAGAAATGTCCAATTTACGTTACAGCAATTTTCATTTGTGGCTGATTTACATTTATTGGAGTTTATGGGTGCTGATATTGTTTTGGGAATACAATGGCTTGAAACATTGGGCCCGATTACTACCGATCTAAAGGCACTTACCATGAGTTTTGTCTACAACCAGCGATTTATTACCCTATCCGGCCTTTCTAATTTTTCACACCCCAAAGAATTCTCTCTACACTAATTAAAACGCCTTGATTCCACAAATTCCATCGCGTCATACTTCCACTTACAAATCACCCCAATATCGCCTTTTACTCAAACCACCAAACACATTCCACCTCCTATTCAAAAGCTATTGGACCAACACACCACCATCTTTCAAAAACCAACCGAACTACCTCCTCATCGTTTTCTTGATCACCACATCAATTTAAAGCCCAACCAACCTCCGATGAACGTTCGTCCATATCGATACCCCCATTTTCAAAAAAATGAAATTGAAAAACAAATCTGTGAAATGCTCCTCACCAAGTTTATTCAACCATCCACTAGCCCATTTTCATCACCAGTCCTCCTCGCAAAAGAAAAGGATGGAACATGGCCTTTTTGTGTTGATTATCGCGCTCTTAACGCCATCACAATCAAAGATAGATTTCCCATCCCGACCATCGACGAACTATTGGATGTACTTCATGGTGCTACATACTTCACCAAACTAGATTTGCGAAGCGGTTACTTCCAAGTACGTGTACACCCTCCCGACATCCCTAAAACAGCGTTCCGAACTTATGAAGGACATTACGAGTTTGTCGTCATGCCCTTTGGACTCACAAATGCTCCATCCACCTTCCAAGCAACCATGAACAGCATCTTTAACCCATACCTACGGAAATTTATTTTAGTATTCTTTGATGACATCCTCATATATAGCCCTACCCTTACCACTCACATTTCACACCTCCAAATCACCCTCCAAATACTATCCAACCATAAATTCTTCATCAACCTATCCAAATGTGCCTTCGCCTTCACTGAAATTGATTACTTGGGCCACATTATTTCAAGCCAAGGAGTTCGAGTCGACCCCAATAAAATCCAAGCCATGCTTGATTGGTCCGTTCCAAAAAATACAACGGAACTCCGTGGATTCTTAGGTCTCACGGGATATTACCGTAAGTTCATCCAAAGCTATGCCAAAATCGCCAACCCACTTACCAATCTACTAAAAAAAGATGCCTTCCTTTGGACCAATGCCGCAACCGAAGCTTTCAATGCCCTCAACACGCCGTTACCACCACTCCAATCTTAGCCCTACCCGATTTCACTCAAACATTCACCATCCACACCGACGCGTCCATCGCCGCCATAGGCGCCGTTCTCTCTCAAAATAAACACCCAATTTCTTACTTTAGCAAAACTCTCCCTCCCCTCCTTCAACGGGCATCCACCTATAGTCGCGAAATGTACGCCATTACTTCCGCCGTCAAACGTTGGCGTCATTACCTCCTCGGCCGCCATTTTATCATCATAACCGACCACCAAAGCTTACGCCAACTCACTACCCAAATTATACAAACTCCGGAGCAACATCGCTGGCTGACTAAACTACTAGGATTTGATTTCACCATCATTTACCAACCAGGTTCGTCTAACACTGTAGCGGATGCACTTTCCCGCTGGACTTCTACAGCCCAGCCCAAATCCACAATTAACTTACAGGCCCAACCTTCCAATTCTTCATTTCCCACAAATTCAGAAATTCATGAACCATCCACCCAAATTAATTCACCTCCTCCTTCCCCTACATCTGCAGCTACACCGCTACCTCCAATTCCACCATCACAAATCACACCGCCTCAACTGCAACTCCACCACTCCACCCAAATTCCCCTCGCCCCACTACAGCCACCCGCGCAAAACCCTCCGCATCGCCAGCAACAGCCAACCTCGCCCCATCTCCACACCATTCTAACACCTAAATTTCTTCTCACCGAACAAATCAAGGCCGCCACAGCAGTCGACCCCCTCGCTCAGCAACTTCGGCAGCAAGCAGCTACTGGATCCACTTCGGTTCAATTTCGCAATGGTCTTCTCCTGTATAACGGCAGAATCTTTGTCCCTGACACTCAGAATTTGCGTCAGCATATCATCTCCACCCTCCATGGGTCCAAACTTGGTGGGCACTCAGGTATCAAAGCTACCACTGCTCGTATCTCTTCTAACTTTTATTGGCCCAAATTGTCTACTTCTGTCAAACAGTTTGTCAATCAATGCTCTACTTGCCTGCAATCAAAACCCGAAAACACACCACCCAAAGGCCTGTTACAACCATTACCCATTCCCACTCGCATATGGGAAGATATCTCCATGGACTTTGTTACGCATCTACCACCGTCATCCGGGAAAACATCTATTTGGGTCATAGTCGACCGCTTGTCCAAATACAGCCACTTCATCGCCCTCCCAACATCCAGTTCTGCAGCCCAACTAGCCCGCTATTTCATACAAGACTACGTCCGTCTACATGTTTTTCCCCGTTCTATTTTCTCCGATAGAGACCGAGTTTTTATCAGCCACTTTTGGAAAGAACTTTGCCGAATACATGGCACAGACCTGAAAATGAGCAGCGTCTATCATCCGCAAACGGACGGCCAAACCGAAGTTGTGAACCGCTGCTTGGAAACCTATTTACGAGCACTTGTTGGTGATACACCCAATCGATGGGTTCAATTTCTTCCATGGGCTAAATGGTGGTACAACACCAATCACCACTCGTCCCTTGGCACTTCTCCATTTCAGATGGTGTACGGTAGACCCCCTCCAATTCTCGCTGACTATAGTGCAGGAACCACCAACTTACATGAACTCGACGAATGGCTCCTTGATCGCGATGACCTACTCAAACAAATCAAAACAAACTTGGAAAAAGCCCAAACGAGAATGACGAATCACGCCAACCAACACCGCACGGATAAATAATTTAGTGTCGGCACATGGGTCTTTGTTCGCCTCCAACCATATCGCCAAAGCTCTCTCGGCACCACACACCACAAACTTGCCCGCAAATACTTCGGACCCTATGAAATCATAGAAAGAATCGGTGTTGTCGCCTACAAACTCCAACTCCCCCACGACTCCAAAATCCACCGGGTATTCCATGTCTCCCTCCTCAAACACTGCCCTAACCCACACTCTACCACTCCCACCACCTTACCCCCACTTTCCCACGAAGGACACCCAGTCTACCAGCCTGCCAATATCCTCGCTCATCGCCACCTAAACCCTTCCAAACACCAAGTACTTATCCAATGGCAACGCCTCGACCCAACTGAAGCTACATGGGAAGACTACACGCAGCTAACTCACAGTTTTCCCCACCTCAACCTTGAGGACAAGGTTGCTCCTGCAGGGGGAGGTATTGATGCACCAGCTGATAATGCACCTGATACTACTAGACCAAAACGTGCAATACACAAACCAGCAAGATATTTAGGCTGCCAAGCAACAAATAGTTAAAAGCAAGAGGGACCACGTCTGGCAGTAAAAACAAATGTTAGTTATAACCAATTTCTGCATTTTCTTATAATTTAGCTAGGAAAGGTGGTTACACCTGAAATAGTAGTGAATGGACCACTTTCCTTTAGTTTGTTATAATCCAGTGGCTAAGAATCCTAGGCTTCAGCTATAAGAGGATGGTTATGTATTCGAAATGAGCTAGAAAAATATACAACCTTCTTCTCCAATTCTATTTTCTCTGTTTCTTTTTCTTTACTTGCCTTAATGTCTGCACTGAAAACTTGAATCCTATCATATTGCTGGGGCTATTCTTACCAACTTAGATGACATGCCGGGTATGCTGGAGAAATATTGTGGCTGGTAACACAGTATTCCCTTAAATCACATAGCTATATGTGCACGTATACTGTACTGATGCAGTTTTATGTTATCACTGATACAATTATTATTTTGTACTTTGTGCGCTCCCTTCCTAACTGAATTTTAATTCAACAGTGCTCACAGTCTGCATTTGTAATTACTGCTCTCTTTAGAAATGCACCCCTTTTTTTTCTTTTGGCAGTATAATTAGGAGTGCAATCGCACTCTTTATGTAAATTTATTTTGTTGTTAAAGTTCCTGATCCCAAAAACATGACTACATAAAGTGATACCACATCTAATAGACAATTGTTATAGGCAGTATTGTGTCAAGTTCTTAACATTATTAGCTTTAAAAATGTCAAAATAATAGTTTGCTTGACAGTAAATGACATTTAACCAGACACTGGTATGGAACGATCTCTTATTATATTTATATATGTATTAATGTATTATTGATGTAATCATGCATGCCAATTAAAGTAATTTGTGGAGTTGATGTATACTTCATAGTAAGAATAGTGTGTATGTGTGTTTGTGTCTATATATACATATACATACCCACACAAATGTGTGAGTGTGTATGTGCGTGCGCGCGGGTGCATTTCGTATGTGTATTTGTTGCTTTTAATTTGTATCCCTGCCATTAAATGCTCTCATTCTGTGAAGCATAACAATTTGAAATTATACGAAGCATAATTTATATTTTGTGTGACATTTTGATTGATGCTCTTTTTTATATTATTTGAAAATAATAATTGAGTTAGAATCTTTGTGTGGGATTATGTTAACTTCACTGCTGTTGTGCTTTAATAGGACAGTGATGGTTCTGCATAGATTTAAAAGAACACTTTTACGAGGAAAATTATTTGTCACTTGAAGTTTAATTTGTAATCTGCATATTGTGTAGTATTTTCAATTGGATTTTTATGTGTTTTGATAAGTTCTCTAGCTGTAAAAGTTGTCACAATTGGGTTTCATATAGAAATTATGTCGTTCAGTTCTATTTGACATAAATTAATTTACTTGACCAACGTTTTAAATTATCCTGTGAAGTTTTGATCTTCCAAATCAGTGTAAAAAATCAGTAAAAAATGTAATAAAGAAGCGATTGTTATCCAAATGTTTACAAGTATAAACTGAAAATTACTTTTCAACATCTCAAGCAATTCTTTACTGATTATTTAATATCAAAATGCTAGACATTTCCAATATTATGGGAGTGTAGAATTTTTTTTTATTTAATTACCTATGAAATGTATTAATTTAGCTAATTTACAGTAGCTACGAAGATTAATCCATCCAAATCACAATGAAAATTTAATCAGTAAGAAGTAGTTAGAGGGAAGTATCTTTATTGAAACGATTGCAAGTATAAAGCAAGTTATAGTTATTACCAAACATAAGTCACTCATTCATATCCATAACTTACCACTAATTTCCATTCATCTGCTAAAAAAACTAAGTTTTACATGCATTGCAGCCCATTGCTCCGCAAGCCTCAGGTCTTTCAATAATCACCTCAGCATCTCTTTTAAGACAAATTATTTGCTCTTTGTACTCTGCATCACTTCTAATGCTACCGCTTGCTCTTCTCTTAATGCACATGTCTTTGCTTCTATTTTTTATCTTCTCCCTCCTCTGCTTTTTTATTCTAGCCACAGTTCCGCTCTTCTAAGCCTCCATGATGTTCCTTTCTAGTATGCAACCACTGCTTGATATCTGATGCAGCGCGAGATAATAAACGACTTACCTTAAGTCAAATCTGCTCCACCATAGGTCGAAGAAGAAGATCGCTCTTCATCTTTAGGTCGCGAGCGACCTACCGTATGTCGCAGATCCAAGGCCGACCTTCCCTAGGTCACGAACCCTTCACCGAGCCATCGTACGTCGCTACGTGACCTATCTCCTTCATCAATTCTTTAAGTCGCGTGCAATTCACTCCATCCCTAGGTCGCTCCTCATCTTTAGGTCGCGAGGACGAAGGTCGATCCAGATTTCCAAAGCCGCTTCCTTGTGTCGCAAATCCCATCCTTATGTCGCTCCAGTGAGTCGTCTCCAGAAGGTCGCGAACGAAGATAGGTCGTGAAGCTTAAGTCGCAAGCAGAACACCTTAAATCGCGAACAAGACGAAATTGTAGGTTGCGAACAACTGTAACTCGCTGCCATGCTTGGTTAGGTCGTTACATGTAAGGCGCATTGTTTGTTTTGTTTTTAAGTCACGTGTGTTGCTTGTTTAGGTCGAATTGTATGCTAAGTCGTCTGTGTGACTCGTGTATTGTTGAGTCATATGATGTGGGACTTGTTATGTTGTGTGAGTGTTGTAACACTCCCTATAAATAGGGGTGTGTTGTCGTTGTAAAAGGGTTGTTGAATTTTGAATAAAATTTAGTTTGTATTTTGTGCCTCCATTAAAATTGAAAGTTGAGTGTGAGCTCCTTTCTCCATTTTTGGTTATTCGAGTGCGCTCGAATCAACGGACTTGAAGCCGATTCACGGAATCTCGTGTGTGAGATCAACGTCGAAGAATCGTAGATCTTTTTAATACGGTATCGTGCACGATCAACGTGTTGAAGATAGCCAGAATTCGGTATCTCTTGAGATCAACGAATTTGGGCACTTGAGTATCTTTAATCCATCGATTTATATTGTTTCATCTAATCGGTTCATCGATTAGTTTGACATGAAATCTTCATTTCGTCGTCATCGTCATAATCCGCTACATCAGTTTGGTATCAGAGCTAGACTTAGCCAATCATAGCTAAGCCGAGCCTGTTGGAGCAAAGAGAAGTGTTTAAAGCCGAGAGTTAAAGTATGTTTGGAGATTATTTGATTCAACAATGCCTCCGAGAAGAGATAATCGTCATCAGAATATTGCAGATGTGTATCGAAGAGAAGAAGCTGAGGCAATGGAACAACGCACCAATGAGAAGTTCAATGAAGGTGTTGAGAAGTTAGAGAAGTTGATGATCGACATGAATCAAAGTCATAGGAGAATGTCACCAATCTCGAATCATGGAGGAAACAGAGTTTCGCCATCGGTTACGAAAGCGAGGAGGGCGTCGCCACAGTCGTATCGAGATAGAAGAGAATCATCAGTTTCAACGACGCGAGATCACCATGGGTATAGAAATGAAGAGAGAAGGACTCCACGTGAGTTTGAGAATGAACCATATCATGATGATGAAGACATGGTCGAAGGGACGTGCGTGATCGTAGAGATGTTGATGGTCGAGATCGATTTCGAAGCACATTTGATTATAATGAGGATGATTATAGATGTAGTGTTCATTATCGAGATCGAGACCAAGTGCGAAATCCATATCGGGATATAGAAGATGATCGTCGATGGGAGTCGGGGATGAAGATGGAAATTCCAGAATTCAATGGTGGTATGATAGCGGAAGAATTTTTGGATTGGTTATCTAATGTTGAAGAAATTTTTGACTTCAAAAAAGTTCCTGAGCATCGTAGAGTTAAGTTGGTTGCTACTCGTTTGAGAGGAAGAGCTATGGTATGGTGGCAACAAACTAAACTAACACGGGAAAGGATGGGAAAGTCAAAGATTGTCTCATGGGAGAAGATGAAGAAGTTAATGAAGGCTACTTTCTTGCCTTATAACTATCAATCCCTTATGTATCAGCGATTGCAGAACTTGAGACAGGGAACAAAGTCGGTGAATGATTATGCGGATGAATTTTATCAATTGATTGCGAGGAATGATATCATGAAGACAGAGGAACAATTGACCGCTAGATTTGTTGGAGGGTTGAGAATGCAGATTCAAGATATGGTGAATATGTTTGATCCGAGATCTGTCGCTGAAGCACATCAAAAGGCTCTAGCTTGGGAGAAGCAAGGCAGAAGAGGTGGTGGTGTGTTTACCAATTCCAACAATCAAGTGAAAGGGGCTAGTAGCAATGCGAATGTTTCCAAGGCTGTTAATAAACCGGTTGTTAATGAAGTTGCTAAGACCAAAGTCAACAACAATTTCAAGTGCTATAATTGTCAGGAGTTTGGTCACAAGAGCAATGAATGTCCGAAACAAGAGATGAGGGTTGTAATTTGATGATGAGGAGATCGTGTTTGACACCAAAGCAAGAGGATGATTCAAGTTGGCTAAGGAGTAATATTTTTCAGTCAACGTGCACTATTTTGGGAAAGGTTTGTAAATTTGTTATCGATGCTGGAAGTTGTGATAACATTTTCTCTACAGAAGCTGTAAAGAAGTTGGCATTGAAGACTAAGAAGCATCCTAAGCCCTACAAGTTAGCTTGGTTGAGGAAAGGTGGGGAGGTGAAGGTTAGTAGAAGAGCTTGTGTAATTTTTTCGATTGGGAAGAAATACAAAGATGAAATTTGGTGTGATGTGTTGACATGGATGTATGTCATCTGTTGTTAGGGAGACCGTGGCAGTATGATAGAGCTGTGCAACATGATGGTCGTACTAACAGCTACAGTTTCATGTTCGAAGGCACAAAAATCACTTTAATTCCCAAGAAGCGACAACAAGAAGAAAGCAAGTTGGAGGAGATTGAAGAGCTGAAAACTTTGCTATCTTTGAAGGAGTTTGTTAAGGAAGTGGAAGATGAGCCTGAAGCGTTTTTGTTGATCGAACGTGAAAGTAGTGAGAAGGTTGAAATTCCATAGGAAGTCAAACCGGTGTTGGAGGAATTTGAGGATGTGTTTCCTGAAGAGCTGCCCAAAGAATTACCACCATTGAGGGACATACAACATCAGATTGATCTTGTTCCAGGAGCTGTGTTACCGCATAAACCACATTACAGGATGAGTCCAAAGGAACATGAGGAGTTGAGAAGGAAGGTGGAAGAATTGCTTGAACAAGGGCGCATACAAGAGATCTTAAGTCCTTCTGCTGTACCAGCATTGTTAGTGCCTAAGAAGGATGGTTAGTGGAGGATGTTTATGGATAGCAGGGCATTGAACAAAATCACTGTCAGATACAGATTTCCGATGCCGAGGCTTGATGATCTGTTGATCAAATCAGTGGGTCTGTAATCTTTTCGAAGATTAATCTTAAGAGTGGTTATCATCAGATTCGAATTAGACCAGGGGACGAATGGAAGACAACGTTCAAGACAAGAGAAGGATTGTATGAATGGCTGGTTATGCCGTTTGGTCTATCGAATGCACCAAGTACATTTATGAGGGTGATGAACCAAATTTTCAGGCCGCACATTGGGAAGTTTGTGGTAGTTTACTTTGATGATATTTTGATTTACAGTGCTAGTACAGAAGAGCATATTCAACATTTGCGAAAGGTGCTAAATATTCTTTGTCAAGAACAATTTTATGCAGCAACGAAGAAATGTGTGTTTATGGCGCGGAGTGTTTTATTTTTGGGGTATGTTGTATCGGAAGAAGGAATACAGGTGGATCAAAGTAAAGTTGAAGCAATCATAGATTGGCCACAGCCCAAGACTATAACAGAAATCCAAAGTTTTCATGGGTTGGCTTCATTTTACCGAAGATTTATACCACATTTTAGTAGTGTGATGGCACCTGTTACTGATTGTATGAGGGGCAAATAGTTTTCATGGTCGGAGGAAGCAGGAGTTGCTTTTGAGCGAATCAAGGAACTTTTTACGACAGCACCAATTCTAGTATTACCAGACTTTCAGTTATTGTTTGAACTACATACCGATGCATCTAAGGTTGGAATTGGAGGGGTGTTAAGTCAGAGAGGCCGTCCTATTGCTTATTTCAGTGAAAAGCTTTCGGGAGCCAAGATGAGATATAATACTTATGATATAGAATTTTATGCTGTTGTGCAAGCCGTGAAGCATTGGAGACACTATTTGTTCCATAAAGAATTTTTTCTGTATACTGATCATGAAGCATTGAAACATTTGCAGGGACATGACAAAATTGCAGCCAGACATGCTTCGTGGATTGCATACTTACAACAATTTACATTTGTTGTGAAACATAAATCGGGAATTACAAACCGTGTTGCAGATGCATTGAGTAGAAGGATTCATTTGTTGACTACAATGAAGGTTGAAGTAACAGGGTTTGAAGTACTTCCAGAATTGTTTGTTGAAGATCCTTACTTTGCGAAGATGGTAGATGAAGTCAATAAAGGGAAGACGGATGAATATGTGATGATAGATGGGTTTCTATTCAAGGGGAATCGATTGTGCATACCAGAGTGTAGCTTGCGAATGAAGATTGTGAAGGAATTACACGAAGAAGGACATATGGGTAGAGACCGTACGTTACAGTTGATTTCTCAATCTTATTTTTGGCCTTCCATGAGAAAAGAAGTTGAAAGATTTGTGGAGAGATGTCACATATGTCAAGTTTCCAAAGGGACAGCTACGAATGCAGGATTGTATATGCCATTGTCTGTGCCTACCAGACCATGGGTTGATATCAGCATGGATTTCATTTTGGGTTTTCCAAAAACTCAATGTGGAAATGATTCCATATATGTGGTGGTAGACAGATTTTCGAAAATGGCACATTTCATAGCTTGTAAGAAGACTGTTGATGCAGTCCGTGTTGCTCAGTTATTCTTTAAAGAGATTTATCGATTACATGGGTTACCTGAGACCATTGTTTCTGACAGGGATACTCGATTTCTAAGTCATTTTTGGTTGAGTATGTGGAAGATGGTTGGAACGAAGCTGAATTTTAGTAGCGCCTATCATCCACAAACAGATGGGCAAACGGAAGTGGTGAATATATCATTGGGAAGCTTGCTTAGATGTCTTGTGAAAGATAATTTGAAGAGCTGGGATATGAAGTTATGTCAAGCGGAATTTGCACATAATCATGCTGTTAATCGAAGTACTGGTTTCAGTCCGTTTCAAGATGTTTATTCTGCAATTCCAAAGGGACCGTTGGAATTGTCAACAGTGCCAATTCAGAAAGGAGTTGTTAAACGAGCTTGTGATTTTGTTAATGAGTTGCAGGGGTGTCACAGAACTGTTCATGAACGATTACTTGCATCGAATGAGAAGTATAAACAACTGGCGGATAAGAAGCGACGGAGTGTGGTCTTCAAAGAAGGTGATTTGGTTTACGCCGTATTGACGAAAGATCGTTTTCCAGTTGGAACTTTCAATAAACTGAAAGCTCGCAAGATTGGACCAGTAGAAATCTTCAAGAAGATCAATGATAATGCGTATCAGTTAAAGTTGTCCGGAAATGTTCATACTTCTGATGTTTTTAATGTCGAACACTTAATTCCGTATTATAGGGAGAAACTTGTCGAAGAAGAAAATGGTGTGAATTCGGGGACGAATTCTTTCAACCAGGGGAGGATGATGCAGCGCGAGATAATAAACGACTTACCTTAAGTCAAATCTGCTCCACTATAGGTCGAAGAAGAAGATCGCTCTTCATCTTTAGGTCGCGAGCGACCTACCGTATGTCGCAGATCCAAGGCCGACCTTCCCTAGGTAGCGAACCCTTCACCGAGCCATCGCACGTCGCTACGCGACCTAACTCCTTCATCAATTCTTTAAGTCGAGTGCAATTCACTCCATCTCTAGGTCGCTCCTCATTTTATGTCGCGAGGACGAAGATCGATCCAGATTTCCAAAGCCGCTTCCTTGTGTCGCAAATCCCATCCTTATGTCGCTCCAATGAGTCGTCTCCAGAAGGTCGCGAACGAAGATAGGCCGTGAAGCTTAAGTCGCAAGCAGAATACCTTAAATCGCGAATAAGACGAAGTTGTAGGTCGCGAACAACCTTAACTCGCTGCCATGCTTGGTTAGGTCGCTACATGTAAGTCGCATTGTTTGTTTTTTTTAAGTCGCGTGTGTTGCTTGTTTAGGTCGAATTGTATGTTAAGTCGTCTGTGTAACTCGTGTATTGTTGAGTCATATAATGTGGGACTTGTTAAGTCGTGTGAGTGTTGTAACACTCCCTATAAATAGGGGTGTGTTGTCGTTGTAAAAGGGTTGTTGAATTTTGAATAAAATTTAGTTTGTACTTTGTGCCTCCATTAAAATTGAAAGTTGAGTGTGAGCTCCTTTCTCCATTTTCGGTTATTCGAGTGCGCTCGAATCAACGGACTTGAAGCCGATTCACGGAATCTCGTGCGCGAGATCAACGTCGAAGAATCGTAGATCTTTTTAACACGGTATCGTGCGCGATCAACGTGTTGAAGATAGCTAGAATTCGTATCTCTTGAGATCAACGAATTTAGGCACTATGGTATCTTTAATCCATCGATTTATATTGTTTCATCTAATCGGTTCATCGATTAGTTTGACACGAAATCTTCATTTCGTCGTCATCGTCATAATCCGCTGCATCAATATCCTTCGGCCGTTTCTTCATAGCACTCAGTCAGATTATGCACAAGGCAACTATCAGCTGAAGGAGATCCAGATATTACACCATGACTGTTGTTATCACCACAAGAAGATAAGTAAGAGCCACATTTGGTGAAGGATGACTTATGGAATAAGCCATGAAGGAAATATTGGTGCTGACATTACCAATTCTATGTTTTCTCTACCTCTAACCAGTTTCTGTGCAAAGTTTTCTAAAGTACTTTTTATGCTCAATACTTTCTACCACGCTTGTGTTATTTATTGTCCTTTAACCTTTCTTGCTTTTCTTTGAAGGCTTCCCACCAATTGCCACCCTTTAGCTCTCAACCTGGAACTTCTGATGCAGTTTGCTTCCGCTTGTTTCCCTTTTTTGTTGGAGTTGTATCATGAGTTGTTGTTCGTCTTTGGTTAAAGATCCCCTTTTGATGTTTGGATACAAGTATTTTTTCCACCTTTTTGAATAAGATTTAGAATCTCTGAAAAGTTATGTGCATCCGTTGTGATATGCAGTTCCATGCTCTTGTTTCGTATTGTCGTATGTGCGTAATAAGGCAGTTTTGAGCAGTCCATCTTTGTCGTTCTTTTTCATTTGTTATCTTCATAGCTGGTATTCTATCATACGAGCGAGTTGTAAGATCTTTTCTATTTTTCTAGATGTATAAGTCCTAAAAGCAAATTCAGCTTCCCTTTCAAACTTGAAGATATGTATTTGAGCTTGTCCAAACAATTAATCAATACCTAAAAAACTTGATGCAGCGGAAATAATACGATGACGACGAAATGAATATTTCGTGTCAAACTAATCGATGAAACGATTATATGAAGAAAAATAAATCGATGGATTGAAAATACCCAAATGCCCAAATTCGTTGATCTTGAAAGATACCGAATTCTAGCTATCTTCGACACGTTGATCGTGCACGATACCGTGAGAGAAGATCTACAATTCTTCGAACATAGATCAAGCACACTTGATTCCGTGAATTGGCTTCAACAATCATTGATTCGAGCGCACTCGAATGCCGAAGGTGGAGATAGGAGATAACACTCAACTACCAATTTCAAAAGAGGCACAAAGCACTCAAACAAAGTTTCATTCAAAAATCAACAACCGTTTACAAATGACCCAACACCCATATTTATAGGTTTTACAACACACTGCACTGGGTCGTTCACGACCTTACAACACACACGACCTAACTTACAACGCGAATCAACGTATGCAGATACGACTCATGACCTATGACTTCAACGCAGCATATAACATACAATCGACCTATGAGTTATCATCCCCACGCGACTTAACAAAGTACGCGACCTAAGAAAGCGGCATAAGAATTTTAGCTCGCTTGAGCGACCTAACGAAGTGGTTCCTGGAAATCTTTAAGCGACCTACCAACAGAGCGACATAAGGGAAAAACTTCTACATGCGACTTAAGACCATCAGCAACTGGATCTTCTTCATGCGACCTAACTAGGTCGTAGGTCGCTGGCAATGATCGTAATGGTTTGGTTTGCTTGGTTTGCTCGTTAGGTCGTATCACATTAGATCGCTTGCGAGTTGCTTCTCCCTTGTCTCTTAACTCGCCATCCCCTAGTTCCAATGCATGCTCTGTCTCGCGACCTAGTATTGTAACGCTCTGCATCATCCTCCCTTGGTTGGAAAAATTCGCCCTCGAATTTAAAAGTTCTTCCCCATTGGATTGTTTATCTCCATAATAAGGTATAAGACGTTTAACATTAAACACGTCAGAAGTGTACATATCCTCCGGCAGCTTCAACCTATAAGCGTTTTCATTGATCCGTTTCACAATCTTTACAAGACCAATCTTTCGAGCTTTAAGTTTATTGTATGCTCCCACTGGATAACGATCCTTCGTGAGTATAGCATATACTAAATCTCCTTCATTAAATTCAGCACTTCTTCGCTTCAGATCCGCAGATCGTTTATACTTCTCATTCGTCTTCTCCAATCGTTCCTGAACGATTCTATGGCATTCTGTCAACTCATCAACGAAATCAGCAGCCCGCTTAACTGTCCCCTTCGGTTGTGGCACTTTCGTTAACTCCAACGGTCTCTTTGGAAAGCTTGAATATGTAATTTGAAATGGACTGAAACCCGTACTACGGTTGATAGCATGATTATGAGAAAACTCCGCTTGACATAACTTCACATCCCAGCTCTTCAGATTATCCTTCACAAGACACCGCAATAAATTTTCTAGAGATTTGTTCACAACCTCGGTTTGTCCATCCGACTGCGGATGATAAGCACTACTGAAATTTAGATTTGTTCCCACTATCTTCCACAAACTCAGCCAAAAATGACTCAAAAATCTGGTATCCCTGTTTGAAACTATGGATTGGGCAAACCATGCAAGCGATAGATCTCTCTAAAGAACAACTATGCCACAAGGACTGCATCTGCCATCTTCTTACAAGCAACAAAATGTACCATCTTCGAGAAACGGTCCACCACAACGTATATAGAGTCATTTCCCCGTTGAGTCCTCGGCAAACCCAACAAGAAATCCATGCTTATATCTACCCACGGTTTTGTAGGAACAGGTAAAGGCATATACAATCCCGCATTTGTAGTTGTCCCTTTCGAAACCTGACAAACATGACATCTACGCACAAACTTTTCAACTTCCCGTCTCATCGAGAGCCAATAGTAAGACTGAGAAATCAACTGCAATGTGCGATCCCGTCCAATATGTCCTTCTTCATGCAACTCTTTTACAATTTTCATTCTCAAGCTGCAATTTGGTACGCATAATCGATTCCCCTTAAATAAGAATCCATCTACCAACACAAACTCATCAGTACAACCATCCTTGACTTTGTCAACAATCTTCGTAAAGTAAGGATCTTCTTCAAACAACTCTGGCAATAGTTCAAATCCTGTCACTTCAACCTTCATCGTTGTCAACAAATGATTCCTCCTGCTCAAGGCATCAGCTACACGATTCGTCACCCCTGATTTGTGCTTCACAACAAAAGTAAAATATTGTAGATACGCAACCCATGAAGCGTGCCTAGCTGAAATTTTGTCCTGCCCTTGCAAATGTTTCAAAGCTTCGTGATCCGTATAAAAAACAAACTCCTTCTGAAACAGATAATGTCTCCAGTGCTTTACAGCTTGAACAATTGCGTAAAATTCCACGTCATAAGTGCTATATCTCAACTTGGCTCCAGACAACTTCTCACTGAAATAAGCAACTGGTCTACCCTTCTAACTCAATACTCCACCAATCCCAACCTTCGAAGCATCAGTATGTAACTCAAACAACAACTGAAAGTCCGGCAATACTAAAATTGGTGCTAACGTCAAAAGTGTCTTAATCTTCTCAAAATCTAACTCTACTTCCTCTGTCCAAATGAACTTCTTTCCTTTCATGCAATCGGTTACAGGTGCCATTACACTGCTAAAATATGGAATGAATCTTCGATAAAAAGATACCAACCCATGAAAGCTCCTTACTTCAGTAATTGTCTTGGGTTGAGGCCAACTCCTGACAGCTTCCACTTTGCTTTCATCCACTTGAATACCCTCCTTCGTCAGAACATACCTCAGAAACAAAACACTGTGTGTCATGAACACGCACTTCTTTGTTGCAACACAAAATTGCTCCTGTCGTAGAATAAACAGCACTTCTCGCAAATGCTGGATATGCTCTTCCATACTCCCACTATAGATCAAGATATCGTCAAAGTAAACTACTACGAACTTCCCAATAAAGGGTCTGAAAATCTGGTTCATCACTCTCATAAAAGTACTAGGAGCATTTGACAAGCCAAACGGCATAACCAGCCATTCGTATAGACCTTCCCCAGTTTTAAAAGCAGTCTTCCACTCATCACCCGGTCTAATACGAATCTGATGGTATCCACTTGTCAAGTCAATCTTTGAGAACACAACAGCCCCACTCAACTGATCAATCAAATCATCGAACCTTGGCGTAGGAAATCTGTATCTCACAGTGATCTTGTTTGGAGCTCGACTGTCCGTACACATCCGCCAAGTCCCATCCTTCTTCGGTACCAATAAGGCTGGCACTGCACAAGGACTTAAGCTCTCCTGAACACGCCCCTGTTCTATCAACTCCTCCACCTGCCTTCTCAGTTCCTCATGCTCCTTAGGACTCATCCTGTAATGTGGCCTATGAGGTAACACAGCTCCTGGAACAAGATCTATCTGATGTTGAATGTCCCTCAATGGTGGTAGCTCCTTTGGCAGCTCTTTAGGAAACACGTCTTCAAATTTCTCCAATACTGGCTTTACTCCTTCTGGAACTTCAACCGATTTAGTAGTTTCATGTCCAATCAACAAAAATACCTCTAGACTCTCGTCTACTTCTTCAACAAACTCCTTCAAAGTCAACAAAGTCTTCAGTTCCTCAATCTCTTCTGACTTGCTCTCTTCTTGCTGTCTCTTCTTCGGAACTAAAATGATCTTAGTACCCTCAAACATAAAAATGTAGCTATTGGTTCGACCATCATGCTGCACTGCTCGGTCATACTGCCATGGTCTTCCCAAAAGCAAGTGACAAACATCCATCTCCACCACATCA
The DNA here is from genome assembly GCA_030765085.1 of Allium cepa. Classification (NCBI taxonomy): domain Eukaryota; kingdom Viridiplantae; phylum Streptophyta; class Magnoliopsida; order Asparagales; family Amaryllidaceae; genus Allium; species Allium cepa. The sequence continues at coordinate 396,978,303 of CM060938.1, read as the reverse complement.
CACCAGATCTCATCTTTATACTTCTTCCCAATAGAAAATGGAACATGAACTTGCGTATCCACCTTCACCTCTCATCCTTTCCTTAACCACGCTAACTTGTAAGGATTTGGATGCTTCTCCGTCTTCAACTTCAACTTTCTCACAGCTTCGATAGAAATGATATTGTCACAACTTCCCGCGTCAATCACAAATTTACAAATCTTTCCCAATATAGTGCATGTCGACTGAAAGATATTGCTCCTCAACCAACTAGCCTCATCCTCTTGCTTTGGTGTTAAACAAGATCTCCTCATCATTAGATTACATCCTTCATCTCCCGACGAGATATCCTGTTCATCCTTCTCAACTGGACTAGAATAACCTTCACTAACTTCCTCACCTTCTACTTCAGCAATCATTGTTCGATTCTTCGGTTTCGGACATTCATTACTCTTATGACCCATTTCCTGGCAATTATAACATTTGAAACTGTTGTTGACCTTTGCCTTTGCAACCTCATTCACGACTGGTTTACTGACATCTTTAGAAACATTGGAACTCCCACTAGCACCTTTGTTCTGAATATTGGAACTTGGAAACACACCACCTCCTCGTCTTCCCTGCTTCTCCCAAGCCAACGCTTTCTGGTGCGCTTCAGCTACAGATCTAGGATCAAACATATTCACCATATCCTGTATCTGGATCCTTAATCCCCCAACAAACCTAGCAGTCAATTGTTCCTCTGTCTCCATAATATTATTTCGAGCAATCAGTTGATAAAATTCATCAACGTAATCATTAACAGTCTTCGTCCCTTGCCTCAGATTTTGCAACCTCTGATACATGAGTGATTGATAATTGTAAGGCAAGAATGTAGCCTCCATCAATTTCTTCATCTTCTCCCATGACTCAATCTTTGACTTCCCTATTCTCTCCCGCGTAAGTTTATTTTTCTGCCACCATGCTAAAGCTCTCCCTCTCAACCTTGTAGCAACTAACTTAACTCTTCTATGCTCAGGAACTTCTTTGAAGTCAAAAATTTCCTCAACATTAGACAACCAGTCCAAAAATTCTTCAGCTACCATTCCACCCTTGAATTCTGGAATTTCTATCTTCATACCTGACTCCCATCGTCGGTCATCCTCAACATCCCGATACGAGTTTTGAACTTGGTCTCGATCTCGATAATGAATGCTAGCTCTATCACCCTCTTCATCAAAATCAAATGTACGTCTATATCGATCTCGACCATCAACATCCCTTCTATCACGCATGTCACTTCTACTATGTCCCTCTTCATCTCGATATGGTTCATCTTCAAACTCATGTGGAGTTCTTCTCTCTTCATGTCTATATTCATGGTGATCTCTTCTTGTTGATGTTTCTCTTCTTTCTCTAAAAGATTGTGGCGACACCCTCCTCGCTTCCGTAACCGATGGCGAAACTCTGTTTCCTCCATGGTTTGAGATTGGCAACCTTCTCCTTTGATTCATATCTATCATCAGTTTTTCCAACCTCCCAATACCTTCATCTAACTTCTCATTGAATTTATTGCTAATGCGTTGTTCCATTTGTTCAGCATCTTCTCGCTTATACAAATCTTCAACATTTTGATGACGATTAGCTCTTCTCGGAGGCATGATTGAATCTTCAACAAATTCTCAACAAACACAACTTCGGCCTTGATCTACTTTGAACAAAAACAATGCACGACTTCACGTATCACGGATCTATACTTCAACTAGCTCGGCTCAACTGTCGCGACCTAACTTAGCTCGCGCAAACACTTCAAAATTCAAACTTCACTTCGGCGTTCAAAAATTCCAACGAGCAAAATTTCAAACACTTTCCGAACTTTGATCCAAAATGATATGGATCGAAACTCCCAACTTGTTGCAACTTTACGATGAACACGATGAACACCAAACTTCTCAACAATGCAAATCCGATCTCCAAACTTCAATACTTCCCCTTGGCTCCAAGACTCGGCTTAGCTATGATTAGCTAAGTCTAGCTCTGATACCAAACTGATGCAGCGGAAATAATACGATGACGACGAAATGAATATTTCATGTCAAACTAATCGATGAAACGATTAGATGAAGCAAAATAAATCGATGGATTGAAAATACCCAAATTCGTTGATCTTGAAAGTTACTGAATTCTAACTATCTTCGACATGTTGATCGCGCACGATACCGTGAGAGAAGATCTACAATTTTTCGAACGTTGATCAAGCACACATGATTCTGTGAATTGGCTTCAACAATCGTTGATTCGAGCGCACTTGAATGCCGAAGGTGGAGATAGGAGATAACACTCAACTACCAATTTCAAAAGAGGCACAAAGCACTCAAACAAAGTTTCATTCAAAAATCAACAACCGTTTACAAATGACCCAACATCCATATTTATAGGTTTTACAACACACTGCACTAGGTCGTTCACGACCTTACAACACACACGACCTAACTTACAACGCGACTCAATGTGTGCACATACGACTCATGACCTATGACTTCAACACAACATATAACATACAATCGACGTACGAGTTATCATCCCCACGCGACTTAACAAAGTACACGACCTAAGAAAGCGGCATAAGAATGTTAGCTCGCTTGAACGACCTAAAGAAGTGGTTCCTGGAAATCTTCAAGCGACCTACCAACAGAGCGACATAAGGGAAAAACTTCTACATGCGACTTAAGACCATCAGCAACTGGATCTTCTTCACGTGACCTAACTAGGTCGTAGGTCGCTGGCAATGATAGTAATGGTTTGGTTTGCTTGGTTTGCTCGTTAGGTCGTATCACATTAGATCGCTTGCGAGTTGCTTCTCCCTTCTCTATTAACTCGCCATCCCCTAGTTCCAATGCATGCTCTGTCTCGCGACCTAGTATTGTAAAGCGCTGCATCAAAACTACACCCAATAAATTTAATGAAAACATCACCAAAACAGGAATGATTTAAAGCACTTACTAGTTACTGCTATTGCAAGTCATTAGAGATAGTAGTATCTCGTAACCATGCACCAAAAACCATCGCATTTCTATCTTTAAGTTTTAGGTAAATGTAATTGATTGCCTCGAAGAAGTTGGCCACATTTATTTTGAAATCACCAGGGGTATGTTTAACTCTAAGAAATGCACCTTTTTTTTCTTCTGCTGTAATCCAATATTTCGTATGCTTAAAGTAACACGAGGCCTTTAACGTAGGTTGGACGTAGTAGTTTATTTTAAAAAATCGATCATATTTCCAAATATACTTTTTGTATCCTCTTTGTTAATTTTTAGGTTATTAGCCATAAATTCTACCAGCTCATTAACAGTTCACTCATTAGCCGGTTTATACACTTCAGTTGATAAATCACTTGCCTAGCTCGATGATCCTAAGTTTGGCAACTCCTGCGTTACTTAATAGTTGAAAATTGATTTGTAGAGGATTTTAGAATTGCAGAAATAATTTGTAAAAGAAATGATGATTTTATTATACTACAATCTCTCTCAGTTTGAGGCACACAAGTGTACAACATATTGTATTTGTACAGAAATGGTCATGGGATGAAGTTTGAGCTCGGCCCAAAGTGAAAAGAAAAGGAAATAAGTATACGGTGCAGTTTTGTATAGAGGAGATACCGCACCCGTATCTCATGAGATAAAATATGTTGCAGGGTTACAGCTGCATCTCATATTTTTTCACTCCCCCCTCCCCACTCAAACCAAAATCTAGGATTTGTTGCATGCGAACAGATCCTCTCGCAACAAATCCTCTCAGCTACACGAATTCGAGAAGAAGTAAGAAAGTGCTTGAGTTTGCTGCTTAATTGAGAGCAGAAGATTTGATCTTTACTCTTAATCTTGATAAACTCTATTCTTCCTCTTTTTCCGTATGATTTCGATTTGAGATCCTGAAGACTGAAACAGTTGACTTAGATTGTTGGCTGATGAATCGACTCTTGAAGGCTGGTTGAGTATAAAGTTCTCTCCTTTTTTAAAATGAGACTTCGACTTGAATTTCTGATCTTTGAGACATATTCAAGAGAGCTCCTTTCTACACAAGGACTTCGATTTGAAGTTCTGGTGTTCGAGACAGATTCAGAGGAGGTATGATCTTGACGTGTATCATGACTGAGGACATTCTTCACCTTAAGATCCTCTTTGAACCTTATGAAGTTCCTGATTGTCAAGGCCTTGGTAAGAACATCTGCCGTTTGGTAAGTCCCGGGTATTTGATTGACGAGTAATTGACCTTTGAGAATCTATTCTCGAACAAAATAGATGTCAATTTCTATATGATTTGTTCTTGAGTGTAGAACTGGGTTGGCAGACATGTATATTGTACTTTTGTTATCACACCACAGTACTGGTTTGATGTCGGATTTGATCTTTAGTTCACTAAGTAAAGATTGAATCCACATAATTTCTGTTGTTGCATTAGTCACACTTCTATATTCAGCTTCAGTACTGGATTTAGATATAGTTGATTGCTTTTTTGAGCACCATGAAACTGGATTATCCCCAACGTATATATAGTAGCCAGAAACTGATCTCTTGTCATCATGATCTGTTGCCCAATCAGCATCAGAAAACCCTGTCACATTAAGATTTTTGCATGCCTTTGGAGATAAACCATAAGTTGCAGTTTCTTTCAGATATCTTAATATCCTCTTTACAGCCTTCCAGTTCTCATTAAGAGGTTCCTGCATGAATTGAGGCATTTTGTTAACACTGAATGATATATCAGGTCTAGTTATGGTTGTATATTGTAATGCTCCAACAATTCTTCTATATTGCTTGACATTAAGTATTGGTTCTCCCATGTGTTTTGAGAGTTGGTGATTACATATCATAGGTGTTGGTTGAGGATTGGCTTCTGCCATATTTGACTTGAATAATATTTCATTGATGTACTTTCTTTGGCTTAGAATAATTTCTGATTTTGATTTTCTGATAACTTCTATGCCTAAAAAATAATTTAGATCTCCAAGATCTTTGACAAAAAACTACTTGTCTAGATACTGGACAAGCTCATTGATTGCTGCTTCATCATTGCCTGTAATGGGTAAGTCATTAACATAGATTAGAATATATATAACAGATTCTTTATTGATTCTAATGAATAGAGAATTGTCTGATTTTGTGGATTGATAACCCAATCTAATAAGTGTGGCTTTTGGTTTCTCAAACCAGACATTTGAGGCTTGTTTAAGACCATATATTGCCTTGTTTAATTTGCACACATGATTCAACTTTTGATTGTAACCCTGTGGCTGTTCCATGTAGATTTCCTCTTGTAATATTCCATTTAGAAATGCATTATTGACATCTAGATGTCTGATTTTTCACTGTTTATGTAGAGCAACAGTGAAAATTATTTTGATAGTAGTTGGCTTAACCATAGGGGAAAATGTTTCATTGAAATCAAATCCATATTGTTGAGTATATTCTTTAGCTACAAGTCTGGCCATATATCTATTAATAGTTCCACCTGCATTTTTCTTTAACTTGTAAGTCCCCTTACAGCCAACAATGTTTTTGTTGTTTGGAGAAATGAATAAGTCCCAGGTTCTAGTTTTGATAAGCACATTATACTCTTCATCCATAACTACTTTCCAATTATTGTCCTTTATAGCTTGTTCAAAGTTCTGTGGTTCTTCTACTGTTCTGATAGTAATGTAGAGTTTTAGTTTGAATATACCACTCTTAGATCTTGTGATCATTGGATGACCAGACCTAGCCTGTGTAGCCTCAGTATCTGTATGATTAGCATTGCTTCTGTCTTGATTCAGTTGAGTATCTGTAGACTCATTACTGGTTTGTTGACTTTTATTATTTGAGCAGGTAGGAGACTGATTGTAATAGCTGGATTCATCTACTGGTTCATAGCTTGGCTGGTCTGCCATAGTAAGTTGTGAATCACTAGCACCTGTAGTCCTCTCAGTCTCCTTCTGTTGCCAAATTTTGGAATATACAGGTAAATCGGGAATACATATCCTTGGATTATACACATTATTGGTTGTCATCATGTCAGAGCTATCAAAGAGAAATACATGTTCATTGAAAACTACATGTTTACTAATAAAGAGTTTTCCCTTATTATTCTGACACTTATACCCTTTTTGATTGGTAGGATAACCTTGGAATATACATGGTTTTGATTTGAAAACTAATTTACTAGTGTTGTATTATCTTAAGTGGGGAAAACATAGACAACCAAATAGTTTTAAAGCATGATAGTCAGGTTTAGTACCAAATAACTTTTCTATGGGACTTACACCTTTTAGCACTCTTGTTGGCAATCTATTAATTAAGTATACAACTGTGTTGAAAGAATCAGGCCAAAATTTTAGTGATGCCTGTGCTAAAAGTGTAAGTCCCGACTCCACAATATGTCTATATTTTCTTTCTGTCAAACCATTTTGCTCAGATGCATAAGGATATGTAGTTCTATGAATTGTCCCCTTACTATTAAAGAAATTAGTAAGAGGTTTGAATTCAGTACCCCCATCAGTTTGCATAATTTTGACATGAAGACCTATCTGTTTTTTAGAAGTTATGAAATGCAGTACTGCATTGAATGTTTCAAATTTAGTTTTCAAGAAATAAATTCAAGTATGTCTAGAATATGCATCAATAAAAGATATATAAAACCTATAACCATAATCAGAACAAACTGGGGTAGGACCCTAAATATCTATAGCAACTAACTCAAGAGGATTAGAGTACATGGTAGTAGAATCGTTAAAGGCTAATTTGTGACTTTTGCCCATCTGACAATAAGTACAAATATATGGAGCAGAAATATTTTCAAAAGGAATTCTATTTTCACTAGGTACTTGTTTAACAACAGTTGCATTAGGGTGCCCCAGTTTGTAATGCCACGGATCAAAAGTACTTTTATTCTCTTCTGCTTGAGTGACCCAAGATAGATTACAACTATTTTGTTGTTTTACTGTACTGATGGAGTTAACAAAATTGAACCTGTAAAGGTCTTTATCGGCATCACCCTACAAAAGAGTTTCATTAGTTAAAATGTCTTTTACTAAACAGTAATTAGGAAAAAATTCAAAGTAAACATTGTTATCTCTTGCAAATTGAGAAACACTGATGAGATTCTTTTTTATCTTTGGGACTCTTAATAAATTATTTAAGAATAACTGCCTTGCACCTTTGATACAAGCTTTACCAACATGAGTTATTCTAATAGACTCACCATTGCCCATGCAAATTGATTGTTTACCTTTATACTTTTTATTTCCAAGATTAAGATTCTCAAGATTGCTTGTTAAATGATTAGTTTCCGCAGAATCTGGATATCGTGCTTCATCTTGAATGTGTTATGGTTTAGTAATCTGATTTCTACACATATCTGACTACCCATTTGAGTCTTGTTGGACTTGTGCTAAGTTTGCACTTGGATTGCCATTCCTCTGATTGTTAGCATTCTGTCCTGGCACATAGTTTAAGTTTAAACTGAAGTAGCATTAAGCAGCCGTGTGACCAATTTTTTTTCCACAGATTTGATATCTTGGTTAATTGTTGTTGTTCCATCTTGCTCCTCCTCTTCCTCTTATAGACTGAATGTTTCTTTGTTGATTCTATTCTGACTTGTTGTTATACCGAATTTTGCCTTTATGATTTTAAGCATAATTGACCGACATATCTAATTCATTGGATTTTTTGTATTTAATTATTTCTTCACGAGCAAGGAGAATTGAGTGCACATCCTCAATTGCGTGCACATCCTCAATTGAGGGTGTTATCCTTTGTGATGATATGACAGCCACTACAGCTTCATACACTTCACTTAAGCCACTTAAGATTATTAAAGCTTGTTCAGAGTTAGGAATCTTGTGACCTGCTGCCTTAAGAAGATCACATATTTTTTAATCCTTGTTAGATACTCTCTCATGGTTAGATTATCCTTTCTAATGCTGTGTCATTATCTCTTATGATGCATAATTTTGGCAGTAGATCGAGAATTAAAAAAATTCTCTCCATTGTTGTCCAGATTCCATTGTTTGTCTTGCTTCCAGTGACTTATGGCAGTAGCTTAATGCTTATAGATGATAGCAGCCATGAGCAAATTAAGCTATCTTGTCTCTAATGTCTTGTGAATACTTCATTACCGACTATTTTGTTTTCTTGGTCAGTTATGAATATGGGTGGAACAGTAATGGTGCCTAGAAGAAACTCTTCGAGACCATAGTCCCTAATGGAAGTCTCTACTTGAACTTTCCGTAGAAGATAGTTACCTTCTTCAAGATGTGCAGAGATCAGTTGGTTCTGTGGACTTATCACAGTCCTTATGAGACTTTCAGTGGCAGTCTGATACGAGTTAGATGAAGTACTTGATGTGGCAAAGCTATGACTATCTCCTGCCATGATACCCTGAAAGATATATGATCAAGAAATGAATCAGAAGTACTTACAGAGTCAGGAGAAATCCAGTTAGGAGAAAAAGAAGTTAATTACAGCCAGAATTCAAGTGATGAGAGAGTTCTTGGCGAGGTAACAACTTTCTTTATGGTTTCTTGATCATTTTCTTGACTTGGTGATGAGTTTTCTGATGAACTTTGCCCTAATTTGCCTGAAATTTGTTCAGTTGCAACCCAGATCTCTGATCTTCAGGTGTGGCGCTAACTTTTACTCAGATGATGAGAACTCTCTGATGAGTGGACTGAATATCAGATGATGATATTGTTTCTGATGATAATTCAGATCCTAGAAGCCAAATGAAATGCCGTTAGGCGAGGATGGCTCTGATACCAAGTTGAAAATTGATTTGCAGAGAGATTTTAGAATTGCAAAAATCATTTGTAAACAAAATGATGATTTTATTATACTACACACTCTCTCAGTTTGAGGCATACAACATATTATAGTTATACAGAAATGATAGCGGGCTGAAGTTTGAGCTTGACCTTAAGTGAAAAGAAAAGGAAATAAGTATATGGTGCGGTTTTGTATAGAGGAGATACCACACTCGTATCTCATGAGATAAAATATGTTCCAAGGTTATAGCCGCATCTCATATTTTTTCACTTCAATTATTAATATGTAACTTCTCATTGGTTTATATTTTACATTTCTCCCACTGACGTGTAAACAGAAAACCTTTTATGCAATATAATATGTTATCTCTCTTTTTATATAAGATGTAACATTATATCAAACGTTGAACAGAAGGTTCTTATAACTTTTAGCAAGGTCTATATTCGTTATCTATTTTTATTTATATTGTTAGATTACATTATATACAAAATATTGATCTCTCTTTTCTTTACATGTAGGCATTAATGAAGCGGTGGAAGAAAGAAAAATGGTCAATAAACACTGTCTGATATGGTGTATGAAGATTCGTCAATTTGGTTTGGGTATTGCTTTCTTATTTGTAAACCACCGAATAGTTGAAAGTTATGATATTTTTATATTTGTTATATGCGTTAAATTTGTTGTGTATGTTAAAATTGTGATCTCTTGAGCTTTGTTGATATGGAATTTCTATTTATGATGTATATTTAAAATTTGATTATATATTTGCTGTAACCTGGAATCTGATTTTTGATTGTGTATGGTAGAAATTACAAGGTAATGTGGTAGTATTATGGTTCGGGAAAACCACATCATAAAGACCATACATGTTGGAAATAGAGTAGCAAAACAACTATCATGTTCCTAGCAATAATAGCCCACGCACCTATTGCTGTTACAAATTTTTCATTAGTCACGGTTATAACCGTTATAGTACTTTCAAATAGTAACGGTTATAACAGTTACAATTCCCATGATAAAAATTTATCAAGCACTTGTTATTAACAAGTATAATCGTTATAAATTTAGTTTGTATCGATTATAACCGTTACAAAACTTCTATTCTAGTGTAGTATGGTACTAATTAAGTTGTACATTTCAACTGATTTTTCTAGTAAATTTTTTAAATAAAAATATACTTTGAAGAATAAAAAATGATAGAACTTTGAATTTTTTGGATTACATAATCATATTGGTCTACTTTTAGATTGAATTTTCTAAATTCGATAATTTTCATAGAAAATATGAAGCCAAAAATTATCCTAAGTATTGAATTTTTGTTATATTCAAAACGTAATATTTTACCCATTCTTTACAATGCCTCATTGTTAAGGTCAAACTTATTTCTCATGCTCAAGCTTAAATTATTGTTATAAATATATTTGTAGAATTCATTGTAATTATTTGCACATCAAACAGTGTGAACATCTAAATATATCCATACACGCAGTTTAAAAAAAAAAGAACCCCTCTTAATGTAGTCATTCCAAGTAGTGGCTCTCATTATATATTTAACAAACATAAGCTGGTAAAAGATGACTATAAGAATTAAAATTTTATTTTTTATTTTTGACAATCGCATTAAGTTTCCACTGTATCTATTAATACATATGACAACAACAATAACAATAACAATAATTCATAAAATGGAATACCTATGCACCTAGTTATAAATGATGTCCCAAAAAAATTATGTTCGAAAACAAATCTATGACACAAATATGTGCAATTTCAACCTAGGGAAAAAAGTTAAACAACTAAAGTAATGATTTATTTCTGTGTGTATTTTTATATATGCATATATTAAATGCACATAGGCAATTTAATGCCTTTATCCCCAAGTAATGATGATAATAAACCACATTGTCTCCCTATGAAAATTGAAGTAGATATTATAGTGTTAAACACAAACTAAATTGAGTAGCATACAGACATATATGAAACTATTATAGCTACAGTTTGCTAGAGTCACTTAGCATACATCAAAGTAATATAGTAGGGTTAAAAGTACACGTACTTATTCATAAAATAAAATAAGTGACTATAGAAAAGACAACCATATTAGTGAGATTGAAAGCAAGTTATCTAAAGCGAGGAAACGCTCTAGAAGCCAATGAATATTTAGTGAATATTCTGTATCAATAGAAATACATGCTAATGTATATTAAATAAGTGTTGCATTAATATAAATAAATTATGATTTTACAGAAATGTAAGACAAAGCCCCTCTCATAGTGGATGAATATGTGTTGTGGTTATATGTTTGTTGAATGTTTCATTACCTAATTTCTGGATTTTTAGCATATGTTTCTGTTTTTTTTTTGCACGGTATTTTCTTACACATATTATTCCTATTTTATGTATATAATATCAACAAAAGCACATCCTTTTTGTTGTTTTCCAGATAGAAAAATCTACTTTGTCCAATATGCATGAATGATTATTGTCTATAACTCCTTATTTAAGGTTCTAAGTAGACCTTGAATCAGCATCATTGTCCCAAAATAACAATATAAAGTCTCAATAAACAATATATCATTATGTCCAACTTTTGGTAAACGGCTATATGTATATAACTGTTAAAAACAGAAAAAAGAGGTTTATGTCTCTACTGAACATAAATTACTCTAAAAAAAGTGAGGATTACATCCCACCATAGCTTATTCTTTGCATAGCAGTTGAAAATATGTGCTTTCCATTACCTTCTACAATGATTTGACCAATCTATCTCAACTTATTTTCCGACATCAATAATAAATTTTGGAAAGTACTCCATTAATAGTAATCTGAGAATGGTTGCAAGTTCTTCTCTATTTATACATGAAAACCTATATGCATTATACTTCTCCAATCGATATAGAATGACATCATACATCAAGAACATATTGCGTTAAAGAATTTATACATCACCTTTTCAAGGAGGAAATTTGGGATGGATCCTTGCTTCTAGTTATTTTACATTATAGGATGTTAATTTTATCATGTCTTCAATCATGTCAATAAAATTATTTGATTAAACATAAAAAAAATCACAGTTGGAAATTATTAGTGATCAACTTTAGGCCTACTCAATAAAATGGTGATATTTAGGCATGACCACAACATCCACTGATTGTAAGTATGTTAATTTAAACAGAAATTATATATTAGTATTTTGCAAGATAAAAGGATACTAATACAATAATATATATACACACAAACATAATATATATATATATATGTATTTATATATATATATATATATATATATATAATTATAGAACTACTTGACTACCTTCACTTGTAACTAACTGCATAGACTTATATAATGCAAAAAGTAAGTCCAAACATGTATACATTTTAAATTCAAAAAACTAATGACCATACACTATCTATATCTCTTAATTTTTTTGTACATATAACTATTTCATATGCATCGAAAAAATTCAGACATACAAATAAGTAAATAACCAAATGAAAAGGTAAAAAACCGACTCCATGATTTTGGTTCTAAGTTGCTTATTTGCCTTCATCATAATGTCATACATCTCTTCCATTCTTTCTATGGTTCTATTAATATTGCTGGACGCCCAATCAAATGAAGTGATATATACGTTTCCAGCATAAACTTCCATTCACAATCCACTATCTATTAAAAAACACATATTTTAACTAAAAGTTAGTCAAGTAGAAAAAACTTCTTGAACCATTCAGTTTTAACTGTATTTTTTGTTGCAGATATAGCTTCATAAATTTATTGCTACTTATCGCTGAACATTGCCATGATGACATTGTAGACCAAACCATTATTTGTATTCAACCATATGTTGGTTTCTAATGCAAGCACAGTCATTTTTCAAAATTGTATAAGCTTAACATTTCCATACATAAATTCTATTGTTTCCATATAACTAAACAGTATAATTTTATTACAAATAACAATTCTAATATACACCTAAATCCTCTAAGTAAATATTTATTGTACTAACTGTTAACGCTAAAAATGTACGCTAACACCCCGGTGTAAGTTGTAGTATAGTGAAAGCACCACCCGTTGGTACGGGAATTGAAAATAAGCAGAAAATAACAGAGAAATAGTAAAGAGACACAGTTTTTATAGTGGTTCGACTTAAAGTCAAGCCTACGTCCACTTAATCTCTTTTATTCCTGATTTGATTACAACTTTTTCAATGATTCTTCAATTACAACACAATTGAGACAAGTAGCTAGAACTTTGATGTAGAAAAGCTCTTCGAATTCATGTTGAATGAGTTAGATCTTTCTCAAAGTTCGTTGAAGTGTCTTCGGTGTTTGAAGTTTTAAAGGAGTTGAGAAAACAGCAAAGTATCGGCGTTCTAGAAATGATCCAAAATTCCCCTCCTTGGTGGAGTAGGCAATGTATTTATAGAGAAATTCTGAAGTTAGGTCGTTGGTCATGGGTGACCTAGGGGTTAGGTCGTAGGTCATGAGCGACCTAAGGGATATGATTTAAGGCTCATCATGGTTGCACTTTATCACTTGAACAGGCTGGTAGGTCGTAGGTCGTGGGCGACCTAAGGGAGAATGATTGGCGACTTAATCATGTCGAGGTACCTAGTGGAGCGACCTAGGCTGGTCGTAGGAGTAGCAGCGATCTAGTGCTGGTTCGACCTATAACCAGACATAACGATATGAAGCTTGTGGCTCGCTAGGTCGTTAACTCGCTAGGTCGTTAACTCGCTAGGTCGTTAACTTGCTAGGTCGCATAGGTCATTTAGTTACTAGATCGCTAGGTCGCTGAGCTCCTCTGTTGCGATATACTACTGTCTTGTATTGATGGCTAGGTCGCTTAGGTCGTCATATGTTAGCTCGATGTAGAACTTCATCCTCGTTAGTTCGCTCGCACTTTATCTCATTAGGTCGCTTGTGTGTTAACCTGTTAGGTCGCTTGGCTCCTTAATTCATTAGGTCGTTAGGTCGCTAACTATTGCCACGTTAACTCGCTGGAGGCTTTAGAGCGTTAGGTCGTTTTTCTTTCGAGTACTTGAGTCGCCGTTCAGAGTGGTGCTAACACTTGCCCCTCGAAGTATACGCCTATGTCATAGGTCGTGTGCTTCGATCTAACTACTCTAGGTTGTGGGCGACTTAACAATCTCGCTAACTCGTGTGCCGATGCGCCTTCTTTTCTTTCCCCTATATAATCCATTAGCTCATTTCTTCCTCCTCATTCCACTGCTTGTACTTTGCCGCCATTGCCATTCTTGAGCTCAAGAATCCTCAAAGCGAAACCCCTTGTTGCTTTGATCATTATTCCTAACAACAATCCTAAGTAAATCGATCACCTCTCCATTGTATCTGCCATCAATTTCCTCATAATCACTTTCACACGGTTTTTATTACCTCGCCGTAAGATTTCCTCCTGATTCGCCCTCCGATCGCCAATGAACTGTTTGTAATTGTTTTAAAAACGGATCGGCCTATGATTTCTGAAAGTTGCATGGTGTGTGTTCGAGTTTGTGGAGTTTTATGACGTTTTCTGGAGATTCAGAGAAGAAGATGAGGCCTTAAGCGATCGGAGGAGACGAAGGGATTTGTGGTTAACGGGTTAGTGGTTTTTTAGGTTAAGCTATGATGTTTCGGGCGATGCAATGGTGGTGGACGCGTGGCAAAATATGATTGGGGAATAGGAATTATTGCTTTTGATGGGAGATAGCTCAATATTGCCGAGCTACCTCAGGAGCGGCCTAACGAATTCGACAACCCTTACGACCTAAAGGAAGCCGACCGACCTAACAACCCTTGCGACATAACTCTTTGCGACCTAAGTTCTTTGCGACTTAAGCTCTCTGCGACTTAAGCTTTAGGTCACGGCCACACTTGAACGAGCTAATACTTAGACAAAAATGCACTGCCTTGACCTGAAGTCTCATGCCTTGAACAATTTGACTTGAGCACTTTTTAATTCGTAGGAACATGACATTGTTGAACTATCTGACTTGAACAATGTGACTTAAGAAATCTTTGACCTATGCTAAGCCGCTTGTGCTTGACTACTTGCAAAAATGTGACAGCACTTAACTTGAATTCTCAACTTGAACTGTCGAGCTAACTTGCCTAAACTTGTTGCACTTCTTTACATATTATATTAACTTTAACGCTAACAACCTGTTAAACACAACATTTGTAGAAAAATGGGACGAATATACTCATCATCAACTGCCCACATCGAGTGATGGATTAGATCAAAGAAATGATATTTTACTTAAGTAAAATAGTATGATTCTGATTACAGAAGAAGTGATGTGAATCAACTGATTTAAATGAAGCATCAACGCAAAATGCACACAATTATAACTGCTTATTGCTAAATATCATCTACATTGATACTACACTTAACTTTGGTTTAATAACAAGCTTCGAAACCTCCTGAATTGACATGCATCACTCAGTACTATTTCAAGTTTTATTTCATTTACTTGTTATTTCAGTAGTTTTGCACAACACTTCACACACTTTTAGGAAATGTGCACCTTCATATTTGAATATCCAGTTCCTTGTGTAGAATGACTTCTCAACAAGCACAAGAAGAGATAGTAGAGCGAGCCGAAGGGGTTTTCCCAATAGCTAACCCCTTGGAGAATCCTCCAGAAAGAGCTTCAACCACTCTGAATCAACGGGTTTTCAGTCAGTTATGCATTCAGTTCGACATTGCTGAAGCGGACGCCCTGCTTCTTGGGGTTAATGATACTGCTGACAGGCCACCTCTTGGCTTTATTGCAGTTAATCGTCATATGTGCTTGAGTGGAGCTATTCCTCCCTTTAACAATTTTCTTCAAATGCTCCTTCGATTAACCATCTCTCCTTTCCAGTTACACCCTAATGGCTATGCCATCTTGATGGGATTGTGTGTACTGTTCAGGGGGACGCTCGGCCGTCTTCCAAGCTTTGAAGGGATTTGCTACTTGTGTACATTTGTGAAGAACAAAGATCATCCTTCTATTAGACTTGTGAGGAGCGCTAGAAACCGTAAATCGATTACCGATCTTCCTGAAAGCGCCCATGAGTTTTTGAATCAATTTTTCTTTGTTCTCTGCCCCCCGGGATTTTACGGTATCTGGCGAGTAGGAAGTAAGATTGCCTATCTCCGTTCTTTTCATTTCTGAGCTTTTCAAAATCCGAGTTGTCAAGTGCTAACTTCATTCTTTACTTTTACAGCACTTCCTCCTCTTTCTAAAGATTCCAGCCACAAGTCAACTTTTGAAAGACTAAGTGCTGTGTCCGTGGAGGAGAGAATCATTA
This sequence comes from Allium cepa, assembly GCA_030765085.1. Taxonomy (NCBI): domain Eukaryota; kingdom Viridiplantae; phylum Streptophyta; class Magnoliopsida; order Asparagales; family Amaryllidaceae; genus Allium; species Allium cepa. Next base: position 396,962,251 of record CM060938.1, on the reverse strand, counting down.
AGTTCTTGCCGAAGGACGAATTTTTGCATCAATTCGGACTTCTGCACCCCTCTCGATTCACTCAGCTTCGTGATGCCCCCAGTTCTCAAGCAGAGACGTCAGATGCCCTGGTTTCCGTAAAAGAACTTACACCGAAGGAACCTGTTGCAGAGGCCTAATTGGTGAAATGTTCTACTCCTGTTGATGGTGCGGGGTCATCTGGCAAGCTTACACTTCCCCCGGTTATCGAAGAAGAGGAAGTTCCTCAACATTCCGGGAAGGCTGCTATGAGGGAGCTGAGAAAGAGAGTTCCGCTAGGCATGATGGTGATGACATTTTTGGAGGGCTGAGCGACCTAGTGGTGACTTCACATGAGCTCTTCAAAGATGATACCATTGCTTTTGAACTTGTTTCTCCAGCAGTCGAAGTGACATCCACCTTGCGACTAACTTTGTCAACCCAAGAGTTAATGCCTGTTGCAAAAGTCGACATTACTCCCAAGCTGAAGAGTGGTTTGTAGCTCGACGCGTGTAGTCCGCACATCACATACACACTTAAGATTTTTGGCAACTATATGCACTTAGCTTCTTTATTTCGAAGATTTCTAAACTATGTCTCTTCTTCATTTTCAGGTTCTCCAATGGGACGCAGCGGTTCATACTACGATGACTTTCAACGCTATGGGAGACGCGATTCTTACGATCCCAGGCGCTATTTTCCTGCCCCGAGGGAAACCGATGAAGAAAGAGCTGCCAGAAAAGCTTGCGAGAGGCAAGCTTATGAGGAGCGGTACGGAAGAAGAGATGACTGCCATGACTCTCACCAAAGGGACGATGACTCCCATAAAAGAAAGTCACACGATGACAAGGTGAAGAGTTTTGAAGCTGAAGGGTCCAGCAAGCGGGCCAAGCCTGGCAAAAAATCTTCATCTGAAATCTCCAAAGTGCCTGCTACTTCTATTTCTCTGGACATCCCTTCTAGTTCCCCGGCCCTTAAAAGAACTGAGATACAGACAATCATTGATAGGCCTGCATATCAAGTTGAGAATGCCCCGCCTGCACTCCAAAGTCGGTTTCCAAACTGGTGTTTAAAAGGAGTACGCTTTGACTTGGACTTGGTCCCTATTGATAAACAGGCTATGTTAAGAAATCTTGATGTTGTTAGGCTTGACATCGAAAGAATGTCCGGGTGGCAAAAGCTAGTCGATGAGCTTCAACGAGTAAACCGTTTAAATCTTGAAGCTATGCTAACCATGGAGAGTGACAAGTCTGAATGGAAAAAAGTTCTCGATCAGCACGACATGGAGATGAAAAACATTACTGCATATAATGAGAAACTCGAAGCTGAAGTCGAGCAACTTAAAGTTGAACTTGCTACCTCTTCCACTTCTTTTACTCAAAAGGAAGAAGTGCTTCAAAAGCAAGTTAGAGATGCTCATGCTAGTCAATGAGATGCTGAGGCTAGACTTGAGGCACAACATAGACTTGTGGAAAGCTACCGCAGCGATGTTGCTCAGTTGCGGGAAAAGACTAGCTCCCAGGACATGGAGATTGAAATGTTAAAAGTTCAGCTTTCTAAAGTTGAAAAAGAGTGCGACGAGGCCATTGCTGGAAAGGCATCAGCTGAACAGTCTCATGAGGAGACGAAGGCCAACGTCAGTTCTACTTTATTTGAGTTTTACATTCACAGTGTCTTGGGGCATGGCAGTCTCTCATTCTTGGGACCTAAGTATAAAATTACCTTGGTGGAAGTGTAGGAAGCAACGGTCAAAATGCTTGGAGGCGCCGGCTATGCTGAGGTGGATCTTGAGGCGTATTATCTGGATGATGAGGGTCGAGCCACCCTTACCAAAGGGAAAGAACAACTCGCCCAAGCACGAGCCGTAGCGGCGGAAGGAGAGCATTCAGGGAAGGCACTTTTGACCGACCCGACTCTTCCTTCGGCTTCGGTTGACGTCGATATTACTGGCTCTAGCTCTGATTCTCTACCTCCAGCCAAAACCGAGACCAGAATTACAACTGCCCACACCGAGGCCCAGGAAGGCATTGAAGCCCAAGATTTCGAAATCGACGTGATAGAGCCCACTTCTCCAGGTAACTTCAACAATGATCTAGCTCAAATGGACTACTTGTTCGCTTCACATGAGCTTGATGAACTTTTTGATTATTACTTAAGCCTTGACGTGCCACTATCTCCTCTCTTTACGAGGAATACTGATTTTAAGTTCTCTTCTTCTGTAGTGAAAACACCAAGTGTTGCACAGACTTCTCCTCTTTTAGCTGTTCCACCTCCATCTCTTCAAATTACTCCTCCTTCTGCTTCTCAACCCGGGTTGTAAGAAGAATTAATAGAAGCTCTTCAAGGCTTGGATGACCCTGCTGCTTCACAAGAGCAGAAGGCTGAGGAACTTGAAGAAGGTGAAAGGACTCCGGAGAAATTTCATGATGACACAAAGCTGTCTGAACTTATCACTCCGGGCAGCGAGTCTTCTTCAAGGAAGAAGGGGAAGCGCACAACTTCGAAGAAGAAAAAGAAAAACACTTCTGCTAGTGAAGAGAAAGTGGAAGTAGACCCAGTTATACCTCTTTCTCCTTCTTTCCCGACTCGTTCAAGCCGGCTCCAAAAGCTAACCATTAGGCCAGGCGAGGGGTCTAAAGGTGGCAGGAAGAAGAAATAACGAGTCTCGCTTTACCCTTCTTGTTTTGCTTTTTTCTTGTATATAAAGGCTTGTATTGACCGGAGATTGTGCGGGTACCGGCCCCCGCTTTTTGAAACCTGCACATGTATAAAAAATTTATAATATGGAATAAAATAATTCTTTTTACTTGTACAATCTTTTGACTGTATTTGTGAATGCATTTTTCCTTATTTTCGCACAAGTTTCTTCATTTTCTTTGTGTGATATTGCAATAAGTTTGTGGTATGTTGCTTGAGCGTTGCTTTTATTAATGTAACTATATTGTATTGCCCCCATACCATGGCTTATTGCAATTTCTTTCATTTGGTAAGACTTTGGAGAACAATTCTTCTGTTTCGAGAAGACTTGTACTCTTAAGTTGGAGAACAACTCTTCCATTTTGAGAAGGCTTGCACTCTTACTTTAGAGAATAATTTTTCCATTTTTGAGGAAATATTACTCTGCTTTAGCAGAGTATGCCTTGTATTGGAGAAGTCTTCTCTCTCTTTTCTTTGAAAAAGTTTTTACACTTCACTTTCGGAGATAGTCACTTTTATTTTTGACAAGTGGATTCCCCTGCGCGGTGAAGTGGGCCTCTGAAAAGGGCTTTGATCTGTTTGTGCCTCCGAAGAGGGATTTTGTTTGTGCCTTGGGAGAGGGATTTTTGGTTTGTGCCTCTGGAGAGAGGGCTTTTGTTTGTGCCTCTGGAGAGAGGGCTTTTTGTTTTTCCCCTGTACGCGGGGAAGCGTGCCTCCGAAGAGGGCTTTATTTTTTCCCTTTACACGGGAAAGCGTGACTCTGAAGAGGGCTTTATTTTTCCCTTTACACGGGGAAGCGTGCCTCCGAAGAGGGCTTTAGCACCCCAACTTGGTGAAGTGTGCCTCCGAAGAGGGCTTTGGCACTCCAGCTTGGTGAAGTGTGCCACCGAAGAGGGCTTTTGCCTCCGGAGAGGGCTTTTGCCTCCGAAGAGGGCTTTGGCACTCCAGCTTAGTGAAGAGTGCCTCCGAAGAGGGCTTTTGCCTCCGTAGAGGGCTTTGGCACTCCAGCTTGGTCAAGTGTGCCTCCGAAGAGGGCTTTTGCCTCCAGAGAGGGCTTTTGCCTCCAGAGAGGGCTTTTGCCTCCGAAGAGGGCTTTGGCACTCCAGCTTGGTGAAGTGTGCCTCCGAAGAGGGCTTTTGCCTCCGAAGAGGGCTTTGTTGTTCGCCTGGAAGGTTGCATCTCACAGTTGAGTGGATCCACGGGGCAGACGCAAGCTACCTAAATGGATGTTTGTTTGCACAAACGATCGCAATTAACTAGCAAGGGCCTGGAACGTTCACGTTGGGAAGGTGCCCCTTCGGTGGTTCCACCAACATTTTTGGTTGAAGCACAAGATTCCATTCTGGCTATTCTTTGTCTGCTTGCCCACGTCTTTCCACCATCTGCCACTCAGTGATTCCCCGTTATCGTTTCCAAGCACATGTTCCTTTGCAAGTTGTTTGCTTTTTTCCAGAGAAGTGCATTTCATTGTTAAGTGAATCCATGGGGCAGACGCAAGCTACTAGATCGAATGTCCGTTTGCACAAACGATCGCAATCAGTTAGCAAGGGCCTGGAACCTTCACGTTGGGAAGGTGCCCTTCTGGTGGAATCACCCACTATTTGTGAGAAGCACTTTTGATGTAGGAATTGAATGTGGATTTTTTTGTGGCTTGTGATGTGTTGAATCAGTAAACTTCGCTTTGATAGCCTGCATTACTAAATCGACATTTTAGCAATATATTTAAGATACATGCACATCGAAATGAGATAGGCATTTTATAGTAATAAAGAACACAAGATTTATAGTGGTTCGGCCAAGAATTGGGCCTACATCCACTTTATAGTTCTTATTATTGATTTACACTGCTTTTACAGTGGTTTACAATACAAGAATGATACATCCATAATCATTTTACAAATTTAAGCATAGCTTCTAAGTAAAATATGGACGCAAGTGATTGCTGTTCCAGGCTCTCGGAATCGGATCTCCTTCGACAGTTGTGAGCTTGAAAGTGCCATCGAGAAGTTTTTGGCCTATGACATATGGTCCTTCCCAGTTTGGCCCAAACACTCCTGTTGCTGTCATGACCTTTTTCAAGACTAGATCTCCAATTTCAAAGCTGCGTTGGCGAACTTTAGAATTGAAGTGCCTGGTTATTCTTTGCTGATGGGCTGCAATTCTGAGCTTAGCTTCTTTCCTTTTTTCCTCAAGCAAATCAAGTGCTTCAAGTTGCAGCTTTTCATTTTCAGCTTGGTTGAAATGAATTCTCCTGTATGGGGGGACTTCTATTTCCACCGGAATAATTGCTTCTGATCCATATGCCAATGAGAATGGAGTGTGCCCGGTCGCAGTTTTGTGAGTAGTTTGTATCCCCATAGTGCTAGTGGCAGCTTATCGACCCAACCACCTTTCGCTTTTTCCAGCTGTTTTTTGATGGTTGATTTGATAATTTGTTTACTGCTTCCACTTGCCCGTTTGCCTACGGATGAGCCACTATTGAGAAGCTTTTTTGGATCTTGAATCGCTTGCAAAAGTCCTGGAACTCTTCGCTTTCGAATTGGGTACCGTTGTCTGTGATTATCTTTTGAGGCACACCATACCTGCAAATGATATTCTTAGTCATAAAGTTTATCATCGTTTTAGAGGTAATAGTAGCTAACGGTCCAGATTCAGCCAATTTAGTGAAATAATCAACAGCAACAATAGCATATCTGATTGCGGAATTGGCAGTTGGCAAAGGTCCGATGAGATCTATTCCTCAAATCGCAAATGGCCATGGACTGACCATCTGTGTTAGCTCGATGGAAGGTGCTCTTGGGATTTTTGCAAATCTCTGGCATCTGTCACACTTTCGGGAGTAGCTAGCAGCATCTCAATTAATGTCTAGCCAAAAATACCCACAGCGGAGAATTTTCTTTGCTAGAGTTTGACCACCTGAATGATCCTCACACTCTCCTCCGTGCACTTCAGCTAAAATTGTCTTAGCCTCTTCCTTAATTACACATCGAAGTAATGGCATCGAGAATCCCCGTCTGTACAACCGGCTGTCTTAAATTACATATCTCGAGGCTTTTCTCAACAGTTTCCAACGCTCCTTTGAATTTTCTGAACGGAAGCCGTTAAGTAGATATTCCTTGATCGTGGTCTTCCATGATTCCTTCTCTTGAGATACAGCCATGATCTAGTCAATATCCATCTCATCGGTACTTGGAGCTGACAAGACTTCCACAGGGACCAATCCCAATAATTGAGCTTGGCCAGAACTTGAATACTTTGTGAGAGAATCTGCCTTCATGTTCTCTTCCCGGGGTATATGGCTTATTGTATAATGATCAAAATCATTAAGAAGCTCCCAGGCCTTTGACAAGTAAGAGGGCAGATTTCCTCCTTTAGTTTGAAACTCTTTCTTGACTTGGCACACAATAAGCTGGGAATCACTGAAGATCTGCAACACTCTGATGTTCAGTTCTTTAGCAATCCTTAATCCGGCGATAAGAGCTTCATATTCTGCTTCATTATTTGTCGAAGGAAATTCTAGTCTCAATGCATAGCACAACGATCGCCCTTCGGGGGTTTCAAGCACAACCCCAGCTCCGAAACAACAATCATTTCTTGCACCGTCAACATATAATTTCCATTGGACCGTGATGTCATTAGTCACCTCTTCCTCACTGTCACCTTTATCTGTGTATTCTGCAATGAAATCTGCTAAAGCTTGTCCATTGATTTCTCTTCGGGGATGGTATGTGATATCATACTGGCTGAGTTCAATATTCCACTTCAGAAGGCGACCTGAAGTTTCAGGGCAAAATAGGACTTGCTTTAGAGGTTGATCAGTGAGAACTTTAATAGGATGAGCTTGGAAATGCGGCCTCAACTTCCTAGATGCAATTAACAGACAATAGGCGAGCTTTTCTAGCTTTGAATAGTTCATCTTTGCCCCGGTGAATCTTTTGCTGATGTAATAAACCGGGTGTTGAACTTTTGCGTCTTCCCTTACCAATGCTGCACTGAGAGCATGAGATGAAATTGCTAGATATATGAAAAGATCTTCACCATCGCTGGGCTTAGAAAGTACTAGAGGTGTTTCCATGTGACGAATCAGTTCATCGAAAGCTTTCTGACATTCAGGAGTCCATTCAAAGTTTTTCTTTCCTTTCTTCAGAGCGTCAAAGAAGGGAATGCATTTATCAATGGCCTTGGAAATTAACCGGCTCAAAGCAGCGACTTTCCCATTGAGGCTTTGCAATTCCTTCTTTTTCCTAGGGGCTTTGACTTCTCTTAAAGCAGTAATCTGAGCAGGATTGGCTTCAATGACCCTAACACTCACAATGAAACCCAAGAATTTTCCGGACTCTACCCCGAATGAACATTTCAGAGGATTCAACTTCATCCCATACTTTTGGAGGATCGCGAACATTTCTGCCAAATGATCCATATAGTCTACTGCTCTCTTTGATTTCACCAGCATATCATCAACATATACTTCCATAGTCTTGCCAATCTGGGGCTTGAACATGGCATTGACAAGTCTCTGATAAGTTGCCCCTGCATTCTTCAGTCCGAAGGGCATGACTTTATAGCAGTAAAGACCAACATTAGTGATGAAGCTCGTGTCCTCCTGATCTGGCTCATGCATCATGATTTTATTATATCCTGAGTAAGCATCCATAAAAGACAATAGTTCATGCCCGGCTGTTCCATCCACCAATTGATCAATCCTGGGTAACGGGAAACAATCTTTGGGGCATGCTTTGTTCAAGTCTGAAAAGTCGATGCATACTCTCCACTTTCCATTTGCTTTTTTAACCAACACCGGATTAGAAACCCAATTCGGATAAGTGGATTCTCTGATGAAGCCATTTTCCATGAGCCGATCTATTTCTTCTTTCAATGCTGCCGACCTTTCAGGACCCTGGGTTCTTCTTTTCTGTTTTATGGGTGTGAATTTCGGATCAATATTCAAAGCATGCACCGCGATTTCTGGAGATATTCCACACATGTCAGCATGGCTCCAAGAAAATACATCCAGGTTTGCTTTCAAAAATGATATCAACATGTTTTGAACCGTCACACCGAGTTGTGAACCCACATTCAGCACCTTGTTTGGATCTTTGAGGTCAACAGGTATTGGCACCATCACATCCACCGACACCACTCTATTTTCCCTTGCACTGGCTTTTCTCGGATCAATCTCTTTTCGTGCACCACTATGTTCACCAGTGCAAGGTCTACCCTGTAATTTCTACAAGGTGGGTTCTTTGATGCGGAGCGGTGCTGCGGCACCCTTACCCATCTCTCTTTTCTTTGCCTCTCATAGCTCTGTGAGATAGCATTCTCGCCCAGCATTTTGGTCCCCTTTAACAACACCAACTCCATTATCAGTGGGGAATTTCATAGTCAGGCACCGGGGGCGAGAATGGATTTAAATGCGACAAGAGCCGGTCGGCCCAAGAAGGCATTATAAGCAGAGAGTTCGTCAACAATCACAAAAGTTTGCTTTCGGACCGCCTTCTTTTCCCCTTCTCCAAGTTCCACAAATAGGTCAATAGTCCCAACAGGCTGTTTTGGTTCTCCAGTGAACCCAACATTTTTTTGTGAAGAAGCTTGAACATCAGCCATGGGAATCTTCATCTGATCAAATGTCTTTTTGAAGAGGACATTGAACGAAGCGTCGCAGTCCACAAGCACCTTTCTTACAAAGGTTGGTCTGATGCCTGCAGAAATCACTAAAGGATCTATGGTGGGAGCCTCAACACCAACAGAATCCCTGGCCCGGAAAATGATGCCGTCATTAAAAGTTCTCTACTGTTTTAAGGGTGTAGCATCTTCCAGAACAAAAACACTTTCTTCAACTGGAGCATATCTCAAAGAATGAGCATATCTTTCCATCTCACCCTAACTTTTGCCCGCTGGGTGAGGACCCCTTGTGATAACATTAATGATAGGCCTCTCAGATTCATGCGTTGTAGCCCTCTCACCTGAACCAGAATGATGAGCAGAAACTTGTTGCCCCTGAGTGGATGAGCTCGGGTCACTTCTGTTTCTTTTTACATATTGTTGCAATTTATTCTGTCGCAGCAACTCTTCAATCAAGTTCTTTAAATGGCGACATTCGTTAGTGTCATGGCCTGGTTGATTGTGAATCGGTAGAATCTCCCATTATGAGCAGCATCTTTCCCAAGCTTTATCTTAGGGGGTTTGGGATATTCAACAGTATCCTTGATTGCAAAGAAGATATTTTCTGGAGTATCAGTTAAGGGAGTGTAATCTGAAGGTCCAAAGTAGCGAGCTTTCTTTATGTTTTTCTGCTTTTTTCCATTGTCTTTCTCCCTCTTCTGACCACCAGATTCTTTCCTCTTAGAAGAAACAGTGTTATTCTCAACCTCAGTCACAACTACTTTTGCCGGCCCAGGAAGGCTTTCTAGGCGCATGAATTCATCGGCCTTTTTGTAGAACTTTTTAAGCAAATTTGGCTCTTTCATCTTCAGCCATTTCTCAAATTCACTCGATTTATCAATAGCTCGCATTAAGTAGGTCAGGACAATTCGAGGCTCTGCATTATCAACCTCGGCCAAGGTTATGTTAAAGCGGTTCAAGAAAGATCTGATAGAATCTCCAGCGTTCTGGTCAAGGCTGGAAAGTGACATTATGTCCTTGGCCTTTGTAGCATATAACCTGAACCGGTCTTTGAACTTTTGAGTTAGATCCGAAAACTGATCCACCGAACGAACTGGCAATTTTGTGAACCACAACAGAGCCACTCCCTCCAAATATACTGGAAAGTATCTGCATTTGATCTCATCTGTTACCCTGGCACCTGTCATATGCCAGTCATACTTGTACAAGAACTGGTTGGGATCACTTGTTCCCCGATAAGCTGGAATAGTGGGGGTAACAAACTTCTTTGGAAATTCAGCTTTTAGGATCCTCTCAGTAAAGGGATTCTTGCTTGGAGCGAACCCCCAGTCTTTTTCATCTTCTTCCCTTTGCATACTTTCTTTCATAATTTGTCATACCATTCCTGAAAGGTACTCCTCATCGTTTAGAGGCCCCGCGGGACAGACGTCAACTACTTTTTCGGAAGTTTGCCTAGACAAACGTTCATGAAGAGTTAGCTGCGGCCTTGAACCTCCGGCTTGGGGAGGTTCCCCTTCGGCGGTGCCAGTTGCCCTTTAAGGAATACTCTTTTCTTGAGAAATATGAACATCCTCGACAAATGTTTCTTCATTGTTTTCCCGTTGACAGTTAACTCCAAGCAAAGCATTTAACCTGTCCAACATTAAAGCGTTCTAGGCTTCCATCTGTTGATATAACCCAGACACTACGACATCCAACTCTGCCCTTGTGACTCCAACACTAGGAGCCGCTTCATTTGACACGGGAGAGGTGGCAATGTTATCGCAAGTATCACCAGATCTAGCAGATCTACGTTTTCTTCCAGGAGCCATAATCTCAGATAAACTTCTGGTTCTTAAAGAAAGTCTTCAACAAATCTTTATGGAGCAATGATGAGAGTACCCTGAGTTCTGTTCTCAGTGAAAGCACCAAAAATGTTAACGATAAAAATGTACACTAACACCCCGGTGTAAGTTGTAGTATAGTGAAAGCACCACCCGTTGGTACGGGAATTGAAAATAAGCAGAAAATAACAGAGAAATAGTAAAGAGACACAGTTTTTATAGTGGTTCGGCTTAAAGTCAAGCCTACGTCCTCTTAATCTCTTTTATTGCTGATTTGATTACAACTTTTTCAGTGATTCTTCAATTACAACACAATTGAGACAAGTAGCTAGAACTTCGATGTAGAAAAGCTCTTCGAATTCATGTTGAATGAGTTAGATCTTTCTCAAAGTCCGTTGAAGTGTCTTCGGTGTTTGAACTGTTGAAGGAGTTGAGAAAACAGCAAAGTATCGGCGTTCTAAAAATGATCCAAAAGTCCCCTCCTTGGTGGAGTAGGCAAGGTATTTATAGGGAAATTCTGGAGTTAGGTCGTAGGTCGTGGGCGACCTAGGGGTTAGGTCGTAGGTCGTGAGCGACCTAAGGGATACGGTTTAAGGCTCATCATGGTTGCACTTGATCACTTGAACAGGATGGTAGGTCGTAGGTCATGTGCGACCTAGGGGAGAATGGTTGGCGACTTAATCATGTCGAGGTACCTAGTGGAGCGACCTAGGCTGGTTGAAGGAGTAGCAGCGATCTAGTGCTGGTTCGACCTATAACCAAGCGACATAACGATATGAAGCTTGTGGCTCGCTAGGTCGTTAACTCGCTAGGTCGTTAACTCGCTAAGTCGTTAACTCGCTAGGTCGTTAAATTGCTAGGTCGCATAGGTCATTTAGTTACTAGATAGCTAGGTCGCTGAGCTCCTCTGTTGCGATATACTGTTGTCTTGTATTGATGGCTAGGTCGCTTAGGTCGTCACATGTTAGCTCGCTGTAGAACTTCATCCTCGTTAGCTCGCTCGCACTTTATCTCATTAGGTCGCTTGTGTGTTAACCCGTTAGGTCGCTTGGCTCCTTAATTCGTTAGGTCGGTAACTGTTGCCACGTTAACTCGCTGGAGGCTTTAGATCGTTAGGTCGTTTTTCTTTCGAGTACTTGAGTCGTCGTTCAGAGTGGTGTTAACACTAGCCAAAATGAGAAAAGAAAAGTGAAATGCTTATAATAAATAAGCACAATAAAGTTAAATGGGTATAACAAAGACTTTAGTTTTGATAATGAGATTTTCTATTATTGCATATGTAAATGAGATAAATAACAACAATGCGAGATTAATCCTTAGAATACTAAAATTTCATAAACAGGTAATATTTCGTTAAATTTTCAAAAAAAATCATTTAATTAAGTCATTATTATTAAGAAATAAACAAGATTTAAATGCTATAAAAATTTGATTATATGCATTCATTTACAAATTTCTGACAGCTATACGAATAACCAGTGTTAGTACAAAATGATAGCTAAAAATAACATAAATATCGATTATATTTATATTTATATACAGTTTGTTTGGCGTGCGCACTCAAAGTCCCATAACAACATAAAATTTACATGAATAATATCATGTAAACAGAAACCACATCCTTTCCATTTCCAATGAAGGACACAAATAAAATTAACATAAAATCAGCTCTCTATGATAGAATTGGAACGAAAAATAATCAATAATATAACTGGAAATACTTTTTAAGGGTGAAAATCGGTATGACGTCAGAATAAGAAATCATACCATGGAAAATGGAATTCTACTTTATCACATACAATAAAATTTATATACAATGCAAAATGTCATAATGTCATTTGGTTCTCAAACGTTATCCAGAATATCAGACTCATACATATACACATATGCATACATACATACATACATACATATATACATACATATATCTATATATAGGTTTACATACACACACACACACCTTATTGTCAATGTCTGAATGTTAGGCAACTTACCACTTTTTATTATCTTGTCTAAAATATGATGATAGTTCTAACGAAATCACATCCTTTCTATCTAGGGGAATTTTTCCATACATCCTTGAAATTGTAAAAACTAAGATTTAAGTCCCTTCAAATTTCCTTTTATAAAATACACTACAATTTTAAGAAAAAATAAGTGTGACTCAAGGGGTATTTGGGTAAACTTACTAATCTGTTTGATATGAATATTGAGTAGTTTGATTTTGAAATGTTTTTAGACACATGCATTTTATACGAAATTGCAAGTCCAGTTGAGGAAACCTATGTGGATCAAATTATCCAATTATATTTGTGAATAAAGTAATATAGTGTTAAAAGGTAGTATAAAAGACTCTTAATATTATCAAAACAAAAGGTATATAACTACTTTTATGCTAAGATTTAATAATTTACTCCTTAACTTATTATGTTTTTTACCTTCAGATTAATTGCTTTTTCACTGCCTAAAAACACACTTTCCTAAATTGTTCAATTATATGTTAATGATGGATAAAGAGGAAAATTCTTAGAAATCAAGAAAGGAAAATAAAAAATTCATGCAAATGTAAATTCTTCTATATAAAAACCTTGTGTTTATTCTATTTCCAAGGACATCATTCCAAAATAAATCCAAGAAATAAAATTAGGAGAAAAAAATTCACAAATATATTATCATAATAATAAATTATAGCATCTTTTATGCTAAAGCTTATAATTTTACCTTATTCAAAAGAGTTATGTGACATGCATGCATACAGCTCCTTGTCCACATTTTTGAAAACCTTGTCTCCCTATTTAGTTCCCAGTATATAAAAATATTGGTTCCTTAACTCATTTGGTTTTAATTTTAAAATTAAATACTCTATTCATTGCCTAAATACACACTTTACTAAATTGTTCTAATATAAATTTAATGGTGGAGCAAAGGCAAACTTTCACGAAATCAAGAAAGAAAAGATAGAAACGTATAACAAAATAGCATGCATATGTGAATTCATTTGGAAAATAATCTTATCAGTTTATTTTGTCTCCAAGATATCATTCATAAATACATGTGAGCAATAAAATTTGAAGGACAAAAAGTAAAACAAATTATCATAATAATAAATAAATTATAACAACTTTTATGCTAAAGCTTAAAATTCTACCTTATTCAAAAGTGCTGATGTGATATGCAAGTACATATCTCCTTAACTAATTCATGTTTTTCATACATAAATTAAATGTTGCGAAAAAACAGAACTTTTGGTGGTTTAATCAGCAAAGCATCTCACAATATTGTCTTGCAAATCATCAATTAGCAAGCAGTTTACTGTAATCAATGAAGGAACTGAAACTCTAATAGAATGTTCGATTAGTAACTTTAGAGTTTTTATGAGATTAAATGATGAACTAATGTATAAGGAACATATAAACTACATAAAATCGGTAACCCAAACCAATTAACTTACCTGAAGATCTCTGTTGATGAGAAAACACTTAAAATAATATGCAAACAAAACAACAATGAATTATTATTTACTATATTCAAATAGGTTAAAGAATGAAAAAAAGAAATTATCTTCCAAAGAAAATGTGGAATAAAATCTAAAGTAAAGCAAAATTAAGGTTACCACTGCAGTTCAATATATATATATATATATATATATATATATATATATATATATATATATATATATATAATATGTTATGTGTTATTCTAATTATATAAATTTTTTCCTTCAAAAAAATATATAATTAGAATAACACATTAACATGTTATTCATAGTTTCTAATCTTTTTACTTAAAATATAATGTGGAAATTAGCCACAAGGGCCTCTTTAGCAAGTGCAATTAGTTTCTAGGACACACAACTGAAATAATTACTTTTAAGGACAAAATGCAAAATAGTTAGTTTCTAAGGCCTAAAAACCTAAGAAATTATGTCCTTGAAAGTAATTGGACCGCTGACTTTGTTCTTAAAAGTAATATTCTGCTGACTTTGGCCTTGAAATTAATTTTTATGGATGTGTGTCCTAGAAACTAATTGGACTGCAAAGTTTATCCTTCTAGTAAAATGCCCAATAAAATAATTGTATTCAAGTAGCACATTTTACATGTATACTGTGAACCCAAATACAACAAAATTTGATAAATTGTTTAAAAAGGGAACAAAATTTTTAAATCTTAAATTTAAATTTAGAAACAAAATGAATATAATATCATTGATTACATGGACCTTAGATTTGTTGTGGTAACTCAACAGTTAAATCACCAACAAATTATCGATTATATATCACAAAAATACAACATTCAATGTATGAAAAGTAAGAAAAATAATACCTGTAACTATAAAGAAAGTTATCCAAAAAATCCATCCCAAACTAACAACTCTATTGCATCTGCTTGTAAGCTTTGTCATGTGGTTTCTTCTTTTTCTTGCTTTGCTATATTGAGCAGTTGTCTGCGCACCTTTAGGGGATGTGTGAGTGGTCCTTGGAGTTTTCGTCAAATAGATTCCTTAATCCCTAGCATGTTTGGCATTTTTTACTATAGAGGCAGTACGCTTGTATTCACATGAACATATATTATCATCTGACATAAAAGCAACTAAACTTATCAATACCTAGGAAAAACTTTATCGCCTAAAATAATGGACACGATTGCTTTATCAATTGGCATGTATGATACAGTTAGGGGTATGCCCTAGGGGCAATTATGTAATCTGTTACATATATCTAACTCGTTGACCAATCTTATTCGAATAAAAGGTATATTCGTCCTATTATATACTTGATATAATGTGGTTATATTAATTAATTAACTTAATTAAAAGTATATTTAATAGAGAATCCATACGCAGTATATTTTGTTTATTATACTATTTGATTATGTGCATAATTTGTTTATTATACTATTTGATTTATGTATAGACAAATGTTGTTTACTATGCAAGATCAATTTTTGTCATTAATAATTGTTTTATATATATTTATTAATAAATTCATATATATATATACACATTAGTGTATATTTCTCTCTCACAATTTAAAGTTTTTAGTATACTTATTTATAAATAGTATGAATTTACAAATTCAAAAATAAATTATCATACATATATTCATACTTTTAAATTAACATTTATTGAATTTTTGAATTGTTTATTATATATAAAATAATTATTACGTCAAAAATTCAACTTTATATTTAAAAAAAATATTATATCATTTCAGAAACATATAGAAAAAATTTAGGAATTTTTCAATAAAGTTTATTATTTTGATAATTAATATTATTTCGAAAAAAGTATTTATGATTTATTAAAAATAATAATATAATTGTAAAACTCTTCAAAAAATTTCTTAACCTTTCATTCATGATCCTATTTCTGAAATTTTGAAATTTGATAATGTATTATTTTATATTAAATAATTATTGTTGAAATCAATGTATTTGTTTTCAAAAATAATATTTCAACTTAAAAATATCTCCAGATTTTTTTCTGAACTCTATTTTATGATCCTAGATTTTATTGTAAAATTTGAATTTTCATCAATAGATTATTTTATGTTAATTATTTACGGATGAAAACATTATTATTTTCATAATATATACAAATTAAAATACTAAAATTATTATGCTTGCATAACTAAGTTAATTTTGAAGTATAAATACTTTTTAATAACTGTTCTCTCTTTTTATACATATATTCATCTAATACAAATGTTTTATGTTCATATATTATATATAATATATTTATACATACATGTATATGAGTGTGTATTGTAACATATATACATGCACATATTTGGACAACATACATGATAGACAAAATGAGCTAATATGTCTATTGCGATGTAATTCCCGTTGTCTACACATGGACATATTATACCTTTCACGGATTATTATGCTACACATGCACACACATATATGTATATGATATATTTATGTATAAAATAAATCAAATAAAATTAATTTCATAACTTAATATATTTGAATTTAAATAAAATAAACGATTCTATTTAAATGAAATTTAGAAATGTTCTAACTCACTTGACTTCATAGACCCAATAAAAGATCCAATAGGGTAATTTTTTTGAAATTTACCCATAGCTTCCACTATGGGCTAATCCAGTTACAACAATTGTATTAGAGCCCAATAGCCTATGCAGTCTAGATTAGTCATATTAGGGCTAACTAATTAAGCTTTCCCACTTAGTACAATGTCTCGAAAGGTAATCTCTAGAATTTGAATTGGGTAATCAAGTACCATGTCCTATCTGGTTACCAGCCTGGCCCGAAAGATGAACCGAGCCCAAAGATTGCTCCTAATAAAAAAGGCTCAACTTAATTTGGGCCTTAGGCTAATTTTCAAAATTGTTTTGAAAATTGATGTTAAAGATTTTAAATTTAATAGTTAAATTTGAAATAAAACATGTTTATTATAAAAATTATAACACTACATAAGTTTATATAATAATTTCAAATTTTAAATTTATTAATAAGATTAATAAAATAAATTAATTAGATATGTTAATTAATTAATACATATATGCATGTATTATATATGTTGATATATGATGTTTTAAAATGTTTAAGATAACATAAGTATACATGCATGTATGCACGATAAATTTTGATTTCAATAAATTTTAATAAAAGATGTTTAATTAAATAAATTAATTAAAGGTTAATTAATTAAATAAAATACACATATATATGATATATGTGTGTTACACTATAAAGGTTATACTACACACTATAAATGTTATTATAGTAGATATGTCCAATATAAAAGTTATATTGGAATACTTATTTAAAATTAACTAAAGAGTTAATTGATTAAAATTAATTAGATAAGATTTAATTAATGATATATTATACGTAAGACTATCATATAATTAATATGAAATATAAAAATATACAACAATAAAACTTATATGATATGTGTATAAACTAAATGTGGAACATTAAAGAAACCCAAATAGACTTGAGAAATAAATACATATGTAAATGTACATATATCATTATATATGATGTGTCTGACACTTGAATCGCTGGGGTATTTCATAAGAAATATAGTATTCTTTAAGTCGATATCACTCAATATATATATTGAAGATTATGAATCTTCAATATAATTTTGTCCTCTACCATATATATTAATAAATTACTTACATACTCCTTAGCTGTTGAGCAAACTCATGCTAGGGATGTTATGCGTAGTATTATTAATATATCGAACAGCTGAGGTAAGATAACTATATGTATTTGTTGAGCAAACTCAAGGTACATATACTATACTTAGGCCATCACGATATGGTAGATATGAGTGAATAATCTCTTTCAATTTGTTGAGCAAACTCAAGGCCAAAATGAGATTAGAACAAGGAAAAATGGGTTAGGAGTTGTATATGATACAACCGATAAGAAGTTATCCATCGTTTGTGGGGCTATGATTTGTTGAGCAAACTCAAGGTTAGAATACCAAAACTAACGAGTCCTAACACCCACTAGTGAAGTTGTAAGACTTCTATGTTTCATCTTAGGCTTTGGATAAATATAACAGACTAGTGGGAGCCTTATTAAAAAAAATGAAATGGTAACATTTAACCTTTCTAATATTGTAAGAATATATGCTATATAATGTTATAATTATCTACAATGATAATATGATTGATAAAACGTTTGTCAATTAACATATATAAACAAATTGAATTAAAAGTTGACAAATAGAAATATAATATATAGTTACTAATAATTCTAATCGCATGTTATATAATGTTTCAATACCCATGCAAGTTCCCAAGTTCAACTACTTAATACATACATAAGATGGTCACTTATATGTTTATTTGGTTTAGACCGCGTATTGCATTTTATGAGTTTTTGAACTCTAAATGCAATTCAAGACTATGGATATTTGATCCATATATTTTTATATATAAATGTTATATGGTGAATAGTCATAGTTTGTGGGGTACAATATTTCGATGAAGTTAGTTCATTCGAAGTAAGCCAATAGACAATATTTTAAGATCATGTATTCAACTTGAATGATTTCAAAAGGATCATATTGTATTAATGTAACACAAGACCATAAACTACGAGATACATCTAAGAACTCGATCGTTGAAATGTCATCTTGATCGGTTTACATAAAGTGCAACATATTTGATGTCTTAAATGTTAAGAATAATTGAATGCGCTTTTGTAAAAGGTTTATTATGATATTGTAGTAAGGTTTTCTTTTGAATAGTTTGACCATTTGAAAGAAAAACGAATGTATAATAAGAATAATGTAATTTAAGGTAAAGTTGGAATGAAGAGAATGAATAGTCACTTCTGCTTCATAGATAAACATTGGAAACAAAAATTGTAATAATAACAGATACTTAATATTGGAATATAAATATGATTTTTATTCCATAATGTATTTTCATATAGAAAATTGTTTTCTATAACATTTATTTCTTTGATTTTAAGATATTTGATAAAAGAACTCTCCTCTGTAAACTAGTTGCAACATATGAAATACGTAAACAATATTAATAATATTAAGTGAATGGTGGACCTCTAAATTTAGTACGCTATTATAGTAATGGAGGAAATAGTGGGAGCATGCCATATAGAACCTAATGATTGCATCGAATTACGAAAATTATTGTCGTAAAATGTACCGAACATTATTTGTGAAATAATGTTTATTTTTTGTATTGATTGAAAAATAGATATAACTATATTTCAATATGTGTATTATGAATATTCGTTATGAAATAGAACTATATTATGGAATTTGTTTTCAAAGTAAAAGCGATGCAACAAAAAAATGTATCTAATATTATTTACAGTTGTTTTGAGATTATAGACTAAGCCGTAGTTTTGAGAAATAATTTTACTATATGATTACAAATCATATGATACTGGTTAATTATATATCAAAAAATTAAGGACTATGCACCCATTCAGTGGGAGCATCCTAAGAGTTGATGAACTCTTTGAATTAATACATATTGATGTATGCAATCACAAGTCTATTAATACCAGAAGGGTTCCACATACTTTGTTATATTCATCGATGATTTATTACCAACATGAACATGTGTATTAGATACACATGTAGTAAGTTTATGATAAAATCATTGAATATAAAAGAAAATTAAATAAAATAACATGCAATAGAATAAAATGATTTGGTTTGGTCGAATAAGTGAGAATATTGGAAAGAGTTTCAAATGTACCTAAAAATGAATATAGATTCAATCTCAAAATCACTCCTCTATGTGATACATAATAATGCATCGATAAGGAGTAATCTGACATTGTTGGACAATTTACGATTAATTGTGAGTGAAGTTGAGTTAGTTTCTTTCTATAAGGTCATGTAATTAAGATTAGTACACAAGGTTGATATTATTTTATCTAAACAACAGTTTATAAAATCATACAAGATAAGGGTTTGTAAGGAATCCCAACATATCCTAGGTCAAAGAGTTGGCAGGTTGTGTGAGTTGAAAGACTGCACGTAACAATTGTTCATGAGGGATGTTGTATAAATCTCCAAAAAGTTTTTTGGAAAAGTCTGTCATCAAATGACATATTTATGTTTTGAACATAATTTTTGTAAACTAAAATCAGTTTCATAAATAAAAAGGTTCATAAAACATTTATGAATCCCTATTCTATTTGCAATATGAAACAATTATTGTTTCAAGATATATTAACTTCATTGTGAAGGAATTTCTTTGAGAAATTTTTGGTAGTTAAATGGAATTGGATCCGATCCATAGATAGAACTGATTATATGAGATGAAGTTAAATTAACTAACCGAAATGAACACATAGTATTAGAATGTCTAATAAGTATTCTCGTACATCGAATAGAAACTATGAGTTTCTTATGTCAAAAATATACACTACCATTGGTTGTTCAATTAAACCATTAAGATTGTTGAATCTATATGGTATGATGCGTAGATCTGAAAGAATTCCAAGTACGCTATCAAAATATGATTTTGGTGGTCATAACCAAAGAGATGTGATCCATGGGCCGAGATTGTGTCTTATTGGAAAGACTAATGTTGTTGGAATTAAATAAGAAATGTTGATAAGAATAATATCACAAATTTCAATTGTTGAAATTAGCGTAACAGATTCGGTATTCAACATGCTCAAGTTAATCCAGATTTACTCATAAAATTATCGCTCAATAAGACTTAGTTTTTGGTATTTATGTATTAAAACAAAAAATTCTAAATTATGATTTAGAGTAAACCATTTATACATATTAATCAAAAATGTCTCGAAGTCAGTGGGAGCAATATTGGGTTTGTGAGTCTTTGGATATGATCCAAAAAATGGTAAGAATGTATCATTTTATAAGCATCAAGATTGAATAAGTATTTTGATAGAAATGTCAAATATTTTGGTTTTCAATCAAAGTGCGGAGGAAGCGTGTGTTCATAAGACAGAACGTTAAAAGGTACATTGATATTTCTAAACTATAAGTAAACAACACGTTTGTTGATTTTAACAATATGTTTGTACTAAAATCAACTTTGTTGTTTAATACTCAATTTTGAATTGGGAAATGGTGTCTTTTATAGTCAGTATAAAAGATATAGGGATAGTCCTAAAACGATATACAAGAGCACCCTATTAAAAGGAGAACATGTAAGTTGGATTTCTTATGCATTAGCAATATGAATTATCATATAGGTTACGTCGTGTATGATATTGTGTTTTGTTTATGTATTTGATACATGAAGCAAATATAAAATCCAAATTGATATCACTGAATGGTTGTTTGAGGTGTTCTCGTGTATTTATGAAATACTAGAGAATTGTTTATAGAAACAACAAATTCGTTATGATGGAACGTTTGGACACGAACTTTTATAAGTGATATTGAGTATAACATGTTCATGATAAAATTCAAGTTAAAATCTTTAATTTGAAATTGTTTCAAAATAAAAGTGATTGTGGTCGATTCAATGAAATGTTGAGAGCACTAACTTGAATACCGCTACAATAAACTAATGTATGTAGATATAAATGCATAAATTTATGATTTTGCCATAGGTGATTCCATATGTTGAGAGTCCCATAATATTATTATAAGATAATAATGTCATGAAATTGGTCATGATAGAACTTAAAGCTCACTAGAAGTCGAACGACATACTTCAAATCGTTCCACATGATAAAGGCAGTTTATCAGTGTTAAAGAGAGTTAATCGACAAAGTAGATAATAAATACATAATAGCATACCCATTCACCTAGGGACTGACCTAATTGGTTTTGAGAAAACTGATTGTGAAGTTGGAATTAGATTCCATAATTGACACCAAGTGCAAGTTGAAGATTAATAGAGTTGGGGATATGCCCCAGGGGCAATTATGTAATTTATTACATATATCTAATTCGTTGACCAATCTTGTTCGAAATAAAAGGTATTTTCTTCCTATTATATAATTGATATAATGTGATTATATTAATTAATTAAATTAATTAAAAGTATATTTAATAGAAAAAATCCGTAAATGGTATATTTTGTGATAGTAGTTACAAAGTGTTGTAACTGTGAGTAATTTATCACAACGAAACAAATATACCATTTTAAATGTTTCTAGTCAAGACGCATCGAGACTGGATATTGATGTATCTGTTGAGACTGGAGTACATAACGCTCTCCAAATGTTGGGCAGTGTATTACTCATGATTTTTGAGGGCACATAGGGGTTACGTACTAATAGTTATTGGATAACTATGGAACGACTCACTCGATAGTTTTATGTTGGTTAATATAAATATGGTCAAATGGAAAATATCGACGTGACTGATTTACACAGTTATCACGACTTGAAAATACTATGGATATTTAATATGAAAGCTCCGCTTTGATTATAGCCAAATCATGGTATGATGTCCATCGAATGACTATAGTTTGGTTGAGTGGAAGTTTTGGAAGTGAAGCACTATTCAAGAGAGGATTTGTCTCCTCAGTTATATGCGGTTAGTATCACAGTCAACTCAAAGTCAAAGTCTATGGCCAGAGCATTTTGGTTAATAATAATTGTTATTATTGAACTAAGGACTTTGTATTTGGGCTATAAAGTTGAATGTTGATGAGGTTGGAATTTTGACCATTACCAAATTCCATAAGTCCAAAGCGATATAGTTTTGACGAAGAGAAAAGGTGTAAACAAATGTCACAACCGGGTAACGCTTATTAAAATAAAATTGGAATTTACCGAAAATAAGTAAGCGATAAATTTGGCCATAATGTCACACCACCTGCTAAGTGACGTGTGAACGTTAACATAAGTACTGTTCAATGTTAATTGTTGACCAAATTTTCACCCAAGAGTTACATAACCGAAATGATAAATTCCCATAAGACCGAACGATTTAATTAGTTTATATTATTATAAATTAATTAATATTTATGAAATATTAGTTATAAAATTTGAATTTTATTTGAGAAATAAATAGTGTTATATATATTTATAATAGTTATAAATATATCGATTAATATACAATATCAACAAGCGATTGAATTAGATTTAATTGCATGGTATTTTGGCTTTGGCTTAGATGGGTTTAAGGCCCATCATTGGGGCTGCAAAATTTCAATTTTGGAAAGGTCTAAGGGTGGCTAAACATAAAGAATTGGCTTAGAGATAATGGGTTGATATTAAGTGAGAGTGAGTAAAAAGATTTTCCTCATTTTTCTATAATACAACCCTGTATATATGTATTTCCAAAAACATTTACTAACCTTTTTGGCCGCCATTACCTTCTACATTGCTGGTTTAAAACATGGCTCTCAATCCACATCGAAATTCTCAAATATATTTCAAATAAAAATAATACTATTCGATAGTTAGAGGTCGGTGATTCCAGACTTGTAATCTGACGAATCAAGAACAGTAAAAGGAACGAAAGTCATTGCTTCAACGTGGATTCAAAGGCATCATTAAATTAGTAATTTTAATTCATATTACCGTAAGTAAATTATATTCTATGATCCTATAATAAACAATTTAATATATGTTTAAATATAGTGCTACTATATGTTTAATTAGGTGAGATTTTTGTCACAAGATGTGGTTGTCACAAATCAGTTTGGTTATGTGCATAATTTGTTTATAGACAAATGT
Organism: Allium cepa; assembly: GCA_030765085.1. Taxonomy (NCBI): domain Eukaryota; kingdom Viridiplantae; phylum Streptophyta; class Magnoliopsida; order Asparagales; family Amaryllidaceae; genus Allium; species Allium cepa. Next base: position 396,938,969 of record CM060938.1, on the reverse strand, counting down.
TTTGTACTATACAAAATCAACTTTTTTCATAATATGTAACGACCCGTAAAATTTTCAATAATTTAATTTGTTAAGTTAATAAGTTTTGGAAATTTAGTATGAAAAAAAAACCTTGTTAATTTAAAATTGAACAATGGTAATTAGAACTAATTAGTAACAATTGAAATGAAATTACAATTTAGTGAAATAATAAAAATTGGTATACTTGGCTATAAATTAATGTAAGAAAACTAATGCAAATATTTAAATTTATAAAAGGAATAATATGAAATAAATGACTCTTGAATAAAGATTGTGTATATAAGAATGATAACATTTGTTGTGAACAATATCACAAGTGTGAATATTGAATCATTAATGAAATAATATATGATCAATATAAATTGAAGTAAATCAGTGTTAATTAAGTAATTGTAACATTTGATTTGTAAATAATAATGAATTCATTAATGTGACTTAAAGTAATAGTAACGATTGTAAGTTGCTATTTAATTGGTTTATTAATTTAGTTGTAAATGTTAGATTTAGGTATAAAATTTGAATATAGAAAAATAAGGGTAAGTGTGGTGCGAACAAATGAACTAGTGTATAATCTATGGTAATTGAATGAATTTAACATTTTGTAAACAATTATGATAATCAGAGAAAATGATAAACTAGAGTGTAATAAAGGTAATGGTAACAAATATTAAAAGTTGTCTATTTAAGCAATAAAATGAATTGGAAATCAATTGTATTCAAATGTAACTAAATGTTCATTAATGAGAATTAATGCAGTAATGGGAGGTGTGAATGTATAAATTAACTAGAAACGTAAATTTATTTATAAAGTAATAAATTGATAAAAAGAATGGAACTAAGGTAAATTTATTTAATTGGTTTCAAACCTTAATTAATGTGTACAATTGACAAAAGTACACATTTAAAAAGGTAACATTTATACAAAGTTAAGATGTAAATAGGGGTGTATTAATGTAATGGAATATAAAACTAATGTAACCAGGTTTGTAAAGAAATAGTAGGCATAATATAAAGATGGAAATCAAATCAAATCAAATTATGGGAATCAATTTTAGTTGATTGGAATGTAATCTATAATAAATAAATTTAATGATAAGTGAATGAATTTAATTACTATATTAACTGAAAACTAGGATGAAATGGGAATGCATATTTTATTCATAAGATAATATAAAAGAACGAAACCTATCTGAATGAATTAATTGAGGTTTCAGTCATAATAAATTTATACATTTGACAAATTTAATAAAATAAGCAATTTCTGGAAATTTTGTATTTTTGGTCAACTGAAAGTCAAAGTTTGACCATAGTTGAAAATTTTAAATTTTAAATTTTAAATGCTAATCTGTTTCTTTGTAAATGTATTTTATTTTAATATTTATTATGCTTTTCATTTCATGAAATTCGGATTTATACTTTTAGATTTGGCTAAATTACAGCATTTTACACGTAATAAATTTATGTATTTTCATTATATATATATATATATATATTATATATCCATCTCTTCGTTTATTTCTCTATTTATTTGTCTAGGCTTTTATTGTATTTATTGGAATTTATTTGTTTATATCTTTTATAAAGAGTTGGAGAAAATCAAAGGGTATACGTTACTTTGTTAAATGCTTGCCTTTTTAATTTTATATCCTCTTCATTAATTCTTAGCGTTTCTCACCTATAATAGCCGTGCATTACTCCATCAAATCATGTACAAATCTTCCTTAATATCCCACTTCTTCATTTGCATCTTCTGTTTCAAAGATATTACATAAGTTTCTTTTATTAAATAGGAAATAAATCCCATTCATTCACTAGCCTCTTTATTTCTTGCCTTTTTATTTCCTACCTCCTTAAATACCTTCTAGCCGTGCATTTTATTTTCTTTAAGCCGTGAGAAACTGTACATTCACTTCATTTGTCATTTGCGTGCAAACAAAGAAACTATACAAGATTCCTTCTTCTTAATTTGTGCCTTTTAATTTCCTAATCATTCATTTTCTAGCTTTTACATCCCTACCCATCCACTCTCCATATCTTTAGTCGTTCATTGTTTCTGTAACCCTAGCCAACACTTTTATTATTATTTCACGTGAAAAATTTCTTATCTCATTTCCATTTTCGTGAGAGGAAAATAAAACAAGCTCTAAATTTTCATGGCTTCTCCTTACTTTCTTCTTCCTTTTTCTTTTGATTTTCTCTTTGGTTTTCATGCTAGCTCGGCCTCCACCTCCTAGCCTACCTCTCCTCCTCATCACCACCACATGACCACAAACATCCCTAGCCGTGAGTTTGTGATGCCTAGACCCTACCCAAACCCAATGGCCGAGCCCATTTGGTGGTTGAAAGCAAGGTTATGTCCTCTTTGATTCGTAATTGCATTGTTTAATCCATCTTTTGTTGTGTTGAATATTATTTTTATGATTTTTGTATTTGTTATATACAAGATATGGATCTTGACTCTCCATCTACTCAAAAGTTTGGTCGTGCCTTGTCGTGCTTTGCGGAGTTTCAATTGTGTATTGTGAATTTGATTCTAGCTTTTAAAAGGTGAGTTTTATCACTCTAGACATATGTACTTATATTATTGTGGAATAATGACAAGTGGATCTATATAAATTGATATGTTATTCATACATGCATGTGATATGTTATATGATGTTAAATGCTGTTTATATATATTTGTTACATCATCTAATATGTTATTATATGGTATACTGTTCATTTTATTTACCGTATCATTACTGCAAGTTCCCTATCACTATGGGTTGAAATGATACATACCCTAACAGACTTTAGAATAGGGAAAAATCATTATGAGCTGAAATGATAGGCTCAAGTGATTTTTATTGTGATTTTTGTTACATTTATTTTACTTGGGATTGCGGGTTTGAAATGATAAAACCCGGATTTTTCTTTTAAATTACGGATTGAAATGATACATATCCGTATCACTTGCCCTAGGTTAGAAAATATTTAAAGCCCCATGGTTATATTTTAAATGATATTTTCCTAAAAATTTAATAAGCATTTTAATATTTTCTGAAAATTATTAAGTATTTTGGAATTATAAATATATGAAAATTTTAACTTAATTTGATTTAATGCTTTAAAGTGTAAAGAAATATTGTTTGTCCATAAGTTGAATTTTTTATAAGTTAATTGGTTTTGGTTGGAGTTTAAAGAGTCTTATTTATGATAAATAACTTGATTATTAAGTTTGATTTAATTTAGAATCTTAAACCTAACCTAGTAATTTTAATAAAGGTTACTCCTTGAAATGGACATAGTTTGTATAATAAATAATGCAATTTTGAATAAATAAAATGAAATAAATTTTATGGGACATTTGTAATAAGTTTATTTAACTTGGAATCATAGTTGAATTGATAAAATGAAATACAATTTTAATTTTACATTTTATAATAAATGTATTTAGCCTAAAATCATAGTTTAATTGATGCCTAAATGGATAAATTTGCAAAGAAATTGATCGTTATATTTACTATGATAGATTACTTTATTTATGAAATGGAAATGTTTGGAAATCATACTACTTAAAATCACAACACTTTGGAAATGTTATTCTTTTGAAAATCATAATACTTAGAAAAATCATAACACTTTAAAATAATCATCATTTAACCATTTAAATTCAATGTCAAATAATATTCATTTTAAATTTGTAACATTTCTAAGTTCGTTCGTTCAATTATAAAATTTCCAAAAACGTTGTATATTTCAGTTATATTAAAATTTCAATTTTTAGCCAATTTAACTTTTGAAAATCACATTTCCCACTTTAAAATATTCATTTGGGTATCATTTAACTTATGATTTAATAAAATAAAATTTTATCAATAAATATCCAAATTAAACTATAATTCATTTATTCAGTCAAAAACATATTCTTTTACTTCTTTTATTTCAACAAATAACTTACCACTTTATCTAAAATACCACTTCAAAAATAAGACTAAATTCCCATTTATTTACTTAACTTGACAATTTCAATTAAAACCAAATTTTCAATTGTCAAGTTAAGTCATATTTTGAAAATACCCTTTTCCACTTAAAGATAATTATTCAATTTCCAAACATTTCCATTTTATAAATAAAGTAGTTTATCATAGTAAATATGACGATCAATTTCTTTGCAAATTTATTCATTTAGGCATCGATTAAACTATGATTTTTGGCTAAATACATTTATTATAAATGTACAATTAAAATTGTACTTCATTTTATCAATTCAACTATGATTCCAAGTTAAATAAACTTATTACAAATGTCCCATGAAATGTATTTCGTTTTATTTATTCAAAATTGCATTATTTATTATATAAAATATGACCATTTCAAGGAGTAACCTTTATAAAATTACTAGGTTAGGTTTAAGATTCTAAATTAAATCAAACTTAATTATTAAGTTATTTATCATAAATAAAACTCCATCCAAAACCAATTAACTTATAAAAATTTCAACTTATAGACAAACATTATTTCTTTATACTTTAAAGCATTAAATCAAATTAAGTTAAAATTTTCATATATTTATAATTCCAAAATACTTAATAATTTTCAGAAAATATTAAAATACTTAATAAATTTTTAGGAAAATATCATTTAAAATATAACCATGAGCCGGTATAATATTTTCTAACCTAGGTCAAGTGATACGGATATATATCATTTCAATTCGTAATTTAAAAGAAAAATCCGGACTTTATCATTTCAAACCTGCAATCCCAAGTAAAATAAATGTAACAAAAACCACAATAAAAATCACTTGAACCTATCATTTCAGCTCATAATGATTTTTCCTTATTCTAAAGTCCGTTCGGGTATGTATCATTTCAACCCATAGTGATAGAAAACTTGCAGTAATGATACAGTAAATAAAATGAACAGTATATCATATAATAACATGTTAGATGATGTAATAAATATATATAAACAACATTTAATATCATATAACATATCACAGGCATGTTTGAATAGCATATCAATTTATATAGATCCACTTGTCATTATTCCACAATAATACAAGTACATTTGTCTAGAGTGATAAAACTCACCTTTTAAGAGCTAGAATCAAATTCACAATACACAATTGAAACTCCGCAAAGCACGACAAGGCACGACCAAACTTTTGAGTAGATGGAGAGTCAAGATCCATATCTTGTACATAACAAATACACAAATCATAAAAATAATATTCAACACAACAAAAGGTGGATTAAACAATGCAATTACGAATCAAAGAGGACATAACCTTGCTTTCAACTACCAAGTGGGCTCGGCCATTGGGTTTGGGTAGGGTCTAGGCATCACAAACTCACGGCTAGGGATGTTTGTGGTCATGTGGTGGTGATGAGGAGGAGAGGTAGGCTAGGAGGTGGAGGCCGAGCTAGCATGAAAACCAAAGAGAAAATCAAAAGAAAAAGGAAGAAGAAAGTAAGGAGAAGCCATGAAAATTTAGAGCTTGTTTTATTTTCTTCTCACGAAAATGGAAATGAGATAAGAAATTTTTCACGTGAAATAATAATAAAAGTGGCGGCTCGGGTTACAGAAACAATGAACGGCTAAAGATATGGAGAATGGATGGCTAGAGATGTAAAGGCTAGAACTTGAATGGTTAGGAAATTAAAAGGCACAATTTAAGGAGAATGAATCATGTATATATTTTTTGTTTGCATGCAAATGACAAATGAAGTGAATGGAAAGTTTCTCATGGCTTAAAGAAAATAAAGTGCACTGCTAGAAGGTAATTAAGGAGGTAGGAAATAAATAGCAAGAAATAAAGAGGCTAGTGAATGAATGGGATTTATTTCCTATTTAATAAAAGAAACTTATGTAGTATCTTCCAATTAGAAGAGGCAAATGAAGAAGTGAGATATTTGGGAAGATCTGTACGTGATTTTATCGAGTAATGCACGGCTATGATAGGTGAGTAACGCTAAGAATTAATAAAAAGGATAGAAAATTAAAAAGGCAAGCATTTAACAAAGTAACGTATACCCTTTGATTTTCTCCAACTCTTTATAAAAGATATAAACAAATAAATTCCAATGAATACAATAAAAGCCTAGACAAATAAATAGAGAAATAAACGAAGAGATGGATATAGGAAAAATATGGAAATATATATATATATATATATATAGAATGAAAATACATAAATTTATTGCGTGTAAAATGCTGTAATTTATCCAAATCTAAAAGTATAAATCGGAATTTCATGAAACGAAAAGCAGAATAAATATTAAAATAAAATACATTTACAAAGAAAAAATTAGCGTTTAAAAAATCAAATTTAAAATTTTTAACTATGGTCAAACTTTGACTTTCAATTGACCAAAAATAAAAAATTTCCAAAAATTGCTTATTTAATTAAATTTGTTAAATGTATACATTTATTATGATTGAAACCTCAATTAATTCATTCAGATAGGTTTCATTCTTTTATATTATCTTATGATTAAAATATGCAGTCCCATTTCATCCTAGTTTTCAATTAATATAGTAATTAAATTCATTCACTTATCATTAAATTTATTTATTATAAACTACATTCCAATCAATTAAAATTGATTCCCATAATTTGATTTGATTTAATTTCCATCTTTATACCATGCCCACTATTTCTTTATAAACCTGGTTACATTAGTTTTATATTCCATTACATTAATACACCCCAATTTACATCTTAACTTTGTATAAATGTTACCTTTTTAAATGTGTACTTTTGTCAATTATACACATTAATTAAGGTTTGAAACCAATTAAATAAATTTACATTAGTTTCATTCCTTTTACCAATTTATTACCTCATAAATAAATTTACGTCTCCAATTAATTTATACATTCACACCTACCGTTACTGCATTAATTCTCATTAATGAGCATTTATTTACATTTGAATACGATTGATTTCCAATTCATTTTATAGCCTAAATAGACAACTTATAATAGTTGTTACCATTATCTTTATTACACTCAAGTTTATCGTTTTCTCTGATTATCATAATTGCTTACAAAATGTTAGATTCATTCAATTACCATAGATTATACACTAATTCATTTGTTCACACCACACTTACCCTTATTTTTCTATATTCAAATTTTATACCTAAATCTAACATTTACAAATTAAATAGTAACTTACAACCGTTACTATTACTTTAAATCACATTAATGAATTCATTATTATTTTCAAATCAAATGTTACAATTACTTAACTAACACTGATTTACTTTAATTTATATTGATCATATATTATCTCAATAATGATTCAACATTCACACGTGTGGTTTCATTGTTCACAACAAATGTTACCATTCTTATATACCCAATCTTTATTCAAGGGTCATTTATTTCATATTATTCCTTTTATAAATTTAAATGTTTGCATTAGTTTTCTTACCTTAATTTATAGCCAAGTATACCAATTTTCATTACTACACTAAATTGTAATTTCATTTCAATTATTACTAATTAGTTTTAATTACCATTGTTCAATTTTAAATTAATAAGGTTTTTTCATATTAAATTACCAAAACTTATTAACTTAACAAATTAAATTATTGAAAATTTTACGGGTCGTTACACTCTCCCCCACTCAAAACTTTTCGTCATCGAAAAGGAAAAGAAGGGAAAAGAAAGAATTAAGTAATCAATATATCTTATTCAAATTACTAACTTTATAAAAAAATAAATTTATAAAATTAATTAATTTGAATAAAATATACGGATTTATTTATAAATTCCTTTAACACCATTTTATATTGTAAGTTATTTAATTAACCTTTTATTCTATTTACCTTAATTAGTCCTTTTTACAACTAAAATTTAAGTGTATAACATTTATTATAAACACACAAATTTTATTTATAAAAATCCTTTTATATTGTAAATTATCCAATTACATTGTTAACTTCTAATAATTAAGGTAAGTTATATTGGAATGCAAAAGAATATTATACAAATAAAATTTTCTTAATTCAATTATCCAAGCTTACATAATTATTCAAAATTTTGGTTTCATTTTATAATTGACATTATCCTTTAAGACAAAGTTTAAGAATTAGATTTCCGATTAACTCCAAACTATTTTAGAGATAAATAAATATACACAATATATATCAAATCCTATTTAAATCGTATATCATATATATTATAAATCAAGTCATGGTTTAGAAATTCAAGTCAATTTAATTTTTCCAAAGAAACACTGTAGCAAAACTAAAGAATGGTCTCTTCATTTCGAAACTCGAAAATGAATATCGATGATGTTGCAGTCATCACTGAAATTATTTTTCAACGACAAAGGAAAGAGCTCTGATTTAACCAATTAAAACTCTTTGGAACAATTTCTACTTGAAATACTTTAAACAATATGTCCTTTAAAATTTTAAACACAAAGTTTGAAACCATCGAAAATTAAATTCTTGGTTTCTTGTTTTAAATTCATTTAAATTTCCAAATTAATTTATAACCATGTTTTAGTTCAATTATTTATATATGAAACCAAAGCCAATAGTTACAAGACGGAGTCAAATATTATTTCTTTACATCCAAGTCAATTAACTATCAAAATTCAGAAAATTATACTTATATACAAATTTAATTTAATTATGCAAAACTTATTCATTTAATAAGTTTGAAAACAATATTATGTCTATTTTCTTTGTTCAAGTGTTTTGGAGATCCTATCGATAGCGTTGATCAAACGAATCGATCAGAAACCCAAATCAACATCAACAACTCAAACAACACAATATATAAAACATTTTAAATATAGCTTTACAAGGCAAGAATAGAGATTCAAATTTGATTAACTCGAATCAAAGAAAATTTTGATTTGAGGATAAGTTGGAACAAAAGATAAGATGATTAACTAACCAAATAAGGAAATGGATAAGCTTATATAAATCGCAGGCAACCGCGACTTCAAGAATAAGATCGATGCAGAATTCTAAGACAAATCTACATTCGATCTTAAGAGGTAGAATTTGGGATAATAAAAGATATTAGCATCTAAACCGAGGATATAGAATTCTCCCGTGAATTAATGCCTATTGTAAAGGAGTTTCTCCCCTTCACAAGTCAAATGCAGATTTGGCGAGACCGCCTGCTCATTACAAAGATCATCCAAAGTGGAGTTATAGGATACTCCAAAATCAAAAAAGATGAATAGTGGGGAATAAGAGTGAATTTTGGAACGGAGGGAATGTTCCAAAATTGAAAGGAAACAGAGTCAAAGAGAAAGAGATTCAAGCTCGAATGAAAGTGATTCTGTAAATAAATTTACCATATATGCTAAGTTTTGCCTAGAGCCAAAGCTCTGATACCAAATGTAACGACCTGATATTTTCAACCATTCGCATCTGCACATGTCGGACTTGAATTTCTCAAAATACCGAATTGTAAAAAATAATTTGACAAAACTCAGAATATGCGGTAAATAAATAAATAACAGATCACAGACATAGAGTAATAAAATGCAGTGGAAGCAAGAGATAGTAGTTCATGAAGCTACTATATAAATATACATCAGAGTTAAACAAGATACAACCGAAGTAACAAGATGATAATCAAGTACAAGGCTGAATACATCACTGGAATCAACTAGATAACTGAAATCAACTAAACAAATGAAAGAGAAATAGATAGCTGGATCTTCAAGCAAGCTCCAACTCCGAAGGTAAGTCTTGAATGTTGTATCAATCAGTTTGACCCGAGCGTAAAGCAAAACACAAAACGCTCGAGTCAGGACATACATACTTACACAATGTAAACCAACTCATGTGAACTGTAATATAAGGTACAAGTAACTTAAAGGATGCTTGAGACCGTCCATCCTCTAAGGATCCGTTAAACTATTTACTATGTAGTAATATTTCGCCATTATAATAATGTCTATAGTAAAATAAACTTACTTTTATATAGCGTTAAGGAGTGACCCAATATTCCCCTTAACACGTAATAGTCCCAGTAGTCCATCCAGTATCAGCGCATCTCCAAATCGGGAGACTGCCCTAAATACTCCACGGGCTACGGGAGAAAACCAAACTCGTACAAGGCGCGCTAGGGCAGGTGACACGACACACAAGGCAATTCCAGGATAGATATACCAATTACGCACACGGGCTGGTGGTAATGTGCAGCAGCTACTACCGCCCACCTCGAGCCATACTCCCAAATCAAAAATCAAAAGTGGCCACCAAATCAATCTCAAAGTCAGAATATAATATCGAAGGAGTGTGTCCGATAAGAGGGGCTACCTCCTTGGCCCGAGATCGCTCCTATTTTAGCCACCTTATGCCAACTCATGGAAGTCGGGTCCACATATATACCTCAAAGAAATGTCGCCACCATCCTACTTCAATCTGGAATCTCCACCGCGTACATGGATGTTAAAGTGGTTTGGTTTAAGATGATTTAAAGGAATATTTCAAGTTTAATAAATTGAAGGAAATATTCAATGATTCAACATTTGGATTTTTAAATATTATATGGATTTTGATTAGAATTAAAATGATATATTATATTTTGATTTTGAAATGGAAATGATATATTGGTTGGTTTTGAAATGAAATAATATAGTCTTTAGTTTAGAAAATGGATATTAATTTGGAAAGTATATGGACTTGGAAATATTACCATTTTTGAAAATGGATATTATTTTGGAAAGTAATAGTATTTGATTTAAAATGGTTTTGGAATAGAAAAGGTTTTGAAATAAATAACCATGTACAATAATAACATTTGGTTGTTAAAGAGACCGGGATTGGAAGTTGTCGTACTCTCTGCCAATTCCGAAAACCACTTTAACAACCGTGTACATGGTGGAGATTTCAGAATGAAGTAGGATGGTGGCGGTGTTTCTTTGAGGTATATACGTGGACCCGACTCCCGTGAGTTGGTATAAGGCGGCTAAAATAGGAGCGATTTCGGGCCAAGGAGGTAGCCCCACTTCTCGGATGCACTCCTTCGATATTATATTCTGACTTTGAGATTGATTTGGTGGCCACTTTGTGCGTAATTAGTATATCTACCCTGGTATTGTCTTGTGCCGTATCACCTACCCTAGCACGCCTTGTACGAGTTTGGTTTTCTCCCGTAGCCTGTGGAGTATTTATGGTAGTCTCTCGATCTGGAGATGCGCTGATACTGGATGGAATATTGGGACTATTACGTGTTAAGGGAAATATTGGGTCACTCCTTAATGCTATATAAAAGTAAGTTTATTTTACTATAGACATTATTATAATAGCGAAATATTACTACATAGTAAATGGTATAACGGATTGGACGGTCCTAAGCATCCTTTAAGTTACTTGTACCTTATATTACATTTCAGTTGAGTTGGTTTACATTGTGTAAGTATGTATGTCCTGACTCGAGTGTTTTGTGTTTTGCTTTACGCTCGGGTCAGACTGAGTGATACAGCATTCAAGACTCGCCTTCGGAGTTGGTGCTTGCTTGAAGATCCAACTATCTATTTCTCTTTCATTTGTTCAGTTGATTCCAATGATGTTTTCAGACTTGTACTTGATTATCATCTTATTACTTCTGTTGTGTCTTGTTTAACTCTGATTTATATTTATATAGTAGCTTCATAAACTACTATCTCTTGCTTCTGCTGCATTTTATTACTCTGTGTCTGTGATCTGTGATTTATTTATTTATCGCATATTTTGAGTTTTGCCAAATTTATTTTTTACAATTCGATATTTTGAGCAATTCAAGTCCGACATGTGCGGATGCTAATGGTTGAAAATATCGGGTCGTTACATAATAATTGTTTTATGTATTTATTTATTAATAAATTCATATATATATATATATATATATATTAGTGTATATTTCTCTCTCATAATAGCATATATGCATATATAAGATATATATGTGATTTAAAAAATTTAGTATACTTATTTATATATAATATGAATTTACAAATTCGAAAATTAATTATCATACATATATTCATATTTTTAAATTAACATTTATTTAATTTTTGAATTGTTTATTATATATAAAATAATCATTACACTAAAAATTCCATTTTACATTTAAAAAATATTATATCATTTCATAAACATATAGTTTTTAATAAAGTTTATTATTTTTAATAATTAATATTATTTTGAAAAAATTGTTTATGATTTGTTAAAAATAATAATTTAATTGAAAATTTCTTCAAATTTTTTTGTAACCTTTCATCCATGATCCTAAAATTTTTACATTTTTAAAATTTGAATTTTTAGTAATATATTATTTATATTAAATAGTTATTGTCGAAATCAATGTATTTTTTTTAAAAATAATATTTCAACTTTGAAAAATCTTCAGATTTTTCCTATTTATGATCCTAGATTTTCTAAAATTATAAAATTTGAATTTTCATCAATAGATAATTTTATGTCAATTATTTATGGATCAAAAAATTATTTTATTCGTAATATATACAAATTAAAATACCAAAATTATTATGTTTGCAAACTAAGTTAATTTTGAATTATAAATAATTTTTGATAATTATTCTCTCTCTTTTTATATATATTTATCTATATATTAATTTTTTATGTTCATATATTATATATAATATATTTATACATACATATGTGCGTGTGTGTTTGTAACACATGTACATACACATATTTAGACAACATACATGACATACAAAATGAGCTGATATGTCTATTGCGATGTAAATCCCAACATCTACATATTGGCATATTATACCTTTCACAGATTATTATATTACACATGCACTCACACGTATATATGTATATGATACATTTATATATAACCTAAGTCAAATAAAATTAACTTCATGTCTTAATATATTTGAATTTAAATAAAATAAATGATTTTATTTAAGTGAAATTTAGAAATGTTCTAATTCAGTTAGACTTCATAGGTCCAATAAAAGATTCAATAGGATAAATTTTTTGAAATTCATCCCTAACTTCTACTGTAGACTAGTCCAGTTCCAACAGTGTATGCTTTATTGATCACACTCTATGATATGAATGATACGAATATTAAGTTTACCATTGGAAATGCATTGTGAATATTTTAAAATTTTAAATCTGGTTTAAGAGTTAATTATGAATTATATTTTCATTAGCGGATCTAAAATATTACAAACATATAATATACACAAAAATATTTTTCCCTTTTGTTCTTTCGAAATAAGAACAAATTAATATGGTGTTTAGGTCAAATAATTTGGTAATTATGAATTTAACTAATTGTGTGTGCACACATACATGTACAATCATATGCTTGTAAACTTGTACACATATTTACATACACAAACAATCGTGAACACATACTTGTGTATACACACATAAATACATATTCTTATTTAAATCGGAACTTGTGGTGGAAATTAGCGGGCCAATAAGGATGCTTCTTAATGGGGTGTCAGCGCGCGCGCACCATCGCTCACACTCTTAAATTGAGAAGACGATACATATCAGAATGTCCATATATCTTTAGTGCAAGAAACCGGGATACAATAATCATATATTCAAAAATTGTTGTACGAGGATATGCTATTTTATAAAGACCAACTATTTCATTTTGATCGAAGAAGCAAGGATCTTTTAAAAGTTGAGTACCTAATTTTTCACCATGCTTTGAATCATTGATGAACCTCTTCTCTGTAAAAAAGGTAAATTCTATTTGAACACATAAAGTTGTTGAGCAATCCTAACAAAAATGAAAAAACAAACCATTATACACATATTTTTGCTTAGTATACCCATTTTGTTGTTAAACTTTTTCCTTTATATACTTACCTAGCAAAAACTGATTTGTAAAAAGATTCATCATATGAAAAACCACCCCATCTACGAGAAATTTTTTTAGTCCACTCATCTCATCTACGTGATTGTTCTACATATCAAGCATTTCTATTGCGTGATTTTTCACTCAACCACTTAGTTGGTCTTCTATCAATTATGCATCTTCAAATTAAAAATAAAATTAAATCAAAGAAGCATAAGATTTAAATTTTACCTCTTCTAATTCCATTGAATTTTGTATCATCGTCATCATCATCATCACAATCCATCAATTCAAGCACAAGATTTAAGAATTACCTAAAGTTATATCACTGAAGTTTATTGTATAAAAGGACTCCAATAAAGAAAATACGATGAGAGGTAAAAAGATGGGTAAATGTTATAAGGGCAATTTTGTCGTGGATTGTTTTTAAACTTTTTGGGGGCTACTTAGCAACTCAATGAGTTTAAATAGAATCAGCCCTGTAAAAAATTTCCAGTTATCATCCTGTAGATATGTTAATTTGCAAGTAGTGAGCTAAATTTGTTATACTGCTTTTTTTGTGCAGGTAGTATGCCAAAGAAAACAAAAGAAACCATCAAATATTAGTGGTTGGATAGGAAAAAACTAAAATTAGAATGACAAACCTTAGTAGTCGATAATTGAACATCCTCATTCAAAAATTGAGCTTCAGATATAGCTTCATTTCTTTCTCTTCAACATGTTCCGATTTCAATTGCTATGCGTGTCAGTGATCTATCCACTAACCATACTGATAAACCAAGTAAACAAAGAAATCAGAGAGTAGGCCTATCGATAGAAGCTTTCGGATGCGGATAGTGTTACATCCGCATCCGGAACCAATTTCGAATATTGGATATCCGCATCTGCTAATACGGACGGATATCGAATAAATATCCTATCCGCTAGCGATCGGTCAATCAAGAATTATAAAAGGAAAATTTTAGTTTAACATAAAAAAATTCAATCTCATTGATAATAAAAACGTTCAAAACTAAAAATATGATGGTAATAAATAGTTTCAAACCGTTAATAAGCATTAAGTGCATATAACATAAACTACTAACTTAATAAAATAATAAACGAATATCTTTCACTGCACTAAATTACACAAAATTTGAACTATAATTTCAACAAAAACTAGACAGATAATTTTCGAATGCGGATGTCTTCGTATCTGTATCCATATCCTTTTTTAGGATATCGAAAATTTATCCGATTTTTGGATGCGGATGCGGATGGATTTCGGATTTTCGAGTATCCATTGACAGCTATCAGAGAGTCAATAAAAAGTATCGCGTTTCACTGCATACTTGGTTTAATATGAGCGCATCCATTATGCATGATAACAATGGTGCGTAGGTATAATAAATTCGAAGAGTTCCTCCCCATTTAAGATTAACAAACTGAATTTGGATAGGGATCCATAAAATGGAGAAAAAGGTGTAGATCAGAAGCCAACTACAATAATTAAAAATCTGAGACGCCAAACAAAAAATTACCTTGAATCATAGTTTTGTAGATTGGACCATTGATCAAACCGTGTTAGTTCAAGGTCGGAGGTTTTGATGGTCCGCGGTCAGACCGTCACAACCGTGTTATTTTTTATTTTTTATTTTTCTAAGATAAGTATAAGATTCATTACAAGAGAAACAGGGATTTCCAACGGCTCGCAGCCGTCGAGGGCCGTCACGAGCCATCGAAAATGTCGTCAGAATATGCACCACGGATTTCGTCCATTTCCAATGGCTTCGATGAAGAATTTGCGACGGCTATCGACGTTTATCTCAATGGCTTCGACGCCGAAGTCAATACGGCATGGAAAATTGCCAATAAACTGTTGCATGCCGTCGCTAGCCATCAAAAAATTTCCCCACACGCCGTCGCAGGCCATCAGAAAATTAGACCATAATTTCATCGCTCGCCGTCGCTAGCGGTCGAAAAATATGAACTTTAAATGCATACATTAAATCGTCGTTTTCGTCATCTTGAAAACGCATACACCGAGTCCTGAGCATCGACTCTAGTTAATCCAAATTAGCCGTAATGCGTCTATGCACTAATTAATCAACGTATATACACCAATTAAAGCATATATACACTAAATAATTTTCTCTCTCAACATTTCAATGGTAAAAAATTATAATAACAACTTAATTAGCATTCAATAGAGTATACCAAACAATCAATGAGGTATTATACAACTATAACAATAAATTAACCTAATTTAGTAAATCAAAATTAATTAGAGTTTAGAAATAAAACCTGATTGGAGATTGATAAAGGGCCTAGGTTTGTCGAGAGTGGAGAATGATGAAGTTGGAGATGCTTCGGGAGGCGTGGCGGCTAGCTGACGACGGGGAGGAGGTGGTGGAGTTAGGTTTTTTATTGATTTGGGGGACAGGGAAATAATGAAGCGGTTCTCGGCCTAGTACTTATGTATACGTTAATTTTCGATGGCTAGCGACGGCTACAGATGGTAAGTTTACTTCGGTTTTCGATCGCTTGCAATGTCTATTATATTTTATTTACGAAAACGCCACGAAGATCGACAGTCATCGCTAACCATCGAAAACAGCCGTCGCTAGCCGTCGGCGGCTGTCGGAAGCTTCAGTCGCTATTTACTGCTGTTCTAGTAGTGATTGTTATATTTTAAAACATAAATTAACCTATCTTTAACTAATATATTGAAAAAATAATTCTTTTTGACAATTTGATGAAAATATGTAGTTTATAGATTAGTTTTACTCCTTCTTTGTTATAAACATTATAAATTATTAAATGTTGCACTCAATAAAACCTAGGACTGTTATGGTAATGGTTACTATTACCATTTTATTAATACCATTACCGTACCATTTTTACTAGTAAACTAAAATTGTTTACCATTACTGTTACCGATTGATTAGCATACCGATGACTGGTATACCAATAAAGTGGTAACCGCTATACTAGTAATGGTAAATTATCTTTGTCTAGAAAAATAATAAGTTGATATATTTTTAAACTCAATGATGATTCATTATGTATCTCATTGGGTTACTTAATAAAAGACATAGAAAAAAGTATATTTATCATCATTCGAGTTGAACTATTGAAATAAATTAAATTGTTTTTTTGCTTCTAAATGCCTATAATACAACATCTTACATGAATATCAATGTATTATGAATGGATCGGTAAATTATTGTTACCGCTGGTTTTGAAAAAATATTACCGATGTTTTACCCTAAAAAAGGTAAATTTACCATTACCATACATATTATGCTGGTATGCCGACTTTACTTAAAATGGTAACCGATTGACCGGTAACGGATCAGTCTAGCTATAAATATCAGATGAAATGATATAGAATAAGAGATATGACTAAACGTATAATAATCACAACGCCAAGCTGTGACAAATAAATAATTGAAAAATCAATAAGAGATTAATCAATAACGCAAAGATCTTCTCAAAGATAAAAAGGAATGTCATACTCCTAATTTCATTCACCAAGCCACAATAAATGACATATATATCAATGCCAATCGTAAAAGTCGGTGAAACATAAATTTCAGAATTCAACACACGAAATCCAGAAATCACAAGAAAAGGATGGCCAAGACATTGATGTAGTGCAAACGGTACATCCAATGAATCAAAAGCAAAGACATTGATGTAGTGCAAACGGTACAGCCAATGTATCAAAAGCAAAGACATTGATGTAGTGCAAACGGTACATCCAATGTATCAAAAGCAAAGACATTGATGTAGTGCAAACGGTACATCCAATGTATCAAAAGCAAAGACATTGATGTAGTGCAAACGGTACATCCAATGTATCAAATAATTCGGAGCATCGACGTCGCACAGCGTGACATCCGATGAACCAAATCAAAAAGATATCGCACAATGCTAGTCTAAAACATAAAATGATCGTCATGATCAAAGAGAAGTATCAATTACAATAAGCTAGTAAATATATGAGCTTAGCTTCATGTCCCATAACCACTAGCTTAACTTAAATATTTACGAACAAATTGTAGATCTCCACTAGAAAATTGTCACAAGAGTTTCAATCGAACAAGTCCAAGAATTAACCGACGAAGTAAACGCAAGCGTTTCATACCACTTGTTTTACTAAGCCGTTTAATTAGATTTCTCATACGAGTGAGGTAAAGATTTGTATATACTAATAGATTGGAAAACGGTTTGAGAAAACGAGCTTTGTTATAAAATAGTGTTGAAATCATTTGAAGAAAGAGTTTTGATATTTACTACTAGTATAGGAAACCTTTATATTTTTAAAGTGACAAATCACAAAGAAGATTGTAGGAACAATCAATCACTAAAAATTCACATTCGAAGACGTGAATAGAATCCAAAGAAATCGATACCGAATCCATCGAAATGGATATTCCAAGAATTCCCGAAGAAAATAAGTCACCAAAGTCGATAATAAATGATAACAACAAAAGGGAAACAACACGAATCGATTAAAATTGGAAATTCAGACAACAAGGCAAAAAAGGCATAATTGGCAGATAGGAGCAGGTCAGTCAACCGGACTCCCTGAGTCGGTTGACCGAAATAGAGGTTGGAAGTGCTCGGGCACCAGGTCGGTCGACCGGCCCAGGGGCTCGGTCGGCCGAAGCCTGTAATCAGCACTTCCAAAACAGAGGCAGGAAGTGCCTGGGTAGCAGGTCGGTCGACCGGACCTTGAGCTCGGTCGGCCGAACCTGTATACTTGCACTTCCTACCCTATTTCAAAAGAGGTGCAAACTTCCTCAATTTGCAAACCGTCGAGCAACGGCACTAAGGGTTTACGCCAATCGACTACCCGGCCATAGAAGCTCTTTGGTTCATCACCAAAAACATGATCAAAACATCAAAGTTATGATTTTTAAAGAATTGAACCCAAAACACCAAAAATTGGAATATTCACAAAAGCAATCCAATTCAAAATCAAATGCACATGAATAAGTGTTAGGAATTCATACCTAACAATCGAAGATAAACATAGACTAAGATGTGAGATAAAATTTTTACCTTTGAACCCAAACAAATGAAGAAGAAGCTTTAAAAACAAGCTAAGATCAATTCCTCTTCAATAACAACTCAAGAAGCTTCAATCTAATCTTAAAAGAGAAACATTTCCTAAATTAGGTTTAGGAAATTTCTGAAATCAAAGAGAGAATGAGTTGGAGAAGATGAAGAGAAAGCTTACCAATGGGTTCTCTTGAGTTTGGAGCTAGAAGATGGATTTGCTAATGGAAACTAGGGCTTAGGATTTTCTAATTCTTTTTCTCTTCCCCCATTTTTGATGAAGCTTGAATGTATTAGGAAATTATGAAGGAATGAAGAGAAGAGGGTTGGAGCTAGGTTGATAAATGGGGTTAATGAGCTGAAACCCAAACAAAGGCCCTAAGTGAAAAGTAGCAAAATTCCACTATCTCCAAACATATCGAAGTTTATACTCAAAAAGGTCGCAATCGTCATTTGGAACTCAATGGGGGTGGTCTCGAGTCCCAATTCAACTGTTTGCAAAAAGTAGCTTTTCGAATCAAAATCCGACGAACGATAAAATATTTAAATAAAATATTTAAATATAAAATCGATAAATATGCGGGTTGTTCAGACTCCCCTCCTTAAAGAAATTGCGTCCTCGCAATACTTAAGAAGAAAATAAAGAGTGACAACCATAAAAGCATATCAACCCAAAAGAAAATTGAAATAAGAAGTTCACCATAAAGAGCACGAAAGAGTTAGCACGAACGGGATCGCTCGATGAATTCTCTAGATTCCCAAGAGTAATCCCTAAGATTTGAGAACCATTGAACTCTCACAAGAAGAATATCTTTATTCCGAAGGCGCTCAACCTCCGAAGCAATGATGCGAATGGAATGTTGCTCACAAGTCAAAACTAGTGAGACTTCAATTTCATCAATAACACTGGCTCGAGAATAAAAATATGAAACCTAAAAGCATTTCCATAGTTAAAAGACGCAGAAAACGTCAAGAATAGCAGAAAATTGATCCAGTGCAACGACGTAGTATAAAAACGGTACGCCCGAGAAATGAGGAACTCGAATAATTTGGAACAACGGCGTAGTACAAAAATGGTACGCCAGATGATCCAAAGATTGAATAATTTCGGAACACCGACGTAGTACAAAAACGGTACGTCCAATGAACCGATAAACCGGAACAACGATGTAGTATAATAATGGTACATCCATTGATCCAGATAAGACGGAACATCGATGTAGTATAATAACAGTACATTCGATGAACCGAACACCATAAAAGAAATCGGACGCTAGTCCATAAAAAAATGAGATAAAGCTCAATAAAACGAAGTATATCAAAACGTTCGATGAACTTGATAAAAAGATAATTCCATTCAGACAACATCAAAGAATCAACAACTTGTTGCCTACGACAAAGCGCATTGGCAACAGGAATTCCCTTTCGGGAATAAAAGAATATCAAGATCATAAGATGCTAGGAACTCGAGTCAACATGAAGTTCCTTATGAGAAAATAAATATTCCAAGGATTTATGATCGAGATGGAGAACAAATTCCTCCCGTAAAAATGATGATGTAAAACTCTAAAAGTAGAAACAATAACCGCGAGCACTAGATCGTGAGTGGTATATCTAGTCTCAATAGGCTATAATGATTTAGAAGCACATGTGATAGCACGTTCTCCTTTGCAAGAGAATGGCATCCAAACCAATACAACTAGTATCGGTACAAATAGCAAAGTCTTGGTTCCCTTTCAGGAATCACAAGAATAAGAGTATCGAAAGGAAGAGTTCTTTTAAACAATCCTCTTTCCCGAAAAACTAAAACTTTCAAAATTACAATCATCTTTAAGTAATTATCCTTCTAGATAAATTTACGTTTTACAAGTCAATACATCGTGTTTGATTGTCTCATCAAAGCGTTTAGGAAATTCCTATCGATAACGTTGATCAAGCGCATCGACCAAAATTCTTAAAGCACTCAATGGGCAATACAATCACAAAATCATCTTCTTTATAATAATCAAGTTTCTTAAAAGTTTTACAAATATTCTTTGCTTGTTTTAAGAATAAAAACTCAATTATACTTATAAATAAATCTTTATGAAAAAGATTTGTAAAAATTTTAAATTGCTATTTTCATCCAAAATCAATATATATAAAAAAAATGATCTCATCGAAATATTCATAGAATACTCGATTTATAAAATGGATGAAATAAGCTGGATAAACCGAATGACATAATAAGTCATTCATAAGAATCATAACGAGTGCGGAATGCGGTAAGTGGAATGCTAACTTCCGCAACCCGTAGCTAATGAAAACCGGTGGCAAGGTCGAGCTGAAAAGACCTTAACACTACTCAAAAGATTGCTTAGGTTACAGTCCTAAGACAAATTCAAAAATACCAGAAAATTTCTCAAACTACATGAATGAGAGAAATAACACTTTCCTTATAAGTGGGCTTAAGGAATAAAATGATGCCATCAAGTTGGAATCAAAATCATAAAGAAAAAATAGAAATCTGCTTAACAGATTGAAAATGTCAAAGATGAATAGTCCACACGGGACAAAGGATATAGCCTCATAATAATTAAGCCAATCCTTACAAAAGTAAATTCCAAAGCCTAAGTAAACATATCGGCTCGGAAAGAAAAATCACATAAAATAATTTTCGACATCAAATAAAAGCAAATTGAGTGTTGCGGATCTACCATCCGGATTTGCAATTCTCAAGGAAGACATCAAGCCCAAAATTGTTTAAAGGGAAAGAATCAACAAGTTCTTTCGATATAAAATAGTGAGATGGAACCCACATCAAAAAGAACTCAAATAAGAAGATCACGAAATAAAACAACGCCATCAAGGATTGAGTGAAAAATACCTTGACCAAGAGAAGAGTTGCTAGGGGCTTGCAGCTTTTCCTCTCTCTTTCTTGGAAGCCTAGGACACGAAGATAAAAGATGACCCGAACTTTTGCAATAACGAAAAAAGAGGGGTTTCGGACACTCCCTTGCATAGTGGTCTGTGAAACCACAATTGTAGCATCGTCCACGACTAGAGGTAGGTGCTTTTGCTATCGGGGTTTCTTGCCTCCCTTTCTTGTTGGGAATGGGGCCTTTGAATTTAATAGGCCTCTTCATGTTGTTGTTGAAGTTTTTTTGGGCACGCACAACTTCAACATCACCTTCTTTATCGGCCTCTTCAAGACGAAGAGCGATATTAATAAGCTGATCGAATGAAACCTCAAGTTTCAGAAGTAATGGCTTCTTAAGATTCTTATTCAAGCCATAGACAAATCTCTGATTTTTCTTCAATGGGGTGTTGATGTATTCAACCCCGTATTTGGACAGAGATTCGAAAGATGCGACATAGTCTGTCATAGAAGATTCACCTTGAACAAGGTCAATAAAACGCCGTGCTAAAGTTACTTTTTCAGCCTCCGGCACAAACTTTAGTTCGAATCGTTCCTGGAATTGTTCCCAAGTAAGATCCGCTTCGATAATCTCCGAAGTCAAGAGCTCATACCAATCTAACGCTCTTTCTTGGAACATGCTAGAAGCCACTTGGACTCGATGTAGATCAATAAGGTTCATGCGAGAAAAGATACGATCGCATGATTTGAGCCAAGCTTAAATTTCTATCACACTCTCGGATCCCTTGAATGGCCCTCCACCCAAATCGGTGTAGTCTCTGCACAAGCGTGCAAAACCAGATCTAGGGTGAGTAGGCTTTGGAATGGGTCCTGCAACCTGAGCAGTCTTCACGAGATCTAAAAGCTGCTGAGCAGACATGAATACTCCATCTTGGGGAGTAGCACTAGATTGACCGGCGCTGGGACGGCCTGGTCTAACCATTTCTCTTCTTTAAGAAAGAAAGAAGGAGAAAAATTATTCTCAAAATAAATATCAAGAAATCTTGATAGATAAAACAAGGAATCATAAAGAAAATAGGATGAATCGGTACGAAGACTCGAATAAAATCCTAAGGCACGAATCCTAAGATGGACTTAGGACGGTGATCCTTGTTAAATTATTCTACATTGTTCCGAAGTTTGGCTCTGATACCAAGCTGTGACGCCCCACCTCTATACTCACGCTAGCCAAGAATACTACGGAGTAATGCTGTCGACTAGCACGGAGAATAAGGCTGTTGAGGAGCGGCCATCTGTATAATTGCTTTGTGCGAGTACCGATATGCCAGATAAAAATATAACTTTTCATCTCAAGAGGAAATCCGACATACCGACACAAACTCAAAGCTACTACACAGTGGCTATAAAGGTCTTCGGAAACAAATATAGAAATAAACATAACACAAATCAGTCACAGATAATTCATATCACAAGGGCGGAAATAGATATGAATATATATAACACATAAAAGTGTTCATCAGAGTAGTGGTCTAACAAGATCCACAATATCAAAAAGAATAGATACAAGTGCTAGACGAATCGAATAAGTATACATCATAGAGTCTGTATCTCAAATGTATACAACAAAAACTACTAATCTAAGTAGTTAGCCAAAAGATCATATGATAACCCCAGAAGAGAAGTCAAGCAGAAGCACCTGTAACATCTCGGTCTGACCCGAGTATTATTTAAGAAGAAAATAATAAACGGATAAGTCTAACTATAAATATCAGATGAAATGATATAGAATAAGAGATATGACTAAACATATAATAATCACAATGCCAAGCTGTGATAAATAAATAATTGAAAAATCAATAAGAGATTAATCAATAACGCAAAGATCTTATCAAAGATAAAAAGGAATGCGATACTCCTAATTTCATTCACCAAGCCACAATAAATGACATATATATCAATGCCAATCGTAAAAGTCGGTGAAACATAAATTCCAGAATTCAACACACGAAATCCAGAAATCACAAGAAAAGGATGGCCAAGACATTGATGTAGTGCAAACGGTACATCCAATGAATCAAAAGCAAAGACATTGATGTAGTGCAAACGGTACATCCAATGTATCAAAAGCAAAGACATTGATATAGTGCAAACGGTACATCCAATGAATCAAAAGCAAAGACATTGATGTAGTGCAAACGGTACATCCAATGTATCAAAAGCAAAGACATTGATGTAGTGCAAACGGTACATCCAATGTATCAAAAGCAAAGACATTGATGTAGTGCAAACGATACATCCAATGTATCAAAAGCAAAGACATTGATGTAATGCGAACGGTACATCCAATGTATCTAAAGCAAAGACATTGATGTAGTGCAAACGGTACATCCAATGTATCAAAAGCAAAGACATTGATGTAGTGCAAACGGTACATCTAATGTATCAAATAATTCGGAGCATCGACGTCGCACAGCGTGACATCCGATGAACCAAATCAAAAAGACGTCGCACAATGCTAGTCTAAAACATAAAATGATCGTCATGATCAAAGAGAAGTGTCAATTACAATAAGCTAGTAAATATATGAGCTTAGCTTCATGTCCCATAACCACTAGCTTAACTTAAATATTTACGAACAAATTGTAGATCTCCACTAGAAAATTGTCACAAGAGTTTCAATCGAACAAGTCCAAGAATTAACCGACGAAGTAAACGCAAGCGTTTCATACCACTTGTTTTACTAAGCCGTTTAATTAGATTTCTCATACGAGTGAGGTAAAGGCTTGTATATACTAATAGATTAGAAGTCGGTTTGAGAAAACGAGCTTTGTACTAAAATAGTGTTGAAATCATTTGAAGAAAGAGTTTTGATATTTACTACTAGTATAGAAAACCTTTATATTTTTAAAGTGACAAATCACATAGAAGATTGTTGGAACAATCAATCACTAAAAATTCACATTCGAAGACGTGAATAGAATCCAAAGAAATCGATACCGAATCCATCGAAATGGATATTCCAAGAATTCCCGAAGAAAATAAGTCACCAAAGTCGATAATAGATGATAACAACAAAAGGGAAACAACACGAATCGATTAAAGTTGGAAATTCAGACAACTAGGCAAAAAATGCATAGTTGGCAGATAGGAATAGGTCGGTCAACCGGACTCTCTGAGTCGGTTGACCGAAACAGAGGTTGGAAGTGCTCGGGCACCAGGTCGGTCGACCGGCCCAGGGGCTCGGTCGGCCGAAGCCTGTAACCAGCACTTCCAAAACAGAAGCAGGAAGTGCCTGGGTAGCAGGTCGGTCGACCGGACCCTGAGCTCGGTCGGCCGAACCTGTATACTTGCACTTCCTACCCTATTTCAAAAGAGGTGCAAACTTCCTCAATTTGCAAACCGTCGAGCAACGGCACTAAGGGTTTACGCCAATCGACTACCCGGCCATAGAAGCTCTTTGGTTCATCACCAAAAACATGATCAAAACATCAAAGTTATGATTTTTAAAGAATTGAACCCAAAACACCAAAAATTGGAATATTCACAAAAGCAATCCAATTCAAAATCAAATGCACATGAATAAGTGTTAGGAATTCATACCTAACAATCGAAGATAAACATAGACTAATATGTGAGATAAAAATCTCACCTTTGAACCCAAACAAATGAAGAAGAAGCTTTAAAAACAAGCTAAGATCAATTCCTCTTCAATAACAACTCAAGAAGCTTCAATCTAAGCTTAAAAGAGAAACATTTCCTAAATTAGGTTTAGGAAATTTCTGAAATCAAAGAGAGAATGAGTTGGAGAAGATGAAGAG
Organism: Allium cepa; assembly: GCA_030765085.1. Classification (NCBI taxonomy): domain Eukaryota; kingdom Viridiplantae; phylum Streptophyta; class Magnoliopsida; order Asparagales; family Amaryllidaceae; genus Allium; species Allium cepa. Next base: position 396,913,427 of record CM060938.1, on the reverse strand, counting down.
AAAGCTTACCAATGGGTTCTCTTGAGTTTGGAGCTAGAAGATGGATTTGCTAATGGAAACTAGGGCTTAGGATTTTCTAATTCTTTTTCTCTTCCCCCATTTTTGATGAAGCTTGAATGTATTAGAAAATTATGAAGGAATGAAGAGAAGAGGGTTGGAGCTAGGTTGATAAATGGGGTTAATGGGCTGAAACCCAAACAAAGGCCCTAAGTGAAAAGTAGCAAAATTCCACTATCTCCAAACATATCGAAGTTTATACTCAAAAAGGTCGCAATTGTCATTTTGAACTCAATGGGGGTGGTCTCGAGTCCCAATTCGACTGTTTGCAAAAAGTAGCTTTTCGGATCAAAATCCGACGAACGATAAAATATTTAAATATAAAATCGATAAATATGCGGGTTGTTACACGGATTCTTATTATCTGGCATTTGTAGAGGTAGAAATCTAGGAGATGAAGATTTCTGTGATTTTTCTTTAGAATTTTTCGACGTTGCTAATATTGATTGAAGAAACTGTGTTGTGAAGAGAGAAAATTGAAGTGCAAAATAGTGTAAACATAATGATGAAATCAAAAGTTATATAGAGAGGAGAAACAACAGTCACCTGAAAAAAGTTAGCCAGCTATATTTTGGCCGACAATTGCCAAACGGCTATAAAATAGCCGTTGGCTTAGGCGGCCATATTTTGGCCGGCTAAGAAGCAACCTTCAGGGTTGCTTTGGCCCACCGGCCACCTTTTGAGGGTCGGTTCCTTTCCAACCAACCCAAGGTTGAGAATGGTCCAATAACCCTAATAAAACCTACATAAATCACTTTTCACATCCTATTATACAAGAAAACCATGAATTATTGTGTAATGCCCAGATGTTTTAGTTTTTAGTAACCGAATAAGTCAAACAATTCTATAATAGTGCTGCATCACTTCTTAGTTTCTCATTTTATAATTATCTGTACCCGCTTCAGTACACGGAATATGAAAATTTTCAAACCATTAAAGCGCCACATCATATGTTATAGGAATAGCAAAGATTATTTTCTCTTATAAAATGATGTTGTTGCTCTCTTATAGCATGTACTCACAGCCTTCAAGATTTTCTTTGGTTGACGACTGAATTGGCCTAATTGAAGCAGGTTCTATGAACTGCACGCTCAATTCAAATCCAGACCGGATTCCATTATGGTTCACGATTTCCTCCATTGATTGGTTATTTCCAGGCTTTCTACTAATTCAACAACATCCGCATTATAGATTTGTTAACCTTTAGGTCGAACATACAAAATTAGGGATTCTAAGATTAAAAAAAAAAGTTTTTTTATTTTGCTGTGGTTGAATTTGATTGAAATGATCTATATCTGCAATTGCAGTTCATAATTGATATTTATTTTATTGAAATAAGGGACACATCCCTAAAATCAAACTTAATACACAAAACATCCAAAAAAGATATAAATTACATTCTTATTTTCAAATACTACAATTTTCTTCCCTAAAATAACCCTTTGCTCCATTGTTGAACGTTGATGTTGATTTTTCATATATGAATGTTATTCTCAAATCCATAATTAATTAAATTTTGCACCCCATTATTTATCAATTTTTAAACACAATAACTTTTGATAGAAACGACGGATTAACAAACCGTTTTCACCATTAAATCACAAATTTTATTATCTTTTCAATGGGTGGCAATGTGCATATGCAAATATATAGTATGATTGTACTCAATTCAGCAATTATATGCAATAATTGCAGAAAAGTCTACAATTATATGCTATAGTTGCACTTTTCTGTGATTACTTCGAATAATTGCATAAAAGTATGCGCTTATATGAAATAATTGCAGAAAAACCTGCACTTATTCCATATAATTGCATAAATGTCTGCAATTATATGGAATTATTGTTGATATTTGAAGAAAAATGGATGATCATTTCATATAATTGCAGAAAATGACAAGTATACTGAATAATTGTAGAAAAATCGACAATATATAGAATAATAGCAGAGAAGTCTGCAATTATTACGTATATATTGTATAAAAGTCTACAATCATATGAAATTATTGCTGACATTTGAAGAAAAATCGATAATATTTAAAAATTGCAGAATTCTTTGCAAATATATGGAATATTTGCAGCCTTACTGCAAATATGATTTTTTTTTTTTTTGTATCAATAATGGATCTCATTTTAAAGATTATAAAATTTATAATTTTTTGATGAAAACAATATGCAGATCCGATATTTCTATATAAAGTTATACACGTTTGAAATGCTAAAAACGTAAATGGTATTTGGGTCTTTTGACATAGACGAATTTGAAATCAAGCACTAAATAGTAAGTTTGGTTTAGAATGATGTTTTCTTTATTTTGAAATTAACAGGGATATGAGTCAAACTATACCTTTATTTTAACATTGAAGTACCTGATGCAGTCTTGCTATTTTATGACATTTAAGATGGCATGCCTCCCTCTGCAATCCACTAGACAGATTAATCATTAACATAAAGTGATGAACCTTTTTATTGTTGTCGACTATTTCAACATACGTTGATTAAAATTGATTAAAAGTCCAAGCTGAGATATAGGTAAATGGCAGTGTTGAATAATTCAACCTTAAAAAAGAAGGGGTTTCATTGGATCTGTATATGATTTTGGTTTATCAAACAAGAAGAAGGAAAAAGAAAAGGAAAAGGAAAAAAGAAAAAGAAAAAGAGAAGAAAAGAGGAAAATGGTTGAGTTTAGAATACAAGTAGGTGTCAGATCCGTTGTTAACTTCCATTGCCATGAAAGTTTCAATACCGAACATAAAACGCATGCAATTTTGGTTACAGAGTAAGTCTTTTTAGCTTAGCTTATAGTGGAACTAATTTATGTAAGTTTATATTAATTTTATCATGAATTTATTTTGCTTACATATTATTGGGAAGAATTAAATTAAAATTTCATCTGTTGAAACTAAGAGACATGCTTCTTATCTGTACATACTAATTAAATGATAAAAAAAATGGGAGTAATTAAATAGTTCAACATAGTTTAAGAGTATGTGTATATATTGTAAACCGTGACACTATAATTGTATATGAATTATAAAGTCGCTGACTAGAACAATAATAATTATTTATTCATATAATAAATTAATGACAAAGTGGCATGGTAGTATGTTGTAAGTTAACAAAATATGATGATAAAATTATAAGTTGATTGGAATTTGAATGTATATATATAGTGTGCATAGATATATATTACTATAATGTCCTAATATAATGTTGGGAGCATTAGTTATCATTTTTTTATCAATAACTCATTAAGCACAACTTTTTCAAAGTTTTCAAAATCAACTGGCAGCATAACGAAATGAAAAAACTGACAGGATGTATATTAATAAATCGAGTATATATCTTTTGAAAGAGTTGAAAGTTAATAATCATTTTAAAGAAAAACCAGTGTAGAGGAAGTTAACTACATGCATACTGATCACGCTGGCAGAAGAGAATTTATCATGCATGATGTTGTTTATCCATCTATTAAGATATGGGATTGTCCATAACTTTAATACATAATCTACAAAACATATTCATTGCACTTTTAGGCATACCAATTACTTTCAAAATTGTAACTCAATCTAGGGACACTCTATGTTCTACCACTTTTTATATTGCTCAAATCAAATTTATCCAACATTTGAAAACGTTATTACACCCTTCCTTTATCCTTTTGTGACAACTATAGCCAGTTAACTTCATATTTTATGGATAGGAAGCTTGAAAGCATTCCTGTCAATAGAACAAACTTAACCAGAAATGTTTTAGTAATATTAGAATGTCACTGAACACTTTAAGGTCGATATGCTTAGTCATATGTTTTAATGAAGAAAACTTTAATCTCAATATATCATGAACACTTCCATACAGACTAATTTAGGCCATTGAAATGTTTAATATTCAAATTTCGAAACCCACAAATTGCATTTTATAAACATGTGAAACTTGAGATATGTTTTCTAACAAATTTCTTACGTGGTCATCAATGCAAAATACATTTCAAAAGAACTAAAACATATGTTACTTTCATAATTTCATGAACTGCAAATTTGGGTGATGGTAGTCAAATAAACATAACATGCACTAAAGAAAGAGAACAGCCAATAGATTTAAACAGTTTTGACATATTTTTTATATATGTATGCGTGTGTGCATTGAGGCTTTAACCTCAAAAGCTGTAACGATCCGAAATTTTATCACTTTGATTTTTGAAAAATTTAATTAGTTAAATGTTCAATTTGGAGTTTTTATACTAAAACCTATGTTTCAAATAATTATTCAATTTTTGATGACCATCTGTAGAGTTTTTTCATAATTTTTAATTTGAAAAATAGTTTAACTTCCGTTTGACTTATTTTAGAGCAAACGTTGGCGTTTTGAAACTTCACAGAATATGTCAACCGGTGTATTTTACCATCATGTCGTATTATTATATGCAATCGTATTTTTATTTCTATTATTCGAAGTTCATACGTGAGCGAGATATTATGTATACTCAAAAACTTTAAAAATCTTAACAAGATTATCACAATATCTTTTCACATCTTTTCCTCTTGCCTTTGCTTCCTGACGTTTGGGTCGCTTGCGTCTAATTTTTTTGTCCTTAAAATACTTAGGTGTAAAGTAAAATCTATTTATATATATAAATGGACAAGCACATTTCAAAAGAAAAAAAAAACATAAGCTTGCATAAAAGAATATGGCTACACATTTCCTCCTTCTTCGCAAAACATTTTACGCAGCATCATTTCTTTTAACTACTTTTTCTCCTTCCTGTTTCCAATATTTTCTTTGCAAAGTAAAACACAACTAGATAAAAACATATACATAAATATGTGTGTGAGTTTTCAAGTGATGGAGTCTGTGCTTCCTTGGGTTTGCATGGCCGTGTATGAACGGAGGTAGCTTGCGTTTGTATGCAGTGAGTTGCATGAGTACAGGCTTGGGCTGTTCATGCGAGAGATGAAGGGAGGAAGCCTGGGGAGTAGTTTTCGGGTTTGAAAAGTTGGTGCATGGAGCATACCGTTTAGGGGTGTATGCGGTACGGTAACCGTTAAAATTCAACTGTTATCATACCGATGTTTGATGGTTCGACTGTTTTGTCAACCACAACTGTCAACCGTCGGTTACGGTTTACCGTGAAGCGATGCAGTTACCGTTGCATCCAATACGGTACGGCTGAGCTCCAACCACTGTAACACAAAATGAAAAAAATTCATTAAACATCAATAATTACTTCAGTCATTAATAATCACTTTGATGTTTACTGATAATCAATAAATGCTAATAGATAATACAGCAAACAAACTTGCATAGTTCACTTGTTCATAATTCACTTGTTCAGTAGTCATTCACCATCAACATAGTGCATAAGAGACTATAAATACTAAATAGAGTTCAAGGCTTACATTTGTACAACTAGTCTTACTCATTACTTTATTATACATCGCAGTAATTCTTTTTCTATCTCTGTAGAACCGTGGTGCAGCATCCAAATTTTGTCTAGTCCCCACTGACCAATCTTGTCATGCAGTCTACAGACTTCATTCTCCACAAAGATTGAGTAGACTATTTGTAATGGAGCCTAACTCCATGTGGTGCAGTACAACAGCAATTAGCAATTATCATCACATGACTTTATAGGTCCATATATATGCTGCAACAAAATTTCCAAAAGCCTAAAGATGAAAAAGTACATGTTAGTAAACGTATAATGTGATGCAATGAAATGATAATGTAATATAATGAAGTATTGGTTCAATAATGTAATGTCCCGCCTTTTCGCACAATTTAAACAGACACACATGCCGATTCAATCCATACGGAAGGGCGGATTGTTATGGGGTAAATAAGAAAACAAGAAAGAAATAAAAAAAACAGAATCTTGCAGCGGAAGGATAAAATATAATAATAAAATATACAGTTTATAAATCTGTTTACAAAACATTCATATAATACATATCAGAGTTAATCATACCAACAACAATGCAGCGGAACAGTGTGTAGTGCACTTGTATAAATAATAATAATATACGTCTTCGTCTTCGTCCTCCAGAGCTAAATCTTCAAATCCTGAAACGCTCGGACTGACCCGAGCGAATTGAAAAGACAAAACACTCGAGTCAGAACTAAAAGATCTTATGTAAGTTAAATTAACAGAAATAAATATGAGTGCACTAACTCAAGAGATGCTCGGGATTTACATCTCCTAAGAATCTGTTAAACTATTTACTATATAGTATATTGCGCTATTATAATAGTGTCTATTTGTAAAATAAACTTACTTTTAAATAGCGTTAAGGCTTTACATTTTCCACCTTAACATAGTTATATATTCCCATAGTCTATACAGTACCGTAATCTCCCCCGTACTGGGCGTCGCCAGAGGGCACTCCATAGGTATGGTACAAAACCAAAATCGTATAAGGCGCGCTAGGGTAGGTGACACGGCACAACTAGGCAATGCCTGGGTAGATATACCAATTACGCTTCCGGGCCGATGGAAACGCGCAGCGCGCAGCTGCCGCCCACCTCGGACAAACTCCCCACATCAAAGAAATCAAAAGTGAAGGTGGCCACCGAATACAATCCAAAGTCATGGTATAGTATCGAAGGGAAGTGTCCGATCAAAGGTGCTACCTCATTAACCCATCGATCACTCCTGTTTTAGCCACCTTATGCCAACTCACGGGAGTTGGATCCACGTACTTACCTTACAGGAAACGCCGCCACCAACCTACTTCATTCCGGAATCTCCACCGCGTACACGGTTAGTCAAAGTGGTTTTCGGTGTCGACAGAGAGTATGTCCATATCCGATCCCGGTCTCTTTGCCAACCAATCGTTATTATAACACCGCGGTCATTTAAAAAAAAAATTATTCTTTTAAAACCAAAATAAAATATCCATTTAAAACCCATATAAATACGATATCATTTATTCTTAAAACCCCAAATCAATACGATATCATTTTATTTTCCAATATATATTCTTTTCAAAACCATAGGGTTTTCCAAAATAAAATATTTAGAAATCAAAACTCCTGAATATAATATTTCCAAATTGTACTACCTTGACAATCATAACTTTGAAACAAGTTTCCATCTCTTAAGTGGTTAAATATCAAACTACTTTTATAAAACAAAATAGCTTCTTTAGATTTCACAAATCAAATTCAAATATCGATTTAAACTACCAAATACCATTTCAATTCTTATGTTTCAAAGCTTTAAATATTTCATCATTTCAAAAACAAACTCATTTGACAAACCCATATATATCAAATTCAATTACTTATTATTTAGACTTGAAATGTTTACTTAATGAATTCAATATAATTTAAGTAAAACCTTTAACTTCACATAATTGAAAAATCTTTCAATTTATTAAACTTGATATATTCATTTAAATCAACCTGATATTCATTTAAATCACTTTACACAGAAATCAAGTTATAAAAATCATATCCTTTAAAAAATTTAATTTTTATTAAATTTCAATTTAACTTAATATTCATCTTCCAAATCTTATTCTCATTTAAGTCATAAAAACTCCAGAAATTAGATTTTAAATAAATGCGTAATCGTATTTGATCTTAAAAATCAAACTTTATTTTATACTTCAAATCAAATTTATACAAAGCTTAAACCCGAAAATTACTATATATATATATATATATATATATATATATAAATAACTAATTCAATATCCCATAAACCATATATATATATATATATATAGCTTTACAAAACCATAAAAATATTCCAAAATATATTTTATATATATACCGCGGTGCCTGTATAAAATTTTCTACCCTATCGTCAAGTGATACGGATGTTTATCATTTCAATCCGCAATTTAAAATAAAATGCGGTTGTATATCATTTCAAACCGCAATCCCGAATGAATGAAATGCATAGCAACTTGCAATTAATAAAATAAATCATCCATTCATCCATCAAATCATACATCCATTTATAACAGTCATCATCCAATTTCAAACAATCATCAATATATAACAGGTGATAAATAATGGTATCAATTATCAGTTTTTACTCAAAATAAATTTAATAACTGTTAATTGGCAGTTTATATGCAAAAATAAACGTAAACTTAACTGGCAGTTAATATGAAATAAAATTTAACATAACTATGCCTGGCAGTTAATATGAAATAAATAAATTCTAACTGTCAAATTTATATGCAATAAATAAATAAATTTACAGTTATACTAAATAAATGCGTTTAAACAGAAATAGTGAATAAAACATGCCAAACAGTCATAAAAAAATTTCTACCCATATCTAAAATTAATTTAACAAACACAAGAAATTTTAGAATTTGTGAGTGGGTTAAAACACTCACCTTTTGAATTTAAATCGAATTTAAATCCGATTTAAGCCCAAAAATTCGACGGTCTCCAAATCTGTCCAAACCAGCGTCAAAAAACTGGAATTTAATTATGATCCTAACAAAAAAAATCGCGCATGAAACGGAGTTCGTATGTGGAAGTTAAATGTATTAACGCGTTTGAAAAATCAAAATTAAACTAAATTCAAACAAAATAAATCTACCTATTACCACCTGCCACGTCAACGTTTCCTGCGCACCCCTAGTGACTAATCTCACCAAACCCATGTTCCAGTTTCACATATAGATGAAGAAATCAAAAAGCCCCAATTCAACCTTTTGGGTTTCGAATTTTACACGTTTGACCGTGATTTCTGGTTGACTCAAGCGACTATTGCAAAAACAGAGACTGCGCTTAGATCCGTAGATGAAAACTACAACATATTTTTTTTTCTTTTTTTTCTGAGAACTTTGAATTTTTTTTTTTTGATTTTTGAATAGAATTGGATCTGAAATTTGCATCCATTTAGGAAGAGAAAGAATTGAAAAAAATGAACGCACAAATAAAAGAGAATAGATGGAGGCTAGGGTTTATATAGATAGGTTAGAATTAGAGTAGATGGATCTGATAAACAAACGCGCTAAACAATAATATAAATTAACGTAATAATTACAAATCACCATACTATGAAGACATTTACATTATTTCCCATTTATTACTTTATTTAACACAACCTTAATTTACATCTATTGCAATGTTTTCAAATTTAATTGAATGAACTAATTATATCACTCCTAATAATTGTTGTAAGACTCTAAATCCCACATTTGTAAGTATATATTATTTCCACTCAAATATTATAGATATCTACAGAGTATAGGTTTCCATTAAATCATTATTTATTATATATATTCAAATTAACTAAATTCACTATTGAAGTCCGTTTATATTTATTACCAAATATCCATTTACCTTTCCCAATAAATTTAAATCCCATTCATTTAATATAACAAATCAAATTTCCATTCACACCTTATTATCAACCCATAATTTATTGCAATTCATTATCTTAGATAGATTTTATACAATTAATATCAACTTTACATTAAATTTCTATCCAATGAATACTTATTCATTAATCAATTCAATATTTACTTTTCTTTCCCTCTATTTGATACTTAACCTAGTATACATTTAATGGGTAAACATAACATTGAATTATAATGCATTTCTCATGCATGCTTCATATCATATAAATTCCTCTTTTTTAACCAAGTCACTTTAACAAAACAAAATAATTTTTTTTTATTTCAATCGATTACCAGTCTAGACTTAATATATTAAATAAACAGTTAACCTAAAACGATTGTTACCCCTTTAGCATTCAAATTCACTTACGACTATTATTAACACAATGTTGCCATTTGATTTATATATATTTAAATAAATTATATGAATGGGTAAAACTTTAAAAATTATCTTACCTGCAAATTTACTCACAAACATCCTAAATTACCAACTTGCAATTTATTTTTAATTACTATATTTGCATGATTATATCAAGTTGAGATTTAATACGTATTATTTCCTCAAATAAATAAATCTTTGGATTTAAATTTCTAAAACCATAAATTATGTCCTACCATAAATCTATGCTTTTATTCTTTTACGTTCACACTCCCGTTACTCTATAATAAATCACCAAGTAACGATATCCTAAACCAACATTAATTTATATATCAATCCTTATAACTCAATAAATTTGTCAAATATGAATAACCTTAACAATACTTACACATATTATCTTACTAACAATAATGTAATATTAAACGTTGAATTTCATTTATTTTGCAATACTTCAATTTAATTAATAAATACTGCTCCTATACTTAAATCTATATTAACAAATCGTTAGATTTGGATCTATAGAAATCGGTTTACCAAAGCTTACGTACACATTACGTAAATAAACAACTATATAAATTTGCCACCTATTAGCTCTAAATTTTATTCTTAAGTTTGTTACCTATCAATTTAGATTATACTTCCATCTATAATGCAAATCCAAATCTCCTCTAACTGCATAAATTAGGGCAATTTATTGCAATTGATTTCCCATTAAACTTCATAAATTAACAAATTGAAACCTAAATAAAAACGTTTATTTATTTAAAAATCTTGTTATTTAATTGAATTGACCATTCACGGATATAATTTACATTGTTCTCCAATTATTACTTAAATACATCACACAACGTTAAATCTATATTCAATACAATTTGTTACCAAAATTAATTTAACGAAAACAATTACGCCCTTAAAATTTCTCTTCATTCATTAATTGCTAATTGTTATTCAATTAAACCAATTCATTTGATTTCCCTATTATGCATCAATTATAAACCCATCATCTTAAAGGTGATGTCTACATTTTATACTATAAATTTACCCTTTTATATTCCAATATCAATGAATGCTCACATACAAATTTAGATCTTAACTCTAATTAATTATTCCATTTAATCCATTGATTTATTAACTTTAATTACTGCAATTCATTGTCTTACATAAATTTGAATCTATTTCCAAATTTTCACTATTTCAATTAATTGAAATATAAAATTAAATTTGTAAAATTTTAATTACCCTTGATCCATCAAATTTCAACATTCTCTTTCATGTAAACAAATAAGATTTCTGTTTCTTCCTAAATTTAAATTAGAAATCCTATAATTTAATTCATTTTAAACATCGAATTTACACGGGTCGTTACACTCTCCCCCACTCAAAACTTTTCGTCCCCGAAAAGGAAAAGAAGGGAGAAGGAAGAATTTAATAATAGTACATCTTATTCAAATATTAACTTATAAACAATAATTTACAACATTTGTTACCTTAAATAAAATATACCATTTTAAAATCATTATGTTTGTAAAAAAAAATTCTAAGTCCAAAATTTACGGAAATTTTTTTGGCAGAGTCTCCTTTGTACGGGGAGGCTCAAGAGAAAATATAATATCAAAATATAACGATTATATTTCATATATTATCCAAAATATTATATTCTAACTCCCGAAATATATATAAATAGCGCTATAAACCGTAATCTGAAACGTACCTATTTGTCGGGCATTTTACGCTTAAGTTATGGAACCAAAAGCAGCAGCAATTGCTTCCACAACCTGCATTTCACTTATAAAGATCCAAAGGGTTAACAATTTATATAAAGTGAAATTAAGCGGTTTCAAACACTAACAACCAATCAGTACAACAACCATCAAAACAGCATACACAACAAATCCAAAACAACCATTCAACAAACAAACAAATAGTTGTTCGGATTCAAAACTTGAAATTGTACGGAATGGAAATAACTATCAAGTGCATCATTTACTCAACAGTCTTAGATGGAACAAAATAGATTATATATTCATCCAACAATTTCAAATTTCCTTACCCAACCAACCATAAATCAAATAATAGAATTCTAACCAACAAACCAAATTAACTTATTATAAATTTATTTCATACTTTAGCTGTTTAATTTCCTTTCTTTCATTACGTCATTTATTTTCATTATATTTCTTTCTATTTTGTTTAGAAATTAACTTCAACCCTTTTTCTTAAGTTTACAATTTCCCTTTATTATTACACTCGTTTATTTTCACTTACTAATTACTATTATTCATTCATTTATTATTGCATGACCTCTTTTATTTACACTTTAATTACTTAAGTTTATAACCATCTATTTGTCATACTTACCTTTATTATATTTTACTTGGTAAAATTTCAATTATAACTTAAGTTTATAACATTAAATTCTTATTTAACAGCAATTTCATTGAATACTTTTACTACTTGTATAATATTCTATTACAATCTCTTATTAAACATTTCAACTTTTAATATTTGGTAAGATATATATATATATGTTATTTAAGGATGTAATTGAAAGTTATGCAAATTTTTTCACAATTCTTTTAGTTAATTAATGGTTTAATAATTATATCTTTGTTTTATAAGTTATATATTTCAAATTACCTTCAATTCCTTTTATTCTATTGTTTTTAATTATAGTAACATTTTAATTACACTTAAATTTATAACCTTGTAACATCAATTCTTATAAATAAAGAATTTCATTAATTCATTTACTAAGGTTTACAATCATTTATATACATTACTTATCTCCCTATTATTAAATTTTTACTTTAATTAAAGGTTCCAATTATTAATTACTAACCTTTCATTTCACTACAATAATTGAAACAATTTATTAACAGAAATTTAAGAATTTAGATACCGGGTTAAATTTCAAATTATTTTAAAATAATAGATAAATATATTCTTACACTTATATCTCAATTTATATTTAAAACAATTCAAAATATATATAAATATTTTTTTCAAAAAAAAAATCGGTAGTAAAACTACTACAGTGGCATTTCCCCCTCGAAACTCGAAAATGAATGTCGATGATGCGTGCACTCATCACCGAAATTATTTTCCAGCGACAGAGAGGAAAGTACAAAACTTATTTTCTCCAAAATCTCCTTTAAACAAATCTTCCAAATTATATTGAAATATTTATATAAGAAAATACTTATAAACAATATTATTATATTCCAAAATTTATTCGAAAGAAATTTCAAAACCCCGGACTTAAGTCCTAAATTTCCAAATTTCATTGATTTTATTTTTCAATCTTATTTCCATTATTAATTATACACTTTATTACCTAACAACCAATCTATTACAGCCAAATATAGATATTATTTTGAAAAATTATTTTATAGAAAATATAATAGGTAAAATTATTTCATTCACCAATATTAAAACAAATATTATGTCGGTCTGTCCTATTAAGTGTTTAGAAATCCCTATTGATGTCATAGCATCCCATGCACCAACCAGAATTTATAAATACGAAACGGAACAGATTAACACAATATAAAAACCTTTTTATAACACTAACAAATACGCTCTCTCATATATATACACTCAGCGACTCCCATAGGGTATTACTACCCTATTAGTAAAGAGTCAAACCCCACAAAGCTAAGGTTTATCGCTAAACCAAAGCTCTGATACCAGATGTAACGTCCCGCCTTTTCGCACGATTTAAACAGACACACATGCCGATTCAATCCATACGGAAGGGCGGATTGTTATGGGGTAAATAAGAAAACAAGAAAGAAATAAAAGAAAACAGAATCTTGCAGCGGAAGGATAAAATATAATAATAAAATATACAGTTTATAAATCTGTTTACAAAACATTCATATAATACATATCAGAGTTACACATACCAACAACAATACAGCGGAACAGTGTGTAGTGCACTAGTATAAATAATAATAATATACATCTTCGTCTTCGTCCTCCAGAGCTAAATCTTCAAATCCTGAAACGCTCGGACTGACCCGAGCGAATTGAAAAGACAAAATACTCGAGTCAGAACTAAAAGATCTTATGTAAGTTAAATTAACAGAAATAAATATGAGTGCACTAACTCAAGAGATGCTCGGGATTTACATCTCCTAAGGATCCGTTAAACTATTTACTATATAGTATATTGCGCAATTATAATAGTGTCTATTTGTAAAATAAACTTACTTTTAAATAGCGTTAAGGCTTTACATTTTCCACCTTAACACAGTTATATATTCCCATAGTCTATACAGTACCGTAATCTCCCCCGTACTGGGCGTCGTCAGAGGGCACTCCATAGGTATGGTACAAAACCAAAATCGTATAAGGCACGCTAGGGTAGGTGACACGGCACAACTAGGCAATGCTAGGGTAGATATACCAATTACGCTTCCGGGCCGATGGAAACGCGCAGCGCGCAGCTGCCGCCCACCTCGGACAAACTCCCCACATCAAAGAAATCAAAAGTGAAGGTGGCCACCGAATACAATCCAAAGTCATGGTATAGTATCGAAGGGAAGTGTCCGATCAGAGGTGCTACCTCATTAACCCGTCGATCGCTCCTGTTTTAGCCACCTTGTGCCAACTCACGGGAGTTGGGTCCACGTACTTACCTTACAGGAAACGCCGCCACCAACCTACTTCATTCCGGAATCTCCACCGCGTACACGGTTAGTCAAAGTGGTTTTCGATATCGACAGAGAGTATGTCCATATCCGATCCCGGTCTCTTTGCCAACCAATCGTTATTATAACACCGCAGTCATTTAAAAAAATAATTATTCTTTTAAAACCAAAATAAAATATCCGTTTAAAACCCATATAAATACGATATCATTTATTCTTAAAACCCCAAATCAATACGATATCATTTTATTTTCCAATATATATTCTTTTCAAAACCATAGGGTTTTCCAAAATAAAATATTTAGAAATCAAAACTCTTGAATATAATATTTCCAAATTATACTACCTTGACAATCATAACTTTGAAACAAGTTTCCATCTCTTAAGTGGTTAAATATCAAACTACTTTTATAAAACAAAATAGCTTCTTTAGATTTCACAAATCAAATTCAAATTCGATTTAAACTACCAAATACCATTTCAATTCTTATGTTTCAAAGCTTTAAATATTTCATCATTTCAAAAACAAACTCATTTGACAAACCCATATATATCAAATTCAATTACTTATTATTTAGACTTGAAATGTTTACTTAATGAATTCAATATAATTTAAGTAAAACCTTTAACTTCACATAATTGGAAAATCTTTCAATTTATTAAACTTGATATATTCATTTAAATCAACCTGATATTCATTTAAATCACTTTACACAAAAATCAAGTTATAAAAATCATATCCTTTAAAAAATTTAATTTTTATTAAATTTCAATTTAACTTAATATTCATCTTCCAAATCTTATTCTCATTTAAGGCATAAAAACTCCAGAAATTAGATTTTAAATAAATGCTTAATCGTATTTGATCTTAAAAAACAAACTTTATTTTATACTTCAAATCAAATTTATACAAAGCTTAAACCCGAAAATTACTATATATATATATATAAATAACTAATTCAATATCCCATAAACCATATATATATATATATAGCTTTACAAAACCGTAAAACCATTCCAAAATATATTTTATATATATACCACGGTGCCTGTATAAAATTTTCTACCCTATCGTCAAGTGATACGGATGTTTATCATTTCAATCCGCAATTTAAAATAAAATGCGGTTGTATATCATTTCAAACCGCAATCCCGAATGAATGAAATGCATAGCAACTTGCAATTAATAAAATAAATCATCCATTCATCCATCAAATCATACATCCATTTATAACAGTCATCATCCAATTTCAAACAATCATCAATATATAACAGGTGATAAATAATGGTATCAATTATCAGTTTTTACTCAAAATAAATTTAATAACTGTTAATTAGCAGTTTATATGCAAAAATAAACGTAAACTTAATTGGCAGTTAATATGAAATAAAATTTAACATAACTATGCCTGGCGGTTAATATGAAATAAATAAATTCTAACTGTCAAATTTATATGCAATAAATAAATAAATTTACAGTTATATTAAATAAATGCGTTTAAACAGAAATAGTGAATAAAACATGTCGAACAGTCATAAAAAAATTTCTACCCATATCTAAAATTAATTTAACAAACACAAGAAATTTTAGAAATTGTGAGTGGGTTAAAACACTCACCTTTTGAATTTAAATCGAATTTAAATCCGATTGAAACCCAAAAATTCGACGGTCTCCAAATCTGTCAAAACCAGCGTCAAAAAATCTGGAATTTAATTACGATCCTAACTAAAAAAATCGCGCATGAAACGGAGTTCGTATGTGGAAGTTAAATGTATTAACGCGTTTGAAAAATCAAAATTAAACTAAATTCAAACAAAATAAACCTACCTATTACCACCTGCCACGTCAACGTTTCCTGCGCACCCCTAGTGACTGATCTCACCAAACCCATGTTCCAATTTCGCAAATAGATGAAAAAATCAAAAAGGCCCAATTCAACCTTTTGGGTTTTGAATTTTACACGTTTGGCCGTGATTTCTGGTTGACTCAAGCGACTATTGCAAAAACAGAGACTGCGCTTAGATCCGTAGATGAAAACTACAACATAATTTTTTTTTCTGAGAACTTTGAATTTTTTTTTGATTTTTGAATAGAATTGGATCTGAAATTTGCATCCATTTAGGAAGAGAAAGAATTGAATAAAATGAACGCACAAATAAAAGAGAATAGATGGAGGCTAGGGTTTATATAGATAGGTTAGAATTAGAGTAGATGGATCTGATAATCAAACGCGCTAAATGATAATTTAAATTAACGTAATAATTACAAATCACCAAACTATGAAGACATTTACATTATTTCCCATTTATTACTTTATTTAACACAACCTTAATTTACATCTATTGCAATGTTTTCAAATTTAATTGAATGAACTAGTTATATCACTCCTAATAATTGTTGTAAGACTCTAAATCCCACATTTGTAAGTATATATTATTTCCACTCAAATATTATAGATATATGCAGAGTATAGGTTTCCATTAAATCATTATTTATTATATATATTCAAATTAACTAAATTCACTATTGAAGTCCGTTTATATTTATTACCAAATATCCATTTACCTTTCCCAATAAATTTGAATCCCATTCATTTAATATAACAAATCAAATTTCTATTCACACCTTATTATCAACCCCCAATTTATTGCAATTCATTATCTTAGATAGATTTTATACAATTAATATCAACTTTACATTAAATTTCTATCCAATGAATACTTATTCATTAATCAATTCAATATTTACTTTTCTTTCCCTCTATTTGATACTTAACCTAGTATACATTTAATGGGTAAACATAACATTGAATTATAATGCATTTCTCATGCATGCTTCATTTCATATAAATTCCTCTTTATTAACCAAGTCACATTAACAGAACAAAATAATTTTTTTTTATTTCAATCAATTACCAGTCTAGACTTAATATATTAAATAAACGGTTAACCTAAAACGATTGTTACCCCTTTAGCATTCAAATTCACTTACGACTATTATTAACACAATGTTGCCATTTGATTTATATATATTTAAATAAATTATATGAATGGGTAAAACTTTAAAAATTATCTTACCTGCAAATTTACTCACAAACATCCTAAATTACCAACTTGCAATTTATTTTTAATTACTATATTTGCATGATTATATCAAGTTGAGATTTAATACGTATTATTTCCTCAAATAAATAAATCTTTGGATTTAAATTTCTAAAACCATAAATTATGTCCTACCATAAATCTATGTTTTTATTATTTTACGTTCACACTCCCGTTACTCTATAATAAATCACCAAGTAACGATATCCTAAACCAACATTAATTTATATATCAATCCTTATAACTCAATAAATTTGTCAAATATGAATAACCTTAACAATACTTACACATATTATCTTACTTACAATAATGTAATATTAAACGTTGAATTTCATTTATTTTGCAATACTTCAATTTAATTAATAAATACTGCTCCTATACTTAAATCTATATTAACAAATCGTTAGATTTGGATCGATAGAAATCGGTTTACCAAAGTTTACGTACACATTACGTAAATAAACAACTATATAAATTTGCCACCTATTAGCTCTAAATTTTATTCTTAAGTTTGTTACCTATCAATTTAGATTTTACTTCCATCTATAATGCAAATCCAAATCTCCTCTAACTGCATAAATTAGGGCAATTTATTGCAATTGATTTCCCATTAAACTTCATAAATTAACAAATTGAAACCTAAATAAAAACGTTTATTTATTTAAAAATCTTGTTGTTTAATTGAATTGACCATTCACGGATATAATTTACATTGTTCTCCAATTATTACTTAAATACATCACACAACGTTAAATCTATATTCAATACAATTTGTTACCAAAATTAATTTAACAAAAACAATTACGCCCTTAAAATTTCTCTTCACTCATTAATTGCTAATTGTTATTCAATTAAACCAATTCATTTGATTTCCCTATTATGCATCAATTATAAACCCATCATCTTAAAGGTGATGTCTACATTTTATACTATAAATTTACCCTTTTATATTCCAATATCAATGAATGCTCACATACAAATTTAGCTCTTAACTCCAATTAATTATTCCATTTAATCCATTGATTTATTAACTTTAATTACTGCAATTCATTGTCTTACATAAATTTGAATCTATTTCCAACTTTTCACTATTTCAATTAATTGAAATATAAAATTAAATTTGTAAAATTTTAATTACCCTTGATCCATCAAATTTCAACATTCTCTTTCATGTAAACAAATAAGATTTCTGTTTCTTCCTAAATTTAAATTAGAAATCCTATAATTTAATTCATTTTAAACATCGAATTTAGACGGGTCATTACAAATGATGTAACTATATGTCTACAGATACAAACAACAAGATGTCAATAACGTAATATACATACCACAACTTAATTTGAAATGATGTAATGTTCAATATTTGGCATACATATACTGTAATGATGTAATGGATTAATATACATCAAACTTACAAAGCAATATAAATTGATGAAGTAATATTCAATATAAACCAAAAGCATACCAAATGGTTATGTAGACAGTAAGAAAATAGTCCAGTATAGCATAAATTATAATGACCAAACAACACTTGTTGAAGATGTAAAGAAACTAAAAATTAGGTACCTATTCATAATGCATTAACTTGCATTTGGGTCGGCACCTATTGAAGGAGCCACCAATTTCAAAGTACCTAATGCATGATCAAATAAACAATAAGTAAACCATATTAATAAGTAATGGCAATATTTAATACAAAAACCGACATTTCTTACTTATTTCAAGAGCGTCAAGTTCCTTGTACAACTGAACTTCATCTTCGGTTGGTTCTATGTAAAAGTTGAAGTCTTCCACTCTAATCCAATCACTCGCACACATTAGAGTCTCTACTGTTTTTGGAGTAAGTGAAGATCTAAATGGATCCACTATTCTTCTACCCAAGCTAAATGCACTTTCACTTACTACGGTGGAGCTAGGGATTGCCAGTACATCTTTAGCCAATTTAGAAAGAATTGGATACCAAGATTGGTTAACATTCCACCAGCTCAAAAGATCAAAAGAATCACCATTGAGTTTTTCATAAGGATCGAAAAAATATTTATCAACTTCATTAGCAATATCTTCCACCTCCATGGCCTCTCTTCTTCGTTTGACTTGCAACTCAAATGGCGAAAGTCCAAATGAGATGCTCTCCGAATATGTAGGGATTTGGATTGTCGACGAAGAAGATACATTATTCTCTACCCCTTTATATTCATTAAACAGAGAGAGTAATGTACTTTTAGTTCCATTTACTATATGAGATATATTGACTTCATTATATCCAATGCATTCAAAACATGTTTCAATGATATCAAGCTTCGACCTAGGATTTAAAACATGAGCAACATATATCAACTTATTGAGAGATTTAAAATCTCTCCAATATTTAATAAACTTCTCTTTCATGGAAATTGCAACATTTTGTAAAACTAGATTGGAACTGTCACCAATCTTCAAATCAATCTCCCATAACAACTCAGCCACCACCTTCAAAATGAGATGAGATGTACTAGTTTTTGATGCACTAAAAGCATCAATGTGGATTCATAAAACTTCTTTAAAAAGTGCACAAAGGCGTTAGCTTTCACCCAATCGTCAACACATGGTGGTCCAACCCTCTTTCGCTCCCTACCTTCTTTTTCATAAAAAAATTTAATGAAAGGAAGATCATCTTCCTCCATCATAGCAAACACTTTTTGATGTTTTTCCGCACTTTCCAACATTTTATAGGTGGAATTTCACCTAGTAGATACATCCATTGTTATATTGGACATTTGATCCATTTTCAACATACATGCATACACTAAAATTTTCTAGTCGTGAAGGAGATGAGTGAATATGCTTGACCAAGGTTTGAGGTTCCGGCCGGAACCACGAGATTTCGACCAACTCGTATCGGTTCCGGCCGTCACCGGGATGGGATTAGGGCAAAATCCCGTCCCGTACAAACAATCGAAGAAAAAAAAACGCAATCGAAATCAGAAGAAGGGAGAAGAGCAACAGCAAAACACATGTAAAATCCATAATCGAAAAAGCTCATCTCGTGCTTGAGAAGAGAATAAAATTACTCGACTTACCCATTTCGACATCGATTTTTGTTTCGCAAATAGCATCGACTTTGGCGGCGACGAGATTTTGGCTGTGATGACTTCGAATTTGGCTGCGACATATTACTAGATGTTGATACTGAGAGGAAGAGGAGGAGACGATGTTTAATTTGGTTTCGGTAATGAGGGTTGGAATGTAATTGCTTAATTTAGGGCTGGAATGTTATTTAGGGCTGGAATGTAGTTGAGGCCCATGATTAATTAGGGTTGGATTGACTATTTGGACATTTATTTGGGATTGTGTTAGGTTAATCTGACAAATAATTTTACCTATCAAACAAACACAATTACATTTACAAGGATTATTATTATATATACATTCAAAGCAATGATAAAACTGAAACTAAGACCGAAATCGAAACAAAAACCGAAACTTCCAAAATTTCCGAAATCATCCGAAACTATGAAAAATTCAAATGACCGAAATCGAGTTTTCGAACCTTGTGCTTGACACAATTTCGGATTGCTTCAATTAAGCTGTAAAGTTCTTTTAAGCCACCCTTAACAATTAAATTGATAATACGCCAAGCACATCTCATATGAATATATTTTCCATTGAAAAAAACCCCATTCATGTCATTTAGTCTGTTCCTTACATGCTTGATAGCCGACTCATTGGAACTAGCATTATCTACCGTAATAC
This sequence comes from Allium cepa, assembly GCA_030765085.1. Taxonomy (NCBI): domain Eukaryota; kingdom Viridiplantae; phylum Streptophyta; class Magnoliopsida; order Asparagales; family Amaryllidaceae; genus Allium; species Allium cepa. Next base: position 396,892,141 of record CM060938.1, on the reverse strand, counting down.
ATAACACCTTTTCTATTCTCCAACCACTCAAGCAAGTTTTTAAGCTTTTGCCTAGCTCCAAACCAACATGACTAGTTATTTTAGTAAAATTAATTACCCTTTTGTGTAGCTTCCAATCACTATCCATAAAATGAGTCGTGGCCACCATGTAGCTAATATTTTGTACGGATGTCCAAGTGTCCATTGTAATACTAACTCTTTGTTTCCTTATTACACTCATAATTTTAGCTTTTTCCATGTGATACATTTCCCATACAAGAGAGGCAACTTTTTGCATATTAGGTATTTTTAGTTTAGGACACAATTCTAATAATAATTATCTAAAACCAACTCCTTCCACCAGTCTAAAAGACATTTCATCTTGAATAATAAACCGAACTAATCTTTCTTCACGTCTTTTTTGGCTAAAGAAATGAGGAGTTAGTAGTGTGCCCATACTTACTTGAGTTATAATGGGTTGGCCTTTAAGCATACCTTGATAAGCTGGACAATTTTTACATTTACGTTTAAGATGCTCGACAATGGTGGTAGTCCCATAATGTATGCTATCAGCAGGTAATGCTGTTTTACAAGTATTGCAAATGCCAATTCTTTTTCCATTGACATCCTTAGACTCAGTGGCATGTTCCCATATCCAAGATTTACGTTTCTTACTAGACTTTGTTTTAGGATTTACCTGTAGAGAAGAGTTGGGAACAGATGAACTCTGTTCTAGAATAACAGGGAAATTTTGTTCTTTAGTAGATATCCGATCTTGCTCTTGAACGGAGGAATTCTGTTCAGTAATTATATCCATTCCTAAGTCATAAAGTATGAAAAACAATAATTAACACCTTGCCTATTAGGAACTATAAACAAAAACTGATGAATGCAGAAAAAAATTTAACAGTTTATTTATTTTGAGTCAAAAAAATTAACATTTTCTACCATGAATGTAGATAAGTATTGAAGAATGCAGTCAAAAAAAGTTAACATTTTTCTATTCTGAGTTGCAATCAAATAATACTTGGCATTAATGGTCATTAATACTTGGCATATTTGCAATCCTGCTTTATAATAGGTTTACAATATTTTCATAAATACTTGGCATATTTGTAATTCTTGAATCTTCAACATTAATACTTAACATAGTGGCAAATTGGCAATAACCGTAACAAAAAGCAACCCATAAGATTTAAGAATTAAAGAGGATATGGTCATTAATGTATTTATTAATGCTATTACATAAAAAGCAACCCATAAGATTTAAGAATTAAAGAGGATATGGTCATTAATGTATTTATTAATGCTATTACATAAAAAGCAACCCATAAGATTTAAGAATTAAAGAGGATATGGTCATTAATGTATTTATTAATGCTATTACATAAATGTTGTCGTCATTATACAAATTAGTTTATAGTTATATGCACCCACACAAAAATCTTACCATAGACAATTATTTACTTTACCAAATTACAGCTTCAAAAACTAAAGTAACAATCAAAGTTTACCGCTTCAACAAATTGCTATTAGGAATTAGATCAATAGACTCACAAAATTACAACTAATAACTTGTGTAACTAAAAATTAAAACTAAACAGAAAATCACTTCAAATGAACAATTTAAAGAGAAAGTAGCAAATAAAGTTGAAAACTTACCATCGATTTCTGGTTGTACTTGGGTGATAGGCTGTTGAGAAACTTGAGATGGGTTAGAGAGAGATGCTAAAAGGGAAAGCATGATCGGCAATGATTTGAGGAAGTAACCCTCAACATAGAATATATAGCATAGAGTTCAATGGCTAAGATCATTCTCCTTTATTCCAACGGCATAAATTAATATACCAATAACCCTAATTTTTTCAACAACGGTACAAAATTACATGCAGTATGGTTGGCCGCCGGTTTTGATTCTTGTCGCCATTTCCGCTTCTGCATCTCATGGTGAGAAGGACTGCACCGTTAGTGGTCAAACGACAACCGTTTGACTGTGACTTTAGCGGTATGGAACAGTCATTTTTTTGCGGTTACACGGTTGATTTATGAACTGATTCTGCCTTAGTACCGTTCATTTCAAAGTGATTTGCACTTTAGTCCTAAACATTTTGGTTATTTGCGCATATGCGCTAGTATGGGGAATGATTGAGTGGAGAAGCAGGTTAAGTGCGGTTGCACTGTGGGCTGGGCTCATGTGCTGGGTTAGTGATAAATTTAAAGAATTACTTGTTATATATCTTATATATAATGCAAATACTTTCCAAGTGACGCCTTTTTTGAATTGACAAAATTGCCTTTCTTTTAATCATTTCATTATACATCACATAAGGATATATTCGGTTTTTCCAATCCCCACTACTCCAAAATCAGTTTGTATGCACGTTTTCTATCATGCCCTCATTTCTTCCCCATGTAACAAAAACGGAAACAAATTAGGTTAAAAAACAAAGCGTTTGACAACTTCAGTACATTTTTTGGACAGGCATGCTAATCAGGGTAATCTGATATTGATAGCTTAACATAATGGACATGAACGGCGGTAGCAGTGGGTCTCCTCAGCACGATGGACTTGAAAGATGGTCGCAATGGGTCTCTTCAGCATGATGGACTTAAACGATGAAAGCAGTGGGTCTCCTCAGCGACTTGAACGACGGACATAGTGGATCTCCTCAACACGATGGACTTGAATGATGACAGCAGTGGGTCTCCCTAAGGTTTTACTCTCCTTTTCTTCTTTTTTGCTCCAATAATGATTAAATGGTACCTTTAAGTCTATTATCAAATCACGCTTCATCTTTTTTATTGAGCAAATTATGCTTCATCTTACTGTTGAACATGATTGTCTTGATTCCAGTTCATTTTGATGTTTAGGAGTTGAAATTTGATCCATCTGTTCCCAAATGTGTTACTCAACTGTTAGATGAATAATAATGATGTATCATTTTTTCGCTTTCAAACAAATCTTTCTTTTGTGCATTTTGCTATTTTTATTTATTGTCTCATGGCAACCACCAACCAGTTTCATTGTACATGCGTGAAGCTATGAAACATAATGCTTAGTTTTGTGCAGACCAAATGTTTGATGAAATAACTAATAGTTCTAGACAGTCATAAAAAATATATCAGAGATAAATGGTTTTTATTTGCAATGACTTAGGGAGTATTAACGAAGTAACATATGGGTGATGGATGGATGAGAAGATTGAGAAATTGAGAGGTTTTTGTGGAGTTAGAAGGGATGCAAAAGTTTAAAGCCAATTGTTGATGTTGATTGAACTGAAGAACAACCATAGTACATAAAGAATCCAATATTTTGGGGTTATGTTTATCAATTTGTACGGTTTTTTTCGTGGTCCTTTAATCATCTATAGATGTTTTCATAAGTGAAATTTATCAACAGTATTGGAGCTCATTTTAAACAATTATATCATAATTTCATTGATTGGCATGTGAGGTTTTATGGGAAATTTTAGGAAAAAATCAACAGTATTGTTTGCACTAACGTGATGCCTTTATTTATTTGTGTGTATATTTGACAAGCTAGAATTAACGTATGACATAGGTAGAAAAACCACAAGCTTATCTAAATTTGAGATTCATGCATGTATATATTGATATTATATAGCAGTTATGCTTTTTCTTTGATTTTTTAAATAATAGAGAAATTTTATGGATATACAGTAGTTATGCTTACTATATTATTGTATTTTGAACACAACTGGTCACTGCTGATGTTTAATTACTAGGATCAACGAGACAGAATAGCGACGTGCCCAAGTACAGTATACCATTGATGCCATTATAAATGCTAAGCCATCTAAATATATAATTTTGCAAAAATTTAGGCATTATTTTAGAAGAAAAGATGCCCTATGTGTTTAAGTGTTCACTTTATATTTCTATTAGTTAGTATTTAGAGCTCAACAAACATCAAAATTGTCTGTAGTTGAATTTATTTTTAGATTTAAATCATCGCTAATCATGAGTATGGATAGCAAGAACAATTTAATTATCACTTGATAGAGTGACTGTGCTATGTCTACGTATATACATATATACATACATATAAAATCCTACGTTTATATTCTCTCTTACGCTCGTCTGCTTGGTTTCTTTATTTATTGAAGTTAAATTTTTTGGTATAATCACTAGAACACCTTCGGTAACTGGAATACATTTTTATCAATAAAAGTTAATATATATTATATTACACGATCAAAATCAATTATATTTTTGAGAAAAAAAATCATTTGGTTTTGGTAACAAATTATAATTCTATTTCTTTTTTCATTGTGCCAACAATAATAATCTTTGTATGCTAATATTGCAATAGGAACAACTATAACGAAAAATCTTGCGGATATCTTCCGTCCATTGGTAGTCTCTTAACCATGTTAACTGCTTTGGAGCTTGAACCCTTTTTCTAAGCTATAATATAAAGAGTTGTTTTAGAATAAATGGTTGAACTAATCTATTAAAATGCTACAATGGATCTGGATTTTTTTGACACATTTCTACATTTCCAAATTATTATAACTTCAAATATGGTAAATCGTTTAATAAAAAACGATATGATGTATTATTTTGTATTTCTTTTATTTTTCTGTAATGTTAACAAACTAAACATGAGAAACCAAGAAAACTGAGGTAGAAACTACAATAAGTTTAAACGCTTAACTTATGCTTGATTATTGTTTGTTTTAAGGAATGTTTAACCTTTGTGTATAGGAGCAAACTTAAATTTAGCAAATGTAGAGGTTGAGGGATGAACAAGTAATGAGATAAATGGATAATTTATAATACATTATATATTATATTATCACACCATACTCTATGATACATGAGCGTTATTAAGTTAAATTGCTATATTATTTTATTTATTCCCCTTCATTTTGTTATTTGTCACGACTAATTAACAATCTATAAGATAAAGTCTATATTATAATTACTGTAATACATTATATATTTTGAAGCTTTATTTTATGCATGTTATTTAGATAAGAGATTATTTCAAACTAAACTGGATATACATGACTATTAAACAATAATGGTCGGTTGTTTATATGCTTGAAGAGAATATGCAATGTTAAAAGGTATTTTTTGAGATTTCAATAAGTAACACGCATAACTATTGAGATGCTTTTGCTGTGAATTTATATGTTTTGTGTAGGGAAGACACGAAAAAGATATTCCCATTTACTTCAAAAGTGGTAATTGTAATTTGTGTGACGCTTCATGCATTAAATGATCCAACGTGCGACATTCTAGACCATACTAAATGAAAATGTCCAAATTTTAGGTACAACTTCAATTTAAAATATGACAATATTTTATTGAAAGATTATGTGATGATTATTATGGAAGATATTTTATCTTGATTGAATCATTAGGAACATAGGTTGTGTGTTTTCTTATTTTCCTAATCGAACATCAAAATTATGTAGATTAAAGATCGAGTGTTTTTTATATCAAATATAATGAGTTTGTGTATCTGTCATATAATCATATCAGTATTTCTATCACTATATACACCAGTTATGCATAATTTTTTTTGAATATGCATACTTTTAACATAAAAATCTAAAGACTACAATATGTTTGCACTAATTTATATATTTTCTTTTGTTTCACTGTCAAATCATTTTTATGTATGTATATGTCTGTATCTACTTTCTAGCATTACTTACTTGAGTAAGCCACCTATTGCATATAAGTTATGTAATTCTACCTAGATGCTTTACAATTGAAGGAAAAAACCAAATATAATGCATCGATAGACCAATGCAACACACATTTTCAACTTTGAACATAGTTTACTATGTACATGTCCATTAGATGTGCATGCGTACAAATATTGAATTCTACCTAGAATAGCAACAACAATCCATGAACTGTTACGCAAAAATTCAAGCCTTTTTATATTGAATTTATGCTGATTTTTAGTTTAAAATGAAATGAGAAATTGATTGGTTTTGTACTTTGTGAACTCCATACAAAAGTTTAAGTTTCATGAACTTTTATGAAATATATAACTGAGCAAAAGCCAGTTTATAATAATAAAAAATGATCATGAAACCTTTGGGTAAACAAACAAAGTCGAATTTGAAATCACGGCTAATAACCAAATTGAAACTTAATCATCTAACATTAGTTAAAAAGTTAAAATTAAGTATCGACTAATGGGGCTTCACCATTATTTATATGCACTTTACATGTTCAACTCCAGAAAAATATTAAGTTATTGGTAATATAGACACATTTACTCATATCCTTTCTTACTATCATGGGTTACCAGATAATTTCAAAATTGTAATAAATCTAAGATTTTTGACTTCTAATTGATATTTTGTTTATGCATGAAAAATCATCAGTTAGCTATATTCAGTGATCTAACTATCATGTTGATAATCTGTTATCAATGTTATAGATTTCTGAGTTGATACCTTAATTCCAGTACATGAACGGTTGAAACTACTGTAACAATTAGTAATAAGCAAGGAAAGCTTTGCTTGAAATAGCATGCCTAATTTTGTTTTTATATACCTTTGTCTATATGTGAATTCTGTAAAATTTGTAGACCTATAGCTAATTGGTGTATGTGAAATTACTTTGAGTTGGCTCCTTTCAGGTATTTTTTTGGTTAAATTATTCTTTATTTTTCTACGTATTCCAGCGAAATTTTATTCATATTAAACTTTGTTTGAGAAACTATCACTATAAACATATGAATAAAAGTAGTCAACAAGAAAATGACAGCAAAAAAGGAAAAAAAAATGGTCACTTGGGAATTTATCAGTATGCATTTATTGTTCAATATGCACTTTTATTTTTATTCTAGCATCCTTTATTAGTACCATGCCTTGAAGAAATCCGGTATCGTCAATTTGTTACCATTGTACATGCTGATGGCATTTACTGTTTACTATGTTTATACTTTTTTTTATTCGCATGTAATTTGTAGGACTTAAAATTATAGTAATATGGTGTAACTATATATGTGTACTTCATATGCTTTGAAGTGCAATAATATATTATTCCATTTGTATACGTGAATGTGTATAATGCATATTAATCAAATTTGAAAACTAATCTATTTATCAATATTTTACCATAATAATCTTTAGAAAATACATGAATTCTTCAAATTAATGCATGCCTTTTGATGTAATGAGAGAGAGAGAGACAGAATTAACTATATTATTTTTGAGAATCGACTAACTTTTCTGAACAATATTGTAACAACCCGCATATTTTACGATTGAATATTTAAATATTTTATTTAAAATATTTCATCGTTAGTCGGATTATTGTCCAAAAAGCTACTTTTTACAAACAGTCGAATTAGGACTCGAGACCACCCCCATTGAGTTCAAAATGACGTTTGTGACCTTTTTGAGTATAAACTTCGATATGTTTGGAGTTAGAGGAATTTTGCTACTTTTCACTTAGGGCTTTGGTTTGGTTTCAGCCCATTAGACCCAAGCTTCACCCCCTCTTCTCTTCATTCCTTCATAATTTTTCTAATACTCAAGCTTTAGCAACAATAGAGAGAGGAATGGGAAATTAAAACTCCAAGCCCTAATTATCTTTGAAAAATCCAAGCTTTAACTCCAAATTCATAGAAGAAGCTTTGGTAAGCCTTCTCTTCATCTTCTCCAACTCATTCTCTTTTCAATTTTTGAAATTCCTAAACCTAACTTAGGAAAGGTTTCTCTTTTAAGCTTAGATTCAAGCTTGTTGGCTTGGAATTGAAGTGTGATTGTTCTTGCCATTGCTCTATAGCTTCTTCTTCATTGTTTTGGGTTTAAAGGTGAGATTTATATCTCACATCTATGTCTATATTTATCCTTGTTGTTAGGTATGAATTCCTAACACTTATTCATGTGCAATTGCTTTTGATTTGGATTGCTTTGGTGTATATTCCAATTTTTAGTGTTTTGAAGTCAAATCTTTAAAAATCATAACTTTGATGTTTGATTATGCATTTGGTGATGCATCGAGGAACCTATAGGGCTAGGTTGTCGATTGGTGTAAACCCTTAGCGCCGTTACTCATCCGATTGCAAATTGAGAGAGTTTGCACTTCAATTAAAATAGGTTAGGAATGTAGGAAAACAGTGTTCAGTCAACTGAAATCTCTGAGTTAGTCGACTGAGCTGAAGCCGAGAATTTTTAGGATCTGCGTTCAGTCGACTGAACCCTCTGAGTCAGTCGACTGAACTGAAACCCAAGAATTTTCTTGGTCTGTGTTCAGTCGACTGAACCCACTGAGTCAGTCGACTGAGTTGCTCCTATTTTCCCTGTTTTTCCTATTTATACCTATTTTGCTTAGTTTCCACTTTTTAATCGATTCTTCTTTCTCCGACTAGTTGTTATCACCTTGTTGGCTTTGATAACATCTTCTTTGGTATTTTTGGGAATATCCATTTTGATGGATTTGGTATCGATTTATTTGGATTTAATTCACGTCTTCGAATGTGGATTTTTGGTGCTTGATTGTTTCTACAATCATTTCTTTGATTTGTCACTTTAAAAATACGAAGGTTTCAATACTAGTAGTAAATATCAAAACTCTTTCGTCAAAACGATTTCAACACTATTTTGTTACAAGGCTCGTTTCTTAAACCGTTTTCCAATCTACTAGCATATACAAACCTTTACCTCACTCGTATGAGAAATTTAATTAAACGACTTAGTAAAACAAGTGGTATGAAACGCTTGCGTTTACTTCATCGGTTAATTCTTGGACTTGTTCGATTAAATCTCTTGTGACAATTTTCTAGTGGAGATCTACAATTTGTTCGTAAATATTTAAGTTAAGCTAGTGGTTATGGGGCATGAAGCTAAGCTCATATATTTACTAGCTTAGTGTAAGACACTTCTTGATGATCGATGATGATCATATATGTGATTTAGACTAACAATGTGCGATGTCTCTTTGTCTGCGAGGGAGACTATACCCCGTTTCTGTGGAGTTTCGACTCAAAATTGGTGGGGTAGCGACCCATGGTCTTCGGGCCGTTTTGTGGAGCTTCGGCTAAAAATTAATGGTTAGCAACCATGGAATAGCGTTCCGTTTTGTGATACACGTGTTGGTGAGTTTTCATACTCCCGTTTGGTGATAGGCCTCCCCCTTTTCGTGATTTCTGGATTTCCATTGATGATTTCTAGAATTTGTGTTTTCACCAATTTTCGTGATTTACATTGATAAGTTTTATCAATATTTGTGCATTGGTGAATTTGTGTGTCATTAACTTTTGTGATTGGCATTGATATAATTGTCAATATTTATGGTCTGGTGAATAAAAATAAAGAGCATGACATTCTTTTTGATCTTTGAGAAGATTCTTGTGATATTGATTAATCTCTAGTTGATTTTCAATTACATACTTATCAGAGTATGACTTTATGGTTATCATACGTTTTTGTCATATCTCTTATTCTATATCATTTTATTTGATATTTATAGTTAGGCTGATCCGTTTTATTATTTTCTTATTAAATAATACTCGGGTCACACCGAGATGTTACAGGTGCATCTGTTTGACTCCTCAACGGGGAGAATTATCTGACTTTTGGCTAATTACTTAGATTAGTAGTTTATTTTGTTGTATACATTTGAGATATAGACTCCATGATGCATACTTATTCTTTTGTGTAGCACTTGTAACTATTCTTTTGTGATATTGTGGATCTTGTTTGACCACTACTCTGATGTACACTTTTAAGTGATATATATTCATATCTTTTTCCGCCTTTGTGATATGGATATCTGTGACTGATTTGTGTTATACTTATTTCTATATTTTTTTCCGAAGATATTATAGCCACTGTGTAGTAGCCTTGAGTTTGCATCGGTATGTCGGATTTCCTCTTGTGATGAAAAGTTTTGTTTTTATCTGGCATATCGGTACTCACACAAAGCAATTATATAGATGGTCGCTCCTCAATAGCCTTATTCTCCGTGCTAGTTGACGACATTACTCTATAGTGTTCTTGGCTAGCATGGGTATACAGGTGGGGCGTCACAGCTTGGTATCAGAGCCAAGACTTCGGAACAATGTAGAATAATTTAACAAGGATCATTGTCCTAAGTCCATCTTAGGAGTCATGCCCTAGGATTTAATTTGAGTCTTCGTACCGTCTTATCCTATTTTCTTTTGTGATTCCTTGTTTTATCAATCGTTATTGTTTGATATTCATTTTGTGAATAACCTTTTTCTTCTTCTTCCTTTCTTTCTTAAAGAAGAGAAATGGTTTGACCAGGCCGTCCCAGCGCCGGTCAATCTAGTGCTACTCCCCAGGATGGAGTATTTATGTCTGCACAATAGCTTCTTATTCTTATAAAGAATGCTCAAGCTGCCGGACCCATTCCAGAACCTACTCACCCTAAACCCGGGTTTGTACGCTTATGCAGTGACTATACCAACTTGGGTGGGAAGCCATTCATGGGTTCCGAAAGCGTTATTCAAGTCCAAGCTTGGCTAAGAACATGCGATCGAATCTTTTCTCGCGTGAATCTTATAGATCTTCACCGAGTTCAGGTGGCTTCTAGTATGCTCCAAGAAAGAGCATTAGACTGGTACGAGCTTCTGATTTCTGAAACAAATGAAGCGGACCTTACTTGGGAGAAATTCCGAGAACGATTCGAAATAAAGTTTGTACCAGAAGCTGAGAAGGTGACATTGGCTCGTCGTTTTATTAACCTTGTTCAAGGTGAATCCTCTGTGGTAGATTATGTTGCATCATTCGAGTCACTTTCTAAATACGGGGTCGAATACATAAACACCCCATTGAAGAAGAACCAAAGATTTGTCTATGGCTTGAACAAAAATCTTAAAAAGCCATTACTTCTGAAATTGGAAGTTTCTTTTGATCAACTCATTGATATCGCTCTTCGACTTGAAGAGGCGGAGAAGGAAAGTGATGTTGAAGTTATGGGTGCTAGACCAAACTTCAACAACAACAAGAAAAGGCCTAATAAGTTCAAGGGTCCTTATCCCAATAAGAAAGGGAAGCAAGCAACTCCGGTGGCAAAGACTTCTGCCTCTAGCAGTGGGTAATGCTACAATTGTGGTTCTAAGGACCATTACGCGAATAAGTGTTCAAAGCCCGACGCTTGTCGCTATTGCAAAAGCCCAGATCATTATTTATCTACATGCCCCAAACTCCAAAACAAGAAGGAGGGAAAGCTTAATGTGGTGCAAGCCCCTAGTAACACTCCTCGTGGTCAAGGTTTTTCTCATTCTATCCTTGATGGCATTATTGTGTTTCGTGATCATCCTATTCGAGTTTTTTTTATACGAGTGCGTCCCATTCTTTTATATCAAAAGAACTTGTTGATACTTTTTTTTAAGTGTTGTTGCTTTAATGACTTCTTTGAGAATCGCGAATCCGGTTGGTGGATCTGCAACTATTAGTTTGCTTTGTAAAGATGTCGAGATTATTTTGTGTAATTTTTCTTTTCGAGCCGATTTGCATGTTATGCGCTACTTAGGCTTTGGAATGATTTTGGGAATGGATTGACTTAACTGCTATGAAGCTCAAATCCTATGTCCTGAGTGGACTATTCATCTTCGACATCCTCAATCTGTTAAGCAGATTTCTATTGATCTTAAAGATTCGGATTCCCACTTGGTTGCATCTTTATATTCTTTAAATCCCCATGATGACGATAATGATGATGGAGAAGATGTCATTTCTCTTATTCACGTTGTTCGTGAATTTTTCGACATATTTGAGACCGTTTTAGGATTACCACCTAAGCGAGCAATTGAATTCAGAATTAATCTAATTCCTAGAGCTTTACCTATTACTCGTCCTCCTTATCGTATGTCCAATAAAGAAAATGAGGAGATGCGCAAATAATTATCCGAATTGGAGACGAAGCAATTTATTCGCTCTAGTTCCTCTCCTTGGGGAGCTTCGGCTATTTTTGTGAAGAAATCCGATGGTAACTTAGGCTTTGCGTTGACTACCGCAAGCTTAATGATCTTACTATCAAGAATAAATATCCTTTACCTCGGATTGATGATCTATTTGACCAACTTAGTGGTGCTAGAGTCTTTTCATAATTAGACTTAGCAACCGGTTTTCATCAGCTTCGTAGTGCAGAGGATAGCATTCCTTTGACATCGTTCCGTACGCGTTATGGATCTTACGAATGGCTTGTTATGCCATTTGGTTTAACAAATGCTCCGGCTTATTTCGTTGACCTTATTAATAGAGTTTTCAAAGACTTCCTCGATCGATTTGTTCTCATCTTTATTGATGATATTCTTGTGTATTCTAAAATCGAGGAGGAGCATGAAAAGCATCTTCATATTGTGTTGGAAACTCTTAGGAGCAATCAATTGAAAGAAATTTTTTCTAAATCCCACTTTTGGCAATCTCGTGTGAAGTTTCTTGGTCATATTATTTCCGAATCCGGAATTTCCGTGGATCCTTCAAAGATTGAAGCGATTCAAAATTGGAAGAGACTGGAGAGTGTGACGGAGATCCGTAGTTTTCTTGGATTGGCAGATTATTACCGCCGTTTCATAAAAGACTTTTTCAAAATTTCCGTGCCTCTTACTAGTTTGACAAAGAAAGGATTTAAATACATTTGGTCGGACAAATGTGAAGCTTCTTTCCAGAAATTAAAAGAACTCATTTTCGATGCTCATATTCTTGTTATTCCCGAAGGGAATCAATATTTATTGTTTACACCGATGCTAGTCGTGTTGGTTTAGAAGACGTTCTCATGCAAAGAGAATGTGTTATTGCTTATGCTTCTTGGCAATTGAAGCCTACCGAGACTAGATATACCACTCATGATTTAGAGCTCGCGGCTATTGTTTTCGCCCTTAAAATTTGGAATCGTTATCTTTTGGGAGAAAGATTTATTCTTTACACTGATCATAAATCTTTGAAGTATCTATTTTCTCAAAAGGAACTTAATTTGCGTCAACAACGTTGGCTTGAGTTCCTTGCATCTTATGATCTTGATATTCTTTATACTCCCGGAAAGGGAAATCATGTTGCCGACGCTCTTAGCCGAAAGCAACAAGCGGTTTTTTCCATGATGATAACCAAATGGAATGATCTTGAGACTTTATCCACTTGTGAGATTAGAGATTGTGTGTCCGATTTATGTTCATCTCTTGTTTTATGTAGCCTAGAGGCTCATCCTTCTCTCTTAGACCGCATTCTTGAAGCTCAAAAGCTAGATCCTGAATTGGCTCTTCTTAGCCAAAGTTGTAGGGATAAAATTGGTATTGAAAGTTTGAAAGACTTTGATATTGATTTTCGTGGCGGTATTCAAAAATTTGGTAGACTTATCGTGCCAAATATTAGTGATCTTCGTAAAGATATTTTAGAAGATTCTTACCGTTCTAAATTTACCATTCATCCCGATAATAGTAAAATGTATGCGGACATGAAGCGACTTTATTATTGGGATGGAATGAAATCTGATATTGCTAACTTCGTTAAGCGTTGCATGACTTACCAACTTGTCAAGGCCGAGCATCAAAGGCCCGGTGGGTTATTGCAACCTTTAGAAATTCCAATTTGGAAGTGGGACCAAATTTCCATGGATTTTATAGACGGCCTTCCCTGTTCTCGTTCGGGTCATGACACCTTATGAGTGATTGTTGATAGACTTACTAAATCCGCCCATTTTATTCCCGTTCGGTCTAACGGAACCGTTCCTCTTTTGGCCAAGCTCTTTATTAAAGAAATTGTTAAATTACATGGAGTTCCTACTTATATTGTTAGTAATCGTGATCCATTGTTTACTAGTGGATTTTGGAAGAGTCTTCAAAAAGCTATGGAAACGAAGCTTAATTTTAGCACCGCTTATCATCCTCAGTCCGATGGACAAACCGAGCGTGTGAATCAAACTCTTGAAGATCTTCTTCGTACATGTGTTCTTGATTTTGGTGGAAGTTGGAAAGATCATATTTCTCCTGTCGAATTTTCCTATAATAACAGCTTCCAATCTAGTATTAAGATGACACCTTCTGAGGCACTCTATGGAAGTCCATGTCGATCTCCTTCTTGTTGGCTTGAGACCGGTGAGAAGCTAGTTTTTGGTCCAGATTTAATTCGTGATTCCAAAGAAAAGATTGACCTTATTCGTCATAGGACGAAAGAAGCTCAAAGTAGGCAAAAATCCTATGCCGATAACCGAAGAAGGAAACCAGAATTTTCTGTGGGAGATTTTGTGTTTGTTCGTGTTTCACCTATGAAGGGTGTTGTGCGTTTCAGTCGATCGAGAAAGTTAGCACCTCGATATATTGGTCCATTTCCTATCACCGAACGTATTGGTTCCGTGGCTTATCGCCTTTTATTACCGGCTCAGTTTTCTGCTATTCATGACGTGTTTCACGTTTCTCAATTACGGAAATGCCTTCGAGATTCTGATTCTATTCTTGAGCCCAGTAACGTGGAAGAAATTGAAGTTTCACCTAATTTGACTTATGAGCAACATCCTATTCGTATCATTGCTTCGGAGCTAAAACGCCTTCAAAATAAAGATGTTCCTCTTGTGAAAGTTCAATGGTCCTCAAATTCTAAGGATTGCTCTTGGGAATCCATAGAATTCATCGAGCGAACACATCCGGACTTACTTTCTTGTGCTCTTTGAGGTGAACTTCTTATTTCAAATTTCTTCTTTTGTGTTGATATGCTTTTATGGTTGTTACTTGTTGTTCATTTATTTCTTATGATTGCGAGGACGCAATTTCTTTAAGGAGGGGAGTCTGTAACAACCCGCATATTTTATGATTGAATATTTAAATATTTTATTTAAAATATTTCATCGTTAGTCGGATTATTGTCCGAAAAGCTACTTTTTGCAAATAGTCGAATTAGGACTCGAGACCACCACCATTGAGTCCAAAATGATGTTTGCGACCTTTTTGAGTATAAACTTCGATATGTTTGAAGTTAGAGGAATTTTGCTACTTTTTCACTTAGGGCTTTGGTTTGATTTCAGCCCATTAGACCCAAGTTTCACCCGCTCTTCTCTTCATTCCTTCATAATTTTTCTAATACTCAAGCTTTAGCAACAATGGAGAGAGGAATGGGAAATTAAAACTCCAAGCCCTAATTATCTTTACAAAATCCAAGCTTTAACTCCAAATTCATAGAAGAAGCTTTGGTAAGCCTTCTCTTCATCTTCTCCAACTCATTCTCGTTTCAATTTTTGAAATTCCTAAACCTAACTTAGGAAAGGTTTCTCTTTTAAGCTTAGATTCAAGCTTGTTGGGTTGGAATTGAAGTGTGATTGTTCTTTCCATTGCTCTATAGCTTCTTCTTCATTGTTTTGAGTTTAAAGGTGAGATTTTTATCTCACATCTATGTTTATATTTATCCATGTTGTTAGGTATGAATTCCTAACACTTATTCATGTGCAATTGCTTTTGATTTGGATTGCTTTGGTGTATATTCCAATTTTTAGTGTTTTGAAGTCAAATCTTTAAAAATCATAACTTTGATGTTTGATTATGCCTTTGGTGATGCATCGAGGAGCCTATAGGGCTGGGTTGTCGATTGGCATAAACCCTTAGCGCCCGTTACTCGTCCGATTGCAAATTGAGAGAGTTTGCACTTCAATTAAAATAGGTTAGAAATGCAGGAAAACAGTGTTCAGTCGACTGAAATCTCTGAGTCAGTCGACTGAGCTGAAGCCGAGAATTTTTAGGATCTGCATTCAGTCGACTGAACCCTCTGAGTCAGTCGACTGAACTGAAACCCGAGAATTTTCTGGCTCTGTGTTCAGTCGACTAAACCCTCTGAGTCAGTCGACCGAGCTGCTCCTATTTTTCCTATTTTGCCTATTTATGCCTATTTTGCTTAGTTTCCACTTTTTAATCGATTCTTCTTTCTCCGACTAGTTGTTATCACCTTGTTGGCTTTGATAACATCTTCTTTGGAATTTTTGGGAATATCCATTTTGATGGATTTGGTATCGATTTCTTTGGATTTAATTCAGTCTTCGAATGTGGATTTTTGGTGATTGATTGTTTCTACAATCATTTCTTTGATTTGTCACTTTAAAAATACGAAGGTTTCAATACTAGTAGTAAATATCAAAACTCTTTCATCAAAACGATTTCAACACTATTTTGTTACAAGGCTCGTTTCTTAAACCGTTTTCCAATCTACTAGCATATACAAACCTTTACCTCACTCGTACGAGAAATTTAATTAAACGGCTTAGTAAAACAAGTGGTATGAAACGCTTGCGTTTACTTCATCGGTTAATTCTTGGACTTGTTCGATTGAATCTCTTGTGACAATTTTCTAGTGGAGATCTACAATTTGTTCGTAAATATTTAAGTTAAGCTAGTGGTTATGGGACATGAAGCTAAGCTCATATATTTACTAGCTTAGTGTAATTGACACTTCTTAATGATCGATGATGATCATTTTTGTGATTTAGACTAGCAATGTGTGATGTCTCTTTGTCTGCGAGAGAGACTAAACCCCATTTTTATGGAGTTTCGACTCAAAATTGGTGGGGTAGCGACCCATGATCTGCGGGCCGTTTTGTGGAGCTTCGGCTCAAAATTAATGGTTAGCAACCATGGAATAGCGTTCCGTTTTGTGATACACGTGTTGGTGAGCTTTTATACTCCCGTTTTTTGTGATAGGCCTCCACCTTCTCGTGATTTCTGGATTTCCATTGATGATTTCTAGAATTTGTGTTTTCACCAATTTTCGTGATTTACATTGATAAGTTTTATCAATATTTGTGCATTGGTGAATTTGTGTGTTATTAACTTTTGTGATTGGCATTGATATAGTTGTCAATATTTATGGTCTGGTGAATAAAAATAAAGAGTATGACATTCTTTTTGATCTTTGAGAAGATTCTTGTGATATTGATTAATCTCTAGTTGATTTTCAATTACATACTTATCACAGTATGGCTTTATGGTTATCATACGTTTTTGTCATATCTCTTATTTTATATCATTTTATTTGATATTTATAGTTAGACTTTCTTATTAAATAATACTCGGGTCACACCGAGATGTTACAAGTGCATCTGTTTGACTCCTCATCGGGGAGAATTATCTGACTTTTGGCTAACTACTTAGATTAGTAGTTTATTTTGTTGTATACATTTGAGATATAGACTCCATGATGCATACTTATTCTTTTGTGTAGCACTTGTAACTATTTTTTTGTGATATTGTGGATCTTGTTTGACCACTACTCTGATATACACTTTTAAGTGTTATATATTCATATCTTTTTCCGCCTTTGTGATATGGATATCTGTGACTGATTTGTGTTATACTTATTTCTATATATTTTTCCGAAGATATTATAGCCACTGTGTAGTAGCCTTGAGTTTGCATCGGTATGTTGGATTTCCTCTTGTGATGAAAAGTTGTATTTTTATCTGGCATATCGGTACTCGCACAAAGCAATTATGTAGATGGTCGCTCCTCAACAGCCTTATTCTCCGTGCTAGTTGACGACATTACTCCGTAGTGTTCTTGGCTAGCATGGGTATAGAGGTGGGGCGTCACAAATATTGTTCAACCGTTTATCTGATGGTCAAGTGCACTACTGATTTTTATGGAAGAGTAGAAAGCAGGATAATAGTGGGTAGGAATCGACTAGGTAATTTCATAATGAGAAGGATTAAGGCAAATCTGCAAGAAGATTTTTATAGAATTATTTAAGCAGTACGATAAACTGCTATATTTCTCTAAATTTACGAGGTAATTTCATCTGGGATATGTTACCATTTTGCAAAATGACTACAAAGTACATTCAGCGCCTAGAACGAAAATAATTTGCAACTCCATTAAAACGATTTACCTAGGAAGCATCAATCAACCGATGGTCCAACTTGAAATTCATTTTCAAGCTTAGTCGGTTATTTCTCTACACATGTTAACTACACATGTTAACTGGCAGATTTATTACTTTTTAAAATGGAGACGATGTAAGTTTTTTCCAAACTATTAAAAATGCTAATTTTAATATTTATTGCATTTCTCTACTTATTGATGTGTTGGTTGATTAATATCTTTATCCGATTAAGTATTTATTAAATAACTTTATCGCGGTCATGTTTAGCTAAATAGTAGATTTGTGCATGTATGCAACATATTCGTACAGATCAAGTTAGTTTATATGATTAAAAAAATCATACAAATGGTGTTTTATAACACCATTTCCTTCTGTGCACGTGCATCGCACGCGCCAAAAGACTTATATATATATATATATATATATATATATATATATAAACTTTAAAATGTCATAGCATGTTCATATGAAATCCGTTTAATCCACGTATTTTTGCAGTAGACTCATGTTGACAAGTACTACGCTTTGGTAAAATTTATTATTAGTTTTGGTGTAGTATAAATTTAATGAAAAATTAATACCGACTAGTTATAATTACGTCAATTTAGATAACGTAGTCTAATTAATTATGATTAATAGGTGTTATCTATTTGGCCAAATAAACACCGTACTATTAAAGTAAATTGAATAAGATAATTTAGACATCTATTTAGCATAATAAAGCACTATTTCGCTATTAAAACTAATTTGACATTTAAGTAGTAAAGCAAATCTCTGTTTTGCTATTTTACAGATTTGGACATCTAATTATGTGTCATCAATTGATATGTCATATTGAATAAGTGATATGTTAACCAATGACGACCAAATGCTGAATTTGTTTACATAGTCGTTGATTATGTAAATATCAGTTATTAACTTGGAAAGTTAAATTGACTAATATAGTAGCTTGCTTGATTGCCATGGTGATCGTTAAGCCTCTTTCAAAATTGAAAAATCAATTGTCGACTTGAAAGTTATTTCAAGAATAGTTAATTATTATCTATTATAAGATTTTAAAGACAATTATTATTTAGTAATAAGATTTAAAAATAATAACTATTTATTAATAATTGTTTTCAATAATGATTTTAAGTTAATTTTTATTATATGATTCTTAAAAGTTATTTCCTAAAGTTATCTAAGAATATTTTATTTATTATTTTAAAGTTATTTAATTATTGTTTTAAAATCTTTTGATCATATTTTAACGCATTAAAGGTGATCAATGTAAACCCTTAACGCTAAGAAAAATATTTATTTTATCGATTAGACATTATATATGTAGTGTAGTCTACTACATATGAATATTTTGACGAATCTTTAAGAGATTAAAAATCTCGTAACATCTCTTGAGTTATTGCACGCACGTTATACACTAGATATGAGATGTGAAATCCCATAAACACCTCTGATGCTATTACACACATGTTATACGACTTACATAAGGATATTTTAGTCCTGGCTCGAGTATTTTGTCTTTTCATTACGCTCGGGTCAGCCCTAAGTTTTCAACTTATCAAAGATTATTCTCTGGAGGACGAAGACGAAGATTTGGTACACTATTACCATTAGTATTCCCAGCATCATGTTGTTCTGCTGTATTATATTTTGTTCATGTTGTATATATATAACTCTGATAAACGTTGTATAAATTATAATTAAAAGTATAGTAAACAACTTCATGAACTGTTTGTTTGATTATTATATTTTATCATTTCGCTGCAAGAATTTATGTTTGTTTTCTTCTTATTTTCTTTCTTAATTAACTCCAATGGTTATCCATGTTTCGGATTGTTTAAGTTGGACATGTATGGATTATTGTCGGTTTAAACCTTCCGAAATGTAGGTCGTCACACTTGATTTAACCAGGCTACAAGATCACCTAACTGATTTACGGGCGACAATCATATCCAATTGATTTACGAGCCACAATTATACCATTTCCAATATCACTTTGATAGAGAGAGACTCGATACACTTTGATCTTTCGATCTTTGATTACAAATGATCATATAACTCTGAATAGCACTGAGATCTTTGAGAGAGAATGATAAAGAATCAAACTAGAGATGATCGAGTTTGATTTACTTAGGATTTCGACAGAGTTTTATTAAAATATAAGAGAATATTTGAATGGTGAAGGAGTGAATAAATGAAGAAAAACTAACTTAAAATTTGTTGAAAACAACTGGTATTTATAGAAGAATTAGCAATCATGTCCATTCGCGAAAGGTTATGACGAATAGACGCTTCTTTTGAAAATTTGAAATTTGAATTTCTATGATCACCATGTCAACATAGGGGGATGGGGTATGTCGACATGCCTATGTATATTTTGAAAATTAATTTTTTTCATTAAAATGATTTCTATTCTAAAACTTGTCAAAACAATTTCTAAACTTTGTAAACCATTTTGAATATAGTTTAAACTTATAAAAGAGATTTAAAAAGTAATCTTAAAAATATATAATCTATAATATAAAAATAATATTAAAAACTAAGTATAGAATATATTTTTGAAATTTAAAGCTATAAAATTAAAACCAGGAGATAGTTTAAAAACAAGAGATGATTTTGAAATCAAAATATAAAGATGGTAAGAATAGTTTAAGGCTAAAATATTTAAATCGAGAAAGATGACTTTCTTTTAAAAGATAGTTTTTGGAAAAAATAGTTAAAATAAATCATTTTGAAAATTTCATGAATTCCATTCCACTAGAGAAGGTCGTGGGTTCCATCCTACTAATAAGGTCATGGGTTCCATCCCACTATCAAAGCGAGAAGGTGGATTCCATTCCACAATTAAAATCCAAATAAAGATTTTAGTGCTATTATGAAGTTTAACATAAATCTAGACACTATTACTTATCTTGATATCTTGAGCTCTTGAACTCTTGAAATCTTGAACTCTTGATATCTTGAACTCTTGATATCTTAAACTCTTGATACTCAAGAGTCTTCAGTCTTGGTTTCATCAATTTTGAATTCGTCAGCCTTGAATCTCTATACTCAGTCTTGAATCTTTATACTGTACAGTCTTCATTCTCAGTACCTGCATATATATATATATATATATATATATATATATATATATATATCCTGCATATACAAATGTATATAGACAAGAGTATTATTATTTATATTTTATAGCAAGTCCTAAGGTTGTTTTCATCAAAACCATCATCTCAGAAACTAACACAGAATACCGTAATAATCCTAATAACTTATACTTAAACAATGCTAATTGATATTGAATTAAACATAAAATGAACTTAGTAACTACACGGGAATAACCTAATGTTAATATTAAAAGAATAACATAAAAACAAAGATATAATTCAATACAATGGCTTTTATATTTTAGGATCCAAGAATATCTCAGTACAACATAGAAAGCTAAAACATAATTATCTTTAAAAAATGAACAAGAAAAAATGACATAATAATTATTAAAACACTCAACCACTCAATGGATAACTTCCACGATTATGACCTAACTTCTTACACTTTCCACACTTGTTTTGCTTCCCATCGAAAACATCTAACCCACCAAGTCTGTTAACTTTAGGTCTACCAGCTCCACGAATAGCCTTAGGAGGATGAATAGTAGAAAACCCTTCAGAAACAATATCATTTTTATCAAAAGTGGGAATATGATTGATAACATGCGAGTGAAAAGCACGATAAGCCTTAGTTGTGAAATAATATTCAATAAAATCATAAACATTAAGTTTGGCCATGATAATGCACTTCAATGCATGTGCACAAGGAAAACTAATAACTCTCCATTGGTTACAAGTGCATATCCGATTTTTTAATTCAACTTTGTAAGAAATAGAAAAATGTACTTCAAAAACAAAAGTAGAAGAATGAGAAACTTTCCACCCAAATTCTTCTTCTTTTAATTTCAATAAACGATTCTCCATTTTAAGACAAAGTATAGTAGTCCAGATAGATGCCTCTTCTCTACACTTTGATATTTGAGTCATAAGCTTAATTCGAATTCCATCAAGACAACATGTAATAGGAAGATGCATTTCTTTCACAATCCAAGAGTTAAAACTCTTTACGGCATTTGATTTATTCTCACCATAGCGATTGCCGGGAAAAAATAAATCGGCTCAATGATCAAATGACTTATCTTTTAAGAATTCAACGGCCTTTTCACCTCCAATTTGAATATATTTTGTCATATCTCTTTGAAATTCATAAGGAGTACAAGCTACGGCACAACGTTCCAATAAATGTGCTACCTAAGACCCTTTCCACCCTTTACAGCAATATCAACATTACTTTGCATATGATATAGACAGTATGAATGGAAAGCCACTGGAAAAAATTTAGGAATATTTAAAAGCAAACCCCAATGTCTATCTGATATAAAAGCCAAAGGTCGATCAAATCCAATCGAACATTTCAAATGATCCAAAAACCAAGACTTTCCTCATTTTACTTTGCAACAATAGCCATAGCTAATGGAAAAAACCTATAAAAAACATTGTTAGCGAATAGAAAAAAATGTATATATGTATGCAATAAAGTAAAATTATAAAGGAATTTTTCCTATTTATACTAATAATTATAGTAATGTTATAATATATGTATATTATGAAGTGAATATGCTTGTACATTGTTTTGTTTAGTCCCACATCGTGGGATAAGTTCAGTCCTTACCTCTGAAGCCCTTATATAAAGTAGGCCATGTAATGTAAATATATATCTATTCTCTGAATGAATAAAATTATTCTCTCTCTCCAATGGCTTCTGTTTTCTTTATTCTATAACACGTTATCAGCACGATCTACAATTATGAAATCAGATCTATTCTTCTCCAGATCTAATTATAGATCTCAAAACGGTAAGTTATTTTTCTATTATGATTGATCTAATCTTCCAAATTATTTTTTTTTATATATCTCATTCCATTTTAGATCTACTTCTTCAGATCTAAATCTATTGTATTATTTTTTTAGATTTTATTATACTAGTCTTATAATTTTATATCTTATATAGATCTAAACATTAAGATCTAATTCTTATTTTGTTGGTTATTATATTTCAGATCTAATTTGTTTGTTGTTGCTAATTTTCCGATAATATTATATTGTAGATCTCAATATCATGCTTATTTTTATGTTTATAGTTCATTTATTTTGGAATGCAAGTTTGAACTTGACAAAATTTGATATTGTTGATTCAACAAATTTATTGAATTTGATTGCATTTAGTTTGGATATGGATTTGAGAAATCAATCACGGTTGGTAAATGAAGTTTTCATTTTGAAAACATTTTGATTTGATTTAGATTTAAATGAAGAGTTTGGAAATTATTTTGATATACGATTTATATTTCCACAAGAAATATTTTATTGTTTCTAAGAGAAACAAATATAAATATAATACGTATCTAGAAGATCGTATTAAGTGAATGGAAACATTAGTAAAAGCTTACATGATAAGCTTAATATCTTCCAATGTTTCCTTGTTAAAAAAAAAGGAAAAAGGAAATAATAATTGAGAACCCACAGTTTTCATAAATCAGTAAATTACAAGTTTCCTCAAAATAAAGAACCATAAGTTCTAACTAAAAAAAAAAAAAGAGGATCAGAAAATTTAATCATAAAAAAAAAAGAAATAAGTTTGAACAACCTGAAGTTGTGCAAAGATTTTTTTTCCAACCAGAAGTTGTATAACTCAAAGTCCAAGACCTGAAGTCTTGAATTATGAAAAGATTTTCTGACAATGTTTTAGAGATTTATTTATATTTATATTGCAAAATCTAACATCCCAGAAGAGATGTTATAGGAATTTTATTTTAAAATTATGTGAAAGGATTGTCTAGTAATACTAACCTGAAGTTAGATCATTTCTTCGAAGATGAAGGAAACTTCATTAATGATGAAAATCTAAGTGCAGTAATAAATGATATGGTCGAATTGACCAATAATAGCAGCCTGAAGTCTGCTATGTGGATTTTATTTTATTTCAGTTCAATAAATCAGTTTGAAGTTGGTAAAACCCAAGTTTTGATAATCTTTGGGTGTGTTTGCCAAACTATACATTTGAAGAGGTACATTTTAATATTCTCCAGAAGAGATAATCCATATGACATACTCTTGAAGAGATGTTTTATGATTTTTATATTTCAAAATCCAAACATCCTAGAAGAGATGTTGTAGAATTATGTCAATTATGTAGAAAAAGATATTGATTATTGATGACATCCCAAAAACAATGCATATAAAGTATTTTTAGAAGTGATATGTACCACTCTAGAAGTGGTGTTTATGAAATATCCTCAGAAGTGATATTATATCATCGTATAGCACTATAAAAGAATTGCCTATAAAATATTGTCAAATGTGATAATAAATTATCCAAAATTCAATCGTCTATTGTCATGGACCCGTAGCTCCATTAGACAAATAGTGATATGTAACCTTTTACTTTTCAGAACTTACGATGAATCAAATATTATATGCACAACTATTCTTGAAGAAATATCTTTAGATATGCTCCTGAAGAGATAATCTATATGTCATATCATAATTTTCACTAAAGCTATATAAATATGGTCTTGAACAAATCGGTATGTGCAACCATTATAATTTCTTATTTTTATAACATTTCAAGGGTCCAGAAGATGCTCTTATTTATGTTGTAAATATATCTATTTTATTGAACTCTCTAGAGGAGATGTTTATATATAATTTTATATATATATATATATATATATATATATATATCTAGAAGAGAAAGTTCACTCCAGAAGTGGTGATACTAATATATCTTTAGAAGAGATTTATAAATTTGAAAATGATAACATATCTCTAGAAGAGATTTATTTATATATTTGGTAATTTTATTAAACCAAATAAGTGTACATAAATTTGATTATAAAGGATCCTAATTTAGCTTAGATTAGATCCTAAAAGTTTGAGAGCTAAGAGGAAATCCGTATCTGTAACATTCCAAGTATCTAGAAGATACTACTATTATTTTTGCTGTAATTTTTTTACAGAACTCTCAATAGAGATGTGTAGAAATGTCTATATGCAATTAAAAATTACTCCTTGATAAGTAATCATAATTAGTGTTCAAAACTGATATTTGAGATATAATTGAGGAATAAAACTTAACAACTAGAAGTTGTGTGTATATTTTGTTCGAACCAGAAGTTCGATATGGTTTCAAACCCAATGTTTTGAACATTATCATGCGGTTTTGACAGGTGTGCATTGACATTGATTTATAAATAGAAATTAATAGTTTTGATCCTTGTAATAGTTTGTTCCAAAAATCACTAATTCAAATGAGAAAGAATATGAAAATTTTACAATATACATGTGATATGTGGACGCACATATACATCCATATATGTAAATATTTAGCTAACAACCTGAAGTTTGTTATAAGCTATTATTTAGTGATTATGCATAGATATTATTTAGTGATTTAAAATTCAATCAACATAAATGCTGAATGACCTGAAGTCATGTATGTATTCAAATGATCTACACAATAAGTAAATTACTCCAATAGCTTAGATCAATGAATGAGAACAAACTCTAATAATCAATATCAATTGAATGCATCTTATCAATGAATAAAAGAATTATCCTCCTATTATTAATATGTATGGTGTATTTGCTAGTAGCAATATCATAATGGATCAAAATGAGAATCCAAAGATGATTATTATTTAATGTGACAATGTTTGTCAACGTTGAGGGGGAGGATAAAGGGATACAAGCTCATTTTGATCATCAATGTTAAATATTTGTTAAAATATACAATGATGCAAAATATTAAGTAACTTGAATAAATTATCAGTAATATCCCTAGTACACTTTCTCCAATATAGATTTGAATCCCTGAAGGATCAAAATTTGTAAACCACATTTGAAATATGGTTCAAAAGTCAGTTCAAAATATTTTTGGAGTAAGTGATAAAGATGCCAAATAAAGGAGGTGAGTGTTCTTGAAGAAACACTTAAGGATGCTCTGAAAGAGATCCATGACATGATTCTTAAATAACCCTAGAAGTGGGTTAGGTACCTAAAACATGATAATTAAAGAGATCTCAATAAATCATGTCTAGAACTGACAAGAAATAATCATCGATGATAAATTTATAAATAATAAAGCGCTTATATTTATAAATAGATTAAGAATCTTAAATTAGGGGAAAACATGACTGGCCATCATGAATCCTTTAATAGTAGAGAAATATGGACATGTGGTCCGCAAAGTACCGAAAGTACTTGAAATGCTTAATATACCCTGAAGGTATAAATGTGGTTTAAAATCATATTAAATAATGAAAGTATACAAGTTCCTGAAGAATATAAACAACTTTCATTGTTATAAAGAATGCAAAGAACAAGGAGAGTAAATTTCAACCTACTTTTAAGTATTGTTGTAATGAAAATCTTGATATAATTCATGATGAGTAGATTACTTCCTATTTTTAAGTATCGTTGTAATGAAACTCTTAATATCCATTGAAGTGATAGTTGCGATATGCAAATACTTATTAAAGTATACAAATTTATGAAGAACATATATAACTTTTGTAGTTATAAAGAATGAAAAAGACATGAAGTGTAGATTACAAATTTCTTCTAAGTATTGTTGTAATGAAAATCTTGATACATCAAGATGAGTAGATTACTTCCTGCTTTATAGTAATGTTGTAATGAAGTTTTTAATATTCATGAAAGATGTATAGTTGCAATGCGCAAAACTAATTTGAAGCAAAAAAATAAATAAATAAATAATGAAAGCACATGAAGTGTGTTTCATAAAAGTAGCATACAAATGCATAAAATGCAAACCATATTTGGAAGAAACAATCTTAGAAAATTTGATTGTATCGAAGGAAACTATTAATAAATTGTATTATTAATGAGATTCATATTTATAGATCCAGAAGTATCTATAACCAATTTGAGTTATCGAAAGATGAATATGAATTCAGAGGAAAATTTTAAATCAGGGAGAGCATCCATATGTATTTTATAATGCACTCTTTTTCCTTAACTAAGATTTTTTCCACTGGGTTTTTATTAGTAAGGTTTTAACGAGGTATTATCTTGATCCAGAAGTATCAACTCCCTGTAACATTTGAAATAAGCTATAATGTACTCTTTTTCCTTATTTAAGATTTTTCCCACTGGGTTTTTCTTATTAAGGTTTTAATGAGGCATTATCTTGATCTAGAAGAATCAAACGTCTTTTCAAGAAATAACATCTCAAATATGTTATTTAAGTTAAATTATACTTTTATCCTTGACTAAGGTTTTTCCCATCGGGTTTTCCTTTGTAAGGTTTTTACTGAAGTATTAAATTGATCCAGAAGTATCAAACTCTATCTGATGCAGTAAATTATTGAAATATGACATACTATATTGTACTCTTTTTCCTTCACTAAGATTTTTCCCATAGGGTTTTACTTAGTAAGGTTTTAATGAGGCATTAGTTTGATCCAGAAGTATCAAGCTTTATTTAAAGAAATAAGAAAATAAAATATGTCATTGTACTCTTTTTCCTTCACTAAGATTTTTCCCATTGGGTTTTTCTTAGTAAGGTTTTAATGAGGCATTATTTTGATCCTGAAGTATCAAACTTTTATAAGAAATATCATTTTTAGTATGATATTTATGATTTCACAAGTTGCACTCTTTTCCTCGTTCAAGGTTTTTTCCCACTGGGTTTTTCTAATAGAGGTTTTTAATGAGGCAAATCTATATCGATTGAATCGATAAATGCAAGCGAGATAATAATGAGGGGGAGCAATCATCATACATGTTTCGAAACGGAAATTTCCAAATTATCTGAGCATTCAAGATTTTGAAGACGCATATTCAAGGGGGAGTGTTATAATATATGTATATTATGAAGTGAATATGCTTGTACATTGTTTTGTTTAGTCCCACATCGTGGGATAAGTTCAGTCCTTACCTCTGAAGCCCTTATATAAAGTAGGCCATGTAAATATATATCTATTCTCTGAATGAATAAAATTATTCTCTCTCTCCAATGGCTTCTATTTTCTTTATTCTATAACAAGTAAACAATTTTAAATTTTTTCAATTATTATGGACTTCAATGTTTAAAATTGTAAATTACATATAACATACATATATATATAAACATAAGTGAAATGAATCATATCATGACTCAAGTCTTTCTCAAGTGAAATGGATGTCCACGTACACACACATGTGTGTGTGTATGAAATGGTTTCCATGTACGCACGTCTGTGTGTGAAATAAATGTGTTCAATGTGCCTGCTGATTATTTTGACGAACACTAATGCAATAGAAACGAACACTAATGATTTGTAGTTTGTGCAAACATACATTGTATTAAGGTTAATGCATTCAAAAGAGATCTAATATTATTTTCAAAAAGGATCAAAAGCAATAGAAACGTCTATATATACAATAATGCATCTTCAATAGACAGAAAGATGTCGAAACAAAAATTAAAATGGATGCCTGTTCAGCAAGCCTCTCCAATTTCCACTGAGATTACAAATTTATAATCTCCTATTTCTGTAATAATATAATTAAAGTCTGTAACAGATTGTTGAAATGAACTTTAAAGTTTAAATTGCAGAACTATGATTAGTCTGTATATTCACTTTCCCCTTATGTATAACAAGGGAAAATTAGTTATGCTATAAAGTAGAAAATGAATATACCATTTAAGAGTCCTTGTTGTCTAGACATCATCAGAACTCCAATGGTATAATAATTGTTGATAATTGTGTTACAACCTAAGTATTTTTCTATGTTGCCACACAGATTCATTATTCAACCAGTTATTGTAAAGTGATTTTGTATGTTAACGTGTAACATACGATATAAACATTCAAGGCTAAGTAAATGATGATTAAAAAAGCTATAAAATGATTTTGTATGTTCAAAATTCAAGTTAAACAACTCGTAAATGTCAACTGAACGTTATATTTTGGTGCAGAAGGATTCTTCTTTATCACCATTCAAGAAATTGATTTGGATATTTTTTGCAAAATTATGAATTTGAAAGTTCATAATAAAAGAGTTAGGTATGCAGTGTTCCTTTGTCAAACTTCTATTTACCTGGTAAAATAAATATCAAGCAAGTTTCTCTATCCCAAACTATCATTGTTGGTCATCCAACACGACAAAAAGGTAGAGAATGCATATTTACATGCTAGTTGTTGGTGTTGTGCTTACAAATCTTGCATATTTGTGCATGTTATCCATTGACAATCCATTAAATTAGTTATTACTTTAGTCTTGTCTAAAATAGCATAAAGCTAAATACTTTTATCATTGCATAAAACAATAATGTAACAATTACAGTAAATATAACTAATTTAATAGCTATCACTTTGCAATTACTAACAATACTACTACAGAAATTTAGCAATGGCATTATATACTTAAGAAACAAAACTTTATGGAAAAATGTGAAATAAATAAATAAAAGTACTAAACAACCTATAATTAAAATAAATGAATTACCATTATCACTTTAAATTAACTTATAAATATTAAAAGAATAACTCATACCTTGATTCCCCTTTTTTGTAGTAGCAGCCATTAAACAATCATTCTTACCTTTTAAAAAGGTGGCATCAAGAAATATCATAGGATGACAATGATAGAATCCATAAATACATGTTTCGTAAGATATATAGACTTTTTCAAACAGATTGGTATTTTCATCAACAACCATAGATGTGTGACTATTAGGATTACTTCTATTAATTGCTTTCAAATACCAAACCAAATCATTATAAGATTGTTCTTCATTGCCAAAAATTTCCTTCAAAGCCATCTTCTTGCCCATATACGCATAGTAATAATTTAAACTAATATCATAATTTCTTTTAAAACTCGCAGTAATATCACTAGTCTTTCTTGTCGGTTCATCACGAATTTCATCTAAAATTAAGGTCTTCACAAGATCACTCTTAATTAAAGGACCGCTAATCGATCGAAAACCACCACCACATGTATGATTAGATTCAAACCTTCTAACTAAAAAATGATCCAATTGTTTAAACTTAAAAGAAGCATGGACTTTAAAACTACAACCTTCTACAACCACACTGCACAGTAATTCGTTCTTTACAATTCTTCAAGAACTTAGATTTGAATCTAGTTTTTGCACAATATGCAATGATAGTTTTACGAAAATCAGTTGTAGACTGAAATTTTTGACCAACACCAGTAAAAAATTCTAAATTAAAACATTTCTTCATCAATTCATTAAAAGCAATCTCTTTATCAGAAGGAAATTCCAAACTATCAACCCCATCATATGTGCTACTCACACAATCTTTAATACCAAGTGATTTACTACTAGAGCAAGATCTACTACTACAACCAACATAATTCCAAGAAAATTTCTTCAATTTAATAAACAAAACTAGAAATTCCTTTTTTTTTAAAATATGACAAGCATAAAATAGCTTGCAAATCACTATTCGTCCCAATGAAAGTAGTCTTGGAATCTCGAACATAAAAAATATCAAAGCACAAAGGAGTAAGTTGGTCTCATATTTCGCATATCTTGTTTCGAACAGTAGAAATAAGAGAATCCAAAGAAAACGTAAAACAAAAGTTGTTTTTGTTGAAATCGATAACAAACAAAACAATTGTTGCAGTGCTAAGAGTAAAACAGAAAAAAGATATAAAGACTTATGAGTATACGAAAATATCAAAAAATACAGTAAAAACATTCCATACCTTTGATGATCAATATTTATTATCTTCCTACAGCCAAACTAGCATAGCACACGCAGAAGGTGAATCTGGCACTGCTCAAAGAAAAAGAAAAAAAACAAATCAGCATAATATTTAAAAAAATTGAAAACTTTAATTCTAAGCAAATAAAACCTACCGTAGAAAATCTAAAATTGAACTTAAAATCATAAACTTAAATTGGATGTAGACAAGATTATAATATTAAAAGTAAGATTGAGATCGAGGTTGAAATCAAAATTGAAATGGATCTAAGCAGAAAATATTTATCGTGTGAGAGGAGCGAAATTAATTTGAAATCGAAAAGAAGAGAGAATTATATAACAGAATAACAAGCAGGCCCGGCCCAAAGGGCAGCCCACCAAGCCCTCGGGCTGGGGCAGCCCACTGGGCCTAGGGCAACTTGAAGTTGTTTTATGTTAAAAATAGTGATGAAAGCAATGCGCCTAGCCGGTAGAAGGTGGAGCAGAGGTCTAGTGGTAAACACCCAAGTTCATTACGTTTGTAAAGTTTTCTTTTTAAAATGTATTTTGATACTCATTTTGGGCTGGGCCAATAAAATCTATGGACCGGCTCTGATAACAAGCAAGAAAAAGAAATGCCC
This sequence comes from Allium cepa, assembly GCA_030765085.1. Classification (NCBI taxonomy): domain Eukaryota; kingdom Viridiplantae; phylum Streptophyta; class Magnoliopsida; order Asparagales; family Amaryllidaceae; genus Allium; species Allium cepa. Next base: position 396,860,939 of record CM060938.1, on the reverse strand, counting down.
TGGAAACCTTTTTTTTCAAACCTCTGTTCTAGCAAAAAAATATCGTATAAAAATTGGTTAGCAAAACATAATTCCCAGAGAAGAGAATTACTTACTGTACTTTCAACAATTTCTAGTGAAAGGTATTGCAATCCCACTTAAGGCAAGTTATTTGCTTACTCATCAATGTTTCAAAATATTGTTTAAAATTTGTACCTTCATTCTTTATTTCAAATCCAGTAGGATTAGTTATATCGACTTTTTGGACATTATATATTTTATTGACAAATGCTTATAATTGAACAACTACAGGTTCGCGATTTTGATTTCAAAATATAGATATAATATTTAGCGGAGTGGCTGCCAGGGAATTTCAGAATGATTTTAAGTGGAGATAGGGTGGAGGGCTATTTTTGATCTCATTTGGGATCTTTTGTCATGCTTTTAATTTGCCCTATAATCATTTCAGTAAATTTATTTCAAATTAACATTGGTTGAATATATTGATTCTGTTGTTGTGCTTCAAAATAAATGTATCTTATTAATTTTTTCTTAACCTAGCTTTCAATTTAGGCTGACATTCTGTTTTTATTGCTTTAATCTGTAAACTAATTATCTTCTAACTAAATTGTAGACTAATCATTTTCTGTGAAAGAAGAATGGATATGTTATACAACAATCTAGAACATGTTACCATCTTTAAGATACATTTACGATGCCAACCCAAGAAACAATTAAGATCTATCGGTACATAGATATCAAACATATAATTGGGTATTTAGCTATAACCAACGAATAAAATGTACCCTAAAGAACGTACTTATTTCTAATTAAAACTTTCCTTCTACTTAACTTTTCGTAAAGGCGATGGCACAAGCAAAGGCATGAGATAATCAACTATTGATAAAAATGTGCAAACACACAATATAGCTAATTTACCGAATCGAACAAAATCATTTATTTTGATCAAGTTGTGATACATTCGAGTGCACATAGAGTGTCCAGAAGCATTGAGTACTTCAATCATTGAGTACCAACCATACCATTTTCAAACGGTATGTTTATTTATGTGCTCATTGTTAAAGTTGGACGTTGTCCGGAAGCATGTTTTTTTTACCATGTATTCGAGTGCACATAAAATGTTTGATGAAATTTTTGAGAAAAATTATATTATCATGTTCAACTCTCATTTCTTTTAATTTTTCTATAGTTGATATTTCACGTTACCATTTGTTTTTCTTGAGTGTTATTTCTGATTGAATTTCCATTGTCACTTCTATTTGCGGATTTGTATTGTGCAAACATCTAAAGTGTTGTTACATTTGGATTCGTATGTGTGTGTTTCACTTTTTTACTACAGAATTATAATTCTGATCGGGAGCTACATGTGGTAGCAATAGCTATGCACTAAAAAGAGGTCATGCATGGCCTTTATTTCATTTTTTTTCTATTAAATTCGACGCACATGGTGTATATATATTGAAGTGGTCATCTCATTATCTTCGAGATGCCATACTGAATTAAAAGGCCATAGTTACTTATGATGAATTAGAGGGGCTGTATGTATGCAAGTAGAATTTGAAGAAAAATATATGTAAAATGTTGATAACTCTCATATAAACCAAGTTATTTCGGTTATCATTAACTATTATATATTCAACATGCTGCAAATGGAAAGGCAAGTTAGAAAATAAAGTTTGAAAAAAAAAAAAAAAAAAAAAAAAAAAAAAAAAATCTACTAAAAAGCAAGTAGATTATGGGTTATGGTAGCGGAAGACAATCCTGCTACATTGGTATTGGTACTCACTTATATATCTCCAGCACGCGGCATTCAGCATCTAATTGTAGGCTTTGTATTGTTCTGAATATTAAATAAAAAATTTCCAAATATTTGAAGTCAGTGTGATATTTTTTTTGTAAATTCAGATCTTTTAGCATGGCAAACTTTAAAGAAAAAAGTATTTATCCCATGCTTCTAATATACATGCCATATTTTTTTTTCTTTTCAGAATGAAACCTATCTTTTTTCATGTATGATAATTTTACTTATATGCAGACTAAATAATTATGAGTTTCTGAAGTTTCTTGACTGGTTAATTTCTATTTTTATATGTCGGTATAATTTTCAATGAAAAAGAAGTTAGGTTGCATGTTTCGTTGCACTAAAAAGAAGTTAACATGTATTTTTCTTTGTATAAGTCCGATGAACAGGTCATGTTAGTGGTCTATATATAATTTTTTTTTTCATTATCTATATAAATTGTCTCTTTGAAAACTAGTTTTGGCTATTAAGTGAGTTAACAGAAACAAGATGTCACCAAAGCGACCACATTAGTAGGTTTGTAAATGGTTGAATACGGATTTGGATGGTATCGTATCCATATCTGTATTGAAAATCATTTTCGGATATCGGATATCTGTATTTGCAGATGCGAACAAATATCAGATATTTATAGGATATTCATTAATCAGTTCACAACTAATAAATCTAAATAAATATAAAATTTTGATTTATTATAAATTCATTTCAGTACTAAAAATACATAATAATACGCTAAGGAAAATATTTTTAAGCAGCAAATACTAATTTCTATATACATATTAATTTTTTTACATAGATAAAATAATAAAGACGATCATTTTATGTACTAAAATATAAAGAAAAATAACCGTAATTAATCTTGATAACATTCGGATGGATAATTATCAGGTACAAATTTGACCATACCGCATCCGTTCTTTGGACACCAGATAATTTTTCATATTTCGAATATGGATACAAATAGATTTTGAATTTTTTGGATACTGATTGACAGCCTTACTCTTTTGTATAGATTGTTCATAGAGATGTTTGAAATCCATGTATGTATAAACTCATACGAATATTTTATGGTCTAAAAGAAATGTTAATATATTTGGTTGAATTATATACACACATAAGATGATAAACATATTATAATCATAAGGTTTCACATGTGAATAATGAATCAATTCAAAAACAGACTCATTGTTTAACATGATTATTTTCAATATCTGATCATTACAACAAGAGTATCAGTAATAGTTAATGTCGTTTGATATTAATGTTGTGCTAAATATCTTAGAGGCGACATGCCAATTATTAAGCTTGTATTTATACATTCATGTGGATGCTAGTCGACCCTTGCCTAAATTATATACACACGTCGTTAGAATTGATGATATAATAATTTTGAATCGAACAAGAAGGCACCACGATCACATTGTGGAGACATCTTATGTTTTAGAGAAGTAGAGGAGCAGCCTAGAGAAGACGAAGGAGTGCTAGATCATCATAAGTTTATAACATATGCTATAAGCTTCCATTCGACTAGAACTGCTTCCACTTTAAGTAAACTGATGGCTTTACCAGTCAATTGGATTTTGGCCATTTTTGACCCGAAGAGAGTGTTGCTTTTCCAGTCGATCCGACCAGTCAATCAATAAGGATTTCCACTCACTACATCGTAAAATGCTGGAGAATTTTGGACTTCGAGTTCTCAAGGGTATTATCTCCTTTTCTGGATGCTTTGGAGTTTTCCACCATACATTTCTGTAGGGTTTTGATCCAACAACAAAGATTACAACAGATTGTTACAAATATGTTCGTTTAGGGTTTATTGTGTGATATAGGAGAGTTATTGTTTTATGGTTTTGGTATTGAAATTGGTTCTCAATTTCAGGGTTTTTTTATAATCTTTTGGTAAATTAATAAATTTTGATTTGGCGTAATTTAAGTGTTTTATATATTTTCTTTGTTAATCCGTGAGATGATGGTTTTGATGAAAACAACCTTAGAATAGATTATAAAATATAAATACTAACATTATAAGTTTAGATATATATGTATATGCAGAATTTAACCATGCAGGTACAAAGAATGAAGACTGTACAGTATGGAGATTCAAGATATCAAGATTGAAGACTCATGAGTATCAAGATTATCAAGAGTTCAAGACTTCAAGAATAAGTATTTTAATTGTGAATTTTGTTAAAACTCCTATAAAAGCACTGGCATCTTAAAATCCAATTTATTCGTGGAATGAAATCCACGTCGAGCCCGTTAAAGGGATGGAACCCTAAGTAGGATGGAATCTACGAAAAATCTAGTAGAACATTGTTTTGTATCCGCTAATTTTTATTCAAATGATTTTACAAAAATTATCTTGTTTTCAAAATGATTTCAAAACTTTCCTTTTAAAAGATTCAAAAACCTCTATCCTGATTTTAAATAATTTTAGTCTCAAAATCATCTTTAATTTCAAAGTCAAATTACTCCTGATTTTAAACTTTTAATATAATATATTTAACTTTTAAATATTTATACTTAGATTTAAATATAAAATTATAGTTGAATTCTATATATATATATTATTCTCTATATTTACTTATGAATTTTAACTATAGTCAAGTATATTTATAAAGTTTAAAATAGTTTTAATATAAGATAAATGTTATTTTCAAAGAAAATCAAATCATCAAAAATTGCCTTGGGATGTCGACATACTTATGGTGACCATGTCAACATAGTGTCAGTTAAGTTCAAAATTTAAATTTCAAAAGAAGTGTCTATTCGCCATAACTATTCACGAATGAACATGGTTGTTTTTCTTCTATAAATAGGGGTTAGTTTCAACGAATTTTACATCAGATTTTCTGGTTTTTCACTCCTCTTCTTCTTCCACATTTCTTAATACATATTCTTACCATTACTCTGCCGAAATCAACATTGAATCGAACTCGATTACTTCTAGTTTGATTCTCTATCACTATCTCAACAAGGTTCTCAGTGCTATTCAAAGTTATAGACTTCTTTATAATCTATTAAGCGAGAAAAAGTGTGATTGTGGCCTTGAAAATCAATCAAGCGAGATAAGGTGTGATTTTAGCCTTGGGAAATCAATTGGGTGAACTTGTTACTCGTAAAATCAAGTGGGTGAACTTGTTGTCCGGAAAATCAAGTATCTCTACTTAGAGTATTATGATTCTGGAGGGTGTACCTCGTAGCCTTGAAATCGAGGGTGTAATTGTAAAGATTGCTTTTGAAAGGAAATCCATACTTGTGTTGCAGGACTGGATGTAGGGTAACTTCGAACCAGTATAAAATCCGGTGTGTTCTTTCCTTTACCGCTTTTATTTTATTTTTGCATCTGTGTTTGTTTCTGTGATCATATCTGTGTCTGTATATTGCACACATCTGTGTTTAAATTAACATAAACTCAAAAGATTTAGTAATTCTTTATAAATACTATTCACCCCCCTCTAGTGTTAATCCTAGCTTTAAGATTCGTAATCCGCATTTCTCACAATTGGTATCAGAGCCAGGTTTTCAAAGTTTCATAATCTGATTTTTGAAAAAGCTTTTAAAATTGCTATATTTGTTAATACTAGTTTAGAAATATTCAAATCATCATTGTTTCATGAGTCTGCATATAATCAATATTCAAATTCAAGTTATCTACCGAAATTGTTTGACGTGCAGGAATTATGCTTTATGGCTGTTGAGGAATCAATCCACAACGGACAAATTGTGCAGATCAGAAAGAACAAATGGATATTTGATAGTGGATGTTCTAGGCACATGACTGGCAATCCAGATATACTAAATGATATTATATACAAAGACGGAGGACTGGTTAATTTTGAAGACAATTCAAAAGGAAATGTGATTGGCATCGGCAAAGTCGGTAATTCTAAAACTCCTACTATTACTAATGTTTTGCTAGTTAAGAATCTGAAACATAATCTGCTAAGTATAAGTCAACTATGCGATAAAGGATATAAAATTAAATTTGAAAAAGATAAATATCACATTGAAGATAATAATTCAACCATTATATTTGAGGGAGTCAGGAAAAAGAATATTTATATTCTTAGTATGAAAGTTTCAAATGATAACCTGTGTCTGTTGGCAAATACAAGCGACCCTTGGATTTTGCATAAGAGATTTGGGCATTTGTATTTCAAACTCTTATCTAGACTGTCAAAACATGATCTAGTAAGAGGTCTTCCTAAAATAAATTTTAAAGTAGATAGTCTATGTGATGCTTGTCAATTAGGAAAACTTAGAAAAAGTTCTTTTAAATTAAAAGATATGATTTCAACTTCAAAATCTCTTGAATTACTTCATCTTGATTTATTTGGTCCATCTCAAATTTTGTCAATAAATCATAGTAAATATGTTTTTGTAATTGTAGATGATTATTCTAGATTTACATGGACAATATTTTTGAAACATAAAAGTGATACTTTTGAATGTTTTAAGTACTTATCAAAAAGAATTCAAAATCAAATTTCTTTAAAAATTATAACTATTCGTAGTGATCACGGTGGTGAATTTGAAAATGAAAAGTTTGAGGAATTCTGCAATAAAAAAGGAATAACTCACAATTTTTCATTTCCGAGAACTCTACAACAAAATGGAGTAGTAGAACATAAAAATAGGACGATTCAAGAGTGTGCGAGAACTATGCTTTCATATAGTAATTTACCAAAGGATTTTTGGGCAGAAGCAGTTGCTACCGCCTATCATATTTTAAATAGAATTTTGATTAGACTTTTAACTGATAAGACATCTTATGAACTTCTTTATTCAAAGTAACCTAAGGTATCTTATTTCAGAATTTTTGGAAGTAAATGCTTTATTTTAAATACAAAAGATAATTTAGATAAATTTGATCCTAAATCCGACAAAGGAATCTTTATCGGATACTCTAATAGAAGTAAAGCATACATAGTGTTTAATTTAAAACTAACACCATCGAAGAAACAATGCATGTTTCATTTGATGAAAATTTCAAAAAATTTGAAGATACAAATGAGGAAGAGGATATAATCACTCAAAATCAAGAATCAATTGAAACTAATAATGAAATTAATCATACTAATAAAAGGACTAAACTTTTAAAAGATCATCCTACAGAAAATATACTGGGAGATATGCAATCTGTTGTTAAAACTAGAAATCAACTAAGTCAAATGAGTAATGTAGCTTTTATATCAACTATTGAACCCAAAAATCCAACATAAGCATCAACTGATGATTCATGGATTTTGGCTATGCAAGAAGAATTAAATCAATTTACTAGAAATGATGTTTAGGAACTTGTTCCTAGACCTGAAAATAAAACTATAATTGCAACTAAATGGGTTTATATAAATAAAATAATGGCATCATCTTCCAAATCAAACACAAAATCAACATTTTCGTTCCCCTCTCCTGCTTCTGGTCCGTTTCAACGTACTACTCTCGCTCGTGTAACAAAAATGGAGGAGTCTCTGAAGGATGCACTTCAGATGATGACTGAAATTCAAGTGATTCAACTCCGTATGGCAAAGGAACAAGAGAGGCAAGGCAAGATTCTTAGGAATTTGCAAAAATTTCTAATGGATAATCAAGCCAACCCTATCTTGATTGATGAAAATTCTTCACACAATCAAGAACAAGAGGCCAGCGAAGAAGAAGAAGAAGAAGAAGAACCAAAGGAAGAAGCGCAAGTGGAAGATGATGAAAAAGTCGTTTGCGTTGGAGAAGCGTTCTTTGATTAAGATAGGAATCTTGTTGAACGACGTGGAAATTTCTGTTTCCACTATCCGCATTGTTCGATTCATAGATCTTCTATTTAGTTTCTTTTCTTTCTTCTCCATTGTTGTTTGTGTTTATTTATGTTCTCTAAACGCTCATGTAAATACAACTTTATACATAGTGTGTGTTCTTATATGTTTTAATTATAAGTATTATCATGGATTTTAGTTAGAATAGTTAGTAGTAAGTTTAGTTTTAGATCTAAGTGTTGATTACTTATGATAACACTATCATTATAATCACATATCATGGGGTATTCGATTTTGGGGGAGTTATATAGTTTGGAGTTATAAACTTTACAGTTTGTTTTTGTTGATGACAAAAGGAGAGAAGTATAAAATAGGGTAATTAGGGCATAGATTAAGGGGGAGTTATTAGTTTTAGGGAGAGTTATTAGGATAGAAGTAATATTTTATAAACAAAGGCTGTCACCATAAAAAAAAGGAGATTGTTAGTCCGTGAGATGATGGTTTTGATGACAACAACCTTAGAATAGATAATAAAATATAAATACTAACATTATAATTTTAGATACATATGTATATGCAGGATTTAACCATGCAGGTACCAAGAATGAAGACTGTACGGTATAGAGATTCAAGATATCAAGATTGAAGACTCATGAGTATCAAGATTATCAAGAGTTCAAGACTTCAAGAATAAGTATTTTAATTAGGAATTTTGTTAAAACTCCTAGAAAAGCACTGACATCTTAAAATCCAATTTATTCGTGGAATGGAATCCATTTCGAGCCCTCAAGATTATCAAGAGTTCAAGACTTCAAGAATAAATATTTTAATTAGGAATTTTGTTAAAAATCCTAGAAAAGCACTGGCATCTTAAAATCCAATTTATTCGTGGAATGGAATCCACTTCGAGCCCGTTAAAGGGATGGAACCCTAAGTAGGATGGAACCTACGAAAAATCTAGTGGAACATTGTTTTGTATCCGCTAATTTTTATTCAAATGATTTTACAAAAATTATCTTGTTTTCGGAATAATTTCAAAACTTTCCTTTTAAAAGATTCAAAAACCTCTATCCTGATTTTAAATAATTTTAGCCTCAAAATCATCTTTATTTTCAAAGTCAAATTACCCCTGATTTTAAACTATCTTTTAATATAATATATTTAACTTTTAAATATTTATACTTTGATTTAAATATAAGATTATAGTTAAATTCTATATATATTATTCTCTATATTTACTTATGAATTTTAACTATAGTCAAGTATATTTATAAAGTTTAAAATAGTTTTAATATAAGATAAAGGTTATTTTCAAAGAAAATCAAATCATCAAAAATTGCCTTGGGATGTCGACATACTCATGGTGACCATGTCGACATAGTGTCAGTTAAGTTCAAAATTTAAATTTCAAAAGAAGTGTCTATTCACCATAACTCTTCACAAATGGACATGGTTGTTGTTCTTCTATAAATAGGGGTTAGTTTCAACGAATTTTACATCAGATTTTCTAGTTTTTCACTCCTCTTCTTCTTCCGCATTTCTTAATACATATTCTTACCATTACTCTGCCGAAATCAACATTGAATCAAACTAGATTACTTCTAATTTGATTCTCTATCACTATCTCAACAAGGTTCTCAGTGCTATTCAGAGTTATAGACTTCTTTGTAATCTATTAAGCGAGAAAAGGTGTGATTGTGGCCTTGAAAATCAATCAAGCGAGATAAGGTGTGATTAGCCTTGGGAAATCAATTGGGTGAACTTGGTGCCCGTAAAATCAAGTGGGTGAACTTGTTTCCAGAAAATCAAATATTTCTACTCAGAGGATTGTGATTCCGGAGGGCGTACCTCGTAGCCTTGAAATCGAGGGTGTAATTATAAAGATTGCTTTTGAAAGGAAATCTGTACTTGTGTTGCGGGACTGGATGTAGGGTAACTCCGAACCAGTATAAAATCCGGTGTGTTCTTTCCTTTACTGCTTCTATATTATTTCTGCATCTGTGTTTGTTTCTGTGATCATATCTATGTCTGTATATTGCACACATCTATGTTTAAATTAACATAAACTCAAAAGATTTAGTAATTCTTTATAATCACTATTCACCCCCTCTCTAGTGTTAATCCTAGCCTTAAGATCCGTAATCCGCATATCTCACATTCTTCACTTCTTTCAATTCTCAACCTAATTGTGTAGGATACTTAGAATAACCCTAAAACAATTAGGCTTTACATGTGAGTAAGAAATCAATCCAAAGATAGATTTGTTATATAACATTATTATTATTATTATTATTAAACGAGGTTCATTAATGCTAACAAATGTTGATCTTAAGGATTGAACCCAAGATCTTTAATCTTGTAGTCTAAATTATCAACCAACTGAGCCAAACTTGTTGGCGCTATTTAACATGAATTATTGTCTATGTTTGTTCATTACAATAAGACTACCACTTTAAGTTAATATTATTATCTAAAGACTTAAGACCATCAATTATTTGAATTTACTTCGGTTGTTTTTTTACTTGAATATATTTAGTTAATCTTTTTGTTCCATATATAGCTAAACTGGCTTTGGTATCTACCAACTTTAAAACAATAACATTTTGTTTGGGACCAACTTTGACGATTGGTACGAGAGCATATTGTTTGTTCTTAGTTGTATGAATTGGTATCATACATATAGGATGGGCACACTCGTCCCTCTCATGGCCGAATGTTCTGATAACAAATGTTCTCTTAACGTTGCAAAGATCACCGAGCAATGTAAAGGTTCAAATTAATGAGTCTAAGGATCATATGATGTAGCATTCCAAATGCTTTCAAGAGTGTAACCAATCCTAAAGAGTTTTGGCAAAAAAAATAAGGTTGAAACAAGCATGCTTGCGGCAATGCTTAATTTTCATAAAGTGTCCATGGAAAGAACACAACAGAGTACATAATGCAAATGTTGTAACATCCTAGATTTTTAATAACATTATTTAGGAGATCTAGTTAGATAAACTAAATAAAATAATGTGTTGATTAGGAGATTGAGATTTGATTAAGGTAGCCGTGCTTTTTAAACTAATGAATTAAATAAGGTTTAAAATGAATTAGAGGAGGGGTATTATGGGAAAGAGGTCATTCCTATATTGTCTTCCTTAGGCTGTATATCTTAAACACACGTTCATTTCCCATTTTTAAAAGTTAATAGCTTGGTCGGCCACCATTAACAAAGAGAGAAGAAGAGGAAAGTAGGGAAAAGCTTAAGGAAAAGCATATTCAAATCAAACTCATTCAAATCTCAAGCTCCTTAATCATTAAAGCAATGGTGAATAATGTTTACCTCTCTAGACTTTTATGGTTTCGGCTTTAAGGTTAACACTAATTATTTTGCAAAGGTTTGCTATGTTTTTTAGTGATAAAAAGGATATATATATATATATATATATACATGTTGATGATTTATGCATATTCATATAGATTTTATGACTTGTTTTAAGATGAAAACCCTATTAAATGACACCCGTTAGCCTTTCGAATTTTTATGGTGATCAAAAAAGTTATTTTAGAGATGGGTATCGATTTTCATAATTTTCAGAATTTTTGCGGAATTGTTATGAATTTTCTAAGGAAGAAAAGGTTAATTTTGATTATAAAATTATTTATGGGAAAAAAATATTTATTGTTTGGATCCGAAAATTTTATATGTTGAAGAGAACGTATTATTTGATTTTTTGGAATTTTTCTAGAATTTTACAATATGTAATAATAGTTATGTAAAATTATTTAAGGTATGAGACTTACATGTTTTATATAATTATAAAGGAGAAAGGGGCTTTTTCAAATGTATTTAAATTTCCAAATAAGGAAAGTCGGCAACAATTTTGAATATAACATTCTGGTAACCAATTAGATTTAAACAAACAAGGCAGGTGGGATACAAAATAACTATTTTAAAGTAAAAATAAATAGTTTTTCTTCTATTTCAACCCTTTCGGCAAGAGCTTCCGCCTTCATTCCAGACCTTCCGACAAGGTTAAAAGGTATCAAACCTTTCGACTAGGTCAAATACTAATGCACATGGTATCACACAACTGGTACGTAGTGAATTGGAAGGAGTCGAAAGGTTTAGAAGACGAAAGGTTATAGCTTTCGAAAGAGATGAAGTTTTGTTTTGATCTAAAGAAAATATGCTACTAGCTTTCAACAAAGAGCTTTTGATATTGTCAAAAGAAAAAGGTTTCGATTGGTTTGCACCATAACTAGTGCAATAGTTAACATATACGTAAATTTATTTTAAATTATTGTAAATGTCCAAGTAATCAAAAATGATGGAAATTGTTAGTTATTAAATTTGAAATTAAAAAGTGAATTTAATTTAATTTAATAATAATTTATTTAATTAACGTGAAAATAACCATTTTGGCCACTATCTCGGATTTATATGAAACCAGTTTCATAGGATCCGTAACAGTGAATTATTGTAGGATTTGAAGTTTCGTAGTGATCGGACTTGTCGTTTGATCATGTGGGCTCGAGACGCATAGAGATCAATTTAATTGAATTTAATTGAAATAAGCTGATTTTAAAAGCTAGCTTCTTCATACGATGGAATTAGGGCTTGAAACTTGTTCCATTGAGTTTAAAAATATTGAAACATTCATTTTGATATATGAGATAACCTATTTTCGTTTCGGGGTTAGAACGGGCTTTTTGGGCTGTGTAGTCATTTTGATCCAACCCTACTTTTATATAGGCTATTATAAACCCTAGTTGTTTCTCATTTATTAATTCTGTATGTGTAATCCCAACTTTTGGCAAAGTTGAGATATCCAAAATTTACTGGAAATCAACAATTGCTATTCATGAATATCAGCCATGCATTGCAGGATAACCATGGATATCGATGAATTTTGTCCGAGTCCGGAACGGGCCACAATTGATAGGACACGACAAGAAAGTTCATAGCAGTCTGCATCTCAAATTTCAGGTCAATCCGAGGTCGTATGCTCAAGTTATGATGGATTCAAGATAGGAGGAATTGACATTGCTCGGTTCGAACCCATCATATTCGAAACCATCAGTTTCGAACCCATCGTGTTCGAAACCAACTAGCTCGAACCCATGCGAAGAAGTGGCGTTCGAATCCATCAGCCGACATCATCCTTCGACTCCATCGGCCTCGACTCCACTCCGAATCCATCCACGACCTGACTTCGAACCCATGAACTGAGCCTTACTTCGAAACCATCCAAGCCGCCTCGCCCCATGCTGTCTTCGAACCCAACATGATAAGTCAACTTCGAATCGATCCAAGGTGACGCATTCGGATCGATTCGAACGGACACCCTTTCAACGATTCGAAGACGACCTTCGAACCCAGTGCACGAAGCCACCCAGTAGACACGGCAAAGAACCCGGACTCGACTCGTTCAACTCGGCGCAAAGCTTGGATCGAACCGAAGAAGGCGCTCCACGTCACCACGAAGTCGCGTGCTATGAAGGGTTCGAAGCCATCGGTTCGAACACATGGGTTCGAACCAAACAGCTATCCCATAAACTCAAATTCGAATCCACCATATCTCCCAACCTGCTGATCCAAATGCCATGAAATTTTCACAGATGCTTCCATACATGTTGACGAATGTCCACGCCAAATTTCACCTCGATTTGATGAATTCTTGATCGGTTCGAATGGAGTTCGAACCGATGCCAAAGTGGGCCCAAACTTCCCGAGACCGTACGTATGGGCCCCCCTCACGTGCCAGAAGAGGTCTCCCGAGTTTTCAGCAAGAGAGCAGCAGTCTACGCCTATAAATAGACTCCCAGGTCATTCAGAAAAAGGACCGGATTCTCTTTGGCAAGATCAAGACTTTGAAGCATCAAGACTCCACCAAGGCTCTACTTTGCACTCAACAACCACCGTTGTGCTTGAACTTCAGAACTATAATTCATTGTAATCCGCTGTAATCGATTGTAATCAGCGAAGAACATCAATAAAAGGAAAAACCTTTGAAGTGGACGTAGGCCGGAGATAGCCGAACCACTATAAATCGTGTGTTCTTGTTTGCATTTATTACTTTGCTGCTTAGATCTGTGATTTGTGTTTGGATATTGTCGATTTATATTCCAACACTGGTGCTTTCACATTCATCGGGATTTGTGACCAATTTTGGCGCAAACACTTTGGTGCTTTCACTGAGAAGAACTAGCACCCGCTACATTAGATTCGGAATTCAGATTCAAAAGTTTGAAGAAACTCCAATCCGGAAACAATGACTCGACAAACGAGACAAAGAATTGATAGAAGCCAACAGGGAGGAAGCCAAGAGGCATCCTCAGGATCAGGAGAAGGACAAGCTTCCGTCTACATCACCAGAGACGAGATGGAGGCTATGGCTAATTCATTGCGCGAAAGCATAATGAAGAGTCAACAGGAGATGCTGCAAAATTTCCTCGAGCAAATGAGGACAGCAAACATGCAAAACCTTGGACCAACTACAACAGCTACGAGTACGGGACAAGGAATCAGGATTGCAGAAGCAAATGAAGGTCAGGTTCAAGACCAGAATATAGGAGCTGAAGGTGGTCAACAAGGCCTTGGGGGCAGACCCTCAGGGTCCGATACTGGGAGACCAACAGACGGAGCTCAACAAGCTGGAGCCAATGCATATGTTAACGAGCCACCCAAAGAATACGTACCAGAATTCCCTTCAAGGCTCGGGGGGCAGGACAGGAATCTGACAAGGGGCCAACCCCTAGACGGAGATGAGAGAATGATAGGCCTAATGCGACGAATCATGAGAGGAGGATTGCCTAGCGGAGGCCTAGAAGAAGTTAGTCGGAGTCCATTCACTCCAAACATCCGAAACGCAAGGAACCCTCCAAAGTTCAAATTACCAGCGCTAGATCCCTATGACGGAAGATCAGACCCGACCATGCACATCACAAGATATATCAGGCACATGGAAGTACTGGGGGCATCCGAAGAAGTGATGGCACGATGCTTCCCTCTATATTTGACAGATTTAGCTTCACTATGGTTCAGGCAACTGGAGACTGGATCAATCGGAACATGGAGCGAGCTCGTTGATTGCTTCATGAGACAGTTCAGGGTCCATGTAACGCGACCCAAGAGCGTGATGACTTTAGCAACAATCAAGCAAAGGACCGGAGAGTCCATAAAAGATTTTCTACTCAGATTCAACGTGACAGTGACTTCTGTGGATCGCCCGGATCCATCAATGATTTTAATGGCGGCGGTGGCAGGAGTCGCGGAAGGCACCAAATTTAAGGATTCCCTAACTAAAGATCCACCGCAAGATCTTGGAGAGTTCTTTCATAAAGCTGAAAAGTTCATTCGGTTAGAAGAATCACGAGCCGAGAGTCGTGAAATAAATACCACACAAAGCGTAGGAACCTCCAGAGAACAGTCCGGAGCGGACAAGGGAAAGAGGAAACAGGATGACAGACACGATGGTCCTGATAAACGGAAGAAATTCCGAGAACCAAGATTCAGGCAGTACACCGATTTGACTGCAGGCCTAGAAAGAATTTACACTGAAACTAGGGGGCAACTCCCCTATCGAAAGCCACCTATAAGGGATCCCACCGAGCGGGAGCGCAGGACTGGAAAATACTGCCTATTCCATGAGCTGGATGGGCACACTACAGATGAATGCCGCCACCTAAAGGATGAGGTGGAAGAACATGCTAGGGGTGGTAGACTGCCACAATTTGTCAGAGAACGGACAATGGCAGCAAGACCTGAACGACTACCGCCTCCACCTAACAGGAACGATCCTGGATCGGGATCACGACTCGTCATCGACTGATTAAAGATGGCAAGGGCCAAGTCCAGGGTTTGGACGTTGGTCAAATAGTTTTATTTAGATTTGTTTTCAGAATAAACGGTCACTCCACTTACACATGTACGGGAACCGGAGAAATCCCTAGGCATGCTCTGAGATGGAGATAAACCGCTACGCCCGGAGAGGCAATCTTTAGTTTTTCTCTGATGTTTGAGATTGAACATCCGGAACTTGAATTTTAATAAATAAATTAGAATCTCTTGCAATAAACCTTTTGACCGGAGAGTCAAAGGATGAACATTAAATTTCAATATAAACATGATCGCTTTATGACCCTACCCGGAGAGACGGGGTCCGGAGTGCAAGAAGTGAGTTGCTTCGTCGGAGAGCGACAGGATCAACTCACTTGAGCGCTGTTTCCCCTTCACCGGAGAGTGACAGGATGGGATCCAGCAAGAGCCCGGAGAGGCTATGATCGGTCTCAAACGACCAAGACATCGCTTAATGTTCAGATACACTGAACCAGAGTGCAAGAAGTGAGTTGCTTCGCCGAAGAGCGACAGGATCGACTCACTTAAGCGCTGTTTCCCCTTCACCGGAGAGTGACAGGATGGGATCCAGCAAGATCCCGGAGAGGCTATGATCGGTCCCGAACGACCATGATATCGCTATACGTCCTAACTGGGACCGGAGTGCAAGGGATAGAAGGCAACGCCAGAGAGCAATAGGATCTTTCTATTCACTCACTAAGTCTAGAATGGACTTAGTAAGGGTTCAGAGCAGCCAATGATAGTCCAGAGAGACTACGAAACTTCATTCTCAACTCCTACGGAAAGAACGAACATTGATTTGGCTTCGAACAGCCACAAACTTGATTGTTAACACCAAAGCTATGGATGAAACATGAATTTATTGCACTTGATTTAAGACCGTTCAAAACATACCTTTTACAAAAAGGCATGTTTTGGGGGGCAAAATGTTATCCCTAGATATCGATGAATTTTGTCCGAGTCCGGAACGGGCCACAATTGATAGGACACGACAAGAAAGTTCATAGCAGTCTGCATCTCAAATTTCAGGTCAATCCGAGGTCGTATGCTCAAGTTATAATGGATTCAAGATAGGAGGAATTGACATTGCTCGGTTCGAACCCATTATGTTCGAACCCACATATTCGAAACCATCAGTTTCGAACCCATCGTGTTCGAAACCAACTAGCTCGAACCCATGCGAAGAAGTGGCGTTCGAATCCATCAGCCGACATCATCCTTCGACTCCATCGGCCTCGACTCCACTCCGAATCCATCCACGACCTGACTTCGAACCCATGAACTGAGCCTTACTTCGAAACCATCCAAGCCGCCTCGCCCCATGCTGTCTTCGAACCCAACATGATAAGTCAACTTCGAATCGATCCAAGGTGACGCATTCGGATCGATTCGAACGGACACCCTTTCAACGATTCGAAGACGACCTTCGAACCCAGTGCACGAAGCCACCCAGTAGACACGGCAAAGAACCCGGACTCGACTCGTTCAACTCGGCGCAAAGCTTGGATCGAACCGAAGAAGGCGCTCCACGTCACCACGAAGTCGCGTGCTATGAAGGGTTCGAAGCCATCGGTTCGAACACATGGGTTCGAACCAAACAGCTATCCCATAAACTCAAATTCGAATCCACCATATCTCCCAACCTGCTGATCCAAATGCCATGAAATTTTCACAGATGCTTCCATACATGTTGACGAATGTCCACGCCAAATTTCACCTCGATTTGATGAATTCTTGATCGGTTCGAATGGAGTTCGAACCGATGCCAAAGTGGGCCCAAACTTCCCGAGACCGTACATATGGGCCCCCCTCACGTGCCAGAAGAGGTCTCCCGAGTTTTCAGCAAGAGAGCAGCAGTCTACGCCTATAAATAGACTCCCAGGTCATTCAGAAAAAGGACCGGATTCTCTTTGGCAAGATCAAGACTTTGAAGCATCAAGACTCCACCAAGGCTCTACTTTGCACTCAACAACCACCGTTGTGCTTGAACTTCAGAACTATAATTCATTGTAATCCGCTGTAATCGATTGTAATCAGCGAAGAACATCAATAAAAGGAAAAACCTTTGAAGTGGACGTAGGCCGGAGATAGCCGAACCACTATAAATCGTGTGTTCTTGTTTGCATTTATTACTTTGCTGCTTAGATCTGTGATTTGTGTTTGGATATTGTCAATTTATATTCCAACACTGGTGCTTTCACATTCATCGGGGTTTGTGACCAATTTTGGCGCAAACAGTATGTACATCTTCCTTCTCCTTCTCAAACCTAATTCCCAAATTCCAAAACCTAATTTAAAAAAACAAAACCAAACAAACAAAAAATTTGCTCCAGGTTTACTTCGAGTCGAGAAGAGGTTCGCTTCGAGTTCCGGAGGCAAAAACCATGCAGCAACTTCGAGTCAGAGAGAGTTACATGCTAAATAAGACGGATCTGCGTGCGCTTTGACTTATAGAGGCGAAAATCCTGTAGCGACTTCATGTTAGGAGACAAATGACTCGGTCTCAGGTCATTTTGGCAAAACTTAGAGCAAGCATCTGGTATTTGAGGCGGCGACTCGAAGTAAGACCCGAAGTCAAAAAAATTCAATCTTCTAACGTTGAAAACTTTTGCGTATGTGCTTGGATTCACGCGCGGTTTTCTCTGTTGGGATTATTTCGAAATTTCGGACATTTTAGAACCGATTTAGCTGCATTCTGAGACTGTCAAATTTTAGGCTAATTTTTGGATTTTAAATTGACGACAAATCGAAGGTGAGTGTTTTAACCCATTCACAACTACTAAATTATCTTATGTTGGAAACTGAATTTATGATGTGATTTAAAATTGATTAGTTGATGTTTGGTATATTTAATCTGTCATTCTAGTTAAATTTAACTTTTATTGCATTTAATCATCGTTTGATTTAATATTGAATTTAATTGACAATTGAATACCTGTTAATGATAATCAGTTATCTATTGTTGTTTATTTGCTGATTTGGATGATGATTATGATGTATGTTTGATTTGTTGATATTGGATGACTGGATGCTATATTTTATATTATTATAACACTGCAAGTTCCCTATGGGTTGAAATGATACACACCCGAATGAACTATAGGTTAGGAAAAAACATTATGGCTTGAAATGATAGACTCGAGCGACTTTATGGATTTTATTTTAATTCGGGCTTGCGGGTTGAAATGATATATATAGCTGTAAATTTAAATTTTTGCGGATTGAAATGATAAATATCTATATCAATTGACCATAGGGTATAAAATTATATACGGATATCAGATTGATTAAATTAAATGATTTTAAATCTTTAAACTCTGAATTCAGCTAAGTGATATTTGAAATAGAGTTTGATTTATATAAACTGAATTGTTTAAATGAATTGTCTATAAGATTAAATTTAAAATTTTTGTAAACTGCTTAGAGGGTTTAAATTAGAATTCTAAAGTTGAATTTGAAGTATAAATGAAATTTATTGAAATTGAGTTATTGAAGACACTTGAAATTGTAACTTTGAAATCTATTGAAATTGGAATAGCTTAAATTGATACTTCAAGATTTGAAATTGGGTTTTGATTTGAAATCTGGATATGATCTAGATTTGTTGAAATGGAAGAAATAGTTAAATTTGATGTTAATTTCAAATTTATTATTTTAATATGAATGGATAATAATGTTATTTAAATTCCAATTAATAAGATTTTCAAATTACTAAACTAAGTTAATCTATTTTAAAACATTTTAATCCATTTAATCAATTTAAACTATTTTAATAAATTTTAATTCATTTAATCCAATTTAATCTAATTTATCCTATTTTAAACTAACTAATCCATTTTAATCTATTATAAATCTATTTAATCTATTTTTAATCTATTTTTAATCTATTTAATCTATTTTAAATCTATTTAATCTATTTTAGTTCTGCTAAAAATATTTTTAATATATTTAAACTATTTTAATCCACTTTTTAAATTATTTTAAAGTATTTTAAACCATTTAAATTATATTTCAAGCTATACTAAACTATTTGTAACTATCTACACTATTTTCCAATTCTAAATTGTAAAGTGGAAGCGGTTATATTTAAATCCTTGGTTTGAAAGAAAATATGATTAAATGAATGTAATAACCTAAATTGGGATTTAAGTAACATATTTTGAGTAAATATGATGATTCTGAAATGAGGGTTTAACCTATTTTGAAATTGTGATTTCGAAAGTGATATGGTTTGAATTGAATATGATATTTTGATATCAATATTGTAACGACCCGGATTTTTTCGTTGTTTGATTTTGAATATTTAGATGGTTTTAAATATTGAATTTGAATTATAGATTGATTTTGAATACCAAAATTTGGTTTTTATTTACAAAATAAATAAAGATTTTAAATATAGCAATTTATTGGATAATTTAATTATTGAACTTTATAATTGAATATTGGGCAAATTATTGTATCTTGAGTTTTAAGTCCGATAAAAATTATTTAAAGGCTTATAAATTTTTTGTCAATAATACTGAAGACGATGCAACTTTTAAATTGAATTTAAAAGTGATTTGTTTAGTATTAAAAATATATCATTTAAAATGACATCTAAAAATAGCCTTCCGAGACACAGTCTTGAAATTCGATGAAACCAGTTCCATTGGACCGTAATAATGTATTATTATCGTATTCTAAATTTGTTTGGAGTTATCGTTTGGCTCTACGGTATAGAAACGAGCTGAAATTTATATAGAAAATTCAATATAGGGTCCAAAGAGCTATCTTCTGTTAGGAAATCAAATCTACGGTTTCGATGACAACAATTATACAATGGAAATCGAATATGCATATATATATATATATATATATATATATTTCTATATATAGGTACTTGCTAGAGCAACATCACTAGAAAGATAAGAACAAGGCTCAAAGAATGCTACAAGAGACTACAAGTCGATAGGATCAAAGAAGCAACAAGAAAGATGCACAAAGTAGACATGCACAGTTTTCAGACGTCTGGGTGCACTAGCCAGACATCTGGAAAAACCCTCTGGAACAACAAAACAGACATGATCATACGTCCGGTAGATGCACTCAGACGTCTGAAAGATAACTATATACAAAAAATATATAGTTATAGTGTCATACGTCTTATACAATTACCAGATGTCTGATTTTGAACTTGGAATTCATATTTAAAATTCAACTGTCACATTTGAAAAGACATCTTCGTTTCTCTTGGCTGTAGCTCTTCGCCATCAACAGAAGCAACTGTAGAGCACTTGTTAATGGATGCAACTACTCAAGGAACCTCTGTATAACTATATATAACATTAAGAATCAAAGAGAACACCCATCTTACTCATTTGTGCTCTTTACTTACATATTGTGTTATATTCTTGATCTCTAGCAATCTATACCTGTATTTCACTCTTCCATATATTCAGTTCTTCACAGACAATACTCTCTAGATATATAGTGGAAGCATTTGCACCTATTAGTCAATATCTGTGTTATAGGACACATATTTGGCAAGAACAATTTATTGTAACCAAGCCTATTCCTCCAACCGAAGCGAGGGTGTTTGATAGTCGAATTCCGAAGGGGAGCTTCGGGACCAGACGTAGGACGGGAGGTCCGAACTAGTATAAAATCCTGGTGTGCTTATCTATAGTTACCTAGATTATTACTGATTTAGTTGCATCATATATTTTTCTACATATACTTTCATATACACTACACGATCCACCCTATAGACTTTCAATTGGTATCAGAGAAAGGTTAGATCAAAATACAGTGACACATTTTTTGAATCAATAAGATATGGCAAGTATTTTTCAAGAAGGTCAATCCACAACATGATCCTCGCTTTTTAATGGTTCTAACTATGCATATTGGTCAACACGTATGAGAATTTTTATGGAAGCTAATGGATTATAAATTTGGTCAGCCACTCAAAATAAATATGAAGCACCTGACACTGCTATGAACACATAGACCGATGCACAAAAAACCGCAGCTTCTAATAATGCCAAAGCCATAAAGTTCTATTTTGTTCACTAGATAAGAATGAATTCCCACGTGTCATGTTATGTAACACTGAATTTGATATTTGGCGTACCTTACAAGTTACACACGAAGGCATAAACAAAGTTAAACAAACTAAAATTTAAATTTTACAAAATCAATTTTCTTCATTTAAAATGAAACAAAACGAATCTATAGTAGACATGTACTCTAGATTCCAAACAATTTAACAAGATTTAATGGCACTTGGAGTCAAATTCACAACTTTTGATTTAGTATCTAGAATACTCAATTCTTTAACTCCAGAGTGGAAAAGAAAAGTATTAGCTATCGAAGAAGCTAATGATCTCTCAGCACTCTTAGTTAAAGAGTTGATAGGAAATTTAATGTCTTATAAAGCTAATTTGCAGGCACGAAAAGAACTAAATTCAAAAAAGAAGAACGTAGCATTTCCAGCAACAAATGAAGGCTCCGACTTAGACGAAGAAAAAACTGTATTTATTGCCAAAAACTACAACAAATTCAAGAAGTTTAGGAAAATGACAAAATTTCAGAAAGGTGGAAAATCAAGCTCAACAAATCAAACATCAATTAATGCTATGAATGTAATCAATTTGGACATATGAAGAAAGATTGTCCCAAGCTCAATGATGATAAAAAGAAGAACAAATTTGAAAAATTCAAAAAGAAGAAGGCTTTCAAAGTAACATGGGATGACTCGATTCTTTATCATCATCGGATAGTGATAGCGATAGTGACGGAGAACAAGCTAATGTGTGCTTTATGGCACAAACTAATGAGGTATGTCAAGAACTTAGTTATGATGAATTTTAGAACTTAGCATGGAATTAGATGATAAATTTAAACAAATTAAAAAATTGAATAAAGAACATATAGCCAAAATAAATAGATTAGAACTTGAAGTAGTAATGTTAAATGATGAAAAAATTATACTAGAAGAGGAACTAGAATTATCTCAAGAAAAAATTAAAAATAATTTGGTTGAAAATGAGGCTATTGCGATTGATTTTGATAAAACTAAATTAGAAAATGATAACTTGTTAAAAGAAAATGTCAACTTGAAGATTAATATTGAAAATTGAAAATTGAAAATTTAGAATTAAAAGAAAAATTAGATACAGTTACAAATAACGTTTCAAAATTTAATAAAACAGAATTTCGAAAATCTTATCAAAACTTCAAAACCATTAGGTAATAGAAATGGACTAGGATTTAAAAATACTCCTTAATAAAGAAGGAATGATATTAAGAAATATAGTAGTATGTATAAAAAGACTAAAAGTTCACCTAAGTCTAATACGAATACCAAAAGTATAAAAATTTGGATTTCTAAGACAAATAATAATTTGATTAGACAAAAACATATTAATAATTTTTTAAAAAATGTAGTGTATAATAAGAATTATATTCATAAAGGTACCAAACCTTCTTGAGTATGGCTACCTACTTCACCTAACATCTAGGACCCTAACAAAGTATATGGGTACCAATTAAATCGTCTTTTATTTTGCAGGTACCCAAAATAAAAAAATAAGGAGAAATGGATACTAGATAGCGGATGCTCCAAGCATATGACCGAAAATTCAAAAATGTTGTCAAATATAACATATATAGATGGTGGAACAGTAACTTTTGGAGATAACTCAAAAGGATAAGTCATGGGCATTGGAGAAGTCATCAACTCTGGTATTTCTAATTATCCTATTATTACAAATGTTTTGTTAGTAGAAAATCTAAAACACAACCTATTAAGTATCAGTCAATTATGCGATAAAGGTTTTCAAATCAATTTCGAAAAAGATAAATGTAATATTTTCGATAATAATAAACAACTTATATTTGAGGTTTTAGAAACAAATTTTTTTATGTCTTAAACATGAATATAAATAAAAATTCAAATATGTGTTTAACCGTCAAACATGACGATCCATGGTTGTGGCATAAACGATTTTGTCATATTAACTTCAAATATATTAATAAATTAGCAAAATATGAACTAGTTAAAGGTTTCCTAAAATAAATTACAAAGTAGAAAATTTATGTGACGATTGTCAAATTGGAAAACTAAAGAAAAGCTATTTTAAATCTAAAAATAATATTTCTACAAAACAACCATTAGAATTATTACATTTAGATTTATTTGGTCCAACGCAAGTATGATCTATAAATCACAACAAATATGTTTTCGTAATAGTTGACGATTTTTCAAGATATACATGGACTTTATTTTTACAACATAAAAGTGACACCTTTGGTTTGTTTAAATTTTTTCCTAAAAGAATCAAAACACAAATGAATTTGAAAATTAAAAATATTCGAAGTGATCACGGTGGAGAATTCAAAAATGATCTTTTTACTAATTCCTATAATAAAAAAGGAATAAGTCACAATTTTTCATTTCCCCGCACATCTCAAGAGAATGGTTTGTAGAAAGCAAAAATTGTGCGTTACAAGAATGTGCACGAACATTATTGAATAGTAGTGGTCTACCAAAACATTTTTGGGCCGAAGCTATTGCCACAGCTTGTTATGTTTTGAATCGAGTAACCATACGTCCTATGACTGGACAAACTTGTTTTGAAATATTATTTGGAAGAAAACCTAAAGTATCATAATTTAGAACTTTCGGATCAAAATGTTTTATATTAAATACAAAAGATAATGTAGGAAAATTTGACTCGAAGGCCGATGAAGGAATCTTTGTCGGATATTCGGATCGCAGCAAAGCATATAGAATTTATAATAAACGAAATAACACTATTGAAGAAAGTTTACATGTCTCGTTCGATGAAAATCTTCTTTATCATCATACTAATGACGACGAAGAAATAATTTCAATAACAAATACAACAAATTCTCTTAATAATGAGGCAAATGTGCAAAATAATACTTTAATATCATCTCCTAGAATTCTTAGGGATCATCCAAAAGATAATATCATTGGAGATCTCAATTCTAGAGTAACTAGAAATCAACTCAATTAAAAAAGCGATGTAGCGTTTGTGTCAAATTTTGAACCAAAAATTATAAAGAAGCTTCAAATGATCACTTTTGAATAATAGTTATGTAAGAAGAATTAAATCAATTTGAGCATAATAATGTTTGGGAATTAGTAACAAGACCAGAAAATCAATCAGTTATAGGAACAAAATGGGTATTTAAAAACAAAGCAAATGAAACGGAAATATTGTTTGAAATAAAGCACGTTTAGTTGCTCAATGTTATAATCAAGAAGAAGGTATCGACTATGACGAAACTTTTGCTCCAGTAGCAAAACTAGAGGCCATATATAAATTACTCACTTTTGTAAATCATCACAATTTTAAACCATTTCAAATGGATGTCAAAAGTGCTTTTTTAAATGGTTTTATTAAAGAAAACGTATATATTGAACGACCTCCATTGTTTGTTCACGAAAAATATCCTAACCATGTTTTTAAATTACAAAAAGCCTTATATGGTTTAAAACAATCCCCCCGTGCATGGTACGAACATTTTAAAAATCATTTAATTACATCTAGTTTTCAAATATGTAAAATCGATACAACTTTATTTATTAAACGAGAAAATAACAATATTTTAATTGTACAAATTTACTAGACGATATTATTTTTGGTTCAACTAACGAAAATCTCTGTAATCAATTTTCAAATATTATGAAAAATGAACTTGAAATGTCTCACATGGGAGAATTAAATTTTTTCTTAGGTTTACAAATAAAACAACTCGAAAATGGTATTTTTATTCATCAAGAAAAATATTGTAATGATATATTACGTCGTTTTGAAATGGATAAAACTTCAAACAAACCAACACCGAAGAGTACTAGTGTTCACTTAGAAAGAGATGATAAGGAAAAGATATCGATGAAAAATTATATCGTAGCATGATTGGTTCCTTACTCTATTTAATGGCTAATCGACTCGATATTATGATGAGTGTATGTCTTTGTGCTCGATTTCAGGCAAAACCAAAAGAATCTCACCTAAGAGCTGTTAAACGTATTTTACGGTATCTATCTAGTACTAGAGATTACGGTTTGTTTTATCCTAAAGGTTCATCATTTGAATTAGTTTCATATCGTGATGCAGATTTCGGTGGATGTAAAACAGATCGTAAGTGTACTAGTGGAACATGTCAATTTGTCGGACAATCATTAATTTCTTGGTTTAGCAAAAAGCAAAATCGTGTCTCTTATCTATTTGTGAAGCCGAATATATTTTAGCAGCTCTAGCATGTGCATAAGTGATATACATGCAACAAACACTTACGAATTTCGAAAAAGTTATCATTAAAGCACCAATATATTGCGATAACACAAGTGCAATAAATCTATCAAAAAACCCTCTAAATCACTCCTACTAAACATATAGATATATGATATCATTTCTTACGTGACAATGTAGAAAAAGGTATTATTACATTAGAATATGTAAATACCGAAAATCAAATAGCGGATATTTTCACAAAACCACTAAACGAACAAACTTTTGTTAAACTACGACGCGATTTAGGAATATGCTCTCTTAATGATCTTCTAAACGAATAACCACATCTTCATTTATTCTATGTTTAGCTACAAAAAATTTTATCCACAAACTAGAATATCTCCTTCACCTTAAATTTTTTATGTGGTTAGTTTCTAAAAATTACCTATAAATAATTTTTGAAATTATATAAAAATCTTTACACAACAAGATGAAAAATATATACATTTCACGTTTTTTTACAAGAAGAAAATATAAGCATGTCTTCTGAAAATTCTCATCTATCCTTCTCGACACCTACAATGAATAACTCAGCAGATACACCTCAACGGCTTCTTAGCCCAACGCCAAATCAGGAACCGACGTATAGGTGGTCCTCCTATCACACGGGATTCACTCCCGATAACAAGAAGTCCAAACGAGCTCTATTTGTTTCTTCTAACACCAAGGAGAAAATTGATGAGATACATCACTATCAAAAGCAACAGATAGATCTACAACGAGAATTATATTTTGAATAAAAAGTCATGGCATGACGACTAAGTTTTCTGGAGCAAGTAGCGATAAAATTTTGTAATTCATAGAAGAAAGATATACATGAACCACTTTCGATTCCTTGCAGTTCCTTGGATCCCTCATCCTCCTACCGTACATCTTTGGACCCTTCACCAAGGTGATTCTATGGTTCCCCGAGAACCCACGAACGTGGAAATATATGATCTCCACTCAAGCCATGGAGGGATCACAAGTCTAAAGATTGCAAAACTCCATCGCATCTAAATAAATTAAATTATTTTCATTATATTTGTATCTACATATAATTGTAATTCTGTTTCACAGATATAATACTATATTTTGTAACAAAAAATAAAAGGTTGGAAAACAATCAACACCCTTTAAATTTAGGCTAATTTTAGAAAAATTGGTTATTTCAGACGTTTGGATATTGCCCTCAGACGTCCGACACCCTGATATCACACAAATTTTACACCATCGTGCATATGTCAAACGTCTGATATAACCTTCCGATGTCTGAAAATTATCTCTACTACTAAATAATAGAAACCAGATTATTTCAGACGTCTGAACTACGAACGAAACGTTTGAATAAAGTCTCTGTCACCAAATTATAAACATTCAAATGTCAAACGTTTGAGAAATCTATCTGTCATTTAGAAATGAAAATTCGATCTATTCCACACGTCTGAAAATACAAACAGATGTCCGAAAAATCTCTCTGGCTATTAATTTTTTCAAATCGACCAAATCCAGACGTCTATCATAACAAACCAGACGTCTGATTCAATTTACTGTCTTAAAATTAGATTAATTCCGACGTCTGAAATTCAATCGACACTCTTATACGCCCAGATAACGTCTTTTTTTACCTTTTCTTACTTCATTTCTTTTTATTCTTACTCTAATATCGATTTTTTTCAACAATCCTCTCTCTTTCAAACTTGTACGAATTTGATGGCTCCTAAAACAAAGAATCCTAAAATCTAAGAGAAACAAGACCAACCAACTTCCTCAAACCCTCAAGTCTGTTCAGATGATCAAATCAAACGATGGATGAATCGAGCACCACATTCACTCAAGAGATATGAGGATATTCGAAAGAAGAAACTCCAAACAGGTCCATTTTATAACTTACTCAAGTTTTCAATGTACGATTTAGATGAAATGTGTGAGAATGCCGGTTTGGAAACCTTGATATCTTTCAATCCCAATAACATCCAAATTGATTAGTTGGCTATATTTCTCTTCTACGCTAATTTGGATAGCACAGCAGTTTGGTACACTGAAAACGAAGATGATTGGCTATGGTCTAGCGTTTATGGCAACACGATTAGGCTCACTCCAGGAATAATAGGCAGAACTCTCGGATGTTCTAACATGAGCGAAGATTTATATAATATTCCTGATATGCGCTTCAAACCAAGGGACAATATAACACATCAAATATGGGAGGATGAAATGCCTAAGTTCGCATCAAAATATCTACGACCTAAGGCAAGACTTCTTACTTGAATGTCATCAACACTATCATTCCACGGCTTGGAAGTCATGAGCAAATAACGGATTCAGAACACAAGGCTTTATATTCTCTATTTAGTGGAATAATGGTGAATTGGGCCAAATTTATATTTGACGAGCTCAAACATTTTCGGACTCGATCACGGCCATCGATTATCTACCCCACATTCATCATGAGACTTCTATGTGCTCACAACATTACCTCCTACTTATCTACTTTTGAAGAAATTCTCCAAAATATGCTTCCACGAAGTTTTTCTCACTAATGCACCTACCGGAAAACCCTCCAGAGTTTATATCATTTGACGAGTGGATGCAACGTCGTCAAGCCAAACAAGCTGGGACTCCACCTCAACCACACCATGAACCATCATAAGAGGTGGAACAATATCGCGAGACTACTCCTCCTCCTCCTCCTCCTCAACCATTGGATTATTCGTCCAATGATGATATTTTGGAGACTCAAACAGAGACGAATCCAAATCAAAGTATTCAAGATCTCACTCTTCAAAATCAACATATCTTGTCTCGAAATCAAAAAGTTTTTGCTAAGCGTATTGATAGCTTTGAAATATCTTTTGCCACACGCCTAACCACAATTGAAACATCACTTTAAACTGTATTATCGGTTCTCAAAGTGGTTCTTCAAAGGGTTCGTGGTCCTACACCTCCTTTCAAAGATTGACCAACCCAGTGCCTTCTCCTCCTTCGAAACATTCTAAACTTTTTGAGGAGAAGGAACTTCTAGAACAAGTTTCGACATCTCCTACAAACCAACCTAGCTCTTCCAAAAATGAAGATAAAGGAGATGATCAACATAAAGCTTTCCCGAAAGACTCATAGATTTTTAAGACTCCATCTTATGTAAAATTGTTAAAAATCTATGAATGTACTTGATTATTGTAAATTAATGAAATTTCTCTTTTGCTATGTTATTTTCGTGTACATCTCTGTATTACAATGATTGGTCGATATTTAATAATTTCTAATTTAAAAAGTTATATATCCTTTTTGATAATGCCAAAGGGGGAGAAATCATAAAGATCACAAATAAATTATGGAAAGCACATATTCAGGGGGAGATTTATAAATTTATATATAATACATTGTATAGTTGTCATCATAAAAAATGGGGAGATTGTTAGGAAATCAAATCTACGGTTTCGATGACAACAACTATACAATGGAAATCAAATATGCATATATATTTCTATATATAGGTACTTGCTAGAGCAACATCACTAGAAAGACAAGAACAAGGCTCAAAGAATGCTACAAGAGATTACAAGTCGACAGGATCAAAGAAGCAATAAGAAAGATGCACAAAATAGACATCTGGGTGCACTAGCCAGACGTTGGGAAAAACCCTTTGGAACAACAAAATAGACAGGATCAGACGTCTGGTAGATGCACTCAGACATCTGAAAGACTACTATATAAAAAAAATATAGTGTCAGACGTCTGATACAAATACCAGACGTTTGATTTTGAACTTGGAATTTATATTTAAAATTCAATTGTCACATTTGAAAAGACATCTTCGCTTCTCTACGCTGCAACTCTTTGTCATCAACATAAGCAACTGTAGAGCACTTCTTAATGGATGCAACTACTCAAGGAACCTCTCTACAACTATATATAACATCCAGAATCAAAGAGAACACCCACCTTACTCATTTGCGCTCTTTACTTACATACTCTGTTATATTCTTGATCTCTAGCAATCTATACTTGTATTTCACTCTTCCATATATTCAGTTCTTCACAGACAATACTCTCTAGATGTATAGTGGAAGCATTTCTACCTATTAGTCAGTATCCATGTTATTGGACACATATTTGACAAGAACAATTTATTGTAACCAAGCCTATTCCTCCGGGCGAAGCGAGGGTGTTTGGTAGTTGAATTCCGAAGGGGAGCTTCGCGATTGAACCTAGGACGGGAGGTTCGAACTAGTATAAAATCCTGGTGTGCTTATTCTATGGTTACCTAGATTATTACTGATTTAGTTGCATCATATATTTGCTACATATACTTGCACATACATTACACGATCCACCCTGTAGACTTTCATCTTCTCCATACGATCGAATTAGAACTCGAAACCTTTTCCATTGTGTTTGGAATAGGAGTATAACATTATAAATGCTTAGCGGCACGCCTCGATAGGAGCTCAAGGTTTTAAGTTACGAAAATGGAGATATTTGCAAATAAATTAACTAATATATATATATATATATATATCAGTTTCTCTACAACCTAGGACAGCGACCTTGCTTATTCAAACACGCAAGCTTCACATCACCTTCATCATATATCTCACACAACCGTTCTTCCATGTTCTTTTAAAATCATATTCCCTCCCTTTCAAAATCAAACGGAACAAAATCGAATTCAATTAAATAAAATGAGGGCAAATCGCATTCTCCCAGGTTAGCTGAATCGCATGAGGAAGGGAAGGGGAGGCGTGTAGGTGTAGACGTGGTTGTAGGGAGGAGAAGCAAGTAGGGCTTACTCAGGTGTTCACATGCGACTTGGCGGAAGGCTCAGCGACGCCGGAAGTTTTCTTGTGTTCGGCAAATGGGGGTGTGGTACGTCAATCAAGCAGAGGCCTTGGGATGGTCGAAGGCGACGAGAGGACAGGCGAAGTCGAAGTAGGTGAGACTTTGAATGTCATGATTTTTTGGGAAGCGTAGACGAAGGCTTTGAACTCGAGTTCGAGTTCGATAGAGGTTGCGAATTTCGAGTGAACTCGACGTGGTTGCGAATGACTGGATGGGGGTCGCCAAGGCAGAAGGAGGAGGCGACGAATCGCAGTGGGGCCTAGGGCGGCGTAGGTAGGTGGAGGCTAGGGTTCGATCGAGAGGGAGGCTATGTTTCTTGTCAGGAGCAATGATAGTGAAGGTATATCTTGCTCATTTTATAATTAGAGAGTAATTGGTTATTAAAAATAGAAAAATAATAATTATTATTATATCGTTAACATTAGATAACTCATATTTTTCTTATGAGGTTCAAATCGAAGGGAAGCTATGCAAAAATATAAATTTGGGGACGGATTGCAATTTGAAAATCAAAGGTGAGAATCTCTCACTCAATTGGATTACCATTTTAAAATTTTAAATGTTAAATTTAAACCATTGGATGCTCGATTGGTTGATAAATTTATAATTATCTGTTGAATGATATAATATATATATAGTAGTATATATATTAGTATTTGGAGTGATATTCCCGCACATTATAGCGGACGAGACCCTATGTGCCCCGTATAATAGCGGATGACCATATATACCGTGATATCCCCCTCGAAATGGGATTGGTATTTTTATTGTTGGCTAACATATGTGGATGCAGGAAAAACAGGTTGGAGGGATCCAACTGGATTCCTCGACTATATTATTATTTTTCATATATGTAAAATGCTGGATTATTATGGGTTGTAAATTTTTAAATATTATAATGGCATGGAAATTAATTTTAAGTATACTAATACCATACATATTATTTTAAACTTTAAAGAGTCCAAAAGGATTTTTAATATATATATATATATATCGGAAATTGGATTGTTTATAAGAGATTGATTTGATTAAGCAATAATGGATTTTTGATTGTACTAAATAATGCTGGAAGAATATATAAATTGAGATTTTAAGATAAATCATCTTAAGGATTTTTTAAAGACTGGATTTTAAGGTGATATTCAAAAAAATGTAGAAAGAAGTTAAAATCAATATTAAAAGTAGATTGGTAAAAATAAATGGAATTCATAAGAAATTGAATTTATAAAATGGAACTTATAAGTGAGATTATTTTTTTAGTAGAACTCAAAAAAGTTATAAAAATTTATAAATGAATTTTATAAATAAAAAGGAAGTGATATTGGATGTTAAGTTTGGAATATAAATTTGTAGGAAAATTTGTATTGGAATATGGAAATAGAGTGGGAGAAAAATAGTAGATACTATTTTAAAATGAAGATGGTTAAGGATACTAGAATGGAAGAAATGTGATGAAAATTGAGAGGGGTTATAAATTGAAATTTTGGTTATCCAGATTTTAAAGATATGTTTTTAACAATAAGTTAAGTTTTATTTTTATTTTTAAAAAAAAAATTAATTTATTAAACTATGTAATTTTAATAGTTAGTATTGAAATATTTTAGAAGTGAAATTTTAAATACATAATATTTATTTTAATGAAATCCTAAATTTCAAACCTGCTTTGAAAATGATGTTATATAAAATTGTTTTCAATATTTTAAATAATTATTTGAATGTGTCTTAAAAATAAATTATTATTATTTTCTTTTAAATACTTATTTTTGTTTACATACGTATATATGTAGAGTTTTGAAAGGGTTTTAAAATTTATTTATAGATCTTCTCGAGAATTGGAAATGGTTATTTAATAGATGAGACTTATAAGACAATTCTCAAAGCGAAATTTGGGGAAAAGTTAGAAAAATCCAAAGTAGTTAAATAAAAGTAGACTTTGAAAAATGAGATAGAATTCATTAAAAGAAGTAGAAGAGAAATTGGGATTATAGGCAAGTATAATTTGTTTTGAAAATATTAAGGGAATTAAATAAGGAATTCCAAAATTTATAAAATTTGTTGTAAACTAGTCAAGGAGTTTACAAATAAAATTGTAAATGATTTTGAGAAAAGAAAAAGAAAATAAAAGGAATATTTTTCAAGTATTGAGTATCAAATGAGTAGGAAAAATATTCTAAGTATTGGGGAGGGTTGGAAATGTTCTGTGAAAATAAAAGGGATTTGAAAACTATTTTCAAAATGTTGAAGTATGGGAAGTAATATCTTATAAAGATATTTTGAAATAAATTTTGAAAAATTTATAATAAGGCCTAATGATTGTTAATGGATGTGTATTGATAGTTAAATAACCGACTATCAATTTTGGTCAATTTCGGTAATCGTTTCGAAGAGACTGGGATCGGATTTAATTATCTGAAAAGTACTTTGATTCGGTTTGAACGTTACGAATGAATACCGTGAAGATAATGAAGATGGTGATTCGGTTTGTTTAGACCCAGGACAACTTGTATGGACGAATGCTGTCAGGACATCGTCATTTGAGGACGATGAGTATTCTAAGTAAAATTTTGTTTTTCAAAGGTAACGCTTAACCTCGAGCCTCATCAAGCAGGAATGACTAAAACAGGGAGATGCAGCAAGGCTAAGTGGATTGCACCCAAGTAGGGTATGTTATCACCTTTCTAGATGTCCTCGAAAACCTATATGTTATGGATATGGTTGTGCATGGAAGGAGCGCTCAGTGGTAAGGGTGGGAACACCTGGGGTGATAACATATTCGGTCTATCCAGGTCAGGGGTAGGCCGATATTGTGTAGCAGGGGATCCCAACGTGGTCCTTGGTACATTATTCTAGAGGTGTACTGCGACAGGCGGTACCCCAGTGGCCCAATAATTCGATGTGATCAATTCTCCAATAAGCGCCGTAAGGTTTTGATTGTGCCCAACTATACTGGAATGTGAGATGCAAGTATTTCAACTGTTTTCTATTACTTTCAATAGACACTATAATAATATCAAATGATTTTGATAAAAATCGTTTTGGTTATCATAAGGTAAAAACCCGTCGTGTTTATCCGTGACGTGGTCTTACGAGATACCTTTGTTTTTCAAAGGATTTTGAAAAATTAGTAATTCAAATTGAATGTGTTATCTCATGCTGGTTTTTCCAAACTGACTTGGGTGTTATTTTATTATAATGCTCGGGTCAGACCGAGTATTACAGATTCATGATAAAATGCTATGGAGCTCAGGAGGTGGGCTGGAGGAGTAGAGACGTATCTCCATACTCGATTTATATTTCCGCTGTATGAGGACAAGTTAGTAAACTGTCCAAATTGATTGTTGTATATTGTACTCTGATAATGGTATGTATATTAACAGTACAGTTCTTGTATTTAAAATCTGTTATTATATATTATATATTGTTCAGCTGCAATTGTGAGATTATGTGTTGTTGTTTCTAATTTTTCTTCTACCTTTCTCTTCTTCACCCTAATGAACTGGTATTTCCAGCGCTCGACTTGTAACGACCCGTAAATTTTCGTCAGTTAAATTTATCATTTTAATAAGATTAGATAATTTAATTTAGAAAGAAGTAAAGATTTATAATTTATAATGAAGCATATGTTGAAAAAGAAATGAAACCATAGAAATTTAAGCTAAGTATTAACAGTTGATATAAAATGACGTATAATTTGAAATGATGTAAATGGTTATACTAGGCTAAGAAGAGAATATAGGGAAACAAGGGTAAGTTGTGAATTTATTTAATGGATTAATAATATTAGATAGTAAATTTAATTTAATCAATGTCCTGTAGAGGTTGGAGTATGGTTTAGTAATGAAAGCTTTTAAAGGAAAACCTTTAATTTATAGATGAAAATCAATGCATTAAATTAGGTGTAACTGAATGTATGTAAATAATTTTGTAAGAATAAGTTAATAAACAATTTATTTGCGCATACCCGATTTAATCGAAATAACAGAAAAGACAAGAACTTGATTTGCCTAGGTATTTATATATTGATAAACTAACTAAATAGAAAGTTTGGTAGTAAATAGGATATAAGAAGACAAAGGCAACTAGTAAATTAATAAATGAATTCATAATAATAAGTAGTAATTAATGCATATATATTTGGCATTAGTGATAATTACAAAACTTTACTCATTCATCTAATTTATTTAATTAAATCTAAATCTATGGCAACATTGTTGTTAATGATGGTTGTAAGTGAATTTGAATGTAAAAGGGTAACAATTATTTAGGTTAACCATTTTGAGTATATTAAGTTAAGAATGGCAATCGATTGAAATAAATCTAAATTAATTATTTTGTTTTGTTAATGTGTTCTAGCTAATAAAAGGGGAATTTATAGGAAATGAAGCATGCACTAATGGAATGTATTATAATTCAAATGTTATTTATACCCATAAAATGTCTATTTACCGAATAGAAAGATTTTTAAATCAATAAACGAATTTATTAAGGTTTCAATTTATAATTTATAACATTTAATGTAGACTCAATTACAATTAATTGATTTAAATTGTGCAGTAGCGTAGATTTGGTTTGTGATTGAAGAGGGTTAACTTTATAAGACGAAATTTGTGCTAATTCTTTTTATAATAGGACCATTGGTTGATTTAAAGTATAGAAAGCAGGATTTATAAATTTAATTAAAATATCAAATTCAACAATTGCATTTATTGCATAATAAAATGGAATTTAACGGTTGAATATTACGTTATTGAGATTAAAATGGACTTTGAGGATAATAATGTGAAATCATGAAACAATGTTAGTGGCATCCTTATTTTGGATAAAAGGTGAGAATATAAAAGTTGAAAATCTAATAAATGGGTTTTTGAGAATTTAATTTATAATTCCTAAATATAAGGAAGGGGAGAAATTCACACTGCAATTGATAGACTTATAAACTTTTAATTCACATCTAAACTTGTTAAATCATTGAAATTGATTAAGAAATATATAAGCGATAAAATTTGGTAAATTTTAAAATTTGAATATAAAATTGGATTTTATAATTTATTTTAATTATTTAATTAATATAAAAATAGCCATTTTGGCCACAGACTCGGATTTCGACGAAACCAGTTTCATCGGATCCGTATCGGTGAATTATTGTAAGGTTTCAAGTTTCGTATCGATCGGACCTGTCGGTTGATCGTACGAACGCGAAACGCCTTGAAATCAATTTAATTAAAATCAATTTGAAATCAATTTGGAAATTTTGTTTTCGGCATAACTTCTTCATACGATCGAATTTGGGCGTGAAACTTTTTCCATCGCGTTCAGAATATTTTAAAATACCTATTTGGATATATGGGTTTAATAAATTTCGTTCCGGGGTTAGAACGGGCTTTTTTGGGCCATAGTTTGTTCCGCACGTTTATCTATCCGGTCTATCTACTCTAATCCAACCCACTTATAAATAGACGATTATAAACCCTAGCCTCCATCTTCTATCATTTGTCTGTACGTTCTTTTCTTCAACTCCTTCTCCTCAAATGGATGCAAACCTAGATCTATTTCAATTCAAAATTTCAAATGAAATTTCAAAATCTCCAGAAAAATTCGAGAAAAATATATGTCATAGTTCTCGATGTACGTAATCTGCTGGTGTGATTCGTTTCTCGATTTGGTTTGTGGTTTGACCTGAAATTGGGTTTTTTGTCTCGGCCGTCCATGTTTATTGTCGAGATTTAACGGTGGATCTCGAGCAAGGGTTCGATCGGAGTGTGCTGCTGCATAGAGGGCGACTAGGGCTTTCAATCCATACGGCTACTCCATGTCAGAGGTGCTTGGATTTGGAGGAATTGGCGATGAAAAGTGACGGAGGCGGTTTCGCTGGAAGGGCCTTTGGGCGTGCGCGTGGGGCCCATAGGGTCGGCCGGAGGCAAGCAGCATGGGGGGCGACGTGGATCGAGGCGCGGTGGCTCGGATGATTTTGCGTTTGGAAGAAATTTGTGGCGGCTAGGGTTGCCTGAGTGAACGAACGGGTTGGGTTTCATGTAGCATGCGTTTGATTCTTTGTTGTGGAAGAAAAGTGATGCTGACGTGGCATCTGATGTTGTGGTTAGTTTTATTTTAATTTAATTTTTTTTCAAATCGTTTAATCGAGTAACTTCCACAAACGACCTCCGATTCACACGAAATTTCTTTTGTTAGGATCGTAATTAAATTCCAGAGCTTTTGACGTTGGTTTGGACAGATTTGGAGACCGTCGATTTTTTGGGTTTAAATCGGATTTAGATTCGATTTAAATTCAAAAGGTGAGTGTTTTAACCCACTCACAACTTCTAAAAGTTTTTATGTTTGTTAAATTTATTTTAGATATGAGTAGAGATTTATTTATGACTGTTTGGCATGTTTTATTCATCATATCTGTTAAATCGCATTTATTTAATATAACTGTTCATTAAATTTTATTACTGCATATAGATTGACAGTTATAGTTATTTATTTGTAGATAAACTGTTAGTTTAATAGTTGTTAAATTTATTTTTGAATATAACTTCCAGTTATTAACTGTTATATATTATCGGATATATATTGATATTGTTTTGTTATTGGATGATGATTGTGATTTGGATGATGGATGATGATGGATGAATGGATGTTTTATTTTATATCATTAAACTACAAGTTATCATGCATTTTTCGTTCCATTCGGGATTGTGGTTTGAAATGATATACAACCGCAAATTTTATTTTTAATTTGCGGATTGAAATGATAAACATCCGTATCACTTGACCATAGGATAGAAAATTATATACAGGCACCATGGTCTATATATAAAATATTTTAAAGTGATTTCTACGGTTTGGATGGGATACGGTTTATAAAAAAATTTAAGTTTTGATATTTTATAAATATTATTCTTCTACATATATACATATGAAGTTAAAATTTTTGAATTTAGGCTGTGTATAAATCTGTTAAATAAAAATGGAAAAATTGAGAAAATGGAATTTGATAATTTATATTATATGTTTAAGTTTGGAAATTTTAAGGTATGATATTATAACTGGAGTTTTTCCAAGATAAATTTAAATGAATATTCTAGTATAATTAAATTTAAGGAAATATTAAATTTCTAGAAATTGGAGTTGTATTTATGGATTTTTATGTGAATATTCAAGACTAAATAATAGACCAATTGATTTGTTGAAAGAATAAAATTCCAACTTTAGTTTTGAAATATTAATACTCCAAATGGATATATATATATATATATATATAGAAATTGAAATGGTTTTGGAACATGAAAGTGATATTTAAATTATGGTTTAGACTTTAAATAAGGAAATATATTTGTAAAGCCATGGAAATTATTTTTCTTTAAAAAGTAACCTTAAAGTCAAACCATTTATTTTATATACCGTTGAATATCCAAACCATTCAAGTTTTAGAAGTTATGGTTTTAAAACTATGAATTTTCGAAATATTATGCTTTGAAAGTATAATTTAAATGTTTGGTTTCCAGATATTATAGATTTTAAAGCAGTATGATTTTTGGAAAAGAATTATATTTGGATAAAATGATATCATATTGTTTTGGGTTTTAAAATGATATCGTATTCATAGTTTTTGAAATGGAAATTTTTATTCTGGTTTTTAAGTATAAACTATTTTTAAATGACCGCGGTGTTATAATAACGATGGGTTGGCAAAGAGACCGGGATCGGATATGGACATACTCTCTGTCGATACCGAAAACCACTTTGACTAACCGTGTACGCGGTGGAGATTCCAGAATGAAGTAGGTTGGTGGCGACGTTTCCTGTAAGGTAAATACGTGGACCCAACTCCCGTGAGTTGGCATAAGGTGGCTAAAACAGGAGCGATCGACGGGTTAATGAGGTCATTCCTCTGATCGGACACTCCTCTTCGATATTATACTTTGACTTTGGATTGATTCAGTGGCCACTTTTACTTTGATTTTGGGGGAGTTTGACCGAGGTGGGCGGCAGCTGCGCGCTGCGCGTTTCCATCGGCCCGGAAGCGTAATTGGTATATCTACCCTGGCATTGCCTAGTTGTGCCGTGTCACCTACCATACCGAGCCTTGTACGAGTTTGGATTTCTCCCGTAGCCCGTGTGGTATCCTCTGGTGGCTTCCCGATCAGGAGGGACTATGATATTGGATGGACTACTGGGACTATTACGTGTTAAGGTGGAAAATGTAAAGCCTTAATGCTATTTAAAAGTATGTTTATTTTATAATTAGACACTATTATAATAGCGCAGTATACTACATAGTAAATAGTTTAACGGATCCTTAGGAGATGTAAATCCCGAGCATCTCTTGAGTTACCGCACTCATATTTATTTCTGTTAATTTAACTTACATAAGATCTTTTAGTTCTGACTCGAGTGTTTTTGTCTTTTCAAATTCGCTCGGGTCAGTCCGAGCGTGTCAGGATTTGAAGATTTAGCTTTGGAGGATGAAGACGAAGATTTGTATTATTATTATTTATACTATTGCACCACACTCACATTGTTCCGCTGCATTGGTATTTATTGGTATGTGAACTCTGATATTAAACTGTATAAAGAAGAATCAAAAGTTTTGTAAACAGTTTTATAAACTGTATATTTTATTGTTATATTTTATCCTTCCGCTGTGAGATTCTATTTTGTTTTATTTCTTCTCTGTTTTTCTTATTTACCCATAACAATCCTCCCTTCCGTATGGTTTGAATCGACATGTGTGTCGGTTTTAAGCGTGCGAAAAAGGCAGGATGTTGCATCTGGTATCAGAGCTTTGGTTTAGCGATAAACCTTAGCTTTGTGGGGTCTGACTCTTTACTAATAGGGTAGTATTACCCTATGGGAGTCGCTGAGTGTATATATGAGAGAGCGTATTTGTTAGTGCTATAAAAAGGTTTTAATATTGTGTTAGTTTGTTCCGTTTTGTATTTATAAATTCTGGTTGGTGCATGGGACGCTGTGACATCAATAGGGATTTCTAAACACTTAATAAGACAGACCGACATAATATTTGTTTTTAATATAGGTGAATGAAATAACTTCGCCTATTATATTTTCTATATATAAAATATTTTATTAAGGTATTATATATATATATATATATATATATTGTTGGTTGCAATAGATTGGTTGTTAGGAATAAAATTTTAAATAATAGGTAAAATGAGATTGAAATTAAAATCAATGAAATTTGGAAATTTTAGGGCTTAAGTCCGGGATTTTGAAAATTTTCTTTCAAAGGATTTTGAAATATAATAATATTGTTTATAAATATTTTCCGATATAAATATTTCATTATAATTTGGAAGAATTGTTTTAAAGAAGATTTTGGAGAAAATAAGTTATGTACTTTCCTCTCTGTCGCTGGAAAATAATTTCGGTAATGGCGGCCGCATCATCGACTTCTATTTCGAGTTTCGAAGGGGAAAAGCCACTGTAGTAATTCTACTGCAGCTTCATTTTGAAAATATCTAAATTTTTAATTGTTTTAAATAAAACTAGAGGTATATAAGTTATAAGAAAATATTTATCTATTATTTCAAAATAATTTGAAATTTAACCCAGAATTTAATTCTTAATTTCCATTAATTAATTGTTTCAATTATGGTAGTGAAACAAAATTTAATTAATAATTGAACCCTAAATAAAATAAGAGACTAAAATGCTAAGCTATAAAGGAAGTTAAATTTTTAACTTATAAGGGAAAAATTAAAGATTTATTGAACATTAAATTAATTAAAAGATTAGATAAAACTTGTATAAGTTCTTTTGCATTTTCTTTAATATATATAACTTACCACGTATGAAAAGTTGAAATGTTAAAGAAGAGATTGGAATAGAATATTATACAAGCAGAAAATTTTGGAAAAAATGAAATATTCAATGAATTGCTATTATAAATGAGAATTTAATGGTATAAACTTAAGTTATAATTGAAATTTTACTAAAATTAAAGGTAAGTATTATAAATAGGTGATTTTAAACTTAAGTAAATAAAATGAAATTCTTTAATAAATAAGGATTGATGTTAGGGTTATAAACTTGAGTATGATGGAAAGTAGGTAATATAAATAGATGACTGCAAATCCTAGTCAAAGAATTAATAAAATCCTTTACCTATAAGAATGGATGTTTTGAGGTTAAGAATTAAGTGTAATTAAAAAGGGTTACTATAATTAAATATAATATAAATGTAAGCATTTAATAAATAATTGAAATTTAGAAGTGCATTAAATATAATACATGACCTGAATAAATAAATTTTTTAATTGTAAGTAATAAGTAGAAATGAAGGAAACAACCACTGAATGAGAAAATAAAATTTAAAGTTTGATAGAAATAAATGTAAATTATAAAAAGGAAAATTTATGTGGTGTAAAGGAAATCAAACAAGTAAAGTATGTAATGAATTTATATAAGTTAATTTGATTTGTTGGTTTAAATCGATATTGTTTGATATAGGGTTGGTTCGGTAAGGAAATTTGAAGTTGTTGGATGAATAAATAATCTATTTTTATCTCATCTAAGACTGTTGAGTAAACGATGCACTGGATAGTTATTTTTCATTTCGTACCATTTCAAGTTTTGAACCCGAACAACTATTTGTTTGTTTGATTGAATGATTGTTTGTTTTGTTGTGTGTGCTGTTTGTTAAAATTGATGGTTGTTGTATTGATTTGTTGTTAGCGATTGAAACCACTTAAATATTTCACTATACATAAATTGTTAATCTTTTGGATTTTTATAAGAGAAATGCAGGTTATGGAAGAACTTGCTACTGCTTTTGGTTCCATAATAATAAGCGTAAATTGCCCGACAAATAGGTACGTTTCGAATTTCGGTTTATAGCGCTATTTTGTATATTTTTCCCGTGTTGGGATATACTATTTTGTATATTCTATATGATGTTTTGTGATATTTTAATATTATATTTTCTTCCGAACCTCTCCGTACAAAGGAGACTCTGCCAAAATTTTCCGTAAATTTTGGACTTAGAATTATGTTAAAAATGTTTCCAAACTTTAATTATTTAAGTATAAAAGGATATAATGATTATAAAACGGGTATATTTTATTTAAGGTAATAAATTTAGTAAATTATTGCTTATAAGTTAATATTTGAAAAAAGATGTACTGTTTATTAAATTCTTCCTTCTCTTTTCTTTTTCCTTTTCGGGGACGAAAAGTTTTGAGTGGGGGAGAGTGTAACGACCCGTAAATTTTCGTCAGTTAAATTTATCATTTTAATAAGATTAGATAATTTAATTTAGAAAGAAGTAAATATTTATAATTTATAATGAAGCATATGTTGAAAAAGAAATGAAACCATAGAAATTTAAGCTAAGTATTAACAGTTGATATAAAATGACGTATAATTTGAAATGATGTAAATGGTTATACTAGGCTAAGAAGAGAATATAGGGAAACAAGGGTAAGTTGTGAATTTATTTAATGGATTAATAATATTAGATAGTAAATTTAATTTAATCAATGTCCTGTAGAGGTTGGAGTATGGTTTAGTAATGAAAGCTTTTAAAGGAAAACCTTTAATTTATAGATGAAAATCAATGCATTAAATTAGGTGTAACTGAATGTATGTAAATAATTTTGTAAGAATAAGTTAATAAACAATTTATTTGCGCATACCCGATTTAATCGAAATAACAGAAAAGACAAGAACTTGATTTGCCTAGGTATTTATATATTGATAAACTATAACTAAATAGAAAGTTTGGTAGTAAATAGGATATAAGAAGACAAAGGCAACTAGTAAATTAATAAATGAATTCATAATAATAAGTAGTAATTAATGCATATATATTTGGCATTAGTGATAATTACAAAACTTTACCCATTTATCTAATTTATTTAATTAAATCTAAATCTATGGAAACATTGTTGTTAATGATGGTTGTAAGTGAATTTGAATGTAAAAGGGTAACAATTATTTAGGTTAACCATTTTGAGTATATTAAGTTAAGAATGGCAATCGATTGAAATAAATCTAAATTAATTATTTTGTTTTGTTAATGTGTTCTAGCTAATAAAAGGGGAATTTATAGGAAATGAAGCATGCACTAATGGAATGTATTATATTTCAAATGTTATTTATACCCATAAAATGTCTATTTACCGAATAGAAAGATTTTTAAACTAATAAACGAATTTATTAAGGTTCCAATTTATAATTTATAACATTTAATGTAGACTCAATTACAATTAATTGATTTAAATTGTGCAGTAGCGTAGATTTGGTTTGTGATTGAAGAGGGTTAACTTTATAAGACGAAATTTGTGCTAA
Source organism: Allium cepa (assembly GCA_030765085.1). NCBI lineage: Eukaryota > Viridiplantae > Streptophyta > Magnoliopsida > Asparagales > Amaryllidaceae > Allium > Allium cepa. The sequence continues at coordinate 396,818,102 of CM060938.1, read as the reverse complement.
TTCTTTTTATAATAGGACCATTGGTTGATTTAAAGTATAGAAAGCAGGATTTATAAATTTAATTAGAATATCAAATTCAACAATTGCATTTATTGCATAATAAAATGGAATTTAACGGTTGAATATTACGTTATTGAGATTAAAATGGACTTTGAGGATAATAATGTGAAATCATGAACCAATGTTAGTGGCATCCTTATTTTGGATAAAAGGTGAGAATATAAAAGTTGAAAATCTAATAAATGGGTTTTTGAGAATTTAATTTATAATTCCTAAATATAAGGAAGGGGAGAAATTAACACTGCAATTGATAGACTTATCAACTTTTAATTCACATCTAAACTTGTTAAATCATTGAAATTGATTAAGAAATATATAAGCGATAAAATTTGGTAAATTTTAGAATTTGAATATAAAATTGGATTTTATAATTTACTTTAATTTATTTAATTAATATAAAAATAGCCATTTTGGCCACAGACTCGGATTTCGACGAAACCAGTTTCATCGGATCCGTATCGGTGAATTATTGTAAGGTTTCAAGTTTCGTATCGATCGGACCTGTCGGTTGATCGTACGAACGCGAAACGCCTTGAAATCAATTTAATTAAAATCAATTTGAAATCAATTTGGAAATTTTGTTTTCGGCATAACTTCTTCATACGATCGAATTTGGACGTGAAACTTTTTCCATCGCGTTCAGAATATTTTAAAATACCTATTTGGATATATGGGTTTAATAAATTTCGTTCCGGGGTTAGAACGGGCTTTTTTGGGCCATAGTTTGTTCCGCACGTTTATCTATCCGGTCTATCTACTCTAATCCAACCCACTTATAAATAGACGATTATAAACCCTAGCCTCCATCTTCTATCATTTGTCTTTACGTTCTTTTCTTCAACTCCTTCTCCTCAAATGGATGCAAACCTAGATCTATTTCAATTCAAAATTTCAAATGAAATTTCAAAATCTCCAGAAAAATTCGAGAAAAATATATGTCATAGTTCTCGATGTACGTAATCTGCTGGTGTGATTCGTTTCTCGATTTGGTTTGTGGTTTGACCTGAAATTGGGTTTTTTGTCTCGGCCGTCCATGTTTATTGTCGAGATTTAACGGTGGATCTCTAGCAAGGGTTCGATCGGAGTGTGTTGCTGCATAGAGGGCGACTAGGGCTTTCAATCCATACGGCTACTCCATGTCAGAGGTGCTTGGATTTGGAGGAATAGGCGATGAAAAGTGACGGAGGCGGTTTCGCTGGAAGGGCCTTTGGGCGTGCGCGTGGGGCCCATAGGGTCGGCCGGAGGCAAGCAGCATGGGGGGGGGGGGGCGACGTGGATCGAGGCGCGGTGGCTCGGATGATTTTGCGTTTGGAAGAAATTTGTGGCGGCTAGGGTTGCCTAAGTGAACGAACGGGTTGGGTTTCCTGTAGCATGCGTTCGATTCTCTATTGTGGAAGAAAAGTGATGCTGACGTGGCATCTGGTGTTGTGGTTAGTTTTATTTTAATTTAATTTGTTTTCAAATCGTTTAATCGAGTAACTTCCACAAACGACCTCCGATTCACACGAAATTTCTTTTGTTAGGATCGTAATTAAATTCCAGATCTTTTGATGCTGGTTTGGACAGATTTGGAGACCGTCGAATTTTTGGGTTTAAATCGGATTTAGATTCGATTTAAATTTAAAAGGTGAGCGTTTTAACCCACTCACAACTTCTAAAAGTTTTTATGTTTGTTAAATTTATTTTAGATATGAGTAGAAATTTATTTATGACTGTTTGGCATGTTTTATTCATCATATCTGTTAAATCGCATTTATTTAATATAACTGTTCATTAAATTTTATTACTGCATATAGATTGACGGTTATAGTTATTTATTTGCAGATAAACTGTTAGTTTAATAGTTGTTAAATTTATTTTTGAATATAACTGCCAGTTATTAACTGTTATATATTATCGGATATATATTGATATTGTTTTGTTATTGGATGATGATTGTGATTTGGATGATGGATGATGATGGATGAATGGATGTTTTATTTTATATCATTAAACTACAAGTTATCATGCATTTTTCGTTCCATTCGGGATTGTGGTTTGAAATGATATACAACCGCAAATTTTATTTTTAATTTGCGGATTGAAATGATAAACATCCGTATCACTTGACCATAGGATAGAAAATTATATACAGGCACCGTGGTCTATATATAAAATATTTTAAAGTGATTTCTATGGTTTGGATGGGATACGGTTTATAAAAAATTTTAAGTTTTGATATTTTATAAATATTATTCTTCTACATATATACATATGAAGTTAAATTTTTTCAATTTAGGCTGTGTATAAATCTGTTAAATAAAAATGGAAAAATTGAGAAAATGGAATTTGATAATTTATATTATATGTTTAAGTTTGGAAATTTTAAGGTATGATATTTATAACTGGAGTTTTTCCAAGATAAATTTAAATGAATATTCTAGTATAATTAAATTTAAGGAAATATTAAATTTCTAGAAATTGGAGTTGTATTTATGGATTTTTATGTGAATATTCAAGACTAAATAATAGACCAATTGATTTGTTGAAAGAATAAAATTCCAATTTTAGTTTTGAAATATTAATACTCCAAATGGATATATATATATATAGAAATTGAAATGGTTTTGGAACTTGAAAGTGATGTTTAAATTATGGTTTAGACTTTAAATAAGGAAATATATTTGTAAAGCCATGGAAATTATTTTTCTTTAAAAAGTAACCTTAAAGTCAAACCATTTATTTTATATACCATTGAATATCCAAACCATTCAAGTTTTAGAAGTTATGGTTTTAAAACTATGAATTTTCGAAATATTATGCTTTGAAAGTATAATTCAAATGTTTGGTTTCCAGATATTATAGATTTTAAAGCAGTATGATTTTTGGAAAAGAATTATATTTGGATAAAATGATATCATATTGTTTTGGGTTTTAGAATGATATCATATTCATAGTTTTTGAAATGGAAATTTTTATTCTGGTTTTTAAGTATAAACTATTTTTAAATGACCGCGGTGTTATAATAACGATGGGTTGGCAAAGAGACCGGGATCGGATATGGACATACTCTCTGTCGATACCGAAAACCACTTTGACTAACCGTGTACGCGGTGGAGATTCCAGAATGAAGTAGGTTGGTGGCGACGTTTCCTGTAAGGTAAATACGTGGACCCAACTCCCGTGAGTTGGCATAAGGTGGCTAAAACAGGAGCGATCGACGGGTTAATGAGGTCATTCCTCTGATCGGACACTCCTCTTCGATATTATACTTTGACTTTGGATTGATTCAGTGGCCACTTTTACTTTAATTTTGGGGGAGTTTGTCCGAGGTGGGCGGCAGCTGCGCGCTGCGCGTTTCCATCGGCCCGGAAGCGTAATTGGTATATCTACCCTGGCATTGCCTAGTTGTGCCATGTCACCTACCATACCGAGCCTTGTACGAGTTTGGATTTCTCCCGTAGCCCGTGTGGTATCCTCTGGTGGCTTCCCGATCAGGAGGGACTATGATATTAGATGGACTACTGGGACTATTACGTGTTAAGGTGGAAAATGTAAAGCCTTAATGCTATTTAAAAGTATGTTTATTTTATAATTAGACACTATTATAATAGCGCAGTATACTACATAGTAAATAGTTTAACCGATCCTTAGGAGATGTAAATCCCGAGCATCTCTTGAGTTACTGCACTCATATTTATTTCTGTTAATTTAACTTACATAAGATCTTTTAGTTCTGACTCGAGTATTTTTGTCTTTTCAAATTCGCTCGGGTCAGTCCGAGCGTGTCAGGATTTGAAGATTTAGCTTTGGAGGATGAAGACGAAGATTTGTATTATTATTATTTATACTATTGCACCACACTCACATTGTTCCGCTGCATTGGTATTTATTGGTATATGAACTCTGATATTAAATTGTATAAAGAAGAATCAAAAGTTTTGTAAACAGTTTTATAAACTGTATATTTTATTATTATATTTTATTCTTCTGCTGTGAGATTCTATTTTGTTTTATTTCTTCTCTGTTTTTCTTATTTACCCATAACAATCCGCCCTTTCGTATGGTTTGAATCGACATGTGTGTCGGTTTTAAGCGTGCGAAAAAGGCGGGATGTTACACGACTGGTCGGCATTTTATACAGTGGACGTATAAATGTCAACTTTCGAGGGTCGAAAATCGTGGTTCGTTACAAATATGAAATGGTTTTGAAAATGTAAAAGAAACATCCATGTGTAATAAGCGTTTAGATGTTAAAGAAACTGGGATCAGATATTGTCATACTCTCTGCCAATACCGAAAACCACCTTAACAACTATGCATGTGGTGGAGATTTCAAAAATGAAGTATGATGGTTTGGCGAATGATTCTTTATGAGGTATTTACATATCCCTGACTCCCGTGAGTTAGCTTAGATGTTACTAAAAAAAGAGCTATACCTAGGCCAAGTGAGTTCATTCCTCTGATCGGCCATGCTTCTTCGATACCATATTACGACTTTGTGATTAATTTGGTGGCCACCCTCGATTTTGATTATGGGAGTGTGTTCCGAGGTGGGCGGTAGTAGCTGCTATGCATTATCACCAGCCCGGTTTTGCAAAACGGCAGAGTCCTACCCTAGCATTGCCTCAAGTGCCGCGTTCACATGCCCTATCATGCCTTCTACGAGTTTGGTTTGTACCATACCAATGGAGCACCCTCTGATAGCCCTCCAGTTTACGGAGGAATAACGATACTGTATAGATTATGTGAATATATAAAAATGTGTTACGGGGAATATGGGTAATGCCTTAACGCTATTTTAATACTTTACATTACTGTAGACACTATTATAATAGCGTATTGTACTATGTATGTAGATAGTTTCATGGATCCTTAAAAGATGGAAATCCCAAACATTCTCTTAAGTTATTGCACTCACGTGCCACTAGATAGGAGATTTCAAAATCCGTAAACATTTCTGACATCGTTACACTCATATTTATTTACTATTAATCTAACTTACGTAAGATCTTTTAGTTCTGATTCGAGTGTTTTGTCTTTTAAATTCGCTCGGGTCAGTCCGAGCTTTTCAATTTATCGATGACTGCTTTCTGGAGGAAGAAGATGAAAATTTAATACTGTTATTCTTTATTATATTTATTCTACTGCATCATGATGTTCCGCTGCATCTTTGTTTACTTTTGTTATATGTAACTCTGATATGTATTACAAAAGTGTAATCAAATGTTATTTGTAAAACTGCTTCATGAACTGTTTATTTAGTTACTATATTTTGTCATGCCGCTATAAGATTCTGTATTTGTTTCTTTCTTCCTCTTTTTCTCTTATTTACCCCATAACAATCCTCCCTTTTGAATGGTTTGAGTCTGACGTTTGTGGTTTATCGTCGATTTAAACCGTCCAAAAGGGTGGGTCGTTACAGTTTCGAAGCAGTTGCTTTCGACTCCAATGTTTTTCTAATCTTTTAGCATAATCCAAATGTTTTAAGTTGAAACGTTATAAAGGTTTCAAAGTAGTTAACTTTGATTGGTTTCGAAAGGTTTTCCGCCTGTTTTAAACCAAACCCAATGTTTATGTAAGGTTTTGAGTTACATTGCTTTCGAAAGGTTTATTATAAAGGGGAGGTACCCAGGCTTTCGACTTGTTCGAAAGGTATAGTTTTTCAATGTTTTCGAAAGGCTAAGGTTTAAAGGATTTAAAGGCAGATGTCATATGCTTTTAAAGCTTGTAAAAGGAAGGCTTTTTAAAAGGTTTTGAAGGAGTTACCTTCATTGTTATCAAAAGGTTTATCAAAAGATATGAAGGAGTTACCCTCAATACTTTCGAATGGTTTTATTAATGGTTTTGGAGGAGTTACCTTCTGTGTTTTCGAAAGGTTGTTTAAAGGTTTTAAACAAAGATTTCGAATATAAGAACCAGGCATATAGCCTAAGTGTTTCAACTTACCTAGAAATCTCTCCATTGATTTCGAAGTGTCGGTTCTAACACCAACACTTCATTGTATTCGAATGGTTTCGAAAGGTTTTATAAAGGTTTCGAAGCAGTTGCTTTCGACTTCAATATTTTTCCGATCCTTTAGCATAATCCAAATGTTTTAAGTCGAAACGTTTTAAAGGTTTCAAAGTAGTTAACTTTGATTGGTTTCGAAAGGTTTTCCGCCTGTTTTAAACCAAACCCAATGTTTACGAAAGGTTTTGAGTTACATTGCTTTCGAAAGGTTTATTATAAAGGGGAGTTACCCAGGCTTTCGATTTGGTTGAAAGGTATAGTTTTTCAATGTTTTCGAAAGGCTAAGGTTTAAAGGATTTAAAGACAGATGTCATATGCTTTTAAAGCTTGTAAAAGGAAGGCTTTTTTAAAAGGTTTTAAAGGAGTTACCTTCATTGTTTTTGAAAGGTTTATCAAAGATATGAAGGAGTTACCCTCAATACTTCCGAAGGGTTTTATAAATGGTTTTGGAGGAGTTACCTTCTATGTTTTCAAAAGGTTGTTTAAAGGTTTTAAACAAAGGTTTCGAATATAAGAACTAGGCAGATAGCCTAAGTGTTTCAAGTTATAGAGGACTTTAACTTATTTTAAAAGGTTGGATAAGCCTTATTGATCATCATCAACATTATTTGAGTACAGTATATGTAGACCATGGTAAAAATAGCTTAGAGTAAAGCTTAAGATATATTTTCCTTGTATATATATGATTTGACGGACTAAATCATTTTGAAAAGGTTTTCAATGAAATTTTGAAGGGCAGTTAGCCTAGACATTTTGAAGGTTAGTTAACCCAAAAGAAAATTCGGGCGGTCAGCTCATTTAAATTCGAACAGTTAGTCCATTTGTCGGGCAATCGACCCAAAGGACAGTTAGTCCAGGACAATTAGTCCAAAAAGATCAGTCAGCTCTAATATGAACAGATAGTTCATTTATTAGCATAACAGATCTTGCTATTTTTAAGGATAGTTAGTCCACCCTTTTTACCTGTTTATGGCAGACATCACATTATTTAGCATAAATGAATATTTCTACAATCCGAATTTGGGACAGATAGTCCAGCATAGAGCAGACAGCTCAGATTTTACCTAGTCTATTTTATTTTCGGTTTTAGCATAATGGATATTGTTATCTTATTATTATAATCAATTGATTAACCAGTTTGGTTGCAGAAAAGGATTTCAAAATACATTTTTATAAAAGAGATATTAGTGAGGGAAAACCCGTTCCGCTAAGCGGTGTGGTCTCACTATTTATCAGTAAACTGAGATGTAAAAAAAATTATTCATGCTAGGCTTTATGTCTGACTCGAAGTTTTTGTTTCTCCTCAAACTCTCGGGTTCTCAAAATTTGATTTGAGTTGGCTAACGGTTTAGATTTTCATGTTTTAGTAGATGGCAAATAAATCATCCGATATGGGTGTGCTTCAGTGGATACAGTGTTGAAGCGAAATGAGAATTTTATCAAAGTATTAAAGCCAGAATTGGCTAGTGCTACTTTGTCCCATCTTAGTGATCCTTCTGATATTGTTGTAGAGATGGCTTTGAGGCAGGAAGAAGTCCTTGAGTCTCTGGAGAAGAGCAAGGCAAAAGGGGTCCAGGTTAAGCAAAGCTAGAAGAGGAAGTTCTTTTCTAAGAAAGGTTCCCAGAAGGGTGGAGTAGCCAAGAAAGCAATCTGAGGTTGTCTGCTATAAATGCAACAAGAAATGACACTTTGCTAATGAGTGTCGCTCAGAGAAGGCGAATAATGTAGCTAAGGGGAAGAATGTCTGGTGTTTCAACTATGACCAGATAGGCCATTATAAGAACCATTGCAAGGAGCCAATTAGAGATGGTAAGGGCAAGGTGTATGCATTGGGGCCTGTCGTTTCCAAGCCAATAGCCCAGGAGAATGGGAAAGTAGTTCTCGAAGGAACGCTTCAGATTTATGATATGTCTGTTAGCGTTTTATTTGAACTGGTGCATCGCATTCTTTTATAACTATATGTTTAATAGATAAGCTTCACCTTGAACCCACATATTTAGTTACTTCCTTACGGGTTGCGAATCCAATAGGAGGGTATGAAACTTTAGGATTGAGGTGTGACCAGTTTGAGTTTAAACTGTTAGGTCATACTTTTGAGGGCAGATTGCATGTGTTTGATTTATTGGGGTTTGGGATCATCCTAGGTATGGATTGGCTAAGTGATTACGATGCTAAGATATTTTTCCAAGGTCGGAAGATATCTCTTAGTCACCCGGATAAAAGTGATCGGATTATTTTCGCCGTAGGAGGTTCTAGCGGTGCAGTGTTCGCTTTGTTGGGTGCATTGGATTCTGATGATGAGTTGAGCCGAGTTTCCGTGGTCATAAAATTCGCAGATGTGTTTGAGTCTGTAATTGGATTGCCGTCGAAATGAGCCATTGATTTTCGGATAGATTTGGTTCCGGAAGTAGAACCAATAAGTAGACCGCCAAGCAGGATGACCCCTTCGGAGATGAGAGAGTTGAAGGTGCAGTTGGTTGATTTAAGGGAAATAGTTTTGTCATGTCGAGCAGTTCACCGTGGGGTGCAGCGGCAGTGTTTGCTAAGAAACCGAACAGATCGTTAAGGCTATGTATCGATTACCGCAAGTTGAATGATAGGATGATAAGGAATAGATACCCATTGACCAAGATTGACGATTTGTTCGACCAGTTGAGTGGACCAAAGGTATTTTCTTGGTTGGATTTGGCAATGGGTTTCCATAAGCTCAGAGTAGCAGAGGATAGTGTACCATTGACAGCATTCAGGACTAGATATGGAACGTACGAATGGTTAGTTATGCCGTTTGGACTGACGAATGCTCCAGCTTTCTTTGTGGATTTGATGAACCGGATTTTCCAAGAGCACTTGGATAGGTTCATGCTGCTTTTCATAGATGATATCTTGATTTACTCTAAGGATGAAAGAGAGCATGGAGTTTAGCTTAGAGTGGTACTTGAGACGCTAAGGCAGCATCAGTTGAAAGCAAAGTTTTCGAAGTGTCACTTCTAGAAGAAGGAGGTGAAGTTTCTTGGTCATGTAGTTTCAGAGGAAGGGTTATCAGTGGATCCGACTAAAATCGAGGCAGTGAATAGTTGGAAGAGACCCGAGACGGTAACTAAGATTAAGAGTTTCCTTGGGTTGGCTGGTTATCATCGGAGATTCAATAAGGATTTCTCGTGGGTAGCAGCACCGATGACCAGGTTGACGAGAAAGGATGTGAAGTTTGTGTGGACCGATAAGTGTGAGGAAGCATTCTGGAATTTGAAATGCTTATTGACCCATGCACCTTTGTTGGTAGTTCCATAGGGAAATCAAGACTTTCTAGTTTATACCGATGCGTGTGGAACAGAATTAGGAGCTGTGCTGATGTAGAAAAGTAAAGTGATTGCCTATGCTTCTAGACCGCATGTGGTGAGATATCCAATGCATGATTTACAGTTGGCTGCTGTGATTTTTTCTTTGAAGGCATGAAAACATTACCATTTGGGAGAAAGGTTTGAGTTGTTTACCGATCATAGGTTGTTGAAGTATTTGTTCTCTCAGAAAGTGCTGAACATGAGATAACAGAGCTGGTTAGAGTTCATAGCCGCTTACGATTTTAGGATTGAATACACACTAGGGAAAGGCAACCGGGTTGAAGATGCACTTAGCAGAAAACATCAGAATGCAGTGTTGACGATGATGGATGAGTGGAAGATTTAGAAGCATTAGCATATTGCAGAGTACATGGAAATCAGAGGCAGGGTGTAGTGGTGATACAGTTGTATTGTCTTGTTTGGAAGTTCAACCGGTTTTGATCGAACGGGTTGCTTCTAAGTAGATAAAGGATCCTGTGTTAGCTGAACGAATCGGTAAGATAAAAGAAGGAACCAATAGCGATGACTTGAAAGATTTCAGCCTTGATCAGAATGAGTGGTTGAGAAAGAAAGGAAAATTATGTGTTCCAAGCATAGGAAACATAAAAAAGAAAGTCTTGGATGAACGCCATCGTTCGAAGTTCACTATACATCCCGTAGGTACCAAGATATATTAGGATATGGAGAGGAGTTTCTTCTGGGAAGGAATGAAGCGGGATATTGGTTTGTGTGTAAGGCAGTGCTTGAATTGCCAGCAGGCAAAGACTGAACACCAGAAACCGAGTGGTTTGCTTTAGCCGTTAGATATTCTAGTGTGGAAGTGGGATTCTATTTCTATGGACTTCATAGATGGGTTGTCATGGTCGAACAGAGGAAATGAAAGTATATGGGTTATAGTGGACAGATTGACCAAGAGTGCCCATTTCATTCTAGTTAAGTCAACCAGGACGACATCTGTTTTAGCAAGGTTGTTCATAAAGAATGTGGTTAGACTGCATGGAGTTCATAGCGGCATAGTTTGTGATAGAGATTCCTTGTTCACTAGTGAGGGAAGAGTCTGTAGGAATTTTTGGGAACCAAGCTTATGATGAGTACCGCTTACCATTCGTAGATAGATGGACGAATGGCAAGAGTTAACAAGGTCTTGGAAGATCTGTGAAGAGCTTGTGTTCTGGATTTGGGGGATCGTGGGAGGACCATCTACATCTAGTCGAATTTTCGTATAACAACAGTTATCGAGCTAGTAGGGATGGCACCATTTGAAGCTTTGTATGGAACGCCATGTGAATCTCCCGTTTGTTGGTTGGAGACTGAGGATAGATTGATTCTTGGTTCAGATCTGATTAGAGAGGCTGCAGAAAAGATTGAGGTCATTCGGGCTCGGATGAAGGAGGCTCGGTCCAGGAAGAAGAGTTATGCAGATAAGAGACGGAAAGCTTTAAAGTTCTCAGTTGGGGAACAGGTTTTCGTTAAAGTATCACCGATGAAGGTTGTGCTTAGATTTGGAAAGTCCGGGAAGTTGTCTCCTAGGTTCATAGGACCTTTTCCTATTCTTGGGAGGATCGGGAAACTCGTGTATAGACTTGAGTTACCAAGCGGTTTGACAGGTGTCCATGATGCTTTTCACATTTCTCATCTCAGAAAGTGTGTTAGAGACTCGAAAACTGCTATTGCATTGACAGTGCTAGATGATATAGCAGTAGAACCGAACTTGACCATAGTGACGAAGCCAATTCGCATTGTTGCGAGAGATGAGAAGAGGCTTAGAACCAAGACGGTCATATTAGTCAAAGTCCAGTGGAGTGACGATGGAAAAGACTTACTTGGGAGGTTGAGAGTAGGATTAGAGATACTTATCATGACTTGTTTTGATGGTATGTTTTACCTTCCTGTTTGTTTTGAGCCTTACTGTAATTTCAAGGACGAAATTCTTTAAGGAGGGGAGTATGTAATACCCTATATTTTTGATAACATTATTTTGGAGACTTAATTAGATAAACTAAATAAAATAATGTGTTGATTAGGAGATTGAGATTTGATTAAGGTAGTCGTGCTTTTTAAACTAATGAATTAAAAAGAGTTTAAATGAATTAGAGGAGGGGTATTATGTGAAAGAGGTCATTCCTATATTGTCTTCCTTAGGCCATGTATCTTAAACACACTTTCATTTCTCATTTTAAAAAGTTAATAGCTTGGTCGGCCACCATTAATAAAGAAAGAAGAAGAGGAAAGTAAGGAAAAGCTTAAGGAAAGCATATTCAAATCAAACTCAATCAAATCTCAACCTCCTTAACCATTAAAGCAAAGGTGAATAATGTTTACATCTCTAAACTTTTATGGTTTCGGCTTTAAGATTAAATCTGAATTATTTTGCAAAGGTTAGCTATGTTTTTAAGTGATAAAAATGATATATATACATGTTGATGATTTATGCATGTTCATATAGATTTTATGACATGTTTTAAGATGAAAACCCTATTCAATGACATCCGTTAGCCATGCGAATTTTTATGGTGATCCAAAATGTTATTTTAGAGATGAGTTTCGATTTTTAGAATTTTGTGGAATTGTTATGAATTTTCTGAGGAAGAAAAGATTAATTTGGACTATAAAATTATTTGTGGGGAAAAACTATTTATTTTTTGGATCCGAAAATTTATATGTTGAAGAAAATGTATTATTTGATTTTTTGGACTTTTTCCATAATTTTACAAGATGTTTTAATAGTTATATAAAATTATTTAAGGTATGTGACTTAAATGTTATATATAATTATAAAGTAGAAATGGGATTTTTCGAATTTATTAAATTTCCAAATAAGGAAAGTTGGCAGCAATTTTGAATGTAAAATTCTAACAACCAATTAGATTTAGACAAACAAGGCAAGTGTGGGGTACAAATAACTATTTTAAAGTACAAATAAAGAGTTTTTCTTCTATTTCAACCCTTTCGGCAAGAGCTTCCGCCTTCATTCCAAACCTTTCAACAAGGTCGAAAGGTATCAAACCTTTCGGTTAGATCAAATATCAATGCACATGGCATCAAACTGATACGTAGTGAATTGGAAGGAGTCGAAAGGTTTAGGGACGAAAGACTATGCTTTCGAAAGAGATGAAGTTTTGTTTTCGTTTAAAGAAAATACACATGCTACCTTTCAACAAAGAGCTTTTGACATTGTCAAAAGGATTAAAAGAAAAAGGTTTCGATTGGTTTGCTTTCTTGTTTTAAAGGAAACCTTCCGACAAAGTCAAAAGGTATAGCTTTCGACAAGGTCGAAAGCATAGTTGCCGCTTCCTAACCTTTCGACACAGATGATTCAAAGGTTATCTTTTGTTTTCTAAAACTTGTCACCTCTCTCCATTGATTACGAAGTGTCGGTTCTAACACCAACACTTCATTGTATTCGAATGGTTTCGAAAGGTTTTATAAAGGTTTTGAAGCAGTTGCTTTCGACTTCAATATTTTTCCGATCCTTTAGCATAATCCAAATTTTTTAAGTCGAAATGTTTTTAAAGGTTTCAAAGTAGTTAACTTTGATTGGTTTCGAAAGGTTTTCCGCCTGTTTTAAAGCAAACCCAATGTTTACGAAAGGTTTTGAGTTACATTGCTTTCGAAAGATTTATTATAAAGGGGAGGTACCCAGGCTTTCGACTTGGTTGAAAGGTATAGTTTTTCAATGTTTTCGAAAGGCTAAGGTTTAAAGGATTTAAAGACAGATGTCATATGCTTTTAAAGCTTGTAAAAGGAAGGTTTTTTTAAAAGTTTTAAAGGAGTTACCTTCATTGTTTTTGAAAGGTTTATCAAAAGATATGAAGGAGTTACCCTCAATACTTCGAAGGGTTTTATAAATGGTTTTGGAGGAGTTACCTTCTATGTTTTCAAAAGGTTGTTTAACGGTTTTAAACAAAGGTTTCGAATATAAGAACTAGGCAGATAGCCTAAGTGTTTCAAGTTATAGAGGACTTTAACTTATTTTAAAAGGTTGGATAAGCCTTATTGATCATCATCAACATTATTTGAGTACAGTATATGTAGACCATGGTAAAAATAGCTTAGAGTAAAGATAAAGATATATTTTCCTTGTATATATATGATTTGACAGACTAAATCATTTTGAAAAGGTTTTCAATGAAATTTTAAAGGGCAATTAGCCCAGACATTTTGAAGGGTAGTTAACCCAAAAGAAAATTCGGGCGGTTAGCTCATTTAAATTCGGATAGTTAGTCCATTTGTCGGCCAATCGACCCAAAGGATAGTTAGTCCAGGACAATTAGTCCAAAAAGATCAGTCAGCTCTAATATGAACAGATAGTTCATTTATTAGCATAACAGATCTTGCTATTTTTAAGGATAGTTAGTCCACCCTTTTCACCTGTTTATGGCAGACATCACATTATTTAGCATAAATGAATATTTCTACAATCCGAATTTGGGACAGATAGTCCAGCATAGAGCAGACAGCTCAGATTTTACCTAGTCTGTTTTATTTCCGGTTTTAGCATAATGGATATTGTTATCTTATTATTATAATCAATTGATTAACCAGTTTGGTTGCAGAAAAGGATTTGCAAAATACATGTTTATAAAAGAGATATTAGTGAGGGGAAACCCGTTCCGCTAAGCGGTGTGGTGTCACTATTTATCAGTAAACTGAGATGTAAAAAAATTATTCATGCTAGGCTTTATGTCTGACTCGAAGTTTTTGTTTCTCCTCAAACTCTCGGGTTCTCAAAATTTGATTTGAGTTGGCTAACGGTTTAGGTTTTCATGTTTTAGTAGATTTTGGCAAATAAATCATCCGAAGACGAGCAAGTGGCCGATGAATAATTTAGGAATTTCGTTTTAAAAATTGTTTTTGCTGTGTATTAAGACAATTATGTATGTATTGCTTTGATCATCCAAGGGAATATCTTCATATGTCGCTCTTGGCATATTTTTGTAATTGTATTTGATCATTACCTAGAAATACGTTTGGGGATTTTTGTAACTTGAATATGATATTATTTGAAATGTAATCACTATAAATTGATGTTTTTTGAAAATATATGATTTTGTTCATATTTGAGTGCTTCTGATATTACAGATACCATTAATATTATCGTATTTCGTCACCAGAAGTTAATGTTGTGGATGACTGCAACATCCATAGCGCTTAGCTTTTGGCCTCCAAATACGGGATGTTACAACTTGATATCAGAGCATAGGTTTATGAAGAAATTTATTTAAAAATGATTTTGAATAAAAAAATCCAAAGAAATTATCATATGATTTGGGGTCGAGTAACACTATAATAACGTACTTGTATTTGTTATATATAAGTATGCGCTTTATCTTCATTCATCTATCTTTGATTAGGTTGTTTTTCTATATCTCATGAGGTTTGAATACAAATATGGATGGTGGAAGAAGCAGAGTTAACCAAGGAGGGGGAAGCACCGAAAGAAATGTCGGACCTAATGCAGGGAGAGGTCAAGGTCAGGCGGAGAATGTCGGTGCTGAACTCCAGTAGGTCGGATGGAAGCCATGTATCAGTTTTTCAGGAATATGACACAGGCAGGAGTTGCAGCCGGAGTGGTAGGAAGAAATGCTGCAGGGGTAGGAGTTCCAAAGGTTCCGATAGTTAATCCTTTTGCTAAGATGAGCGGTGATTATGTGAAGCTAGAAGGAAAACCGTTTATGGGAACAGAGGATGCCATTAAAGTGGAGAATTGGTTGTTGCACTACAAGAGGATTTTTGCAGATCTAAGGCTCAATGATGAGAAGAAGCGGAAGTTGGCGTCCAGGAAGCTTCAAGAGGCCACACTGTTTTGGTGAAATAGTGCAATAGCAACAGTTGATGAGGAGACAGTAACCTGGAAGGATTTCAAAAGGAGATTCCAAGAGAGGTTTATGTCAGTAATGTCACCGTCAGCTTTGATTAGGAAGTTTACTGAGCTGGTGCGGGGCGATATGTCTATTGCAGAGTATGCTAGAAAGTTTGAAGAATTATCCCGATATGGGTGTGCTTCAGTGGATACAGTGTTGAAGCGAAATGAGAATTTTATCAAAGTATTAAAGCCAGAATTGCTTGTGCTACTTTGTCCCATCTTAGTGATCCTTCTGATATTGTTGTAGAGATGGATTTGAGGCAGCAAGAAGTCCTTGAGTCTCTGGAGAAGAGCAAGGCAAAAGGGGTCCAGGTTAAGCAAAGCTAGAAGAGGAAGTTCTTTTCTAAGAAAGGTTCCCAGAAGGGTGGAGTAGCCAAGAAAGCAATTTGAGGTTTTCTGCTATAAATGCAACAAGAAATGACACTTTGCTAATGAGTGTCACTCAAAGAAGGCGAATAACGTAGCTAAGGGGAAGAATGTCTGGTGTTTCAACTATGACCAGATAGGCCATTATAAGAACCATTGCAAGGAGCCCATTAGAGATGGTAAGGGCAAGGTGTATGCATTGGGGCCTGCCGTTTCCAAGCCAATAGCCCAGGAGAATTGGAAAGTAGTTCTCGGAGGAACGCTTTAGATTTATGATATGTCTGTTAGCGTTTTATTTGAACTGGTCCATCACATTCTTTTATAACTATATGTTTAATAGATAAGCTTAACCTTGAACCCACATATTTAGTTACTTCCTTACGGGTTGCGAATCCAATAGGAGGGTATGCAACTTTAGGATTGAGGTGTGACCAGTTTGAATTTAAATTGTTAGGTCATACTTTTGAGGGCAGATTGCATGTGTTTGATTTTATGGGGTTTGGGATCATCCTAGGTATGGATTGGCTAAGTGATTACGATGCTAAGATATTTTTCCACGGTCGGAAGATATCTCTTAGTCACCCGGATAAAATTGATCGGATTATTTTCACCGTAGGAGGTTCTAGCGGTGCAGTGTTCGCTTTGTTGGGTGCATTGGATTCTGATGATGAGTTGAGCCGAGTTTCCGTGGTTAGAGAACTCGCAGATGTGTTTGAGTCTGTAATTGGATTGCCGTCGAAATGAGCCATTGATTTTCGGATAGATTTGGTTCCAGAAGTAGAACCAATAAGTAGACCGCCAAGCAGGATGACCCCTTCGGAGATGAGAGAGTTGAAGGTGCAGTTGGTAGATTTAAGGGAAATAGTTTTGTCATGTCGAGCAGTTCACCGTGGTGTGCAGCAGCAGTGTTTGCTAAGAA
This sequence comes from Allium cepa, assembly GCA_030765085.1. Taxonomy (NCBI): domain Eukaryota; kingdom Viridiplantae; phylum Streptophyta; class Magnoliopsida; order Asparagales; family Amaryllidaceae; genus Allium; species Allium cepa. The sequence goes on along the minus strand of CM060938.1, from coordinate 396,801,562 downwards.
ACCGAACAGATCGTTAAGGCTATGTATCGATTACCGCAAGTTGAATGATAGGATGATAAGGAATAGATACCCATTGCCCAAGATTGATGATTTGTTCGACCAGTTGAGTGGACCAAAGGTATTTTCTCGGTTGGATTTGGCAATGGGTTTCCATAAGCTCAGAGTAGCAGAGGATAGTGTACCATTGACAGCATTCAGGACTAGATATGGAACGTACGAATGGTTAGTTATGCCGTTTGGACTGACAAATGCTCCGGCTTTCTTTGTGGATTTGATGAACCGGATTTTCCAAGAGCACTTGGATAGGTTCGTTCTGCTTTTCATAGATGATATCTTGATTTACTCTAAGGATGAAAGAGAGCATGGAGTTTATCTTAGAGTGGTACTTGAGACGCTAAGGCAGCATCAGTTGAAAGCAAAGTTTTCGAAGTGTCACTTCTAGAAGAAGGAGGTGAAGTTTCTTGGTCATGTAGTTTCAGAGGAAGGGTTATCAGTGGATCCGACTAAAATCGAGGCAGTGAATAGTTGGAAGAGACCCGAGACGGTAACTAAGATTAAGAGTTTTCTTGGGTTGGCTGGTTATCATCGGAGATTCATTAAGGATTTCTCGTGGGTAGCAGCAATGATGACCAGGTTGACGAGAAAGGATGTGAAGTTTGTGTGGACCGATAAGTGTGAGGAAGCATTCTGGAATTTGAAATACTTATTGACCCATGCACCTTTGTTGGTAGTTCCATAGGGAAATCAAGACTTTCTAGTTTATACCGATGCATGTGGAACAGAATTAGGAGCTGTGCTGATGTAGAAAAGTAAAGTGATTGCCTATGCTTCTAGACCGCATGTGGTGAGATATCCAATGCATGATTTACAGTTGGCTGCCGTGATTTTTTCTTTGAAGGCATGAAAACATTACCATTTGGGAGAAAGGTTTGAGTTGTTTACCGATCATAGGTTGTTGAAGTATTTGTTCTCTCAGAAAGAGCTGAACATGAGATAACAGAGCTGGTTAGAGTTCATAGCTGCTTATGATTTTAGGATTGAATACACACCAGGGAAAGGCAACCGGGTTGAAGATGCACTTAGCAGAAAACATCAGAATGCAGTGTTGACAATGATGGATGAGTGGAAAGATTTAAAAGCATTAGCATATTGCAGAGTACATGGAAATCAGAGGCAGGGTCTAGTGGTGATACAGTTGTATTGTCTTGTTTGGAAGTTCAACCGGCTTTGATCGAACGGGTTGCTTCTAAGTAGATAAAGGATCCAGTGTTAGCTGAACGAATTGGTAAGCTAAAAGAAGGAACCAATAGTGATGACTTGAAAGATTTCAGCCTTGATCAGAATGAGTGGTTGAGAAAGAAAGGAAAATTATGTGTTCCAAGCATAGGAAACATAAAAAAGAAAGTCTTGGATGAACGCCATCGTTCGAAGTTCACTATACATCCCGAAGGTACCAAGATATATCAGGATATGGAGAGGAGTTTCTTCTGGGAAGGAATGAAGCGTGATATTGGTTTGTGTGTAAGGCAGTGCTTGAATTGCTAGCAGGCAAAGACTGAACACCAGAAACCGAATGGTTTGCTTTAGCCGTTAGATATTCTAGTGTGGAAGTGGGATTCTATTTCTATGGACTTCATAGATGGGTTGCCATGGTCGAACAGAGGAAATGAAAGTATATGGGTTATAGTGGACAGATTGACCAAGAGTGTCCATTTCGTTCTAGTTAAGTCAACCAGGACGACATCTGTTTTAGCAAGGTTGTTCATGAAGAATGTGGTTAGACTGCATGGAGTTCATAGCGGCATAGTTTGTGATAGAGATTCCTTGTTCACTAGTGAGGGAAGAGTCTGTAGGAATTTTTGGGAACCAAGCTTATAATGAGTACCGCTTACCATCCGTAGATAGATGGACGAATGGAAAGAGTTAACAAGGTCTTGGAAGATCTGTGAAGAGCTTGTGTTCTGGATTTTGGGGGATCGTGGAGGACCATCTACATCTAGTCGAATTTTCGTATAACAACAGTTATCGGGATAGTAGGGACGGCACCATTTGAAGCTTTGTATGGAACGGCATGTGAATCTCCCGTTTGTTGGTTGGAGACTGAGGATAGATTGATTCTTGGTTCGGATCTGATTAGAGAGGCTGCAGAAAAGATTGAGGTCATTCGAGCCAGGATGAAGGAGGCTCGGTCCAGGAAGAAGAGTTATGCGGATAAGAGACGGAAAGCTTTGGAGTTCTCAGTTGGGGAACAGGTTTTCGTTAAAGTATCACCGATGAAGGTTGTGCTTAGATTTGGAAAGTCGGGGAAGTTGTCTCCTAGGTTCATAGGACTTTTTCCTATTCTTGGGAGGATCGGGAAACTCGTGTATAGACTTGAGTTACCAAGCGGTTTGACAGGTGTCCATGATGCTTTTCACATTTCTCATCTCAGAAAGTGTGTTAGAGACCCGGAAACTGCTATTGCATCGACAGTGCTAGATGATATAGCAGTAGAACCAAACTTGACCATAGTGATGAAGCCAATTCGCATTGTTGCGAGAGATGAGAAGAGGCTTAGAACCAAGACGGTCATATTAGTCAAAGTCCAGTGGAGTGACGATGGAAAAGACTTACTTGGGAGGTTGAGAGTAGGTTTAGAGATACTTATCCTGACTTGTTTTCATGGTATGTTTTACCTTCCTGTTTGTTTTGAACCTTACTGTAATTTCAAGGACGAAATTCTTTAAGGAGGGGAGTATGTAATACCCTAGATTTTTGATAACATTATTTTGGAGACTTACTTAGATAAACTAAATAAAATAATGTGTTGATTAGGAGATTGAGATTTGATTAAGGTAGTCATGCTTTTTAAACTAATGAATTAAAAAGAGTTTAAATGAATTAGAGGAGGGGTATTATGTGAAAGAGGTCATTCCTATATTGTCTTCCTTAGGCCATGTATCTTAAACACACGTTCATTTCTCATTTTAAAAAGTTAAAAGCTTGGTCGGCCACCATTAATAAAGAAAGAAGAAGAGGAAAGTAAGGAAAAGCTTAAGGAAAGCATATTCAAATCAAACTCAATCAAATCTCGACCTCCTTAATCATTAAAGCAAAGGTGAATAATGTTTACATCTCTAAACTTTTATGGTTTTGGCTTTAAGATTAAATCTGAATTATTTTGCAAAGGTTAGCTATGTTTTTAAGTGATAAAAATGATATATATACATGTTGATGATTTATGCATGTTCATATAGATTTTATGACATGTTTTAAGATGAAAACCCTATTCAGTGACATCCGTTAGCCATGCGAATTTTTATGGTGATCCAAAAAGTTATTTTAGAGATGAGTTTCGATTTTTAGAATTTTGTGGAATTGTTATGAATTTTCTGAGGAAGAAAAGATTAATTTGGACTACAAAATTATTTGTGGGGAAAAACTATTTATTTTTTGGATCCTAAAATTTATATGTTGAAGAAAATGTATTATTTGATTTTTTGGACTTTTTCCATAATTTTACAAGATGTTTTAATAGTTATATAAAATTATTTAAGGTATGTGACTTAAATGTTATATATAATTATAAAGTAGAAAGGGGCTTTTTGAATTTATTTAAATTTCCAAATAAGGAAAGTTGGCAGCAATTTTGAATGTAAAATTCTAACAACCAATTAGATTTAGACAAACAAGGCAAGTGTGGGGTACAAATAACTATTTTAAAGTACAAATAAATAGTTTTTCTTCTATTTCAACCCTTTCGGCAAGAGCTTCCGCCTTCATTCCAGACCTTCCTACAAGGTCGAAAGTTATCAAACCATTCGGTTAGATCAAATATCAATGCACATGGCATCAAACTGATACGTAGTGAATTGGAAGGAGTCGAAAGGTTTAGGGACGAAAGACTATAGCTTTAGAAAGAGATGAAGTTTTGTTTTCGTTTAAAGAAAATACACATGCTACCTTTCAACAAAGAGCTTTTGACATTGTCAAAAGGATTAAAAGAAAAAGGTTTCGATTGGTTTGCTTTCTTGTTTTAAAGGAAACCTTCCGACAAAGTCAAAAGGTATAGCTTTCGACAAGGTCGAAAGCATAGTTGTCGCTTCCTAACCTTTCGACACAGATGATTCAAAGTTTATCTTTTGTTTTCTAAAACTTGTCACCTCTCTCCATTGATTTCGAAGTGTCGGTTCTAACACCAACACTTCATTGTATTCGAATGGTTTCGAAAGGTTTTATAAAGGTTTCGAAGCAGTTGCTTTCGACTTCAATATTTTTCCGATCCTTTAGCATAATCCAAATGTTTTAAGTCGAAATGTTTTAAAGGTTTCAAAGTAGTTAACTTTGATTGGTTTCGAAAGGTTTTCCGCCTGTTTTAAACCAAACCCAATGTTTACGAAAGGTTTTGAGTTACATTGCTTTCGAAAGGTTTATTATAAAGGGGAGGTACCCAAGCTTTCGACTTGGTTGAAAGGTATAGTTTTTCAATGTTTTCGAAAGGCTAAGGTTTAAAGGATTTAAAGACAGATGTCATATGCTTTTAAAGCTTGTAAAAGGAAGGCTTTTTTAAAAGTTTTTAAAGGAGTTACCTTCATTGTTTTTGAAAGGTTTATCAAAAGATATAAAGGAGTTACCCTCAATACTTCCGAAGGGTTTTATAAATGGTTTTGGAGGAGTTACCTTCTATGTTTTCAAAAGGTTGTTTAAAGGTTTTAAACAAAGGTTTCGAATATAAGAACTAGGCAGATAGCCTAAGTGTTTCAAGTTATAGAGGACTTTAACTTATTTTAAAAGGTTGGATAAGCCTTATTGATCATCATCAACATTATTTGAGTACAGTATATGTAGACCATGGTAAAAATGGCTTAGAGTAAAGCTAAAGATATATTTTCCTTGTATATATATGATTTGACGGACTAAATCATTTCGAAAAGGTTTTCAAGGAAATTTTGAAGGGCAATTAGCCCAGACATTTTGAAGGGTAGTTAATCCAAAAGAAAATTCGGGCAGTCAGCTCATTTAAATTCGGATAGTTAGTCCATTTTGCGGGCAATCAGCCCAAAGGACAGTTAGTCCATGATTGTTAGTCCAAAAAGAGCAGTCAGCTCTGATACGTACATATAGTTCATGTATTAGTATAATGGATCTTGCTATTTTAAGGACAGTTAGTCTACTCGTTATACCTGTTTAGGGCAGACAACCCAATATTTAGCATAAATGAATATTGCGATAATCAGAATTTGGGACATATAGTCGCATGGAGCAAATAGCTCCGATTTTAGACAGATAGTATATTTTATTTCATGTTTTAGCATAATAGATATTGTTATGTTATTATTGTAATCAGTTGATTAACCAGTTTGGTTGCAGGAAAGGATTTGCAAAATACATGTTTAGAAAAGAGATATTAGCGAGGGGAAACCCGTTCCGCTAAGCGGCATTGTATCACTATTTATCAGTAAATTGAGATGTAACAGAAATTATTCATACCAGGCTTTATGTCTTACTCGTAGTTTTTGTTTCCTCTTAAACTCTCGGGTGCTCAAAATTTGATTTGAGTAAGCTAGGGGTTTAAGTTTTCAAGTTTTAACAAATTTTGACGAATAAAACATCCAAAGACGAACAAGTGGTTGACGAATAGCTAATTTAGGAATTCCATTTTAAAAATTGTTTCCGCTGTGTATTAAGACAATTATGTCTGTATTGCTTTGATCGTCGAAGGGGACATCTTCATATGTCGCTTTTGGCGTATTGTTGTAATTATATTTGATTATTGCATGGAAATATGTTTAGGAATTTTTGTAACTTGAATATGATATTATTTGAAATCTAATCACTATAAATTGATGCCTTTTGTAAATCTATGATTTTGTTCATATTCAAGTGCTTCTGAAATTATGGAGAACATTAATATTATCGTGTTTCGTTATCAGAAGTTAATACCGTGGATGACTGCAGCATTCGTAGGACTTAGCTTTTGACCTTCAGATACGAGATATTACAAATGTATACCATTCTTTTGAAACTTGAGGCACTCAAGTTTGAGCTTTCAGATAATTTGTTTGCACATTTGGCGTTAATCTTTCTTCATGCACAGTACAATCAGTTGCCAGAAGGATAATGGATTCTTACTGAGTAACTCACTTTGTGTTATGTGCAAAAAGAAAAGAGATCAAGGCATGATAAAACAGTAATAACCATTTAACATATGTTCGTAAAGAAAAAAAAAGGTTTGTTGGGTGAAGAATTGTTGATACTGAAATCATTCATTGACAAGGATTTATGTGGAAGGAGACATTCTGTTTACAAACGTAGACAGTGCGTGTGTGTGTGAATGAATCTTGAACGTAGTAAAGGTATAATGAAAATAACAAAAGAAAAAATGTTAAAAGGAGACACAACAGCAAGCTAAATCTGTGGAATTCAAGAGATCCCTTCTTTTTTTTTTTTTGCTTTGACAGAAGGGTAAAGTAGAATTACTGTTTTTATATTACATACCTGATCAATATTGATGAATCGCAGCAAAAGAAATAACTTTGATTCTTTGTTGCATAGGATGCCTACATGGTTGGAAAATCAAAATGCAAGAAACAGTTTATTTTAAACCACAAATTAATCTGCAAGTACAAAATTACAAACAGTGTTCCCTCAAGTAAAGCTAATATAAGAACTATGTTCCAAATAAATTCCTAAGAACAATTTACTGAATGCAAGATCATTTCTGAAATATATATTTATAAAAAAACAATCTTCTCGTACATCTGCTTAACGATAACTTAAAATCATATATACATTTTATTTTATTTTTAATGATTGTTCTTCTTGCTTATCCTCTGTTTATTTATACTGACACTGACTATAGACCATACTCGAAATATTAACACAGATACCGAGTGATCAACTGAATACACCGAAGGAATTAATGTACATATTACGTTTATAATGGATTATTTGTTTATGCTTCTTGGGCACTTAACTCTGGATTGGTCTCAAAAGTAGGCAACCAGATCTCAACACGAGTGCCCCGGGCATCTAATGGAGCATCAGGGTTACGTGGAGATACAACACGAATAACACAGCCATAACTCTCAAGAATCTCACGAGCAACTGCTAACCCTGCAACAAAATTCCATGTCATGCTGTCCGCAACTTGACCCTCCACAAATAGGTCAGCCCCAAACGATGTCAGAGAATGTGTTTGCGTCTGGCATTATAAAAATGAAAGCTCCATGTTATCCAATTTTCTCAGATAAAGTGGGAAAAAAAACATAATATGTCATTTACCATGTAGTGCATATCGGGACCATTATCGTCAATTATAATGAGAGCTCCACCAGCCGGAGCTTCCAGTGCATATATTTCAACTTTGCCACCGATCTGTGTGCGCAAAAGAGCACCTTCGATCAAATTGCTCAGACCTTGCCTAAGAGAAGACTCTTCAACCGCAACATCTATTTGGTGGATCCCTTCTCTGAGCTCTAGATAGCGCTCTTGTTTTGTAGCTAGGGGTAGTGCTGCCCCTACCAAATCCTTTAATACATTTAACACAACGCATGGTCTGCCTGACAAATAATTGAAAGGAAAGCCATGTTGCTTAAGGCTCTCACATAAGAATTGGGAGATTGAATTTAGGGAACTTTTGTAAAACGGCCGTTTTAAGTTTCAAGCACACAATCGCACCTTTTGAAAGACAAATTTTGAAACACGCTTGTACTTTTAATTTTCACCTAAACTGCAAATATTTGCAGTTTCTTGTATGGTAAATATTTGCAGTGAATATATTGTGAAAACTGCATATATTTACATCAAGGTTCAAAATTCTTTTTTGTTTCTGTTCCAGTCGTTTGTAGTTTTAAAACTTTCGGTTTCATTCCGGAAAATTTTGAAAGTTCCTCGTTAACTCTTGTTCTGGTACATTTTTTCAGATTAAATTGCTAAATACGCTAATAAATATCTAATACTACCATAAATTTACAGTATGTTCTTTACATTGCATACAAAATACATACTTTAATGGAAAAAAAAAATATGGTTCAAGATTATGTTTTGTTCATTTGAGATTTTCAAATTTTCGATCAATTTTGAAATTTTCAGATTTTTTATTATGATTCCGGTGTAAGTTGACAGAAGTATAACTTTTTTTTTTTGAACTACTTGGTTTCTTGTCCATTATTTATTGTCTTGTTGAATTTGTTTTCTTTTTTAATCTTTTGTATGTTTATTGTATTCTTTTTTATTTTCTGCAATTTTTTCTATTTATTTCCAATACTTGAAGAGCAAATCAGGAATTTTGACCAGTTTCGTTCCCATTATGACACCGGAACGGGAAATTACCGAAAATCCGCCGAATTTTGAACCATGGTTTACATTTTCGCAAAAAATTTCAAACAAAAAAGTTTAATTTTAAGCATATTCACATTCGATTAAGTGCAGATTTGATTTTGAAAAAAACAGAAAAAAAGCATCGAAATTAATGTTAAGAGGTAATTTAAAATATGTTTTTGAGGAGGGTATTTCATGTATATAGATTGAAAACAATGGGCAGATCCTAATTTACACTTGAATTTAAATAAAATCACCCGCTTAGCCCATGGGTTCATCACCTATTTGGATCTCTACTTTTATCATTTGAAAAGTAGCAATTTTGCATTGAGAATTATTTTTATTCATTACATAAGGATCCACATTCACCAAATCAGAGGATCATACTCCTATGAAGAGGCTAAGCTGACAAACTCATCGTGATTGGTTGAAATCATATAGCCACTTTAAATACTATTTCTTAGAAGTAATGCACTGTTTCAATCAATCACATAAGAGTGTAACATCTCCCACTCATTTGAGGTCGGCAATTTTTTCGAGGTAGATACAGGTTTCTGATTTTACAAGTAAACTTGGTTCTTCAGGAATAAATGTAAAGTTCGCAAAGCTACCAATAACTCTAGCTATAAGTTGAATACTAATTCTCAGATACTTTAATAGATAAAATAAAAGAGCATGCATTAAACATTTATGTCTGCATAGGTGTGTGTCCCTGAAAACTTACTATTTCTTTTATGGAATATACTCATGCGCGAATGTAAAATCATTATATAGCAGTTGCACAAACACAACCATAAGTATCAACTTTTTGTTGACATGAAATATGCCATAAATATATATCATATAATGTAAAATATTACCTGACATTGTGCTTCTGAAGAGGAGCAAGCAATAGTGGCGGCATAGGCATCTCGATGTCGTTTCTTTCAGAAATCAGAGGAAGCAAAGAATCCTTTTTGTATGGCCTATTTTCATTCGAATCTTTAAATTGGACGTTTGGTACCAATGAGCCTGATAGTTCTTGATGATTGTATGTTGAATCATGCATCCTTCTTAGTGTATTCTCATTATGATGCACTATATTGGCCTGGATAGAAGCATCAAAGGAAGCAAGAATTACCATAAAACAAAAGCAAACGGCCAAAAAAAATGTATCTCTATATTGTGCTACACACACGTACATACATGCACGCACGCGCGCACATACACACACATAACTTAACAAAGAGTTCATTTTCTTGGTAATTTTACCTTGTGCAAATTTTCAGTACCTTATTTACAATGCGTGCATAATACTAATTTATTTCATATGAGAACTCAAATCAATGAAGCTAAACAGATAAGCTCTTTAGGATGTATGGCCTTTTTGGTCCCACACTTTTGAGTTATTAGCAATAAGATTTCTTATTATATCCGTTGACAATTTGAAACTTCCACATCCCTCCCTCTCTTCCTCTTTATGATCATCATAATAATTATTTTATATGTGCTATGCCGGATGAGCTATATTTTGAGATCAGACGCACAATATATAGCGTCTAATGGCACTCCAAATAGTGCGGCACCACAAATGCTCCTTGATTTCCACCACAAACTTCGATTTAAATAATAGTTGCTTCTCTCTCCGCCCTCTACCACTATTATTTCAGAGCTTGTGTTGAAAATCAGGGAACATTTAGGATGCTGCACTATTTGGGATGTCATCGAACGCTCATATATGTATGTGTGTATATGTATGTATATATATGTATATGAGGAAGGATCAACAGCCCCTTAAATTCAGCCTTCAACGCCGTCTCTTAATTTCAGCCACTCGTTTCTATTTAAATTACAATTACTTAAATAGAAATCACTGGTTGAAATTAAGGGGCCATTGATGAAGGCTGAATTTAGAGTGCTGCTGATCCTTCTTCATATATATACTGGTGTGCAAGCCGTGCGTTTCATACGGTAACGTTATTAAAATATAGTAATTACACTTTAATTATTGCTACAAATATATTTTATTATGTAATATATGATAAATTTATTGTGATATATTAATCATAAATTAAAATGACTTGCGACGCTCAGATATAAGGTTGATGGTTCAATACTTACTAACCACGTATCTCTGTAAAAATTAATATACTAAAAAGGTGAGACCCAGTGCACGAGGCTTTCGCACGATAGCGGGCTCTATAGAGGTCGATAATGTGCGCAGTCATTCTTTCGCATTACGAAGAGGCTGTTTGCAGACTCGAACCTGAACATTCAGATCACCATGCGAATGACCTAACCGTTGCACCAAGGTTTCACCTCGTAAAAATTAATATGCTAACCCAACAAAAAAAATACCATTGTTAATACTACATATACCTAAATAATTTATGTTATGTGATACATATTTTTTACATGTATGAGTGAATAAGTAACTTCACAATTTTGTTAATACAATTGTATATATTGAATTGTCCTCTTTTTCAAGGATTTATAAATGGATTAATGAACATTAAATAATTGAATTTATTTGAATAATTTGAATTAATGATTAATATAACTAATTAAATATAAGATGATAAACATAAAAAAGTTGAAGAAAATTGAGAAGTCTTTGTACAAATTTGCAATTGAAAAGAGTATAGATCTTATGATTAGCTTATATACATGCGAACTTTTTTTTAATCATGAATATGAACTTTTATTCATTATTAAGATTTCATATCTAAACAATTTTATCCTTGTATTTAACGATAGATTTCATGTTCTTATAGGAGGATCATACTTACAACTTTGATAAATGCAGAATAATGTTACGTAACATATAGTTGAGCTATGAGTTGGGTATGGTTTGGTAACATGTCAAAAATGAGAATGTTTATAAAATCTAATTTTTATCGGTGTAATCTATGCATTCACATCGTAATATTGTAAAATGTAAATTTATCTTTTAAAGGTTGTTAAAAATAAAACTATGTTATGTAATGTACAATACATTTTTTGAGATAAATGAATTAAAAATTAGAAATTTAAAAAGTTATTATTATTTATGTATACATTTTATGTTATATGATTTAAATATTTTTATTTATCTGAATAAATAAGAAATAATTTTTATCATTTTTTTCATATACATGAATATTGTACATATTGAAATCTTTGTATTTTTAGGATATATTAGATGGATTAATAATAGAGACCTGTATCATAAGCTAGGTACGAAGGAGGGTAAAAAAGATGTCTATGTGATATCTAAGCTTCGTGAGAAAAAGAAGACTTCAACCAAGTTAAATGCATCAAAAATGACAATAATAGACTTTTGTTGAAGGACGATGCGATAAAAAATAGATGGAGAGAATACTTCGACAAGCTATTTAATGAAGAAGGTGATAGCACTATGATCGAGATAGACGACTCTTTTGATGACACCAGTAGGCATTTTGTTCGAAGAATACAAAAATCCAAGGTAAAGGAGCTGCTAAAACGGATGAAAGCAGGCAAGGCATTAGGGCCTGATGGCATTCCCATTGAGGTGTGAAGATACCTTGGAGATGTAGGAATAGTCTGGCTAAGTAAGTTGTTCAATAATATTTTCAAATCAAACAAGATGCCAGATGAGTGAAGGAGAAGCATATTAGTTCCAATTTTTAAGAATAAAGGAGATATTCAAAGTTGTACAAACCAAGGTTCGAGAACTCATTTTCGATCTCTGTTTCGCTCATTTAAATTTTTAGTAATTTCGGTTAATTTCGAAAGTTTCGCAAGTTTCGGTTTCGGTTTCGCTTTGATCTCGGGTTTACATATTTTTTCTAATAGAAATGTGTTAATAAAGGATTAAACTAAAATTAAGTTGAAATAAACTAAACTAAAGTTAATTTAAAAGGTAAAATCCTACTTGATTAAGTCAAACAATTCGAAACCCTAATCAAATTACCCCAAGTCTCCAGAGCCATTAATAAATTACAATACCTAGTTAAGCTCGTGTAGGCCCAACCCAAATTAGTAAAACCCGATCCTAAATTAATAAAACCTAATGCTCTGTCTGTCATATTGATTGCCTCTGGCCATCTCATTTCATTATAGTGGAAGACTAGGGTTTAAAAAGTTACAGCAGTGGAAAAAAAAAGAATCGATTGCACTATATCTGACAAGATTAAGTTCGATTCACTTACCGAGATTATATGAGAGGCTCGACTTCAAATCGAGGTAAGTTCTCAGAGAATTTTCAAATTTCTTTTGATTTTTAGTACCGTTTCCTTTTGATTTCCCTCTTTCTTCACTTGCTTGCTGCTACGTCGAGGATTTCGATTCAATTTTACAATTTACTTTACCAATTAGTTCGAAACCGGATTTTATGCCTAGTTTCGGATCGGGGTTCACCGGTACCGGTACGGTACGATCAAAATTTGGGCATACCGAGCGATACCTTGAACCTTGGTACAAACTACAAAAGAATTAAACTTTTGAGTCATACGATGAAGTTTTGGAAGAAAGTCATTGAACATCGATTAAGAAGAATGACAAGCATTTCAAAAAATCAATTTGACTTCATGCCTGTGATGACGACCACAAAGGCGATTTTCTTGATAAAACAACTCATGGAGAGGTTTAAGGAGCAAAAGAAGGATATACACATGATATTTATTGATTTGGAGAAAGCTTATGACAAAGTGCAGCAAACGGTGATGTGGTGGGCTCTGGAAAAGAAGAGAGTCCCAACAAAGTATATTACCCTTATCAAGGATATGTACGATGATGTTGTGACTAGTGTCAGAGCATGCGATGGAGTAACCAGTGACTTTCGCATTAACATAGGATTACATCAAGGGTCAGCTTTGACCCCCTACATTTTTGCCCTAGTATTGAGGTTACGAAGGAAATACAAGAGGAGATTCCTTAGTGCATGTTATTTGCCGATGTTGTGTTTAATTGATGAAAATAAGATTGAGGTTGATAGACAACTTGAGCTGTGGAGACAGACTTTAAAATCAAAGGGATTTAGGCTTAGCAGAACTAAAACATAATATGTGAAGTGCGAGTTCAGCGGCGTCAGGTCAGACGATGGAGATGTCACTCTGGCAGGACAAATAGTTTCTAAGAAGAAATCCTTTTAATATTTAGGATCAATATTGCAGTGCAATGGTGGGATTGATGAAGATGTTAGTTTTAGAATTCGAGCGGGATGTGTGAAATGGCGACAAACATCTGGCATTCTTTATGACAAGAAAGTCCCACGGAAGCTTAAAGGAAATTTCTACAGAACGGCAATCAGGCATGCGATATTGTATGATGCAGAATGTTGGCCTACTAAAAACCAACACGCCCAGAAGATAAGCGTAGCAGAGATGCGTATGCTGTGATGGAATTGCGATCGTACAAAAGAGACCAAAATAGAAATGATGATATATGTGAAAAACTAGAAGTAGCACCAATTGAAGAGAAGCTAATTCAACATCGCTTAAGATGGTTTGGACATCTTCAACGAAGGCCGCCCGAAGCACCTGTACGTGTTGGAATTATAGGCCGCGTTGTATGCTCAAAGAGAGGTAAAGGTCGACCAAGGTTGACATGGGAGGAAGTAGTAAAAGGGAGTTGAAGGATTGGAATATATCCAAAGAGCTGGTAATAGATAGGAGCGCGTGGAAGTCAGCGATTCACGTAACAGAACCATAAGCTTTGAATTTATACTTTTAGATTATAGGACTAGGAAAAAGGAGCCTAAGCCATAGCGTTTGGTCTTTGATCAATATTACTATCAGCAATATTATTACTATTTATACTATTATCGCCATTATTTATTTATTTTACACGTATGGATTTTTTTTCTTTATTTTTACTTTACTTAGTTACTATTATTATTAATTTACTTATTTGATTTTATTTTCTTGTTGCTATTGTTATTGTTATAACCTTTAAATTAGCTCTGTCATTTAGTCTTTGGGTTCCATCTCTAGCTGACCCCAACTTAGTTTGAAAATAATGGCTTTGTTGTTGTTGTATTAGATGGATTAATAGATATTAGTTAATTATATTTATTTAAATAGTTTAAATTTAAGATTATACAATTAGTAAATAAATGGAATTGAATGTAAAAATATTAAAAGATAATTGAGAAGGGCTTCTAATTAATTGTAAAGAACTTAAAATTTTAGGTATTTGAAGTTAATAGAATTTCATAGTATAATGTATGATAAATTCATTTAATAAATAAACTATAAAATAAACTTGTTATTATCACTTATGTGTATAATTAATGTTACGTGACTTATATATATTTGCATCTAAATGAATTTTTTTACCAATTTGTTGATGCGCATGTAGTATACCTATTGAAAATTTCATCTTTTAGGATTTATTAATAAACATTAGTAGACTATGTTAATCAATTAGTTTAAATTTTGAATTACGTGATTAATTTAAATGTGTGAATTGTAATGTAAAATTTCGGAAGAGAACTGTAATGTAAAATTTCGGAAGAGAACCGTGAAAGGCTTATAAATAATTGTAGATTTTACCATTACTGTCGATACTTTACCATACCCATATCATTGATAAGTCAAATATAACAACCGATGCTTTACCATTACTACTGATAAAATATTCATTGTTGTATCGATGAACTGGTAAACCATTGACCGGTAATGGTAAATTTACCGACACATAAAGCTATTAAAATTCTACTACACTAAAATTTTTATAATGATAAAATGTAAATATTTCACTACTAATTCTAATTCAATAATGTTTATATAAACATTTTGACTTACTTTAGTTGACAGAAAATTTTCTTGGTTCATCACAGGTTATTTACAACAGTATGAAATAATAATTTCGCTAACCTTAAATTTTGAAGTTAATAAAAACAAAAAGAATTATCATCGTGAACAATACTACAAGCATCTGCTTAATATATGATATACTTTCAAAAGTTTTTGTGGTTAGAATTAATTAAAATAGTTAAAAAAACAAAACTAATATGGCTGATAAATTTATCGTTACCATCGGTTTTGGCGTTTCTTTACCGCTACATTTACCATTAATAATGACAAATTTATCATCACCATATCGATGTAGTTCGATATTGGTTACCAGCTGCTAGAAATTGGTATGGTAATGGTAAAATTACCATTACCATAATAGCCTTATTATTTTCAATTAAAATTTTCAAATCAAGATGTTACCCTTCTTAATAAATAAACCAACTCCTGTACTTGTACCAATATTATATTAATGGACATGCAAGGAATTAATTGCTGCTTCTAATTAATATTCAAACTAGATACTTCACTGTGTCAAGGGAAAGGGTAAACATGTGTTGCAAATATTAACTACGTGATTGAGGCATTCAAAGTTGGGTTTGTTGAACAGGTGACATATGAAACCTAATGCTCAACATAATGTGAGAATATAAGAGAAGGAACCTTGTTACATATTTTAGCTATGCGGTGCTTTCTTTGTTTATAGAAAGACCAATCTGGTGTACTACATATGAAGCATGGACAAAAAATGCTTAAATAATTATTTATTTCACCATTTTTCATTTAATAAAAACGCTATGCTTAAATAATAAAAATGTTTTTATTTTCATTTAATACTTGAAAGAATATACTTTGATCCCACAACAACATGCGCTTTATGCAACCGAAAGGAATTTTTTGCCCGACTTTCATGATTAAAAGCTTGTACAACTTTTATTTCTCATCTCCTTTTTATGCTAATAGAATATCTCCTGGAAACAGATAACATTATTTTGTTTCAACCTGTCATAGTTCTTGTCAGTTCATACTATTTGACGCAAGGTTCTCAAAATGACATTTAAATCGTGAATTGTACAATTCAACTTTAAATCGATTGAAATTTAAATCATAAATCGTGGATTCGAAAGATCCATAATTTAATGTTTGTACATACTTTGAAATTCATTTTGACGTTTGAACTTCTACGTATACACTTAAACTCAATTTTCTTTCTTGTTCGCTTTTTGTTTTGTTTTGAAAACATTAGAATTGGAATTGTGGATCCCAATAATCACATTAAACATATTAGTATGGATCGAATGATTTTCCTAAATTGCGGTTTTAACTAGATTTGAATTGGAATGTAAATTGGAAAGAGAGAAATGATCTGAAACGAGATTTAAATCCTAGGATTTCAAAATTTTCGATAACGGTGGTCTGACGTATTCTTCACCGTGTCGTCGGCTAAAAATAGTTATATTGCATCATGTTTTGTTTTTCAAAGTTAAGAAGGTAGATGACATGACCACAGCGAAAACACACCTTTTTGTCATTCGAAGTAGTAAAGGGGAAGAAGGTAATTGCAATGATATGAAAATATGAAACAACAAAAATTGAGCTTTCTGTTGCAAAAGTTGCATCAACAATAGTATATTTGTTTAATTATGTATAAAATAATATAATTTACTGAGGAAATTCTGCTTAAAAAAGTAAACATGGTTTGCCGCAAACCACCTTGGTGAGGTAAACAGCATCCTGAAGTTGTTGGAGTGTATCTGTCATGTGATCCCCGTGCAAAAGAATGTCCTGAACTATATCATAAGATATCTGGAATAAAATAAAAACAGAATTATTACACCACCAATAGCTGAGATTTTAAACACAAACAACTTAAATTGGTCTGTATACCTCACTTCTTTTCAAATGAACAGACAACATCTTACTAAATGCTGTAATACTTGAAAGAGAGCTACGTATCTGTGATGTGTATTAAAATTCAGCACTAGATGATCACTAAAAAGAATTGCAAATGATATGTTAAGATCAAAAAGTACCTGCTCAACCAGATGACACATCCTCACATTAGTCTGCCACACTGATTGTTGGAGCAATATTGCTTTCTAATAAAGTATAATAAAATGCTGATAATAAAAGAGTATTTGAAATAGGGAAAAAAAAAGACTAAATATTTTTGTCTACTCCTATTATAGACCCACTGTTTCTATGTGTACACTTCAAATATAATATAACTGGGCTTGCGTATGAGCATTTCAAGTAACATGAAATAATAATATTAGCGTTTCCAGTGTGCTTCTGGTTAATACTATCATTGTTGAGATTAACTGAATGGAATTTACTAAAATGAAGCAGAAACGTCTTTGTAAGAGAGTGAAATATTTACCTGATCCATGACATAAGCCATAGCTATAGAACGAGAAATTGTAACAGCTCTGGTTTTCTGTTCAACTGTAAATTGGGCGTAAGTTCTATTTGATTCCTCTTCAAATGCTTGGATTTTTGAATAAGAAGGGAAGTAAAAATTATTTTGTATATCGTCTGCACCTATGTTGGTGCCCAAATTTGGAAGCTCGGCAACTAAAAATCCCACAACAAAAGGATGTTTAACCAAAGGAAGTATAACAGCTCCATATTCTGATACAAAATCTACCTACCACGCATATATGTATTATCAAAAATGAATTATGCCACAGAGATATTATATGCTTAAGCATTATTCAAAATATTATATGAAAAATAGACGTAAACATACTGGTTGTTCAGAAAGAACAGCTTCAGCTGCACGCAAACCAGAAGTAACAACAAAGTTACCAAGTAAAATAACACAGTCTGCATTCTCAGATACATTGTATCCTGGGTAGAAAGTGACCCGACGTAATTCTAACTGATCCATTACGTAACTTCCTGCAGGTCTCACAAACACCTGAAAAATATGAACTTTTAGTTGAACCCAAAGATGAGAGAATTTTGACAATATCCAAAGATGAATACAGATGTTAAATTATTTCTAGTTCAGACTGTCGATGAGCCATATCAGGATATTGATATTGCTTGAATTTATAGATTTCAGTCATCTAGCTTGTAAAATATACACGTTCATTGGCTCTTTAACACAACTTTCAACCCGCCTTAAGATGGTACACGTCTTTTTTTTTAACTTAAGATTTTAGCATCGTCTTACCCAATGAACTGAGATTAACAATGCAGGATTGTGTAGACAAACACTTATAACAGTGCCTCCTTTACATTCAACTTCACAGTAATTGAAGCTTTCATTATAATAAGAATATCACTTTCCAGTCCAGAAGCCTGATTTGGAAGCAATGCAAGCCAATGTATCTAGTCTACATATTTCTAAGAAACAACATCGTCCAAAAAAATCAGATGTTCTTTGTCCCAGATAACATACCGTTTGAAAATAAAGGCGATTTATGTTAAGGTGGTTTTTCAAGAAAATCGCCTTAGAGCGCATTTTGAAAAATCGCCTTCACCGTAATCCCAGTCAGCAATGATGAGGGCCAAAACAGGCCTGTTTCCGTAATTATTTGAAAACAGGTCTACAGTTGAATTTTTTTAAAGAAAGTGGCCTAAAATGGCAAAATTTCCTATTGAATTTTGAAGTACTGCACCTCTTCTGAAATAAGCATGCACTGATTCTTAGAAGCAAGTGAGCAAGGACGACATTGTCCATGTCCACTCTATCATCGAACTTATTCTCAACTAGTCCAACTTTACAGCAGATTGATTAAGGAATTTAATAGTTGCAGCATCATGAAGACTGCCTCTTTTAGTATTAAAATGGGTTTGTTATTACGTGCCATAAGGGCACATTATAAAACCAAATATTGCTTTGAAAACTCAAGACCCATATATTATTTGACATCGTGCAACTTTACCTTATGCCTTAGTGAACATACCAACAATTTTCTACTAAGATTTCATCTTATTAATTCTATTTGTATTGATCTGCAGTGCTGAACGTTTGCAGTGCTGAAACTAACTGATATGTATGTTGTTGCATGCTAGTCAATATATGACGTGAGAAATAACCATGCTAGGGGTGGCTAGCTTTAGTAAGTAAGTGGGTTGAACTTGATAAAGTCGGACATCACAAAAAATATAAGATAAACGTGGTATATATATATATATATGTGGTATATATATATATATATGAGATTGGTAACACATAACATTGGAAATTCCTTTTGTCACAATCAAATGTTGTCAAGACCAAACATGTCTATTAAGAGGCAACGTGGGATGTTCAATCGGGATTGGAGTGCCGAAACTTCAAGAATGACTCGTCAACATAACCAATTATATGTCCGTTGAGAGGCCAAAACTTAACAAACAAGTACATTCTCAAAACTTATTATTATTACTATTATTATTATTATTATTATTATTTTTTGAGCATAGTTTAATTGATGCCAATAGGATTCAATCCCACCATCTCTATATAGACAATCTAAACACATCACTGCCCAAGGGACATCCATTGCCAATACATTATTATATGTTTAACATAATATCTTTAATCTCGTGTATATATTAATCACGAGTACTATTTACAAATACAAAGCATGGCTTTACATTGCAAATACTTTTGATGATGTAGATGAAGAACATGAAAGAGAACCAGTTATCTATTTTTGTCAATTCCTACACTTTATAACTTCTGTTGGGGAAGAGAATGAATCATTCAGGCATCATAGATTTAATGTAGACAAGAGACTTATCCTTTTATAAATCCAACCATCGTGGAGTTATAAACTACCCAATTTGCTTCTTATGTCTAGTTAATGTGATAACGTAGATTCACATGGGAATACACAAATGGAGTTATAGAATTGCCCAATTTGCTTCTTATGTCTAGTTAATGTGGTAATGTAGATTCACATGGAAATACAAAAAATTATAGGGCATTGTTAAAAGACTCCACTTTTAAATATGAAGGAGTTTCGGTAGGAGGGTCATCGAATTTGGGTATGAATTTTGATATGCACTTACCGCGCATAGTGTAATTTTTTTATGGAGTTTGACCGAATTTTTTGACCCATTTATATCCAAAACTAGAGTTTTTTTAACAATACCAAAGTTATATAAGTAAATAAATTTTTTGAAGCCTAGGTTAATCAAACTACGTGTAAACTACAAATGCTTGCCTTTTCCCTATACTATACAGCTTTTAATCAAGACGATATATCATTTGGTTGGAGTTCAAAGCTTTTACATATGAATTTTTGTTTGATTTGCTTTACCAATTAAGCTATTCAATATTATTGTTGGATAACTACAAGAAAATCTTAATTCACATCGTCTAATATTTTGTCATTCTTTCTATATGTCTTTATTTCTTCTACTAATTGATTAGGCATAAAGAGTATGAATTAACAAACAAGCTCGCACATGCACACACGTGGAATGGACAAATGGACGCATATGATGCTTTGATGGTGCACTTTTGTAACAACCCTAGTTTCAGCCAGTTATTTTATTTATTTTATTTAATTTATTTTCAATTTTAAATAATATATTTTATAAATTGGGTTTAACAATATAGTTAAATATTTAAAATTTGAGATATATTTTGAGAAATTTTATATGTCAATAAACTTAAATAATAACTGTAAAATTTTAAGCTAGGATTGAACCGTTAAATTTCGAGTTTGAAAGACGCGTGATTTATCGGGTTAAAGTGACGTTATAAAACGTGTGTTTTCAAAATGTTATTTTTGTGGAAATTTTCGATATTTTAGACTGCGTCTGTTTAACGCAGTGTAAAAATAATATTTTCAAATTTTTCTGAAGAAAATTTTTTGTCAGTAATTTTAAGACGGACGTTGGTTCGTTTTAAAGGACCGTTGTTTTATATAATCTTTGACATACGTTAAATTTTAACCGACTACATAAAAACGTTAACACTTGCATTTAAAAATATCAATCTAAATCAGAGGAAGATTTAACTAAATTAAATCACAACATTTTATATATTCAAAACGTTCAAACTTTATTTTCTTCTCTCGGCCGTTTCAATTTCACTTGCACACTTCCTCATATTCAAACTGTAGCATGCACATTCAACAAACATCTCGCAAGTTCTCCTATAATCAGTTCTTCAATCAAGCAACCATTTAATGCTTGCAAATCAGAGAACCCAATAACCACGCAAGTTTTAAATTATTAAGTAACGTGTGCATTTGACTAGGCTTCATCCCTGCTTCATCAGTTTCTTTATCAAATGCTTGCCTATTCCTTTGCCCAGAAGCATGCGTAAATCACGCATAATGCAAGATGGCACTAAGAAACTCTCGGCCCTTTAATTCACACGAAACTTTTGCATTTACTCCCCTTGATTCCTCTGCACCATTTCAAGCCTCTGCCTATATATTTCTGATTTTTCTCTACATTTTCCTCTGCAAATTCCAGTCAGTCTTTTGCTCAAATCAGGTAATAGTCTCTCTTATTTCTTCCTTCCTATTCTAAGCTTTTCTCTGTCATTTGTGTGTCTTGCTCGGCCATGCCTTCTTTGGTAGGAGATCTGTATGTATACTGTCTATAGCTTTACTGAGTGACATATTGGATGTTGTGAAACCTAGGCAAATCTATAAGTGATAGCCAGATCTGTTGTTAGCATAATATCAGTAGTAGGAGACATGTAGATCTAGGGGTGTGTTCTTTTGATGAAGCCTGCAGTGGAAGAGGTAGACTATAAATTGGTATAGGAGTGTGTCTGCATCATGGTAGGAGTCAGTGCATATGAATATGATTTTAGTTTGCATCATGTAAGCATGTTAGAAGTATCATAGGAGACATGGTTTCAGTTTGCATATGTATAGTGTTCAGATCTGCTTCATAATTCAGTCTGCATATATACACTAGATGATAGCAGTGCTTAGGACATGAGAGATAGGAGCATGTGTGACTGAAACGTAGATGAAAATAGTTGATGTTGGTGGAGTTTGGCAGGTCAGGCAGATGGTAAGTGAAGAGGCAGGCAGATCTGGAAGGTAAAGCAGACATTGGTGGCAGATCTGAAGGATAAGTGATGAGGGGGTAGATTGTTGATATAGTGATGTATCTTTGATTTGCTCAGCAAATTTTGAGATATGGTTAGTAGTGGAAGTGCCACAGTTGCATATCCAAGGGTGCACGTGCACAAAGGTCTGTGCACACATCAGGGCACTCAAAAAAAAAAAAAAAAAAAAATCCAGGCACTGAAGGGTCTGACACATTAGCTTGGTGTATAGGAGGGGGATGGACTAGTGAAGGCAAAGGTAGGAGGAAGCAGTGGCAGTGATGGCCAGAGGAAGGCTAGATTTCTGGAAATTGAAGTGTTTCAACACTTCCACAAATGACTCGAAGCAGATACTTATTTAACCCGAAGCAGACTAAATTTTGACCCGAAGAAAACCCTGTTTTGTCTCGAAGCAGAGAAGGGGAGACTCGGGTTCAGTGCAAATTTTTGAGTCTGTTGTAAAGTGTGATCTGAAGTGATTTTGGAGAAATGGTGGAAACCATTGTGAAAAAAAAAAAAAATGAAAAAAAAGGAGAAAAAAAATGAAGGGGTAGGCAGTGCATATGTATAGGGTAAGCATGAACTAGCCAGAGAAAGAAGTGGTGCACTCGTACTCATAAATTTTGCAGTCGTGTTTTAGGAAAAATTTGGTCGAGCAAGTCAAAATTTCTTTTTCCTATCTTTAATTTTTCGTTGACTATAAAATCTAAGTCGCGTTCCTATATTTTTGAAATTTGTTCTAGATCTAAATCTAGGCGACGCCCGCAAAATTTGACTGTTATTCTCTGTCAGTCTGTACCAGTAAATTTTCAATTTTGAATTCGAATTTGCTGCAACATCCAGGTGAGTATTTCTCACCAGACATACGTATTTATATTTCGTAAATTATTGCAAGTGTATGTGTATGATTGCATTTCACTATTATCTGTCTGTAGTGTAATATAGAATGATGGACCCGTTTAAAATTGACATCTCATCAGTATTATTTGTTATATTATTTCTGCAGTTATGTTATTGTTTATTTACTGCTTAAATCACCACTGCAAGTTCCCTGTTATTATAGATGGTATGGGCTGAAATGATAGGCCTAATTGGTTATTATTGTTCACTTGTTCGGTTAACTGCTGTAAATTATCTTGGGATTGCGGGTTCGAAATGATAGAACCCGGAGTTGTGTAAATATCGGATTGAAATGATATAGATCCGTTTCACTTGACCTAGGCTAGAAAATCTTATACAGGCCCGTGGTTTATATATATTATTTCTGGAAATATTTTAAATTATTTTTAAGAAATTGAGGATATTCTAGTAAAAATTTTATAATGTTTTAAATGTTAAAAATAAATAAATATAGAATAAAATTTTAGTATAACTTGTTCCAAAAATTCTGGAGTTTTGAAAGAATAAGATTTAAATTTAGAAAATTATATATATATAACAAGTTATATTTAGAAATAGATTTTAAATCTAAAAATCTACAACAGCATTTAAATGCTATCTTTTGAAATTTGACTAGGTTAAACTCATAACTTTAGACAGCATTTCCTGAATGCTGTAGAAATTAAGATGGATTTATTTGAAAATCTATGGAAGATTTTTGAGAATAAGTTAAACTTTGGAATTTAAATATGTAATAAATAAAAGAATCTAGAAATTGAGTTTGGATAGATTTTAAAGGAAAATATGATTTCTATTATAAAAGAAATAAATTCCAAATTTGATTGAATAAATTGAAATGGTATATTTTTAAAGAAAATGTTTAAATCAAGGATTTGAAATTAAAGGTATTTGAAATATATATATTGATTTGAAAAATATAAATACCATTTTTCAAACTATAACCACGGGTTATAATAACGGTTGGTTGGCAAAGAGACCGGGATCGGATATGGACATACTCTCTGTCGATACCGAAAACCACTTTGACAACCGTGTACGCGGTGGAGATTCCAGAATGAAGTAGGATGGTGGTGGCGGTTTCTTGAAAGGTATATACGTGGACCCGACTCCCGTGAGTTGGCATAAGGTGGCTAAAACAGGAGCGATTCTCGGATTAATGAGGTAGCTCCTCTGATCGAACACACTTCTTCGTTTGCCATTCTATTACTTTTGTGATTGTTTGGTGCGCACCTTTGATTTGGGAGTGTTGTTCGAGGTGGGCGGTTGCTGCGGCTTCGCGTTACCACCGGTCCGGATAGCAATTGGTATATCTACCCTGGCATTGCCTAGTTGTGCCGTGTCACCTACCATATCGAGCCTTGTACGAGTTTGGTTTTCTCCCGTAGCCCGTGTGGTATCCTCTAGTTGCTTCCCGATCAGGAGGAGCTATGATATTGGATGGACTACTGGGACTATTACGTGTTAAGGTGGAAAATGTAAAGCCTTAACGCTATTTAAAAGTATGTTTATTTTACTATAGACACTATTATAATAGCGTAAATATACTACATAGTAAATAGTTTAACGGATCCTTAGAGGATGGGCGATCCCAAGCATCCTTTAAGTTACTTGCTCTTTACATTACAGTACACTTGATTTAGCTTACATTATATAAGTATGTATGTCCTGACTCGAGTGTTTTGTTTTATTGTACGCTCGGGTCAGCCTGAGTTGCAGATTCAGCTTTTCTTTCTGGAGCTAGGACTAGATCACTCTTGCTAGTTGGAAGCTTCTTCGTCTTTATCTATTTTGTAATTCAAGACATTTTGGAAGACTATGTTTTATTATGGCTTAAAAATTTGTATTAAAGTTTTGAACAATGTATTTCTGTTTGTAAAAGTTTCCAGTAGCTTCATGAACCACTGTTTTTTTTTTATATTCCGCTGTGAGATTCTGATATCTGTGTCTGTGATTCTGTGTATTTGGTTCCATTTGTTCCTTAGCTATATTTACAATCTATTATTTTGAACTATTCCAGCTCGACATGTTCTATTATTGTCGAATTCGAATGGTACAAATAGTGGGTCGTTACAGTTGGTATCAGAGCCAGGTTTAAAACATAGCCTAAGGAACAAAAACTCATTAGAGATAGAGTAGCAATACTCTAGAATGAGTGAAGTCAAATTCCGGAATCTTTTCTTGTGAGAGAACGTATTTTAAAAATATAAAATGATTTCAAAAAGATTTTAAAGGAAGTATTTTAGTATAAAATTTCCTATTTTAAAAAATAAGCTTCCAAACACTTCTTCTTTCTCTCCATCGTTATATTCGAGCTCTTGTTAGTTTCTTAATTTTATCTTATCCTAGAACATCTTGATATTTTTCTCTATCCTTAGTATCCACCCTTAATCTTTCAGGATGAATAGAAGAAATAACCGAGGCCGAGGGCAACCTGTTCCTCCTCCGGTTGCCCCAGTCCGATTCACAAAATTGTGTAAGGACTATGTTGAATTGGGTGGCACCAAATTTATGGGTACAGAAACCATCATAGAAGCTCAACAATGGCTTGGGGACTTAGAAAGGATCTTCTCCTGCCTCGAGATTACTAATGCCCAGCAGAGGCAACTCGCCGCCTGGCAAATGAAAGGCGCTGCTTTAAACTGGTGGCTATCTATTACAGCTCAAACAAATGAGGCTGACATCACTTGGGAGCAATTTAGGTATCTTTTGGTTGTCAAAATTCGGATTTGAAATTCCATTTTTGAATATATCTTTTAAACTCTTATCGTGCTTTAGGGAGGCCTTTTTGGCCAAGTGGATGCCCGAAGCAGGCAAGTCTCAGCTCTATCGAGACTTCATGGATCTAAAGCAAGGCAGTATGACCTTCACAGAATATGAGAGGAAGTTTAATGAACTCTCACAGTATGGCCTGAACCTGATTGACACCCCGCTCAAGTTGAACGAGAAGTTTATCGCTGGAGCTCGACCCGAGTTCTACGATCGACTCATTACTCATGTGCATGGGTCATTCACGGCATTGATGGATATGGCTCTCAGGTATGAGAACCCTACATCTAAGGCCACTCTTGCTACCCCGTCTGCATCGGCCCAGTCTTCCGGTAATTCAAGAAAGAGGAAGTCAAATTTCTACCGCAATAAGAGGAACAAGACTCAAGGGCTAGGTTCATCATCATCTTCTGCATCTGCAAGGCCACCTGTAGATCTGTCTACCATTACTTGCTACCGATGCGACCAGAAAGGACACTACGCTAATAGTTGTCCTACCTTGGGTGCTTCCATTCCACCACCTGCTCAGTTTGCCAGGAGGGATCTATGCCACATCTGCCTCCAGCCAGGACATTACAAGAAGGATTGTCCCACTCAGAAGAGGGGCACAACATCCGGAGTCTTTGCAGTAACTGCTGCATCTTCTACAGCTCCGCAGCCTGCACCAGCTCCAGCTCCAGATGATTCTCAAGGTACTCTTCAGGGATCTTTTACTTTGTTCAAATTACCTGTTCGAGTTTTATTCGATACCGGAGCTTCCCACAGCTTCATTTCATCCGATCTCTGTAATAGATTTGAACATCGCCTTTCTCCTGAACTTTCTTCTATACCATTATGTGTCTCAAACCCTATCGGTGGTCCTGCGAACCTTAGTAAAGTGTGTAGGGATGTGAAGCTCCTCCATTCCCAACAATGCTTCACTGGAGACTTTTATGTTTTGGGCTTCGACGTTTTCGATCTCCTACTCGGAGGCGATTGGTTAGATAGACATGGTGCAGAAATCTCTTGTAGTTCTCGGACTGTTGCTCTTAAAGATGATATTGGGAATCCTTTAAAGATCCAGTGTAAGTGGCCTCAAGAGTTTGCTGGTAGTTTCATCTATTCTCTTGACACTTTCCCAGATGATATCCATTCCACCCCTGTAGTCAAACAGTTTCCCGACGTGTTTGGGGAAGTCACTTCTTTACCTCCAAAACGGGAAATTGATTTCCGTATCGATCTTATCCCTGGAGCACGACCAGTAGTCCTTCCACCAAGAAGAATGGCACCACGAGAGAAGAGCGAATTAAGGAATCAGATTCAAGACTTATCTTCCAAAGGTCTGATTAGACCTAGCTTCTCTGAATGGAGAGCAGCTGTTGTCTTTGTCACAAAATCTGATGGTTCTCTCAGGATGTGTGTTGATTATAGAGAACTCAACAAGCTTACCATGAAGAACAGATATCCTATGCCTCGCATAAACGATATGTTCGATCAACTCTATGGAGCAACTGTTTTCTCTCAGCTTGATTTAGCCACAGGTTTCCATCAGCTAAGAATTGCTGAGGAAAGCATCCCCAAAACTGCTTTCAGAACTGAGAATGGTTTCTTTGAATGGCTAGTTATGCCTTTTGGCCTGACTAATGCCCCTGCTTTCTTTGTAGACTTGATGAACCGTGTCTTCCGCGATGTACTCAATAAATTTGTCCTTGTCTTTATTGATGACATCCTTGTTTTCTCCAAGTCTGAGGAAGAACATAGGGTTCATTTGAAGTATGTTTTAGAGACTCTCCGGAACCACCAATTGAAGGCTAAGTTCTCTAAATGCCATTTCTGGAAAGAAGAAGTCCGATTCCTGGGGCATATTGTCTCTAAAGAAGGAGTTTCTGTTGATCCAGTCAAGATTGCTACAATCCAGGATTGGGAAGAACCTAAGACTCCCACCGATATCCGTAGTTTCTTAGGCCTTGCCGGTTATTACCGAAGGTTCATTGAGAATTTTGCTCGGATTTCGGCACCTCTGACTGCTCTAACTCGGAAGAATGTCAAGTTTGTATGGAGCAATCAATGTAAAGCTGCATTCCAAGAGTTGAAGGATAAGCTCACCTCCGCACCAGTACTTACTGTACCAAATGGAAGTGAAAGATTAACGGTTTTTACCGATGCTTGTCGAGAAGGTTTGGGAGCAGTGCTAATGCAAGATGGAAGAGTAATTGCATATGCTAGTCGTCAGCTGAAGACACATGAAGCTAACTATGCTGCCCACGATTTAGAGTTGTTGGCTGTTGTTTTTGCCTTGAAGCTTTGGAGACACCATCTCTTAGGAGCTAAGTTTGATCTGTTCACCGATCACAAATCTCTGAAATATATCTTTACCCAGAAGGATTTAAATCAGAGACAAGTGCGATGGCTCGAGTTTCTTGCTTCTTATGATCTCGACATCAACTATACTCCCGGGAAAGCTAATGTAGTGGCAGATGCGCTGAGTAGAAAGAAATCTTTGTTGTGTCAGCTCATTGTTTCTTCTCCCCTATTGGACCGTATCGTGGCTAAGCAAGATGAGGACAGGATCATCAGATTGATTAAGGAGAATGTCCGGAGCAGAAATAGTAGTAGTTCTGATGGAAAGGGAGCTCAGATTGATGATAAAGGAATTTTAAGGATAAATGGAAGAATTTGTGTCCCAAATATTGATGGTTTAAGGCAGGAATTACTTCGGGAGCATCACCAGTCCCGACTCTCCATTCATCCTGGCGTAGCTAAGATGTACCAGGATTTGAAGAAACTATATTGGTGGAGAGGAATGAAGAGAGATGTCTCTATTTTTGTAAGTAGATGTGCGACTTGTCAGCAAGTCAAAGCAGACCACCAGAAAACTCCCGGTTTATTGCAGCCTTTGGAAATTCCAAACTGGAAGTGGGAACAAGATTCTATGGACTTTATTGATGGATTGCCAAGATCTCGAAGGGGAAATGAAAGTATCTGGGTTATTGTGGATAGACTGACTAAGTCTGCTCACTTTATTCCAGTCAGATCTACCCGCACAGCTTCGAGTTTATCTGAGATTTATATGAGGGAGATTGTTCGTCTCCATGGCGTTCCTCTTAGCATTGTTTGCGATCGAGATCCTATTTTCACCAGTCAGTTTTGGAAAGCATTCCAAGAATCCTTGGGTACTCGGTTGAACTTGAGCACCGCTTATCACCCACAAACTGACGGTCAAACTGAAAGGGTAAACTAAATTCTTGAAGATCTTCTTCGTGCTTGCATTTTGGACTATGGAGGATCTTGGGAAGATCATCTCCATCTTGTAGAATTCACCTATAACAATAGTTATCAGGTATAAATTCCAATCATTTGTTCTTATTTTATCTTAGTTCTCTATCGATCTCATTCTATCTTTTCAGGCTAGTCTTAAGATGTCCCCTTTTGCTGCTCTATACGGGAAACCGTGTAGATCTCCTTCATGTTGGATTGAGTCTGGTGACCGCCTAGTTCTTGGTCCCGAGATGATTCTAGAAGCTTCAGAGAAGGTAGAGGAAATTAAGAGGAGATTAAAGGTTGCTCAGGATAGACAAAAGAAGTACGCTGATCGGCGTAGAAGGAAGTTAGAGTTTGATGTTGGAGATTTGGTATTTCTAAAAATTTCTCCTTTAAGAAATGTGGTTCGGTTTGGTCGAAGAGGAAAGCTGGGCCCTAGATTTATAGGTCCATTCCGTATTTCAGAGAGGATTGGATCTCTTGCTTATAGACTAGATCTACCCGAGAAATTTGCTGGGATTCACAATGTATTCCATGTGTCTCATCTTCGTCGCTGTCTTCACGATCCATCTCTTGTCATCCAGCCTACTGCTCTTGATGGTCTGGACATCGAACCCGATCTAACTATTGAAAGAAAGCCGCTTCGTATCGTCGATCGAGGTACGAAACAGCTTAGAAGAAAATCTGTCCAATTGGTCAAAGTGCAATGGAGCACCGATGAGCGAGATTGCACATGGGAGACGGAGGAAAGCATTCGTGCTTCAAATCCAGAACTATTCGTTTAAGGTACCTATCTATCTAGCTTATTCTTCCTTTGTTCTTTTTCTTTCGTTCCTTTTCGAGGACGAAAAGTTCTTAAGTGGGGGAGAGTGTAACAACCCTAGTTTCAGCCAGTTATTTTATTTATTTTATTTAATTTATTTTCAATTTTAAATAATATATTTTATAAATTGGGTTTAACAATATAGTTAAATATTTAAAATTTGAGATATATTTTGAGAAATTTTATATGTCAATAAACTTAAATAATAACTGTAAAATTTTAAGCTAGGATTGAACCGTTAAATTTCGAGTTTGAAAGACGCGTGATTTATCGGGTTAAAGTGACGTTATAAAACGTGTGTTTTCAAAATGTTATTTTTGTGGAAATTTTCGATATTTTAGACTGCGTCTGTTTAACGCAGTGTAAAAATAATATTTTCAAATTTTTCTGAAGAAAATTTTTTGTCAGTAATTTTAAGACGGACGTTGGTTCGTTTTAAAGGACCGTTGTTTTATATAATCTTTGACATACGTTAAATTTTAACCGACTACATAAAAACGTTAACACTTGCATTTAAAAATATCAATCTAAATCAGAGGAAGATTTAACTAAATTAAATCACAACATTTTATATATTCAAAACGTTCAAACTTTATTTTCTTCTCTCGGCCGTTTCAATTTCACTTGCACACTTCCTCATATTCAAACTGTAGCATGCACATTCAACAAACATCTCGCAAGTTCTCCTATAATCAGTTCTTCAATCAAGCAACCATTTAATGCTTGCAAATCAGAGAACCCAATAACCACGCAAGTTTTAAATTATTAAGTAACGTGTGCATTTGACTAGGCTTCATCCCTGCTTCATCAGTTTCTTTATCAAATGCTTGCCTATTCCTTTGCCCAGAAGCATGCGTAAATCACGCATAATGCAAGATGGCACTAAGAAACTCTCGGCCCTTTAATTCACACGAAACTTTTGCATTTACTCCCCTTGATTCCTCTGCACCATTTCAAGCCTCTGCCTATATATTTCTGATTTTTCTCTACATTTTCCTCTGCAAATTCCAGTCAGTCTTTTGCTCAAATCAGGTAATAGTCTCTCTTATTTCTTCCTTCCTATTCTAAGCTTTTCTCTGTCATTTGTGTGTCTTGCTCGGCCATGCCTTCTTTGGTAGGAGATCTGTATGTATACTGTCTATAGCTTTACTGAGTGACATATTGGATGTTGTGAAACCTAGGCAAATCTATAAGTGATAGCCAGATCTGTTGTTAGCATAATATCAGTAGTAGGAGACATGTAGATCTAGGGGTGTGTTCTTTTGATGAAGCCTGCAGTGGAAGAGGTAGACTATAAATTGGTATAGGAGTGTGTCTGCATCATGGTAGGAGTCAGTGCATATGAATATGATTTTAGTTTGCATCATGTAAGCATGTTAGAAGTATCATAGGAGACATGGTTTCAGTTTGCATATGTATAGTGTTCAGATCTGCTTCATAATTCAGTCTGCATATATACACTAGATGATAGCAGTGCTTAGGACATGAGAGATAGGAGCATGTGTGACTGAAACGTAGATGAAAATAGTTGATGTTGGTGGAGTTTGGCAGGTCAGGCAGATGGTAAGTGAAGAGGCAGGCAGATCTGGAAGGTAAAGCAGACATTGGTGGCAGATCTGAAGGATAAGTGATGAGGGGGTAGATTGTTGATATAGTGATGTATCTTTGATTTGCTCAGCAAATTTTGAGATATGGTTAGTAGTGGAAGTGCCACAGTTGCATATCCAAGGGTGCACGTGCACAAAGGTCTGTGCACACATCAGGGCACTCAAAAAAAAAAAAAAAAAAAAAAATCCAGGCACTGAAGGGTCTGACACATTAGCTTGGTGTATAGGAGGGGGATGGACTAGTGAAGGCAAAGGTAGGAGGAAGCAGTGGCAGTGATGGCCAGAGGAAGGCTAGATTTCTGGAAATTGAAGTGTTTCAACACTTCCACAAATGACTCGAAGCAGATACTTATTTAACCCGAAGCAGACTAAATTTTGACCCGAAGAAAACCCTGTTTTGTCTCGAAGCAGAGAAGGGGAGACTCGGGTTCAGTGCAAATTTTTGAGTCTGTTGTAAAGTGTGATCTGAAGTGATTTTGGAGAAATGGTGGAAACCATTGTGAAAAAAAAAAAAAAAAAATGAAAAAAAAGGAGAAAAAAAATGAAGGGGTAGGCAGTGCATATGTATAGGGTAAGCATGAACTAGCCAGAGAAAGAAGTGGTGCACTCGTACTCATAAATTTTGCAGTCGTGTTTTAGGAAAAATTTGGTCGAGCAAGTCAAAATTTCTTTTTCCTATCTTTAATTTTTCGTTGACTATAAAATCTAAGTCGCGTTCCTATATTTTTGAAATTTGTTCTAGATCTAAATCTAGGCGACGCCCGCAAAATTTGACTGTTATTCTCTGTCAGTCTGTACCAGTAAATTTTCAATTTTGAATTCGAATTTGCTGCAACATCCAGGTGAGTATTTCTCACCAGACATACGTATTTATATTTCGTAAATTATTGCAAGTGTATGTGTATGATTGCATTTCACTATTATCTGTCTGTAGTGTAATATAGAATGATGGACCCGTTTAAAATTGACATCTCATCAGTATTATCTGTTATATTATTTCTGCAGTTATGTTATTGTTTATTTACTGCTTAAATCACCACTGCAAGTTCCCTGTTATTATAGATGGTATGGGCTGAAATGATAGGCCTAATTGGTTATTATTGTTCACTTGTTCGGTTAACTGCTGTAAATTATCTTGGGATTGCGGGTTCGAAATGATAGAACCCGGAGTTGTGTAAATATCGGATTGAAATGATATAGATCCGTTTCACTTGACCTAGGCTAGAAAATCTTATACAGGCCCGTGGTTTATATATATTATTTTCTGGAAATATTTTAAATTATTTTTAAGAAATTGAGGATATTCTAGTAAAAATTTTATAATGTTTTAAATGTTAAAAATAAATAAATATAGAATAAAATTTTAGTATAACTTGTTCCAAAAATTCTGGAGTTTTGAAAGAATAAGATTTAAATTTAGAAAATTATATATATATAACAAGTATTTAGAAATAGATTTTAAATCTAAAAATCTACAACAGCATTTAAATGCTATCTTTTGAAATTTGACTAGGTTAAACTCATAACTTTAGACAGCATTTCCTGAATGCTGTAGAAATTAAGATGGATTTATTTGAAAATTTATGGAAGATTTTTGAGAATAAGTTAAACTTTGGAATTTAAATATGTAATAAATAAAAGAATCTAGAAATTGAGTTTGGATAGATTTTAAAGGAAAATATGATTTCTATTATAAAAGAAATAAATTCCAAATTTGATTGAATAAATTGAAATGGTATATTTTTAAAGAAAATGTTTAAATCAAGGATTTGAAATTAAAGGCATTTGAAATATATATATTGATTTGAAAAATATAAATACCATTTTTCAAACTATAACCACGGGTTATAATAACGGTTGGTTGGCAAAGAGACCGGGATCGGATATGGACATACTCTCTGTCGATACCGAAAACCACTTTGACAACCGTGTACGCGGTGGAGATTCCAGAATGAAGTAGGATGGTGGTGGCGGTTTCTTGAAAGGTATATACGTGGACCCGACTCCCGTGAGTTGGCATAAGGTGGCTAAAACAGGAGCGATTCTCGGATTAATGAGGTAGCTCCTCTGATCGAACACACTTCTTCGTTTGCCATTCTATTACTTTTGTGATTGTTTGGTGCGCACCTTTGATTTGGGAGTGTTGTTCGAGGTGGGCGGTTGCTGCGGCTTCGCGTTACCACCGGTCCGGATAGCAATTGGTATATCTACCCTGGCATTGCCTAGTTGTGCCGTGTCACCTACCATATCGAGCCTTGTACGAGTTTGGTTTTCTCCCGTAGCCCGTGTGGTATCCTCTAGTTGCTTCCCGATCAGGAGGAGCTATGATATTGGATGGACTACTGGGACTATTACGTGTTAAGGTGGAAAATGTAAAGCCTTAACGCTATTTAAAAGTATGTTTATTTTACTATAGACACTATTATAATAGCGTAAATATACTACATAGTAAATAGTTTAACGGATCCTTAGAGGATGGGCGATCTCAAGCATCCTTTAAGTTACTTGCTCTTTACATTACAGTACACTTGATTTAGCTTACATTATATAAGTATGTATGTCCTGACTCGAGTGTTTTGTTTTATTGTACGCTCGGGTCAGCCTGAGTTGCAGATTCAGCTTTTCTTTCTGGAGCTAGGACTAGATCACTCTTGCTAGTTGGAAGCTTCTTCGTCTTTATCTATTTTGTAATTCAAGACATTTTGGAAGACTATGTTTTATTATGGCTTAAAAATTTGTATTAAAGTTTTGAACAATGTATTTCTGTTTGTAAAAGTTTCCAGTAGCTTCATGAACCACTGTTTTTTTTTTATATTCCGCTGTGAGATTCTGATATCTGTGTCTGTGATTCTGTGTATTTGGTTCCATTTGTTCCTTAGCTATATTTACAATCTATTATTTTGAACTATTCCAGCTCGACATGTTCTATTATTGTCGAATTCGAATGGTACAAATAGTGGGTCGTTACAACTTTGCACTATGCACTACAATGAGATGTGTTTAGTTCTCCATTACTCTTCCTACTTTGTTATATTATTCATTCAGTTTTCAAAACTAAAATGACAAATCTTTTTATCTATCTATCAATAACAATTGTAATTAATAGAAATTGTGACAATTAAAACAATTGTCTCTCATTACCCAATTGTTCAGATTTATCATTCTAAGATGTAGTTCTTCCACTTGCTCCAATTTGTTGTTTATTTCGATGGAAAATAGACATGGAAAATTTTCAATTCATGCTCTCAAATTCTTCCAAAAAACTCATGTGCAACTGTCTTTCTACGCTCCTTCAAACTCCCCAGCCTTGAGCACACAAGATTGAAGATTGTTGTGTAAACTTGAATATCGAATGATAATCAACTATTGGACCTTAGTCATACTGACAATCGTTTTCAAGACAGTTGCCTATCCATGGCACAATCTACATTTCTTACGATTTGAAATCGATTTTCACAACACAAAGTAACGGTCATTCCAATTAACCGCATTCTTCCTGGTCCTTCCAGATTTGATGCACTGGACAGAACCAACTACAAACGTTTGTTTCAAAACTGCTCGTCATGTTCATGCAGTTAGAAGTTAATTATGTTATATATACCGAACACCCTTGTATCAAGGTGTCAGAAGTTGTTGCTCCAGCCATAAACCGAAACTTCACAACAGGACGTCATACCAAAGGAGAATGATGATGAAATCAAAAAAAAAATTTAAAAATGATAATAAGTTGGTAAGGGGACATATGCTCACATACATGTTAAATAAACTGTTTGATCTGATTGTTAATCAGAAATCAGCAAAGATATTTTGGGAAACACTGAAAAAGAAGTCTGGAGTAGATGATGTTGGAAAAAGTAGGTGATAAGTAAATAGTTGCATTTTTAGATGGTTGATAACAAGTAAATTATGGAGCAGATTGGTGAATACGAAGACTTGGTATTTGTCATACTCATCAAAAGAATGAACATATATAAGATCATGCAAGCCAATGTATTACTAGAAAAATTCTCATCATCTTGGAGTAATTGCAAAAACTATCTCAAGCACAAATGAAAGATTTTTCCCTTCAAAAACGAATCAATTACATGCAAATCGAGGAAGCCAATCGTTTGAATGATAAATTCAATGCTATGTTCATTGACTCTGACAACGACAATCTTGTGGAAATAAAAAATCATTATAATGTGGATAGATTCAAGAACAAAGGGAGACGATTCAGAAATTTGTTAAACAAATAATTTTCTCAAATTCTCCTAAAACTCATAAGCAACTGTTTTTCTACACTCCTTCATATTCTTCAACCTTAAGTGCACAATACTGAATATTGTTGTGTGAACCTTGAGAGCGAGCGATAATCAACGATTGAACCTCAGTTGCGTCGAAAATCACTTTAAAGATAGTGGCTTGTCCATAGCTCAACTTTCCTTTCTTACTCTTTACTAATCAGAAAATTCCAAATGTTGTAAACAAAAATAATAAAATTCAAAAGAAAATGACTCTATTATGTATGTGAAAAATCAAGTCAAAAGATGCATCAATGTAACGCAGTCAGAAGCTAGCTACCAATGTCAAAGCACAAGCACATCTTGCTGAGAATGAAGATATCATAACTGCAATCATTATGGAGGCTAACTTGATGAAAAACAAGACTGATTGGGTATTGGACTTAGGATCTTCTAGACATCTCTGCGCAAATCGGGAGTATTCCCATCAATTCCAGAATGTTGGAGAAGGTGAGCACGTATTCATGGAAAGCTCTGCTACCGATGAAGTACTACGTAGAAAAGGTTCTTCTTAAACTTACTTCTGAAGGAAAAAAACTTTGACTTTGAATGATGTATTGTACGTCACCTCCCTTCGTAGGAATTCGGTTTCTACTTCTAGTGGGTTTTAGTGAACAATGTTAAGATGAAACTTGTTTTTAATCTAGTAAAGTTGTAATAACTAGAAATGAAGTATTTATAGAAAATGCATATCTAGTTGATAGTCTATTTGTATTAAACTTTATTGTTTCTAGAAATGCAAGTACTTCTACTTTTGCTTTTGTGAATGAGTCTATTGGTCTATAGCATAATAGACAGTGACATGTGAATATAGGCTCAACTGATAGACTTAGAAGCTAAATATGATATATAAATATATATATATATATATATTATATAGAAAATGACATTTTATCTTCTAAATATTTTATACATGTTGATGTCAAACATGCTAAAAACCTTTCAACCCGGTCACTAAAAGAAGCACTGAATTATAGGAATCAATACACTCAGACTTGGCAGATTTTACGAACACAATCAACGGAGATAAATTTTGTAACCGTCATAGATGAACTTTTAAATACACTAAAATCTATCTTCTTAGATCTAAAGATGAGACTGTAGAGATGTTCTTAAAATTCAAAGCTGAAGGCGAAAATCAATTTGACCGAAAACATGGATGCCCAGTAGTGTACTGATTTCCTAGAAAGTTTCTGTGAATTATCCATAAAACTAATGCTCTTTGCACCTCCCATAAAAAATGACTAGTCGAAAGAAAAACTAGAACTATTAAGAATATGATGAATGTAATGCTTTTAAGTTCTGGTATGACTGACAATATAGGGGGAGAGTTGTTTTATCCACTTGTTATAAGCTTAATAGAGCGTCTCATAAAATAATGGATAAACCCCTTACGAATTGTGGAGAGGTTTTTCTTCGACCTAAACTTTTAGAAGTGCGGAGTGCCTAGCTAAATTGGGCTTAGACTTTAGAAAAACCGGACTCAAGACATTTGATTTGTATTCATTGGCTATGCTTATAATAGTAGTGCATATGGCTTCATGTTTTTAAATAATCGAATTATTTGTGAAGCTAGAGATGTGATATTCTTTGAAAACGTCTTTTCTTTAAAGAATGAGAGCTTTTTTTGCTTTTACATTACTACTAATGTGACATTGTCTTTACTTACTCTGTCACCTTTTTTTCAATGAATCTAACAATAAACTTAGCAGTAAAAGACAACGTATGAAGACTAACATTGGACCAAACTTTATTATTACCATTTTGGCAGAAACCCAATTTTGAAAGAATTAATGAAATCAGTGTTTCGGTACTTTTAATTAAGGAAGATCCTTGAACATACGAAGAGACAATTAATTCTAGGGATTGTAATTCTTGAAAATAAACTATTAAAAGTGAACTTGATTCTATAACATCTAACTGCTTTTGGGACTTAGCCAACCTACTTAAGGAATGCAAACCAATTAGGACTAAGTGGATCTTTAGAAAGAAATTAAAAACTAATGATTAAGATAAATTCAAACCTAGATTATTAGTCGTTGGTTTCACACAAAAAAACTTTGATTATTTTGACACTTATTCCCCAATAATCAAGGTGGGTGTTATTCGAACTTTAGTTCCATATCTGCTATTCATAATTGAATGGTACACCATATGGATTTGAAAACCGTTTTTAATGATAACTTAAAAGAAGAAATTTATGTGGAACAACTTATTAGTTGTGTGGTAAATGATCAGGAGAATAAGGTCTTCAAATGGAGAAAGTCTCTTTATGATCTAAAACAGACTCTTAAACAATGATACGAAAAATTCGATAGACCCTACTAAATAATAGTTATACAACGAATACTTCTAATTATTGTATATTCAAAGGTGTTTGGTTCTAATTGTGCGATTATATGCCTTTATGTTGATGACATGTTGAATTTGGTACGAACTTGGATCTAGTAAACGTTGCCAAAACTTTTTTATTTTCCAATTTAAGATGAAAGATTTGAAAGAGGCTGATGTAATACTAGAATTAAAAGAGAAAAACTATAACCGATTTCTTATTAATTCAATCTCACTACATAGAAAAAAAAATTAATCGTTTAATTATTTTGATGTGATCGTGTTCGATCTCTGTATGATCCTAGTATACATCTTAAAAACAACAGATGACCTAGTGCGTCATAAGATGAATATGCCAAAGTTACTGAAAACATAATGTTTCTTATGAATTATACTAAATCTGACATAGTCTACGTGAGTCGTTAGTGTAGATACACTCACAACCCCAATAACGAACGTTGAAATGCGCTTTGTCGTCTGATGAGGTACCTTAAGGGTACAGTTGATTGGTGCTTGCATTTTAACAAGTATCATGTTGTCTTGGAGGGATTTGATGATGCAAACAAGATTACTGATAATGACGAAGTTAGCTCCACTAATGGTTATGTGTTCACTTTGGGTGGAGATGTTATACCATGGAAGTCCCCTAAATAGACATGCATAGCACGATCAACTATAGAATCTGAGTTCATTGCTCTTGATTTGGTAGATCAAAAACAAAATGGTTGAAAGATTTGTTAGTAGAAATTCTACTGTGGGAAAAAATGAATGTTCCCGTTTCATTAAAGTGTGATCACGGTCCGCTATTGGAATTGCAAAGAATAATGTGTATTATGGAAAAAGAAAACACATTCCCGTCAGACACAAAATGGTCAAGTAACATCTAAAATATGTAAAACCGGAAAAGAACTTGCTAGATTCGCTCGCGAAAGGATTGCTAAGAAATATGGTCCTTGAATCTTCAAGATGAATGGGCATCAAGCCCAGAATAGAGAAAAATGAGATGGATACTCATTCATGATCAAACAAGACCACATGATTATCTTTTTCTTTCATATTTCTATGTTTAAGAAATTTATTGCTTCTTTGAATCCATGACCGGTTCTGGTGACACTTTGATGACGCACAGGATTCATTTATGAAAGTCTTAATTTTGAAATTCACGTTCATCATTAATTCATAGATAGTCTTGTTAGTGCTTATGTTACCATTTGATGGATTTTGCTTATTTATCTATGATTGAGTTTATTACTTTCATTGAATCCATTACCAGTATTTGTGGTGTTTTTGAGATGCACCTGATGGATTTTATAAATATTTTTTCTGTTAAATCTATAACTAATTTTGTGTTGCTTTTGCGATAGTACTTAATAGACTTTATTAATATTTTTCATATTAAATCTATAACCAATTTTGATGGTGCTTTTGAGAACACTTAATAGACTTTATTAACTTTTTTCCTACTTAATCCATAAACAGTATTGGTGGTGCTTTTGAGATGCACTTGATCGATTCTATTAACATTTTTCTATCAGATCCATAATCAGTCTTGGTAGTGCTTTTGAAACACAATTGATGGATTCTATTAACATTTTTCTATTCAACCCATAACCAGTCTTAGTGTTACTTTTGAGACATACTTGAT
This sequence comes from Allium cepa, assembly GCA_030765085.1. Lineage (NCBI taxonomy): Eukaryota > Viridiplantae > Streptophyta > Magnoliopsida > Asparagales > Amaryllidaceae > Allium > Allium cepa. The sequence goes on along the minus strand of CM060938.1, from coordinate 396,761,914 downwards.
AGATTTTACTTAATTTTCTAAGATTTTAGTTGATCTCTTTAAAGCACCCATGAGTTACGAAGGTAAATGTATGGCCACAAAAAGTGCATACTTATCACGAAGAAGAAGTGTAGATATCAAAAGTGTTACGAGTTGTTAGGTTTCAACAAAATGTTGTAGTTCAAGAGAAATTCACAACATGGACTAAGTTGTAGCCTCGCTTCATGTGTATCAATTAAATTAAAAAGATATCGACATATGTGTAGGAAGCTTTTGCTTAGGTTGTTATTCTTTCTTTTGTCTAGAGATTTCTTGTAATTAGTGGGGATTTTTGGATAACTACAAATAAAAAACTTTAGTCTCATATCGCCCAATATTTTGCTATTCTCTTTTCATATATATTTATTCTTCTACTAGATTAGGCTCGGGGAGTATGGATTAGCAAGCAACCTTGCACACGCACATGCACGCCAAGCGAATGGGTGTATGTGGTGCTTTGATGGCGTACTTAACATTTGGCAATGTGCACTGCAACTGGATAGGCTTGGTTCTCCATTGCTCTTCTTTCTCTTTTTTTCTATTATTCATTCGGTTCTCAAAACTGAAACGACAAATTGTTTTTATCTGCTTATTACTTATAATTATGATTAATAAAAATCATGACTCTGTTAAAAGAATTGTCTCTTCATTACCCCAACTGTTCAGATTTATAGCTTTTGACTTCTAACCTATAGTTTTTTGCACCTACATCTATTTATTGTTTTCAATACACAGAAAAAAATCCAATTCATCTCCCAAAAAAGAACTCCAAAGCAATTGTCGTTTTACACTTCTTCGAATTCTTCAATCTTGAGTGCACAAGATTGAAGATTGCTGTAAGAACCTAGAGGAGCAAACAACAATCATAGATTACACCTTGCTCGTGCCATAAATCACTTTCGGTCTGTCAAGGCACAACCTCCCGTTCTTACTCTTTGCTATCATCTTTTTCTTGCAATTACTTATCATATTTGATGGTACATCAGTATATAATACCAAGTACGGAGCACACATAATTGGATTAACAAGGAAAACCAACCGAAAGAATTGCTTCAGGATGAACCACCATTCTAAACAGCTCCAGTTGCTCTATGCAGATCCGATGAAAGTCGGTGCTTGGCAGCACAATCCCAGATGTCCCAGGCTTCTCCACACGCTGCGAAAATTCAATGGGGGAATTTGGAGAGGCTTTTCTTATTGCAGCAGCCAATGCAGCTGCAGATGACGGTTTCAAATCCTCATCTGCGCCAACATCTTCACCCACTCTGCTTCCACTGGCAGGGTCAGGTAGCGATACATGGTGGATTGAAAAGTGCGTTGTGGGGTTTTTGAAATTGGTTGGGTTTTTGGATCGGAGAAGACGATGGCTTGTTTTGTTGTAGAAGAGAGGGAGAGAGTTTTGGACTGAAAACATAATGGTTGACATTTAGGGTTTATGCAGTGCTAATTTTATGGCATTAGCGCAGAGATTCATCGCAGATTCTGAATGTGTAAGAACTAGGAAGAAATATTTTCCAGTTGAATGACGCGGAGCCACAAGATTTTATTTTTGAACTTTATCCGAATATTAGTTGGTTTGTGGTGAAATTACATTCTGACTTAAGAACTGATAGAGCAAAACCAAAAGGTTAGCAACCGACTATTAAGGCTCCCTTTTGTAGGCAAAATATGGAAACATTGAAACATTATTGTCCAAATTGTTGTTACCGTACCAGCATTTATGATTTAATTAATCAGTAAAGACGATTTATCCGAACATCAAAGATTCATGTAGGTATACAAAACTTGGGTTTCAAAAACTCTTCATCGATCTGCCAACATCAGATAGATTATACTCCAACCATGCAAAAATCACTCACTCTGCTAGTTGTTGCGTAAGAATGATATAAGCATCGTAAGCCCTAATTGAATTAACTTGTCCATATACACATTTAAAAGTTAATATCCCTAGGAAATAAAGTATCGAACTATTGGACTAAGTTAGAAAAATCCATAATTTTGATTTTTGTAACCTCCACATTATGCGTTCATGATATGAGCCAAGTGTTCAGCGTTATGATACCAAATTGGATGCTAGATAATATGAAACCGACCTTACAAGACACAAAAACATGTTTGATCGTTTTATTTTTTCATTTCATGACATTCACGAAATGTTTACCTTTGTTGGATATTGGATATTTGATTGTTTGAATAAATGTTCTCTACTTGGGGTTTGTACCATCAGTAAGGTAATAACTCATGCCAAGAAGATGCCCATCAATCTCTTGGGTGATGTACTCCATTTGCAAGACCAAAGAAAAATTATGATTGCTCGAGCGTGTTAATATCGTCTATCGAACCAAATACATCAAAAAATTAATGCTAGAAAAATAATCATAAGAAGTCGTTGCCTCCAATATTAAGAATGGTTCTTTTCTTATGGAGTATTTAATAAAAGCTGGATATGATAACGATCTCTTTTGTCCATATGACTTATGACAAAATTGGTAAAGAGTTTGTTACTTTGATAATTTCCATTGGTACGATTTAAATTTAATTGACCTCTAAATGAGATTGATAAAGCAATCGATTATTTGAAGAAAGAATTCAAAGTGAAAGATCTCGAAAAAACCGAGTATTGTCTTGACCTACAGATCGAGCATAATGTTAATGACATATTGATCCATCAGACTACATTGAGAAAATTCTAAAGTGCTTTTAAATAATAAAAACATCCATCCGGTATGTTTATAGTTGTTTGATCTTTAAATACTAAAAAGAACTCTTACTACCCAAAGAACATAATAAAAATGTACTTAGTCCATAATTATCATATCCCGATGCCTTTGATACATTATTATATTTAGCACAATGCACAAGACCAAATGTTATACTATCTATGAACTTTCCAGCAAGATATAGTTTTGCACCTACACAAAGACCATCGTGGAACATCTAATTTAGGTTTGTTGTATTCTAATATGAGCAATTATCCAAATTTAGTTGGTTATCCAGGACCCACGAAAAGAAAGACCGTAAATGTTACACTATATTTTACCGAGGGTATTCTGTAATATTTTGCATAATAAATTCCTTCGACACTAAGACATTCAAAATAGAAATAATCTTATTCGGTGAAGACTAAGTTAAAAATGTTCTTATAGTCGAAATGTCGAGCAATCATACATTAAGATATTTGGTAATCTCTCATATAAATGACAAAACGATAATTAGCCAAAGGCATTAAATACCGAGAGTGTAAGCTTATGTTAAGTGCAGGAACGTCCAAGACCATATCCCAATGGCAAGGCGATTAAACATAGATTTTAAGTTACGAATTCGAATCTTGCATAGACTGATTTGAACCTTGGGCACATTTAGACTTGTAGTATGTGTATACTATCTTAAACATGTAGTACTAGTAGGTTACCACACATTATGAAGTATCAATTTCAAAAAAGGAGTGTAGGAACTCGGGTGTCGAGAAAAAAGGAGGTATCATTAAGGCACTTTACATAACGAAGGAAGATCAACCTAAGAACAAGAGCCTTGGATAACATATGACATCACTGTTATGAAACTATGTAATTTCAATCATTCAACGATGATACATGTTAACACTAGGCCTAACTTCTTGATATGTCGACATGCATCAACAAATAACAAGTCATCAGTTTGCATCAATCAATATATAAATAGATTGCCATAAGTTTCTCAATAATAATCCTCCAATCATTCAAGTCAACAATCCATGGCTAAATTTCTCCAGTGATAGTTGAGCAACAATATTACAATAAGTAGACGTGGATCCTACCGTAAATGGATGAGTAATACAAATAATAAGACAAAAGTGATATTTTATATCTTAGAGAGAAATGTGTTAAATGGATATCACATTAATTTTTGTATCTTTGAAAATAATCTAAATTAGAAAAGTATTAACTATGGATGTAGAGGGTTTCCACAAACCACTATAAATCTATGTGTCTCTTACTTTGTTTCATTTACATTTAGAATTTACTACTTCTCTTTGACATTTATTACTACTTAGTTATTATAAGCTCGATTTAGTCTAACAGCCATGCATATCGTTTCACTAAAGTCGACCTTCGATCATTAATCATTGAACGACAAAAGATTGCTTCAATAATTTAGAGATAGAAGGAGGATTCGAGCCTCCATCTCTTTAGATCTCGGCTACCTAATTTACTCTCTACTTTTATCAAGTTTAGCATGGATCAAGACATCAGACTCCCGTCGAAGAAACTTATTTTTCAGATCTGGCATTAAGCATCAAAATTCTACTGATGAATGAGGAATATAATCAACGATGAGCTGTCTTAGTCTTGAAAATTGATGATGAAAGCGAATACGGTGCCTAAACCAAACCCTTAAGTCCCTCCACATTAAGAATCTATAGGAGTATCTTAAAGACCCATTGCAGGAATATGCACAATTTAGGAAAATGGTCCATGCCATGAATTAGGAGACAAAGGAGTTATCTATTTAGTTACTCAAAGGCTCTAACTAAAGCTCAAAGACAAAAATATGATGATAAAACAAAAAAATTCTAGAAAAGGAAGAAAACTTACCCTTACATCCTTTAAATAATTCCATTTCACACATTTTCCTTAAAAACTAAGAGATTATACCATACACGAGCCATCCTCTACAAAATCATAAAGCTAATCAGGGATATGCCTTCTATCTATCTAATCTAAAGAATGGACATGACAATAATGATTGTCGCCAACTCAAAAACATTGTTGGAAAATTTATTCATAAGAATTTACTTTCAAAGTCCGTGTTAAAAAATAGTTTTAGTATATTGCTTCTCTTTGTTCGCAGCTTATTATATTTGAAAATTGCTCGTTATTCGAAGTTATCTTCAAGCATCGGTTAATATTAAATCTTGGTTATATTTGGTTTTCTATGTCAAAAAATATTTGTTAAGTCTCTCATCTTGCATTTGGGTCTAAGGATAATATATTTTTAGACTTCTCTCTCTAATTATTATAATTATGGCTCATGATTTTCTATTTTTCTTCAAAGTTCTCTATGGATCATGGATCTCTAAAATTATCGGTATCATGGATCTTTGGTATTATATAATTATCAGATTCCTTAGATCCATGAATGCTTGGTATTATAATAAGTTGGTTTTCTTTATCGTCTTTTATACATTATTTTAGTATGATGCATCTTTGGCTTATAGAATTTCCAATTGATTATTATTTTGTCTTATCAGATATATTGGTCTTATTATGAACTTCTGGTTTTCTAAACTTCAACATTATTGTCGGACTTCTTATGGATTTCTATGGTCTTCTATATAGCCATATAGGCTATTAGATATTTACAAGTGCACTTCCTACCGGGTTTACTTGATATTGAATTAAATTAAGTTATGATGTCTACTACTCCTAACGTCTAAAATTAGTAATGAATGCAGTTAAAATACGCTTGCACAATAATCTCAAATATCAAGAACAATGAGTCGTTGGTAATGTAATAAAAAATCCAGAATAAGAACGAAATGGGGAAAACCTCATAGTTGAATCAGAAAACAATATATGCACTACCTTAACAAATTAATATCATATAAGACCCAACTCATCAAAATAAGATTTAATCTTCATATATATATATATATATATATATATATATATATATATCAATCAACATTATTAAATTTAAAATTGATACAGCTATAACACATGAAATATACCAAGTAAACAACCTATAGATGTAGCCTGCATCTATCATCTTTTTCCTCTTTTGCTTCCTGCCGTATTCTTTACAAACGGTAGGGTTAGGGGTATACCCAAGGAGCAGTTATGTCTACTTTATATTATCCAACTCTGTAACCAATTTTTTTCGTAATGAAGGTATTTGGTATACGTTATATACTTGTTATATTATGATATAATTAATCAAGTAATTAATTCAAAGTACATTGGTTAAAAAATCTGTAAATGATATGTTATATAATAATAATTATTAATTATAATCATTATAAAATTACAATTTTGGATAATATATTATTTTAAATATTCCTAGTTAAGATGTTTCGAGGAAAAATATCGACGCATCTATTCAGAGTAGAATACGTAACACTCTTCAAATGTTAGGTAGTGCATTACTCATGGCTGATGAGGGAACTAAGGGATTATGTACTCATAATTATTGGATAATTATAGAATGACTCGCCCGAGAGTTTTCTATTTATTAATAGCAATTAAGGTCAAACAAGAAACCTCAAAGCTATGATAACACACAATTGCCTCAACTTGAAAACATAGTTTAAGTTCAATGTGGTTACTCTACTTTGATTATTGTTAAATCATGGCATAACGACCATCAAGTGACTATAGTTGGGTTTGAATTAAAGCATGGAAGTGAAACACTATTCAATAGAGAATTTGTCTCCGCGGTTATATAAGGTTAGTATCAAGGTCAACTATAGTCAACTCACGGTCAAAATCTCTAACTAGAGTAATATCGTTTAATAATAAATGTTATAATTGAACGAGGACATTGTTTAAGGACTAACCAAGTTGAATGTGGATAATATTAGAATTTTGTTGTTAACAGGCTTTTTGACCAAGCAGATCTTCAAATGGAAGTTAGAATGTCAAGATGAAGACGAGATGATTCATGAACTTAGAAATGTACTTAGAAGGATCATAGGTCCATACTCAATAAGTTTCAAATGTAAAAGAGCAAAGCAGACCACTTGGTACCAAGAGGAATCACTTGGTACCAAGAACTTTTGCTCCACTATGGACCTCCCAAACCACTTGTACATGGAATACAAGTTTAAGTGATTGTCACAACATGCTACATGCTTCCCTTCAAGAATAAACAAGTAATTCCAAGAATTCATGAGAAGAAAGCAGGAAAAGACGAGCAATATTGGAAACTATCAGAAGTGACTCAAATCCTCAAGGAAAAGAGTTCACAACACAATGAATCTGAGATAGGAAGGTAAGTAGAAGAAGAAGGGGAGGATTTCATCACAAAAGCCCATCCGTACAGAGATGTTTCTCTCGGTACTGAGAGTTTTTTATGAGAGATTGGGCCGATATCGGCTCCCCTACACCCTTTGACCTAAATCAAGGCCTTCTACTTCATGGGCCATCGATTCTACTGGTGAATTCCCCTATAAATACAGATCCTATAGCTACTAAAATAGGACTTTTAGCATTTTATCTTCTTTATCTCTTATCTCTCCTCCATGGTTGTCACTAAGGAAGCTACTAATTGATGTTCTAGACTATAGATCAGTAAAATCCTTGTACTAATGAACCTATACCTCTTCAAATCTCTCTAAAACTCACTCAAATCTACGAATCCTATAGTGGATGTAGGCTAGATATTTCCGAACCATTATAAAAATCTCGACATGTTTACTGTTCTTCTTATATTTTCTGCTAAGTCTCAACTTTTCAACAAGTTTTGGGTGTTGTGCCACTTTTGGCGTCAACATTTTGATGCTTTCATTGAGATGGTTGGTTCTCATGATTAGACCTAGCTTGCTATTGTAGGTTTAGAGAGATCCAATGGGTATAGCCAAAAAAAAATTTTTGAAGGATTAGAAACTTGCTATAAAAATCAATGTCTCCGAGGAGATTTGAAAGATCCTCAAGAGTAGTTATTGGCGGCAATGAAGGAAATGATCACCAGTTGAAAGTTAGTAATCCACCAGCAATACCGGGATCATCTACTCAGCAAGAGATCGTCGCCGGAGCTGAATTCAACAAGACGATGTTGGATCTTAACCAACAGTTAGTGGATAGTCAAAAGGCTGTATTGGGTAGAATAGATGCTAACATGACTTTGTTAACCCAACAAATATAGGGCCAAGAAGAAGCAAGAGGGAGACTTCGTGCATGATTTGATGAAGAAAACTCATATGTTTCAGGTCGAAATAGGTAGAATGGCAAATAGAAATGGAAGGAAAAAGTTGTTGGAACAACGAAAGAGATTGCTGGAGGATGTCGAAATGCATCCACCAAATGAAGAAAACTCATACTGAGAGGCTTTCTGAATAACAAAGGGAGCCAAGAGTTGAAGCTTGAAATTATCTGACTTAGAGGGTGATCCACTCACTCTACTAGTTGTTGTGTAAGAATGATATGAGCATCATAATCCCTAATTGAATTAACTTGTCCATATACACGTTTAAAAGTTAACATCCCGAGGAAATAAAGTATCGAACTATTGGACTAAGTTAGAATAATCCATAATTTGATTTTTGTAACCTCCACATTATGAGTCCATGATATGAGCCAAGTGTTCAGAGTTATGATACCAAATTGGATGATGGATAATACGAAGCCGGCCTTACAAGACACAAAAATTTTTTTAATCATTTTATGACATTCACGAAATGTTTACCTTTGTTGGATATTGGATATTTGATTGCTTGAGTAAATTTTATCCACTTGGGGTTTGTACCATCAGTAAGGTAATAACTCATGCCAAGAAGATGCCCATCAATCTCTTAGGTGATGTACTCCATTTGCAAGATCAAAGAAAATTTATGATTGCTCGAGCGTGTTAATATCGTCTATCGAACCAAATACACCAAAAAATGAATGCTAGAAAAACAATCATAAGAAGTCGCTACCTCCAATATTAAGGATGGTTCTTTTCTTATGAAGTATTTAATAAAAGTTGGATATGATAATGATCTCTTTTGTCCATATGACTTATGACGAAATTGGTAAAGAGTTTGTTACTTTGATAATTTCCATTGGTACTTAATTGACCTCTAAATGAGATTGATAAAGCAATCGATTATCTGAAGAAAGAATTAAAAGTGAAAGATCTCAAAAAAACCAAGTATTGTCTTGACCTACAGATCAAGCATAGTGTTAATGACATATTGATCCATCAGACTATATTGAGAAAATTCTAAAGCGCTTTTAAATAATAAAAATATCCATTCGGTATGTTTATAGTTGTTTGATCTTTAGATACTAAAAAGAACTCTTATTACCTAAAGAACATGATAAAAATGTACTTAGTCCATAATTATCATATCCCGATGCCTTTGATACATTATTATATTTAGCACAATGCACAAGACCAAATGTTATACTATCTATGAACTTTCCAGCAAGATATAGTTTTGCACCTACACAAAGGCCATCGTGGAATATCTAATTTAGGTTTATTGTATTCTAATATGAGCAATTATCCAAATTTAGTTGGTTATCTAGGACCCATGATAAGAAAGACCGTAAATGTTACACTATATTTTATCGAGGGTATTCTGTAATATTTTGCATAATAAATTCCTTCGGCACTAAGACATTCAAAATAGAAATAATCTTATTTGGTGAAGACTAAGTTAAAATTGTTCTTATAGTCGAATCGTCGAGCAATCATACATTAAGATATTTGGTAATCTCTCATTTAAATGACAAAATGATAATTAGCCAAAGGCATTAAATACCGAGAGTGTAAGCTTATGTTAAGTGCAGGAACGTCCAAGACCACATCCCAATGGCAAGACGATCAAACATAGATTTTAAGTTACGAATTCGAATCTTGCGTAGACTGATTTGAACCTTGGGCACATTTAGACTTGTAGTATGTATATACTATCTAAAACATGTAGTACTAGTAGGTTACCACACATTATGAAGTATCGATTTCAAAAAAGGAATGTAGGAACTCAGTTGTCGAGAAAAAAGGAGTTTAAGGCACTTTACATAACGAAGGAAGATCAACCTAAGAACAAGAGCCTTAGATAACATATGACATCACTATTATGAAACTATGTAATTTCAATCATTCAACGATGATACATGTTAACATTAGACCTAACTTCTTGATATATCGACATGCATCAACAAATAACAAGTCATCGGTTTGCGTCAATCAATATATAAACAGATTGCCATAAGTTTCTCAATAATAATCCTCCAATCATTCAAGTCAACAATCCATGGCTAAATCTCTCCAATGATGGTTGAGCAACAATATTATAATAAGTAGACATGGATCCTACCTTAAATGGACGAGTAATTCGAATAATAATACTAAAGTTATATTATATATCTTAGAGAGAAATGTGTTAAATGGATATCATATTAATTCTTGTATCTTTGAAAAATAATCTAAATTACAAAAGTATTAACTGTGGATGTTGAGGTTTTCCACAAACCACTATAAATCTATGTGTCTCTTGCTTTGTTTCATTTACTTTTAGAATTTACTACCTCTCTTTGACATTTATTACTACTTAGTTATTATAATCTCGATTTAGTCTAACAATCATGCATATTGTTTCACTAAAGTTGACCTTCGATCGTTAATCATTGAACAATAAAAGATTGCTTCAATAATTTAGAGATAGAAGGAGGATTCGAGACTCCATCTCTTTAGATCTCGGCTACCTAATTTACTCTCTACTTTTATCAAGTTCAACGTGGATCAAGACACCACACTCCTGTCGAAGAAACTTATTTTTCAGATCTGGCATTAAGCATCAAAATTCTACTAATGAATGAGGAATATAATCAATGATGAGCTGTCTTAGTCTTGAAAATTGATGATGAAAGCGAACACGGTTCCTAAACGAAACCCTTTAGTCCCTCCACATTAAGAATCTCTAGGAGTATCTTAAAGACCCATTGCAGGAATATGCACAATTTAGGAAAATGGTCCATGCCATGAATTAGGAGACAAAGGAGTTATCTATTTAGTTACTCAAAGGCTCTAACCAAAGCTCAAAGACAAAAATATGATGATAAAACTAAAAAATTCTAGAAAAGGAAGAAACCTTATCCTTACACTCCTTTAAATAATTCCATTTCACACATTTTCCTTAAAAACTGAGAGATTATACCATACACGAGCCATCCTCTACAAAACCATAAAGCTAATAAGCGATATGCCTTCTATCTATCTCATCTAAAGAATGGACATGACAATAATGACTATCGCCAACTCAAAAACATTGTTGGAAAATTTATTCATAAGAATTTACTTTCAAAGTCCGTGTTAAAAATTAGTTTTAGTATTTTGCTTCTCTTTGTTCGCAACTTATTATATTTGAAAATTGCTCGTTATTCGAAGTTATCTTCAAGCATCGGTTAATATTAAATCTTCGTTATATTTGGTTTTCTATGTCAAAAAATATTTGTTAAGTCTCTCATCTTGCATTTGGGTCTAAGGATAATATATTTTTAGACTTCTCTCTCTGATTATTATAATTATGGCTCATGATTTTCTATTTTTCTTCAGAGTTCTCTATGGATCATGCATCTCTAAAATTATCGGTATCATGGATCTTTGGTATTATATAATTATCAGATTCCTCGGATCCATGAATGTTTGGTATTATAATAAGTTGATTTTCTTTATGGTCTTTTATATATTGTTTTAGTATGATGCATCTTCGGCTTACAGAATTTCCATTAGATTATTATTTTGTCTTATCAGATATATTGGTCTTATTATGAACTTTTGGTTTTCTAAACTTCAACATTATTATTGGACTTCTTATGGATTTCTATGGTCTTCTATATACCCATATAGGCTATTAGATATTTACAAGTGCACTTTCTACCGGGTTTACTTGATATTGAATTAAATTAAGTTATGATGTCTACTATTCTTAACGTCTAAAATTAGTAATGAATGTAGTCAAAATACGCTTGCACGATAATCTCAAATATCAAGAACAATGAGTCGTTTGTAATGTAATTAAAAATCCAGAATAAGAACAAAATGGGGAAAACCTCATAGTGAAATTAGAAAACAATATATGTACTACCTTAACAAATTAATATCATGTTAGACCCAATTCATCAAAATAAGATTTACATCTTCATATATATATATATATATATATATATATATATATATATATATATATATCAATCAACATTATTAAATTTATAATTGATACAACTATAGCACATGAAATATACCAAGCAAACAACCTATAGATGTAGCTTGCATCTATCATCTTTTTCCTCTTTTGCTTCCTGTCGTATTCTTTACAAACGGTAGGGTTAGGGATATACCCAAGGAGCAGTTATGTCTACTTTATATTATCCAACTCTGTAACCAGTTTTTTTCCATAATAAAGGTATTTGGTATACGTTATATACTTGTTATATTATGATATAATTAATCAAGTAATTAATTCAAAGTACATTGGTTAAAAACTCCGAAAATGATATGTTATATAATTATAATTATAATTAATTATAATCATTATAAAATTACTACAATTTTGGATAATATATTATTTTCCTAGTTAAGATGTTTCAAGAAAAAATATCGACGCATCTATTCGGAGCAGAATACGTAACACTCTTCAAATGTTAGGTAGTGCATTACTCATGGCTGATGGGGGAACTAAGGGGTTATGTACTCATAATTATTGGATAATTATAGAATGACTCACCCGAGAGTTTTCTATTTATTAATAACAACTAAGTTCAAACAAGAAACCTCAAAGTGATGATATCACAAAACCGCCTCAACTTGGAAACGTAGTTTAAATTCAATGTGGTTACTCTACTTTGATTATTGTTAAATCATGGCATGACGACCATCAAGTGACTATAGTTGGGTTGGAATTAAAGCATGGAAGTGAAACACTATTCAATAGAGAATTCGTCTCCTCAGTTATATAAGGTTAGTATCAAGGTCAACTATAGTCAACTCAAGGTTAAAATCTCTAACTTGAGTAATATCGTTTAATAATAATTATAATTGAACGAGGACATTGTTTAAGGACTAACCAAGTTGAATGTGGATAATATTAGAATTTTGTTGTTAACCGGCTTTTTGACCAAGCAGATCTTCAAATGGAAGTTAGAATGTCAAGATGAAGACGAGATGATTCACGAACTTAGAAATGTACTTAGAAGGATCGTAGGACTGTACTCAGTAAGTTTCAAATGTAAAAGAGCAAAGCAGACCACTTGGTACCAAGAGGAATCGCTTTGTACCAAGAACTTTTACTCCACTATGGACCTTCCAAACCACTTGTACTTGAAATACAAGCTTAAGTGATTGTCACAACATGCTACATGCTTCCCTTCAAGAATAAACAAGTAATTCCAAGAATTCATGAGAAGAAAGCAAAAAAAGCAGGAAAAGACGGGCAATATTGGAAACTATCAGAAGTGATTCAAATCCTCAAGGAAAAGAGTTCACAACACAATGAATCTGAGATAGGAAGGCTAAGTAGAAGAAGAAGGGGAGGATTTCATCACAAAAGCCCATCCGTATTGAGAGGTTTCTCTCGGTACTGAGAGTTATTTATGAGAGATTGGGCCGATATCGGCGCCCCTGCACCTTTTGACCTGAATCAGTGCCTTCTACTTCATGGGCCATCGATTCTACTGGTGGATTCCCCTATAAATACAAATCCTATAGCTACTAAAATAGGAATTTTAGCGTTTTATCTTCTTTATCTCTTATCTCTCCTCCATGGTTGTCACTAAGGAAGCTACTAATTAATGTTCTAGACTTTAGATCAGTAAAATCCTTGTACTAGTGAACCTAAACCTCTTAAAATCTCTCTAAAACTCACTCAAATCTACAAATCAATAAAAGCTATAGTGGACGTAGGCTAGAGATTTCCGAACCATTATAAAAACCTCGACATTCTTACTATTTTTCTTATATTTTCTGCTAAGTCTCAACTTCTCAACAGGTTTTGAGTGTTGTGCCACTTTTGGCGTCAACATTCTGATGCTTTCATTGAGAGGGTTGGTTTTCATGATTAGACCTAGCTTTCTATTGTAGGTTTAGAGAGATCCAATGGTTATATCCAAAAGATTTTCTTTGAAGGATTTGAAACTTGCTATATAAATCAATGCCGCCGAGGAGATTTGAAAGATCCTCAAGAGTAGTTGTTGGAGGCAATGAAGGAAATACTTACTAGTTGAAAGTTAGTAATCCATCAGCAATACCAGGATCATCTACTCAGCAAGAGCTGGTCGCCAGGGCTAAATTCAACAAGACGTTGTTGGATCTTAACCAACAGTTAGTGGATAGTCAAAAGGCTGTATTGGGTAGAATAAATGCTAGCATAACTTTGTTCACCCAGCAAATATAGGGCCAAGAAGAAGCAAGAGGGAGACTTCGTGCATGATTTGATGAAGAAAACTCATATGTTTCTGGTCGAAATAGGTAGAATGGAAAATAGAAATGGAAGGAAAAAATTGTTGGAACAACGAAAGAGCTTGCTGGAGTAAGTCGGAATGCATCCTCCAAATGAAGATAATTCATACTGAGAGGCTTTCTGAATAACAAAGAGAGCCAGGAGTTGAACCTTGAAATTATCTGACTTAGAGGGTGATCTACAACTTGATGATGTGATTACGGACTGGATATTGGAGCTAATGAATATGGAGTTCAAACAACTGCAACAGAACCAACTTCTTGCGACTAGAAGACTGGAGGAGTCATTCTCCCAAAGACTAAAGAACCTAGACTTAATGGGCAAACCAAGATCATTTGTAGAGTCAAACACTCAGTGTGGCTCCTAATAGTCATACTTTGGAATATCGTACCAACGAGGAATACATAGTTGATATGGTTAAATGGTTGGTACAGGAAAGTAGAGGAAAAAAGAACAAGGATTGGGTTTTGCACCAAGCAGAATTCTATTTATGGAAAATATTCTAAAGGAGGAGGAGTATCCTAGGAAGTTTACAATGTCGACTATGCCATTGTATAAATGGGACTATCGATCCTAGGAAATATTTACTCAAGTATGAATGACACATGGATAGTGCTAGGGCGATGGATGTTGTTTGATGTAGATGTTTTCCTATCTTCTTGGAAGGAGTTTCATTGATGTGGTTCACTAAGCTCATGCCGAGATCATATCGACTTTTGATGAATTGACTAGAAAGTTCAAAAAGCAATTTCAAATCCACACTACTCGACCTAAGGGCATGATGTCTTCAAGCCTGTCTCAAGGACCCAAGGAGTCATTGAAGGGGTTCTTGAATTGGTTTAATATTGCTATTACAGAATTGAGTAATCCGACGGAGCATCTGGTATTTTTGGCGTTGGTCCGAGGCATACACTGCGACATGGATTTTAATGGATGGCTGAAAATGAAGCAACCTACGACTATGGAAGAGTTTGATCAGATTACTAATCAGTTCTTGCAATTGGAAAAGGCGAGTCTAGCCTTAGGAAAAACTCATGACAGACAGTCAACGAAAGTTAGCCAGAGAAATACAGTAATTAAATAAGTTAGAAAAAACTTTGGTAACATGGTAGTCAATGTTGAAGACTTTTGTAACCAGAAGAAAATGAACCAAGGTCTTGGTGGTAGGCATAATAACATTAAGAAATGTCCAAGGAATATGAAATTGGAGATTACACACCTCTGAATGATACAATGGAAAACATATACCTTACTACTCAAGGAACGGAATGATATAAGAAGCCATTTAGGAAGGAGGCAACTAAGCAGGAAAGATGATTCAGAGAGTTCTGTTATTTCCATAAACCTAATCGACACAACATAAACGAGTGTTGGTATTTGAGAGATCTCAATACGGAATTGATAAGAAAAAAAATAAGCTTTAGTAGTACGTTGAAGAGCCACAAGAAGGTTGTCAACCTATGAGGACCCCAAGGGCCTCTTGCTCAAGGGAATCAGCCTGGACTAAGTGGAAAAGGGCTAGGCATAATGATATAAATTAATTATCAACGGAAATATTTGAAGGACCCCATTTAACGAAGAAAAGCTGGAGAAAATGGAACATTACGTGAGTTTGCTAAAGCACGTACCAAAGGATGATTTATCTGTCGTAGAAGATGAAGCTTTGACAAAGAAGCAAAGGATGATAACCGATGATAGTCTTTAGGAATATGGATGCAAATGGAGTCGAAGCGCCAACTTTCAACCTCATGGTGATAAAGTTGGAATCGGATCAACAACAATACGTCGGGTCTTGGTGGATACTAGAAGTTCTATGAACATAAAGTTCAGGAGAACATTTGATTAGATAAAGATCAACATAAAGGAGATGACATCTTGTAAAACTAAAATTCAAGGGTTTACAGGCGAAATGAAACAACCAGTTGAGATGATTGATTTTCCTGTGGAATTTGGCAAAGGAGATCGTAGAATAGTCTAGATTCATAAATTCATTATAGTGGATGAATATTCGCATCTGTGTAGTTAATTCCCCACTATTACCCCGCTATAACCCTGCTATATCTCATAGTATATTTCTACAGCTATGATTTTTCCATATAGCCCAAAATATAGCCTTTCCGCTTTAAGCCCCGCTATATTCCACTACATTTCGATATTTCCGCTATATATTCTTTAAAAAAATGAATTGAAAAATGACATTTATACGTTATAAAAATTATGAAATTAATTTATTTAGTTGAATTTTTAATATATTTTCAAAAATGAAAATACTCTAATATTCTACTAAATTCAATTATCTTACATAACTGTTTTATGTTTATTTACAGTTTGCACATGTTTTTATTTAAAATTATTTGTGTATTAATTATAATTCAATAGAATGTTAATTTTTCATTTACTTACCATTTATATATTTGTAAGAACATTAAATACGAGGTTTATATGCTATTTTAAAGTCATCTGCTATATCCTGTTATATCCTTGCTGTATCCTCACTATAACTTTCTGCACCTCTGCCACATTGAATCTGTCGAGCGCTTTAACTGCACAGTCTCACATATAACACCTTTTTAGGCCTTGGTATTTTAGAATAGCATTGGCTCCTTAGTATTCGGTAATGAAGTTCACCTCGGAGAACGAGGTTGGATCAGTAAAAGGAGACCAGAGCATTGGAAGGGAATGTTACGTTGAGGAATTGAGAGAAGCAAACCGAAGTAAGAAAGGTAAGAATGTTTAGAGGACTCTACACATTTAGGATTCCCAAGCATAGCAATTAAATCTTAGACCCTGGCTTAGGAACCATAACAGGATTGGTAAGGCAATGGATCCTAGGAAGAAATCAGGGGAAGGGCGACCAACACCGGTTGAGCTGACGACGAATGTTCCAATCGATATGGATGATCCAATTCAGATCCTGAAGATTGTATCTCAACTCAATGCTAACTTAAGGAAGGAGTTGGTTAGCTTCCTCTGAGGAAATTTGGTTGTAATCGCTTGGGACACATTTAAAGTGTGATAAATCACCGGAGACAGCATATCACGTCGAAAAGTATACATCGGTAAATAGAAAAGGCACGGTTTGGGTCCAGAGTAACCTGTTGTGTTAAAGAAAGAAGTGGATAAACTGATGGTGAATGGCTTTATCCGCGATGCTTTATGCCTCAATTAGGTATCCAACCCTGTGTTGGTCAAGAAGTCAAACGAAAAATGGAGAACATGTGTCGACTACTTGGTTTTAAATAAGGCATGCACGAAGGAAGCTTTTCTTTGCCTAGGATTGACCAGTCAGTGGACGAGACTGCAGTATATAAGTTGCTCTCATTTATGGTTGTCTGTTCAGGTTATAATTAGATTCTGCATGGCATTTTGGACTACAATATTAGATTCTATCCAAAATGCCGTCTAGATCAGGGGAATACTAGCTTTATAATGAATTTAGGATTATAGTGCTATCGAGTAATGCCATTCGGTTTGAAGAATACCCATGCTACTTACCAGAGGTTGGTAAATTTTATGTTCAAGAATCAAATAGGACAGACAATAAAGGTATATGTGGATGACATGCTTTTGGAGTCATGAGTATCATCAAACCATCTGGATTATCTTTCGAAAATTTCCGAGGTATTGTGGAAATATGGAATAAAGCTGAATTCATTGAAATATTCTTTCGGGTAGCATAAAGAAAATTTCTAGGATTTATTGTTAATGCGAAGGTTATTGAGAATAATCCACAATAGATTAGCACCCTGAGGAACATAATGTAACACCCTGTGAGTTTTAATAATGAATTAAAATTTTAGTAAAAATAAATAAAATAAAATGTAAATTTACATAAATGACGAAATAGTAAATTTTCACAAATAAAATTTTGGAAAATTTTACTTTTCCATTATATAATTAGATTTTTCTAGTCCAAATTCATATATATACATATACATATATATATATAAATTGTCAAAAATGGATAACGTATAAAGAAGATACGGAGCATTTACCGTAGCTTGCATCTTGTGTCTATTTTGAAAAAAGGGATTAATGCTAGAATAAAGAAAAACTTATTTGTTAAGAAATAAGTTAAATGTGTATGAATTACACTAATGAAGGAAATGGAAGATAAAGGGGTACGATGTGGTATATGTATTTAAAAGAGAAGAATTGAAAGATATTCATGTGCGCAAATGTAAGAGTTTATTTTGAAAAGGGAGCATTTCATAAAAAAGTTACACAATTGTAATTTTGGAAAATAAATGTATAATAAAGTAGCAATTATCTTAAAAGAAGTATGTAAAAATAGATACTAAATAATAGGGACATTTATTACCAAACATAGAAAGTTCAGGTTTGAATGGAGATATGTCAATATGTTTAAATAAGGAAGCATGCAACATTATAAGAAGGAAAACAATAAATTAATGCAGTGAATGTTAATTGGAGAAAAGGAAGATATTAATGCATGTTTGAAAAGAATAACAGTTTATGCAAGAGAAAAGGTTTACTTTTAAAACCTGGCATTTAATAAAAGTTAAACGTTTTGAAAGATATGTTTAAAAATTATATGTTTGGATAATAATTTGTTTTAAGGGAAATATAGAGCAAAGATGTTAGTTAACAAGATATGTAATAGAAATTAAGAGTATTAATTAAGATTAGAACCTTAATCGACTGACTTAAGTGATAAATTTGCTGCATTGATTTGGGCAATGTAATTGTTGGAAAAGGAAAAGGGTTTGTTTATACAAATAAAGGGACACGAATAAAGAAATGATTTTTATATAAATAATTCTTCACTAGAGTTCTTCAATAAGTAAAGAGGAAACCAACATGTATGTGTATAAATATGTATGTAGGGCTGTCAATTTCCAGCACGATCCGAAACACGACCCGAAGGTTACACAGAAATTAGCAGGTTAACCCGACTCGGTTAAGTTAGCAGGTCATTTTTGTGTCAACCCGAATTTGACCCGTTATTAACGGGTGAGTTTTGGGTTGACCAAATTTGACCCATTTATACTTATATGGGTTGACCCGACCCGATTATGACCAATGAAATACAAATATGAACCGTTTATAACCTATTTATACTTATATGGGTTGACCCGACTCCAAT
The DNA here is from genome assembly GCA_030765085.1 of Allium cepa. NCBI lineage: Eukaryota > Viridiplantae > Streptophyta > Magnoliopsida > Asparagales > Amaryllidaceae > Allium > Allium cepa. Next base: position 396,742,646 of record CM060938.1, on the reverse strand, counting down.
ATGACCCGTGAACCCAAATTTGACCCGTTTATAATCCATTTATGACCCGTTTATAACCCATTTATACCTTATATGTGTTGATTTGACCCATTTACGAACTGACCTGGTTATAACCAGGTTACATGGGTTGGGTAAGGTCAACCCGTTTATAATCGAGTAGGGTTCGGATTGAGCTATTTCCGACCTGTTTAATAAACGAGTTGACCCAACCCATTTAAAATCAACCCAAACTCGACTTGACCTGACCCATTGATAGCCCTATATGTATGAGTGTGTGTGAATATACTTTTGAATTAAATACTTGGTACTTTCCATATTTAACTTTAGCAGTAAAGTGTAAAATGTGAATAAGTATTATGGACTAAACTGGAATAAATGAATTAATTGGCTTAACATAATTGATGGTTATGGGAAGATTTTATCTAGAAAGGAAACTAAATAAAAATTGATTTATTGATTGATTGATGTTATGGGCATGTACATATATTGTTAACCTTAGAAAGAGATTTGACATATTATTTAAAAACATGTCCAGGTTCATTGGATTAAATCTAATGGTCCAGGTTTAATAAGATAGGATTATTTGGAAATAAAGCAATCAATAAATGATTAGGATTTATATAGATCTCCTAAAAATTAAACCAATAACCTAACCTAACTCTTGGCTCTTTTCTCTAATCCTAGTTGTTGTCATCTTCTTACCTCTCCTCCATTATTTCTTATATTTACATATAAATAAACAAAAATAAAATCAAAATTAAAGAACGAGATTATATAAGATCTTGTGATTTGAGAGAAGACTAAGCGGATCTAGGAAGAAAATAGTAGGATTGGGACCGAAATACAGTATTTAAAGATTGAAGTTAAAGCTAAGGATTTATGTAAGGGGAATTAATCTCAATCAAAACTCAAAGTCCTTATCCTAATCAAGACGAGTAATAATTTATACCATCTCTATTTTTGTTTTTATCATATGTTTTGGGATTTAAGATTAGATCCATTCTTTTATGTTTTGGATGATGATATGCTTGGATTTGTAGCATGTTTGGTTTGATTATTTTGCATAAATATTGAATTTTATGGTTTTAGGGTAAAACCAATTCTAAATGATTTTTGAACACGATGGAAAAATTATATGTTATGTAAATTATGGTTTTGGAGATGGGTTCAATTTTTGTAATTTTCCAAACTACGGAAAATTTAATATGAATTTTTAAAGGAAAATACGAATAATTGGGTTAGAAATTTATTTCAATTATTTCAGGAAGAAATTAGGTCTGAAATTTTAATATGTTAGATAACACGATGAAAGTGAATTTCCGTAATATTTGAGGGTTTTTCCTAAGTTATTTACTATGAAAACTAAATTATTTTAGAAAGAAGGGTTTAATTGCATTATTGGTTTTATTTAATGGAAGGGCTTAATTGTTAAAAAAAACTTGATTAGGTATGCTAATGAAAGACAGTTACTTTGTAAAGAATTTGAAAAGTTTAGGGCAACCCATTAGGTTTTTTTAGATAGGCAGGTTGGATATAAAGTAATTACTTAACTTAGCATTAATTCAGCCTTTTCAAATAAAAAGTTGGTTCCGCCTCTTTGGAAGTGACCTTTGGCCTAATGCTTTCACCTTGACTCAGTCAAAACCAACCATGCTGAAACCCACCTAGTCGAAACCAACCATGCTAAATCCCACCTAGTCGAAACCAATACATAAGATATCACATAGATGGTACGTTGTGGATTGGATGAAAGGCGGAAGTCATGGTATCGAAAGCAATGATTTCGATGGGGCGAGACATTGTTTTCAAATGATAAGCACATGCCTTGTTTTCATAAGCGCTTTCGAAGATGTCGAAACTTATGGTTTTGATGGGGTTGAAACCTTTACTTGTTTTCAAAAGATATGCACTTGCTTTGTTTTTAGAAGAGTGCTTTCGACCATGTCGATATCCTGTTGTTTTAGGTTCCGATTGTTGCCTTTTCTTTGTTTAAATAGAGCTTTGAATGAGTTTCCTTAATTTATAAAGCAAATCCTTTCGAAAAGAGTGGTTCCGACCTAGTAGAAACCCTGCCGCTATTCTTTTTACCCTTTGAGTGTATTGAAGTCATCAATGCTTTTGAAGGGTAGCCTTTGTTTTAAACTTATACTAAGCCACCTCCCAAAAGCTTTTGAAAGGGGTCAAGGGTTTTGAAGGCAATGGCTTCGAAAGGGGATTTCGATGCCATCCTTCAAAGTTCTACTTAATTGTTTTAAAGCTGTCAAATGAATGATTTCAACGCCATTAAGTTTTCCGCAAACATTTGTACAAAGATAAAAGGTTTCGAAAGAGATACTTTTGTATATATTCACTTTGAGCTAAAATAAGTTTTAAAGCAAAAACCAATGGTTTCGAACGTGGTGCTTTTAACTGGTCTCAAAGGGAAGATACCCCAATGTTTTCAAAAGTTCTTTAATGAAGGTTTCAAAGTGGAATTACCCCAATCTTTTCGAAAGGTATGTCTAAGTGGATTTTACCATTTTTGAAGGACCCAATGACTTTGAAAGCCTTAGTTTTAAAATAAATAACCCAATCTCATTTCGAAGGAAAAGCCATGGCATAAATAAAGAGTTCTTAAATGGAGTTTTTGGAAGAAGCTTTCCTTGATTAATGAGTTAGAGGAATTAACCAAGTTTATATAAAATGACTTCAAGAATATTAAACCATGGGTATTGGTATTATTATGTTTTTATGGTTGCTTCTTCATATATTATTAACATTGTAATGAACCCTAACGGTACTTTGGGAAAGGGCAGAATAACCAACTAGAATGATCTAGTAGTGAATATAGATTAAGGATGCTAAAAACTTAATTAAAGATGTTGGCTGGGGCCAATAGGTTCACTGTGAGCCCATGAAAACTATATATAGGAAAAGATATTAGCAGGGGCCAATAGGTTCTAGTAAGCCTTTGAAAACTATATATAAACGAAAAAGATAGAAAGATAGGTTCATAGTTAGCCCATGAAAACTATGATTTGATATTGGCAGGGGATAATAGGTTTGTAGTTAGCCTATGAAAACTATACCCGGATTAAGATATTGATAGAAGTCAATAGGTTTTTAGTCAACCCATAAGAACTATGATAAGAGGAAAGCTATTGGAGTTACCAATAGGTTCTTGGTGATCCCATGAAAACTATGAAACCAGACAGGGAGTTCGTAAACTTCAATATGTTATTAGTCAGCACATGAAAGCTAATAGGTTAATAGTGACCCTTGAAACTATAACTAAGACAAATAGTTAGAATGAATGAGGATGGAAAATGTAGAATTGATTAACTTGTTTGCATATCATCATATTTTTTGAATTATTTTAACCATTATGGATGTAGGAGTACATTATATGGTTTCATAAAGTTTTTAGGATATTAGTGAAGGGAAAACCCGTTCCGCTAAGCGGCGTGGTCTCATAGATTTCTAAATGGTTTGAGATGGTAGATTATTATATGCACCAGGTTTTATGTCCGATTCAAAGTTTATGTTTTTCCCTTTAAACTCTCGGGTGCTCCATTGGAGTAGTTTAAGAGTTGAGGATTTCAGGTTCTTCTTAGACAAATAAGCTTTCGGAGACGTGGAGGAGACAATCAAGTTAGTAGGAGTTTCTTTCTATTCTTTATTCCATTATGTTTTTGGTTGTGAAGGCTAATTTATTTTAGTGCCTAGCTATATGTTTTGATCATCCAAGAGGGCATCTTCATATGTCACTCTTGGCATATGTTGTAATAATTATATTTTATCTGCATGTGGTTCTCATGTTGGGATTATGTAATGCATTTGAAATGGAATGTGAAAATTATTTGATGATTTTAATTTTTTTGCATATCCATGTGTTTCTATATAACAATGTATCTAACATTACCATATTTGGTTGCCGATGTTTAATAACTATGGATGACCGTAATACTGTAGCCGTTAGTTTTGGGCCTCCAAGTGGCAGATGTTACACGTTGGTATTGGAGCATAGGTTTACAAAAACTTAAAAGAAATTTCAAATTTAAAATGATTTTTCGAAGCATAATCCAATGAATCAAAAAATGTGATCGGGATTTGGGTTAACGTACATGAAAATATTTTGAAAAAAGGCTTTTTAAGAAGTTTTCAAAATTGGTTTTGGAATTGATGTGTATATATATGTCATGATTTCTTATATTCGTGCCTATACTATCTTAGGGGAAAAGTTGAATGAGAACAAGTTTTGGGAGATAAGATAAACCCGTCCTATTTATTTTGGCAGGAATACTAGTAGTGGTTTCTCATATTAACTTACAGTAACAAAGAAATTATGGATTTAAGAGTGAACAAGGAGTAGCACCATGTGACTTTTATAATGAGAATAAGATGGAGATAAAGCTAAATAATATGAAAAAAGACTTTATGACCTTGTTAACCTACCTTTTGGCAAGGTAATACACAGGCGGATATAACCCAATAGACTTCAAGATTATCAAGGCTGGGATATCATGGATTTGGCTTGAATGGATGGATGAAAAATCGGTTACAGTTAAATCTAGGGATGAAAGTTGAATGGATTAGGGTGAAGCAAGGATTCGTATAGATCGACCAAGAATGATCGTGAAACAGCTCAAGTCATCGGAGATCGATCAGTGTCTCAAAATCCACAAGACTAATTAACTTGGAACTTTCAGAGCATCAATAAAATAAGGAGGAAAGCCTATTCAAATGGTCGCGCATCGAAAATTGGACGTCTTGGTATAATTAATCGTTCTTACCGATCACTCTAGGACGACCATTATAGGATGGATCGACATATGGATTGGCAAAGTTTGGATCGGTATAGCATTCAGGATATGGAAGGATCGGCATATGTCTGTGGCGCTAAAGGGATTGGCATGTTAAGTTAAGGGCTACATACGAACGAGTATGGATTAGCATAGAAAGGTTCAATATAGGCCCTCTTAAGACGATCAACATTGATGTGAATGATGGAAAAACGATCGGTGGTAATAAGGTCGATTGTTATTATGGACAAATTGGACTTCCGGTCGTTATGGTGGGCCTATATGGATGAGAAGGCCCTACAGCCAAAGTTTCACCTATAAGTACACCATGCATGACTTTAGAAAAGGGAATCATTTTTTTGCTTTCCTTCATCTTCTACCTAGGCTACACTCTGCCATTTTTAATCTTGGATTTTGGATTCTAACTTTAATCCAATTTCAATATAATAAAGAGGATTATTCTGGAGTGGATGTAGGTCGAAGTTAGTTGAACCATTATAAATCTTGTCTCTTTTACTTGCTTTCATTTTAATTTGTTTATTATTCATATTATATTCTCTACATTATATATTATCTTTGATTTGTGACTAGATGTTGGTGCTTTTATACAACTGGGTGTTGGTGGTCAAATTTGACTCCAACATTTTGGTGCTTTCGTTGAGAAAGCTTGCACCCGATGATTTGGAAGTTAAGATCTTGGATTTGAAAGCTTGGGTACTTGAATCTAGGTAGCAATAGCTAGGTAATCAACAAGGAGATAGAGGACAGCGAGGAGCCATCATGAAGAGAGTTAGGAGGCTTCCTCAGGAGCTAATCAAACCTCAATCTTCATTGCTAGAGACGAGATGGAAACGACGATGGATGCTATGCAGGAAGGATGCTAAAGAGATAGAAGGAAATGATGCAGAACCTACTCCGATAGATTGGACAAGCTGGAGTGCAAAACCAAGGAAATAGAGTGGCAGGAAATGCTAGAAATATGGATTATGGAGTTGGAGCAGCAGAAGCAGAGGAAGTCCAGAATCAAAACCAAGGAAACGAAGCAAACAAGACACATGATAGAGTGGAACCGCCGGGAGCAGCCCCTGACCAACCAGAATGATCGACGAAACTATATCTGATTGTTATAGAATGATTGGTGTTGATTGTTCCACACACCAGGGCATGCCTATGGGTCATGTTGGCTCGATTCCAAGTAGGATACCAGGAGATTCCGTGCAGTTTGGCATTGATCGAAATATGGGTGCTCATCCAGAAGAGCAGATTTCATGATTACCTCATGGACTCGGAGGGCTGGTTGGAGACATTGGACGAAGGCTACCACTTGATGACAAGACAGGTTGGTGGAAATAATCAAACGGGACATGAGAGGAGGATTGATAAATAGAGATTTGGAAGATGTGAATAGAAGACCCTTCGCTCCTAGGATCGGGCAAGCCGGGAATCCACCTGAATTCAAACTACCGACGCTTGAGACATATGATGGAAAAACAGATCCTGCTATTCATCTGACTAGATACATGAGGCACATGGAAGTACTGGGGGCATCGAAGGAGGTTATGGCACGGTGCTTTCCTTTGAGTTTGACGGATCTAGCTACACTATGGTTCAAACGGTTGGAAAGCAGCTCTATTGACACATGGATGGAATTGATCGAAGGGTTTAGAGGAAGTTTTAGGTTCACATCTCGAGACCCAAAAATGTGATGAGTTTGGAAACACTGAAACAGAGAATCAAAGAGTGCCCGAGGAGTTTTCTAACACGGTTTAATGTTGTGACAACATCGATGGATCATCCAGATCCATCCATTGATGGCAGTAGCACGAGATCCATCTATGGATCTTGGGGAGTTTTACCATGAAGCGGAAAGATTCCTGCGACAGGAAGACGCATGAGCGAACAAACCGAAGGTGAATGATGTGCAAAGTGGAGGATCATCGGGAGATGTAAACAAGAACGATAAAGGAAAACAGAAAATGAATGATGGAAGTAATATGTCAAAAAGGCAATGAAGAGAACGAAATTCTTTTCTTACACAGATTTGGCCGAACCTTTGGAAAGGATTTATTTGGATACTCATGGACGCCTTCGGTATCAAAGGTCGGCGAAAAGGGAACCCTCCGAATACGAGCAGGCATTAGGGAATCATTTCCTATTTCACGAGCTGGATGGGCACAACACAAATGACTGAAGGCATTTGAAGGATATCATCGAGGAACATGTGAGGAATGGTCAGCTTTAACAATATATAAGGACTCAGGCTGTGGCGGTGGAACAGGAGCAACCACCACCCACATCGATTGAAGATGACACTGGATTAAGGCTTCTTCGTCAACTTTGTTGAATATGCGAGTATATGATTTTTTTTGATGATAATAAACATATATATATATATATATATATATGTGTATGTATGTATATTCATTTAAATGTATTTGTTAATGTACTATTTTATTTTTCACATAATTAAATAAATATTTGGTGAATAAAATAAATAACACCGAATTTAAATTCAGACAAATATCTTATTCAAACAAATATTTATTACAATTTGGAATAGTACACATTCAAGCTCTCACTATACATATACAACTTTGATTACAATACAAATTCAAATACATCACAATCTATCATTTACAAATACACCTCACTACATATCACTCATTCACTCGTAATCCATCTTCAACTTTATTCCAGATTGAATCCAGCATCTGAGCAATCTGCGAAATAAATACCGACACAGTAAAATTGAAAAGGAAGTATTTTTGCAATATAAAATAAAATGTGAATTTTGAAAATAATATTTGCCTCGGTTGTTTGGGTTGTTCGTCATCATTTAAATTTGAATTCCTCATACACAAATAGCTTGTGATGTGCACATTGTATCACTGTACATGCCACAAGGCCGTGCACACCGATATATACACTTGATAAAATTATAGGGATAGGTGAGCACAGGTCAAACCCAAAACGCTGGGTTCAACTCAAGTGCAATAAAAATAATGTCACAATATCAGCACAAGGTCAAACCTGATCTTTAAGCTGGATTCGACTCAGGTGCAATACAAAACTATGGGTCAAGATACATACAACGCAACCTCGATCAAAAATTCAGATATACACTTAAATTCAAGCTGTGAATCAAGTCACGGTTCAAACCAGGAATGCAACACTACTTCATATACATGACAACCAGAATACATGGATGAAGACTACAAGTACAATACAAAGAAACTGGACCAAAAAGCAATGCTACAAGTGAACAACGGGTAGTACGAGACCGAACCAGATGAATGGCAACACCAAGCGTACATGTACACAGTAAAACAACAATGAAATTAAACACAAACCAAAGTTCAAAATGCAAGTTCAAAGCACAAGCTAGAAGTTCATCATGCTCACAAGTTTAAGGCACAATGCAGACTTATGAACACACTAGAAATGACAACTGGAAACATGAATGTCCAGACTAAATGCAAAGACCAGTGATGCAACTCAATACAACAACGACCAGCGAATCAACAGGCTCGAGGCTATCAAATACACTATGCACAACAACCTCAAATGCTACATGAAGTCAATGCAAATACAACATGCAGTGATACATAGTGACATATGATCAGAAGCATTGCAAGTGAGACAAGGCTACAAGTTCAAAATCTATACAATATGAATTATATCAATAAACAAGATTCTAATGTTTTAACTTCAAGTTCACATGTACAAAAGACCGAATAACATGAATCAGTGAATATGCTATAGACATGAATCTGATATGTAAGGCACATATACACTGACAACAGGTTTTAAAATACAATATCATGTAACCAAAATCAGATATATCACAAGAGAAGCTCTTTGAACAAAGCATCAAGCAACCAGACTTCACATTCAAGTGCAAGCCGAAGTGAAAGACCATAAATACAAAACTTAAACCAAACAAGAGACCAAACAAACAAGTTCACATTCAAGTACTTGAAACAATGAACCAGACAAGGCATAGAGAAAATTCAAGTAAAGCAAAAGTTAGTGATGTACACATGAACTACATGCCTCGAAGAACTGTGGACATAGCTCAATGCAAACTCAGTGCAACCCAGACTCAAAGCAAATCAAAATCGAAGTCAGCAACATCAAGTCAGAGTCGTGGCGACTAAGGTTAAAATTGAGCAAGTTTAAATCTTAACATAAAGTCAGAGACATAATGGCCGAAGTCAATTCTCAAAGCAGATGCAAAGTGGAGTATAATATAAATCGAAAATGAACAAAGTGCCATAAACCAAAACAGTTTCAAGTTGAACAGGTTAATGCCAAAGTCACAGCGAAATCAACATCGTCAAATCAAGGCAGTGCCGAAGTTGAACAAGTCAGAAATCAATACCGTGGTGAGCAAGGAAAACAACATCATAGAAATCAAACCGTGTCAACAATGTAAACAACAATTATATGAAATTGACAAAGTCAGTAATCATCATAATCATTCAACCAAAATCAAGTGGCCAAGATAAATCAATAGACGAATTCAAATGATAATATACGAACGAAAATACAGGGGTTCGAACCCTGTATAAAACTAACATCATCGGCAGTTTTAATCATCGAGTTCAATCATTCAACCAAGAGAGCAAAAGGCATAAATTACATACCGAAATCAAAGTCGAACTCAATCATTGAGAAGCAGCCGAGCGCAACTCAGGGAGACGAACGATCGACAAAGCAAACATGCGAATATCCATTCGATCGATCAACATTCAAGCGACGGTTTCGAAGATTTACAAAAGGCCCTAATTTCAGAGCAAAGACAAACGAAGAAGCCATTGTTACAAATGAGAAAAAGGAACCGACCGAATAAAGGAAAAGAAAAAGGGATACATTTTTAATAATATTGGGCCGGCCTTGTTTTTAATTATATAAGGCTTTAATATTTTAAATTAGGGTTTTTGTTATTTAAATTTGTATTTTCTCTTTTAAAGCTGTGTAATTTCCAGTCGTGTGACTAGGGACAAACTACGTGGCGTAGTTTGAGAATTCACAGCTCAGTGGCTGAGTTGTGGCAGGGTTTTGAGCGTAGAGTTAAGGCTAGTCGATAGTGGGTGTCGCAAGTTTACGTGTGTAATCGTCTAACTGCTTAATTTCTAGTAGAAATCTTGGGGCAGCACATTGGCAGGGTTTTGCCGAAGCTGGGTAAATTCTGTGTCGTTCTATTTCTGCATTTATTATTCTGCTATTATCTGTGCTGCTATTATCCTGATATATCTGCATTGAAATTATTTTAACTTCCACAATAATTTTTATAATTGATAGCATCACCCTATTCACCCTCCCTCTAGGGTGAAATCGATCCTATAAGTAGTATCAGAGCTAGGTACAAAAGCCATTTTTTGTTTTAAAAATTCGATTTCAACGACCAATATTGTTTTACAAATTTGAATTTTTAAAATGGCTTCTTTTAATGAGGGTCGGTTCAATATTATTCCTCCTATTTTGATAGAACGGATTTTTTGAATTGGAAATTAAAAATGGAATTTTATTTAAAATCTATTAATTTTAAATGTTGGGATATTATTGAAAATGGGTGTAATATAACAAATAAGAAGATTATCTCGATTAATGCTCTTGCTATGCATATATTATATTCTCATATTAATCAAGATAATTTTAACTTATCTCTCATTGTGTAAATGCACAGGAAATCTGGAAAACTTTTGATGAAATATGTGGTGCAAAAGTCAACAACAATTAGAAATCCTCCTTAATCGACTCAGTTAAAGAAACGACCTTAACAGGATTGATAAAAAGCAGTAGTGATGAGGATGATGATGATGAAGCAGCTAAGCTGGCTCTACTAATAAAGAGATTCAAAAAGTGGAACCACAAATACGGAAATCTAGCTCCAAATCAACAATTGAAAAGCAGAATAATCAAAGCACTAGACAACTCAGAAGAACACGGGATCATTTGTTACAAGTGCAACAAACCCCGTCATATCAAGCCCAATTGTCCTCAAAACTAACACGACTTTGAAAAGAAATTAAAAAGGAGAAATTTTGCAGCCACATGGAATACAAGTGATGCAGATAATAAAAGTACTGGCAAGCGAGGTGTCAAAACTCACTCACTCAGAACTACTTATATATTTCCATGGAATAAATGGCTGTTTTGAACGAATTAGGGAGAAATATGCTAAAATTGAATCACAAAGAGATAGTTTGATAGAAGTAAATGAACATCTTGAACAATTAGTTAAAAACTATCAAAACAAGTGCCCTAAATATGATAAGTGTCCAACATTTGAAGAAGAAATTAAAAACCAGAAATTAAAATTAAATCGCTTGAAAATGAAATTCTGATTTTGAAAGAAAGCGAAAATACTCGATGAGAAAATTCTACTAAAAGGTGCACACGATTGTCAAATGAAAATGAATCTCTCAAATCATAAGTCCAACAACTGTCAATGACTTTAGATAAATTTTCAAAAAGTGAGAAATCGTTGAATATGCTATTAGGAAAACAAACTGTTAATACAGTTAGACAAGGACTTAGGTATAATCAATCTGAAAGAGTTAAAAGTGAGATTAATCAAGTCAATTCAATGTGCACAATTTGTAGAAAATTTGGACACAATCAAAACAATTGTTGGTATAGACCCAAACACATGAAAACTATACCAATTTGGGTTGCAAAAGGCACAAATATAAAATATCTCAAAGTTAAACAAATTTGGATGCCGAAAGGAACATATATAAATATTTTTGGGTCTTCACAAAATTGTTTTCCAAAATATTCTGCCACTAACAATCATGGACTTATAAAAACAAATAGGTCACAAAAATCTTTCATTGTGTAGGTGTGGTGGCAGGCTAAGGAACTACAATAGTGTTACTTGGATTCTGGCTGTTCCAAAGACACAACGAGCAACAAATCAAAGTTCCTTAGCCTAGTATAAATGTGACAAAATCACAACGAGCAACAACAAAAAATTATCGTAAAGGTAAAATAGGTAAAGATATCTTGAATAATATATGTGAAAATCTGCACCATAATTTGATTTAATTCAGCCAGTTATTCATAAAGAAATGATTGATGATAATGATTCTGAGTTTTTCAAAATTGTTGGCCAGTTATATTCTTATGACCAAGAACACTATAAAAAAAAGAATTCTAAAGTCTTTGAACTACTTTGTATAGATTAATAATAGTGTTGCATTGGTTGATGATAATACATTTAGTTATTTTACGGCCGACTCTATATTCTCGGTTTTTGTTTATTGGCATGGCTTCAATTAAAATTGTAAAGAATTTCATTTAAAAAGGTCTTCAAGAATTTGTTGCAACATCACGGTCTGGTCTATCAAATCCAACTAATGATAATTTCAAGTGAAAGAAAAATTCAGATGCAGATTACACTGGTAATCTAGTTGGTAGAAAAATTACCAATTGAGCGTGATTTATGTTGAGATATTCAAAAACTGCATCGTTTTTCAAAGAAAATATCTGCATAATTTTCGCTTCAAATAATTTTCAAAAAGCAGACATTTTTCTTATAAAATCCCTTCTAGAAAATAATTTTGACCTTGTTTTAGATTAGTCATCTTAGAAAATTTATTTTTATAATTATTTTTGGATTTGATTTTAAAGGATTACATTGACTAATCTGACTCTCTACTAATTATCAAAAAGAAAAATAGTAATTGAAAAAGTGATGAGTGTTAATATTAATCATATATTATAAGTTGAGACAGTATAATTAGTAAATTTCTTTAGAAATTTAAACAAGAATTATAAACACTTTTTGTTGGTAAAAATTCCATGATCATTTCTATTTCTATCATTTTCTATCAACCATCACTCATCATAATCCAATATAGTATGTCAATATGTGGTGACTTACACAAGAATCATTCATTTTTCATTTTAAAATTTTAAAATAAAAAATATATAAAAAATAATAATAATAAAAATAAATAAATAATCCAAAGTATTCACTCTTATTTAAAAGTCCTCGCGGTTATGCATGGGTGAATTACTTGGAATATTTGATTATGTGCTTCCATGCTCATTTAAAAGTCCTCATGGTTATGCATGTATGGAAAAATATCAAAATTGATTTATTAAATAAACAAGTTGATTCTAATCCCATATAAAAGTCCTCACGTTATGCGTGGTTAGAAGATACTTGAATTTATTTTTTTAAAATAAAATTGGAATACTACTGATCTCATTTAAAAGTCCTAACGGTCATGCATGGTTAGTAGATATTCAAATTCCTGGTATAAATGTACCACAAATAGACACAACTATATGGTTTTGTATGATGACATCATTCCCATCATTCTAAAATTGGAATATGCGCCGACAGAGTATTTATGATTTTTATTTGATTTTTTATTGAATTTAATATTTATATTCGATTGAGTTTTAATGTTGTATTAATATCTATCACTTTATCTCTATTTTTTCAACACTATTACTCTTTTGCTGATAACAAAAGGAGGAGAGGAAAGTTAATATTTTATCAAATAAAATCAAGTAAAGGTCAAATATTTTCTATTTGCATCCAGGCTCATTTGCATATTTTTAATTGTATGCATATATGAAGGGGGAGCCTTATGTATAGAGGAAGCATTCAAATAGGGGGAGCAAATTGAATGATCAAATACATTTAACAAATTCAAAATCTTAAATATATGTTTGTTATCATCAAAAGGAGGAGATTGTTGAATATGCGAGTATATGATTTTTGTTTGATGATAATAAACATATATATATATATATATATATATATATATATATATATATATATTCATTTAAATGTATTTGTTAATGTACTATTTTATTTTTCACATAATTAAATAAATATTTGGTGAATAAAATAAATAACACCGAATTTAAATTCAAACGGATATTTTATTCAAACAAATATTTATTACAATTTTGAATAGTACAAATTCAAGCTCTCACTATACATATACAACTTTGATTACAATACAAATTCAATTACATCACAATCTATCATTTACAAATACACCTCACTACATATCGCTTATTCACTCGTAATTTATCTTCAACTTTATTCCAGATTGAATCCAGCATCTGAGCAATCTGCAAAAATAAATACCGATGCAGTAAAATTGAAAAGGAAATAATTTTGCAGTATAAAATAAAATGTGAATTTTGAAAGTAATATTTGCCTTAGTTATTTGGGTTGTTCGTCATCATTTAAATTTGAATTCTTCATACACGAACAGCTTGTGACATGCACAGTGTATCATTGTACATGCCACAAGGCCGTGCACATCGATATATACACTTGATAAAATTACAGGGACAGGTGAGCACAGATCAAACCCAAAACGCCGGGTTCAACTTAAGTGCAATAAAAATAATGTCACAATATCAGCACAAGGTCAAACCCAAGCTTTAAGCTGGATTCAACTCAGATGCAATACAAAACTATGGGTCAAGATACATACAACACAACCTCGATCAAAAATTCGGATGCATACTTGAATTCAAACTGTGAATCAAGTCACGGTTCAAACCAGGAATGCAACACTACTTCATATACATGACAACCAGAGTACCTGGATGAAGACTAAAAGTACGATACAAAGAAACTGAACCAGTAAGCAGTGCTACAAGTGAACAGCAGGTAGTATAAGACCGAACCAGATGAATGGAAACACCAAGTGTACATGTACACAGTAGAACAACAATGAAATTAAACACAAACCAAAGTTCAAAATGCAAGCTCAAAGCACAAGCTAGAAGTTCATCATGCTCACAAGTTTAAGGCCCAGTACGGACTTACAAACACACTAGAAATGACCACTGGAAACATGAACGTTCAGACTAAATGCAAAGACCAGTGATGCAACTCAATACAGCAACGACCAGTGAATCAACAGGCTCGAGGCTATCAATTACACTGTGCATAGCAACCTCAAATGCTACAACGACCTCAAATGCTACATGAAGTCAATGTAAATACAACATGTAGTGATGCACAGTGACATATGATCAGAAGCAATGCAAGTGAGACAAGGCTACAAGTTCAAAAGCAATACAATATGAATTATATCAGTAAACAAGATTCTAATGTTTTAACTTCAAGTTCACATATACAAGACCGAATAACATGAATCAGTGAATATGCTACAGACATGAATCTGATATGCAAGGAACATATACACTGACAACAGGTTTTAAAATACAATATCATGTAACCAAAATCAGATATATCACAAGAGAAGCTCTTTGAGAAAAGCATCAAGAAACCAGACTACACATTCAAGTGCAAGCCAAAGTGAAAGACCATAAGTACAAAACCTAAACCAAACAAGAGACCAAACAAACAAGTTCACGTTCAAGTACTTGAAATGATGAACCAGACAAGGCACAGAGAAAATACATGTAAAGCAAAAGTCAATGATGTACACATAAACTACATGCCTCAAAGAACAGTGGACAGAGCTCAATGCAAACTCAGTGCAACCCAGACTCAAAGTAAATCAAAATCGAAGTCAGCAGCATCAAGTCAGAGCCATGGCGACTAAGGATAAAATCAAGCAAGTTTAAATCTTAATATAAATTCAGAGACATGATGGCCAAAGTCAATTCTCAAAGCAGATGCAAAGTGGAGTATAATATAAATCAAAAATGAACAAAGTACCATAAACTAAAACAATTTCAAGTTGAACAAGTTAATGCCGAAGTCACAGCGAAATCAACTTCGTCAAATCAAGTCAGTGCCGAAGTCGAACAAGTTAGAAATCAATACCGTGGTGAGAAAGAAAAACAACGTCAGAGAAATCAAACCGTGTCAACCAAGTAAACAACAATTATATGAAATTGACAAAGTCAGAAATCATCATAATCATTTAACCGAAATCAAGTGGCCGAGATAAATCAATAGACGAATTCAAATGATAATATACGAACGTAAATACAGGGGTTCGAACCCTATATAAACACTAACATCATCGGCAGTTTTAATCATTGAGTTCAAGCATTCAACCAAGAGAGAAAAAGGCATAAATTACATACCGGAATCAAAGTCAAACTCAATCATCGAGAAGTAGCGAGTGCAACTCAAGGAGACGAACGATCGACAAAGCAAACACGCGAATATCCATTCGGTCTATCAACATTCAAGCGGCGGCTTCGAAGATTTACAGAAAGCCCTAATTTCAGAGCAAAGAGCAACGAAGAAGCCATTGTCACGAACGAGAAAAAGAACCGGCCGAATAAAGGAAAAGAAAAAGGGATACATTTTTAATAATATTAGGCCGGCCTTGTTTTCAGTTATATAAGGCTTTAATATTTGAAATTTGGGTTTTTGTTACTTAAATTGTTTTAAATTTGTATTTTCTCTTTTAAAATTGTGTAATATCTAGTCGTGTGACTAGGGGACAAACTATATGGTGTAGTTTGAGAATTCGCAACTTAGTGGCTGAGTTGTGGCAGGTTTTGAGCATAGAGTTAAGGCTAATAGATAGTGGGTGTCGTGAGTTTACGTGTGTAAGCGTCTAGGTTTTGTTTCACCTTTAGATACCGAATCAGATCAGAAAGAGGCCATACATGAGATTAGTTGAGTAGGCTTGCGTTATTTGTTAATTGGGGACCGATCCAAACTATTAATTGCGGAATGTGATACTACTTAATTTCTAGTAGAAACCTTGGGGCAGCACGTAGGCAGGGTTTTGCCGAAGCTAGGTAAATTCAGTGTCGTTCTATTTCTACATTTATTATTCTGCTATTATCTGTGCTGCTGTTATCCTGATATATCTACATTGAATTATTTTATACAAACTTCCGCAATAATTTTTATAATCGATAGCATCACCCTATTCAACCCCCTCTAGGGTGAAATCGATCTTACAAACTTATCATTAATTGATTGGATTTATGGCATGGAATAAATAATAAACCCCATAGTAAAACAGCTAAGTCACTTACACACGTACAAGATCGAGGATGGTCCCTAGGCATGCTCTGAGATGACGATGAACCCTAGTGCTCGAGTTTGTGAAATTTTGTTTCTCCTATTTACTACAAACTCTGGTTTTTCCGATACCATGGCTATTTAGTTGTTCTTAGTTGTACGAGCGTTTGCTTTATATTTTATCAAGTGGACATTGGTAAGGTTAAATCTGGATTAATGTAATAAACAACATAGGTCACGATTATGGCTCTGACCAGAGTGACAAATCCCTTCATTTGAGAGCAGCAGGATGGACTCGAATATGAATAAGTCCTCGACCAGAGATTCGGGGCCAGAGTAGGATACCCACAAATTTTGTCCTCGATTGGGGATCAAGGCCGGAGTAGGATGTCCCATGGATCAAGTCCTCAATCGGGATCGAGGTTGGAGTAGGATACCCTATGGATTAAGCCCTCGACTGTAAAGTCAAGGCCGGATAATAGAATACAATAGATCATCGAGTATGGACAATGCCTGACAAGAGGTAGGTTGCTTGCCGGAGAGCGACAGGATTGGCCTACTTAGATCGTCGAGTAAGATTGTTCTTGGCAAGGACCCGAAGCGGTCCTAGATTTGGATATGGACCCAGCACGGTCTCGGATTTGGATAAAACGACACGAGGAGGTCTAAGGATTTGGATATGGACCTAGAGCGGTCCCAGAGTTGGATAAAACAACCCGAAGAGTTTAAGATTTGAATATGAACCTGTGGCGGTCTCGAATTTGGATAAATTGACCCGGATAGATCTTTGGATTTGGACATGGACCCGAAGCAGTCCCGGATTTGGATAAAACGATCCAGAGATATCGTGGATTTGGTTAATGAATTTGGAATGGATTCAAAATTAGACATCGACTCAGAAAAATCATGGATTTCGCTAGTGATCCAGAGAGATCAAGGAATTAGATTGGCAACTAATTGGATTCTGGATTGGAAATTATAGGATCAATGGATTACAGACTTCGAATTTTGGATTTATGGCAATACAAAACACGCCTTCCTATCGTAAGGCATGTTTTGCGGGGTAAAGTGTTAACCTGTCTTTTGGCAAGGCAATACACGGGTGTATTTAACCCAATAGGCTTTATGGTTATCAAGGCTGGGATATCATGGATTTGGCTTGAATGGATGGATGGAAAATCAATTACAGTTAAAGTTAGGGATGATGGCTGAATGGATTTGGGTGAAGAAAGAATTCATATGGATCGACCAAGAACGATCTGTGAAACAGCTCAAGTTATCGGAGATTATCAGTATCTCAAAATCCACAAGACCAATTCACTTGGAACTTTCAGAGCATCAATAAAATAAGGAGGAAAGCCTACACAAATGATCGCGCATCGAAAACTGGACATCTTGGGATAACCGATCGTTCTTACTAATCGCTCTAGGACGAGTGTTACAGGATGGATCGGCATACCATGGATTAGCAAAGTTTGGATCGGTATAACATTCAGGATATGGAAGGATTGGCATATGTCTTTGGAACTAAAGGGATTGGCATGTTAAGGGCTATGTATGAACGAGTGTGGATTGGCATAGGATGGTTCGGCATAATATGGATCAGCGCACCATGGATCGGCAGAACACCCTAAGCAAGATGGGTCGGTATACACCTATAAGCTAAAGGGATCGGTGAATATTTAAGGCGACGTCAGGAAGGATTGACATATCTTCATGGGAAGGAGGATTGGCACGTTTCATGGAGGATGGATCAATATAGGATACTTGAAGGAGATGGATCGGCGTAGCAACGAGGAAAGGGAGGGATCGGCATGAAGGGCCCTCCTAAGACGATCGACGTTGATGTGAATGAAGGAAGAACAATCGTTGGTGATAAAGTCGATCGTTATTTATGGAAGAATTGGACTTGTCGATCACTGTGTTGGGCCCATATGGATGGGAAGGCCCTATAGCCGAAGTTTCACCTATAAATACAGCGTGCAGGGCTTCAGAAAAGGGGGATCTTCTTTTGCTTCTCTTCATCTTCTACCTAGGCTACACTTTGCCATCTTGGATTTTGGATCGTAACTGTAATCAAATTTCAATATAATAAAGAGGATTATTCTAGAGTGGACGTAGGCCGGAGTTAGCCGAACTACTATAAATCTTGTCTCTCTTATTGCTTTCATTTAATTTGTTTATTCTTTATATTATATTCTCTACATTATATACTCTCTGTGATTTGTGACCGGATATTGGTGCTTTCATACAACTGGGTGTTGAAGGTTAATTTTGACTCCAAAAGCCTTAAGGAAAATCTCTCACTCAAAATAAAAGTGCTATTGGTAGTAGTTGTTTGCTTAAAGGAATAGCTAATGCATTTCCAATTTAAGTTGAGCACTATATTTGGAAGCAAAAATTTGATTTCACTACCATTAGAAAGAAGAGTGGAAAGTTTTGTGCATTTAAGGCATTGATGGTATCGTCTACTCCAGTTTATGTGATAAACAAGTAGAAACATTTTTTAAAAATTTGAAATGTTATATATATGACATTCGAAACTGAAAAGAAGTGATCTACAATCTTATGTAAAAAATAGTCCGATAAAATTTTCTGAGATTAAAGAATTTAGTAAAAAAAATATTTTTCAATAACCATTGTAATTTTTTTGTTATTTTAGACACATTGTTATATTCAATGGGTATTTTCGATGAAAGAGAAGGGTTAAAAGAATTTGAAAAAAGGGGGATGGTTTGTGATTTTATATAAATGATTAAACAAATTATAAGGAACTTGTGTAAGAAGTAAAAGTAGAAGAATGAGTGAAAAAAGTTGTTTTTCAAATAATTGTTTTAAAGTATTTTTTATGTGCATTATCGCACTTAACCTTAATGTAAATTTTTCTTTTAAAAATGGAACTTTTGAATATTTTTGAAAAGCCTGTAAAATACTGCTTTTGAACTTTTTGTGATTAAGTAATAAGCATATATTTGAGGATATTTTTAGAAATGTTTTGTTCACATTCTAAATAATGTGTTTACTTATTGTTTTACTAAGTTAGGTTAATTTTTTTAGATGATTTGATTAAAGAAAATATTATGGTCTTAGTAAAAGAAAACATCTCTTAAAAATTAAAAGATAGCTTTACAGTTATAATAAATTTCTATTTTTTAGCGGAAGAAAGCTAAAAACAGAAAGTGTCATATCTCTTATCTTATCTCAATTTATATGATATTTATAGCTAGACTGTCCGTTTATTACTTTCTTCTTAAATAATACGCGGGTCATACCGAGGTATTTTATGTGCTTCTACTTGACTTCTTATCAGGGTTCGTCATCTGACTTTTGGCTAACACTTAGCTTAGAGGTTTTTGTTTCTATACATTCAAGATAGGGACTCATTGATGTATATATATTCTTTTGTTCAGCTCTTGTACCTATTCTTTTGTGATGTAGTGGATCTTATATGACCACTACTTTGATGTACACTTTTATATGTTGTATTTATATCTGTTTCCGCCTTAGTGTTATGAATACCTGTGACTGATTTATGTTATGCTTCTTTTATATTTGTTACCGAAGACTACATAGCCACTGTGTAGTAGCTTTGAGTTTGTACTTGATATGTCGGATTTCCTCTTTAAATGAAATGCGCGACCTTCTGTCTGGCCTATCGGTACTTGCACAAAGCAATTACACGATGGTCGCTCCTCAACAGCCTTATTCTTCGTGCTAGTCGACGACATTACCCCGTAGTGTCCTTGGCAAGTGTGAGTATAGAGGTGGGGTGTCACAGAAAGATTTTTACAAATTTAGGAAACTTATTAATTATATGGAAAGGGTAAAAAAAGATCAAAAGTGGACTTTACAGTTTTAAATACCCATTAACCGTGAGATATTATGTTAAAATAAAAAGATCTTTGTTAAGAAGACAAAGTAGAAATGTTTTAATCATCACTTAAAAGAAGAGAAATAGATTTGGAGTTAATAAAATAGGATTAAGTATCCTACTAGGATAATATTTACTATGGGATTTGAGTAGCATTTTAATTCATTGGAATAGAATTTGTAGTAGTGCAAATTTCCATAAATCATCTAGATTCAATATAAAAATGTGCCGTTTGAAATAACAAAAAATATATCCCAAAAGAAAGAGATGTACAAAATAGGGATGGTCACCGTATTTTGTATTGCCTATTTCAAAATAGTAAAAAAAAAGGGATAATTCTTTGTAATACCAAACATGACACAAATCCTTTATTAAATAACTTATGGAAAGTTGAAGAGTCACACTTCCTCTTGGAAAAAAAGATATAGTTCGAAGAAACGGAGGTTTTTGAGAATTCAAAATACAAAGAAGATATCCAAAAATGATAATTAAGTCAAGATTTTCAAAATGGTTGGTTAATTCAAGAATTTGAGATTTTAGTTATGAAAAAGTATTGTTGTTACATGCGAAGGAATTTTTCATGATCTTGGACTATAACTGTAATGAATTTGAGATGCTTGTGAAGTGTATATATGGGATAGTTACCCTAGTCAAACCATTTTAGATAGAAAAGCTTAGATTATCCTTGAACTTAGAATGTATGTGGTATATCCTATAGAGACTTTTGGATGATAGGAATGATTATAAACATGCCAATAGGACATGTTATAGATATTAGGTGCCAATTGATGCAAGTGGATGCCTATGGATGCAAATGGTTGCATTGCATATGCTAGATTAGGCACACATTAAGATGATTAGCCAGGTAGGAATACACACTACATCTTATGCATATAATTGTTTATTTTCCGCCTTTTTATTTTATCCATGTATGTTATATATATGGATATAGACTTTGGATGCTGGTTGTAAATTACGTTCTTCTGCCCTTAAAGATTTCGGGGACGAAATCCTTTAAGGAGGGGAGAATGTAAAACCCTGTGAGTTTTAATAATGAATTAAAATGTTAGTAAAAATAATAAAATAAAATAAGATAATGTAATGTAAATTTATATAAAAGGAAGAACTAGTAAATTTTCACAAATAAATGAATTTGGAAATTTTGACTTTTTCACCGTATTAAATAGATTTTTCTAGCCCATATTCATATATATAAATTGTTAGAAGTAGATATATTATAAAGAAGACATGGAGCATTTACTGTACCTCGCATTCACATTTTGCGTCTATTTTGTAAATAAGAGATTAATGATAGAATAAAGAAAAACTTATTTGTTAAAAAATAAGTTAAATGTGTATGAATTACACTAATAAAGGAATTGGATGAAAAAGTTGTATGATATGGTATGTGGATTTAAAAGAGAAGAATGGAAAGATATTCATGTGCGTAAATATAAGGCTTTATTTTGAAAAGGGAGCATTTCATAAAAAAGTTACACAATTGTAAGTTTGAAAAACAAATGTATAATAAAGTAGCAATTATCATAAAAGAACGGTGCAAACCTGGATATTAAATAACATGGACATTTATTACCAAACATAGAAAGTTAAGTTTTGAATAGAGATATGTCAATATGTTTAAATAAGGGTGCATGCCACGGTATAAGGAACACAATAAATTAAGGCAGTGAAATGTTAATCAAAGAAAAGGAAGATACTAATGCATGTTTAAAAAGAATAACAGTTTGTACAAGAGAAAAAGGTTTATTTTTAAAATCCGACATTTAATAAAAGCTAAACATTTTGAAAGATATATTTAAAAAATTATGTTTGGACAATAAATTGTTTTAAGGGACATATAGAGAAAAGATGTTAGTTAACAAAATATGGAATGATAGTTAAGAGTATTAATTAAGATTAGAATCTTCATTGACTGACTAATGTGGTAAATTTGTTGCATTGATTTGGGCAAAGTAATTGTTGGAAAAGAAAAAGGATCTATTTATAAAAATAAAGGGACATTAATATAGAAATGAATTTTGGTATAAATAAATCATTATTGGATTTCTTCAATAGGTAAAGAGGAAACCAACATGTTTGTGTATAAGTATGTGTGTGTAGACACACTTCTGAATTAAATACATGGCACTTTGCCATATTTAATTCTAGTTGTAAAGCGTAAAATGCGAATACGTATATGGACTAAATTGGTATAAATGAATTAATTAGCATAACTTAAATGTTGGTAATGGGAAGGTTTTATTTAAAAAGGAAAGTAAACAAAATTAATTTATTAATTTACGGATTGATTGATGTTATAGGCATGTACACATATTCTTAACCTTAGAAGGAGATTTGACACATTATTTAAAAATGTGTCTAGGTTCATTGGATCAAATCTAATCATCTAGGCTTAATAAGATAGGATTATTTGGAAATAAAGCAATCAATCAATAAGTAGGAATAATATAGATTTCTTATAAATTTAGCCACTAACCTATCCTAATTTTTACTCTTTTCTTTAATCCTAATTATTGTCATCTTCTTAACTCTCCTCCATTATTTCTTATATTTACATATAAATAAACAAAAATAAAACCAAAATCAAAGAACAATATTAAAGAGGATCTAGTGGGTTAAGAGAAGATTAAGCGGATTTAGGAAGGAAAATAGTAGGATTGAGACCGCAATACAGTATCTAGAGATTGAAATTAAAGCCAAGGAATTAATCTCAGTCAAATCTCAAAGTCCTTATCCTAATATTAAGTAGAACTTGAAAGGATGGTATTGAAACCCCCTTTCATAGCCATTTCCTTTGAAATCATTGACCCCTTTTGAAAGATTTTGGGAAGTGGCTTAATATAAGTTTAAAACAAAGGCTACCCTACGAAAACATTGATGACTTCATTACACTCGAAGGGTAAAAATGTAGCAGTAGGGTTTCGACTAGGTCGGAACCACTCTTTTCAAAAGCATTTTATTTATAAATTAAGGAAAATCATTTGAAAGCTCTATTTAAACAAAGAAAAGGTGGCAGTCAGAATCGAAAGCAACAAGGTATTGACTTGGTCGAAAGCATCCTTCTAAAAACAAAGCAAGCACGTATCTTTTGAAAACAAGTAAAGGTTTCGGCCCTATCAAAAGCATAAGTTTCGACACTTTCGAAAACAAGTAAAGGTTTAGACACCTTCGGCATAAATCAATGAAAATTTAAACAATTAAGCCCTTCCATTAAATAAAACCAATATTGCAGTTATGCCATTCTTTCTAAAATAATTTAATTTACATAGTAAATCACTTAGGAATGCCTAGAAATTACAGAAATTCACTTTCATCATGTTATCTAACATACTAAAATTTCAGACCTAATTTCTTCCTGAAATAAAACTTCTTACCCAAGTATTCATATTTTCCTTTAAAAATTCATATAAAATTTTCCATAACTTGGTATAAATTATTACTCACCTTGTGTTTCAAATTTTTTGAATGAATGGTTTTGACGCCATCAAGTTTCCCGCAAACATTTATATAAAGATAAAAGAGATACTTTCGTATATATTCACTTTGACCTAAAATAAGTTTTAAAGCAAAATCCAATGGTTTTAAAAGAGGTGCTTTCAAATGGATTCGAAGGGGAGATACCCCAATGTTTTTGAAAGGTCTTTAATGAAGGTTTCGAAGGGGAATTACCCCAATGTTTTCGAAAGGTATGTCTAAAGGGATTTTGCTGCTTTCGAAAGATCCAATAGCTTCAAAAGCCTTAGTTTTTAAAATAAATAACATAATCTCATTTTAAAGGAAAAATCATGGTATAAACAAAGAGTTTTGAAATGGAGTTTTTGGAAGAAGCTTTCCTTGATTAACGGGTTAAAGGGATTAACCAAGTTTTATATAAAATGACTTCAAGAATATAAAAGCACATGTATTGGTATTATTATGTTGTTATGATTGCCTCTTCATATATTTATTCACAGTGAACCTGTAGCGGTACTTTGGGAAAGGACAGAATAACCAGCAAGGTTGACCCAGTAGTGAATATAGATTAAGGATGCTAAAACATTAATTAAAGATATTGGCAGAGGCCAATAAGTTCATAGTAAGTCCATGAAAATTGTGTATAGGAAAAGATATTGGCAGGGGCTGATAGGTTCATAGTATCCCATGAAAACTATGTATAAACGAAGAAGTAAGAAAGACAGGTTCATAGTTAGCCCGTGAAAACTATGATTTGGTTGGCAAGGTCAAATAGGTTTGTAGTTATCCCATGAAAACTATATCCGGATTAAGGTATTGACAGAAGTCAATAGGTTCCTAGTCAACTTATGAAAACTAGGATAAGAGAAAAGTTATTGGAATTACCAATAGGTTCTTATTGATCCCATGAAAACTATGAAACCGAGCAGAGAGTCCGTAAACTTTAACAGGTTATTAGTCAGCCCATGAAAACTAATAGGTTAATAGTGACTTCAGAAACTATAACTAAGACAGATAGTCAGAATGAATTTGGATTGGAAATCCAGAATTGATTAATTTGTTTGCATATCATCGTATTGTTTTGATCGTTTTTACCATTGTGGATGCAGGAGCATAGTATATGGTTTTATAAAGTTTTTAGGATACCAGTGAGGGAAAAACCCATTCCGCTAAGCGGTGTGGTCTCACTAGATATTTAAATGGTTTGAGATGGTAGATTATTATTCATATCAGGCTTTATGTCTGACTCGAAGTTTATGTTTCCCCTTAAACTCTCGGGTGCTCAATTGATTTTGAGTAGTTTGAGAGTTGAGGATTTTAGGTTCTTCTTAGACGAATAAGCTTTCAAAGATGTGTAGGAGGCAATCTAGTTAGTAGGAGTTCCTTTCTATTCTTGATTCCACTATGGTTTTGGTTGTGAAGGCTAACTTGTTTTAGTGCCATCTTCATATGTCACTCTTGGCATATGTTGTAATAATTATATTTTATATGAATGTGGTTCTCGTGTTGGGATGATGTAATGAACTTGAAATTTTTTGAAATGGAATGTGAAAATTATTTGATGATTTTAATTTTTTTTACATATCTATGTGTTTCTATATATTAATGTATCTAACATTACCATATTTGGTCATCGAGGATTAATAACTATGGACGATTGCAACATCTGTAGCTGTTAGCTTGGGCCTCCATGTAGGGATGTTACACGTAACTACCTCAATTACAAAGAAACAACTACAGACTTGAACAGGAAGATCTTTGCTTTGAGTCGGTTAATCTCTAATGTAATACTTAAATGCATACCATTCTTTGATTCCCTTAAGAAGGTCAAGAAGAACTTTGGGTGGAGTTAGGATTATCAGAATGCTTTCAAGAAGCTAAGGCATATAGAGACACCATCGGTCTTATCCAAACCACTAAATGCAGATGATTTATTTGTTTATTTGGCATTGTCTACTTATGTTCTAAGTGCATCACTAGTGCATGAGGAGGCAAGGATTCAAAGGCCGGTTTACTATATCAAAAAGTGGTTTATTGAAGCTGAGAAGAACTACCTGAAATTGGAGAAACTTGCATATTTCTTGCTAATTGCCTCTAGGAAGTTGCGACCATATTTTCAAGCTCATCCAATTAAGGTATTGAAAAACTAGCCTCTAACGTAGGTATTGTACGAATCCGAGACTTCAGGAAGACTGCTATAGTGGAACATGGTGCTGAGCGAATATGACATTACTTACCATCCAAGGAGAGCAATAAACGGGAAAATTTTGGTGGACATCATCACTAAGTTTACAGCACGAGATGGCGAGTAGGAGGATGATACAACCACACTATCTCATTGGAAGTTATTGCAAATGGAGATTCGAATGAACATAGTTCAGGTACAAGAGTAATGCTGGAAATTTCGAGGGGACGCTTTGTTTGCTATGTACTAAGATTAGAATTTCTTACAACTAATAACAAGGTCGAGTACGAGGCATAGATAGTAGGATTAAGGATAGCTAAAGTGCTTGAAATAAGGACACTGCACATATTTAGTGATTCCAAACTCATAGTTTGTCAGGTTAGAAAGGAATATCTGGCCAAAGGTGAAAGACTTGCCCCTTACCTAACAAAAGTACTGGAACTATTGGATGACGTAGAGCACTACACTATCACGTAACTCCCTAGGGAAGATAACACAAAATCCAATTCATGCCTAAGATGGCCAGTTCGAGGGAAACATAAATGATGGGTCTGGTTCCAGTACTAGTTTTAACAACTCCAAGTATTGACCAAATGGACGTCGACTAGATTTTGGAGACCATGGAGGAAGAGGAGTCATGGACAACTCCGATCAAGGGATATTTGCTTAAGGGGACTCTCTTAGGAGATAGAAATGAATGAAAGAAACTCTTACGAAAAGTGCCTCGGTTCATGACGCAAGAAGTTTGTATTGTATAGAAGATCCCCTTGCTTCGGTGTGTAACCAAGGATGAAGCTAGGAAGATCCTTATAGAATTCCATAAGGGCAGTTATGCTGATCACATCGGAGGGAAGACTCTGGCTAAAAAGGCATTTTGTTGCATATATTTCTGGCTAATAATAAATTGTGATGCAGCCGATTATACTAGATGGAGGGACCATTACCAAAGATTTGCAAAGGTTCAAAAAACTCCATCCAAAGAACATACGCAAATGGTTAGCCATGACCATTTGCGGTTTAGGGAATTGGCCTAATTAGAGTGCTACTGATCGCAAAAGAAGGAGCTAAATATGCAATTGTCGTAGTGGGTCACTTCACGAAGTGGGCTGAAGCAGAATTGCTTACTACGATTGCAATAAAAAGGTGATCACAAAGAACATTATTTTCAGGTTTGGAGTACCTTAGAAGATCGCATCGGATACTGGAACTCGGTTGGAAAGTGTAACGACCCGTAAATTTTCGATAATTAAAATAGCTAATTTAATAAGATTTCGTGATTTAATGTTAGAAATTTTTTTTTGTAATTCGTTTGGAATAATAATAACTGGAATGAATTGCAACAATAATTATCCAAGTAATTATTTATAGATTGAATGGAGTTCCAATCTAACTGAATTGATTCAAATGTTATAACGTGGTTACAAGGGAATATATGGAAAAACAAATGTAAATAAGTGAATAAGAATTGTGAATTATTTAGGTAGTAATACAAGTTTTAATAGATTGGTTTCGAAGATTTGAATAGTAATAAGTATTGGAAAATAAATGCTACTTAGTGAAAGCCTTTGAAATCAATAGTTGGATAGGATAATAAATGTTTAATTCATTGGGTATAATAGAGTAATTGGTTGATAAGTAAAATCTATTTAAAATCAAATAATTGAACATTGAACAGGTAAATTGTTTAAAGTAAATATTTAAAACTTATTGAATACTTGAATAACTGTAAATTGGAAATAGCGTTCTAAGATGTGAATTGGTTTTAAAAGTTGAATCTTATAGGTTCAATTTCAAATATTTCAAAGGATAATGAATTATTGGATAATCAAAATTGTTTAAAATTTAATATTTGGAATTTATTGAATAATTGAATAACGGGTTTAATATGATTAAAAATTATTTGTAAAATTTTATTTCATCATATTAAAGTTAGAATGATGTTGTAGAACTTTTAAAATAGAATTAAAAGTAAATTTGTGAAAATTGAATATTTTAATATTAAATTGACGAGTTAAAATAGACATTTTTCAAACAGTCTCGGATTTCGACGAAACCAGTTTCATCGGATCCGTAATGTCATATTATTGTAAGGTTTCAAATTTCGTGTCAATCGGATTTACCGTTTGTCCGGCGCAAGCCAAAACGCATAGAAATTAGTTGAATCGGTTTAATTTAAATTTGATCGTTTATTGCCGTAACTCGCACAGATGATCAAATTAGCTTCCAAAACCTATTCCATTGTGTCCGGAACGCGGGGTAAACCTTAGAAATGCCTGCCGGCATGCTTCGTTTGGAGTTCGGAAAATTTTCGGTGGATAGTGTTTTTGCGAAATTCTATATAAGGACCTCAACATTTCATTTTGCACTCAAACACTTGCTTCTTCTTCCAGCCGGCCCTAGAAATTAATGGCTGAGAATTTCGAAACTTCCTCCTCTATTATCTCCAAATCTACAAACAATTAGCAAAAGTCGTCAACTACAAAGTTGTAGAGGGCATCAAGATCTAGCTATCCAACGGTGGAGATCGGAAACGGAGTCAGGATCGACGGCAAATCGAGATTGAAGCTGCTGCGTTTTTCACGTTTTTCGAGGCGAGATGGGAGGCCGAGCTTCGAGCTGCTCCAGGCGTTGGTGGCTCGTGTGGTGGC
The DNA here is from genome assembly GCA_030765085.1 of Allium cepa. NCBI lineage: Eukaryota > Viridiplantae > Streptophyta > Magnoliopsida > Asparagales > Amaryllidaceae > Allium > Allium cepa. The sequence goes on along the minus strand of CM060938.1, from coordinate 396,713,743 downwards.
ATGCGTGGTGGTATTCCCTGATCGCTCTGGAAGTCGTCGTAGAGGTCGTGAAAATTGATGGAAGAAACGACGGCTAATGGGTTTGCATACGGGAGTTTTCACGTGAAGAGGAAGAAGATGCAGCAGCGGTCCAGATCTGCAGATGCTTGGATGAACGGCTAGGATGAGATTGAGGGTTTGAAATTGAAAATATATTGAAATTTATATATATTTAATCCGTATAAACTTCTAAACGCCATAACTTTTTCGTACGAGGTCGAAAATGCACGAAACGAATTGCGTTGGCTTCGTTTTGTCGAGCACTACGCAATGGAGCTGGATTAGAATCATTTGGAGATAGTGAAAATATCATGTAAAATTAAACGCTCGTTTAATTTTATTCGAAATAAAATGCTGGAACTACATTGAAATCAAGGTGAGTATTTTATAACGCTCACAACATACTGAATATCTTTATGCTAGTTAAATTTGACATTATGAAGTGTTATGAATTTTATTTGTCGTTGTTTGATAAAATTTAATTGTCATTTGAATTCACCGTTGAAAATTTACTTGACAGTCAAATTGAAATTAAAAATTGAATTGCGATTAAATTACTTGATATTGATAACTATGAAATTGCCGTTAATTGTATTGTCTATTGGATGATGTATTTCGATGGATGCTGTTGGTTGATATTTAAATGTTTGGATGTTTATTTGCTTATATATATCCTGTTATGCATACATATGATACTATGATTTGATTTAAGTGATATATATTCATCCCTGACATTTAATTGAAATAACTGATCACTTGGCCATAGGATAGAAAATTATATACGGACACCGGATTGGCTAAATTAATAATTTTTAAAATCGTCGATTTGAAATTTATTTAAATGTTTTGATTTAAAAGTTATAAATAGAAATTAATTTATAGAAATCGAATTTATCGAAAAATTGATTTTGGAATGTTGAAATAAATTTTGGTTAAAGGAAATTGTTAAATAATTTAAGTCGAGACTTTGAGATTAAAAATCAGGATATGATTGAATTTCGAAAATTTATTTGTTTTAAAGATTGAACATTATTTCGAGCTTTGAGTATTACTAAGTAAATGTGACATAAAAATGATATTTTGAAATTGAGCTTGAAATTGAATCATATTTGAAATTTGGATTTAAATTTGAATATTGAAGGATAATTTTGTTAAGTGTTATAAATTGATATTTTGAAAATCAAGCTCCAAATCGATATAAATTGAAATTGAATTAATTGAAGATGAATGAAAAATTGAATTAATTTGAAGTCAAAGTTGACATTGATTTGAATTGAAATCGAAATTGAATCGGTAGAATGGAAATTGAAATTGATTTGAATTGGGAAGTTATAATTGAATTGGACTGGTTTTGAAGCTGTTTTATTTTGTTTTCCAAATTACTTTGTTATATAAACCGTTTTTGAATACTTGAACTATTTTAATCTATTTTAAATCTACTTAACCCAATTTAAATGATTTTAAACTAATTTATCTATTTTAAATCCATTTTAAGATTTTAAGTATTTTAACTATTTTAATTATTTAAAACTACTTTTAAACTACTTAAAACTATTTCCTAAAAATTCAAGCTGGTCAATAAGGTGAAATGTTTATGTTTAAATCTCGAATGTAAATACGAATTGGGTTAAATGAAGTTTCAACCTAAATTGAAATTCAAAATGATTTGGAAATCGAAATGAGATATTGAGGCGAAAAATGATTTTTTGAAACGGAATCTTATATTTTGAATAGATATGATGATATTTGAAATGGATTTGATTTTGAAGCGAATATGATATTTTGATATCAATTATGAATTGATTGAAATGTAAAAGAGCCACCGGTGTAGTAATACGTAGTTATTAAAGAGACCGGGATCGGATATGGACATACTCTCTATCGATACCGAATACCACTTTAATAACTATTATACGCGGAGTGTTGACCCAGAATGAAGTGGATGGTTTGGTGAACGCATTGATTAAAGAAAGAGAACGATATTAGATGACCCCTGACATGACTAAAACAGGAGCCGCGCCGGGCCATTGAGGTTCGCCATCTCTAGCGGACACACTTCTTCGATACCATATCTATTACATTTGTGATTCGATTTGGGTGCACCCCTTGATTTGGGAGTGTTGTTTCGCGGTGTTGGGGTAGCTGCTGGCTATGCTCAACATCAGTCCGGATCACGCAACTACTAGTATCCTAGTTGGTATCGCCTCATGTACCTTGTCATACTGATTATCCTATTCGCGACCACTACGTTTTGTTTTGTGTTATACCTATGGGGTACCCTCTGATAACCACTAGTTTACGGTGGGGTTTACGGTGCTGTATAGACTATGGCATTATAAAAATGTGTTAAGGGGAATTATGGTAACGCCTTAACGCTATTTTAATACTTTTACTTTACTGTAGACATATTATAATAGCGTATTGTACTACATAGTAGATAGTTTAACGAATCCTTGAGAGATGGAAAAGCCCGTAACATATCTTGAGTTATTGCACGCACGTTGACACTGGATATGAGATGTCAAACCCCGTAAACATCTCTGACGCCGTTACACTCATATTTATTTACGATTGATTTAACTTTCATAAGGATATTTTAGTCCTGACTCGAGTGTTTTGTCTTTTCATTACACTCGGGTCAGACCTGAGTTTTTCAGCTTATTGAAGATCTATTCTAGAGGACGAAGACGAAGATTTGGTATACTATTACTCTTATTATCTTTGCATCATGTTGTCTGCTGCATTATTTTATTTGTTCTGTTGTATATGTATAACTCTGATAAAGGTTGTATAAATAATGATCAAAGTATTGTAAACAGCTTCATGAACTGTTTATTGACTATTATATTTTATCGTTCCGCTGCGAGATTCTGTGTTGTTTCATTTCCTTTATTTCTCTTTCTTTTCTTTTCTTATTAACCCCAATAACCATCTGCCTTTGTGAATGGTTTGGAACCGGCATGTGTATTTGATCGTCGGTTTAAACTGTCCAAAAAGGCGGGTCGTTACAGAAAGTAACAAGTTCAAGTGTTTTTACATACGGTACCAAATCGAGAAGAGCTTTTCAATAGTAGCACATCCGTAGGAAAATGGACAACTGGAGGCGGTGAATAAAATCATAAATTCCACATTGAAAAAGTGGCTTACGGGAGCCAAAGGCAACTAGGTTGATGAGATATTACTGGCATTATAGGATAATCCACAACTCTGCAATTGGACATACAACGTTCGCTCTAGCATACGAATTAGAAGCTATGATCCCGATAGAATTGGAAGTCCCTTCTCATCGTAAAAAGCATTACGATCCATAGGAAAATGAGAAATCTTGCTTTAGTCCTTTGATTTGGTTGATGAGAAAATCAAAGAAGCAGAATTAAGGGGTATCTGCTCGATAGGGAAGAGTAGCATGGCATTTGAATGCCAAGGTCCAAAATCATACTTTTGAAGTTGAGGATCTCGTTTTGAAGCAAGTTCTCCTGGGAATAAGGGAGCTTGGTCCAAACTAGGAAGGACTGTATGTAATCAATTATAAGCTTAGAGACATAACTTTCAAGCTAGCAATGGTAGATGAAATATCGAACCAGTATGCATGAAACAACAATTTGTTGCGGCACTACTACTTTTAGTTTTTCCCAGTTTATTTTCGCATAAAAGCTACCCAAGGACTAATAGGTAGCACAATAAGGTAGAACTTTCCATTTTTTCTGCCTTTAATAATTAATCAGCTTCTCAAACCAATGGAACTGTGTTCTTGTAAGCAAGAATCTCATATTGCACATTAGCAGTGCAGCAAGGAACATGCTCCTCAGGCCTCAGATCATGGCTGGGGAGCATAGTTGTAAGGGTCGATCAGGTAATTCTACCCAACCTTTAAAAATCTACCATTGCTCGAAGATTGGAAACATCAAGAAGGGAAAACTCTTACAGGGGTCGATTGGATTACTCGACCCTCAACCTTTAGGAATCTGGCATTACCCGAAGACTGGTAAAGTCAGCAAGGGGAAATCATACTTATGGATCGATCAAACAATTCAACCATGACCTTAAGGAATTTGTCATTTTCTAGAAATAGGAAACGACAAGAAGGTATGACCACTTAGGGGTTGATTGGCTAATTCAACTCGAACCTTTAGGAATTATCCTTTGCCCAGAGGTAGGCAACGCTAAGAAGGTGCAACCTCTTAAGGGTCGATTGGATAATATGATTATAGCTTTCAAGAACTTGCCATTGCTAGGAGATTGGCAGCATTAAGAAGGAAGATTACAATGGGATAAGTTAGATAATTTGGCCCTGACCTTATAGGTATTTTTCGTTGCTTAGAGATTGACAATGCTAAAAGGGAATGACTAACAAGGGGTCAACTGGATAATTTGGCATCAACCTTATAGGAACTTTCCATTGCCCAGAGTTTGGCAATGTCAAGTAGGACTGGCCACGTGAGGGTCCATCGAATAATTAAACCCCGGCATGAAGGTATCAGTCGTCGCCTTGAAGTTGGCAACGTCTGGAAGGAACGATCGAAATTAAGCAGTTAAATCATCGATTCTTAGAGATAGGAACTAGTGTTCGAAATGGATTTTCATGACTTCGCTAATGGCCTTTCAAGAAGCACTCGATCGAGGATAAACAAGAATAGTTGTTAAAAGCCAAAAAAGAAGTATTATCAGACCTTCTCGATCTAAGATTAGGAATTGGTAAAGTGAGATCAAACCGAGGACAATTAGATAATTTGCCCTGTTTGTGAATCTCCACCTCATGCTTAAGTTTTGGCATTTGGAAAAGTAAATTCCACCAATAGGATTTGGTTCACGGTCATAAAATATAAATAGGAAGTAAATAATGCAGTTGACTCTCCTTGGCAATAGGGAGAAACATGAAAATTGCACTATTTGCAGCAAAAATCGGTCGAAGGGAACTCGAGCCAACATGAATAGGAATGACCACAAGATTGGTTAAATTGTGATTTTGTTTTCACTAAACGAAACATCTTCGTGACTTACTATAGTAAATAGCTGGTGCAACTATAGGAATTTTATTTATATGCAAAGACTTGTAGTAAATATAAGCATTGCACGGAAATATATATACATAGTATGAATAAATTATAGAATAAGTAGTTATATATATATATATATACACATAGGTGATTGCACACAGGAAGATATAGAAAATAAAAGTGCAGAAATTAAAATGAAACAAAGTTTACATGGCAAAGCAATCTCCCATTACTTACACTTTTATGTACATGAATAGTGAGGACTGCTCCTACATAAGCACGACCTATTTATAATAAAAAGATGTAACAAAATTCAAGCTATTGCACCCACTAGCTTTAGAAATCTCATATTTGTTCTTCCCTTTCCACCCTTGGCACGATAATCACCAGGATGCTCTTGCGCTTCCATTCGTATTTGATTACCCTTCCTTTAGGAGTGTCACCCTTGGACTGGGTAGTCTCACCGCCAATGGTAGTATATGGCTCATCATACTTGTTAGTAGAGGTCTTAGAAGGCTCAGTTTTTGAAGTCCTCGATCTTATTGGAGGAAGCCTACAGATAGGTCTTGTAGGCATGGAGCTAAGGAATTTTCAATGCCAGGCTTCTTCTTAATTTTGACCTTAGAAAGCTCGATCTTCAGCTGCTCCACCATTGTGTCAGGATCAATCGGACCCGAAACGTTGTTGATGGGAATGTCTTCCCCTAAGGATTAAGAAATATCCTCCAGCCCTTCTAGGGCTGCAACCTTTTAAGAATCAGGTCCACGTTTGCAGCCTAGGAGTAGGATTGGAGTAGCATCTCTAGTGGAGATAGAGGTCGATGCGGTAAAAATGGCAACAATGCCCGACCCTTGAGTAGTTGAAGGTGCAGGCGGGAGGTGCGGTTAACCTACAAGTTGACAAATGGAACGATGAAGTTAGTGACAGATTCATGCGAGAATTAAATTTTCTCGAACATAGGTAACACAAGAGATATACCTTTACCCGGAGTTGGTCAAAAAGTAGGGGACTTGGAAATTTTGCCCTCTTTGGGACAGTATTTAATTAGCTAGTCAACGAACGGAGGAATATAGGGCTTAACGTAAGTAGCCATTGCCGATACTAGAATAGTCTGAGTGGTCATAGAGCTAGCCTCCTTAGACTTGGGAATATCTATGCACGCTCATTGGAATTTGGAATTGATGATTCAATTGAACCAAATGCACTTGGGCCATCAGAAGCCTCTGTAGTGGCAACAGAAACAGCGACATCCTCAGCACCTTGTATGGACTTTCCCTCCTCGAGCTTTGCTACATCTTCAGCAGCAAGGTACTTAGTCGTCAGCTCTTCCTTGGTGAAGCTTTCGTCAGCTTCTTAAGAGTGACATAACACTAATTCCAATGCGTAAGTGAAAGTCTCGACATATGTACTCCCTAGCCACTTCAAGCTCTTGTATTTTGTCATGCTCGCGTAGAAATGTTGAGAGTATCATTTACCTCTTTTCTCCCCTTGGTCCTTACCTCCTTAAGCTCTTTCAGCTCTATTGCAATGGTCGCATGCTCGATCTGACCGTTCATTTTTTTTGCCTTCACTAAAAGTAGGTCGTTTGCAAGCTTTTCGTTCTCCTCTTTTGGCGTTCGACTTTCGACTGCTTGCTCAATTTAGCCCCTAGCTTGGATGGTTTCATCCTTCTTGGAAAGGGCTAGGTTCCTCACAGCGATCTTGGTTTTTGGAGCAGTGCCCTCTTCATAGGCAACCTTCAATGTATTTTGCAACACAATAATAAAATTTTCATGAGCCTTCTTCATTTGACCATCAAGCTCTCGGTGCTAGCTTTGGTTTTGAGAGCCAATTCTCTCCCCACCTCATTTTCTGCATGTTCCCCTTATGATTCTCGATGATTCTTTTATAAGTTTTCTTTTTGAAGTCAAAGGACCAGATGTTTGTATAGTTGATTTTGTTGACCTTGGAGAGAGCGAACCAGAGTTTTTTCCATTTATTTCCCCGGTCAACATACTTTTGAACCCTTTGGAGACCTGGTCTACCTCTTCCTTTGGAATGTCTTTAATATTCTGATCAAACATAATGCCCTGCAAGAGAAGATTGAGGAAGGAAACTTGAAGGCGAGGTGGTGCACTAAGAGTAGAAGATGAGGGAGCAGAGATTCCCTTGGAGTGTTAAGGAGTAGTAGTAGTTAAGGACTTTGAAACTAGAGCTTGTTGGTGAGGACGAAGTTGAAGTTCAGCATGAGGCAGAGCAGCATGGAAGAGGGAACAATGGCAATCTTGTGGCTCTTTGTGTCATTTGGGTTGATCGAAGGATAGCCTCTTTTCGGCCTACCTTTTCTTTCTTTCCATTTCAGCCTTACGTTCCTCCTCCACTTCCCATTCCTTCCTTCTAAACCTTTCTTCGCTGGTGTTGTAATGACCTCAATAATTCGAATGAGGTGGATATGGTTTCAGGGTTTTCCCTTTAAACCAATTCATGTTGTGCTAGAGCTTGCAATATCTATCTTTAGCCAAGGAACCTAAAAAAAGGAAGAAAGATAGTATAAGAATCGAAATTTTGGAATATAAAAGAATGTAGGGATGTGTGTTCATGATCTCAGTGAGTGTGTTTAATGCCGACAACCCCTGAAGTAATCTATAAACCATGTTGGCATGGAATTGAAGATAAAGTCTTGCACCTTCATCCAAGATTCCCCCAGGGTAGAAGCTAAAGTTTGAAGAACCTTCAATGAAGATATTGATAATAGAAATATCGAAATCACTCGGCAAAGACATCTCCAAAAGAACCAGCAGGAGGAGTAGCTTTGCCTAAAGGCAATGCGCTCTCCCTAACCTTTTTAGAAGAATAAAGAACGATGCACTTTGGATGAGGCAAGGCAGGAAGTTCGGGGATTTCAGGAGACAACACCAAACTATTCATCTCCCTCTACACAAGCATTGTAGTCACTATTGCTATCATCTGTGCCCTCTTCTCTTTCCTCGCCTTCCTCATTCCTTATCTTCTCCTTTCCTCCTCCTAACACTCTCAATCTCCTTAGGAATCGATGGCATTCTAGCTCCCTCATCCTCTATTCTCAAGGCCTCGTCTGCAGCTAGCTTTTATATTCCATTTTCAATAGGCTCTCCTACACGTGCCATGCTCGATGAACTTACAACTTCTCCCTAGAGGTTCTCGCCAGATCTATAAGTGTGGGCAGAAGATCAGGTAGGTGCTTTAAAACTTCATGGCAAAGGAGACTTAGGAACAACAAATCTATTAGGAAGTAGAAGACCACACCATCGAAGGTTCTCCTTGGTCACCAAATATGTAGTGGTCTGATATTAGAAACTAATCTCCTTTAGAGTCTTTAGAGTATTGTTATGTTCATTATGATCATTTCATACAGAAGTACCTATCAAGAGGAAGATAGTAGGTTGGGCATTATGCAGAAGGAATCCAAACACTAAAAGAGCAGAAGGAAAGGAACTTACTTCTGGACAGCCAATGCCGGTTGAAGTTATATGAGCATCAAACGAAGAAATACTCATTTTTAAAGTATAAGCAATTATTACGAAGTTCCTCTATGATCTTGCACCAAATTTAGGCCTCAACAATCATATAAGAAGGCGAATAACGCTCCTGCTTATGTGTAGAAGATAGCTAAGCTTATTGAAGTATAAAGGTTATTAAATTGGTTCATGAAGAGCATGTATTGAGAGTTTAGGAGTGCGTTGCATTCGGATGGATTTGAGACGGAGCCAATCCGAGCTCTTAGAGGACCATTTGAAGAAACAGATTAAAGGGTGGATTGGTACCACCTAAACCATATATTTGTTGCTGGTTGTAAACCCCCACGGAAGAAGATGCGCTTGTTCAGCCTTTGTCGAAAGAAGCATATCGCCCTTAGGAATTCCATGTTGACGGCATATACTTTGGAATGTTCTCGCAGTTAGAATGGTATACGGGTAGATCATCCAAAACATGAAGACCCATATATTCGTTCATTAGAGGAGGAACCTCTTGGAGTGGGAGAACCATACTCTGAAGCTCTGTAATAATCGTCTGTCTAGAGGTAGAGAGTGTAAAAGTGGAAATTTGAACCATCGTAGAGCTGGCTTCAGGAGAAGTAAATGTCTTGGTATTGATCCAAAGGCATGGAGATTGACAAGTCATTCCGAATACGATATCTTAGCGTTCAACACAGTCAAGTATATTTTATTTCAAATATTAAGCCCATATGGGGTTCTAAATGTTGACCGGTGTAAGTGAAATTGTTGACCTATGCAGCGCGAGTCTCATGTCCCGCACATGATGAACGAACCATCCTATATATATATAGCCTGCTCATGCTAAAACAACAAGCCACACCGACAACAAAACTATGCATTACATCTTTTCTATTTGAAAGGGTAATCATAATGTAAATGTTATCTAGAGCGGTGCGAAAGCTTTTCTTTTATAGGAGCATGGGAGGTGCAGTGAATAGATATGCTATGTAATAAAGTAATTCAGATATTGGAATACACTCAATGGGTCCATCTCTTTAAAGAAAACCATCTTATTGGCTTACACATGGAAATTTGTGACTGGCCGATGCTTATTAAGATTAGGCAAGGCAATTTGGTAATAGAGAACTTGGAGTTACGAGAGTTGGATGTTTTTTCTATGCATAGCTCTGATTACAACCAAAAACAATCCCAGGAAAAACCCTATGGAGTTTCAACGAGTGCGTTGACTGTAACACCAGATATTTTTAGTAACTTATTTAGGATATTTAATTAGCTAAATAAAATAAAATAATGTAAGATGATTAATAGATTGATATTTGATTTAACCAAGGGTAGCCATGCATATATGTAAAATGAACTAAAGAAATAGAATGGATTTAAGTGTTAGGAAATAAGGGAGGGCAAAATAGGAAAATGATAGAACTTATACCCCAAAACCTTAGGAATTCAAACACACGACTATTTCATTTTTCTCAAGAAAAAAATACTTTAAGGACGATTACCACTTTTAATCTCAAGAGAAGATGAAACTAGGATTTTCAAGAGGAAGAAGTAAATCGACATAATGAAGATCAAATCTCACACCATTAATCACAAAGCTAAGGTAAATGATTATCACATCCCTTTTTTATATAGTTTTTAGTTTTAAGGTTAAAACGAAATGATTTTGCAAGATAATGCCATATTTTGGATGATTGAAAGCTTATATATGCTTGTTGATGATTTATACATGTTCGTATTAGTTTTTATGATATGTTTGATATAAATACCCTATTAAATTACATCCAAATGCCTTGAAAATTTAAATGTAGATCAGAAATGATGTTTTAGATATGGTTTCCAATTTTTATAATTTGCTGAATTAATCAAGATTTTATATTAATTTTCTGGTGAAGAAAATGATTTACTGAGTTATAAATTATTTACGGCATAATAAATAATTATTTGGGTGTGAAATTTATATATGTCAGAAAACATATTGAAAAGGTTTTCCTAGAATTTTTATATAATTTTCCTAAGTATTTTTATGAATATATAAAATTATTTAAGGTATGAGACTTAAATGTTTTATTTATTTAATTAAGGATAATAGGTATTTTGTAAAATAAAATTATAGTTTAATTCTAAAATTGTGGCAGTACTTTTAGAAAAGAAAACTTGGCAATCAATAAATGTTTGACAAACAAGGCAGGTTTGTTAAAAAGTTTTCATAAAAAGGGTTTAAATCAGAAATTCATGCTAAAAGCATGTTTCACCACTTTTGGTTTCTCCCAGGTAGCTTTCAACTAAGACCCTCCGCCTCCTCCCATAAACCAATGCACATAGTCTTAATATGTTGGTACACATTGAATTGGACAAAGGCGGAAGGTAGTAGTCGAAACCAGAGGGTTCCAAAAGGGTCGAAGCTCCGTTTTGTTTTAAAATAAAAGTTTGCGCCTTCTTTGCTTTCGAAAGATGAGGTTTCGACTCTTTTGGCTTTCAAATGGATCAAATATTTTAAATGGAAAGGTTTCGAATGGGTTGCACTCTTATGTTTTAAGTAATGCTTTCGAAAGGGGTCGAAACCCCTAGCTACCGCTCATCTACCTTTCGAAGTCAATTGTTTCAAAAGGTATACTTTTTTTTATAACCACTTCTCCAATGCTTTCAAAGGGATGGTTTCGACACCATCACTTCTTCACTTAGGGATAGGTTTTGAAGGATGGCTTTTGGCTTTGATGTTTTTAAATTACCCTTTTGTTCCGATTGAACTATAACACAATGGTTTTGATAGATAATGGTTTTGACCTAAATGGTTTCAAAAGGTGTTCTTCCACATGTTTTAAATTGAACCCAATAGCTTTCAAAAGGTTTGAGTTTCTAAAGGTTTGATGCTTTTCGAAAGGTATTTAAAATGGTTTCGAAGGGGTGCTTCCCCAAAGGGTTTCGAAGGATTCGAAAGGTATTATTTTTTGATTGTTTCGAAAGAGTCGAAATGGAAGGTTTTTTTCAAGGTTTTTAAGGGTAATGTTTTGACGTGTTTTAAGACATGATTTCTAAGGTTTCAATGCTTTCGAAAAGAAGGTTTTTAAAGGTTTCAAAAGCGGTTTAGGTATGGTTTCGAAAGGGAATGTTTTGGCCTTTTGGCCTAGATAAATGAAGGGTTTTACATGGTTTCGGAAGAGATGCTTTCAATGGTTTTGAAATGGGGACTTTCTATAGAATCAAAAGGGATACTTTCGACTGTTAATTGTTTTCATCAACTAAGGTTTGATTAAAGTATATGTATAACATGGCAGGGTTATTTTGAGTAAAGCATAGAGTATTATATTTTCCTTGTTCGAGTTTGGTTTAAAGACATTAAATCAATCTGAGAAAAGGTTTTCAAGGAAATTTTTGGGAAGATATCCCTAAGTAAAATGACTCGGATATTAGAATAACAGATGGGATTAGTATAGGATCGTGCCCTTTATATTAGCTATTGGCCCCAACTAATTTTGTCCAAAATTCTAGTGTGTAGGGCTTTGTCACGAGTAAGACTGGAATTATGATTACACGTAGAAGGGAATATATATCTGTATATAGATAGGTAATTAATGAGCCTGCAAAACCATTAGGATCAAGTGACCCTAGGAGATGTTAAGTTAGGGACAGAACATCTAGAAGAGGAGTATTTAATATATAGTTAAGGATAGACCATCCAGAAGTGGAGTGTCTAACTGATGTTAGATAAATTTTGTTACTTCGTCTGGTAGGCCCGAGTCAGCCCAAAGTTAACAGTCAGCCAAACAAAACTACAATTGTTTGAATAGATAGTTCTTTTATTACCTGATATATATATATATATATATATATATATATATATATATGTTTACGTAATGATGCTTTACAGTGTTTAACCAGCTTTGGTTGTAGGACAAGATTTTCAAAATTTATGTTTTAAAAGAATGTTAGTAAGGGGAAATCCATTCCACTAAGCAGTGTGGACTCATTTAACATTTAACGTATAGTATTATCCACACTAGGCTTTATGTCTGACTTGAAATTTACGTTTTTCCCTTAAACTCTCGGGTGTTCAAAATTGATTTGAGTAGGATGATGAATAAAGCTACCGGTGGCGAGCAGGAGGCTAACGGATGACTATTAGGAGTTGTAATTCTTTGTTTAGTGTTTATTTCCATTGTATATGTATTAAGTCGATTATGACTATATGACTATGATCATCCAAGGAGCATATTCATATGTCGCTCTTTGCATATTTTGTATTAAGTATATTTTGTTATTGCCTGAGAAATGTTTTGGGCTTATGTAATCTGAATATGGAACATCTATTTTGAAATGTAATGGGAAAATGTTATTTGGAAATCTGTGATTTGTTTCACGTTCAAATGCTTCTGATATTGTAGATACCATTAATTGTTGGAACTGGGCTAGCCCACAACGGTAGTGGCAGGTGTATTTCAATTTTTTTTAATCATATTGGATCTTTATTAGGCATATGAAGTCTAACTCATTTAGAACAATTTTAAATTTGTTTTAAATAAAATCATGCATTTTATTTAAATTTAAGTATTTTGTAAAGTTAATTTGAATGATTTAATTTATATACATACATGTATCATATAAATATACATATATGTGTGCATGTGTAACATAATAATCCGTGAAGGGTATAACATGTCCGTATATAGATGTTGGGATTTACATCGCAATGGACACATTAGCTCATTTCGTATGTATCGTATGTTGTCTAAATATGTGCATAAATCTATAATGCAAAGTATATTTATATAAATACATGTATATATATATATATATATATATATATATATATTTTACATATATTTTATAACTAAAAGCATCAAAATTATATATATATAAGTTAAAACATTTGTATAAATATATATACATAATTAAACATATAAAATTATACATGCATATATATATATATAATAATAATAATAATTAAAATCACATATATATATATAATATGTGTGTGTGTATATATGTCATATGAATAATTAATTACATTCAGATACTTCAAATATAAACATATATATTTTAAAATTATTCCTAGATTCAAATTAGCATAACAAACATAAAATAATAATTTTATAATTTTATCATTATTATATATATATATATATGATAAATAGTTTTGATTATAATAGTTAAAAATATTAGTATTAAATATTAAAAAACCAAAATTTAAAATTTCAAAAATTCAAGATCATAAACTACAGGTTCAATTTTTTTTCATGATTTTTCAAAATAAATATTATTTTTAATAAATAAGAGAAATGTTCAACCAAAGTAATTTAATTAATAAAATATTAATATTAAAAAAAATATGAAATTTTTTTCTTGGGTTACTACATAGATGTAGTAATTTAAAAAAAATATAAAATCGAATTTCCAGTTCAATAATTGTTTTAGATATAATAAACAATTCAAATAATTAATAAAAGATAATTTAATATCATTTATACATATAAAAAATTTATTTTTGAATTTTATAATTCATATTATATAGAAATAGGTGCAAGTAAAAATTCTAAATTGTTTATACATTATAATCATACATATATAATTATATGTTTAAAATATACATTAGCCTATATTTAAATTAATATATAAATATACATAAAATAATTAATAATGACAATTTTTTTTTACAGCAAATTAGATTTGTTTATACATAAATTATAACACACAATAATATAACTATACACATAACCAAACTAATTTGTGACAATTACATATACCTATGAAAATCTCACATAACTAGATATACGGCATTAATATGTATATACTGATTTGGGATTAACCAATATTAAATCATAAAATATGATATGATTACTGTAATATATAAATAGAATACCAATTGATGATGCCTTGGAGTCCACTTGAATCAATGAATTCCCTCCTCTAGTTATGCTCGATCCGTCAGATCGCAAGTCTGGAATCGTCGACCTTTTCTATCGAATAGTGCTTTTACTTAACTTTAATTGATTTGTGATTTTTAAAACTGATGTGGGATTAATTTCAACCAACAAACTTGATAATTATGGCAGCCAAAGTTTGTTTTTGATTAAGGGTTCAGAGATCCATATATATAGCCTTGTACAAGAGAGATATTAGGACAATCTCATTACCTATTCTCTCTTAATCTTAGCCATCCATCTCTACGTCTAATCCTAAGTTTTGGCTGCCCCCAGTAACGCATCAAAACCAAAATTTATTGCTCGAATGATGGGATTTAAACTGATTTAAGCCCAAGCTAAAATGCTATGCAATTAAATATAATCTAATCATTTATCGATACAGTATATCGATTGGTACATTGATAACTATTATAACTACATAACAATTTTTAATTCTCAATCATATTCAAATTTTTATAATTAATATTTCATAAATATTAATTTATTTAATTTATTTATAAAATTATAAACTAATTAACTCATTTGGTCTTAAAGGGAATTCATTATTTCAGTTGTGTAACTCTTGGTTGTAAACATGGTCAACAATTAACACCAAACTATTCGAATGTTAACGTTCACACGTCATTTAGAAAGTAGTGTGACATTATGGCCAAATTTATCGCTTATTCATTTTCAGTAAAATATTATTTAATTTAATAAGTGTTACTCGTTAGTGACATTTATATACACCAATTCTCTTCGTCAAAACAACATCACTTTGGATTTATGGAATTTGGTAACGGTCAAAATTCCAATATTGTCCATATTCAACTCTATAGTCCAAACACAAAATCCTTGGTTCAATAATAACATTTATTTTTGACCATACTACTTTGGCTAGAGGTTTTGACTTTGGGTTGACTTCATTTGACTATGGTACTAACCTCGTTTAACTAAAGTGACGAATCCCCTCTTGAATAGTGTCTTCTTTCCAATCCTTCCACTCGATTCAAATATAATCACTTGATGGATGTCGTTGCATGATTCGACTATAATTAAAGTAGAGTTTTTCATATTGAAGGTTGATAGTATTCTCAAGTTGAAAGAATTGTGTAAATTAGTCACATCTATATTTTCTATTTGACCTTAGCTGTATTAACCAACAGAAAACTACCGACTGAGTTGTTCAATAGCTATCCAATAACTATCGGTACATAACCTCTAGGTGCCTCCAACACATAATTTATGAATTTTCGATTAAATATATTTTTAATTAGACATTTAATTATTTATAAAACATTATAACGAATATATAATAGAAAGAAGAAACCCCTTTATTTCGAACAGGAATTGATTTCGGAGTTAATAAATTATGGAATTTCCTCTAGGGCATACCCCTGACACTATCAATCTCCTACATGCGTTAGGGGCCAATTATGGAATCAAAATCCTATCCTGTTAATCAGTTTCTTGAGAACCGGCTGAGTTAGACCTTTAATCTGCTTTGTTGTCCTTGGTATCTACCCTTTGAATCACAACTTCTTTCTTCTGAACGAATTCTCTAATCAGGTGGAACTTTCGAAGAATGTGTCGTGACTACTTATGTGCTCTTCGTTCCTTTGTGATCTGTATCACTACATTGTTGTCATAAAACAATGTCATTGGATTCTCAGTATTGGGAATCACTCCAAGCTCACTCAAAAACTTGCGCATCCATACTACCTCTTTTGCTGCTTTATTGAGGGTGATATACTCGGCCTCCATCGTGGAATCAGCCACTGTTTCTTGCTTGCAACTTTTCCAGCTAACATCTCCCCATCTAGTGTAAAGACATAGCCAGAGACTGATTTACTATCATCTATGTCACTTTGAAAGGTTGAATTTGTATACCCCTTCATTAGGAGGTCTCCATTCCCAAAAAAGAGGAATATGTCCTTAGTATTTCTCAAATACCTATGTACACATTTTACGACCGTCCAATGTTTTTCTCCGGGATTAGACTGGTATCGGCTTACACATGCTATTGCATATGCTACATCCAGTCTAGTACATAACATATCATACATTATGGATCCTATGGCTGAAGCATAGGGAATCCTCTTCATACGCTTTTTCTCATTATCGATATGAGGAGCATCCTTTTTAGAAAGGACAATTATAAATTGCATTGGAACACTTCCATGCTTGGAATTCTCCATACTAAACCATTTTAGTATAGTGTCTATGTACAGGGATTGGAACAATCCCAAAAATCTCTTAGATGTATCTCTATAGATCTTTATACCAAGTATATAGGCTGCTTCTCCCAAATCCTTCATGGAGAAATTTTTGGAAAGCCAAGCTTTCACTTATTGCAATAATGAAGTGTCATTGCAAATCAATAATATATCATCAGCATAGAGTACTAAGAATACGATAGCATTTCCCCGTTCCTTTCTGTATGTGCACATTTCCTCCGTGTTCTAATAAAAACCAAACTTTTTTGATTACTTTATCAAAAAACTTGTTCCATATCCTTGAAGCTTGTTTGAGTCCATAAATAGGATTTAACAACTTACAAGCCCTGCCTTCATTCCCACTGACTACAAAACCCTCTGTGTGTGACGTATAAATGATTTATTCTAAATCACCATTTAGGAAAGCCGTCTTTATATCCATTTTCCATATTTCATAGTTATAGAATGTGACAATGGCGAACATAATCTGAATAGATTTAAGCATGGCTACAGGCGAAAAGGTCTCGTCATAATCAACACCTTGAATTTGACGAAATCCTTTTGCAACTAGCCTTGCCTTATAGGTCTCCACTTCTCCATCCGCATTTGGCTTTTTCTTAAAAATCCATTTGCAGTCAATGGGTTTTTATCCCTTTGGGTACGTCTGACAAAGTCCAAACTTTGTTTTCGTACATGTAGTCCGTCTCAGATTTCATAGCTTCAAGTCAGAGGCAGAGTCTTTACTTTGCAGTGCTTGTTGGAAAGACAGTGGAGTGTCGCCATCTAAGACACGGTCCTACTTTTCGCCATCCACGAGAAAACTGTAGTATCTTTCTGGTGCACGAGATTCCCTACTAGACCTTCTATTAGGTTGCATGTTTCGTATATGGTTGACCTTGTTTCTCCCACTGTTTCGACTTCAGTGTTAGTTTCTCAGATCTCATCCAAGTCTACAACTTCGCTGTTAGTTTCTTTTAACAGAAATTCCTTTTCTAAAAAGATAGTGTGTCGAGAAACAGTGACCTTTTGTTCCTCGGCATTGTAGAATATATATCCTATCGAGCTTTTGGGATATCCTATAAAATTACATAGTACCGATCTTGCCTCTAGTTTATTTGGACCAACGTTCTTAACGTAAGTCGAGCAGCCCCATACTTTCAAATATTTTAGTTGGAGTTTATTATCACACCACATTTCATATAGTGTTTTGGGCACAAATTTAGTAGGTAACAAGTTTAACATATGTGCTGTAGTTTTTTTAGCACATATCCCAATAGGACAGAGGTAACTCAGCCTAACTCATTATGGAACGAACCATATCTAATAGGCTTCGATATCTTCGCTCTGACACACCATTGTGTTATGGAGTATAGGGTAGAGTAACCTGAGGGATAATCTCATTATCTTTTAAGTATTGTTGGAAATCCTATCCAACATACTCACCTCCTTGATCTGATCGAAGAATTTTTATTTTATGGCCCGTTTGATTTCTACTACCTTTTTGTACTCAACAAATTTCTCATAAATGTTGGATTGGTTTTTCATAAGATATACATATCCTAGTCTAGAGAAATCATTAGTGAAAGTAACAAAGGTATCTTTGGTTAATATAGGCATTAGGCCACACACATCACTAT
Organism: Allium cepa; assembly: GCA_030765085.1. Lineage (NCBI taxonomy): Eukaryota > Viridiplantae > Streptophyta > Magnoliopsida > Asparagales > Amaryllidaceae > Allium > Allium cepa. The sequence goes on along the minus strand of CM060938.1, from coordinate 396,695,475 downwards.
GTAGTAACCCTAAGGTTCATTAACTCTTTCATTGCTCCCACTGAAGGGGTGATTGGTCATTTTACCTTTAAGACACGCCTCACAAGTTTCAAATGATTCAGAATCAATTGACTGTAGAAAACCATCGGTTTTCAAATTGTGCAGTCGTTTCTCACAAATTTGACCAAGCCTACAATGCTAAAGGTAATTTTCGTTTAATTTATTGGAAACTTCATTCACGAAACAGACATAATTAGTATTAATCACATAAATGCCATTTTCAAGGACAACTTTGCAGACTTTATTTCCATCCAAACTAATGTTCATAACATTATTTACATAATGAAAAAATATATCTAGTCTTAAACAATCTAGAAACAGAGATAATTCCACAAATAAAGTCTTTTAAAAAATAGAAATTATTTAATACTAACACTAGTCCACTTGGAAAATCTAAATGATAATATCCTACTGTCGTTGCATCTACTATAGATCCATCAAAAACTTGGAGCTTCATTTCTCCTTTTGCTACTCGATGTTAGCTCCTATGCCCCTGATGGAGCTGCAGAACCATTCTGCTTCCTTACCTTGATAATCTTTAAGTAGTCCGGACATTTTCTCTTCCAGTGACCTTTCTTATGGCAGTGGTGGCATTCACCCTTGTCAATGGTCTTCTTATTTTTCTTTTTCTTACTATGTCTTTTCCGCTTCTTCGAATCTTTCAAAGATGATGCATTTCCCTTCACAATAAGTACAACATCTTGATCTTTAGATGTTGACTCGGCTGACCTCAACATATTGAGGAGCTCCATGAAATTCACATTTAATTGGTTCATGTTGTAATTCAGTATGATAGTTTCATATCGTGAAGTGAGAGAACCGGGGACCAAGTCTATTTGCGTTTCATTGCTTATATCTATGTCTAATTGTGCAAGTCTATCAATACAACCTTTCATCATTAGAACATAATCGTCCAATTTCTGTCCCTTGGTCATTTTGGCGTTAAACAGTTTTCAAAAGTTCGTACCTTACGTAACAGGACTGTTCACCAAAAAGAGCTTTGAGACTATTAAAAATCTCATGGACAGACATGTTCTTGTGTTGCCTTTGCAACGGTTTGTCTAAGGTAGACAACACGAAAGCTTAGGTGATCTCTTAGTCATATTGCCACTTTATATAAGCAAGTCGCTCTTTAGGGTCTGCACCATCAATGGGTTCTGTTTTGGGTTCACATGTAATAGAATTCCAAAGGCGCTTGTAAGTCAATGCTATTTTAATTGCTCTTAGCCAGTCAGTTTGGTTAGGTCCGTTGAGTTTGTCACTTTCAGAAAAAAGTTTTAGAGTTGACAGTTTATGCAAGTTTAAATGGTAGATTACTAGGAAAAAAATAATAGATGTTCTTATAATATTATTAAGGTTAAACACTATGTTTCATTTTACTAATGGTCTTTTATGTTTCGCCAACCCTAAGTCAAAACATAGAACTCTTATGACTTCACTAGTAGGTGTTAGGACTTATCCATCTTGGAATTCTGACCTTGAGTTTTCTCAACAAGTCATAGCTCCACGAACAGTGGATAACCTTTTATCAGTTGTATCACATACAACTCTTAACCCTTGGAACCTTGTCCTAATTTCATATTAACCTTGAGTTTGCTCAAAAAATCAAAATGAAATTATTCACTTGTACCTACCATATCATGATGATCTAAGTGTAGTATATGTACCTTGAGTTTTCTCAACAAATACATATAGTTGCCTTACCTCATCTATTCAATATATTAATAATACTACACATAATATCCTTAGCTTGAGTTTGCTCAACAACTAAGGAGTATGCAAGTAATTTATTAACATATATATGGTAAAGGACAACATTAAACAGAGTGATATCGACTTATGAAATAATGTAATTCTTATGAACTACCCTCGTGATTCAAGTGTAGAACACATCAGTAATCATGATATACGTGCGATTACGTATGTGTTTATTTCTTAAGTCTATTATGGGTTTTATACATTCATATTATATAAGTTTTATTTATATTGTTTTTATATTTCACATTACTTATATAATAGTGTTGTGTATAATATTATATTAATTAAATCATATTTTATTTAATTCAGTTAATTACATTTTAATTAATTTTACATTGATATAAAATTTATATTTATTATGTACTATAACCTTTATAGTATAACACACATATCATATACATGTGTAATTATAATTTCAATTAACTAAACTTTTAATTAAATTAATTAAATTATCGTGATTTTGAAAATCATTAATCATATGTATGCATTCAAATTTATGATATCTTAAGCGTTTTAAAAATCATAACATATTTCATAATATATTTACTATATGCACATACATTTTATGAATTAACTTATTAACAAAATGACATAATTTTCGAAAATTATGTCATTTTGTTTTTCAAACATTTTGAAAAAAAATTATATTATAACTATTATAATAAACATATATTTTATTTTAAATTTAACAATTAAAATCAAAATATTTTACTTTATTTTTAAGACAATTTTGAAAATTAGCCCAAGGCCCAAACTAAGTTAGGCCTTTTCTATTTTGGGCAACCTTTGGGCTCATTTCACCTCTTAGGCTAGGCTGGTAAGAAGGTAGGACAAGGTACTTGACTACCCAATTCCAATCCTAGACATTACCTTTATAGACATTGTACTGAGTGGGCAAGCTTAATAAGTTAGCCCTAACATGACTAGTTTAGACCGCATAGGCTATTGGGCTCCGATACCATTTTTGGAACTAGGTCAGCCTTCAGCGGAAGTGGTGGGTGTATTTTATTTTTTATCCTATTGGATCTTTATTGGGCCTGTGAAGTCTAATTCATTTACAACAATTCTAAATTTGTTTTAAATAAAATCATGTATTTTATTTAAATTTATGTATGTTGTAATGTAAAATTAATTTGAATGATTTAATTTATATATATACATATATCATCTAAATATACATATGTGTGTGCATGTGTAACATAATAATCTATGAATGGTATAACATGCCCGTATATAGATGTTAGGATTTACATCGCAACGGACACATTATCTTATTTCATATATATTGTATATTGTCTAAATATGTGCATAAATCTATAATGCAAAGTATATTTATATAAATATGTATGCATATATTTAAAATATATTTTATAACTACAAGTCTCAAAATTAAATAAATAAATATATATATATATATCTATATAAGTTAAAACATTTGTATAAATATATATACATAATTAAACATATAAAATTATACATACATATATACATATAATAATAATTAAAATTATATACATATATAATGTGTGTATGTATATATGTCATATGAATAATTAATTATATTTAGATACTTCAAAGATAACCAAATATATTTTGAAATTATTCCCAGATTCAAATTAGCATAACAAACACAAAATAATAATTTCATCATTATTATATATATATAATAAATAGTTTTGATCATAATAATTAAATATTTCAGTAATAAATATTAAAAAATCAAAATTTAAAATTTATGAAAATTTAAGGTCATAAAAAACAGGTTCAATTTTTTTTCTTGATTTTTTAAAATAAAATATTATTTTTAATAAATAAAATAAATTCTCAACGAAAGTAATTTAATTATTAAAAATATTATAAAAAATTCTAATTTTTTTGCTGCGGGTTACTACATATATGTAGTAATTTAAAAAACATATAAAATTGAATTTTCAATATGATAATAACTTTATATATATAATAAACAATCCAAATAATCAATAAAAGATAATTTAAAATTATTTATATGTTTAGAAAAATTATTTTCGAATTTTATAATTCATTTTATGTGTAAATAGTTGTAAGGAAAAATTCTAAGCTATTTATACATTATAAACAATCATATATATAATTATATGTTTAAAATATACAATAGTCTATATTTAAATTAATATATAAATATACATAAAATAATCAATAATGACAAAATTTATTTTTTTACGGCAAATTAGATTTATTGATACATATAATAATATAACCATGCACATAACCAAACTAATTTGTGACAACTACGTATACCTACGAAAATCGCACTTAACTAGGTATACAACATTAATATATATACAGAGTTGGGATTAATCAATATTAATTCATAAAATATGATATGATTACTGTAATATATAAATAAAATACCAATTGATGACGCATTTGAGTCCATTAGAATCAATGAATTCCTTTCTCTAGTTTGGAATCGTTGACTCTTTCTATCAAATATTGCTTTTACTTAACTTGAATAGATTTGAGATTCTTAGAAATAATATGGATTAGTTTTGGCCGGCAAACTTGATAATTATGGCAGCCAATTTTTTTTTGATTAAGGGTTTAGGGATTCATATATATAGCCTTGTACAAGAGAGATGTTAGGGCGATCTCATTACCTATTCTCTCTTAATCTTAGCCATCCATCTCTAGGTCTAATCCTAAGCTTTAGCCGCCTCCACTAACTTGTCAAAACCAAAATTTATAGCCTTAATGATGGGCTTTAAACCCATTTAAGCCCAAGCCAAAATGCTATGCAATTATATCTAATTTAATCGCTTATCGATATCGTATATCAACTGGTACATTTATTGCTATTATAAATATATAACAATTTTTGTTTCCCAAACTATATTCGAATTTTTATAATTAATATTTCATAACATTAATTTATTCATAACAATTATAAACTAATTAAAACATTCAGTCTTAAATGAACACATCATTTTAGTTGTGCAACTCTTGGGTGTAAATTTAGTTAGCAATTAACATCGAACTATGTGAATGTTAACATTCACACGTCACTTAGCAAGTGGTGTGACATTATGGCCAAATTTATCGCTTATTCATTTTCAGTAAAATCTTATTTAATATAATAAGTGTTGCCCGTTAGTGACATTTATATACACCAATTCTCTTCGCCAAAACTGTATCACTTTGGATTTATGGAATTTGGTAATGGTCAAAATTCCAATATTGTCCATATTCAACTCTATAGTCCAAACAAAAAAAATCCTTGGTTCCACAATAACAATTATTATTAACCGTACTACTCTGGCTAGAGATTTTGACTTTGGGTTGACTTGATTTGTCCATGATACTAACCTCATATAACTGAAGTGACGAATTCTCTCTTAAATAGTGTCTTCCTTCCAATACTTCCATTTGACCCAACTATTATCACCTGATGGACGTCGTTCCATGATTTGACTTTAATCAAAGCAGAGTTTTTCATATTAAAAGTTGATAGTATTCTTAAGTCAAAATAAGTGTGTAAATTAGTCATATCGATATTTTCTGTTTGACCTTAGTTATATTAACCAACAGAAAACTACCTAGTGAGTTGTTTTATAACTATCCAATATCTATCAGTACATAACCTCTAGGTGCCCCTAGTAGTCATGAGTAATAGACTGCCCAACATTTGGAGAGCATTACGTACTCAGTCTCAACGGATACATCGATATCCAGTGTCGATGCATCTTGACTAGGAGCATTTAAAATAATTTGTTTTGTAACAATGTGATCCAATACTCATGATTACGACTAATTGTAATTACTATCAAAAACACATCATTTATGAATTTTCTATTAGATATATTTTTAGTTAAACATTTAATTATTTGTAAATAACAGAAAGAAGAAATACCTTTATTTCGAACAAGAATTGATTTCGGAGTTAATATATTACAGAATTGCCCTTAGGGCAAACCCCTAACACTATCATTAACGTAGCTGTATATAGTCACCAAAAGTTAATACTATAGATGACTCCAGCATCTGCAACGCTTAGCTTTGGGCCTCTAGATAGGGGATGTTACAACTTGGTATTGGAGCATAGGTTTATAATATACTTTAACTAGAAAAACGATTTTTGAAAACATAATCCTTAGGAATTAGAGTTAAGGTCAAGGTATGGGATAATGCTATAGTAACATAGTTGTATTTGCTATATATAAGTATATGCTTTATCTCTAGACTCCTACTATGTTTGGCTATTCTTCCATATCTCACGTGGCTTAAATACAGATATGGATGGAAGGAGAGGCAGAGTTAATCTAGAAGGAGACAATACCACCACAAACGGAAATGCCTGACCAAATGATATAAGAGGTAAGTTTCAGACTGAGAATGTTGGTGCTGGGGTTTCCTAAGTTGACATGGGAGTCATGTATTAGTTTTTGTAAACATGATGCAAGATGGGATCTTTGCTGGGGTTGTTGGAGCAAATATTACCGCAGGAGGAGTTCAGGAAGCTCCGATGGTCAATCAGTATGCTAACTTAAGCAGAGACTATGCTAAGCTCGAGGGAAAGCCGTTCATTAGGACTGAGGATGCTATCGAGGTAGAAAACTGACTGCTACACTGTGAGAGGATTTTCATTGACCTAGGGCTTAATGATGGGCAAAAAGAAGACTTACTTCAAGACAACTTCAAGGAGCTACTTTATTTTGGTGGAATACCATAACTGCTGCTGTGGATGAAGAGACTATGATGTGATTAGTCTTGGTCGGGAAGTTTGCTGAGCTAGAATAAGGAGAAATTTCAACTCTAGAATATGCTAGTAGATTCGAAGAGTTAGCCCGGTATGGGTATGCCACTATTGATACAGTGTTGAAAAGGAATGAAAAGTTTATTAGAGGTTTGAAGCCGGATTTGGCTAGGTCTACTTTACCGCACATCAAAGATCCATGTGATGTAGTAGTGGAAATGCCATTGAGACATAAAGAGATGTTAGCTTGTTTGGAGAAGAAGAAGGTGAAGGAAGTCCAAGTTGGATAGGGCTAAAAGAGATAGTTTTTCCACACAAAAAACACTCAGAAAGGAGGTGTGGCAAAAAAAGAAAGTCCAAGGTGGTTTGCTATAAGTGTGACAAAAATTGACATTATGCTCATGATTCTCGAACTGGAAAAGGAAAAGAAAAGGAGGTGATTGGAAAGAAGAACATCAAGTGTTTTAATTGTGATCAGATCGGCCACTACAAGAACCAGTACAAAGTGCCAACTAAAGGAGACAAAGGCCAAGTGTTTGCATTGGAACTTGCTACTTAAAAGCCGACAATGTTAGAGAAGGGAAAGGCTATGTTAGGAGGTTCATTTCAGATCCATGGTATTTCTGTTAGCGTTTTATTTGATACAAGTGCATATCATTCTTTTATATCTCAATGCTTGGTGGATAAAGTTGACCTAGAACCCACATATTTAGTTACTTGCTTAAGAGTAAATCCAGTAGGAGGGTATGCGACGCTTGGGATGAAGTGTGACCACTTAGAGTTTGACTTGCTAGGTTACACCTTTGTTTGCAGTTTGCATGTATTTGACTTTGTAGAGTTCGAAATTATATTGGGAATGGATAGGTTAAGTAAATACGATATTAGGATATTTTTCCTAGATAGGAGAATATCATTTAGAAACACAGATTGTAGTGATCGGATAGTTTACACCATAGAAAACCCTAGCTGTGAGGTGAATGCTTTGTTGGGTGTTACGGAGTTAGAATATGAGATAAATAGCATTTTCATAGCTAGAGATTCGTAGATTTTTTTGAGCCGGTGGTTGGATTACCATCGAAATGAGCTATTGAGGTATGGATTAGTGCCGGAGCGGTACCGATGAGTAAGCCTCCGAGCAAGATGACACGTACATAAATGAGGGAGTTGAAAGTTCAATTAGTAGATTTGGAAGGTAAGTGTTTTATTAGACCAAGCATTTCGCCTTGGGGAGCAGCAACAGTATTTGCTAAAAAGCCGGATGGATCGTTAAGATTATGTATTGATTATCGTAAGTTGAATGAGAAGATGATAAAGAATCGATAACCATTATTAAAAATTCATGATTTGTTCAATCGGTTAAGTGAAGCAAAGGTATTCTCTCAGTTAAATTTGGCGACAAGATTTCATCAGCTTAGGGCATCAGAAGATAATATAGCTTTAACAGTGTTCAGAGCAAGATATGGGTCATATGAATGGTTAGTTATGCCGTTCGGACTCACTAATGCGCTGGCATTCTTTGTGGATTTGATGAATCAGATCTTTCGAGAGCATTTGGATAGATTCATGTTGGTTTTTATAGATGATATTCTGATATACTCTAATGATGAGAAGGAGCATGAGGTTCATCTTAGAGTTATGCTTGAGACATTGAGGCAGCATCAGCTAAAAGCAAAGTTTCCAAAGTGTCATTTTTTGAAGAAAGAAGTGAAATTTCTTGGTCACTTGGTTTCGAAGAAAGGATTGCCAGTCGATCCATAAAAGATCGAAGCCGTTAGTAATTAGATGAGACCAGAAATGGAAAATGAGATAAGAAGTTTCCTTGGATTGGTAGGATATTATCGAAGGTTCATAAAGGATTTCTCACGGATAACAGCGCCGATGAATAGGCTAACGTGAAAAAACATGAAGTTTGTGTGGGCCAGTAAGTGTGAGGAAGCATTCCAGAGCTTGAAACATTTGTTGATCCATGCACCAGTGTTAATGGTTCCAGAGGGGAATCATGATTTGATTGTTTATACTAATGCATGTGGAATAGGATTGGGGCTGTACTAATGCGGAGGGGTAAAGTGATTACCCATGCTTCCAGACAGCTCAGACCACATGAGGTTAGGTATCCAATGCATGACTTGGAATTAGTTGCAGTTATATTTGCATTAAAGGTGTGAAGGCATTGCCTTTTGGGAGAAAGTTTTAAGCTTTATACAGAACATGAGTCGTTTAGGTACTTGTTCTCTCAGAAGGAGCTGAACATAAGATAACAAAGATGGTTGGAATTTTAGCCGGTTATGATTTTGGAATAGAATACACACACGGAAAAGGAAACAAGGTTGTCAATGTGCTTAGTAGGAGGCATCAAAATACATTATTAGCTATAGCAGCAGAATGGAAAGGCTTAGAAGAATTGTCAGCTTGTAGAGTACTGTGGAGATCCGAGGCTGAGTCTAGTGGAGGATCTGCTAGGTTGTCTTGTTTAGAGGTCTGACGGGTATTGATTGAGATGATTGCTTCTAAACAGAAAGAGGATCTAGTGTTAGATGAAAGGATCGGAAAAATTAAAGGATGGAACAGAGATCGATGAATTGAAGGATTTTAGTCTTGAACAGAGTGGGTGGTTGAGAATGAAGAGCAGATTATTTGTTCCAAATGTGGGAGACATAAGGAAGGAAATTTTAGTGGAATGCCATCGTTCGAAGTTCACTATTCATCCAGAAGGAATGAAGATAATCAAGATACAAAGAGAAGTTTCTTCTGGGAAGGAATGAAGAGGGATGTTGGCTAATGTGTAAAACAATGTTTGAACTATTAGCAAGTAAAAGCTGAGCATCAAAAGCTGAGTGGATTGCTTTAGCCCTTGGATATTCCAGTATGAAAGTGGGATTCTATTTCTATGAATTTCATAGAAATAGTTTTCAAGATCTGATAGAGGGAATGAAAGTATATGGGTCATAATCAACAGATTGGCCAAGAGTGCCCATTTCATTCCAGTTAAGTCAAATAGGATGGCACTTGTATTGGCTAAGTTATTTATGAAGAATGTAGTTAAACTTCACAGAATTTCTTGTAGTATTGTTAGTGATAGAGATTCCTTATTCAATAGCGAGTTCTGAAAAAGTCTTCGGGAGAGTTTAGGAACCAAGCTCAAGATGAGTGTCGCTTACCATCCATAGACTGATGAGTAAACGAAAAGGGTTAACTAGATCTTGGAGGACTTGTTATGAGCTTGTGTATTGGACTTCGGGGGATCATGGGAAGACCACCTACACCTAGTCGAGTTTTCGTATAACTATAGTTATCAGACTAGTATAGGGATGGTGACGTTTGAGGCTTTGTATGGAAGACCATGCAAATCCCTTGCATGTTGGTTAGGGACAAGGGATAGATTGGTTCTTGGTCCGGATATGGTAAAATAAGAAGCAGAAAGGATTCAGCTGATGAGGGTGAGAATGAAAAATGCTCAATCTAGACAGAAAAGCTACGCAGATAGAAGACGAAAAGATTTTGAGTTCTCTATTGGTGATCATGTTTTCATCAAAGCATCGTCGATGAAAGGTGTTATCAGGTTTAGGAAGATGGGAAAGTTAGCACCAAAGTTCGTAGGACCATTTCCTATTTTAGAAAGGATTTGAAAACTCGCATATAGAGTAGAGTTACCAAGTAGTTTAGTGGGAGTCCATGATGTTTTCCATGTATCTCATCTGAGGAAAAGTGTTAAGGATCTAGACACTACTATAGCACCGACTGAGTTAGAAGATTTAGTAATGGAACTAGATATCACTATAGTTAGGAAGCCTATTCAGATAGTCAGGAGAGATGATAAAAAGTTGAGGAACAAGTTAGTTAGATTAGTGAAAGTCCAATGGAGTGACGATGTTAGAGACTATACTTGGGAGACTGACAGCAAGATTAGAGACGCCTATCTTGATTTGTTTGATGGTATGTTTTACCTTTGAATGTTTTGTTGTGTGCCTTATCATAATTTCGAGGATGAAATTCTTTAAGGATGGGAGATTGTAACACCCCATATTTTTAGTAACATTATTTAGGATATTTAATTGGATAAATAAAATAAAATAATGTAAGATGATTAATAGATTAAGATTTATTTAAACGAGGATGGTCGTGCCTATATGTAAAATGAACTAAAAAAATAGAATGGATTTAAGTGTTAGGAAATAAGGGAGGGAAAAATAGGAAGATGATGGAACTTATACGCTAAACCCTTAGGAATTCAAACATACGTTCATTTCATTTTCCTCAAGCAAAAATACTCTAAGGCGGGCCACCATTTTTCAACTTAAGAGAAGATAAAGCTAGGATTTTCAAGACGAAGAAGTAAATCAACACAATCAAGATCAAATCTCACATCTTTAGTCACAACGCTAAGGTGAATGATTACTACATCCTCTTTTTTATATAGTTTTTGATTTTAAGGTTAACCCGAATGATTTTGCATGACAATGCCATGTTTTGGATGATTGAAAGTTTATATATGCTTGTAGATGATTTATACATGTTCGTATTAGTTTTTATGATATGTTTGAATCTTTGATAAAAAAAACTCTATTATATGACATTCAAATGCCTTTAAAATTTAAATGTAGATCGGAAATGATGTTTTAGAGATGGGTTTCAATTTTATATTTTCTGAATTAGTATGGATTTTATATTAATATTCTAGTGAAGAAAATGATTTGTTGAGTTATAAATTATTCACGGCATAATAAATATTTGTTTGGTCTGACATTTATATATGTCAAAAAACATATTGAAAAGGATTTTTTGGAATTTTTATAGAGTTTTCCTTGGTGTTTTGTTGAATTCATAAAATTATTTAAGGTATGAGACTTAAATGTTTTATATATTTAATTAAGGAGAACGGGTATTTTATAAAATAAAATTATAGTTTAATTCTAAAATTGTGGCAGCACTTTTAGAAAAGAAAAATTGCCAACTGGTAAGTGTTTGATAAATAAGGCAGGTCAGTTAAAATTACTCAAAAAGGGTTTAAATCATAAATTCTTGCTAAAAGCATGTTTTACCTCTTTTGTTTTTGCCCAGGTAGCTTTCGACTAAGACCCTTCGCCTCCTTCCACAAACCAATTCACAGAGTATCAATTTGTTGATACATAGTGAATTGGACAAAGGCGGAAGGTAAGAGTTGAAACCAAGGGGTTCCGAACGGGTCGAAGCACCTTTTTATTTTAAAATAAAAGGTAGCACCTGCTTTACTTTCGAAAGGTAAGGCTTTGACTCAGTTGGTTTTCAGCTTGATCAAATATTTTAAAAGGAAAAGTTTCGAATGAGTTGCACTCTTGTGTTTTAAATAATGCTTTCGAAAGGGGTCGAAACCCCTAACTGCTATATTTTACCTTTCAAAGTCAATGGTTTTGAAAGGTATACTTTGTTTTTAAATTAACCACTTCTCTAATGTTTTCAAAGGGAAGGTTTCGACACCATCACTTCTTCAGTTAGGGACAGGTTTCGAAAGGAAGGCTTTCGACTTAGATGTTTTTAAATGACTCTTTTGTTTCAAATGAAGTATAACCCAATGGTTTTGAAAGATAATGGTTTCGAACTAAATGGTTTCGAAAGTTTTTTCTACATGTTTTAAATTAAACCCAAGAGCTTTCGAAAGGTTTGAGTTAATAATGGTTTGATGCTTTCTAAAGGTATTTAAAATGGTTTCGAAGGGGTGCTTCCCCAAAGGGTTTCGAAGGAGTTGTTTTTGATGGTTTTGAAAGAGTCAAAATGGAAGGTTTTTCCAAGGTTTTCAAAGGCAATGTTTTGAGGTGTTTGAAGATACGATGTCTAAGGTTTTAATGCTTTCAAAAGGAAGGTTTCTAAAGGTTTTAAAAGGGGTTTAAGTATGGTTTCGAAGGGGAAGGTTTTGGCCTTTCGGCCTAGATAAATGAAGAGCTTTACATGTTTTCGAAAGGGATGCTTTCAATGGTTTTGAAAGGAGGACTTTCAATAGAATCTAAAGGGGAACTTCCAAGTGTTAAGTGTTTTCACCAGCTAAGGTTTGAGTAAAGTATATATAAAACATGGCAGGATGATTTTAAGAAAAGCATAGAGTATTATGTTTTCATTGTTTGAGTTTGGTTTAAAGGTATTAAATCAATTTGGGAAAAGGGTTTCAAGGAAAATTTTGGGAATATATCCCTAAGTAAAATGACTCAGATATTTGAATACTAGATGAGATTGGTATAGGATTGTATCCTATACATTAGCTATTGGCCCCAGCTAATTTAGTCCAAAATTCCAATGTGTAGGGCTTTGTTATAGGTAAGGCTAAAATTATGATTACACGTAGAAGGGAATATATATTTATATACAGATAGGTTATTAGTGAGCCCGCAAACCCATTAGGATCAGGTGACCCTGGGAGATGTTAAATTAGGGACAAACCATCCAGAAGAGGAGTATTTAACAGATAGTTACGGAAAGATCCTCTAAAAGTGGAGTGTCTAACCGATGTTGTATAAATTTTGTTACTTTGTTTAATAGACCCAAGTCAGCCAAAGTTTAATGGTTAGCCAAACAAAAATGTAAGTGTTTGAACAGATAGTTCTTTTATTACATGACATATATATGTTTACATAATGATGCTTTACAGTGTTTAACCAGTTTTGGTTGCATGAAAAGATTTGCAAATGATATGTTTTAAAAGAATGTCAGTGAGAGGAAACTCGTTCCGCTAAGCGACGTGGATTCACTTAACGTTTATAACCGGGATGTATTGTATTATTCACATCGGGCTTTATGTCCAACTCGAAGTTTATGTTTTCCCCTTAAACTCTCGAGTGCTCAAATTTGATTTGAATAGGCTGAGGGTTGAGGTTCTTTCAGGTTTTTAGTTGGATGAAGAATAAAGCTACCGGAGGCGAGCATGAGACTAAGGATAGCTATTAAGAGTTGTAGTTATTTGTTTTGTGTTTATTTCCACTTTGTATGTACTAAGTCAATTATGACTATATGACTCTGATCATCCAATGGGGGCATCTTCATATGTCGCTCATGGCGTATTTTGTAATAAGTATATTTTATCATTGCCTGGGAAACGTTTTGGGATTGTGTAGTCTAAATATGGAACATTTGTTTTGAAATGTAATGGAAAAAAGCCGTTTTGAAATATGTGATTTGTTTCATATTCAAGAGCTTCTGATATTATAGATACCATTAACATAGCCATATTTAGTTGCCGGAAATAAATACTGTAGATGGTTGCAGCATCTATAACGCTTACCTTTGGGCCTCTAGATAGGGAATGTTACATTAACCAACTCGAATCACCCAACATCATCAACAACCACTCGACATAACCTTAATCCATGCAATAATCGACAACCAAAGATTACCATCATGGCGGAAGGCGGCTTCCAACCTACCTTGTTGTTTAAATCAAAGTCTAAAGGCTTGGAAAGGTGTCTGGGTCGAGCGCTTTGGGGAGGATCGGTGGACAACTTGAGGATTTGGCAACTTGGAGATGACTGAGATTTCAGTGAGTCGGTAGTAGCAAGTTGAGGTCGGTGGTAGCGAGTTGAGGTCGGTGGTAGCGAGTTGAGGTCGGTGGTAGCGAGTTGATGTTGGGGGAGAATGGTATGGTCTAGGTAAAAGAAGCTTATGAGTAGTCTGCATAAAGGAATCAGAGTGTAAGAGATCGACAAGGGACAAAGGCAAGGAGTGAAAAGTAGAGAATTTTTTTCTAAGTGTTGTTTATATAGCAGTCTCGGGTCGAGAAAAAGCTCTCATATCGAAGGAATCCTCTCGATACCAAAAGGAATTTTCGACCTGAGAACCAACGCAATGTCAAACCAGGGGAAGAACAAGCTTAAATAAGGCATGGAACGATCTCCAGAGCGTAGATCTTATATAGAATGAAAAATTAAGTTCCAGTTATGAGAAGAAGTTAAAAAGAAATCTACAGAATGAAAATAATACTTCAAAGCAATTCTTAGATAGCTAATCGAAATGAAGAGATAGAAATTTAGTACTTTTCTTGATCCAGAGCATGCTTTGTTCCCTATGAAAGCATTCTCTAAGGGGCAAGTGTTAACCTATTTTTTGACCAAGCAGATTTTCAAATGTAGTTAGAATTTCAAAATGAAGAAGAGATAATTCATGAACTTAGAAATGTATTTAGCAGGATCATGAGACCAGACTTAATAAGTTTCAAACGCAAAAGAGCAAAGCGAACCACTCGATATCAAGAGGAACCACTTGGTACCATGAATTTTTGCTCTATTATGGACCTCCCAAACCACTTGTACTTGGAATACAGGCTCAAGCGATCATCATGGAGTGCTTCACTTCAAGAATAAACAAGAAATTCCAAGAATTCACAAGAAAAGACAAAGAAAGCAGGAAAAGATGAGCAATATCAGAAACTATCGAAAGCGACTCAATCCTTAAGGAAAAGAGTTCGCAACATAACAAATTGGAGATAGGAAGGCCAAATAGAAGAGGAAGGGGAGAATTTCATCTCAAAAACTAATTGGTTCCGAGAGGCTTCTCCTAGTCCGAGAGGCTTCTCCCAGTGCTGAGAGCTTTTAAGTGAGTTTGGGCCGACTTCAGCGCCCCTACACCTTTGGATCTTCTACTTCATCAGCTTCTAATTCTGCTGATGAATTCTTATATAAATACAGAAACCTATGGCTATTGAAATAGTACTTTTGATACTTCTTCCTCTTCATCTCATATCTCTTCTCTATGGTTATCACTAAGGAAGCTATTATTTGTTGTTCTAGGCTTTAGATCCGCAAAACCCTTATACTAGTGACTTTAAATCTCTCCAAATTTCTCTAAAACTATCTCAAATCTACAAATCAATAAAATCTACAGTGCACGTGATCCATAGGTTGCCGAACCACTATAAAAATCTTGGTATTCGTACTAGTTTTCTTGTATTTTCTGCTAGATCTCAACTTTTCAATAGATTTTTGGGTGTTGTGCCACTTATGACATCAACATTTGCCAATACCAAATTCCATATATCCTTAAGTGATATATTTGGATGAAAATAACATGTGTAATTATAGTTACTAAATGATACCACTTAGAATGTAAAATATGATTTTGCCAACGAAGGTTTACAAGCGAAAAATTCTGTCAAACTATCACACCATCAGCAAAGGTGATAAGTTAATGTTATTATTCAAATTGTTCAATATTAGTCGCTAATTAAATTTACACCTACAAGTCACACAACTGAATGCATTTAGTCTTTGAATACTGGTCGCTTTAATTAGTTATAATGTTTATAAACTAACTAATCTAACTAATGTTTAGAGATATATTAATTATGAGTATACCTAGTATTTTAGGTGCCATTAGTCAGTGGGTAGCTCTTAGAAATGTTTTGGTGCTTTTAGTAATTATTTATATGTACATGTAATTGTTACATATACATACGTTGATATATGATTTTAGTTTGTATTTATTTAGTTACGTATGAAGTAGATAATTGGAAGATGACATAGATTATCACATCATCACATATACATTAGCTAGACTTCGTAAAAGGAGAGTTTGAAGTGAGGTTTGATTAAGTAATGCTGGATTAGAGAAAGGTGGTAGATATTTTCTCTAATGTCTCGATATATCTTTCTATAAATACAAAATCACTCCATTCACTTTTCTCTCTTCATTCTTTTAAATCCTTGGACTCCACTTGTGCTCCCATCGTTGAGCCCCACTTCCATCATTCTAAATATAAGCACTCAATTCTAGGATGTTCAACACTAAAAGTTTAATCTTTGGGTACCGACTTCTTAAATTGAGGTGTATTCAAAGGCTTCATCTTCATTCAGATTTAATCATAATTTACATATTATAATTATATGCTATTGTTATAGTTATATATATGTCATTGCCTAATTTTAATTTATAATTAACTTCATAACTAAATAATCAAGTAAATAATATGATTTAATTTAACTATTAGTTTAAAATTAAAATATATATGTTTAAAATTGTATTTTCATCCATATACATGTTTTAATATACATATCATAATTCTAAACATTATAAAATAATTTTTAACAATTATTCTCTAATTTTAAAACATAAAATACGCTAACAACTTATTTATACTTTATATATATTGTTAGAAATGCAAATTTTATATTTAATATTTTTTCAAGCAAAAAAAGTATTATTATTTTGCACAAGCAAGCCAGTTTTATAGTAGTCATACACTTTACAGAAGTATAATAGGTGTGAGGACTTTCATTTTATTGAATACTTTTGGACAAAAGTGTATATATAAATATATTATATGTTTGTTTATTTATTTTATCACACATGTGTGTGTAGGGTTCAAATTTAATATGCACTTATCAACAAAAGGTGTAGCTTATGGGTTGACTGGTCATGGCAATACAATATAAAGAACAAGTACTTCTGGAGCATGGATATTCCTCAAGTATGCAGTTGGACATGGAGAAGTTTATTAAATCTGAGAGTTGTTTTCCTACCCATGATACAGTATCCCATCAATGCTAGCAATGTTGTTAGCTTTTGGCATGATCCATGGATAAGTAATGGTCAAATTCTTTCCAACATTTGTGATCAATATCAAATGATACAATCTGCTATCCACTATCATGCTAAAGTGAAGGATTTTCTGCATTATAATCAAATTCAGTTGCCATACAACAGTAATCAGGTGATTAGGCAACTGTGGAGAGAAATTCAGCAAAAAACATTTAGTACAAACCAGGATGATACTGTTACTTGGCTTAACAAGATTCATACTGTTGCGGCAGTTTACACTTATGTTAGTTCCAGTGTGTCTCTGCCTGCTTCCAAATGGATAGCTGTTCTTTGGTCAGCTGATTCTTGCCCTAAGGACAATTTAATGATGTGGAAAGTCATCAATCAAGCTTTAGTTACCAGATGTTTGTTGAATAGTTATGGTATGACATGCTATGCTGAGTGTATTTTCTGTAATCAAGATGTTGAAACTACTGAGCATCTGTTTTTTGCTTGTCCTGCCCTTCAATACTTGATGGATAAGATAAGCATCATAACTGGTTTTAATTTTACTTGTTCAACATCAAGAATTCAATGGAGTTTAATCTATAAAGCAACAAAGTGGAGAAATGTGCAGGGCAGAGTACTAGCAGTTTGCTTGAAAGTGTGTATGTCTGTTATTTGGAGGGAGAGAAATGCCATAATCTTTGATAAAGTTAAAAGAACTGATGATCTTGTTTGGGTTGAAGTAAGAAACAGAACGAATTGGCAACTGCAAAACAGTGCAAGTGTTTTTCATCAAACCCTGATTGATGCCTGGACTTGATTTGCTTCTCATCCTAGCATTTTCATTGTATTTTCCTGTTTTTTTATTTATCTCTTTCTAATGTACTTTTTTATTGTTCTTTGCAATAAAACTGGTAGGGGTCCAGTTAACCCCGCTGGCTATGCCAAAAAGTTAATTAGATTATTTTCGGATATATTAATAAAAATAAACATATATTTTATAATATTAATACCTTTTCAATTATAGATACTTTAAATCAATTTACTTTGATCTAGATTTGATTTTAAGGATTTTCTACTAAGTCATATATACCGAGTCATTAAAATCTTATTTTAACTTTAAATTTGAAACTTAAGATTTAAACTTAGTCAAATTATGCTAGTTACCTTACAAAGTAAAAATTTATTTTATTATTATATATTTATTGTTGGAACATTATGTATATACTTATATTAAACAACTAAATTGAGGCTATTAGCACACACAAATATATGCATGTGTGCGCGTGTATGCACGTGCACAAGTGTGTGTACGTGCGCGTGTGTGTTTGCATTGCTCATATATACATATTAGATATAAATCTTAGTATCTAAATATTTATATATTAATCATGTTATTACTTGTTATATCACCATGTTGCACCTAATATATCATTAATACATGCATGAGTATATATTAGATATATTTATACATATATACATTAAACATATTTAATTAATAATATTAATAGAATAAAATAGAATATTCAAATAAAATATGATTTTACTAAACAACTAGATTGGATTTATTTCTAATTAGTAGATCTCATAGGTCATTAAGATCCAGTTAGGTAATTTTCTATGAAATTTACCCACTTTACCCTCTACGAACTGACTAGTTCCAACAAAGGTACCATAGCTTAAATATTCTATACTTTCTAATTAGTTAACATTTAAGGCCAACTAATTAAACTTATTTATCTATGGATGTCCAGAATAGTAGTGTCCAGTCTCAGGGTTGAATAATAAGTATCCTTCCTTCCTTAGCTACTGGCCCGACTCAATGGGTGTAGTAAGTCCAGAAGTGTAACGACCCGCATTTTTAACTATTTTAAAATTATTAAATTTAATATAATTATTGAACATATATGGTGAGAAATAAAAATTTAATGATTTATTAATGTAATTTATTGGATAATTAAATTGTTTAAATTTAATATTGGAAACTGTTTAAATAATTGAATCCTGAATTTAATACAAATGAAAATGATGTCGAAAGTTGATTTAAATTTTATTTAAACAAGAATGAAGATTGTTAACTTTTAAAATTGAATTGAAAAGATATTAAATTGACTTTGGAAATTTCTCGTTTTAATTAATAGGTAAAAATAGTCCTTTTGGAAACTGTCTCGGATTTGACGAAACCAGTTTCATCGGATTTGTAATAGTGAATTATTATAGGATTTCAAGTTTCGTAGCGATCGGACTTATCATTTGGCCATGCGAGCTTAAAACGTGTAGAAATTAATTAAAGGAATTTAATTAAAATAATTTTATTTTGAAGAGATACCTTCTTAATATGATGGAATTGGCTTTCAATATTAGTTCCATTGTATTCAGAATAGGGGTATAACATGTAGAACGCTAGGCGGCATGCTTCGTTTGGAGTTCAAAATTTTCACGAAATCGGGTCGGATATTTATATATAAGGCCACGTTATAATTCATTTTCGCTAACCCTAGAGATAAAAACTTCGGCCATTCCTCTTTTGTGATTTCAATGGTCGAAATCATTCGTTTCTCTTTCCTTGATTTCTCTCAATCCACTCAACGAAATCGATTGCCACCAAAAGAAAAGATGCAGAGCACAATAAGCTCTACAAGACGGACGGTCGGATGTCATTTGGCATCGTGAGGTGACTTAGTTTTGCATGTGTTCATCGATCAGGTTTGGTTTTTTTGAGTTCGTTGATCTGTGTACGCGGCGCCAGGCATGAGGCAGTGGAGGCTGGGCGCAGCGGCTCTGGC
This sequence comes from Allium cepa, assembly GCA_030765085.1. NCBI lineage: Eukaryota > Viridiplantae > Streptophyta > Magnoliopsida > Asparagales > Amaryllidaceae > Allium > Allium cepa. The sequence goes on along the minus strand of CM060938.1, from coordinate 396,675,684 downwards.
TGTGGTGCGATCAATCATCATTCATTTTAATGAAAATGAAGACGAAGTCGCGATCTGGAAGAAGGAGATGCAAGCTGGGTACTATGCATGTGTTGAGAGCCTAGAATGAAGACGAGTAAGGTTTAGTTAAATTTTGTTAATTAAGTGTTAATTATATATTAATTAGAGGTAATTAGTTTAAAGGAAAAACTTTAAACCAATTTTTAAACCAAAGACGCAACATTTAGAATTTAGGCAGAAGGACAGTAGTGCTTTTTTTCAATTTTTCGACTTCAACTGTTTCCTCCGCTTTCGTCCAAGTATACCCCAGCCGCCGTTTACCTTCAGCTACTGCTTGCCCTAGCCGCCACCGTCCAAAAAATCGTCATTTGAAGTCGTTGTCGTCCAAGCCGCCATCGTCCAAGCCTCTCTCTTGCCGATGTTCGAATCGGTTTGGATCTTCCGTTGTAGACGTCGATTTCTCCAAAATCGACAAAACTTAACTTGTCGCCTCAACCCAAACCTATGTCAGAAATTATTCGACCTTTGAATTCAAGAGCTGCAAATTCATGATCTAAGAAACGAATGGAAAAGCAAAATCAAGAAGAAGAAGAAAACAGTCTAAAAAGTACGATGAATTTCGAATGATATTTAGATATTGCATTTCTATATTTGAGACACAGTAGATAGGGTTTAGTATGCTAAATGATAGACTAATATAGCATTTGTACTTTTAAATATAGTATCATTATCTGACTATGCAAAATGATAGTTGGATATAGCATAAGCATATTTCAACTGCATAATGACGAAAAAAATGCAAAATGATACTTGAATATAGCATAAGTATATTTAAAGTGAACTAGCATGAATAGAATATACAAAATGAAATAAGTATTTCTAAAGAGAACTACCATGAATAGAATATACAAAATGATAACTACATATAGCATCTATGTTTTTTAATGTAACATTTTAATCACAAAGTTCACTACCATGTTTATGATATACAAAATGATAGTTAAATGTAGCATTTGAGTTATACAGTCTACTATCATGTTCGAAATAGACAAAATGATACTTTAATGTAGCATTTTAACTATGAAATCCAATATTATGATTGCAATATGCAAATTGGGATTTAGTGTAACATTTTAATCACAAAGTCCACTACCATGTTTATGCTATGCAAAATGATAGTTTAATGTAGCATTTAAGTTATGAAGTCAACTATCTCGTTTAAAATATGCAAAGTGATAGTTTGATATAGCATTTTACTTACGAAGTCCAATATCAAAGTTACAGTATGCAAAATGATATCCAATGTAGCATTTTAATCACAAAGTCCACTAGCATACTTCAGGCATACAAAATGATAGTCTAACATAGCATTTGAGTTATGAAGTCCAATGTCATATTTACAATATGCAAAATGATAGTTTAATATAGCATTATAGTTATAAACAACAGCTTGAAGCTTACCAGAAATACAATCAACATTAAATACACCATCTGAAACTAACAAGAGCAACATTCCACATCAAATACAAAATAATAAAACAATAAAAGACTAAATTGCATATACACAGAAATGCTAGTTTCATATAGCATAATAATATGAAAGATACAGTAATCACATGCAGAAACAAAAAACTGATCAAAAAACATTACCAATCATCAATAATTCCAATACATGTCAAACATCCAATTAAAATCAACATCGTGTTAGAACTCCATAGCGTTCACAAGCAGGTGGCGATGCACTCAAATTCAAAGCGCTCACAGCATCGTCTCCTATTCTCGATATCACAAAGCACAACGAGAATGGCGAACTCGACTCAAGCAATCTAGAATGGAGGGGCGACGATCTCGATCTTCATCTGAGAGAAATGATGAAGTGAGATGCATCTTCGAGTCGGTATCTTCAGGTGAATAGCAACAGTGAGTTTGAGAAGACGGAGCGGGGAATTTTATTCGAGGAGAAGCAAAGATCAATTTAATTTTTGGTAGTCGGCATGATTTGAGGTCGAGATTGAAGAAGACGCACGATTTATTTTTATTCAAGTTTTTCCTTCAGCCGAAATTATAAATCCACGTCCTTAAAAAAGAAAAAAAATCTGTGCGTCTCTTAAGCAAAAAAACATGACGTGTTTTTCCTTCAGCCCATTTTCCTGTATTAATTATCTCAAATATTAATAAATAGCATTACTTTTCCATGCGAGGTCTGTTTCGAGCGAAATAAGTCGCGTTGTGATCGTATCGATGTGAGCTATGACATAGAGCTAGAATTTATTTGACTCTAGGTGAATGTTTTAGACCGCTCATGATGATTAAATATTTTTATGTTAATTAAATCAAAATCATTAAGTGATTTAATTTTTGTAATTGCAGTTTGATAATTTAATTGATATTTAAATTAACTTCTGAATTAACTGATAGGAATTAAAATTGATAGTTAAAGTGAAATTGGAATTAATTGCTAGTTAAATCCCCGATTATTGATAATTAGTTAACTGTTGCGATTTATTTGCTATTTTGGATGCTGAATGTGATGGTCGGCTACTGGTTGATATTTTGGATGATTGGATGTTTATTTATTTTTATATATTCCCGTTATCACCATGTATATTATTCACGGCATATAAAACTGTAAATTGAATTATTTTCAATAAACAAAGGAATAGGTTGCAATGATATATACTTATGACATTTATTTTGGATTGAAATAATATATATCCATCCCTAAAACTAAATTGAAATAACTGATCACTTAGTCACAGGATAGAAAATTATATACGGACACTGGATTAGTTAAATTAAATGATTTTAAATTCTTGAATTTGAATCTACTTAAATGATTTTTATTTAAAGAAATAAAAAGGGAATTTATAAAGATTGAACCAATTTCAAATTCGAGTTTCAATATGTCGAATTTAAAATTAGTTAAAAGAAATTGTTTCAAAGAATTTAATTTGGAACTTGAAGTTATGATAAGAATATGACTGAATTATAGAAATTAAATTGCTTTAAATTTTTGAATGTTTATTCAAACTTTGAAATATTGCCAAGTAAAGGGATTTGAATTGATATTTCGAACTTTGGCTCGAGATTGAATTATTTTAAAGAGTTGAACATGGAATTGAACATCAAAGTTAAATTTGATTTAAATGACTTAAATCAATATTTTGAAATTGAATTCGAAATTGATATAAATTGAAATGGTTTAAAATTAAGAATTTAATAGGAATTAATTTGAATTGAAATTGAAATTAATTAGAACTAAAATTGAAATTTAATTAATTTGAAATCGAAATTAAAATTGATTTGAATTGAAATCGAAATTGAAGTTAATTCGAATTGAAATCGAAATTAGGTTGATTTGAACTGAATTGAGATTTTAAATGATTTGAATTGAAAGATTTGGAATTGAACCGGTTTGACATTGAAATTATTTTCAAATACATTATTTTAATATAAGTTGTTTAAAATTTATCTTTTTAAATGTTCAAATTATTTTGATTTTCCAAGCTATTTTACTATATAAACCATTTTCAATACTCAAACTATTTTATATTAAACTATTTTAACTTTTAAACTATTAAAGACTATTCAAACTATTTTTTAAAAATTCAACTAGTCAAGGTTGGAATATTTATATTTAAATCATGGATTTAAATGTGAATTGGGTTAAAATGAAGTATAACCTAAATGAAAATTCCAAACGATTTTAGAAGTGAAATTTAGATATTGAGGCGAAAATGATTTTTGAAGCTAAATCGCATATTTGAAGTAAATATGATATTTTGAAATAAATGAAATTTTGAAATGAATATGATATTTTTTGCAAAGCAAGCGGGGTTGAATGGTCCCCTACCATTTTATTACTAACCAAAATTGTACCGCATAAGATTACAAAATACTGACCACCACAAGATAGAGGAAAGCAAAGCGGGAACTATAAATTACTAGTAATAGAAAGGACCAATACATGTTTAGAGGAAGCTTGCCCTTTAAACACTCTATTGTTCCTCTCCAACCAAATAAAATACAAGACCTTCTTCATAATTCTAAGCAGCCCTCTACTTCTATCATTCTTCCACCTCGTTGCCTTAAATATGTTGAACCATTCCATACAGGAACTTCTCATAGGCATATGATATCCATAGTGCTGAGCAATGGTACACCAGATATGATAAGTGTAATGACATTCAAAATATAAATGGCCAACAGTTTCCTCAACAGCACCACAAAAGATACATTTATCACATTGAATAACCCCATGACCTTTCAACCTGCCTAGAGTTAGGATACCATTCTTCAGCACCTTCCACATGAAAATGTTTTCCTTAGGAGTAGACTTATGATCCCAGATACGAGAATACCAAGGAAAAGAAGGAAAATGCATGGATGAGTCAAGGGCCTTATAAACAGTTTTAATAGAGTGCTCTCTGTCATTCCAAGTCATATGAATAGGGCTTAGCTTATAAGTGGTGTTGTGTATATCAGTCCACACTCCAGTAATCACTGCAGAGCTACTATTCGGGAGAGAAACAGAATCATCTGCCCAATATCTTGCAAGAGTAGCATTATTTCCAATGCCAGTGGATCTTCTCATGTCATAATCAATTATATTCGCTAAAATCACCCCTTTTGCAGACCATGGATCAAACCAAAAAGACACTTTGTTAATCTCTTTCATTCTCTGTTGCACCATAGGAAGGAATAACGGTCTTCCTCTCAAGATATTCCTCCATGTCCAACTGCAGTCAGAAGAAGCTGACATACACCAAAAGTTGCTATGACGTATAAGGTAATGCCTACACCAAGAAGACCACAAATTTCCATCCTTCCTTGACAGCTTGTCAATTCTTGAAGAGAGCATAGCAAAATTCCAATTCTTAATATTTATTATTCCAAGCCCACCTTTTTCCTGAGGGCAACATATTTTACCAAAGGCAATGGGTATCATTTTCAAAGAGAAGGGATTACCATGCCATAAAAAATGATTAAGAGCCGAGTTGATCATGGAAATGAGTTTGGCTGGAAGAATGAAGACCCTGGCATAATAAACACACATGGATATTGCTATGGACTTAACAATAATAAGTCTACCAGCCATCGAAAATTGAGAAACTTTCCAGCTAGCAAGTTTAGCAGTAATTTTTTCAAAAAGTTGTAAGCATTGGATAGTCCTGATTCTCGAATTACATATAGGCATCCCAAGATAATATTCATTGTCATTGAAAGGAGAGAGGCCAGACATAGTGTAAATCATCTCTTTATCTTCCTCTGGAAGGCCAGCAATGAGCAATTTAGATTTACTGCTGTTTATGACCAGACCAGTTAAGGTTGTGAATGAATCAAGCACATTTAAAACCCCACTAATCGATTTAGAATTAGGCTTAGTGAATAAAAGTAAGTCATCAGCAAAAAGGAGCGAAGAGATACTGATCTTTCTACATAATGGATGATAGTCCAGAAGCTTATTACGCATAGCAGCAGATAGCATAGTATTGAGCAGCTCCATAACACAGATAAAGAGATAAGGAGAGACCGGGTCTCCTTGTCTGATACCCTGAGTGGCACCAAAGTAGCCAAAGATATTACCATTAATGCTAAGAGAATATTTGACAGTGGAAATGCATGTATATAACCAACACAAGAAAGGGATGGGGAAATTCATCTTGTACAAAATATATATGATAGTTTTCCACTGAATGGAGTCATACGCTTTCAGAATATCAAGCTTAAGGACACACCTAGGAGAAATGATTTTCCTATTATACCCCTTCATAAGTTCTGAAGCAAGAAGAATATTATCAGTTATGTCCCTGCCAGGTAGAAAAGCACTCTGATTTGCAGATATCAATCCATCCAATGGCGTTTTCATCCTAGCTGCCAAAATCCTAGCAATGCACTTATATATAACATTGCAACATGCAATGGGCCTGAACTGATCAACAGAAGTTGGGTGGCTAATTTTAGGGATCAGAGCAATTTTAGTAGCATTAATACCAGAGATAAGCTTGCTGTGACTAAAAAAGTTCTTAATGGCCTTGACAAAGTCCCTACCAATTATATCCCAAGTGATTTTGAAAAAATGAGCATTATATCCATCAGGACCAGGAGAACTGTTGGAGTTTAATCCAAAAATAGCATGCTTGATTTCATCATCCGAAATTTCCTTAACTAAGTCAGTGTACATGTCATCAGGAATTTTAGGGAGTTGGTATTGAGCGAACTGATGCAGGAAGATGGAAGGAATCTGAGGCTTCCCCAGGTTATGTTGAAAATACTCCATGAATGCATCTTGAATTGAAACTTGGGAATCACATGGCTGACCATGTATGTCAAGAATAGAAAAAATGTTTGTTGAAGATTGTTCAATTTTTAATCTTTTATGGAAGGTTGCAGAATTTTTATCACCATTCAACTGCCATTCATGTTTAGATTTTTGCTTTGCCATCTTATTTTCTTCAGTGAGAGCTTTGGAGAGGTCCTTATGAAGAGAAGCTTCAGTATGTATCATCTGTTGATGGTCAGGACATCTTTGTATTTCCAGTTGAACTTGAAAAAGCTTTTCACGAATTGAAGAAGACAAGCTGCTCCCATTACCATAAGTTTGCTGAGCCCAGTCCTTCAGAATAATCTTCAAGTGCTTGAGCTTAGCCTGCAAAACAAACATATGGTTTCCAAATGTATGAAAATTCCAGCCATTTTTAACAATTTCAAGGAAATCAGGGTGTTTAGACCAGTTATTAAAAAAAGAAAATGAGGAGCGTCTTCTCACAGTGTCCTTTCCCCAGGAAAGAATAAGAGGGGAGTGATCGGATAATGATGGCGGAGGGATAAAGGTAGATAGGTTAGGCCATTTGAGAATAGAGGAGTAATTAGTATAAACTCTATCAAGTTTACAGTACGTTCTCCTTCTCAATTTACTTGAGTTATTCCAAGTAAAGAAAGCCCCAGTACTGTTGGAAGGAATAAGATTAGCATCATAAATTGCTTTGTTTAAAGGGCGTGTTTGACTGTAAGATAATGGAGAACCCCCACTCTTTTCAGATGATAGTTGCATGCAATTCCAATCACCAAGACAAATCCAAGGCAGATTGGACTGCTGAAGAGAAGGTAGAATGTCAAGAAAGATTTGCCTCTGAGTAGCATTATTGACAGCATAAACAGTGGTAAGGATAAAAGAAGTTGAAGAGGGAATGTGAAGAATTTCAGAGTGAATGAACTGTCTATGGACAGTGATAGGGGATAGGGAATAGATAAGAGGATTCCATAGAATTAACAATCTACCAAAAGGAGCTTGGGATAAATTATGGATACTGCTCCAATTATGTCTGATGATGGAGTGAGCATGTTGAGTAGTATTATGATTAAGTTTAGTTTCAGAAATGGCCATAAGTTGGATGTTGTGAGTAGAAATAAGGTTAGAGATTTCAAGTTGCTTGTCAATGGAGTTAGCCCCCCTTACATTCCAAAATCCTATTTTATCATTCATCATGATAACGTTGAGGATGAAGCTCTGGTTTGAACACCAGAGGACAAGTTTGCCTTAGAATTATGAGACAAAACTTCAAGACCAATTTGTTCAATTGAGAAATTGATTCCATTGTCCAAGTCATTTCTCTGTATATTAATCGATTTCTTTGGCCTTCCTTTCTTCTTTATTCCAGAGGATTCTGGATTGGTAGGTTGAGAGGGTAGGGGAGGAATTGATGAAGCAGAAATGTCTTTGAAGATATGGTTTGGAAGAGAGAGGGAAGAATAAGGAGATACTTCATTGTTGGGAGGAGAGTTAATGGCAGTGGTAATTGCATGTGGAGAAAGATTGTGCATGTCAGTGCACAATACAGTATTGTGCAAATCTGGAATTTGAGGAGAGACATGTTGATTAACTTCTTCATTTTCACTAATCTCCTGAAGGACTGAGAAAGGATTATGTGTTGACACAACACAGCAATCATGATTTGTATTATCAAGAATTACAACATTATTATCAGGCTTTTCTGTTACATTCTGTATTCCACCATCTATTTGACCATTACTGCATTTATCATATTCAGGTATATTCACAGTTTGCTTCCTGACTTCCTCAATGGTACTCAACTGTTGATTAAAATCATTAACCAAATTAGCACTACTGATATTTTCCAATGCAGTAACAATTATTGGTTCATTTTGTTTCGACGCCTGTAAATCAACATCTTCTCTTTGACTCACTTCAGTAGGTACTCTTACCAGACTTCCTTCCATTTCACTATTGTTATTTTTGTCCCTATTAACTTTTCTCCAAATCTTTTGACCGGCTTTAAATCTCTTTTTACTTCGTATCAAAAAACCCCTTTTATCTATATCATCATGAATTTTTTCACCATCCCTGACTATGTCATCAACTGCAACATTACTTGTACACAAGATATCATTCTTAACTCCATTTTGCTGACTTTTATTCCTCTCACATTGTTCAGTAGCATGGCCAAAAGCTTTACAGTAAACACAAATGAGGGGTTTCCATGAGTATTCAATCTGAATATTAGGACAGGAATCATCCCCAACAACAATGTAATCAGGCAATTCTTTTTCTGGAGAAACTTCAATTAAGCATTTAGCATATTCAAATCTATTCATCCTTTCAGTGTTCTCATCAAAGCAAACAAGCTTCCCAAGGTGACACGCTATCCAATTGATACCCATCAATGACCATAGCATTATTGGAATTCTGTATAAATGAATCCAGATTGGCACTAATCTCACTGCCGCATGAGCAGAAGACAGGGTGGGATTCCATTTAGTAATGATAAACATCTGACCTTTTATGAACATAGGATCACGACGCAGAATATTAATCTTGTCTTCCTCAGAGGCAAATTTGAAATAATAATTTTGGTTATCAAAAAAGATGTCATAAGATCCTTTTAACTTCCATACTTTTTGAAGATGAGATTTAACTGCCATGTAATTAACATTTCCAGCCAAAAAGGAACCAACAAGGCAATCAGACCAGGCCTTAATACCCTCATTCAATACTTCCTGAGGAGGTTCAATCGGGGATCCAGTGTACTCAACTTCAAATTGCTTTGGAATGTAAGAACCAGCATTCCGAGGTTTTGAGTTAAAAAGGGAGGACCAAGAAGCAGAATGAGATGAGGAAGATGCAGCACCAAGGGTAGGGAAATGATCAGAAGAAAGAGGAGAGCCAGAAGGCAAGGACGAGATAAGAGATGTAGGAGGAGGAATAATATCAGGAGGAGGAGGAATTGGTGGAGGAGGTGGTGGAAGGAGGTTAATGGGGATGGTAGCGGGTATGGGCAGGATAGGAATAGAACTGTATAAAGATGGCAGAGCAGAATTGGCGACAATGGGTGACTGAAGAGGAGGAGGGAGAGGGGACAAATCAGAGTCGGGGGAAGGACGATGGGGAGAAGATGTGACATGAACGGGGCGCATGGGAATTGAAGATGAAGGTACAGAAAGGGATGGGGGAAGGACACCATGATATTTTGATATCAAGTATAAATCGATTTTGAAATGTAAAAGTATTAACCGGTGTGTAAAATGACGTTTAGTTGGTAATGAGACGGAGGCCTCTCATTGGCATACTCTCTATCAATTTTGGAACCACTTTAATAACTGTGTATGCGGAGGAGACTCCAGAATGAAGTGGTTGGATTTGGCATACGTCTGCTGGATTTGAAGAAAGAGAACGATGACTGTCACTGTCGATTTTTCGATCCCCGAAAATCGACATCAACACGTCCACTGTATTAAAGGCCGAACAATTGAATGCCGGAGAACCAGACTGTAAGGGAAAGAAGGAGGTAGAAGAAGAAAAACAGAAACTATATTAGAATCTCACAATCGCAGCGGATCAATATATAGTAGATAAATGACTGATCTTTATACAAAAGAACTATATCCATTTTATACATTACATCATCAGAGTACAACACAAACAATAGCAAAATACTGGACAATTATATTAACTTATCCCCATAAGACTGCATACACAGCTTATACTTCACAACGGAATATACGTCAAGTACGTGTGATACGTCTCGCCATCCAGCTTGTCTCTTGAGCTCCACAGCATCCCATCCCGAATCCTATAATACTCGGTCTGACTCGAGCATTATAGTGAAATAATACACGAGTCAGTCTGGAAAACCAGAGTGACAAAACACACTCAATTGGATTATTAAAGCTTTCAAATTCCTTTGAAAATCAAAGGTATCTCGTACGACCACGCCACAAATAAACATGTCGGGTTTTTACCTTATGATAACCAAAACATTTCTTATCAAAACCTATAATATTATAATAGTGTCTAAATACAAATACTTATTCAAATAGCCAAAATTGTTACATTCATTAAATTCCAGCATAATAGGTATACAAACAAGTCCGAAGGCACTTATTGAAGATTGGATTCCATACAATGGAAGGGCTACTGGAGTACCGCCTGTCACAGTACCTCGTCTAGATCAGAGTACCGAGGATCCCCCTGATCCCCTGCAACACAAGACCAGAGCTACCCCTTACTGGGTAGTCCGAATAAGATCACTCGGCGGTTGGGATCAGCAACCTCCCACACAGCCGAATAAAAAGGGACACCTAGACAGGGATGACCTTACCATAATTGGTTGTTAGCCACTTAGCCTTGCTGCACCTCCCATGTTTTAGCAATTCTCGGTTGATGAGGCTTGAGGCCATGCATTACCTTTTTGGCACTCATTCACTTAGAATGCTCACCGTCCTCCTGATGATGTTCTGATAGCATTCATCCATACAAGTTGCTCTGGGTTTGGACAAACCAAATCACCATCTTCATTATCTTCACGGTATTCATTTCAAACATTCAAATCGAATCAATGTGGTTTTCGGAAAATTAATCCCGATCCCGGTCTCTTCGAAACGATCAGCGCATTGACCAATATTGATAGTCGGTTATTTAACTATCAAATAACATCCACAAACAACCGTCGGGCCTTCATAATTTCCCAAATTATTTATTTTAAAATACCTTCGCAAGATATTTTTCTACACATCAACCCTTTGAAATAGTTTTCAAACCACCTTTTCTCTCACGGAATAAATTTCCATCCAATTGTTATATTTCCACCGAAAATCACCAAGTCTTAATACTTTAAATTTTTTAATTAATTTATATCAATTTAACCAAAAATATATATTTTAAAACACTTAAAATAAAAACTACTTAAACACTTTATTTAAAATACTAGTTATGAAATTTTATAATAATTTCTCATGTAAAACATAAGCCAAAACTAATTATAAAATAAAAGTTAGTCAATAAGGTATAAATATTAAATATCTATCTTTTAAATCATAATACTAGTTAAACCTTTAAAATAATCTACTTATATAATTAACTTAATAAATATTTACTTTTAAAAAATTTAAAACGCCTAAATAATAATTTCTCTAAAAACATACTTTTAAAAACAACTTTAAACCTTTATCTTATACTTAGAAATCTTCTTTTGAAAATATACTTAGGCTTTCAGGAAAATACAATTTCCATTCCAATATAACCGTCTAACCATTTATAAATCCTTCTCGATTTATTTCCAGTTTAATTTATGTCCCAATCCCGTAAATTTACCTTTAAAAATAAAACCACCTTTTTATTTTTAAAACAAATCACACTTTCCATATAAATTCCCATCCTCAATTTATACTTCCAAATTATCCTTTGATAAATATTTCACTTTATTTATAAACTCTATTTATAAATTTCACAATCACATTCTCCTTTAATCACAGTTTCAACACTTAGTCAGTTTTCAAATCGATTTTCAAAACCAATTCTATTTTAAAATAAATTCCTTTACTTATCCAAATTTATTTCAAAATTCATTAATTCCACAATCATTCCTTTATTAAGATTTAAAATCTTATTTAAATATGAAATATTAATTTCATACTTAATTTCAAAATTCCGCCTTTACTTCTCCCAAACCATATGAAATCCTGAATTTAAATTGATTTCTTTAATTTTTAAACAATATAACTTAAGTCTTCAAAAATTCATTATTCCCATTTATTCAAAAATCTTTTTTTTTCCATACTCGAAATTTATTCGATAGGATTTTAAAATCAAACTTTTATCCTTTCGCAAATACATTCCTTTAATCTATCCAATTTCACTATATTTATTTAACTTAGAATTCCCTCTTTTATTTTTCTTTAAAAATCCAATCTTTGTATTTTTGATATCTCAATATAACTAAATATATTCAGCAAGCCCATGGCATTCAATATTTTCAATTCCCAATGTAATCAATATAATCTATCACAGATTATCAAGTAAAACAACTCACCGAATATGAAAAAAAATTCATACATTTTGAGGAATCCAGTTGGATCCCTCCAACCTGTTTCCCTGCATCCACATATGTTAGCACAACATAAAAATATCAATCCCACTTCGAGGGGGATATCGCGGTATAAAGGGTCATCTGCTATTATGCAGGGCGGATAGGGCCTCATCCGCTAAATAATGCAGGAATATCAATCACTCCAATACATGTATATGTATATGTATATGTATACTATATATAATATCACATCTAGACCGATAATATATCATCAATTCAAGCAATCAACAAATAATTTAAATTTTTAACTATCTAAATTTAAATGGAACTCTAAATGAGTGAGATTAATTCACCTTTAACTTTATTGCAATCCATTCCAACTCGGCTTGTTTTCTTCACAATTTAAGACCATGCATAAACATTTACATTTTATTAACATTTGACTTGATCGAACAATTAATTATTATTTATTTATTTAATTCTAAACTAATAATTTCCTATAAAAATCCTTTGGTAACTAAAATAATTAAAATAAGTTAATTACTCTAATTAATCCCCTTAATATATTATTTTAAAATAAACTAGTTAAGTGAAAATGGGTAATGTATATTTATTTCTATTTTTGTTTTTTATTTTTTTACTTTTGAAACTACATATATATACTTATAAAAATATAGTCTATTTAGATTTAAAAATCTAACTTTCATATAACTTCCAAACATTTTTAAAATTCCTATATATATATATATATATTTCTTTTCCCAAAATCATATATACTAAATTAAATTAAAACAAACTGTTTTAATTCTAATTATCTAAATAATTTTTTAGTAATTATATTTGAAGTTTCATAAGTACAAGATAAGCGGACTTTCCCTAACCTCAAACAAACGACACTGGTTGTGCCACATTTCCGTCCATCCCCTCATCGCCACATCCAATGCACGCGCGCACCTACTTGCCGATAACAAAAGTGTACGTCCCTCCTTCAGAGCCAGGAAGCACATCACCATTGCCTTGAAGCGCCACCACCACGCGTTACGTCAATGAGACCCCAAAACGAACCCATGAATGCCGCCATCGATTCGAGTCCCAATCCTCTCGTGACCATCCTACGTGTATGCAAAATCCCAACCACCAGTGGCCAAGTCCACCATCGAGGGACGGACCGGACATTGGAATTTGAGCTAAGGATAATTGACGTCCAACTCATTCTCTTTTTTTATTTATTGAATTCGATTCTGTCGATTTGTTTGAATTGAACGAAGAGAGGGGAGTTCGATTTCGTGAATTTTCCCAAAGAAAGGGAAAGGGGTAATCGGGTTTGAATTGAGATGAAACGGGGGACGAGATTTTGGTTTTCATTCTAGAGAAGACGCGTGTCTCAGGGAAGACACGTATTTTGCCTTGCGTGAAAACATTATTATGCTACAGTGACAGGAAAAAAAAGAAGAAGATTTGATATGAGTGGAATTACAGCTGAAAGTTATTCAGAATATAAAATATATATATCAAATTTAATTTCAAACTCAAATTGACTTCAATTCGAAACTTAAATTTTTTACATCCTATCGAGGCATGCCGCCAGACATTTATAATGTTACCCTTATTCTGAACGCAATGGAAAAGGTTTGGAGTTCTAATTCGATCGTATGGAGACGATAGCTTTTTGGACTTCATTATTATATTGAATTTTCGATATAGATTTCAGCACGTTTATCTACCGTAAGATCAAACGCAACTCCAAACGCTATGAAAATTGAAATATGATAATAAAACACTATTATGGATCCAATGGAACATCTTTCGTCAAATTCTGAGACTGTGCCTCGAAAGGCTATTTTTAAATGTCAATTTAAACGATATATTTTTAAAACTGAACAAACCACTTTCAAACTCACATTTAAAACTTTATTATCTCCAGTATTATAAATATAAATTTTACAAGCCTTTGAAATATTTTTAACCAGCTTAAAAACCAAGATTCACTATCTTAACCAATTTCCAATTATTTAATTCAATAATTAAATCATCCAATAAATATTGGTATTTGAAATTCAAGTTAAAAATCAACACCCGAATATTTGAAACCAATTAAATATTCCAATTTCAAATGTCCAAAATTTCGAATCGTCACATTCCTTCCCCCTTAAAAGAATTTCGTCTCGAAATTACAAGTTAAGAAGAATGATCCAGAACCCGTTAACTATTTTCCTAATCCAAATAGTTTTTAACAATTTCCCAAAACTAAACAGTTTTAACAACACCCAAAACGATCTTTTTATTGAAGACACTATCATTCTTACTAATTTCCTAAACTCATCCATAAATTCCAACTAATGTTATTTACTCAACCATTTCAAATTATAACTTAAAATCAAATTTAAAATTATCAAAATTCTCTCAAAATTTTTCTAACCTCAAAATTTCGCCACCGTCTCCTTTGCGCGGCTAGATCGGTACGACTACAAAATGCCTCTACGGGCTTCCAAATTTCAAAAGAAAACAAAAGCCAAGTGGCTAAATCAGAAAATCATCAAATTTCATATGACAATTTAAATACATATCTTTTAGTCGGGCAATTCATATTTACCTTTTGAAATCAGACACAAATTTTCTTTCCTTTTAAAACACCCGTATATCCTACTTAGTAATACTATCCAATCACAGAATCCAAAATCATTTTGTTCACTCTCTTTTACATAATTTCAACATTTGCTTTCCATAAGCCCATACGATGTACATATATCATCCACATGCAATATTCATTCTCATCGCTCACTCGGTTACAAAATTTCACTTTCGAACTAGAATCGTTCACCCGACTCTTTAGTGCGGACTCAGATCTGGTTTCTTGATCGGAAACTGTCATTCTCCTTGCATGGCCATACACTATGATCGAGAATTTTTAGAATCAATCAAAAATCCATATCCAGGGTTCACCGTCGAAAATCGAGTGAGAAATCCTAACTCAGATCGATATAAATATCTCGAAATTCTATGCTCGAATCCGGATCAAATCTCTATGCGAATAAAATAGTATACGTACATCCTACGTATTTATCTCAATTGATTATTAGCTATATCAGTTCTCTTGTATACACCTTTATTTTTGATTTTCATCCACTTATCCGATGTTTCCTTTTTCACCACTTTTGTTAAATCTTTATTCAAATATTTACTTGGAATATTTTTCCCAAAGCCGAATTTACTTGAGAATTTCACCATCCCTTTCTTAAATTTAATATGAATAGTTTATACACTTCTCGTATTTATTTTCACTTCAACACTTAAGCTTTCACATATATTTATATTTCACTTAAATTTTCAATTTCATTCTAAATTCAATTTACCTTCCATTTTTAAGTATTGAATTTTTATTAACCGTATCCCAAACCATATATAATTATCCATTTCTTTAATTAGTTCCACTCACTAATTTATTTTAAATCTCAATGGATTTTTTTTTCCAAACTTTTATTATTTTAGCCCACTTCAAACTAATTCTTCAACTTCACTTTACTTTACACAATTTAAATTAAATATCCTTCCAATATTCAATTTTAATTTATTTGCTTATCCGTTACTTACTAATTTTATTTTCTATCCTTTGTTTTATTTAGTACGACTTGACTAATTTTCCATTTCACCTTTTTTTCAACACAATTCAAATTTAATTCCAACATTCAGTTTCAATTCCATATACTAACAAATGTAAATTCATTTGTTCATCCACAAATTTATTTCAACAATCATTTCAATAACCATTTTACTTAATCTACTTCTTTTTCTAAATTCGCTCTTATTTAACTTAGTCTAAGTTAAATTCCGTTTCAATACAAATATTAAACTCCTATAAATTCTCCAACTTACTTGCATTCCATTTACTAATCTCCTTTGATTTACTTTTCTTAATTGGTTTGCCTACCACTATACTTTATCACCACACTTACCTTTGTCTAACTCTTTCAAGTTGAATTTCATCTAACAATTTCATATTTTGTAAGTTATCAAACACATCCATATTTCCATAAGCATTTTTAATTAAACTTCCAGAGTTTAAACCATTTCTTAACATTTCAAAATCACCTTTGAAATCAACTATATCCAAAATCCTTTGCATTTCCAAAATCAAACCTAACTTTTGCAAATAATTCCAATTTAAAATATTTTGGTAGCAATTCCTCTATTGGAAACTCGAAAATGAACATCGATGATGCTACAGTCATCACCAAAGTTATTTTCCAGCGACCGAAGAGAGTTCAGTGATTTTAGTCTTTCAAAAAAATTTCAAATACTTTTAAATTTCAAATCCAACTAAAAAATATTTCCTAAATATTATCACTATTATTCCTCTAAAGTCTTTGAAAATTATTTTCAAACTCAAAGGAAATTAATTTTCCAAATACCAAACCTTTCAACACATATTCAAATATTACTTCGGAATTTCATTTCATTTCCAATTATAAACTCATTTATAATTCACATTTACAAACTCCATTTTGTTACATAAGTTAATTTCTTAACTTTGGTTATAATTTCAATTCTTGTTCAATTTTCACTTAACCAAGATAATAATTTAATATTATCACTTTCTAGCAACCAAGCAATCATATATAACTATAATAATATCAGAAAATTATTTCTTTTATATATAAAAATAAATTGGGCAAAATTATTCCATTCACCCTATTAAAACAACACCGTGGTGAATTGTTCTGTACAAGTGTTTAGAGATCCCTATTAATAACGTTAATTACTCGTATTGACCAGAATCCATAAACCACTCAACAAACCAATCAACACAATATAAAACAATTTTTTATATTCACTAACAAATACGTGCTCATATCTATTGTTACACTCAAACTCATTCTAGAGTACTACGAACTCTATTTGTAATGAGTAATCCCCACCAGTGCCAAGGTTCTCACTTAACCTTCAGCTTTGATACCAACTGTCACAACCTGATTTTTCGACGCTCGAAAATCGACATCAATACATCCACAGTATTAAATGCCGAACAATCGAATGCCGGAAAACCAGAACGTAAGGGAAAGGAGCAGGTAGAAGAAGAAAAATAAAAACAATATTAGAATCTCACAATCACAGTGGATCAATATATAGTAGATAAATAATTGATCTCTATACAAAAGAATTATATCTGTTTGATACATTACATCATCAGAGTATAACACAAACAATAGCAAAATACTAGATAATTATATTAACTTGTCCCACAAAACTGTGCGCACGGCTTATACTGCACAGTGGAATATACATCAAGTACATGTGATACGTCTCACCATCCACCTTGTCTCCTGAGCTCCACTGCGTCCCATCCTGAATCCTATAATACTCGGTCTGACCCGAGCATTATAGTGAAATAACACCCGATTTAGTCTAGAAAACCAGAGTGAGAAAACACACTCAATAGGATTATTAAATTTTTCAAAATGCTTTGAAAATCAAAGGTACCTTGTAAGACCACGCCACAAATAAACATATCGGCTTTTTACCTTACGATAACCAAAACATTTCTTATCGAAATCCTCTGATATTATAATAGTGTCTAAGTATAAATACTTATTCAAACAGCCAAAATTGTTAGGTTCATTAAATTCCAGCATAATAAGTATACAAACAAGTCCGAAGGCACTTATTGGAGATTGGATTACATACAATGGAAGGGCTACTGGGCTACCGCCCGTCACAGTACCTGGTCTAGATCAGAGTACTGAGGATCTCCCCTGATCCCTGCAACACAAGACAAGAGCTACCCCTTACTGGATAGTCCGAATAAGATCACCCTGCGGTTGGGATCGACTACTACCCACACAGGCGTATAAAAAGGGACATCTAGACAGGGATGACCTTACCCTAACTGGTTGCTAGCCACTTAGCCTTGCTGCACCTCCCATGTTTTAGCCATTCCCAGTTGATGAGGCTTGAGGCTATGCGTTACCTTTTTAGCATACATTCACTTAGAATGCTCGTTGTCCTCCTGACGATGTTCTTATAGCATTCATCGCACAAGTTGCCCTGGGTCTGGACGAACCGAATCACCATCTTTATCATCTTCACGGTCTTCATTCGCAAACATTCAAACTGAATCGAAATGGTTTTCAGGAAATTAATCTCGGTCTCGGTCTCTTCGAAACGATCAGCGCATTGGCGAATGTTGGTAGTCGGTATTTAACTATCAAATAACATCCACAAATAACCATCAGGCCATAATAATTTTTCAAATTATATATTTCAAAATATCTTTGCAAGATATTTTTCTACACTTCAACCCTTTGAAATAGTTTTCAAATCACCTTTTCTCAGGCGGAATAAATTTCCACCCAATTGTTTTATTTCCACTGAAAATCACCAAGTCTTAATACTTTAAATTTTTAAATAATTCAAATTACTTTATCCAAAAATATATATTATAAAACACTTAAAATAAAAACTACTTAAAACACTTTATCTAAAATACTAGTTATGAAATTTTATTATAATTTCTCATGTCAAACTTAAGCCAAAACTAATTTTAAAGTAAAGTTAATCTATAAGGTATAAATATTAAATAATTATCTTTAAATCATAATACTAGTTAAACCTTTAAAATAATTTACTTATATAATTAACTTAATAAATATTTACTTTAAAAAAATTTAAAACAACTAAATAATAATTTCTGTAAAAACATTCTTTTAAAAAAAACTTTAAACCTTTATCTTAATTTAGAAATCGTCTTTTGAAAACATAATTAGCCTTTCAAGTAAATACACTTTCCATTTCAATATAACCGTCTAACCATTTATAAATCCTTCTCGATTTATTTCCAGTTTAATTTACGTCCCAATCTCGTAAATTTCTTTTCCACGCCTTTAAAAATAAAACCGCCTTTTTATTTTTAAAACAAATCACCCTTTCCTTATAAATTCCCATCCTAAATTTATACTTCTAAATTATCCTATGATAAATATTTCACTTTATTTATAATCACTCTTTATAAATTTCACAATCCCATCTCCTTTAATCACAGTTTCAATACTTAGTTGGTTCTCAAATCGATTTCCAAAACCAACTCTATTCTAAAATAAATTCCTTTACTTATTCAAATTTATTTCAAAACCCAATAAATCCACATTCATTCTTATATTAAAATTTAAAATCTTATTTACATCTGAAATATTAATTTCATACGTAATTTCAAAATTCTCCCTTTACTTCTCCCAAACCATTTGAAATCCTGAATTTAAATTGATTCTTTAATTTTTAAACAATATACCTTGAGTTTTCAAAAATTCGTTAATCCCATTTATTCAAAATTCTATTTTTTCCATACTCGAAATTTATTCGATAGGATTTTAAAATCAAACTTATATCCTTTCCCAAATTCATTCCTTTAATTTATCCAATTTCACTACATTTATTTGATTTAGAATTCCCTCTTTTATTTTCCTTTAAAAATCCAATCTTTATATTTTTGATATCTTAATATACCAAAAATATATTCAACAAACCCATGACATTCAATATTTTCAATTTCCTATATTATTAATATAATCATAGATTATCTAATAAAACAAATCACCGAATATGTAAATAAATTCCTACATTTTGAGGAATCCAGTTGGATCCCTCCAACCTGTTTTTCTGCATATATAGATGTTAGCACAATATAAAAATACCAATCCCACTTCGAGGGGGATATCGTGGTATAATGGGTCATCCGTTATTATGCGGGATGCATAAGGTCTCACACGCTATATAATGTGGGAATATCAATCACTCCAATATATATATATATATATATATATATATATATATATATATATATATATATATATAATATCACCTCCAGACTGATAATATATCATCAATTCGAGCAATCAACAAATAATTTAATGTTTTAACTATTTAAATTTAAATGGAAATCCAAGTGAGTGAGATTAACTCACCTTTAACTTTATTGCAATCCATTCCAACCCGGCTTGTTTTCTTCACGATTTTAGACCTTGTATAAACATTTATAGTTTATTAACATTTGACTTGATCGAACAATTAATTATTATTTATTTATTTACTAAGTTAATAATTTCCTATAAAAATCCTTTGGTAACTAAAATAATTAAAATAAGTTAATTACTCTAATTAATCCC
Organism: Allium cepa; assembly: GCA_030765085.1. Lineage (NCBI taxonomy): Eukaryota > Viridiplantae > Streptophyta > Magnoliopsida > Asparagales > Amaryllidaceae > Allium > Allium cepa. The sequence goes on along the minus strand of CM060938.1, from coordinate 396,655,202 downwards.
TTAATATATTATTTTAAAATAAACTAGTTAAGTGAAAATAGGTATATATGTATATTTATTTCTATTGTTATTATTTTTATTTTTGAAACTACATATATATATATATACACACACTTATAAAAATATAGTCTATATAGATTTAAAAATCTAACTTTCATATAACTTCCAAATTTTTTTAAAATTCCTATATATATATATTTCTTTTCCCAAAATCATATCTACTAAATTAAATTAGAAAAAACCGTTTTAAATCTACTTTTCTAAATAAATTTTTTAGTAATTATATCTGAAGTTTCATAAGTACAAGATAAATAGACCTTCCATTACCTCAAACGAACGACACTGTTCGTGCCACATTTCTGTCCATTCCCTCACCGCCACATCCAATGCATGCGCTCACCTACTTGCCAATAAAAAAAGCGTACTTCCCTCCTCCAGAGCCAGGCAGCACGTCACCATCGCCACCTCCACGCGCTACGACGACGAGACCCTAAAACGAACCCATGAACGCTGCCACCGATTCGAGTCCCAATCCTCTCGTGACCATCCTACGTGTACGTGAAAGCCCAACCATCAGCGACCAACTCCAACATCGAGGGATGGACAGGACATTGGAATTTGAGCCGAGGAGAATTGAAAGTCCAATTTGTTCTTTTTTTTTAATTTATCGAATTTGATTCTGTCAATTTGTTCGAATTGAACGAAGAGAGTGGAGTTCGATTTCATGAATTTGCTGAGAGATAAGAAAAGGGTAATCGGGTTTGAACGGAGATGAAAAGGTGGACGAGATTTTGGTTTTCATTATAGAGATGACGCGTGTCTCAGGGAGGACACTTGTTTTGCCTTGCGTGAAAACATTTTTCAGCTACAGTGACACGAAAAGAAAGAAAAAGATTTGATGTGAATGGAATTACAGCTGAAAGTTATTCAGAACGTAAAATATATATATCAAATTTAAATTCAAATTTAAATCGAATTCAATTTGAAGATTAAATTTTTTACATCCTATTAAGGTGTGCCGCCAAGCGTTTATAATTTTTTACCCTTGTTCCGAATGCAATGGAAAAGGTTTTGAGTCCTAATTCGATCGTATGGAGAAGACAGCTTTTTGGACAGTTATTATATTGAATTTTCGATGTAAATTTTAGCGTGTTTATCTACCTTACGATCACACGACAACTCCAAATGCTACGAAAATTGAAATTCGATGATAAAACACTATTACGGATCTAATGGAACTAGTTTCATTGAATTCCTAGATTGTGCTTCGAAAGGTTATTTTTTAGTGTTAATTTAAACGATATATTTTTAAAACTGAACAAACCACTTTCAAACATACATTTAAAACTTCTATTTTCTCTAGTATTATAAATATAAATTTTACAAGCCTTTGAAATATTTTTAACCAGCTTAAAACCCAAGATTCACTATATTAACCAATTTCCAATTATTTAATTCAATAATTAAATCATCCAATAAATATTGATATTTGAAATTCAAGTTAAAAATCAACACCCGAATATTTAAAACCAATTAAATATTCCAATTTCAATGTTCAAAACTCTGGTTCATCATAATGATGGATAGACCTCAGCACTTATGCCAATTTGAAATGGCTAAAACTGGACGGCTTGATAGGGCCAAGTAGGCTAGCTACCCCAGCGAACATCCATTCTTCGATTTTCTTCTTGGACTTGGTCCATAATACTACTTTTGATGTTGGTTTCAATCGGTGCACCTTGATTTAGGATGACCTGCCTTTGACTCGATATGGGATGGATGGACGTGGTAGGCGATCGTGGCTACGATGCATTACCACTAGCCCTACGGCCCAAATTGATAGTATTCTACCTTGGGCATTATCTCACGTGCCTTGTCATACTTTTATCCTTATATGAAACCACTATGAGTTTGGTTTAGTGTTGTCGTATCATGGCGCATCCCTATCCCTCGATGTGCTACTAGGGGGTTATATGCAAACTGTACGACAACGCTTAAAAATGCATTAAGTGGGATTAATGTAAAGCCTTAACGCTAAGAAAAATATTTATTTCACTGACTGGATATTACATATATAGTGTATTATACAATATATAAATATTTTGACCGATCCTTAAGAGATGGAAAATTCCGTTAACATCTCTTGAATTATTGCATGCACATTATACTCTGGACAGGAGATGTAAAACCCTATAAATATCTCTTACGTTATTACACTCATGCTGTATGTGATATTGATTTTACTCACATAAGGAGATTTTAGTCCCGACTCGAGTGTTTTGTCTTTCCATTACGCTCAGGCCAGCCTTGATTTTTCAGCACATTAAAGATTATTTTCTGGAGGACGAAGATGAAGATTTGGTATATTATTAGTACTAGCATTATTTCCCTGCATCATGTTGTTTTGCTGCATTATTTTATTGTTATGTTTTATGTTATAACTTCGATAAATGTTGCAAAAATTATAACCAAATGTATATTATAAACAACTTCATGTGCTGTTTATTTGATTATTATATTTTGTCATTTTGCTGTGAGATTCTGTGTTTGTTTTCTAGTTTTCTTAATTTTCTTAATGTATCCCATTGATTATCTATGTTTCATATTGTTTGAGTTGGATGTATATGGACTATTGTTGATCTAAACTTTCCGAAATATGAGTCATCACAGTTAGTATCAGAGCTTTGGTTTAGCGATAACTTTAGCTTAGTGGGGTTTGACTCATTAGAGATAGGGTAGCAATACCCTAGAATGAGTTATTTTGAGTGTATGTGTGTGTGCGTGTGTATATATGAAAGTGCGTATTTGTTAGTGTTATAAATTGTTTTATATTGTGTTTACTTATCTGTTGAGTCGTTTATGAATTCGGGTCGGTGCGTGGAACACTATGTTATCAATAGAGTTTCTAAATACTTAAACGAGGCAAGTTGACATAATATTGTTTTAAAATTGGGTAAATGAAATAATTTTACCTAAATTATTTGTTATATATAAATTGATAATTTTCATAAACATGTAGATTATTAATGAATTTTATTTGTTAGGAGATGATAATATTTAGTTATCATCGATTATTGGTTGAATTGAACTAAAATGAATACTTTATGAACAATATTTCACAAAGCGTTCGATAATTAGATCCAACTGAAATCTAATTACAATAAGAATTATTTGCAACAAAACAGATGTAAGCTAATGAAATGTTTTCAAAATAAGGTAATGGAATTGTATAAGAATATTTATAATGTAGCTTATAAATAGAAAGGATTTAAAAGCCGAGAATTTTAGAATTTAAATCCCATTTCTTTCAAAATTGTTCTCGAAGCCTTTAAAATTAATAGAAATGTTATTTGAAAGTGTTTTTACTAGAAATACATTTTTAAAAGATTTTTGAAATAAACAAAAGCATTGAACATGCTTTAGTTGTCACGACCCGAAATCCAATGTTCAAAAACTGACATCAAATACCTCACTTGTATTCGACCACTAAAGATTCAAACATAGAACTCCCGTCGGATGGAGCTTATAACAACATTAGATGAATATAAAATAGTGGAAATAAAATGAATATCATGCATTACATCACAGATACAACATCATCATAATATCCAATACTACATCAGAGTATCTTAATACATATATCACAACTCCAAATAGAACATCACAATAGAACAATAAGCGATCATATGCCAAAAAGTCTTCAAGGAAATAGAGTGATAGTGAACCTCCAAAACTAAGCACCTTGATATCTAAAAGCTTTCAAAATATATCCAAGGTAAAAGCCTCCAAAAATCGATAGCTTCCAAACCAAAAGACTTCAAAATCCAGCTAACACCAAAACACGGAAAACCTGCTACTAGGCTGCTCGTGTGGAAATTATAGGCACCCAGAGTTTAGGAAGAAACAATAAACTCCAGGCCAGTCATGAGACTGGTATGAGTGAACGAAAACAGTTGCTTTTAAATAAAATAAGATTTATAAAAGAAAACCATTCATGCTTTTGGAAAATGAAACTACCATAAGATCTCCCTCCACACACACAATGCAATCGCAGAATTGGAGGAGGAGATTTCTTCTTATAATAGTCAAATATGCTTGATACGGGAAAAATTCTTTGATATTATTAGTAGTGCATAGTGTGAAAACATTTCGAAAATATAATATTAATCTTAGATAGCATATGTACCATTATACTATGCCTACTATACCTACCATCTAAACAATGGCGACCACCATAAGTAAATGGCAGGTTATACAACTAAAACCGTACTGGGTTCGTATTGGGAATGGATTTCCAACATATGGTCAGGCTAAGGAACTTCCTATGCCACATGGGTACGCCTCTGGCAGGACATCTTGAGAACCTACCCGGCTCTCTGCCAACACAAGGCCGGGTTACCTCTATGACTAGGTAACTACTACTCGAGTATGCCACCCCCCGGTCGTTTGCGACTTTTATCCAAGGGCCCTCTACCACAAAGAAACAACCACACAGCAAACGAGATTGCAGCAACCACATAGGCAAAGTATTTGGGCTCCATACCATGATACCACCTTTTTCCAGAAGGAAATGACATACCCTAAAGGGTGCGACCCTCATAACCTTGCCGCATCTTTCCTGTTTCGACCATTTCCGGAGTGTGAGGTCTGATGAGATCTCGTCCATAAAGCTATGCTTTACACGAAAGCCCTACTTTGATCACAAATGATCAACAAATGATCGTCAACACATAGAAGCACTTAGCATGCCACACTACCAAATTGGGAGTATATCGCTGATAACCTTCAATTACATAACCTCTGAGCTCGTACATTTCAGAGAAAGGTGTTAAGCTAAGAGAATAAATTCTCCGCCACCAACAGATATGTATTTGAAAGAAATCTGTTTAATATCTCAAAGTGTAGTGTCAGACATACAACCATACAAGTCTGTTCCAGGTTCGAGCAGAACCGAAGGCACTTCGTCCAATAAAGGAAGAAGCCCTTGCAAATTCGGGTATCCACAATCCCGATCAGACTCCCCATCACATATGGAGATCTCTATACCGGAGCAACTCAGTGCAGAGACATTCGATAGGCTATCCTATCATTTTCAAAGACACCCGGTCTTCAACATCGTCTTCAAAAGCTATTCATTCATCGCATCACTATTCGGAATGGGTTATATGACACAAAGGTCCTCTTCCGGATAATTCGAAGAGTGAACGGTTAATTTTTTTTAAAACATGTGGATGTATCAATTACAAAGATTCACATTCAGGGTTCGATGTGGGTTTCGGATAGCTAACTGAAATCCGACTCCCTGTCGCATCGAAATTTAAATGCCGTTTTACGGGAAAAAGGGTTTTCACATAAATACAGAAACAAATCACAAATCATAGTTCAGCACAAAGCAATTCACATCACATAATATCATAATCACAACAGAAATATCAATCCAATACACAACATTTGATAATAGTTAATCATTTTCAATCAAGGTGAATATGAATTAACCACATAACTTTTTTTTAATTATTTTAACTCAATGATTAATTATTCTTAATGATAAATTAAATAAATCTTAATTCACTTTATTAATTAATTATTCCTTAATTAATTAACTTAATTAACTACTAATTATAAATTAATTAACTTAAATTATCTAATTAACAATTCTTAATTACAAATTAGATACTAATTATTAATTAACCAATCTTTAATTACAAATTGATAAATCTCTAATTCCTTAGTTAATTACAATTATAAATTAATTAATCATTCTTAATTACTTTCCAAAACAATTAGTTAATAATTATTATTTATCTTAATTAACATTTTAAAATCTTCCTTAACTTTGAAAACAAATTATTACTAACTTGAAAGCTTTAATGGTAATTAAATTTCAACACTTGTCTTACATTAACTACTTACTTAAAGTATTAATTGGATTTTAAAACTTTGTTAAGTATTTACTTAATTTATTAAAACTTGAAATAAATTCTTAACTTAATTGTCAAACATTAATCAAGTCATTACTACTTAAAATTGTTTTAAATTTTTTTTGCTTAACTTACTTTTCATTTTGCTGCAGGTTTGGGAATCAAACCCGAGCAAGATTCCAGTTTACTTGAGTAAACACTCGAGTTTCACCCTACGTTTCCCCGCGCCCTTCTCTCTTCCTCTCGTATGCTTCTTCTTCCTTTTTTTTTATATTTCTAGTTAGGTTGATTTAAGTTTAAGTTTTAATTATAGTATCAGGTAAACTCTCTCACGCACCCAGGTTCACTCGAAGCAATCCACCATTTTACTCGAGTAACAACTCGAGTCGCTTACCCCCAAAAGCTTCTGACATCAAACGATATCATACACGTGCACGACGTCGCGCCGTTGCTCTGGCAAACTCCATAGTCTTCGGAAAGTCGCGAATCTCACCTACACTCGAAATCGAAACTCGATTCGATACCAAAAATTTCAAATCGAAATTAAGCAGTTCATTCGAAAAACTGCACTCAACCCATCCAACAAAATCACCTCGCCGCAGTTGCTCAGACCACCGAAGATGCTCCAACTCCGTTCACACCACGTCAACACCCTACTCTACCATTCCCCTGAGTGTCGAGAAGCTTGATCCAATAGAGAAGACGAACCCATCTCGTTTTATGACCATATTCAATTCGAGCCTTAAACCCTAAATTGAACTCGTCCTACCAATTCGTGGAATAGAAAAATTATTCGACAATTTTCCTCAAATCATCAATGGCCAAGCAAGCTTCAAGCAAAAATTCAATATCCAAAATTCATTCGATCGCTGGAAATTGGTAAAAAGGCAATTTTGGTTCAACTTAGAATTGCACATAGTATACTTAACTAAAAATTCCCATTTTTGTTTTAAAAATCTTATTTTGCAGTGTGGATTCAAGTTGTAAAATTGAATTAGCATTTTAAAACACTTGAATTCAACATATAATTATATGTTGTACTGTAAAACAAGATTCCAATTGATATACTTCACTAACAGGTTGAAAACAAATTTTAAAAGCTTGATTTATGTTTAAACAACCCATTTTGTTTTAAACTCAAAGCCTAATAATAGCTAGATGAAAACATTTTGGATTTTGAATAACTTCTTAACTCAGTAACAAAACAAAACAGAGAAGAATCAGAACAGTACGTATATAAACACAGAGCTATATAAACAACATACGTATGCAAGCATATTATTACCAATGAATCATACATACAAATTTAATTCAACTTAAGTCTTTAAAAATTTTGTTTACTCACCTGAAAATATTTTGAAACAGAGAACAAATATGCTTGTCTGGTTTTTGTCTTTGTCTTGCATTCACACATGAATATCCATATGTATTTATTTATGGTTTATCTTACCTTATATACTAATGTTTAACACAAATTCTTGTTTTTATTTATTTTTTATTTTTTTAAAGCTTAAACTACCAAATACTTTATTTATATTCATATATTTTTGTAATATTTAACATTAATAATATTTTATTTGTTTTGAAACTTTTCAAATTAAATTCCAAAAGTTCAAATAAGTTACCAAATTTAGTTTAATAAATTTTAGGATGTTATAGATATCCCCCCTTTAAGAAAATTTCGTCCTCGAAATTTGAATGAGGGAGAAAAGAAAACAAAGAATATACGAATTCAGAAAAGGATAGAGAAACAGCTTACCAATTTAAGCCGAGATATCCACTGTACAATTGGGATATGACTTATGCATGCTATCTTCTGTTTCCCAAAGCAGTCCTTTGGATCGCCACTCCACTAAACTTTAATTAGTTTCACAACTTTGTTCCTCAGTTGCTTTTCATCACGATCCACAATCTTTATCAGTTCTCTTTTAACTGTTAAATTGGGAGTGATGTCGAGATCCTGTTGAGCAACTTCTTCAATAGTACTATCTGGATCGTGCACATACTTCCAAAGATTAGAAATGTGGAACACATCATGCACGCCAGATAACCAACTAGGCAACTGCACTCGATAGGCTAAAGAACCGATCCTCTCCAGAATAGGAAAAGGACCAATATATCTTGGTGCCAGCTTGCCGGTCTTTCCGAACCTTAATACTCCTCGCATTGGAGATACTTTGAGAAAGACAGAGTCTCCAATCTGGATTTCCAAATCCCTTCTTCATTGACAATATGGCCGAGAAATTTAACTTCTTTGACCCAGAAATGGAATTTGGAAAATTTTGCTATATTTCCCCTCAATATCTCCAAAACGATTCTAAGATGCTCAGCATGCTCCTCTTTGGTCTTGGAATAGACCAAAATATCGTCAATAAACACAAGCACAAATTTATTCAATACTTCTCGGAACACACGAGTCATAAGATCTACGAAGCATGCTGGAGCATTGGTTAGCCCGAAAGGCATGACTAACCATTCGTAGAACATATTAGGACCCCTGAAAGCAGTCAAATGTACACAATCTTCGGCGATTCATAGTTGATGGAATCCCTGGGCTAGATCCGTCTTTGAAAAGAAACGAGCGCCGTGCAATTGATCAAACAGATCATTAATTCTAGGTAGAGGAAATTTATTCTTGAGAGTCAGCTTATTGAGATCGCGGTAATCCACACACAATCTCAAAGATCCGTTCGATTTAGCAACAAATGCGATAGCTGAACCCCATTCAGAAACACTGGGTCCAATTAACCCTTTATTGAGCAAATCATCGGTTTGCTTGACTAATTCAACCCTTTTCCTGGGTGTCATCCTACTACTTGCATGGACGACAGGACGAGCATTAGGTACTAGGTCAATTCTGAATTCTATTTCTCGATGTGGAGGTAAGGATTTCACTTCTTCGAACACTCCTGAAAAATCTCTAACAATGGGTGTAGACTCCAGACTGGGTTTGGGATAACCCAAGATATACATCAACCCATCTCTTTTAGGACTAGGGTCCTCACAAGAAATCTCAATGGAATCTCTAAATTTGGTTTTAATTGAAATCAATCGATTATTGCAATCCAATTTGGCTTCATATTTTGCTAGCCAATCCATTCTGAGTAAGACTTCAAACTCGTTAAAATCAAGGACAAAGAGACTAATAGGGAATTGGTAGCAAGAATATGAGATAGGAACGTATCTACATCGAAGACAAAGGTTCGCGGGACCTTCAACTGAATTCTTTACGCATATAGGCTAATCAACAAAATCAGGTTCAAGATTTAATTCATTAATACTTGCCGAGAGATAAAACTGTGTGTAGCGCCCGTGTCAAATAGAACTCTAACAATGCTATCATAAATGGTGAGATTACCTTCCAGAACTCCTTTCCCCTTTTCTGCTTTGGAAGATGCATGTTTGTCTTTGACTGTGTACACCTTGGCTGTTTGAGCTTGCTTCATGACTGGGCAGTCTTTAACTTCGTGTCCCAATTTCTGACAATAATAACATTTCCTGGGTTTCGCTTGAACAGATTGATCTCTCTTTGGCTTCTTGCAGCTGTTTGAGTAGTGGTCTTTTTCTAAGCAATTAAAGCAAGTAACATTCTCTGCCATGCTTCCCTGATTGCTCTTCTTTTTCTCCTTACCCTGCCATGGTTTCTTGCTTTCAAATTTCCTCTTCTTCCAATTTTGACTGCTCGAATTTCCTTTCTCCACGGGGGCTTCTTGCATGTCAAGTGTGGCATATCTGTATCCCATATCAACCAAATCTAAAAATCTTTCTTTGACGTGGCCAGTCATCCTTTCATGGAAATTCTTATTCATCCCACGAATGAACCTTTCATTCTTCTTTAAAGGCGTGTTTACCAATTCTGGACCAAAATGAGACAATTCATTGAATTTGTTTAGATACTCCTCGAATGAAAAACTCCCCTGCTTTAAGTCCATGAATTCCTGGTACATTCGAGAAATTCCAGTCGATGGCATATAGCGCTTCTCAAATACTTCTTTAAATCTCTTCCAAGTAAACTCGTCTTCTGGCTTAACTACAGTAACTGTCTCCCACCATGTTAAGGCTTCTTCTTGAAGTTGCCAAGAAGCTATAAGTCGCATCTGATTGTCTTGCAACTTTAGCCCTCTAAAGATTCTTTCACATCATCTGATCCATGCTTAGGCCTCAACAATCGACTCCTCGCCAGTGAACGGCTTACCACCAAGCCTTGAGAAACTCTTATATAAATCAGCCAAATTCGGCTGATGCTGTGTAGCTAAAGCTGCTGCTGCTGTTAGGGGAACTTGGCTAGGTGCTGTGGCATTTCCTCGCCCCCTAGCTCTTCCTCTTCGTCTGCTCATTCTTACTATCTATAAATAGTAAGAAAATTGGTTTAGATATTCGGACGAGAAATCTTAAGGAATATCAGCAGTTAAAGGAAATAGACTAAGAAAATTTGGGGTTTCCGTCTCGGTTATACTCATTCTATGGTATACTTCACCCTATCTCTAATGAGTCATCTAATGTGTTATACTCCGTAGCTAAAGTTCTTACTCAACCTTCAGCTCTGATACCACATGTCACGACCCGAAATCCAATGTTCGAAAACTGACATCAAATACCTCACTTGTATTCGACTGCCAAAGATTCAAACATCGAACTCCAGTCAGATGGAGCTTATAACAACATTAGATGAACATAAAACAGCGGAAACAAAATGAATATCATGCATTACATCACAGATACAACATCATCATAATATCCAATACTACATCAGAGTATCTTAATACATATATCATAACTACAAATAGAACATCACAATAGAACAATAAGTGATCATATGCCAAAAAGTCTTCAAGGAAATAGAGTGATAGTGAACCTCAAAACTAAGCACCTTGAGATCCAAAAGCTTTCAAAATATCTCCAAGGTAAAAGCCTCCAAAAACCGATAGCTTCCAAACCAAAAGACTTCAAAATCCAGCTAACACCAAAACACGGAAAACCTGCTACTAGGCTGCCCATGTGGAAATTATGGGCACCCAGAGTTTAGGAAGAAACAATAAACTCCATCTCAATCATGAGACTTGTATGAGTGAACAAAAACAGTTGCTTTTAAATAAAATAATATTTTTAAAGAAAACCGTGCATGCTTTTGGAAAATGAAACTACCATAAGACCTCCCGCCACACACACAATGCAATCGCAGAATTGGAGGAGATTTCTTCTTATGATAGTCAAATATGCTTGATACAGGAAAAATTCTTTGATATTATTACTAGTGCATAGTGTGAAAACATTTCGAAAATATAATATTAATCTTAGCCAGCATAGGTACCATTATACTATGCCTTCTATAGCTACCATCTAAACAGTGGTGACCACTATAAGTAAATGGCGGGTTATACATCTAAAACCATACTGGGTTCGTATTAGGAATTGGATTTCCAATAAATGGTTAGCCTAAGGAACTTCCTATGCCACATGGGTACGCCTCTGGTGGGACGTCCCGAGAACCTACCCGGCTCTCTGCTAACACAAGGCCGGGTTACCTCTGTAACTAGGTAACTACTACTCGAGTATGCCACCCCCGGTCGTTTGCGACCTTTATCCGAGGGCCCTCTACCACAAAGCAACAACCACACAGAAAATGAATTGCAGCAACCACGTAGGTAAAGTATCTTGGCTCCATACCACGATACCACCTTTTTTCAGAAGGAAATGACATACCTTAAAGGGTGTGACCCTCATAACCTTGCCACATCTTTCTTGTTTCGACCATTTTCGGGGTGTGAGGTCTGATGAGATCTCGTCCACAAAGCTACGCTTTACACGAAAGCCCTGCTTTGATCACAAATGATCAACAAATGATCATCAACACACCGCAGTACTTAGCATGCCACATTACCAAATTGGGAGTATATCGCTGATAACCTTCAACTACATAACCTCTGAGCTCGTACGTTTCAGAGAAGGGTGTTAAGCTAAAAGAATAAATTCTCCGCCACCAACAGATATGTATTTGAAAGAAATCTGCTTAATATCTCAAAGTATAGTGTCAGACACATAACCATACAAGTCTGTTCCAGGTTCGAACAGAACCGAAGGCAATTCGTCTAATAAAGGAAGAAGCCCTTGCAAATCCGGGTATCCACAATCCCGATCGGACCCCCCATCACATGTGGAGATCTCTATACCGAAGCAACTCAGTGCAGAGACATTTGATAGGTTATCCTATCGTTTTCGAAGACACTCGGTCTTCAACATTGTCTTCAAAAGCTATTCATTTCGTCACATCACTATTCGGAATGGGTTATATGACACAAAGGTCCCTTTTCGGCTAATTCGAATAGTGAACGCTTAATTTTTTTAAAACATATGGATGTATCAATTACAAAGATTCACATTCAGGGTTCGATGTGGGTTTCAGATAACTAACTGAAATCTGACTCCCTGTCGCATCGAAGTTTAAATGCCGTTTTACGGGCAAAAGGGTTTTCACAAAAATACAGAAACAAATCACAAATCACAGTTCAACACAAAGTAATTCACATCACACATTATCATAATCACAACAAAAATATCAATCCAATACACAACATTTGATAATAGTTAATCATTTTCAATCAAGGTGAATATGAATTAACCACATAACTATTTTTTTTAATTATTTTAACTCAATGATTAATTATTCTTAATGATAAATTAATTAAATATTAATTCACTTTATTAATTAATTATTCCTTAATTAATTAACTTAATTAACTACTAATTATAAATTAATTAACTTAAATTATCTAATTAACAATTCTTAATTACAAATTAGACACTTAATTATTAATTTACCAATCTTTAATTACAAATTGATAAATCTCTAATTCCTTAGTTAATAACAATTATAAATTAATTAATCATTCTTAATTACTTTTTAAAACAATTAGTTAATAATAATTATTTATCTTAATTAACATTTTAAAATCTTCCTTAAACTTTGAAAACAAATTATTACTAACTTGAAAGCTTTAATGGTAATTACATTTCAACACTTGTCTTACATTAACTACTTATTTAAAGTATTAATCGAATTTTAAAACTTTGTTAAGTATTTGCTTAATTTATTAAAACTTGAAATAAATTCTTAACTTAATTTGTCTAACATTAATTAAGTCACTACTACTTAAATTGTTTAAATTTTTTTTTTCTTAAATTACTTTTCATTTTGTTGCAGGTTTTGGAATTAAACCCGAGCATTCCAGTTTACTCAAGTAAACACTCAAGTTTCACCTTACGTTTCCTCGAGACCTTCTCTTTTCCTCTCATACGCTTCTTCTTCCTCTTTTTTTATTTCCAGTTAGGTTGAATTTAAGTTTAAGTTTAAATTATAGTATCAGGTAAACTCTCTCACGCACCCAGGTTCACTCGAAGCAATCCACCATTTTACTCGAGTAACAACTCGAGCCGCCGCTCCGGCGAACTCCAAAATCTTCGGCAAGTCGAGAATCTCACCTACATTCAAAATCGAAACTCGATTCGACACCAAAAATTTCAAATCGAAATTAAGCAGTTCGTTTGAAAAACTGCACTCGACTTATCCAACAAAATCACCTCGCCGTAGTTGCTCAGACCACCGGAGATGCTCCAACTCCATCCACACCACGTCAACACCCCACTCTACCATTTCCCTGGGTTTCGAGAAGCTCGATTCAACAGAGGAGACGAACCCATCTCGTTTTCTGACCATATCAAATTCAAGCCTTAAACCCTAAATTGAACTCGTCCCACCAATTCGTGCAATAAAAAAATTATTCGATAATTTTCCTGAAATCATCAATGGCCAAGCAAGCTTCAAGCAAAAATTCAATATCCAAAATTCGTTCGATCGCTGGAAATTGGTAAAAAGGCAATTTTGGTTCAACTAAGAACTGCACATAGTATACTTAACTAAAAATTCCCATTTTTGTTTTAAAAATCTTATTTTGCAGTGCAGATTCAAGTTGTAAAATTGAATTAGCATTTTAAAACACTTGAATTCAACATATAATTATATATTGTACTGTAAAACAAGATTCCAGTTAATATACTTCACTAACAGGTTGAAAACAAATTTTAAAAGCTTGATTTATGTTTAAACAACCCATTTTGTTTTAAACTCAAAGCCTAATAATAGCTAGATGAAAACATTTTGGATTTTGAATAACTTCTTAACTCAGTAACAAAACAAAACAGAGAAGAATCAGAGCACTACATATATAAACACAGAGCTATATAAACAACATACATATGCAAGCATATTATTACCAATGAATCATACATACAGATTTAATTCAACTTAAGTCTTTAAAAATTTTGTTTACCCACCTGAAAAGATTTTGAAACAGAGAACAGCTTTTGTTTGAAGGCTGCAGTTTTTGATTTTCCTGTTAAATCCTTTCTGTTTTGTTTTTTTAGTTGAATGAATTTGAGTTTGAAAAACAGTGATGCTTATTTTCCGGTTTACTATGTTTTGATGAACGAAATGAAACAAGAAGATACACATGTACATATAGAAGAAAGACTTTGTACAGGGGAGGTATTTCTGGTGTAGCTTATTTCTTTGTTTTTTTTATTTGATCAGATTTTTTTTCTTCTTGCCTCCTTCTTTGACCAGACAAAAGTTTTGTAAATATTTTAAATGACTTTATTTGTGCTTGAGAAGATAGCATTTAATGCAATTGTTCCCATACCTGTTTACATGCATATCCATTTGAACTTTGTCTGTACATTTTTTTTGTTTTTTCTTCTTGCATACATTTTTGTTTTGTTATCTTCTTGTTTACATACAAACTCACAGCAAACATACTTGTCTGGTTTTTGTCTTTGTCTTGCGTTCACACATGAATTTCCATATGTATTTATTTATGGTTTATCTTACCTTAAACATTTATGTTTAATACAAATTCTTGTTTTTATATTTTTATTTATTTATTTTTTTAAAGCTTACACTACCAAATACTTTATTTATATTCATATATTTTTGTAATATTTAATATTAATAATATTTTATTTGTTTTGAAACATTTCAAATTAAATTCCAAAAGTTCAAATAAGTTACCAAATTTAATTTAATAAATTTTGGGATGTTACATTAGTCGTTGGAAAATAATTCTGGGGATGATTGTAGCATCGCTAGTATTCATTTTCAAGTTTCTAAGTAAGAATTGCTGCCAGAAAAATTTATTTCTGGTTAAAACAAGTTTTGATTGTGAAAAAATATAATCCAAGTACGATTTGATAAATATATGAAAATAGTTTTTGAACTTATAAATTGAAAATAGTATAGATAAGAAATAAGTTTATAATTATGAATTTGGACAAGAAAGTAAGACCGAGTTTTTAAAACGGTTGAACATTTTAGTTAAGCAAACAAAAGAAAATTCAAATTTGAGTTACGAAAAAAAAGAAATTATAAATAAATTAAGTTAGTGAAATGAAGTAAATAAAATGAAGTTTAACTCAAGAAAGCTTAAATGAAAGTGAATTATATTTGAAATGAATTAGATTAAATAATGAAATGAAATTTTAAGTGAATTAGTTTGTATAAATTATATCTTTGAGAAACATTAAGCTAAAAACAAATATAAAATTTGATGAATTTCAATGATAAGACAAGATTTTTTTTTAACTCATATAATGTTTAATAAACCAAGTAATGGATTAAACGTAATAAAGTTTAACTTAATAAATATTAAATGAATTGAATTGGATTTGAATGGAACTAGATGAATTTTTTAAAGTGAATTAATCCTATTTAAGCTTTAAATGGAATTAATAAAATGAATACGAACTTGAATTATTAAATGAAATGCAATTTGGGTGTGAAAACAATTTGAATGAGAATAAGTTGGTATAAGTAAAACTTATATGGGTTGTAACAACCAGAATTTTATTCGCTGATTTGAAATATTAAATTGATTTAAACATTAAAATAATTGGTTTAAATAGTTGGATAATTCAAAATTCCAAATATTTGTGATTTTATTGTAGTTAATAATTGAAATTCAAATACAGTGATTTTTAAAATATTTGAATCGAGATAATTAATATTGAATAGTGATTCGAATAACAGGATTTTAAAATTGAATATTAATTCAACTAATTTAATGGGCTAATTTAACTCATTTTAAATGAATAAATAATAACGGCGAATTTAACCGTTAATTTGATTGTAGAAATAATAGTTCGAATAAATAATCAGGCAATAAATTTTTATTATTCAAACTCGATTTCTTTGGACGTATTTTTGGTTTAATTAACGTAATTTTCCATAATTTTTAATTTTGAAAATATTGAAATTTCAATTTTAAGTTTTATAAGCAAAAGATGGCATTTTTGTGATTTTACAGAAACTAATAAACGGTATGTTTTATTGTTGTTTCCAGATCACATTACATTGGTGTATGCGGTCACATTTTATTTCCTGTCATTCGTGGCTTATGCGTGAGCGCGATATGGCGTAATTGGGTGCTAGAATTTATTTAAATTTCCAAATATACACAGGTACACAGTACACTTTCTCTTTTCACTTCAGCCGCAACATTGTTTTATTGATTCCCTACACTGTCAATTTCGTGCCTGCCTAAGCCGTTCTTTTGCCACCTTAATCTCTAGCATATCGGATTTTATTTGTTTATATATGTACCAAGAAGCCATCTCATTTTTCTTCCCAACATTACTTCTCCACTCTCCTTGCAATCCATTTCTTTTCAAAAAAAGAAAAATAAAATCAACTTCCTCAACCTTCAAAAATCAGATGCTCCCAATTTATTCAATTCTAATCCAAACATTCAAAACAAAAGTTACTCATAATGTTCCCTAGTATATTTAGAAATCGACAATACTCAATTATGTCGAATGTAGATCAAGATATAGTCAAAAATCAAGAAAGGAAAAAATATGAACACAAACTTAAAAAAATATTTTCTCTTGATCGATCGAGAATTGATCATCGCCTTTAGTGTCATTGGAGTCGGAGCGAGTCGTAGGATTTTAAAAAAGTTTTGACACCATTTCATGATGGTTGAGGATGGTCCTGTAAAATTAGGGTTTGGATTTTCATTGGATTTAAGCAAGGATGGATGATTTGGAGAGTGTTGGGGTCCCATATTGGAAAGTGCTTCATTGCGGTGTAAATTGGGGGATTCGGTAATAATTTTGGTCGCGACTCCTGTTGCCAAGAATGAAACTGTACCTCAGTGGTGGATGTCACGATCATCATAGTGCAGGCGGTGGAGCTATCAAGGTGACCAATGCAAGGAGCATGACGAGGAGAACTTGTAAGTGGTATTGGTTTCGGAGCTGGTGACCTCTGCAGTGTTTGCTCGTGCACGTCGTGCACATAGATGTGTTCCAGAAAATAAAGGAAATCGGGGAAGAAAACACTGTTCATTGCGGGTGGGTTTTAATTGAAATGGGGCTCGCCCCATTTAGTTATACGGTGAGGAAAATTGTTTTTTCATTTGTTTAATTATATTTTTGATTGTTAACTTTGAAATGGAATAATTTGCTCATTTTAAATCCGATTAACTCGTGCATTTTTGCATTAGCATCATATTAACATGAACAACGTAATGAAATAGAATTTGTTGGGGTTCGAGCTAACTGGAATTCATGCTAAAATTGAATGAAAATCAGAACTAGAATACTTCGACGACAAATGGAACTCTAGTGAGCTAAACTCACCTTTCTGATTTACCAATATTTATGTGTGTAGACTAAATTTATTCATATCTCTTTTGAGTTATTGAATTGGCTGAATAATTGGATGTGATCTAGGATGACGATATAGCATCTCGAAATGTTATTAGATTGTTTGAACCAGATCTAGGATCATGACTATAAAAATCCGCATATTTTATGATTTTATTTAAATATAGCGTTATTGATTTAATTTAATGTTCGAAAAGTGACTTTTTGTAAACAATTGAATCCGGACTCACGGCCACTTTCATCGAGTTCAAAATGACGTTTACAACTTGTTTGAGTATAAACATTGATATGTTTGGAGTTAATTAGGATTTTGATATTTTCATTTGGGCTTTGGGTTTGGTTCTAGCTCACCAACCCAACAAGATAACCCAAACTCCTCTACAAAATACCCTAACTCCACTCCTCTTCATTCATTCCTTTAATAATTTCCTAACACTCTCAATTAAAAAGAAAAATGGGGGAAAAGATAGAAATTAAAATTCATAAGCCTTAGTTCTCTTAGGAAATTCAAATTTAATTTCCAAAATTAAGGAGAAGCTTAGGTAAGCACGCTCGTCGTCTTCTCCATCTTAATTCCTCTTTAATTCTTGATTTTTCCTATAACCTAACTTAGGAAAAACTTTGCATTCGATCATAGATTGAAGGTTCTTGAAGTGAAGTTGAAGAGAGATTGATCTTGCTTTGTTTTAGAGCTTCTCATTCCTTGTTTTTGAATTTAAAGGTGGGTTCTTGAACTCACATCCATATCTATAGCTTTCGTTGTTGTTAGGTATGAATTCCTATCATCTATTTCATGTTCAATTGCTTTTGAATTGAATTGGTTTGGTGAATTTTCTAATTTTGGTATTTTGAAGTCGAAATCTATGAAAACCCTACTACGGATGTTTGAACATGTTGTTTTTAATGTATTGAAGATCCTATAGGGCTAGGTAGTCATTTGGCATGAATCCCTAGCCACCATCGCTCATTCGATCGCATTCGAGTTGATTTGGCCATCAATGGCCTAGACAAATTTTTGCCCTGAGCTTCAGCTCAAACGTTTGGTAAAATACTCAGACGTCTGAGGCATAGGAATAAAAATTCCAGGCCTTCACTCTAACGTCTGAGGTTATTCCCAAACATCAAAGCAAACTAGAAGAAATTTCCAGATCTTCAGCTCGGACGTCTGGGAAAACTACCATACATCTAGCGCTGTTAAATTCAGCCAACTTGCCTATTTTTATGTGAGTTTCCGTTTTATCGATTTTTGTTGACCCAGTTGGTTGTTGTCATTTATTATCGACGTTGATGACTTCTTTTATGGATGTTTAGGAATATCCATTTGATGGATTCGATATCGATTTTCATGGTTTTAATTTGCGTCGTCGAATTTGAATTTTTTTGATAGATTGTTTTTATAATCATTTCTGTGATTTGTCACTTTAAAATAAAAAGTTTCTATACTAGCAGTAAATACTCAAACTCTTTCACAAAAATGATTCAACATTTCTTTTAATACAAAGCTCTTTTTTAAAATTATTTTCCAATCTATTAGCATATACAAACCTTTACCTCATTTATATGAGAAATCTAATTAAACGACTTAGCAAAACAAGTGGTATAAAACGCTTGCGTTTACTTTGTCGGTTAATTCTTAGACTTGTTCGATCGAAATCTTGTGACAATTTTCGAGTGGAAATTTACAATTTGTTTATAAATACTTAAGTTAAGACAGTGTTTATGAGACATGAAGCTAAACTCATTTACTTACTAACTTGGTGTAATTTACACATACCGATCTATGATGATCATTTTGTGGTTTAGACTAGCGATATGCGATGTCTCTTAGTCAGCATGGGGGACTTACCCCATTATGTGGAGTTTCGTCTCATTTTGATGGGCAAGCGACCCATGGTCTTTTTATGGAGTTCAGTTCATCGAGTGTACCGTTGTACTACGTCGTTGTTCAGGCTTTTTTGAGTTTCAGGTTCCTTGGGAGTACCGTTGTACTATGTCGTTGCACCGGCTCTTTGGGTTAGCGATCAATGGAATAGCGATCCTTTTGCGATACACGTGTTGGTGATTTTTCATGCTCCCGTTTGTGATAGGCCTCCCCTTTTTTGTGTGTTCTGGGTTTTAAATTAATGATTTCTAGAATTTGTGTTTCACCAACTTTTGTGATTTGCATTGATAAGATCTATTAATATTTGTGGTGTGGTGAATAAAAATGAAGAATATGACATTCTTTTGGTGTTTGAGGAAATTTGAGATGTTGTATGATTTTTGTTGTTATCATATATATTTTTTATATCTCTTATCCTATCTCATCTTTTATGATATTTATAGCTAGATTGATCCTTTTATTATTTTGTCTTCTTAAATAATACTCGTCTCAAACCGAGATGTTTCAGGTGCTTCCACTTTACTACTTAGTTGGGACTAGCTTCTGACTTTTGACTAACTACTTTAGCTTAGTAGTTTTTATTTTTGTACATTCAAATAGAGACTCCTTGATGTATACATATCCTTTTGTCTAGCACTTGTACCTATTCTTTTGTTATGTAGTGGATCTTGTATGACCATTACTTTGATGTTCACTTCTATGTGTTATGTTCATATATGTTTCCGCCTTAGTGATACGAATATCTGTGACTGATTTATGTTATGCTTATTTCATATTTTTTCCGAAGGCCACATAGCCGCTGTGTAGTAGCTTTGAGTTTGTATTCGATATGTCAAATTTCCTCTTGAAATGAAATGCATGTCATACTATCTGATATATCAGTACTCGCACAAAGCTCTTACATAAATGGTCGCTCCTCAACAGCCTCATTCTTCATGCTAGTCGACGGCATTACCCTGTCCTTGCTTAGTGTGAGTATAGAGGTGGGGCGTCACAATGATATAGCATCTTGAAATGCTATTAGATTTGTTTGAGTTTAGTTTTATACTTTTTCCAAGTATTGAATCACATATGAAATTGAAAAAGGAATTTGATTTAGTTATGTTGTTTGATTATAACGTAATTAAGTTAAATATTTAGGGTGTTATCTATTTGGTCAAATAAACACCGTTGAATAATAAATGAAGGAGTTTAATTGTGAATCACCTTGATTAGCAGAATAAATTCTCATTGTGCTATTAGATTAATTTTCACATTTGTTCAAGTGCTTGTGGATTTACACTGGATAATTGATGTGCTAACAATGAATTGTTAATTATGGACTAGATTTACATATATGCCTATTATTATGTAAATGCATGTAATTTAACTGAGAAAGTTAAGTTGGACTTAATGGTAGCTTGATAAGTGCCATTGTGATCATTAAGCCTCTTTCTGAATATGGAAAGTCATGGTTTTTAGTTAACTTCAAATTTTATTATTTGGAGTAAAATGTTTTATTAAATTTTTATATATACGAATTTTTTATTTAATTATTATTTTACAAATGTTTAGAAAACCTTTATTTATTCAGGTTAATTATGTTTTAAACTTAATTATTTGTTTGATTTTGGTTAAAGAATGAATTATTTTATTTTCAGTGATTTAGAACTAGATAATTATTTAATTTTATGATAAAGTTAACTAACTTTATTTAAAAGTATATTTAAAGTTAATTACTTATATTAGATTTTAAAATGATAAAGGTTAAATTATTATATTATTAATTATTATTTTTAAAAGTTTATTTTTATATTATTAAAAATTGTTAAGATATTTTGGTGATGTTAAAATCATATTTATTATAATTATATACTAAAGAGTTTATAAAAGCAAACCTTTTTGTAAAAGAATTTCGTTAAAGAAGTATATAAATTTGAAAGAGGTTTGAAATTTGAAAAGAAAAGTTTTACAAATGATTTGAGATTTATAAAATAGTATTTTAACTAAATTAAAATTGGAAATTTATATAGAAGCCTTATAAATAGTTTTGAGATATTTATAAAATAAAGAGATTTCGAAAAGTAACGGTATATTTTCATAGCATACTTCAAAGGGCAGAGATTGCGAAAGTTTGTTGTGGATTCGCTAGGACGGCGATGTAACCATTGTGTAAATTGCGATCTATGATTGATTTCATGGCGTAAATTGAGAGGCGGGGATTGGCTAAAATTAAGTTTGATTTTTCTGGGATAGAGATATACCATTGAGCTATAATCCATGGTCGATACCAAATGGTACTTCCAATATCTATTTTAAAATGTTTCAAGTATTTTTTTTGAAGGAATGATTTGTGAATATACTTATCCTAGTGAGATAAATATAAGAATGTTTTTGATAAAAGGTTTCAAATTAATGGAAATTAAATTAATTGAGGCTTAGTGATTTCAGTGGGAAATGAATCTTTGGTTGAATGTTTATTTATTTGATAGTTAAATTATCGACTATCAAATTATGGTTCAATATGTAATACTTTTTAATTTTGGTTGTAGTGGAATGATTCTCTACTTAGCACCGAAAGATTTTAACTCTGGAAATATCTTGGAGAAACACAGGAGTTATATGATATATTTACCATCGATGGTGCTATACTGCACGTATAAACTTGATTGTTCTTCTAGGATAAATGATAAGGAGATCCGTTAACTTAAAAGATTAGGGGGTGATCCCCACTCTTATGTATTGTCTGATTATTTCCTAGAGAACCAGTATTGAGCATTCCAAAATATCGATGATTGATTATTAAAGCACCAGAGATCGAAAAAGTGTACTCGTAAAAGATGACTCGAATACGTAACCACTCTGAAACCATATATGGTTCTATATGGGAGTTTGCGTAATAGTTTGAAATGTTGAAATCCATGTGTGATTCCAAGACCTGTTTGGGTGTGGGAATCAATGTGTGATTGCAACATCTATTTGAGATGTGGGAATACATGTGTGATTCCAAGACCCGTTGTGGTGTGGGAATCCATGTGGGATTGAGTGTTCTATTTTGGTGTTGTGCGTAAGATGGAACATCAGACGTAGCCTCATCAGTGGAAATGACTAAAACCAGAGATAAGAGACATGGCCAGTAGGGTTGGAAAACCCATAAGGTGTAGTCGGCTCCCTTTTCTAGCAATATATCTATCAGTTTTGGGCATGCCATGAGTGATGCGTTCGATCTTAGAAAGACCAATTATGTTTTTCCTATGATACCCTGGCTAGATGGGTATGATGCTTTGGAAGGATATCTCTGATCCTTGTGCATGAGGACCGTTCTTGAAGTACAAAGGGCACCTCCATGGAAATCCTACACAATTAGCGAACGAGCCCTATCGAGTTTGATTTTTATACATGGTATTGTTGTGATGTATAATGCACGAACATCATAGCTACTTGATTATTATTGTTTCCACCCTAGACATTATTATAATATCACTGATTTCATATATAAATGGTTTGATTATCATAAGGTAAAAAATCGTCCGTGTTTATGTGTGGCGTGGTCTTACGAATACCTTTATTTTGAAAAGGGTTTGGTCACATTAAAATCAAATTGGGTGTGTTTTTCTCACGCTGGTTTAACAGACTTGTTCATGTGTTAATATGTTATAATAATGCTCGGGTCAGACTGAGCATATTTACAGATTAGATTTGGATGCTTCGTAGCTCAGGAGACGAGCTAGGGCCCAAAGACATATCTCTATACTTGGTGTATTTCAACTGTATTTGTTGTTAAAATCATCAGCATTTATGAAGACATGTTGTTATAACTATCTAGGCTAATGATTAGTATTTGTGTACTCTGATTGAGGTATGTATATTAATGTTTATCTTTCTGTAAAGATCTGTTATGTTATTATATATTATTCATCCCTCTATGAGATTCTATGTTGTTAATTTTCTTCTTATCTTCTACCTTCTTTCTTTCCCATAACAATCTACTTTTCTATGCAATTTGAGTTGGACATGTGTGGTTTATTGTCAGCTTAAACTGTAAGAAAGTGGGTTGCTACATGGGTAATTGAATTTGATTTAAATTGGATGTAAATAAATTGAATGCAAATGGAATGAGTTTTGATAAATTGAGTGTTCTTAATTGAATATGAAATAAGCGAATGTCAAATATAGAAATGTCATACATTTAGTTAATGTTCTAATAAATGTTAAATGAATAATTTGAGTAGTAAAAAAAGAAAAAAAGAAAATACTATTTAGGTATGAACTTAAGAGATTTCTTTTTATTAATATGAATTTGAGTTGTAAAAAAAATTTACTTAAGTAAATTTAATGAAATGAATTAGTGAAATGAACTAATGAAGTGAATCGATGAATTAATACAAACTTAAGTGATGAAGTATTAATAAATATGAGTTGCGTTTTATAAAATATGTATAATAAACTTAAATGGACTTATGAAATGGTTCACAAATGAGATTGGTATTAAAGAGAATATACTAAGTGGTAATGAAATAAAATTTAACTTAAATATGATTAATGAAACAATTTTATAAAATGGCCCATAAATGAATTGATATGAAATGTGTTAAATATGAGTGAACTAATTGAAATTTGAATAAATGGAATGTAAATGAAACACATATAAATAAATTGGAAGTAAACCAATTAAATGTTAATAAAAAATGAATGTTAATAATAAATGATAGTGTGTAAATTAAATATTGACATTGGATAATGTAAATTGATGTAGTTATGAATTAATTGGATGAATATTATTTATTGAATGGTTTCTTTGGTTGCAAATTATTATCATAACAGCTTTTCGTTGCGAATGGTTGTTATGTTGTGTATTTAAGCTCGTGCTTATGATTTGGATTCAAAATTAATGTCATATAATTCTATAAATTCATACATGTCTCAATATCTTTTATATGCAACTAATATTCTACTTTGAGTTTAGGTAGGTACATACGAAGACCGTTTGGACGTATACGTTGATTTGATTTGCTTTTGCTTGCTTAATATGAGTGAACTCGCTTGTATTAATAATAATAAGGTACATATCTCGGATTACATAGTACACTTTAATATTTTTCCCTACGGGATGCCTCATCATCGAGATGAGATGTATATTTGGTATATTTGTGATATATATTAGTATTGTAAAATTTTTACGGTTGATCCGAACAAAGGAGATGCTTTCGAAATTTTTCGTAAATTCGGGTGTTAGTAATTTTTGGAGATTGTAAAATTTTTGTAACTTTTTTCATAAATAAGTTGTGATTTCTATAAAGCTGATATCAAAGTGGCGTAGTGGAAGCGTGGAAAAGGTTTTAAGATAGATTTAATGATTTATAAGTTGATTATTTTGAGAAAATATATCAAATGTTAGATCCTTACTTAATCCCTTTTCGTGGACGAAAAGTTTTCAGGTGGGGAGAATGTAAGACCCATATTTTTAACTATTTTAAATTGTTAAATTTAATGTAATTATTGAACAAAAATGGTGAGAAATAAAATTTAATGATTTATTATGTAAATTTATTGGATAATTAAATTGTTTAAATTTAATATTGGAAATTGTTTAAATAATTAAATCTCGAATTTAATATGAATGAAAATGATTTCGAAAATTGATTTAAATTTTATTTAAACAAGAATGAAGAATGTTAACTTTTAAAATTGAATTTAAAAGTGATTAAATTGATTTTGGAAATTCGTCATTTTAATCAATGGGTAAAAATATTCTTTTGGGGCACTGCCTCGGATTTCGACGAAACTAGTTTCATCGGATCCGTAATAGTGAATTAGTATAGGATTTCAAGTTTCATAGCGATCAGACTTATCGTTTGATCGTGCGAGATTGAAATGTGTAGAAATTAATTAAAGGAATTTAATTTAAATAAATTGATTTTGAAAAGTTATCTTCTGAATATGATGGAATTGGCTCCCGATACCAGTTACATTGTGTTCGAAATATGGGTATAGCATATAAACATCAGGCGGCATGCTTCGGTCATTCCTCTTTTGTGATTTCAATGGCCGAAATCGTTCATTCTTCTTCCCTTGATTTATCTCAATCCACTCAATGAAATCGATTGTCACAAAAAGGAAAGATGTAGAGCACGATGAGCTCTACAAGATGGATGGTGTCATCTAGAGGTGACTGATTTTTGCATACGTCCATCGATCGGGTTTGGGTTTTTCGAGTTCGTTGATCTATGTGCGTGGTGCTAGGCTGGGTGCGGTGGCTCTGGCTGTGGTGTGACCGATCGCCGTTGTTTAAAATAAAATGAAGACGAAGTCATGATCTGGAAGAAGGAGAGGCGGGCTGGGTACTGTGCGTGCGTTGAGAGCCGGGAACAAAGACGGGTAGCGTTTGTTAATTAAGTGTTAATCATATATTAATTATCTCAAATATTAACAAATTGAATAACTTTTCCATGCGAGGTTCGTTTCGTACGAAACAAGTTGTGTTCGTATCGACGAGGGCTACGACATAGAGCTGAAATGGACTTTATTTGACTCTGAAAAATTTTCAGTTTCAAATAAAGGTGAGTTTTTTATATCGCTAATGATGTCCAAATTTCTTTATGTTGGTTAAATGAAAATCATGAACTGACTTTTTTATTGTTGTTTGATAATTTAATTGACATTTAAATTAACATCTGAATTAACTGTTAGGGATTAAAATTGACAGTTAAAGTGAAATTGGAGTTAAATTGCTAGTAAATTCCCGATTATTGATAATTAGTTAACTTTTGTGAATTATTGGCTGTTTTGATTATTGAATGTGACGGATAGATATTGGTTGATATTTTGGATAATTGGATGTTTATTTATTTTTATATATATTCCTGTTATCACCTTGTAAATTATTGATAGTATGAAAAACTATAAATTGAATTACTTTGGATAAATTGTAACGGCCAGCAAATTATGATAATTAAAACTATTAAACTAAATAAGATTTTGAAATTTAATATTCTGAGAAATTAAAATTTATGATTTATTATTGAGGAAATAATTAGAATATGATTTAATAATGTTGTTTGAATGCTATTGATAACTATTTAATGTAATTTTAATAAACTGAAATAAATTTTAAGTTAGTTTGGTTGTAACTGTATATAATGAAATAAATTAAATGATGTATGTAATGTTGGCATTGTATGTAATTGATTGAAATTAGTTAATATAGAATATGAAATCGGTGATGTGGTAAGTAGTTATAATCTTTGTTTGCAAACAATAAATTTATAAATGTGATAAATTTACTTAAAACTAACAATTTTTCATTTATTATCTCATTATTAAATATGTTTGGAGTTAATTTGGAAATCAATGAAAATTTATGTACTTAATTATTGCAGTTAATATGGTAAAAGTTGTTAAAGGTAAAATAATGATTGTAATAAAATATAAACTTATATTAATATAATTCATAGGTTATTGTTGATTGAATATTAAGGATTAATATAGGTTTAAATGTAATTGAATGAGAACTGGATGTGTAGTTAATGGCATGAATTGGATAGAATTTTAAATCAGTGATGTGGTAAGTAGTTATAATCTTTGTTTGCAAAGAATAAATTTATAAATGTGATAAAATTACTTAAAAGTAACAATTGTTTATTTATGATCTCATTATTTAATATATTTGGAATTAATTTGGAAATCAACAAAAATTTATGTAATTAATTATTGCAGTTAATATGGTAAAAGTTGCTAGCGGTAAAATAATGAATGTAATAAAATGTAAACTTATATTAGTATAATTCATTGGTTATTGTTGATTGAATATTAAGGATGACAACATAAGTTTGAAGCTAATTGAAAGAGAATTCGATGTGTAGTTAATGGCATGAATTGGATAATGAAGGAAAATAAGCGAACATAACATGCATATTTATTTAAGGAAAATAAAATGCGTGATTTAAATGGTAACATACCAAGTTGATTTCAAATAACAGAATGAGTTTAAAACAATTAATTGGTTAATTAGTGATGGATGTCTTTTGTTCATGCAATGAACGTTACAACTGTTTAATAACGACAATAGAAGTTACAAATATGTTAGTAATAATAAATTAGAAATTTATAACCACCATTTGATTTGAAATATATATATATATATATATTGAATTGATTGTCATTTAACCTTTTAAATACAACTAGGGGAAACAAATTAATATTGCATTAATTGATATTACATCTTTTACTTAGGATAAAGTCTAACGATCCGTAACTTTTAACAACTTTAAAATGGCAGTATTTTAAATTTAAATAAAAATTAAATATAGAAATAAAAAATAAAGAATATAATTTGTGACGTTGAGTGTTTTATTTGATCAATTTTTTTTGCGAAATTTCAAATTTTGGTCAAACTTAATCAAAGTTTGACTTTTGGTTGGAAAATTTTAATTTGAAATTTTATTCTTTTTATATGATACTCGACTGAATTATAATCTTCAACCTATTTTTCGTTTCGTCAAAATCAGATTCCAATCGCCCTAAAAATATAAATTACTGTAGAAAATTAACATAAATTTGCAGTGTATGTTTGTGTTTTTTTTGGCTAAGTCTTATTGGATTTGTTTTAGACTAATGGGCTCCTTAGTAAACCAAGAGACCCTAGGAACTCTAAGAGACTTTAGACCCTTCCTTTTTCCACCCATTAACCTTTTATTTCCTATCTGACTAAAACCAAGTACGTACATAAATTCCTCATTTAAGAAACTTTTCATGTACTCTTCTTCTTCCTCAAATCTACAGAAAACTCCAAACCACAAAACTTCTAAATCTCCAAATCAAATTCCTTCATTCCTCCTTTAAAACCCTAGCCTGCCTCTCTCCTCATGCCGCCGCCCTCCACAACCAACTACGACCATCTCCTCCTCCTCTCCACCACCATCCACCAACCCATGCCCCACCTCTCCGCTCCTATTTTTTCTCCTTTTTCCCTTCTTTTCCCCTTTCCTATTATCCCTCTTTCTTCTCCTTGTTTCCATGGCTTTTATTTTCCACTAAACTACTCCAAATCAATAATTTTTTTTTGAAATTGTGTATAATTTCAATGGCAATAAGTTTGTTATTAAAGCCTTCTTTCCATTCCAAGTATTTATATATTAAAAATTCCATCTTTCAAGTCCTTTCTCGGGTCGAGTTTTGGCTGAAAATATCCCATGTTGTATCAATCATATCCCCTTCAGGAAAAAACCAAATTATGCGATTCTTTTAATTAAAACCATTTATTTTTTTAGTTACTTTAACTTTCTTTTAGATCATTTCTTCAAATTCCTTAATTTGCCATGCCATAAACTTAGATCATTTCGAAGTATTTTTGAACTCATATTTTCAACTCAGAAATCACCTCTACTTGTTTTGACCATAACTTCCTCAAGACATAAACTTTAGAGTGATTCTTTTTATGAAAGTGGACAGAAAAGAATTCTCAACAATTTCTAGTTAGTCACTTTTATAGATTTAGTTATATTCTGGTCAGAATATTTTATTTAAGATAACTTAGTTTCAGGTTTGTCCGTAGTTTGGTTCATGGGTTGTTTGAAAGTTGGTTGTAGTTGAAACTTGTTTATTGATTTGTGTTCGGGTCTAAGCTTTGTTCGATTTGTTTTGCATTTGGATCTTTGTTAGGAATCTCCATATTGCTCCATTTTTAGCATCACCTTCATAGTAACGAAAGGTGAGCAATCACTCACGACTGATATTTTTATGTTAGTGAATTGATAGCATTTGGAAAGTTGTTGAAATTTGTTTTAGTTAGGATTTTATTTAGTTAAATTCAGATGATATAAATTAATTTATATGTCCATACAAAATGACATATACTTGACACATATTGGACATGTAAAAATGACCTACCTATGTTATGCAAGTTGACATGATTTGTAAATGGTTGCTATGTAATTTGTTGTGACATATGCCATGTTATTTTATTGTAAATCACCTTGCAAATCCCTTATATATATGTCATGTTATATATTTATATGTTATGTTAGTGTATGACATGTTAGAGTTTGAAATATTCACTTATGGTGTTTATGATATGTGACATATGTGATATGTTAATTATATATATATATATATATATATATATATATATTTAATTGTTAATTATGCACGTATATTGGTCATTGACATGCTATGTTATTTATATTATTATTTTATTGTTCTCAAACTGCAAGTTCCTTTATACTTAGCTAATTAATTTTGGGTTGAAATGATATATACCCAAGATAAAACCACTTTGGGTTTAAATAAATTAATTTAGAAATAAAATTGGAATATTTTAAGTTTAAGTTTATGTTTGAACTTTAAATTATGAAATTGAAATTTAATTAATTTAATGAAAGTTTTAATTGGATTTTTAGATTTAAAGCTGTTGTCTGATTTTAACTTAATAGTTATAAGTGAAAAGTTGAAATCCGAGGTTGAATTTAATAATGAATCGATTGGAAACGAACATGAAAGTCAGTATTTGAACTGAGCCGATTTATAATGTAAAAGATGATGTTTATTTAAACCTAAGCATTTCACTTATTGAGTTATCTGTACATTTCACTTATGTTGACTTACTTACATAAGAATGTTAGTCCTTACTCGAGTGTTTTTTTTACTTTACGCCCGGGTCAGACTGAGTATTTCAGTTTAGCGAATACACTTATTTTTGAAGACGAAGCTGGAGTTGAGGCCCGTATCTACTACTATTATAACATTGGTCTATTCTGCCTATAAATTTTTTTTGTAAATTCTGATTTTTTTTGTAAATAGCTTTATGAACTGTTTATGTATATTTTTTATGTATTATATTTTATCCTTCCGCTGCGAGATTCTGTATTTTGATCTTTTGAATCTTATTTCATTAGAAAAATCTCATTAATAATATGTCTTTTGAATAGTTTGAGTTGGACGTGTGTGGTTTATTGTCGACTTAAACTGTCCAAAAAGGCAAGTAGTTTTAATTGGTACCAGAGCTTTGATTTAGAGATACCTTTAGTGCCATAAATTTTTTTCTATAGTTTTGAAATGAAACAAATTTTTTCCTAACATCATATGTTATATATAAGGGAATGAATTTTTTTTATAACTAATATAGCTCTTTGTAATGTGTTTGTTTTAGGAAATGGTAATATTTAATTATTATAATTTATCGTTGATTGGTTGTATTTAATCAGTTTACAAGCATTGGCTATTATTGATGATTTGAATTTATGAAATAAGCACAAGTTTAATAATGGTATATTAAAGAAAATAAAGGGAATGATTATATGAATATGATTTCTAAGTTTAGTCTTGATAAAGAGAATTTAAATCGAAAATTTGAGAACTGAAAATTTTAATGTTTTAGAAATTGGTTTTCTAATATTTTGTAAATAATAGTAATATTATTCAAAAGTGAATAATTAGGATACTTCTTTATGAAATTGAAATATTTTGTTGTGAATCTTGTTGTTTGTAGATTGGTAGTTCCAACTATTGAATTAAAATGGAATGTAATGAAATTATGTAGAGTCCAAAATTTTAAAATTAATTTTAGTGTTAAAACTTGGTAATTTTGTAAAATTAAAAAGTTGAATTTTATAACCTTAATTTGAAAAGGCAAAATGAGTAAAACAAGATTTAAATTATTAAAATTATGTTAAGAAAATGATTCTGAAAGTGTGTATGTACTTTTAGGATGAAATATGGTACTATAAGTGTGAATTTAAGCATTGAAGTGTTTGAGTCGAAATTATGGAGAAAAATGTGTTATAAATAGAGTTAAATGATTGTAAAAATATTTACAAACTTAGTTAAAATTTATGAAATGTGTCATAAATAATTTGAAAGTAAAAGTGAAAACTAATCTGATAAACAAATATGAACTAAAATGAAATGATTATAAATAAAGTCATGAGCTGTAAATTGTTTATGAAATAAATGGATGTTGAAAGAAATGGTTATAATTAAAATTGTGATAACTTTAAACTTGAATAATGTCTTATAAAGGAAGGTTAGCCTTTATAAATTGGTTATAAACTCAAGGAAATTTCTTATGAAATGATTCTCAAATAAAGTAGTATTAAATGGGAAATACCATGTATGAAAATGAATGTGATTTAAAATGAAGTGAGATGTAGTAATGTTATTTATTAATGATTTTATCGTCAAATGGAGAATTTTTTTCAATTGATAAGAGATAAAATGTGTGTAAATGAATGAGATTTATAATGTGAATTGAAAATGTAGTCATGATGAAACAAATTGGAATAAATATGTAAGTTGTATGTATATTGTTTTATTCATATAGTTAATTTGATTTGGATTTAAGTACACAAGTCGAGGTGAATTACACCATTTTGTGTTAGAAATTTTCATTCGATTCTTGATGGCGAATATTTGATATGGACTTTTAGTCTGATTCTAAAATTCTCTATCATAATATATGGCTATGCAAGGAGAATGATGTTTCTAGTCAAGAAACCATATCAAAGTTTGCACTAGGGCAGTCGAATGAATAATACTAGTTAGAAAGCGAAATTGTATGATCGAGTGAGCAATCGAATGTGATATTGCATGACGATGACATATGTACATCTTATGTTCTTAAATGATTGATATGCTTTAACACTGAAAATGAAAGTTGTTAGGTTGGATATCCTTTGTAATTTAAATTGGAATCTTTTTAGGCAAACATAATATAAATTCAAAATTATTTTACAAAACTATTTTTTTATTTTATCTTATATACAAAAACCATTTTACAAAATATTTTATACATAAACTATTTATCTTATATACAAAAACTATTTTACAAACTATTTTATATACAAAAATATTTTTTATTTTCTTATTTACAAAAACTTTTTTACAAACTATTTATATACAAAACTATTTTAGATTCAAAACTATTTTATATTCAAAACCTTTTATAAAGCAAAAATGTTCAATCCCATATGGGTTTTTATGCAATGAAATTGTTTTTGGAAATTTTTGATTCTCATATAAGATGGACTTTATATAATTACAAGGTGATTTTAAAGGCTATTGATTCTGGAAAGTATTCGATCTGAAGAGAGAAATCTGATATACAATGGAATTTATATAAGAATAATTTGATATAGTCGAGACTATTGATTTTGGAAAGTATTCGGTCTGAAATGAAATCTTGTATATAATGGAATTTGTATAAGTGTGATATTTGAAGTTATGATTTTGAAAGGGTACTATATATGATATGATATATTTTGAAGTAAAAGGTGTGGAGAAGTAGCCTCCGCAAAGAAGTATAGTATGATATGCTTCGACCCAGATGGACTTGGGGAATCCAGGAATGGATTCAACCGAAACCCTAATATACTTGGATGAATTCAGAAATGGATTCGAACCAATATGGTTGTTCAAACATAAACTCATGAGTTCCTCGATTTTATATCAAGGTAGATGGTTCTTTAGTTTACCTAATGGAGGCACTTTCAATCCTAATTTGTTATTTATGGATCCTCCGGAAAGGAAGTGCATCCATTGTGTAAATGTAACAACCCGCATATTTATCGATTATATATTTAAATATTTTATTTAAATATTTCACCGTTCATCGGATTTTGGTTTGAAAAGCTACTTTGTGCAAACAGTCGAATTGAGACTCGAGACCACCCCCATTGAGTTCAAAATGACGTTTGCGACCTTTTTGAGTATAAGCTTCGATATGTTTGGAGAAAGTTGATTTTTGCCACTTTTTACTTAGGGCTTTGATTTGGGCTGAGCCCAATAACCCCACTTATGTATTCAGTCCCAACCCCTCTCCTCTTCATTACTTCATAATTTCCTTATACATTCAAGCTTCATCAAAAATGGGGGAAGAGAAAAAGAATTAGGAAAACCTAAGCCCTAGTTTCCATTAGCAAATCCATCTTCTAGCTCCAAACTCAAGAGAACCCATTAGTAAGCTTTCTCTTCATCTTCTCCAACTCATTCTCTCTTTGATTTCAGAAATTTCCTAAACCTAACTTTGGGAAATGTTTCTCTTTTTAGCTTAGATTCAAGCTTCTAGTGTTGAGATTGAAGTGTGGTTGATTTCCATTTGCTTTCAAGCTTCTTCTTCATTGATTTGGGTTCAAAGGTGAGCTTTTTAATCTCACATCTATGCTTATAATTCTCTTCTATTTTTAGGTATGAATTCCTAACACTTATTCATGTGCATTTGATTTTGATTTGGATTGCTTTTGTGAATATTCCAATTTTTAGTGTTTTGAGTTCAATTCGTTAAAAATCCTAACTTTGATGTTTGAACATGTTTTTAGTGATGCATCGAGGAGCTTATAGGGCCGGGTAGTCGATTGGCATAAACCCTTAGCGCCATTGCTCGTGCGATTGCAATTTGGTCGGGATTTTCACCTCCTTTGAAATAGGGAAGGAAGTGCAAGTATACAGGTTCCGCCGACCGAGCCCCCTGGGCCGGTCACCGACCT
This sequence comes from Allium cepa, assembly GCA_030765085.1. Lineage (NCBI taxonomy): Eukaryota > Viridiplantae > Streptophyta > Magnoliopsida > Asparagales > Amaryllidaceae > Allium > Allium cepa. The sequence goes on along the minus strand of CM060938.1, from coordinate 396,621,225 downwards.
GTAGTCCAGGCACTTCCTGCCTCTGTTTGGAAGTGCTGGTTACAGGCTTCGACCGACCGAGCCCCCTGGGCCGGTCGACCGACCTGGTGCCCCGAGCACTTCCAACCTTTGGTTCGGTCGACCGACTCAGGGAGTCCGGTCGACCGACCTGCTACTATTTGCCAGATTAGCTTATATTGCTAATTCGCTTGAATATCCAACTTTAATCGATTCGTGTTGTCTCCCTTTTGTCGTTGTCATTTATTATCGACTTTGATGACCTTTTCTTTGGGAATTTTAGATATATCCACTTTGATGGATTTGATATCGATTTCTTTGGATTTTATTCACGTCTTCGAATGTGAATTTTTATGCCCGATTGTTTCTACAATCACTTCTATGATTTGTCACTTTAAAATATAAAGGTTTTCTATACTAGTAGTAAATATCAAAACTCTTTCTTCAAATGATTTCAACACTATTTTATTACAAAGCTCGTTTTCTAAAACCGATTTCCAATCTATTAGTATATACAAACCTTTACCTCACTCGTATGAGAAATCTAATTAAACGACTTAGTAGAACAAGTGGTATGAAACGCTTGCGTTTACTTCGTCGGTTAATTCTTGGACTTGTTCGATTGAAACTCTTGTGACAATTTTCTAGTAAAGATCTACAATTTGTTCGCAAATATTTAAGTTAAGCTAGTGGTTATGGGACATGATGCTAAACTCATATATTTACTAGCTTATTGTAATTGACACTTCTTGATGATCATTGATGATCATTTTATAGTTTAGACTAGCAATGTGCGATGTCTCTTTGTATACGTGGAGGACTGTACCTCATTTTATTGAGCTTCGTCTCATTTCTTTGTGGGCTAACGACCCATGCACTTTCAAAGTGTTTTGATTCATTGGATGTACCGTTTGTACTACATCAGTGTATTTGATTCATTGGATGTACCGTTTGTACTACATCAATGTCTTGGCCATCCTTTTCTTGTGATTTCTAGATTTCTAATTATGGATTTCTGGAATTTATGTTTCACCACCTTTTTCAGTTGGCATTGATATGTATGTCATTTTGTGGTTTGGTGAATTAGATAAAGAATATGACATTCTTTTGAAGCTATGAGATTCTTGAGATATTGTATGACTTTTGTGGATTTTCTAATGTATACTTATCGTAGTATGACATTTTTGGTTATTATACGTCTTTTTATTATATCTCTTCTTTTATCTCATTTTAATTGATAATTATAGCTAGACTGATCCGTTTATTATTTTCTTCTTAAATAATACTCGGGTCAGACTGAGATTTTACAGGTGCTTCCTCTTGACTTCCTATCTGGAACAATCGTCTGATTTTGGCTAACTACTCTAGATTAGTAGTTTATTGTTGTATGCATTTGAGAAATAGACTCCTTGATGTTTACATATTCTTTTGTCTTAGCACTTGTATCTATTCTTTTGTGATGTTGTGGATCTTATTTGACCACTACTCTGATATACACTTTTATGTGTAATATTCATATCTATTTCCGCCTTTGTGATATGAATTATCTGTGACCGATTTATGTTATGTTTATTTCTGTATTTGTTTCCGAAGACATTATAGCCACTGTGTAGTAGCTTCGAGTTTGTGTCGGTATGTAGGATTTCCCTCTTGATAAGAAATGCATGTTATACTATCTGACATATCGATGCTCGCGCAAAGCAATTATACATATGGTCGCTCCTCAACAGCCTTATTCTCCGTGCTAGTTGACAGCATTCACCGTAATGTTCTTGGCTAGCGTGGGTATAGAGGTGGGGCGTCACAGCTTGGTATCGGAGCCAAACTTTGGAACAATGTAGAATAATATAACAAGGATCATCGTCCTAAGTCTTTCTTAGGAGTCGTGCTTTAGGATTTAATTCGAGTCTTCGTACCGATTCATCCTATTTTCTTTATGATTCCTTGTTTTATCAATCAAGTTTGATTGAAATTTATTTTGAGAATAACTTTTTCCTCTTCTTTCTTTCTTTCTTAAAGAAGAGAGATGGTTAGACCTGGCCGTCCCAACGCCGGTCAACCTAGTGCTACTCCCCAGGATGGAGTATTTATGTCTGCCCAGCAGCTTTTAGATCTTGTTAAGAACGCTCAAGCAGCCGGTCCCAATCCAGAGCCTACTCATCCTAGATCCGGTTTTGCACGCTTGTGCAGAGACTACACCGATTTGGGTGGAAGGCCATTCAGGGGATCCGAGAGTGTTATTGAAATTCAAGCTTGGCTCAAATCATGCGATCGTATCTTTTCTCGCATGAATCTTATTGACTTACATCGAGTCCAAGTTGCTTCTAGCATGCTCCAAGAAAGAGCATTAGATTGGTATGAGCTTTTAATTTCTGAAATCGTTGAGGCAGATCTCACTTGGGAGCAATTCCGGGAAAGATTCGAATTGAAATTCGTGCCGGAGGCTGAAAAAGTAACTTTGGCCCGGCGTTTTATTGACCTTGTTCAAGGTGAATCTTCTGTGACAGATTATGTCGCATCTTTCGAATCTCTGTCCAAATACGGGGTTGAGAACATTAATACCCCATTGAAGAAAAATCAGAGATTTGTCTATGGCTTGAATAAGAATCTTAAGAAGCCATTACTTCTTAAACTTGAGGTTTCATTTGATCAGCTTATTGATATCGCTCTTCATCTTGAAGAGGCCGATAATGAAGGTGATGTTGAAGTTGTGCGTGCCCAACAGAACTTCGACAATAACTTGAAGAGGCCTATCATATTCAAAGGCCCCAATTCTAATAAGAAAGGGAAGCAACCAACTCCGGTAGCAAAGACTCCTACCTCTAGTAGTGGACAATGCTACAATTGTGGTTCCACAGACCACTATGCAAGGGAGTGCCCGAAACCCCTCTTTTGTCGTTATTGCAAAGGTTCGGGTCATCTTTTATCTTCGTGCCCTAGGCTTCCAAGCAAGAGAGAAGGAAAGCTGCAAGCCCCTAGCAACTCTTCTCTTAGTCAAGGTAGCCATTCTATCCTTGATGACATTTGTTTTATGATTTTCCTTTTCGAGTTCTTTTTGATATGGTTCCATCTCACTAATTTATATAAAGAACTTGTTGATTCTTTTTAAACATTTTTAGGCTTGAAGACTTCTTTGAGGATTGTGAATCCGGATGGATCCGCAACAATTTGCTTTTGTTTAGATGTCGAAATTATTTTATGTGATTTTTCTTTCCGAGCCGATATTTTTGCTTAGGCTCCGGAATTGATTTGTGCGATAGGATTGGCTTAATCATTATGAAGCCTATATCCTATTTTCTGAGTGGACTCTTCATCTTCGACATTTTCTATCTGTTAAGCAGATTTCTGTTTTTCCTTTGTGATTTTGATTCCAATTTGATGGCATCATTTTATTCTTTAAGCCCTTATGGTGAGGAAAGTATTATTTCTCTTATCTAAATAATTTGTGAAACTTTTCCAGTATTTTTGAGTTTGTCTTAGGAATATCTCCTAAGCAATCTTTTGAGTGGTGCTAAGGTCTTTTCAATTTGACCTTATCACCGGTTTTCATTTGCTACGAGTTGCGGAAGTTAGCATTCCACTTACCGCATTCCGCACTCGTTATGATTCTTATGAATGACTTATTATGTCATTCAATTTGTCCAGCTTATTTCATCCATTTTATAAATCGAATATTCTATGAATATTTCGATGAGACCATTCTTGTATTTATTGATTTTGGATGAAAATAGTAATTTAAAATTTTGCAAATCTTTTTCATAAGATTTATTTATAAGTAAAACTGGATTTTGTTCTTGAAACGAACAAAGAATATTCTTAAAACTTTTTAAGAGATTTATTTATCCTATAAAAGATGATTTTGTGATTGTATTGCCCGTTGAGTGCTTTAAGAATTTTGGTCGATGCGCTAGATCAACGTTATCGATAGGAATTTCCTAAACGCTTTGATGTGACAATCAGACACGATATATTGACTTGTAAATTGTAAATTTTTCTAGAAATATTTTTACATTGAAATAATTGTGATTTTGAAAGTTTTAGCTTTTCGAGAAAGAAGATTATCTAAAAGAACTCTTGCTTTCGATACTCTTGTTCTTGTGATTCCTGAAGGGGAACCAAGACTTTGCTATTTGTACCGATACTAGTTGTATTGGTTTGGATGCCGTTCTCTTGCCAAAGAGAACGTGCTATCACTTGTGCTTCTAAATCATTATAGCTTATCGAGACTAGATATGCCACTCATGATCTAGTGCTCTCGGCTATTGTTTTTGCTTTTGGAATTTGGCATCATCATATTTGGATGAGAAATTTGTTCTCTACCTCGATCATAAATCTTTGGAATATTTATGTTCTCTTAAGGAACTGCATGTTGACTCGAGTTCCTAGCATCTTATGATCCTGATATTCTTTTTATTCCCGAAGGGGAAATCGTGTTGCCAATACGTTTTGTCGTAGGCAATAAGGTGTTGATTTTTTGATGTTGTCGGAATGGAATCATCTTTTTACCAAGTTCATCGGGCGTTTTGGTGTACTTCGTTTTATTGAGTTTCATCTCATTTCTTTTATGGACTAGCGTCCGATGTCCTTTTATTGTGTTCGGTTCATTGGATGTACCGTTTGTACTACATCAATGTCTTTGCTTTTGATTCATTGGATGTACCGTTTGTACTGCATCAATGTCTTTGCTATTTGATTCATTGGATGTACCGTTTGTACTACATCAATGTCTTTTCTTTTTGGATTCATTGGATGTACCGTTTGTACTACATCAATGTCTTTGTTGTTTGATTCATTGGATGTACCGTTTGTACTACATCAATGTCTTTGCTTTTGATTCATTGGATGTACCGTTTGTACTACATCAGTGTCTTTGATTCATTGGATGTACCGTTTGTACTACATCAATGACTTTGCTGTTTGATTCATTGGATGTACCGTTTGTACTACATCAATGTCTTCGCTTTTTGATTCATTGGATGTACCGTTTGTACTACATCAATGTCTTTGTTTTTGATTCATTGGATGTACCGTTTGTACTACATCAATGTCTTTGCTTTTGATTCATTGGATGTACCGTTTGTACTACATCAGTGTCTTTGATTCATTGGATGTACCGTTTGTACTACATCAATGACTTTGCTGTTTGATTCATTGGATGTACCGTTTGTACTACATCAATGTCTTCGCTTTTTGATTCATTGCATGTACCGTTTGCACTACATCAATGACTAGGCTTTTTGGTTCATTGGACGTACCGTCTTTGCACTACGTCGGTGTTCCAAATTATTGAGTTTCTAGTTTCTCGGGCGTACCGTATTTGTACTACGCCGTTGCACCGGCTCAACTTTCTGCTATTCTTGACGTTTTCCACGTCTTTTAACTATGGAAATGCTTTTATGTTTCCGGTTTTTATTCTTGAGCCCGGTGTTATTGAGGGATTGAAGTTTCACCAAATTTGACTTTTGAGCAACCTTCTATTCGCATCATTGCTTTGGAGGTTGAGCGCCTTCGATATAAAGATATTCTTTTTGATAAAAGTTCAATGGTTCTCAAATCCTAAGGATTGCTCATGTGAAATTCATCGAACAAAAACTTTCGGATTTACTCCTTCGTGCTCTTTATGGTGGACTTCTTGATTCAAATTTTCTTTTGTGTTAATATGCTTCCACGGTTGTTACTATATATTTCCTTCTTAATCATTGCGAGGACGCAATTTCTTTAAGGAGGGGAGTCTCTAACAACCCGCATATTTATCGATTATATATTTAAATATTTTATTTAAATATTTCACCATTCATCGGATTTTGGTCCGAAAAGCTACTTTGTGCAAACAGTCGAATTGAGACTCGGCACCACCCCCATTGAGTTCAAAATGACGTTTGCGACCTTTTTGAGTATAAGCTTCGATATGTTTGGAGAAAGTTGATTTTTGCCAATTTTTACTTAAGGCTTTGGTTTGGGCTGAGCCCAATAACCCCACTTATGTATTCAGTCCCAACCCCTCTCCTCTTCATTACTTCATAATTTCCTTATACATTCAAGCTTCATCAAAAATAGGGGAAGAGAAAAGGAATTAGGAAAACCTAAGCCCTAGTTTCCATTAGCAAATCCATCTTCTAGCTCCAAACTCAAGAGAACCCATTGGTAAGCTTTCTCTTCATCTTCTCCAACTCATTCTCTCTTTGATTTCAGAAATTTCCTAAACCTAACTTTGGGAAATGTTTCTCTTTTTAGCTTAGATTCAAGCTTCTAGTGTTGAGATTGAAGTGTGGTTGATTTCCATTTGCTTTCAAGCTTCTTCTTCATTGATTTGGGTTCAAAGGTGAGATTTTTCATCTCACATCTATGCTTATAATTCTCTTCTATTGTTAGGTATGAATTCCTAACACTTATTCATGTGCATTTGATTTTGATTTGGATTGCTTTTGTGAATATTCCAATTTTTAGTGTTTTGAGTTCAATTCGTTAAAAATCCTAACTTTGATGTTTGAACATGTTTTTAGTGATGCATCGAGGAGCTTATAGGGCCGGGTAGTCGATTGGCATAAACCCTTAGCGCCGTTGCTCGTGCGATTGCAATTTGGTCGGGATTTGCACCTCATTGGAAATAGGGAAGGAAGTGCAAGTATACAGGTTCGGCCGACCGAGCCCCCTGGGCCGGTCGACCGACCTGTAGTCCAGGCACTTCCTGCCTCTGTTTGGAAGTGCTGGTTACAGGCTTCGGCCGACCGAGCCCCCTGGGCCGGTCGACCGACCTGGTGCCCCAAGCACTTCCAACCTTTGGTTCGGTCGACCGACTCAGGGAGTCCGGTCGGCCGACCTGCTACTATTTGCCAGATTAGCTTATATTGCTAATTCGTTTGAATATCCAACTTTAATCGATTCGTGTTGTCTCCCTTTTGTTGTTGTCATTTATTATCGACTTTGATGACCTTTTCTTTGGGAATTTTAGATATATCCACTTTGATGGATTTGATATCAATTTCTTTGGATTTTATTCACGTCTTCGAATGTGAATTTTTATGCCCGATTGTTTCTACAATCACTTCTATGATTTGTCACTTTAAAATATAAAGGTTTTCTGTACTAGTAGTAAATATCAAAACTCTTTCTTCAAATGATTTCAACACTATTTTATTACAAAGCTCGTTTTCTAAAACCGATTTCCAATCTATTAGTATATACAAACCTTTACCTCACTCGTATGAGAAATCTAATTAAACGACTTAGTAAAACAAGTGGTATAAAACGCTTGCGTTTACTTCGTCGGTTAATTCTTGGACTTGTTCGATTGAAACTCTTGTGACAATTTTCTAGTAAAGATCTACAATTTGTTCGCAAATATTTAAGTTAAGCTAGTGGTTATGGGACATGATGCTAAACTCATATATTTACTAGCTTATTGTAATTGACACTTCTTGATGATCATTGATGATCATTTTATAGTTTAGACTAGCAATGTGCGATGTCTCTTTGTATACGTGGAGGACTGTACCTCATTTTATTGAGCTTCGTCTCATTTCTTTGTGGGCTAACGACCCATGCACTTTCAAAGTGTTTTGATTCATTGGATGTACCGTTTGTACTACATCAGTGTATTTGATTCATTGGATGTACCGTTTGTACTACATCAATGTCTTGGCCATCCTTTTCTTGTGATTTCTGGATTTCTAATTATGGATTTCTGGAATTTATGTTTCACCACCTTTTTCAGTTGGCATTGATATGTATGTCATTTTGTGGTTTGGTGAATTAGATAAAGAATATGACATTCTTTTGAAGCTATGAGATTCTTGAGATATTGTATGACTTTTGTGGATTTTCTAATGTATACTTATCGTAGTATGACATTTTTGGTTATCATACGTCTTTTTATTATATCTCTTCTTTTATCTCATTTTAATTGATAATTATAGCTAGACTGATCCGTTTATTATTTTCTTCTTAAATAATACTCGGGTCAGACTGAGATTTTACAGGTGCTTCCTCTTGACTTCCTATCTGGAACAATCGTCTGATTTTGGCTAACTACTCTAGATTAGTAGTTTATTGTTGTATGCATTTGAGAAATAGACTCCTTGATGTATACATATTCTTTTGTCTTAGCACTTGTATCTATTCTTTTGTGATGTTGTGGATCTTATTTGACCACTACTCTGATATACACTTTTATGTGCAATATTCATATCTATTTCCGCCTTTGTGATATGAATTATCTGTGACCGATTTATGTTATGTTTATTTCTGTATTTGTTTCCGAAGACATTATAGCCACTGTGTATTAGCTTTGAGTTTGTGTCGGTATGTCGGATTTCCCTCTTGATAAGAAATGAATGTTATACTATCTGACATATCGATGCTCGCGCAAAGCAATTATACAGATGGTCGCTCCTCAACAGCCTTATTCTCCGTGCTAGTTGACAGCATTCACCGTAATGTTCTTGGCTAGCGTGGGTATAGAGGTGGGGCGTCACAGTAAATCATTGAATCGGTAGTGTATCACTACAGCAAGGTTTGATGGTCCCTTGTTTACGAAATGGCTACAATATTTTTCTAGAATCCGAAAGGTAAGTTTTACGTCCATTGCGTAAACACAAGATCGGCAACGAGCCACTGCTATCGTAACATGTAACAACCCAGTATTTTGTGATTATTTTAATTGTTTATTTTAATTATTTAAATTGAAACTCCTGATTTAAATAAGTTTAGTATATTTATTAAAAATGAATAAGTTTTATTATTTTAAGAATATATTTTGATTTTTGTGTGAATTATAATTTCAAACCTGAATAAATAGGATATTTTCAGAAAATGTGGATTTTGGTCAATCTGGTCAAACTTTGACTTTTAAATTTAAAATTTAAATTTTTGAATTTTTGAATTTTCTCTTTTATTATGAAAATAAATTTAATTTCATGAATACTGCTTTTCGTTTCGCTGAAATCCGATTTATATTGTGAAAGTTATGCTTTTTACAATATTGTATGTAAATTGATTTATTTAGTAAAATCGTCTATTTTAATTTATATAAATAATATTTTTATTTGTCAAATTATGTTATAATATGGATTATATGACATGTTAGGTATATATTTTATTTTAAAACATTTTTAAAGTGATGTTATAATTTTTCCAAAGCTTAGTGCATTTATTTTCGATTTTTAAAGCCTAGTTTCCATTTTTCTGTTATTTTCTTCATTTAAATTGTATTTAATTATTTTTATGCTTGCATTTTTATTTTGTGTTCTTATCTTTGTTTATAAATATTTTTCAAGTACATAAAATTTTTTCAAAACTTGTTGCATTTATTTTCAAAATTTTAAGACTAGTTCGCAGTTTTTGCTGTTTTTCTTAATTAAATTATATATAATTAATATTCATTTATTTATTTTTGTTTATTTACTAAATTTTCGTGTTTTATCTGAATTTTTATATATTTTTCAGTTATTTAAAATTTGTAAAAGAAATATGGTAAATTGAAGAGTTTGTGACCTTTGATTTGCTTAAGGCTTTTTGTCTTCTTGTCTTTTCACATTTTAACCATCACTTTAATTCATTTTGCTACCTTAACTCCTAACTTTCAGCCGACCACTCCTTTTCACTTTCACGTGACTTTTCTTTCTCAATCTCACAAAAAAATTTCGGCCACTATCATTTCAAAAAGCTTGGTAAAAATCTTCTTTTCTTTTCCATTTTTATGCTTGAATTTTGTAATTTTGCTCTTGCTTCCTTTACTTCTAGGTTCGGCCCCTGCCACTACCAACACCTGGGCCACCTCCACCATCACCACAACCAGTCTCCACCACCTCTAGTCCAACCCCAAGCCATGCCGTGGTCTATAGATTGAAGATCCACCACACAAATGCACCAAACTCCACTTGCACCACCTAGCCGAGCACATCAAGTCATCCACCACCACAAACTTCACCTTGGCGCCACTTACACCACCATCTCCAGCCCCTACCTGACCTGACACCACTAACACATCATCCCCTAACCCCATCTGAACCTGGCTATGCTCCTCTTTGTTTTGGCCGAGCCTTTTTAGGCCTTGAAACCACTTATACTGGCTTTGTTTTGTGAATTATAGCTCACACACTTTTGCACCATTTTTTCCCCATGCTAGGCCGACCATATGAACCCACAAACAGACCTAAACACACTACTTAGCCGTGCCTTTCTAGCCTATAACTGAAACACAAGTGGTAGAAAGCAAGTGCAAACACTTTGGTGATGTTGTGTTCATTCATTTCTAGCTTTGTTTAATTGAATTTGGGTTGAAAACTTTTGTTATTTACATTGTTTTGTTTGAATGTGTTCAAGGCAATTAATCTTTGGCTCTCTCAATCTCAAATCATTGTCGTGCTTTCGTACCTTTGAAGATCGTTGTTGTGTGTTTTGGTTGTGTCACCAGCTTATACCAGTGAGTTATTCTCACCAGACAGTTTTATACTTATATGACTAGTTAATCGATCACATTTGAATCTGTAAAATGCATCACCATATTATATCTGCTATGTTATGATAGTATGATGTTCACCCATGCTTATTTACCTGTTATATCATATATTACTATTATTTTATGCTGTACTGTTATTTATATCAGTTTATCACACTGCAAGTTCCCTTTAGATTAGAATCACTATGGGTTGAAATGATACATACCCGAACGGACTTTAGAATAGGGGAAAATCGTTATGGGCTGAAATGATAGGCCTGAACGAATTTTCAATTATTTCATTTCACTTGGGACTGCGGGTTTGAAATGATAAAACCCGGGTTTTCTTTGTAAATTACGGGGTGAAATGATATATTACCAGTATCACTTTACCTAGTGTAGAAAATGATATACAGACCCATGGTTAAAATATATTTTTCTAAAATTTTTTAGAAATGTAAATATTGTAATATTTTGATTTTTACTTGATTAAAAATGATTTTGTAAAGTATTTTGATTTTTCTGAGAATTTATAAGTGAAATAAATTAATGATAAAGTGGAAATTTGAAATATAAGTTATTTTGGAAATTTTGATTTAATTATAAATGGAATTAAAAATTAAAAATTAAAATATGATAAATTTATGATAGAATTAAATGAATTTAAATGATTTTAAATGATTTTATAATATATTAATGGATTTTGAATAAGTTAAAAATGTGAAATAAATGAATATTGAGTTGAATTTTGAAATATAACTTAAATTGAAATTTTTTGAATTTTGTTCAAAAGTGAATTATGAAGTAAAGTAAATAAAATGAAAATAAGTTATATTTTGAAATTTAAAATTAAGTGTTAAGTTAAAAATTTAATTATATAAATTGAAATTGAATGTTGGAATTTAATAAGTGAATTATTATTAAATATTGATTTTTGAATGGAAATTTAACTTTATAAAATCATGTATTTAAGGAAAATTAAATGATGGTTATAAAAGTGAAGATATATGATTTTATAAGTTTGAAATGGTTTAAATAAAAAATTTAATGGTTTGTGAAAGTATAGTGAATATTTGGAATTTAATTAACAGCATTTTGAAATGCTATTATTTCTAAAGTAAAGGATATTACAGCATTTGTAAATGTTGTAGTTAATATAAATGAACTAAAGGGCTAAATTGAATTAAAAGCTATTATAGCACTTTGTAAGTGCTATAATTGTTGAATTTAACTAAGGTTTTATTTGAATTAAAGCAATCTTATTACAGCATTTTGAATGCCGTCCTTTGTTAAATTGAATTGTTTTAAAGTAACTTTCCGTAGCAATTTCTAAATGTTGCGAAAGGTGAATTTTCGTTGTTTTATTAAGTTTGAATGAATAAATGAACTTTGAAAGATTTAGATTTTGGAAATTTAATAATTTAATTATTAAATATAATAACTTCATTTTTATGATTTAAAATGAAGTATTTGTTTTGAAATATAAACTATTTTGAAATGTATGTTGAAATGGTATTTTAAATAAATGAACGTGGTTTGGAAGATACGATATTTTGATATTTTGAAATGGATTTTTTGAATGATATTGAATTTTGAATTGATATTTGATTTCGATGTATAAAATACCATTTTGAAATTTTAACCACGGGATGTATTTAATTTATAGTTTAACTGATTCTTAAAGGATGAGCGATCCCAAGCATCCTTTAAGTTATTGTGCATTTCTACTGCAATTTAATTGAGTTGGTTTACATTATATAAGTACATATGTCCTGACTCGAGTATTTTGTATTTTACTTTACGCTCGGGTCAGCCTGAGTATTTACAGCTTAGCTTTGGATTTCTTTCCTAGAGCTAGGAATCGCTGGAGATTCTACTTGTCTAGTATCTGTTCCCTTACGTTTTCAGTTTTTCTATTTCAATTCTGGTATTTATAGACTGCTATGTATTTGAGATTCTATTATATTTTTTTTTCAAACTCATATTATGTATTTGTTTGAGAGCTTGTTATAGTAGCTTCATGAACTACTATGGTATTTCAATTTCCGCTGCGAGTTATTCTGGTATTTCTGTGTCTGTGATTCTGTGATTGTATTTCATTTGCTCCAAATTTATTTACAACGCGGTATTTTGAGCAATTTAAGTCCGACATATGTGGATGCGAATGGCTGAAAATATCGGGTTGTTACAATTGGTATCAGAGCTTTGGTTTTAGGGAAACCAAAGCCTGCGGAGGAAAAACTCATTAGAGATAGGGTAGAAATACCCTAGAATGAGTGAAATCAATCTCAGAATCATTTCCTTGTGAGAGAACGTATTTTTGAAGTATAAAATAATTTTCAAATGATTTTTTTAAAGGATTTTCAAAGATTATTTTGGTATAAAAATTTTCTTATTTTGAAACCAAGATTTTCTAAACTTCATTCCTTCTGTATCCACCTTGTTAGAAATCTCTTGGTTATGATTCTTATCGATTAGGATTCCTTGAACTTTGTAACGCTCCCTCTTGTTCTGAAATCCAGACTTGTTTTCCCTATTTTATCCTTTTGATTTTGGAGCATTCCGTAACCCCACTTTGGAATGACCTCTATAAAGATCTGTGATTCCGTAAATCTTTGATGATTTGTAAGGGGGTGAAACTCCTTTACAAATGGGCATTGAATCATCAGAGATTTCAGTATCCTCGGATTTCGATGCTATTTATCTCCTGCTCTACCTGGATTCTATCTCTGGCGATCGAATGTCAATTTGCCTTAGATTTCCGAATTGATTATATTCATGAAATCACGGTTGACCGGTTAAGGTCGCCCATGATTTATATGGGCTTATCCATCTTCTATTTGGTAATAAAATTTAATTATCTTCGTTCGAGCTTATCTTCGAACCAGAATTCTATTTGATTAGAGTTCCTATAAATTCGAATCTCCATATAGTTTGAAATCTAACCTTGAATCACTCTTTGGAAATTTGTGTTTGACTGTATTTTGAATTTCTGCATACATCGAAATTATTATTTTGATAAGGATGACCCTATTTTGTATATAAAAGTGAAATATTTTCAACAAGGATTTTATATCTTTTGAAAATGAGAATTTGAAGTTTCGAATGATTTGAAATTTTGAAAATTTATAAGAATTTGACTTATATAAAATGATTTATAATTGAAGGGTGTTGAATTTTGAATTTCGAGGAATCGAACTCCGGTGTTTTGAAATCGGTTTTAAGATTTTGGAAAATATATAATAATAATATGATTTAAAGATATTTTCTGAATAAGAATATTTCAAATGTATTCGAATGAATTCCAATGATTTCAAAAGAGATTTCAAAGAAGTTTCAAAAAAATAAAAGTCCAGAACCCACTTATGTTGTTGGAAAATAATTTCGGTGATGAATGCATGCATTATCGACATTGATTTTCGAGTTTCTGAGTGGGGAAGAGGCCACTCTAGTATCTTTGCTATGCGAGTGATTTTGTGAAACCAAATTTTGATTTCAAATTTTTGAAGTATAGTTTGATATTCGAAAGATATATGTGTGTGTGTGTGTATATTTGAAATGGTTCATAGTAAGCTGGTGTTCAGTCCTCGAGATTTAGATTTGTTTGGTATAACCCTATCTTTTGGAATTGGTTTACCGATTTGTTGGTGATTTCCAGCTCTTGAATTGAAAATATGATTTCTTCGATTATTTTAAAGGTTCGAGCACTTCCAAATCAAGGTTAACTTTTCAAAGCTAAGCAATTTTGAAAGGTATAAGGTATTTGATAAATAATATAAGTTTAGTTTGGTATGATTAATGTATAAAGTAATATGATTTATATAAGTTTGAAACTGTTTGTTGAGTGAAATAAATAAGACTATGTTGAATTATACTGGTATGAAATACAAATTTGAAATGTTTTGAATAAAGTATATATATAGAATAAAAATCTTTCCAATGGTAAATTGGATTTTCATACAGAAATAAATAATTTGAAGGTTTTAAAAGAGATGGTTTTAAACTTTGTAACCATTTTTGATATTTTGATGATCGAAATGGTTTAGAAATGATTTAATCTTTATTTCGATAAAGAATGTGAATTTGAAATGATAATTGATTTTGATAAATGAATAATTGAAGTTTATATTTGTATGGAAGGATATTGGGTTTACTTGTAATTTGAGTTTATTTAAAAATGATGGATTTTTGAAATGAATATTTCAAAAACTAGGTAATAGTGAAGTAAAATTTGAGATATATGAAATTATAAAATCAGTTTTGGAATATGGTATATTTAAGCTTTGAAACATATTAAAGATTGAATAGTTTATTTTCTGGATCAAATCTTTATTTGAAATTTGATAATATTCTAAATGGTTTTGTTGGAAAACTAAATTGAATTGAAACTGATGGTTTGAATTGAATTAAAATTGAAATTTTTTAGGTTTGGGTTTAATTGAATAAATTTGTGAAATGTAAAGAATTAAAGGAATGTTTTATGATTTCAATTATATGATTTCGAAAGGTTATGATTTTCAAAGTGTAATGATTTCAAGTATTTTGGTTTCAAAAGATTTATAACTTTGAAAGTATTATTATTTTTGAAAGTGAATATATGTTTGAAATGGAAATGAATTTGTTTGACATAAATTTTGTTGATTTGGAAATTTGGATTATTTTCTAAATCTATTGTTTTAAGAAACTTTGAAACTGAATATATGTAATTAGGAAGAAATGATTTGGCAAAATCATATATGATTTTGAAACTGAATTGATATTGAAAAGGAATTGAAATTGAGAACCTTATTTTACTAAATACTATGATTTGGGAGTTATCGAACTTATATAAAGTGGATTTGTATAGGTATAAAATTGATTTGTATAAAATTGATTTGAAAACTGTTGATTCGAAAAGGTACTCATATTCAATTTGTAAATTGAAATCTTATATAATCGAAGTCTACATAAGTGTGATTTGATATACTATGGATTTGGAAAATATTCAATTTGAAATAGAATCTTATATATAATGGACTTTATATAAGTACGATATTTGAAAGTGATTTTAAAAGGTACTATATGATACATATTTTCAAGTAAAGATATGGAAAGTGCCTTCTGCTTGATATCCGCCTTGTGGCCACATTGTGGATTCATTCTATCGATATTATTCTCTCTCTGATTTGGGTTTTTCGGATATGATACTCGAGTGTCCATCGAATGGCGATCTCCATGGTCTTATGTTTACGACTGCATAGCGTAATTCGCCTGGCTAAGATGGCCTGGGGGTATGGATGTTTCCTGGGGGATCCAGGCGTAACCATTATGTATCCTGCGATCTATGTAGGTCGTAGTAGTAGAGAAATCCGCTGGCTGAGATAGCTTAAGGGTACGGATTTTTCCTGGAGGATCCAGGCGTAACCATTGTGTATATGCGGTCTACTAGTCATCACGGCGTAATTCGGAGGGCTGAGATAGCTTACAGATACGGATGTTTCCTGGGGGATCCAGGCGTAACCATTGTGTATCTGCGATCCATGTTTAGACAAATGTTAGGTTTGGTTGATTTGTTTGGATTGTACTTTCCATATCTATTTTTAAAAGATTTTTCAAGTATTTTCACTGGGTGTTGAAACAAGTCTACTAAGTACCTAGAGAATTCTAGCTTTGTGCCTGAACAACGCATGGCCAGAGTCTGCAGGAACGAAAGTAAACTTGTTAAGTCATCGAGTTATAAAAGTATTTTGATAAAGTATTGTATAAAGGATATTTTGATCATTTATTTTACTTTTCTAAATAATGTAAAATGTTTTAAATATTTTTTACTTCGAACTATCAAATTTGAATCAAATCAATATTTATCATATTATAAAATGTTTAAAATGTTGTAAATATAAAACTATAAATTGAAATGTCTATAGTTTTAAAATAATGGTTCATCCTTGTTTTTCAACCTATTTTTTTTCCTTCTAGCTATTCCTACCTTTTTCCACTTGTCCTTTCTGTATTATGGAAAGAGTTGGTTCTTTGGCTTATCGTTTGGATTTGCCCAAGAAGCATTCTGGAGTGCATGATGTATTCCACGTCTCACATCATCTCTGGTATCTTCTTGGCCCATCTCTTTTGCTCAGCCTTCTGCCCTTGATGGTTGGATAAATCTGACCGTCGAGAGTAAGCCACTTCGTATTGTCGACTGAGGTACGAAGCAACTAAGAAGGAAATCTGTTAGTTTGATCAAAGTACCATGGGGTATAGATGATCGAGATTGTACCTAGGATACGGAGAAGAGCATTTGTGCTTCGAAACCAAAATTGTTTTTCCAGGTACTATTTGTTGTCTATCTTGCTTTTCCTTATTTTCCTTGTTCATTCTTTTCGAGGACGAAAAGATTTGAGTGGGGGAGAGTGTAACAACCCAGTATTTTGTGATTATTTTAATTGTTTATTTTAATTATTTAAATTGAAACTCCTGATTTAAAAAAAATTTATTATATTCATTAAAAATGAATAAATTTTATTATTTTAAGAATATATTTTTATTTTTGTGTGAATTATAATTTCAAAGCTGAATAAATAGGATATTTTCAGAAAATGTGGATTTTGGTCAATCTGGTCAAACTTTGACTTTTAAATTTAAAATTTAGATATTTTAATTTTTGGATTTTATCTTTTATTATGAAAATAAATATAATTTCAAGAATATTTCTTTTCGTTTCGTTGAAATCCGATTTATATTGTGAAAGTTATGTTTTTTACAATATTGTATGTAAATTGATTTATTTAGTAAAATCGTCTATTTTAATTTATATAAATAATATTTTTATTTATCAAATTATGTTCTAATATGGGTTATATGACATGTTAGGTATATATTTTATTTTAAAACATTTTTAAAGTGATGTTATAATTTTTCCAAAGCTTAGTGCATTGTTTTCTATTTTTAAAGCCTAGTTTCCATTTTTCTGCTATTTTCTTCATTTAAATTGTATTTAATTAATTTTTTTTATTTTTTTTTATGCATGCAATTTTATTTTGTGTTCTTCTCTTTATTATAAATATTTTTCAAGTACATAAAAATTTTCCAAAACTTGTTGCATTTATTTTCAAAATTTTAAGATTAGTTTGCAGTTTTTGCTGTTTTTCTTAATTAAAATATACATAATTAATTTTTTTTTTATTTACTAAATTTTCGGGTTTTATCTGAATTTATATATATTTTCAGTTATTTAAAATTGATAAAGGAAATATGGTAAATTGAAGAGTTTGTGACCTTTGATTTGCTTAAGGCTTTTTGTCTTCTTGTCTTTTCACATTTCAACCATCACTTTAATTCATTTTGCTGCCTTAACTCCTACCTTTCAGCCGACCACTCCTTTTCACTTTCACATGAATTTTCTTTCTCAAGCTCACAAAAAAATTTCGGCTACCATCATTTCAAAAATCTTGGTAAAATCTTCTTTTCTTTTCCATTTTTATGCTTGAATTTTTTAATTTTGCTCTTGCTTCCTTCACTTCTACGTTCGGCCCCTGCCACCACCAGCACCTTGGGTGCCTCCACCATCACCACAACCAGTTTTCACCACCTCCAGTCCAACCCCAAGCCATGTCGTGGTCCATAGGTTGCAGATCCACCACACGAATGCACCAAACTCCACTTGCACCCCCTAGCCGAGCACATCAAGTCATCCACCACCACAAACTCCACCTTGACCGCCACTTACACCACCATCTCCAACCCCTGCCTGACCTGACACCACTGACACATCTTCCCTTGACCCCACCTGAACCTAGTCATGCTCCTCTTTGTTTTGGCCGAGCCTATTTAGGCCTTGAAACCACTTGTAGTGGCTTGTTTTGTGAATTATAGCTCACACACCTTTGCACCATCTTTTTCCCATGCTAGGATGACCATATGAACCCACAACCAGACCCAAACACACTCCTTAGCCGTGCCTTCCCAGCATATAACTGAAACACAAGTGGTAGAAAGCAAGTGCTAACACTTTGATGAAGTTTTGTGCATTCATTTCTAGCTTTGTTCAATTGAATTTGGGTTGAAAACTTATGTTATTTACATTATTTTGTTTGAATGTGTTCAAGGCAATTAATCTTTGGCTCTCTCAATATCAAATCATTGTCGTGCTTTCGTGCCTTTGAAGATCGTTGTTGTGTGTTTTGGTTGTGTCTCCAGCTTATACTAGTGAGTTATTCTCACCAGACAGTTTTATACTTATATGACTAGTAAATCGATAATTTTTGAATATGTAAAATGCATCACCATATTATATCTGCTATGTTATGATCATATGATGTTCACCCACGCTTATTTAACTGTTATATCATATATTACTGTTATTTTATGTTGTTTTGTTATTTATATCAGTTTATCGCACTGCAAGTTCCCTTTATATTAGAATCACTATGTGTTGAAATGGTACATACTCGAACGGACTTTAGAATAGGGAAAAATCGTAATGGGCTGAAATGATAGGCCCGAACGATTTTTAGTTATTTCATTTTACTTGAAACCGCGGGTTTGAAATGATAAAACCGGGGGTTTCTTTGTAAATTACGGGTTGAAATGATATATTACCCGTATCACTTTACCTAGTGTAGAAAATGATATACAGACCAGTGGTTAAAATATATTTTTCTAAAATTTTTAAAATATTTTAGAAATGTAAATATTATAATATTTTGATTTAAACTTAATTAAAAATGATTTTGTAAAGTGTTTTGACTTTTTTGTGAATTTATAAGTGAAATAAATTAATGATAAAGTGGAAATTTGAAATATAAGTTATTTTGGAAATTTTGATTTAATTATAAATGAAATTAAAAATTAAAAATGAAAATATGATAAATTTATGATATTTTGAATTAAATGAATTTAAATGATTTTATAATATTAATGGATTTTGAATAAGTTAAAATTGTGAAATAAATGAATATTGAGTTGAATTTTGAAATATAGCTTAAATTGAATTTTTTTGTATTTTGTTTAAAAGTGAATTTTTAAGTTAAGTAAATAAAATGAAAATAAGTTATATTTTGAAATTTAAACTTAAATGGTAAGTTAAAAATTTAATTATATGAATTGAAATTGAATGTTGCAATTTATTAAGTGAATTATTATTATATATTGATTTTTAAATGGAAATTTAACTTTATAAAATCATGAATTCAAGGAAAATTAAATGATGGTTATAAAAGTGAAAAATATATGATTTTATAAGTTTGAAACGGTTTAAATAAAAAATTTAATCATTTGTGTAAGTATAGTGAATATTTGGAATTTAATTAACAGCATTTTGAAATGCTATTATTTCTAAAGTAAAGGATATTACAACATTTGTAAATGCCGTAGTTAATATAAATGAACTAAAGGGCTAAATTGAATTAAAGGCTATTATAAAACTTTGTAAGTGCTATAATTATTGAATTTAACTAAGGTTTTATTTGAATTAAAGCAATCTTGTTACAACATTTTGAATGTTGTCCTTTGTTAAATTGAATTGTTTTAAAGTAACTTTCCGTAGCAATTTCTAAATGCTGCGAAAGGTGAATTTTCATTGTTTTATTAAGTTTAAATGAATAAATGAACTTTGAAAGATTTAGATTTTGGAAATTTAATAATTTACTTATTAAATATAATAACTTCATTTTTATGATTTAAAATGAAGTAATTTGTTTTGAAATATAAACTATTTTGAAATGTGTGCTGAAATGGTATTTTAAATAAATGAATGTGGTTTGAAAGATACGATATTTTTATATTTTGAAATGGATTTTTTGAATGATATTGAATTTTGAGATGATATTTGATTTCGAAGTATAAAATACCATTTTGAAATTTTAACCACGTGATGTATTTAATTTATAGTTTAACTAATTCTTAAAGGATGGGCGATCCCAAGCATCCTTTAAGTTATTGTGCATTTCTACTACAGTTCACTTGAGTTGGTTTATATTATATAAGTATATATGTCCTGACTCGAGTGTTTTGTGTTTTACTTTACGCTCTGGTCAGCCTGAGTATTTGCGGCTTTGCTTTGGATTTCTTTACTGGAACTAGGAATCGCTGGAGATTCTGCTTGTCTAGTATCTGTTCCCTTTCAATTTTCAGTTTTTCTATTGCAGTTCTGGTATTTATAGACTGCTATGTATTTGAGATTCTATTGTATATTTTTTTTCAGACTGATATTATGTATTTGTTTAAGAGTTTGTTATAGTAGCTTCATGAACTACTATGGTATTTCAATTTCCGCTATGAGTTATTCTGGTATTTCTGTGTCTGTGATTCTATGATTGTATTTCATTTGCTCCAATTTTATTTACAAAGCGGTATTTTGAGCAATTTAAGTCCGGCATGTGTGGATGTGAATGACCAAAAATATCGGTTTGTTACATAACATCTTCATTTGACATCAGATTTTGAGCGGTACTTTTCATATGTGCTTTAAGTATTTTCATTGGTTGTTGAAATAGGTCTACTAAGTACTTGGAGTTTCTAGTCTTGTGCCTAATCAACGTACGATCAGAGTCTGTAAGAACGAGGATAAACTTGTTAAAACATCGAGTTATAAAGGTATTTTGATAAAAGTATTATATAAGGGATACTTTGATTATTTTTTCCTTTCTTTTCTAAATACTTTAAAATGTTTAATATATTGTTTATTTATGTACAACGTGGTTTAATAGTAAATTAATAGTGTTGTAAAAACTATGAGAAATTATTAATTAAATAAAACATATTTATAGTTAATGATTATTGATTTATCAATGATGTTTGAAAAGTATTTTGAGATTTAAAACAAATAAAATTTATAAATAATGGATTTAAGGTTTTCAATAACTCCTTTTTAATTATAAGTAATGATATAAATAATTATTTTCAAATAATTTACATATATATATAAAGATGTTATTTTTTAAATGGTATTTATAAATGAAGCGAGAAATTTTACAAATGAATTTTTTATAAAGTACTAAATTACTAAAGATGATTGATTTGCAAATGAAGTTTTCAAATGAATATTTCAAGTAAAATTTATATAAGTCTCTTTGAATGTATAATTTAAAGATATTATATAAATGGACAATATAAAAAATGTGTTTTACAATTTTATAAAAAGTGATTTGGGAAATAGTAATATTCTTGAAAAAAAACTTGGAATCGCTATTTTTGAAAGCATGGTCTGCAATATTTCCTTGATTTCAAAGTACTAATAGTAAATTTAAAGGTTTATTTACCATTTGAATCTTGTATAAAACAAAAATAAATATTTTTTTCCATGATTTGAATATTCATTTTAAAACAATTGTGTAAAATTAATTATGAAGATATGAAATTTTATATTTTTATTTGGAAATTTAATGTACGATTTGAGTATACTATTAGTTCCAGTTTAATAATCTTGAGTTTATACTTATTTTAAAATAACAAGTCTAATAAATTACTGGATTTAAGGAACTTTATTTTTTAAGCTTATTATAATGTTTTGTTATGAATTTCCAACATTGTTTTAAACTATTTGAAAATTCTTGCATAATGCTACGAGGATGTTTTAAATATATCTTATATTTTTACGAAGTGAATGAGGTTAAATTTCTTAACTAAATGTTTTAGATATATTGAAATATTTCTTGTCTCTTCAAGGGCGAATACCAAAAAATTAAAATTTTATTTTTTTACCAAATTAAGTTATAAACTTAAGTAAGTCAATAGAAGCTTAAGTAATATGCTAGGAAATGATTCATTAATGACTTAAATCTTTAATAAAAAACAAATTATGTAAGCTATTGATCTTTATATAAATAATTGAATTAAAAGTAAATGATGAAGAAAAAAACCTGTCGAATAAACTTAAATAATATTTGAAATCCTATGTGTTTTGCTTATGGGATGTTTGGGGAATGATAAGTTAATTTGTTTAAGGTTGTATGAATAATCTATTAAATAATTACCAAAGGCTGTTGAACGTGAGGTACACTTGATAGTTTATTTAGCACTCTTGGACGATGAACAGTGTCTGAACTTAAACAACCATGAGTTTGGTTGCTATGGATGTTTGATAGTTTTCTTCGTTGCATATAATGGTAGAACTACTTTTGTTTGCATATGATTATTATATATGTTGTATGTTGCTTGCACTATTAATTAAAACAACTAATATTTAATCATTTACATAATTTTAACTCTTTTGGATTATATAGGTGAAATACAGGTTTATGGAAGCAATAGCTATTGCTTTTGTTTTCATAAATAAAGTTTGTTTGCCCGACAAAAAGGTACATTCTCGGATTACGGTTTTGAAACGATATTTTATTGTTTTCCATGGTTTCGGATGTTTTATTTTTGAAATATAACGTATATATTGAAATTATTGATATTATTATTTTTCCGGACCTATCTGTACAGAGGAGACTCTGTAGAAATTTTTCGTAAATTTAGGACTTAGAAATTTTTTGCGAAAGTGAAAATATTTTCAAACTTTTATTAAACTTGAATATAAAAGATTTAATTGTTTATAAGTTAATCTGTTTCATCTAAAATACTTGATTATGTAAGTTTAAAGTGTTTATAAATTAATTATTGTGAAGAAAAAAAAATTAGTTTCTTTATCCCTTCTTGTCCTTTTTGAGGACGAAAATTTTTGAGTGGAGGAGAGTGTAACGATCCGTAAATTGTGATAATTAAAGCTATTAAACTAAATAAAATTTTGAAATTTAGTATTATGAGAAATTGAAATTTATGAGTTATCATTGAGGAAATAATTAGAATATGATTCAATAATATTGTTTGAATGCTATTGATAGCTATTTAATGTAATTTCAATCAATTGAAATAAATTTTAGGTTAATTTGGTTATAATTGTAAATAATGACACAAATTAAATGATGTATGTAATGGCGAGACTGTATGTAACTGAATGAAATTGGTTAATATAGAATATGAAATCAGTGACGTGGTAAGTAGTTATAATCTTTGTTTGTAAGCAATAAATTTATAAATATGATAAAATTACTTAAAAGTAACAATTGCTCATTTATCCTCTCATTATTTATCATGTGTGGAATTAATTTGGAAATCAATAAAAATTTATGTAATTAATTATTGTAGTTAATGTGGTAAAAGATGATAACAGTAAAATAATGAACGTAATAAAATATAAACTTATGTTAATATAACTCATATTGTTGATTGAATATTAAGGATGACAACATGGGTTTGAATGTAATTGGATGAGAATTGGATGCATAGTTAATGGCATGACTTGGATAATAAAGGAAATTGTAAGAGACGATAAAATGCATATTTCTTTCAGGAAAATGAAATGCATAATTTAAATGGTAACATACCAAGTTAATTTAAAATAACGGCATAAGGTAAAAAAAATTAATTGGTACGTGATAAATATCTTTTGTTAATGCAATGAACGTTACAACTATTTAATAATAATAATAGAAGTTACAAATACTTTAGTAACAATAAATTTGAAATTTATAACCTCCATGTAATTTGAAATATATATTGAATTGTTTGACATTTAGCTTTTAAATATGATAAGGGGAAATAAATTAATATTGCATTAAGTGATATTACATCTTTTAATTAAGATAAAGTGAACGATCCGTAACTTTTAACAACTTTAAAATGGCAGTATTTTGAATTTAAATAAAAATTAAATTTAAAAATAAAAAAATAGAAAATACAATTTGTGACGTTGAGTGTTTTATTTGATCAAATTTAATAGAATACTTTTTTTTGTGAAATTTTAAATTTTGGTCAAACTTAGTCAAAGTTTGACTTTTGGTTGGAAAATTAAAATTAAAATTTGAATTTTTAAATTTTATTCTTTTTATATGATACTAGACTGAATTCTAATCGTTACTCCATTTTTCATTTCGTTAAAAATTAAATTCCTATTGCCCTAAAAATATAAATTACTTTGAAAAATCGACATAAATGTGCGTGTATACTTGTGTCCTTTTTTTGCTAAGTCTTATTGGGTTTGTTTTAGACTAATGGGCTCCTTAGTAAACCAAGAGACCATAGGTAGCCTAAAAGACTTTGGACCCTTCCTTTTGCCACCCATTGACCTTTTATTTCCTATTTGACTAACACCAAGTACATACAGAAATTCCTCATTTGAGAAACTTTCCACGTACTCTTCTTCTTCTTCCTCAAATTTACAGAAAACTCCAAACTCCAAAACTCCTAAATCTCCAAATAAAATTCCATTCTTTCCCCTTCAAAACCCCAGCCTACCTTTCTACTCTTGCCGCCGCCGTCCACCACCAACTCCGACCATCTCCCCCTCCTCTCGACCACCATCACCAACCCATGCCCACCTTTCCTCTCCTCTTCTTTCTCCTTTTCCCCTCCCTATTTTCCCTCTTTCTTCCCCTTATTTCTGTGGCTTCTATATTCCACTAAACTTATCCAAATCAAATATTTTTTTGAAACCACGTATAATTTCAATGGCAATAACTTTGTTGTTGAAGCCTTTATCCCATTTCGAATATTCCTATATCAAAAACTCTATTTTTCATATCCTTTCTAGGGTCGAGTTTTGGCGAAAATACCCTATATTGTATAAATCATATCTCCTTTAGGAAAAAAACCAAATTATGCGATTTTTTTAAACCATTTATTTTTCCAATGGCTTCAAATTTCTTTCAGGCCAGTTCTTCAAATTCCTTAATTTGCTATGCCAAAAACTCAAATCGTTTTGAGATATTTTTGAACTCAGTCTTTCAACTCAGAAAACACTTCTGCTTGTTTTGACTATTACTTCCTCAAGACAGAAGGTTTTTGAGTGATTCTTTTTTGAAAGTAGAGAAAAATGAATTTGCAACAACTTTCTAATTAGTCACTTTTACAGATGAAGTAATATTCTGGTCCAAATATTTTCTTGAAGATGACCTAGTTTCAGGTTTGTCTGTAGTTTGGATTTTGGGTTTTTTGGAAGTTGGAAGTAGTTGAAACTTGTTTATTGATTCATGTTCGGGTCTGAGCTTTGTTCGATTTACTTTGCATTTGAATCTTTGTTAAGAATCTCCATATTGCTCCATTTTTATCATCACCTTCGTAGCCAGGAAAAATGAGCAATCACTTATGACTGATATTTTTATGCTAGTGAATTGATAGCATTTGAAAAGTTGTTGAAATGTTGTTTTAGTTAGGATTTATTTAGTTAAATTCATATGAATTAATTTATATGTCCATTTTGACATATAAAATGACATATACTTGACATGTATTGGACATGAGAAAATGACCCACTTACGTTATGCAAGTTGACATGATTGTAAATGGTTGTTGTGTAATTTTTTGTGACATATGCCATGTTATTTTATCGTAAACCACCTTGCAAGTTCCTTTTATATATGTCATGTTATATAATTATATGTTATGTTAGTGTAAGACAAGTTAGAATTTGAAATATTCAATTATGCTGTTTATAATATGTGACACATGTGATATGTTAGTTAGGCATGTTTATACATACATACATAGATATATATATATATATATTAAATTGTTAATTATGCACATATGTTGGTCATTGACATGTTATGTTATTTATGTTATTATTTTATTGTTCTCACACTGCAAGTTCCCTGATAGTTAGCGAAATCACTTTCGGTTGAAATGGTATATACTCGATATAAAACCACTTTGGGTTTAAATACATTGGTTTAGAAATAAAATTGGAACGTTGTATGTTTAAATTTATGTTTGAACTTGAAATTATGAAATTGAAATTTAATTGATTTAATGAAAGTTTTAATTGGATTTTTAGATTTAAACTTGCTGTTTGATTTTAGCTTAATAGCTTTAAGTGAAAATATGAAATCTAAAGTTGAATTTAATAATGAATCGATTGGAAAGAACATGAAAGTCAGTATTTGAACCGAACCGATTATAATGTAAAAGATGATGTTTATTTAATCCTAAGCATTTCACTCATTGAGTTATCTGTAAATTTCACTTAAGTTGACTTACTTACATAAGAATGTTAGTCCCGACTCGAGTATTTTTGTTTTACTTTACGCTCGGGTCAGACCGAGTATTTCAATTTACCGAAGACACTTATTTTTGAAGACGAAGACAGAGTTGAGGACCGTATCTACTACTATTATATGTAACGACCCTAGATCTTAATTTAATTTAAATTGATAATTAAATGAATTTCTGAATGAAATTGTAAGGGAAATTGATTATAAATGGAAGCGAGTTTCCCCAAGTTCAAGTATATTCTATATAAATCATTTAAATTTTTAAATATTATATATATATATGTATATATGTGAATATATATATGTATATGTATATTTGGATATATATGAGTCAATTTGAAATTTTAAAATCAGAATTGAATGTATATATATATATTTTTTGATTTGAATTTAAATCTTAGATGCATGATTTAATAAATATTTGGGTTATAAAATAAATTAAGAAAAATATATATATAGTAACTCATAAATAAATTTTAACAACATGTTAAAACAGAAGTTATTCATACTATAAAGTAATAAGACAAAGCAGTGGAACAAAACGTATATATGAATTAACTTGCAAAAACAAACCAGCTATATTTAAACATTAAAACAAAATGTGTGAGCAAATAAAATGAAGAAGCAAGACAAGAAACAAGTAAACATATAAATGAAGTATTCAAACAAAAGAAATAACATACAAAGTAAAATAAAACACAAACATAAACAAAACAAAATATCTTTTAAAATATAAACTATTGAAATAAATATATAGAAAGATACAAAACAATTTGTATGTAAGATAAAATAAATACTCAAGATAAAAATAGAAATGTGTAGGCTTGCAAAAGAAAAGAAACAATATGCATTCAAATGTGATTTGAAATGTATTCATATGAAAAGTGATAAAGACAAGTAAAATGATATTTTTAGTTAACAATAGAAATTTATTCATAATGCAAAGTATAGACAAGCATGTTAAAGCAAGTAATGCAGCATCAACCTGGGTAAGGCAAGGCAAATAGAAAGTAAGAAAAAAAAATACATAAACAAACTGTACAAGTTATAAAACAAATATAAATAAAGTAAGTAAGGCTGAAATAAAAAAAATACAAAGCTATGAACAAGGACAGGTAGGTAGGGGATGAAGTAAGGCAAAAAGCAATATGTATACAAGTATGTTAAAGCAAGATATCAGAGAGTTATCTTCAGCCATGCTTATTAAACAAAGAAAAAAAAAAGAGAAAAAAAATCTGAAGGCAGTATAAAAATCAAAACAGTTTGGCAAATAGAAAAATACTGTAAAGCTTCAGTTACAACTAAAACCAGAATCAAGGCCTGGATGTAAGATTCATGGGCATCAAAACAAAAGTAGGATCACAGAAGCAAAACATGATTTAAACAAGATCAATACTGCAGGTTCAAAGCACAGAGTTGCCCTCTGTTCTTCAAGTTAAAGTGAGTAAACTCCTACCTAAAACATACTCTATTTTGTTGTTTATTGATGCTGTGAGTAACTTCATTTAAGTAGTGAACTGGTTGCATAAAATCTTTGAGATTTCTATGTTGAATGCATGTATATATTGGTGCTTCTCTCTGCATTTATACAGGAATGCATATACATATACAAATATTGCCTCTGTTTATACATTCCAACAGCCTAAGTTGCTTCAAAAATCATGTATGCTCAAATCTATTGATTGTTAGAGTAAAGTATATAAACAAATTTTGTTTAGGAAAGTATAAAGTGAATTTTAAAAATTTAAATTCATAATAAAAAGGTTGAGCTGCTCTGGGAATAAGCATAGGACAGTAATACATAACATAAATCAAAATTTCGAACATCTTGAATTTCCGATTCAAGTTTAGGAACTAATTGCTTAATCATAAATAGGATTTTTAAAGCTCAATTCATATTTTTTTGTAAAGAGTAGAAGTGGCATGGCCGTGTTGATCATTTTGGGAAGATGGGGTTGCCTCGGGTAACACAGTTGATCAGAGAAGTCGAAAATTGGTGGGGAGGAGCTAACATGATCGATGATCGCAGGAAAAATACTAAAAAAAATTTCGAATGAGTAAATTTTTGGGTTGGATCGAAACTAGGGTTTAAGAGGGGTAATGGGTTTAGCTCGGTTGTCGAGGCAATGCGAGGGCATCATGGAATTAGAGGCGATCGCACCAGGGGGAGTAGTTGCGTGGGTCATCGGCGAAGCTTCGGACCAAGTTTCGAGGTGATCGGTGGTCGTGGGTGATGGTACGTTGGGTTTTTGGGTGGTTGAGTTTTTGGGTCAGTGGGTTCGATTGGGTCAAATTTGATCTGATCGAACTTTCTTCGATCTGGATAATGCTTTGAGGTCTCGCGTGTTTGTGTGTGTGTGTGGGATGGACGCGGTGCTCATCGGTGGCCGGAGGAGTGTGGGTAGGTGCACGGTGCACGTGTGTGCACTGGGGAGGAAGGAAGGTGGTATCTGGGTTTGGGGGGTTGTGGAAGAAGCAGAGCGAACGCGAGAGGGAATGGGGTGTGTTCTCGGTGAAGCGGATGCGTGACTCGAAGCAAACGTTAGTTTGACTCGGGGAGGTTTTCGCGTGGGCTTGGGTTGTTGAAGCACTGCAGATTTTGGGGGGGAAATATAAGTACAGGTTTTACAGTTACCTGTTTGTTTGTTTTTTTTTTAAATATGTGTTGTTTACTGAAGTAAGGTTTTAAAACTAAAGTTTAAGACAAGTTTTAAAACCTGGGTTTAAAAGCAAATTTTAAGATGCAAATTTGAAATAAAACCAGTTTATAAAATATAAACATTTAAACCATTTTAAATGTTTAAAGCAAATTAAATAAGGGTTTTAAAATTTGAAATCTAGGATTTAAAACAAGTTTAAATAAAAGGTCTAAATACAAATTCAAATTTAGATTGTACAATTAGATTTTGAATAGAATAAAATTTTGTTTTAATTCAAACTTGTTTAATAACTTTAAAAATGTTTATTGAAGTCAAGATGGAATTCAGATTAACCCTTGAATTCTGGTTTGAAATAAATGAAGTTTATAAAAATTTAAAGTATTTAAACAACTTTAGAATGTTCACGTATATTTCATAAAATGATTTGAAATTGAATAATTGGGTTTAAACTCTTATATAAATTTCTTCATAACGGTGGGTAAAGATTGGTTAATTAAATTTTTAGTTGTAATTAGTAATGGATGATGGGTGATAAATGAATTTGCAATTAACTACTTAAGTTAACAAATGAATGATTAACAGTCAATTAATTTAGTAATTTAATTGAGAATTAAATGATTAATTAATTGAGAATTAATGGTTAATTAAATAATTAGTGATTAATTATATGATTTCAAAGGCTAATTAAAGAGTAATTAACAATAATTAAATTGAGTTCAATTACTTAAGAATAGTAATTAAATAATTATGAATAGTTAATAAGGATCATTTACTTGAGATTTATTTGATAATTTATTAATGTGATTAATCTTGATAATTAATGTGATAAATTAAATTGTGGATTGTATTAAGTATAATTATTTAATAACAGTAATTTAGAAATAAATTATTCAATATAATTAATTGGGTTAATCAAATCTGTTTAAATTAAATTCTTAATTTAACTAATTCAGAATAATCACTCGATAATTTTGGAAAGGTAATTACTTAGAGAAATAATAAATGAATAATTGTATTGTATGAGTTGCCTTGAATTGTTTTTCCTATCTGATCTGTGATAGTTTGTTCTGTGAAGTGAGCTGTGTATTTATTCATTTATTGATGATATATTTGTATATTATCTGTGAATCTGTGAATATATGATAAGCGTTATAGTTTATATCGCTTATCAATTATATTTCTGTGTTTTAATCTGTGATGATTGAAATGATGTTGCACTATTGAGTTAAACCCCTGGACCACACCATACACACACAATTATGGATTTCACGAGGAAATCGATTAAGTCACAGATTTTTGAAATAGTTTAAATTGAATATTTGAATTCAAATGTTTTGGAAATGGAATCGGAATAAATGTGAAAAGCTTTTGGAATGGAATTTCAAAATAGAATTTATTATTTTTAAATTACTTGATTAAGTTTTGGAATTTAAATAAGTTGATTTAAATTTAAATTCAATACTTGAAATTGAATTCTGTAATTTGAAATTAGGGATTAATGATATTATACAAGTCATTATGAGTCAAACCATTTTTAAAGTATTATTTTTGGGAATTTGAATTTAACTCAAGGATTTCAACTCGTATAAATGAATCAGATTTCCAAAATGAAAACTGTTGTTTTCAAATGATAAATACTTTTAGATAAGAGCTGAGATTCCAGTTAATTAGGGGAATTGCAAGATTGAATAGAGAAATGATTTTCCTAAGTTATGAATGAATTCTTTTTGAAAGCTATGAATTAAATCTGTTTATTTTTAACAGATTTAAATTGATGATTTGTTTAAATCAAATTGAAATGAAATTGTTTTGAGGGCTATAAGTTAAATCTTTGATTTAAAGATTTGACGAGTTAAATCAAATTGAAATGAAATTGTTTTGAGGGCTATAAGTTAAATCTTTGATTTAAAGATTTGACGAGTTAAATCAAATTGAAATGAAAATTGATTTGGAAAATATGTGAATGAATCTTTTGTTTAAAAGATTTAAATGTGAAAATTGTTTAAACCGTTAAAGGTTGTGAAAATAAATCTTTTTGTTTAAAGATTGAAAATGGTAATTTGTTAAACCATTTGAAAGAAAGTTTGAATTATTTAGTTGTGACTTAATTGAAATCCCAATATCCATATGTTTTTGAACTATTTCGCTCACTATTCGGTTTAACCGGGAAAGGACCTTTGTGTCGTATAACCCATTCCGAATATGTGATAGGTCGTTATGGATAGCATTTGAAGACCGGTGATGAAGACCGGGTATTTGCGAAAGTAATAGGATGACCTATCGATTGTCTCTGCACTGGGTCGCTCCTGGTATAGAAACTCCCTAAGTGATGGAAAAATCCGATCGGGATTGTGAATATCCGGGTTGCAAGGACTTCTTTGTAAGTGCCTTCGGTTCTGTTCGAACCCAGAATAGACTTGTATGGATTGTATGTCTGACATTACAAATTGAGATATAAAGCCGATTTCTTTCAAATATATTTCTGTTGGTGGCGAAGAATTTATTCTTTTAGCTTAACACCCTTCTCTGAGACGTACGAGCTCAGAGGTTATATAGTTGAAGTTATCAGCGATATATTCCCAATTTGGTAATGTGACATGCTGAGTGTTGCTGAAATGATCATTGTGTTGATTATTGTGATAGGATCGTTTATTTGATCGTCTATCTTGGTGATCATTGTGTTGATCATTTGTTGACCCAAAGCATGGCTTTTGTATAAAGTATGTTTTTGTGGACGTGACTTCGTCGAACCTCACACCCCAGAAATGGTCAAAACAGGAAAGATGCGGCAAGGTTATGAGGGGTAGCACCCTTTAGGGTATGTACATTTCCTTCTGGATAGAGGTGGTATCATGGTATGGAGCCCAGATATTTAACCTATGTGGTTACTACGAATTTATTACTTTGTGGTTGTTGGTTTTCGGGATCCCGTGAGAAAGGTCGTTTACGATTGGGGAATGGCGTGCTCGTGTCAGTAGTTACCCAGTTAGGGGTAACCCGGCCTTGTGTTGGCAGAGTTCCGGTTTGGTTCTCGGGGATGTCTTTCCAGAGACATTCTCATGTGGCAATGGGAAGTTCCTTGGCCTGATCATTTGTTGGAAATCCAAAGAAACAATACGAGACTTGTACGGTTTTAGTTGTATAACCTGCTATGGAATGTGGCGGTAACCTGCTATTGAACATGGTTAGCTATAGTAGGCATACGATAATGGTCGTATGTTGGCTAAGATTTATATTCTACTTTCGAAATGAATTTCTTCTACACTATGCACTAGTAATAATATCAAATGTTATTTTAAATGCGTATCAAGCATCTTTGACTATCATAAGGAGAAATCTCCTCCGATTCTGCGTTTGCATTGTGTGTGTGTGCGGGAGGCCTTATGGTAGTCTCATTTCTAAAAAGCATTGCGAATTGACTTTAAAATTCTTTCTTATATTATTTTTATAAGATAAACTGTTTTTGTTGCTCACACCAGTCCCACGACTGATCCGGAGTTTATTGTTTCTTTCCTAAACTCTGGGTGCTCATTATTTTCTACACGAGCAGTCTAGAGTTGGGTTTTACAGATAGTTAGATATAGTGGATTATCTGGAGTTAGTTCAGTCTTTGGACCGCACCAGTCTTGTTAAGCTTTGGGCTATGTGATGCGGGAGTTCGAGCTATGGTGGATTGATTATTGGAAATGGAGTTGCAGTTCTCGGAGTACTTCCTTGAAGACTATTTAGAGTTATTTGTTCCGTATGCTAGATGTTATCTATTTTTCTTTTCCGCTGCTATTTTATTGTATCATATCTCTGATGTATATTGATATCTATTGGATCATCTGTTGTATCAGATATTGTATCAAAGCTGTATATCAATGTATTATTCTTTTATTCCGCTGTGTTGTTTACTTAATGATTGTTATAAGCTCCGGCGAATCGGATTTGAACGGTCGAATCTATGACATTCGAATACGATTTGAAGTATGGATGTCGATTTTTGAGCGGGCAAAATCCGAGCCGTCACATGTGGTATCAGAGCTAAGGTTGAACTTTAGCTCAGGAGTGTAACACATTAAGTAACTCATTAGAGATAGGGTGAAGTAAATCCTAGAATGAGTAATCCTTAAGATATCCGTTTGAATGCTTCAGTAAATTCTCTTACTATCCACTGATAGTAAGTATGAGTGTAAGAAGAGAACGAGATAGGGGACATGGGAATACGACTATAAATAGTCAATACCCTGCAACAGTGGAAATAACTTTTTTTTTATCAATTTTATTTGATTCGTTTCTAAATTCTTTTGATTTCTTCGTACCAGCTACAAGAAGAAGTTTTTGGTGTGATGGTGGCCTTACGAATCGTTGCAGAAAATTATTACTTCGTATCTTCATCGGTTTCTTATCGATTTTTGATTTTAAACCTTAATGAATATGAATTGGAAATTTGGAATTGAAAATTTTAAATAAATTGAAATTTTAATTTGAGTTAAATTGATTAGTAGAATATGAAGAATAATTTGAATTGTATCGATAAAACGATTTCGTTTAAAACCGAATTTGAAATTCTATTATAATTTCTTGTATCTATTGTTGATATTCTGATTTGGTGAGCAAATGCAGAATAGATATCCAGTTTGATTTGAAAAGATATTTCTTCTATCTTTCGTCTATCTCTGTATTGTTTTCGTGCCTGCGAATTTCGAGGACGAAATTCTTTTAAGTGGGGAAGTTTGTAACGACCCTAGATTTTAATTTAATTTAAATTGATAATTAAATGAATTTCTGAATGAAATTGTAAGGGAAATTGATTATAAATGGAAGCGAGTTTCCCCAAGTTCAAGTATATTCTATATAAATCATTTAAATTTTTAAATATTATATATATATATATATGTATATATGTGAATATATATATGTATATGTATATTTGGATATATATGAGTCAATTTGAAATTTTAAAATCAGAATTGAATGTATATATATATATATTTTGATTTGAATTTAAATCTTAGATGCATGATTTAATAAATATTTGGGTTATAAAATAAATTAAGAAAAATATATATATAGTAACTCATAAATAAATTTTAACAACATGTTAAAACAGAAGTTATTCATACTATAAAGTAATAAGACAAAGCAGTGGAACAAAACGTATATATGAATTAACTTGCAAAAACAAACCAGCTATATTTAAACATTAAAACAAAATGTGTGAGCAAATAAAATGAAGAAGCAAGACAAGAAACAAGTAAACATATAAATGAAGTATTCAAACAAAAGAAATAACATACAAAGTAAAATAAAACACAAACATAAACAAAACAAAATATCTTTTAAAATATAAACTATTGAAATAAATATATAGAAAGATACAAAACAATTTGTATGTAAGATAAAATAAATACTCAAGATAAAAATAGAAATGTGTAGGCTTGCAAAAGAAAAGAAACAATATGCATTCAAATGTGATTTGAAATGTATTCATATGACAAGTGATAAAGACAAGTAAAATGATATTTTTAGTTAACAATAGAAATTTATTCATAATGCAAAGTATAGACAAGCATGTTAAAGCAAGTAATGCAGCATCAACCTGGGTAAGGCAAGGCAAATAGAAAGTAAGAAAAAAAAATACATAAACAAACTGTACAAGTTATAAAACAAATATAAATAAAGTAAGTAAGGCTGAAATAAAAAAAATACAAAGCTATGAACAAGGACAGGTAGGTAGGGGATGAAGTAAGGCAAAAAGCAATATGTATACAAGTATGTTAAAGCAAGATATCAGAGAGTTATCTTCAGCCATGCTTATTAAACAAAGAAAAAAAAAAGAGAAAAAAAATCTGAAGGCAGTATAAAAATCAAAACAGTTTGGCAAATAGAAAAATACTGTAAAGCTTCAGTTACAACTAAAACCAGAATCAAGGCCTGGATGTAAGATTCATGGGCATCAAAACAAAAGTAGGATCACAGAAGCAAAACATGATTTAAACAAGATCAATACTGCAGGTTCAAAGCACAGAGTTGCCCTCTGTTCTTCAAGTTAAAGTGAGTAAACTCCTACCTAAAACATACTCTATTTTGTTGTTTATTGATGCTGTGAGTAACTTCATTTAAGTAGTGAACTGGTTGCATAAAATCTTTGAGATTTCTATGTTGAATGCATGTATATATTGGTGCTTCTCTCTGCATTTATACAGGAATGCATATACATATACAAATATTGCCTCTGTTTATACATTCCAACAGCCTAAGTTGCTTCAAAAATCATGTATGCTCAAATCTATTGATTGTTAGAGTAAAGTATATAAACAAATTTTGTTTAGGAAAGTATAAAGTGAATTTTAAAAATTTAAATTCATAATAAAAAGGTTGAGCTTCTCTGGGAATAAGCATAGGACAGTAATACATAACATAAATCAAAATTTCGAACATCTTGAATTTCCGATTCAAGTTTAGGAACTAATTGCTTAATCATAAATAGGATTTTTAAAGCTCAATTCATATTTTTTTGTAAAGAGTAGAAGTGGCATGGCCGTGTTGATCATTTTGGGAAGATGGGGTTGCCTCGGGTAACACAGTTGATCAGAGAAGTCGAAAATTGGTGGGGAGGAGCTAACATGATCGCAGGAAAAATACTAAAAAAAATTTCGAATGAGTAAATTTTTGGGTTGGATCGAAACTAGGGTTTAAGAGGGGTAATGGGTTTAGCTCGGTTGTCGAGGCAATGCGAGGGCATCAGGGAATTAGAGGCGATCGCACCAGGGGGAGTAGTTGCGTGGGTCATCGGCGAAGCTTCGGACCAAGTTTCGAGGTGATCGGTGGTCGTGGGTGATGGTACGTTGGGTTTTTGGGTGGTCGAGTTTTTGGGTCAGTGGGTTCGATTGGGTCAAATTTGATCTGATCGAACTTTCTTCGATCTGGATAATGCTTTGAGGTCTCGCGTGTTTGTGTGTGTGTGTGGGATGGACGCGGTGCTCATCGGTGGCCGGAGGAGCGTGGGTAGGTGCACGGTGCACGTGTGTGCACTGGGGAGGAAGGAAGGTGGTATCTGGGTTTGGGGGGTTGTGGAAGAAGCAGAGCGAACGCGAGAGGGAATGGGGTGTGTTCTCGGTGAAGCGGATGCGTGACTCGAAGCAAACGTTAGTTTGACTCGGGGAGGTTTTCGCGTGGGTTTGGGTTGTTGAAGCACTGCAGATTTTGGGGGGGAAATATAAGTACAGGTTTTACAGTAACCTGTTTGTTTGTTTTGTTTTTAAATATGTGTTGTTTACTGAAGTAAGGTTTTAAAACTAAAGTTTAAGACAAGTTTTAAAACCTGGGTTTAAAAGCAAATTTTAAGATGCAAATTTGTAATAAAACCAGTTTATAAAATATAAACATTTAAACCATTTTAAATGTTTAAAGCAAATT
This sequence comes from Allium cepa, assembly GCA_030765085.1. Lineage (NCBI taxonomy): Eukaryota > Viridiplantae > Streptophyta > Magnoliopsida > Asparagales > Amaryllidaceae > Allium > Allium cepa. Next base: position 396,584,719 of record CM060938.1, on the reverse strand, counting down.
AAATAAGGGTTTTAAAATTTGAAATCTAGGATTTAAAACAAGTTTAAATAAAAGGTCTAAATACAAATTCAAAATTAGATTGTACAATTAGATTTTGAATAGAATAAAATTTTGTTTTAATTCAAACTTGTTTAATAACTTTAAAAATGTTTATTTTAGTCAAGATGGAATTCAGATTAACTCTTGAATTCTGGTTTGAAATAAATAAAGTTTATAAAAATTTAAAGTATTTAAACAACTTTAGAATGTTCACGTATATTTCATAAAATGATTTGAAATTGAATAATTGGGTTTAAACTCTTATATAAATTTCTTCATAACGGTGGGTAAAGATTGGTTAATTAAATTTTTAGTTGTAATTAGTAATGGATGATGGGTGATAAATGAATTTGCAATTAACTACTTAAGTTAACAAATGAATGATTAACAGTCAATTAATTTAGTAATTTAATTGAGAATTAAATGATTAATTAATTGAGAATTAATGGTTAATTAAATAATTAGTGATTAATTATATGATTTCAAAGGCTAATTAAAGAGTAATTAACAATAATTAAATTGAGTTCAATTACTTAAGAATAGTAATTAAATAATTATGAATAGTTAATAAGGATCATTTACTTGAGATTTATTTGATAATTTATTAATGTGATTAATCTTGATAATTAATGTGATAAATTAAATTGTGGATTGTATTAAGTATAATTATTTAATAACAGTAATTTAGAAATAAATTATTCAATATAATTAATTGGGTTAATCAAATCTGTTTAAATTAAATTCTTAATTTAACTAATTCAGAATAATCACTCGATAATTTTGGAAAGGTAATTACTTAGAGAAATAATAAATGAATAATTGTATTGTATGAGTTGCCTTGAATTGTTTTTCCTATCTGATCTGTGATAGTTTGTTCTGTGAAGTGAGCTGTGTATTTATTCATTTATTGATGATATATTTGTATATTATCTGTGAATCTGTGAATATATGATAAGCGTTATAGTTTATATCGCTTATCAATTATATTTCTGTGTTTTAATCTGTGATGATTGAAATGATGTTGCACTATTGAGTTAAACCCCTGGACCACACCATACACACACAATTATGGATTTCACGAGGAAATCGATTAAGTCACAGATTTTTGAAATAGTTTAAATTGAATATTTGAATTCAAATGTTTTGGAAATGGAATCGGAATAAATGTGAAAAGCTTTTGGAATGGAATTTCAAAATAGAATTTATTATTTTTAAATTACTTGATTAAGTTTTGGAATTTAAATAAGTTGATTTAAATTTAAATTCAATACTTGAAATTGAATTCTGTAATTTGAAATTAGGGATTAATGATATTATACTAGTCATTATGAGTCAAACCATTTTTAAAGTATTATTTTTGGGAATTTGAATTTAACTCAAGGATTTCAACTCGTATAAATGAATCAGATTTCCAAAATGAAAACTGTTGTTTTCAAATGATAAATACTTTTAGATAAGAGCTGAGATTCCAGTTAATTAGGGGAATTGCAAGATTGAATAGAGAAATGATTTTCCTAAGTTATGAATGAATTCTTTTTGAAAGCTATGAATTAAATCTGTTTATTTTAAACAGATTTAAATTGATGATTTGTTTAAATCAAATTGAAATGAAATTGTTTTGAGGGCTATAAGTTAAATCTTTGATTTAAAGATTTGACAAGTTAAATCAAATTGAAATGAAATTGTTTTGAGGGCTATAAGTTAAATCTTTGATTTAAAGATTTGACGAGTAAAATCAAATTGAAATGAAAATTGATTTGGAAAATATGTGAATGAATCTTTTGTTTAAAAGATTTAAATGTGAAAATTGTTTAAACCGTTAAAGGTTGTGAAAATAAATCTTTTTGTTTAAAGATTGAAAATGGTAATTTGTTAAACCATTTGAAAGAAAGTTTGAATTATTTAGTTGTGACTTAATTGAAATCCCAATATCCATATGTTTTTGAACTATTTCGCTCACTATTCGGTTTAACCGGGAAAGGACCTTTGTGTCGTATAACCCATTCCGAATATGTGATAGGTCGTTATGGATAGCATTTGAAGACCGGTGATGAAGACCGGGTATTTGCGAAAGCAATAGGATGACCTATCGATTGTCTCTGCACTGGGTCGCTCCTGGTATAGAAACTCCCTAAGTGATGGAAAATCCGATCGGGATTGTGAATATCCGGGTTGCAAGGACTTCTTTGTAAGTGCCTTCGGTTCTGTTCGAACCCAGAACAGACTTGTATGGATTGTATGTCTGACATTACAAATTGAGATATAAAGCCGATTTCTTTCAAATATATTTCTGTTGGTGGCGAAGAATTTATTCTTTTAGCTTAACACCCTTCTCTGAGACGTACGAGCTCAGAGGTTATATAGTTGAAGTTATCAGCGATATATTCCCAATTTGGTAATGTGACATGCTGAGTGTTGCTGAAATGATCATTGTGTTGATTATTGTGATAGGATCGTTTATTTGATCGTCTATCTTGGTGATCATTGTGTTGATCATTTGTTGACCCAAAGCATGGCTTTTGTATAAAGTATGTTTTTGTGGACGTGACTTCGTCGAACCTCACACCCCGGAAATGGTCAAAACAGGAAAGATGCGGCAAGGTTATGAGGGGTAGCACCCTTTAGGGTATGTACATTTCCTTCTGGATAGAGGTGGTATCATGGTATGGAGCCCAGATATTTAACCTATGTGGTTACTATGAATTTATTACTTTGTGGTTGTTGGTTTTCGGGATCCCGTGAGAAAGGTCGTTTACGATCGGGGAATGGCGTGCTCGTGTCAGTAGTTACCCAGTTAGGGGTAACCCGGCCTTGTGTTGGCAGAGCTCCGGTTTGGTTCTCGGGGATGTCTTTCCAGAGACATTCTCATGTGGCAATGGGAAGTTCCTTGGCCTGATCATTTGTTGGAAATCCAAAGAAACAATACGAGACTTGTACGGTTTTAGTTGTATAACCTGCTATGGAATGTGGCGGTAACCTGCTATTGAACATGGTTAGCTATAGTAGGCATACGATAATGGTCGTATGTTGGCTAAGATTTATATTCTACTTTCGAAATGAATTTCTTCTACACTATGCACTAGTAATAATATCAAATGTTATTTTAAATGCGTATCAAGCATCTTTGACTATCATAAGGAGAAATCTCCTCCGATTCTGCGTTTGCATTGTGTGTGTGTGCGGGAGGCCTTATGGTAGTCTCATTTCTAAAAAGCATTGCGAATTGACTTTAAAATTCTTTCTTATATTATTTTTATAAGATAAACTGTTTTTGTTGCTCACACCAGTCCCACGACTGATCCGGAGTTTATTGTTTCTTTCCTAAACTCTGGGTGCTCATTATTTTCTACACGAGCAGTCTAGAGTTGGGTTTTACAGATAGTTAGATATAGTGGATTATCTGGAGTTAGTTCAGTCTTTGGACCGCACCAGTCTTGTTAAGCTTTGGCCTATGTGATGGGGGAGTTCGAGCTATGGTGGATTGATTATTGGAAATGGAGTTGCAGTTCTCGGAGTACTTCCTTGAAGACTATTTAGAGTTATTTGTTCCGTATGCTAGATGTTATCTATTTTTCTTTTCCGCTGCTATTTTATTGTATCATATCTCTGATGTATATTGATATCTATTGGATCATCTGTTGTATCAGATATTGTATCAAAGCTGTATATCAATGTATTATTCTTTTATTCCGCTGTGTTGTTTACTTAATGATTGTTATAAGCTCCGGCGAATCGGATTTGAACGGTCGAATCTATGACATTCGAATACGATTTGAAGTATGGATGTCGATTTTTGAGCGGGCAAAATCCGAGCCGTCACATTATAGCATTTGTCTATTCTGCCTGTAAAAAAATTGTAAATTCTGATTATCTTATAAATAGCTTCATAAACTGTTTCTTTATTTATTTTATGTATTATATTTTTATCCTTCCGTTGCGAGATTATGTATTTTGTTCTTTTGAATTTTATTTTATTAGAATTGTAACAACCCTGTATTTTGTGGTTATGTTAATTGCATATTTTAATTATTTTAAATTGAATTTTGATTTTAAAAAACTTTATTTTATTTATTAAAATAGATAATTTTGTTATTTTAAACATAAATTTTGATTTTGATGCGAACTAGAATTTCAAACATGAATAAATAGAATATTTTCCAAAAAGGTGAATTTTGGTTAATATAGTCAAACTTTAACTTTATTTATTTCTTTTACTTTTTTAAATTTTGAATTTTATCTTTATTTTATGAAAGTAAATAAATTTCTAAGGATACTGCTTTTCGTTTCATTGAAATCTGATTAATATTGTGAAAGTTATGCTTTTTATACTACTGGATGTAATTTGTTGTATTTAACAAAATTGTTTATTTTATTATCATATAAATAATATTTTTGTTTGTCATGTCATGTTCTAATTTACGTTTACATGTGTAACATGACATGTGATGTATATATTTTAGTTTTAAAAACATTTTTAAAAGCGTAATTGAAATTTTCCAATGTCAGTCGTATTTTGTTTACAAATTTTAATTTCTAGTTTCAATTAATTAAAGTAATTCTTTACTCATTTTTCTATTTTCTAAAGACCTTATTTTATTTTCATTTACACTTTGTTTTGTTCAGCATTTATTTTATTTACTTGACTTTTATTTGTTTAGAAGTGTTGTTGAAATTTTCCAAAGTCAGTTGAATCTTATTTACAATTTTTAATTCTAGTTTCCATTAAATAGTATTTTCTTTATTTATTTCCTACTTTCCCTATAACTATTTGTTTATTTTTCATAATATCTATCTCTACCTTATCTTTCTATTTAGACATTCATTTTTTAATTAAATGGTTAAGTGTTTAGATTCCTTATTTATTTCTTGGAAAGAAATTTCAAATAGATATACGTTATTGCCTTAAAGGGCATATCTTTTAAAATGTATTTATTAAACGTTATTGTATTTATTTGTTTAGTGAAGCTTTTTGTATACATCTTTATTTAATATATGGGAAATGCATCAAATTAAGATACGTTACCTGTTTTAATTATAGGCAATACGTTACGTTTGATTTCTTGCCTTTACATCTTTCCACCCCTTCGATTTCCTACCATAACTTCTCTACAAATTTTGCCGTACATCCCTTAACCCTAGCCGCCTATTTCACCTTTTCACGTGAATTTTTTACTTCCCATCTTCTTTTCTCACGGCCACAAAAGAAAATAGGTAATGGCTTCCTCCAATTCTACTTTTCTATTCATTTTTCTATTGAAATTTTACATTGTTTTGCTTGATCTCTTGTGCTTTGTTCGGCCTAAACACCTCAACCACCACCACCTTCTCTGCCTGCCCATCTCCTCGTGTGTCGCGCCATCCTCCACATCTGTCCTTGCTGTGTTTCTCTCTCTGTGTATATATATATATAGAAGTATGTGTAAAATTATAAAGGGTATATATATATTTCTCTGTCAATCTATGCTTTAAATTATTGTTTTAAAGTATATAAATTTTATAAGTTGGTATTGGATTGGTTAATGGATATAAGCTTAATAAAATGAGTTACTTGACTTTATTTAAGTCAGATCTGAAGATTTTTGTGATTTTTGTGTTATATATTTGGTAGGTGGTTTCAGGATATATACAGCATATATGTATCTAAAGCCGTTTCACAGTATATAATTTTACTATATTTGTGTTTCAAATATTTGCATTCTATGATAGGTTGTATTATAGCAGATTTTGGTATCGATATATTACATATATACAGTTTGCATATACTATATGAGTCTATATCATTCATTATTCATTTATGTAAAGCCTATACGCATAAATCTATGAGTTATTTATATATGTAATAAAAATTTGCTTAGAGTATTTGTATTAAAGAGTTATATAACACGTCTTTTAGGGTATATGAGATTTATATCAGCAACTTATATATTCATGAGTATGTGAATTTTAGGCTGTTTTGATTCTTCTATTTTATTTTTAATTGCTGCTACATTATATTTTCCCATATTATATACATATAGTATATGTTTAGGATACTGTAAAATATATAGCTCTAATATCTATGCATATTTGTATATTGAATATAAAGCTTTCTCTTCTTTTGTTATGCATATATGTATATTTGCACTACATATATTTATTAAAATATGGGTCTGCATATATACTGTATTATATATAGTTTGAAGATACATACATACATACATATATATATATATATATATATATAAGCTGTTGGTTATAAAAATTTAAAAAAATATGCGTTTTAAGGATAGTGATTTAATTGTATATATATATATATACACACACATATTATTTTAATATTTTTCTGAAATTAAGATATTGATTTTTATAAAATAATATGTATATATATATATTGTATATATTAACTGATTGGTTTTCTCATCGATTCCTCATTTTCAGTTTTGATCGTTGATTTTGTGTTCAATCGTGCTTTGCTTTGAAATTCATGCCTGGATTCATAGCTCGTTTCTTTGCCAAATATATCTAGCCTCGAAAGGTGAGCTATCACTCACGATTAACGTTCTTATATTTATTAAATTTGATTTCAATTGAAACGACAATTGAAATATGCTGCTAATTTGAACTGTTAAATTTTTAATTATTGTTAGATATGCTATTATCTGTATCTGTTCACATATGGGATATGACACCATATTGTATTATTTATATTTTATTTATTTTCTGACAATATATGCCTATGATATTATTATCTGTTATATTATTATCATATCTGTTATGACTCGGCAAGTTCCCTATTAGTATAGAATTCACTATGGGTTGAAATGGTACATATTCGAACGGACTTTAGAATAGAAGAAAATCGTTATGGGTTGAAATGATAGACCCAAGCGATTTCGGCTTGAATTATTTTGGGATTACGGGTCGGATATATACCCGTATATATTTAAATTGCGTATTGAAATGATAAACATCCTATCAATTGACCATAGGATAAGAAATTATATACAGACACCATTGGTCTATATATAAATATTTTACAAGTGATTTCTATGGTTTTGAAAGGGAATATATATAGGGTTTTATTTAATATTGGAAATATTTTTAAGTTTTATATAAAGTAGATATAATAATAAACTTTAATCTAATAAAGTTTGATTTAATTAATATAATATGTCTAAGTATTATATCTTTGAACAGATTTTTTTTCAAGGATTTGTATAAGTTAAGGAAGATAAGGTTGAATTAAGTAAAATTGTATCTAATTAAGAGTTCTACTTAATTAAATCGATTTGAACTATTGAACTTGAAGTTTAAGTTTTGATTTTATAACTTGTTTTTTGATTTAAAGTGATTAAATATATATTTCAAGTTTAAATAGATCGGAAGGAATATTTAGTCCATGGGTAAAATAAGGTTATTTAATAATATTGAATTTATTAAGTGAATTTTTCAAGACTAAATAATATAAGGTTTAATCGAGATCTATAGGAAGCTGTTAAATTGAACTTTGAAATGTTGAATATTAAGCTTTGAAATATTCTGGAATTTAATGGTTAATTTGTGATTCAGATCTGTAATTGAAATCAATATAATTTGAATCGGATATTTAGAAAACTGAATTTAATGGAAATTGATAAATTGAGATTGAATTTAATTTGAATGGGAAAGTCTAGTTGATTTTGAAGCGATCTGTGAAATTACCAATACTTTACTTTATAAATTACTTTATATATACACACACTATTTTGGGAAATAGATATATTTGCAATGAAACTGTAACAGCCCTAGTTTTTAGCTATTTATTTCTTTTAATTTTTTTGTTTTTAGGAATATAATTTATATAAATTGTGTTTACCAATATTGTTTAAATATTTAATTTAGAGAATTAAACTCGTTAATTTAATATGATTTTTGTAACTAAATTTAAGAAGAAGAAAAAAAAAGAGGAAATTTTTATAATGTATAATGAAGTGTGTGGTAACTAAATGTTTTGGATATTATCATAATATCTGTTGTTATACCCATTCCCTAAAATTAATGAAAAGGAGAAAATTTGTAACATATTAAAGTAGTTAATTAATTATGTTAATTTGGTAGGTTATGACATGCAAATCATGTTGGTGGAATATTCTCAATTTTGACATATTAATTATGTTAGCAGTGAACATTGTTAAGCAATTTAAAACAATGAAACTTACAATCAATTTATTTGATAAATCTACCTTATTCCTAGTTAGCAATTCGAAACTTGAATAAAGGCACATACGGATATTTTAAAATGGAGTTAATGACAATTAATAGATATTTCAAAAAGAAATTTATGACAATTAATAGAGAAATTAATTGTAAAATTTCAGTAGTTGACCAGAATTAATTTATTGAATAATTAATGCAAATTAATAAAATTGATGAAAGATAAATAAGTTAATTCTTTTGGTTAATGGCATGAGGACACGAGGTTAATCCCCATTTTGTAGGAGAAATCTGCCCGTGTAACCAGTCCGGCTACCAGTGCCTACAAAGCGGACGGATTAATGTGAGACGTCGCAGGATTGATAATTAACAAAAAGGGTTAATTAACTAATTAAGTTAGTAACCAAATTTGAGTATGTAATTAAAGGAGGATAATTAATTGGTAATATGGTAATTAATTGAAATCAATTAAGGAGGGTAATTAAAAGGGATAAGGTAATCAATTGAAATCAATTAAAGGCAATTAAAGGGGAATTAATTGATTAGAAGAATATGGAAATCAAATTTGCCTTCCTTTGCGCGTGACACAAAATTTTATTCTTTTAACATTTTGACATTTGCCTCTTACCATTTGTTTCTTGAGCATGTCACTGTATTCATTTATTCACGCAGCCTTATCCACAAAAATATCAACTCTTCCAATTGCCATTTTTCCTCTCACCTAAATTAAATGCATTCAAAATTTAATCTTGCCTATCTTTGCAAATTTTCGCATACCCATTATATCTCTCTGTTTCCACTGCGTTTGTTTTGCAATAAATAAATTTTTCGAACCATTGATCAAGTAAATATTTATGTAAGCATTTATTACTTTTGCCTTTTCAGTTAAAAGCTTTTTCATTGCTTACCATAAATCACGCAAGAGCTCAAGTTTTGCTTCCTCAATCAAATCTGTTCAAATTTGCAGTAACGCATGCTTTAAATTTAGATTATAACTGGTATAAATCACGCAAGCTATCTAAAAAAAAAAAAAAAAATCCAAAAGAGTGAGATCGTTCAAACATAAATCTGGAAAGAGAAATCAACGCATGCATTTATCACAATTTTCGTGTAGCGTTCAAACAAGAAGAACTGGAAATAAATCTCTTGCCTAAACGCATGCACTCAAAAATCAACGCTTGCATTTATTTCTTACGTTTTCAAACCTGCCTTTTTATCTCCCCTTTTTATTTCGCAAGTTTATCTATAAATACTTTGCCTCATTCACATAAGTTTTCATATCTCCTTGTTTGTCCCTCTCTGGTACAAGCTTCTATCAGGTAAATAATTTGCATTGTTTATTTCTTTGCTTCTTCCAATTTTCCTTCCTCCTTCTTGTGTTCTCTGATTTCCTTGCTCGGCTACTTTCCCATCATGCCGTGCCATTTATAAATACATATAGAACTTTGTTAGTAGTAGGCTGGAAGAAATGATATAAATTGATTGTAGGAAGCTAGACTATGGAATTAGTGTAGTTATGATGTAGTTAGTGGTATTGTGGATTTGGATAAGTGCAGTTTGAAGAGGAAGGCATAGAAAAAAAAAAAAAAAGAATTACAATTTAATAATGGAGAAGATAAATTGATAAGGAGAAAATGATATGAAATGTTGTTTAATTCAAATAAACAATATTGTATGAATAAATCTTGGGTGAATATAATAAAATGACATTTATTTCAATTTTTAATGGTTGAAATAAATTTAAGATGGTTAAAAATAAATTTAACTACTTATTTGAGAATTTGGGTGGATAAATATCAATGGATTGTATTTATTATGGTTAATAAAAGGATATTGGTGATGTATACCAATAATCACCTTTTAATGTTTAATAATAAAAGTAAAAGAAGAAATAATTTGCCTAAACATGATGAACATGTATGTGAAATAAAGTATTATTTAATGAATTCGAATGTAGTTAGTGGCTACATTTGATTAAATCGAATAATTTGAACAGTATTGTGTTTGTTGCCAATATTGTCATTTTATTTAAATAAATATATATGAGAGTGAAAATAATTGATCATGATAAATATGATTAAAAATGTGAGAAATAATTTAATAATGTCTAAACATGTATTTGTTTTGTTTGGGTGCATAACATCTTTTTATTCAATCAATTGTATTAAATTTGCAATTTATTTTGCAATTTATTCAATTTATTTTATGCATGCGTACGGTTGAAGTATGGGCCTAGGATATGTTGAGACGGTTAGCGGGTTGTAGTAGTCGAGCAAGTTGAACTAAATTTCTTTTATTCTATTCGTTCCAGTTGTTCTGAAATTTTGCTTTGACCGTAATTTTTAAATTCGCATACTTGGTATTTGGATCTTATAGATTTAAGTCAAGGCTTTGCATCCGCCGAAGTTTGATCGTGCTTTCCGTTTTTTTTTTCCGAAGTAGATACCGTGTTTGATTTAGATCCACTGCAGCGTTTAAGGTGAGTATTTCTCACCAGACATATGTACATATATTTTGTGAATTATCGCAAGTGTATGTGTAAAAATTTTATTTAAATATTATCTGTCTATAGTATAACGTAGAATGATGAATCCCATTTAAATTGACACCTCATCAGTTATTATCTGTTGTATTATTTCTGCAGTTATATTATATTATTGTTTATTTACTGCTTAAATCACCACTGCAAGTTCCCTGTTAAATTTAGATTGTTGTGGGCTGAAATGATAGGCCTAAATGATGATTACTGTGCTATTATTATGTTAACTGTTTAACTGTTAACTTGGGATTGCGGGTTTGAAATGATAAAACCCGGGGTTTGTAAATTACGGATTGAAATGATATAAATCCGTATCACTTGACCTAGGCTAGAAAACTATATACAGGCCCGTGGTCCTTATAATATTTTCTGAAATATTTAAAATTATTTTGGAAGTTAAATATTTGATTTAATATCTTTAAAGGATTTTATATTGATTTTGAATGAGTTATAAATGTTAATAAATAAATAAATAAATAAATATTTGAATAAAATTTTGGAATATAACTTATTTTGGAAATTCTGGATTTTTGAAAGGATAAGATTTCAGTTAAGAAATATATATATAAGTTATATTTGGAAATATTTATTAAGTTAAACAATCTACTAAAGCATTTAAATGCTGTCTTTTGAAATTGGACTAGTTTTACCCGTAACTTTAGGTAGCATTTCCTAAGTGCTATAGAATCTGGAATTTGATTGTTTTGAAATTTAAGGAATTTGATAAATTATATTTATGTTTAAGTTTTGGAGACCTTTAAGATATGAGATTTATAACTGGATTTTTCTTAATAAATTTAAGATGAACATTCTAGTGTTAAGTAAATTTTGAAATTATTTAATGGCATAATTTTGGAGTTTTATCTATGGAATTTATGGGAATATCAAGACGAAATAATAAACACTAATTTGTTGAAAGAAAAAATATCCAACCTTAGTTTTGAATATTAATACTCCAATTGGATATATATATAGGAATTGAAATGGTCTTGGGAACATGAAGTGATATTTAAATTATGGTTTAAAATAAAGAAATATATTTGTAAAGCTATGTAAATTATCTTCTTTACAAAGTAACCATAAAGTTAAACCATTTATATCCAAACCATTTGTGTTTTGGGAGTTATGTTTTTTTTAAAGAAAAATTTCCAATATATTATGGTTTAAAGGTATAATTCAAATATTTGGTTTCCAGATATTATAAATTTTAAGCAGTATGGTTTTGGAAAAGAATTATATTTGAATATAACGATATCATGTTGTTTTGGGTTTTGAATGATATCGTATTTATAGTTTTGAAATGGAAATGTTTATACTGGTTTTAAAGTATAAATTGTTTTTAAATGACCACGGGTTATAATAACGATGGGTTGGCAAAGAGACCGGGATCGGATATGGACATACTCTCTGTCGATACCGAAAACCACTTTGACCAACCGTGTACGCGGTGGAGATTCCAGAATGAAGTAGGTCGGTGGTGGCGTTTCCTGTAAGGTAAATACGTGGACCCGACTCCCGTGAGTTGGCATAAGGTGGCTAAAACAGGAGCAATTCCAGGCCAATGAGGTCATTCCTCTGATCGGACGCTCCTCTTCGATATTATACTATGATCTTGGATTGATTCAGTGGCCACTTCTATATTTTGATTTTGGGGGAGTTAGTTCGAGGTGGGCGGCAGCTGCGCGCTGCGCGTTACCATCAGCCTGGATAGCAATTGGTATATCTACCCTGGCATTGCCTAGTTGTGCCGTGTCACCTACCCTATCGCGCCTTGTACGAGTTTGGTTTTCTCCCGTAGCCCGTGTGGTATCCTCTAGTGGCTTCCCGATCAGGAGGGACTATGATATTGGATGGACTACTGGGACTATTACGTGTTAAGGGCTATATGGGTAACCCCTTAACGCTATTAAAAAGTAAGTTTATTTTATAAATAGACACTAGTATAATAGCGCAATATACTACATAGTAAATAGTTTGACGGATCCTTAGAGGATGGGCGGTCCCAAGCATCCTTTAAGTTACTTGCTCTATATTACAGTACACTTGAATTAGCTTACATTATATAAGTATGTATGTCCTGACTCGAGTGTTATGTTTTATTTTTACGCTCGGGTCAGCCTGAGTTGCAGCTTCAATTTCTTCTCCGTAGCTAGGACACTCAGTAGATCATTCGCGCTGCTGGAAGTTGTTTCAGCCTTTATCTTTTCTGGAATTCAAGACTTTGAAGACTCTATCTCTATTTATGTCTTAAAATTTGTATTGAGGATTATAGACAATGTAAGTTCTGTTTTGTTGAAGTTATATCAGTGGCTTCATGAACCACTAAATTTTTAATTTCCGCTGCGAGATTCTGATATCTGTGTATGTGATTCTGTGATCTATTTATTGTTTATTCTGAGTTTTGCCAAATTTATTCTACAACGCAGTATTTTGAACAATTCAAGTCCGACAATGTGCGGATGCGAAGGGTTGAAAATACTGGGTCGTTACATTTGGTATCAGAGCTTTGGTTCTAGGCAAAACTTAGAATGTATGGTAAATTTGATTTACAGAATCACGTTCATTCGAGATTGAACCACTCTCTTTTCGAATTTTGGAACATTCCCTACGGTTCCAAAGCTCATTCGTATCCCTCATTTTTTCATCTGCTTTAGATTCTGGAGTATCTCATAACTCCACTTCGGATGATCTTTATTGTAAATTGGCGGTCTCGCCATTATTCTAATAAAGGGGTGAAACTCCTTTACCATTAGCATTGATTCACCGGAGATTTATATTTATCCTCGGTTTATATGCTAGTATCTTTGGTTATTCCAAATTCTATCTCTTCGGATCAAATGTAGATTTACCCCAACCACATCGATATGGCTCTTTAAGTCACGGATGACTAGGTCAAGGTTGTCCGCGACTTATATAGACTTACCCAGTTTCCTTATTCTGATCTTCTGATTTCAATTTATCTTGAATTCTATTTGATTTGAGTTCATCAAATTTGAGTCTCTATCCTGGTTTGAGAAGTTTATTCCTATATTTGAAATTAAAATCTAATATTATATATATGAGTATAATTTTCAAAATTTTATAATTAATTTAACTAGTTGTCAAGAGATAATAGTTTTGATTTTATTTATGGTGTTGTAAGCCATGTGTTTGTCTAATAAATAAGTGAATATAAAACAATGGTTATAAATTAATTTGGAAACAGAAATGAATTTAAAACTAAAACTTGAGAATTAAATTTCTGATGATTTCAAACCTTGTGTTTAAATTTTAAAAGGACGTAATAAGTATTTTTGTATAGAAATTTGTTTCCAAAGAAATTTTAAAATTAGTGCTTTTCTCTTTGTCACTGGAAAATAATTTCGGTGATGACTGCAGCATCATCGACATTCATTTTCGAGTTTCGAAGTGAAAAGACCATTCTGTAGTCTGGCTACAGTGTTTCCTTGAGATTTTAATTGATTTGAATTTCTAAAGTATGACTTAATATATATAGATATATAATTTAAATTTGATTTGACATATTAGGTATATATATTTAGTTATCTCTAAATGGTTTGAAGGGAATCAGGAATTTAATTCTTAAAGTTATCTTGAGGAAGGAAAATAAATATAATAACAAAAATTTGAATAAAAAGGTTCCAATTGGAGATAATTAAATTGAAAGTTTTATTTGTATAACACCCAATTTCATTTAATATAACTTACCTTGATTTTCAAAAGTTAACATGTAATTGGATAATATACAATATAAAAGGATTTTATGAATAAAATTTGAGTGGTTATAATAAATATTATACACTTAAATTTTAGTTATAAAAGATTAATGGGGATAAATAAGGAAAAGGAATTTAAGGAATTTTATTCAAATGTCTTAATAATCAAATTAATTTAATATGGAGCCGTAAATCTAACCAAGAGATTTTAATAAAAGGTTATTTCCTGAAATGAATATGTTTGTGTAATAAACAAGGTATCTTTGAATAAGGAAAATATATTTGAAAGGGATATTTTTGGAGTAAGGATTATATATCTTCAAATCATAGTTTAATTGATGTCTAAATAAATAGTTAAGACGTATTCTAATATCACTAAATTTTGATAATTGAGAATTGGTTTTCAAATGGAAATTCAAGGGTAACTTATTGAAGGAATATCTTATTTATAAGATAAGTATTTTTAATAAAGTGTTAGGTTATTTGTTAAAATTCAGAGTTAAGTACATAATAAACTGATTAGGAATACTATTATATCTACTATAGCATATTATGAGTGCTGCTGTTTCTAAAAATAAAATGTTTTGGAATTTTTTTTTTATAAATGAACTTAGGAATATTTCAACCTTGAAATGAATATTGTTTGGCATTGAATTTAAAAGGTATAAAGGAAGATTATTTTAAAGGTATTATGATTTTAGTAGCATGATTTCCAAATTTATAAATTTAATGATTTCAAAGCATTATGATTGCAAATTTATTATCTTATTTGTTTTCAAACTATCTTTAAGTGTCCTTGGTTTCCCTATCTGCTACAGAATGAGGAGGCTATTGCTTATACCAGTCTATTTAGAAATCTTTTCTATAATCTTTAAAAATCTTTGTTACTCATCGGGGCCTGAGCACCGCTTACCACCCATAGACCGACGGTCGAACTGAAAAGAGTAAAACCAATTCTAGAAGATCTTCTTCGTGCTTCAAATCCGGAACTATTCGTTTAAAGTTCTTGTTTATCTAGCTTATCTTCCTTTGTTTCTTTTCTTTTGTTCCTTTTCGAGGACGAAAAGTTCTTAAGTGGGGGAGAGTGTAACAGCCCTAGTTTTTAGCTATTTATTTCTTTTAATTTTTTTGTTTTTAGGAATATAATTTATATAAATTGTGTTTACCAATATTGTTTAAATATTTAATTTAGAGAATTAAACTCGTTAATTTAATATGATTTTTGTAACTAAATTTAAGAAGAAGAAAAAAAAAGAGGAAATTTTTATAATGTATAATGAAGTGTGTGGTAACTAAATGTTTTGGATATTATCATAATATCTGTTGTTATACCCATTCCCTAAAAATAATGAAAAGGAGAAAATTTGTAACATATTAAAGTAGTTAATTAATTATGTTAATTTGGTAGGTTATGACATGCAAATCATGTTGGTGGAATATTCTCAATTTTGACATATTAATTATGTTAGCAGTGAACATTGTTAAGCAATTTAAAACAATGAAACTTACAATCAATTTATTTGATAAATCTACCTTATTCCTAGTTAGCAATTCGAAACTTGAATAAAGGCACATACGGATATTTTAAAATGGAGTTAATGACAATTAATAGATATTTCAAAAAGAAATTTATGACAATTAATAGAGAAATTAATTGTAAAATTTCAGTAGTTGACCAGAATTAATTTATTGAATAATTAATGCAAATTAATAAAATTGATGAAAGATAAATAAGTTAATTCTTTTGGTTAATGGCATGAGGACACGAGGTTAATCCCCATTTTGTAGGAGAAATCTGCCCGTGTAACCAGTCCGGCTACCAGTGCCTACAAAGCGGACGGATTAATGTGAGACGTCGCAGGATTGATAATTAACAAAAAGGGTTAATTAACTAATTAAGTTAGTAACCAAATTTGAGTATGTAATTAAAGGAGGATAATTAATTGGTAATATGGTAATTAATTGAAATCAATTAAGGAGGGTAATTAAAAGGGATAAGGTAATCAATTGAAATCAATTAAAGGCAATTAAAGGGGAATTAATTGATTAGAAGAATATGGAAATCAAATTTGCCTTCCTTTGCGCGTGACACAAAATTTTATTCTTTTAACATTTTGACATTTGCCTCTTACCATTTGTTTCTTGAGCATGTCACTGTATTCATTTATTCACGCAGCCTTATCCACAAAAATATCAACTCTTCCAATTGCCATTTTTCCTCTCACCTAAATTAAATGCATTCAAAATTTAATCTTGCCTATCTTTGCAAATTTTCGCATACCCATTATATCTCTCTGTTTCCACTGCGTTTGTTTTGCAATAAATAAATTTTTCGAACCATTGATCAAGTAAATATTTATGTAAGCATTTATTACTTTTGCCTTTTCAGTTAAAAGCTTTTTCATTGCTTACCATAAATCACGCAAGAGCTCAAGTTTTGCTTCCTCAATCAAATCTGTTCAAATTTGCAGTAACGCATGCTTTAAATTTAGATTATAACTGGTATAAATCACGCAAGCTATCTAAAAAAAAAAAAAAAAAATCCAAAAGAGTGATATCGTTCAAACATAAATCTGGAAAGAGAAATCAACGCATGCATTTATCACAATTTTCGTGTAGCGTTCAAACAAGAAGAACTGGAAATAAATCTCTTGCCTAAACGCATGCACTCAAAAATCAACGCTTGCATTTATTTCTTACGTTTTCAAACCTGCCTTTTTATCTCCCCTTTTTATTTCGCAAGTTTATCTATAAATACTTTGCCTCATTCACATAAGTTTTCATATCTCCTTGTTTGTCCCTCTCTGGTACAAGCTTCTATCAGGTAAATAATTTGCATTGTTTATTTCTTTGCTTCTTCCAATTTTCCTTCCTCCTTCTTGTGTTCTCTGATTTCCTTGCTCGGCTACTTTCCCATCATGCCGTGCCATTTATAAATACATATAGAACTTTGTTAGTAGTAGGCTGGAAGAAATGATATAAATTGATTGTAGGAAGCTAGACTATGGAATTAGTGTAGTTATGATGTAGTTAGTGGTATTGTGGATTTGGATAAGTGCAGTTTGAAGAGGAAGGCATAGAAAAAAAAAAAAAAGAATTACAATTTAATAATGGAGAAGATAAATTGATAAGGAGAAAATGATATGAAATGTTGTTTAATTCAAATAAACAATATTGTATGAATAAATCTTGGGTGAATATAATAAAATGACATTTATTTCAATTTTTAATGGTTGAAATAAATTTAAGATGGTTAAAAATAAATTTAACTACTTATTTGAGAATTTGGGTGGATAAATATCAATGGATTGTATTTATTATGGTTAATAAAAGGATATTGGTGATGTATACCAATAATCACCTTTTAATGTTTAATAATAAAAGTAAAAGAAGAAATAATTTGCCTAAACATGATGAACATGTATGTGAAATAAAGTATTATTTAATGAATTCGAATGTAGTTAGTGGCTACATTTGATTAAATCGAATAATTTGAACAGTATTGTGTTTGTTGCCAATATTGTCATTTTATTTAAATAAATATATATGAGAGTGAAAATAATTGATCATGATAAATATGATTAAAAATGTGAGAAATAATTTAATAATGTCTAAACATGTATTTGTTTTGTTTGGGTGCATAACATCTTTTTATTCAATCAATTGTATTAAATTTGCAATTTATTTTGCAATTTATTCAATTTATTTTATGCATGCGTACGGTTGAAGTATGGGCCTAGGATATGTTGAGACGGTTAGCGGGTTGTAGTAGTCGAGCAAGTTGAACTAAATTTCTTTTATTCTATTCGTTCCAGTTGTTCTGAAATTTTGCTTTGACCGTAATTTTTAAATTCGCATACTTGGTATTTGGATCTTATAGATTTAAGTCAAGGCTTTGCATCCGCCGAAGTTTGATCGTGCTTTCCGTTTTTTTTTTCCGAAGTAGATACCGTGTTTGATTTAGATCCACTGCAGCGTTTAAGGTGAGTATTTCTCACCAGACATATGTACATATATTTTGTGAATTATCGCAAGTGTATGTGTAAAAATTTTATTTAAATATTATCTGTCTGTAGTATAACGTAGAATGATGAATCCCATTTAAATTGACACCTCATCAGTTATTATCTGTTGTATTATTTCTGCAGTTATATTATATTATTGTTTATTTACTGCTTAAATCACCACTGCAAGTTCCCTGTTAAATTTAGATTGTTGTGGGCTGAAATGATAGGCCTAAATGATGATTACTGTGCTATTATTATGTTAACTGTTTAACTGTTAACTTGGGATTGCGGGTTTGAAATGATAGAACCCGGGGTTTGTAAATTACGGATTGAAATGATATAAATCCGTATCACTTGACCTAGGCTAGAAAACTATATACAGGCCCGTGGTCCTTATAATATTTTCTGAAATATTTAAAATTATTTTGGAAGTTAAATATTTGATTTAATATCTTTAAAGGATTTTATATTGATTTTGAATGAGTTATAAATGTTAATAAATAAATAAATAAATATTTGAATAAAATTTTGGAATATAACTTATTTTGGAAATTCTGGATTTTTGAAAGGATAAGATTTCAGTTAAGAAATATATATATAAGTTATATTTGGAAATATTTATTAAGTTAAACAATCTACTAAAGCATTTAAATGCTGTCTTTTGAAATTGGACTAGTTTTACCCGTAACTTTAGGTAGCATTTCCTAAGTGCTATAGAATCTGGAATTTGATTGTTTTGAAATTTAAGGAATTTGATAAATTATATTTATGTTTAAGTTTTGGAGACCTTTAAGATATGAGATTTATAACTGGATTTTTCTTAATAAATTTAAGATGAACATTCTAGTGTTAAGTAAATTTTGAAATTATTTAATGGCATAATTTTGGAGTTTTATCTATGGAATTTATGGGAATATCAAGACGAAATAATAAACACTAATTTGTTGAAAGAAAAAATATCCAACCTTAGTTTTGAATATTAATACTCCAATTGGATATATATATAGGAATTGAAATGGTCTTGGGAACATGAAGTGATATTTAAATTATGGTTTAAAATAAAGAAATATATTTGTAAAGCTATGTAAATTATCTTCTTTACAAAGTAACCATAAAGTTAAACCATTTATATCCAAACCATTTGTGTTTTGGGAGTTATGTTTTTTTTAAAGAAAAATTTCCAATATATTATGGTTTAAAGGTATAATTCAAATATTTGGTTTCCAGATATTATAAATTTTAAGCAGTATGGTTTTGGAAAAGAATTATATTTGAATATAACGATATCATGTTGTTTTGGGTTTTGAATGATATCGTATTTATAGTTTTGAAATGGAAATGTTTATACTGGTTTTAAAGTATAAATTGTTTTTAAATGACCACGGGTTATAATAACGATGGGTTGGCAAAGAGACCGGGATCGGATATGGACATACTCTCTGTCGATACCGAAAACCACTTTGACCAACCGTGTACGCGGTGGAGATTCCAGAATGAAGTAGGTCAGTGGTGGCGTTTCCTGTAAGGTAAATACGTGGACCCGACTCCCGTGAGTTGGCATAAGGTGGCTAAAACAGGAGCAATTCCAGGCCAATGAGGTCATTCCTCTGATCGGACGCTCCTCTTCGATATTATACTATGATCTTGGATTGATTCAGTGGCCACTTCTATATTTTGATTTTGGGGGAGTTAGTTCGAGGTGGGCGGCAGCTGCGCGCTGCGCGTTACCATCAGCCTGGATAGCAATTGGTATATCTACCCTGGCATTGCCTAGTTGTGCCGTGTCACCTACCCTATCGCGCCTTGTACGAGTTTGGTTTTCTCCCGTAGCCCGTGTGGTATCCTCTAGTGGCTTCCCGATCAGGAGGGACTATGATATTGGATGGACTACTGGGACTATTACGTGTTAAGGGCTATATGGGTAACCCCTTAACGCTATTAAAAAGTAAGTTTATTTTATAAATAGACACTAGTATAATAGCGCAATATACTACATAGTAAATAGTTTGACGGATCCTTAGAGGATGGGCGGTCCCAAGCATCCTTTAAGTTACTTGCTCTATATTACAGTGCACTTGAATTAGCTTACATTATATAAGTATGTATGTCCTGACTCGAGTGTTATGTTTTATTTTTACGCTCGGGTCAGCCTGAGTTGCAGCTTCAATTTCTTCTCCGTAGCTAGGACACTCAGTAGATCATTCGCGCTGCTGGAAGTTGTTTCAGCCTTTATCTTTTCTGGAATTCAAGACTTTGAAGACTCTATCTCTATTTATGTCTTAAAATTTGTATTGAGGATTATAGACAATGTAAGTTCTGTTTTGTTGAAGTTATATCAGTGGCTTCATGAACCACTAAATTTTTAATTTCCGCTGCGAGATTCTGATATCTGTGTATGTGATTCTGTGATCTATTTATTGTTTATTCTGAGTTTTGCCAAATTTATTCTACAACGCAGTATTTTGAACAATTCAAGTCCGACAATGTGCGGATGCGAAGGGTTGAAAATACTGGGTCGTTACAGAAACTGATATTTTAGTTTTGAAGGGTAAGTTAATTTGAAATGATCACAGTATTACAGTGTATATTTCCTACATTGTAGATAGTTCCAAGGATCCTTAGAGGATGGTTATCCCAACATCCTTTAAGTTAATTATATTTCAGTTGATATTTCACATGAGTTGGATTTATTGATATAAGAATGTTAATCCTGACTCGAGTGATATTTGTTTTGCTTTACGCTTGGGTCAGACTGAGTAATTTAGCATTTGAGACTCACCTTAGGAGTTTGGAGCTTCGCTTGGAGATCCAACTATTGATTCAGCCTCCAGCTTTCCTGTTTATTCGTTTACAGAAGTCATCTATTTGGATGGAAGACTTCACTGTATTTGGGATATTCTGTTGTATTTTATTTCGAATTCCATCTTTCATATAGTAGCTTCATGAACTACTATTTATCTATTCCGCTGCATTATATTACTCTGTGCCTGTGATTCTGTGATTGATTTATTTACTATATATGCTAAGCTTTGCCAAATTTTAAATTAACAATCTGATATTTTGAGCAATTCAAGTCTGACATGTGTGGATTATTGTCGATTTTAATGGTCCAAAATATCGAGTCGTTACAGTTGGTATCAGAGCGAGGTTATAGGCAATCTTAGCATATATAGTAAATTTATTTGCAGAATCACTTTCGTTTGAGCTTGAATTTCTTCCTCTTGATTTGGTTTTTTTCCCTCGGATTTTGGAACGTGACATGCGGTTCCAAAATCCATTACCTTCTCTCCCTATTCGTGTTTCTTGATTCTGGAGTATCCCATAACTCTACTTCGAACGATCTCTATAAGAATAGGCGATCCCGCCAATCTTTGAATGATTTGTAAAGGGGTGAAACTCCTTTACAACTGGCATCGATTCACCGAAGAATTATACCCTCGGTTCAGATGATCCTATCTTTGTTTTGGAAATCCATTCCTGAATCATCCTTTGAAAATCAGGATTGTTTGTATTCTAGAAATTGTTTTATATATCGAATTATTATTTTGATAAGTATGATTTTAATCTATATATAAAAGTGAAAATGTTTTCGACAAGGATTATATACCTTTTAAAAACGAGAATTTGAAATTTCGGAAGGACTTGAAATTTTGAAGATTTTATATAAGAAATGGATTTATATAAAAATTATTATAACTGAAGGGTTTTAATTTGAAATTCGAGAGATTGACTTTCGATGTTTTGAAATTGGTTTTAAGATTTTGGAAAATATATAATAATACGATTTAAAAGTATTTTCTGAATAAAGAAATGTTTCAAATGACTTCAAATGAATTTCAATGATTTCGAAGAAATTTCAAAAGAAGTCTTCGAGAAAATAGAAGTCCAGAACCAACTTATGTCACTGGAAAATAATTTCGGTCATGAATGCATGCATCATCAACATTGATTTTCGAGTT
The DNA here is from genome assembly GCA_030765085.1 of Allium cepa. NCBI lineage: Eukaryota > Viridiplantae > Streptophyta > Magnoliopsida > Asparagales > Amaryllidaceae > Allium > Allium cepa. The sequence goes on along the minus strand of CM060938.1, from coordinate 396,562,287 downwards.
TCTGAGTGGGGGAGAGGCCGCTTCGGTAGTTTTGCTATGCGATTGATTTGTGAAACCAATTTTGATTTCAAATACCGAAGTATAATTTGATTTTCGAAAAGATATGCATATATATATGACACGGTTTTGAAATGAGCCCGTATTCGGTTCTTGAATTTCGAATTTGATTGATATAACCCTATCTTTTCGAATTGATTTACTGATTTGTTAGTGATTTCCAACTCTTGGATTGAAAATATGATTTCTTCGACAATATTGAAGGTTCGAGCACTTCCAAATCAAGGTTAACTTTTCAAAGCTAAGTAATTTAGAAAAGTATAAAATATTTGATAAAGTATATAAGTTGAGTTTTCTATGTTTTAATATGATTTAAATAAGTTTGAAACTGTTTTGTAAGTTAATGAATAAAACTATTTTGAATTATACTAATATGAAATTTAGTTTTGAAACGTTTTGAAGAAAAATTTAGTTTTCAAAATATTTTGAATAAAATTTAGTTTAAATGTTTTAACTTAGTAACATCTTTTATAAAACTATATATAATAATAATAATAATAATAATTTTCAAAGCTATAGAATTGTAATTGTTTTTAGGATAAGTGATTCTTGAGGAAAAGATTTGGTTTTGGAAATAGATTGAAATTTTAAAACCCAGTATATTTATGATGATTTTTAGGAAACAGATTTGTTTGACATAACTTATGTTGATTTGGATTATTTTCTGAACTTATTATTTTGGAAACTTGAAACTGAAGATAATTGATTTGGAAGAAATAAATCGTATATGTTTTTCCTTTTGAAAACTGTACTAATATTGAAAGGAATTGATATTGAAACCTTGTTTTATTAAATACTTGATTTGGAAGTTATCAAACATATATTAAGGTGATTTGTACAAGTATGAAGTGATTTGATATACTATTGATTTTGGAAAGTACTCGATTTGAAAATGAAATCTTATATATAATGGACTTTATATAAGTACGGTATTTGAAATTGATTTGAAAGGTACTATATGATATATATTTTTGAAGTAAAGATATGGGAAGTGCCTTCTGTTTGATATCCACTCTGTGGCCATATTGTGGATTCATTCTATTAATATTATTCTCTCTGGTTTTAGTTTTTCGGATGTGATACTCGAGTGTCCTACCATGGCGCAACCCAAGGTTTTTTGAGTGCGAATGCATAGCGCAATTCTCCTGGCTGAGATGGCCTAGGGGTATGGATTGTTTTCTGGGGGATCCAGGCGTAACCATTGTGTACCCTGCGATCTATGTAGGTCGTATTAGTTGCGAAATCCGTAGGGCTGAGAAAGCTTACAAATATTGATTCTTTCCTGGGGGATCCATCGTAACCATTGTGTATCTGCGACCTACTAGTCATCATGGCGCAATTCGCAGGGCTGAGAAATCTTACGGATATGGATTGTTTCCTGGGGGATCCAGGCGACCATTGTGTATCTGCGATCCATGGTTAGACAAAGGTTTTGATTGTTCTGTTTGGATTGTACTTTCCATATCTGTTTTTTTAAAGGTTTTTCCAGTATTTTCACTGGGTGTTGAAACAAGTCTACTAAGTACCTGGAGAATCCTAGCTTTGCGCCTGATCAACGCATAGCCAGAGCCTGCAGGAATGGGGATAAACTTGTTAAGTCATCGAGTTATAAAAGTATTTTGATAAAGTATTATATAAAGGATATTTTGATCATTTATTTTACCTTTCTAAATAAATTAAAATGTTTTAAATATTGTTTACTTCAAACTAACAAATTTGAAAATGACTATTCATCATATTATAAATTGTTTAAATTGTATGAATTGTTTTAAATATGAAAAAAATTCTAGTTGAAATTATATAGTTTCGAAATAATGGTTCATTCTTGTCTTTCAACCTATTTTCCTTCCTAGATATTCCTATTCTCCTTTTTTGCCTTTTAGCTATTCCTATTCTCCACCGTGATAAACTTACGTATAACCATAGTTATCAGGTATAATTTCAATCTTCTTGTCATCTTGTCATAATCTTATTCCATTTTTATCTTTTCTGTGTTTTCCAGTACCTTATTCATTTTCGGGGACGAAAAGTTTTGAGTGGGGGAGAGTGTAACAACCCTGTATTTTATGGTTATGTTAATTGAATATTTTAATTATTTTAAATTGAATTTTGATTTTAAAAAACTTTATTTTATTTATTAAAATAGATAATTTTGTTATTTCAAATATAAATTTTGATTTTGATGTGAACTAGAATTCGAAACATGAATAAATAGAATATTTTCCAAAAAGGTGAATTTTGGTTAATATGGTCAAACTTTGACTTTATTTTTTTTTAATCTTTGAAATTTTGAATTTTATCTTTATTTTATGAAAGTAAACAAATTTCTAAGGATATTGCTTTTCGTTTCGCTGAAATCTGATTAACATTGTGAAAGTTATGCTTTTTACACTATTGGATGTAATTTGTTGTATTTAACAAAATTGTTTATTTTATTTTTGTATAAATAATATTTTTGTTTGTCATGTCCAGTTCTAATTTATGTTTACATGTGTAACATGACATGTGATGTATATATTTAAGTTTTAAAAACATTTTTAAAAGTGTAATTGAAATTTTCCAATGTCAGTCGTATTTTGTTTACAATTTTTAATTTCGAGTTTCAATTAATTAAAGTAATTGTTTATTTATTTTTCTATTTCTTAAGACCTTATTTTATTTTCATTTACACTTTGTTTTGTTCAGCATTTATTTTATTTACTTGACTTTTATTTATTTAGAAGTGTTGTTGAAATTTTCCAAAGTCAGTTGAATTTTATTTACAATTTTTAATTCTAGTTTCCATTAAATAAAGTATTTTCTTTATTTATTTCCTACTTTTCCTAAAACTATTAGTTTATTTTTCATAACATCTATCACTACCTTATTTTTCTATTTAGACATTCATTTATTAATTAAATGGTTAAGTGTTTAGATTCCTTATTTATTTCTTGGAAAGAGATTTCAAATAAATATACGTCATTGCCTTAAAGGGCATATCTTTTAAAATGTATTTATTAAACGTTATTGTATTTATTTGTTCAATGAAGCATTTTGTATACATCTTTCTTTAATATATGGGAAACGCATCAAATTAAGATACGTTACCTGTTTTAATTATAGGCAATACGTCACGTTTGATTTCTTCCCTTTACATCTTTCCACCCTTTGATTTCTACCATAACTTCTCCACAAATTTTGCCGTACATTCCTTAACCTTAGCCGCCTATATCAATTTTTCACGTGAATTTTTTTACTTCTCATCTTCTTTTCTCACGGCCACAAAAGAAAATAGGTAATGGCTTCCTCCAATTCTAGTTTTCTATTCATTTTTCTGTTGAAATTTTACATTGTTTTGCTTGATCTCTTGTGCTTTTTCGACCTAAACACCTCAACCACCACCATCTTCTCTGCCTGCCCATCTCCTCATATGCTGCGCCATCCTCCACATCTGTCCTTGCCATGTTTCTCTGTATGTATATATATAGAGGTATGTGTAAAATTATAAAGAGTATATATATATATATATATATATATATATATATTTATTTATTTATTTCTCTGTCAATCTATGCTTTAAATTATTGTTTTAAATTTTATAAGTTGGTATTGGATCGGTTAATGGATATAAGCTTAATAAAATGAGTTACTTGACTTTATTTAAGTCAGATCTGAAGATTTTTGTGATTTTTGTGATTTTTGTGTTATATATTTGGTAGGTGGTTTCAGGATATATACAGCATATATGTATCTAAAGCCGTTTCACAGTATATAATTTTACTATATTTGTGTTTCAAATATTTGCATTTTATGATAGGTTGTATTATAGCAGATTTTGGTATTGATATATTATATATATAGTTTGCATATACTATATAAGTTTATATCATTTATTATTAATTTATGTAAAAGCCTATACGCATAAATCTATGAGTTATTTATTTATGTAATAAAAATTTGCTTAGAGTATTTATATTAAAGGGTTATATAACACGTCTGTTAGGGTATATGAGATTTATATCAACAACTTATATATTCATGAGTATGTGAATTTTAGGTTGTTTTGATTCTTCTATTTTATTTTTAATTGCTGCTACATATAATGTGCTTAGATTTTTCCCATATTATTTACATATAGTTATATGTTTAGGATACAGTAAAGTATGTAGCTCTAATATCTATGTATATTTGTATATTGAATATAAAGCTTTGTCTTCTTTTGTTATGCATATATGTATATTCGCACTACATATATTTATTAAAATATGGGTCTGCATATATACTGTATTATATATAGTCTGAATATATATATATATATAAGATTTTGGTTATAATATTTTAAAAAAAATGTGTTTTAAGGACAATGATTTAATTGTATATATATACATATTATTTTAATATTTTTCTGAAATTAAGATATTGACTTTTATAAAATAATAATAATATATATATTTTTTCTGTATATATTAAACTGATTGATTTTCTCATCGATTCCTCATTTTCAGTTTTGATCGTTGAATTCGTGTTCAATCGCGCTTTGCTTTGAAATTCATGCCTGGATTCATAGCTCGTTTCTTTGGCAAATATATCTAGCCTCGAAAGGTGAGCAATCACTCACGATTAACGTTCTTATATATATTTATTAAATTTGATTTCAATTGAAACGACAATTGAAATATGCTGCTAATTTGAACTGTTAAATTTTTAATTATTGTTAGATATGCCATTATCTGTATCTGTTCACCTGTGGGATATGACACCATATTCTATTATTTATATTTTATTTATTTTCTGATGATATATGCCTATGATATTATTATCTGTTATATTATTATCATATCCGTTATTACTTTACAAGTTCCCTATTAGTATAGAATTCACTATGGGTTGAAATGATACATATTCGAACGGACTTTAGAATATGAGCAAATCGTATGGGTTGAAATGATAGACCCAAGCGATTTCCACTTGAATTATTTTGGGATTGCGGATCGAAATGGTATCTACCCATATATATTTAAATTACAGATTGAAATGATAAATATCAGTATCAATTGACCATAGGATAAGAAATTATATACAGACACTGTTGGTCTATATATAAATATTTTAAAAATGATTTCTATGGTTTTGAAAGGGAATATCTATAGGGTTTTATTTAATATTGGAAATATTTTTAATTTTTATATAAAGTAGATTTAATAATGAACTTTAATCTAATAAAGTTTGATTTAATTAATATAATATGTCTAAGTATTATATCTTTGAACAGATTTTTTTTCAAGGATTTGTATAAGTTAAGGAAGAGAAGGTTGAATTAAGTAAAATTATATCTGATTAAGAGTTCTACTTAATTAAATCGATTTGAACTATTGAACTTGAAATTTAAGTTTTGATTTTATAACTTGATTTTTGATTTAAAGTGATTAAATGAATATTTCAAGTTTAAATAAATCGGAAGGAATATTTAGTCTAAGGGTAAAATAAGGTTATTTAATAATACCGAATTTATTAAGTGAATTTTACAAGACTAAATAATATAAGGTTAAATCGAGATATATAGGAAGCTGTTAAATTGAACTTTGAAATGTTGAATATTAAGCTTTGAAATATACTGGAATTTAATGGTTAATTTGCGATTCAGATCTGTAATTGAAATCAATATAATTTGAATCAGTTATTTAGAAAACTGAATTTAATGGAAGTTGATAAATTGAGATTGAATTTGATTTGAACGGAAAAGTTGAGTTGATTTTGAAGCGATTTGTGAAATTACTAATACTTTACTTTATAAATTACTTAATATACACACACTATTTTGGGAAATAGATATATTTGCAATGAAATTTATATTTTAGTTTTGAAGGAAAAGTTAATTTGAAATGACTACGGTGTTATAGTGTATATTTCCTACATTGTAGATAGTTCCAAGGATCCTTAGAGGATGGTTATCCCAACGTCCTTGAAGTTAATTATATTTCAGTTGATATTTCACTTGAGTTGGATTTATTTATATAAGAATGTAAATCCTGACTCGAGTGATTTGTGTTTTGCTTTACGCTCGGGTCAGACCGAGTAATGCAGCATTTGAGACTCACCTTAGGAGTTTGGAGCTTCGCTTGGAGATCCAACTATTGATTCAACCTCTAGCTTTCCCGTTGATTCGTTCACAGAAGTCATCTTTTTGGATGGGAGACTTCACTGTATTTGAGATATTCTGTTGTATTTTATTCAATCTATTGTTTATATAGTAACTTCATGAACTACAATTTATCTATTCCGTTGCATTATATTACTCTGTGTCTGTGATTCTGTGATTGATTTATGTACTGTATATGCTAAGCTTTGCCAAATTTTAAATTAACAATCTGATATTTTGAGCAATTCAAGTCTGACATGTGTGGATTATTGTCGATTTGAATGGTCCAAAAAATCGAGTCATTACAGTTCGTATCAAAGCGAGGTTATAGGAAAACTTAGCATATATAGTAAATTTATTTGCAGAATCACTTTCGTTCGAGCTTGAATTTCTTCCTCTTGATTTGATTTTTTTTCTTCGGACTTTGGAACGTGATCTGCGGTTCCAAAATCCATTACCTTCTCTCCCTATTCGTGTTTCTTGATTCTGGATTATCCCACAACTCTACTTCGAATGATCTCTATAAGAATAGACGATCCCGCCAATCTTTGAATGATTTGTAAAGGGGTGAAACTCCTTTACAACTGGCATCGATTCACCGAAGAATTCTGTACTCTCGGTTCAGATGATCCTATCTTTGTTTTGGAAATCCATTCCTGAATCATCCTTTGAAAATCGGGTTTGTTTGTATTTTAGAAATTGTTTTATATATCGAATTATTATTTTGATAAGTATGATTTTATTCTATATATAAAAGTGAGAATGTTTTCGACAAGGATTATATACCTTTTAAAAACGAGAATTTGAAATTTCGAAAGGACTTGAAATTTTGAAGATTTTATATAAGAAATGGATTTATGTAAAAATTATTATAACTGAAGGGTTTTAATTTGAAATTCGAGAGATTGAATTCCGATGTTTTGAAATTGGTTTTAAGATTTTGGAAAATATATAATAATACGATTTAAAAGTATTTTCTGAATAAGAAATGTTTCAAATGACTTCAAATGAATTTCAATGATTTTGAAGAAATTTCAAAAGAAGTCTTCGAGAAATTAGAAGTCCAGAACCCACTTATGTTGCTGGAAAATAATTTCGGTAATGAATGCATGCATCATCGACACTGATTTTCGAGTTTCTGAGTGGCAGAGAGGCCGCTTCGGTAGTTTTGCTATGCAATTGATTTGTGAAACCAATTTTGATTTCAAATACCAAAGTATAATTTTATTTTCGAAAAGATATGCATATATATATATATATATATATATATATATATATATATATATATATATATATATATATGACACGGTTTTGAAATGAGCCGGTATTCAGTTCTTGAGTTTCGAATTTGATTGATATAACTCTATCTTTTGGAATTGATTTATTGATTTGTTGGTGATTTTCAACTTTTGGATTGAAAATATGATTTCTTCGACTATATTGAAGGTTCGAGCACTTCCAAATCAAGGTCAAGTTTTCAATGCTAAGTAATTTTGAAAAGTATAAAGCACTTGATAAAGTATATAAGTTTAGTTTTGTATGTTTTAATATGATTTAAATAAGTTTGAAAATGTTTTGTAAGTTAATGAATAAAACTATTTTGAATTACTAATATGAAATTTAGTTTTGAAGCGTTTTGAAGAAAAAATTAGTTTTCAAAATATTTTGAATAAAATTTAGTTTAAATGTTTTAACTTCGTAACATCTCTTATAAAACTATATATAATAATAATAATAATATTCAAGGGTATAGAATTGTAATCGTTTTGAGGATAAGTGATTCTTGAGGAAAAATTTGGTTTTGGAAATAGATTGAAATTTTAAAACCCAGTATATTTATGATAATTTTTGGGAAACGGATTTGTTTGACATAAATTATGTTGATTTGGATTATTTTCTGAACTTATTATTTTGGAAACTTGAAACTAAAGATAATTGATTTGGAAAAAATGATTTGGTGAAATTGTATATGTTTTTCCTTTTGAAAACTGTACTAATATTGAAAGGAATTGAAATTGAGAACCTTGTTTTATTAAATACTTGATTTGGAAGTTATCGAATTTATATTGAGGTGAATTGTATAAGTATGAAGTGATTTGATATACTATTGATTTTGGAAAGTACTCGATTTGAAAATGAAACCTTATATGTAATGGACTTTATATAAGTACGGTATTTTAAATTGATTTGAAAGGTACTATATGATATATATTTTCGAAGTAAAGATATGAGAAGTGCCTTCTGCTTGATATCCGCTCCGTGGCCACATTGTGGATTCATTCTATCGATATTATTCTCTTTGGTTTTGGTTTTCTGGATGTGATACTCGAGTGTCCTACCATGGCGTAACCCATGGTCTTTTAAGCGTGACTGCATAGCGCAATTCGCCTGGCTGAGATGACCTAGGGGTACGGATTGTTTCCTGGGGGATCCAGCCGTAACCCTTGTGTATCCTGCGATCTATGTAGGTCATATTAGTAGTGAAATCCAAAGGGCTGAGAAAGCTTATGGATATGGATTATTTCCTGGGGGATCCAGGCGTAATCATTGTGTATTTTCGGTCTACCAGTCATCATGGCACAATTCGCAGGGCTGAGAAATCTTGCGGATATGGATTGTTTCCTAGGGGATCCAGGCGTAACCATTGTGTATCTACGATCCATGGTTAGGCAAAGGTTTTGTTTGTTTTGTTTGGATTGTACTTTCCATATCTGTTTTTTAAATGTTTTTCCAATATTTTCACTGGGTGTTGAAACAAGTCTACTAAGTACCCAAAGAATTCTAGCTTTGCGCCTGATCAATGCACGGCCAGAGCCTGCATGAATGGGGATAAACTTGTTAAGACATCGAGTTGTAAAAGTATTTTGATAAAGTATTATATAAAGGATATTTTGATTATTTATTTTACCTTTCTAAATAAATTAAGATGTTTTAAATATTTTTTTACTTCAAACTAACAAATTTGAAAATGACTATTCACCATATTATAAATTGTTTAAATTGTTTGAGTTGTTTTAAATATAAAAAAAATTCTAGTTGAAATTATATAGTTTTGAAATAATGGTTCATCCTTGTCTTTCAACCTATTTTCCTTCCTAGATATTCCTATTCTCCTATTTTCCCTTTTAGCTATTCCTATTCTCCACCTTGATAAACTTACGTACAACCACAGTTATCAGGTATAATTTCAATCTTCTTGTCATCTTGTCTTAATCTTATTCCATTTTTATCTTTTCTGTGTTTTCCCGTACCTCATTCATTTTCAGGGATGAAAAGTTTTGAGTGGGGGAGAGTGTAACAACCCTATATTTTGTGGTTATGTTAATTGCATATTTTAATTATTTTAAATTGAATTTTGATTTAAAAAACTTTATTTTATTTATTAAAATAGATAATTTTGTTATTTTAAATATAAATTTTGATTTTGATGTGAACTAGAATTCGAAACATGAATAAATAGAATATTTTCCAAAAAGGTGAATTTTGGTCAATATGGTCAAACTTTGACTTCAATTAATTTTTTTTAATTTTTGAAATTTGAATTTTATCTTTATTTTACGAAAGTAAATAAATTTCTAAGAATACTGCTTTTTTTTCGTTGAAATCTGATGAATATTGTGAAAGTTATGCTTTTTACACTATTGGATGTAATTTGTTATATTTAACAAAATTGTTTATTTTATTTTTATATAAATAATACTTTTGTTTGTCATGTCATGTTCTAATTTACATTTACATGTGTAAAATGACATGTGATGTATATATTTTAGTTTTAAAAACATTTTTAAAAGTGTAATTAAAATTTTCCAATGTCAGTCGTATTTTGTTTACAATTTTTAATTTCTAGTTTCAATTAATTAAAGTAACCCTTTATTTATTTTTCTATTTTCTTAAGACCTTATTTTATTTTCATTTACACTTTGTTTTATTCAGCATTTATTTTATTTACTTGACTTTTATTTGTTTAGAAGTGTTGTTGAAATTTTCCAAAGTCAGTTGAATTTTATTTACAATTTTTAATTCTAGTTTCCATTAAATAAAGTATTTTCTTTATTTATTTCCTACTTTTCCTAAAACTATTTGTTTATTTTTCATAATATCTATCTCTACCTTATTTTTCTATTTAGACATTCATTTATTAATTAAATGGTTAAGTGTGTAGATACCTTAATTATTTCTTGGAAAGAAATTTCAAATAGATATACGTTATTGCCTTAAAGGGCATATCTTTTAAAATGTATTTATTAAACGTTAATGTATGTATACACCTTTCTTTAATATATAGGAAACACATCAAATTAAGATACATTACCTGTTTTAATTATAGGCAAAACATTACGTTTGATTTCTCGCCTTTGCATCTTTCCACCCATTTGATTCCCTACCATAACTTCTCCACAAATTTTGTCGTACATTCCTTAACCCTAGCCACCTATATCACTTTTTCACTTAAATTTTTTTTAATTCCCATCTTCTTTCCTCACGGCCACAAAAGAAAATAGGTAATGGCTTCCTCCAATTCTACTTTTCTATCCATTTTTCTATTGAAATTTTACACTGTTTTGCTTGATCTCTTATGCTTTGTTCGGCCTAAACACCTCAACCACCACCATCTTCTCCGCCTACCCATCTCCTCGTGTGCCGCTCCATCCTCCACATCTGTCCTTGCCGTGTTTCTCTATGTGTCCTAACCATTGGTTTATATATAAATATTTTGAAAATGATTTCTATGGTTTTGAAAGGGAATATATATAGGGTTTTATTTAATATTGGAAATATTTTTAAGTTTTATATAAAGTAGATCTAATAATAAACTTTAATCTAATAAAGTTTGATTTAATTAATATAATATGTCTAAGTGTTATACCTTTGAACAGATTTTTTTCAAGGATTTGTATAAGTTAAGGAAGATAAGGTTGAATTAAGTAAAACTGTATCTAATTAAGAATTCTACTTAATTAAATCGATTTGAACTATTGAACTTGAAGTTTAAGTTTTGATTTTATAACTTGATTTTTGATTTAAAGCCATTAAATGGATATATCAAGTTTAAATAAATTGGAAGGAATATTTACTCTAAAGGTAAAATAAGGTTATTTAATAATACTGAATTTATTAAGTGAATTTTTCAAGACTATATAATATAAGGTTAAATTGAGAACTATGGGAAGCTGTTAAATTGAACTTTGAAATGTTGAATATTAAGCTTTGAAATATACTGGAATTTAATGGTTAATTTGCGATTCAGATCTGTAATTGAAACCAATATAATTTGAATAGGTTATTTAGAAAACTGAATTTAATGGAAATTGATAAATTGAGATTGAATTTAATTTGAATGGGAAAGTCGAGTTGATTTTGAACCGATTTTTGAAATTACTAATACTTTACTTTATAAATTACTTAATATATACACACACTATTTTGGGAAATAGATATATTTACAATGAAATTGATATTTTAGTTTTGACGGATAAGTTAATTTGAAATGACCACGGTGTTATAGTGCATATTTCCTATATTGTAGATAGTTCCACGGATCCTTAGAGGATGGTTATCCCAACATCCTTTAAGTTAATTATATTTTAGTTGATATTTCACGTGAGTTGGATTTATTGATATAAGAATGTTAATCCTGACTCGAGTGATTTATGTTTTGCTTTGTTCGGCCTAAACACCTCAAACACCACCACCTTCTCTGCCTACCCATCTCCTTGTGTGCCGCGCCATCCTCCACATCTGTCCTTGCCGTGTTTCTCTGTGTGTATATATATAGAGGTATGTGTAAAATTATAATGGGTATATATATATTTCTCTGTCAATATATGCTTTAAATTATTGTTTTAAAGTATAGAAATTTTATAAGTTGGTATTGGATCGGTTAATGGATATAAGCTTAATAAAATGAGTTACTTGACTTTATTTAAGTCAGATCTGAAGATTTTTGTGATTATTGTGTTATATATTTGGTAGGTGGTTTCAGGATATATATAGCATATATGTAACTAAAGTCATTTCAAAGTATATAATTTTACTATATTTGTGTTTCAAATATTTGCATTTTATGATAGGTTGTATTATAGCAGATTTTTGTATTGATATATATTATATATATAGTTTGCATATACTATATAATTTTATATCATTCATTATTCATTTATGTAAAAGCCTATATGCATAAATCTATGAGTTATTTATAGATGTAATAAAAATTTGCTTAGAGTATTTATATTAAAGAGTTATATAACACGTCTGTTAGGGTATATGAGATTTATATCAACAACTTATATATTCATGAGTATGTGAATTTTAGGCTGTTTTGATTCCTCTGTTTTATTTTTAATTGCTGCTACATATAATGTGCTTAGATTTTTCCCATATTATATACATATAGTATATGTTTAGGATACAGTAAAGTATGTAGCTCTAATATCTATGTATATTTGTATATTGAATATAAAGCTTTCTCTTCTTTTGTTATGCATATATGTATATTTGCACTACATATATTTATTAAAATATGGGTCTGCATATATACTGTATTATATATAGTTTGAAAATATATATATATATATATTTATATATATACAAGATTTTGGTTATAATATTTTTAAAAATATGTGTCTTAAGGATAGTGATTTGATTGTGTGTATATATATATACACATATTATTTTAATATTTTTCTGAAATTAAGATATTGATTTTTATAAAATAATAATAATATTTTTTTATATATTAAACTGATTGATTTTCTCATCGATTCTTCATTTTCAGTTTTGATCGTTGAATTTGTGTTCAATCGTGCTTTGCTTTGAAATTCGTGCCTGGATTCATAGCCCGTTTCTTTGCCAAATATATCTAGCCTCGAAAGGTGAGCAATCACTCACGATTAACGTTCTTATATTTATTAAATTTGATTTCAATTGAAACGACAATTGAAATATGCTGCTAATTTAAACTGTTAAAATTTTCATTATTGTTAGATATGCTATTATCTGTATTTGTTCACCTGTGGGATATGACACCATATTCTATTATTTATATTTTATTTATTTTCTGATGACATATGCCTATGATATTATTATCTGTTATACTATTATCATATCTGTTATCACTCTGCAATTTCCCTATTAGTATAGAATTCACTATGTGTTGAAATGATAGATATTTGAACGAACTTTAGAATAGGAGAAAATCGTTATGGGTTGAAATGATAGACCCAAGCGATTTCCACTTGAATTATTTTGGGATTGCGGGCCGAAATGTATCTACCCATATATATTTAAATTACAGATTAAAATGATAAATATCTTTATCAATTGACCATAGGATAAGAAATTATATACAGACACTATTGATCTATATATAAATATTTTTAAAATGATTTCTATGATTTTGAAAGGGATATATATAGGTTTTTGTTTAATATTGGAAATATTTTTAAGTTTTATATAAAGTAGATTTAATAATAAACTTTAATATAATAAAGTTTGATTTAATTAATATAATATGTCTAAGTATTATATCTTTCAACAGATTTTTTTCAAGGATTTGTATAAGTTAAGGAAGATAAGGCTGAGTTAAGTAAAATTGTATCTAATTAAGAGTTCTACTTAATTAAATCGATTTGAACTACTGAACTTGAAGTTTAAGTTTTGATTTTATAACTTGATTTTCGATTTAAAGCGATTAAATGGATATTTCAAGTTTAAACAAATCGGAAGGAATATTTAGTCTAAGGGTAAAATAAGGTTATTTAATAATACTGAATTTATTAAGTGAATTTTTCAAGACTAAATAATATAAGGTTAAATCGAGATCTATATGAAGCTGTTAAATTGAACTTTGAAATGTTGAATATTAAGCTTTGAAATATACTGGAATTTAATGGTTAATTTGCGATTCAGATCTGCAATTGAAATCAATGTAATTTGAATCGGTTATTTAGAAAACTGAATTTAATGGAAATTGATAAATTGAGATTGAATTTAATTTGAACGCGAAAGTCGAGTTGATTTTGAAGCGATTTGCGAAATTACTAATACTTTAATTTATAAATTACTTAATGTATATACACACTATTTTAGGAAATAGATATATTTGCAATGAAATTGATATTTAAGTTTTGACGGATAAGTTTATTTGAAATGACCACGGTGTTATAGTGTATATTTCCTACATTGTAGATAGTTCCACGGATCCTTAGAGGTTGGTTATCCCAACAACCTTTAAGTTAATTATATTTTAGTTGATATTTCACGTGAGTTAGATTATTGATATAAGAATGTTAATCCTGACTCGAGTGATTTGTGTTTTGCCTTACTCTCGGGTCAGACTGAGTAATTCAGCATTTGAGACTCACCTTAGGAGTTTGGAGCTTCGCTTGGAGATCCAACTATTGATTTAGCTTCCAGCTTTCCTTTTGGTTCGCTTACAGAAGTCATCTATTTGGATGGAAGACTTCTGTGACGACCCGAAATTTTGAGCAATATCAATTTAATAATCTTTGATAATAATTAAATTGATTTGATCATTTTATATTATAATTGGCAAGTTAAAATTTATTTTAAAGGTTAATAATAATAATTTGTTAATATCTATAAACATTTTTCTTAATAATATAAATAGGAAAGATTAATTCTTTTGAAGTTTATAATAATTTGATTTAGAAATATTTATTCTGGTAAATAAGAAGTTTTTAATGTAATAAAACTTTATATTCAAATTGTAATATATATGAATATATATATTATGATTTGGTTGGTGTTTTAAAATTCAACACAGTAATTTTCTAATTTAATGATAAAATGTTTTTCTATTTGAAATATGTATATATATTTGTATATATATATATATTGTATTAATTTGAATTTAATAAGTATTTGCAAAACTTTAATAAATATATAATTTGAAAAGTTAATTTGATTTAATGCTTTTAAAAATGATATTTGGAATCTAAATTTTTAATAACAATAATAACTTCTTATTTATTATAAACATATACTTTAAGCTTTTGTTTGAATAAGATTTAAATTAAAGATTCAATTGTTTTCAATATTCTTCCATCTTAATTTTAACATAAGATAAATTGTTTTAAAAATATTTATATAAAGAGTTAAATTAAGTTTCTCAATTTATAAGACAAATAATAGAATTAAATTGATTAAAACATAAGTTATTTAAAAATGTCTATGTGAATTTACTTTTGAAATATTTGTTAAAGTCTAAAGTTTATTTTTATAAGATAAAAACATTTTACAATCATATAAATATTACATAATAAAATCAATAAGTAGGCATTAAAATACATTACATAATTACATATACATAGCTTAAGTAATTATAAAATAAAAGGAAATAACATTTAAAAACATTTGTTAAAACATTAATTTAACATTATAATAACACTTGTAAAACATTTAGTATATATATTAAGACACTTGTTAATCATATACATATGTGTAAGATAATTAGGCAATTAAGTAGACAAGTGTCATCCTCTTGAAATTTAATATAAAATTAATTTTAAAATAAAAAGAAGAGTTTTATTTTCAGCAAATTCTTTCTCATTCTCAACTAAAATGAATGTGAATACAAATCTGGAAAGAAATGTAAATCAAAGCAAAGATGAGAAGGAAAAAAAAATCTGTAAAAAAATCTGGAAATCCAAGAACAGAGGCTAATGCTGGAAATTCAAAAATCAAAAATCAAAGCTACAAATGTAACGTGCATTTCAAAGGGGGATTCAAATCTTCTGCAACCTTCAAATTTTAACTGCAATTTCAACATGCAAGTTTACAATCATCATCTATGGAAGCATGCAGTAGGATTTTATCTGCAAGCATTAAGGTCTTTTTCACATCTTAAAATTCAAGGCCTGGAATGAATGTAATACTGCTGGTCTCTGCATTAATCAGGTGAGTAAACGAATTTTTAAAAACAGTTTAAAACTTGATTTCAACTTGGTATTGTGATAGATATCATGATGATTTTTGGAATATCTTAAATTAGATTGAATGCATGTTGAATTAAATTTATGTGAAATGCCTGTATTGTTCATATGGTCTCTGTGTATATTACAGTCACCAAATTTTAGATGATAAAATCAATAACTCAATATTGGTTTTGAATTGGACTTTGATGTGTATAGGGAAGTTGTTCGAAATCAAGTAATCTATCAGTTAAAAATAGTTATGGAAATTTAAATTGAATAATCAGCTCATATCTTTCATATTTACAGTAAAACATTGATTTGGGACAAAAAAATTTTGTGTTCAAAATTTAAGTTTCGATTTTATAATCAAATTTCAAATAAGTGATCAAGATTTTAGAAGCTGGAACCATGAATTTTAGAACAGTAATTGGTGAGAATTTGAATTTTTATTGTTTTGAACATTTCTTCCAAATTGGGACGAACGATGGCAAAGATGTCGTCGTGGTTGTGCAGGGAGGTCGAGGGGACGTGGGAAACCATCAAAAAAATTGAATTGGAATTTATTAATGATTGTGATGGCCGTAGTACGATCTAATAGGGTTTTCGTACCTGTTTTGGTCGACAAGGTTCTGATGATTTTTGCGACGTATAGAGACGACCGGAATTGATCGCGAGTTGTTCGGGGGATGCACGTAATCGAGGAGGTGTTATAGCTTGGATGGCGAGGGGACTGGAGCCAAGGATCGTCGTCGACGATCATATTTCTGATGGTTGTGGTTCAGGAAGTTTTGGGTTGGAGGGCTTAATTTCGATTTTCGATCGAATGGAATTTTCTGGG
The DNA here is from genome assembly GCA_030765085.1 of Allium cepa. Classification (NCBI taxonomy): domain Eukaryota; kingdom Viridiplantae; phylum Streptophyta; class Magnoliopsida; order Asparagales; family Amaryllidaceae; genus Allium; species Allium cepa. Next base: position 396,545,339 of record CM060938.1, on the reverse strand, counting down.
TTGTGCGTTGAGTTGTCGTGGTCGTGTGCGACGTAACAAAGGCTGGAGAGTGGTTCGTCGTTGGCCAGGTTGGTTGTGCACGTGGATGTGCAGGGTTGTGTATCAGGGGGTTTGGGTTTTGGGAGAAGAAAGGTTGGGACTCGAAGTATGTTCGTGTTTTCTGCTGTTTTTCACGAAGCAAGGTTTAGGTTTGAGGAACTCGGGGAGAGCACGGGGAAGTCAGTGGGAGAACTCGGGGCAGTTTAGTGGAATTGTGGGGTTAACTCGGGTTTGTATTATAAGTAACCAGATTTTTATAAAATCAGTGAAACAATAAATAAGTGATATAGGATTTGATTTTTGAAATGTTTATAAAGTTTTAAAACAATAGCATAACAAATTTTCACTTATAAAACTAATTTGTTTCAAGATTTAAGTCTTAAACAAGTTTTATAAATTTGAAATATAAAAGTTTTTTTTTATGAAATAAGTGAATTTTAATAATATGGTTTGTATTAAATTGTATTTAATAACTTTGTAAAGTTTAGGGAATTTAAAGGTTAATTTGAATGTTTAAGTTGTTATAATTAAAATTGATTTCTAAGAGTTTTATTTTAAATAAGTTAAATAATTAAGATTTAGAGATCAATTATAATAAAGATTTTCTTTAGTAATTTAGAGCTTTGATTTAATTTAAAGATTATTAAATTTGTAAAGATAATTAAGATAATTAAATTATTTTATTAATTATCAAGTGTTATTGGTTAATAAATGATTTAATTAAGATAATTGTTTTCTTAATTAAGAACCCTTTTAAATATAAAAGTTAAGAATCATTTAATTAAACTTAAATGATTAAGTTAAATAATTTATTTGTGCTTAATTAAGATAATCACTTATGGTTAATCTAATATAAATTACTTGGGAAAGTAACTAAAAGTAATTTAGTGGTTAATTATTAAAAGTAATTGAGTAAAAGATAATTACTTTATAAAAGTAATTAAGTAATGTGATTAAAAGTTAATCACTTGAGTTATTAATTAAAGGATTAATTAACATAATTAATTAAAAGTTTAAATTATTTAATTAATGGTTAATTAATGGAAGGTTAAGAATAATTAATTAATATGATTATATTTGTTAAAGTAATTAATTAAAGAAGAAATATAATTAATGGAAGTAATCATTAATTAATGGAAATAATTAATTAGTTATTAATTAATAATTTAAAAGAATAATTAATTTAAAATTAAGTTTAATTACTAAATGTAATTAAAGTAATTAATCAAAGGTGATTAATTAAAGTAATTAATCAAAAGTGATTAATTAAAAGTAATTAATCAAAGGTGATTAATTAAAAGTAATTAATTAAAGATGTTTAATTAAGGTAATTAATTAAATGTGATTAATTAAAATAATTAATCAAGTAGGTTTAATTAGAAGTAATTAATCAAGTGAGATTAATTAAAGGTAATTAATCAGGTGTAATTAAAAGATAATTAAGGAATAATTATCAGGATAATTAAAGAATAATTAATCAAGTGTGATTAATTTAAAAAGGGTAATTAAGAGGTAATTACTTGGATAATTAAGAAGTAATTAATCAGGATGATTAATTAAAATTGTAATTAAGAAATAATTGCTTAAAGTAATTAAGTAGTAATTAATCAAGGGAGATTAATTAAAGTGGTTAATTAAGTGATGATTAATTAATTAATTTGTAATTAATTAATGAATAAGTAGGGTGGGATTGATGATAATCCAAGTGTTTAAGTAAGAAATTGATTTAATTAAGGATGAATTAAAATTAAAGTTGGATCAACCTTTTGGATGATGAATGATTGATTAATAAGTATCATTGGTTGAGTAAATGATATTGGATGTTATTGTATGTCTTTGGTTAATATGTGGTGATATGAATGTGATGTTTATGCTGCTTTGAGATATGTATGGATGAATGTGATAATAGTGGATTATCTATCTGTGTAATATAAATCATCCATTTATGTTTAAGTGATATTTCTAAATATCTACTGTTTAAAATCCCTTAAGTACAACTTGGACATTAAAATGGCGTTTGGATTCGGTGAGACCGGGATCGGGTTTCCATATTTGGATATCCGAAAACCACACCGATTCCAATTAAACGTTAGGTCGTTAATCCAAGTGGAGCAAGTGAAGACTCGAGGTGTAAGGGCTATACGTCAGTATAACTCTGTGGGTGATTCCGTAATGAGTTTGACGGAATAGTACTTATAGGTTCGAGATGGAGATTTAGGGTGCAAGGGCTATGGTCGTTGACTCTGAGGGTGATTCCAAAATGAGTGCAACGAGATAGTGCCTTCGGTTCCGTTCGAGCCCGGGACGGACTTGTATGGATTGAATGCTTTCAGCACATCGTCAGGAGGCGATGAGCATTCTAAGAGATGTGTTCTATAAAGGTTATCGCAGCCTCAAGTCTCATCAACCGGGAATGGCTAAAACAGGGGAGGTGCAGCAAGGCTTCGTGGGTAGCTCCCACTGGAGAGCAAGATTTACCCCTGTCTAGAAGTCCCTTTATATTCGGCTGTGTGGGGCAGTTGATTGCAACAACTGCCGGGGTTGTCTTGTTCGGGACTGTTCAGTAAGGAATGGTCCCGGTCTTGTGTTGCAGGGGAGTTAGGGTGGCTCCTCGGTACGATGATCTAGGCCACGTACTGTGACGGGCGGTACCCCAGTAGCCCTGCCATTGTATGGAATCCACAATCCAATAAGTGCCAACGGTTTTGATTGTATTACCCACTTTTGTGGCTAGTAGCTGGAATTTAATAGATGTAACAATTTCGGCTATTTCATATTTACTTGAAAACCCTAGACATTATTATAATATCACTGGATTTCCTATCAAACGTTTTGGTTAGCGTAAGGTAAAAACTTTTCCATGTTTATGTGTGGGAAGTCTTACGTGATACCTTTCTTTTCAAAGGTTTTTCTAAAGTTAAGCAATCTTAATCCATTTACTCACACCAGACCCCTGTCTGACCCGAGTGTTTATTTTCTGTTTTATTAAACTCTTGGGTACTCATATTATGTATGAGTAGTCAAGTGATTCAGGTTATCTCTTGACGAATTCTGGAGGAGCTTTGGAGCAGGAGGCTTCAGCGTGTAGATATATAGTTAGAGTTTCCGCTGTGTTGTCATTCTGTATAGTTGTTCTTGTATTGTATTAGACAGAAATGTTATAACTGTCTAAATTGAGATGTATAGTTGAGTACTCTGATGTAAATGATACTATGTATATGTTATATATTATATTTCATTCGTTCCGCTGTGAGATTCTGATGTGTTGTTTTTTTCTTTCTTTTCTTTCTCATTTCTTCTTCTATCCCTTTCTTTCTTAATCAGCGTCGCGACTTCCTGGTAGATGGAAGCCGGGTCGTTAAAACTTCACTGTATTTGAGATATTCTATTGTATTTTATTTCGAATTCTGTTGTTCGTATAGTAGCTTCATGAACTATTATTTATATATTCCGCTGCAATATAATACTCTGTGTATGTGATTCTGTGATTGATTTATTTACTGTATATGCTGAGCTTTGCCAAATTTTAAATTAACAATCTGATATTTTGAGCAATTCAAGTCTGACATGTGTGATTTATTGTCAATTTGAGTGGTTCAAAATATCAGGTCGTTAGAAGGATAGTCACACTAATAATCCGTCTTTTGAATAGTTTGAGTTGAACATGTGTGGTTTATTGTCGACTTAAACTGTCCAAAAAAGCAGGTTGTTACATAAATTAAGAAATGTATCGAAATGTTATATACCTATGATATTTATTTTGGATTGAAATGTTACATATCCATCCCTAAAATTAAATTGGAATAACTGATCACTTCGCCATAAGATAGAAAATTAGATACGGACAACGGGTTGATTAAATTAAATGATTTTAAATTATTGAATTTGGATCTATTTAAATTATTTTGATTTAAAGAAATAAAAAGCGAATTTATAAAGATTGAATTCATTTCAAATTCGAGTTTTGAGATGTCGAATTTAAAAAGTCGAATTTGAAATTCGTTAAAAGAAATTGTTTTAAGAATTTAATTTGAAACTTGAAGTTAAGATTGGGATATGATTGGAACTATAGAAATTAAATTGCTGTAAAGTTTTGAATTTTTATTCGAAGTTTGAAGTATTGCGAGATTAAGGGAATTGATATTTCTAAATTTGGCTTGAGATTGAATTATTTTAAAGAGTTGAACATTGGATTGAATATCGAATTTAAATTTGATTCAAATCGATATTTTTAAATTAAACTTGAAATTGATATAATTTGAAATAGTTCAAAATTAAGAATTTAATCAAAATTAATTCAAATTGAATGTGAAATTAATTGGAATTGAAATCAAAATCAAATTAATTTAAAGTCAAAATTATAATTGATTTTAATTATAATTGAAATCGAAGTTAATTCGAAATGAAATCGATATTCGATCAATTTAAATTAAATTGTGATTGAAAAAGATTTGAATTGAAAGATTTGGAATTGAACTAGTTCGACTTTGAAACTATTTTCAAATAAATTATTTTAATATAGATTGTTTAAAATCTATCTTTCTAAATATTCAAATTATTTTGATTTTCCAAGCTATTTTAATATATAAACCATTTTCAATACTCAAACTATTTTATATTAAACTATTTAAAACTATTCAAACTATTTTTTAAAAATTCAAACTTGTCAAGGTTAGAATGTTTATATTTAAAACATGGATTTAAATGCGAATTGGATTAAAATAAAGTTATAACTAAATGAAAATTCGAAACGATTTTGGAAGTGAAATTTAGATATTGAGGTGAAAATGATTTTTGAAGTGAAATGGAATATTTGAAGTAAATATGATATTTTGAAATAAATGATATTTTGAAATGAATATGATATTTTGATATCAAGTATAAATCGATTTTAAAATGTAAAATACCAATGTAAAATGATGTTTGGTTATTAAAGAGACCGGGGACTCTTATTGGCATACTCTTTATCAATATTCGGACCACTTTGACAACTGTGTACATGGAGGAGACTCTAAAATGAAGTTATTGGATTTGGCATACGTTTGTTAAAATTGAAGAAAGTGAACGATGATGGTTTGGCCATTGCACTTGTGCCAATTTGAAATGACTAAAACATGACGGCTTAGTAGGGTCAAGTAGGCTAGCTACCTGTAGCGAACATCCGTTCTTGGATTTTCTTCTTGGACTTGTCCATACTATTACTTTTGATGTTTGTTTCAATTGGTGCACCTTGATTTAGGATGACCTCCCTTTGACTCGATATGGGACGGTTGGACGCGGTGGGCGATCGTGGCTACGATGTGTTGCCACCTACCCTACGACCAAACTGGTAGTATCCTACCTTAAGCATTGCTCACGTGTCTTTTCATACTTTTATCCTTATACGAGACCACTACGAGTTTGTTTAGGTGTTGTTGTGTCACGGTCCATCCTTATCCCTCGACATGCTGCTGGGGCACTATATGAAAACTGTACGACAATGCTTATATATCCACTGCATTATTCTATTGTTCTTTAGTATGCTAGAATTGGCCCGTACTTCGTATACAGGCTGCTTAGATTATTGTAAACGGAAAGAAAGGGCATTTTTGGAATTTCAAAATGACGCCGAGTAAATTAATTCAAAGAATTTTCTTTATTAGTAGTAGAGATATATAACTCTGATAAATTTGTAAGATTATAATCAAATGTATAGTATAAATAGCTTCAAGAACTGTTTATTTGATTATTATATTTTGTCATTGTGCTACGAGATTCTGTGGTTTTTCTCGTCTTTTCTTAATTTTCTTACTTTACCCCATTAATTATCTGTATTTCGGATTGTTTAAGTTGGACGTGTGGATTATTATCGATTTGAACCTTTCGAAGTGTGGGTTGTCACAAAAAGATTGGTCTAGATGTAAAGCTAGAGGTTTTTGGCCTTAGGATAATTTTCTAACTAAGATTTGAAATTTAAAATATATTTTAATTTTACATGTTATAACAAAAATTTTAAAAATTCAAATTTTTTTGGAAAATTAATTTCTGTTTTATAAATATATATTTAGTTAGATTAGCTAAAACTTAGTTTACTAAGACACACATATATTGATATCTGTATATTACAATAAAGGTTATAATTGAATATATTTATCTTAAATTGTTTGAGATTAATTAAAATAAAAATTTGAAGTTACTAACAATATTCAATTATAATGTCTAACTAAATAAAAAATTTATCTCATAAATGATTAACTATTGTTAATATATATATATACACATATACATACAAAAACTATAAAAGTTATAATTAATATTCATCTTAATTATATAGGATGAATAAAATATTTTTTTTGAAATTTTATATAAATTTTATAAAATGGTGAATTAATGAAATTAAAGTTAACTAAACATGATTTAATTAATAAGATACATATAAATAATATATAGTTAATTAAATTATAATAGTTATAAATAATTTAAACATGTATAATTATACGTATTTAGAAACATGATATAAAGTGAATAGGAAACCCAAATAGATTTTGGAATACACACAAACATATGGTACATATACCTTAATTTCAAACGTATTTAATACTTGAATCACAATGGTACGTCATGAGAAATACATTATTCCTTAAGTCAATATCACTCAAAATATATTGAAGATTAGAGTTGTCCTCCATCATTTGTATGTTAGTAGATTACTTGCATATGTAGTAGTTATTGTGTAAATTCAAGCTAGGGTTGTTATGCGTAATGTTATTAATATATTGCTATGTGAGGTAGCATACATGCATGTATTTGTTGAGAAAACTGAAGTACATACACTATACTTAGGTCATCAAGAAATGATGGGTACAAGTTAATAATTTCTTTCAATTTGTTGTGCAAACTCAAGGTATGAGATTAGGACAAAGACCACGAGTAGGGCTTGTATATGGTACAACCAATAAAGAGTTACCCATCGCTTGTAGCCAATGATTTGTTAAGCAAACTCAAGGTTAGAATCCTAAGGTAAGCGAGTCCTAACACACAGTAGAGAAATCGAAGGATTTTTATATATCTCTTATGGTTAAGGAATATAAAAATCTAGTGGAAGACTAAATAAAAAATTGAAACAAATACATTTAATCTTTCCAATATTATAAAAACATCAGTTATGTTATTAATATCTTAAATTAAATTTGGAGTATAATAACCAACCTAAGATTATTTTTAAAAAAATGATAAGCTCACTAAACCCAACTACACTGATTGGTTAAGGGCGATAAAAATAGAACTCGCTTATGAATGTGTATGATCCATAAAATCTGAATCTTTATAAACTATACCAATTGAAGATTTGGATCTCGATACGGTTAGGTCTCATAACACTTGGGTAGTTGATTGTGACATAGCTCAAGCCTATATGTTGTATACTTTGGACAAACTATTTCAACGATAGCACGAGCACCGACTATCCTTAAAATCTTTAATAACCTTAAAGTTTTGAGTGATCTCATTCCACAAGGCAAGAGATTGCTAAGAAATCATTTCATACAAAAAAGAGTAAGGGCACTATGCAGAGGACCATGTCATAATGATGAAGGGATATATTGTTAACTTCATAAACTAGGTGCTAAGGTTACCAAAGAGTTGCAAATAGATTTAAACCTAGGCTCGCTGACACCGTAGTTTCCGCTATTCATATTGAACTTCAATGTGAACCATTTAAATATGAACATTATCAAGCTACTCAATTTTTTGAGTTCAGTTAAAGTTCATTCAAGGATCAAGGTTCGGTGCTTACTATAAAAGGGAAGGCATCATCTTCGAAAAGTTTGAATAAAGAAATCGTGGACATAAGAAAGCTTAAGTTAATGCCTCTAATGGCAAGGGTGAACGTCACTATTGTCGTAAGAAAGGGCAGTGAAAGACGGTAAAAAAGAAAAAGAAAATAGTTTCCTTCACTCCTAAAGGAATTTTATTATTCCAAACTGTTTTGTAATCAATAAAACTCCTTGGGTTTTAGATACTCAATCTAGACCTCATATCATATGTTATAGGAACTTAGGAGCAAACGACATATGGAAAAAGGGGAAATGAGCCTTCATGTTGCCGATGAATCTTTATTAGATGCAACTGCAGTTATAAACTATCATTTACATCTAATAAATGGATCTGATGTTATTTTGAACAATTGTTATGATGTATTAAATTTTTTTTGTGAGATTATATTTGTTTTAGATTGTCTAAGATTGGATTTAGTTTTCAATGCAAGAATAATATCATGAACATTTTGTTTGATGAAAATAATGTCGACAATGGTGTTTTTAATAATGGCATTTATTTACTTAATTTTAACTATAAATATGATATCAATAATTCTTCTTCTATTAACATTAAAGATAGTTACTTATGACACTGTAGGTTAGGCCATATAAGAGAGGAAGAAGAAGTAGCTAGAGTGGAATTTAAGATCTTTGACTTAAGGTGAGTGTTCAAGCTTGCATTCTATGTATGTTCTAATATGAGGACGTATAGAATATCAATTGTGTGCTTGTCTAGTCAATATTATACATTTACTATAATACCATTCTTTCCCTTTACTCTTGATCATGCATTCAAATTGACAATTAGATGAAAATCGCTATGGTGGGATTGAAGTGTAGTTGCATTCCAGTATATAAACTCTTTAGAGAAGAATATAGCAATTAGATTGAAGGAGGAAAAGGAATTTGATCAAAGCGATCAATGTAGGGCTATATAATTCACGACACCGATGTAACGAATTCTACAACCTACTATTTAAAAATAAAATAAAAATAGTATAACATAAATAAAATTACAAAGAAATTATAAAAAATATAAATAAAATATAAAATAACATTCATATATCATAATCTTAACCTTGAAGTAAAATTCAAGTTGTTTTGATAGTTATATAGAGTTAATTTAAGTATTTATTTTAAATTTAGCCATTCCTTTTTATATAAGATAAATATGTATGTAAATTAAATATAAATTTTACACATTAATGATCTAAATTTGATTTGTAATGAAATATTATTTATGTAAACATCAATTATGGGATTACTAATGAGTAAATTGATTTTGGAGTCTAATAAATTAATTAAAAGTTCTATTTAATTATAAAATATCTAAAGGCTTCGTAATGCCTTTTGCCGATTTGGTGACATCCTGAATTTATTGAGGTATTCAAAAGTGTTTGTATATTGATTTAAATATTTTTTAAGTATTATTTCAATTCAATAAATATCCTTTTATTTATAAAATATTCTTAATGCTTTCAGATGGTGTATAACATTTTTCTAAAAGTGTAATTGCTTTTATAAATCATATGTATATTTGTATTTTTTGTGTAACAAGAAATTTGAATAAATGTGGTTATAATGTCATTCGGCATGAGACTTTCGATAATACTACTCCCATTATTCATCGGACATGTTGCATAGAAAATTGAGGAGATTGAGTGTAGTTTATGAGCACTGAATAAAGAAATGTGTACCACATGGTGGTATGGGACGCCGTTGTGATATTTATTCGATTATTCATAGTAAGTAGATCACGCTCATGTGAAGGGAATATAATTGTTGGATAGTATTTAAGTGTGGCCATGCTCACAGTGGTGAGAAAAATTTGGTATCTATAAATGTAGATACTTTGTATTTGTCTACCATGATGCGCTTATATTATTAGTGTTGGAGAGAACCAGATTAGGCTAGCATCCATCCTAGCAGCCCAATCTATGTATATTTGTATTTTTTACGTAACAAGAAATTTGAATAAACGTGATTATGATGTCATTCGGCATGAGACTTTCGATAATACTACTCCCGTTATTCATCGGACTTGTTGCATAGAAAATTGAGGAGATTGAGTGTAGTTTATGAGCACTGAATAAACAAATGTGTACCACATGGTGGTATGGGACACCGTTGTGATATTTATTCGATTATTCATAGTAAGTAGATGATGCTCATGTGAAGGGAATATAATTGTTGGATGGTATTTAAGTGTGGCCATGCTCACAATGGTGAGAAAAATTTGGTGTCTATAAATGTAGGTACTTTGTATTTGTCTACCATGATGTGCTTATATTATTAGTGTTGGAGAGAACCAGATTAGGCTAGCATCCATCCTAGCAGCCCAATCTCGGGGTCTGCCTCAGATCCATGACACCTTTGGTGAGTATTTCTGGGTAGATGCCTTTAGCTTATGTGTCACTTAGGCAGTAATCTATTACCTATAAGAGCACTCTAGTGTCATGACCAAGACTTCGCATAGATAAGCCACTAATGGATATGCACGACAACCGTTGAGGTAACCAAGACTATATAGTTGGGTTAGGTGACCTATGTGCGTGTGACTTTGGAGCAGGAAAACGACTATTAGTCCCATCCGGTTCTGTGCTGAGTGATAGATAGCCATATACTATTTATACACCTCACTTGAATATAGATATGTCGAGAATGAGTGGTCTTTATATCTATCATATAATTAATTCCCATCAGCACTTACTATGGGTTATATATTCATATAATGATACAGTGTATAGTTATATGGTTGTGATCACTATATGATTTATGGATGTATGATGTGTTTCTTCGTTATATGGACTACATCTATGGATGAATTATAAAGATATTAAGAGGTTCATTCTTATGTTATGTTTATTATTATCACTGACATATCATTTTAGACATAGTCTGAATTGTGTGTTATTTATAATACTCGGGTATGTTTGAGATATTTCAGTTGTAGGTACAAAGTAGTTCTTTGCCTATATGGGATACTTTTAGAGGCTAGTATTTACAATAGGATGATACATCCATTTATGTATTTATGGCTATGTTATTTATTTATTATGATGTACTGATATGACTATGTATACATTGGGCTAGAGATTATCATTTTGTAGACCCACTGATACTTGTATATGTGATATACTGTATTTTATTTAGTATGTTCCAAATTTTTGTACTCTATTTACATTCTATGGTTATGTAATGTTCTGTCTTGGAGGCACATATGTTTATTACTTTGTGCTGATATTAAGTACATTTATGGTAAGTATTATAATATTTGAGATATGTACTAGTGTTAGCCCAAAGGAATATTGACGTATGTTAGCCCAATATTGTCTCATTTACCATATTACTAAACAATATTGCTTAGTGAAACTCTTTGGTAGTATGGATATAGAGGTGGGATGTTTCATTTGGTATTAGAGCAGAGTTATAACAATACATGATATGAAGGGACACAAGTCATTGGCTTAGAGGGACATGAGTCCTTGTCCCTTGGGTATTGGGTAGATTACCTATACATATTTATTAGGCATATATGGTGATTACTGGAAGTAGGCATGTGGAAGTGTATTTGTTATTTGTTTGTTTGGGATATTTGTATGTATGTATATGTGTGTGCGCGCATGTATGTGTGTGTGTATTTCTTATTCTTATTCTAAATCTCACTTCTTTGTGGTAGTGAGTAATGGCTGGTCAATGATCTAGTCGTGTAGATCTCGAATAGTCTAGTGGATTTGGAGGAGTATTCATGACCATAGAGAAGCTAATGGAGCTTGTGAGGAACATTCAGTAGCCTAGTGCTTCCATGACTCCCAATCCTCCCACTCCTCGATTTGACTTTGCTAGGCTATGTAGTGACTATGCTAGCTTTGGAAGGAAGTCCTTCAAAGGCACAGAAGGGGCGATTGAAGTGCAAGCTTGGCTCAAGACTTATGAGCGTTTCTTCATGCGTATGGGGATCACTGACTATAAATGGTCCATATTGCTTCAAGTCAATTACAGTAAAGAGCATTAGACTTGTATGGGCTATTAGTAGTAGAGGTAGATAAAGTTGAGTTAACTTAGGATTAATATAAGACATGAATTGAGTAGAAATTTATTCCAAATGCTGAGAAAGCAACAATGGCCCTAAAGTTCATAGGTTTGAAGTATTGTTGTATGTCTGTTGCTGAATATGTTGCCACTTTTGAAGCATTGTCGAAGTATGGAACGGATCTCATCAATACTCCACTAAAGAACAACTGGAAGTTCACTTATGGTCTAAAAAAAAGCTTTGAGGAATGTTCAATTTACATAGCTGGAAGCTAATTTTGAGAAGCTGGTTGGTACCGCACTAAGATAAAGGAAGTAGAGAGGGAAAGTGAAGATGAGGGGTTAAAGAAAAAATTTGGGTTTGTACAGAAGAGGAAGCTCCCATTTAGGAGGCAAATGCCAAAGTTCCTAATCAAGAAACAAGTCAATAGTAGTACAATTGAAGTTAAGACTCGTTTGAGAGTTTATGTAGTGTGTTATATTTGTAGAGAGAAGGTCACTACTCATGGTAATGCTCTAAGCCTTGTACTTCATCATCTTAACTAGATGCGAAGTTTACATGGAGGTTGGACATTTTGGTTATTTGTGCTTGAAGAAATCTAGCAAGCTAAATGCCCATGAGTCTTTCAGTGAGCCATCTTAGACTATGGGAAAGTTCCAATAGTCCTGGAAGTTATGATCTTATTTAATGATTTTCCTATTAGAACTCTGTTCAATATAGGTGCATCTCATACCTTCGTATCAAAAGAATTAGTTGATTGATTTAATCTTGATGCTATGTGTTTAGTCACACCATTTAGGATTGCGAATCCTATTGGAGGATATGCCAACCTCGGGATGTTATAAAAAAATATTGAAATTGTATTAGGTGGCTATTCTTTCTTTTGTGACATGCATGTGTTTGAATATATGCGATTTGGCATCATCCTTTATTGGGTTGGCTAGATTGATATGAGGCACATATGTTGCCTTGAAAGGGCCGTTACTCTCAGCCATCTAGATTCTATGGAGCGAGTAAGTGTAGCTCTTATGAGTATTAGTAGAAGTTTCAGTGGATTTCTTTATGCTCTAGAGGCTCAAGAAAATGATGAGATTTCTCGAATTCCTATTATTAGAGAATATCCAGATGTTCTTGAACCAACTGCCAATCTTCCTCCTAAGCAGGCTATTGAGTCCGAATTGATACTATTCTCGGAGCTCAATCTATCTGTCGACCTTTGATAAGAATGTCCGCAAAAGAGAATGGGGAGCTTAAGAAGCAATAATCAGAATTAGAGTCTAGGCATTTTAACAGGTCAAGTAGTTCTCCATAAGGTGCCACATTAGTACTTACAAAGGAAGTGAACGGATTTCTTAAGCTGTATATAGATTATCAAAAATTGAATGAGCTTACTATTAAGAACAAATATCCCCTATCTAGGATTGATGATATGTTCGATCATTTAAGTGGAGCCAAAGTCTTTTCATGGCTTAATCTGGCAATTGGATTTCATCATCTTAGGATTGCATGGGATAAAATTTCTTTAACAACATTCGAAACAAGATATGGTTCCTATATATGACTAGTAAAGCCATTTGGATAGATCAATGCTCTAACTTACTTCATTGATCAATTGGATAAAGATTTCAGAGATTACCTGGTCAAGTTCATCTTGGTTTTGATAGATGAAATTTTAGTCTACTCTAAATCTGAAGTGGAACATGAGAAACATCTTAGGACGATATTGAGTATTTATGGTAGAACAAGTTGAAAGCAAGTTTTCAATGTGCCACTTCTGGTAGAAGCAAGTTAAGTTCTTAAGCCATGCTGTTTCAAAAGCCAGTATATTTGTAGACCCAGCTAAAGTATTAGAAGCTATTCAAAACTAGAACCACCAGAAATAGTCTTAGAGATTAGAAGTTTTCTAGGATTAGCCAGATGTTATCAGCGTTTATCATGGATTTGTCAAAGATCGTGCAGCCTCTTACTAATCTCGCTAGGAAGGGAGCTAAATTCTAATGGACAGCTAAGTGTGAAAAAGCATACTAGAAGTTGAAGGATTTACTCACTTATGTACCGGTACTTACTATTTCAGAGGGCAACCAAGATCTGAAGGTTTACACAGATGCATGTGGTTATGGATTAGGTGCAGTCCTTATGCAGAAAGGTAAAGTTGTAGTTTACACATCAAGACAATTGAGGCTGATGAGATATGATACATGTACTGAAAATCTGGTGATATTATTTACGTGGAGAGAGATTTGTTCTATATACTAATCATAGGTCATTGAAATATCTCTTTACCGAGATTGATCTTAATATAAGACAATGACGGTGGTTAGAATTCCTAGCAGCCTATGATTATTAGATCTAATATATGCTGGTGAAGGCAATAGAGTAAAAGGCGTATTAAGTAGGAAGCATCAAGCTATTGTCCTTATGATGATCACAAAATAGAAGAACCTTGAGATATTCATTATATGTGAGATTCATGATAGAAGTTCTATAGCTATTTCAGAAGCAATGTTTCCTAGTCTTGCGGCAAGACCATATTTGATTGATCGGACTGGGGAAGCTTAAAGAAGAGATCCGGTTAATCTTGTGCTTATTCATAGTTTGGAACCTTGTGATGAAGGAGATGATCCTATAGGTTATGTTCCCGATTCACATGGTTTTCTATGGAGGAGGAATAGATTAGTAATTCCTGATATATATAATCTCCAAAAAGAGGTAACGACTGATTACCATCGATTACGTTACACTACTCACCCAGATGGTAATGAGATGTACACGGATATGAAACATCTTTACTACTAGGAAGCAATGTAGTGTGACATTAAATAGTATGTGAAGGAATGTATGACATATCAACTTTTGATGGCTGAACACTAGAATCCCAGTGGTTTGCTTCAACCATTGGAGATTCCTCCGTGATAGGATCGGGTATAAGTGGATTGTATTATATAATAGTTCACATATATAAATCCTTATAGGAATAATATTGTGATTGTTAAAAGCATCAAAGGATTTGGTTGATGGATTACCTCATTCAAGGAGTGAACATGATAGTATATGTGCAGTGATTGATCGTTTTACTAGCCCATCACATTTTACACCCTTAAAGTCACAACTATGCCATATTTTGCAAAGTTATGTATAAAGGAAGTAGTTAGACTTTGTGGGATTCCTAGCTCCATTGTTTATGATTTTGATTCATTCTCTAATTCTAGAATAGTCTTCAGGCAACTTTGGGAATGAAGTTGAATTTTAGCATATCATCCGCAAACTAATACACAAACAGGGTGGATGAATCCGATTCTTGAAGATTTTCTTCGTGCTTTTGTACTTGATTTTAAATATAGCTGGGAAGAATATTTTTTTTGTTGAGTTTGCTTACAATAATACTTAATTGATCTAGCATCGACATGGCTCCATTTGAAGATTATATGATAGACCGTGTCGATCACCATCCCATTGACTTGAAACTGGAGATATATTTGTGTTGGGTACTAATCCAACCAGAAAAGATCAAATTGATCATACCAAGAATGAAGGAGGATAGGGTCATCAAAAATCATATGCTGATTGAAGAAGGAAGGAAATAAAGTTTGAATTTGGAGATCTTGTGTATCTGAAGATATCTCTTTTAACGGGAGTCATGAGGTTCAGTAAATAGGGAAAGCTAGCACCTCGTTGGGTTGGTCTTTATCAAATTACTGAGCGAATCAAAAAGTTGCGTATTGAGTAGCACTTCCAGGTTACTTTTTAGGTATACATGATGTCTTTCATATTCCATAATTAAAAAAGTGCATGCAGTATTTAGGGACTATTGTTAAGCCGAGAGACATATCCGTTTTGTTTGGATAATCGACTTGGAACTCTTATAGCTCTAAAGTAAGAAGGTCCCACTAGTAAATGTGCAGTGGTCCGACAATCTTTTGGATTATACCCGAAAGACCCGAGAGCATATCGAATAGACTTACCTAGTTATTTCCTAGAGCACATGAGTCAGGTATGTTTTGATGTTTTCTTGTTTAAATAGTAAATAGTGTAAATAAGTTAGAAGTTAACTAGCTAGTTATGGATATTCCTTAAAGGGAAATTGCAAGAACATGATTCTCTTAAAAAGGGAAGTCTGTAACAACCCATTGTCGAGAAGCATCTAATTAGGAACTTATAATAATGACTAAATTAAATAAATGAATTTTAATTTAATAAATGTTAAATTATAAGAATAATTTGGGAATTAGATGAGAAATATTTTTATAAAATAAAAGGAATTTTAAAAGTGATAAATACTAATTTGGTACTTAAATAAATTTGGAATTAATTTAATAATTGAGTTTAAAAAGGAATATAATGGAGATAATTAAATTAAATAGATAAAATTATAGAAAATAATTTTATAAAATTATGGATAATGTTTTATTGACATAATAAAAAATAAATATGATTTTTAATTGATTTATATGAGCTTGAACAAGAATGCAAGAGTGGTTTTATGAAAGGAAAATAGAAAATTTAATTAGTCAATAAATCAAGCTCAAAGCCTTTAACGCAAGCCGAACTCTTTGTTCATGGCTGTAGATTTTTCCAAGTCTAGATAATTTCCTTCATTTTATAAATGTATATTCTCACATATGAAACAGAGTATCCTGTAGCTCATAATTCCATCTTCTAAAATTTTCTCAAGGATTCATCTCCTCTCCAAAAATTAAAATAAAATCAAATAAATTACCATAAGTTCCCAAATTTAGAAATACGCTTCTTGACATCATCTTACAATGCTAGCTTAGAAGAAGTACAAGATTCAATCATATTTTGGCTTGGGGAAAATTACCATAATGGCAAAGAGAGGAAGAAGAAGTAGCTAGGTTGGAATTTAAGTTCTTCAATTTAAGGTGAGTGTTCAAGCTCACAATCTATATCTATTTTGATATTAGGTTGTATGGAACATCAATTGTGAGCTTGTTCAATCAAAATTACTTATTTACTATAATATCATTCTTTCGCCTTTTTAATTGATCATCCATTCATATGGAGAATTGGATGAATATGGCCATGGTAGGATCGAAGTGTAGTTGTATACCAGTGTATAAACTCAGTAAGAGAAGAATATAAGAAGTATATTGAAGGAGGGAGAAGGACTTTCATCGAAATTATCAAAACTGGGTTATAGAACTCACAACATAGTTGTGCACCCAATAATCCACCAGTGCGAACGAATTCTTCAAGCTGAAGTTTTAAAAAAGTATAATATAATATAAATAAAATATACAATAACAATCTTATATCATAATCTTGATGTAGAAGTAATACTCAAGTTGTTTTGGTTGTTATATGGAGTTAATTTAAGTATATATTTTAAATTTTTTTTTTTTTAAATAAGATAAATATATGTAAATTAAATATAAATTTTATACATTATAGATCTAAATTTTATTTGTGATAAAATGTTATTCATATGGTAACATTACATCTAACAATTGGATTATTAAGGAATAAATTTATTTTGGATTCTAATAAATTGTAAAAGTCCTATTTGGTTAAAAAAAATGTAATAGCCAAAAATTTGAGCTATAATAATTAATTAACGAATTAATTAAAAAGTAAAAAAGTTTGTGAAATTGTCAGAATCGAGCTACGGGAGTTGCACCATTGTGTCCGTGGCGATTTTCTGATCAATTTCCATATATAACTTGTCGAAATTCGTGTCATGATGGAGAAGATATAAGAGAAATAAGAAATCGAAAAAAATAAAAGAAAAAACAAAAGGTCAGGTCGACCCAAACCTAGCCAGCTCGACCCTAGGGTCGACCACAAAGGCCATAGGTCAACCCCTATAGGAGCTTGGTCGACCCGCTTAATTCTTGAACGTTGTTTCGTTCGTGCACGTCATATTTTGATTTTTCTTCAATCCTGTGCGTTTGTGCTTCCATCCGATGGTTTTCAACGAGCCTATGATGTGGTTGCACCAGATTTAATCTTCAAATCCAATGGCCTAATATCCCTAAGATACATTATAAATAAGACCCTTGACCTTGCTATTTTTCTTATTCAGATTTTTTTCCAATTGGGTTTATTGCCTGAGGATGGGCCCTAAAAACAAATTTTTTCTTGGGAGGAGATCTTTTTAATAAAAATATTCTGTGCCCTAGAAGTAGATCCAAGAAGGCCAAGGAATAGAGATAAGGACTACAATTGAGTGTTTTGTAATTATTTTAGATTTTTAAGTAATTTAAAATAATAGGGTTATCAATAGTTGTAGTTTTTCTGCAATTTTGAGACAATTTTCTTATAAGTTATTTAAAGTTAGTTTTAAAGTTCTTTTCAGTCTATTTTTTTCAGCAATTTTATTCAGCAATTTACACTTATTTGTATTTATCTACATTTTTTTTTGCGTTAGAATTTAGCGTGTAAATGTTAGTTTCTTTTTATTCCTTTTTACGCGAATAAAATATAAGAATATTAAGAAGAGGTGAATTCATTAATATGGATTAAATAGAAATAAACACTGAATTTATAGAAATTAGATGTAAAATAAGAAAGAACTGTAATAAAAGGAAGATAGACCAAAATAGACAAATTTGAGACATTTGCAAGCATGTTTATAACTAGTGGTTATAACTAAAAAGATGGAATAGAAGGGCAACAATTATAACATAAGTTATAATTAAACAGAAAGAACAGAAAATGCTTATTTTAAAACTTAGATTAAGTTAATAATCAAATATAGCAGAAATAATAGAAGAGGCTTATTTTAAAACTTACATTAAGTTAATAAGCAAACATCGAAGAAGGGCCCATACCAACAACATTCCCTTTCAGTTAGGAAATGATGGTCTCACAACAGTTAGGTGAGGTTGGGACATGCTTATGCCAATTAGGGTACAAAAGTGGCCAATAGATAGAAGCTCAAATCTAGGGATTTAGGAAAGGGTAGCAAACTAGAATTTATTTGTTAGGACCAGCACTGACAGTACTCTTTTTCAGACTAGGACTGATGGCATCACAACACTTAGGTGAAGCTGGGCAGCATTCCCTTTCAGACTACGACTGATGGTCTCACAACAGTTAGATTAGGCTGGGCACTCTTATGCTAATTAGGGTAAATAAGAGGTCAAAATAACTGGAGTCGCGGACAATAAATTCAGACTGCTTGGAGATATACTCTTGGAAGTTGTTCATGTATTCTTCTTCTTCTTTTCACTTTTCTTTTCATTTGACTTTGCATGTATTGGTACTTTATGAGAGGGATGATTTTTATTGTTTATGTACTTTGATGATGTGACTGAGATTGTATTATTCATGAGACATGTGTATTTTGTTTTAAGACATATTCTTTTTTGAAATGAAGTTAATTTATATGTGTAGTTATTATTTAAATGTTTTCGCTGTTTTTATTTATTTGTCTCGTGAATTATAGTCTCTGGATGCTTTCGCTATACCTATAATGCACCATATCTTTTAGTGTGCCCTTTTTGGGTATATTAAGGGGGTGTGGGGGTGTTTCAAATTATCTAAAGGCTTTGTGTTTTTTTTGTTGATTTGGAAGTAATATAATGAATTTATTGAATTATTCAAAAGTGTTTGTATATCAATTGAAATACTTTGTAACTATTATTTTTATTCAATAAATATATTTTTTATTTATAATTTTTTTAATGCCTTTAAATGGCGTATAACATTTTTCTAAAAATGCAATTGCTTTAATAAATCATATGTATATTTGTATTTTAAGTGTAACGAGAAAGTTGAGTAAACGTTGTTATAATACGGTTTGGTATGGGAATTTCGATAGTATTCCTCTAGTTATTCATCGGACTTGTTACATAAAATGTTATTATGAAGACTAAGCGTAGTTTATGAGCACTAAATAAATGAATGAGTAAGAAATGGTGGTATGAGACGCCACTGTGATATTTATTTGATAGCTCGTTGTAATTAAATGACATTTGTGTGAAGGGAATATAATTGTTGGAATAGTAGTGTTAGAAACTCTATTGTATGATTTTGATGACAACAACTATACAATCATACATTGCAGGTAAAAGCTTTCAGATTCAACTTGAAGACGACCAGCTAAAGAGAAGAATCATCGATATTAGAAAAGCTATTATAGTGTTTCATTATCAAAGATATATAGCTTATAAAATCTCCTTTAGTAGTTTTTAACACAAACATTGCACGACAAAACTTTTATAAGTTTGCATTATCTCAACAGGCTCACTGCAAAAAATAACATATATCAAACGTCTGCCGATATATATTAGACATCTGACTCTGGTCTTTGATTTAAAAAATTAATATGTATCAAACGTCTGTAAATACATATTAGACATCTGACTCTGGCCGCTGTTTATATATATATATATATATATATATATATATATATATATATATATATATATATATATGGACACACACAGACACTTATGCTGGGTAATGGGCAAAATCAATGGACAATCACCTGCTTTGTTCTAAAGGTTACTTCCGTATCTCTTCAACGCACCTCTTCCTCATCAATAATTGCAACCTTTAGACTAAAATAGAAAACACTAAGGGATGCTACTCTTCAACAAAACTCTTCAAACTCTATAGATATGTAAAGATTCTAAGAAACAAACCACTTGAATTTTTTGAATCTTATATCTATACTCTTTGCATACTCTGATTTCTAAAAGCATTCAATATATCAGTTTTACTACTTCCTAAAAGCAAAGCTTCACGTATACATACTGCTCAAAGAAGATTATAGGAAGATTTATACCGTATAGTGAAAATCAATGTTACCAAGAACACATACTTTTCAAGAAAATATTTTTTGTATCAAGCCTATTCCTTCGGGAAAAGCGAGGATTGTTTACTACTTAAGGCCGAAGTGGAGCCTCGGGATTGGACATAGGACGGGAGGATCGAACCGGTATAAAACTTTGGTGGGATTGTTTCTTTACGTTTATTTACTTTACTCTGCTAGTTATAAGTTAATGTCTTATTACACTTGCATATCAAATATAAATACATGATCCATACACTCGTTCATTTGGTATCGATCGGAGCATGGTTATCTTAATTCACAGTAGCACGTAATTGAAACATATTTAATATAGTAAGAACATTTCAAGAAGGACAATCTACTGCATGTCCTCCACCATTCATTGGATGCAATTATGCTTACTGGTCTATACATATGCATATTTTTATAGAAGCAAATAGTTTAGAAAGTTGGCAAGCAACACAAGGTAAATATATATCACTAGAAACAAATATAAGAACTTGGACAGATGCTCAAAAAAATACAGCAACAAACAATGCTAAAGCCATTAATGCTTTATTCTGTTTACTTGACAAAAATGAATCTCGCGTGTAATATTGTGCATTACTACATAAGATATATGGTGCGCACTACAAATCACTCATGAAGGCACTATCAAAGTTAAGCAAACGAAGATTTCTATTTTACAAAATCAATTTTCATCATTTAAAATGAAAGAAAATGAATCTATTAGTGATATGTATACTAGATTTCAAACTATCCAACATGATCTCATGGCACTTGGAGTTAAATTTACAGGTTTTGATCTAGTTACACGTATTTAAATTCCTTAACTAATGAATGGGAATGAAAAGTGTTAGCCATCAAAGAGGTTAATGACTTATCTTAACCAAAAGTTGAAGAATTGATAGGAAATTTGATGTCCTACGAAGCAAATTTGTAGGCAAGAAAAGAACAAAATCATAAAAAAATATAGCTTTTCAAGCCAATTATAATGATTCAAACTAAGATGAAGATGGGATCGTATTCATAGCCAAAAATTACAACAAGTTCAATAAGTTCAAAAAGATGATGAAATCGCAAAACAGAGGAAATTCAAATTCATCTAGTCAAACTTTAATCAAGTGTTTTGGACGTGACAAATTCGAACACATGATGAAACAATGCCCAGAACTCAATAATGACAAAAAGAAAAGCAAGTTCAAGAAATTTAAGAAATTAAAATGATCTTTTTAAATAACTTGGGATGACTCAAATTCATCTTCATCTTTAGACAATGACAGTGATAGCAATTCTGAACAGGCCAACATATGCTTCAGGGCAAACACCAAGGAGGTACATCTTAATCTTACTTAAAATGAAATTTTAGAACTTAGCATGGATTAGATGACAAATATAGAGAAACTTAAAAGCTAAATAAAGAATATTTTGCTAAAATTAATCAGATAGAACTTGAAATAGGATTATTAAAAGATGAGAAAACCATTTTAGAAGAAGAATTAGAAACCTCACAAGAAAAATGTAAGAATCAATCTATACAAAATGATTCATTATCACGTTAAATAGGAAAAGTTAAACTAGAAAACGATGATATCAGAAAAGAAAATGTTATATCAAAGAATGATCTAGAAAGATCAAAATCCAAAATTTCTTATCTTAACGATAAGTTAAACAAGATTACGAATAATATTTCAAAATTCAATAAAGGAAAGCAAAATTTGGATAATTTAATCAAAATTTCTAAACCATCTGGAAATCGTAACGGATTAGGATCTAAGAGAACTTCAAAACATAAACCTATAGTTCACTGTATAAAAGGTTCAAGAAGTCAGATACTAAAGAAAAGGTTTCTAACTCTAAAATAATTAAAATATGGATTCCAAAATCTGGTAATAAACTAGTTAGACAAAAACACATAGATAACTATTTAAAATTTTTTGTTCATAATATGTTTTTTCTAAAAGGACCCAAACCCTCATAGGTATGGTTACCTTCATTTTCTAACAATTAGGACCCTAAACAAAGAAATTGGGTACCAATTAAATTGTTACCCAGAAGAAAATCTAATAACAAGGAGAAATGGATACTTGATAGCGGATGCTCCAAACATATGACCGAAAGTGCACAAATGTTGTCAAACATAACTACAAAGATGGTGGTACTGTAACTTTCAGAGACAATTCAAAAGAATTTGTCATTGCAATTAGAGATGCCATCAATGTTGTTATGTCCACTTCACCTGTTATTTCAAATGTTCTTTTAGTTAAAAATCCGAAACATAACCTTTAAAGCATTAGTCAACTTTGAGACAATGATTCAAAATTGATTTTGAAAAGATAAATGCAACATATTTGACTAAAATAAAAATCTGGTATTTGAAGGTTTAAGAAAAATAAATATCTATTTTTAAATATGAAATTTAATAACTTTAATGATTTATGCCCATCTACAGATTTTAATGATCCATGGACATAGCACAAACAATTATGTCACATAAATTTTAAGTTTATAAACAAATTAGCTAAACATTATTTGGTTAGTGGTCTTTCAAAAACAAACTGTAAATTTAAAAACTTATGTGATGCATGTCAATATGGCAAATTAAAAAAGAGTTCATTTAAGTCTGAAAAGTAAATTTCTACCAAAAATCCATTAGAAATATTACATCTTGATTTATTTGGTCCTACTCAAGTACGTTCAATAAATCACAACAAGTATGTTTTTGTTATTGTAGATGATATTTCAAGATATACATGGACACGGTTTTTAAAACATAAGAGTGATATGTTTGAAATGATTGAACTTTTTGCTAAAAGAATTGAAAGCTTAATGAGTCTTAAAATAAAGAGTATAAAAAGTGATCACTAAGGTAAATTCGAAAGTGAAAATTTTGAAAATTTTTGTAAGAGAAAGGGAACTACACATAATTTCTCATTTCCCCGAACACAAAATGGTTTTGTGGAAAGGAAAATTCTAAGAATGTGCCCGAACTATGCTTAATAGTAGTAATCTGCCAAATTATTTTACGCAGAAGCTGTATTTACTGCTCGTTATGTATTGAATCGGGTTACATCACGTCCTTTAACCAAAAATACCTGTTATGAAATTTTTTTTGTGAAAAACCCAAGTATCATACTTTCGAATATTTGGTTCAAAATGTTTTATTATAAACACTAAAGATAATCTTGGAAAATTTAATTCAAAAGCCGATGAAGGAATCTTTATCGGATATAGCAAAGATTATAGAGTAGTTAATAAATATACTAGCACTATTGAAGAAAGTGTAACGTATCATTTTATGAAAAAATTTCCAATAGTAAAAACAACATTGATGATGATATTGTAAGAAACCATCTGAAAATAACAAAACTGTACATTACAATAATGAGAATACCATTTATAACGACAATACGTTAAGATCACTACTTCGTATTTTAAAAAACCATCCAATCAACAATATAATTGATGATTTAAACACAATTTTTTTTACCAGATATCAAGTAAATCAAATTAGTCACATTGCATTTATTTCAAATTTCAAACATGAAAACTATAAAGAAGCATCGATTGACAAGCATGGATTATTACGATGCAAGAAGAACTCAATCAATTTGAAAGAAATGAAGTATGGAAACTTGTACCAAGGCCTATGGATCAATCCATAATCGGGACAAAATGGGCATATAAAAATAAAACAGATGAAAATGGAAACAATATTCGTAACAAAGCAAGGTTAGTAGCACAAGGGTATAATCAAGAGGAAAGCATTGACTATAAAGAAACATTTTCTCTAGTCGCACGTTTAGAAGCCATCCGAATGTTACTTTCTTTTGCATGTCATCATAACTTTAAACTTTTTCAAATGGACGTAAAAGAGCCCTTTTAAATCGTTTTATCAAAGATTTGGTTTATGTTGAGCAACTTCTATTGTTCATACATGAAAATTTCGCCCAACATGTATATAGAATAAAGAAAGCTTTATATAGTTTAAACCAAGCATCTCGTGTTTGGTATGATAAACTAAAAACTCATTTAATAAATGCTGGATTTTAAGTCAGAAAAATAGATAAAACCTTGTTTATAAAAAGAAATTATAATGATATTTTAATTGTCCAAATATGTGTAGATGACATACTATATGGATCAATTAAAGAAAATCAATGTAACGAATTTGCAGACATCATGAAAAATGAATTAGAAATGTCCCATATAGGAGGATTAATTTTTTTTCTTATGATCACAGATTAAACATTTAGAAAATGGTAATTTTATAAATCAACAAAATATTGTCACGATTGATTAAAACGTTTTGGAATGGAGAAAACATCGAGTAAATCAACCCCCGTGAGCATAAGAACCCACTTGGACAAAGATGAAAACAGAAAGGATTTTGATCAAAAATTATATCAAACTATAATAAGATTACTATTATAATCAACAGCAAGCAGATCCAATATCATAATGAGTGTGTGTCTGTGTGCAAGATTTCAAGCACAACCTAAAGATTCACACTATCGAGTAGTTAAACATATTTGCGTTACTTAACTAACATAAAGATTACGGTCTTTTCTATCCTAAAGATAGTTTTTTCGAACTTGTATCCTATAGTGATGCGGATTTCGATGGTTGTAAAATTGATAGAAAAGTACAAGTGGCACCTGTCACTTTATCGATCAATCTCTAGTCGCTTGGTTTAGCAAAAAAACAAAATTGTATATCACTTTCAACCCACGAAGCAGCGTATATTGGTGCTGCCTACTATAAACTTATCTAAAAATCCAATAAATCATTCCCGAACAAAACATTTAGATATTCATCACTATTTTCTAAGAGATAATGTTGAAAAAGAAATAATAACTCTAGAATTTGTAAATACTGAAAATTAGATAGCCGATATTTTTACAAAACCACTAATTGTACAAACTTTTATTAAGTTAAGATGTGAACTAGGTATTATTTCATTAGACGACTTATAATTCAATATTAAAATAAATATTTTTTATCATTAAACTCTATTTTGTTTTCCTAGCTTAAATTTTATAATAATTATTAACCTCTTAATTTTTTATTTTTTTGCTAGCTGAAATTTTTTGAGAATTATTAACCTTAAATTTATTTTTTCCTAATTTAGCCTATAAAGTCAGTATATATATATATATATGTATATATATATATATATGTATATATATATATATATATATGTATGTATATATATATATATATATACGAAATTAATCAAAATTTTTATATCCAAATTTTAAATAGGGAATTCAATTTCTAAACAAACATTATATAATGTCTTCTGATAATGATGCCACTTATACCTCTCCAACTAAAGTCACTCCTACATCATCTCCATCCGTAAACATCATATCTTTACCAACTTACCATACTGGATTTTCTCTAAAAGGTACGAAAGCTAAACATGGAATCGATCTAAAATCATCCTCTCTCTCTCAGATAAAGTCGATGACATTCATCATTATCAACAAGAAATAATAGGGGTTCAAAGACAAATGTACTATGAATAATGCCATCAACGAGCACATTTAAACTTCCTTGAAAAATGTATCCTCGCAATATGTGGTCATTCATCAACGAAAGCTGCATACAACAGAAGTTTCCATGTTTACAAGAAACTCCTCCAAGAGCACACAAGATCACCCATGAAAGTTATGGGGAGAAGGGACATCGCACATAGAACACAGTCCTGTTCATCCTCACTGGTCTCCTCTTAGGTCGTCAACCGAGCAGACCAAGATCGAACCGAATTCATGGGAGAAACAAAACTACCATTCTCCAAATTTTCCTACTAACAATTGAAGAAGTATTCCGTAAATAAGGATGATTGATATATATATATATATATATTAAATAAACATGTTTATTCATAATCATTTGTAATTCCTTCACTTTAATAAATTTTGTTTAGAAATAGCACAGTACGCAGAGGTAATAAGAATAACTATGCACGATCAGACGTTTGATAAAAATACGTAGACGTCTGGAAACAAGCTTGGTAGCATTACTATTTCAGCATAGACATCTAACATATCATCAGTCATCTAAATTCGTGAACAAAAATTTGTTCTTCAGCATAGATGTTTGAACATAATCCCAAAAGCCCGAGAGTTTGTTCCGTCGAATAAAAACCAAATGGCTTCAGCACAAACATCTGTGGAAATACCTAGATGTCTGATGAAACTCTCTGGAAAAATAATTTTTTCACAGACAGATGTCTGGACTTCCGCTCAGACTTATGTTTAACCCTTCTGTCTACAAAATCATCCTCGGTCAGATGTTTGCTCTCCAAAATAGACACTTGACTTGGCCTGATCCCGCACCTGTTCATCTCTATATATATTATCTTTTACCCCTACTTCACTTTTCACCGTTCTCTTTCTCCAAAACATCAAAAACCCAGAATTACCAAATTCAATTCCTCTTTTAAAATTCCCCAAATCAATGGCTCCGAAGGCTAAAACTCCAGTTGCCAAACGTTGAAAAGCTGTTGCAAACCAAAGTTCATAGCTCCTTCTCAACAATTCATCACCCACCATCACATAGAGGAGTGTATTATGGAAAAAGAAAATGGCAAACAAAAATTACAGGAATTGGAGAAGAAGCCTCTCCACTCAGGTCCATTTATCCCATTCACCGTTTCATTCACTATGATGCTTTGGATCTAACTAAAGAAGCTCATATCTACCACCTAATTAACTATGACGACAATGTTGGGAGGATAGATCAACTAGAGGTATTCTTCTTTTTAATTAATCTTTATTCCTTAAAAATTTGGAATCCTTCTGATGAGGATAACTGAATTTGGAACAGTATTTATGGATACATAATAAAATTTAATGTTGAAATGTTTGGACAAATTCTCAATTGTTCTTATGTGGGAATTCGATTACAAGAAGTTCTCGATACATGATATGCCTCCAGAGATGCTATTACTCATCCTATTTGGGAAGACGGTATGGGGAAATTAAAAAAAATCTAGTTTCCATCGAGGAATACAACTTAACCGTACGCTCACGAACACAGTCACCCCTAGGTTAGGTAGTCACGAACAAGTATATGAAGATGATCATAAAGCTTTGTATGCTATTTTTGGTCATATTGAAGTCAATTGGGCACAATATATTTTCGACCAAATTAAAAGCTTTTGGACACCTACACATCGTAGCATGGTCTATGCCTCATATATCATAAAAATTCTACCGTCATTAGGAATTCCTTCATATCTCTCCCAATATGAATAAATCTTCTTTAAAGATAGTGGCATTAGACTTCTCTCTCTGACTCATCTCCCATAAAAA
This sequence comes from Allium cepa, assembly GCA_030765085.1. NCBI lineage: Eukaryota > Viridiplantae > Streptophyta > Magnoliopsida > Asparagales > Amaryllidaceae > Allium > Allium cepa. The sequence continues at coordinate 396,517,394 of CM060938.1, read as the reverse complement.
CCACCAAGCATAATCCCCTTTTCCCAGTACTAACAATCTTAACATAAGCACCTCCAACTCGACCTTCCCAACCTATTAGAGCTTCAGCACATATAGAGTATTATACTGATTCCAAAATATAAGAAGCCAAAATTGCAACGGGACATGGAGAGAACTATCGAGATGTTGCACTTCAAAACCAATGTCTCCTCTCCTTAGACCAATAAGTGTTAAACAAAAAATGTCTCGCTTGGAATGATCTTTTTCTTCGTGCATGACTAAAATAGAGAAGACGTTAGAAAAAGGCATTTCCACTTTAGGAAAAGTCCCCAAAAAGGTTCATGGTCGTTCCTCATCTCAGTCTTCGTCTTCTTCATCCCCAACACCACCACTACCATTGTGTTTCAATCAGGACTGTATTCAGGCACAGGGCCTTCACAAGAACCACTACAACATTCTCGTCATGGCAAAGCGCCAATTTGTCTTGATACCGAAGAGAGCGAAGGTATATCATATCCTTTGCAAGATCCTCAGGCTCCACAAGATCCCTAACACTATAGTAACTACATGTCATTACAGGGTCTTTATATTCAAGAGGATGAGGAGTACAATGACCAGTCCCAATGGCAACATAGTGCATATGATGAAGACTCATCTAACTTCTGGGGTTACTAGAACTATCAGTAAGCTTTTATTTTATTTTAATCTGTTAGGTTTTATGTATCCTCAGTTTGATTTTTCCAAACAATGTGTTTGTATAACTATTAAAACTTATATGTTATTCTATGTTCTTTATATTTTCCATATTTTATTCTTTGCATATTTTCTTTTGATAATGCCAAAGGGGGAGAAATATCATACTACACGTATATAAGGGAAGAATCACATTCAAGGGGAGTTATATGTCTATTCCATAAAGTGATTGTATAGTTTCATCATCAAAAAGCAGGAGAACATTAGAACCTCTATCCTATGATTTCGATGACAACAACTATACAATCATACACATATCATATATTCCATCTATTTGCAGGTAAAAGCTTTCAGAATTTAACTTAAAGACGACCGGCCGAGGAAAGGAATCATTGTATTAGAAAAGCTATTATAGTGTGTTATTATCTAGATAATAGCTTGTAAAATCTCATTTAGTAGTTGTTGACACAAACATTGGACGACAAAACTTTTATAAGTCTTTATTACCTCAATTGGCTTACTACAAAAAATAACATATATTAGATGTCTGTTAGTATATATCAAATGTCTGACTATGGTCTCTGATTTAAAAAATTAATATGTATTAGACATTTGTAAATACATATTAGACGTCTGACTCTGGCAGCTGTTTAAATGCACACACACACAAACGTCAGTGCTGGGCAACGGGCAAAACCAATGAACAATCACCTCCTTCATTCTATAGATTGCTTCCTTATCTCTTGAATGCACCTCTTCCTCCTCAATGATTGAAACTTTTAGACTGAAATAGAAAACAATAGCAGATGCTACTCTTCAAGAAAACTCTTCAACATCTATAACTTTGTAAAGATTCTAAAAATAAACCACTTGAATTGTCTGAATCTTATATCCATACTCTTTGCATACTCAGATTTCTAAATACATTCAATATATCAGTTTTACTACTTCCTAAAGCCAAGCTTCACATACACATACTACTCAAAGGAAATTATAGGAAGATTTGTAATGTACAGTCAAAATCAGTGTTATTTAAAATACATACTTGTTAAGAAAATATTTTTTGTATCAAGCCTATTCCTCTAGGCAAAGTGAGGGTTATTTAATAGTTAAGGCCAAAAGAGATCTTCACGACTAGACGTAGGATGAAAGGTCTAAACCAGTGTAAAAACTCTGGTGTGATTGTTTCTTTATGCTTATTTACTTTACCGTGCTAGTTATAAGTTAACATTCTTAATACACTTGCATGTTAAATACAAATACACGATCCATACACTCTTTCAAGTAGTACATGAGGCCATGATCATAGTAGTGAGCAAAGTTGGTGTTTATACATGTAGACACTATGTGTTTGTCTACTATGATGTACTCGTATTATTAGTGTTGGAGAGAACTAGTTTAGGCTAGCATCCATACTTGCATCCCTATCTTGGGGTCACGCCTTTGATCCATGACACCTTCAGTGAGTATTTTAAGGCTGGTGCCCTTAGCCCTTGTGTCACTTTGGCCAGAAGTCTATTACATATAGGGGAACTTGCAGGTGTTACCTGGAGAATCGACCAGGCAACTAGAACGTTCGGCATGCAGGGTCGTACTAGGCACAAATGAGCACTCGACACGTTTGAACGTTCGGCAGTCAAGGGTTGTACTCGGCATTGAAGAACGTACGTCCATCCAGGTTTGCACCCGGCACGAGACCTTCAGCATTTCACTCGGCACTCCCTCCAGTCGGCCTGCTCTTCACTCGGCATACCCTTTGTTTGGCACATCCCATGCTTGGCATACCCTTTGTTCGGCACATCCTGTGCTCGGCATATCCTTTGCTCGGCATGTCCTGTGTTCGGCATTCCCTCTACTTGGCGTATCCTTTCACTCGGCATCCACGCCTCACTTGGCATCCCAGCATCGTTCGGCCCGCTTCCTCCATTCAACAGAGAGATCCATCGACTTGGAAAGGACGGCTCGGCATGCCGACCGTTCGGCATGTTCCACTCAGCATGCAGGGCGCGTCCTATCTAGACCGAGCTGTCTAGCCATCTGGCCCACCAGGGAAGTCCAGCCCACATTCGTCTATAAATAGAGGGGCAGGGGCACAGAAAAGGGGGATCAGATTTCAGAGAACACAGGGGAGACTCTGCCTCATCCAAACCTCATCCAAGACTTCTACTTTTATTTCACAATTGTATTCGAATACTAAAAAGCGGATTGTATCTGTAATCAAGTTTAAAGTGAAGAAATAAAGGATCAACTTCAAAGTGGACGTAGGCTACAACGCCGAACCACTATAAATTCTGTGTTCTCGTCTCCCGCATTTTAATTTATATTATCTTCTCTATTTTAATTTATCTTCTTCATTAATCTCTCTACACAAACTCTCTAAGGGTGCCAGTGACCAATTTTGGCACTAACAGTAGGGTCGTTACCTAGGCTTCATGTAGAATGTCCAACAATGGATATGTTTCACTGTCCGTCGAGGTTACCAAGACTGTAGAGTTAGGTTAGATGAACCATTGAGTGACTCTGTATAGACAAATGGCCATTTGTCACCCATCTGGTTCCATGCCGAGTTATAGATAGACATATATTATTTATACACCTTACCTGAGTATAAAGATGTTAAGATATGACTCTAATTGGGACCTTGTGTCTATCCTATTGTCAATTCTCATCACCACTTATCGTGGATTATATATACATATGATGATATGGATGTATAATTGTGTGGTTGTGATCATTGTATGATTGATGTATGTATGATGTGTTTCTTTGTTATTGGGCTACATGGATGGATGAATTATACACATATTCAGAGCTTCATTCTTTTGTTATGTTTATTATTGTAACCGACATATCTTTGTAAACATAGTCTAATCCATTTGTTATTTATAATGTCGATCAGTCCGATATATTCTTTGTGTAGGTATGAAGTATTTCTTTGGCTATATGGGATGCTTCTGGATAGTTACACTATGATGATACATTCCTTTATGTATATTGTAGCCACATTATGTATTTAATATGGTGTACTGATGTGATGTATGTATACAGTTGGCTAGAGATTATCATTTTGTAGACATATCGAGCCTTTGTATATGTGATATATTATATATTATTTGCTATATTATAACTCTATGCACTCTATTTATATCATGTGGTTATGTATTAATCTGTCATGAAGGCATATGTTTTAGTACTTTATGTCGATACCAAGTACATTTATGGTAACTAGTATATAATTTAAGACATGTACCGGTGTTAGCCCAAAGGAATATTCATGTGTATAAGCCGAATATCGCTTCATTCTCCATATTTTAGATAGTATTACTTGGTGATACTCTTTGGTAGTATGGGTGCAGATAGGGATGTTTCAGTTAATGAACTATATGGTCTTGTACACACTAATGTGTGTGGCTCAATGCCTGTAGTGACTAAGGATAATTCCACTTATGCTGTAACTTTTACTAATGATTTCTCAAGACCAGGATAACTAACTTATGAAGAATAAATTTATTATTTGTGAGAAATATAAAGAGTATGAGAACGAATCAGAAAACTAAACGAACCATAAAATAGAATACTTTGATCTAATCGAGGATGTGAGTATGCAGAACAAGAACAACAATAGTACTTAAAATATAGTGGAATTATCTCTTAGGTTACTCCACCTTATATTCCATAAGGTTTTCGAAGAAAAGAGACCGAACCTTGTTAGATATGATTTCATTTATTATGAATGGAGTCGGTTAACTCTTTCCTACGTGGGATACACATTATAACCTAAGTTGCATATGTTGAACTTGATGCCTATTAAATCTATGCCAAGACATCATATGTGATGGGGCATGGGAAGAAACCCCTTCTTAAATATTTGAAAGTGTGGGGTTGTTAAGCCTATAGTATGAATGTTGGTCCCAATAAGTTAAAGGAAAGATCGGTACTATGCAAGTTTATGGGGTATCCCAAACATTCTATGAAATATATTTTTTATACCACAGAGGAAAAAAGTCATTGTTTGTCGACATCCTGTCCTGTTAAAAAATGAATTTATATCAAAAGAAATTAACGACAAAGATGTAGACATGTATGAGATTTGAGGAACTAACACAAAAACTGAAAATTCTCCAATATACGCAACCTATTAAAAGGTGCAGCAAGGAATTTCACACATCAGAGAGATACTATAGTTTACTCATGGATGTCAAGAAAGAGGTATATGTCCTAGAAGATAACACCCCTCTCATATTCCTACAAGCACTATAGAGTAAACGCTCTACATTGTGTCTTGAAGCTTAAAATTTCAAGATGGATTCACTTGAATAGAGATTTAGCCAACCTTGGAATTAGCCTAGTGCATTGTAAAAGCAAAGGTTAACTACTAATCACTAGGCTTTGAAAATGTAAAATGATGATGAAAGCAAGCAAAGAAAAGTATATGATAGCAAACATAGAGTGGTTCGATAAGCTTGCCTATGTCCACTATGATATGGAATTACAAGAGAATAATAAAAAATAAAGAACTTAAGACTAAAAAGTTAACTAATCTCAAGTAATTAGGGCTTTGATTTGCTATGAGGAGAGCTCCAGAAAGAGATAATAATCAAAATTGTAATAATTTTCAAGCCCTTTGAACTGAAAATGCACTGGATATATACAGTGGCTGAAATAGATGATGTGTGGCTGAGGATGCGCCATAAAATAGATGCAAAGCATGCCTAGCCATTGATCTGGTCGCATAGGCTGATGGAAGATAGTTGTAAAGCTAGAAAGGAATGAGTGGATGAGAAGCATGCTAATTATCCTTCTATACAAGATGCAGGCTTTGCATTTAATGCGCAGCAAATGCTAATGGTAAGCCATGGGAGTAGACATGCATTTTCCCCTTTATAGTGGTACTTTATACAGTAGGGTGTATGGTTTTTCGTTCACTTTTGCATGCCTATATGGTAAGGCAGATGAGTAATTTTGGTCAGGCCGTAGGTGATACTGGAAGCTAAATGCTGTTAAGGATAAAGGTGAAAAGATTGTGTCGGGCCGATTGAGATATGGCAGGATAGGCTGGTAATGTTAGGCTAGATACAATTTATGCTTGATCTATGCTTAACAAATGAACTTGCTGTTGAACCATTTGGAGAGTGTCGATCGAATATAGATCTTGTCTTAATGGACTAGTCTGGAGCCAAACTAGATGTAGGCTGCCATAAGTGGTTCAGTTGCATAATGCCTGAGTTTGATGAGAGTTAACTGATGCTAAGGACCAAGTTACAAGAGAGGTGCCGAGCTGTCTATGAGATGACAAAATGGACTGCTTGGGATCGATTGAAGGCGGCTGTGATGAAGCAGGGCCAAAGATGGATCACTCTTGAACCGGTCTAATCTGAAGAGTAGGCCAACAATTGATTTGGGGTGGTGCTGAGTAAGAGGGTTGACCTTAAGCCATCCGAAGCGTGCATTGGCATGAGAAAGCTGTTTGTTGGAAATTCGGGCTGGCATGGACTATGCTAGGTTAGTTTTTTCCTTGTTCGATAGGTTGGCTATTAAAGATGCTTTGGGTTGAGATAGCCGGTCGTTGACTTAATGAACTACTGAGAAGATGGGCTGGTTTGGGGCTAGCTTAAATTGGGTCGATACGGGAAGATTGATCGATGATTACCTAGTTAAGATTTGATTGGACCACACTATAGCTGGAAGGGCTTGCTAATTACTTGAAAGAAAATCAAGCAACAGATTCCATGTACGAAAACTAAGTATGGAATTTAGATGACATACCAAAGAGATATAACCCAATGGATGCAAATGGATCTTTCAAAAGAAACTATATGCAAATTGAAAGTTAGAGACCTACAAAGTGAGGCTAGTCGTGAAACATTTCTATCAAGTCCAAGGTGTTGATCATGATGACATATTTTCTCCCTTATCCATGCCTAAATCTGTTCATATGTTAATTGCCATCGCCACGTGCTATGATTACGAAATATGGAAAACGGACATGAAAATAGCATTTATAAACGGTGATTTAAAAGTGATAATTTACATGTCGCAGTCCAAGGGTTTTGAGGTCAATAGAAGCAACGGAAAGGCTTGTATGTTGTTATGGTCAATATATGATCTTAAGCAAGCTCCATTGAGTTAGAATAAGGGTTTTGATAAAGTAATCAAACAATTTTTTTATCATAATATAGAGGAAGCCTGCATGTAATAGAAAGAGCAAATGCAACGACCCAGAATTTTGGGGCATTTGAAATTGGAATATTTAACTGATTTTGAATATTTAAAAGTTAATTTTTAACTTGAATTTCAAATATCACTAATTCTGGGATAATTAAATTATTGAATCAAGTTACTGGAAATTTGGGTAAAATGTTAAATTGGGAGTTTTAAGCTCGTTAAAAATAAATTGAAGTGTTGTAAATTTTATATTAATAATATGGAAGGGATAGAACTTTTAAAATTGAATTTAAAAGTGTTTTGTTCAGTTTTAAAAATATATCATTTCAAATTAATGTTTAAAAATAGCTTTCCAAGGCACGAACTCAGATTCTGACGAAACCGATTCTCCGTAATAGTGTATTATTATCGAATTTTGATTTTTATAGTGTTTGGAGTTAACGTTTGGCCGTACGGTATGTAAACGCGCTGAAATTTATATCGAAAATTCAATACAATAATTGGGTTCAAAAAAGCTATCTTCTCCATACGATTGAATTTGGACTCAAAACCATTCCATTGCGTTTGGAATAGTAGTATAACATTACGAATGCCTAGTGGCACGCCTCGATAGGGTGTCATGGTTTTAAGCTACAAATTCAAGTCGATGTAAATTTAAATTTAAATATAACCTACACTTTGCTTGACTAGTCAATGAACTTCACATCAGCATTATCCTTTCACCTCATTTCGAATCACTGTAGCAAGTATATTCCCACATGCAAACTTCCTTTCAAATATCACTTTTCCCCTTTATTTCATTTCATAGCCGACACAGTATCAAATAAAAATTAAAACTTAAAACTTAAAACATAGAACAAATCACAAGTTCATTCTCATGTAAAAAAGAAAAAAATGGTCGCAAACAGACACCCTTTCAAAATTAATCTCGTTCCTCCCTTCCCCATTCCAAGCAAAATCGAACTCGATATCACGTAGCTTTTTCCAGTTCAAACCAAGGCAGTCGAAGGAGGACCGGAGGCTAGGCAAGGGTTTATCGATCGATTTTGGGGTTGTCTCGACTCGAGCTCGCATGCGAGTGGAGAGGCACACCCAAATAGTGGTCGGAGATGAGGTTGAATCGACAAGGGGTTCAACGAGATTTCTTTTGAGGTCACGCCGTTGTCGAGGAGGGTATCATCAGGTACGAAATTCGATAAGCATTCATACGTGGCTGGAGGGGCTGTGCGCTCGTATGGAAGAAGTGAGGAGGCGCACGTGGAGTGGGTGGTTCAGTGAATTTTTGGTTGCGATGGTATTGACATCAGTGACGTAAGGGTGGAGTCATGTTCGATGATGTATTAAGGTGTAAGATATTTTCATGTTTTCATTATATTTAATATAAGTGTATATGTATATATCGGCTAGGGAAGAATTTATTAACAGTGAAGTAAATGTTTATCTTTGGTATTTGCTGAAAAAGAAAAAAATTATTATATAAAAGGTATAAAAAACCTTTTTCTAGTTTGAGAAAAAATATATAGATATAAATTTATTTATATAAAATATATATACATATTTCACTTGCTAGTTATTTTTAAGTAATGGATTTGGTGATTAAATTGTACAATTAACTTATTTAATTTATTATGGTTACTAAAAGATTTTTTTTAAAAAAAGGGGAAATTATCTGTCTAAATAAAATTATTAGTTTAAATTAAATTATTAGGTGGAAGTTAATTTTTAGATTACTTCAAATATTAATAAATCGTACGATGTTTGTACAAGGTCCAAAATTGTGAAGAAAATAGCCGGTTGGATCGGATTGCAAATTAAAGTCAAAGGTGAGTAAATCTTACTTAAATTGGATTACCAATTTATTTAATTAGTGAAAATTAAATTATTTGATTGATTGCTTGAATTGATCATTTATTATCAGTCTGGATGTGGTATTATATAGTTATATATATACATTAGAGTGATTGATATTCCCGTATTATATAGCGGATGAGACCCTATGGGACCCGTATAATAGCGAGTGGCCCTTTATACCGCGATATCCCACCTCCAAGTGGGATTGGTATTTTTAAATTGTACTAACATCTATGGATGCACGAAAACAAGTTGGAGGGATCCAACTGGATTTCTCCAAAGTATTGAAATTTATTATCATAGTCTATGGTTGTGATTTATTTGATAATCTATGATAGATTACATTGAAAATTAAAGCTATTGAATGCTATGGATTGGCTGAATAGATTTTGGATATTTTGAGATATCAAAAGTATAAGTATTGGATTTTGAAAAGAAAGAAAATGGAAAGAAAATGAAAAAAATGGTTTTCAAAGTAATTAGTTATGTTGATTTTAAATTAAGTAATTTAAAAATTCTTAAGTTAACTCAAACCTTAGGATTAGGAATTTTCTGGGATAAATAAAAAGATTTATCTTAAATTAATTACGTTAAGGTAATTATATTTGTTAATTATTTATTAATTACAAAGGTTTATTAAAAAAATACTTGTAATTAGTTAATAGTTAATGACAAAATAAAATGATCTAAAACTGTAATTTATTAAAAGTCATAAGCTAATTATACTTGTTAATTATTAGTTAATCCCAAATATTTAATTAGAAGAATATAAATGGTTTGTAATTAGATTAATAATAATTAAACATGATTTGAAGATAAATTACCATTTGTGTTTTAAGCAAATTAATGATTTGTGACTAGCTAATCTAGTCTACGAATAATTAAATTGGAATAATCTGAAAGGAATAGTTAAATATAAAATATAAGGCATTTTATTTGAATAGATATTGGGATAGGATTTTAGGTGAAGGTTGACATTTTGAAATTGTATTGTTTGTTGAAAACAACTTAGCTTAAAGGATGACGAAGAGACTAGGATCGGGTATGAGCATTATCCGAAACCACTTCGATGTGATTACTACTTCAATCCCTACCGGTTTGATGTGTAGAATCAAATAAGCTGGAATTAAATAAATTAAGTAAATCCGACTATATTTGAAGAAGTAACTGCACTTAGATATTAATTTAAATAATGGGTTGGCAACAAGGGTTGGTCACAACAAGATAAGAACTCGTAATGTTGGACGAGTGACTTTGATTTTTAAAGACATTTTTATAACTCTAGTATTTCAAATTAAATGGGTTTACTCACGCTGTTTTCAAGCCTGACTCGGGTGTTACTTTATTGTAATGCTTGGGTCAGACCGAGTATTACAGATTTTCAGGTTAGGACGTTTGGAGCTAGGAGACAAGCTGTATGGTAGAGACCTATTGATGATTATTTCGCTATGTAAGCAGTGTTCAGAGACAAGTTGTTACAACAGTCCAGTTATTGTTGTACTCGGATATATTGTATGTATATTGACAGTTGCAGCTTTCTTTGTATAAATTCTCTTGTTTATATTATATTTTGTTCTGCTGCGATTGTGAGATTCTGTGTTGTTGTTTTCTATTTCTTCTTCTACCTCTTTCTTCTTTTTCCCTTACGATCTGCTATTTTCGACAATTGATTGTTTGGCATGTAATACAACCTACGTATTGATGTCAACTTTCGAAGGTCAAAAAACCGGGTCGTGACATTTGGTATCAGAGCTGAAAGATTAAGCGAGAACCTTGGCTCTGGTAGGGATTACTCATTAGAGACGAGGCCAATAGTACCCTAGAATGAGTTGAGTGTATTATATGAGAGTGTGCTTGTTACTTTCTTATATAATGATTTTAAAAACGGTTTTAAAAATGATTTTTACAAGCCTAAATTTTGATATATAAAGAAATAGTTTTTATAATTATTATATTAAATTAATTGGTTGTTGTTATTAGAATTAAATAAGACTATAAGAATTAAGTGGTTATATGTATAACCGAATAGAATTTGGGTAAAGATTAGCCTTGCAAATAAGCTAAGTAAAAATGGATTCAAACCCTAAAATTAAATCTTGGGAAAATTCAAAGGAATTTTCAAAGTGTTTCAAATAAGTTACCTTTATCATATTTTACAATGAGTTATGATGGAATGTATGGCATGTTTGATTTCTTGATATAATAATAATCATAGTTGGTTGTCGGGTCTTAATAAAGAGTATTTTTAAAATAAATAATGATAAAGCAAAATGAAATGTTTAAAGGAAGTAACAATTTATTTAATTATGATTAATAGATTGAAATAGATTCAAATTGTGAATTTTAAAATCAGAGTCCAGAAAATTTGAAATTGTTTCAAAGTGTTAAAAGACATAATAAATAATATTATTCAGAATATTTTTGAATATAGGAATCTTATTATAAACAAGAATTGTTCTAATTTTTTAAAGGAATTTGTTTTGAATTAAAAACCAAGGATGGTTTAAAATTGAAAGTATGACTTGGTGTGCAAAAGAATAAATATGTATATATACACATATGTATGGATTTACATAATAACAAAGTTGATTTGTACAAAACACTAAGTGTTGAATTCTAATTCCCTTGAGAATGAGATGTAAAAATCCAAAGAGAAATAAGTTTTTGAACTTATAAGTGGGAAAAGATATTGATAGAAAATTTAAAATTTGAATGGAAAATTTAAATGAGTGTGGCAGAGTGGATTAAATGAATTGAAATTTAACCTAGGGAAGTTAAATAGGTTAAATTAAAAAGGGAGTTACGTGTGATCTCAAAACGAGTTTAAGTTCATGAAATTGGTAATGAATGCTATTGATTGGTGCTTTAGATAATTTGGATGTTTATTTACTTTGGCATATCCGGTTATCATCCTGCTGGTTAGTAATTGTATATATATAAAACTGTAAATTGAATTATTTTGAAAGAATTAAGAAGTGAATTGAAATGATATACACCCATTGCTGAAATTAAATAGAAATAAAATTTTAATTTGAAACTATTTAAATTGATTTTGATTTTTAGAAATAAAATTGAAATTATAGCAATGGAATCACTTTGAGCTTAAGATTTAAATGTTAAAAATGAAATTGTCAATTAAAATTGTTTAAGAATTGGGTTTTAAAAGTTTGAAGTTAAAAAATTAAATCAGATCCCTAAAATTTATTTGTTTAAAAAGATTTGAACTCGCATATGAACCTTGGAATACGTTTGAGTAGAAGTAATCTAATTTGAAATTTAGACTCAAAATTAAATTGTTTAAAAACTTGGGTTGTTAAATTAAATGTTAGGGATTAATTTATTTTAAGGAATTGAATCAACATTTGAAAATTTAACTCAAATTTGTATGAATGGAGATGGTTTAAAATTTGAGGATGGAATTAGAATTAATTCAAAGGTGAAATTGAGATGAATTAGTTGGAATTGTAATCAAAGTTGAATAAGTTTAAAATTCAATTGGAAATTGATTTGAATTAGAATGGGAATCGAAGTTAATTGAATTGGAATTGAATCGATTTAAATGGAAGTGGTGATTTAAATTGAAAATTGATTGAAATGGGAGATTGGGAAATTGAACCAGTTTGGCTCTGAAATTATTTTCAAATGAATTGTTTTAACATAAACTATCTCAAATATATTTTTCAAGCTATTTATTATACAACCTTTCTTTTAAAACTCAAACTATCTTATAATAGCTATTTAACCATTTTACAACTATTTAACTATTTTACCACTACTTTACTATTTTAAACTATTTAAACTATTTTCTAAATTTCAGACTGGTCAGAGTGAAACCAATTTATTTTAAAGGTTTTGATTTTGGGAAAAATCAATTTTTGGATTTTGGAAAGCCAAATTTGAGAATTATCGATTTTGAGGTTTATATGTGATACATATAAAGAGTATGATTTGAAAGATACTATATGTGTATAGTATAAAATGTTTTGAGAATGCTGTGGGGAAAGAGATGCTCCCATTTAGAATAAAATTTATAGTAGGAGATCCACGAGGTGGTTCTGCGTTGAGCCGTAAGGGGGGTTCTAAATTTTGATCCCAGAGGATGTCCGGACTAAACTTTAGCTCCTGCGGATTATGATTGGGGTAGCGAAAGTCGAGGGCGCTGATGTCCATAGGGACATTGGGGTTACGTTGTTACGGCAGTGTAACTCTGTGTAACTGCAATCTACTGCGTTTCCATAGCGTAAGTCGAGAGGCAGCGATTGCCTAAAGTCTGTTTCTTTTCGCTGGGAGAGCAATGTAACATCGGTAGATTGTGATCTATGAGGACATAGCGAAAATCATGTGGCAGTGAGTGCCTACAGGCGATATTGGGACTCGACTGACGTAGTCTACGATCTATGTGGTGATGTTTCATTTGGCAGCGAAATTAGAGGGAGCTAATGCCTATAGTTACATGTTTTTTGTCGTGATGGCAACGCAACCCTAGTTGTAGCTGCGATCTGCGGCGGTTCCTTGGTGTAATCGAGGGGGCAGATGCCTACAGTTTTCAATGGATTTCGCCGGGATGGCGACGTAACTGTCGGGCTAACTGCGATCCATGGAGGGGATGATGATTTCCATAGCATTCTTACAAAAGTTTTTCCACGTATTTTCACTGGGTGTTGAAAACGGGTCTACTAAGTACTTATAGATTTTCAGTCCTACGCCTGATCAACATGTGAATGAATGTTTAAGAGGACAAGGATGGACTTGTTGAGACATCGAGTATAAAATGTATTTTTATGTAAAACTATTTTGTTAATATTATGTAGATTTTAAAGTGTTTTAAAATTTTGAAACAAAAGAGTTATAATAAGTATTTTCGTAAGGATAGTTTTGGGGATGAATAAAAATGAAAGGTAAATTGAATTCAAATAGAATTAGAAATTTAAGTTAAATGAGTAGATATAAAAGCTTAAGTATTGAAGCGAAATAAATGCAAAAAGTATATAAAATATTTATACTGGACTTGAGGAATGGATGGTTAAATTCTTAAGTAAATTTGGAGTTGAGATATATACTAAGTTAATATTTGAATGAAGGTTTAATAAAAGGGGTGAAAAGAGAAATTGTAAATAAGTGAATAGAAATTAAAATAAATGTGAAAAAGAAAAGGAATTTTTTTATAAATAATAATCAATTGAAAATTTATACGTAGGATGTACGTATATTATTTTATCCGCATAGCGATTTGATCCAAATTTAGGCACAGAATTTCAAGATATTTATATCGATCCGAGTTGGAATTTTTCACTCGATTTTCGACGATGAATCGTGGATATGGATTTTTGATTGATAGTGGAAATTCTCTATCACAGTATTTGGCTATGTAAGGAGAATGATGGTTTCTAATCAAGAAAATAGATCTGAGTCCGCACTAGAGAGTCGGGTGGACGATACTAGTTCGGAAGTGAAATTGTGCGATCGAGTTAGCAATCAGATTTGATATTGCATACGAATAATATATGTGTATCATACAGGTTTAAGCAAAGCGAATATTGGAAATTTTGTAAAGAAATGAATAAAATGATTTTGGATTATGTGATTGGATACTATGGCTAAGCAGGATATACAGGTATTTAAAAGCAAACGGAAATTGGTGTTTTCGATTTCAGAAGATAAATTGAATTACACGACGAAAGGTACGTATTTAAAATTTGGCATATGAATTTGATGATTTTCTGATCTAGCCACTTGGCTTTTGTTTTCTTTTGAAAATTTGGGGCCCGTAGAGGTGTTGTGTAGTTGTGTCGAGCTAACCGCGCAAAGGAGACGCTGGCAAAAAATTTCGAAAATTTAGGGAGTTAGAAAAATTTTGAGAAAATTTTGATAATTTAAAATTTGGTTTTGAATTACAATTTGAATGGTTGAGTGGGTAATATTGTTTGGGAACAATGGAAGAGTTTGGGATGTTAATAAGAGTGATAGCGTGCCTTTAATGAAGAGACTGTTTTAAGGAGTTGTTCAAAACTGTTTGGCTTTTGGGAAAATAGTTAGCGGGTGTGGAACATTCTTCTTAACTAGTAATTTCAGGGACGGAATTCTTTTAAGGGTGGAGGAGGGCATTTGAAAGTGGAATACTTAATTGATTTTGAATATTTAAAAGTTAATTTTTAAATTGAATTTCAAATATCACTAATTCTGGGATAATTAAATTATTGAGTTAAGTTACTGGACATTTGGGTAAAATGTTAAATCAGAATTTATATTAATAATATGAAAGGTGATAGAACTTTTAAAATTGAATTTAAAACTGTTTTGTTCCGTTTTAAAAATATATCGTTTTAAATTAACGTTTCAAAATAGTTTCCGAGGCACGGGCTCGGATTCCGACGAAACTAGTTCCATTGAATCCGTAATAGTGTATTATTATCGGATTTCAATTTTTGTAGTGTTTGGAGTTAATGTTTTGCCATACAGTATGTAAACGCACTGAAATTTATATCGAAAATTCAATATAATAATTAGGTTCAATAAAGCTATCTTCTCCATACGATCGAACTAGACTCAAACCATTTCCATTGCGTTCGGAATAGGGGTATAACATTATAAATGCCTAGCAGCATGCCTCGATAGGATTTCAAGATTTTAAGCTAAGAATTCAAGTTGATTTAAATTTAAATTTAAATATAACCTACACTTTGCTTGACCAGTCAATGAACTTCACCTCAGTGTTATCCTTTCACCTCATTTCGAATCACTGTAGCAAGTATATTCCCACATGCAAACTTCCTTTCAAATATCACTTTTCCCCTTCATTTCATTTCATAGTCAACATAGTATCAAATAAAAATTAAAACTTAAAACTTAAAACATAGAACAAATCACAAGTTCGTTCTCATGTAAAAGGGAAAAAAATGGCCGCAAACAATACCCTTTCAAAATTAATCTCATTTCTCCCTTCTGTATTCCCAACAAAATCGAACTCTAAATCATGTAGCTTTTTCTAGTTCGAATCAAGATAATCGAAGGAAGATCGCGAGGCTAGGCAAGGGTTTGCCAATCGATTTTGGGGTTGTCTCGACTCGAGCTCGCAAGCGAGTGGAGAGGCGCATGCAAATAGTGGTCGGAGAAGAGGTTGAATCGGTAAAGGGTTTAGCGGGATTTCTTCTAAGGTCGCATCGTTGTCGAGGAGGGTATCATCGGGTACGAACTTCGATAAGCGTTCGTATGTGGTAGGAGGGGCGGTGTGTTCGTATTGAAGAAGTGAGGCGGCGCATGTGGAGTGGGTGGTTCGGTTAATTTTCGGTTGCGATGGTGTTGACGTCAGTGACGTGAGGATGGAGTCGTGTTCGACGATGCAGTAAGGTATAAGATATTTTCATGTTTTCATTATATTTAATATATGTGTATATGTATATATCGGCTAGGGAGAAATTTATTAAAAGTGAAGTAAATGTTTATCTTTGGTATTTGCTGAAAAAGAGAAAAAAATTATTATATACAAGGTATAAAAATAACCTTTTTCTAGTTTGAGAATATATATATAAATATAAATTATCTATATAAAAATATATATACATATTTCACTTACTAGTTAATTTTAAGTAATGGATTTGGTGATTAAATTGTACAATTAACTTTTTTAATTTATTATGGTTACTAAAAGATTTTTTTAAAAAAAGGGGAAATTATCAGTCTAAATAAAATTATTGGCTTAAATTAAATTATTAGATGGAAGTTAATTTTTAGATTACTTCAAATATTAATAAATCGTACGATGTTCGTACAAGGACCAAAATCGTGAAGAAAATAGGCAGTTGGATCAGATTGCAAATTAAAGTCAAAGGTGAGTCATACCAATTAATTCAATTAGTGAAAATTAAATTATTTGATTGATTGCTTAAATTGATCATTTATTATCAGTTTGGATATGGTGTTATATAGTAGTGTGTGTGTGTGTGTGTATTGGACTGATTGATAATCCCGCATTATATCGCGGATGAGACCCTATGAGTCCCGTATAATAGCGGATGACCCTTCATACCGCGATATCCTACCTCGAAGTGGGATTTGTAATTTTAAATTGTACTACCATCTGTGGATGCAAGAAAACAGGTTGGAGAGATCCAACTGGATTCCTCGAAAATATTGAAATTTATTTTCACAGTCTGTGGTTGTGATTTATTTGATAATCTGTGATAGATTATATTGAAAATTAAAGCTATTGAATGTTATGGATTGGCTGAATAGATTTGGGATATTTTGAGTTATCAAAAGTATAAGTATTGGATTTTGAAAAGAAAGAAAATGGAAAGAAAATGAAAAGAAAATGGTTTTCAAAGTAATTACTTATGTTTATTTTAAAGAACGTAGTTTAAAAATTACTCAAACCTTAGGATTAGTAATTTGCTGGGATAAATAAAAAGATTTATCTTAAATTAATTAAGTTAAGGTAATTATATATGTCAATTATTTATTGATTACAAAGGTTTATTAAAGAAATCGTTGTAATTAGTCAATAGTTAATGACAAATAAAATGATCTAAAACTGTAATTTATTTAAAGTCATAAGTTAATTATACTTGTTAATTATTAGTTAATCCTAGACATTTAATTAGAATAAAATAAATGGTTTGTAATTAGATTAATAATAATTAAACGTGATTTGAAGATAAATTACCAATTGTGTTTTAAGTAAATTAATGATTTGTGATTTAGCTAATCTGGTTTACGAATAGTTAAATTAGAATAATCTGAAAGGAACAGTTAAATATAAAATATAAGGCATTTTATTTGAATAGATATTGTGATGGGATTTTTGGGTGAAGTTTGACATTCTAAAATTGTATTGTTTTGTTGAAAACAGCATGGCTTAAAGGATGGCGAAGAGACTGGGATCGGGTATAAGCAATATCCAGAACCACTTCGATGTAATTACTACTTCAATCCTTACGAGTTTGATACGTAGAATCAAATAGGCTGGAATTAAATAAATTAATTAAATCGGACTATATTTGAAGAAGTAACTGCACTTAGATATTATTTTAAATAATGGGTTGGCAACAAGGGTTAGTCATAACAAGATAAGAAATTGTAATGTTGGACGAGTTACTTTGATTTTCAAAGACAGTTTTATAACTCTAGTATTTCAAATTAAATGGGTTTACTCACCTGGTTTCCAGCCTAACTCGGGTGTTACTTTATTGTAATGCTCGGGTTAGATCGAGTATTATAGATTTTCAGATTAGGACATTTGGAGCTCAGGAGGCGAGCTGGATGGCAGAGATGCATTGATGATTATTTCGCTGTGTAAGAAGTATTCAGAGACAAGTTGTTACAACTATCCAGTTATTGTTGTACTTTGATATATTGTATGTATATTGACAGTTACAGCTTTCTTTGTATAAATGCTCTTGTTTTACATTATATTTTGTTCCGCTGCGATTGTGAGATTCTATGTTGTTGTTTTCTATTTCTTCTTCTACCTCTTTCTTCTTTTTCCCTTTCGGTTTGGTATTTTTGACAATCGATTGTTCGACATGTAATACAACGGACGTATTGTTGTCAACTTTCAAAGGTCGAAAAACCGGATCATGACGGCAAGGCCGTGCTATAATTTTTACTGTATTATACGTCGACAGTTCGCTCCTAATTAGCCATGACATTCCATTATTGCAATTGGAAAAGGATTAGTTGTCCAAGAATTCCTACATGAAAGATTTAGGAGAAGCAAACTATAACTTGGTATTAGGAGCTATAAAGACTGATCGAAGAGCTTACTATGATTATCCCAATTCTTGTACATAGAAACCATAATTAAAAGGTTTAACATCATGAATGCCATGCATGGAGCTGTTTTGACACAATATAAATCATCTTTTCGAAGAAGGATGCTTCTCATACAGATAAGGAGGAGCGTATGAAAAGAATACCCTATGCATCAACCATCGAATCCATTATGTATGTTATTTTATGTACGAGATCAGATGTGGCTTATGCATTAGGATGCATAAGCCGATACCAATCAATCCTCAAAGAAAAACATTGGTAGTAGTAAAATGTGTTCTTAAGTATTTAGGAAATACTAAAGATTTATTCCTAATTTATAGGAATGATGACCTCCTTATTAAGGGCTATATATACTCTAGCTTTCAGAGTAATATCAATAGCAGTGAACAATATCGGGTTATGTACTTATATTGAACGGTGAAGCCATATGATGGAAAAGTTCCAAGCAATAAGTTATAGCTAGTTCAATGATGGGGCTAAGTACATCACCCTAAACAAAGTAGCTAAGGAAGCAGTTTGGATATGATAATTTATGACCTAGCTAAGGGTGATTCGAAATATTAATAATCCTATACCATTGTTATGTGATAACAATGTCATGACGGAACTCATGAAAGAACCTAGAGCTCATAAGAAATCAAGGCATATACTCCAAAAGTTCCACGTGATTGTAATGGAGAAGTGCTGATAACTAGAGTATATAATACGGAAAACATAGCGACCCATTCACAAACGGATTAGCTTAATAAATTCTGAACAAACTAGTCGAAAGAATGGGAATAAGAACCCATAATTAGCCTCAAGTGCAAGTGCAAGACTGATAGAGGTATACCCTAAGAGAAATTATTTAATTTATTGTAATTTATCTAACTGTACTATTAGTTTTGTTTGTAATAAAGGTACCTGATTTCTTCTATATACTCGTTATATCATGATATAATTAACTAAGTACTTAATTTAAACTATAATAATTAGAAATCCTTAAATAATACGTAATGTGATAATAATTACAAATAATTACAATCATGATAAAATTATCACAATGCATAATAACATATTATTTTAAATATTTCTAGTCAAGATGTTTCGAGAAACCGATATACCCTTTGAAACTATAATACGTAAGATTCTCCAAATATTAGGTAGTGCATTACTCATGGCTACAGAGGGTGT
This sequence comes from Allium cepa, assembly GCA_030765085.1. Taxonomy (NCBI): domain Eukaryota; kingdom Viridiplantae; phylum Streptophyta; class Magnoliopsida; order Asparagales; family Amaryllidaceae; genus Allium; species Allium cepa. Next base: position 396,497,762 of record CM060938.1, on the reverse strand, counting down.
ACAACCCTAGTCGAGATTATCTAGAATTGAAATTTTAAACATGATTTAATTAATTAGTTACGTAAATTTGTGGAATTTATGACTACCGTGTTTCCAAATTTGAAAAGGACTTAGAATGAGAATAAATCAATAATTTATTGAATTTTTCATTTTGTAGTTAACTCTTGTATTTAACAATATACGAGTAATTTTTGGAGAAAACAAATTATATGAATATAATTTCATTGTTTCAAATATGATTTCTTAATTAATAGTTCATTTTATTAAAAAATGTGGAGAATAAATTTTCATTTTAAAAGTTGTATTTGATTGTGATAAATATTTCAATATTGATAAAAATCAGATTATGACATAATATTCATTTTGGGAAAAAATTGTAGAAATCAATGTTGGTTAAACCATAACATTGCTTAAACCAATTGAGTGTTTATAAAGTGTTAAAAGAAATAATGCAAATTAACAACATTTTTTTTAAAGAAAGTTAGTAACACTTGGTTAATAGATCTACATCTTAACCCATTTACCCAAACAGGAGAAATAAAAACATACGTTTAATGTTTCTCGTTCTCCCACCAAAACCAAAAAATCAATTTTTCTCCAAGTCGAAAAGCCTATTTCCCAAATTTCCAAATTAAGGATTTCAATCAAGGCGCTTTTGATCAATTCTAGTGAGTATCGATAAGACGTAATCTCTTCTACCTTTCTATGCATCTAATTAAGGATTTAATTCAGTTTTTATTTTAGATTTCGATTAATTCCAATCCAATCATTGTTCATAGCCTAGGTTGAGGTTGAATTAGAAAGGCATAGGAGATTCTAAGCTCTAATCTTCCATACCCAGGTTTGTTTAGGCGAGTTTAGCTTAAAATTTCTAGTCTAAGATGGATGATTGCTGCTATTATATGAATTTGGTTGAATCTCTAGTGTTTATGATCTCAAAATATTGATGAATCCTATGTCTAATTAAATTGGATTCTCTGTTCGTTGAAAACCTACTTAAAAATCATGATTTTCATTTAAGCATACATGTATATATGCTTGCATGATTGATAATTCAGTACCACAGACCTCCAGTGAACTAACAAAGAAGAAATAGGTGGAATTAGATCATCAGGAAAGCCACCAGAGCTACTTGGGAATCAATATAGGCGACACAACCAGTGGACCGGTCTGCATGACAGGTGCATCGGTCATAGCCTTAAGTTGATCCCCAGGCTATGCTGCTTTGGTGCATGATTGCTCTCGTTTGTCGCCAGTTTGTCTGGTTGATCCCCTTTTGTTGTTCGCTTGTTTTTACCGTTGCATGTCATGTCAAATTTTATTGCCGTTTTTAGCTTTTGATTTGTAAATTGATGAATTCAATTTTATGTTTTAAACCATAAGGTTATTCTATGGACCTGAGGAGAAAAACACAATTTGGATGCACGTTTTCAAATTGAATTTATAAAAGCTAGTTTCTAAATCAAACCATTTTACGAAAATCTTTTTAAGTACAAATTTAGTTTCAATATAAATAATTTTTAGAAATATACATACATACATATATATATATATATCATTATTCTTTTTGAAAATAATTTTAAAAATGATTTTGAATAATGGTTTGACGAGTATACTTATATATATTCGCTATAAATCCATGTTTTACTAAAAAATGATTTTCTATTTAAAAGTAAAGAATTTTATAAAAATTGCACAACATCGATCGAATAAGGAATTGATCTAAATGGTTAAATAAAATTAGTGGAATGGAACGCTTGTGTTTTTTGCCGATTAATTCTCGAACTTGCTCGACCGAATCATTGCTACACATAAGTGGAGTTTACCATTGTATATTAAATGTTTTAGTAAACCCTTGTATTATGGGACATATGTTCGTTATCTATTCGGTTGCTATATGGAAGTATTTAACACTTTTATCAACGAGTTTATGACTCGCCTTCGGAGTTTATAGGTCTCGTACTTATTTTGATGTTTATAAGACCTATTCCTATCTTGATATTTATGGGTCTCGTACCTATTTTGATGTTTATAAATCTCGTATCTATTTTGGAGACTATAGGACTTATTCCTATCTTGATGTTTATAGGTCACGTACCTATCTTGATGTTCATAGACTTATACGTCTATCTTGAAGTTATATGCATGTAGGTGAATTTATTTCACCAATCTTGATGTTTGGTCGCTTTCCCTTTTTGTGAGATTTCTAGATTTCTATTATGAGATTCTGGATTTGACGTTGTTTGAATTATCATAAATCATTTTAGGGATTTTTTTTTCCTTTAATAAGCTATCTTGAATTTTAGTATTTGGTGATTTGAAGTTATTGATGCATGTTTGATATATATCGATGTGACTATATGTTAGATCTAGTCCACTTTATCTACTATTGTTTTTGCTAACTCATTTTTCTTAGTTTAGATTGACCCGTCTATTATGTTTTTATAATACTTGCATTGGACCGAGAAGTTTCAGGTTCTCCAGCTTGATGCTTTTGAGTGGATGTCCTATCTATTAGCTAGCAAGTTACTTTTGTTATCTATGTATATATATGATGTTATGTTGTATCTTATGTCGAGCTAGACTCCTTTTGTATCCATATTCATATTTTGACATGTAGCACCTTGTATATATATGTAGTCTACATCATGTATCTATTTTGGGTCGGTTTGAACTTGTATCTATTTGTATTCTTCTGTGTCTGATTTGTGATTCTTTGATATGTATTTATTATATCTTGTTCTAGATTTTATTATAGCCACCGTAGTTTTGATTTGAGCCTGAATTGTATACGTTGATTCTACTTAATTAAAGAAATGTATGACAATTAGTCGATATAGCAAAGATCGCTTAAAGTAGAATTCACAAATGGTCGCTCCTAACCGACCATATTATCTGCACTAGCTAAAAATATTTCTTTGTAATATTCTTTGTTAGTATGAGTCTCGGGGTGGGGCATTATAATTTAGTAACAGGGCTGAGTTAAAACAAATTATGAAATTATGGATATGAATCGTAGTTTAGGCAAGCCTTAGGAATCGTTCCTTAGGGTTTCATGATGGTATATCCTTTTGTGTGTACCTTTAGAATTCCTAATATCGAATCATATGACTCTTTAGTAATCATTTAACTTATCTGATTCCTTTTAGAATCTTAGACGACTGGCGGTAGATCACCTACTTGTTATGTTTATAGGCAGTCCAACGGCCCTCCTTCGGATGGAGTGCTTATATCTGTCGAGCAGATCATGAAAATCATTAGGAATACTCAGCCTCTCGGATCTTCCTGTTAGTAAGTCGAGTTTTGAACACACGTGCATTGACTTTGGGCATCCTGGTGGTAAGCCATTTAGAGGTCCTGAGAGTATGATTGAGGTGCAAGCATGGCATAGGACATGCAAGTTGATATTTTCTCACATGGAACTTTCTGATCAGCATAAAGTTTAGGTAGCATCTAGTCATCTTTAGGAATGAGCTCTAGACTGGATGAGCTTCTTATGGCAGAGCTGGATGAGTCTACCTTATCTTGGGAGCAGTTTAGGGAGTTTTATGAATTGAATTTCATTCTCGAATCCGAGATGGCCTTGTTGGTTAAGAGATTTATTGAGTTAAAGCAAGGGAAGTCTTCTATAGTGGATATGTGTTGGCCTTCGTATACCTTTCCAAATACAGGGTTAAGCACATTAGCAAATCACTAAGAAAAAATCAAAAATTTATGGAGGGGTTAAGAAAGCATCTTAAGAAGATGTTGTTGCTGTAGTTGAATCTTTCTTTTGAAGAGTTAGTTGATTCGGCTCTTAGGCTTGAGGCGATTGAAAAAGATGGCAGTGAAGAAGTTGTAGCAGAGAAGAAGAGATTTCATCCTAAGAAGAAGCAACCTTTCAACATGTCCAAGCCTTTTCATCCTAATAAGAAGATCAAGAAGCAAGGTTCTAGTTGCACTCGACGTAACCATCCCAAGGAGAATGCTACAATTATGGTTCCAAAGAGTATTTCATTAAGGATTGTCCCTAAGCTCCAATTTGTTGTTATTGCAAGAAAGAAGGTCAACTTCTAGCATCTTATCCTTGAGTGGGTAAAACACTCACTTTTGAGAAGCTTAATGTTATGCAAGCTTCTAGTGGAGCTTCTCAACGTCAAGGTATATCTCCTTCTATTCCTGAAAGTGTTTTGGTTTTACAGAATCTTCCTATTCGGGTTCTCTTCGATACATGTGCATCTCACTCATTCATATCAAAGGAACTTGTTGATGTTCTATCTTTAGATGTTGTGAGCTCAGTGACTACGCTAAGAATTGTGAACCCAGTCGGGGGTCAGCAACCCTTAATATGCTTTGTAGAGATGTTGAGATTGTCTTATGTGGCCATTCTTTTTGTTTCGATCTTCATGTGATGTATTATGTTGGATTTGGGATGATTTTGGAGATGGATTGGTTTAACTATTATAAAGCCCAAATCCTATGCCCGAAAGAACTATTCACCTTCGACATCCTAAATCAGTTGAGCGGATTACTATTATTACTTATGATGCTAGTTCTGATGCGGTAGAAATGTTATTTTCTCTTGAGTCTCATGAGGATGATGATATTTCCTAAATCCATATTGTTTGTAATTTTCTTGATATCTTTGAAACAGTTACGGGGTTGCCACTTAAGTGGGCGATTGAATCATAAATTGATCTTACCCCTAGAGCTTAATCAGTTTATCGTCCTCCTTATCAGCAAGGAGAATGAAAAGTTGAGGAAGCAGTTGTCAGATTTAGAAGCAAAGCAGTTTATCCACTCTAGTTCTTCTCTTTAGGGAGCTTTTTTTATATTTGTGAAGAAAGTTGATGGAGGCTTTGCATAGGTTATCGCAAGCTTAATAGTTTACTATTAAAAATAAGTATCCTTGCCAAGGATCGATGATCTTTTTGATCATCTTTGCGGTCCTAAGGTCTTTTCCTAGTTAGAATTAGCGATCGGTTTTCATCAGCTTCGATTGGCATAGGATAGCATCCCTCTGACTTCATTCAACGCCTGTTATGGTTCTTATGAGAGGGTCATTATTCATTTTGGATTAACAAACACTCAAGCTTATTTTGTTGACCTTATGAATAGTGTTTTTTGAGAACTTCTTAATTGATTTGTCCTCATATTCATTAATTATATTCTCGTTTATTCTAAATCTAAGGAAGAGGATGCGGCGCATCTTAGGATTGTTTTGGAGACGCTAAGAAGAAAAATGTTGAAAACAAAATTGTCTAAGTGTCATTTTTGGCAGAGGCAAGTGAAGTTTTTGGGGCACGTAGTTTATGAAGAAGGCATTTCTATTGATCCATCAAAGATTGGAGCTATTTCGAATTAGAAAAGGCCTAAGAATGTATCCGAGATTCACATTTTTCTTGGATTGGCAGGTTATTACCATTGATTCATTGAGGACATTTCCAAGATTGTCTTACCTCTTACTTCTTTGACCAGGAAAGGAGTTAAGTATGTTTTGTCTGATAAGTGTGAAACTTCTTTTCAGAAGGTGGAACTCCTTTCCAATGCTTATGTTCTTATGGTTTTGGATGGGAACCGGATCTTGCGGTCTATACAGATGCTAGTAGATTTGGTTTTGGTGCTGTTCTTATGCAGTGAGACCGCGTTGTTGCTTTTTCTTCGAGGCTATTGAAACCGAATGAGGTTAGATATGCCACTCTTGATTTGGAGTTCGCAGCTATTGTCTTTTCTTTAAATATTTGGCATCATTATTTGTTGGTTGAGTGATTTTTACATCATACCAATCACAAGTCGTTGAAGTACTTATTCACTCAGAAGGAGCTTAACATGCGACAATAGAGATGGCTCGAATTCCTCGATTCTTTGGATATTGACATTCAGTACACTCATGTAACGACCCACTATTTTGTACCATTCCAATTTGACAATAAATTAAAACATGTCAAGCTTGAATAGTTCAAAACAATAGTTTTAAATAAATTAAGAGAAAATGAAATCAAATCACAGAATCACAGACATAGAAATCAGAATAGTCGCAGCGGAATTAAAATAACTTAATGGTTCATGAAGCCACCATTAATAGTCTCAAAACAAATAAAGTTTACAAAGTCTTTAAATCCAAATATAGTTTAAATCGACAATAGAAAATCTCAATATCCAATAGTCTTGATTTCATAAGATAAAGAACTAAAAAGAAAGTTGCCGGCATCTTGAAAAGTGATCTACAGAAGTCCAAGCTCTGGAATGAAGAATGAACTGCAACTCAGGCTGACCCGAGCGTAAAATAAAACATAAACACTTGAGTCAGGAAATACATACTTATACAGTTTAAGCAAATTCAAGTGTACTGTAATATAAAGCTAGTAACTTAAAGGATGCTTGGGACCGCCCATCCTCTAAGGATCCATTAAACTATTTACTATGCAGTAATATTTCGCTATTATAATAGTGTCTATAGTAAAATAAACTTACTTTAAAATAGCGTTAAGGCTTTACATTTTCCACCTTAACACATAATATATTCCCATAGTCTATACAGTACCGTAATCTCCCCCGGAATGGGCGTCGTCAGAGGGCACTCCATAGGTATGGTACAAAACCAAAATCGTATAAGGCGCGCTAGGGTAGGTGACACGGCACAACTAGGCAATGCCAGGGTAGATATACCAATTACGCTTCCGGACCGGTGGTAACGCGTAGCGCGCAGCTACCGCCCACCTCGAACAACACTCCCATATCAAAGGTGCACACCAAACAATCACAAAGTAATAGAATGACATACGAAGAAGTGCGTCCGATCAAAGGTGCTACCTTATTAGTCCGTCAATCGCTCCTATTTTAGCCACCTTATGCCAACTCACGGGAGTCGGGTCCACGTATTTACCTCAAAGGAAACGTCACCACCATCCTACTTCATTCTGCAATCTCCACCGCGTACATGGTTGTCAAAATGGTTTTCGGTATCGACAGAGAGTATGTCCATATCCGATCCCGGTCTTTTTAACAACCCACATTATTATTACCCGTGGTTTATAAATTCTAAAATATTTATATTTGAATCAAATGCTATATTGAAAAAGGTGAAGTTAAAATAAAAATCCTATATATCTCCAAGGTTATACCTTAGTTCATTTGAGTGACCTAAAATTTTAACTTCAATATAGTTTCAACAATAATTAACCCAATTTAATTTATAAATCATATTTCCACCTCTTAAATAGTCATTTAAATTACTCGATAAATTATGATTTTCATAAGGTATATTTTATAAGTAAATATCTAACTTCTCTTATACTTTACTTAATAAAATCAGGTGCAAAAATTTATATAAATTTTACTTATAATTTAGTTAAATTCCCATATCCAAAATAAACAAATTTCCAATTAATTTCTTACCTTACCTTTGTTTCCAAAAATAGCCTTCCGTTTCTAAATCAAGTTAAATTTCAATTTCCATCCTTTACAAATCTAACTATTTAATTCATAGAAAACTTAACTTATTTTTATCCGCTTTATATTCAAGTTATACCAAATTTCATAAATTATTTCTTAACTTAAATTCTACTTGTTTTACAAGTCCAAATTTCAACTAAACCCATACTTTGAATTCTAATATTATTTACATATTTGACTAGTATAATATTATACATATAAAATCATTTAAATCCAATTTTTAAACAAAGAATTATTCAAACATTTAATAAAAATACATATATATATATATATATAACCACGGGTTTGTATAATATTTTCTAGCCCAGGTTAAGTGATACGGATACTATATCATTTCAATCCATCCAAAGAAAACCGGGTTCTATCGTTTCAAACCCGCAATCCCAAGTTAAAATGACTAAATAAATAAATGAAATATAAATGTTGTTCAGGCCTATCATTTCAGCCTATAATGATCTTTATTTTTACAGGGAACTTGCAGTGTGATTTAAACAGTAAATAATAAATAGTATAACTGTATAATATAACAATAAATAATACAACTAATGATGTGTCAATTAAATAATGGGGTTTTAACATCATAAGTTTATATCACAGGCAGATAGAATTTAAATAAAATGGATTTACAATTACATTTGTGATTAATTCATAGATATACAAGTATGTTTGTTTGGTGAGAAATACTCACCTGAATGCCGTCGAAGATTTGATTCAAAATGATGGTAACACTTGAATAAAAAAAATGCACAGAACCATGATCAAATTTGCTGCGGAGGCTGCGACCAGATTTTTTTATTCTTTGAAAAAGGAAAAAATGAAATGATTGTAAATCAAATCTACGTAAAATTTTAACAAGGAATTTCGAAACAAACTGGGTGGATGGAATCACTTGACTCGACCGCTCCACCGCATGACTCAACTCAGCCAAACAAACTCGGCCTTCCCATTATTTATGTAAAAAAAAAAACCGAGAAGAAAAAAATGCATGCATGAATAACAAATCCCTATTGCATGTCAAAGCTTGCCAAATTCCCCCACTCACGCACGCAAAGCACTGAACCTCCTTTTATAATAATTAAACCCTTTTTTTAGTATTACTCAGAATAATTTTTCCTTCCTACACAACTACACTTATCAAGATTCACTTGCTATCGCTGCTACAAGAGGGCATGACCCTACATATCAAAAAGCACGCACGCATGCACTTTGTATCATGAATTGATGTTATATTATTAGCATCAGTAATTAATATATATTTTAAAAAAAAATGGTTAACTCTGTTCCTTAAAACTGAAAATAATAGCTTATTGCTTAAAATATATGAATAGCCGAGTAACCCGAAACAAAAATCCAGCAATGGAAACTTCATTAGTTAGGCAAAGAAATAAGTGGACAATAAAATGATAAATGAAGTTCTCGCACAATACAATAATGAAGAAGGAGGAGAAAATGAAATGAGGTGCATGCCGATTGGTGGTGATGTATGGACGAGTCTTTCGGTGGACAGTGGGAAAAATGAAACCAGGAGGAAAAAAAAGAAAAGGAAAAGAAGGTTTGACATTATTACCTGAAGAAGCTTGAGAGTGAACCCGAAGAGATGAATGAATTTGAAGGATGAGGGCTTTTGTATTTATAACCAGGGAGTTGCGAGATTAAAGGTAAGTGATAAATTTTGGGCAAGAAATATAATTCGTTTTGAACATTAACAAAGCGAAGTCTTGATTTTAGGGGAAGCAGGAACGACATGCAATCAATTTTCGAATGTGTTATAAATAGGAGGCTTGCGTTGATCAGGGGAAAACGGCAAGAATGATAAATTTGAACGTGTTTCATTTATGCAAAGAATTTTGGAAAATCAACTCATTACATAAATGACCGCAAACATCATGTTCCCATACCCATCTCTACGCATGTAGTAATGATATTCAGTTTTAAAATTTTAATTATATAGTGAAACTGTTGCAGGGCTTATGCATTTAATTATTAAGAAGATTGTGGTTTTAAATAGTAGCTCCATAATGGGTTCAAAGTTGTACCATGCAAATAAAAATTTGCGTGCATTGATAGTGCCTTGATTGTGAGAGAGACCGGTCAAGAAATAAATGAAGATTTGAACGTTATTAAATTTTTTTGAGGCAAGAAGAGTTGATTGCGGGAGGGAGTATGGCAAGAAATAATTATTTGCATTGATTGATAAAAGAACGGTAAGACACTTTAAATTTAGAACATAAAAGGAAGAGAATGATTACACTGCATTGCATTATTTAAAAGGTTGCGTGTTTTGCAATTAAATAAGGTTGAGTGAATTAAGAAAAGTAAGGGCAAAGAAAATAAAAATTATTGGCAAGATTTGGAACGGTTCTTGGATAAAGATTTTATACTCAATTTTAAAACAAATGAATGTTATGAGAAGTGTAACGTTTGGCTATAGAAATCTTCTAACCGATTTATTTATCCATATATATATATATTGCGGTATGAATTTTAAAAAATGCGAAGAATCGACGCAAAATATATATCCAAATTTATACAAAGGTAACGCTTTTGAATTAATACTCTTTCCTATTTATATGTTATTTATTCCATCAAATAACGTGCCTTTCAAATGCGTAAATTAACAGTTTTTTTACATTTATTACTCAAATAAATGATAAAATTTTGGTTACATTCTTCTCTGATTCCTATTACCATTTACAATGCGATTTATTATTCAAATGGACAAAATATTACAAATTTTTAAAGAAAGTAGATAATCCAATTTTTATTAAAATTCCAATTAGAGTTATCCTTGAAACAAAGTTAAAATTTTTAGAAACTTTCATTTTATATTTAGAATTTTGGGAAATGATTTTATCAAATTAAAAAATTTATATTATAATAATTTCAAGGTTTTATAAATAAAAGAATAAAGTGCTAGTAAAAATCTTAGGCTGTTACACTCTCCCCAACTCAGAACTTTTCGTCCTCGAAAAGTAACGAAGAAAGGAAACAAAGGAAGATAGAATAAAAGGGCTAGGCACCTTAAACGAATAATTCTGGATTTGAAGCACGAATGCTCTCCTCTGTCTCCCAGGTGCAATCCCGTTCATCAGTGCTCCATTGCACAGTCGGACGGATTTTCTTCTTAGCTGTTTTGTACCTCGATCGACGATACGAAGCGGCTTCCTTTCAATAGTTAGGTCAGACTCGATGTCCAAACTATAAAGAGTAGTAGGCTGGATAATAAGAGATGGATCGTGAAGACAGCGATGAAGGTGGGATACATGGAACACATTGTGTACTCCAGCAAATTTCTCGGGTAAATCCAGTCGATAAGCAAGAGATCCAATTCTTTCCAAGATGCGAAATGGCCCGATGAACCTAGGGACAAGCTTCCCTCTCCGTCCAAACCGAACCACGTTTTTTAAAGGGGAAACCTTAAGAAAAACTAGATCACCGACAGCGAATTCCAAGCTTCTTCTACGACGATCCGCGTACTTCTTCTATCTATCCTGAGCGATCTTTAACCTCCTCTTTATCTCTTCAACCTTTTCCGAAGCTTCCAAAATCATCTCAGGACCGAGAACTAAGCGATTTTCGGATTCAATCCAGCAGGATGGAGATCTACAGGGTTGCCCGTAAAGAGCAGTAAAAGGGGACGTCTCAAGACTAGCTTGAAAAGATAGAATGAGATAGATAGGGAATAAGATAAGATAAGATAAGAACAGAGGATTGGAATTTATATCTGATAACTATTGTTATAGGTGAATTCCACAAGATGGAGATGATCTTTCCAAGATCCTCCATAATCCAAAATGCCTGCACGGAGAAGATCCTCTAGAATCTGATTCACCCTTTCCGTTTGACCGTCAGTCTGTGGGTGGTAAGCGGTGCTCAGATTCAAACGAGTACCCAAGGATTCTTGGAACGCTTTCCAAAATTGACTAGTGAAGATAGGGTCTCGATCGCACACTATGCTAAAGGAAACGCCATGGAGGCGAACAATCTCCCTCACATAAATCTCAGATAAGCTCGAAGCCGTATGGGTAGACCTGACTGGAATAAAATGAGCGGACTTAGTCAGTTTATCCACAATAACCCATATGCTCTCATTCCCCTCCTATATCTCGGTAAACCATCGATGAAATCCATAGAAACTTGCTCCCACTTAAAATTCGGAATCTCCAGAGGCTGCAACAAACCCGGTGTCTTTTGATGATCTGCCTTGACTTGCTGACAAGTCGCACATCTACTCACAAAGATAGAGACATCACGCTTCATACCCTTCCACCAATAAAGTTTCTTTAAATCCTGATACATCTTCGCTACACCAGGATGTATGGAAAGTCTGGATTGATGATGTTCCCGAAGTAACTCCTATCTCAAACCATTAACGTTCGAGACACAAATCCTATTACCGATCCTCAAAATCCCTTTATCATCAATTTGAGCTCCACTACCGTCAAGACTACTACCCCCAACCCTGCTGCGAACATTCTCCTTGATTAATTTGATGATCCTATCCTCATCCTTCTTAGCCTTGATACGGTCCAAAAGGGGAGAAGAAACAAAAATCTGGCACAACAAGGACTTCTTTCTACTCAACCCATCTGCCACAACATTAGCTTTTCCAGGGGTATAGTTGATGTCGAGATCGTAAGAAGCAAGAAACTCGAGCCACCGAACTTGTCTCTGATTTAAATCCTTCTGAATGAAGATATATTTCAAAGACTGATGATCAGTGAAAAGGTCAAACTTTGCCCCCAAGAGATGATGTCTTCAAAGCTTCAGCGCAAAGATAACAGCCAGCAATTCTAAATCGTGAGCAGCATAATTAGCCTCATGGGTCTTCAACTGACGACTAGCATAGGCAATTACCTTCCCATCTTGCATTAATACTGCTCCCAATCCCTCTCGACAAGCATCGGTGAAAACCGTTAATCTCCCATTTCCATTCGGAATGGTAAGCACTGGTACGGAAGTAAGCTTATCCTTTAACTCTTGGAATGCCGCTTTACACCTATCGCTCCAAATAAACTTAGCATTCTTCCGAGCTAGAGCAGTGAGAGGTGTAGAAATCCGAGCAAACTTCTCAATGAACCTCCGATAGTAACCGACAAGGCCCAGAAAACAGCGAATATCAGTAGGAGTCTTGGGTTCTTCCCAATCTTTGATCGCAACGATCTTGACTGGGTCAACAGAAACTCCTGCACTAGAGACAGTATGTTCGAGAAATCAGACTTCCTCTTCCCAGAAATGGCATTTAGAGAACTTAGATTTTAACTGGTGACTCCTAAGAGTCCCCAACACAAAGCTCAAGTGAGATTTATGCTCTTCCTCAGACTTGGAGAACACAAGGATATCATCAATAAAAACTAGAACAAATTTATTAAGCACATCGCGAAAGACATGATTCATCAAATCGACGAAGAAGGCAGGAGCATTGGTCAGGCCAAAAGGCATAACAACCCATTCAAAAAACCCGTTCTCGGTACGGAAAGCATTTTTGGGAATGCTCTCCTCATCAACCCTAAGCTGGTGGAAACCTATGGCTAAATCAAGCTGAGAGAAAACAGTTGCTCCATAGAGTTGATCGAACATATCATTGATGCGGGGCATAGGATATCTGTTTTTCATAGTGAGCTTGTTCAGCTCCCTATAATCAACACTCATTCGGAGAGAACCATCTAATTTGGTGACGAAGACCACGATTGCTCCCCATTCTGAAAAACTCGATCTGATTAGACCCTTTGAGGATAAGTCTTGAATTTGACTCCTTAATTCTACCTTCTCCCGGGGTGCCATTCTTCTGGGTGGAAGAACTACAGGCCGTGCTCCAGGAATGAGATCGATCCGGAAGTCAATCTCCTGCTTTGGAGGTAAAGAAGTGACTTCACCAAATATGTCGGGAAATAATCTAACCACCGGAGTGGACTCAATATCACCATGGAAAGTATCGAGAGAATAAATGAAGCTGCCAGCAATTTCCTGAGGCAATTTACACTGGATCTCTAATGGATTGCCAAAATCATCTTTAAGGGAAATAGTACGAGAACTACAAGAGATATGGGCATCGTGACTATCTAACCAATCGCCTTCAAGCAGTATGTTGAAAGCGTCGAACCCCAAAACATAGAAGTCACCAGTGAATCGATAACTACCATGAAAGAGTTTCATGTTTTTACAAACCTTACTAAGGTTCTCCGGACCCCCGATTGGGTTTGAAACACATAAAGGTACAGAGGAAAACTCGAGGAACAGAAGATTCAAATTTATTACAGAGGTCTACTGAGATAAAGCTATGGGAAGCTCCGGTATCGAAGAGAACTCTTATAGGAAAATAATGCAAGGTAAAAGAACCCTGGAGTGTACCTTGAGAATCTCTAGGAGCTGGAGTAGGTGCAGGCTGTGGGGCTGGGGAGGATACAGAAGTCACCGCAAAGATTCCTGATGTCGTGCCCTTCTTCTGGGTAGAGCAATCTTTCTTGAAGTGTCCCGGTTGAAGGCAGATGTGGCAGAAGTCTCGCCTAGCCAACTGAGCGGGAGGTGGAATCGCAGCACCCAAGGTAGGACAGCTATTTGCGTAGTGTCCCTTTTGGTAACATCTGTAGCAAGTAATGGTAGATAGATCCACAGGCTGCCTCTGGGATGAAGAAGACGATGATTCAAGCCCTGGAGTCCTATTCCTCTTATGACGGTAGAAGTTGGACTTCCTTTTCTTAGAATTTCTTGAAGACTGAGACGGTGTAGAATGGCAGCTGGAGTGGCCCTAGAGGTAGGGTTCTCATACCGGAGAGGCATGTCTATCAGAGCGGTGAACGTCCCATGCACGTGGGTAATAAGTCGATCGTAGAACTCGGGGCGAGCACCAGCGATAAATTTCTCGCTCTTCTTAAGCGGGGTGTCTATCAAATTCAGGCCATACTGCAAGAGCTCATTAAATTTTCTCTCGTATTCCGTGAAGGACATATCGCCCTGCTTTAGATCCATAAAGTCTCGATGTAACTGAGACTTACCCGCTTCGGGCATCCATTTGACCAGAAAGGCTTCCCTAAAGCACGATTAGAGGGATAAGACAAATTTCAAAAATGGGGAAATTTAACTTAAATTTGGACAACCGAAGAAGATACCTAAATTGCTCCCAGGTGATGTCAGCCTCATTGGTGTGAGCAGTAACTGACAGCCACCAATTTAAAGTGGATCCTTTCATCTGCCAGGCCGCCAATTGCCTCTGTTGGGCATTTGTGATTCCGAGACAGGAGAAGATTCTCTCCAAGTTCTCAGCCACTGTTGAGCTTCTATTATGGATTCAGACCCCGTGAACTTGGTGCCACCAAGCTCGGTATAATCTTTGCACAGCTTAGTAAATCTAATAGGGGCCGCGGGTGGAGGAGCTGGGGCATCAGCTCGTCCCCTACCTTTGATATTTCCTCGATTCATCCTGAGAAATCAAGAATGAAATTAAGGACAGAGGAAATTATAGATGTCAAGATATTTTAGATAAGATAAAGTTTAACTGGAACAGGCATTTAACTAAGGCCCTAATTATGTACGATGGAGAAAGGGAAATAAGTAACTAGAATTTTTATTTTAAAACAGGAAAGTTTTTATATCAAATACTTCTTTGGAAAACCCTTTTGAAAATTGTATTATACTTTTAAAATACGTTCTCTCACAAGGAAAGGATTCTAGATCTGACTTCACTCATTCTAGGGTATTTGTACCCTATCTCTAATGATTTTTTTTGCTCCTCAGGCTATGGTTAAACCAAATCTCTGATACCAACTGTAACGACCCACTATTTTGTACCATTCTAATTTGACAATAAATTAAAACATGTCAAGCTTGAATAGTTCAAAACAATAGATTGTAAATAAATTAAGAGCAAATGAAATGAAATCACAGAATCACAGACACAGAAATCAGAATATTCGCAGCGGAATTAAAATAACTTAGTGGTTCATGAAGCCGCCGATAATAGTCTCAAAACAAATAAAGTTTACATAGTCTTTAAATCTAAATATAGTTTAAATCAACAATAGAAAATCTCAATATCCAATAGTCTTGATTTCATAAGATAAAGAACTGAAAAGAAAGTTGCCGGCATCTTGAAAAGTGATCTACAGAAGTCCAAGCTCCGGAATGAAGAATGAACTGCAACTCAGGCTGACCCGAGCGTGAAATAAAACAAAAACACTCGAGTCAGGACATACATACTTATACAGTGTAAGCAAATTAAAGTGTACTGTAATATAAAGCTAGTAACTTAAAGGATGCTTGGGACCGCCCATCCTCTAAGAATCCGTAAACTATTTACTATGTAGTAATATTTTGCTATTATAATAGTGTCTATTAGTAAATTAAACTAACTTTAAAATAGCGTTAAGGCTTTACATTTTCCACCTTAACACATAATATATTCCCATAGTCTATACATTACCGTAATCTCCCCCGGAATGGGCGTCGTCAGAGGGCATTCCATAGGTATGGTACAAAACCAAAATCGTATAAGGCGCGCTAGGGTAGGTGACACGGCACAACTAGGCAATGTCAGGGTAGATATACCAATTACGCTTCCGGACCGGTGGTAACGCGTAGCGCGCAGCTACCGCCCACCTCAAACAACACTCCCATATCAAAGTTGCACACCAAACAATCACAAAGTAATAGAATGGCATACGAAGAAGTGCGTCCGATCAAAGGTGCTACCTTATTAGTCTGTCAATCGCTCCTGTTTTAGCCACCTTATGCCAACTCACGGGAGTCGGGTCCACGTATTTACCTCAAAGGAAACGTCACCACCATCCTACTTCATTCTGGAATCTCCGCCGCATACGTGGTTGTCAAAATGGTTTTCGGTATCAACAGAGAGTATGTCCATATCCGATCCCGGCCTTTTTAACAACCCACGTTATTATTACCCGTGGTTTATAAATTCCAAAATAGTTATATTTGAATCAAATGTTATACTGAAAAAGGTGAAGTTAAAATAAAAATCCAATATATCTCCAAGGTTATACCTTAGTTCATTTGAGTGACCTAAAATTTTAACTTCAATGTGGTTTCAACAATAATTAACCCAATTTAATTTATAAATCATATTTCCAGCTCTTAAATAGTCATTTAAATTACTCGATAAATTATGATTTTTATAAGGTATATTTTATAAATAAATATCTAACTTCTCTTATACTTTACTTAATAAAATCAGGTGCAAAAATTTATATAAATTTTACTTATAATTTAGTTAAATTCCCATATCCAAAATAAACAAATTTCCAATTAATTTCTTACCATACCTTTGTTTCCAAAAATAGCCTTCCATTTCTAAATCAAGTTAAATTTCAATTTCCATCTTTTATAAATCTAACTATTTAATTCATAGAAAACTTAACTTATTTTTATCCGCTTTATATTCAAGTTATACCAAATTTCATAAATTATTTCTTAACTTAAATTCTACTTGTTTTACAAGTCCAAATTTCAACTAAACCCATACTTTAAATTCTAATATTATTTACATATTTGACTAGTATAATATTATACATATAAAAATCATTTAAATCCAATTTTTAAACAAAGAATTATTTAATTAGTAAAAATACATATATATATATATATAACCATGGGTCTGTATAATATTTTTTAGCCTAGGTTAAGTGATACAGATACTATATCATTTCAATCCATCCAAAGAAAACCGGGTTCTATCATTTCAAACCCGCAATCCCAAGTTAAAATGACTAAATAAATAAATGAAATATAAATGTTGTTCAGGCCTATCATTTCAGCCTATAATGATCTTTATTTTTACAGAGAACTTGCAGTGTGATTTAAACGGTAAATAATAAATAGTATAACTGCAAAATATAACAATAAATAATACAACTAATGATGTTTCAATTAAATAATGGGGTTTTAACATCATAAGTTTATACCACAGGCAGATAAAATTTAAATAAAATGGATTTACAATTACATTTGTGATTAATTCATAGATATACAAGTATGTTTGTCTGGTGAGAAATACTCACCTGAATGCCATCGAAGATTTGATTAAAAACGATGGTAACACTTGAATAAAAAAAATGCACAGAAGCACGATCAAATTTGTTGTGGAGGCTGCGACCAGATTTTTTAATTCTTTGAAAAAGGAAAAAAATAAAACGATTATAAATCAAATCTACGTAAAATTTTAACAAGGAATTTCGAAACAAACAGGGCGGATGGAATCACTTGACTCAACCGCTCCACCGCATGACTCAACTCACCAAAACAAACTCGGCCTGCCCATTATTTATTAAAAAAATCAAACCGAGAAGAAAAAAATGCACGCATGAATAACAAATCCCTATTGCATGTCAAAGCTTGCCAAATTCCCTCACTCACGCACGCAAAGCACTGAACGTCCTTTTATAATAATTAAACACTTTTTTCTTTTTCTTTTTTAGTATTGCTTAGAATAATTTTTCCTTCCTACACAACTGCACTTATCAAGATTCAATTGCTATCGCTGCTACAAGAGGGCACGGCCCTACATATCAAAAAGCGTGCATGCATGCACTTTGTATCATGAATTGATGTTTTATTATTAGCATCAGTAATTAATATATATTTTTAAAAAAATGGTTAACTCTGTTCCTTAAAACTGAAAATAATAGCTTATTACTTAAAATATATGAATAGCCGAGTAACCCGAAACACAAATCCAGCAATGGAAACTTCATTAGTTAGGCAAAGAAATAAGTGGATAATAAAATGATAAATGAAGTTCTCGCACAATACAATAATGAAGAAGGAGGAGAAAATGAAATGGGGTGCAGGCCGATTGGTGGTGATGTACGGACGAGTCTTTCGGTGGATAGTGGAAAAAATGAAACCAGGAGAAAAAAAATAAAAAGGAAAAGAAGGTTTGACCTTATTACCCGAAGAAGCTTGAGAGTGAACCCAAAGAGATGAATGAATTTGAAGGACGAGGGCTTTTGTATTTATAACCAGGGAGTTGCGAGATTAAAGGTAAGTGATAAATTTTGGGCAAGAAATATAATTCGTTTTGAACATTAACAGAGCGAAGTCTTGATTTTAGGGGAAGCAGGAACGACATGCAATCAATTTTCGAACGTGTTATAAATAGGAGGCTTGCATTAATCAGGGGAAAACGACAAGAATGATAAATTTGAATGTGTTTCATTTATGCAAAGAATTTTGGAAAATCAACTCATTACATAAATGACCGCAAACATCATGTTCCCATACCCATCTCTACGCATGTATTAATGATATTCAGTTTTAAAATTTTAATTATATAGTGAAACTGTTGCTTGGCTTATGCATTTAATTTTAAGCAGATTATGGTTTTAAATAGTAGCTCCACAATGGGCTCAAAGTTGTACCGTGCAAATAAAATTTGCATGCGTTGATAGTGCCTTGATTGTGAGAGAGACCGGTCAAGAAATAAATGAAGATTTGAACGTTATTAAAAATTTTTAGGCAAGAAGATTTGATTGCGGGAGGGAGTATGGCAAGAAATTATTATTTGCATTGATTGATAAAAGAACGGTAAGTCACTTTAAATTTAGAACGTAAAAGAAAGGAAATGATTACACTGCATTGCATTATTTAAAAGGTTGCGTGTTTTGCAATTAAATAAGGTTGAGTGAATTAAGAAAAGTAACGGCAAAGAAACTAAAAATTATTGGCAAGATTTGGAACGGTTCTTGGATAAAGATTTTATACCCAATTTTAAAACAAATGAATGTTATGAGAAGCGTAACGTTTGGCTATATAAATCTTCTAACCGATTTATTTATCCATATATATATATATATATATATATATATATATTGCGGTATGAATTTTAAAAAATGCGCAGAACCCATGCAAAATATACACCCAAATTTATACAAAGGTAACACTTTTGAATTAATACTCTTTACGTTATTTATTCCATCAAATAACGTGCCTTTCAAATGCGTAAATTAACAGTTTTTTTACATTTATTACTCAAATAAATGATAAAATTTTGGTTACATTCTTCTCTGATTCCTATTACTATTGACAAAGCGATTTATTATTCAAATGGACAAAATATTACAAATTTTTATAGAAAGTAGATTATCCAATTTTTATTAAAATTCCAATTAGAGTTATCCTTTAAATAAAGTTAAAAATTTCAGAAATTTCATTTTATATTTAGAATTTCGGGAAATGATTTTATCAAATTAAAAAATTTATATTATAATAATTTCAAGGTTTTATAAATAAAGGAATAAAGTGCTAGTAAAAATCTTGGGCTATTACAATTCAGTGGTAGGGAAATCGAGTAGCAGATGCTCTTAGTCATAAGCAGCAGGTTGTTATCTCTTTGATGTTAACTGAGTGGAAGCATCTTGAGATTTTATCTTCTTGTGAGATTAGAGAACGTATTCTAGATTCTAGTTCTTCCATCCTGTTGGTTAACATAGAGTATCGTCCGAGTCTTTTAGATCAAATTATGAAAACCCAGAAGCGTGATCCTGATCTATCTCATCTGTTTCAGCAGTGCGGTGGTGCTTCCGAAAGTGATGAATTGAGGAATTTTGTTGTTGATGCTCGTGGTTGTTTTCGTAGTAGAGGTAGGCTTGTAGTTCTTGATGTATGTGATCTTCTGAGAGATATTCTGGAAGAATGTCATCGCTCCAAGTATACTATTCATCTCGATAGTAGTATGATGTATGGTGATATAAAGAATCTTTATTATTTGAATGGTATGAAATGGGATGTGGCAGAGTTTATGAAGTATTGCTAGACTTGTCAGCTTGTTAAAGCCGAGCACCAATCCCTTAGAGGTCTTCTACAACCATTGCCCCAAAGAACATCCAAAGTTTGACTCATCCTGGTTCAAGACATTCAAGTGCTCTTTCAACCTCAACCGCTAGGTCTTCGATATGCTTTGAGAGCAGTAAAAGCCTATCTCTAATTCAAAAGGGCTTATGCACTCCACTTTCTACAAGGTGTAAAAGAAAGGGCCAAGCAATAAGCCTTTAGATGGGTAGATGGGGAAAGTCAATAAGACATTGAAAGACTTACTTCATGCTTATATTCTCGACTTCGATGTGAGTTGAGAAGATCATATCCACCTTGTTGAGTTTGCTTACAACAATAATTTCTAATCAAGTATTGGCATGGCTCCATTCGAGGCCCTTTATGGATGGCCTTGTCGATCACCTTTCTGTTGGCTCAAGGCTGGGGAGAAATTCATTTTAGGCCCTAAATCTATTCATAAATCTTCTAAAAGGATCGATCTCATTCAATAGAGAATGAAAGAGGCATAGTGCAGGTAGAAATCCTACGTGGATAATATGCGAAAAGAACTAGAATTCTCTATAGGAGATCGAGTCTTCATTCATGTACCTCCGTTGAACGTTGTGATGCGGTTCAATCATTTTGAGAAGTTGGCTTTGAGATATATTGGGCCATATCCTATCGTTGAATGTATCAGTCCTATTGCTTTTATCTCTTCCAACCAAGTTCTCCGGAATTCATGATGTATTTCATGTTTCTCAACATCGAAAGTGTCTTCGTGATTCGAATTATATTCTTGAGGAGCTTGAGGTTTCACCCAACCTTGCTTATGAGTAGAGACATGGCCATATTATTGCATTGGAGGTCAAACACTTTCGAAATGAAGGCGTCCCACTTGTTAAATTCCATTAGTCTAACAATCCAAAGGACTGTTCGTGGGAGACTAAAGAGTTTTTCGAGCGAACGCATCTTGAGTTATTTTATCATGCTCATTAGTGGTGAGACTCTTACTATGAATTATTTCATGCTTATGATTTTATCCTGCTTGATAGATGCATCGTTGTAATACTATTGACTTTCCCTTAAGGAAAATTATAGGGACACGATTTTTATAACGGTGGAATCTGTAATAACATATTCGAGATTACCTAGAATTAAAATTTAAAATATGATTTAATTAATTTTAATTAATTAAATAAATTTGGATAATTTATGACTATTGTTTTTTTATATTTAAAAGGGACTTGGAATGAGAATAAGTTGAGAATTTATTGAATTTTCCGTTTGTAGTTAATTCTTGTATTTAATAATATAAGAGCAATTTTGGTGAAAACGAGAAAATAAAATTATGTGGAAATAATTTCATTGTTTGATATATGATTTCTTAATTAACAATTCATTTTATTAAAAATATGGAGAATAACTTTTCATTTTAAAATTTGTATTTAATTTTGATAAAATATTCTAATATTGATAAAAGTGAGATTTTGTCATTTATTCATTTTGGAAAAAATTATAGTAATCAATATTGTTTAAATCATAATTACATAATTCAAATTAGTGTTTATAAAGGGTTAAAAGAAAGAATGCAAATTAACAACGTTTTTGTTTTAAGAAAATTAGTAACATTTGACTAATGGATCTACATCTTAACCCATTTAGCCCAAAGTAATGGAAATAGAAACATACACATTTCTTTCTCATTCTCTTACAACATCGAAAATAGAAAATCAAAATTTCTCTATGTCCAAAACCCTAATCCCTAAATTTCCAAATTAATGATTTCAATCAAAGGGCTTTTAATCAATTCTAGTGAAGTTGATAAGAGGTAATCTCCTCTACCTTTCTATGCAATTGATTAGTGATTAATTATCTTTTATTTCTAATTTTGATCAATTCCTATCTGATCTCTGTTCATAGTCTAGATTGAGGTTGAATTAGAAAGGCACAGGAGATTCTAAGCTTTAATCTTCCATTCCGCATTTGATATCCCACAATTTCTCAAAGAGAGTATGGATCGTGCATTTATATTTAATATGCAAGTGTAATAAAAAGTTAACTTATAACTAGAAGAGTAAAGTAAATAAAAGTAAAGAAACAATCACGTCAGAGTTTTTTTTACTGGTTTAGACCTCCGGTCCTACGTCCAGTCCCGAAGCTTCCCTTCAGCCTTAACTAGTAAACAACCCTCATTCTGTTTGGGGGAATAGGCTTGATACGAAAAATCTTTTCTTGATAAGTATGTGTTCTTAGTAACACTGATTTTGATTACATGGTACAAATATTCCCGTAATCTTATTTGAGTAGTATGTATATGTGAAGCTTTGCTTTTAGGAAGTGATAAAACTGACATATTGATTGCTTTTAGAA
The DNA here is from genome assembly GCA_030765085.1 of Allium cepa. Taxonomy (NCBI): domain Eukaryota; kingdom Viridiplantae; phylum Streptophyta; class Magnoliopsida; order Asparagales; family Amaryllidaceae; genus Allium; species Allium cepa. Next base: position 396,475,196 of record CM060938.1, on the reverse strand, counting down.
ATTACAGTATGCAGAGAGTATAAATATGAGATTTAGAAAATTCAAGTGGGTTGTTTCTTAGAATCTTTACATATTTATAGATGTTGAAGAGCTTTCTTAAAGAGTAGCATCCATTAGTGTGTTCTATTTCTGTCTAAAGGTTGCAATCATTGAGAAAGAAGAGGTGCGTTGAAGAGATAAAGATGCAACCATTAGAATGAAGAAAGTGAATGTTCATTGATTTTGCCTGTAACCCAATGCAAATGTCTGTCCATAATATTCAGACATCTGGTAAATATATATTTTTTAAACAAAGGCTAGAGTCATACGTCGGGTATATGTTGGCAGATGTCTGATACATATTAGTTTTTTTGAATATAGGCCATAGTCAGTCATTTGATATATATTGGCAGACGTCTGATACATATTATTTTCTGAAGTTACCTTGTTTGAGATAATAAAGGCTTATAAAAGTTTTGTCGTGCAATGTTTGTGCTAAAAAACAACTAAAGGAGATTTTACAAGCTATATATCTATGACTATAATACACAATAATAGCTTTTCCAATACCAATGATTCTTCTCCTCTATTGGTCATCTTCAAATCGCGATATTGTGAATTCTGAAAGATTTTATCTACATTTAGATGGAATATATTATATTTGTATGATTGTATAGTTGTTGTCATCAAAATTATAGAACAGAGGTTCTAACATTCTCCCCCGTTTTGATGATGATAACTATACAATCACTTATCGAATAAGCATATGGCTCCCTCTGAATGTGATTCCTCCTCCTATATATACGTAATATGATATCTATCCCCTTTTGGTATTATCAAAAAGAGATACAAAAAGAATGAAATGTGGAAAATATAAAGAGCATAAGTTTTTATAGAAACATGGATAATTTTTGTCATCGTTATAAAAAAACATTGTTCGGAAGAAATCAAACAGAGGATACATAAAACCTACATGAAAAAATTAAAATAAAAACCCGTCAATATTTTTAGTAACCCCAAAAGTTCGTAAATTCTTCATCATATGCACCATGTTTCCACTGAGGCTGATCATTGTACTCTTCATCCTCATGGATAGAGAGACCCTAAAATGATGTGCAGTAACTATATTGCTAAGGGTCCTGTAGAGGCTGTGAGTCTTATGGGGGCCATGATATATCTTCACTTTCTTTAGCATCAAGACAAATTGGCACTTTTCTAGGACGAGATTGTGGTGGTTCGACTGAAGGCCCTACTCCTAAAGAAGGTCTCGGTTAAAAAACTTGTGGTGGTGGTGTTGGGGATAGAGAAAATGGAAACCGAGATGATAAACGACCCTGTACCTTTCTTATGACCCGTCTAAGGTGGAAACGACCTTTTCCGACGTCTTTTCTACTTTGTTCATTCAAGTACAAAAAGATCGTTCCAAGCGACATATCTTTTTACCAAATACTTTTTGATTAAAGGAGAGGAGACATTGGTTTTGAAGTGCAACATCTAGACATTTTTCTCCTAGTCTCGCTGCAATTCTAGCTTCTTGTATTTATGAACCAGAGTAATAATTTGTAAGTTCTGAAGCTCTGGCAGATTGGGAAGGTCGAGTTGGAGGTGCTTGTGGATGTTGTGGTTGTTGGTACTGGGAGAAAGGGGTTACGCTTGGCGGTGTTTCTAGAAGATGCATCAGAGAGAGAAATCTGTTGCCACTATCTTTAAAGGAGATTTCTTCATATTGAGAGAGATATGAAGGAATTCCAAATGACCATAGAATTCTCATTATATATGGAGCATAGACGATGCTACGACATCTAGGTGTCCAAAAGCTTTTAATTTGGTCAAAAATATATTGTGTCCAATTGAATTTAATATGACCAAGTTTAGCATACAAAGCTTTATGATCGTCTTTGTATACTTGTTCGTGACTACCTAACCTAGGGATCATTGTTTTGATGAGCATACGGTTAAATAGTCGGGCTTTTGGGTGGAAATTGGATGTTTTTAATTTTCGCATATTTTCTTCCCAACTAAGGTGAGTAATAGCATCTCTTGGGGCCGTATTTTAGGTACTTCTTGTAATCGAATTCCCTTATAAGAATAATTAAGAATTTGACAAGTATTTCGACATTAAATTTTTATTATGTGCCCATAAATACTGGTCCAAATCCAATTCTCCTCATCCGAATGATTCCAAAGTTTCAAGGAGCAATGATTAATTGAAAAGAGAAATAACGCTAGTTGTTAGCACCAGAATTAGTCACTAACACCCTTGAGAAAGATTATGTAGAGAGATTAATGAAGAAAATAAATCAAAACAGAGGACTGTATGCTAAATTAATTGCAAAAATAAGAACACCGGATTTATAGTGGTTCAGCGTAACTGCCTACGTCCACTTTGAGTTTTGATCTTTATTTCTTTCACAAATGATTCAATATAGATACAATCCGTACAACAATGACTTGAATACAAGTACTAACTGAAAAGAATGAGTCTTGAAAGCAGCAGAGTCTCCCCAGTGTTCTCGAAAAAAGGTTCCTTCCATTGTACCTTTGCCCTTCTATTTATAGGGGAAGACAGGCCAGACTCCTCTCATGGGCCCCAGGAACTAGGTAACTCGGGCCATAGTAGATGACTTCTGTGCACCGGGCCAGGCACGTCGAATGAGGAATGCCGGTCGAGAATTTTCCGGTCGATCGTTGAATGGCATGAAGCAGAGTCATGCCGAACGCTCTTGCTTTGTTGTGAGCTTGACAACTTGCTAATGCTTTCAGTCTGCACCGAGCCAAGGATCCCGAATGGCAGTTGCCAAGCGACCTTGTTGTGCAACTTTGACAAATGACGTTTGTTAAAGAATGTCAAATGATGGCTTCTGAACTCGAGATGTCGAGCGATGGTGGTCGAACCAAAGAATGCCGGGCAGTGATGGTCGAATGAAGGATGCCGAGGGATGATGGTCGAGTTATTCAGACCGAGTGTCACACACCGAACCATACCTACCGAACTGCAAATAAACGTCGAAACATGTCGATTGCATCAAACCCTTATAACTTCAGGCTCTTCTTGGTCAGAATCTTGTCTAGTGCTAACAATAATATCTTCAGCTCTCGTTTTATAGCCGAGCCAAGGTGCCGAGTAATATTTGACCCCCAAAGTGTGTCGTATGAAGCAACACGACACGCTTTGAATCTGCGAGTATTCCTTATTTCCAGAAAGAAATCCATCACATATCCTAAATATTCATTATCCTTCAATTTTATCCTCCTAAGGTGTTTTGGTCATCTTGACTCTTGATTGATTCCTAATATTATAAATCCAGGGTTGTAGTTCATCAATGGCCATCCGTGTCCGGTTCTACAGAGCTAGTAAGCTTCGGCTAACTGATCCAATCTTTTCTTAACGACCTTAAGTGATAATTCAATTTCTGTCCATTTCAAAAAGTCGAACTTTTTCAGATGTACACATGCATGTTCGGGTACATGTTCTTCCCATTGGCTCTCGGATGTGTTTTATATGCTCATAAGTCATCACCAATTCCATCTAGTTTAATTGCAATTCAATTATGATTCCTTATTTGTATTTTTTTGTGATATAAGGGTTGTAATCAGCCACTTGATGAGAAGGGACTTCATGTTTTACATGGATGACGATCTCAGAGTAGTAAGCAAGGGCGAACGGAGTACAGTCAGTCACAGACCCATGGGTAGTTCTATAAGCCCATAATGCTGTTGGGAGTTCATCCACCCATTTACCTCTAGCCTTTTCCAAACTTCTCTTCAGAACAGACTTTATGATTTTGTTCACAGCTTCAACCTATCCATTTGCAGTTATAATGGATCATGGAAGGTCATAAGGACAGATGACGTTATGGACAATGAAGTTGATTATTTTCTTCATCCTAGTCATGGTTAAAAGTTATTCATTTTCCCATTCGGTGAAGCAATCAACTGCTATGGTGGTGTATTTCGCACCACCTTTAAGATCGGTAAGAAGATGATGTCAATGCCCCAAAGTAGCAAACGGCTATGGACTAGCCATTTAAGTAATTTCCATCGGCTGGGTCCCGGATTTTTTGCAAACATCTTGCACATATCGCATTGTCTAGCATGATCAAGCGCATCTAGATTGATAGTTGGCCAGTAATACCATAGTAGAGTATTTTCTTTATCATGGTTTTCCCTCTATGTAGTCGCTACATTCTTCTTCATAGACTTCGCTCAAGACTCATTTGATATCATCATGGGTGATACACCGAAGTATGGGAATGGATAAACTCCTTTCTACACTTGACTTCTTCTTTGATGATTTGGCCTGAAGCTTTAATGAGGATCTGCCGTTTTTCATTCCTCCGTTCAGTAAGAATTCCTCATTGTAGTAGATAGTCTTTGATAGGAGTCAACCATGGCCCCTTTTTTGGCTCTATCTCCAAGATCTAGCCGATCTTCATCCGTTAATGTTTGGAATATTAAGTATTTCAACCGAAACAATGTATGTCTGTTGCGCGTCCCTAAAACTGGCTAGCTTGGCCAGTGACTGCACTCTTTTCATTTTGTTCGCTGAATATGTGTGTAATGATGTAATACGCGAAGTCGGCTAGTAGCTCTTGGACCTGGTCGAGATAAGGAGCAGGACAACGCCCCCTAGCAAGATCAACTTCCTTAACTTTGCATGCTATCAATCAGGAACCACAAAAGATATCTAAAGTTTCCACTCCCAATCATCTAGTAAGTTTGAGGCTGGCGGTCGAGGCTTCATACTAAGCATCGTTGTTTGTTACAGGGAAATCGAGTTTCAGAAAGTAGCAGATCGATCGTTCCTCAGAAGTTATTATCATGACTCCTGCGCCATAACATTGATCACTGGATGCACCATCCGCGTACATTTTTCATCTATTGGTTGGTTCTCTATTACTCTTCTTTACTCTTCTGGTAGTCATCTGATGCAGTGAATTTGGGTACGAGGTCTGCTAATTTCTGCCTTGGATAACCCTTCGAGGGAAAGAAGTGATATCGAATTGGCTTAGTTTAGTATTCTATTTAGGTAGTCTTTTAGACGTCTATGGTCATTGTACGCCCTGTCGCAATGGCTGGTAGGCATAGACGTTGATGGTTACTCTAGTCGAATCCTAGAGTCTTGTAATGAGTTATTATGTCTAATAGTGATGGTCTTTGAATGCTCTAATCGATTATCTACAAATAGCCAATGATCAGGCCTAAAAGCACGTTGAAGGAAATTTCCATTAGGGGTCAGCCTCGAGTTGCGTGCAGCTGCATAGATGGATCTTGCTATGAGTTTGAATTTTCTTTTATATTCGAGTATCGCACTTTCTACTCAATGCATTCATGATCCTTTACCAATGCTTTGGTTGGAGTGACAGTCAGTTGCCAACGAGCTTAGGTATCGATTTAATGATTCTATCTCTAGGCATTCCTTCGGTCGTAGCCTTGAGCAGCCATAAGCAATATATATAAGTTTCAATATTGAGCTATTGTAGCCAGTCTTGGATGACTATGCGTCTGCTCCTAGTCTCGGGTTGAAAAATGCACTTCATGGATAGTTAAGTCTCACCCTAGCTATGTTTATATTTCCACCTAAACTCCAAAGACACATAGTTGATCGGTGAATAGTCAGTTCACATTCATCTTGCTTCTCACTCATGCCCCTAGGTCTGGGGCATATACGGATAAGTAGGAAGGCCAGCCATGCCTACTTTAGCTTAACTCTCTTTCCCTTTGAATCGTGGGATTAGGTCAGTTGATGGGAGGCTATGTCTCACCTATCTTGGATTGTATTGTGGTTTTTCATTCCAAGAGGAATACTTCGATGCCTTGTCAGTTTCAGGGCGTAATTTGGACACTGGACAGTCAGCCACATCCACTTTGGTTCATGTTTTGTAATCAGATCTCGGGGTAAAGTTGGCTCAAATGCAGTCGGGTCATGCTCATCCAATTTCAAACTCCTCCTGACGGATCAGTGGAGGGTGCTGGAGAATTTTTGACCAAGTCTTCATGGTTTACTTTCCTTTCCACACTCTAAAGGTCATATTTTTTCAAGGAATATCCGAGACACATTCATATGTGCTTGGTGAGGATCGGTATTGACCCTCGATCTGAGGTATGATATAGTCGGTCACCCGTAGCTTTGGATGTCGTTTTGATTGGTTCTTTAGTGAGGCCTCCCTATAGTCGTTGCCTTAAGTTGCAAAGAAAGCCAAGCTAGAGCTATAGTAAGCTGTTGTATTCAGCTTTAGTGATTTGTACTCTTGCTCGCAGCATTGATTTGGCCAGGTCACTAATCGGATGGTTGAACTCCATCCTTAGCAAGTTAATACTCCTACTTTTAGTTTCAGGCTGAAGTTCGCGGAATAGAGAACGGTCGGAATTCACTCGTCTATTTATTGATGTTTATGCACCACTCTGCATTCTGGTGACTTAGTGTTATTCTCCCCTCGGTCGACTCGCGCCCAATTTGTGTTCATGCTTCGGTCCACACTCTGGGTACTTGGAGTGTCGAATGGTTTATCCTATATTCCACAGTTTGGGATGTAAAGATTTTCGTCAATTTGTTTGTACTCTATTCCGCGCTCTGGGGACTTAGCGTACTCTAGTTCACTTCAGGAACTTAGAGATTGTTCCCAAGTTGTTTATACTCTAGTCCGTGCTCTGAGGATTCAGAGTACTCTAGTCCGCTTCAGGGACTTAGAGATTTTTCTCAAGTCGTTTATACTCTAGTCCGCACTCTGGGGACTTATAGTCTGCACTCTGGGGTCTTAAAGGTTTTTAAGTTGTTTATACTCTAGTCCGCACTCAGGGGATTTAGAGTAGTCTAGTCCGCACTTTAGGGACTTAGAGGTTTTTAAGTCATTTATACTCTAGTCCGCACTCAAGAGACTTAGAGTACTCCAGTCCCCACTCTAGGGACTTAGAGGTTTTTAAGTCGTTTATACTCTAGTCCGCACTCAGGGGACTCAGAGTACTCGAGTCCGCTTTAGGGACTTAGAGATTTTTAAGTCGTTTATACTCTAGTCCGCACTCAGGGGACTTATAGTACTCTAATCCTCACTCTGGGGACTTAGAGGTTTTTAAGTCGTTTATACTCTAGTCCTCACTCAGGGGACGAGTATTCTAGTCTGCTTCAGGGACTTAAAGGTTTTTAAGTCGTTTATACTCTAGTCCGCACTCAGGGGACTTACACTACTCTAGTCCGCACTCTGGGAACTTAGTAGTTTTAAAGTCGTTTACACTCTAGTCCACACTCAGAGGACTGAGAGTATTCTAGTCTGCTTCAGGGACTTAGAGGTTTTTAAGTCATTTATACTCTAGTCCGCACTCAAGGGACTTAGAGTACTCTAGTCCGAACTCTGGGGACTTAGAGGTTTTTAAGTCGTCATAATCTAGTCCGCCATTAGGGGACTGAGAGTACTCTAGTCCACTTCAGGGATTTAGAGGTTTTTAAGTCGTTTATACTCTAGTCCGTACTCAAGGAACTTAGAGTACTCTAGTCTTCACTCTAGGGACATAGAGGTTTTTAAGTCGTTTATACTATAGTCTGTGCTTTAGGGACTTAGAGTACTCTAGTCCACACTCTGGGGACTTAGAGATTTTTAGATTATTTATACTCTAGTCCGCACTCTAGGGACTTAGAGTACTCTAGTCCGCTTCAGGGACTTAGAGGTTTTCATTGAGAGCGGTCATAGTTCCACCCTTTAATTTGTATTTCATTTACCGTATTGAGGCTAATGTTGTCGAATGAACAATCGAACCACGTTTGCTCATGGAATGGGACTCTACACCCAACATAAGGGACGAAACTTGAAAAATGGACGGTCGATTCTCATCCGCTTGGTGATTATAGCTCTTCCAATCAAGTCAAGGAAGGAGGTATATAATAGATGGTTGGATCACATCCAAGCTGGGTTAGATAGTCAAATCTCACACAATTTGCTTCGTATCTCTTTTTTGAAAATAAGAATAATGGATTATTGAGTAGATAAAGTAAGTTGCATAAGTTTCAAGGTGCAGTCGTGTCCATGTATTGAGAGCAATGGTTGACGAGTATAGTCCATCACAACTACTCCAAGTCGGGCTTTCGAACAACCTTTTGTGTTCAGGGTAGGATTTGATGTGTAGATGATCAAATCACATCTACTCTAGATAGATCCCGACGTCACTGAGCTTCAGGAAAGACATCTGTATTTTGTCGAACTTTGTTCTATGACTCGATTTGAGTGGATGATCGGGCCAATTTTTTTGGGAAAACCGGTCTTCTAGTATCTAGGCATATTCATTTCGAGCCTTACTTATGTCTCCAAGTCAAACGTGGAGGCCAATGAATGGATGGTCGGTCATGTGTATTGAGCTCTGATCGTGATGAGCTTTTCAATCTCTAGTTCTTGGCCCCAAATTAAAGGCACATGGTTGATGATGAGCGATTGAATCATGCTCGTCTAAACGAAACTCCATAGGTCTGATCATGGTCTGCGTGGATTGGTAGGCGGCCAAATCTGAGTACCTTGTCACCTGCATCATTTTGAAAGTAGTTTAGTTCAAGTTGGTCGTAGTTCATAGAAAAATTGAAATAGAAACGAAAATGGAAATAATTCAAAAAAGATTGGAATAAATTTCATTGATAAGTGAAGCAACATCGTGTGCTCACTATTTGACTTTGCCCTTGTCTTCTTTCAACAGGATGTCGACCATCAGCAGTCCAATTGATAATCATAGCCCTTTATTAATAGGCATCGGATGTTCGCTGCCCGCCATTCTGCAGGACTTGTACATACTATTAAAGCTTTCCTTTCCAGATAGGCTTTTCGATCACACCTCGGAGGTCTTTGTAATCGCCCGTGTTAGGATCAGTGAGCATCTTGGAATATACAACATTCCCCTGATTTTCATTAGACTTTGGTGTATTCTCTCGAGGTTGGTTTCTAGTACCACTATGAGTCGGAAGTCTTCAAGTAGAGGTTGTCGACTGAATATTTCAAAGAGCATATGAGTCGAATTTTGAGATTTATTTTGTCTACTGGGATCAGCATCCTTAGCCATTGGGCCTTCATTGTTATTTTTCCTAGTCTGTTCCGCTCCTCCATACTTTGGTTTAGATTCATTTTGTTATAGAAATGATCCATGGTCGTAGGAGGCTCTCCAGCTAACTAGCTGCCAAAATATTTATGGAGGTCGATTCTCGTCAAACATGATCAGTATGATATCCCATTTGGGAGAGTAGCGGTTGCTTGTCTATTCCCTTGTTGCCGTTCAAAAGCTGCCGCTAGATCCTCTATGCCCTGGTCGATCATGGGATGTAAGGGAAGTGGATAGAATGTTCCTCTATTAACTTGAGTATTGAAGTAAATCTCACTCATTCTAAGTTTGCTGGATCTAATTTATAATAGTTAAAATAAATTATTGGATGCTCGGTTGAATTTAACAATTATTACTATTTGAATTTAATAATTATTACTATTTGAATGCATAATAGTGGATGAACCTGTACTATCCCGATATTCCCCTCGAAGTGGGATTGGTATTTTATGTTATCTAACATTTGTAGATGTAGGGAAACAGGTTGGAGGGATCCAACTGGATTCCTCAAATATATATGTTGATTTTTTTTCATATATATTAATATATGATGGAATTGAATAATCTGTTATAGATTGTCGTATGATTTGAATGTTTGGATGCTATAATAGCACTGGCCTAAATTTTGGTATTTAAAATACCATAAATATTATTTTCAAATTTAAAGGTATTAAAGGGAATTTTGGATATAAAATAATTTATATTGGAATTCGGATTATTTTAAAGGAAATTGAGTGGGATAAAAATATAACTGATTTTGGTTGTACTTACTATTCTTAAATTTTTTTAAAAAGATATTTTTAAAATAAATTATAAAGGGATTTGTAAAAGATATTCTAAAAAATATAAAGAGGAGTTGAAATTGATATTAAAAATAAATTTGAAATATAAATGGAATTTATTAAGAAAGGGATTTATAAATATGGGATTTTATAAATGGAATTAGTTTTATAACAAGTGAAACTCAAAGGTGATAAACATACCCTAATTGGGTGCGACTCACTTTGCCTTGCTGCATTCCTCCTGATTTTCAGTCATTCCTGGTTGATGAGGCAAGAGGCTACGATCACCTTTTAAGGAATTTTCCACTTAGAATGCTCATTGTCCTCCAATGATAATGTTGTGATAGCATTCATCCATACAAGTATGTTCTGTGTCGGAACGGAACCAAAGGCACTACTCCTACTTCATCCATTTTGGAGTCACCCTCAGGATTTTGCACTTCACCGCTCCATCTTCATCTCCATGCTCTTGTTTTCACATCGAAAACGTACTCATTGGATCGAAGTGGTTTTCGGATAACAAATCCGATCACGGTCTCTTTGAAACAACGTTCAATATTTTCGGTAAACTCAACCCTGGTTCTTTAGAAAATAAACAGACGAAAATAAGATCGGAAGATCACCTCCTATCCATTAGTGGACGTATTTCCTTATGAATGTCCTAGAAGAACAAACGAGCTTATACGTACAGTATAGCACCTCGAACTGTAACTTTACCATATAATTCCCGTATTTCTCCTATATATTCCAAAGTTATATTCGGGTCCATATTTGATAGTCGATTATTTAACTATAAAAAATCAAATCATATAGCCAAATATTATATTTTTCCACCAATAAATCCAAATCTCCATTTGATTTAACGATTAATAAATTAAATCTCTTTATCCAAAATTTATAAATTTTATCTAATTAACTAAATTCACCAAAACTATTCTTTCAAAGATATTTGGAAACCTTAAAAAAATCTAGAAATATACCACTGCGATATTTGATAATGGATTAATAACTCAATGGTTACGTCTCTATAATCCAGAGAAATTCAAGACTTAACTGCAGGCACTCACTGCCTTCGATTACGCCACGCGAATTTTCAAAATAATATTTATGAAATTTCTACTTTTCCAAAGTTAAACTATAAGTAAACTGTTTTTTTTAAATAAAAGTTATTATATAAATATTAATATTAAATAGTTTGTCCTTTGAAAATAATAATACTGATTAATTCTTAAATAAAAATATACTTACGATAAACTAGCAGGAGTAATACTTAAATATACTTTAAATAATTTTAAAAAACTGAATAATTAATTCTCCAAAAATATTCTTAACACCTTTAAATTTTCTAATTAATACTTAAAATTCCCTTTTTAAAATAAACTTAACTTTTCAGGAAAATATATTTCCAACTCCAACAAAGCCAGTCTCATTATTCATAAATCCCTCTCAATTTATTTCCAGTTTGATTTACGTTCCAATTCCGTAAATCCTTTTTCACATTTCTAAAAATGCATCCACAATTTATTTTAAAACCGATTTACCCATCTTCTTATAAATCCCCACCATGAATTTATAGTTTCAAATTATCCATTGGTAATTACTTCCTTTTATTTTATAAACTTTGTTTGTAATTTCCATAATCTCATTTCCCGTTTATCATTATTTTCACAACACCTAATCGATTTTAAATCAGTTTTCCAAATTAAATTCCATTTTAAATTAATTTCCTATTTAACCCAAATTTATCCCAAAACCCACTAATTTTAAATTCACTTCCTTTTTATGATTTAAAATATTATTTAAATCGGGAACATCAATTTCATATTTTATTTTCAAAATTCCCCTTTTATTTTTCCCAAACTGTTTAAATCTAAAATTTTAAAAACATATTATTTTATACTTAAACAATATCGCTTAAGTTCTTATTTTTAAAAACCCTTTTATTCACATTTACTCAAAAATCTTTATTTTCCATATTTTAGAATTATTAAATAGGATTTAAAATCAAACTATTTATTTTCCCCAATTTCATTACTTTTTAATTTATCCAACTTCACTATAAATATTTTACTTTGAAATTCCCTTTTTATTTTCCTGTAAAAATTCTATTTTCATATTTTTGATATTTTAAAGTGCCAAAAATATATCCAACAATACCATAACATCCAATAAATTTAAATTTTCAATATAATCTATCACGGATTTTTCAAATAAATCATATCACTGAATATGAAAATAATTTTAACACTTTGAGGAATCCCTTTGGATCTCTCCAACCAGTTTTCCTGCATCCACAGATGTTAGCACAATATAAAAATACCAATCCCACTTCGAGGGGAATATCGTACTATATACGGTTATCCGCTATTATGCGGGGAACATAGGGTCTGATCCGTTATATATATATATGTGCACTCCAATACACACACACACCACTATATATAATAATACATCCAACTTATAATAATATATCAATTCAACCAATCAATCAATAATTAATTTTGACCGCTTAAAATCAATTGTGGTAAATTCAAAATTGAGTGAGATTGACTCACTTTGATTTTCTTTTTCTTTCGTGTTCTGATCTGTCTAAAATCAAACTGGCATTTGAATTTTAGCATGAATTCCATGAACTCTGATCTTGACCAATTCAGCTCCATATCGTAGCTCTCATAGAAGCGAATGTCATGCAATTTGTTTCGTTCCCAACCGAACTAATATGAATAAGTTATCAAATTTAAATGTAAGGATTTCTAAATTAAAAATGTAATTCACCTATCTCTTTATACTGAACTAATTTCCCAGGAAAATACGTTCGGCCCAGCCCACCAAGCTACCTTCTTCCCTCTCCTCCTAACTCCCTTGTTCTATGCCTGTACACGAAAATTGTAATCGGTCGTGCACGAAACACTGACACGGTGAACCAACGCTCAAAACCGAGATCTAACATCGTCAACACTCCTCTCATCGAAAACCCTACCACCACATACCTATCTCGACAACCCCGCTTCACCCATTGCCAATTGCGACCAGCCCTTCCTCGAACTGCTATAGTATAACCTATCGCATCTCCCCACCATGGACCGCAACCCACCAAACTTTGGGAAATGGTGCACTCCACTATGACGAAATCAACGGAACCACCCTCGAACCCTAACTCGGCCCAAATCAAATCAAATTTCAAACCCTAGTTTCGTAAACATGCTCTAACGTCAAATTCGAGCATCCCAAAACAAGGCCGCACCATATAAAAATGATATCAGATCGAAGCTTGATAAAAACTAAGCATTTTTAAACAAGTATTGGATTTTTAATAGAGTATAACATGAGATATCAATTTTTAAAGTTCCGCTCTTTTCTTTTGATCGGATGTATTATTTGAAATGGAGGAGGGAACGTGATATTTGAATGAAAGGCGGCGTGTGGAGTTTTCTTGTGCACGTGATAAGGAAAAACAACTGATGTGAAAAGATTTTGACTGGTCAATATAAAAATATATTATTTAAATTTTAAATCGTTTCAGTTTCGCAACTTAAAATCTCAACCTCCTATCTAGGCATACCGCTAGGCGTTTATAATGTTATATCCCTATTCCGAATGCAATGGAAAAGATTTTGAGTTCTAATTCGATCGTATGGAGGAGATAGCTTTTTCGACCCAATTATTATACTGAATTTTCAATATAAATTTCAGCGCGTTTATATCCCGTACGCCTAACAATAATTCCAATTGTTACGAAATTTGAAATCCGACAATAATACACTATTACGGATACAATGGAACTGGTTTCGTCGAAATCCGAGGCCATGCCTTGAAAGGCTATTTTTAAATATCAATTTAAATGATATATTTTTAAAACCGAACAAATCACCTTTAAATTTCAATTTTAAAGCGTTTATTATCTTGTATTATCAATATAAATTTTATAAGCCTTTAAATTATTTTTAACAAGCTTAAAACTCAAGATTTAATAATTTGGCTAATTTTCAATTATTTAATCCAATAATTTAATTATCCAAAAATGGTTACATTTGAAACTCAAGTTAAAATTTAACTTTTAAATATTTAAAATCAAATAAATATTCCAATTTCAATTATCCAAAATTCTAGGTCGTTACATTCCTCCCACTTATAAGATTTTCATCTAGTTGTACCAAAAATGGGCACAACACTCTTCGGAAGTTTTTGAAGAGATGAAAGTGAAAATATAAATGTAAAATGAGGATTATGTAACAAAAACTCCAGCAAACAATAAAAAAATGCACAGATACGCAGTTTTAGAGTGGTTCGGCGTGTTTCCTATGTCCACTATGAAGTTTTTGTGATTTTATTGATTCTCTTTCAACAATTACAAGCAATTACAGTGAACAACAGTAAAGTACAGCTTGGAATTCAAATTCAACAGCAAGGGTAGGATGCAAATCTCGATCCGGAAGAGTCTTGGCACTTGAGAATCAAAAGATCCTTTTTCTGTAGGCTTCAGGGGGATATTTATAAGCGTAGGAGGCTGATATCTCGCTCAAATTTCGAGAGACTCCTTCTGGAATGTGAGTGGGCCCACGCGATCGATCCCACCAAGTTTCGACTTGATCTGTGATCGATACGAAGTGATTTCGTATTGATCAAGAATTGGTCTAATTGAGCTGAAACTTGGCAGGAACATTCCTTGGCTTGTGTGTAAGCTTCTGTGAAAATTTCATAGCATTTGGATCAGTGGATCTTGAGTTATGATCGATACGAGCTTGAGTTTTTCGTTGGCTATTTGGTTCGAATCCATCAATTCGAATTCATCCACTTCGAATCGATGACGCACGTGGCTCTGTGATGACGCGACACGCATTCCTCACATCGATCCCCTTTTTGCTCCGAGTTGACCGCTTCGACTCCATGAATCTCGCCTCGTTTGCATCGAAGGTCGTTATCTAATTCATGTTGATGGACACGAATGTAATGTAACTTGATGGATTCGAACAACAAATAACATTGATGGATACGAACCAATGGAGACTGATGGTTACGAACACGACTTTCCTCGATGGATACGGGCCAAGTAGATACTTGATGGACACGAACAAGCCATTGGACTTGGATTCGAACAAGAGCCCCTAATGGATACAAGTAGCCACCGTTTGATGGATGCGAAGCAAGGTCATCTGATGGATACGAAGAGCAGTTGCCTGATGGATTTGAACTAACAGAATCTGATGGATTCGAGACAAATGGATAAGAGTATATTGTATCCCTAATCGATACGAAGATGATGGACTCGAATAGAGGCTCAACCATGGATACGAGCTGTGTCTAACTGGATGGACACGAATAGGATCTAGCCGATCGATACGAAATGCGTGGTTTGTTGACGGATACGAAGTTGATCGGTGCGAACCGAAGCTTCTTGATGGATATGAGGCTGGTTGGTGCGAAGCCGATGGTTTCGAAATAGGGCTCATCGATGGATACGAAAACATGGCTTTTCCCTTCAACTTGCACCGATCACAACTTGAGCATACGAACTCGGATTGACCTGAAATTTGGAATGCTAGCTTTTATGGCTCCGCTTGTCATGGCTTGCTGATTTTAGCTTGATCCAGATTCGGAAAAAATTCATCGACATCCATAACGAACCTGTGTGTGTTCGATATACAGGACGAACAACCCTTTGTTTCTTAACCAGTGCCTTGTTATCTTGGCCTCGCCAAAAGGCGGGATAACATTTGCACCCCAAAGCACATCTTGTGATAACATGACATGCTTTGAAAAGCTGCAGTCTTTATTATGAACAACCAGTGCTCTTTTACCATGATCGTTAATTGATGAACATCCAATTCCTTTAAATGTTGAAAATTGAATATTAGCTCGGCATACATGCATACACGTTAACCTGGCTCTCGTCAACGTTGCACATTCACGAGTTGTTGTCAGTTTTCTTACGTCGAATTCCGTATCGATCCTCTCCTGAACCGATGTATAACTCAAGTTGTAACAACGCTTGATGGTCATCTTTGGGTGTTCCCTCGTATTGATCCTCTCCTGAATCAATATAGAAGTTTGGAAAGTTGTTCTCACATTGGTATTTGCATTGATGGATGCGAAATTCTAACACTTCACATTGGTATGTATGAGTCATGATGGATGTGAAATGATCGTTCGCATCGATGGTTACAAACTTCAGCAGGTCCTCATGGAGCCCTTCATATCAATGAAGCATTGCGCTGTTGGATTCGTCCAGCTAATTCGTATCGATGGACCATGGTTGATGTTCCAAAATCATCGATTTGAATGAAGGTTTCGCATCGATTGGACCAAAGGCCTTCTGCATCGACTTCATTGTGCACTTCGTACCGATGTACCCCATTGTTCATTTCGAATAGATAGGAGTTTTGGCCGATGGATTCGAACTGGCCGTTCGACTCGACTTAGGGGTTGACCAGTAGTGACCGGTCATGTGGACCGGGAGGCGAATTACCCCTGTTTCTCCTTGGGTCCATATAAATACTCATGGACTCGCCATTTTTCACTTTTTACTTTTACTGTTGCCTTCTACTCTCGTATCGATCCAACCGCTTGGTAAAAGTAGAACTGTGCCATGCCTTCGACTCGATCAAATTCGACCTTTTAATTCTTCGAATTCTAATTTTAAATTAGGTAATTAATCAACTATGACTACATCTAAACGACGAAGTTTGAATCTTAGATCCATCCTATCTTGGTCGATTATCAATTGTGGCAATCTTTAAGGTCAGATCTGGGTCGGGGCTTGGTCGAGGATGGACATGGCAATGACCCTGATAATTGGAGAAGAAAGAGTGCAGAAAAAATAAAATGAAAATGACTCGATCTGTACTCCATGTCGATCTGGGGGGCCTGTGTTCGAATCGATAAAAGGCGATAACGCTTTTTCTTGGTGTTCGCATCGACCCCAAGAATTTTTTAAATAAATGACGTAGTTCATATCGATCGAGATGTTGGTAAATCATGTCGATCTATAATGATCGATGCGAAAAATAAGTAAGCGATTGGTGTGAAACTCTTGGCTTCATATCTATGCGAAATAAACTCTCGCGATCGATACGAAAAATATCGACTCGAACGTGATCGATTCAAAGCCAAGACTTTCTTGACCGATAAGAACCTGAAAACCAAGGATCAATGCGAAGCTACTGACGTTGATCGATACGAACCCGTGTTGACGACCGTTTTGAAGTATGTCCCCGTTGATCGATACGAACTTGGATCCTGATGGATTCGAATAAGCTCTCCTCGATCGATTCGAACTCTTCCCTTGATGGATACGAAATTTTGAGTACTTGACAGCATGATTTCGACGAGCTTCATTCCCGCATATCTGGACTTGACTGTTAAAATGCATACTTGACTGCCTTTCGAAGCTCGTTGATAGAACTATAACTTAACAACTTTAATTTGGATCGATCCCTAACATCTGGATGGTATGGTGGTGACGGGCAGCGATGACGGTCACTCCGACTGGATTCCGATTATCTTCGTCGTTGGCAAATTTTTCTTTAACTCTGCAAAATTTATTCAAGCAATGCATAGCACTGCACAACACACACTTTACACGAGGGGTACACACGGGTTCTTTGTCGTCTTATGATGGTTTCTTGTGAGTTAGCTAGTTATGGAAACTCCAAGCTCGCAGCCATAGGAAACTCAGAGTTCAATTCCTCCCATGCTTGAAATACCGAAGATTGAGGTCAAAGTTATCGATCCAGCCCCGGACGAGGCACCAGACGCATCTCTTCTCAATAGTCTGCCAGATTCTGTTTCGTCCAACATTTCAGAAGATATGCTAGGGAGAATATGCCTAAGGCACGGTTTGTCGATGGATGACGTGCTATTGCCGGGACCAAATGACAGATCACACAATCCACCGGAGGGGTATGCCGCATTCAATCGACATGCGTGCGTAGTTGGGACGCTCCCCCCATTCAATCAGTATATAAGAGAAGTGCTGTCTTTTACAGGGATCGCCCCATCTCAGCTACACCCAAATGGATATGCTTTACTGAATAACTTGTTCATTGCATTTATGGAGCACCACTATCGACCTCCCCGACTGACCGAGATAAGGTAACTGTTCAACTTCAAGAGTCGGACAGACAATCCATCTTTCACATTTCTAGAGGCCGTGAGAAATTGTCAAATAATTACGGGGTCTTGGACCAGGCTGAGCTACTTCAAGATGGAGTGGTTCTATGTTAGATGCCCCAAGATTTGCCAGGCGATGGCTATTTAGATGTGAATATTGCTATCTTCTCAAGTGGTTGGCAAGACAATTGTAAATGAAAGCCAACCCATATCTCTTTTCCTTTGCAGCGATAATTCCGCGACCCGAAGGCGGATATTACAAGGAGATAGTTTGGTTTCTCCAAGAGGTCCCAAGCGAAGATAGGAATATTAACTTGGTTCTGACGGATAGGAATCTCAGAATTCTTGGGATGATCGAGCGAAGACAAAGTATAAGGCTCGACGGTGCATTAAGAACTATCTTGAGGGAGCGAGTTAAGAGTATAAAACCTAGAGTTGTTATAGTCGAAGAGGCTGATTCCGAAAGAACCCACACTGATGATGAACCGTTGGGTGAACCTGCGGATGCAGTCCAGGATTCTAAAAAAATGAGAAAAGGCAAGGTAGCCGTTTTCAAGCCATCCAAAAAGGGGAGATGGAAATCTGTGATCATGTCCCGGCCCGTCTCCAAAATTAGAATTTCGGAGATGTTTCCCTGGAGAACAGAAAATCTTTACGAAGGGCTCGCCGATCTTCCAATTCCTGACGATGTGTCCATGCAGCATGATGCCGGATTGGGTGAACTTCAACATGCTTTAGTTTTAAGCGAATCTCTGCCCACTAGAGTGGTTGACACATCCGGTTGGTCGGGGGTTTGCACATACATACACACTTCATGGCATTACACGATTTCTGACCGTAAGCTGCCTTTTTATGAAGATTACTAACTTCGTTTCTGTTTTTCTTTGCAGATACCATGTCCGGTCGAGGCTCAATGCTCGGTAGTCTACGCGGAAAATGCAAATCTTTGTCATACTATGAGTCATATAGGAGGGAAGGAGATAGGGATCATGATCAAGGCTATTCCAGCCAGGAGCGATCCGATAGGGATAGGGGATATGTACGCCGGTCCCGATCTCGCACACCTCCTCCCAGAGCTCCCGTACGACCTCCGGTTCATGTTTCGAGGCCTCCGGAAACTCCTCGGCACAAGCCGTCTTCCCGCTCTTCACGGTCCGACTCTCATTACCCAACTGAAGTGGTAGACCCTACAACTACTACACAGGTCCTCATCGGGTAAACCCTACAACTACTACACAGGCCCTCGTCGAGCCCACTGGGGAAGGGGCGATGAGGCTCGTTCAGCTGAAAAAGGATTTCCTGATATATGTTTCGATGGATTCGTCTTTCCCCCACGTTTGAAAAGGATTTCGGCGTCGGCCGAACAAACAGTGCATGATTATGTCACAGATATATTATTTCAGTATCAGGAATGGTCGAAAACTGCGATAAAAGCATCGAAGGTGGCCTTCGATCGAGCTGTTATGATTGAAAAGCTGGAGAAGGAGCTTGGCCAGAAAGATCGTATTATTCAAGCGCTCAATAGCGAGGCCGAGACTTCTCGCCAATCTGAGATTGAGGCTCTTAAGAGAGCCGATGAGGCCTAAGCGGTGATGGATAGAATAAAGCGAGAGCATTATGCCACAGTGGAGGACATGGGCCACAGGAACACCATCGTAATCGCTGAGAGGGATGCAGCCAAAAAAGAGATAAACGAGCTTAAGGCCAAAGTCTTGGAAATCATGAAAGAGAGAGACGCTGCTAATGTTTCTGCACAGGAAGCATGCGATCAAGCGGTGGTGCTCCGGAGGGAGAGAGATGCGGCCATGGAAAAGGTTCGTGAGGTGGAGGCCGGAGTTGATGAGAAGGTTCGGCGGGTAGAGATCAGGCTTGAGGTGGACATAGAGGAGCTTCTCGTCAGTTACAATGCCAACGTACTGAGACATAGGAACTTGGCATGGCTTGACGATTACTCTACACATCTATACAACGATTGGAATTTGCTGGTCGAATAAGAGAAGGCGGTGCTATTGGGTGGTGCCCTCGACGAATTTGAGTTGGAGAACCGCATATTGAGAGAAGACGAAAAGAAGGTTCTCCATGATTCTATGATCTCTCGTGCGAGAGAGAGACTGGGCACCCAGCATTTAGAAATTGGGGAAGGTTCCGAAGATAAGCATCATTCTACAAGTTTCGAGATTGTTACTTCATCTCTATCTGAGCCCACTCCAGTGATCGAGCCCCAGCCCATCCCGGCCTATGACCCTAAATAGCCATGCCTATCTCCTATTAAGGAGCATTCATGCGAAGCTGTTCAGCCGACCGCAAGCCGAACTAAGGAAGGTACTCTGAACAAATTTCATGTGTATCTGAAATGAAGGGCTCGTTTTTGAAGTGTGTTCTAACAACTTCTTTTCTTCCTTGTCCGGTGATCGAAGTTACATTGACAGCGCCTCCTGTAATCCAAGAATCACATCAAGTGCAGAAGGCCATTATTACTGAGGCAATTACCACGACTGCGGCCGTGCCAATTGAGGTGACACAAGGGAGCTCAATTTCCTTTGATGAGCAGATGATGAACGAGCTCCTACGCCGACATAGCGACCCTTTTGTGGACTTACTGTTCGTCCTTGGTGGGGCCACCTACATCTAGCGCCTCAACACAGTTCACTACTGTCCCCAGCGAACCTCGTGCTATTCGAGAAGCAGAGATATTAGCTGAGATTAATGCTGAGATGGTGGCAACAGCACATGGAGGTAGTTCTGGGATTGTGACGACGACGGTTGGCCTAACTCCACTTAGGGTGATATCTCCTGGAGGCACACTTGTCGATACTAGCATGCCCATTCCGTCCCCGGTTGTAGACCCGACTCCTCCGACTCCTTCCAAAGAAAGTATTCATTTAAGTTCAAGTTCGAAGGAGGACGTCAATATCATGCCTTCGTCAGAGGATGATCTCATCCGGCGAAGGGTAAGGGCTCAAAGCAAAAAAGTGCTAGCCGTTCTGCATTGAAGAGAAGGATGAAGGAAAAAAGTAGATAAGCCCCCCTCTGGCGCATTTTTGGCAGTTAGGAATGTACATTTTTCTTTCTTAGGTTGTGTATAGATGCATGCTCGACCCCCTGCTAGTTGAAATTTTTGGAATAACTTGTATATGAATCTTCAAATACAATTTAGTTGAAATGAAATTTAGTTTCTTAGCTCCAACTTTCATTTCTTTTGCGCTTAAGTATTGCAGTATTTGAATTTCAGTTTAGTGTACTTGTAGAGTCTCAGCCTTCGAGTCGAGTTTGTTTTATTTGCCGAGTCTGAAAATCATGACCACAAGTCATAACCGGGGATCGAGTCGGACTCGGACGTTGTACTATTTCGGTCTACTATTAACACTTAAGCTTTTCCCCCAGTCCAGGGAATGAGTTATAAAGATCGGCTAGTGATCTCAAATTGTTTCTGTTCCTTCGAGTTTTGCCTCGTCGAACCGATGCTAAAAATAAGTGAGGATTGAGCGGTTGAATCACGCTTGTTTATTTATAAACAGTCTCATCCACACTTTGGAGATCACCATTTGTATTTAGGCGATCAGTCATGCATGTCGAAGTTTTTAAGCACATATCCGCATTTTGGGAACCTAGAGTTATTTGCAATCGATTATCTGGTTCGCGTTCTGGGAATCTGAAAATTGTCGATGTTCGTAACACAGTTCGCACTCCAGGAACTTTGACTTAGTATTTATACTCCAATTCACACTCTGAGAATTTGGAGTTAGCATTTACATTTCGATTAGCACTCCGGGAACCTGAAATTGATGTATATACTCCAATTCATGCTCTGGGAATTTGAATTTGATCGACAGATGGCCAGTCACATCTATTTAGGCTTTTTAGGAATTCGTTCACACTCTAGGAACGATGGATTTATTAGAATCGTGGATGGTCGGATCACGTCCACCCCGAGTTAACAAGCGAGGTCGTTAGACAGACGGGTCCATCCTCCTCGAACTTGGCTAGGATACGGCCGAAGTGGTTAGGCGGATGGGTCCACCCTCTCCGAAACCGCATTTATATGTCTATATTCCAACTCGCTCTCTGGGAGTTTGGAGTTAGTGTTTATACTCCGGTTCGCACTCCGGGAACCTAGAGTTGATGTTTGTACTCCAATTCGTACTTTGGGAATTTAGAGTTGGTGTTTATACTCTGGTTCGCACTTCGATAACCTAGAGTTGATGTTTATACTCCAATTCGCACTCTGGGAATTTGAAGATGGTGTTTATACTCCGGTTCGCACTCCGGGAACCTAGAGTTGTTGTTTATACTCCAATTCGCACTTTGGGAATTTGGAGTTG
The DNA here is from genome assembly GCA_030765085.1 of Allium cepa. Lineage (NCBI taxonomy): Eukaryota > Viridiplantae > Streptophyta > Magnoliopsida > Asparagales > Amaryllidaceae > Allium > Allium cepa. Next base: position 396,452,932 of record CM060938.1, on the reverse strand, counting down.
GTGTTTATACTCCGGTTCGCACTCTGGGAACCTAGAGTTAATGTTTATACTCTAATTCGCACTCTGGGAATTTAGAGTTAGTTATAGGACTGTCGTGTATCGGTCCAGTTCAGCTTTAATGTGACGGCTTGCCCTCGAGCTGAGGTTTCACTTAGTGAGTGGCTGATCGTATCACAGTCACTCGCTATTTGAATAAATTCCATCGTACGATAGAACTTAGCTCTTTGTGCGTCGTGATAGTTGAATGTCGCATTCGGTGAATCACAGCTCTAGCTTGAAGAGATGGTAATTTATTGCTGGAACGGAAAAACATGGCTAAGTCAGTGCCTTATTACAGATTCGAACTTCAAAATGCAAAGTCAAATTGCAAAGTATTTATAGACTAAATAAATAAAGCCTGTCATGTGTAACAGTGACGAAGATCTTCGTCATTCCAGACTCTTGACAAAGTGGGTCCGCCACTAATGACATTTAGCACAAATCTCCCGCCGATACCGGCGGAGTCCTCCTGTCTCGGCCGATCGGGCGTATTATCCTGATTTGATGGGCCCGCTCCTCCGGGCTGCGGCGTCCGCACAAACTGTTCTAGCTTCCTTTCTCTAATCAACTTTTCCACTAAATCTTGCAAATGACGACATTCAATCGTATTATGCCCGTAGCTTTCATGAAACCTGCAAAATTTTCCTATCTGGATTTTCCTTTCTGACGACTTTTGGTGCCAGTTTTTTGCATTGAATTGTATTACAAGTTTGTAAATACAAGTTCTCCAGTGATGTATTCAAAGGAGTGTGGTTGTCAAACATAGGATTCTTGCGCTGTGGGCCACGATTCTGATCTTGCTTTCTATTTTGATTCATGTTCACCCTCCGTTGAGTTTGTTTGTTTTGAATGTTCAACTGAACTCTTTCGGAGCTCTCACCAGACTGTTTGACTGCAACATTGCTTTGGATCCCTTCCGTACTTGGCCCTGCATCATCTTTCTTCCTAGACTGTTTCGCATCTTTCCTTCTTAGGAATTGAGCCGCCTTAGCATAGAAACGGTCCAATGATGCAGGTGGTTTCCCAGCCAGCCAGTTGCCGAATTCAGAGTCGGGGTCAATCCCCTTAGTCAACGCCATAAGGTGAAGTTATCGTTCGGATTGCTGATTTCTGCACACGCAGCATGTAATCTCTCTAAGTAGCGTCTGAGTTTTTCCCCGGGAGCTTGGGTGACATTAGATAGAGTGTTGACATCTTTTGGCCTTGCGACGTGCATGCAGAATTGCTCAACAAATTTAGTGGAAACTGGTCAAAGGAGGAAATTGATCGTGGTGGCAGTCGGGTGAACCACATGGTAGCGACGCCCCCCAAGGAAATGGGAAAACTACGGCACTTCACTGCATCATCAGCTCTAGCAGCGCTCATCGACCATTCATATTGCAGAATATGTTGGTTGGGGTTGGAGTTTCCTTCGTACATGGGTAGAGTCGGCATCCTGAAACGCCGAAGGGGTTCAGCAGTAAGTATATCGTCGGTAAAAGGAGTGTGACATCGGGAGATTCCCCAGTCGTCATTCTTGAGACCCTGGCTCTCATGGATCATCTAACGTATCATGGTCGGGAGATCTGGCATTTGTACGTTCTGTGTGTGTTGAGCCAAAGTGTGGTCGGGTTCCACATTATGAGGTTGGACCGGATGCTGTCGACGGTCCACATCTCGTCTTCTTGGCTCATAGTCTTCTGGGACGTATGGTTCAGGAGTACGTCCGTGCTGATGACGGTCCAGTTTCGACTGATTTCGGGCATCGACCCCTGGTTCAACAGCGACGGTCGTGGCGCGGTAGTCTATGGTGTAGTGAGGAGCGGTACCTCCTTGGAAGGAGGGTCAGGTCTGGAAACTGGCCGATGGATCAACTCTCAGCTGTCCAACGGTCATTGTCGGTTGATGTCCAGCAGTTTATATGTGACTCCCATCCAGTCGGGGTCGTGGAGATCGATGATGATAATCAGAAGAGGAAGAACTTTCAGTGGAGGAGCGAGAAGCATGATCTCTCCTAGATCTCTTCCGCTTCTGGCGATTCAGCAGGCTGGTCGGCTCAGCATTGGCGCGTAGCTGCTCTATTAGTTGTTGACGACTCTGAGTCAGTTCCTGAAGCAGCAATTGGAACTCTTGTCGGGTAACCAAACCCGATGGTTCCGAGGGTCCAGTAGCATCTTGGTTAGACGGAGGTACTTGCGCGGGGCTCTGTCTATCCCGGTCTTCTTGATCGACAGCGCTGGAGGTGGTCCTTGTGCTAACCATGGCAATGAATGAAATCCTTTCCTAGACTTTATGCAAATCTGAATAGGTTGGAAGGAATTTGGATTAGAAATCTGGATCTTTCTCTTAGATTTATGCAATTCGGTATCAAAGATAGATCCAACGAGCAGGAGAAAATCTGGGTTTTCTCAGTGAAAGCACCAAAGTGTTTGTACCAAAAATGGACAAAACACTCTTCGGAAGTTTTTGAAGAGATAAAAGTGAAGAATATAAATGTAAAATGAAGATTATCTAACAAAAACTCTAGCTAACAATAACACAAATGCACAAATACGTAGTTTTAGAGTGGTTGGCGTGTTGCCTACGTCCACTATGAAGTTTTTGTGATTATATTGATTCTCTTTCAACAATTACAAGCAATTACAACGAACTAACAGTTAAGTGCAGCTTGGAATTCAAATTCAACAGCAAGGATAGGATGCTAATCTCTATCCGGCAGAGTCCTGGCGCTTGAGAATCAAAAGATCCTTTTTCTGTAGGCTTCAGAGGGCTATTTATAGGCGTACGAGGCTGATATCTCACTCAAACTTCGAGAGACTCCTTCTGGCACGTGAGTGGGCCCACGCAATCGATCCCACCAAGCTTCGACTCGATATGTGATCGATACGAAGTGATTTCATATCAATCAAGAATTGGTCTAATTGAGCTGAAACTTGGCAGGAACAGTCCTTGGCTTGTGTATGCTTCTATGAAAATTTCATAGCATTTGGATCAGTGGATCTTGAGTTATGATGGCTTGTGTGTATGCTTCTGTGAAAATTTCATAGCATTTGGATTAGTGGATCTTGAGTTATGATCGATATGAGCTTGAGTTTTTCATTGGCTGTTTGGTTCGAATCCATCAATTCGAATCATTCCACTTCGAATCGATGATGCACGTGCCTTTATGATGATGCGGTGCACATTCCTCGCATCGATCCCCTTTTTGCTCCGAGTTGACCGTTTCGACTCCATGAATCTCGCCTCGTTTGCATCGAAGGCCGTTATCTAATTCATGTTAATGGATATGAATGTAATGATAACTCGATGGATTCGAACAGCAAATAACATTGATGGATACGAACCAATGGAGACTGATGGTTACGAAGACGAATTTCCTCGATGGATACGAGCCAAGTAGATACTTGATGGACACGAACAAGCCATTGGACTTAGATTCGAACAAGAGCCCCTAATGGACATGAAGTACCACCGTATGATGGATGCAAAGCAAGGTCATCTGATGGATACGAAGAGCAGTTGCCTGATGGATTTGAACTAACAGAATATGATGGATTCGAGATAGATGGATACGAGGGCATTGTATCCCTAATCAACACGAAGATGATGGACTCGAATAAAGGCTCAACCTTGGATACGAGCTGTGTCTAACTGGATAGACACGAACAGGATCTAGCCGATCAATACGAAATGCGTGCTATGTTGATGGATACGAAGTTGATCGGTGTGAACCGAGGCTTCTTGATGAATATGAGGCTAGTTGGTGCGATGCCGATTGATTCGAAATAGGGCTCATCGATGGATACGAAAACATGGCTTTTCCCTTCAACTTGCACCGATCAAAACGTAAGCATACGAACTCAGATCGACCTGAAATTTGGAATGCTGGATCTTATGGCTCCGCTTGTCGGGTCTTGCTGATTTTTGCCTGATCCGGATTCGGACAAAATTCATCGAAATCCATAGCGAACCTGTGTGTTCGATATACAGGACGAACAACCCTTGGTTTTAAACCAGTGCCTTGTTATCTCGGCCTTACCAAAAGGCAGGATAACATCGTCCTTAAAATTGCTAGGTAAGAAGAATGGTCCAAAACCGTTAACTATTTCCCAAAACCACATAGTTTAAACGACTTTCCAAATCATTTTATTGTAAACACAATATTGCCTTTACTAATTTCCAACTTTTGTCCACAACTTACAGCTAATACTATCCCCTCAATCATTCAAACTATAATTAAAACCAAAATTTAAATTTAATTTTCCTCAAAATTTTTCTGTCTCCTTAAATTTTTAAAAAGTTTCACCAGCGTCTCCTTTGCGTGGCTGGATCGGAACAACTACAAAACCGCCTCTATGGCCCCAAATCATCAAAAAAAAAAGCCACGTGGCTTAATCAGAAAATCGTCAATTTCATACAGCAATTTAAACACATACCTTTTGTCGGGCAATTACATTTTACTTCTGAAGTTGAAGACATCAGTTTATCTTTTGCTTTTTAATTACCCGCACCTTATTTACCAATTATATCCAATCATACAATTCAAATCATTTTACCTATTTCTTTTTAAAATTTTCAATATTTGTTTTACTTAAGCCCGTACGATGTACATATATCAGCTATACACTATATCAACTTTGATCGCTCGCTCGATCACACAATATCACTTCAGAACTAGTATCGTTCACACGGCTCCCTAGTGTGGGCTCAGATCTGGTTCCTTGATCAAAAACCGTCATCCTCCTTGCATAGCCATATACTATGATAGAGAATTTCAGAGTCAATCAAAAATCCACATCTAGGGTTCTCCATCGAAAATCGAGTGAAAAATCCTAACATTGATCGATATAAATTATCTCGAAATTCTGTGTCCGAATCTAGATCGAATCGTCATATGAATAAAATAATATACGTACATCTTTCGTATTAATTTCCAATTAATTATTAACATATCAATTTCTTTTTATTCACACTTACTTTAATTTCCATTCACTTATTCACAATTATCCCTTTTTCACAACCTTTATTCAATCATCATTCAAATGCTCACTCGATATATTTTTCCCAATACCAATTTTACTTAAGAACTTCACCATCTACTTCTTAAATTTAATATAAACATTTTATACAAAGCTCTTATGTTTATTTCCACTTCATCACTTTCGTTTATATCCATTTTTAATCAAATCCAATTTTCAATTCCAAATTTAACTCAATTTATTTCCAAACTTTAAATATTGGATTTTTATCAACCACATCTCAACCCATATTTGATTCACTAATTTATTTCATATTTCAAACAATTTTTTTTTCCAAACCTATATTTTATTTAGTCCACTCGAACTAATTCTCCATTTTCACTTTATTTAACATAATTGAAATTAAATATCATTCCAATATTCAATCTCAAATTCATTACTTACAAACCAAATTAAATTGTTCATCCACTAATTTATTCCCAACTTAATAAATTTTATTTCAATAACTATTTCGTTTAGCCTTCTTAGGCTTAATTTTCAAATTTCTCTTATTTAACTTAGTTCACGTCAATTTCCATTCCAATTCAATTTTCAAATTTTGCAAGTTATCAAACTATTTTATCATATTTCCTAAATAACATTTTAGATCAAACCCTAAAGTTTTTAAACAATTACTTAAGTATTTCAAAATCATTTTTGAAATCATATATACCTCAAAATCCTTGGTACGTCAAATTATTCTATTGCATTTCAAAATCAAAACTAGTTTCGCAAACAATTTCCAATTCGAAACATTCAGGTAGCAACTTTCCCCTTGAAAACTTGAAAATGAACATTGATGATGCTGCAGTCATCACAGAAATTATTTTCCAGTGACCGAAGTGAGTTTAGTGCTTTTATTCCTTTAAAAAATTTCAAAAATATTTTTATATATTTTTGATTCAAAAATATTCTCCAAATAATATCATCATTATTTTCCAACTTTAAAAAACACATTTTCAAAACCAACGAGATTTAAGTTCCCAATTTCCAACCTTTATATCTTTTATAAATTGTTTTTATTAACCATATCATCTTTAAATATTCCTCATGAATTTTGTTCCATTTCAAATTGTAAATCACATTTATAAACTCATATTTATAGATTTCATTTTGTTATATGAATTAGTTCTTAACCTTTGGTTATATTATCAACTTTTATTCAATTACCATAACAACAATGATAATGGTTTAATATTATCATTTCCTAACAACCAGGTACACCATACATAACATAATAATTTATGAAAAATTATTTCTTTTATATATAAAAATAATTTGGATAAAATTATTTCATATACCTTATTTTAAAACAATACTATGTCGAATTATTTCATTCAACTGTTTTATCAATAACGTTAATTACTCGTATTAACCAGAATCCATAACCACTCAGCAAACCAATCAACACAATATAAAACATTTTTATATTCACTAACAAATATGTGCTCATAACAATTAATTCACTCAAACTCATTATAGGGTGCTACTGACCCTACCTCCAATGAGTAATTCCCACCAGAGCCAAGGTTCTCACTTAACCATTAGCTCTGATGCCAAATGTAAAGGATGGGGATTTTCGACCTTCAAAAATTGACATCAATACACCAACTGTATTACATGCCGATCACTTGAATGCCGGAAATACCAGATCGATAGGGAAAAGAAGAAAGAAGTAGAAGAAGAAAATTGAAATAACAACACAGAATCTCACAATCGCAGCGGAATAATATATAACAACTGGTCTTTATACAAAAAGGGCTATAACTGTTTTATACACTACATAATAGAGTACAACAAAAATCAATAGCACAATACTGGACAGTTATAATAACTTATCCTCATAAATGCTGAATATACAACATACCATACACAACGAAATATAAATCAGATATAGGTAATACGTCTTCGTCCTCCAGCTCATCTCCTGAGCTCCATAGCATCCTATCCTAAATCTGTAATACTCGGTCTGACCCGAGCATTGTAATAAAATAACACCCGAGTCAGTCTGGAAAACCAGCATGAGAAAACGCACTCAATTTGAATTATAAAGGTTTCAGAATCCTATGAAAATCAAAGATGTATCGTAAGACCACACCACACACAAACATGACGAGTTTTTACCTTACGATAACCAAAACATTTCATATCAATCCTCTGATATTATAATAGTGTCTAAGTACAAATATTTATTCAAATAGCTGAAATTGTTACATTAATTAAATTCCAGCATACTAGGATCTATAATCAAAACCGTAAAGGCACATATTAGAGAATGGATTCCATAAGAATGACTAGGCAATGGAGTACCACCTGTCATAGTACATGTCTAAAACAGCGTACCGAGGACCACGATGGGATCACCTGCAACACAAGACCAAACTATCCTTAAACTGGATAGACCAAATATGCTATCTCCCTGGGTGTTCCCACTCTCTCACGAGCTCCTTCCATATACTATAGTAATAATAATATCCGAGGTTATCTGGAAAGGTGATAAACATACCCTAATTAGGTGCGACCCACTTATCCATGCTGCATTCCCTCATATTTTCAGTCATTCCCAGTTGATGAGGCTAAAGGCTACGATTATATTCTAGGGAATTTTCCACTTAGAATGCTCATTGCCCAATGACAATGTTCTAATAGCATTCATCCATACAAGTCCATTCTGGGTCCAAATGAAACCGAAGACACTACTTCTACTACATCCATTTTGGAATCACCCTCAGGATTACTAGCGATTGGCCCTTGCACTTCACCGCTCCATCTTCAACTCCATGCTCTTATTTTCACACCAAAAACGTACTTGTTGGATCAAAGTGGTTTTCGGATAACAAACCCAATCCTGATCTCTTCGAAACAACGTTCGATATTTTTGGTAAACTCAACCCCGGATCTTTAGGAAATAAACAGACAAAAATTAGATCGGAGATCATCTTCTAACCGTTAGTGGAAGGATTTCCTTATCAACATGCTAGAAGAACGAACGAGTTTATACGTACAATATAGCATCTCGAACGGTAACTGTACCATATAATTCCTATATTTCTCCTAGATATTCCCAAAGTTATATTTGGATCCATATTTGATAGTCGGGTATTTAACTATAAAAAATCAAACAATTCAACCAAATATTCTATTTTTCCACTAAATAACTCCAAATCTCTTTTTAATTTAATGATTAATAAATTAAATCTCTTTATCCAAAATATATACTTATCTTATCGAGTTAAGTAAATTCACCAAAACTATTCTTTCAAAGATATTTAGAAACCTCAAAAAAAATCTGGAAAGTACCACTGCGGTATCAAACCATGGATTCACAGCTCAATGGTTATGTCTCTATTCTAGGGAAATTCCAGACTTAACTGCAGGCACTCACTACCTTCGATTATGCCATACGAGTATAACATTGTTATACTTCCTGAAAACTGTGTCTTAAATATTTTCAAAATAATACTTACGAAATTTCTATAATAATTTTCCAAAGTTAAACACTAAGTAAACTACTTTTTTAAAAATAAAAGTTAATGTATAAATATTAATATTAAATAATTTGTCCTTTGAAAATAATAATACTGGTTAATTCTTAAATAAAAATTTACTTACTATAAACTAATTGAACAAATATTTAAATATACTTTAAACAATTTTAAACAACTAAATAATTAATTCACTGAAAAAATTCTTAACACTTTTAAATTTTCTAATTAATACTTAAAAATTCCTTTTAAAATAAACTTAACTTTTCAGGAAAATATATTTCCAACTCCAACATAGCCAGTCAAATTATTTATAAATCCCTCTCGATTTATTTCTAGTTTGATTTATGTTCCAATTCTGCAAATCCTTTTTCACATTTCTAAAAATACATCCACCATTTATTTTTAAATTGATTTACCCATCTCCTTATAAATCCCCACCGTCAATTTATAGTTTTAAATTATCCACTGATAATTACTTCCCTTTATTTTATAAACTTCATTTATAATTTCCATAATCTCGTTTCTCGTTTATCACTATTTTTACAGCACTTAATCGAATGTAAATCGATTTTCTAAATTAAATTCCATTTTAAAATTAATTTCCTAGTTAACCCAAATTTATCCCAAAACCTGCTAACTTCAGATTTACTTCCTTTTTATGATTAAATTTTTTATTTAAATCTGGAAGATCAATTTCATTTTTTTAACAATTCCCCATTTAATTTTCCCCAACTATTTAAATCATAAATTTAAAACATACATTCTTTTATACTTAAACAATATCGCTTAATTTCTTATTTTTAAAAACCCTTTTATTCACATTTATTCAAAAATCTCTATTTTTCTATATTCTGGAATTATTATATAGGATTTTAAATCAAATTATTTATTTTCCTCGCACTCAATACTTTTTTATTAATCCGACTTCACCATAAATATTTTACTTTAAAATTCCCTTTTTATATTCCTATAAAAATTCAATATTCATATTTTTGATATTTTAAAATGCCAAAAATATATCCAACAATACCATAGCATCCAATAAAATCAATTTCCAATATAATCTATCACAGGTTATTAAAATAAATCATATCATTGAATATGAAAATAATTTCAACACTTTGAGGAATCCCGTTGGATCTCTCCAACCATTTTCCCTACATCAACATATGTTAGCACAATATAAAAATTCCAATCCCACTTCGAGGGGGATATCGCGGTACATAGGGTGATCCACTATATGCGGGGCGCATAGGGTCTCATCCGCTATATATATATGCGGGAATATCAATCACTATAATATATATATATATATATATATATATATATATATATATATATATATATATATACACACACACACACTACTATATATAATAATATATCCAACTGGTAACAATATATCAATTCAACCAATCAATCAATAATTAATTCTAACTATTTAAAATCAATTGCAGTAAATCCAAAATTGAGTGAGATTGACTCACTTTGATTTTCTATTGCTTTCGCGTTCTGGTCTGTCTAAATTCAAACAGGTGTTTTATTTTAGCATGAAATTCCATGAACTCTGATCTTGATCAATTCAATTCCATATCGTAGCTCTCAAAGATATATGTCATGCAATTTTTTTCGTTCCAAACCGATCGAATTTGAATAAGTTACCAAATTTAAATGTAAAGATTTTTAAGTTAAAAATTCAATTCACTTCTTCCCCGTCCTCTTAACTCCCCTGTTCCATGCTTGTGCATGAAAATTGCAATCGGTCGTGCATGAAATACTGACACGGTGAACCAACGCTTGAAACTGAGATCTGACATCGCCAACGCTCCTCTCATCGAAAACCCTACCACCACGTACCCATCTCGACAACCCCGCTTTACCCATTCCCAATCGCGACCATCCCTTCCTCGAACTACTACAGTACGAACTGTCGCACCTCCCCACCATGGACCGCAACCCAACAAACTTCACGAAATGGTGTACTCCGCCACGATGAAATCAACGGAGCCACTCTCGAACCCTAACTCGGCCCAAATCAAACCAAATTTCAAACCTAGGTTCGACTACATGCTCTGACTTCAAATTCGAGCATCCCAAAACAAGGCCGCACCATACAAAAATGACATCAGATCGAAGCTTGATAAAAACTAAGAATTTTGAAACAAGTATTGGATTTTTTAATAGAGCATAACATAAGATGTCAATTTTTAAAGTTCCGCTCTTTTCTTTTGATCGACTGTATTGTTTGAAATGGAGGAGGGAATATGATATTCAAAAGGAAGGCGGCATGTAGAGTTTGCTTGCGTACAATGACTTGAGTGATAAGGAAAAACAACTTATGTGAAAATATTTTGACCTGTCAATATAAAATATATTATTGAAATTTTATATCATTTCGGTTTCGCAACATAAAATCTCAACCCCGATCGAGGCATGCCACTAGGCGTACCCTATTCCAAACGCAATAGAAAAGTTTTCGAGTCCTAATTCGATCGTATGGAGAAGATAGCCTTTTGGATCCAATTATTATATTGAATTTTCAATATAAATTTCAGCGCGTTTATATCCCGTACGACCAGACGATAACTCCAACTTATGAAATTTGAAATCCGATAATAATACACTATTATGGTTTAATGGAACTAGTTTCATCAAAATCTGAGGCTATTCCTCGAAAGGCTATTTTTAAATATCAATTTAAATGATATATTTTTAAAACTGAACAAATCACCTTTAAATTTCAATTTTAAAGCTTCCATTATCTTCATTATTATCAATATAAATTATATAAGCCTTCAAATCATTTTTAACAAGCTTAAAACTCAAGATTTAATAATTCGACCAATTTCCAAATATTTAATTCAATAATTTAATTATCTAATAAATGGTTATATTTGAAATTCAAGTTAATGACTTTTAAATATTTAAAATCAATTAAATATTCCAATTTCAATTATCCAAAATTCCTGGTCATTCGGTATGAGTCGAGAGAGATTTATAAATTGAAATTGAAATATTGGATTTTAAATAGATTTTTTTCAAGAAATTAAAATTGTTTTTAAATGAGATTATTATTTATTAAACTATGTAGTTTGAACAACCATTATTTAGATTATAATACTTTGAAAAGTTTATTTATTCAAGTATTTAATATTTATTAAAATAAATTCTAATTTTTATAATCAGCCTTGTAAATCAATTAGTATATTTGAAAATGAATTGGAAATCAATTATTGATGCTATACAGAGCATTCTAATATTTTATTAATTACTTAAATATATTTTAAAAATTAATTATTATTTAAAATATTTATTAGATATATACAATTTTAAAATGATTGAAATTTATTTATAAATCCGCTTGAGATTTGTAAGCGGGGTTTATTTAAAGGATTTGATTTTATAAGAGAAATCTTTAATTAAATTCTGAGAACTTAAGGAAATTTCCAAAGTACTTAAATGTAGTAATTTTGCAAATGAGTTAAATTCATAAAACGAAAGTTAAAAATGGGTGGTTGAGATTATAGGCGAGTATAATCAATTTTGGAGATATTAAAGGGGATTAATTAATGAATTTTGGGAACTTTTCGAATCCATTATAATTGGGTTAACGAAATTTCAAGTGGATTATAAGAATTTTGATAATTATGGAACAAAGATATTGGAAATAAAGTGATTTTTGGGAAAATATACTTATAAATATTTTCTAAGTATTAAACTAGGAGGATTTGAAATATTTAACTAAGATAATATTATTTTAGAAATATTTCTCAAAGGCTGAATTATAAATAGGGATGAAGGAAATATTCTAAGTGTTGTTATGGATTTAAATATCCCGTTATGGTTATAAATGTCTGAAATTGTTTCAATTATTAAATATACTGGGAAGAAGATTGTATATAAATCTTTGTAAAGATATTTTGAATGTATGTTTTGAAAATTTATAATATGGCCTGGTGACTACTTATGGATGTTATTTGATAGTTAAATAAACGACCATCAGATTTGGCAAAATTCTTCGTTCGTTTTAAAGTGACCGGGATCAGATTTAATTATCCGAAAACCACTTCAATTTGATTTGTGTGTTACGAACTATGATATTCGAAGATAATGGGGACGGTGATTCGGTTTGTTCAGACCTAGAATAACTTGTATGGATGAATGCTATCATTGCATCGTTGCTTGAAAGGCAGTGTTAGCATTCCAAGTATGAATTCTATTCTAAACGTAAACATAGCCTCAAGCCTCATCAACTAGGAAAATAATCGAAACAGGGCATGCAGTAGGGCTAAGTGGGTCATTATCATTAGGATATGTTATCACTTTTCTAGACACCATCGGATATATTATAATTATGGAGTGGTTGCGCATGGGAAGAGAGCACTAAGTAAGGGTGGGAACACCCTGGGTGATAACAGATTCGGTACTAGTACTACAAGATGTTCTTGTGAGACCCAGGTGCATTGGTCTAGAGATGCACTCATCGGAATGTAGTTCCATACCTGGTCATAGTATGGAATCCATTCTCCAATAAGCACCGTATGGTTTTGATTGTGCCCAACTATGTTGAAATGTGAGATGCAAGCATTTCAACTATTTTCTAATTTACTTTCTATAAACACTATTATAATATCAGACAATTTTGATATAAAATGTTTTGGTTATCATAAGGTAAAAACCCATCATACTTATGTGTGGCATGGTCTTACAAGGTACCTTGGTTTTAAAAAGGATTTTTGAAAATAGTAAAATTCAAATTGAGTGTGTTTTCTCACGCTGGTTTTCAGGCTGACTCGGGTGTTATTTTATTATAATGCTTGGGTCAGACCGAGTATTATAGATTCAAGTTAGGATGCTATGGACCTTAGAAGATGAGCTAGAGGATTTCAGGCGTATATTACATATTTGATTATATTCTGCTGTGTGTGTAGACTGAATATTCAGCACTGTTAAGGACAAATTATTATAAATGTCCAAATTGATTGTTGATTGTTGTACTCTAATGATTGTGTGTGTGTGTATTAACAACTATAGATTCATTGAATAAAAATTTGCTATTATATATATAGATATATTGTATTTTGTTCCACCGCAACTGTGAGATTTTATATTGTTATCTCTATTCTTCTATCGTCTCTTCTTCACACATACAGATTCATGTATTTGTTCAATTTGAGTTAGACACACGTGATTTAGTGTTGACTCAAAGGGTACGGAGATACAGGCCTTTACATTTGGTATCAGAGCTGAAGGTTAAGTGAGAACCTTGGCTTTGGCGGGGATTACTCATTAGAGATAGGGTCAATAGTAACCTAGATTGAGTTTGAGTGTATTGGTAGATATGAGCTCGTATTTGTTAGTGAATATAAAATGTTTTATATTGTGTTGATTTATTTGTTGAGTGGCATATAAATTCTAGTCAAATAGTGGGACGCCACGAAATCGACAGGAATTTCTAAATGCCTAAAACAGGTAATTCGATACAGTATTGTTTTAAAGTGGGTAAATGAAATAATTTTACCAAACTATATTTTGATATGAAAAGAATAATTATTTGAAATTAGTATAGTATATTGATGTGTCTAGATGTAATCAAAACAAGATTATAAAATTAGCAATGGTTTATAAAAACCAAAATTAAATTGTATAAAAATAAATATATGAATGAATTAAAACTAAAATTGAATTCAAGCCAGAATATAAAATTTAAAATCCCGGGAAGTTGGAAATTATTTTCTGAAGTGTTGTGAAGATAAAATAGCATTATTTTTAAAAGGATTTTTGAATATAAATTATTTAAATCGATTTTGGAAGTGATAGGGAACTGAACTCACTTCAGTTACTGGAAAATAATTCTGGTGATGACGGCCTGCATCATCAGTGTTCATTTTTGAGTTTCTAAGTGACGGATTGCTACCAAAATAATTTGATATAGCCTTTTTTGTTTGGAAATAAGTGTTGTTATGAAAATTCCAAAAGGAAATTATTTTGGAATGGAACCAAGTGAATTTTGAAAATTCCAATGAAATGGTTTGTTAAACCAAAGGAGTTATATACATACATATACATATACATATATATATATATATAAATGATTTCAATTTGATTTGAAATAAAAACCAGGTGTTTAAATTCTGAAATTTTTCATCTATATATTTTAGAAATATCAGGAAATTATTTTGGACTTATAAGTTGGGAAAAATATAAATAATAAAGGAAAGTGTGAATTTCAATATGAAATTTCAAATTTAAATTAAGAAAGTTAAATAGATTGGGCTAGTAAGAGAATTGTATAGATGAAAATTTAATTAAGCTAAGTAAAATAAAAATTGAATTGTATTGAGACAATATCAGGTGGAATTGAATATAGAGTGTGAATTTTAAATGACTACATAACTATAAGTTGTAAAATCTTGAATGGAATAAAAATTTAAGTGAAGAAAAAAATATGGAATTGTGAACAAATAAGTTGGACAGCTATAAAATTAGGATTAATGGAATAAAAATATACTTAAGCTATAAAATGAAATGGTTAAATATTTGAAATATAATCCAAACTCAAGTAATCGTTCACATAGAAATGAGCTCAAGCTATAAGAAAAAAATTCAACCTAAGTGTAAATAAAATGGGTATAGTTTAAAAATGGTGAATTAGATTTGGATTGTAGTAAATGAATTGATAAATTTGGACTTAAATTGAGAAATGGAATGGAAAACCAAAAATGAGGAATGAATTGGTATTTTGGTGAAGGAAAAAGAATCCAACTTGAATTATAAAAAAAGAATTTGAGCTCAAGAAGATTAAATGGAGTGATTTTTGATATAAAAATCTAATTTTCAATTATAAAATGGAAGTGAACTAATTAGATAAATTAATTAGTTAATTGAATATAAAAATTGAACTTAACTTGGTTAGGTAAATTGGATTGTGGGTTAAAATTGAAATTAAATGTGGAACTTGAGTTATAAGTAAAATTCGACTTAATTATAAACGAATTAAATATATTTGGAAATGTGGTCAAACAAAATAGAAATGGATTGAAATAGTGATGACTTAGGTTATAAATAAATTCAGTTTAGGTGTAAATAAACTGAATATGGCTTTGGGATAATATTTAAATGAAATCGAGCATGAAATCTAGTTTTGAAGTGGAAATGAATATAAGTGTAGTATAAAAGGTTAAAATAAAATCTTAATATATTAATTTTATGAAATAATTCTCAAGTAAATCCATGAAATGGTTATTTAATAAATTAGCATGGAATGATTCTGAGGTTGATTAAATGGATTTGAATATAATGAATGTCGATATGAATGGAATGCAAATGAATTGATTGAGAATCAATTTGAAATGGAATAAAACTGAATATAAATTGGCTTGGAATCAATTTAAAATAGCTATAAGCTTAAGACGTTATTTTATTGAATGAATGTCATCGAATTTGCATGGAAAGAATTATCGTTTGACGGAAACAGAAGTAAATAAAATTCTATGAACCAATGGCAGGTGATTAAATTTATTTTTAATCAATTTGGAATGCATATGAATTTGTTGGGTATAAATGTAAATCTGTTGTAACTAAATTTGGTTGTAAATCATTTGAACCGAATGAAATGGTATACGGATCAATTGAAAGTAATTAAATTACTATCAAGACCTTATAATTGCTTGTAAATAAATGCTTAACATGCTTGGTCATGCAAAGTATGTGTTTAAATATTTAAACGAATGAAATGTTATTAAATTCCTATGTTTTAGTAGTTATGCATTTAAATTAAGTAAGATAGGTACAAAAAGACCATTTAGCTGGATTTCAATCATGCAAATTGCATATAAGTAAGCTAGCTCACTTAAAAACGCTAAATAAAGGTACGTTTTCGCATTAAATACCGTGATGAATAAGTATTGATATATATTGTGTTTTCTGACCATGTGGGTAAATGTATATATTTTTATCACTCTTGTCATATTGCAAAAGACACTTTGTACAAGGGAGACTCTGTCAAAAAAAATTTGAAATTTAGGGTGTTAGAAAAAATTTGGAAAATTTTTGTTAACAAAAATTTGATTCCGAATTGGAGTGGGAATAAAGGGTTTTGAATTAGAAATGTAAGCTAAATGTTTTGGGTTGGAATAAAGGATTAGAAAATGAAATATCGAATTTTCACTAAGTGGATTTTGATAAAGTAATGGGTTGGGTCAATCATCCTAGCATTGCAATTTCGGTGACGTAATTCTTTTAAGCAGGAAGGAATGTAACGACTCGGATTTTTCGTTGTTTAATTTTTAATATTTAAATGATTTTAAATATTGGATTTGAAATGTAACTGGATGTTAATATGAAGTTTATCGATCAAATAAGTGGAATAAAACTTAAGTTCCAAATATAGCAATTTATTGGATAAATTAAATTGTTGATTTAATAATTAAAAATCATTTAAATAATTGAATTGGAGTTGAATATGAATCGAAAACGATTTCTAATGTTGATATAAATTCCATTGGAATTATAATTGAGTTAATAAGTTTTAAAACTGAGATTTCAAGTTATTTCGTAAATTTTTGAAATCATTGATTTAATCGACGCGTTAAAATAGCGATTCGAGGCATAATTTTGAAATTCAAGAAAACTAGTTCCGTTGGATCCGTAATAGTGTATTATTATTGGATTTCAAATTTCGTAATGTTTGGATTCATCGTTTGTCATGCGAGCTGAAAATGCCTAGAAATAATTTAGTTAAATTTAATTTAAATTGTCGATTTAAAATGCTATCTCCCGCATACGATCGAATTATGTTCCAAAACTTATTTCATTGCATTCGAAATAGGGGTATAACATTAGGAACGTTAGGCTGCATGCCTTGATAAGGACTATAGATTTTTAGTTATTTAATATGAGATATTTTGAGTATCAAAAATAAAAAATAAAAAAAATCAAATCAAAAATCACGTCTACCACCCTAATCTAAACCAGATCGGCCTATTATCCGAGACAAGCCGCCCTATACTCTGAAAACATCGCATTCCCTTCAGTTTAAAAATTCGACATCCTCCTTCCTATCTCCCTTCAGTTCAAATCAAACAATAATAATAATAAAAAATCATGCATATTTCTTCCTTCATAAGATCGAAACCAATTGGAAAAAATAATAATAAATAGCGAACAAAAAGAAAACCGCAATGGAGTTCAAAAGGTCATTCGATCAAAGGAGCGAGGCCGAAATGGGTATGCGACGGAGCATGAGATGGCGGAGGGAAAAAATAGTGGTGACTTAGGGCTTGGCGGCGATTTCAGTGGTTGGTCGATGGAGGCACATTCGCGATTGGGGATTTTAAGTCACATTATGGCACATTGATGGATGTGCGCGCACATGGTAGCACAAGGAGTCGTGTACGGTGGTAGGGTTACAGGCGAAGTCGATGGATGGTGGCATACGCAAGTTCGTCGATGTCGTGTAGGTTGGGTTGGGGCGCACGATAGCTGGAGCGGGCGAAGTCGCTGCTATGTGGAGCGGTCTTGGGTTCTTTGTGGCTTCAGAGATTGGTTCAGTTGACGGTGGAGGAAGCAGTGGGAGGTTGTTGCTGACTGATGATGGTAGCAGACTACTGCGATGGTTTGGTTGAGCTTGGAAGGAAGGTAATTTAATATAAAACAATTTTAAAATTAAAATTAATTATCAAATTTCACTAATTCATATTAAATTTATGAGAGGCCAAAAATCTAAAATCGATTAGGAAGTGATTGATGTTAGCTGGAATCTTTAGATTAAAATAGAACGTCGATCGATTTGATTTAAAAATTAGGACGATCGGCAAATTAAACCGAGGCGAGTAAATCTCATTCATTCTAAATTTGCTGGATTTAATTTTTAATAGTTAAAATAAATTATTGGATGCTTAGTTGAATTTTATAAATATTATCAGTTGAATGTTATATATATATATATATTAGTATACATATCAGTAGTTGGATATATTTCCTCCCGTTGGTGTAGTTGAGACCCTACGTGCCCCGCATAATAGTGGATGATCCTATATTATCGCGATATCCTCCTCGAAGTGGGATTAGTATTTTGTGCCATCTAACATCTATGGATGCAGGAAAACATGTTTGAGGAATCCAACTGGATTCCTCAAATATATATTGATTGTTTTTCATATATACTATTATATGATGGAATTGAAAAATCTGTTATAAATTGTTATGTGATATGAATGTTGGACGCTATAGTAGCATTGTCCTAAATTTTGGCATTTAAATACCATAAATATTATTTTTAAATTTGAAGGTATTAAAAGGAATTTTGGATTGAAAATTATTTATATTGGAATTTTTATTATTTTAAAGAAAATTGAGTTGGATAAAAATATATTTGATTTTGGTTGTATTTACTATTTGCAAATTGTTTTAAAAAGAGTTTTTTATAATAAACTATAAAGAAATTTGTAAATGATATTCTAAAAAATATGATGAGGAGTTGAAATCAATATTAAAAATAGATTCGAAATATAAATGGAATTTGTTAAGAAGGGATTTATAAAAATGAGATTTTATAAATGGGATTAGTTTTAGAAACAACTGAAACTCAAAGGGATTTATAAATTTATAAACGATGTTTATGAATAAGGAAAAAATGATATATGTTGATGAATTGCAAATATGAATTCACAAAGTTAATTTCTATCGAGGTATAGAAATTGGTTTATGGAACAATAGAGGAATCTATTTTAGGAATGTATGAATGCTTTTTAAATTGGAATGTAGTCGATGTGGTATGAGTCAAGAGAGATTTATAAATTGAAATTAAAATATTGAATTTTAAATAGATTTCCGTCAAGAAATTAAAATTGTTTTTAAATGAGATTTTTATTTATTAAACTATGTAGTTTGAACAACTATTATTCATATTATAATATTTCGAAAAAATTAGTTATTCAAGTATTTAATATGTATGAAAATAAATTTTAATTTTTATAATCAGCCTTGCAAATCAATTAGTTTATTTAAAAATAAATTGGAAATTTATTATCGATGCTATATAAAGTATTTTAATATTTTTAATAATTAATTATATAGGTTTTAAAAATTAATTATTATATATAGAGTTTTGAAATGATTGAAATTTATTTATAAATCCTCTCGAGATTTGTAAATGGAGTTTATTAATGGATTCGAATTTGCAAGAGAAACTTTTAGTGAAATTCTGAGAATTTAACTAATTTCCAAAGTATTTAGATGTAGAAATTGTGGAAATGAGTTAAAATTCATAAAAAGGAAGTTAAAAAGTGGTGATTGAGGTTATAGGCGAGTATAATCGATTTAGGAAATTTTAGAGGGGATTAATTAATGAATTTTAGGAACTTATTGAATCTGTTATAAACGGGTTAAGGCAATTTCAAGTGGATTATAAGAATTTTGAGAAGTATGGAATAGAGGGAATATTTCCTAAGTATTGGAAATAAAGCGATTTGAGGGAAAATTTACTTATAAATTTTTTCTAACTAGGAGGATTTGAAATATTTAACTACGATAATATTATTTCAGAAATATTTCTCGAAGGCTGAATTATAAATAGGGATGAAGGAAATATTCTAAGTGTTGATATGCATTTAAATATCCCATTATGGATATAAATATTTTAAATTGTTTTTCAATTATTAAATATACTGGGAAGAAGATTGTATATATATCTTTGTAAAAATATATTAAATGAATGTTTTGAAAATTTATAATATAGACTAGTGACTGCTTATGGATGTTATTTGATAGTTAAATAATCGAATATTAAATTTGGACAAATTCACTGATCGTTTGGAAGAGACCAGGATAATATTTAATTATGCAAAAACCACTTCGATCCGATTTGTGTGTTACGAATTATGATATTCGAAGATAATGGTGATGGTGATTTAGAGATTCAATTTGTTTAGATCCAAAATAACTTGTATGGATGAATGCTATCATTGCATCATTTCTTGGAAGGCAGTGTTAGCATTCCAAGTATGAATACTATTCAAAAGGTAAACGCAGCCTCAAGCCTCATCAACCGGGAAAATGACTGAAACAGGGCATACGGTAGGGTTAAGTGGGTTGCTCCCATTAGGGTATGTTATCACTTTTCTAGATACTCTCGGATATATTAGAATTATGGAAATGGATGTGCTTAGGGAGAGACCACTCGATAAGGGTGGGAACACCCAAGGTGATAACATATTCTGTACTAGTAGTCAAGTGCTAGGCCGGTCCTGTGTTGTAGAGTACAGGATGTCCTTGTCAGACCTGTGTGCATTGGTCTAGAGATTCACTCATTGGAAGGTAGTTCCTTACCTGGTCATAGAATGGAATCAATTCTCCAACAAGCACCGTACAGTTTTGATTGTGCCCAACTTTGTTGAAATGTGAGATGCAAGCATTTCAGCTATTTTCTAATTTACTTTCAATAGACACTATTATAATATCATACGATTTTGATATAAAATGTTTTTGTTATGCGTGGCGTGGTCTTACGAAATACCTTGGTTTTAAAAATGATTTTTGAAAATAGTAAAATTCAAATTGAGTGTGCTTTCTCACGCTGGTTTTTCAGACTGACTCGGGTATTATGTTATTATAATGCTCGGGTGAGACTGAGTATTACAAATTCAGGTTTGGAAGCTATGGAGCTTAGGAGATGAGATGGAGGATTTCAGGTGTATATCACGTATTTGATTATATTCCGCAGTGTGTGTGGACTTAATAGTCAGCACTAGCGAGGACAAGTTATTATAACTATCTAGATTGATTGTAGTACGCTGATGAATGTGTATATATATATGTATCTATATATATTAACATCTACAGATTCTTTGAATAAAAATCTGTTATGATATATTATATTTTGTTCCGTTATGACTATGGGATTCTATATTTTTATTTCCATTCTTCTATCTTTTCTCTTCACCCCTAAAGATTCGTATATCTATTCAATTTGAGTTGGACACATGTCATTTAGTGGTGACTCAAAGGGTACGAAGATACAGGCCTTTACATTTATAGTTTATTTTAGGAAGACCTCTAACCATATTGCATTTAGCTAATTTGTTTATAATCTTAAGTTTTCTATGACACAAGCGTTTTCGCCATATCAATGTATCATTAAAATCCGTGGATAGGCATAAATCGCTGGAGTTATTAAATTTCATATTTAAGATATTGATGTTTCTTTTTCTTAAACCTTCAAAGATCAGATTTTTATTTTGATCAAATATGTAGCATTTATTCTTTTCAAAATCAATTTTGAACCCTTTGTCACAAAGTTGACTAATTCTTAAAAGGTTATGTTTCAGATTTTTAACTAGAAGAACATTTATAATAGGAGGTGAAGTGTACATACCAACATTGGTGACATCTTCAATTCCAATGACAAACCCTTTTCAATTATCTTCGATAGTTACAGTACCACCATTTCTCTATGTTATATTTGATAACATCTTTGCATTTCCAATCATATGTTTGGAGCATCCGCTATCGAGTATCCATTTCTCCTTATTATTAGATTTTCTTTTGGGTACCTGCAAAAAAAAAACAATTTAATTGGTACCCGCTTCCTTCATTAAGGTCCTAAGTGTTAGAGAATGAAGGTAGCCATACCCAAGATGGTTTGGGACCTTTCAAAGAGTAATTTTTATTATGAACAACACTTTTTAAATAATTATCTATATGTTTTTGTCTAACTAGTTTACTACCAGATTTTGGAATCCATATTTTAATTATTTTAGAGTTAGAAACTTTTTCTTTAGTATCTGACTTCTTGAACCTTCTATATAGCAAAGCTATAGTTTTTATGTTTTGAAGTTTTCTTAAATCCTAATCCATTACCAAATATGATTTCTAGATGGTTTAGAAATTTGATCAAGTTGTCCAAATTCTGCTTCCCTTTATCGAATTTCGAAACATTGTTAGTAAATTTGTCTAACTTATCGTTGAGATAAGAAATTTCAGTTTTTGATGTTTTAGATCCTTTTTTTATACAGCGTTTCCTTTTCTATATCATCATTTTCTAGTTTAATTTTTCCTATTTCACATAATGATGGATCATTTTGAATAGATAGATTCTTGCATTTTTCTTGTGTAGTTTCTAATTCGTCTTCTCAAATCGTTTTCTCATCTTTTCATAATCCTATTTCAAGTTCATTCGATTAATTTCAGCAACATATTCTTTATTTAACTTTTTAGTTTCTCTATATTTGTCATCTAATTCCATGCTAAGTTCTAAAATTTCATTATAGGTAAGACAGGGCGATACTTTCTTAGTGTTTTCCATGAAGAATATATTGGCTTGTTCATAGTCTCAATTACTGTCATTGTCCAAAAACGAAGATGAATCCAAATCATCCCAAGTTACTTGAAAAGCTTGTTTTCTTTTATTAAATTTCTTGCACTTGCTTTTATTTTTGTCGTTATTGAGTTCTTGGCATTGTTTCTTCATGTGTCCGAATTTGTCACATCCAAAACACTTACTGAAGTTTGACTGGATGAATTTGAATTTCCTCCGTTCTGCAATTTCGTCATCTTTTTGAACTTCTTGAACTTGTTGTAATTTTTGGCTATGAATATTATCTCATCTTGATTTAAGTCTGAATCATTATCGTTGGCTTGAAAAGCTATATTTTTCTTTTCATGATTTTATTCTTTCTTGCCTGCAAATTTGCTTCGTTCGACATCAAATCTCCTATTAATTCTTCAACTTTTAGTCGAGATAAGTCATGAGCCTCTCGATGGTCAACACTTTTCATTCTAATTCATTAGTTAAGGAATTTAAAATATGTGTAACTAAATCAAAATTTGTAAATTTGACTCCAAGTACCATGGGATCATGTTGGAGTGTTCGAAATCTAGCATAAATATCATCGATTGATTCATTTTCTTTCAATTTAAATAAAGAAAACTAATTTCGTAAAATGAAAATCTTTGTTTTATTTAACTTTGTTAGTGCCTTCATGAGTAATTTGTAGTATATGTTATATATCATATGCATAGTGCACAACATGACACCTGCAAATTCATTTTTGTTAAGTGAACATAATAAAACAATCATGGCTTTAGC
The DNA here is from genome assembly GCA_030765085.1 of Allium cepa. NCBI lineage: Eukaryota > Viridiplantae > Streptophyta > Magnoliopsida > Asparagales > Amaryllidaceae > Allium > Allium cepa. Next base: position 396,429,320 of record CM060938.1, on the reverse strand, counting down.
ATTGTTTGTTGATGAGTTCTTTTGAGCATCTGTCCAAGGGCTTAATTCTATTTCTGGTGCTACAGATCTAAATTATGTTGCTTGCAAAATTTCTAGACCATTTGCTTCGATAAAAATACGCATACGTGTAGACCAGTAGGCATAATTTGATCTAGTGAATAATGGAGGACGTGCAGTAGATTGTCCTTCTTGAAATGTACTTGCCATATTAAATATGTTTCAATTACGTGTTACTGTGAATTGAGATAATAGTGCTCTGATACCAAATGCAAGAGTGTATGGATCATGTATTTATATTTAATAAGCAAGTGTAATAAAAAGTTAACTTACAACTAGCAGAGTAAAGTAAATAAAAGTAAATCACACTAGAGTTTTTATACTGGTTCAAACCTCCCATCCTACGTCTAGTCCCAAAGCGCCCCTTTGGCCTTAACTAGTGAACAACCCTCGTTTTTCCCAGAGAAATAGGCTTGATACAAAAAATCTTTTCTTGACAAGTATGTGTTCTAAGTAACACTGATTTTGGCTACACAATAAAAATCTTCCTATAATCTTCTTTGAGTAGTATGTGTATGTGAAGCTTTGCTTTTGCGAAGTGATAAAACTGATATATTGATTGCTTTTAGAAATAAGAGTATGCAAAATTATAAATATGAGATTTAGAAAATTTAAGTGAGCCATTTCTTAGAATCCTTACATGTTTATAGATGTTGAAGAGCTTTCTTAAAGAGAAGCATCCATTAATGTGTTCTATTTTAGCCTAAGGGTTGCTATCATTGAGGAAGAAGTGGTGCGTTGAAGAGATACAGATGCAACCATTAGAATAAAACAAGTGACTGTTAATTGATTTTTCCCTTTACCCAACACAAACATCTATCCATAATATTCAGATGTCTGCTTAAAGATATATATTTTAAATAGAGGCCAGAGTCAGACATATGATATATATTGACAAACGTCTGATACATATAATTTTTTTTAAATAGAGACCATAGTAAGATGTCTGATATATACTAATAGACGTCTGATACATATTATTGTCTACAGTTACCCTGTTTGAGATAATGAAGGCTTATAAAAGTTTTTTCATTGCGTTAAAGAACTACTAAAGGATATTTTACAAGCTATATATCTATGACTATAACGCTCTATAATAGCTTTTATAATACCAATGAATCTTCTCCTCTGCTGGTCGTTTTCAAGTCACGATATTTGTGAATTCTGAAAGCTTTTACCTGCAAATAGATGGAACACATTTTATGTGTATGATTGTATAGTTGTTGTCGTCAAAATCATAGAATAAAGGTTCTAACAATTTCTGGTCTAAGATGAATTATTGCTGTTGTTAGATGAATTTGGTTGAAACTCTAATGTATATGATCTCAAAATATTGATTAATCCTATGTCTAATTGAATTGAATTCTCTGTTTTTTGAAAACCTACTTCTGAAATCGTGATTTTCATTCAGTTAGACATGTATATATGCTTGCATGATTATTAATTCTGTACACCAGACCTCTACGGAACCAACGAAGAAGAAATAGGTGGAATCAGATCGTTGGGAAGCCACCGGAGTTCCCTGGAAATCAACCCAGGCGACGCAACCAGTGGACTGGTCTACACGATTGGTGCACCGGTTATATCCTCGGACTGATCCCTAGGTTGTGTTGTTGTGGTCCCTAATCGCTCTCGTTTGTCACCAGTTTATCCGATCGATCTCCTTATGTTGTTCGCTTCAGTATCTATTGCATTTCTTGTCAAATTTTATTGCCATTTTGGATTTTGATTTGTGAATTTATAAATTCATTTTGTTGTTTTAAACCACAGAGTTGTTCTATGGATCTTAAGGAGAAAATCAAACTTTTGGTGCACGTTTTCAAATTGAATTTATAAAAGGCTGATTTCTAAATCAAACCATTTTATGAAAATCTTTTTTAGTACAAATCTAATTTCTACCTAAGTAGTTTTTAGAAATATATATAGTATTATTCTCTTTTAGAATGGCTTTAAATATGGTTTAGAGCAACGATTTGAAGAGTATGCTTATATATATTCACTATAAATCCATGTTTTACTAAAAATTATTTTTTTAAAAGTAAAGGATTTTATAAAAATTGCACGACCTCGATCAGATGAGGAATTGATTTAGACGGTTAAATAAAGCGAGTGGTATGGAACGCTCACGTTTTTTTATCGGTTAATTCTATGATTTGCTTAACCAAACCATTGCTACACACAAGTGGAGTTTACTATATTATAGTAAACATTATGGTCGTTATCTATTTGTTTGCCATGTGAAAGTATTTGGCACTTCTATCGACGAGTATATGGCTTACCTTCGGAGTTTATAGGTCTCGTACCTATCTTGATGTTTACAAGACTTGTTCATATCTTGATGTTTATATGACCGGCTCCTAACTTGATGTTTATAGATATCATACCTATTTTGATGTTTATAGGTTTCGTACATATTTTGGATATTATAGGGCTTTTTCCTATCTTGATTTTTAGAGATCATGTACCAATCTTGATGTTTATAGACTTATACGTCTATCTTGAAGTTACATGCACGAAGGTGAATTTATTTTGCCAATTTTGAAGTTTGGCGCCTTTCACCTTTTGTAATGACCCAAAATTTTGGTCATTCGATTTTGAAAATTTAATTTATTTTAAATGCTGAATTTGAATTATTGATTGGCTTTGAATATGGAAGAATTTCTAAAATAGTTTAAAATTCCAAAATGTAGCGATTAATTAGTTTTGGTAAGTATAAATTTGATATTGGAAACTGGGTAATTATGGGAATTGGCGTTAGATGTGAATAGAAATGATTTCTAAGTTGATTTAAAATTCTCTTTGGATTAGAATTATATGTTGGACTTTTGAATATAATTAAAAGGTCGATAAGTTAAAATTGGAAATTTATATATAAATTTAACAGCGAAATTAGTATACGGAAATAGTGTAAATAAAAAAAATTTAATTCAATATGAATCGAAATGATTTCTATTATGATATAAATTCTATTTCAACTATAATGGAGTTATTAAGTTTTAAAAATTGAAATTTTAAACAATTTCGACGATTTTGAAAATCGCTCGATTTAATCGACGCGTTAAAATAGCCTTCCAGGGCACAATCTCGGAATTTGACAAAACCAATCCCAAGGGTTCCGTAATAGTTTATTATTATCGGATTTTAAATTTCGTAGCGTTTGGAATTACTGTTTGGTCGTACGGAGTACAAATGCGTTGGAATAAATATCAAAAATTTAATATTTTAATTCGATTTAAAAAGCTATCTTCCACATACGATTGAATTAGGCATTGAAACATGTTCCATTATGTTTGGAATAGGGGTAAAGCATTATAAACACCAGGTGGCATGTCTCGTTTGGAGTACGTTTGAAAAAGCATGAAATTTTTGGAAACGATAATAAAATAATTTATAAACATATATATAAACATCAAAATAGTAAAACCCTAGTCTTATTCTTGCGATCGCCACAGTAAATTTTAATGGCCAAAAACTTGTGTTCTTCCCCCTCATTTTTCTATCAATCCATCAACCTTCACCAGAAATCGTCAACTAGGAAAACGTCGAGCTCATCGAGAGCTTTAAATCCAACGGTGGAACTAGGGTATCGTCTCGTTTGGAGGCATATTTGAGGCCCGTTTGTCACGCGTTCGAATGTGCTTTCCAAGCTGTGGGCGGCACTAAGTGTTTAATGGTTCTAGGCATTGGTGGAGTGGAGTGGGGGCTTTCGAGTGGCATCGCTGGATCATCATATCGACGAAGGGAAAGGTCGTGGCAAGCAAAGTGAAACGGCGACGATGGGTTGCTCGTTCCTGTAAGTGAATGATGGATGGAGAAAGGAAAGAGCAGCCTTGATCTCCTGATGCTAACATGTACGGCTGCAATTTCATAGTAATATAAAAAAAAGAAAAAAAAAGTAAATTTATTTATATTATTTATATTCAAAATTATAAAAATCAAATCTTAGCCATACGAGGTCGGAATCGGACGAAACAAGCGGCCTCAGAATCACAGCGATGAGCACTATGTAGTGGAGCAGATTAGGAGTTAATTGGAGCTAGCAAAAATTTTAGGTTAAATAGAACGTGCTTGATTTAATTTAAAAATTTGAGCGTTTGGCGAATTGAAAATCAAGATGAGTTAATCTCACTCAATTTTGGACTGCCTATATTAATTTTAAATGGTTTAAAAAAATTTAAATGATTGATTGGTTAAATTGTTGCATTTTTACCAGTTAGGTGTGATATTATATATAGTAGTAGTATATATATATTGGAGTGATTGATATTCCCTCATATATATAGAGGATGAGAACTTATACGCCCCGCATAATAGTGGATAACCTTATATACTTCGATATTCCACCTCGAAGTGGAATTGGTATTTTTATGTTGTGCTAACGTCTATGGATGCAGGGAAACAGGTTGGAGAGATCCAACTAGATTCCTCAAAAATATTGAATTTAATTTCATATATAATGATATATATTTCTGTTGGATAATCTATGAGAGGTTATTGTGTGATTTGAATTGATTGAATGTTATGCTAGTTAACCTGGATTTTGGTGTTTTTAAATACCAATGAAAATATGGTTTAAAATGGTAAAGAATTATAAATAGAGATTTTTGGAATAAAAGTATATAAAAGGATTTTTAACTAATAAATCCTTAAACGGTACTTGCTTAAGAATAAAAGGGTTTTAACATCAAGATTTAATGTATTTTTGATGGATAAAAGTGAATTGGGAAATAAATATAAAATTGGTTATACCGGGGTTCAATAGGATTTCCAAATTTACGGAATGAAATTGGAAATCGAGAAAATTGGGCCTGTTATAAAAAGAGAATTTTCGATTATAAATTTGATAGTTTGTTTTAAAGGTGCTAAAATATTCTAGAAAATTTGTTGTTAAATTATTTTAAACTATTTAAAGCATATTTAATTATTAATGGTTACTTGATAATGATTTTTTTAAAGATTTATTATTATTTAAGAATAAGGTCAGCATTTATAATGACTGAATGTTATGCGAGTATATGTAATTCGTTAAGATAAGTACAAGCTTTGGATAAAGAGAATTTTAACTTAAAATACGACTTGGTGTTTTTCTATGAAAATGAATATTTGGTTGAATTGATTGTTTATTTGATAGTTAAATAACCGACTATCAAATCTGGGCCTAAATATAACTTTGGAAATATCTAGAAGAAGCACGGGATTATATGGTATAGTTACTGTGCGAGGTGCTATACTGTACATATATACTCGTTTCGTTCTATTAGGACGTTTTAAGGAAATCCATCCACTTACGGTTAGGAGGTGATCTTCAATCTTATTTTCGTCTGTGTATTTCCTAAAGAACTAGGGTTGAGTTTACCGAGAAATATCAAACGTTGTTTCGAAGAGACCAGGATCGAATTTGTTATCCGAAAACCACTTTGATCCAACGAGTACGTTTTCGTAATGAAGACAAGAGCATGGAGTTGAGGATGGAACATTGAAGTACAAGGTCTAATCGCTACTAATCCTGAGGGTGATTCCAAAATGAATATAGTAGGAATAGTGCATTCGGTTACGTTCAGACCGAGAGTGGACTTTTATAGATGAATGCTATCAGTACATGGTCAATGGAGGATAATGAGAATTCTAAGTGAATATTTCTAAAAAGGTAATCATAGCCTCTAGCCTCATCAACCGGGAATGATTGAAAAGCATGGGAGATGCAGCAAGGCTAAGTGGATAGCAACCAAGTAGTTTATGTTCATCACCTTTCTAGATAACCTCAGATATTATCACTATGTATGAAAGGAGCTCGAAAAAGTAGGAACACCCAGGGTGATAACATATTCGGTCTATCCAGGTCAGGGATAGTCCGATTCTTGTGTTGGCAGTGATTGATAGGTTCGATCTTGGTAAAGTATTTCTAGAAATGTACCGTGACAAGTGGTATCCCAATGCCTGGTCATTCAGTTGGAATTCATTCTCCAATAAGCGCTGTACGGTTTTGATTGTGCCCAACTATTCTAGAACATGAGATGCAAGCATTTCAGCTATTTGAATAAGTATTTTTACTTAGACACTATTATAATATCAGAGAATTTGATATGAAATTTTTTGGGTATCCTAAGGTAAAACCCACCGTGTTATATTTGTGGCATGGTCTTACGAGATACCTTTGATTTTCAAAGGATTTGATAATTTTAATAATTCAAGTTTGAGTGTATTTTTTCACATTGATTTTCCAGACTGACTCGGGTGTTGTTTTATTATAATGCTCGGCTCAGACCGAATATTACATGTTCAGGTTTGGATAATATGGAGCTCAGGAGATGAGCTGGAGACCGAGACGTATTCCCGTACTTGTTTATTTCCGCTACAGTGTTGTTTGAAATTACCTATTTGTGAGGACTGGATATTATAACTGGCCAGGATGGTAATTATTGACATGTGTACTCTAACGTAAAATATGTATATTATACTTTGATTTGTGTAAAGAGCTATTGATATTATATATTATTTTGTCCATTGTGAGATTCTATTTTTGCTAGTTTCTTCTCCCTTCTACCTACCTTCTTTTCCCTAAACAATCTGTCTTTCCAGCACTCGATCGTTCGACGTGTTATACGATGATGTATTTATGTCGGTTTTCGAGAGTCAAGGCGGGTCGTCACACCTTTTTATGATATTTTTGAATTTCTCTTATGAGATTTGTTGTAACATCCCGCCTTTTTGAACGTTTTAAATCGACGATAAACCACACATGTCAGACTCAAACCATACAAAAGGGTGAATTGTTATTGGCGTAAATAAGAAAAAAGGAGAAAGAAAGAAAACAAAACAGAATCTTGCAGCGGAACGACAAAATATAATAATCAAATAACAGTTCATGAAGCTATTTGCAAAACATTTGATTATACTAATACAATATAGAATTAGAGTTACACATACCAGAGCATAATAAATAACGATGCAACGGAACAGTATGAATGTAGTGGAATAATATAATATATAATAGTACTACAATCTTCGTCTTCATCCTCCAGAAATAAGGTCTTTAAATCCTGAAATTCTCAGGTTGACCCAAGCGAATTGAAAAGACAAACGCTCGAGTCAGAACTAAAAGATCTTATGTGAGTTAAATCAACAGAAATAAATATGAGTGGAACGGCATCAGAGATGTTTACGAGATTTGACATCTCCTATCCAGTGTCTAACATGTGTGCAGTAACTTAAGAGATGCTCGGGATTCACATCTCCTAAGAATCCGTTAAACTATTTACTATGTAGTAATATTTCGCTATTATAATAATGTCTATAGTAAAATAAACTTACTTTTAAATAGCGCTAAGGCTTTACATTTTCCACCATAACACGTAATAATGACAATAGTCTATACAGTACCGTAATACCTCCTGATCGGGAGGCTACCAGAGGATACTCTATAGGTACGATACAAATCAAACTCATACAAGGCGCGCTAGGGTAGGTGACACGGCATAACTAGGCAATGCCAGGGTAGATATACCAATTATGCTTTCGGGCCGGTGGTAACGCGTAGCGCGCAGCTACCGCCCACCTCGAGCCACACCCCCAAATCAAAAAAAAAAAATTCAAAAGTGGCCACCAAATCAATCCAAAAGTCAAAGTATAATATTGAAGGGATGTGTGTGATCAAAGGTGCTACCTCATTAACCCATCAATCGCTCTTGTTTTAGCCACCTTATGCCAACTCATGGGAATTGGGTCCACGTACATACCTCAAAGGACGTCGCCACCATCTTACTTCATTCAGGAATCTCCACTGCGTACACGGTTGTTAAAGTGGTTTTCGGAGTTGGCAGAGAGTATGACAACTTCCGATCCCGGTCTCATTAACAACCAAAGATTATTATAACACCGCGGTCATTTCAAAAATAATTATACTTCAAAACCAAAATGTAATATCCACTTCAGAACCATATAAATACGATATCATTTCCATTTCAAAAACCAAATCAATATGATATCTTTTTTTTATTAAAAACCCAAATCAATATAATATCATTTCTATTTCAAATATTTCTTTTTCCAAAATCATAGCACTTTCAGAGTTATAACACTTCAAAATCAAAGCACTTAAAATATAACACTTTCGAATCATAATATTTTGAGACTCATAACTTTGAAACATAACTTCCACCACTTATATGGTTTAAAAATTTAAATACTTTATATAATACAATAGCTTCTTCAATTTCACAAATCAATTCCAAAACAACTAGAATTTCTTCATTTTATATTTAACCGAATCCCAAATCATAAATTTCAATTCGATTCAGTTTCCAAATAAACTATTCCAAATTTTATCAATTCCAAAATAGATTTGATTTACAAAATAAGGCATTTCAAATTCAACATATTTCAAACTTTAAGTATTCAACAATTTCAAAACTAATTTTGGTAATTACGATTCAATAATTTAATTTTCTATTATTTAGTTTCGAAATATTTTACTTAATAAATCCATTATCATTTAAATAAACTCAAATTTCAAATAACTAATATTTCCTTCAATTTATTTATACTTGAAATATTCATTTAATTCACCTTAAACTAAAATCAAGTTATAAAATCGTACCATCTAAAATTTCAAATTTAATAAATTTCACATCAAACTTATTTGAGTTTAATTCTTAAATAAATTCAGTTTCAAATAAATCTCAAATTTGTCTTTCAACCTTAATTTGATTTAAACCGTTTTAAACTCTATATTAAAATAAATTTAAATACTTAACCCTATTATCTTCGATAAAAATCAAACTTATAATTAGGCTTATTCTATATTAAAACAAATTATACATAGCTAGAAATCAACGATAAATAACATTTATATACAATATCTAAAATCAATATTTATCTAAAACCATATATTTCTTTACAAAACCATAGAAATCATTTCAAAATATTTTTATATATAGACCACGGTATCTGTATATAATTTTCTATCCTATGGTCAAGTGATACAGATATTTATCATTTTAATCCATAATTTAAAATATAAATACGGTTATATATCACTTAAAACCGCAATCCCGAATGAAATAAAAATCCATAACAACTTGCAGTTTATAACAATATAAAATACAACATCCATTCATCCAATATCAATCATCAAACATTTATCACAATCATCATCCAATTCAATCAATAACATCAATATAGAACAGATAATAGACAACAGGTATTTACTGGTAGTTTATATTCAATAATACATTAAATAACAATCTAACTGTCAGTTTATATGCAATAATAGATTAAATAGAAATTTAATTCAAATAAATTCAATTTAATTAAGATGATGATTAAAAATATATCAAAAGTGTCATAAATAAATTTCTAATCACATCATAAATCAATTTAACAGACATAAGAAATTTTGGAAGTTGTGAGTGGGTTAAAACACTCACCTTTTGAATTTAAATTGAATTTAAATCCAAAATTTGAGCAGTTTTAGAATCTACCCAAACCAGCTTCAAAATGTCCAAAATTTTAATACGATCCTAATGCAAAAAATCGCGCATAAATTCGACCTCGTATGTGAAAGTTATGTCGATTAGAATATTTAAATTTGAAATAAAATAAAATAAAATAAAATGAAAACCCACCCAGAAGAAAGCTGCCACGTCACCGTGTTATACGCGATACCCTAACCTTCATTCTCACACGCGATGAACAGGAACCCATGCACGCAAAACCCTATCGACCAAGAACTGCACGCGGCCGCAGCCATAACTTCGACGTCGCCACCATAATTTGAACCCTAGTTCGAATTTTATCGCCAAATCCAGCCGTTGATTCGACACATAAACCACATAGATGAAGTCTCACGACCCACTCTAGAATACCTACAATTTGATTTGAAGATCAGACAAGATTGGTCGAGACGCAATGAACTAGTTCATCGATTTCTGGCCACACCGAAACCCAGATTGAAAAATGAATCATATTTGACTTGCACTTGTCAAGAGCTTCAAATCCATATATAATTCGATATAGTTTGTGGAGATTAATTTCTGAAGTTGTGTTTTGAATTTAAATTGGACTGGGAAGATTAGGGTATTCAACCATTGAGGAAGAGGAGCAACAGAAGTTTTTGTACGTATAGAAATGAAAAATAAAAAGGCTGCTAGGGTTTATAACTAGGTATATACAGGCAGACTAGAAATACGGACAAATGGATCGAATCGGTTTGAAAGTTGATCGATACACGGCCCGAGAAGCCCGTTTCGACTCCGGAACGAAATTGGGTCAACCCATGTATCAAAATGGATGTTTTTAAATATTTTAAACGCAATGGAACAGGTTTGAAGTCCAAATTCCATCGTATTAAGAAGTTATGCAAAAATCAGGTTATTTCAAATTGATTTCTGTTGGTTTCAATTAAATTGATTTCTAGGCGTTTCGAGCCCGTACGATCAAACGACAAGTCCAATCGTTACAAAACTTGAAATCCGACAATAATTCACTGTTACGGATCTGATGAAACTGGTTTCGTCGAAATCCGAGACAGTGACCAAAATGGCTATATTTCAGTTAATTAAATAATTTAATATTAAATTAATTAAATCACATTTCCAATTCAGATTTAATTATTTACAAATTTTATAAATTTGGATTACTTGGTATTTTATATTCCTTTAAAAAAAATTCTATATCAATTTATCGTTATATATTTTACCATTTACAGTATTAAATTTTCAATTTCAATTAATCCAGTAATTATAAATTTAAATTCCCAATAAATCTATTAATTTGATTTTAAATCTTATTATTCAATCCATTATCATCAAATAGATAAAATTAACATTACTTCCAAATATTAACCTAATTTACATTAACATAATATTTAATTAAATTTGTTGTGATAAATTACAACTAAATTTAACGGATTAAATATATATGTAACTCTTGTTTATATTCATTAAAAATTGATTTCTCATTTTAATATAATAGACCAAATAAACGGGTAACACAAAATAGTTGTCATTGTTTACTTTTAACTATATTTAAAAGTTTATTATTTACAGACCAAAGTACAATGACTTATCATAATGCTAATTTCATTCAATTGCCATTAACAGTTTATTATTCTTTTAAATCAATACGATATTTACATTTATTTCCATCTATTCCATTTATAGTTAAGTATGACATTTGCATTATTTCATTTATTGGAATTACATTTAAATTGTCAATAATTAGCTTTAGTTATCATTTGTTATATTTCGTTTTAGTATTTATTTCAATAATACATAACAAATTTATATTTCCCCCAAATTTAATTATCAAAATCTTATTAAATTAATAGTTTCAACATCGAAAAATTTTGGGTCGTTATATTTGTAGATTTGATGTTTTTTGAATTATCACCAAATCATATTGGGTATTTTTGCTTTTAATATGCTAACTTGAGTTTTATTATTTGGTGATTTGAAGTTATTGATGCATGTTTGGTATTTGTCGATATATGACTATATTTGATATCCAGTTCACTTTATAAATCATTCATTTTTGCTAACTCATTTGTCTTAATCTATGCTAATTCCTTTTTTATAATACTCAGATCAAATCGAGATGTTTCAGGCCATCCAGCTTGATGCTTTAGAGTGGATGTCATATATGTTAGCCTGTAAATAGTTTTATCATTTATTTATATATGTGATGATATGTTGTATCTTATGTCGAGCTAGACTCCTTTTGTGTATATATTCATATTTTAAGATGTAGCACCTTGTGTATGTGTTGTCTACATCATTTATTTATTTATTTATTTATTTTGGGTCAGCTTAGACTATTTGTATTCCGCTATGTCTGGTCTGTGATTCTATGACCTTTATTTATTATATGTTGTTTTGGATTTTATTATAGCCATAGTAGTTTTGTATAAGCCTGAATTGTATATGTCGACTCTACTTTATTATCTTTAACATATTAATCAACATATCAATGCTCACTAAAAGTAAATTTCACGGATGATCACTCATAACCAGCCTCATTCTCTAATCTAGCCAATAATATTACTTGATAACATTCTTTGTTAGTGGGGGTCTCGAGATGGAGCATTATAGAAGACACCAATGGGTTATATACTCATAGCTATTAGATAAATATGGTATGACTCAGTCGAGAGTTTCATGTTGGTTAATAACAACTAAAGTGAAATGGGAAATCTCAGAGTGACAATGTTACGCAGTTTCCTCGACTTGACAATACTATTGAACTTTAATATAGACACTCCACTTCGATTGTAATTAAATCATGGAATGGCAATCATCAAGTGACTATAGTTAGGTTAGCGTTGAAACATTGGAAGTGAAAGCATATTCAATAGACAAGTCATGTTCTCTATGGTGATCTCGTCTTTATTGGCGTTTCTCCTCTGAAAGGGTTATGTGCTTTAGTACGACTGGGAAACTGGCTCCTTGCTTTGTAGGACCATTTCCTATTATTGAATGTATTGGTCCTGTGGCTTATAAAATTTCACTTCTAGCTCGTCTATATGGCATTCATGACGTGTTTCACGTCTCTCTGCTTCGAAATTGTCTTCGAAAGTCGAATTTTGTTATCGATTCTCCTAATTTGCAAGAGCTTGAGATCTCACTAGACCTATCATTGTGCAGCAGCATATTCACGTACTTGCTTCAGAGGTAAGACGCCCTCGAAACAAGGATGTCGCTTGTTAAAGTTCAATGGTCCACTAATCCCAATGACTGCACTTGGAAAACCAGAGAATTTATCAAGCATTCATATCCCCATTTTCTATCTTCGCATAGCGATGGTAAGAATATCTTTTTATCTCAAGCTTATTTTCTTTTCTTTTGAGTGATGAAATTAAGTAGTTGAATACAAATTCTTCTCTAGAAATTGTATGGACGTAATTTTTTTAAGGAGGGGAGTCTGTAACAACCCTGATTTGGGGATTGCCTTTCAATATTGAATTATAATGATAATTATAATTTACTATTGTAAATTAAATTAAAATTTGGAGAAATTAAATTGTTTATTTGAAATAAGCAAAGAATTTGGGAATTTAAAATGATAAAATGAAAATCCAAGCTTTATTCTATTTTGTTTGGAGTGATAATAAATGGAATATGAGCTTTAAATAGTAAAAATGATTTCATTTTAGAGAAAATACAGTAATTGTAGTAATTATTGTCCAGTTGCTTCTTTTAATAATTTTTAAAAGAGGTCGGAAATTTTTAAAGATAGTTTATTGAAATAAAAAGGTGGAAATTAGGTTAAAAATAAGTTTTGGCTGTAATTAATGTTTTGAAATGGTTTGAAATATTTTTCTTAGTGAGAAAATAAATTTAGTGGAATTTTAGAAGTTAAAGACAATGTTTTATTCATTTATTTGAGTAAATGGTGTATTTTTGTTAAATAAAGGATTTTAATGATAAAAATGTTTTATAAATATAAATTAACCTTTTTATATGGTAAGAAATGTTTTATTTTACAAGTACGCAAATTTTCATATTTTTTTCTTTTGTGTAAATAAGAAGAAAATGAATTTTTATTTGTGTATATGTGATATATACACATATTTCTTTGTTAAGTGTTGATTTTTTAGCCTAAACCATTTTATTTTGTTTTGTTTTGAAACCCATCTTAGCCCATTTAGCGTCGGCCTGGTAAGAAGGAGAAAATGGAGTTGGCTATACGTTCATTTCCAGTCCTTCTTTTTCGTCCGGGTGAAATAGAAAATAAGATACCTTGTCACCAATTTTTCAAAACCAAGCTGATTTCTTCAGCAAATTCAACCAAATTCAAATATTTTTGCAAGTTAGAGATAAATAAAAGGTATACAACTCCAAATCATATAATTTCATAACCAATTTCCTTTTACAGTAAGAAGTTTTCTAATTTTTTTACTATATTTGTTTTGCATGTTCTGTAATTGCTTTCTACAGGTTCGCATGGCTTATAATCTCAAGCAAAACTTCCTCTTTTCATCAAAAATCCAAGCTTTTGCAACAAATCAGCTAGGTGAGTTGTGTAAACTCACAATCTAGCAAAACAAAAGTGCCAAAGCTTGAAAATTTTGAAAATTTGCTTCAGTTTGTTGTTTCCCTATAGTTTAATTTTCTCTGTTGTGGTCAGTTTCTGTTGCTACTTTGGGACCTTGTATCTTGTGATTCCGACAATGAAATGCTGCTAGATTTCTTACATTTGGTAGCTTGCATGTTGAATTACATCTTTGTAGTTTTTTTAAAAAATACTACGGTCATTTGCTATGCTAAACTCAAGCTAGAAAATTAGTTCACAAGTAGGAATCACCTGAAACAAAAATACGTAGACCAGGTCAACCGCCTACCTCCATGGGTCGACCTGAAGATTGACCAAGAGGCTCCTAGGTCGACCGCACATTCGACCTAGGGACCAAGGAGGTCGACCCCCAGGTCGACCTGATGGAAGGCAAAATCTTGCCTTGTTTCTTCGTATGTTCGTCGTCTTCTTGCTTCTTTTGATGCACTTCTGGTTTGATTTTGTGATGTTTTTGATCGTTTTTGAAGGCCATGAAGTCTATCAATAGACTAGCCAAATTTTAGAGATTTTAAATTTCAAGCTTTGAATTTAAATTCGAATATCGGTTTGGGTGAATTTCCTTAATTTTATTCGTTCTCGAGCATGATTTTCTCCAAATCTTTTTAGAATAATTTTTAAAATTAATGGGCATTTAAAAATAATTATTATATAGTATTTTAAAGTATTTTCGAGTGTAAAATCTATTTATTCTCTATAATAAGGGAATTTTAAAATATGGGTTTCAAATTGATTTCGGAAATTGGTTTTCAAAGCTTTTTTTCCAAAGTAATTATTTTATATATAAATTACACGTTTTTGCACTATTCAAGTGAATGAGAAGGAGAATTAAACGGTTTGGTAAAACACATGGTATATGACACGTGCGTTTATCTTATCAGTTAATTACCGACTTGTCTGTTTGATTGTTTTGACCTTCGAGTCGAGTTTGCCCATGAGATGAGGTAAACCTTTTACTTCTTTGAGTGTGAAATTTACCAGCGGTTAGTAAACCGTTTAGTGCGAACATATGGTATGGAACACATGATAACACTGTTCGGGTTCCTATCCAAGAGTTTGTGACACATTTGCTATTGCAGCGTGCCAATGTTGAACCTTCGGGTCATTGCCATTGTTGCATTTTCCATTGCAGCGTATTTATCTTCGAGACATTTTCCATTACAGCGTATTTTCTATTTGCGGCGTATTTGTCATTGTGATGTTTTGCCTTCGGGTGAGGTACCTGTTTGAGATAACAGTATCAGGCAAGGCTTCAGCCACATGAACTTGCTAAACTTTGAGATGATTTTTTTGACTATTTTCCCTAGTGTATCACCCCTTTTAAAAATTGGTCATTTGAACCATTCAATATATTAGTTGCGATTACCTTTCGAGAATTTGAACTCTTGGCAGTTCTATTTTTGAGATTTGAATTGCCTACACTGGCGCTATTGAGATTTTTCTTTTGGTGACATTATATGAGATTTTCCTTTAGCGTTTACTTGAGATTTTATTCTCCTCTTTGGAGATATATTTGCATTATGGCATGTTTGAGATGGGATCTCTTTGTGCATGTTTTGTATTTGCCGATTTAGCGGATCTTAAGATTTACCCTAAACCATCCTTGATGTTTTATGAATTTCCGATCACACGAGGCTCGCTACATTTAGCGTTTTATTGGTTATTCTATCTCTTTTGAGACTATATGTTGGGTAGTGATACATACCATGCTTATGTTCATACTTAGTATTATTTCTTCTTGCTTAAGAAGAATATTACCTCTATCCTTATGCTCATATTATCGCTTTTCCTTGTAACTGATTTGTTTAGCTAGACAGACCCGTGTATTTATACTCGAGTCAGACCAAGGTATTTCAGTTAGGTACTTTTTGACTTAGCCTATTCTGCTTCCACATGGACTATTCTGCTAGCTCTTTCTGTTATAGCTTTTTGTGTAGTCTTTTTTGTTTGCTACTCTGATATGTATATTCTTTTGACTCACTTGTATATTATGGTTGCTATCCCACTTGACATGTATCATTTTCTATACTCTGTGATGTATCTGTATATGTGTGTATATATGTGATGGTCCACTGTTTTGTGATGTATTTTGCATTTGAGTTATTGTATTTTGTTCTGATAGATCCTATAGCCACCTATGGCTTTGTGTTAAGTATTTATTGGATATGTCGATCCACTTGAGATAGAAATATATATATAGCAATTGTCGATGTATTCAATAGATAATTAAGAAAAGGCTATAGATGGTCGCTCCTAAGCAGCCCTATTCTCCGCATTAGAAGACGGTATTACCCAGCAATACTCTTTGTTAATGAAGGTCTTGGGATTGGGCATCATATCGAGGGTATTTCTTTATCTATACGCAAACTTATATACCCCATAGGTCCTATTTGTAACACCCCTTCGGAATGGCAATAATAGTCTCACATCGTGAAAAAATAATATGAAGTGAGTGCTTATATACCAAAGTCTTCACCTCATAACAACGTCGAGGCCTTTTGAAGAACAAAACCCCATACCTTGGCTTGGACCATGAGGCGAAGGTGACATTATTATGGACAATATATGCATTAAGTGAGTTGCGGGCTGTTACATTGGTTATAGAGCCATACCCAGCAGAAATTGTTGTCTGTACGTGTTACAACCATGATGCCTGGGTGGTGTTGTGTTCACGAGCCAATGAGGAAATTGGCTCTAAAGGGGGAGATTGTAACACCCCTTCAAAATGGGAATAATAGTCTCACATCATGAAAAAATACTATGAAGTGAGTGCTTATATACCAAAGTCTTTACCTCATAACAGCGTCGAGGCCTTTTGAGGAACAAAACATCATACCTTGGCTTGGTCCATGAGGCGGAGGTGACTAAATTGGGGATAATATCTACGTTAAGTGAGGTGCGGGCTGTTACACTATTATTCATTGAACAATACTTTACTATGATAGCTCACGCCTATCATAATTGCATACTCGATATACACACACATATCATATATATATATATATATATATATATATATATATTCATTCATGCTTACTTAATTACCTTGCCTCTATTGCTTACTGTGGGCCTTAGATCTTTATTTCATTATGCATTTCCCCTTTTCTTACTTCAAGTTTATTTACGGCTTTCCTTTTATCATGTTCATCATATTATTTTCCATTCATTTTGTCCATTATCCATTTACCTTTTTAAATCTTCTTGCCTATCCTTCGAATTTCCTTTACTTTCCATTTTTATTGGTATTTCACATATTACCATTTAAGGATATTCTTATCGCCTTCATGTCTTCATATTTAAACTTTGGGGTTTACAACATTTTAAGGCGTTGGAACTACATTTCATGAAAATGTTTACACCGTAAATTTCCATATCTTATCCAAAATGAAATATTTGTGTGATGTTTGTAATTACGAGGAACCATCGTTTTCTATTATTTGAAATAGACAGTATAAAATACGATGAATGTCCCTATTTTGTACATTATTTTTTATGTTCCTTGTCCTTTCACTCATCACACTTTTATTTATCTTACACTTGATAATGCATAAAAATCTACTTGCAACATCCTAAATTCCAACGAATTCAAATATCACTTGAACCCTAAAATTCTAATAAAATTTCTTTATTTTACATTTCATCCTTCGTTCGAATATTAATAAATAACAAATTCATAACAAGTTACTGTAAAGAATATGTAGGCAAGTTTTCCAATTTCATTAAATCTATACCATAATCAGTTTCATTAGATCCATTCCCTAATCATTATGCATATACATTCGTTATTCATTTTTTACATTAATTCATCGCACATTAAGAATAAATTATCCAAACTATGATTTATATCTAATCACCGTGCACTTACAATTACATAATCAAATCGATTATAAATAAGAATAAATGAAATAGACCACAATGTTAGAGATCTACTCTTATTATGAAACATGTAATTTTCCCATTCACCTTGCTTTTGCTCCAATTCTCTAGATCAAGATCCATTCCTTTTCTATTTGACTCCCTCTTACTTTCAATCCAAAATAAAAAGGGTATACATTTATTAAAATTATAGATCTGGGCAAAGGTAGAATAAATTTTAAATTAAATTTTCTGATTTGCGAATCTACCTTTGCTTCTGTTCTGAATTACTTCTACTCTTCTCTTATTTTCCTTTTCCTCCACTTATATATATAACATAATATTTTTCTATTTTTAGAATTCTAGAAATTATAGAGAAAAGAGAATAGCAGAGCACTACTTTATGACCTAGAAAATATGAGAAGAGAAGTCTGAACTAGGTTTGTATTTATAGTGGTTTGGAGTTAACATGAAGCGTTAGATTTATTCAGAGAATCTTTTAATTTAATCCTTAACGCCTCTTAATTTCTTAGCGCACAAGTAAATTGCCAGTGTGCATCATGTTTTTCCATTTGTTATATAATAACCAATTTTTGACACCGATACAAGTCAACCATCCATTCCCTACAATCGAACGCTACCGATCAACCTGTGTATATTAATTGTCGACCTTTATAGTGTTTCAACATCAATCAACTACGTTGTTTGATTTTTTTAATTTGATCCTTTAATTAACTAATCTCGTTTATTTCTTTCCCATTTTCTATATTTTCTAAGATGTGGTTTATCATTAACATTTTTATCGACATCCAATCTTCCATTAACATTACCGATTAACATTTAATTTATTTTTATTTTCATATTCTATATATAATTTATTTATGATTCAAAATTTTTAAACGTCAATAACCTTTTCATTTGAATCCGGTTAGAAAATTTTATATATGAAAATTGATCAGAAAATCGCGACGAATCCAATGGTATAGTTCCATAGCCAAATTGTGAAGTTTGGAAAAATTATATTTTCAACATTATTACTTATTTATTAAGTTCATTATAATTAATTAGCTTTAAAATCATAGGGTGTTACAATTACTTTGAAATGTCATTTTCCAACAATGCAACAACTATACAGATTAAAAAGCAAATTGCAACATATACCATATGAGAACATCATAATAGTTAAAAAATTATAAAAAGGGAATAACATATACCAACAAATATATATTTTATCAATGGATAATTATTTAATGTTTTTAAAATATAAATACTTTTCACTTTCACAAATAGGTCCAGAAGCCAGAAAACCACATGTGAAACGATCCAAATATTTCCATTAACACAATGAAGCGCACTACGTGTAAAATAAAGCCTGTATGCTAAAGTTATGAAGATTAAAAGATTCAAGGTTTTATTTGAAAATAAATAAAGTACAAGGGCTCAAATGGAAATTATCATCCTCCAATGGCTGCTGCCACTATAACAACACACAAATTGAAATGGCCCTCGCCATCACTTGGATCCTCCAATCGATGATCGACGACCAACGACGGAATCCCTATGTCACTATTGACGTAATTGACCCCACCTAAGACACCCCACCACCTGGTTTCTACATGTTTTTCAAATTATTCCAGCCACCTTGTCAATATATAAGAAATCGACCATAATGTATACGTTCCATTCATCGTCCTTTATGTAATGGCACCTTTTGATCTTCATTTAGTCATCGTTTCACTGCTGAATCCAAATTGACAATATGGATAACCCAATATGCTTTGTCGATTTCTAATCAACAAGAGCACCTAATGGAAAAAGGAACACATACATCTCTTCATCTCATCGAAGGCTTTTATTTGATAAGTATGGTTTAGACACTTTGAATTTATAATCATTTTTTTTACAGAAAATTATACGCTACTAGTAAGGGATTAAGAAAATTTTAGGATTAGAGGAGAAAATGAAGATGGAGTTGATGGCTGAGGTTCCGTAGCTTCATTTGAATAGTCATTTATCCAGGTTATGAGCTACATATCTTGTTTGGCCAGAAATAGTTACGTGGGTTGTTTATAACTTATAAAATCTCTATCCCCCAAAACTTGAATCCAAACTTAAAAATTTACATTCTAAACCAATCATCTCGAAATTATTTAAGTAATAGTTATAAATACAACATCTACTTCTCAGTGCTATTCAAAAGTGAATTGGTTGCCTACTCTATCAATTTCATTGCAAAATGCATAGTATATCAAAATGATATAACTTGGCCTATTTGATATATTAAAATTTATTTGAAAATTAATTCAAAATAGATACGTCAATCTATAGGTCATTACATTCTTCACCATTAAATGAATCATGCCTCCATAATTCCCTAGAGAATAACTCAATGCATAAAATATCATAATATGCCAATTTTAAACCATACAAATGCTCATGATATATGCAGAAGTTTACCACTCACAAATATACCAAAGTAGCAAATGACACCCACATAAAACAACTAATTATGACACAATCGATACATATTCAAAACAAGAAATATAAAAACCACATCACATACTACAGTAAGCTTACATTTCCATAAACATGTAATCAAAACTACTTCTCATTAGCAAAGAGTGGAAACGATCTCAATCATGATAGTCCATAAGTAAAGTTCATGATAGAACTCAAGTCAGTTCAAACATGCATATACAAGTAAATATATAAACCAACATTCAGTATAGCTCAATAAAAAAGCACACACTCTCAAATTGGTAACAACACACTATCATCCCAACAATGACCTATGTGTGCAACTAATATCACATATATCAAAACATGTGTATCCTTAAAAAATTTGATTGACTTCCTCGTAGTTTCATCCTAAATTAATTGGGGCACTATCTCATACTTACACCCTCCAAAATATTATGTGCACCTAGACATGTTGACACCCTAAAAATTATATATGTACCAACTCATGGTTACACCCTCAAAATGATATATGTACCCACTCATGGCAACATCCCTAGGAATATATGTGCCTACTCATAGCTAAATCCCTAAAATAACGTGGACATCTACACATGCCATATTGCATAAATCCTTGATTCCTAACCAACTCATACGATCGGGAAGTCTAGACCCACTAAGAAAGTCTCAAAACAAGTGCTCTTGCATATATGATGAGACAAATGACCAACACCATAAGGTCAATGAATAATCAACATCGTGACAATGTGAATGCTTGAATCATTGCTACTCAGATGGCCAGGGCTTAAACCAACATTGTAAGGTCCTGGGTGGTCCCTATTGTATAATCCATAGTAAGCGCCCTACTTACCCTTCTTTACGAGCATACAACCAAAACCTTTGGTCATCAACGATCCCTTAACACATATATCTATATTGAAACCCGTACTGTTCTAATCTTCCTACAACTTTAAAAATCTAATATTCCATAATTCTCTTATAGTAACTTCTTCTTCATTTGATAACATGGATGACTCACCCGAAATACCGAAGAAGAATCTGCTAGCTCTTCCTCTATAACAACCCTTATTTTGAGGCTCCAATAGACACTAATAATGCTACAATCAACCTAACATTATTTTCTAGTGACAAAATAAGATCCTTTATTATAACATTCACATCAAAAACATAAGAATTTACAATTTTTAACAAAATATTTTCATTCATTCATTTTCTGATGCATTCCATTTCAGTTACACAATCCCACAATTCCATCTTTTATATTAAATATCATAAATACAAATATAATTCCAAGAGCAACATATAAATAGCCCCCTTGGATGATCAGAGACATACAATTTGACGGTAATAAACTCCATCATTACACATAATCATAATAATAACAGTTAAAATGCACAGTGGAAACACTTTCAAAGGTAGCTTGCTTCCTACATGTCTCTAGAAGATTTATTCCTCTAACATGAAAACCCCAACTCTCAGCCTATGCAAATGAATATCTGAGAGTTTAAGGAGAAATCAAAAAATTTAGGTCAAATAAAAAGTCTTGTGTAAATAATATTAGACAATCTCAAACAAAAAAGGATATTGGTGATACCATGTCATAGCGAAATAATTTTCCCCTCACTAATACCCTTATAATCCATATGTTGATCAAAACGTATAACTACAGCCATAATGGTTAATATATTACATAAGCATCTTCATGCATAATGGGTCAACATGAATAGTTTGGTATTCGTAGGTCTAAGGGCGAATGTTCACATAATTTCCTATCCTATTATGTCCATATGTCGGCATAGTTTTCTCATCACTATAAACTTGCTTGTTCAATTAAAATCATATCGAGCTGACTTCGGCTAAAATATATGCAGATCATCTAGAAGTCTTGTGTTCCTATAGGAGTACTAAGCAACTCCCGTAATAATTACAATTGTCTTCCAATCTTGATAGAAGAAAAATTTAAGTGAGCAAGCTATAAGTTCTTTTGGATGCATAACTAAAGTTTTAGCCTCAACAACGGTAAAGTTCTATGTATTGGAACTATAAACCTGACCAATCAAAGGCTTACAGATTAGAGTATAGGGTGCTACCCCACACCAGTCTCTACCTCAAAATCTAGTTCTAGAAATCTCAATGAGTCATGTCTTTTGATCAATCCTAGGAATCCTTACACAATTAAATCCTTTTGATCTCCTGGATGTAATTTTACCAACTCAGGAGTTTAGTCTAACCATGCTCATTACTAAACCAACCCTAATTGGTCATCAATTTGTTATTCCTTAGTTCATACATATTGGCTTATAATATATAAGTGAGCATGTAAAAATTCTACATATGCAATATCAAATGATCAAGATGCAAAGTTGAACGTATAATAACATAATCCAACAGAAATATATGCATATGATAGCCGCTTTATACATAGATAATTACTTACAATTAGATAATAAATTTCTTTCATGGAACTCTTTAAGTAGGGCTAAAATTATGTTTTTCTTCCTTTTAAAACCTTTACAAAATTCTAAGAAAAAATATATTTTTTTTATAAGGAAAACATGGCCTAATATGGAGTTAAAAGCGACTGAGTGTCAACAAAATAGGTTACCTTACTTCTCAAAACTTAATACCATCA
The DNA here is from genome assembly GCA_030765085.1 of Allium cepa. NCBI lineage: Eukaryota > Viridiplantae > Streptophyta > Magnoliopsida > Asparagales > Amaryllidaceae > Allium > Allium cepa. The sequence goes on along the minus strand of CM060938.1, from coordinate 396,406,234 downwards.
CAATCTAAAAATACATGCCATAAAAGTTCAATATATGTGTTATCGCATCTTGAAAAAAATATAGCTATTGCACTTAATAAAATTGTGCTATCTCACCTCGAAAATGTATGTTATTGCTTGTTAAATATTTATGTTGTCACGTATAGAAATATAGCCACCACATGTCCACAATATGTGTAGTGCAACGATCCAGAATTTTGGTCATTTGGATTTGGAAAATTTGATGGGTTTTAAATATTGAAAAGTTAATTTTATAAGTTAAATGACTTGAATTTCAAATATGGCGATTTATTTGGTAATTAAACTTCTGAATTTAATACTGGGATTGTATGAATAATTATATCCGAAAATTTAATATGGATAAAAATGATTTTGAAAGTTAACTTAAATTCTATTCAATAAGAATGAAGACAGCAAAAAATTTAATGTAAATTTAAAAGTGATTAATTTGATTTTTAAAATAATTCATTTTAATTAACAAGTCAAATAACCTTCCAAGGCATTATCTCGAATTTCAACAAAACCAGTTTCATTAGGTCCATAATAGTATATTATTGTATATAACAAATATCATGATGATTGGACATATCGTTTGGATCTGTGAGATCAAAACACGTAGATATTAACTTTGGAAATTAATATAATAATTGAGTTTGAAAACTATCCTCTGCATATGATCGAATTAGATATCGGAGTAGTTCTATTGCGTTTGGAATAGGGGTATAACATATAGAATGCCAGGCGGCACGTTTTATTTGGGGTTCAAAAATTTTGGATGTTGTAGAGCTTAATATTTAACATTTAAAATTTAAAATTATATATATATATATATATATATATATATATATATATATATATTCCCATATCAGGCCCATGTCGTACATGCATGCCATACCCCCTTATACTAAAGCCCATACCTCCCATGCCTTCTTCTCGTTTATAAAAACCATCTCGAGAACAAGAAAATGAGTTCGAAAAAACTTTAAAAATTTATATCTTGAAATATAAGCAACCGTAAATCATGAAATGAATTCAGTTGAGCTCGTAGAAACTTGGTCTTCAACTTAGGGTGGAAATTGTAGGTCGCATCATCATTGAGGAGTTCGAGAGTGAAGGGTTTTGGGTTTTATTAGCTAGGTTTCGATTTATGTAACATCCTCCATCTAGAGGCCTAAAGCTAAGAGCTACAGAGCTGCAGTCATCTATAGTATTAACTTCCGATGACTAAATACGGCTATGTCAATGGTATCTATAATATCAAAAGCACTTGAATATAAAACAAATCATAGATTTCAAAACAGAATTTTCCATTACATTTCAAAACATTAGTCCATATTCTTTTTACATGATCTCAAACCATTTCCGAGGCAATGATAAAATATAATTATTACAAAATACGCCAAGAGCAACATATGAAGATGCCCCTTGGATGATTTGAGTCATATAATCGTAATTGACTTAATACATACAAAGTGGAAAAATACAAAACAAAGAACTGCAACTCCTAAATAGCTATTTGTTAGCCTCCTGCTCGCCTTCGATTGCTTTATTACCATCATACTAAAACCTTAAAAAACCTCAACCCTCCGCCTATTCAAATCAATTTTGAGCACCCGAGAGTTTAAGGGGAAAACATAAACTTCGAGTTAGGCATAAAGCCTAGTGTGAATAAAATTATACATCCTGTTTATTAATGTTAAGTTGGACCACACCGCTTAGCGGAACGGGTTTCCCCTTACTAACATTCTTATAAAACATATCTTTTGCAAATCTTTTCCTACAACTAAAAAGGGTTAAATATAGTAAAGAATCATTATGTAAATATACATATCAGGTAATAAAAGGACTATATGCTCAAACGACACTTTAGTTTTGTTTGGCTAACTATTAACCTTTGGCTGACTCGAGCCTACTAGATAATACAACAAAATAATCTAACATCTATTAGACACTCCTCTTCTGGATGATCTATCCTTAACTATCTGTTAAATACTTCTCTTCTGGATGTCATTTCCTTAACTTAACATCTCACAGGGTCACCTGATCCTAATGGTTTTGCAGCCTAACCAATAACCTATCTATATACAAACATATATTTCCTTTTGTGTGTAATCATAATTTTAGTCTTATATGTGACAAAGCCTTACACACTGGAATTTTGGACTAAATTAGCTGGGGCAAATAGCTAAGTATATGGCGCGATCCTATACCAGTCTCATCTGGTTTTCTAATATCTGAGTCATTTTACTTATGAATTTGAATATTGTTAACCCGCCTTTTGGCAAGGTCATGGATAGAAGGAATTAACTTAATCAACTACTTGTTTGCTGAGCTAGAATACGATGGGTTTAAGTCAATTGGATGGATGGACGATCATTCGCGGATGATAGATATGGGTACGAAGCCGAGGTTTGGCATCACACGGTTCAGTCTAGAAGTTATGGGTCCTTCGGCATGAATGGCTTGGCATTTCTAGACCGACATTTTTGGTTTGGTCAGAGGTGATTCGGTATATATGGATCAGTGTGGATGATGGTGTGGTTCGGCATAGTGTTGTGGGTCGACATGCTCGAGAAGTATAAGAGTGTGGATGTGGTTCGGCACAGTGGTGAGGCCATGTCGCTTGGCATTGTGGTAAGGCCATGTCGCTCGACATCATGGTGAGGCCAGGATGGTTCGAAATTATGGTGAGGTTAGGATCACTCGGCATTGTGGATCGACAAAGTGGCTCGGCGTTGGCTATGTGATGACATGGGTCGGCATCAATGCATGGTTCAGCTCTAGCTTTGCTCCAAGTTCTGGATAGTCTGCTTCGAGTTTTGGATACACTCGCTTTGGGACAGTGCCCTGGCTACTTTGGTTCGGTTTGTTGATGAGTGGGGATCTAAGAATACGGCTTGGCCTACCTGTTTCGGTCGTAGTGCAGAGCTTGGACCGGCAATGGCCTTGATGGGCCCAAATTATTCCGGAAGCCCAACTACCTGGATATAAATACAACATGTGGGGGTTTAGAAAAGGGACCTTCTTTTGGCTCTCTTACTTTCTCTTCTCTAAGGATAAAATACTCGACCATTGTTAAACTTTGGACTGTAACTGTAATCGATTATTACAGCAATAAAAATGAAATTTCTGGAGTGGACGTAGGCCGGAGTTAGCCGAACCACTATAAAATTTATTGTTCTTTACTACTTTCATTTTAATTTTTGTTGTTCTTCATATTAATATCCTCTATGTATATTCTATCTGTGAACTATGACTGGTATTTGGTGCTTTCACTTGGATTTGGGTGTTAATGACCAATTTTGGCGCTAACATTTTTATGCTTTCACTGAGAATTGAACTCAGGCATTTTGTAACTTGGATTCTGGAAAGCAATGGCTAGACCACCAACGAGAAAGCAAGCAGCGAAAAGAAGTCCGAAAGAGCGAAGTCGGGAGGCTTCCTCTGGGGCTAATCAAGCTTCCATCTACATCACAAGGGACAAGATGCAGGTCACGATGAATTCCATGCAAGAGCAGATAATGAAACGACAAGAGGAGATGATGCAGGCTCTTCTTATGCAATTTGGACAATCGGGAACTGCAGGTGCTCGTGTTCTTGGAGCTGGATTAGAGGGATTCAACCAACGGACAGATGGAACGACTCAGTAAGGGCAGCTCCCAATCAACAAACAGCTATTAACCTGGATGGACAAAGACTTGGGGGCACACCACTGGATAATGCTGGACCAACCCATGGAGGGATATCAGGTGATGTTGTGCAACAAGGCATCAACAGAAACACAGGAGTACGTGACGAGAAATATGTGCTGGAATTCCCACGCGGAGTTGGAGAGCAGCTAGGAAATATGGGTAGGGGGCAACACTTGGTTGGAAACTCTGGATTCGCTGATATTATTAGGCAGAGTATTCAAGGAGGTATGGAAAATAAAGATTTGAAGGGAGTCAACAAAAGTCCGTTTACCCGGAACATCAGGACAACTAGGAATCCGTCCGATTTCAAACTGCCCACTCTGGAAGTATACAACGGGAAGACGGATCCCACCGACCACTTGATGAGGTGCACAAGGCATATGGAAGTACTGAGGGCAACAGAGGAGGTTATGGCTTAATATTTCCCCTTGTACTTGACCGATATAACTGCTATGTAGTTCAGACAACTGGAGGATGGATCCATTGGAACATGACAGAACTGGTGGACAAGTTCTTAGGTCAGTTTCGAGTTTGCATAAAAGGCCAAAGAACGTGATGACGCTGATGACAGTTAAATAGGGGCGGATGAATCGCTTAGGACATTCTTAACCCGGTTTAATGCAACAGTTATTTCGGTGGATCAGTCGGATTCATCAATGTTTCCCATGGCTACGGTATTCGGAGTCAAAGATAATTCGGATTTAAAAGTATCGTTGATATAGGACCCACCATTGGATCTCGGGGAATTCATTCATGAAGCTGTGAGATTTCTTGGACAAGAGGATGCATGTTTGGATATGAGATCAAAGGAAGTAAATATATTTAAGGATGGAGGACTGCCTGGCGAAAGCTTGGTAAGGACAAGGATAAAGGGAAAAGGAAACGTTGGGGAGAACCAAAATTCTCCACTTACACAGGATTGAATGCAACATTGGAATGGATATTCTTAGATACTCGAGATCGCCTTCCATATCGAAGGTCGGTAAGGAGGGAGCCCTCAGAACGCGAAAGGGCATCAGGAAGGCACTGTCTCTTTAATGACATGGACGAGCATGATACTAATAGTTGCCGATATCTGAAGGATATAATCGAGGAGCATGTAAGGACTGTTCAGTTGCGACAATATATCGGAACTCGGAATGCGGCGGTGGAACAGGAGTAGCCACCGTCCACCTTGAACGACGAAGGCATGACACAGGAATGGTGGTCGGTTGGTCATCAACTAATCATGATGGTTTGGAATAAGTAACAAACTCCAGGAAAATGGCTAAATCACTTTCTCATTACAGGGTCGGAGATAACTCTCAGGCATGCTCTGAGATGATGGTTTACCGAGACTCCCTGGTTTGTGAAATCTATTTTTCCCTTTGGCTTGGACATTTGCTTTTTCTGCTTTGGTTTTGGGGTTTGGTTTGAACTCCCTGTTTTGTTGCTTTCTTGGTTTGGATTTTTGTTTGGATGCTCACCTTTTGATTTGGATTTTGATTTGGACTTTTGATATGGATTTTCGGTTTTCTGATTTGAATCTGGATTTTGGATTTTGGCTGACTTTTTGTCTAGTTTTTGGATAAAAGGTCGTCGAGTATGGACTATGCTCAGCAAGGGTCCGGAGCGACCAGGATTCGACCTAGGACTTAGGGCCCATATTATTTATCGGTTACTATTTCAGGTCGTCGACTATGGACTACGCTCGGCAAGGGTCCCGAGTGACCAGGAATCAGCTTAGGACTTAAGCCAGGACATTGCTTAGCGTTCAGGAACACTGAACTAGGAACACCTTGGCATTACTTGATATAGGTCGTCAGGTGCAGATTGCACTTGACAAGAACCCATAGAGATTATGAATTTGGATATTGGCTATGAACGTCTAAGGATTTCGGCAGGGACCCAGAGCAGTCCCAAATTTGGATATCGTCCCGGAGAGGTCATGGATGTGGTTATTGGTTATTAGGAATGGATGGATTAGGATTCGGTTGTCGGGTTCGAACGGATGTGGACTTTGGACATCGGATTTGAGGCTACTCAAAATACACCTTCCAAAGCAAGGCATGTTTTGGAGGGCAAATGTTAACCCGCCTTTTGGCAAGGCCGTGGATAGACAGATTTAACTTAATTAAATACTCGTTTGCCGAGGCTGGAAAACGATGGGTTTGAGTCAACTAGATGGATGGACAATCATTCGCAGATGACATATATGGTTACGAAGCCGGGGTTCGGCGTAATACAGTTCGGTCTAGAAGTTAGGGGTCGTTTAGCATAAAGGCTCGGCATGAATAACTCGACATTTGTGGACCAGCATTTCTGGTTCGGTCAGAGGTGATTCGTTATATATGGATCGGTGTGGATGATGGTGTAGTTCGGCATGGTGTTGTGGTTCGACATGCTCGAGAAGTATTAAAGTTTTGATGTGGTTCGGCATGGTGGTGAGGCCAAGGCGCGCTCGCCATTGTGGTAAGGCCATGTCGCTTGGCATTGTGGTGAGGCCAGGATGGTTCAGCATTATGGTGAGGTTACGGTCGCTTGGCCTTTTTGCTCGGCAAAATGGCTCGGCATTGGCTATGTGATGGCATGGGCCGACATCAATGCATGATTCGGCACTAGCTTTGCTTCGAGTTCTGAACTAGTTTGCTTCGAGTTTTGGATAGGCTCGCTTCAGGATAGTTCCCTGATTACTTTGGCTCGGCTTATTGAGGATTGGGGATCTAAGAATACGGCTCGGCCTACCTGGTTCGGTCATAATACAGAGCCTGGACCGGCAATGGCCTTGATGGGCCCAAATTATTCAGGAAGCCCAACTACCTGGATTTGCCTATAAATACAACATGTGGGGTTCAAAAAAGGGACCTTCTTTTGCCTCTTCTACTTTATCTTCTCTAAGGCTAAAACACTCGTCCATTGTTTAAATTTGGATTGTAACTATAATCGGTTATTATAGCAATAAAAAGGTAATTTCTGGAGTGGACGTAGGCCGAAATTAGCCGAACCACTATAAAATCTATTGTTCTTTACTGCTTCCATTTTAAATTTTGTTGTTCTTCATATTAATATCCTCCACGTATATTCCACTGTGAGCTGTGACCGGTATTTGGTACTTTCGCTTGGATTTGGATGTTAGTGACCAATTTTGGCGCTAACGGATCTTCCTGAAATTTTCCTTGAAACCCTTTTCTCAAATTGATTTATAATCTTACATCAAACTCGTACAAGGAAAATACATATACTCTATGCTTTACTCAAAATTGCCTTGCCATGTTATTTATTGTTTGCGCCAAAATTGGTCATAAACCCCAAATGCCATGAAAGCACCAGTGTATGAACACAAATCAGCAATATATAATCACAGATCATGAATCAAGGTAGTTTAGAGAATAAAAATGAAGGATAACAAATTTAAAACGGAAAGAAATAGACAAAGACACAAGGTTCATAGTGGTTCGGCTATCTCCGGCCTACATCCACTTCAAATGATAATCTTTTATTGACTTTCTTCGCTGGTTACAGCGGATTATAACAATAATTTTCAAGTACAACAATGAAGTTTGAATAAAATAGTGATTTCGACAGAGTTTGGACGTTGCAGAATCAAAAGCCCATTTTCTATTGGCTTTGGGATGCTATTAATAGGCGTAGGCCACAAATATCTCGCTCAGATCTCGAGTGGACCCACGCGATCGATATCAGATGATTTCGACTCGATCCATGATCGATAAGAACAAATTTCGTATCGATCAAGATTTGACCCAATCGATTCGAAATTTGGCTTTAACATTCTTTAGGTTGTGCGCAAGCTTCTGTGAAAATTTGGTCGCATTTGGACTTGTGGATTGTGAGATATGATCGATATGAATTGGGTTCACCAAATTGGATACGAGTTCGTATCGGTACTTCTACCTCCCTTTCTTTCGTGTCGATCAAGCATGTGCCTACCTATTGACGTGGAGCGACAAACTGGGGTGGATCCACATTTCCTGCAACGTCAACCGAGCCTTCATCCTTTGTGAACTCCATAAAGATCCATCCATATCCTTTCATTCGCATCCATCCACTTCGACCTTTATTCGTATCATTGGTTCGTGTCCATCGAAGTGATGTGTCCATTTCCGTATCGATGTCAGTGGTGTACTTCATATTGATCTTATACGGTTAACTGAGACGAAGTAACCTTAGACGATGGTAGTGGAGTGCGTATAGGATCAATAAGAAGAAGGTGTAAGTTGATGGATACAGAACAGGGTTTTTTCATGGATACGAACAAGACCGATAAATGGATACGAACGAAGCCTTACTTTCGGTGGACATGAACAGTAGCTCGCTTCGATGGATACTATGCAACACGTCTGATGGATATGAATTTCTTGTTCGTATCCATAGGTATCGATACGAACAAAGGTTCCCTTCGAGTATGCATCCATTAATAGCTAGAACAAACGAACTCCGTTTGACTTGAAATTTGAAATGTAGTCATTCCTAGACTTGATCGTCATTCCCAATCGATTCCGTCTTGTTTGGAGCTCAGTCAAATCTTGACGATATCGATCATAGCCTCGTCTCCAATCGATTCCAATCTTGATATCCATCCTTTCAACAAATGTATTTATATTCCGGCCTTGACCAAAAGGCGGGAAAATATTTTCCTCCCAAAACATGCCTTGTGGTAAGAAGGTGTGTTTTGAAAAAGCTCTGATTTCAACATCCAATATCCATATTCCGTCCATAGCCATACCATTCGATTCATGGTCCAACCCATTACCAAGTCATCCCATCCGAGTGCCACATTCTTGATCGCTCCAAGTCGATGTCCAATTCCAAATCCAGTAACCAAATCCTTAGCCAATTCTATGTCCAACCGAACCCGACAATCGAGTCCTAACCCATCCTTATCCATTAACGGAATCTAAGACCTCTCCGGATCAACATCCAAGTTCTTAGCTATTCACAGCCGATATCTAAATCCATGACCTCTCAGGGTTCTTGCTAAGCGTTATCCACGCCCGACGAACTGTACTAAAAAATGCCTTGGTGTCCACGGTCCAGTGTCCTTGAACGCTGAGCAGTGCCATGGCTTAAGTCCTAAGCCGAATCCTGTACGCTCCAAACCCTTGTCGGTCATAGTCTATACTCGATGACCTGAAATAGTAACCGACGAATATTGTGGGGCCTAAGTCCTAGGCCGAATCTTAGTCTCTTCGAACCCTTGCTGAGCATAATCCATACTCGACGATCTGAATAAGCCAATTCGCCACCTTCACATGAAGAGGCTTACCCTTGCCAGGCATAATCCATATCCGACGACCATTTACCAAAAACTAGATAAAAATCCAACCAGAATCTAATCAAAAATCCAGATCAAATGGAAAAACAAAAAATCCACAAAATCCAAACCAATATCCAAACATCTAAACAGTCATTCAAACAGAAGTCCAACCAGAAAATAAACAAAATCGGGAGTTCAAACCAAATTCCAAAACCAAACCAGAAAATCCGAGTGTCCAAACCAACGAAAAATGAAAAAATAGATTTCACAAACCATAGCGTCGTGGTTTATCATCATCTCAGAGCATGCGTAGGGGCCATCTCCATCCCCGTACATGAGTAAGTGACTTGGCTGTTTGCCTAGAGGTTGCTACTTATTCCATATCATTCATGTCAGTTGATAACCAATCGACCATTATTCCTGGGCCTCGCGCCATCGTCATTTGAGGTAGAAGGTGGCTACTCCTGTTCCACCGTGGCATTCCGAGCTTCGACATATTGTGGCAACTGACCATTCCTTACATGATCCTCAATTGTATCCTTTAGATTCCTGCATCTGTTGGTATCATGTCCGTCCAAATCATGAAAGAGACAGCGCCTTCTTGATGCCCTTTCACGTTCTGAGAGTTCTCTCCTAGTTGGTCTTCGGTAGGGAAGGCGATTCCGAGTCTCCATGAATATCTGTTCCAACGTCTCGTTCAATCTTGTGTAAGTGGAGAATTTTGGCTCTCTCCACAGCTTCTTAGCTTTTTCTGAGTCATCATCTAGCTTCCTTTTTTACTTTTTCCCTATCTTTGTCCAAACTTCCGCTGGATGGCCCTCCATTCTCAGCCCCGTTCACTTCCTTCAACTTTATAACTGAACATGCATCCTCCTACTGAAGGAAGCTCTCAGCTTCATGAAAGAATTCCCTGAGATCCATTGGTGGGTTCCGTATCAATGACGCTTTGAAATCTGAATTCTCTCTAACTCCTGACACTGCTGCCATTAAAATCGTTGCTGGATCCGGCCGATCCATCGAAGTAACCGCTGCATTGAACCGAGTTAAGAATGCTCTAAGCGATCCTTTTGTCCTTTGCTTTACCGACGTCGGTGTCATTGCATTCTTTAGTCTTTTGATATGAACCCGAAACTACTTCAGAAACCTGTCCACCAATTCTGTCCATGTCCTGATAGATCCCTCGTCCAACTGTCTAAACTATGTAACAGCTATATACATCAAGTACAGAGGGAAACATCGGGCCATCACTTTCTACAATGCCCCAGCACTTCCATATGTTTCGTGTACCTCATCAAGTGATCAGTAGGATCAGCCCTGCCATTGTATACCTCCAAGGTAGGTAGCTTGAACTCTGGTAGGTTTCGGGCCGTTCTGATTTCATGGGTAAACGAGCTCCAGTTTACTCCTTCCAGATCTCTTTTTGTCAAACCTCTGTGCATAGTTCGTCTGATAATCTCAGCCAATCCAGCGTTGCCCATCAAGGGTTGCCTTCCGAGTCCCCGAGTGAATTCCGATACACACTCTTCATCACGCGCTCCTATATTCCTGCCAGCATCTTGTTGTGTGGCATCACCTATGTTGAATTACTAGTTTTGATTCATGATAAGACAGTTCAGAAGCTAAAGAAGAATTTGCATTCATACATGACAAAAAGAAAACAACAGAGGATCTCTAGGATCAAAGTAACTATTATAGATGTTGAGTCTTAGACATATGTTAAAATCAATCCTCAATTTTTCAATTTTTCAATTTTTCTTTACAAACAGAGTTCACTGTGCAATTTATGCACAGCCAGTCGATTGAATGTTCCTGCCAGTCGACTGACTGTGCATATGCATAGCAGTGAACACTGTTCATATTTTTAAAAAGGCAAATATTTTTAAATATTCAAACACCAGTCGACTGACCCAATATACCAGTCAACTGAACCGGCTTCAACTGCAAAATTTCTGAATGGACATCTTCTTCCATGAAGAGTTGCAATTCATCAACAGTCGTCTCTCTTGGCTGAAACTCTTCACTAAAAGTTGCATCACTCTGATAACTATATATAGAAGTTATCTCATATTTCATAATCACCAATTTCTGATTCTAATTCTTTCTACTCTCTCTTGTGATTACTCAAGTGCTCTCATACTCTTCATTGCTTTGAATCTTTAAATTATATTCTATATACTTTGATTCATAGCAATATTCTTCCTTTTTCAACTTTTCACATACTCTTTATACTCTTAAGGAATTGATTATAGGAAGTTTGTAATCTTAATAGACAAATCAGTGTTATCAAGAACACATTAAGTCAACTACATTTATACTTTGTTAAAGTCCTGTTTTGCTGCTCAGGCAAGGGAAAGTCCTCTTCTGCTGCTGAGGCAAAAATCCCATTCTGCTGCTCAGGTGTTGTTTACCTATTCCTCCGGGTTAAGTGAGGATATTGTTAGTTAAAGCCAGAAGTTAGTCTGGGACTGGATGTAGGACGGTGCTTCGAACCAGTATAAAATCTCTGGTGTTATTTTACTTACTGCATCTATATTCCGCGTTATTTACTATCTATACTATGTATTACTGTTTATCCATATTACACGGTCCTATATACTTTCATTTGGTATCAGAGTCAGGTTTCTTATAACCGTTACAAAGTTATCTGATATCTTACTAATATGGAAAATAACACCAGCACTACCACTAACACTAGTTTTATTGAAGGTCAATCCACTGCACGACCTCCATTCTTTAATGTTTTAAACTATAATTATTGGTCTACTCGTATGAGAATCTATATGCAATCAAATAGTTTTGAATCATGGAATATCACATAAAATGATTACACTCTTCCTACTAGAGAATATTCCACTTGGTCAAACACACAAAAACTAGATGCTACTGCCAATGCTAAAGCTATGAACATGTTATTCTGTGCACTAGATAGAAATGAATTTAATCATGTTAGCATGTGTCAAACTGCTTATGAAATGTGGAGAACGCTTAAAATCACTCATGAAGGAACTAACAAGGTCAAACAAAGCAAAATCTCCATGCTCAAAAATCATTTTCAAAACTTTAGAATGAAACAAGATGAATCCATCAATGATATGTACTCTAGATTTCAAGATATCTATCATTCACTATTAGGATTAGGAGAAAAGAACACTGATTTTGATATTGTATCAAAAATCCTAAACTCTTTAACGGATGAATGGAAAAGAAAAGTCTTGGCTATTGAAGAATCTAATGACCTCTCTACCATAAAACCTGAAGAGTTAGTAGGAAACCTAATGTCCTATAAAGTGAATTTGCAAGCAAAATGAGTACAAGCACAAGATAAAAAGAACATAGCTTTTCATGCCGAAGAAGAAAAAGATGAAGATTCGGATGAAGAAGATCTAGCATTTATTGCCAAAAATTTCAAAAAGTTCTTGAAATTCCGAAAAAATAACAAAAATAATGGAAAAAGGAATTTTCAAAACAAACCATCATCCTCGGTTCTAGAATGTTTCAATTGTCATAAGAAAGGTCATATTCAGAAGGAATGCCCAGAATTAAAGAAGAAATATTTCAAAGGCAGAAAAGACAAGAAAAAGAAAGCATTCTCGGTAACATGGGATGATTCAGACACTTCTTCATCAGAAAACAGTAGTGACAGTGAAAACGAGCAAGCAAATGTCTGCTTCATGGCTACTGAAAACGAGGTTAGTGATTTTACTTTTGATGATATGATTAAGATAAATTCGGAGCTAGTTGACACTCTAAAAAATCTCAAAAGAAAATATAAGGAGACTCGTGAATATCAGAACAAAGCAGAATTCGAAAGAGACATGCTTAAAGATGAGAAAAAAATATTAGAGGAAGAACTTGAAAAATTACAAGAATCATTCTCTAATATCAATTCTCAACTCATTCTTTTGAGTCAAGAAATTGAAACTCAAAAAGAGAAAAATGATGCTCTTGTTTCTGAAAATCATGAACTTAAAACAAAAATAAAATTGATAGAATTGGATAATACTAGTCTCAAAAATAAGTTAGAAAGCATCACCAAAAATGTTTCGAATTTTAGTAAAGGAAGAGAAACATTATCAAAAGTTATTGATAACTCTCAATCTGTGTCAAGTAAGAAAGGGTTAGGATATGTTAAGAAAACAACAGCTCCATCTAAAAAGAAAATTAGGAGAAATATTAATCCTACTAAAGTTCAGACAAAAAGGAATTCTTACTCAAAAAGCATAAAAGTTTGGGTTCCTAAAACAAACAACAGTTTGATAAGAAAGAAATATATAAACACCTTTATACAAACTATTCATAAAAATAAGGATTATATTTTTAAATGGGATACCGAGCCCTCTTGGGTTGGTTTCCTAAGATTTAACTCTTAGGACCCTATTAAAAAGGCAGGTACCAATATTATATTATATTTTTTGTAGGTCCCACTCAAGAAAAGAGGAAAGGGATACTCGACAGTGGTTGCTCAAAACATATGACAGGAGACAAAGATATGCTATCAAATATTATTTACACAGATGGAGGCTCCATCACATTTGGAGACAACTCTAAAGGATATATCATCGGCAAAGGCGATGTGAGCAACAATGGTATTTCAAATTTACCTCTTATTTCAAATGTTTTACTTGTCAAAAATTTAAAACATAATTTACTTAGTATCAGCCAATTGTGTGACAAAGGATTCAAAATCACTTTTTCTGAAAACAAATGTAGTACTTTTGATCAAAATCAAAATCTTATCTTTAAAGGAAATAGAGACAGAAATATCTATGTTCTGAATATGAAAATAAAACATAATTCAGATATGTGTTTGATAGCTAAAGAAAATGATCCTTGGTTATGGCACAAACGATTTTGTCATATTAATTTCCAAACTATAAATAAGCTTTCTAAAAATGATTTAGTAAAAGGTTTACCAAAAATGAATTTTAAAAAAAATCATATTTGTGATGCATGTCAGTTAGGAAAATTAACTAAATCATCTTTTAAATCTAAAAAGATTATTTCAACCTTACAACCACTTGAATTACTGCATATGGATTTATTTGGACCAACTCAAGTACAATCCATTAATCATAGTAGATACGTGTTTGTAATTGTTAATGATTTTTCTAGATATACTTGGACTATTTTTATGAAAAATAAAAGTGATACTTTTGATAAATTCAAATCGTTTGTCAAAAGAATTCAAAATTTTAAAGGTTTGAAAATTAAAAACATGAGAAGTGATCATGGAGGTGAATTCGAAAACGAAGCCTTTGAACATTTCTGTAAGAAAAAAGGAATATTCCATAATTTTTCGTTTCCTAGAACTCCACAACAAAACGGGGTTGTAGAACGTAAAAATAGAACCTTATAAGAATGTGCAAGGACTTTGTTAAATGAAAGTACATTATCAAAACATTTTTGGGTTGAAGCAGTTACAACAGCTTGTTATGTTTTGAATCGTGTTTTTATTCGACCACTAATAAAGAATACTCCTTATGAACTTCTAAATGGACGAAAACCAAATATTTCCTATTTTAAAAATTTTGGTTCGAAATGTTTTGTGTTAAACACAAAAGATTGGCTTGGTAAATTTGATCCAAAATCCGACGAAGGAATCTTTTTAGGATATTCGGATCGGAGCAAAGTTTATCGAATTTATAATAAAAGAACAAATATCATCGAAGAAACTCTTCATGTATCTTTTGATGAGAATTTTAAACCAACTCCGAGTATAATAGATGTTGAAGATTTCCCTGATAATACCACAAATACAGAAACTGCAACTTTTGAAATTAATGAAAACATTGCTCACAATAACAATGAATTAAGATCTCCACCTAGAGTATTAAGAGATCATCCTTCTATTAATGTTATTGGAGAACTAAATTCATCTGTTAGGACAAGAAGTCAATTAAATCAAATGGGTCATGTAGCTTTTCTTTCTCATATTGAACCTAAAAATATTAAAGAAGCATCTACTGATGAAAACTGGTTAATCGCTATGCAAGAAGAGCTAAATCAATTCGAAAGAAATGACGTTTGGGATTTAGTTCCACGACCTAGTGATCAATCAGCTATTGGTACAAAATGGGTTTTAAAAAATAAAGCAGATGAACAAGGAAATATTACTAGAAATAAAGCTAGATTAATTGCTCAAGGTTATAATCAAGAGGAAGGAATTGACTGTGAAGAAACGTTTGCTCCAGACGCTAGACTAGAAGCAATACGAATCTTACTAGCTTTTGCATGTTTTCATAACTTTAAATTATATTAAATGGATGTCAAAAGTGCTTTTTTAAATGGTTTTATAAAAGAAAATGTTTATGTTGAACAACCTCCATTATTTATACGTGAAAAATTTCCTGACCATGTCTATAAACTCAAAAAGGCTTTGTACGGTTTGAAACAAGCACCTCGTACTTGGTACGATCGTCTTAAAAGTTATTTAATAAATTCTGGTTTTGAAATTAGAAAGGTTGATCAAACTCTTTTTATTAAAGAAATAAGCATGATATTTTAATTATCCAAATATATGTTGATGATATAATTTTTGGATCTACAAATAAAAAGCTTTGTCAAGAATTTTCAAAGATAATGACAAATGAATTTGAAATGTCACATATGGGTGAGTTAAATTATTTTCTTGGTTTACAAATAAAACAACTAGAAAATGGTATTTTTATTAATCAAGAAAAATATTGTAACAATCTAATTAAACGCTTTGGTATGGAAAATACTTCTACCAAACCAACTTCTATGAGTACAACCATACATCTTGATAAAGATGAAAATGGAAAAAGTATTTACCAAAAATTATATCGAAGTATGATTGGATCGTTACTATATTTAACAGCTAGTAGACCTGACATGATGATGAGTGTTTGTTTGTGTGCACGATTTCAAGCAGATCCCAAAGAATCACATTTACGAGAAGTGAAATGCGTATTACGGTATCTTAATAAAACCAAGGACTTTGGACTATTCTATCCAAAGGAATGTCCTTTTGAATTGGTATCATATAGTGATGCTGATTTTGGTGGAAGCCGGACAGATAGAAAAAGTACAAGTGGGACTTGTCATTTTATTGGACGATCTCTTATATCTTGGTTTAGTAAGAAATAAAATTGTGTTTCATTATCGACATGTGAAGCAGAATATATTTCTGCCGCTCTAGCACGTGCTCAAGTTATATACATGCAGCAAACACTACAAGATTTTGGTTTTCATTTAACTAAATCAACTATTTACTGTGATAATTCTAGTGCTATTAATTTATCTAAAAATCCTGTTAATCACTCACGAACAAAACACATTGACATTCATCATCATTTTCTTCGTGATAATATTGAAAAGAATTTGATAAATCTAGAATTTGTTTCCTCTGATAAACAATTGGCAGATATATTTACAAAACTTTTAAACGAAAATACTTTTCTTAATTTAAGATGAGAGCTTGGTATTATTTCTTTTATAAATTTATAAAATTATATATATATATATATATATATATATATATATATATATATATTTGTAGCTTCTAATAACACATCTTGGCAATATATATATATATATATATATATATATATATAAAACTTTCACTCAAATTTTATCCAAACAAAAATAAAATTTTTATGACTCTAGCAAGACTTGAACTCATAACCACTCCTATTTTTTCAAATACTTCTTACCATTTGAGCTATGATTGTTTCTTGCTTCTTGTAGAAGATTGGTTCTATTTATTATGAATATTTTCGTGCGAAAAAAAGACAAAATAACATAGCCACCAGACTTGAACCTGGGTCTCTTAGCTGGTAACTCCATAGCTTACCAGTTATGCTATGATTGCATTTCCTGCCGAGTCATATGTTTCATACATTCTTAACCATATATCCTTCATATCCTTCGATTGTTCTCCCCCATTATTTTTTTTGTTTAATCTCTGGTTATTAACTTTTGAAGTTCTATAACCATTCATTTTAAGATCATATTCAACTATATAAACTACACTCTTCTCAGTTATTAATCATCATTACAAAAAATTTTAAAAAAAATTATCTTTACAATTTAAATCTTCTCATCAATGGCCTCTCAAAACTCTCATAATTCCTCTAACTCAAAATTATCCTTTGCTACTCCAACCTCCTCGAGTAACTATGATTCATCCAGTAGCTCGACACCATCATTGCCAAATCCTACCCCTATTCATGAACCAGGAAGATATCACACCGGATTTTCACCAAAACCAAAGAAGTCTTGAAGATCGTTGTTTCTTTCTCCAAAAACAAAAACAAAAATAGATGAAATCCATCACTACCAACAGGAACAAGTCAATTTATAGAGAGAAATGTTTTACGAACAGCGGATGAATTCAAATCGTCTTAGCCCTATAGAATCTATTGCACTTAAGTTTTGTGGCAAATCATTTAAGCATGATGTTGTTCAACCTTCAACATCCCGTCAGGCAAATTCATCCGGCTGGAATAACTGGGAACAATCTCCACCTCAACCTCCGGCATCTCCAAACTCATGGGAACGCCAGAATTATTGGTCTCCTTTGCAACCTCTTGTTGAGAATACCAAGGTTGAACCAAAGAATCCTCTCCAAAAAATCCAAAATAATTATCATTTCTTGTATATTATTGTTCCTGATTATTTGTATTTCAATTATATATTTGCTTCTTTATAAAATTTTGCTTTCTCAACTTCACTGTAATTTTTAATTCCTGTCAGTCGACTGAAATTACATGCCAGTCAACTGAATGTAGGTTTTCAAAACTCTCGAGAAACCAGTCAGTCGACTGACCTAACACGTTCAGTCGACTGGCTGTTTAAAATTTTGGAAAATTACAGTACACCAGTCGACTGAATGCTTTTACCAGTCGATTGGCTGTGTGAAAACTTCCACTACCTTCCCCATTTACTTACTTTTTTCCCAAATTTCACTTTACTCTTCTCAGTTTTCACCCAAATCTATTTCGCCCACAAACCCTAAATTCCTAATTACACTCAATTTTTTCACTAAAAACTCAATCAAATGGCTCCTCCAAAACGTCAAAGACAAGGCTCTTCTTCCGTCGATCCTACCGATGCCCAAATTGCACGATGGCTATACAATGATGTAGCTGTCACAAGATGGCATAAAATGAAAAACTCAAGGATCTTTGAAGGTTCATTCATGGTCTACAGCGATTTCGCGGCTTATGGTTTACAAGAACTTATGCGTCGATCCGGATTGGAATCTCTGCTTGACTTGAATGCCAATTCTCACAAGATCAACCACCTCATGGTAAAATTATTCTATGCTAATTTTAATCTTCCTCATCAACGTCCATCGAATAGGGATGATTGTGTTTGGAGTTTAGTGTGTGGTCAACAAGTTTTCTTCTCCTTAGATCGAATGGCACACATACTTCAAACTACCAATCATGGCATTCCACTAGATGATGTCGAATGTAATATTCGACCAAGGGATCGGATTAGCCATATGTTTATGGGGGATAATATGACGGAACAAAAATCTATTCTCCTTCGACCAAAAGCTAGAATTCTTCACAAAGCTTTAATGCGGAGTATACTTCCAAGAACAGGGTCATATGAACTTATCTACCCAGAAAATTTCAAAGCTTTATATGCGGTATGGGGAGGAATTCAAGTAAATTAGCTACGATGAATATTGGATGAGTTTCTCTCCTTCAACAACGGTAACATGAGAACAATTTATTTCGGTGAATATATAATGCGATTGCTTTTAAATGTGGGAACACCTCAACCGGAATCCGAAACTTCTTCCGTTGGAGTTATCAACATTCGCACAATAAGCCTCATGAAACTACCGTCAGCTCCTCCGACATTTACCTCCTATGAAGAATGGCGTCGGCAACATCAACGTCAATCAGGCGGACCAATTATTCAAGAACGAACGTCTCATCCCGAAGAAGACGACGATATTCGTCTTGCACAATCAGCTAGTTTGCGAGAATCCGTCGAGATCCTTTCTAGAAATCAACAAATACTAGGATCTCGTTTAAAGAAAGTAGATAAAAAATTAGACAAAGTAAAAGGATTCTTTTATATCCTATGGGATGCACTTTCATGTTCGTCTTCCACAACTGCTTCTTCACTAGCACACAGTAAACGTCCAGAACCAAGATTTACATGGTCAACTTCTGAAAAGCATACTAGTAGTGATACTAGTGGCACAGGAAGTGGTGCTCATGGAACTTCTAGACCCGGAAAGGAGCCTGCACCAGAGGGAGACGAGTAGGTTCTTTTCATAAGTAAGTTGGATATGAATTATTTATAACTCTATTGACAATTTAAACATATTAACACTTGCAACTTATTTATTTATTGAGACTTGTGCTAAATGGTCTCTCTTTTATATATTTCTGCACTTTTCTTTTTGTTTGCTATATCTCCTTTTTGTCGATGACAAAGGGGGAGAAAAAGTATGTGCACTAACATATTTGATGCAGGAAAAAGATATCATACATTCAGGGGGAGAAATATTTTCTCTCCAACATATATACAGGTTGTCATCAATCAAAAAGGGAGAGAATGTTGAATTACTAGTTTTGATTCATGACAAGACAGTTCAGAAGCTAAAGAAGTATTTGCATTCATAATGACAAAAAGAAGACAACAGAGGATCTCTAGGCTTAAAGTAACTATTATAGATGTTGAGTCTTAGACATATGTTAAAATCAATCCTCAAGTTTTCAATTTTTAAATTTTTCTTTACAAACAGAGTTCACTGTGCAATTTATGCACAGCCAGTCGACTGACTGTTCTTGCCAGTCGACTGACTGTGCATATGCACAGCAGTGAACACTATTCATATTTTTGAAACGACAAATATTTTTAAATATTCAAACACCAGTCGACTGACCCAATATACCAGTCGACTAAACCAGCTTCAACTGCAAAATTTCTGAATGGACATCTTCTTCCATGAAGAGTTGCAATTCATCAACAGTCGTCTCTCTTAGCTGAAACTCTTCACTAAAAGTTGCATCTCTCTGATAACTATATATAGAAGTTATCTCATACTTCATAATCACCAATTTCGAATTCTAATTCTTTCTACTCTCTCTTGTGATTACTCAAGTGCTCTCATACTCTTCATTGCTTCGAATCTTTAAATTATATTCTATATACTTTGATTCATAGCAATATTCTTCCTTTTTCAACTCTTCACATACTCTTTAAACTCTTGAGGAATTGATTATAGGAAGTTTGTAATCTTAATAGACAAATCAGTGTTATCAAGAACACATTAAGTCAACTACATTTATACTTTGTTAAAGTCCTGTTCTGCTGCTGAAGCAAGGGAAAGTCCTCTTCTGCTGCTGAGGCAAAAATCCTGTTCTGCTGCTCATGTGTTGTTTACCTATTCTTCTGGGTTAAGTGAGGGCACTGTTAGTTAAAGCCAGAAGTTAGTTTGGGACTGTACGTAGGACGGTGCTCTGAACCAGTATAAAGTCTCTGGTGTCATTTTACTTACTGCATTTATATTCCGCGTTATTTACTATCTATACTCTGTATTACTATTTATCCATATTACACGGTCCTATATACTTTCAACCTAGAGTTCCTCCAGGGTTCGGTCCATCATTGCCAGGTGGTGTGCCCCTGAGTCTGGATCCATCTAGATTAGCAGTTGTGTGTTGATTAGGGGCTGCGTCATGCGGAGCTGCTCCATGTGATAACCTGTTGGGTCCTTCTTTTCTAGCTCCATGGATCTGAACTCCAGCAACTCCAACTGTCCTAGCCTATCCAAACTGTCTGAGGAGGTTCTGCATCATTTCCTCCCATCTTTTCAAACTCTCTTCATGCATAGCTCCCATCATCATCTCCATCTCATCTCTGGTGATGCAGGCCGAAGTCAGATTAGCTCCTGAAGATGCTTCTTAGCTTCCTTCATGCTAAGTCCTCTCTGCTCTTTACCTCCTTATTGAATGCTTTGTCATGGTTCCTTCTAGATCTGATCCTTTAGCCTTTCGAATCTGAACTCCAAATCTGGTATAGTTGATGCTAGTTCCTTCTCAGTGAAAGCACCAAAGTATTTGCATCAAAATTGGTCAAAAACCCAATGCCGTGAAAGCACAAGTGTATGAACACAAATCAGCAATATATAGCCATAGATCACGGATCTAGGCAGTGTAGAGAATAAAAATGAAGAATAATAAATTTAAAACGAAAAGAAATAGACGGAGACGTAAGGTTTATAGTGGTTTGGCTATCTCCGGCCTACGTCCACTTCAAATGATAATCTGTATTGACTTTCTTCGCTGGTTACAGCGGACTACAACAATAATTTACGAGTACAACAATGAAGTTTGAATACAATAGTGATTTTGGTAGAGTCTGGACATTGTAGAATCAAAAGTCCATTTTCTATTAGCTCTGGGATGCTATTTATAGGTGTAGGCTGCAAATATCTCGCTCAGATCTCGAGAGACCTCTTCTGGCACTTGAGGGGGCCCATGCGATCGATCCCAGGTGAATTCGAATCTATCTGTGATTGATACAAATGAATTTCGTATCGATCAAGATTTGACCCAATCGAGTCGAAATTTGGCATGAACATTCTTTAGGTTGTACTCAAGCTCCTATGAAAATTTGTTGGCATTTGGACTTGTGGATTGTGAGATATGATTTATATGAATTGGGTTCTCTTACTTGGATACGGGTTCGTATAGATGCATCTGCCTCCCTCTCCTTCGTGTCGATCAAAAGCACGTGCCTACCTGTTGACTTGGAGTGACAAACTGGGGTGGATCCACATTTCCTGCCGCGTCGACCGAGCCTTCATACTTTTTGAACTCCATTCAGATCCATCCATATCCTTTCATTCGCATCTAACCACTTTGACCTTTATTCGTGTCGTTGGTCTGTGTCCATCGAAGTGATGTATCCATTTTTGTATCAATGCCAGTGGTGTACTTCGTATTGATCTTATACGGTTGATCGATATAACGTAACCTTAGATGATGGGAGTGGAGTGCATACAGGATCGATACAAATAAGGTGTAAGTTGATGGATATGAAACAGGGTTTT
This sequence comes from Allium cepa, assembly GCA_030765085.1. Lineage (NCBI taxonomy): Eukaryota > Viridiplantae > Streptophyta > Magnoliopsida > Asparagales > Amaryllidaceae > Allium > Allium cepa. Next base: position 396,384,243 of record CM060938.1, on the reverse strand, counting down.
TTCTTGAATACGAACAAGACCGATAGATGGATACGAACGAAGTCATAATTTCGATGGATATGAACAGTAGCTCGCTTCGATGGATATGATGTAACACGTCTGATGGATACGAATGCCTTGTTCGTATCTATGGGTATCGATACGAACAAGGTTTCCCTTGAGTATGCATCCATCAATAGCTTGAACAAACGAACTCCGTTTGAATTGAAATTTGAAAGTAGCCTTTTCTAGCCTTGATCGTCATTCCCAATCGATTCCGTCTTGATTGGAGCTCGGTCAAATTTGACGATATCGATCACAGCCTCGTCTCCAATCTATCTCCAATCCTGATATCCATCATTTCCAGCTAATGTATTGACATTTCGGCCTTGGCCAAAAGGCGGGATAACATTTATATACTTTACTCAACCTTAGTTGATGAAGACACTTAAATATTTGAAAGTACCACTTTCGAGTCGATTGAAAGTCCCCCTTTCAAAGCCAAGTAAAACACTTCATTTATCTAAGCCAAAAGGACAAACCCATCCTTTCAAAACCATTTTTAAAACCCTTTTGAAACCTTTTAAAACCTTCCTTACGAAAGCATTAAAACCTTAGACATCGTATCTTAAAATACTTCAAAACATTGCCTTTGAAAACCTTGGTAAAACCTTCCATTTCAACCCATTTAAAACCATCATAAATACTACCTTTTGAATCCTTCGAAACCTTTTGTGGAACCACCCCTTCGAAACCATTTTAAATACCTTTCGAAAGCATCAAACATTTAGAAACTCAAATCTTTCGAAAGAACTTGGGTTCAATTTAAAACATGTAGAAAAACACTTCTCGAAACCATTTAAGCCAGCTTTTTCGAAACCTTTGGGTTATACTTCAATAAGAATAAAAAAGGGTCATTTAAAATAACTAAATCGAAAGTTTTCTTTTCGAAACCTACTCCTAAGTAAAGAAGTGATGGTGTCGAAACCATCCCTTCAAAAGCATTAGGGAAATGGTTAATTTTTAAAACAGAGTATACCTTTCTAAACCATTGATTTTGAAAGGTAGAAAGGCGGTAGCTAGGGGTTTCGACCCCTTTGAAAGCATTACTTAAAATAAAAGAGTGCAACCCATTCGAAACCTTTCCTTCTAAAAAATTTGATCCAGTCGAAAGCCAACTGAGTCGAAACCCAACCTTTCGAAAGCAAAGCAGGCGCTGCCTTTTATTTCAAAACAAGGCATACTCCAACCCTTTCGGAACCTAGAGTAGTGACCAAGTACCTTTGTCACTATCCAATACGCTACATACCAAGTAGCTTGATACCATGTGCATTGGTTTTGAAACCAATGGTGGTGAAAGGACTAGGTCGGAACTCCTTGTGCCGATTGTGGCGGAACACACTAAAAACATGTCATTTTTATTTTTAACTTAAAAGAGAAACTTTTTAACCAACTTGTTATTGTTCGTCAAAATTTTGTTGGTTGCTAAATATCTTTTTCAAAAGTTCTACCAATATTTTCAGAATTAAAAAATGATTTTATTTTGCAAAATTATCCCTTCTCCTTAATTAAATATATAAATAATTTAAGTCCCATACATTAAATAATTTTATGTATTCATCAAAACACTTAGGAAAATTCTATAAAAATTCAGGAACATCCTTTTTAATAGTTTTATAACATATATAAACTTCAGTCCCAAATAATTATTTACACCGCCGTAAATAATTTATAACCCGATATATCATTTTCTTCACTAGAAAATTAATATAAAATCAACATTATTTTAAAAAATTATGAAAATTGAAACCCATCGCTAAAATATTATTTCTGATATACATTTAAATTCGCAAGGCATTTGGATGTCATTTAATAGGGTTTTCATGTCAAACATATCATAAAAATCAATATAAATATGCATAAATCTTCAACAATGTATATAAACATTTTGCTCTTCTAAGGCATGCCTAAACCATGCAAGATAAATTCAGGTTTCATCTTAAAACTGAAAACATATAGAAAAGTGAGATGTAGTCTTTATTCACATTAACTTTGTGATTATAGACGTGAGATTTGACCTTGATTAAGTTGATTTGATTTTCCTCTTGAAGAACTTTAGCTTCCTCGTCTCTCCTTTGCTAATGGTGGTTAGCCTTGGTTTTGATGTTTTTGTTTGTCATAAGACGAAATGAAGGTGTGTTCATTTTCCTTAAGGGTTTAGGGTATTAGGAACTCTCTTTTTCCTATTTTTCTCTCCCCTATTTCCTAACACTTATGTCCATTTTACTTCATTTATCTATTCATTAATATGGCACAGCTACCCTTAATTATATTTAAATCTCAATCTATTAATCATCTTACATTATTTCATTTAGTTTATTGATCAAATATTCTAAAAAATATTACTAAAATATGCGGTGTTATAATCTCCCCTCCTTAAAGAATTTCATCCCTGAAATTACGATAAGGTACACAACAAAACAATCAAAGGTAAAACATACCATCAAACGAATCGGAATAAGCATCCTTAATCCTGCTCTCAGTTTCCCAAGTATAGTCTCTACCATCGTAACTCCACTTGACTTTCACTAATCTAACTATCTTGTTCCTCATCTTCTCATATCTCGAAAATATTTGGATAAGCTTCCTAACTATAGTCATGTCTGGCTCCATTACTAAATCTTTCAACACATTCGGTGCTATAGTAGTGTTTGGATCCATAACACATTTCCACAGATGAGATATATGGATAACATCGTGAACTCCTGTCAAACTACTTGGTAACTCCACTCTATATGCGAGTTTCCTGATCCTTTCTAATATAGAAACGATCCTTTGGACCTCGGTGCTAACTTCCCCATCTTCCCAAACTTGATAACACTCTTCATCGACGATACATTGACAAAAACATGATCCCCAACAGAGAACTCTAAATTTTTTCATCTTCTATTTGCATAGCTTTTCTACCTAGACTGAGCTTCCTTCATTTTCGTCCTTATCAGCTTAATCTTTTATGCTGCTTCTTTTACCATATTAGGACCAAGGGCCAATCTATCTTCAATCTCTAACCAACATGGACGGGATTTGCATCATTTTCCATATAAAGCCTCAAATGGTGCCATCCCTATACTTGTTTGATAACTATTGCTATATGAAAACTCGGCTAGGTGTAGGTGGTCTTCCCATGATGCCCGAAAGTCCAACAGACAAGCTCGCAACAAGTCCTCCAAGAACTTGTTAACCCTCTCCATTTTTCCATTGGTCTGCAGATGGTAGGCGGTACTCATCTTGAGCTTTGTTCCTAAACTTTCCTATAGACTATTCTATAGCTCACTAGTGAATAAAAAATCTCTATCGCTAACAATATTAATAGGAATTCTGTGCAGTCCAACCACACTCTTCATAAATAACTTAGCCAATACAGGTGTCATCTTATTTGATTTAACTGGAATGAAATGGGCGCTCTTGGTTAATCTATCCATTATGACCCATATATTTTCATTTCCTCTATTAGATTTTGGCAACCCATCTATGAAATCCCTAGAAATAGAATCCCACTTCCATACTGGAATATCCAATGGCTGAAGCAATCCACTCGGCTTCTGATGCTCGGCTTTCACTTGTTGACAGTTTAAACATTGTTTCACGCATAAGCTAACATCCCTCTTTATTCCTTTTTAGAAAAAACTTCTCTTCATATCCTGATACATCTTCGTTCCTCCTAGATGAACAGTGAACTTCGAATGATGGCATTACTCCAAATTTCCTTCCCTATGTCTCCCATATTTGGAACACATAATCTACCCTACTTTCTCAACCTCTCGTTCTGGTCAAGATAGAAATCCTTCAAGCCATTGCTCTCTGTTCCATCCTTTAATTTCCTTATCCTTTCTACTAACACTGGATCCTCTTCCTCTTTAGAAGCAATCATCTCAATCAATACTGGTCGGATTTCTAAACATGACAACCTAGCAGATCCTCCACTAGACTCAACCTCGGATCTCCACAGTACTCTACAAGCTGTCAAGTTTCTAAGTCTTTCAACACTGCTATCATGGCCAACACTACATTCGTATGTATCCTACTAAGCGCATCCGCAACCTTGTTGCCTTTCCCTGGTGTCTACTCTATTTCAAAATATAAGCAGCTAAAAAATCCAACCACCTCTATTGTCTCATGTTCAGCTCCTTTTGAGAGAACAAGTACTTCAATGACTTATGATCAGCATAGAGCTCAAAACTCTCTCCCAAAAGGCAACGCCTTCACACCTTCAACGCAAATATTACTGTAGCTAATTCCATGTCATGCTTTAGATATCTAACCTCATGCAGTCTAAGCTGTCTAGAAGCGTAGGCAATCACTTTAACCCTCTGCATTAGTACAGCTCCCAACCCACTACCACACACATCAGTATAAACAACTAAATCTTGATTCCCCTCCGGAACCACCAACATAGGTCCATGGGTCAACATGTTCTTTAAGCTCTAAAATGATTCCTCACACTTATCGGACCATACAAACTTTATATCCTTTTGTGTTTACTTGGTCACTGGCTCTGCTATCCACAAGAAATCCTTTATGAACCTCCGATAATAACCTGCAAATCCAAAGAAACTTCATATCCCAGTTATCTTTTTCTATTCTCTTCCAATTATTAACGGCTTCAATCATTTTTGGATCAACTAATAATCGTTTCTCCGAAACCACATGACCAAGAAACTTCACTTCCCTCTTCCAAAAATGGCACTTCGAAAACTTTGCCTTTAGCTGATGCTGCCTTAGCGTCTCAAGCACAACTCTAAGATGAACTTCGTGCTCCTTCTAATTCTTAATGTATATCAAAATATCATAAAAACCAACACGAACTTATCCAAATGCTCTTCGAAAACCGGTTCATCAAATCCATAAAGAATGGCGGTGATTAATGAGTCCAAACGGCATAACTAACCATTAGTATGACCATACCTTGTTCTAAACACCGTCAAAGGCATACTATCTTCTACTACTCTTAGCTGATGAAATACCGTTGTAAAATCTAACTGATAAAATACTTTAGCTCCACTCAGCTGATCGAAAAAATCATCAATTCTCGACAATGGGTATCGATTCTTTATCATCTTCTCATTCAGCTTATGATAATAGATACATAGCCTTAACGATCCGTCCGGCTTCTTAGCGATTACTGCGGCTACTCACCGAGGTGAACTTCTTGGTCTAATAAAACTCTTGTTTTCCAAATCCCCCAACCGAGCTTTCAAATCCTTCATCTCCATTGGCATCATCCTGCTTGGCGGCCTACTCACCGGTTATGCCCCAAGTACCAAATCTATCTGGAACTCGATATCTCATTTCGGTGGTAATCCAACCATCGGCTAAAAAACATTTGCGAATTCTCTAACTAAGAAAAGGCAACTCAATTCATCTTCTAACTCCATAACACCAAACAAAGCATTCACCTTACAGCTAGGGTTTTCTATGGTATAAACTATCTAATCACTACAATCCGAGTGTCTAAGTGATATTTCCTATCTAGGAAAAATATCATAGCATCTTATTTACTTAACCAATCTATTCCCAATATAATTCTGATCCCAACAAAGTCAAACACATGCAAACTGTAAGCAAAGGTGTAACGTAGCAAGTCAAACTCTAAGTGGCCACACTTCATCCTGAGCGTCGCATACCCACTTATCAAATTTGCAACTCTTAAAAAAGTAATTAAATATGTGCGCTCTAGGTTAAGTTTATCTACCAAACATCTAGATATAAAAGAATGCGGTGCATCAGTATCAAATAAAATGATAATAGATATATCATGGATCTGAATCGTACCTGCGAATACTGCTTTTCCTTTCTCTGACTATCGGGTTTGAAGTAGCAGAATCCAATGCAAACACTTGGCCTTTATCTCCTTTAGCTGGCTCTTTGCACTGGTTCTTATAGTGGACGATCGGATCACAATTAAAGCACATGATATTCTTCTTTCCAATCACATCCTTTCCTTTTCCTTTTCCAATATGACACTTATGGCATAGTGTCCTTTCTTATCGCACTTATAGCAGACCAACTCAGATTTTCTTTCCTTCGTTGCTCCTCTTTTCTGAGCATTCTTCTTGTGGAAAAACATTCTCTTTTCCCCCTGTCCAACCTGGACCTCCTTCTTCTTCTCCAAAAACGCTAACATCTCCTCATGTCTCAACGCCATTTCCACTACCACATCACATAGATCTCTGATGTGCGGTAAAGTTTCCCTACAACTCCGGCTTCAAACCTCTAATAAACTTTTCATTTCTTTTCAACACTATATCAATAGTGGCATACTCATATCGGGCTAGCTCCTCGAATCTACTATAATATTCTAGAATAGACATATCACTAACCAACACAAACTACGCCATTGCTAACATGAACCTCTCTTGAATCCTCCTCCTAAACTATGCCCATGTCATAGTCTCTTTATCCACACCAATAGTTACAGTATTCCACCAAAACGAAGCAACTAATTGAAGCTATCTTGAAGCAAGTCTTCTTTTCTGGTCGTCATTGAGCCTTAGGTTAGAAAAAATCCTTTCACAGTGTAGCAGCCAATTTTCCGTTCGATAGCATCCTCAATCCAAATAAACGGCTTTTCTCCAGTCCTGGCATAGTTTCTACTCAAGTTTGCATACTAATTGACCACTGGAGCTTCTTGAACTCCTCCCCATATTTCCTCCAACAACTTCGGCTGTGATCCCAGCTTGCATCATGTTTACAAAAAACCAATACATAGCCCCCATGTCTACTTGTGGGACTCCAGCACCTATGTTCTCAGCTTGAGCCTGACCTTGAGTTCTTCTAACATTCGGTCGAGCATTTCCGTTTGTGGTGGTGTTGTCTTCTCCTAGATTAACTCTGCCTATTCTTCCGTCCATATATATTCAAGTCCAGTGAGATACAAAAGAATAGCCTAACATAGACAGAAGGCCGAAGATAAAGATTATACTTATATATAGCAAATACAAGTACGCTACTATAACATTATCGCCATACCCCGATCTTAACTCTAATTCCTAAGGATTATGCTTTCAAAAATCATTTTTAATAAAAGTATTTCATAAACCTATGCTCTTATATCAAGTTGTAACATCCCCTATCTAGGGGCCCAAAGCTAAGCACTATAGATGATACAGTCATCTATAGTATTAACTTCCGATGACTTAATACAACTATGTTAATGGTATCTATAATATCAAAATCACTGGAATATAAAACAAATCACATATTTCAAAATAGAATTTTCCATTACACGTCAAAACACATATTCCATATTCATTTTACAAAATCCCAAGTAATGATAAAATATACTTATTACAAAATACGTCAAGAGCGACATATAAAGATGCACCCTTGGATGATCGGGTTCCTATATTCATAATTGACTTAATACATACACAGCCGAAAAATATATAAAAAAGAACTGCAACTCCTAAATAGCTACCCGTTAGCCTTCTGCTTGCCTTCGGTAGTTTTATTAAGCATCCTACTAAAACCTGAAAGAACCTCAACCGTCAGCCTACTCATATCAATTTTGAACACCCAAGAGTTTAAGGGGAAAACATATACTTTAAGTCAGACATAAAGCCTGGTGTGAATAATACTATACATCCTGGTTATTAATGTTAAGTGAGATCACACCGCTTAGTGGAACAGGTTTCCCCTCACTAACATTCTTATAAAACATATCTTTTACAAATCCTTTCTTACAACCAAAACTGGTTAAATACAGTAAAACATCATTATGCAAACATACATATCAGGTAATAAAGAACTATCTGTTCAAACACTTTAGTTTTGTTTGGCTAGTTACTAAACTTTGGCTGACAAAGGCAGATAATACAACAAAATAATTTAAAATCTGTTAGACACTCCTCTTCTGGAAGGTCTATCCTTAACTATCCATTAAATACTTCTCTTTTGGATGGCCTATCCTTAGTTTAACATCATCCAGAGTCACTTGATCCTACTGGTTTTGCGAGCTTACCAATAACCTATCTGTATACAAACATATATTCCCTTTTGTTTGTAATCATAATTAGGCTTACCTGTGACAAAGCCCTATATACTATAATTTTTGGACTAAATTAGCTTGGGACAATAGCCAATGTATAGGGCGTGACCCTATATCAGTCCTATCTGGGATTCTAACATTCGAGTCATTTCACTTAGGGATATCTTCCCAAAATTTTCCTTGAAAACCTTTTTTCAAACTAATTTAAAATCTTTAAATCAAACTCAAACAAGTAAAATACATATACTCTATGCTTTACTTAAAATCATCTTGCTATATTATATATGTACTTTACTCAACCTTAGTTGATGAAGACACTTAAACACTTGAAAGTACCCCTTTCGATTCTATTGAAAGTCCCCCTTTCAAAACCAAGTAAAACCCTTCATTTATTTAGGTCGAAAGGCCATATCCTTCCTTTTGAAACCATTCTTAAAACCCTTTCGAAACCTTTGAAAACTTTTCTTTCAAAAACATTACAACCTTAGACATCGTATCTTAAAATACTATAAAACACTACCTTTAAAAACCTAAGAAAAACCATTTCAACCCTTTCGAACCCATCAGAAACACTACCTTTAGACTCCTTCGAAACCCTTTTGGGAACCACCACTTTGAAACCATTTTAAATACCTTTCTTAAAGCATTAAACCTTTAGAAACTCAAATCATTCAAAAGTACTTGGGTTCAATTTAAAACATATGGAAAAACACCTTTCAAACCATTTAAACCTACTCTTTCGAAATCTTTGGGTTATACTTCAATCCGAATAAAAAGGGTCATTTAAAAAATCTAAGTCAAAAGCCTTCCTTTCAAAAACTACTCCTAAGTAAAGAAGTGATGGTGTTCAAACCATTAATTTTTAAAACAAAGTGTACCTTTCGAAACCATTGACTTCGAAAGGTAGAAAGGCGACAACTAGGGGTTTCGACCCCTTCAAAAGCATTACTTAAAATAAAAGAGTACAAACCATTCAAAACTTTTCCTTTTAAAATATTTGGCCCAGTCGAAAGCCAACTGAATCCAAACCCAACCTTTCGAAAGCAAAGCAGGCATTACTTTTTATTTTAAAACAAGGCATACTCCAACCTCTTCGGAACCTAACATTTCAACCAAGTTCCCTTCGTCTTTATCCAATGCACTATGTATCACGTAGCTTGATACCATGCACATTGGTTTTGAAACCAATGGTGGAGAAAGGTCTGGCTCAGAACCCGCTAAGCCGAAAGTGGGGGAGCACACTAAAAACATGTCATTTTTGTTTTTAAGCTAAAAGAGAAACTTTTTAACTAACTTTCTATTATTTTTCTAAATTTTACTTGTTGCTAAATTTCTTTTTCAAAAATGCTACAAATATTTTTAGAAATAAACAATGATTTTATTTTGCAAAATACCCCTTCTCCTTAATTAGATACAGAAAACATTTAAGTCCCATAAATTAATTTTTTTTATATATTCATCAAAACACCTGGGAAAATTCTACAAAAATTCCAAAAAATTCTTTCTGTATGTTTTCTAACATATATAAATATTAGACCAAAATAATTAGTTGTTTTCCCATAAATAATTTATAACCCAATATATCATTTTTTCACTAAAAAATTAATATAAAATCCACATTAATTCAAAAAATTATGAAAATTGAAACCCAACTCTAAAATATTATTTCATATCTAAATTTAAATTTGCAAGGAATTTTGATGTCATTTAATAGTTTTTTCATGTCAAACATATCATAAAAATCAATATAAATATGCATAAATCATCAACAAGTGTATATAAACATTTTGCCCTTCTAAAACATGGTTATACCATGCAAGATAAATCTAGATTTCACCTTAAAACCAAAAAAATATAAAAAAGTGAGATACAGTCATTATTCACCTTAGCTTTGTGATTAAAGATGTGAGATTTGATCTTCATTAAGTTGATTTGATTTTCCTCCTGAAACTTTAGCTTCCTCTTCTCTCCATTGCTAATGGTCGTCGGAATTGGTTTTGATGTTTTTGTTTGTCATAAGATGAAATAAATGTGTATTCATTTTCCATAAGGGCTTAGGGTATTAGAAAATCCCTTTTTCCTATTTTGCCCTCCGCTATTTCCTAACACTTATGTCTATTTTACTTCATTTATGTATTATTAATATAGACGGCTACCCTTAATTATATTTAATCTCAATCTATTAATCATCCTACATTATTTTATTTTATTTACTATTTAGATATCCTAAATAATGTTACTAATATGGGGTGTTACACTTTATCTCATTGTAGATGAATCGATTGTCGAATTGTGTATTGTATTTGCGTTTGGGGAAGCGAATAACCTTTAGCGTTGAAATTTTGATAAGTACGGCGACAATAATGGTAGCGCGACCTATAAAGTCGACAAGGAGATGGCGAAGTCGCTTTTTATTTGGGGGCTCTGGCATATGGTAGATGGTACCGGAAGGTTGAGCATGCAGAGAGAGTATGGTGAAGATGCAAGTTGATTTCATGGAGTATCTCGTCGTATCATTTAAAATCTGCACAGCCATTGATATGGGTTATTTTCGTGCATAGGGAATGTTCGTGGAGCAAGGAAGAAGGAATAGGGGTATTATTGTAATTAATTTGTAATTAAGTATATTAAATTATTTAATTAAATCATTTGATTAAAAATTTCATAACTCTCTCATATGAGGTCCCATCGAGGCGCATATTTTTGCATTGCACTCGTAACAACGAAAGCTTCATGATGGAATAAGTTTGGATAAATTTGAAGACTATTGAAAAGGCTAAAATAAGACGTAGTTCGGTTTTGGCTCCAAACCGGAGCACCTCAGCAACAACATAAATTTTGTGAGTTAAACTCACCTTTTGGGTTAACTGGTATGATACATAGTTGATAAAAATTGTTGAATGATTGTTCGGATGAATTACAATATTTATTAGTTGGTTTGGATATATTCCCGCCTTAGAGTGGATGGGACCCTATCACATTCTTATATAAGAGCGGATGACCCTTTGTATATGAATCCCGCCTCGATGTGGTTGATTTTATATTGTATGGTTATATAACATTTGTGAGGGATAGGTTGGAAGGATTCAACAAAATTCCTCACCGATGTTGATTTAATTTACATACATACATACATACATATATATAGATATATGCGTTGATATATATGATTTGTGATGCTGGGGAACATGTTGGAGGGGTCCAATACAATTCCTCGCTATTGTTGAATTAGTTTAAATATTATTTCGATTGTATGAATTATTGGATAATAAACCTGATTTGTTGGAAATATGGGTTATGACATCGTTAGATGTTAAAAACTGAAACCTAGTAGTAATAGAAAATTAATCTTAATATTAATTAACCTTTTAATGACTGTTGGCCTTATATTTATTAATTTGAAGTAATATAAATCGCCAGTTGAGCTGGAATTGGATTTTTGAGATAGGAAATAATTTTAAATCCGAAAATTGGGTTTCGAAAGTATTTTTTTAATGTTATTAAATTATAATTAATATTATTTTAAATTTATTTAATTATATTTAATATTTTGTTTTAAAGTTATTTAACTATATTTAGCATTTTGTTTTAAAGTTATTTAATGATATTTAATATCTTGTTCTAAAATTATTTAATTATCTTTACTACTAATAAAGAGAATTCATTGAATAGATTTACTTGGTGTCTTATTGAAATTCCAAACATACCATTTTACATCTCGTAGAGACATAGTATTCAAATATGAGAATATAGCCTGTTATTTTCTAGGTACAACTATAAATCACCATGGAGAACTATAGTTTTCGTTCACAAGATGAAGTATCTGAGTATACTATATTGTCTGTAATTTAGGTGAGAGTTAATCGGTCAAAGTTTAACCTGATTCCGAGTTAGTATGAAGAAGTTATTGTCGTCTGAACAAAAAAACGGCTTCTACACTAGGCGAAGTTCAAATATGGGGATGTGGTAGCCGGTTATTTTTTAAGTACAACTGTGAGTCTGCACGGATAACTACAGTGTGTATTCACAAGATGAAGTATCCAAGTGTTCGATATTGTCCATAATTTAGGTGGAAGTTAATCGATCAAAGTCTCATCGATATTTCGAATTAGTATGAAGAAGTTATTGCAGTTTGAACCAAAAAAATAACAGCTTCTACACTAGGCAGAGTTCCAATATGGGGATGTGGTAGCATGTTATTTTTTAAGTAAACTATTAGTCCCCATGGAGAACTACAGTGTGCGTTCACAAGCTGAAGTATCCGAGTGTACAGTATCGCCCGTAATTTAGGTGGGAGTTCAATGGGCAAAGTTTTTCCTAATTCTGAGTTAGTATGAAGAAGTTATTGCAGTGTAAAGAAAAAAAAGTGGCTTCTGCCTAGGCGGAGTTCAAATATGAGGACCTAGCCTATTTTTTTAAGTACAACAATTAGTCACCATGGAGAACTATAGTGAGCGTTGAAGTGGAGATATAGCCTGTTATTTTTTGAGTACAACTGTTAGTCACCATGGAGAACTATAGTTTGCGTTCAAAAGATAAAGTAATCGAGTGTACTATAGCGTCCGTAATTTAGGTAGGAGTTCATCGATTGAAGTATCACCTCATTTCGATTTAGTATGAAAAGTTTTGCAATATGAACAAAGAAAATAGTGGCTTCTACAATAGGTGGAATTCAAATATGGGGATGTGGTAGCACGTTATTTTCTATGTACAACTGTCAGTCCCCATGGAGAACTACAGTGTGCGTTCACAAGATGAAGTGTCCGAGTGTTCCATATTGTCTGTATTTTAGGTGGGAGTTAATCGGCCGAAGGCTCACTGGTTTCCAAATTACTACGAAGAAGTTATTACAGTCTGAACAAAAAAAATAGCGGCTTTTGCACTGGCGGAGTTCAAATATGTGGATTTGGTAGCTTGTTATTTTCAAAGTACAATTATCAGTCCCCCTGGTGAACTACTATGTGCGTTCACTTGATGAAATATCCGAGTGTTCCGTATTGTCCGTAATTTAGGTGCAAGTTAATCGGTTGAAGTCTCAACAGATTTTGAATTAGTATGAAGAAGTTATTGCAATCTGAACAAAAAAGTAGCGGTTCTGCACTAGGCGGAGTTCAAATATGAGGATGTAGCCTGTTATTTTCTTAGTACAACTATTAATAAACATGGAGAACTACAGTGAGCTCTGAAGTGGGGGTATATCCTACTGTTAGTCACCATGGAGAACTACAGTGTACATTCACAAGATGAAGCATCCAAGTGTACCATATTGTCCATAATTTAGGTAGGATTTCATCGGTCGAAGTTTCATCCTATTCCAAGTTAGTATGAAGAAGTTATATGAGTGCATTATTTAAATCTTATTTTATAAGTATGACTTATAATACATATATAATTACATATATGTATATATATTATTTATATATTCAAATATATATATTTAGACAACACATATGTATGCAAGAAGGGCTAACATGTCCGTTGTAGTATAAATCACATCATCTATATAGGGACATGTCAAACCACGTACACTTTATTATGTTGCACATGCATGTACACATATATACTATATAATACATACTATATAGAACAAAACATTATTTTGAATTAAATAAGAATTTGATTTTATTTTAAATTAAAAATTAAAAATTTTCTAAATAAATTTAGACTACACGTGCCTAATAAAGATCTAAAAAAGGTACTTAATTTTTAGAAATTTACCCCCAGTATGGGCTGACTAAGTTCCAACAATGATATCAAAGTCCAATAAATTATTAGGTCTAAATTAGTAATGTTAAGGATAAATAATTAAGCTTATAGCCTAGCCAGTAGGGTGCATAGAAAGGTATTGTCGAAGGATTGGGTTTGGACGATCAAGTACTTTACACTACTTGGCTATCGACGTTGCTCGAATAGATGTGTGAGCCCAAAAGTTTCCCCTAACAAAAGAGGCCCAATTTGAATTAGGCCTTGGGATAGTTTTCAAAAAAAATTGAAATTAAAAAAATAAAGAACTTAAATTTGTCATTCGGGTTTTTAACCCAGTAGGAACGAATAGGAAATAGAACAACCTCTTGTTAACAGGATGGTTCAAAAGTTAACTGGAAAGGCTAAGACAAGGGATCAAGTAAACCAACGGATTAGCATTCTTTTAGCCTAATCGGCAGCTAAGTGCAAACTGCTAGTCTAGTAAATAGCCATCAAAAGAAAACAATGACAATAAAAGACTATGGAAATATCTCCAACTCCAAACTAAAAAAAATTCGTAAGTTCTTGGATCATTAGCGACACATGCCTCTCCTCAAATCTTCAAATGAACTAACTAAGAATGCAACAAAAAAGTGGCCAAGACATTGGCTCGCAAACGAGCCAAGTTCATGGGTTGCTATCGACCCATGGTTTGGCCTCAGTTTGCAAGCCAAATCCCCTCTGGGTCGTTCTCTATCTATCTGTGAGCTGATGATGAAGAGGCCTAGCCCGGAAGCTCTCTGATCCATATAAATACCATCGTACCCCCAACATAAATGGGATCTTCTCCGGACCGGTTGATGAAGCTCTACTGGAAACATTCTTTACTCTCTGCTTCCCTCACAACAATCTACAAAGGAATTCACTGTGATTCTCCAGTGGATTCCAACTCTAAGGATTCAATCTACCTAAGGATAATCAAAGCGTTGTAATCAAACATTTCTTGTAATAGAAATCAGTCTATAATAAATTTATAAAGTGGACGTAGGCTTAATTAACAATCGAACCAGTATAAAAATTCCCTCTCTTCTTTCTTTTGCTATTTTTTATATCTGTTATCTGCGATACAGCTCTATGAGAATAGGGTTGGTACTTTAAAACTCAAACCTGGTTGTTGATACATTTTTTGGGTTAACGTTTGGGTGCTTTCACTGAGAACCCAACTCAAGATCTAGATCTAGCTATCTACTTTGGATCTCATAGTTCCAGAAGTTAGATCCCCAATTCTGCTTAAGAAACTCGCTATTTTAGAATCAATGGCCCTTGGTGGAAGAAGAACTGCCTCTTGGATATTCATTGGGGCAATGATAGCTCGAGAAAGTGCTAGTCTCCAACAAGATGAAGTAAATGGTGCTAACTTAGGAAACCAAGCACTAGCATCCTCCAATGAGCATGAAGTTGTCACTAGGGACGAGCTGAATAAGATGATTGAGGAGATCAAGCAGAGAATGGAAATTAATCAAAAGGCTCTAATGGATAAGCTCAACGCTCTGTTGACCCTAAAATCAAACCCCCCCAAGGATTGTGCCTGAACCAGTGACTACTGTAGAACAAGAGGATTCCTTCATTTTCGACCCATATAGAAGGAATGAAAAGCAGCCATAAAGAAGGCTAACAACATGATGTAACATGGTTGAGAATGAGAATACTTCACCTGGCACAAGGCGGCCGATCATGAATTTTAATCAAGGGGCCAAAACCCCGTAGAAAGATATAGTTGTTAATCTCTCTGATTCAAAAGATGGAGAGCAAGGAAATCAGATGGAAGAGAATTTCAATGCATACGAAGAGACTAGAAACATCCAAATTGCCTCAGTTAGGCCAACTTCAGGCCAACAGGGTCCTACAGGAGTGGCCCTCCAAGTGATAGGAGGGCATAGTCTTCAACCCACGCGTCAAGATCATTTGTAGAACAAAACACTTGGCATAGTGACCAATTGCCTCCTCTAGGACTACTGGACATCAAAGGCATACATAGAAGACATGGTCAAATGGCTGATGGATGAGAGAAAAAACCGAAAGGATGATGTATAGGGATCTGCCCCAAGTCAGACCCCTTTTACCGACGAAATCTTGAATAAAAGATACCCAGACAAATTCACCATGCCAACTAAGTATAGCTAGTATATGGATGGAGCCAATGCTCTATAGGCCATTCTCTATCGATGTTTCCCTATTTTTCTAGAAGGAGTCGCGTCTATATGGTTCACAAGACTTCCCCCAAGATTTATTTCAACCTTTGACCAACTAGCAGCAAAATTCCTTGACTAGTTCAAGCTCCATACCATTGAACCAAAAGACGTCATGTCCCTATCCGAATTGGTCTAAGGGCACAACGAGTCATCTAGATCATTCATGAGCAGGTTTACCACCACGGTGATGGAAGTAAGCAACCCTAATAAGGATATTGGTTTTATGGCGTTAGTCCGCGCTATTTATCTAGAAACGGAGTTTGGGAAATGGATTAAGATGAAGCAACCTACTATGAAGAAAGACTTCAATCGTAAAGTAAGCCAGTACTTGAGATTGGAAGAAGCACAAGAGCTGGAAAGAAAGTCTTCTGGTATACAATAGATGAACACCGGCCAAAATAACATGGTGGAAAATCAAAATACCCACAATCCTGGAAGTACACAAGGAGTCACAGGGAAGAGTAGGAATTAAAAGAGAAGAAACCAGAACTCTGATAAAAGAAATAATGGTGGCAACAACAAAAGATTTAGAGAGTTTAGATAGGAAGACTATACCCCTTTGAATGATACTCAGGAGAATATTTATCTCACAACATAAGATACTGAAGAATATAAGAAATCTCTCTGAGAGGCAATGAAACAAAAGAAGTGCTTAGGGAATTCTGCTGCTTCCACGAGACAAACGCCACAATACAAATGAATGCCACCACCTTAAGGACCTCATCGAAGGGTTGATCCAAGACAATGAGCTCCAATAATACGTGAAAAAGAAACAAAAAACAAATCAACCTACGAACTGTCAACCTCCTAGAGAATAAAGAAATCAAGTTGGAACTAGTGAAGAAGGGTCGAAATGAACCAACCAAAGGCTTATTATTGGAACAATATCTGGGGGACCAGATCCTACACAAAAAAGTTGGGGAGAGATGGAGCGATATGCGAGTTCATTAAAGCATGCCCTGAAAAGAATCATGTTTAGAAATAAAGGATGAAACTCCAGTCAAGCTGCAAAAGGTTTTGAGCGATGACGTAGTGTTCCGCAATCAGGACACCAAAGGGATTGAAGCTCCAACTCTTGACCAATGGTGGTGATAATAGGAATCGGACCTGCATAGTCCAACGAGTGTTGGTTGATAGTGGCAGTTCAGTTAACATACTTTTCAAACGTACTTTCTGTCAAATGAAGATTGGCACGAAAAGCATGTCTGTGTGCTAACAAAGATTCAGGGGTTTATCGGTAAACCCAAAAAATTGATGGGAACAATTGACCTGCCTATGGAGCTAGGAGAGGGTGCGCGAAGGGTCACCCTCATTCAGAATTTTGTGATCGTGAATGAAATGTCAGCATACAATGCATTCTTCGGACGGCCCGAATTAGCCAACTTCTGAATAGCAATGGCCCAATGGTGCCTTCCAATGAAGTTCCCTATGGAGCACGGAGTCAAAATTGTGAAAGGAGACCAAAGTGTTGCCTAAGAATGCTACATCTCAGAATTGCACTAGTCAAGTAGAAAGGAAAAGGGAAAGGATGTGGGGAAAACCCTCCACATCCATGAATCTTCCGAATAGAAACTACAGAGCCGCCCCTGGCTTGGGGACAGTAGCTGATTCAATAAGGCTTTGGACAATAGAAAGAAGAGCTCAGGGGAGGATCGGGCAGCACCGACAGAGTTGATGGTGTTTGTCTCAGTCTGTATGGATTACCCAACATGGATCTTGAAGATTGGGTTGCACCTTGGAAACAAGATGCGGTCGAAACTAACCAAATTCCTCCATGCCAATTTGGACGTATTTACTTGGGCACGCTCCGCTTTGTGCGGGGTATCACCTGAAATTGCCAACCACACCCTCAATATTAACCCCAAATTTACACCAGTAAAGAAAGAACGGCGTAGCTTAGGCCCCGAACGATCCAAGGCATTGAGAAAGGAAGTAGATAAACAGAGGCTAACTGCTTCATTCGAGATGCATCCTACCCTGAATGGGTATCGAACCCATTTCTAGTCAGGAAGTATAATGGAAAATGGCAAACTTGTATTGATTTCTCGGACCTAAATAAAGCTTGTTCGAAGGATATCTTCCTGCTTCCTAGAATTGACCAGCATGTGCATCGAACAGCGGGACATGAATTTCTGTCGTTTATGGATGCATTATCGGGCTACAACCAGATCCTTATGCATGAGCCAGATCAAGAGAGCACCAACTTCATCACCGATTTGGGATTGTACTACTACAAGGTAACGCCATTCGGCTTGAAAAATGCAGGGGCAACGTACCAAATGCTAGTGAGTACTATGTTCAAACAACAGATTGGATAGATTATGGAAGTTTACGTGGATGACATGTTGGTCAAATCTCGAGTAGCTGCTAACCATCTATACAACCTCGCTAAAATGTTCGAAATACTCCAAAAGTATGGAATGAAGTTCAACCCACTCAAATGTCACTTCAGAATAGCCTCTGAGAAATTCTTGGGGTTCATAGTAAGTGCTCGGGGCATCGAAGAGAATCCATAGCAAATAACAACTTTACGGGAAATCTAACACCCTAAAAATAAGAAACTTCAAAGCTTGAATGGAAAAGTCGCAGCGTTGAGTCAATCCATCTCAAAAGCTACATATAAGTCATACCGTTCTTCGATGCACTGAAGAAGGGAAAGAAAAACTCTTAATGCAGTGAAGTTTGTCTGATAACTTTCGAGGAATTGTTATGACACATGAAAGCTCCCCCAATCTTATCAAAGCCGGTGGATGGAGAAGA
This sequence comes from Allium cepa, assembly GCA_030765085.1. Taxonomy (NCBI): domain Eukaryota; kingdom Viridiplantae; phylum Streptophyta; class Magnoliopsida; order Asparagales; family Amaryllidaceae; genus Allium; species Allium cepa. The sequence continues at coordinate 396,365,520 of CM060938.1, read as the reverse complement.
CTTATTCGTTTATTTAGCAGTCTCCCCACATGCACTAAGCACTGCTCTTGTACGAGAAGAAGCGAAAATCCAGCAGCCCGTGTACTACATTAGCAAATGATTCAACGGAGCTGAGAAGAATTACCCAAAACTAGAGAAGCTGGCATATTGCCTTTTGATCATGTCTTGGAAATTACGACCATACTTCTAGGCTTATCCAATTAAAGTATCGGCTGACCAACCCTTGATGTAAGTTTTATACCGACCATAAACTTCCGGACGACTACTCAAGTGGAATATAGAGCTAAGTCAATATGACAACGTGTATCACCCTTAGAAAGCCATTAATAGGCAGGCATTAGCCGACTTTATCATCTAATTTGCTATAAGGGAATATGAGGAAGAAGTACAGTTGGAAGTAAGTATGCAATCGAAGCTCTTCGTTGATGGCATATCCAATAACTCTTGTTTGGGAGCAGGGGTAGTGCATGAAAACCCCAAGGGGCGAGCCATTAGCTATGATTTGCACTTGGAATTCCTAACAACAAACAACAAAGCAGTGTACAAAGCACTAATCATTGGACTAAACGTTGTGAAGGAACATAAGACAAAATCCATTCACATAAAAAGCGACTCCCAAATGGTCATCTGTGAAGTAAAGGGGAATATTAAGCGGGTGGAGAAAATCTTGCCCCATACTTGTCCAAAGTATATGAACTGCTAAGCGACATCGAGCACTACACCATATCTCACATCCCACGGGAGCAAAACACCAAGGCAGATTATATGGCTAAGCCGGCAACTTCCGGAGAAGCCAAGTCATTGGGATTGGTTACGATTGAAACACTAATCAACCCAAGCATAGATGAAATGGACGTAGACTGGATTTTCGATACCACCGTCGAAGAGGACACATGGATGACACCGATAAAACTCTATCTACTTGCAGAAACCCTTCCAACTAACCAAAGTCAACAGAAGAAGCTCCTCCGAAAGGTGCCATGGTTCATGATACATGATAGAATACTCTGTCAAAGGGGGTTCTCGACCCCTCTTCTTAAGTGTGTGACTAACAATGAAACGCGATGAATCCTGAAAGAGGTACATGAAGTTGATTGCGGAGAGGTGTAGACCCTAGCAAAGAAAATCCTTCAATATGGATACTTCTGGCCAACAACAAATTGTGATGCCACAGATCATGCCAAAAGATGTGGTCGCTGTCAAAGGTTCAACAAAATCAAATGAACTCCTTCAACGGAACTGATACAGATGGTTAGCCCATGACTGTTTGCGATATGGAGGATTGATTTGATAGGCGTCCTTCCAATAGCAAAAGGTGGAGCCAAATATGCTATTGTTTCCATAGATTATTTCACAAAATTGGCCGAAGCGGAAACGCTGGCCACCAAAACCATAAATAAAGTTATTAATTTTTTTTACTTAAAACATCATTTGCAGGTTTGGTGTGCTGCAAAAAATCATCACTGAAAATGGAACCTAATTCGAAAATGCTGAGTTCAAAGATTTATACAGGCGCTTTCAGATTGAAAAAAGCTTTTCTGCAGTTGCTCATCTATGAGCTAACGGGAAAGTGGAAGCGATAAACAAGATCATCAAATCCACCATCAAAAAGAGACTAACAAAAGCAAAAGGAAATTGGATCGATGAACTTCCACTCGCACTATGGGCTTACAGGACAACACACTAAGCGGCAACTGGCAATACTTTATTCGCCATAACATATGGTTCAAGAGAAATGATTCTTATTGGATTAGAAGTCCCCTTGCACCGAAGGTAGAATTTAAATTAAAAACAAAATGAGCAGCTCCTACTCGTATCGCTAGACATGGTCGATGAAAAAAGAGAAGAAACAGAGTTGAGAACTGCTGCCCACCAAAAAAGGGTCGCACGGTACTTCAACTCCAAAGTACATAGTCAAATGTTCGAAGTTAGAGATCTTATGCTTAAGCGAGTTTACCCTGTTCTGAGGTCCTTCGGACCAAACTAGGAAGGACCATATGTCGTTAATCAAAAGTCAGCGATAGGACTTCCAAGCTAACAACCGTCGACAGGGTCATAATTCCCAGAGCCTGGAATAACGGATCTCTCTGCCATTATTTCATTTATAAAACTACTTTATGCATTATATATTTTTCAATAGATAAGCCATCCTAGAAATGCCGGAGGTATTGTAAATAGGCAATGAACCTGCCATGCTTCCTGTAATAAAATCCGATTCGCCTTTTCAAACCGACAAAACCGCGTCCATGATAAATACCTGCCGGATCAAAAAAAGCAAATAGACTCAAACAATTGGATCGGTGGAACCCAATCCTTCCCTCTCAAAAAGCCTAAGATGCCCAAGCAACTCCATGAGATAAAAAACTAACACCTCGCATTGCTCGAAGATAGGAAACACTGAGGAGCATCAGAAAATAACTCAACGCATAGTCCGGAGATAGGCAACACCAAGGAGCATTAAAAACTAACTCCTCACATTGCCCAGAGATAGGCAACATCGAGGAGCATCAAAAACTAACTCCTTGCGTTGCTCGGAGACAGGTAACTCTAAAGGGTCTCAATAACTAACTCCTTGTGTTGCTCGAAGATAGGCAACGCTAGGAGATTAAAAAAATAACTCCTTGTGTTGTCTGAAGATAAGCAACACTTAAGAGTATCAAAAACTGGCTCATTGCATTGCCCGAAGATAGGCAACGACGAGGAGCATCAAAAACTAACTCCTTGCCTTGCCCAAAGATAGGCAACACCAAGGAGCATCAAAAACTAACTCCTCACGTTTCTCGGAGATAGGTAACGCTAATAAGCCTAAAAAATTTACTCCTCGCATTGCTCGAAGATAGGAAACACCGATGATCCTCAAAACTAACTCCTCGCGTTGCTCAGAGATAGAAAACGCCAGGGATCATCCAAAATTAACTCCTCGCATTGCCCAGAAATAGGAAACACCGAGGAGCGTTAATAACTAACTCCTCGCACCGCTTGGAGATAGGCAATGCCAATGAGTATCAAAAGCCACACATCTCATAAGCTGCACATTCAAATTTAATGTCCTCGCGCTTCCCAACGATAGGAAACGCCAAGGAGCATTAAAGTCCATGCACCTCGTAAGTCGTGCATACAAATTAAACTCCTCGCGTTGCCCGGAGAAAGGCAATGCTAAGGAGCATAAAAAATTACGCACCTCGTAAGTTGAGCATTCAAATCTGAATTCCTCGCACTGCCCAGAGATAGGCAATGCCAACGAGCCTCAAAAGCCATGCATCTCGCAAACTGCGCATCAAAAATGAACAACTCAGTGGGTTGTCAGGAGATAGGCAACACGGAAAAGCTTCCAAACTTACAATCTTTGCATCACTAGGAGATAGGCGACGCCAAGGAGCATCGAATGTTGTGCACAACAAAAGCGGCATGCTAAATCCTAAAACAATAGCCCCCCACATTAATGAGTGCAATCCAGACAAAACTGGTGCTAGAAGGAAGGCACTCAATGATTGACAACACTTACCCATGTGTAAATTGCATACTTGCCTAAATGTCGCCAGAAACTGAGATTACATGCTAAAGTCGCAAAACTTTCGAAGAAAGGGAAATCAAGTTGTAACTTGGCCAAATTTCAAGTTTGATATAAGTGTTATCTAAATCTTATGTCTCCAGTCATTTGAAAATTGCTTGAAGTAAATAGCCCTTTGAACTGGGGGCATACATCGGGTCTTGAACAAAAACACGTGAAAGAAATAAGTTTACAAGTTCTGCCACACCAAAAAAAAAATTGAAATCAAGAAGTTAACAAAGAAATTCTTAAGTTCTATTAATTTCTAGAGTTATATTAATTTACAAAGTGCGCTTAGTTTCTAAGTTATCTTAATCTCCAAGTTTTGTTCCTTTAAATAAAGGGCTTTCGCTATAATCATAGAATTGGAAAAGTATGAAATGAAACAAGCAAAAGCACATAGAACATGTATGAACAGGTAGATAAGAGTACAGTCAAAACATCAATATATTGCTTATAATTTTTAGTTCGTAGGGTCAAAATGTGGGGGCCGTACCCACACAATACCGGCTAACCAAAAGAAAATATGGACTCTACAGTAAAGATGCAAGGTGCAAACTCTACACTTGAACAGTATGACTTGAAAAGAAATCAAAATAAATCAATCCTCATGCAATCTTTCAACCAAAATCAAGATAGTTCTCAAACCAGTTGCAGAATGCTTCTTGCCACCTCTACCCTTTCCACCTTTGGTTAGTAGCTTCTGCTTCTTTTCGGGAGTGGTGTGGCTGCCGGTGATGTCAACCAATACTTCAGTCGCGACGTCCTCTTCTTCCTCCGAGACTTTCTCAAAAGAGCCTTCCTTCCCATTGCATTTTCTTGATTTTCGAGAACTCTTCAAAGCCTTGATCGCATCCACCCTTTCCTTCTTGACGGTAACCAAATCATGTTGAATCTTTTGTGGCTGCTCCATCTGAGTTTCCTGCTCCTTGGCCTCTACTACCACTATATCGCCTTCTAAAGACACAAAAGGTTATCTAGATCGTGGAGCGCTATCTTTTCGGCCTCTGGCCTAGGAACAGAAACAAACACATAAGATGTGGAAATGGAAGGCATGGGCACCGAAGTCACTGGCACGTCAATGGAAAAAGTAGATAGACCTATAAGATCAAAGATAAAAGAATTAAACTCCTCTTGCTTTTATGGTGTAAGTTGGAAACTCCCAAATTTAAAGGAGGCAAGGACATTACCTGCCCAAAGGAATGCTTGAGAACGTCTACCTCGTACTCACCACCCTCGCCCTATTTCGATGGCTCCATCACCCGAGGAATAATTTCAAGTCTTGAAATCATTGGCTGGTTGTGGAGCTCTAATGATTCACCCACATCCTAAGTAGAAGCCTTGGTAAGCACTTCAGCTGTGGTCGTCAAGGCAGCATCGGTGGCCTCATTCTCTCTTTTAACTTGGAGAATTTCCTAGCGCTCTAGTAACGCCTTCTTGGACTCATCATTAAGATAGGCATCTTGCAACTCTTGATCGGAATAAACGTCGCAGCTGCCTGCAAAACGAGATAAGATTTCATCCTAAGCAAGAGTGACAGTGCGTGGAAACTTCAGGCCAAGATAGCCAAGATTTCTTTGATGCAATAGAGATTGATATAGAAATTCAGAACAGTCGCAACTAGCTTCTCCATTTTCCTTTCGAAAGCATTTTGGAGGTCTAAGTAACCTACTCTCATGGCAGCTTTCTCAACTTCAGCACCAATTTTTTCAGCACTGATCTATGCGACCTGAGCTTGTAACTTGGCAATAATCTTGGCTTGGTTAGAAATAGTTTTGTTGTGCCCTTTAATGATGAGATCATGATCTGCAACAGTCTTTCGTTAAGCCTCAATCATTGCGCAGGCACTCACATCTTGCATTCACTTCTCCTCCTCTACATGAGCCTTTTTGATATCGTCACTGTAGATTATTTCTATTCGGCCGTAGGCTTCTCTCACCTCTTTCAGCATGTCGACATTTCTCTTGCTATCCTGTAGTGCCGCTGTTTTCTCTTCCTCTAATTGCTTAATCTTAGTGTCATGCTCGGCCAACACCTTCTCAAAATCGTCTTTCTCCGATTCGAATGCGAGGATCTCCAGATAATTATTTCTGCTTGTATCCACTAGCAGTTTACGGAGCTTCTCCCAACTTTCGGCTCGTTCTAGATTGCTCTGAATAGATTGGAGATGCGACATGTAGGAATCCTCATGAATGGGGTAGAGATCCATGTCAAACTTGAATTCCTTTAAGAACCAACTAGGAAGTGTTGCCTCAAGTTTAGAGGAGCCTAAAGGAAGGATGTAGGAAGGTCTCCGGTGCGGATGAGAAGCACTGAGGGCATCCATGACTATGGAAGATGACGAAACGTGAATCGAAGGCGGAAGGGAGGCAGAAGTAATAGGAATTTCTTGGCCCACGGGGGAATGTTTTGGAACGAGCTCCGAAGAATGAGGATGGTGCTCAAACTTTGACTTCATTGATGGCTCATTCCTCTCCTCAGGAGATCTCCTCCTCTCATACCCACCTTTAAACGATCGACTGGTCCCTTTCTTCCCGAGGGTGGGTTTCAGCTTCGATTTCCTTCCTCCACCTATGTACATCCTCCATTTATCCAGATTGATAACACCTGGAGGTGCGCTTGGGAAACCGCTGACAGTCAGTGAAGTTGTTGAAGTCATCGTAAAAGCCTCGTCCACTCGTCATACTTGGAATGAGACGTACATGAAAAGTTTGAGAAGAAAGAAATAAGCATAACAAATATGGAAAGATGAATGGAAGTAAGTGTAATCCTAATGCAATGTGTAATGTGTTTCTAATATGGGCCTAAAGCATCATCACTAACTGGAACGAACGACCGTAGTAGAAGGGATCAGACTGACTTCGGTTATTGTAGGTGGAACCAGGCTTACTACTGGCATAATATCTCCCGAACAAAGAAGCGTCGTGTCAAATTTAAAGTCTCCTTTCATTAATGCATCAAAGTCGACAAAAACATCGCTGAAATCTTCGAACTCCGCTCCAAAATCCATATTCAAAGAATTTTGATGTCTTTTAATTTCAAAGGCTTTTCCTTTTCCACTTGCATCGGTAGGAGGTGAACTTCGGAGAACGGGACTCGTTCCTGGAGTCTCATTGTAAGACTCTGAGTCTTCACCATCAGATTCTGAAGAGAAATAGTCACTTGCAGTGGACTCATCGCCCCTACTTGCAAACTCTACTTCTTCCTTTTCTGAGCCCAGCATGGATTTTCCTTCTATGTGTGAATTCATCTTCTATTTCCTTTAGAATTGGAGGAATTCTAACTGAACTACTTAATCAGGTCGCGGCGGCGTCTTTCCCCCCATAGGCCTCATCAGTTGATTCTTCGGGCGGGCTATCCCTTTCTTGGCCTTCCTTGGAACCATGGAATGAAGAAGTAGATCACGTTTGGACTCTAGAACGGGCAAGAGAGGGAGTCTCAACTTGAACAGTGGATCTACCCCAAACCAGTAATCCATATCGACGTAAGTTCTCATCGGTTAGGAGCAGTTTAACACATCTCTCCTCGACATCAATAGCCTTTAGGGTTTGACAAACTTCATCAAGGGCCACGTCTCTATTTGATATTGGGATAATTGCAAAAAACATAAGACTAATTAGGAACTCCATTACAATGCATCGGAGCTCGATAAATGGAAAAGAGAAGCTTACCCCTAGTTGTCCATTGATGATTGAACCCCTCAAGGCATCTAACAAAGAGATACCACATCTTAAACTGTGATAGGTCGATCTTTCGGTTTCTATAGGCTTTAATTATGATCAAGGAAGGAAAATCATCCCTTCTCTTGAATGCGAAAAAGTATCACAACTCGTCAATGCTGGGAGCACAGTACGATGCCCACATGAAAAGAACGTGTAATAAAGTTAGGATGGCGTAGCCATTCGGATGAAGCTAAAATAGGGCAACACCCAAGTTTGAAAGAGTCTCACATAGAAAGTTATTGAAGGTAGGAACGGCTCCGTTCAGATACATGTATCGGTGGAAAGTGGTGTACCCTAAGGGAGGCATATGAGCAAATTCATCCTTCCATGACAGACGCACATCCTCTTTGGGAATTCTATGTTACCCACAGATATTATGTAGAACCTTGGCGGAAACCACCGATGAAGCTCTATCAGGAAGATTAAGCAGAACTCTAAAGTTGGGAGGGTACGATCTACGATTGACCTAACTAGGACTAACTGCACATACTGAGCTTGCAAAGTGGATGACGACTCGGCTTCTGAGAGCGCTGGGCTTCTCCCCTTCACTTACAGTTCATGGATGGCAGCTTCATTCTAAATAATAGAACTCGCGTCAGAAAATGGTCAGGTAAATCTATCCCAAACTAATAGCTTCCACTGCCACACTTGAATTCCAAAGAAACATTAACTTGTAATCGACACATTGAATTTCAAGTAAGAAATAGGGGATGGTGCAATGTGCTATCTGTATGGGATAAACTCGGTGCTCGAATCACTGCAAATTCTCTACCCTATTTAGATAGTTCGCTAGCCATGGAAATAGAAAACAACTTCCCATGTCACTTCTTTTTCTGCTTTTGTTTCTACTCCTTGTACACTTACCCTTTGTCATTCATTGATCAATTATGGATCCGTTGTTCGAAGCTACACAGAAAACTCTTCTCACTACAGGGACATCGTGCATGTAATAAGTAAGCAGGATAAGCCAAAATTCTCTGGAAGAATCAAAGTCAACTTGTGCTATGTCGCACAGTAATATCTACAAACCAGGGACAAGTCAACTCTGGTCTAATGGATGAAGATAGTAAAACGCGTCAAGCATTGGGCCAAAGCCCGAATGTCGTTTCAGGGGACAATTCATGACTCGATTTAGTATCTTACTCCATTATGCAACAATCAACTCAGACTTCTCACGACCAACATTGCAAATGGAAGCCCGTCATTAAAACATCACATAAACATAGTGATTAGCAAACCAATTAAGTGAACCCACCTTTGACTGAATTCTAAGATAAAGGAAAGATCGAGGGCTGAATTCAACGGACTACGATTGGGTCGGTGGCTAGTTGATTGGATCAGTGGTGACTTAAGATAGTGCAGAGCTGGAATTTTGAACTAGGGTTCACGATGGAAGGTATCACTGGAGAATGATGGATCGAGGTGTAGGAGGAATCGCTTGGAATCGGATCGCTCGAAGAACAGAATGCACAAGGAGGTTCGTTGGATTGGGTCGAAATAGGAGTTAGGTCGGCTCAAGTCACGTACATAGGTGAGCAAAGGCACAAAGATATTATGCTAAGCAATGGGGTCTCGTGCAATCCATCATGGATCGCCAACAACCCGACCCAACCTTACAAAGATGCAAATTTCCTCAAGTAGTTAGGTCGCTAGCGACTCATCCCACATGGATCGCAAGCGACCCAAAAAAAGGAGGGATGCACCTATTCTCTTTGAACTCAATCTCCCACACCTATTCATCATTCTGAGGCATGCTGGGAAATCATGGGAATAAATTTGATCCATTGAGGAAAGCCATAGAAGCCAAAACCAAAGAAAGATGACCAACAACATTGGGTTAACATATTCGTAAAGCTCTAGCTCTAATACAATCACTTGGAAATTGACAGATAGATATTGAGAGCGATAACTTCCAGAACATGCTTATTTACAACGAGGACATACTTTAGAGGGCAAATATTTTCCAGGTTTTTAACCTAGAAAGAACTAATAGAAAATAGAACTACCTCATATTAACAAAATGGTTCAAAACTTAACTAGAAAAGCTAAGACAGACCAAGTAAACCAAGAGATCAACATTCTTTTAGCCTAACCAGCTGGTGAGTGAAACATCAAAACGAAACAATGACGATAAAGACTATGGAAACATCTCCAATTCCAAACTCTAGAAAAATCCTAAGAGCTTGGATGATTAGCGAACTATGCCTCTCCTCGAAGCTTTAAATGAACTAACTAAGGATTCCATAAAAAAGAGGCCATGACATTGGCTCGCAAACAAGCCAAGTCTATGGGTCACTAGCAACCCATGGGTTTGCCTCGATTTGGGAGCCAAACTCCCTCTGGGTCATTCTCTACCTACATACAAGCTGATGATGAAGTGGCCTAGCCCAAAAGCTTTCTAATCCCATAAATACCATCCAACCCGCAGCATAAAGGGGTTCTTCTCCGGACTGGTTGCTGAAGCACTGTTGGAAACATCTCTGCCTCCCTCACAATAATCTCCAAAGGAATTCACTGTGATTCTCTAGTGGATTCCAACTTTGGGGATTCAATCTACCTAAGGATAATCAAAGCATTGTAATCAAACATTTCTTGTAACAACAATCATTCTATATTAAAACTATAAAGTGGACATAGGCTTTATTAACAGTTGAACCACTATAAAATTCTCTGTCTTCTTTCTTTTACTGTTCTTTTTCTGTATCTGTTATCTGTGATGTTGCTCTGTCAGAACATGACTTGTGCTTTCAAACTCAAACCAAGGTGTTGATCCACTTTTTGGGTTAACAAAATTTAAAATAAGAAATATATTATAAAAGTTATAATATAGTTTTCAGAATGTTTAAATAGATATAAGTTAATTTCAAATTTAAGTTTTACTAATAAGATTAATAAAAGAAATAAATTAATTGAATAAATTAATCAAAATTAATATAAATATAAATATAATATATATATACATGTATAACATATAGTGATACATGTTATGTTGTCTTAAAATGTTTAAGACAATACAAGTATACATGTATGTATAAAACATAATTTTCGAAATTAATAAAATTAAATTTTAAATCAATATACATGTGTGTGTATGTCTATAACTATAATGTTTATAATATATAAATATTCAATATATAATGTTAAAATTGAATAATATACAATTAATTAAAGTTAATTAAATATGTTCTAATTAATATGATGTTATGAAAATGTTTATAAACTAAAGGTGGAACATTAAAGGAACCCTAAATTTAACTTACATAACTTACATTTATAATAATCAATATAATGGTCATATAAATTTAAATTATATAGCTTAAATTTATAAACTAAAGGTGGAACATTAAAAAAAACCTAAATAGACTTAAGGAATAAATGCATACGTAATGACGTATAACGAGATTTCTGATGTGTCTGACACTTGAATCATGAGGGTATTTTATAAGAAATATTATTTCTATATGTCGAAATCACTTAATATAATACATTAATAATTATGGATCTTTAACATAATGTTGTCCTCTACCATTTATATATTAATAAATTACTTGCATACTTCTTAGTTATTGAGCAAACTCAAGCAAGGGATGGTATGTGTAGTATTATTAATATATTAAATAAATGAAATAAGATAACCAAATGTATTTGTTAAGCAAACTCATGGTACATATAGCATACACGCCGTCGTGAAATGGTAGATATGAGTGATAATTTCGATTTTTTTGGCAAACTTAAGGTTAAAGTGAAAGTAGGAAAGATACTACATGTTAGGAGTTGTATATGATACAACCGATAGGGAGTTATCCATCATCTATGGAGCCATGACTTGTTGAGAAAACTCAAGGTCAGAATTCCAAGACAGACAAGTCCTAACACCTACTAGTGAAGCCGAAAGACTTCTACTTTTTAGCTTAGGGTTTGGCAAAACACAAAAGGCTAATGGGAGCTTATTAGTAAAATAAAACATAGAGTTTAACCTTACCAACATTATAAGAACATCTACTATGATATTGTCCTAATAATTTACTAAATTAATCTTATAGAAATTGTCAGCTCAACACTGTTTAATAAAAGCGACAAACTAACTAGACCATAAAACTATGTCGATTGGCTGAAAGCTATAAAGATGACTTTAACATATGAGCGTCATTGGTCGTATGTTACTTTTACTCCTGTGACCAAACATACCAATAACTCTAACCGTGAAATGTATGTTGTTATAATAAGAGGGTCGCTAACCTAGAAATCATCTAAGTTTTCATAGTGTCTACATTAGACAAGCCATTATAAAGGCAGCACAAAACCGTATCCGTTCATTATATATTAGTAGTCTTAAGGCACTGTTTGGTGAACAATCTCGATCTATGAGGTACTAGGCGACTAAGAAATTTTTCAACACCAAAATTCAGAAGGGATCAAGGTGGACAATTACGTCTCAATGATTAAGGGCTATATTGAAAGGATTTCACAATTGGACATAATGATCAACAAGGAATTATAGGTAGACTTGATCCTTAGAGAACATACCCTTTTATATTGTTGAATATGCGCTTATATGATTTTTGTTTGATGATAATAAACATATATACATTCGTTTAAATGTATTTGTTAATGTACTATTTTATTTTTCACAGGTTAAATAAATATTTGCTGAATAAAATTAAATAACATAGAATTTGAATTCAAACGAATATTTTATTCAAACAAATATTTATTACAATTTTGAATAGTACAAATTCAAGCTCTCGCTATACACTATACAACTTTGATATAAGTTCAATTACATCACAATTTCACATTTACAAATGTCCTCACTACATATCGCTCATTCACTCATATTTTAATCTTCAACTTCATTCCAGTTAGAATCCAGCATTTTTAATCTGAGCAATCTGCAAAAATATTCACTAACGCAGTAAAATTGAAAAAGAAATATTTTTGCAATATAAAATAAAATATGATTTTTGAAAATATTATTTGCCTTGGTTATTTGGGTTGTTTGTCATCATTTATATTTGAATTCATCACACACGAACAGCTTATGACATACACAGTGTATCACTGTATATGCCACAAGGCCGTGCACACCGATATATACTTGAAAATGCTACAGGGACAGGTGGGCACAAGGTCAAACCCAAATAAAAAGACGGGTTCAACTCAGGTGCAATATAATTAAAGTCTCGACATCAGCACAATGTCAAACCCGAGTTTTAAAACTGGATTCAACACAGGTGCACTTAAAAATGTGCAAGTATGGAAAAACGGTCTCGACGACTAAAACAAGTCTCGACCAAAAATCAGTGACATAAGTCAAAGCCCGAATCCAAACTACATCAAGCAGTGACAATATGTATGGGGCAATGCACAAGAGGCTAAAGCACAATACCACAAACATTACAGCAAAGCAAATCCAGGTCGAACAAAAACTATATCAAATAGCGGCAAAAGCATGTACATTGATGCACACATCCATGAACACACATATATGGTCTGAAACTCAAATGACTCAACAATGCACAAGTAACACGGCGAACATGACAGCAAGCAACAGTGCATAATGGTCAAGACAGCTACAATGAAGCTGCAGTAATTCGAAGCAACTAATCGACCCAAATCGAACTACAATAACCAGTGCAACAAATAAATCAATTCTGCAACACTGAATCAGATGAACCAGCAAAGGGCAAAGACTCGAAGACACAAATACAATGCAAATGGACACATGTGAAACAAGTGAATCAAGATACCAGACGAGTAAAACAAGTGACTTGATGAATTTAACACCAAGACCACAAGAGATATCAACAAGCATAAAAATGATACAAGTGATAAAATATCAGAAGTAACCAAAGTAGCAGTTTTTACAAAAATAAGAAAATACTCAAAGAAACATTTTCAAATCAGGTCAGAGACAACTACAAGCCCAAGTGAAACCAGACCACAAAGCCAAGCATGATACAGTGGTGATGCAATGCAAACTACAGTAATGCTCAGGTTCAACTAACTTCAAATCCATCGGTGTGCAAAGAGCTCGAGCACAAGATATGACAACTATAAAATGCAAATACCAGTGATGCAACCAAGCACAAATCACTTACAACATGTATGCAGCCCAATGAACCAGTGACAACAAAGTGACTCAAGCAACAACAGAGGCATCAATATGGCAGTATCAGTGATTGGAGCCGAAGCAGTAGCAATCATAGAGTCAACCAAGTCAAAGCCGTATTTTAATCAAACAAGTCAACAGAAAATGTCACAAATTAAAGTCAGATTCAAGCCGTGGTCATCATAGAATGAGCCAATGCCGTGAATGACAAGCAACAAAAAATATACGCTTTTGAAGAAGTCAGAATCAATCCCAAACATCCAAGTAAATACGAATGGCCGATCAAACAGGATTGAAAAAATCAAATATATTTTGTGCGAACGAAAGACTAGGGGATCGAACCCTATAAATTGAATTCATCATCGGCAATTTTATCTATCGAGTTCAAGTACGAAAATACAAAAGCATAAAATTACTTACTGAAGCAAGTTCGAACTCGATCAATTTCAAGAGCCGAGAGCAAAACAGAGAAGCCAAGCAATCGACGAAAGCAACAACTGAAAATCATCTTTCGATTGAGCAACCAAAGGTCGGCGCTTCAGAAAACCCTAATTTAAGAGGACGGGATCGAAGGGACGAAGCCCTAGTTAAGTTGCAAAGAGGAACGGCCACCATAAACAAACAAAGCAAACAAAAGGAGACGGGCCATAAATTATAAAAGAAGAAAAGGGGGCCGGACTTTAATTTTAAAGTTGGGCTTTATAATTATAAAGGGCTTTAAATTTCAATAGGGTTATTTTGTTATTTTGTTTATATTGTTTTTTTAATTGTATTTTCTTTTTAAACCATTTTAAATTTCTAGTCGTGTGACTAGGGGACAAGCTACGTGGCGTAGCTTGAGAATTCGCAACTCGGTGGTTGAGTTGTGGCAAGGTTTTGAGCGTAGAGTTAGATTAGTCAATAGCGGGTATAGCGAGTTTACGTGTGTAAGCGAGGGACTATCTAATTTCTAGTAGAAACCTTGGGGGTAGCACGTAGGCAGGGTTTTGCCGAAGCTGGATAAATTCTGTGTCGTTCTATTTCTACATTTATTATTCTGCTATTATCTGTGCTGCTACTGTTCTGTGATCTGTGTTGAAATTATTTTATAAGTTTCCGCGATTAATTTCTATAATTTATACCATCACCCTATTCAACCCCCTCTAGGGTGAAATCGATCCTACAAGTGGTATCAGAGCTAGGAACAAAAGCCGTTTTTGTTTTAAATTTTTTTTTTACAAAAATCAATTTTTGTTTTAAAAATTCGTGTTTTAAAAATTGGTTTTTGTTTAAAAATTTGAATTTTTGAAATGGCTTCTTTTAATAATACTTTTGTTGAGGGTCATTCCAATATTATTCCTTCTATTTTCGATGGAATAGATTTTTTGAATTGGAAATTGAAAATGGAATTTTATTTAAAATCTGTTAATATTAAATGTTGGGATATTATTGAAAATGGGTGTGACATAACAGATAAGAAAATTATCTCGATTAATGCTCTTGCTATGCATATATTATATTCTCATATTAATCAAGATAATTTTAATTTCATTTCTCATTGTGAAAATGCACAGAAAATCTGGAATACTTTCGATGCAATATATGGTGCAAAAGTCAACAGCAATGAGAAGTCCTCCACAACTAACTCAGTTAAAGAAATGTGCTTAACAAGATTGGTAAATAGCAGTTGTGATGAGGATGATGATGATGGAGCAGTCGAGCTGGCATTAATAATGAAGAAATTCAAAAGGTGGAATCACAAATACGGAAATCCAGCTCTAAATAAAAAATTAAAAAGCAGAATAATCAAAGCACTGGACAACTCGGAAGAACACGGGATCACTTGCAACAAACCCGATGATATCAAGCCCAATTATCCCCTATTTCAACTCGACAACGAAAAGAAATCAAAACGAAGATGTTTTACAGCCATGTGGAATAAAATCGATAGCAGTGAAAGTGAGAAAGCAGATATGTGCCTTCATGGGAATATAACCGATAGCGACGATGATGAGCCAAGAGAGGTATCAAAACTCACTCACTCTGAATTACTTATTTATTTCCACGAAGTAAATGGCTGTTTTGAATGACTTAGGGAGAAATATGCTAAACTTGAATCACAAAAAGTTACTTTGATAGAATTAAATGAACAACTCGACCAATTAGTTAAAACCTATCAAAGTAGGATCCCTAAGTGTGATAAGTGTCCAACATTTAATGAAGAAACTAAAAAATCAGAAACTAAAATGAAATCGCTTGAAAATGAAATTCTGATTTTAAAAGCGAATGAAAATACTAGAAGAGAGAATTCTATTAAAAAGTGCACACAATTGTTAAACGAAAATGAGTCTCTCAAAACACAAGTCCAACAATTGTCAACGACTTTAGATAAATTTTCAAAAAGTGAAAAATCGTTGAATATGCTATTAGGAAAGCAAACTGTTAATACGGTTAGAAAAGGACTTGGATATAATCAATCTAAAATTGTTGAAAACAAGATTAATCAAGAAAATTCAATGTGCACAATTTGTAGAAAATATGGACACAATCACAATAATTGTTGGTATAGACCCAAACATGTGAAAACTATATCGATTTGGGTTCCTAAAGGCACAAATATAAAATCTCTCAAAGTTAAAGAAATTTGGGTGCCAAAGGGAACAATTATAAATAGTTTTGGGTCTCCACAAAATTATTTTTCAAAATTTTCTGGCACTAACAACCATGGACCTATAAAAACAAATAGGTCACATAAATCCTTTTCCGTGTAGGTGTGGTGGCAAGCTAAGGAACAACAACAGTGTTCTCTGGATTTTTGGCTGTTCCAGAAACACAACGGGCGACAAAGCAAAGTTCCTTAGCCTAGTATAAAGGTGACAGAATCACAATGGGCAACCACGAAAAATATCGTAAAGGTAAAACAGGTAAAGGAATATTTATTTGAACGATATATTAAATGTGATAATCTGCGCCATATTCTGAATTAAATCAGCCAATGATGAAAATGATGAAATAACGATGATTTTGATTCTGACTTATTCAAAATAGTTGGCCAAATTATATTCTTATGCCCCAACACTATAAAATTCTCTAGATTCTTTGAATTACTTCATATATATCAGTTTGGATTAAAAATAGTGTTTGGCTGGATAATACAATTGGTTATAATACGGCTAACTCTATATTCACGGTTTTTGATTATTAACACGGCTTCATTTCAAATTCAAGAGAATGTCATTTAAAATGCTGTTAAAATTGAGTTTGAATTTTTTTGGTGCACACTTCATGTTTTTGTCGATCAAATTCAATTAATGATGATTTTGAGTGAAAGAGAAATTCAGATGCAGATTACACTGGTAATCTAGTTGATAGAAAAATTACTAGTTGAACGTGATTTTTGAGACATTTAGTAACTGCATCGTGAAAATATCTGCATATTCTTCATTTCAAATAATTTTCAAATAACAGAAAATTTTCTTTTAAAACCCCCTGAAGAAAATCATTTTTGACCATATTTTCAGATTAGTCGTTTTTGAAAAATTAATTTCATAATTATTTTTGAATTTTATTTTAAATGACTATTTTGACTAATCTGACTACCTAATGATTGAAAAAGTGATGAGTGTTAATATTGATCATATATTATGACTCAAGACGGTATAATTAGTAAATTTCTTTAGAAATTTAAACAAGAGTTATAAAACTTTTTGTTGGTAAAAAATTACATGACCATCTCTATATCTATCATATTTCTAACGTCCATCACTCATCAAAATTCTATATAGTTTTTCAATATGTGGTACTTTAAACAGGAATCGTTCGTTTTTCATTTTCACATTTTTTTAAAAAAAAATTAATAATAATAATAAATAAATACCAAAGTATTCACTCTCATTTAAAAGTCCTCACGGTTATGCATGGGTGAATTACTTGGAATTTGTTATGTGCTTCCATGCTCATTTTGTTGGGCAGGTTTTCCACCTACCACCGAATAAAGAGAGGAAAGGCATTACTGCCGATCCAAACCCTCTCCAACGCCTACCGAGCCAAAACCTACCTCCTCCTATCTGCCGAACCAAGTCCCATCTCACCACCCATCACCAACAAACTACCGGTCCAGACCACCTCCAACCGAACCAAGCCTCACCCCCAACAACCACCGGTCCAGACCACACCGAACCAACCCACACCGAACCAATCCATCGGACCAGCCTCTACCGGACCAAGCTACATCATCTACCACCGGACCAAGGCGCTACCGGACCAGAGTACTACCGGACCAGGGCATTGCCGAACCAATGTCGTCAAGCCAGATTGCTTCAGCCCAGGCCCACCAGCAGCTATATACATCCAAAACCCCTGCCCCCAGCCTCACTCTATAAATAAGGGGGCAGGGGTACAACAATGGCAGACAAGTTTGAGAGCTCAAGCACGGAAGGAACTTTCAAACAACTTTCATATATTTGTATACAAAGCTTTGTACTTGTAAACTGAAAGAAAAAGGAGAATAACATATAAAGTGGACGTAGGCACGTTTTGGCCGAACCACTATAAATCTGTGTGTCTTTTACAGTTTAGTCCCTGCTCTTTATATATTTGCATAAATCACCCAAACCACTAGAAACAACATAAAATCAACTAATTCATACGACTTGGAGGTGTTCGTCCATTTTTTGTGTAAACATTTTTGGTGCTTTCACTGAGAGCCGAGCTAGAAGCCACAGCTTCTCCTACTCAACCTTCTTCCTCATAGCATCGTTCCTTGCTCCGACAACATGACTTCCAGGCAGAGGAGAGATGTTAACAAAGGAAAGAACGTCGCAACTAGCAGTATCCCAGATCCAGTGGCCCCGAATCAAGAGAATCATCCCGTTTTAACAGCAATACTAGATGAAAATCAGGCAATTCCAACAGCCCCTTCCACGGAACAACCAATTACTAGGGCAGATCGAGACAGGGTTGTGGCTGAAGTAACTAACCGCTTCGCATCTCAACAAGAAGCCCTGGTGGACCAACTCATGTCACGCCTAAGGGATGCTGAAGAATCCAACCGCAACACTGAATCATGGGGTGAGTCCCAATCTGGAGGATCTGGGAGGCAACAAAGACCTTTCTTCTTCGAAGAAGTTAACAACAGAAACAGCCATGGTAGGAGCCGAGCCCGGACTCAGCCCGAATTCTGACCCGAGGAAACACTTGGAACCGAACCCAGCGGGGGAGGTGCCAGGAAGGGGTCGGATGTAGCTGAGCCTGTCATGCTACCTAACCATGAAAACACCAGTAGACGGGGCCGAGCTGGGGTCCAGCCCGAAGTTGGACCCGGGGAAGTGCTGAGAACAGAACCCAGCAGGGGAAGATCAAGGCAAGGGCCAACTATGGCTGACCCCAGCATGCCCCCAGAAGATCAGAGGCAGCCTTTGGAGAATGTTAGGAGTGACAGACGATACCATCCCTACAAGTCATCTGGATGGAATCAATCCCGTAGGGAAGAACCAAACTCATTTTTGTCCGATCCAAGTTCTGATGAAAGGATGGCGCGATTGTTTAGAGAGTGCATCCAACGGGAGCAAAGGGATCGGGGGATAGGTGCTAGGGTAACCAGCCCCTTCACCCGCAATATCGAAACTGCCATCACTCCCCGAGAATGGAAGATGCCAACGATGGAACCTTACAAAGGAACCTATGACCCCATCGTACACTTACAGAGGTACACCCAGCATATGCTCATGAGCGAAGCAACAGAGGGAGTGTTGTGTAAATGCTTCCCACTATTCTTGGCAGATCTAGCTACCTCCTGGTTCTGCCACCTACCCCAAGGGTCCATCATCTCATGGGAAATGTTGAAAGAAAAGTTCATCAGTCAGTTTCACATTCATGTGGAGCAACCCAAGGACGCTTATTCCTTATCTAATATCAAACAGAAACCCAGAGAGACATTGCAACAATATCTAACCCGATTCAACGCCGCGGCAACCGCAGTCCAAGATGCCGACGAGAAACTTATCCTAATGGCCCTCTGCAGTGGTGTACATCCAGATACTAAATTTGCTAGAAGACTAACCAAGGAAAAACCAGCTACTTTACCTGATTTCTTCCATGAAGATGGAAATTATATGAGACTTGAGGACGCTGCCACTGAGAGGCAATCAGGGCAACAGGCTAAGACGGCTACAGACAGAGTCCCCGCTGCAGCAAAGGATGTTCGAAGAAATGACTCTAGAGACAATGCTGGAGGCAAAAAGGGAGAAAAGCGCTTATATCGACCAGGACCAAGATTTGACTCTTACACTCCTTTGAATGAAACGATCGAAAAAATCTTCCTAGCCACTCAACATGAAGTTAGATACAAACGCCCCCCGCACAAGAAGGAGTCAGATAGCGCACTCAAATCTGGAAAGTTCTGCCGCTTCCACGAATCCTACGGACATGACACCAATGAATGCCACCATCTCCGAGACTTGATTGAAGAACACATCAGAAGGAGGAGATTGGAGCGCTATGTAAAAGGCCAGAACAGGACTTCAACTCCTGCCAATGAGAATCCTGGACTACCCCCCAAGAAGCAGGCAGGGGAAATCGCAACACCAGCGGCTGTAGTCAAGAGAAGATGGTGGTCCACACCATATCAGGAGGACCGCACATCGCCGACAGAAGCTGGGCGGAGATGGAAAGATACGGTAAGTCACTGAGGAATGCTGAAGGCTGCGTTAATTCTGTTATGGAAGAACGCCACCCGAAACGGAAAGAGAACGACGACATCACATTCAATAGGTGTGATCTAGAGGGAAGACAGTACCCACACATGGATCCTATGGTCATCTCTGCCTGGTTCGGACCAGCCAAAGTTTTCCGAATTTTAATAGACACTGGAAGCTCGATGAATATCCTATTCAAGCATGCTTTCGACAAAATGAAGCTATCAATGAAGGATGTGTCTCCCTGCAACAAACCACTACATGGTTTCACTGGAGATGCGAAGATGCCCCTCCGGCAACTGGACCTTTTTGTTGAAATAGGAAGTCATCCCCGCTCCGCTATGCAGAAACAAACATTTGTGCTAATAGAGAACCACTCGGCCTACAACGCCTTTTTGGAAAGACCAGCCTTGTCTGACTTCCAAATTGTCCTAGCCCCGTGGTGCCTGAAGATGAAATTTCCAACCGATAACGGAATAGGAGAAATAGAGGGAGATCAAGACGCTGCTCGAGACTGCTATGTAACTGAACTTCGCAATAACCGCAGAAAAGATAAAGGGAAAAATGCAGAGACTACTCTCTGCATGAAAAGCTTGGAAGCATAGCAACTAAAGAAAGCCCCTCCTCTTCGATATACCAGTGATCCTTTCAATGAATTAGACCCTAGGGACAAAGAGGAGGAGGCCATCGCCGAGCCTGCAGAGGCTATGGAATTCGTATCTGTAGACAAACACGACCCAAGTAGACTGCTAAGAGTCGGGTCTCAGTTAAAAAAAGAATTAAAGAATCAACTCATTGATTTTCTTCACCACAACATGGATGTATTTGCATGGATGCACGCTGACATGACAGGAATCTCCCCAAACGTAGCATGCCACATGCTGAACATCGATCCCACCAAGGTGCCAGTGAAGCAGAAAAAGAGGAGCATGAGGGCAGAACGATCAGCAGCCCTCGAGGAAGAAGTAAAGAACTTGTTCGCCAATGACTTCATACGCGAAGCCATCTACCCAGAATGGATCGCCAACCCGGTACTGGTAAAGAAAGCTAATGGGAAGTGGCGAACATGCATCGATTTCTCCAACTTAAATGACGCCTGCCCAAAGGACTGCTTCCCACTTCTCCGAATCGACCAACTCGTGGACAGCACAGCCGGACACGAACTCTTATCCATTATGGACGCATACTCAGGATATAACCAGATCCCTATGCATGCCCCGATCAAGACCACACTAGCTTCATCACTGACCGAGGATTGTACTGCTACAAGGTAATGCCATTTGGACTTAAAAACGCCGGAGCTACTTATCAGCGCCTTGTCAACAAGATGTTTGCGGAACTAATAGGACGAACTATGGAAGTTTATGTGGATGACATGCTGGTAAAATCGAGTAAAGCCAACGACCATATAAACCATCTGGACGAGATGTTTCAAGTACTTCGCCAATATGGAATGAAACTGAACCCTCTAAAGTGCTCATTCGGAGTATCATCGGGAAAGTTCTTGGGATTCATCGTTCATGCCAGGGGGATTGAAGCAAACTCCGAACAAGTTCGAGCTTTGCAAGATATCAAGATACCATCCACTCGAAGAGAGATGCAAAGCCTAAACGGGAAAGTGGCCGCCCTAAGTAGGTTCATCTCTAAAGCAACCGACAAATGCATCCCTTTCTTCGAAGCTCTAAAGAAAGACAAAGGAAAGTTCAAATGGACTGACGAATGCTCGACAGCCTTCCTTAACTTAATCGGACACCTCCAGAGACCACCGGTACTCTCAACTCCGAATGACGGCGAGGAACTATACCTATACCTTGCTGTATCGTCCCACGCTTTGAGCGCCTCTTTGGTGAGAGAAGACAACCGCGCGCAGCGACCCGTATACTTTGTAAGCAAGAGATTCACAGGGGAAGAAGCCAGATACCCTAAACTTGAAAAGCTAGCATACTGTTTGCTTATCACGTCACGGAAACTGCGACACTATTTCCAGTCTCATTCCATCAGAGTTTTAACCGATCAACCGCAAAGGCAAGTGCTCCATCGCCCCGACACTTCTGGGCGATTACTTAAGTGGTGCATCGAACTAATTCAATATGATATCACTTACCATCCTCGCACCACTATCAAGGGGCAAGCCATAGCTGATTTCATTGCCGAATTCACTACTAACGAAGGTAAGGACCAATCTGAAATAGCAGAAGATATCAAGTGGAATCTCTTCGTAGATGGAGCGTCAAACGAACAAGGCTCGGGGGCAGGTGTGGTGATAATCACCCCCAGGGGAAGGAAGCTGCACTACGCCCTAAGGTTGGAATTCGCTGCCACCAACAATGATGCATAATACGAAGCGGTGATAGCTGGATTAGAACTGGCCTTGGAGATTGGAGTCGGCTCTTTATGTCTCCATAGTGATTCTCAACTCATTGTAAATCAAATAATGGGAGACTTCCAGACTCGAGGAGAACGACTTACAGCATATCTAAAAAAGACCAAGCTGCTGCTCAATCAATTGAATCACTATCAAATCAAACACATTCCTCGAGAAGAGAACCAAGAGGCCGACGAACTAGCAAAGCAAGCTAGTATGAAGAACATCACTATCTTCGGAGCATTAACCATCTCAAAACAGCCGGCACCAAGTTTCGAGCAAGTGAATCTGATAGCTGCGATCGACGAAGAAACTTGGATGACTCCTATCCGGAAATATTTACAAGATGGCACACTACCCGACAGGCGTAACGAAATCAAGAAAATCTTGAGGAAAGCTTCCCGCTATACATTACAAGAAGGCATCCTCTATCGGCGCGACTTCTCTAATCCCTTATTAAGGTGTATCGCTGGAAGGGAAGCCAGGGAAGTCTTATCCAACATCCATCAAGGAAGTTGCGGAGATCACACTGGAGGGTAGACTCTGGCCAAGAAGATACTCCGATATGGATATTACTGCCCCACTTTAAACAAAGATGCCTTGGACTTCGTCAAGAGATGCGACAGATGTCAGAAATTTGCCAAGATTCCTCGACTACTCACAAATGAGATTGCTCAAATGACCAGCCCTTGGCCCTTTGCTGTATGGGGAATTGACTTGATTGGCGAACTGCCAGCGGGCCGAGGCGGAGCCAAATATGCTATAGTGGCGGTTGACTATTTCACCAAATGGGTGGAGGCGGAACCTCTAAATAAAATATCTTCGGCAAAAGTTATCAACTTCTTGATAAAAAATATTCTGTGCAGGTACGGAGTCCCACTCAAGATCATATCAGACAACGGACTTCAATTTGGCAGCGAAGAATTCGCCGATTGGTGCTAAGAGCACGGAATTCACAAAAGCTTCTCATCTGTAGCTTATCCTCCAGCAAACGGACAAGTCGAAGCAGTCAACAAGATTCTCAAAACCTTAATCAAGAAGAAACTTGAAAGGTCGAAAGGCGCTTGGGTGGACGAACTTCCTACGGCACTTTGGGCCTATCGCACATCTTACAGAACTTCAACAGGGCATACTCCTTTCTCTTTGGCATACGGATCGGAGGCCATGCTCCCAGTTGAAACTATAGTGCCCTCTCACTGCAGGATCCACTACAACCCGGAAGAGAACGAAGAACTCCTCCTCATGTCTTTGGATCTAATTGAGGAGAGAAGAAACGATGCAGCACTCAAAGCAGTAGCTCACAAGCAAAAAGTTGCAGCGCAATACAACTCCAAAGTCAAGCACCACAGCTTACAGGAAGGAGATCTCATCCTCAAGCGGATCTTCCCGCGCCCTGGAGCGCTAGATCCAATCTGGGATGGACCCTATATAATTCATAAAGATCTCCACAACGGAGCTTATATTTTGTCAACAGTGGACGGAGAGGTGTTCCAGAGGGCATGGAACATCCAACACCTCCGTCGATACTTTTCTTAACTTGTACTGCCCATATGAAGTGAAGTAACAAAGAGAATCAGTGGATGTAGGCATTTTCGTGCCGAACCACTTTAAAAATCTTGTCTCTTTTTAACTTGTTCCTTTATATCTTGGCTGCTTGTTAAGCTTTATCCTTTTATGTTGAACAAAATCGTGTATAACGACATTTCCATACTGGAACTTCACGGCGCAACCTCACCTGGACAAGACTCAACA
This sequence comes from Allium cepa, assembly GCA_030765085.1. Lineage (NCBI taxonomy): Eukaryota > Viridiplantae > Streptophyta > Magnoliopsida > Asparagales > Amaryllidaceae > Allium > Allium cepa. Next base: position 396,341,345 of record CM060938.1, on the reverse strand, counting down.
GGTACTATGCGATTCTATGCACTCGCCAATGAGACACTTTTGCTCCAGCATCCCTCTGCTGCGGGTAAACTCATTGCTCGCGACTGCCCTCAAAGCCAACTGTAATGAGCCGATTATAAGCCATTAAGAAGGCCGACTATAGCCGATGGCAGCTCATTACGGCGTTCGGCTCGCCGGCAACTGTGAACCTACTTTAAGCCCCAGCATAAGGTGTGGCCAGCCAGGGGTAGTTCACAATTGACGATCGACACCCATGCTAGCCGGCCACAGTAAATCGAATAATACCCACGATTACGGGCCATAATGGCTCGGGTAGTTAATGTGAGCGATCTCGGCTCCGATATGTCTTAAGTGTGGCTGTGGTAAAAAAGATAAACTCCCCGCGGAGGCGTAAGATGGGTGACAAATGTCTCCAAGACCCACAGCTAGGGAAAGTGACTACAAAACCCGTTTGTCATGAACTTAAGCATATCGACGACCTTCCGTGACTGGAAGTTTTACTTTTCCTATATTTCCATTCCATTTAAATAATTTTCTTGTATCCTGCATAACGGTCCCTAAAGTACAGGACACTAAATGGGAGGCATTCGCCACGAGAATCTGAGCCCGCAAACTGGGTGACAAGGCACTCAGCCGCATCCATGGTCAATTACCCAAGGTGTCCAAAGCTACCCCCGCAACCGGAAGATGAAGGGCGGTACTCTTTTCTCTTATACATAATCATGTAGCTAGGACTTATTCAAACATTGCAAGATATGAAATTATATATTAAGCAAGAACTTAGCATTAAACACAATTGAATCACTAGCACATGCACAGCTATATTTCTTATGCAACACATCAGAATAATAAAAGCATTCAAATATAGCAGAATCTGTTTATGTTATAAAATTACAGAAAGTCTTTCTTTACAAGTAATATAATTACAAGTTGCATTAATGTTTCGGACTAACATAGACAACAACCAAAATATGTGCAAGTCAAGTCAAAAAATCGGAGCTTCGCCTCCATCCCGCTAGCCCTCCGGATCTACTTAACTGCAGGATCGGAGCTCCCGGCATGATGACCAAAGGCCCCACCTGTCCAATTCAGGAAAAGAGTCCATTAAACCGACAACGAACGATCAAGTTATGAAAAGCTAAAAAGGGAAAACTCACCAACACCCGCTCCTTGGTCCTCATCGCCCAACTGCACACCGACTTCCTCCGCAGCAAGAAGCCGCATCCCCTCCTTCACCGCTACCTTCTCCTCCTTTGAAAACTAGGCGGTAACCACGTCCATCCTGAATGCCGCTCCACCTTCCTTGTCCGCATCGGCCTTGGCCTCCTCCAAAGCCCGGAGATATATCCTAGCCATGATACGGGGATAGTCATCCATCCAGGATAGATTACCCTGCTTCCGAGTATGAAAGTACATATCCTGCAACATCTCATCCATCATCCCCTCACTCTCCTCAAACTCCTTCACCCGGGCCTCGGAGGACAGCAACTTAGCGATGGCAACATCCCTCTCCGATCGATATCTCAAGCGGTCATGCTGGAGAGACCTCCTCATTTCCTCCATCTCTTCCTTTAGCCTGGCCTGAGCAAGCTCTGCGGCCTCGAGCCTCCCAGATAACTCCTCTACCTGCTCGAGATCCGCCCTCCGAACCTCGTCCACCGTAGCAATGGCTATGTCAATCCGCTCCTTGCAGGCGGCCTCCATCTTTCGCAACTCAGCCTTGCTAGCCTCCTCCATGGTTTTCTTTAGTCGTCGGGAGGCCGCCTCATGCTGAGATATCTGGATAGCCTGATCGGCAAGCTGTTTGGCCTGATCAGAGACCTGTAGCCGCAACCGGATGTTAGCATTTCCGATTTCCTCCCCAGCCTTGGCCAGTCGAGCGTGATGCTCCATTAGCCTCTTGGTTTCCTCAGCCACACGATCGATGCTTGCCTTGGCCTCATTCCCCATGGTCACAATCCGAGTAGTAAGCAAATCGAGGTCTAACGACGTAGCCTCATCAAGCACCCGTACCATGGGATTGCGGGGAAGAAGATGCTCACCTGTGACCTCGTCAAAAGAGAAGTCCTGAAAACTCGGGTCCAGATCCGGGTGGCCGGCAAATGGGTTGCGATCCAAACCAGGACGGTCTATCGGAGTGACGGTTGGATTTTCGGACGGATGGAGGGAAGGCATAAACTCAGTATCCTCCTCAGTAATATCATGGATGGGCTGGACTGGAGGCTGAGGGCCAGGTGATGGTTCAAACGAAGATCGGCCCCTCTTCCTCTTTTGCATATCTTCTTCAATAACTCCGAGAAGGGGGCGATAGCCAACTACGTCTCCAGGACGGTCACTAGGAGGCTTAGGCTTGGCAGAGGCTTTGAGTAACTTGTATTGTTCAAGGCGGTGTCGAACGTCTGAAGTCTTGGCCACCTCGCCTGCCCCTGGAATAAAGAGCAAGTGATATGAACATACAACGATCCATAATTCAATAAATATGTTAAGTTAAAAAGAGTGAGAAGGCACATCTATTATACAAACCCTGCGGAGGAGTAGGATACTGCAATAAGTCCTGAATCTCATTCCAGGATGGAAGCGAACCATAAAATATTCCTAAGTCCCTATCGTAAATGGAGTCTGCAGAAGTCAAAAGTTCACCTTGAATCGCTGGACTCGCCTTAGCTGAAGAACTCTTAAAGAATGGATCGGCGCCAGCCCCAGCCTTGTCAACCTCCTTTGCCTTCTCAACCAAAGCCGATCCTCCCTCCGACTCCCCAAAAGCTTGGCGGTAAGCATCATCTGTCCACTCATGAATCTCTCCCCCTTGCCCGGAGGTTAAGGCACCAACGCCACTACCGCTCTGTCCATCGGCTCCTTCACCCTCACCTCTATCTTCCTCCACATCTTCCTCTCCCGGAGCAATTGGGCAAGTGCTAGGAGAGGGACCATCAGACTTCTTAAGCTTCTTACCTCCAAAACGGGAGGCTTTGTAAGAGGTTCCCTCTTGCTACTTTTCACCGTGGCCCCTTCCTTGGCTTTGGCAGCCTTCTCCTCAGCCGTATCCCTCTGCTTAACCACGGACTAGTGCAGCAGGATCAAGTTGTACTCCAGGAGAGTAGCATTCTTGATCAGGAAAGAAGCCAACCTGTCCCGTCCCGAAATGGCCTTTATTTCCGCAGCCATCTAGACCAGGGAATCACTCTCCACGACCGCAAAGCCACCTGTCGCTAGCAAGAAATAGAAGCATATCAGAAGAACCAATACAGTCAGAACAAGGAAACTGTAAATAAAGTTCAACTTACAGCCAGAAGTGAAGAGGCGGAAGGAGACAGAATCGTCCTTGATAAAAAACCATTCTTTCTTAAACATGGTGAACTTTGAGTATAAGTCCAAGACCGGTTTGAAGGACATGGCCGCTTCTAAACTAACATACGGAGACCCCTTCTTGTAGCCTCTCAGATTAAACAAGTATCGGATTTCATGGTTAGAAGGGGGCGCCCATACCTCCTCTGGAAGATAACGAATAAGCACACCAGGATAGCTTAGGAATTGGGCTGGAGCTGGAGAGGGGCCACCTTTAGATAGGTAATGAAGCTGACTATCCATGCATTGATCGGAGGAATGGCCTCACACATGCAATGGTACCTACTGTATGCAAAATATCCTTCAGGGGGATTGTACGGCATCACTCCGTCTCCCGGCAACAGCATGTGAGCCCTGTCAATCCCGAAGGAACGAGAGATGACATCAAGCTGCTCCTCCTGAAGGTGCTAGGAAAACAGTCGGGCAGAGAGTTCAGAAGCTCCTAGGGGCCATACCCATCTACTAGCGACCTCGGGGCAGGTCCATGACGTTCCGGTCTTGGTTGGGCTGGGGGCATGGAGGAGGACTCTCCTTCGCCCCTAGACTTCCGTTTATCTGATCGAGTTTCTGCTTTGCGAGACATTATCTGCAAACACCGGAAGAACAAATTAAAAGGAGGAATATGGAAATACAAGCAAACAAGTTCAAAACACAAAGGTTGAGATTAAAGTCCATTCGGCATTGAAAGCCTTTAAGTTCATTCGGTAAAGCAAGGCGAGAGTTCGTTCGGCACTACACTCCCCGAACTCATCCGGTGATAATTCCATTCGGTATTTGAACACCTTATCTCATTCGGCATTCCAACCCTCAGGCTCATTCGATTCATCCGGTAAAGTAAATAATAAGCCTTCATTCGGTACACAGGGTCTCGAGTTCATTCGGTTATACAATACAGAAGTTCATTCGGCGGCAAAGGGTCTCACCTGGTTCGGCTAACACATTGATTCGGCAAAGATGAGTATTTGATTCGGCAAAAGGTTTGGCTCAGTTGGTAAGGAATAACGAGGGCACGTGGCCCCTATTTATAAGCAACTATCAACGACCGGACCAGATGGCTCGGAGTTAGAGACCGGATGGGAATAACCATGCTAAAACAAAGCACGCCATATACAGGCATATGCCCTACTTTGGGGGGAAATGTTGGGCAGGTTTTCCACCTACCACCGAATAAAGAGAGGAAAGGCATTATTGCCGATCCAAACCCTCTCCAACGCCTACCGAGCCAAAACCTACCTCCTCCTATCTGCCGAACCAAGTCCCATCTCACCACCCATCACCAACAAACTACCGGTCCAGACCACCTCCAACCGAACCAAGCCTCACCCCCAACAACCACCGGTCCAGACCACACCGAACCAACCCACACCGAACCAATCCACCGGACCAGCCTCTACCGGACCAAGCTACATCATCTACCACCGGACCAAGGCGCTACCGGACCAGAGTACTACCGGACCAGGGCATTGCCGAACCAATGTCGCCAAGCCAGATTGCTTCAGCCCAGGCCCACCAGCAGCTATATACATCCAAGATCCCTGCCCCCAGCCTCACTCTATAAATAAGGGGGCAGGGGTACAACAATGGCAGACAAGTTTGAGAGCTCAAGCACGGAAGGAACTTTCAAACAACTTTCATATATTTGTATACAAAGCTTTGTACTTGTAAACTGAAAGAAAAAGGAGAATAACATATAAAGTGGACGTAGGCAAGTTTTGGCCGAACCACTATAAATCTGTGTGTCTTTTACAGTTTAGTCCCTGCTCTTTATATATTTGCATAAATCACCCAAACCACTAGAAACAACATAAAATCAACTAATTCATACGACTTGGAGGTGTTTGTCCATTTTTTGTGCAAACACATTTAAAAGTCCTCACGGTTATGCATGTATGGAACGCATATCAAAAGTTGATTTTTAAAATAAATAAGTTCATTCTAATCCCATTTAAAAGTCCTCACGGTTATGCGTGGTTAGAAGATACTTGAACTCATTTTTTTTAAATAAAATTGGAATACTACTAATCTCATTTAAAAGTTGTAACGGTTATGCATGGTTAGTAGATATTCAAATTCCTGATATAAATATGCCACAAATAGACACAACTATATGGTTTTGTATGATGACATAATTCCCATCATTCTAAAAGTGGAATATGCGCCTAACAAAATATTTATGATTTTTGTTTGATTTTTTATTGAAATTTAATATTTATACTCAATTGAGTTTTAATGTTGAATTAATATCGATCACTTTATCTCTATTTTCTTCAACACTATTATTCTTTTGCTGATAACAAAAGGGGGAGAGAAAAGTTAAGATTTTGTCAAATAAAATCAAGCAAATATCAAATAATTTTCTATTTGCATCTAGGCTCATTTGCATATTTTTTTATGCATATATGTAGGGGGAGCTTTGTGTAGAGAGGAAGCATTTAAATAGGGGGAGCAATTAGAGCATATCAATGATCAAATACATTTAACATATTCAAAATCTTAAATATACGTTTGTAATCATCAAAAGGGGGAGATTGTTGAATATGCGCTTATATGATTTTTGTTTGATGATAATAAACATATATACATTCGTTTAAATGTATTTGTTAATGTACTATTTTATTTTTCACAGGTTAAATAAATATTTGCTGAATAAAATTAAATAACATAGAATTTGAATTCAAACGAATATTTTATTCAAACAAATATTTATTACAATTTTGAATAGTACAAATTCAAGCTCTCACTATACACTATACAACTTTGATATAAATTCAATTACATCACAATTTCACATTTACAAATGTCCTCACTACATATCGCTCATTCACTCATATTTTAATCTTCAACTTCATTCCAGTTAGAATCCAGCATTTTTAATCTGAGCAATCTGCAAAAATATTCACTAACGCAGTAAAATTGAAAAAGAAATATTTTTGCAATATAAAATAAAATATGATTTTTGAAAATATTATTTGCCTCGGTTATTTGGGTTGTTCGTCATCATTTATATTTCAATTCATCACACACGAACAGCTTATGACATATGCAGTGTATCACTGTATATGCCACAAGGCCGTGCACACCGATATATACTTGAAAATGCTACAGGGACAGGTGGGCACAAGGTCAAACCCAAATAAAAAGACGGGTTCAACTCAGGTGCAATATAATTAAAGTCTCGACATCAGCACAAGTCAAACCCGAGTTTTAAAACTGGATTCAACACAGGTGCACTTAAAAATGTGCAAGTATGGAAAAACGGTCTCGACGACTAAAACAAGTCTCGACCAAAAATCAGTGACATAAGTCAAAGCCCGAATCCAAACTACATCAAACAGTGACAATATGTATGGGGCAATGCACAAGAGGCTAAAGCACAATACCACAAACATTACAGCAAAGCAAATCCAGGTCGAACAAAAACTATATCAAACAGTGGCAAAAGCATGTACATTGATGCACACATCCATGAACACACATATATGGTCTGAAACTCAAATGACTCAACAATGCACAAGTAACACGGCGAACATGACAGCAAGCAACAGTGCATAATGGTCAAGACAGCTACAATGAAGCTGCAGTAATTCGAAGCAACTAATCGACCCAAATCGAACTACAATAACCAGTGCAACAAATAAATCAATTCTGCAACACTGAATCAGATGAACCAGCAAAGGGAAAAGACTGGAAGACACAAATACAATGCAAATGGACACATGTGAAATAAGTGAATCAAGATACCAGACGAGTAAAACAAGTGACTTGATGAATTTAACACCAAGACCACAAGAGATATCAACAAGCACAAAAATGATACAAGTGATAAAATATCAGAAGTAACCAAAGTAGCAGTTTTTACAAAAATAAGAAAATACTCAAAGAAACATTTTCAAATCAGGTCAGAGACAACTACAAGCCCAAGTGAAACCAGACCACAAAGCCAAGCATGATACAGTGGTGATGCAATGCAAACAACAGTAATGCTCAGGTTCAACTAACTTCAAATCCATCGGTGTGCAAAGAGCTCGAGCACAAGATATGACGACTATACAATGCAAATACCAATGATGCAACCAAGCACAAATCACTTACAACATGTATGCAGCCCAATGAACCAGTGACAACAAAGTGACTCAAGCAACAACAGAGGCATCAATATGGCAGTATCAGTGATTGGAGCCGAAGCAGTAGCAATCAAAGAGTCAACCAAGTCAAAGCCGTATTTTAATCAAACAAGTCAACAGAAAAAGTCACAAATTAAAGTCAGATTCAAGCCGTGGTCATCATAGAATGAGTCAATGCCATGAATGACAAGCAACAAAAAATATACGTTTTTGAAGAAGTCAGAATCAATCCCAAACATCCAAGTAAATACGAATGGCCGATCAAACAGGATTGAAAAAATCAAATATATTTTGTGCGAACGAAAGACTAAGGGATCGAACCCTATAAATTGAAATCATCATCGGCAATTTTATCTATCGAGTTCAAGTACGAAAATACAAAAGCACAAAAGCATAAAATTACTTACCGAAGCAAGTTCGAACTCGATCAATTTCAAGAGCCGAGAGCAAAACAGAGAAGCCAAGCAATCGACGAAAGAAACAACTGAAAATCATCTTTCGATTGAGCAACCAAAGGTCGGCGCTTCAGAAAACCCTAATTTAAGAGGACGGGATCGAAGGGACGAAGCCCTAGTTAAGTTGCAAAGAGGAACGACCACCATAAACAAACGAAGCAAACAAAAGGAGACGGGCCATAAATTATAAAACAAGAAAGGGGGCCGGACTTTAATTTTAAAGTTGGACTTTATAATTATAAAGGGCTTTAAATTTAAATAGGGTTATTTTGTTATTTTGTTTTAAATTGTTTTTTTAATTGTATTTTCTTTTTAAACCGTTTTAAATTTCCAGTCGTGTGACTAGGGGACATGCTACGTGGCATAGCTTGAGAATTCGCAACTCGGTGGTTTAGTTGTGGCAAGGTTTTGAGCGTAGAGTTAGATTAGTCAATAGCGGGTATAGCAAGTTTACGTGTGTAAGCGAGGGACTATCTAATTTCTAGTAGAAACCTTGGGAGCAGCACGTAGGCAGGGTTTTGCCGAAGCTGGATAAATTCGGTGTCGTTCTATTTCTGCGTTTATTATTCTACTATTATCTGTGCTGCTAATGTTCTGTGATCTGTGTTGAAATTATTTTATAAGCTTCCGCGATTAATTTCTATAATTTATACCATCACCCTATTCACCCCCCATCTAAGGTGAAATCGATCCTACAAGTGGTATCAGAGCTAGGAACAAAAGCCGTTTTTGTTTTAAATTTTTTTACAAAAATCAATTTTTGTTTTAAAAATTCGTGTTTTAAAAATTGGTTTTTGTTTTAAAAATTTGAATTTTTGAAATGGCTTCTTTTAATAATACTTTTGTTGAGGGTCGTTCCAATATTATTCCTTCTATTTTCGATGGAACAGATTTTTTGAATTGGAAATTGAAAATGGAATTTTATTTAAAATCTATTAATATTAAATGTTGGGATATTATTGAAAATGGGTGTGTCATAACAGATAAGAAAATTATCTCGATTAATGCTCTTGCTATGCATATAATATATTCTCATATTAATCAAGATAATTTTAATTTCATTTCTCATTGTGAAAATGCACAAGAAATCTGGAATACTTTCGATGCAATATATGGTGCAAAAGTCAACAGCAATGAGAAGTCCTCCACAACTGACTCAGTTAAAGAAATGTGCTTAACAAGATTGGTAAATAGCAGTTGTGATGAGGATGATGATGATGGAGCAGCCGAGCTGGCATTAATAACGAAGAAATTCAAAAGGTGGAATCACAAATACGGAAATCCAGCTCTAAATAAAAAATTAAAAAGCAGAATAATCAAAGCACTGGACAACTTGGAAGAACACGGGATCACTTGCAACAAACCCGGTGATATCAAGCCCAATTATCCCCGATTTCAGCTCGACAAAGAAAAGAAATCAAAACGAAGATGTTTTAGAGCCATGTGGAATAAAAGCGATAGCAGTGAAAGTGAGAAAGCAGATATGTGCCTTCATGGGAATATAACCGATAGCGACGATGATGAGCCAAGCGAGGTATCAAAACTCACTCACTCTGAATTACTTATTTATTTCCACGAAGTAAATGGCTGTTTTGAACGACTTAGGCAGAAATATGCTAAACTTGAATCACAAAAAGTTACTTTGATAGAATTAAATTAACAACTTGACCAATTAGTTAAAACCTATCAAAGTAGGATCCCTAAGTGTGATAAGTGTCCAACATTTGATGTAGAAATTAAAAAGATCAGAAATTAAAATGAAATCGCTTGAAAATGAAATTCTTATTTTAAAAGAGAATGAAAATACTAGAAGAGAGAATTCTATTAAAAAGTGTACACAATTGTTAAACGAAAATGAGTCTCTCAAAACACAAGTCCAACAATTGTCAACGACTTTAGATAAATTTTCAAAAAGTGAAAAATCGTTGAATATGCTATTAGGAAAGCAAACTGTTAATACGGTTAGAAAAGGACTTGGAGATAATCAATCTAAAATTGTTGAAAACAAGATTAATCAAGAAAATTCATTGTGCACAATTTGTAGGAAATATGGACACAATCACAATAATTGTTGGTATAGACCCAAATAATCGTTTTCAACTCTTATTTGATTTAAAAAAAGGATTTTAGGTTGTTTTTAATTGTTTTTAGTTTAGTTTGTTTTAGTTTCTTCTTTTTCATTTCAACGTGCCAAAAGCAGAATATCAAACAGAAGAAGTGTTTGCCAAAAATAAGTGCTTGCCTGCTTGCTTAAAAAAAAATCTACCGAATAAAAATAAATTGCTAATAATCTGCACGCTCCGGTATTGTGCTTTCATATCTTGTTTTTAATTTGAATTGCATTGTTGGTTGCTTGCATTTTCATTTATTTCTACTACTAATAAAGAAAATTGGTTGAACTAAATTTACTCAGTGTCTTTTTGAAATTCCAAAAATGCCATTTCTTTTCGTTTACATGTTTGCACTCAATCAAAATATCGACGTATGCAAATAATATAAACAACCCGTGTACAAAGCACGGGCTCATGCTAGTATATATAAAAAAAAATTCAAAGTCCAAAAACAACTTCATTTTAGTTGCATTGTAAATTGACATTTAATTTTTGCGTGCATTCATCACATTTTATTTTCTTTTTTAAGGCCATACCCCAATTCACATAAGATGGAGGATTTCATCACCCTTTCCATAGCCCACAAAGCATTTCATCGTAGAATTTGACTAATAATAAAGGTTAGACATTCGACTTAAGGGTGTCGCGGCCTCGTCTAAGGCTTAACTGTATCTTCACAATTGTATTCTTTGAACAATTTTATTTCTTGGTGTCTAGGCTAGGACAGAGTAATAACCAGTTATAAAAATTACGGTGATTCAAAAATATTATACTGGTTGTTCCTCTGAAGATACTTAAACCTTCGGTTGCATTACTACAGTGATACGTGGTGCACCATTAACCCTTGCCTATTACGTGACTGAGAAATATTTTTGTTGATTTAAGACAAAGTGTTATTATACAGTTTTGGATCAGGAGCTACTAAGGACAGAAAACTGTAATTAAGTTCATTGCATTCATTTAGTTGCATTAGTTTATGCATATCAAAAAAAGGAAAAAAAATCCAAAATCCAAAAAAAATTGTAAATTTTACTTAATTTGGTTTGTAATCCAAAATAAAATAAAAAAATCATTCTTTTATTTCCCTAGAAAATTTTCAACCAAAAACAAAAATTCAAAATATATATATATATATATATATAATCTTTTCAAAAACAAGAAAAAAAATTTGAAAATTCAAAAACAAAAACCAAAATCAAATTTCTCTTTTCTAAAAAAAAAAAAAACAAGATCCTTTTGGCAAAAATTTGAAAGTTTGAAAATTCAAAAACAAAAAAAAAATTCATAAAAAACATATAAAACTTTGAAGAGACAAAAACAAAACAAAAATCAAACTTTTCGTTTGAAACTAAATTTCATTTGGTAACTATTTTTCTTCCTTTAAAAAAACAAAAATAATTTTTCACTTTATTTTTCAAATCTTCTTTCATTCTCTAAACTCGATTCTAACTTCTTTCTCTTCTCGACTTTCACTTGTGCATGAGTACTTGGACTCGTTATACAACAACAAATCGTTGAACTCGCAACTCAACAACTAATCGTTTAACTCGAACAGATGATCCTTCTGAAATGGCGAATGAGAACACCTCTTAAATTCTTATGGATAAAATCTTTCCCGATAGAGTTTCTGTTCCATCTTGCATCACGTTACCTGCCCCTATTGGTGACCATTTTGAAATTCATTCAAACCATACTACCACAGTTCTGAAATTTGGCAATTTTGAAAACGATGACCCATATATTTTCTTGACTAAATGCGAAAAAGTTTATGCAACCATAAAACTCCAACAACTTTTCGATGACCGAATCAAACTTTGATTAATCGCATTCGCTCTTACGGATACGTTGAAAAATGGTTGCTTGCGCCAAAATTGGTCACAAACACCCAATATCGTGAAAGCACCCGTTTATGAACACAAATCAGCAACAATCAACATAGAACTCAGATCTAAGCAATAAAAATCACAATAATTCACAAATAACAATCACAAACACAAGATTTATAGTGGATCGGCGATCTTGCCTACGTCCACTCTGAAGCTTATGTCTTTATTGATTCACTTGATGATTCCAATCGATTACAGCGGATTACAATTGATGATAGCTTTCAAATCTGATTACAACAGCGATAGTTAAGTACGGAATTAAATCCGGCAGAGTCTGGGCATTGAATGGCCAAAAGATCCCCTTTCTGTAGCCTTCAGGGTGCTATTTATAGGCGTTGGAGGCCCAGATCTTGCTCAAACTTCGGGAGACTTTTTCTGGCACATGAGTGGGCCCACGCGACCGACCCCACCAACTTTCGACTCGATCTGACGATCAAAAAATGACCCAATCGAGCTGAAACTTGGCAGGAACAAACTTTACCTTGTATGGAAGCTACTGTGAAAATTTCGTTGCATTTGGATCAGTGGTTAACGAGATATGACCGATACGAATTGGAGTGTTTCGGTTGGCTTTTAGTTCGAACCGATTACTTCGAATCCATCCATTCGAATCGATGGATGCACGTGCCTTTGAGACGACGTGGCGCGCACATCTCGCATCGAGCCGCCTTTTGCTCCGAGTTGACCGCTTCGACTCCATGAGTTTCACCTCGTTTGTATCGATGACCGTTGTATTGCTCGAATCCACCAATGACGTGTACTTCGCTTCGATTCGTAGTTCGCCCACTTCGTATCGATAGAGGTGGTGTCTTTCGTATCGATGGAAGTTGTCTCCATTCGATCGATACGAACAAGCGTACTTGGGATGGATATGAAGTGAGAACAAATGATGGATACGAACCGAGGTTTATGGATGGTGCATCGATGGATGCGAAGCGGTGTGGGTTGACTGATGCGAACTTCATCGATTCGAACCTGGTGGATACGAATCTGATGGATTCGAATGGCTCTAAACTCAATGGATACGAACATGCTGAGGTGATGCCCATTTGATCGACTCGAAACCGATCGACTCGAATTGACCGATATCATGCCTGATCGGTTCGAACTCGATCGACTCGAAGCATATGCAAACCGATGGATTCGAACAAGATGGATACGAATCCTATGGATTCGAAATGAGCATCTCCTCAACTTTTTGATGGGTTCGAACAGCATACTTTAGCTAACTTGCATCGATCATATCTCGTTCATACGAACTCCGATTAACCTGAAACTTGGAACGCTGGTTCCCATGACTTTGCATGTCATGTCCTATCAATTGTGGCCTGATCCGGGCTCGGACAAAATTCATCGATATCCATAGCGAAGCAAAGTACAACCAATCTTTGAGATGATCTGTCTTTAGTTTTCGATTGATCTTTTGGTATCACGGCTTTGCCAAAAAGCGGGATAACATTTGCCCCTCAAAATATGCCTTGCGGTAGGAAGACATGTTTTGTAATGCCATGAGCTGGATGTTCATATCCTGTTGATGTCCTGCAAAGGAATTTACAGTTTTATGTGACCTCAAATGACGACCGTTCGGGATCGAGATATTTGAGATGAAGTGCGACCGTTCATGGTCAAGCGCCTAACTTCAAATGACGATCGTTTGGGATCGAGCCATTTGAGGTGAAGTGCGACCGTGCGCGATCAAGTGGCGGACCTCAAATGACGACCATTCGTGATCGAGCCATTTGAGGTGAGGTGAGTTGTGCCGTTCAGGGCGAGTTGTGACCGTTCGAGGTCGGGTGCCGTTCGAGGCGAATTGTGACCGTTCGAGGTCGGGTGCCATTCGAGGCGAATTATGACCGTTCGAGGTCGGGTGCCATTCGAGGCGAGAAAGTATGCCCGAGAGGTCTTGGTATTACCGGTGCCAGGGTCACGTTCGGGTGAGTTCCTGCATCATTTGTGTGCCTATTGAAGGCGAATAAGTGTGCCCGGGGGGGGGGGGGAGGGGGCTTGGTATTGTTGATACCAGGTTCATGTTCGAGTGGGTCCCTGGATCGTTTGTCAGAGCGGCATATCGCGATCTCAGAGCATGCCTAAGGACCGTTCGTGACCCCGTACATGTGTAAGTAGCTTAGCCATTTCAGAATTATCTGAACCAAATATCCATTCAACTGACGAGTTTTAAAATAGAAATGTCCAAACAAACAAACTCTAAATGTCTAAATCAAAACGAAACAAAAGCAAAGCAAGGATATCAAAGTGTAAGTTCCCACTACGAAACGGTCAATGATCATTCAGAGCATGCCTGGGGGTCGTTCGCGATCTCATACATGTGTAAATGATTTAATTGTGTTAGTAGGAAGCTTACGACTTGTCCATTGTTATTTCAATCAATTGATAATCATACAGTGTCCCGGTTCAAGGCCACCCCTGGCTGATGTAGACGTTGGTCGCTCTGGCTCCACCGTTGGAGCTCGCCTTCTCACGTATTGAAGCAGCATGCCATTCCTGATGTGCCCTTCTACCTCATCTTTCAGATGCCTACAGTCATTAGTGTTATGACCGTTCAATTCATGAAATACACAAAACTTATCTGATTTTCTTTCGTCGGAAGTTGGATCCCTTCGCATCGATCTACGATACGGAATCTGCTCTTTGGTATCCTGATAAATTCGTTCCAAACTCTCATTCAGCTCAGTGTAAGTGGTGAATAGCCGCTCCCTCCGTTGCCGCTTTGACCTGTCCCCGTCATTCTCAGTCTTTCTTTTACCTCTACTAGTTTCCGCGCCTTTCTCAGGGGGATTTCCTCCTTTGATCGCATAAATATCAAGTCCTTCTCCTTCTTCTCTTTCGGTGTTTGCATCTTCCAGTCGTAAAAACTTTTCTGCCTCGTCGTAGAATTCCCCTAGATCCACAGGTGGATCTTTAGTCAATGAATTTTTGAACTCTGTGCCGTCGGCTACTCCAGACACAGCTGCCATTACCACCATAGATGGATCTGCTCGATCCACCGAAGCTGTTGCTGCATTGAAACGCGTTAGATAACTCCTTAAAGTCTCTCCGGCTTTCTGTTTTAGAGTTGCCAAAGTCATCACATTCTTGGGTCTCGCAATGTGAGCCCTGAATTGCCACATATATCTCTTAGTTAAATCATTCCATGTTCCGATAGATCCACTCTCTAGTCGCCTAAACCATAACGCTGCAATATCCACCAAGTACAATGGAAAGCACCGGGTCATAACCTCCTCTGATGCTCCCAGCACTTCCATATGCCTCATATACTTCGTGAGATGAACCGTGAGGTCCGTTCTCCCGTTATACATGTCCAACGATGGTAACTTGAAATCCGGTGGGTTCCTAGCTCGTCTGATTGCTGGAGTAAAAGGACTCCTATTAACATCCTCCAAATCTTTGTTTACCAAACCGCCTCTCATAGCTCTTCTAACCATCTCTGCCAATCTGTCATTGTCTCCGAGATGCAATCTTCGTTCACCACTTTCAACCTGCCCCCCGAGTTCACGAGGGAACTCCGGGATCTGCCCCCTTGACTGAGCGTTCACTCCTCTGCTACTCCCAGGTTGCGCAGATGCTCCTCTCTCTCTCTCCGGGACTGGATCAACATTCTCCATGTGCGTGCCCCCTAGTTCAGGTGCTACGCCGGACGGTCCTGCTCCGTTTTGAACTCCATCAGCTTCTCTATTCTGTGCTCCAAGTTGTCCTATCTGTTGAAATAAACTCTAGATCAACTCCTCCTATTTTTTCATCATTGTCTCCATCTCATCCCTAGTGATGAAGACCGATGCTTGATTCGCTCCTGAAGAAGCCTCTTGACTTCCTTCGTGTTCACTTCTCTCTGGACTTTGTTTCTTACTTGTTTGTCTCGTCATGGTTCTTAGATCTAAATTCTTAAGTCTTCAAATTCAACTTATACTGAATCAGCTTTTCTCAGTTAAAGCACCAAAATGTTTGCGCCAAAATTGGTCACAAACACCCAATATCGTGAAAGCACCCGTTTATGAACACAAATCGGCAACAATCAATATAGAACTCAGATCTAAGCAATAAAAATCACACTAATTCACAAATAACAATCACAAACACAGGATTTATAGTGGTTCGGTGATCTTGCCTACGTCCACTCTGAAGCTTATGTCTTTATTGATTCACTTGATGATTCCAATCGGTTATAGCGGATTACAATTGATGATAGCTTTCAAATCTGATTACAACAGCGATAATGAAGTACGGAATTGAATCCGGCAGAGTCTGGGCATTGGATGGCCAAAAGAACCCCTTTCTGTAGCCTTTAGGGTGCTATTTATAGGCGTTGGAGGCCCAGATCTTGCTCAAACTTCGGGAGACTTTTTTTGGCACGTGAGTGGGCCCACGTGACCGACCCCACCAAGTTTCGACTCGATCTGAGATCGATTCGAATTCCATTTGAATCGATCAAAAAATGACCCAATCGAGCTGAAACTTGGCAGGAACAAACTTTACATTGTATGGAAGCTACTGTGAAAATTTCGTTGCATTTGGATCAGTGGTTAACGAGATATGACTGATACGAATTGGAGTGTTTCGGTTGGCTGTTTAGTCCGAACCGATTACTTCGAATCCATCCATTCAAATCGATGGATGCACGTGCCTTCGAGGCGACGTGGCGCGCACATCTCGCTTCGATCCACCTTTTGCTCCGAGTTGACCGCTTCGACTCCATGAGTTTCGCCTCGTTTGTAACGATGACCGTTGTATTTCTCGAATCCACCAATGATGTGTACTTCACTTTGGTTCGTAGTTCGCCCACTTCGTATCGATAGAGGTGGTGTCTTTCGTATCGATAGAAGTTGTCTCCATTCGATCGATACGAACAAGCGTACTTGGGATGGATACGAAGTGAGAACAACTGATGGATACGAACCAAGGTTTATGGATGGTGCATCGATGGACGCGAAGCGGTGTGGGTTGACCGATGCGAACTTCATCGATTTGAACCTGGTGGATACGAATCTGATGGATTCGAATAGCTCTAAACTCAATGGATACGAACATGCTGAGGTGATGCCCATTTGATCGATTCGAAACCGATCGACTCGAACTGACCGATATCATGCCTGATCGGTTCGAACTCGATCGACTCGAAGCATATGCAAACCGACGGATTCGAACAAGATGGATACGAATCCTATGGGTTCGAAATGAGCATCTCCTCAACTTTTTGATGGGTTCGAACAGCATACTTTAGCTAACTTGCATCGACCATATCTCGTTCATACGAACTCCGATTAACTTGAAATTTGGAACACTGGTTTCCATGACTTTGCCTGTCATGTCCTATCAATTGTGGCCTGATCCGGGCTCGGACAAAATTCATCGATATCCACAGCGAAGCAAAGTACAACCAATCTTTGAGATGAACTGTCTTTGATTTTCGACCGATCTTTTGGTATCACGGCTTTGCCAAAAAGCGGGATAACAATGGTCGCATAGCTTACCATTGAACGCGATTAAAATTTGGGAAGAATTCGTAAAAGCTTTCTTAAACATGTTTTACCCCTTGGAAAAAACGAACAGAATCCGAGACGAAATTGTAAATTTTCATCAATTCAAGGGAGAACCATTTGGAAAATATTTTGAAAGATTCAAAGAGTTTTTGATAAAATATCCATACGTTAACTTCGACAAATGGACCATTTGCCAAATCTTATACGAGAACTCGAAAACAGCTCACGAACCATGCTCAAATCAATGTGCCAAGGCAACTTTCTTGCCCAATATCACAACGATGTTTGGAAATTTCTTGAAAACCTCACCGAAAAATCATCCCAATGGGAACGCTCAAATGAAAAATCAATTTACTCACGATCAAGTGCACGCTCGATAGGATATTCTTTTGCTTTGGAAGCTAAGATCGACGCAATGATTAAAAAATTTGATAACATTTTCCATTGAATCAAATGAACCAAGCTTCCCAACCGATGTGTTATAAATGCAACGATCCTAATCATATAGCCGATCAGTATTCCAATTCTGTCAAAAAAATCAAGGCTTTCAATAAAGCCAAAAATGACCTGTTTACTCCAACTTACAATTCTGGTTGGAGAAATCACCCAAATGTTGCATGAAACCAAAACAATCTCAACACGAATACGGTTCGTCCCAATTTTAAAGCATTTTCAAATAATGTTTGAATCCTCCCTTTCAGCCCAACAATTTTCAACCAAACTTTGTGGATCCATCTCATAATCAACCGCAACAATCAAATTTTCAACCAAATTCTGCTCATCCTCCCCAAGACAATAAAGGTTTAACGTCGCATGAGAAAACTCTTGAAACATTGGCTAAAGCAACTACTCAAAGCCTTCAATCGAACAGCAATTTGCAAAATTTATTGACCTCATGTATGCAAAACACAAACCAATCAATTGCAAAACTCGAAATGAAAATGAGTCGATTAGCCACGTCTGTAAGTGAACGCGAACGAGGAGCATTCCCAAGCCAACCCTTTCCAAATCCCAGAAATCAAAACACATTCAAATCAAGCCCATGTAGTTCAAGATAGCAACGTCACCCAATTGAATGCTATCACAACTTTACGTTCCGGTAAACAAATTGATAATCAAGTTGTTAACCCAAACGATTTAGCAAAAACCTCTATCGACACTTCAAAAACAACAAACGAATCAGAACAAATCGTGCTGCCAAACGTTGAATTGAATGCCAATCAAAATTATTCTTCTACTCGGGTAGACCCGCTTACCGAATATCGTGTTCCATTTCCACATCGCCTTCGACCCAAGAAACACTCGGACCAAATGAAAAGATGTTGGAAACTTTTAAGTAAGTGAAAATTAACATCCTGCTTCTTGACATCATTGTTCAGAAAATCCCGACTTTAAAGAAATTTCTTAAGGACTAGTACACCCAAAGGCGACACACACAAGTGCCAAAAAAAGTCTTCTTAGCCACAAGTTTAAGTGAAGTCTTGTACGAATCCAAGCCTGTCAAATACAAAGATCCTGGTTGCCCTATGATTTCATGTATAATTAGAGGCAAGATGATTTAACAAATGTTTGATAACTTAGGCATGAGTGTCAACTTGATTCCACACTCCATGTATGAATAATTAGGCTTAGATAAGCTCAAATCCACAAAAGTTATGCTTCAATTCCTCGATCGTTCCATTAGGAAGCCCGTGGGAGAAATCGAAGATGTGCTCATTCGAGTAAGGCAATTCATATTCCCCGTTGACTTTATCGTTCTCGAAACACAACCTGTGACAAATCCCACGAGTCAAATTCCATTGATTTTAGGCCGACCATTCTTAGCCACCTCAAATGCCTTAATCAATTATCGTAACAGATCGATGAAAATCTCTTTTGAAAACATGACTTTGGATCTCAACATTTTCAATCTTGAAAGCCAATCGAATGGACCTCGTAACCAAACGTTGGAATAATTCCATTCATGACAACTTTAAAATGAGATACTTGATCTTAACGATGAACGCGAGGCCAAGTACAAAAAATCATTTCAAGAAATTCCCAACGAGATTGAATACACTCTTTCTTTTGAATCGCTTCCAGTTGAGTCCGAATCTCAACCTAACTCTTTGATCGAAAAACTCCAGAAGTTGGACCTCAAACCACTTTTCGATCACCTTAAGTACGCTGTTGGATGCGTTTCCAAGCAATGCCGAACCATCCCCTCTCCAGGCACTGCCGATCCAAGCTCCACTTCCAAGCACTGCCGAACCATCTTTCCTCCACGCACTGCCGGTCCAAGCTCCACTTCCAAGCAATGCCGAACCATCCCCTCTCCAAACACTACCGGTCCAAGCTCCACTTCCAAGCAATGTCGGACCAGAGTGCTACCGAACCAGCTACCTCCTTCCACTGTCGAACCAGAAGCAAGGTAGGCCACGACCGGATCACTCTCCACCGGGCCAAGTCCTACCGGACCAAGGCGTTCTGGACCAACTTTGCCAGGCCAGATTGCATTAGCCCAGGCCCACCAGCAACTATATACATCCAAGACCCCTGCCCCCATCCCCACTCTATAAATAGAGGGGCAGGGGTACAACGAAGAGGACAAGTTTGAGAGCTCAAGCGCGTATAGAACTTTCAAACAACTTTCAGATACTTGTAATAAAAGCTTTGTACTTGTAACCTGAAAAGTAAAGGAGAATAACATATAAAGTGGACGTAGGCACATTCTGGCCGAACCACTATAAATCTGCGTGTCTTTTACAGTTTAGTCCATATATTTTATATATTTGCATAAATCACCCAAATCACTAAGAACAACGTATAATCAACTAAATCATACGACTTGGAGGTGTTTGCCCATTTTTTGTGCAAACATTTTTGGTGCTTTCACTGAGAACTCGAGCTAGAAGCTTCAGCTTCTCCACCTCAGCCTTCTTCCAAACAGCTTCGCTCATTGCTTGGAAAACATGCCTCCCAGGCAGAAGAAAGATGTTAACAATGGAAAAAACGTCACGACTAGCAGTATTCCAAATCCAGTAATCACAGATCAAGGGAATCGTTCCGTTCCAACAGCAAATGGAAATCAGGCAAATCCGACAGCCCCCGCCACGGAGTAACCAATTACTAGGGCAGATCTGGACAGGGTCGTGGCTGAAGTAACTAACCGCTTCACATTGCAACAAGAAGCCTTGGTGGACCAACTCATGTTACGCTTAAGGGATGCTGAAGAATCCAACCGCAACACCGAATCATGGGGCGAGTCCCAGTTTGGAGGGTCTGGGAGGCGACAAAGATCTTTCTTCTTCGAAGAGGCTAACAACAGAAACATCAATGGTAGGAGCCAAGCCCAGACTCAGCCCGAATTCTGACCCGAGGAAACGCTTGGAACCGAACCCAACGGGGGAGGTACCAGGCAGGGATCGGATGTGGCTGAGCCTGTCATGCTACCTAACCATGGGAACACCAATGAACGGGGCCGAGCTGGAGTCCAGCCCGAAGTTGGACCCGACGAAATGCTTAGAACAGAGCACAGCAGGAGAAGGTCGAGGCAAGGGCCAACTGTGGCTGACCCCAGCGTGCTCCTGGAAGACCGAAGACAACCACCGGAAAATGTTAGGAGTAATAAACGGTACCATCCCTACAGGTCATCCGGACGGAGTCGATCCCACAGAGAAGAACCAAACTCATTTCTATTTGCTCCAAATTTTGATGAAAGGATGGCGCGATTGTTCAGAGCGTGTGTCCGACGGGATCAAAGAGATCGAGGGATAGGCGCTAGGGTAACTAGCCCCTTCACCCGCAATATCGAAATTGCCATCACCCCCCGAAAATGGAAAAAGCCAACAATGTAGCCTTACAAGGGAACCTCTGACCCCGTCGTACACTTACAGAGATACACACAGCATATGCTCATGAGCGGAGCGACAGAAGGTGTATTGTGTAAATGCTTTCCACTTTTCTTGGCCGATCTAGCTACCTCTTGGTTCTTCCATCAACCCCAAGGATCCATCAGCTCATGGGAAATGTTGAAAGAAAAGTTCATCAGCCAATTCCGCATTCATGTGGAACAACCCAAGGACGCTTACTCCTTATGCAATATCAAACAAAAGCCCGAAGAAACGGTGCAACAATATCTAACCCGATTCAATGCCGCAGCAGCCGCAGTTCAGGATGCTGATGAGAAACTTATCCTAATGGCTCTCTGCAGTGGTGTGCATCCGGATACTAAATTTTCTAGGAGACTAACAAAAGAAAAGCCAGCTACCTTACCTGATTTCTTCCATGAAGCCGGAAAATATATGAGACTTGAAGACGCTGCCATTGAAAGGCAGACAGGGCAACAAACTAAGGCAGCTCATGGCAACGCACCCACAGTAGCAAAGGACGTTCAAAGAAATGACACCAGAGATAGTGCTGGGGGAAGGAAGGGAGAAAAACGTTTGTATAGGCCAGGACCGATATTTGACTCTTACACTCCTTTGAATGAAACAATCGAAAACATCTTCTTGGCCACCGAAGACGAGGTTAGATACAAGCGCCCTCCACACAAGAAGGAATCAGACAACGCAGTTAAGTCTGGAAAGTTCTGCCACTTCCACGAATCTCATGGGCATGACACAAATGAATGCCATCACCTCTGGGACTTAATTGAAGAACACATCAGAAGGAAGAGGTTGGAGCGCTATGTGAAAGGTCAGAACAGGACTTCAACTCCTGCCAATGAGAAAGCAGGGCTACCCCTCCCAGAAGTAGGCGGAGGAAATCGCAACACCAGCGGCTCTAGTCAAGAGAAGATAGTGGTCCATACCATATCAGGAGGACCACACATCGCCGACAGTAGCTGGGCAGAGGTGGAAAGATACGGTAAGTCACTTAGAAACAATGAAGGCTATATTAATTCTGTTATGGAAGAACGCCACCCGAAACGAAAAGAGGATGATGGCATCACATTCAGTAGGCGTGATTTAGAGGGAAGGCAGTACCCTCACATGGATCCTATGGTCATTTCTGCCTGGTTCAGTCCGGCCAAAGTTTTCCAAATTCTAGTAGACACTAGCAGCTCAGTAAATATCCTATTTAAGCATGCTTTCGACAAAATGAAGCTGTCAATGAAAGATGTGTCTCCCTGCACCAAACCACTGTTTCACGGGGGATGCGAAGATGCCCCTCGGGCAACTAGACCTCTTTGTCGAAATAGGAAGTCATCCTCGCTCCGTTGTGCGGAAACAAACATTTGTGCTGATAGAAAACCACTCGGCCTACAATGCCTTTTTAGGAAGACCAGCCTTGTTTGACTTCCAAATTGTCTTGGCCCCATGGTGCCTGAAGATGAAATTTCCAACAGACAATAGAACAGGTGAGGTAGAAGGAGATCAAGACGCTGTTTGAGACTGCTATGTAACTGAGCTTCGCAATAACCGCAGAAAGGATAGGGGGAAGAATGCAGAGACTTCTCTCTGCAAGAAAAACTTGGAAGCATAGCAACTAAAGAAAGCCCCTCCTCTTCGATATACCAGTGATCTTTTCAATGAATTAGACCCAAGGGACAAAGAGGAGGAGGCCACCGCCGAGCCTGCAGAGGCTATGGAATTTGTATCTGTAGACAAACACAACCCAAGTAGACTGCTGAGAGTCGGGTCTCAGTTAAAAGCGGAATTGAAGGATCAACTCATCGATTTTCTTCGCCACAACTTGGATGTATTTGCATGGACGCACGCTGACATGACTGGAATCTCCCCAGACGTAGCATGCCACGTACTGAACATCGATCCTACCAAGGTGCCGGTAAAACAAAAAAAGAGAATCATCGGGGCAGAACAATCAGCAGCCCTCGAGGAAGAAGTAAAGAACCTACTTGCCAATAACTTCATACGAGAAGCCATCTACCCAAAATGGATCGCCAACCCTGTACTGGTAAAGAAGGCTAACGGGAAGTGGCGAACGTGTATTGACTTCTCCAACTTGAATGACGCTTGCCCGAAGGATTGCTTCCCACTCCCCCGAATTGATCAGCTTGTAGATAGCACAGCCGGGCACGAACTCTTATCTTTTATGGACGCATACTCAGGATATAACAAAATTTCCATGCACGCCCCCGATCAAGACCTCACTAGTTTCATCACTGACCGGGGATTATACTGCTACAGGGTAATGCCTTTTGGACTTAAAAACGCCGGAGCTACTTATCAGCGCCTCGTCAACAAGATGTTTGCGGAACTAATAGGACGAACTATGAAAATTTATGTGGACGACATGCTAGTAAAGTCAAGAAAAGCCATCGACCACGTGAGCCACCTGGACGAGATGTTTCAAGTACTTCGTCGATATGGAATGAAGCTAAATCCTCTAAAGTGCTCCTTCGGAGTATCTTCGGGAAAGATCTTAGGATTCATCGTCCATGCCAGAGGAATTGAAGCGAACCCTGAACAAGTCCAGGCGCTGAAGGAAGTCAAGATACCTTCCACTCGAAGAGAAATGCAAAGCCTAAATGGGAAAGTGGCCGCCCTGAGCAGATTCATCTCTAAAGCGACTGACAAGTGTGTCCCTTTCTTCGAAGCTATAAAGAAAGACAAGGGAAAGTTCGAATGGACTGACGAATGCGTAACGGCCTTCCACAACCTAATCGAACACCTCCAGAGACCACCAGTACTCTCAACTCCAAATGAAGGCGAAGAGCTATACCTATACCTTGCTGTGTCGTCTCATGCTCTAAGTTCCGCTTTGATAAGAGAAGACAACCGCACGCAGCGGCCAGTGTACTTTGTAAGTAAGAGGTTCACGGGGGCAGAAGCCAGATATCCTAAACTTGAGAAGTTAGCATATTGTTTACTAATCACATCACGGAAATTGCAACACTATTTCCAATCCCATTCCATCAGAGTTCTAACCGATCAACCGCTAAGGCAGGTACTCCATCGTCCCGACACCTCCGGGCGACTGCTTAAATGGTGCATTGAGCTAAGTCAATATGATCTCACCTACCATCCCCGCACCGCCATCAAAGGGCAAGCCCTGGCCGATTTCATTGCCGAATTCACTACCAACGAAGGTAAGGAGCAATCTGAAATAACAAGAGATATCAAGTGGAATCTCTTTGTAGATGGAGCATCGAACAAACAGGGCTCGGGGGCCGGTATTGTGATAATCACCCCCAGGGGAAGGAAGCTGCACTATGCCCTAAGGTTGGAATTCGCCGCCACCAACAACAACGCAAAATATGAAGCAGTAATAGCAGGATTAGAACTTGTCTTAGAAATTGGAGTCAGTTCTTTATGTCTTCATAGTGATTCTCAACTTATCGTAATCCAAGCACTAGGAGAGTTTCGGACTCGAGGAGAATGACTCACAGCATATCTAAAGAAGACCAAGCTATTGCTCGATCAATTGGAACGCTATTTAATCAAACACATTCCTCGAGAAGAGAATCAAGAGGCCGACGAACTGGCAAAGCAGGCTAGCATGAAGAACGGCACCATTTCCGGAACAGTAACCATCTCGAAACAACTATCCCCAAGTTTCGAACAAGAAGATCTGATAGCTGCAATCGAAGAAGAAACTTGGATGACTCCTATCCGGAAATACTTACAAGATGGCACACCGCCCGACGAGTGTAACGAAGTTAAGAAAATATTGAGGAAAGCTTTTCGCTACACAATACAAGAAGGCATCCTCTATCGGTGCGGCTTCTCTAACCCCTTACTAAGGTGTGTCACCGGAAGGGAAGCCAAGGAAATCTTATCCAACATCCATCAAGGGAGTTTCAGAGATCACACTGGTGGGCAGACTCTGGCCAAGAAGACGCTCCGAAATGGATACTGCTGGCCCACTTTAAACAAAGACGCCTTAAACTTCGTCAAAAGATGCGACAGATGTCAGAAATTTTCTAAGATTCCTCGATTACCAACAAATGAGATTACTCAGATGACCAGCCCTTGGCCCTTTGCAGTATGGGGAATTGACTTGATTGGCGAACTACCAATGGGCCGAGGCGGAGCCAAATATGCTATAGTGGCAGTGGACTATTTCACCAAATGGGTGGAGGCGGAACCTCTAAATAAAATATCTTCGGCAAAGGTTATTAACTTCTTGATTAAAAATGTTCTATGCAGGTACGGGGTTCCACTCAAAATCATATCAGACAATGGACTTCAGTTTGACAGCGAGGAGTTCGCCGACTGGTGCCAAGAGCACGGAATTCACAAAAGCTTCTCATCTGTGGCTTATCCCCAGGCAAATGGACAAGTCAAAGCTGTCAACAAAATTCTTAAGACTCTAATCAAGAAGAAGCTTGAAAAGTCAAAAGGCGCTTGGGTGGATGAACTTCCTATGGCACTTTGGGCCTACCGCACGTCTTTCAGAACATCAACATGGCATACTCATTTCTCTTTGGCATACGGATCGGGGGCCATGCTCCCAGTTGAAACTGTAGTGCCATCCCACCGTAGGATCCACTACAACCCAGAAGAGAACGAAGAACTCCTCCACATGTCTTTGGATCTAGTTGAAGAAAGAAGAAATGATGCAGCACTCAAAGCAGCAGCTCACAAGAAAAAAGTGGCAGCACAATACAACTCCAAAGTCAAGCACCGCAGCTTACAAGAAGGAGATCTTGTCCTCAGGCGAATCTTCCCACACCCCGAGGCGCTAGATCCAATCTGGGATGGACCGTATGTAATTCATAAAGATCTCCACAACAGAGCTTATATTTTGTCAACAGTGGATGGAGAGGTGTTCCAAAGGGCATGGAACATCCGACACCTTCGTCGATACTTTTCTTAACTTGTACTGCTCATATGAAGTGAATTAACAAAGAGAATCAGTGGACGTGGGCATTTTCGTGCCGAACCACTTTAAAAATCTTGTCTCTTTTTTTTAACTTGTTCCTTTATATCTTGGCTGCTTGTTAACTTTATCCTTTTCTGTTGAACAAAATCCCGTGACACATCACGACACAACTTCACTTGGAGAAGACCTAACTGGTACTATACGAATCTATGCCCTCGCCAATGAGACACTTTTGCTCCAGCATCCCTCTGCTGCGGGCTAACTCGACGGCCCTAAAAGCCAACTGTAATGAGCCGATTATAAGCCACCGAGGAGGCCGAAAATAGCCTAGGCAGCTCATTACGGCGTTCGACTCGCCGGCAGCCGTGAACCGATTATAAGCCCCAACATAAGGTGTGGCCAGCCAGGGGCAGTTCACAGTTGACGATCGGCAACCGCGCAAACCGGCCACGGTAAATCGAATAATACCCACGATTACGGGCCATAATGGCTCGGGTAGTTACTGTGCGTGATCTCGGCTCCGATGTGTCTTAAGTACGGCTGTGGTAAAAAAGAAAACTCCCCGCGAAGGCGTAAGATGGGTGACAAATGTCTCCAAGACCCACAGCTAAGGAAAGTGACTACAGAACCCGTTTGCCAAGAACTTAAGCACATCGAAGGATTCTGTGATTGGAAGTTTTTCTATTTCTATATTTCCATTTTATTTATAAAAACTTTCCTCATATTCTCTTTAACGATCACTAAAGTACAGGACACAAAATAGGAGACACTCGCTAATGAGAATAAGAACTCACAGCTGAATGGCAAGTCACTGAGCTGCATTCCACATTCGAATAGACAAGGCATTCAAAGCTACCGTCTACAGCAAAAACTTGAAGGGCGGTACTTTCTTCTCTTTTACATAAATATGTAACTATAATTTATTCACACGTCACACTAACATTGCAAGACATGGAATTATATTTTAAGCAAGGACTTAGCGTCAAACACAATTGAATTACTAGCACATACACAGCTATATTTTATGCAACACATCAAAATAACAAAAGCATTCAAACATGACAAAATAAGCTTATGTTATAAAGTTACATGCCAAAAATCAAGTTGTTCGTTACATAATTAGAGCCCGAAAATTACATTAATGTTTTAAGACTAACATAGACAGCAAACGTCAAATAAGCTGAAAAAATATCCAGATCAAGCCAAGAAACCGACTGCATCGGGGCCTCGCTTCTATCCTGCTGGCCCTCCGAGGTCTACTTGACCGCCGGATCAGAGCTACCGGCATGCTGACCAGAGATAGTTGGCGCTTCAGAGGTCCCGCCTGTCCAATTCAGGAGAAGAATTCATTAAATAAACAATAAGCAACCAAGCTATGAAAAGGCTAAAAGGGAAGACTTACCAACATCCGTTCCTTGATCGTCATCTCCCAACTGCACGCTTACCTCCTCGGCAGCAAGCAGCCGCATGCCCTCCTTCACCGCCACTTTCTCCTCCTTAGTAAACTGGGCCGTAACCACATCCATCCTGAAGGCCATACCACCCTCCTTATCCGCATCAGCCTTGGCCTCTTCCAGAGCCCGAAGATAAATCCTGGCCATGATCCGGGGATAGTCATCCATCCAGGATAAGTTGCCCTGCTTCCAAGTACGGAAATACATATCCCGGAGCATCTCATCCATCATCCCCTCGTTTTCCTCAAACTCCCTCATCCGGACTTCAGAAGCCAACAGCTTTGCAACAGCAGCAACCCTCTCCGATCGGTATCGCGAGCGGTCAGCCTGAAGGGATTTCCTCATCGCCTCCATCTCCTCCTTCAGCTTGGCTTGAGCAAGCTCCGTGGCTACGAGCTTCTCGGATAACTCCACTACCCGCTCGAGATCCGCCTTCCGAACCTCGTCTGCCGTTGCAATGGCCATATCGATCCGTTCCTTGTAGATGACCTCCATTTTTCGCAGCTCGGCTCTGCTAGCCTCTTCCATGGTTTTCTTTAGCCGTCTGGAGGCAGCCTCATGCTGAGAGATCTGGA
This sequence comes from Allium cepa, assembly GCA_030765085.1. Classification (NCBI taxonomy): domain Eukaryota; kingdom Viridiplantae; phylum Streptophyta; class Magnoliopsida; order Asparagales; family Amaryllidaceae; genus Allium; species Allium cepa. The sequence goes on along the minus strand of CM060938.1, from coordinate 396,313,131 downwards.
TGGCCTGATCGGCGAGTTGCTTAGCCTGGTGGGCAACCACTAGCCGCAATCTTATGTTGGCACTCTCAGTTTCCTCCCCGGCCTTGACCAATCGGGCGTGATGCCCCATCAACTTCCTAGTCTCCTCGGCAACCCGATCGATATTTGCGTTGGCTTCATCCCCCATAGTTACAATCCGAGTAGTAAGAAAATCAAGATCCAGGGACTTGGCCTCGTCAAGCACCCTTACCATAGGATTGTGAGGGAGAAGGTGCTCAACAGTAACCTCGTCAAAGGAAATATCATGAGAACTCGGGTCCAGATCTGGATGTCCCGCAAATGGATTACGAGCCAAGCCGGGACGAGCAATATGAGTAACGGTAGGATTCTCTGATGGATGCGGAGAGGGTATGAACTCAGTATCCTCCCCCATGATTTCATGAATAGGCTGGGTTGGAGGATGAGGACAAGGTGAAGGTTCGAATAAGGAGCGCCTCCTCCTTTTCTTTTGAATATCCTCTTCAATAACTCCGAGAAGAGGACGGTAGCCGACTATGTCCCCGGAACGATTGGTCGGAGGCTTTGGTTTATTGGAAGCTTTGAGGAGTTTGAATTGTTCGAGGCGGTGCCGAATGTCTGATGTCTTGGCCACCTTACCTGTTCCTGGAATCAAAACCAAGTGTTATAAGCATGCATGGGACTATAATCCAAGAAACATGTGAAGTTAAAAGAGGAATCAAAAATTCACCTTGAACCGCCGGAGTTGCCCTAGCTAAGATGCTCTCAGAAGATGGACCGGCACCAATCCCGGCCTTATCAGTTTTCTTTGGCTTCTCCACCAAGGCCGATCCTTCCTACAACCCCTCGAAAGCCTGGCGGAAAGCATCATCTGTCCACTCTTGGATCTCCCCCGCTTGCCCAGAAGACAGAGCCCCGGCACCATCACCGCTCTATCCTTCGCCACCATCACCTTCTCCATCACCTCCGCTCTCCTCCTCGCCTCTTTCCTCCTCTACACTTTCCTCCTCCGGAACATCGGGACATGTGCTAGGGGAGGGTCCATCGGATTTCTTGAGCTTCTCCCCACGATGACTGAAGGTATTGAGAAGGGTTTCCTCTTACTTCTCTTTGTCGTGGCCCCTCCTTTGGCTTTAGCAGCCCTTTCCTCGGCTGTGTCTCTCTGCTTGACCACAGACTGACGTGGTAGAATCAAGTTGTGCTGCAGAAGAGTGGCATTCTTGATCAGGTAAGAAGCTGACCTCTCCTTTTCTGAAATGGCTTCTATCTCCGCGGCCATCTGAACCAGGCGATCGTTCTCCACGACCGCAAAGCCACCTATCGCTAGCAAGAAAAAAAAACACATAAGAAGAAGCATTTCAGTCAAAACGGAAATTATAAATAAGCTTCAACTTACAGCCGGAGGTGAAGCGACGGATAGAAACGGAGTCGTCCTTGACAAAAAACCATTATTTCATGAACATGCTGAACTTCGAATATAAGTCCAGGACTGGCTTGAAGGACACAGCCGATTCCAAGATGATGTATGGAGACCCTTTCTTGTAGCGCCTCAAGTTGTACAAATATCGGATCTCCCGGTTGGAAGGAGGGTGCCCGTATATTCGCTGGAAAATGATAAATATGCTCACCAAGATAGCGTAAGAGTTGGGTTGAAGCTGGAAAGGGGCCACCTTTAGGTAGGTGATGAAGCTGAATATCTAAGCATTGATCGGGGGAATGGCCCCACACATACAATGGTACCTGCTATAAGCAAAAATCCTTCAGGGGGATCATACGGCATGACTCCATCCCCTGGCAGCACAATGAGTGCTCTATCAATCCCGAAAGAACGAGATATAACATCAATCTGCTACTCTTTGAGGGAGCTAGGAAAGCAGTCAGGAGGAGAGTTTAAGAGCTCCTGAGGGCCATATCCATCCACTAGTGATCTCGGGGTGGGTCCCTGTTGTCCCGGTCCTGGCTGGGCTGGGGGCACAACAAGGGACTCTCATCTATCCATAGATTTCCTCTTATCTGATCGAGTTTCCACTTTATGAGCCATTTATCTGTAACTCAAGAAAGTACATCGTTAAAAAGGAAGGTATAAACATGCAAGTATATGTAGTCTGGAATTTCACCCGTAATTCAAAACATAAAAATTCAAGTATATAAGGTTCATTCGGCACTCGAATCCCCAAGTTTCATTCGGAAATTCAAAACTGAAGGTTCATTCGGCACTCGAATCCCCAAGTTTCATTCGGCAATTCAAAAATGAAAGTTCATTCGGTATTCGAACCCCATGTCCCATTCGGTAGTCCAGCCATAAAAGTTCATTCGGCAAAAGCAAACTCACCTGGTTCGGCAGTTAAGTATGATTCGGTGCTCGGTTAGTTCGGCTGTTTGGAACAGTCAAGTTTGGTTCAGCACTAAGTTGATTCGGCTATCTCAATTGGTAGGAAATAACAAAAGCATGACGCCCATACTTATAGGCAAATGGGAGCGACCGGACCACTGGTTCGGCATCCAGGTCCGGATGAGCATGCCGGATAGGAATGTCCAAGCTAAAGCAAAGCGCGGCATATGATGGCATATGCCCCACTTTGGGGGGAAAATGTTGGATGCATTTCCAAGCAATGCCGAACCATCCCCTCTCCAGGCACTGCCGATCCAAGCTCCACTTCCAAGCACTGCCAAACCATCTTTCCTCCAGGCAATGCCGGTCCAAGCTCCACTTCCAAGCAATGCCGAACCATCCCCTCTCCAAGCACTGCCGGTCCAAGCTCCACTTCCAAGCAATGCCGGACCAGAGTGCTACCGAACCAGCTACCTCCTTCCACTACCGAACCAGAAGCAAGGTAGGCCACGACCGGATCACTCTCCACCGGGCCAAGTGCTACCGGACCAAGGCGTTCTGGACCAACTTTGCCAAGCCAGATTGCATCAGCCCAGGCCCACCAGCAACTATATACGTCCAAGACCCCTGCCCCCAGCCCCACTCTATAAATAGAGGGGCAGGGGTACAACGAAGAGGACAAGTTTGAGAGCTCAAGAGCGGATAGAACTTTCAAACAACTTTCAGATACTTGTAATAAAAGCTTTGTACTTGTAACCTGAAAAGTAAAGGAGAATAACATATAAAGTGGACGTAGGCACATTCTGGCCGAACCACTATAAATCTACGTGTCTTTTACAGTTTAGTCCAAATATTTTATATATTTGCATAAATCACCCAAATCACTAAGAACAACGTATAATCAACTAAATCATACGACTTGGAGGTGTTTGCCCATTTTTTGTGCAAACATACGCATACTTAGGTGATAACGAAATGTTTCCCATCATAATTTCGGCAACTCACTCCCTTGATCAAGAAACCTCATTACTCTCTATTCTTTTGAAAAACAGAGAAGCCATTGGATGGTCGATTTTCGATATAAAGGGAATCAGTCCTGCTCTTGTTCAGCATCGCATCTACTTAATTGACGATGCTAAGCCTATTCATGATGCGCAAAAAAGGCTTAATCCAAAAATGAAAGATGCGGTGCATGATGAATATCTTAAACTTCTCGATAACAGAATCATTTACCCAATCTCAGATAGTTCATGGGTCAACCCAATTCACGATGTACCGAAAAAATATGGGCTAACCATTGTCAAGAACGATTCAAACAAACTTATACCATCTCGTACTCAAATGGGTTGGCATGTTTGCATTGACAATCGAAAACTAAATGCCGCAACATGTAAAGATCACTTTCCTCTTCCTTTTATTGACCAAATGCTCGAACGTTTAGCCGACTATGAATTCTATTGCTTCCTTGATGATTATTCCGGCTATAACCAAATTCCAATCGCTCCCGAAGATCAAGAAAAACAACTTTCACGTGTCCATTACCTTTGCTTATCGATGTATGCCATTTGGACTTTGTAATGCTACTGCTACTTTCCATTGATGCATGGTTGGCATCTTTTTTGACATGATTGAGTGCTTTCTAGAAGTTTTCATGGATGATTTCTCTATCTTTGGCAATTCTTTTTTCGATTGTTTGCATCATCTCGAGTTGGTTATAAATTGATGCAAAGAAAAACATTTGAATTAGAAAAAATAGCCACTTTATGATCAAACAAGGCATAGTCATTGGACATATCATCTCAAATAAAGGCATTGAGGTAGATAGAGCAAAAATTGATGTCATTGCAAATCTACCCATTCTCAAATCTGTTAAGGACACTTGATCATTTCTAGGACACGCTGGCTTTTACCGGCGCTTCGTGAAAGACTTCAGTAAAATAGCTTGTCCTTTAATGACTCTTCTCGTAAAAGGCGTTCCCTTCAATTTCAACTCTGAGTATATCTCTTCTTTTGAACATCTCAAAAGTGAACTCATTTCTGCTCCAACCAGTTGCGCATCCAATTTGGATCTTCCTTTTGAAATAATGTGTGACGCTTCTAACTTTGCAGTTGGTGGTGTCTTAAGACAACGCATCAACAAAATCCTTTATTTCATTTATTATGCGAGTATGACTTTGAACGACACTCAACTCAATTGCACAACAACTGAAAAAGATCTTCTAGCTGTCGTTTTGCTCTCGAAAAGTTTCGACCTTACTTAATAGGTTCACACATTACTGTTACACGGACCACTCTGTGCTTCGATATCTCTCCGCTAAAGAGAATGCTAAATCCTCTTTGATTCGTTGGATCCTTTTACTTCAAGAATTTGACCTTACAATTAAAGACAAAAAAGGATCCGATAACGTTAGAGCCGATCACTTGTCTTGTCTTCCGAATGCACCATCGTCCTTGCCAATCAATGAAAACTTCCCCGATGAACAACTTCTTTCAATTTCTATAGATCCATGATACGCTGATATAGTGAACTACTTAGTCACTAAAGAAACTCGCTCATCTAGGTCCAAATAAGACAAATGAAAATTCATGTCCCAAGTAAAATATTTATATTGGGATGATCGATACTTGTTTAAATATTATCCTGACCAAACCATCCGACGTTGCATTCTGGATAATGAGATCAAGAGTATTCTTTCGTTTTTGCCATGATCAAGCGTGCCATGGACATTTCGGTCCTCGAAAAACTACAGAAAAGGTGCTTAGTGTGGTTTCTATTGGCCTTCTCTTTTCAAAGACTCATTTGAATTTTGTAAAACTTGCAATTGATGTCAAATGCTTGGATGAATTTCTCAACGAGATATGATGCATCTAAACCCCATTCTTACGATCGAAATCTTTGATGTTTGGGGTATCGACATTATGGGACCTTTTCCCAATTCTTTTGGAAACTTGTACATCATTCTCGCCATCGATTATGTCTCAAAATGGGTCGAAGCCATTCCGTGCAAAGCCAAAGACCATAGAATTGTTGTGAAATATCTCAAAGAAATTTCTTTTTGAGGTTCGGAACACCTCGCATAATAATCAATGATAACGAAACCCATTTTTATGACCGTTCTTTTGAAAATTTAATGAAAAAAATACTCGATAACCCATAAGTTATCTGCTCCATATCATTCTCAAACTTGTGGCTAAGTTGAAGCTTCAAATCGTCAAATAAAAATATCATGGAGAAAACTGTTAACAAAAATCGAGAAGATTAGTCTCAGAAATTGAACGACGCGCTTTGGGCTTACCGTACTGCTTTTAAAACTTACCTTGGGATGTCCCCATTTTGTTTAGTTTATGGTAAAGCTTGCCTTCCCGTTGAAGTTGAACATAAAGCATTATGGGCAATAAAGAACTTAAACTTCGATCTAGAGAAAGTTGGCAAAAACCGAAAACTACAACTCAACGAACTAGAAAAACTTAGGAACGATGCGTATGAAAACGATAAAATTTACAAAGAAAGAATAAAAGTTTTTCATGACAAGTCAATCCTAAGGAAAACGTTTTCGCCTAACTAGAAAGTTCTTTTATATGACTCAAGACTTTATTTATTCCCTGGGAAACTTAAATCATAATGGACTGGACCATTTGTGGTACAAATTGTTTTTCCATATGGTACCATAGAAATAAAAATCCCAGGGATGGATCGATTTTCATGGTCAATGGTTATCATTCGAAACCTTTCTTGGAATTGCCAAGTAACCAAGAGGAGGAGCTCATGATTCTTCATGAGCCAAGTTATGTCTAGTAAGAATGTTAACCCTCTTTTATAAATATGTACATATTTTTCCCGTTACACTCATTTATCGTGCACTGACTGTAGGGACATGGTCAAAATAAAGTGTGGGTGGAGTCTCATTTTCATTTTTTTGTTTTCATGGCATTTTGAAATTTTCATTTTCTTTTAAGTAGAAAAAAATCTCAAAATTTCTAGACCTCAAAAACATTTTCTTTTTAGCATTTTGATTTATTTTTGAAGAAACGCTTTTGGATAAATATGTTTTGGCTAATAAGTTGAAATTTTTAAAAATTTATTTGTCTTAACAAAAATAAAAATGAAGTTTGATTACAAATAACAATGGTTTAAATAGTATATAGGAAGGTTCATATGTGTTAATTATGAAGTATGTTCTAACTGAAAACCTTTGTTTAAAAAAGTGGTAAATTTAAAGTAAAGGATATAACAATTTTATCTTCTAAGTTAAATGGTGCTAAGATGATTTTGCAAAACTCTCTCTTTCTAAAAAAATATAGGAAAAAAATTATAAAAAAAAACTTTTGTATATATATATATATATATATTTAAGACCTAGAGTCATGTGTTCACACTCGTGTATTCACTCACCATGCTCTTTACCCTTCTCATGTAAGCCCGCAAAGCAGTGCACGATCGGTATATCTTGCCTCAGTTTATTTGGGTTAGGTGTATGTACATAAAATTCTTTTTATTTACACCTACAATCGATAAGTGTTCACACTTGTGTGTTCACTCGCCACGCTCTGTATTCCCCTCGCATTAGTCCGTAAGGCAGTGTATAAGTAATATATCTGGCCTCAGTTTACTAAAGTTTGGCATATGTAAATATTGTTAATATCAATAAAAATTTTAAATAAGAGAGAGTAAGCAATTGAAATCTAAGCATTATTTTACTTGTTTGATTTAACTTTTTGTTGAAAATAAATGAGAATACCACTTTAACAAACTTTGATAATCAACTAAGGATCCATTTTATAATTACGTTGTGTTATCAACTGAAACAACTAGCCAAACTATAGTCTATCTATTATGACAACTTAAATTTTGCTAGAAATTTTGACAAGTAGATGACTTAAATTTTCAAGATAATGGCCAAGACTTATATTTAACTTATTTTTGTCTATTTAAAAGTAAATCTTTCATTTGTAAATACTTTCAAAAACTTGCATTCATCTCATTGTAAATAAATCTTGTATTTTGTAAATATTTTCACTATGCATTTGGATTTTGTGGGTAGTATCCGCTGAAAACACTCATGAGACAACATTCATCGTACTGGGGACACCCAGAGGTTTAATGGCTTGTTGCATACGCTCAATTCAATCGTGCTCCTTGTGAAAACAGATTTATTTTAGTTTTCCTTTTTTTGAGGACGAATAAAAATATAAGTGTGGGGGTATTTGATGTGCACGTAAATGTGCATATATTTACATCCATATTTTATCTATTTTTATTTAAATAAATATCATATTTAAGAATTTTAACATGATTAAAACCAAAATTCAATTATTTTCAAATCATCATATATTCATCTTCATTCAAGGGCAAAATGGTTATTTTTTGTGCACGTGTCAATTTGAGAATTTTTACTTGGACATTTATATTATTTTTAGAGGAATTTGATGCATATTGAAGAGGCTATTATGAAGTTACATGCATGCACAAATGAATACAAAAGAAAGAAGAAGGAAACAATTCAAGTTCATGATCATGGAGGACGCCACCCACTTGCCTAGATGTACAATTAGAAGCTAATGGACAACTAAGTGGAGGTTAAAGCTTCATGCACATTTAATGAGGGATTAATTGGTACTAATTGTTACTTGGTGGCCACACTTTCTAAAATGCATTTTGGGAAGCTCCCTAAATATTTAATTAGGGCTTATGCATGTACAAATAGCCCTATTATGTACATGTAAATATCTTCTACTCTCTTATATATTTTGCTTAGAAAATTAGCAAGTTGTAAACAAAAATCAAAGTGAAATAAAAATGGCTTCCAAACCTCTTTCTTCTCTCTTTTCTACATACTTTTCTTTGTTTTATTATTAATGTTTATTTCTATGCTCTCTTTCTTTTTATGTTCATAGCTTAGGTTTACATTAATTCAAGTAGTGTAGCTTTAATTTTTATGCAAATAGTTAGTAGTTAATCTCTTTTTCTTCCTTTGCATAGTTTTCATTTCTTTGCTTTTTAATGTCGAAACTTACATATGTTGATTTGATAATGCAAATGAGTAGCTAAAACCATGGTAATGAAGCTCTCAAATATTATGTAATTTCAACATTTTTATGATTTATGATCTCTTTAGCATGTGCTTCATGAAAGTGAATTTTGATGTAAGTTTATACAAGTGGGTTTGATAGCTTATATTACCTATGCAAATGAGCTATTCTTATTCAACATAAACACAATTTACATCATCAATTGCTAATTAATTTTTTATTTTGAAATGCAAGTGAAAATGAAATTTGATGATCTATATTACTAGTTACAATAGTAAATAGATCATGCTTAAAATAGCTTTTGCTTTGGCTTCATTTTCATGAGAATTGATAAGTGGTTTATTTGTTGTATTATAGTTTGATGATTTGAGTTATGTTACTTTCCCCCAAACTTAAGGTTGATTCCAGAAGGGGCGGAGAAAACGGTGCACGACTATGTATATGACACCTACAACCAATACCATGAATGGAAGAAAATTGTAGAAAAGGCCTCGGCGGCGGCATTCAATCGAGCAAAAACAATTGGACACCTGCAAAAATATTTTTCTCATAAGGATCGGATAGTTCAAATGCTCACCAATGAGAACGACACTTTAAGGAATTCATAAACGGAGGCCTTGAAAAAAGTCGATGAGGCTAACAAGAAGATGGAGCAGATAGGAAAAGAGCACCTAAAACTGGTCGATGATATGGGCCATAGGAATGCCACTATCACAGACAAGAGAAATAACATGCTCAAAGAGCTTAAGGAGCTTATAGAGAAGCACATCGAGGTCGTAAAAGAAAGGGACGACGCAAATAAGAATGCTTAGGAGGCATGTGATCAGCTTATGGAGCTTAAGGGTGAGCGGGATGCAGCAGTTCTGAAGGTCCAAGAAGTCGAGGCTAGAATTAAAGCTGAAGTCGGAGCAACGAAGGCCAGGTTAGAAGGTGATATGGAAGACCTTCTGATCACTCACAATGCCAATGTCTTGAAATACCATGGCTTGAGCTGGCTCATTGACTATTCGACTCATTTGCATGATGCCTGACATCTCTTGGTGGATGATGAGAAGGATGAACACCACACTACATCTATTGATGAGTTTCAACTAGAGAATCGGATGTTGACCGAAGATGAGAGGAGAGTTCTCCATAAGTCCATTGTTATATCTAAGAAAGAGAAGCTTGCCACTCAACATCCGAAGGTTGGAGAGGGGTCTGGAGTTGAAAACCATTAAGTAAGTTCTGAAATAACTGTGTCAACCCAACCTGAGCCTACTTCTACAGTTGATGTAACGACCTGCTTTTTTCAACCATTTGCATCCGCACATCGGACTTGAATTTCTCAAAATATCAAATTGTTAATTTATATTTTGCAAACTCAGCATATACAGTAAATAAATCAATCACAGAATCGCAGACATAGAGTAATACAATAATACGCAGCGGAATAAATAAATAGTAGTTCATGAAGCTACTATACAAATATCAGAGTTAGAAATAGAATACGACAGAATATCTCAAATACAGCGAAGTCTTCAGTACGATCAGATGACTTCTCTGAACTAATCAACTGGAAAAGCTGAAAGCTGAATCGATAGTTGGATCTCCAATGAAGCTCCAAACTCCACAGGTGAGTCTCAAATGTTGTATCACTCAGTCTGACCCGAGCGTAAAGAAAAAACACAAAACACTCGAGTCAGGATTAACGTTCTTATATCAATAAATCCAACTCAAGTGAAATATCAACTGAAATACAAGTAACTTAAATGATGTTTGGGATAACCATCCTCAAGAGTCCATTGAACTATCTACAAGGTAGAAATATGCACTATAACACCGAGGTCATTTCAAATTAATCTATACTTCACAACAAAATATCATTTCATTTCAAATATATATATTTCCAAAATATATATAAATATTTTATAAAGTAGAATATTGGTTATTTCCTCAAACTTAACAAATCACTTCAAAATCAACCCGACTCCCTTATCCAAATTAAATTCAATCTCAATTCATCAATTTCCATTCAATTCAGTTTTTGACCAAACAAATTCAAATCATATATATTTAAAATACAGATCTAAATCATAAATTAACAATTTAAATTCTAGTATATTTCAAAGCTTTAATATTCAATATTCCAAAGTGCAATTTAACAGTTTCATATAGATCTCGATTTAACCTTATTATTTAATCTTGAAATGTTCACTTAATAAATTCAATATTTATTAAATAACCTAAATTTACCTTTAAACTAAATATTCCTTTCGATTTGTTTAAACTTGAAACTTTCATTTAATTATTTAAATTAAACTCAAGTTATAAATCAAATCTTAAATTTCAAATTCAATAGTTCAAATCAATCCAATTATGTAGAATTCTTAACTAAATACCATTTCAAATAAATTCTACCTTATCTTCTCCACCTTAACTTATTCAAATTATTACAACAATCAATTTTGAAATATAAATTTAAATAAATACTTAAACATATTGTATGGATTGATTCAATCTCAATAATATTATTATTAAATCTATATATAAATTTCCATTTATATATAATATTTTAAGAACCAATATTTATTAAAACCATATATTTCCTTTCAAACTATAGAAATTATTTTCAAACATTTATATATGGGTGTGTGTGTGTGGACCGACGGTGTCTGTATATAATTTCCTACCCTATAGTCAAGGGATACGGATATTTATCATTTCAATCCAAAATTTAAATATACGGGTAGATATGGCTTCGACCCACAATCCCAAATTCAATTTAATTGAATATCGCTTGGGTTTATCATTTCAACCCATAACGAAATTCTCCTATTCTAAAGTCCATTCGGTTATATATCATTTCAACCCATAGTGAATTCTAAATTACAGGGAACTTGTAAAGTGACAACAGATAATAAAATAAAATAACAAGCATATATCATCAATACCAATATAATATAAACAACAGGATATGTTGTCATATCCCACAAGTGAACAATTGCAGATAACAACACATATAGCGATGTAAATAACTAACAGCAACATATTTCAATTGTCGTTTCAATTGAAATCAAATTTAATAAATAAAAGAACGTTAATCGTGAGTGATTGCTCACCTTTCGAGGCTAGAGAATACAGAAGATGACATGGATACACACACTGATACAGACACTGAAATTGAATTATAAATCCGAGTACGAATTTCAAAGCAAAGTAGGATTGGCACGAATTAGACGAACGAGGCCGAAAATCAAGAGTTGATGAATTGAATCAGAACCAGTCTGATATATACGAAAATGTTTTCTATTTTAATAAAAATCAATATTGCATCTCTAAGAAAATTTAAAGTCGAAGCAGATATGTATAATTTACATTTATTTTAAACTCAACACATAAACCAATAGTTTTAACATATGAAATAAAACATATATGTTAAAAATATCTTTATATTTTTCCGAACCATTTTAATTTTTACACATAGATCAAAATTTCTATTTACAAATCTTAGACCCAACCACCACATACGACCTATGTATATAATATCATTAAGATTTATATTTTTAAATAAGATAAATATATAAAACTTCAAGAAATTACACTTTTCAAATCTCATTTATAAACTACTATATATAACATCTTACCTTAAACCCAATGTGACACATATATAATAGTATGAACAAGTAAATAACTTTTATGCACTGCAGCATACTTTAACAATTAAAAAGTATAATATATTATATGTAGACTCACAGACCACATATAAACAGAGTATACAGAAATCTATAAAACTTATTGATCGAAACACAATATTGACCATAATATAACAAAATATGTTACTTTTAAAATCTGACCCTCTGTTCTTTATTAACAGCACCTCGAACTCTTCTATATGGATGAATATATAATCACACATCTACTTATATATGTTGGATTATGCAGACCAAACATATGCAACTACTGTATATATTATACATTATATAGGTAAATATACAACATGCAGACCATAGCCTCACACTCAAAAGAAATAAACTTTTATAACATGTACATATATTCACAAATATATATAGTTTATAAACTTTTATATCTAACTGTACCAGAACACAAAGACATTATATATATATATATATATATATATATATATATTATAGCTTATATATTATACTAACTTTATAGACTAAAGATTTTAACGCATAACTCTATATAAAACAGCAACCTAGTGTTGCCGATTATAATATATTATATAATACGAAAACATCATGTTGTAAATCAAATAACTCATATTACATATTAACCAGATAACTTTAAATATAACCAACAACAAGCTATTTAACCCTTTAAATATAATACTGTAATCCAAATAACTTACTTTGTTATTATTAGAAAATTTTACTCCTATATAAAAATTTAATATATCTCCTACTAAAATGCATATGCCACTGTATGAATTCAAAATTTTCTTAACAAATAACTAAGTTATCAAATACTTACATGACATATGATACACATATAGAGTCATATATGCACGCAAGTTCAAACGCAACAGGCTTCATACATCTGCTCCTACAGTTTGATGGCACATCACAAGAAAGGAGCTCGTAGCTGAAAAAAGTGGCCACGTGATGGGAGAGGCGGAGGAAATGGCGAGGTGGGGAGAAGAAGTTGGAGGCGGGTCTGTTGATGTCTTGGCAAAGGGTGGTTGTGCGCGATTTTGGAGGTAAGGAAGGCATTGATGGTTTTATTTTTTTATTCTAAATTTTTTTCCTTCTCTTCTTGCCGAGTGAAATATGAAGATGGATTTGTCAAATATATAGAAAGCAGAGGACAGGAAGGGGATAAGCAAAGAAATATAAAATGGGTAAAGTGGAAAAACTGAACTGTCAAAAGTTAAAAAAGAAAAAAATGTTTCAGCGGTTAAAACAAGTAACGTAGGAAAACCAAATAGGCACAAATTAGGAAACGTATCACATAAATAATAAATATAAAGTAGCACGTGAGGATTTTAGGCAATAAATATTCACGTTGATTTATACACGCAAATAAAATATGAGCTGTAGCCAAATCAAATAATGAAAATAGGAAAAACGTACGTACGTTATACGTTTCTTCCAGTGATCGTGCAGAACAATAGATAAAGGGAGAACTTTGCGCTGAGGGAAGAAACAAAATGGAAGATCTCATAAATAAATGCGAATATTAAATCAAGTTGAATAGTTTCAAACAATGAATAGTCAGATGAAGATAAACAAATAGCAACCGTCAAATCCCTTGATTTGCTGAAGGTTAATTAAAGCAAGAATTGATTGGACAGTACGTTTTGATTTTTTTTTTAAACGGAAGGAGATTGAAGAGTCAAAATTTTTGGTACCATTCACAATTTAAACTGGCACAGATAAGGTAAGGGATATGTATATAAATTTTGTACAGAATATGATACGTTTATTGAAGCCAATAGCACTAAAAATCAAGGAATGAAAAAAGGCAACAGGGAAAAGAATGGAACAAATAGAAATGAAACGTATCAAATTAAATATGAGCAGTTTTAGAAGCAACGGTCAAAAATTTTCTTCCAAAAATCGCGGCTACTGATTTGTTTTCAGTAGCTAAGGTATGAAATTTATGAGCGTGTAATAGATGCAGAATTTCAATTGAAACATACGCTCAGATAATTAACAAAAGTAACGTGATTAGAAACTATTCGTTTCTTATTTATTTATTTCTTATATAGTTAGTACAATATACGCTAAATTTATAACAAAAGTAACGTATCTAAATTTATACGTTACTTATTTATTCTCTACCTATTTTTAGTAAAATATACATTTTAAAGAATATTCATTAGCTACGTACCATTTATATGCTAACCAAATAAATCAAAACGGATATAACGTACAAATTAAAACGTGTATTTTAAATAGCCTATTTATACTCTATTAACTTTAAAATTTATTACTTAATTAACTTTTGATTTGTTTACATTGGTTTGATTTACTTAACATTTAACACATAACTGATGTATATACGTAAAAAACGAAAATGTAAAATTTATTTCCTATATATTATTCAATTTAAAATTTTATGTATTAATCAATTAACTAAGAAACAAATGTGTATACGTATAAAGTTTATTTCTTTTACAGAATATTAATTACTTGATTTAAAGGTGTATAACCAATTTTTAAAAGAACAAAAGTGGAAATAAAATGTTGCTACCAATATATTCAGATAAGTAAAAAGATTTGGAAGTTAGAATTTAAATGATTTAAATTCCAATAAATGTTAAACTTTAACCAAAAATAAGAATTATAGAATTGGCTTATATTAATAAAATTTGGTGACTATTTATAATTAAATTAAAAAAAATTCAGCTTTTTTGTAAATTAAAACCCCAAAGTTTATAAATAAAAGAATAAAATACTTGTTTGAATTTTTAGGTTGTTACAGTTGATCTTCCAGTTATTCCAGCTTATGATCTCGATCAACCAACTTGACTCTGATTCACGAGCATGCTTCTGAAGGCGCTCCGGCTCCACCCGTGAGCCAATCCGAGAAAGGCATTCTGAGCACTTCTTGAATTTATTCTAAGTCTAGAGCATCTTCACGAAATGTCTCTAATATTTTTCTTATCTTCATTCAGTTATTGGAGTTGCACCGACCGTGCCTCCTGCAACCCAAGAGCAGGAGGCCATCATGACGTAGGCGACGACCACTACAACTGCCACTTTGATTGAGGGAGTTCATGAGAGCGCATTTATCTTCAATGAACAAATAGTGGAAGAACTCCTCGGTCCTCTGTCCACTTACTAACTTGCCTTTTGTCATGGGCAAAGGCGTGTTCACAACCAGCTCCTCGAGCCTAAGTAGCACCAATCTCATGGATATTCAAGAAATTCATGAGGAAGAGATAATGGTGGAGATCAATGCTGAAATGGAGGCAACCGCACAAGCCAGTAGCATTGGAGGTGGTATGACGGGTCCTGGCCGGCCCTTTACGTATGATCTCTCCGGGCGGTACAATCATCGTCACAGGTGTACCTTCTGTGTCTTCTCATATAGAAAGTCATGTTCCTCCTACCACGCACTTTGAAAGTATCGCAATTCCCATGAGTTCGGAGGAGGAGATTACTATACTTCCCTCGGTGGGGACCAACCGAGTAAAGGCAAAAGCTCAAAAAGACATCAAAGTGGTAGTTTGAGTGGATCGACTTCGAAGAAGAAGAAGAAGAAGAGTCAAAGAAGTAGGCGTGTCCTTTTGTCTCTTATTTTGGTAGATGGGTAGAATAGGACTTTATTTTGCTCTTTGTAGGCCATGTATAGATGTGAGTTCGACCCCTGCTTATAGGAATTCTTGAAATAAGTTTTTTGTACTTGTTTTTTTTCCAAAGCATAGTTGAAATAAAGTCTCCTTTTGTTTTTAGCATAACTCCGAGATTATTTGCTTAAGTGTTTCAGCACTTGAATTTTTACTCAATAGACTTGTAAAGCTTTAATCTTTGGATATGACTTGCGTTCGGCTGTTAAGTCTCAGAATCATGACTTCGAGCCATACCAAATGTTAAGTCGAGTCCTAATGTTGTACTATCTCAATTAGTAGCCGGTGCTCGAGTTATGCCCCCAGTCCTGAGGATGAGTTGAAGTGGTCAGATGATTGTTGCTTTTTTCTGTCTTTGATATTTTAATTATAATCGGTCGGAACTAAGTTGTCATGAGATGAGTTTAAGTGGTCTGATCACACTCACTCATGTCTTGACAATCGCATCCGCACTCTGGGGATCGAACTTGTGCGCTAGCGATCGGTCATGCATGCTTGATGTTTAAAGTTACGTCCATGCTTCGGGGACTTAAGTTGTTTCATGGGTGGTCAGTCACTCCCGTCTTAATAGTCAAAATTACATCCACGCTATGAGGACCTGGGTTGATTTGTAGGCGGTCAATCATACCCTATTTGTGTTTATACTTCGATCCGTGCTCTGGGGACTTAGAGTTGTCTTGCGAGTGGTTGGTTACACCTCCGATTGATGTTCATACTCTAGTCCACACTCTGGGGATTTATAATTAATTGATGTTTGGTCAGTCACACCCATTTTAATATTTATACTCCACTTCGCACTCTGGGAATCTAAAGTTAGTTGACAGACGATCGATCATATCTGTTTTAAGTTTTAGGATCTCGTTCGCACTTTAGGAACGATAAATTGATTAGGACTAGGGATGGTCGGGGCATATCCATCTTGAGTAAACAAGTGAATTCATAGATGGACGGATCCACCCTCCTCGAGTTTAGATTGCACATGGGTGAGGTTGTGGGTGGACAGATTCACCCTTCTCGATCCCACGTTTTGGATTTTTAGTTTATACTTCGACTCGCACTCTATGAACCGGAGTTAATTAGAGGATTGTCGTGTATTAATCCTTTTTTGCTTTTGTGTGGTAGCTTGCTCCCGTGCTTGGGGTTTCAGTTAGCAGGTGACCGATCGTATCACGGTCACTCCTTATTTGAATAAGTCTCATCGTAGAATGGAACTTAGCTCTTCGTGCATTGTGTGACGGTCACATGACGCATTTCAAGAATCACTACTCTGGCTCGAAGAGGTTGCATTTTATTGTTGAAATTAGAAAGTATTGAAAATTCAGTTGCCTTATTACAAGTTCAAATTTTGAAATGCATAAATAAATTATAAATGAAAAGTAGACTAAATGAATAAACAAAGCCTGTTATGTGTAGTAGCGATGGAGACTCTTACTGTTCCAAGCCCTTTGCAAAGTGAGACCATCAACAATCGATAATTTGAATGTGTCATCGCCAAGTCTCCATTCAATAACATACGGCCCTTACCATGTTGACTTCATGTGCGAAGGGACCTAATAGATTCTCTTGAGCACGAGGTCACCAAGTTCAAAGGTTCTAGATCGGACTTTAGCATTGTATAATTGGGCGACTCGACTTCGATGCATGGATGCCCTCAAATTAGCCTCTTCATGCTTCACATCTAACAAGTCCAGAAATTGGGCAAGCAATATGGCGTTTGTCGTCGGATCATAGTTAGTCACACGATGAGAAGGTACTTCTAACACAATTGGAATGACGTCTTCTAAGCCATAGGAAAGTGAAAATGGAGTGTGGCCGATCGTAGACTTGTGGGTAGTTCGATATGCCTAACGGGCCATGGGAAGCTCATCGACTCATTTTCCCCCGACCTTCTCCAATTGCTTCTTCAGAATGGATTTGATAACTTTATTAACAACTTTGACATGTCCATTCGCTTGAAGGTGAGCAATCGTTGAGAACTTCTTCTGAATATGGAAATGTTGACAGGAGTTCTTGAACTCGACATTATCGAATTGGGCTCCGTTGTCAGTGAAATTATCGAAAATTGTTTCGAAGAGACCAGGATAAATTATGTTATTCGAAAACCACTTTGACCCAACTTAAGCGTTTCAAAGTGAAGACATCTTAAACATGATGAAATTTGAAGACGGATATCTTAAGCATTTCATTCGGTCCCAGAATGAACTTATATGGATGAATGCTAGTATTGAATTTTTGCCTAGAGGGAAGCATTAGCATTCCAAGTGGGTAAGTGCTATATAGAAGGTAAAATGTAGTCTCAAGCCTCATCAACTGGGAATGACTAAAAGAGGGAAGATGCAGCAGGGCTAAGTGGGTTACTCCCAAGTAGGGTATGATCATCAATCTCCGTTTAGAGGATTTGATGTTGAGAACCAATCGAATCAAAAGGAAAGTGAACTTTTGGAAGATCCATAGGAACTACCATTTGTGGAGAAGAAACAAACCCTTAGCAAATTGAAGTCATCAATCCTAACAACCTACATTTAAAAGCTAACTTCAGTAATTAGATTCAAGGTTCCTCCATTTGACATGAAGTTGTTACTAGAGATGAATTGAATAAAATGATGGAAAAAATTAATCAGAAAATGGAAAACAGCCAAAGGGCTCTAATGGACAAACTGAATGACCTATTGACCTTGCAATCTCATGCTGCTCTAGACAGAGCCTACAGCTTCCGCTGGCTTAAACAGATGGAATAGGAAGCAGCCGTAGAATTCAGTGATAGGTGGGACAATGGGAATATATATTGAATGAAATACAAGCACTCCACCATCTATGAGGCAACCGGGCATGAACTTAAATCTAAAGGCGAAGACCCCATAGGAGGATATAGTCATGGATCACTCCGAGTCAGAAGACGGTGAGCGACTTTATGATAGCAAATTGGAAGGAAATACCAATGCTTTCGATAAAGCCAGGGAGATCCAAACTACCTCCTCAGACCAAACGCAAACCAATGGAACCTCGAGGGAGTGGCACTCCCAAAGACTGAAGAGCCTAGGCTTCAGCCCACTCACAAAGATCATTTGCCTAGCCAAACACTCGGTGTAGCTACTGATAGCTGACCCCGAGTTACCGGACACTTGAGGGGTACATAGAAAACATGGTCAAGTGACTGATGGATGAGAGTGAGGATAGAAGGGATGATGAATGGACATCCGCTCCAAGTCGGACTACTTTTGCTGATGAAATTTTGAGTGAGCGGTACCCAACAAGTTCACTTTGCCAACTATTCCATCTTATGACAAAATGAGAGACCTGAAACCCCACTTGTGTAAATATAGTTGGTACATAGACGAAGAAAATTCTTCATATGTCATTCAATGTAGATGTTTCCTGGCAATTCTAGAGGATAATGCTTTCATGTGGTTCGCTAGGGTTCCGCCAAGGTCCATCTCTACTTTCAATCAACTAGCAATAAGGCTCCCAGATCAATTTAGAATTCACACCATGAATCCTAAAGACATGATGCCCTTGTTCGGTTTATTCCAGGGATGGAATGAATCTCTGATGTCCTTCGTGAATTGGTTCAACAATACAGTAACTGAAGTAAGTAATTCGAATGAGGACATGGTTTTTATGGCCTTAGTTCGCACAATTCACCTCGAGACTGAATTTGCAAAATGGATCAGAATGAAACAACCCACCACTAGGAAGAACATCAATTGAAAGGCGAGCCAGTACTTGAGAATAGAAGAGGCATATTAATTAGAAAGGAAATCTGCTAACCTACAACCTACTAACATTGGGCAGAATGGTATGGGGAAGAACCAAGATATAAACACTTCCGGGATCGCTGAGGGGAATGCAGAAAAAAGGAAACCAGAAAAGGAAGAATCTAAATTCTAACAAGCAAAATGGAAGTAGCAAGCGACTCAAAGGTCTGTTGCTTGAAGAATACACCATGCTCAACGATATTCTAAAAAACATCTATCTCGCGACATAGGGGATGGAAGAATACAAAAAGCAGCTTAAAGGATGCAACCGAACAGCAGAAGCATTCTGGAAAGTACCACTGCCTCGGTGAGGCACATGGTCACAACACAAACGAGTGTCATCACTTGAAGAACTTGATTAAGGAGTTGATTCGGGAAAATAAGCTCTAGCAGTATATGAGGAAACCACTAATTCCTAACCAGCTGTAATGCCTCGAGCTCCTAGAGACCAAGGGAACCAAGCCGGAACCAGCAAAGAGGGACCCTAGTGGACTGACTCGTTGGAATGATATCTGGAGGGCTGCTCCAGCGCAGAGGAGATATTGAGAAATGGAGCGACATTCGAGCTCATTGAAGCATGCTCTGAAAGACGCGTTCTTTGTGATCGAAGATGGAACCCTCACCAACCAACAAAGAACCCTCAATGACGACATAGTATTCAGGAATCGAGACTTTGAGGGAATAGAAGCTCTAACTCTCAATCCCATGGTCGTGATAGTTGGATTCAGACCTGTCATGGTTTGACGAGTATTAGTAGGCAATGGTAGTTCTATGAATATCTTTTTCAAATGCTCCTTTGATTAGATGAAGATCAGCATGAAAGACATATTTTCCTGCTAAACCAAGATTCAAGGATTCACCAGTGAACCAAAAAAACCATCGAAACGATTAACTTACCCGTAGAACTCGAAGAAGGTGACCGAAGGGTTACCCTTAACCAAATATTTGTGATCGTAGACGATATTTCCGCCTACAAGCCTTCTTGGGGCAACCCTCCTTGGCGGACTTTAGAACTGCTTTATCTCAATGGTGTCTAACTGTGAAATTTTCGATAAAGAATGCAGTCAGGGTAGTCAAGGGAGATCAAGTGCAGCTAAGGAATGTTATATCACGGAACTACACAAATCTAAAAGAAAAGAAAAGGGAAAGAATATGGGGAGAACATTCCACGTTCATAAACTGTCCA
The DNA here is from genome assembly GCA_030765085.1 of Allium cepa. NCBI lineage: Eukaryota > Viridiplantae > Streptophyta > Magnoliopsida > Asparagales > Amaryllidaceae > Allium > Allium cepa. The sequence goes on along the minus strand of CM060938.1, from coordinate 396,292,537 downwards.
AATAGCGAATACAGAGTTGCCCATGGCTTGGGGACCATAGTTGATTCGACAAGGCTTAGGACCCTAGGAAGAAGAGTTTAAGGGAGGAACTGGCAGCACCAGTAGAATTGACGGTGTCAGTCCTAGTCGATATGGATGACCCAACATGGGTCCTCAAATTGGATCGCATCTTAGAAACAGTATGCGACTGAAACTCATCCAATTTCTTCACGTTAATCAGGATGTGTTCGCTTGGGCGCATTTCGATATATGCAGAGTGTCACCAGAAATAGCCTGCCACTCACTTAATATTGATCCCAAGTATATGCTCGTAAAGCAGAAAAGGCATAGTGTAACGACCCTAATTTTAATTAACATTATTTAGGACATTTAATTAGGTAAATTAAATGAAATAATGTAAATGGTTAAGGGATTGAGATTTGAATAATACAAGGTAGTCGTGCCTAATAAACTACTAAACAAAAGGATAATTAAAATGAAATATGCAAGTGTAATAGAAAAGGGAAAAATATGAAGAGTAATATTCTTATACCCTAAACCCTCATACCACTTTCATTTTCACATTTACATAAAAACCAAGATTCAAGAGAGGCCAGCCACCATTAGGAGAAAGCAAGAAGAAGACAAGCTAAAATCAAGAGGAAGAATCTTAATCTGTTTAATTTAAGAGCAAATCTTAAATCCTTAACAACAAGCTAAGGTGAACAATAGGTTACATCTCATGTTTTCTTATATTTTGTCCTAGATCAGATCCGAATATGTTTTGCAAAGTATTATGCCATGTTTTGAATGATAAATATATATATATATATATATATATATATGCTTGTTAATGAATTTTGTTTGCTCATTTAGATTTTATGATAAGTTATGATTAAAAAATCTATCAAATGACATGCAAATGCCATACGATTTTGATATAAGGTCAAAAATAACGTTTTGCTGGTGGGTTTCAAGTTCTATAACTTTCTTAATTAATGTGGATTTATTATGAATTTTCTAGTGCAGAAAATAGACAAATTGGGTTTAAAATTAATTATGGCTATTATATGTAAGTACGTTAGAAAACATATTAAAAGTGATTTATGAGAATTTTTGGAGAAATTTCCTAAGTGCTTTAAAAAGTATATAAAATTAAGCCAGGTATGGGACTTAAATGTTTTATATGTTTATAAATGGAAAAGGGGCAAATTTCCAAATGTTTTAAATTATAAAACAATAAATTCGGTAGCATTTTTAGAAAATATTTTGGAAAAGAAATTGGAAACCAATTATATTACAATAAATAAGCAATGTAGTTCGAAAGATATTACTTTATAAAGAAAGATAATAGTCTTTGTAAAGATTTTTTGTTTCACCACTATCAGCAGCCACCTTTCGACTTCATCATTATCACCTCCACCATAGTTGAAACCATGGTATCAATGCCTTGGTGTGTAGTGGATTGGGGTTAGGGGAAAGGTATAAGGTCGAAACATGCTTTCAATGGAATCGAGACATTGTTTTGCTTTCAAAAGAGAAGTCGTTTGCTTTGCTTTCCAAATAATGGTTTCAAAAAGGTTTAAAGATAGCTTTCGACAGAGGTTGTCGCCTTTTGTTTTAAACAAGCTTTCGACAGGGTCGAAACACTAATTGTCGCATTCTTCCTTTTGACCCAACTGAGGCCGCTTTGCCTTTCAACATTTGGTTTCAAAAGGGTGCTTTTGTTTTGAATAAGAAGCTGCTTCTCCATGCTTTCGAAAGGGTTGGTGTCGAAACCACCTGCTTTCTATTGCTTAGGAAATTGCTTTCGATGGAGCTGCTTTCGACTTAGTTCTTTTAAGACCCTTTTTATATTTTGAAAGATAAACCCAAAGGTTTCGAATGAAATGTTTTAAATGGTTTCGAAACTATGTTCCAAAAGCTTTCACTTAAACCCAATGCTTTCAAAAGGTTTGTTTATAATAAAGGACTTTAATGCTTTTGAAAGGTTTATACTAATGGTTTCGAAGGGTAAGTTTCTTAATGGTTTGAAAGGAACTTAAAGTATTTTAAATGGAAGGTTTCCAAATGCTTTCGAAAGGCAAGTTTGAAGTACTTTAAAGGGAAAGCATAAAGTTTTATAAAGCTTTTGAAAGGCACTCTTTCAATGTTTTTAAAGGGTCTTTTTAAAATGGTTTCAAAATGTATGTTTTGGCCTTTCGACTTAATGTTTAACCTAAAATATTTAATTTGTTTCGAAAGGGGTACTTTCAGGGGTTTCGAAGTGATCTTTTAAAGATTTTAAACAAAGGTTTCAAAGGTTTTTATAAACAATATTTTGAGTAAAGCATATATCATGGAAAAGAGATTTGAGTAAAGCAAATAGTATGTTTTCCTTGTTTAAGAATGATTTAAAGGATTAAATCAATTTGAAAGGACGTTTTCAAGGAAAATTTGGAGGGTACTTAACCCTAAGTAAATGACTTGGATATTTGATTACTAGATGGGACTCGTATAGGTTCACGCCCTATACATTAGCTAAAGCCCGTAGCTAATTTAGTCCAAAATTCCAGTGTGTAGGGCTTAGTCATAGGTAAGACATAAATGAGGTTCCAAACAGAAAGGAATATACGAAGAAGGAGGATAGGTTATTGGTGAGCTTGGAAAACCATTAGGATCAAGTGTCCCTGGGAGAAGTAAGTTAAGGACAGACCATCCAGAAGCATGCCTAATAGATGTTAGATTATTTATTTTGTCTGGTAGGCCCGAGTCATCCAATGGTTAGTAGTAAGCCAAACAAAACTATATTATTCGAATAGATAGTCAATTTATTACCTGATTTACGAGCATACTTGATATTGTTGTCATTGTTTTAATCAGTTTGATTGTAGTATTCTGATTTGCAAAAAATATGTTTTAAAGGGATATTAGTGAGGGGGAAACCATTCCGCTAAGCGGCGTGGTCTCACTTAATATCAGTAAATCAGGATATAATAGGTTTATTCACATCAGGCTTTATGTCTAACTCGAAGTTTATGTTTTTCCCTATAACTCTCAGGTGCTCAAAATTAGGTTCAGTAGATTGAGAATTAAGATTTTTCAGGTTTTGCAGGTTGCACGAGTAATGCTTTTGAAGACATGCAAGAGATAAAGCTAGCTATATAAGAGCTATTTAGTTTTATTTCTGCTATGATGTATTAAGGCAGATATGTTTATTTAGTACTCTGATCATCCAAAGGTGCATCTTTATACGCCGCTCTGGCATATTTTGTAATAATTATATTTGATCTAAACCTGGGAATCATTTCAGGATTATGTATCTGACTATGAAATATTGATTTGAAATGTAATCAGAAAAGTGGTTTTAAATCTGTGTTGATTTAATTTCATATTTATGTGCTTTTGATATTATGGATACCATTAGCATTACTCTATTTTGTCATCAGAAGTTAATATCATGGATGACTATAACATCTGTAGCGCTTAGATTCGGGCCTCAAGATAAGAGATGTTACAACTTTGTATCAGAGCATGGGTTTATGAAACCTTAATAGAAATTTAAAATTTAAAAATATTTTGATAGGAATTAGGTAAAAGATTAGAGTACGGGATAATGCTATATATAAGTATATGCTTTATCTCTATTCTCTCATCTCTCTTAGGTTATTCTTCTGTATCTTACAAAGGCTCGAACGTTGATTTTACGGACGTAAGATACAAATGCTAGAGGAGGAAGAGATAACATTAGAGGGGAAGCACTCCAACTAGTGGGAATGGCAGACCAAATACCTGGAGGAACCCAGGTCAGGCATAAGCTGCAAATGTAGGTGCTGGAGTGCCACAAGTTGATATGGGAGCTATGTATCAATTTTTCATTAACATGATGCAAGAAGGAGTTGCTACGGTTTTAGCTGGATGAAATACTGAAGGAGCGAATCAAGGAGCTCTAGTGGTTAATAACTATGCTATTTTGAGTAGAGATTATGCTCGACTGGGATGAGAGCCGTTTATTGGTACTGAGGATACAATTGAAGTGGAGAACTAGTTACTTCATTGCGATAGGATTTTTGTTGAGTTGGGGCTCATTGATGAGCAGAAAAGAAGTTCGCTTCTAGACAGCTAGAAAGGGCAACACTGTATTAGTGGAACAGTGTTACTGTAGGAGTCGACGAGGAGATCATGACTTGGGCTGAGTTCAGGGGGGGGTTTGAAGGAAGATTTATCTCGAAGATTGCTAAGTCTACTCTACTCGAGAAGTTTGTTAAATTAGAGGAGGGAGACATGACAGTGCTTTGAGTATGCAACCTTGTTTGAGTAGCTGGTGAGAATAGGCACACCACGGTTGATACTGTTATTAAGAGGAATGAGAAGTCCGTTCATGGGTTGAAGCCTAAGCATGTTAAGGCGTGTTGTCGCATATTATAGATCTATGCGATGTTGTTATGGAGATAGCTTTAAGGCAGGAAGAGATGCTTTCTTATCTTGAAGGAAATGTGGCCAAGGAAACTCAAATAAGGTAGAGTCAGAAGAAGAAGTTTTTTAATAAGAAAGGAGTTCAAAAGTGGGAGCTGCTATGAAATGGAAGGCAGAAGTTATATGTTATAAGTGTGATAAGAAAGGACATTATGCTTATGAATGCCGAACAGGCAATGGGAAGAAAGCTACTAAGAAGAAAGGAGTAAGGTGTTTTAAATGTGATCAGGTTTGGACATTATATGAACCAGTGCAAGTAGACAGGCAAGGATGGAAAGGGCAAAGTGTTTGCATTAGAACATGTTACCTCGAGACCAACAGTAGAGGATAAGGGAAAAACTATGTGGGAGGTACACTTTTGAATATTGGTGAATCAGTTGGAGTTATATTTGATATCGGTGCATCGCATTCTTTAATATCTCATTGTCTGGTAGATAAGCTTAACCAAGAATCCTTATACCTAGTTACTTCCTTAAGGGTTGCGAATCCAATAGGATGATATGCAACTCTTGGAATGAGTGTGACCACTTAGAGTTTGAATTGTTAGGTCATGTATGTGCTTGCAGTTTGCATGTGTTTAATTTTGTAGGGTTAGATATTATTTTAGATATGGATTGGTTAAGTAAATACGATGCTGGGATATTTTTCCATGATAGGAAAATGTCACTTAGACACCCCGATTGTAGTGATCGGATAGTATACTTTGTAGAAAACCCTACTTTTGAGGCTATTTCTTTGTTGGTTGTTATGGAGGCAGAATACGAGTTGAATCATCTTTTAGATGTTAGAGAATTCATAGATGTCTTTTAACCGGTAGTATGACTACCATCAAAATAGGCCATTGAGTTTCGGATAGATTTAGAACCATGAACTGAACCGTTGAGTAGACAGCTAAGTAGAATGAAAAATACTGAGATGAGGGAGTTAAAGGTGCAATTGGTGGATTTGGAAAGAAAGAATTTTATTAGACCAAGCAGTTCACCTTCGGGGGCCACCGTAGAGTTTGCAAGGAAACCAAACGGATTGTTGACGTTATGTATCGATTATTGTAAGTTGAATGAGAAGATGATAAAGAATCAATATCCATTACCTAGAATTGACGCTCTGTTCGACCAGTTGAGTGGAGCCAAAGTATTTTCCTTGTTTCATTTGGCAATAGGTTTCCATCGGCTTAGAGTGGCTGAGGATAGTTTTCCTTTGATGGCGTTTAGGATCAGATATGGATCGTATGATTGGTTAGTAATGCCACTCGAGCCAACTAATGATCTAGCATTCTTTGTACATTTGATGAACTGAATTTTCTAAGAGCGCTTGGATAGGTTCGTGCCGGTGTTCATAGATGATATTTTGGTATACTCTAAAGATGAAAGAGAGCATTAGGTTCATCTTAGAGTGATGCCTGAGACATTGAGGTAGCATCAACTGAAGGCAAAGTTTTTGAAATGTCATTTCTTGAAGGAGGAATTGAAGTTACTTGGTCATGTAGTCTCAGAGAAAGGGTTGTCTGTAGATCCAACCAAGATCAAGGTAGTAAATAATTGGAAGAGACCCAAGACAGTGACTGAGATAAGGAGTTTTCTTGGATTAGCTGGGTATTACCGAAGATTCATATAGGATTTTTTTGCGGATAGCGGCATCGATGACCACGTTAATGTGGAAAGATGTGAAGTTTGTTTAGTCTTATAATTGTAAGGGAGCATTCCAAAAGCTAAAACGCTTATTGACAAATGCACCTGTGTTGGTTATTCCAGAGGGAAATCAAGACTTAGTGGTGTACACGGATGCATGTGTAAAGGACTAGGAGCTGTGCTAATGCAAAGAGGTAAACTGATTGCCTATGCATCTCGATAGCTTAGACTGCATGAAGATAGATATCCAACACATGATTTGGAATTATCTATTGTAATTTTTGCATTAAAGGTGTGAAGACATTACCTATTGGGAGAAAGATTCGAATTATATACGAATCATAAGTCTCTGAGCTATTTATTCTCTCTAAAGGAGTTGAATATGAGACAGCGGAGGTAGTTAGAATTTTTAACTGCTTATGACTTTGGTATTGAGTACACACCAGGAAAAGGCAACAAGGTTGCAGATGTACTTAGCAGAAAACATCAAAATGTAGTATTGGCAATGACAGCCGAGTGGAAAGATTTGGAGGTGTTGACTACATGTAGAGTACAGTGGAGATCTAAGAGTAGTTCTAGTATAGAACTGCTATGTTGTCATGTTTAGAAGTTTGACCAATGATGATCGAAAGGATTGCTCCTAAGCAAGGGGAGGATCCATTTTTAGTTGAGCGGATTGGAAAGTTAAAGAATGGAAAGGAGTGTGAGGAATTGAAGGGCAGTCTTGACAAGAATGGATGGTTAAGGAAGAAAGGGAGACCGTGCGTTCCAAACGTAGGAAAAATTAGGAAGGAAGTTCTTGAAGAATGCCATCATTCAGAATTCACTATTCACCCCGGAGGATCTAAGATGTACCAGGATATGAAAAAAAGTTTCTTCTGGGAAGGTATTAAGAGAGATGTAGACTTATGGATGAAACCGTGTTTGAGCTGTCAACAGGTAAAGCCGGACTTCATAAATAAAGTGGGTTACTTCAGCCTTTAGATATTATAGTATGGAAATGGGATTATGCCTCAATGGATTTTATAGATGGATCGCCAAGGTCAAAAGGAGGAAATGAAAGTATATGGGTTATAGTGGATAGGTTGACCAAGAGTGTCCATTTCATTCCAGTTAAGTTAGCCAGGATGACACTTGTTTTTCTAAGTTTTTTATGAAGAATGTAGTTAGAATACATGGAATTCCTAGTAGTATAGTAAGTGATAGAGATTCCTTATTTACTAGTAAGTTCTAGAAGAATTTACAAGTGACTTTGGGCACCAAGCTCAAGATGAGTACCTTACCATCTGCAGACAGATGGGCAAACGGAAAGAGTTAACAAGTCTTAGAAGATTTGTTACGAGCTTGTGTTCTAGATTTTGGAGGATCATGGGAAGACCATCTAGACTTTGTCAAATTTTCATATAACAAAAGCTATCAAGCTAGATAGGAATGACACCATTTGAAGCTTTGTATGGAAGGCTATGACAATCTCCTATTTGTTGGTTAGAGATCAGGGATAGGTTAGTTCTTTGTCCAGATTTCATTAGGGAAGCTATAGAAAAGATTGAGTTAATTAAAGATAGAATGAAGGAAATGTACGAAGATGAGCTATGCTGATAGAAGACAGAAAGACTTAGAGTTCTCAGTTGGAGATCATGTTTTCGTCAAGATATCATCGATAAAAGGTGTAATTTGATTCAGGCAATCAGGGAAATTAGTATCAAGATTCGTTTAATATTTCCTATTATAAAAAGGATCGGGAAACTTACGTATAGAGTTGAGTTACTGAACAATCTGGCAAGAGCCCATAATGTTTTTCATATTTATCATCTAAAGATGTGTATTCGAGATCCAAAGACTACTATAGCACAGACAATGTTAGATGACTTAGTAGTGGAATCGAATTTGACTATAGTCCGAAAACCAGTTCGTATATTCGTGAGAGATGAGAAGAGACTAAGTAACAAGCCTCAGATTAGTCAAAGTCCAGTAAAGTGACGATGATAGAGACAGTACTTGGAAAACTTAAAGCTGGATTCGAGATACTTATCCTGACTTGTTTCATGGAATGTTTTACCTTTATGATTGATTTTGATGAGTACCTTAATGTAATTTTGAAAATGAAATTCTTTATGGAGGAGAGTCTATAACGACTCTAATTTCGATTAACAATATTTAGGACATTTAATTAGGTAAATTAAATGAAATAATATAAATGGTTAAGGGATTGAGATTTGAATAATATGGGATAGCCGTTCCTAATAAACTATTGAATAAAAGGGGAATTAAAACGAAATAAGTAAGGGCAATTGACAAGGGAAAAATAGGAAAAGATATATCCTTATAATTTAAACCCTTATACCACTTTCATTTACACGTTCACAAACGAAATAAAATTCACAAGAGGCCGACCACTATTAGGAGAAACAAGAGGAAGAAGCTTTATCAATTTAATTCAAGAGCAAATCTCAACTCCTTAAAAACAAGCTAAGTTGAATAATAGGTTACATCTCATATTTTCTTATTTCTGGTCCTAGATCAAATTCAAAAATGTTTTGCAAAGTATTATGCCATGTTTTGAATATATATATATATATATATATATATTCTTGTTAATGAATTTTGTTTGTTCATATAGATTTTATGATAAGCTATGATTGAAAAACCTATCAAAAGACATCTAAATGCCTTGCGATTTTGATATAAGGCGAGAAATTTTTAGTATTTCAGTGATGGTTTCTAAGTTTTATATTTTTCTGAATTAATGTGGATTTATTATGAATTTTCTAGTGAAGAAAATGGTTAAATTGGATTTAAAATTAATTATGGCTACTATATGTTTGCTTTAGGTCAGAAATTTAATAATGTTAGAAAACATATTAAAGGAGATTTATGGGAATTTTTCGAAATTTTTTCGTAGTGTTTTAATAAGTATATAAAATTATTTTAGATATATGGGATTTAAATTTTTATATGTTTATAAAAGAAGAACGGGCAATTTTCTAAATGTTTCAAATTATAAAATACCGAATTCAGTAGCACTTTTATAAAAGAAGAAGCGCAATTCAATTTGTGGTCTCTTTGATTTGAGTGCTTCACGATCACTCATATCGAAGAAGTTTGATGGTGTTTTGCTTTTGAATTCTTCATGTTGTGTCACTTCTTAAGGATTGTGAATCCTATTAAGGGTCGCAATCGTAGTATTTTGAGTATGGGGTGTTGAGCTTACTTTGAGTATTTTCCTTTTCGTGTGAATTTGCATATTATTTACCATCTTAAGATTTGTGTATTTTGGGGAGGATTGGCTTGGCTGTTTTCAAGACCAATCCTATGCTTTGGAGAGATCATATATATATATATATATATATATATATATATATATATATATATATTAGGTATCCTGATTTTGCTCATTTGTTGTTTCTTGTTCTTCAAAATGTTGATGATGATTCTGAAGTATCTTTATTCGTTATTGGGTTTCGAGATAATGATGATGTATCTCGAATTCTATTCCTTGTTTCTTTTTTGTTTTTGTGTGTCTATTTCACATTTGACACCCAATCAGGCAATCGATTATTATACTATCCCTTTTCCTCCCTCTTAGCCTTTCAATTATCCTTCCACAAGGATATCCACTAAGGAATGAGGCGATTGAATGAGTTCAAACGATATTATCATTCTCGTTTCTTCCGAGATATCCTTTTTGGATACTCATTTGGTGTTATTTTATGACATTACTTCACTCAAAGTAACGATAGGTTGATAGTGTTCATCTTCTTACTTGAGGAGAATATCCTCCTCTCATCTATATTTCGTTGATCTCTTATTTGATTTATTGTACGGTGCTCGAGTCTTTCCTTAGCTTGAGATTGCACCAATTTTCTTCAGCTAAGAGTTGTGGGAGATAACATTCCTTTCACCGCATTCCGCATTCGTATAATTCTTATGAGTGGCTCGTTATATTGTTTGGATTGACGAACACTCCATTTTATTCTGTTAATCCTATGAATCAAGTATTCTGGGAATATCTCGATGAGATCCCTTTGTGTTCTTTGATTTCAAGTTTATGCAACTATATAATATGTGTTTTAAGAGAAATCGGGATTTGAGTTATTTTAAAATCAAAGAATAATTTTTTGTACTATATATGAGAGATATTTCTTTTTATAGAAATGATTTCTATGTTGGGTTGTCCATCAGGTTCTTTAAGAATTCTAGTCGATGCACTTGATCAACGTTACGATAGAAATTTCCTAAATGCTATGATAAGGCAATCAGACATGATAATTGAGTTTTTATGAGATTGAGTTTGGAAATAAATTATTTTAGGAATTGAGAATTAAAATTTTATTTTGGATGGTATATGCAGCCAATGAACCATAGTGATGGTTAATTAAGTGGCGAGGTAGTTTTGATTACTTGGTCAACTCTTCAGCCGATGAATAGAGTCGTTCACTATAAACCTATGGCGAGGCAAAACCATTGTATTGTTTTGAATCTATAGAATTAAACATAAATATGCTTATTGTTAAAATGTTGTTTGCTAGATAAAATATGTCTGGTTTCAAAATTTAAAATGTCCATTTGATATTTTAATATAATATAAAAGCTATATGTAATAAATTTGAAGCTTGTTTTCAAAACTTTTAGTGGTTTTGAGGAAAAAAGTGATGATCTTTTAAATTTTTCTCTAAGAATATATTGGTAGGAATTTATAAAATTATTTTGGAAATTTAATTTGTGGTAAGAGAAACATGAATTTAAATTTTAGTCTTTGTAATAGTTATTAAGTATCATAGTAAAGAAGTTTAGAAAAAATTTCAAATATTAAAACTTTTGGTTATAAAATACCAAAAATATTGAATTTTGGAATTCTAAAAATTTTTGGTTAAGAGTTAATACATATATTTTAGTCTTTGTGTTTATCTTACTTTTATGCTATTTTCTAATGATGTGCATTTATGTGGTCGTTTGAGTTTGGTGGCTTTTTAGGAAACCACCTTTTGGTTGGTCTATCATGCTTGTGTCTATCTAGCATTGGTGTATTTCCTTCTATAGTGTCATATGGAAAGATCATATTGATATTCATCTTGTTGATTAGAGTTCGGGTTGGAGTTGTATAAAATCCTAACTCTAGTCAAGGAGCTTTTGAGAAATCAATTTCATTTGGGTAATCTTTTGTGTGTAGTGTCTTGTTGAGTTTTTATTTCAAAGGTGAGACGCCTTTGAAATTTTATGCGTTGCTCGAAAAATTCCATGGTTTTCTTGTCTCGATATTAGCACTGTAGAGAACATAGAATTAATCCAGCGGGTCTTGTCTTGGTTTTCTACCATCCTAGCCTGAGAGTGCGAGAAATTTTTAAAACTCGAGCTTGGTTATCTGTCCTTTGCTTAATGAAATAATTGTGTTGTTTACAGCTCTTTCTAGGAAATTATAGGGATGCAATCTTCTATAAGGGGGGAGTCTGTAACAACCCTGCTTTTAGTGATGACCTGTAAATTTTAAATTATAACGATATTTATAATTTAATATTAAGAATTAATAAAAAAAATTAGGAATTTGTATTTTTTATTTGGAATAAACAATAAATTTTGGGAATAAATGAGAAAATAATGTTTTCGGCACTTTATTATAATGGTTTGAGTTAATAATAAGTGGAAGAAGATTTTTATTTGGTGATAGTGCAATAATTTTATTAATATTGCCATTTGCTTCTTTTAATAATTTTTAAAAGAAGTAATTAATTTTTAAAAGTGTGTTATATTTAATAAAAAGGTTAATGGTTTTAAAATATGTTTTGATTATGAATTGGAGTTTAAAGTGGTTTGTTATATTTTTCAAGTAAGAAAACAACTTTTGTTGAATTTTAGAAGTTAAAAAATGTGAACTTTTGCATTTATTGGTGAAAATAAGGTATTTTGTAAACTATGGTTTGTAATAATAAAATGTCTTAAAAATAAAGATTAATCTTTTTATATTATAGAAAATATTCTATTTTGTATGTATATAAATTTACATATCTTATTTGAGTGAAAACTTGAAAATATTGATAGGTTGGATCCATTGCATTAGTGTTCATATGTATTAAGTGCTAAAATAAATAAACATAGGCTAATTATTCAATTTGGGTCCAAACCCATTAATTTTTATCCCAACTTGTTAGTAAACCAAAAAAGAGAAAAAATAAAGTACGTACATTCATTTCTTGTTGTATATTCCAGAAGGCTTCAGAAAGGTAGGAACCCATTCCCTCTTCAAAACCCTAATAATTTCTCAAATTAAACTCCAATCTTTGTGTTTTTAAAATCAATTTGGAGCTAAAGCAATAATCAAAATCTAAAACCATTTATCCATCAAAAATCATGTTTTGAAGATGTTTCCCTATTAACAATACTTGTTTCTTCTTCCATGTCCCACTTTCACAGTTTTACAGGTTTTTGAAGCTCAAATTCGAGTAAAGCTTCAATCTTCCTTCAAATTATAATGGTTTGATCAACTCTAGTAGTAAGGTAAGTTAATAACTCACATTATCTAGCCACTGCAGTGTTCAAAGAGCCAAAATTTGTGAAATATCGTAGTTTCTGTAGATAGTTTCTATTGATTATTTCTTTGTGAAAATATATCTCCGATTGCTACTTTGAACTATTGTATCTTTCAACTCCGGCAACGAAATGCTGTTGGATTTTCTTCAATTTGTAGTTTATGTGTTATACTTCATGCTTGCAAAATTTTGTTGCAAAACTCATCAATTTGCTATGTTAAAACTTCGCCAAAAAATTAGTGCACCGTAGGAAAAATTGCTGGAACGAATTTCGCATGAGAAGGCTACATAGTCAACCGCTAAGTCGACCAGGCCTACCCTTAGGTCGATCGTACAGTCGACCTTGGGATAAGAGAGGTCGACTTGGGGTTGACCTAGGCAGCCTTGTCTCCTGTGTGATCTTTGTGTTGGTTTCTTTTGTTTTTCGATTCATTTCCACCTTGTTTACTTAGCCTATGCTTCACATTTTTGAGATATTTTTGTACAGTTTTAAATGGCCATGATGCCTATCAATAGGCTAACTAAATTTTGGAGAATTTGAAATTCAAAGATGAATTGAATTTGAATTGACTTTGGATTGAATTCGAATTGAATTCGAATTGAATTATAATTATCGATTTTGAGTATTCTATTGGTTTTCCATTGTTTTCGAGCACGGTTTTCTCCAAACAATTTTTGAAATAATTTTTAAATAAAAAAGAAAATTCAAATTATTATTTTATAGTATTTTAAAATTATTTACAAATGTAAAAATCTATTTATTCTCTAGAATAAGGAAATTTCTAAATAGGTTTTCAAAATTGATTTCGTAAATTGGTTTTAAAAGCTTATTTTATAAAGTAAATTATTTTAAATATTAAATACACATTTTTGCACTATTCGACTATATAAGAAAGAGTATTAAATGATTTAGAAAAACATGTGGTATGGCACACATGTGTTCACTTTTTGGTCAATTCTGGACTTGTACGATCGAAGCTATTAGAGGTTATCGATTCTGAGTTATTTTTCCATTTTATGGCACATTTTGAGTTTTATAATTTCTATTTATACGAATTATCTAGGATGGCCAATATTTGGTAAGTTTTATGGTTTGAGATCTCCTATTCTAGGAGGTCTAGTCAATGAGAGCCATCATGATATTTTTATACTTGCCGATGTTATGAGGCAAGTTTTGAGTTTGTGATTTCCTATTTTGAGATTTATGGTTCATGATGCACCTTATAAACTAAATTTGTATAAAATTATCTTTCTACAACAACTTCCTTTATAGTAACCATTTTAACAAGGTGAACCTATTAATACATTATTAACAAATGCCTCATAGTCAAAACATGAAACTGAATTCACAAAGTGTTCATATTTAATTCAATTAAATAACAAATGATCATAAACTAATAGCTAAAATGATTAGAACATAATCATAACATCAATATCATATCATCATGCACAATGGATCAAAATGAATAATCTATCATTCTCTAGGATCAAAGGGTTACATGTTTTGATAATTTCCCAATCCTATATAAATAGCCCATGGCATAGTTTTCCCAGGGTCACTACGCACCTATATTAGTTTTCTCAAGCTAACTAAAAATACATCAATTTGACTTGGACCAAAAATATAACTTGGTAATCCAAAATCTCTAGTCCAACAAGAGGAAATAACCTCGGCATCTGTCCAATAGTAGAAAAACAACGGTGGGCATCTATACTACTTGTTTATTTTTATGCGTAACTCAAAAAATTTAGCCTCGATATCGATAAATCCATATACATTGAAATCGCGGACCTGGCCAACTACGAGCTTAACGATTAGAGAATAGGGCATGACGCTGCATAAGTCTCCACCTAAAAGTTTGTTTAAACAGATATCCATGAGTCACGTCTTTTGATTAGTTCAAGGAATCTAAACATAATCTAATCCTTTCGATATCTGGGATGCAATTCTACTCATTTAGGAGTTTAAGTATGATTATGCCCATTATAGGAACAATACTAACCAGTCATTAGTTTCCAAATCCCCAAGATTATAAGCATTGGATGATAACATATTTCAAATAAGTGAACATGTCAAAAATTTAGTATATGGAATAATAACTAATCAAGAAACAAAATTGAACATATTGCACATGATCATCCATTGTAAATATATGCTTATATGATAGTCATTTTATACAAAAAAATTAATTGTAAGTGGTTCTCCTTTCCTCCACAAAACTCTTTAAAAATGGGTTAAAACATCTTTTCTTTCTTTCGAAAAGTTGTAAATACTTGATAGAAACCATGTTTCTGAAAATGAAAACTTAGCCTAACATAGAGTTAAAGATTGTCATAAAAATAACCACCTTTCATTTCAAAAACTTGTGCTATTGTATATTGAAACATGTTATTCTATTGCATGTTGAGAACATAGGCCATCGCATGTCAATTAAATAATAGCTATCGCATGTCTAGACTACATGAAGCTATTGCATGCCAGTTAAATAATATCTATTGCATGTCTACATAACATGAAGCTATCACATGTCAAAACAATTGTAGCTATCGCATATCAACCAAAATAAAGCCATGAAAAAAAATATAACCATCGAAAGTTGAAAACATAATAACTATTGCAAATTGAAAATGTATAGCTATCTCAAGTTTGCAAAATATATAGCTATTGCAAGTTGAAAACATAATGACTATTGCATGTTGAAAACATATGGATATCATAAGTTGGTAAAAATATACTGTTATTGTAGGTTGATGTAACAAAGCTATTGCAAAACATATATCTATCACAAGTTAGTAAAAATACTACTAACGCAGATTGACATAATAAAGCTATCACATGTTGAAAAAAATGGCTATCGCATATTGATAAATAGGGATTATCGTAAGTTGGTTAATGCTGTTTTTGTAATTGTTTGCAAAACTGATTTATTTCCTTTAAGGGTAAAAGCTTTTTTCTCAACCAATTCTTTTGTCAAATTCTTATTACTTAATCAAAAATCTTTATAGAAGTTTGCAGCAAAAGAAAGTGAAATTTTATCTTATTGCCCAAAATATTAAATTTATTTTAATTTTTCCATTAGTTACTTTTATGCGATTAAAATCCCCTTTATAATAAATTTCACATCAAACTATAATACTTAGAAAAAATCACCAAAACTCCATAAAAATCTGAATCGACCTCTTTGGCATTATATAAAAAAATTAGTGCAAAACAATATTTTTCTTATTTAAATAATTAAATCCAAAAATCTCCCATTTTCTTAACTTGAAATTTCACACTAGATTTATAATATATTCGAAAATTATAAGATTAAAAACCCATCGCCAAAAAATTATTCTAAACATTGTGTCAAAATTCAACTAAAAATCAAAAACATATATTTTTACACCAAAAATCCCTTAAGAAATTTCATAAATTCTTATATGATAACCACGACTCATAGAAATGAATATCATATTCATATACAAGATAAACATCAATTGAAATTTTGATTCTACCCTTAAACTAGAAATAAACATACCCAAAAACAAAGAGAGGGAAATATTATTCACCTTTAATTAGTTATATGTGAAGTTAATTTCCTTGATTACCTTTCTTAGCTTTATCTTTCTATTCTTCTTCTTTAGTTTATTTTAATGGAGAGCATTGATTTTGTGTTTAATTTTTATTTTTGTTATGAGAGGTTTGTCCAAATTAATATGAAGGGAAGAGTGTATATAAGGGAAACACTTTAATGTATTATCTTTCTTTTTTAGTTTTTTCCCCTAATATAATTAAATCATTTAATTTCTTTCGCTATAAACAAAAGCTCCATCTAAAAGTTGAAATCCAAATTACATTAATATGGTAATTATCTAATTATTTATATATTTATATTCTCCCATATTCTTTATTTAATTATTTCTTGATTAAATATCATTGTAATGTGCAACCAAAATTAGGGATGTTAAAACATCCTTATAAATAAAGGAGGTAGTTCAATTGTGTAGGGTTCCTTCTACTATTATAAGTGATCGAGACCCATTTTTGACCAGTGAGTTTTGGAGAAGTCTCTAGGAAGGATTGGGGATTGAACTAAATTTGAGTATAGCTTTTCATCCATAGACGGATCGATGTACTGAGAGGGTGAATCAAGTGTTGGAAGATTTACTATGGATGTATGTTTTTGATTTTGTATGTTTTTCGAAGGGCACTTGCCATTGGTGGAGTTTGCGTATAATGAGAGCCATTGAGCCAGCATTATGATAACACCATTTGAGGAATTATACGGAAGGCCATCATCTTATTGGTGGGACACTACTAACAAAATTAATTTTAGGCCAGATATGGTTAAGGGACCTCAGAGAAAGTAGATTTGATCCACAAGAAGATGAAAATTGGATAAGATAGAAAAAATAATATGTTCGTAGGAGACGCTTGGAGTTGGAGTTTGTGGTAGGCGACATGGTCTTTATGAATGTCTTGCCACTTAGGCATGTTGTAATGCCTCGACTCGTATGATTGAAATATTAGAAGGAATCTACCATTTGATGGCTCAAATCAATAGGCATGGAATGAGAAATCTCTCATATACACTACTTTGGGTCAACACGAATATGTTTCAATACCTGAATACATCAAAAATATTATTTATCTCATCTCCATTCAAGGAAATGTATACTAGTTAGAGAATTGCATAATACAATATTAGAGCCATAAACAAAATTTCTCAACGAACGGAATAAGAGTGAATAAAATATTGAATTTAATATTGTATCTAAATGTTTAATACATCATCTCATACACACACAACTCATCACATCATATCGACCAATACAATGACATTTCAATGTAAGAGTAAATAGAGTAATTACTCACCATTGTCATCTAGTCATACTCCATATCGTAGCCCACAATGCAATATAGTCATAGTATTGACATGTAAAACAACCTTATACTCTCCCGAGGTTGTTAAACGAATAAAAAACCCCAACTCAGTCTAGAAATCTAGATGTGACTATAATGTACATAATAATAATGTATAAGTGTGGTCCCGGGTATAAATACATAGCCTATCAATCAAACACAATGATGCCACTCACACCAAATAATATCTCGTCCATATTTCATTAATATAGTTTTAACACAACTGTTGTGGCTTTAATCATCATGACTTGTAGCTACAACTCTAATCAACTGAGATATCATAACATATTCATATTATATGAGTTCCTTTCATTTTAAATTCAAGTACACTGTTTTTAGAACTTTGGGGTCCGATTTCATTGTTCAACAAAGTACGACCTTTTTCACCTATATATATTGACAATTAATAATCTTACGTTTTCATTTTTTACCATAATACGATCTTTTTCAACCGTATTTTAAATAATGTTCACATATTTTATGAGGTGGATATATATACACACACACACACATATAAAGGAGAGTCGTACCTTAATTCTCTTCCTTGAGTTCCTATAACGACATAGAAATTTAACGATTTAAATAATGTAATTAACTGAATTTTTATGAAAGGTTAAACTATAAAATTTAGTAGTGAAAATTTGATATTTGAAATGCGTCTATTTAAACATAGCAAATGACAAATTTTCATGGATAAATATGAAAGTTAGTTCTGTTGTGTAATTTTTAATTTCAATTTAAAATCAGTTAATTGATGAAAATAAAACATTTTTGAAATCTAAATATTTTTATATAATAAAAATGTAAATCATTTTCTGAATGAGATGTCGTAATTAGTTTTGCCAAATTTGGACTTCTCTAGCCCCACTTATCTTATTTTCGGCATTTCGGTACCATTTTCGACAGTGAAAAAAATGGAGTTTGATAACTTGGTCATATCACTCATATCGGTGTACCATTTTGTTTGCCTCGTCGTGCTGATCTCCAAAGTATATTTATTTCTGTATTTCGGTGTCCGGTACGTGGCGAAATCGACGAAAACAGTTAGCCGTATCGGTACCAGTTTGAGCCTTTTAGTTTCCCTTGGCCATTCATTTATTCACTGGTCGAAAACCCAATAGCCAATAACCATATATATTCCCTAAATTCAGCGATTGGCTTTTTCTATTCTTTGGCCAGTTTATATTATGGTATGTTAATTTACTACCAATATCTTCCTTTTCTTACTTTTGTTCTGGGAATATATATATATATATATATATATATATATATATAAGTTTTACTTAATGACTGTCACCTGTTCGTATTTCCATAACCACTTATCCACTTGTGCTTGCTCCTCACCACTACCTTCCTTCTCTAACTTTGCCACCGCCCAGACCTGAGCCGACCCGCTCTTCCTCCTTCCCTTCACAACTCGGCCACTACAGACTGTCCCTCTACCAGAACGTTGCCTCATAACAAGGATCACTGACCCTCTCTTTTCAAAGCACAACCGACCACATTCCCCTTCGATCTTCGAGCCACCCACTCCGACTGTTCCACGCCCTCTCCACCCAATGCCACCAAACTTGCTCACTTTCGTAGATCCACCATCGCCCCTCACCATTGCCACATGAGCCCGGTGACCCACCCCCATCGTCCACTGCCGTCCTCTTCCCTTCATACCCCAAACCTTCACCACCCTCCGCACCATGCAACAGCCCACCACTGCAACCTTTTCCTTTACTCCACTTCGGCCTCGCAAACCCTAGAGATCCACTTTCTTGTAACCATGCTGTCATGACCCTGTCCATCATCACATAACACTCCGCAGACCACAGCCGACCATTTCCTCCACCCCATGTCTGTTTCTGACCTTCCCAGTTTCCTTCCTGCCCCGGCTGCACCAGGTCTAACTCAAACTGATCGCCTCCATCCCATTTTACTCACCTCAAACCTGCCGAGCTTCCCACCGAGATCACGCCTCATCTCTAGCTTCTCTCCTCTTCTTTTATGAAATGATATACATATATATGCATTCTTATATATGCCTTCTTATGTAAATGTTTGTTCTACAACTTCTTTTATGTTCATATTACTTTTATATTTTATTTCAGTGCATCATACTAGAATTGTTTAGGATATCTTGTTATATATATATACATATCCATGTGTTTGTGTGCGCGCGCTTATGATAACAATAATAATAATAAAAGTAAGTTAATACATATGTTTATAATAATAATAATTTTAAAATGATGATATATAGATAGTTTCATTTATATGTGTGTTTAATAAATATTGATTTTCAATATATATATATATATACATAAAGAATTTATTTTGATTTGTCTTTCAAATGGAATATTGATTTTAAAGGAAAATATATAGTATAAAGATTTTTATATGAGTAAATAATAGATTTTTAAAATTTTATATACGTTTCGCTTTAATCGATTTTTGAATTCCAGCCCAGCTTTGCTTCATTGATTGAATCCGTGATCAACTTGCTTTGCTTTGAGATTTGTCATTTGGATTAGTCGACGTCTAGTTCATGGTTCAATTCGTAGCTTGCCATGTTGTCAAATTTCTCTAGCCTTGAAAGGTGAGCAATTACTCACGGTTAACATTCCTATATTTAGTAAATTCAATTTACATGAAATGACAATTGAAATATGATATTAAATTTGAATTTTTCAGTTATTTAATTATTAAATATGATATGCCATTATCTGCAATTGTTTACATAAGACATATGACATCATAACCTGTTGTATATATTATATTTAATGTGTTATTGATGGTATATGCATGTTGTTGATATGTTATATTATTATTTTATTGTTCTTACTCTATAAGTTACATGTTAGTTTAGAAATCCCTATGGGTTAAAATTATACATACTCAAACGATATTTTAAAATAGGGAAAAATTGTTATAGGTTGAAATGATAAACCTAAGCGATTTTTATTGATTTTGAAATTTTGGGATTCGACTTGAAATGATATATATATATATATATATATATATATATATATATATATATATATATATCCGTAAATATAAAATTAAAATTGCGGATTGAAATGATGAATATCTGTATCACTTGATCATAGGATAGAAAATTATATACGACATCGTTAGTCTATATTTTGAAAATGATTTCAAAATTTGAAAGGAAATATATGGGTTTAACAAATTATGGTTTTTAAATTATAATATAAAAATTTTAAACTTAATATATGTGTAAAATTTAGATTTTTCTAAAATTATATGTTTTGGATATTTTACAGTTAAAAGTTAAGTTTAGAAAATGAAAATTTTAAAATTTTACTTATAGCTTTATTATTTTTATAATATATAAAGAATATTTAAAATAGATTTAATAATAATAAGATTTAATTTAATAATAACCAATATAAAAATTTATCTAATATATATATATATATATATATATATAATATGATAAGTTTTTTATTTAAAATTTATATTAATATTTTGAAATATATTTTTGTAATAACTTTAAATAAATGGAAGTTGGAAAGATAACTTAAATAATAATTGATTTGAAATTTATTGATTTGAGATTCGAAAGGTATTATTTCATAACTTGATTTTTCATAAAGGTGATTTATTGAGTACTAGTTTGGAGCCCGTGCCGATGGCACAGATGCGAACTTTATTTAGTATATTAATTTGATGTTATGTTTTTTATGGATCAAAAGTTTTGTGTGCATATAGGGGATTAGCTATGGAACATAATTGGAGACCCAGTGGTCTTCAATTGTGGAATCTCCATAAACACAAATAAAAAACATAGTAGGATGAAAATATTCAAAACATAACTAAAGCAAAAATATTCTTGGAAAAACGAATAATATATGTCGTTCAAGACGAAATTTAAAAATGAAAGATATGGAAACTTAGTGATGATGCTTTAAATGACTTAGGGAATGAGATGCATCTTAGATCTACTTTTTTCAAACCTGCTTAGTGATATATTTTTAAACTGGTTTTGGAGAGTACATAATATACATGCTTGTTTTACAATATCTTAAAAACATAGAAGGATGCAAAATAGCTCAAATATCAAGTACATCATATATATGGTACTATTTAGCACATTGTCTTCTGATAGGTAGATATAATCTCAACTCATTAGTGATCATACATAAATTATTTAAGTTTCAGTACTTCCTTTGCACTGGGAATTGGTTCAACAATGAAATATTTATTTATTGGCTCTATATTTATTCAATCCCTGTATTAACGTGATAGGGTTTCAAATCTTATCATATAGAAAACAACTTCAGTGTCAATTCAAATGGAGAACCTTCCTAAATTCATTGTAAATGCATCCTGCAACTTTTGAAACTTAATCCAACTCTAAAAAACTACAAAACGATGATAACAAATAAGGACTGTAAAATACATTCATAGAGAAAATACTTTAGTACGGTACACTGCCATCTATCCCATAATGCAGAAAACAGTTGATACTCTTGTAGCTTGCTTCTATAAATCATGCCTTCACTGTTAGTTTCCCTTTTAGCCTAGGTGACTGTGACACCAGTGCAAGCTACATCATTGTTTAGAACATGTTATGCCTTGTTCTTTATCAATTGTACATGTGGTAATAATGTAAAGTGTGGGTCCATTATTGGTTACAAAAAAAAAAATTCAAAATTAGGTGAGAATATATACCTTTAATCCTATATTTACAAATAAACTTACTAAAATCATTGAAGAAGAAAATAAAACTATTTTGAGCTTTTGCCACCACATATGGGTACATTTGTAGGAAACATCAACCCCAAGTTATATATGTTCTTTTCACTACTATTTTACATTTGAAATGTCTTAGTTTAATACATAGTTAGATAAGTTTACAGCCATGTTGGTAAAAAGATCTACGATAGAGGGCACGCAATACCCTTTATCAAGAAAAATAATCCAAAAGGAGATCATCGGCAAATATAAAGATACAGAGTGCAATTTCTCAAATTACTACTGGATTCAAATAATGTACAAAACAGACTACAATTCCTGTACTATAAAGCAGCAATGCTCAATCATGCTTAAAATATGTAAAATATATAATTTTTTGTTCATTTGTTTCTATAGAGTGTCAAAATTGGATGTTCACTTAAATTGAATGATGAAAGTAATAAGAGAAAAGGAGTTTGATTCTAATAGTATATATCTGAGTGTAAATGTAAGACATGGATAGTGTACTTGACTTCTAAGAATACTAACAGTATAATTCTTACAAAGAAAGCATGGTGAAAAAATTACCTTGTTATATCATGGGTTCTCTTCAGTTGGGTAGTAGCTTACACGTTTTGGCTATTTAGACTGCTGCCTGGATCCATCTTCTGCTTTTGGTCGTACTCTTATAGTTCTATACGTTTACTGTTAGAAGGACTATTTATTTATCTCCCTATTTCTCAAGATGTTTTTTGATCAGGTTAGCTCAATAGGTAATGGTGAAAAAAATCCACTGACAAGTGTGAAGAGAAATTAAGGAAAAAAATGGAAGAGAATGAACTGTAAAAGTCATAATAAACTAAAATATCCAAAGCTAAAATATTTGGTACCATCTAGGCTACACTACGTGGTATCAATTTGCAATGAATGTTAGTTAATGTAACTATAATATCAAGAAATGATAAAAAAGACATGTTATTTCAAGGAGTTTAACTCAATACCCTTTTTTCATTTTCTTTTTATTATCATCTTTCAATACTGAATCTTCAAATGAAGTTGCATTATTTAAAAATCTTCTTAGTATTTGTCCACTAAAAGTTAAAAGTTGTATAACCAAGCATCAAGTGAAAAAATAAATATGTGAGATAGATTATGCCTCAAGCATGAAGCAAAAAAAGAAATATATGAGACAAATTATAGCAAATACCAAGTTACATTTCAAATGCGAAAAGGTTGACAGTAGTGAACTTGATTTAAAAACACCCAAGTCGGCATATTCTAAAATATGTGCAAGTTACCATTTGGCTAAAGCAAGGCATGGTTTGTAAGGAACTACCTCACGGTTGAAACATTAAGTGATGATCTATTTTAATAAACCTCAAACCTATATGAGCTCTTTTAGAGCTAAAATTCAAAAAAAAGTTTCAACCGACATGTATCTCTCTTATAAGACCTAATGCTTTACCAAACATTATGGTTGATGATTTAAACAACCATTATTACAGCTAATGGTACACATGTCAAATGTAAAACTTAAGAAAATATATAATTCAGTTACCATACTAATAAACTTACCATTTAGTGTATGATATTTTTTTAAATAAATAAATAACCTTTATTTATTTATTTATTTATTTTGTCTCCTACTCCCATAAATGCCAAATTAGTTTATATTGCAACATAATTTCAGTTACTTCAAATTTTTAACATTGGATATCGCAAAGGTAGTAGTTGATATCATATAATAGCACATCAATGTAATCACAGCTTTTTTATAATTATGTTGGAAAAAGTCAAATATCTAGTGTATGCCCATGAATTTGCTTACCTTTTTGGTCTCACAAAGTATAAATTACCATCCAAAATTTGACTCTTCTCTAAATGATCCATCAACATAATAGCATGATGGCCAGAAATCTATAGGGATAAATTAATGAAGAGTAAATGGAAATTGTGTGTAAAAACAATGTGAATTAATATTTCAATTAATAGGTCAGTATTTTTGAAGTGTGGACCTTTCAAAGACTTTCGAAAATCGTGTTTCAGTGAAAATTATATGGCTACTTTGACTAACTAAAAATGAAAGTTAAAATACTTGGTGACAGCGGTGCAGTATAAATATTTAACAAAGAAAAAAATAGTAC
This sequence comes from Allium cepa, assembly GCA_030765085.1. Taxonomy (NCBI): domain Eukaryota; kingdom Viridiplantae; phylum Streptophyta; class Magnoliopsida; order Asparagales; family Amaryllidaceae; genus Allium; species Allium cepa. The sequence continues at coordinate 396,268,212 of CM060938.1, read as the reverse complement.
TTTTCAGCTTTAATCCTATAGTATGTAAGTAACAGATATAAGAAGAAAAATTGTTCAAAAAACATAACTAATACTTCTTTTGGGTAACATTGGCTACATACTTCTTTTGGATCACTTGATTCGGTAAATATGATAAATATAAATAAAGCAATAAGTTAGAATTAACATGACCATGATGATTTGCTACTTCTAAACAGCTGAGTAGAAAGACAGGCGAAACTTTTATTTTCTTTCCTTAGTCCGTAATTAGTAAAATAAACATAGCTTCCCAATTATAACTACTTGGAAAACTTTCTATTAAGGTTTAGGCTTAAGCTAATTAGTCAATTGCTCTTTAAACCAACAAATTCACTAAAAATTCAAATGGATTCACTTAAAAAATAACAAACACCAAGATGATACCTAATAAATTATATTCCTAATAGAATTTATAATCCACTAAAATGTGGGTGCAGAAAGCACACACGAATAATTTTAAGTTGCAAAAAATGAGTTTTATCGAAATCAAAAATTAATTTAAAGACCTCGGAGAATTTAATATATTTGATATGAAACGAGTGTCGTTCCACCATTGCTATAGAAGATAAAATAAAATCCGCAAAATCATATTAATTTGTTGAAATAAAACTGCTAGAGAAGACGAAATCAAAATCGCATGTCAAATTACAGAGAAGAACAATATCAATATCAAAATTGCAAGTCAAGTATAAAAAAATCAAATCGAAGAAAGCTTAGTATGAAACAATAATAATTAATAGGTAGAAGATCTAACCTGCTTACTATAACGATTAAATTACATCTAAAGCCCAGAAAGCATAAGTCACCATGAGCAAGAAAAATGGAACCGATGCAGTATAATTTGTAGAAGGATTATTGTGACTAAAAATTTGGCATTTACTGATAGATGGATCCTGGATTTCATACACGGTGTTTTCCATTTAGTTTTAGGAAGGAAGAAAAGGTAAAGCAAAAAAGAATGAAGAAGTACATGGGTAGGACGGTCGGGAGTATGATGGGGTAGATGGTTGTAATGACAATGGAGTATAAGTAGTCGCGGATTTGGATTTTAATAGTCATCTTAAGTGTGTTATTTTTATTTACAGGTGTTAGCATTACGAGGGTTAACGGAGTTAAGCAAACGTGATTTTTTTGCTGACATGGATGAATTGCAGCCATCTGATATGTTCGGCAATAATAAATCCGGACCATTCTTTGTCTTTTCCGTTAAACACAATGCATTTTGTTATATGGATTTTGAATTTAAATAAAATAGTAATTGAATATTTAATCACGATTTAAAATTTGTAATTGGAGGTTTTATTTAAAAATTTATAAAGGCGAAAAATTGAATAATTTCAAATGAAGTATAATTGACGTTAGAAAGTTAATTTTGTTTTAAATTTGTAATTTTAAATAGAATTAAAGTTAAAATTTTGAAATATAATTGAAATTTATCAAATTGAGTTATTGTAAATTCCCTTTAAATATTTAAACTGTGAAACCTATTAAATTGGAAATGGTTTGATTGTAGTTCAAACCTGGATTTGAAATCGATATAGATTAAAATGCTTTTATGGAGAATTAGATTTTAATTTGAAACTGTTGAACTAAGACTGATTAAATTGAATTTATGGGACTTAAGTTGATTTGAATCGATTTATGAAATTGGAAGAAACAATTTATATATAAACTATTTTATTAAATAAACTATTTTAAATCTATAACCTATTTTAAATATAAACTATTTTAATTTATAACTATTTTAACATATATACTACTTTCAATGTCTAAATTGTTAAATTGGAAAGTGATACGATTTCAGAAGTGAATATGATTTCGAGAGGGATATGATTTTGAAATGAATATGATATTTTGATCTAAAATATAAACTATTTGAAATATAAAATGACCACGGTGTGAAATAAGCGTTTGGTTGTTAAAGAGACCAGAATCGGATATTGGCATACTCTCTGCCAATACCGAAAACCACTTTAACAACAGTGTATGTAGTGGAGATTCCAGAACGAAGTGGGATGGTTTGGCAGTGATTCTATATGAGGTATTAACGCAGCCCTGACTCCCATGAGTCAGCTTGATGTGGCTAAAACAGGAGCCATGCCGAGCCAAGTGGGATCCCTCCTCCTATCGGACCCATTTCTTTGAAACCATCCTATTACTTTGTGATTTGATTGGGTGCACCTTTGATTTGGGAGTGTGTCTCGAGGTGGGCAGTTGTGGCTGCTGCGCGTTACCAAAAGTCTGGATTTGCAAATGATATATCTACCCTGGCATTGCCTCGCGTGCCTTCTCACATGTCTTATCGCGCTTCCACGAGTATGGTTTGTGTCATACCTATGGAGTGCTCCCAGATAACCCACCGGTTCGGTGGACTTTACAGTATTGTATAGACTACGACATTATATAAAATGTGTTAAGGGAGATATGGGTAACACCTTAATACTATTTTAATACTTTATTCTACTGATAGACATATTATAATAGCGTGTATTGCTACGTAGTAGATAGTTCCATGGATCCTTAAAGGATGGAAATCTCAAACATCCTTTAAGTTACTTGTATTTCAGTAGACATTTCACTTGAGTTGAATTTACGAGTATAAAAATGTTAATCCTAACTCAAGTGTTTTGTGTTTTGTTTTATGCTCGAGTCAGACCGAGTTTCATAGCATTTGAGACTCACCTTTGAAGCTTAGAGCTTTTCTTGAAGATCTATCTTTGTCTATCCAGCTTTCCAATTGCTTTAGTTTATTCTAGTTTTTTTGTTCAGACTTGTCATCGGCATCTGTATTAGTAACTTCTATGTATTCGAGATAACTGTTGTATTTTACTTTAAACTATGATGTTTATATAGTAGCATCATGAACTACTATTTATCTATTCCGTTGTTTATTGTTATTACTGTAATGTTACGTTTTGAATGGTTAAGTTTTTCCAAATATAAGTGATTGATTTATTTACTGTACATGTTAAGTTTTGTCAAATACAAATTAACAATCTGTTATTTTGAGCAATTCAAATCTGACATGAGTGGATGATTGTTGATTTGAATGGTTCAAAATACCAGGTTGTTACAAGTGGTATCATAGCTCTGGTTTAGGAAAATCTTAGCATATGGAGTAAAAAATCATTAGAGATAGGTTAGTAATATCCTAGAATGAGTAAAATTAATTATAGAATCACTTTCGGTCGAGCTTGAATTTCTTCCTCTTTGATTCATATTTCCTTTGAAATTTTGTAACTCCTTTTTGTTTTGAAATCCATTCTCATCCTTTCTTTTCGTGTTCTTCTTGATACTGGAGCATCCTATAGCTCCATTTCTGTCCCGCCAACCTTAGTATGGTTTGTAAAGGGGTAAAACTTCTTTACAACAGGCGTTGATTCACTAGAGACTATGTCCTCGATCCTGATGCTATTACCTCTTGCAAAGCCTAAACACCCTTTAGTAGATGACCAGGGTAATTTTCTTATGATCGAACGTTAAATGCCTCAGGATTATGCAGGCAGTCTCATCTTTTAGCTTGATCCTCAACCTAGCGATCTTCACTCCATCTAGATAGTCAGGGATTATCCTAATGTTTAGTGAAGTCACTTCTCTTCCTCTAAACGAGAAATTTGAATTCTGCATTGGTCTTATTTCTGGAGCTCGACCTGTTGTCCTTCCTCTCAGAAAATGGTTTTTATAAATGGTTAGTCATCCCTTTCGAATTAACCAATGTTCCTGCTTTCTTCATCGATCTCATTAATCGCGTATTTCTGCGTTGTTCTCAAGAAGTTGGTCCCAATTTTCTTTGATGATATTATAATTTCTCTAAATCTCAGTTGACATGGTTAAGGTTGCCGCGATTAATATAAGTCTATCCATCTTTCTTATTTTGTAATTTGATTATCTTATCTTCGAACCTATCTTCTTAGTCAGAATTCCTTTTGATTAAGGTCCCCTTAAACTTGAATCTCTATCCTTGTTCCAAATCCATTTTTGAATCATCCTGTGAGGAAGTATGCTTGAAATTAATATGAAAATATTTTATATTGTGTTGTTTGAATTGTTAAGTTTGAATTTTGGGTTTCGATTGATTCGTCTGGCCAACGCTATCGATGGGAATTTCAAAACACTTGAATAGAGCCAATTGACACAATAATGTTTTGAAATTGATAAGTTAAATAATATTAGCTATGCTTATATTTTATGTATAAGTATAATTTTCTGTAATTAGATAGTTAAATGAATTGGTTGTTAGAAATGATAATACTAGATTATCATTTATTATTTTGACAACTTTTCTAAACCATTAACTATTATTGTATGTTATAAGAAGCTGAGTTTTTATGATATCCCACGAATTTCACGCAAATTTAAATGAATCTCTTTTATAAATTTATTAAAATTGGCAAATTTTTTATTTTAAAACAACAATAATAATTGTGTTGTATATATATAGATTTTTATGAATTTTTTTTACAAGTTGAAATTGTATTTGTTTAAATACATGTATATATCAAATCAATTTTTAAATTGAATTTGGAATCTAATTTGAATTTGGATATTAAACTGAAATTTAAAAGATAGTTATTTATACATTAAATTTTACTTTGGTTTTATAATGTATTTTATTTGATTTTATTAAGAACATAAATTGTTTATATTATTTTCTTTTTAAAGAATTTTATTTATATAAATTAAAATATGTATTTATAAATTAGAAAATCAATTATAAAAGCTTTTTAAAACATTAAAAAAAATTATGCATGTAAAGTGACATGTGTTAACTTATAGTTATTCTTAATAACATGTGTGAACAAATTAAATAAGGCAAATGACAAGTGTCAACTTTGATTTTAAATTTTCTTTTATTTTTAATAAAACCTAATTTAAAATTATATAAACTTATATCACTCATCTTAATTTCCTTTTCCTATCTTCACTTTCTAAAACAAAGAAGAAGAAAAAAGAAAAAAAAAGTTTGTAGCTTAAAAACAAACCAGCCAAAGAACAGTTTATCAACAACAATCAACTTTCTCTAAATACAAACTGAATCTGATCGTAGGAAACATCAGGATCAAGGAATAAATCTTATGCCTGAAGCAACTCAAATTCTAAAAAGCAAACAGAACAGTTCAGGGAAAGAATGGGAAGAATCAGAAAATGCAAGTTCATAATCAAAGTTCAATTCAATATACAATCAAGCAAGATAAGATCAGAATATAAACCAAGTTTTAGAAACAAAGGGGTTTCCATATCATCATCAAAATTGAAAATCAGGGAGCCTGTTCTCTGCTTTTACAAGACAGGTGAGTAAACCCTTGTTTCAACAATTTAAATCTGGTGATAAATGAATATATACTCCTTGATGCATGCAACAGTGATATAGTATGTATGTAGTTTTCATGAATATTTGGATAAGAATGCAATGATACATGTATGTGACATGTCTGTGTATATATAATCAATTTAGGTAGCCTTTGTACTTAGTTTGCTGGCTAAAATTCAGTTCCAAAAATCAATCCTTTTTATTCAATGACTTTCAGATTATGATCATTGAAAGAAAACTGTTTGTATTAACCCATTCTTGTTTTTAAAAAATGTTTATAAGTGTGGGTTGAAAGTAATTAACTAAGTAAATAGAAATTGACAGTGAAAACTAAATCCAAGTTAAAATTCAATTTTTAAATTTACTAGTTTTGATTTTAAATATGGATTTGCAATTAGAAACCATGAATTTTAGTGTATAAATCTAGATTTTTAGATTTGTGATTAACGGAAAATTTCGAATTAAAGGGAAAATGAAAAATTCTCGAATTTCAGCGATCTACAAAACAAGTCGGGGTTCAGGTCAGAGGTGGCTAGGGAGTCGACGATGGTAGAAAAAATGGTGAATGAATTTATAAATAGCCTTGGTGGGCACGACAAAGCTATTTAGGGTTAACTGTCTGTTTCTCGATCAACGTTTTAATCGTGGGAACTCGTGGTCAGGGAAGAATTGTAGGCGATCGCGAGTGGGGATTTAGTGGCATGGGCATGTGACGAAGTTTCGGTTGTGATCGCGAGCTTATTGGTGGTATGTGGTTGTGGTGCTAAGAGGTTCTGGAGATCGGCTTGGTTCTTGATTCCTCTCGAACTGCTCGATTTCGTTTTGATGTTCATTACTGGGTCCTGAAGGATTGAATCATAGAGGAGTGATGTCGATGACTTATCTGATGTGGTAACAATGGTCGGAGATGCGCCGACCATCTGTGCACGTATACGCGTGATATCCTGTGTTTGAGGGATGTTTGTGAGTTTGCTTCGAGAAATAATGGTTTTATCATGAGTTTAACGCGAGGAAAGAACTGGATTTTTGGATCGTGTTCGACTAAGGAATTTGGCGGTTGTTGCCCGGGATTTTGATGATGGTATCCAGTTTTATCAAAATAAGATACAAGTAAATGTAAACCAAGTCTTAAGTAAAGCATTAGCAAGTTTTAGATGAATTTCCAAAGTTTTAAATTGTTGTTTAAGAAATTATAATACATTAAATCCTATATGTTTTAGGGTAAATTAAAAGTTGTAATTAAATAAAATACAAATTATTTAATGTGTTAAGGATGGATAATTGATTTATGTAATCAGAAAATAATTAATTAATTTAAGATTAATTAATTTGTGCAATCAATTTAAAGAATTGACTTATTAATGTGATCAATCAATTGAGTTATTAATTAAAAGATGATTAATTAAAGACTGATCACCTAATGTAATTAATTAATGATAATTACATTAGTCAAGGGATAATTGTTTAATGTCATTAATTAAGAAGGGTAATTAATGGGTGATTACTAAATATAATTTATTTAATGATAATTACAAAATGGAAGTAATTGAGATTTATTACTTTATGTAATTAGTTAAAGTATGGATCAATTAAAGAAATTAATAAAAGAGTTAGTTAATTAATGAAGATGATTAATTTAAGGGTAATTAACCAATGGAATAAACTATAAATTTATGGGAATAATTAAAGGTTGATTAATATGAATGCTTGAAGGTTAATTAATTTGTGTAATTAATTAGAGGTTAATTGCTTAATGTAATTAAGATGATAATTAAGGATGGTTAATTGGTTAGTGATTAATTAATATTAAATAAGCATCATTTAAAGACGATTGAAATAATTAATTTAATTATTTAAATTAATTAGAATGATGTGATGAATTAATCTTCTTTATGGATGATTGAATAATATAAATGCCTGGATTATTTGTATCTCTAGTATGTGTTTGTGATGCTTTGTGATATGAAGTGTTTTGTAATATGAGATGTTGGGTTGGACATTGATAATGTGATTATCTATGATTAATTGCTGTGTAAAAATGACATCATATATTTACAGATTGAATTGTATTCACTTGAATAACGTTGTTAAGATTGTATGGAATTCGAGGAGACTGGAGTCGGGTATTAGTAAATACCCGAAACCACTTCAATTCTTTATACATTAATATGTAAAATCATTAGGCTGGAATGGAATGATTTAAGTGAATTGGACCATTTAATCTAAGTTTTGGTACTTAGGAATTGATGTGTAAAATAAGTGATGCCTATAACAAACTGTGAATTTGTAAATTGATATGAGTTAACCCGGGTTTTAAGTACGTTTTCTGCTTTTGTATTCCATGTTAGATGGGATTACTCACGCTGGTTTCCAGCCTGACCCAGGTGTTACTTTGATATAATGTTCGGGTCAGACCGAGCATTACACCTTTTTCAGGTAAGGACGTTCTGGAGCTCAGGAGGCGAGCTGGATAGTAGGAACGTATGGAGTGTTTCCGCTGTGATACATTGTTGTATATCTAAGACATATTGTTTTAAACTGTCCAGTATTGTGTAATGGTTATAACTCTGATGTATAAAAATATAAGTGTACTGATACAGTTCTTCTTTGTAAAAACTTTTCTTTATGTGATATTATATTTTGATCCGTTGCGAATGTGAGGTTTCTGTGACTTGTTTCTATTTCTTCTTCTTTCTCTTTTCTTCTTTTCCTAACTATCTAGAAATTTCGGGATTGAAATTCCAGGCCATGACATTTGGTATCAGAGCAAGGTTAAGCGAGAACCTTGGCACTGTTGGGATTACTCATTAAGGATAGGGTCAATGGTACCATAGAATGAGTTGAGTGTGTATATATGAGCGCGTACTTGTTATTTTCTTTTATAAAGGTTTTAAATGATTTTATATAAATTTTGATATATAAAGCAATGTTTCTTTCTAATAAATATTAAGGTAATTGGTTGTTAAATTATAGGAATTAAATTAAGTGGTAATAGAAATACAACCAAATTGAAATTAAATAAAGATAAGTTTGAAATGGATTCAAACTGAAGTTAAAATCTTGAATTTGGGGGAAGAGTTTCAGAATAAGATAATAATGAATGGTTTCCAGATATGATAAACTTGGTTATTATCATAAATGGTTGTTGTATTTAATAATGAAATGTTTTAAGGAAGTAAAACATTTAGGTAAGTATGACTTATAAATTGGAATTGAAGATGATCTATATTGTGAAGTTTTAAATCTGGGCCCAGAATTTGAAAATTGTTTCAAAGTAATAAAGAAATAATAAATAATGTTATTTAAATGAAAGAATCCAATTTCAAACAAGAGTTGTTTGAAATTTTAATGAAATTTTTTTTGAATTAAAAACCAAAGCTGGTTTAAAATTTAAAGTAACTTGGTGTGTAAAGAAAATAAATATGTATATTTGAAATAAACTCTAAGGTTGAGTTTTGAATTTTCCTTAAATGGGATGTGAAACCCAAAGTGATATAAGTTTTGAACTTATAAGTAAGAAAGAATATTACTAGAAATTTGAAAATTTAAAGTAGGAATTAAAATTTGAGTAAGGTTGACTAAATGAATGAATTGAATTTAACTTTGGAGAAGTTAAGAAATTCAACAAGCAACCTGTATTGGAAATTTCAAGATGAAATTGGGATTTAACTTGGGAAGTTAAAAGGTTGATTTAAAATGGGAGTTATGAGTGATCTCAAAATGGGTTTGAGATCTGGAAATTGGAAATAGAGGGAAGTTTTAAAATAATTTGGATGATATCGTCCTATTGTTCTTAATAGTCTTTAAACTGTGAAATTGGATTTTTTTTTAAATAAATGAAGAAATGGGTTATGGTAATATATCCATTATTAAGATAAAATGGAATCATTCTGGATTTAAGATTTGAATTTTTAAGATAAAACTTCAAAGGTTTGGTTTCAAAATTTAAATTTGGTGATAAATTGAATTTCCAAGATTTAGTTGTTTAAAAAGGATTTGAATTATTATTTGAACTTTAAAATAGGTTAAAAATGGAATGTGGATTCAGAATTAAATGGTTTAAAGATATAAGTTGATTTGATTTAAAGGATTAAATCAACATTTAAAAATTTAACTTGAAGTTATATAATTCAGGATGGTTTAAATTTGAAATTTGAATTGAATTAGTTCAAATTGAATTTGATTTGAATTAATTGGAATGTGATTGAAGATGGATAAGTTTAAAAATTCAAATGGAAAATTTGAATTGGATTAATTTGAAATGAAATTGAAGTTGAATGAGTCCAAATTCAAATGAGAGTTGGGATTAATTCAAATTGGAATTGATATGAATTGAAATTGGTTCAATTTGAAATTTATTTGAATTAATTAAATTCGTGATTAAAGTTGAATAAGTAAATTCAAATCGAATTTGATATGAATTTAGGAAAGAAATTGAGGATTAATTCAACTTGAATTGGTGTTAAATCAATTTTAATGGAAATTGAAGTTATTGGAATTGAGTCAATTTAAATGGAAGTGGAAATTTAAATTGAATTGATTGGAAATGGAGGTTGGGAATTGAACAGTTTGGCTTTGGACTATTTTTTTTAAAATAAATTGTTTTAATATAAATCTATTTTTCCAAACTATTTACTACACAACTTTTCTTTTTAACCTAAAACTATCTTATACTTGTTTTACAATTATTTTTGGAACTATTTAACAATTTTTTAAATGTTTTATAAACTAATTACTGTTTTTCAACTACTCTATAACTAATTTCTATTTTGCAATTATTTAAAATTTCTATAACTATTTAACCATTTTCCAACTATTTTACAATTACTTAACTATTTTGCAGCTATTTTACAAACAAATAATTGTTTTTCAACTACTTATCTATTTTTAACCTTTCATATTATTTTCTAAATTTAAGCTGGATAGAGTTCAAACTGTTTATGATTAAATACCCATTGAGATAAGAATTAAAGCGATAACCCATAGAGGATTGAGGCAAATGTGAATAAGTAAATAGAAATTAAAGTGAATATGAATAGAAAATGAGATTGATTTGGCTAATAATCAATAAAGATAAATACGTAGGATGTACGTATATTATTCTATTCGCATAGTGATTTGATCCGGATTCGAGCACAAAATTTTGAGATAGTATATCGATCCGAGTTAGGATTTTTTCACTCGATTTTCGACGGCGAACCTGGATATGGATTATTGATTGGCGCTGGATATTCTCTATCTTAATTATAGCAATGAAAGGAGAATTATGGCTTCTGATCAAGAAACCAGATCTGAGTCGGCACTAGGAATTTGGGTGGATGATACTAGCTCGGAAATGAAATTGTGTGATCGAGTGAGCGATCAGATTGGTATAGCATACGGATGATATCAGTACATCTTACGGGTTCGAATGAAATTAATACTAGGAATTTATGGATAAGAACTATAAAATGGTTTTTGAAATATATTTTGTGAAATATACGATGAAGTAAAGTGGAAATTGGATATTTCATGGTAAAAATTAACTTTATGGAAGTAAGTAAACTGGTAAGTGATTTTATAGAGTAATCAAATTTGAATATTTGATTTGGAATAAATAAAGTTATATATATCTTTGTTATATAAAATAAATCTCCCCTTGTTGAAACTATTACCGGAAGGAAAGGATTTTTGAAAATGTTTGAACCATAAAAGGGAATTTACACGAGTTTGAAGTGATCTAAAGAATTTTAAAGTTATATATATATAAAGGATCTTATGAGAATGATTTTGAGAAAGGTTTTTGGAACCTTTGGTTTGGAAAGGCTTTTTGATTTTTGGGTAAAACCAATTTTGGAGATTTGGAAAGCATAGTTGAGAATTATCGATTTTGGGATAATCGATTTTGTGAAAAAGAGATTTATATGAGATTCATAATAGGTGTATGATTTGGAAGATACTATATGTATATGGTATAAAGTGTTTTGAAAATGGCTCTGGAGAAAAAGGCGCTTCCTTGGAATGAACTTCTCAGGAGTGCCACAGGGTGGTACTGCCTTGAACCCTAATGGGGGGTTCTAAAGTTGATCCTGTAAGAAGTCCGGATAAACTAGTTCCTGAGGATTATATGTGGCTAGAGAAAGTTGAGGGCGCTGATGCCTACAGAGGTATTGGGTTATGTTGGGACGATAGTGTAGCTCGATGTCACTGCGATCTACTGCTGACCATAGCGGAAGTCGTGTGTGCTGCTGAGAGCCAACGGTCTACGTATGATTTTGCCAGGATGGCAACGTAACATCGGTAGACTGCGATCTATGAAGACATAGCGAAATTCGAGAGGCCATGAAGCCTAAGGCTACACTGGGACTTGACTGATGTAGTCTGCGACCTATGTGGGTGTGGAGAAGTTTCATTCTTTCGGCAGTGAAATTCGAGGGCGCTGATGCCTACAGTTATATGGGTTTTTGCAGTGATAGCAACGTAACCCCAGTTGTAATTGCGATCTGTAGCGGGTTCCATGGCATAATCGAGGGGCATGGATGCCTACAGTTATTTATGGATTTTATCGGGACGAAAACGTAATAATCGGGTTAACTGCGACCGTGGATGGGGGTGATGATTTCCAGAGCATTCTCACCAAAGATATTTCCTCTATTTTCAAAAATATTTTCTATGTTTTCAATAAAATTATTTTCTAAGTATTTTCACTAGGTGTTGAAAAGGGTTTACCACGTACTTATAGATTTTCAGTCCTATGCCTGAACAACATATGACCGAATTTTTGTGGGAACGAGGACGGACTTGTTGAGATATCGAGTTTTAAAAAGCATTTTTATAAAACTATTTTTGTAATACTATGTAGATTTTAAAGGTGTTTTAAAAATTCTTAATAAAAGAGTAGTTTTCCTGATAGCAAGCATTTTAATAAATTCAGGCTTCGATCCTTTTCGAGGACGAAAAGATTCAAAGGGGGGAGGAATGTGATATCCCGGGAATTTCAAGCAAATTTAAATGCGATAATCTCTTTTATAAATTTACTTTAGTTGGAAAAATTGTTATTTTAAAAACAATAATAATAATTGTGTTGTATATATATAGAATTTTATGAAATTCTTTTTTTACAAGTTGAAATTGTATTTGTTTAAATACATGTATATATTAAATTGATTTTTAAATTGAATTTGAAATTTAATTTGAATTTGGATATTTAAATTGAAATTTAAAAGATAGTTATTTATACCTTAAATTTTACTTTGGTTTTGAAATGTATTTTATTTGATTTTATTAAGAACATAAATTGTTTATATTATTTTCTTTTTAAAGAAATTTATTTATATAAATTAAAATATGTATTTATAAATTTGAAAATAAATTATAAAAGATTTTTAAAACATTTAAAAAAAATTATGCATGTAAACTGACATGTGTTAACTTATAGTTATTCTTAATAACATGTGTTAACAAATTAAATAAGGCAAATGACAAGTGTCAACTTTTATTTTAAATTTTCTTTTATTTTTAATAAAACCTAATTTAAACTTATATAAACTTATATCAATCATCTTAATTTTCTTTTCCTATCTTCATTTTCTAAAACAAAGAAGAAGAAAAAAGAAAAAAGTCTGTATCTTAAAAACAAACCAGCCAAAGAAAAGTTTATCAACAACAATCAACTTTCTCTAAATACAAACTGAATCTGATTGAAGGCGAGATCAGGATCAAGGAATAAATCTTATACCTGAAGCAAATCAAATTCTAAAAAGCAAACAGAACAATTCAGGGAAAGAATGGGAAGAATCAGAAAATGCAAGTTCAAAATCAAAGTTCAATTCAATACACAATCAAGCAAGATAAGATCAGAATCTAACCCAAGTTTCAGAAACAAAGGGGTTTCCAGATAAGCATCAAAATTGAAAATCAGGGAGCATGTTCTCTGCTTTTACAAGACAGGTGAGTAAACCCTTGTTTCAACAATTTAAATCTAGTGATAAATGAATATATACACCGTGATGCATGCAACAGTGATATAGTATATATGTAGTTTTCATGAATATTTGGATAAGAATGCAATGACACATGTATGTGACATGTCTGTCTATATATAATCAATTTGGGTAGCCTCTGTACTTAGTTTGCAGGCTAAAATTCGGTTCCAAAAATCAATCCTTTTGATTCAATGACTTGTAGATTATGATCATTGAAAGAAAACTATTTGTATTAACCCATTCTTGTTTTTAAAAAATGTTTATAAGTATGGGTTGAAAGTAATTAACTAAGTAAATAGAAATCGACAGTGAAAACTTAATTCAAGTTAAAATTAAATTTTTAAATTTACTAATTTTGATTTTAAATATGGATTCGTAACTGGAAACAATGAATTTTAGTGTATAAATCTAGATTTTTAGGTTTGTGATTAACGGAGAATTTCGAGTTAAAGGGAAAATTGAAAATTCTCAAATTTCAGCGATCTATGAAACATGAGTGGTCGGGATTCAGGTCAGAGGTGGCTAGGGAGTCGATGATGGTAGGAAAAATGGAGAATGAATTTATAAATAGCCTTGGTGGGCGCGGCGAAGCTATTTAGGGTTAATTGTCTGTTTTTAGATCAATGATTTAATCACGGAAACTCGTGGTTAAGGAAGAATTAGAGATGATCGCTAGTGGGGATTTAGTGGCATTGGCATGTGACGAAGATCCGGTTGTGATCGTGAGCTTGTTGGTGGTCTATGATTGTGGTGCTGAGAGGTTCTGGAGATCGGCTTGGTTCTTCATTCCTCTCGAACTGCTCGATTTTGTTTTGATGTTCATTACTGGGTCCTGAAGGATGGAATCATAGAGGAGTGATGTCGACGACTTATCTGAGGTGGTGACGATGGTCGAAGATGCGCCGACCATCTATGCACGTATACGCGTGATATCCTATGTTTGAGGGATGTTTGTGAGTTTGCTTCGGGAAAGAATGGTTTTATCGTGACTTTTACGTGAGGAAAGAACTTGATTTTTGGATCGTGTTCGACTCAGGAATTTGTGGGTTGTTGCCCTTGTTTTTTGATGGTGGTATCCAGTTTTATCAAAATAAGATACAAGTATATGTAAACCAAGTTTTAAGAAAAGCATTAGCAGGTTTTAGATGAATTTCCAAAATTTTAAATTGTTGTTTAAGAAATTATAATATATTAAATCCTATATGTTTTAGGGTAAATTAAAATTTTAATTAAATAAAGTACAAATTATTTAATGTATTAAGGATGGATAATTGATATATGTAATCAGGAAATAATTAATTAATTTGTGCAATCAATTTAAAGAATTGACTTATTAATGTGATCAATCAAATAAGTTATTAATTAAAAGATGATTAATTGAAGACTGATCACCTAATGTAATTAATTAATGATAATTACATTAGTTAAGGGATAATTGTTTAATGTCATTAATTAAGAAGGATAATTAATAGGTGATTACTAATATAATTTATTTAATGATAATTACTAAATGGAAGTAATTGAGAATTTATTACTTAGTGTAATTAGTTAAAGTATGGATCAATTAAAGAAATTAATAAAAGAGTTAGTTAATTAATGAAGATGATTAATTTAAGGGTAATTAATCAATGGAATAAACTATAAATTTATATGAATAATTAAAGGTTGATTAATATGAATGCTTGAAGGTTAATTAATTTGTGTAATTAATTAGAGGTTAATTGCTTAATGTAATTAAGATGATAATTGAGGATAATTAATTGGTTTGTAATTAATTAATATTAAATAAGCAGGATTTAAATATGATTGAAATAATTAATTTAATTATTTAAATTAATTAGAATGATGTGACGAATTAATCTTGTTTATGGATGATTGGATAATATGAATGCTTGGATTATTTGTATCTCTAGTATGTGTTTGTGATGCTTTATGATACGAAGTGTTTTGTAATATGAGATGTTGGGTTGGACATTGATAATGTGATTATCTATGATTAATTGCTGTATAAAAATGACATCATATATTTAAAGATTGAATTGTATTCACTCGAATAATGTAGTTAAGATGGTATGGAATTCGAAGAGACCTATGTAAAATCAATAGGCTGGAATGGAATGATTTTAGTGAATTGGACCATTTAATCTAAGTTTTGGTACTTAGGAAATGATGTGTGAAATAAGTGATGCCTATAACGAATTGTGAATTTGTAAATTAATACGAGTTACCCCGGGTTTAAAGTAATTTTTATGCTTTTGTATTCCATGTTAGATGGGATTACTTACGCCGGTTTCCAGCCTGACCCGTATGTTACTTTGATGTAATGCTCGGGTCAGACCGTGTATTGCAGCTTTTTCAGGTAAGCACGTTCTGGAGCTCAGGAGGTGAGCTAAATGGCAGGAACGTATGGAGTGTTTCCGTTGTGATATATTGTTTTATATCTAAGACATGTTGTTTTAAACTGTCCAGTGTGGTGTAATGGTTGTAACTCTGATGTATAAAAATACAAGTGTACTGATACAGTTTTTCTTCGTAAAAACTGTTATTTACGTGATATTGTATTTTGATCTGATGCGAATGTGAGGTTTCTGTGACTTGTTTTTGTTTCTTCTTCTTTCTCTTTTCTTCTTTTCCTAACTATTTGGAAATTTCGAGATCGAAATTCCGGGCCGCGACAGTTTTAAAAGCATGGTTTATAAATGTTATTTGCAAAAGAAATGAATTTACATTAAGAATTTGAGAATTAAATTTTCGGTGCTTTTCTAAATTTTGTTTTCAAGGTTTTGGAAAATATACTATTTGAAAATATTTTGAATGGAAATTGTTTCCAAAGAATTTAAAAGAAGTACGTCGGTACTCTCCTCTTTTGTCGTTGGAAAATAACTTCGGTGATGACTGCAGCATCATCGACATTCATTTTCGAGTCTCAAAGTGGATAGATCACTAGTTTCTTTGCTACACTTTTGTTTTGGAAAATGGATTTGATTTGATTTTCTTACGTATGATTTAGTGTAATATATATGTATGTATGTATGTATGTATGTATGTATGTATGTATGTATGTATGAAATTCAAAATGGTTTGGAGTAGAACCGGAAATTTAACTCTTAAGTTTTATGTTAAGTGATGGATTTCAATTATTGAAATAATGTAAAAAAAACTGAATAATTAAAGTGTCTAAAATTAGAAATGGAATTGAAACAACTTAAAATGGTTGAATTAGGATAAAATTTATATGTATAATACTCAATTACATTCTAAGATACATATAACTTACTTAAAATATTTAAAATGTTGATGTGAATCATAATTGAAGGTAATACAAGAGAATTTAAGTAATATAATGTTCAGACTAAACTTTTTGCTTAACAGAAATATTGTAAATAAAAGGTAAATTTATATAGTGTCTAATTACATTCTAAAACATTGATAAACTTACCTGGACGAGTTTGAATGCAATTAGAATATATGATTGGATAATATACTATATAAATGTAAGCAATAAGATATTAATGAAATTTTGTTAAGGGAAATTATTAAAAGAAAATTGATTGTTATAATAAATTTATATACTTAATCTATATTATAAGAAATGTAAGTGAAATAATTTAATAATAAATAAGGAAAATATTATTCAAATAAATGAATATGAACTTAAGAAGCTAAATAAGTAATAAAAGAATTTATATCTTTGTAAACAAATAGCAAACTACAAGGAATAGTTTAAACTGAATTATGAAGTGGAATTAGCTTAAGTGAAATCAAATGGATTAAATAAATGAGGTAAATAAAATAATTTTTTTGGAAAGAAAATTTTGTAATAATGGTTAATAAATTGAAATCAAATCTATTGATTGAAATACATTGAATCATAATCAACAAAATGTGAATACCATGGTTAGTTATTGATTGAATAAAATGGATTGAACTTAAATTAGTGAAATATAAATAAATTTAAAACTAATGAGATTTATACGGTTTTCATTAACAGTTTGAAATAAATAAATAGAATAAAATAAATGGAAATTAATTTTTGTATTTGTATTTCTAATCTATTTTTCCTTTCTGTTGCTTCTATTCTCCTATCTTGTTTCTTTTCGGGGATGAAAAGTTCTGGGTGGTGGAGAGTGCAACGACCCGGAAATTTAACGGTTTAAATAACATAATTAACCGAATTTTTGTGAAAATTTAAACTATAAAATTTAGAAATGAAAATTTGATATTTGAAATGCTTCTATTTAAACATGGCAAGTGGCAAATTTTCATGGATAAATATGGAAGTTAGTTCTGTTGTGTAATTTTCAATTTCAATTTAAAATAAGTTAATTGATGGAAATAAAATATTTTCAAAATCTGAATATTTTTATATAATAAAAATGTAAATCATTTTTTGAATGAGCTTCATTATTCGTTTCACTAAATTTGGACTTCTCTAGCTCTATTTATCTTATTTTAAGTAGCATGTTTGGCAGCGAAAAAATTGAGTTTGAAAACTTGGTCATATCGCTTATATCAGTGTACCATTCTGTTCGCCTCACCGTGTTGATCCCTGAAGTATATTCATTTTTGTATTTTGGTGTCCAGTACGCGGCGAAATCGGTGAAATAAGCGAAAACGGTTAGCCATATCGGTGCCCGTTTGAGCCTTTTGGTTTCCCTTGGCCATTCATTTATTCACTGGTTGAAAACCCAATAGCCACTAACCATATATATTCCCTGAATTCAGCAAATGGCTTCTTCTATTCTTTGGTTGATTTATATTCTGGTACGTTAATTTACTTCCAGTCTCTTCCTTTTCTTACTTTTGGTTTCGAGAATATATACGTTAAAATAAAAAAAATTACTTAATGAGTGTCATCTGTTTGTATTTCCATAACTACTCATCCACCTCTGCTTGCTCCTCGCCGCCGCCTTCCTTCTCTAACTCCACCACCACCCAGACCTGAGCCGGCCTGCTCCTCCTCCTTCCCTTCATAACTCTGCCACTACCCACTGTCCCTCCACTAGAATGTCGCCTCACAATAAGCATCGTCGACCCTCTCCATGCAAAGAAGCACAGCCGACCACTTTCCCCTCCAATCTCCGAGGCACCCACTCTGACTGTTCCACATCCTCTCCGTCCATTGCTACCAAACTCACCCACTTCTATAGATCCACCACCGCCCCTCACCATTGCCACACGAGCCTAGTGACCCGCCTCCCTCTTCCTTTGCCATCTTCTACCCTTTATACCCCAAGCCTTCACCGCCCTCCACCCCAAGCAACAGCCCACCACCGCAACCTTTTCCTTTTTACCACTTTGGCCTCACAAACCCCAGAGCTCCACTGCCTTGTAACCTTGCTTCCGTAACCCTGTCGATCATCACAACAACACTCTGCAGACCACAGCCAACCATTTCCTTCACCCTATGTCCGCTTTTGACTTTCCCAGTTCTCCTTCCTGCCCCGGCTGCTCCGGGTCTACCTCAAACCGATCACCTCCAGCCGATTTTACTCACCTCAAACCTGCCAAGCTTCCTATTGAGATCATGCCTCCTCTTTAGCTTCTCTCCTCTTCTTTTATGAAATGATATACATATATGTGTTCTTATATGTGCTTTCTTATATAAGTGTTTGTTTTGCAACTTCTTTTTTTTTATATTTCTTTTATATTTTATTTCAGTGAATCATACTAGATTTGTTTAGGCTGTCTTGTTATATATATATATGTGTGTGTGTGTGTGTGTGTGTGTGTGTGTTTATAATAATAATAATAATAATAATAATAATAATAATAATAATAATAATAAAGTAAGTTTACATATATGTTTATAATAATAATGATTTTAAAATAATGATATATAGATAGTTCAATTTATATGTGTGTTTAATAAATATTGATTTTCAATATATATATAAAGAATTTATTTTGATTTGTGTCTCAAATTGAATATTGATTTTAAAGGAAAATATATAATATAAAGATTTTTATATGAGTAAAATAATAGATTTTTAAAAACTTATATATATTTCATTTTCATCAATTTTTGAATTCTAACCCAGCTTTGCTTCATTCGTCGAATCCGTGTTCAACTTGCTTTATTTTGAGATTTGTCGTTTGAATTGGTGATCGTTTAGTTCGTGGTTCAATTCATACCCTGCCGTGTTGTCAAATTTCTCTAGCCTCAAAAGGTAAGCAATTACTTACGATTAACATTCTTATATTTAGTAAATTCAATTCACATGAAATGACAATAGAAATATGCAATTAAATTTGAATTTTTAAGTTATTTAATTGTTAAATATGATATGCCATTATCTACAATTTTTTGCCTAGGACATATGACACCATAACCTATTGTATATATTATATTTAATGTGTTACTGATGATATATACCTTTTATTGATATGTATATTATTATTATTTTATTGTTCTCACTCTGCAAGTTCCCTGTTAGTTTATAAATCCTTATGGGTTGAAATGATACAAACCCGAACGATATTTTGGGATAGGGAAAAATCGTTATGGGTTGAAATGATAAACCCAAGAAATTTTTATTGATTTTAAAATTTTAGGATTGTAGGTTGAAATGATATATACAACCATAAATATTAAATTTAAATTGCGGATTGAAATGATGAATATCTGTATCACTTGATCATAGGATAGAAAATTATATACGGACACCGTTGGTCTATATTTCGAAAATGATTTCAAAGTTTGAAAGGAAATATACGGGTTTAATAAATATTGATTATTAAATTATAATATAAAGATTTTAAATTTAATATATGTGTAAAAGTTAGATTTTTAAAATTATATGTTGTGGATATTTTAGAATTAAAAGTTAAGTTTAAAAAATGAAAATGTTAAAATTTACTTAAACTTTATTATTTTTAAAATATATAAATAAGATTTAAAATAGATTTAATAATAATAAGATTTAATATAATAATAACCAATATAAAAATTTGTTAAGAATTTAATTTAACTAATATATATATATAGTATTAGGTTTTTTATTTAAAATTTATATTAATATTTTAAAATTTATTTTTGTAATAACTTTAAATAAATGGAAGTTGGAAAGATAAGTTAAATAAGAATTGATTTGAAACTTATTAATTTGAGATTTGAAAGGTATTATTTCATAACTGATATTTTATAAAGGTGTTTTATTGAATATTTGGAATTCAAATAAAACAGTAATTGAATATTTAATCTTGATTTAAAATTTGTAATTGGAGGTTTTATTTAAAGATTTATAATGGTGATTAATTGAATAATTTCAAATTAAGTGTAATCAAAGTTAGAAAGTTAATTTTGTTTTAAATTCTTAATTTGAGAATTTATACTATAAAAATGATTAAATGAATATTTCAAATTTAAATAGAATTAAAGTTGAATTTTTGAAATATAAACGAAATTTATCAAATTGAATTATTGTAAATTCCTTTGAATATTTAAACCGTGAAACCTATTAAATTGGAAATGGTTTAATTGCAGTTCAATCCTGGATTTGAAATCGATATAGATTAATTTTATTGAGAATTAGATTTTAATTTGAAATTGTTGAACTGACACTGATTAAACTGAATTTATGGGGTTGATTTGAATTGATTTGTGAAATAGAAACAATTTTATATATAAACAATTTTAATAAGTAAACTATTTTAAATCTACAACCTATTTTAAATATAAACTATTTTAATTTGTAACTATTTTTACATATATACTATTTTTAATATCGAAAATGCTAAGTTGGAAAGTGATATGATTTCGGAAGTGAATATGATTTCGAGAGGGATATGATTTTGAAATGAATATGATATTTTGATGTAAAGTATAAACTGTTTGAAATATAAAATGACTACGGTGTGAAATAAGCGTTTGGTTGTTAAAGCGACCGGGATTGGATATTGTTATACTCTCTTCCAATATAGAAAACCACTTTAACAACTGTGTACGTGGTGGAGATTCCAGAACGAAGTAGGATGGTTTGGCGACGATTCAGTGTAAGGTATTAACACATCCATGACTCTGTGAGTCAGCTTAATGTGGCTAAAACATGAGCTATGCCGGGCCTAGTGGTGTCGCTCCTCCTATTAGGCACATTTCTTCGAAACCATTCTATTACGTTGTGATTTGATTGGGCGCACCTTTGATTTGGGAGTGTGCCTCATCGTGGGCGATAGTAGCTGCATGCGTTGCCACCAATCCGGATCCGCAAACGGTATTTCTACCCAGGCATTGCCTTGCGTGCTTTGTAACATGTCTTATCATGCCTTCTATGAGTTTCGTTTGTGTCGTACCTATGGAGTGCTCCATGATAGCCCACCAGTTCGGTGGAGTTTACATTACTATATAGACTATGGCATTTTATAAAATGTGTTAAGGGTGATATGGATAATACCTTAACACTATTTTAATGCTTTACTTTGCTGATAGACATATTATAATAGCATATATTACTACATAGTAGGTAGTTCCACGGATCCTTAGAGGATGGAAATCCCAAACATCCATTAAGTTACTTTTACGTCAGCTGACATTTCACTTAATTTGAATTTATTGGTATAAGAATGTTAATCCTGACTCGAGCATTTTGTGTTTTGCTTTATGTTCGGGTCAGACTGAGTGTCACAGAATTTGAGACTCATATTTGGAGCTTGGAGCTTTGCTTGAAGATCTATCTTTGTCTATTCAACTTTCCAGTTACTTTAGTTTATTCCAATTTTTTTGTTCAGACTTATCATTGGCATCTATATTAGTAACTTCTGTGTATTCGAGATATCTTTTGTATTTTACTTCAAAAAATGATGTTTATATAGTAGCTTCATGAACTACTATTTATCTATTCAGTTACTTATTGTTATTACTCTACGTTTGTGATTCTGTGATTGATTTATTTATGGTATATGTTAAGTTTTGCCAGATATAAATTAACAATCTGTTGTTTTGAGCAATTCAAGTCTGACGTGAGTGGATAATTTTCGGTTTGAATGGTTCGAAATACTAGGTTGTTACAGTTCCCAATAGGAACACTCGTTTATAACCACTTCTTGATTCACCCTCAACATAGCTAAATGCCTCGACAAGCCCATGCGGTCTTTTTCACTTGCTGCTTATGACTAGTTGTGATTACACTTCACATGATCCCTTAGTTACTCTGCCTATCTAGCTTTTGAAGACATACATTCTTTGTGTTGTGGTCACTTTCTCAATTCCATCTCGACGTGCTAGCACCTACGGCACTACGTCTCCAATACTATTCATTATATTGTCTGCGTGATAGATTGTTGAACTTTATAACGGGGACAAAGTCAAAATGATTTGGGTTGCGATCCTCGAATCAATCTACTAGGACAGATTTTAGCAGTCCAGTAATCCATACCTCGTATCATTTTCATCAAATGTTAACTGTTATCTTTTAAAAACATTTGGCTACCCAAAACATCATTATTACCGAAATGATGTTATACCCATCTTCATCAAATAATATTGTGTATGTGCACCTCATAATATCAACCAAAAGTGCATTCAAAGTACGTTATTTAAAACATGATAATTCATCCATTAAAATCAATATTGATGGGATATAATGAACTTTCTTATATACTATGGGTGAAAATACATATCATAAATTCAATACTTGTCTTTTTATAATTCAAACAAGTATTTAAAATCACCCAACTCAATCATATTATACAATTAATTAACATAAGTTCAAATCAAGCAAGTTTTCAATCATTTATTTTATCACGTATTTTAGTGTATTATGGGTGAAATATCCATATTTAATAACAAAATCAAATAAATATTTTATTCACTTGATTTTAAACTTTATGTGTAACAACCCTGAGATTGCAATTACCGAATAATGAATTAAAATTATGATTTTTAAGTTAAAGAGGGAGCTAAACAAATTTTTGAGAATTTAAATTTGCAATTGATTCGCAAATTAAAATATTTTTGGGGTTGAAATGGGGAATTTTTTTTATGTGATTATAGGTTAATGGGCTAAATGAGCAATTATATGGTTTTAATTAAAACTAGGATGCTTCTTAGAATTTTGTTCACATGATAACCTTAGGAAAATAAACTAAGTCCTAATGGGTTTTAAAACCTCTTACCATGACCCATTAACCAACCCACTCCTATTTAATATCTCAAACCCCTCCCATAAACCCTAACCCTCCTCCTCTTCATAAATTCCTAAAGCCTAGATCTAAACAAAATTAATGGCCTCTTTTTAGAAGCTCCATCTCCTTCTCTTCATAAATTAGTTTAATCCTAGAAAAAAAAAAGAAGAAGAAAGGTAATGCAATCTCTCCTATTCTCTAATCCTCCTTCTTAATCCCTATTTATCTCCTCCATCTTGTTGTAATTATTGTGTATTTTTTTGTTGATTTTGGGTCCTTGAAGTCTCTTGATATTTGCTTGGAGGTTGAGGGTTTGGCTTGCTTGATATTGTGCACACAACCCAATTGATCATTTGCTTCATTGAGGTAATTACTATCTATTAGTAATATATGCTAGCTGAAATTATAATCAATTTATTGCAGTTAGTAAATTAGGCATATCTCATTCATCTTAAATCGGAATTAAGATTTTCTTGAAGTTCTGGAAAGCTCATTCTGTAGCCTATAACTTTTATGTTTTGAGCTCTGCCTAATTTTGGGGTTTGAATGGTTGAAATCACGTTTGTTTGTCGCTGACCTGACAACAAACTACAGGGTTGATAAAATAAAAACCTGAAATTGATTTGGCCATAAGTAACTCGTTTCTTATCCAAATCTAATAATTTTGGATGTTCTGGAAAGCATAGATTTAGGGCTAAAACTTTCATGTTTTGAGTTTCATGAAATTTTGAAGTTAATTTGGTCAAAACTGTGCATTCTTACCACTGTCCCGAGAGCACAACGACAGTGATATAGAATCTAGATCTGAGAATTGTTTTAGTCATAGAATCTTCATCTCTAGTCAGAATTTGACGATCTTGGTCATTACGGAAAGCTTAGAAACTAAGCTACAACTTTCATTTTATTCATTTTGCCAGAATTTGAAGTTTACTATGCCAAAATTGTGGTTTTTTATCTCTGGCCAGTTAGTGCATAGCTATAGGCCTTAGTCTCTTTTCTCCCGTTGTTTTCAGCGTAGAACCCCGACTTTGCGACGCCATCACGGGCTCGTCCTATGTCGGATTTTATCGATTTTGGTCTCGTTGGAAAGGTGGAGTTCCGAAATCCATCTCTGGAAAATTTGGGCAACATTGGAGTTCGTTTGGTACTTCGATTTTCGCGCCAAAGTTAGACTCTGGTCGCTGTTGGAAAACAGTGTGAATCTTTTTCTGGGTTCAACTTTGAGACGTCGCTGCCACTTCGTCTCAACTCGGAATCCAGAAATTCTTTTTGCATCTTAAAGTAGGGATGTCTGACTACATGCCTACCAGTTTTCATGCCATTTGGACACAGTTTGCTGGTCCAAATAAATTTTCGAACTTGGGTTCGCAGCAGTTTTTGAATGGTTTCAAACACTTAGAATATTTTCAGTGATTTTCTGGTTTTATCGATTTCTTTGAGATTTGTCTCTGGATTTCGTACACGGGTTTTTATGAACTATTTTAAAAGGATTTTTCACTCCTAAATGGCTTTGAAAATTATTATATAATATTATTTTTAATTATTAAATTAATTACTCCATAATAGGAGACTTTTTAAAAGACCGTTTTAAAAGTGATTTCGAAATCAATTAAAAATCCGTTTCGCACCATTATTTTCTATAATAAAAATTTCACACTCACTTTTTAGCACGTCGAGCGAAGTGGAAAGGTGCTTAAACGGTTAGGAAATCTCCGGCCTATGGAACCGTGTGTATTTTCTTTCCGGTTAATCCCCGACCTATTCGGTTGATCGTTTTGACCTTTGGGTCTAGTTTACCGATGATACGAGGTGGACTTTTTATTGTTTGGAGTGTGAGCTTGCTATTGGTTAGTAAACCGTTTAGTGCGAACGTGGGGTATGGGACTCATTGTTAACACTTTACGGGTTCCTCTCCAAGAAGTTAGTGACACATTAGCCTCTAGGCGGCCAGTACTGGACCTCTGGGTCACCATGCCTCTGGGCAACCGTCTCTAGACACCTGCTCTATGGAGCAGTTTTTACGGCATGTGCCTCTGGGCCTTTATCCTTCTGGGAAGGATCTTGTCGTTCCGCATCTGTACGAGTGATCGATCACAACTCAACAGTACTTGGCAACAACGACTCTGGTCGGTGCACGTGCAATATTTGTATTATCTGATGATTTTTATATCCATTCGAGTATCGCCATTAGGTGTTGGTTCTATGGAACCATACGATGTAAGTGCAATTACCCTATGGATTCACAGTGTCTCTGGACACTGCATTTCTGTATTCGATTTCATTGACTTTTCAGTATATCCCTATTTCTCTTTGGAGCATCGATCTTTGCTTGGGCATTGATTACAGACTCTGGTCACTTTTGGGATTATTGCCTATAGGCAACTTTTTATAGTTTTGGCTACGCCGATGATATGAGGCGATTTTATTTAATCTACACTTTGGTGTTGATTTTCTCTTTGGAGATTTTTACTGTTGATTGATGATTAGGGATCGTCATTATATTCATGTAGTCCATATTACTCTTCTCTTTGGAGAAGTACTGTTTTATTTATGTACTGCATTATTATATATCTCAGTTATTACTGATTATTTAGCTAGCCTGACCCGAGTGTTTTCGCTCGGGTCAGACCGAGTTGTTTCAGGTTAGGTCTCTGGACTTAGCTTTATGTGCTTCCGCTTGGACATTATCTGCTATGCTGATAGATAGCTCTTTTATTTGTCCACTATTCAGCTACTCTGTTATTTCAGACTCTTATGTACATATTTTTGACTCACATGTGTGAGCGGTGGCTTTGTACCCACCTTTTGATACTTGGATCTGTATTGACGATATATTGTACCTATGTTCTATGACCGTTATGTGACTGTTCTGTGATGATGATGTTATCATTTAGTATTATGTTTGTTCTGAACCTATTTTCCTTAGCCATTGTAGTTTCTTTATAAATATCTATTGGATATGTCGAACCACTTGAGAAAAGAAAACCACGTATTCGACGTATTCAGTAGATAGTTATAGCTTGATTACATATGGTCGCTTCCATTATACTCTATTCTCCATTCTAGTAGACGGTATTACTCCGTAATACTCTTTACTAGAGTGGGTCTCGGAGTGGGGCGTTACATCTTGGTATCAGAGCTAAGGTTCAGAATTAAGCATAACAAACACAGAACGGTTACACTTAGTACAATACATTTTAATTGGATCCGAATTAAATCAAATCCCTTCCTTATGCTTATTGATAGATAAGTTAGGAATATGTGTAGGAATTTATTATATTCCGTAGTATTCCTTAATTAAGTATCTATCATTGAATCTTGTCTAACTCTAATTCCCATTTGACTTTCAGTATGTCTGGAAGGGGAAGAGAGAGAACCACACGTCAGACTAGTGCTGCTGGGCAGTCCAGCAACACTCATCCAGAGGGCGTGTTCATGACTACCGACCAGATCATGGAGCTGGTTCGGAATTCTCAGTCTCATTCTCAGTCTCCAGCCCCAATTGCTGATGCTCCGCGCATGTCTGTTTTTGCGCGTCTCTGCAGTGATTTTACCCATCTCGGAGGGAAGCCGTTCAGTGGCTCCGAGAATGTCTTAGAGGTCCAGTCTTGGATTCGGATATGCGAGCGCATTTTTACTCGTATGGATATCTCGGATCATGATCGTGTTCTTATTGCTTCTAGTCAGCTTCGGAGTCGTGCCCTGGATTGGTACGAACTCCTTATTGCCGAGGTCGATGAGACCACACTTACTTGGGCTCAGTTTCGTCAGAGATTTGAGCTCAAATTCATCCCAGAGTCAGAGAAGAACTCCCTTGCTCGCCGCTTTCTTGATCTCAAGCAGGGGAAGTCCTCCGTATCCGACTATGTCTCTTCCTTCGAGGCCCTGTCCAAGTACGGCCTTGAGTTTATTGCTACTCCTTATAAGAGGAACCTCAAATTTGTTGAGGGCTTGAAGAAATATCTGAAGAGGCATCTTATGCTACAGCTTGAGCTCTCATTCGAGAAGCTAGTCGATGCAGCCCTACATCTTGAGTCAGTCGAGATGGAGCATAGTGATGATGATGGTGGGGGTTCCAAAAACCCCAACCAGAAGCGGGGTCCATTTCAGAAGAACAAGCCTTGGAACAAGAAGAAGAAGACTGGCAGTTCTGCTGTCCAGGCTCAGCCTCAGATTCAGTCACAGCCTAGTGGAACCCGTCCTCTGAAGAAATGCTTCAACTGCGGTTCTCCAGATCACTTTATTCGAGAGTGCCCCAAACCTCTCTATTGTACCTTTTGCAAGAAGGAGGGACACAGGATCTCCACTTGTCCTATTGCTCCAGCTAGTGCCAAGCCTGGCAAGCTTAATGCTGCCAAGGCTCCTGCATCTTCAGCTCGGCCTCGAGGTACGCATCCTTCCGTTCTCGAAGGTTCTATTTTATTTCATGGTAGATCTTGTAGAGTTCTCTTTGATACGGGTGCCTCTCACTCATTCGTATCAAAGGAGCTAGTAGATGCTTTATCCTTGGATGTTACTTGTCTGGTTTCTTCACTAAGGATTGTGAATCCCATCGGCGGATCCACGACCCTCAGCTTGCTTTGTGAGAATATAGATATCGATCTTTGTGGATTTTCTTTCCATGCGAATCTGCACGTTATGGAGTATTTGGGATTTGATATGATTCTTGGCATGGATTGGCTCGCTCAGCACGACGCCAAAATTATTTGTTCGGAGCAGATATTATTCATTCATCACCCTGATTCGTCCTCTCCGTTAGCTATTGTTCTTCAGGATGTTGGGATTTCTGATGTTACTCTGTTTTCTCTTGATTCACGAGATGAGGATTTGGACTTATCTCGTATTCCTGTTGTTCGGGATTTCCCCGACGTATTCGAGCCAGTATCTGGCCTGCCGCCAAAGCGGGCCATTGAGTTCCGCATCGATCTCATTCCAGGCTCCCACCCAGTTGGGCGTCCTCCCACGAGGATGTCTACTAAAGAGAATGAGGAACTCAGGAAGCAGTTAGTGGAGCTTGAGGCGAAGCAGTTCTTCGCCATGGGGTGCTGCTGTGGTCTTCGTTAAGAAGCCCGATGGCTCTCTTAGGCTTTGCATTGACTATCGCAAGCTTAATGAGTTGACCATCAGAAATCGTTATCCATTGCCACGGATAGACGATATGTTTGATCAGTTGAGCGGTGCAAAGGTCTTTTCACAGCTCGACCTTGCCACTGGATTTCATCAGCTTCGAGTTGCGGAAGATAGCATTCCTCTTACCGCTTTCCGCACTTGTTATGGTTCTTTTGAGTGGTTGGTCATGCCATTCGGCTTGACGAACGCACCGGCTTTCTTCGTCGATCTCATGAATCGAGTATTCCGGAAATACATCGATAGATTCGTTCTGGTTTTCATCGACGATATTCTTATTTATTCTAGATCCGAGGCAGAGCATGCTCATCATTTGCGGATTGTCTTGGATACTCTTCGTCAGCATCAGCTTAAGGCCAAGCTCTCCAAGTGCTATTTTTGGGAGAGCAAGGTCAAGTTCATGGGCCATATTGTATCATTTGAGGGTGTTTCTGTCGATCCTGCCAAGATCGAAGCTATTCAGAATTGGAAGCAGCCCGAGAACGTTCATGATATTCGCAGCTTCCTTGGTCTGGCGGGTTATTACCGTCGGTTTGTCAAGGATTTCTCTCGAGTTGCACTTCCCCTTACGACGCTGACTCGTAAGGGTGTTCGCTTTATTTGGTCTGATAAGTGTGAAGCTTCTTTTCAGCAATTGAAGGAACTTCTCACTCATGCTCCTATTCTTGTGGTTCCTGAGAGTAACCAGGATCTAGTTGTTTACACTGATGCTTGTGGTAGCGGGCTCGGTGTTGTGCTTATGTAGAAGGATCGGGTAGTTGCTTATGCTTCCAGGCAACTGCGTCCGAATGAGGTTCGCTATCCTACTCATGATCTTGAGTTAGCAGCTATCGTCTTTGCCTTGAAGACGTGGCGTCACTTTCTATTAGGCAACACTTCACTCTTTACACCGATCATAAGTCGCTGAAGTATCTATTCAGTCAGAGGGATCTCAATATGAGGCAGCAGCGATGGCTTGAGTTTCTCGCCTCATATGATTTAGATATTCAGTATACCCCTGGCAAGGGTAATCGTGTTGCAGATGCGCTCAGTCGCTAGCACTCGGCTGTAGTTTCTATGATGATTGCCGAGTGGGATATTCTTGAGACCTTATCTTTGTGTGATGTAAGAGATCGAGCTCCATCCTCTGATTCTCCGGTCTTATTATTTAGCTTGGAAGCTCGTCCTATCTTATTTGATCGCATTGCCCATGCTCAACGGCAGGATCCAGATTTATTGCATCTTATTCATCTTCTCGAGTCGGGATCCAGTGATGAGACATTGCTGGATTATTCTCTTGATTTTCATCAGTGTCTTCGTAGGAAGAACCGTATTATTGTACCATCTGATTTATCACTTAGGCGTGACATTCTGGACGAGTGCCATCACACTAAGTACACTATACATCCTGGTTCGAGTAAGATGTATGCCGATATGTGCCGGCTATATTATTGGGAGGGTTTGAAGAGAGATGTGACAAGTTATGTGAGTAGTTGCATAACTTGTCAACAAATCAAGGCCGAGCATCAGCGTCCATCTGGTCTTCTTCAGCCTCTAGAGATTCCATTATGGAAATGGGATCAGATATCCATGGATTTCATTGACGGTCTGCCTCGATCGAGGTCAGGCCATACTTCTATCTGGGTTATTGTTGATCGCTTGACCAAATCGGCTCATTTCATTCTGATTAAGTCCACTCGGACTGCACCTCAGTTGGCCAAGCTCTATGTGAAGGAAGTCATTCGACTACATGGCATTCCTAGCTCTATTGTCTGTGATCGAGACACTATCTTTACTAGTCACCTCTGGAAGTGCCTACAGTCAGCTTTGGGCACAAAGCTGAATCTCTCGACTGCTTATCATCCTCAGACCGACGGTCAGACGGAGAGGGTGAATCGTGTTTTAGAGGATCTTTTGCGCTGTTGTATTCTGGATTTCGGAGGTAGTTGGGAGGATCACTTACCGCTCGTAAAGTTCTCCTACAACAACAGCTATCAGTCTAGTATCGGCATGGCACCTTTCGAGGCTCTCTATGGAAGGCCATGTCGCTCTCCCGCTTGTTGGTTAGAGTCTGGCGAGAAGCTCATTCTTGATCCAGATTCAGTTCGGGAATCTTCTGAGAAGATTGTTCTTATCCGTCAGAGAATGAAAGAGGCACAGGACCGCCAGAAATCCTACGCGGACAACCGTAGGAAGCCACTTGAGTTCTCCATTGGCGATTCTGTCTTTATTCGGGTTTCTCCCATGAAGGGGGTTGTGCGTTTCAGCTCCACAGGGAAATTGGCTCCTCGCTATATTGGACCATTTCCTATTACGGAACGCATCGGCCCCGTTGCTTATCGTGTGGCTCTACCTGCTCACTTCTCTGGAATACACGACGTATTCCATGTTTCCCAGCTTAGCAAGTGTGTCCGCAAACCGATTCTATTATCGAGCCTCATATCGTACCTGATTTGGAGATCTCACCCGATCTATCTCTAGAACAACAACCTCTTCGTGTGCTTGATTCGGAGGTCAGACGTCTTCGAAACAAAGAGGTTCCGCTTGTGAAGATTCAATGGTCGTCTAATCCTAAGGACTGCACTTGAGAGACCAGAGAATTTATCGAGCGTACTTATCCTGGTTTTCTTTCATCTTCCGGCACGGGTGAGCATCTATATTTTATCTTCTATATTCCTTTTGTGGATTAGATGTTATAGACGACTTCTATAATTAAGGAATTGCGGGGACGCAATTTTCTTAAGGGGGGAGTCTGTAACAACCCTGAGATTGCAATTACCGAATAATGAATTAAAATTACGATTTTTAAGTTAAAGAGGGAGCTAAACAAATTTTTGAGAATTTAAATTTGCAATTGATTCGCAAATTAAAATATTTTTGGGGTTGAAATGGGAATTTTTTTTATGTGATTATAGGTTAATGGGCCAAATGAGCAATTATATGGTTTTAATTAAAACTAGGATGCTTCTTAGAATTTTGTTCACATGATAACCTTAGGAAAATAAACTAAGTCCTAATGGGTTTTAAAACCTCTTACCATGACCCATTAACCAACCCACTCCTATTTAATATCTCAAACCCCTTCCATAAACCCTAACCCTCCTCCTCTTCATAAATTCCTAAAACCTAGATCTAAACAAAATTAATGGCCTCTTTTTAGAAGCTCCATCTCCTTCTCTTCATAAATTAGTTTAATCCTAGAAAAAAAGAAGAAGAAAGGTAATGCAATCTCTCCTATTCTCTAATCCTCCTTCTTAATCCCTATTCATCTCCTCCATCTTGTTGTAATTATTGTGTTTTTTTTTTTTGATTTTGGGTCCTTAAAGTCTCTTGATATTTGCTTGGAGGTTGAGGGTTTGGCTTGCTTGATATTGTGCACACAACCCAATTGATCATTTGCTTCATTGAGGTAATTACTATCTATTAGTAATATATGCTAGCTGAAATTATAATCAATTTATTGCAGTTAGTAAATTAGGCATATCTCATTCATCTTAAATCGGAATTAAGATTTTCTTGAAGTTTTGGAAAGCTCATTCTGTAGCCTATAACTTTTATGTTTTGAGCTCTGCCTAATTTTGGGGTTTGAATGGTTGAAATCACGTTTGTTTGTCGCTGACCTAACAACAAACTACAGGGTTGATAAAATAAAAACCTGAAATTGATTTGGCCATAAGTAACTCGTTTCTTATCCAAATCTAATAATTTTGGATTTTCTGGAAAGCATAGATTTAGGGCTAAAACTTTCATGTTTTGAGTTTTATGAAATTTTGAAGTTAATTTGGTCAAAACTGTGCATTCTTACCACTGTCCCGAGAGCACAACGACAGTGATATAGAATCTAGATCTGAGAATTGTTTTAGTCATAGAATCTTCATCTCTAGTCGGAATTTGACGATCTTAGTCATTCCGGAAAGCTTAGAAACTAAGCTACAACTTTCATTTTATTCATTTTGCCAGAATTTGAAGTTTACTATGCCAAAATTGTGGTTTTTTATCTCTGGCCAGTTAGTGCATAGCTATAGGCCTTAGTCTCTTTTCTCCCGTTGTTTTCAGCGTAGAACCCCGACTTTGCGACGCCATCACGGGCTCGTCCAATGTCGGATTTTATCGATTTTGGTCTCGTTGGAAAGGTGGAGTTCCGAAATCCATCTCTGGAAAATTTGGGCAACATTGGAGTTCGTTTGGTACTTCGATTTTCGCGCCAAAGTTAGACTCTGGTCGCTGTTGGAAAACAGTGTGAATCTTTTTCTGGGTTCAACTTTGAGACGTCGCTGCCACTTCGTCTCAACTCGGAATCCAGAAATTCTTTTTGCATCTTAAAGTAGGGATGTCCGACTACATGCCTACCTGTTTTCATGCCATTTGGACACAGTTTGCTGGTCCAAATAAATTTTCGAACTTGGCTTCGCAGCAGTTTTTGAATGGTTTCAAACACTTAGAATATTTTCAGTGATTTTCTGGTTTTATCGATTTCTTTGAGATTTGTCTCTGGATTTCGTACACGGGTTTTTATGAACTATTTTAAAAGGATTTTTTACTCCTAAATGGCTTTGAAAATTATTATATAATATTATTTTTAATTATTAAATTAATTACTCCATAATAGGAGACTTTTCAAAAGACCGTTTTAAAAGTGATTTCGAAATCAATTAAAAATCCGTTTCGCACCATTATTTTCTATAATAAAAATTTCACACTCACTTTTTAGCACGTCGAGCGAAGTGGAAAGGTGCTTAGACGGTTAGGAAATCTCCGGCCTATGGAACCGTGTGTATTTTCTTTCCGGTTAATCCCCGACCTATTCGGTTGATCGTTTTGACCTTTGGGTCTAGTTTACCGATGATACGAGGTGGACTTTTTATTGTTTGGAGTGTGAGCTTGCTATTGGTTAGTAAACCGTTTAGTGCGAACGTGGGGTATGGGACTCATTGTTAACACTTTACGGGTTCCTCTCCAAGAAGTTAGTGACACATTAGCCTCTGGGCGGCCAGTACTGGACCTCTGGGTCACCACGCCTCTGGACACCTGCTCTATGGAGCAGTTTTTACGGCATGTGCCTCTGGGCCTTTATCCTTCTGGGAAGGATCTTGTCGTTCCGCATCTGTGCGAGTGATCGATCACAACTCAACAGTACTTGGCAACAACGACTCTGGTCGGTGCACGTGCAATATTTGTATTATCTGATGATTTTTATATCCATTCGAGTATCGCCATTCGGTGTTGGTTCTATGGAACCATACGATGTAAGTGCGATTACCCTATGGATTCACAGTGTCTCTGGACACTGCATTTCTGTATTCGATTTCATTGACTTTTCAGTATATCCCTATTGCTCTTTGGAGCATCGATCTTTGCTTGGGCATTGATTACAGACTCTGGTCACTTTTGGGATTATTGCCTATAGGCAACTTTTTATAGTTTTGGCTACGCCGATGATATGAGGCGATTTTATTTAATCTACACTTTGGTGTTGATTTTCTCTTTCGAGATTTTTACTGTTGATTGATGATTAGGGATCGTCATTATATTCATGTAGTCCATATTACTCTTCTCTTTGGAGAAGTACTGTTTTATTTATGTACTGCATTATTATATATCTCAGTTATTACTGATTATTTAGCTAGCCTGACCCGAGTGTTTTCGCTCGGGTCAGACCGAGTTGTTTCAGGTTAGGTCTCTGGACTTAGCTTTCTGTGCTTCCGCTTGGACATTATCTGCTATGCTGATAGATAGCTCTTTTATTTGTCCACTATTCAGCTACTCTGTTATTTCAGACTCTTATGTACATATTTTTGACTCACATGTGTGAGCGGTGGCTTTGTACCCACCTTTTGATACTTGGATCTGTATTGACGATATATTGTACCTATGTTCTGTGACTGTTATGTGACTGTTCTGTGATGATGATGTTATCATTTAGTATTATGTTTGTTCTGAACCTATTTTCCTTAGCCATTGTAGTTTCGTTATAAATATCTATTGGATATGTCGAACCACTTGAGAAAAGAAAACCACATATTCGACGTATTCAATAGATAGTTATAGCTTGATTACATATGGTCGCTTCCATTATACTCTATTCTCCATTCTAGTAGACGGTATTAATCCGTAATACTCTTTACTAGAGTGGGTCTCGGAGTGGGGCGTTACATTATGTCTAATATTTCGTAGAAAAAATACTCATGCTTTTCAAAATATATAAATATACACACACTCTCTTTTGGTTCATCTTCTTTTAAAATCATGTTATATGCTTTTTTATAATTCAACCAACTATTATACAATACTACTTGGTATTCAAATCAAAATAAAGTACCTTATATAAAGAATTTCTAATTCATTTATAAAATATTTTCAATATCATCTCGAATAATTTTCAAAATTCTTTTACAGAAAAGTTATATATTTAAAAATTTATGATTTATGGTTTAATCTCAAATTTAAATTATCAACTTCATTCCATAAAAGCTTTTCTACTTTAATATCCATTAAATATTCATATTATTAAAACCAAAAAGAATTTAAACTTTTTGAAATATGAAATCCATCTCAAATAACTTAAACTATAGTTTCTTCAATTTTCAAAATAATAAGACTTAAAATAGTTAATCCTTTTAAAAATCCTCCTTTTGAATTTAAATTCAAATTAGCAAAAATACTTTGAAATGTTCAAATCTAATAAGTTTAGAATATTATATACACCTCAAAATTATTTTTAAAGCTCCCAGTAATTCAAATATCTAAACTTTGATCATTAAAGGACTTCAAATATACTGCACTTTTTTTGGAAATCATTTTTCTCTATGCATCAAATCATTTTATAATAATATTCAATTGTTCCTTTCAAATGATATTTAAACTAACTTTATATTTCAAATTTTAAATATCAACAATTCTAAAATTATCCTTTTCAATTCATTCTACTATTAGGATGGAAGTAATTATGCATAGCCATCATCTCGCATCAAAAATCGTCTCATCAATAATCACTATTCAAGCGCTAATTTGATCTTGAAAAAGCTAGTTTCATACATACAAGCAGACAAGCATGGGCACTTCATTCATTTTGATCGAACCTTCAAATTATATCAATTTTCATCAATTTTGCAAGCATATAAATCCACGGATAAAAACTAAATCCATGAAACAATATCCCGATCCAATCATCACGCTAAAAATTCAAATAAAAATATTATAATCAACGTACTCAAACAAACATAACCATATATGCAAGTAGACAGTGTTAAAAATCAATTATGCATGAACTAAACAATGAAAAAATTATTATAGTCACCTTAATTAACATATACATCTTATTCAATAATGATTATCTAAACCATTCATCGCTACAAATATTATACAGTATTCACATATTTAATTAAATCATTCATCAATCAAATTCAAGAAGTCAATTCAAATTCTTTTATTTCACCTTCTTAAAAATGATAAAAAATTCATTTATCAAATATTAAACTTTTAGCTAAACAGTGTGGTAAAACAATCAAGTAATAAGCAGGATCATAATGTGGTATTTACTAGCTAGAAATTAGGAAAAAATAAAATCAAGTTATACTCACTATCTTCTCTATTAAAACCACCTATCAACATTCAACCTACTGCCTCATCCATCACTTAGCATTGTCACCAGCTCCATGCCAATACCTGAACCCTATAACTAGATTACAGCGAAACACGGCCAATGCAAGCCCAAATTTGCCAGTACACGGTGACAACTCATCGCCGGTGTAGCCTCCTCCAGGCCTCACCAGCTATTTTCTGCCATACATAAGCGATATCTCTTCGCAAGCCAATGCTATACGACTCCGCCATGACATGAGATTAACATCCCACGTATTCAGACCGTGGCGCACATTCCCTCACATTGTGCCAACCTCCTATCGTCGTGCTACTTCTCATCACGCCGCCTCCTACCTCCAACGCTTGCATGCGTATTTTTCTTTTTACTTTTGAGTGATTAGGGCAAAGAATAGAAAAATGGTTCGTGCTTTAATATTTGGTTAAGGCAGTTTTGAAGTGGTATGGAAATGAATGGATAAGGACAATATTATTCGATAATGGTTTTAATATTATTTTTGGCCCAAAAAAAATGAAATTGATTTTTAGATCAATTTGCAAAGGTACTAACCCAATTTAAATTTGAATCAAAGAGCTTTAGTACTTAAAATTTTATCAAAGTCGTTACAAAAATTTCACGATTTTATTTATTTTTTAAATAATTTTTCAATAATCAAAACATCATCTTTCAGCTTTAAAATATATTTAAAGCAATTTTTATTTTAGTAAATAATTCCTAACTTCGCAGCTATTAATCATTTTGCCAAAATAAATTTTCAAGCAACTTTTGGTTTATTAAAACATAGTTTGAATTCCAAACGTGAATTTGAAATAAATATTATCCTTTTATTGCCAAATTATATTCCATTTATTGAATTAAATTCAATAAAATATTCAATTAAGGTCACACACTCTAATTTAATATATTTATTTTATTTTAACTCGGCAATGGGGTGTTACAAACATCCTTCCTTAAAGAAATTGTGTCGAAACAATTTACTGAGAGTGCTACGATTTTCCTATGGCACTATGATAAAATTCCACGTAATACAAATCGCTTTCAAATTCATTTCATCGATGCAACCATATAATGAAAGTAAACACTTAATTTTAATGTATCACACAATATTATAAATATAGCGATCAATACATGTATAGTTTTCAATAGACCTATTGTAAATTTTTAAATTTCAAAATGTCAAAAAATAATTATTGTTAAAAGATTTAAAAAATTTCGACAAGTCTTCTTTGTATAGAGAGGCTTTCAAACAATAACATATGATAAAATGTAGTACATCGACAAAATATGGTCGGAAATAATTTATATATGAAAATTTGCCACATGACATATAATCCACAGTATGTATAACTCTTTAAGTAATAGAATACCTTATTTTTATCATTTGTAAAGAGAGTTCACTTAATTCTTATGCGAGTATGCACGAAAATTAATCCTAATAGTCTTCATGTACCTATGCCTAACTCAAACAATCATTAAAATATCATACACGCGCGCGCACACACACATATATATATATATAATCATTTCTGGAATGGAAATAATATGCAGGCCAACTTAACAAAATAGCAGTCTTCACTAAGAAAATGTTAAATTTTACAAAATTTCAAAATGAAAGTTGTTGCTTCTTGTTTTAGCTTTTTGGGAAGTACAAGATCATCGAAATCATATGGGGTAATCGAAAGTTATGGTCAAACAAACATGATATCATTTTTCTGAAAATACATGCTTAGGCCAGAATTTTTAGTCCAACTTAAAACATTTTTAAACATTAATAAACTTTAAATTTTAGAGAAACTACAGACACATAAGTTATTCTATTTAATATTATTTTTCAATTGCAAAAATAGTCACCCAAATCGGATTATAGGATCAAAAGTTATGTCCATAATGACAAGTCCATAATGATAACTTACGTCAAAATGGATTATTTTAGATTTATTTTTGTTTTGAAATTTTTTCACAAATATGAATTCAAATCTTCTTTTGTGTTTGCATTCAAATTTGCTTTGTTTTGCTTTTGACTATTGTCAAGAGTCCTAAAAATTTGATAATTAAGATATTGATGATAGCTATGACTATTGTTTCTTTGGCTGTTACTATAAGAACATACATGGGGTCTTCCCTCAATCCCATCTATTTAACTCATCTATTTCCCATATTTGCTTGTATATATTTTTTGACCGTTATATGAATTATATGATCCTATATTGAGTTACTTTTTATATGTTTTGCAAGCTTATGATTGGGCAATGTATGCGCCAAAATTGGTCACAAACACCCGATTATTGATGAAAGCACCCATTTACAATCATAGATCACAGATAATAAGTATGCAGAAAATAAAAAATGAAGAACACTCAGAAAATATGGATGAAAGCGGTTAAAACACGGAGTTTATAATGGTTCGACAATCTAGCCTACGTCCACTTTGAAGTTGATAATTTTATTGAAGTTTGCTTGCTGATTACAACAAGTTACAACTGATTAAAGCAGCAAAATCCGAGTACAATGATGAATCCGGCAGAGTCTGGACGTAGAAGATCCCAAAGAAAGTCCTTTTTCTACAGGCCCTGGGGATCTATTTATAGGCGTAGGAGGCAAATATCTCGCTTAGATCTCGAAGACCTCTTTTGGCACGTGTGTGCGCCCATGCGATCGATCGCACTTGATTTCCACCCAATCCGTGATCGATACGTACGAATTTCGTATCGATCAAGATTTGGTCCAATCAAGTTGAAACTTGGCATGAACATTTCTTAGGTTGTATGTAAGCTCCAATGAAAATTTCGTAACATTAGGACTTGTAGATTGTGAGATATCCCGATGCAAATTCGAGATTTCGGTTGGCTGTTTGGTTTGAATCGATACATTCGTATCGATCTGTTCGACTTGAACTCGAGCACGTGTGCGCATGGTGACATGGTGCGAGATTTTTGGATCGATCCAATTTTTTTCCGAACGATCCAGTCTTCCTTGTGCATAGGCCTTGTTCATATCGATCGGTAGCACTTTGTGCGCATTGATTGCTACGACGTAATTCGTATCGATCACTTATAAGAGCATGATACACTATTTGCATCGATCGATCGTGGCTCTATTTGTTTCGATTTAATGGACTTCACTTCATATCGCTCCTAAAATGCTTATTTCGTATCGATGATTCAATAGGTTCCTTGTATCGACTGGCAAATTGGATGACATTCGTATCGATTCTTTATGTGCCGGGTGGATTGATGCGACGCACATGGAATGATCGACACGAAGCGACAACTTCCCCTGAATACGAATTAGCCAGAAAGATGGATGCGAAGTAGGATGAGCTCGGACCGATACGAAGTGGGCGATTGATACGAACAGTGTATGTTCAGTGGATACGAATAGTGTGCGCTTGATGGATACGAATGGTGTGCGCTTGATGGATACGGACGAGAACAATGTTCAATTGTGCATCGATCATATCTTGAGCATACAAACTCGGATTGACTTGGAGTTTGGAACACTGGCTTTTATAGCTTTTCTCGTCATGTCTTGTCAATTATAGCTTGATCGGGACTCGGATAAAATTCATCGATATCCATAGTGAGCCTGCGTACAACTAATCTTTGGGACGAACTGTCTTTGGTTTCCAGTTAATCTTTTGGTATCACGGCCTTGCTAAAAGGTAGGATAACACTTGCCCCCAAAACATGCCTTGCTATAGGAAGGTGCATTTTGTAGTGTCATAAGGTGGATGCTCATATCCTGGTGATGACTTGTGAAAGAGGTTGATAGTCTTACCTGACTGTGAATGACGATTGTTCAGGATCGTATGTCATTCGGGGTAGTATGTGATTGTTTGTGGTCTGGTGCCATTCGCATCGATTAGTGATCATTCGCAATCGAGTGCCATTCAAGGTGTACTGTGACCGTTCGAAGTCGGGTGTTGTTTGAAGCAAATTGTGACCGTTCAAGGTCGGGTGCCGTTCGAGGCGAATAGTTACCGTTCGTGGATGGGTGTCGTTCAAGGCGAATTATGACCGTTCGAGTTTGGGTACCGTTCGAGGTGAATTGCGACCGTTTGAGGTCGAGAGCCGTTCGAGGCGAATTGTGACCTTTCGAGGTCGGGTTCCGTTCAAGGCGAATTGTGTGTGTGCCCGAAGGGGACTTAGTATAATTAATGTCTGATTTTACGTTCGAGTGAATTTCTGAACTATTTGTCATGGCGTTTTATTGCCATCTCAGAGCATGCCTGGAGACCGTTCACGATCCCGTACACATGTAAGTGACTTGGCCTTTACAGAATTATTAAAAAATATATCCATTCAACTGAGTCTTTCAACAGAAATGTTCAATAAAATCAAGTTTAATACGAGCAATAGGAAACAAAATAAAAATAGAGACGTCCAAGTGCAAATACCTACACCGATGTGATTGGTAGTCGTATCAGAGCATGCCTAAGGAACGTTCACGGTCTTGTACATATGTAAATGATTTAATCATGTTGATGTGGAGTTTGCTATTTGTCATTATTTCCATCATTTGATGACAAGATGATGCCCCGATCCTGAGTCATTCCCAGTTGATGTTGGTGGTGGCCGCTCTTGTTCCACCGTTGTTGTTCCCCTTCTCACATACTACGATAGCAGACCATTCTGGATATTCCCCTCAACCTCATCCTTCAAGTGCCTGCAATCATTCATGCTATGACCATCCAGCTCGTGGAATGAGCAATACATGTCCGATCTTCTTTCATTTGCTAGTCGGATCTCTTCTTATTGGCTTTCGATAAGGAATCTGCCTCCTAGTATCCTGGTAGATCCACTCCAAAGTCTCATTCAACTCTGTATAAGAAGTGAATCTTGGTTCCTTTTGTGGTCATGTTGGCCCATCATCGTTATCCTCGTCCTTCCGTTTCTCTTTATCAGTTCCTACACCTTTTTCAGTAGGATTTCCGCCCTTGACTACATAAACATCAATTCCTTCTCCTTCCTCTCATTCAGTTGTTGTATCCTCTAATCGCAAAAATCCTTTGGCATCATGATAAAATTCTCCTAGATCCATAGAGGGATCCCATGTGAAGGAATTATCGAATTCTGTGTCGTCGGCTACCAAATACAGCTGCCATCAAAATCGTGGATGGATCTGGTCAATCCACCGATGCCACTGCTGCATTGATTCGGTCAGAAAGCTCCTCAAAGATTCCTCGGTTCTTTGTTACAGTGCTGCCAAACTCATTACATTCTTGGGTCTCGAAATGTGAACCCTGAATTGCCTCATAAAACTTTTTAGTCAAATCGGTCCATGTTCCAATGGAGCCACTCTCCAGTTGTCTAAACCATAGCGCTGCAATGTATATCAAATACAATGGGAAGCACCAAGCCATGACTTTCTCCGATGCTCCTAATACCTCCATATGCCTAATGTATCGTGTCAGATGAACTGTAGGATCCACCCTCTCATCATATGTCTTCAATGTTCGTAACTTGAATTCAAGTGGATTCCTGGCTTGCTTGATTATAGCAGCAAAGGGACTCATATTCACATCTTCCAGATCTCCATTCACTAGTCCCCCTTTCATGGCTCGTCTAACCATCTCCGCCAATCTATCACTCTTATCAAGCTGTAGCCCTTGTCGGTTGCTTCTGATCTGCCTCTCGAGTTCACGAGTGATTCTTGAAATATGCCCTCCTGAACGAGCATTCATTTCTTTGTCAATGCCATATTGCGCAGCTCCACCTGGTATTTTGCCTGAGACTGGGTCAACATGTTGTCGGTAAGTGCTCCCTAGTTCTGGAGCTGTGCTAGATGGTCATGCTCTATTATGAATTTTGGTTGCTCCATGCTCCCGATCCTTATCTCGAGCATCTCCTGTGGCTACGTTAGCTTGATTCTGCGCTCTAGTTTGTCTAGCTTGTCGAAGCAGATTCAACATCATTTCTTCTTGTCTTTTTAGAAGCTCTTCATGCATAGCCCCTATCATCATCTCCATCTCGTTACATGTGATGAAGACTGAATCCAAGATTCGCTCTTGAGGAAGCCTCCTGACTTTCTTCATGCTGGCTTCTTTCTGTTCTTGGTCTCCTTGCGGATTGCCATGTCATAGCTTTCTGGATCAAAGTCTTTTAGGTTTCAAATCCAAGTTGTAGAATCCCGGAATGCTAGCCTTCTTGCTGAAAGCACCAAAATGTTTGCGCTAATATTGGTCACAAACACGCGATTGTTGATGAAAGCACCCGTTTAGAATCACAGATCATAGATAATAAGTATGCAAAGAATAAAAAATGAAGAACGCTTAGAAAATTTGGATGAAAGCAGTAATGAAAACAAAGTTTATAGTGGTTCGGCAATCCGGCCTACGTCCACTTTGAAGTTGACAATTTTATTGAAGTTTGTTTGCTGATTACAATGAGTTGCAACAGATTACAGTAGCAAAATCTGAGTACAATGATGAATCCGGCAGAGTCTGGATGTAGGAGATCCTAAAAAGGTCCTTTTTCTATAGGATCTGGAGCTCTATTTATAGACGTAGGAGGCAAATATCTTGCTCAGATCATAGGAAGACGTCTTTTGGCACGTGTGTGAGCCTACGCGATCCATCCTACTCGATTTGGACCTGATCCGTGATCGATACGAACGATTTTTCATATCGATCAAGTTTTGGTCCGATCAAGTCGAAACTTGGCATGAACACTCCTCAGGTTGTACGTAAGCTCCGGTGAAAATTTCGTAGCATTAGACTTGTACATTATGAGATATGATCGATATAAATTCGAATTTTCGATTGGATGTTTAGTTCGAATCGATACATTCGTATCGATCTGTTCGACTCGAACTCGAGCACATGTGCGCAAGGTGACATGGTGCGTGATTCTTGGATCGATCCACTTTTTGTGCCGAATGATCGAGTCTTCCTTGTGCATAGGCCTTGTTCATATCGATCGGTAGCACCTTGTGCGCATCAATTGCTACGGCATAACTCGTATCGATCACTTATAAGAGCATGATACATTGTTTGCATCGATCGGTCGTGGCTCTGTTCGTTTTGATTTAATGCACTTCACTTTGTATCGCTCCTAAAATGCTTATTTCGTATCGATGTATCAGTA
This sequence comes from Allium cepa, assembly GCA_030765085.1. NCBI lineage: Eukaryota > Viridiplantae > Streptophyta > Magnoliopsida > Asparagales > Amaryllidaceae > Allium > Allium cepa. The sequence goes on along the minus strand of CM060938.1, from coordinate 396,225,006 downwards.
GCTTCCTCGTATCGACTGACAAAGGGGATGACATTCGTATCGATCCTTTGTGTGTCGAGTGGATTGATGCAACGCAGATGGAATGATCGACACGAAGCGACAACTTCCCATGGATATGAATTAGCCGACGAGATGGATGCGAAGTAGGATGAGCTCGGACTGGTACAAAGTGGGCGATGGATACGAACAGTGTATGCTCGTTGGATATGAATAGTGTGTGCTTGATGGATACGAACGGTGTATGCTTGATGGATACGAACGAGAAAAACTTTCAATTTTGCATTGATCATATCTTGAGCATACAAACTCGGATTGACTTAGAATTTGAAACACTGGCTTTTATAGATTTTCTTGTCGTATCTGGTCGATTATAGCTTGATCGGGACTCAGACAAAATCCATTGCTATACATAGCGAGCCTGCGTACAACCAATCTTCGGGACGAACTGTCTTTGGTTTCCAGTTAATCTTTTGGTATCACAGCCTTGCTAAAAGGCGGGATAACAGGCATGCATTAGTAATCAACATTATATAATAAAACACTTCTATGTTTACGGATCCCTACCATAACATGCATAATTCTAGCTACTTTAATGTTTAATCTAATCCTATTGCAACCTTCAAACAAATTAAAGAAGGCTTAATAGTTTCACCGGGTAAAAAATAATACAAGCATTTGTGGTCTGCTCACATTTGGGTAGCTTATGAAAGCATGAGTTGGTAGTGGTTGATTATGTAAACTCAAGAAGATTTTATTGTCAGTCATTTAATAGAATATGATATTATTTGGTACACTATATAGTCATTTAACTTCTTTGTGTGTTCCAAAATACAACACATGCTAATACCTAGTTTCCAATCTACCATAAGTTTAATGGATATATTCAGGAAATCCACCATTGCAGATTTTTCTTCTTGATAACATAATTCCAAGTATTTACCATTACAAACATCTCCAATAATTCATAGCATTGAACAATCCATATTTTGGTAGGGGTGAAGTTCCCAATGGTTACTTATTTTTTTATCATTTTTATTTAAAATAAATCCAAGAGCATGCTGAATAAGTGCTTATGTATGTTCAGTACATTGAATTTTCAACTGCTAACCCTAAATTAACATAATATTAACTTTTAATAGAATCATAAGAATGAGGAAGAAGCCATTAGCACTTCTTTTCAAAACTCATATTTCTTTTAGAAATAATTCTATAAATAGATTTTCTTACTGATTGAAAACTAAAGCTTGTTTTAATAATTTTAATTTTGCTACTACTACTGTTATTATTACGCATATATTCCATCAAATTGTATGCACCGTTATCAATCAAACATCTAAACAAACCATACGAATCATCAAGCAAACATCCATATTATCCAACTAATTTCATTTTAACACACCTTAACCATGCACAAATGTTAACATCATACGTGTGAATATTATTTTAGTTTTCTTTTGAAGAATAAATTACTTTTACTTAATTATTGTTCAATACAAATACTTATGTATGCAAATATATTTTCTACCCGATGATCGATCCTTTTGATCATCCATAACTTGCACTTCACAAGAGTCGTGTAAAAATGGATAAAACAACCTAAGTGTCACTCTTCTAAAACCAAAATATATCTTTTTCTCTTAATTATTCTACCCTAAGCTCTGATATCAATTTTGCAACGTCTCGGTTCTAGTGATCGAAATATCAAAGAGAGTTTATTGTCAAATAGCTTGGATCAATGGGAACTGAAGGAATAATTTCTTGTATACACTACTTTGAGTGGACACGAATATATTCTGATACCTGAATACATTTGAAACAATACGTATATCGTCTCGAAGCAAGGCAATGTACATGAATTAGAGAATTGAATAATACAGTATTAGAGATATAAATAAATTTCCCAACTAACGTAATTGGAGTGAATAAAATGTTGAATTTATATCATATCTAAATGTTTGATACATCATCTCGTATACACATAAAAATCTTCACATCATATCGACCAATACAATGACATTTCAATATAAATATAAACATAGTAATTACTTACCATGTTATATGATCCAATTCCATATCATGGCCCACAAAGCACATAGAGTCATAATATTGACATGTAAAACAACTTCAAAATGACCCAAGGTTGCTAAACGAATAACAAACCCTAATCAGGCTAGAAATATAGCTATATGTATAATAATTTTTTTACCCACTTTTTGGGCAAAGCAGCCAACTTAAAATGGACCTAGAAAACTGATATGGAGTCAGATTGACATGAAATTTTGTAAGAATACTTAAAAGACATAACAGAAGACCATAGAAAAAATGGGATCATTTGGATGTTGTTTGGTGGATTTCTAGCGACCTAACTAGGTGGATTTCTAACGACCCATCTAGAATGGGCCTCACCATCTAAATTTTTTAAGGTAGTTCCTAAAAACCCTTTAGAGTGTACCTGCAAAGTTTCGTCTTATTTCATTAAGTTTTGAGCAAGTTCTGAATGATTGTTCTGGACCAAATGACCCATAAAGACAGATGATCAAACGAACTCCAAACGACTTGATATTTGAATAAGGCATTTAAACACAAGATAGGAAAATAAGAAAATTTAGATCGCTTAAAAATATGCTAAGTGGATAGATAGCTAGCGATCTATCCTCTATGGGTAGTTAGTGATCCATCAAGATAGGTTGGATCGCCCTCAAAGTTTCTAACTCCTTCGTAGCACTAAGTAAAGGCTTCTGGTAGAACATATGCTAAGGCGATGAAATGCTAGCGATCCATCCACTAAAAATAGTTAGCGATCCACAAAAATGATTCAGATTGATTTGATATTTTCGGTGATGGCTTGGCATACCAACTGGACTCTTCTGCACTTGGACTTCTTGCCCAATACTCATTGAATTCCCCTATAAATACTCAACTACCTACAATCAGAGACAGGTCTTCTTTTTCAGAAAGAGATCCGCCATCACTCTACTGGAATTCCTTCACTTCTTGAACTTTCTTCTCCCTTACAACAGTGGTCAAGGGGGTTACTATGATTCTTCAGTAAACCATTGTACTTATGACTTATTCTAACTCATTGTAACTTAGATCTAAGAATTAATTAGTTGATATCCAGAGAGATTCAACTAGTATAATCATAATAAAGATTGATTAAAGTGGACATAGGCCAGAGCCAGCCAAACCACTATAAAAACCTTCTGGTCTCTTTACTATTCCGCTCTTTTCACATTTATTTTCTATATTATTGCTTTGTCAGAACAGAGTAGTGCTTTCACAAACTCATACTGGGTTGGTCCATTGTTTGGGTCAACATGGTGCTTAATAATAATGTGTAAGTGTGGTGCCGGGTATAAATACATGACATATCAATCAAACACAATGATGTCACTCACAATAAACAATATCCCACCCACATTTCATTAAAATAGTTTTAACAAAAGTGTCACAACTCTAATCATCGTGACCCACAACTGCAACTCTAACCAACTAAGATATCGTAGTATATTCATATTATATGAGTTGATTTCGCTTTAAATTGAAATAGACCCTTTTTAGATCTTTGAATTCCAATTTCATTATTTTCCATAGTATGGTTTTTTCACCCGCAAATCCAAAAAATTAATATTTGTTCATATTCATTGTTTACCATAGTACGATCATTTTCAACCGCATATCGAAACAATGTACTTATATTTTATGGTCTCGATATATATATATATATATATATATATATATATATATAAAGGAGAGTCATATCATAACTCTCTTCCTTAAGTTCCCAGCATTAGTACTCATTGGTAACCCCTTTTGGATTCACCATCTCCATAGAATAACTGCCTCGACGAGCCCTACGATATTTCTCACCCACTGCTTATAATCAATGGGTGCACTAAACATGATCCCCTAAGTGCACTACCCTTCTATCTTCTGAAGACGCATACATTTTATGTGTTTTTGATTACTCGCCCAATTCCATCTTGAGGTACTAGCTCATTTGGAACTGTGTCTCCAATATTCTACTATTCATTATATCACCTGTATGACAGATTGTTGGACTTTGTAATGAAGGAAAAGTTGTCATAATTAGGATTGTGATCCTAGAATCAGTCCACTAAGAAGGATTCTAATAGTCTAATAATCAATACCTTGTATTGTTTTCATCAAATGTTAAATTTTATCTGTCAAAAACATTTGGCTACCAAAAAAAAATCATTATTTTTGTAATGATGTTATATCCCATTTTCATTAAATAATGTTGTGTAAGTGCATGTATGTGCATCACATAATATCAAGCAACAATGCTTTCAAAGCACTCCATTAAAACATGAAAATTCATCCATTCAAATCAATACTAATGGGGTTCAATCAAAACATAAATCTAAATTATTTCAATAGGATTTCTTTTTTTAATCTTAGTTTAAACTAAAAATATAATATAATTCAAATTTGTACATTTAAAGTATGAATTCCGTCTGAAATTACTTCAGCTATATGTTTGCACCAAAAATTGGCACAAACACCCAATAGGAAGAAAGAAGAGAAATAAGTGAAGAAATCTAAATTAAAAGTAGGGAAACAAATAGAAATAAGTAAAAAATAATGATAACAGATTTATAGGGGTCTGGCATTGAATGCCTTCGTCCATTTGATGAAACAACATTATTAATTACATGAATTTCTAAGTACAAAAGGGATCAGATCGGACTCTATAAATAGAATGAAGTACAAGAAAAATAACCGCATAAAGATCCTTCAAATGAATAATGAACTCTGTATTTATGGGGGTAGACGATCGATTATCTTCCTAAAAATCCACTATAGAATCTCCACATGTTGACGAGGTTACCTAAAAAGTTTCAAGGCTCAATACCCAATATAGAGCGATTAACCCGATTGGTTAAGATGTCCACATGGCAGCTTGTGATTTCTATGGTAGGCCGCCTAATATGGTAGCTTCATGTTTCAAAGTTTTTTGCATAGTTTCCTTCATATATTTAGAGATATTGATCGATTCTCGTCAAGTTGAACTGTTGGCTGATGTTGTTCATTACTATAGTGATACGATCCAATCTGCTACCTAAGAGAAATGTTCGGTACTGATCCCCTGCCTAAGAGAGGCACTAATCCCTACTTAGATTATTCTAGAGAGTCAATCTCTCGATCTCGCTTGATTGTTACTTCACATCTTCGTCTATGCTAGATCTTTGGTCTTTAAGATCTCCTCTGTGGACTGCTTTCCTTATTTATCTTCGAGTCTAACTTGTCGAAGGATTTGGATATAGCCAGCTCAAAAGGGCGAATAACACTTGCCCCCATAGTATGTCTTGTCTCAAACACGACTTGCTTTGAATCGAAGCAAGTTAGAATTGCCGAAAAAAATTCCATTCATTCTTCTAGATAGCCGTTGCCCTTTTGTTGAAGTTTCTTTTCGAAGAGTCCTATCTCTCTTTGTTCATTGTAACGCTTGGTTGATATTAATCTGCATAAATCCGGAGTGGAATCCCTAATTTTTGTCTATGTTGGTTCCATTAAGCTTGTTTATTAAGCTAATAAGCCTCGACTATCTTTAATGACCTCCTTTATAAGAAATCCAGTGAGAATTCAATTCCCGCCGATTTAAGAAATTGAATGTTGGGTACGAACACAAGCACGTTCATTCATGTATACACTTTTGTCATTGGCTCCCTATCATGTTTACACATTCATGGGTCGTTACCGATATCAGATAGTTGAAGTACAAGAGCATTGACATTTCTATATTCTTTCCTTTTAAAAAATTAGGTCTTCGGTACCATTCCCCTAAGCGGGCAATCTGATCGATCCCTTTGTTGATCAAGACTCTGTCAGTTTGGGTCATAATAAAGATGAGTCGCATCTTATATATATAAGCTAAGTGACTTAGCTTATTTTTCTTCACCTTACTTCTTCATTTATCTAACCAAAACGACCCCCTATTTAGTATCTTCCATTGTCGAGCTCGAGATTCATCACCATGAATTACAAATCTCCATCAATTAGAACTCCCATCCTCCTTCAACTAATTGCTATTGTCTTCAATCAATTTGACACATCCATCAATCTAATTCCAACACCAAACTTCAATATCCCTAATACTAATCGAACCTGAACGTTCATCCATTCCTTGCCGTCGACTCTTTTGACCATCAAATTACACTGGTAGCTTTCGATTTTGTCAAATGTGATTCTATCACCGAGATGATGGATTTTATCACGTTAATAGTTATAGGTTTTGGGTTCGGTGGTATTAATTAGGAAAAATGAAGCGGTGAAGATGGAAGGATCGGCTTATGATAAGCGATTGACTATCGTATGGATAAAGGCGTCGATTTGGATCTACGATTAGCGTAAAGGAGATATGGTGAAGTGATGAGGAGGAAGGATCGGTCGATATGGGGTCAGATGGAAGCATGTTAGAGATGAAGTAAAGTTGTGAAGTTTAGAGGATCGATCGTGATAGTATAGGGAGGATGGACTTGGAATAGTTGTAAGTGAATGGGTTGATCTATGATATGGAGATAAGATATTAGCATGGTGGGATCAGTTGATTGTTAGAATAGGGGGATCGGTGTGATTAGATTCGTGGGATCGGTTATTGACATATGGAGTTTAAAATGGCTTAAGGCATCGCTGCCAATGTAAAGGATCAGGTACGATCCCTCTAGGGAGACTTAGGCGATTTTCATTCATGTATAAGCACATTTGAATGTTATGACTTGATTACACGAACTTGTATGCATGAATGAACCCGAACCCTTAGGGGCATGCAAACTTGAATATGATCTAGAACTCGAACATGAACCCAACTTGAATATATTGGCATATGAAAATGAATTTAAACTTCAATTGCAGCATATGCGTTGAAAAGATTTAGATGCTCATATGAATTTGAACGCAAATATTGGACTTTAACATGTCCTTAACTGATCTCAGGACATAGATAAAATTCATAACCATTAACGTGAAAGCAGTTGAAATGGTCAGTGATGACGGTCACTTTGGTCAAATCTTAGAGTCTAGTTATGGTTGTCATTTTAATTCCAAACATTTTATCACTGCATTGTACAACATTGCACCATAGTACATTAGTTTACACTTTTCAAGAGGGGACAGTTTTATTCTCTAACAATGACAATATGTTAAGTTTGATAGCTATGGGTTCCAGATTCTCAAAGTGTTTAGCTGCTATGGGCAATGAACAAACTTCTTCTTATGACAATCCCAATGTTAAGTCATGTTTGCAAAAATATCCACTCGAAACTCTCCAGGCCATCAATCTAAACAGCCTAAAAGTGCTTAATAGGTGCCAGTAATTCCTTCAAACTTAGAAGTAGAAATCGAGCCAGCTCCCAACACTTCAAAAGATGCCATATTTTTAAATGACCCGGATATTCTAAGGCTTCAAGGGTCGATGAGACCTCTCTCCACAGACTTTGCATTGAACATTGGATTTCATATGAGGATGTGTGAGACCCATTTCATAATGATAGGGCTCACTTGCCCCCAGAGGGGTATACCGCATGCAACAAGTTTATGTACTGGACAAGTTGCGTTTCACTTTCCAATACATTCATTTGGAAAATGTTACATTATTTTAGATTGGTACCAACTCAACTACATCTAAACAGCTATGCATTTACTGCACTATACATGTTTGATATTCTTTTGATTCTTATATAGTGAGCTGACTTCAAAAGATATCAAATTCATTTACAATCTCAAGCGGTGAAAGAGAAGACTCTCGTACACTTTCCTCGATTCAGTCACTAATTGCTAGGTCGTAACTAGCACTTGGAACAACTAAGCACTTTTATGAATGAATGGTTCTATAGCGTTTCCCCTCCTGCTTTGGGAGGATGGTGGCCGAAAGGACAAAAGTGTCACTTTGAACTTAACTTTAAGTGGTTCAATTAAGAAATTTATTGTTGAACATTGCAGGTAGCATCCACGTCCCACTGGCGACATGTACTTGAAGGTGGTTTCAACGCTTAAAAACATACCAGTGGCACATAAGGACATCAAATCTCTTTTTACTAATGAGTGCCTTTATATCTTTGGTTTACTAGAAGTGGGTCATAGTACCATGTTTCTAAGGAACATTAAGGGTGAGATGGTAGAAAGAAGAGGCGTTGTTGGGCATGGAGGTGATGAAGCTGATCTTGTCAAACCCCCAATCGAAGATGTTAATGATGTTGTCAAAGAAGGCGAGGTGAGGGGCGAGGCTAATGAGCCTAGACATGATGATGTAAGTTCAAGTCATGAGCCTGCAGTTGAATCCTCTCAAGATCCACAGCTCTCTGCCTCAGCTGTGGAAAAAAGACCGTTTATAAGATTCACAGAGGGAAGGTCTCCAAGAAATCCATGTCAACCTCTACTACTACATATTAATCTAGCTCTCTACCTCTAGAAAATTTATTTAAGAGGTTATCGGACATCCCAATTATAGATGACTTTGGGAATTAAGATTTCACCAATTTAAGCCTCCGGGACTTCGAATCTTCTACTCGATTTGGTGCTGACATTCCTCCAACTAGCATAGGAGAGATTACTCCAGCTAGTAAAGCTCAAGTAATTGGTCCATTAGGGGACACTAGGACACTCACGATCACATGCACTACACCGCATAATGCTTACCCACATTTAGCTCTAGTGGTTCTTTTACACTTTCATTTTGTTTGTAGGCTTGATGGAACCCCCCATAACTATGATTGCTTGAAGAGATCAGCATACTCATAGCCATCTTATTTTGGGCCAGCCGAGCTCTAAACCCTAGTATAGATAGAGAATGTCATGAAGGAAGAGAAGATTGAGACCGAAGCCACAAATCCAAGGACTCGTCATTTAGGCATAATTCAAAACCTCAATCTTATCACCATAACGATGACATCAACACCCAACTGTATATAGTAGTAGCAAGTCTCATGCTCCTACTTTAGCTACTGCACCCAAGCAATGTCCGTTTTCTTTCAACGTCTATCGATCTTCGAAATGCCAATCTGGCATAGTAGGTCTTGATACTTCATAGCACAAGCACGATAAATGAGTGCTTTCAGCCTCGACTACTCTTGATGTCGCTGCCGCTGAGAAGATGGTTGAGCTCAAGGAACATTTCCTAAGTTGTGTTTTGATGAGTTCATTTTTGTTCCTCCTATGCATACGATTCCTCTAGATGCTAGGGAAGAAAGCCCACTTATGTTAATGATGTTTACATCTAGCACAACATGATGCTTCATGTGAATGAGAGGATTCTTGAGGTGTTTATGGAGAGGAAGTACGAGATCAACCGTTTAGCTCTTGAAGCGATCCACACCAGAAACATCATTGAGCACTTGGACGAAGAGGTCAAGTAGTTAGTACAAAGCTGGTCAATGCTGAGAAAATAGCCAACAAGTCTTTTAAAGCCATGGAATGCTAGATAAATGTTCATTAACTTGAACTGGACACTGTCTTTTGTCGTAGTGGCACTCTAGCCTTTAAAAAGGACGTCTTGTAGAAGGATAAGGATGTGTTGAAAAAAGACATTGATGCTTTATCCCTTCGTATTAAACAACATGAGAAGGAGCTTGAGAAGGAAATGCAAGATAAACTTGAGGCTTGGCTGGAGTTTCAACCATATTGCAAGGAGAACACTGAAGCTCGCAAAACTACAATAAAGGCTAACAAACAACTTGCATAGATATAGGCCCTCAAGGAAGAGGCTGGGGAGGCTGTTTGGATAGAAATAAAAGAGGAGTTTGATCCATTGCTATTATATAACAACGCATACATCCTCATGAATCGTAACCCTATTTCCTTAGAGAGGGGTACCTCGAGTCGCTTGTTGTGGCCTAGGACCATATTGTACATCTGAAGCAGAAGCCCCTCGGGGTGCTAAAGTCGATGAAGAGTAGCTCATGTGCAAAATCTTGCATGATGAAGAGCCTGATGAACTCAACGCTGTTCGGCTTAGTTTATCCAATGATCTAGCATCCACCAGAAAGGTGAAAGATGGCGGTGAAGCTTCAAGATCTGGTCCTTAAGACCCTCCTAAAAATTAGGCATCTAATGTTTAGATTTGCATGCCCCTAAAAAGGACATAGGCTATAATCCAGGTTAACTAGGGATGCATAAGTCTTTTAGGCTGTCTCTGATCCTTGAAGGCGGCACTCGAACTACGATTGAAAGCCAATCTAGGGAAGGTATATCCCTCACTTCTCCAACGTTCGAGAAGGTTTACAACTCGCATCCGATAGTCTTAAGCTTACCTATCGATCTTTACAAAATTGCATGTCTGTCTACATCATTCCATGGTCCCGATGATGATGTTATCCTAGGATGGTAGGCATTGACCCGTGGTCCACTACGGCTGTTACCATATAGGTGGCTCATGCTGATCAACCTGTTGAGACTCCAAGCCTATATGCTGAAGTAATATGAGCTCTGAATGAAAAAGACCGATGAATAGTGGGGCCAAAATGAAATAGAGGACATCGTAGTGTCTCATGCCTTTGAACACACTTGTAAACTTAGCGTGTAGGAGCACATTAAAAAGGATGAGCTAGATTTGCAAACCAAGAAGGAGAGTGCTGAAGTGGATATTACTTTGCTCCAAGTTATACTGTCAGGTGGTGTCACTCTGGAGGAGGTCGGCCCTTTCATATCTCGAAGTGATGCTTTTGCTCATGTCTACAAAAGCATTTCTCCTTAGGATGGCAGGGGCAAAGAGGGTCAAAGAGGATAGGAAAAGGCGGTATGTATAAAGATACCACCCTAAACAAGTCAAAAAAGAGGACAAATAGCTGCCAAAACAGCTTAGGCAGTGCGTAGCTAGGTATTGATTTTTTTTGTATCCCGTGGTACGGCCCTCGCTTTTGACTTTTAGTTTCTAGGAATAAACCTATACTTAGTTCTCAAGTTTTGGTATGTGAATAAAAATTCTTTTTTTCTGTTCATCTTTTGTATGAAACTTGTTTAAGTGTTCGAGCTATTACGTTTTCCATTCAATGTACTTGTAATTCATCGCTCATCGCTTAAGTTGCAATGTCTTTTGGTCGCCCATTTCTTTAGGCGTCGATCTGAAGAACCCATCTCAAGGCCTTTTGTCGATCACGGCCTTATGTCATATCAAACAATAGGCGTGGGCTATAGTGTAGCATTGTCGTATCCTACGGTTAAGTTATTACACTCCTTCCTTCAGTCTTGGTTTGGCGGAGTCAGTTCATGGACGGTCGGGTCCCATTCATGATGAGTTTATACACTTCATCTCGGCTTCAGGAGAGAGTTTGGAGAATGAATGGTCGAATCACACTCATTCATTTTGTTTATACTCTTATCTGCACTCTGGGGATTAGAGTTAGCCTATGGGCAGTTAATCACATGTTTGATGTCCATAATCTAGCCCCACACTCTGGGAACTAAAGTTGGTTTGGGAAACGGTCGAATCACATTTCTTTCGATTAATTCCCTTGCCCCCAAGTCTAGGAAAAATCCGAAGAGTAGTCGGTCGTATCATGACCACTTTTACTTTATATTCTCCAGTTGAATTGGGAGATGGAGTTAATTAATGGATGATCGAGTAACACATGTATTTTATTTTATACTCAGCCCATCAAGTTGCAGGTGAGAGTTACTGGATGAACGGTTCAGTCATGTTCATTTTGTATAATTCGATTATGGACCAGAGTACTTGGTTGGCACCAAACTCCGGGTACTTGTTGGTTTATATTAGGCATGTGTAGATGTAAGTTGGTCGTATATCACAATTATCATATTATGCACAAACATTTCAAATATGGAGAAAACTTTAGGTTTTATTGCAATCTTATTACATGATTTTGAATTCAATTGCAAAATCAAATTCTAAATGAAATACAACTGAATGAAACAAAACTAAATGAAATAGCATCGTAAATGCTCACTATTTCATGCACTAGGCAGTGTGATGCCATTGACAATCGCTAGCTTGAAAGTTCCATCTCCTAAGCTTATGATTGATGATATGTGGTCCTTACCATCTTTGACCCATGTTTTCGGGGCTAGGAAAGATCCATTTTAGGACAAGATCATCAATTTTGAAGGTCTTAGGTCAGACTTTAACAATGTAGTACCGGGCGACTCTATGTTGGTGTTCAGTTGCCCTTAAGTCGGCTTCTTTGCGCTTCTCATTAGCCATGTCTAGAGATTTCAAAAGGAGATCTTTGTAAGTTCAGGGGTCATGGTAAGTCATTCGATAAGAGGGGACTTCAAGTTCTAGGAGAATCATGGCTTCAGAACCATTAGCAAGAGCGAATGGAGTGTCGCCAGCCGTGAACTTATGGATGGTTGTGTATACCCATAATGCTTGTGGGAGTTCATCAATCCACTTACCTCTAGCATTTTCCAATCGCTTTTTTACAATGGAATTTATGATTTTATTAATAGCTTTGACCTATCCATTAGCTTGAGAGTGAGCAATTGCAGTAAATCTTTTCTCAATATGATGCCGATGACAGAAGTCTTTGAATTCGTCACTATCGAACTAGGTCCCATTGTTAGTTACGATTACTCAAGGAAGACCAAAACGACATATGATGTTTCGAACTATAAAGTTAATTACTTTCTTTATTGCGATCATGACCAAAGGTTCAATTTCAGCCTATTTGGTGAAGTAATCGACTGCTATAATGGCATACTCCGCACCACCTTTGGAAATCGGCAAGGGGCCGATGATGTCAATACCTCAAGTAGCAAACAGCCTTGGACTGACCATCTAAGTGATTTCCATTGATAGGGGTCGTGGAATCTTTGCACGTATCTGACATTTGTCGCATTGTTTAGCATAATCAGTTGTATCTTGATTGCTAGTTGGCCAGAAATAACCATAGCAGAGTATCTTCTTCCCTAGGGTTTTACCTTCTGATGTAATCGCCACACTCTCCTTGATGGACTTCGCTTAATACTTGCTTGATTTTGTCATGACCCGAAGTTCAACGTTCAAAAGTCGACATCAAATACCTCACTTGTATTCGACTGTTGGAGATTCGAACGTCGAATTCCAGTTCAGATGGAGCTTATAACAATATTAGATGAATATAAACAGCGGAAAATAAAACTGCCAACACCAATATCCCAGATACAACATCACAATATCATTACAACAACATCACCAACATCAGAGTATTTTTATACATACACCAAACTACACCAAAATAGACCATCACAAAAGAACAACATGTGATTACACTCCAAGAGAGTCTTCAAATGAAATGAAATGATAGCGAACATCCAACTAAGAACCTTGAGATCCAAAAGTTTTCAAAATATCTCCAAGTCAAAAAGTCTTCAAAAACCAGTAGCCTCCAAACCATACGACTTCAAAATCCAGCTAGCACTAAAACACGGAAGATCTGCTACTAGGCTGCCCGTGTGGAAATTATGGGCGCCTAGAGTTTAGAAAATAAACAATAAACTCCGAGTCAGTTATGGGACTGGTGTGAGTAAACAAAACAGTAGTTTGAAATAAAGGCATTTTATTTTAAATCAAAAACAAACAAAAGAATTTGAAAGAAATTCGTAATGCTTTTTGAAAATGAAACTGCCATAAGGCCTCCCGCCACACACATAATGCAAACGCAGACTTGGGGGAGATTTCTCCTTATGATAGTCAAAAATGCTTAATACGAGAAAACACTTCATATATTATTATTATTAGTGCATAGTGTGAAAACATTTTCGAAAGTATAATATTAATCTTAGCCATCATACGTACCATTATAGTATGCCTACTATAGCTACCATATTAGATGTCAGGTTCTACAACTAAAACCGTACTGGGTTCGCATTGGTAATTGAATTTCCAACAAATGGTCAGGCTAAGGAACTACCTGGTACACATGGGTACGCCTTTGGAGGGAAGTCCCGAGAACCTAACCGGATCTCTGCCAACATAAGGCCGGGTTACCTCTATAACTAGGTAACTACTACACGAGTATGCCATCCCCCGGTTGTAACCAACCTTTATCCGGGGCCCCAACAACAATAATCACAAAGTAATGTATTTATTTGCGATATCCACATAAGTTGTATCTGGGCTCCATAACATGATACCACTTCTATCCAGAAGGAAATGCACATACCCTAAGGGGCGCTACCCCCAATAACCTTGCCGCATCTTTCCTGTTTCGACTATTACCGGGTTGTGAGGTTCGACGAAGTCTCGTCCACAAAGCTACGCTTTTCACAAAAGCCATGCTTTGATCAACAAATGATCAGCAATTGATCATCATCACATAGCAGCACTTAGCGTGCCACACTACCAAATTGGGAGTATATCGTTGATAACCTTCAACTACATAACCTCTGAGCTCGTACGTCTCAGACAAGGGTGTTAAGCTAAGAGAATAAATTCTCCTCCACCAACAGATATGTATTTGAATGAAATAGGCTTTATATCTCAAAGTGTAGTGTCAGACACACGACCATACAAGTCTGTTTCGGGTTCGAACAGAACCGAAGGCACTTCGTCCAATAAAGGAAGAAGTCCTTGCAAATCCAGGAGTCCACAATCCCGATCGTACTTCCCATCACTTAGGGAATCCCTATACCGGAGCAACTCGATGCAGAGACAATCGATAGGTTATCCTACATTTTCGAAGACACCCGGTCTTCACCACCGGTCTTCAATTTCTCTCCATTCCTCGAATCACTATTCGGAATGGGTTATATGACACAAAGGTCCTCTCCCGGCTAATCTGAATAGTGAGCGTCAATTTTTAAAACATGTGGATATGTTATTCACAAAGATTCACAGGTTTGATGTGGGTTTCGGATAACCAACTAGAATCCGACCCTCTGTCGCATCGAAATTCAAGTGTCGTTTCTAAGGGCAAAAAGGGGCTTCACATTAACATAGAAAATACAGGATCACAGCTCAGCACAAACAATTCATGTCACATAGCATCACAATTACAATCAGAGATATCAATCAATACCCATCATATAATAGTTATCAATCCTACACAGCTACGATGAATCAATCGTGTGAATTTAAACTAATTAATCACATAATAAATTTCATTCATCATCTTTAATCAATGATTGGTTATTCTTAATTTAAAATTGATTAAATCTTTAAACATCTTCATAATGTAATCATTCATAATTTTTTTTTTTTTGGCAAAGCCAGCGGGGTTAACTGGGCCCCTACCAGTTTATTGCAAATAACAATAAAGGTTACACATGAAACATAGAGATACTATGGAAGAGAAGCAACAAAACACAGCAGAAATAGAAAATAAAGAAATGAAAAGCAACAGTGCTCATTCCCAGTGTTGTATCAGATCAGGTGAGAAACCAGATTGACTGTATTTCAATTGGCAAAGAATTGCATTCTCACTTCATGCCAAAGAGCATCCCCATTTTTCCTCTGGTTTTCAAAAAAGATATCATTTCTTTCCCTCCAGATTACAGTCATATATATCTTCATGCAAACAGCAAGTATCCTACCCTTATCATCTTTCTTCTTGGCAGAGTTAAAAATAACTTCCCACACATCAGTTGTGTTAGCAGGTAGCAAGCAATGTCCACTTTTATTTCCAATTCTTTTAATGATAAAAAGAAGTGCAGGGCAGTCAAAAAAAATGTGATGAGCAGTTTCTTCAAATAGGTCACAAAACAAACACTTCATAGAGCAACCCATTCCATATTTGTTAAGTACATTCCTAGTTAGCAAGGCTTGGTTTATCGCTTTCCAAAGCATCAAGTTGTGGCTTGGTTGTGAATCTGGAGTCCAAATTATAGAGAACCATCTAGTAGTAGGCAGAGGGGTAGTGTCAGTGATATGGTTGTATACCCCTTTGATTGTATGAATCTTCCTGTTTCAAACAACACAGTCATGTTGTGAAATAGGAGTGTATAGTTGTTGCACTTTATTCCACAGCTGTCTTATGTGTTGATTACTATTATAGGGCAGCACAATTTTCCCATCATGAACATAATCAATTGCCTTAGCATTCATGTGTATTCCAGACTGCATAATCTGGTTATAGTCACACAAGGAAGACAAAATAAGGCCTTCACTAACCCATGGGTCGTACCAGAAGCTGACTTTAGATGATTATTGACAGGATATTTGATCATAGGAAGGACAACATTTCTCAACTTCAGCAAGTTTCTCCATATCCAACTTCCAGACTGTGGATTTACCATACACCAAAAATACTTTCCCTTTATGTTGTACTGCCAAGCCCATTCAACCCATAAACTAGGCCTGTTGTTGATTAAATCATCAATATGTTTGGTCATTGCTGCTGAATTCCATTTTTTGACATCTTTAATCCCAAGACCTCCCAAAATCTTGGGAACTTCAAACTTTGAAAAGGAGCAAGGCAACACTTTTTTGTTATGAATGCTTCCTATCCAAAAGAATCTGTTCATTGCAGACCGAACCTGTTGCAGTAGCCTTTTAGGAAGAATCATGGTACGAGCCCAGTAAACAAGGGAGGAGAAAACAGTAGCCTTGATAAGCACTAATCTACCACTTTGAGATAGCCTCCTATTGTCCCAAGCTTTCATAACTGAAGTGATTTTGTTGTAGAGTGGAAAACAGTCAACTCTAGTAATTCTTTTTGTAATTAATGGTAGACCAAGATACTTCATGTCAGAGTTCATTGAAGTGAATCCGCTTGCTCTTTGTAAAGCAATAGCTTGTGTATCACTGACTCCAGAAACCAACAAGGAAGATTTTTGTCGGTTAATTTTGAGACCAGTCATCACAAAAAAATCATGAAGAGCCTCAGTAATGGCATTTAAGGATGGCAAATCAGGCTTGGTAAATAACAACACATCATCAGCAAACATGATGGAAGTTAAGTGGAGCTTAGCACACTTAGGGTGATACTTTATTATCTTCTGAGAATACCTTAGTCGAAGTATAACAGTGAATACTTCCATGACAAGTAGGAATATATATGAAGAAATTGGGTCTCCTTGCCGTATACCTTTACTACTACTGAAGTTACCAACAGATCTACCATTGATTACTATAGAGAAAGATGGAGAGGATAAGCACACATAAACCCATGATACAAATATTTTAGGAAATCCCATTTGTGCCATAACCCTGACAATAGAAGACCAGTGGATGGTGTCGTATGCCTTAGATATGTCAATTTTGATAGCTGCCGCGGTGGGAACCTTGTTTTGACCATATCCTTTCATTAATTCTTGTGCCAGTAGCAGGTTATCAAGAATGCTTCTATTAGGAATGAAAGCAGCTTGATTTCTTGATACAACAGAGGGTATTACTTTAACTAACCGAGTTGCAAGTAATTTAGTAATGCATTTGTAAACAACGTTACAGCAAGATATGGGTCTGAACTCAGTGACACTAGTTGGGTTAGTGTATTTTGGAATAAGTGCAATGTTTGTGCAGTTCACTACACCCAACAACTTACACTTGTCGGAAAAATTATGAATGGCACTACAGAACTCACTGCCCAAAACACTCCATGTTTTGATAAAGAATACAACATTTAATCCATCAGGCCCTCCAGAAGATTGTTGATTCATAGCAAAGAGAGTTTTTTTAATTTCTTCATTAGTTACAGGAGAAATTAGGGAAGCAGCATCCAGGGATGATATTCTAGGTAGTGGAAGGGTTGATATGAGATCAAGATCAGGGATGAAATCGTCAGGGTTGCCAAGCAAATTGGAGAAGAAGACAGTAAAAGCTCTATCAACAGAATCAGCAGTTGTACATGCGGTACCTTGTTCATCAAAAATGTTGTGAATGTTCTCTCTAGCTTGCTTTACCTTTATAGAATCATGATAGAATTTGGTGTTTTTATCTCCTTCAGCAATCCATTTTATGTGCAGCTGTTGTCTCTTCATGTTTGCTTCCAAGAACAAAGCATTATTTACCTCTTTAAACAGTTTGCTTTCTTCTTCTGCAGCTTGAGCATCAAGAGGCTGCTCCATCATGTACTCCTGTTGATTCTTGAGCTTTTCCTTAAGTTCAGTAGACAGCAAGCCACCAGAGCCAAAAGTAGATTTAGCCCATAATTTAATCTGCTGCTTAATACATTGTAGCTTCCTGCAAAACTTAAACATTGGATTACCATAACATGAAAATTCAGAGCTAACTTTTGTGACTAAGGGAATAAATTGGTCATGATCAGCCCAAGCATTATAAAATTTAAAACTTCTCTTTTCCTTTTTAAAATGGTGACCAAGGGATAAGATTAGAGGGGAGTGGTCAGACAAGATAGGCTGAGGAAGGTAAACTGATAGGGTGGGCCAGATAGAGATAGCTTGAAGGTTGCAAAAGGTATGGTCAATAGTAGTGAAAGTGTGTATACCACTGCGACTTCTATTGTTCCATGAAAACTTTGCTCCAGATTTATTTACCATTATCAAATCAGATTCATGTATTGCTTGTTTGAGTGGGTCAAGTTCATTTGTTGAAAGTGGAGATCCACCAGATTTGTCAGAGAATTCAAAGCAGGAGTTAAAATATCCCATCACAATCCAAGGGTGGGTGGATTGTCTTAAAGGTGGCAGAGCATCAAAACAAACTTTCCTAGCATTTGCAGAATTATCAGCATAGACAAAGGTAATATAGTAAGAAGAGTGGGAAATTATTTCTTGGACATGAAAGTGGATGTATTGCCTAGTAGATAGTAGGGGGGAAAGAGATAGTATGGTTGGATCATAGATTACTAAAATCCTACCATACGAGGCACTTTCAAGATTGTGATGAAAAGTCCAGGTAGGATTAATGTATGATACAGCTTTGGTTGATAAGGATAAGTTTAGTTTTTGTTTCGAGTAGACCAAAAAGACATAAGTTGTATTCACTGATAATACTTTTCACTTGATCAAGTTTCAAGTTACTGTGAGCCCCCCTAATGTTCCATGATCCAATTTTTTTAAACATTAAACTGATTGGGGAAAGGTATTGTTATTTCTTCTCTTTGCAGAAAGAGATCTCGTTTGTATGATTCTTTTAGACTGAGATGAAGGAGAAGGTGGTGGGGAAGGAGATAGGGTAGAGTTTGGATCAGGAGGAGGAACTATGGTAGATTGATGGTTGGAAGTACATGCCGGCCATCCTGGCAAGTCAATGGTAAAGTTGTATGGAGTTGGAGGAGTTGCTCGATCATCCACTTGTTTTTCATACATAGAATGTATTAGTTGCTTAACTTGTTGCTCAAGGTTGATGCACCAAACTTTATCCATTTCTGTTACAAGCGTATCAGTAGTTTCATGCAATACTTGTTTACCAGTAGTTGTTGTGTGGCCATGTTCAGTACTGTTATCTTCATTGCAAAACAAATTTGTGTTCTCAGCATTTGTTTTCAGTTTATTATCTAAAGCAACTTTACCAACATACTGATCTTGATCAACATTTGAAGTATCATATCCTTTGTACTCAACATTACACTTTTCTACTGCTGTGGCTTCACTTGTTATTTCACCTTCCTCAACTTCAATTATTTCCAGAGTGTCTTCCTTATCCACTTCAGGTTGAAGCAAGTGGTACTTATTATTAGTTGCAATAGGACATGCCTGATCATCATTTTGAGAATTTTTCACATTTTTTCCCACTATATCATTTGCCACATTTGCATCTTTCTCAGGAGCCATCTTTTCCCCTTGTATCATCAAGTCATTTACTCCCACTTCTTTACTCCCATTTCTTCTTTTATCTTTGTTTTTGTGTACTTTTTGCCACACTTGCTTAACTCTTTCTTGCTTCTCATTTGCTCTCCCCTTGTTCATCTTAAATTTTTTGTCTTCTGCATGCTTTTGCTGCTTTTCAGTTGTACTTTCCTCTTCATTCTCTTCATTTTCATTAGTCTTGCAGTTCTTGTTCATGTGCCCAAATTCACAACAAAGAGTACAAATTTCCGGTTTCCACAAATATTCCACTTTCACAACTTGTTCTGACCCATCTAACATCATCACAGCAAAACTATCTGGCAGTTCTTTGTTTGGAGTAACTTCAACTAAACATTTAGCAAAGGATAAGCGCTCAAATTTTTCAGTTGACGTATCCATACAAAGTAGCTTTCCTACTCTGGCAGTTAACCAATTAATTCCTAGAGGTGACCATGCATACAATGGTATGTTGGATAGTTTTATCCACACTGGCACTGCTTTTATACTACTACAGCTGTTCCCTATATTTTCATCCCACGCCTTCACAATGAATAACTTATTTCTCATGACCACCGGATCAGCTTCAGCTATTTTTTCCTATCCTCATCATTTGAGAATTTAAACAAGAACAGGAAACCGTCCGACTTGACAGTAATCATCCCCTTAAGCTTCCAAGCACGCTTGAGGTAGTGAAGAACAGTAGAGTACGGCAGTGGTTTATCAAGGAAAAACCCAACGAGATAGTCACACCACATTGTACTACCAGCTTTGACAACTTCAGAAGGTGGCACAATTGCTTCACCTTGAAATTCAAGATGAATATCACGTGGAACATACGTGCCAGCGTTGTTAGGTCTCGCTTTGAAAAGAGAGTTCCATGCTTTCAGATGTTTGTTAGGTGGATGTGAAGATAAGGTTGTGGTAGAGGATGGAGGAGGTGGTGGTATCAGGGAAACCTTGGTCAGGGCATGAACTGGTAAGGGTGGGGCACACTGAACTCTGGCATTGGATGGTTCGGCAGAAAAGGTGACAGGAAGTGGAAGAATGGGTGGTGCAGAGAAAGGATCTAGAAAAGGAGTTTGACAAGGCTGATATGAAGCTGATGGATGCGATGGTTTAACAGGTAGGACAGAGTGATGGGACGATGGGTGAGGAACGAAAATCGACAGTGGAAGGATGGGCAGCTCAGAAGGTGGTACAAGAATAGGGGAGGACGGACATGGCTGATGGGAAGTGTGTGGAAGTGATGGGTTAGCGGGAAGGGTAAGAAGAAAAGGGGCGGTCCCCATTTTTAAAAAGAAAAGGAGTTCATTTTTATTTCTTGTTCATTCATAAATTGATTACCCTAATTAATTCATCTTTAATTGCTCATTAATTTAAATCTTAATTACTCTTACTAAATAAATATTTTCTTAATTAATTATCTAAATAAATTAATCCTTGATTAATCGTTTAATTTTAAGTAATTAATTTAAATAGTTATTTAAATTAAATCATTTATTACACAAGTAAATCATAAAATACCTATTAAATTCAGAAAATAATCTTCTCATCTCTATTAACCAATTTTGATTTTCCTTGTAAATTTAATTTAAATTCATCATGAGAATCGAAATTATTTTGTAAAATATTTCATCTTAACAGCATTTTTAATTACATTTTATAATTGATTTTCATAAGTAATGTGAAAAAATTTAAATTAAATCAAATTCTAAAAAAAATGTTTTTTCTTAACTTTAATTTGTTTAAAAACCAAATCAAAACCATCTTTTAAAAAACATGAGTTTTAAGATTTAAAAAGTTTTTGAATTCATTTGTTTTTATATGGCAACCACCCTGTAATCTGACTTCCCCCGAAGCCCCTTCGAGAATTTCCCGAGGATTCCTCCTGCTTGCTTCGAGCTTCTATAAAATTTGGCCCACGTGACACATTTTTTCAAAAATTTGGTTAAGTATAAAAACCAACCCGATAAAATGAAAACTTAACACGAGTTTCCCTTCGAGTTTTACACCCATTTCCCCGTGTATTGCCTGAAGTTTTTTCCCTGCCTTCCCTAAATTTTTCCACTGACACACAAACGAGCACGTACACATGTACGGCCACCTACGCCGTCGCTGGTGGGTGCTGCGGTCACCCACGAGTCGTCGTGCATTCCCAAAACATTCCAGTAACCAGAATTTTGAAGAAAATTCGAAAACTAGAAATTTAGGTCCTTCGTCCCCAAACCCATCAGAACTTCATCTGGAAAATTCGCCTCGCGCCGCCTCCCCAGGCCATTATCGGCCACCAAACTTGGTCCGATACCTTGCCATCATGTCACGCTTCGCTTAGCACCGTTGTCTTAAAGTCCGGTCATCTGTGGAAGGTGCAGCAACGTCGACTTCGACATGATCAAAAATGGGTTCTTAAACCCTATTTCATCAAACCCATACCTATATTGTCAACTAAAAAATTTCGTATTATTTTCCTAACAATCTAAGATCCACAACCCTTCCCTGACAACAAACCCCAGGCTTGATTCTACTTTGATCATCAGCAGGTGACAGTTTTATCAATTTTGTTCAACTCTTAACAACTCAATAAATACCACACTAAAAATCTAAAAAAAATTCTAAAATTCATAGTTTATGAACACGAACAAGTTGATGTAGGTGAATCAACAAAACACGACACTTGAATTCTTTACATGTTTAAGTTTTTACTGTGTTTTTCTTGTTCCAGGTTCTAAATCCTGGGTATTGACCTTTTAAATGTTTAAACCTTAAATCTTAAATGAATTTAAACACTTTTTGTTTTTGATACTTCAATCTAACCAAACTAGAATTGATGAATTTGGGTTTTAAACATTTTTCCCCAAAAAATGTTGCTAGAATAGGATTTACAATCCTGTACATCAACATGCACAGACAAAAATACATAACTCATTCAAATTTTTGTTGCATGCAAACTCATATTCAAACTTGTTTGAATTCAATACTCAAACAATATGTCAAACATCAGATCTTAGGGATGTTTACTCACCTGTGCTTTTTAGCAGAGACAATCCCCTGTTTAAAATTAAAAATCTGGAAATCTTTCCCTTTCTTTTTTCTTCTTAGCATGATTTCTTTTGAATTGTTATCTGCAGTAAAATTTGTATAAACCCGTTTAAATCTTTGATTTAATTTTACTTATTTAATCTTTTAATAACAAATGACAAAAATGAAATTACTTACACTTTAATCTTAGTTGAAACAGAAGTGAAAATTCTGGCCTGCACCTTCAAAAGCTTGTGCCTGCGGTTGTTTTTTTTTCTTTTTTTTTCTTCTATTTAATTCCTGAATCCCTTAATCTTTGAAGTTTCAGCTTGATTTTGCATTGTTTGTTGAAGATTGGAATTATCCTTGCATTCTTCTTCTAGCTTGAAAAAAAAAGGGAAATTTGCTACAGATTTTTTTTCTTTTCCTGGAAATCTGTTTTCAGATTTCAAATGTTGTGGAAATGTTGTTTGTTTTTGATGATTTTTTTCTTTCTTCTTTCTTTTTTTCTGATGTAAAGATTTCATACAATTTTTCTTTTGAAATGAATAAAAAGTAAGAGGAAGAAGATAAATGATTTTAAGAAGAAAAAAGAAAAAAGAAATTGATACAATGCCACTTGTAAAAAAATTTCTCTCATGATTTACACTTGTCACCTTATTCATTATTAGTTTAACACTTGTACTAAAAAATTTTTCTTTATTAACATAATAATTTATATTATATAAATTATATTTAGGCTTATATTTTCCCATTAACAAATATTATAAAAATATTAATGCATGTTATCAAAAGAAAGATTTTTGAATTTTTTTAATACATATTATATAAATTTGATAGATATACATTTATAAATCAAATTATTTTACAAAACATTTACTTAAAAATTTATTATAAATTCAAATTAAAAATCAAATTCAATATATGAATTCAAATTTACCACATATGCACTAATACATATATATTCACATATATGAATTAAAATTTAGATTTAAATGATTATAAAAACTTTTAATATTTCCTAATTTTTAAACTCAAAAGAAATTTGAAATTTTTTATTCATTCAATTTATCACTTATTATTTATTTACTTTGTAACTTTTTAAATTATATTGTAAAAGTTCAACATTTACCAATTTAAATTGATAAATTTTGGTATGTTACAGATTTCCCCCCTTAAGAAAATTTCGTCCTCGAAATTTGAAAGAGAGAGAAAAGTAAACAAGGAATATACGAATTCAGAAAAGAATAGAGAAATGGCTTACCAGTTTAAGCCGAGATAACCACCCTGCATTTGGGATAAGACTTTTGCATACTGTCTTCTGTCTCCCAAGTACAGTCCTTTGGATCACCACTCCATTGCACTTTAACCAGTTTCGCAATTTTGTTCCTTAATTGCTTTTCGTCCCGATCCACAATCTTAATTGGTTCTCTTTTAACTGATAAATTTAGTGTGATCTCCAGATCCTACTGTGCTACCTCTTCGATAATACTGTCTGGATCGTGCACGTACTTTCGAAGATGTGAAACGTGAAATACATCGTGTACGCCAGATAACCAGTTAGGTAGCTGCACTCGATATACTAGAGGACTAACCCTTTCCAAAATAGGAAAAGGACCAATGTATCGCGGTGCCAATTTACCAGTCTTTCCAAATCTTAACACACCCCGCATTGGAGATACTTTCAAAAAAACAGAATCTCCAACTTGAAATTCCAAAGCTCTTCTTCTGCGGTCGTAATAACTCTTCTGGCGAATCTGAGCAATTATTAACTTCTTTCGAATAAAATCAACCTTTTCAGTGGCTTCCTTAATCATGTCTGGTCCAAGGATGAGTCTATCACAGGATTCAATCCAGCATGCCGGTGATCGACACGGTCGACCATATAAAGCCTCAAAAGGAGCCATTTGATACTGGCTTGATAGCTATTATTATATGAAAATTCGACCAAATGTAAATAGTCTTCCCAAGAACCACCAAAGTCGAGAATACAAGCTCGTAAAAGATCCTCTAATACTCGATTATCCTTTCAGTCTGCCCATCAGACTGTGGGTGATAAGCAGTGCTAAAGTTTAGCTTTGTTCCCAACGTGGCCTGAATTGCTTCCCAAAATCTACTAGTGAAGATCAGGTCACGATCACTCACTATACTGCTCGGTATACCATGGAGACAGACAATCTCTTTGATATATAGCTCAGCTAAACTTGCTGCTGTCCGAGTGGATTTCACTGGAATAAAGTGAGCGGTTTTGGTTAGACGGTCCATTATAACCCAAATTTCTTCGTTACCCTTCTTGGTTCGTGGCAATCCGTTGATAAAATCCATTGATACCTGATCCCATTTCCATTTTGGTACCTCCAAAGGCTGGAGTAAACCCGCCATCTTCTTCTGGTCGCTTTTAATTTGCTAACTGGTAGCACAGCGACTCGCATATATGGATATATCTCTTTTCATTGTCTTCCACCAGAAGGTTCTTTTGATATCTTTATAAATTTTATTAACACTTGGATGGATATTGAGTTTTGACTTATGACATTCATCTAAAATTTCACGTTTTATTTCAGGGATATCAGGCACACATAACCTGCCTTTCAACCTTATAACTCCACTATGATTGGTTTCAAAACTAGTATCTTCGCCTCGAAGAATTTTCCCATAAATATCTCGAAGAAATTTGTCTTCATTTTGCTTGCTGGCGATTTTCTCAAGGAGAGTAGAAGTGACAACAAGATGAGCAAGAGTAGCATGCTTTCTACTTAAAGCATTAGCAACTACATTGGCTTTACCGGGAGTATACAGAATATCTAGGTCATATGACGCTAGAAATTCTAACCATCGTTGTTGCCGTAGATTTAAATCTTTCTGGGTGAAGAGATACTTTAAAGATCTGTGATCGGTGAATAATTCAAAATTTTCACCTAAAAAAGAGAGAGTTCATTAAGTATATTTATTTAGTTAAGTTAAATTTCTTATATCGTTAAGAAAGCTGAAAAAGTTCTTACCCAGAAGATAGTGTCGCCAGATTTTCAAAGCGAAAATAACGGCTAAAAGCTCCAAATCGTGTGTTGGGTAATTCCTCTCATGTGGGCGTAATTGTCTACTTGCGTAGGCAATTACTTTTCCATTTTTCATTAGTACCGCACCCAAACCATCTCCACAAGCATCAATATAGACGGATAACCCTTAGTTTCCGTTAATGATAGTGAGAACGGAAGCGGTAGTTAATCTCCTTTTCAATTCCTGAAAAGCTTCATCACACTTTGGAGTCCAATCGAATTTAGCATTCTTCATTGTTAGCTTAGTCAGTGGACTGGCCAACTTAGAAAAATCCTGGACAAACTTTCTATAATATCCCGCTAAACCCAGAAAACTTCAAACTTCTCCAGGAGTAGTGGGTCGCTTCCAGTCCAGAATTGCAGAAATCTTGCTTGGATCAACAGAAATCCCTTCTTCATTAACAATATGACCGAGAAATCTGAATTCTTTGACCCAAAAGTAACATTTAGAGAATTTAGAGAATAAGATATTCCTCCTCAATACCTCCAAAACAATTCTGAGATGTTCAGCATGCTCCTCTTTCATTTTGGAGTAAGTCAAGATATCATCAATAAATACAAGGACAAATTTGTTCAATACATCTCGAAACACACGGGTCATTAAATCTATGAAATACGCAGGAGCGTTGGTTAGTCCGAAGGGCATGACTAACTATTCGTAGAACATGTTAGGACCCCTGAAGGCAGTTAAATGAACACAATCCTTGGCTATTCACAGCTGATGGAATCCTTGAGCTAAATCCATCTTAGAAAAGAATCGAGCGCCATGAAGTTGATCGAATAGATCGTCGATTCTAGGTAAAGGGAATTTGTTCTTGAGAGTTTGTTTATTGAGATCGCGGTAATCTACACACAATCTCAAAGATCCGTCTGATTTAGCCACAAACACGACAGTTGAACCCCATTCGAAAACACTAGGGCGAATCAATCCTTCTTCTAGCAAATCTCGAGTTTGATTGACTAATTCAATTCTTTCCCTAGGTGCCATCCTGCGACTTGCGTGGACGACAGGACAGGCATTGGATACTAAGTCAATTCGGAATTCTATTTCTCTATGTAGGGGTAAGGATTTTAATTCTTCAAATACGTCGGAAAATTCCCGAACAACAGGTATAGACTCCAGACTGGGTTCAGGATATCCCAAAGTATACATCAATTTATCTCTCTTTGGACTCGGATCCTCACAAGAGATTTCAATAAAAATTTCCAGGTTTTTTTTGATAGAGATCATTCGATTATTACAATCTAATTTGGCTTCATATTCTGTTAGCCAATCCATTTCGAGTAAAATTTCGAATTCATTAAAATCAAGAACAAAGAGACTGATAGGGAATCGGTAACAAGAATACGAGATAGGGATGTCTCTATATCGTAGACAAAGGTTTGCAGGACCACCTACTGGGTTTTTCACACAAATGGGCTCGTTGACAAAATTAGGTTTAAGTTTTAATTCATTTACGGTTTGTTGGGAGATAAAACTATGTGAAGCTCCCGTGTCAAATAAAACTCTAACAACTTTATCATAAATAATAAGGTTACCTTCCAAAACACCTTTTCCTTTATCAGCTTTTGAAGTTGAAGAGTCTTCCTTTATCGCATAAACATTTGCCACCTTTGCTTGTTTCATCACTGGGCAATTCTTAACAACATGTCCAGGCTTGTGACAATTATAGCATTCTCTAACTCCTTGATCATTCTTCACAGGTTGTTCCTTCTTAACTTGCTTCTTCGGGTTCTTGCAGTTGTTTGAATGATGCCCCTTTTCTTGGCAATTGTACAAGTTACATTTCTAGCCGAATTTCCTTGACTGCTCCTCTTATCCTTGCCTTGATGTGGCTTCTTGCCCCTAAACTTCCTTTTCTTCTAATTCTAATTACTTGAATTTCCGCTTTCCCTTGGAATCTCCTACATACCCAGAGTGGCATACCTATATCCCATATCAATAAGATCAGAAAAAGATTCTTTGACATGTGCCGTCATCCTTCCATGATACTTCTTATTCATTCCACGAATGAACCTTTCATTTTTCTTTAGAGGCGAATTCACCAACTCCGGACCGAAACGAGATAGTTCATTGAACTTGTTTAAGTACTCCTCAAAAGACAAGCCTCCTTGCTTTAAGTCCAGAAATTCTTGATACATTCGGGAAATTTCTATCGACGACATATAGCGCTTTTTAAACACCTCCTTAAATCGACTCCGAGTAAATTCTTCTTTCGGATCATCTATTGTAACTGTTTCCCACCAGGCCGAGGCTTCATCTTGTAGCTGCCAAGAAGCAATTAGACGCATTTGATCATCTTGCAGCTTAAGCCCTTTAAAGATCTTTTCACATGACCTTATCCATGCCCGGGCCTCAATAATTGACTCTTTGCCAGTGAACGGCCTACCACCAAGCCTTGTGAAACTCTTATACAAATTAGCCAGATTTGGCTGAGGTTGAGTAGGCGTAACTGCTTCCGTTGAAGGGGAAACTCTACTAGCTGTTGTAGCATTCCCTTGACCTCTAGCTCTACCTCTTCGCTCGCTCATTCTTACTATATGTAATTAGTAAGAAACTTGATTTAGATATTCGGACGAAATATCTAGAGGAATATCAGCAGTTAAAGAAAATAGACTAAGAAAATTTGAGGTTTTAGTCTCGGTTTATACTCATTCTAGGGTATACTTCACCCTATCTCTAATGAGCCATCTAATGTGTTATACTCCGCAGCTAAAGTTCTTACTCAAACTTTAGCTCTTATACCACTTGTCACGACCCGAAGTTCAACGTTCAAAAGTCGACATCAAATACCTCACCTGTATTCGACTGTTGGAGATTCGAACGTCGAATTCCAGTTCGGATGGAGCTTATAACAATATTAGATGAATATAAACAACGGAAAATAAAACTGCCAACATCAATATCCCAGATACAACATCACAATATCATTACAACAACATCACCAACATCAGAGTATTTTTATACATATACCACACTACACGAAAATAGACCATCACAAAAGAACAACATGTGATTACACTCCAAGAGAGTCTTCAAATGAAATGAAATGATAGCGAACATCCAACTAAGAACCTTGATATCCAAAAGTTTTCAAAATATCTCCAAGTCAAAAAGTCTTCAAAAACCAGTAGCCTCCAAACCATACGACTTGAAAATCCAGCTAGCACTAAAACATGGAAGACCTACTACTAGGCTGCCCGTGTGGAAATTATGGACACCCAGAGTTTAGAAAAGAAACAATAAACTCCAGGTCAGTCATGGGACTGGTATGAGTAAACAAAACAGTTGTTTGAAATAAAGGCAGTTTATTTTAAATACAAAAGAATTTGAAATAAATTCGTAATGCTTTTTGAAAATGAAACTGCCATAAGGCCTCCCGCCACACACACAATGCAAACGCAGACTTGGGGGAGATTTCTCCTTATGATAGTCAAATATGCTTAATACGAAAAAAAAACTTTATATTATTATTATTATTATTAGTGCATAGTGTGAAAACATTTTCGAAAGTATAATATTAATCTTAGCCAGCATACGTACCATTATAGTATGCCTACTATAGCTACCATATTAGATGGCAGGTTCTACAACTAAAACCGTACTGGGTTAGTATTGGTAATTGAATTTCCAACAAATGGTCAGGCTAAGGAACTTCCTGGGCCACATGGGTACTCCTCTGGAGGGACGTCTCGAGAATCTAACTGGATCTCTGCCTACACAAGGCCGGGTTACCTCCATAACTAGGTAACTACTACACGAGTATGCCATCCCCCGGTTGTAACCAACCTTTATCCGTGGACACAACAACAATAATCACAAAGTAATGTATATATTTGCGATATCCACATAAGTTAAGTGTCTGGGCTCCATACCATGGTACCACTTCTATCCAGAAGGAAATGCACATACCCCAAGGGGCACTACCCTCCAATAACCTTGCCGCATCTTTCCTGTTTCGACCATTACCGGGTTGTGAGGTTCGACGAAGTCTCGTCCACAAAACTACGCTTTTCACAAAAGCCATGTTTTGATCAACAAATGATCAGCAATTGATCATCATCACACAGCAGCACTTAGCATGCCACACTACCAAATTGGGAGTATATCGCTGATAACCTTCAACTACATAACCTCTGAGCTCGTACGTCTCAGAGAAGGGTGTTAAGCTAAGAGAATAAATTCTCCACCACCAACAGATATGTATTTGAAAGAAATCAGCTTTATATCTCAAAGTGTAGTGTCAGACACACGACCATACAAGTCTGTTCCGGGTTCGAACAGAACCGAAGGCACTTCGTCCAATAAAGGAAGAAGTCCTTGCAAATCCGGGCGTCCACAATCCCGATCGGACTTCCCATCACTTAGGGAATCGCTATACCGGAGCAACTCGGCGCAGAGACAATCAATAGGCCATCCTATCATTTTCGAAGACACTGGTCTTCACCACCGGTCTTCAATTTCTCTCCATTCGTCGAATCACTATTCGGAATAGGTTATATGACACAAAGGTCCTCTCCCGACTAATCCGAATAGTGAGCGCCAATTTTTG
Organism: Allium cepa; assembly: GCA_030765085.1. Taxonomy (NCBI): domain Eukaryota; kingdom Viridiplantae; phylum Streptophyta; class Magnoliopsida; order Asparagales; family Amaryllidaceae; genus Allium; species Allium cepa. The sequence continues at coordinate 396,194,738 of CM060938.1, read as the reverse complement.
AAACATGTGGATATGTTATTCACAAAGATTCACAGGTTCGATGTGGGTTTCGGATAACCAACTGGAATCCGACCCCCTGTCACATCGAAATTCAAGTACCGTTTCTACGGGGAAAAAGGGGTTTCACATTCACATAGAAAATATAGGATCACAGCACAGCACAAACAATTCATATCACATAGCATCACAATTACAATCAGAGATATCAATCGATACCCATCATATAATAGTTATCAATCATACATAGCAACGATGAATCAATCGTGTGAATTTAAACTAATTAATCACATAATAAATTTCATTCATCATCTTTAATCAATGATTGGTTATTCTTAATTTAAAATCGATTAAATCTTTAATCATCTTCATAATTTAATCATTCATAAATTGATTACCCTAATTAATTCATCTTTAATTTCTCATTAATTTAAATCTTAATTACTCTTACTAATTAAATATTTTCTTAATTAATTATCTAAATAAATTAATCCTTGATTAATCATTTAATTTTAAGTACTTAATTTAAATAGTTATTTAAATTAAATCATTTATTACACAAGTAAATCATAAAATACCTATTAAATTCAAAAAATAATCTTCTTATCTTTATTAACCAATTTTGACTTTCCTTGTAAATTTAATTTAAATTCATCATGTGAATCGAAATTATTTTGTAAAATATTCATCTTAACAGCATTTTTAATTACATTTTATAATTGATTTTTATAAGCAATGTGACAAAATTTAAATTAAATCAAATTACTAAAAAAAAAATTCTTAACTTTAATTTGTTTAAAAACCAAATCAAAGCCATCTTTTAAAAAACATGATGTTTGAAATTTAAAAAGTTTTTGAATTCATTTGTTTTTATATGACAACCACCCTGTAATCTGACTTCCTCCGAATCCTCTTCGAGACTTTCCCGAGGATTCCTCCTGCTTGCTTCGGGCTTCTATAAAATTTGACCCGAGTGACACATTTTCTCAAAAATTTGGTTAAGTATAAAAACCAACCCGATACAATGAAAACTTAACACGAGTTTCCCTTCGAGTTTTCCACCCATTTCCCCGTGTATTGCCTCGAGTTTTTTCCCTGCCTTCCCCAAATTTTACCACTGACACACAAACGAGCACATACACGTGTACGGCCACCTACGCCGTCACTGGTGGGTGTTGCGTCCACCCACGAGTCGCCGTGCATTCCCAAAACATTCCAGTAACCAGAATTTTAAAGAAAATTCGAAAACGAGAAATTTAGGTCCTTCGTCCCCAAACCCGTCAGAACTTCATCTGGAAAATTCGCCTCACGCCGCCTCCCCAGGCCATTATCGGCCACCAAACTTGGTCTGAAACCTCGCCATCGTGTCACGCTTCACTTAGCACCGTTGTCTTAAAGTCCGGTCATCTGTGGGAGGTGCAGCAACGTCAACTTCGACATGATCAAAAATGGGTTCTTAAACCCTATTTCATCAAAACCAAACCTATATGATCAACTAAAAAATTTCGTATTATTTTTCTTACAATCTAAGATCCACCACCCTTCCCTGACAACAAACCCCCGGCTTGATTTTACTTTGATCATCAGCAGGTGACAGTTTTATCAATTCTGTTCAACTCTGAACAACTCAATAAATACCACACTAAAAGTCTAATTTTTTTTTCTAAAATTCATAGTTTATGAACACGAACAAGTTGATGTAGGTGAATCAATAAAACACGACACTTGAATTCTTTACATGTTTAAGTTTTTACTGTGTTTTTCTTATTCCAGGTTCTAAATCCTGGGTATTGACCTTTTAAATGTTTAAACCTTCAATCTTAAATGAATTTAAACTGTTTATGTTTTTGATACTTCAATCTAACCAAACTAGAATTGATGAATTTAGGTTTTAAACCGTTTTCCCCAAAAACTGTTGCTAGAACAGGATTTACAATCCTGTACATCAACATGCACAGACAAAAATGCATAACTCATTCGAATTTTTGTTGCATGCAAACTCATATTCAAACTTGTTTGAATTCTACACTCAAACAATATGTCAAACATCAGATCTTAGGGATGTTTACTCACCTGTGCTTTTTAGCAGAGACAATCCCCTGTTTAAAATTAAAAATCTGGAACTCTTTCCCTTTTTTTCCTTCTTAGCTTGATTTCTTTTAAATTGTTATCTACAGCAAATTTTGTATAAACCTGTTTAAATCTTTGATTTAATTTTACTTACTTAATCTTTTAACAACAAATGAAAAAAATGAAATTACTTACACTTTAATCGTAGTTGAAACAGAAGTGAAAATTCTGGCCTGCACCTTCAAAAGCTTGTGTCTGCAGTTGTTTTTTTTTCTTTTTTTCTTCTATTTAATTCCTGAATCCCTTAATCTTTGAAGTTTCAGCTTGATTTTGTAGTGTTTGTTGAAGATTGGTATTATCCTTGCATTCTTCTTCTAGCTTGAAAAACAAAAGGGCAATTTGCTACAGATTTTTTTTCTATTCCTGGAAATTTGTTTTCTGATTTCAAATGTTGTGGAAATGTTGTTTGTTTTTGATGATTTTTTTTTCTTTCTTCTTTCTTTTTTTTATGATGTAAAGATTTCATACAATTTTTCTTTTGAAATGAATAAAAAGTAAGAGGAAGAAGATAAATGATTTTTTGAAAAAAATAGAAAAAAGAAATTGATACAATGCCACTTGTAAGAAAATTTCTCTCATGATTTACATTTGTCACATTATTCATTATTAGTTTAACACTTGTACTAATTTTTTTTCTTTATTAACATAATAATTTATATTATATAAATTATATTTAGACTTGTATTTTCCCATTAACAAATATTAACTTTATAATATTAACTTTATATTAATGCATGTTATCAAGAGAAAGTGTTTTGAATTTTTTTAAATACATATTATATAAATTGCATAGATACACATTTATAAATCAAATTATTTTACAAAACGTTTATTTAAAATTTATTTTAAATTCAAATTAAAAATCAAATTCAATATATGAATTCAAATTTACCCACATATGCACTAATACATAAATATTCACATATATGAATCAAAATTTAGATTTAAATGATTTTAAAAACTTTTAATATTTCCAAATTTTTAAACTCAGAAGAAATTTGAAATTTTTTATTCGTTCAATTTATCACTTATTATTTATTTACTTTGTAACTTTTTAAATTATATTATAAATTTCAACATTTACCAATTTAAATTGATAAATTTTGATATGTTACAGATTTCATCATTGGTGATACTCCAAAGCAAGAGGGCGAGAAATCCTTCTTGTATATGACTCCTTCTTGAAGGATGTGTCGTGAGGCTTTACAAAGGATCTATCATTTTTCATTCCTCCATATGGAAAGGACTCTCCTTTGCAAAGTCTTTAATTGGTGTCATCCACGGCTCCTTCTCCGGCTCCCTCTCTAAGACCAATCAATATCTGTCTGGTCAATGGTTGAAGCGTTGTACTTCAATTGGAACCAAGCCCATTTGTTGTGCATCCCCGAAACTGGCTAGCTTGGCCAATGAGTCGGCCTTTTAATTCTGTTCTCTAGGGACATGTGTAATTGCGTAATGCTCAAGGTCAGTTAGTAAGTCTTAGAGTTGGTTAGCTAAGGAGAAAGTCATGCTCCTTTGATTTGATATTCACCCTTGACATGCTATTCTAATAGTTGGGAATCATACAAAATTTCCAATAACTTTACTCTCAACTCTGTAACAACTTTAAGCCCAACGATCAAGGCTTCATATTTTGCTTCATTATTCATTACATGGAAGTTATGTTTTAAGGCGTAGCAGATCGAGCATTCCTTAGGAGTTACCAATATGACCCCGGCACCATAACATCGATCATTAGATGCTTTATCATGTACATCTTCCATCGGTAGTTAGGTTCTCCACTGCTTTCCAAAGGGTCGTCCTGTATAGTGAATTCAGCTATAAAATCTGCTAGTGCTTGCCTCTAGATGGCCCTTCGATAGAGATAAGTGATATCGAACTGGCTCATTTTGATGTTCCATTCAAGTAACCTTCCAAATGTCTCAGGTCGCTATAGGCCATGTCGTAACAGCTGGTCGGTTAAGACATTGATGGGATAGGCCTAGAAATAAAGGCAGAGCTTTATTGACATAATTAACAATTAATACGCAAGATTCTCCGGTTTTGGATAGTTCCTTTCAACACCTGTCAATCGCTTGCTTACATAATCACTAGCCTTTAGATCCGATCCTTTTCGTGTAATAATGCAGCACTTATAGCACGTACTGACATCGCCAAGTAAATATACAAGTATTTATGATGCAACGGCTTGGACAAGATGGGAGGTCTCTCTAAGTGATGTACTAGAGCTTGAAATGTATCAATATAATCTTGCGTCCATTTGCAGTTCCACTTTCCTCTCCTGATCAAGTCGAAAAAAGGGATGCATTTATCGGTGGCCTTGGATATGAATCGACTTAAGGCGACGACCTTCCCATTTAGGCTCTACACCTGCTTAATTTTCTTTGGCACTTGAATATCTCTGATAGCTTGAATTTTATCAGGAGTGGCTTCAATTCCATGAGATTTGATGATGAAACTCAAGAATTTTCCTGAAGCAACGCCGAAAAGCATTTCAAGGGATTAAGTTCCATTCCATATTCCCGGAGGACACTGAACATCTCTGCCAAATTATCAATGTGGTTGTTTGATCATCATGGCTTCAAAATCATATCAACAACATATAATTCCATTGATTGTCCAATCTGATCTTTGAACATTCGGTTGACTAGTCTTTGGTAAGTAGCACCGACATTCTTTATCCAAAAGGCATCACAATGTAGCAGTATAATCTCTGGTCGGTAATGAAGCTGGTGTGCTCTTGGTCTGGGACGTGCATTGGAATCTAATTATAACCAAAGTAGGCGTCCATGAATGAAAGTAGTTTACGTCCAACGGTTGAGTCTACCAGTTAGTCGATCTTGGGAAGTGGAAATATGTCTTTTGGGCATGACTTATTCGAGTTTGAGCAACATGGCATGTCTGCTACTTTCCATAAGCTTTTCTCACAAGAACTGGATCGGATACCTATTTCGAGTAGAGGGCGTTGCATTTAGACCTATTGTTTTTTAGTTTATCCACCTCTGCTAAACAATGTAGCGTTGTTTTTGTTTCACCGGGACATGCCTTGGGTCGATATTGAATACATGGCTCGTGATAGTCGACGAGAACCCACACATGTTAGAATGGGTCCAAGTGAATAAATCAAGATTTGCTTGGAGAAATCCAACTACCTTCATCATCATTGCACCGAGATCTGTGATTCGATCTTTAGGACCCATGGTGGGTCACCATGGCTGACCATGATGTCGATCGTTAGCTCAGTATGTGTAACCTTGGTTTCTTTGGGTCTCGGATCTATGTCTTTATCGAACCGACTGTCATGCCTGAGCCAAGGTTCGAATGCTAGTTGCTAGGTTTCTCTGCGTCCTTTCCTTTCTATTTTTGCTGAGTATCTCTAAACTCAGCCACATAACAAGCATGTCCAGTCACCTGATCTTCATGGATAATTACCGTGCCATTCTCTATTGGAATTTGAGTGCCAGACACCAAAAGGCAATAGTTGCCTTGAAATCAACAAGGGTAGGTCGACCCAAAAAAGTATTGTACGAAGAGTTCGTATCCATTACAACAAACGACAACACCTGCACTCTCCTTTGGCTATTGCCTCCTAACTCCATCGGTAGCTCAACATAGCCTACCAGTTCAGTTGTAATGTCATTAAAACCATGAATATAGGCTTTGTATATTTTCAGATCTTTGGCTTCCAGAACTTCCAAAATCAATCAAAATCTCTCTCACCAAAGTAGGGCTGATCATTGTTGAAATTACCATTGAGTCGATCGTAGGAGCCTCCACGTTGTCCACATCTCTACTCTGGAATATGATATCATCTACCACAATTTGTTGTTGCTTTGTTAGAGCATCTTCCTCCATGTTCAAACAACATTCAATGTCAACATGTCTGATAGCTCTCACGCAACCCTCCATTACATTACAAATTTTTTGGTCAGATTTGGTCCTTCAATAATAGTATTAATAACTAATCTCCTTACTGCCCATTGGGGTTCCTCAACAGTGGGCAGAGCTTGTCCTTAATTAGGGTGGGGTGTCCCTTGCCCGCCATCCTGTCAGGCTTTAACAAATTGCTACAACTTTCTTTCTCGAATTAACTTCTCAGTAACATCATAGAGATAGAGACACTCATCCGGGGTATGTCCATAACTTTTATAAAATCTAAGTACTTTCCAAATTGTCTTTGCTTCTCCGTCGATTCTTTCGAAGGTGGTTTCTTGTACTACATAGTGTTACAAGTCGATATATAAACATTCTCTAGCGACGTATTCAACGACGTGCATGTATCAAACAATGGTATCCTCGGTTTTCCTCTCCCGAAATTCTATCTTTGGTTGTGATTTCTATTGCCGCCTTTCTTCAGTTTATTCAGTATGTTCTTAACATTGATTTGAAATTTCCTTAAACTATCACCGAACTTCTTCACCGGCATATTACTTCATACTTTCTCGATGCATGGGCCTGAAACATCACTCTTCCTGGTTCTCTTTTCCTCCTCCTTCCTCAGAAACTAAGCTGCCTTTGCAAAGTAACAATCCAATATAAAAGTAGGCTTTTTGGTTAAGCAATCGCTAAACTTGGAATTGGGTTCGAATCCCGTAGTCGATGCCATTAGAATTACATCATTATTCAAATAACCGGCTTCTATAATAACTTTATTAAACATTTCCAGAAAATCTTTTAGTGACTCCCCCAATGCCTGGACCAAGTTGGAGAGTGACATTACATCCTTGGGGTGAGTCTTATGCGTACAGAACTGGTCCAGGAACTTCTTTGCTAACTCATCAAGTAAAGAGATTGACCATGCAGGTAGGTTGGTGGACCATAGCATCTTCTAAAAAAATGGGGAAACACCTGCACTTGACTGCATCAATGCTCGAGCAGATTCTATATGCCATTCGTGCTTCAAGAGATGATGTCTATGGCTAGTTTTTTGCATAGGCAGGCAACGTAGGTACATGGAACCTCATCGGAGATTCTACATGAAGAATGTTGTCGGTTAATGAAGTATGACTTCTGGAGAGTCCCCAATCATCATTGGTCAAGCCTTAACTTTCTTTCACTAGCTGTCTTACTAAACCTGTTAAGTCTGGTGTTTGGAGAGTAGGTGCCAAGTCATAGTCATATTCCATCTAACATGAGTGACCTAATCCATGCCATAGGGCAGCGCCATGTTGCCTTGGCTCCTCTTTCCCTTGACCCATTTTCTGAGCAGTGGTTCTATCATCGTCTCTCAGCTGTGATTCAACCACATTCGCCAGATCTCTAGCACCTTTATCGATCATGGAACCTCCATAGTAAGCTCCTCTACCTGCATGCTAACTGCTCTATGATTCAAGTGTTCGATGCTGATCACCTTAGGTGTATCGGTACTAATCGGTGTTGATTGGCTGTAGCCAATCGTCTGCTTCTGCCATGATGTTCCAATTACATATGCATCCATTTTGTGGCATTTATTTCTACGATAGTGGTCGGATGAGGATGAGTACTTTGATCCTAAGTATGGAGTAGGCTCCCTTTTTGTCTTTTCACGCTGATATTTCAGTTGGTTCATCACGTCAATGTTAGCCTGGATTTGCTGGCTGAGCTGCTGACAAATATCCATTATATCCTTCTTTAGGACTTCAAAGTCTACTTTAGTGACATAGTCAACTGGATTCTAAGGATTGGTAGCGGTCGGTTGTACGCTTTGATCAACCTATTGAATGTTGGTATCTTCATTGCCTCCAATGGCACTGGAAGTAGTAGACTCTTCTCTGGCTATGACTTATAGCTTCCTTTTAGACCTCCTTCAAATATGAGTAGAAATGGAAACTTATCGGTAAAATTCCAGATCTATCTCATGAACATGGGAATCCATAAGTAGATGATGAGATCCAATCAACCTGATAATTTGTTCTCAATGAAAGCACCAAAATGTTTGCACCAAAAGTTGGGACAAGTGACAAGCGGCCAATAGGATAAATACAGAGAAATAAATAAATCTAAATTAAAATAGTGGAAATAAGCAGAAAACAAGTAAAAAGCAATGACAAATAGATTTATAGTGGTTTACCGTTGAATGTCTACATCCACATGATGAAACAGCTTTATTGATCACTTGAATTTCTAAGTATAAAAAGGATTTGATCAAAATTTGTAAACACAATGAAGTACAAGTAAAATAACATCATAAAGGTCCTTTAAATGAATAATGAACTCTATATTCATAGGAATAGATGACCGAATATCTTCCTGAAAATTCACTAGTAGAATCTCCAGATGTAGATGAGGTCACCTAGAATATTTCGAGGCCTAACTCCCAATATAGAGTGATCGATCTCGATCAATTATGATATCCATGTCGCAGCTTATGATAACCATGGTGGGTCCCCCACTATGATAGCCTTATGTTTCCAAAGTTGTTTGCATAGTTGCCTTTATGTTTTTAGAGATATCGATCGATTCTCATTGAGTCAAATTGTTGGTTGATATTGTTCATTGCTACAGTGATACGTTCTGCTCCCCCCAGGGAAAGGGTAGGTACCGATCCTCGGTCCAGGGAAGGCACTAATCTATAATTAGCATATTCCAGTGGGTATATCTCTTGATCTCAGTGGATTTTTACTTCATATCTTCGTCTATGCTTGATCTCTGGTCTCTATGATAACCTCTCTATAATGCTTTACTTGTCTATCATCGAGTCTAACTTGTCCATTGAGTTTGGATATAGCTGAGTCAAAAGGTCAATTAACACTACAATTTCTTGAATTTTCAAAACAATAAGCAAGTATTTTTTTTAATATTTTCCTATTAAAATATTCAATCCTTTCAAAATCCTCCTTTTGAAATTTAAATTCAAATAAGCTACAAATATTCAAGTCAGATAGTTTTAAAATATCATATATATGTCAATGTTACTTTTAAAGCTATCAAAATTTCAAATATTTGAAACTTTAAATGTTAAATGAACTTTAAATTTATTGCACATTCTCTGGAAATCATTTTTCTCAATACATCAAATATTTTGAAGCAATATTCAATCATTCCTTTCAAATGAAATCTAAATCCTAACTTGATATGTAAATTTGAAATAGCAACAATTCAAACAATTATCCTTTGTAATTCATTCTATCTCTCAACTAAAATCGTCAAATTATAATCATGATTCAAGCACTAATTTGATATTGAGAAAGCTAATTCCAAACACATGAGCACGCTACCATAGGCACTTATTCACTTTGATCAAACCATTAAATATAAATCAGTTTCATCAATTTCGCAAGCATATAAATCCTTGGATAAAAAATTAAATCCATAAAATTATAACCGAATTCAACCATCAAACCAACAATCCAAATAAAAATATTGTACTCAGCAATGTCAAGCAAACACAACCGTATATGCAAGTAGACGACATTAAAAATCAGTTATGGATGAATTAAAACAATGAAAAATAATTATACCCACCTTAATTAACACATGCATCTTATTTAATAATGGTTATAAATCATACATCACTACAAATATTATACAATATTCATATTTTAAGTCATTTGCCACTTAAATTCAAAACATCAATTTGAATTCTTTTTATTCTTCCTCTTTGAAAATAATTCAAATTTCATTTATCAAATGTTTGCAACCCAAAATCCATTGTTACTAAACTTCTAGCTAAATAGTGTGGTGAAGCAATCAATTAATATGTAGGATGATAGTGTGGTGTTTATGGACTAAAAATGTGGAAAAAATAAAACCAAGGTATACTCTCTTTATTTACTGCTAAAACCTCCTACCAACATCCAACTGATTGCCTCATCCATCATTTAGCACCGCCACATACCCCATGCCAATACCTAAGCTCTATCATCATATCTTTGCCAAATACTGCCACCCCAAGCACCAGATTTGCCAGTGCACAACGAGAACTCATCATGGCCTAGCCTCCTCGTTGCCTTATATGTAGTTCGCCACCTTACTTAAGTGTTATCCCTTCGTAAGCCAATGCTCTGTGGCTCTGCCATGTTATGAGATCGACGTCTCATGAACCTAGACCTAGACTGCATATACCCTCATGTTGTGCCAACCTCATGCCGTCATGCTGTTTCTCGTCATTCCTACTCTTGCCTTCAACTCATGTGTATATTTTTCGTTTTCTTTTTAGCAATTAGGGAAGTTTAGGGGAAAAGTATTTGATCTTTGATGTTTGGTCAAGGCGAATCTGAAGTGGAGGCGGTTTGAAAATGAATGGATAAGGATATGATTGCTTGTTGAAGGGCTTAATATTATTTTAGTCCCAAAATAAAAATAAAAATAATTTTCAATTCAATTTGCAAAGCAATTAATCGAATTAAAATTTCAATCAAAGAATATTTAAAGTATATCAAACATCCTTAATTAAACTTATATTAAATTTGAATAATTTTTTTAAAACTTAGTTAATTTAGTTAAATTTTTATAAACTTGGTTGATAATTATAATAAACTTATTTAATTTTTAAAAACTTATTAATTTAGTTAAATTCTAGTAAAACTTAATTAATTTGTATAAATTTATTTAATTTTTATAAAACTTACATAGTATTTAAAAATTTGGTTAATTTTAATAAAAATTAGTCTAATTTTTATAAAAATCTGTCAACTTATTATCAAAGTTAATTAATTTTATCAAACTTAGTCAATTTTTATAAAGTTATTTATTTTTTATCTAACTTGGTTAATTTTTATAAACCTCAGTTAGCTTTAATAATTTTATTATTATAAATCTAGTTAATTTTATCAAAATTAATTATTATTATTATTTTATTATTACAAACTTGTTAATTTTTGTAAACATGACTTTTTATTATTGTTGTTGTTTTTGTTATTATACCATTATACAAAATGTATCTTGGGTAGAAGTTATAAGTGGATCTTATGGTTTATCGTTCAACATGCAAGTTATTTTCATTAAAATATGACAAATGAGTCCCTTTTTTCTAGTTGAAAATGTAATTATATAGGATCAACAATTATAAAAATAAAATTCTTAGAATTGATTATTTACAACATATAGCTTATCCTAGAAAGTCAAAACCTCAAATACTGGATGTGAAAACAAAAAAAAAATGATGAGAAAACTACCTTGAAGATCATACATTGAACTATGAAAGAATATGAAGACTATCAAGGAATAAGTGAGTTGTCCTCTATAATGAAGTATTGTCCTCAAAATAGAATTATAAGTGAAGTTTATTCCAAAAGTAGTGTCAAAATCATATAGTTATATTACAGTAACTGAATTAAGGTTTAAACAATCCTCAATCGAGAGACTTCGAAAAGTAATCCACTGATAACTTAAGCTATGTTGAAGTGTTGCAGAACTTAGTTCTACTTAAAATAACATTATTTCTATATCGGTTATTATCATGAGTTTTATCGAGAATACATACTTGAACATTAAATAGCATAAGTCTTTAGCATACAGTCAAAAGAAACTAATCAACACTGAAATAAAAAAATTTCCATAAATTGGTGAGTACTACTAAGAAATGAAAGCGTACCTTCTTCTTGACTTCTTTTGCAACTTCTACCAAAACAGAAATTTTTTTTGAACGTTCTTCATGTCAACCACCATCAAGTATTCTACACTAGGATGTTGAACCTGAAAAAAAGGGTACACTCGATTGAAATAAATAACTAAGGAAAAGAAAAAAACAATTAATCATAACTCAGCTTGCCTTGACAGCAACAACCATCTTTGTTGACTTTAGCTTTTTTTCAAATCTTTGTCGCCTTATACCAAATCCCTACCACCATGATGTGATAGTATCACCAGCAACCCACTGAACCACATATGGTGTGTCTCCTTGAATCAAAACTAAGTCAAGCACATGCAAACAGACTGCTTACTTCGTTAGACAAGATTATCACTTAAGACCATTTCATAGTTGATTGACCTTGCATATATTTTCAAGTATAAGCTAATTTTAGTAATGTAAGATGATTATTCCTATAATATTGTTTTTGATTTATTCATGCAAATGTCAAATTCACAATAGGGTGCTGGAAAATCTCAAAATGTACAATCAGTGCTGCTTGGCAAAAAATATCTTATATTAGCAAGTAGTCTCAGACTGAACACCAGCCATTTGTAAATCATATAGTAGTATGAGTAGTCGATATAAATGAATCAATAAGACAATTGAATTGTGGAAACAAATTTGAGTAAGTGAAATCCTAGGACAATCCCAAACCAATATGTTATAAAATAGTATTTCAAAAGAGTAAAAACATTCCATGTAATGGTAGCTACAATGAATTTTGACAGTAAAAGCGCACACAAAAATAGTAATATATACTTATGACATATGGAACAGAATTCCACGATCAATGATAAAATACTGGAAGTTAGTAGTTATTTTTCCCCCGGGTTCCATTCTAGCCTGGTTAAAAGTAGTTTCTTTAATCACTTTCATCTTCCCTACGCATATCTAAAATATATTGATCATACCTAATCCTTCTAGTACTCATAATAGAATGTATCAAAGGATGTAAAACCATATGATATAAAGATTCAAGACTCCTATACAATTGAATACAGTTCATCCTTTATAACGTAAAAAGCAGAACATGTATTATAATGCAATTGAATTCAGTTCAATTTTGATAAACTGAGAAGTAGAGAAAATATTGGCTATAATGATAACAATGGTGACTTTAACCTCAACACTAGGTTCGATATTAATAAATGTGATATCATTTACTATAACATAATACACCAGGAATAAAAATAAAATATAATAAGTAAAATATACAAGACTAAAACATTTACTTTAAGAGCTCTTGCAGTATTAAAGAAAAATCACTATAACATGAATTCGGACACAACAAACTGGTTCAATAGTTGTACAGTGTAAGGAAGCATAAACTCATATATACATACGACAGAGTATTAAAATAAACAGTGAATGAAACAATGAACAAACCAGTGAATGAATATGAATCATTAAATTTTGTGAATGAAGTTTCAAGTGCTAAGAGTACAATATGGAATTCAGCATTTCTTAATCAATCGAAATAAATTCAAAAAAGAATAGTTACGTGAACATAAATTCAAGAAAGAATGGCCACATGGACAAAATGCATATAAATCAAGTTGTTAAGAAAAATACACAACATAGTTAATTGCTGCTTCTGTTCTTTTGTCATGTAAAATTACGAAAACTTTTTGAGTATGTCAAAATAAATACCTCCAGCTCATACAAGCTCCACAGATTTGCATATATTTGCCTTAAAATGGATACAAAAGACAAATTATTTGTTTGTACCATGATCATCATAGAGATTCTAGAATTTTCAATAGACACATTTGTTTCATTCAACAATAAAAGAAGCCGAGAGTCTAGTTCATAGAGCCAAAAAAAGAGTGTTAAAGATAGCATACTAGATGTTAAATATTAATGTGAAATAATATTACCTTGTACAAAGAAATGTATAAACGATAGTAACCATCAGGTATGCAAGATAGAACAGTTTCAAGAAAATTGGAGTTGTATGCAAATGTCCTTACTACACAGATGTAATTAATCATGTCCAGAGATTAACTGGGAATTCTAAAGCACAGGTAGTACATAAGATTATGCTCTAAAATGTAAGGTTACTAATAGAAGTGTAACAGTCACTCTCTGTGGTGCATAAAATGAAATTTGAAGGTGAAAAAGTAAATTCAAGACCAAAAGAAGTGCATTAGTAATATCATTTTATTAGGTTTACAAACCGAATATATCGAATCTAAAAAGAAACCTTATTCGAAACTATTTAGCTGTTCCTGAATTCTCATTTTTAGTAGCTTAAAATTTTTCCTACGCCTCCATGCGACCTCTCAATTCCGACACACAAGATCTCTTCAAATCGACATCGTGTTATGAAATTTCAACGTCAAAGTATTAAATCTATTTGTAAATAACACATAATTGATTATGTAGAAACATAAAACTTAGTATAATAGTTTAGTCTTAAATTAGATCAAAAGCTTATACACTTACATGCATTAATGCATGTACAATTCAGGATTCAGGTACACCATGCAACACATAAATGTACAATTCAAGTATAGTTATCATATCTAAGTTCCTTAGAATTGCAACACAAACACACATAGTTCTCTAGATCGGGATCCATTGAAACCATTGATAACGCTCGTTGCTTTTTCTTTATCAGCTTTGAGTTTGACAAGTCGCATAACCTTTGGATCAAGCAACAGATGAATTAATGACTACTTTAGTTTCTTTGGCTAGTTGAATTTAATTGATGGAACTGCCTTGTGACATTGAGTCCGTGACATCTCCTACAAATATAAAATTATCAGGAGAAACCTTTGAAAGTTCTCACCCTTATTAAATGAGGGCCAGTTTAATCGAAGGTTGATCTAAATATGGCATTCCATGATGATTGAATATCCAAATTTTCACATAGTTGCATTGAAAAGAATTCAACAAAAAATTTAGGAATTTGCATCGTGTTAAGTTTGGTTCTTAGTTATGTATTTGTTGTTAAAGCATATAGAAATAAAATTTCAAAATAGGATTTGATATGTGGATAAAAGTTAAATTTTTATTCAAAGTAAAAGAAATGGTGAATTTTCAAATATCATAGAAATTGAAAACTAAGAAAAAATTAAAATGCATGCAGATAAACATCAGCAAAGTAAAAATAAGTTTTAAAAAAAGGTATGGTTCTAAATTTTGTTATGGCAATAAATTACCTTACATTATCCTATTTAATTTTCCCGAAACTAACATCATCCCCCTTTCCCAAATTACTTAGCTCAAAGTAATTTCAATTTCGAAGTTGGCCCAAACCCCCAACCGACCCTTACAAGCTCCAGCCTAACAAACTACCTTTCATTCAACTATCAAGTCCCATTAGCGTCTAACTCTCATCTCCAGCTAATCTCTTCACCTCCTTCAGCTGCTCATAATTATACTCCCTCCTCCAAGCACTGCCTACCCGGACTTTTGCGATGACTAAGACATTCTCTTGGACAACGATGACTTGAACATAACCCTACAGACTGAGGCGTCTCCACTTAGCTCAGCCATGCCGATTTGGTTCTTACAGAAAATACATAATCAACAGTGAATGTAACATAACCTTTTTCCTGCATACTCAAAAACAGCCCAAAGCAATGGAATGCGCTTTGCTGATCCATATTGCAATGAGCAGGTAAGAAAAATCCCTAACCACCTAAATGAAAAGCTTGTGAATACACACACCCGCTTGGGTATAGATTTTTGCACTCTTCTTTCTTTAGGTCAAGATACCATACATTAAGGATGAGGAGCTTCAAACTCTATGACTTTTACAGGTCGGTACTTATACATGCGCTCCATGTACATGTGGTTAGATGAGACATCGTCTAAAGCTAGTGCTTTTTGACTATGGGGAGTTTCTGCTTTGAAGAATAGCGCTTCCAGGACTGCCTTTGATGCAAATTCTTGATCCAGGTCATTGCATTGCAGGACCTTCTTCAGTTTTCTGCATGTTATGAAAGGGAAACGGATCAGGCGACCCAACCGAGACTATAATATTTCATGCCTCTCCTCTAGTTTTGGGTACTGAATGCATGCCCATTTCAGCACAAAGTCATAAATTGTATCTTCTGATGCTACTTGAAAGTTGTTGATGCAAAGTATTGCTTATATTGCTTCAAGACGTAGGTTCGTCGCTTCATCTTGAAACCTGTGTGTACATAGAAGGATGGTATGATTTACTGGGCACTTCAATAAACTACAAAATAAATGAAATCTTACTTGCTTATGTCGTGGTATTTGCTGGCAAGAAAGAGTATGGTAGCATCGGTCAATGGGTATACCATAGAAACCATTGAGATGCTACGTGGGAGATATAAATAAAGCAATGTAGATTCAGGGGTAATTGGCTTACTTCTTAATAACTGACTACAGTACTGCATGCAAGAAGCAACCTCAAACTTATCGGCAGCCATAAGAACATCAAGAACTAAGGGTGCTTCATTGATTGACAACTTACCACTGTACATGAAACTTAGTAGCTCCAGTAGTGTTGCTTCCTTTGCTCCCAAAATTACAACAAATGTTGAAAATATGTGAAGTTATATTTTCTTGTAGGGCAAGCTTGAAACGTAAATGACATAATAATAAGATCAATAACAATATGCACTTACCACGTAATTTAAATCTCAAAGATAAGTTGCATCGCATGACATGCATGCCAATATTATAAAGATCACCTTGCAAATTTTATTTGTAACTGATCATGTGTAAATTTGCATTGATCGTACTAGTTAAATTTCCAAGATTAAAGGATCTCTCTAATACCTCTAGAAGAAAGTGTTTAAGAAAACCATTTCCAAAAGACATATCAGTTACAAGCGAAAGAAAAATAAGAGAATCTGTCATGTAGCTACAACATCTATTAAGTTGACAAAACTTATAGAAAGTATCAAAGAAAACCATTCCGAAAAGACATATCAGTTGACAAACAAAAGACAGATAAGAGAATCTATCATGTAGCCACAACATTAATTAAGTTGACAAAATTTGTAATAAGCTATATCAGGTCTGCCAAATTATGAGATTTTGAATAAACTTGAAGAAAATGATATTGCTATTTTATTCAGAATGTAAAAATGATACAAAACTCTTCTGTACACATATCGTTGCTATTTATTCAATACATAATGTACTATGGGCCATAAATATAGTGCAGCCCAGACCACATAACCGAAATGGATGGACTTGATTAATTCAGAGATGAATATCTGATCCCAGCTTATCTTCGTTCATTTCTAATACTCCCCTTCAAACCCTATTGCGGCTAGGGTTTGCTGTGAAAAACTTCAAAATCTTTCTTTCCACCAATTTCTTGCAAAACTGATGAAATTTGTATGTGGGAAATACTAAAGAGATGAAGAGAGATTAGAGCAGCACATAAAGACATAAATTTGGTTGATAGTTATTCGAGATAACTATCAATCAGGAAGTCTAAAGTTGCCTTCTTCAAAAACATTATCAGATTTGAGATGAGCTATAGCAAAAATCATGAAGACGACAACATGAATGTTCATATGCTTTCAAATGTGTGAACATTCATTCCGATTTGCAGATTTTGGCAACCTTCGATACAAAATATAAGCTTCAGATGCAAAGTTGAGGCCTTTTAGGTCATGGATCTGGAAGTTGAAGTAGTTTTGAGAATTTTTAACAAATTATTACTTCTGTCTTCTTACAACACTTGTTGCCAGAGACTTCAGAAGAAATCAGATGCAAAATTGAGGCCTTTTTTGTCATGGATCTGAAAGTTGAAGAAGTTTTGCAGCAGCTTCAACTTTCAGATCTTGCCTTAATCGAAGAAAATCTTTCTTCGACAATGGTTTTGTTAAGATATCTGCCCTTTGGTAAGTTGCAGGTACGTGACTTACATTTAAATTGCCTTTGATTACTTGTTCTCTGACGAAGTATAGATCCAACTCCATATGTTTTGTTCTCGAATGCAATACTGGATTTGCTGTAAGTGCTATTGTACTCAAGTTATCACACCCGATCATAGCTTTGTTATGAGTTTTGACTTTTAACTCATGTAGTAGTGATTCTATCCACATGACTTCAGCTGTAACACTTGCAACACTTCTGAATTCAGCTTCGGTACTTGATCTAGAAACAGTTGTTTGTTTTTTTGAACACCATGAAACAGGATTATCATCTAAAAAGACACAATAACCTGTTGTGGATTTTCTATCATCAATATCTGTTGCCCAATCTGCATCTGCATAAGCTACAATATTAATTGTATTGCTTGATTGTAAAGTTAAACCATAATCCAAAGTGCCATTTAGATATCTCAAAATTCTTTTAACAGCTTTCCAATGCTCATCTAAAGGATTTTGCATGAATTGACTTGCTTTGTTGACACTATATGAAATTTCTGGTCTCGTGATAGTGACATATTGCAGTGCTCCAACTATACTTCTGTACTGCTTAGCATTAGATATCTGTTCACCTTTATTCTTTGAGAAATGTAAACTGCTCATCATAGGAGTTGGTAAAGCTTTTGCATTTTCCATATTTGCTCTCATAAGAATTTCAGTAACATATTTCTTTTGACTTAACTGAATTTTTGTAGCAGAAGTCCTATGAACTTGTATTCCCAGGAAATAATTGACATTGCCAAGATCTTTTATGGAAAATTCTTTGTTCAGTTGATTTGTAACATAATTGATTTCTTGTTCACTATTTCCTGTTATTAAAAAATCATCAACATAGATTAGAATATAAGTGGCATCATTATTATAGAATTTAGTAAATACAGAGTTGTCAGATTTAGTGGAATTAAATCCCATTCTGGCCAGGGTTGATTTTAGCTTGTCAAACCAAACCCTTGGAGCTTGCTTCAAGCCATATATGGCTTTATTAAGTTTGCACACAAGCTTTTCTGCTCCTTCCTTTTTAAATCCAATTGGCTGCTCCATGTAAACTTCTTCCTGCAATTCACCATTAAGAAAAGCATTATTTACATCAAGTTGCTTTATGGTCCAGTTACTATGTAAGGCAATTGTAAAAATAATTCTAATTGATGTAGGTTTCACAACAGGTGAAAATGTTTCATTAAAATCAAAACCATTCTGTTGTGAAAACCCTTTTGCCACCAATCTTGCCTTATATTTAGAAATTGAATCATCAGAATTTTTCTTTAATCTAAAAATCCATTTGCATCCAATAATATTTTTGTCACATGGTAATGGCACAAGATCCTATGTTCTGTTTCTTTGAAGTGCTTCAAATTCTTCATTCATGGCACTTTTCCATTTTTCACATTGAATTGCTTGATGATAAGTACATGGTTCCTCATCTTCAAATGTTGCATTGTATATTTTTGGCTTGAATATTCCTTTCTTTGCTCTAGTAATCATGTGATGACTAGTATTTTCTGGAACTATTTGAGGAATAACTTCTGTTGCATTTTGTTGACTAGCATTGTGACTTGAAGAATCTTGTTGATCAATAGGTAATTCTAAATTGCCTATTGGTTGACACTGATCAGAATGTCTGCTAGTATGACTGCTGTTGTGATGTAGATCTTCTGAACTACTTGCTTCATTGCTTTTCTGATTATCATCAGCTCTTGAATTGGGCAAGAGTTGATCATGACAAGGCACATTTTGATTGCCTTCTGTTGCAACTTGTTTCAACAAGTCAGGTAATATAGATACAACATTTTTTGTGTTGTATATTTTATGAGAAGTTTTCATATGTGTTTGACTAAAAGGAAAAATTTGTTCATTAAAAACAACATGTCTAGAAACAAATACTTTTCCATTGCTATCTATACGTTTGTAACCTTTCATACTAGTGGCATAACCTAAAAAGGTACATGGAGAAGACCTGTAATTCAACTTATGTGAATTATATGGTCTCAAGTAAGGAAAACATAGACATCCAAAAACTTTAAGATTATCATAATTTGGTTTTACACCAGAAAGTACTTCAAGAGGACTTTTATACTTCAGAATTTTTGTTGGTAACCTGTTTATTAGATAAACACTAGTAGCAAAGGCATCAGACCAAAATTTTTGTGATAAAGATGTCTGAGAAAGAAGTGTTAAACCAGTTTCTACAATATGTCTATGTTTTCTTTCAATTAAACCATTTTGTTCAGAAGTATAAGGACAAGTAATTCTATGATTAATTCCTTTTTTCTGAAAAAATTGCTTCAAAGGATGAAATTCTGTCACTCCATCAGTTTGAAAATTCTTAACCTGACAGTTAGTTTGATTTTCAACTAAATTGATAAACTGAATTACAACATTGTAAGTTTCAGACTTTGATTTTAAAAAATATATCCAAACATGTCTAGAAAAAGCATCTATAAAAGAAATGTAATATCTGTAACCATAATCTGTGGTTACAGATGTAGGACCCCATAAGTCTGTTGCAATTAATTCTAATGGTTTGGTATAAACAGTTTCAGAATCAGAAAAAGCAAGTTTATGACTCTTTCCCATTTGACAGTGTGTGCATACATAGGGCATAAAAATGTTAGTAAAAGAAATATTATTATTCTTCAACACTTTCTTTACAATATGTGCATTTACATGCCCCAGTCTGCTATGCCATATATCAAAAAGCTTACAATTACTTGCTTGAGTTATTTCAGAACTGTTACCCCATTTATCTCTATAATCTTGATTCTCAGAATTGTCAACATTAAATTTGTACAGTCCTCTACATTCTTTACCCTGCAAAAGAATTTCATTAGTCTTAATGTCTTTGACTAGACAGTAAGTAGGAAAAAATTCAAAGTACACTTGATTATCTTTAGCAAATTGTGACACACTAAGCAAGTTTTTTGTAATTAAAGGCACTCTCAACAAATTATTGAGATATAATTTTCTTGCACCTTTAATACAAGCACTGCCTGTGTGAGTAATGTTTATGGGCTTACCATTTCCCATATGAATGCATTGTTTACCTTTATATTCTTGGTTTCCAAGATTCAGATTTCCAAGATTATTTGTTACATGGTTTGTAGCACCAGAATCAGGAAACCAACTTTGATCTTGAGAGTCATCTGTATTAATACTGCTCTCTTTCTGACTGGATGAATCATGTTGAACATTGATCATGTTTGCACTTTGATAATTTTTCTGATCACTGTTTCCTGACTGAGTAGGAACATATTTTGCATCAAATCTAAAATAGCATTTGTTAGCACTGTGCCCAAATTTTTCACAAATTTGACATCTCAGTCTATTATTATTGTTATTGTGAAATCTGCCACCTCTGCCTCTTGATCTGTTTGATGAACCACCTCTGTTTGATGACCCACCTCTTTGATTTTTGTTGTATGTTTTCTCTTGATTTTTTGAAACATAGTCAACAGAAAATTCTTGAATAGATTTCTTTTGTTCTATTCTTCCTTCATGAGATAATAGAACAGAACTAACATATTCAATAGATGGTGTTTTTTCTTGAGATGAAATTATTGCTACAACAGCTTCATAATCATCATCTAAACCACTTAAAATAAAGAGTACCTGTTCAGCATCTGACAATTTATGACCTGCTGCAGCTAATTGATTGCACAAATTCTTGATCTAGGTCAGATACTCTCTCATATTTAACCCCTCTTTTCTCAAGTTCTGTAGCTGTCTTTTGTAATAAAGAACCCTAGCTGCAGATTGAGTGTTGAATGTATTCTCTATTGAATGCCATATTTCATGAGATGTTTTACAACCAATAAGTTGAGGCAGAATGGTAGGACCAATAGAAGATAATAGCCAAGAACTGATAAGACTATCTTGCTTTTGATAGTTTGAGTAATCTTTATTGATTACAAGTTTTCCATCAATATCTGTGATATACTTTGTCGGAGTAATGAGTGTTCCAAAGACATATTCTTCAACATCATATCCTCTTATAGTTGTTTCAATTTGAAATTTCCACAACATATAATTTGATTCATCAAGAATAGTTGTCACTAACTGACTCTTTGGTTTGATTAATGACTTTAACAGATTTTGTGAGTCTGACTGCTGAGAAGTTGCTGTTCTTGAAGCATTGAGAGATTCTTGAACATCATTGACATTATCTCCTGCCATATCGATGAAGAATCTTGGAATTCTTAGATCAGCAAGTGGTGCAGCCAGAGAATTCTGATGAAGAGATAAAGAAACACTCTGAAGATGACCTCTAGGCGAGGCACTGCTTGCAAAAACAACAGAAATTTACAGTTCTTAATCAAGAACTGTAAAACACAGTGAGTAAGAACACGAAATCAATAGCTTTCTCTATGATGACACTGATCTGAGAGAAGCTAGGGTGCAGCCACCATTAAATGATGACAATATTCTGATAATGGTAGGCAAGGCACTTCTTCTTTTGAAAGATTGAGGCTAACAACCGTTAGGTTGATTTTAATAGCTCTGATACCATATGAGATTTTGAATAAACTTGAAGAAAATGATATTGCTATTTTATTCAGAATGTAAAAATGATACAAAACTCTTCTGTACACATATCGTTGATATTTATTCAATACATAATGTACTATGGGCCATAAATATAGTGCAGCCCAGACTACATAACTGAAATGGATGGACTTGATTAATTCAGAGATGAATATATGATCCCAGCTTATCTTCGTTCATTTCTAATACAAATAATCATTCTTACATCAGCAATTTGTTATACAAGTACAACTACTGTACTTCCACACACAATGGACTAAGAACTGTTATTAGCCAGATATATTTACAAGCCATGCATACAGCCATGCCCATGAAAAATTGTCGTAGAATATAAGATGAAATATAAGAAATGTCCTTGCATAAGATACAACCTTTTTCCAACAATATTGTTGAGATTCAGTTTCGCTACAACAGCCCATTGCACCAACATCATGCATATTATCAACCCTGAATCATTCCCTGCATACTTCCCACCTTCCTCTACTCAATTTCTATGGTGATAAAAATTAGCACATTAACATGATAGATGGAAAGAAATCAAAAATAGAACCGGTTAAGGAAAATCGATCAATCCTATAACTAACTTGCATAAAACAAATAAAAATAGAAAGTGAAGGTGAGTAATAATGGGAACAGTACCTTAGAGAATTCCATGGAGCGTTGAATGATAGGAGAGTTTCTTTAGATTTAAAGTGAGATAGCTGTGTAGATAAGATCTCATGTTCGCCTACCCTAGACAAAAAGCTTTCTCTTTCGATCTGAAGAGATCAACGCTGAGTTATTTGGTCTTCATTGGCGAGAAACCCTATATGAAACTAAAGCTATGGAGCCATGGAGTTCGGTTTGCCTATCTTAGACTATTGAGAGCCATGCTCCTCCATATCTAGAATATTTCCCTAAGAATCAATAGAGTGATATTAGGGATGTCCGGATATGGATTCGGAAAGTCCGGAGAGTTATCTGTTTGTTAGCTCATTTCTTTGGTGGAAATTAAGAACTAAAAACTATGTGAATGAAAATGAATTCCACTGACCAAAATAAATGTAGCCACCTAATATTTCAAATGTCCCGCCAAGCATTTTTAGTGTAAGTTGCATTTCGTTTTTCATCAATATGTCTATAATAAACAATAGTAGCACATAGGCTTCAGACGCTGTTCTATTATGCTACTATACTAGTTTTTCATGTTGTGAACTCTACTTCAAAATATTTTATTTTTTCTCAAAACAATTATATTTTTTAAATCATCGTGTCCAAATGTCTTGTTCAAACGTTTAAGATTTTTTATCAAATATGTGCACACTCCCATCGACCAAAATACTTAACACACTCAACGGATATGTTAACACAATTTTACATTCAAAATATTTACAGCTATTACTTCTACAAATTATCAAAAATACACATTTCAAAATAATTTCCCAATCTCCATTTAATACTTTACTTATAGGTTCTAATTAAAGCATTCACTTTACTACTAAAGTCATAAAAATAATAATAACCAATATTTATATACCATGAAACTTTGCTTTCACCAATTACTTATTAATATTTGAAACATTTTCTTTACAATCTTTAAAACTCACGTATACATATATATATATATATATATATATATTACTTAACAAATCATTTCAAAAAGCAACTCAAAATAGTAAAAAAACATTATATAATTATTTACAATAAGAATATACCAAATAATTAAATTCATTTCATCTTTGTGAAAATTATACACATATCCCAAAATCAAATTCAATTCCACCATTTTAAATTATTAAATAAACACAATAGACTAAATAAGGTACTTAGTGGAAACTAATAATCAGGCTACGAACTATGATAAAACAAATCAAACTCGAATACACGGTTACAAAGCAAATACCACAATACAATATCAAACCATCCAAAATTATAAATACAAATGCTAGGTTGGACTAACTCCTTTTGTGCTTTTTACACTAACAATTTAAAACTAACTTAAGAGAATTAAGTGAAAAGTAATTACATAATTCCAAAATATCAAATATGTCCCTTGATGATTACTCCTCGTAATCATCCTATATATATAATACAAAATATACTATTACTTTTTATAGAAAATTTCTTAACTCACCCAAGGGGCGGGGACTCCTATGTCCCAACTAGGCCAATGACTCATGTTATTTATATCTGACATGTTGTTTTGAACCTGCTCTGATAGCATTTTGTGACACCCCGCCTTTATACCATACTATCCAAGAGCATTACAGAGCAATACTGTCAGATAATATGGAGAATAAGGCTATATGGGGTACACATATAAATATTATCTTGACACCAAGATTCACTACAAATATTAGGTGATCATCCTAATATAATAATCTTCTAAGCTTAAAGTAAACAAATGTTGGTCGAGACATCCCTATGTCTGAAATGCCTTGGATGGACCCAAGTATTATAAAATAACACACGGGTCAGTCTATGTCTAACCATAGATCATAAACAAGATAATATAGTACAAAGAAGGAAGAATATTATGATTTCTCTAATAAGGATACTTAAACATTAAATGCCATATCAAAATATAAAATACAGAATAACCCTCAAGGCATTAAATTGTCTAAATATCTCAAATCCATATGAAGAAGTCATTACCCATTAAAAATAGATTAAATCAGAAATCACTTAATCAACACAAATGGGTGAGTCATACAAATCCAAAAACTATCATCTAAATCTAGAAAATAACAATAGATGAGATGTCACTAAGTATGTTTGGCTAACACGAAGCAATGCCCAATTATCTCCCAATCTCATATTATAAGATATCATCATCCAAACTCTAAAATCAGTAACAAAGATATGAGCCATCTCATAACGATATATAAATATAATCAACAAGAAGTAGGTTATCTTCCTGTAAAGAATAAGTCGTCAGCTTGAGAAGGATATGGGGTTAATCATACTTTGAAAATAGACTCACGTATAATCTCAACTACATATAATATATGTCTATCTACTACTTACATACATGCACCCATACATCACATATGCCGGAACCAGACAAGAAACAAATAGCATGTCTACTTGCTCCAAGAGCCATACGTGGTCCATATAAAATGACTTCTACAGTTATCGATTACCATTACCTCTCCCCTCTCGGTACTATGACAATGATCCCTCATAGGCTGGACAACGCGTAGCCTCTTCGACCATGACTACCGACATGTGCCCCTATGGTAACTGACTCCTGGCCTATCCGACATAAGGGGCAACTATCTATCCCGTGATGCACATCAAATACAATAAACAACAATGGTGTCATAGATCTAGGGTGCAACCCCATGATCAGGCCACCAGGGTGGACATTGGCCGATCTGGTTCACTTCCGAAACATAAAGGGAGTTAGACAAAGATAGACAGACACACAATTTGCATAAACTATGTGGCTAACTAGTAGCCTCCATATTTACTCACTGCAACGAGTCACACACAACATACCCCATATTAAGTGTCATCAACGAGCAAAGAATAATTGAATAAATCACATAATGGCATCCCATACAACCGCGTGTTACTAGTCCATTTATTCAATGCTCATGCATCACATTGGTCCTTTTATATTTTATATAATGAGTCCAAAGAATAACTGGATAAGTGTTACTAAAAGTCTCATATCAGATGGTATTACTAAACCATTTATTTAGATTTCTCGTTACATAGAATAAACATTAATAAATCAAACAGAAAGGATGCCATCATTGTATCATTTTAAAATCATCAATCATATCTCTATTAAGGGTGAATCAGTCATAATACTAAAATCAATTTATATAAAAGAGATGAAATTAAGAATATAGGATAAAGCAGTTAAATAAAAATACAAGTGGGTATAGAACACAAATCAATATTATAAATAATTAATGTATACCAAGTTTGAAGATATAATGATAATTATTTTATATAAGGTAAATGTTTTTTTACTAATTTATATAAAATAATGTTCAATTAATTATATACATATGCCTTAGAAATTTCGACTTAAAAGTCCAAAATTTAAGTTATAAATCTTCATAAATACATAAGCTAATTATTGATAAAGTTTGATAACCTATTTAATTTTCCCATTGAATCTTACAATATAATTTACTTTAATAATTTATTAATATTAGTTTATACATATATAAGAGTATATATATTAAATTTATGCATTTTTATAAAATATTTTTGCCTAGCACTTACTCTTGCATATAATAATGCATGCGCATGGACATACTAGATGACAAGCGCAAGAAAATCGTCCACAGAAACTTACATACATACCTTAATGGTATTTTCACAAGACTGCTCAAATGCATGTGTAAGAAATGGTAACAGCATAGTAAAAAGAAAAGTTCATGCTAGCATAAAACAAAACAGTAGGCACATATTTTAATAAACTTCAAGTAAAAGTAGCTTTATAGGTCAAAATTAGTGTTCTTCAATGAATGTATTGAGGTATCAGCTCTCTAACAAAAATGTAGACACAAGTAAATTACTTCTCAAAGCCTAAGATATTCGCATTCAAGTAAATGTAAATAATTACATGCCAGCACATGAGATATGAAAGAACACATGCAATCAAGGTTCAAGGAAAATGGGTTTATAAGCGAATAAGTAAGATAGAGTTTGGAATACGAAGCTGTATATTAGTTATTGCATGAGGGTTGTATTTGTTTAGCTTTGGGCATACCCCCAAGCCCATTTTGTTATATTTGCTTTTATAAATATGGTATACAATGTATTTTGTACAATGTCAAGTATTTGCAATAATACAAGCAATTATCTCTTTCTTTAGTATCAGAGAAGATTGCTTAACAGCAAATTGATCAATCTTTTAAGAAAATTCTTCAATCTCATTAGAAAATATTCATCATTTGAGATATTAGTTACACGGTTTAACAAATGTGCAGAAAACCTTGAAAATATCATCATCTGAAAGCAGTTGTCATGCTAAGAAGGGATATATCAAAGTTAAACTCATCACATATCATCCCTCCGGCTGCTACTGTTCCATCAACTCATCAAGATTTTGATCTACTCACCTGAAGTGACGTGCCTTGAGCTCATTTGTCAGATCTAAATCATCATCCAATTGGATCTGGCTGCACCTCATCTTTTGGTATGTCTTTTTACCCACTTTTTATCATTTTTGACAAGTTTCAGCACCATGGAAGAAGAAGGCAGTGATAATGCCAACACACTTCATCAAGAATCAAGAACCACTTAGCAGCAGTCCAACAATACCAATACCACCCAAGATCTCATCAATTCCGTAATCAAGCAACAAAGTTAGATCATCACCATACAACTGGATGAGTCCAACTATTTGCTCTGGAAATTCCAGATTGAGACTGCTATCAGAGCATATGGGTTGTAAGAATATGCTCTTGGCACTCTTATCACTCCACCAAGATTCACTACAGATCATGAAGGAAAATTAGTAAGTAATTCAGAATTCGTAATTCATGAAAGACAAGATAACTTAATCAGTTCTTGATTGCTATCATCTATCAATGCCAGACTGTTACCACAGTTAGTTGGGTGCAAAACCACCTATTAAATCTGGCATACCATTCAACAAATATTTGGTTCTCAATCTACAGCTAGGACAATGCAATATAAAAGGCAGTTGCAAAACTTAAGAAAAGATAATATCAGAATGAGAGAATATCCGTCTAAGGCCAAAACTATATGTGATCGGTTAGCCTCTTCTGGACATAACGTGGCAGACACAGAGCAAATGTTGTGCATGTTAAGTGGACTGGATGAAGAATATGAGGCAGTAGTTGCCATAATATCATCTAATGAAAATCTATCATCACTACAAAGCGTGCTATCTGTTCCCATTGCTCATGAAGGGAGACTTGAAAAAAGAAAACAACAAACTGGGAATACAATGCTAACTATGCATCAGTAAGTAAAAGTAAAAATCAAGAAAGAAATCAGGGCATTAGAAACCACTCAAACAATTCCAAAAGTGGTTGGTCAGGAAGCACTACAAGAAAAAACACCTTTGACAACAGGTATTCTCAGCGTTGCTCCCTTGATTGCCGTGGACGAAAATCTTGGAGGGAAATTTTTTACGTGTGAACGCTGAGAAAACCTAAATAATAAAACATTGCCGCCTCATTTTTTCACCTCGCCTATTTACCTTTCTCAGCCTTTCATCTCGTTAACACCTCCAACACCTAAAACCTAATTAAACCTCTCTTCCAATCACCGAAATCCGCCTTCATCACTACCGCTTCATCGTTCAGACATCTCCCTTCACCATTCTTTCGATTTCAAATCCAAATCATCACGGCTAGCTTCTCCCTCTACAGGTACTTATTTTCAGCTATTCATCGATTTTATTTAGGTTTAAAATGGGTTCTTCAATTCGTTTAGTCATCCTTCAATTTCGATTTTGTTATTTCAGCATGTGTTTCTTCGATTGCCCTAAATCAAAATTTGTTGGATCGGTTTTGTTGATAAATTGATGTTAACGAGTTTATTAAGATTATCGGTTAATCTTCTGTTAAATTTGTCTATCAAATCCCCAAAATCCAGTGTTTTCAATGTATTGGAAGAGAATGGAATGCCAAGGTATTTTATAGGAAGATTTGCATTTTGTACATTGATTTCCTATAAGATATGAATTTTATTCTTCAACCCCTTTTCCAAAAAAAGCTTTGTTTCCATTGCATCGATAGCTAAATTAGAATTATCTTCCATCTGTTTCAAGACTCTTTTAATGGTTGCAGCACTTTGTAAGTTGGGTTTTAGCATTACTAGCAAATTGCCTACACCTGTTAAAATTATGTTAACTAAGAAAGCATCGTAAGGATTGTTAAGAATATTATTTTTCTCAGGGATGTTGGCTGTCAAAAAACTGCAATTTCTACTTGTCGATGCTGCACTTGTTTTAACCTCTGTTGGGTATATATATCACCAATTCGAGTGGCAAGATGCCTAATCATTGTTGCTATAGTTATATTTTTAAGTTTATTATATCTAACTATTTTCATATGAACCAAGAATGCCAAAAGACTTGTATGTTTTGGACATTAGAAACACTTAGAAAAGTTGCTTGATGATACTAAGATAGACATTGTATCCATTTCATTGTTTTGTAGCAGCTTGACATTAGTAGATCAGTTTCCTCGATTTTTTTTACTGTGTGTAATATTTAAGTATATATAAATGTTGAAATTTATATAACTACAAAATGATTCTTTTGTTCCAATATTTTGAGACAGAATGTGATGTCTGTTTGGTTTAATTTCCTTAAGTGTTGTCCTAAGTTGGATACCCTTTTTAGCATTTCTAAACAGTGCCGTGTGTATTATATATATTTTCCATCCAAACATTTAAAATGACTTATGCTACTAAATCATGACTGCAGTCATTCTAAATTGCAATCATTCAATCGTTCTAACAATAAATTGAAGTAGCAACATTTTTTAGCCTATTTAATCTGACAAGACCGCAACTTATTTTAGATTACATCGTGTATTTCTCCTTTTGTATTTCCATATAAAGAAGCCTCATTTATAAGGGTGCGGTTCAAGTGAAATTCAATATTTGATGTTTGGTGGATGGCAAGAGCTGGCTGCTATAGTCCATATAACTTAAACCTTTAGTCGTATGTTTATAATTGCCTTACTACCCTGTTTCAAATTGTAGATTTGAGTTTCGTATCATTTTACAATTAGTGTGTATTAGTAGTTAACGGTTTCAGTATGTAATCATGCTGGCTTAATAAAACTAGCGGTATGTAATATCATAAGTACTTGAATTTTGATTTCAAGCACTAGTCTTTTTGAAGTACGGTATCAGGCTAGCGTTACTATAACCTAGAATGAGCTCTTTCAATGCTACAACCATCGAATCTCTCTACCATTACCACTAAACAATATTTCATCCTCAACCTTTAGCAAATAAGTTAACGCACAGAACTATTTTTGCTTGAATATTTAATCATGTAAAGCTCATGAATACTCAGTAAGAGACTGTCATTTACAACCATTAACTGGAAGTTTTCTTTATTTGAGTAATTTGGTCCCTTCTCAAAACACCAAACTTGGCAATGTATCCGTAATAAGATTGCTCTTAGGTAGACAACTCAATCCATGTGCTATCACGATTATTAAACGATCTTCTCTATTAATCTTTTTTTCTCTATAGGGATTCTATACATGTATGGAGAAGAGGTGAATGAAATGTAAGTGAATGAATAAATTTGATTTTAAATTATGTTTTTCGTCTACTTGGAAAGTTGTCTTATTTTAATTTTGATTGGATTGTGAATTGAGGATGGGCATGAGGTAAACTTCCTAAATAGATGAAAATAATAATTTAAATGAGCCACATGATGTTAAATTGAGGATGGACATGAGGTAATTAACTTCATGTCGATCCTCAATTTAAGTTTATTATCATTTAAGTTTATCATCATGGACATGGATTGGAAGTTCTCTTTTTTCTTTGAAGAGATTTATTATCATTTAAATTTATTTGCTTGTGCTTTTCAACTCCATGTTCTGTTCTGCTAAACTTTTAGTTACCAACTTGGTATCCTGGTATCCCATCTAATTATTGTATTTACTACATAGGTCAGGGTTGCTGATCATATCTGCTTCTTTTTGTATACATTTACCGAATGTCATTGCGTCTATAAGATCTTTATAGTTATTAAATTACAAAAATTACCACTTAGTTTTTCTTTCTTTTAACATCAATGTATTTAATTTTCTGTCATATACTAAACAAACTGTATCATGTTCATAATATTTTTATCCGTTGTTTTCACTTTCACTTAAATCTTTTAAAGGAACTTTGATTGGTTTTAAAGGAAATTTTTTTAGTGCACATCAAGGTTAATTACTGACAAACCTTTTGTAAGAATTCACATTACTATTATACCATGTGCCTTTTTTACATGCTCATTTGTTTTGTTTTTGTTCTCTTTCTATGTGTAGGCTTTTCATAATTAGTGCTTTGGTTCTCTTTTGTTGCTCTTCTTCTTATTTGGGAAAAATGCCAACTGTTTGCTATTTAGGTTATCTTTGGTTCTATTGTGATTACATGCAGTTCAATATTTACTAGATTTTTTATTTACCTTTTGATAACACCAGCTTATTTCCATGTTTTTAAAATGGCTAGTACAACACAAAAGAATATTAAAAGTTTAGTAATAAAAGTTCCAGGAAACATGTTTCTTTAAGACTCGGGGAAATAGTATTTCTTTTAATACATGGACAACGGGGGATAAATATTATTTCTGTACCATTGAAATATTATATGTATGTCATTAAGCTCATCCTATTAACAATTATTGAAGAGTTCTTTGAAATGCTAAAACTGCAATGGCCGAATCTAGGCATGCCTTTCATATAATCAAATCCTCATGGTTGCGAATCTATGACTTGAGTTTATAAGATTCGTCTCCTGTATAACCTATTATTACAATTGAAATCAAACGTATCACCTGTAGATTAATTACACACAAAAAATTAATTTTATAAATGTACTTGGTATTGTCAGATTGCAACTATAAAGCATCAATTTTGTGATAATTTTACTGCCAAATCTAGGCTTTCCTTTCTTTTTTGTGGCCAAATCATTTTACTACTATCTATTCTTCTCCTTGTATCCAAAGGCAAAAATATGAAATTACACCTGCTTGGTCAATGTCTACTTTTTCTGATTTGCAAACCTGTTTTTTTAGTTTTATTTGTTTTTCTCCCCTATTTCCCCCGAATTAATTTAAATATGAATACCTGCAAGAGAGTCGTGGAAAGAAGACGAAAATGGCCGCATGGAATGACTAGGTAAGAAATGACGACTATGGATCCCTTACACCTCAAACTACGCAAAAACCTCTTATATAATTAACCAAGAGATTCGCTATATAACTAACCAAATATCTTGTTTTAAATTTGTCTGTTTATATTTTCTATATGTATGACACAATTATATATAACAATCTGTTGTTTCATACTGACACAAAATAGGTGTAAAAAATAAAATGTGAGAACAGATTTTGCTATATTCATTGTATAGCAGTAATATTATAATTTGAGTACAAGTATGCATGTCCTTCGAGTTGATTATTGAATATTGAAAGCCGCCTCTTGCATTTAAATGAGTGCAGCATCGTTCTGTATGTGCTTCCACATTGATGTGATCAAGAATACTTATTACCGCAATTATTTTTTCTACATTTTTCCATTCTGTTGACTTAATGTAGTTATGGGAATTCTTATCTTCACAACATGAATGCTGTCTTTTGAGCATTCATCAGAAGTTTTTAACCACTTCAGTAGTAAATCACAACTTCAAATTTGGAAAGTAAATTACTAAATTTTGATCAAACCCATATGCTGACAATTATGTTAGGTTACACAAATTGATTTGATAGTTTGTTCCATGCCATATCATATTACATCCGGTTTCATTGTTTATACGATTAACATAACTTTTTTGGTTTGTCATTTTACAGACGATCCTGAGTATCCGATAAGAAGCAGTATCATGCTTTCCTTAAGGATCATGTGGTTTTCAAGGAGGTATTGTTTTGTTTTCTTCCTTTTCTTTCAAAAAGTGGTTCCCTAAATGTTAATCAGCTGAGAACTTGACCATTATCATAGGCTATTCCTATTAAAGATCCAACAGTACTTCTTAAAATTCATCAGACATATGGAGTTGGTTGTATAAAGGTATATATCTTACTTTGTAACCACATAACTGCATTCACATTTTCAATTTCTTTATCAAATCTGCACATTCTGTAGGATGTGATTTTGCTAAGAGTATTGAATGATGCTACAATGACTAGTTTAATTCGATTATCCACACAAACAATGGTGTTGTAAGGATTTGCACTCATGTCTAATCAACTTAAACTTCAAATTGTCCCTTATAATCTTTTCCTGCTTGTAGATGGTTCAGTTGTTGATGGATGATATTTCTTTTATTCAAGAACTTTTTGCAAGGATGAGATCATCCTCCACTCCATTAGAATCCAAAATAAATTTGGTAATAATAACTGATTTAAGTTTCTACTCGTCGTATATTCAATAGATCATCCAAAATAACTATTTGTAAGGATGTGTTCATTTGTATATTTGAAAATTTACTGATAAGATTAATTTATTGACTTCTTAAAATGTCTTTAGGATAGGGAGAAAAAAGTGGTTAGGAACTCTGTAGTAGCTCTACCACTTGTAATTTTTTAACAGCTTTTGAATTTGTAATTCACTAACTGAATCGATCTAGTGAAACATCGTTGCTTAAATTCTGACCTGCTTTGTCTTCCATGAGTATATTTACTATATATCTTTTGTTAAAGAAGTTTTACAGATAGTTGACTTGGTAATTAGAACTGTTACTTTCCGTGAGTGTACAATGATGCTTGTAATTAGTTTTGCTGGTTCATTAAAATTTAACCTGCATGACTAAAGTTTAAGGTTACACAGGTGAAGGATATTTTAGAATACTGAGTTTTGAGATTAATTAGCATGAAATGAAACTGATAAAACCTTCCACTTAGTCTTCAAACTGCAAAGTTTTGGTAACCGAGTTAGTAAGGTATCTTTTGGGTACATTGGTTACTCATTTAAATTAAATATCTGCATGTTTATAAGGCATGAATCTAGTTTAGAATAGTATACAGGAAACATTATTCAATCGTTCAGTATTTTACCCAAATGTTTTTACATTTTTTGTAATAATAAGTTGTATTTTGATTGATAATGAAGTTTTTGGTATACTGTTAATACTTTTGCAGAATCACTTCATTTTGTTTTCACCAACCCATTTCGCTCTAAAAAAATTAATTTTGATGCCATCCTCATGCAACAAAATTTCATTCGCTTACTTCTCCAGTTTGTTACTGCCCGCAATGGATGTTCCATACGCACTTCAAACATACATCCGCACAGTTTGAGGTTAGTTAATACCGTACCTAATTTCCAATTATAATACCTTAACCTAGAGGTTTACATCCTACATACTTCACCCCACCATCCCTACCTTTTGATCTCAATACCAGGTTGTTGTATTTCATCTCCATCCATTTTTCCCTCCTGGTTTACTTTACTCCACATCCGTAATCTGCCTTTCATAAACCTGTTCTATTCGTGCATTTATACCTGCTATAACAGGGTTGAGTGATATCTCCAAGGTTTCCCCATATTGTTATGATTACCTGTACAACAAATATATTGCAAATTTTTTATTTAAGAGGGATATATTTTTAGGCAATTGTAAAATCTCTATGACAACTCATCATGGAGTCTGTGTTTACCACAAGCCATGAGAATAATTATTAATATCTTTTGTACGTACCTTAACGAGTACTTGATTTTCCCATCCAATTCATGCTGTTCTCACTCCTATATATCTGCCATATTATTGCTAAAAGAAAATTCCTTTTGATGGGCTGCCGTAAACACTAAATGGTGCGCAAAAATTTAGGTTTGCCATTTGGGTTATAAATCTTTGTTCCTCATACCCTATCTCCACTACATATTTCAAGCTATTAGTTCTGTGTACTAAAACGCCTCCACTATTAATACGCGTACCTGCTAAGTTTGATATTATCAAATATAAATGTTCAACGTAGACATCTTTTCATTTAGTTGTCTTACCACACACTTCTTCAGTCATACTTCTTATAACAAGTACGCAATGTAAACTGTGACACATTACCATATTCTAAGTACTGCATTAACATACGAAGCGGTTCATCTATAGCTGATTCTATTAAGCTATTGAATAACATGTTTATTTGTTTTCCCAGATCATATGGTGATTGATTTGCTACTATGGTTAGGAATAGATGACCTGTTCAGCATGACAGAGCATGTACAGTTGCGGTAATAATCTATAAAACTTGCTTTACTTTAAAATGTAATAACTGCTGATTTTCTGTGCTAAAAATTTGTGCTCAATTTGTGGTCGGGTCTCGCGGCCTGGTAATCACGATTTTACGAGATTTTTGGTTGCTGTTTGTTAACGAGGGAGTGGGGGTTTGGGCGAGGGTGATTTAGGAGATTTGAGTAGATATAGGAAATTGCGGTGGTGGGAGGAAGTGGCAGAGTTGTTGTAGTGGAGATTTCTGGTGGTTGATTTCGATTCAGGCGAGTGTTTTCTGGTGATTCAGAGGTCGCAGTGGTTTTTGGGTGTTTGCAGATTCGTTGGTGATTACAGAGATGAGGAGATGAAAGTGGAAGCAGATGTGAACTGGAGAAGTGGTGGGCAAATGAAACTTGTTTATATGATGTGCAGGTTGATTAAGCGGCAAGTTATAGTAGTGGCAAAAGGAGGATAATAGTGGCTGACGATGTGCACGGTATATGGCAGAGGGGGTGTTGCTGTTGTGGTATAGAGATGAAGGTGATGTATTTGATGTGAACTGGTGGGTAATTTTGTGATAATGTAATGTGTGTTGTGGTAGAAGTAGAGGAGGGTGATGATAGTGGTGATGTTGTTTGCAGAAGATAGTTTTGTAGTAGCAGTGACATATGATGATGTAGTGGTTATGTCTGATGGCAGTAGCAAAGATTGGTGATAAATAAGGAGGTGGTGATATATGAAGTGATGTCAGAGAGGAACTGATATGTAGAAAGCAGAGAGAAAAGCAGAGGTGGTGGAAGTTAATGTGAGATTTATATGCACAGTTGTATGATTATGCAGAAGCTTGCTATGTGGCTATGTGAGTTGAGATGGAGATATTTGATGAAGTGCAGATGTGTACAGGTTGTATTTGTGCAGGCATTTGGTGCGGACTTGCTGTATTGATATTATATTTTTGTTTAACATATAACGTGTGTTTGTTTAACAGAATTTGTGGCAACTTGGTTTACTTTGTTATTTTTGTTTATGGATATTATTGAAACTTGGTTTATGAATGTCTTTTGTTTATTAATATTGTCTTAACTAGTTTATGTAACTAATTAATAGTTATTAGAACATGTTATATATACTAGTTGCTTGAATATACTCAAAATATAGTTCTGGAATATTCAAAAATAGAGTGGAATATTAAAGCTGTTACATAAATAGAAGACAACGTCTGATTAATGCTGTCAATGAAGAAACAACAGCGTTCAATTCGTGCTGTAATTATCTTTAAATAGTCAATAACAGCGTTTAGTACATGCTGTCGAAATAGTTGATGATTCAATAACAGCGTTTATAAAAAGCTGTTGTAAACAGTTAAAGTAGAATTAAAACATCTCCGACAACTAAATTATTAACGCTGTAGAAACATAATACGGCATGTTTGAAAACGCTGTAAAAACATTATTGACAGCTTGTACAAAACGCTGTCAAAGTGATGTTTCAACAGCGTTTATCAAAAAGCTGTTGTAAGTTCTGTATATACGACAGCATGTCGTTATACAGCGTTTGAACTAACGCTGTTGTATCGTATTACAGCGTTTATCAAACGCTATTAAAAGCCTTTTGTGGTGTAGTGAAGATACAGAGGAAGAGGCGGTAGATGGAATTTTAGCAACAACAGCAAACCAAGATGCGAAATATGTGAAAAGTATGGTCACACAGCCAACAAGTGTTATTTTAGGTTTGATGTAAATTTTACACCAGCACAGCAAGGCAACAATAATTCAAGATCACAAAACCCCAATGCAAACATGGTCAGTGTGCAACAAGAGACAACATCAGACAATACTAGCATAGACATAGCCAAAATTAAGGATATACATAATGACAGTTGGTATACAGACTCTGGGGCAACCAATCATGTGAAAAATAACTTGGGAAAATTGAACTTTGGCAACACAGAATACAAAGATACACTGTTAATATATGGGAAATGGTAAATCTGCAAAAATTTCTCTTACTGGAAATGCAAGCATTAACGGAACTAGATAATTATATCTTAATAATATGTTGATGGTTCCATTAATAAAAAAAATGAAATGAGTGTGTCACAGTTTGCCAAAGACAATAAAGTCTATTTTGAATTTCACTCTATATATTGTTTAGTTGAAGATAATGTAACTAAAGAAATTCTTTTGCAGTGTAGAGAACATAAAGGGCTATACAAATTTGATGTTCCAAATCCAAGAAATGTTGAAAATAACGAAAAATTGTGTCATATTACAGAAACTAAAATGTTGAAAATTTTGATGCATGGCATTGTAAGTTGGGGCATCCCAGTATGAATGTCATTAGACATGTCTTGAGAAGTTGTGATAATACTCATATTAGTTAAATTCCTAATTCTTACACTTGCACATTTTTTCAAATGGGCAAGACTCACAAGCTTACATTTCCATATTCAAAAATTGTATATGGTTAATCTCTTGAACTTCTTGCTACAGATCTATGGGGTCCAACCCCAATACACACTGATTATGATTATAAATATTATATTTCATTTATTGATGCATATTGTATGTATGTATGGATTTACTTTCTAAAATCCAAGTCTGAAACTAAAGAAGCAGTGTTATAGTTTATTTCGAATGCAGAAAGGCAAACAAACTGTCAAGTAAAGGCCATACAAACTGATGGTGGCAAAGAATTTTTACCCTTAAGGGGTTACATTCAAATGAAAGGAATTACACAGAGGGTTATATGCTTATACACTTCAGAATAAAATGGTCTTATAAAGAGAAAATACAGGCATATAGTAGAAACCGGCTTGACACTGCTGGCACAAGCATCTCTGCCATTGAAATTTTGGCCAGATACCTTCTCTACCGCAGTCCATCTAATTAATAAACTGCCTACAAAGGTTATGAAGTTTAAAGTCTAATAGAAGTGCTATTCAATGTCAAACCAGACTATTAAAGTTTGAAAATTTTTGGATGCCTATGCTTTCCCTATTTAAGACCATACAACACACATAAACTTGAGTATAGATCCATACCATGTAATTTTCTAGGATATGTTATAAATCAGAAAGGATATAAATGCCTTGATAGCAATGGAAGAATATATATCCAAGGATGTAATATTTAATGAGCATGAGTTTCCTTTTAGTAGTGCACATGTTAAAATAACTCGGAAAATATATAATTCAAATCTTTCAATACCTCTAGTATTACCTTCACCGGAAATTTTTATATCAGTTAATAGCATTAGTCATCCTGAAAGGTGTAACGTCAGTCCTCAACACACAGTGACCACAAATGAACCAGTTCAGGAATATGTTGATGCACCAATAAGCCCTCACAATGTGAGGCCAGTCACACATCATCATTCAGATTCCTGTCAAGTACAGCATGACACACGGTCATACAGTACTCAACCAGAAGTCAATACCGATGAAGGCAAACAACCATCTATACCTACAAATACTGGACGCCATATGATGACATGAGCAACGTATGGGATATTCAAACCAAAAACATACAATATTGAGCCTGAAATCATTGAACCAAGAGCATATCAGCAAGCACTCATGGATGATAAATTGAAAAATGTTATGAAGGAGGAATACAATGCACTGATAGAAAACAAGACATGGGATCTTCCCATGAATAAAAACATAGTTGGATGCAAATTGACATTTAGATTAGAGAAAAATCCAAATGGCTAAATTCTTAATATAAGGCAAGATTGGTGGCAAAGAGGTATTCACAACAGAATGGATTTGATTTTAATGAAACTTTTTCTCCTGTTGTGAAACCCACAACCATCAGAGTCATCATAACAATTACCTTGCATAAGAATTGGCCCATCAAGCAATTAGATGTTAATGATTTTCTTAATGGTGAATTGCAGGAGGAGGTATATATGGACAACCATATCGGTTCATAAAGAAGAACAATGATCAGCTAGTTTGCAAACTCAAAAGCGCAATCTATGGGCTCAAGCAAGCACCAAGAGTTTGGTTTGACAGGCCGAAGACAACTTTATCAAAACATGGCTACAGGTCTACTAAATCTAAAAACTCATTGTTCACTAACTTTAACACAATAACTTATGTATTTATCTATGTAGATGATTTTGTTATTACAGGGAATAGTAAATCAAAAATCATGAATATTACTCAATGTTGAAAGAAGAATTTTCAATCAAAGACTTAGGGGAACTAAATTACTTTCTTTGCATAGAGGTCAAACGAATGTCAACTTTAAAAATTCACTTAAATCAGAGAAAGTACATCAATGAAATGCCGTTGAAAGCCAAAATGGAAAAAGCAAATCCTTTACCTAGTCCTATGATAAGCAACAGTCATCTTTCAAAAAACAGAGGTGAACCAATTTTAAATGACAAGCAATACAGAAGCATTGTAGGAGCTCTACAATATGTCTCTATAACCAGATTAGACATTTCATTCAGTGTAAACAAATTGAGCCAATTTATGAAAAAACCACTTGATGAACATTGGGAAGCAGTGAAAAGAAGCTTAAGATATCTAAAGGGGAAACTTAATCAAGGATTAATTCTGCAATCAAGTATCACTTTGTGTATTAATGGCTTTACAAACTCTGACTGGGCTTCAGATCAGGTTGATAGGAGATCTGCTACAGGTTATTGCACCTATTTAGGCAAAAATCCTATATCATGGTGTGCAAAAAACAATCATCTGTATCTAGATCGAGCACATAAGTTGAATATCGAAGCATTGATAGTGCTATTGCTGAAATCATGTGGTTAATGTCACTACTAAGTGAACTACAAATCAAACTAAGTGGTAAACCGACTATCTGCTATGACAATCAAAGCTTAATTTCCATCACTGCAAATCTAGTATTTCACTCTTGCGTAAAACACATTGAAGTCGATCTGTATTTTGTGAGAGAGCAAGTAATAAACATCAGTATGGATGTTAGATACATACCTTCAACTTACCGTAAGGCTGACATTCTAACCAGCCACTCTCTCGACCAAACTTCATCCGATTTAGGCAAGAGCTCAACGTGGATGAAGTTGACATTAATCTTAGATCAAAAGCTTCGATCTACATTCCTGAAGCCTTTGAAGATGGAAAAGAAAATCATTGAAGCCTTATCTGACAACTTAAAACCCGGATCGTCATCTCTTCTCATAAATCACGAATCGCCCCTTGTACTCTTGGTCGTCTGAGTTCATTGACTCAATTAAAGCTTAGATAAGAAAGAAAATTACGTTGAAGAAACCAATTTTTACTGGCGGCGCTCTAATTTATGAATTTTGTTTGTAAACCCTAACCCTAGGTATCGAGTTTGAGGGGGCGTATAAGTTAATAAGTGAGATAGGTTTTGGAATATGAAGTTGTGTATTAGTTATTTACATGCGGGTTGTATTTGTTTAGCTTTGGGCCTACCCGCAAGCCCATTTACTTATATTTGCTCCTATAAATACAGTATACCCTGTACCCCATATAATGCCAAGTATTTGCAATAATACAAGCAATTATCCCTTTCTTTTACAAGGTTCAATTTCTTTGTTAAATGACCATGAAAATAAACTATATTCAAAATCACTTTATTAGTTTACTAAGTTTATATTTACCTTTTTACATATATCCGAGATGTGCATATAAAGATTTGGGTACATATGAAACTGTTTTCTTTTACTTTAAATTGATATATTGTTGCTTAAACACATATAAAATAGTATTAAAAAATTAAATATATATATATCTCCAACTATATATAGAAACTGAAATATCAGGTTGATAAGCTAATAAACCCATGCACAGAAATATATATACTCACACAGCCCCACCCTACTCACGGACGTATGAAACCAATGAATGCACTAGGAAATAAGATAAAAGGTTTATCTATGAAAGCACAAACTCAAAATATATACTGACTTTAACCAAGCTACGTCACAAGGAGATTACATGCCCAAAGCATCAAAACGCACCTTAAATACCAAGAGAAACACTCACGCACTGGTATGAGATTGCACAAATACATATTGATGTTGACACCTAGCTACAGGTCACCATTGCTGGCATTTACTGCCAGCTCTTCACCTGTTAAGGCATCTCTCCCTCCTTTGATGACCTATTTCACTTTGTTTCAATTTGTTTGCAAACAAGAAATGACAATTTCAAGCTTATAGATGTGTGTATGTAACATTCCTGTTTTTAAATCAAATTTAAATTGGTAGTTAATTTAATTTTTTGAAATTAAATTGTGAATTAATTTGGTATTTTCCAAATTAAATAGATATTTATTTGTTTATTAATATAAATGTATATAAATATGGTTTTAAATAGAATTTCTAATTGGAAATTCAGAAATAAATATTTTGGATAATATATTAATTATAAATTTGATTATGGATTAGTTTGAAATTTTTGAATAAATATATTTTATGAAAATATATAGATTGAAAGTTAAATTGTAAATAAAATTTTGATTTTGGAAAATTCAAAATGTAAATATTTATAAATAAATTGGATTTGTTATAGAAATTAAGTTTTAAAACGTTTCCTTAAAAAGTTATATAAGATTAAATAATAGAAAATGTATAAATATAAAACTACATTCATTTAAATAATAATAATAAATTGAATTTAAAATTTTAAAACAAGAATAGATACCAAGCTTCAATTTATACATATCTTTGAAAATTCAAGATAAGTATTTTTAAATAAGTTGGATTTAAATACTCTACATTTTTAAATTTAATAAAAAATATGTTTTCAAATTTTAATATGTGTATATGAATATATATATTGGAAGTTATGATTTAAAATTAATAAGTTATAAGTATAGTTAAGGATGTTAACATTTAAGAAAAACATGCTTTATAGGTTAAAATAAGATTTTAGAAAAATTTTATATACCTTTTTTCGAAATTGCTTGAATTAAATTTGGTTTGTATATATATATATATATATAAATATACATATGAAAATATATTACATAATTTATAATTACATAAAGGTTTAAACCATAATGTATAAATATGATTTGTACAAGGATTTCAACATAAAAATACATATTTGAACATTTGTAATCAAATTAGCATGAAAAGAAAACAAGTGTTAAGGGTTTAAAATATGTAGAGACAAGTGGCAAATTTATTTTCTTTAAAAATTTAGAAAAAAAAATATGAACAACATGTTTACAAAAGATAGAACCAGGCCACACTTTTCTTCATCTCCATTTTCAACTCTAAAAACCTGAAATCAAAAGAAAAAACTAAAATAAGCCTCAGATCTGAAGCAAGCTTCTGATTTAAATCGAAAATTAGATTAAAAAAAATTTGAAGGCGGTAATCAAGATTTCAAAAATCTTCAAGCCTGGAAATCAACAAAAAGCAAAAGAAAAAAAAGGCTTAACTCAAACAAATGCAAGGGCCAACTGAGCAACAACAGATTAGGCAAAGATCAACTTCAACAAGCTAAGAATCAAATACAAATTTCAAAAAAAAAAATTCAAAGATCCAGATTTTAAAGGAAAATAAAGGGGCTTTTCAAAGTTCAATATAAATCACGTGAGCAAACTACCTTTACAAACTCTTAAACTTGTTATATTTAAGTAGCATATGATCATCTATGATGCTGTGATGTGAAATGTGTTGTA
Source organism: Allium cepa (assembly GCA_030765085.1). Classification (NCBI taxonomy): domain Eukaryota; kingdom Viridiplantae; phylum Streptophyta; class Magnoliopsida; order Asparagales; family Amaryllidaceae; genus Allium; species Allium cepa. The sequence continues at coordinate 396,152,142 of CM060938.1, read as the reverse complement.
TGATTGAGAAAATGTACCTGCATGTTTGTGAAAATATATGAGTATGCCTGCACACAAAAAACCATGTTCTGTTCTGGTTATAAGGTCTTAAGAATTCATTCAAAAAAAAATTTCAAAATCTACCCCTTCAATTTCTGTTAGGCCTTCATATCTAAATGAGAAATGATTGTAAAACTATAACATTTTATTTAAAAATAATCTTAAGTATTTATGTTGGATATTTATTTCAAAATTACCATATAATAGTAAAAAAGCCAATCACATCCCGAAATTCGAATATCAAGTTTTCTCGTTCTGATTGTATATCTATAATCGTATTCAAGAAAGATGAATTTAGATATATTAATCTAGAATTTTAAGTATATATAAATTGGGTATTCTTGAGATGAACGAAAATCAATTTTTCGTCAATTTCCTGTAATCAATGGCGAATTGAAGGTCGTGTTTGTTGTTGAAGATAGTTTGAAGGATGATGATCATGGAAAAAATAAGCGGAGTTGTTATAGATGGTCGTGGTGATTTGCGTTCATTGATTTAGGGTTTAGTGTGCTAGTCTGGACGAAGGGGTAGATGAGGCAAGTTCATTGTCTAGGGTGGATCGGAATCGATCGCTTGTGGAGAAGTTGGCACGTGGTTTCATGGAGAAGCTGTAGTCGAAGTGTCAGGTCGTTTGATGGTCGAAGGTGGTCTATACGAAGGGGTTCTTGGATGAACTATCTATTATAGATGGTGTCAAGATTGCTCGATTTAAATTCTCGGTTGAATTCGTTGACCTAGGTGTTTGCCTGAGATGAGAGGGTTATCGTCAACTTGCTGGGAAGTGTAGCGATAGTCGAAATCGCCCCAGTCAGATGTACACGTGCACAAATGCACGTTTGGTTCTGGTCGTCCAAGTTAGAGAAGAAAATGAGGGACTCGAAGTCGACCTTATGCAGTTTCGTTACTATCTCGAGTGTACACTCAAGTATATTCATGTATGGATTGTCGTGTTTAAGCATTTGAAAAAATTTGAAACTAATCAAATGTAATAAGAGGAAAGAAGAGAGGAAACCCGGAGTGAGGCTCGGTGAAATTACTGGTTGGCTTGGGTTTGTGGTAATATCAAGTCTTGATAAAAGAAAAAAAAATTAAGTCTAAAGCTTAATCAAGTTTAAACAAATTGTTAACCACTACTTTTAAAAAATATATATAATTAATGTTATTTAAGTTGAAATGTATTAAAGGTTTGAAAGTAAAATTATTCTTTGAGTTTAACATTATTTTAATATATTATTTTTAATAAACTTAATAAGAAAATTAAGGAATTAATTTAGAAGATTAAATGTTTTAATGATCAATTATTTTGATGAATATATATTTTCGGTGATTAATTAAGTGTAATTAATAAAGATTATTTAGTAATGTAAGTAATTAAAGTTTAATTACTTAATGTGATTACTTAAAAGTTAATTACTCTAATGTAATTAAAGGTTGATCAATTTATGTAATTAATTTAAAATTAGTTAAGGGTTAATTTAATTTATAAAGAGTAATTAATTAATGATTAAAGTTGATTAATCAAATGATTAATTAAAGGATAATTAATTAATATGGTTAATTAAATAAAGTAATTAATTTGAAGATAATTAATTAATTAAAGGTTAATTAATTGATGTAAGTGATTAGGATAATCGCTTATTGTAATTTTAATTAATTAAATGGTAATTAATTAAGGGTTAATTAATTATGTAACTAACTTAAGGTTAATTTATTTAATGAAATTAATTAAGTATAATTAATCAATTAAGATTCATTAATGATAAGTAATTAAAGATAATTAATTACTTAAAAATAGTTAATTAATTACGTAATTAATTAATAATTATAGTTGTTTTACCAAGTGATTATAAGATGATTACCTAATGTGATTAATTTATGATTTATTTGTATAAGTGATTAGGATAATCACTTATTGTAAGTAATTTAGAATAATTAATTAAATGCTAATTAATTACGGGTTAATTAATTAATTAATTAAAGGTAATTAATTAAAGAATAATTACATAATTAAGATTAATTTTTTTATGATTAAAGTTTGATTAATTTATGAAGTTTAATTAATGTTAATCAACCAGGATTAATGATTAATCTAATTCAAATTAATCAGGTGACTAATTTAATCATGGATGTTTGAATTGTACTGAATGCCTTGTATTGTTTAATATCTCTGATATGTAATGCTATGTTTTTATTTGAGCTGTGATGAATGTAATCTATTTATCTATAATGAATTTATTTATCTGTGAATCTGTGAATGAAGATAAGCGTTATAATAGTATACCGCTTATCAATATTTGTGTGCTTAAATTCTGTAATGATTGATGATGTTGCACTATTGTGTAAAACCCCTGGATTACACCCTACACACGCAAATATGGATTGCACAAGGAAATTGTTTAAGTCATAGATTTTTGGAAATAATTTTAAAATTGAATTTTGAATCCAAATGGTTTTGGAAATTATATTGGGTTAAATATGGAAAGCTTTTGAAAAGGAGTTTTGAAGATAAAAGTTATTTGAATAACTTGATAAAGTTTTGAAATTTAAATAATTTAATTTGAATTTGAATTCAAGGTTTAAAATTGAATTCTATGTTGAGAATTTTGGTTTAAGAAGGTTATACAAGTTATAGATGTGTTTATATGGGTTTTAAACCATTTTAAAAATATTATTTTGGAAATTTGAATTTAATCCAAGTTTTAGACTTGAAGCGCTCTAACTTGTGCAAATACAATCGGATTTTTCTGAAATGAAAACCTTTGTTTTTCATATAATAATAGCTTTCATATAAAGAAAGGATTTCCAATTTGTGTTGAAAGGGTTCCAAATTTGGAATGGAATCATTTTGAAAGCTATGAATGAATCTTTGTGAAAGATTGTTGAACTTAGTTTTGAAATTAAAGAGGATCTGAAAGGTGTATCTTTTATTTAAAGATTTGAAATGGAATTATTTTTGAAAGCTATGAATTGAGTCTTTGGTTTAATGATTGGATGAGTTAATCCAATTTGAAAAGAAAATTGGTTTGAAAGTTGTGAATGAATCTTTGTGAAAGATTGGTGAACTTTGTGAAGTAAATCTTTTTGTTTAAAGATTTATAAGTGGTAATTTGTTTAAACCATTTTAAGAACAGGTTTGGGTTTTAAGTTGTGACTTAACTGAGATCCCAATATCCATATATTTTTAAATATTGCGCTCGTTATTCGGTTTAGTCAGGAGAGGACCTTTGTGTCATATAACCCATTCCGAATAATGATACGATGTTATGCATTGGATTTGAAGACCTATGGTGAAGACCGGATATTTTCGAAAGCAAAAGGATAACTCATAGAATGTCTCTGCACCACCTGATCCCCGGTATAGAGATTTGATCATCCTTTATGATGGGTAGTTCGGACGTGATTAGGGATTATCTGGATTTGCAAAGGCTTCTTTGGAAGTGCCTTCGGTTCTGTTCGAACCCGGAACAGACTTGTATGGTATGTGTCTGACATTACACTTTGAGATGTAAAGCTGGTTTCTATCAAATACATTTCTGTTTGGTGGCGGAGAATTTATTCTTTTAGCTTAACACCCTTCTCTGAGATGTACGAGCTCAGAGGTTATATAGTTGATGATTACTAGTGACATATTCCTAATTTGGTAATGTGGCATACGAAGTGCTGCTGATCATTTGTTGATCAAAGCATGGCTTTATGAAAAGTGTAGCTTTGTGGACGAGACTTCGTCGGAACTCACACCCCGGAAATGGTCGAAACAGGAAAGATGCAGCAAGGTTATTTGGGTTCGCGCCCCTAGAGTATGTCCAATTCTTCTAGAAAAGGGTGGTATCATGGTATGGAGCCCAGATACTTAACTCGTGTGGACACTGCAAATTTATTATTTTATGGTTGCTTTGTGGTTTAGGATCCTCGAATAAAGGTCGCAAACGACCGGGGATGGCATACTTGTAGGTGTTACTTCCAGGCAGGGGTAACCCAACCTTGTGGTGGCAGAGAGCCGAGTAGGTTCTCGAGGCATCTCCCCAGAGGTGCACTCATATGGCAATATGAAGTTCCTTAGCCTGACCATATGTTAGAAATCCAAAGAAACAATACGCGCCCTGTACAGTTTTAGTTGTATAACCTACCATGGAATGTGACGGTAACCTGCTATTGAACATGGTTGCTATAGTAGGCATACGACGAAATGTGGTATGCTGGCCAAGATTAATATTACACTTGCAAATGTTTTCCACTATGCACTAATAATAATATCAAAATGGTTTTTGCGTAGTAAGCATGTTTAACTACCATAAGAAGAAATCTTCGCCAATTCTTCGTTTGTGTGGTATGTGCGGTGGGAGGCCTTATGGTAGTTTCATTTTCTAAAAAGCATTGCGGATTTCTTTTAAAATCTTTTGCTTTGCTTTTGATAAAGATAAACTATTTTTATTTGCTCATACCAGCCCCATGACTGACCTGGAGTTTATTGTTCCCTTCCTAAACTCAGGACGCCCATAATTTTCCACACGGGCAGTTTAGAGTTTGGTTTTTCAGATAATCAAGTAGTAAATATAGATTCATTAGCATCTAGCTTTCTATTTTGAATCCTTTGGAGTCTTTGGATCTTGGCGATCACATCGATGACTGACCTTGCTTAAGTCCTACTTGATGGAGGTTCGAGCTAGCTTTGGATTGGAAACGGAGTTGTAGATATTGGAGTTCTCACTTGGTGGTTCAAGTTCAAGTTATTTATTCGGCTTTAGCATTGTATTTGTGCTCTGATATATATTGGACAGTGTTGTATCATATTTTCATATTGTATTCATTGGAGATATATGATATATTCATTGTTTTCTTCCACTGTGTTGTTGTACTTAATATGTTATAAACTCCGGCACGAATCGGATTTCAATGGTTGAATCTGCAACATTCGAGTACAAGTAAAGTACAGGTGCCGATTTTCGAACGTTGAAATTCGGGTCATGACGGTATATCATTATGTGATTAAACATAGGTGTTGTGAGTGAAATACTCGTATAAAAATCAATTACTGGAAACCAAAACATAAGCAGAGCAATGCACATTTTGACCAATATACATTTGAATTAACTCCTATATAGATACATATGCATATATATGTATATACGTATGTGTGTGTACCCACACATATGTATATATGTTGTATGACATGTATATAATTCAAAACAGCAAGATGTTCATAGAAAGGAGGTTAAAATGTGGAATACTTCAAAAAGAAAGAACAGGTCATGTTCTTAAGTAAACAATAGCAGATTATATTTATAGATGTTATCGAATTCAAGTTTTGAAAAATGAAATCAAAACATGAAATGCTTGCGATATTGTAACAATTACCTTAAAGTTATATAACAACTTTACAAGGAGTTAAAGCATACTAATGAAAATTACAAATGTGACATAGTTTAGTAACTAAGGAAATGAAGTAAGGCTTACGAAATACCCAATTAGACAAAGATGCAATTAATTTAATAAAGAGTGTGTGTGTATATATATTATACATGAACAGAGCAAAGAACGGTATTAATAAAGAAGACAATAAGATGTTAATATGCATACGCGCCGCATATATAATATATATAAGTGGAAATATACTCGATCTAAATATAAAAATATACTTGTGCGCTACATATTTATATATATATATATGTGTGTGTGTGTGTGTGTGTGTGTGTGTGACGATAGCTTGCTCAAACACTCACATATATATTCACGCATATGCCAGTTGCTTAAAGAAGGAAAGCTCAATCGAATATACATAAACAGGAAGATTTAAACATAAAACATGCAACTAAAAATATTTTAACAAGAAGATGATTTGAGAAATAAACAGCAGAGATTATGCACCTGAATACTTACACACACACAAACACATATGTGTGTGTGTGTGTGTACGTATATAGGCACACAGGCTTATATGTGTGTATGCACTAAGGCAAAACTCTTAGCGATCTAGGCGTGAGCAAAATAGGAAGCAAGCAAAGACATATGCACCTAGATATTTAACATCATTTGCACCTATCCTAATCTTCACATACACTTATGCACTCCAGTGGGAAGATGAACTCACGAACGCGCTTGGAGGGATATACTCACACACCAGGAGATGCGTACTCGGACATCCGGGTTAGTCGCGTAACCCAATGTCATTGGTGCACTGGTTGATCTTGACTGGTGGACAGATTTGGCCTAAGGTAGGCGATGTTGGTCGCCTGTAGACCGCGAGTCATTATTAGCTTCATCGTTTGCAGGTTTCAAGTAGCGCTCAAAATTAGTCGTGTCTTAAAAGACGCATCAAAATTTGACTGCCATTAAGAAAGATGAGTCATGGACAGCTATTCGGAAGAAAGAAAAAGGGTCGATAAACTCTGATTATTGACACACTTCCTGCTTTCAGCATCCGTGGATTCTTTCTCTTCCCCCCGCCGTAACCATGACCTGTGTTATTTACACATTAATCCAAATCTAATCATTCCAGAGTTCAATTGATAAAATAAAAAGTATGTACAACGAAGAAAACTAAATAACCACAGTACCAGAAAAGCCAAAGTTTGCAGTACACGGAAAAAACAAGATTTCATAAATTCGAGCACCACGGTTCATCGTTATCTTGGAGTATGCCTAGTGACCGTCCTCAGTCCCCTACTTGTGTAAGTGACTTAGCCGCATTACTTCGGGGTTTCAATTACTCCATGCCATAAATCCAATCAGCTAATAATAAGCTAACGACAGCGCCTTGATCCAGTACCATCTTTGTTTGATGTGGGCAGTAGCTGCTTCTGTTCCACTGCCACAGCTTGATTCCCTATGTATTATTGCAAATGACCATTCCTCACATGTTCCTCAACGATATCCTTTAAATGCCTACAGTCATACGTGTTTTACCCATCTAACTAATGGAATAGGCAAATGCTTTGTTTATACCCCCTCGTATTCGGAGGGTTCCCTTTTTGCCGGCCTCCGATACTAGAGGCGCCCTCAAGCATCAAAATAGAACCTTTCTATAGTTTCAGTCAAATCCGTGTAAGAAGAGAATTTTGATTCTCTCCATTGGCTTTTCAATGTATTACTGCTATCATTCATTTTCCTTTTTCCTTTATCATTCTCGTTTGAATCTTCCCCAAGCGGACCTTCACCTCTTACCACATAGATTTCAGCCTCATCCCTCCTCTCTCTATCAGCCTTCGCATCTTCCTATCGTAGAAACCTTTCTGCTTCATGGTAAAATTCCCCGAGATCCATCGATGGATCACCTTCCAATGATATCTTGAAATCCGAATTATCTACAATCCTTGAGACTGCTGCCATTAGAACCATCGAGGGATCGGGTCGATCCACCGAAGCCACTACTGCATTGAACTTGCTTAAGATATCCCTGAGTGATTCACCTTTCCACTGCTTCATCGATGTTAAAGTCATCATGCTCTTGGGTCTCACGATATGGCATGAAATTGTCTCATAAACTTTCGATCAATTTTGTCCATGTGCTCCTTTGATACCCTTGGTACTTACTTGTGCCTCATATACCTTATCAGGTGAACAACGGGATCCGTCTTTCCGTCATATATCTCCAGCGTTGGTAGTTTGAATTCCGGTGAATTCCTAGCTTACCTAATCATAGGAATGAAGAGGCTTCTATTCACATTCTCCAAATCTCTATTTACCGATCCTCCCCTCATAGCCCGTCTGATCATGTCCGCTAATAATGGTAGTTTTTGTCCATTGTCTCCAACCTACCCTCCAAATCCATGAGGGAATCCTGAAATCTGCCCTTCTAGACGAGCATCCATATCTCGATCAATGCCAAACTGCATAGAACTGCCTAGTATCCTACTTGGAATCGAGCCAATATGATCCGGTGGCATGCCCCCAAGTGTGGAACGATCATGGACAGCTCTCGGTGGTTCCTCTCTATCCTACATCCTATTAGCTTTTCTTCCTTGGTTCTAATTTTGGACTTCCTCTGTTCCTACTGCTCCAACTTCATGATCCACATTTCCAATATTCCCTACAGCTTCATTCCCTTGGTTTTGGACCCCATCTTGTCCAATTTGCCGGAATAAGTTCTGCATCATATCTTACTGTCTCTTCAGCATCCTTTCCTTCATTGCATCCATCATCATTTCCATCTCGTCTATGGTGATGAAGATTGAAGTTTGATTTGGTCCTAAGGAAGCCTCCTGACTTCCTTCATAATGACTCCTCTTTGTCCTCTATCTCCTTGTTGATTACCTAGTCATTGCTTCCTAAATCCGAATTCCTAAGTTTTCAAATCCTTGAGTTCAATTCTCGATGAAAGCGCCAAAATATTGGTGTCAAAATTGACCACCAACACCCAATTACAAGTAAAAGCACTAGTATCCAGTCACATATCATAGATTGCCGGAAGAGAACAAAGAGGTGATTAAGATGGTGATTGAGACGGTGATTGAGATTAGAAGTTTTCTTGGACTTGCTAGCTATTGTCAAAGATTCATCAAGAATTTCTCACGGATAGCAACACCATTGACTAAATTCACTAGGAAGGATGTGAAATTTGGCTAATTTGACAAATGTGAGGAAGCATTCCATAAGTTAAAGCATTTGTTGACCAACGCACCTATGTTAGTAGTTCCAGACGGAAACCTAGGTTTGGTGGTGCATACCGATGCATGTGGTACTGGATTAGGAGCTGTGTTAATGCAGAAGGGTAACATTATTGCCTACTCTTCGACAACTTAAGTCCCATGAAGTAAGATATCCTACTCATGATTTGGAGTCGGCTGCAGTGATCTTCACACTGATGATTTAGAGACATTATCTCTTAAAGGTAAGATTTGAGCTATACATGATTATAAGTCCTTGAGATATTTATTCTCTCAGAAGGAGTTGCATATGAGACAGTAGAGGTGGCTGGAGTTTTTAGCCGTTTATTATTTACCTAAGAAAGGAAATAAGACAGTGGATGCTCTTTGCAGAAGACGTCAAAATGTGGTGTTGGCTATGTTGTAAGAATGGAAAGATTTAGAAGCTTTGAGCATTTGTAGTGTGAAGTTAAGATCGACTGCAAGTTCTAGTCAGAGTACCTCTATGTTTTCTTGTTTAGAAGTTCGACCAGTGCTAATCAAAAGAATTGCTTCTAAGCAGAAAGATGATCCATTATTAGTCAAGAAGATTAGAAGGCTTGAGATTGGATCGGAGATTGATGTTCTGAAGGACTTTAGTCTTGACCAAAAGGGATGGTTGAGAAGAGAGAGACAGTTATATGTTTTGAATGTTAAGAAATCAAGGAAAGAAGTTATTAGAGAATGTCATCGATCCAAATTCACAATTCATCTTGGAGGAATCAAGATGTATCAAAATATGAAGAGGAGCTTTAATTGGTAAGGTATGAAGAAGGATGTTATCTTAAGGGTTAGGCACTATGTGAACTATTAATAAGTGAAGGTCGAACATCAGAATTGAAGTGGATTGCTTCAACCTTTGAAAACATCAGTTTGGCAATGGGATTTGATATCCATGGATTTTATAGACGAGTTGTCAAGATCGATTAGAGGAAATTAAAGTATATGGGTCATAGTGGACTGGTTGACCAAGAGTGCCAATTTCATTCCAGTTAACTCAACCAGAACAGCACCTGTTTTTGCTAAGTTGTTCATGAAGAACATAGTTAAACTGCATGGAATTCCTCGTAGTATAGTTAGTGATAGAGATGCTTTGTTTATTTAGGAATTCTAGAAGAGTCTACAGGATGTACTAGGTACCAAGCTTAAGATGAGTACTGCGTATCACCTCAAATGGATGGGCAGATAGAGAGACTTAATAAAGTACTCAAGGATTTATTGAGAACTTGTGTATTTGATTTTAGTGGATCTTGGGAAGTTCACCTGCGCTTAGTGGAGTTTTCTAGTAATGACAGTTATCAGACTAGTATAGGAATGGCGCATTTTGAAGCTTTGTATAGAAGGCCATGCAAATCACTAGCATGCTGTATAGAGACTGAAGACGGATTAGTCTTGGGTCCAGGTCTGGTTAGAGAGGCAATAGAGAAGATTGAGTTGATCTGAGAAAGAATGAAAGAAGCTCAGTCTAGACAGAAGAGTTACACAGATAAGAGGCGTAAAACCTAGAATTCTCGGTCGGAGGTAGGGTTTTCCTTAAGGTATCACCGATGAAGGGTGTGGTGTAGTTTGGAAAGTTAGGGAAACTGACATCGAGATATGTTGGTCCGTTAAAAGTTATAGAGAGGATCAGAAAGCTTGCATACTGAGTAGAGTTGTGGAGCAGTATGGTAGGAGTCCATAATATGTTTCATGTATCTCATTTCACATGTATGTGCATGATCCAGAGACTACTATTCCTCCGATAGGGTCGGAAGAGTTGTTAGTAGAACCAAATTTAATTTTTGTTAGGCAACCAGTTCGGGTTGTAGCGAGAGATGAGAAAAGGTTAAGGAACAATACAGTCAAGTTGGTGAAAGGTCAGTGGAGCGACAACAAAAAGGATTGTACATGGTAGATAAAAGACACGATTAGAGATAATTATCCTGATCTGTTGTGAGAGTATGTTCTATATATTCTTATGTAGGCTATTTCTAGTTACGTAGGCTAATATGGTAGTTAGGAGTTGTTACAGATGCTATGTTTAGTATTTAATCCTTACTAAATTTTGAAGATGAAATTCTTTAAAGGAGGAGCCTGTAACACCCTTAATTTTTAATAACATTACGTTAGGAGATTTAATTAGATAAATTAAATAGAATTATGTACATATTGGTGTGGTTTAAGGATTGAGATTTGGAAATTCAAATAGAGTCCGAGCTTAATGAAATAAAACCCTAAAAGAATGGGCTTATGAACGGTTTAATATTATAATTAGTTAGAACATAATGCAAGGGCATTATAAGGATTTGTTGCTACTATAATCCCATTACCCTTAAAACTTTATTTCCATTTCTCTACACATTCATAATTCATTATCCAAAACCGTAAATTAAAAGCTCAAGCCGACCATAACCTAAGGAAAGAAATAGGGGACAAAAATAAATTAAAGCTAAGCAATCAAGCAAGGGGAATTAATCAAAGATCAAATCTTAAGTTCCTTGTCCTAATCAAGATGAATAATAATCAATACTATCTCTATTTTTGTTTTCAAAAAGCATTAGATTTTGGGTTTAAGTTTAAACCCATTATGATAATTTTTGATGATTATATGCTTGGATTACATGATATGTTATAGTCTACAAGTTTGTTTGATAAATGTTTTACTCGATTTTAAGGATAAAATCATTTATATTGGATTTTGAATGCCATAAGGATTTAATATGTTATGAAAAACATTATTTGGTGAAGGGTTTAATTTTTCATAATTATCCAAGCTATGGGTAACTTATTATGAATTTTTAAAGGAAAATACGAATAATTGGGTTTAGAAATTAATTTCAGTAATTATATAAAGGAATTTGGGTCCGATATTTTTATGTGTTAGATAATGTATTAAAAGTGAATTTTGAGAATTTTTGGGGATTTTTCCTAAGTAATTTACTATCTAAATTAAATTATTTAATAAGGAGCACTTAAATGTCTTAATGGTTTTGTCACGACCAGTCTTTCTATCACCAGAAAAATGCATCATGATTTAAGAAAGAAAGGGATAGAAGAAGAAAAGATAGAAAAGAAGAAACTCAACACATCAGATACTCACAGCGGAATGATTGAAATATAATATATTACATAAAATATTACATAGTATCATATACATTAGAGTTACACAATCTTGACAACACATATTAGACAGTTATAAACATCTGTCTAACCATACAACTCAAGATATCACAAGATACAGATATCGGAACCATAATATATCTACACGCAGAAGCCTCCTGCTCCAAATCTCCTCCAGAATTCGTCAAGCTAACCTGAATCCCTCAACTACTCATACATAATATGAGTACCTAAGAGTTTAATAAAACAGAAAATAAACACTCGGGTCAGACATGGGTCTGGTGTGAGTAAACGGGTTAAAATTGCTTAACCTTACAAAATCCTTTGAAAAAAAAGGTATCACGTAAGACTTCCCACACATAAACATGGAAAAGTTTTTACCTTACGCTAACCAAACATTTGGTAGGAAATCCAGTGATATTATAATAGTGTCTAGGGTTTTCAAGTAAATAAGAAATAGCCGAAATTGTTACACTATTAAATTCTAGCTACAAGCCACAAAAGTGGGTAATACTATCAAAACTGTAGGGTCTCTAGGAAGAATGGGTTTCCATCAATGGCAGGGCTACTGGGGTGCCGCCCGTCATAGTACGTGGCCTAGATCACCGTACCGAGGAGCCACCCTAACTCCCCTGCAACATAAAGTCGGGACCATCCCTTACTGGACAGTCCCAAGTAAGATCACCCCGTGGTTGGCGCGACCAACCACCCACTAAGCCGAAATAAAAGGGACATCTAGACAGGAATGACCTCACCCTGAAATGGGTGCTACCCACCTAGCCTTGCTGCACCTCCCCTGTTTTGGCCATTCTCGGTTGATGAGGCTTGAGGCTGCGATTACCTTGATAGAACACATCTATCTTAGAATGCTCATCGTCCACCTGACAATGTTCCGAAAGAATTCAATCCATACAAGTTCGTTCCGGGTTTGAACGAAACCGAAGGCACTATCTCGTTGCACTCATTTTGGAATCACCCTTAGAGTCAACGACCATAGCCCTTGCACTCTGAATCACCATCTCGAACCTGAAAGCACTATCTCCGTCAAACTCATCACGGAATAACCCTCAGAGTTATATTGACGAATAGTTCTTACATTTCGAGTCTTCACTAAGCTCCACTTGGATTCACGACCTAACGTTTAATTTGGATCGATGTGGTTTTCGGATATCCAAATATGGAAACCCTATCCCAGTCTCACCGAATCCAAACGCCATTTTAATGTCCAAGTTGTTTAAGGGTTTAAACAATTTAAACTTATATTCAAGATGATATAATCGATAGATGAATCACATTATCACAATAAATAATTCATATCAACCATTCATCTCACAAGGAAGCATATCACATATCGAAGATATCACACCCAAATTATCCAACATCATACAACCATCCAATATCAAACGTCTAGTATCAATCAGTCATCCAATATCAATCAATCATCCATAAGCAGGTTTGATTAACTCTTAATCAATTAAATTACCTTAATCCTTCTTTCTCAACATTAATTAATTACAAATTAATTAATCATCTCTTAATGATCTTCCTTAATTAATCTTCCTTGATTAATTATCCTTAACCATATACAGTAATTAACCTTTAATTACTATCATTAATTACATTAATTAATGATCCTTCATTTGCTTCCATTAATGAATTAACTATGATTAATTACATTAATCCTCAATTAATTACAATTAATTAATCATACTTTAATTAATCACTTTCATTAATCAATCTTGATTAATTTCATTAATTATATTAACTAATGATCCTTATTAATTAATTAAACCTTTAATTAATTAAATAATTAATCTATAATTAACCATCCCATCAATTAGTATTAATTAATCATAAACAGTAATTAACAAACTTGTAATTACTTATCTTAGTTAATTAACTTCTTAATTAATTATATTAATCTTAATTATTAATTAATAAATCTTTAATTACTCCATTAAGTAATTATTAATCAATTACATCAATTCATAATCCAAAATTAATTACTATATTAATTAATTACATTTTTAATTAATTACATTCATTAATTAATCTTAAATTAATCACATTCATTAATTAATTTATCACATTAATTAACTAAATTAATTAAGTAATTAACCCTTAATTACTCACATATGTAATTATCTTCTAATCACCTTTATTAGTTAATAACTCTCTAAATTAATTACCTTAACAAGTAATTAATCCCATCATTAAATAACCTTAATTCTTTAATTAATTAATTACTCTATAATTAATTAACTTCAAATCAATTAATTAAATCCTTAATCAATAACATCAAGTGATTAACCCTTAATCACTTCACCCAATTACTTTCATAAGTAATTTCCTCTTTTCTTAATTACGTTCAATAATTTACCATTAATTACTTCATTAAGTAATTACACTTAATTAATTCATAATTAAGTGATTATTTAAAATTAAACAAGCAATTAACTAATCATTTGAAATTAATTAAATAATTTGTTAACCTCTTATATTTAAAAGTTTTTGATTAATTAAGAAAATAATTATCTTAATTAATATTTTACTATTAAAAAATCATATTAATGAAGTATTCTTAGGTTCATAACAATAATAAATTAACATTATTTATTTCATAAATTAACTATTTGAATTAATCAAATCTTTATAACTTAAAGACAAATTATTTTATTCGGTTTACAAAATTATAATATTAACCTTATTTGAAAAAAAAGCATTTAGAAATCAATTTGAAATTTAAAACACTTCAATTATCTAATTTAAACTTATTCATTTTCAATATAATTTGAAAACTTAGTTATTAAAATATAACTTTAAAATTTACTTAAAACTTTGATTTAATATTTAAATTCAAAACACTCCTTTAAATTAAAATTCAAAATTTAATTAATTTAAATTACTTTCAAAGAAATCATCTTAACAATTTAAATTTTGATAATAAATTAAATTTACATTTTTAAAAGTTTGATTTACTTTTTCTTCAAAAGAACAAGTTTTAACTTTGAAAATTCGTTTCCTTTTAGTAAAAACTTAAGCTTTGATTTTTTCTTTCAAACAATAAGTTTAATCTATAAACTTATCATTATACAGTACAAACAAGAAAAGCATCACCTAAAACTCGATTCGAATGCTACATCATCACGAGCCTACCCCGAGACTTAACCCAGCTACCTCTACTTTGAGTCATCTCCATGGAAAACACGAGCACCACTTCGAGTTCGACTTGTCTTCCCCAAACCATATTTTCCAATACGCAACGTACACGAGTTTACGTGCGCATCCAAACCACCCTACCCCGACCAACTATCTGATCGTCGACCAACCACAAACGACCTCGACATCCTCTGCCACAACCCAGAATCCAAAATCCAAGCTCAAATCGAAATCGACCCCTCTGCTCGAAAAACCTGAAGCAATCTCGACCACAAACCCCCCCTCCCCTCCAACGCCGACAAACCTGACGCCGTTAGACCTTGCCGAACTCAGCATCGAATCACCTCAACCCCGAGCCTCCATCCTCCCAACACGCGATCGCCTCCGGTCCATTTCCCACGTCGCAAAAGTCTCGACAACCAAGATGAACAAAAAACATGATTAAACCCTAGTACGATCAAATCCAAACACCTCGGTCATAGGAAAAATTCGTGAACATTTTTCCCTACATCCATGATACAAAAGCAAGCTTTGACCAAGAATTCAACAAATCAACGAGTTGATCATCGGTAATTCATCAATTTGCCGAAACCCTTCAACTCAAAATTCCCAATTGAAAATAAAATTAAAAATTCTGAAATGCATATCAAAATTCGTGATTTTCAATCACGAATTCATTCCTATAATGCAAATTTGAAATTAAGAAAGTTGATTATTATGAAAAATTGAGTTTCCACTATTATTTTAAAAATTTCGAAATGAATACTTATTATAAATACCTGGAATGATTTTTGGTGGTGATGTTTCATGATTCCAATCATTTGTTGTTTGCAAATCAAAGACTAACAGTGATTAAAGAATGAGATATTTAATTTAAAGAGGAAAAGTCAAAATTTGTTTAAACAACAGAACTTATATTCCCATTTACAGGAATTCAATACTTATTACAAACACGAATTCATTTAATCCAAACATTTCAAGCAAAAATCTTGAATTTCATACATCAACCAAAGTGAAACAAGATTTAAAACTGTTTTTAAAAAAAAAATTACTCACCTGAAATTTACAAAGAACAGAACTTGTTTTCTAGGCCTTGAATTTTAATATGAAAAATGTTTTAAATTTCCTTTGATTGCTTTGCAGATGAAAATCTTTGCATGCCTTCAAAAATCTTTAATTTAAAGTGTTCAAACTTGCATTTGTTCTTCCCTTTTAGTGGCAGGTTTGAAGTTGCAGTTTTTACTTCAGATTTTAGCTTCATTTGCTTTTAGTTTTCAAATTTCAGGTTTTGAAAACTTTTTCTGGTTTGCCATTAATTTTTGGAAGAATGAAGGAAGAAAAGGAAAAGAAATTGAGAAGAAGAAGATTTGGAATTGAAAGAGGAAAAACAAATTTCTTTTAAACATTTTCTTTATATGTTTAAATTTCAAACAAAAGAAAATGAAGGCCACTTGTTCATAAATTTGAACAAATGTCATCACACTTTTATTTTAGCTTACAAGTGTTGAAGATGCATTATCTTTGTTTTACAAGTGTTAACTCCATTTAATTAGATCATTTAAATTATATATGTATTCATGAAGTATTTATATGAATGTGAAATGTTTTTGTATAAATAAGCTTTTGAATTTTAATAAATAAACAAGTGTGATATTTTGTAAACATTTGTTTACAAATAGCTTATGTTTTAATCAAATAAATGTATTATATATTTTCCCTTAAATTGTGAAATATGAAATTTATATTTATATTTATGTAAATGTGAATCTAGTGATTTATTTACAAATTACTTATGTTTACCACTATTCTAGTTCAAGAGATAATTTTTAAAAAGAAAGTTTATTAATAACTTTATATATATATATATATATATAACCATTTTAATTTAAGCATTTTAAAGAAAACAAAATAAAACTTTGTTTAAATCTTATTTGAACTATCATATTTAAAAATAAATAATTATCTTATACTTTGAAAATAATTGAATTAATCTTAAATTAACTTTTGAAAAATATTGGATTTAAAAACAAAGCTTCACATTACAATATATTCATACATATATGTTATCAATAGATTATATTAAATTTCAAAACAACTCCAAATTATAACATATACATACATATATATTACAATCTGAAAATTCAATCTTTTATTTAAAACAAAAGATCTTCCCATTCACAATATATATGTATATCAAATATATATTATAAATAGAATAATTTTTTTTATTAGCTTTGAAAATAATTCTTATCAATTTTAAATTGTACAAAGATATTGATCAATATTGCCATATAAATATTTATTAACCTTTAAAAGATTAAATTTTCCAATTAAAACTAAAATTATAAAGAAAAATTATCAAATCAATTTAACTATAAATACAGATTATTAAATTGATATTGCCTAAAATTCCGGGTTGTCACATTCCTCCCCCTTTAAAAGAATTTTGTCCTAGAAATTTAAAAGCAAAGGTAATTTAATAACCCAACAAAGATTTTGATCTTAACAGCAAAGCATACTTATCAACCAGTTACTAACAACCATAGCAATCAATCAAGCAAACAAACCTAACTAATTATCCTGACACAAATCAGAATAGATCTCTAATACTATCTAGACTTTCTCAAGTATAAATCACTGGGAGACTCACTCTATAGAAACTAACCACACCATCATAATACAGTGCTCCTCTCTTCTCTACATCCATCAATCTGAACAAAACATCAGACTAGACTCAAGTCTAGCTCAACTTCCAAAATCCAACTGAACTGCGGGTTCCACAACCAACGATGAATCATACACGCACTTCCTCAGAGATACGTGAAATACAATGAAAACCAGCTATCCAAACTGGCAAATCGATCTTATAGACAAAAGAACTTATCCTATCAAAAACACAGATAAGAAATCCCAAATGCCTCAGAACTAGCCATCCAATCTTATCCAATTACTACTCTCTTAACCAGAGAAACCTTAATAACATGAAGTTTCCAACTTCAAATTCCAAACTTCTTATCTCATATCTGCACAACTCAACAGACAATCCTGGACTGCCCATCCTTCTTAATCAGCTCAACCTATGTTGATACTTCCAGAAACAACTAGACCAAAACAAACCAGTTTCTGGATCCTATTCAACAGAATGGTCTTCCAAGATCCGTTGAAATCTAGAACACAAGCTCTACTTCCCAAGCAATAGCAAACTGAACTTGCTTCCTTCCTCGCATAGCTTCTACCTCGCTTCTGCTGCACAACTCTGATTCTGGAATAGATGAGAATACTGTTGATGAACACGAGTACAAACTTATCCAACATATCCGGGAAACTTTGTCAAATTCATCAAATCTTAGTGATCCATCTGACTCGGTCACACAACCTTATAGCAGAATCCAACTCAAAATCTAGGTCTGACCAATCCATACTCCAAAAATTTCTGAGCTGCTACACCAACTTTTCTTTCTTCAAGAACCATCTTACTACCAGGCTAACTACCAGTATCGCTTTTGGAACCAAAACAATATGGAACTCAACTCCAGATGCAGACAAACTTCTGATTACATCAGTAGCTCCTACTTCCACAGGAGAACCCTCGGTCTCAAACAAAAGATTGCCCAAGATAAATTCCCAAACTAATCGCAGGTCACTTTTGCGATCCTACCCAGTTTGGATTCCAAAGAAACTGTCCTCTCTCTACCATTAGAACAGCCTTAAGCTTTTCCAATCTGGTTAACTCTTCAAGAAAACCTTCACCATCTACCCGGACTGCTGAAAGAAGAACCACAAAGATTCCTGAACCATCTGAGAAACGACCCACTCTGCTGCTTCTAAAATCTATCTTTAGGACACTACTAAGCCATAAGACCTTCTTGTTGGCACTCAAACACCTCCGAGCTGAAACCGCTACCACAGCTAACAAGAAACTTCTAATCCAAAAGGCTCCTCGAACCCCAAAACCATCAACAAACTACACAATAGACCTTCGAGATGGCAGACATCCTCTCAAGAAATTCGGGCTCCAAACCAAGCATCAACATCTCGCTCTCCTTAAAGGATGACAATGAGACCATGCCAAAGCGAAGCAACTTATAGACCTAAGTCTCATATTCCAAACAGCCAACCTCCTTGCTAGAGATCCAGATAACTTCTACGCATACGAATCTTCCCTGCGGCAGGTAAAGACTGCTCCTCAACCACTTCTAAAATTTCTTCAAGAAAAAAAAGTCTTCGGAAATATCCATGGATACTACATCACTTACTTCTGTACTTCCGACAGATCAAAACTTACACTATAAAGATGGACTCCGAATCTTTAAAAGGTTTCCTTCGGAGATCAGAGAAATCCTTACTCTAAGCTACAAAACTCACTCGAGATAGTATTTGGTCTACAGCCTTGATAAGTACACACCCAACCTCAAACACATGGACCTCATCCATTAGTGGCAGTCGTGTTACACACACACCACTGCTCCATCTACCTCTAAAACTTATGTTGGAAAACCCGAACAGATAACCCAACAAATCAGGTAGATATAGATATATAAATATATAGTTATATATAAAAATTACAAGTATGCTCTCTCAAGAAAGACACAACTCCAGAGCCTAGGTATTCGCTCAACCTAATGCTCTGATACCAGCTACCATGATCCATCTTTCTACCACCAGAAAAACGCATCATGATTTAAGAAAGAAAGGGATAGAAGAAGAAAAGATAGAAAAGAAGAAACTCAACAACATCAGATACTCATAGCGGAACGATTGAAATATAATATATTACATAGACAACACATATTAGACAGTTATAAACATATGTCTAACCATACAACTCAAGATATCACAAGATACAATTATCACACAAACACAGCGGAACCATAATATATCTACACGCGGAAGCCTCCTGCTCCAAATCTCCTCCAGAATTCGTCAAGCTAACCTGAATCCCTCGACTACTCATACATAATATGAGTACCCAAGAGTTTAATAAAACAGAAAATAAACACTCGGGTCAGACAGGGGTCTGGTGTGAGTAAACGGGTTAAAATTGCTTAACTTTAGAAAATCCTTTGAAAAGAAAAGGTATCACGTAAGACTTCCCACACATAAACATGGAAAATTTTTACCTTACGCTAACTAAAACATTTGACAGGAAATCCATTGATATTATAATAGTGTCTAGGGTTTTCAAGTAAATAAGAAATAGCCGAAATTGTTACATTATTAAATTCCAGCTACTAGCCACAAAAGTGGGTAATACAATCAAAACCGTAGGATCTCGTGGGAAGAATGGGTTTCCATCAATGGCAGGGCTACTGGGGTACCGCCCGTCATAGTACATGGCCCAGATCATCGTACTGAGGAGCCACCCTAACTCTCCTGCAACACAAAGCCGGGACCATCCCTTACTGGGCAGTCCCAAGTACACCCCGTGGTAGGCGCGACCAACCATCCACTAAGCCGAAATAAAAGGGACATCTAGACAGGAAAGACCTCACCCTGAAATGGGTGCTACCCACCTAGCCTTGCTACACCTCCCCTATTTTAGCCATTCCCGGTGGATGAGGTTGGAGGCTGCGATTACCATAATAGAACACATCTATCTTAGAATGCTCATCGTCCACCTGACGATGTTCTGAAAGCATTCAATCCATACAAGTTCGTTCCAGGTTCGAACGAAACCAAAGGCACTATCTCGTTGCACTCATTTTGGAATCACCCTCAGAGTCAACGACCATAGCCCTTGCACCCTGAATCACCATCTCGAACCTGAAAGTACCATCTCCGTCAAACTCATCATGGAATTACCCTCAGAGTTATACTGACAAATAGTTCTTACACTTTGAGTCTTCGCTAAGCTCCACTTGGATTCATGACCTAACGTTTAGTTTGGATCGATGTGGTTTTCGGATATCCAAATATGGAAACCCGATCCAGGTCTCACCGAATCCAAACGCCATTTTAATGTCTAAGTTGTTTAAGGGTTTAAACAATTTAAACTTATATTCAGGATGATATAATGGATAGATGAATCACATTATCACAATAGATAATTCATATCCACCATTCATCTCACAAGGCAGCATATCACATATCAAAGATATCACATCCAAATTATCCAACATCATACAACCATCCAATATCAAACATCCAGTATCATTCAATATCAATCAATCATCCATAAGCAGGTTTGATTAAATCTTAATCAATTGGATTACCTTAATCCTTCTTTCTCAACATTAATTAATTACAAATTAATTAATTAATCATCTCTTAATGTTCTTCCTTAATTAATCTTCCTTGATTAATTATCCTTAACCATATACAGTAATTAACCTTTAATTACTATCATTAATTACATTAATTAATGATCCTTCATTTGCTTCCATTAATGAATTAACTATGATTAATTACATTAATCCTCAATTAATTACAATTAATTAATCATACTTTAATTAATCACTTTCGTTAATCAATCTTGATTAATTTCATTAATTATATTAACTAATGATCCTTATAAATTAATTAACCCTTTAATTAATTAAATAATTAACCTATAATTAACCATCCCATCAATTAGTCTTAATTAATCATAAACAGTAATTAACAAACTTGTAATTACTTATCTTAATTAATTAACTTCTTAATTAATTATATTAATCTTAATTATTAATTAATAAATCTTTAATTACTTCATTAAGTAATTATTAATCAATTACATCAATTCATAATCCAAAATTATTTACTTTATTAATTAATTGCATTCATTAATTAATCTAAATTAATCACATTCATGAATTGATTAATCATATTAATTAATTAACTAAATTAATTAAGTAATTAACCCTCAATTACTCACATAAGTAATTATCTACTAATTACCTTCATTAGTTAATTACTCACTGAATAATTACCATAACAAGTAATTAATTCCATCATTAAATAACCTTAATTCTTTAATTAATTAATTACTCTATAATTAATTAACTTCAAATCAATTAATTAATCCCTTAATTAATAACATTAAGTGATTAACACTTAATCACCTCACTCAATTACTTTCATAAGTAATTTCCTCTTTTCTTAATTACATTCAATAATTAACCATTAATTACTTCATTAAGTAATTACACTTAATTAATTCATAATTAAGTGATTATTTAAAATTAAACAAGCAATTAACTAATCATTAAAATTAATTAAATAATTTATTAATCTCTTATATTTAAAAATTCTTGATTAATTAAGAAAATCATTTATCTTAATTAATCTTTTACTTATTAACAAATCATATTAATGAAGTATTCTTAGGTTCATAACAATAATAAATTAACCTTATTTATTTCAAAAATTATTTGAATTAATCAAATCTTAATAACTTAAAGACAAATTATTTTATTTGGTTTACAAAATTATAACATTAATCTTATTTAAAAATAAAGCATTTAGAAATCAATTTGAAATTTAAAACACTTTAATTGTATAATTTAAACTTATTCATTTTCAATATAATTTGAAAACTTAGTTATTAAAACATTACTTTAAAATTTACTTAAAACTTTGATTTAAAATTTAAATTCAAAACACTCCTTTAAATTAAAATTCAAAATTTAATTAAGTTAAATTACTTTCAAAGAAATCATCTTAACAATTTAAATTTTGAAAATAAATTCCATTTACATTTTTAAAAGTTTGATTTACTTTTACTTCAAAAGAACAAGTTTTAACTTTGAAAATTTATTTCCTTTTAGTGAAAACTTAAGCTTTGATTTTTTTTTCAAACAATAAGTTTAATCCGTGAACTTATCATTATGCAGTACAAACAAGAAAAGCATCACCTAAAACTCGAGTCGAATGCTACATCATCACGAGCTTACCTCGAGAATTAACCCAGCTACCTCTACTTCGCGTCGTCTCCATGGAAAACACAAGCACCACTTCGAGTTCGACTTGTCTTCCCCAAACCATATTTTCCGGTGCACAATGTACATGCGTGTACGTGCGCATCCAAACCACCCTACTCCGACCAACTATCTGATCGTCGACCAACCACAAACGACCTTGACGCCCTCTGCCACAACCTAAAATCCAAAATCCAAGCTCAAATCGAAATCGCACCTCTGCTCGAAAAACCTGAAGCAATCTCGACCACGAAACCCCCCCAACGATGAAAAACCTGATGCCGTTAGACCTTGCCGACCTCACCATCGAATCACCTCGACCCCGAGCCTCCATCCCCCCAACACGCAATCGCCTCTGGTCCATTTTCCACGTCGCAAAAGTCTCGACAGCCAAGACGAACAAAAAACATGATTAAACCCTAGTATGATCAAATCCAAACACCTCGGCCATAGGAAAAATTCATGAACATTTTTCCCTACATTCATGATATAAAAGCAAGCTTCGACCAAGAATTCAACTCAAATCAACGAGTTGATCATCGGCAATTCATCAATTTGCCGAAACCCTTCAACTCAAAATTCCCAATTGAAAATCAAATTAAAAATTCTAAAATGCATATCAAAATTCATGATTTTCAATCATGAATTCATTCCTATAATGCAAATTTGAAATTAAGAAAGTTGACTATTATGAAAAATTGGGTTTCCACTGTTATTTTAAAATTTTCGAAATGAATACTTATTATAAATACCTAGAATGATTTTTAGTGGTGATGTTTCATGATTTCAATCATCTCTTGTTTGCAAATCAAAGACTAACAGTGATTAAAGAATGAGATATTTAATTTAAAGAGGAAAAATCAAAATCTGTTTAAACAACAGAACTTATATTCCCATTTGCAGGCATTCAATACTTATTACAAACATGCATTCATTTAATCCAAACATTTCAAGCAAACATCATCAGCCAAAATGAAACAAGATTAAAAACTGTTTTTAAACAAAATTTACTCACCAGAAATTTACAGAGAACAGAACTTGTTTTCCAGGCCTTGAATTTTAACCTGAAAAATGTTTTAAATTGCCTTTGATTGCTTTGCAGATGAAAATCTTTGCATGCCTTAAAAAATCTTTGATTTAAAGTGTTGAAACTTGCAGTTGTTCTTCCCTTTTAGTTACAGGTTTGAAGTTGCAATTTTTACTTCAGATTTTAGCTTCATTTGCTTTTAGTTTTCAAATTTCAGGTTTTGAAAAAAATTTCTGGTTTGCCATTAATTTTTGAAAGAATGAAGGAAGAAAAAGAAAAGAAATTGGGAAGAAGAAGGTTTGGAATTGATAGAGGAAAAACAAATTAATTTTAAACATTTTCTTTATATGTTTAAATTTCAAACAAAAGAAAATGAAGGCCACTTGTTCATAAATTTGAACAAATGTCATCACACTTTTATTTTAGCTTACAAGTGTTGAAGATGCATTATCTTTGCTTTACAAGTGTTACTCCATTTAATTAGATCATTTAAATTATATATGTATTCATGAAGTATTTATATGCATATGAAATGTTTTTATATAAATAAGCTTTTGAATTTTAATAAATATACAAGTGTGATATTTTGTGAACATTTGTTTATAAATAGCTTATGTTTTAAGTTAAATAAATGTATTATATATTTTCCCTTAAATTGTGAAATATGAAATTTATATTTATATTTATGTAAATGTGAATCTAGTAATTTATTTACAAATTACTTATGTTTACCACTATTCTAGTTCAAGAGATAATTTTCAAAAAGAAAGTTTATTAATAACTTTATATATATATATATATTTATATAACCATTTTAATTTAAGCATTTTAAAGAAAACAAAATAAAACTTTTTTTAAATCTTATTTAAACTATCATATTTAAAAATAAATAATTATCTTATACTTTGAAAATAATTGAATTAATCTTAAATTAACTTTTAAAAAATATTGGATTTAAAAACAAAGCTTCACATTACAATATATTCATACATATATATTATCAATAGATTATATTAAATTTCAAAACAACTCCAAATTATAACAAATACATACATATATGTATTACAATCTGAAAATTCATTCTTTTATTTAAAACAAAAGATCTTCCCATTCACAATATATATATCAAATATGTATTATAAATAGAATAAATAATTTATTAGCTTTGAAAAATAATTCTTATCAATTTTAAATTGTAAAAAGATATTGATCAATATTGCCATATAAATATTTATTAACCTTTAAAAGATTAAATTTTCCAATTTAAATTAAAATTATAAAGAAAAATTATCAAATCAATTTAATTATAAATACAGATTATTAAATTGATATTGCCTAAAATTCTGGGTCGTCACAGGTTTTGTCAAAGGGAAGGGCTATTCTGTTAATTTCCTTTAGTTAATTTTTGAATCAATTCGGTAGTCTTTTAGAAAAGATTTTGATAAAGTTTACGGCAACCAATTAGATTTTCACAAATAGGAAAGTTAGTTGAAAAGAATCACTTAAAAGGCAAGAAAACAGTTTTGCGTATGTTTATTATTTTGAACCTTTCAATGGCTACCTTTCGACCTATACTTTCGCCTCTACCAAATCAAAACCAATACACAAGGTATCAAGGCTTTGGTACGTAAATGGAGTCGAAACCATGTTTTCGAAGGGGTCGAGACTAATTTTAATAGCTTTTTAAGGTCTTTTGTTTTACTATCCAAAGAAATGCCACTTGCCGTATTTTCCTAAGAATGATTTCGAAAGGGTTTAATAAAGCTTTCAAAGAAGTTGTCGCCTTTTTGTTTCAAAAGGGTAGCTTTCGAATGAGTTGCCTTATTTTTAAATCAATGCTTTCGAAAGGGTAGTATGATCCCAGTCAAAACCCTACTGCCGTCTTTATGCCTTTCGAAGGGATTGAAGTCATCAATGAGTTCGAAAGGTATCTTTTGTTTTAAAAATGTAATAAGCCACTTCCCAAAGCTTTTAAAAGGGCTCTAGTAGCCACATAAAGGTTTCGAAGGCAATGCCTTTGAAAGGGGTTTCGAAGTTATCCTTCCAAATGTTTTACTTAAGTGATTAAAGCTTTTGAAGGGATGGTTCCGAAGCTATCTGTTTTTCCCCAAACCCATTTTAGTGATTTCAAAAGGGGTACTTTCGCTTGTATTCACTTAGACCCAAAACGATAAGTTTAAGATTTAACTCAATGGTTTCGAAAGGGGTATTTTCAATGGTTTCAAAGCTATGATTTTATAAGTTAACGAGTGATGCTTCCATAGTTTAGAAAGGTATGTTTTGTTGGTTTCGAAAGATAAGTTTTGAAGTGTTTCAAAAGGTATATGCTTAGTGTTTTGAAAAGATGATTTGAATGGTTTTGAAAGAGGTTTTCCAATGGTTTCCAAAGTAAAGGTCTAAGTTCTCGAAAGCCTTAGTTTTCAAAAAAAGAACCCAATCTCAATTTTTAAAGGTAAAACCCATGGCATTAAAAGAGCGTTTAAATGATTTCAATTTGGAGTTTTTAAAGAAACTTTCCTTGATAATATAATAGGTTAAAGGGATTAACCATGTTTCAAGTGAAAAATGATTCCAAGGATATTAAACCATAAATGTTGGCATTATTTTTGTGTATATGCTTCTTCTATAAATATATTCACTAAGTAATGGACCTATAACTGTATTTTGGGGAGTAAGGGCAAAATAACTAGGTAGGTTGACCTAGTCGTGAATATGAGTAAAGTAGCTTCTGAATGAACAGAGTTGCATGCAGGAGGTCAGGTAGACCAAAATATAGGATGCCTAGAGGCCAATTAAGAAGTTGTCAGTTTAGATTGGTCCATAGTGAACCCATGAAAACTATGTTTAAAGAGGTTATTGGTGGGGCCAATAGGTTCGTAGTGAATCCATGAAAACTATATCCAGATTAAGTTATTGACAGAATTCAATAGGTTCATAGTCAACCCACGAAAACTATGGTATGAGGGAAGTTATTAAAGATACCAATAGGTTCAGGGAGAACCCATAAAATAATTAAATGAAGTATTGGCAGGGGCCAATAGCTTCTTGGTGGTCCCATGAAAACTATGAGACAAGACAAACAGTCCATAAACTTTAGTTAGGTTATTAGTGATCCCATGAGAACTAATAGGTTAATAATAACCCTAAAAACTATAACTATGACAGATAGTAAAATAAAAGGGGATGGGAAATCCAAAATGATTTACTTGTATGCACATCACCGTAGTATTTCAAATTGCTATGTTTTTAACCATTGTGGATGTAGGAGCACAGTATATGGTTATCATAAATTTTTGATGAGATACTCGTGAGGGGAAAACTCATTTCTCTAAGTGGCATAGTCTCATTAGATATCTAAATTGTTCGAGACGGTAGGTTATTATTCATACCAGGCTTTATATCTGCCTCGAAGTTTATGTTTTCCCCTTAAACTCTCGGGTTCTCATATAATTTTGAGTAGTTTCAGAGTTGAGGTTTTTAAATTCTCCTTAGACGAATAAGTTTACGAAGATGTGCAGGAGGCAAGCTACATAATAGGAGATCTTTTCGATTTTGATTCCTCTTTGTTTTGATGTAAAGGCAAAGTTGTTCAATTTCCTATACACACACACACACACACACTATGATCATCCAAGGGTCATCTTCATATGCCACTCTTGGCGTATGTTGTAATAATGATATTTTCTCGGAATATGGTTCTTGAATCTGGGATTATGTAATGAATTTGAAATGGAATATGAAAGTTGTTTAATGATTTTCAAAACTTTCCATATCCATGTGTTCTGTTATATCAATGTATCTAACATTATCGTATTTGATCGTCGAGGATTAATAACTATGGTTGACTGCAGCATCCGTAGTCATTAGTTTTGGACTTCCAAGTGGGATGTTACAATAATGAGAATGTTTATTTTATAAAGTGGTTATAAGGTTTTATAAAATAATTAGAAGGTGAATACTTATTTCTTAATGAAGGATTTAAGTATTATAAGAGCTTAAAATGACTTATAAAATAGTTTTATATTTTATAAAATAGTAGAAAAAAGGTTTTATATAGGGAAGATGTGATAAATGAAAGTTGGGTTTGATTATTAAATAACCAAATTGTTATATAAATATATGTGTGTGTGTATGTGTACGGATAAGTATACATATATTTATATTTATATTTGAAGCTATATAATAATCAATACAAATTTGATTTAAAATCGTTGAATGATATTGATTGTTAATGATCATTATTTTTTGTATGAGTATGCATGTTTGTATGGTACGGATTGGTGCATTCGTGTGCATCGAGCATAGGCTCGGTAGTGTAGAGAAGTGTAGTCATGCCACTAGAAGTGCACCATCATGATCTGGTGGCCTAAGCAAGCGAAAATTGTGTTAATGGTGAAGTAAACTAAAAACTTAATACTTCATGAACTCGGACCCCATAACGGAGTTAACCACATGCAACTTCGACCAAGCGACGAGGGAAAGACCTGACTGGATGAATGAATAGCCTGAAGGAGGAGGTGACATGAATATGCTATGTGAATGGAGGATGGAGCTTCAAAATTTTAGGCTCAGTGCCCAAGTGCCTGCTCAATCGATTGAGCTTCCCAACCAGTAGAATGAAGTCAGACGATTGCATAGGAATTCAATCTACATGCCAAGGGTTTGGACCCAAGATTTAGTTCTCACATAGCTTGGTCAACTGAGCTTTCCAACCAGTCGAATGAGTTCTCTTAGGTTGAGTTGTTTATCCTAGGTCCAGGGCATTTAAATTCAGAATGAACCCCCATTTTTCGAATGGCTTTGGGATGCTTTGTGATGACCATGAGATGCCTTAGCATGGCATTCCGATAACGTGATGACGATGTAGAATCATGTTCGTTAGAGGTACACGGGTGCACTGCATGATGCCGTAGGACTTTGAAGAGGCTTTGAACTACCCAGAAAAGAGGAAGGCAAGACAAAGCTTGGGGTTCAGATGCAATGTATAGTGATACACATGCGGTCAATGATGATTGAACACAATATCAATGTAGTGATTAATTACATGATTACGTTATGGTGAGCATGTATGATTAAGCTTAGTTAGTGCATTCCCCTTGGCCTTGACTTTGGGAAGAAATGTTTGATGAATGGTATGCATTATACTAGTGGCCTACATATTACGGATCATATAATAGAGACTATTCATGTTGATATACGACGAGGATATATATGTCTTGGTTGGGATAGGCCCATTTGATTACGCGATGTTAGTTTGATGCGTGCATATATTTATATAGTATCGGTATTCCTTTTTTGTCTCAATACTCTATTACACGAGACATGAGTTTTGTTCTCTTTTTAATTAAGGTGTATGCAAGTTATTTGAGAAATCTATAATGTTTAGAGAGGGATAACGATAATCGTCTACTATGAGATCATAGAACAACAAAGCTTTCTTTTGTGGGTACGGTGTGATCTACAAAGGTCCTAGTTATTTAGAATAGATTGAAAAACAAAAAATCCTGCTTTAGAGAATATGGCACACTAAATCCTGCTTCAGAGGGTACGGTGATTCTATTTACTATTGGGACTAGGTTTCAAGTATATAAAATAGTTTAAATATCACCAAAGCTTGATTCAGAGGGTATAGTAAGACCTGCACAAGACTATTTATCTTGAACTCTCGAAGAGAATCATCGGATCGCAATAGACATCTGTAGAAGACAACCCCTCAATACTAACGGGTATCAATTTGTACTTTGGTTGTCTTTCATTTCTATATTGTGTATTGTTAGTTGGATGATGTTATAGTTGTTAAACTTATTATTATTACATACTTTGCGATAAATCTATATTATAATCACCCTACTTTGGATGTTGAGTAACATTTATCATAGTCTGTTGTTATGTTTTCAGTCACATTATATTAGTTGTGCTGACTTTTTGATTTCAAGAGAAGAGCAAGATATGGTATGGTTCCATATCTCTTGTGATGGGCTTACTTGACATATGTATGGGCTGTCTAGAATACCCCAAAGTCATGTTTGTGAAGAGGACTGGATGTTCCTTATTGTTCCTTGTTCTATTTGTATATAGTTTTGATATACGGTTTTTTGAGGCAGCTCCCCTTACAACAGGCTTTATGTATAACCCTCATTTTTTCTTGGCCTATTTATGTCATGAATCCTCTCAAATACTTGATTTAGTAGTTTGAGAGTCAGGTGCTTTTGAGAATACACTATCAGTGTGGTGCATCTAAAGCTTTAGAGGAAAATATGATATTTCAAAGATGATGTTTGGACATTTATGTCATTCCTATATGAGACTTGTTGTATCGTAAGATTTATTCTTACTCTTTGTATTAATATTTGTTTATCAGTTACTTCTGCCAGTGTAATCTCTTATATTTTGTTAGTCCAATTTTGTTTATCTATATTAAGTATATTATATGTTATCGTTTTGATATGATATCGCATCATTGCATCAAGGTATTGTATTATGTTTCTACTTCTTTGTTTCTTTTCTCGATAGTTGTCTTTTGTGGCACTCAAAAGTTAGGCGCTGATGTAAGACCCTAAAATTTTTGGGCATTATGAAGGGCAGGTTCTTATACGTACATTGTTTTTTTTAATTAGGAAATTGAATGACATTTTATGCTTTATTTTGTGGTTTATATTACTGTATTGCATGATTTATTGTACATCATAATGCATAATATGGAGACTGTGTATATTTTAAGATGTTTGAATCTATGTCCATATGTCATGATCTTGCATTCGTATAGGAGTTGCATTAGTATTGTGCATTTTCATATGCCATATTCATGGCACATGTTGGTTTGATGGATGATTATTACTTATTTACATATACCTGACTATGACTATGTACTGTTCATTTTTTTCCATTGCTATATGTTGCTACGTAGATTTAGATTATAATGGATATCCATATGATATTGTGCCATATCGTTAGGAATTTTGAAAATGGATATGTATTATATAGATTGTTTGGAAGCTTTGTATGATATGGTTCGATTGTACGTATTACACATATACATGGTTGCTATAGTATAATTGAAAGCATGAGTTGCATTTTTCCATCTCTTGGAATTTCGAGAATGAAATTTTCTGAAGGATGAGAATACAATATCCCATAATTTTAATAAAAATAAAAAATACCTTAAGAAGGGAATTTCGGTAATTTTATATAAAGCTGAAAAGATGATTTTTTATAAATGTGGAAAATTTTAAAATCGGACCTTTCCATTGCATTAAGTAAAATATTCTAGCCAATTCATACATAAAACATCAGAAATGTATAATGTATAAAGGAGATATGAATTACTTATTATAGCATGTGTTACGAAGGGAAACAGATCAAGGGTGGGGGCCGACGAAATTTCATGTTTTGTGCCTATATAAAGGCTATTTCTATCTTTAATTCATTATCTTCCATTTCCTTTCACTTTATAGCTACCACTTCTCTAATTTTTCATACTTTCTTCTTCTTCTTCCTCAAAAGCCACTCCTTAAAACAAATTAATACCCAAATACAAATAAAAATAGTGAATACAAATAGATAAATAAAGAGAGAGAAAATCAAAACAATAACAACCTATGTAGATGGAGAGTAATGCTAGTTCAAATTGGATTAGAAGGGAAATTTCTTCAAACAACATTCAAAGGTAAGTGGATTTGTCTATAATGTGATTATGATGTAGATAAGCGTTGAAATTTTTTTCATATAGCAATTTAAAATTATAATATGATCTTTGATTTAAATTAATTATTTTTAATCAGAAATTTATGAATTGAGATAATTGGAAAACCTTAGGCAATGATTCGATGATATAATTATTAAAATTTTAGTTGAGTGTAAGTTCGGTAAAATTCATCTCTAAAACATATAGTTGTGAATTATGTAATAAACTAAATTGGTAGAAATAAATATATGCACACATTCCTTAGAAATGAGCTAAATTAGATTTTATCAATTTTGAATGCAGTTGAATATGTAGATAAACCATTAGGTCACTGCATACAGTTATAGGATAAAATGTATAAATGGCTAAAAAAGATAAATTATACATAGATAAAAATTAAAATTGAGATTGTATGATTTCAAAGTTCATATGTAAAATTGAAAAAGGACAAAAGTTAAATAATTAAAACTGAACCAAAATGATAATTTAAACATGTTGGAAAATCAAATTCCTGCAAATCCAATCGAATGAAATTAAATTCAGTCGACTGAAATTGCCATGCAAAGCCCTAAGTCTAATCCACAAGTGAAGAGTTCATTTTTGGGGTAAACATTGATTGGCTATAGGAGCCAATCGACTAAAAACCTTTAAACAGCTCAGGTTGAACCTAACATAGTGCAAGCCAAGAAGGATGGATCGGAGAAACTGGTTTCAATTTGTTAACTTGCAGGAGCTCACATAACTACATGAAGTTATGCAACATGATGGATCGATTTCATCTTTATGACATACCTAGGTTCATACTTCATAATGTTGTATAACGTGACACTCAATGTGATGCATGATTATTCACAATTAGGGCCTCCGTTGTTACTATGATGTTTACAGTCGCATGTCGATGGTTGTGTGCGGAAAATGGAGATATTCATGTCAATTGGGTTTATGTCGTTCAGTGTATGTACCTATGGAAGAAGTCAAATTATTGACCCTTCTATGCTGTTAGTAGAAGAATGAGGGGCGTAGGGCATATAAACTGGTGAGGAGGTTACCCAATCCTTAGGTGGCAACTATCACCAGGTTGTGTATTCGATGAGATAGCTCGGGCACATACGATGTATACTCAGTGTCGTGCGACTTGAGTAGTTTACCATTAAGAGTGTTGACTCAACATATAGTTAGCTGATTTACTGTTAAGACGTATGCTATGAGTATTCCTAGGTCATCTTCATTTAGGCATATAAAGGATATTTACCTAAAGTGAGTAAATTGACTAATTCCTTACACATAGTTCATGTATATAAATAAACACCTTAGGTTGTGTAGATTATAATTCACTCACCATACCTTTTATAATCCTCTCCATTCCTTCCTTTTAAATATCTTTTATAGAAGGACATGGTAGTTGGTGAAGTAACCCAGATAAGATGCATGGGGTAGGGGATATGGCGCTTTGAAGAAATATTTATTTACAGTCATTTTCTTACGTACCTTGTTATGACCTATTATACTTATGTTGTATTCCTATTTGGAACTCTTTTCATATAATCCTTGCATAGACCATGGTATTTTGGGACAGTAATTATCCTTAGTACTTATATTTTATTCTTTCTATTGTGATATTTGAAAGTGTAGGATATGTTAAAGTTATATTTGTCTTTGTACCGTGTAAATTGTATAAACCACAAAAACCTATGATTTCTACTTCTTGGCATGATGCTGGTTCAAACACTATATTTGGTCTTTTAATTGGTGTACTTGGAAGAGTGGGTCGTTACATGGCATTTTTGTAAACATCGAAAAAAACTAATCTATTTACTTTAAAAGTAATAATTTTTTACTAACCTGATACCTTTAAAATTCTTTTGGTTAAATAAATCTTTTTAGAAACCTTTTACAGGAAAAAAGAGAAAATTTCTCTTCTTTCCCAAAACACTAATTTTTATTAATTATGCCCATGATTACCTTTTTGTAATTAAAAGTTCACTTCGTAAAATAATTCATATCAAAACGAACATACTAAGGAAAAACCTCTAAAAATTTACAAAAATCATAATTTTCGTTTTTTATCACATATAAAATTTCGAAGCAAAATAATTATTTTCATAGCTTAATTAATTGAAATCCAAAATTAATAATTTTCTCATCTTAGAAAATTCATAACAAACTCACACTTAACCCCAAAATTATGAAATTAAAAACTCATCTACAACATATTGTTTCCAACATCATATTAAAAATCAAGGCAATTGGAGGTCAAAGTCTAGATTTTTAAATAAAAAATCCTTGGGAAAATTCCATAAAATTTACAAATGATAAACTCGAATTCTGTAATTGATTATCGAATCACAATGCATGATTTCACAACATATAAGTTCATATTCCTTCTAAAATTCAAATCGAACGCATTAAATATAAAAGAGATGAAAATATTCTTCACCTTAGAACTTATTGAAATGTAGAGATTTTCTTTATGTTTCTTAATTTATCACATTATTTATTTAATTGTCGACTAATTAAATTTCTGAAACAATGTGTTATACTACAAGTAGTGCGGTCATAGCCTCTCCTCCTTATAAAAAATTCATCCTTGAAATTCTGATAAGTATAAACTATCTTACACATCAATCATGCAAACATGTATCACAAGCACAAACATCATACATTGTAAGAATAATTAGTCAAAAATTCTATGTAATCATATATTGAACATACACCAAAATAACTCAAGATAAGCCTCTTTAATCCGATCCTCAATTTCTAAAATACAATCTCGTTCATCATCACTTCATTGGACCTTTACTAACTTGATACCTTATTTCTAAGTTCCTTCATATATCTATCCACTATATAAATAGGTTGCCAGGTGATAATCATATCATGCTTCACTACTAAATCATCCAAATCATTAGTTCCATAGTATTCACCAGATCATACATGTACTTACTTAAGTGAGATACGTGAAAAACATTATGGACTCCTAATATTCGATAACTGGATGCGATACGTGAGTTTCCAATTCTCTCTATAATAGGCAATGAACCAATATATCTTAGTGCCAACTTCCCTGACTTCTCAAATCATATAACACCCTTCATGGGTGATACAAAATCTCAACTAAGAAATCCAGGTCCTTACGTTTTTATTTATGTAACTTTTCTATCTTGATTGAGCTTCTTTCAACCTTACTCGGATTTAATCAATCTTTTTGGTTGCCTCTTTTATCGAATCTAAACCAATCATTGGTCTTTTACCTCTCACTAACCAATGTGTTGGTGATTTGCACAACCTTTCATAAATTTCTTTAAAATGTGTTATCCTATACTAGCCTGATAACTATTATTATAGGAGAAGTCGACTAAGAGCAAACAGTTTTCTCATTACCCTCCCAATTCTAGTACACAAGCCATCAACAAATCTTCAAGTATCTTATTAAGCCTTTTCATTTTCCCATCAGTTTACGGATGGTAAGTCATACACATCTTTAGCTTAACACCTAATACATTTTGCAAGCTCTTCCAGAAATTACTAGTAAATAAAGAATCTCTATCACTCACAATGCTACTTAGTATTCTATGAAGTCTATCAACAATCTTCATGAATAATTTCACCAAAAATTGTGTCATCCTTACCAACTTAATAGGTAAAGTGTGCACTTTTAATTACCCTTTCAACCACTACCTAAATACTTTCTTTTTCTTTATTCAACCTTGGAAATCATATATAAAATCCATCAATATAGTCTCATTTCCATAGCAGCACTTCTAAAGGTTAAAGTAACCCACTTGACTGTTGGTGCTCGAATTTTACTTTTTGGAAATTCAAACATTGCTTCACCCATAAGCCTACATCTTTCCACATTCCTTTCTAGAATAGACTCTTCTTGGTATCTTGGTACGCATTTGTACCACCAAGATGAATAGTAAACTTCTATCGATGACATTCTCTAAGAACTTCCTTCCTTAAACTATCCACATTCGGAACAAACAACCATCCTTTCTTTCTTAAACATCCTCTTGGTCAAGTGCAAAGTTTTTTAAATCATCAATATGGTTTCCCACTTCTTGTTTCTTAATTCATTCGGCTATTAATGGATTATCTTTTTATCTTAAAGCAATCTTTTCAATTAATACCGATCGAACTTCTAAGCAAGTGACTGTCATGGTATTCTAGTTATAATTGGCCATCGACCTCATTATTTATGTATGTATGTGTGTATGTATGTATGTATGTATGTATGTATGTATGTATAAAACTCTAAAAGAAGCAAACATCTCTAAATCATTCCATTCAGCTAAGAATGCCAATACAACATTATGATGTTTTATACTAAGTGCATCAGCAACTTCATTTCCTTCCCCAGCGTATACTCAACCACAAAGTTATGCTGCTAAAACACCTTTATTATCTCACATTCAACTCTTTTGAGGGAATAATTTTAAGCCCTTATGATCCATAGACAAGTCGAATCATTTTCCTTAAAGATAGTGCTTCCACGCCTTCAATGCAAAGATTATGGTTGTTAACTCCAAACCACAAGCAGGATATTAGACTTCATGTGGTCGAGATATTGAGAAACAAAGGCAGTGACTCCGTATTTCTGCATCAGTACATCTCTTGACCCTGTTCCGCGAGCATCAGTATACATAACTAGGTCCTAATTCCCATCTAGCACACTTAACATGAACGCATTGGTCAATAAATTCTTTAGCTTATTAAGTGAAACTTCACATTTATAGATCAAACAAACTTTACGCCTTTCCTTGTTAATTTAGTCATTGATGTTTCTATACAAAAGAAATCCTTAATGAATTTCCGATAGTAGCCAGTCAACCCCCAGAAACTTCTAATCTTAGTTACAGTCTTAGGTCTTCTTCGATCATCAATAGCTTCGATCTTCGATGGAGCCACAGATAATCAATTCTCGGAACATGACCAAGAAATTTGACTTCCCTTTTACAAAAATGAAATTTTGAAAATTCACCTTTACCCAATTTTTCCTCGGCATATCAAGCACTACACAGAGATGAGCTTCTTGCTCTCGTTTATTCTTAGAATATATCAAGATGTAATCAATAAACACCAACAGGAATCTGTCCAAATGCTCTTATAAGGTTCAATTCACTAAGCCTACAAAGAAAGCAAGTGCGTTGGTAAGTCTAACGGGCACTATTAACCACTTAAACGGACCTATCTTTTTTGAAATGCCACTAAGGAAACTCTCCTCTACCACTCTTAATTGATGGAAACTTATTTCTAAGTCCAATTGTAAGAACATCTTGGCTCCACTTAATTCATCGAACAAATCATCTATTATAGGCAAATGATAATTATCGTCTTCTCATTAGCCTTCTATAATCAATACATAACCTCAAAGATCCATCCAGTTTCTTGACGATCATAATTGTAGCTCCTTAAGGCATACTACTTTATCAAACAAAATTATTCCATTCCTATTTCACCAGTTGCACCTTTAACTCCATCTTTGTAGGTTCCATTTTTCTAGGTGGTGTACATACAGGTTTAGCTCTATATGTGGATCACTGACACCTTAGACGTCCAATATACTTGTGTAATACGCTACCGCGATACCCGGCCAACATAGGAAGATTGTCAGGGATTGTAAAGTAAATAAAACAATCACAAAACCTGTCATATATCTCATAGAGCATGGATAAAATATAGTATCAATCATAGATATAAAATAGGCGAGATGGAAATATAACTAGATGAACTATCGCATATCAGAGAATAGGTTCAATGAAGTTATATAAACCAAAAGTAGATTTTATACGGCTGATAAATAAACCCAAATATCTATCTCTAAATAATTAATTCAAAAATCGTAATAGCTCCATAGTATTTCATAACGAGAATGGTAAAAGCTCCAAAAATAGTGAAGTATATGTGAAATGTAACCTCCTGTTAGTCCACTTGCACACGCTGCACGCTATGTCACACCTGCTATATAGTATACTCGTTTAAGAGTACCAGATATAATAAGAAGCAAAGCATAAAACCTCAAGTTAGACAATGGTTTGGTGTGAGCGATAAACAATCTCAAAATACTATGAAGATCAATATAATTTAGGACAAATGGTATGGAGAATCATGCCTATCCCGTCCATACATCTAAAGAGTCAGCACAAAACAGTATATGCTAATCTATAATCATCATAAGTGTGTACTACTTCCTAAGTCCAATTTCGGGTGTCTGGGTATCCAATTCCATAATACCTACATCATGTGACATCCCTAAAATGAGAAACAAAATATAACAAATGCAGAATCCATCAAACAATCCTCACAATCACTCATATGTGTTGGACATATGATTCCTCGTGCGACTATCAACTGTCGGAGATTAATAGAAAATTCTAGATTTCTCAATGCTCAAATTCACACCACTCAAAAGGCCAGGAAACTACACTCAACTTCAAAAAGTCCAAGGTTCATATCCATTAACATCGACTTAGGATCCATCAACATCGATCCAAGTGTGTGTCCTCACCTACCCCTGATTTTCGAGCATACTTCGAAACACTCCGATTATTAATGATCCCCATAACGAATGGCCTTTTCGACCCCCGAATGTCGACATTAATATATCCACAGTATTCATGTGCTGAGCACCAAATGCCAAAAAGAAATAACATTATAGTAAATGAAAAAGGGAAAAAACAGAACAAGAAAAATGAACATAATATCAGAGTCTCACATACGGAACGATAATATATAATATCTCAAAATATATTTACCAAAAAAACTTTAATATACCTACCACCATCAGAGAAAACTAACGTATCAGAAGCTTGGGTAGTTATAACAACATGTCCTCATAAATTCTAATAGATGCAAAACAAGTAATACAGTGAAAATAAATATGTGAATATGTCTTGGAGGCATCTAGCTCATTTTCTAAATCATCAAAGCGTCCATGGCTAAATATGGAAACATACTCTGTACAAAACGAGTATTATAAGAGAATAACACCCATATCAGTTAAGTAAAACAATGTGAGAAACTCAAATCATATGGATTTCTATATGTATAAAATCCTTCAAAAAGAAAGGTATCTTGTAATACCACACCGCAAATAAACACATATGGGTTTCCACCTTACAATAAGCAAATCATATGTATCAAAATCTGATGATATTATATTAATGTCTATGGTGTTAAATATAAACAATCAAGTAGCTGTGATGCATGTAAATGTATACCATAACAATAATAAGCATACAATCAGAACCGCTAAGGCATGTTCGCTAATTGTGTAGGATTATATGGAAGTGCACTCAATACCTCAAGAATGGTCCTCATGCGCAAGGAATAGGGATATCCTTCCGAAGCACCGTACATCCCTAGTGAATGCATCATAGGAAAACGTAGCTGGTCTTACTAAGATCTAGTGCGTCGCACCCACATGCATATCCATATAAGCATCTCTAGAATGGAGTCGCATGCACCCTATGGATTTTCCAACCTTCTGTCTATGTCTCATATCTCTGGTTTCAGCCATCACCGCTGGTGAAGCTACATCCAGCATTCACACACATGAGTCACCACTCGAACATATCTCAACACACGATTCCCTAACTCGAACAGATCTCAGAACCATACATGGATTCCCATATCTTAACAGATCTTAGAATCACACATGGATTCCTACATCCTAAATATATTACGAATAAAAACATGTGTTTTAGTATCTCAAATTGATCTTGAATCTTCAAAAAAATTCCAACATCTCGAACCAATCACAAACCTCTTCCAAAATATAGAACACGTACATGGTTTTGGAGTGGTTATGGTTTTGAGTCATCTCATACAAGTACACTCCCCTCCTTACCGAATGCTCCCAATTAATCGATCAATTTCTAGTAAATTCAACTCTGGTTCTTTTGGAAATAAACAGAGAATATATAAAAGCAGAGATCGCTTCCTAACCAAATAGGGTCAAATTTCCTTATCATTTGTCCTAGAAGAGCAAGATGAGTTTATACGTACAGTATAGCATCATCAAAGATAACTGTACCATATAATCCCCATGTTTCTTCTAGATATTTCTAGAACTATATTTGGTTAACTTCAACAATAATTAGAATAATTGCATAAGGGAAACTAAGTCCTCATATACTTTTCATACACACGGAACAAACAAAGCATGGTCAACACAAAAAACACGACCAAGTCATACAAACGACTTATAGTCCCCTTTTTAATTAATCTTCCTTATTAATTAAAAACCTCTTTAATTAGTAAAACTCTTTTTTTTTACTTGGTAAACTTCTTTGTTAAATTAAAATTCGCTATTTAATCAAAAATTTCATATTCATTTATACGTATTTCAATACTCTCAAAAGTATTCATATACTTACCTCATTGGTATAAGTATATTCACAAATCCATAACAAGTTTTACTTACTTAAAACGCAATCAAAGAGGTTAGAAACAAATGTTACTCAAACATTGTTGCTATAAACCCCTTCTCTTTTATACTTTAAAACTTATACTTTCTATCTTTTTTTCAAAGATTCCATACTTGTTATTATCTTTAAAAATTCCATTATTAAAGATCTAAGTATTTTCCAGAACCATTTAACAACATTTTAACATTTTAAAATATTAGTCGAAGGTTTAAAAACAAATGTTACTCAAACATTATTTACAACAAACTCAAAATACTTCTCTTAATCCTTATCTTTAAAACTATCATTAAAGATTAAATTGCATTTATAAGGGTTTAAGACCACTGTTACTCAAACAATGTCATAATTAACCTAAAACCATTTCTCTTATAATTACTTTAAAATGTTCCTCATTAAAGTCATGATTACAATCCCAATTATAATTACTTATCCTTACATTAATTTAATCAATTAAGGTACTTTCACTTGACTTCACAAAATCACTTATTTTAACAAAAAGTGTTAAAATTCCAATTTTCTTTATTACTTTAAAGATGGCTTAATTTACTTTTCAGACTTATGTATTTACTATAAACCTCTTTAAATGATATTTATATTACATAAACTTTAAATTACTTTAGTAAAATAATTACTAATTTTCTAAAAGTAAT
Organism: Allium cepa; assembly: GCA_030765085.1. NCBI lineage: Eukaryota > Viridiplantae > Streptophyta > Magnoliopsida > Asparagales > Amaryllidaceae > Allium > Allium cepa. The sequence goes on along the minus strand of CM060938.1, from coordinate 396,111,539 downwards.
ACATATACTTAAATCTGCTTCAAAATACTTCAAAATATGGTTTAAAACTTTACCTATAATATTGCTTCAAAATACTTTGAGTTATATTTATTTAAAAACTATAAAATCAAGTTTTATAATTTAAAACCCTTTCCTTTGAAATTTAGAAATAATTATGAAACATATTTAAACTGTACACTTCTTATTAAAATGCTTTAACAACTTTTCACAAACTTTTTTCAAAAAGATTTAGGAAAAATATCTAAACTAAAGCCCTTTATACTTTACTAAAACCTAGATTTCAACACCACTTTGTTTCACAATTTTGATAACTTTCCAAACCAATTCCTTTTGGTTAAACACATCCAAAATATGATTAAAGAACAACCCAATATGTATATTTCCATAATATATCCACATTTATACTAATTTAACAAGTGTTAAATGCAGGAAATTTCAAAGTGCATTTATAGCGACAACTTCGCTTCAACCATTTGAATTTCCAACTAAATCAAACAACAACATCAAAAATTTAAACAAAACTGTGCCACAATACATGTTATAAAGAATAAAAAGATATATTATACTACATATATTATTGTCCTTTGCTTTCAAAGCAATGAGGGGTCCAAAAGTAATAAATTGCATTATTCGTTAAACTATTTATATTTTAACAAAACAACAACTGTATCACAACAATATACAAATCAACTGACGAGCAAAAGAACGCAATCTCAAACAAATCCAAGATGTAGATAATCCTGATACGAGTGTAATGGTGAAGACAGCGTATCGATTGGACCTTGTGTGCAAAATTTATCAATTTTATAGGAAATCGGATTTAAACTTTATAAATTAATATAGTTATAATTAACTTTACCTTAATTGTTGTCTTCCCTCTCAATCTAAAAATTCGTCCACACTATACATGCCCAAATCATACCCACCAAGCTGTGCACACATACATAATGGCATGGAGCTCTGGTTGGCAAAATCGAATGTCGTTGCCTCCGACGATATTCTCTTCGCTTAAACTTCCTGGCGCACCCACCCATGACCCGCTAGGTTGCTCTTACCCAAACCCGACTTGTAGCTCTGTACCACATCCTACGATAGTCGCATCTCACCATAGCCACTTCTAGATCCTTCGACCATCACCAATCATCTTACCTCACCACGACGAACCGAGTGGCACTATACATTCTCCTCTAGCGCTTTGAATCAATATGCGACCTAAGGACACTTCACGCGACTGTGTATTGTAGCGATTTACTATGGGTCACCGCCCCACCCTAATAACCACCACCACCACTTTCCTTTACACGACTACCCTAAATGCACCTTTTCCATGGCTTATCTCCCCTTCAATCAACCAAAATCCACCACCTTAGCTTTGATGTCAATTAGTCGAGCAACCCTAAGCACAATCGCACACAAAACAACACACACTGGTTTGAAGCTCTCACTCTCATGAAGCCAAAAAATCTAAAATCGATCGTTTTCAGCGCTCCTAGCTCTCAAAACAATTTAGGGAAGAAGGTGACTGTGGTTCATTTTCTTTACAGCAAAATAAATAAAAGAGAGAGGGAGAGAGTAAAGTGGAAAAAAAGGGTTAAGTGTTGGGGATTTATAGAAAAATAAATGACATATTCAATGTCTAAAATTTTCGAGCTCACATGACCATACAACTTATCTGATCGCCGTGAAATTCGTCAGCATATAACAACTCACTATTTCAGATCAACGACACTGGTTTCATCAAAATCTAAGATAGTGCCCCGACATGGAAATTTCACATGTTAATTAAAATGAGTTATTATTAAAAACAGTTCAACCCCTTTTGATAATAAATTAAAAGTTTACCTTATTCATTTATTATTTAAAAAATATAATAAGCTTTAAAAATCATTGTAAAATTACATCCCAGATTTAAATATTTAAATAATTAAATAAAAAGCATTTGAAATTCCGAGTCATCACATTCTCCCCCTTAGAATATTTCATCCTCAAATTACTGACATGAGCAACAAAAGCAACAATCACACATTAATACCTAACGGTATTGCAATCACTAGCAACTGAAGAAACAATCACATAACAATACTACATAATACTACAGTCACTAGCAACCAAAGCTCACGGTTTGCCTAGGTTCAAAAACCTTCCCATCCTACAAGGATGAAAAATAACCTATTAAGCGTACCTTACACTTAACAGTCTCAGGTTATTACTAAATCGATCATTCATGATACCTTAGAATAATTCGAAGAGTCATTCTCCAAACTCTCTACAAGCCAACACACATAGCGTAAAAATATTATTAAAGACTGTACGACGCATATATATATATACATTTTCCGTAGACGATAAAAATCTAATCACTTCAGTGTAGACTTTAATCCAGTTCCTTGACTAGAGCACTCCATTCTCTCAAATAGCTACAAACTATAATAGAAAACTTTGGGATCATATTAAAAATATGTATCAAGTGTTCGCCATAATGAATCGAGTGAAAAAAATCCTAACTGGACTGGTATAAAACACCTCGAAATCTATAACGGCCTGCTATTTCGAACAATTCAAATTGAAATCATCCACACATGTCAGACTTGAATTTCTTAAAATAACAGATTATTAATTTATAATTGGCAAAACTTAGCATATACAGTAAATAAATCACTCACAGAATCACAGATGCAGAGTAATATAACAATAAGCAATGGAATAGATAAGTTGTAGTTCATGAAGCTACTACAGAACATCAGAGTCTGAGATAAAATACAACAAAAATTCAATACATAGAAATCTCTAATATATAAGTAAATAATGAGTCTAAACAGCAACAATAGGAAATAACTGAAAACCGAATAGGAATAAGACAGATTTTCGAGAAAAGCTCCAAGCTCCAAAGGTGAGTCTCAAATGCTGTGACACTCAGTCTGACTCGAGCATAAAGAAAACACAAAACACTTGAGTCAGGATTAACATTCTTATGCTAATAAATTGACTCAAGTGAAATGCTAAGTGAAATGCAATATAACTTAAAGGATGTTTAGAATTCCCATCCTTTAAGGATCCGTGAAACTATCTACATAAATAGTACAATGTGCTATATAGATAATGTCTATAGTAAAGTAAAATATAAAACTAGCGTTAAGGCATTACCCACATACCCCTTAACACATTTTTATATATTCCCGTAGTCTACATAAATACTGTAAGCTCCACCAAACTAGTGGGATACTCAATGAGCACTCTATAGGTATGGTACAAACCAATTCACAAAAGGCGTGATAAGGCATGTAACAAGGCACGCGAGACAATATCAGTGTAGAATTATACCGTTTGCACTTCCGGACTGCTGGTAACGCATAACAGCTACTACCGTCTACCTCGAGACACACTCCCAAATCAAAGGTGCACCAAATCAAATCACGAAGTAATAGAAAGCTTTTGAAGAAATGTGCCCGATAGGAGGAGAGACCACTTGGCCCGGTATAGCTCTTGTTTCAGCCACATCAATCTGACTCGAGGGAGTCAGGGCTGTGTTCATACCTCAACAGACATTCATCAAACCATCCTACTTCATTCTGGATTCCCCACCACGTACACAGTTGTTAAACTGGTTTTCGGTATTGGCAGAGAGTATGACAATATCTGATCCCGGTCTCTTTAATAATCAAACACATATTTCACACTGTACTCATTGTCATTTCAAACAGCTTATACTACATATCAAAATATCATATTAATTTCAAAATTATGTCACTTTCGAAATCATATAACTTTCGAAATCATTATTTACTTCGAAATCATATTCATCTCCAAAATCATAACCACAAAATAGATTAAACCATCATATTAAAGTATTCGCATTTAAATCCGTAGTCTAAATCATAACAGTTCCCACTTAAACAGTTTGAATATAGAAAGTAATATATATATATATAGGCATAATTATTCATTAAAATAGGTTATAGATTAAAATAGTTTATGTATTAAATAGTTTATGTATTAAATAGTTTATGTATTAAATAGTTTATGTATTAAATAGTTTATATATTAAAATACATATATATTTAAAATTGTTTATAAATTCAAAATAATATATTTAAAATAGTTTATATATTTAAGAGAGTTTATCGAAAATAGTTCCAAATTAGAATTGTTTCTTCCAATTCCACAAATCAATTCAAATCAACTTTAGTTCCAAAATTAAACTTAAATCAATTCCAGTTCGACCATTTCAATTAAAAGGGTTTATTTCAAATTTTCAAGAAAAGCCTTTTTAATTAATATCGATTTCAAATCCTGATTGAACTACAAATTTAAACTACTTCCAACTCAGTAGGTTTCAAATTTAAATATTCATACAATTTCCAATAACTCAATTTGATACATTTCATTTATATTTCAAAATTCGACTTTAATTTATATTTAAACTTGAAAATATTCACTTAATCATTTTTAATAACATTTAAATAAAATATTAAATTACAAATTTAAATCAAATTTGAATATCTAACTTCAATTATATTTAATTTGAAATCATTCACTTAATCATATTTTATAAATATTTAATTTTTTCAATTACAAATAAGAATAAAAATTATATATCTAATTACAATTTTATTTAAATTTTAAATATTCATTAAATCACCTTTATCTAAATCAAGTTATTAAGTTATAAAATCATATCCTTAAAAACATCAAAATCAATAAGTTTCTAATCAATATTTATTAAATTTTATTCTTTAATCAATTAATTTACAATTCAAACTCAATTTACCTTTCCAATCCAAATTTTATTAAATTTATTACAAAATCTATTTTAAAATATTAATATAAATTGTAAATAAATATTTAAAACATATTATATATATATATATTGGTTAAATTAAATTCTTACTAAATTTTAATATATTAATTATATTTAAATTAAATCTTATTTTACTAAATATATTGTATAAAATCTTATTTTATATATTTAAAACAAATTAATAGTAAAATATAAAATTTTATATTTACAAAACTTAACATATAAATTTAAAATTTCCAAACGTATAATTTAAAAGCTAAATTTTACAAATATATTAAAATAAAACTTTATATTATATGTAAAAATCAATATTCATTAACACCCATATATTTTCTTTTCAAATTTCTGGAAATCATTTAAAATACACAAACGGTGTCCATATATAATTTTTTATTCTATGGTCAAGTGATGTAGATATTTATCATTTATATCTGCAATAATCTATATTTACGGGTATATATCATTTCAACCTACAATCCTAAAATTTAAAAATCAATAAAATCGCTTGGGTTTATTATTTCAACCCATAACGATTTTCCCTAATCCATAATATCGTTCGGATATGTATCAGTTCAAACCATAGAGAATTTCAAAACTAAAAGGGAACTTATAGAGTGAGAACAACAAATAATAACATATCAATTACAAGAATATATAATGATTAACAATTTAAATTTAATATATATACACAAATAGGATATGATGTCATATGTCAATTAACATCGGTTAACAAATTTTTAAATAATAACATATCATATTCAATAATTAAATATCTAACAATTTAAATTTAACAACATATTTCAATCGTCATTTCATATGAAATCAGTTTACTAAATATAAGAATGTTAATTGTGAGTGATTGCTCACCTTTCGAGGATACAGAAACAACAAGAACAAAGAAGGTGACTCGGATACGCATATGGAACAACGACAAGCCAAGAGCCGCTGCGATGAATTCTGGACACAAACATGCGGCGAATAACTGGAGAGCAACAAGGTAGATAAATTGAATTTGAATCAATGAAAATAGAAATATATAGATGTAATATACATATATACCTTCTTTTCCCTTTCTTTTTTTTCAAAGAAGTAGAAGGCTAGGAGCTCGAGTTCATTTTAGCATATTGTCTCACATGTGCATTTCGTGAAAACAGCACAAAGAGGAACAAGTGTGCATGACTGCCAAAATAACTATGTTATCACCGAGCGTAGTTGCTCAAGGTTGCATGGTGTCTGACTGGTGCTGAAAGGAGGGGCTGGTCTCAGCGTGCTTAGTCTGGTCGAGGAAATTGGCTATAGGGGTAAGGAAAGGAGGTATGGGTTGCTATGGAGGAGGTTTGGAGTTAAGTAGTGGCATGGCTGGTGGAGTGTGGACAGACGGTGAAGCCTGGGTGGTTGCGTTACATAGCATTCTTGGATATTGGTTGCTGCTCGCATGGCTTTGGGTGACTCGGGTTTTGGGCAATGGGAGCAAGGTGGCGACAGGCTATGGTTGTGGCTGAGTGGTGGAATGGCCGAGGTTGAGGCCGAAGTAGCGAAGCAGTTGTACGGAGGAAGGCTACTAGAGTTTAGGCTGGCAGGTCAGGGGCTAGCTGGAAAGGCGATGGAGGAGGTGCCACGATGATGTGGGTTTGGCCGCGAATGGGCATGACTGTCAGGTTTTGGATGATAGAACAGGAGGAAGCATGGTGCAGCGAGGCAGATCCAGTGAAGTTTGGTCAGGTTCAAGGAGTTTTGCAGGCTTGAGGGGATAGGAAGGTGGGAGAGGTTGTGCTGACGAGAAGAAAGGCGAGAGTAGGTTCTTGGAGATAAACAATTACAACTATATAAATTATTGTTTTTTCTTCTTCAAAAGAACATGGCAGAACGATAGAGAAAGGACAAGAGAAAATGGAAGTGAAAATATGAGCCGGCATATAAATTGAAACCAAAGGGAATAAAAAAAAGTCAATATTATTTCTTGTAATTTAAACGATTAATGGCTATTGATATTATACGGTGGATAACGAAATGACATAGGAACCAAAAAGGATTGAATGTGAAACCAGTACGACTAGTCATTTTCAGATTTCGCCATGCATCAGATGCCGAAATACACTAATGAACACACTACGGAGATTAGCATGACAAGATGAATAAAATGGTAAACAAATATCAACGGCATGATCAAACTATCAAAACTCGATATTTGCTGCCAAAACTACAGCTAAAACTCAAAAATAATATAAAACAGAGCTGGAGCATTTCAAATTTGGCGAAACAGAATATAACGTCTCGCTTAGAAATTGATTTTTTATTTTATTATCTAAAAATATTCAAATCTCAAAAATATTTTATTTCCATCAAATTAACTGATTTAAATATTAAATTGAAAATATCACAACCAAACTAACTTTCATATTTGCATATGAAAACCTTATAGTTGCTACGTATAAATAGATGTATCATAAATATCAAATTTTCATTGCAAATTTTATTAATTTTATTATTTAATTTCTTGAAAAATTTAGTTAATTACATTATTCAATTGTTAAAATTTTCGGATCGTTACAAAATCCATGTACTCGAATACTAGACCAAGAACCAACATGCAGATAAAATAATCTACGTACAACTTATATACTCTATTCAATTGTTCCTTAACTACACTAATTACTTTTCATTTTAATTCACATTCATTTTCACTTATAGAACGTTCCTCAATATTATAATCATTTCAAAAGGCCACAACTTCATTTTAAAACTTTTCAAACTTAAATTCAGATTATATATTACTCCACTATATCCTAGTATTATATACAAAACAGTCTTATTCATTTTACTCATTAAAAATTATGATGAAGGACCAAAATAAATTTGGATCTTATCACCGAGTCAACCTTCTAGACCTCATTATCTGTCGAGCTAGTTAAGTAGCCAGGAAGACTTTAATTTTGTATCCAAACTCAAAACTGGATTCTACTTTTCTTTGACAACCCTAAGGTAAACACGTGTACTAATTGGTCCAATATTATAGATTGTTCTACCTAACAAAGATGATCTACAAATTAAAACTTGTTTAAATTTTACTATCTTTCAATTTAAGAGTTACAAAAACTCAACTTTATATATTTTCAAAAAAAACACTTAGCTTCATGTTCTTAATTAATTCAAAAGTTTTTTACGGTCCAAAATCATCGAAAATTCTATTTCATTTCAATAATTGAAATCTACTAATCAACCGATCAAACAGGATGCATAACCAAATTAACCTAATGCATAGGATACTTGAGTTCATACTACAACTTAACAGAAAGCTTGAGAACTAAGCACGAGGTTTTATTTCAATCATTTTAAAATAATGTATACTTATTACTTTTGTATATCAATTCATACTTTTGGGATTTGAAAATCAAAATTTGTTTTACCAAAACGACTATAAAGCAAAACTACAATAGTAGCACCCCTATTTTGAAACTCAAAAATGAACGCTGATGATGTTGCAGTCATCATCGGGATTATTTTCTAAGGATAGAAGTGAGTTATTACTTTCTATCCCATTTGAAACCCTTTTGACAATATTTCTGTTCGTAAATATTTTCAATAGTATTTGTATTATTTTCTCTTCCCAAACTTAGATTTTTTTTTTGCAAAAACACCAGGATTTAAGTTCTTAAATTCTAAGTTCAAATTCTTTTTATTTATAAATTATACTTTATAAACCATACTTATATAAAGTTACATCCTTATCTAAATCATTTCACAAATATTTATTTTAAAATCTCCTACCTTTCTCAAAGGCTATAATAAACAACTTTTGTTAAAATTAATTTTTAACCCAATATTATCACCGAACGCATTGTAGTCAAAATGTAGAACTTAATTCACAAGGTGTTCGTTTTAACGGCCCCTAAAGTTACTATCTACCCAATCCACGTAGTAAAAAGGCAAAACTACTCATAAACTATCGAGCACAACTAATCAAACAACAAATTATTGTAATTGAATATTATCATTTCCTAACAAATAAACACATCATAAATAACTATATCAATTTTTGAAAATTACACTTCTGCATATAAAATATAATCCTAGGTAAAATTATTTCATTTACTAATTTCAAAAACAATATTGTGTTTTTTAATCTTGTTCAATTGTTTTGAGATCCCTATCAATAACGTTAGCGACACATATTGACCAGAATCCATAAGTGACTCAATAGACGAATCAACACAATACAAAATATTTTTATAACAATAACAAATATGCAATCTCGCATATATAATACACTTAACTTATAATAGGGCATTCCATTACTTATCTCCTATTGAGTTATACCCCGTAAAAGCCGAGGTTCTCACATAACCTTCAACCCTGATACCAAATGTAACGGACGGCCTTATTGACCCTTGAATGTCACAATAATACATCCATGGTATTCACATGCCAAGCACTCAAATGCCAAAAAAATAGAACATTAGGGTAAATGAAAAAGGAAAAAGAAACAAAACAAGAAAGAAGAACAAAATTTTAAAGTCCCACATGTAAAGCGATAAGATATAATATCTCAAAAGATATTTACCAAAAAGAAAACTTTAATAACATACAACCATCAGAGCAAACTAACCTACCATCAGCCTGGACAGTTATAACAGTCTGTCCTTCAAAATGCCGATAAATACAAAATAAGTAATGCGGTGGAAAATAAATACGTGAATAGGTTTTGGAGGCATCTAGCTCATCTCCTAAAGCTCCAAAGCGTCTATAGCTAAATCTGAAAATATACTGGGAATTACCCGACCATTACAATAGAATAAAACATGATCAATCTGGTAAATCAGTGCAAGAAACTCAAATCATATGGATTTTTATATTTATAAAACCCTTCAAAAATAAAGGTATCTCGTAAGATAACACCATAAATAATCACGAGTGGGATTTTATCTTACGATGAACAAATCATCATATTAGAAAATTAGTTATACTATAATAATGTCTAGAGTGTGAAAATAGTTGTGTTGCGTGTGAATGTACACCACAGTAATAATAGGTATACAATCAAAATCCCTAAGCAGCATTCGCTAATTGTGTAGAATTCTATGGAGGTGTCTTTAGTACTTCAAGAACGGTCCTCCTACACAAAGATTTAATATATCCTTTCGAAGTAGCGTGCATCTCTAATGAATTTACCATAGGAAAAACATAGCAGGCCTTGCTAAGACTAAGTGCATCGCTCTTGGATGTATATCCATATAAGTACCTCTAGAATGGAGTCGCATGCATCCTATGGGTTTGCTAGCCCTACTGGCTATGTCTCATTTCTCTGGTTTTTTTCATCACCGCTGGTGAGACTACGTCTGGCATTGTGACATACAAGTCGGCACTCGAACAAATCTTGACATGCGAGTCCCCAAATCAAACAGATCTCGTGACCACACATGGATTCAAATATCTCAACAGATCTCGGAATCACATATGGATTCCCACATCCTAAATAGATCACGAACAACTGCAAATGTTCGAGCATCTCAACAGATTTTACACATCCATATAGATTCCAGGATCTTGAACAAATCATAAACCTCTTCCAAAGCATAGAACATATAAATGGTTTTGAAGTGGTTACACTTTTGAGTCATATTATATATGTACACTCCCCTGCTTATTGGGCGCTCTAAAACCAATTGATTGATGTTCATAAACTCAAATCCAATTCTTTTGGAAGTAAATAGATAACTAAGAGCAAAAATCACCTACTAAACGGACAGGGTCAGATTTCCTTATCCTTTACCCTAGAAGAGCAACACTAGTTTATATGTACAATACAACATCACTGAAGATAAATGTACCATATAATCTCTGTGTCTCCTCTACATATTTCCAATGTTATATTTGGTCAATTTGATAGTAATGAGAACAATCGCATAAAGGAAACTAAGCCGCGTATATATTCCATACACAAGCAACACACAATGCAAGATCAACACACACAAGCACGATCAAGTCATATAAACGACTTCTAAACCCCTTTTTAATTAATCTTATTTATTAGTTAAAAACCTCTTTTATTATTAAAACTCATTTTTACTCAATAAACTTCTTTATTGGTGAAACTTCGCCTATTAATTAAACTTCACAATTTAATCGAAACTTCCATATTTATTTCTACATATTTCAATACTCTCAAAAGTATTCATATACTTATCTTGACGATATAAGTATATTCACAAATCAAAAACAAGTTTTACTTACTTAAAACACAGTCAAAGAGGTTAAAAATGAATTTCAGTCAAAAATTATTACTATCAACCTCTTCGCTTTTTTATACTCTAACACTTATACATTCTGTCTTTTTTACCAAAGATTTTATACATTTTATTATCTTTAAAAATTCTATTATTGAAGATCTAAGTATTTTCCAAAATCATTTATCAATATTTTACCATTTTAAAATATAAGTCAAGGGTTTGAAAACAAATATTACAAAACATTGTTTACAACAATTTCAAAATAATTCAGTTAATCCTTACCTTTAAAACTCTGTTTTAAGATTAAATTGCATTTATAAGGGTTTCAGACAATTCTTATTCAAACAATGTCACCATAAACCTAAAACCATTTCTTTTATTATTACTTTAAGGTATTCCTCATTAAATTTAAAAATACAATCCAATTATAATTACTTATCCCTACATTAATTTAACAAATTAATGTACTTTCACTAAACTTCACAAAACCACTTATTTTATCAAAAAGTGTTAAAATCTCAATTTTCCTTTAGTGCTTTATAAAAGGCTTAATTTAATTTTCCCCACTTGTGTATTTAAAATTATTACTAATTGTATAAAAACTATATATACTTAAATGCACTTTAAAATATGGTTTAAAATATTACCCAAAATATTGGGTTAAAATACATTAATTTATACTTATTGAAAATCATACAAGCATGTTTTATAATTTAAAAACCTTTCCTTTGAAATTCTAAAATAATTATAAAACTTATTTAAACTTTAAACTTCTAATTAAATAATTGAACAATTTTTTGTAAACTTATTTTAAAAAGATTTGGGAAAATATCTAAAGTAAGCCCTTCATACTTTACTAAAACCAGGATTTCAACACCTCTTTGTTTCACAATTTCAATAACATTCCAAAGCAGTTCCTTTTGGTCAAATACATCCAAAACATGTGTAGAGAACAATCTTATATATATATTCGTAATATATCCACGTTTGAACCAATTTAACAAGTATTAAATAATGGGGATTTCAAAGTGCGTTCATAGCGAAAATTTAGCTTTCACCATTCATGCACAATTTCTAACTAAATTAAACAACAACATCAAACATGTAAACAAGTTTGGGCCATGATACGTGTTATAAAGAATTAAAAGAGATATTATACTACATATATTGTTGTTATTTGCTTTTAAAAGCAACGAGGGTCCAAAGTAATAACTTGCACTGTTCGTGATACTATTTATGACACAACCACAATAATATCACAACTATATACAAATCAACTAATGAGATTAACTGACCCAAGCCTAATCCAATCTCAGATGTAGATAATCCTGAAAGACTGCAATGGTGAAGGCAGCGTCTTGATCGAATCTTGTTGCAAAAGTTATTGATTTTATAAGAAATCAGATTTATACTTAAATTAATTAATATAATTATAATTAAATTTACCTTAATTATCTTAATCCCTCTCAATTCCCACATTCGCACACACTATACATGCCCAAATCAAACCCACCAAGCCGTGTACATGTACACTATGAAACGAAGCTCCATTTAGCAGAATCGAATGTCGTCGCCTCTAACGATCTTATCTTCGCTTAAGCTTTGTGATGCACCTACCCATGAACCGTTCAACTCCTTCTAACCCATCCCGACCTATAGCTTCCCAACACAGCTAGCAATAGCTGAATCTCACCACGGCCACTTTTGGCTCCTCAGACTATCACCAATTATCTTCTCTCGCCACCACAAACCAAAAGGCAGCATCGATTCCTCCTCCAATATCTTGAATCAATACGTGACCTAAGGTTACTTTACGCGATTGAGTATTGTCGCAATTTATTGTAAGTCCTCCACCATAAACAACCACCATCACTGCACATTTATGTAGTAACTCCAAACCCACCTTCACCACGGCCTATCTCTCCTTCAATCAACCAAAATCTACGACCCTAGCTTCGATGTCAACTGGTCGAGCAACACCAAGCATAACCGCACACAAATTGACACATGCCAATTTGAAGCTCTCACTCACACGAACCAATAAATCCAAAAGCGCTTGTTTTCATCGCTCTTAGTTCCCAAAACAATTTGGGGAAGAGGGGGGCGTGGTTTATTTTGTTTACAGGAAAATAGACTAGAAGAGAGAGAGAGAGAGAGAGAGAGAGAGAGAGAAAGTGAAGATAAGGGTAAAGCATTTGGGTATTTATAGAAAAATAAATAATATATTTTAATTCCTAAAGCTAATTGTTATCCGATTCGAGCTCACACGACCTGATGGTAAGTTAGATCACCATGAAACTCGTCGGCATATAACAACTTGCTATTTTGGATCCAACGATACTAGTTTTGTCAAAATCCAAGACATTGCTCAGAATGGTAATTTCGCGCGTTAATTAAATGGATTATTATTAAAACCGGTTTAACCCCTTTTAATTATAAATTGAAAGTTTGCCATCTTTATTTATTATTTAAAAGAATTTAATAAGATTTAAACATCTTTTTTGCAAAATTAAATCCAGGATTTAAATATTTAAATGATTTCGATAATTAAATAAAAAGCATTCAAAATTCCGAATCTGTTACCCGACACCTTGGCCCGGCTACAAAACGAAGGTTGCAGAAGTCATAATTGAACGTAAGTAGCATAACATAAAGAATTGGTCCACTTCGAGTTATAATGGCAATTATTCTAAGTCAGCCTCGATGAGTAAGGGTCATGTGTGATGGATGACAGGTCGGTGCATGGAGTGTGGTTTGGTTGTTCTCGGTTGATTATTCTCAATCGGCTATATGTACTAAGTCAAGTCAGCAACAATGATTTGGTCGAAGTAGGTCGGCTATAATGAAAGACTACATTGGGGTCGATCTTGATGTGGTCTGCATCTTTACGAGGTTCGGTTTGGATGGTTCGGCCTTGGCGGGTCGCCAAGGTGCATGAAAAAGAAGTGGTTCGGCCATAGCTGTCAAGTCAGGGAAATACGATTGGTATCCTTTCACTTTGGCTTAAACCATCACTTACCCTGAATCGCTCACAAGAAAACCCGAGCTTAGGCAAAGTTGGTCGGCGACCACTATTCGGCCTTGAAGATTCAGCATATCTGGATCAGCATGGGTGGTTCGATAGACGTGGCTCAGCATGGCTTGTTCGGTCCACCTCACCTCCAACAATGGGCCGAGCTACCTTGGTCTTGGGCTAGCACGGGGAGTCCACTTTACCTTCATCTATAAATAGAGAAGCAGGGGTACTGTTGAAGTGACCTTTTTTCTATAACTCCAGGGTGACTCTGCCATTTTTTGTACTTGATTCTTTTCTGTTCAAACTTGTATTCAAATTGTTTGTTTATGGACTGTATCTGTACTCAAGTGATTAGAAAATTAATGAAGATCGTATTCAAAGTGGACGTAGGCAATTGCGCCAAACCACTATAAATCTGGTGTTCTCGTTTTTTGTTGTTCTTTTCACAGTCAATTGCATTACTTCTCTATTTAAATTTACTTTCTTCATTGATCTCTCTACATAACTCTATTCAAGAGTGTTAGTTACCAATTTTGGTGCTAAAATTTTGGCTCTTTCACTGAGAATTGAGTTCTTAGCTTGATTAGATCTCATCTTCTACTAGTGGATTTCCATATTCACGAAATAGATCTAGTCGTTTACCAGCGAACTCCCATTCTACCCAGATTTGAAAGATATCTAAAGGAAGCTATTAGCCATGGGATTGGATTCATTGATTTATGTAAGTTTTTGGGATTGAATTTTGAAGTTTGCACTGGAGTTATATAAAGGCCGACCCCTCACTCAATGTAGATAGCCGATCCCCCACTCAAAAGCTTACACTCGTTCACTCTAGCGTATACACCAAGAAAATGCCGACTTGTGTATATCGAACCCTGTGCCATGAATCCCTCGTGCATGACCCGAAGCGAAACCTCCCATAACTCAGAGGAGCTAAGGATTTAACCCGAAGTGAAGGAAAGTGAACCATGCTTCCCTATTGGTAATCTGCTAACGTCCACGAATGAATAATGAATAGTCGATCTACCTTGGTCTAACCACCTTGGCCGAGCCACTCTTGGCCGATCCACCATGTCTACACTCCAACAACAAACCGCCTTGGCCGAGCCACTCTTTGTCGATCCACCATGTCTGCACTCCAACACCGAACCACCTTATATTCTTGTGCTTTAGGAGCATGCCGACCCAGTACCAAATATACCAAACCATGTGTAGAGGCATATCCAAAATTAAGTTACATTGATCTCTTATAGTACCCCTATTTTCAAAAAAATAATTTTGGGGTATGATCTGAATTTAGTAAAGGAACATCCTATCCACTTCCCTTAGATCCTATGACCGACCAGGGCATAAAGGATCAAGCGGCAGCCTTTGAATGGCAACAAGGGAACGAACAGAAACAGCTACTCAAACGATACTCCTAAAGGTTGGAGAACATAGATGATATGACTCTAGGAAATCGTAAGATGACTCCTAGCACCATTCTCCGCTGATCCAGCACTTTGAATTTAGTGACACCAAGCAATTTTTTCCAAATGCTAACAAGGATATCATATTGATCGCGTTTAAGGGGAGTTAACCTCCAGATATATTTTGACAGCTAGTTAGCTGGAGAGCCTCCTACGACCATAGACCATTTCAGTTACAAAATGAAACAGAACCAAAGTTAGGAGGAGTAGAGCAGACTAGGTAAATGACAATGCAGGCCAATTGGCTAAGGTCTCTGATTCCAGTAGACAAAAAAAGATCTCAAAATTTGACTCATATGCTCTTTGAAAGATTCAATCGATAGCCTTTACTTGGAGACTCCTGACTCAGAGTGGTACTGAAAACCAACCTCGGGAGAGTCCTCTGAAGTCCTGAGAAAATCAAGGGAATTTTGTATATTCCAAGATGCACACTGATCCTAACATTAGCGATTACAAACACCTCCGAAGTGTGATCAGAAACCTGATTCGGAAAGGAAAGATTCAATAGTACCTGCAAGACTTGCAAAATGGTGAGCCAGGAACTTCAGATGCCCGTTAATAAAGAACTCTAATTATCAATTGGACTGTTGGCAGTCAGCATCCCACTAGAGGGCGCTAAGAGCAGAGTTGAATAGCAAGCACACAATGCTGCTCCCCTTATCAATGAGATTTACACCAATCTTCTTTGGACTATTTTAATTTCAATTGTGCTTTGAATTATGACCGACTTGAACTAAACTTCTTCCATAACGATGTAGGTGACCAAGTATTCAGAGTTGGCAACCAACCAATCCACGAAGACCTTGATCGAACCAGTGGAGTTTCATCAATACGAGCATGATTCGTTCACTCATCATCAAACATGTTCCTTTGATTTGGGGCCAAGGACTAGAGATTGAAAAGCTCGTCGTGGTCAAAGCCCAATACAAAGTGAACATGACCGACCGCCGATTCATCGACCTCCATATCTGACTTGGAGACCTAAGCAAGGCTTGGAATGAATATGGCCCGATCATCCACTCAAATCGAGTCATAAAACAAAGTTCGAAAAAATACAAATGCCTCTCCTGAAGCTCGGTGACGCCGGAATCTATCTAGAGTGGACGTGATTTGATCATCTACACATCAAATCTTACCCTGAAAACACAAAGTAGTTCGAAAGCCTGACTTGGAGTAGCTGTGAAAGACTACCTACTCGTCAACCATCGCTCTCAGTACATGGACACGACTGCACCTTGAAACATATGCAACATACTTTGTCTACTCAATAATCCATTATCCCTATTTTCTATAAACAGATACGAAGTAAATTGTGCGAGACTTGATTATCCAACCCCAGAATGGATCTGATCCAACCATCTATCATATAACCCCCTCCATGACTTGATTGGAAGAGCTACAATCACCAAGCAGACAAGAATCGACCATCCATTTTTCAAGTTTCGTCCTTGATTCTAGGGGCAGAGCCCCATTGCATGAGCAAACACGGTTCGACCATTCATTGAACAACATTTGCCTTGATAGGAAAAATGAAATACAAATCAAACGGGTGGAAATACGACTGCTCTAAAAAAAAATCTCTAAGTCCCTGAAGCGGACTAGAGTACTCGTTACTAGAGCATGGACTAAAGTATAAACGACTTGAGAAAAATCTCTAAGTCCCTGAAGCGGACTAGAGTACTTTGAGTTCCTAGAGCGTAGACTAGAGTATAAAGGACATGAGAAAAATCTCTAAGTCCCTAAAGCGGATTAGGGTACTCTGAGTCCCTAGAGCGTGGACTAGAGTATAAACGACTTGAGAAAAATATCTAAGTCCCTAAAGCAGACTAGACTACTCTGAGTCTCCAGAGCGCGGACTGGAGTATAAACGACTTGAGAAAAATCTCTAAGTCCCTGAAGCAAACTAGAGTACTCTGAGTCCCCAAAGCATGGACTATAGTATAAACGACTTGAGAAAAATCTCTTAGTCCCTGAAGTGGACTAAAGTACTCTGAGTCTCCAGAGCGCAAACTAGAGTATAAACGACTTGAGAAAAATCTCTAAGTCGCTGAAGCGGACTAGAGTACTCAAAGTCCCCAGAGCGTGGACTAAAGTATAAATGGATTGAGAAAAATCTCTAGGTCCCTGAAGTAGACTAGAGTAATTTGAGTCCTCAGAGCATGGACTAGAGTATAAACGACTTAAGAAAAATCTCTAAGTCCCTAAAGCGGACTAGAGTACTCTGAGTCCCCAGAGCGCGGATTAGAGTATAAACGACTTGAGAAAAATTTCTAAGTCCTCGAGTGCGGACTAGAGTATAAACGACTTGAGAAAAATCTCTAAGTCCTTGAAGAGGACTAGAGTACTCTGAGTCTCCAGAGCGTGGACTAGAGTATAAACGACTTAAGAAAAGTCTCTAAATCCCTGAAGTGGACTAGAGTACTCTGAGTCCCTAGAGTGCGGACTAAAGTTTAAACGACTTGAGAAAAATCTCTAGATCTCTAAAGCGGACTAGAGTACTCTGAGTTCCCATAGCGCGGACTAGAGAATAAATGACTTGATGAAAATCTCTAAGTCTCCGAAGCGGACTAGAGTACTCTGAGTCCCCAGAGCATGGACTAGAGCATAAACGACTTTAGAAAAATCTCTAAGTCCCTGAAGTAGAGTACCCTAGAGTGTGGACTAGAGTATAAATGACTTGAGAAAAATCTCTAAGTCCCTGGAGCAAAATAGAGTACCCTAAGTCCCCAGAGCGCGGACTTGAATATAAACGACTTGAGAAAAATCTCCAAGTCCCTGAAGCGGACTAGAGTACTTTGTGTCCGCAGAGCGCATACTAGAGTATAAACGACTTGAGAAAAATATCCAAGTCCCTGAAGCGGACTAGAGAACTCCAAGTCCCCAGAGCTTGGACTAGAGTATAAACGACTTGAGAAAAATTTTAAGTCCCTAAAGTAGACTAGAGTACCACTCTAAGTCCCCTGAGCAACGGCTAGAGTATAAACGACTTGAGAAAAATCTCTACATCCCTGAATCGGACTAGAGTAATCTGAGTCCCCAGAGCACAGACTAGAGTTTAAACGACTTGAGAAAAATCTCTAAGTCCTTGAAGCGGTCTAGAGTACTCCGACTCCCCAGAGGCGGACTAGAGTATAAACGATTTAAGAAAAATCTCTAAGTCCCTAAAGCGGACTAGATTACTCTGAGTCCCCAAAGCGCAGATTATAGTATAAACGACATGAGAAAAATCTCTAAGTCCCTGAAGCAGACTAGAGTACTCTGAGTCCCAGAGCGTGGACTAGATTACTAATGACTTGAGAAAAATTTCTAAGTCCCTGAATCGGACTAGAGTACTCTGAGTCCCCAGAGCATGGACTAGAGTATAAACAACTTGAGAAAAATCTCTAAGTCCCTGAATCGAGGTACCCTAGAGCGTGGACTAGAGTATAAATGACATGAAAAAAACTCTAAGTCCCCGAAGCGGACTAGAGTACTCTGAGTCCGCAGAGTGTGGACTAGAGTATAAACGATTTGAGAACAATCTCTATGTCCATGAGGCGCACTAGAGTACTCTGAGTCCCCAAAGCACATACTAGAGTATAAATGACTTGACAAAAATCTTTACATCCCAAACTGTGGACTAGAGCTTAAACCATTCAACAAATCTCTAAATCGTTGAAGCGTGGACCAAAGCATGAACACAAATTGGGCTTGAGTTGACAGGGGAAGAATAACTCTAAGTCACCAGAATGTGGAGTGGAGTATAAATATCGATAAAAAGATAAGTGGATTCTGACCGTTTTCTATTTCGCAATATTCGGCCTGAAATCGACTGGATGATATTAACTCGCTAAGGATATAGTCCGACCATCCGACTTGTGGCCTGGTCAAATCAATGCTGGGAGCAAGAGTACAAATCATTAATAGATGAATACGAAAGCTATTATAGCTCTAACTTGGCATTCTTTACAACTTAAGCCAACGACTACATGGAGGCCTCAATACCGAACCAATCGAAATGGCATACAAAGCTACGGGCGACCGACTATAAAATATCTCTGCTCGGGGGTCAATATCGATACGCATCAAGCACATATGAATGTCCCTTGAAAAACTATGACCACCAGAGTGTGTAAAGAAGAGTAAACCTTGAAGACTTGGTCATTAATTCTCCAGCACCCCCCTTCGATCTATCAGGAGGAATATGAAATTAGATGAGCATGACCCGACTGCACTTGAGCCAACTTTACGCTAAGATCTGGTTACAGAACATGAACCAAATTGGACGTGGCTAACCGTCCAGTACCCAACTTATGCCCAGAAACTAACGAGGCATCGAAGTATTCCCCTTGGAATAAAGAACCACAATACAATCTAGGATAGGCGAGACACGGCCTCCTATCAACTGCCCTGATCTCATAATTCAATGGGAAAGAAAGTAAAGCTAAAGTGGGCATGGCTGACCTTCCTACTTATCAGTATATGGCCCAGACTTGCAGGCACGAGCGAGAAGCAGGATGAATGTGAACCAGCTATTCACCGATCAACTCTATGTCTTTGGAGTTTAGGTGGAAGTATAAACATAGCTAGGACGAGACTCAACCATGCACGTAGCACATTTATCAACCCGAGACTGGGAACAGAAGCGTAATCATCCAAAGACTGCCTGCGATTGACCAATATTGAAACTTATATATAGTGTTTACAACTACTCAAGGCTACGACCTAAAGAATGACTAGAGATAAAATCATTAAATTCGATGCTTGATCTCGTAGGCAACTAACTATCACTCCAACCCGAAGAACAGGTAAAAATCATGAATGCATTGAACGGAAAGCACATTACTTGAATATACAAGCAAATTCAAACTCAAAGCAGGATCCATCATGCAGCTTCATGCAACTCAAGGCTGACCCAAACTAACATTTCCTTCAATGTGCTTCTAAGCCTGAACTTTGGCCATTTGTAGATAATCGATTAGAGCATTCAAAGCCCTTCCCTATCAAAATTAATAACTCGTGACAAGACTCTAGGATTCTACCAGAGTAACCATCAACATTGATCGTCCCAACCACTTTTCATATTGAATGTTACACAAAATAATTACATTTGAACTCCAAGAATCCGAGATTGCACCCGTTAAGCTGACAGTCGACATTACAGTCAGCCATGGTGACTTTTCATGGGTGTTGAAGATCGGATCACAACTCAGTGCAATGGTGATAAAAGAATTAGATGGATTTCTCTAAACAAATGACGATATGTTCTCTTAGACCCATTCTGACATGCATGTGTGATTTCACCGACTATCGTGAGCCATGCATTGAATATTGACCTGAAGCTACAAAAGCAAGCATCATCATACAACGACCTAAGACAATTGAAAGACTACTTAAATAGAATATCGAACTAAGCCAATTCGATATCACTTATTTTCCTCGAAGATCTATCCAAGAACGAAAATTAGCAGACGTCATATCTGAATTCACTATATTAGACGACTACTCGAAGAGTAGTGGAGAGCCAACCAACAGATGGAAAATGAACATGGATGGAGCATCCATGATTAGTGTTATGGCGCAGGAGTAGTGTCAATGACTCTTGTGGAATGATCGATCTGCTATGCCCTGAAACTCGATTCCCTTGCAGCAAACAACGATGCTTAATATGAAGCCTCGACTGCTAGCCTAAAACTTACTAGAGAACTTCGAGTGAAAAATTTACATATCTTTTGTGATTCCTGATTGGTAGTATGCAAAGTTAGGGAAGTTAATCTTGTTGAAGGAATTGTATTGCTCCTTATCTTAGTCGGGGCCAAGAGCTACTAGCTGACTTCACGTATTACATTATTACACACATTCTTAACGAATGAACTGAAAAGAGCCAAGTCACTGGCCAAGCTGGCCAGTTTCAAGGACGCGCAATGGACATACTTTGTTTCGGTTGAAATACTTAATACAAGCATTGAAGGATAGAGATCGGCTAGATCCTAGAGGCAGAGCCAGAAAAGGGGCCATGGTTGACTCTTATCAAAGACTATGTACAGTGAGGAATTCTTACTGAATGGAGAAATGAAATACGATAGATCCTCCTCAAAGCATCATGCCAAATCATCCAAGAAGAAGTCATGTTTAGAGAGGAGGTTATCCATTCACATGCTTTGGTGTATCATCTATGATGATATCAAATGATTCTTGAGTGAAATCTATGAACAAGAATGCAACGATTAAATCAGGGGGCAAAACCTGATGAAAAAATATTCTGCTACGAGTATTACATGCCAACTATCAATCAAGATGTGTTTGATCATGCTAGACAATGCGATGAGTGCAAGATGTTTGTAAAAATACGAGAGGGCTGCCAATGAAAATTACTCAAATGACTAGTCCATAGCCGTTTTCCACTTGGGGCATTGACATAATCATCATCTTGTTGATCCTAAAAGTGCTGCGAGATATGCCATCACAGTAGTTGATTACTTCACCAAATGGACAGAAGCAGAACTTTTAACCACGACCAAAGTGAAGAAAATAATCAAATTCATTATCTGGAATGTCATCTATCATTATGACCTTCCATGAACCATTATAACTGGTAATGAATCCCAATTCGATAACTCTAAATTTCAAAACTTCTACTCCCGGCATCATATTGAAAAGAAATTTGCGGTATTTGCTCGCCCTCAAGCAAATTGATAGGTTAAGGCTGTGAACGAAATCATGAAGTCTATTCTGAAAAGCGGTTTAGAAAAGCAAAGAGGTAAATGGGTGAATAAGCTCCTAGCAGCAATATTGGCTTGCAAAACCACTATGAGTCCACAACTTTCCATACTCCATTCACCTTTACTTACGGGTCCAAGGTCGTCATCCATGAAGAACTTGGAGTCCCTCTCATCGAGTGGCTGATTACAATCCTTATATCATAAAAAAAATAAACAAGGAATTACAATCAAATTGCAATCACACTAGAAGAAATCTGCAATGACTTATGAGCATGTAAAATGCATCCGAGAATCAATGGCAAAAACATGTACCCAAACGTGCACGTGTATATTCAAAAATATGATTTCTTGAAATCGATATAAATTGATTTTTTGCTTGGAGTTACTGAAGAAAAGATTGGATCAGACAGTCAAAGCTTGCTAGTCATGTTGAACCGGACATGGATGGCCACTGATGGAATGCAATCCTAGATATATACTATTGGGAATCAACCAAGCGTCAAGACAACCAAAGAGGAAAACGACACTTTGGGAGGATGAAATTGAAGGATAAATGACTATTTAAGGAACAGGATAGATATCTTTATGGAGGCTTTAACTTGCTATGATTCAAAGCACGTCATGTACACAACAAGACGTACTTTGGGGAGAAATGTTACCCGGCATCTTGGCCCGGCTACAAAACGAAGGTTGTAGAAGTTATAATTGAACGTAAGTGAGTGTAACGTGAAGGATTGGTCCACTTCGAGTTATAATGGCGATTATTCTAAGTTGGCCTCGATGAGTAGGAGTCGATGTGTGATGGATGATGGTTTGGTGCTTAAAGTGCGGTTCAGCTATGCTTGATCGATTATTCTCGATCGTCTGTATGCAATCAGTCGAGTCAGCAACAATGATTTGGTCGAACTAGGTTGGCTTTAATGAGGACTACATTTGGGTCGATCTTGATATGGTTGGCATCTTTAGGAGGTTCGGTTTGGTTGGTTCGGCCTTGGCGGGTCAGCCAAGATGCATGAAGGAGAAGTGGTTCCGCCATAGAAGTCAAGTCAGATAAATACGATCGGCATCCTTTCACTTCGGCTCAAACCGTCACTTACCTAGAATCACTCATAAGAAAACCATAGCTCAGCCAAAGTGGGTCGGTGACCACCATTCGGCTTTGGAGATTTGGCATATCTGGATCGGCATGGGTGGTTCGGTAGACGTGGGTCAGCATGGCTCGTTCGCTCCACCTCACCTCCAACTATGGGCCGAGCTACCTTGGTCTTGGGCTTACACAGGGAGTCTACCCTACCTTCATCTATAAATAGAGAGGCAGGGGTAGATTTGAAGGAACCTTTTTTCCAGAACTCCAGGGAGACTCTGCCATTTTCTGTACACGGTTCTTTTCTGTTCACACTTGTATTCAAGTTTTTTTTTACGGATTATATCTGTACTCAAGTGATTGGAAAATTAACGAAGATCATATTCAAAGTGGATGTAGGCAATTATGCTGAACCACTATAAATCTGGTGTTCTCGTTTTTTGTTGTTCTTTTCGCAGTCAATTGCATTACTTCTTTGTTTAAATTTACTTTCTTCATTATTATCTCTACATAACTCTATTCAATGGTGTTTAGTGACCAATTTTAGTTCTAATAGGATCATTATCGTCCTTTTTCACTTGCTATCATAGTCGAACACATCTTTTTGTTCCATTCTATTCATTTTCATAATAGAACACATCAACTTATCCCACTCACAAATTGCTTCAACAACGAAATTGCCAGTATGGATCCATCATCATGACTCCATTAACATTGAGTCATTTCCATAAAATTACAGCTCCATCAACATCTACCTATCATCATCAATGTACATCTCCATCAACATCGGGCCATCGTAATTCAAATTTAACTTCATTTTATCGAGCTATCATCACTAGAACATCTTTATACATCTATATGAGGTCACAGAGTCATCTCATCAATGTTTCAAAGTCACCACGTTAAAGCCGCACCTCCTTGCATCAACGCTGATCATATCCTACTTCATGCTATAACATCGAAATCGAATGTTGAATGAGTAAACGAACACATTCAACACGCTCCCTATAGCATCATCCATGCTATAGGAAGTTTGACGACGATTAGCTAATAGCCAATCATGTCAATATTAACATGATTGGACATTTTACTGTTGACATGATTTACTCAATAAAATCAGACTAAGTATCTTATGTTTAAGCTTCTAGCGAAGATCCACTCTCCTTGCCTTGAAGCCACCAATGTCTTGGGTCTAAAAGCATTACGGTGCTAATGTAGTCGGTGTCGAGTTCTACACTTAACCAAATTTTTGATGTCCAAACTTTCCCATCATATTTTTTCGGTCATGCTCGAAGTTCCCATGTGATTTCCACCAAGTACTCCACCATTAACATCATTCTCATTTACCATTCACATGATTATATCCTCTAGGATGATCTAATTTTAATCCCTTTAGTAAACTCCAATACACATGTGATTTTTTTGGAATCTCCATAAGCATTGAACAACGTCATACTTCAGCTACATAAAATTTTGAATATATTTAGCACTTCACATTTCGAACATATTCGGTATTGCTTTGTTCAAAATGATGACCATATTTATAACAACTCTAAATGACTAACAGACTTATAAAACAATTCTTACAATCATCATACATCATCATATAACATCCAAACATCACATACAACCAATCCAAGCATGATTTAAGCATATATCTTCCTAGATCTGCATGAAAATGTGAACATGATTGGTAAATAGAATAAAACAAGTTAAAATGTATGTCTATCTTTTTAAATTCGGTTCTAAGGTGTTATTAACATCAGATCTAAGTTTCAAAATGTATAAACTTTGAAAATCATATTAAAAGTCACATTTTTACCACATCAATATAAGCATATGATAGTGTGAGAAGTACAATCACTTACCTTTCACCGAAGTACATGAATCCCAACGCAATGACTAATGTGCGTGTAGCAGCCCATGCACAAATGGACGTGAACCTCGACTAAATCAGAACTCAAGTCCATTAGGGTACGGATCGTTGGTTTTGGTAACCTATAATAAATACAAGTATATCAAAGTATGATCAATAACTCACAGTGGAATTGAATAATACAACATATGTATTGACTAAGGCTACTATCCTGGAATATCATTCCTTGAATATTTAACTGCCTTGTCTGCACCGAGCATGAAAAAGAAGAATTCACTAGCAGCAGTTCCCATCTTTCTCTAATACCCAGTCCTTCTAAATCTATCATGTGGGTTGCTAGGAGGAGATGGGGTCGGACCAATGTTCTGGTGATTGGAAAAATTGCATAATTTACCTGTAACATTAATTTATGTCATTTGGTTTCCCTTAAGAGTAATGTCTACTTATTACTACTAATCTATTTAATCTTATATACACGTACTATATACCTAACCAAACCTTCTCCAAAGTATAACCATAAATGTTCACTACCTAAAACCCCGCCATTTAATACTTCTTTAATTGGAAGGAGGCACAACCAACATCCATTTAATACCTTAATCCCCTAAGCGGCCCCTCCGCATTGCAAACTCTAGTCAATCGGTTATGGCTACAGTAACTGATGACCCCTACATGTAGCTTTATAATTTATAATTTAATTGTCGTACTACTAACGCATCTTGACTCATCTAAAAGTTAACTAGCCCATTTTTGATAAATTAGTTTTCGTCTAACCATCTACTTAGAGGTTTGTACATATCGATGTGGATTATGCACTAGTAAGAAGGGCATAACCCAAATTTTTGCTATTGCTTGCTTAAGACCGCTGGTGATCATAGCATATATGCTAGACCTACTACTAAACAGTGGTACAAACACTGGCATAGTAGGCCGACCTTGCATAGCTAGCATTCCATTTAGACTAACCTAAGTAAGTCAAGGAAAAATACCATTTCGATTACTTAATACCTCTTATTGGAACTTTATTTCCTTAAAAGTACTGGGTCATTTAATACTTTAAATCTGAGGTGAAACATTGGTATATTTTCCCTCTCCTACCCACAATGCATATCCCTTACCCATAGGTCCTATGGTCGGAGATGTCTCACATTAGTAGTAAGTACACATAACTACTGATGGCCACAAGGCGAAGGACATATTTTTGTCGTGTAACTCTACTGACTTTGCATCCCAACCCATACCATACCAAACATCAAAGCCTAAGTGTTGGGTTGCGCTAACTAATTCATGTTTGTTATAAACATATAATTGAAGCTATATAATTTCGTATTATGAAAATTATATTACCTTCTATATGTATCTAATAATATTAATATTTACTTGTTTTCTATGTAATTATTCCTTTTTTATACGATTAGGCTTTGATGTACTTGTTTCCTTCTTTGTCTAATAAATGTATGTTATCCATAATTATTAGATATTAATGTTAAAATTGGATGATCTCTAATGATTATTTATTTACCTATTTAAAATTCATTTTTTCCTTATTTAATTTCCTCATCAATGCAACACTAAATTCTCTAATCAGTCCCTCTTTAATTATTTTAATTTTCTATTAACTATAAATTTATTTCCAATTAAATTGGTAGTCAATGTTTATAAATTTTGGAATTCCTATTCCTTACTTTTTTGTCCTATAATTTAAGATGTTATGATAACTGATTTTAATATTGTCTTATATCATGCTATATGTGTATATATTTATTTTTAGTCGATATGCGTGATTTTACAAACATATATATATATATATATATATATATATATATTCTTATTTTATAAATATTAATTCCTGAATTAGAAAATTTCTTTTAAAGTTTAATTTATCGAAGTTATCCTTTCAAAATGGATTACCGTTGTAACCTTCCATAAATTACCCAAAAAATGAGACTTTTGCTTCGTTTGAAATTAAATGAATTATCTCTTTTCTTTTTATGAAATAGATAGTGCAAAATACGGAGAAGAATATCCATACTTTAAAAATCTCTTTTCTTTTTGTATATTCCTTGTTAAATCAAACGATGCTCTTGTATACATGTTTTAGAAATAGCATAATTTATGTAAGCTGCATGGAAATAGACATAATTAAATTATTCCTCGTTCCAAATAAATTGAATTATAGAAATTCACATTCCAAATCAACTAGGACAACCTAATTTACAACGTAGTTATAAATTTGGAATAAGCAAACATTATATAATAACAAATATTTAGGATTGAATTCAAATTTCTAGATTAGGTTGTACATATTGCTCTTATTTTAAGTACTTATTTTATAGAATATAGGCGATATTCCTATATATTTGTTTTAAGCCTACAATTCATCGGACCTTATATAGGCATAATAATTAAATACAACCTAATGAAATAAATTTCAATGTTATAAATATATTATATAATTTTCCACTCACTTTTTTAAGCTTTCCAAATCTTCAAATCTAAATCCACTCATTTACATAACTCTTTTTCATTCTAATCCAAAAGAATATGTATAACATGGTATATATACATACATACATAGATATATATATATATATATATATATATATATATATATATATATATATATATATTATTAGAGTTACAGATCTGAGAAGGGATTTAGGGTTAAGGAGAATATAAATTATAATTATAAAATCTTACTTTTTTCTTTCACAACGTTGATTTGCTTCTTCTCTTCTTCTTTGCTATTTTCTGCCCTTCTCAATTTGCATTTATATATATAATATTTTATAATTTTTAGAAATAGTGGAGAAGCGAAAATAGCATAGCTTTGCTGCTTGAATCAGAAAATATATGAAGAGAAGTGAGTGGTTAGGCCTGTATTTATAAACGCTCGAACCAACCGTAACCATTAGATTAAAATATTAAATCTAGGTTGTTGGCTAAGGTTCAGACCCTGGCCATCATTACAAGATGTTAGACTGCTCCCCTATGTGCGGTCGACTAGTGTATAGAGGGGGTCCACCGGTAAGGTCCTAAGGTTATTATTTATTTATTTATTTCTCTTTTCGCTTTGAAAACTTCAAACGTTGACAACTTCTTTATTTGAGCTTCAATCATGAAACTACAAATACGAAATTTTCTTAAAAATCCTCACGGATGTAATGGTGCAAGTTTCATAGTAAAATTCCATCACTTTCTCAAATTCCTTTTTTGAAGTCTAATTAATTATCGTTAATTTTACGGGGTGTTACAATGGGACAACAATGATATGGATTCCAAGGTCTTCAAATAGTGCATCTACAATATCCCCTTGCAAATCTCACTTTAATCTATTAATTATGCTAATTAACATGAAAAAATAATGGATTTTAGGTCTAATTCGGGTTAATGGAGGTTAGAAAGTATTTAGAGATGGAGAAATGTAAAGCCCCAGATTTTTGGTAACATTATTTGGAATATTTAATCAGTTGAATTAAATATAATAATGTTTTGATTAGGAGACTGAGATTTGATTTTAATTAAAGATAGCCGTGCCATTTAAAACAAATGAATAAAAGAAGGGTTTTAAAATGAATCAGAGGAGGGGTAAATTGAGAAAGAGGTTTTGAAAGGTTGCCATATTTTTCAAATTGAACACATATGCTTTCTAAAGGTTATAAAAGAGGTTTCGAAGGGATGGTTCCTCAGAGGTTTCGAAGGAGTCGCAAGGTGTTGTTTTCTGATGGTTTCAAATGGTTTCGAAAGGAAAGGTTTTTCAATGGTTTCAAAAGGCAGTGTTTAAAGGTTTTTAAAAGAAAGATGTTTAAGGTTTTACAGCTTTCAAAAGGAAGATTTCCAAAGGTTTCAAAAGTGTTTTGAGAATGGTTTTGAAAGGAAGGTTTTGGCCTTTCGACCTAGATAAAAAAGGGTTTTACATGGTTTCGAGAGGGTTACTTTCAGGGGTTTTGAATGGGTTATTTAAGGGTTTAAACAAAGGTTTCGAATATAATGAATGGGCAGAATAGCCAAAGTGTTTTCAAGTTATGAAGGACTTTAACTTATTTTAAAAGGATAGGTAATTCTTGTTGAAAATCATCAACATTAGTTTGAGTAAAGTATATATAACATGGCAAAATAGATTGGAATTAAGCTAAAGATATATTTTACTTGTATATGTATGATTTAAAGGAATAAATCATTCCGGAAAGGTTTTCCAGAAATTTTTAAAGAGTGGATAATCCTAAGAAAATGACTCAAATTAGAAGACCAGATAGGACTTGTGTATGGTCGTGCCCTAATGCTAATTAGCTATTAGCCCCTAGCTAATTTAGTCTAAAATTCCAATGTGTTGAGCTTAGTTGTAGGTTAGACTAAAATGATGGTTGCACGTAGAATGGAATATTGATGTACGGATGTAGGTAATTGGTAAGCCACAAAACCATTAGAATTAGTAGACTCATGAAAATGTAAGTTAAGGACAGACCCTCCAGAAGTTTTGTCTAACGGTTGTCTAGACTATTTGATATGGTATCTGGTAGCCCCGAGTCAGCCCTGATTTCGGACAGTTAGTCCATTTATTACCTGTTTATAGCACAATGGATCTTGCTACTATTTTTTAATCATAATCAGTTTGATTAAACAGTTTGGTTATAGGAAAGGATTTGCAAATATATGTTTTGAAAAAGGACATTAGTTAGGGGAAACCCGTTCTGCTAAGCAATGTGGTCTCACTTAATATCAGTAAACCAAGATGTAATTGTAACGACCCGATTTTTCAACGCCCGAAAAACGACATCAACACGTCCACTGTATCAAATGCCAAACAATCGAATGTCGGAAAACCGAACCATTAGGTTTAAAGAATGAGGTAGAAGAATAAATAGAATCAATATCAGAATCTTACCAACGCAATGCGCTAAAATATAGTAGATAATAGCTAATCTTTCACAAAATAAAATATATCTGTTTAGACATACATCATCAGAATACAACATCAGAGTTCAACAACAGTTATAACACACAACTAGATGGTTATATTAACTGTCCTCACCAAACTGAGAATACAACTTACAAAACAGTGTAATTATACATCAAGTACGTATACTACGTCTCGCCATCCAGCTCATCTCCTGAGTTTCACAACATCCTTTCCTGTATCTATAATACTCGGTCTGACCCGAGCATTATAGTTAATTAACACCCGAGTCAGTCTGGAAAACCAACGTGAGAAAATACACTTAATTAGATTATTAAAGTTTCAAAATCCTTTGAAATCAAAGGTATCTTGTAAGACCACGCCACAAATAAACATGTTGGGTTTTTACCTTACGATAACCAAAACATTTCTTATAAAATCCAGGCACTTATGGAGGAAGAGGAAGAGGAAGAAATGGAATGCAAGCACTTATGGAGGAAGAGGAAGAAACTTATAAGTGTTACCATATATGCCTAATTATGGTAACACTTATAAGAGGAGGAAGAGGAACATATGTATTACTAACACTTATAAGTGTTGGTACCTAAATATATGGTAACAATTATAAGTGTTGGTATAGAAATATACGGTAACACTTATAAGTGTTGGTACAGAAATATGCGGTAACGCTTATAAGTGTTGGTACAGAAATATACGGTAACGCTTATAACTGTTGGAAAATGATTATTTAACAACACATTTATGTGTTGTTACACATAAAATGCTTTGCTTATCATTTAGGGTTGTAACGTAGATAAGTGTTGTTATCCAAAATATTGGTAACACTTATATGCGTTACTAATTGAAATTATGTTTTTGCACTATTTTATACACAATTAATATTAAATTCTTAAAACAAATGAATATAATATCTCATAAATGATGATGTCCATATCATATATAATTCATCATATCGGTTCAATATGAAGTCTAAAATGCTTCCATATCTCAAATGCAACAATATCATATTTAGATAATACTATAATATGAGCTACAAACTTTTTCAATTTCAAAATACCACAATATCATATCCAAATTATAAAAAAGCAATTTCAACTTATGTTTTTCTTCCTCTTCCTCCATAAGTGCCTGCATTCCAACTTCTGTTTTTTCTTCCTCTTCCTTCACAAGTGCCTGCATTCAACACGTAATAAGGTAAGCTTGTTATTAGTTTTGAAAAATGGTCTAAACTGATTTTAAAAAAGCTAAGTTACAGTAATCCATAGTAGTCTAAACGTAATAAGAAATACTGAGCAGTTTTATTTCATAGTAGTAATCCAAATGACAATATGGTTCAAATAGCCTAAACTAATAACAATACATTCACTGGTCCAAATGACAATACTGACAATACTGAACATGAACAATATGGTTCAAATAGCAATTTAAACTGATATGTGACTTTAATTATCATGTACTTGTATAAAAAAAATAAAAAAGGCTCAGTAACCACACATACTATAATGTAACGAGAGAAATTGCAAATTGCACAGAGAACAAACCAGTGCAATGAAAGAAATCAGTGCACAGAGAACAAATCAGTGCAATGTAGATGCTCTGTCTCACATATAAGCAAACAAATAATAGAAGTAAAACAAGGTGCAGGATTATGCAAAGTTACCCACATATATGTAGAGTTATATGCACTTGCTAGAATGAGACCACAGTAAATCATGGCACTTCAAAGGTGAACAAAATATAGTACAGTAATCATATAAGCAAAATAGTTAATGGAATAAGGTTAAAACATAAAAACATTTAGAGTTGAAGACAATGTTTAAGGAAGAAACAGCTCTTATCCAAGACTATATATGACATTTCGGTTAAATGAATATGGAATACTCAAAGCATAAGGCTGTAAAAATTCATAATTAAATACTACAAACAAACCACGTACATAGTAAACATAAGTGAACAGTTGTTATTACCATACTGACCTAGAATTTAACATAATTGAATATAACTTACAATTATATATTTAAATAAAGTAACTAAATAAACATAAAACATTCACATAAACACATACTTACTCACCCAGACCGTCTTATATCCACACGCACTATATACAACAGGGCACACACACATTCAATGCACACGAAACTAACCATGGACTCCTAAAACTTTATTTCTTCAAAAAAAATCTAACTGTATGAAAAACTATAAGTGAAAGGATAAGCATATTTACAAAGCAACCTTAAAGCATATACATAAAACTGCACACTATAACACTAGTTGAAGCAAACACGGGAACACTAATCCATTGATACAACCTTGGCATTTGGTTGAATTCGTTGAGTGATGGTATGAAACTGCACCAAAAATATTAGGGTAAAAAACTACACAGAAACATCAAGGTTGCTAATCCATGGATTTTCGTTACCATTTTAAAACTAATAGAATAAAGATTGCTGATTATAGTAATCAATTGCAAAAGAATCATCATCAGCAAAACTAGAAATCTCAGATAAAAAGAAACTACATGACTAATCTCAGATACAAATCAGCAGAAGTGTCATTTTTGTTTCTTGTTACTTCAAATTTTGGCCTCCAATGGAAAAATAGCAGTTGAAAGACACTACATGACTAATAACTCATACATCCACGGTGCTTAATGACATTAAAGTGATACTTAAGCAGTGTTTAAACACAATGGTTATTACCTCCTAACTGATGTTTAAGCAGCATTTAAGGCTCCTAATCAAGCATTCAAAGAAATGGAAGTTGCTATCAAGTTTAGCAAGCGATGTCTACTTTTGCAAACACTGTGATCTTGGTTTACGCTTGTAAATCCTGGACGGACTTGCCAAACTTTTCAGTGTTGCACTTGAAATAATTAATGAACGTGGCCAAAGATTAAAATCTTTATCCCTATTTTGTGAAAGGAAAAGGAATATACAACTTATATCCCCTTGATCCTGTCTTGTGAGCATATAATTAATAACAGGAACAAACTTCAGTGATACTAAAGTTGACGATATTATTCCCTATCAAATAATTGAAGGAAAAACTTTTATTTCACGCCAAATATTGTATATGCTTGCAAACTTGTCCACTTTTAATACAAAATATATTTCACTGACGAATTGCCATCAAGGTAGTAAGAACCCTGAGATAATATGAAAGCATATAATGAAAGAAGTTCAAATGAATTCTGCTGAAACAGAAGTAAAACAAATCATATTACTTCACTTCATACTGATCATAAACAGGTCAATATGTAAATCATATGATCAGTAATGTAAGTGAATAAGATATCAATGTACAAAAAAAGTTGTCCAAGTTACAGTTGGTTGTATGACGATACTTTGAGTATGCTTATGCTTTTATATTCAAAGTTTAGAAAACTAAGGTCATTTACAACACATTGTTTTGCTGACACCTACACACCATCTTTTGATGTTCAGGAACACTCAAAAAATAACTACATAAATCTGAATACAAGGGACTTCTCATATTCACAATTTCAGGTAATACAAGCTAGTGGAATAGACTTAAAATGAAAATGGACATGTTTAAAACTTTAAACTTATTGTTTCAGATTTAAATTCTAGTGAGATCGCAATATTCCAGTTGACTAATACATGGACTTGAAAATTAATTTAATCCTAATACTTATTTATATAGGGTGTAGATATATAACCAACACGGACCATTAATATTAAATGAACACTCGAAGAATATATACATATATATTGAAGAACAATTATTATACTATTGCTGAAGTTAGGCAGTCAATGAGTACCCGAAAAATCTAAAATCCGTCCGTATTCGTATTCGACATATGAAAAATTATATGATATTCGAAAAACGGATATGGGTATCACCATATCCTTATCCGATAATTATCCGTTCGGTTTTATCAAGATTATAGTTATTTTTTAATGTATTTTAGTACGTAAAATGATTGTCATTTACTATTATATCCCGGGAAAAAACTTAATTTTTATATAAAAATCAATTTTTACTGCTTAAAATTATTTTTCTTAGTGTATTTATTATTGCTATATATTTAGTACAAAAACAAGTTTATAATAAATTAAAATTTTCTATTTATTTGTTTAGGTTTATCGGTTGTGAACTGATCGAAGAATATCCGATAAATATTCGATATCCGTCCGCATCCGTGGATACGGATATCCGATATTCGAAAACGATTATGGATACGGATAAGGATATAACACTATCCGTATCTGAAAGTATCTGCTTACAGGGCTAGCTGAAGTTCTAAGTTTTGACACTTGCTATTCGCTGACATGTTATTTTTGGCGCACCTGAGTCGCTATCCATGAGAGTCATTTTCTTGAACTCAATCAATGAACAGGACTTTAAGGATTGTTCTATTGTGGGGTTTATTTCTCTCAAAAAGATGACTAATATATATTTCCAAAATCGGAGAAACCAACAAAAATAGAGGTAACAGTCGCCTATAGCCGGCAACAGCCGGGTTTTTGAATATATATTTTTAGTAAGTCTGCCTTTAATCGTATAATGTTTATTGAACCTTGAAACCTCTATATTTTATGTTAGATACTACAACAAGTTATTGCAATTCAGTATCATTTTATACTCGCTGGAAAATATAATACCGATTCTTGAAAAAAGAAAATATTGCATTTTTTACGGGTAAAAGACCTGTCATTAAATATTCAAATTCCAAGGACTGGAAACATACCTGATGTAGAAAGACGAAGACATGTACAATTATATATAGCATTCCTTTTAAGCTAAGAAAAATGTTATCTGGGTGTTTGGTGTCAAATATAAGTGATACTAGGAGTCCTGCATGTACACACAAACCATATCATCAGTTTTCATTAAATTCGTTTACTTATCTTTCTTGCTAGTTTTCTTTTCTATTGTGTAACAACAGAGTGGTGAGAATGGGAAGCCTTGGTGAAACTAAAGGGAAGGAGACCATGATTAATCCTGTC
Source organism: Allium cepa (assembly GCA_030765085.1). Lineage (NCBI taxonomy): Eukaryota > Viridiplantae > Streptophyta > Magnoliopsida > Asparagales > Amaryllidaceae > Allium > Allium cepa. The sequence continues at coordinate 396,076,480 of CM060938.1, read as the reverse complement.
AACTCTGTTGTGATTGAACTTAATATACTGGAAAATATTGTCAAAGGTTTGTGGTTATTTCACATTTTTTATACTTTGTTCATATCAATAACATTTTCCTAGTTATTCCTTCATCATTATTATTTTCAAATGGAAATTTTATTTCGACATTTTGTTTGAAGACATTTCGACCTGGCAAAAATCTACTTAACTTACTATGCACTAATTCCACTCTCAAAATATTATTTGTATGTTCTATTGCAAGAAGATGAAACCACTACATTCTATGTCAAATGTGAAATGGAAAACATCCTACAGACATTCCAGTTAACTCTTACAACAATGATTGGGTGCAGACAGATGGGTCCCACATGGGATTGCAGGGACCTATGTATCAGTATATATATGCTATGCTGCAATGATTTATGGGATTATAATAGAAGTTCACATATCCAATATTTAATTGTTTAATTTATGTGAAGCGCTTGCTTGATCATTTTCAGCAGGGAAGAGTCCAAAAACAGATGCATGATTAGCTTAAAGCTATCATTGTATTGTTGTCACTTTGTTTACCTACTTCCATTGTAATGTCTAATTATGTCCCATTTATTGGTATGAGAAATGATACCTACTGTTCAATTTCTATGTTTAGAGGTAGTGGGTGAGTTATGGTTTATTGCATATAAGGAATTATAAATGTGTATTGTTTACTTCTCAACGTCCACCTAAATTCGTACATATTGTTTTTTTTGTAAGTTTCTTAGTATAAGTTGAGCTGTCATTTTGTATCGAACAGAATACTGAATAAAACTCTTCTTCCTAGATGTGTATACACGTACAAATAAGAGGGATATATTAGAAGATTTATATGGACAGACCGATATTAACACCAATATTAAAGTGCTCTAATATATAATGAACAAGTAAATGAAACTTTATAAAAAAAAGAAGTTACCTATGTGGATTAAACAATTTCTCTAGTTCATACCCATGACGTGCATTTGAATTTGCAGAGAAGGAGAGAGAGCTTTTAGCTGCTCAATCTGAAATTAAAGCCTTGAAAAACTCAGAATTTCAGAAAGATAAAGCTTTAGTAGAGGTAACCAAATAAATTAAAATCAATTATATGAAACTTATTCATAAATGATAAATTTAAATTCTTCTTATTTACAGCTAAACAATGAGCTTACAAAACTCGAACTGAAGCTTAGAAACACTGAAAAACAAGGTGAAGACAAGGTACTCCATTCCATTAGATAGAACTTTCACATACTATAAATATTTCTTTAGTATAAAAAACACATCCTTATGCATCACAGAATATTGAGATAAAGAAACTAGATATCGAGAAGAAAGAGGCCTTAACTGCCCAGTTTGCTGCAGAAGCAACTCTAAGAAGAGTCCATGCAAATCTGAAGGATGAGGAGCCTGTTTCAATAGAAGCAATTATAGCTCCATATGAATCTGACATAAAGAAGTATGAATCTGAGGTGAATATCTATCATTGAAATTAGAAATAAATAAAAAAGAAACTTAAACAAACAGCAAGAAGAGCGCTCGGGATTTGGTAATATGATGAGGAGGAGGAAGCGTTCGGAAATCCAAAGTCGATATCGCAGCGACGAAAAGAAGGTCGTCTTCAATGTTTCCTGGAGAAGAAGGACCGCTCCAGAAGCCACTCGCCATCGTTGAAGTCAAGAGATTGGGATCGCATAAAACCCTAATTAAAAAAATAATAATTTTATGCGGCCCAAAACTGATGGGAAGGGGGAAGCGTCACAAAACATATGATATGTAAAAATTACGAAACACCCCATTTTTTAGCGAATATTTACATGTTTACCGGCTAGTATAACACTTATTTGTGTTGCAAATTATAACCAATATGTTGCAATGTTTATACATATGACTATTTATTTTTACTAGCACTTTTTTAGGTACCCTAACACTTTTTTACCGTTGGTGGTTTATAACATTTATAAGTGTTGGAAATTGACATATATAAAATGCTGCAAAATCACTATTTTGGTGTAGTGATTGTTTATTTCCACTGAAAATCACCAAGTCCAAATACTTTAGATTTTAAAATAATTTAAATCACTTTATTCTAAATTATACTTTAAAACATTTAAATTAAAACTACTTAAAACACTTTATTCAAAAATATATACTTTAAAAAATATTTAAAATAAAACTACTTTATAAAATATAAAACTAATTTTAAAAAATAAAAGATAAGCCAACTAAATTATAAAATAAGTGTTACAAAATTCTGTAAAAGTTTTCAAATAAAACTTTAACCGAACTATCTTTAAATAAAACTACTTTATAAAATATAAATATTAATAATTATCTTTTAAAACATTATACCAATTTACCTTTTAAAATAATCACCACTATAACTAATTTAATAAATATTTACCTTTTAAAATTTTAACAACTTAAATAATAATTTCTTAAAACATTCCTTCAAACAATGTTAAAACTTCAACTTATACTTAAAATTTGTTTTGAAAACGTACTTGGCTTTTGAGGGAAATACACTTTTCTTTCACACCTTTAAAAATAAACCACTATTTATTTTTAAAACAAATTACCCATTCCTTTATAAATTTCCATCGTTAAATTTATACTTCGAAATATCCATAGATATCTTATCTTACTTTATAAATCCAGTTTATAAATTTCATAGTCTCATCGTCTTTTTAAAACACTAAATCAATTTCCAAATCAATTTTCAGAATTTACTCCATTTAAAAATAAATTCCTTTACTTACTCAATTTTATTTTAAAACCCATTAACTTTAGATTTTACTTCTTAATTATGATTTAAAATCTTATTTAAACTGAAAATACCAATTTCATGTTTATTTCAAAATTCTTCTTTTATTCTATTCTAAACCATTTAAATTCTGAATTTAAAAATAAATCTTTATTATTACTTAAGTTTAAGAATTCATTTATTCCTGTTTATTAAAAAATCTCCCTTCCCACGCTATGAATTCATTTATTAGAATTTAGAAACAATTTTATCCTTTTCCAATTCATTCTTTAATTTATCCACATTCTCTGTAATTATTTTACCTTAAAATTCCTATTTTATTTCCCTTTAAAAAATTCATTCTTTATCTTTGATAACTCAGTATACCCAAATATATTCAATCAACCCATAACATCCAAATATTTCAATTACCAATCTAATTTATCACAGATTATCAAATACACCATATCACAGAATATTAAAACAATCTAAATAATTTTGAGGACTCCAGTTGGATCCCTCTAACCTATTTTCCTGCATCCACAGATGTTAGCACAATATAAAATACCAATTCCACTTTAAGGTGGAATATCGCTGTATATGGGGTTATATCATCTCATCCGCTATTATGCGGCGCATAGGGTATCATCCGCTATATAATGCGGGAAATCCATCACTCCAATATATATATACTACTACTATATATAATATATCACATCCAATCAATTCAATCATTCAACCAAATATTTAAATTTAACTGTTTAAATTTAATAAACAATCCAGATGAATGAGATTAACTCACCTTTGATTTTAAGTTTGCATTCCACTTCAATCTCTTCTCGATTTTTTTTCATGATTTTTGACCTTGTATAACCAATTTGTTTATTAATATTCGAAACAAATCAAATAAACCAATTACCATTTTAAAAATTTTAATTTAAATTTTAACTAATGATTAAATTTGAACTAATAATTAAATCTTTAACTAATTTTCTCTTTTTAAAAATCTTTTAGTGACTAAAAAATTAAATAAGATTATTAAACAAGTTAATCACTAATATACCTTATTTAAAAAAAATAAACTAGTAGATTTAAAATGAATATAAGTATATATTTTATTTTCCATTTCGAAACTATATAGGTATTTTTATAAAAATATCCCATATAAATTTTTAATAAATTAAATATTTCTATGAATCCCTATATTTTCCAAAACTTTATCTGTTTTAAAATAATTTTTCTGTTTTCCTATATATATATATTAAATTAAAAACATAAATGGTTTTTATTCGATACTGTAATATAATTATTCTTCTAATAAATTTCTTTACTGTAAAAATTTCTGTACATATGTGTGTGTGTGTCTATATATATTAAATCAAATTTGTCTGCAAAATAAATTCGAATAAAATAAAATACGAACCACTAGAAGCTATACCAAAACCCAGATCGCCGAGTCTCCCAATTTCCGTCTCCACCCCTCGAACTTGAACGAGAAAGCAGGCGAGCGGCTCCTCCCCTTCAGGCGACTCGCTTGGATCGCATCGATCTTGACTCCCCGTTTGCCATGCGCTTCGATTCATGAAGGAAGCATGCGATTTGTTGATTGATTTGATGCATTCAAGCCGACGATATCTCGTTCGAATTTGAATCTTAACTTGAAGGAATGGTTTTGGTGGAATTGAGGATTTATACAAGAGGGAGGTGGAATTCGAACCCAAAGAACAATGCTCCATTTTCGTACATGAATGATTTGATCCAGATAAACTGAAGAAGAGGAATTCATGAATTAAAACTGGAAAGTGTGGGCCATTATTTCTTTTGAACGAGGTTATTTTATTTTTTTGCAAATGAATTTGATTTCAAAAAAAATGCGTGGATATTATACAAAGAAAGAAGAGAAACAACACGTGTGAAAATTACAGAAGAAAAAGAACACGTATTTATATTTTTCAACGTGTCAAAGCTTAGTATAGTGTTCGATTATATTATTTATTTTCAAATTCAAATTCAAATTTAAATCATCTAAAAATTGCAACCCAAAATTTTGAACACCTATTGAGGCATGCCGCTAGGCATTTATAATGTTAAACCCCTATTTCGAACACAATGGAAAAGGTTTCGAATCCTAATTCGATCGTATGGAAAATATAGCTTTTTGAACCTAGTTACTACATTAAATTTTCTACATAGATTTCAGCGCATTTACTTACCGTACGGCCAAACGATCACTCCAATCACTCCGAAAATTGAAATCCAATAATAATACACTATTACAAATCCAATGAACTGGTTTCATCAAATTCCGAGATTATGCCTCAGAAGGCTATTTTTAAATATCAATTTAAACAATATTTTTCTAAAACTGAGCAAAACACTTTTAAATTCAAATTTTACACTTTTCCTATCTCCAGTAAAATCGATATAAATTTTATAAGCCAATGAAATATCTTTAACCTGCTTAAAGCTCAAGATTTAATATTTTGCCCAATCTCTAGTTATTAAATTCAAAAATTTAATTACTAAATAATAATGATATTTGAAATTCAAGTTAAACCAACTTCCAAATATCTAAAAATAAATTAAATATTCCAATTTCAAATACCTAAAAAAATTTGGTTGTCACAGTAATAGAATTATTCACACCAGGCTTTATGTCTGACTCGAAGTTTCTATTTTCCCTTAAACTTTTGGATGCTCGAAATTGATTTGAGTAGGCTGAGGTTTCAGGTTTTCAGGTTTTCGTAGTTTTAACGAATAAAGCTTCCAAAGATGAATAGGTAGCTGACGGATAGCTAATTTAGGATTACAGTTCTTCTATTTTTGTTTCCGTTATTTATTATGTCAGATATGACTATATTTCTTTGATCATCCAAAGGGGGTTTGTCGTATGTCGCTCTTGACGTATTGTTGTAAATCATAATTGATCATTTTCTGGGATACATTTTGGGGATGTATTAAATTGGATATGATATTGTTTAAAATGTAATCAGTTAAATGTTGTTTTTCTTGAAATCTGTGATTTTTTTCATAGTCAAGTGCTTTTGATATTATGGATACCATTTGCATTGCCGTGTTTTGTCACCAAAAATTAATGCTATAGATGACTGATGCATCTGTAGCACTTAGCTTTTGCCCTCTAGACACCGGATGTTACTACTTGGTATCAGAGCATAGGTTTATGAAATTTTTTTAACTAAAAATGGTTTTGAAAACAAAATCCAAATGAATTAGAGAAAGATTAAGCATTGGGATAATGCTATAATAACGTGCTTGTATTTGCTATATATAAATATACGCTTTATCTTTAGTCTCCTATCTTTGATTAGGTTATCTTTTTGTATCTCATGAGGTTTGGATACCGATATGGATGGTAGAAGAGGAAGATTTAACCCAAGAAGGGGAAGCATCGAAGGGAATGCCGGACCTAATGCCAGAAGAAACCAAGGTCGGGCACAGGAAGAGAATATAGGTGCTGGGGTGCCACAGGTTGGAATGGAAGCTATGTATCAGTTCTTCGTGAATATGATGTAGACAGGTGTTGTTGTAGGAGTATGAGGAAGAGGAGATCTGGAGGTTCTTATTGTCCAGGATTGTGCTAAGCTGAGTGGATATTATGTTAAACTTGGAAGGAAGCCATTTATTTGAATCGAGGATGCTATCGAAATGGAGAACTAGTTATTACACTGCGAAACGATTTATGCGGATTTGATGCTCAATGACAAGTAGAAGAGGAGTTTGGCATCTAGATAGATTCAGTGAGCTGCATTGTTTTGGTGGAACAATGTAATAGTGGTAGAAGATGAGGAAGAGTTGACATGGGTAGAATTCAAAAGGAGGTTTCAAGAGAGGCTCATGTCAGCTATGGCACAGTCAGCTCTGATCAGGAAGTTTAGTTAGAGCAGGGGGAGATGTCAGTTGTGGAGTATGTTAGAAGGTTTGAGGATTTAACTCAATATGGTTATACCGTTGTTGATACTGTGATGAATAAGAATGAGAAGTTCATCAGAGGGTTGAAGCCTGAGTTGGCTAGGATTACTTTACAACATATTAGAGATCCTTGTGTTATGGTTGTAGAGATGGACATGAGGCAAGAGGAGGTTCTTGAGTCTCTAGAGAAGAATAAGACTAAGGAGTTCCAAGTTGGGCCAGGCCAAAAGAGGAAGTTCGTTCCCAAGATAGGTGCTCGGAAGGGTGGAGTAGTTAGAAGGGGAAATATGAGATCGTCTGCTTCAAATGCGACAAGAAGTGGGCACTTCGCTAATGAGTGTCATGCTGGAAAGGCAAAGGATTTGGCTAGGTAGAAGAATGTCAGATGCTTCAATTGCGACCAGATAGGCCACTATAAGAATCGGTGTAAGGAGCCCGCTAAGGATGGAAATGGAAAGGTTTATTCATTGGAGTCTGCTGCTTCTAAGCTAATAGCTCAGGAGAAGGAAAAGGCAGTTCCAGGAGGAACGCTTCAGATTCATGGTATGTCTGTTAGCGTTTTATTTGATACTGGTGCATCACATTCTTTTTTATCTAGATATTTGATAGAAAAGCTTAACCTTGAACCCACATATTTAGTTACTTCCTTGCGGGTTGTGAATCCAATAGGAGGGTATGCAACTCTAAGATTGAGATTTGACCAGCTTGAGTTTGACTTGTTAAATCATTTTCTGCTTGAAATTTTCATGTGTTTGATTTTGTGGGGTTCGGGATTATCCTTGGGAAGGATTGGTTAAGTGAGTACAATGCTATGATATTTTGCCAAGATAGGAAGATATCTCTTAGACACACTGATTATAGCGACCGAATTATTTTACCGTAGAAGGTTCTTGTGGCGAGATGTTTGCTTTGTTGGGTGCAATAGAATCAGATGAAGAGCTCAGCCAACTTTTCATGGCTAGAGAATCTGAAAATGTTTTTGAGCCTATAGTTGGATTGGTGCTAAAGCAAGCTATTGAGTTTCGGATAAATTTGGTTTCGGGAGCAGAACCAGTAGGTAGGCCGCCGAGCAGGATGACCCCTTCAGAGATGAGGGAGTTGAAGGAGCAGTTGGTGGATTTAGAGAGCAAGAGTTCTATTAGACCAAATAATTTGCCTTAGGGTGTAGCAGTAGTGTTCGCTAAGAAGCCGAACAGATCGTTGAGGCTGTGTATTGATTAACGTAAGTTGAATGAGAGGACGATAAAGAATCGATATCTATTTCCTAGGATTAACAATTTTTTCGACCAGTTGAGTGGAGCAAAGGTATTTTCTCAGTTGGATTTGGCAATAGGGTTCCATCAGCTCAGGGTAGCAGAGGATAGTATACCTTTGACGGCATTTAGGACCAGACATGGGTCGTAAGAATGGTTAGTTATGCCATTCGGACTGACAAATGCACCAGCTTTCTTTGTGGATTTGATGAACTAGATTTTCCAAGAGCACTTGGATAAGTTCATATTGGTTTTCGTAGATGACAACTTGATATACTCTAAAAATGAGAAAAAGCGTAAAGTTCATCTTAGAGTGGTGTTTGAGACGTTGAGGCAGCATCAGCTGAAAGAAAAGTTTTTGATGTGTCACTTCTGGAAGAAGGAAGTGAAGTTTCTTTGTCATGTAGTCTCAAAGGAAGAGTTGTCGATAGATCCAACTAAGATTAAGGTAGCGAATAGTTGGAAGAGACTCGAGACAGTAACCAAGATAAAGAGTTTCCTTGGATTGGCTGGTTATTATTGGAGATTCATTAAGGATTTTTCACGGATAGTAGCACTGATGACCAAGCTAACGAGGATGGATGTGAAGTTTGTGTGGGCCAACAAGTGTGAGGAAGCATTCCAGAGTTTCAAACACTTATTAACCATTACACTTATGTTGGTGGTTCTAGAGGGGAATTAGGATTTGGTGGTTTACGTTGATGCGTGTGGAACAAAATTAGGAGTTGTACTGATGAAGAGAGGTAAAGTGATTGCCTATGCTGCTAGACACCTTAGACCACATGAGGTCAGATATCCAACGCATGATTTGGAATTTTCTACAATGATTTTTTCTTTGAAGTTGTGGAGACATTACCTTTTGGGAGAAAGGTTTGAGTTATATACAGATCATAAGTCATTGAAGTATTTGTTATCTTTGATGGAGTGGAACATGAGACAGCAAAGGTGGTTAGAGTTTACGCTGACTATGATTTTAGGATTGAGTACACACCAAAGAAAGGCAACAAGTTTGCAGATGCACTTAGCAGGAAACATCAGAATGTAGTGTTAGCAATGAGTGCCGAGAGGAAAGATTTAGAAGCATTAGCAGATTGCAGAGTGCAATGGAGATCAGAGGCTGTGTCTAGTGGGGATATTGTTATATTATCTTATTTGGAAGTTCAGCCAGTGTTGATCGAGCGAATTGCTTCTAAGCAGATGGAGGACCCAATGTTTTTCGAACGATCAGGAAGCTAAGAGAAGGAACTAAAAGCGATGACTTGGAAGATTTCAGTATTCACCAGAATGGGAGGTTGAGAAAGAAAGGAAGATTATGTGTTATGAGTGTGGGAAACATAAGGAAAGAAGTCTTAGAGGAATGCCATCGCTCGAAGTTTACCATTCATTCAGGGGTGCTAAGATGTATCAGGATATGAAGAGGGGTTTCTTCTAGGAAGGTATGAAGCGGGATATTGGTTTATGTGTGAAGCAATGCATGATTTGCCGATAGGCAAAGGCCGAACACCAGAAGCCAAGTGGGTTGCTTTAGCTGTTGGACATTCCAATGTGGAAGTGGGATTCTATTTCAATGGACTTCATTGGCGGGTTGTCAAGGTCAAACAGAGTAAATGAAAGTATATGGGTCGTAGTGGACAGATTGACCATCTTCAACCAGGACGGCACCTATTTTAGCAAGGTTGTTCATGAAGAATGTGGTTAGACTGCATGGACTTCCCAGTAGTATAGTTAGTGATAGAGATCCCTTGTTCACTATCTATTTTTGGAAGAGTCTTAGGAAGTTTTGGGAAGAAAGCTTAAGATGAGCATCGCTAACCATCTTCAGACAGATGGGCAGACGGAAAGAGTTAGCAAGATCTTGGAATATTTGTTGAGTGTTTGTGTTCTAGATTTTGGAAGATCATGGGAAGACCATCTGCATCTAGTCGAGTTTTCATATAAAAACAATAATCATATTAGTTTGGGATTACATCATTTGAAGCTTTGTATGGAAGGCCATGCAAATGTCCTATATGTTGGTTGGAGATCAGGGATAGGTTGATTCTTGGTCCAGAATTGGTTAGAGAAGCGGCAGAAAAGAATGAGATCATTCAGGCTAGAATAAAGGAGGTTCAGTCCAGGTAGAAGAGTTATGCGGATAAAAGATGAAAAGATCTAGAGTTCTCAGTTGGAGACCAAGTTTACGTCAAGGTATCACCGATGAAGGGCGCGATCAGATTTGGGAAATCAAGGAGTTATCACCGAGATTCGTTGGACCTTTTCCAATTGTTGAGAGGATCGGGAAACTCACATATAGAGTTGACTTACCAAGCAATTTGGCTAGTGTCCATGATGTTTTTCATGTTTCTCATCTCAAAAAGTTTTTAGAGACCCGGAGACTACTATTGCACCGATAGTGCTAGATGATTTGGTGGTAGAACCAGTCTTGACCATAGTGAGAAAGCCAGTTCACACAGTTGCAAGAGATGAGAATAGGCTTTGAACTAAGACGGTCAAATTAGTTAAAGCCCAAGGGAGAGACGATTTGGGAAGTTGAGAGGGGGATTAGAGATACTTATCCTGACTTGTTTGATGGTATGTTTTACCTTCTTGTTTGATTTTTATCGTAATTTTGAGGACGAATTTCTTTAAGGAGGGGAGTCTATAGCACCATGGATTTTTGCTAATATTATTTAGGATATTTAATTAGTTGAATTAAATAAAGTAATGTGTTGATTAGGGGATGAGATTTGATTTTAATTAAAGGTATTCGTTCCATTTTAAACAAATGAATTAAAAAAGTGTTTTAAAATGAACTAGAGGAGGGGTAAATAGGGAAAGAGGCCATTCCTATATCTATTCCTCAGGCCATGTATTATACATATTCATTTCATTTGAAATTTTTAAAAATTAGAAGTTGGCCACCATTAACAAGGAAGGGGAAAGGAGAACTAAAAAAAGCTAAAGGAAAATCTAATTCAAAACAAATTCATCCAAATCTCAAGCCCCTTTAGTCTCTAAAGCTAAAGTGAATAATTTTTACATCTCAAACTTTTATTGATTTCGGTTTTAGGACTAAACCTGAAGCATTTTGCATTGATTTTCCATGTTTTTGAATGATGGAATATTTATATATACTAGTTGATGATTTATACAAGTTCATATTGATTTTTCATGACATGTTTTAAAGTAAGACCCTAATAAATGACATCATTATGCCTTGTGAATTTTTATAAAGATCATAAACAATATTTTGGAGATGAGTTTAGTTTTCATTTTTTTTGGTAAGAATGTGGATTTTTATGAATTTTCTAGTAGAGAAAATGATATTTTGGGTTATAAATTATTTGCGGGTTAATAATTAATTATTTGGGTCCGAAAATTTTATATGTAAGAAAACATATATAATTTGATTTTTTGAAATTTTTCCAAATTTTTCCGAAGATTTTTGGTAAGTATATAGAATTATTTAAGGTGTGGGACTTAAATGTTTTATATCTTTTATAAAGAAGAATGAGGTTTTTGGTAAAATAAATTGAAATCGCTATTTCTGGAAAAATGGAAGCACTTTTGAAAAGTACTAAGCAACCAATTAGATTTAGACTAACAAGGCGGGTTAGGTGCAAAAGCAATAGTTTAAAAGTACAAATAAATAGCTTTTTCATTTTTTCGTCACCTTCGGCACCAGGTTCAGCCTTTCAACCTTTGCCTCCGACACAGTCGTAACCAATGCATACGGTATCAGGCAACTGGTACGTAATGAATTTGATGTGGGCGAAAGGTATAGGGTCGAAACCATGGGGTTCCGAAAGGGATGAAGTTTTGTCTTATTTTAAAGGAAAAATGCGCCTACTTGCTTTCGACAAAGATGCTATCTATTTGGTTTGGTTTCGACTAAGTCAAATGGTTTAAAAGGAAATGGTTTCAATTGAGTTGTAACTTTTTTTTAAGTGAATGCTTTCGACTAAATCGAAACACCTAGAAACCGCCTTTTTACCTTTCGACCCAGTTGATTTTGAAGGGGTTACTTGTTTTCTAAAATTTGCCCATATCTCAAAAGTTTTCAAAGGGGTGGTTTCAACACCATCACTTAATTACTTAGGAAATGGTTTCAAAACAGTTGCTTTCGACTTAAATGATTTTAAAGGCCTTTTTTCTTTTGTTTGAAGTATAACCCAAATTGGTTTTGAGAGAGATGGTTTAAATGATTTCAAAAGGAAGAGCTTTCGACTTTAATGGGTTTATGTCCTTTTGTTCTACTTGAAGGCATAATCCAATGGTTTCTACCGAAATGTTTTCAAAAAAGGATTCGAATTTGTTAACTTCAACATGTTTCAAAAGGTTTCTACATATTTCAAATTGAACCCTTTTGCTTTCGAAAGGTTTAGATTTAATGCATTCGAAAGTTTTTAAAAGAGGCTTAGAAGAGGTGGCTCCTTAGAGGTTTCAAAAGAGTCGAAAGGTATTGTTTTTTGATGGTTTCGAATAGTTTCAAAAGGAAAGGTTTTCCAATATTTACGAAAGGCAATGTTTAAAGGGGTTTTAAAAGAAAGATGTTTAGGGTTTTAAAGCTTTCGAAAGGAAGATTTCCAAAGGTTTCAAAAATGTTTTGAGTATGGTTTTGAAAGGAAGGTTTTGGCATGTCGGCTTAGATAAAACAAAGGGTTTTACGTGGTTTCGAGAGAGTTGCTTTCAAGGGCTTCGAATGCCTTGTTTAAAGGGTTTAAATAAAGGTTTCGAATTGCCAGAATAGCCAAAATATTTTCAAGTTATAAAGGACTTTAACTTATTTTAATAGGATAGGTAATCCTTATTGAATATCATCAAAACTATTTTGAGTAAAGTATATATAACATGTCAAAATAGCTTAGATTAAAGCTAAAGATATATTTTAATTATAAGAATGATTTAAAGGACCAAATCATTTTGAAAAGGTTTTCAAGGAAAATTTTATAGGATATTTAACCCTAAGAAAATGATTCAGATTAGATGATCAGATAAGACTTGTGTAGGGTCACACCCTATGGTCATTAGCCATTAGCCCGTAGCTAATTTAGTCCAGAATTCTAGTGTATAGGGCTTAGTCGCAGGTAAGACTAAAATTTTAGTTACACACAAAATGGAATATTGATGTACAGATGTAGGTTATTGGTAAGCCACAAAACCATTAGGACTAGTAGACCCTCGAAGACGTAAGTTAAGGACAGACCATCCGAAAGTTTTGTCTAATTGTTGTTTAGACTATTTGATACGGTATCTGGTAGGACCGAGTTAGCCAAAGGGCAGTCAGCCTAGATTTCGGATAGTTAGTCAATTTATTAGCTATTTATAGCATAACGGATCCTGCTATATCATAGTTAGTTTGATTAACTAGTTTGGTTATAGGAAAGGATTTGCAAAATAAATGTTTTGAAAAAGGATATTAGTATGGGAAAACCCGTTTCGCTAAGCGCTATGGTCTCACTCAATATCATAACCCGAGACGTAACAGAATTAATCACACTAGGCTTTATGTCTGACTCGAAGTTTTTGTTTCCCCTTAAAATTTCGGATGCTCAAAATTGATTTGAGTAGGCTGAGGGTTTAGGTTTTCAGGTTTTTGTAGTTTTGATGAATAAAGCTTCCAGAGACGAGCAAGTGGTTGACGGATATCTAATTTTGGACTATAGTTCTTCTTTTTTTGTTTCCGCTATATATTAATTCAGATATGACTATATTGCTTTGATCATCTAAAAGGGCATCGTCATATGTCACTCTTGGCGTATTATTGTAAATTATGATTGTTCATTGCCTGGAATACGTTTTGGGCATTTTGTAACTTGGATATAATATTGTTTGAAATGTAATCAGCTAAATGCTGTATTTCTTGAAATCTGTGATTTTGTTCAAATTCAAATGCTTATGATACTATGGATACCATTAGCACTGTCGTATTTTGTCACCAGAATTTAGTACTATAGATGACTGCAGCATCTGTCACGCTTAGCTTTTGACCTCTAGACACAAGATGTTACAAGAAAAGTGATTAGTGATGGTTGAGGAAGGCTGTATTATCTTAATCCCAAGTTGGGTTAAGGGTGCAACGACCACATCTTGGACCCCAAAATGACCATACTATACATCCACGGTATACATGTACCAAGCACCCAAATGTCGAAAAGAAGAACATTAGGGTAAGGAAAAAGAAGAAAAGAAAAGGAACAAGAAAGAGAAAAACAAAAACATTAGAATCTCACATGCGGAATGAAAACGTATAATATCAAAAGCTAGTGCACAGTGTTACTTTAATATACATAGCATTTCGAAGTTAACAATCAAGATAATATCATCGGCCTGGTCAATTATATCAGCCTGTTCTTACAATTATTGATACACATACATATATAAAGTAAGCTATAGAAAAAAGAAAACCACGGTAGGTAGGCATCCATCTTCTCTCCAAGAGCTCAATGAACACCAACGAAAACTTGCCTTTCTCGAAGTGCTCAAAAGAGAATATAAGGAATTTACGAAAAATGGAAGCCACATGTCAAACATAATTTTGGTGTGAGAAACTTAAGAAATATGTGTACAATATATCACATCACCTTATGAGACTGTCGTAATGGTTATCCCCTTAAAAGGGCCAAACCATCTAATAGTTGCATATTACCATATAATAGATATTGTCTAGGGTGAAGAATGTAAATCAGAAAATAGTTTTGCTGCATATGCACCATAACAATAATAGTTATACAATTAAAATCACAAAGGTGCATTGACATAATTGTGTAGGAGGTGCCCTCAATATCTTGAGAACAGTCCTCGCACATAAGAATCCCATATATCCTTTAAGAGCAATGTAAATCTCTAGTGAATGCACCATGGAAAATATATAGTTGGCCCCCACAACGTGATGCCGAGTCCATAACTCTTGCCTGCATATTTGTAGGTGTCGTATGTACCCTCTACCTTAGCTAAACCCTAAAGTTATGCATCATATCTCTGCTTTTTGTCATAATGATGTTGAAGTCACGTTCAACATCTTAACATATGAGTCTTTATCACTTGAAATGCACCCGAATCTCAAAATGGATTCTAGTATCTCTAATAGATCATAAATCTCTATTAAACATAGAACTCTTATATGGTCTTGAAGTTGTTACTCTTTTGAGTCATCTCATATAAGTACACTTTCCCGCTCACTGGGGGATCCAAAACCAATCGATAGATTTTCGGTTAACTCAACCTCGGTTCTTTCAGAAATAAACAGGCAATACATAGAGGAGAATATCATTTCCTATCCAAACTGATTTGCTTATCATTTTTCTAAGAAAGCAAGACGAGTTTATAGTAGGTTATATCAGCATTGAATGAATAACTGTAGTATATATTTCCCATGTTTCTTAGATACTTCCCAAGTTTATTTGGTCAAACTCAACAACAAGGAGAACAATTGCAAATAGCAACCAAGTCTCAAATGCCTATCACGTTTCCAACCATCTCAACTTTCGTTATCCCTAAGTCAATAGTGAAGCCCGATAGGTTAGAGCACTATTGCTTCTACACCCTACTCGAATCATCATTCTTAACTCTTAAGGATAGCAATAAGTCTACTTTGTTAGTTTTTTGTGCTAAGTATACAATTAAATACTTTCCATAAACAAGTAAGCACATAAAGCATGATTAACACACAAAATCATGATCAAGTCATATAAACGAATTTTAATCCCATTTTATTTAATTAATCCTCTATTAATTAAAGCCTGTTTTATTAGTAAAACTTCTTTATCCAATAAAATTTCTTCATTGACTAAAACTTCATCATTTAATTAAAACTTCTTCCTTTAGTTTAAAACTTCTTCCTTTAATTAAAAATTCTTTTAATTTAACAACTTTTTAATTAAACTCATTTGTTAATTAAAACTTCCTTGTTAATTAAATCTTCCTTTTTTAATTGAACATGTTCATTAATTAAACTCATTTATTAATTAAAACTTATTTTTTATAGTTAAACACCGTTATTAATTAAATTCATTTATCAATTAAAGCTTTCTTACTAATATAAAATTTCCTTTATTAATTAAAACTTTCTTTATTAATTAAAACTTTCTTTATTAATTAAAACTTTCTTTATTAATTAAACTCATTATTAATTAAAACTTCATTATTAATTAACCTTTATTAGTTAAACACTTTTATATTTAAATTCAACGCATATAAACTTGTATATAGATTTAATTTCCCCTTTATAAAGATATATACTTATCTTTTACTATTCACTTATTTATTATTTATGTATTTCACTATTTACTTGTTCTCTTTTCAATACTTTAAAAGGTATTCATATACTCATCTCAACAATTTAAGTATATTCACAAATCACTTAACGAGATTTACTTACCTTAAAATACAATCAAAGTGGTTAAAACAAATGTTACTCAAACATTATTAACCCTTTTTCTTTTATAAATATATAATTCTTCTATCTTTATTTAAAAAGATTTCATATGTGTTATTATCTTTAAACACTACAAGAAAATATACCTTTCGCGGCATCAATTTGTAGGGTTCTAATAAAAAAGCTGTGATTATCTAGGCGATTAATAAAAATTATCTTTAAAATGCTACTGCTTAACATAATCGCACGGTTTTAATAAAAAGCATCAAACAGAAAACGATCTCGCCTTTCTCTCACAAGTCACTCAACATCGTATCCCTCTCTCTCCCACAAATCCTTAATCCCAAATTTCATTAAAATCAAACTGTTCTAATCTTCTTCTAAATTTTAACAACTCTACCGTCGATCGCGGTCTTCAACAACCCTCTAGCTTCCTCGAGCTTCAAAAATTCTCCATCATTCCACATCTCCAAAAGCCATCGTTCCTCATCACCCACTCTAAATTTTCAAATATCCACCAACGTTAGTCTTTGAAGGAACAGTCGTTTGATTTTGGGCCTCCATATTCGGGTAATCTTACCGTTTCTCCATTTTTAGATTTTTTTTTCTTTACAAATGCTTTAATTTATGGTTCAATCTCATCTTATGTTTTTGATAAACTGGTGTAGGAAGCTATGGTTCATCTCCATGTACATGAACTAGTAAAATAAATTTGTGCCTATAGTTTATATCAGTATCGCTGTCCTATTTTTTTTCACATGATTTTTTGTTGGAATTCCTTAAGAAATTGAATGAATGGAAATATACAAAGTCCTATATCGCCTAATTGTTGAGAGCTATATTGGTTTATATATGGCTTTCTCATGAGGAGGTTGGGGGCCTGGGGCTCCCAAATGTATGCTTCGTTGTGAGGAGGGAGATCATGCATCTCCACCACGCGCGCGCCGCCGTCCGACCGACCGACCCGGGCTCGGGCTCGGGTCTAAAATGACTATTCTTTTTGCTACGCCATCATTTAACGGTTTTGGGCTTCGGCTCGGGTCTAAAATGACTATTCTTTTTCTTAGGCCATCGTTCATAAAGCGGACGACCGTTAGATGCGAACAGAAGCGGGTGCGAGAAGCAGACACGGGCGAATGGATGTGGCATGAGCGGGTGCGACCCGATTGAAGTGGCGCGGGCAGGCGGGTGCGACTGTACGAAGTGGTACGGACGCAACTGTTTGAACGAACGGGTGCAGACACGACCGTTCAGAAGAGATACAGACCAACTATAAATAAAAAGGAAAACTGATCGCTTTCCCAACTCATTTTTTCAGAATCCGAATCTTCTTCTTCTCTTCTGCTACCATACTCTAAATCACAGAGTGATATACTCATTACAATCTCGAGCAGAATACGTCTATTGTATCTTGGGAGAATTTTGAAATAAAATTCTTAAGGAAATCGTTACGAATTTAATCGGACCGAGGTGGAATGTATATCGGAAGGGGTTATTTATGTGATATTATAATCTCGAGCAGAATACGTCTGTTGTATCTTGTTATATTATAATGAGCAGATTACCTTCTTTGGATTCAAACTAGACAACAATGGGTTAGAAATAAAAACCCAAATACTAGGCCACAATAACCCCGGGAGCCTAAGTTAAGGTATGCCCTACTCCTATATATCATATGCGTTATAATTGCGTATCGTAATTCCTATTCTGGTTATTGTTTCATCCAAGTGCTAAAAAAATGAGATAAGTATTGGTCTGACCATTTAATTTTTGTTTTAGCTTTTTGATTGGAGTGATAAAACTTAAAATTGAACCACTGAAATGGAATTGTCGCATTCTTAGCCATATCTATAAATCTCAGTTCAAGTTTTTGAATACTTCGTGTAGCAACTCAACTCATGCATTAGGCCAAGTCATAGCAGAATTGGATGGTCGGATTAGGTCTTTCCATAATTATTATTTTTTTGAAAAAAAAGGTTAAAGGGCCAAAGCCCAAACAAAAGCGGGTAAAAGCACCCGAAAACCCAGAGAAAAAACACATTAAACCCTAATACAGTATAGGGCAGCCGACATATATCTCACGAAGACAAAAAAAACATGGAGACGAGAGGAGGCAACTCAATATTATCTCCGTCTCGTCTTCCTGCTGCACTCGCCTCTCTCCCAATAAGATAGACTTTGGTTGAACTTGTTGTGCATGCTAGTATCAGCAGTATTTGAGCTAATGTGATGTTTCGGTGCCAGGTTTTGCCTAGCTTGGCTGAAATCTGCAGATCTGTTGTTAATTAAACTCAGATTGTGGATTTGTAGCTGCTTACTCCCTCTCCAGAGCAATAGGTTGGAGGCTCGTACTTGTCTTGGTTCATTCTCTGATGGTTGCTTAGATCTGTATGATGAGCCTTCGGACTGAGAAGATATTGTTCAATGTACTTGCTACCAGCCTCTTTGTTCCAATAATCCGCCAGAAAATCAAATCTGGTCTGATTTCTGATCTTATTCTTTGATTTCTGAAGAATAATTTTGCTTTCATTTTCGATAATAGTCCATCTCTGCTCTTTGGAAAGCTTTATGTTGTTGTGAATACGATTGTTTCTTTCCTTCCATATATGATAAACAGTAGTCGTTAATAGAATATGAGCAAAGTCTCTTTCGTGCGATTTGCTTCTGAAATGCTTGTTGATGTCAGTAATAATATGACCCAGATGCATGCTGTTAGAATTGTTCATCCCCAGTTTAGATTTGATTTGATTCCAAATGTAGTAGGTGTAATTGCATTCAAAAAATAAATGAGACACATTTTCATTCAATAAATTACATAGGGAACAGAGTGAGGTGTTATTTCTGCCCCATTTATTGATAATTTCCAAAGTTGGCAATCTGTTGTTAATCGCAAAATATGTGCAGATAGCCATCTTTGGATTATTTACTCTGTTCCATATGCAATTATACCACTCTACAGTATGTTGTTTGTTTCTAATGTGCCCCCAAGTTTTTTTAAAGGAGAACTTACCATTGCTGCTAGCTAACCATTCCCAATAATCACTATCAACATCATGATCTAATTGAATATTATTAATAGAAATTTTGTGAGGATTTGTGATAGGATGCAGTTGAGGCTGCCATTGATTATTATTAATGATGATATTAACACTAGCATTAGCTTCACCACATATAGCAAGAGTGTCCCAACCAACCTTGTTAATAAAAGATTCATTTTGAAACCAGGGGTCAAACCAAAAGCTAGTTTCATGCCCAGCTTTAAATTTCCTTTGAATTAAAGATTTACCTAAATCTCTGCATTTTAAAATTTGGGTCCAAGTGTTGGATTGATTACACTTAGGTAAAGTAGTCCAAAAGTTTTCATTTTTGAGGTATTTGAAAGACATCCATTTTGACCATAAAGAATCTCCACTTATAAATCTCCAAAAAAGCTTTAATTGGCAAGTTAAATAAAGATCATTAAGGTTTCTGATACCAAGCCCACCTTCTTTTTTGGGTTTGCAAACTTTATCCCAACTGACTTTATGGTATTTACCTCTCCAAAGAAAATCAGCACACCTACTTTCAATTTTTTTAATAGTAGCAATAGGGATGTGATGTGTTTGAAACCAGTATAGAATAATGGCATACACCACAGTTTTAATTAACTCAATTCTACCAGCAATAGATAGAAGTTTGCATGACCAAGTTTCCATTCTGTTCTGAATATTTTCAATCGGATATGAGCAATCACTGTCTTTGATTTGATTAGCAGATAGAGGAAGCCCTAAATATTTTATAGGAAGATTACCTTCACTTACATTGAGAACATCTAAGACTTCCTTTTTGTACCTGCAATATTTGCTGAAATATGTCTTTGTTTTAAATTCATTAATTTTCAGACCAGCATATTTGTACATAAGCCCAAAAATCTCACTAATGGCCTCTGCATTGTTTTTGTTAGCTTTAGAGAACACCATAAGATCATCAGCATAAATCAGGTGAGTAATGGTTGGTTGCACTCTATTTATTGGAGAAATATTGTTTTTAATAGTTTCAATATCAATAAGAATAGAAAAATATTCCATAGCTAAGGTAAAAAGATAGGGAGAAAGAGGGTCTCCCTGTCTGATACCCCTATTACTCTTAATGAATCCCTCAGGTTTACCATGAAATAATATAGAGAAGGTGGGTGTATTAATGCATTCAAAAATTAATTTACAGAACTTCTCAGGAAAATTCATGCATTTCATAATATGGATGATAAAATTTCTGTTAACTTTGTCATATGCCTTTTGGAGATCAACTTTTAGACACATATTATCCCCTTTTCTATTATAGAAGTTTCTAACCATTTCATGTGCCAGCAAAGAATTTTCATGAATAAGCCTACCTGGAATGTAAGCACACTGGTTTTCAGAAATTAAAAAGGGGAGAAACAATTTTATTCTATTACTTAAAATGGTAGAAATGATTTTATAGACAAAATTGCAGCAAGAGATTGGTCTGTAATCCTCAATACAAGAAGGATTCTTGTTTTTAGGAATTAATGTAATGAAGGTATGATTGAAACTTTTAAGTAATTTACCTTCATTCATGAATTCATTAACAACTTTAGAGATATGATCTTTGATATTGTCCCAATGAATTTTGAAATTTTTTGCATTGAAGCCATCTGGGCCAGGACTTTTGTTGTCACCAGCATTAAAAATAATAGCTTTTATATCATCTATACTAACAGGAGCTAAGAGGATATCAGCAGCATTATCATTTAACACTTGCTTACAAACAATATCAGAAAAACTAATATCATTAGAGTCAGTGAAGTATAGCTGAGAATAGTAATTAATAGCTTCATTGACAATCTTATCAAATTCATTTATGCAGTCACCCTTGTTGTTAATGATTTTACCTATATTGTTAATATGCCTTCTACTGCTCATTTTAGCATGAAAAAATTTGGTGCATTCATCACCCATAGTAAGCCAGTCAACTTTAGCTTTTTGCTTGTAATTGACAGTGTTTTTATGAAGTTCTTGTGAAAGCTTAGCTTGATTAGAAAAGAATTTATCAATAATATCAGCATTGCCAGGGTTTTCATCAGCTAACTTTTGTAGAAATTTTCCATCTTCTCTAAATTTGTTTAAACAGTCATTCTCATTGAAATTATTCTTATTCCAGTTTTTGATTTTATGTTTTGTATTTTTAAGAAAATTACTGAACTGGGCTTGATAAGAACCATTGTTAGAAAATGTAAAACAATCTTTAATCATATCATTATAATCACTGTTTAAGACCCAGCCATTTTTAAATCTAAAAGGAGCAGCTTTAAGATTATTATTAACTTGGTTTTGGAAAAAACTCAGTAACAAAGGAGTATGATCACTTGTGTTTTGCTCAATAGAGTAACAACAAAATTTTGGAAAAGTAATACAAAACTTTTCATTAATTAAGACTCTACTCAAGTTTGCAATGGATATTTTTCTCCTTTCCAGATATCCAAGTGTATTTATTACCATTTATATTAGGTTCAATAAGCCCAGATTCAAGTAAAAATTTATTAATTCTTTCAAGCTTACTATGGGGGATTTTATTACCACCAAATTTTTCATTGACATGGAAAACAGTATTAAAATCACCTAAAATAATCCAAGGGAAATCATAACTTTGACTAAGGGATTTTAATCTATACCATAAACTATTTCTTTCATTCTCAAAATTGCTGCCATAAATATTGGTAATTTGAAGTGAGAAATCACCAACATTTTTGAAGTTACAGTCTATATATTGAATATCCTTATTGCAATTGACCAAAGTCCAAATATTAGTATCCCATATGACAAGAATCCTACCTTTACTACCACAGTCATTATTGTTGGTGGATTTCCAATTATTGGATAGCTTAAAACAGAATTTCTCAGTATTAGAATCATCCATCTTATTTTCTATGAGAGCAATTATAGATGGTTTATATATACTGATCATATTTAATATGTCAGTTTGTTTAGCTGGGGAATTCATACCCCTAACATTCCAGGCCATAATAGACATAATTAAAAAAACTGATAAAATAAAAAAATTAACAGGTGTTTCAGATTGAACCTGATACAGTGCTACTCTTCCCCTTCTTCTTTTTCTCTGAGCTTTTAGCTTTAAGCCTTGTGGTCATTTCATTCCAATCTGGATTGATTGATATGTATTTTTGTCCAAAAGCTTTCTTCTCTTTATTTGTATTCTTATATTTACCGCTAGCTTTAGTCTTGGGGATATGTAATTCAGATATATCAAATTGTCTTTCAGGTTCCTCCATAACGTTATCAGACATTGAAGCAATATAACTTTTTGGGATTTGAATTCGAGAGATATCAAACTCCTCAGCATTGCGGGGCAAAGTTGAGTGGATGCCACCATTGTCCTCAACTTCTGCAGCAATTCCTGATGGAGATTCGCTCTCCATATTGCATACTGAATTCTGATTGGAGCTCGAATGCAATGTTTTATTTGTTTCTGTATCAAGATTATCTGTAACTAAACATAACTCTGAAATGGGAGGGATTTCAGAGTTAAAGACCTCTTTGTTCTTGATACCCTCCATTGATCTGCACTGTAAACTGTCTTTTGAATTTTCTTTTTTGTCTTCAGTATGGTGAACTTCCAAGGCAGGGATCTGATCATCTTGATCAGTGAGCAAATGCGGTGTTATTTCTTGATTGAAGATGATACCTTTCTGGTTGATTCGATCATTGTTCTTTTGAGTTCTTGAATCCTTTACAGTCTCTTCATTGTGATGCATTTCTTGGATTGTAGTATCTGTATTATTTTCTTGATCTATGCCCATTTCTTTATTTTGATTGTGAGCTCTGGGTATCCACCTTTGAACTGAGACACATTGCTCTCTAATTTGTCCAAAGCATTTACAGATACTGCACTTGGGTGGAATCCATTCATATTCAATTTTTTGGGTGATATTTTCTCCATTATATAATGTAAGATTTATTTCTTGAGGAAGTTCATCATTTGCAGAAACCTCCACCAGAAGACGTGCGTAATTCAATCTCGTTTTCAAGGTTGTAGCTGCATCCATCTTTATGGGTTTTCCAATAATGCTTGCCATAACGCTGAATGCTTCACGATCCCATAATTTGAGATTGACATTGGGTAATTTTACCCAAATCGGCATTGTACTGAGGAGATCCCTATCCATCTTTAGGGACGTAGACCATCTTCTCATTATGATGAGTTTTCCATTATAAAAATATGGGCCATTTTGAATGATTGAATTGCAATCTTGAGCTTCTTTAAATTTTACAATGAAAAACCCATTTTCTCTGGTAAAAATTTCGAATTCTCCAACAGGTTTCCAAACCCGTTGAATATATGCTTTGAAAAACATATAATATGGTTTAGTTCCAACAACATAAACCAAAACAGAATTACTCCAGCAATCAATAGCTCTTTTGCATGTTGATTCATTAATAAGACCATATTTCTTGCTATTGATTGTTATAGGAGCGATGGTTTCAAGATTGCATTCATCATCATTTGGCTCTTTAGATTGCTCAGAAACGATTTCAGCCCAAGATTTTTGTCCCTGTGCTTTATTCAGAGAGAAACTAGTGGGTTGCCGTGGTTGATACACATGATTTCTCAAACTCTGAGAAGGGATGGTCGACTTCTGACCATCTGTCTTCATTATTTCTGCCTGATTACCCTTTAGATTTCTCTGATAGCCAGGTTGATATGGTTGTCGTTTCTTTTGTGATCTTGATTGAACTAATTGGAAACCATCTTTATCTATGATTATTCCATTGTTTGATTCTCTGATGTGAAATTCAGGTGGTCTGTTTTGATGTCTTGAGAGAGAAAGATGAGAGAGATTTCTGTGGGGAGAGAGATTTTCCCCATGGCTGAGGAAAACCCTAGATTTTTTTTTTGCAATAAGTGTTGTTTCTGTTGATAGTTATAATGCTTTGATGGTCTTTCCATAATTATGGTTTACCTGTGAATCAATAATCTTGATGATGACGTATACTTCTCCGTATAGTGAGGCTTTTTACTTTTTTGGGCTTTTATTTTTGGGTCGAATTCCCTATTGCCCTTGGGATTATAGAATACATATTTTTGCTGTCGTTTGAATAGCATTGATCTATAAAAAAATACTGTACAATTCTTTGATTTTTAATATCTTAGAGTTGGGGTGGTACTTCTTTGTCCAAGTTGATCAGATTCACTACAGCATTGAAAAACGGGTTAAAATGGACAAGATTAAACAAACTTTAAAAAAATTGCAAAGTTGTAAATATTCATGGTTTGGCTAAAATTGAAAATAAGTAAATATGTTGTTTTTTGGAACAAAGTATGGGATATTATGATGGGGTGGGGGCCCATAAAAGTACTTTTAGTGATGATGGGGAGAGTTGAGAAATGATTGACATGGTGGTTAAGGTGGTGTGAGTTGTGTTTATTTAAGCTTACATGCTTATGTTCTTCTACATCATGTATATATTTATTTGGCTTCAGGTAGCCCCACTTGTTGATTTAGAAAGATAACATTGTGTTTATGTGAATTTTGGTGCTTTATGTATTTTGTGAGGTTCAGTGTAGACCACAGGTTTTGGATATGTGGATCAACCTGTAATCACTCAACTTTACATCTTTTTTATTGTATCATTATATCAGATATGTGTGACTATACTTCTTCTAGCCACAATTAAAATATTTTCTTCTCCAACATAGTTGTTTAAATGACATCTTTAGTATTTAGCTAACTAATCCATAACGTATATGTTTATAGGTCGAACAATTAGAGCAAGAAGTATCAAAAGCACAACGGTCACCATGAGATAAACAAGAACATGAGCATGCCTTGATTTAGTTATCTTTATTTACATTGCCCACTACTTACTACATCTTGTTTTCCTAACGATTTGTAAAAAATTATATTTAAATATTCTGTTACTATATAGAGTCTAATGCAAATGGAACAAGAACAAAAAAGGGCGAAGATGCTCATGTATTCGTTGAGCATAAGGCTGCTAGACAGAAACTTGCTTCTCATCAGCTCTACGTAGATATTTTTATGAAATCTTTCACAGACACATCCAAACTGCATCTAGATAGATAGGCACACACACAATATCCAATATAGGTTGATATTTGCTGATGTATCTCTCCAAAATTTACTGCAATATATTTGAAATTTTGATGAATATTGGCAACTATGTCAAATGATGAAATTAAAAGAAGACAAATAAGTCTGTTAAAATTCTTAAATTATGCCTATATCTTGCAGTAAATGAAGATACAGGAACACATAAAAAAATGCTAACATGCTATTTTGTTAATTCTGACTGTATCCTCTTCTTCTTCTTTTCCGTTAAGCTTTTTAATAAAGGAAACTTAGTCTTTTTGTTTTTGTCCCCTTTGACTTTGTCATACCCTTACAGTTAGAATCAATTTCACGCAAGGGTTGCTTTCTTTTTAATCTTTTTTCTTTCCATATTATTTATAACAGGTAGAAACTTACTAACCTTATAGAATTCATTTTAAATTTGCTAGCGATGTTTATCTACATAATGTTTTTTTAGTTTATGGAACTTAATAGTTTGCAATATTGGACTTTGTTTTAGATACCCAAAAAAAATGAAGGTTGAACATCATTTTCTTTAAAATTCTTTTGAATAAACTCTTGAAAGCAAAGCTTTTTTATTTGATAAATGACTATAATATTCTACCGTCCATATATCAAACTACTACATGAACTTTTTTAAAATAACCTTATGGACTAATTTATTTTGATTGTATAAAAGCAAATTATTCGATACAAGATATCAAATTTTGGTGCATAACTAAGATGTTGTTTTCTAATTTATTTTCGATGAAAAATTAGATACTCATAGTAATGACTAATGTTTTAATTTATGGTCAAATACTACCAAATATTATGACGCTGTTTTGTCAATTCGTATATGACTCAAGTTATTTTTCCATACCAACTTAACTAGATGAAAGACTTAACATTGGAAACACATTTTTATCTCTTTTAATTTGTAACCATCTAAAAATGTGTTTTAATAAATATAGTCTTTATAATGCAAAAATTTCAAAACAAATGACTCAAAGTTTATATTAAAAAATATAAAAAAAAGGGTTTCGAAATCAAAATAAAAAAATATAGTAAAAAAAATTAAGATACAATTAATTTAACAAAATTACGATTAACCATAGAAATATATGAAAAATAATAATTTAAATAGTCAATCTCACTTAGGAGAAAAAAATTAAAAAAGACGAGGATGATAATTCCCTGGAAACAGCAAAGAAATTGTTAAACGGATTTACTTTAGGAATCGAAATATATTCCTAATAATTTTAAAACACGGTGCTATATTTTTCTAATTTAAATAAGAGGCACCAGTAATAATTTACAATGTAAATTGCAATTCATAATTAAATTAAATTGTAAAATTTAATAAAATAAAAGTGATAATCATAAATTAGTGATTTTATATTTATATAAACATGAACCGCGACTATTTTAGTCCCATTTAAAATCCAAATTTACAAAAGTGAATAAAATAGTGTGCACTATAGCGCATAACAAAAAATATCACATAACGCAAGCTTTGAGCTATTTGCTATTGACTATCTTGGTCCTTAGAAGCTTTGAAAATGTAAAGTGGCCTTTGTATTTTATGGATTTCCAAAACAGATCTCTTTTATTCCTTGCATTTTATATAGGTGCAATCAACTAAATATTGTTTTGATTGTTGCTTTGTTAAAATGTATATTACATATATATTTTTAATTTATATATTGTTTCTAGAATAACTGGGATTATATCTAAAAAAGGAATATATCAATGCTCGAAATCATATAAAATTTTAATATTGTAGACATACTCTCTATTATGCATGTTTGGTTTTTCGTTGATATTTTTACTTTACAACTTAAATGGTCATTATTACAATTAATACGAAGATTTTAGATTTGGATTTATGATATTGATTTTTATTTTTTAATTGTAGTTAGTTTATATGGGATTCTATTATTATATATTTCAAGAGCTTATTTTACAGTGTAAAAAGAAAATTGGGTTTTCTATTTATTACTGTTACAAATAATCTAACTTCTTATTGCATATTCATTTTTTGCCGATATTATTCCAACATTTTTAAACTTAGGTGTTATTTTATTATGTTTTATGCCTATAAAAATATCAGCATATTTTGTGCCTTAAACTGTCTTGAGTAATTAAAACGCATAGTAACATTCTAAATAGGTTGGAAAGAGTGCGTCTAGGAATCCACTGTGACATGTTTTGATCAATTATTTTACTTGATTTCAAAGGTTGGCAGGTTGATGTAGTTTTTTTAGCTCATTACAGGATTATATGTGATGTTATTTAATTATGGTGTCTATTTTGCATCTGCTAGTTAGTTATATGGATTTATCCCATATTTCCAAATGTATGTAGGAAAAGTATGATGAAGCCATATCTCTGTTGGCAGAGATGGAGAAGAGGGCTGTTATGGTAGAGTATTTTGGAAGCCACACTGAAGTATTAATCTAGCCAAATTGCAGCAGTTCTCTAAGGCATCTATTTTATTCTCATCTTCAACCATATTAATAAGCTTACTTCAATTTGAACCTTTGTGTTGGTTAACAGTTACATGGGCTATCTATATGTTGAATTTAACGTTTCTCATAGTGCACAATATTTATTTTTATTTTAAAAAATTTATGATTTGTTTTCACCACAACAATAATATAGGAAACACTGTTTTGTGCCCCAAATAGGTTAATTTGAAATTTAAGTTAGTTAATAATATAGTTGCATAACATAACAATAATATGGTTTTAAGTTAGTTGATTGTAATACTGCCACTAGTAACATAACAATAATTGCTATGAAAATTCACCTTCATAACAATAATTTCTTCTACATAACCCAACATACATGCAGCCATGACCTGATTTAGGTTTGAAACTTGAGTTCAACTCAAGTTCGAAACCTAAGTCAGAGCTCGGTTCGAAACCTAAGTTTTTGGCTCATTTCAAAATCAGTCGGATTTCAAGCTGAGTCGAACTAATTGCCTTTTTTTTGTTCATATTTAGTGATAAATAAATTCATATTTGTTATCTTCTACCGTACTCTAATTGCATTTTATCTTATAGGAATATTGGACTTTGAAGAAGACGAATTTGGACTTTCCATGATTTATATTTTGCTCTTTTAGCAGCTATTTTTGTAAGGCTTTATGTACCATTTGTGCTTAAAATATTGCTTATGGAATGTTGTATACGACTTAATTTTGTTGGTGTACGAAATTGTCATAGCTTTGCTTATATTTAATCCTATAAATGCTTATATTGTAAGATTATATTTATTAATGTTTTTTAAATTGATTCGTTTGTTGTTGAATAGATGTTTAAATTGAGGGTTTTTTAAACATAATGGCATATAACCATTGCAATGGAAACCATAACATTTTTTAAAACGCTCAATAATGCTTTTTGCAGCGTTTCAAAACTATTATGATATAAACTGGTTTAATGAAGCTTCTATTAGGCCGCGTTCTTTAAAATACTGCAAAATGAGTTTGCAACTTTTTTGCACGCTACAAAATAAATTTACTATAGCGTTTTGAAAAAGCTCGTTAGACGTATTTTTAGCAGCATTTTTGAAAATGCTATGGAATCTTCTGATTCTATTACAGCGAGTGTTAGGCAGCGTTCTACGAAACGCTTCGGATGTGTATGGCTGCATTTTTAAAACGCTGTGAAATGTCTTTTCTGTTGTAGTGAAAATTCCTTTATCAAAGATCTAATTATATTTATAATATTTTTCCATTTTAAAATATAATTCAAGGGTTTAGAAATAAATGTAACTAAAACAATGTTTACTACAAACCTAAAACACTTCACGCTTAATCATTATATTTAAAAAAAAAGCTCTTTTTAAAGATTAATACATACAAGGCCCAAAGACAAATGTTACTAAAGCATTGTCACAACAAATCCAAAATTATTCACATATAATTTTCCTTAAAATATTTATTAATAAATATCTAATTACATTCCTAATTATAATTATTAAGTTTTAAAATAGAATGTTACTGAAACATGGTTTACTACAAACCAAAACCATTTACTTCTAGTTATCTTTGAAATATTCATTTTAAATATCTAATATATTCTTAAGTATAATTAATAAGGGTTAAAAATAATTGTTACCAAAATACTAATTGCTGCCACTTGGGTATCATTTTTATACTAATCATTAACTTTAAGATATTCGTTTTAAACGTCAAAGCATATCTACTTATTAATTGAGGTGATACACTTTTAATTTAACGTCTCAAGATAATTTGTATTAACTTAAGTGTTAAAATCCAAACTTCCTTTACTGTTTATAAATACTTAACGTACTTTTTAAAACTTATATATATATTTTCTAATAACTTTTTAAAATGAACTATATATTTATATGTATATTAATTTATTTATCAACTAATATAGTTAATAAAATTCTAAAATAATTTAAAAGATTTTATATTACATAATCTTTTAATACATTAAAAAAACCTTTAACTAATCTTCTAAAACATATATACTTAAGAATTCTTTAAAAAGTACTTATACCATGGTTTGAAACATTTATATTAAATATTAATTAAAAATACTTATTTTATAATTTATGTAAAGCCATAAAATCATGTTTTATGATTTAAAACTCTTTACTTTAAAATTCATAAATAATTATTAAAAATATGTTTAAAAAAATTTATATCCTTCCAATAATAAACATACTTATAGTATTTATTAAAAGGGAAAGAAGTCCCTAAGGTGTCTTTTAAAGTTAACTTTAAAAATTGCCAAACACAAGGCATTTTCAAAGTGCATCCATAACGACCTTTTCCCTTCTAATTTTCACAAAGTCATTTCATAATTTCTCTAACTATCCAAACCAATTCATTTATGTCAACATACCAAAACATGTGTAAAGAACAACCAAACATACATCTCATAGTATAATCAGATTTTAACCAATTTAACATACGTCAAAACAAGGAATTTCAATGTGTGTTTATAGCAATTATTTTGCTTTAAACATTCATAGCACATTTTAACTTCAAATATAACAATACCAAACATGTAAACAATGAGTCTTGGCCACGTTACATATTTTATATGGTTATAAGGGAAATTTTACCACATATAATATTGTCACTTGCTTTTCGAAGCAAGGAGGGATGCAAAAGTAATAACTTGCACTGTTATCGATTTTAAATTATATTTTAACGCAAAAATATACACAAAATATTATACAAATTAAATGGTGAGTTAACTCACCAAAGTCTAAGCTTGACCAAGTCATAGAATATCTCATTATGAATGCAACAGCAAAGATGGTGTCTCGATTGAACCATGTATGCAAAAGTTATTGATTTTATAAGAATTCGAATTAGTTATAATAATTAATTAACTATATTTAATTACTATTACCTTAATTAAACCTTCTTCCCCAATTTCTTAATCCCTACCCAGTACATGCCGAATACAAACGTGCATAGCCGCTTGCTACACCTTCTCTCCTCCATTAGTCACTCTTCGGTCAATGGAATCGACCACCATCACCTCCAACGAACTCCACTTTGCATGTGCTACACCTCTAACCCAAACACCTGAAGCTCAACTGCATCCTCCAAAATATAACATGTAGCCTCCTCCTCGACCTTCTGTAATTTCATTTCACCCTAGAGCACTACAACTCCTTTGTCCAACGCCATACGACTCCTCTTGCCAACACAAATCCAACCATGCCTCCGATTTCACCTCCGTCCCTCCCCCTTCACCGCGACCCAGTGCTCCACATGACGACAAACCCAATGTCATGCCACCCATACCATCACTGCATCCTCCTTTGAGCCCCCTAACCAACTCATCTTTGCATAAGAAACTCAAATCCATCATCACCCTCGCCTAACACTGCATAAATCTCATCTGATCCTAAACTCTAGTTTGGACATGAAAAATCGAGCATGACCAATGTTAACTACACGCACTATCGCTTATAAAAACGTGATGCTCTCCACACCATGATCCTAATGAATCAAAACCATCAAATTTGTTTGATTGTAGCTCGGAATTAAATCGAACAAGTTGGTGGCTTAAGTTTTTTATAGTAAATGAAAAAAGAAAGAGAAGAGAGGAGAGGTGAATGGCAAGGGTATGGGTTATTTATAACAAAATAAATATTACATTTAAATTCTCAATTTAAATCATGATGCATTTCAAGCTCGCATGACCATACTAAATATCTGATCGCCACGAAACTCATCGTCATACAACGTCTTATTATTTCAGTCCCGATGACAATAGTTTCATCAAAATCCGAGATAGTGCTCCAGGATGATAATTTCACGCTTTCGAGATCGTTTATCAATAGAACGATTTTTGGTCGCATTATTGATATTTATTTGAACTATATATTTTTGTAAACAAATTTTGAAAATAAATTTCTTATCATTAACTATTATTCAAAAGAGGTTAATAAGATATTAAATCAATTTAATCACTTTAAATTTTTTATTCAAATATTTAAATCATTTAGATATTTAAATATGAAGTGTCTGAAATCCCAAGTTGTTACAAATGGACCGGAGCAGCCACCCATTAATTATCCACTAATCTACCTAAAATATTTCAGAACCTCAAAGAGCCATAACTTCCAAATGGTAAGTCTAAAATCCTATTAGACCACTCTATAAAAAGAGAAACTATTATATCTTTCCAATCAAAGTGGTTTCAAACTCTAATTTGGCTCATATAAAAAGTTATATGCCTTACAAGATTTTCAAAGTTTAAACTGTCTAACAAAATTCTTAATGGAAAATGTTGCTAGTTAACATATCCTAAAGTGGTCCTCCGATATGTAAAATATTGGTCACTGCATTCTTCGTATTTAGGAATTTCACACCTGAATCCCAAAATCAATCAAGGAAAAGTCACATGCCTAACAATCATAAATAATCATCTTAAACATCAATTTGCAACTATGCAATTATCGACAATCAAACAATATATATGCCTATCAAAGCATGCGAGATACTAAATTTGTTTGCACCAAAATTGAGCACAACACTCTTCGGAAGTATTTGAAGAGATAAAAATGAAGAATAGAAATGTAAAAAGAGGATTATCTAACAAACACTTCAAAAACAAATGATGAGAAAACGGAAAAACACAATGATTTAAAGTGATTCGGCGTATGGCCTACGTCCACTATGAAGTTGATGACTTTATTGATATTCACTTGCTGATTACAACTGATTACAGCAGATTACTGTGATGAAATTCGAGTACAACAGCAGCTTTGGAGTACAAAAATGGTTTGGGCAGAGTCTGGACATCAAAGAGCCAGAAGATTCTCTTTCTGTAGGCTCTGGGTGCTATTTATAGGCGTAGGATGCAAATATCTCACTTAGATCTCAGGAGACTTTTTCTGGCACGTGCGTGGGCCCACGCGATCAATCCCACACGATTTCGACTCGATCCGTGATCGATACGAACGAATTTCGTATCGATCAAGATTAGATCTAATCGAGTCGAAATTTGGCAGGAACATTCTTTAGGTTGTACGTAAGCTCCTAAGAAAATTTTATAGCATTTGGACTTATGGATTGCAAGTTATGATCGATGCAAGATTGCATTTTCTTTAGGCTGGCCAGTTCGTATTGATGCATTCGTATCGATCACTTCGAATCGATACTGAATACGTGCTCGTGAGTTGACGT
Organism: Allium cepa; assembly: GCA_030765085.1. Lineage (NCBI taxonomy): Eukaryota > Viridiplantae > Streptophyta > Magnoliopsida > Asparagales > Amaryllidaceae > Allium > Allium cepa. The sequence continues at coordinate 396,043,423 of CM060938.1, read as the reverse complement.
GGTGCTCACTTCTTGGATCGATCCACTTTTTATGCCGAGTAGACCGAGTCAATCCAAGGTTTTCGCCTTGTTCATATCGGTCGTGACCGTGCTGTTCGTATCGACCAGTCGCACTACTTTGTTCGTATCGACTGCGTGATCTTGTTTGGCTCGATGCACTGCAGCCTTGTTCGTACCGACAATACTATGCTATTTTTGGCACGCCATTTTGTATCGAGGAGGGGTGTTGGTTTCGTATAGATCTGTGGTCGATCGATACGAAGTGAGTGTAAAACTTAATCGATACGAAATGGACACGGATGATACCAACAATGGATACGAAGTATGATGCCTTCTCAGGGATGTAGGAAGGTGGTCATCTTATGGATATGAGATGAGGACCATTCGATGGATACGAACTATTGGAACTTGATCAATGCGAACAAGGCCATTAAGTGGATGGATACGAATACTGCAATTGCCCTAATCGATATGAAGTCGCGTGTCCCTGATGGATTTGAATATGATCGATACGAAGTTGGATGTTCCCCGGTTGCTTTGTGGATATGAACAAGGTGGCTATCCATGGATTCCAACTATCGATGATGCAATGGACACGAATAACGTGTTCTCTTGACTTGTATTGATCATATCTCATGCATTCGAACTCCGATTGACTTGAAATTTGAAAAGTTGGTTTTCAAAGCTTTGCTTATCATGTCATATTAATTGTAGCTTGATCCAGACTTGGACAAAATTTGTCGACATCCAAAGTAAACTTGTGCCTACTCGATATTCGAGATAACCGGTCTTTGGTTTTCAGTCAAATTCCTTAGTATCTCGGCCTTGCCAAAAGGCAGGATAACATTTGCCCCCCAAAATATGTCTTGTGAGAACATGATGTGCTTTGAATAGTCACATCTTTCATTCTGAATAGTTCTGTCTGACTTGTTGAACGATTGTTGTCTTACCGTTGAAAGTTGTAATTTTTGATTGATCCATAAAGACATAAATTATGAAATGTAGACTACCGACTGTTGTACCGTGTGTCATTATAATTGATTGTTGTATGATACTGATTAGTTGTTTGTTTTTGTGATTTGCTCATCAAGTGGGCATTCGACTTATGAATTTTGAGAATTGAAAATTAGTCCGACATACGACCTGTGAATTTTGAAAATTGAATATTTGTCCGCCATACATGCATGTATGTTAACCTGACTGTTGTTAACATTCACACATTCACAAGTCATTGTCAGTTTTCTTGATCGAATTCTATATCGATCCTCTCCTGAATCGATGTGAAATTCGAGTTGCAACAACATTTGATGGTTGCTTCGAAATGTCCCTTCGTATCGATCCTCTCCTGGATTGATGTAAAAGGTTGAAATATAGTTCTCGCCTCGATGCTATTTGCATTGATGGATACGAATATAGTATTTCGTATCGATGGACTTAAGAGGGATGCGAATAGAGCAGCTGTTTTCTAGGTTCTATTAGTATCGATATGTCTTGAATGGAGTCGAAAACAGTGGATACGAATAAGTGCTTCGTATCGATGGAATCCATTACTTTAAAGAAGACTTGGTTGCACATTTTGTATCAATGAGGTTCGAGTTGTTGGATACAAATATTCAATTCGTATCGATGCAAGGCGAAACCGGTTGGAGTCGGTCGCAATGACTGGGATATGAATCGTTTCTTTCCTTTCCTTAGGTCCATATAAATACCATTTGGACTTAGCATTTTTTTCTTACTTGCTCACTTTATTTCCCTCGTCTTCGTACCACTTCGAGTAGAGAGAATTAAAACTGTTCTTGAACTGAACAATCCATCGATCCTTTGAATCGATCGCTTTAACTAGGTAATTAAATAACCAATAATCTCCCAAGACGATGAGACTTGAGTTCCAACGCCGCTCCACCCATGGTCGTCGCCAGTTCCAGTGTCGGAGATACCGAAGATGGGTTGAAGTGAGGATAAGGAAGGGTTAATAGCGCTTGCATCGATTGGAGAAGAAGAATTGATGACGGATACGAGATAGCTAGTGGGCAGTTGTTGGACCTTAATCTCGTATCTATTGAGGAAGAAAATGTCCTGCTTCGTATCGATCCTGATGGGAAATGTCGTACAGTTACCTTACCTTAGGTTTTGTATCGATCATGGAACAGTTACTTAGCATCGGCTACTTCGAAACGATATTAATCAATATCAAATAGGAGTTGAATGATCGATATGAAGTGGATGTTTTCTTATCGATACGACACTACTGAGCTTCGATCGACACGAAGTGTTTGTTCTGCCAATCGATATGAGAACATGGGCCACGATCGATACGAGATGGGGGATTCGAATTTACATGATCTGGCATTAAGGTGATCGATTCGAAATTGTTTCCTTTGTTGATCGATACAAATGATACTTTAGGTGGCCGATTCGAACTTGCATTTTGATCGATACGAAACTACCGACTATAGAACTGCATATTTGACCGCCCTTCGAAGATCGTCGATGGAACTGTAACTCAACAAAACCTTAACAGACTGTAACTCGGATCGGCCTCCTAAGTCTGGATGGCACGGTCATGACGGTCAGCGATGACGGTCACTCTGGTTGAATCTCAAAGTCTTGTCGTTTGAACATCTCTTAAATTCCGTTGAATTTCTCAAGTAATTTGTACCACTGCATTGCACAACACATTCACGCACTTCGCACTGGGGAATACACGGGCTTATTATCGTCTAATGATGATTTTTCATAAGTTAGTTAGTTATGGATTCCGCAAGCTCAAAACCGCAGGAAATTCAGAGCTCACTTCCCCTAACAATCGAGATACCCGTCATCGCGGCTGAAGTTATAGATCCAACTCTTGATGAGCTACCAGGCGTTACATTTACTGGCAATCCACTAGATTTTGTACTGTCCAACGTTTCTGAAGACATGCTAGGACAGATATGCTTAAGGCATGGCTTGTCACTGGACAACGTGCTACTACCAGGACCAAATGATAGGCCGCATTATCCACCGGAGGGGTTTTGCTTCCCCCATTTAACCAATACATTAGGGAAGTGCTATCTTTGTTTGGAATCGCTCCATGTCAATTACATCCCAACGGATATGCTCTGCTGAATAGCCTATTCATTGTATTTATGACGCATCTCTTTCTGCCACAGACCCCACTCAAAATTAGATACTTACTCAATGTCAAGTGTCAGGGAGACAGTCCCTCTTTTACGTTTCTGGAAGCGGTTAGGAATTGTCAAGTTATCATTGGTTCCTGGACAAGGCTGAGTTACTTTAAAACAGAATGGTTTTATGTCCGAAGCCCCTCAGGATTCGCCAACCGATGGCTATTCAGATGTAAGTACCGCAATCTTTTCAAGTAGTCAATATGGTGATCATAGCTGATTTCAAACTAATATCTCCTTTTCTTTACAGGTGTAATTCCACGACCCGAAGGTGCGCATTTCAAAGAGATAATATACGTTTCTCCAAGAAGTTCCAAGTGAAATGAGAGACGTCGATTCGGTTTTGATAGACAGAAACTGGAGAATCGTAGGGTTAATATAGCATAGCCAAAGTATAAGGCTAGAGGGAACACTAAGGGCCGTCTCGAAGAAACGAGTGAAACGTAAGACGCCCGGAGTTGCTATAACTGAAGGGGTTGATTCGAAAAGAACACCCAATGACGATGAACATATAGCCGGGCCTTCTGATGCCCTTCAGGATTCCGAAGGAAAAAGAAAAGGCAAGGCAGCTTCTTTCCAACGTCCTAAATCCTTGAGATGGAAATCCATGGTCGTGTCTTTGCCTGTTCCCGGGATTAGAATTTCAGACGCTCCTCCCTCGCAGGTGGAAAACCTTTTCAAAGGGCTCACCAACATTCCAATTTTGGATTATGTGTCACTTCAACATGATGCCAGATTGGAGGGGCGTCATCATGCTTTAGACTTAAGCGAGTCTCTTCCCACTAGTGTGGCTAACATTTTCGGTTGGTCGGGGGGTTACACATACATATACACTTCACGGCACTCCACGATTCTCAACCATAAGTTATTTACTTTGGGAGATTACTAACTCTGTTCGTCTTTTAGTTTGCAGGTACAATGATTAGGTGAGATTCTATGCTTGGAAGCCTCCGTTCAGCATGCCAATCATCGAGTTCATACTATGTGTCCTCTAGGAGGGAAGATGATGGAAACCACGACCGCGGTTATTCCAGTCAGGAATACTACGATAGAGATAGGAATAAGGATAAGAACCTAAAGCAGAGGTACCGATCTCAATTGCGCTCTCTATCTCCTTGAATCCCTACACAACCTTCTGCTTACGTTACACATCCCCCGGAGCCTCCACGTCACAAACCGCCTTCCCATGCTCAAAGACCTGATCCTCACCGCCGCAGACACGAGACCGAAACTCTTGTTCCATTGAACAGGCTATTGTTGAGCCCTCCAAGGAAGGGGCTATTAAAATTGCACTGTTGAAAAAGGATTTTTCGAACATCTTCTTTGATGGCTACATCTTTTTTCTGCACTTAAAGAGAATCTCGGTGAAAGCGGAGAATACGATGCATGATTATATTCACGACTTCTATACTCAGTATAAGGAATGGTCGAAAGCAATAGAGAAAGCGTCGAAGCTGGCCTTTGAGCGGGTGGCCACCATAGAGAAGTTAGAGAATGAGCTTATTCAAAAGGATCGCATTATCCGAGTGCTCAACACTGAAGCTGAATCCCCCCAAAAGCCAGAAATAGATGCCACTCGAAAGGCCGACGAGGTTGACTCGGCCATGGAGAGGATGAGGCAGACACACTATGCCTTGGTGGAGGAGATGGGCCATCAGAACACCACCATTACTGCTAAACTGGATGCGGCCCTCAAAGAACTTAACGAGCTTAAGGCCAAATTTTCCGAAATCATTAAAGAAAGGGATGACGCAAATACTGCAGCACAGGAGGCATGTGATCAGACCGTAGTGCTCCAAGGTAATGGGACACGGTAGTAGCAATAGTCCGTGTGGTGGAGACCGAGGTCGAGGAGAGGATCCGTAAGGCGGAGTCAAGGCTAGAGGCTAATATCGAAGATCTCCTCATCACTTACAGTGCTAATGTGCTGAAGCAAAGGAACCTAGCTTGGCACGAAAATTAACTGATACATCTTCATAATAGCAGGGGCCGACCGGTTGAGGAGGAGAAGGCGGTGCATCCAAATGAATCAATTGACGAGTTTGATCTTGAGAATCGTATGCTGAATGAAGATGAAAGATTCTCCATGAGTCGATGATTTCACATGAAAGGGAGAAGCTCGACACCCAACACTCGGAGGTTGGAGAAGTTCAGGCATTGAGCATCATGATACAAGTCTTGAGATTCCTACGCCAACCCAACCTGAATCTGCACCAGTGGTTGAACCCCAATCTGTCCCTGCTTATAATCTGGAACAGCCGCAATTATCTCCTACTAAAGTGCACACTTCTGAAGCCATTCAGCCGTCCACTGGCCTAACTGAGGAGGGTACTCTGAAAATTCTTCACACGTGTCCAAAGAAAGAGGCTAGATTTGAAGCGTTTACTAACATTCTATCTTTTTTTATGTCCAATGACTGGAGTTACACTGATAATGCCTCCTGCAAACCAAGAATCGCATCAAACGTAGGTGGCTATCATTACTGAGGCGACCACCACAACAACGACTGCACCGATTGATGGAACGCAGGGGGCACTGATGTGCATATTTTTCCCACCATATTTAATCTATTTAAATTAAATAAATGATCATATCGGGTATTTTTACTTGTTTTAACCAAAATCCATATTAATTCCAAATTGTCACATATCCATCTTCATATAGGGGCAAAACGATCATTTGTGTGCATATATTTCATTGAGAAAAATTAATTGGAAATTTGTACATATTTGTGTAGGAATTTGATCTCAAATAGGAGTGGGTTCATGAAGACACATACATGCACAACATGAATATAAAGGAATGAAGATGGAAATAATTCAAAGTGAAGAACATGAAGGACCCCACCTACGCATCACCTTAATGTACAAACTAGAGGCTAATGCACATGCTTATGAAATTAATGGCTTCATGTACACTTAAATGGGGATTATGACATGCTAATGATTACTTGGTGGCCACACTACCTCATGGGCATTTTGGGTATTCTCCAAAAATATGAATTAGGGTTTCGTACATGTATAAATACCCATATGTTTCATGTAACCTTCCCTCTTCACTTGGTCTCTCTTTAGTTAGTTTTAGGCTCAAAATAAAACCAAGCTCTCTTCTTTATTTTCATGGCTACTTAGCCATTTCTCTTTTATGTAATTTTAGTGGCCAAAACTTATATTTAACTTATTCGTGTCAATTTAAAAATAAATCATTCATTTGCAAATATTTTCAAAAACTCGCATTCATCTCTTTGTAAATAAATCTTGCATTTTGTAAATATTTTCATCCTGCATTTGGATTTTGTGGGTAGTATCCGTTGAAAACCCCCACGAGACAACACTCGTCCTACTGGGGACACCTAGAGGTTTAATGGCTTGTTGCATACGCTCAATGCAATCTTGCTCCCTACGAAAAGGAATTTATCTTAGTTTTTCTTTATTCGAGGACGAATAAAAAGATAAGTGTGGGGGTATTTGATGTGCATGTAAATGTGCATATTTTTACCACCATATTTAATCTATTTAAATTAAATAAATGATCATATCGGGTATTTTTACCTGTTTTAACCAAAATCCATATTAATTTCAAATTGTCACATATCCATCTTCATATAGGGGCAAAACGGTCATTTGTGTATGCAACTTCAATACATGTTCTTTTCCTTTTCATGCTTATTTACTTTCATGTTGTAGTGTAGATTTATTTTTTATGCAAGTAGAAGAGCTTTTCTTTATCTTGCTTTCTTTTTCTTTTTTACATGTGTTCCATACATGCATAACTGTGAGGACTTTTAAATGATTATGGAAGCACATAATCAAAGATTCCAAGTAATTCACACATGCGTAATCGTGAGGACTTTTGAATGAGAGTGAATACTGGGATGTTATATATATATATATATATATATATATATATATAAGAGAGAGAGAGTGTTGCAAAATCATCTTAGCACCATTTAACTTAGAAGACAAAAAAATGTTGTATATTTACTTTAAATCGACCACTCTTTTAAAAAAAGATTTTCAATTAGGATGTATTTCATAATTAACACGTGTGAATCTACCTATATACTAGTTAAATCATTATTATTTGTAATCAAACTTCATTTTTATTTTTGTTAAGACAAATAAATTTTCAAAATTTCAATTTAATAAACCAAAACCATATATATATCTTATAGTGTTTCTTTTAAAAATAAATCAAAAGAAAATTTGTTTTTGGGACTTTTTTTAATTTTTTTTTTAGATTTCAATGCAAAAATAAACCGTGAAAAAAATGAAGATGAGCCTCCCCCCACACTTTCTTAAGGGTAGTTTGGTTATTCCCCAAGTTATGGATTAGGGTTTCATGCTTGTATAAATAACCCCTTATGTTTCATGTAACTCTCCCTCTCTCTCAGTCTCTCTATAGTTAGTTTTAGGCTCAAAATAAAACCGAGCTCTCTTCTTTCTTTTCATGGCTACTTAGCCATTTCTCTTTTATGTAATTTTTTTTTATGCAACTTCAATACATGTTCTTTTTCTTTTCATGCTTATTTACTTTCATGTTGTAGTGTAGATTTATTTTTTATGCAAGTAGAATAGCTTTTCTTTATCTTGCTTTCTTTATCTTGCTTTCTTTTTCTTTTTTCTTTTTTTCCTCATGTTGCAAGCTACATTTTTTTATATGATAACAAATATGAGAGGTTAAACCCCTTCTAGGGGTAATGAAGCTCTCTAATCATATAGCTTCAACTTAATTTGATGTTTGTGTTCTCTTTTTGTGCTTAATGAGAATGATTGAAGTGCTTTAATGATGTTGTTTAGCTTTGAATTTCATAGTCTATGTTATTCATAACAAATAGGCTATGCTTAAACAAACAAAACACAAATTTCCTCTCCATTTACATATGATTATGGCAAAGAAGTGATTGTTGAAATTAAAATTTGATGGCTTATATTTCTAATTAGTAGTTAATAAGCCATGCTTAAAATAGATTTTTCTTTCAACTTTATTGTCATATTTTATGAGATTTAAAAGTGTATTAGTGGTTGTGTTATAGTTTGATGGTTTATATTGAGCTAATTAATAGCACAAATATACCATACTTATGATAAGCACATCAACTAATTCAATAATGACAAGAAAAGAGAGATCATAACTTCATTTTGTTGATTTATGTGATTTAGAGAGTGGAAATTGCCTTTAAATTGTCTTAACACTTATATTATTATCAATTTTCTTTTACTTGTTTTTCTTCTTTTCTAGTTTAACATTCTCTTCAATCTTGGTTTAATTTGATTGAATAGATTTTTAAAATCATCAATTCCCTGCGGAATGACCCATATTCCCCACGTGCTACATTCGTACACCGTGTGCTTGCGGTTATTTTTAAATTTAAATTTGTTCGACGGTTTTCTAAACCGATAATTTCCGTTGACGAATAAGTTTTGGCGCTGTTGCCGGGGAGTTGTTTAGATTTTAGTTTTCTATTTTTCGAATTATTTGTTGTTTGATTTTTGTGTGTATAATTTTTTTTTGTGTTTGCATATTTTATATATATTTTAAAAAAATCGTATGTTTGTGTGTAATCTTGTTTTCAATTTTCGTTTGTGTGCTTGTTTGTCTAGTGTCGTCGGCATTTGTATTTACTTAATAAAAAAAAACTTCAAGATGCAAATCTCATTTTCATTTTCATTTGTACAAACTTTCATATTTACATTTACATTGCAAATTCTGCTATCTTTATTTACATTGCAAATTGCTAGTTTACTGTTTCCACTTCTCTGTTACTGTTCACTTCACTGTGCGTATATGCACATCTGTGCACCCACTGTCTTTCTTCCCTCTGCCCAAACTTGTTGTTACAAACCACCACTATAACTACTGCTGTCATCACCACTTCATCACCTACCCTATCATCTTCAACATACAACCTCTCTTCCATCAACATCATCAGCCACCTCCTCTGTCAAACAAGCTACATTCAACTGTCTCTGACCACACACCAGAAACATCACCAGAATTCATACTGCACACAAACTCCACATTCATTACTTCTCCACACAATTCCGCATTCCTCCATTTCGGTACCACTGTCAGTCACAGTTGGCATTCACCTCAACCATTGCCTTCATTCTGTCTTCATCAATCTTTATTCTGCTAGCAACCAACCACTGTCTCGACTAACTGCAAATACGAGTCTTCCTTGCCTTCTTATTTCCTGACAGTTTCTCCTCTGCCTGCCAATACTTCACTTCGCAGCCTCCTCCTTAACTTCACCACATATCACATATACAAAACAACACCCCTCCATCATCTGTCACAATCCAGTCTTCCTCTTCGAACTTCAATATCAACTTCGGATCAACACACCTTGCCTTTCTGTCATATATACATTACCAAACACCCACTGCCTTTGACCACTCACCATCCCCTTCTCTGTCAACTTGCACAAACATCCCCACAAACACGGCCAATCATCGAGCAGCCGACTACTATTCTGCAAATGCCCAAATCCATCACCATACCACTGCAGTTTTCCCTTCAGACCCAATAATAAAATAATAAAAACTATCAACAAATTTCCAAAACTAAGAGCCTGCAAGCACCGTCCATTGCCATCATCCTCGGTGACATACGACTTCACCATCCTTCAATACTCCATATCACACTCCTATCTACACAAAGCAACTCTACTGCTCTGTCCACCATATAAACCATCAACATTGCAACTTGCAGCAACAATTTCTGCCTCAACCATACATATCCACTCGCTAGCCACCTACCATCTGAACTACCACTTCCTTTTATTCGCTTACTCCCTCTTACACACTTGCTACAATCTCCATCTCCACATACAATACGCAGCCTACTTCTCCTCCATCACAGTCGCCCACCTCAACCATACAATACAACACTACTGGTGGTCACTACATCATTGCCACAAACAAGACTGCCAAGTTTCCCACTGTTCAATACAACTGCTCTACACACTTAATCCCATACAACACTCCTTTACAACCCTACTCATCAACTACAGCCGAACTCCATCTCCCCAGCCCTACATACCAGTCACCGAAATCAAACGCCGAAGCAATCAAATCAGAACACTTCCCATCTCTTACTATATCACCACAACCACAAAGCAAGTGCAGTTCCACATCAGCACAGACACTTCACATCATCGCCATACCAAACCACGATCCAAGCTCCGACAATCCATCGCAGTAACCCGTATCGAATCGAGAATCATCCAAGACGACTACTGCAACAATCGTGGATTTGAAACGTTGATTTTGAAATTTGCTGTTAAATTGCTCGAGACTTTTGATTTTTTTTATTTCTGCTCGAGATTTTGATTTTTAAACGTTCGGCTATTGAACTTGTGTTCGATTTATTTGGGGATGTTCTGTAGTAAGTCTAGTTTAGGTCGGGGCCTATATCTTTAAAAAAATTGTGACAAAGATTTCATTTTGTTTTCATTCATTTTGTTTTGGTTTGTTTATTGGATTTAATACTGAAAAAATATTTTATATATCTTATTTTTATTTCAGGTTGCCAAAGCAGATAGAGGAAGGAAGCGCTGCCAAATAACAGCTTGCCTGCAATTAAACAAAAAAAAATTGCTGCTTTAATCACTAGTTTTATTTGAATTGCATTGTTGTTTGCTTGCATTTGCATTTTATAAAAAAATCCAAAAACAAAAACAAAAATCCGTTTGTAATTGCATTGTTAATACACGTTTAATTTCTGTTTTGCATTTCATCTTAGAATTTTGATTAATAATAACGATAGCTCTTAATTGTATATTGACAAGTTGTCTTCTTTGAACAATTTGATTTCTTGGTGTCTAGGCTACGGCAGAGCAATAACCATTTATAAATATTACAGTGATTCGTAAATATTATATTAGTTGTGTCTCTGAAGGTACTTAAACCTTCAGCTGCATTGCTATGGTGATTCGTGGTGCACAGATAAATCCTGTCCGTTACCTGGATGAGAACTATCTTGTTGATATAAGACAATTTGTAATTATACAATTTTGGGTTAACTTAGGATAAATCATTTGCAATTAGCCCTTGTATTCATTTAGTTGCATTAATTCATGCATATTAAAAAACAAAATTCAAAAATCCAAAGCCAAAAAAAATTGTAAATATTCCTTTTATTTTTCTTTGCAATTTTTAAATCCTTTTCCTTTGAAATTTCTAAAATCCAAAAACATTTAGAAAAACAAAAATCCAAAAAAGTATATAAAACTTTTTCTTAAAAAAAAGCCAAAAAAATTTGAAAATCCAAAAACAAAACAAAAATCAATTTTCCATTTTGAAAAATAAGTTCTACTTGTAAATATTTTTCTTTATAAAAAAACACCAAAAAAAAAAATCTTGAAAATGTCCGAGTTTCCTTTTTCTTACTCACTTGAATTTAACTGTGGAAATCAATATAATCCATATGAGTTCACTCCAAATCCGTATGGATATTTTAACAACAACTTTTGCGTAAATAATTCAAATTTCGGATAACAAAATTTTCAGAACGATGACCAACCTTCGACTCTTGAAAATAGCATTGAAATGATTTCATCTTTACTCGAACTTTCTACACGACAAAATCAAGAGATAAATGATTTATGTATTTTGTGTAATAACTCGAGTCAAGGATTTCAAAATTTGAATTCAATTCAAAATTCAAACGATTACGATTATAACCCATGCTAATTCAATTTTGAACTCCAAAATGAATTTCAAACTCAACATGAAAATGGGCAACTTTTCAAATGAATTTAGCAATGGGAATAATCTTGACTACGATATGAGTGAAATTTTTTTTTCTCAACAATTCCAAATCGAAAATTCTCATGTTAATAACCATAAATTGGATTTTGTTGAGCAAATGAATGAAATTTACGATGATCACACGAATTCGTTGTTTGAAACATATATGAAACAACGCGATAAACAAAATCAAATTCCAACGTGTAATGAGTCAAGTGATAATCCATCTTTTACCACAAGTAACGATTTTCAAACTGAAAATAACAATCTTACTGAAGTTGTTGAAAACACGGTTGAGTTGGATTTCAATTCTTTTGAGGGTGAGAAACTCGATTTAAATTTTGATCATCCTTTTTCTGAAAATTTGAATACAACAACTTTGGATTTTGAAATGGATATATGCGATGAAGTTGTTGATAATTCAACAAAGCAAGATGAATTTAACGAACACGAGTTTTATGGAATTTACAAAAATGGGTCATTAAATTTTGATGGGGAAGATTTCGATCACCATTTTGACATTAAAATCGATAATTTGGAAGAAATTTTCAATGATAAACTTGAATTTCAATTTGGTGAAAATAAATGTGAATTGCAATCAATTGTTTTATCAACCCTAAAAATCATTGAAAACAAAACAACTCATTCAATTTTTAATAAAACAATATTCATTTTTCCTAATCGACAATCAACTTCGAAATCTTTTACAATTTGGTTTTCCAAGCTTAAGCTGTGTCTTGCATACTTGACGAGACAAATGAATCGGTTTGTGGAAGACCGGTTCATTTACTCTTTAACGGCATACTTTCTGATGTCTTGTAAATAATCATCTTTTCATTTTCATTTAAATAAAGATTATGTTTTTATTTTTTCCTTCCACTTGGGTTGACTGTGTCAAGTGTGGGGGGAGGCTCATTTTTTTTTCATGGTTTATTTTTTCTTTAAAATCTAAAAAAATCCCAAAAACAAATTTTCTTTTGATTTATTTTTAAAAGAAATACTATAAGATAAATATATGGTTTTGGTTATTAAATTGAAATTTTGAAAATTTATTTGTCTTAACAAAAATAAAAATGAAGTTTGATTACAAATAATAATGGTTTAACTAGTATATAGGTAGATTCACACATGTTAATTATGAAATACATCCTAATTGAAAATCTTTTTTAAAAAAAGTGGTCGATTTAAAGTAAAGATACAACATTTTTTTTGTCTTCTAAGTTAAATGGTGCTAAGATGATTTTGCAACACTCTCTCTCTCTTATAATATATATATATATATATATATATATATATATATATATATAACATCCAAGTATTCAATCTCATTTAAAAGTCCTCACGGTTATGCATGTGTGAATTACTTGGAATCTTTGATTATGTGCTTTCATACTCATTTAAAAGTCCTCACGGTTATGCATGTATGGAACACATGTAAAAAAGAAAAAAAAGAACAGTCTTAATAAAACCACCTATGGTCGATAGGTGTGTGCACGAAAGTGTGTGCACTCGCCACGCTCTGTACTCCCTCACATAAGCCCGAAAGGCAGTGCATGGGTGGTATATCTGGTCTCAGTTTACCTGAGCTAGGTGTGTAATTTTTCTTACAACTAATGAGAGAGCAAGCAATTGAAATCCTAGCACTATTTTTACTTATTTGATTTGATTTGTTATTGAAAAGAAATGAAAATACCACTTTGATAAACTTTGATAATCAACTAAGGATCCATTTCATAGTTACACCGTGTTATCAACCAAAACAACGAGTTAAACTATAGTTTATTTATTATGATAACTTCATTTTTATTGGAAATATTGACGAGTAAATAATTTAAATTTCAAGATAATGGCAAAAACATATATTTAACTTATTTGTGTCAATTTAAAAATAAATCCTTCATTTGCAAATATTTTCAAAAACTCGCATTCATCTCTTTGTAAATAAATCTTGCATTTTGTAAATATTTTCATCCTGCATTTGGATTTTGTAGGTAGTATCCGCTGAAAACCCTCACGAGACAACATTCGTCCTACTGGGGACACCCTGAGGTTTAACGGCTTGTTGCATACGCTCAATGCAATCGCGCTCCTTACGAAAACGGATTTATCTTAGTTTTTCTTTATTCGATGACGAATAAAAAGATAAGTGTGGGGCTATTTGATGTGCATGTAAATGTGCATGTTTTTACCACCATATTTAATATATTTAAATTAAATAAATGATCATATCGGGTATTTTTACTTGTTTAAACAAAATCCATATTAATTCCAAATTGTCACATATCCATCTTCATATAGGGGCAAAACGGTCATTTATGTGCATATATTTCTTTGAGAAAAATTAATTAGAAATTTATACATATTTGTGTAGAAATTTTATCTCAAATAGGAGTGGGTTCATGAAGACACATGCATGCACAACATGAGTATAAAGGAATGAAAATGGAAATAATTCAAAGTGCAGAACATGGACGACCCCACCTACCCACCACCTTAATGTAAAAACTTGAGGCTAATGCACATGCTTATGAAATTAATGGCTTCATGTACACTTAAATGGGGATTATGACATGCTAATGATTACTTGGTGGCCACACTACCTCATGGGCATTTTGGGCATTCCCCAAAAATATGAATTAGGGTTTCATACATGTATAAATACCCATATGTTTCATATAACCTTCCCTCTTCACTTAGTCTCTCTTTAGTTAGTTTTTGGCTCAAAATAAAACCAAGCTCTCTTCTTTCTTTTCATGGCTACTTAGCCGTTTCTCTTTTATTTAATTTTTTTTATGCAACTTCAATACATGTTCTTTTTCTTTTCATGCTTATTTACTTTCATGTTATAGTATAGATTTATTTTTTATGCAAGTCGAATAGCTTTTCTTTATCTTACTTTCTTTTTCTTTTTTCTTTTTTTTCTCATGTTGCAAGCTACATTTTTTCATATGATAACAAATATGAGTGGCTAAACCCCTTCAATTTAGGGGTAATGAAGCTCTCTAATCATGTAGCTTCAACTTAATTTGACGTTTATGCTCTCTTTTTGTGCTTTGTGAGAATGATTGAAGTGGTTTAATGATGTTGTTTAGCTTTGAATTTGATAGTCTATGTTATTCGTAACAAATAGGATATGATTAAACAAACAAAACACAAATTGTCTCTTCATTTACATATGATTATGGCAAAGAAGTGATTGTTGAAATTAAAATTTGATGGCTTATATTTCTAATTAGTAGTTAATAGGCCATGCTTAAAATAGATTTTGCTTTCAACTTTGTTGTCATATTTTATGAGATTTAAAAGTGTATTAGTGGTTGTGTTATAGTTTGATGGTTTATATTGAGCTAATTAATAACACAAATATACCATACTTATGATAAGCATATCAACTAATTCAACAATGACAAGAAAAGAGAGATCGTAACTTCATTTTGTTGATTTATGTGATTTAGAGAGTGGAAATTGCCTTTTAATTGTCTTAACACTTATACTTTTATCAATTTTCTTTTGCTTGTTTTTCTTCTTTTCTAGTTTAACATTCTCTTCAATCTTGGTTTAATTTGATTGAATAGATTTTTAAAATCATCAATTCCTTGCGGAACGACCCGTATTCGCCACGTGCTACATTCGTACACCGTGCGCTTGCGGTTATTTTTAAATTCGTTCGACGGTTTTCTAAACCGATAGACTTTCCGTTGACGAACAGGCACGCTCTCTTTTGACGAGTAGATGATGGAGGAACTCCTCGGTCGCTATAGTAACCCTTTTGCAGACCTACCATTTGTTATGAGTGGAATCGCACCTGCTACTTGCTTTTCAATGCCGACCATTGATCTTTCCAACGGGGCCCAAGTAATTCACGAAGATGAGATATTGGCTGAAACTGATGCTGAAATGGAGGCAGCGGCTCGTGGTGGTAGTTCTAGAGGTGGAATGGCGGCACCTGGCCCGGTTGCGTAGAGAATGATATCACCTAGTGGTACAATTATTCATACTAGTGTGTCTATTCCGCCTCCTATAGTGGATCCGACCTATACATCTCCGCCTGTAGGAAGTATCCCTGTACACTCGAGTTCGGAGGATGTTGAGATCATGCCCCCTGGAGATCGTCCGTCAAGAGGCAAGAGCTCAAAGAGAAAACTAAGCAGCAGCTCCAGCGGGTCTACACCGAAGAAGAAGCCCAAAAAGAAGAGAGAGTAGACGTGTTTTTTTGGTTCATTTTTGGTAGATAGATAGGAATCTATTTTGTTTTCCTTTCGTAGGCCATGTATAGATGCGGGTCCGGCCCCTGCTAGTAAGAATTTTGGAAATAACTTGTACATGAACTTCTTTCATAGTAAGTTGAAATGAAATTTTTTTTGACTTCAACTCAATTATTATTTATTTTGCTTAAGTGTTCCAGTATTTGAATTCTAGTCCAGTGCACTTGTAGAGTTCCAACCTTTGAGTGGAGTTTTTTTTATTTGTTAAGTCCGAAAATCGCAGACACGAGTCATGACTGGGGATTAAGTTGAACTTTGATGTTGCACTGCTTTAGTCATTGGTTGACACTTAAGCTCTGCTCCCAGTTTTGGGGATGAGTTGTAAAGATTGGCCAGCAATTGCATTTTGCCTTCATTTCATCCAGCTTAACATCTTCGAATCGATGTTAAAACAGGTGAGAGTCGAGTGTCAAATCACATTCGCTCACTTATCAATGATCACATCCGTACTCTAGGGATCTGCATTTGTATGTCGGCGGCCGATCACATCTGTTTAAGTTTTAAGAATATGCCCACGCTCTGGGACTTAAGTTAGTTTGCGAGTGGTCATTCACACCTAAGTTATGTTTATATTCTGACCACACTCTGGGGACTCATAGTTATTTGTAGTAGATTCCCCGGTTCGCACTTTGGGAATCCGGAGATAGGCGACCTTTGCACTCCAGTTCACACTTCGAGAACTAGAAGTTGGTTGATGTTTATACTCCTACTCACACTCTGAGAATTTGGAGTTGATGTTTATACTCCGACTCACACTCTGGGAATTCATAGTTGGTGTTTATACTCTAGTTCACACTCTGGGAACCTAGAGTAGATATTTATACTCCAATTCGCACTCTGGGAATTTAGAGTTGGCCGATAGATGGTCAGTCGCATCTGTTTAGAATTTTAGGATTTCGTCTGCACTCCAGGAACGACGGATTTATCAGGATCATGGATGGTGGATTCACATCCTCCTCGAGTTAAAAAGTAAGGTCGTTAGATGGATGGATCCATCCTCCTCGAACTTGGTTAGGATACGATTGAAGTCGTTAGGTGGACACGTCCACCCTCTTCGAAACCGCATCATAAGTTTATACTCCAGCTCGCACTTTGGGAGACTGGAGTTAAAGGATTTTCCTGTATCAAACCCTTTTTGGCTTTAGTGTAGTGACTTACCTCCGAGCTCGGGTTTCACATAGCGAGTGGCTGGTCGTATCAGGTCACTTCATATTTGAATAAATTCCACCGTATGATGGAACTTAGTTCTTTGTGCATCGTGATGGTTGTATGCCACATTCAATAAATCATAGCTCTGGCTCAAAGAGATGACATTTTATTGCTGAAATGAAAAATACGACAAAGTCAGTTGCCTTATTACAAATCCAAATTTCGAAATGCAAAAACAAATTGCAGATGAAAAATAGACTAAAATAGATAAAGCCTGTCATGTGTAGTAGCGATGGAGACTCTCATTGTTCCAGGCTCTCGACAAAGTAAGACTGTCTATGGTCGATAACTTAAATGTGCCATCTTCGAGTTTTGGTTCAATCACATATGACCCTTCCCAAGTTGGTTTCATGTGCGAAGGAACTGGATAAATTCTTTTAAGGACGAGATCGCCGAATTCAAAGGTTCGGTTTTGGACCTTGGCATTGTATAATCAGGCGACTCGACTTCGGTATGCGGCTGCCCTCAAATCAGCGTCTTTGTGCTTCTTATCCAACAAATCCAAGGATTCAGTAAGTAGTATGGTATTTGTCTTTGGATCTTAATAAGTCACATGATGATAAGGTACTTCCATCATGACTGGAATAATGGCTTCTGAACGATAGGATAGAGAGAATGGGCTATGTTCGGTCGCGGACTTGTGGGTTGTCCGGTAGGCCCATAAAGCCATAGGAAATTCATCAACCCACTTGCCTCCGACGTTTTCCAATAGTTTCTTTAAAATAGACTTGATAACCTTATTAATAGCTTCAACCTGGCCATTCGCTTAAGGGTGTGCAACTGCAGAGAATTTCTTTTGGATGTGGAATAGTTGGCAGAAATCCTTGAATTCAACACTGTCGAAATGGGTTACATTATCAGTGATGATGGTATGCGGGAGACCAAATCGGCAGATAATGTTGCGAACTACAAAGTTGATCACCTTCTTCGTCGTGATTGTAGCAAGAGGTTCAACTTCGGCCCATTTGGTAAAGTAATCAACTGCGATGATGGCGTACTTCGCACCACCTTTGGCCAGAGGTAGAGAGCCAATGATATCGATGCCCCATACTGCAAACGACCATGGACTGACAATTTGGGTTATCTTAGTAGGTGGGGCTCTAGGAATTCGATCATGCTTTTGACATTTATCACATTTCCTGGCATAATCTGTTGCATCATGGTTTACAGTCGGCCAATAATATCCATATCTGAGTACTTCCTTAGCGAGAGCTTTCCCCCCGATGTGATCGCCACATTCTCCTTCGTGTACGTCATGTAACACTCGCTTAATTTCATCGCGGGTGATACATCGGATTAGAGGAACGGAATACCCTCTTCTATACATGACTCCATTTTGAATAGTGAACCGTGAAGCTTTACAAAGAATACGTCTCTTCTCACTCCTGCGCTCAGGCAGCATTCCATGCTCGAGGTAATTTCGAAATAGAGTCATCCACGACTCATTATGAAGAGTGATTTCAAATACCCATTCTATCTCCATCTGATCAATGCTTGGCGAAGATAATATTTCCATAGGAATGAGTCCCATTTACTGTGCTACGCCCGTACTTGCTAACTTTGCCAATGAATCATCCTTTTGATTATGCTCATGGGGTATGTAAAAGATGGCATAATAATCAAACTGATAAGTATTTCCCGGACTCGAGCTAGATAAGCAGCCAGTCTTCGATCGTTTGCCTGATATTCACCCCGAACTTGACATACAACTAATTGTGAATCACAATAAATTTCCACAGCAATAATTCTCAAATCTCGAGTAAGTTTCAATACGGCAAGCAAGGCTTCATATTCAGCTTCATTATTGGTGGCACGAAAATCGAACTTTAAAGCATAACAAATGGACTGACCTTGGGTGTTTAAAGTACTACTCCAGCACCAGAGCACCGGCCGTTTGATGCACCATTAGTATGCAGCTTCCAGAAATACTTGGGAGATTCACTGGTTTCGAGCAAGTCCTCTAGGACGGTAAATTCGGCTATGAAATCTGCTAGGACTTGTCCTTGAATAGCTCTACTCAGGATGTAAGTTATATCACACTGGCTCAATTCAATGTTCCATTTGAGTAACCTACCAGACGTCTCAGGCCGCATAAGGACCTGTTATAATGGCTGATCGGTGTAAACAGTGATAGGATGGGCTTGGAAATATGGATGGAGCTTCCTTGAGGCAATAACGAGACAATAAGATAACTTCTCTAGCTTTGGATAATTTCTCTCAGCTCCAGTTAGTTGTTTACTTACATAGTAGACCGGTTTCTACACTCGATCTTCCTCCTGAACTAAGGCAACACTGATTGTGTTTCCTGATACCTCTACATAAAGGTATAATTGTTTATGATTGATAGGCTTTAACAAAATCGACATTGTGGAGATATGTTGAATTAGTGCTCGGAATGCGCCCTCGCTCTCTGTGGTCCATTCAAAATTCTGTTTTCCTTTTCGAATCAAATCAAATAAAGGAATGCATTTGTCAGTGGACTTTGAAATGAACCGGCTCAATGCTGCTACCTTCCATTGAGGCTCTGGAATTGCTTTATGGTTCTTGGAGTTTTAAGATTTCTTATTGCCCAGATCTTTTTGAGATTTTCTTCGATTCCTCGAGCATTGACGATAAACCCAAGGAATTTTTCGGATGCGACCCCAAAGTGACATTTTAGTGGATTGAGCTTCATCTTGTATTCTCGAAGAATGTTAAACATCGATTCCAAGTCTTTAACATGATCCGTGCAGAATCATGAATTTATTAGCATGTCGTCGACATATACTTCCATGGTCTTTCCGATCTGGTTGGCAAGCATTCGATTGACTAGTCGTTGGTATGTTGCCCCGGCATTCTTGAGTATGAAAGGTATGACTTTGTAACTATGGAGTCCAAGATCGGTTAAGAAGCTGGTTTGTTCTTGGTCGGGTAAGTGCACGGGTATCTGGTAGTAACCAGAATAAGCATTCATAAAAGATAATAATTCGTGCCCAACCGTTGAATCTACGAGCTGATCAATTCGAGGAAGTGGAAAATTATCCTTCGGGCAAGCTTTATTCAGGTCTGAGTAATCAACACACATTCTCCATTTCACATTTTTCTTTCAGACAAGTACAGGATTGGATACCTACTCTGGGTATAAGGAATCTCGAATAAACCCGTTCAATTTCAACTTATCGACCACTTCTTTAAGGGCGGCAGATCTCTCTGGATCCATATCACGCCTTTTCTGTTTGATCGGAATACACCACGGGTCAATATTCAAAGTTTGGCTCGTGATGTCCGACGAGGTCCTACATATGTCAGAGTGCATCCAGGAAAATACGTCGAGGTTCGCCCGGAGAAATTCAACTAATTCCTTCTGTGTCTGTTGGCTTAACTGAGATCCAATCTTTACCATCTTTGAATCGTCGTCATCATCGATCCGGACATCGACTATCAGTTCAGCTGGAGAAGCTTGAATGTCTTTAGTTTCATCTTTACTTTCATTGTCTCTCAGATCAAGATCCCTCTGGAATTTGTTAGGGTGCCCGGGCCTAAGCCCAGGCATCAATTCTCAATTTTCAGCAAAATGGACGCAGAGAGATTCCTTTACTTTCTTTCCTTTCTCCTTTCGCTGCGCCCCGCGAAGCTCAGCAACATAAGAGGCTCATCTAGTAGCTTGATCTCCTTGAATGACACCAACCCCACAATCGGTGGGGAATTTTAGAGTCAAACACCATGGGGCAATGGCTGCTTTGAATTCAGCAAGGGCCGGTCGGTCCAGAAAAGCATTGTATGGGGAGTCCATGTCCAATGCAACAAACTGCAATATCTAGACTCTCCGATGTTCTCTAACTCCCAGTTCCACTTGTAGTTCCACAACTCCAGTGGGTATAGTAGCGCTTCCATTGAAGCCATGAATGTGAGATTGACAAGTCTTCCTGTCTTTGGCTTCCATCTTCATTTGATCACATGCCCACTTAAACAAAATATTCACTGAGCTTCCATTGCCAACCAAGATCCTCTTCATCCAAGCAGGACCTACTTGAGCTTATATGACCAGTGGATCGATAGTGGAGGCTTCGATCTTTTTAGCATCTCTGTTTTGGAATACGTTGTCGTCAGTCATCGTCATCTGTTGCTTGGCCGGAGTCCCATCATCACAACTACTACAACATTCGAAGTCTGCATGCCCAATAGAGATGGCATACGACTCCATTTCCCTCTAGCTTCGATCTGTTGGATGAGGACCACCACTTATAGTACTTATTACCGACCTCCCACCGGTACAAGCGGGTTCCTCCTATGTTTCCTGATTAGGTATATTATTCTGATTCGATGGGCCCACAACTCCAGAAAGAAACGCCTGCACAAACTGTTCCAAATTCCTCTCTCTAATCATCTTCTCAATGAGATCTTTCAAATGACGACACTCATTTGTATAGTGGCCATAACTCTTGTGAAACCTACAAAATTTCCCTGTATGGATCTGCTTCTCCGATGATGGCTTTAGAGCGGACTTCATGTATTGGATATTATTGCAGGTTTGTAGATATACATTCTCTAGCGAGGTATTCGGTGGAGTGTAATTATCAAACATTGGAGCTCCGGACCATGGTTCTAATCCCGCTTTATATTCTGATTCCCATTGTCTTTCTGCTAAGTTTATTTATTTTGAATATTCAACTGAACTTTCCTGGAGCTCTCCCCGGACTGTTTAATTGCAACATTACTTTGGATTCCTTCCATATTGGGCCCTACGTCATCATGTTTCCTAGACTGTTTCGCATCCTCCCTTCTTAAGAATTGGGTTGCTTTGGAGTAGAAACTATCCAATGACACGGGAGGCTTCCCAGCCAACCAATTTCCGAACTCGAAATCAGGATCAATCCCATTAGTCAATGCCATCAAGATATAATTGTCATTGGGATTGCTTATCTCCACACACACAGCATGAAACCTCTCTAAGTAGCGTCTGAGTGTCTTTCCAGGAGCTTGAGTGACACTACACAGAGTATTAACTTCCTTTGGCCTCGCGACATGCATCTGAAACTACTCAACAAACTTGATTGCCAGTTGGTCGAAACAAGAAATGGATCGAGGCGGCAAACGAGTGAACTACATAGTAGCAATGCCCCTACGAGAGATTGGGAAACTTTGGCATTTAACTACATCGTCATCCCGTGCAGCGTTGATCAACCACTCATACTTCTGGATGTGTTGATTGGGATCAGAACTTCCTTCATAGACTGGTAAAGCTGGCATCCTGAATTGCCAAGGGGGTTCAGCATAGAGTATTTCATCGGTGAAGGGAGTGTGACTCTGGGAGATTTCCCAGTCGTCATTTGTGAAACCCTGACTCTCACGGATCATCTGACGAATCATTGTTGGAATATCCAGCATCAGGACATTCTGTACACATTGGGCCAAGTTATGGTCGGGTTCCACAATGCGAAGCCGGACTGGATGCGGTCGACGGTCCATGTCTCGCCTTCTTGATTCCAAGTCTTTGGGGACGTAGGGCTTGGGAGTACGTCCATGCTGACGATGGTTTAAATCTGGTTGATTTCGGGGATCAACCCCTGGTTTAACGGCGGTAGTAGCGCAGATGTCTACGGTATAATGAGGAATAGTACCTCCTCGGGAGGAGGGTCTAGTCTGGTAGTTGTGGACGGGCCAACTCTTGGTTGTCCAACATTCAGAGTAGTTTCATGTCCGGTGGCTTGAGTGTAACTTCCGTCTAGCCATGGATGCGTAGATCTGTGATGGTAGTCGAAAGAGGCTTTGGAACTCTTGTCTGGTAACAAGATCTAACGGATCTAATGGTCCGGCAGCATTCTGTTTGGACGGAGGCAGTTGTACAGGATTCTGTCTCTCTTGTCCTTCTTGATCTGCAGCTGTAGAGGCGGTCGTTGTGCTAACCATGGTAGATAATGAAGTCCTTTCCTAGATCTGATGCAAATCTGAATAGGTTGGAAGGATTCTGAACTTGAGTTCCGAATCTTCTTCTTGGATTTGTGTAATCCGGTATCGATAGTAGATCCAAAGTGTAGGAGAAAACTATGTACTCTTCGTGAAAACAACAAAGCATTTGTACCAAAATTGGGCATAACACTATTCGAAAGTATTTGAAGAGGTAAAAATGAAGAATAGAAATGTAAAAAGAGGATTATCCAACAAACACTTCAAAAACAAATGATGAAAACACGCAGAAACATAATGATTTAGAGTGGTTCGGCGCATGACCTACGTCCACTATGAAGTTAATGACTTTATTTATATTCACTTGCTGATTATAACTGATTACAGTGGATTACAGTGATCAAATTCGAGTACAACAGCAGCTTTGGAGCACAAAAATGGTTTTGGTAGAGTCTGGACGTCAAAGAGCCAAAAGATCCTCTTTCTGTAGGCCCTGGGGGGCTATTTATTGACATAGGATGCAAATATCTCGCTCAGATCTCGGGAGACTTCTTATGACACGTGGGTAGGCCCACGTGATCGATCCCACGCGATTTCGACTTGATTCGTGATTGATACAAACGAATATCGCATCGATCAAAATTTGATCCAATCGATTCAAAATTTGGCAAGAACGTTCTTTTGGTTGTATGTAAGCACCTTTGAAAATTTCATAGCATTTGGACTTGTGGATTGCAAGTTATGATCAATGCAAGATTGCGTTTTCTTTAGGCTGTCCATTTCGTATTGATGCGTTCGTATCGATCACCTCGAATCGATACTGAGCACGTGCTCACAAGTTGACGTGGTGCTCATTCTTCGGATCGATCCTCTTTTTATGCCGAGTTGATTGAGTCATTCCACGGTTTTTTCCTTGTTCATATCGATCGTGACCGTGTTGTTTGTATCAAACCGGTCACACTGCTTTGTTCATATCGTGTGTGTGATCTTGTTCGACTCGATGCACCATAGCCTTGTTCGTATCGGTAATACTATGCTATTTGTATCGGTTGAATGTATCTTACTTTGCATCAACTTTTGGCGTGCCATTTCGTATCGAGGAGGGGTGTTAGTTTCGTATCGATCTGTGGTCGATCGATACGAAGTGAGTGTAAAACTTAATCTTTGCGAAATGGACACGAATGTTACAGACAATGGATACAAAGTACGATGCCTTCTCGTGGATGTAGGATGGTGATCATCTTATGGATACGAGATGAGGACCATTTGATGGATATGAACTGTTGGAACTTGATCGATGCGAACAAGGCCATAAGTGGATGGATACTAATAGTGTAGTTCCCCTGATCAATATGAAGCCACGTGTTCCTGATGGATTCGAATATGATCGATACGATGTTGGATGTTCCCCGGTTTCTTTATGGATATGAACAAGGTGGCTATCTATGGATTCGAACTATCGATGGCGCGATGGACATGATAACATGTTCGCTTGACTTGTATTAATCATATCTCGTGCATACGAACGCTGATTGACTTGAAATTTGGAATGTTGGTTTTCATAGCTTTTCTTGTCATGTCATATTAATTGTAACTTGATCCGAACTCGGACAAAATTTGTCGACATCCAATGTGAACCTATGCCTACTCGATATTCGGGATGAGCGGTCTTTGGTTTTCAGTCAATTCCTTGGTATCTCGGCCATGCCAAAAGGCGGGATAACAAAATTATTCTACATGATATCAAAGGTGAATGTATATGCGATAAACCAAAAACCTTACAAAGTAAAGAGCACCGGACAAATAGTCATCATGCTCTCCTTAGTTTCCCACCTGCAGTCTCTTTCGCTTTTACTCCATTAGACCATCACTAATTCCACTGTTTTCCTCTTAAGCTATTTTGTATCTTTTATAATAATATGAATAGGCCTATAAGTCTCAAAAGTTCTGGTTCAATTTCGATATCATCAACCTAATTCAGTTAAATAGTGATGCCTGAGCTATGCACACACTTCTCAAATGAGAAATGTGAAATACATTGTGCACTCCAACCTTTTTCGAGGTAAGTTGACTTTGTAAGCTACGCTCCTAATAATCTCGAGTGTCGGAAAAGGACTCACGAACCTTGGCGCCAACTTTTATTTTTGCTGAATCAAACTATATTCTTGAACGGGGAGATTCTTAACAAACTTCATATCACTAATAGAGACCTCAAATCTCTATGTCTCTTATCAGCATAGCTCTTCTGCCTATCTTGAGTGGCTTTCATTCATTACCGAATGATCTCGATCTTCTTCGAAATCTCCCTAACCATACCTGGCCCCATTTTCAGTTTCTCGTGCTCTTCCTACCAACATAAAGGAGCTTTGCATGGTCGGCCATATAATGTCTTGAATAGTGCTATACTAATTGTTGAATGATAACTGTTATATTCAAACTCTGCCGAATGCAAGTGATCATCTCACGAGCCTCAAAAGTTGAGCGTGCAAGGCTCCAAAAGATTTTTCATGATATGATTCACCATCGGTCTGCCCATTAATTTGTGGAGGATAAGATATATTTAGATCCAGCTATGCCCCAAATGCTTATTGTAAGTTTTCCAAAATGCATTACTTTTCCAAAATAACTCGTCAATTCTTGCTAATCCATCGACTATGGCCCAAATTATAACGATCCAGAATTTCACTACTTTAATTTGCGAATATTTAATTAATTTTAAATATTCAAATAAATTGTTTTATATGAAAATATAACTCTTTTTAATAATAAATAATAATGGTGGAATAGTTGTTAAAAAAATTGACAAAATATACAGTTCAATGTAAAACAGAAAATGTGACCGAAAAACTCTATTCCGAATTTTCGATGTTTCGTCGTATAAAGTTGTTTGTAATGTTGTGTACACTTTTGTGTGTGTGTGTGTGTGTGTGTATATTCACACATATACTTAAGTATATAATATGGGATTAATAATACATATTATGGTTAACAAACTTAATTAAGTTAAGATAATCATCGATGTGACACATTGGCAACTAAAATATTAAAAGTCATGTCATTAGAGACATGAAATGACATAATGGCAATCTCAAGTACTTACATTCATAAATGCATGTAGTGTTGGGAGGGGACATGGATGCATGCATGGCTGATGTGGCGTGTAATGAGAGGAGGGTAAAGTACAAGGGTATTTTGGTAATCTCACATGTTTACATATTAAAAAACTATTTTTTTTTCAAATTCTTTTTCCATTTTCTCATTTTTTGTCATCCATTTTCTAATTTCACAAGCTCTAACGTAATTTTAATGGCTTCTCTTACATGTTCAAAGTTATGAAAATATTTCTTTTCCATTTAAAATCTTAGTAGAAACTTGTTTAAACTCCTCTTTTCAATTTCAAAATTCCTCCATTTTTACTCCATTTCATTTGGCTATAACTTGCTCCATGCTTCATCAAATTAAGATTTTTTAAGCATATTAAATTATAATAGCTAAAATTCTCTTTTAGATCACTTTTTCAAATTTTGAGCATAGATAGACCAAAATTCCTTTTTTCCGGAGTTTTTTCGGACTCGGAAATCCAGGTCCGAAAATACCACTTGTTATTTAGGCCATAACTTCCTCAAAAATTATTCAAATTGAGTGATTCTTTTATTTAAACGATAGAGGAAAGAATTACCTAAAACTTTTCTTTTGACCACTTTACCAAAATCCGAGAGAAGAAGGTCCAAAAGTAGACTAGAAGTTGACCTATATTTGAGTTGAGTTTGTAGTTTTCCAAGCTTCCTGAAATTCAAAGTGTGTCAAGTTTTCAAAGGATTTCCGGTGAGTAAACTATGAATTTTTATAAAGGATTTTACTTTTATGTTAGTTAATAATTTGTGTGATGTAATGGTTAGTATTGGTTAATTTACCATGTTATGGTTATATATAAATGTATATAATTGTTGCTTGGATATGTATAGACATTAAACTTGAATGTGACGTCTAAATGGTTAAAGATTAGATCTTGTTTGTGCTTGTGGCATGATATTATCTTGATGTTATGCTTGTGTATGGACTTGGGTATGTAATGTATAAGTTAAGAAGAAGTTGGTACCTTTGTAGGGTATTGGAGAATTTGGAATCTTATGTAAGAAAGTTATGGTTTTAGTTTTTAAAAATCGAATATTTGGTTAGATTTAAACTTGTTTTTGTTTTTAATACTTGCATTTTGTTTTTATAAAGTTAGTGCGCTTTAAGGTGAAGTGTTCAAGAGAAGGATGGAAAAGTTAAAGCTTGTGGGTATTCCATAGCGATAGATGCGGTTCGCTTAAAATTTCAATGTTTACAAAGTTTTATTTTTATACTTCCAATTGTTTTATGAATATTTAATAAACTAAATAATAATGTTTTAAAAAGTTAATTAAGGACTTAATAATTAATTGTTAATTAATTAGATTTTAGTAATTGATAATTAATTAAATGTTAACAAGGTTTATTAACTTTAATTAAATAAAGATTAGTTCTTAATTAATTATCTTTTAGAGCTAAGATTTATTTTAGTTAATTATTAATTAAGTTAATTAAGTATGGGTTAAGTAAATTATTTATATTCAATTTTTCATTAATTAAATATAGGATTAATTATTAATCATGGGTTTAATTATTTGATTAAAGATTTATTTATTTGATTAAAGATTTATTTGTAATAAATTATTAATTAAAGGTTTAATATATTATTTAATTTTAATTACATATTATTTAATTGGTTAATTGAGATTGATTAACATCTAATTATTAATGAAAGTTTAATTAATTATTTAATAATTAATAAAGGATTAATTTGGTTTTAATTAATGGTTAATTATGGTTTAACTGGTTAATTAATTTAAGTTAAGGTTCAATTAAAGTTAATTATGATGAAAATAAGGATTTAACTTCTAATTAATTATTTCTAAAAGGGTTTAAAAATTTTAAATCCTTTGGTTTTCAAAAGTAAAATTTTCAAAGGTACTTCTTTTTCAAAGATGGTTTTGAGTACAAGTTACTTAGGTATTAATACCATTAAGAAACCATATAACTGTGAATGAGTTATAATGTAGATTGTTGGGTTGTGTGGACATGTGTTAGCAGAATAAATCCTCGTTCTGCTATAAATTTATTGTTTGTTGGTTTGTTTTTGTGGACCTATGTTAGTAGATAGATTATCATTCTACTATGGATTGGTTGAATTGTTTGGACATTTGTTTAGCAGGACAAATCACCACCCTACTATTATGTTATTTGGATACGTATATGCTAATTAGTTCATATTGACATATTATTTCCTTATTTGGATATGAGCGTATTTACATATATGTTGATCTATATAAATAACTGTTAAGTGAACAGAAATGGAAACTAAATGGTAACTTAAATTAGTACCATCGGGATTACTAAGCCTCTTTCGAATTTACTAAAGTATGTTTTTGAATTAGCTTTAATTCTTTAATCAATTTGGGTTTAAAGGTTATAAATGATTGATGAATTTTATTATTATTTTATAAAGTTATTTTTAAATAATGTCTTGTTTTTAAAAAAAAGGTTATTAAATAAAAGGTTTTACCAAAAGTGATTTGCAAATGATATCTTGAAAATGAAATTTTATAAAGGAGATTCTAAAAAGGAATTGTGAAGGAAGATTTTTAAATAGTTGTAAAAGAAAGAGATTTTATAAATTATTTTTGATATTATTGAAAGACGTTTTATATCAAGTTTGAAAAATTGTAAAGTGGTTTGAATGTGAAGTGAACTTATAAAAGAATTTTTATAAAGAATAAGTAATGGGTTTTATAAAGTGTACGAGTTTTATAGTAAGTGATGTTTTGAATGGGAATGGTTTGGCCATTTAATATGGAATGTAGGAAGAGAGATTTTCCATATGTTTTTGGTAAATATTTATACTGTTTTCCAAGTAAAAGGGATATAAGGGGTTTGGGAAAAGTCTCTTAGAAAAGATCCTTTAATAAAGTTTTATAAAGTGATTTTATTAATTAAAGATTAGTTAATAAAGGCTTAGAGGATCCCTTATGGAATTGAATTAATGTTTGATTGTTTGTTTATTTGATAGTCTAATGATCGACAATAAAGTCTGGACCAAAACGCAACTTTGAAAATATTTAGGAGAAACATGGAAATTATATGGTTTAGTTATCGTCGGTGGTGCTACACTGTAAGTGTAAGTTCATTTCGTTCTTCTATGATAAATGATAAGGAAATCCGTCCACTAATGGTTAGGAGACGAACACTGCTTTTATATTTTATCTGCTTATTTCCTAAAGAACCAGGTTGAGTTTGCTGGAAATTATTGAAAGTTGTTTCTAAGAGACCGAGATCAGATATGTTATCCAAAAACCACTTTGATCCAACTCAAGCGTTTCAAACTAAAGACATCTTGAAGAATATGGAATAAAAGATGGAGATTGAAGTGCAATGACTGCTTGCTACTAATCCTGAGGGTGATTCCAAAATGGACGTAGTAAAAGTAGTGCCTTTGGTTTGTCCTTATCCTGGAAAACTTATATGGATGAATACTAGCATTGCATTGATGCCTACAGGGCAGTGTTAGCATTCCAAGTGGGATTGCTATTCAAAAAGGTAAAAATAGCCTCAAGCCTGAATAAAAATTAAGGGAGATGCAGCAAGGCTAACTGGGTCGCACCCGTTAGGGTATGTTGTCACCTTTCTAGATACATCTGCATATTTATGGATTGGTTGTGCATGAGATCTCGATAAAAAGGGTTGCAAAGAAACTGGGGTGATGACATATTCGGTACTGTCCAGTGAGGGGCAACTGGTCTTATATTGGTAGGGGATCCTAGCGAGGTCCTCGGTACATTTTCTAGGCGTATACTGTGATAGGTGGTATCCCAGTGCCTAGTTATTGCATGGAATCCATTCTCTAATAAGCGTTGTACGGTTTTAGTTGTATAACAAATATGTTGGAATGTGAGATGCAAGCATTCGAGCTGTTTTAATATTTTACTTTCAACCCTTAGACATTGTTACAATATCACTGGATTTTTGTATAAAAGTCTTTTGGTTATCGTAAGGTAAAAAATCATCCTTATTTATGTGTGGCACGGTCTTATGAGATACCTTCAATTTTAAAAGAATTTTAAAAGTAATAATTCAGTTGCTTTGAGTGTACTAACACCAAACCCATGTCTGACCTGGAGTTTTGTTTTCTTTCCCTAAAACTCTTGGATGCTCAAATTTTTATAGCTCAAGTTTTCAACTTATGCATCTTGGAGGAGCTTGGAGCACGAGACTTCATCGATAACGAGTTACTATCTTGTTTCCGCTATATATATATATATATATATATATATATATATATATATATTGTGTTGATTAAGCAGTGACAGCTGTTATAGTTGTCCTATAGTAGAATTTGTATTGGTATTACTCCGATGTATCATTTTTGAAATGACTTTGTAAAGTATTATGTTGATTAATATATGTTATTACGTTGGGTAGTGAGATTCTTTGATTGTTTAGTTTCTTCTGCCTTCTATCTACTTTCTTTCCTTAATAATCTATCTTTCCGGCACTTGGTTGTTCGGCACGTGAATACCATGGATGTATTGGTGTCGACTTCTAAGGTTCGAAAAGACGGGTCGTTACATATGGTGTCAGGGCGCGGGGTTAAGCAAGAACCTTGCCTTTGGTGGTGCAATTCATTAAGAGATAATGTAATGGAATGCCTTATCATGAGTTTGAGTGTATTACATAAGAGCGCGTGTTTGTTAGTGAAATGAAAAAATTTCATATTATTTTGATTTATCAATCAAGTGGCTTATGAATTCTGGTCGATACTGAAGGTACACCTGTATCGATAGGGGTTTCTAAACACTCGAATTAGGCAAATCGACATAGTGTTGTTTTGGAAATTGGGTAAGTGAAATAATTTTAACTAGAAATATAATACATATGTGTATATATATAAGAATGATTTTCAAAATAATATGGTATTTTTAAGGTATTTTTGCTAAGAGATGATAGTATTCTATTATTATCATGTTAGGTTTGTTTTGTCGTGCTCGTCTAGTTTGAGCACTGACCATTGTTAGTGTGTATAGGTAGCTTTCCCTTTTAAAGATTTGGGTTGGTAAGTAGAAATAGGGAAAACAATGAAACGAACAACTTGTGAATTAAGTTTCACTATTTGACTAAAAGGCGTTCGATGTTAATGTGGGTAAAATTGGATTATAAGGTGTTTATAAAAAAAGGATAGAATATTTCGAAATAAATATTTGGAAATGGATTAATAAGAATGTGTCTTTTTAATTAAAAAGAATTTAGGCTGAAAACTTGAGAATCTAAGTCCCGATGCTTTGGAAAATGATTGAAAGATAATAATTGTATTATTTGAAAGCAAGTTTGGTTTAAGTATAAAATTTTGGGAGTGAAAATGTTAAATAAAAGGTATTTTCTTTGGATTGGTTAGGGGGAATGAGTCCTGACTATTTTGGAATGATCGAAATAATCTTCTAAGTGACGATTGGATGTTTTCCTAGACGAACTTTGTCAAGCTCTTAGTAAATTATTCTCAGTATCATTTTACAATCGAAACAAATTCAACTCGAAAAAATCCAAAGTAGGTTGGCAATGAACATTTTGTTGGAAAATGTAAAGTATTGTTTCAAAAATGGGATTTTGAGATAAAAGATTTTTTTTAAAGTTAACTAGTTCGAGTGGCTCGAAAATAACTTTGAATTGGGGAAGAGATGCGTTCGGATGGTAAACACTTCTCTTGAGTATTACCCTTCTTGGTAAAGGAATGCATGATATTGTTTGGTGGTATCCAGTTCCATAGTATTCTTTTGGAGTTACTCGGGCTATATTTATATACTTGTATAATTCAAAATATATAGTATCATTTCAAAAAGAAATTGAAATAAAAGCCATAAATTTGGATCTTGAGTTTTCTTAGGGATATAAATTCAAAATGGAATAGTAGGATCAAATAGAGGTATGTACTCTTAGGCTATAATGGAGTATTATCCAAGTTGAAACTAAGAGTTGTTTATGAAATGTTTACTTAAATGATTTAGTGAAATTGAATTGGTATTAGGGAGAATCAATATGGTAAGTGTGTAGGGTGGACGTAGATCAATTCTCCTTTTCATAGAGTTTTGATCTAAGATTCGAGTATATGACTAAGGTATTTGCACCGTTCCGAATAAGGATTTATTACTCGATTTTCGACGATGAGCATTTGATGAGTACTTTTGGTTTGGAACCAAATTTTATATCATAGTTACAACTATGTATGAAGAATAAAGGTGAATAAAGGTTCCAAATCAAGGAGCCTGATTGGAGTCCGTACTAGAGAATCGGGTAAGCGATACTAGTTCGAAAGTGAAGTTATGTATTCGAGTTGTGATGAAGTCATATTTTGCATGAGAATGATCTATTTACATCATATGAAATGATGTTGGGTGTTAAGTGTTTCAGAATAGGTTATGAGGTGTAATTTCGAGGACGAAATTCTTTTAAAGTGGGAAGAATGTAACTACCCAGAATTTCACTGCTTTGATTTATGAATATTTAATTAATTAATATTCAAATAAATGGTTTTATATTTAAAATAATACTCTTTTTAATAATAAATAATAATGGTGGAATAGTATTTGAAAAAAAATTTACAAACATATATAGTTCGATGAAAACCAAAAAATATGACCAGAAAACTGTTTTTCGAATTTTCGATATTTCATTATATAAAGTTGTTTGTAATGTTGTGTACACTTTTATTTATATATGCACATATATACTAAGTATATAATGTGGGATTAATAATATATATTAGGTTAACAAAATTAATTAAGTTAAGATAATCATCGATGTGACACATTAGCAACTAAAATATTAAAAGTCATGTCATTCGAGACATGAAATGACATAATGGCAAACTCAGGTACTTATATTCATAAATGCATGTATTGTTAGGAGGATACATGGATGCATTCATGGGTGAGGTGGCGTGTAAGGAGAGGAGGGTAAAGTACAAGGATGTTTTTCTAATCTCACTTGTTTCCATATTATAAAAACTATTTTTTTTTCAAATTCTTTTTCCATTTTCTCATTTTCTCTCTTCCATTTTCTAATTACATAAGCTCTAAAGAAATTCTAATGTCTTTTCTTACTTTTTCTAAGCTATAAAAATCTTTCTTTTCCAATTAAAATCTTAGGAGAAACTTGTTTAAACTCCTTTCTCAATTTCAAAATTCCTCCATTTTTACCTCATTTCATTCAGCCATAACTTGCTCCATGCTTCACCTAACTAAGATTTTCTTTTTTAAAAGAACATTAAATTCTAGTAGCTAAAATTTTATTTTAGATCAATTTTTCAAATTTTGAGCATAGATAGGCCAAAATTCCATTTTTGTAGAGTGTTTTTGGACTCAGAAATTCAAGTACGAAAATACCTCTTGCTGTTTCGACCATAACTTTCTCAAAATTTATCATATTAAGTGATTCATTTATTGAAATGACAAAGGAAAGAATTATCTAAAGCTTTCCTTTTGACCACTATACAAAGTATGAGAGAGGAAGGTCAAAAGGTAGACTAGAAGTTGACATATTTTTTAGCAGAGTTTGTGGTTTTCCAAGCTTCTCGAATTTCAAAGTGTGTCAAGTTTTCAAAGGGTTTCTGGTGAGTAAACTATGAATTTTTGGGAAGGTTTTTACTTTTATATTAGTCAATATCTTATGTGATGCGATGGTTAGTATTGGTTAATTTATCATGTGATGGTTATATATATATATATATATATATATATATATATATATATTTATGTGTGTATGTATGTGTATGTATGTGTATATGTATATACTTGTTGCTTGGATATGTAAGGAAATTAGACTTGAATGTGAAGTTTAAATGGTTAAAGACTAGATCTTTCTTACGTTTGTGGCATGATGTTATCCTAGATGTTATGGTTGTGTATGGACTTGGGTATGTAACGGATAAGCTAAAAAGAAGTTGGTACCTTTGTAGGGTATTGGAGAATTTGGAATCTTGTGTAAGAAAGTTATGGTTTTAGTTTTTAAAAATCAAATATTTGGTTAGATTTAAACTTTTTTTAGTTTTAAATACTTATTTTCGTGTTTAGAAAGTTAGTGAGCTTTGAGGTAAAGTGTTCAAAAGAAGGATAAAAACAAGTTAAAGCTTACGGGTATCCATAGCTATAGTCGCTATGGATGTCGTTCGCTTAAAATTTCGTTTTCTGCAAAGTATTGCTTTTATACTTCAAATTGTTTTGTAAATATTTTATAAACTAAATAATAATGTTTTAAAAAGATAATTAAGGATTTAATAATTAATTGTTAAATAATTTGGTTTTAGTAATTGATAATTAATTAAATGTTAACAAGGTTTATTAACTTTAATTAAATAAAGCTTAGTTCTTAATTAATTATCTTTTAAAGTTAAATTTATTTTAATATTAATTATTTTGGTAACATACCTGAAATTTTAGTTAAGATAATTTGGCAATTAATTTAATTTTAAAATTAAATTGTGAATTTGATTATGAAATAACTAGAAATTTTTTTAGAATGAACAAAATTTTTGGATTATAAATAGAATTTGAAAGTTTTAAGATTTATTAAAGATATGTTCTGTTGTTTATTTATATTTATAATTTAGTTTAAATTAAACTTTGAAACTAAAATTCAAAATTAAAAATCTTATAAATATATTGGGTTTGAAACATTATCTTTTTAAATAATAAAAATCTGTTTTCCAAATTATATTAAATAGATATTTTGAATGAGAATTTTAGAACATGTATTTATTAATAAGTTTAATATCTTAAGTTTAAGATAAATATATTGAAAATAAAGTTTGGAAAGAAAATTATAATTGGGATAAAATTTATATATCTGTTTACTCATTTATAAATTGATTTTTTTTATATATTGATTTTTGAATTGATATCTAAAAGTAAATGTTTTAAATAATACATTTGGAAATATTAAAAACATTGGAACATATGAACATATGTTAAATTATAAAATCATAAGAGATGAATTGATACAAAAATATTTAAAATAAAATAAAATAAAGTTTAAATGCAAATGCATGAATTAATTTAAAATAAGGTTTAAATTTTTATTTTGTATAAGTATAAACAATACATAAGAAGGTATTAAATAATTGTTTCAACATTTGTAAACTATTAATAAAGGGATTTAAACATAAATTTAAATATGTAAACAAAGTTGTAAATTTAAAATAAAACAAGGTTAAAAACATAAAAATACATATGTTTACAAGTGTAGACCTTGTACATAAGTGAAGTTACAAGTGTAAATAGTTTTAAAACTTGTATGACCAAGTGTATAAAAATTAAGGCTTAAATTATTACAAGTGGCAACAAAATATGTTTCATAAATTTAAATCTATTTTCCTTTAAAATGTAAAGTAACAAATGACATTTGTAAGATATTAACTTAAACAATCAAGAAGTGTAAAACAAGGAGAAACCAGACAATAAAAATTTCAGTTAAAATTTCGAGAAGACAAAAGCTTCAACCTAAAACCTGAATACAAAACCAAACTGAAAACAAAAACCTGATCAAAATATTAACAAAATTAAAGCTTGAATGAATTCAAGTAAGCAAGTAAATCTGGAGGCTTTCAAGCAAACCTGAGCAACAGCAGATCGGGCAAAACAAAATCAGAAAGCTAAATTGTTTTCTGCAGAAATTCCAAAGTGAGCAAATTCTGATTCTTAAACCAGTTCTTCGATCTCTTTTGCTCTGTAATGGTAGTGATTGAAGATGTTGTTTGATTTTTTTTTTCACCCCTTAGCAAGTGTATAGGCATTTATGTGGGTAATTAGATGTGTGCATGTCTGGAAGCAGAGATCTTCACTTCTGGTTTTTTTTTTGACTCAGGATTCAAACTTCATCTCTAATCTGAACAGAAATCAAAATCCTTCATCTCCACTCTATGTTAAGCTTTGAAATTTAAGCAAAAAAAAAACTTGTTTGTATGACTATGACTTAGGTCTTAAAAAAATTGCTAAGTGTATTCAACAAGAAAATTTATTGGAAATAGAAACAACGGTGAAAAAAAAATTTAACATGTTAAAAACAATTGATACAATTCTTTGATTTGAATTCATAACTTGAATTGACTTGGGAAGTTATGATTTTTAAAACAAATATCATAAATTTTAGTGTTGAAATGGAAGAGTATTTGGGAATTGACTGAATAATGGGTTTTGATCATTCTCTAATGGTCGGTTCATTTTCGAGCCTTGAAATTCGGCATGAAGGTGCTGGAGTAATCATAGGTCATCGGAAAAATGCAATCAAAATTTTAAAATCATTAGGGGTGAAGATCTAGATCAAATTAGGGTTTAAACTATGCGTTCGGTAAGTAGTGGTCGCGAGGCAATTTCATCACCGATGTTGTGATTCCAGCGATCGCACCTGGGGCGACGCAAGCATGAGTATCTGAAGAACAATTGGGTGAGTCGAAGGCGGTCCTGAAGATCGGAGGCGACGAGGAGGATAGGTTTTACATCGCGTGGTGTTTCCTGTTGGTCGAATTTTTTACTCGATTTTGTTTGGATATGGTTGCAGTTGATCAGGGTGCAGAGTTGATTTCGTGTGTGGTCGGTGGGGTTGGTGAGCGTGCCGCGATGATCAACGGAGGGCGGAGACGTTGGTGAACCTGCACAGCGTGCACATTGTGTTTCGGTTTCGAAGGCTCGGGTTTGGCTCGTTTTTCTTTTTGCAGTTCGACTCGAAGCAGATGAATACGTCTCTTCGGGTAAAATACGCGAGCTTGTTGCCTGTTGATTTTATTTAGTTAAAGTTTTAGCTTACTGAGAGAAAAAAAAAGAAAGGGAGAAGGAAGATACGCGAGAGGGAGAGAAGGATGTCTCGTGGATGATGGAAGGAAACTCGAAGCATTTCTCGAGTGAGCCGGATAAATCTTGGGTTTGTTGTAAATGGGTTTAAGCCTTGCAGATTAAAGATAAAAACATTTAACAAGTTTTTAGTGTTAATAAAGTAATAAATATTTGATTACTTTGAGTTAAGATTTTGTTTCAAATTTAAACTAATCTAAAATTTATGTTTTAATTAAGTTAATAATTTAAATGTTAAAGTTAATCAACATTAAAGTTTCAAAAATAATAATAATTTGTTTCTAGAGATTTAAAGAAGATGTTTTAATGTTAATTAAGCTGAATTATTATTATTGATTGTTCAAAAAGGGTAATTAAAAATGGTTAAATAATTGAAAATCATAATTAACTAAGAGATTAGAAATTGATTAATTTAGAATCAAAGATAGGTTAGTTAATAATTATGTGTTTGATTAATTTGAAATTAAGAATTGTAAAGTAGATAATTTAAGTTAACTAACCAATAATTAGTAGTTAATTGATTAAAGAATAATCAATTAAAAATTTAATTTATTCATTATTAAGAATAGTTAATCATTGATTTAGATAAATCAATAATAGTTTTGCGGTAAATTCTTATGAGTCATCTTACCTTAAATTGAAAGAGATTGACTATCATCATATGTTGTCTATTGAATTGATATTTCTATTTCTGATTGTGATGCTATGTGATGTGAACTGACGTGTGCTGTACTGCGAGTTATGATTTGTTTTCTGTATGTCTGTGGAAACTCCTTTGCCCGTAAAACGGCACTTGAATTTCGATGCGACAGGGAATCGGATTTCAGTTGATTATCCGAAACCTACATCGAATCGTAATGATGAATATTTATAATTGATAAATGTGCTTTATCTGTGAATAAGGATAAGCGTTGTAGATTATACCACTTATCGATATTTCTGTATTTTGATCTGTGATGTGATGATTGTCGTTGTACTATTGTGTGTAAAACCCTGGACCACACTATACACACACAAATATGGATTTCGTGAGAAATCGGTTAAGTCACAGATTTTTAAAATAGTTTTGAATTTGAATTTTAAATTCAAAGGGTTTTGGAAATGAATTGGTTTTAAAGTGATAAACTTTTGAAAAGGTGTTTTAAAAATAAAAGTATCGTGAATAACGTAATAAAGATTTGAAATTTAAATCATTTGATTTAAATTTGAATTCAATATCTGGAACTGAATTCTATATTTAGTATTTATGACGTAAAAAGATTATACAAATTATGATTTCAATTCTGGAATGGAATGATTTTGAAAGCTATATCTTTGTGAAAGATAGTTGAACCCTAATTTGAAATTGAAGAAGGTTTTAAATGATGTGTCTTTTATATATAAAAGATTGGATCGGGAACTATTTTGAAATTTGTGAAATGAGTCTTTAATTTAAAGACCGGATGAGTCATCAACTTGAAAATGGAATTGTTTTCAAAGTCTATGAATGAATCTTTGTTTAAAAGATTGAAGAACCTTGGTTAATTTGAAAGGGGTCTTAAAAGTGAATCTTTTGTTTAGAAGATTTAAATGAGGAAATGGTTTAAACCATTGTAAGTTTTGAAACGAATCTTTTTGTTTAAAAGATTTGTAAATGGTAATTTGTTTAACCATTTGAATGAAAAGTTTAGGGTAATAAGTTGTGACTTAACTGAGATCCCATATCCGTATGTTTTTTTTAAAATATTGCGCTCACTATTCGGATTAACCGGGAGATGACCTTTGTGTCATATAACCCATTCCGAATAGTGATACGACGTTATGGATAGCAATTGAAGACCGGTGGTGAAGACTGGATACTTTCGAAAACGAAAGGGTTTCTTGTCAAATGTCTCTGCATCGGCTGATCCCCGGTATAGAGATTCGAACACCTATTGTGATGGGAAGTCTGGACGTGATTAGGGATTATCTGGATTTGCAAGGGTTTCTTCAGAAGTGCCTTCGGTTCTGTTCGAACCCGGAACAGACTTGTATGGATGTGTGTCTGACATTACACTTTGAGATGTAAAACCGGTTTCTATCAAATACATTTCTGTTTGGTGGCGGAGATTTATTCTCTTAGCTTAACAGCCTTCCCTGAGACGTACGAGCTCAGAGGTTATGTAGTTGATGGTTACCAGTGATACATTCCCAATTTTGTAATGTGGCATACGAAGTGCTGCTGATCATTTGTTGATCAAAGCATGGCTTTTGTGAAAAGCGTAGCTTTGTGGACGAGACTTCGTCGAACTTCACAACCCGGAATGGTCGAAACAGGAAGAATGCAGCAAGGTTATTTGGGGGTAGCGCCCCGTGAGGGTATATTCATTTCCTTCTGGATAGAGGTGGTGTCATGGTATGGAGCCCAGATACTTAACCTATGTGGTTGCTGCAAATTTATTACTTTGTGGTTGTTGGTGAATCCCGGGATAAAGGTTGGTTACGACCGGGGGATGGCATACTCGTGTCAATAGTTACCTAGTTATAGAGGTAACTCGGCCTTGTGTAGGCAGAGATCCGGTTAGGTTCTCGGGGTGTCCCTCTAGAGGCGTACCTATGTTGCCCAGGAAGTTTCTTAGCCTGACCATTTGTTGGAAATCCATTCAACCAATACGTGCCCAGTACGGTTTTAGTTGTATAACCTGCCATTCACTTATGGTGGTCACCACTGTTTGGATGGTAGCTATAGTAGGCATAGTACGAAATGTCTATGCTGGCTAAGATTAATATTATACTTTCAAAAGGTTTTCCACTATGCACTAATAATAATATGAAAAGCGAATTTTGCGTAGTAAGCATGTTTGGCTATCATAAGGAGAAATCTCCTCCAAGTCTGCGTTTGCATTGTGTGTGTGGCGGGAGGCCTTATGGTAGTTTCATTTTCTTAAAAGCATTACGGTTTTCAACTTAAACTTTCTTGTGTTTGTTTAAAGGATAAAACTATTTTTATTTGCTCATACCAGTCCCATGATTGACTCGGAGTTTATTGTTCCTTTCCTAAACTCTGGGTGCCCACTATTTTTCCACATGGGCAGTCTAGAGTTGGGTTTTTCAGATAGTAGATAGTAGATATCGATTCGGTAGCTTTCAGTTTTATCTTTGTAATCCTTTGGAGATCTTGGATATTGGAGTCTTTGGATTCACTGGACAAGACTTGCTTATCTTGATGCAAATTGATGGTGGTTCGAGCTATTTCTGGATTGGTGCTTTGGAGTTAGAGTTGTTGTTGCTGTTTGGAGTTATCTCTTTTGCTATTAGTTTTCCGCTGTAGCATTATTATCTTGTATCTCTGGTATAAATTCATATTATATCATTGTTGTATCATTCTGGATATTGTATCATTGGTTGTATATGATATTCATTTCTTTT
The DNA here is from genome assembly GCA_030765085.1 of Allium cepa. Classification (NCBI taxonomy): domain Eukaryota; kingdom Viridiplantae; phylum Streptophyta; class Magnoliopsida; order Asparagales; family Amaryllidaceae; genus Allium; species Allium cepa. The sequence continues at coordinate 396,002,843 of CM060938.1, read as the reverse complement.
CTTCCGCTGTGATGATATACTTAGTTGTGTTATAAGCTCCGGTGAACCAGATTCGACGTTTGGATATGCGGCATTGGAATACGAGTGTCGTATTCGGTGCCGATTTTCGAAGGTCGAGTCAGGGTCGTCACATTTGGTATCAGAGCTGAAGGTTGAAACTTTAGCTCAGCAGTATAACACATTAAGTAACTCATTAGAGATGGGGTGAAGTATACCCTAGAATGAGTATATCCCTAAGATATCTGTTCAAATGCTTCAGTAAATTCTCTTACTATCCACTAATAGTGAGTATGAGTGCAAGAAGAGGACGAGATAGGGGACAGGGGAGTACGACTACAAATGGTCGATACCCTATAATAGCGGAAATAACTTACTCTATCAATCACCTTTGATCCGTCTTTTCAATTCTTTGATGATTCCTGGCAGCTCTAGGAAGTAGCTTTGATATATTTGCATGGGACATAAGCTCCAGATGGGTCAGAATTGTTTGTTTGGATGAATTGTTTTTATGGTTGATAGGTATATTTTGGTTGTTTAAACTAAAAGGTTTTGAAGTGCGTCCATATATCTGTTTATTTTGTTGGGTTCCGGTATATATCTACGAGGGATTAGTTATCCTTAGAACTAATCAACACCCCTGTGTACTCGTAGATCTGGTGACCCGAATATCTTGATTCGTTCTTTTATTCATTATTGATATTCTGATTTGGAAAGCCAAATTTAGAATAGATATTTAGTTTAATCTGGTGATTCATCTCTCTACATTCTTTGTCTTCTCCCTACTTTCAAATTTCGAGGACGAAATTTTCTAAGGGGGGGAAACTGTAACATCCCTGAAATTTTAGTTAAGATAATTTGGCAATTAATTTAATTTTAAAATTAAATTGTGAATTTGATTATGAAATAACTAGAAATTTTTTTAGAATGAATAAAACTTTTGGATTATAAATAGAATTTGAAAGTTTTAAGATTTATTAAAGATATGTTCTGTTGTTTATTTATATTTATAATTTAGTTTAAATTAAACTTTGAAACTGAAATTCAAAATTAAAAATCTTATAAATATATTGGGTTTGAAACATTATCTTTTTAAATAATAAAAATATGTTTTCCAAATTATATTAAATAGATATTTTGAATGAGAATTTTAGAACATGTATTTATTAATAAGTTTAATATCTTAAGTTTAAGAAAAATATATTGAAAATAAAGTTTGGAAAGAAAATTATAATTGGGATAAAATTTATATATTTGTTTACACATTTATAAATTGATTTTTTTTATATATTAATTTTTGAATTGATATCTAAAAGTAAATGTTTTAAATAATACATTTGGAAATAATAAAAACATTGGAACATATGAACATATGTTAAATTATAAAATCACAAGAGATGAATTGATACAAAAATATTTAGAATAAAATAAAGTTTAAATGCAAATGCATGAATTAATTTAAAATAAGGTTAAAATTTTTATTTTGCATAAGTATAAACAATACATAAAAAGGTATTAAATAATTGTTTCAACATTTGTAAACTATTAATAAAGGGATTTAAACATAAATTTAAATATGTAAACAAAGTTGAAAATTTAAAATAAAACAAGGTTAAAAACATAAAAATACATATGTTTACAAGTGTAGACCTTGTACATAAGTGAAGTTACAAGTGTAAATAGTTTTAAAACTTGTATGACCAAGTGTAAAAACATTAAGGCTTAAATTATTACAAGTGGCAACAAAATATGTTTCATAAATTTAAATCTATTTTCTTTTAAAATGTAAAGTAACAAATGACATTTGTAAGATATTAACTTAAACAATCAACAAGTGTAAAACAAGGAGAAACCAGACAATAAAAATTTCAGTTAAAATTTCGAGAAGACAAAAGCTTCAACCTAAAACCTGAATACAAAACCAAACTGAAAACAAAAACCTGATCAAAATATTAACAAAATTAAAGCTTGAATTAATTCAAGTAAGCAAGTAAATCTGGAGGCTTTCAAGCAAACCTGAGCAACAGCAGATCGGGAAAAACAAAATCAGAAAGCTAAATTGTTTTCTGCAGAAATTCCAAAGTGAGCAAATTCTGATTCTTAAACCAGTTCTTCGATCTCTTTTGCTCTGTAATGGCAGTGATTGAAGATGTTGTTTGATTTATTTATTTTTTGCACCCCTTAGCAAGTGTATAGGCATTTATGTGGGTAATTAGATGTGTGCATGTATGGAAGCAGAGATCTTCACTTCTGTTTTTTTTTTTTGACTCAGGATTCAAACTTCATCTCTAATCTGAACAGAAATCAAAATCCTTCATCTCCACTCTATGTTAAGCTTTGAAATTTAAGCAAAAAAAAAAAACTTGTTTGTATGACTATGACTTAGGTCTTAAAAACATTGCTAAGTGTATTCAACAAGAAAATTTATTGGAAATAGAAACAACAGTGAAAAAAAAATTAACATGTTGGAAACAATTGATACAATTCTTTGATTTGAATTCATAACTTGAATTGACTTGGAAAGTTATGATTTTAAAAACAAATATCATAAATTTTAGTGTCGAAATGGAAGAGTATTTGGGAATTGACTGAATAATGGGTTTTGATCGTTCTCTAATGGTCGGTTCATTTTCGAGCCTTGAAATTTGGCATGAAGGTGCTGGAGTAATCATAGGTCATCGGAAAAATGCAAGCAAAATTTTAAAATCATTAGGGATGAAGATCTAGATCAAATTAGGGTTTAAACTATGCGTTCGGTAAGTAGAGGTCGCGCGGCAATTTCATCGCCGATGTTATGATTCCAGCGATCGCACCTGGGGCGACGCAAGCGTGAGTATCTGAAGAACAATTGGGTGAGTCGAAGGCGGTCCTGAAGATCGGAGGCGACGAGGAGGATAGGTTTTACATCGCGTGGTGTTTCCTGTTGGTCGAATTTTTTACTCGATTTTGTTTGGATGTGGTTGCAGTTGATCTGGGTGCAGAGTTGATTTCGTGTGTGGTCGGGGGGGTTGGTGAGCGTGCCGCGATGATCAACGGAGGGCGGAGACATTGGTGAACGTGCACAGCGTGCACGTTGTGTTTGGGTTTCGAAGGCTCGGGTTTGGCTCATTTTTTATTTTGCAGTTCGACTCGAAGCAGATGAATACGTCGCTTCGGGTAAAATACGCGAGCTTGTTGCCTGTTGATTTTATTTAGTTAAAGTTTTAGCTTACTGAGAGAAAAAAAAAAGGGAGAAGGAAGATACGCGAGAGGGAGAGAAGGATGTCTCGTGGATGATGGAAGGAAACTCGAAGCATTTCTCGAGTGAGCCGGATAAATCTTGGGTTTGTTGTAAATGGGTTTAAGCCTTGCAGATTAAAGATAAAAACATTTAACAAGTTTTTAGTGTTAATAAAGTAATAAATGTTTGATTACTTTGAGTTAAGATTTTGTTTCAAATTTAAATTAATCTAAAATTTATGTTTTAATTAAGTTAATAATTTAAATGTTAAAGTTAATCAACATTAAAGTTTCAAAAATAATAATAATTTGTTTCTAGAGACTTAAAGAAGATGTTTTAATGTTAATTAAGCTGAATTATTATTATTGATTGTTCAAAAAGGGTAATTAAAAATGGTTAAATAATTGAAAATCGTAACTAACTAAGAGATTAGAAATTGATTAATTTAAAATCAAAGATCGGTTAGTTAATAATTATGTGTTTGATTAATTTGAAATTAAGAATTGTAAAGTAGATAATTTAAGTTAACTAATCAATAATTAGTAGTTGATTGAGTTAATTGATTATAGAATAATCGATTAAAAATTTAATTTATTCATTATTAAGAATAGTTAATCATTGATTTAGATAAATCAATAAAAATAGTTATGTGGTAAATTCTTATGAGTCGTCTTACCTTAAATTGAAAACGGTTGACTATCATCATATGTTGTCTATCGAATTGATATTTCTATTTCTGATTGTGATGCTATGTGATGTGAACTGCCGTGTGCTATACTGCGAGTTATGATTTGTTTTCTGTATGTCTGTGGAAACTCCTTTGCCCGTAAAACGGCACTTGAATTTCGATGCAACAGGGAGTCGGATTTCAGTTGATTATCCGAAACCTACATCAAATCGTAATGATGAATATTTATAATTGAAAAATGTGCTTTATCTGTGAATAAGGATAAGCGTTGTAGATTATACCGCTTATCGATATTTCTGTATTTTGATCTATGATGTGATGATTGTCGTTGTACTATTGTGTGTAAAACCGTGGACCACACTATACACACACAAATATGGATTTCGTGAGAAATCAGTTAAGTCACAGATTTTTAAAATAGTTTTGAATTTGAATTTTAAATTCAAAGGGTTTTGGAAATGAATTGGTTTTAAAGTGATAAACTTTTGAAAAGGTGTTTTAAAAATAAAAGTATCGTGAATAACTTAATAAAGATTTGAAATTTAAATCATTTGATTTAAATTTGAATTCAATATCTGGAACTGAATTCTATATTTAGTATTTATGACGTAAAAAGATTATACAAATTATGATTTCAATTCTGGAATGGAATGATTTTGAAAGCTATATCTTTGTGAAAGATAGTTGAACCCTAATTTGAAATTGAAGAAGGTTTTAAATGATGTGTCTTTTATATATAAAAGATTGGATCGGGAACTATTTTGAAATTTGTGAAATGAGTCTTTAATTTAAAGACCGGATGAGTTATCAACTTGAAAATGGAATTGTTTTCAAAGTCTATGAATGAATCTTTGTTTAAAAGATTGGAGAACCTTGGTTAATTTGAAAGGGGTCTTAAAAGTGAATCTTTTGTTTAGAAGATTTAAATGAGGAAATGGTTTAAACCATTGTAATTTTTGAAATGAATCTTTTTGTTTAAAAGATTTGTAAATGGTAATTTGTTTAACCATTTGAATGAAAAATTTAGGGTAATAAGTTGTGACTTAACTGAGATCCCATATCCATATGTTTTTTTTAAAATATTGCGCTCACTATTCGGATTAGCCGGGAGATGACCTTTGTGTCACATAACCCATTCCGAATAGTGATACGACGTTATGGATAGCAATTGAAGACCGGTGGTGAAGACCGGATACTTTCGAAAATGAAAGGGTTTCTTGTCGAATGTCTCTGCATCGGCTGATCCCCGGTATAGAGATTCGAACACCTATTGGGATGGGAAGTCTGGGCGTGATTAGGGATTATCCGGATTTGCAAGGGCTTCTTCAGAATTGCCTTCGGTTCTGTTCGAACCCGGAACAGACTTGTATGGATGTGTGTCTGACATTACACTTTGAGATGTAAAACCGGTTTCTATCAAATACATTTCTGTTTGGTGGCGGAGATTTATTCTCTTAGCTTAACACCCTTCTCTGAGACGTACGAGCTCAGAGGTTATGTAGTTGATGGTTACCAGTGATACATTCCCAATTTGGTAAAGTGGCATACAAAGTGCTGCTGATCATTTGTTGATCAAAGCATGGCTTTTGTGAAAAGCGTAGCTTTGTGGACGAGACTTCGTTGAACTTCACAACCCGGAATGGTCGAAACAGGAAGAATGCAGCAAGGTTATTTGGGGGTAGCGCCCCGTGAGGGTATATTCATTTCCTTCGGGATAGAGGTGGGGTCATGGTATGGAGCCCAGATACTTAACCTATGTGGTTGCTGCAAATTTATTACTTTGTGGTTGTTGGTGAATCCCGGGATAAAGGTTGGTTACGACCGGGGGATGGCATACTCGTGTCAGTAGTTACCTAATTATAGAGGTAACCCGGCCTTGTGTTGGCAGAGATCCGGTTAGGTTCTCGGGGCGTCCCTCCAGAGGCGTACCTATGTGGCCCAGGAAGTTCCTTAGCCTGACCATTTGTTGGAAATCCATTCAACCAATACGTGCCCAGTACGGTTTTAGTTGTATAACCTGCCATTCACTTATGGTGGTCACCACTGTTTGGATGGTAGCTATAGTAGGCATAGTACGAAATGTCTATGCTGGCTAAGATTAATATTATACTTTCGAAAGGTTTTCCACTATGCACTAATAATAATATGAAAAGCGAATTTTGCGTAGTAAGCATGTTTGGCTATCATAAGGAGAAATCTCCTCCAAATCTGCGTTTGCATTGTGTGTGTGGCGGGAGGCCTTATGGTAGTTTCATTTTCTTAAAAGCATTGCGGTTTTCAGCTTAAACTTTCTTGTGTTTGCTTAAAGGATAAAACTATTTTTGTTTGCTCATACCAGTCCCATGACTGACTCGGAGTTTATTGTTCCTTTCCTAAACTCTGGGTGCCCCCTATTTTTCCACACGGGCAGTCTAGAGTTGGGTTTTTCAGATAGTAGATATCGATTCGGTAGCTTTCAGTTTTATCTTTGCAATCCTTTGGAGATCTTGGATATTGGAGTCTTTGGATTCACTGGACAAGACTTGCTTATCTTGATGCAAATTGATGGTGGTTCGAGCTATTTCTGGATTGGTGCTTTGGAGTTAGAGTTGTTGTTGCTGTTTGGAGTTATCTCTTTTGCTATTAGTTTTCCGCTGTAGCATTATTATCTTGTATCTCTGGTATAAATTCATATTATATCATTGTTGTATCATTCTGGATATTGTATCATTGGTTGTATATGATATTCATTTCTTTTCTTCCGCTGTGATTATATACTTAGTTGTGTTATAAGCTCCGGCGAACCAGATTCGACGTTTGGATATGTGGCATTGGAATACGAGTGTCGTATTCGGTGCCGATTTTCGAAGGTCGAGTCAGGGTCATCACAATTTTAATTAATTATTAATTAAGTTAATTAAGTATAGGTTAAGTAAAATATTTATATTTAATTTATCATTAAATATAGGATTAATTATAATCAAGGGTTTAATTATTTGAATAAATGTTTAATTTACAATAAATTATTTATTAAAGGTTTAATTTATTTTTTAAGTTTAGTTATATATTATTTAATTAATTAATTGAGATCAATTAACAATTAATTATTAATGAATGTTTAATTAATTAGTGATAAAGGATTAATTTAGGTTTAATTAATAGTTAATTATTGTTTAACTATTTAATTAAGTTAAAATTCAATTAAAATTAATTATGATTTAAATAAGGATTTAACTTTTAATTAATTATTTTTAAAAGGGTTTAAAGTTTTAAATTCTTTGGTTTTCAAAAGTAAAATTGTTCAAAGGTAATTCTTTTTCAAAGATGGTTTTGAGTACAAGTGATTCAAGTGTTGGTACCATTAAGAAACCATATAACTGTGAATGAGTTATAATGTAGATTGTTGGATTGTGTGGACATGTGTTAGCAGAGTAAAACTCTGTTTTGCTATAAATTGATTGTTTGTCGGTTTGTTTGTGTGGATCTACGTTAGTAGGATAAATTCCCATTCTACAGTGAATTGGTTGAATTGTTTGGACATTTGTTTAGCGGGACAAATCACCACCCTACTATTATGTTACTTGGATATGTATATGCTAGTTAATTCGTATTGACATGTTATTCACTGATTTGGATATGAATGTATTTACATATATGTTGATCTATATAAATAAGTGTTAAGTGAATTGAAATGGAAACTGAATGATAACTTAAATTAGTACCATTGGGATTAGTAAGCCTCTTTCGAATTTCTAAAGTATATCTTTGAATTAGCTTTAATTCTTTAATAAATTTGGTTTTAAAGGTTATAAATGATGTTCAAATTTCATAATTATTTTATAAAATTATTTTTAAATATTATCTTGTTTTTAAAAAAAGGTTTATTAAATAAAAGTTTTACCTAAAGCAACTTACAAATGATATCTTGAAAATGATATTTTTTTTAAAGGAGATTCTATAAAGGGGTTATAAAGGAAGATTTTTAAATAGTTGAAAAAATAGAAAGAGATTTATAAATCATTTTATATTTTTTTGAAAGACATTTTTAATCAAGTTTAAAAAATTGTAAATAGGTTTGAAATGTGAAGTGAACTTATAAAAGAATTTGTATAAGGAATAAGTGAATGGGTTTTATAAAGTGAATGATGTGCACGTAAATGTGCATATTTTTACCACCATATTTAATATATTTAAATTAAATGAATGATCATATTGGGTATTTTTACTTTTTTAACCAAATTCAAATTGTTTTCAAATTGTCACATATACATCTTCATATAGGGGCGAAGTGGTCATTTTTGTGCATTTATTAAACTGTGAAAATTTACTTGGAATTTTCTGTGTTGTTTTGTAGGAAATTTTGTGGATTTCACAAGTGGTTTCATTATGATATTTGCATGCACAAGAGTGAAGATAAAGAAATGAAGATGGAAATAATTCAAAGGCATTATAATGTAGGACACCACCTACCCACCACCTTAATGTACAAACTAGAGGCTAATGCACATGCTTATGGAATTAATGGCTTCATGTACACTTAAATGGGGATTATGACATGCAAATGATTACTTGGTGGCCACACTACCTCATGGGCATTTTGGGCATTCCCTAAAATTATGCATTAGGGTTTCATACATGTATAAATACCCATATGTTTCATGTAATTCCCTCCCTCTTACTTAGTCTCTCTTTAGTTAGTTTTAGGCTCAAAAAAAAACCAAGCTCTCTTCTTTCTTTTCATGGATACTTAGTCATTTTTCTTTATGTAATTTTTTTATGCAACTTTAATACATGTTCTTTTCCTTTTCATGCTTATTTACTTTCTTGTTTTAGTGTAGATTTATTTTTCATGCAAGTAGGATAGTTTTTCTTTATCTTGCTTTCTTTTTTCTTTTCTTTTTCTCTTATGTTGCTAGCTACATTTGTTAATCAAATGACAAGCATGAGAGGCTAAAACCCTTCAATTTATGGGTAGTGAAGCTCTCTAATTATGTAGCTTCAAATATTTTTAATTCATTCTCTCTTTTTATGCTTAATAATGATGAAAGAAATGGTTTACTAGTTGTTTTTGCTTTGAATTTGATAGCCTATATTGTTGACACCAAATAGGCTATGCTTAAAAAATCACTAACACTAATTGCATCTTCATCAAAATATGATTATGACAAAAGAAAGTGATTTGAAATTAATGGTCTATATTTCTAATCAATAGTTAATAGGCCATACTTAAAATAGATTTCATTTTCTTTGTCAAGTTTCATGAAATTTAGTAAGTGCTTTAAGAGATGTGTTATAGTTTGATGGCTTATGCTGGCTAATCAATGGCACAAATATGCCATACTTATGATAAGTATATCAATTAAAGCACTAACTACCGTAAAAGAGAGATCATCATTTCATATATGTTGAACTATGTGATTTAGAGAGTGGATTTATTCTCTAAATTGTCATTTAACTCTTATATTTGCATCTCTTTTCTTTTAGTTAGCTAATTTTCTAATTCTCTAGCTTAACTTTCACTCGATTTTGGTATAATTTGATTGAATAGAATTTTTAAAATCATCAATTCCCCGCGGATCGACCCGTACTCGCATACACGCTACATTCGTACACCATGTGCTTGTGGTTATTTTTAAATTAAAATTTTTCGACGGTATTCTAATTCCATAGAATTCCGCTGTTAACAAGTTTTTGGCACCGTTGTCAAGGAGTTGTTTTGATTTTGATTTTTTATTCTTCGAATTATTTTCGTTTGATTTTTGTGTGTTTATTTTGTGTGTGTGCATTCTAAAAAAAATTGTGTGTTTGTTTAATTTTTGTGTGCATTTGTTTGAGTGTTTATTGCTTATTTTCTAGTTTCATTTTGCATTGCATTTCTATTTAAAAAAATTACATAATTTCATTTCTAAGAGAGAAAAAAAAACTTCTCTTCATTTGTATTATTCATAACAATTTTCATTTTACAGTGCTTCATTCTAAAAAAGAAGGCAAACTGTTTCATTCACTATTGCATTGCCTCTGTGCACTGTTTCATTTTTCAAACTGCTGTGCACATTTCTCTCTCTGTTGCACATCACCAACCCCCCCTCTGTAACCAAGCCTACACATCACTCAATTGAACAACTGAAACACTGCCATATCAAACTTTCAGTTATCAAACCATACAAAGAAGTTCAAACCATTCAACCATCATCCCACCACAACAAATATCATCACTGCTGCTACAAAATAACCATCAACATTCAAGTCACAACTGTCCTCTTCCACTTTCAACTACTATTTCCTCGTCACAAAACATCATACTTCTGCTGCCATCTTCACTTCTCAACTCCACAATTACATCTCAGAACAACAACTTCACTTACCCTTCCCTCTACAAACAAAAACTGTCAACTTACGACAATAGGCACAACAGATCACCATTTCCTCTCTGTATACAACTTCTCCACTCTCATTTCATCTTCAACCATCACTGACCATTACTTCACAGTCCCACTCATCAATTACCTGTGCACATCAAACTGTGCTTTTGCACTGTGCCACCCCTGCCTGTGCATCTCATCCCATATACACACATCACTTCCAAACAACTTCACTACATTTACATTCATCCCTCATCTACGTACAACCATTGCTCAGTCACAACCTGCTAGTCTAACTGCTGCCATCCATCATCACACACTTGCCATACAACAACCACCCTGACCTCTGCATAAAACCGGAAACTCTAACAACATTTCTGCACTTCACCTCTGAGATCTGCCTCATCAAACAACCACCAGCATTTCATTTCTACCTCACCTTCAAACATCATCTCCCCACAGTGCAACTTCCATCGACCAAAACTCCAGCTAAATTTCACCCAAAACAGCAGCGTGACCATCTCACCACATCGCCCAAACACATCGAAACAACATTTCCTCTACAAAATCGCGACTTCAATCGCTTTTCCCTCTGCAACCAATCGCACAGCAGAACATAACCGCAATTCCTTCTAGTCAAATCACCAAACCAATAGTGCATATTCAACCTCTGCTCCCTACTGTTGTAACCCCATCACCTCCATCTCCAAATCCACAACCCGCCTTCGAGCACCAACCGCAACCATCCCGAACCAATCAACTGCAGCGAGCGAACCCCGCAACCATTGTGAGCACCACCAATCACCATGATTCCATTGCCGAACCAAATCTCTAAACCCGCTACTACTTGTAATCATTTCGTTTGTCTTCTACACAAACGACCTTGGGCTCCGTTGCTTTCGATTACGATTTTGAAATCACAAACTGCTTGAAATCACAAACGACCTTTGATTTCGATTTTGAGCTCACATTTGATAGTGATTTTTGGAATTGCTGGCGAACCGATTTCAAATTAACTTCTGGGTTTTGATATAGATTTTTTCTCGTGAAAATTGTGGGACTGTTGAGTGAAACGCGGTAATTTTGGTGATGGGTGAAAGTTAAACCAATTAGGCCGGCCTTTAAAGCTTGAGTTTACTTTTTTCTGTTGTTTTAGTTGATTTAGTTTTCTTTTAGTTAAAAAAATATCATTTGTCTAAAATAAATTCTTCTTTGAATCTTTTTTTTTGTTTTGTTTGATTTTTTTTGTTTGTGTTAATTTGTTTTATCTTTTTAAAAACAAAATAAAAATCAAAAAGAAAAAAATTGCTTTGTTTAAGGTTTCATTTCCACAAAAAAAATCATTTCCATTTGGTATTTTTTAAGTTTTTTCCTAAATAATAATAATAATAACTGTATATACATCTTGCTCCAATTTTCAGGTTGCCAAAGCAGATTGGAAGAGTTGCTTGCTTCACACAGCTTGCCAAAAAAAATTGCTTGCTTGCTTATAAAACTTTTTGCTGCTTTTAATCTCTATTTATTGCTTTTATCTTGCTTTGCATTGTTGGTTGCTTACATTATATTAAAAAAAATTCAAAAACAAAAAAAACCAAACAAAAAATCCATTCGTAGTTGCATTGTTAATACACATTTAATTTGTACTTTGCATTTCATCCAAGAATTTTGATTAATAATAACGGTTAGACATTCATAACACTTACTTGTATATTGACAAGTTGTCTCCTTTAAACAATTTAATTTCTTGGTGTCTAGGCTACGGCAGAGCAATAATCAGTTATAAATATCACGGTTTTTCATAAATATTATATTGAATTGTTTCTCTAAGGTACTTTAACCTTCGGCTGCATTGCTACGATAATTCGTGGTGCACCGATAATCCTGTCTGTTACCTGGCTGGAAACTATCTTGTTTATCTAAGACAGTGTGTAGTTATACAATTTGGGGTTAACTTCGGATAAATCATTTGTAATTAACCCTTGCATTCATTTAGTTGCATTAGTTTATGCATATTTAAAAAAAAATCAAAAATCCAAAACTAAAAAAAATTGTAAATATTCCTTTTATTTTTCTTTGAAATTTTTAAATCCTTTTCCTTTGAAATTTCAAAATCAAAAAATAAATAAATAACCTTCTTTTTTAAAAAAAAACAAAGAAAAAATTTGAAAAACCAAAAAACAAAATAGAAATCAATTTCACTTTTGAAAAATAAATTTCATTTGTAAATCTTTTTACTTTATTAAAAAAAGGCTAAAAAATTTCTTGAAAATGTCCGAGTTTCCTTTTCCTTACCCACTTGAATATAGTTGTGAAAATCAATATAATCCATATAATTTCATTCCAAATTCGTATAGATATTTTAACAACTATTGTTTAAATGATTCAAATTTTGAACCATAAAATTTTCATAATAACGAGCAACCCTCAAATCTTGAAATTGGCATTTCATCTTTACTCGAACTTGCTATGCAACAAAATGAAAGTACAAATGATTGGTGTAATTCATATTTGTGTAATAACTCGAATCAAAGTTCAAGTCGAAATAATCAAAATTTGAATTCACTTCAAAATTCAAATGATTTCGAGTATAACCCATGCCAATTCAATTTCGAGTTTCAATATAAATTTCAAAATCAGGACGAAAATGTAAACCAATTTACAAATAATTTTGACAATGGGAATAGTTTTAATAACCATACGATTGAAAACTTTGGTTATCAACAAATTCAAAATGAAAATTTTCAAATTAATAATCATGAATTTGATTTTTTTGACCAAATATGAAAAAGATAACGGGGATTTATTACTTCAAAAATACAAAAATTTTCATGAAAATCATAATCAAACCTCAACTTGCGAAGAATCAAATAATAATCTACCGTTTATCGAAATTGACAATTCTTGTTCTTAACAAGTCCAAATCGAAATTTTCAAGTTAATAATTAAAAATTTGACTTTGTTGAGCAAATGAATGAAATTTACGATGATCATACGAATTTGTTGATTACAACATTGGAAATTTTCGTGGGAAACAAAATTAAATTTCAATGTGTGACGAGTCAAACGATAATCCATCTTTTACCCAAATCGAAGATTTTCAAATAACAACTTTTGAATTTGATAATGACGATCTTAATCAAGTTGTTGAAAATGCGGTAATTAAGTTGGATTTCAATTCTTTTAAGAATGCAAAACTCGATTTAGACTTCGATCTTCCTTTTTCTGAAAATTTGAATACAACAACTTTGAATTTTAAACTTGATTTACGTGATGAAGTTGTTGATAATCCAACAAAGGAAGTCGAATTTGTCGAACATGAGTTTTATGGACGTTTTGAAAATGAGTTGCTAAATTCTGAATGGGACGATTTGAATCACCATTTTGATTTTGAAATCAATGATAAACTTGAATTTGGTGAAAATAAATTTCAAGCAATTGCTTTATGAACCCCGAAAATCATTGAAAGTAAAACAACTCATTCAATTTTTGATAAAACAAAAAAAATTCCAAATCGACAATCAACTTCGAAATCTTTTACGATTTGGTTTTTCGTGCTTAAGCTGTGTCTCGCACATTTGACGAGACAAATGAATCGGTCTTTGGAAGAACGTTTCATTTACTTTTTGACGATATACTTTCTCATCTCGTGTAAATACCGTTAATTTTTATTTAAATAAAGGTCATGTTTTTATTTCTCTCCTTCCACTTGGGTTGACTATGGGGACACAGTCAAAATCAAGTGTGGGGGGTGACTTATCTTCATTTTTATTTTATTTTCATAGTTTATTTTTGCTTTTTCTTTTAAAATCTCAAAAAAATAATAGAAAACCCAAAAACAAATTTTCCTTAGATTTATTTTTAAAGAAACATTATAGGTTAAATATATGGTCTTGGTTATTAAATTGAAATTTTTGAAAATTATTTGTCTTAACAAAAAATAAAAATAAAGTTTGATTACAAATAACAATGGTTTAACTAGTATATAGGAAGATTCATACGTGTTAATTATGAAATAAATCCTAATTGAAAATCTTTATTTTAAAAAGTGGTTGATTTAAAGTAAAGATATAACATTTTTTTTGTCTTCTAGGTTAAATGGTGCTAAGATATTTTGCAAAACACTCTCTCTTAAAAATATATATATATATATATATATATATATATATATATATATATATAAATGATAACATCCAAAGTATTCACTCTCATTTAAAAGTCCTCACGGTTATGCATGGGTGAATTACTTGGAATCTTTGATTATGTGCTTTCATACTCATTTAAAAGTCCTCACGGTTATGCTTGTATGGAACACATGTAAAAAAGAAAAGAAAAAAAGAACAGACTTAATAAAAACCACCTACTGTCGATAGGTGTATGCATGAAAGTGTATGCACTCGCCATGCTCTGTACGCCCCTCACATAAGCCTGAAAGGGAGTGCATGGGTGGTATATCTGGCCTCAGCTAGGTGTGTAATTTTTTCTTGTAAATAATGAGAGAGCTAGCAATTGAAATCCTAACACTATTTTCACTTATTTGATTTGATTTGTTATTGAAAAGAAATGAAAATACCACTTTGATAAACTTTGATAATCAACTAAGGATACATTTCATAGTTACACTGTGTTATTAACCAAAACAACGAGTTAAACTATAGTTTGTTTGTTGTGATAACTTGATTTTTGTTAGAAATTTTGACGAGCAAATGACATTAATTTTCAAGATAATAACCAAAACCTATATTTAACTTATTCGTGTTAATTTAAAAATAAATCCCTCATTTGTAAATATTTCAAAAAATTGCATTCATCTCTTTGTAAATAAATCTTGTATTTTGTAAATATTTTCATCCTGCATTTGGATTTTGTATGTACTATCCGCTGAATACCCTCACGAGACAACACTCGTCTTGCTGGGGACACCCAGAGGTTTAACGGCTTGTTGCATACGCTGAATGCAATCGTGCTCCCGATGAAAATGGATTTATCTTAGGTTTTCCTTTAATCGAGGATGAATAAAAAGATAAGCGTGGGGGCAGTTGATGTGCACGTAAATGTGCATATTTTTACCACCATATTTAACATATTTAAATTAAATAAATGATCATATTGGATATTTTTACTTGTTTAAACCAAATTCAAATTGTTTTCGAATTGTCACATATTCATCTTCATATAGGGCGAAATGGTCATTTCTGTGCATTTATTAAATTGTGAAAATTTACTTGAAATTTTCTGTGTTGTTTTGTAGGAAATTTAGTGGATTTCACAGGTGGTTTCATTATGATATATGCATGCACAAGAGTGAAGATAAAGAAATGAAGATCGAAATACTTCAAAGGCATGATAATGGAGGACCCCGCATACCCACCACCTTAATGTACAAACTAGAGGCTAATGCACATGCTTACGGAATTAATGGCTTCATGTACACTTAAATAGGGATTATGACATGCTAATGATTACTTGGTGGCACACTACCTCATTGGCATTTTGGGCATTCCCCAAAAAATATGAATTAGGGTTTTATACATGTATAAATACCCATATGTTTCACGTAATCTCCTCCCTCTTACTTAGTCTCTCTTTAGTTAGTTTTAGGCTCAAAATAAAATCAAGCTCTCTTATTTCTTTTCATGGCTACTTAGCCATTTCTCTTTATGTATTTTTTTATGCAACTTTAATACATGTTCTTTTCCTTTTCATGCTTATTTACTTTCATATTGTAGTGTAGATTTATATTTCATGCAAGTAGGATAGTTTTTCTTTATCTTGCTTTCTTTTTTCTTTTCTTCTTATCTCATGTTGCTAGCTACATTTGTTAATCAAATGACAAATATGAGAGGCTAAACCCATTCAATTTAGGGGTAATGAAGCTCTGTAATTATGTAGCTTCAACTATTTTTAAT
Organism: Allium cepa; assembly: GCA_030765085.1. Taxonomy (NCBI): domain Eukaryota; kingdom Viridiplantae; phylum Streptophyta; class Magnoliopsida; order Asparagales; family Amaryllidaceae; genus Allium; species Allium cepa. The sequence goes on along the minus strand of CM060938.1, from coordinate 395,986,691 downwards.
TCATGCTCTCTTTTTATGCTTAATGATGATGATAGAAATGGCTTACTAGTTGTTTTTGCTTTGAATTTGATAGCCTATATTGTTGACACCAAGTAGGCTATGTTTAAACAATCACTAATACTAATTTCCTCTTCGTCAAAATATGATTATGGCAAAAGAAAGTGATTTGAAATTAAAATTTGATGGTCTATATTTCTAATCAATAGTTAATAAGCCATACTTAAAATAGATTTCATTTTCATTTTCTTTGTCAAGTTTCATGAAATTTAGTAAGTGCTTTAAGAGATGTGTTATAGTTTGACGGCTTATGTTGGCTAATCAATGGCATAAATATGTCATACTTATGATAAGCATATCAACTAAAGCACTATTGATTGTAAAAGAGAGATCATGATTTCATATATGTTGAACTATGTGATCTAGAGAGTGGATTTATTATCTAAATTGTCATTTAAATCTTATATTTGCATCTCTTTTCTTTTATTTAGATAATTTTCTAATTCTCTAGCTTAACTTTCACTCGATTTTGGTATAATTTGATTAAATAGAATTTTTAAAATCGTCTATTGCCCACGGATCGACCCGTACTCGCATACGTGCTACATTCGTACACCGTGCGCTTGCGGTTATTTTTAAATTGAAATTTTTTGACGGTATTCTAATTCCATAGAATTCTGTTGTTAACAATGAACGAGTAGTATAGTAAGTGATGTTTGAGAATGGTTTGGCCATTTAATATGGAATGTAAGAAGAGATAATTTTCCCAATTTTTTGGTAAATGTTTATATTGTTTTCCTAGTAAAAGGGATGTTAGTGGTTTGGAAAAAGTGTTTTAGAAAAGATCCTTTAAAAAAGTTTTATAAAGTGATTTTGTTTATTAAAGGTTAATTAATAAAGGCTTATAGGATCCCATTTGGAATTGAATCAATGTTTGATTTTTTATTTATTTGATAGTTAAATAAACGACCATCAAATCTGGACCAAAAGGTATCTTTGGAAATATCTAGGGGAAGCAGGAAATTATATGGTACAGTTACAGTCGATGGTGCTATACTGTACGTGTAAATTCATTTCATTCTTCTAGGATAAATGATAAGAAAATCCGTCCAATAGCAGTTAGGAGGTAAACTTCGCTCTTGTCTTTTATCTGCTTATTTCCTAAAGAACCTTGGTTGAGTTTACTGAAAATTATCGTAAGTTTTTTAGAAGTGACCAGGATCGGATCTGTTATCCGAAAACCGCTTTGGTCCAACTCAAGCGTTTCAAACTGAAGATATCTTGAAAAATATGGAATCAAAGATGGAGCATTGAAATGCAAGGGCAGCTTCTACTAAACCTAAAGGTGACTCCAAAATGGATGTAGTAGAAGTAATGCCTTCGGTTTGTCCTTATCCTGGACAACTTGTACGGTTGAATGCTAGCATTGCATTGATTCCTGGAGTGCAATGTTTTCGTTCCAAGTGGGATTGCTATTCAAAAAGGTAAAACGTAGTTTCAAGCCTCATTAACCAGGAATGACTTAAAATCAGAGGAGATGCAGCAAGGCTAAGTGGGTTGCACCCATTAGGGTATGTTGTCACCCTTCAAGATATATATACAAATTTATGGATTGGTTGTGCATGAGATCTCGATAAAAAGGGTTGCAAAGCAACCGGGGTGATGACATATTTAGTACTATCCAGTAACGGGTAGGCTAACCTTGTGTTGGCAGAGGATCCAAGCGAGGTCCTCAGTACATTTTCTAGAGGTGTATTGTGATAGACGGTACCCCAGCGCCCAGTCATTATATGGAATCCATTCTCCAATAAGAGTTGTACGGTTTTAGTTGTATACCAAATATGTTGGAATGTGTGATGCAAGCATTCCAGTTATTTTAATATTTTACTTCGAACACTTAGACATTATTATAATATCATTGGATTCTTAAATAAAGGTGTTTTGGTTATCGTAAAGTAAAAACTCGTTCGTGTTTATGTGCGGCGTGGTCTTACAAGATACCTTTGATTTTAAAAGAGTTTTGGAAGTAATAATTTAATTGTTTTGAGTTTGCTCACACCAGTCCCATGTTTGACCCTGAGTTTTATTTTCTTTTCCTAAAACTCTTGGATGCTCAAATTTTAAAGGGCAGTTAAGTAGTTCAAGTTTTCCACTGATGCATCTTGGAGGAGCTTAGAGCGGGAGGCTTCATCGATAGTGATTTACTATCTTGTTTCCACTATTTATGTGTATATTTTGTCAATTAGGTAGGGACAGGCTATTTTAAATGTCCTTGATTAGAATTTGTATTAGTACGACTCTGATATATCATTTTTGAATTGACTTTGCAAATATTATATTGATTGATATATGTTATTCATTGCATTGTGAGATTTAGTGATTGTTTAGTTTCTTCTATCTTCTATCTCCTTTCTTTCCCTTAACAATCTGTCCTTCCGGCACTTAGTTGTTCGGCACATGAATACCGTGGACGTATTGGTGTCGGCTTCTAGTTTCGAAAAGGCGAGTCATTACACAAATTTCAACTAACCTCCTTAGTCTTTGACAATGCATAGACGAAGTTGATCGAAATATGTTCCCACTTCCATTAGGAAATTTCAAGTGATTGCATAAACACACTTGGTTTCTTCTGCTCTGCCTTTACCAATTGGAAGTTCATACACTTCCAAATGAAAGCCCCTAACTTCCTTCTTCGTCCCTTCCCAATAATATGTTCGCTTTATACCATAGTACATCTTGTTACCATCGGGATGTATGGTCAACCTCGAATGATAGCACTCTCATAGCACCTCATCCCTCAATCCATCAACGTCTGGCATAAACACTTTCCCTCCCTCATGGAGCTAGCCATCTCGGTCGAGTCGGTACTGCTTCACATTTACAGACTCTTCTCCTTCTTCTATCTTTGCAATAATCTATTCTATTCAAGATCATGCCTCTAACTAGTGCCAATCCGCTCAATCAAAGTAGATGTGATAATCAAACTAGCTAATATCTCGGCTCTAGCTAACAACGAAGTCTAAAGTCATAACCAGCAATACGCTCAAGTTATGCCCACTCTAGGATATCACTCCCAAACTAGCATGTCTTACATATACCATCAGCGATTAAATTTCCATTATTGGACGTATGAGTAATACTGAATTCATGGGAGGCCAAGAATTCCAACCATCGCTATTGATGAAGATTTAGATCCTTTTGGAAGAAAATAAACTTAAATGATTAATAATCGGTGGACAACACGAATCTCTTTCCAACTAAATAGTGCCAATAAATCTTCGAATAAAAAACTAATATCCCTAACTCACAACCATGGGTTAGGTATTTTCTGTCATGCGACTTCGGTTGTCAACTAGTGTTAGAATTGGGCCAGCCTGCAGCGGAAGAAATGGGTAAATTTCAAAAAATTTACCATTTTTGGATCATTATTGGGCCTATGAAATCTAAATGTATTTAGATCTTATCTAAATTTCTTCTAAATAAAATTAGTATTTTATTTAATACCTTGTTTTGTTCTATTAATTTGATTCTAAAACAATAAAGAATGGGATATAAAAATAAGGTTTGAATATATCAAATATATTCATTCCCTAATTGTGCGATAGAATAGTTAAAACATAAGGCAAGTATGATTAATTGGCAACATGACGATATGAATAAATAAGAATAAGATTAATGGCAATCATATAAGGGACAAAATGAAAGAAATAAAAGATGACAAATTTGAATGATTCATCTTTCCCTTTTTGACAAACTTGATTTATGCAGCATTTAATTAGCAATCAATGAATCATTATGACATAAGATTAGGAAAAGCCAACAATAATTCATATGAATAAACTACTGCTTCATCTAAAATTGTTCGATGTTAATGAAGCATTTGAACTATACAATTTGAAATATAAACATTAATTTTTACATGTAAAAATATATATATAACTATTTCTATATAAATTTTAACCCTAAACTTCTTAATTAATTCAAAATAAACCATATAACATTTAAATTTTCTAATGTAATTATGAACTTATATAAACTTGATATAACGACCCAGAATTTTGAATATTTGAAATTTGAATATTTAATAGATTTAAAATATTTAAAATTTTGTTTTTAACTTGAATCTCAAATACAACTATTTATTGGATAATTAAATTATTGAATTTAATAATTGAAAATTGGTTAAAATAGTGACTTATGAGTTTTAAGCTTGTTAAATATAATTGAAAGGCATATAAAATATATATTTATTATAAGGATGATAATAAAACTTTTAAAAGGAATTTAAAAGTGATTTTCTCAGTTTTAGAAATATATCGTTTAAATTTAAATTTAAAAATATCCTTCCGAGGCACAGTCTCGAAATTTGACCAAACTGGTTCCATTAGATCTGCAATAGTGTATAATTATTGGATTTCAAATTTCATGACGTTTGGAGATATCGTTTGGCCGTACAGGACATAAACGCGCTGAAATCTATACAAAAATTTCAAAATAATAATTGGGTCCAAAAAGCTATCTTCTCCACACTATCAAATTAGGACTCGAAATCTGTTCCATTGCGTTTGGAATAGAGGGGCAAAATTATAAATGCCTAATGGCACGACTCGGTAAGAATCAAAAATTTTAAGTTGCTTAAATCGAGATATTTGAAAATTAAATTAATATATTGTCAAATTCAAACACTTCCTTTCAGCTGAATGTTCTATCCAATCAGCCTAGTGATGTGTACATGACCCTTACCTCTTCAAGCACACATCTTCCTCTTTTAAAACATTCTGCCATGCATTTCAAACAAAAGAATAGAACACGGTTCAAAAAAAATAGAACTTGCCAAATAGTCGACGGAAAAATCAAAAACAAGTTTGTACATTCAAAATTTTAAATTCTCTTCGATCTGATACTAAATTTGTGGGGTGCGAATGGAGTTTAAGGAAGTCGACAGTGATGTCGTAGCAGTTTTTCACCTAGGGCTTGACTTTGGGGATGGTAGAGGGATTGTGAGGGATTGACAATGGTGGCATCGGGCTTGTGGTAGTGGGGTGCAGCCGGGGGATGAAGATGGAAAGGTATGGCGTTTGGTAGGGGATCACGACATTGATAATGGCAAGGGGAGAACGACAGGTCGCGAGTGGCTGGGGATACCGAACTCGAGGAAAGGAGTATGTATGGGCGTGGTTTTCGAAGGGGAGTTCGTCGGAGTGATGGGTTTTGGGTTTCGTTAGAGAGAGACGTGTGTTAGTGTGCATTCGTGCACGTTTGGGTTGGGTTATTTTCATTCAATCAAGAGTAAAAGAAAAGGAGGAAGAAATTGAGTTCAATTCGTAGGCTAGGGGGCTGGGCCGAAGTAGGGAAAAAAAGGAAAGCTTCAGCCATGTTTTTTGTTCGAAGCAGGAAGAAGAAGGTCACGTGAAGTTGTAGCTTGGAGGAGGAATTCTCGTTTGGGAAGACATAATATTTGGGCTAGGCTTCGTATAATGGGTAATAAAGGTTGGATGTTTATTGTTAAATAATTTATTAATTTAATCGTTATCTTATAAAATTCTTAAATTACCTATACGAGCAGGAATTCGAGAACGGATTTTTGCAAGGGATTCATGATGACATGGATACGAACAAAATTTTGGAATCGAAACAATTAACAATTTAAAAAAATTAAGGTGAGTTAATCTCAATCAATTTTGGATTGCCGTAATTAATTTAAATAGTTAAATTAATTGTTGATTGATTGATAGAATTGATAAATTATTATCAGTTGAGTGATGTGATATTATATATAGTAGTGTGTGTTTTTGTGTGTGTGTGTGTTGGAGTGATTGATATTCCTGCATATATATAGCGGATGAAACCCTATGCGCCCGACATAATAGCGGATAACCCTATATACTGCGATATCCTCCTTGAAGCGGGATTGGTATTTTTATATTGTGTTAATATATGTCGATGCAGAAAAATAGGTTAGAGGGATTCAACTGGATTCCTCAAAAAATGTTGAATCTATTTTCATATTCAGTGATATGATATATTGAATAATCGGTGGTAGATTATAGCATGATTGAATTTATTTGGTGCTATGGCATTACTGGTTAGATTTTGGTATTTTAAAATACAAATGGTAAATTTTTAAAGTTTGGAAAGAAATTAAAAAAGGAATTTGAAGTAAAAATATTTATAGCGAAATTCGGATTTATTAAAGAAAATAAATATGGGAAAAATTAATAACTTGAGTTTAAAAATTTGTACTTGGTAATTTCGAAATATGGAAAAAAATAGAGATTTTGAATAATGTAAATAAAAGGATTTTAAATAGTATAACTTAAGCGATATTGTTTAAGTATAAAAGGATCTACTTTTAAAACAAAGATTTAATAGTTAAAAGAATAAAAAGTAAATTTTGAAAAATAAAATACGGGATTGTCGAACTAGATTTTAAATAAGATTTCAAATTATAAAACGGGAGTGGAAATCGGATTGTAGTGGTGTTGGAATACAGCCGGGTTATTTTAGAGAAATTGATTTATAAATGAAAATTAAATTACAAATTGATTTAAAATCGATTAAGTGTTGTGAAACCGTCTTTTAAACGGGAAATAACACTATGGAATCTATAAACGAAGCTTATAAATAAAATGAAGTAAATATCAGTGGATAAATTGAAATTATAAATTTACAGTGAGGATTTATAAAGAATGGGCAAATTGGTTTAAAAATAAATGGAAGATTTTTTTATGAATGTGGAAAGGGAATTTACAGAATTGGGACGTAAATTAAACTGGGGGTAAATCGGGGGAGATTTATAAATGTCAGACTGGTTATATTGGAATTGGGAAATATATTTTATCGAAGAATTGAATTTTTTTCAAAAAGAAAGGATTTTTAATTGTTAATTGGGTAATTTTAAAAAGTATTAAAGAATATTTCTGAAATTATTAATTATTTAGTTGCTTAAAATTTGTTTAAAGTATATTTAAATATTAGTTCATCTAGTTTATAGTAAGTCAATTTTTATTTAAGAATTAATCGCTATTATTATTTTCAAAGGATAAAGTATTCAATATTAATATTTTATATAATAGGTTTTATTTAGAAAGTATTTTACCTAGAGTTTAACTTGGAAAATTATTATGGAAATTTCATAAGTATTAATTTGAAAAATTTTAAATAAAGTTTTCAGGAAGTATTGGTATACTCGCATAACAAAATCGGAGATAGTGAGTGCCTACAGTCAAGTCTTGGATTTCTCTTGGACAGGACAAACCATTGAGCTGTGAATCCATGGTTTGATACCGCAGCGGTACTTCCATATTATTTTGAAAAGGGTCTTCAAATATTTTGGAAAGATAGTTGTGAATTTACTAAATACGATAAGATAAGTACATACTTTTGGATAAATAGGTTTAATTATTAAAATTAAATTAAAAGGAGATATGGAGTTTTTAGTGGAAAATGGATATTTGGTTGAATGATTGTTTATTTGATAGTTAAATAACCGACTAACTATCAAATCCGGACCCAAAATATAACTTTAGGAATATCCAGGAGAAGTACGGGAATTATATGGTACAGTTACATCCGAGGTGTTATATTGTACGTATAAACTCGTTTCGTTCTTCTAGGACGTATATAAGGAAACCCGTCCACTAATGGTTAAGAGGTGATCTCCGGTCTTATTTTCGTCTGGTTATTTCTTAAAGAACCGAGGTCGAGTTTACCAGAAAATATCGAACATTGTTTTGAGGAGACTGGGATCGGATAAGTTATTCGAAAACCACTTCAACCCGACGGGTACGTTTCTCAAAGGGAAAACTAGAGCATGGAGTCGAAGATGGAGCAGTGAAATGCAAGGGCTAATCGCTACAAATCCTAAGGATTATTCCAAAGTGGATGTAGTAGGAATACTGACTTCGGTTTTGTTCGGACATAGAACGGACTTGTATGGATGAATGCTATATATTGTCATTGGAGGACAATGAGCATTCTAAGTTAAAATTCCCTAAAAGGTAATCGTAGCCTCTAGCCTCTTCAACCGGGAATGACTAAAAAGCAAGGGATATGCAGCAAGGCTAAGTGGGTCACAACCAATTTGGGTATGTTTATCACCTTTCCAGATACCCTTAGACATTATTACTATGATTCATGGCTTGGAAAGGATGGGAACACTGGGGTGATAACATATTATGTCTATCCAGGTGTGGAGTAGATCGGTCAAAAGTTGCAGGGGATCCCGGCATGCTCCTCGAACGCTGTCCTAGATGTGTACTATGGCAGGTGATACTCCAGTACCTAATCATTCGTATGGAATCCATTCTCCAATAAGCGCCATATGATTTTGATTGTGCCTAACTATGCTGAAATGTGAGATGCAAGCATTTCAGCTATTTGAATAAGTATTTATACTCAGACATTACTATAATATTAGAGGATTTGATATAAAATGTTTTGGTTATCGTAAGGTAAAAGCCCGTCGTGTTTATGTGTGGCGTGGTCTTACGAAATACCTTTTATTTTCAAAGGATTTGATAACTTTAATAATTCAAATTGAGTGTGTTTTCTCTGGCCGGTTATCCAGACTGACTCGGGTGTTATTTTATTATAATGCTCGAGTCAGACCGAGTATTACAGATATAGGATAAAATCCTATGGAGCTCAGGACCAGCTGGATGGCGAAGACGTATTTCCCGTATCTAATTTATTTTCCGTTATGTATTGTAGGCTATATATTCAGCTTTTGTGAGGACAAGTTATTATAACTGTCCGGTACTGTGCTATTGATTTGTGTTGTACTCTGATGATGTAATGTATAAAAAAAGTTATAGTTCTTTTTGTATAAAGATCAATTCATATCTATTACATATTGTTCCGCTGCGATTATGAGATTTTGTGGTGTTTTTCTATCTTTTTCTCGATCGTTTTCTTCGTTTCCGTAACGATCCGGTGTTTTTGGCATTCGATTGCTCATGTAATACAGTGGACGTATTGATGTCGATTTTCGAAGGTCGAAAATCCAGGCCATCACACTTGGTATCAAAGTTGAAGGTTAAGCGAGAGCCTTGGCTCTAATGGGGATTACTCATTAGAGTTAGGGTTAGTAGCACCCTAGAATCAGTTTGAGTGTATTAATAGATATGAGCGCGTATTTGTTAGTGAAAATAAAATTATTTTATGTTGTGTTGATTGATCTATTGGGTGGCTTATGGATTCTGGTGAATACGAGTAATTAACGTTATTGATAAGGATCTTTAAACACTTGAACGGAACAGTTCGACTCAATATTGTTTTAAAATGGGGTAAATGAAATAATTTTACCCAAATTATTTTTGTATATAAAGAAATAATTTTTAGAAAATTATTATAATTATATATGGTGTGCTTGGTTGTTAAGAAACGATAATATTTAACTATTATCATTATTGATGTGGTGATTGAATAAAAGTGGAATTATAATCAAAAGTTTAGAAATGATTTTTATAATCAAAATGGGATTATACAACTGGATGATTATAAATGTGGTTTATAATTTGAAATGGAATAAAGTTCTAAAGGAATATTTAAAGATGATATGGTTTATAATAAATGATTTATAAAGGAATTAAAAGATGGAAATTTAGGAATTTGGGAATTTAATTCCCATTGGTTTTGAAATGTTTTTCAAGTCTAGGAAAATAATAGCGATATTGTCCGGAAATATTTTTGAATTGGACATGAACCTATTGAGATTTGGAATTAAAAATATTTAAAAATGGTTTTTAAAGGAAATAAAACACTAAACTCACTTCGGTCGTTGGAAAATAATTCCAATGATGATCGTGAAATCATCGGTGTTCATTTTCTTGTTTTCAAGGAAGGAATTGCTACCTAAATGATTCACAATTGGAGTTTTGGAAAAACTGGTTTTGGTTTGAAATGCAAAGGAATAATTTAATATACGAATGGATTGTATATATGTAATTGATTTCAAAAATGACTTTTGAAATACTAAGTAGTTGTTTAAAGCTCTGGAATCTTATTTAAAATGTTTTAATGGAATATAAATAAGTTTGGAAAACTTGTAAAAGTTTGAAATTTAAATTGGAATGGAAATTAACTTAAATTAAGTTAGATAAAGATAATTTTGGGAAATTAAGCCTAAGTAGGCCAAATGGAAATAGCTATTGAAATAGAATTTATTACGTTGGAATAAATTAGTAAATCAAATAAACTATTTAATTAGTAAGTAAATGGAATTGGAATTGAATATTGGAATGGAATATTTAACTTGAATTATGTTAAATAGAGTGAAATAGAAAATTTAGGTTGAGTTGGTCTAAATAAAATAAAAGTTGGAAATAAAATTTGGTTGAGATTTGAAATAAATTAGTGAATGGAACTAATTAAAGTAATTAGTTAATTAAATAGGACATGGGATATGGGTGATAAAAGTCAATATTTAAGATTTGGAAGGTAAATTGAGTTCAAATGGAATTGAAAATTTAATTTGAATAGAAATGCATATGAACCAAAGTGATGAAGTGGAAATAAACATAAGAGTTGTTATCTATTATATATTGTTCTGCTGTAACTGTGAGATTCTGTGATGTTGTTTCTATCTTCTTCTTCTATCTTTTTCTTCTTCTCTCTAACGATCTGGTATTTCCGACGTTTGATTGCTTGGCATGTAAAACAGTAGACTTATTGACGTCGATTTTCGAAGGTCGAAAATCTTGGCCGTCACAGTTGAATTAGTTAACAAAATATATATGTATATAATTAAATCAAGGGATTCAACCTATATGAATTTTTTTTACAAAAGTGAAAAATATGAAACTGAGCAATATATAAAAATTCCTTTGAATACTTAAAAAGTATTAGTCATGTCAAATAGGATAACAAATTTATAATTATTATAATCAAGTTATTATTAAAACATCCTTTAATCATGTGTGGGTTTCAGTTACAATAAAATGCAGATAATAAGAACAAATAGACTTTCAAATCTAAAGAGATTCAACCTATATTGTGAGGCCCCACCTCTATACCCACGCTAGCCAAGAACACTACGGAGTAATGCTATTAACTAGCACGAAGAATAAGGCTGTTGAGGAGCGACCATCCGTGCAGTTGCTTTGTGCGAGCACCGCTATGTCGGATAGTATAACATGCATTTGATTTCGGGAGGAAATCCGACACACCGATGCAAACTCAAAGCTACTACACAGTGGCTATAATAATCTTTGGAAACAAATATAGAAATAAACATAACACAAATCAGTCACAGACATCCATATCACAAAGGCGGAATAAGATATGAATATATAACACATGAAAGTGTACATCAGAGTAGTGGTCAGAAAGATCCACAATATCACAAATGAATAGTTACAAGTGTTAGACAAAAGAATATGTATACATCAAGGAGTCTAAATCTCAAATGCATACAACCAAAAACTACTAAACTAGAGTAGTTAGCCAAAAGATCAGATGATGGTCCGATAAAGAGTCAAGCAGAAGCACCTGTAAAATCTCAGTCTGACCTGAGTATTATTTAAGAAGAAAATAATAAACGGATCAGTCTAGCTATAATTATCAGCTAAAGTGAGATATAACAAAAGATATAATAAAAAGACGTATGATAACCAAAAATGTCATACTACGACAAGTATACATTAGAAAACCACAAAAGTCAGACAATATCTCAAGAATCTCATAACATCAAAAAGAATGTCATATTCTTTATTTAATTCACCAAGCCACAAAAAATGACATACATATCAATGCCAATCGTAAAAGTTGGTGAAACATAAATTCCAGAAATCATCAATTAGAAATCCAGAAATCATAAGAAAAGGATGGCCAATCCCAAACGGAACGCTATTCCATAGACCGAACATCGACGCATCTAAATAGAGACGCCCATGTACAATCAAACATCGACGCACCTAGAAAGGTATGACCCATGCAAAGACAAACATCGAAGCACCTAAATAGATACGCCCCATGTATTGTCTAGCATTGATGCACCTAGAAAGATACACCCCATGCATAAATAAACATCGACGTACCTAGAAAGATACGCCCCATGCATAAATCAACATCGACGTATCTAGAAAGATACGCCCAATGTAATGTCTAACATCGATGCACCTAGAAAGATACACCCCATGCAAAGTCGAACATCGACGCACCTAGAAAGATACATCCCATGCATAGACGAACATCGATGCATCTAGAAAGATACACCCCATGTCCCGACTTATTGAGCAGATTGCTCCACGAAGTAAACAAACATCGACGCACCTAAATAGGTACGACCCATGTGTAAATAAACATCGACGCACCTAAATAGGTACGAACCATGCGAGAAATGAGACGAAGCTCAATAAAGTGAGGTACAGTCCTCCACATGGACAAAGAGACATCGCACATTGCTAGTCTAAACCATAAAATGATCATCATCGATCATCAAGAAGTGTCAATTACATTAAGCTAGTGAATATATGAGCTCAGCTTCATGTCCCATAACCACTAGCTTAACTTAAATATTTACGAACAAATTGTAGATTTCCACTCGAAAATTGTCACAAGAAATTCAATCGAACAAGTCCAAGAATTAACCGACGAAATAAACGGAAGCCTTTCATACCACTCATTTTACTAAGTCGTTTAATTAGATTTCTCATACGAGTGAGGTAAAGGTTTGTATATACTAATAGATGGAAAATGGTTTAAGAAAAGAGCTTTGTAGTAAAATAGTGTTGAAATCGTTTTAATGAAAGGGTTTTGATATTTACTACTAGCATTGAAAACCTTTATATTTTGAAGTGACAAATCACAAAAATGATTGTAGAAACAATCAATCACTAAAATTCACATTCGAAGACATGAATAAAAATCCAAAGAAATCGATACCAAATCCATCAAAATGGATATTCCTAAAATTCCCGAAGGAAAGAAGTCATCAAAGTCAATAACAAATGATAACAACAAATAAGGAAAGAACATGAATCGATTAATTTGGAAACCATGCAAAATAAGCGAAATAGGCAAAATAGCAATAGGTCGGTCGGCCGGCTATAGAGCTCGGTCGACCGGACCTTGTTCTGGAAAATTCTCGGGAAGCAGGTCGATCGACTGAGCTCTGTAGCTGGTCGACCAGACCAGAGACAGAGAAGTGCTATGCACTTTGGTAGCAGGTCGGTCGGCCGGCCACAGAGCTCGGTCGACCGGAGCCTGTTTCCAGCTCCTCCCAGCCTATCTGAGTGAGGGCCAAATTTCCACCAAATTTAAATCGGACGAGCAATGGAAGCTAGGTGCTTATGCCAATCGACTACCCGGCCCTATAAGCTCTTCGATGCATCACAAAATCATGATCAAAGATCAAAGCTATGATTTTTAACGATTAGGCTTTCAAAACACTAAAATTAGAATATTCACAAAACCAATCCAAATCAAAATCAATTGCACATGAATAAGTGTTAGGAATTCATACCTAACAATCGAAGATAGTTATACATTAAGATGTGAGATAAAAATCTCACCTTTAAACCTAAAAACAATGAATGAGAAGCTTGAAGACAAGGGAAGATCAACCACACTTCAATCTCAACACAAGAAGCTTGAATCTAAGCTTAATAGAGAAACATTCCCAAAGTTAGGTTTAGGAATTTCTGAAATTCAAGAGAGAAGGAGTTGGAGAAGATGAAGAGAAGGCTTACCAATGGGTTCTCTTGAATTTGGAGCTAGAACTTGATTTGTAAATGGAAACTAGGGTTTGGAGTTTTAATTTCCCATTCCACTCACCATTAATCTCTTTAGAACTGAAAAGTAGAGGAAGAGGGAGTGAATGAAGAGGGGTGGTTCAGTTTGGGGTATTAAGTTGGTTAGTGGCCTGAACCCAACCCAAATCCCTAAGTGAAAACGTAGCAAAATTCAACTTACTTCAAACATATCAAAGCTTATACTCAAAAAGGTTGCAAATGGCATTTTGAACTCAATGGAAGGGGTCTCGAGTCCCAATTCGACTGTTTGCTAAAAGTAGGTTTTCGGACTAAAATCCGACAAACGGTTTAAATAAAATATTTAAATATACAATCGATAAATATGCGGGTTGTTACAGACTCCCCTCCTTAAAGAAATTGCGTCCTCGTAATACTTAAGAAGAAAATGAAAAGTAACAACCATAAAAGCATATCAACACAAAAGAAATTTGAAATAGGAAGTTCACCATAAAGAGCATGAAAGGGTAAGCCTAAATGGGATCGCTCGATGAATTCCTAGGAATCCCAAGAGAAATCCTTAGGATCTGAAAACCAATGAACTTTCACAAGAAAAACATCTTTATTCCGAAGGCGCTCAACCTCCGAAGCAATGATGCGAATAGAATGTTGCTCAAAAGTCAAATCTGGTGAAACTTCAATTTCCTCAACAACACCGGGATCAAGAACAAAATTCAAAATCCCTAAGGCGTTTCCGTAGTAGAAACACGTGAGAAAACGTCATGAATAACAGAAAATTGAGCTGGTGCAACGACGTAGTATAAAAACGGTATGCCCGAGAAACGAGAAACTCGAATAATTTGGAACAACGGCGTAGTACAATGACGGTACGCCAGATGTACCAAAGCTCAAATAATTCGGAACATCAACGCAATACAAAAACGGTACGTCTAATGAACCGAACACCATAAAAGAACATCGGATGCAAGCCCATAAAGAAATGAGATGAAGCTCAATAAAGCAGGGTACATCGAAATGTCCGATGAACTTGGTAAAAAGATTATTCCATTCAGACATCATCAAAGAATCGACCACTTGTTGCTTACGACTAAACGCATTGGCAACACGATTTCCCCTCCGGGAATAAAAGAATATCAAAATCATAAGATGCCAGGAACTCGAGTCAACATGAAGTTCCTTATGAGAAAATAAATATTCCAAAGATTTATGATCGGGGTAGAGAACAGATTTCTCATCCAAAAATGATGATGCCAAACTCTAAAAGTGAAATCAATAGCCATGAGCACTGGATCATGAATGGCATATCTAGTCTCGATAGGCTTTAATGATTTAGAAACATAAATGATAACACGTTCTCTTCCGCAAGAGAACGACACTCAAACCAATACAACTGCATCGGTAGAAAAGATAAAGTCTTGGTTCCCTTCGGGAATCACAAGAATAAGAGTATCAAAAGAAAGAATTTCTTTTAAATAATCTTCTTTCCCAAAAAGCTAAAACTTTCAAAATTACAATTATCTCAATGTAAAAATATTTCTAGAAAAATTTACTTTTTTATAAGTCAATATATCGTGTCTGACTGTCTCATCTAAGCGTTTAGGAAATTCCTATCGATAACGTTGATCAAGCGCATCGACCAGAATTCTTAAAGCACTCGACGGGCAATACAATCACAAAATCATCTTCTATATGATGAAAATATCTCTCAAAAGTTTAGAGAATATTCTTTGCTCATTTAAGATCAAAATCCAATTGTAGTTATAAATAAATCTTATGAAAAAGATTTGCAAAATTTTAAATTTCTATTTTCATCCAAAATCAATAAATACAAGAACGGAATTATCGAGATATTCATAGAATACTCGATTTATAAAATGGATGAAACAAGATGGGCAATCTGAATGATATAATAAGTCATTCATAAGAATCATAACGAGTGCGGAATGCGGTAAGTGGAATGCTAACTGCCGCAACTCGTAGCCAAATGATAATCGGTGGCAAGGTCGAACTAAAAAGACCTTAACACCACTCAAGATATTGCTTAGGTGATAATCCTAAGACAAACTCAAAAATATCAGAAAATTCTCAAACCACATGAATGAGATAATAACACTTTCCTTATAAGTGGGCTTAAGGAATAAAACGATGCCATCAAATTGGAATCCGAATCATAAAGGAAAATAGAAATCTGCTTAACAGATTGAGATGTCGAAGATGAATAATCCACTCGGGACTTCGGATATGGCTTCACAATAATTTAGCCCATCCTTTCCAAAAATCAATTCCGAAGCCTAAGTAAAAATCGGCACGGAAAGAAAAATCACATAAAATAATTTCGACATCAATAAAAAGCAAATTGAGTGTTGCGGATCTACCATCCGGATTCGCAATTCTCAAAGAAGTCATCAAGCCAAAAATATTCAAAGAAAAAGAATCGACAAGTTCTTTTGATATAAAAATAATGAGATGAACCCATATCAAAAAGAACTCAAATAAGAAGATCACGAAATAAAACAATAGCATCAAGGATTGAATGAGAAATACCTTGACCAAGAGAAGTGCCACTAGGGGCTTGCACTGCATTGAGATTTCCCTCCTTCTTACTTTGAAGTATGGGACATGCAGTAATATGGCGACCCGAATTTCTACAATAGCGACAAAAGAGGGGTTTCATACACTCCCTTGCATAGTGGTCCATGGATCCACAATTGTAGCATTGTCCACAACTAGAGGTAGGAGTCTTTGCTACCGGAGTTTGTTGCTTCCCTTTCTTGTTGGGAGTGGGGCCTTTGAATTTGATAGGCCTTTTCATGTTGTCATTGAAGTTCTGTTTGGCAACCACAACTTCAACATTACTCTCTCTATCGGCCTCTTCAAGACGAAGAGCGATATCAATAAGCTGATCAAATGAAACCTCTAGTTTCAGGAGTAATGGCTTCTTAAGATTCTTATTCAAGCCATAGACAAATCTCTGATTTTTCTTCAGTGGGGTATTAATATACTCGACCCCATACTTAGAGAGAGATTCGAAAGATGCGACGTAATCCGTCACAGAAAATTCACCTTGAACAAGGTCAATAAAACGCCGGGCCAAAGTTACTTTTTCTGCCTCCGGCACAAATTTCAGTTCGAACCTTTCCCGGAATTGCTCCCAAGTGAACTCCGCTTCAACGATTTCAGAAATTAAAAGCTCATACCAATCTAACGCTCTTTCTTAGAGCATGCTAGAAGCCACTTGGACTCGATGTAGATCAATAAGGTACATGCGAGAAAAGATACGATCGCATGATTTGAGCCAAGCTTGAATTTCAATAACATTCTCGGATCCCATGAATGGCCTTCCGCCCAAATCGGTATAGTCTTTGCAAAAGCGTGCAAAACCGGATCTAGGAGGAGTAGGCTCTGGAATGGGTCTGGCTGCTTGAGCGTTCTTTACTAGATCAAAAAGCTGCTGGGCAGACATAAATACTCCATCCTGGGGAGTAGCACTAGATTGTCCGGCACTGGGACGATTTTATCTAACCATTTCTCTTCTTTAAGAAAGAAAGAAGAAGAAAAGTTATTCTCAAAATAAATATCAAGCAATCTTGATAGATAAAACAAGGAATCATAAAGAAAATAGGATGAATCGGTACGAAGACTCGAATTAAATCCTAAGGCACGATTCCTAAGAAGGACTTAGGACGATGATCCTTGTTAAATTATTCTACATTGTTCCGAAGTTTGGCTTTGATACCAAGCTGTGATGACCCACCTCTATACCCACGCTAGCCAAGAACACTACAGAGTAATGCTGTCAACTAGCACGGAGAATAAGGCTGTTGAGGAGCGACCATCCGTGCAGTTGCTTTGTGCGAGCAACGCTACGTCGGATAGTATAACATGCATTTGATTTCGGGAGGAAATCCGACACACCAATGCAAACTCAAAGCTACTACACAGTGGCTATAATAATCTTCGAAAACAAATATAGAATTAAACATAACACAAATCAGTCACAGACATCCATATCACAAAGGTGGAAAAAGATATGAATATATAACACATGAAAGTGTACATCAGAGTAGTGGTCAGAAAGATCCACAATATCACAAATGAATAGATACAAGTGCTAGACAAAAGAATATGTATACATCAAGGAGTCTAAATCTCAAATGTATACTACCAAAAACTACTAAACTAGAGTAGTTAGCCAAAAGATCAGATGATGGTCCGATAAGGAGTCAAGCAGAAGCACCTGTAAAATCTCAGTCTGACCCGAGTATTATTTAAGAAGAAAATAATAAACGGACCAGTCTCGCTATAATTATCAGTTAAAGTGAGATATAATAAGAGATATAATAAAAAGTCATATGATAACCAAAAATGTCATACTATGACAAGCATACATTAGAAAATCCACAAAAGTCATACAATATCTCAAGAATCCCATAACATCAAAAAGAATGTCATATTCTTTATTTAATTCGCCAAGCCACAAAAAATGACATACATATCAATGCCAATCGTAAAAGTTGGTGAAACATAAATTCTAGAAATCATCAATTAGAAATCCAGAAATCACAAGAAAAGGATGGCCAATCCCAAACGGAACGCTATTCCATAAACCGAACATCGACGCATCTAAATAGAGACGCCCCATGTACAATCAAACATCGACGCACCTAGAAAGGTACGACCCATACAAAGACAAACATCGACGCACATAAATAGATACGCCCCATGTAATGTCTAGCATCGATGCACCTAGAAAGATACGCCCCATGCATAAATAAGCATCGACGTACCTAGAAAGATACGCCCCATGCATAAATCAACATCGACGTATCTAGAAAGATATGCCCCATGTAATGTCTAACATCGATGCACCTAGAAAGATACACCCCATGCAAAGTCGAACATCGACGCACCTAAAAAGGTATGTCCCACGCATAGACGAACATCGATGCATCTAGAAAGATACACCCCATGTCCCGACTTATTGAGCCGATTGCTCCACGAAGTAAACAAACATCGACGCACCTAAATAGGTACGACCCATGTGTAAATAAACATCGACGCACCTAAATAGGTACGACCCATGCGAGAAATGAGACGAAGCTCAATAAAGTGAGGTACAGTCCTCCACGTGGACAAAGAGACATCGCACATTGCTAGTCTAAACCATAAAATGATCATCATCGATCATCAAGAAGTGTCAATTACATTAAGCTAGTAAATATATGAGCTTAGCTTCATGTCCCATAACCACTAGCTTAACTTAAATATTTACGAACAAATTGTTGATTTCCACTCGAAAATTATCACAAGAAATTCAATCGAACAAGTCCAAGAATTAACCGACGAAGTAAATGCAAGCGTTTCATACTACTCATTTTACTAAGTCGTTTAATTAGATTTCTCATACGAGTGAGGTAAAGGTTTGTATATACTAATAGATTGGAAAATGGTTTAAGAAAGGAGCTTTGTAGTAAAATAGTGTTGAAATCGTTTTAATGAAAGGGATTTGATATTTACTACTAGCATTGAAAACCTTTATATTTTGAAGTGACAAATCACAAAAATGATTGTAGAAACAATCAATCACTAAAATTCACATTCGATGACGTGAATAAAAATCCAAAGAAATCGATACCAAATCCATCAAAATGGATATTCCTGAAATTCCCGAAGGAAAGAAGTCATCAAAGTCAATAACAAATGATAACAACAAATAAGGAAAGAACACGAATCGATTAAATTTGGAAACCACGCAAAATAGGTGAAATGGGCAAAATAGCAACAGGTCGGTCGGCCGGCTACAGAGCTCGGTCGACAGGACCCTGTTCTGGAAAATTCTCGGGAAGTAGGTCGGTCGACTGAGCTCTGTAGCTGGTCGACCGGACCAAAGACAGAGAAGTGCTATGCACTTTGGTAGCAGGTCGGTCGGCCGGCAACAGAGCTCGGTCGACCGGAGCCTGTTTCCAGCTCCTCCCAGCCTATCTAAGTGAGGGCCAAATCTCCACCAAATTTAAATCGGACGAGAATTGGACGCTAGGGGTTTATGCCAATCGACTACCCGGCCCTATAAGCTCTTCGATGCATCACAAAATCATGATCAAAGATCAAATCTATGATTTTTAAGGATTAGGCTTTCAAAACACTAAAATTGGAATATTCACAAAACCAATCCAAATCAAAATCAATTGCATAAGAATAAGTGTTAGGAATTCATACCAAACAATCGAAGATAGTTATAGATTAAGATGTGAGACAAAAATCTCACCTTTCAACCTAAAAACAATGAATGAGAAGCTTGAAGACAAGGGAAGATCAACCACACTTCAATCTCAACATAAGAAGCTTGAATCTAAGCTTAAAAGAGAAACATTCCCAAAGTTAGGTTTAGGAATTTCTGATATTCAAGAGAGAAGGAGTTGGAGAAGATGAAGAGAAGGCTTACCAATGGGTTCTCTTGAATTTGGAGCTAGAACTTGATTTGTAAATGGAAAATAGGGTTTGGAGTTTTAATTTCCCATTCCACTCCCCATTAATCTCTTTAGAACTGAAAAGTAGAGGAAGAGGGAGTGAATGAAGAGGAGTGGTTCAGTTTGGGGTATTAAGCTGGCTAGTGTCCTGAACCCAACCCAAAGCCCTAAGTGAAAAGGTAGCAAAATTCAACTTACTCCAAACATATCGAAGCTTATACTCAAAAAGGTTGCGAACGGCATTTTGAACTCAATGGAAGGGGTCTCGAGCCCCAATTCGACTATTTGCTAAAAGTAGGTTTTCGGACTAAAATCCGACAAACGATTTAAATAAAATATTTAAATATACAATCGATAAATATGCAGGTTGTTACATATATGAATAAAAATAACTTAAACAAAAGTGAAACACACTAAACTGAGCAATGTATTAACAACCATTGAATACTCAAAGAAAGATATTAGTCATGTCAAATAAACTAAAAAATTATAAATTTATTATAACCAATTTATTATCCATACGTCCTTTAATCATGAGTGGGTTTTAATTGCAATAACATGCAAATAATAAGAAAAAATAAACTTTCAAATCTAAGGAGATTCAACCTATATGAATAAATAATTTTAAAACAAATGGTGATACATACTGAACTAAGCAATATGTTAAAACCCTTTGAATCGTTAAAGAAAGGTACTTGTGATGTCAAATAGGGTAATAAATTTATAAATCAATTGCATTCAATTTATTATCAAAACATCATTTAATCATATATATATATATATAAGTTTCTATTACAGTAAAAATACAAACAATAAGAACATGTAAACATTCAAATCAAAAAAGCTATGTTTTGATTTAAATGTATAAACACAGATCTAAAATTAAAATATTGTCTAATCATATACAAGTTTCAATTTTGATTTATCTAAATAAAAAAACCAATCAATTCTTATAATAAACAATTTGAAATACATAAACCAATTTTCAAATCAAATGAAACAATATATACACATATAAATTAAGATATTAAATTTTTTTCATTAAAACATTATATCAAAATTATTAGAATAAAAAGATCATACCTTAATTATAAAGACTTGAAGTACACCTTGAAACATTGAATTTTTCCTCCAGTTGCAGCCAATGAATACCTTGAATGATTAATCAAATCTGCTAGATTCAGAAATCAGCCTCTAGATGTTGCAATGATCAAGAGAAATAAATCACTTTTCGTAACTGATTTTATTTGTATTTGATTTTAGGAATAATTGAAGCCATGGAAGATCTCTTGTTTTCAGCCATTAGAGAAGGAGAGAACCAAGAAAGTTACAGAATGAAGGATAAAAAATGATAAAATCAATTGTACTTGTAGAATAAATTTAAAGAATATGTTTTATTTGAAAGAAGGAAACCTTTCCCATTCTTTAATTAAAACTTCTCTAATTAATTTTTTTGATTAACTTTCTCTTTTCACTCCTATGTCTTTACATGGTATGGCTGAAAATTATGTGCCATCAAATGACAATGGATTTCATAAATTGATGCATGTAATTATCTTTTATTTAATAACAACGATATCATATATTAACGCATTCAAACATAACTTTTATAAATGCATTAAAATAATTATAAATAACTCCCAAACAATCATATAAAATAAATAATATTTAATATTTCTCAAATAAGAATTAATTTGGTTAATTTACAACTTTCTGTAAATTAATTAAATCATATGGTTTTCCGGAGAATCATCGTTACGATTGTGCAAATCAATGGTACATATTCAGTCAACGATTAATATTAAACAATTCAAATATTAATGTTCACACGTCACTTAGCAGGTAGTGTAACATTTTGGCTGAATTCATCGCTTAAACATCTTTTTGCAAAAATCCAATTTTACTTGTTATAAACGATACCTACTGGTGACAATTATCTACACCAATTCTCTTAGTCATAACTATATCACTTTGGATTTATGGAATTTGTTAATGGTCAAAATTCTAATATCATCCACATTCAACTTTATAGTCCAAACACAAAGTCTTCGGTATAATAATAAAAATTATTATTAATGGAAATGCTCTGACTGGAGACTTTTGCTTTGAGTTGACTTCGGTTGACTATGATAATAACCTCATATAACAGAGGAGATGAATCCTCTCTTGAATAGTGTTTCACTTCCAATGTTTCCACTCGACTAATCTATAGTCGCTCGATGAACGTCGTGTCATGATTTAACTATAACCAAAGCGGAGCTTCCACATTGAAGATCAACGGTACTCTCAAGTCAAGAGAACTGTGTAAATTAGTCACATCGATATTCCCTCCTTGACCTTATTTATGTTAACCAACATAAAACTATCTAGTGAGTCATTCCATATTCATCCAATAACTATCAGTACGTAACCCCTTGGTGCCCCCAACAGTCATGAGTAATACATTATCCAATATTTGGAGAGTGTTACATACTTTAATCCTAATGGAAACATCGATATCCGATCTCGATGTATCTTGACTAGGAACATTTAAAATGGTACATTTGTTTCGTTGTGACAAATTACTCACGGTTATAACACTTTATAATGACTATCAAAAAATACATCATTTATGGATTTTCTATTAAATATATTTTCAAATAAACAAGTTAATTAATATAACCACATTATATCAAGTATATGATAGAAAGAAACACCTTTATTGTGAACTAGATTATTCAACGAGTTAGATGTATGTAAAAAATTACATAGTTTCCCCTAGGGCATACCCCTAACTCAATCAATCTCCTGCTTGCACTTAGGGTCAATTATGGAATCTTATTCCAACTTCTCCAATAGGTTGCTCAAAACCAGTTGGGTCGATCCCTTTGTGATCGGGTATGCTATTATGTTTCAATTACCTACTCTGTCAATCAACTCTCCCCGATGGTAATATATTGCTTTATCATGTAGAACAATTTATAGTATGTCTCTCGAGCTCTATTGAGCTCTAAGTTCTATTATGAACCATACCAAGACATTGTTATCATATAACAATATTATGAGATTCTCAACATTTGGAATCATCTCAGTTATAAATTTGCACACTTGTATTTTTTATACATTGTTTTATTGCGGCAATATTCAACGCGATGTACTTAGCCTTTTCATTGAATTAACCACGGTCTTTCATTTGGAACACTTCCAACTTATAGCTTCTTAGCTTGAATTGATTAATGACATGCTATACTCAATATCACTTACGAAATTTGAGTCCGAACACTCTCTAATAATGAGTTCTTCTTTATGTGAACAATTCTATAGTATCTCATAAAAACATGAGAACACTTAAAACAATAATTTAGTAATATCAATTTGGATTTAATATTTGCTTCATGTATCGAATACATAAACAAATCATGACACATAGACAACAAAACGTATATGATAATTCCTTTTACCAATGCAAAGGAATCAATCTTACATGATTCATATTAAACATTTTAATAAGGTGTCATTGCATATCATTTGGGACATTCCCGATATCTTTTATACTTACTATAAAAGACATCGTTTATCAATCCAATGTGGAGTATTAAAACAATTAAGGCTTATTTTAACACAAGTACATCGCTAAAATCAACCATGTGCTATTTACTTATAGTTTAGAAATATCAATGTACCTTTTAACATTCTTTCTTATGAACACATGCTTCCTCTGCACTTTGATTGAAAATCAAACTATTTGATATTTCAACCAAAATACTAATTCAATCTTGATGCAAATAAAATAACACTTACGTATTATTTCTTGAATCATATCCTAAGAATCGCAAACTCAATATTGTTCCCACTAACTTTGAAATATTTTTGGTTAATATGTGTAAACAACTTACTCTAAATCATTATTTAGAATTTTTTTATTTCAATACATATGTACCAATAGTAGGACTTATCAAGTGATAATTTTTTGAGTAAATCCGAATTGATTTGAACATGTTGAATATCAGATCTATTAAGCTAATTTCAACAACTGAAATTTGGTATATTATTCTTATCAACATTGCTCATTTAATTCCGACTGCAGTAGTCTTACTCATAAAGATACAATCGTGGTCGATGAATCACATCCCTTCAGTTATGACCACCAATATCTATATTTTGATAGAGTACTTGGAATTCTTTCAGATTTGTGCATCATACCATATGGAGTCAACACTCTCAATTGTTTAATTAAACAATCTAGGATTATATATTCTCGATATTAATAAGAAACTCATAAAAAAATTGACATGCGAGAATATTTATAAACATTCTAACGATATGTGTTCATTAGGTTAGTTAATTTCATTTCATCTCATATAGACAATTCTATCTATGGATTGTATCCAATTCCATTTTACTACCAATAATTCCTCAAAGAAATTTCTTCACAATGAAGTTGGTATATCTTGAAACAACAATTGTTTCTCAGTGCAATAGAATAGGTATTCATGAACTATTTGTGAATTTCTTTATTTATAGAACTGATTTGATTTTAGTTTACAAAATTATGTTCGAAACATAAATATGTCATCTGATGAAGTATTTTCAAAATCCTTTTAAGAAGATTAATACTAGATCCCTCATGAACAATTACTACGTGCACTCTTTTGACTCGCACAAACTTCTGATTCCTTGGCCTAGGATATATTGGAGTTTCTTATAAACTCTTATCTTGTAAAATTTGATAAACTATTATTCAGATGAAATAATATTAACCTTGTGCACTACCCTTAAGTACATTGCCTTGTAGAAAGAAACTAACCCAAATTCACTCACAGTTAATCGTACATTGTCCAACAAACTTCGATTATTCAATATCGATGCATCATTATGTATCACATGGAGGAGTAATTTTGAGATTCAATCTTTATTCATTTTCGGTATGTTCGGAACATTTTCCAGTATACTCACTCAATAGATCAAATTAAATCATTTCTATCACATTTTATTTTAATTACTTTTGTTTTATAAGTTTACCATAGACGTACTACATGCAAATCAAATACATATGCATGTCGACGATGACTCATCGGTGAGGAAGCACATGGAACTGTTTTGGTATTTATAGAATTACGATTGCATATATCTATATGTATCAATCCGAAGATTTCATCAACTCTTATGATACTCCCACTAAATGGTTGCTAGCACATTATTGTTTGAGACATAATTAACAAGTATCATATGAATCAATATCATATAATAACATTATTTCTCAAAACAATGGCGTGGTCTATAATTCCAATACAATCGTAAATAATATTAGACACTTTTGTATTTTCCAATGCATCACCTTTGATATAAATTTTTTTACCATATAATAATTTTATTTCGTAAAGAATATTCATAATATTCATATTGAAATATAGCTATGTCTATTTTTTTCAGTCTATACCGAAAAATAATCATCATTTCACAAATAATGTATGGTAAGTTTTACGGAAACAATTTTTGTACTATGATGCAATTAATAAGTGCTATATGGCATGCTCCTACTATTTCCACCATTACCATAATAGCGTACTAAATTCAGAGGTCCACCATTCACTTGATACAATTTGTTTACTTCATACAATGCAACTATTTACAGTGGAGAATTTATTGATCAAATATCTTAAGCTCAAAGAAAATAACCTCAAAGAAAACAATTTTCTATACGACAATACATTCAGAATAGAATATTTCTTATTCCAATATTAAGTATCAAATATTATTAAAATTCTCATTTCCAATGTTTCTCTATGAAGCAGAAGTGACTATTCATTGTCTTCATCCCAACCGTACCTTAAATTACATTTATTTTTATACATTTGTTTACCTTTCAAATAATCAAACTGTTCAAAAGAAAAAAATTATACAATATCAAAATAAACTCTTTACAAAAGCACATTTGATTATCCTTAACATTAAAGCATCAAATATGTTGCACTTTATGTAAGCTGATCAAAATGACATTCCAGCGATCGAGTTCTTAAATCTATCTTGTAGTTTTTGGTCTTGTGTTACACTAACACAAATCAGTTAGATTGAATACTCGATCTCGCACTAAGGTTTATTTGGTTTCTCGAATGAACAAACTTCATCGAAATGTTGTACATTGCAAATTTTGACTGTTCACCATATAACATTTATATGCAATTGTATACGGATCAGATATCCATAGTTTAGTATTGCTTTTAGAGTTCTAAACACATAGAATGCAATACATGGTCTTGAAAAATAAATGCCTAAGTGTCCAAACCATGAATGTATTAAGTAGTTGTAAGATCAGGCACTTGCATGGTTGTCGAAATGTTAACATGTAATAGGAATTTAATAGTTGGTACTATATTTCCATTTGTCAACTTTCAATTCATTTCATTTGTATATGTTCATTGATAAACATTTTATCAATTATATTAAATGCATAAATTTATCGTTGTATATAATTATAACATTATTTAGAATATGTTCCTACAATATTAGAAAGGTTAAATGTTACCATTTCATTTTTCTAATAAGGCTCCCATTGGTCTTTTATGTTTCTTCAAACCCTAAGACGAAACATAGAAGTCATTCGACTTCACTAGTGGTTGTTAGGACTCGTCTGTCTCGATATTCTGACCTTAAGTTTGCTCAACAAATCATAGCCCCAGAAACGATGGATAACTCCTTATCGGTTGTATCACATAAAAATCCTAACCTATTTTTCTTTGTCCTAATTTCATTTCAACCTTGAGTTTGTTCAATAAATCGAAAGAGATCATTCGATGTTACCTACCATATCGTGATGGCCTAAGTATATTATATGTACCTTGAGTGTAACGATCGGGATTTTCAACCCTCGAAAATCAACATCATACATCCACTGTATCATATGCCGAGCAATCAAATGCTGGAAAACCCGATTGTTAAGGAGAAGAAGAAAAGAGATAGAATAAAATAGAAACAACAAAATATATTCTCACGATCGCATTGGAATAATTTATAATAGATAATAACGTATCTTTATACAAAAAGAAATATAACTATTATTTATACATACCATCATTAGAGTATAACAATAAACAAAATCAATACTAGAAAGTTATAATAACTTGTCCTCATTAATGCTAACTATACAGCATACACACACACGGTGAAAATAACCAAGTACGTGAAATACGTCTGAAATCCTCTAGCTCGTCCCCTCACCTCCATAGCAACCTAACCTGAATCTGTAACACTTGGTCTGAACCGAGTATTATTATAATAACACCCGAGTCAGTCTGGTGAAACCAGCGTAAGAAAACAAACGGAATTTGAATTTAATTTCAAAAATACTTTGAAAAATAATGGTATCTCGTAAGACCACGCCACACATAAAAACGAAGGGTTTTTACCTTACGATAACCAAAATAATTTTATATGAAATCATCTGATATTATAATAGTGTCTATAGAATATAAAATAAAATAGCTGAAATGTTTGCATCTCACGTTTCAGCATAATTGGTATATAATTAAAACTGTATGGCGCTTATTAGAGGATGGATTTCATACTATGACTAGGTAAGAAACTACCTTCCAACAAGTGCATCTCCAGATCAATGCACCAGGGTCTGACAAGAACACCTTGTACCCTGCCATACAGGAACGGCCTAACACCTAACTACTAGTACCGAACATGTCATCACCCCAGTCTTCTGACCATTTTTAGATCCATGCACAACCAATCCATAAATATGTATATGTAGGGTAACTAGAAGGATGATGGCATACCCTAATGGGAGCGACCCACTTAGCCCTACTACATGCCTCGTTTTAGTCATTTCTCGATTGATTAGGCTTGAGGCTAAGTTTACCTTCTTGAATAGCAATCCACTTGGAATTCTAACACTGTATTCCAGGCAATAATGCAATGATAGCATTCTTCCATACAAGTTGTTCTGGGTCTGAACAAACCAATGTAACAACCCGCATATTTTACGATTATATATTTAAATATTTTATTTAAATATAGCATCATTAGTCGGATTAAAGTCTGAAATGCTACTTTTTGTAAACAGTCGAATTAGGATTCGAGACTACTTCTATTGAGTTCAAAATGGCGTTTATGACCTCTTTGAGTATAAACATCGATATGTTTGGAGTTGAGTAGAATTTTGCTATTTTTCTATTGGGCTTTGGGGTTGGGTTTCAGCCCATGAACTAATCTAATACCCTAACTCCACCCCCTCTTCGTTCATTCATTCTATTTTTCCTAACACTCAAGCTAAAGAGAAAAATGGAGGAAAAGAGAGGAGATTAGAAATTTCTAAGCCCCAATTCTCTTAGGAAATTCAAGTTCTAGATCTAAAAATCAAAGAGAAGCTTAGGTAAGCATCCTCTTCATCTTCTCCATCTCAATCTCTCTTCAATATTCAGAATTTCAGGAACCTAACTTAGGAAAAACTTCACCTTTGATAATAGATTAAAGATTATAGAGGTGTATTGAAGAGGAATTGGTCTTTCTTTGTTTAAAGCTTCTCATTCGTTGTCTTTGAGTTTCGAAGGTGAGTTCTTGAACTCATATCTATGTCTATACATTTCATTGTTGTTAGGTATGAATTCCTAACATCTATTTCCGTTCAATTGCTTTGGATTTGAATTGATTTGGTGAATTTTTCAATTTTTGTGTCTTGAAGTCAAAATCTTTAAAGATCCAATCTTTGATATTTTGGACACGTTTTTGGTGGTGTATCGAAGAGCCTATGGGGCTGGGTTGTCAGTTGGCATAAATCCCTAGAATCTGTCACTCATTCGATCGCTTCCGGTTTGGATTTTTGCCCTCTTTGGGTTAGGCTGATTTTTGCCTAGCAGAAAAACCCAGATGTCTGGAATGAAATCCAGACTTTTGGAATGAAATCCATTCATCTTGTTGAAAAATCAAGATGTCTTAAAGGGTCCCTGGAAAGGGCAGAGCTAAAATTCAGACGTCAGGAGCAAAATCCAGACGTCTGGTTGAAAAATCCAAACGTCTGAAAGTGTTCTGGAATTAAAAACAGAAAGGAGAAAAAACAATATATTTCTAGAACCTAGGGCCAGAAGTCTGGCTAAACCTACCGGACGTCAGGAATTGTCAATTTTACCTATTTCGGCTGTTTTTGAGTGGATTTCCAATTTTTATCGATTTTTGTTAATCCGATTGGTCGTTGTCATTTGTTATCGACTTCGATGACTTCTTTTCTGGATTTTTGGGAATATCCATTTGATATCGATTTTTAGGGTTTTAATTCATGTCGTCGAATGTGAATTTTTGGTGATCGGTTGTTTTTACAATCGTTTTCTGTGATTTATCACTTTAAAATACAAAGATATCTATACTAGTAGTAAACATCCAAACTCTTTAAAAAAATGATTTCAATATTTACTTTTAATACAAAATTTGTTTTTAAAACCGTTTCCAATCTATTAGTATAAACAAACCTTTATCTCATTCGTATGAGAAATCTAATTAAACGACTTAGCAAAACAAGTGGTATGAAACGCTTGTGTTTACTTTGTTGGTTAATTCTTGGACTTGTTCGATTGAAATCTCGTGACAATTTTGGAGTCGAAATCTACAATCTATTTGTAAATATTTAAGTTAAGCTAGTGGTTATGGGACATGAAGCTAAACTCATTTATTTACTAGCTTAGTGCAATTTACACTTATTTTTGAGTGGAAGTCTATAATTTATTCGTAAATATTTAAATTAAGCCAGTGGGGGACATGAAGCCTAACTCATTTATTTACTACCTTGGTGTAATTTACACTTATCAATCAATGATAATCATTTTGTGATTTAGACTAGCGATGTGCGATGTCTCTTTGTCCACGTGGGGACTAAACCCCGTTTGTGGAGTTTCGGCTCAAAATTGGTGGGGTAGCGACCTATGGTCTTTGGGCCGTTTGTGGAGCCTCGGCTTAAAATTGATGGTTAGCGACCATGGAATAGCATTTCGTTTGTGATGCACATCTTGGTGAGTTTGAGATATTGTGTGATTTTTGTTGTTATTTAATGTATACTTGTCCTAGTATGGCATTATTATTGTCATACATTTTTGCTATATCTCTTATCCTATCTCATTTTATATGATAATTATAACTAGACTGGTCCGTTTATTATCTTCTTCCTAAATAATACTCAGGTCAGACCGAGGTATTTCAGGTGCTTCTACTTGACTTCTTATCAGGGTCCGTCGTCAGACTTTTGGCTAACTACTTAGCTTGATAGTTTTTGTGTTATATTCATATCTGTTTCTGCCTAAGTGACATGAATATCTGTGACTAATTTTGTGTTATGCTTATTTTATATATATTTTTAAAGACCACATAGCCGCTGTGTAGTAGCTTTGAGTTTGTACCAGTATGTCGGATTTCCTCTTGATATGAAAGTGATATTTTATTTGGCATATTGGTACTCGTACAAAGCAATTACACAGATGGTCGCTCCTCAATAGGCTTATTCTTCGTACTAGTTGATCGCATTACTCCGTTGTATCCTTGGCTAGTGTGAGTATAGAGGTGGGGCATCACAGCTTGGTGTCGGAGCTAAACTTCGGAACAATATAGAATATTATAGCAAGGATCGTCATCCTAAGTCTCTCTTAGGAATCATGCCTTAGGATTTAATTTGTGTCTTAGGACCCGTTCTATCCTATTCTCTTTTATGATGCCTTATTTTATCAATCAAGTTTGTTTGAAATTCATTTTAAGAATAACCTTTTTCCTCTTCGTTCTTTCTTTCTTAAAGAAGAAGAGATGGTTAGATCTGGCAGTCCTAGCGTTGGTCAATCAGTAGTCCTTCTTTAGATGGCGTATTCATGTCTACCCAACAACTTTTGGATCTTGTAAAGAATTAATGGTTTATTTGTGCTTTGAGTAAGAAACCCAAAAAGGTTTTACCTCTGAAACTAGAAGTTCCTTTCGATCAGCTTGTAGATACCATTCTTTGAATAGAAGAGACCGATAAAGGAAGTGACAGTGATGTTGGAGGTTCCAAAAGGAGCCTCAATAACAACAAGAAGAGGCATATGAAGTTCAAAATCCCTAATCACAACAAGAAAGGGAAGCAGACAATTTCGGTAGCAAAGACTTTTACCTCTAGTCATGGACAATGCTACAATTGTGGTTCTAAGGACCATTATGCAAATAGGTGTCCGAAACCCCTTTTTTGTCGTTATTGCAAAAGTTCGGGTCATCTTTTATCTTCATGTCCCAAACTTCCACGCAAGAAGAGGGAATGCCAAATGTTGTGCAAGCTCCTAGTAACACTTCTCTTGGTCAAGGTATTTTTTATTCTATCCTTGATGGCATTTTTAAGTTTCGTGGTCATCCTACTTGAGTTCTTTTTGATACCGGTGCATCTCACTCTTTTATATAAAATGAACTTGTTGATACTTTGTCTTTAAATGTTATGGTCTTGATGACTTTTTGAGAATTTCAAATCTGGTTGGTGGATCTGCAACACTCGGTTTACTTTGTAAAAATGTCGAGATTATTTTATGTAATTGTGCTTTCCGAACCGATTCGCATGTTATGCGCTACTTAGGCTTTAGAATGATCTTGGAAATGGATTGGCCTAACCGTTATGAAGCCCACATCCTATGTCCTAAGAGGACCATTCATCTTCGACATTCTCAATCTGTTAAGCAGATTTCTATTTTTGTTAATGATTTTGATTCCAATGGTGGCATCATTTTATTCTCTAGACCCACTTGTTGAGGAAGATGTTATTTCCCTCATTCAAGTAGTTCGAGAATTTCCCGGTGTCTTTGAGCTTGTCTTAGGATTACCACCTAAGCGATCTATTGTGAGGTGCAAAGGTCTTTTCAACTCGACCTTACCACCTGTTTTCATCAGGTACGAGTCGCGGAGGATAGCGTTCCCCTTTACGCATTCCGCAATCGTTTTGATTCTTATGAATGAATCGTGATGTCATTTGGTTTGTCCAGCTTATTTCATCCATCTTATGAATCAAATATTCTACGAATATCTCGATGAGTTCGCCTTGTATTCATTGATTATGGATGAAAACAGCAATTTAAAATTTGTGAATATTTTTAACAAGAAACATTTTTAAGTATAATTGGATTTTGTTATTAAAACGAGCGAAGAATATTCGTAAAAAAATTAAGAGACAACTTTATCGTATAGAAGATGATTTTGCGTTGTTTTGCCCATTGACTGCTCTAAGAATTCTGGTTGATGCGCCTGATCAACGTTATTGATAGGAATCTCCTAAACGCTATGATGAGATAGTCAGACACAGTAAATTCACTTGTAATAAGTTAAATTTTCTAAAAAGATGATTACATAAAGTTAATTATAATTTAGAATGTTTTAAGCTTTTTGAATAAGGTAATCATTTAAAAGAACTCCTTTCCGATGCTCCTATTCTTGTGATTCCCGAAGGGAGCCAAGACTTCATTGTTTATACTGATGCACATCGTATTGGTTTGGGTGTCGTTCACATGAGAAAAGGGAACGCGTTATCGCTTATGCTTCTAGACAATTAAAGCTTGCCGAGACTAGATAAACCACTCATGATCTAGAGCTCGTAGCCATTGTTTTCACTTTTAGAATTTGGCGTCATTGTCTTTTGGGAGAAAATTTGTTCTCTACACCGATCATAAACCTTTGAAGTATTTATTTTCTCAAAAGGAACTTAATTTACGTCAACAACATTGGCTCGAGTTCCTTGCACCTTATGGTCTTGATATTCTTTATACTCCCAGAAAGGGAAATCGTATTGCCGATGTCATTAGTCATAAGCAATAAGCGGTTGTTTCAATGATGATATCCGAAAGGAATGATCTCGAGACTTCGTCCACTTGTGAGATTCAAGATCATGAATCCGATTCATGTTCATCTCTTGTTCTATGTAGCCTTGAGGCTCATCCATCTCTTTTAGACCGTATTCTTGATACTTAAAAGCATGATCCTGAATTGGCTCATCTTAGCCAAATTTGTAGGAATAGAAATATTGATGGTTTGAAAGACTTTGAAATCGATGCTTGTGGAAGGATTCGAAAATTTGGTAGGCTCATCGTGCCAATTATTAGTGAACTTCGTAAAGACATTTTAGAAGATTCTCATCATTCTAAATTCACCATTCATCTCGGTAGTAGTAAAATGTAAGCGGATATGAAGCGAATATTTTTG
The DNA here is from genome assembly GCA_030765085.1 of Allium cepa. NCBI lineage: Eukaryota > Viridiplantae > Streptophyta > Magnoliopsida > Asparagales > Amaryllidaceae > Allium > Allium cepa. The sequence continues at coordinate 395,953,345 of CM060938.1, read as the reverse complement.
GGATGGAATGAAATTTGATATCGCTAACTTTATCAAGCGTTGCATAACTTGCCAACTCATAAAGACCCGGTGAGTTGTTGCAAACTTTGGATATTCCTACTTCTATTGTTAGTGATCATGATCCATTATTTACTAGTGGATTTTGGAAGAGTCTTCGAAAAATCTTTGGGACCGAAGCTTAATTTTAGCACCGCTTGTCATCCTCATCCCGATGGATAAACCGAGCATGTGAATCAAACCCTTGAAGATCTTCTTCGTGCATGTGTTCTTGATTTCGATGGAAGTTAAGAAGATCATATTTCTCTTGTTGAGTTTTCCTATAATAATAGCTTCCAATCTAGTATTGGTATGACACCTTTCGAGGCACTCTATGGAAGGCTATGCCGATCTCCTTCTTGTTGGTTTGAGGCCGGTGAGAAGCTGGTTTTAGGTCCATATTTTATTCTTGATTCAACAGAAAAGATTGACCTTATTCGCCATAGGATGAAAGATGCTCATAGTAGACAAAAATCCTATGCCAATAACCGAAGAAGGAAATTAGAAATTTATGTGGGAGATTTGGTGTTCATTTGTGTTTCACCTGTGAAGGGTGTTGTGCATTTCAGTCGATCGAGAAAATTAGCACCTTGATATATTGGCCCATTTCCCATCACCGAACGCATTGGTTTCGTGGCTTATCGCCTTTTATTACCGGCTCACTTTTCTACTGTTCATGACATGTCACACGTCTGTCAACTATGGAAATGCCTTAGGCATTCCAATTCTATTCTTGAGCCCGGTGTTGTTGAAGAAATTGAAGATTCTCCTAATTTGACTTATGAGCAACATCCTATTCGTATCATTGCTTTGGAGGTTAAACACCTTCGAAATAAAGATGTTCCACTTGTGAAAGTTCAATGGTCATCAAATCCTAAGGATTATTCTTGGGAATCTAGAGAATTCATCAAGCAAACACATCCAGACTTACTCTCTCGTGCCCTTTAAGGTGAACTTCTTACAATAAATTTTCTTTTGTATTGATATGCTTTTATGGTGGTTACTCCTTGTTTTCATCTTAAGTATTGCGAGGACGCAATTTCTTCAAGGAGGGGAATCTTTAACAACCCGCATATTTTACGATTATATATTAAATATTTTATTTAAATATAGCATTGTTAGTTGAATTAAAGTCCAAAATGCTTCTTTTTGTAAACAATCAAATTAGGACTCGAGACTACTTCCATTGAGTTCAAAATGGCTTTTGCGACCTTTTTGAGTATAAACATCGATATGTTTAGAGTTGAGTAGAATTTTGCTATTTTTCTATTAGGCTTTAGGTTTGGGTTTCAGCCCATGAACTCATCTAATACCCTAACTCCACCCTCTCTTCATTCATTCATTCTATTTTTCCTAACACTCAAGCTAAAGAGTAAAATGTTGGAAAAGAAAGGAGATTAGAAATTCCTAAGCCCTGGTTCTCTTAGGAAATTCAAGTTCTAGATCTAGAAATCAAAGAGAAGCTTAGGTAAGCATCATCTTCATCTTCTACATCTCAATCTCTCTTCAATTTTCAGAATTTCCTATAACCTAACTTAGGAGAAACTTCACCTTTGATAATAGATTGAAGATTCTAGAGGTGTATTGAAGAGGAATTAGTATTTCTTTGTTTTAAAGCTTCTCATTCATTGTCTTTGAATTTTAAAGGTGAGTTCTTGAACTCACATCTATGTCTACACATTTCATTGTTGTTAGTATGAATTCCAAACATCTATTTCATGTTCAATTGCTTTTGATTTGAATTGATTTGGTGAATTTTCCAATTTTATTGTTTTGAAGTCAAAATCTTTAAAGACCCTCTCTTAGATATTTGGACATGTTTTTGATGGTGTATCGAAGAGCCTATAGGGCTGTGTTGTCGATTGGAATAAATCCCTAGCATCCGTCGCTCATTCGATCGCTTTCGGTTTGGATATTTGTCCCCTTTGGGTTAGGCTGATTTTTTCCTAGCAGAAAACTCCAAATGCCTGGAACGAAATCCAGACGTCTGGAACAAAATTCAAACGTCTGGTTGAAAAATCCAAACGTCTGAAAGGGTCCCTGGGATGGGCAGAGCTAAAATCCAGACGTCTGGAACAAAATCCAGGCGTTTGGTTGAAAAATCCAGACATCTGAAAGTGTTCTGGAATTAAAAAGAGAAAGGAGAAAAACACATATTTCCAGAACCTAGGGCCAGATGTTTGGCTAATCCTACCAGATGTCTGGAACTGTTAATTTTTCCTATTTTGTCTGTTTTTGAGTGGATTTTCAATTTTATCGATTTTCGTTGATCTGATTAGTTGTTGTCATTTATTATCGACTTTGATGGCTTCTTTCTGGATTTTTGGTAATATCCATTTGATTGGATTTGAAATCGATTTTTGGGGTTTTAATTCACGTCGTCGTATTTGAATTTTTGGTGATCAATTATTTTTACATTCGTTTTCTATGATTTTTTACTTTAAAATGCAAAGGTTTCTATACTAGTAGTAAATATCCGAACTCTTTCACAAAAATGATTTCAACATTTACTTTTAATACAAAGTTTGTTTTGAAAACCATTTTCCAATCTATTAGTATAAACAAACCTTTACCTCATTCGTATGAGAAATCTAATTAAACGACTTAGCAAAACAAGTGATATGAAACGCTTGCGTTTACTTCGTCGGTTAATTCTTGGACTTGTTCGATTGAAATCTCGTGACAATTTTCGAACGGAAATCTACAATCTGTTCGTAAATATTTAAGTTAAGCCAATGATTATGGGACACGGAGCTAAACTCATTTATTTACTAGCTTAGTGTAATTTACACTTATTTTCAAGCGGAAGTTTACAATTTGTACGTAAATATTTAAGTTAAGCCAGTGGTTATGGAACATAAAGCCTAGCTCATTTATTTACTAGCTCAGTGTAATTTACACTTATTGATCAATGATGATCATTTTGTGATTTAGACTAGCGATGTGCAATGTCCCTTTGTACGTGTGGGGGACTAAACCCCGTTTGTGGAGTTTCGGCTCAAAATTGGTGGGGTAGCGACCTATGGTCTTCGGGCCGTTTGTGGAGCCTCGGCTCAAAATTGATGGTTAGCGACCATGGAAAGCGTTCCGTTTGTGATGCAAGTGTTGGTGAGTTTTCATGCTCCCATTTGTGATAGGCATCCCCCTTTTGTGATTTTCGGATTTCTAATTGATGATTTCTGGAATTTGTATTTCACCAATTTTTGCGATTGGCATTGATATGTTTTGTCAATATTTGTGGTTTTGTGAATAAAATAAAGAATATGACATTCTTTTTTTGTGTTTGAGAAATTTTGAGATATTGTATGATTTTCGTTGTTATTTATGTATACTTGTCACGGTATGGCATTATTGTTATCATTCGTTTTTGTCATATCTCTTATCCTATCTCATTTTATATAAAAATTATAGCTAGATTGATCCATTTATTATTTTCTTCTTAAATAATACTCGGGTCAGACCGAGGTATTTCAGGTGCTTCTACTTGACTTCTTATCAGAGTCCGTCACCTGACTTTTGGCTTACTACTTAGCTTAGTTGTTTTTGTTTTATACATTCGAGATGGTGACTCCTTGATGTATACATATTCTTTTATCTAGCACTTGTACCTATTCATTTGTGATGTAGTGGATCTTAAATGACCACTACTTTGATGTACACTTTCATGTGTTATATTCATATCTGTTTCCGCCTTAGTGATATGAGTATCTCTGACTGATTTTGTGTTATGCTTATTTTATATTTGTTTTCGAAGAACACATAGCCATTGTGTAGCAGCTTTGAGTTTTGTAAATGTATGTCAGATTTCCTCTTGAAATGAAAGTGATATTTCATTTGGCATATCGGTACTTGCACAAAGCAATTGCACAAATGGTCGCTCCTCAACTGCCTTATTCTTCGTACTAGTCGACGGCATTACTTTGTAGTGTCCTTGGCTAGTGTGAGTATAGAGGGGGGCCGTTACAACCAATCTCTTCAAAAATCATCGTCTTCATTAGCTTCACGATATCACAATTCGTAACGCACAAATCGGATCGGAGTGGTTTTCGGATAATTAAATCTGATCCCATTTCTTCGAAACGATCAACGAATTTGGCCAGATTTGATATTCGGTTATTTAACTATCAAATTACACACATAAGTAGTCACTAGGCCCAAATAATAAATCTTTCGAATATTTATTTAAAATTATCTTTATAAGATATATATATATATATATATATATATATATATATATATATATATATTCAATCTCTTCCAATATTTCAACACTTGAAAATAATTTCAAATACTTATATCCATAATAGGATATTTCAACCCAAATCAACACTTAAAACTATTTCCATATCCAACTTTTAATTCATTACTTAGAAAATCTTTCCATATAAATCATATTGTAGTTAGAATATTTCTAAAACAATTAATTCCATTACATATGAATATTCTGTCTTATTTCACAAATCGTCGGAATTTTATTTATTCCCCTTTAAAATTCCCAATAATTATCAATTATACTCGTTTATAATCCAACTAATGATTTATAACTTCTTCAATAAATTCGGATTCATTTTCGAAGTTGTCGAGTCAAACTATTTTGGAAATTCCCTAAATTTCCAAAAATACCGTTATAACACTTCACCTAAATAATCACATTCGTTTAAGAAATCTGGATTACAATGTCGGGTGTATTTATAATAAATTCCAACTACTTACTTTTAAACTATATATGTAATAATAATAAATTACAAAGATATGATTAAATAATTATCTAAAATATCAAAGCACTTTTAAAATAAACATCAAAAACTAATTCCAATTTATTGATAAAATTTTAAATCGGTTTACAAAATTTGTTTATAAACTTAGAATTCATTTTAATAAATTTTAAATATTTAAATAACTTACCTTCAGAAATATTTTAATGCTAAAACAGTTACATAGTTTAATAATTAAAAATCCTCTTTTTAAAACAACTCAACTTCTCGATATAAATATATTTTTACAATTCCAATATAACCAATATAATATTTATAAATCTCTCTTGATATATCACAAACTGATTTATGTCCCCAGTTTCATAAATCTCCTGTTTCCCAAATTCCAAACTAGGAACCACTATTCCTTCTAAACTGATTACCATATCTCATTATAAATTCTCACAGTGAATTTATATTTCCAATTTACCAATTTATAATCATTCCACTTATTTACAAACATCGTTTATAAATTTCCCAAACTAATTCTCAATTTATACGGTTTAATTACAAAATATCCATTTATAAATCGATTTCTAATTGAAATCTCATTTTGATTCTCAAATAGCCCAAATATATTGCAAAACCAATCAAATCTTGATTTCTACTTCCATTCCAAAATTTAAAAATCTTACATAAAATTCAGTATAACCAATTTTATATTTATTTTTAAATTTCCTTTTATCCTCCCAATCTACTCAAATCTCGATTTTTAAAACCATTTTACATTTTTTTAAAAATACCACTTAAGATTTATTATTTAAAATCCTCTATATACATTATTCCAAAATCTCTATTTAAAATATCATGAAATAGTTAAATACAAAGTCAAACCATTTATTTTATCCAAATCAATTTCTTTTAATTAATCCAAAATTTAATATTTCACATTCTAATCTCTTTTCAATTTCCTTTCAAATCCAAAAATAATATTTATTTTTTAAAATATTAAAATTAGGGTCAGTGCTACTATATCATCCAGTAAATTCAAATCACATAATAATCTATCATAGTTAAATCAAAAACATCATATATCACTATATATGAAATTAAAATCAATATTTTTTAGGAATCCAGTGGGATCCCTCCAACTTGTTTCCCTGCACCCACAGATGTAAGATAACATAAATATCAATCCCGCTTCGAGACGAGATTTTGTGGTAATATAGGGTCATCCGCTATTATGCGGGACGCATAGTGTCTCATCCGCTCCAATCGACGAGAATATATCCAACTACTAATATATATATATATATACACAAAAAAAATATAATATATCAACAAATATATAATAATTTATCAATCCATCAAACCAACCATTAAATAATTTAACTACTTAAAATAAAACTAAATATCCAAGATGAGTGAGATTTATCACTTTGATTTTTATTATCGCTTCTGCGCTCTGGTTCGTCTACAATCAAATAGGCATTTGATTTTTAGCATAAAATTCCAATAGCTCAGATCTCGACCAATTCAGTTCGATATCCTAGATCTCGTAGATACGAACAACATGCAACTTGTTTCGTTTGATTCTGACATTGTATGAAGAAGTTACAAATTTATAAACATTTGAATTAATTTAAATAACTAATTATTTTTAATTTAACAATTAACTTAACTTTACATTTGTAATTTTTTTTAATAAATTCTTCACTTGATCATACAAGATGAAGATATCTTCTACCACATTAACAAATAATCCTAAAACATAGCCTGCAAGGCTATAAATCATCATTATAATTAATGAAATTAAGAAAAAGGCCAAGTCATAGAAGTTCATACCTTGGTCTATTTCCTTTGTATAGATTCGAGAAAGCTTGAATGCTTCTGTGCGGCGGAGCGGTGTATAGCTTAGAAGACGCGCAGTCGTTGTGGAAGAACTGAGAGTTTTTTTTAAACATCTCTCTCTCTCAAATTGTGAAGCACAACAGGAATAAAGAAGCTTTGCACAGAGAAATGAAAAGATAAGTTTAAGCTGTCATTAGATTGAACGAAAAGCTTATAGAGTTTTTAAGTGCTCAGGTATATTTCTCTGAGCCATTTACACACATATTTATAGTACTTTACCCGATACTTCAGGTTTACAAAAACTTACGTTAGGCGGTTATAATATTCCGCACTTACAATACTTTAGTATGGCAATGATAAATATAATGCCAGTGTGACGACCCGACTTTCAACGACCAGAAAGTCGCATCATCTTTAAGAAAGAAAGGGATAGAAAAGAGAAAAGAAAGAAGAGAAAGAAGAAACAACATCAGAATCTCAAGAGCGGAACGAATAAATTATATTAATAACCTAAGTATTACATAATATACAACAGTTATCAGAGTTACACAGATTATACATCACATACTAGACAGTTATAAACACCTGTCTAGTTATTACAACTCAATACAATACAACGAAACCACTCAGAGATACCAACACAGCGGAACACTATATATAACTATAACGCAGAAGCCTCCTGCTCCATTGCTCCTCCACAATTCGTCAAAGCCAACCTGAATCCCTTGGCTACTCATAAAAATTTGAGTACCCAAGAGTTTAAGAAAACGGAAATAAACTTCGCTTCAGACATGGATCTGGTGTGAGTAATAGGTTAAGGTTGCTTAACTTTGAAAAAACCTTTGAAAACAAAAGGTATCACGAAAGACTTCCCAGACATAAACATGCGTAAGTTTTTACCTTACGCTAACCAAAACATTTGATAGGAAATCCAGTGATATTATAATAGGTCGGGTTCCAAGTAAATATGAAATAGTTGAAATTGTTACATGATTAAAATCCAGCTATTAGCCACAAAAGTGGGTAATACAATCAAAACCGATGGCACTTATTGGATTTTAGATTCCATACAATGGCAGGTCTACAGGGTTACCGCCCATCATAGTACATGGCCTAGATCAACGTACCGAGGATCCACCCTAAATCCCCTGACCCACAAGGCCGGAACCATTCCTTAATGAACAGTTCCGAACAAGACCACCACGAAGTTGTGATCAGCAACCGCACCACGCAGTCGAAATAAAAAGGGACATCTAGACAGGGGTAAATCTCGTCTTACTTGGGCATGACCCACTTAGCCTTGCTGCACCTCCCCTGTTTTAGCCATTCCCGGTTGATGAGGCTTGAGGCTATGATTACCTTTATAGAACACATCTATCTTAGAATGCTCATCGTCCACCTGACAATGTTCTGAAAGCATTCAATCCATACAAGTTCGTTCCGGGTTCGAACGAAATTGAAGGCATTATCTCGCTACACTCATTTTGGAATCACCCTCAGAGTTAACGACGATAACCCTTGCACCCTGAATCTTCATCTCGAATCTGAAAGTACTAGCCCGTCAAAATCGTATTGGAATCATCCTCAGAGTTTTAACGATGAATAGTCCTTACACCTTGAGTCTTCACTCTCCACTTGAGATTCATGACCTATCGTTAATTTGGATCGATGTGGTTTACGAATATCCAAATCTAGAAACCCGATCCCGGTCTCATCGAAATCCAAAGCGTATCTTATAAGGCCAAGTTGTTTTAGAGTTTAAAACAGTTCAATTCTATTATCTATATACACATAGATAGATAATTCACAGATTCACAATAGATAATCAACATTATCATCATAAACAGATAATCCACATTATCATCACAAATATATAATTCATATTATCATCTCAATGCAACCAAAGCATCCATATCACACAGCATTACTTATCTCATATCTAAGATCTCAAACCATTCAAGGCAATCAATATTATTCATCCATACATAAGCAATGATTTGCTTAATCACATCATCTATAATTAATTTAAAATGAATTAGATTAATTACTTCCATCTCTAATTAATTTAAAATGAATTAAATTAATTACTTTCATCGTATAAATCTTGCTTACATATCCATTAATTACAAATTAATTAATTAATTATTCTCTAATTATCCACCTTAATTAATCACCCTTGATTAGTTATCGTTTAATTACATTCAAGTAATTATCCTTTAATTAATTTCATAAATTAATTACTCTTAACCAAAAACAGTAATTAACCTTTAAATTATTTCATTAATTAATTAACTATAATTAGTTACATTAATCCTTAATTAATTACCTTTTTAGGCACTTATCATTGATTGATTAATCCTTAATTAATCAGTCCTTAATTACATCATTAATTATATTAATTAATGATCCCTAATTATATTTTAATTAATTATCTTTTTAAAATTAGTAACATTAAGTAATTATTATCAAATCATCCAGCGATTAAAATTAATTAAACTTAATTAATTAATTTGTTTAAACCAATCACATTAAACTCAATTAATTACATTTAGTAATTAATTCCTTAATTACTTCCATTAAGTAATTATACTTAAACAATTTCACAAATGATTATCATTAATGAATTAATCTAATTAATTATTAAAAATTAATCACATTAATTAATTATTAAATAATCTCAGGTTAATGGCCTTCATTAACAATTTACAATTCTTTAATTACTTTTCTTAAGTAATTAAACTTACTTTTATCATTATTAATTTCAAATTAATTAATCTTTAATAATCCATTAATTAATCCTAATTATTTAATTAATTAAGTGTTAACTATAACTTAATTAATTATTAATTACTTGATTAATTAATCTCTAATTATTAATTAATATTCTAATTAATAATCCTTAATTACAAATTAATTATCCTTAATTAATTAATCTTAAACCTTAATTAATTAATTTGAAAACTCTTAATTACTTAATTAATCATCTATATCATTAATTAATTAAATAACTAATCATCCATTTTAATTAACTTAATAATTTAATGAATTACAAATCATTAAATCCTAATTAACTTTAAGAAAAAACATTTCTTACTTAATCAAAGCATTTAAAAACAATTTGCTTTCAAATATACTTTAAGTTTCGTTTAAATTTCATTTTAAATTTAAGATTTTAAAATGAATAGAATTAACTTAAACAAAATTTTAAAACAATTCAAAAACCTTTTTATCTCACAAGTTGAAGAAATATTCATTTTATAAAAGAAGTTTAAAAGAATTTAAAACCAAATTCATTTTTTAATTCAAATCAATTTAAAAATACACTTTTACAAACAAAATTGTTTAAATCATTTTAAATTTAAAATCTTCCATTTATTTCAAAACTGGAATACATATTAAATTTTGATTCCAGATTACTTAGATTCAAAAACTAACTTACATTTAAACTTCAGTTTAAATTTCAAATCATTTAAGCATTTTTTAAAAGTAGTTAAACAATTTAAATTTAAAAACTTTATTTTATTTTAAAAACTGAAATTCAAATTCAAATTCTAGATTTTAAAACTTAGATTGAAACTTATTTCAAATCTCTATTTTACAATTTAAACTTTTCAGTTTAAATTCAAACCAAATATACTTTAACACTTAAAAGTTATTAAAACCAATTTAAATTTCAAAACTTAGATCATTTCAAAACTAAAGTTCAAACTAACTTGAATTTAGATTCAAACTCAGGTTTAAAACTTAGTTTAAAACTTTGATTTACATTTTACACTTTATTTTTAAATATAAAAACAGAATAGGTTTTTCTTTTAAAACCTGTAAACAAACATTTACTCGAGCCAACCTTAAATGACTTCAAGTTCAAACCCACACTACTTCGAGCAACACACCAAACAGCTTCGAGTAAAACTCGAGACTACCCAATCCCACTAACCAAACTTCACCGGAAAATCCACAGTGCACTATGCACATGTACAGTGCCTCCGGCCACCTTCTGGCCATCACCAAAACACTTAGCACACCGGCGATCAACTACTAACTCGATCACGACCATCACATCGATGCTGCAAACTCGAAATCAAATTCGAGTTTAAAAACCCAAGCTTGGAACAAGTGGAACCTCCTTCTACCAAAACCTAGAAATATCCCGCTTCCACAACTCCGGCCACTAGAATTACATCGACTCCGGCCACACATTCGCCAACGACCAAGCTATCATCCTCCAAAACCTCGTAGCACTCGAACACTCCTACAAGCCATGGTGATCGATTAACCAAGCCTAGTTAAAAACTAGGGTTCCAGACTCAAAACTCCAACCACCACTTCCACACTGAAATGCACCATCACCGGATAATTTTCCTATCAACTACGATCCCTCCACTATCATCACTGAAGATCATGACCTCTCCGATCATTTGGATCAACAGAGGCAACCCAAAAAGCACAAACCAGACACTCCAGAACTGCTCCCAAATTCTAACACTAGAAATTATGATTTTGCTTTTAAAAATCATGATTTTGTATAATGTTTCAGATTCTAATCCTGAAACAATAAATTATGATATTAAAATTTTCACTTATTTTAAAACTTGATCATTTAATTCGGTTTCCAGTGATAATCTAAAGTTATTTTAACTTAAGTAAAATTCTAAACTAAAGTTTATAATTAAACTAACAAGTTTCATTTGAAACTCAAATATAAACAGTGAATAAATCAAGAAATTTGAATTTGAACAAATCAAGAACCGGAAACTATAACAGAGTAGATTCTATTGAAAAACAAGCAGGCATGCATTATACATCCAGAGGTACAACCATACATGTACATAAACATACATATTTCAAACATCTAGCATGCAACTAAATTATTCTTTAAGTTTTTAAAAGTGAAGTTACTCACCTTAAACAGAAGACAGAGCATCCTTTTTTTTGGAAAACAGCTCTTTTGAACTCTTTAAAACTGAAATCCCTTTTTTTGCTTTAAAACTTGAGTGTTGAATGCCTTGAAACTTTAAACTTGAATGCTTTTTGTTTTTAAACTTGCATGCAAACTTGATCTTGTTTTAATTTGAAAATGCAGGCTACCGTTTTTAAGATGTTACAGGGTTTTGCTTGCTCCAGATTGAAATGAAAAAATGATGCACAGGCTTTAGATTTGCTTTGCATGTGAACAGGTGTTGCATGTTTGAAAATGTTACAGGGAAATGATTACAGGCTTTGCATATTTGAACATGAGTGATGAATTACAGGGACATGATCTTTTGATTTGGATTTTGGTCTTTGAAATGGTTTCAGGGATTACAGAGATTTTGATTTGTATTTTGAAATGAGGATTTATGTTTACAGATTTGTATTTTGAAATGAGGATTTATGTTTACAGATTTGTATAGAAAATGGTTTTGATTCGCAGATTTTCTTTTTGATTTGAGGATTGTTTTAGAGTAATATGTTTCAGCTGAAAATTTTCTTTACTTAGAAATGAAAATGAATAAAAGAAAAAGAATGGAAGAAGTATGAGTTTATATAACTAAACTTATGATTTATTAAAAATCAAAGAAAAATAAAAATAATATGACACATGTCATGCTCCTTAATTATTTAGCTAACACATGTGCTTAGATGATTTATAATCTTACATTTGTAATTTAACGTGAAAAATGAATTTATAAATGAATAAAGATTTTTGTTAATTAATTTCCTAATAACTATATACTTATTCAAATTTTACATAAATAAGAATTCTTTTTAAAAGAAATAGAATAAACAAACTATATTTATACAAAATCATTTTTGTCGTACTTTTAAAATCCAAAATATATATTAGGATATATATCATCTCCTTTGAAATCCAAACAAAAATTTAATTCAATTTAAAAATTAATTTGAAAATAATATGCTACTTAAAGTCTAGATTTACATATAACATTATTATTATTTAAAAATAACACATTTACCAAATTAAACTAATTTATAAAAGAAATTATATCTTTATTAATAAATTACTTATATTATCAACCTATATTCAAAACAAACTATTTTGTTAACTAATTTAAATTTGAACTTAAGCTAAAATCAATTTAAACAATTTAAACTTAACAAATTAAACCATGTAATTAATTATTAAATAACTTTAAAAAGCTTAATATTAAATAAAATGTATATTAGAATTTAAAAACAAGATTTTATTTGTTTATTAAACTTCAAATCAAAACTTATTCTATTTACAATATATATAAATATATATATACATTATAAATAGAAAACATTTTATTAGCTTTTAAAAGATAAAATTCACCAATTAAATATCTATTTAATTGGATTATTAAATCAAGTCAAGTTTTATTAACAAAATTTATCAAATCAATTTAATTTTAAATACAGATTATTAAATTTTGTATTGCCAAAAATTCCGGGATATCACATTCCTCCCCCTTAAAAGAATTTCGTCCTCCAAATTTAAACAAAGGTAATTCAATAATCTCATTAAAGATTTAATTTTAAAAAACAAGCATATATCAATCATATGCTAACAACCATAGCAACCAATTTACATAATCAAACAAATCTAACTATCTAGAAAAATCTCTGAATAGAATTTCCTCGAGTTTCCCAATTATAAATACCGGGATACTCGCTCTACAGAATCCAGACAATCAAAACTACTAAGCTATAGAGCTCCCACTCATCTAAATCTACAAAACTAAATAGGATATCAGAATATAGACGATTCTGACTCAACAACCAAACCTCCTGAACTGCTGGTTCTACAACCAGAAATATATCATACACATACTCCCTCAGAGATACGTGAAACATACTGAATCGCAGTTATCCAAACTGGCAATTCAATCCTGTAGACCAAACACTTATCCAAATCAAATCTCCAACTTCAGAACCCAAATTCCTCCATCTCTTATCCTCAAAATCCTTCGAACGATCCTGGTCTGCCTACATCCTTCCTTATCAGCTCAACCCTTGCTGATTCCACTAGAAACAAACTAGACCAAAAACAACCCAACCCAATGATCTCCTAAAGATCAATCCAAAACCAAGAACACAAACTCTACTCCTCAAACAACAAAAGACTAAACTTACTTCTCCTTATTCGGAAAAGGCAAAACAGATGCATTCCCAAACTGCTTCCGCTGCACAACTCTGATCTGAAGTAGAAAAAAAATGCTGATGAAGAACACGAGCACAGACTGGACAACACATTCCAAAAAAAATATGGTTCCACAGACTCATATAGAAAAAAAAAACTCAGAAGTTCCACAACATCCTGAGCTGCTTCACCAAACTCTATCTCTAGGAACCATCCTTCAACTAAACTGAACCACCGGTATTACTCCTGGAATCCTAGTCGATAAGAAAAACTGAATCTCCAGATGCCTCAAATAAAAGATAACCCAAGAGAACACTCAATTATCACAAGTCACTTTTGCGATAAATCCAGATCAATTTCCAAAGAAATTGTTCTCTCTTTACCAATCAGAACAGCTTACGCTGGCCTAGCCAATCCACCGAAGAAATGGATTCACACTGCTGCTTTTGAACTCCCCCTCCAGAAAGACTACTCAGCCAGAAGACTTCCTGCCAACACAGAACACTCCAAGCTGCACTGCTAACACCAATGCCAAAGACTTCCTAATCCAAAACTCTTCGAGAAACTCGGACCTCAAAGCCAACCACAACATCCTGCTGAACCCATCCACAACACCGAAACAGACATACTTCCTTACTCTTGTTCCAAAGAAACATCTTCAGACACATCCATAATCACTGCATCTCATCACGCAGCTACTACTTCCTGAGGTATCAAGATTCCATCACTCACTTCTGCCAAACCGACAGATCCATACTCTACTCTTCCAACTTCAAAGATAGACTCCGAACCTTTAAAAGGTTTCCTTCAGAGATCGATGAAATCCTTACACCAAGCTGCAAAGCTCACTCGAGACGGTATTAGGCCTACAGTCTCGACAAATACACTTCCAACCTCAAACAATCAAACTCCAACCAATGTAGTAGTCATGCTACACACACCACTACCTTATCTACCTTTATAACTTATATTGGAAAAACCTGAACAGGTAACCCAACATATAAGTAGAAATAATATATATATATATATATATATATATATATTAAAAATACAAATACGCTCTCTCAAGAAGAAATCACTCCGAAGCCTAGGTATTCACTCAACCTAGCGCTCTGATACCAAATGTGACGACCCGACTTTCAACGACCAAAAAGTCGCATCATCTTTAAGAAAGAAAGGGATAGAAAAGAAAGAAGATAAAGAAGAAACAACATCATAATCTCAACAGCGGAATGAATGAACTATATTAATAATCTAAGTATTACATAATACATGACAATTATCAGAGCTACACAGATTATACATCACATACTAGACAGTTATAAATACCTGTTTAGTTATTACAACTCAATACAATACAAAGAAACCACTCAGAGATACCAGCACAGCGGAACACTATATATATAACTATAACGCAGAAGCCTTCTGCTCCATTGCTCCTCCATAATTCTTCAAAGCTAACCTGAATCCCTTGGCTACTCGTAAAAATTTGAGTACCCAAGAGTTTAAGAAAACAGAAATAAACTCCGTATCAGACATGGATTTGGTGTGAGTAACAGGTTAAGGTTGCTTAACTTTTAAAAGCCTTTGAAAACAAAAGGTATCACGTAAGACTTCCCACACATAAACATGGGTAAGTTTTTACCTTATGCTAACCAAAACATTTGATAGGAAATCCAGTGATATTATAATAGGTCTAGGGTTTCCAAGTAAATATGAAATAGCCAAATTTGTTACATGATTAAATTCCACCTACTAGCCACAAAAGTGGGTAATACAATCAAAACCGATGGCACTTATTGGATTTTGGATTCCATACAATTCAGGGCTACTGGGGTACCGCCTGTCACAGTACGTGTCCTAGATCAACGTACCGAGGATGCATCCTAAATCCCCTGCAACACAAGGCCGGAAGCATTCCTTACTGAACAGTTCTGAACAAGACAACCCCGCAGTTGTGATCAGCAACCGCACGACACAGCGGAAATAAAAAGGGACATCTAGACAAAGGTAAATCTCGTCCTACTTGGGCATGACCCACTTATCCTTGCTGCACCTCCTCTGTTTTAGCCATTCCCGGTTGATGAGGCTTGAGGCTACGATTACGTTTATAAAACACATCTATCTTAGAATGCTCATCGTCTACCTGACGATGTTATGAAAGCATTCAACCCAAACAAGTTCGTTCTGGGTTCGAAAGAAACCGAAGGCATTATCTTGTTACACTCATTTTGGAATCACCCTCAGAGTTAACGACGATAACCCTTGCACTCTGAATATTCATCTCAAATCTGAAAGTACTACCCCATTAAACTCGTATTGGAATCATCCTCAAAATCCAAAGCATATCTTTTAAGGCCAAGTTATTTTAGAGTTTAAAACTATTCAATTCTATTATCTATATACACATAGATAGATAATTCACCGATTCACAATAGATAATTAACATTATCATCATAAACAGATAATCCACATTATCATCACAAATAGATAATTCATATTATCATCTCAATGCAACCAAAGCATCCATATCACACTACATTACTTATCTCATATCTGAGATCTTAAACCATTCAAACCTTCTGGCCATCACCAAAACACTTAGCACACTGGCGATCAACTACTAACTCGATCCCGACTATCACATCGATGCTGACAACTCGAAATCAAATTCGAGTTTAAAAACCCAAGCCTGGAACAAGTGGAACCTCCTTCAACCAAACCCTGGAAACATCCAACTTCCACAACTCCGTCCACTAGAATGACAGCGACTCCGGCCACACATTCGCCAATGACCAAGCTATCATCCTCCAAAACCTCGTAGCATTCGAACACTCCTACAAGACGAGGTGATCGATTAACCAAGCCTAGTTAAAACTAGGGTATCCAGACTCAAAACTCCAACCACCACTTCCACACTGAAATGCACCATCACCGGATAATTTTCCTATCAACTACGATTCCTCCACTATCATCACTGAAGATCCTGACCTCTCCGATCATTTAGATCAACAGAGGCAACCCAAAAAGCACAAACTAGACACTCCAGAACTGCTCCCAAATTCTAACACTAGAAATTATGATTTTTCTTTTCAAAATCATGATTTTGTATAATGTTTCAGATTCTAACCCTGAAGCAATAAATTATGATATTAAAATTTTCACTTATTTTAAAACATGATCATTTAATTTGGTTTCTAGTGATAATCTAAAGTTATTTTAACTTAAGTAAAATTCTAAACTAAAGTTTATAATTAAACTAACAAGTTTTATTTAAAAATCAAATTTAAAAAGTGATTAAATCAAGAGATTTGAATTTGAACAAATCAAGAATTGGAAACTATAACAGAGTAGATTCTGTTGAAAAACAAACAGGCATGCATCATACATCCAGAGGTACAACCATATATATACATAAACATACATATTTTAGACATCTAGCATGCAACTAAATTATACTTTAAGTTTTTAAAAGTGAAGTTACTCACCTTAAACAGAAGACAGAGCATCCTTTTTTTTGGAAAACAGCTCTTTTGAACTCTTTAAAACTGAAATCCGTTTTTTTGCTTTAAAACTTGAGTGCTGAATGCCTTGAAACTTTAAAATTGAATGCTTTTTGTTTTTAAACATTCATGTAAACTTGATATTGTTTTAATTTGAAAATGCAGGCTACCGTTTTTAAGATGTTACAGGGTTTTGCTTGCTCCAGATTGAAATGAAAAAATGATGCACAGGCTTCAGATTTGCTTTGCATGTGAATAGATGTTGCATGTTTGAAAATGTTGTAGGGAAATGATTACAGTCTTTGCATATTTGAACATGAGTGATGAATTACAAGGACATGATATTTTGATTTGGATTTTGGTCTTTGAAATGGTTTTAGGGATTATAGAGATTTTGATTTGTATTTTGAAATGAGGATTTATGTTTATAGATTTGTATTTTGAAATGAGGATTTATGTTTACAGATTTTTATAGAAAATGGTTTTGCTTCGCAAATTTTCTTTTTGATTTGAGGATTGTTTTAGAACAATAAATTTCAGCTGAAAATTTTCTTTACTTAGAAATGAAAATGAGTAAAAGAAAATGAATGGAAGAAGTATGAGTTTATATAACTGAATTTATGATTTATTAAAAACCAAAGAAAAATAAAAATAATATGACACTTGTCATGCTCCTTAATTATTTAGCTAACACATGTGCTTAGATGATTTATAACCTTACATTTGTAATTTAACATGCAAAATGAATTTATAAATGAATAATGCTTTTTATTAATTAATTTCCTAATAACTATATACTTATTCAAATTTTATATAAATAAAAATTCTTTTTAAAAGAAATAGAATAATAAAACTATATTTATACAAAATCATTTTTGTCATACTTTTAAAATCCAAAATATATATTAGGATATATATCATCTCTTTGAAATCCAAATAAAAATTTAATTCAATTTAAAAATTAATTTGAAAATAATATCCTACTTAAAGTCTAGATTTACATATAACATTATTATTGTTTAAAAATAACTAATTTACCAAATTAAAATAATTTATAAAAGAAATTATCTCTAAAATCAATTTAAACTTAAGAAATTAAACCATATAATTATTTATTAAATAACTTTAAAAAGCTTAATATTAAATAAATCAAATTTCCAAATTATCAAAATGTATATTAGAATTTAAAAACAAGATTTTATTTGTTTACTAAACTTCAAATCAATACTTATCTATTTACAATATATATAAAAATATATATATATATATACATTATAAATAGAAAGCATTTTATTAGCTTTTAAAAGATAAAATTCACCAATTAAATATCTATTTAATTGGATTATTAAATCAAGTCAAGTTTTATTAACAAAATTTATCAAATCAATTTAATTTTAAATACAGATTATTAAATTTATATTGCCAAAAATTCTGGGATATCACAGCCAACGCATAATATTCTAGAGAGTGTGCTTGTTGAGTGAGAATAAAGTGGATTATTCATGTCGGCCATCTTTTTTAGTATGTGCTTGGCTGTCCTTTATCCCTTTAGTCTGTTTTTGCCATATATTCAGGACTATCTTCTCTCAAGATTCTTCTACTTTCGCCTAGTTCTAGACTGTCTTCTAACTCGTTTTCGGAGGATAATCGATCATAAATTATCACATCGTTGTTAGGATCAAATATTCCTTCTGCTTGTGGAAATGGAAATAGGATTTTTAGCTCCATTTGATAGTGTGGACTTTCTGACTGTAATACTAGCTCTTTCCAGTAGGGTGGAGGGCTTACTGTGGTAATTTACTGGTGGAATACCCATGGTTTGTTTGCCTCAAACCAAATAGGATTGCCTTCATAATGTTGGTAATAACATTGTAAATTTCTATAAGCATGTTGTCTAGTGTAGCCTAAATGTTTAAAAATAGCCATCCTGTGTTTTGCTCATTTAATTATATGGTTTAAATCAAAACAGTAGAACGGAGTGGTTGAATTTATGCATATTATTATTCCTGGAAAAATCTTCAGATACTGTGATGCTACCAGGGCAAATCTTCTTCCAAATCTCTGTAGAATTGTTCCTTCGATGGGATTATGGAGAGTGACTCTTGAAAGCATCCCATGATGGAATAAGTCAATAACTTCATCCATATCGTTTGGTAACGTTTGACTATCAACTCCAACACGCAACATGTTAGATCTTCTATCTTGAACCACTTTGAACGGATGTCTTTCTTTAATCTTTTTGTAATAATTCTTCAGAAGATGTTGGAGGCTTGCTAAGTGTCCTGTCCATCTGTCATATACCATCTTTTCTATTTTTATCTTGACGTATGTTCCTGTTATTTCATATAATTCTTCTAAAATTGGAGCAGGTTTCAATTTTAGATGATTAGAAAGCTGTTGTTGGTTAAGTTTCTGGGCTTTTTGGGTCATTTTGCTAACATTTCATTTCTTTCTTGTACAAGTTGTGTTATTCTTTGTTCCAGTAGTTCATCGATCTTCTTGATATATGTTGTTTTTTGGTAATAGTCTTCAAGGAATTGATTTATTTGGAGAAGATGGTGTGTTTAGGCCTGACTATTTTGATAGAGGTGTTGCAGATCATTTAGTTGCGAGGCTTAGTTATCGATAAGGTCTGTGGATGATAGTGAGTGGAAGAGGTCGTTTGTGAATATGATTGTTTGCAATCTGGATCCAAATAAAAATTTGGACCAAACGCATTTCGGGCTTCACTAAGGGCTTCCTGTAGACTGCAAAATCCTTTGAAAATTGAATTTTGGAAATTTTGGATAGCCATTTGAACTTGGCTATAATGTTTAAAGATACCTGTATAGTTTGCTCGAAAAACAACATAACAGAAAAAGTTTTTTGAAAGTGGCTTTTGCTGAATTTTTGAAAAGTAGTGTACCAGACTGTTAGCAACTATTTGTTTGTGACGTTTTTCCGTTTCAATTGTTCGCAAGTTCCATATATGGTCAAGCAAACATTGTTGTGAATGATCTAATATACGAATAAGGGGTCTAAACCTCCTTGAATCGTTATCACTGTACTGGAGTAAACGGTATTGACCAAAGGTCATTATTTTTCTATCATCGGGTACTGGAGAAGGTGATTTTTCTTCCCTTTTTAAATTGGTTTGTGAACTGTGGGTTGAAGGGATTTTTATTTCTTCCCTTTTGTTTGAACTAGAAGGAACTGTATTTATAGGAGATTGCTCATCCTGTGCTGTTTTATTTGCTTCTGCATTCATCATATTTCTCTCCTGCAAACAAAGCGATTAGTATCAAAGACTTATAATTGTTTTCTTGACAATATATCTGCGAGGTGGTCGTTTTTTTACCTTTTATACGTTCAAAATTTTTTTTGTAACCATTTCCTTGTATAAGGTTTTGTAAATTTAACCATCTAGTTCTATTTGCCTTTTTAGAGTTTTCGTTTGAAATAAATTTTCAATTGCTTCACAGTTTGTCCTAACTGTGAATCTTTATTTAGACGAGTTCTATATTTATCTAAGGCGTTAATTAATGCTTGTATTTCATAGTCTAAAGATGTCCAAATAGCTATTGCATTAAAATTACCGCTTGCATAAGCTGCAATTTTTTCTGTTGACCTATCACTGTATTTAGATGGTTTACATTTTAAAACTGCTCCCCGTCCTTCTTTACATCCATCACATTCTATGGTGATGTAATATGTTTCTAAGTGTAGTTCTAAGGGCTTAATCTTTTTTATTTCTTCTTTAATTTTTTGAACTAGCTTAATGTCTTCTGTATTGAATCGTGTTTCATCATTTTTTGAAATTTTGCCGTATAATGGTCCTACTAACTTTTCTAGGTTTGGAATAAACTTTCGAGCGTAATTAATTAATCCTAAAAATGCTTGAGTTTTCTTTTTGCTATCTAATTTTCTGGAAAATCTATTATTTTTTGGGAAATATGAGGTTGGAGTTCAATTTTTCCATTTCCTATTTCCAATCCTAAAAAGGAGATTTTTTTTTTGTTTAAATAAATCCATTTTCTTTTTTGAAACCACTAAACCGTTTCTCTCTATTTCTTGAAATGTTATTTTCAGGTGTTGTTCGTGTTTTTTAATGTTATTACTAGCAGCTATAATTCATCTATGTAAACTAAGCAAAAATCATACTTTTAAATATAGTGTCCACGAATCTTTGAAAAATGGAGGATACTGTTTTAAGTCCAAAGTTTAGAACGTTCCATTCGAAGTGCACTTCTGAGCACATGAATGATGTCCATGGTTCAAAATCTTCTTCTAATTTTAGTTGATTATAACCTAATTTTAAATCAAACTTGATAAATATTCGTTTGTTTTGTATTAAATTTATTAATGTTTCTTCATTCGGAATGTTATAGCCATCGTCCTCTGTATTGTCATTTAATTGTTTGTAATTTTAAACTATTCTGGGTTTTCCTCATTTTTGTTCAGAATGTTTTCTGACAAAAAAGGCTGCTGACCTGTGTTTACTATCCGATCTTCTAATCAGATTTTGTTTTAACATTTCTTCGATTTGTACTTTAAATTCTTTGACATCGACTGGAGAATAGTCCATGTTAGCTATTTTTATTGTAATGTCTGGATTTATATTCTTAATTTTGCAATTGTAATTTACTTTATTTTTAGTGATATCGTCACTAATTAATCCTATTTTTTCTAGTTTTGGAACAATTTGGTAAGGAATGAATTTTACTTCTTTTCCCTTTTCTAATTCCCTGATTATTTCAAATGCCAAAATTGATATAACCTTTTTTTGTTCTTTATGGTGTAAAAAATGTTGCTTTTCTGGTTTGAAAAAGTATAATTCTGCCTGTCCACCACGCTTTCGAGCCAACTCTGATTGGTATGTATGTTAGCTTGTAGGCAATGTGTAGATATGTTTACTAAAAGTTACACTATTTTTGGATATTGAAACACTACCTCGATAATTTAGGATAAAATTTAATCCCAGTAAAAATACTGTACTTTTTATTTCTTTTGGTGTAATTGTGCATTGTCCTAGTTTATATTTGGAACTATAATTTCCTGAAAAATCTTTGAACTGGATCATTGATTCGTCTGGTAACTTGTGGGTTAAAGTCATTAGACTTTGATTAGCTGTTTTCGAAGTAATAATTAGTTTAAAGGTGTACGATATTGCAAAGGTATTAAAGAATGTTCTATTAAACTTTAGTACTTCCTGTATCTATTATTTCTATAGTGTCTAAGAAATTATTACTGTCAAACCAAATTCGACAGTTTACCGTAAGAAGAGATGTGTTACATTTATTTATGTTTGTTGAAAAAACTGTATTTTCTTGTATACTGTTATTAAGATTATCTATTTGTTCTATTTCCTTTTCCTTAGAAGTGCTTCCTAGTTTGATTAAGTTATAATCCCTTTGTTTTCCTTTTAATAAAGTAACTTCATGTTTTACATTATCTAGTTCTAATTGTAGTAACCTTATTTGTGCTTCATGTTTTTCTATTATTTGATGTAATATTGGTTTTCGTTAGCTATATTGTGTTTCTTTGATGTAAGTTCTAGATTAAAAAGCTTTTTTGCACATACAAAACATATTTCTATGAAACATATGTCGCATTGAAAATGTTTTGTTATTTCAGGATATCTATAACATATATGGCAAGGTATATGATCACTGCCCCTGTTTTGTATCCATTGATGTTCACATTCTTTACAATTATTCATTAGTGTGTAACTAATGCTGTTTTGCGATGTTCCTTCTTCATGATCCAAAACAATACTATATATTGATTCGTTGTCATCGAAATCGCTTTCGTTTATACTTTCTATTTCATATTCCCCTATTTCATCTACTAAGTTTGATCGTTGTTGACTGTTTTGTTTGTTAGGACATCTATTTGCTAGATGGTTTGGATCTCCGCAAATAAAACAATTACATCGTTTATTAAGTTTGCTTCTTCAACATATTTTTCTTTCTTGTGTTTATCAAAGTGTTTGGAGTTTCTAAGATATTTTCTAGGTTTATAATAGCCGTAAGCTTGTGGGGTGTATATAGTCGTTCGACAAAATGCCCATGCTTGTCTTTTTATTTGTTCTTGTAAGGTTGCTTCTTTACAGCGTTTTTCTAATTCTTGGAATGCAAACATGATTCGTGGTCCAATTCCTAGTTTAGGTACTGTTCCATATTATAAATTCCAATCTTCCTAGAGTTTTCGTCCTAAGTCACCTGGTAATTTTGAAAAATATTTATTACATAAGTCCTCATTCATTGCCTTTCCTATTTGTGCTAAAGTAACTGCAAAATCTAGACTGAATTCTTTAATATATTTAAAATCTCTTATACTAAGTTGTTCTAAGTTTCTAATTACTATATTTTGCATAAGCGTACCACCTTTGCCTGGATCATTATCAATTAATAATAATCTGATAAAGCTTGTAAAATTGTATGGGTTATTTCCCTATGCCTTTTGTCCTGTAATGACTGTTGGATTATCTGTTTTTCTACTTTGGTATATTCCTAGAGCTAATGGACCTAGGCTAGTTTCTAAAACTGCCCACATATCCATTTCTAGTTTTTTATTGACTACCCAGTAGTGAACTACATTTTGTTCTCATATTAGGATTTCTTCTGGCCATAATTATGGTGATTAATTTTCTAATAATAACATATTATGACTGTAAAGTTTTCCATAGGGTTTTCTAAATCCTCTTCCTACATATGGACTTTCTTGTACATAATCTATCTCTGCTTTTGCCCATTGTTCTCTTTCTAATGGTCCTTCTTTATATTGGCTACTAGGTTCATTATCAAATCTACTACGTTTATTGGCTGGAATCATTGCTTGATCCATAAAATGTGTCTCTATAAAAAAGTCGCTAAGCGGAATTTGCTTATTTAAAATATCTTCCACTAAAGGCATGTTAAAATACTTAGATAATGTTGTAAAGGCTTCTTCATATGTCATATTTAATTCTGTAATGCAACTGATAATCATATTATCAGTTTCTTCTCTTATATTCTCTACTGTAATCTTCTTATTAATTATTTCATGTAATGTTCTCTTGGTTTCTTTTTTAAAAGTTTCTTCTATTTCTGTATTATTTTCGTCATATTGTTCTTCATCTACTAGATATCCTAAAATATTTATGTCGTTATAATCTTCTAATTCTGTATCTGTTTCATAATGATCATAAATTGGTCTGTCGCTCCAATTCATGGTGTTAAAGTGGTCTAAATGTTCATTTAAATGGTGTCTTATATCTATTTCCGATTCAGTGTCAGTTTCTTCTTCGTTTTGTTTGGATACATAATTTCCAAATCTAAGACTTGGTTCTCCGAACTGATTATTATAAATAACATGTGTTTGTGGTATTAATGTACCTTTATCGTTTTCTACAAAATCTTTTAGTTGCCACTCTAGACCTACTAAATCTTATGGACTAATTCTACGTGGTTCAATCATTTTAATTCCTTTACTGGCTATGTTTCGTACTATACCGTCAAGACTAATTTTAAACTTCATTCCTGACCTATTACTGGCTTTACCAATTATTCCTATACTAATAATTAAATTATTTCATACATAGTTTTCAAATCCGTTTGCTTTAAATCCTAATTTTAAATGTTTTAAATCCTTAATGCTTTTAAGGATATCTGGTATGCAATAAACTAAGGCTGATTTATCGTTTAGGTCCACTTCCATTCTTGATAGTAAAGCTTTTTCAATGTTTGATGGCCATGACTTATCTAATACTAGTGTGAGTAACTGGGTTCCTAGTCCTTTTCTGATCAATGTCTTTATTCCTATAACTATTAATCCTAAGTGAAAAATTCTTTTCCCTGTATTTTTTAGTTTTTGTATAGTTTCTGGTGCTAAAACATCTAATGCTACACTGTTACCAATTACTCTTATCTCTTCTTCTCTAATGCTTTGAATTAAGGTTGTGTTTATGTTTGTAATTCCTGTTTGATATAGAATTCGTGGATTTAGTAAGTCTAGTTGATTATTATTATATAAATCTAGATTCTTGTCTAAGTCTATCTCTTCATCTAATTGTACTATTTGTTTTTCTTTCTTACTTTTGATTTTAGATAAACTACTGGAAAGCTCGTCTTTAGACTTTCCATTAGACGTTGATGTTCTGCTAGGTCGAGAGAATGATTGTCTTGGGTTTAACATTATTTTGGAATCCAAAATTTGTATAGTTCTGGAGGTTTACTTGTTTTAGTGACTAAATTTCCTAAGCTTAAATTAATTAACTTGTCTGATAACTTGTCTAATTCTTTATCAAAGATTTTTTTAGCTTCAAGCTTTTCTAATTTTTCTAAGATCTGTAGATTTAAGCTAATTAAAATATTAAAAAGATTAGGGTATTCTTTGTCTAATAGACTATTTCTAGAATAGGTAGTAAATCCTTGTTCTGGCACTGGTTTAGATGCAAATTTATTTGCTTCTTCAATTGCCTTTTGTAGAAATTTATTCATAAAAATTTTAACCACTAACAATGTGTTTAACTTCTGAGAGAAGTTTTTCTATTTGTTTAATTTTTGAGTCAAAATCTAGCGTTCTAGTTTTAAGTTCCTCTAAAATACGTTTGGATTCTACTTCAATAGCTTTTGGTTTATTTGTTTCTAATAAAAATTTAAGCTCTTTTATGATTGCTTTATCTGGTAAACTGTTTTTTAAGTTTACTAAAGTATGAAAAATACTTTCGTTTTGATTTTTTATAAAGTCAAAATTTTGTACTAACTGTTTTAAGATTTTTTTTTTTATCTTCTGTGGACTTGGCTATTATTTCAAATGTTTTTACTATAGAACTGTCCTAATGTTCAAGGGTTATTCCCAAATTTATTATTAGATCTGTGACAAAATTGAACTGTTTATTTTCTCCGTGTAATAAGTGTTGAAAACCTTTGTCAAAATGACAAACAAATTTATATTTATCTAGACTAAAAATGTTTCGTTCTTTAAAATTGTATTCGAGATTTAAATAATTTAAACGCTTATGAGTTGAAAACAAGATTTTTAGAGATTGTTTCCTTTCAGATTTAAAATTTCATTTCTCTATGCAGCTCTTTTTTCTTCATAAGATATTTTCCTTGAGAGAGAATTTTTTTTATTCTTTAGACAATTTACAACATTAATAAAGACACAAAATTATTTTGATACATAAAGCATAATTGAATTCCCTAGTTACTACCTAATTTTTATTTTATCCATACTTTTATAATATTACTTTAAAGTTTACCATGTTCAGTAAAAGATAGGAATTATGCACCTTTGCTACACTAAAACTGACTCAGAGGGTACTGCGTCAAAGTAATATTTAAATTTTATATGTGAAAAAATTTAATTTTTATAGTAACACTAAAATCAACCATGCTCTAATACCAATACCAAAAGATAGGAGGAGGAAATACTAAAAGAAAGGAGGAGGATATAGGTAAAAAAGGTCTTCCTTTCTTCCTTTTTTTTCAATACCAAAAGAAAGGAGGAGGAAATACCAAAAGAAAGGAGGAGGATATAGGTAGTATAAACGAAATAGGGGAATATGAAATAGAAAGTATAAACGAAAGTGATTTCGATGACAACGAATCAATATATAGTATTGTTTCAGATCATGAAGAAGGAACATCGCAAAACAGCAGAATGTGAACATCAACGGATACAAAATAGGGGCAATGATCATATACCTTGCCATATATGTTATAGATATCCTGAAATAACAAAACGTTTTCAATGCGACATATGTTTTATATGTGCAAAAAAGCAATTTAATCTAGAACTTACATCAAAGAAACACAATATAGCTAATGAAAAACCAATATTACATGAAATAATAGAAAAACATGAAGCACAAATAAGGTTACTACAATTAGAACTAGATAATTTAAAACATGAAGTTACTTTATTAAAAGGAAAACAAAGGGGTTATAACTTAATCAAACCAGGAAGTACTTCTAAGGAAAAGGAAATAGAACAAATAGATAATCTTAATAACAGTATACAAGAAAATATAGATTTTTCAACAAACATAAATAAATATAACCCATCTCTTCTTACGGTAAACTATCGAATTTGGTTTGACAATAATAATTTCTTAGACACTATAGCAATAATAGATACAGGAAGTACTAAAAGTTTAATAGCACCTTCTGTAATACCTTTGCAATATCATACACCTTTAAACTACGTTATTCTTCGAAAACAGCTAATCAAAGTCTAATGACTTAAACCCACAAGTTACCAGATGAATCAATGATTCAATTCAAAGATTTTTCAGGAAATTATAGTTCTAAATATGAACTAGGACAATGCACAATTACACCAAAAGAAATAAAAAGTACAGAATTTTTACTAGGATTAAATTTTATCCCAAATTATCGAGGTAGTATTTCAATATCCAAAAATAGTATAACTTTTAGTAAACATAACTACACATTGCCTATAATCTACCATTCATACCAATCAGAGTTGGCTCGAAAGCATGATGGATAGGCAGAATTAGACTTTTTCAAACCAAAAAAGAAACATTTTTTACACCATAAAGAACAAAAAAAGGCCATATCAATTCTGGCATTTGAAACAATCAAGGAATTAAAAAAGGAAAAAGAAGTAAAATTCATTCCTTACCAAATTGTTTCAAAGCTAGAAAAAATACGATTAATTGGTGACGATATCACTAAAAATAAAATAAATTACATTTGCAAAATTAAGATTATAAATCCAGACATAACAATAAAAACAGCTAATATAGACTATTCTCCAACCGATGTCAAAGAATTTAAAGTACAAATCGAAGAAATGTTAAAACAAAATCTGATTAGAAAATCGGATAGTAAATACAGGTCTGCAGACTTTTTAGTCAGAAATCATTTTGAACAAAAAAGAGGGAAACCTAAAATAGTTTATAATTACAAATGATTAAATGACAATACAGAGGACGATGGCTATAACATTCCAAATAAAGAAACACTAATAAAATAAATACAAAACAAACGAATATTCAGCAAGTTTGATTTAAAATCAGGTTATAATCAACTAAAATTAGAAGAAGATTTTAAACCATGGACGGCATTCATGTGCTCAGAAGGGCACTTCGAATGGAACGTTCTAAGTTTTGGACTTAAAATAGCACCAGCCATTTTTCAAAGATTCATGGACACTATATTTAAAAAGTATGAATTTTGCTTGGTTTACATAGATGATATTCTAGTTGCTAGTAATAACATTAAAGAACATGAACAACACCTGAAAATAGTATTTCAAGAAATAGAAAGAAACGATTTAGTGGTTTCAAAAAAGAAAATGGAGTTATTCAAACAAAAAAACTCCTTTTTAGGATTGGAAATAGGAAATGGAAAAATTGAACTCCAACCTCATATTTCCCAAAAAATAATAGATTTTCTAGACAAATTTGATAGCAAAAAGAAAATTCAGGCATTTTTAGGATTAATTAATTACGCTTGAAAGTTTATTCCAAACCTAGCAAAGTTAGTAGGACCACTATATGGCAAAATTTCAAAAAATGGTGAAACACGATTCAATACAGAAGACATTAAGCTAGTTCAAAAAATTAAAGAAGAAATAAAAAGAGTAAGCCACTTAAACTACCCTTAGAAACAGATTACATCATCATAGAATGTGACGGATGTAAAGAAGGATGGGGAGTAGTTTTAAAATGTAAACCATCCAAATACAGTGATAGGTCAACAGAAAAAATTGCAGCTTATGCAAGCTGTAATTTTAATACAATAACTAGTTGGACATCTTTAGACTATGAAATACAAGCATTAATTAACACCTTAGATAAATATGGAATTCATCTAAATAAAGAATGCACAGTTAGGACAGATTGTGAAGCAATTGTAAAATTTATTTCAAACGAAAACTCTAAAAAGGCAAATAGAACTAGATGGTTAAATTTGCAAAACCTTATACAAGGCAATGGTTAAAATAAATTTTGAACATATAAAAGGTAAAAACAACCATCTTGCAGACATATTGTCAAGAAAACTATTATCAGTCTTTGATACTAATCAGCTTTGTTTGCAGGAAAGAAATATGATGAATGCAGAAGCAAGTAAAACAGTAAAGCATGAGCAATCTCCTGTAAATACAGTTCCTTATAGTTCGAACAAATGTGAAGAAATAAAAACCCCTTCAACCCACAGTCACAAACCAGTTTAAAAAGGGAAGAAAAATCTTCTTCTTCAGTACCCGATGATAGAAAAATAATGACCTTTGGTCAATACAGCTTACTCCAGTACAGTGATACGACTCAAGGAGGTTTAGACCCCTTATTCGTATATTAGATCATTCACAGCAATGTTTGCTTGACCATATATGGAACTTGCGAACAATTGAAACGAAAAAATGTCACAAACAAATAGTTGCTAACAGTCTGGCACACTACTTTTCAAAAATTCAGCAAAAGCCACTTTCAAAAAACTTTTTCTGTTACGTTGTTTTTCGAGCAAACTATACAGGTATCTTTAAACATTATAGCCAAGTTCAAATGGCTATTCAAAATTTCCAAAATTCAATTTTCAAAGGATTTTACAGTCTATAGGAAGCCCTTAGTGAAGCCCGAAATGCGTTTGGTCCAAATTTTTATTTGGATCCAGATTGCAAACAATCATATTCACAAACGACCTCTTCCACTCCACTATCATCCACAGACCTTATCGATAACCAAGCCTCACAACTAAATGATTGGCAACACCTCTATCAAAATAGTCAGGACCAAATAAACCATCCTCTCCAAAGAAATCAATTCCTTCAAGACTATTACCAAAAAAACAACATATATCCAGAAGACCGGTGAACTACTGGAACAAAGAATAACGCAACTTGTACAAGAAAGAAATGAAATGCTAGCTAAACGACCTAAAAGGCACAGAAACTTAACCCAACAACAACTTTCTAATCATCTAAAATTGAAACCTACTCCAATTTTAGAAGAATTATATGAAATAATAGGCACAGACATCAAGATAAAAATAGAAAATATGGTAAACGACAGATGGACATGACACTTAGCAAACCTCCAGCAGTTTCTGAAGAATTATTACAAAAAGATTAAAGGACATCGGTTCAAAGTGGTTCAAGATAGAAGATCTAACATGTTGCATGTTCAAGATGACAGTCAAACGTTACCAAACGATATGGATGAAGTTATTGACTTATTCCATCATGGGATGCTTTCAAGAATCACTCTCCATAATCCCATTGAAGAAACAATTCTACAGAGATTTGGAAGAAGATTTTCCCTGGTAGCTTAACAGTATTTGAAGATTTTTCCACGAATAATAATATGCATAAATTCAACCACTCCATTCTACTGTTTTGATTCAAACCATACAATTAAACGAGCAAAACACAGGATGGCTATTTTTAAACATTTAGGCTGCACTAGACAACATGCTTCTAGAAGTTTACAATGTTACTACCTACATTATGAAGGCAATCCTATTTGGTTTGAGGCAAACAAACCATGGGAATTCCAACAGTCAATTACCACAATAAGCCCTCCACCCAATTGGAAAGAGCTAGTGTTACAGTCAGAAAGTCCACACTATCAGATATGGGGAGAAATGGAGCTAAAAATCCTATATCCTAACAACGATGTGATAATTTATGATCGATTATCCTCCGAAAACGAGTTAGAAGACGGTCTAGAACTAGACGAAAGTAGAAGAATCTTGAGAGAAGATAGTCTAGAATATATGGCAGAAACAGACTAAAGGGATAAGGGATAGCTAAGCACATACCTAAAAAAGATGGCTGACAAGAATAATCCACTTTATTCTCACTCAACAAGCATAATCTCTAGAATATTATGCGCTGGCATTATATTTATCATTGCTATATTAAAGTATTGTAAGTGCGGAATATTATAACCGCCTAGTGTATGTTTTTGTAAACCGGAAGTACCGGGTAAATTACTATAATTATGTGTGTAAATAGCTCATAGAAATATACCTGAGCACTTAGAAACTCTGTAAGCTTTTCGTTCAATCTAATGGCAGCGTATACTTATCTTTTCATTTCTCTGTGCAAAGCTTCTTTATTCCTGTTTTGCTTCATAATTTAAGAGAGAGAGAGAGAAATATGTATAAAAAACTCTCGGTTCTTCTGCAACGACTGCGCGTCTTCTAAGCTATACACCGCTCCGCCGCACAGAAGCATTCAAGCTTTCTCGAATCTATACAAAGGAAATAGACCAAGGTATGAATTTCTATGACTTGACCATTTTCTTAATTTCTTTAATTAGAATGATGATTTATAGCCTTGTAGGCTATGTTTTAGGATTATTTGTTAATATGATAGAAGATATCTTCATCTTGTATGATCAAGTGAAGAATTTATAATAATAATAAAAAGACTTATTTTACCTATATCCTCCTCCTTTCTTTTGGTATTGAAGCTTAGGTAAGCATCTCCTTCTTCTTCTCCATCTCAATCTCTTTCCAATTTCATAAATTTCCTATAACCTAATTTAGGAAATTATTGTTTATGATCTTAGATTGGAGCTTTTAGAGTTGAGATTGAAGAGTGGTTGATCTTCCTTTGTTTTCAAGCTTCTCCTTCATTGTTTTTGGGTTTAAAGGTGATTTTTTGAACTCACATCTATGTCTATATCTTTGATAGTTGTTAGGTAGTGATTCCGAGCATCTATTCCTTGTCCATTTGCTTTGGATTGAATTGGTTTTATGAATATTTCAATTTTCGGTGTTTTGAAGTTAAAACTTTAAAAATCCTAGCTTTGATGTTTGATCGTGCTTTTGGTGGCGTATCGAAGAGCCTATAGGGTTGGGTTGCCAATTAGCGTAAACCCCTAGCGCCCATCACTCGACTGATCGCAAATTGTTTTGGATTTTTCCCCATGGGGGCTAGGCTGAGAATAATGGAATTTCCAGTTCAGTCGACTGAACTAGAAGGTCAGTCGAATGAACCGAACCCAGGAGGTTTCCTGAGCCAGTATCAGTCGACTGACCACTTTGGGTCAGTCGACTGAGCCTAGAAACCGAAAGTTTTGCAGGCATGATTCAGTCGACTAACCACCTAGGTTCAGTCGACTGAACCTGGAAACAGAAAATTTCCAGGATTTGTATCAGTTGACTGACCACCCTGGTCCAGTCGACTGAATCTGTTGTCTCTACCTATTTTGCCTTTTGTGTTTGAATTTCCAATTTTTAATCGATTCTTGTTTCTCCAATTTGTTTTTATCACCTTTGTTGACTTTGATAACTTTTTTTTGGGATTTTTAGGGAATATCCATTTTAATGGATTTGGTATCGATTTCTTTGGATTTAATTCACATCTTTGTATGTGACTTTTGGGTGATTGATTGTTTCTACAATCATTTTGTGACTAGTCACTTTGAAATACAAAGGTTTCTATATTAGTAGTAAATATCAAAACTCTTTCATTAAAATGATTCCAACTCTACTTTTAATACAATGCTTATTTATAAAACCATTTTCCAACCTATTAGTATATACAAACCTTCCCCTCATTCGTTCGAGAAATCCAATTAAACGACTTAGCAAAGCAAGTGGTATGAAACGCTTGCGTTTACTTTGTCGATTAATTCTTAGACTTGTTCGATTGAAACTCTTGTGACAAATTTTGAGTGGAAATCTATCATTTGTTCGTAAATATTTAAGTTAAGCCAGTGGTTATGGGACATGAAGCTAAACTCGTTTATTTACTAGCTTAGTGTAATTGACACTTCTTGATGATCGATGATGATCATTTTATGATTTAGACTTGCGATATGCAATGTCTTATTGGCCACGTGGGGGACTATACCTTTTCTTATTGAGTTTCACCTCATTTCTTTTATAGGCTAACGACCAATGCATTCATTGGATTTTCGACTCATTTTTGTGGGCAAGCGACCCATGTTCTTTTATGGAGTTCGGTTCATCGGGCGTAACGCTGTACTACGTCGTTGTTCTGAATTATTTGAGTTTCAGGTTCCTTGGGCGTACCAATATTGTACGACTACGTCGTTGTACCGGCTCTATAGTTAGCGACCCGTTTGTGATACACGTGTTGGTGAGTTTTCACGCTCCTGTTTTGTGATAGGTCTCCCCCTCTTTGTGATTTCTGGACTTTTAGTTGATGATTTCTAGTATTTGTGATTGGCATTGATATTTTTGTCAATATCTATGGTATGGTGAATAAAATAAAGAATATGACATTCTTTTTGATGTTTTGAGATTTTTTGAGATACTGTATGATTTTGGTTGATTTTCTAATGTATACTTTTTGTAGTATGGCATTATTGTTATCATACTTTTTTGTCATATCTCTTCTTATATCTTATTTTATCTGATATTTATAGCTCGACTTATCCATTCATTATTTTCTTACTAAATAATACTCGGGTCAGACCGAGATGTTACAGGTGCTTCAGCTTGACTCGTCTTCTGGGAACATTATCTGACTTTTGACTAACTACTCTAGTTTAGTAGTTTTTGTTGTTATACATACGAGATAGAGACTCCTTGATATATACATATTCTTTTGTCTAGCACTTGTATCTATTTCTTTTATGATGTTGTGGTTCTTGTATGACCACTACTCTGATGTACACTTCTATAAGTTATATTCATATCTATTTCTGCCTTTGTGATATGAATATCTTGACTGATTTATGTTATGTTTATTTCTATATTTATTTCCGAAGACCACATAGCCATTGTGTAGTAGCTTTGAGTTTGTATCGGTATGCCGGATTTTCTCTTGAAATGAAACGCATGTTATACTATCTGACATATCAGTGCTTGCACAAAGCAATCACACGGATGATCGCTCCTCAACAGCCTTATTCTTCGTGCTAGTTGATTGCGTTACTCCGTAGCGTCCTTGGCTAGCATGAGTATAGAGGTGGGGCGTCACAG
The DNA here is from genome assembly GCA_030765085.1 of Allium cepa. NCBI lineage: Eukaryota > Viridiplantae > Streptophyta > Magnoliopsida > Asparagales > Amaryllidaceae > Allium > Allium cepa. Next base: position 395,919,267 of record CM060938.1, on the reverse strand, counting down.
CTTGAGTTTTCACGCTCTCGTTTTGTGATAGGCCTCCACTCTTTGTGATTTCTGGACTTCTAGTTGATGATTTCAAGAATTTGTGATTCATCAAATTTGTGACTAGCATTGATATTTTTGTCAATATTTGTGGTATGGTGAATAAAATAAAGAATATGACATTCTTTTTGATGTTATGAGATTTTTTGAGATATTGTGTGATTTTGGTTGATTTTCTAATGTATACTTTTTGCATTATGGCATTATTGTTATCATACGGTTTTGTCATATCTCTTCTTCTATCTCATTTTATCTGATATTTATAGCTGGACTAATCCGTTTATTATTTTCTTGTTAAATAATACTCGGGTCAGACCGAGATGTTATAGGAGCTTCTTCTTGACTCATCTTCTGGGAACATTATCTGACTTTTGACTAACTACTCTAGTTTAGTAGTTTTTGTTGTTATACATACGAGATAGAGACTCCTTGATGTATACATATTCTTTTGTCTATCACTTGTATCTATTTCTTTTGTGATGTTGTGGATCTTGTATGACCACTACTCTGATGTACACTTCTATGTGTTATATTCGTATCTATTTCCGCCTTTGTGATATGAATATCTGTGACTGATTTATGTTATGTTTATTTCTATATTTATTTCCAAAGACCATATAGCCACTGTGTAGTAGCTTTGAGTTTGTATCGGTATGTCGGATTTCCTCTTGAAATGAAATGCATGTTATACTATCTGACATATCGGTGCTCGCACAAAGCAATTACACGGATGGTCACTTCTCAACATCCTTGTTCTTCGTGCTAGTTGACGGCATTACTCCGTAGTGTCATTGGATAGCGTGAGTATAGAGATGGGACGTCACAACTTGGTATCAGAGCCAAACTTCTAAACAATGTAGAATAATCTTGCAAGGATCATTGTCCTATGTCCTTCTTAGGAGTCGTGCCTTAGGATTTAACCGAGTCTTAGGACCCGTTCTATCATATTTTCTTTTATGATCCCTTGTTTTATCAATCATGATTGTTTGATATTCATTTATTAGAATAACCATTTTATTCTTTCTTTCTTTCTTAAAGAAGAGAAATGGTTAGACCAGGCCGTACCAACGCTGGTCAATCTAGTGCTGCTCTCCAGGATGGAGTATTCATGTCTGCCCAGCAGCTTTTTGATCTTGTAAAGAATGCTCAAGATATCGGACCGTTCCAGAGCCTACTCATCCTAGATCTGGATTTGCACGCTTGTGCAGAGACTATACCGATTTGGGTGGAAGGCCATTCAAGGGATCCGAAAGTGTTATAGAAATCCAAGTTTGGCTTAGATCCTGCGACCGCATCTTTTCTCGCATGAATCTTGTTGATCTCCATCGAGTCCAAGTGGCTTCTAGCATACTCCAAGAAAGAGCGTTAGATTGGTATGAGCTTTTGGTTTCGGAGATTATTGAAGCGGATCTTACTTGGGAGCAATTTCAAGAAAGGTTTGAGTTAAAATTTGTGCCGGAAGCTAAAAAGGTAACTTCGGCCCGGCGTTTTATTGACCTTGTTCAAGGTGAATCTTCTTTGACGGATTACGTCGCATCTTTTGAATCTCTCTTTAAATATGGGGTCGAGTATATTAATACCCCATTGAAGAAAAATCAAAGGTTTGTCTATGGGTTGAATAAGAACCTTAAAAAGCTTTTACTTCTAAAACTAGAAGTTTCTTTCGATCAGCTTATTGATATCGCTCTTCGACTTGAAGAGGTCGATAATGAAAGTGATGTTGAAGTTGTGGGTGTCAAATAGAACTTCAACAATAACATGAAGAGGCCTATTAAATTCAAAGGCCCCAATCCCAACAAGAAAGGGAAGCAACAAACACTAGTAGCAAAGACTCCTACCTCTAGTCGTGGACAATGCTACAACTGTGGTTCCACGGACCATTATGATAATAAGTGTCCAAAACCTCTCTTTTGTCGTTATTGCAAAGATTCGGGTCATCTTATATCTACATGTCCCATACTTCAAAGTAGGAGAGAGGGAGAGCTGAATGTTGTGCAAGCTCCTTGTAACACTTCTCTTGGTCAAGGTATTTTTCGTTCTATCCTTGATGGCATTAATTTGTTTCGTGATTACCTTGTTCGAGTTCGCTTTGATATGGGTTCATCTCATTATTTTATATCAAAAGGACTTGTGGATTCTTTTTCTTTAGACACTTTGGGCTTGGTGATTACACTGAGAATTGCGAATTCGGTAGGTGGATCCGCAACACTCAATTTACTTTGTAAAAATGTTGAGCTTATTTTACGTGATTATTCTTTTCAAGCTGATTTGCATGTTATACATTACTTAGGCTTCGGAATTGATTTTTGCAAAATGATTGGCTTAATTATTATGAAGTCCATATCCTATGTCCCGAGTAGACTATCCATCTTCGACATTTTCAATCTGTTAAGTAGATTTCTATTTTTCTAAATGATTTTGATTCCAATCTGGTGGCATTATTTTATTTTCTAGACCCACTTGTTGAGGAAAATGTTATTTCTCTCATTCAAGTAGTTTGTGAATTTTTTAGTATATTTGAGCTTGTCTTAGGATTATCACCTAAGTAATCTTTTGTGTGGTGCAAGGGTCTTTTCAGCTCGACCTTGCCACTAGTTTTCATCAGCTACGAGTTGTGGGGGATAACTTCCCCTTTACCACAATCCGCACTCGTTATGACTCTTATGAATGACTCGTGATGTCATTCGGATTGTCCAGCTTATTTCATCTATCTTATGAATCGAGTATTCTATGAATATTTCGATGAGCCCATCCTTATATTCTATGGTTATGGACGAAAACTGCAATTTAAAATTTGCAAATATTTTTAATCGGATATTTATAAGTATAGTTGGATTTTGTTCTTAAAATGAGCAAAGAATATTCGTAAAGTTTTAAGATACATATTTATCATATAGAAGATGATTTTGTGTTGTTTTTCCCATTGAGTGCTTTAAAAATTCTGATCGATGCGCTTGATCAACGTTATCGATAAGAATCCCCTAAACGCTATAATGAGACAATCAGACACAGTAAATTGACTTAGAATAAGTAATTTTTTCTACAAAAATGATTTCATAAAGTTATTTGTAATTTTGAAAGTTTTATCTATTTGGGAAAGAGGATCATTTAAAATAACTTCTTTCCGATGCTCCTAATTCTTGTGATTCCCAAAGGGAACCAAGACTTCACTGTTTGTACTGATGCTAGTCGTATTGGTCGGGGTGCTGTTCTCTTGCAAAAGAGAACGTTCTATCATTTATGCTTTTATACAATTAAAGTCTATCAAGACTAGGTATGCCACCGTGATCTAGTGTTCGCGGCTATTGTTTTCACTTTTAGAATTGGCATCATTATCTTTGGGAGAGAAATTTGTTCTCTACACCGAACATAAATCTTTGGAGTATTTATTTTCTCCAAAGGAACTTAATTTGCGTCCACGTCGTTAGCTCGAGTTCCTTGCATCCTTTGATCTTGATATTCTTATACTTTGGAAAGGGAAATCGTTTTGCCAATGCCCTTAGTTGTAAACAACAAATGGTTGTTTCTTTGATGATGTTCGAATGGAATGATCTTTTGACAGGTTCATCTGATGTACCGTTATTGTACTACGCCGTTGTCCTATTTATTTGAGTTTAGGGTACATTGGACGTACTGTTATTGTACTACGTCGTTATTCCGAATTATTCGGACATACGGTTATTGAATTCGTCGCTTCACCGGCTCGATTTTCTGCTATTCATGACATTTTTCCACCTCTCTCAACTACGGAAATGCCTTATGGATTCCGATTCTATTCTTGAGCCCGGTGTTATTGAAGGAATTGAAGTTTCACCTAATTTGACTTATGAGCGAACACATCCGGACTAACTCTCTCGTGCTCTTTAGGGTGAACTTCTTACGTCAAAATTTCTTTTGTGTTGATATGCTTTTATGGTTGTTACTTTTTATATTCTTCTTAAGTATTGCAAGGACGCAATTTCATTAAGGAGGGGAGTCTGTAACAACCCACGTATTTTACGATTGTATATTTAAATATAGCATCGTTAATTGGATTTAAGTCTGAAATGCTACTTTTTTCAAACAGTCAAATTAGGACTCGATACCCCTTCCATTGAGTCCAAAATTCCATTTGCGACCTTTTTGAGTATGAACATCGACATGTTTGGAGTTAGCTTGAATTTTGACGTTTTCACTTAGGGCTTTGGGTTTGGGTTTCAGCCCAATAACTTAACATAAGACCCTACCTCCACCCCCTCTCCTCTTCATTCATTCTTATTTCCTAACACTTCAAGCTTTAAGCAAAATGGGGGGAGAGAAAAGAGATTAGGAATTCCTAAGCCCTAGCTTTATTTGCAAATCCAAGTTTTAGCTCCAAAATCAAAGAAAAGCTAGGTAAGCATCTCCTTCTTCTTCTCCATCTCAATCTCTCTCCAATTTCAGAAATTTCCTATAACCTAATTTGAGAAATTATTGTTCATGATCTTAGATTGGAGCTTTTAGAGTTGAGATTGAAGAGTGGTTGATCTTCCTTTGTTTTCTAGCTTTCCCTTCATTGTTTGTGGTTTTAAAGGTGAGCTTTTGAACTCACATCTATGTCTATATCTTTGATAGTTGTTAGGTAGTGATTCCTAGCATCTATTCCTTGTCAATTTGCTTTGGATTGAATTGGTTTTATGAATATTCCAATTTTTCGTGTTTTGAAGTTAAAACTTTAAAAATCCTAGCTTTGATGTTTGATCATGCTTTTGGTGGCGTATCGAAGAGCCTATAGGGTTGGGTTGCCAATTGGCGTAAACCCCTAGCGCCCATCACTCGACTGATGGCAAATTGTTTGGGATTTTTCCCCATGGGGGCTAGGCTGAGAATAATGGAATTTCCAGTTCAGTCGAATGAACTAGAAGGTCAGTCGACTGAACCGAACCCAGGAAGTTTCCTGGGCCAGTATCAGTCGACTGACCACTTTGGGTCAGTCGACTGAGCATGGAAACCGAAAGTTTCCAGGCATGATTCAGTCGACTGACCACCTAGGTTCAGTGGACTGAACCTGGAAACATAAAGTTTCCAGGATTTGTGTCAGTTGACTGACCACCCTGGTCCAGTCGATTGAATCTGTTGTCTCTGCCTATTTTGCCTTTTGTGTTTGAATTTCCAATTTTTAATCGATTCTTGTTTCTCCAATTTGTTCTTATCATCTTTGTTGACTTTGATAACTTCTTTTTGGGGATTTTTGGGGAATATCCATTTTGATGGATTTGGTATCGATTTTTTTGGATTTAATTCACGTCTTTGTATGTGAATTTTTGGTGATTGATTGTTTCTACAATCATTTTTGTGACTTGTCACATTGAAATACAAAGGTTTCTATACTGGTAGTAAATATCAAAACTCTTTCATTAAAATGATTTTAACTCTACTTTTAATACAAAGCTCGTTTATAAAACCGTTTTCCAACCTATTAGTATATACAAATCTTTCCCTCATTCGTTCGAGAAATCCAATTAAACGACTTAGCAAAAAAAGTGGTATGAAATGCTTGCGTTTACTTTGTCGGTTGATTCTTAGACTTGTTCGATTGAAACTCTTGTGACAAATTTTGAGTGGAAATCTATAATTTGTTTGTAAATATTTAAGTTAAGCCAGTGGTTATGGGACATGAAGCTAAACACATTTATTTACTTGCTTAGTGTAATTGGCACTTCCTGATGATCGATGATGATCATTTTGTGATTTAAACTTGCGATATGCGATGTCTCTTTGTCCACGTAGGAGACTATACCTCGTTTTATTGAGTTTCGCCTCATTTCTTTTATAGGCTAATGAACTATGCATTCATTGGAGTTTCGACTCATTTTTGTGGGGTAGCGACCCATGTTCTTTTATGGAGTTCGGTTCATCGGGCGTAACGCTGTACTACGTCGTTGTTCCGTATTATTGGAGTTTGGTTCATCGGGAGTAACATTGTACTACGTCATTGTTCCGTATTATTGGAGTTTGGTTCATCGAGCGTAACGGTGTACTACGTCGTTGTTCCGTATTATTGGAGTTCAGTTCATTGGGTGTAACGTTGTACTACGTCGTTGTTCCGAACTATTTGAGTTTCAGGTTCCTCGAGCGTACCGATATTGTACTATGTCGTTGCACCAGCTCTATGGTTAGCGACCATGGGTTAGCGATCCGTTTGTGATTCACCTGTTGGCAAGTTTTCACGCTCCCGTTTTGCGTTTGGCCTCCCCCTCTTTGTGATTTCTGGACTTCTAGTTGATGATTTTTAGAATTTGTGATTCACCAATTTTGTGATTGGCATTGATATTTTTGTCAATATCTATGGTATGGTGAATAAAATAAAGAATATGACATTCTTTTTGATGTTATGAGATTTTTTGAGATATTGTATGATTTTGGTTGATTTTTTAATGTATACTTTTCGTAGTATGGCATTATTGTTATCATACGTTTTTGTCATATCTCTTCTTCTATCTCATTTTATCTGATATTTATAGTTAGACTGATCCATTTATTATTTTATTATTAAATAATACTCGAGTCAGACCGAGATGTTATGGGTGCTTCTGCTTGACTCATCTTCTGGGAACATTATCTGACTTTTGACTAACTACTCAAGTTTAGTAGTTTTTTTTGTTATACAAATGAGATAGAGACTCCTTGATGTATGCATATTCTTTTGTCTAGCACTTGTATCTATTTCTTTTGTGATGTTGCGGATCTTATATGACCACTACTCTGATGTACACATCTATATGTTATACTCATATCTATTTCTGCCTTTGATATGAATATCTGTGACTGATTGATGTTATGTTTATTTTTATATTTGTTTCCAAAGGCCACATAGCCACTGTGTAGTAGCTTTGAGTTTGTATCGGTGTGTCGGATTTCCTCTTGAAATGAAATGCATGTTATACTATCTGACATATCGGTGCTCGCACAAAGCAATTACACGGATGGTCGCTCCTCAATAGCCTTATTCTTTGCGCTAGTTGATGGCATTACTCCGTAGTGTCCTTGGCTAGCGTGAATATAGAGGTGGGGCGTCACAACATTCCTCCAGCCCGTCCCAAGAAAAGTCATGCGATTCACATTCACCCCTTTCTTTTCTTCCTTTCTTTTCTCCTTTCTTTTTTTTCCTTTCTTTTTTTTCTTCTTCTTGAACGGACCAAGGCCCAACGCCCTAACCAGCCCGCAACTCCTTCCTTGCTTCCCCAAATGGCTGCTCCTTCCCTTGTGCACGCACTAACATTATCTTGTCGTGCACGTACATGAACCTTCCTAGCCACTAACGACCTATTCGACATCACCCCCACGACCACCTCGCCGTCCTCGTCACCTGGCACCATCGCCCATCCCTTTGAGTCACCCAAACGAATCACGACAACCCCACCTTCGCTTCGACCATACCCAGATCGCAAACCTTAAACTGCCACCGCGACCCACAAAACTCTACCAGTCAACTCGCCTTCTCCTCCTAAGTCTAAAACCACCTTCCGTCTTTTGACTCAAGGGCCGAAACATGAATATTTCCTAACCCTAGTTTAAAGCTTCCACTATACTTGATTTTGAGAAACTCCAGACATGGTCATGCCTTTCGTAAATCATACAAGATGGAAGCCTTAGATGAGTTAGGATTTTTAAAATCTATTTGGGAATTTTTCGATGAATAGATTTTGATAAATTTATTTATGATGTTTTTTATGTTCATGTTTTTCTTTTTCACTGTCTAGGTGGGAGGAAGTACTTAAAAGTTGATGGGTATGAGTTTTGTGGGATTGTTTTAGGATAGAATGGGCTAGAATTAAAGGATAGGGTGGCTGAAGAGAAAGAATGGTGGTTGGGGTAAAATCGATGGAAATAATTTATTAAATATCCAAAATATCTATCTATGAATTTTGGATCCCAATCGAGGCATGCCGCTTGGCATTCCTAATGTTATGCCCCTATTTTGAACGAAATGGAACAAGTTCCGAAACCTAATTCGATCACATGGAGAAGATATCTTTTTAAACTCAATTATTATATTAAATTTTCGATATTAATTTCAATGTGTTTCTATCTTGTACGATCAAATGATAACTCCAAATGCTACGCAATTTGAAATTCGATAATAATACATAAAAACGGATCCAATGGATCTGGTTTCATCGAAATCCAAGACCGTACCCTGGAAGGCTATTTCTACTTGTTACTTTAAAACGGGTAAATTTAAAATTAGTTAAATCACTTTTTAAAACCAATTTAAATGTTTCATTATCTTTATTCTTATCAATTGAATTTAAAAAAGCTTTGAAATAATTTTTATCTAACTTATAACTCAATATCCCATTATTTTACCAATTTCTTATTATATTAACAATTAAATTATCCAATAAATCATTATATTTGAAATTCAAGTTATTAAATCCTTAAAATTAACTTCTAAATATTTAAAATCAATTAAATATTACAATTTCAAATCACTAAAATTCTAGATCGTTACATTCTTCCCCTTTTAAAAGAATTTCATCCCCGAAATTGCCAAGGTAAGACGAATGGCCCAAAACCCATTAATTTTCCCAAAACCAATCAGTTGAAACAACTTCCAAAATCAATTTGTTGAAACCATATTATCACTTTTTCTAATTTCCAACTTCATCCATAGATTCCAAATAATATTATTTACTCAATCATTTCAAGTTATAATCCAAAAATCAAATTCTTGTTACTAAAAATTTTCTTCAAAGTTTTCTGACTCCTTAAATTTTTGAAAAATTTCGCTAGCGTCTCCTTTGCGTGGCTAGATCAGAACAACTACAAATTTGCTGCTTTGGGCCCAAATCAGCAAAAGAAAACATAAGCCAAGTGGCTCAATCATAAAACCATCAAATCAAATGAGAATATGCACATGTGCCTTTTTATTTGGGCAACCCAGTTTTATTTATGAAATCAAATGCATAAAATTTACTCTTGCTTTTAAATATCTACATCCCATTTACCAATGATATCCAACATATAATTCAAAATCATTTTATTCTGCATTTCAATTTCCAATATTTGCTTTACTTAAGTCTGTATGATGTACATATATCACCCGTATGCAATATCAAATTTGATCGCTTGCTCGATCACACAATTTCACTTCTAAACTAGTATATTTCACACGACTCTCTAGTGCTCGAATAGAGTGAAAAATCCTAAATCGGATAGATATAAATTGTCTTTAATTTCTATGCTCGAATCTGGATAAATCATCATGCGAATAAAATAATATACCTATAATTTACGTATTTATTTCCAATTGATTTCTTATCCACACCAACTTCCTTTTGTTCACATTTATTCTATTTACAATCAATTATTCTCAATCCATTATTCATATCCCGGTTTACTTGCTATATTTTCCAATTCCAATTATCTCTTGAGAAGATTCTCGTCAAATTTTCGTAAGTCAATTATAAACCTTTTATACAGAAGTTCTTAGATTAATTACCACTTCACTACTTAAGTCCTTATCCATTTTAATTAAATTCAATTTCATTTTCAACATTCAATTTTAGCCATCCACATTCCAAACTATTTTCCGTTTACTAATTAATTTAATTAGTTTCTTCCATTAATTTATTCCAAATCTCAATAAATTCCCTTTTCCTAATTCATTCCCAAATATTTTATTTAACCTAACTTGGGCTAAATTTTCAAAATTCACTTTATTAGTTCAATTCAATTCACTTAGTCGGTTCACTTCACTAATTTATTATACTACCACAATCACTTTCATTTCACTTTTCTCAAGTTAAATTTAATCTCTTGTCTCAATTTCACAATTTCTTTTCTTATCTATATCATTTCTCAAATTTATAAGTTTGAAACTTATCTTTGTTTATTTCACAAACACTTAGATAACAAACTTCAGAATCTAAACACCCGGTTTTATTTCAAATCAATTTGAAATCTTATACATACACATTTCATTTTTATATCAAATCAAAATTTTAAATTTATTAAAATCAAAAACTTGTTTACCAAACCAAGACTCCAATAGCAAATCATTATGGTAGCAATCCATTACTTTGAAACTTAAAAATGAACACCGACGATGTCGCGGTCATCATTGGAATTATTTTCCAACGACAGAAGTGAGTTCAGTGCTTTTATTTCTTTTAAAAACCATTTTTAAATTTTTTATTCAAAAGTCATTCCAAAATAATACAATCATTATTATTTTTCCAAAAAACTTTGAGACACATTTCAAAATTTTCAGGACTTAGGTTCAAAACTTCTCAATATAAATCCATTTTAATTTATAAGTCACATTTATAAATTTACTTACATAATTTCACCTCCTTAAAACATTTCACAAATGTTTTATCATTGTTTATTTTATAATAAACATCTTTTATTAAGGCACAACAATCAATTAATGATAGTAATCGGTATTATCATTCCTAACAACCAAACACGCTATATAATAATAATTTCTGAAAAATTATTACTTTATATATAAAATATAATCCAGGTAAAATTATTTCATTTACCCTATTTCAAAACAATACCATGTCGAATTGTTCTATTCAAGTGTATAGAGATTCCTATTAATGACGTTAACTACCCGTATCGACCAGAATCCATAAGCCACTTAACAAATCAACCAACTTGATATAAAATATTTTTATATCACTAACAAATACACGCTTATATATATACACTCAAACTCATTCTAGGGTGCTACTGACCATATCTCTAATGAGTAATCCCCACTAAAGCCAAGGTTCTGGTTTAACCTTTGGCTTTGATACCAAATTGTAAAAACCGGGATTTTCGACGCTCGAAAATCGACATCAATATATCCACTGTATCACATGCCGAGCAATCGAATGCCGGAAAACCTGATTGTTAAGGTGAAGAAGAAAAGAGATAGAAGAAAATAGAAACAATAACATAGATTCTCACAATCTCAACGGAATAATTTATAATAAATAATAACATATCTTTATACAAAAAGAAATATAAATGTAATTTATACATACCATCATCAGAGTACAACAATCAACAAATCAATACTGGACAGTTATAATAACTTGTCCTCGCCAGTGCTGACTATACATCATACACACACGGCGAAAATAACCAAGTACGTGAAATACATCTGAAATTCTCCAGCTCGTCTCTTGAACTCCACAGCATCCTAACCTAATTCTGCAATACTCGGTCTGACCCAAATATTATAATAAAATAACACCCGAGTTAGTATGAAAAACCAGCATGAGAAAACACATTCAATTTGAATTTTATTATATTTCAAAAATCTTTTGAAAAAACAAAGGTATCTCGTAAGACCACGCCACACATAAAATCGACGGGTTTTTACCTTACGATAACCAAAGAAATTTTATATCAAATCATATAATATTATAATAGTCTATAGAATATAAACATTAAATAGATGAAATGCTTGCATATCACATTTTAGCATAATTGGTATATAATCAAAACTGTATGGCGCTTATTGGAGAATGGATTCCATACTATGACTAGGTAAGGAACTACTTTCCGATGAGTGCATCTCTAGATCAATGCACCCCGGTCTGACAAGAACATTATGTACCCTGTGTAACAACCCATACTTTTAAGCATTTAAAAGTATTAATTAAATAAGATTTTTTTAATAAAATTGTTAAAAACAAAAAAAAGATTTTACTGATAAAAAATTAAATTATAATAAAAGTTATGAGCTTAAGTAAAACTTCTACTAGTGAAACATGTTTGAAATAATGTAAGGACGATAACAAATGCTAATGTGTATTTTATAACATTGGTTTGAGTGAACAATTGTAAATTTTTAATTGATTGGAATAATAAATGTTAATAAAGAAAAATAAATGTTTCTTTATTAAAGAAGAAATCATATGTTTACTTATTTGAAATTTTTGGTCGCTTATAGATTGATTGTAGAGACACGAAACCATTATTTGGTAAGAAATGTATAATTCCTATTTGTATCCAATAGTGTATGATATGTTCAAATTACTATTAGATAGGAAATAATTATTCCATTTTTCATTACATTTATTTTGTCCATTTTGAAATTCATCTTTGTAAACAATTGAAACTACTGTAATTGAACAATTTCAGTTAATGGTAGAGAGTACGCCAAATTGTAAATTAATAGGTGTAATTAATCAAAGCTTATGTTTTATGAAAATATAAGGAAAATTGATTTAGTGAAAAGAACATTTATATCAAATAAAATGAACGTTTCATTTGTGAATGCAGGTTTAACTTCATTAAAATAAATAATAGAATGATTGATTTAAAGGAAGAAACATATGCATATTTGAATTATGTTTTAGCATATAGATGGATTACAAGAGTAGAAAAATAATTTATTTAAGTAAGTTATTTATTACTCTCTGTATAAACAACAAATCTATAAACTTGTTTAAATGAATAAAGGAAACAATTATTGTATTTTTCATCCATTTTAGCTGTCTATTTTGAAATCTAACTTTGTATGTAATTGCAATTAATGTAATTGAAATATTTCAATTAGAAGGGAAGAAAACGTAGATTGCAATTAATAGATTTAATAAAAATAACGCACCTTTTGTGTCAAACGGGATGGATGTTTTATTGGAAATAAAAGACCATTTTGGTAAAACCAAATTGAACATTTTCATCTTAGGGTAAGCACTTTTATTTATTATGCATAGATATAAAAAAAATGAATGCGTACAAATTTGAATATTATTTGAGTTAATGAATGCGTACAAATTTGAATATTATTTGAGTTAATGAAGTTAATTTGTTACGTTTCACCAATTGAATTTCAAAAGGGTTGTGCGATGTACATGGTCCCTTTATTTCTTTTGTTATTAATTGTTGCATGTATGTTTTTAAATAGTTATTTCATTATTAATACTTGATCTGTTCATTTCTCCTTCTATTTAATACCTGAGCCTAGACTGTTAGTTTGTATTTAATTCTTGCCACCTTGTTTTCACGTATACAAAATTTCACTTTCTTTGGTTTGCAAACTTTTCAATTTCTACGTACATTTCTTTACGCATTATTAATGCCTGAAGCTTTCAAATTAAAACGTGACATTTATTTTTGTCTCTCCACCTCAATTTCCTAATTATTAAATAACCTGCAGCTTATTTCATTCGTTTATAGTATATATTAGTGTTCTTTTTTTTTGTTAAGTTTTATTGGATTTGTTTTAGACTACTCCTAGTAAACCAAGAGACCTTAGAAAACCTAAGAGACTTCGGTTCCTTCCTTTTCTCACATTTTGGTCGTCTATTTTTCTATCTGACTAAAATCAAGTAGGTACAAAAAAATTCCTCATTTGAGAAACTTTCTGGTTACTCTTCTTCTTCTTCCTCAAATCTACAGAAAACTCCAAACTTCAAAAGTCCTAAATCTCCAAATCAAATTCCATCCTTCCTCCTTTAAAATCGTAGCTTACCTCGCTCCTCTTACCGCCACCCACCTCCATCACCACCCACAACCCATAGGCAAAGAACCACCTTTCCTCTTCTTATTTCTCTTTTTCCCTTCCCTTTTCCCTCTTCCTTCCCCTTATTTCCATGGCTTCTATATTTCACTAAACTACTCCAAATCAAATATATGTATTTTTTGAAAACGTGTATAATTTCAATGGCAACTACTTTGTTTTTGAACTTTTCTTTCTATTTCGAATATTTCAATATTAAAAACTCCATTTTTCAAGTCCTTTCTCGGGTTCAATTTTGAATGAAAATACCCCATATTGTATCAACTATATCTCCTTCAGAAATTTACCCAATTATGTGTTTCTTATTTTCAAACCATTTATTTTTCTAATTGCTTAAACTTTTATTTAGATCAGTTCTTCAAATTCCCTAATTTTCTATGCAAAAAACTCAAATCTTTTCATAGTGTATTTGAATACAGATTTTCAACTCAGAAAACACCTCTGTTTGTTTTGACCATAACTTCCACTTAATAGAAGCTTTTTAAGTGATTCTTTTTTTGCAATTGGAGAGAAAAGAATTTGCAACAACATTCTAGTTAGTCACTTTTACAGATTCAGTAATATGCTAGTCCGTATATTTTCTTAAAGATGACATAGTTTTTGGTTTGTCCGCTGTTCAAATTTGGGCATTTAATTGAATTTTAATCGTCGACAAATCAAAGCTGAATGTTTTAACCCACTCACAACTACTAAATTATCTTATATTGGTTGTGATTAGAAGTTTATTAATTTTTGTTTGGTGTTTTAATTTGTCATTCAGATTAAATTTGAATTAATATTGAATTTATAGCCATCTAATTAATATTGAATATAATTTTTAGTTAAATACCTAATATTGATAACCAATTAATTGTTGTAATTTATTTCCTAATTTTTTGATTGTGATTGATGTTATTGGTTGAAATTTTAGATGATTGGATATTTATTTATGCCTATATCTCTATTATCACTGTGGGTTGAAATGACACATACCCGAACGATCTTATAGATTAATCGTTTTGGGTTGAAACGATAAACCCGAGCGGTTTTCATTGATTTTAAAATTTTAATTTTAGATACTGGTTGAATATATATATCCATATAAATTCTTGAATTTGGATTATATATTGTAATTGAATTATTTAAAAGGTTTAAGTTAAACTTTGCATTTGTTTTAGTTAGATGATTAAGATTGATATTTCGAATTATTTGAAACCTTTTAAATAATTATATTCACGTTGTACACTTGATAGGAGATGAAAATTCAATAACATCTTTGAAACCATTGCACTAATATTTCTATTTTATTTATTTTGATTTGACTTACATAATATCTTTTAGTTTCGTCTTGAGTTTTTGTCTTTTCATTACTCTCGGGTCAATTTGAGCTTTCCAGTGTATTGAAGACTATTTTCTGGAGGACAAAGATTAAGATTCGGTATATTATTGTTATTTATTATCCACCATTTTGTGTTCCGCTGCATTATTTTTTATTTCTGATGTATGTATAACTCTGATTTGAATTGTAAAAGTGTAAGCAAATGTTATTTGTAAAACAGCTTCATGAACTGTTTATTTTATTATTATATTTTGTCACTCCGCTGTGAGATTCTGTGTTTTATTTTTCCTTCTTTTCTTTTATTTTCCTATTTACCCCATTAACAATCCTCCCTTTTGAACAGTTTGAATTAGACATGTGTAGTTTATTGTCGATTTAAACCGTCCAAAAAGGTGGGTCGTTACACCCTACCACACAGGACTGGCCTAGCACTGGCTACTAGTACCGGATATGTCATCATCCCGGTCTTCCAACCTTTTTGACATCTCATGCACAACTAATCCACAAATATGTATATGTAGGGTATCTAGAAAGATGATGACATACCCTAATAGGAGCGATCCACTTAGCCCTACCGCATACCCTGTTTTAGTCATTTCCCGGTTGATGAGGCTTGAGACTATGTTTCCCTTTTTGAATAGCAATCCACTTGGAATGCTAACACCGCCTTTCAGGCAACAAAGCAATGATAGAATTCATCCATACAAGTTGTTTTGGGTCTGAACAAACCAATCTCTTCAAAAATCACTGTTTTCATTAGCTTTACGATATCACGATTTGTAACGCACAAATCGAATTGAAGTGGTTGTCGGATAATAAAATTTGATTTCAGTCTCTTCGAAACATTCAAAGAATTTGGCCAGATTTGATAGTCAGTTATTTAACTATCAAACTACACAATAAGCAGGCACTAGGCCCGGATTATAAATCTTTCAGATATTTAATATCTTTACAAGATATATATATATTCAATCTCATCCAATATTTCAATACTTGAAAATAATTTCAAATACTTATATCCATAACAGGATATTTCAACCCAAATCAACACTTAGAATTTTTTCAAATCCAACTTATAATTCATTACTTAGAAAATCTTTCCATATAAATCATTCATAGTTAGAATATTTCCAAAAAAATTAAATCCAATACTTACGAATATTATGCCCTATTTCACAAATCTCCGAAATTTTATTAATTCCCCTTTAAAATTTCCAAAAATTATCAACTATCTCATTTATAAACAAACTAATGATTTATAACTCCTTCAATGAATTCAGATTCATTTTCTAAGTTTCCAAGTCTAACTATTTTGGGAATTCCCTAAATTTCCAAAAATCCCATTATAACACTTCACCTAAACAATCACATTTGTTTAACAAATCTGGATTACAATCCTAAGAGTATTTATAATAAATTCCAATTACTTACTTTTAAACTATATACTTAATAATAATAAATTAAAAGATATGATTAAATAATTAAATATCAAAACATTTTTAAAATAAACATCAATAACTAATTCCAATTTATTAGTAAAATTGTTCATCGAGTTACAAAATTCATTTATAAACTTAGAATTCATTTCAATAAATTTTAAATATTTAAACAACTAAACTTCTAAAATATGTTAATGCTAAAAGAGTTACATAGTTTGATAATTAAAAGCCTCTTTTTAAAATCAACTCAACTTCTCTATAAAAATATATTTTTTACAATTCCAATATAACCAATATAATATTTACAAATCTCTCTCGATTTATCAAAAATCGATTTATGTCCCCAATTTCATAAATCTCATTTTTCCCAAATTCCAAACTAGGATCTACCATTCCTTCTAAACCGATTACCATATCCTTTTATAAATTCTCACTGTGAATTTATATTTCCAGTTTACCAACTTATAATCATTCCACTTATTTATATACATCATTTATAAATTTCCCAAACTCATTCCCAGTTTATACGGTTTACATTACAAAACTCCGTTTATAAATCGATTTCTAATTGCAATCTCATTTTTAAATCTATTTCACAAATTGTCCAACTATATTCCAAAACCAATCAAATCTCGATTTCTACTTCCATTCCACAATTTACAAATCTTACTTAAATTCATTATAACCAATTTTATATTTATTTCCAAATTCCCTTTTATCCTCCCAATCTATTTAAATCTCGATTTAAAACCCTTTTACATTTTGATCAAAATATCATTTAAAATTTATTATTTAAAATCCTTTATATAGATTATTCCAAAATCTCTACTTAAAATATCATGAAATAGTTAAGTACAAAGTCAAACCATTTATTTTTTCCAAATCGGTTTCTTTTAATTAATCCAAAATTCAATGTTTCAGTTATAAATCGCTTTTCAATTTCCTTTCAAATCCAAAAATAGTATTTATAGTTTTAAATACTAAAATTAAGGCCAGTGCTACTATAACATCCAATAAATTCAAATCACATAATAATCTATCATAGATAAATCAAACACATCATATATCACTATATATGAAATTTAAATCAAAAATTTTGAGGAATCCAGTTAAATCCCCCTAGCCTGTTTCCCTACATCCATAAATGTTAGATAATATAAAATACCAATCCCGCTTTGAGGCGGGATATCATGGTAATATAGGATCATCCACTATTATGCGGGACGCATATTGTCTCATCCGCTCTAATCGACAGGAATATGTTCAACTACTAATATATATACTAATATATATAATATAACATCAAACAGATAATATTTTATTAATCCATCAAACCAACAATTAAATAATTTTAACTATTTAAAATGAAACTAATTATCTAAGATGAGTGAGATTAACTCACTTTGATTTTTATTATCACTTCCGTGCTCTGGTTCGTCTAAAATCAAATAGGCGTTTGATTTTAGTGTGAAATTCCAATAGCTCAAATCTCGACCAATTCAGTTCCATATCCTAGATCTCGCAGATACGAACGCCATGCAACTTGTTTCGTTTGATTCTGACATTGTATGAAACAGTTAAAAATTTATAAACATTTGAATTGATTTAAATAACTAATTATTTTTAATTATTGATTAACTTAATTTTACATTCCTCCATCCCGCCCGAAGAATGCACACAGGATCCACATTCGCTCCTTTCTTTTCTCCTTTCTTTTTTTCTTCTTCTTGAACGGCCCAAGGCCCAACACACTAACCAGCCACCTAATCCTTCCTTTTTCCCCAAATGCATGCTCCTTTCCCTGTGCATGCACTAACATCATCACACCGTGCATGTACACGAACCTTCCCAACCACCAAAGACCCATTCGACATCACCCCCATGACCGCCTCGCCATCCCCATCAACCTAGCACCACCGCCCATCCCTTCGAGTCACCCAAACGAATTGAGACAACCCTACCTCTGCTTTGACTGTACCCAGATCACGAACCTTAAACCGTCACCACGATCCACTAAACTCCACCAGTCGACTTGCCTTCTCCTTCTAAGTCCAAAACCACCCTCCGCCCCTCAAATCAAGGGCCGAAATTTGAAAATTTCCCAACCTTGGTTTAAAACTTCCACAGTACTCGATTTCGAGCAACACCAGATACAGCTACGCCTTCTGTAAATTATACCAGATCAAAGCTTTAGATGAATTAGGATTTTTAAAATCCTTTTGGGAATTTTTCAGTGAATAGACTTTGAGAAATTTATTTATGAAGTTTTTGAAGTTCACATTTTTCGTTCTCACTATCCAGGAGGGAAGAAGTACTTAAAAGTTGATGGGTTCGGGTTTTGTGGGCTTGGATCAGGATAGGATGAGCTGGAATTAATGGATAGGGTGGCTTAAGAGAAAGGATCATGGCTGGGGTCAAATCCATGGAAATAATTTATTAAATATCCAAAATATCAAGCTATAAATTTTGGATCCCAATCGAGGTATGCCGCCTGGCGTTTCTAATGTTATGCCCCTATTCCGAACGAAATGGAACAAGTTTCGAGACCTAATTCGATCGCTTGGAGAAGATAGCTTTTTGAACTCAATTATTATATTAAATTTTCAATATTAATTTCAATGTGTTTCTATCCTGTACGATCAAACGATAACTTCATATGCTACGAAATTTTAAATCCGATAACAATACACTATTACGAATCCAATGGAACTGGTATCGTCGAAATCCGAGATTATTCCCTGGAAGGTTGTTTGTACTTGTTGATTTAAAACGAGTAAATAATATAATTAGTTAAATCACTTTTTAAAACTAATTTAAATGTTTCATTATCTTTATTCTTATCGATAGAATTTAAATAAGCTTTGAAATAATTTTTACCTAACTTAAAGCTCAATATCCCATTATTTAACAATTTAAATTATTATATTAACAATTAAATTATCCAGTAAATCATTATATTTCAAATTCAAGTTATTAAATCAATAAAACTAACTTCTAAATATTTAAAATCAACTTAATATTCCAATTTCAAATCATAAAAATTCTGGGTCATTACATTGAGTTTGATCAAAAAATACATATAGTTATCTTACCTCATTTGTTCAGTATGTTAACAGTACTACACATAACGTCCCTAGCTTGGGTTTGCTCAACAACTAAGGAGTATGTAAGTAATTTATTGATATATGTGGTAGAGGACAACATTATATTGAAGATTCATAATGTTCAATATATTATATTGAGTGACATCGACTTATGAAATAATGTAATTCATATGAATACCATCATGAATCAAGTGTCAGACACATCAAAAATCACAATATACGTACACTTACATATGTATTTATTCCTTAAGACTATTTGGGTTTCTTTAATGTTCCACCTTTAGTTTATACACTCATATTATATAAGTTTCATTATTATATAAATTTTATATTTTATTTAACTTATATAATAATCTTATGTATAACATTTTATTGATTAAATATTATTTAAATAATTTTAATTAGTTAATTCTTTAATTATTTTTAAATCAGTATTCTAAGACAACTATTATATTGGACACATATACTATAACCTTTATAGTGAGGCACATATATCTTATATGTGCATATTTTTAGTTAATTAACTGACCATTAATTAATTGAACAATTTTAATTAAATTATATTAATTTCAAAATTTTATCTTATATAAATATACATATATGCTTATGCTATCTTAAACATTTTAAAATAACATAACATACATCGACATATATAATACATGCATATAAGTATTAATTAATTAACTCATTTAATTAATTTATATTATTAACCTTATTAGTGATTTTAAATTTCGAAATTAATATTTACATAGTTTAAAAAATTTTGAATTTTTCATTACATTTTCAAACATTTTGAAAATTTATGTTATATTACAACATTTTATAATAAACATGTTTTTATTTTAAATTTAACTTTTAAACTTAAAATCTTGTCTTAATTTTCAAAACTATTTTGAAAATTAGCCCAAGACCTAATTCAAATTGGCTCTTTTCTATTAGGAGCAACCTTTGGGCTCACATCACCTTTTAGGCCAGGTCGGTAACCAGGTAGGATAGGGAACTTGATTACCCAATTCCAATCCTTGACATCACTTTTCTAGACACTGTACTAGATGCACAAGCTTAATTAGTTAGCCCTAACATGATTAATTTAGACCCCGTAGGCTACTAGGCTCCGATACCATTGTTAGAACTGGGCCAGCTCACAACGAAAGAAATTGGTAAAGTTCAAAATTATTACCCTTTTTGATCATTAATAGGCCTATGTATTCTAAATGTATTTAGATCTTATCTAAAATTCTTTTAAATAAAATCATTATTTATTTAATACCGTGTTTTTTTATTAATTTGATTCTAAAATAATAAAGAATGGGATATTAAAATTAGGTTTGAATATGATCGATTGATAACATGATGTATATGAATAAATAAGAATAAGATTAAAGGCAATCACGTAAAGAACAAAAAGTAAAGAAATAAAAGACGACAAAGATGAATGATTCATCTTCCCATTTTGACAAATTTGATTTATGTAGCATTCAATTAGCAATCAATGAATATGACATAAGATCAGGAATAGTCAACGATAATTCATATGCATAAACTACTGCCTCGTTTAAAATTGTTTGATATCAATGAAGCATTTAAACTATACAATTTGAAATATAAACATTAAGTTTTATATGTACATATATATACACACACACTGTAACAACCCTGGTTTTGGCGATTACCTGTAAATATTAAATTATAACGGTAGTTATAATTTAATATTATGGATTAAAAATAAATTGGAGAGATAGAAATTCATTAAAATTTCTTATTTAAAATAAGCAATGGATTTGGAATAAATAAAATAGGATTAAGATAGTTTGGTTGGTAATAAATTGTGAATAATGGTAATATGTTGATGTGGGATTAATTGAAGTAAGTAAACATAAAATAATTTAAATCAACATTATCTGTTGTAAATAAATATAAAATGTTGAAATAAAGTTTTAAAAACATTATTGTTTCAGCTTGTCATAAAAATGAGCATTATATGGTTTTAATTTGATAAAATGCAATAATTTTGGAAATTATTGCTAAACGTTGAATTTTGTTAATTTTTATTAAACGTTTGAATTTAATATGGATAATAATATAAATAAAAGATGGAATTTGGTTTAAAAATAATTTTTAATTATAAAAATAATGTTAGGATGATTTATAACATTTTTATATGCAAGAAAATAATTTTTATGAAATTATTGGAGCTAAAAATGGTGATTTAAGCATTTATTTTGTAAAATTGGTTATTTGTGTAAATTAAGGGTTTTTAATAATAAAAATATTTTTAAAACTAAAATTTATCTTTTCATACGTCGTACAATATTTTATTCAACATGTAAGTGGATTTACATGAATTATTTGTAGGGAAAACTTGTAGAAAATGTGTTGTTCACTTTAATTATATAGTGTTTATACTTGTTTAGTGCTAATTAATTTCTCATAGGATAATTAATTAAATAACTTTGGGTTCAAAGCCCATTTAGACTAAACCAAAAATATGAAATGATGCTTTCTTCTTCCTATACGTACATAACTCATTTTACAGTAAAAGAGAAAGGAAGAAACCCAACTCTTATTAATAATCGAAAACCTAAATCCCCTAATTTAATTCAAATTCTTGATGTAACAATCAAAAATAAAGCCATTAATTAAGGTAATCAATTCAAAACTATGAATCTGTCTCAGGTTATTTTCTATTTTATGAAAATTGAATCACTATAGGTTGATTTTTCGTTGCATGTAGCTCAAATGGCTTCTATAGATGCTGAAGCAACAATTTGAGCCTCCAAGCCTTCATTTTGATCTGGATTCTAGCTGAAAATTTCTAATATCTTGCTGCCAATCCAAGGTGAGAATCTCTCTCACACATTCTAGCTTGTTTCAGGTTTCGTAGTGATGAATTGGGTTGTTTATTTCACAAATTCGTTTGACGTTGATTTTCTGAGCTGTTGCAAACATGGCTTGAGTCCATGTTTGAGACAGCGTATCCCTTACGTTTTCTGTTGAAATTGCATGACTCCTTTTGTTGTTTAAATTATAGTTGTTGAAATATATGAATACCAAATTTCAGGTCCTTTCAACCAAATATATCTTATAGAAATATGCTGCCGAACTTTGACTCGGAGCATGTTTTTGCCCAGATTTTTACAGTGATAACACTGCCTGGGTCTAGATTTGGGACATCATATCTTTTTCATGCTTTGTCTAAATTTCATTATTCTTGATGCAATTTAAAGTGTTGTTTTTGGTCTTTACGCATGTTAAATTTCAGGTCATTTTGACCTATAAAACTTATAGAAACATGTTGCCGAAGTTTGACTCGGAGCACGTTTCTGCCCAGATTTTACAGTGAAAACACTGCCTGGGTCAAATTTTGAGACATCATATCTTTTTCATGATTTGTCTAAATTGCATGATCCTTACCTCAGTTCAAAGTGTTGTTTTTGGTATTTATGGATTTTAAATTTCAGGTCATTTCGACCTATATAACTTATAGAAACATGCTGCCGAACTTTGACTCGGAGCATGTTTTTGACCAAATTTTACAGTGAAAACACTGCCTGGGTCCAATTTTGAGATATCATAACTTTCTCACACTTCATCCACATTGCATGATTCTTTTTTTGTTTGAAAGCTGTAGTTTTCTGTTATATAAAAAATTTCAGCTTAATCCGATCAAATTTGGTTCTCTGTTTCATGCCTGGAAGATGAACCCCATAGGGTTTTCAGGCCTGTGCATTTTTAGTTTTTTAATTGTTGCAAACATAGCCTGAGTTCATATTTGAGGCAACGTAACTTTTTCTTTTCCAATCGTAATTCATTGATTCTTTTTTTCTTTGAAAGATGAAGGTTTCTAGTTTGTATACACTAATTTTTAGTTCAATCGAAGATCGTTCGGCCACTTATTTTATATCCAAAATTTGAACCCAGAGGAGATTTCAGACCTGAGTATTATTTTGGCTAAAGTGTTTTATGTTCTTTTTCCGCCCGATTTTTGACTTGTACTTCATGTTTTTGTGATATTTCTAAAATGTTTTGAGGACTATGATGCTTATCAATAGGCTAGACAAGTTTTGATGAATTTGAAATTCAATTTGAATTGAATTTGAATTGAATTTGAATGATGGTTTTGAATGATTTTTTTGATTTCGAGCACAGATTTTTCCAAACAATTTTGAAATAATTTTTAAAAATATGTTGGCATTTAGAATAATTATTATGTAATGTTTTTAAATTATCTTAAGCTGTAAAATCTATTTATTCTCTATAATAAGGGAATTTTCAAATATCGTCTTCAAAATTGATTTCGGAAAATGGTTTTAAAAGCTTGTTTTCTCAAATAAATTATTTTATGTATAAAAAACACAATTTTATACTATTCGAATGTATGAGAAAGATAATTAAACGATTTAGTAAAACACGTGATATGACACATGTGCGCTTACTATTTCGGTTAATTCCAGACTTGTACGATCGAAGCTATCTAAGATTATTGACTCTGAGATGTTTTGCCATTTTATGGCATATTTTGATTTTTATAATTCCTATTTATTGGAATTATTTAAGATGGCCAATATTTTGCAAATATTATGGTTTGAGAACTCCTATAGGAGTATGGTCGATGAGATCCATCATGATGTTTTATTACTAGCCAATGATATAAGGCAAGTCTTGAGTTTATGATTTCATATTTTGAGATTTATGGTTTATGAGGAACCATCATGATATTTTCACTTGTCGATGAGATGAGACAAGTTACGATGCCCTTTAATACTAGTCGATGAGATGAGACAAGTATGTTGTCTCTTTATCATTCGCCGGTAAGACTGGGCGAGATATAATTTTCTAAGTTTTATGATGTTTCTAGTGTGGCATCTACTAACGGCTAGTAAACCATTAAGTGTGAATGTGTGGTATGGGACACACGTTAACACTTTTCGGGTTTCTATCCGTGAGTTTGTGATATATTCACGATGTTTACCTAGCAGAATTGCTTTGTGAGGTGTTAGCGACCTTGTCATGAGGACAAACTGCTTTAGGAGTTGCGAGCGACCTTGTTAGAGCTGACAAAATGGCTTGGAGAGGTGTTAGAGACCTTATCATGAGGACGAACTACTTTGGAAGGTGTTAGCGACCTTGTTAGGGCTGACAAAATGGCTTGGAGAGGTGTCAGCAACCTTGTCATGAGGATGAACTGCTTTGGGAGGTGTTAGCGACCTTGTCTGAGGCTTCGGCTGTCTGAGTTTAGCACGTTCAGCATTGCTTCGGCATTACAATCGGGGATTTGGCCAATCCGGACTTTTTGAGTTTTCTGTTTTATTGTGATTTCACCTTTTTTAAGATGTTTCATTACATCGATAGCCTAGTGCTATATGAGATGTTGTATATATGATGATTTCAATTATGATGTTTTGAACTCTTATCGAGTTCCTTGAGTTATGATTTTTGATCATTTTAGGATTTTATAGGATATTCTGGGTTTTTCCATTTTGGCGAGTTGAGATTGAGATTAATATACATTTATACCGATGATATGAGGTATAATTGAATTTGGAGATTCATCTATAGTTGAGTTTTGGATCATGCTATTTGAGAATGTTTTATGTTTGCCATTTTAGCGAGAGTTCGTATTGATGTTTCTCCTTTTGAGGAGATATGATTCATGGAAACCATGTATACATTTTGGGATGTCGCCGATGATATGAGGCACTTGTTTTGATTTGACTATTGAGTTTGAGTTACCTCCTTCGAGATATTTGTTCACTTAAGTAGCGTTTGTTACTTAAGTGTTGAGCTTATGATTTTATCGATTCATTCTTCTCTTTCGAGAAAAAATATCTTCATGTCTATTCTGCGTCATATTACCGATAATGACTGGTTCGTGTAGCTAGACTAACCCGTATATTTATACTCGGGTCAGGCCGAGTTATTTCAGGTATCATCTATTGGACTTAGCTTGAAATTGATGTTGGATTTCAGCTTTCCTTTCTCTTGAGAAATTTCTGTTCTTCCGCGTACTCTGAAGTATTTATATTTGATTCAATGTATATGGTGTGGTCGAGCATCACCCTTATTATATTCATATGGTATTGTACTTAACATGTATCAGTGTATATGTATATATATGATGTTGATTACTGTTTTATGATGTGCTTTACATTTAGTTGTTGTATTTTGTTTTGATAGATCCGTTAACTACCTATAGTTTTGGATTAAGCATTTACTGGGTATGTCAATCCACTTGAGTAGGGAAAAAAATTATATTGCTGTAACAACCCGATATTTTCAGCCATTCACATCCTCACATATCGGACTTGAATTGCTCAAATTACCGCATTGTAAATAAATTTGGAGCAAATGAAATACAATCACAGAATCACAGACACAGAAATATCAGAATAACTCGCAGTGGAAATT
Source organism: Allium cepa (assembly GCA_030765085.1). Classification (NCBI taxonomy): domain Eukaryota; kingdom Viridiplantae; phylum Streptophyta; class Magnoliopsida; order Asparagales; family Amaryllidaceae; genus Allium; species Allium cepa. The sequence goes on along the minus strand of CM060938.1, from coordinate 395,893,470 downwards.
AAAATACCATAGTAGTTCATGAAGCAATTAAAACAAACTCTCAAAAAAACATAATACATAATATCAGTTTGAAAAAACATATACAATAGAAATCTCAAATACATAGAAGTTTATAAATACTAGAGTTGAAATAGAACAACTGAAACTGAAAGAGAATAGATAACTAGACAAGTAGAATCTCCAGCGATTCCTAACTCCAGAAAAGAAATCCAAAGCTAAGCTGTGAATACTCAGGCTGACCCGAGCGTGAAGTAAAACACAAAACACTCGAGTCAGGACATACATACTTATATAATGTAAACCAACTCAAGTGAACTGTAGCAGTAATGCACAATATCTTAAAGGATGCTTGGGATCGCTTATCCTATAAGGATCAGTTAAACCATAAATTAAATACATCCCATTGTTAAAATTCAAAAATGTTATTTTATACTTCTAAATCAAATATCAATTTCAAAATTCAATATCATTCAAATTCATTTCAAATATCAAAATATCATATCTTTCCAAAACCACATTCATTTTGTTTAATTTAAATATCCTTCCAAGTCACATTTCAAAATGATTTATATTTCAAATAAGATTACATCATTTAAACCATTAAAATTTGAAGTCATTATATTTAAAATCAAATATTTAATTCTCAAAATTTTAGCCCTTTCAAAGTTCATTTATTCACTTAAATTTATTAAAACGGTGAAAATTCAACTTTCACAGCATTTAGAAAATGCTACGGAAAGTTATGTTTATAAATAATTCAATTAGTAAAAGACAACATGTAAAATGCTGTAATAGGTTTAGATTTCAATTAAACTTTAGTTAAGTTCAGCAACTACAGCACTTATAAAGTGTTGTAATAGCCCTTAGTTCATTTTAGCCCTTTAGTTCATTTTATATCAATTGTAGTATTTACAAAATGCTGTAATATCTTTAACTTTAGAAATGATAGCATTTCAGGAATGCTGTCAATTTAAATTCCAAACTTTCATTACAATTTCATAAACAATTAAAATTTATTTAAATCCATTTTAACTTATAAAAATCATATTTTCTCATTTTAAAAACAAACATTTAAATACCCTTTAATTTATGATTTTATAAAATGTAATTTGACAAATAATCATCAAATTTTTATAGTTCGCCTATAAAAATCAATGTACAATTTTATAACATTTCATTTACTCTACATATATATTAAATTTACCATTTCATTAATTAAATTTAAATTCCATTTTATTTTTCTTAACTTTTAAATTTAAAACTCATTTCACATTTTCCAAGTTAAGTTATATTTCAAATTTCAATCATAAACATTTATTTATTTAACTATTTTCAATTTATAGAAAAATCAATGACACTTTATAAATCATTTTAAATTCAAATAAAAATCAATTTATCATATTTTCTTACTTAATTTAAACTACATTTATAAACAAAATCATAAATTCCAAAATTAACTTATATTTAAATTTCTACTTTACCATTTATTTATTTATTATTTAACTTATAGAAAATCACTAATATTTTATAAAAATATTTTTAATTAAATTTAAATCAAAATTTCATAATATTTATATTTTTAACATATTTTAAAATTTCAAGAAATTATATATATTAACCACGGGTCTGTGTATAAATTTTTCTAACCTAAGTCAAATGATACGGATGATATATCATTTCAATCCATAACTTACAAAGGCAAAATCTGGGTTTTATCATGTCAAACCCGCAATCCAAAGTTAAATGAAATAAATAAAAATCGTTCAGGCCTATCATTTCAGCCCATAACGATTTTTCCCTATTCTAAAGTCCGTTCGGGTATGGATCATTTCAACCCATAGTGATTCTATCTACAGGGAACTTGCAGTGTGATAAATTGACATAAATAAACAGAATAACATCATATAACAGTAATAGATGATATGACAGGTGTATAAATAGGGTGAACATCATAGCATAAGCAGTTATAACATAATAACAATAATATCTACAGATTCACATGGTGTCAATTTACTACTTATATAAGTACGAAATATCTGGTGAGAAATACTCACCTCTACAAGCTGGAGATAACAACCAAATACACACACTAAGATCCACAAAGGCATGAAAGAACGACTACGATTCAAATGCGGGGAGCCAAAGTAGTTGTCCTGTGCATATGAAACAAAACAATACATATAACATGAATTTCAACCCAAAATATGACATTAAACAAGTTAGAATTAAGGAACAACAATTAATCAAACACTTGCACTTGCTTCCACAAATCTCATGCTCGGCCTATAGGATGATAAGGCACTGCCATGGGGTGTATTTGGTCAGGTATGGGTCAAGTATGGTTGGCCTAGAAAGGGTAGTGAAGGTATGGAAGTTGTTTGAGTGATTAATGGCATAAATGTACAAACAAGGCAAAGGTGCATTTTTATGTAATAACAAGTCACGGTTATGGGCTTATGTGGCACAGCCAGACCTGCTGGAGGCTAGGGGATGGTGTGGCAGTAGCTTTGGGTCAGGTAGGTGCTGGTAGAAGTGATGCAAGAGGTGGCCAAGGGGTGTGGTGAAGTGGTGAAGGCCATAGGAGCTCGGCTATGCATATATAGGAAGTGTTGCTTGCATTTTTATATGGATATTGCATCAAGGATGGCCATGGCCTGGTAGGTCAGAGGATATGGAGGTGGTTTGCAGCTGGACAAGGTGGTGATGAAGGTGGTGGTGATGGTGGAGGCTATGGGCCGAACATAGAAGGTGAAGCAAGGCAAGAATTTACACAAAACAAAAAAGAAAGATGGAAAAATAGTGTAAACATTTACCAATTTTTCTCAGATGAAGTGAGGCCAAAATTTTGAGGTTGAGAAGATTTTTATTACGTGAAAAAGGAAGGAAGACACGGCTGAAGGAATGAGGTATGGTCAGCCAAAAGTTAATGCATGAGTTGTTTGAATTGAAAAGACAACAGGAGGTGAAAAGACAAAGGAATGTGAAAGGTTTAAAACTCTTCAAATTTCTTTATTTTTTGTGCATTTTTAAACAAATGAAAATTGAAGGTAAATAAGATAAAAACCAAAAAAATGTATGAATAAAAATAAATAAATTTTAAATAAATATAAATAATTTAAGAAAATAGCTTAAAAATAGAAACTAGGTTATAAAAATTGAAAATAAAATATAATAAGCTTTGGAAAATTATAAAATAACTTTAAAAATGTTCTAAAATAAAATTATACACCTAACATGTCATATAACACATAATAGAACATGATATGAGAAATAAAATATTATTTATATAATTTGAAATAGACAATTTTATTAAATAAATCAATTTACACGCAATATTGTAAAAGCATAACTTTCACAATATAAATCGGATTTCAACGAAACAAAAAGTAGTATTCTTAAAATTAAACCTATTTTCATAATAAAAAATAAAATTCAAGGATTCAAATATTTAAATTTTAAATTTAAAAGTCAAAGATTGACCATATTGACCAAAAATCCACTTTTCTGGAAATATTCAATCTATTCAGGTTTGAATTATAATTCACACAAAAATCAAAATTATTTTTAAAATAACAAAATTTATACATTTTAATAAATATAATAAAGTTTTTAAATCAGGATTTTTAATTTAAATAATTAAAATAAACAAATAGAAATAATCACAAAATACTGGGTTGTTACAATTGCATCTGTCGACGTATTCAGTAGATGTTTAAGACAAAATTATAGATAGTCGCCCTTAACTAGCTCTATTCTCTGCCTTAGTAGACGGAATTACTTGCTAATTCTCTTTACTAAGGTAGGTCTTGGGGTGGGGCGATACACACGCATATATATAATTATTTCTATATAAAGATTAACCCAAAACTTCTTAATGAATTCAAAATAAACCATATAACATTTAAATTTTCATGTATTTATGTACTTATATAAACTTGAATTAGTTAACAAAATATATATGTATACAATTAAATCAAGTGATTCAACCTATATGAAATTTTTTTACAAAAGTGAAAAATACTAAACTAAGCAATATATTAACAATCCTTTGAATACTTAAAAATATTAGTCATGTCAAGTAGGGTAACAAATTTATTAGTTTATTGTAATCAATTTATTATTAAAACATCCTTTAATTGTGTATGGGTTTCAGATACAATAAATGCAGATAATAAGAACAAATAAATTTTCAAATCTAAAGAGATTCAACCTGTTTGAATAACTTTTTTTAACAAAAGTGAAACACACTAAACTGAGAAATGTATTAACAATCCATTAAGTACTTAAAGAAGGATATTAGTCAGGTCAAATAGAGTAACAAATTTATAATGTTATTTTAACCAATTTATTATCCTTTAATCATTATGGGTTTCAATTACAATAACATGCCAATAATAAGAACAAAAAACTTTCAAATCTAAGGAGATTCAACCTATATGAATAAATAATTATAAAACAAAAGGTGAAACATACTGAACCAAGCAATATGTTAAAATTCTTTGAATAGTTAAAGAAGGATAATTGTAATGTCAAATTGGGTAACAAATTTATAAATTAATTGTAATAAATTTATTATCAAAGCATCATTAATCATATGTAAGTTTCTATTACGGTAAAAATGCAAACAATAAGAACATGTAAACATTCAAATCAAAAAAGTTACATTTTGATTTGAAGGTTTAAACATAGATCTAAAATCAAAATATTGTTTAATCATATACAAGTTTCAGTTTTGATTTATCTAAATAAAAAACCAATCATTTCATGTAACGATCCCGATTTTTGAGTAAGATTAAATTTAGTTATTGATATAAATTTGTGAATTTAAATTGTAGATTTAATTTTAATTTTCCAAATTTAAATAGGATATTTGTTTATTTGGACATTGATTTTAAAATTTAACTGTGGATTTGAAATTCTATATTTAATATCTTATAAATAAAATGCAACATCCCAAAAAATTTATCAATTTTAAATTAATAATATATTTTAAACTTTTGAAATTTAATTTGAAAATATATTGAAAAATCTCAAACAAATAAAATAAGTAATAAACTATATATGGATAAAACTCCAATTTCTTTTGAGTTTAAAATCTTAAAATAATAAATATTTTAAAAAATCATTTGAATTCAAATTTTTTATATATATAGTGCATGTATGAGTAGATTTGAGGGTATACATTTAATTTGAATTTAAATTGCATAAGTATGGATATGAGTATATAAATAGACATAAATGGATTTTAATTCAAGCGAATTGGGAATTTGAATCTACATTAAGAATAAATGTTTTTAAAATAAATATTTGGCTTTTAAAATCATTAAAGTGAAATTTATATAATGTAAATATTGGTTAAAAATAATTCTTTTAACATTGTATATATGTATACTAATGAATAAAGAAGTACACTTATTTATAAAGTGAATATGATATAAAAATCTATCTAAAAATTCTTTTGCCTTGTAAAAATCACAAATGCTAAATATACATTCACATGGGAGATGGAGTAAAGAAATTAACAAAATAGAGATTATTATTGTTTACAAATGGCATTCAACATCATTGCTTAAATAAAATAATAAAATTACAAATTACAAAAAAAACTTTTCATCTCCCCATGTTCAATCATATAACCTCTCAGCAAATCTGAAGAAAAAAACAGTAAAAAAGATATGAGTATCACAAATCTCAACACAAAAGAATTCGAAACCATTTTCAATTACAAATCTGAAACAAAGATCAAGGAAACAGATCACAACTAAAAACAGACTTACAAGCAAAAGAATTTACCAAAAAAAGGGAAGTTTCAAGTCTGGGGCAAAGTTTCAGATTCATAAAAAAGGTTCCAGACTCAAGTTCATCTTTGCTTATCTGTGGCAAATATACAGGTGAGCAAACTCCTCTTTATCAGACCTTAAACTTAAATATCTTGAGGATCTTTGAAGTGTAATCTGAAATTTTTTTGAATGGTGAAGTGGATTTGTTTGCATATCTGCAATTGTCTGAGTGAATATATATGTGTATTGGAAAATAGGGCTCTGTTGTTATCACAGGCTCAACCTACTTAATAAAATTCAATACCTCCTCATACAATTAATTTTAGGTTATGATTCATGAAAGAAAAATGTTTATAACATTGTAAAGTTATTTTAAAAAAATAATATAGAGTAAAAGTATATGATAAATAATTTAAAAATGTAGGATTTGCAGAAAGAATACTCAAAACAGAAAATTCAAATATTTTAGTTCTAAATTCTGATCAATCAATCAGATTCGTCTTGCTAAATGCTGATTTTTAAAAGAAAATTCATGATTTGTAAGGATGGGAATATAGAGTTTTCTTGAATTAAACAGTTTTGGGTTTTTTGTCAAAATCTGATGATCATTGAAGTAGTGGATCTCGAGATCATAGTTGGTGATAGATGTGGATCAGGGGAACTCGAGAAAAATGCGTGAAGATTTTTATGATGATCGGAGTAGCGGCGCAGCGTTAGTTTAGGGTTTAGTAACCCATTTTGGGCAGTGTCGTAATCGAATCAATTTCTTCATCGGTGTTTCATCGAGCTGCATCAGATCAGGGGAAAAGGGTTCGTGGATCGTGGCGAAGCTCTGACCAAATTTTTGTGGCCTTTGATGGCCTGAGGTAGCAACGCAAGTGATTTCCTGATGATCGAATTTGTCCATGGGTATGTCGAAGTGCTCGATTTCAGGTTGCTTGGGTTTTCAAGGTTCTGGAGGATCGTTTGGATTGAGATGGTTGTGGATGACTTGTGGACGCTCATGGCGTTGATCGGAAGTGACAGGAGAAGTGGTGCATGTGCATGAGCCTTCAAATTGTATCAGTGGGTTTTTGAGTTTAGGAAGACGAGGGATAGCACGGGTTCGTTCTCGAAGGAATATGCGTGGTGACTCGAAGAAAAAAAAAGTGGGAGATAACTCAAAGTCATATCTGGGGAAATTGAAAAATAGCTCGGGTAAACAAAGTTTTGGCTTGGGAAATTTGTGTGATTATACAGGCATTTTAAATACAAGAAGTTTTAAAGTTACAATGTAAATGTGTTCAGTTTTAAAGGCAATGGAAAGTGTACAAAGTTTTCAAGAAATTTTTATTCAAAGTTTTTAAAGTATAAGAAATCAAATAAGTTTCCAAAATAGAATTATTGAATAAGATTTTAAAAGAAGTTTCAAGGGTTAAATGTTAAGGCTAAATATTTTAAATTGTTTTGAAAAATAAATTGATTTTGAAATGATATGATGATAATGAATAAATTTCTATGTATTTTCAAATGAAGTTTAATAATGTTTGAATTAAGAAGGTGATAATGGTAAGTATATTGAACTTTAATTAATCGATATTTCTTGCATAAAATAATTTCAAGTATTTAATCTAAATGATGTAATTAAATAATGAATTCAGATAAAAAGGTTTATCTTTAATTTATTAAGGTAGACAATTAAAGGTATAATTAATTGATAAATTAATTAATTAAAGGTTTACTTACTTAATTACTTAAAGAATAATTCGTTAATGTGATTAATCTATGGTTAACTAATTAATGTAATGGATAATTAAAGGTTAATTAAGTAATAATTTAAAGATTGATTAAATTTTAATTGAAGGGTAATTAATGATAATTAATTAATGTAATTAATCAAAGATAATTACTTTGTGTAATTAATTAAGAGGTACTTACTTTTTGTAATTAAGTAAAAGCTAATTACTTAGTGAAATTAATAAAGGATAATTAATTAAGGGTTAATTAACTAATTAAAGATAATTAATTAAATGGTGAATTAAATGATTCAAAGGTTGATTATTTAATAATTAGAAGTTGATGAATTATAATTAAATGTTAATTAATTTATTTTTAATGGTTAATTAATAAACGCTTAAAGAATAAATAATCAAAATGATTTTTAATTTATTAATGTTAATTAACCAGGATTGGTAATTCATAAGTAATTAATCTGATTTGCATTAATCGGAAAATTAACTGATCTTACTTATGAATGTTTGGATTCTACTGGATGATTGAATTGTTTGATATCCCTGATTGTGATGCTCTGTTTTGATTTGAGTTGTGTTTAATGTAATTTATTATCTGTGACATATATATATATATAATCTGTGAATCAAATATAAACGTTTTAGTTTATACCGCTTATCAAATATATTGTTGTATTTGAATCTGTGCTGATTGATGATGTTGCACTTTTACTGTATAAAACCCCTGGACTACATTATACACGCACAAATATGGATTGCACGTGGAAATTGGTTAAGTCGTGGATTTTTTGAAATAGTTTTAAATTGAATTTTTGAATCCAAATGGTTTACGAAATGGATTAGGTTTAAAATAAAAAGCTTTTGAAAAGGAATTTCAAAGATAAAAGTTATTTTTTGAATAACTTGATTTAGTTTTGAATTTTGATTTAAATTGAATTCAAAATTTGAAATTAAATCCTATGTATGATTTAAAAAGGGTATACTAGTTTATATGGGTTTCAAATCATTTTTTTTAAGTATTGTTTTGGGAATTTGAATTTAACCCAAAGATTTTAACTTGTATAAAAATAATTGGATTTTACGAAATGAAAACTATTTGTTTTCAAATAATAAAAGCTTTCATATAAGAAATAAATTTCCAATTTGTGTTAAAAGGATTTCTAGTCTAAAATGAAAATGGTCTTCCAAGTTATAAATAAATCTATGGAAATGGGTTTGAAAGCTATAAGTTAAATATTTGATTTAAAGATTTAAAGAGTACCTAATTTAAATGGAAATTGTTTTGAAACCTATGAATAGATCTTTGTGAAACTAGGTGAACCTTGTGAAACGAATCTTTTTGTTAAAAGATTTGAAATGGTAATTTGTTTAACCATTTGAAAAAAGATTTTGGGTTTAAAGTTGTGACTTAACTGAAATCCCATATCCATATGTTTTTAAATATTGCGCTCATTATTCGATTTAGCCGAGAAAGGACCTTGTGTCATATAACCCATTCTGAATAATGATACGATGTTATGGATTGCATTTGAAGATCAGTGTTGAATACTGGGTATTTGCGAGAATGATAGGATAACCTATCGATTGTCTCTGCATCGAGTAGCTATGGTATAGAGATTCCCTAAGTGATGGGAAGTCTGATCGGGATTGTGGATACCCGGATTGCAAGGGTTCTTCCTTTATTGGATGAAGTGCCTTCGGTTCTATTCGAACCCAGAACTGACTTGTATGGTTGTATGTCTGACACTACACTTTGAGATATAAAATTGATCTCTATCAACTACATTTCTGCTTGGTAGCGGAGAATTCATTCTCTTAGCTTAACACCCTTCTCTGAGACGTATGAGCTCAAAGGTTATGTAGTTGATAGTTATCAGTGATATACTCCCAATTTAGTAGTGTGGCATGCTGAGTGCTGCTGTGTATCATTTGTTGATCAAAGCATGGCTTTTGTATAAAGCGTAGCTTCGTGGACGAGACTGCATCGGGACCTCACACCCTGGAAATGGTCAAAATAGGAAAGATGCGGCAAGGTAATGAGGGTCGCTCCCTTTAGGATGTGTCATTCCCTTTTGGAAAAGGGTGGTATCATGGTATGGAGCCCAGATACTTAACTCATGTGGTCACTGCAAATCTATTTGCAACATCCCGCCTTCTCGCACGCTTTAAATCGACACAGGTGCCAATCCAAACCATACGGAAGGGCAGATTGTTATGGGATAAATAAGAAAAACGAGAAAGAATTATAACAAAACAGAATCTCACAGCGGAAGGATAAAATATAATAATCAAATATACAGTTCATGAAGTTGTTTACAAAATATTTAATTTTTCTTATACAATATATATATCAGTGTGCACATACCAACGAATAAAAACGATGCAGCGGAATACAGTGTAGTGGAATATCATATAATAATAATAATAATGAAATCTTCGTCTTCGTCCTCCATAAATAAAGTCTTCGATCCTGAAATGCTCGGACTGACCCGAGCGAATTGAAAAGACAAAACACTTGAGTCAGAACTAAAAGATCTTATGTAAGTTAAATCAACAGAAATAAATATAAGTGCAGTAACTCAAGAGATGGCCAGGATTTACATCTCTTAAGGATCCGTTAAACTATTTACTATGTAGTATATTTCGCTATTATAATAGTGTCTAATTGTAAAATAAACTTACTTTTAAATAGCGTTAAGGGGTTACCCATATAGCCCTTAACACAAATAATGCCAATAGTCTATACGGTACTGTAATACCTCCTAATCGAGAGGCTACCAGAGGATACTCCATAGGTACGACACAAATAGAAACTCGTACAAGTCGCGATAGGGTAGGTGACACGACACAACTAGGCAATGCCAGGGTAGATATACCAATTGCGCTTCCGGGACGGTGGTAACGCATAGCTTCTACTACCGCCCACCTCGAACAACACCCCCAAATCAAAGAAATCAAAAGTTGCCACCGAATCAATCGAAAGGTCAAAGTATAATATCGAAGGGATGCGTCCGACCAAAGGTGCTACCTCAATTAACTCGTCAATCGCTCATGTTTTAGCCACCTTATGCCAACTCACGGGAGTTGGGTCCACGTATTTACCTCAAAGGAAAAGCCGCCACCATCCTACTTCATTCTGGAATCTCCACCGCGTACACAGTTGTTAAAGTGGTTTTCGGAGTTGGCAGAGAGCATGACAACTTCCAATCTCGGTCTCTTCAACAACCAATCGTTATTATAACACCGCGGTCCTTTTAAAATAGTTTATACTTTAAAACCAGAATATAATATCCATCTCAAACCTTATAGATACGATATCGTTTCTATTTTAAAACCCAAATCCATATGATGTCATTTTATTGAAAATATATCCTCTTCCAAAATCATAGCATTTTTTTTCTATATACTTTGAAACCTATAGCTTTGTATCATAACTCTTAATACTTAAATGGTCTAAATATTAAAAATACTGTATAAAATAAATATAATTCCTTTAATTTCCCAAATAGATTCCAAATACTGATTTGAACCTCCAAATAAACCATTTTTTCCATATATTTCAAATCTTTAAATATCCCACCATTTCAAAAATAATTCTTTTGATAATTCCATATATATCAAATTTCAATTTTTATTATTTAGATTTGAAATGTTTGCTTAATAAATCAAACATCATTTAAGTAAAACCTTTAAACTTCAAACAACTGGATGTTCTTTAAATTTTTATTAACTTGATATATTCATATACATCAACTCGATATTTATTTAAATCGCTTTAACCCAAAATCAAGTTATAAATCATACCCTTTTAAAATCTCAATTTTTATTTAAATTTCACATCCATTTTATTCAAGTCAAATTCTTAAATCCTTCAATTCAAACAAATTTCATAATTATCTTCCAGCTTAATTTTTATTTAAGTCATCAAAACTTTATATATACAATATCTTAAATAGGTACTTACCCATATAATAATAAAACAATCAACCCGTTATTCTACTTATTTTTATTAAACCAATTTATACATAGCTTAAATTCAAGAATTTAACTATATATAAAAAATAATATTTATATAATATCAAAAATTAATATTTATTTAACCGTATATTTCTTTCCAAAACCATAGAAAAATCACTTTAAAATATTTTTATATATAGACCGCAGCGCCTGTATATAATTTTCTACCCTATGGTCAAGTGATACGGATATTTATCATTTCAATCCGTAATTTAAAAATAAAAAAATTACGGTTATATATCATTTCAAACCGCAACCTGAATGAAATGAAAATGCATAATAACTTGTAGTTTATACAATATAAAATATAGCATCCATTCATCCAAATATCAATCATCAACCATTTATTACAATCATCATCCAATTTAAACAAAACATCAATATAGAGGATAAAAAAATGTAACAGGTATCAACGAATAGTTTATATTCAAATAAAAAAATTAATAATTGTTTAACTGGCAGTTTATATACAATAATAAATAAATTTAACTGGCAAATTATATGCAATAATAAAATTTAATAACAATTTAATTTAAATAAATGCTATCTAACTGATATGATGATTAAATATATGCCCAAACAATCATAGATAAATTTTAAATCAAATCAAAATTAATTTAACAAACATAAGGAATTTTAGAAGTTGTGAGTGGGTTAAAACACTCAACTTTTGAATTTAAATTTAGATCCAATTTTAATCCAAAAATTGGGCAATCTCCAAATTCGTCCAAACCATCGTCAAAGTGTCCAGAATTCCAGTAAGAACCTAGGGAGAAAACTGCGCAAAAAAGGGATATCGTATGTGACTGATATACGAATTAGAACATTCAAAACAATTTAAAAATAAATTAAATAACATAAACATACAGGCGACTCACCTTCTGCCACATCATAAAATTCACGTGAGCAACTCTAGGCTCTAACCTAACGCGCCTGAACCGATCGAATACAGGATGAGCCGCCGCCACGATTTGCAATTATCGTCGCTACCATAGGCCGTGCCACCTAGATCTGAACCTACCACCACCACCCTCATTCCGAGCCGCCCCATCCTATGCCATCCACGCCCATCGCGGCTCCAAAACGAACGGCCATCGCCACTCCGTTCAAATTCAAAATACGGCCAGTCAACGCGACTCCGACCCCAATAAATCATACAGATGCACGCTATTCATCGACCTCTACAATACTGCACTCCCCGATCGGGCCATCGACGGAAATCCACCGTTAATCCTCCACGATGACACCCGAACGGCTGGGAATTAAACACAATTTCTGATCAAACGATAAACTGAATCGAAAAACAAACACCACCATTGAATTACGCTAGTCGAGAGCTTTAACATATATTTTTTCCAGATTTTTCTGAGGACTTTGAATTTTTGACTTTGATTTTGAATTGTAATTGGATCTAGGCTTTGCAGCCATTGGAAAGGAGGAGTTGAGAAGAAGATATATGTACACACAAATGAGAATTTAGGGAGGCTAGGTTTCAAAGCAGGATATTTATAGGCAAAATTGAAATAGAATAAATGGATTGGGTTGAATACGTGCTAACGACAAGATGGCCCAAAAAGCCCGTTTCGACTCCAGAGCGAAATTGGGTAAACCTATATATCAAAATAGATGTTATCAAATATTTTAAACGCAATGGAAAAGGTTTCAGGTTCAAATTTCATCGTATGAAGAAGTTATACTCAAATCAATATTTTTCAAATTGATTTCAATTTCATAAATTTCAAGGCGTTTCGAGTCCGTACGATCAAACGACAAGTCCGATCGTTACGAAACTTAAAATCCTACAATAATTCACTGTTACGGCTCCGATGAAACTTGTTTCATCGAAATCTGTATCAATAGCCAAAATAGCTATTTTTATATTAATTAAATAAATTTAAAATAAATTAATAAAATCAAATTTTCAATTTAAATTCTAAAATTGACAATCTTTATCACTTTATAATTCTTAATCATTTATACAAAAAATTTAAACAAGTTTAGATGTCAATTTAAAGTTGATAAATCTATCAATTGCAATGTCAAATCTTCAATTTCATTATATTCAAAATTATAAATTGAATTCCCAAAATTTCTATTAATTAAATAAATCAATAATTATTCCATCCATAAATTTTAAGTAGATGGATTTAATATTGGGTTCAAAATCAATTATTTTAGTATTCTTGGATTTCAGTTAAATTTCTATTAACGTAATATTTAGATGTTTAATTTAATTTATTTTCAATTTAAATAAATCCAGTTATTTATAATTACCTACAAAACATTGCTTTAAACCTAATTTCAATCCTTCCATTTTCTATTAAACCTTTCTATAATCACAGTTAATATCTACTTTACATTCGTTACATTAATGCTCTTATTTCATCCTTTATTTATTGATTATCATATTTCCATTTACTATATTTTGGTCAATTTCACACGTTATTTGAAATTAAAGTCTCAATTAAACTTATCTATTTTGATTTCATTCCTATATTACATCACTTATTGTTTACAAATAAACTACATTTCAATTCACCCTATTTCCTACATATCCGGTGGCTATTGCCTTAAATTCTCATTAATATACATTAAGGTTCATTAATACTAATTGACTCCCATTTTAATTATTACAATAATTACTATCCTTACTTCCAATTTCACTGATTCAGAAATTACCAATTTTATTTTCAACAATCCCATTTAATAGGCTTTCCATTCTTTATTACATCAATTGTTACTTTAATTTACATTAACCAAATGTTAAATTAATATTTATTGAAATCGATTACCAAAAATATATTTGACACATTAAATAAACAAGCAGCCTATATTAATTGCCACCAATTTGCTTTTAATTGCATTCATAAGTTCGTTACTTATTGATCCGTATTTACAATTTCATATATGCTAAATTTTTATTTCATGACATTAATATACGCCTATGTACCACTTAATTTGAATAAATATTATATTTCTAAATGTACTTCTATCAATTAAATGCATTAATTAAGGTTTTAAAACCAATAAATGATTTTTTCTTAATTTCATCCTTAAACCAACTTATTACTCTACATACATTGCGTATTAATTCATCAATTAACATACTATGGACTATCTTTCCAATTTATCAATTACTACCTTAAAATAAACTTATGTTTCTAATAAATTTTCATTTACACTTCCGCTACTATACTAATAATCATTAAAGTAAGGTTTATTATCAACAACGAACATTAAAATTTCGTTTCTAACATTGATTGTATTTGTTTTTATTATATTCTATTTATAGCTAAGCCAAAATATTTGAATCTTAACTAAATTATAATGTTCATTAAATATTAACTTGAATTAACACGTTTTCTTAAATTAAAAATCAAATACCGTTAACAATGTTTTATTACATAAATCAATTTAATACTTTCCTTTATTTCTCATATACAATTACATCCGGGTATACTCTTTTCACTACTTTCATTCATTAGAATTTTATTCAAATTTCAATTTCTTGCAAAACTCATTTATTATAAATTTGCATACCAATAGATAAGGTTCCCATAAATAGGATTCATTCAATTCAACTTTTTTAATTAAGTCTATTTTAATCAATATAATATTTCATAGGTTAATTCTTAACATTAATTGCATTACAAATTATAACAATTATATCTCTTTATAAATTTAATTCCAAAAATCTTATTAATATAACAAATTAAATTAACGAAATTCACGGATCGTTACACTCTCCCTCACTCAAAACTTTTCGTCCCCGAAAAGGAAAAAGAAGGGAAAAGAAGAATTAAGAAATCAATATATTTTATTCAAAACATTAACTTTATAAACAATTAAATTTACAAAATTAATTAATTTAGATAAAATATACCAATTTTTAACCATTAAATCTTTTATACTCAAATTAATATAGTTTGGAAATCATTTTCAAAAATTTTCTATGTCCAAAATTTACGGAAATTTTTTGGCAGAGTCTCCTTTGTACGGGGAGGCTCGGAAGAAAATATAATATCAATATAACAATATATAACATATATTTTCCAAAATAATATATATCCCAACCCGAGAAACAATAATATAACGCTATAAACCGTAATCCGAAAAAGTACCTATTTTTCGGGCAATTAACGCTTAATTATGAAACCAAAAGCAGTAGCAATTGCTTTCCATAACCTGTACTTCACTTATATAATCCAAAAGAGTTAACAATTATATAAAATGAAATATTTAGCGTTGTTTCAATCAATAAAAAAACATCAAACACTTACAACAAGACATCTAATCATCACATAGAATCAATACAAATTAATCATTCATATCAAACAAAACAAATAGTTATTCGGATTCAAAACCTTTAACTTGTACAGAATGGAGAGTAAACTATTAGGTGCACCATTTACTCAACAGTCTTAGATGAAACTAAATAGGTTATTCATACATCCAAAGAAATTTAAAGTATCATTGCCCAAACAACCATAAACCAAACAACAACAATTTCAATAGATCAAGTTAATTTTAATCGATTTCATTTCATAATATTTGTTGTTTGATTTCCGTTTCATTTATATAATGATTTATCATTTATTTATACTACTAAATTTCATTTATTTACTTTCATTTATTCTAAATTTCATTTATAATACTTACCTTTCTATTTCAATTAGTAGTCTTTTCAATTACACTTAAGATTGTAATCTTACAACATCAAACTCTTACTTATTAAGGAATTTCATTAATTACTTTCATTACCTCAAATTTATTACTTGTATAATATCTATTACATTTTCTTATTAACATTTCAACTTTTAATATTTGGTAAGCTATAAATATGCATTTTAAGAATGTAATTGAAAGTCATACAAGTTTCCTCAATTCTTTTAATTAATTAATGTTCAGTAGTTATATCTTTTATTTCATAGGTTACAATTTCAATTTCATTTAATTCCATTCATACCCTATCTTTAAATCTCTTATTTTAATTAAAGCCTCCATTTATTAATTAGTTACATTCCATTTTCTACAATAATAGAAACTATTAATTAATGGGAACTTAAGAACTAAATACCGGGTTTTATTAAATATCATTTTAAAATAATAGATAAATATATACTTACAAATTTATATATATCAAATTATATTTAAACATTTTGAAATTTATATTTGTTTATCAAAACAACTCTGTAGTAAAACACTACAGTGGACTTTCCATTTCGAAACTCGAAAATAAATGTCGATGATGCATGCACTCATCACCGAAATTATTTTCCAGCGACAGAGAGGGGAGTACAGAACTTATTTCTTTCCAAAATTTCTTTTAAAAACATTTCTTTCAAATTTATATTGAAATACTTATATCAGAAAATACTTGTTTTAACAATATTATTATTTATATTTTAAAATCATTCAAAAGAAAGTTTCAAAACCCCGAAACCTAAGTTCTAAAATTTCCTAATTCTCAATTATTTATTTTCAATCTTATTTCAACTATTATTTATAAACTTCATTTCCTAACAACCAATATAATATATCCAAATATAACCGTTATAAAATTTCCTTTATATATATAGAAAATATAATAGGCAAAATTATTTCATTCACCCATATTAAAACCAAACATTGTGTCGGTCTGTCCTATTAAGTGTTTAGAAATCCCTATTGATGTCACAGCGTCCCATGCACCAACCAGAATTTATAAATACAAAACAGAAAAAATTAATCACAATATTAAAACCTTTTTATAATACTAACAAATACGCTCTCTCATATATATACACTCAGCGACTCCCATAGGGTATTAGTACCCTATTAATAAAGAGTCAAACCCTATAAAGCTAAGGTTTATCGCTAAACCAAAGCTCTGATACCACATTGTAACATCCCGCCTTCTCGCACGCTTTAAATCGACACACATGCCAATTCAAACCATACGGAAGGGCATATTGTTATGGGGTAAATAAGAAAAACGAGAAAGAATTAAAACAAAACAGAATCTCACAGTGGAAGGATAAAATATAATAATCAAATATACAGTTCATGAAGCTGTTTACAAAATATTTAATTTTTCTTATACAATATATATATATATATATATATCAGAGTGCACATACCAATGAATAAAATCGATGCAGCGGAATACAGTGTAGTGGAATATAATATAATAATAATAATGAAATCTTCGTCTTCGTCCTCCATAAATAAAGTCTTCGATCCTGAAATGCTCGGACTGACCCGAGCGAATCGAAAAGACAAAACACTCGAGTCAGAACTAAAAGATCTTATGTAAGTTAAATCAACATAAATAAATATGAGTGCACTAACTCAAGAGATGCTCGGGATTTACATCTCTTAAGGATCCGTTAAACTATTTACTATGTAGTATATTTCGCTATTACAATAGTGTCTAATTATAAAATAAACTTACTTTTAAATAGCGTTAAGGGGTTACCCATATAGCGTTTAACACAAATAATGCCAATAGTCTATATAGTACTGTAATACCTCCTGATTGGGAGGCTACCAGAGGATACTACATAGGTACGGCACAAATAGAAACTCGTATAGGGCACGATAGGGTAGGTGACACGGTACAACTAGGCAATGTCAGGGTAGATATACCAATTACGCTTTCGGGCCGGTGGTAACGCATAGCTGCTACTACCGTGCACCTCGAACAACACTCCCAAATTAAAGAAATCAAAAGTGGTCACCGAATCAATCCAAAGGTCAAAGTATAATATCAAACGGATGCGTCCGACCAAAAGTGCTACCTCAAGTAACCCGTTAATCGCTCCTGTTTTAGCCACCTTATGCCAACTCACGGGAGTTGGGTCCACGTATTTACCTCAAGAAAACACCGCCACCATCCTACTTCATTCTGAAATCTCCACCGCGTACACAGTTGTTAAAGTGGTTTTCGGAGTTGGCAAAGAGTATGACAACTTCCGATCCCGGTCTCTTCAACAACCAATAGTTATATAACACCGCAGTCCTTTTAAAATAGTTTATACTTTAAAACCAGAATATAATATCCATGTTAAACCTTATACATACGATATTGTTTCTATTTTAAAACCCAAGTCCATATGATGTCATTTTATTGAAAATATATCCTCTTCCAAAATCATAGCACTTTTTTCTATATACTTTGAAACCCATAGCTTTGTATTATAACTCTTAATACTTGAATGGTTTAAATATTAAAACTACTATACAAAATAAATATAATTCCTTTAATTTCTCAACTAGATTCTAAATACTAATTTGAACCTCCAAATAAACCATTTTTTCCATATATTTCAAATCTTTAAATATCCCACCGTTTCAAAACTAATTCTTTTGATAATTCCATATATATCAAATTCAATTTTTGTTATTTAGATTCGAAATGTTTACTTAAAAATCAAACATCATTTAAGTAAAACCTTTAAACTTCAAACAACTGGATGTTATTTAAATTTTATTAACTTGATATATTCATTTACATCAACTCGATATTTATTTAAATCGCTTTAACCCAAAATCAAGTTATAAATCATACCCTTTTAAAATCTCAATTTTTATTTAAATTTCACATCCATTTTATTCAAGTCAAATTCTTAAATCCTTCAATTCAAACAAATTTCATAATTATCTTCCAGCTTAATTTTTATTTAAGTTATCAAAACTTTATATATACAATATCTTAAATAGGTACTTACCCATATAATAATAAAACAATCAACTTCGTTATTCAACTTATTTTTATTAAACCAATTTATAAATAGCTTAAATTCAAGAATTTAACTATATATAAAAAATAATATTTATATAATATCAAAAATTAATATTTATTTAACCGTATATTTCTTTCCAAAACCATAGAAAAATCACATAGACTGCGACGCCTGTATATAATTTTCTACCCTATGGTCAAGTGATACGGATATTTATCATTTCAATCCGTAATTTAAAAATAAAAAAAAATTACGGTTATATATCATTTCAAACCGCAATCCCGAATGAAATGAAAATACATAATAACTTGTAGTTTATACTGTGACGCCCCACCTCTATACCCACGCTAGCCAAGAACACTCCGGAGAAGTGCTGTCAACTAGCACGGAGAATAAGGCTGTTGAGGAGCGACCATCCATGTAATAGCTTATCACACGGTGGCTATAAATAATCTTCGGAAACAAACATAGAAATAATCATATCACAAATCAGTCACAGATATCCATATCACAAAGGCGGAAGAAGATATGAATATATAACTAACACATGAAAGTGTACATCAGAGTAGTGGTCAATAAGATCCACGATAATACAAAAGAATAGCAACACGTGCTATACAAAAGAATACAACTATGAGTCTATATCTCAAGTGTATACAGCAAAAACTGCTAATCTAAACAATTAGCCAAAAGTCAGAGTGATGAATCCCTGGGAGGAAGTCAAGCAGAAGCACCTGTAACATCTCGGTCTGATCCGAGTATTATTTAAGAAAATAATAAACGGATCAGTCTAGCTATAAATATCAGATGACATGATATAACATAAAAGATATGGCATAAACATAAACATCTATAACGACATACCGCTATAAGTATGTAAATAATGATCAACAGAAGATCAATCAATAAGAGATAATCAATATCACAAGAATCTTCTCAAAGATTCGAAGGGGGCATCATACCCTAAACTTGTACTCATAACAAGTCAATGACACAAATTCCAGAAATCAACACGAGAAATCCAGAAATCATAAAAAGGGAAAGAGGCCTATCACATGACGGTCCGAAGACCATGGGGAGCTACCCCACATGTGTGAGTGGAATCACACAGAATGAGGTCAAGACTAACCAAAAAGCAGAAAGGTATGTGTGAATGGGATCACACAAGTGGTGTCTAGTCTAACCTTGCAATGAAAGAGACATCGCGCAATTGCTAGTCTAATTCATAGAGCGATCATCAAGATCAACGAGAAGTGTCAATTACACTAAGCTAGTAAATATAGAAGTTTAGCTTCATGTCCCATAACCACTTGCTTAACTTCAATATTTACGAACAAACTGTAAATCTTCACTAATAAAATTGTCATAAGAGGTTCAATCGAACAAGTCCAAGAATTAACCGACGAAGTGAACGCAAGCGTTTCATACCACTTGTTTTACTAAGTCGTTTAATTAGATTTCTCATCCGAGTGAGGTAAAGGCTTGTATATACTAATAGATTGGAAAACGGTTTAAGAAAAGAGCTTTGTTATTAAAAATAGAGTTGAAATTGTTTGTTAAAAGAGTTTTGATATTTACTACTAGTATTGAAACCTTTATATTATAAAGTGACAAAACACATAAGTAAGTGTAGAAACAATCAGTCACAAAGATCGCATACGGAGATGCGAATAAAATCCAAGGAAATCAGCTCAGGAAGTTCGGTTGAATGTTCTTCAGATAAGATCGCCTACGCAGAGTTATACGGGGTTCGACCTGCCCGGTCAGGTCGCGGGGGTCCAGGGGGCAGCGCCCCCGGCGGGGTGCGGGGCAGCGCCCCGTCACGGTACGACCTAAGTGAAGACAAGCGGCTTACGACCTAAAGCAAAATGAGGTCTAACGACTCAGCGACTCAAGGGTGAACGACTCAGCGACTCAAGGGTGAGCGACTCAGCGACTCAAGGGTCCAACGACTCAGCGACTCAAGGGTTAACGACTCAGCGACTCAAGGGTGAACGACTCAGCGACTCAAGGGTGAACGACTCAGCGACTCAAGGGTGAACGACTCAGCGACTCAAGGGTGAACGACTCAGCGACTCAAGGGTGAGCGACTCAGCGACTCAAGGGTGAACGACTCAGCGACTCAAGGTTGAACGACTCAGCGACTCAAGGGTGAACGACTCAGCGACTCAAGGGTGAACGACTCAGCGACTCAAGGGTGAGCGACTCAGCGACTCAAGGGTGAACGACTCAGCGACTCAAGGTTGAACGACTCAGCGACTCAAGGGTGAACGACTTACGAGATAACACACGAACGACTTACTCTTAACTCGCAGCCGACTTAGCACTCTAACCCGTGAACGACTCAACACAGGCGAACAGAAATACAAAGGCGGTGACTTTTCAACGCGCGCGACTTACGACTTAGGCTTAACTCGTGGACGACTTAGCGATGGCCAGAAACGACTTAACTCCGAGGCAGTGCGACCTAACTGCAGTTTTTTGTCAAAAACGCTAAAAATTGGAGTTTTTCGCCAATCCAATCCAAACCAAATGCAAATGCACATGCTAAAGTGATGGGGAATCATTCCCAACAGTCCAATATAGTTATAGGCTAGAATTGTGAGATAAAAATCTCACCTTTGCACTAAAATTTATGAAGATGAAGCTTGAAAGCAAGGAGAAGCAATCCAAAGCTTGAATCCAATATCTTCTACTTGAATTTGGAGTTGAATGATGGAGTTGCAATTGAATTTGAGCTTGGAGTTTTAATTTCCCATTCTCTTCACCATTAATGCTAAAGCTTGAGTTAGTTAGGAAATTTATGAAGAGTGAGGAGAAGAGGGTTGGAACTTGGGCTTAATAGGCTAAACTAACCCAAAGTCCAAAGCGGGAAAAGTTAGTGAAATTTCACTAACTCCAAACCTATCGATGTTTATACTTAAAAAGTTGTAAACGACATTTCGAACTCAATGGAAGTGGTCTCGAGTCCTAATTTGACCGTTTGCAAAAAGTAGTTTTTCGGACCAAAATCCGATTAACGATTTAATATTTAAATAAAAATATTTAAATGTAAACTCGATAAATATGCGGGTTGTTACATATACAATATAAAATATAGCATCCATTCATCCAAATATCAATCATCAACCATTTATTACAATCATCATCCAATTTAAACAAAACATCAATATAGAGCATAAAAAATATAACAGGTATCAACAAACAGTTTATATTCAAATAAAAATTAATAATTGTTTAACTGGCAGTTTATATGTAATAATAAATAATTTAACTGGCAAATTATATGCAATAATAAAGTTTAATAACAATTTAATTTAAATAAATGCTATCTAACTGAGATGATGATTAAATATATGCCCAAACAATCATAGATAAATTTTAAATCACATCAAAATTAATTTAACAAACATAAGAAATTTTAGAAGTTGTGAGTGCGTTAAAACACTCACCTTTTGAATTTAAATCCAATTTAAATCCAAAAATTGGGCAGTCTCCAAATTCGTCCAAACCAGCGTCAAAGTGTTTGGAATCCAGTACGAACCTAGCGGAGAAAACCGAGCAAAAAAGGGATATCGTATGTGACAGATATACGAATTAGAACATTCAAAACAATTTAAAAATAAATTAAATAACATAGACGTACAGGCGACTCACCTTCTGCCACGTCATAAAATTCACGTGAGTAACTCTAGGCTCAAACCTAACGCGCCTGAACTCGATCGAATACAGGATGAGCCGCCGCCATGATTTGCAATTATCGACGCTGACATAGGCCGTGCCACCTAGATTTGAACCTACCACCACCACCTTCACTCCGAGCCGCCCCTTCCTATGCCATCCACACCCATAGCGGCTCCAAAACAAACGGCCATCGCCGCTCCGTTCAAATTCAAAATACAGCCAGTCAACGCGACTCCGACCCCAATAAATCATACAGATGTGCGCTACTCATCGAGCTCTACGATACTGCACTCCCCGATCGAGCCATCGACGGAAATCCACCGTCAATCCTCCACGATGACACACGAACGGCCGGGAATTAAACATAATTCCTGATCAAATAATAAACTGAATTGAAAAACAAAAACCACCAGTGAATTATGCTAGTCGAGAGCTTCAACATATATTTTTTCCAGATTTTTCTAAGGACCGTGAATTTTTGACTTTGATTTTGAATTGTAATTGGATCTAGAGTTTGCAGTCATTGGAAAGGATGAGTTGAGAAGAAAATATACGTACAAACAAATGAGAATTTAAGGAGGCTGGGGTTTAAAGCAGGATATCTATAGGCAAAATTGAAATAGAATAAATGGATCGGGTTGAATACATGCTAACGACAAGATGGTCCAAAAAGCCTATTTCGACTCCAGAGCGAAATTGGGTAAACCCATATATCAAAATAGATGTTTTAAAATATTTAAACGCAATGGAAAAGGTTTCAGGTTCAAATTGCATCGTATGAAGAAGTTATGCTCAAATTAATATTTTTCAAATTGATTTCAGTTGATTTCAATTTCATAAATTTCAAGGCGTTTCGAGTCCGTATGATCAAACGACAAGTCCAATCGTTACGAAACTTGAAATCCTACAATAATTCACTGTTACGGATCCGATGAAACTTGGTTCGTCGAAATCCGAGTCAGTGGCCAAAATGGCTCTTTTTATATTAATTAAATAAATTTAAAATAAATCAATTAAATCAAATTTCCCATTTAAATTCTGAAATTGACAATCTTTATCACTTTATAATTCTTAATCATTTATACAAAAAAATTAAACAAGTTTAGATGTCAATTTAAAGTTAATAAATCTATCAATTGCAGTGTCAAATCTTCAATTTCATTATATTCAAAATTATAAATTAAATTCCCAAAATTTCTATTAAATTAAATAAATCAATGATTATTCCATCCATAAATTTAAGCAGATGGATTTAATATTGGGTTCAAAATCTATTATTTTAATATTCTTGAATTTCAGTTAAATCTCTATTAACGTAATATTTAGATGTTTAATTTCAATTATTTTCAATTTAAATAAATCCAGTTATTTATAATTACCTACAATACATTGCTTTAAACCTAATTTCAATCCTTCCATTTTCTATTAAACCTTTCTATAATCATAGTTAATATCTATTTTGCATTCATTACATTAATGCTCTCATTTCATCCTTTATTTATTGACTCTCATATTTCCATTTTACTATATTTTGGTCAATTTCACACGTTATTTGAAATTAAAGTCTCAATTAAACTTATCTATTTTGATTTCATTCCTATATTACATCACTTATTGTTTTACAACTAAATTACATTTCAATTCATCTTATTTCCTTCATATGTGGTGACTATTGCCTTAAATTCTCATTAATATACATTAAGGTTCATTAAATTCTAATTGACTCCCATTTTAATTATTACAATAATTACTATCCTTACTTCCAATTTCACTAATTCAGAAATTACCAATTTTATTTTCACTAATCCCATTTAATAGGCTTTCCATTCTTTATTACATCAATTGTTACTTTAATTACATTAACCAAATGTTAAATTAATATTTATTAAAATCGATTACCAAAAATTTATTTGACACATTAAATAAACAAGCAACATAGATTAATTGTCACCTATTTGCTTTTAATTGTATTCATAAGTTCGTTACTTATCGATCTGGATTTATAATTTCATATACGCTAAATTTTTATTTCATGACATTAATATACGCCTATGTACCACTTATTTTGAATAAATTTTATATTCCTAAATGTACGTCTATCAATTAAATGCATTAATTAAGGTTTTAAAACCAATAAATGAATTTTCCTTAATTTCATCCTTAAACCAACTTATTACTCTACATACATTGCGTATTAATTCATCAATTAGCATACTATGAACTATCTTCCTAATTATCAATTACTACCTTAAAATAAACTTATGTTTCTAATAAATTTTCATTTACACTTCCGTTACTATACTAATAATCATTAAAGTAAGGTTTATTATCAACAACGAACATTAAAATTTCGTTTCTAACATTGATTGTATTTGTTTTTATTATATTCTATTTATAGCTAAGCCAAAATATTTGAACCTTAACTAAATTGTAGTGTTCATTAAATATTAACTTGAATTAACACGTTTTCTTAAATTAAAAATCAAATACCGTTAACAATGTTTTATCACATAAATCAATTTAATACTTTCCTTTATTTCTCATATACAATTACATCCGGGTATACTCTTTTCACTACTTTCATTCATTAGAATTTTATTCAAATTTCAATTTCTTGCAAAAATCATTTATTATAAATTTGCATACCAATAGATAAGGTTCCCATAAATAGGATTCATTCAATTCAACTTTTTTAATTAAGTCTATTTTAATCAATATAATATTTCATAGGTTAATTCTTAACATTTACTACATTACAAATTATAACAATTATATCTCTTTATAAATTTAATTCCAAAAATCTTATTAATATAACAAATTAAATTAAAAAAATTCAAAGATCGTTACACTATTCCTTTGTGATTGCTTTGTGGTTGAGAGGCGCCTCGGATAAAGGTTCCAAAGGACCGGAGGATGGCATGCTCGAGTAGTAGTTACCTAGTTACAGAGGTAACCCGGCCTTGTGTTGGCAGAGAGCCGGGTAGGTTCTCGGGACGTCTCTCCAGAGGCGTATCCATGTGGCATAGGAAGTTCCTTAGCCTGACCATTTATTGGAAATCCAATCTTCAATACGTGCCTTGTATGGTTTTAGTTGTAGAACCTGCCATTTACTTATGGTGGTCACCACTGTTTAGATGGTAGCTATAGTAGGCATAGTTCGGAATGTCTATCCTGGCTAGGATTAATATTATACTTTCGAAATGGTATTTCTACACTATCACTAGTAATAATATCAAAGAAATTTCCTCGTATCAAGCATATTTGACTATCATAAGGAAAAATCTCCTCCAATTCTGCGTTTGAATTGTGTGTATGGCGGGAGGCCTTATGGTAGTTTCATTTTCCAAAAAGAATTGCGGATTTATTTTAAACTCTTTTGTTGTTCATTTTAAAAGATAAACTGTTTTGTTTGCTCATACAAGTCCCACAACTTACCTGGAGTTTATTGTTCCCTTCCTAAACTCTAGGTGCCCACAATTTTCTCACACGGGCAATCAAGAGTTGGGTTTTTCAGACAGTTAGGTTTAGTAGATTATCTGGAGCTAGTTCAGCCTTTGGACGACTGGCCTTGCTTAGCTTAGTGCATTGTTATTGGGAGTTCAAGCTATTTCTGGATTGGTGCCTTAGAGATGGAGATTACCAATACTGGAGTCCTCTCTTGAAGACTATCTTGGAGATATTGTTCCGCTGCTGGTATTATCTTTTCTTTCCGCTGCTATTGTCATTGTATCATATCTCTGATGTACATTGATATTCATTGTCTCACCATTGTATCAGATATTGTATCAATGTTGTATATCTAATGTATATTCATTTCTTCCGATGTGTTGTACATAATGTGTTATAAGCTTCGGCGAACCAGATTCGATGTTTGAATCTGCGGCATTTGAGTACGAGTGTCGTATTCGGTGCCGATTTTCGAAGGTCAAGTCGGGGTCGTTAGATTTCATATAATAAACAATTTGAAACACACAAAACATTTTTCAAATCAAATGAGACAAGATATACACATAAAATTAAGATATTCAATTTTGTTCATTAAAAAATTATATCAGAACTATTAGAATAAAAAGATCATACCTTAATTCCAAAGCCTTGAAGTACATCTTGAAATATTGAATTTTTCTTCTAGATGTAGCCAATGAATCGTACCTTAAATGATGAATCCAATCTCCTAGATTCAGAAATCAGCCTCCAGATGTTGCAACAATTAAGAGGAATAAACCACTTTTCATAATTGATTTTATTTGTATTTGATTTTAAGAATAATTATAGCCATGGAAGATCTTATATTTGCAGCGATTAGAGAAGGAGAAAACCAGAAAAGTTACAGAAAGAAGAAGGGCAAAAGAGAAAATAAATTGTGCGTACAGAATGAATTTAGAGATAATGTTTTATTTGAAAGAAGAAAACCTTTTGCATTCTTTAATAAAACTTCTCTAATTAATTCTCTTGATTAACTTTCTCTTTTTACTCCTATTTCTTTACATGGTATGGCTGAAAATTACGTGCAATCAAATCATATAAGATTCTATAAATTAACGCATGTAATTATGTTTTATTTAATTACAATGGTATCATATATCAATGCATGCAACTATAACTTTTATAAATGAATTCAAATAATTACAAATAACTCCCAAACATCAAATAAAATAAATAATAATTAATATTTCTTAAATACTAATTAATATTAATTTACAACATTTTATAAATTAATTAAATCATGTGGTTTTTTGGAGAATTCATCATTACGGTTGTGCGACTCGAAGGTGTAAATTCAATCGGCGATTAATATTGAATAATTCAAATATTAACGTTCACACATCACTTAGTAGGTGGTATGACATTTTGGCTGAATTCATCACTTACACATCTTTTGGTAAAATCCAATTTTACTTCTTATAAGCGATACCTAATAGTGATAATTATTTACACCAATTCTCTTCGTCAAGACTATATCACTTTGGATTTATGGAATTTGGTAATGAACAAAATTCTAATATCATCCACATTCAACTTTATAGTCCAAACACAAAGTCTTTAGTTCAATAATAACAATTATTATTAACTGAAATGCTCTAGCCAAAGACTTTGACTTTGAGTTGATTTTAATTGACTATGATACCAACCTCATATAATTGAGGAGAGGAATCCTTTCTTGAATAGTGTTTCACTTCCAATGCTTCTACTTGACCCAACTATTTGAAATTAAAGTCTCAATTAAACTTATCTATTTTGATTTCATTCCTATATTACATCACTTATTGTTTTACAAATAAATTACATTTCAATTCATCTTATTTCCTTCATATGTGGTGACTATTGCCTTAAATTCTCATTAATATACATTAAGGTTCATTAAATTCTAATTGACTCCCATTTTAATTATTACAATAATTACTATCCTTACTTCCAATTTCACTAATTCATAAATTACTAATTTTATTTTCACTAATCCCTTTAATAGGCTTTCTATTCTTTATTACATCAATTGTTACTTTAATTACATTAACCAAATGTTAAATTAATATTTATTAAAATCGATTACCAAAAATTTATTTGACACATTAAATACACAAGCAACATAGATTAATTGTCACCTATTTGCTTTTAATTGTATTCATAAGTTCGTTACTTATCGATCTGGATTTATAATTTCATATACGCTAAATTTTTATTTCATGACATTAATATACGCCTATGTACCACTTATTTTGAATAAATTTTATATTCCTAAATGTACGTCTATCAATTAAATGCATTAATTAAGGTTTTAAAATCAATAAATGAATTTTCCTTAATTTCATCCTTAAACCAACTTATTACTCTACATACATTGCATATTAATTCATCAATTAGCATACTATGAACTATCTTCCTAATTATCAATTACTACCTTAAAATAAACTTATGTTTCTAATAAATTTTCATTTACACTTCCGTTACTATACTAATAATCATTAAAGTAAGGTTTATTATCAACAACGAACATTAAAATTTCGTTTCTAACATTGATTGTATTTGTTTTTATTATATTCTATTTATAGCTAAGCCAAAATATTTGAATCTTAACTAAATTGTAATGTTCATTAAATATTAACTTGAATTAACACGTTTTCTTAAATTAAAAATCAAATACCGTTAACAATGTTTTATTACATAAATCAATTTAATACTTTCCTTTATTTCTCATATACAATTACATCCGGGTATACTCTTTTCACTACTTTCATTCATTAGAATTTTATTCAAATTTCAATTTCTTGCAAAACTCATTTATTATAAATTTGCATACCAATAGATAAGGTTCCTATAAATAGGATTCATTCAATTCAACTTTTTTAATTAAGTCTATTTTAATCAATATAATATTTCATAGGTTAATTCTTAACATTTACTACATTACAAATTATAACAATTATATCTCTTTATAAATTTAATTCCAAAAATCTTATTAATATAACAAATTAAATTAAAAAAATTCAAAGATCGTTACACTATTCCTTTGTGATTGCTTTGTGGTTGAGAGGCGCCTCGGATAAAGGTTCCAAAGGACCGGAGGATGGCATGCTCGAGTAGTAGTTACCTAGTTACAGAGGTAACCCGGCCTTGTGTTGGCAGAGAGCCGGGTAGGTTCTCGGGACGTCTCTCCAGAGGCGTACCCATGTGGCATAGGAAGTTCCTTAGCCTGACCATTTATTGGAAATCCAATCTTCAATACGTGCCTTGTATGGTTTTCGTTGCAGAACCTGCCATTTACTTATGGTGGTCACCACTGTTTAGATGGTAGCTATAGTAGGCATAGTTCGGAATGTCTATCCTGGCTAGGATTAATATTATACTTTCGAAATGGTATTTCTACACTATCACTAGTAATTATATCAAAGAAATTTCCTCGTATCAAGCATATTTGACTATCATAAGGAGAAATCTCCTCCAATTCTGCGTTTGAATTGTGTGTATGGCGGGAGGCCTTATGGTAGTTTCATTTTCCAAAAAGCATTGCGGATTTATTTTAAACTCTTTTGTTGTTCATTTTAAAAGTTAAACTGTTTTGTTTGCTCATACCAGTCCCACGACTTACCTGGAGTTTATTGTTCCCTTCCTAAACTCTGGGTGCCCACAATTTTCTCACACGGGCAGTCAAGAGTTGGGTTTTTCAGATAGTTAGGTTTAGTAGATCATCTGGAGCTAGTTCAGTCTTTGGACGACTAACCTTGCTTAGCTTAGTGCATTGTTATTGGGAGTTCAAGCTATTTCTGGATTGGTGCCTTAGAGATGGAGATTACCAATACTGGAGTCCTCTCTTGAAGACTATCTTGGAGATATTGTTCCGCTGCAGGTATTATCTTTTCTTTCCGCTGCTATTGTCATTGTATCATATCTCTGATGTACATTAATATTCATTGTCTCACCATTGTATCAGATATTGTATCAATGTTGTATATCTAATGTATATTCATTTCTTCCGATGTGTTGTACATAATGTGTTATAAGCTCTGGCGAACCAGATTCGACGTTTGAATCTGCGGCATTTGAGTACGAGTGTCGTATTCGGTGCCGATTTTCAAAGGTCAAGTCGGGGTCGTTAGATTTCATATAATAAACAATTTGAAATACACAAAACGTTTTTCAAATCAAATGAGACAAGATATACACATATAAATTAAGATATTCAATTTTGTTCATTAAAAAATTATATCAGAACTATTAGAATAAAAAGATCATACCTTAATTCCAAAGCCTTGAAGTACATCTTGAAATATTGAATTTTTCTTCTAGATGTAGCCAATGAATCGTACCTTAAATGATGAATCCAATCTCCTAGATTCAGAAATCAGCCTCCAGATGTTGCAACAATTAAGAGGAATAAACCACTTTTCATAATTGATTTTATTTGTATTTGATTTTAAGAATAATTATAGCCATGGAAGATCTTATATTTGCAGCGATTAGAGAAGGAGAAAACCAGAAAAGTTACAGAAAGAAGAAGGAAAAAAGAGAAAATAAATTGTGCGTACAGAATGAATTTAGAGATAATGTTTTGTTTGAAAGAAGAAAACCTTTTGCATTCTTTAATAAAACTTCTCTAATTAATTCTCTTGATTAACTTTCTCTTTTCACTCCTATTTCTTTACATGGTATGGCTGAAAATTACGTGCAATCAAATCATATAAGATTCTATAAATTAACGCATGTAATTATGTTTTATTTAATTACAATGGTATCATATATCAATGCATGCAACTATAGCTTTTATAAATGAATTCAAATAATTACAAATAACTCCCAAACATCAAATAAAATAAATAATAATTAATATTTCTTAAATACTAATTAATATTAATTTACAACATTTTATAAATTAATTAAATCATGTGGTTTTTTGGAGAATTCATCATTACGGTTGTGCGACTCGAAGGTGTAAATTCAATCGGCGATTAATATTGAATAATTCAAATATTAACGTTCACACATCACTTAGTATGTGGTATGACATTTTGGCTGAATTCATCACTTACACATCTTTTGGTAAAATCCAATTTTACTTCTTATAAGCGATACCTAATAGTGATAATTATTTACACCAATTCTCTTCATCAAAACTATATCACTTTGGATTTATGGAATTTGGTAATGAACAAAATTATAATATCATCCACATTCAACTTTATAGTCCAAACACAAAGTCTTTAGTTCAATAATAACAATTATTATTAACTGAAATGCTCTGGCCAAAGACTTTGACTTTGAGTTGATTTTAATTGACTATGATACCAACCTCATATAATTGAGGAGAGGAATCCTTTCTTGAATAGTGTTTCACTTCCAATGCTTCTACTCGACCCAACTATAGTCGTTTTGTAACGACCCATATTTTAATGGTTTTAAATTATAGTATTTGATCAATTATTAGAAGAATACAGGTAAAAATATGATGATGGTTAATATTAGTATATTGGATAATTTAATTTGTTTAAATTTAATATAGGAGATTATTTGAATAATTGAATTATGGATTTATATGATTAAATATGGCATCAGAAATTGATTCAAATTTTATGTAAATATTAGTGAAGACTGTTAATATTTAAAACTAGATTTAAATGTGAATAATGTAAAATTTAAAATTTTATATTTTAATTAACGAGTTAAAACAGTCATTTTGGCCATTGTCTCGGATTTCGACGAAACCAGTTTCATCGGATCCATAATAGTGAGTTGTTATATAGTTTCAATTTTTGCAATGATCGGAC
The DNA here is from genome assembly GCA_030765085.1 of Allium cepa. Classification (NCBI taxonomy): domain Eukaryota; kingdom Viridiplantae; phylum Streptophyta; class Magnoliopsida; order Asparagales; family Amaryllidaceae; genus Allium; species Allium cepa. The sequence goes on along the minus strand of CM060938.1, from coordinate 395,861,275 downwards.
TTGTTGTTTGGCCGTACGAGCTTGAAACGCGTAGAAATTTAATTTCGAATTTAATTAAAATATCGACTTTGAAAAGCTATCTTTTGCATACGATCGAATTTGGCACCGGGACTAGTTTCATTGTGTTCGAAATGGGGGTAAAGCATTATAAATGCCAGGTGGCACGCTTTGTTTGGGACTCGAGAAATTTCGGATGTCTTAGGGTAGATATTTTTCTAATTTGAATAATAATAAATAGTCAAACTGCTTCCACTAATTCGAGTCAAACCCATGCCATATGCCATATCACTCTCGCTCGCCTCTTATTTCGAATCACATCTTTCAATTGAAAAAAAATGATGTCGAGCGCGATTTCAAAATCGAACGCGAGCTTTGTCGCATGCGGTCCGAGTGACGCTGGAGGCTAGGGGATTTGCGGCGCTTGGAGGGTGATGGATTCAGCATGTAGCCCGATCCAGGCGGAGATATTTTGGGTATCTCAAGTCGTCGCCATTAGGGTTTGGAAGTGGGGTTGCTGCGTACGTGCATGTGCATGAAGGGACGAGGCAACATTGAAAGGGAGCGACTGACTGTGTGCCAACGACAGTCGAAAGTCGCAAACAATGGCTAGCGGCTGTAGCCGCATCACGACCGGTGGCGTTAGGCTTGGCCATGCATGAAGAGGTAAAGCATGATGCTGCGATGTGGTGGATGAGACCTCAACTATGGAATCAAGGCAGGGCTAGCGATGGCTTGTTGTGCACACGTGAGTTTCAAAGGGTTGGCGATGGTACTTGCGATCGGTGGGCAAGATAAGGTACAGCTGTTGTTGAGCGACCGTAGCAGGCATTAGGGATGGATCAAGGGTGAGGGTTTTAGTTAATTGTTAACTAGTTTATAATTTTTTTATTTGATTTTATTATATCGATATTAATATAATCATATCCTTTTCATATGTGATCCATCTCGAGTGAAACAAGTTGCTGGAGACTCGTATCGTTGTTGTCTACAGCATGGAGTGGATCTGGAAGTTATTTGAATATGAGAATATTCTCAGCTTCAGATAAAAGGTGAGCGTTTATACCCTTACACTTGGCTGAAATATTTTTATGTTGGTTAAGTTTATATCGTGATGTGATTCAAAATTTATTGGTTATTATTTGATAAGTTTAATTGACATTTAAACATCTGAATTAATTTATAGAAATTGAATTGATAATTAAATTTAATTAGAATTTAATTACCTGCAAAATACCCGATTTTGATAATTATGAAATCATTGTGAATTTTATTGACTGTTTGGATAATTGGTTATGTTGGATGCTATTGGTTGATATATGGATGTTTATTTGTTTTAACATAACATGTTATCATTTTGTATATTATTTACAGTATATAAAACTGTAAATTAAATTATTTCGAATAAATTAAGAAATAGGTTGAAATGATATATATCTATGACATTATTGGATTGAAATGTTATATATCCATCCTTGGAATTAAACTGAAATAATTGATTCACTTGGCCATAGGATAGAGAATTTTATACGGACACCGGGTTGGTTAAATTAAATGATTTTAAATTTTGATTTGAAATTATTTATATGATTTTGTTTTAAGGAATAAAAATCAAATTTATGAAATCCAAATTATTTTCGAATTGGGACTCAGAATGTTAAATTTTAAATTTGAGATGAAATTGTTTAATTAATCAAAGTTGAGATTTTTAAGTTATAATCGAAACATGACATAAATGTTAGAAATTTATTTGTTTAAGGATTGGACTTTTTATTCGACCTTTGAATATTGCTAAGAAATGTGATATAAAACAATATTTTGAAATTGAGCTTGGATTTGAATTATATGTAAAGATTTGGCTCTTAAATTGGATATTGAAGGAAAATTTGATTTAAATGTTTGAATCGATATTTTTGAAATGAACTCGAAATTGATATAAATTAAAATGATTTAAAATTTGGAGTTGAAATTAATTTGAAATTGGAATTTAAATTAATTTGAAGTTGGAAGTGAAATTAATTTTGAATTGGAATTTAAATTTGTTTGGAATTGAAATTAAAATTTGACTTGAAATTCGAATTGAATCGATTAAATTGAAATGGAACTTGGAACTAATTTGAATTAGAAAATTTGAAAAGTGAACAGGTTTGACTTTGAAGCTATTTTTAAATGAATATTTTTAGTATAAACGGTTTAAAATGTATATTCTTTAAATATTCAAACTATTTTGATTTTCCAAACTATTTTACTATATAAAACATTTTTAATACTCAAACTATTTTCTATTAAATTATTTTAACTATTTAATAAAGCTATTTAAACTATTTTCTTAAAAATTCAAACTGGTCCAAGGGTGGAATGTTTATATTTAAATTATGGATTTAAATGCAAATTATTTTAAAGTGGACTATAATCAAAATTGTAACTCAGATCAAGTTTTGAAGTGAAATCGATATATCGTATTGAATTAACATTTTGAAGTAAAAATATGATTTTTGAAGAGAATATGATTATTTCAAAAATGGATTTGAAGTGGATATGATGATTTCGAATTGAATTTGATTTTGAAGAGAATATGATACTTTGATATCAAGTATGAATTGTTTTCGAAATATAAAACTACCAACCGGTGTGTAAAACGACGTTTGGTTTTAAAGAGACCGGGGCCTCTTATTGGCATACTCTCTGCCAATATTGGAACCACTTTAACAACTATATATGCGGTGGATGATATCCAGAATGTAGTGGTTGAATTGGTGACGTTTACTGGAATGAAGTAAGAGAACGATGATGGAAGGCCTTGACACTTGTGTCATAATTAAAATGACTAAAACTGGATCCTATGTCTGGCCAATGAGGTTTGCTACCACTGGCAACATTGATCACTCGTATTACTGTTGTGATTTTTGACTCGATGGGTGCACCCTTTGTTCGGATTGATTGTCACGGTCGGCCACGGATGGGTTACGACCATCCAGAAAGGGTAAACTGGTAGAATCCTACCTTAGGAATTGCCTCACATGCCTTGTCATATTTATCCCTATATGAGCCCATTACGACTTTGGATTAAAACTGTAAAATGTGTTAAGATGGATCAATGTAAAGCCTTAATGCTATTTTGATATTTATTTTACTGATAGACATTATCTATTATAGCATATACTATTATATATAAATAACTTAACGGATCCTTAAGAGATGGAAAATCCCGTAACATCCCTTAAGTTATTGATTCATATTCTGTGATATTGATTTGACTTACATGAGATATTTAGTCCTAACTCGAGTGCTTTGTCTTTTCATTATGCTCGGGTCCGTCCTGAGTTTTTTCAGCATATTGAAGACTGTTCTTGGGGGACGAAGACGGAGTTTTGGTATATTACTATTATTATTATACCTTGTATCATGCTATTCTACTACATTGATTATTTCCCCTTGTTGTATATTTATAACTTGATAAATGTGTATAGATTATAATCAAATGTATAGTAAACAACTTTATGAATTGTTTATTTGATTAGTATATTTTATCGTTTCCACTGTGAGATTCTGTGTTTTGTTTTCTTCTTCTCTTCTTATTTTTCTTATTTAACCCTGTTGATTATCTATGTTCCGGATCGTTTAAGTTGGACATGTGTGGATTATTTTCAATTTAAACCTTACGAAATGTGGGTCGTCACACGTTTGATGGACGTCGTGCCATGATTTAACTACAATCAAAGCGGAGCTTCCATAATTGAAGATCAACAGTATTCTCATGTCGAGAGAACTGTATAAAAATTAGTCACATCGATATTCTCTGCTTGACCTTAGTTAAACTAACCAATAGAAATCTATCTAACGAGTCATTCCATAGTCATCCAATAACTATCAGTACATAACCCCTTGGCGCCTCAGTAGTCATGAGTAATAAACTGTCCAACATTTGGAGATCGTTACGTACTCTAGTCTCAACGGATACATTGATACCCAGTGCATCTTGACTTGGAACATTTAAAATGGTACATTTGTTTAATTGTGATAAATTACTCACGGTTACAACACTTTGTAACTACTCTCACAAAGTATACCATTTATGCATTTTCTACTAAATATACTTTTAATTCAATTAATTAATTAATATAACCACATTATATCAAGTATATAATAGAAAGAAACACCTTTATTGTGAACAAGATTGTTCAACAAGTTAGATATATGTAAAAAATTACATAATTGCCCCTAGGGCATACGCCTAACTCTATCAACTAGCACAATCTAGCATCACAAGCATTCATGTATACTACCATCTGCGTATTCCCACTCAGAATGATCAACTCCAGTGCACTTTTCAACCTTTCTTTCAGAATTATGAATGCATGTTCACACCTTGCATTCCATACAAAAGTTAGGTTTTTCTTCGTTAAATTGGGCAATGGTTCTTGATAAGTTCTTAATAAAACGTCTGTAATATCCCGTTAATCCAAGGAACTCCTCACATCCATAGTGTTCTTGAGATGGTTTCAATCTTGAACTACAACCACCTTAATAGGAACTAAGCAATGCCTAGTTTTGAAACTACATGACTCAAAAATCTCACTTTCTTTCTCCAGAAGTGACATTTTGAAAACTTCACCCCCGACCAATGCTTCCTTAATACCTAAAGCACACCTTCAAATAATTCTCGTGTTCCTTTCCCATCCGAGAATAGACTATAATATCATCTACGAACACAAGCATAAACTTATTTAGCTTATCTGTAAAGACATGGTTCATGAGATCAACAAAGTATGCTAACACATCGGTCAACCCGAATGTCATAACCAACCACTCATAAAATACAAATAACGTACGAAATGTTGTGTTTGGCACCCTCTTTGTAGCTACTCTCAGTTGATGAAATCATATCGCAAGGTCTAACTAAGAGAACACCCTCGCATTATGGAGCTGATCGAATAAGTCATCAATACATGGGAGTGGATACTTGTTCTTTCTCGTCACCTTATTCAGCTCATGGTAATCAACACACGATCTCAAAGAGTCATCCGCCTTAGTAACGATATTATGGGTTTACTCCACTTAGATATATCCCTACAAACATACCCCTTTCTCTTTAGGTCATTAACTTGTACTTCTAGTTCCTTTTGCTCTTTGGGTCCATACGCCTAAAATGCATAACTACTAGTCTGATGTCCTTCACTAAATCTATATGGAACTATATCTCTCAATGTGGAGATAATCTGGTTACCTCCTAAAATATGTTTGGATACTCTATAGTAATAGATAATGATAACTCATCATGCAGGACCTCTAACGAATATAGTAAGCTAATCATAAGTTCATCCTCCAACATGCAACCTAACTCTATCTTTTTTCCATCCTCAGTCCCAATTATCACCATAGCTTCTCGCAGTCTGCCACTACTACATGCTTACTCAGCTAGCCCATCCCCAAAATAGTATCGTATCCTATAAAACCCAAAAATAAAAAAGCAATCATAAACAAAAGAGCATCCATGACTCGATAAGACCAAACTATGACAAACCATACATGGTTTAGTGGAGCCTTTAATAGAGTTTGTCATAACTAAATGTTGGTCAACTATTTTGGGTTACAAATCTATCTACTAGGTCACTAGATATAAGGAATGTGAGGTCCTAGTATCGAACAAAACACGTATGCAAACATCATTAATAGTGAGCATATCTTGAATAGCGACGCTCTTTCCCTTCTCTTTCGTTGAGGGAGTTATCCACGAAGTTAAGACAACATCCAAAAGACGAACAAAACATGTATGCAAACATCTTTAATAGTGAGCATATCTTGAATAGCGACGCTCTTTCCCTTCTCTTTCGTTGAGGGAGCTATCGACGAAGTTAAGACAACATCCAAAACATATGTCTTTACCGCTTGCTTCTACTTTGCTAGTTTAGGATAGTTCTTCTACATAAGCCTCACATTGTGGAAGTTGTAGCACTTCTTGCCTTCGGCCTGTTAATTGGCTAGTTTTCTATTGGTTTATAAAATAGTCGAGAAATTTCAATTTAAATTTATACCGCAAGCGCACGGCGTACTATCGTAGTACGTGGCGAATACGGGTCGATCCGCAGGGAATTATTGATTTTAAAAATCCGTTCAATCAAATTAAATCAAAGTTGAGTGAAAGTTAACCTAGAGAATTAGAGAATAACTAACTAACTAAAAGAAAAGAGAAGCAAATATAAGATTTAAGTGACAACTTAGAGAATAAATCAACTCTCTAGATCATGTAGTTCAACATTATGAAATCATGATCTCTCTTTTATGGTCATTAGTGTTTTAATGGATGTGCTTAGCACAAGTATGGCATATTTGTGCCATTGATTAGCCAACATAAGCCATCAAACTATAACACGCCCCTTAAACCACTTACTAACTTTCATGAAACTTGACAATGAAAATGAAAATGAAATATATTTTAAGTATGGTCTATTAACTGTGGATTAGAAATATAGACCATCAAATTTGAATTTCAAATCACTTTCTTACGTCATAATCATATTTTGACACAGAGGCATTTGTGTAAGTGATTGTTTAAGCATAACCTATTTGGTGTCAAAAATATAGGCTATCAAATTCAAAGCAATAACAACAAATAAAACACTTCATTTATCATCATTAAGCACAAAAAGAGAGCATGAATTAAAAAATAGTTGAAGCTACATAATTAGAGAGCTTTATTACCTCTAAATTGAAGGGGTTTAGCCTCTCATATTTGTCATTTGATTAACAAATGTAGCTTGCAACATGAAAGCAAAAAGAAATTAAAATGAAAGCTAAATGAAAGAAGATAACTAATTAAAAAGAATTAACACTAATCTAATTTGCATGGAAGTAAATCTACACTACAAACATGAAAGGAGAATAAACAAGAGAATAAAAGAGAAATATATTAAAGTTGCATAAAAATTACATAAAAGAAATGGCTAAGTAGTCATGAAAAGGGAAATAGAGCTTTGAGTTTTATTTTGAGCGTAAGCTAAACTAAGAGAGACTAAGTAAGAAGATGGTTACATGAAACATATGGGGTATATATATGTGTTAACCCTAATTCATAGTTTTGGGGAGTGCCCAAAATACCCTTGAGAAAGTGTGGAGGCCAAGTAATCATTAGCTTCTACTAATCATCATTTAAGTGTACATGAAGCCATTAATTCCATAAGCATGTGCATTAGCCTCTAATTTGTATATTAAGGTGGTGGGTAGGTGAGGTCCTCCATGTTCTTCACTTTGAATTATTTCCACCTTCATTCCATTGTATTCATTTTGTGTATGCATGTGTCTTCATGAAACCACTCCTTATTTGAGATCAAATTCCTATACAAATATATATAAATTTCCAATTAATTTTCTAAAAGAAATGTATGCATACAAATGATCGTTTTGCCACTATATAATGATTATGTGACAATTTGGAATTAATATGGATTTTGGTTAAAACAAGTTAAAATATACAATATGATCATTTATTTAATTTAAATAGATTAAATATGGTGGTAAAAATATGCACATTTATGTGTACATTAAATACCCACACACTTATCCTTTTACGAATAAAGAAAAAATAAGATAAATCCATTTTCATGGGGAGCACGATTGCATTGAGCGTATGCAACAAGCCGTTAAACCTCTGGGTGTCCCCAGTAGGACAAGTGTTGTCTCGTGAGGGTTTTCAACAGATACTACACACAAAATCCAAATGCAGGATGAAAATATTTACAAAATGCAAGATTTATTTACAAAGAGATGAATACGAATTTTTGAAAATATTTACAACGAAAGATTTACTTTTAATTCAACATAAATAAGTTAAATATAGGTTTTGGATATTATCTTGAAAACTTTTAGTCATTTACTTGTCAAAATTTTCAAACAAAGTTATCATAACAAATAGACTATAGTTTAACTCGTTATTTTGGTTGATAACATAGTGTAATTATGAAATGGATCCTTAGTTGATTATGAAAATTTATCGAAGTGGTATTTTCATTTCTTTTCAATAACAAGTCAAATCAAATAAGTTAAAATGGTGTTTGGATTTTAATTGCTTATTCTCTCTTATCTTTTTGAAAATTTTATTGATATTTACAATATTTATATGCATAACTTGTTAGAAATGCGGATTACAGATCCTAAGGCTAGGATAAACACTAAAGGGGGTGAATAGTATTTTAATAAATTACTAAATCTTTTAGAGTTTTTGTTAATTTAAACACAAACGTATGCAATATTCAGACATAGATATGATCATAGAAACAAATACAGATGCAGAAGTAAAATAAAAGCAGTAAAGGAAAGAACACACCGGATTTTATACTGGTTCGGAGTTACCCTACATCCAGTCCCGCACACAACTACGGATTTCCTTTCAAAAGAAATTTTTACAATTACACCCTCGATTTCAAGGCTATGAGGTACACCCTCAAGATTCACAATCCTCCGGATAGAGATACTTGATTTCACGGGCAATAAGTTCACTCAATTGATTTCCAGGGCTACAATCATACCTTTTACACTTGATTGATTTCCAAGGCTACAATCATACATTTTCTCACTTGATTGATTTCCAAGGCTACAATCACACCTTTTCTCACAGAAATGATTACAAAGAAGCCTATAACTCTGAATAGCACTGAGGATCTTGTTGAGATAGTGATAGAGAATCAAACCAGAAATGATCTAGTTAGATTCAATGTTGATTTCGGCAGAGTAATGGTAAGAATATGTACAAAGAAATGTGGAAGAAGAAGAGGAGTGAAAACCAGAAAAATATGATTAGAAATTCGTTGAAAACAACCCCTATTTATAGAAGAACAACAGCCATGTCCATTCGTGAAGGGATATGACGAATAGACACTTCTTTTGAAATTCAAATTTTTGAAATTAACTGACACTATGTCGACATGGGTAACTTGGGTATGTCGACATCCCAAAGGAAATTTTGGTGTTTTATTTTTCTTTGAAAATAGCTTTTATCTTATATTAAAACTATTTTAAACTTTTATAAATATACTTAACTATAGTTAAAATACATAAATAAATATAGAGAATAATGTTTTGGTATATACAAAATTTTACATCTAATTTTATATTTAAATCTAAGTATAAATATTAAAAGTTAAATATATTATTATTAAAAGATAGTTTAAAACTAGGGATAATTTGATTTTGAAATTAAAGATTATTTTGAGGCTAAAAGTATATAAAACCAGGATAGATGATTTTTATTCTTTTAAAAGGAAGGTTTTGAAATCATTTTAAAAACAAGATATAATTTTGTAAAAACATTTTGAATAAAAAGTTAGCGGATACAAAACGAAGTTCCACTAGATTTTTCGTAGGTTCCATCCTACTTAGGGTTCCATCCCTTTAACAGGCTCGAAGTGGATTCCATTCCATGAATAAATTTGATTGTAAGATGCCAGTGCTTTTCTAGGAGTTTTAAAAAAATTCCTAATTAAATTACTTATTCCTAAAATCTTGAACTCTTGATAATCTTGATATTCTTGAGACTCGTGAGTCTTCAATTTTGATATCTTGAATCTCTATATTGTACATTCTTCATTCTTGGTACCTGCATGGTTAAATCTTGCATATACATATATATCTAAACTATAATGTTAGTATTTATATTTTATAATTCTATTCTAAGGTTGTTATCATCAAAACCATCATCTCAAGGACTAACAATCTCCCCCTTTTTGATGATGACAACCTTTGTTTATAAAATATTACTTCTATCCTAATAACTCCACCTTAATCTATGCCTAACTATCATATTTTATATTTCTCCCCCTTTGTCATCAACAAAAACTAACTCCAAATATATAATCTCCAAACTATATAACTCCCCCTCATTCTTGGACTAAAGTACCCGCATTTATAAACTATACAATGGAGTATATAACAGATAGATTAAGAGAAAATATAATGATAGACATGATAATTAATTAAGGATCATATAAATATCAATGCATATTTATACATGTTTTTCACACCAAATATCAATCCAAATCAAATCAAATCAAATCAAACAATTCAAACCAAACAAACCAATCAAATCAAACATTACGAGAAACTTCCACCCATCCTTCTTCTCCAAATATAGGGTCTGCTTTAATGGTATCCCAATTTTCATTATCATTAGCGAGACAGACTGGAGGATTAGCTAGTTTCGAAGAATGAAAGAAAGAATATTCTTGAAAGAATTAAGAGTCACTTCAAGATTTTCGGGCAAATTATGAATTGGATTGGCCATGTTCGAGCTTGTGAGAAGAATGAGAGGCAAAGTGAATAAGAATAGCATTGAGTGATGAATTCTGGAAGAAATAGGTATTTATAGGTGTATACATTTGTTTGAAATGAATAGACATAAGGTAGTTATTCAAATTTCAAATTTAAAATAAAGTGCCATTTCTGACCATTACATGTCGACATGGTCATAGGGGGGATGTCGACATGGTGCAGTGAATTTTGATGGCTTATTTTTATTTTGTGAATAATTGTGTGTGTATATATATAATATAACAACATTTATTCTGGAGATAAGATAAGCTAGTAACAGAAAGGAAATTCAATTTCATTACATAATAGATCAATACAATGATTTAACATTAAAACTACACGAACATTCAAATCAAAATAAACTAAAACAAATACAACGAGATATGAAAAGGTAGAACTAGTTAGAGGATGACGAGGATGAAGGTAATCCAAGTTTCTTGCTGATTTTGGAAATAAACTTGTTCATCTAGGATGAAATTTTGTCCAACTTCTTACTAACGGATCGTTTAAGAATCCGTTGATTCTCAACAATGGTCTTTTGGTTTTTGAGAAGGGTTTTGTTGGTTGGACTAGGGGGATAATCAATGCTTTCCAAAGATATTTCACCTTCTTCTTCTTCTTCAATTTCCATTTCATCCCCTTCTTCTTCTTCCTCTTCCTCCTCTTCCATATCCTCATGAGCCAAACGCTCTTCCTTTTCGGCAAGATCTCATAAGGTTGAAAAACAAATGGAATTTTCATAAGAGAAATATTTGAATGATTGAAAACTTTTCTTGAAACAAATTCTTCTCCTTTTAAATCTACTCCAAAATAGTTAAAAATCCGAGTGAGATAGATTCCATGATACAATGTTTTCTCACCCATTTCAAGATCTTTGGGACGAAGTTCATCCAAAATAACTTACGCCCAATTAATATCATAATTTTTAGAAATAGAAAAAATTGCTTTGCAAACATTTGAAGTAAGATTGTTAAAATTCCCCGATCTTGGGGTAAAAGTATGTTATAAAAGATTATTGACAATTCTAGCTTTTGGTCGAAAATTTCAATTTTTGAATTCAAAATTATCATTTCCTTCGAAAATGTGATGAAATGTCTCACGATCATTTGCATCAATTTTAAAACTAGAAAGATCCATTCCCGTACTCTTGCAATTGGGAATGGTACCCAAAAGATCACAATTCAAAACAGTTCTAGTGCCTTTGACACTACTCCAAACTTCATCATCATTTCCAATATAAAATCCATGGTTTAAATTTGCATAGAAAATTTTAACAAGATTTGGATAACAAACAAAATAATTTTGAGAAGCATCAACAAGACTAAGAATTTGATTGTTTGCAAAAAGAGAATCAATTTCATAAGAAGAGAAATCTTGAAATATAGCAAACTTTTCGGGATGTACTTTTGCATAGTTAGCATAATTGATGTATGCTTTTATAGCCTCCAGATCATTGAAGAGTTGCTCTTTTATCTTTCTGGAAATTCTCATGGTGGAGGGGTTGCTTGAAGAAGCCATTAGAGTAGAGAGTAGAGAGCTTGAAATTTTGATGAGAGAGTTTGAATTTGAAAATGAGAGTGAAAAGATGTGATAAAAGATAGTGAATAAATAGATTCTCAAAGGACGTATTCTCTGGTCAAAAATGCATTTTCAGAGAATTGAATGAAGTGAAAAGGTGGAGGGAAATTCAACTATTTGAATTCAAATTTTGAATTTCAAATTCTGTACCCATGTCGACATCATGATGGGGACCATGTCGACATGTGTCTTTGAATTTCTATGATTTATTTTTCCTAAGTATTCTAATGTGTGTATGTACTTATTATTTTTAATGTATATATATCTGGAATAATTCTGAAATTATAGTATATTCTATAAAATATTATAATACTATTAAAATTAATAATAATAGTAGTAGTAGTAGTAGTAGTAGTAGTAGTAGTAGTAGTAGTAGTAGTAGTAGTAGTAAAAAAATAGTAAAAAAATAAAAAATTTAAAATTCAAACAACACACAAATTCAAAATCAATCAATCAAGCAATCAAGCATCTAAATCTAAGCATGCAATTTCAACCAATTGTATTGTAAATGTGTACCTTTTTCTGAGTCTGTTTCTCTGAATTCGTCGGAGTCGTGAACTGCTGTGAAACACATATTTGAATTATCTATCTTCTAATCATCATCGCTTGACGACGAGTCTGAGTCATCTAGAGTAGCAGTAAATGCACGTTTTCGTTTCTTTATGGAATCATTGTTTATAGGAAGATTTTGCCTATCTGGATACGGACAGTCTCTTTTGATATGGCCTGGTTCCTGACAGTTGAAACATTTAATATTGTTTGGCACTACATTCTGATTTCCAGAGTTCTTATAGTTGTTTCTCTTGATATTTTTCATCTTTCTATATTTCAGGAATTTCCGAAAATTCTTGGTCATAAAGGCTATCTCTTTATCATTATCGCTATTTGAGTCTAATCCATCGATCAATGCATTGAATGCCATTGATTTCTGTTCATATGCTTTGCTTTCTCTTCTCCCAATCATTCGAACTTCAAACGACAGTAGATTTCCAATTAATTCTTCTATCTTTAAGGTACTGATGTCATTTGCCTCTTCGATTGCAAGTATCTTTTGATCCCATTTTGGAGTAAGAGAATTTAAGATTTTTCTGATTTGATCTTCTTCCGAAAATTTCTTTCCCAAGGATATTAGAGAATGCACAATATCCTGAAATCTACTATACATATCTGAAATAGACTGATTAGAATTCATTTTAAATAATTGAAACTGATTTGTGAGCATGGAAATTTTGGTCTGTTTAACTTTGCTTGTTCCTTAGTGATTAACTTGCAAAGTTTTTCAGATTTCATATGCAGATTTACAAACTGACACTCTATTAAATTCATTCCTAGCAAGTGAACAAAATAGAATATTCATTGCTTTAGAATTATTTTGTGCAACAGACTTTTTCTCAACGGTCCACCGTGCAAAATCAGTTGTGGGTTCAGAATATTCAGTCTGTGTGATATTCCAAGTGTTTAATCCTACAGATTGTAAATATATTTTCATCCTACATGCCCAATATGCATAGTTACTGCCATTAAAAAGTGGTAGTCTGACGGTAGACTGACCTTCTACAAATGAAATAGTGATAGGGATGATAGAACTGGTGTTGGTAGTGTTATCAGTGCCAGTGTTCGTATCCATTTTGAAAATTTTTCAAAATTCAGACTATGAAAATTTTGAAAACCTTGCTCCGATACCAAATGTTAGAAATGCGGATTACGGATCTTAAGGCTAGGATAAACACTAGAGGGGGGTGAATAGTGTTTTAAAAAATAACTAAATCTTTTAGATTTTTTGTTAATTTAAACACAAATGTATGCAATATTCAGACACAGATATGATCACAGAAACAAACACAGATGCAGAAATAAAGTAAAAGAAGTAAAGGAAAGAACACACCGGATTTTATACTAGTTCGGAGTTACCCTACATCCAGTCCCGCACACAAGTACGGATTTCCTTTCAAAAGCAATCTTTACAATTACACCCTCGATTTCTAGGCTATGAGGTACACCCTCCAGATTCACAATCCTCTAGGTAGAGATACTTGATTTCACGGACAACAAGTTCACCAAATTGATTTCCAGGGCTACAATCACACCTTTTACACTTGATTGATTTCCAAGGCTACAATCACACCTTTTACACTTGACTGATTTCCAAGGCTACAATCATACCTTTTCTCACTTGATTGATTTACAAGGCTACAATCACACCTTTTCTCACAGAAATGATTATAAAGAAGCCTATAACTCTGAATAGCACTGAGGATCTTGTTGAGATAGTGATAGAGAATCAAACCAGAAATGATCTAATTAGATTCAATGTTGATTTCGGCAGAGTGATGGTAAGAGTATGTATAAAGAAATGTGGAAGAAGAAGAGGAGTGAAAACCAGAAAAATATGATTAGAAATTCATTGAAAACAGCCCTTATTTATAGTAGAACAACAGCCATGTCCATTCGTGAAGGGATATGACGAATAGACACTTCTTTTAAAATTCAAATTTTTGAAATTAACTGACACTATGTCGACATGGGTAACTTGGGTATGTCGACATCCCAAAGGGAATTTTGGTGTTTTGTTTTTCTTTGAAAATAGCTTTTATCTTATATTAAAACTATTTAAAACTTTTATAAATATACTTAACTATAGTTAAAATACATAAATAAATATAGAGAATAATATTTTGGTATATATAAAATTTTACTTATAACTTTATATTTAAATCTAAGTATAAATATTAAAAGTTAAATATATTATTATTAAAAGATAGTTTAAAACTAAGGATAATTTGATTTTGAAATTAAAGATTATTTTGAGGCTAAAAGTATTTAAAACCAAGATAGATGATTTTGATTCTTTTAAAAGGAAGGTTTTAAAATCATTTTGGAAACAAGATATAATTTTGTAAAAACATTTTGAATAAAAGGTTAGCGGATACAAAACGATGTTCCATTAGATTTTTGGTAGGTTTCATCCTACTTAGGGTTCCATCTCTTTAACAGGCTCGAAGTGGATTCCATTCCACAAATAAATTGGATTTTAAGATGCCAGTGTTTTTCTAGGAGTTTTAACAAAATTCCTAATTAAATTACTTATTCTTGAAATCTTAAACTCTTGATAATCTTGATATTCTTGATACTCATGAGTCTTCAATTTTGATATCTTGAATCTCTATACTGTATAGTCTTCATTCTTGGTACCTGCATGGTTAAATCCTGCATATACATATATATCTAAACTATAATGTTAGTATTTATATTTTATAACCATATTCTAAGGTTGTTGTCATCAAAACCATCATCTCAAGGACTAATATAACTCAGGTAAACTGAGGCCAGATGTATTACCCATGTACTGCCTTGCGGACTTGTGTGAGGGAATTACAGAGCGTGGCGAGTGTACACACAAGTGTGTACATCTGTCGACCGAAGGTGTTAATAGAAAATATTTACAGATATACAAAAAAATTGAAAGAGATAGTTTTGCAAAATAATCTTAGCACCACTTAACTTAGAAGACAAAAAAGTTATACCTTTAGTAACTCAACCACTTTTTAAAACAAAGATTTTCATTTAGGATATATTTCATAATTATCACGTATGAACCTTCCTATATATTAGTTAGACTATCGTTATTTGTAATCAAACTTCATTTTTATTTTTGTTAAGACAAATAAATTTTCAGTAAGTTCAATTTAATAAACCAAAACCATATATTTATCCTATAGCGTTTCTTTAAAAATAAATCAAAATGCTTAAAAAAAAATTACGCTTTTTTGTTTTTGTTTGTACTGGGGTTTGAAAAGAAAATGCAAAGTAGACTATGAAAAGTAAAAAAAAAGGCGAGTCTCCCTCCACACTTGATTTTGACTGTGTCCCCACAGTCAACCCAAGTGAAAGGAACATTTATTATTAATTTAATGAAAATGAAATGTATTTGCACGACATCAAAAAGTATATCGTTAAAAAGTAAATGAAACTGTCTTCCAAAGACCGATTCATTTGTCTCATCAAGTATGCGAGACACAGTTAAGCTTGAAAAATCAAACCGTAAAAGATTTCAAAGTTGAATGTTGATTTGGAAAAATGAATATCATTTTATTGATAATTGAATGGGTTGTTTTGTTTTCGATGGTTTTTGGGGTTGATAAAATAATTGATTGAAATTCAAGTTTATTTTTACCAAGTTAAAGTTCAAACTTATCAATGAAAACTTCTTCAAAATTATCAATTTTAAAATCAAAATGGTGATGTAAATCTTCCCCTTCAGAATTAACAACTCATTCTCAAAAATTCCAAAGAAATCGTGTTCATTGAATTCGTCTTCCTTTATTGGATTATCAATAACTTCATTGCATATCTCAAGTTCAAAATCCAAAGTTGTTGTATTCAAATTTTTGAAATCGAGAAAAGGAAGATCGAATTTTAAATTGGTTCCACACCCTCAAAAGAATTGAAATCCAACTCAATTACCGTGTTTTCAACAACTTTATTAAGATCATCATTTTCAATTTCAAAAGTTGTTATTTGAAAATTGTCAATTGGAGTAAAAGATGGATTATCATTTGACTCGTCACACGTTGAGATTTGCTTTTGTTTATCATGTTGTTTCATATATGTTTTGAACAACAAATCCATGTGATCATTGTAGATTTCATCCATTTGTTCAACAAAATCCAATTTATAGTTATTAACTTGAGAATTTTCGATTGGATTTGTTGAGAACAAAATTTTTCACTCGTATCGTAGTCAAGATTATTCCCATTGCCAAAATTATTTGAAAAGTGGATCACATTTTCGTTTTGATTTTGAAATTCATTTTGGAGTTCAAAATGAATTGGCATGGGTTATCATCGAAATCGTTTGAATTTTGAAATCCTTGACTCGAGTTATTACACAAATATGAATTACACAAATCATTTATCATTTGATTTTGTTGTGTAGAGATTTCAAGTAAAGACGAAATGCTATTTTCAAGATCTGAGGGTTGCTCGTTTTGAAAATTTTGTGGTTCGAAATTTTAATTTTTTAAACAATAGTTGGTGTTAAAATATCCATACGAATCTGGAGTGAAATCATATGGATTATATTGATTTTCACAACTATTGTAAAATTCAAGTGAGCGGAGAAACTCGAACATTTTCAAGAATGTTTTTGTTTTTTTGTAAAGGAAAAATATTTACAGATTGAATTTATTTTTCAAAATGGAAAATTGATTTTTGTTTTCTGATTTTTCAAAAAAAAATTGTTTTTGGAAAAGATTTTATTTTATTTTTTGATTTTCAAAAAACTAAATTTTTTTTTTGGAATTATGATTTGAAAATTTTCAAAAGAAAAGGAAAAAAAACTAAGTTAAGAAATATTTACAATTTTTTTAGTTTTGGATTTTGAATTTTTTTTAAAATATGCATGAACTAATGCAACTAAATGAATGCAAGGGTTAATTACAAATGATTTTTCTAAGTTAACCCAAAATTGTATAATCACACTTTATCTTAAATCAACAAGATAGTTCTCAGCCAGGTAACGGACAGGATTTATCGGTGCACCTCGAATCACCGTACCAATGCAGCCGAAGGTTTAGGTAACTTCAGAGGAACAACCGCTATAATGTTTACGAATCACCATAATATTTATAAATGGTTATTACTTTGTCATATCCTAGACACCAAGAAATTAAATTTTTGAAAAAGGCCAAATTGTCAAAATACAATTAAGGGTTATTGTTTTCTAACCGTTATTATTAATCAAGATTCTAGGATGAAATGCAAAAACTGAAATTAAACGTGTATTAACAATGCAAGTATGAATGAAATTTTGTTTTGTTTTTGAGTTTTTGAATTTTTTTTAAATATATATGCAACCAAACAACAATGCAAAGCAAATAAAAATAATAGATATAACAAGCAAGCAGTTCTTTTGGCAAGTAAGGCGAAGCAAGCTTCTCCTCCCATCTGCTTTGGCAACCTGAAAATAAAAACAAGATATATACAATTTTTTTTAAAATATATAAAGATGAAACTTAAAAACAAATTGAAACACAACAAATTTTTTTTTTTTAGAAGAACAGAATTGAAAATAAAAGGAAGCAAAAACAAACTAAAGTCTCCTCTTTTTTTTTATAGATAGAACAAAGCGAACTCAAACTTTCCCGGCCCACTAACCAAGTACAGACCCGCTACTAATATTAAAGTCGACCCAAATTATAAAAAAAATGATGTTCAGCGCTTATCAATTCAAAATCAAAACGCAATTTGTCCAACACTATCAATTTGAAATCAATGAATCTAAATCAAAAAAAAAAATTGAGGTCAAACGAAAGGCGGCGATTCGAAGAATTTGTGGTGGTGAGTGAATTGGTTCGTCGATTGAGTGGATGGTGCTCGCGGTGGTTGCGGGATTCGATTTCGAGATTGGGGATGGGTCGTCTGGGTCGGCAGTGGCGAGATTTTGAATTTGAGTCGTGGAGATTGTTGAAGTCGAGGTTGCAATTTGGGGTCGCGGTGGTGATGTAAGCTTCGGCTGAAGGTACTGATATGGTGTTTGATGGTTGTACGTTGTTTGGAGTTTTAGTCGATGAAGGCTACGTGATGTTCAAACAACAAAGTCAACTTTTCCTTTTTTTTTTGGTCTATGGTATCTAGAACTATGAAGATGTGATCGGCATATGCTTTGAGGTGACGAGGTGATTCGTGGTTGGCAATGAGTAGTCAGGAGATTTGCAGCCATTGTTGAGGTGGTAAGGAGGAGTTACAGTTGTGGTTAGTGAGGAAGTTGACTGGTTGATGGCTGTAGTTGTGGGCTGATGAGAGTGAATAGATGGTGGCTGCAGCAGTTATTGTATGGTTAGGAGATGTTGTGAATGATGGCTGTGGTGATGATACAACAATTTGTTGAGAGGATGGGGTTGTGAATGTGGCAGGATGATTGAATTTATGAAGTGCAGGATTTGTGGTTGTCTATGTGTCTAAGGTAAGGAGGAGGTGTTTGTTTGGGTACGGTGAAATTGCCGAGGTGTTTGGCGATTGAAAGGAGAAGGAAGATAAAGGAGGAGCTTGTAACTGAAGTGGGGTGAAGTTGGAATGTACAGTGCAGTTAGCAGGAAATGAAAGGCACTGTTGTGACAGAGACTATGTATTCACTGTGCACATGCAAATGTAAATGCAGAAATTATAAAAACGAAAAGAAAATGAGATTGTAAAGAGAATTTGTAAAAGAAAATGAAAATGGAATAAAATTGTTTTTTTTCTTGGATGAAATTTGTGTATTTTTATATACATATTTTTTAATATGAAATGGAAATGCAAATTGACTAGAAAACAAACACAGAATGTACACAAACGAATGAAAACTAAATTCACACAAAAACACACAACAATAACTATTTTTCTTTTTTAAATGCACTCAAACATACAAAACGAAAACACATAAAAATCAAACAAAAATTAATTCGAAGAATGGAAAATCAAAATCAAAGCAATTTCTCGGCAACGGCGTCAAAAACTTGTTAATTGGCTAGTTTTCTATTGGTTTAGAAAATAGTCGAAAATTTTCAATTTAAATTTATACCGCAAACGCACGGCGAATACGGGTCGATCCGTAGGGAATTGTTAATTTTAAAAATCTATTCAATCAAATTAAACCAAAGTTGAGTGAAAGTTAAGCTAGAGAATTAGAGAATTAACTAACTAACTAAAAGAAAAAAGTAACAAATATAAGAGTTAAGTGACAATTTAGAGAATAAATCCACTCGTTAGATCATGTAATTCAACACATATGAAATCTTGATATCTCTTTTATGGTCATTAGTGCTTTAATGGATGTGTTTATCATAAGTATGACATATTTTGTTATTGATTAGCCAGATTCCTCCGGTGTCATTGATTTATCCGTAACGTAATAGACAAGGAAGCGAATAAGCCATCAAATTATGACACACCCCTTAAACCACTTTCTAACTTTCATGAAACTTAACAATGAAAATGAAATCTATTTTAAGTATGGTCTATTAACTATTGATTAGAAATATAGACCATCAAATTTGAATTTCAAATCACTTTCTTATGCAATAATCATATATATTTTGATGAAGTGGCATTTGTGTTAGTGATTGTTTAAGCATAACCTATTTGGTGTCAACAATATAGGCTATCAAATTCAAAGCAATAACAACAAATAAAATACTTCATCGATCGTCATTAAGCACAAAAAGAGAGCATGAATTAACAAATAGTTGAAGCTACATAATTAGAAAGTTTCACTACCCCTGAATTGAAGGGATTTTAGCCTCTCATATTTGTCATTTGATTAACAAATGTAGCTTGCAACATGAAAGCAAAAGGAAAGTAAAATGAAAGTTAAATGAAAGCTAAATGAAAGAAATATATATATATAAATTCCTACACGAATATATATAAATTTCCAATTAATTTTTCTCAAAGAAATATATGCGCACAAATGACCGTTTTGCCTCTATATGAAGATGATTATGTGACAATTTGGAATTAATATGGATTTTGGTTAAAACAAATTAAAATACCCAACATGATCATTTATTTAATTTAAATAGATTAAATATGGTGGTAAAAATATGCACATTTACATGCACATTACGGTCTTACAATCCCTACTCAAATAGACCTTATCTCCACTATTATAGCAATAGGGTTCCACTTACCCTTCTTCTGACCATCCTTATTCTTCGACTGCTTCCTCTTGTTGTTTCATTTCTTCTTGCCTTTCTCGCCTAATTGTAGTTTTTGCTCTTCTTTTGAAATAACAACTAACTTAGATTTAGGGTGTAGACTCTCATATCGGAGAGCCTTCTCAAGGAGCTTCTCAAATGACTCGTCAATGTGCCCCGCTAGCTTATTTCATTTAGGTAATCATCTAAGCCCATGATGAACTTTCATTTTTCCTTTAATGGAGTGCCTTGTAAGACATTCTGTATTTTGACAGAACGTAGAACTCAGCCACATAATCTGAGACAGACATGTCCCTGTTTCGGATCCATAAACTTACAAAATAGAACTGACTTTCGTGTTGCCGGTGTAAACTTCTCCTCAAACCTCATCTTAAGTCGATCCTAAGTAAATTGATCCTTAGGAGTAGCAACCTTTACAACATTCCACCAATTCATAACTCTTCTTGGAGTTGTTTGAGGCCAACCTCCTCCTTATAACATCATCCAACTCCGTATTATCAAAAACCTTCTTGCAAGTATCCAATCAATCATGCACTTCCGTAACTGACTCCGTTTTTTGAAATAGTTTGCCATTAAGACTGGCAAAATCCTTACTCGTCTTCGCAAAAATCGACCATGGGCGCCTGCACTTGAGCACCACCACCAACAATATTCAGAATGACAACTTGAGAATTCTGCTGCATGTTCCTCATCATGGCGTTGAATATCATATGCAAATTGAGATTAGCCGCTCCTATATCAAATCCATCTTCAACTCTAGAGGTAGAGTTCTTAGTAGCATTTCAGTGGCTCATTCTTAATCTAGAATTGATACATCATGAAGAAAAACTGCATAAATGGTACACATGTAAACAATGCGTCTTATACTATACACACACTACAATATAGTTTGGAAAATAAAAATATTTAACAAGTACGCTCTCTCGTATATAGTCTCAATCCATTCTAGAGCGTCCCACTTACTCTATCTTTACTGGACCAAGTATCCATTCGAATTAAGTGAGCTACCTAGATCCAATCACCTAACCTAAACTGAGATACCAAGTGTGGCGACCGCCCCACACCTCCAATGACCAATATATCTGTATAGTGTGCTGCGGTGGTACTCGGTCGATGTAGGACGAAGGTTGTAAAGTAAATAAAACAATTACAAAACCTGTTGTATATCTCACAATATAACGATAAAATATAATATCAATCATAGACATAAAATAGGTAAGATAGAAATATAACTAAATAAACCATCATACATTAGTGAATATATTCAATAAAGTTATACAAACCAAGAGCAAAGTTTACACAGTCGATAAATAAATGCAAAATGTCTGTCTTTAAATCCATATTAAAACCAATAATGCGAAACACTTCATCAATAGTAATTGTCATCTCATCGAAAGAAAGATGAAATGCATTCCTTTTCAGATGTAGTCTTTCTATAAAAGCATTAATCGAAGCCTTATTAACTTTTCCATATGTATGTTTTATTATTTGATCAAAAACCGATTCGTCTACTACATCCTTAACAAAATCACGTTGCTTGTTTAAATCCCACCGTTAAAGAGTAACAACATGGTTGTGAAACTTGATAATTCTAGTTTCATTCATTGATGACTACATAGACAAAATGATATTCAATACATATACTCAAAATAATTAATAATTTAGTTGCTAACATAAAACGATAAAACTGCTAATGAATTCCAAATACTAGAAGCAAAATGATCTTTGTAAGCAAAAGGACGGTTGAACTTCACTGTCGGTAGTTTGACTTGAAGATCAATAATGAATTTCTTGCCTTTAATCTTTCTCATCAACACTTCTTTCTTCATATCACTCTCCTCTCCACTTTCCTATCATGGTTCATCCTCGTTTGCATTCTCCTCCTGTTGATTCGACCCTCCTATAATTCCCTCAACACGGTACTCTGGTCAACCATCGTCCTCCTCACTGCACTATTGTCGACCAACATTTCGACTTTCCTCCTAAATACATTTTTTTTTATTCTTTCCAAAGCTTTTTTTTCACAATTTGATGTCGTTGCTGGTATACGAGTGGTTGAAGATGTAGCCATTGACTTCTTGCTGTAGCAAAAAAATTCATTTATTAACGAGGTAGATTAGAACAAACTGCTAAACAAGCAATGATACATCACACCGTGATAGACAAACCATTTCAACAGGGACTTGCCGAACTAAATCAATGAAATCGGCAAATTCGTACCGAATATAAATTCAAAAGACGAAAACCCTATTTCAAACTAAAGTGCTAAACTCGACATAACATTGGCGAACAGAAATGTTAGAAACGATAACCCGCTGAAAATAATTAATAACTTCGGCAATGCGTTATCGAGCTATTTTTTGTAAAAAAATGTCGATGGTCGTTTCAAATTAACATAGACAATCATCGCTCGGTCGAACTATAAAATCCCGACTTTTAGAAACTCCAGCCTTTTAAATTTTTACCGCAATGGAAAAATAAACCATGAAATTGAGTGAAGAATTTACCTTGTCAGGACCTTCTAGCAAAGTTTGGATTTGCATGTGAAGATCGGCATGAATTTTTTATTCTTATCCTTGTATTTTTATAAAAAATGAAAGGATTATGTAACAACAAACGAAAAGCGAAAGCTTTTGATGTTCTACTTAGCGTCAAGAAAGGGTGAATATATAAATTTATTAACTTGTTGTGTAGACCTAGAGTGTCAATAATCAGTTTAAAAAATAAATAAATAAATAAATAAATAAAACCTGCAGTACTATTCAATCCGGTATATCGTATCCCACTTGGTTTAGTAGCACCGGCGCACATCAACGATTCAAAAACTCAAATTTTAATTCTAAAATAAATCTCATTCATTCACCGAAAATCTTATCCTTTCCGTCTTTCATAAAACCGTCGTCCCCCTCTTATCCCCTCTCCTCTCATTTCCTCTCTTCTCAATTTTATCTCGTTTCAGCTACTCATCTTCTCTTCTTCTCCAAGTAATGGCGTCGATGGCCATCGTGTCTTCCCCTCCCTCCACCTCAAAACCCCTTTTCTCCTCAAAATCTACCAAGCTGCCCTCCTCCTTCCTCTCCTCCTCCGCCTCCATCTCCAAACCCATCCTTACCATCTCCCAAAACTCAACAAAATCCACTCTCAACCGCCGCAGCAATCTCTTCGTCATCCGCGCCGCCCGCGGCAAGTTCGAGCGCAAAAAGCCCCATGTCAACATCGGCACAATCGGTCACGTTGACCACGGCAAAACCACTCTCACCGCCGCCCTTACCATGGCTCTAGCGTACATGGGGAACAGTGTTCCCAAAAAGTACGACGAAATCGACGCCGCACCTGAAGAAAGGGCTCGTGGAATCACAATTAACACCGCCACAGTAGAATACGAAACCGAAAACAGACATTACGCCCACGTGGACTGCCCAGGTCACGCTGATTACGTCAAAAACATGATTACAGGCGCTGCACAGATGGATGGAGCTATTTTGGTGGTTTCTGGAGCCGATGGGCCCATGCCTCAAACCAAAGAACACATCTTACTTGCAAAACAAGTAGGCGTGCCCAATATGGTTGTCTTTTTGAACAAGCAAGACCAAGTGGATGATGAAGAGCTGCTTGAACTTGTTGATTTGGAGGTCAGGGAACTGCTGAGTTCTTACGAATTTCCAGGTGACGATGTTCCTATTATTTCAGGTTCTGCACTTTTAGCTCTTGAAGCATTGTTGAAAAACCCAGCTATTAAAAGAGGGGACGACCCTTGGGTAGATAAAATTTACCAACTAATGGAAGCAGTAGATGAATACATTCCCATTCCTCAGAGGCAGACCGACCTGCCATTTTTAATGGCAATTGAGGATGTCTTTTCTATTACTGGTCGTGGAACAGTAGCAACAGGAAGAGTCGAGAGAGGTACTATTAAAGTAGGTGATACAGTTGACATAGTTGGGTTAAGAGAAACTAGAGTTACCACAGTAACTGGAGTCGAAATGTTTCAGAAGATTCTAGATGAGGCTTTGGCTGGTGATAATGTTGGGTTATTGTTGCGTGGAATTCAGAAGGCAGATATTCAAAGAGGGATGGTTTTAGCAAAGCCCGGAAGCATCACTCCTCATACTAAGTTTTCCGCCATTGTGTATGTGTTGAAGAAAGAGGAAGGTGGAAGGCATTCCCCTTTCTTTATTGGATACAGGCCACAATTTTATATGAGGACTACTGATGTTACAGGGAAAGTTAGTGAGATATATGATGAAAATGATGCGGAGGCAAAGATGGTTATGCCTGGTGATCGTGTTAAGATGACAGTTGAACTTATCATGCCGGTTGCTTGTGAGCAAGGAATGAGGTTTGCAATTAGAGAAGGTGGTAAGACGGTTGGAGCCGGAGTTATCGAAAAGATTATTGAGTAGTTTTGGATTGTACGCATTTGGGTAACTTCTGAACCAATTATCTTATGTTGACCTTTGTTAAATATTTTGTGGTTTTGTTTCTTTTTCATTTTTGTAGTAGTGTTGTTATTTATGTTCATCAATAGATTGCTTTCATGATTGTTAAGTATATCATTTGTTTCAAAAAGAGGCTCATATTATTGATGTTTGAACAAAGTATGGCTGCAACTATTTTTACTGCTAGAAACTTGGATGAATTTTTGCACATGATATGGTATAGTTCTCCTTTACTTGTTTAGTGTTGTATGTCGAGTTGATATTCATTTATGAGTAGGGTGTTGGCTGCAAGGGTTTGCTTTGATCAATATTTTTGTTTCAAAAAAAATCTCCAATATATGTGTGTGTATATATGAGCTAGGATCGGTTATACCTCATTTTTGCTACACCTAAAATCTTATCAACCACATGTTTCGATTCAAATTATTATAGTTTATCTCTCTTATCATTTATATAATTATTTAAATCGAAACATGTGGTTAAATAAGGGGGATTTGCGGTGTAGCAAAAATGGAATATAGCTTCTCTCTCCTGTCATTTTTGAGCGTTTGGCATTTGGCTTATGTAACGTTTTGCAAAAGAGCGGCAAAACTAAATTTTGGAGATTTTGACATGGAATTTTAGATATAAGCGTCAAATTACGGCATTTAGCGCGTCCTTCATGTATGTGTGTTTCATTGTGGGTAAGGAGACCATATACTGAAGCTTTCAATGTGCCGACATTTCGATTGAACATCTCCAACACCGTCTTCCAACTTGCATATAAATGGTTTTGTCAACATTTGATTGTAACAAAAAGAATTTACAGTGTTTGCGCTGCATGTCTCACACCTCCCCCCCCCCCCCCCCCCCCAATATTTATCTCATATTTCTTGTGATGTAAAGCTTTATCAAGTCCAATTCATGCACCACCAATTCACGCACCCACTAATGCAAACCACACGCTTAACCGTAAAAGACAATCAACTGAAGAGGTGTTAAGCTGCTTGTAGGGAATTGAAATTCGGGTTTTAATTTAAAATTTGTTTTGCAATTGTAAATATTCAAACTTTTATGTTGGAAATTCGTTATCCAATTATAATATTAACAAAAATTTATTGTATTATATATTTAAATACATCAAAATATTTAAAAATGACTAATTAGAGGATTCTATTTTTTTTTAATTACAAATTTTTAATTTTAAGTTAGGAATTACTTTTGTAATTGTAAAATTAACTACAATTTGTTATACTATCTGTTTACAATTCTACATACATCAAAACATTTAACATTATTTTTTGTAATTAATTATTAATAATTAAAAATTACTAATTGTAACTAATTAAATAATTTGAATATCCAATATCTTACCTCCAAACAAAACTCCCGATGTACTCTTGTGCGAGCACATCAATTTAACAAACTCGAGAGTTCAGCCTCTAGAGTTCGCCAAACTCTTGTTTCATAACGCACACTTGTACTGGCTCTTCCAGTAAAAAGGTCTCTTTTTGGAAAAACGTCTGGGATATTATATTTTTTGTACCAGCTTTATTTTAAACAACTCCTTGTTTGTTAGTGCATGCACCTTTTTGTTTGTACTTTTTCCTAATTAGATATTAAAATGCTATTAAAAATAATTTATTAATCTTTTTTTATTGTTGTTGTTTGTTTTCAATTTTAATTTTATTTGGCCTGCATCTGATTAGAGAATTGTTTTAAACCTTTTTTCTTCGATGTGTTCCTTAAAATATTCCTTAAAAAAATTGAATTAATATGTTCTGAATTATATATTATATATTTCCATAAAATTTGATTGATTATTTTAAGTACTCTGTATTTAGTTAAAAATTGATTTTAATTTTAGTTTTAACCTTAAAACAGTTTTAATATGTAAATATTTACTGTCACTGTTTTTTTTTTTTTTGAGACAGTGTACTTTAATTTAAAATTTAGTAGAATGTTCTTAGGCAATTAGAAGTATATTTCTATTTGCTGTGACCAAAGTTTTTAATTTTCTTTACCCAAAAGTTGTCAGCTCATCAAAGTTTACCCTGAAATCTCGTGGGAACATTTACCGTGGGGAAAAGAGGGCGTGGTAAATCATATAACACAATGGAGAAAGAAAATGTCTTTCTTTGGTGGCTCACAGAAAATAAAAACAGATTAGCAAGTAAACAAATGTGCTTCCAAGTACGAAAGAAATAAATCCAGGATAAAATTTGAAAATACAAAATATACAACATGAAATTGGCATTTTAATCCTCTATATGCGGTAGAGAGTATGGAAATATCTTTAGAGGATTAGAGGATTATGAAAGAAAACGGTTTAAATCAGAAAATAAGATAGTAGAAACCAGAAAATTGAAATTACACTAATCATAAAGTATTGAATTGGAAATAAGAAAACAAAATTAAATGAATAAATGTTGAAGAGCTTCTCTCTTCTATTCAAGGTGGAATTTCAAATATTTTATGAAACATTTGTAACCCTAATTCCTAAATTTGTTTCATTATCACAACAGTGGGGAAAAGATGGAATGTTAGAGGAAAAATAATAGAATTAAGGTTTTATTTGGCATGAGTGAGCTGGGATGGTAAGTGGAGCTGGTATTAATTTGGGTTTATTGTATTATAGTTATTCGGCTGGGTTCAAATTTAGGATATTGTTTGTCTTTTAGGAACTTTTCCGTTATGGGCTTATTTAAAGTTTGATTCAGTTCAGTTTAGTTAATTTTAATCTTAATATATATATATGGACTTCGCTAATAAAAAGCAAATCAGCACCGGAACTTCCGGAATGTACAAAATTAAGCGAGCCTAAAATTTTCAACTGAGCGAAACCAAGGTCAAAACGGAAACCTCAAACCATGATTTCAACTAACGCTGCTAAATCTTTAATCTTTCTAAAAACCAAAATAGACCATTCAAATTCTTTAAATTAGACCTCAACTTTAGTTTCAAGTCATTGCACTTCTTCGGTAGGAGCATGTTTAAAAGCAGAGTTAATTTTCCTCTGCCCCTCATCCCTTCTATAATCCTCGTTAAAAAAAAAATGAATTTTAAATTCGAGTTCAGTGATTCCTGCTTGATCTTACTATTGCTGATATAATTGATCTGCTCAGAGCACTAATTAAAAGACCAAAATTCTGAGAGAAAATGACGTGGGGAAAGAACGTATTGTAAAAAAAAAAAAAAAAAAAAAACTTAAAATGATGAAAGTTAATAAAGTTCTATGTACAGTCGGTAGTAAATTAGTAGATAGCACAATGGATAGCAAATTATGACCGTAGATTCTTAATAGAAGGCTTTTCCTACACAATTTGTATATATACAAATATATTCATATTGTTGATAGATTTTTTGTCGGGTAGGACCTGCAACATAATATATTGAAGAAAATTATGTTACTGTGTATGTTTTAAAGTTTTCGTGCATGAAAAAAAAAAAAACCAGCAAAGTTTCATTTCTCGATGCAATTCATCTCTAAGAAGATACAATAATAGGATGATTCATGCAATAAAGCTCCAAAAGGTGTTCTGTAAAATCCTTGATTCCTACAAATTACCTGCTTGATTTTGTATAAGGTCTGATGACCTTCGCTTATGTTTTGAATTTTTATTTGGTTACAAGTTTCCTTTCAATGTTTTACATCATTTCTCACCGGACTCACCACTTGTACAAAATGAGTCATTGCACTCACTGTGTTTATCGGTAAGTATATGCAATCAGGTGATCGAATTAGTTCCTTAAAATGACAGCCTTTATGGTGTACTTAAAGCCAGCAGTATACTCGACTTGAACTTGCAATTGCTATGATTCTTTGGAGTAAAGGTACACTGCATTCACATTTTTCTCCTATTTTACTTCCATTTTAGTGGATCACTCTTCAACTATTTTTCAGTTGATACTGCGACCTCCCAGTCTTTGGCTGAAATTTAAGGTTTTACGTTGATAATCATTTTCCAGCATTCAATTTCTTTAGTACATTTTGCTGTCCATTGAACAGAGTTTCCAAATTGTGTACAATTGGTTAATGATCTTACATATATCACTTGTTCCATGGCTCTGATCGGTTTTGTTTTGTAAACTATGAAATTCATTTTCAGATGCGCATATGAACTCATGTTATTGTTATTATAACCATCTGTTGGACTTTTGTTAGGTTCCTGTAAAGTCGTTGAACTTGTATTTATGCAATGCATCAATCATTAAAATCAGATTTTTTTTATTCCATCTTTAATGAAATGTTTTGTTTGAAGTATCTATTATTACCAATAATGTAAATTCAATCAACTATCTTCAACCGTGTCTTTCTGAACTTTTCAAAATGCTTTTTTTATTTCCTTTCACACCTCTGCAATCAAAATCGACTTCACCAAAGAAAAATTCCGCATCAAATAAGGACGCTCCATCACCGATTTAATTTGTATCGCCTAAAAATCACATCGCCGTTGTAGCCTTTGTGGTTTGGAGATGCTGTCGTAAAGTTTACCGTGATGCGATCTAGGGTTTGTCGTTCGGTGGTATCAACGCCGAGTGGAGTAGTGCTGCAGCCTGGAAGATTGATCATGGATTGGAAATTTGCGCAACTGCCAAACTGATAGCTGGAGACGATGCTGTCGAAGTTGATGGAGCTAAGATCCGACGCTTCAGTTCTTGCTGTCGCTGGACATAACATATGTAACATTTTGGGTTCAAAATCAATGTTTTAAGGATTTTTGCATCTATAATAACTTCTTTATTAATATTGTTGGCTGTTTTTTTATCTCTAATTGAGAGAATGAATAGCCTAAGATACATTCTTTTTAAACTCGGTATTCAAGCCAACACTACTTCGTTTAAGAACTTTCTAACTGATTTTTATTTAAGCCTTTTTGTCTGTCTTTTGTCATCAGAGGCGTATTTTGATTCTGTTAACTGTAATAGGCAAGTTATCTACCAATTGTTTATTTGAACTTGCAAAACCTGTCTCTAAGGCTTGAAGAAGTCATACGTTGTTGATGCCTTCTGGCATGGTTATTAGTGTTTGCAAACTCATGTACAGTAACTAAAAATTGTTAACTTGAGATTCATTGCTCTATGAAAGTTTGCGTTTGAATTTAACATCTTACTTGGGGTATGTATGGTTTAACTGTTTTGTCAGCATTCTCACTATTATATTTTTATGCTAAAAGATATATGAATGTATAGATGATGTTAAAAATAAAGAAAAATAGATATGCCTATAGAGTTTAGTGTTCTTCGTTTAATAATGAATCTTGCCTAAAACTAATTTTATTATTTATATTTATATGTTTTTAATTCAATAGCCCCTAATGCAACTGTTTCTTTTGATTTGTTTTCTAGAGGGATCCCACTATGCATCCTAATCTATGAAAAGACAAGTGACCTAAGGATAGAAGGTACAAGCTGCTAATCTTAATAGTAATAATGCTAAGCCCACCGTGACAATAATACAATGACAGTTAGAAAAATTGATTCTGACGTGTAATAATATTGTCCCATGTATTTTGAACTTTTTTCATTTTCCTAGAGGATTATTTGAATTCGAGACTTAGACAAGTTGATCTTTGAGTAAGGAAAAGGCAATTTGGCGTTTGGATAAATATCAATAAATATAATAACTGTAAAAAAACACGAAGAGAGAAATAAACATCATGATCATTAAAAATGATGTACATGTTATACTATGTAAACTCCAAATACCAAGTAACTAGATGCAAGATCCCACGTGGGTACGTGTGTATATATACTCGTGAAGAATAAACTAACTAGATGAAAAAAGATTGTGTTTTTGGACGCAAATTATATAAAGGTACGACGTCTGTATTTTTAATATGTGTAGGAATCGTAGAAAAACAAAACCGGTAAAAAATTGGAATTGGACATTCTGAACATGACAGCACTGCACGCTCACCACACATATAATTCAGCGTAAAATCCTTTCAAGGCGCGGCAAGATCCTAAAGAATTACATTTGATTTTATTTAAAGCACGAAAGGTTCGAAGGGACCCATTATGAATGTCGAGTTTAAAAAAGTATGTGTTAGACAGCCTTTTGACCATGCAGTATCTAGACCGACCTGACGAATAGAACTTAAAAGCTATCAAGGTAGAAGATCCGTAAAGATAGCCAGAAAGTCCAGAAACTAAGTACAACCAAGCTCACGAGACAAAAACAACACCATTTCAAAAATTTCAGAACGCGATTCATCAAGTTGATGGATCACTACCGATCTATAGAATCTCCCCGAAAGCATTCCATTATCATCATGATACTTAGTCTTGATGTCAAAAGCTTATTCCAAGCTCTGTAGAACGATCACACTTCATTTGCTATCGAATCCCTCGAGCAATGGAAATCAGCAACTCTGCTCCTCCATCGATCCAACACTTGGACTCAAAAACAAGCTCATAGCAACACAAACAAGTTGGGGAACACAAAGCTAACAACATATTGCTCCATCCCAAGAAGTTAGAAGGATCATAAGACAAATCTCATGGATCCATAGCTGTTTGCTAACAAGGCCATGATTTCTCGAGATAAACTGCTTCTAGACCATGGTAAACGTGGAGGAGGATGTGCTGAGCTTTTCCCGATGACCTACAGCTAAAATAGGCATGAAGGGACATTATTTCGAGGATCTTTTAGCTCTCTTGCAATTCTTACATAATTTCTTGTAATTGCCTATGGAGTGTACCGAACGATAAGAACAGTACTTGTAAAACAACTATATCATCAATAAAATTCACAAGACGTAGGCGACGAGTGGTCGAACCACCATAAACGCGTGTTGTTTCGTTTTTGCTCATTTTCATTTATTTTTCATCACTTTTATTCTCTACTGAATCTCTTGAGTGTTGGTGTCATATTTTTGTACTAAAATTTTGGTGCTTTCACTGAGAACCAATTCTCAGTCTATTTGGATCCATCATCTACTATTAGATTGTCTAAATCTAAAAGATAGATACAGTTTTCTTCGTTTTTGGAATCTTCAACTACTTGGACTTTAAAAAAACCTACATAAGTGCTTTCTACCAAAGCTCCTAGAAGGAATCGATCCATCATTTCGGGTGATGTTGAGAATGCTGGTTCCTAACATGTTGAGGAGGTTGCACAAAAACCGTTAACGAAGG
This sequence comes from Allium cepa, assembly GCA_030765085.1. Lineage (NCBI taxonomy): Eukaryota > Viridiplantae > Streptophyta > Magnoliopsida > Asparagales > Amaryllidaceae > Allium > Allium cepa. Next base: position 395,829,145 of record CM060938.1, on the reverse strand, counting down.
TCAGAACCCAACAACTGTGATTACTAGGGTTGAGATGGACCATATGATGAAGCACATGAAAGATAATTCCCAGGAAAGTTGTAATGAACCGAATCAGTAAATGAAGCAGAGATTGGATTTGTTGAATCAACTAACAAACAACCATAGGAGAAGCGGGAGGGACAGAATGCCTTCTGATTCAGAATCTGACAGTTCCTCATCATTAGAGCAAAGGTGGAGGAACAGGAAGCTAAAGATGGTTCAAAAAGATACCGGGAAGTCAGAACAAAAGGCAGGACTGAGCCACGGCCAAGGCCTATGGATCGATACCGATCCATCAAGAGGGATTGGTGCTGAACCATCTCACTTGGGAAAAAGTGGCCAAATCTCGGGTGATGGTGCTGGTTTGGCTTTTGGACGCACCGTAGATGGACATAATGTTGGAGATCAAGCGGCTGCTGGGAATCCACCGTAGAGAGACTATGTGCACGAAACTGCTGAACGAACGGTTCTCCCAGAGTCCGGGAAACCCAAGTATCGTGAGACTAACAGAGAGCGTTTGCCGGGCGAAACAGTCAGGGCAGATTACGATTACCGTCGTTCAGTAGAACCACCCGAGTCAGATTTAACTGAAATGGTCAAGAGACTGATAAGTGAGAACTAGCATCGGACTAACAATGAGTGGGGTTCCACCCCGAGCCAGAATCCATTCACAGAAGATATCCTGCATGGGGAATACTCGAGGAGGTTTGTAATGCCGGCAATGTCTTCGTATAACAAGAAGACGAATCTAAGGCAACAATTGATGAAGTACGAATGACACATGGATTCTGCCAGAGCTACCGATGTCGCGCGATGTCGTTGTTTCTTGATTTTTCTTGGAGGGAGTGGCGACGATGTTGTTCACCCTCTACCGTCGAAATCCATATTGTTTTTCGATCAACTGGCTTGAAAATTCATTGAATTCCGTTTGCACACAACTCATCCAAAGAACATTGTCACTTTCAAACCTCTTCCGAGGATTGGTCTTTGAAGGATTTCTTACATAAATTTCATACAGTAAAGGCGGAAGCAAGCAAATCTTGGGAGGATATTGTATTAATGGCTTTGATTAGGGGGATTCAACCCAAGGCTGATTTCGGGAGATGGTTGAAGATGAAACCCCCACCAACGATGGATATATTCTATAGGAAAGCGAATCAGTTCTTGGGCTTGAAAGAGACAAGTGCCGACGGTAGGAAAATAATGCCGGACAATCAGTGGAGGTAATACAAAGTAATGTTGCTGTGAAACAGTCTAGGAAAATCCCAGCAATGTTGATGTTAATGTAGAGAATCTAAGTGGTGGACAAAGCAAAAACAATGATAGAGCTAAAGATAAGAAGTCAGATTCAAGGAGACGTCCGAGAATCCCAAAGTTTGACAATTACACTCCGATGAACAACTCGATCGAAAACATATACTTGGTTACTCAGGGTAAAGAGCAGTACAGAAAGCCGGTTCCTAGGGAGTAGACTGAGAAAGAGGAGATCCGGCAAGATTTTGTAGATTTCACAAGATCACGGTCACAACACAAACAAATGCATACATTTACGTAATGTGATCAAAGAATTGATTCATAAAAAGAAATTACAATAGTTTGTCCAAGCCCCATAGGATGGCGGGCAAGGAACTTCAAACCCCCAGCGGTGGCAAGCCAAACCTGGTATTGATGAGCCCAGACGGCTTGAGAAATGTCTTGTTGTCAATACTATAATTGGTGGACCACATCCAACTGAGAAGAGTTGGAACGAGACGAAGTGGTATGTTGCTGCTTTAAAGCATGCAGTGAATGAGAGTTGTTTTGACGTCGAAGACGGTGTTCAAATGAAGTAGATCAAGAGTGTGACAGATGATGTTGTTTTCCGTAATCGAGATGCTGATGAGATGGAGGCCCGTGCTATTGATCCACTTGTTATTTCGGCCATGATTAGCCCTATCGTAGTGAGGAAGGTATTGGTTGACTGTGGGAGTTCAGTCAACATTCTGTTCAAGAGAGCCTATTACCATATGCTTCTAGAGGTGAAGGACATAAAGCTATATAAATATTGGATCCAGGGATTTAACAGGACGGATACTGAGCCAGTATGATGCGTGGATCCATCGATAGTACTTGGAGAGGGCGACCATAAGAGAGTAAGGATGTGCCTTCTGTTGTCTTGGATACTTACTCCGTCTACAACGCTTTTTGTGTCGATCGGGCTGAATTTAGAGCGGTTGTCACTCCATGGTGTTTAACAATGAAATTCCCGACCGAGAATGGTGTGGGGATTGTTCAAGAAGATCAGGGGATTGGCCGCGAGTGTTATGTCACTGAGCTGAAAGAGGCGAGGTGAAGAAAAAAGAAAAGGTGTAGAGAGGACTTTCTGCATCAAGGCTTTGAAAGCATAACAACCGCCACCTGATCCTTGACTCGAGCAACACAGTTAGTTCCATAAGGATATGGATCTGAGGAAAGAGCCAGAGGATGGAAGGGCTGCACCAGTCGAGTTAACGATCAATATCCGAATCAGCCACGATGATCCTATGTGGGTCCTGAAGATCAGATCGCAGCTTGGCACGAGAGTTATGAAAGAGTTGATTGGTTTTCTCCAGGAAAATCTAGATGTGTCCGCTAGACTCACTCAGATATGTATGAAATAGCGTCCGAAATAACGAGCCATGCATTAAATGTAAATCCAAAATGCATTCCTATGAAACAGAAACGCCGCAGCCTAGGTCCGAAGAGTTCCGCTGCACTTAAAGAAGAAGTGGAGAAGTTGAAAGATAACAGCTTCATCCGCAAGGGCCTATACCTGGAGTGGGTATCAAATTCAGTTTCGGTAAAAAAAAAATCGAATCGGAAGTGGGGGACATGCATCGACTATTCTGATTAGAATAAGGCATGCCCGAAAGACAGCTTTCCGCTCTCGAGTATTTATCAACTGGTGGATTCCACAGCAAGACACGAATTGCTATCATTCATGGAAGAATATTCCGAATACAATCAGATACCATGCACATACCATAGCAGGAACACACCAGCTTCATAATCGATCTAGGACTCTACTACTACCTTGTGATGCCCTTTGGATTAAAGAACGTTGGAGCGACTTACCAAAGGTTGGTCAACAAGATGTTTAAAGATAAGATCGGGCGCTCGATAGAAGTTTACGTGGACAATGTGCTTGTGAAGTCATGACGATTGGGGAACCACGTCGATAATTTGGCAGAGATGTTCAATGTTCTCCGAAAGTATTTGCTGAAGCTTAACCCTTTGAAATTCTCTATCGGTGTTGTGTCGGGGAAATTCTTAGGCTTTATCGTGAACTCCCGTGAGATCGAAGTTAATCTGAAGAAAATTGAAGCACCAACGAACATCCATTCTCCGGAGACAATCAAAGACATTCAAAGCTTGAATGGGAAGGTCACCGCCCTGAGTCAATTCATCTCCAAAGCCACTGACAAATGCACCCCTTTCTTCGATGCGATCAAGAAAAGGAAGAGAAATATCATTTGGATGCAAGAGTACATAGACGCATTCTAGGCTATAGTGGATCAACTGGAGAGACCCCCTGTTCTGGCGAAGCCACTGGATGATGAGGATTTGTTTATTTATCTGGCAGTGTCGGTGCACGCTTTGAGCGCTACACTTGCACCAGAGGAGCCCCAAATCCAGCAAGCAGTGTACTATGTCAGCAAGCAGCTGACGGGAGCAGAAAAAACTATCCAAAGTTGGATAAGATCGCATATTGCCTATTGATCGCTTCAAGGAAGCTTCGCCCCTACTTTTAGGCTCATACGATTGAATTTTTGACCGACCAGTCCTTTAGATGGGTCTTGCAACGACCTAAGACTACCGGAAGGCTATTGAAATGGAACATTGAATTGAGCTGTTACGGCATAACCTATCACCCTCAAAGAGTGATCTAGTGTCAAGCTTTGGCAAATTTCATTATTGAATACACTGTGCGAGATGATACTCTAGAGAGGAGTAGGGAGTAGGATGCCAGGTAAAAGATGTACATGGATGGTGCTTCTAATGAATGATGTTCCGGTGCTAGATTTGTTCTGGTAACTCCCGAAGAACATCCGATTTTCTATGCCTTCAAACTTGATTTTCCCACAACGAACAATGAAGCAATATGAAGACCTAATTGCAGGACTTAAGATTGCCAAAGAGCTGGGAGTTAAGACTTTGCATATCTTCAGTGATTCCCAACTGGTGGTATGTCAAGTGTGGAAAGAGTTTCGAGCGAAGGGAGTGAGACTAGCTCCTTATTTAAACCGAGCCCTTGAACTGCTAAGTGATATTGAAAATTACACGATAACGTATATTCCCAGGGAGTAAAAAGTGAAGGCCGATTCGCTAGCTAAGTTGGTCAGTTCTGGAGATGCGCAGCTCATCAACCTAGTTCCAGTGGAAGTATTATCGGCTTCGAGCATCGAACAGATAGATGTCGATTGGATCTTGAAGGTCGAAATTGAGAAGGAATCATGGATGACTCTGATAAAGAATTATCTACAGAAAGGAATCCTTCCTGATAAAAAGAGCGAACAAGTCAACTCCTTCACAAGCTGCAAGATTCATCACACAAGAAGAGTTACTTTATAGAAAAGAATTCTCAGTTCGTTATTTCAGTGTCTCCAACGATGAGGCCAAGCGAGTCTTGAGAGAAGTTCATGAAGGGGCATGTAACGACCACATTGGGGGAAAACCCTAAGGAAGAAGATCCTTCGTTACGGATATTTATGGCCAACTGTCAATCAAAACGCTGCTGATTACACCAGAAAATATGACAAGTGCCAGAGATTCGCCAAGATACCAAGAGCCTCACCAATGGAGATTAGTCAAATGGTCAGCCCCTAGACTTTTGCAGTTTGGGAAATCAATATTATTGATGTGTTGCTAATATCTAAGTGTGGTGTGAAATATATCATCGTCTCGGTTGATACTTCACCAAATGGACTGAGACAGAGCCGTTCGCCACAACCGCCACAAAGAAAGTAATCAACTTCGTGGTCAGAAACATTGTCTGTCGTTTTAAGTTTCGACAAACAATTATCTTCGATAATGGGAGCCAATTCGACAGCGCCAAGTTCAAAGATTTTTGCCGCAGGTATTGTATCGAGAAGAGGTTTTTTGTGGTGACACACCTTCAGGCGAAAGATAGGTCGAAGCATTTAACGAAATCATTAAGTTTATTCTCAAGAAATGATTGGAGAAGGCTAAGGGCAAGTGGGTTGATGAACTTCCATTGGCATTTTACACTTATCGAACAACCCACAAGTCAGCGGCAGACCACTTGCTGTTTGCCCTAGCTTATGAATGAGAGGCTATGATCCTGGTCAAAATTGAAGTACCTTCTCATCGAGCGACTCACTATAATTCATGGACGAATGAGGAACGCCTGCTGGAGTCTCTCGGTATAATCGATGAGAATTGTGATGAAGTTTACTTGAGAGCACCCGTGCATCGGAACCGATTTGTCTGATACTACAATACCAAGGTCTGGACTCGGACATTAGAAATTGACTATCTTGTTCTCAAATGAATCTTCCTTGGCTTGGGGAACTTGGGCCTGACATGGGAAGGTCTGTATGCAATTAAACGGAAGCTTGGAGACGACACATTCAAACTGGAAACAGCGAATGGGATCTCACTTCCGCAGGCCTAGAATAGCGAACACTTGTGACGCTATTTCACTTGATTGTAAATTTTTACATATATAATCAAAGCTGTGTAACCAGATAGAATATGTCATTTCTAGTGTTTATAAAAGAAGTGACTTCCAAAGCTTATGAATCTATCTATGCTTGACTTTACACTAGGATCAGTGACATATACTTAAATGAACTTGCATGTGCAAAATGCAGGTAGCATATGCAAAATGCAAGTACTCGGAGATAGGTTCCAATTAAGCTCCAATAGTCCATGATTGGATGTGCAGAGCTCAACCACACTTGGCATCTAGAGAGATGCCAAACAACTCCTCTAACCCATGACTTGGGGGCAGGAGTATAAATACTCAACTGCTGAATGAGACAGTTTTCCTCTACTGCTCATGCCTAGAGTTCAGCAGAGCATCCGTACCTTACCTGAAGCAGGCCAGACAAAATGTCTGCCCCAAGAGGTAGGCGAGATCTTACCTACATCGATCAAGTCCCAGAGTTAGGTATGATCGAAGACAAACGTCCTGTAAAAGGATGTTTAAACCACTATGATTAAGTGGTTAGCTCCGGTCGACGCCTAGAGTTTGGCATGATCAAGGCATGTATTTTGGAGAAGGATGTTCTGAGAGACATCCGAAGATGAATTACCTTGATTGACATCCGAAGCTAGGCGCGATCACACTCAAAACATCCTTGAAATGGATGCTCAAGTTAACTTTTAACCAGGAGGAGCTTGACCAAGTTCTAGAATCGAATATGGTCATATGCGAACTAATATTATGATGATCATTCTTTACTCGAAAATGATGGAGCATACAAGTAACTTAGTCCGATGATGATGATGAGAATTGGATCACAAATACATTGAATGTAAAGCGCATTTCTTAAACACTTGGAAAAATTCACTCAAGACTTAAACAAAATAAAAAGTCTTTATTATTCACAACCAAATTAAAACTTGGAAGAAAAGGTACAAGTGTTATTGACAACTAGACTAAAAGCAAAGAGGGGGCCGAATCCACACAAAATCGGCCTGAAAACAAAAGGTTAGTTTCTAATACTACAACCAAAAGCACAAAGGAGATGGATGATAATATTTTTTTCTTTCTTCTTTTTCTCTTTTTTCTCTACAGAGGATGGCTCATCGGATCCCCACGGTTTCTTCTTTATTCTTCCTCTACTGCCTTTTCCCTTTGATGGCAAGCTAAGTAATGCAGTGGCAGACATGCTTTGAGTGCTCATGGTCATAGGTAGCATGACTGAAGCGAAAGTAGTCTCGTCGGCCAAAGCTATTGACAGAGGAGGAGGAAAAAAGTCAGTCGGCTCTTGCTTAATTTTTACAGTGGACGTGAGCTATTGTCCAAGAAATTCGCTCATTGAAAGCCCTTGAGCAAGATCAAGCATTCCGGTGATCTCAACATCATCATCTGCATGTGTTTCCTGAAAGTCTCCAGGTCCCCATTCTTGTAGCGCGCCGATCATTTGCGCATCTAGACCGGGGTCATCACTGACCGGGATGCTCAAGATTACTTCCGAAAGTCACAACCATTGAATCGATCGTCATTGCTTCTGTCCCTTCTACAATCTCTACTGGAACTTCGTAGATAGGTTAATCTACATATGAATTTTCAGGTTGGGGTGCAAGTTTCGTTGTAGTTTGTTGACTAGACGAGACTGAAGTCAGGCTTGAGTCGGTGTCTAATTCGGCATATTTGGAGGTTGATGGACATGTAGCCTGAACGAAGAGATGCTCGAAACGTCTACGATCCACAGCTATCAAAAGTCAACATATAATTAATGTTAGATTGATTAAAAGTCATGATCCATGCTAAAGTGAAAGCTTAGTGCATTGTCGTGCAGTGTCGTTTCATGATATTGTACAACAGTTCACTTAAAAGTTTGGGTTTATCCGAAGTGACCGTTATCACTGACCATTCCGACGGACCTTCACGTCATTGACCAAGCCTTGGAAATGCTTGTGGATCTGAGAAATAGTGTTTGGAAAAATCCAACATCGATTAGCAATGTAACTCTCACGAGAGAGTTTAAAGACCAAAAGTCCCTAAGGGTAGGATCGATACCGATCCATACCCTTGGTTGGTTTTTTTGTATCTTTTCCACTTTGTCCCTTGGTCCATGGCACCTCCAACGACATAAAGTTCTTTAGCGTCCACCTCCATCACTGCCTACCTGTAGATGTCAAAGTTCAAGAAGACAGCCGATTCAAGTTTTGGATCGTGATTTGGTTCAAAAGCAAGATGATTTGGGTCATATTTTATGAGTTCGATTGGTGACAAGTTCTACAAGGTGACGACGATTGTTTGAATGTCAAAGATATGGTGATCAACAGCGATAAAGCAAGGCAAACAGTGGCATTTTGATTTGGAGGAAAAATGCTTCAATAGGAGACGAGAGCTCGAGATTGGATAGCAAAAATAAAGTGAAGAGGAAAAGGAGTAGAATGGGTAAATAACATTCCTGACCCATGAAAATAGGTGTCGAACTCGCTTATTTCTAAGGCCATGGATTGGTACCGATAAATGCCCATGGATTGGTACCAATCAACATTTTAAAAAAAATGAAGTATATATACATGTATGCGTATGTCTAATGTTTCACAGGAAACCAGTGTGTACATGGAACCAAGGCACGATAGAAAATCAAAGCATTTGTATGTGTGCATACTCAACATTCAATAACTGGAAACAAATGAAAGCAGATTCAAACTGAACGACCTGAAAAGAGAATCGATTCACAACTACCAAGCTAGAAATGATAGATCTTGAGAGCGCACTCTAGTTTTTATAGTCTTAGATGCTAACGAAGAATCATAACGAACGGTTGTAGACACAACACTTTACCGAAATGGTCCGAAGAAAGGATAGAAACTATTCGAAGCACAGATTGGAGTCCGGTATGGCAGTCCCTATTTGTCTCAATTCAAAGCACACTGTATTTGCAACAAGATGCACTTTGGGGGACAAATGCTATCCAGCCTTTTGACCAGGCAGTATCTAGACCGACCTGATGAATAGAACTTGGAAGCGATCGAGGTAGAATGCCTAAAAAGATAGCCTTTTAAAATCCAAAAACTAAGTACAACCAAGATCACGATACAAAAACAACACCATTCCAAAAAATCAAGAACACGATCCATCAAGTTGATGGATCGATACCGATCCATAGAATCTCCCCAGAAGCATTCCATCATGCTACTTAGTACTGATGCCAGAAGCTTATTCCAAGCTATGTGGATCGATGGCACTTCATTTGCTATCGAACCCCTCGGGCACTAGAAATCAGCAACTCTAATCCGCCATTGATCCAACACCTGCACTCACAAACAAGCCCAAAGCAACACAAACAAGTTGGGGAACACAAAGCTAACAACATGTTGCTCTATCCCAAAGTGGTTAGAAGATCCATAAGATAATCTCACGAATAGGTACTGATCCATGTCCATGGATCGGTATCGATCTATAGCTGTCTTCTAAAAACGCCATGTTTTCTCGAGAGAAACCGCTTCTAGATCATAGAGAACATGGAGGAGGACGTGCTGGAGCGTTTTATGGCAACCTAAAGCTATGATAGGCATGGAGGGACATCATTTCGGGGATCTTTTAGCTCTCTTGTAATTTTTACATAATCTATTGTAATTGCCCGTGGAATGGTACCAAATGATAAAAACAGCACTTGTAAAACAACTATATCATCAATAATATTCTCAAGTGGACATATGCAACGAGTGACCGAACCACCATAAACGTGTGTTGTTCTGGTTTTGCTCATTTTCATTTACTTTTCATCACTTTTGTTCTCTACTTAATTCATTTATTATTGGTACCATATTTTGGTACTAACAGTATGCATCTGAACGTAGGCAAGCATATGGCTATATGATAGGTGTTCAAGTGTTGAAGCACATATATCCACATTACCCTTTTTAATGGGTTTAAGAAAAAAGTATTCCATCGCATTCGACCAAACTCGGTTGGAGATTGGAGGCTGGTGTGTAAACATGTGAACGATGATGATGGTCCAACAATAGATATGACCATTCACAGTCTTCACATTCTACATCACCCATTGGATGGATATTATCATCATATCACGGTAGCTAGATGGATATAATCATCATATCATGGTAGCTTTAACCATATATTAAATCTTCTTTAGATACATTTTATGCAGACTTTAACTACATATACCAGTGAAGTATTTGACTATGAATTATTAATAATGTTAATCAAACGATGCAAAATGTCAACATATTGTAGAAATGTCATTTATCTTGTTTGATCGATTAAAATTGACTATGAACATTATTTGGCATACAGTCGAAGCACTTGTGTTATCGTGGATAGATTCCCTTAAACCATATAAGTCAAATTTCTAATATGTTCTTTTACCCTTTTTTCTATGGATTAGGTCTAACTAGTCAAACGACTGATATTTGGTGTCCGATAAAAGGATGGTGGTTTATCGTTCATAGATAATATAAAGGAGGGAATCAAATAAAAGGACAAACTTGAGAATTATTTATGGACCTAAGCAATAAATTTTAAAATTTGCAGAGAATGATTGCCTCCATCATTTGAAGTCAAAACTCCACCACCTTGCCACTAAAACTCAACCACCTCCATTATCAGGACTAGTGCTTCGTTGATTTCACCACCTTCATTATCATCTGCCTCAACCTTAAATCACATCTAAAAATTTAGAAACTAGTTTTGTAACTCTACCACACCAAACCCAAACAAGTAAAACATCGATGAACACTAGAAGGAAAATAGTCAACGGTAATAAAATGCTGAATTAAACTAGCATTATTTGCAATGTTATATTCATTTTTATAGTTTAAAATACGCTGGGTTAAACTAGCAATTTAAAAAATTATTATATTTTATTTTACAGTTAATAAAGGGCATTATTAAAGGGATTTCAAAGATAGATAAGAGGTGGTCATTTTTTTCATTTTTTGAAAAATTGTTTGGGGATATACTGAAAAAGTAGCCCCTCCTTGACAAAAACTAAATAAATCCATCTACCCTTAGTTTTCGTCGATAAATCACTGTTTTTTAATTTTTTACAATAACATCCTACCGAAAATCATTTTCGGTGAACCATCATAGATTTTTTTTTCTTATTTTTCGTTAGGGGTTGTTGAATTTTGTTTTGCGCAAAAGGTAAAATTGTAAATAGTTTTATTTGAGTGGAGCCCTCATTATAGTTTTTTCTAGGTGAAATAAAGAAAACACACACACACATATATATCGAACCTCAATCACTATTTGATAGTATATGTTGTTTTCCACTTCTAAATAATTTCATTACATCAAACTGTATTTACTTAAATGTCATTACATATTCATTAACCCAACTCATTCCTACGGGTGTCATCAATGTCAAAATTACGACAGAGAAAAGGACAAACGACTGATGTTCAGTTGGTAAGGTGTAGGAGTGATAATGTTTCTCTGTGCATGCATGTTTGGTATAGGTTGGAGGCGAGGTTAGTGAGCGTAGTGCTGGTTATGGCATGTCACGACCGTGATGGATAGCTTGACTACGGCATTGGCATCACTTAGTTGATGATTTTTGGAACTCGAGAACCGTTAAGGTGAGTAAAATTCCTTTTACTCACAAATATCATCTAATTCCATGTGTATTATAATTTGATTGATGTTGTTTGAATTGTGAATTGGCATTGGATGGTCGATTGAGGTTATTTGCATTGATTGTGTGAGTTGTTTTGGATAACTCGCCACTAATTCTATTGTCTATGAATTCGTTGATTATATGGTGATGTGTTGTTTATTGATATGGATTGAATTAGGTAAAATAGAAATGCATATCTCTGGTCGATTGCTGTTGTGATGAGATCACATTAGTAATTAATCAGAAAGGGATGAATAAATTAAAATGGAAGGTTTTGAAAGAAATGAAATATTCTTGGAAATAAATAGTGGAAGTTGGAATGATTTTTGTTTAAAATTGAAAATATTATTAGTGATAGAAATCTGTTTATGTGGATTGTTTTGAGTATTCTACAAATAAAAATTATTTGGAAAATGATTAATTTTAAGATTTTATTTAATTGGGGAATTTTTGAATATTATATTTTAGTTTATCGATGATTATGGAAATGTTTAAAGGATTAAAAAAAGAATGGTATTTAAAATTTATATTTTAAAGTGATGAGTTAATTTTATTAGGATCTAATAAATTGGAAGTTTGAAAAATAATATTTTGAGGAAATAATAAGTTGAATGCAATTTATTTATAGTATGAAAATTATTACTTAGAGGATTTATTATTCAAGTATTATAAATTAAATTTGGAAGTAATTATAATATTTGATTTTGGAAGTAATTATAGTATTTGATTATTATATTAATAAAAGGGAAACCAAATTTAAAAGCGTTTGGTAATATGTTTATAGAAGGGTTTGAAGTCAATTATTATGGAAAGGTAATTTTGGGATTTCTTCATACAAATAAATTGTGCGATATTTTTGCATTGTATGTTTAATAGGTTTTACATATAATAGAATTTTAGTTTGATGAACTACTTTCTTTAAAAAATATTTGAAATGTAAATGCTTGTTTTAAAGACGTTGGATTTTGGAATTTTATAATATGGCTTTGGACAATTAGTTTTTACTAGAAATCCTTATTATTTTTTTGGCAAAGTTGACAGGGTTGAATGGACCCCTACCATGTTTATTATAACAAATAATAAAGACAAGCAATACAGGAGATTGACAGATTGTCAATCAACAACATAACTGGAAAAAGTTCCAGAAAACAAGAGCATTAGAGAAGATGAGAGCCATAGTGACTCAGCAACTAAAGTTACAACCCAAATACAATTTTGAAAAAGCAGTACACATTTCACTTGGAAGGCTATACATAAGCACTAATCACAGTGCAAACCAAGGCCAAACAAGAATCCAGAACATCCAGTCATTTGCTTGAAGACCTAATGACTAATTGCTTACACCATTTCTCCCTTATATATCGTACTCGATACATTGACTTCGAACATCAAAATATGAGCTATGTGGGAAGGCCTATAGAATTCAAAAAACCCACTTTCATACGTCTTGTCACCGGCCCAGTGCTAAGCAAAGGAGAGGCATTAGGCGAGGAGATAACGATAGGCTCAACAAGAGGAGGAGGAGCTTTATACGCCACTGGTGGAAGGTTGTGATCGTAGCAGTTCAACCGAGGTTTCTTTGGAGGCTTGGAGGATTTAGCTTTATGTGATGAAGGGGAGAGCTTAATTGGTTCAAAGGAGATTTCGTTAAGCATCGCAATGTGGCATGGGGAGGCGTTAATCCCACTGCTAGCATATTGGCGTGCGAGTTGCGTGGAAGAAAGCAATGAGGGAATGAATTCACGATAACCATCCATATCAGACGAGATGGAGATAGGAGCTGCATTTTGTTTACTGACAGTAGAACATTGAAATTTTTTGTCTCGAAGTTGTGCAGACACTTGCATAGTGTCACTTGCAGACACTTGCACAGAGTCTCGAAGTTGTGCAGACACATGCTCAGTGTCACTTGCAGAGCAAGGCATGCCACCACCATATGCACATGGTATGACACAACCATTGTCTGTTTCACCCTCCTCTTTCTTATCAGAGCCATCATCAAGGAGTTTACTTCGATTAAGACATTTTACGTATGTTTCAAGCTCAATACTAGACGGAAACATCATTGTGCTCAGTACAATTTTGTTATCTATGCTTTCATTATCAAATCTGTTAATTTTTAAAACATCTTCCACATCACTTGCATTATTTTCCTTATTCTCTAACTCAACATCCAAGATGCTTCTTCCTTCTAGATCAAGATCACTGATTTTATTAGCAGTGGTTGTAACTTCATGAACTAAATCTTGCCTACCTGGACATTGTTTTCACCTGAATAGGAACTTCCAACACTGCATCCAATACAGTTAATTCTCCTTCACCATTTCCATTTTTATTTATGCATCTAGTTTCATCCTGACTATCAACAAAGTTAGTATCGATCCTAATTCTAGAAGCATTGGTTTTCAAATTCCTTTTCTTAAATTTTATCTATACTCGCTTCTTCTTTTGCATTTGAGGCGTTGAAAATTTTCCTTATGAACCATACTATCAACTTTGCATTCAACATCTTCCTTGGATTTATTCACTTTCTCAACCACCATTTTATTATCCCCTACCTTTTCACTCTCCCTCTCTTTACTGTGCCTAAAACATCCAGCTTGATCATGGATAAAAACATTACAATGACAACAGATCAGTGGCTTCCATAGATAATGCACTCGAACATAGTGCACCGAACCATCTACTATCTGAACTGGGAACTCATTAGGCAAGGCATGGTTAGGGGAGACATCAACCATGCATTTTGCAAACTCTAGCCTATCAAGTTTTTCAGTTGATTCGTCCATACAAAGAAAATCACCTACTCTAGATACTAACCAGCTTATACCTAGTATGGACCAAGCGTATACAGGAATATTATACAATTTAATCCATATAGGAACTTTTTTAATACTACAACAACTATAACCTATAGCAGAATCCCATGGCTTTATAATGAAGAGCTTGTTCCTCAAGGTGACTGGGTCTGCTTAATTTTTTTTATTTCGGTCTTCATACCTAGAAAGAAGAAAGAAGAATAGATAGCCATTCGATTTAACTTTGATGGATCCCTTCAGCTTCTAGATCCGTTTCAGGAGATTGATGACCATGGAGTATGGTAGAGGCTTGTCGAGGAAGAAACCAACCAGATAGTTGTGCCATACCTCATCACCAGCTTGTAAAATTTCTTTAGAGGGAATAAGAGTACCACCAGAGAATATAAGAGGGACTTCGAATGTCTTGATGCTTCCAGCATTCCGTGGCTTGGCCTTGAATAAATTGGACCACTAAGGCTTAGGAGGAGGGGTGGTTGAATTTGAAGGCGCAAAAAATGCTTGGATGAGGGAAAAGGATATTGCTGAGGGTGGAAAACTGAATTAGAAGGTGAAGCAACTAGATTGGATTAGTGGAGTGAAGGAAAAGGAGGAGGGGGGTCTTGAGTGGGAGGAACATGCGCAAACGGCGGGAAGTTAGAAGGAGGAGGAGATTGAGGGGCGATTTGACTGGGCGGGCTATTCAAAGAGGAAAGAGGAGAAATCGTGGTAGAAGTGGCTGCCATGTTTTTGAATATAGTTAGTGCAAAAAAGAGGAATCCTTATTTTGAATATGGAGTTACTTAACTTTGTTATTTAAAGGAAATTATTATAAAACTTCTTTCGTATTTTATCATTGAAGGATAATTTCAAAGTTTATGAATTATTTCTAAAAGGAGTTTAAGGGATTTGGAAGTGAGTGTAGTTTAATTTACAGATTTGCTTATAATAAAACAAGAGGGTCATAAATATTTATTTATGAAACCGTAAATGGATTTTGTGGAGAGAATGAGAATTTTACAGTTTAATTTTCTTTCAATTAGATATCTATATTTGAAATTGCATTGAAAATTTTGAGAAAAACGTATCTTAACACCTCTTGAATCAATAGAATAAAGAACGATTAATATTTTTATGTAACGAGAAATTAGAATAAACGGAGTTATAGTACCATCTGCTATGGGACTTTCGGTAATACTTCTCCGGTTATTCTATGGACTTGTTATATAGAATATTATTGTGTGAAGTTCGGGATGATGAGAATTTTGAGTAAATGGATTAATAACCTCATATATAGATGTACGATTTCGTATTTATCTCACCTGACTTGATTGTGTGGTTGTTGATGGTTGATTCCCTTTTGTGTTATGGGTATGTTAATTGATGATTGGATATTTGGTTACTTCACCTACTTGATTATATGCTCGTTTGATATGTGGTTCGATTTTACTTAGAGATGTGTTATCTTTTATGTGCATGGTTTTGAGATATATTGACGTTTGAGATATGCACACGCCACTTGTGTTATGCCTGTTTATACCATGCCAGTTGTTATTTTATTTTGACATCTAAATTCTAGAGTGTTCTAGCCCTTGTATTATTTATATAATACTCGGGTCAGTCTGAGACATTTTCGATTCAGGGATGAGTTGACCATGTTTGCGTCAAAAATGATCACAAACCCCAAAAGTAGTGAAAGCACTAGTGTTTACACACAAATCCTAAGTATCCAGTCACAGATCTCAGATCCAGATGATGTAGAGAGTAAAATTAAAGAAATAAGAAAATTAAATGAAAGAAAGTAAGAGAGGACACAATATTTATATTGGTTCGGCTATCTCCGGCCTATGTCCACTTTGAATTAATCTGTTTATTCCTTTTATACTGTAATTACAGTTACAATCCTTTGAATATTAATTATAAAAATGGAAGAGTTTTTTCAAAAGAGAAGAAAATAAAGAGGAGTCGAGAGAAAAAAAACCCTTTTAGTTGCAATGGGGGTGCTATTTATAGGTGTGGAGCTGGAAATATCTAACTTAAATCTCGGAATACTCTTTCTCAAGTCAATATGGGCCCACGTGATCGATATAGAGTCATTTGGGATTGATCCTTGATCAATCCATAGTGATTCATATTGATCATAAACTTCTCCAATTGAACTGAGATCGATCATTGTGAAAGATAATAGCGCAGAGTCCTTGCTCTCCAAATTTCATGAAGTTCCAACATGTAGATTGTGAGATATGATCGATCCAAGTTCGAGTTTGCAGTGTAGGCCGATGATCTCGTATCCATCATCTGGTATCCATCATCTTGTGTCCATCATCTGATATGCATCGTATGGTATCCATCATCTCGTATCCATTACCTGGTATCCATCATTTGGTATCCATCACATCGTATCCATCATCTGGTATTCATCATCTCGTATCCATCATTCGGTATCCATAGTGATCGATACGAGAGTATTGATACGGGCTAGTTTTTCACGAATTGATCCATCTATAACTCGAGCATACGAACTTTGATTGACCTGAAATTCGAAGTGTAGCCTCATCGAGCCTTATTTATCATTCCTGATTGTTCCCACCTTGATTGGAGCTTGGTCTAAGTTTGACGGTATCGGTCATAGCCTTGTTTCCAATCAATCTTCAATTTTGATATCCATCCTTTTTAGCCAATTTAATAGCATCCCGGCGTTGACCAAAAGGCGAGGTAACAGTTCCCTCTTAAAAAATGCCTTATAGTTACAAGGCGTGTTTTGTATAGCTTTAAATTTGACATCTAAAGTCCATATTCCATCCATAACCATTTCCTTATCCAAATTCGCAACTGCTCTGAGTCGATATCCAAATTCGGGACCACCCCAAGTCATTAGCCAAATCCTTAACTTTTCAGCCACTATCGAAATCCATTTCACATCTTTGAATCCAGCAACCGAATCATAGGATCTCTCTAGATCGTCGATGGCCTCTCTGGACCCTTTCTAAGCTCGATCCAAACTTAATGATTAAAAAGGCAAATCCTATCGTGCTTCGACGAAGTAACCTATCCCTTGCACTCCGGCATTGGTAGGGGAATATAACGATGTCCTGGTCCTTCTAACCTAATTATAGCCTCTCCAGGATCTTGCTGGATCCCATCCTATCACTCTCCGGTGAAGGGGAAACAACTTCGAGCGTGCCAATTCTATCGCTCTCCAGCGAAGCGGCATCACTCCATGCACTCCGGTTCAGCATCCCTGAACATTAAGCAATGCCATGGCCTAAGTCCTAGACCAATTGCAGTCACTCTGGGCTCTTGCTAAACCCCAATACAATCACTCTTTGGTGAATGGGGAACAACATCAAGTGAGCCGATCCGGTCGTTGTCCGAAGAAGCGACTCACTTCCTGCACTCCAGTCCCTGTCTCTCTGAACATGGTCATAAAGCGATCAATTCCAAACCGACTTCTAGTATGCATTCCTTAACTCTCCGGTTAGGGATTTGTTTCACAACATCCAAATCCATCTATTAAATCCTGACGTGTTCTTCCACCATGTCGTTTAAGTGGCCGCATTCGTCTGTGGTTTGCCCCTCCAGCTAATTGAATAAGCAGTACTTCTCGCTCCTATGCTCTCGCTCTGTGGGATTCCTTTTGGGTGGTTTTCGATAGGGGAGTTACCCCCGTGTTTCCAAATTCATTCCAGATTCCCCATAAAGTTAGTGTATTTGGGTTCCCAGTCTCTCCTCTATTTGTCAGAACCATCATATCCATCATCCTACTTTCGCTTTCTCTTATCCATCCCACGTCCTTCTCCAGATGTTCCTTTGCCTTGCGCGGCGTTCACCTCCTACCTTTCAGCTCGTGCATCCTCTAATCATATAATCCTTTCCGCCTCGTGATAGAACTCCCCGAGATCCATGGTGGATCCCGTGCCAATGAGTCCTTGAAATGAGTTACTTCTGCAATTCCTGCTACCGCTGTCATCAAAATCATTGATAGATCTGGGCGATACACCAAAGCCATGGCTGCATTAAACCGCATTAGAAAATTCCTTAATGATTCTCTTATCCTCTGCTTCATCGATGCCAATGTCGTTACATTCTTGGGTCATGTAACATGGACCTTGAATTGTCTCATGAAGCATTCCACTAGTTTTCCCCATGTCCTAATCGATCCACTCTCCAGTTGCCTAAACCAGAGTTCAGCTAAATCTGTCAAATACAATGGGAAGCATCTTGCCATAATTTTTTCGGATGCTCCTAGCACTTCCATATGTCGGATGTATCTGGTTACGTATATAGTTGGGTCCGACTTCCCATCATAGGCCTCCAGCATTGGTAGTTTGAATTCTGGAGGGTTCCTTGTGTTTCTGATATTTGGAGTGAACGGACTCCAACTAACTTCCTCCAAGCCTCTGCTCAATCGCCCTCCGCTCATTATCCTTCTTACTCATCCGGCCATCCACTTGTCTCCATCTGGGGGTGGCCTCCTATTTGCGTTTCTAATATTCGGAGTGAAAGGACTCTGACTACCTTCTTCCAGGCCTCCGTTCGATAGCCCCCCTCTCATAAGCCTTCTTATTAATCCCACCATCCGCTTGTCTCCATCCGGTGGTAGCCTTCTATATGCATTTCTATCCTACCCCCATGTCTTGGAGGGTATTCTGGGAAGTACTCTTTATGTTTCTTATTCACGTTTGTCTTGGCCCCAGCCGACTGAGCTTCATTCACGGGCCTTCCAACATCTGATCCCGAGGGTATGCCCCCAGGCCTTTGCTAATTCCCTTCATGTTCTCCATTCTTGTTCTAGATCTTACCTCTAGAGATTTCTAAAGCACCGACTCCTTGTTTTCCATTGCTAGCAGTTGCGGTTGCTCCATTTCTAGGGTTTTGGGTTTCAGCTGTGCCCATTTGCCAGAGGAGATTCTACATCATATCTTGTTAGCTCTTCAATAATCTCTCCTGCATGTAATCCATCATTGTTCGCATCTCATCCCTTGTGATGTAGATAGATGCCTGATCTGCTCCAGCTCCAGAGGAAGCCTCTTGACTTCCCTCTTGATGGCTCCTTTCTGGTAAATTCCTTCTAATTGATTTCCTAACCATGGTTCCTCCTAGATTTGATCCTTTAGTTTCTTAAATCCGAACTCCAAATCCAATATAGCGAGTGCTAGTCCTTCTAAAAAAAAGCACCAAAGTGTTTGCGCGAAAAATGGTCACAAACCCCAAAAGTAGTAAAAGCATCAGCGTTTACACAAAATCCTTAGTATCCAATCACAGATCTCAGATCTAGATGATGTAGAGATTAAAAATGAAGAAATAACAATATTAAAATAAAAGAAAGTAAGAGAAGACATAAGATTTATAGTGGTTCGGCTATCTTCGGCCTAAGTCCACTTTGAATTGATCCTTTTATTCATTTTATACTGTGATTATAGTTACAATCCTTTGAATATCAATAACCAAAATGACAGAGTTTTTCCAAAAGTGAAGAAGATAAAGAGGAGCTAAGAGAAAAGACCCCCTTTTACTTGAAATGAAGGTGCTATTTATAGGTGTGGAGCTGGAAATATGTGCCTTAAATCTCGGAATACTCTTTCTCAAATTTAGATGGGCCCATATGATTGATTTAGAGTCATTTGGGATCAATCCTTGATTGATCCATAGTTAGTTTGTATCAATCATTAACTACTCCTATCGAGCTGAGATCGATCATGGTGAAAGATAATAATGCAAAGTCCTTGGTCTCAAAATTTCTTGAAGTTCCAACATGTAGATTGTGAGATACGATCGATCTAAGTTCGAATTTGCAAATGTAGGTTGATGATCTCATATCCGTCATCTGGTATCCATCATCTCGTATCCAATACGGGCCAGTTTTCCATGAATATTGATCCATCCATAACTGAAGCATACAAACTTTGATTGATCTGAAATTCAAAGTGTAGCCTCACCGAGCCTTGTATATCATTCCCAATCGATCCCACCTTGATTAGAGCTTGGCCCAATTTTGACGGTATCGATCATATCCTTGCTTCCAATCAATCTCCAATCGTGATATCCATCCTTTTTAGCAAATTCGTTGATATCCTGGCCTTCACCAAAAGGTAGGGTAACAGACCAGTTTGTGGATGTTGGGAATAGATGGTGAGAGAGTATTTGCATATCATTTTGTATATTATAGCTACATGTTTGTGTGTTGACGAGATGTATATAGGGACATGTTATGTATATTTTTTATGATAGTGGGCATGTGACTATTTCCATAGACCCAGTTGGACTCATATATATTTCATACTATATGTTATCGCTGCGTTGATAACTCTATGATCTTTGTAATTATTTTATATTGTGTATTTTTCTATCTTGGAATCACATATATTTATTGCTTTTGCTAGTACTGTTTACGTATAGGTGAGCTGTTTATGATTATTGAAATAAAAACCAGCATTAGCTTAAGGGAATATTCACATGCGATAGTCCAACATTTCCTCATTCTTTGTATTATCAGACAGCATTACCTAGTAATATTCTTTGGTAGTATGGGTACAGAGGTGGGGTGTTTAAATTTCATCCTTGAGCTCACCATCACCATTTCTAACTTTTACAGCACCGACCTAACACTCTAATCCACCGAAACATCACTTTTGATTGTCTCTTCCATCTCCTCCTAGTAGCACCGCCCTAGTTACTCTAGTCTCCAAGCACCAAACCACATGAGCAACCCAAAGTTTAGAACCACAAGTGCTTTAACCTAATCGCGTCAGCTTGTTTCTGGTTGGTGGAAGCTTAGTTTAGAGGCTTTCGCCGTCGATTCCAACCTCTACCATGCTCGGCCAAAAGATGGAATCCATTGATTTACCCGTATGGATCGGGGTTGATCCCATACTTTTGGAATTATTCCTAAAAACTAGAGTACTAGAGGATGCCTTGTACAATACTTGAGTTTTGCTTGAAGCGCGGTTTGTTTTTCTTGGGCATCACTCGAGTTTGATTTTTCTGGGCTTCAACTCGTGTCGACTTCGATTCCTACTCGTGGTAGACTCGAGTTTTTCCTAATGACCCAAAATTTTAAAGTAAAGTTTCCAAGCATCCCTAAATTTTTTAAATGGAACTCCATAATCAAATTTGGTTGAGCCATGCTGATGATTCGTGATTCGTTGGGATGGTCTCTGATAACGATTAGTTTGAATGTAAATCGACACTTGCATAAACTGCTCGTCGACCTTTTAATTGTATGATGGACTTGCATTGCATGCACAACATCAATTGCACACACTGTATGATTTTAACTGCACACCATTGCCTCCCATACTTGTATAAGACCGAACTAACCGCCATACATTGGTATTTGTCGGGTCTGGTGCATCGACAATACAGGGTTTCTCCCAACATGAAGATTATGGCTTTTAATATGCTTGGTATCTCTTGCATGTGAAGTTTTGATAGTTATAGATCATAGATGCTCCCACGTCCCTCCGTTTTGGTTTTTGGTCTTTCAACATCACAATATATTGAGTCTGGTACTGGATCTAGCCGACTTCTGTACATACGACATGGTTGACTCCTTCTTTGTATCAATTTCATTTAACTAGTCGTCGGGCAGGATAGTCATTAGAGTAGTTCCTTTTGTTTCGGCTAAAGGGCCCATAATTGGAGTTGCCCCCCATGTTGACATGGGCGATGCTATTATTTTGGATGATCCTCAAGACTCCCCAACTTTGAAGGTTGATGAAGAATCTCTCAAGAGGGTACGCGAGAAGAACAATATTCCATTTGGTGATGTGTTAGTTTGACACGCTATTAGCGAGCGCATCTTCCACCAGTGGGATATACATCCTATAATTGGTACATGTCCACCGCCGGCTGTGTTACATCTTTCAACCATTTTATTCGCACAATCCTGCAGTTTATGAAGCTCGCCCCATCCCAGTTGCACCTGAATAGCTATGCTTTACTAAATAGCATGTACATGATTTTTTTTCATCACTTGGATTGTGAGCCTAGCGCCATGGAGATAGGTTATCTATATAGCTTTATGCACAAAAGGGTCTCCTTCACTTAATTTCTTGGAACTTGCTAGGGGCTGCCGGATAGTCTTGGTCCACTAGAATAAGCTGAGCTACTTTAAGGATTTATTCTTCATTGTACGTTGCCCGCCCGATTTCACAAAAAGGTGGTTGTATGGACGTAAGTCTCATTCTCACTTTCACTTTTCTAGCGCATATGTCATAGTTTCAGTTATTCACATCCTCGGTTCTTGTGTTTACAGATAATTAAAGAAGGCCCGGTAATGCAGCCTTAGAGATAATTCTCGTAGCTCTCCATCAAGTCCCACTTGAAGCAAAGGAAATGAAATCGCTCCTCACTGATGAAAACTTGCACGCTTATAACCTCTTAGAGGAGGCCGTAGTGTTGGCCATGTTCTGAAAGTTAGGGATGATGAGGATTCATCGTAGGAACATGATGCTACCGCAGATATCGACGAAGGTCATGAGGTGCCCCATGTTCCTAATCCTGCTATTGATCCTGAAATGGGCAAAGGGCTAGAAATAACAAAGTAAAAGAGAAGAAAATCAAGGAAAGTGAGAGTAATTTTGGAGAAAATGAGGATGTCGACATTGGCCTTGAATCCTCTAGTAATGAAAGCGACGATGCTCATGAGTTTCTTGTAAATCGACATCCTAAAATACAAATTATTCCGTCTCGGATGCTCATGCAGCTTTCACCAGCTTCTATAATCAATAAGACTCCCATCCAGCCAACTGGGGATATATTTGGGTGCTTCAAAAGCATTCTGGACAAAGCTGGCTCCTTTGGCCTTGATAATATTAGCATTGGGGATATTAGTTCCCCTATTCGTCTTTTTGATGAAGTGCCCGCTACTCATATAAGGAGACAACCCCTGTTAGCAAGCTCCAAGCACACAGTCCATGGGTGGACATTAGGACACATTCACACTTACAGACACACTTGCTATTTTTGCACTATTTTTTTATCTTGTTAGCATTAACTTGTTCATGTTTCATTATAGATTCTATAAAGCATAGGAATTTGTATGACACTATCTAGAATTAGGGGAGTAAATACAAAAAGCTTGGACCATCCGGCCGTTCTTGCAGTTCGTCTCATGACTCTAATTCTGGAAGGCGCTTGGGCCAAGATCATAGGAGTTGAGATAGAGGCTATAGGTTTCGTGATTCATCTTCTCCTTGAGACAGAGGCTTCAAGTAGTCTCGTTCATTGAGATATCGATTGTTCGTGTTTTAGTTCCTTCATCAACACAACCGATGGTATCATATCACGTGCCACGACACTTAGAGTAGTCGTCTAGGCTGGTTCCCCTTTATCCTCCTTACTTGAGATCCGATAAGGGTCTGATTCAAAACCCTACTACTATTGTAGAATTGGAAGCTGCTTCTAATCCTTATGTGGCTGCCATAAAGTGCGATTTTTCGAAGATCTTCTTTGATGATGTTGTAATGACCCTAATTTTGACTGACATTATTTAGGACATTTAATTAGATAAATTAAATGAAATAATGTAAACGATTAAGGGATTGAGATTTGTATGACCATAAGGTAGTCGTGCCTTAATTAATGTATAAACAAAGGAGAATAAAAAAGAAGAAAGTAGGAAGAATATGATAAGGGAAAAATAGGAATAAACTATATTCTTATACCCTAAACCCTTCTTACCTTCATTTCTTATTCATTTTAAACATTTTCTAACAAAACCAAAACACTTAAAAGCTTGGTCGGCCAAAATTAAGGGAAATCAAAAGGAAGATAAGCTAGGATTCAAGTATGAAGCTTAAGTGAATCAATCAAAGAGAAAATCTCAACCTTCTTAACCCCAAGCTAAGGTGAATAATGATCTTACATCTCATTTTTGTTAATTTTGGTTTCTAGTTAGATTCGAATTAGTTTCGCAAATAATATGCTATGATATGATTGTTTAAATGGATATATATGCTTGTCGATGATTATGTTGCTTCATATAGATTTTATGATAAGTTTAGATTTGAAAAACCTATTAAATGACATCCAAATGACTTAAGTTTTGGATATACGGTCGAAAACATTATTTATGAAGTGAGTTTCAAGTTTCATAATTTTCCAAGCTATGGTGGATTTATTATGAATTTTTATGGAAGAAAATAGCCAGTATTGGGTTTAAATTTATTACGGCAATTATATATGGCTCTTGGATCTGAAATTTAAATATGTTAGAAAACATATTAGAAGTGAATTAAGGAATTTTCGGGAAACTTTCCTAGGTATTTTGCTATGGATATAAAATTATTTAAGGTGTGGGACTTAAATGTTTTGTTAAAGAGAAGGGCTTGTTTATAAACATTTTAATACGATAATTTCTAATTCGACGGCGCTTTTAGAAAAGAATTTTTAATAAAGAAATGGTAACCAATTGTATTTTGATAAGTAAGGCAAGTTAGTTGAAAAGCAATTACTTTAAATGGCTATAAACAGTTTTACTTAAATTTACTACTTCGCCACTTCCATCAGTAGCTTTTGACACCATACCTTCGCCCATGACCAAGTCAGAACCAACGCATATGGTATCAAATAATTAATATATAATGAATTGGAGAAAGATAGAAGGTACAACATCAACACCAAGCTTTTGACGCGGTAGAAGCTACTCTTATTGACTTTGAATTACTTCTATTTACAAAGAATGCTTTCGAAGGGGTTATATTAGCTTTCGACTAAACCAATATGCCTTTGTTTTAGAAAAGGAGCTTTCGAAAGGGTTGTCGCCTTCTGTTTTAAAGTTTGAATGTATTCGAAACCTAGTTGCAGCATTCTACCTTTCGACCTAGTTAAAACCACTTCTCAATTCTTTCGAAAGGGTTGGTTTGGAAACCATCCCTTTTCTTTTACTTAGGATAAATGCTTTCGCCACAGTTCTTTGCGACCCTTAATAATATTAAAAGTTAAACCTAAAGGTTTATAAAGGAATGGTTTTAAATGGTTTCGAAGCTATGTTTCCACAAACATTTACCTGAACTTAATACTATTGAAAGGTATGTTTTGAGTGAAGAATTACAATTTTTTCGAAAGGTATATAATATGGGTTTCAAAGGGGAGATCCCCAATGTTTTTGAAAGGGCTATTTTAAGTATGTGAATGGAGGGTTTCCAATGCTTTCTAAAGACAAGTTTAATGCTTTCGAAAGAGGATTTCTAAGGTTAAATAATGAGTTTGAAAGGTCTATTTTCAGAGGCATCGAAAGGTTGCATACTCAAGCACTGTCATGTCTCACTTAATATCAGTAAGATGTAATAATATTATTCACACCAAGCTTTATTTCCGACTCGAAGTTTATGTTTACTCCTTAAACTCTCGGGTCTCTAAAATTTAATTTGAGTAGGTTGAGAGTTAAGGATTTTCAGGTTCAGTAGGTTGGACGAATAAGCTTCCAAAGACGTGCAGGAGGCAATGTCAACTATGTAGAAGCTATTTAGTTTTATTTTTGTTGTGATGTATTTATGATAGACATGTCTATCTAGTACTCTGATCATTTAAGGGTGCATCTTCATATTTTGCTCTTGGCATAATTTGTAATAATTATATTTGATTAAAATCTAGGATTCATTCTGGTATTATGTATCTGAATATGAAATATTGATTTGAAATGTGATCGGAAAAGCTATTTTGAAATTTGTGTTAGTTTGTTTCATATTCATGTGCTTCTGATATTATGAATACCATTAACATTACCGTATTTTGTCATCGGAAGTTAATACTATGAATGACTACAGCATCTGTACCTTTTAGCTTTAGGCCTCAAGATATGGGATGTTACAACTTGGTATCAAAGCATAGGTTTATGAAAACTTAAATGGAAATTTCAAACATAAAAAAAATTGTAAACATAATCCTAAGGAATTAGAGAAAAGACTGAGGTAGGGAATAATGCTATAGTAATGTACTTGTATTTCATATGTGTAAGTAGACGCTCTATCACAATTCTCCATCTTTCTTAGGTTGTTCTTCTATATCTTAAAAAGGCTCAAATGCAGATTTTAAGGAGGTAAGATATGGACGCTAGGAGTGGAAGAGTAAACATTAGTGGAGGAACGATACTGGTGAAACAATATTACTGTGGGAGTTAATAAGGACACCATGAATTGAGTGCAGTTCAGAAGGAGGTTTGAGGATAGATTTATATCAGAGATTGCTAGGTCAACCCTGCTCAAGAAGTTTATGGAGTTGGAGCAAGGAGACTTGACAGTGCTTGAGTATGCAACTAGATTGTAGATATGACATGACAGTGCTTGAAAATCAAATTTTGACTAACATTGTTTAGGATATTTAATTAGATAAATTAAATGAAATAATGTAAATGGTTAAGGAATTGAGATTGTTTAACCATAAGGTAGCCGTGCCTTTACTAATGTATAAATAAACGAGAATTAAAAAGAAGAAAGTAGGAGGAATATGATAGGGGCAAAATAGGAATAGACTATGTCCTTATACCCTAAACCCTTCTTACCTTCATTCCTAATTCATTTTAAATAGTTGCAGACAAAACCAAAACACTTAAAAGCTTGGTCGACCACCATTAAGGGAAATCAAAAGGAACATAAGTAAAGATTCAAGTAGGAAGCTTAAGCAAATCAATTGAAGAGCAAATCTTAACCTTCTTAATCCAAGCTAAGGTGAATAATGATCTTACATCTCATTCTTATTGATTTCGGTTTCTAGTTAGATCTGAATTAGTTTCGCAAATAATATGCCATGATATGACTGTTTAAATGGATATATATGTTTGTCGATGATTTATGTTGCTTTATATAGATTTTATGAGAAGTTTAGATTTAAAAAACCTATTAAATGACATCCAAATGACTTATGTTTATATATATATAGTCGAAAACATTATTTATGAAGTGGATTTCAAGTTTCATATTTTGCTAAGCTACGGTGGACTTATTATGAATTTTTATGGAAGAAAATAGCCAATATCGGGTTTAAATTAATTACGATAATTATATATAGCTCTTTGATCTGAAATTTAAATATGTTAGAAAAAATATTTTAAGTGAACTAAGGTAATTTTTGGGGAGTTTTCCTAAGTATTTTACTATGGATATAAAATTATTTAAGGTATATGACTTAAATATTTTATATGTTTTATTAAAGAGAAGGGCTTGTTTGTTAAACATTTTAATATGATAATTTCTGAATTGGGCAACACTTTTAGAAAAGAATTTTTGATAAAGAAATGGTAACCAATTGTATTTTGACAAATAAAGCGAGTTAGTTGAAAAGCAATTTCTTTAAAAGGCTATAAAATTGTTTTACTAAAATTTACTACTTTGCCACTTCCATTAGTAGCTTTCGACACCATACGTTCGCCCATGACTAAATTGAAACCAATGCACATGGTATCAAATAATTGATATGTAGTGAATTGAAGAAAGGCGGAAGGTACAACGTCGAAACCAAGCTTCCGAAGGGGTAGAATCTACTCTTATTGACTTCGAATTACTTCTGTTTACAAAGGATTCTTTCGAAGGGGTTATATTAGCTTTAAACTTATCCAATATGCCTTTGTTTCAAAGAAGGAGCTTTCGAAAGAGTTGTCGCCTTTTGTTTTAAAACAAGTTTTCGAAAGTATAGCTTTGAACTTATTCGAAACCTAGCTTCCGCATTCTACCTTTCGACCTAGTTAAAGCCACTTCTCAATGCTTTTGAAAGGGTTGTTTTTGAAACCTTCCCCTTTCTTTTACTTAGGATAAATGCTCTCAAAAGCGAAGCTTTCACCACAGTTTTTTGCAACCCTTAGTTATATTAAAAGTTAAACCTAAAGGTTTCGAAAGGAATGGTTTAAATGGTTTTGAAGCTATGTTTCCACAAACTTTTACTTGAACTCGGTACTTTCGAAAGGTATGTTTTGAGTGAATTACAATGTTTTTGAAAGGTAGATAATATGGGTTTCGAAAGGGAGATTCCCAATGTTTTCGAAAGGGTTATTTTGAGTATTTGAATGGAGGGTTTCTAATGCTTTCGAAAGACACGTTTAATGGTTTTGAAATAGGATGTCTAAGGTTAAAATAATGAGTTACAAAGGTCTATTTTCAATTGTTTCGAGTTATGTTTTGGCCTTTCGACCTAGTGTTTCAAGGCATAGAAGTTAATTTATTTTGAAAGGGGCACTTTCAATGGATTCAAATGGGACTGTTTATAGTTTTTAAACAAAGGTTTCGAAGGGTTTACCTTGATTTCATGGCCTAAAATCTTTTAAGTTAAAGAGGGGTTTTAACTTATTTTAGGGGATAGATATTCCCATTGACCAGATTTCATCAACATTTTTTTCGTGTAAAGTGTGTGTGTGTGTGTGTGTGTGTGTGTGTGTGTGTGTGTGTGTGTGTGTATATTCGTTGCATAAGTTTTTTGAGTACAGCAAAATATATGATTTCCTTATTTTATAAAGATATGATTTCAAAGGTAAATCATTTATAAAGATTGTTTATAAGGAAATGAAATTTTGAATAGAGTAGTTAACCCTAAGTTATGACTCAGATTTAGAAGACCAGATGAGACCGGTGTAGGGTCACACCCTATACTTTAGCTATTAGCCCTAGCTAAAATAAGTCCAAAATTTTAGTTTGTAGAGCTTGTCGCAATGGGACTAAATTGAGGTTACACACATAAAGGAATATGATCAGAGATGGGTTATTGGTGAGCCCACAAAACTATTAGGTTTAGTCAACCCTAGAAAAACATATCTAAAGGTAGTCAGCCCATAAGTGTGTCTAACAAAAGTTAAATAATTGATTATGTTTGGTAGTCCCAAGTCAGCCAATGGTAAATAGTTAGCCAGGTAAAACTATAGTGTGGATAGATAGTCCATGTATTTCCTGATTTTTATGGATATAGATATTTTCTTTAATTGTTATAATCAGTTTGATTATAGGATTTGATTTGCGAAAGATATGCTTTTTAAAAGGGATATTAGTGAAGGGAAACTCATTCCTATAAGCGACGTTGTCTCACTTAATATCAGTAAACCGAGATGTGATAATATTATTCACACAAGGCTTCATGTCTGACTCGAAGTTTATGTTCTCCCCTTAAACTCCCGGGTGCTCAAAATATAATTTGAGTAGGTTGAGAGCTATGGTTTTTCAGGTTTAGTAGGTTGAACATATAAGCTTTCAAAGACGTGCATGAGGTAATGTTATCTATGTAGAAGCTATTTAATTTTATTTCTGCTGTAATATATTTATGGCAGACATGTTTATCTAGTACTCTGATCATCCAAGGGTGCATCTTCATATTTTGCTCTTAGCATAATTTGTAATAATTATATTTGATCAAAATATGAGGTTCATTTTGGTATTATGTATCTGAATATGAAATATTGATTTGAAATGTGATCAGAAAATCTATTCTTAAATTTATATCATTTTATTTCATATTCATGAGCTTCTGATATTATGAGTACCATTAACCTTACCGTATTTTGTCACCGGAAGTTAATACTATGGATGACTGCAACATCTATAGCTCTTAGCTTCGGGTCTCAAGGCATGGGATGTTACAGATGTCTCCTATGTTCCTCATCTAAAGGATATCCCTCTGAGGGTCAAATCCAATGTCGTCGCTTATATAGATGACGTATACAACCAATATTTAAAGTGGAAGAGAATAAATAAGGCTATTTTTGAGGTCTCCCACAAGAGAAAGATAGAGCTCAACGGGATGAAATAGATCCATGAACATGACAAGCACATCATCTCCGCCCTTGACTAGGAGGTTGAGGGACTTAACGCTTCATTGGCTGATACCAAGAAGAAGCTAGAAGATCTAACTAAGTTTGTTGAGGAGGATCGTCAGGGCCAGCTAGCAAAAGCAAATTAAGGCTGCTCATCACAGGAGCCACACTCTATTGTTGGAAATTGAACAACTCAAGAAAACCGTGGAAGGGAAAGCCTCGAAAATAATTAATTTGAAAAAGCTACTAGACGCTCGCCCAAGCCTAAGGTTATTGCGAGTAGTTACTAGACGCTCACAGAACGAGAGATGGTGTAGTCTCGAGCAAAGTGAGTTGAACTGCAGGTTGAGGCCATGTAGAATAGAGTAAAATATGGACTTGAGCCTATTCTTATGCGGTATAATGCAGAAATTATTAAGTTTGGCAACTTGAAATGGTTGGACGAGGGATATCCCCAGGCTTTGGCCGTGGCCTGGGAAAAGACCATGAAACGGGAGTGAGACTAATCCGATGGAGTCGAGGTCAGTGAGGTGAAGTTAAAACTCAACTTTTTGGATGAGAAGATCTAGAAGCGCTCGAGGTTGGTAAGCTTATCTTACACCCTAAATTTACCACCGAAGTTCAAAAGGATCAAGGTGAGATTTTCGGGCCTGCTTCTCATGATTCAACAATAAACATTATTGCTCCTTTGACATCGAAACTGCTGATTATTAGAACCATCAATTCTCTTCCTAGCTCCACTGCTATTTCCACTGTTGGGTCAACTTCTGGTGCTTCAACTATTTCGAAACTCTCATCGAATGATCAATACAACCCGATGAGCCTCAGCTTTCGAAATTGCCCGTTTATTTCCTATTTTGGAAGGAGGTTCTTGTGGCACTCCCGCTCATACTGAATCGACACCTCGCTGAGGTATATCGTTAACCTCACTTGTATTTAAGATGGATCATATGATAGAGGTTGATGCCACTAATCTCTACTTTTCTGTTTTTCAAGTTTCAGGTCAGCCTTCTATTGTCCCTTTGCCAAAGGTAAGTTTGCTAATGGAGATACAAGCCACTCTAACGGAATCGGTCGTTCTATGTACTCCTCATTTGAATATGAATCCTCCAACGAGCATTGACCCTGGTCATGATGCTTACATGATTCATGCTTCGGAAGAGGAGGTCATAGATGAACTTTGTGGTAGTTAGGGAGATGAAGGTATCATTATCACTAGAGCCGCTGAGCATTTGTCAGGGCTTACTATGCCAGAGATGAAACAATCCTAGTCCATGCTGATTAAGGTGATTAAAAAGAGAAATTCGATGATATTCCTCCTCCTCTATCTTTCTCATCACCCATGAAATTTATCTTCGCTTACGTTATCATTCCAACTTCTAGAGATGTTCAAGGCGTGACTCCCAAGTCTCCGGGAAGCGACTATGATTAAGAGACAGACCCAAAGTGCTACTTCCCTAAGGATAATAAAGGCAAGGAAACAAGCAGTAGGAAGCCTAGTAGATCTGGTGCACATTCCTCCAGGGAAGGGAGGAAGGAGAGGAGGAGGAAGACTTGGTTGTAGATTTTCTTTTTTTTTTCTATTGCCTTTTGTTTTATCTTTGAACCTATGTAAATAGGCTGATGCTATGTGGGTACAACCTCAGCCATTTTGTTAAGAAAATTTGTTAATAAAGAATATATTTATTTGCCATTAAATCTTATGTCCATCTGTTCATGTATCGAGAGAATTTTTCACTTAGCTAACTTAGTAGCTTGCTTTTCTTTTCTTCAGCCGAGCTTCATCTGGCTAGTGATAACAATGGAGTTTATACCACTCTCCATGCAAAGAGAGTTTGCAATACCCATAATTTTTGTTTAACATTATTCAGGACATTTAATTGGATAAATTTAATAGAATAATATAGTTGATTAAGGAGTTGGGATTTAATTGTTAATTAACTTTGCCGCGGCTAAACTAACGAATGTATAAGTATGATTTATAATTTATAAGTAAGGAAAATAGGAGGAGGGCAATATGGAAATAGCCACACCCATATACCCTTAAACCCTCCTTTATTTTCACCTACCATTTCATAAATCAAAATGCACATAAAAGAGAAGATATAGCCAGCCATTAAAACAACTTAGGAGATCAGCAAACTTGGAATATCCAAGAGAGAAAACTAGAAGATTAAAGCTAAGGAAAACCTCAAACTCCAACAACTTAATCAAGGTGAATAATAGTGTAAATCATCTAATTTTTCCTTGTTTTGGTTCGGTTACGGATAGTAACCGAATGTATTTTGTAGTGTTGATTATGTTTGGATCTAATAATCATTGTTTGGATAGAATAATGATTTATGTTGATTTATTCGAATTTTTATACAATTAAAATGATAGGTTTTAAAGGAAAAAACCTTAGTCAACGACCTCCAAACGACTTGAATTTTGTATATGTTGCGTAAAATGTAAGTTTGGAGATGAGTTTTAAATTTCATAATTTTTAGAGTTAATAGGAATATTTTATGAATTTTCTAAGGTGAAAAACTCGTTTATTTCATTTTTTAATTATTAAAAATAATAAAATAACGAATTTTACCCCGAAATTTTTATATGATGTAGAAAATGTTATTTTAGACTGTTAGTGAATTTTAGGGTTTTTCCCAAGCGATTTCGATTTGTTATGAATTTTCTAAGCTAAATAGATTTAATAATTTTATTAAGCTACTAATATAATAAATAATTTTGAAAATAGTAAAATATGATCTATAGCAGTTTTTCTGCAAAGAAATTGTTAAAGTATGTCACTAACCAATAGATATTTAACAAAGATTAAGAGTTGGTGAAAAGAATATATTTTAATTAGCAAAATAATAGTTTTCAAGTTATTTACGGCTCTGCCATTCGACCTTATCGATAACACCTTTCGACTGCATCATTCTACAGCAATTCTGGACCCTTCTGTAGCATTTTTGAAAGTACCTTTTGACCTTGTCGACAACACCCAACTGCATCATTCTGCAGCAGTTATGGACCCTTCTGTAGTATTTTTGTAAGCACCTTTCGACCTTGTCGACAACACCTTTCAACTACATCATTCTACAGCAGTTCTGAACCCTTTCGTAGCACCTTTCAACTTTGTCGAAAGCTCCCTTTCGATAGCATCTGTAAATGTAGTAGAAGCCCTTTTATAGCAGTTTTCTCCAACTTAGTTTGCTAACTTCAAATAGGCATAACTCTCTAACCGTAAGCCCGTTTTTCAATTGTGACCACTCTAAAGAAAGGATAATTATCATTTGAACACAATGGAATACTTTCGAAGGGGTTGTAAAATTATTTTCTTCTAACCAAGTCTTATAATTTTCAAAGGGGTACTTTCAACTGGTTTTGAAGCTAAGCTTCTAAAGTTAATTGCTAATAGTTTAATATATTCGAAAGGATTCGAAAGGTAGAATTTAAAGTATTATAAGGCAGGAGCCTAATGTTTTTAAGAGCTTTCGAAAGAAGTTATCCTATGAAGTCGAAAGCTTGGTTTTGAAGGTATCAAAAGGTTTTATGACCCCAACTCTATTTTTAAAAGAAAAATCCATGGCTATATTAAAGGAGTTTTTATAACGGTTTAAGAAGAATCTATCTTTGATAAATTAAACCCACAGGAGTGGTATTACTATGTTGTTATATTACTTCTTCTAATATGAATATATTAACTTTATAACTAACCCATAACTACATTTTGGGGGAAAATGGTAGGTGAACCAGATAGGTTACCCAGCAGTGAATATAAATTGAATAAACTCTTGAATGGGTAGAATTTCATCCAGGAGGTCAGGAAGACCAAAATATAGGATGTTAAAATATAACGGAAAGTTGTTGGTAGGGGCTAATAGATTTACAATAAGCCCATAAAAACTTTATGATATTGGCAGGGGCCAATAGGTTCATAGTTTTCCCATGAAAACTATGTATAAAGAGGATGTCAGACAGGCAGGTTCATAGTTAGCCCATGAAAACTATGTGTGAATAAATATGTCAGATAGACATGTTCATAGTATGCCTATGAGAACTATGTAATTAGACTGGGAGTCCTTAGTTGTTTACCCTGTTATTAGTTATCCCGTGAATACTAATAGGTCAATAGTAATCCTAGAAACTATAATTGAGACAGATAGGCAGAATGAATGGGGATGGGTAATCCAGATTTGATTTGCTTGTTTTGCATATCATCATAGTGTTTTGAAATACTATATATTTAACCATTGTGGATGAAGGAGCACAATATATGGTTTTATAAAGGTTTTAGGATACTAGTGAGGGGAAAACCCATTTCGCTATGCGGCGTGATCTCACTAGATATCTATTTGGTTTGAGATTATAGACTATTATTCATACCAGGCTTTATGTCTGACTCGAAGTTTTTGTTTCCCCTTGAACTCTTGGTACTCAATTGATTTTTAGTAGTTTGAGGTTTAGGGTTTTTAGGTTCTCTTCCTAGACGAATAAAGCTTACAGAGGCGTGTAGGAGGCATATAGTTATTTAGAGATATATTTTCCGCTATGTGTTTTGTTTGTAAAGGCAAATTTATTAGCCCTATTATATACCTTGATCAACCAAGGGGACATTTTCATATGTCGCTTTTGGCGTATCTGTTATAACTATATTTTGTTGAACATGATTAACGTTTTGAGATTATGTAATGAACATGAAATGTTTTGAATGGAATGTGGAAATATGTTTTTGAATTGTTAAATTTTTTCCATATTTTATGATCTGTGTATCAATGAATCTAGTACCGCCATATTTGGTCGTCAAAGATCAATAACTATGGATGACTGTAGCATTCTCAGCCGTTAGTTTTAGGCCTTCAAATAGGGGGATGTTACAAGTTGATATCAGAGCATAGGTTTATGAAACTTTAAAAGAAAGTTAAACCTAGAAGATTTTCAAACATAATCAATTGACTTCGAAAATATGATCAAAGTTTGGGTTAACGCTATAATAAAGTACTTGTATTTGATATATATATATATATATATATATATATATATATATATATATATAGGTATATATGTATTAGTACATGTTTCCCTCTCTCTTTGACCGTTCTTCTATATCTTACTAAGGCTCGTATGTAGATTTACGTGAAAGAAGATATGAAAGCAGGAAACGAAAGAGGAAATCTTGGTGGATGAAGCACCACAACAAATGGTAATGCTCGACCTAATACAAGGAGGAATGAAGGTCGATAGGCAGATGCTAATCCAAGTGCAGAGTAAAATGTAGTTGCAGGAACCCCACCAGTAGATATAAGGTTGATCTATCAGTTCTTTGTCAACTTGATGCAAGCTGGAGCAGCTGGAGGGGTAACTAGAGGTAATGCTATGAATGTTGGAGGAGCCAATCCTGTGGCCCCAACTGGCAATAACTATGCCAAGATGAGCAGGGATTATGCTAGTCTGGGAGGGAAGCCTTTTCTTGGAACAAAGGATGCTGTTGAAGTTGAGAACTGGATTTTGAACCATGAAAGGATCTTTACAGATTTAGGCTCGGATGATGGAGAGAAAAGAAGGCTAGCCTTTAGACAATTGCAAGGGTTAGGGGTTCACTGGTGGAACAGTGTTATCGTCGGAGTTCCGGATGAAGAGTTGACATGGACTGATTTTAGAAGAAGGTTCGAGTAGAGATTCTTGGCCGAGGTTGCCAAGTCAGCATTGATGAGGAAGTTCATGGATCTTGTACAAGGAGAGATGTCTGTGATCGAGTATGTTGCTAATTTTGATGAGCTGTCTCGAATTAAACTAATGTCAGAAGGAATGAGAGATTCATTCGAGGTTTGAGGCCAGAGCTAGGTAAAATGACCATGACCCATATTAGAGAGCCTTGTCATGTAGTGGTGGGGATGGCTATTCGCCATAAGGAGATGCTTGCTGTGTTTGTTAGGGAGAAACCATTTGAGTCCCAAGGCCCTCAAGGAAAGAAAAGGAAATTCTCCAAGAAGAAAAAAGCCTAGAAAGGGGATGTTGCCAAGAAGGCGAAGGCCGATTTAGTGTGTTATAAGTGTGATAAGAAGGGATATTATGCCAACGAGTGTAGAAATGGTAAAGGAAAGAAACCTGAAGAGAAGAAAAATGTGAAATGCTTCAACTATGACCAAGTTGGGCATTATAAGAGCCAGTGTCCAGAGCCAGTCCGGATGAACAGAGGGAAGGTGTTTGCTACTGGACCACTGTCTTCTTCTAGACCTACTGTCATGGAGAAAGGGAAAACTATGATGGAAGGTATGCTTTTGATTCAGAGTATACCAATTAGAGTATTTTTTGTTATCGGTGCATCACACTCATTTATATCATAGTATTTGGTTGATAGGTTATGTATAGAACCTACATACTTTGTTACTTCCTTAAGGGTTGCAAATCCAATAGGAGGGCACACAACTTTTGGGATGGGATGAGATGTGACCAGTTAGAACTTGATTTGTTAGGTCATAAGTTTGCATGCAGTTTGTACGTTTTTAATTTCGTAGGCTTCTGGGTCGTTTTGGGTATGGATTGGTTAGACTGACATGATGTTAGGATATTTTTCCAAGATAGAAAAATATCGCTAAGACACCCAGATAGTTATAACCGAATCATCTTCTTAGTGGAGAATTCCAGTATGAGTGTTTATGCTTTGTTATGTGCCATGGGCATTGTAGATTGGCTTAGTCAGATTCATGTAGCAAGAGAATTTGCAGATGTATTTGAGCCGATCACTGGATTACCATCGAAACGAGCTATAGAGTTTCGGATAGACCTTATACCGAGAGCTGAACCTATCAGTGGACCACCTAACAGAATGGCACCGACAGAGATGAAGGAATTGAAGGTGAAGCTAATGGATCTTAAGGGAAGAAATTAGACCAAGCAGTTCGCCTTGGGGAGCGGCCATGGTATTTTTAAAGAAATAAGATAGGTTGTTAAGGATGTTTATCGACTATCGTATGTTAAGCGAAAAGACGATCAAGAATAGGTAAGCTTTACTGAGGATAGATGATTTGTTCGATCAATTGAGTGGAGCCAGAGTGTCTTCCCAATTGGATTTGGCGATGGGGTTCCATTAGCTGAGAGTAGCGGAGGATAGTATTCCTTTATTGACATTTCAGACTAGTATGGTTTGTATGTGTGGTTGGTGATGCCATTTGGATTAACAAATGCACTTTCTTTCGTCGTTGATTTGATGAACCGGGTTTTCAAGAGCACTTGGATAGGTTCATATTGTTATTCATAGATGACATTTTAGTATACACAAAAGATGAAAGAAAGCACGAGATTCATCTTAGAGTGGTGTTGAAGACGTTGAGGCAGAATCAGCTGAAAGTGAAGTTTTTCAAGTATTATTTTTGGAAGAAAGAAGTTAAATTTCTTGGTCATGTGGTTTTAGAGGAAGGATTGTTAGTTGATCCAGTTAAGATCGAGGCAATCAATAATTGGAAGAGACCAGAGACGATAAACGAGATCAGGAGTTTTCTTGGACTTGCTAGCTATTATCGGAGATTCATAAAGGATTTCTCATGGATAGTAGTACCTTTGACTAAGTTGACCAGAAAGGACGTGAAGTTTGTTTGGTCCGACAAATGTAAGGAAGGGTTCCTTAAGTTAAAGAATTTGTTAACCAATGCGCCAGTGTTAATAGTTCGAGATGGTAACCAATGTTTGGTAGTATACACTGATGCATGTGGGACTAGATTGGGAGTGGTATTGATGCAAATGGGCAAGGTTATTGCTTACGCATCAAGGCAGTTTAGACCGCACGAAGTTAGATATCCTACTCATGACTTAGAGTTAGCTGCGGTGATATTTGCCTTGAAGATTTGGAGGCATTATCTCTTAGGGGAGAGATTTGAGCTGTATACCGATCGTAAGTCATTAAAGTATTTATTCTCTCAAAATGAGTTGAATATAAGACAGCAGAGATAGCTGGAGTTTTGGGTTGCTTATGATTTTGGTATAGAATATACCTCAGGGAAAGATAATAAAGTAGTGGATGCTCTCAGCATAAGACATCAGAATGTGGTGTTGGCTATGTTGGCGGAGTGGAAAGATCCGGAAGCTTTGGCCAGTTGTGGTGTGTAGTTAAGATTGACTGCTAGTTTTAGTTAGAATACTGTCATGTTGTCCTGTTAGGAAATTCGACCAGTGTTGATCAAGAGAATTGCTTCTAAATAGAAGAAGGATCCATTATTAGCTGAGAGGATTAGAAGGCTTGAGGTTGGAACCGAGGTCGATGATTTGAAAGATTTTTGTCTTGACCAAAGAGGATGGTTGAGAAAGAAGGGACGGTTATGTGTTTCAGATGTGGAGAAATTGAGAAGAGAAGTTCTTGAGGAATGTCATCAATCAAAGTTTACGATTCATCCTGGTGGAACCAAGATGTATCAAGATATGAAGAGGAGATTCTATTGGAAAGGCAAAAAGAGGGATGTTGGCTCATGGGTTAGGTAGTGTGTGAACTATCAACAAGTGAAAGCCGAACATCAGAAGCCGAGTGGGATACTTCAGCCTCTAGATATTCTAGTTTGGAAATGGGATTCGATAGTCATGGATTTTATAGATGGGTTGCCAAGGTTGAGGAGAGGAAATGAGAGTAAATGGGTTATTATGGACAGGTTGACCAAGAGTGCCCATTTCATCCTAGTAAAATCGACCAGAGCGTCACCTGTTTTAGCAAAGTTGTTCATGAAGAACATAGTTAGACTTTATGGGATTCCTAATAACATAGTCAGTGACAGAGATACATTATTCGCTAGTGAATTTCTGAGGAGTCTAAAAAAGGTATTAGGTACCAAGCTCAAGATGAGTACAACTTATCACCCATAGACGGATGGACAGACAGAGATAGTGTAACGCACCACCTCTATGCTCACAATAACAAAGAGTATTAAAAGAAATACTGTCTATTATTATGGAGAATAAGGCTGGATAGGAGCGGCCATCCGTAGTTAGGCCTTACACTAGTGTTGGTTATTTCGATAGGAGTGGTATATATTTTTATTTTTCATCTCTTATTTATTTACTCCCATCGACATACCCAATTCCAGTATAAAACGAACTACGATGGTTCATAATAGTTTAGGACAATAGATATAATAATAACACAGATAATATAAATGCAGAACACAGATAAAACAAAAGTCTCATATATATAATAACTGATGTCAGTTACAAAACATGTGATACAGTACATATGATACAACTACAACTATCGACTCTGGAAATTACATATACAAGTACATTATCGTATATAATATACATGAATACATGTCTTCCTATACAAATAAACCGACTACTATAAATGACGACGACTACTCCAAAAGATATGAAGTGACTTCATAGCTCAAGCAGCAACCCAAAGTAAGATATCAACAACCTGTAAATACTCAGTCTGACCCGAGTATTAAATTCAAAAGAAAATAATACACGGGTCAGTCTAATTCAAACTCAGTTATTAGTGCATAGAAGCAATGATAATTAAATAAAATTAGATGACAGTCAAAATAAATTCACCTATCCGATCCTTTAACAAGAAAATTGGATAACGGTGAATATAACACGTATAGTGTTAAACAACAATTCAACAAACTCAAATTATCAACGAAGATAGAAGAAAGGATTATTAATGAAGGTAATTTAGAAGAACATCAGAATTGTCTAATAGGCAATTAACATCAAAATCTAATTATTAATAAATAACTAGAAACTCATAATCTAATTATCAAATAGATAATTAGATAACAACAAAATGATCAAATGAAACTACATAAATTTAAACAATTGAAATATCACTTAAAAACGTTAATTCTAATTGGCTGCAGTACACGCTAACGTGTACTGCCTCGCCAATACGGCATATGAAATACGCAAAAGATCAATGGATCAAAAGTAATTGAAATATCAATATAAGCAATACCGTGTGGCTGCAGTTCACGCTTGCGTGCACTGCCCTGCCACTACAGTGATGATGTACCCAATGAATACCGTGTGGCTGCAGTTCACGCTTGCGTGCACTGCCTTGACACTGCAGTGATGAAATACACAAAAGCTCAATGAAAATTCACAAACGAATACAAGGTCAAACCCAAGAAAAGTCGGGTTCAACACAGTTGTAAATTCAAATGAAAGGGTCAAGACATAAAATCAAGCCTCGACCATAGTTCAAGTCAACCAACAAATAGGGGCTGCAATCACGAACTGCCTCAAAGGAATAGCATCAAGTGAAATAGAAAAAGAATGAAGGTGAGAGCACCAGGTCATGGCACCACAACACCCAACAGTAAAAGACTCCGAGCAGTTCAGATGAGGATAATGTTACCAGTGAAATTCAGTAACTAAATGCAAATTTATACACTGCATCAATACAATGCATCAGACTCGAGAACAAAGGCAGTACAGCAGTTCAAAAAGGCAATCGACAGAGACAAGTGCATCTCACCTAAATGTACATGAATACTTGCAACAAAAGGGTGCAAATACAACATGCAGCTATACACAATGACATAGCATCATCAATGGACCTAAACAGTTCAACCAAAGAAAGAAGAACCAAAATGGCACTGAAATAATTGAACTACAAGAATGCAGTAATGCATGTGCAATCCAGACCAGGTAATACAAAGAGGAACCAGAGCACAAATCCAAGCACGACCAAGTCACAAATATATGCAAACTGAAACTGTGATTCGATATACATGTACAAGCATAGTCTCAACAAATTCTGTTATTCGCAAATGCCATGAACTAGAGTGACAATGCATACTACAGATCTGGGTTAAAATGGAGGTACTATCACATGTATAAAATCAACATGCAGGGATATAAAACTAAACAATATACCCAATGGTTAATTTATCTACACAGACTTCAATGTATTTACATGAAGGCAGTGCTGAAGTTAGGTAATGGTTACCAAATGTACAACTGCCCAAGCCCAAAGTCAAATGCATGCATACACATATATGAAGACCACAAAGTCAGTGCACAACAACAATGAAATCACTGTGTGCCCAAAAAGGTCAACGGCAATGTAAATGCAGACTGCATATAAATGAAGACCACACGAGCTCAATGCATCAGTGAAACAAGTTCAAGAGAAGCGGCAACAAGTTCGAACCAAGTCAAACCTTTTCACCAGCCAAAGTCCACAAGCACAAACAACAGAATCAAGTATCAGAGTTCAAATCGAAGCCGTGAGCAAGTTTGAAAAATTCCAAAGCCGAGCTAATACAAATAAACATGAAGTGTGGATACAGATGATACAAGCGAAGTGGATAAGTATTCTAGATCCAGTCAACAAAAATACGCCAGGCAGTTCTAGCAAAACCAAACAATACAAAACCTCAACAGCAACAAGACTTAACGCATAAGTACTATGCAAAGCTCGAAGCTACAACCCAACACACGTACACATCAAACAAACAGCAAAATGTCAAGAGCATAACAAAGTTGAGTTCGCAAAGCAAAAGGAGGCCGAAGCCAAAATGTTTTTCGCAAAGTCAAAGCGACCGAAGTCGATGTACCAGAGAATTCACCAATTAACAAAACATTATCACATAGTCCCAGCAGAGGCAAAATCAAATAGCCTAGATAAATCAACATCGAAGAAAATCGAATTGCAGATGCACCGTACTAAGAAGGAACTAGATGTGAGTAAAGAGACTTACTCACCTTTCTTCGATGCAGATAGAAGGAGCCGCGAGCAAGTAGAATCAACCGAAGGTATAAATTCCAAGGATTGCATATCGAAATTGAAGCCGAGGCCTCCCGAAGACGAGCGAAACCGAAATCGAATCGAAAACCTAATTTTTTTTTCGGAGAGGGACGAACGATACGAGGCCGCCATTTTTTTTATTTCGTACATTTAGGGTTTAAAACGAATTAAATGAAATTTGAGTAAGGGAAAAACGAGCATTTGCCTTGATAAGCACCACAACCCCAAATAAAGAAACGTGGGCTAAATTTCGTTTAAAGCCCGCATACTCTTTATCAAATAATTAAAAGATTTTCCAACTTTTTAAAAGAGTTTCGACTGGAGAAAAAAAAAACAAACTTCCAATAGAAATTAACAACCCGATTTAATCGTCTAACAATGATAATTAAATAATGCGAAATCCCGGGTTGTTACAGACTCCCCTCCTTATAAAAATTGCATCCCCGCAATTTTCATAATTAAGGTCGTCGATAACAATAAATTTTCTAACATAAACTGGTTAAGCTAGAAAATATAGGCAGAGAATTCTAATGTCAAAGAAATCTTTTAATTTCATAAAAGAAATTCACAAATTCTCAACAAAAATCTAACTATCAATTAGATAATCAGAAACAACAGAACTGATTAAACACAATTATCAGCAATATTCAATTATCAATTAGATAATTAAAATACAGAAAATCGCAAAACAGCAATATCTAATTATCAACAAAGATGATTAGGAAACACAAATCACAATTCACCAAACTGCAAATATCTAGTTATCCACCAAATAACTAGAAAACACAAACTCCATAATCAACAAACTCTAACTATCAGCAGTGATAGATAGGAAACAGCAATTCAATGAAATCAGCATACGCTAGGATCAATTTAAGACTAGAAAATCTCAAAATCATCAAAACTGGCTAATCTCC
This sequence comes from Allium cepa, assembly GCA_030765085.1. Classification (NCBI taxonomy): domain Eukaryota; kingdom Viridiplantae; phylum Streptophyta; class Magnoliopsida; order Asparagales; family Amaryllidaceae; genus Allium; species Allium cepa. Next base: position 395,786,651 of record CM060938.1, on the reverse strand, counting down.
AATCATCAAAACGATAATCAGAAATCTCAAATTAGCAAATATTCAATTATCCAAAAACGATAATCAAATTTCAAATCAACAATTATTTAATTATCATACGCGATAATTAAATCTCATATCAACAAATATTCGATTATCAAAAACGATAATCAAATCAACAATTATTCGATTATCAAAAACGATAATCAAATCTCAAATCAACAAATATTCGATTATCAAAAACGATAATCAAATCAACAAATATTCGATTATCAAAAACGATAATCAGAACTCATATCAACAAATATTCGATCATCAAAAACGATAATCAAACCAACGATTATTCGATTATCAAAAACGATAATCAAATCTCAAATCAACAAATATTTGATTATCAAAAACGATAATCAAATCAACAAATATTCGATTATCAAAAACGATAATCAAATCAACAAACATTCGATTATCAAAAACGATAATCAAATCAACAAATATCCGATTATCAAAAACGATAATCAGAACTCATATCAACAAATATTCGATTATCAAAAACGATAATCAAATCAACAAATATCCGATTATCAAAAATGATAATCAGAACTCATATCAACAAATATTAGATTATCAAAAACGATAATCAAATCAACAAATATCTGATTATCAAAAACGATAATCAAATCAACAATTATTCGATTATCAAAAAAGATAATCAAATCAACAAATATTCGATTATCAAAAACGATAATCAGAACTCATATCAACAAATATTCGATTATCAAAAACGATAATCAAATCAACAAATATCCGATTATCAAAAATGATAATCAGAACTCATATCAACAAATATTCGATTATCAAAAACGATAATCAAATCAACAAATATCCGATTATCAAAAACGATAATCAAATCAACAATTATTCGATTATCAAAAACGATAATCAAATCTCAAATCAACAAATATTCAATTATCCAAAAACGATAATCAAATTTCAAATCAATAATTATTTAATTATCATACGCGATAATTAAATCTCAAATCAACAAATATTCGATTATCAAAAACGATAATCAAATCAACAATTATTCGATTATCAAAAACGATAATCAAATCTCAAATCAACAAATATTCGATTATCAAAAACGATAATCAAATCTCAAATCAACAAATATTCGATTATCAAAAACGATAATCAAATCAACAAACATTCGATTATCAAAAACGATAATCAAATCAACAAATATTCGATTATCAAAAACGATAATCAAATCAACAAATATCCGATTATCAAAAACGATAATCAAATCAACAATTATTCGATTATCAAAAACGATAATCAAATCAACAAATATCCGATTATCAAAAATGATAATCAGAACTCATACCAACAAATATTCGATTATCAAAAACGATAATCAAATCAACAAATATCCGATTATCAAAAACGATAATCAAATCAACAATTATTCGATTATCAAAAACGATAATCAAATTTCAGATCAACAATTATTCGATTATCAAAAACGATAATCAAATAAACAAATATTCAATTATCAAAAACGACAATCAAATCAACAAATATCCGATTATCAAAAATGATAATCAGAACTCATATCAACAAATATTCGATTATCAAAAACGATAATCAAATCAACAAATATCCGATTATCAAAAATGATAATCAGAACTCATATCAACAAATATCCAATTACCTGCAGATAATTGGAAACAACAAATATCTAGAAATCAATTAAGATAATCTAGAAAATCAACATAAAAGGTTGGATTGATCCCATCAGATGGCGAGTTTTAGCTACGCCGCACGTGCATCAACAAATGGCCGAAGCCTACCAAGTACCCAACATAATTTTTGGCGCCCAACAAATGACCCGGAGGTCCAACAAATGACTCGAAGGTCTGGTACTGGTATTGACCCGGAGGTCCAACATATGACCCGAAGGTCCTCATATGACCCGAAGGTCCTCATAGTGGCTCGAAAGCACACGAAAATCATCAAATATTTCAATTAACGAGTCCGGAATTAACCAAAATAGCAAACGCACATGTCCCATAACCACGAGTTTTACTAAATCGTTTAATTCTCTTCATCGTTTCCTTGAAAGTGCAAAATTGTGTATTCCAAAAATAACATTTCACATTCTCAAATGAACAAGTCCGGAATTAAGCGAATCAGTAAAAGAAAGGGGTCATAATCCTCGATTTTGCTGAAACGTTTAAGTCACTTTCTCATTCTTCTAAAAGCGCAAACTGTAAAAATCTGAAATCAATTTTATTTATTTTACAAAAGTAATAATTTACATTCCCAAACGGACAAGTCCGGAATTAAGCGAATCAGTAAAAGAAAGGGTTCATAGTCCTCAATTTTGCTGAAACGTTTAAGTCGCTTCCTCATTCCTTTGAAAGCGTAAACTATAAAAATTTTGGAAAACAATTTTTTTTTTAAATGATTTGTAAATCTGTGATAAAACAGCAACATTAGTGACAATTTCGACAAGGAAATTGCACTTCTCAAAATACCGTAAAAACGGACAACAAAATCAGCATTGCGAGATAACCGCTTGAAAATCCACTTTAAAATTTGACGGTTACTGAAGTCAATGCGACAATAATTTTTAAACGTCAAAATCTTATCAAAATAATTTGCATCAGAATATAATATCAGTGAATTTTCATTCATTAAAATGTCAACAAAACACCATGCTTCCAAAATTTTGCATTGGTGTAGAAATCCCGTTATAAAAATAACGGCAACAAAATACGTTTCATAACCAAGCATCGGTTCAACGTAAAATTAATGCAGTAACGTGCAACATAAATTTTCACGCATACCGCAAAATGAACAATGCTACTGAGATGTGTGGATACACAATGAAGAACGGAAGCAATAACAATCATATACACACACACATAAATGCTATATATACATGATAATGGAAAGACACATATATGTACAAATGAAGACATATTACAGTGAAGATAATTCAAAACAGCAGAAATCTCATTAAATTCACATAACTGCAATCGCTTCGAATCCTCAAATCGGATTCGAAGTTTTCAAAGAAAACAAATTAAACACAGCTATGTAAACAACAATTGAAATTTACTTCAATTTCATATTTCAATTTTTAAATCAAAAGGATCATCAGTTATGTTTAGCGAAGACAGTCTCACTGTTTTCGCTGCGCACTCTAATAAACAAAACACGAATCAATTAATCATTAAAACACAGTTTCACTTTTTATTTTTAAACAAATATATCTAAAAATTTCAACATATTTTCAAAACTTTAGTTTTGACTCAAAGCACAAATAAAACATCGACTAATAGTTGTAACACATGTTCCATCTAAGTTATGTTTCATATTATGTCCATAACCTCAGGCTCTGATACCAACTGTAACGCCCCACCTCTATGCTCACAATAACAAAGAGTATTAAAAGAAATACTGTCTATTATTATGAAGAATAAGGCTGGATAGGAGCGGCCATCCGTAGTTAGGCCTTACACTAGTGTTGGTTATTTCGATAGGAGTGGTATATATTTTTATTTTTCATCTCTTATTTATTTACTCCCATCGACATACCCAATTCCAGTATAAAACGAACTACGATGGTTCATAATAGTTTAGGACAATAGATATAATAATAACACAGATAATATAAATGCGGAACACAGATAAAACAAAAGTCTCATATATATAATAACTGATGTCAGTTACAATACATGTGATACAGTACATATGATACAACTACAACTATCGACTCTGGAAGTTACATATACAAGTACATTATCGTATATAATATACATGAATACATGTCTTCCTATACAAATAAACCGACTGCTATAAATGACGACGACTACTCCAAAAGATATGAAGTGACTTCATAGCTCAAGCAGCAACCCAAAGTAAGATATCAACAACCTGTAAATACTCGGTCTAACCCGAGTATTAAATTCAAAAGAAAATAATACACGGGTCAGTCTAATTCAAACTCAGTTATTAATGCACAGAAGCAATAATAATTAAATAAAAATTAGACGACAGTCAAAATAAATTCACCTATCCGATCCTTTAACAAGAAAATCGGATAACGGTGAATATAACACGTATAGTGTTAAACAACAATTCAACAAACTCAAATTATCAACGAAGATAGAAGAAAGGATTATTAATGAAGGTAATTTAGAAGAACATCAGAATTGTCTAATAGGCAATTAACATCAAAATCTAATTATTAATAAATAACTAGAAACTCATAATCTAATTATCAAATAGATAATTAGATAACAACAAAATGATCAAATGAAACTAAATAAATTTAAACAATTGAAATATCACTTAAAAACGTTAATTCTAATTGGCTGCAGTACACGCTAACGTGTACTGCCTCGCCAATACGGCATATAAATACGCAAAAGATCAATGGATCAAAAGTAATTGAAATATCAATATAAGCAATACCGTGTGGCTGCAGTTCACGCTTGTGTGCACTGCTCTGCCACTACAGTGATGATGTACCCAATGAATACCGTGTGGCTGCAGTTCACGCTTGCGTGCACTGCCTTGCCACTACAGTGATGAAATACACAAAAGCTCAATGAAAATTCACAAACGAATACAAGGTCAAACCCAAGAAAAATCGGGTTCAACACAGGTGTAATTTCAAATGAAAGGGTCAAGACATAAAATCAAGCCTCGACCATAGTTCAAGTCAACCAACAAATAGGGGCTGCAATCACGAACTGCCTCAAAGGTATAGCATCAAGTGAAATAGAAAAGGAATGAAGGTGAGAGCACCAGGTCATGGCACCACAACACCCAACAGTAAAAGACTCCGAGCAGTTCAGATGAGGATAATGTTACTAGTGAAATTCAGTAACTAAATGCAAATTTATACACTGCATCAATACAATGCATCAGACTCGAGAACAAAGGCAGTACAGCAGTTCAAAAAGGCAATCGACAGAGACAAGTGCATCTCACCTAAATGTACATGAATACTTGCAACAAAAGGGTGCAAATACAACATGCGGCTATACACAATGACATAGCATCATCAATGGACCTAAACAGTTCAACCAAAGAAAGAAGAACCAAAATGGCACCGAAATAATTGAACTACAAGAATGCAGTAATGCATGTGCAATCCAGACCAGGTAATACAAAGAGGAACCAGAGTACAAATCCAAGCACGACCAAGTCACAAATATATGCAAACTGAAACTGTGATTTGATATACATGTACAAGCATAGTCTCAACAAATTCTGTTACGCACAAATGCCATGAACTAGAGTGACAATGCATACTACAGATCTGGGTTAAAATGGAGGTACTATCACATGTATAAAATCAACATGTAGGGATATAAAACTAAACAATATACCCAATGATTAATTTATCTACACAGACTTCAATGTATTTACATGAAGGCAGTGCTGAGGTTAGGTAATGGTTACCAAATGCACAACTGCCCAAGCCCAAAGTCAAATGCATGCATACACATATATGAAGACCACAAAGTCAGTGCACAACAAAAATGAAATCAAGTCTGTGTGCCCAAAAAGGTCAAAGGCAATGTAAATGCAGACTGCATATAAATGAAGACCACACGAGCTCAATGCATCAGTGAAACAAGTTCAAGAGAAGCGGCAACAAGTTCGAACCAAGTCAAACCTTATCACCAGCCAAAGTCCACAAGCACAAACAACAGAATCAAGTATCAGAGTTCAAATCGAAGCCGTGAGCAAGTTCGAAAAATTCCAAAGCCGAGCTAATACAAATAAACATGAAGTGTGGATACAGATGATACAAGCGAAGTGGATAAGTATTCTAGATCCAGTCAATAAAAATACGCCAGGCAGTTCTAGCAAAACCAAACAATACAAAACCTCAACAGCAACAAGACTCAACGCATAAGTACTATGCAGAGCTCGAAGCTACAACCCAACACACGTACACATCAAACAAACAGCAAAATGTCAAGAGCATAACAAAGTTGAGTTCGCAAAGCAAAAGGAGGCCGAAGCCAAAATGTTTTTCGCAAAGTCAAAGCGACCGAAGTCGATGTACCAGAGAATTCACCAATTAACAAAACATTATCACATAGTCCCAGCAGAGGCAAAATCAAATAGCCTAGATAAATCAACATCGAAGAAAATCGAATTGCATATGCACCGTACTAAGAAGGAACTAGATGTGAGTAAAGAGATTTACTCACCTTTCTTCGATGCAGATAGAAGGAGCCGCGAGCAAGTAGAATCAACCGAAGGTATAAATTCCAAGGATTGCATATCGAAATTGAAGCCGAGGCCTCCCGAAGACGAGCGAAACCGAAATCGAATCGAAAACCTAATATATTTTTTTCGGAGAGGGACGAACGATACGAGGCCGCCATTTTTTTCTTTCTTTCGTACATTTAGGGTTTAAAACGAATTAAATGAAATTTGAGTAAGGGGAAAACAAGCATTTTCCTTGATAAGCACCACAACCCCAAATAAAGAAACGTGGGCTAAATTTCGTTTAAAGCCCTCATACTCTTTATCAAATAATTAAAAGATTTTCCAACTTTTTAAAACAGTTTTGACTGGAAAAAAAAAACAAACTTCCAATAGAAATTAACAACCCGATTTAATCGTCTAACAACGATAATTAAATAATGCGAAATCCCGGGTTGTTACAGAGAGTCAACATGGTACTTGAGGACTTGTTAAGAGCTTGTATATTAGACTTTGGTGGATCTTGGGGGGACCACCGACATTTGATTGAGTTTTCCTATAATAATAGTTATCAGACTAGTATAGAAATGGAGCCTTTTGAAGCTTTGTATGGAAGACCATGCAAATCACCAGCATATTGGTTAGAGACTGGAGACAGATTGGTCTTAGGTCCGGATTTGGTTAGAGATGTGTCAGAAAAGATTGATACTCTGATGACGGATTAAGGAAGCTTAATCCAGGCAGAAGAGTTATGTAGATAAGAGTCGCAAAGACCTAGAGTTCTCAGTGGAAGTGAGGTTTTCATTAAAGTATCACCAATGAAGGGTGTGGAACGGTTTGGAAAGTCGGGAAAGTTGGCCCCGAGATATGTTGGATCTTTCCAGATTTTAGGAAGGATTGGAAAGCTCGCTTATAAAGTAGAGTTTATGAGCAGTATGGAAGGTGTCCATAATGTATTCCATGTGTCTCATCTTCGCAAGTATGTGCATGATCCAGAGGTTACTATTCCTCAAATAGAGTTGGAGGACTTGGTAGTAGAGCCTGATTTGACTTTTGTTAGACAACTAGTTGGGGTTGTAGCGAGATATGAGAAAAGATTGAGGACCAAGATAGTTAATTTGTTGAAAGTTCAGTTGAGCGACAATAAGGACTGTACTTGGGACACAGAGGACAAGATTCGAGATGCGTATCCTGATTTTCTTTGAAGGTGTGCTCCATATTTGTTTTATATGGATTTAATAGCTGGTAGGACATACCAGCTTTTATTTGCATGGTTGTTATGCTTGTTTGCAGTCCTTACTGAATTTCGAAGATGAAATTCTCCAAGGAGGGAGTCTGTAATACCCTTAATTTTTGTTTAAAATTATTCAAAACAGTTAATTAGATAAATAAAATAGAATAATGTGGTTGATTAAGGAGTGGAGATTTAATTGTCGATTAACTTGGTCGTGGCTAAACTAATGAATGTATAAGTCTGATTTATAATTTATAAGTTAGAAAAATAAGAGGATGGCAGTATGGGAATAGCCACACCCATATACCCTTAAACCCTTCCTTATTCTCACCTACCGCTTCATAAATCAAAATACACATAAAAGAGAAGATATAGCCAGCCATTAAAACACCTTAGGAGATCAGCAAACTTAGAAGATCCAAGAGAGAAAGCTAGAAGATTAAAGCTAAGGCAAATCCTAAACTCCAACAACTTAATCAAGGTGAATAATAGTGTAAATCATCTTATTTTTCCTTTTTTGGTTCGGTTATGGATAGTAACCGAATGTATTTTGTTGTGTTGATCATGTTTGGATCTAATAATCATCGTTTGGATAGAATAATGATTCATGGTGATTTATTGGAATCAAAATGATGGGTTTTAAAGTAAAACCCTTAGTTAACGACTTGATTTTTTATATGTTATGTAAAACATAATTTCGGAAATGGGTTTTAAATTTCATAATTTTCGGAGTTAATAGGAATATTTTATGAATTTTCTAAGGTAAAAAACTCATTTATTTCAGATTTTAATTATTAAAAGTAATAAAATAAAGAATTTTGCCTGAAATTTTTATATGATGTAGAAAATGTTATTTTAGATTGTTAGTGAATTTTAGAGATTTTTCCCAAGTGCTTTCGACTTATTATGAATTTTCTAAGCTAAATAGGCTTAATAATTATATTAAAATATTAATATAATAAATTATTTTGAAAATAATTTTGGAAATAATAAAATCTGATTTATAGTAGTTTTTCTACAAAGAAAGCATTAAAGTATGTCACTAACTAATAGAAATTTTACAAAGATTAGGAGTTAGTGAAAAAAATATACCTTAATTAGCAAAATGACAGTTTTCAAGTTATTTATGACTCTGCCATTCGACCTTGTCGACAACACCTTTCGACCGCATCATCCTGCAATAGTTCTAAACCCTTCTGTAGCATTTTCGGAAGCATCTTTCGACCTTGTCGACAACACCTTTCGATTGCAACATTTTATAGTAGCTCTGAACCCTTCTGTAGCACCTTTCGACCTTGTTGAAAGTGCCTTTCGACCTTGTTGAAAGCTCCCTTTCGATAGCAATTGTATATGTAGTGGAAACCCTTCTATAGCAGTTTTCTTCAAATTTGTTTGCAAACTTCAAATAGGCATAACTTTCTAGTCGTAAGCCTGTTTTTCTATTGTTACCACTGTATGGCAAGGGAAACCATCATTTGAATACAATGGAATAAGTTAGAGACCTTAATTCTATACATATAAAAAGTTATATCTAAACAAAGTTTTATATTTTTCGAAGGAGTTGATTTCTTTGCTTTTGAATATGTTTGCTTTGTTTCTTTGCCTTCGGAGGGGATATTTTCGAAGGGGTTGTAAAATTATTTTTTTTTAACCAAGTTTTATACTTTCGAAAGGGGTACTTTAACCTGGTTTCTAAGCTTCTAAAGTTAAATCCTAATATTTTAATATATTCGAAATGTTTCAAAAGGTAGAATTTAAAATATTATACCGCAAGTGCCTAATGTTATTAAAAGCATTCGAAGGAGGTTATCCTATGAAGTCGAAAGCTAGGTTTCGAAGGTATCGAAAGGTTTTATGACCCAAACTCTATTTTTAAAGGAAAAACCCATGGCTGAATTAGAGGAGTTTTTATAATGGCTTAAGAAGAATCTATCTTTGATAAATTAAACTCACAGGAGTGGTGTTGCTACGTTGTTATATTGCTTCTTCTAATATGAATATATTCACTTATAATGGACCCATAACTGCATTTTGGGGGAAAATGGTAGGAGAACCAGTTAGGTTAACCCAGTGATGAATACTAATTGAATAAACTCCTGAATAAATAGAATTACATCCAGGAGGTCAGAAAGACCATAATATATGATGCTAAATTATAATGAAAAGATATTGGTAGGGGCCAATAGGTTTACAGTAAGCCCATGAAAACTGTATGTTATTGGGCGGGGCCAATAAGTTCATAGTTAGCCCATGAAAACTATATGTAAATGAAGATGTCAGATAAACAGGTTCATAGTAAACCTATGAAAACTATGTAATTGGACAGGGAGTCTTTAAATGTTTAGCTGGTTATTAGTTAGCCCATGAAAGCTAATAGGTTAATAGTAATCCTAGAAACTATAATTGGGACAGATAGTCAGAATGAATGGGGATGAGTAATCTAGATTTGATTTGCTTACTTTGCATATCATCGTAATGTTTTGAAATACTATGTTTTTAACCTTTGTGGACGAAGGAGCACAGTATATGGTTTTATAAAGGTTTTAGGATATTAGTGAGGGAAAAACACATTCCGCTATGTGGCGTGGTCTCACTAGATATCTATTTGGTTTGAGATGATAGAGTATTATTCATATCAATCTTTATGTCTGACTCAAAGTTTTTATTTTTCCCTTAAACTCTCGAGTATTCAATTGATTATGAGTAGTTTGAGGTTTAGGGTTTTCAGGTTGTCTTTTTAGACGAATAAAGCTTCCTGAGGCGTGCAGGAGTCATATAGTTATTTAGAGATATCTTTTCCACTGTGTGTTTTGTTTGTAAAGGCAGTTTTACTAGCCTTATTATATACTCTGATCAACCAAGGGACATATTCATATGTCGCTCTGGGCGTATATGTAATAATTATATTTTGCTAAACGTGGTAAATATTTTGAGATTATGTAATGAATATGAAATGTTTTGAAAGGAATGTGGAAATATGTTTTCGAATTGTTAATTTTTTTTTCATATTTTTATGATCTATGTATCAATGAATCTAGCACCGCCGTATTTGATTGTCGAAGATTAATAACTATGGATGACTGCAGCATCCGTAGCCATTAATTTTGGGCCTCCAAATAGGGGGATGTTACAGAGTTGTAGCTTTGGCACCCATGTTTGGTCCTATCAATATTTGGGCATCGATTGAGATTGATCAGCTCAAGCGGTGTTTTAGGAATCTATTTCTTAATCATTTTACCCAATTTCACCTAACTATGGGCAATGATTGTACAGTTCCAATTTTTAGGGTGAAGCAAACGAGGTGTCATCTTCTAGACATTGTAACATCTATCTCTGGACGTGCCTAACCCCGGTCCTTGATCATCCATGCTCAACTTGTGAGGATAAGTAAGATTGTAACATCCCCTATTCGGAGGCCCGAAGCTAAGCGCTACAAATGCTGCAGTCATTGATAGTATTAACTTCCATTGACCAAATACGGTAATGTTAATGGTATCTATAATATCAGAAGCACATGATATGAAACAAAAACACAGATTTCACAAAGATAACTTCTCTGATTACATTTTACAAAACATGTTTCATATTTCATTACATAATTCCAATCGTTTCTCGGGTTCAGTTCAAATATTATTATTACAAAATACGCCAAGAGCGACATGTGAAGATGTCCCTTTGGATGACTAGACTACTAAATAGTCATAATTGACTTAATAAAACACCATGGAATAAAATAAAATAAAACAGCAATTCCTAGATAGATATCCATCCGCCACCTGCTTGTCTTTGGAAGCTTTATTCGTCTACCTACTAAAAATCTGAAAATCCTCAACCCTCGGCCTACTCAAATCAATTTTAAGCACCCGAGAATTTAAGGGGAGAAACATAAACTTCGAGTCAGACATAAAGCCTGGTGTGAATAATATCATACATCTCAGTTATTTGATATTAAGTGAGACCACGCCGCTTAGCAGAACGAGTTCCCCCTCATAATATCCTTTTAAAACATATCTTTTGCAAATCATAATCCTACAACCAAAATTGGTTAAAAACTTTAAAGCAAGTCATGTAAACTTACATGTCATGTAACAAATGAGCTATCGGTCCGAACACTATAGTTTTGTTTGGCGAACTATTAACCTTTGGCTAACTCGGGCCTATCAGACAATATAAACAAAAAATCTAACACCTGTTAGACACTCCTCTTCTGGATGGTCTGTCCCTAACTTATCTTCTCCCACGGTCATCGTATCCTAATGATTTTGCGAGGCTCACTAATAACTAAACTCTGTATAAATTTGTTCCATTCTGTGTGTAACATCATTTTAGTCTTGCCTGTAACAAAGCCCTACACAATGGAATTTTGGACTAAATTAGGTAGGGGCTAATAGCTAATGTATAGGGCGCGATCCTATACCAGTCCCATCTGGAATATAAATACCTAATTCATTTTACTTAGGGTAACCTTCCCTTGAATTTTCCTTGAAAACCTTTTCTTGTCAAATTGATCAAAACCTTTAAACCATACTTAAACAAGGAAAATATATATAGTCTATGCTCTACTCAAAATCACGTTGCCATGTTATATATACTTTAGACAAATCTTTATTGATGGAAAATATAAATATTTGAAAGTACCCCTTTCGAATCCATTGAAAGTACCCCTTTCAAAACCAAGCAAACCCTTTTTATAACCTAGGCTGAAAGGCCAAAAAATTCCTTTCGAACCCATTCACATAAACCTTTCGAAACTATTGCTAAACATTTCCTTTGAAATCTATAAAACCTTAGACATCCTATCTTTAAAACACTTAAACATTGTTTTTCGAAAACATTGAAAAACCTTTCCTTTCAAACTTTTCGAAACCATTGGAGAACCACCTCTTCGAAACCTTCGTTAAAACCTTTCGAAAGCATTAAAACATCAAACCTTCTGAAATCCCTTGAGTTCAAATAAAACATGTGGTACATCCATTCGAAACCATTCAAAACTATCTCTTTCAAAACATTTGGGTTCTACCATCAACAGAGCAAAAGGGTCATAAAACATTTAAGTCGTAAGCATTCTTTTGAAAGCATTTTCTGAGTAAAGAAGTGATGGTGATGGAACCAACCCTTTGAAAGCATTGATGAAGCGACATGGGTTTTGTAAAACAAAATAACCCTGTCGAAGGCTACGCTTCGAAAGGTAGAAAGCGGCAGCAAAAGGGTTTCGACCCCGATGAACAAATTTATTTAAAATATAAGTGCAACCTCATTCGAAACCATTCCTTAAATCAATTTGACCCAGTCAGAAGCCAACCAACTCGAAAGGATTACCTTCGAAAGCAAAGCAGGCGCGTTTTCATTTGAAAGTATAGTAGCACTTCGACCCCTTCGGAACCCCTGGTATCGACCCAATACCTTCCGCCTATATCCAGTTCGTTGCACACCAAGTCTATGATGTCTTGTGCATTGGTTTCAATGGTGATGAAGTCGGAACTACTAAGTCCGAACCTAAGTGTCGAAAGTGAAGAAATATGCTTAAAGCATGTAAAAAATAATTTTAACTTTAAAAGGAAATTCTTTTCGACTAGCCTGCCTTGTTTGTTAAAATTATATTGGCTGCAAATTTTCTTTTCTAAAAGTGCTACTAAATTTCAGAATTAACAATTTAAATAATTTACAAAATACTTCTTCTCCTTTTATAAATATATAAAACGTTTAAGTCGCATATCTTAAATAATTTTATATATTTATTAAAACACATAGAAAAATTCTACAAAAATTCCAGAAAATCATTTTTAATATTTTTTCTAACATATAATAAATTCAGATCCAAAACATAAATAATTCAACCGTAAATTATTTTAAACCCTAATAAACTTTTTCTTCACTAGAAAATTAATATAAATCCACATTAATTCAAAAAATTATAAAAATTGAAATCCATCTCTAACATTTCATTTCTGATCTAAATCTAAAATCACAAGTCATTTGGATGTCATTTAATAGGGTTTTCACATCAAAACATATCATAAAACCTATATGAATTATCATAAATCATCAACAAGCATATATGAACATTTGATCCTTCAAAATCATGGCATAATATTGCAAAATAAATTGAATTGAATTTAAAACCAAAAACACTTAAGAAGTATGAGAGGTGGTCATTATTCACCTTATCTTTGAGATTAAGGAGTTTGAGATCTGAATGAATTTGATTTTAACTTCTCTTCTTCCTTTGATTGCTTTCTCTTTCTTTGGCTTATCTAATGGCGGCCAGCCTATACTTTGTCTTTGATTTTGAAATGAGTGTGTAGATGAATTCCTAATGATTTTGGGTATAAGAATACTCCTTTCCTATTTACCCCTCTCTATTTCATTTTAACTCATCATTAGTTCATTATTTACATGGAACGGCTACCCCTTAGTTTAACCACAAATCTCAATCCTCTAGTTATTACATTATTTTATTTAATATAGCTAATTAAGTATCCTAAATAATGTTACTAAAATTTAGGGTCATTACAGACTCTCCTCTTTAAAAAAATTCGTCCTTGAAATTACGATAAGGTACACAACAACTAAAACATAAAGGTAAAACACACCATCAAACAATTAGGACAAGCATCTCTAATCTTACTCTCCGTCTTCCAAGTACAGCCTCTCTCATCGTCGCTCCACCGGACTTTAACTAATCTCACTTTCTTGTTCCTTAGCCTCTTCCCATCTCTTGCAACTATACGAATCAGCTTTCCATCTATAGTCAAGTATGACTCCATTACTAAATCATCTAACACCGTCGGTGCTATAGTAGTTTCTGGGTCTCTAACACACTTTCAAATGGGAAACATAGAAAACATTGTGGACTCCTACCAAACTATTCAATAACTCTAGTCTATACGCGAGTTTCTCAATCCTCTCTATAATATGAAAAGGTCCAACTAATCTTGGTGCTAATTTCCCTGATTTCTCAAATAGAATCACGCCCTTCATCGGTGACACCTTAACAAATACATGATCTCAAACAGAGAACTCTAAGTCTTTCCATCATATATCTACATAACTTTTCTGCCTAGACTGAGCTTCCTTCATCCTAGCTTGAATCAACTCAATCTTCTCTGCGGCTTCTCTAACCAAATCTGGGCCAAGAACCAACCTATCCACGGTCTCTAACCAACGAACTGGTGATTTGCATGGCTTCCATATAAATCTTCAAACTGTGCCATCTCTATACTTGTCTGATAACTATTGTTACATGTAAACTCGAACAAGTGTAGATGGTCTTCCCATGAACCCCCAAAATCTAACACACAAACTCTTAACAAATCCTTCAAAACTTTGTTAACTCTTTCCATCTTCCCATCGGTTTGTGGATGGTAAGCGGTACTCATCTTGAGCTTGGTTCCTAAAATCTCTTGTAGACTCTTCCAGAATTCGCTAGTGAATAAGGAATCTCTATCACTTACTATACTACTAGGAATTCCATGCAGTCTAACCACATTCCTCATAAATAACTTAGCTAAAACAGGTGCCGTCCTAGTTGACTTAACTAGAATGAATTGGGCACTCTTGGTCAATCTATACACTATGACCCATATACTTCCATTTTCTCTATTTGATCATGGCAACCTGTCTATGAAATCCATAGAAGTAGAATCCCACTTCCATACCGCAATATCCAATTGTTGAAGCAACCCACTTGGCTTCTGATGTTCGGCTTTTATCTATTAGCAGTTCAGACATTGCTTCACCTATAAGCCTGCATCCCTCTTCATACCTTCCCAGAAGAAACTCCGGTTCATGTCCTGATCTATCTTAGTTCCTCCCAGATGAAAGGTGAACTTCGAATGATGGAATTCCTCCAAAACTTCCTTCCTTATGTCTCCCACATTCGGAACACACAACCTACCTTTCTTTCTTAACCACCCACTCTGGTCAAGACTAAAATCCTTCAAGTCATCGCTCCTCGTTCCTTCCTCTAACTTTCTGTTTCGTTTAACCAATACCGGATCCTCCATCTGTTTAGAAGCAATCTTTTCAATAATCATTGGTCGAACTTCTAAACATGGCAACACAACAGATCCTCCACTAGACCTAGCTTCAGATCCGCATTTCACTCTGCAAGTTGATAATGCTTTCAAATCTTTCCACTTTGCTGCCATTGCCACCACTGCATTCTGATGTTTTCGACTAATCCGTCTGCAACTTTGTTGGCTTTTCCTGGTGTGTACTCAATACCAATGTCATAAGCGGATAAAAAATCTACCCACCTCTGCCATCTCAAATTCAGCTCCTTCTGAAAGAACAAATACTTCAACGAGTTATGATCCGTATAAAGCTCAAACACCTCTCCCAAAAATTAATGTCTCCGTACCTTCAATGCAAAAATCACTACAGCCAATTCCAAATCATGCGTAGGATGTCCAACCTCATGCGGTCTAAGCTGTCGATATGCATAGGCAACCACATTACCTCTCTGCATTAACACAGTTCCTAATCCTGTTCCACACTCATCTGTATAATCTACCAAATCTCGATTCCCCTCTGGAATAAATAATAAAGGTGCATGGTTCAATAAGTGTTTTAAGCTCTGGAATGCTTCCTCACACTTATCGGTCCAAACAAACTTCATATCCTTTCGCGTTAGCTGGGCCATTGGTGTGGCTATCTACGAAAAATCCTTTATGAACCTCCGATAATATCTAGCCAATCCAAGAAAACTCTTTATCTCAGTCATTGTCGCATGTCTCTTTTAATTATTTACTTTTTCAATCTTAGTCGGATCTACAGACAACATTTTCTCTGAAACTACATGACCAACAAACTTCACTTCTTTCTTCCAGAAACGACACTTTGAAAACTTCGCCTTCAGCTAATTCTGCCTCAGCATCTCAAGCACCACTCTAAAATGAACTTCATGCTCCTTTTCATCCGTAGATTATACCAAAATATCGTCTATGAAAACCAATACAAACGTATCCAAGTGCTCTTAGAAGATTCGGTTCATCAAATCCACAAAGAATGCTAGCGCATTAGTTAGTCCGAATGGCATAACTAACCGTTCGTATGATCCAATCTTGTTCTAAACACCGTTAAAGGAATACTATCCTCTACTACTATAAGATGATGGAAACTTGTTGCTAAATCCAACTGAGAAAATACCTTGGCTCCACTTAACTGATCGATCAAATCGCCAATTCTAGGCAACGGATATCGATTCCTTTTCATTTCTCATTTAATCTATGATAATTGATACATAACCTTAACGTTCCGTCCGACTTCTTAGCAAACACTATGGCTGCTCCCCAAGGCGAACTACTTGGCCTAATAAAATTCTTACCTTCCAAATCCACCAACTGCACTGTCAACTTCCTCATCTCGGTAGGTGTCATTCTACTTGGCGGCCTACTCACCGGTTCTGCTCCTGCTGCCAAATCTATCCAAAATTCAATGGCTCATTTCGGTGTCAATCCTAATACAGGCTCAAAAACATCTGCGAATTCTCTAACCATCAAAACTCGATTCGACTCGACTTCCAACTCCACAACACCCAGCAAAGCATTCACCTCACAACGAGGGATTTCTATGGTATATACAATCTGATCACTACAGTCAGAGTGTCTAAGCGATATTTTCCTATCATGCCAATATATCCTAGCATCATACTTACTTAACCAATCCATACTCAAAATAACTCCAAACCCTACAAGTCAAATACATGTAAATTGCAAACAAAGGTATGACCTAACAAATCAAACTCTAAGTGGTCACACTTCATCCCAAGTGTCGCATACCCTTCAATCGGATTTGCAACCCTTAAGGAAGAAACTAAATATAAGGGTTCTAGGTTAAGCTTAACTACAAACAATGAGATATAAAATAATGCGATGCACCAATATCAAACAGAATGCTAACAGACATACCATGAATCTGAAGGGTATCTCCCAACACTGCCTTCCCTTTCTCCTACACTGTTGGTCCCAATGTAGCAGGTTCCAATGCAAATATTTTTCCCCTTGCATCCTTAGCAGGCTCTTTGCACTTGTTCTTGTAATGGCCAATCTAATTGCAGTTGAAGCATCTGATTTTCTTCTTCCCGACCACTTCCTTCGCCTTTCTAGTACGACACTAATTTGCAAAATGTCCCTTCTTATCGCACTTGAAGCAAACAACCTCCGACTTTCCTTTCTTCGTGGCTCCACCTTTCTAAGTACCCTTCTTATGAAAGTTCTTCTTCTTTTGGATCTGCACTACTTGGACCTCCTTTGCCTTATTCTTCTCCAGAGAAGCAAGCATCTCCTCGTGTCTTAAAGCCGTCTCCACTACAACATCACAAGGATCCCTAATATGAGGTAATGTAGCCCGAGCCAACTCAGGCTTCAACCCCACGATGAACTCACGGTATCCACAGTAGAATACCCATACCTTTTCAACTCCTCGAACCTTCTAGAATATTCCAATATGGACATCTTCCCCTGCTCTAACTCAGCAAACTTTCTAAGAAAAGTAGACTACGACATCACAGACATGAACCTTTCTTGGAACCTTCTCTTAAACTCATCCCATTTCATTGTCTCTTCATTTACTCTAGCCGTCATACTATTCCACTAGAATAAAGCTGCTCCCTGATGCTGTCTCAAAGCAAGCCTTCTCTTTTTCTCATCATTGAGTGCCAAGTCAGCTAAGATTCTCTCACAATGCAATAACCAGCTCTCCACCTCAATAGCATCTTCAGCTCTGATAAATGACTTTCCTCCAAGCCTAACATAATCTCTGCTCAAGATAGCATAACAGTTGACCACCAGAGCTTCTTGAACTCCTACTCCAGCATTTCCTCCAAATACTCCAACAGCAATTCTAGCTTGCATCGTGTTCATGGAAAAATGATACATAGCTCCCATATCCACTTGTGGAATCCCTGCACTAACATTCCCAACTTATGCCTGACCTTGGTTCCTTTTAGTATTCGATTTGGCATTTCCATTTGTGGTGGTGCTTCCTCCAAGATTCACTCTTCCACTTCTAGCATCCATATATGTATTCAAGCCTCATGAGATATAGAAGAATAGACTAACAGAGAGAGGAGAATAAAGATATGCGCATACTTATATATAGAAAATATAAGTACGTTACTATAGTATTATCTCATACCCCAATCTTATCTCTAATTCCTTAGGGTTATGTTTTCGAAAATCATTTTAGTTTAATTTTTTTTCATAAACCTAAGCTCTGATACCAAGATGTAACATCCACTATATGGATGTCCGAAGCTAAGCGGCACAGACACTGCAGCCATCCATAGTATTAACTTTCGATGACCAAATACAATAATGTTAATGGTATCCATAATATCAGAAGCACATGAATATGAGACAAAATCACAGATTTCACAAAAACAACTTTTCTGGTTACATTTCACAAAACATGTTTCATATTCCATTATATAATCCCAATCGTTTTCCAAGTTCAAATCAAATATAATCATTACGAAAAACGCCACGAGCGATATATGAAGATACCCCCTTGGATGACCAGACTACAAATAGCTATAACAGACTTATTACAA
This sequence comes from Allium cepa, assembly GCA_030765085.1. Taxonomy (NCBI): domain Eukaryota; kingdom Viridiplantae; phylum Streptophyta; class Magnoliopsida; order Asparagales; family Amaryllidaceae; genus Allium; species Allium cepa. Next base: position 395,767,647 of record CM060938.1, on the reverse strand, counting down.
CATAGTGGAATAAAACTAAATAAAACAGCAATTCCTAAATAGCTATCCGTCCACCACCTGCTTGTCTCCGGAAGCATTATTCGTCCACCTACTAAAACCTGAAAATCCTCAACCTTCAGCCTATTCAAATCAATTTTGAGCACCCGAGAGTTTAAAGGGAAAAGCATTCGAGTCATACATAAAGCCTGGTGTGAATAATATCATACATCTCGGTTATTTGATATTAAGTGAGACCACGTCGCTTAGCAGAACAGGTTCTCCCTCACTAATATCCTTTTAAAACATATCTTTTGCAAATCATAATCATGTAACCAAAATTGGTTAAAAACTGTAAAGTAATATCATGTAAACTTACATGTCATGTAACAAATGAAATATCGGTCTGAACACTATAGTTTTGTTTGGCTAACTATTAACCTTTGGCTAACTCGGGCCTGCCAGAAAATATAAATAAATAATCTAACACCTATTAGACACTCTTCTTATGGATGGTCTGTCCCTAACTTACCTTCTCCTAGGGTCACCGGATCATAATGGTTTTGCAGGCTCACCAATAACCTACCTCTGTATAAATATATTATCTTCTGTGTGTAACATCATTTTAGCCTTACCTGTGACAAAGCCCAACACACTGAAATTTTGGACTAAATTAGCTAGGAGCTAATAGCTACTGTATAGGGCACGACTCTATACTTGTCACATCTGGTATATAAATATCCAAGTCATTTTACTTAGGGTAACCTTCCCTTAAATTTTCCTTAAAAACTTTTTCTTCTCAAATTGATTTAAACCTTTAAATCTTACTTAAACAAGGAAAATATATATACTCTAGGCTTTACTCAAAATCACCTTGTCATGTTATATATACCTTACACAAATCTTTGTTGGTGAAAAAATTTAAATATTTGAAAGTACCCCTTTCGAATCCATTGGAAGTATCCCCTTTCGAAACCAAGTAAACCCTTTTATAATCTAGGCCGAAAGGCAAAAATATTCCTTTTGAAACCATTCACATAAACATTTTTAAACCATTAAAAAACCTTTCCTTCGAAAGCTATAAAACTTTAGACATCCTATCTTTGAAACACTTAAACATTGTTTTTTTAAAACATTGGAAAACCTTCCCTTTCAAACCTTTCGAAACCATTAGGGAGCCACCGCTTCAAAACCTTCATTAAAAAAATTCGAAAGAAATAAAACATCAAACCTTTCGAAAGCCTTTGGGTTCAAGTAAAACATGTGGAACATCCTTTCGAAACCATTCAAAACTATCTCTTTTGAAACCTTTGTGTTCTACATTCAACAGAGCAAAAGGGTCATAAAACATTTAAGTTGTAAGCACTCTTTCGAAAGCATTTCCTAAGTAAAAAATTGATGGTGTCCAAACCAACTTTTTGAAAGCATTGGAGAAGTGGCTTGGATTTTATAAAACAAAATAACACTTTCAAAGTCAGGACTTTGAAAGATAGAAAGTGGCAGCAAAAGGTTTTCAAGTACGAAGAAAGAATTTACTTAAAAAGGCACAACCCCATTTGAAACGATTCCTTAAATCAATTTGACCCAGTCAGAAGCCAACCAAGTTGAAAGCATTACTTTCAAAAGCAAAGCAGGCACGTTTCAAGTTGAAAGTATAGTAGAGCTTTAACCCCTTTGGAACCCCTGGTTTCGACCCAATACCTTCCACCTATATCCAACTCGATGCGCATCAAGTCTTTGATGCCTTGCGCATTGATTTCGATGATGATGAAGGCGGAACTACTAAGTTGGAACCTAGGTGTCGAAAATGGCAAAACATGTTAAAAGCATGTAAAAACTGATTTTAACTTTTAAAAAAAAATTATTTTCAACTAAACTGTCTTGATTGTTAAAATATTATTGGTTGCAAATTTTCTTTTCTAAAAGTGCTACCAAAATTTTAGAATTAACAATATAAATAATTTATAAAATACCCCTTCTCCTTTTACAGATTATAAAACATTTAAGTCTCACACTTTAAATAATTTTATATATCTATTAAAACACTTACGAAAATTCTACAAAAATTCTACAAAACCATTTTTAATATGTTTTCTAACATATAATAATTTCAGACCCAAAACATAAATAATTCAACCGTAAATTATTTTAGACCCTAATAAACATTTTCATCGCTACAAAATTAATATACAATCACATTAATTCAAAAAATTATAAAAATTGAAATCCATCTCTGAAATATCATTTATGGTCTAAATCTAAAATCGCAAGGCATTTGGATGTCATATAATAGGTTTTCACATCAAAACATATCATAAAACCTATATGAATTATCATAAATCATCAATAAGCATATATAAACATTTAAACTTTCAAAATTAAGGCATAACATTACAAAATATATCGGATTAACCTTAAAACCGAAAACACTTAAGAAATATGAGATGTAGTCTTTATTCACCTAAGTTTTAAGATTAAGGAGTTTGAGATTTGAATGAATTTGATTTTGATTCATCTTCTTCCTTTGATTGCTTTCTCTTTATCTAGCTTGTCTAATGGTGGTCGGCCTCTACTTTGTCTTTGATTTTGAAATGAACAGCAAATGAATTCCTAAGGATTTTGGGTATAAGAATACTCTTTTCCTATTTTACCCCTTCTCTATTTCAGTTTTGCTTGTCTTTAGTTCCTTGTTTACATGGCATGGCTACCCCTTAGTTTAATTAAAAATCTCAATCCCCTAATCGTCACATTATTTTATTTAATATAGCTAATTAAATATCCTAAATAATGTTACTAAAAATTAGGGTCATTACAAAGATGCCCATTGTTATCAGGGTTTTTAACCCAGCAGGATCCAAGAGAAGTCGAAACAACTTGATCGATTCAAGATAGCTCAATAATCAACCAAAGGACCTAAACAAGAAGTCAAAGGAGGCCTGCGAAAAAGAATGAGAAAATACACCTAGGACATGGATCGCTACCAATCCATGGCCTATGGTTCGCTAGCGATCCATAGTATTAACTCAGGAGTTTGTCGAGTCTCTTGCATCATGATTCAATCCATATTATAGAAGCAATGAATGAGTTTGATGAGATTTCGAGTTAGTTAAATCAAGAGACAAGCATCCGTCTAGCCCAATAAGCGGCTTAATACAACTAGCTAGTAAACCATCATCAAAACAAGGCGACGTGCAACAAGACTACATGAATAACATCGACACAAGACGATAAAGGCACTCCAGACACCAAAGTCCAAAAATAAGCTAAGTGTACGGATCGCCAGCGATCCGTACACAATGGATCGCCAACGATCCATACATCATTATAGGATCGCTGCAGCTTATATGAAACAAAGCAATGGGTAAATGCTAAGGGGTTGGCTCGCATTCGAGAATACACAATGGATCGCTACCGATCCATGGTTTTGGCTCGTGTCACGAGGCAAGCTCCAGTGCACCTTCCTGTGATCATCTGCAAGTAGTGGGTGAACAGGCTTGGCCCAAAAACTCTCTAACCTCTATAAATACTCTCTTATCTGCAACATAAATGGGATCTTCCGGACTGGTTGCTAAAACTCTACATAAAGCTTTCTTTACTCCTATCCTTCCTCACAATAGTCATCCAAAGAGTTCACTATGATTCTCCATTGAACTCTCGCATTGAGGACTTGATCTGACTAGGGATATTCAAGAAATTTATGATCCCATCAACTTTGTAACAATAATCAGTCAATAATAAAAACAATAAAGTAAATGTAGGCTTCATTAACAGTCGAATCACTGTAAAAATCTTCTTGTCTTCTTTCTATTTCTGCTCTTTTACATTTATTTTTTATATTATTGCTCTGCAAGAACAGGGACGGTGCTTTCATGACCAATCCAGGGTGTTGATCCATTTTTTGGATTAAAATTTTGGTGCTTTTGCTGAGAAGGCCAACTCAGGGTTTAGATCTAGCTATCTACTTTGGATCAGATAGGTCCAAAAGTTAGATCCTCAATCTTTGCTTGAAAAATCTGTTGCTTGGAATCAATGGCTTTAGGAAGGAAGAGAACTGCCTCTGGAAGGTCCATAGGGGTAGTATTAGCTAGAGAAGATATGAATCATCAGCAAACTGAAGTAAATGGTGCCAACGCAGGAGATCAGGTGCCAATATCTTCCAATCAATGCAAAGGTGTTACAAGGGACAAGTTAAACAAGATCGTTGACAAAATCAACAAAAAATGGAAAATAGTCAAAGAGCTTCGATGGATAAGCTCAATGCTCTCTTAATCTTACAGTCAAATCCTTCTCCAAGAACTATGGTTGAACCCTCGGCTATCGCAAAATAAGAAAACTCTTCCGATTTTGGCCTAAACAGAAGAAACAGGAAACAGCTACAAAGAAGAGTGTCATGTCTCATAATAGAAGATGGGGCACCAACAAAGCAATAGAAAACTTTGAATGATGATATTGTATTCAGAAACCGAGATAGTAAAAGGATCGAAGCTCCAAATCATGATCTAATGGTAGGGACAGTAGGAATCGGACCCGTTGTGGTTCGACAAGTTTTGGTCAATAGCGAAAGCTATGTCAATTTACTTTTCAAACGTACCTTTGACCAAATAAAGATCGGCATGAAAAGCTTGTCCGCATGCCAAATAAGAATCCAAGGGTTCACTGGCAAACCCAAATAACCTATAAGGATAATTGACTTGCCAGTGGAGCTTGGAGAGGACGATCAAAGAGTTACCCTCATTTAGACCTTCATAATTGTGGACAAAACTTTGGTCAAAGGAGATCAATGCGCCGCTAGAGAATGTTACATTGCAGAGTTACGCGAAGCTAAAAGATGGGAAAAATGGAAGGATGTGGGGAGAACTCTCCACATTTGTGAACCTTCTGAATAGAAATTATAGAGCCGCCCTTTGCTTGAGGACCATAGTCGATTCGACAAGGCTTTGGACACTAGAAATAAGAGTTCGGGAAGGATCGGGCAGGATCGGCAGAATTGACGGTGTCTGTCCCAGTCGATATGGATGATCCAACAAGAGTCTTGAAAATTGGATCGCACCTTGGAAACAAGATGCGGTTGGAACTTACTAAATTTATTTATGCTAACTTGGATGTGTTCGCATGGACGCATTCCGATATATGTGGGGTGTCACATGAAATCGCATGTCACGCGCTCAACATTAATCCTAAGTTCATGCCAGTAAAGGAAAAGAGGCACAGCCTAGGTTCTGAATGGTACAAGGCGTTAAGAGAAGATGTGGACAAGCTATAAGCTGACGGCTTTATCCATGATGTAACTTATCCTGAATGGGTATCTAACCCGGTCTTAATCAAAAAGTCCAATGGGAAGTGGTGAACCTGCATCGACTACTCGGACATAAACAAAGCATGCTCGAAAGATTGCTTGCCTCTGCCCAGAATAGACCAGCTTGTGGACGGAACAGCGAGACATGAACTGTTATCATCCATGGATGCATACTCAGGTTACAACCAGATCCTGATGCACGAACCTGATCAAGAGAACACCAGCTTCATCACTGATCTAGGACTATATTACTACAAGGTAATTCCATTCGGTTTAAAGAACGCTGAGGTAACTTATCAAAGGTTGGTACCACGTTCATGTGCCAAATTGGGAAAACCATGGAGGTTTACGTAGATGGCATATTGATCAAACCGTAAGCAGCTGCCAATCATCTGGATAATCTTGCTGAAATGTTTGAAATACTCCGGAAGTATTGAATGAAACTCAATCTACTTGAATGTCACTTCGAAGTAGCCTCCAGAAAGTTCTTAAGATTCATAGTAAGTGCAAGAGGCGTTGAAGCAAATCCAAAGAAAATAACTGCCCTCCGAGAAGTTCAAGCCCCGAAGAACAAGAAAGAGTTGCAAAGCTTGAATGGGAAGGTCGCAACATTAAGCCAGTTTATTTTAGAAGCCATCGACAAGTGCATACCGTTCTTTGATGCATTAAAGAAAGGAAAGAAAAACTACGAATGGAGTGAGGCATGTCAAGCTTCATTTAAAGAATTGCTGCGAAACATGGAAGCCCCACCAATCATATCAAAGTCAGTGGACGGAAAGGACCTATTCATTTACCTAGAAATCTCACCTTATGCGTTGAGAGCTACCCTTGTGCTTGAAGAAGTGAAAATCCAACGACCCGTATACTACATTAGCAAGCGGTTTACTGGAGTCGAGAAAAATTACCCAAAGCTGGAAAAGCTAGCGTATTGCCTCCTGATCGTATCCAGGAAGTTACAAACGTATTCCCAAGCACATCCAATCAAAGTACTGACTGATCAACCTCTTAAGCAAGTACTATACTGACCTGAAACCTCTGAATGACTTCTCTAATGGAACATCGAACTAAGCTAGCATGATGCTACTTATAATCTAAGGAAGGCTATCAATGGGCAAGCGCTGGAAGATTTCATCGTCGAGTTTACCATACGGGATGATCATGAAGAAACACCATTGGAAGCAGAGATGCAATGGAAACTTTTCGTTGATGGCTGTTAAGACTCTGAATATCACGGGTGTAGGTGAAATGGATGTCGACTGGATTCTTGAGGTCACCGCCAAACAGGAAACATGGATGACACCAATCAAGGGCTACTTACTTACAGGGACCCTTCCAACTGACCGGAATCAACGGAAAAAGCTTCTTCGGAAAGCACGGCGAATCGTAATATAGGATGGGATACTCTAACGAAGGGGATTCTCAACCCCTCTTCTTAGATGTGTGACCGACGACGAAGCTCGGAGGATCCTGAAGGAAGTGCACGAAGGCGAATGCGGATATCATACTAGGGGAAAACCCTTGCAAAGAATGTTCTAAAGTACGGGTATTTCTAGCCAATAATAAATCTTGATGCAGCAGACTATGCCATACAGTGTGATCATTACTGAAAATTCGACAAAATTAAAAGAACTCCTTCAACATAATTAATGCAGATTGTCAGCCCATGGCCATTTCGACTTGACCGACGTATTGCCTATAGCTAAAGGATGGGCCAAATTTTCTATGGTTGTTGTTGACTATTTTACGAAATGGGCCGAAGTGGAACAACTGACCACCATTACCACAAAGAATTTCATTAATTTTGTTACTAAAAACATTATTTGCAGGTTTGGTTTGCCATGGAAAATTATCAGTGATAATAGAACCCAATTAGAAAGCGCCGAGTTCAAAGACTTCTACAAACGCTTTCGAATTCAAAAGAGCTTTTCCACAGTCTCTCACCCATAAGCAAACGGGCAAGTGGAAGCAATAAACAAGATCATCAAGTCCACAATCAAAAAGCGACTAAATAAAGCAAAAGGGAACTGGGTTGATGAACTTCCACTCGCACTATGGGTTTACAGGACAACTCATAAAGCGGCAACTGGACACACTCTGTTCGCCTTAGCATATGGCTTAGAAGCAATGATTTCCATCGAACTAGAAATCCTCTATCATTGAAGGAAAAACTTTAATTAGAAGAAAAACGAGTAGCTCCTACTCGAATCACTGGGTATGATTGTTGAAAGGTGGGAAGAAGCTGAGTTGAGGACCGCTGCCCACCAAAAAAGGGTCAAGCGAAACTTCAACTCCAAAGTTCACAACCAAACCATTGAAGTGGGAGACCTTGTCTTCAAACGAATCTATCCGATGCTAGAAGCCTTCGAACCAAACCTGGTAGGGCCGTATATGATCAATCAAAAGCTAAGGGACGGAGCTTTCAAGCCGACGACCGTCGTCCAAATTCCCAGATCATGGAGCAGCGAATCACTATGCCGCTACTTCACCTAAAAACTACCTTATGTACTTTCTATTTTTCGGCAAATAAGCCGTCCCGGGATGTCGTGGGCATTGTAAATAGGAAAAAACTTGCCCAATTTCTATTAGTAAAATTAGTTCGCTTTTTGAACCAACAAAACTGTGTTCATAATGGTAACCTGCTGAGTCGACTGGGTCAAATCGACTCAAAACCATGCAATTACTACTTGAGAAAGTGGAATCATGATCAAGTATGCCTCACCTACCTGCCAAGTCGATGGAAGCAAATCGACTCAAACCGTTGGATCGGCGGAACCCGATCCCTACCTTCTAAGAACTGGTGTTGCCCCGACAACATCGAGAAGGGTCAAATAAAAAGCTATGCATCCCGTAAGCTACGCACCAACTCTTCGAGCCATGAAATCATGCTCTTAAAACATAAACGCCTTACGTTGCCTAAAGATAGGCAACATTTAGAGGCATAAAACATCGTGCATCCCGTAAACCGTGCACCAACTCTTCTAGCCGTGAAATCACTCTTAAACATAAACTCCTCACGTTGTCTGAAGATAGGCAACATTGAGAAGTATCAAAAGTTACGCATCCTATAAAGCCATGCATCTCATAAAGCCGCGCATACTTTTAAGCACCAGAATTGCCCCGATAATATCGGGAAACTCGTATATTACAGGAATTGCGAGGATTAACCCGCTCCTATTATCGGGAGTTTTTTTTTTTTTTGATGCAAACGGGTGTGTAGCGTGGAGCTACACAGCCGATTATAATGATATTAATATATAAGTAGTCCGACCAACAAGCCTGGTCGATAGCCAAACAGCATAGTTCGAGTTTAGTTTTAACATCACTGATTTTAGTACAAAAATTAACTTCCCAGCAATAACTCCATTGTCAAAAAACTTCAACTACTACTAAACAAGGTTCAGAGACTGACGGAGAAAGGTTAAGACTTAGTTGTCTCCTGGCGGTGTCGATGAAGCGCTGCCTTCCGCCTCTTCAGAAGAGGACTGAACTGCAGGGAGACGGAACCTGAAAGGTGCTAAGGAGGAAGAATGACCTGTCCAATAAGCGAAAATGTAAGCAATTCTGCAACAAAGGCTAAAAAGGGTGCTGGTTGGCTTGTTGAATAAAAAAGCGTTTCTTTCTTTCCAGATGACCCAACTGAAAATGGCTAGAAGGGAATCAAGGAGTCGATTCGGTTCACCATACTGCCAGTGTTCGAAAAAGTCGTTGATCCAATGAGTACGACCGAAGATGTGACTACAGACTGAGACCCATATGTAGTGGGATATATCGCATTCGAAGAAGAGGTGGCGGATTGATTCAGCTTCAGTCTTACACAAGCTGCAGAGCTGATCGGACGAAATGTTAAAACGAACAATGCGGTCTTTGGTATTAATGTGTCCATGAATAAGACACCATTGAAAAAATTTGACGCGGGGAGGGATGTGGCACTTCCAGACACGGGCGAAGGCGAAGAGGCGACCAGGGTGATTAAGAAACAAGGAGTACTTGGAGACCGAGAAACCATGAGAAGGAGAGAGTGACCAGTAGTGACTATTATCGGGAGTTGCGGGCACGACTCCGACAAAATCGGAATGCTACGAACCAGTAGTGAACTCCAATTGCTAACACCCCATGATAAACTATAACATTTAACGTGACCGTCTACAGTTAACTCGTATAATGTGCACGCCCTAAGCAATGAAGTGCATATTTGAAGATTGCAAAAATCCGAAGAAATGATACTCATAAGCATCAACTCATGTTTTTGAGAAGTGATAAGTGGTTTAACTTCCAAAAATTTGCAAAGATTATTCATTAAGTTAATCTTGTAACTATATGCTTCTTAATTCTTTTATAGTTAATATCATAACTGCATGTTTTGCACCAAGTTTACATTTCTGTGCACATTTCAAACATGCATATGTTACATATTTTCCAGAATCGCACAAAAACATAAGTTACAAAACTTGTAAGAGAAAAAATTAAATTAAGACTTAGCCAAATTTTAAGTTTTGTTATGCAAACTATTTAAACCATAAGTTACCGGTCGTTTATCAAGTGTTTGAAGCAAATAGCCATGTTAACTGGGGGGCATACATCGGTACTTAAATTGGAATGCTGCAAAACAAAAGTTTCACAAGTTCTGTTACTCCAAACGAAGAATTTTAGTAGTAATCACAAGATTAGATAGTAAAATAAAGGTAAACAAAATAGACATAAGTGCAAAGAATACATATGAGTAGATAATTGAAGGTACAGTCAAAATATCAACAATGTATTACTTATAACTTTCTTCTGTACTAGGTCAAAATGTAGAGGGCGTACACAATACCGGTTAACAAAAGGAAAAGTAAAGATGCCATCCAAGCACAATAAAAGTATTAAATGCAGACTCTGCACTTGAACAAAACAATGCAAAATGAATCAAAACCAGATCAGCTACCACCTAAACTTCTCAGTGCCTCTTTCCACCACTCCTCTTCCCGCCTTTTGTTTGAAGTTTTTACTTTGCTTCAGGGGTAGTGTCACTACCAGTGATGTCGATGATCTCCTCGACGTCGTGTCTTCTTCCTGCTCTGTAACTTTCTCAGAAGACCTGCCTTTCGTTTTGCGCTTCTGAGATCTGCGGGAGCTCTTAAAAGCCTTTATCGCTTTAACATTCTCTTTTTTAATGGCAACCAGTTGTTCTTGAGTATTCGTGGCTGCTCAATTTGAATTGCTTTCTTCCAAACTTTGGTCGCCATGAAGTCACCATCAAAGATACGAAAGGGCATCCAAACCATGCAGTGCGGCGATCTTCTAAGATTCCATCCTCGGCTATGAGCCAGACACAGACACGGTGACCGGAGCAAATACTGAAATGAGCACGGAAGCGGTAGAGATAGTAATAGGTCCATGCACCGAGAAAACCAGCGGATCGGTAGATAAGGAAGAAGGGCCTATAAGATCAAAAAGGAAAGCGTTAAATTCATCATGCTCTTTCGGTGTGAGTTGAAAGTTCTCGAACTAGGGAGAAACAATTAGATTACTTGCACCAGAAGAGTGACCGAGAATGTCAACCTCGTATTCACCGCCTTCACCCTCCTTCGACGATTCCACAATCCAAGAGGAAGCTTCAAGCCTAGAACTTGTTGACAGATTACGAGGCTGCCTCGATTGTTAGTCGGGACTATAAATAAAAGGCTCCGGTAACGCTTCGGCAGTTACCATCGTGGCAGCATCGACAACTTCCTTCTTTCTTTCAATCCACAAAATCTCCCAGCCTTTTAGCAAAGCCTTCTTTTATTCTTCGTTGAGATAGGCATTCTCTAGGTCTCTCCCCGTATAAACATCCCCGCTATCATGGAAATGGGTCAAGATTTCCTCCCAAACCACAGCGATAGTGCATGGGAACTTAAGGCCTAAATAACTGAGACTTCCCTGGTGCAGCAGGGAGTTGACATAAAAGTTCGAGATGGACTCGTCCATCCTCTCCATCTTTCTCTTGAAAGTGTTTTGAAGCTCCAGATAATCTGCCGTAACAACGGCCTTTTCAACCTCGACATGAGTCTTATTGGCGCTATGCTATGCAACTTGGTCCTAGAGCATGGCGATCACCTTAGCCTGATTGGAGATTGTTTTATTACATGACTTCATAACTTCTTCATATTCAGCAATCATTTTATTATGCCCTTCTACGATCTTGTTGTAGCCGAAAATAGTCTTCCTCTAGGCTTCGACGATCGTATTGTGAGCTTTAAGTTCCGCTTGCGGCTTAACTCCTTCAGCATGCGCTTTCTTAATTTCGTCTCTCAGGACGATCTCGATCTTCGCATGCACCTCTTTTAGCTCTTTCAACAAGCTGGCATTATTTTTGCTTTCTCGAAGCATCACATCCTTTTCTTCTTCCAGTTGTTTGATTCTGGCATCGCGTTCCGCCAACGCTCTTTCGAAGTCATCCTTCTCTGATTCAAAGGAGAGGATTTCCTGATAGTTGTTGCGGATCATGTCTGCTAACTGTTTGCATAATTTTTCTCACCCTTCGGCCTGTTTTAAATCGTTCTAGGTTGCTTGAAGGTAGGCATGTATGTATCTCTACGAACCGGATGAAGGTCACAATCAAATTTAACCTCCTTTAAAAACGACCCAGGGAGCGTTGCCTCAAGCCTGGGAGGACCAGATGGAAGAACATAGGCAGATCTCCGATAGGGGCATGAAGAACTGGGGGCAAGAGCCACATGAGATGATGGAACTTGAGTTGAAGATGGAATGTGGAGAGAAGAAACCAGGATTTCAGGACCGATTGAGGCGGAGGCCGGAGCGAAGGCCTATTATTCCGTAGAATGAGAACTACGATCAAATTTTAACTTTTTAAACGACTCCTCGCGCTAATCGAAATTTTTTCTTTTCTCATACCTACCTTTGTATACTTAGCCCCATTCCCTCTCATCTCGACAACAAGCTTCGGCCTTTAAATCTTTTCCTCTTCAATATTCCTCCTCTGTCTCGTGAGGCTGATGATGGTTTGATTGACCAGCGTTGAGAATCGGTAAATACCTCAAGGTCATCGTAAAGGTTGCGTACTCTCATGGTACCTGACATGAAGAATAAATAAAGAGCCTTAGAAATGGAAGATAAACATGAAAAATATGTGTATAAGTGAGTGTAACCCTAGTGAAATGTGTAATGTGTTTGGAAGGAGAGCCTAAAATAATGTCACAAACCAGATCGGCAGGCATCGTGGAAGGAATCAGACTAACTACGGGCGCAACATGGCTCGGACGAGGAGACACCTCCTCAAACTTGAAGTCTTCCCCTATGAGCGTGTCCAAAGCGACGTAAAAATTGCTCAAATCTTCAAAGTCTACTCTAGCATCTTTAATCAAAGAATCCCGACATCATTTGACTTTTGGAGCATCATGTTTATTACTCATGTCTAAGGAAGGCCAGCTCGGAACAACAGGACTCATCCTCGAAATCTTGTCGCATGATTTAGAATCTCCATCGTTGGATTCTGCAAAGAAATCATCGTCATCACTAGAGGAGGACTCATCGCTATTGCTCTCAATCTCACCATCCTCCTTTTCTATGTCTATCGTGGCTTTGCCTTCTCTTTGATTAAACTCCTCTTCCTCTTCTTTCGGAATCGGAGGCATTCTAGCCGAGCAAATGGCTTCGATCGCGGTGTCTTTTCCCTCATGAGTCTCTTCAACCGACTCGCCAGACAAGCCTTCCCTCTCTTGAAAAACACCCACTTCGAAACCATGAAACGAAGAGGTGGATCACGTACGTATCCTGGATCGAGAAGGGGATGTGACCTCCATTAGGATCGTAGATCTCCCTAGATGAACAGCTCGTACCGGAGCAGGTTCTCGTCAATCAACAAGAATTTGATTGATCTCTCATCGGTGTCGACAGCCTTCAGGATTCCAAAAGTTTCGTCGAGAGATGAGTCCTTGTTCGGCCTTGGAATAACAGTAGAAAGTATTTTCTCGTTAGAAATCCCGTAGCAACATATTGGAGCTCTATAAGTGGGAAAAATAAATTACCCCATGTCGTCCAAAAACGATTGAATCCCCTAGGACACCTAACAAAGAAATATTGAGTCTTGAATTGAGATAAATTGCTCTACATTTGCAACATGATATTATGATTTCTTTGGGCCTCAATCATAACTAAGGATGGACACTCGCCTCTTCTTTTGAACAAGAGAAAATATCTTAACTCATCAAAGCTCGGGGCTCGATTGAGAGTCCATATGAAAAGAACGTGCAGGTAGGTTAGAATAGCATATTCGTTGGGATGAATCTAAAATGGAGCGATTCCCAAGTTCGAGGGTTTCTCACAAAAAGTCGTTGAAGGGGGGCGCTGCTCCGTTTGGGCACATATACTGATGGCAAGTAGTATATCCAGGAGGTAGCATATGAGAAAATTCATCTTTCTCTGGGAGGCGCATACCTTCCTACAAAATGCCACGCTGCAGGCAGATGTTGTCCCAGACTTTAGCAGAAATCACGGAGGAGGCACTCTCCGATGGATTGAGGAGAACTCTAAAATTAGGAGGAGTTCGATCAAAGACCGTACTGATTGGAACTAGCCGGCCATATTCAGCCTGTGAAGTAGAAGGAGGAGGGTAATAGACGATGATTCGGCCTCCGAAAGCACAGGACTTCTTCTATTAGACTTACGACGAAAAGATGGGTACTTCATTCTAAACAACAGGATTTGCGTCCAAAATGGTCAGGTAATTCTACTCTAAAATAAGAATGCCCCCAACTACACTTGAATTCTGAAGAAATATCGGTTCATGCTGACACGTCAAATTTCAAGTGTGTACTGGGGTGGGCGCGGTGTGTTATTTGTTGATGGTGGGCTTGGTGTGCTGAACACTACAAACGCTCTATCCCGTATAGATAAAACGCTCACAGTTGAGAAGGAAATGGACTTCCTGTATCACTTTCTTTTTTGAAATCACTTCTCCTACACTTACCCGTTATCGATCAATCGATAACGGATTCGTTGTCCGATACGACGTGGAAAGTTCCTTCCAGTACAGGTACACCGTGCGTGCAAAAGAAAGAAAAACCAATCGAATCCTCCAGAAGGACGAAACCAATTCGCAATGTGTCGTGTGGTATCAGAAATGGGACCTGGCAAAATCAATTCTGGCTCAATGGACGAAGACAACAAACATGTCAAGCACCGGGGCAATAAATGTCATTCTGTGAAGAACTCTAGACTTGATTTACTATCTTCCTTCATTAACCCGCAATAGACTTGGACTTTTCACAACTAGCACCACATATACAACTTTGTCGCCAAATCGATAAATCAATGCCATAATCAGCAAACCCACCTTGAATCAGTAATCAGGATGCAAGGAGGTTGAAGTTGACCCAATAAGTGGATCAGCGGTCATCTATGCAAGTCAACGAGCTAACCTAGGGGTTGGTTGACGGCAGAAAAGGAGGACTGGAAACAACGATGAAGCGGCGGCGGCGAGGCTGTGAATTCGATGACAAGATGATCGACGACGACGCTGGAAGGCTGGAAGAACTTAGGGTTCGATCAGAAGATAAATCGAATCGCTGAGGAAAATGGGTCAGGTCGCTGAAGGAAGCTCGAATTGATGGAGGAATTTGTAAACTTGGGTCGTGAAATAAGAATGGTGTAGGTCGGCTCAAAGGCTTAAATAGGAACATAAAATAAGAATCAAAATATTCCAAGTAATTGGATTGCTAGCGATCCATCGTGATGGATTGCTAGCGATCCACAGGAATGCCTACTCTTTGTCTCAAATTTCGTAGCAACATCTATATACTACTTCAAGGCATGTTAAGAAGCTATAGAGTAAAGTTCAGTATGTTATGATAAGCAATGGCGGTCGAGGTCAAAACTTAGCAAGCAGCGACATAACCTAGTTCATATTCGTGTGACCCTAATACGACTATTTGAAATTCAACAAGCAGAGGTTAAAAGCGATTACTTTCAGAGCATGACTTATTTTCAATGATGACATACTATGGAAGGCAAATGTTATCTGAGTTTTTAACCCAGCAGCATACAAGAAAAGTCGAAACAACTTGATCGACTCAGGATGGTTCGATAACCAACAAAAGGGACCAGAACAAGAAGCCAAAGAAGGCCAGGGAAAAAGAGTGAGAAAATATACTAAGGACATGAATCGTTAGCGATCCATGGCCTATGGATCGCTAACAATCCATGTTATTAACTCAGGAGTTCATCGAGTCTCTTGCAACATGATTCAATCTATATTATAGAAGCAATGACTGAGTTTATCGAGATTCCGAGTTAGTTAATTCAAGAGACAAGCACTGTCTTGCCCAATCAGCAACTAAACACAACTAGTAAGTAAACTGTCATCAAAACAAGGCGACGTGCAACAAGACTACATCAACAACAATAACATAAGACGACAAAGGCACTCCAGACACCAAAGTCCAAAAGTAGGCTAAGTGTATGGATGGATCGCTAGCGATCCATACATCATCATAGGATAACTGCGACTCATACGAAAAAAAGTAGAGGGTAAATGCAAAGGAGTTGGCTTGCATTCGAGCATACACTATGGGTCACTAGCAATCCATGGTTTTTGCTCTGGTTGCGAGCCAAGCTCCAGTGCATCTTCCCGTGATCATCTGCAAGTAGTTGGAGAACAGGCTTGGCCCAACATCTCCATAACCTCTAAAATACTCTCTTATCTGCAACATAAACGTGATCTTCCGGACTGGTTACTGAAACTCTGAAGAAAGCTTTCTTTACTCCTATCATTTCTCACAACAATCATCCAAAGAGTTCACAATGATTCTCCAATGAACTCTAGCATTGGGGACTTGATCTAACTAGGGATATTCAAGAACTTTGTAGTCCGACCAACTTTATAACAGCAATCAGTCGATAATAGCAGCCGAACCACTATAAAAATCTTCTTGTCTCCTTTCTATTTTTGTTCTTTCACATTTATTTTCTATATTATTGCTTTATAAGAATAGGGCTAGTGCTTTCACACTCAATCCAGGGTATTGATCCATTTTTTGGGGTAACACCCATCTTAGGGTGTTGCAACGTCTATCAATGGACATTTGGATAAGATCCCGCCTTACTTAGGGCATAGATCGTTGAGCTTGCCAATCTTCGAGCAATGGTTTGATGTTTTACTATCTCTGGGAAAAGTTCTTAGGAAGGACTGCCTCATTTGATCCTTATGCGTTTATACTCCAATGCCCAAATCATGGGTTAGAGGGGTTAATTCACATCTAACTCTGAATGCCCCGTAATATTCATGTTCCTTAGACCCGGTCATGAACTACCAAGTCCAATCGGTACCTTCCTCCAGGCATATGTATATATATGTATTATGTAAGTGTAAGCTATTTAATTTTCGTTGTTCACATCACAAGGTTTAGCTAATGAGAACATAAATTCACCGATCCCAAAGCCAATTCATTTTATATCCTTGATAACGGCAGATCAAGCCTTGTTACATTGAAATCAACAAAGTGTGTATAAATATAATTTTAAGTGAAATTGCATCATAAGTGCTCGTTATTCCACATCCTTGGAAGTGAAATTCCATAAATAGTCGTTAGCTTGAATGTTCCATCTCCAAGCTTATGTTTGATAGCATACGGACCATCCCAAGTTGGTCCCATGTCACTGGACCAGGGAAGAATCATCTAAGGATGAGATCGTCAATCTCAAAGGTCCGGTTCTTGACCTCTGTGTTATAATGTCGATATACTTGCCTTCGATGAGTTGCGTCTTCCAAATCAACTTCTGCTTATCATCGATCATATCGAGGGACTCAAGCAGGAGCTCCTTGTTCTTTTGGGATCGTAGTGGATCTTTCGATGAGATTACACTTCCAATTCAACTGGAATCATGGCATCTGATCCGTAGACCATAGCAAATTGTGTATGATCGACGGCGGATTTATGGGTCGTTTGATAAGCCCAAAGTGCCAGAGGCAGTTCATTGACCCACTTTCCTTCTGCCCTTGTCGGTCATTTTTTCAAAATGGACTTAATAATTTAGTTCACTGCTTCCACTTATCCTTTCACATACGAATGCGTTACTGTAGAAAATCTTTTCTCTATTTAATTTTTGCTCCAGAAGTTCTTAAACACTATCAAATTGGGTCCCGTTATCGAAGATAATCATTTGTAGAATTCTAAATCGATAGACAATGTTTTTGATAATAAAGTTGATCGCCTTTTTTGTGGTGATTGTGGTGAGTGGTACCGCTTCAACCCATTTTGTGAAATAATCAACAACAACAATAGCATATTTCACTCCGCCCTTAGACATCAGTAGTACACCAATAATATCGACTCCCCATATCGCAAATGGCCATGGGCCGACCGATTGTGTAATCTCCGTAGTTGGGACTCTAGGTATTTTTACGAATCTTTGACATCGATTGCACCTTCTGGTGTAATCAGCTGCATCTCTATTAACCATCAGCCAAAAATATTTGTAGCAAATAAACCTCTTCAATGACGTTTACCTCCCAGTGTGACCGTCACATGCTCCTTCGTGAACATCTGTAAGGACCTTCTAGCCTCCTCATTTGCGACACATTATAGCAGAGGAACAACGAATCCTCTTCTATATAGCATTCTTTCCTGAATAATGAACTGTGGAGCTTGGCACAGGAGTTTTCTTCGTTCATTTCTTATGTCTGTAAGAATTCCTTTCAATAAATACTCATTGATTGGAGTCATCTATGATTATTTCTTAAATTCAGCCTCCAAGATCCAATCGACATCCATCTAATCGATGCTCAGAGCTAATAATATCTCCACTAGAACTAAACCCATGAGTTGCACATCCTCGAAACTAGATAGTTTGGCAAGTGAATCGGCCTTCATGCTCTCTTCCCTAAGATGTGCGTTATTTTGTAGCACTCAGAGTCATTGAGTAGTTCCAGAGCCTTCATCAGATAGAGGGCCAACCTTGTTCCCTTAACCTGTTATTCTTTTATGGCTTGGAAGACTACCAATTAAGAGTCACTATATATGCGCAAAGCTTTGACTCCCAATTCTTTCGCTATCTTGAGTCCCACTATCAGCGCTTCATATTCAGCTTCATTGTTCGTTGCAGGGAACTCAAGTTTTAGGGCATGGCAAACTGATCATTCCTTGAGGGTTACAAAAACCACTCCTGCCCTCGAGCAACGTTCGTTGGATGCTCCTGTTGTGTATAACTTCCACTGATCACTCTGCTTCGAAACTTCTTCTCTCTCATCGTCCCAAGTAGTGAACTCGATGATGAAATCAGGCAATGCTTGGCCTTCAGTTACTCTCTTGGTATGATATGATATACCACATTGACTCATTTCGATGTTTCACTTTAACAATCTTCCAGAAGTCTTGGGTCGTTATAGGATCTATCTTAAGGGCTAATTAGTCAACACTTTAGTCGGATGAGCTTGGAAGTAGGGACGAAGTTTCCTCGGTGCGGTCAACAAGCAATAAGCTTCGAAGCTGATATGTTCCTAATCTGGGATGTGCATTGAAATCTGATTATACTAAGAATAAGCATCCATGAATGACAGCAATTCATGGCTGGTTGCCGAATCCACCATTGGTCAATCTTTGGTAGTGGGAACTGTCCTTAAGACATGCCCTTTTCAAGCTTAAATAGTCGATGCACGTCCTCCATTTTCCGTTGGAGTTCTTGACAGGATTGGATGCCCATATCGGGTAAAGATCATCGCGGATGAATCCATTGGCCTTAAGCTATCCACTTCTTCTTTCAACCCAGTGGATCGCTCCGGACCCAAGCTACGTCGCTTCTGCTTCATAGGAAAACTTTTGGGTTTCACATTCAATATGTGGCATGCTCTCCCCGACGATATTCCACACATGTCAGAATGTGTTTAGGCAAACACGTCCAAGTTCGTCTAGAGAAACCCTGTCAGTTCCCTCTTCATCTTCATGCTGAGTTGAGACCCGATTTTCAGGACCCGAGTAGGATTATCCTGACTTATCAGGATGCCAATCGTCAACTCGACCGAGACCGCCCTCGCATCCTCCAGCTCTTTCCTTGAATCCATAGCTTTGTGGAACCTGTTATGCCGACCGAGCTAGGGCTTAGGCGGTGGTTGTTATGCGTCCATCAATTTGACGCAAAGAGTCTTCTCTACGTCCTTTCCATTCTTACATCACTTTGCCTTCCTCGGGTTTGCAACGTAGCATTCACGTCCAATATTTTGGTCACCTTGAATTACCTATATCCCATTCTCCATGGGGAATTTCATTATTAAGCACCATAGGCGTAGGGCCACTTGGAAGCTTATGAGGGTCGGTAGGCCCAAGAAAGCGTTATATGTAGAAAAACATCCATTACAACGTAGGTCACAACCTACACCCTCTTGCGATCACCTTCACCTAAAACCACCAGTAAATCCAAACATCCCATCGGCTCTGTAGCCTCTCCAATAAATCCCTGAACCCGTATTTACAAGGCTTTAGAGCCTGATTATCCATCATCATTTGGTCAAAGCTTTTTTAAATAAATATTAACAGAACTCTCACAATCAATAAGATCTTTTCTCACAGTTGTTGGCGCAATTATGACCAATATCACCAAGGGATCAAGCGTGGGTGGTTCAATCCCATCCGCATCTCGATTTCTAAATACTATGTCATCGGTTATGGTCTTTAGTTGCTTTGTCGGAGCTCCGTCTTCGATGGCTAAGCAGCTTTCTTGTACAACATGCCTTAAAGAACTTGCATATCTTTCCATCTCATTCCAACCCTTTCTGGCTGAATGAGGTCCACCGGTTATTATGTTAATAACAAGTCTTTTCCCAAGTTTCTTAGGCTCATCATTATTAGGCCTAACCTAGCCCCGTTGGGGCAACCACCCCTACGGTTGAGCAATTCCTTGCCCGCCATTTTACAGGGCTTTCATATACTGCTTAAGTTTCTTTTTTCGGATTAGATCTTCAATGAAATCTCATAAATGTCTACATTCACTCATATTATGACTGTGGGTCTCATGAAAGCAGCAATATTTTCTAGACCATTTTTCTCTCTCGATCGACTCCCTCGGAACCGTCTTTTATAATGATCGGTAGCTTGCGTCACACGGTATATGATCTCAATTAAATCGTTTAGTGGAGTATAATCTTCATACTTCGAAAGTCTCAGACATTTATTGAAATCCAGCTTCCTAACTCCATCTCCTTGATTATTTCTTTTCTACTTATTGCCTTTATTTCCCACATTAGCAGTGATATTTCCAGAACCTTCGTCGGATTGCTTCATAGCCACATTGCTTTGAATCACTTCATCCGATTGTCCATCATCAGCTTTTCTGGTGGTCGTACTTTCCACTTCCAAGCGTAAGAATTGAGTCGTCTTCTTGTAAAACTCCTCCATGTTTGGCAGCAGTTTCATCTTCAGCCATTTGCCAAAATCTATGTCGGGATTCCCCTGATCAAAGACATAAAAACAATGTTTTTCTTGGCATTGCTCACCTCCATTACAGCCATGTTAAATCTACTCAAAAGTCCTTTAATGATTCTCCAGAATTCTGAAAGATGTTCGATAATGACATCACATCTTTCGTACAAGTTGCATGCAGCCGAAACCGCTTAATAAATTTCATGGCCAACTGGTCAAACGAAGATATAGATCTAAGCACGAGCCGAGTGAACCACATTCTAGCAACACCCTCAAAAATATCGAGAAGCATCGACATCTCACAACATCCATTGCCTTGTTGTGTCCATGTGTCATTCATATTTCAACAAGTGCTACCTTGGATCCGTCGCTCCACTCTAGGACGACATCGTGGTCATTGATTTGAAGATATTTCTCACACAATATCTCTATGGTGAATGGATTCCTACTGGGAGAGGAGCCCCACATCATTGTTTCTATTCTGGTTTTCATTCACTAACTTAGTGACCATATCTGCCAAGGATTCTGGCTCAATTTGATTTACTAGATGGTGATAATCATGGCCAACCCCAAGTGTTTGGCCCTGTAAATAGTCTCAGTCGGTTCCATGGTACCTAGGTTCCCTTATCTCTGGGAGACCACTCGTCCAGTTGATCTGTTTCTATGATTTCTATGTAGCGGATCAGCAACAACCATTTGAATCTCAACATCTTGGCCATCAACAACATGACCATCTCTAACCAACATCATCATCTAAGCCAACATCAGCTCCTACACCTAAACCACGGCGATAGGGTTCGGTACCAATCCATGCTCTTGTACTCTGAGCATTGTCCAATTTTCTTCTCGAGGTTTCGGTTTCTTTCCTTTTCATTTTTTGCTTCCCTTCTCTGTGGTTTCCACCAGATGATGAAAAATTGTCCTCTTCTAAATAGGAAGGCAATAACTCGCTCTTCTTCCTTCTGCAACTATGAGATAATTAGTTCAGTAAATCCAAGCTTTCCTTCATATATCTCCTTATTTAGTCCTGACTTTCATGCAGTTTGTCATTAAACTCCTTAATCATCTTATCCATCTCAACATGCATTATCATATTTGAGGGGCACTTTTTTGGCAGTGTTGGGTTGGGATACTTCTTCAACATGTTGAGAGCCAACGTTCTCAACATCGTTAGCAGACCTGGAGGCAGTAGATTTTTCTCTAGCATTTCATGGAGCTATTACTTCAGTTAATCCTATGATAGATTTTGCAGAAATCTAAATAGTCGCGGATTATAGGAACAAAACCAATAGATCTACCTCATGGACTAAAGCTATCCAAAGTAGAAAACAGATCCAAATAGCAAGATCGATACACTCTTAGAGAAGCACCAAAATGTTTACATCGCAAGTTGACACAAACACCCAAAAGGTTGTAGAAGAGAATAAAGTGAACAAAATAAATGAAAAAACGTAAGAAAATCACACTCAACAATTATAGCAGTTTGGCTAATCACCGATCTACGTCCACTTGAACTTTGTTTATGATTTTACAAAGTTTTTACAGAGGTGATCTTTTGGATCGATAGTCGATGGATCGGTATTAACCCCGAGAGATTACAATAAAAGCACAGAAATTTTGAACACAAGCAAAAAGATCCTTAAACAATGTCTATCACCCTCTATTTATAGCTGATGATCGATGGATTTCTCTCCACCATGCTCTTTGCTATGTTTCCCACGTCCAGAAGGAGTTGCCTTGAAGAGATCGTGGTCAGATAAGCAAAGTCCAAGGATCGCTACCAAACCATGCCTCATGGATAGGTACCGATTCAAAAGATAGGCTATAAATCCTTCAATCCCTTGATATTGTTTGATTGGCTCATGCCTTCATATGTAAAGTTTTGATGTACTGGTATGGGCTCGAACTTGAGTGTAAATCATGGTTCGATGGTAGATTCAAGCATGCGGTTTAGTTGTTTTGAAACTTGGTTTATCCAACGATCGTTTGAGTTATGAGTTGCTAGCAAACCATCTCGTATGGCATGTATTGGCTAACAATTACTCTAGCATTCCATGGCATGATCCATTTGGTGGATTTGAGCTATTATTAGGGATTGGTATCGATCCAAGACTTGTCTTGATTCTTGGGTTTTAGATTTTGCACTTGGAGTGGATTGATGTGTAAGCTACTCTTGAAGACTCTTGGCAAGCTTATGGCTTCATTCATTGATCATGCTTGGTTCTTGAGTTTAAAATTGATTATTTTGGACATCTGTTCGGTTATTTTCTATTCGATCGTTTCGACTCGTTTAAATACGGCTTGGTCACAAAGCTAGATTATAAGTGTTGTAATGTGACGGGGTGAAGGAGAGGTAAAAAGCATGATATTCTTAGCAAAATGAAGTACGAACAACCCATCACTCATGATATCATTACCCACACTATGTAGAGCCTTACTTGCAATAGAAAGTTTAATGGCCTTAGAGAACACGTCCTTTGCAAGGTTAAATGGCAAAGGAGACAAAAAGTCCCCTTGTCTAAAGCCACATTTAGCTTGAGTTATGTTTCTTAGAATACCATTAATCATAATGGCTAAGTTTCCAGTCTTAAGCAATGACATAATCCAACCTATCCATCTAGGACTAAAAGCATTATTCTTTAGTAAATCCTTAAGGAAAAGCCAATCAATGGAATCAAAAGATTTAGCAAAATATAGTTTTAAAAGAGCACGGGTGATGCAATTTTTTCAATAAAATTAATAAATTCTTGAGCTACTACGACCACAATTGTGGTATACATGCCCTTAATAATGGCATATCGTGTTACATCAATGAGATTATTCATTTTAGTGCTTAATCTAATAGCTATTACCTTTGATATAATCTTAATTGAAAAAATTATCAGTGATATAGGTTTAAAATCTTTAAGCTCTATCACGTCCATCTTCTTGTGAAGTAGGACTGTGTTAGCAAAGTTAAATCTTCCTAATTGTACATTATCGTTATAAAACTCATTAAACATGTTAATTAAATCGTGGTTTAAAACGCACCAAAAAAGTTTAATAAAAAAAATGGAAAAGCCATCCAACCCATTTGATTTGTCGTTTAGCATATCAAAGATAGCCCAAAAAATATCTTCTTTCGAGAAAGGGTTATCCATATCATCTAATGCGATCCTAGTATTTTTGAGATATAATTCACACCATCCCGCTTTAATTCTGTGTCCTCTGTTAGTTCCAAAGGTATCTTTAAAGTAATTGGTGAAGGCATTATTGAGTTCGGTTTGATCAGAAACTTCCATGTTATTAATAAGTAAGAAGTTTGTGGTGTTACCCAAGTTTTAAATCTCGGATATCGGGCATGTTTCGTCTCGGTGATTTTAGTGACTCGGTATCGTATCGGGGGAGATCTCGGATGAAACGAGTGCATCTCGGATGCCAATATCGGATTTACATCTCAGACCTAAAGTTCATCTCGGGACCATATCGGAGAATAACACGTCACATAATTTATAACAAAAAATGCATTATATCGGTTTATTTAACATTTACTGAATTACTGCAACTAATCTCCAGTATTCTAACTAAAGAAAAGAATGCAATTATACTTCAACTATATGAAATTGTTCAACAAAAGTTATAAAGTATCATCAGTTTTAGCAATTACATATAAGTAGATGAAAGGCGACAAATTAACTGAAAAAAGCGGATTCTACACAATTACATATATGCAGTAAGAATAACATAATAACAGTATCAGGAACTGATGTAAACAAAAGCAAATGCATATAAAACATATCAGGAATCGAAGGATTTCAGGCAAGCAAATCTACTTGCAGAAAGTTATGCAATAAGAATAACAAACTAAATCTACTTGCGAATCTACTCTAAATTGTACTATATATTCAATTTTTTTAAAATTGAATTTCGTTAAAGTAAAAACAACCTAATTTACATACATGTAGAGAGTAGAGAGATCGGTCGAAGACGAAGCTGCAGACTGTCAAAAGCGAGATCGAGTGGTCGAGAATTGAAAACAACCGTGAGCTGTTGGATGTTAGAAAAGGGAGTTCAATATTTTGACGAGGAACGTGATCTTTTGAGAAGTTGAATCAGAAATAAAATGGCTTTGTTCCTTTTCTTTTATGATAAACTGAGATGGGCCAATTTTTTTAAAAAAAAATAATATATCAGGGATATCTCGGAATATCGTTTCGCTTCAAATATCGGCCGATATATGTAAATTTCGGCCGATATAATCTAAAAGAGATATCAACCGGTATCTCATGTTTCGTTTTGCCCAAGCCTTAAACCGAGATCTCGGCCGAAATGGCCGAGATTTAAAACATTAGGTGTTACTACGTTTAAGACCATATTTATGGAAAAAATTTGGTACTATTGCTTCCCTTGTCCATCCATTGGACCTTGTTCGACGTTATTTCCTCTTTTTGTGAGAATTTTGTCTAATTCATCTTTTAGAATTAAAAGTACATTTTTCTCAGGACTTAAAATTTTGATACTTCCACTTAATTTAATCTTAAGATTTTAGAAAGTAGTTTTTCTTTTTAATTTTGATATTACCAAAAACATCTTTATTCCATTTTTGAAGAAATAATCTTAGATCCCTAAGCTTGCCAACAAAAACTTTAGTAATATTGCCTGAATATTTAAAATTATTGTTGCTCATTGAAAGCCATTTATTATTTACTAAGTCCTAAAATATACTTTCCATAAGCTAGATCTTCTTAAATAAAAAGATATGTTGGTAACGTCGCATGAGAGTATAATAGGACAGTGATCGGAGTATATCGTAGGAAGACCGTTAACACACGACATGGGAAATCTATCTTTCATTTTCTCGTTAATAAAGAAACGATCAAGGAGCGTCATTGACAAGATTTCTCTTGAATTCGACCTACTAAAATATCTATTCCTAAGAGGTAATTCTATTAGATTACTGTTAGTAATAAACTGTTCGAACTCTTCCATAGCATAAATGTCTCCTTTTTAAGCAAACGCTCTCCCAAAAACCTAGTGACATTAAAGTCCTCCCACCTACACATGGATTGACGGTAAAAGATCTATACTGTAGACACTCACTGCAAAGAACCCTTCTATTATTATTTTTATGAGATCCGTAAACATTTGAGACATTTAAAATAGAATCATCTCTTGAGTCTGTGAACATAAGATGCATTGAGTAGACATTATGAATAGATTGCATTAATCCAGCATAATTCTGTTTTCAACCCACCATTAGACCCCTCGAGTTGCCGCTAGCTAAGCGGTAAGCCCAATCACTAAAATAGAGTCCCCCTAAACTTCTATATAATCTAAAATCTAGCAGCTCTATTTTAATTTTTTGCACATGGGCAATATCAAAATTATTTTCCTTAAAGAATAATCTAATTTTATTACATTTATCTAAATTGTGTAAACCTCTAAAGCTCTGCATCTCATGATCGTTATTGGGTCAGCTTTAGTTCCAAATTTTTAGTGCATTCTATGTTTGACCCGTCTACATGAACACAAAATCGGTTCTCCTAGCTAAATCAAACATAGCATTAGTAAATAAATCATTTAAAACTGTACAACTATAAACGCTGTCGAAGAATTCAATCAAACGTGAGCTAGTGTCGAAAGCTCTAGTAACAGCATATGAAGATGAACCTTGAATCCGAAAACTACTCCTTACGGTACGGCCAATCTTGCTTGATTTTCATCTAGAAGGACGTTCTGGAACTGCAAATGTCTCCAACCGACCCTCCGTTGCATTTATTGAAGCTTCATCCATCAAATCGACTACTCCGCATAAAAGTCCGATCTAAAACGACTACTCCGATCTAAAGCTGTGATTATTTTAATCAAAATACGAGATGTATTATCAAAATACGACTACTCCGATCTTTTCACTTTTTTTCATATATGGTGCCAACCTTAAAAATTGGCTTGCAACTAATGTAATGGTTGATGAACTAAACTGAATGTACACAAAAAAAAAATGACAAATATAACGGTTCTCAATCATCCCATTTTTAGCCATATGAAACATGTAAAACTGAGTGACGTTTCACCCAAAATATATGTTGAGCTAAAACAAATCTTTTAAGAAAAAGTAAACAAATAAACAATTATGAAATGAAAGCTTGATAAAGTTAAGTATCAAACTTAACATAAAACCTGCCACTCTTATAGCAGTAATCATATGCTTGTAAGGTAAGAATATAAGATCCTGATTTGAGAATGAATAAACATAA
Source organism: Allium cepa (assembly GCA_030765085.1). Taxonomy (NCBI): domain Eukaryota; kingdom Viridiplantae; phylum Streptophyta; class Magnoliopsida; order Asparagales; family Amaryllidaceae; genus Allium; species Allium cepa. The sequence continues at coordinate 395,740,747 of CM060938.1, read as the reverse complement.
TATTCATGAGCAAAATTATCAATCTGATGAGTCCAGCAATGTTTTAATCTTCTTTTTCTTTGAAGCAAAGCTACTAGGTCCTACCTCTATAGACATACGCTTTGTCCTACACAAATTAATAAAAATAAAATTAAAATTACTATCTATAATGTTTAATTGTACAAAATATCAGTTGAATTGTTTATCGCATACCTTATCGACAACTCTGTGTACTCAAGTTCACGATGTTGATCAATTTTGTTTTCTGATACAAACATGAGAAGTTACAGAGCAGAAGTAATCATGATCATGTTTTAACATTGCAAGTCTTACTAACTAAAAGTAGGAGATCTTCACTACACATCTTAGTTTTATCTTAAACTAGTGTTTAGTTCTTCAAATTGGAATGTATAATTGCTTATCCAATCATCCTCGTTTTGGTGATTGTGAACAAATCATCACTTTGAGTGGCGCATGCTGATAGTCAAAATTTATTCAAAAATATACAGGTAAGATGATCAAACTTTTATTCAAATGGGTTATTGGATTATAACCTGAATGTGCATAGAAAGAGTCCGTGATCTATTTCATCAGGTGATCGACTAATACAACTATTATATTTTTGGAGGTTGGTAAGATTCGGATGTTCCAATTAATTGCAATGGGAAATATTTATAAATTGATGCGGTTAAAAAAAACAGCAGGGAATAGAAAAGGAAAGAAAGTGTAGGTTTACAGTGAGATTGGCTTATCAACTTGCATGGTATTTAAAATATTAGATCCATGTGATGTAGATCACCGATAAAATTAAAAATAAAATAAATAAAAAGTGATCATAGAAAATAGTTCATGTGTTTATTATAGCGAGTTAGAGATGGGTGCATATGGTAATGGTCCCAAAACTTAATTCATATATTTCATCTTTAATAGTGGACAATGTCAAAAAGGCTTTTAATATGTTAAAGAGGATGTCAAGAACTTGTAATTCAAGAAGCAAGTGGCAAGGGGTAAAGATGCTCTAAACTAAGGTTCTAGAGACCTTGGGTTAGACGTCTCAAGACATTTAATTAAGTGAATAAAGCACCGCTCTTGTTCACAAAAGAAAAAAACAAATGCAAAGGAGGATATAATTCAAGACATTTTGATCATATATATCACCATTTTCATCTCTTTTTAACTCATTTTATCTTCCTAGCTTTGAACCCTAAGTTTCACCACCGCAGCCAATTGGTTACATTAAGTTTGTTAAGATCGAATGTCAGACAAATGGTCTAAGGTGATCGAAAAGGGACTGCTAGCTCATTTAACTAGAACAATAACAGAATAAGAAAGCATTATCTTGCATGAATTTTGTTTACCTAAGTTATTGTCATCTATATCATCCTCCGAGCTTGTGCTAACTCCCCATTGGTCTTCACCTTCATCAAAATCCCAACGATCACCAATAGGTGGCATCCAAAAATCCGACTCGTCCGAGTCACTGTCCATTTCTCTGTACTTGGTTATCAAACAAGCGTCTTTATCACCTATGATCGTTTTATCATCCTTCGTAGTCTTCACGCAATTTTTAGGCAGCTTTTTCAATACTTTGCGATTCTTTTCCGATTTCTCTCCCTTCTCTCTTTCGCCTTTTTTTAATATTTGTGCACACAAGAGATCATCGTTAAGATCAATCCACTTTTGAGGTATTCAAAAAGTTAATGGGATGGGAAAATTAAGCATCACTTCAATTTGTATAAATATGGTTATAACAACAATTTAGCAAGTACATGCCCAAATAACAATGCTAACATTGACTTCTGCCCAGCATGTTTATTGAAGCCTCTCTCCTGAAACCCTTTGGTTGTTCCTTCACCACCACGTGTGACCCTGGGTTGGTAAAAATGGCTATGTTTCTGTCTGTTCTTCTAAAAAGTTAGAAACTTAAACTTCTATTTTGCAGTGAAAAACAACTGTTGGTGGTAATATAATTTACCCGGTGGTAGTTGTTATACACATCCATTAAAAAGTACTAGAAATGTCAACAAGTTTCATATCATAAGCCATACTAACAATTAGTTTGAAAAATACGTCCAAGATTATCTAAGCTTCACTTTATTGTATAATATAGGTAAACAGTAACTCATCCAGTATAAACACTTCAGAAGAACTTTTAATAGCAGAACATACCCTAAATTCTACAAATTCTGATTTCTCTTTAAAGTAAATCAACGAACAAAAATACATTAAAATGCAATCTCAAAAGTAGTAATACCTAATTTATTCAGAAACCTCTTGCCATTCATATGCTTCCAAATGTGTTCCTCGCTCTTATTAATACTATCTCCAGTCAACTCACATATCAATTTCATCCTAAAAACCAAACAAGCACGAAATCAAAAAAAGAATAAAGGGATCAAAATGAAAAAAAAAAATTCAAATTAATATTCTTACTTAGAAATTGGGCACTGATGAAATAATTGAAGTGGAGGTTTCTTGTTGGCGACGTAATAATCAATCAAAGCTATTCGACAAGCTTTGCTTTGCGAATATGAATCGCGTTCTTTTTCTTGAAGCTCGTGGCTTGTTTCGACACATTTGAATCGGTTATTGCTTAAAACTGCGAAAGTTGGAGAACCTAATAAAAAAGTTCCCTCCTTTCTGGAGTTAACCATGGAGATGTATGAACAAGTTTGTAATTTGATTATGTATTTGTTTGCTCGGGAGATGAATCACAATTCAGTGTCGAAATCAATTAGACTGGAAAAACTAGACCATCCGACTGAAAGACGGCCCGTATGGAATTGATTAGGCAAGATAATCAGGTTGTTTGAGATCTCATACGGGAGTGCATGTACTTTAAAATAATAATAACATAATAATAATCTTCATTATTAATTAGTTATAATAGAAGCCCAACTTCTTTTTTTTCCTAAACCCATTTTTATTTCATACCAACGTATAAATAGAACAGGTAAAATCATCTTATAATTATTTCAAAAAGCATTCAAATACAAATGTTACCTTCGGTATACTAATTGGATCTATTCAAATCGCTACATGTGTGTGTGGGGGGATTTAATTTAAAGGATAAAAATTTGTATATTTTTAGCCAGAACACGACCTCAATATTTTTACCATAAATTATCCTAAAAATTATTTGTAATGAAAAACATTCTTCCAAAATTGTTCATAAGGACAAATATTCTTTCAAAACTGCTAGCGAACTAAAAACTGATACCTAAAAACTGTCATCGATAGCTACAAACTAATACGTAAAAACGACTATCAATAACTAAAAACTGATGTTGTAACAGCCCGCAAATCCGTACCCCTTGAGTCAACACTATTCTACCTAAATCAACTCAAGTTGTACAGAAATACGAACCATTTGGGTTAAAGAAAAAGAGGTAGAAGAAGAAAATAGAAAACAATATCAGAATCTAACCATCGCAGCGGACTAAAATATAATAGAAAATAAATGATCTTTACTCAAAATCAAATATATCTGTTTATATATTACATCATCAGAGTACATCGATCAACGGCTCAACAACAACATACAAATGGATACACAGCAACTCAATCCCAGCGGAATATATATATAACAAGTACGGATATACGTATCGTCCTCCAGCTCGTCTCCTGAGCTCCACAGCATCACATCCTGTATTCTATAATACTCGGTCTGACCCGAGCATTACAGTTAAATAACACCCGAGTCAGTCTGCAATACCAGCGTGAGAAAATCACATCCAATTGATTTTTAAAGTTTCAAAATCCTTTGAAAACAAAAGCATCTCGTAAGACCACGCCACAAATAAATATGTCGGGTTTTTACCTTACGATAGCTAAAACAATTTTTATAGAAATCCTCTGATATTATAATAGGGTCTATATACAAATACTTATAAAATAGCCGAAATTGTTACATCTATTAAATTCCAGCTACTAGCCACAGAGTGGGTAATACAAACAAAACTCGTACAAGGCTCGTAGGGAGAATGGATTTCCAACTAATGACTAGGCACTGGGGTACCACCTGTCACAGTACGGGGCCTAAATAACCGTACCGAGGATTACTCCCTTCATCCCCTGCAACACAAGGCCGGAACCATTCCTTACTGAACAGTCCCGAACAAGATAAACCCCGTGGTTGGCGCGACCAACCACCCACTAAGCCGAAATAAAAAGGAACATCTAGACAGGGGAAATATCTTGTCCTGCTTGGGCATGACCCACCTAACCTTGCTGCATACCCCCGGATTTTCAGTCATTCCCGGTTGATGAGGCTTGAGGCTAAGCGTTACCTTTAGAACGTTTTCACTTAGAATGCACATCGTCCACCTGACGATGTTTCGCAAGCATTCGTCCATACAAGTCCGTCCCGGGTTCGAACGGAACCGAAGGCACTACTTCTACTACATCCATTTTGGAAATATCCTCAGGATTAGTAGCGACTAGCCCTTGCACTTCACTGCTCCATCTTCGAATCCAAAATCGTTCACACGAAACGTACAAACCGGATCGAAGTGGTTTTCGAGAAATAAATCTCGATCACGGTCTCTTCGAAACGATCAGCGCATTTGTCCAATATTGATAGTCAGTTATTTAACTATCAATTAATATTCACAAACAACCATCAACCAATAAATAATTTTCCAAATTATTTATTAATCTCAAAAATATCTTCACAAGATATATTTCTATTTTCAATCCTTTGAAAACAGTTTCAAAACCATCATTCTTTTCAGAATCAACTTTCCCAAATATTTTATATCTCCTCTGAAATCACCAAGCACAAAAATAGATTTTTAAAATAATTTAAAACACTTTATTTTGAAACATTTAAGTTAAAATTACTTTAATAATTTGTTAAAATACATACTATATGAATGTTTGAAATAAGATTATAAAACTAGATTTCTACTTTTAAAACAAAATACTAAGTTACTTCTTAATAATTACTGCTAGAATAGATTAAAGAAAATACTTACTTTAAACTTTAAATAACAGAAATAATAAATTTTTTCAAAACTTGCTTTCTTTAAAAACAGCTTTAACACATTTAATTTATATCTACAATTTTACCTTTTAAAACATATACTTGGCCATCCAGAGAAAGTTCCAACTCAATCACTTAAATCAATTTCCCCGAAATTGATTTCCAATTTATTTTATTTGAAATAAGTTTCTTTAATTACTCAATTCATTTCAAAAATTCATTAGTTACGGACTTATTATTATTGTTATTATTTTCCGTTTGATTTTAAACCTTTTAACTAAAATATATGAATTTCAGGCTTTTTTCCAATTTCTTCTTTATTCCTTAAGTTAAGTCTTAAATATTAAATAAATGTTTGTTTTTATTAAATAATATCATTGAAGTTTCAAACTTCATTAACCTTCTGCTTATTCAAAAATTCCTTTCCATATACAGAATTTTATTAATTAAAAAGTGATACAAATGAAAGTTATCACATTCTTCCTGCAGTTTCCAAAACTTTAAAAATTATAGGATTTGGATAAGAAATGCAAAAGTTATGCACAAAATACTAGCTCAGGTTTGCACAAAACACTGAGTACTCTACAACAACAGGACAGCGAGTTTGCAAGAGGTTTTTCCCCATTTTAATCAAATAATTTCAAAAAATGATACAAATAAAAGTTATAGGATTTTCCGTTAGCTTTCCGGAATGACCAAGATCGTCGAATTTGGATTAACGGTTCAAAAGTTATGACCATTTTACTAAAAACATTAAACTTAGCCTGAACTTATGCATTTGCAGGACAGCGACCAACAATTTCAATTTTAGCATAGAAAACATCGAAATCAGGCAAAATGAATAAAGAAAAAGTTTTATCTTAGTTCCTAAGCTTTCCGGAACATTAAAAATTTCCGAATTCCGATAAGAATTGTAAAAGTTATGGATAAAACAATTCTAAGATTTGAATTTCACAACTTATGTCATTTTGTCTCGGGACAGCGATAAACAATTAAAATTTTGGCCAAGATAACATCGAAATTTTGAAAAACTCAAAACATAAAAGTTTTAAAACAAAGTCTAAGCTTTCTGGAACATCTAAATTTATCGAAATCGGTTGAGGAACGAAGAAGTTATGGCCAATTTAGTTTCAACCTTAAGCACAGAGCTAATATTGGTTTTGCTCTCGGGATTATAGTAGAAAGATTCAATTTTGACATAGCTAACTTTCAAATTACAGAAAACACAAAACATAAAAGTTGTAGCACATGAAATAAGCTTTCCAGAACATCCAAAAAATCGAAATTTCATTAAGGATTGAGAAAGTTATGGTTAAATTACTAAGCCGCGTTTTTGATAGAACCGAGCCATTTTTACTTATAACTATCATTTCTTCAAGAATAACATGAATACTAGAAATTTAAATAGTTTTTCTCACCTTAAACTTGTGTATTTGACTTGACTCTTTTTCCCTAGCTTTCTCCAAGCTTTTTCACTTTATCTTACTTTTGTTTTGCTTTGTGAAAGTATCAAAATAAGTGAACATTTCCACCCTTTATATATTAATTTTCAAGGCTAGTTTGGTAATTTTAGTTTTGGACACTTGTCTTCTTCTCTTTACACAAGCTTTAGAATGTTGACACATGTCTACTTAGGTGTCTTAGGATGTTTCTACACATGGACACCTAATGGGGTTATGTGTCTACTTAGGTGTCTTAAGATGTTTCTACACATGGACACATGTCCTTCATTTTTTTATGCAAGCTTTATTTCATGACACATACCTTATTTAGTAATCATTTAAGGTGTTCTAGAAGTGTACACCTAAGTGATATATATGTCATAATTCTATTTCATCTTAAGATAGGTGTATGGTCTATATCATGCCACTTGTCTTCACCATGTCATGTCATTTATCCTATACTTATATATACTTATACCTTTTGTATTATTATAAATATAAATACAATAGAGATGGTGTATACAAGAAGCTTGACTAATTAAATTATTATCAATTAAATTTTTACCGTGTTTATATATCGTACACTCACACACTAACTCTGATCAAAACGAAATTTGAAATCCGATAATAATTAAATATTACGGACCCAATGGAACTAGTTTCGTCGAATTCCGAGACTGTGCCTCGGAAGGTTATTCTTAAATTCAATTTAAACGATGAAATTTTCAAAATTGATCAAATCATTGTTGAATTTGATTTTAACACTTCTATCGTCTTTAACGTTATCAATATAAATTTTACAAGCCTTCAAATTATTTTTAACAAGCTTAAAATTCTAGATTCAACAATTTACCCAATTTCTAAATATTAAATTCTATTATTTAATTATCAATAAATAGCGATATTTGTATTTCAAGTTAAGATTGTTCTATTGAATATTTAAAATCAATTAAATATTCCGATTTTAAATGCTCGAAAATTCCGGGTCGTCACAGATGCCTAAAGAAAATTGTCCTTCAGGCTAAAATACTGAAGGTCTGTCCTTGTGCTAAAACGTCGAGAAATATTGTTCTTGACAATAATTTCCTGATATGTGTGCGTGTACACACAGAAAAAATCACAGATCCTTTAAATATCCTAGGAAATCTCATCTAAAAAAAATAATATTTTTCTCTCACTTCAATCTATACATTCACGTTCAAAATTAGTTGTCATTCTCCATCACTCGCCACTTCATCGCTGTAACAACCTGCCTTTTTGGACGGTTTAAATCGACGATAAAGCACACACGTCGAACTCCAACCATAAAAAAGAGCAGATTGTTATTGGGGTAAATAAGAAAAACAGAGAAAGAAAAAAACAAAACAGAATCTCACGGCGGAATGACAAAATATAATAATCAAACAAACAGTTCATGAAGCTGTTTTACAAAACATTTGATTATACTTATACAAAACAGAATTAGAGTTACATACAACAGAGATAAATAACAATGCAGCGGAACAGTGTGAATGCAGTGTAATAATAAAATAAATAATAATAGTAAAATCTTCGTCTTCATCCTCCAGAAATAAGTCTTCAAATCCTGAAATGCTCAGGCTGACCCGAGCGAATTGAAACGACAAAACACTCGAATTAGAACTAAAGATCTTATGTAAGTTAAATCAACGGTATATATGCGTGTGACGGCGTCATAGATGTTTACGGCTTTTGACATTTCCTATCCAGTGTCTAACGTGAGTGTGGTAATTTAAGAGATGTTCGTGATCTACATGTTCTAAGGATCCGTTAAACTATCTACTATGTAGTAATATACACTATTATAATATGTTTACAGTAAAGTAAAAGTATTAAAGTAGCGTTAAGGCACTACCCATATCACCCTTCACACATTTTATATATTCCCATAGTCTATACAGTACTGTATGCTCCTCCGAGAGGTTTACACAGAGGGAACCCCATAGGTATGGTACAAAATAAACTCGTAGAAGGTGCGTTAGGGCATGTGAACACGGCACTCGAGGCAATGCCAGGATAAATATATCAATTTGCACTCCTGGACTAGTAGTAACACATAGCAGCTACTATTGCCCACCTCGCAACACACTCTCAAATCAAAAATCAAGGGTAGCTATCAAATCAATCACAAAGTCATAATATAGTATTGAAGGAATGTGTCTGTAACAACCCGCATATTTTACGATTGCATATTTAAATGTTTTATTTAAATATAGCATCGTTAGTCGGATTTAAGTCTGAAAATCTACCTTTTGCAAACAGTCGAATTAGAACTCAAGACCACTTCCATTGAGTTCAAAATGGCGTTTGCAACCTTTTTGAGTATAACATCGATATGTTTGGAGTTGAGTAAAATTTTGATGTTTTCATTTAGGGCTTTGGGTTTGGGTTTCAGACCACTAACCTAACTCATCTTATATTCTAACTCCACCCCCTCTCATCTTCATTCATTCCTCATTTTCTAACACTTCAAGCTTTAGTAAAAATGGGGAGGAGATTGGAAACTAAAATCCTAAGCCCTAGTTTCCTTTGCAAATTCAAGTTCTAGCTCCAAAATCAAAGAGAAGCTTGGGTAAGCATGCTCTTCTTCTTCTCCATCTCAATCTTTCTCCAGTTTCAGAAATTTTATGTAACCTAACTTAGAAAATATTTGCTTGTGGTCTTATATTGGAGCTTTTAGAGTTGAAGTTGAAGAGTAGTTGACCTTCCCTTTGTTTTCAAGCTTCTCCTTTGTTGTTTTTAAGTTTTAAAGGTGAGTTTTTGAACTCAAATCTATGTCTATATCCTTGAAAGTTGTTAGGTGGTGATTCCTAACATCTATTCCTTGTCCATTTGCTTTGAATTGAATTGGTTTTATGAATATTCCAATTTTTGGTGTTTTGACGTCAAATCTTTAAAATTCTAGCTTTGATGTTTGAACATATTTTTGGTGGTGTATCGAAGAGCCTATAAGGCTGGGTTGCCGATTGGCATAACCCCTTAGCTCCCATCGCTCGTCCGATCGCAATTTGTTCGGATTTTTGCCCTTGGTAGGGCTAAGCTGAAAATACTAGAAATTCCAGTTTAGTCGACTGAACCAGGAATTCAGTCGACTGAACCTGAACCCAGGAAATTTCCTGGGCCAGTATCAGTCGACTGACCACTCTGGGTCAGTCGATTGAGCCTGGAAACCGAAAGTTTTCAGGCATGTTTCAGTCGACTGACCACCCTGATTCAATCGACTAAACCTGAAAATAGAAAGTTCCCAGATATTGTGTCAGTCGACTGACCACCATGATCCAGTCGACTGAATGTGCTGCCTCAGCCAATCTTGCCTTTTTTGTGTCGATTTCCAATTTTTAATCGATTCTAGTAGATCCAATTTGTTGTTATCACCTTTGTTGACTTTGATAACTCATTCTTCGGGATTTTTGGGAATATCCATTTTGATGGATTTGGTATCGATTTCTTCGGATTTGATTCACGTCTTCGAATGTGAATTTTTGGTGAATGATTGTTTTTACAATCATTTTTAGTGATTTGTCACTTTAAAATGCAAATGTTTCTATAGTTGTAGTAAATATCAAAACCCTTTCATCAAAACGATTTCAACACTATCTTAATACAAAATTCGTTTATTAAAACCGTTTTTCCAACCTATTAGTATATACAAACTTTTACCTTGTTCGTATGAGAAAATCTGATTAAACGGCTTAGCAAAACAAGTGGTATGAAACGCTTGCATTTACTTCGTCGGTTAATTTTTGGACTTGTTCTATTGAAAATCTTGTCACAATTTTCGAGTGGAGATCTACAATTTGTTCGTAAATATTTAAGCTAAGCCAATGGTTATGGGACATGAAGCTAAACTCATTCATTTACTAACTTAGTGTGATTCACACTTCTTATTGACCAATGATGATCATTTTGTGATTTAGACTAGTGATATGCTATGTCTCTTAGTCGAGACTGTACCTCGTTTTATTGAGTTTCGTCTCATTTCTTTTATAGGCTAATGACCTATTGGTTCTTTGGAGTTTCGATTCATTTTTGTGGGCCAGCGACCCATGTTCTTTTATGGAGTTCGGTTCATCGGGCGTACCGTTGTACTATGTCTTTGTACCGGCTTATCAGGTTTATCGGGCGTACCGTTGTACTACGTCGTTGTTTTGAATTACTTGAGTTTCAGGTTCCTCAGGTGTACCGTTATTGTACTACGTCGTTGCACCGGCTCTATGGTTAGCGATCATGGATTAGCGACCCGTTTGTGATGCACGTGTTGGTGAGTTTTCATGCTTCTGTTCGTGATAGGCCTCCCCCATTGTGATTTCTGGATTTCTAATTGATGATTTCTAGAGTTTGTGTTTCACCAAATTTTATGATTGGCATTGATATGTTTGTCAACGTTTGTGGTTTGGTGAATAAAATAAAGAATATGACATTCTTTTTTGTGTTATGAGATTCTTGAGATATTGTATGATTTTTGTTGTTATTAAATGCATACTTTTCATAGTATGGAATTATTGTTATCATACGTTTTTTTATATCTCTTATCATATCTTATTTTATCTGATATTTATAGCTAGACTGATCCGTTTATTATTTTCTTATTAAATAATACTCTGGTCAAACCGAGATGTTACAGGTGCTTCTGCTTGACTCCTTATCTGGGACCATCATCTGACTTTTGTCTAACTACTTAGTTTAGTAGTTTTTGTCATTATACATTCGAGATAGAGACTCTTTGATGTACACATAATCTTTTGTGTAGCGCTTGTGCCTATTCTTCTGTGATGTAGTGGATCTTGAATGGCCACTACTTTAATGTACACTTTTATGTGATATATTCATACCTGTTTTCGCCTTTGTGATATGGATATCTGTGACTGATTTGTGTTATGATTATTTCTATATTTGTTTCCGAATACCACATAACCACTGTGTAGTAGCTTTGAGTTTGTATTTGATATGTCGAATTTCCTCTTGAAATGAAATGCATGTTATAATATGTGACATATCGGTACTCGCATAAAGCAATTACATGGATGGTCGCTCCTTAACCACTTTATTCTTTGTGCTAGTAGACAGCATTACCCCGCAGTGCCCTTGGCTAGCGTAAGTATAGAGGTGGGGCATCATAGCTTGGTATCAGAGCCGAACTTCGAAACAATGTAGAATAATCTAGCAAGGATCATTGTCCTAAGTTTTTCTTAGGAATCATGCCTTAGGACTTATCCGAGCCTTAGGACCCATTCGATCCTATTTTATTTTATGATGCCTTGTTTTATCAATCATGATTGTTTGATATTCATTTTGTGAATAATCTTTTTCTTCTTCTTTCTTTCTTTCTTAAAGAAGAGAAATGGTTAGACCAGGTCGTCCCAGCGCCCGTTAATCTAGTGCTACTCCTCAGGATGGAGTATTTATGTCCGCCCAACAGCTTCTAGATCTTGTAAAGAATGCTCAAGTTGTCGGACCTATTCCAGAGCCTATTCACCCTAAATCTGGGTTTGCACGCTTGTGCAATGATTATACCAATTTGGGTGGAAATCCATTCAAGGGTTCTGAAAGCGTTATAGAAGTCCAAGCTTGGCTTAGAACATGCGATCGCATCTTTTCTCGCATGAATCTTATTGATTTGCATCGTGTCCAAGTGGCTTCTAGTATGCTCCAAGAAAGAGCATTAGATTGGTATGAGCTTCTGATTTCTAAAAGTATTGAAGCGAATCTTACTTGGGAGCAATTCCGGAAAAGATTTGAATTGAAGTTTGTACCGGAAGCTGAAAAAGTAACTTTAGCTCGGCGTTTTATTGACCTTGTTCAAGGTGAATCTTCTGTGACAAACTATGTCGCATCTTTTGAATCTCTTTCAAAGTATGGGGTCGAGTATATAAATACCCCATTGAAGAAAAACCGAAGGTTTGGCTATGGCTTGAATAAGAATCTCAAAAGGCCGTTACTTCTGAAGTTAGAAGTTTATTTTGATCAACTTGTTGATATCGCTTTTCAACTCGAAGAGGCCGATAAAGAAGAAGATGTTGAAGTTGTGGATGCCAAACCGAACTTCAACAATAACAAGAAGAGTCCTATTTAGTTCAAAGGTCCTTATCCCAACAAGAATGGGAAGCAAGAAACTACGGTAGCAAAGACTAATACCTCTAGTCATAGGCAATGCTACAATTGTGGTTCTAAGGATCATTTCGCTAATATATGTCTGAAACCTATCTTTTGTCGTTATTGCAAAAGTTTAGGTCATCTTTTATCTTCTTGTCCCAAACTTCAAAGCAAGAACGAGGGAAAGCTAAATGTTGTGCAAGCCCCTAGTAACACTTCTCGTGGTCAAGGTATTTCTCATTCTATCCTTGATGGCGTTATTATGTTTCGTGATCATTCTATTCGAGTTCTTTTTGATACGGGTGCATCACATTCTTTTATATCAAAAGAATTTATTGATACCTTTTTTAAGTGTTATGGCTTTGATGACTTCTTTGAGAATTGCGAATCCAGTTGGTGGATCCGCAACGCTCGGTTTGCTTTGTAAAGATGTCGTGATTATTTTATGTGATTTTTCCTTCTGTGCCGATTTGCATGTCATGCGTTACTTAGGCTTCGGAATGATTTTGGAAATGGATTGGCTTAACCGTTATGAAGCCCACATCCAATGTCCTGAGAGGACTATTCATCTTAGACATCCTCAATCCGTTAAGCATATTTCTATTATTCTCAAAGATTCGGATTCCAATTTGGCAGCATCCTTATATTCTCTAAACCCTTATGATGGAGATAATAATGTTGAGGAAGATGTCATTTCCCTCATTCACGTTGTTCGTGAATTACCCGACATATTTGAGCCCGTCTTAGGATTACCCCCTAAGCGAGCAATCGAGTTTAGAATTAATCTAGCCCCTGGAGCTCTACCTATCACTCGTCCGCCTTATCATATGTCTAATAAGGAAAATGAGGAGTTGCATAAACAATTATCTGAATTGGAGGAGAAGCAATTTAATCGTTCTAGTTCCTCTCCTTGGAGAGCTTCGGCTATTTTTATGAAGAAATCCGATGGTACACTTAGGCTTTGCGTTGACTACCGCAAGCTTAATGATCTTACTATTAAGAATAAATACCTTTACCTCGGATTGATGATTTATTCGATCAACTTAGTGGTGCTAGAGTCCTTTCACAGTTAGACTTAGCAACCGGTTTTCATCAGCTTCGTATTGCGGAGGATAGCATTCCTTTGACATCATTCGGTACTCGTTATGGATTTTATGAATGGCTTGTTATGCCATTTGGTATAACGAATGCTCCAGCTTATTTCGTTGACCTTATGAATCGAGATTTCAAAGACTTCCTCGATCGATTTGTTCTCATCTTTATAGATGATATTCTTGTTTATTCTAAAACCGAGGAAGAGCATAAAAAACATCTTCGGATTGTGTTGGAAACTCTTAGGAGCAATCAATTGAAAGCAAAATTTTCTAAGTGTCACTTTTGGAAATTTCTCAGTCATGTTATTTCAATCTGGAATTTCCGTGGATCCTTCAAAGATCGAAGCGATTCAAAATTGAAAAAGACCGAAGAGTGTGACGGAAATCCATAGTTTTCTTGGATTGGCGGGCTATTATCGTCGTTTCATAAAAGAATTTTCTATAATTTCCATGCCTCTTACTAGTTTGATGAAGAAGGGAGTTAAATACATTTGGTTAGACAAATATGAAGCTTCTTTTCAAAGATTAAAAGAACTTCTTTCCAATGCTCCTATTCTTGTGATTCCCGAAGGGAACCAAGGCTTTGTTTTTTATACCGATGCTAGTCGTGTTGGTTTGGGAGCCGTTCTCATGCAGAGGGAACATGTTATTGCTTATGCTTCTAGGCAATTAAAGCCTACCGATACTAGATATGCCACTTATGATTTAGAACTCGCGGCTATTGTTTTCGCCCTTAGAATTTGGTGCCATTATCTTTTGGGAGAGAAATTTGTTCTCTATACCGATCATAAATCTTTGAAGTATTTGTTTTCTCAAAAGGAACTTAATTTGCATCAACAACGTTGGCTCGAGTTCCTTGTATTTTATGATCTTGATATTCTTTATACTTCCGAGAAGGGAAATCGTGTTGCTGATGCGCTTAGTTGTAAGCAACAAGCGGTTGTTTTCAGGATGATATCTGAATGGAATGATCTTGAGATTTTATCCACTTGTGAGATTCGAGATCGTGAATCTGATTTATGTTCATCTCTTGTTCTATGTAGCCTTGAGGCTCATCCATCTCTTTTAGACGGCATTCTTGAAGCTCAAAAGCTAGATCCCGAATTGGCTCTTTTTAGCCAAAATTGTAGTGATAAAATGGACATTGAAGGGTTGAAAGACTTTGATATTGATGCTCGTGGCGGCATTCGAAAATTTGGTAGATTTATCGTGACAAAGATTGATAATCTTCGTAAAGACATTTTAGAAGATTCTCATCGTTCTAAATTCACCATTCATCCCGGTAGTAGTAAAATGTATGCGGATATGAAGCGACTTTATTATTGGGATGAAATGAAATTTGATATTGCTTACTTTTTTAAGCGCTGCATGACTTGCCAACTTGTTAAGGCTGGGCATCAAAGGCCTGGTGGGTTATTGCAGCCTTTGGACATTCCAATTTGGAAGTGGGATCAAGTCTCCATGGACTTTATTGACGGACTTTCCCTTTCTCGTTTGGGCCATGAAAGTTTATGAGTGATTGTGGATAGACTTACAAAATCCGCCTATTTTATTCCCGTTCGGTCTAATCGGACCGTACCTCTTTTGGCCAAAATCTTTTTTAGAGAAATTGTTAAATTGCATGGAGTTCCTACTTCTATTGTTAGTGATTGTGATTCATTGTTTACTAGTGGATTATGGAAGATTCTTCAAAAAGCTTTGGGAACGAAGCTTAATTTTAGTACCGCTTATCATCCTTAGTCCGATGGACAAACCAAGCGTGTGAATCAAACTCTTGAAGATCTTCTTCGTACATGTGTTCTTGATTTTGGTTGAAGTTGGGAAAATCATATTTCTCTTGTTGAGTTTTCTTATAATAATAGCTTCCAATCTAGTATTGATATGGCTCCTTTTGAGGCACTTAATGGAAGGCCATGCCGATCTCCTTTTTGTTGGCTTGAGGCCGGTGAGAAGCTGGATTTAGGTTCATATTTTATTCATGATTCAACAGAAAAGATTGACCTTATTCACCATAGGATGAAAGAAGCTCAAAGTGGACAAAAATCCTATGCCGATAATTGAACAAGGAAATTAGAATTTTCTACGGGAGATTTTGTGTTTATTTGTGTTTCACCTATGAAGGGTGTTGTGCGTTTCAGTTGATCGGGAAAATTAGCATCTCGATATATTGGTCTATTTCCCATCACCGAAGTATTGGTTCCGTGACTTATCGCATTTTATTACCGGCTTAATTTTCTGCTATTCATGACGTATTCCACGTTTCTCAAGTACGGAAATGCCTTTGAGATTCTGATTCTATTCTTGAGCCCAGTATTGTTGAAGAAATTGAAGTTTCGCCTAATTTGACTTATAAGCAACATCCTATTTGTATCATTAACGCCTTCGAAATAAAGATGTTCCTCTTGTGAAAGTTCAATGGTCCTCAAATCCTAAGGATTGCTCTTGGGAATCCAGAGAATTCATCGAGCGAGCACATCCAGACTTACTCTCTTGAGCTCTTTGAGGTGAACTTCTTATTTAAAATTTTCTTTTGGTGTTGATATGCTTTTATGGTTGTTACTCTTTATTTTCTTCTTAAGTATTGCCAGGATGCAATTTCTTTAAGGAGGGGAGTCTGTAACAATCTGCATATTTTACGATTGTATATTTAAATGTTTTATTTAAATATAACATCATTAGTCAGATTTAAGTCCGAAAAGCTACATGTTGCAAACAGTCGAATTAGAACTCGAGACCACTTCCATTGAGTTTAAAATGGCATTTGCAACCTTTTTGAGTATAAACATCGATATGTTTGGAGTTGAGTAAAATTTTAATGTTTTCATTTAGGGCTTTGGGTTTGGGTTTCAGCCCACTAATCCAACTCATCTTATATCCTAACTCCGTCCCCTCTCCTCTTCATTCATTCTTCATTTCCTAACACTTCAAGCTTTAGTAAAAATGGGGGAGGAGATTGGAAACTAAAATCCTAAGCCCTAGTTTCCTTTGCAAATTCAAGTTCTAGCTCCAAAATCAAAGAGAAGCTTAGGGAAGCATCATCTTCTTCTCCATCTCAACCTCTTTCCAATTTCAGAAATTTTCTATAACCTAACATTGGAAATATTTGTTTATGATCTTATTGGAGCTTTTAGAGTTGAAGTTGAAGAGTAGTTGATCTTCCTTTGTTTTCAAGATTCTCCTTTATTGTTTTTGAGTTTTAAAGGTGAGTTTTTGAACTCACATCTATGTCTACGTCCTTGAAAGTTGTTAGGTGGTGATTCCTAATATCTATTCCTTGTCCATTTGCTTTGGATTGAATTGGTTTTATGAATATTCAAATTTTTGGTGTTTTGAAGTCAAATCTTTAAAAATCCTAGCTTTGATGTTTGAACATGTTTTTGGTAGTGTATCGAAGAGCCTATAGCGCTGGGTTGCCAATTGGTATAAACTCCTAGCGCTCATCGCTCATCCGATCGCATTTTGTTTGGATTTTTGCCCTTGGTAGGGCTAGGCTGAAAATACTGGAAATTCCAGTTCAGTTGACTAAACCAAGAAGTCAGTCGACTAAACCAAAACTCAAGAAATTTCCTAGGCCAGTATCAGTCGATTGACCACTATGGGTCAGTCGATTGAGCCTAGAAACCGAAAGTTTCCAGGCATGTTCCAATCGACTGACCACCCTGGTTCAGTCGACTGAAATTGAAAACAGAAAGTTCCTAGGTATTGTGTCAGTCGACTGACCACCATGGTCCAGTCGACTGAATGTGCTGCCTTAGCCAATCTTGCCTTTTTGTGTCGATTTCCAATTTTTAATCGATTGTAGTAGATCCAATTTATTGTCATCGCCTTTGTTGACTTTGATAACTTTTTCTTCTGGATTTTTGGGAACATCCATTTTGATGGATTTGGTATCGATTTCTTCGGATTTGATTCACTTCTTAGAATGTGAATTTTTGGTGATTTGTCACTTTAAAATGCAAATATTTCTATACTAGTAGTAAATATCAAAACCCTTTCATCAAAACGATTTCTACACTATCTTCATACAAAGTTCGTTTATTAAAACTGTTTTTCCAACCTATCAGTATATACAAACCTTTACCTTGTTCGTATGAGAAAATCTAATTAAACGACTTAGCAAAACAAGTGGTATGAAACGCTTGTGTTTACTTCGTCGGTTAATTTTTGGACTTGTTCGATTGAAAATCTTGTGATAATTTTCGAGTGGAGATCTATAATTTGTTCGTAAATATTTAAGCTAAGCCAGTGGTTATGGGACATGAAGCTAAACTCATTTATTTACTAGCTTAGTGTAATTCACACTTCTTATTGATCAGTGATGATCATTTTGTGATTTAGACTAGCGATATGCTATGTCTCTTTGTCCATGTGGGGGACTGTACCTCCTTTTATGGAGTTTCGTCTCATTTCTTTTATAGGCTAACGACCTATTGGTTCTTTGGAGCTTCGACTCATTTTTGTGGGCTAGCAACCCATGTTCTTTTATGGAGTTTGGTTCATCGGGCGTACCGTTGTACTACGCCGTTGTACTGGCTTATCAGGTTCATCGGGTGTACCATTGTACAACGTCGTTGTTCCGAATTACTTGAGTTTCATGTTCCTCGGACGTACCGTTATTGTACTACATCGTTGCACTGGCTCTATGGTTAGTGAGCATGGGTTAGCGATCCATTTGTGATGCACGTGTTGGTGAGTTTTCATGCTCCCGTTTGTGATAGGCCTCCCCCTTTGTGATTTCTGGATTTCTAATTGATGATTTCTAGAGTTTGTGTTTCACTAAATTTTATGATTGGCATTGATATGTTTGTCAACATTTGTGG
Organism: Allium cepa; assembly: GCA_030765085.1. NCBI lineage: Eukaryota > Viridiplantae > Streptophyta > Magnoliopsida > Asparagales > Amaryllidaceae > Allium > Allium cepa. The sequence continues at coordinate 395,722,317 of CM060938.1, read as the reverse complement.
CTTGGTGAATAAAATAAAGAATATGACATTCTTTTTGGTGTTCTGAGATTCTTGAGATATTGTATGATTTTTGTTGTTATTAAATGTATATTTTTCATAGTATGACACTATTGTTATCATACTTTTTGTTATATCTCTTATCCTATCTCATTTTATCTGATATTTATAGCTAGATTGATCCGTTTATTATTTTCTTATTAAATAATATTCGGGTCAGACCGAGATGTTACAGGTGCTTCTGCTTGACTCCTTTTCTGGGACCATCATCTGACTTTTTTCTAACTACTTAGTCTAGTAGTTTTTGTCATTATACATTCGAGATAGAGAATCTTTGATGTATACATAACTTTTTGTGTAGCACTTGTACCTATTCTTTTGTGATGTAGTGGATCTTGAATGACCATTACTTTGATATACACTTTTATGTGATATATTCATATCTGTTTCCGCCTTTGTGATATGGATATTTGTGATTGATTTGTGTTATGCTTATTTCTATATTTGTTTTCGAATACCACATAGCCACTGTGTAGTAGCTTTCAGTTTGTATTCGATATGTCAGATTTCCTCTTGAAATGAAATGCATGTTATACTATCTGACATATCGGTACTCGCACAAAGCAATTACATGGATGGTCGCTCCTCGACAGCCTTATTTTCCGTGCTAGTCGACGGTATTACCCAGTAGTGTCCTTGGCTAGCGTGAGTATAGAGGTGGGACGTCACAGTGCCCGATCAAAGGAATGACCTCACTTGGCCTAGCTCATGTTTTAGTCACACCTATGCTGACTCAAGGGAATCAGGGTCACGTCGTACCTTATACAGAAATCGTTCTCCAAACCATCCTACTTAATTTCTAGAATCTCCACCACGTACGCAGTTGTTAAAGTTGTTTTCGGTATTGGCAGACAGTACGACAATATTCGATCTCGGTCTCTTTAACAACCAATCGCTTATTACAGATCAGATGGTTCTTTTAAATTTCCAAAACCATTTCATAATTGATATCAAAATATCATATTCAATTCAAACCATATCACTTTCAAAATTATATTCACTTTGAAAACATACTTCACCTTTGAAATCATATCGTTTTCGAAATCATAACTTCTTTCAAAAATCATATTTCCAAAAGAGTTAAATCCTTATTTCAAAGCCATCATATTCAATTTTATTTATAACATTTAAGTCCCAACTTGGGCTATAATATCATTTGACCATATTCCCTTTAAATCGAGGAATTAAAAATATCAACACGTCTACTTTATCAGTTTGAGATTTAGAAAGCTAGTTTAGATAGATATAAATAGTTTAAATGGTTATAAATAGTTAAAATACTCTAAATAGTTTATTTAGAAATAAAAAATACTGTTAAATTGATTTAAGATAGTTAAATAGGTTTAAAATAGATTAAATAGAATTAAAATAGATTAAATAACTTAAAAATAGATTGATTATATTTAGAATAAATTAAAATGGTTATATTAGTTTTAAAATAAATTAAGTGGTTTAAAATAGGTTAAAATGATTTAATATAGTTAATATAGGTTAAAATAGTTTAATAGTTTGAAAATTCTTAATAACTAGAAATTTTTAAATGGTATAATTTAAACAGTTTATATTAAATTATGAATTTGGAATAAAAGTCAATTACAACTATTTATTTTATTTCAATCCAGACTCTAAGTAAATTATTAAATTATATACTGCTTTCAAACCATGTTGAAATATCAAATTTAAATCACTCAACATCCAATATATTTCAAAGTTATATTTCAAACAAATTCAATAACTCAATTCCTTTAAATTCCATTTATACTTTAAAACTCAACTTAAAACGTCAATTAAATTTCTTTAAACAATTCCTTTAAACCAATTCAAATTTCAACATAAATTTAGTTTTGAGAAATAATTCAACTTATATAAATCAAATTCTTATTTCAAAATATCAATCGATTAAATTTAAAAAATTTAGGGTTTTGAAAACCATTTTGTTTAACCAATCTGATGTCCATATATAATTCTCTACCCTAGGATCAAGTGATACGGATATTTATCATTTCAATCCGCAATTTAAAATTTTATGGTTATATATCATTACAAATCGTAATCTCAAATTACAATTAAAATCCATAAAATCGCTCAAGTCTATCATTTCAACCCATAATAATTTTTTCCTAATCTATAGATCATTCGGGTATGTATCATTTCAACCCATAGGGAACTTGCAGTTATACAATAAAAAAAATACAACATCCAGTCATCCAATATCAACAAATTAAACATTCATCACAATCATCATCATATTCAATCAATAAACATCAACAAATAACTAGTAATCAATACAGATATTAAATTTTGACAAGTAAAATTCAATATTAAATTAAACAATAATTAAATGCGATAAAAGTCAAGTTTAACCAGAAATGACAATTTAACAGATCAAACATCAATCAGTAAATTTCTAATTACATCATAAATTTAATTTAACCAACATAAGAAATTTTAGAAGTTGTGAGTGGGTTAAAACACTCACCCTTGAATTTAAATCGAATTTAAATCCAAATTAGGGCCTAAATTCAAACGATCTTAGATTTCGTCCAAACCAGTGTCAAAATGTCCGAAATTCCAATACGATCCCAACAATAAAATAAAAAAAGTTTAACATGTCACCAGATATACTCAATCGCTCTAGAACTCTACATCCCGCTATCGTGAAATGCATCGCCACGCATATGCCACCGTCGCTCCTACCTCAACCACCATCATGCCGATCGGCGACCACCACCGCCTTGCCTTATCCCAGGCGCACCGACCGGCCCCCCCTGTGCCTGCCGTGACGCCGCCTAGGCCAGCCTCGCCGAGCCCAAACGCCATCCTTCCACATCCAATCATGGCGATTCCAGTGACCCCTGACATGAAGTGACCGTATCGATCGAACCTGCTAGTCGCCCTCAACGCCCCCATGCCTTCTGATCAAGCCAACGTTGAAGATCCGCCGTTAAAAACGATCCCCGCGTTTCGATGGTTGAGAATTATCCTTCGAATTCTGGATACACAGAAACCCAAATTGAAAAACTAACTGCCGAATTGACTTACGCTCGTCGAGAGCTTCAAATCGATATATAATATGACATAGTTTGAGGAGTTGAATTTTTGATTTGATATTTGATTTGAAATTGAATTGGGAATTTTTTTGGTTTGTTTGCCATTGAGAAGGAGAAGTTGAGAATGAAATGTACGTACAGAAAAATGAAAATAAGAAGTAGATAGGGTTTATAAAATGCTAGCTATGACTAGGTTAGAAATAGAAAAGAATTGACAAGACCTATTTGGATTGGAACGATAAACGACCCGAAAAGCCTATTCGGCTTCCGGAACGAAAATGGGTCATCCCATATATCAAAATAGATGTTTTCGATAATTTTAAACTCAATGGAATAGGTTTCAAGTCCTAATTCCATCGTATTAAGAAGTTAACTTAAAATCAGCTTATTTCAAATTGATTTCAATTGATTTTAATTAAACTGATTTCTAGGCATTTCAAGCCCGTACGATCAAACGACAAGTCTGATTGCTACGAAACTTAAACCACTACAATAATTCACTGTTACGGATCCGATGAAACTGGTTTTTTCAAAATCCGAGATAGTTTTCAGAATGGCTATTTTCATGTTAATTAAATAAATTAACATTAAATTAATTAATCACTTTTTTTATTCAATATTTACAAACTAGCAGATTTTTATCATTTATGATTGCAAAGACATTTATAATAAATTAAAATAAGTTTATACATCAATTCGGTGTAAAATTTACTAATTACAGTGTTCAATTTCAATTGTAATTAAATCCAATTAATTATAATTTAATTTCAATAAAGGTTTAAATTTGATTTCAACCTTTATATTCAACCAATTATAAATTTAATAACAGGGGTATATTTGTTTTACATTTCATTACAGTAATATACTCCAACTTCCATCTTTTATGTGTATAAACTATTATTTTCCATTTTATTGAATCTTGGTCAATTACACGCATTAATTATAGTTTAAAATCCTAATCAACTTATTCTATCGTGGTTTCATTCTTTTATTAAATCAATTATTACCTTACAAATATAATTAACATTTCTATTCATTTTAGTACATTCACAAGTGTAATGGCCCACAGATTCGTACCCCTTTGAGCCGATAATACCCTCCATGAGTTCAACTCAAATTGGATAGAAATACAAACCATTAAGGTTAAAGAAGAAAGAGGTAGAAGAAGAAATAGAAAACAGCATCAGAATCTTATAATCGCAGTGGAATAACATATAATAGATAACAACAGATTTTATACAAAAAGAAACTGTAACTTTTTAATACTTACAATCATCTGAGTACACAGTCAAACACTAGCACAATACTGGACAATTATAATAACTTGTCCTCACAAAAGCTGACTATATAACATACCATACACAGCGGAATATACTTCAAGTACGTGTGATATGTCTCACCATCGAGCTCGACTTCTTAGCTCCACGGCATCCTATCCTGTATCTGTAATACTTAGTATGACCCGAGCTTTATAATAAAATAACACCCTAGTCAGTCTGGAAAACCAGCATGAGAAAAACACACTCAATTGAATTATTGAAGTTTCCAAAAATCTTTGAAATCAAAGGTATCTCGTAAGACCATGCCATAAATAAACATGCCAGGTTTTTATATTACGATAACCAAAACATTTTTATCAAATCCATTTGATATTGTAATAGTGCCTATAGAAAGTAAAATCGAATCTAGCTGAAATGCTTGCATCTTACGTTCTAGCATAGTTGGACACAATCAAAACTGTACAGGTGCTTATTGGAGATTGGATTCCATACAATGGCAGGGATACTGGGGTACCGCCCCTCACATTACCTAGCCTAGATCAGAGTACCGAGGACCACTTCTGATTTCCTACAATACAAGATCGGAGCTACCCCTTACTGGATAGTCCGAATAAGATCACCCCACGGTTGGGATCAGCAACCGCCCACTAAGCCGAGATCAAAAAGGGACATCTAGATTGGGATGACCTTACCCTAATTGGGTGCTCCCCACTTAGCATTGCCGCACCTCCCCTGTTTTAGTTATTCCCGGTTGATGAGGCTTAAGGCTATGCGTTACCTTTTTAGAACACATTTTCACTTAGAATGCTCATCGTCCTCCTGATGGGTCTGATAGCATTCGTCCATACAAGTTGCCCTGGGTTTGGGCAAACCGAATCACCGTCTTCATCATCTCCACAGTCTTCATTCGCAAATGTTCAAACCTAATCAAAGTGGTTTTCGAATAATTAAATCCGATCTTGGTCTCTTCGAAACGATCAGTGCATTGGCCAACATTGATAGTCGGTTATTTAACTATCAAATTAAACAATCATTCAACCAATTGTTTATATTTCCACTGAAACACACCAAGTCTCATTAAATTTAGATTTCAAATAAATTAAATCACTTTATCCAAAAATATACACTTAAAACATTTAGAATAAAACTACTTAAATCACTTTATTCAAAATAAAAGCTATGAAATTCTATAATAATTTCCCAAGTAAACTTTAGCTAAAAACTACTTTTAAAATAAAACTATTATACAAGGTGTAAATATTTAATAGTTATCTTTTACATCAAAATACTAATTTAACCTTTCAAAATAATCACTGTATCATTAATTTAAAAAAATATTTATTTTAACAAATTTTAAAACAACTAAATAATAATTTTTCTAAAACATTCTTTCAAAACCACTTTTAAAACTTCTAATTTATACTTAAAAATCTCCTTTGAAATTATACTTGGCTTTTTAGGAAATCAAACCTTTTCATTCCAATATTGCCCATCTAATAATTTATAAATCCTTCTTGATTTATCCCAATTTAATTTACATCTCAATCCCGTAAATTTTCTTTCCCACACTTTTTAAAAAAAAATATTCTTTTATTTTTAAAACAAAATATCCTTTTCCTATAAATTCCCACCGTTGTAAATCCAAATTTATCCACTGATAAATATTCACTTTATTTATAAACCCCGTTTATAAAACCTATAGTATCATTCTCCTTTTAGTCACTATTTTCAAAACACTTAGTTGATTTTCAAAATGATTTGCTGAATTAAATTCGCTTTAAAATAAATTCTTGTACTTACCCGAATTTATTCCAAAACCCATTTATTCCAAATTCACTCCTTTATTCTAATTTAAAATTTTATTAAATATGAAATACCAATTTCATACTTTATTTCAAAATTCTCCTTTTATTTTTCAAACTCATTTAAATCTTGAATTTAAAAAAAAAATAACTCCTTTGTATTTAAAAATCAATATTTAATAAGTCATTAACTTTTAAAATCCTTTAGTTCACATTTACTCAAGACTCTATTCTTTTCCATGTTCGAAATTTATTAAATAGGATCAAGCTATTTATTTTCCCAATTCTTCTCTTTTAAATTTATCCATCTTTACTATAAACTTTCTTACTTTAAATTTTCCCTTTTTGTTACCCTTTTAAAATTCAATATTCATATTTTTAAAATGCCACAATATATCTAACAGCATATTAACATCAAATAAATTAATTTTCCAAAATAATATATCATATATTATTCAACATTTCATATAACTGAATATGTAAATAAATTCAACATTTTGAGGAATCCAGTTGGATCCCTCCAACCTGTTTCCTTGCGTCCACAGATGTTAGCACAATATAAAAATACAAATCCAACTTCGAGGCGGGATATCGCGGTATAAAGGGTCATCCGCTATTATGCGGGGCGCATATGGTCTCAACCGCTATGTAGTGCGAGAATATCCATCACTCCAATATATATATATATATATATATATATACACACACACACATATATATAATATCACATCCAGACTGATAATAATTATCAATTCAATCAATCAACCAATAATTTAATTTTAACTAATTAAATTCACTATTAATCCTATTTGGGTGAGATCAACTCACCTTTGCCTTTTAATTTACAATCCACTCCAAACCGGCTTGCCTCTCTACTATTTTTAGACCTTGTATAAATATTATATGTTTTATTATCATTTGAACTATTCGAATAATCAATTTGCATTTTTAAATAGATTCAACTAGCTAATAATTTAACTTAAACTAATTTTTTATTAAAATCCTTTAGTAACTAAAATAATTAAATAAGTTTATTAAACAACTTAATCACCTTAATCCCTTATTATAAAATAAACTAGTTTTGAAAATATGTATATATGTTTTTATATAGATAATTTATATTTATATATTTTCCATTGAAACCCATATACTTGTAAAAAATTATTTATATGGATTCAAACATATAATTTATATAAACTCTTCAACCTTTAAAATTCCTATATGTTTTTTCAAAAATCTTTTCTATATATAATTTTTCTTGTTTACCTATTATATATAATTAAATTAAAATAGGCATGTGTATGTATATATTTATATTTATATTTATATTATACTTTTTCCTTTATAGTACACATAAATATAGATTTAAATATTAAGAGCAGAACTGTTTCTATCTTACTGTAAAAGTTTTATTTTTATTTATTTTTTAAATCAGCAACCCAGATTCAGAAATTAAATTAATTACAAAATAAAACCTTACTGTTATATTATCTTCTAACATATATATTAAGACTAAAATAGGGTTACCTTGCTGCCTCAGATCCCCCAACCCTTGCCTCATCTTCAGCCGCTTCCTCCTCACGACATACATTCGCGATCATCCTTTGCTTACCGAGCCTCTAGCTTGCCGCAAAACCCACTACACCGCATATCGCCTCGCCGCTGCACCCACACGCACATGCACCTCCAATGCGACCCCACCCAGCCTCGATTCCTTCGCCCCCCAATCGAACGACATTGCGGCCTCACCCCCATCGACTGATTTGCTTCCGGCACTCACGAGGCTCTGTACGAGACTATGGCGATTTGATTAGTTATTGTATTTAAACGGTTCGCCATTTTTTCTCTAGAGATCGATTTTGACTCCATTTTTTTAGGAATGAAGCGAATTTGATTACTTTTGATAGAGGGAGAAGGATGGTGTGAGTTTATAAAAATGAAAATGGGGCGAAACATGATGCGATGTTACTTGCCTGCAACCCTATGCAATACTGGATACAATATTCTGAAGAGGAGATAAAAAGATTTGATGTGAAAAGTATTTCAGCAGGTTGACCAGAGTATAAATGTACATATTTTTAATTAAATTTGAGTTGTCTCGATAAATGCAACTCAAAATCTCGACCTCCTATCGAGGCATGCCGCCAGGCGTTTATAATGTTATACCCCTATTCTAAACACAATGGAAAAGGTTTCGAGTCCTAATTTGATCGTATGAGGAAGATAGATTTTTGGACCCAATTAATATATTGAATTTCGATTATAAATTTCAGCGCGTTTATATATCGCACGACCACACGACAACTCCAAACGCTATGAAATTTGAATCCAATTATAACACACTATTACGAATCCAGTGAAACTGGTTTCGTCAAATTCTGAGACCTTGCCTCGGAAGGCTATTTTTAAATGTCAATTTAAACGATATATTTTCAAAACTGAGCAAAACACTTTTAAATTCGATTTTAAAAGTTCTATTATCTTCAGTATCATTAATATGAATTTTATAAGCTTTTGAAATATTTTTAACAAGCTTGAAACTCCAGATTCATATTTTACCTAATTTTCAATTGTTTAATTCAATAGTTTAATTACCCAATAAATACTTATATTTGAATCCAATTAAAAAATCTACACCTGAATATTTAAAATCTATTAAATATTCCAATTTAAAATGTTTAAATTTCTAGGTCGTTCCATTCCTCGCCCCTCAAAAGAATTTCGTCCCCGAAATTGCTAGTTAAGAAGAATGGTCCATACCATTTACTATTTTTCCAAACCAAATAGTTTTCAACAACTTTCCAAAAATCTTTTTATTAAAGACACATTATCACCCTTACTAACTTTTCAAACCCATCCATAGGTTCAAAATAATATTATTCCCTCAATAATTCAAATTATAATTTTAAACCAAATTTTAAACTGTCAAAATTTCTCCAAAATTTTTGAAAAATTTCGCCAGCGTCTCCTTTGCGTGGCTAGCTCGGAACAACTACAAAACGCCTCTACGAGCCCTAAATTTTCAAATGAAAACAAAAGCCAAGTGGCTAGATCAGAAAATCATCAATTTCATGCGACAATTTAAATACATACCTTTTTGTCGGGCAATTCAAATTTATCTTCTAAAATCAAAAACGCCAATTTTCCTTTGCTTTTAAATACGGGTATATCCCACTTAGCAATAATATCCAATCACAGAATCCAAAATCATTTTATTCACTTCTTTACAAAATTTTCAATATTTGCTTTACTTAAGCCCGTACGATGTACATATATCATCCGTACGCAAGATCAAATCCGATCGCTCACACAATTTCATTTCCGAACTAGTATCGTCACCTGACTCCCTACCGCGGAGTCAGATATGGTTTCTTGATCAAAAACCATCACTCTCCTTGCATAGCCATATACTATGATAGAGAATTTACAGAATCAATCAAAAATCCATATCCTTGGTTCGCCGTCGAAAATCGAGTGAAAAATCACAACTCGGATCAATATAACTATCTTGAAATTCTGTGCTCGAATCTGGATCAAATCGCTATGCGAATAAAAAATATACTTACATCCCACGCATTTATCTTAATTGATTATTAGCTATATCTGTCCTTATTCACCTTTATTTTGATTTCGATTCACTTATCCACAATTATCTCTTTTCACAACTTCGAGTTAAATTTTCATTCAAATATTAACTTAGGATATTTCTCAATTCCAAATTTACTTAAGAATTTCACCATCCATTTCTTAAATTCAATATAAATATTTTATACAACCTCTTATATTTATTTCCTCTTTATCACTTTGGTTTTATCCATTTCATTCACCTTGCGTTTTCAATTCCATTCGAACTCAATTTGCTTCAATTTACTAATTTATTTCAAATCTCAATAATTATCTCCAAACTTTATTTTATTCAACATGATTCAAATCAATCAGTTCATTCGCTACCTTTTTTCCAATTTCAATAAATTTTAACTTCCCAAAGTTTGTTCTTTTAGTCCAACTCGAACTAATTTTTTTTTCAAATTCACTTTACTTAATATAATTCAAGTTAAATATTCCATTTCGATATTCAATCCCATTTTCGTTTATTTATTCACAAATTTATTTCCATCTTAATAAATTTTATTTCAATGCCCACTTTACTTAGTCTACTTGGACTTTTTCTTTAAAATTTACTTTTATTTAACTTAATTCAATTAAATTCCACTTCCATTCAAAATTTTAAACTTCCATAAGTTTACAACTTATTTACATTCCATTCACCACTCTTTTGATTTACTTCATCTAACTGGTTTACTTTTCTACTTTATATTATTGTCATATTTACTTTAATTTAACTCTTCTTAAGTTAAATTGTTATTCTAACTAATTTCATATTGTATAAATTCCCAAACTCACTTATATTCCATAAATATTTTTAATTAACTTCCAGAGTTTAAGCAATTTTCTCAATACTTCAAAATCGCCTTTTGAAATCAACTATGTCCAAATCCTTTGGTATATCCAATTATTTCTTTAAATTTCAAAACCAAACCCAGTTTTGCAAACAACTCCAATTTAAAACATTCACAACATTTAGGTAGCAATTCCTCCCTTAGAAACTCGAAAATGATCATCGATGATGTTGCAGTCATCGCCGAAATTATTTTCCAGCGATTGAAAAGAGTTTAGTGCTTTTATCTCTTTAAAAACATTATCAAATTTTTTAAATTCCAAATCCTGCCAGATTTCATATCTAATTCAAAAAGAAATATTTCTGAATAATATTACTATTATTCCTCCAAAACCATTGAAAATCATTTTCAAACTCAAAGGAAATTAAAATTTTGAATTTCAAAACCTTTCAATTTATATTCAAATATTACTCTAGAATTTTATCTCATTTCGATTATAAATCACATTTATAATCCACATTTACAAATTTCGTTTTGTTATATGAATTTACTTCCTTAACTTTTGGTTATAATATCAATTCCTTATTCAATTTCCACAATAACAATGATAATAGTCTAATATTATCATTTCCTAACGACCAAGCAATAATTTATGAAAATTATTCCTTTTATATATAAAAATATTTTGGGTAAAATTTTTCATTTACCCTATTTAAAACAATACTTTGTCGAATTGTTCTGTACAAGGTTTAGAGATCCCTATCAATAACGTTAATTACTTGTATTGACCAGAATCTATAAGCCACTCAACAAACCAATCAACACAATATAATTTTTTTATATTCACTAAAAAATACGCGCTCATATCTATTAATACTTTCAAACTCATTCTAGGGCACTACTGACCCTATCTCTAATGAGTAATCCCCACCAGAGCCAAGGTTCTCGCTTAACCTTCGGCTCTGATACCAAGTGTAACGGCCCGCAGATTCGTAACCCTTTGAGCAGACAATATTCTCCATCAGTTCAACTCAAATTGGATAGGAATACAAACCATTAGGGTCAAAGAAAAAAGAGGTAGCGGAAGAAATAGAAAACATCATCAAAATCTCACAATCGCGGCAGAATAACATATAATATATAACAACAGATTTTTAAACAAAAGAAAGTGTAACTGTTTAATACTTACAATCATCAGAGTACACAATAAAACACTAGCACAATACCAGACAGTTATAATAACTTGTCCTTGCAAAAACTGACTATACAATATACCATGCACATCGGCATATATATCAAGTAAGTGTGATACATCTCACCATCCAGCTCGTCTCCTGGGCTCCACAGCATCCTATCCTGTATCTGTAATACTCAGTCTGGAAAACAACACTCAATTGAATTATTAAGGTTTTCAAAATCCTTTGAAATCAAAGGTATCTCGTAAGACCATGCCACAAATAAACATGCCGGGTTTTTACCTTATGATAACCAAAACATTTTTATCAAATCTGTCTGATATTATAATAGTGTATATAGAACGTAAAATAGAATCTAGCTGAAATGCTTGCATCTCACGTTCCAACATAGTTGGGCACAATCGAAAACCTACGGTCGCTTATTGGAGATTGGATTCCATACAATGGCAGGGCTACTGGGGTACCGCCCATCACAGTACCTAGCCTAGATCAGAGTACCTAGGATGAATTCCAATCCCCTGCAATACAAGACCGGAGCTACCCCTTACTGGATAGTCCGAATAAGATCACCCTACGGTTGGGATCAGCAACCGCCCCTAAGCCAAATCAAAAAGGAACATCTAGATAGGAATGACCTTACCCTAATTGGGTGCTACCCACTTAGCCTTGTCGCACCTCCCCTATTTTAGCCATTCCCGGTTGATGAGGCTTGAGGCTATGCTTTACCTTTTCAGAACACATTTCACTTAGAATGCTCATCGTCCTCCTGACAATGGTCTGATAGCATTCGTCCATACAAGTTGCCCTGGATCTGGACAAACCAAATCACCGTCTTCATCATCACCACGGTCTTCATTCGCAAACGTTCAAACCGGATCGAAGTGGTTTTCGGATAATTAAACCCGATCGCGGTCTCTTTGGAACGATCAACGCATTGGCCAACATTGATAGTCGGTTATTTAACTATCAAATTAAACAATCATTCAACCAATTGTTTTTATTTCCACTGAAAAGCACCAAGTCTCATTAAATTTTGATTTTAAATAAATTAAATCACTTTATCCAAAAATATACACTTAAAGCATTTAAAATAAAACTACTTAAATCACTTTATTCAAAATAATGGCTATGAAATTCTATAATAATTTCCTAAGTAAAATAAAAATATTATACAAGGTATAAATATTTAATAGTTATCTTTTACATCAAAATACTAGTTTAACCTTTAAAAATAATTACTATTATAATTAACTTAAATAAATATTTACTTAACAAAATTTAAAACAACTAAATAATAATTTTTCTAAAACATTCTTTCAAAACCACTTTTAAAACTTCTAATTTATACTTAAAAATCTCCTTTGAAATTATACTTGGCTTTTCAGGAAAATACACTTTTTCATTCCAGTATAGCTCATCTAATAATTTATAAATCCTTCTCAATTTATCCCAATTTAATTTACGTCTCAATCTCGTAAATTTTCTTTTGCACACTTTTAGAAATAAACTACTCTTTAATTTTGAAAACAAAATAATCTTTTCTTATAAATTCCCACCGTGAAGTTATAAATCCAAATTTATCCATTGATAAATATTGACTTTATTTATAAACCCCATTATAAAACCTATAGTCTCATTCTCCTTTTAATCGCTATTTTCAAAACATTTAGTCGATTTTCAAATCGATTTGCTGAATTAAATTCCCTTTAAAATAAATTCCTTTACTTACCTAAATTTATTCCAAAAACCCATTTATTCCAAATTCACTCCTTTATTCTGATTTAAAATCTTATTTAAATCTAAAATACCAATTTCATACTTTATTTCAAAATTCTCCTTTTATTTTTCAAACTCATTTAAATCTTGAATTTTAAAAATATAAACTCCTTTGTACTTAAAAATCAACATTTCTTAAGTCATTAACTTTTAAAATCCTTTAATTCACATTTATCCAAGACTCTATTCTTTTCCATATCCGGAATTTATTAAATAGGATCGAACTATTATTTTCCCGATTCTTCTTTTTTAAATTTAACCATCTTTACTATAAACTTTCTTACTTCAAATTTTCCCTTTTTGTTGCCCTTTTAAAATTAAATATTTATATTTTCAAAATGCCATAATATATCCAGCAACATATTAACATCAAATAAATTAATTTTTCAACATAACATATCACATATTATTCAACATTTCATATAACTCAATATGAAAATAAATTTGAAATTTTTGAGGAATCCAGTTGGATCCCTCCAACCGGCTTCCCTGCATCCATAGATGTTAGCACAATATAAAAATGCCAATCCTTCGAGGCGAGATATCGCAGTATAAAGGGTCATCCGCTATTATGAGGGGCGCATAGGATCTTATCCTCTATATAATGCGGAAATATCAACCAGTCCAATACACACACACACATATACACTACGATATATAATATCACATCCAGACTGATAATAATTATCATTCAATCAATCAACCAATAATTTAATTTTAACTAATTAAATTCACTAGTAATCCAATTTGAGTGAGATTAACTCACCTTTTCCTTTTAATTTGCAATCCACTCCAAACCGGCTTGCCTCTCCACTATTTTCAGACTTTGTATAAACATTATATGTTTTATTATCATTTGAACAAAACGAATAATCATTTTCATTTTTAAATAGATTTAATTAGCTAATAATTTAACTTAAACTAATTTTCCTTTAAAATCCTTTAGTAACTAAAATAACATTAAACAAGCTAATCACCTTAATCCCTTATTTTAAAATAAATTAGTTTTGAAATATGTATATATGTTTTTATATAGATAATTTATATTTATATATTTTCCTTTGAAAACCATACACTTGAAAAAAATTATTTATATGGATTCAAAAATCTAATTTATATAAACTCTTCAACCTTTAAAATTCCTATATATTTTTTAAAAATCTATTCTATATATAATTTTTCATGTTTACATATATATATATATATATATATATATATTAAATTAAAATAGGCATGTGTGTATATATATATATATTTATATTTATATTATACTTTTTCTTTATAGTACACATAAATATAGATTTAAATATTAAGAGCGGTACTAATTCTATCTTACTGCAAAAGTTTTTTTTTAAATCAACAACCCAGATTCAGAAATTAGATTAATTACAAAATAAAACCTTACTGTTATATTATCTACTAGCATATATATTAAGACTAAAATAGGGTTACCTTACTGCCTCAGGTCCCCCTAACCCTAGCCTCAACATCGGCCGCTTCCCCCTCGTGACCTCCATTCGCGACCATCCTTCGCTTATCGAGCCTCCAGCTTTTCGCAAAACCCACTGCGCCGCTTATCGCCTTGCCGCTACACCCTTACGCACACGCGCCTCTAGCGCGACCCCACCCAGCCTCGATTCGTTCGCCCTTTAATCGAACAACATCACTGCCTTACCCCCATTGTCTCATTTGCTTCCGACACTTACGAGGCTCAGTACGAGGCCATGGCGATTTGATCGGTTATTATATTCGAATGGTTCACCAATTTTTTATCTGGAGATCGATTTTGACTCCATTTTTTAGTAACTGAAGTGAATTTGTTTTCTTTTGAGAAATGGAGAAGGATACGCTGAGTTTATAAAAATGAAAATGAGGGGAAACACAATGCGATGTTACCTTGCCTGCAACCCTATGCAATAATAGCTACAGTATTCTGTAGAGGAGACAAAAAGCTTTGATGTGAAAAGTATTTCATCGGGTTGACTAGAGTATAAATGTATATATTTTTAATTAAATTTGAATCGTCTCGATAAATGAAACTCAAAATCTCGACCTCCTATCTAGGCGTGCCGCTAGACGTTTATAATGTTATACGCCTATTTCAAATGCAATGGAAAAGGTTTGAGTCCTAATTCGATCGTATGAGGAAGATAGCTTTTTGGATCAAATTAATATATTGAATTTCGATTATAAATATCAGTGCGTTTATATATCGTACGACCACATAACTACTCCAAATGCTACGTAATTTGAAATCCAATAATAACACACTATTACGAATCCAGTAGAACTAGTTTCATCGAATTCTGAGACCATGCCTCGGAAGGCATTTTTAAATGTCAATTTAAATGATATATTTTCAAAATTGAGCAAAACACTTTTAAATTCGATTTTAAAAGTTCTATTAGCTTCAGTATCATTAATATGAATTTTATAAGCCTTTGAAATATTTTTAACAAGCTTGAAACTCCAGATTTCATATTTTACCCAATTTCCAATTATTTAATTCAATAGTTTAATTACCCAATAAATAGTTATATTTGAATCCAATTTAAAAATCTACACCTGAATATTTAAAATCAATTAAATATTCCAATTTCAATGTTCAAATTTCCAGGTCGTTACAACGAATCTCAGTTATTTTCTTAATCTCATAAATGTAACATTAAATTTCATTTAGTTGTAATTGATTTCCCATTTTAATTTAATATACCAAATAAATAGGTAACTTATAACAATCATTACCATAACTTTTAATATGAATTCATTATTCACAAACAAATGTAACAATTCTTATATATTACGGGTTTTATTCAGTTACCAATTATTTTATACTATTTCATAAATGAATTGAATATTTACATTTTGTTTTCCTATATTCACTGTATAACTAGCTATAACCTTTACATTATTTCAATTGATTGGAATTCCATTCAAGTTGTTTATAATTAACTTTAATCGACATTGTTACTTTTCAATATTAGTTATTCTTTCAATATTTAATCACAAAAAACTAATTAAATTAACCATTTTAATGATTGAAAATTATGGGTCGTTATAATCGCTTTCCACCATTCTCTACTGCTCTCTACCATTCTACATTGTTCACTGCTATATGTAATTGCTCTCCACCGCTATCCAATGTTCATTATTGTTCGCTGATGTTCACTACCACTGTATGCATGTTGTTCTTACTAATTATTTTGATTTGCGCTTGCCAACCACGTGTCTTTCTGCAATATATACGATCTTGCATTTTTGAAACATATGCTCATGCACGTGCTTAGCACGTGCCATTGTGACTCGTTAATAAGTGGGTTCTTATTAAAGGGTCTTTCAGTTCCAGCTAATAAATTTCCAAAATAAGTGAACCTTCTTTTATTTACTTCATGTTTTAACTGATAATAAATTACCATGATACCCTTTACAGTTTCCAGAATATATCAAACATTCTCAATCCATTTACATTTTTTGAACCTTTAAAATCTTGACCATTCAAAAATTTCTAAATCTAACAACAAAATTCTTCTCAATTCAAGTATGCTCATGCTTTAAAATATAGAAAATCAATCAAAACAACAAATAAGATATTAATTATTTTTACCAATTTACCCAAATTATCGACTATACTTAATGCATTTGGCGAATTTGATACTAAGAACATGATACCCTTTGTAGTTTCCAGAATCTATTCAAACATTCTCAATCCATTTACATTTTTCGAACCTTTGAAATTGTGACCGTTTAAAATTTTCTAAATCTAACAACAAAACTCTTCTCGATTCAAGTACATTCATGCTTTAAAACATAGAAATCGATCAAACAACAAATAAGATATTGATTATTTTTACCAATTTTCCCAAATTACTTCAAACCTTATGAGAAATCGACTATGCTTGAAGCATCTGTCGAATTTAATACTAAGAATATGATTTTATGCATTTTGTTTTGGGAAATAGTTCATAATAATATTGTATTAAACCTAAATATACCAAATCATCATACAGATATAACTCGTTCCAGACCATTTGCTTCCACTTTTGTTTTCACCTACAAACTTACCAATACATATAATAAACGAAAAAAGGTGTCAACTATGTTTGGGGTTGTGTCGATTACTATACACCTTAACCACAAGGGAACCATGGACTATTGTATAAAAAAGACTATCTACATACCCATTTTGAAAATCAAGCACAAATGGTTCTGTTTTCTACTCTTTGGCTTCATCTAAATACTTATTAGTACATAATAATCATAATTTAATCACCCATCCTTTTGAACATTTTAAATCGACAATAAACCACACATGTCGGACTCAAACCATTCAAAAGGGAGGATTGTTATGGGGTAAATAAGACAAAAGAAGAGAAAAGAAAGAAAACAAAACGCAGAATCTCACAAGGAATAACAAAATATAATAATCAAATAAACAGTTCAAGAAGCTATTTTACAAATAACTTTTGATTACATTTTTACAACACATCGAAGTTATACATGCAGCAGGAATAAATAAAGAATGCATCGGAACAACATGATGCAGTGGGGTAAACAATAATAAATAGTAGGCACTCCGTCTTCATACTCCATATAAAATGATCCTCAATACTCTTAAAAGCTCAAAATGACCCGAGCATAATGTAAAGACAAACAGTCGAGTTAGAACAAAAGATCTTATGTAAGTTAAATCATAAATAATAAATATGAGTGTAATGGCTTTAGTGATGTTTATGAGATTTTACATCTCCTATCCAGTATCTAACATGTGTACAATAACTTAAGAGATGTTCAGGATTCCATCTCCTAAAGGATCCGTTAAACTATCTACATACATAGTACAATATGCTATTATAATATGTCTACAGTAAAGTATTAAAATAGCGTTAAGGTCTTACCCATATCCCCCTTAACACATTTTATATAAGTGTCAGTCTATACAGTACTGTAAACTCCACCGTAAACTGTTGGGCTATCAGGGAGCACTCCATAGGTACAACACAAACCAAACTCGTAATGGACTCGACAAGGCACATGAGGTAATTCTCAGGGTAGGATACTACCGTTTGGCAGATCTGAACTGGTGATAACACATAACAGCTATTACCGCCCACCTCGAGACACACTCCCATAATCAAATCGTAGGGAGGCTACCAAATCAATCACAAAGTAACAAATATGGTATTGAAAAAGCATGCTCGATCGGGGGTGCGACTCCACTTGGCTCGGTGTGACTCCTATTTTAGTCATATCAAGCTGACCCTAGGGGGTCAGGGCTGCGTTCATACCTCATACAGTAACGTTCGCCAGACCATCCTACTTCATTCTGGATTTTCCACCATGTACACAGTTGTTAAATTGGTTTTCGGTATTGGCAAAGAGTATGACAATATCTGATTCCGGACTCTTTAATAATCAAACGCTTATTTCATACCTGATGATTCTTTTACATTTCCAAAAGCGATTCATAATTGATATCAAAATATTATAGTTACTTCAAATCAAATCACTTTCGAAATCATATTCAATTTCGAAATCATATCACTTTCGAAATCATATCCATAGAATAGGTTAAACCCTCATTTCAGAATCATCATATTTACTCAAAATATGTTATTTCACTGAAAAATATCATTTCAAATTCCAACGTAGGTTATAACATTGTTTAACCATATTCACTTTTAAATCAAGGATTTAAATATAAACGATTCAACCTTACACCATTTGAATTTTAGAAAATAGTTTGAATAATCATAAATAGTTTAAATAGTTTAAAATAGTTTTAATAGTTTAAAATTATCTTTAAATAGATTAAAATAGTCTAAAAATAGTTTAAAATAGCTTTAATAGTTTAAAATTGCTTTAAAATAGTTTTAATATATTTAAAATAGTTTAAAATATATTTAAAATAGTTTTAATAGTTAAATTATTTTTAATAGTTAAATCGGTTTTAATCGTTTAAGGATTTTAAAATAGTTTAATATAAAATGGTTTGATTATTGGAAACGGTTTATATAGTAAATATTTTTTAAATTCTAGATAATATAAATTTCAAAACAATAGATTTTTAAACAGTTTATATTAAATAATTCATTTTGAAATAGTATCAAATCAAACAGTTTCTTTCATTTCAACAAATCTGGACCTTATCTAGATTTCAGATCAAGAAAACTAAATTTTAAACTTTCAATTCAAATTCTCATTAAAACCATTTCAATTTATATTGATTTCAAATCCATGTTTGAACTACAAATTTAAAACACTTCAAATTCGATAGATTTCAAAATTCAAATATTCAACATTACAATAACTCAATTTTGATAAATTTCATTTATGAATCAAAATTCAACATTAAGATTTAAATTTAAATTCTTTAAACAATTCATCTAAACCAATTTTAATTTCAACATTTAAAGCTTGAAAATAATTCAGTTCATATAAATCAAATTTTATTTCATAATATCATTTGATTGGATTCAAAAATTTAAGGATTTAAAATCATTTAATTTAACCAATTCGGTGTCTGTATATAACTTTCTATCCTATGGTCACGTGATACGGATATATATGATTTCAACCCACAATAATCTAAATTTACGGGTATATATCATTTCAACCTGCAATCCCGAGTTAAAATTCAAAATCCATAAAATTGCTCGAATTTATCATTTCAACCCATTACGATTTTTCCCTAATCTATAGATCATTCGGGTATGTATCATTTCAACCCATAGTGATTTTCCTAACAATACTAAGGAAACTTACAGTATGATAACAAGGTATAAAATAAATATAATATCCAATCATCCAGACATCAACATTAAACATCCATCACAAACGTCATTCAATTTAACCAATAAATCACAACAATTAACTAGTTATCATTAACAGGTATTTAATTGGCAATTAAAAATTAAGTATTAAATTAAATGGTGATTAAATTCAATAAAATTTAGATTTAACTGGAATGACAATTTGAATATACCAAACAGCAAACAATTAAATTATAATCACATCAAATATTTAATTTAACTAACATAAGATAGTTTAGTACTCGTGAGTGGGTTAAA
Organism: Allium cepa; assembly: GCA_030765085.1. NCBI lineage: Eukaryota > Viridiplantae > Streptophyta > Magnoliopsida > Asparagales > Amaryllidaceae > Allium > Allium cepa. The sequence continues at coordinate 395,701,689 of CM060938.1, read as the reverse complement.
ACACCCACCTTTGATTTTTCGTCGAACTAAAACACAAATAAAGGCCCAAATTTGAACCATCGTAGAATTCAACTAAACCAGTTTTATAATGTCCGAAATTTCGATACGATCACAATGGAGAAAACCGCACGTAAATTCGACTTCGTATGGAAAAATTATTGATGTTAGAAGATTAAAATTTAGATTTAAATTAAAATTAAATAAAAGGGAAAACCCAAAATTTTCTTACCTTCTAAACCCTAACCCCATCAGACAATCTCAAGCATGAACAACCCAATCCTATCAAATAACTGCCATCCCCTACGCACTCAATGTCGCCGTTGGGTCAGTCGCGACCACGACCCAAGCCTACCCACCTCAGGCCGAGCTCTCCTAGTAGGCACGACCTCTCCGCGTCGACGAAGGACGTCCCTCAAAAGTTGGCCGTCGCCTACATAAAAAACCCTGATTGAATTATTCACTCGATCCAACCATGCATCAATTCGGCGAACGAGCCACCCCGATGCACTCCCCACCCCGATGTATGGGTGTAAATATGACTGCATGTGTATATATATATATATATATGACTACGTATATGTGTCTGTGTAGAGACATATATCTCTGTTTCAAATTACAGGTTTAAAAACCTTTCAAAATTCAAAATCACTTTAAGTAATCTCTGATAGGCTTTGGTTTCCAAACAAAATATGTTTTTTTAAACATAAATTAAGATTTAAAAATATATTTAAGTAAAACAAGTTTGCATATCTCTGGAAATCAAGAAAATATAGTAGAAACTTAAAACATGTTGGAATTCAAGCATCATTTTTTGATTTACTTATATAATCTTAATCACCATCAAGATTCATAATTGTTAAGAGTTGAATCATAATTTATAGTTTGGGAATGAGAGAGATAATCAGAGTTGACCAGAAAATGGACTTTGAGTTATTTCTGGTGATCAGTGAACTCGGGGTGGTCAGGGTATCTACTGGATGTAGAGGGAAGTTGGGTGGTCTCGGCAAAAATGGTAGGAGGATGTTTAAGCCACCGTGGCGACGGCGTTTCGTCGAAGTACGGTTTTAACCCAAATTTTGGTTGTGGCTAGAAAATTGGCTACAGTGTTGTCTCTAGGGCATCGGGTTTCATCGCAGGCTGGGGGATGGAAATGTGGGGCTTCGACGAAGTTGTGGCTAGAGATTCATGATCTCTGGTGGTTGGAGTTGTCATGGCGAGGGTGATTTGGGTCGATTAGTTTTGCTCCAGTGGTGCCTGAAAGCTCGTTTTCGATTTTGGTTTTGTGGTGGATTTCTAGGTGGTCGAACACTTTGAGTAAGTAGTCGTCATCATGTGAGGAGTGATCGTCGATGGTTGGAGATGTGGATTTCGGTGTGCACGTGCACGGCGAAGCCGGGGTGTTCGAGTTTTAGAGAAGGTGTTTGAATCGAAGACTTGGTTGGGAAAAACTCGCGTTGGCTCGAGTCTGGCCTCGGGTATGATCGCGTGAGGGTAGCAGGATTTAAAATATTTGAAAAGAAAAAAAAGGAAAAATAAATAAATAAAGAGGTGGCTCGGGTAGATTATGGCTTTTACTCGAGAATTTTGTAGATTTACTCAGAGTTTGACTTGGGTAGTTTGAAATCATTCGAGTTTGTATTAAAAAAAATTGACTTTTAAAATAAAATAAGTTTTTTTTCAAATTTTAAATCTAATCAAGTTTTAAACATTTTCTTAATTAATAATAAATGTTTTTTTACTAGTTTTGGTTATTTAGTTAAAGTTTTAAAAATAATCATTTTAAATTAATTAAGTTCAAATGTTTTACTTCTTTATTTAAATGAATTCTTAAGTTTATTTTAAATAAACTTAATGTTGTAATTAAGAAGTTAATCGAAAGAATAAAATGTTTAGTTGTAAATTAACTTAAAAACCTAAGTTAATTTATTGATTAATAATAATTTTGTTTCAAAGATCAAAGATTAAAGATTTAAAGATTAAACATTTTTAAAGTTAATTGATGAATAATTACTTTGTGAAATTGATTTAAAAGCTAATTACTTTGTGTAATTAAATTAAAGCTAATTACTTTATGTAATTAATTTAAGGCCAATTAATTATTGTGATTAAATTAGAGAATGATTAATGTAATTGATAAAAATATTTATTAATTAAGGGTAATTAATTACTTAAAGATAATTACTTATTGAAAGTAATTAAGGATAATTAATTAATGATTAAGGTTGATAAATCAAGTGGTTAAACAAAAATTAATTCAAGGATAATTAATTTATGTGATTAATTAATTAAGTTAATTAATTTGCGGATAATTAATTAAGTTAAAGGTTAATTAATAATGAAAATGATAAAGGAATGATTTATTAATTAAGGGTTAATTAATTAATATAATTAAGGATAATTAATTAAAGAATAATTAAATGATTAAATGTTAATTATTCAATAATTAAAGGTTGTTTGATTTATTCATTAAGGATGATTAATTAATAATTAAAGGTTAATCAATTTATTATTAAAGGAAAATTAATAAATGATTAAAGGACAATTAATTAAAATGGTTTGTAATTAATTAATGTTAATTAACCAGGATTAATAATTTATTCATAAGTAATTAATCTGGTTTAAAATTAATCAGGTGATTAACTGATCTTGCTTATAGATGTTTGCATTGTATTGAATGCCTTGAATTGTTTGATATCCCTGATGTGTGATGCTCTGTGATATGTATTGTTTTGATTTGAGCTGTGATGAATGTAATTTATTTATCTGTGATGAATTTATATTATTTATCTTGAGGAGATTTGAAGAAAAGGTTTTGGGCTAAATCTGTGAATGAAGACAGTGGTGAAGATCGGGTATTTTCGAGAACGAAAGAATTACATGTCCAATGTCTCTGCACTGAGTACCTACGGTATAGAGATCTCCATATGTGATGGGGAGTCCGATCAGGATTGTGAATACCCGGATTTGCAAGGGCTTTTTGAAGTGCCTTCGGTTCCATTCGAACCCGGAACGGACTTGTATGGATGTATGTCTGATGTTACACTTTGAGATGTAAAGATGGTTTCTATCAAATACATTTCTGTTTGGTGGCGAAGGATGTATTCTCTTAGCTTAACACCCTTCTTTGAGACGTACGAGCTCAGAGGTTATGTAGTTGATGGTTACTATTGATATATTCCCAATTTGGTAATGTGGCATGCCAAGTGTTGCTGATCATTTGTCGATGAAGCATGACTTTTATGAAAAGCGTAGCTTTTTGAACGAGACTTCGTCGAACCTCACAACCTGGAAATGGTCGAAACAGGAAGAATGCAGCAAGGTTATAAGGGTCGCACCCTTTAGGGTATGTCCATTTCCTTCTGGAAAATGGTGGTATCATGGTATGGAGCCTAGATATTTAACCTATGTGGTTGTTGAAATTTGTTGGCGTTGAGGGCCCTCGGACAAAGGTCGGCAACGACCGGGGGATGGCATACTCGTGTCAGTAGTTACCTAGTTACGGAGATAACCCGGCCTTGTGTTGGCAGAGAACTGGTTAAGTTCTTAGGGCATCCCTCCAGAGGCGTACCCATGTGGTGGGGAAGTTCTTTAGCTTAACCATTTGTTGGAAATCCAATCATCCAATACGCGCCTTGTATGGTTTTAGTTGTAGAACCTGCCGTTTAACATGGTAGCTATAGTAGGCATACTATAATGGTACGTGTGCTGGCTAAGATTAATATTATACTCGCAAATGTTTTCTGCACTATGCACTAATAATAATATCAAAAGGATTTTGCGTATCAAGCATGTTTGACTATCATAAGGAGAAATCTCCTCCAATTGTGCACTTGCATTGTGTGTGTGCGTGGAGGCCATATGGTAGTTTCATTTTCCAAAAAGCATAGCGGATTTCAATTTTAAATTCCTTTTGCTTGTTTTTGATCAAAATAAACTATTTTTGTTTGCTCATACCAGTCTCATGACTGACCTAGAGTTTATTATTCCCTTTCTAAACTCTGGGTGCCCATAATTTTCCACACAGGCAGCCTAGAGTCGGATTTTCAGATAGTCGGATAGTAGGTGTAACTTTTGGCAATCTTCAAAGTCTGCGGATTTGGCAATCGCATTGCGGACCGGACTTGCTTAAGTTCAGCATGATAGGATTTTGAGCTTTTGGATTGGGCTTTTGCTTTGGAGCATTAGAGGTGGGATGCAATCTATGGAGCTGTTTTGGTAGTCCAAGCAAGTTGAAGTTATGTTTCCGCTGTTATGTTCCGCTGTGGTGTATGTATATTTGCTCTAATGTTGGATAAATTATTATGGAGATGTTGTATTAATGGAGTTGTATCAATGATATTTGTTTTTTCTTCCTCTGCGTTGTTATACTTAATGTGTTATAAGCTTCGACGAACCAGATTTGACGTTCGAATCCGTGGCATTCAAATACGGGTGATGTATTTGGGTGTCGATTTTCGAAGGTCGAGTCAGTGTCGTTACATTTGGTATCAGAGTTGAAGGTAGAGTAAGAACTTTAGATCAGGATATAAAACATTAGGTGACTCATTAGAGATAGGGTTTGAAATGCCTTAGAATGAGTATATCCCTAAGATATCCGTTCCTATGCCTCAGTAAATTCTCTTACTATTCACTGATAGTGAGTATGAGTGCAAGAGGGGGACGAGATAGGGGACATGGGAGTAACACTACAAATGGTCGATACCCAACAACAACAAGGAAATAAATTTTCCATCAATCTCTTTGTTCATTATCAGATATCAATTCTTTGATGGTTTCGTAGCAGGTACGAGAAGAAGCTTTAGTATGGTGGTGGCCCTGCGCATCGTTGAAAATAAAGTTCCCATTTCATATTCTCTTCGTCAGTTTCTTATCAGCTTTTCGATTTTAACTTTAATAAATTTTAAATTTTAGTTAAAATAAATTGATTAACAAAATATAAAGCTAAATTGATTTGTATCGATAAAACGATTTCAGCCAAAACCAAATTTGGAAATTTTGTTGTAATTTCTTGTGTGAATCCCACTCCGAAGAGGAACAACCTAGTATATACTTTAGGGTATTCCTACCTGAGTTTAGAATCCATTTGTCTATTCTTTGGGGTCTCGATTCATTCGAAGAACGGTTAGTTATCCCTTCAAACTAACCAGTGCCCCTGCATATTTTGTATATCAGATAACCCGAATATTTCGTGAAGTGTTGAATGAGTTTATTCTCATATTTACTGATGATATTCTGATTTGGTAAGCCAAATATAGAATAGATATTTAGCTTGATCTAGTAAACTAATTCTTTATCTCTGATGTATTCATCTGTTCTTTGTTTGTCTCCCTGTCTAGCAAATTTCGAGGATGAAATTTTCTTAAGAGGGAATCTATAACGATCTCGGTTTCGAGTAAAATTTAATTTGATAATCAATATAATATTTTGGATTAAATTGTAAATTAGTTCGAAATTTTCAAAAAAAAATAAATACGATATTTGTTTATTTATTTGTACATATGTATACAAATTGATTTTTAAATTGAATTTTGAATTTGAAACTCAAAAATAAATATTTTAGAAAATAAATTGAAATTTAATACTCTATATTTTAAGATTAATAAAATTTGTTTCAGAATTATAATATATATATATATATGTATATATTGATATGAAAGTTATATATTGAAATTAAAATAGTAAATTTTCAAAAGTTGTCTAAAGCTAAATTCTATATTTTGTAATGTACATATGTGTATTAAAGTGTTTTTGGTATTGGCAGAGAGTATGACAATATCCGATCCCAGTCTCTTTAACAACCAAATGCTTATTTCACACCAGATGGTTCTTTTAAATTTCCAAAACTATTTCATATATCAAAATATCATTTTCTCGAAACCATATCATTTTCGTAATCATATTTACTTTCGAAATTATATCACATTTGAAATCATATCACTTACGAATTCATATTTCCAAAATAGATTAAATCCTCATTTAAAATCATCATATTCTTCAAATATGTCATCTAAATCCCTACTTATGTTATAACATTATTTAATCGTATTCTACTTAAAAATCAAGGATTTAAATATAAAACTTTCACTTTACAAAACCTAAAATTCAAAAAATAGTTTAGATAGTTTAAAATAGCTTTAAAAATAGTTTCAAATAGTTTAAAATAGATTAAAATAGATTAATAAAGTTTAAAATAGATTAAATGAATTAATATAGTTTACATAGATTAAAATAGATTAATATAATTTAAAATAGATTAAAATAGTTTAATATAGATTAAAATATATTAAATAGATTTAAAATAAATTAAAATACTTTAGAATTTTGATTTAAACCAATTTTCAATTCCAACCTTCAAACTTGGATTTTCAAAGTAATTCAATTTATATAAATCAATTTCCTTCGAAATATCATTTAAACTAATTCAAGATTTAAGGGTTTTAAAATCGTTATATTTAACCAATCTGGCGTGCGTATATAATTTTCTACCCTATGGTCAATTGTTACGGATATTTATCATTTCAATATGTAAAAATTTAAATTTACGGGTATATATTATTTCAACTCGCAATCCCAAATTTCAAATCAATGAAAATCGCTTGGGTTTACCATTTCAACCTATAACGAATTTCTTCTATTCTATATGATCGTTCGTGTATGTATCATTTCAACCCATATGGATTTTCTAACAATAACTAAGGGAACTTGCAGTGTTATAACAATATAAATATAACATCAAATAATCAAATATCAACAATTATACATACATCACAATCATCGCCCAAATCAACCAATAAACATCAATAGATAACTGATTATCATTAACTGGTATTAAATTAAAAATTAAATTCAATATCAAACTAAACGATGATTAAATGCAATAAGAGTCAAATTTAACTAGAATGACAATTTTAATATACCAAACATCAACCAATCAATTCCAAATCACATCGTAAATTCAATTAACTAACATAAGATAATTTAGTAGTTATGAGTGGGTTAAAACACTCACCTTATGGATTTCCCTTTTCTAGTCAGATTTGGATCCGCTACTACTTCCTCCTTTTGATTTGTTTCCTTGCTATCTTAATCTTCCATTTTTTATAGAAAGTTTTGGAAGAGACAGAGAAGTTTGTATAGATCCGGATTTGAAGAAAAGAATTTGGAAAAAGAAGAATGTTTGGAAAAGAAGATGAAAATTTAAATAAGATGAGGAATTGAAAAGGAAGAAGAAGATTTGAAGAATAAGAATAAGTAAATGGAAGCTTTGGAAAAAAGATTTAAGGAAGAAAAAAATGGTGGGGGATGAAAATGAAGAGAGAGAGAGAGAAAACGAGATGAAAGTCTATTTGGAGGAATGAAGCTACAGAAGATGAGATTTGAAAAATGAAATGAGGTTATGGGGTAAAGATGGAAACAAATGAAAAGCTAATAATGTATATGTAAAGAAACCAGTAATTGAAATAAAGTAAGAATATGAATAGCCTTAAAATGGAAGTATTGAAAGAGATAAAGTAAAGGTATAAGGATACGAATAAAGATTAAAATAAATCTTCTGTTCTTTAATATGAAGCTTCATAAGAAAGAGTTGATAATGAAAGGAAATTACAAGAACTAATAATGCACGAACAAAATAAACTTCAAAAGCGGAGAATAGTAAATGCTAATTAGATGGCTTGAAAATTAATTGGATGTTCGCATTAAAAATGGAAAAGGAAAAAGGAAAAAAATTCAGCTAAAGCACTTGAAAGGAGCAAACGAACGAATGAGAAACAAACGAAAAGAATGAGGCAATTATTAATTAATAAGAAAAAAAAGAGTATTCTAATAATTAAATGACGCTCAAACGAAACCCACACGAAGAACTTGAAAAGGAAAAGAAAGAGAGTGTGGATGTGATAATAAACGTAAAGTAAATGAAGGGACCACTTATATACTATAAACAAACTTTGGGATCCAAATTTCAACACTTACTCCTATTAATTCACTTCAACAAATCCAAATATACATATATTAATCATTTAATTCTTTATTAAAACATTCGTTTTACGTTAATATATATGTGCACATTCCATTAGCGCGATCAATCAATTAATGATCAATCAATCAATTAGTCTATTCACTTATTTATGTTACCCAAACCAATTTTATTAATTAATGAACATGTATCTTTCTATGCATTATAAAATGATTTACTTTAATTTTTTAAATATTGTAATGGTCATATTGATGTAACAAACTTACAAGTATTAACCATATACGAAATGGAAAAATAAATATACGTGAACATGTGTAGTTAACGTACAATTTTTAATTAAAGGTGATTTTAATTAATTCCACAACATTTACACAACCATGAACCCTCTGATATATATTTAGAAATTTGGATATTATTGTTTGTGTGTATTATCCTAAAATTCAAAAAAATTTCCCAAAATCATACTTATTCAAAATGAAAATTTTATGTTTATACATCTCAAAACATGCAATTATCTTAAATAAAATGTTCAGTCCATGTTTGACACAAAATGCAAGTTTCTATATTAACTCATTCATTATAATTTCATTTATGTTTCCTTTAATTGAAGCATTTTAATTAATCTAATTCCAATTCATTTCATTACTAATTTCAACAAAATATAATTATAAACACTGTTTTCTTTTCATTTATACCAATTCAAACATGTTTTATAAAATTTCATACAACAAAATATATACATTATTTACAAAGTAATTGTTTTTATCTTAATGAAAATCAACTTCTCCAAGATGCATTTCAAATAACAAATTATGTTATTTTTTCATTAAAACATTCACTCCATCCATTATTCAAATTGAACATTTGTTACTCCGGTTAAAAGAAAACATACAATTTATTCTTTTCAAGTCAAAGTTTAAATTTCACTAAAATATTTGCCTTAATTTAATTTAAAATGTAAGTTCTTATGTTGAACTTATTACTTACAATGCACTTGTCTTTTTTTTCCAATTAAAGGATTCCAACAACTATTATTGCAGTTTATATTCAATATTAGATTTCAAACGAATTCTCATTATACCACAACTATTTGTTGTTCATTTCATATTCCAACATTTAGTTCTTAAATTATTCCATTCTTTTTTTGACGTCTATTATTACAATCAATCATTACCCAATGGGTATAGTTATGCGACGACCCGACTTCCTATCTCCAGGAAATCGCGTTGCCGATGAAGAAAGAAAGGGATAGAAGAAGAAAAGAAAGAGAAAGAAGAACACAACAACAACAGATAACTCACAGCGGAACGAATAAATATAATATATCACATAGAATATTACATAGTATCAGAGTACATCAGAGTTACACATCTTATACAACACATATTAGACAGTTATATACATCTGTCTAATTCATACAACTCAAGTATACAAGACACAGATACAACATACACAGCGGAAACATAATATCTACACGTGGAAGCCTCCTGCTCCATAACTCCTCCAGAATTCGTCAAGCTAACCTGAATCACTTGACTACTCATATATAATATGAGTACCCAAGAGTTTAATAAAACAGAAAATAAACACTCGGGTCAGACAGGGGTCTGGTGTGAGTAAACGGTTTAAAATTGCTTAACTTTAGAAAACCTTTGAAAGAAAAGGTATCACGTAAGACTTCCCACACATAAACATGGAAAAGTTTTTACCTTACGCTAACCAAAACATTTGATAGGAAATCCAGTGATATTATAATAGTGTCTAGGGTTTTCAAGTAAATATGAAATAGCCGAAATTGTTACATTCATTAAATTCCAGCTACTAGCCACGAAAGTGGGTAATACAATCAAAACCGTAGGGTCTCGTAGGGAAAATTGGTTTCCATCAATGGCAGGGCTACTGGGGTACCGCCCGTCACAGTACGTGGCCTAGATCAACGTACCGAGGATTACTCCCTTCATCCCCTGCTACACAAGGCCGGACCCATTCCTTACTGAATAGTTCCGAACAAGACTACCCCGTGGTTGGCGCGACCAACCACCCACACAGCCGAATAATAAGGGACTTCTAGACAGGGGTAAATCTCACTCTCAAGTGGGGGCTACCCACGAAGCCTTGGCGCACCTCCCCTGTTTTAGCCATTCCCGGTTGATGAGGCTTGAGGCTGCGATTACCTTTATAGAACACATCACTTAGAATGCTCATCGTCCGCCTGACGATGTGTTGAAAGCATTCAATCCATACAAGTTCGTTCCGGGTTCGAACGAAACCGAAGGCACTATCTCGTTGCACTCGTTTTGGAACCACCCTCGGAGTCAACGACCATAGCCCTTGCACTCTGATTCTCCATCTCGAATCTATAAGCACTATTCCGTCAAACTCATTACGGAATCACCCACAGAGTTATACTGACGTATAGCTCTTACACCTCGAGTCTTCACTCGCTCCACTTGGATTAACGACCTAACGTTTAATTGGGATCGATGTGGTTTTCGGAATTCCAAATATGGAAACCCGATCCCGGTCTCACCGAAACCAAACGCCATTTTAATGTCCAAGTTGTACTTAAGGGTTTAAACAGTTTAAACTTATATACAGGATGATATAATAAACAGATAGATGAATAACATTATCACAACAGATAATCATATCAAACATTCATCTCATAAACAGCATATCACATAACAGATATATCCAAATCATCCAATATCAATCAATATCCAAAGCAGAATTGATTAACTCCAAATCAATTTAATTAACCTATAATTAAATTAATTACTATCTTTTAATCACTTGGATTATCCTAATCCTGCATCATTTATTTATTACAAATCAAATTAAATTAATCATCTCTTAATGATTATCTTTAATTAATCTTCCTTGATTAATTATCTTTAATTACATTCAAGTAATTATCCTCAACCATATTCAGTAATTAACCTTTAATTACTATCATTAATTACAATAATTAATGATCCTTTATTAATTAATTAACTATAATTAATTACATTAATTCTTAATTAATTACAATTAATTAATCATACTTTAATTAATTACTTTTATTAATCAACCCTGATTAATTCATTAATTTAATAATCCTTATTAATTAATTAACCTTTTAATTAATTAAATAATTAACTTATAATTAATCATCTTATTAATCTTTAAACAGTAATTAACAATTTGTAATTACTTAAATTAATTAATTAACTTCCAAATTAATTAACTCTAAATCAATTATATTAATCCTTAATTGATTAATCCATTTAATTAATCTTTAATTACTTCATTAAGTAATTATTATTCAATTTAATTAACAATTAATCCTTAATTAATTTCTTAATTAATTAATTACATTTTAATTAATTACCTTTAGTAATTAATCTTAAATTAATCTTATTCATTAATTAATTACCTTAATTAATTAACTAAAATAAATTAAGTAATTAACTCTTAATCTTACATAAGTAATTATCTTTAATTACTTCATTAATAAACCTTAATTACTTCCTTGATTAATTACTTAACAAATAATTAATTCCATCATTAATTAATTCTTGATTCTTTAATTAATTAATTACTTCATAAATAATTAATTTTAAAACAATTATATTAATTAATTCTTTAATTAATATTATTAAGTGATTAACCAATAATCACTTTAACTAATTACTCCATTATTAATTACTTCCATAAGTAATTAACCTCCTTAATTACATTCAATTATTAATCATTAACTACTTCATTAAGTCATTACACTTAATTAATTATAATTAAGTGATTATTTAAAATTAAATAAATAATTAACTAATTATTTAAAATTAATTAAACAATTAATTAATTAACTTCTTATAATTTCAAAATCCTTAATTAGTTAAGAAAACATTTATTGTTAATTAAACTCTTTACTTATTAATAAATCATTCTAATTAAGTATTCTTATATTCATAACAAAAATGAATTTTAATCATATTTATCTTCATAAATAAGTTATTTGAATTAGTTCAAATTTTCATAATTTAAACAAAACTATTCAATTTGGTTTACCAAAATTGTTACTTTACTTCATTTGAAAAAACATTCAGAAGACAAATTTTTAAAATCTAAAACACTTTAAATTTTCTCATTCCCACTTCTTCATTTTGAATAAAATTTGAAACTCAAGTTTAAACATTACTTTAAATTTTGCTTAAAACTTTTAGTTTAATATTTACATTCAAAACACTTCTTTAAAATTGGATTTCAAATTTAATTAAGATAATCACTTTCAGAACAATCATCTTAAAATATATGAACCTGAAATATAAATTTAATTTACATTTTTAAATGTTTTGTTTGCCTTTATTTTAGAATAACAAATTCAACTTTGAAAATTGTTTCTTATATAAACTTGTTTACAAATATTGAAGCTTGATTTTTCAGACATTCAATTTTGAGTTACTTTTATTGCTCGTCTTCAATTTATTCAATAACAGGTTTATAGCTCAGCAACATTATCATTTAAGCTACAGTAATTAAACTAACACATCACCCTATACCCAAGTAAACCCAGCAGCACACCCAAATCAAATTCCTTCGAGTCGCACGCGAGCACAACCCGAGACCTTCCCCGAGTCTCCACCCAGCTACCCCGAAGACAACCCTACATCAAGTCACACGCAAGCTCACGCGAGCTACTTCGAGTTGTTCCTGAAACGTACGCAAGTTCCTTCGAGTTTTCCCTCGTCTTCTCCAATCGAACAGCTCCCCTGTACAAGCCGTGCACACCCACGTTCATGTGCACCTAGCACATCACCTCTGACCATGTTACGTCGCCGCAACTCCTGCCGCCGATCATATAACCACACACGAGCTCGAATCGAACCCAGAAACAATGAAAATTCGATCGTATCAAAATATGGTCATCACGCTCGAAAGCAACTGAAGATCACAGTCCAAAACCCACCCTCGGCCGACGAACTCGCCGCCGTTGAACTCGCCATCACTACCAATCGAAACCCACATCCATGAACTCCATCTCCACCAAAAATGAACAAGCTCGGTTCATCATAATCATCACAGTGCCAAGCCAAACATGCCGAAAACAACTGTGGGCTTAAACCCTATTTTCCTCAATTTTGAACCGATTACTAAATGAAAAATTTATTCAACATTTTTCCCATTATCTACAGCTTATATACAAGCTTCGATCCAAATTCCAGCTTCAAACATTTATTGGATCATCGGCAAATCACTAAACTCCCAATTTCATACAAACCCCAAATTCAAACCAATTTGTCAACTAGAAATTTCAATATTAGTTCCTAAATTCATTATTTGCTGTCACGATTCCAAACATATAATCCAAGTCATAAATCAAGATTTTTGATTTATCATGTATAACAGTACTTTTACTGTTATTCTATTTTTTTTTATTTGTAAACTAAAAATTTCACAAATTATTTTTAAGGTTACAATCAAACAATAACATGCATTTTCCATCTACATGCCAAGATCTAATATATTCTAGATGAAAGGATTTTGAATTTTCAGAGTAAAAACTAAACTCTGCTTAAACAACAGATTGTAAATTTGATTTACAGGCACTAATACTTGTTCTAATCATGCATTCATATAAACAGGTATTCAATATCAAAGCAAGAATACATTAGCAAGAATCCATTGCATGCATCATCATTCAACCATAGATTATATCAAAACTGTTTTTAAAATATAATTTACTCACCTGGATATTTTGCAGAACACAGAACATAGCAGATTAAATTCTTTTCCCACTTGAATCCTTAATTTGAAAAGCTTTTACTTGCTGATGTAAAATTCCCCTTTTGCATGCTTTTATTTTGTTAGCTTTTAAATCCCATTTGCAGGTTGATGTTCAGGTTGAAGTAGGATTTGAAATGCAGACCTTCATTTGCATGCTTAAATTACAGCTTGGTTTGAATTGCAGGTTGATTCATCCATTTAGTTGCAGATTTTTAATTTGCAGAAGACTTCATTTTTGCAGTTTTTTTTTTTCAATTTATGTTGCAGATTTGATTTTTGCAGATTTGCAGATCTAATTCAAGTACAGGTTTAAAGTTTTGTTGATATGAAGAACTTGCTTTATAGATTCGAATTCAAGAGTAGTTGCCATTAATTTGAGTTAAGGAGTGGAAGCAAAGAAATGAAAGTGTTAGAAAAACTAATTTTGTTCTAAAGATGTTTATTAAAAATTAATATGAATAAATTGCCACTTGTTCAAAGAATTTACATTTGTCACATTACTTAGCCTAATGGGTTTACATGTGTTTATGATATGTCTTAGTATGATTACATATGTACATAAGTATTTTAAATAAATTTTTATTTAATTTAAATGATAATATAACTTACTTATTTATGTTACTTTATAAATAGATGCTTATATATATAAATATAAATTTACCTTTATAAGAAATGTTCTAAAAATAATTACAATATAAATATATCTTCTTATACATGTTATTTCAAATCTAAACACTTTTAAAGAAATAAAAAAAACTTAAATTAAATTCTCTTTTAACTATCATATTTTAAAACAACAATTATCTTATATTTTGAAAGCAAATAAATTAATCTTTATATTTTTAAAACAATTGAATTAATATTTAAATTAACTTTTGAAAACATTGATTCTAAAACAAAGCTTCAATTACAATATTCATTCATATCTAAATTGTCAATAGATTAAAATTAAATTTCAAAACAACTCAAACTATAACATATACGTACATATATATTATAATTTGAAAATTTATCTTTAATTTAAACAGAAGATATCTTATTCACAATATATATCAAATGTATATATTATAAATAGAATAAAAATTTTATTAGCTTTTGAAAAACAATTCTTATCAATTTTATTGCCAGATTATAAATTCATTAACCTTTAAAAGATTACATTAGCCAATTTTAAATTAAAATTACAATGAAAATTATCAAACCAGTTAAATTATTTACACAGATTATTAAATTCTTATTGCCCAAAATTCCGGGTCGTTACAAGTTAGCATTGGTTTATATCTTCTTACATTAATATTCTCCAATTTCATCTTAATTTACATTAACTTAATATATTTAATTACATTAAGTAGCAATTTATTCCAAATTAAATTCAATAGATTGATTAAATAGGTAACATATAACAATTGTCACCTTTTCTTACTTTAATCACACTTCTAAGTTATTATCTTTAAATAAATGTTATAACTACTTACACCACCCTGATTTTTCCCAATTACAATGAATTACATATTATTTCACTAATTAATTATAACATTTAATTCATTCCCTTATTTACCATTTATAACTAATTAAATTTCAATGGATTAGTTAACAATTTTTACAATTTTCCAATTCAAACACATTTCCCAGTTTATTGTTAACTAACAAAACAAATAATTTCACATTGATTTTATCTTCTTATTTACAATTTCTAACCAATGTAAATTTATAATTTATTACAATTATTTGAGATTTTTCTCAATTAGTCATTTATTATATTAAATTTACATTATTAAACCCTATTTCTTTATTTACAACCTATAATCAATTTTAACTTTATAATCATTTCAATTAATTGGACATACATTAAAGAATTAACCAATTGTCTTGAATTAAAAATTTCGACATTACATTCTAGTTATTTCTTATTAGTGAACCACAAATTTTAATTTCTTCCAATATTAGATTACAAAATCTTATTCAGTTCAATATTTTAATTATCGAAAATTACAGGTCGTTGCACTCTCCCACACTCAAAACTTGTAGTCCCCGAAAAGGAAAAGAAGGATAAGGAGGAATTAAGTAATCAATATATCTTGTTCAAAATATTAAATTTCTAAACGATTAATTTACATAATTAAATAATTTAAATAAAACATATCAATTCATAAACAATTAAATACTTTTATATCCAAGTTCAATAAAATTTGAAAAACATCCTTACTTTCACAAAAAATTCTAGGTCCAAAATTCATAGAAAATTTCAGCAGAGTCTCCTTTGTACGGAGAGGTTTAGGAGAAATAATAATATCAATAATAACAAAATGTACCACATATTTTAAAATAATATATCCCAAACCATGGAAAAACAATATAGTATCACTAGAAAACCGTAATCCGAGAACGTACCTATTTGTCAGGCAAACAACGCTTATTTATGAAATCAAAAACGGTAGCAATTGCTTCCATAAACCTATATTTCACTTATATAATCCAAATGAGCTAGAATTACACAAAGAGAAATATTTATGTTGTTTCAATCAATAACAACAAATCAATTCAACATAACAACAATTACTTACAAACAAATCATATAATTATCACATGCAGTCAAAGAAATCAATTATACATCAATAGCAACCAACAAATGGTTTGTTCGGGTTTAGAAATATTTAATCATATAAAATGAATAAATAAACTACTAAGTATACCATACATTCAACATTCTTGATAAAACTTACCAGATTATTACATCCTAAACAATTTGAAATATCACCTCTCCAACATCCCATAAACCAAACAACAAAGCATATAACACATAATTTAAGTTTACTCTTATTAATTTCCATTCACATCATTTACTGTTCATTTTTTTCCTCTTCATTCATACAATGCTCATTTTTATTAATTCACATTCATTACTTACAAAATTCATTTCCCATTTATTTATACGATGACATTTTCTCTTTTCATTACTTTACATTCATTATTTTTATTTCCATTTCATTTATTGGATTATCCATTATTAGGTAAGTTTCTTTACAATTTAATTCATCATTAATAGATATTCCCCTTTCACATTCATTTCTTTTATCTATAGTATTCACTTTTCTATTACATTCAATTAGTAGCACTTCAAACTATTAACTTAAGTTTATAACATTTTATAACATTAAAATTCTTATTTATTAAAATAATTATATTGAACACTCTCATTTCCTAAGTTTTACTTGTATAATATTCAATTACATATTCTTATTAACATTTCAACTTTTAATAGTTTGCTAAGTTATATGTGTGTGTGTGTGTATGTGTGCGCGCGTGTGTGCATGTGTGTTTTTTTTAAGAATCCAATTGAAAGTTACACAGTATCTCATTCACTTTAGTTAAAAAAATGTTTAATAATTACATCTTCTAAATTCATTATTCTTAAATTTATAAGTTTTCAATTTCTTATATATTTCATAGATCGCTTACATCAAATTTCTTATTTCTGTTTTAGAAGTTTCCAATTATTAATATAGCCAAGATTTCATTTCATTGTAGTAATTGAAATTTCTAATTTACAGAAACCTAAGAACTAAATATTGGGTTTCATTTTCAAATCATTTCAAAATAAAGAATATATTTATAATCATATCTCTTATATATATAAATCCTATTTAGAAATTTAAAATTAAGGTTTGTTACCAAAATAAGTGTGTAGTAAAACTATTATAGTGGCCTTCCCACTTTGAAACTTGAAAATGAACGTCGATGATGCATGCGCTCATCATCGAAATTATTTTCCAACGACAGAGTGGGGAGTACAGAACTTATTTCCTTTAAAAGTTCTTTTTTAAACTTTCTTTCAAATCATATTGAAATATTTATATCGTAAAATACTTCCAAATAATACTAATATTATATTCACAAATATTTCGAAAGAAATTTTCAAAATCCCAGAAGTTAAATTCTAAATTTTCAATTTATATTTACTTTACTTATAAATCCTATTTTACAATCAATGTTTATAAAATTTCACTACCTAACAAACAACATATTACATCCAACTATATCATTTATAAAAATTATCCTTTTATATACAAAATATGTACTAGGTAAAATTATTCATCTACCTATATTTCAAAAAAAATATTGTGTTGGTATGCCCTATTAAGAGAGAGCACATGTATATAATTTATTTTATTATATTACCTATTTACACATCAGTAATTAGAAATATATACAATTTAGAAATCCCTATTAATGTCATAGCATCCTATGCACCGACTGGAATTTATAAATACTAAGCAGAACAAATTAACACAATACAAAAATCTTTTATAACACTAAAAATACACTCTCTTATATATATATATATATATATATATATACATTCAACGACTCATTCTAGGGTATAATACACTATTTCTAATGAGTCAGACCCCACAAAGCTAAGATTATCGCTAAAACCAAACCACTGATACCAAATGTAATGACCTGTATTTTTGGACGGTTTAAATCGACGATAAAGCACACACGTTAGACTCAAACCATTCAAAAAGACAGATTATTATGGGGTAAATAAGAAAAATAGACAAAGAAACAAACAAACACATAATCTCACAACGGAACAACAAAATATAATAATCAAATAAACAGTTCATGAAGCTGTTTTACAAATAATATTAGATCACACTTTTACAATACAGAATGAGAGTTACATACAATAGAAATAAATAACAATGTAGCGGAATAACATAATGTAGTGGTATGAATATAATAAATAGTAATACTATTAAATCTTCATCCTCGTCCTCTAGAAAAGCGGTTTTCGATACACTGAAAAGCTTAGACAGACCCGAGCATAATGAAAAGACAAAACATTCAAGTCAGAACTAAAAGATCTTATGTAAGTTAAATCAATAGTAAATAAATATGAGTGTAATCGCATCGAAGATGTTTACGGGATTTGACATCTCCTATCCAGTATCTAACATGAGTGCAGTACCTTAAGAGATATTCGAAATTTCCGTCTCCTAAGGATCCATTAAACTATTTACATACATAGTACAATACGCTATTATAATAGTGTCTATAGTAAAATAAGGTATAAAATAGTTTTAAGGCGTTACCCATATCCCCCTTAACATATTTTATATGTTATCATAGTCTATACAGCACTGTAAGCTCCTCCGTGAGATTTACCCAGAGGGTACTCCATAGGTATGGTACAAAACAAACTTGTAGAAGACGCGATAGGGCATGTGAACACGACACTCGAGGTGATGCCAGGGTAGGACTCTACCGTTTTGCAGAACCGAACTGGTGGTAACGCATAGCAGCCACTATCACCCACCTCGGAACACATTTCCATAATCAAATCAAGGCGTGGCCACCAAATCAATCACAAATTCATAATATGGAATCGAAGAAGCATGTCCGATCGGAGGTGCAACCTCATTTGGCCCATGTATAGCTCTTGTTTTAGTCGCATCTAAGCAGACTCATGGGAGTCAGGGCTACGTAAATACCTCATACAGAATCAGACACCAAACCATCTACTTCATTATGTAATCTCCACCATGTGCGCAGTTGTCAAAGTGGTTTTCGACATTGGCACTGGGTACGATAATATCTGATCCACCCACTTTAACAACCAAACGTTTATTTCACACTGGATGGTTTTTTTAAATTTCCAAAACCGTTTCATATATTAAAATATCATATTCTCAAAACCATATCATTTTCAAAATCATCTTTACTTTCGAAATTATACCACGTTTGAAATCATATCATTTTCGAATTCATATTTCCAAAATAGACTAAATCCTCATTTAAAATCATCATATTCCTCAAATATGTCATTTAAATCCCTACTTATGTTATAACATCATTTAATCGTATTCTAAATTAACATCAAGGATTTAAATATAAAACTTCCACTTTACAAAACCTGAAATTCAGAAAGTAATTTTGATGGTTTAAAATAGCTTTAAAAATAGTAAGATAGTTTAAAATAGATTACAACAGATTAATATAGTTTAAAATAGACTAAAATGGATTAATATAGCTTAAATAGATTAATATAATTTAAAATAGATTAAAATAATTTAATATAGTTTAAAATAGATTAAAAAAGATTAAATAGATTTAAAATAGATTAAAATACTTTAGAATTTCGATTTACCAATTTCCAATTCTAACCTTCAAACTTGGATTTTCAAATTATTTCAAATATAAATCAATTTCCTTCAAAATATCATTTAATCCAATTCAAGATTTAAGGGTTTTAAAATCGTTAAATTTAATCAATTCAGTGTCCATATATAATTTTCTACCATATGATCAAGTGATACAGAAATTTATCATTTCAACCCGCAAAAAGTTAAATTTATGGGTATATATTATTTCAACCCGTAATTCCAAATTCCAAATCAATGAAAGTCGCTTGGGTTTATCATTTCAACCCATAACGATTTTCTCATATTCTATATGATCGTTCGGGTATGTATCATTTCAACCAATAGGGATTTTCTACTAATAACTAAGGGAACTTGCAGTGTTATAACAATATAAATATAACATCAAACCATCCAATATCAACAATTGAACATACATCACAATCATCACCCAAATCAACCAATAAATATCAATAGATAACTGATTATCATTAACAGATATTGAATTGACAATTAAATTTTAAACGATGATTAAATGCAACAAAAGTTAAATTTAACTAGAATGACAATTTAAATATACCAAACATCAACCAATCAATTTCAAATCACATCATAAATTCGATTAACTAACATAAGATAATTTAGTAGTTGTGAGTGGGTTAAAACACCCACCTTATGGATTTCTCATTTCTAGTCGGATTTGGATTCGTTACTACTTCCCCCTTTTGATTTGTTTCCTTGCTATCTTAATCTTCTATTTTTTATAGAAAGTTTTGAAAGAGACAGAGAAGTTTGTATAGATCTGGATTTGAAGAAAATGATTTTGAAAATGAAGAATGTTTGGAAAAGAAGAAAATTTAAAGAAGATGAAGAATTGAAAAAGAAAAGGAAGCATTGAAAAAGAAGAAGAGGATTTGAAGAATAAGAATAATAAAAGGGAAGCTTTGAAGAAAAAAAAGGAGATTTGAGGAAGAAAAAATAACGAAGGAGGAGGAAAATGAAGAGAGAGAGAGAGAGAGAAAAAATAACGAGATGGAAGTTTGTTTGGTGGAATGAAGCTACAGAAGATGAGATTTGAAAAATTAAATGAGACAGCAGGGATGAACATGCAAACAGATAAAAACTTAATAAAGTATAATGTAAACAAACTAGTAATTGAAATAAAGTAAGAATATGAACAACCTTAAAATGGTAGTATTGAAAGAGATAAAGTAAATGAATGAATATACGAATAAAGATAAAAATAAATCATCCGTTCTTTAATATGAAGCTTCGGAAGAAAGAGTTGCTAATGAAAGGAAACTACAAGAACTAATAACGCATGAACAAAGTAAACTTCAGAAACGGAGAATAGTAAATGCTAATTAGATGGCTTGAAAATTGATTTGGGTGTTTGAATTAAGAATAGAAAAAGAAAAAAGGAAAAAACTTCAGGTAAAGCACTTGAAAGGAGCAAACGAACATATGAAAAACAAATGAAAAAAATGACGCAATTATTAATTAATAAGAAACGAATGAGTAGTCTAATAGTTAAATGGATACTCAAATGAAACCTACACGGAGAACTTGAAAATGAAAAGAAAGAGAATGTGGATGTGATAATAAACACAAAGTAAATGAAGGGACCACTTAGATACTATAAACAAACCTTTGGGATCCGAATTTCAAAACTTACTCCTATTAATTCACTTCAACAAAGCCAAATATACACATATTTATCATTTAATTTTTTATTAAAACATTCGTTTTACGTTAATATATGTGCATATTCCATTAGCGCAATCAATCAATTAACAATCAATCAATCAATCAATCAATCTATTTGTTACTCAAACCGGTTTTATTAATTAATGAATATATATCTATCTATGCATTATAAAATGATTTATTTTACTTTTTTAATTACTGTAACGGTCACATTAATGTAACAAATTTACAAGTTTTAACCATATATGAAATGGAAAAATAAATATACGTGAACATGTGTAGTTAATGTACAATTGTTAATTAAAGGTAATTCTAATTGATTCCACAACATTTACACAACCATTAACCCTCTGATATATTTAAAATTTTGGATATTAATGTGTGTGTGTATTATCCTAAAACTCAATTTTTCTTTTCCAAAATCATACTTATTCAAAATGAAAGTTTTACTTTTATATATCTCAAAATATGCAATTATCTTAATTAAAATGTGCATTCCATATTGACACAAATGCAAGTATTTATATTAACTCATTCATTACAATTTCATTTATATTTTCTTTAATTGAAACATTTCAATTAATCTACTTCCAACTCATTTCATTACTAATTTCAACAAATTCTAATTATAAACATTGTTTTCTTTTCATTTATACCAATTCAAACATGTTTTATAAAATTTCATATACAAAAAATTTATACACTATTTACAGAGTAAATGTTTTTATCTTATTGAAAATCAACTTCTCCAAGATGCATTTCAAATAATAGATTATGTTATTCTTTCATTAAAACATTCACTCCATCCTTTATTCAAATTGAACATTTGTTATTCCGGTTAGAAGAAAACATACAATTTATCTTTTCAAGTCAAAGCTTAAATTTCATTGAAATCTTTAGCTTAATTTAATTTAAAATGTAAGTTCTTATATTGAACTTATTAATTACTAGGCACTTGTCTTTTCTTTTCAATTAAAGAATTCCAACAACTATTATTGCTGTTTATATTCAACATTAGATTTCAAATGAATTCTCATTATACCACAACTATTTACCGTTCATTTCATATTCCAACATTTAGTTCTTAAATTATTCCATTCTTATATTAACATCTACTATTACAATCAATCATTTCCCTATGTGCATAGTTAGCATTGGTTGATATCTTATTACATTAATATTCTTTAGTTTCATCTTAATTTACATTGAAGTAATATTTAATTACAATTAGTCGCAATTTATTCCAAATTAAATTCAACAGATCGATTAGATAGGTAACATATAACAATTGTCAACTTTTTTTTACTTTAATCACACTTATAAGTTTATTATCTTCAAATAAATGTTATAACTACTTACACCACCCTGATTTTTCTCAATTACAATGAGTTACTTATTAATTTATTCCATTATTTACCATTTATAACTAATTAAATTTCAATGGATTAATTAACCATTGGTACAATTTGTCAATTCAAACACATTTCCAAGTTTATTGTTAACTAACAAAATAAATAAATTAACATTGATTTTATCTTCTTATTTACAATTTCTAACCAATGTAACTTTATAATTTATTACAATTATTTGAGATTTCATTCAATTACTCTACTTATTATATTAAATTTACACTATTAAACCCTATTTCTTTATTTACAACTTATAACCAATTTTAACTTTACAATCATTTTATTTAGTTGGACATACATTAAAGTAGTTATCAATTGTCTTGAATTAACATTTTTAACATTACATTCTAGTTATTTCTTATTAATAAACCACAAATTTTAATTTCTTCCAATATTAAATTACAAAACCTTATTGAATTCAGTATTTTAATTATCAAAAATTACGGGTCGTTACAATAAAAATGAAAATCGCTTCCATTTTTATGCCTTTCGCAACTGCAGGAGATGCCTTACATTTAGTCCTTACATTTTTCTTAAACGTCTAAAACTGCGTCATTTTGGCGCATGAAAGAGAAATGGAAAATAGGCAAAGGAACACAAAAGGAGATTGTTTAACGAAAAAAGAAAACTTTATTTTTGTTACGGAAGAAGCATTTGAAAGGGGTAATAATTGTTTGATTATTAGTAATTATGTTGTTAGTGTACCGGTTATTTTGTGTTCGAAATGAGTCAAAAGTTTTATTATGTGTATTGAAATGAGACCATAGTGTTAATTTTTATTAATTAACGCACCAACACAACATTTTGATCCGCTCATCTTAATCGGGTAAAGTGATGAGCCTCGGCAATGATGTTTCTGACGTGACGTAAACTTCAAATGGCTAAGAGAAAGCCTCGAACAATACCTAAAAGCCTCAGGGTGCGTTTGCAGCGTTTTGCTTTTGCTATTTTACCACGTTTGACGCATCGGATGCCGTAACGGGGTAACCATTGTTATGGTCAGTTTGGTTGGCACATTCACGTTTGTAAAAATTTCTTCCAACAATAGAAATTTCTCCAGGGCTGTATCTTTTACTCTCCACCAACCTTCTCCTTCACGCCAAATCAAAAATTCTTCATTATCCTCTTCAACTAACCATATTCAAATCAACATGTCACAAAAACAACGGAAAAGTCAGAAAATATGAATTACAACGGCAACAATGCATTTTTTTTGATGTGCAGCTGATTGCGTATGAGGCCGTCGACAATAAGAAGAAAGGAAGGCACAAAAAGATGCTAACTCTTAAATCAGAGGTAAATATCTATTATGATTCAGTCATGAATTACTTCAGTGAAATGTGAGTAAAACTTCGTATACAAGGAGACCGTATAACTATTGCACCAAGAGTCCAATAGCAAAAAATAAAATGAAGCTAGAGAAGCAGCACTTGAATATTGACCTCCATGCCACAACTCATATCTCAATCGCTATCAAGGAAAAATTTAACCCTTCAGGCTTGCATCATATGTTCCTACAGAGTAAATAACAAAGTCAAAAAATGATAATTCAGATTTCGGTGGTGGACAAGCATAAGGAAATGCAATGCCAGAGGTATTAAATTTTTAGTCTACATGACCCCTCTTTAAAGGGTATATAAAAATAAAACATTTTTAACCCCAATATGGCTTATATTGGGTTAAAATCTAGCTTCCATTTTAACTTGTGCAATTTTATCTTTAATATTTTCATTAAATAATCTTCTCCTGCTCTAATTTTTCCTCGAGTGATTTTGCAACAATTCTTCAGTTGCAGGTTATCTATGGGTTTTAAAGCTTTCTTATGATAAATAGAAATGTTAGATGGGGTAATGCACAACACAAGTTCTAAGAATCAACCACAGGAGCAAACTTGGCTATAAAAGTTTGCAAATAGTAGTTTTGACATTTTATTATCACTCAAGTGAGAATACAAGTCACATGAATAAGTAGGTTGGTAAGAAACATTTGGTAAGCCAGTATAAAATACAACAATTCTACTATCTACAAATTAATATACAATGACATGGATTATTCACATATACATCGAACTGCAATAGTTTCTTAAAAATGAAATCATGTGTACACTAGTTCCTAGAAGATTAAAGATTCCTCAAATGAAATTTGATATAATTATATAAGCTAGTAGGGGTTTTGATTCGGCCTGTTGGAAGCAATACTCAGTACTAAATAAGTTCAGTTCTACTAGTGTGTAATCCGTGTAGTTCTTCTAGTGTATAATCTGTGTTTTACACTCGGTAATTTTGTAAAAGAAATGACCAAATATACATGGTTAAAAAGTTGACATGCAATGTAATATGCTAACTGATGTTAAACATATATTTTTATAATTCATATGTTTCCATTATTGTATATGTGTTAATTCATAATAAAATAACAACTTCGAAAACAAGAAATTGAATGTAGCTTATTGGAATTAAAGAGAACATTCTAAACAATTTAAAAAATCAAATAGTAAGGAGAACAAAAGAGAGCCTTAATTATCACGTATACATTTTTTGTTAATACATATAATTTTGGAAAAAATAATAATAATACAAACATAAACATAAAATAGTTGAAGGTAATTAAACAATGGTAGAACTTATACCTGAAAATAAAACGGCAGGTCGGAATAGATGCTTATTAATAATCGTAGAAATCCTATAGGACAATGAAATAATAAAAAACTTTACAATTCTCGAAATTAAGAGTGAGCAATAATTTCTTCTACCATACTATTATTTAATAGAATATATGTAATAAAGTCATAAATTAAGTTGCATAAGAATAAATTATAGAATACTTATATATTATTATTATTTTGGGTTGTAAATATATAAATGGTATGCTTGAATTTAAAACAATTCTAGAAAACTGTTTTTGAAACTTTAATAAATTATACATTAAGTATAATTTTTAATTAATTTATTTGTACATTAAATGAGTACACAAATAAATTAACATAAAATTTATATTATTATTTTTCTATCTTTATGTGTTAAAATAATCTTTTAGTTGTTGTAAAATAATTTAAAATGGGCCTTGCCAAAAAAAAAAATAATTTAAAATGAAAATTTTCAAATTAAATTAATTACATTTTAAATATCATATTTAGATAATTTATATGTTTAAATAGATATAGATATTAATATTTTTTATTTTGAATATTCCGAATGAAATATATTATGTTAAATTTAGTTTAAAAGTAATAGTACTTTTAAAATTTTAGTATATTATATGTTGTATTATATGAAATATTAAAATAAAAATTTAGATGGGAATATCAAATTGTAATACACATGTATAAGCACTATTTTTCTGGCTTACTGAAACCATGAGAGGCCACTTAATAACAAAACAATACAAAGAGTAATGAAAAAAAACTTGATAATAAAGAATTAAGGAGAAAATGTATTTTACTCTACTTTACTATTATTTAACATATCAATACATAAATAAAATATTGGTTGATTAATTTAATAAATTAACAGAATAGATTATAAATAATCATATTTTTTTCAGATTGTAAATATCTAAAACCATACTTGGATCATAAATTAATTTAGAAATTTAAAAAATAGATAAAAAATATAATATTTCACTGATTTATATTTATCAAATAAATATTGATGAATTTATAAAAGAATATCATTATTATTTTTGGATTTTGATATGTTAAAATATTATGTTTTTTGTTATAAAATAATTTAAAATGCTATTTTTGAAACATGATAAGTTATATGTTAAACATCATAAATAACTAATTTATATACTATTATTAGCTGTAAATAATCATATATTTTATTATTTTCAGATTTTAACTATTCAAAATGATATGTTTTGTGTCAAATGAGTTTTACAATAATATTTCTAAAATTTAAAAAAATTATACGTTAAAGGTAATATTTTATTAATTTATACGTTTTAAATGGATGTAAATAATTTTTATAAAGATATATTATTTTTATTTCCAAAATTTATGTTTTAGATATTAGTTTATAATTTTAAAATAAGTCTAATTCATATTTTTGAAGTGTAAGAAATTATATATTAAACATAACATTTGAGTGATATATAGAATACATGTAAATACTTATAAGTAATTATTTATGTAATAACTTTCGAAGTTAAATACCGAAGCAGTATTTTCTTTTCTAAAATAATACTAAGAAAAACCATAATCATTTATGTATTTATTTGGGTGCACAGATGCACATGTGTATGATGATGAGTTTTGAATGTTAAATTACAAAATAAATTTGATAAAGAATTTAAAATTATAATAGAAGATAATTAAGGAGAAAACTAATTATTTTAATTTACTAAAATCGTGGACACTAATAATAAAGTAGCACATATCTAAGACATTGCATATAGTAATATTGTAAAAACATTGTATTCATACTTTAAATTTTGTTAAAACTAAATTTTGCTATGCAATGTACCATATACCAATCAAATTAAACTTTTTATTATTGTTTATGCATATAATTTTTGTTATGTGATTTATATATTTTTTATATTTGAATGAAAAAAGGTTTTACCATTTTGTTAGTACGAATGTGGTATATAAATTGAAATTGTCATTTTTTAATAAACTATTAGACAAATTAGTAAATATTAGTTACTTGAATTTATTTAAATATATAGTTAGAATTTATAATGTTTAATTAGTTTAAGTACATGGATTTAAATGTTTAGATAAAATTGATGAAAACTATGTAAATAGTTGTACAAATTATGAAATCTAGATATATGAATATAAAATCATGGAAAGAATTAACGCAACATTTTGGATAACGGTCAAATGATAATTTACATAGATTTAAAAAAATTGAAGAGAATCAAGGAGTTTGGTGAAATTTCTAGAAATATTGAGATGGCTTGTAATTTCAAAATCCTTCAAGTACTTAACTGACTAACCATACACTAGTGTTTTTATTATTGTTTGTTATGGTATCTATATATCCTTATATTTGAATGAAATTTAGTTTATATCATTTTGTTGCAATGAGTATACAATGCATGCGGCATTGTTATCCTTAGGATTTATTTGACAAATTAATAGATAATGGCCAATAAAATATACTTTTATACGGTTTGTACTTAAATTATTATAATTAATTCAAACACATGGACTTAAATGTAAATTATAAGTGAAAACTGAGGGGAGCTTTGAAAATAATAGTAAAAAATCGGAAAGTGTACGTTTTTTAACATAAATGATAGTAGAGAATTAATAAAATATTGTAAACAATTGCAAAAATATAAATTGTATGGGGTCTTTAAAATAAAATATCAATAAATATCTAGACACACTCGGAGAGTTGAGAAAAATCCTAGAATCTTGTGAGAGCTAGAAATTCTTCTACTTTACTATTATTTAACAGATAGATGTCACTTAGAGCATGAATCGCCCTCCTCCTCTAACTCTAAGACACATATATCCTGCCATGATCAGAATTTACATATCATGCCAGTAGAGAGATGCTATCTTTCTTGCGATGACATTTACAAATGAAAAATAGAAACTGGACACGACATAAGCTAGCTTATATAGTTGAATTTCTTCCTTCTAATATCTTTCCACTGAAAGGGTGACATACAAAGTTTAATTCTCACTTCCACTGCCTCCTGTCCTGTAAACGAAATAGCTACAAAGGAATTTTGAGTCGATAACATCGTTGCATCAACGATCATCAAATGGGAGGCAGGATCATCAGGAAATGCAAATACTAGTTCCTTGCTTCCAATCAGTATAGAGGTGGCAAGTTAAAAGAGATTACAGGTTTGGAGTACGACTAACTTTTTGTGGGCTTACGTCTAGTATTCATATAAAGACGGGATGAATATGTTTTCACAGTCTTTTTGAAATTTTGTAATTACTCCGACACGTCCATTTACCATTTCTTATTGCGGTTTTCATCTGTTCACTCTATAAGTTCGCTGATTGTGGCATACATATATGCATATCCTACCTGTCATTCTACTAGTATAGATAAATTTCTTCTATTTATGATAAATTTCTTCTATCTTTCTTTCAAGTACAATTCTAACCAAAGGGGGGAACACAAATTTCATTCTCCTTACTTCCTGTCCCATAAAAGAAATAGTTACACAGGAATTCCCACCACAAAACACTTGCAGCATTTCATTTGTAAAGTTTGAGTTGATAACACAGTTTGCGTCAACAATGATAAAATGGGGAGGTAGGATCACCAGTAAATGCACAAACAAGTTTCTTACTTCCGTTCTATAAAAGGCAACAAGCTAAAGAAAGAGACTGCAAATTGAAATAACGGGTAACTTCTTGTCAAGTGACACATGAAAACTCTTCATTTTCCGCCATTTTTTCAATGTGATGTAGTGTGTATTAAGGAATGTCACTCTATTTTTATCAGCAAGGGATGTCAAATTTTGAAGTCTCCGTAATGGAAACTCCTCCAACTCTAATGTCCCTTAGACCTTGTAAAAAGTAGGATAAAATCAACTTAGAGCAAATGGACTACCTCTAAAGCTCTATCCCTCTATCATACTTGAAACGCCAACCAAAGCAACAGCAAAAGATCCGCTAACCAATCCCACCATGAAACTCCTCCAAGCTCCTCCCTCGTCACCATTACTTTTCTTCTCGAGCAACTTCTTATACTCACATTTACACTCAGCCCCTCCACTTTCTTCTAATTCATCCCTCTTTACCACATTGCTCTCGACATATTCAAAGTCAACATCACTAAGCTCCGAAACCTGCGGTCCTGTTGTGCCAACCACATAACTGAACTGTGACTTACAACATTCCAATTCCATCATTTCAGATATAGATGTCTCCTCCATACCACCAGCATTATACAACTCTGAAATAGGTGGTGCAGTTGGGACAACATCATAACTGCATAGTGACACTTCTTTGAAACTCCCAACATTATGACATAAAGAAATAGGAGGGGTAATGGGGCCAGCATTCTCACTGAGACTAAGATTGCTCATTTCAGAAGTGGGTCCAAGGACCCAGAGAACCCGTAGGGAGACCTTCAATGTGCCGTACATCTTCCCGGATGGTTTTAACATGTTAAGTGTTCGAATGTCGCTGGCAAGGTGAACGGTGGAAAGAGTGATGGAGTCCGCGGCGAGAAGGCGGGCAGAGCGGAAGGGAAAGCGGGAGGAAACAATCTGAATCGAGATTAGGGTCGAGCTAGGGTTTTGAAGAGCGCGAGAAGAGAGGGGGAAATGGATGGGGTACTTGTGGGTTAGGGTTTTGGTGGAATCGTGGATGGAAGCGACGACGAATGTGGATTTTGATAGTAATGGGTTGGGTTTTTTGAAGAGGTTTATGGAGAGGAGCGTAAGCTCGATAGTGGCGTCCGAGGAAGATGAAGATGACGTCATTAGCTGGGTTTTTTTTCTATGTACAACCAGAAACGTCGGTGCAGAGAATATCTTGTTAACAAGCAGAAAGGATCATAAATGGAGCCCTCGACGACGGGAGTTCAGCTCTGCGGCCCAATTCGTTATCATAAATGGCATAAAAGTTTCACCCTATCAAGATAAAATGTTACAATTTGGAAATTAAAAGATTAAACTTCAATTTTAATATAATAACATCAGTTCAATGCAGGTAAAATCTTGTATGGAACTTTCGTATAAGCATGTTAAATATCCTTATAACAATTGTTTTTTTCTGGTGTACACATCGATGTCAATGGTATTAATCCACACGGTTTGGTACCGATTCATATCTTTGACATTTCTTGCACTCTTCTACAACTTAATACATGATTTCAGATTTGAATAGTGGAATTTACGAAAGAACCTACATGGTTCGGTACCGATCTATTCTTTTGCCTTAAACTTGTATTTTTCTTCTATTTTCATGCAATAGTTCGGGTCTTGGCTAGGTGGGTCCACTCTTCTTATGATTTGATACCGATCTATTTGCTCTTTCCCACGCTTAGTCATTTCTCTTGTATTTTTCAAACTCGACATCTGCCAAGCTTCTTGATCTAATTCTCAATCATCTCATAGTTTGGATCCATCGAGATATTGATTGGTTCAAATGCACGATAACATTCTCCTCCTAAAGTATGACTTTGGGAAAAAAACATGCTTTGGATCAAAACCGAGCAATCGAATCCAAGTATGCAGAGACATTTCTACCATCTGAGTTGCTTTCGTGAAACGTTGCATCTATTTTGAGAATATCAGTACATCGCTTCAAATAGTTATCAGTTACATCTTTATTGCAGATATAAATATTAAAGTCTTCCATCCGAAGTTTCCAGTCATCTTCGAGAATTTCTAAAAACTACTTAATTCCTTGGTCAGGTAGATTTCCAACTTCTCCTTTATTTTTCATTCATCTCATTTCTCTCTCTCTCTCTTTCATGAAGAAACATGAACATATTATACCGATTGGTACAAACTCATATAAATTGGTACCAATTCTTGAAGGCGCTAATATAAAAACAGCACTTGGACATTTTTCTGGTTTACTTTCCATTTCATTCTTTCTTCACCCTTATGTTTAAGCACTTGTGACTTTGCTACTTTCAGAATTCCATCACCCCCACAGCTTCCAACCATCAAAAACTCATCAAATTCTGACCAGATTTCAACTCCAATCCATGCGAGTTAGCACTACCGATCCAATAGAACTCAACCTCAAGTTTCCTCAAATCTCAATGTTGCCACCGCTGTTTCCTTTTGTGGATTTGAATCCCGTCGTCATATAGGTGGGTGCCGCCTCCATTTTTTGCCCATCAGAACTCAAACCTCACCACAACACCATCATGCCACCATCTTAATGCCACCACCTATCTATTCTCGTGCCCAATTCACCATATACAGTTGTAGCCCCTCCCTATAACGTTCAAAAAAGCGAGAAACCAAGGGGCGGAGACGGCAAAGAAAGAAATTCATCATTTTGGGGTAATCGTGGAAATGGGTCGGCACTGATTGTGTGAATTAGTTGACTTATAAAGTTGGCTCATCGAATGCACTCCAGCATTCATCGAATCCGAGTGTTAACATGCTTTAGGACCTTCACCCTACTGACATTTAGATCCGAATACCAAATTATTGCAAAGAAAAGCTTCGCATCACCTTGAACAGCAGTCTTGTTAATGTAAATCATATGTTAACAGGTAACATCCAACACACAATTCCATCATGGGATAAGGCTCATTGCCAATGATAGAGTTTGTGGTATATCGTATGGAAAATTATGTAATTTATTACATAAAAAATCTATCTCGATAAGCAACCTTGTTCAAAATAAAAGGTGTTTACTTTCTGTTATGTACTTGTTATAAAATACTATAAATATTTAATTAGTTAATTTAAGTATATATGTTAGAAAGCCCATAAATGATGTGTTTGTGATAGCAGTTACAAATAGTTGTAACCATATGTATTATATCACAATATGATACACACATCATTTTAAATATTTCTAGTCGAGATGTATCAAGATTAGACATCGATACATCCGTTGAGATTAGAGTATGTAATGCTCTTCAAATGTTGGACGGTGTATTACTTATGGCTGTTGGGGGGCATCAAGGGGTTATGTACTGATAGTTATTGAATAACTATAAAATGAATCAGCCGATAATTTTATGTTGATTAATATAACTAAAGTCAAACAAAAATGTCGAAGTGACTAATTTACACAGCTCACTTAACTTGAGAATATTGTTGATCTTTAATATGAAAGTTGCACTTTAATTATAGTACATCCATTGAATGACTATAGTTGGATCGAGTGGAAGTACTGGAAATAAAACATTATTCGAGAGAAGATTCGTCTCCTCAGTTATATGGAGTTAGTATCACCTATAACTAAAGTCAACTCAAAGTCAAAATATCCAACTAGAGCGGTTTATTTAATAATAATTGTTATTACTAAACCAAGGACTTTGTGTTTAAACAATAAAGTTGAATAAGAATGATATTAGAATTTAGACCATTGCCAAATTCCTTATGTCTAAAGCAATATAGTTTTGATGAAGAGAATTGGTGTAACTGATCACCATTAGGTTTCACTTATAATAAGAAAAATTGAATTTTACAAAAAGATGTGTAAGCGATAAATTCAGTCAAAATGTTACACCATTAGCTAAGGTGACATATGAACATTAATATTTGAATTATTTGATATTAACCGCTGGCTGAATTTACACCTTTGAGTCACATAACCGTAATGATGAATTCTCCAAATCACATGATTTGATTAATTTATAAAATCTTGTAATTTAATTAAATTAATTAATATTGAAGAAATATTAATTATTATTTAATTTAGTTGATGTTTGGGAGTTGTTTGTAATTATTTGAATGCATTTGTAAAAGTTATATTTGCACACATTGGTATACGATATCGATGTAATTTTAACCAGGTTTAAATAAAAGATAATTGCATGAGATGATTTATGAAAATTTTATGTCCTTTGAAGGCATGTAATATCAGCCACGCCATGTGAATAAAGAGCGGTGGAGAGAGAGAGATAATCAACGAACTAATTTGAGAAGTTTTAATTAAAGAATGTGAAAGGTTTCATTTTTCAATTAAAACATATCCACCAATTCATTTTCTATAAACAGTTCCTTCTTTCTCATTTATTTTTTTTTGCTTCCCTCCTCCAAACTTCTATGGCAGAAAACAAAAAAAAATCAAAATCTTTCAATTCCAAATCAAAACACAAGTGGTTTATCCATCTCTTACTAGAATTGGGTGTGGATATTAGAGTTCTAAAGAGATTTCTTCATCCAAGGTGCATTCTCTTAGAAACATCTCAAGGTAATAATTCTAATTTCATTTATTCGTCACTCACCTTGTTCATATAATTTTGGTCCATCGCATATTTCATCTTATCTGAATGTTTGTTTATCTGGTTACATAGATTAGACCCCCTTTTGTTGCATCTTAATTAATTATATATGTTCACCGTGTTATTTTGATTTGGATCCATTTTAAGATATGCTTTGATTACTCACCTATCCATCTTGTCACCGTTAGATCTATATCAAATCATTATTCATATTGTTTACATAGTTTAGAGCTGAAACATTTATAAAATACACACACATGTACAAATGCACATGTGTGTGTGTCTGATTTGTCCTTTATATTTTTGTCATTATATTATTAAATTTTTCGTTTAAATAAAAAAATTGGTTAAAATCTAAGTTATAATTAAATAATTAATAATATAAATCTATTACCGATTCAAATAGAAAAAATATGTTGTTTATTAACGTTTGTATATATATGTTTTTTGTTTGTTATTTTGAATACAATCTTTTGGTTATTGCATACTTCTGTTTGAATGTTCAAAAAACAAACTTTATAAATATAACTAGACTTTTGTGCAAAAATCACAAACCCTTGGATTTTCTTTTAAATTAAAGTTAGATTTCAATTTGTTGCTTTATTTTAAAGTATATGCTAAGTTATAAATTTTATCATGTAGTTGTTGTTTTAAGTTTAAAATATTATTTACAATGATTTGTATATGTGTATGTGTATTAATTTAAGATTTATAAAATGAACTTTTATGTAACATCATAATGTAATCATAAACCCTTCCTAACATTGAAACTAGATTCAAAATTGTTGTTTTTAATTTCAAACTTATAAAACAGTGAAACTTAATTTTGACAGTTCATATGTATGTATATGTATAAGCTCTATTATATATATATATATGTGTGTGTGCGTGTGTGTGTGTGTGAGAGAGAGAGAGAGAGAAAGAGAGTGTGTGTATGTGTGTGTGTGTGTGTGTGTTTGTGTGTGTGTTGTATATATGTATGCCTATGTGTGTGTATTTTAAACAATACTGGATAACAGAGACATATATAAATGATACATCATCTATGCACACTTCTCATATGTTGCACTTGTATAATATACGTTGGAGTATATTTGGATATACTCACATTTCATGTCATGTTTAAATTGATCATCAATGGCATTTAACAAACCATCAATCTAATCACAAAGAGAGAGAGAGAGAGAGATAGAGAGAATGAGAAATAAAAGGTTTCCCTTTCCAATTAATGCTATTTATTCCCTTAATTGATTGCACAGGTATTGGAGAAGGAAACAAAAGGACTCCTTCTCAAATTAATTTCAATAAGTAATAGCTATACACATGGGTGTATTTGATACGCTCATTCATTTAAATTTATATCAAATTCAAATTCTTTCAAACTAATAAAATAAAATAAAGAACTTATTTATCTTTTAGATTGGATCTAAAATCTCTTAAGACTTCATAGGACTATTAGATCCAAAGAGGAATTTTTTTGAAATTTACCCTTTAACTCCGCTACAGACTGGTCCAGCTCCAACAATGGTATCAGAGCCCAGTAGCCTATGCGGTCTAAATTAGTCATATTAGGGCTAATTGATTAAGCTTGTCCACCTAGTATGCTGTATAGAAAAGTAGTGTCTAGGCTTGGGTTTGGATAATCAAATACCCTATCCTCCACAGCAACCGGCCTGGCCCAAAAGGTGAAGTGAGCCCAAATATTGCACTAAATAGCAAAAGGTCTAATTTTAATTGGGCCTTGGGCTAATTTTCAAAACTGTTTTGAAAATTAAGACAAGATTTTAAATTTATAATTTAAATTTAAAATAAAAAACATGTTTATTATATGTTGATGTCAAAAATGGCACCAACATCCTAAACAGTATGAAAGCACCAAAATGTCCAATAACCAGCTCCCAACAAAATGAATAAGAGAATAAAATATGAAGAACAACAAATTAAAATTGAAAGAGATGAATAAAGAAAGTTTTATAGTGGTTCGGTTGACTCTAGCCTACATCCACTATAATAATTTTCCTTTTATTATATTATAGATTACAATTACAGTCCATATGATAACCTAGCAACAATAACAATGTAGGAAGAAGAGAGCTAAAAAGAAGATCCCAAAATGAGCAATATGCATGTTGTATTTATAGGGGAAGACGTGCAAATATCCAACTGAAAACTTGCCTACAAGACCTCGAGACTAGGTCGACCCCACTCATAAAAAATGGGTCATATTGGGCCCTCTTTTAAGGATCGGTGCTAATCCCTATAGTGGGATTAGTGTCGATCCCCAAGATAGAGGAGTGGGGCCCAACGATCCCTTCCAAGTGTCCTCCTTGATGTTTACTTTTTGTTTCTTGAGTTGTTCTACAACGTTGCCAAGGTGAAAATTGGAGATATCGATCAATTTCCGTTGAGTTGAGCTTCTAAGTTAAGTGTCCATAGGCATAATGATCCGATTTAATCCCCTGTCTAGGGGGAGGGATATGTATTGATCCTCTTCCTAGGGGAAGGGATAGGTATCGATCACATGCTTAGGGGTAGCATCAATCCATACTTAGCCAATTCTGGGATGTCATTCGTCTGAATTTGTTCGACTATCATCCATAGCCTTGGTTATACCTAATTTTCGAACCTAATAATCACCCCTTAGAGCTTCGTGCCATGTTGATTATGAAATTCATTTAGTTAAATCCACCCGTATACTGCCTAGTCAAAAAGCGGGTTAACACTTGCCGTCCAAAACATGTCTTGCGGTAGGAAGGTGTGTTTTGAATTTTCATAAGTCTGAAATCCAAAATCCATCGGCAGCAAAATTTCTAATCCAAAATCTAATCCTTTGCCAAACCAAATTGCGTAAGTCATCCCTTGTTAGTCTGGGTCTTAGCTTTTGCATGCCAAATCCTATAGGTGCATCCCACTCAAATATGCTCCAACAATTGAACCTATATCTAAATAGGTCATCCACTTGCACCTTTAGTTTCCTCTACTCTTTGGGCACCGTATGCCTCAAAGACATAATTACTGGTCTAGCACCTTTAACCAGATTGATACGAAATTTTACCTCCTTATGTGGTGGTAATCTGGTCACCTCCTTGAATACGTTTGAATACTCTCTAGCAATAGGCATTGATGACAACTCTTCATGCGGATATCGAGTGAATATAGAAAACTGACCATCACTTCATTCTTTAGTAGGAAGCCTAACACTACCTTTCGCTCATTGTCGGTCCCTATCATCACTAATGGCCTTTCACAATCCACCACTATTTCATACCTCTTCAGCCAGTCCATTCCCAGACTATTATACTGAACCCTATTAAACCTAAAACAATCAATAATAAACAATCAAACAAACATCCATGACTCTATAAGGCTTAGTCTCGACAAACCATGCACAGGCTAGCTGAGCCCTCAATGAGGTTCGTTATAATTTAAAGTTTGGTCAACTATCTTGGGTCTTAATCCTAATGTATCTACTAAATCACTAAATATGAAGGAATGCAAAACCCTGATATGGAATAAAACATGTATGGAATGCCATAGGTGGAAAGCATACCCTAGATTGTAATGCACTTCCCTTCTTTTTCTTCAATGGATCACTTGACGAAATAGGAACAACAATCAATGCTTATGCCTTCATGGATTGTCCTTGCTTAGCTTATTCAGAACAAGC
This sequence comes from Allium cepa, assembly GCA_030765085.1. NCBI lineage: Eukaryota > Viridiplantae > Streptophyta > Magnoliopsida > Asparagales > Amaryllidaceae > Allium > Allium cepa. The sequence goes on along the minus strand of CM060938.1, from coordinate 395,664,175 downwards.
CTTCTACATTGAGTATAGGTTCTCAAGTCGTGGAGCCTTATCGATCAACTTGTTGAAGCTTTCGTCAATATAACTAATATATTGCTTCTTAAGATGATCGCTCAACTCAGTGATGAGTTTTTCATTCTTTATGAGTGGAATATAAATGAAAGATAGACCGTACTTTAATAGCACATTGAATTCGATGACATATTCCGACATAGGCATATCACCTTACTTCGAGTCGGGGAACTTCCTAAACAACACTAACTTTTGAGAAATTGAGATAAATTTCTCTTTGAAGCAAACTATGAAGTAATCCTAACCAGAATGATCTCAAGAATCACAGCTTTATAGGCATTCCACCAATTCATTATTTGTCCTTAGAGTTATCTAGAGGCCAACTTCTAGCTCATGGCATCATCTAACTCCAAGTTACCGAAGATTCTCTTGCAAGAATCCATCAATCTTGCACCCCAACATCCGACTTTGTTCCAAGGAATGATCTACCTTTTAGACTCATGTATTCTTTATACACCTCGGTAAAGTCGACCCTTGGCATTTGCACTTAAGCATCATAATCATTTGGAGCAGCTTGGGCATTCCAGATAATGTTTCGTGCCATCTCAACGGGCGTATTCTGTGAATCGAGGCTTGTGGCCCCCCAATCCAGCTCATTCCTCTACTCTGAAGATGGAGTCCATAATAGCATTTCTCATATGCCAGATCATTCCTAATCTGTAACAAAAATTATCGGTCTCTCATAAAGAAAAACTACATCAGTGGTACCCATGTGTGCAACGCAACTAACAAACTATACATGCAACTATATAGTTTTGAAAACCAAAATATATAACAAGTATGCTCTGCCTCATATATATGTAAACTCTTGATCCATTTTAAAGCAACTACTTCTACCCTATCTCTACTAGATCACAGTATCAACTTAGGTCATCTACGCAAGCTAAGCTTTGATACAAAATGCAACGACCGCCCTACACCTTCGATGCTCACATAACCGAATAATGCGCTACTGGATCATGTGGTCGATGTAGGACGATTGTCAAGGGGAAAGAATAGAAGCAAAGAAGAGAAATAGAAGAGAAGAGAAAAAAAGCATACAATCACAGAACGTGTTGTATATCTCATTCGTGCATCGAATGAATATAATAGTCATCATAGATTTAAAACAAGCGAGATAGTAGTAACTACATGAACCAAAGAATCGAAGTACATATACAAAATAGTTTATACAACTTATAAATAAACTCAATTGATAAACTGTCTCTAATAGTAGTAAATCAAACACTGTCAAGGCTCCACGGTGTCGCACAGCAGAATAAACAATAATCAGCTAAAATATAGATATAAAAAGTGTCTCCTCTTGCTAGTCCATCTACACAACTCCATATGTCATTAACTTGCTTTGTAGTATACTCGTTTAAAAGTAGCCAAAGTAATAAGAAGAAAAGCATAAACCTTGATTTGGACAACGGTCTAGTATGAGCGATAAACAATCTCAAAATACTACGAAAATTTATTTAGTATATAGAATAGAGGGTGTGGAGAATCATACTTGACATGTCCATGCATCCAAAGAGTTAGCACATACACAAGATATACTCTACTTTATATCATAGTCATCATAATGATATTATACATCAAAGCATTGTGGGGTATCCTAGGGCCGTAAATAGGTCGGGTCGAGTCGGGTATGGGTCGGGTCAAGTCAGGTTCGGGTTGATTTTAAATGGATTGGGTCAACCTGTTTATTAAATAGGTTAGAAATAGCACAACCCGAACTTGACCCGATTATAAACGGGTTGACCCGACCTGACCCTTATAGCCTAATCATGAACGGGTCGGGTCGTATGAGGTATAAATGGGTCAAATTCAAGTTCACGGGTTGGGTTGGATTATTATTGGGTCGGTTCAATCTATATAAGTAAAAACGAGTTATAAACGGTTAAATTCGGGTTCACGGGTCAACCCATAACCCACCCGTTTATAAATGGGTCAAATTCGGGTTGACCCAAAAATGATCCGCCCACTTAACCGGGTCAAGTTCACATGCTAATTTTTGTATAATCTTCAGATCGTGTTTTGGGTCATTGTGAAAATTGACAGCATTAAGGTATCCAAATATATACATCAATAATACCGGCATCATGTGATATCCCTAGGGTGATAAACAATCAATCAAACACAACATCCATCATTCATTCTCACATTCACTCACTCCGTACATTGGATATAAAATCACTCATCGATCCATCATTTTCAAAGACTAGACTGTCCATCATAATGTAGGATCGATTTCACCCTAGAGGGGGGGTGAATAGGGTGATAGTGTAAATTATTAAACTTAATTGCAGAAGCTAATAAATTAATATTAATTCAGATCACAGAATAGCAGCACAGATATCGCAGAATATAAATAACAGAACAGAACAACACAGAATTTACCCAGCTTCGGCAAAACCCTGCCTACGTGCTGCCCCCAAGGTTTCTACTAGAAATTAGATAGTCCCTCGCTTACACACGTAAACTCGCTATACCCGCTATTGACTAATCTAACTCTACGCTCAAAACCCTGACCACAACTCAACCACCGAGTTGCGAATTCCCAAACTACACACCGTAGTTTGTCCCCTAGTCACAAGACTAGAAAATTAAAAACGGTTTAAAAGAAAATACAAATTAAAAACAATTCAAAATTAAAATAACCCTAATTTAAAATAAAACCCTTCTTATAATTTTTAAAACCCCTTTTAACATAAACAAGGCCGGCCCTTTATTTTCTTCAACCCGTTCCTTTTACTATTATTTTTTTTCTTCGTGAAAGAAAATGGCCGCCCCTCTTTGTTTCTCTTTGCGAATTAGGGCTTTTGGTAATTTGCTATTGCTCCTTGCGATTTAAACTAGGGTTGAGCAAAATTGAAGCGCCGCTCGATTTCGTTCGATAGTAGGCTTCGATGCTTTTGATTTGCTTACGGCTTCTTCAATTTTGGATCGAATTCGTTCTGCTTTTTTCGGTATGTATTTTCCTCCTTTTGCTTTGCTGGTTGATTCTTGAACTCGATACCTTATGCCGATGATGATTTTGGGTATTTATAGGATTCGAAATCCTATTTTTGCGTTCGTATTTTCGTGTTTGAATTTGTCTACTGAATCACCTCGGTCACTTGATGATGCTTGAATGTTTGAGATTTATCTGACTTTGTCAATTTCGTATTTTTGATGCTTGGTTGACACGGTTTTGATTATTGACTCGTTCAATATTGACTGTGACGATTTTTGGCTTTGCTATGCTTCCACGGCTTCGACATTTTGTAAATTTGCTTCGGCCACTGTCTGCATTCCTGTAGCTTTGTTCTAGCAATCTTGAGCATTTTTGTATCCATTGCAGTTGCACTTCTAGTCTGTATTTCATATGCTCCTTCTGTCCATGTTGGTACTGACTGTTGTTATGTAGTAATTGACTTGTGCTTAGTTGCATCACTGGTATATGCATATTTGTTCACTTGCAGTTGCACATTGCTGTTTGTAGCACTTGTGTACTTGGTCGAGTTCATTTGCATTCTGCAGTTTTGTTCCATATATGTATGTTCATTCATTTGTATCAGTGGTTCAGTTTGCACTTGTTCATCTTTGTTGATTGCCCTGTAAAATTTCATGCTGACTTTGTTATACCTGCTGTGCATTGCATTTTGAGTTGTAGTCTTCTGTCTTCATGTAGCTTGGTACATTCCTGTAGCTCCATCTATGTCGTAGCCTGTACTTGTAGTTGCACTTCGAGTTGGATATGTTGGCACTGGAACTAACTTGTATCTTGGTCCTGAACATTGCTGTGTCCATATGGTATTCAGTACTGTGGCATTGCTGCATATTGATGCCTCTGTTTGCATTTCATTGTTGAACTTGTCATCTTGAGTTTGTACAGTGTTATACTTGCTGCCTTGTATCACTGTGTTACAATGAGTAGCTATCGTCTGCACTTGCATTCGTGTTGTTGTTTGCTTCATGTACCCTACTGCTTTGAACTTCTGGTTGGTTTGGCCTGGACTTCACTTGACCATTGCTTCATGTATACTTGGTGCTTGATTTGGGTTCATACTTGTTCATGTGTACATCTGACCCTTCCATATGCTCTCTGATAATGTTGAACTTCACTGTTGCATTCCATTTGTGTTTGCTTATGTCCACTGATGCATCCAATCTGCACTTCACTACTATCTGTCTGAACTGTGCACATTGTTGCACTTGCTCATGTTAAATTGCATTGTTCATCTTGATTCTGCATCCTCTTATAATTTGTGTTGGCCTTGAATAGATGTTGACTGCATCACTGTTATTTGATTGTCGAGTTGTTTCTTGAGTCTCTGTTGCCTTGCTTCTGACCATGTTTATTACTGCAATACTTGTTGCACTTTTGTGGTCTGCACTGCTTGTTTTGCTGTTGGCTTGTATATTATTGCTATATATGCATTGTGCTTGCCTGTTGTACTCTGGTCTGTCCACTGCAGTTTGTGTCTTGCCACTGACTTGCTGCCTTCATGTATATGTCAAACTGATCGGTTGCATCTGTGGTATGTATATGTGCAGTTGTTATTGCCAGTTGCCACTTTGATGATTCATTGGTGAATATGTTGCATGCATGAGTCTGGTTCTCGGCCTATTGCATTTGACCACTGAACTTGACTGTTTAGTTTCATATTCATGTGTACTTTTGATTTGCGCTTGAGTTGAATCCAGTTACAAAAACTCGGATTTGACCTTGTGCTCGTGTCGTATTCTTGAATTTATTGCACCTGAGTTGAACCTGTCCGTATATTTGGGTTTGACCTTGTGCTCACCTATCCCTGTAGCATTATTAAGTGTATATATCGGCGTGCACGGCCTTGTGGCATATACAGTAATACACTGTGTATGTCACAAGTTGTTCGTGTATGATGAATTCAAATTTAAATTATGACGAACAACCCAAATAACTGAGGCAAATCATATATTCAAAAATTATCTTCTATTTTTGAATTTCAAAAATATTTCTTTTTCAATTTTACTGCGTTAGTTTATATTTTTGCAGATTGCTCAGATGCTGGATTCAAACTGGAATGCAGTTGAAGATAAATACGAGTGTGAGTGATATGTAGTGAGGTGAATTGTAAATGTGAAATGTGATGTAATTGTAATCAAAGTTGTATAGTTATAGTGAGAGCTTGAATTTGTACTATCAAAATTGTAATAAATATTTGTTTGAATAAAATATTCGTTTGAATTCAAATTCCGTGTTATTTATTTTATTCTGCAAATATTTATTTAATCTGTGAAAAATAAAATAGTATATTATCAAATACATTTAAACGAATGTATATATGTTTATTATCATCAAACAAAAATCATATAAGCACATATTCAACAATCTCCCCCTTTTGATGATAACAAACATATATTTAAGATTTTGAATATGTTAAATGTATTTGATCATTGATATATCCTAATTGCTCCCCCTATTTAAATGCTTCCTCTCTATACGATGCTCCCCCTACATATATGCATACAAATAAAAATATGCAAATGATCCTAGATGCAAATAGAAAATTATTTGACCTTTGCTTGATTTTATTTGACAAAATCTTAACTTTTCTCTCTCCCTTTTGTTATCAGCAAAAGAATAATAGTGTTAGAGAAAATAGAGATAAAATAAATGATATCAATCCAACATTAAAACTCAATTGAATATAAATATTAAATTTCAATAAAAAATCAAACAAAAATCATAAATATTTTGTTAGGCGCATATTCCACTTTTAGAATGATGGAAATGATGTCATCATATAAAACCATACATTTGTGTCTATTTGTGGTATATTTATATCAGGAATTTGAATATCTACTAACCATGCATAACCGTTAGGACTTTTAAATGAGATTAGTAGTATTCCAATTTTATTTTTAAAAAAAATGAATTCAAGTATCTTCTAACCACGCATAACCGTAAGGACTTTTAAATGGGATTAGAATCAACTTGTTTATTTTACAAATCAACTTTTGATATGCGTTCCATACATGCATAACCGCGAGGACTTTTAAATGAGCATGGAAGCACATAACAAATTCCAAGTAATTCACCCATGCATAACCGTGAGGACTTTTAAATGAGAGTGAATACTTTGGTATTTATTTATTTTATTTTATTTTTTTATTATTTTTTTATTTTATTTTTTATTTTTTATTTTTTAAAAAAAAATGTGAAAATGAAAAACGAACGATTCCTGTTTAAAGTACCACATATCGACAAACTATATAGAATTTTGATGAGTGATGGTTGATAGAAATATGATAGGTATAGAGATGGTCATGGAATTTTTACCAACAAAAAGTTTTATAACTCTTGTTTACATTTCTAAAGAAATTTTCTAATTATACTTTCTCGAGTTATAATATATAATCAATATCAACACTCATCACTTTTTCAATCACTATTTTTCTTTTCGATAATCATTTGGGAGTCAGATTAGTCATAATAGTCATTTAAAATCAAATTCAAAAATAATTATGAAATTAATTTTTCAAAAATGAATAATCTGAAAATATGGTCAAAAATGATTTTCTCCAGGGGGTTTTTAAAAGAAAATTTTCTGCTATTTGAAAATTATTTGAAATGAAAAATATGCAGATATTTTCTTTGAAAAACAATGCAGTTACTAAGTGTCTCAAAAATCACGTTCAACTAGTAATTTTTCTATCAACTAGATTACCAGTGTAATCTGCATCTGAATTTCTTTTTCACTCAAAATTCTCATCAATTGAATTTTATTGACCAAAACATGAAGTTTGCACCAAAACTTTCAAATTCAATTTTAACAACAATTTAAATGACATTCTTTTGAATTTGAAATGAAACCGTGTAAATAATCAGAAAACCGTGAATAAAGAGTTAGCCATATTATAGCCAATTGTAATATCCAACAAAACACTATTTTTAATCCAAACTGATATATATGAAGTAATTCAAAGAATCTAGAGATTTTTATAGTGTTTTTGGCATAAGAATATAATTGGCCAATTATGTTGAACAAGTCAGAATCAAAATCATCATCTTTTCATCAATCTCAATATTGGCTGATTTAATTCAAAATACGGTGCATATTATCACATTTAATATATCGTTTAAAACATACCATACCTGTTTTACCTTTACGATATTTTTTGTTGTTGTCCGTTGTGATTCTGTCACCTTTATACTAGGCTAAGGAACTTAGCTTTGTCGCCCGTTGTGTTTCTGGAACAGCCAAAATCCAGAGAACACTATTGTTGTTCCTTAGCCTGCCACCACACCTACACGGAAAAGGATTTATGTGACCTATTTGTTTTTATAGGTCCATGGTTGTTAGTGGCAGAAAATTTTGAAAAATAATTTTGTGTAGACCCAAAACTATTTATAATTGTTCCCTTTGGCACCCAAATTTGTTTAACTTTGAGAGATTTTATATTTGTGCCTTTTGGAACCCAAATCGGTATAGTTTTCACATGTTTGGGTCTATACCAACAATTATTGTGATCGTGTCCAAATTTTCTACAAATCGTGCACATGGATTTAGCTTGACTAATATTGCTTTCAACAATTTTCGAACTATTATATCCAAGTCCTTGTCTAACCGAATTAACAGTTTGCTTTCCTAATAGCATATTCAACGATTTTTCACTTTTTGAAAATTTATCTAAAGTTGTTGACAATTGTTGGACTTGTGATTTGAGAGATTCATTTTCGTTTAACAATTGTGTGCACTTTTTAATAGAATTCTCTCTCCTAGTATTTTCATTCTCCTTTAAAATCAGAATTTCATTTTCAAGTGTTTTTATATTGATTTCTGATTTTTTAATTTCCTTTTCAAATGTTGGACACTTATCACACTTAGGGATCCTACTTTGATAGGTTTTAACTAATTGATCAAGTTGTTTATTACATTCTATCAAAGTATCTTTTTGAGATTCAAGTTTGGCGTATTTTTCCCTAAGTCGTTCAAAACAACCGTTTACTTCATGAAAATATATAAGCAACTCAGAATGGGTAAGTTTTGATACCTCACTTGGCTCGTCATCGTCACTGTCAGTTGTATCACCTCGAAGACACAATTCTGCCTTTTCGCTTTCACTGCCAGTGCTTTGATCATTCTCGTCTATTTCATCCCAAGTGGCTGCAAAACTTTTCTTTTTCTGTTTCTTTCCGTGGCTGGATTTAATTTGTGGACAATCGGGCTTGATATGGCCGGGTTTGTTGCAATTATAACAAATAAACTTTTGTTCTTCCGAGTAGTCTAGTGCTTTGGCTATTCTGCTTTTTGCTTTTTGAATTCGAGCTGAGTTACCATGTTTTTGATTCCATTTTTTGAATTTCCTTATCAACAGCTCCAATTCTGCTGCTCCATCATCTTCATCGTTATCATCATCACTTTTGGTTGTTCCTTTGAGAGCTATTGATTTCTTTTGAGTGTCACCTCCTTCACGCTCTTCTTTGAATTTCATTTCTAGCTCATAAGTGGTGAGATTTCCGATGAGTTCTTCAACTTTAAGTTGTTTTAAATCTTTCGATTCTTGTATGGAAGTTACTTTTGCTTCAAAGCTTCGTGGAAGGACTCTGAGGATTTTCCGGACTATTTCTAATTCGGTGTATGTTTTTCCGAGAGCTTTTGATTTGTATACGATATTGGAGAGTCGTCCGTTCATCTCTTTGACATTTTCTTCCTTCGCCATTTTGAAGTTCTCGTATTCGCTGCTTAGCATTGCAAGGCGAGATTCTTTGACTTGAGATGTTCCTTTGTGAGTCACTTCTAGTATGTGCCATATTTCCTGCGCAGTTAGACAATGTGAGACACGATTAAATTCAAATTGATCCAATGAACAGATAATAGAATTCATAGCTTTGGCATTAGTATTCTGTAATTTATTTTCTAGTTCTATCCATTGTTCCTTGGGTTTCTCTATTTCCTGATTATCTACAGTTATAGTTGGTATTCTATAACCTGTCTCAACAATATCCCAAGCGTCAATGGTATTCAAAAAAAAATTCATCCTATTTTTCCAAAAAGCATATTCACCATTGAACATTGGTGGTCTAACTATGGATTGACCTTCTGCAAAAGCATTATTAAAAGAAGCCATTTTAAAAATTCAAATTTTTAAACAAAAAATGATTTTTTTTTTAAAATAGAATTTTTAAAACCAATGTTGACTTCTATTCCTAGCTCTGATACCACTTGTAGGATCGATTTCACCCTAGAGGGGGGGTGAATAGGGTGATAGTGTAAATTATTAAACTTAATTGCAGAAGCTAATAAATTAATATTAATTCAGATCACAGAATAGCAGCACAGATATCGCAGAATATAAATAACAGAACAGAACAACACAGAATTTACCCAGCTTCGGCAAAACCCTGCCTACGTGCTGCCCCCAAGGTTTCTACTAGAAATTAGATAGTCCCTCGCTTACACACGTAAACTCGCTATACCCGCTATTGACTAATCTAACTCTACGCTCAAAACCCTGACCACAACTCAACCACCGAGTTGCGAATTCCCAAACTACACACCGTAGTTTGTCCCTTAGTCACAAGACTAGAAAATTAAAAACGGTTTAAAAGAAAATACAAATTAAAAACAATTCAAAATTAAAATAACCCTAATTTAAAATAAAACCCTTCTTATAATTTTTAAAACCCCTTTTAACATAAACAAGGCCGGCCCTTTATTTTCTTCAACCCGTTCCTTTTACTATTATTTTTTTTCTTCGTGAAAGAAAATGGCCGCCCCTCTTTGTTCCTCTTTGCGAATTAGGGCTTCTGGTAATTTGCTATTGCTCCTTGCGATTTAAACTAGGGTTGAGCAAAATTGAAGCGCCGCTCGATTTCGTTCGATAATAGGCTTCGATGCTTTTGATTTGCTTACGGCTTCTTCAATTTTGGATCGAATTTGTTCTGCTTTTTTCGGTATGTATTTTCCTCCTTTTGCTTTGCTGGTTGATTCTTGAACTCGATACCTTATGCCGATGATGATTTTGGGTATTTATAGGATTCGAAATCCTATTTTTGCGTTCGTATTTTCGTGTTTGAATTTGTCTACTGAATCACCTCGGCCACTTGATGATGCTTGAATGTTTGAGATTTATCTGACTTTGTCAATTTCGTATTTTTGATGCTTGGTTGACACGGTTTTGATTATTGACTCGTTCAATATTGACTGTGACGATTTTTGGCTTTGCTATGCTTCCACGGCTTCGACATTTTGTAAATTTGCTTCGGCCACTGTCTGCATTCCTGTAGCTTTGTTCTAGCAATCTTGAGCATTTTTGTATCCATTGCAGTTGCACTTCTAGTCTGTATTTCATATGCTCCTTCTGTCCATGTTGGTACTGACTGTTGTTATGTAGTAATTGACTTGTGCTTAGTTGCATCACTGGTATATGCATATTTGTTCACTTGCAGTTGCACATTGCTGTTTGTAGCACTTGTGTACTTGGTCGAGTTCATTTGCATTCTGCAGTTTTGTTCCATATATGTATGTTCATTCATTTGTATCAGTGGTTCAGTTTGCACTTGTTCATCTCTGTTGATTGCCCTGTAAAATTTCATGCGGACTTTGTTATACCTGCTGTGCATTGCATTTTGAGTTGTAGTCTTCTGTCTTCATGTAGCTTGGTACATTCCTGTAGCTCCATCTATGTCATAGCCTGTACTTGTAGTTGCACTTCGAGTTGGATATGTTGGCACTGGAACTAACTTGTATCTTGGTCCTGAACATTGCTGTGTCCATATGGTATTCAGTACTGTGGCATTGCTGCATATTGATGCCTCTGTTTGCATTTCATTGTTGAACTTGTCATCTTGAGTTTGTACAGTGTTATACTTGCTGCCTTGTATCACTGTGTTACAATGAGTAGCTATCGTCTGCACTTGCATTCGTGTTGTTGTTTGCTTCATGTACCCTACTGCTTTGAACTTCTGGTTGGTTTGGCCTGGACTTCACTTGACCATTGCTTCATGTATACTTGGTGCTTGATTTGGGTTCATACTTGTTCATGTGTACATCTGACCCTTCCATATGCTCTCTGATAATGTTGAACTTCACTGTTGCATTCCATTTGTGTTTGCTTATGTCCACTGATGCATCCAATCTGCACTTCACTACTATCTGTCTGAACTGTGTACATTGTTGCACTTGCTCATGTTAAATTGCATTGTTCATCTTGATTCTGCATCCTCTTATAATTTGTGTTGGCCTTGAATAGATGTTGACTGCATCACTGTTATTTGATTGTCGAGTTGTTTCTTGAGTCTCTGTTGCCTTGCTTCTGACCATGTTTATTACTGCAATACTTGTTGCACTTTTGTGGTCTGCACTGCTTGTTTTGCTGTTGGCTTGTATATTATTGCTATATATGCATTGTGCTTGCCTGTTGTACTCTGGTCTGTCCACTGCAGTTTGTGTCTTGCCACTGACTTGCTGCCTTCATGTATATGTCGAACTGATCGGTTGCATCTGTGGTATGTATATGTGCAGTTGTTATTGCCAGTTGCCACTTTGATGATTCATTGGTGAATATGTTGCATGCATGAGTCTGGTTCTCGGCCTATTGCATTTGACCACTGAACTTGACTGTTTAGTTTCATATTCATGTGTAATTTTGATTTGCGCTTGAGTTGAATCCAGTTACAAAAACTCGGATTTGACCTTGTGCTCGTGTCGTATTCTTGAATTTATTGCACCTGAGTTGAACCTGTCTGTATATTTGGGTTTGACCTTGTGCTCACTTGTCCCTGTAGCATTATCAAGTGTATATATCGGCGTGCACGGCCTTGTGGCATATACAGTAATACACTGTGTATGTCACAAGTTGTTCGTGTATGATGAATTCAAATTTAAATTATGACGAACAACCCAAATAACTGAGGCAAATCATATATTCAAAAATTATCTTCTATTTTTGAATTTCAAAAATATTTCTTTTTCAATTTTACTGCGTTAGTTTATATTTTTGCAGATTGCTCAGATGCTGGATTCAAACTGGAATGCAGTTGAAGATAAATACGAGTGTGAGTGATATGTAGTGAGGTGAATTGTAAATGTGAAATGTGATGTAATTGTAATCAAAGTTGTATAGTTATAGTGAGAGCTTGAATTTGTACTATCAAAATTGTAATAAATATTTGTTTGAATAAAATATTCGTTTGAATTCAAATTCCGTGTTATTTATTTTATTCTGCAAATATTTATTTAATCTGTGAAAATTAAAATAGTATATTATCAAATACATTTAAACGAATGTATATATGTTTATTATCATCAAACGAAAATCATATAAGCGCATATTCAATACATAATAGCCCGCTTCCTGGTTCTTCAGTACTCAAATCTGTGCCATTTAGTCAGCTACAAAATAGACTAACCATCACGTCAGTCTGAGATAAAAATGTCATATCTACAGTAAAGAGCCATCACGCTCTAGGAACCATCATGTCCTTAGTATATACCCTTTTTCATGAGTACCCTGCGAACCCTCGAGTATCAACGATCCTTTTGCACATGTCACTATAGCAGAGCACATACTAGAACTGATCTCACGGCTCCTATCATGAAATCACCATGGTTAGGACGATCCTCTATGGTCATCATTAGTCATAGAACATCATCGTAGGTCCTATAACCTTCCTCTAATAGTTCCTTCAATCTGACTCGTAGTCATCTACTCTACATCTTGAATTACAACCATCAATCGTCGAAGTCGTCACTTCCCATCAGGAGCCATAGCATCGAAGTGTTGCATCCTTTCTTCAATGTCAAAACCACTCGTCGAAAAGCCATAACATCAAAATCAAACATCAAATGAATCACTGCGTCATGCTCCCCTAAGCCTCTTCATCGTCCATGTCAAAAATTGGCTAAATCAACTATCATCAATAGTGGTAGATATCAACCGCTTCAGAGTAGTCGACAATGACCACTTTGGTCATGTACCTAGCCAAAAATGGCTAGGTACAAACCAAATGAAAAAAAAATCAAGCATCTATTATAAGTTTAAAGAACATACCCAAGTTCATAGTATTTCATCTTCAGATCGGTCAGTATGCATGAAATTCTATCCTATGGGATATTACCTAACATTGTTTCACCAATCGATCGACGTTTTCATCCAATACAAGATTACAAGCATACATGCAACCAATAAGCTTACATACATATATATATATATATATAATACATCTATATCAACTAACATAGGGATTCATATCAAAAGTAGCCTAAATCTAGTGATTTCTTAAAAATAATACATCCGTAATAACATATGTAATGTTCGATTTAAAATCATTTTAAAACACTTTAAAATTCTTTTATAAAATCAGGTATGGATTTAAATATGTTAGAAATCATATTTTAAAGTTGGAAATCATTTTAAAACATTGTTTTATACAATACTAACAATAATAGTATGGTGAATCCTATGCTAATTCGTAGAGGCCCAATTCAAGTGCAATGAAAGAAACCGTGTCCAAATCGGACCTCATATGCAAAAGATATAGTAGATATAAGATTTCGAATATACATACATACATTCATACATCTTTGTATATATGTATTAATAAATTACTAACTTAATCAAATAGCTAATTAATTAACCCTGACTAATCGTTGATTAACATAATTTATCATTCTCATAATTCACTCTCTCACCTCATGACCATGTTATTCTTTCCTTTTCTTTTGCATTCTTTTCCTATAGCCTTTAATCAAACCACTTCTCCCTTCCCCTGCTCATGCATGTTGCTCTCCCTCAACCCACATTACCACACACATGCACGCAACTCCTTCACCCATCAATGCCCCATTACACCTTGTCTTGGCCTCCACTACTCAGCTCGACCTCCGTTACCTTTGACCAACCCTGGCTAACCTGACCTACTCATGTTTTTTCTTTCTTCTTTTTCTTTGTTTCTTTTTCGTTGCATGTTCATTGCATATGCGCACATCACCGACCGCCACTATCGGACCACCAATTGACTATCTAACACTGCCCGAGACCCCATATGCATCGCCTCGGCTACTCCAGCCCTCCCCAAATGACCACAATGACTAGGAACCACAAAAAATTGAAAACCACATAAATGTTTCTCCACTTCTCACACCTACTTCCACCACTTTGTTCATTTCTAGCTCCCAACATCTACATTTTCAGAACTCCTCTTACTAATACCAACAAAACATATAATCAAAACTCAATTCCGATCTCCTCCAATGACCACCTACTTGCCGAATCTGCAACTTTTGATCATCACAATCAAAGTCAGGTCGATTTGAGGCCATGGCTGTGTACCCTCAGAAAAGTATATAGACTCGGATTTTATTTCGTTAGAAATGGTGATGATTTGATTGAGAAAGAGGAGGAAAAAATGTGCAAGTTAGGTTTCATAGAAGGAAGAGATAAGTGATGAAGAAGGAAAATGGTGCAGTAGTGAAGCATGGGGAATATTTATAAAGCAGTGGGTAGGGTTAGGATTTGTGTGAACTCTTTCTCTCTAATTTTTGAAATTCCAATGTTTGTTGTATGGTCGTACATTTCCAAAAAATATCCGATTGTGATGATTCTTTGACCACGTAAATCATCGTAATTTTCCCGTTCTATGGTATAAGTTCCGTCGAAATCCGAGACTATGCCCTGGGATTCTATTTTTGGACACTTTCAAGTCGTATGGATTGCTAGAACATCTGATCTTGAAAATTTTTGACTGCGCGGCTCATACACTTTCTCCTTGACCCAGGGACGTTTTTTGTTTATCCAACTTCTTTGATGTATCGATGCGCATATATTGACGTAATACGTGTAATTGTCGAAGATGCTGAAAATGAATTTAGGGTCCAAATCATTCAATATAATTTTTATGGATCAAAAATGTCAATACTCAATAGCGTCCAAAGTTATAGAGTCATACAGCTCAATATCAATTTGAAAATAATATTCTATGATCTCCTATACATAAAATGTGAGTCATTATACTCTCCCTCACTTTAGCAATTTCGCCCTCAAAATCCCCAAATCAAACAAGTTAAAATTGACTAATGCTATCCAGCATGCCTAACAACTATAATAAGATGTAATCAGTTAAATTTTGGTATTTTTTGGAACAATAATTGCTTCTTAGTGCACTGAAATAAGTATTCATAAACATTTTAAGAATTACCATGCATTAAACTAATTTGATTTTAGTTTACAAAACTTATGTTCAAAATACAAATTGAACATTCAGTGAATAAGTTCCTAAACTCTTTTTGGGGTGATTCATACAAGGTCCCTCAAGTATAATTATTACGTATAGTCTTTCGACTTGCACAGCCTGCCAACTCCTTGATCTAGGATATGTTAGGGTTTCTTATAAACTCTTATGATTTTATAAATCATTCTTTAAATGAAATTAATTTTAACATTGTGTACCACTCTTAAGTGCACGACCTTATAGAAAGAAGTTAACTTAATTTTGTCCATATTAATCATGCTTCATTTAATAAAGTTCGATTATTCCTTATCGATACATTATTATGTATTATACTCAGATCTTAGGTTGGATAAACACCTAGGAATTGGTTGGGGTCAACTCATTAGAGATGGGGTTAGTAATACCCTAGATTGAGTTTGGTTTATGAGAGTAAGTATTTGTAATTTTTATCTAAATATATATAAACACCTAGGAATTGGTTGGGTTCAACTCATTAGAGATGGGGTTAGTAATACCCTAGATTGAGTTTGGTCTATGAGAGCACGTATTTGTAATTTTTATCTAAATATATATAAACATACATATATTCAAGTTACTTTGATCAACATTGATAGGTTAGATTTAATATCCTTTTCCCTAAGTTAATCTCATTAACGTATTCTAAAGTTATCTTACTATATTTAGGTAGTAAGAGATGAATACTAGAGGAAGACAGGAATGGGAACCCGTAGTATTACGACCACCAATGGTCGAGCTGCAAATGCTGGTACGGCAGGAGTGGTGGCACCTGTGCAACCCTAAGTTAACTTTGCATCCTTGTGCAAAGACCACACCGATTTGGGTGGGAAGTCATTCAAAGGCACGTAGTATATTATTGAATTCCATGATTGAGTTCATTCTTCTAAAAAGATCTTTAAGGGATTTGGTATTTTTGATGAGCAAAATTGTTTCCTGGCATCTTGGCAATTAAAGGAATGAGCTTTAACTTGGTGGGGTTCAGTTACCATAAATGTCCCAGATGATGACTTTTCCTGGGCAAAATTTAAGGAAGTATTTGAAGATTAGTATATGCCTACAGCAGAGAAGACCCGTCTTTACAGAAGCTTTTTAGATCTTAAGTAGGGGAAAATGATGATAGCATAATATGAGACCAAGTTCAATAAGTTGTCATGCTTTGGGCCGAAACTTATTGGTGCTCCCCTTAAAAAGAATGAAATGTTTATGGTCGGGATGAGGGAAAAATTTCAAGATAATATAACTACACCCCTGAAAGGATCTTTTGTAGATCTCATATATATGGCTTTGCGTTATGAAGTCCTCGATAAAAAGAAGCTACAGCAATACCAAGCAAAAGTAGCAACAACCCGAACAAGAGAAATTTTAATCATCAAGGAAAGAAGTAGTGGGGAGGAAAGCCAGGAGAAGGGGCTTAGGAGAACTATTACAAGGATGTATGTTGTTTTATACGTAAGAAGAAGGGCCACATTACAGAATTTTGTAAGAATTTCAAGGTTCAAAAATAGCAGACATGACCTATTTCTCCTATGATTGAAAAGACACTCCGCTACAACTGTCAGCAACTAAGGCATATGGTGAAGGATTATCCATAATGAAGAAAGGGGAACAAGCTAGGGTTTATGCTATTAAAGATGAACCATTAACCTTAGAGGATATGGAAGGGAAAGGAGTTCTTGAAGGTACTATTTATGTTAATGACACTCTAGTATGATTATTATCTGAGACTTGGGCTTCCCACAGTTTTATTTCTAAAAGATTGGTTGATAAATTGAAAATTTCCCTAAGGATTGTAAAAACCCCTATTTGTGTATCTAACCTCGTAGAGGGTGCTACTAATATATGTATGGTTCATAAAAATGTATGAGTTACTTACCTTACCCACCATTTTTCATGGCACATGTTTGTTCTAGATTTTATTGGGTTTGATGTTTTACTCGGTATGGACTTGCTAGCGAGGTATAAAGCTGTCTTAGATTGTGTTGGGAGGATGGTATATTTAAAAACCAAATTAGGGAAATTGTTGAAGTGTTGTGTGGAGAGCCTAGCAAATTAGTGAGTAGTTTCCTATATGAACTTGGTTCGTCCTAGAAAGAGCTAGGGTCGATATTAATTGTTAAGGACTTCCTATATGTTTTTGAAGACGTAAACCGCCTACCTCCACATCGAGAGATTGAGTTTCATATTGACTTAATTCTTGATTGGAAATCTATTATTGACCCTATCCGTAAGATGTCTCCGAGAGAGAAGGAGGAGTTAAGGAATTAAACATATAATTTGATGAGAAAGGGACTAATTAGACCAAGTCAGTCAAGTTGGGGAGCAATTATAGTTTTTGTTGCAAAGTTAGATGGTTCGCTAAGGCTTTGTGTAAATTACCATAAGCTAAATAAATAGACAGTTCGGAACAAGTATCATTTACCCTATATGGATGGCTTATTTGACCAACTTCAAGGTGCTCGGGTATTCTCACAAATGGATCTTACTACAGGATTTCATCAGTTAAGAATAGCAAAGGATAATGTACCCTTAACATCATTCAGAGATCCAGATTGTTTCTACGATAGGTTGGTTATGACTTTTAGGCTAACCAATGCACTAGCCTATTTCATAGATCTTGTGAATCGAGTCTTTAGAAATGTGCTTGATAAATTTGTGTTGGTCTTCATAGATGATATTCTTATTTATTCCAAGACTAAGGAGAAACACAAACTCCATCTAGAGATTGTGTTGGAGACATTAAGGAAGCACATTTTAAGAGCTAAATTCTCTAGATGCCATTTCTATAAATCGAAGGTAAGGTTCCTTGGATATGTTGTGTCGAGGAACGGTATTGTGGATCATCTAGAGAAGGTAGCAGCTGTTCAAGATTGGAAGACGTAGCAGACTCCAATGGAGGTCTAAAGCTATTTAGGCTTGATAGGATATTCTAGGATATTAATTCAAGACTTCTGCAAAATTAGCTCGCACCTGACGAAGTTTATAAAGTTGGATGTTAAGTTTATCTAGACTTCAAAGTATGAAGAAGCATTCATTGTGTTAAAGAGGAGGTTAACCAGCGCTCCAGTCTTAGCTACCCTGGATGGAGTTGAAGAATTAACAGTGTATACAAATGCTTGTGGCATAGGTTTAGATGCAGTATTAATGAAACACGAAAGAGTTATAGCTTATGCTAGTAGGCAGCTGAAGCCTTATGTGCGTAATTATGCAACTCATGACTTGGAATTATTAGCCATTGTGTTTTGCATTAAAAATGCGGAGGTATTCCTTACTAGGGGAAAAGTTCGAGCTCTTCACGAATCATAAATCCTTGAAGTATCTTTTCACGCAAAAGGACTTGAACATGAGACAACAATGTTGTTAGGAATTTCTTGTGGTATATGACCTTGATATTTTATATACGTTTGGGTAAGCCAATTTGGAAGCTGATGCTCTAAGTAGAAATTCAGATTTTTCTCTTTTGAAAGTTGCTTCGACTCTCCTTGAAAGAATTGCAAGCAAACAAAGAGAAGATAGTCGTCTTATAAATTTTATGCAGGAGGTTGAAGAAGGATGGGGTTGAAGCTTTAAAATACACAACCGTAGGATACTGTGGATGAATGGAAGGATATGCATTCCGGATGTCAATGGTCTTAGGAAATTTTTTTTAGTAGAATGCTATAAATCCAAGCTAAGTATCCATCCTAGGGTTACAAAGATGTGCTGTGATATGAAATAGGTGTTTTGGTGGATAAGGATGAAGAGGGATATTTTTATTCATGTTTGCAAATGTGCAAATTTCCAGCAAATTAAAGGTGACATAAGAGGACCGTTTGACTACTACAACCACTTGAGATTTCGATTTGGAAATGGAAGCAGGTATCAATGGACTTGCATACTATTTTCCTAGGTCAAGAAAGGGTAATGAAGGCATTTGAATTATTATTGATCGACTAACTAAAAGTGCACATTTATTCCGATGAAAACAACTAGGACCACAACAAGCTTGACAGATATTTATATTAAGGAGTTGCATGGAGTTCCTAGTAGCATTGTAAGCGATAGAGACTCAACTTTTACTAGTCATTTTTGGGAAGCATTGTAAGCAGCTTTGGGAATGAAGCTGAATTTGAGCACTATATATCATCCTCAAACCGATGATCAGACAGAAAGGGTGAATCGGGTTTTATATGATCTTTTGAGAGCTTGTATCTTTGATTTTGGATGTTCATGGGAGGATCATCCTCACTTTGTTGAATTCTCTTATAATAATAGCAGGCAAGTATTTGCATGGCACTTTATGAAGATCTTTATAGCCGACCATGCAAATCACCGTCATGTTGTGTTGAAACCGGAGATCAGTTAGTACTTGGTCTTGATATGATTCGGGAAGCCACAAAGAAGGTAGTTGTGATTAGGAAGATGAAGGAAGCCTAGGGTAGACAGACGAGATATGCTGATCAGAGGCATAAAGATTCAAAATTCTCAGTCAGGGACTTTGTGTTTGTTAAGGTCTCTCCGATGAGGGGAGTGGTGAGGTTTGAGAGAGTAGGAAAGTTGGTACCTCGATATGTTGGACCTCTCCAAAATTCTTGAGAGGATTAGTCCTCTTGCCTATCGCATCGGTTTACTTGAGAGATTGTAGGGAGCATATAATGTTTTCTATGTATTGCATTTAAGGAAATATTTGCACGATCCAATACTAATTATTGAGCCAGTTATTTAGGAAGAATTGAAAGTGGAGCCAAATATGACCATAATAAGGCATTCTATAAGCATTGTTGATTGTGATGTAAAACAATTATGTAATAGAGTTGTGAGGTTGATCAAAGTTCGGTGGAGAGATGATGCGAGAGACTGCATTTGGAAAATCAAGGATAGTATAAAGAAGGCTTATCTCGATTGCTGTAGATGAGTAGTTTGCTTATATTACATCAATAGTGTACTCATCGCCTATAGTGTAGTCACTTATCATGTATCTCTTTTGCATGAATTTCATCATATATGATATATGTTCCTTTTGAATTATCTTATTAAATTTCAAGATGAAATTCTTTTAGGGAGGAGAATGTAACGACCCGTAATTTAATCACTTTAAGTATGAATATTTAATATATTTTTAAATAACTAAATAACGGAGTTTATAACTTAGATAGATATCTTTTATGCAATAACTAATGGTAGTAAATTTGTTTTGGTATTTATTTTACGAAAATATACAGTTTGGTGATAGATCGAAAATGTGAGTGGAAATCATTTTTCGGATTTTCGACTTTTCGTCGACCAAAAGTTGTTGGAACTTGTTGTGCATATTAGTGTGCATATGCGGACACACTTGTATAAATAAGAAAAACATTCTATTAATCAAATGGATTATATAAATACAACTAGAAGGTATTAATTAACTAAAAAGAAGACTTTTCTCCTTATTTAAAATGAATATAGTACAAAGAAGTGCCTAAAGGAAAGATGGTGATGCCAAATGGCCTTGGGGGAGTGCATGATGATGAAGGGGAAGTTTATAGCATATGATAAGGAATTGTGTGGCATAAAATAATGGATGGCATAAGATAATGGATGGTAGTAGGTTAAAATAAGGAAAGGTTATGTAGCTTGATTTAAGGAGGGATATGATTGGTGATTTTCCATTTTACAATTCTGTAAAACAACTTCTTGTCTTCATTTACCTTTCTTCACTTCATTTCAAAACTTAAGTTCTCTTCTTCTCCACTCTTCTTCCACTTAAATTCCATAAGAAGGAATCAGGTCAAAATACTTCTTTTCTCCTCTAAAACACTTAAACAAGTCACTAAAGTATAAATAACTATCTCCATATCACAAAACTACCAAAGTCAAATCCAAACTCCCTTTGAAAATGCATGTCCGTACAGTAAATTAGGTTACATGAGGCTTTGAAAGCAAGTTTGCAAGAGGAAGGCAGGTCCGTGTATTGATTGCAAGGTCGCGACAAAGACGTGGTAGCATGGTTAGAGTCCGTGTTTGTTTACGTGAGTTAAAATCACTTAAAAGCAACTTTAATAATAAATTATTTTGTTTCCTTGCTTATGTGTATAATTGTATGTAATAATTATTATTGTTTTTTGGTTTGATTCCCAGTTGGAAGTGGATGAAGCATAATTTATATACAACTAACAAAAAGAATGGAAGTCTAAGTGTTCATGGTGAATAGGTCGCAACGAAATACTTTGAAGCGCATATAACATGATTTATAGAGGACTCTTGTTATAGAGGGACTCTATGGAGTTCCTCGCATTGTTGATTTTTATTTACATATATACTTATTTATGTAAATGCTTGTGAATATTACTTAGTTACAATCAACTGAATTACTATTGATTCTTATGTGATATTGAAATCCCGTGCTTTCTTTTAAGTGGTTTACTACTATGTTTTTCTAAGAATGTTTTAAATGAGTTTTCCAAACTCTACTCTTGTTTTCAAAACTCTTTACAAAGATATTTTAAAGTGGTTTGAAATTTATTTATTTAAAGGTGTTTTTATAAAGGAAAGTTGTTGCCTTCTGAATCAAGCTTTGGTTTAGATAAATGATTTTGGAAAATATTTTCAATAATTAGTTTGAAATCGAAGATTAAAATAAGTTTATGAAGTTGATTTTCGATTGTTTTAAAAAGACTTTGTTTTATGCAAGGGATTTCTTTATTGGTTCCATTAAGTAACATAAAAAAAATGATGAATAGTGCTAAAATGTTGAAACATTTATGGAAAGTAAGTCATCTTATATTTAGCATTAAAAGCCGATGGGTCGACTTTCCTTTATTTATGAGATCTAAAATTAGAGTGTTTTAACTAAGGCAAGGCAAGGTGCAACCAGTGCCCTGACTTACCTGGCTTCGATTCTTGGTGAGGGATAGAGAAGTCAAAATGTTGAACATGTAATAAGTATAAGAGGATTAATTTCTATAAATAGGTCATGATTAAGTATATGGAAGGTACTCATCTTATACAGGACACTAAATTTCTAGGTATGGAATCCCGTTTCTATTTGTGAGAATTAAGAATGTCATTAAGGCAAGGTTAGTACTCTAATTTGTCAAACTTCATTGTTAATCAAGAGATAGTATGGGGTTGAAATCGAAAAGTAGTGATAAGTATATAATGTCTAATTTTCCATATGCAAACTATATACTTACACCAGATAATGGTTTGTCCACTATCGATAACTTGACCTATTTTAACTTGGGTATAAAAAAGCTTCGCGATTTCATACAGTTTGAGATCCCCTATCGAGGACTCATTCTTATGAAACATAGTTCTCTTTTAAGAATGTATATTCAAGATCCCCCGGTGAGGACTCTTTTATTTTTTCGCATACTTCTAAAAGAACCAGAATTGAGTTAGCCAAATATTCATCGATTTAGTAAGGAGACACCGATTTCATATAAATGTGGTTTATCTGAACCACTTCAAACTACCAAATGCTTTGTGTTTTGAATCATTGTGTATGGAGTTGTACTACCTATCCTGAGGTTGATTCCAAAATGGAAGGTTGTAAGGATAGTGTGTTTATTCGATCCTGGAATAACTTGTATGGCTGAATGCTAGCATTTCATTATGGCTTTGAGGGCAGTATTAGCATTCCAAGATGGATTTTCTTAAATGATAATTGTTGCCTCAAGCCTTACACCCGATAATGACTGAAATAATGGATATGTAGCAGGGTTGTGTGGCTCGGTACCATTATGCTATGATCATCCTTGATCTAGATCGATATTTTTTGGATGTATGCTTTGTGACCGATTTGGTTGTTGATCACAATCGATGGATGATTATATTCAGTACTATCTAGTATGGGGTAGGCCGGTTCTATGTTGGCAAGGATTGCACAGCTTGCAACCTCGGTACATTTTCTTTGGAGATGTACTGTGACAGGCGATACCAAAATAGCCTTATCATTCTTGGAATCTACTTTCCAATATGTGCTTTACGGACTTAGTTGTTCTAATACAGGAATGTGATATGCAAGCATTTCATCTATGTTATTTATTTATTTTCAAACCAAGACATTAATAATGATACCTCTGAATTTAATTATAAATGTTTTGGCTATCGTAAGGTAAAAGCTCATTCGTATTTATGCATGGCGTGGTCTTACGAGATACCTTTATTTTTTCTGAAAAGCTTATGTTTGAGTTTACTCACACCAAACCCATGTATGATTTAAAGTTTTTTTCTTTCCCTTAAACTCTTGGATACTCTAATTTTTGAGTAGCCAAGTAGTCCAGGTTTTTACGGATGCATTTGGAGGAGCATGGACATGGAGGCTTTACCGCTATCTAGTTATCTATTTAATTTCCGTTGTTGTTGTATGTAGTTATGTATCAGCATTGGAATGGCAGGCAGTTATAATTATCCCTGGCTAAAGTTAGTACTTATTGTAACTCTGATGTTTCATTTTGAAGTGATTGTATATAATCTCTTATGTTCTATTATATATGATTTCCATGTGATGTGAGATTTTGAGTTTCTTTCTTCTTGTGTTTTGTTTTCTTTTATCCCAATGGTCTGTCTTTCGATGCCTATATGACTAGCATACGAATATTGTGGATGTATTAAGTGTCATCTTTAGAAGTAAAAAAGGTGAAACATTGCAGAATAGTTCCACATGATAAATTTAGTTTATCAGCATTGAAGAGACTTGATTGACAGAGTAGATGATTACAACAAAATAGCATACCCATTCTTTGAGGGACCGACTCGATTAGTTTTTGAGAAAACCGATCGAAGAAGTTGGAACTAGAGTCCATAATTGACTCCTAGTGCAAATAGGAGATCGCTAGAGTTAGGGATATGCCCTAGAGGCAATTATGTATTTATTACATATATCTAATTCTATGCCTAATCTTGTTCAAAATAAAAGGTGTTTTTCTTTCTATTATGAACTTGTTATACAATGATATAAATAATTAAGTAATTAATTGAAATTATTTAGATGGAAATCCTTAAATGATATGTTATGTGATTGTAATTACAAAATGTTGTAATCATGAAAATTTTATCACATTGAAAATAACATATTGTTTTGAATATTCATAGTCAAGATGTTTCGAGAATGGATATCAATTCATTCATTGAGATTATAGTACGCAATGCTCTCCAAATGTTGGCGGCGTATTTCTCGTGGCTGTTGGAAGAACCAAGTGGTTATGTATAGATAGTTATTGGATAACCATGGAATTACTCACTCGAGAGTTCGTTGTTGGTTAATATAACTAACGTCAAACAACAATCTCAAAGTGATGATGTTACATAGTTCCCTTGACTTGAGAATACCATGGAACTTCAATGTGGACACTCTACTTTACTTATAGTTAAACCGTAACATGGTATTAATCGAAAAACTATAGTTGGGCCTGAGCTGAAGAATTAAAATTGAAACACTATTCAATATAGAATTCATCTCTGTAGTTATATGGGGTTAGAATCATGGTCAACTGTAGTCAATTCAAAATCAAAGTCTTTGAGAAAACAGTACGATTGATAATAATTTCTTATTAAGGAAAGTATTTTGTATTTCAAATTATAAAGTTGAATGTGGACGATGTTTGAGTTTTAACTAAAACCAAATTCCATAAGTCCTAATGTGATACAATTTTGATGAAGAGAATTGGTGTACATAATCGTTACTTTCAAGTACCGCTTATAATAAGTAAAATTCGATTTTACCAAAAAATATGTAAGCGATATATTCAACCAAAATGACACACCACTTGCTAAGGTGATGTGTGTATGTTAATAATCGAATTGTTCGATATTAATAATTGACTGAATTTTCACTTTTGAGTTGCACAACCATAATGATGAATGCTCCAAAATACCAAATGATTTAACTAATTTATAACCATTGTAAATTAATTAAATTAATTAGTATTTATGAAATATTAGTTACTAAATTTCATTTGATTGTTTGAATGTCATTAGTATTTAATAAAGTGCACTTATAAAAGTTATATACGTATATATCAACATACGATATCGATAAATATTTAAATTTCATTTAAATCAATTAATTATTAAGTGGATTTAGACATTTTAAAGGCTTATCTAAGCACTTTCTTTGGCTAGCCATACATGTATAGAAAGGGATTTGATTTGATTTGGTTGAGATTTGATGAGCAATAAAAGTAGGATGATTTTAAGGGACTGATTGGAAAGGTTTCAATGTTTCCCTTAAAAAATGAAATATCTTTCATGCCATTCATTCACCCTTCTATAGACAATTCATTTTTACCTCTCTCTCTCTCCCTCTTCTATTCCAGCGAAAAAATGGCCTCCAAGAATTAAGAAAATTTCCAAAGTCAAATCAAAATAAAATTAAAACAAATGATGGTTTATAACTCTTGATATCAAAACATCTAGAGGTTGATTTCTAGATCTTGGAGTTATCTCATCATTCAAGGTGCGTTCTCTTGCCTACATCTCAAGGTAATAATTCTAATTTTGCTTATTGCATATTTTTAAAGTTGTTAAACAAAAACGAAATTATTAAATAACTATAATTGGAGTTTTATATAACCAACCTTTTGATTTCCTTTTAAATTAAAGTCAAACTTTATTTTGGTACTTTAATTTTCAAAAGCATGTATTAGATCTTATAAATTTTATACATATACAAGTTGTTTTAGGTTTGAAAGGTTTGAAACATAATTTACAATAATTGATGTGTCTGTGTATGTGTCTGTACCTATGTGTGTGTCAATTTAATTTAAGATTTATAAAATGGTTTGTTGTGCAAAATCATAAAATTTGTCTTAAATCATTCCTAACTTTGAAACTAGATTAAAAATAGTTGGTTTTATAATGTGTGTGTGTGTGTGTGTCTATATATATATATATATATATATATATATATATATATATATATTAAATAAAACTATGGACAACAAAGGCACATATAAAGGAAATGTTAACTATGCACAATTCTTATATTTTGCACTTATACAATATATTAGTATATTAGGATTTACTCACATTTCATGATGTGTTTAAAGTGATCATCAATGACATTTAATGGATCATTAATATGATCAAATAGAAAGAGAGAGAAATGAAAGTTATCGCTAAAGTTATTTCTCTCCTTCATTGATTGCATAGGTTTTAGAAGAAAATGAAAGGTTTCCTTCTCAAATTAAATTTAATGAGTAACTATTACATTCGTGAGCCTATTTTATGCACTTATACATTAAAATTTATATCAAATTCCAGTTCTTTGAAACTAACTAAATGAAAGCAGAATTTTATTTTAAAAGAAACTTTAGATTGGATCTAAAATCACTTCAAGGAAAAAAATTGGTGTCTTATGGGCCTCCGTTTTTCTCTAAGCCATAACCCAATTTTGCTAGTGCTCATGTCTTCCCCCATCAATAAATCTCTATCCATTCCATTGCACGCTTCGGTCATTTGTTTTGGGCGTTCTTTCAATATCCTACCCTCTTTGTCCTCTCCAGACCTTGTCGTTTATGAACGCGACTTTCCCCTTTTCGCTACCTCCTTGGCCATGAATATGGTAGTTACTGTAAACCTGCTATTTGCTTTGTAATCATCCTTGGTTATCGATTTAACTACAATGCCACTTTCAGGTGTTCCGACTACTATTCATGAAGGCTTGGTTACTCATATCTCGCCTTTATTGTTTGCCCCATTTTATGGTTGACGTTGGAAGCCACCTGATGATTGGATTATTGCTAATAAATCATGTGTTGAGATTAGGTTGAAGGATGTGTGTAAATAGTTAGGGCTTGATTCTACTGGCAATGAAGAACGCGTGCAAGGTGCTTGCTTGAATGCATGAAAAGATTTAGGTGCAGTTTCTGCTGTTTTGAATAAGCATGAGGCTCTTCATACTTCTGTTCAAGCTAATCTCAAATGGTCTTATTTATTTGCCATTATGCTTAGAAACGCTATTGTGTATGTACCTCCTCGAGGGTCGATGGTGCTATTGTTCCCCGGTCAAAGTTTTAGAAGCCGAAGCTGCATTTTGGTTGGAGTAATTAGTGGGGTTCTTCCTTAATTCCAATCCTCCGTATCAGGTTGTCAAAGAAAGCTATAGACAACTTTGGAAGATTAAGGGTGGGACTTCAAGTCCATTCTGATAACACTGTTCTTTTTCAAGTTCTCCAAAATATTAGGAAGGCTACATGTTCTTGAAGCGAGTCCTTTCATTATGTTGGATAACCTTCGTCATTACTCTTTGGAGTCCGACCGTAATGACTGGGGATATACGATCCTTGAAAAATTAACACTAACACATCCTCGTGCCATAAATCCAAATGTCGGAAAGCCCAATTGTTGGGAGAAAAGAAAATAAGGATAGTCACATGAATGGAATAATCTATATTATTTTAATATATAATATTTACATCGAATTTTTTTTTGAATACAATATTAGAGTTTAACTTGGATTCAGCTTGGACAGTTATAAACCCTATGTCCTTATACATGAAAAAACAAATGCAATGATTACAACAGATGATAGAATACTTTCATACATAGATGAAGATATCCATCTCTACTCTGGAAACTCCAAGCGTCTTCAACTAAACATAAAACTACTTGGATCTGACCCGAGTATTTAAAAATACCTGGATCAGGCTTGATAAACCAGCATGAAATACTTGAAATTTTGAATGCTGATGCTAATCAAAACCTTTGAAAAGAAGGGTATTTCATAGGACCATGTCCACACATAAATACAGACGGATTTTTACCTTATGATAACCAAAACACCTTTATACCAAAATAATTTGACATTATTTTTGATGAAGTTCCTTTGAAAACACCATTCAAATAATATACTAAGATAGCCGAAATTGTTACATTTATTAAATTTGATGACTTACTAAGTACTTTTTAAAAGCAGGTTCAACAATCAAAATCTTAAAGGCAACGTATTGGAATCAGATTTCCAACATGATAGGGAATTAATGAGCATTCAAACTCGAAAAATCCACGTATGCCACGTAATTTTTGCATGGTTTTACATGATCACTGTCAGCCTTTGAACTATGCTGCTACAATACTATGGAACAGAGTACTCAGTGGCTTTACAACGATCTCCGTCAGCCTCCATTACCTGTTCATAAGGCCCAAACACTGGTCATCTTCGTACTAACCCAAAATACGTCCTTTAGAACACATAGTATCCCGTATCATTCCTGGGATGTGAGGCTCATGAGGTTACGTTCCATAAAGCCACACTATTTCTAAAGCCATGCTGTAATCATAACAGATTCCACTTTGAATGTCACACTGCCAATCCTTCGATAACTATTGACTTTCACGAACATACAATATTTGAGCTCGTATGTCTCAGAGAATGGTGTTAAGCTAAAAGAAGTTGCCTTCTCCGCCACTAAGCAGATGTACATTTTTAAAAGCCAACCTTGTGATCTTAGAAATGCATGTCAGACACTCATCCATATAAGTTCGTTCGGAGACTAAATGAAACCGAAGTCACTTCTTCTACTACATCCTACCAGGAATTGTCCCTAGAATTAGTAGCGATTAGTCCTTGTAATTGAAGATTTTCATAATAGAGCACTACTATCACCATAAATATATGATATGGTAAATTTTACCTCGAGGGCTAGCGGCATGCAGCCCTTCATCATGAAGATCCCCATATTTAAAAATAATCATCTTTATTACGTTTGCACTTCCGAACGTATACATTGGTTCGAAGTGGTTTTCGGATAGAAGTTACCCAGTTTTGACCCCGGTTCCTTTGAACCAATCATCCATTAAAAAGATGTTAAGTTCAAATGTAATTATCAATTATCATTCAATTTAATTCATCTTTTTACTCTTTCATAAATATCTCAGCAGGACTTATTATTTTAAATTGTTCCATTTATCTTCTTAATAGTATATGGAATCATTAAACCTCATTTATCAAATCCTTTGATTAACTAAACCATTTTGAATCTTGGAATAATTCTAAATTGTTTTACTTTTCACTTAGGAAAACATTTTCAAATTATTTATTTAAATCTAAATCAAAGATTTCTTATTTTCAAATCATAACATTTTAATGGGTCAAAATAATGTTATTTGAGATATAGTTTACTATAAACCCCTAACCAATTTGTATTGAGTAAAAGTTTGGACTAATCATACCCATATTTACTTCCGTATTCAGCTCGTACTATTCGTGGAATAACGGTGGAATCATATTTTAAATTCACACGGATAGTACAAGCTCCCTCCTTGGACCTTAATGCAAAGTTTGACTAGAATATTCTTTATACTATTAAAAATTTGGTTTAAATTAACTCTTTTGAAAATTCCTTACTTTTAGAAAAACTTAAATGAGACGTTTTTTTAGAGCATTCGGGCTTTCCTTTCGACTATTCCATCCCTCATCTGAAAGAGAAAGCGAAGGCCAGGTAAGTTCAGGGACCTGTTTCTCCATTCCCAACCTTAGATATACACCTTGTTTTACCATTTAGATCCCACAAGCGGGACAAATGTACTAGTCGTTTTCGCAAACTCCTTTCATTTTTTAAAAACAATTTATTAAACCTCCAAATCATTATTTAAAACACTTATTTATTCTTTGAAAACCATTTATAAAATATAAGTAAAATAAAGGTTAAGTTTAAAATCATATTTCATAAGTTATTTAAAAGTGCCGCGAAAAGTGTTTTAAAATCTATATTGATCAAAATGACTTTTCTATCTTTCAGAAATTGATTTATTTAACTCATATCTCTTTTAAAATATTTTAAAGATTTATAAAATTTATTTCATATTTTTAAACATTTAAAAATATTTATTTTAAATCAATTTTAAATTTAGGTTTTTACTTGCAAAAACCACGATCTTTTTTAAATCATGTCTTGGACTTATTTAAAAATTTACAAGATGAAATCTTGATTTACTTTCTTCATTTAAAAATTATGGATATAATAGTCTGGAAAATTCCTATCTCGAAGAATTTTGAGCTATATTTTATTTCGTATACTCATTTGAATTCTTCAGCGCGAAATCGTGAATTATCGTTACGCGACACATCTAGTTTTGACTTGTTTTTCATTTTTTTTTCAAACTTTATGAAAACACTTTTAAATGTTTATAAAAGATTGCTAAATCATTTTAAACTCATTTAAATAATATTTTTTCATATTTCAAACTCATATTTCATTTCATTCCATATTATAATATTATATTATTAAAATCATTTTTCAACTTTTTACATATTTTAAAATCATTAAGGGGCTAAATAATTCCCACACACGCTTTTATATGAATTTAATTCTTATTTAATTAACAATGGTTATTTACTAACCATTCCTCTTATCATTTACCAAACCAAGTAATCATCCATATTAACATCCATATATTCAACCAAGTAATCACACATTTAATCATCCAATATATAGTATATTTTCATGTCATTAAACTTGGAATTATTTAGAGATAAATTAAATGTGAGTACTCACCATAAATCAAACCAACTTCCTACCAACATTCAAATCAACCTACACTTTACAAATCTTTTTGAAACTTCATCCCAACATCACCAACGCATCTACACCTCCCATCTAAATTCTCGGCCATCTTCTCCTACCTCCGTTTCCTCTCGGCCTTGCCCAAACTCCATCAAAAAAGCTCACTCCTTGCTTCCTACACCTCCACATGCTCATGGCCTTGTTCCTATCTCCTCTTAGCGCTCGACCAATCATTTTTATGGTGGTGGTCATGGGTGTATGAAGTGTAGAGGTTGGGTTTGGTTTAGATTTGGAAGTGGAATGATATTTCTTTTTGTTTTATTTTATTTTCTTTTGCTACTATTTTTCCATTATTTCTCTTAGGAGGGAAGCAATGAAAAAGGAAGAGAAAGAGCATAGAAATGAAGAGAAGAAATTATGAAATGGAAGAGAAGAGGTGGTGGGTATTTATAGGAATAAAGAGTTTATAAAATATCTTTGGGTAAAAAGACCAAAATACCCTTCCTTAACGATTAAGCTAAGGTCACTTCCATATTCGATCCAATCACTTCTACCACCCATCACATTGTCTTTTTTCTCTTAAATTAGCTCTTAAGTAAAGCATGTGTTTATGATGATTTGAAATGAAGTTAAGTTTACTTTATTATATACTTTATTATATATATATATATATATATATATATATAAAGAAATTATGAAATGGAAGAGAAGAGGTGGTGGGTATTTATAGGAATAAAGAGTTTATAAAATATCTTTGGGTAAAAAGACCAAAATACCCTTCCTTAACGATTAAGCTAAGGTCACTTCCATATTCGATCCAATCACTTCTACCACCCATCACATTGTCTTTTTTCTCTTAAATTAGCTCTTAAGTAAAGCATGTGTTTATGATGATTTGAAATGAAGTTAAGTTTACTTTATTACATACTTTATTATATATATATATATATATATATATATATATATATAAAATTTAGGTTTGATTTGACCAAAGGTATATATGGTTTAAAATGTGTATTAATATGTGTTAAAATGTTAACAAAGGTGTAACAACGTTGCAACAACTTATATTGAATAAAACATTGATTTTCGACAAAACGTTTTACGGTTACATTTTGACATTTTTGTTAAATAAACAAAACTTGAAAATTGATTTGTTATCCTACTTAAATAATTAAACAAGTGTATTTGACTTATAAAACCATATTTAATGATATTAAAAGTCAATTGTAAAAATACAACGTCGATTGGTCGAAGTGCGACGAAAATTTTCAATTATAAAACAAGTTTTTATATATTTATAAAACTTTTATCAACCGATTATTATCATTTTATAACAATTTAAATAAATTATTTATTATACAAAACAAAAATTTGAACGTATATATTGATCGAAAATCGGCTTTGTCACTTTTCGACGAAAATCCAAACTTCTTGATTTTTTCATCAAATTCTAAAAATAAGTTAATCATTCTTATTTATTACATAAAAAATATTTGTTTAAGTTTCAAAATTTTATATTTGAATATTTAAAGTAAATTAAATATTCTATTTAAAAGTGAGAAAAATTCGGGTCGTTACATACTTCCCCCTTTCAAAGAATTTCGTCCCCGAAATTTTATCCAAAACCCTATAATACTTACTCAAAACAATATTCGAACTTAATTTGTATTACATAGATCATCCGTACGTGATATCTGTTGCGATTTTTTATTTGAATCCACTACTTTACTTCCGAACTAGTATTGATTCCCCGATCCTCTAGTGTGGACTCTGATCAGGCTCTTTGATCAAAAACCTTCATTTCCCTTACATAACTCTCAACTATGATAGAAAACTCAAGTACCCAATCATAAACCCTCATCAATGTTTGTTGTCAAGAATCGAGTGCGGATCGATGAGAACACCTTAAAATTATGTACTCGAACCTTAGAGCAAAATTGTATGACGAAATGATCTATGTACCACATATGTACTTATTAACATTCAAAAATCTTTATGAAAACTTTTCATAAAAATTTTGTCTTTTAAAAATGCTTCTTTACATATAATCACTCTAAATATTTATTTCCAAATATTTTTCTTAAAGGAAAACATTTCGTCCCAAAGGTATCATTTCAATTTTTAAAATAATTTACCTTTTATTTTTCAAAATTACAATCAAACTCTCTTATTATAATATTTTTTTAACTAACCTTGATATTATCTTGTCATATAATAATTCAAAATCATCCTTTTAACTTAAGGAAAATTTATGGATCAAGTAACTTCAAAATAATACTAAGGAACTGGGTACTGCCAATAGTATTCTATATCTCCTTAAAAAGAAGGGTAATACTTAAGAGAAGTGTTTACCATTTGAACATATCTCTTCCATATTTTATTTATTTTCGAGCCACTCAAACTAGTTACTATTTGAGACTTGCTTATTTGAAATTTCTTTGTTAATACGTCTCATTGTAATCTTAATTCCAAACTTATTTTATATTTCATAACTTTCCCTTTTATACTTTTTCAAATCATTAGGATATGAATTCTCATATCCATCTTTCTCAAACAACATTTTATTTTTGCTAATTACGCTTTATTTTAAAATATACTTTATTAAATGATTTTCTTAATTTAAATACTTTTTAATAAGCCATCCTAATATCCCTTTAAACTTTTTTGTTCTAAATATCTTATTAAATTGATTTGATGGAAGATAGATGAAATGCACAAAGAGAATGACCAAAAGAGATTTATTAATTTGCATTATATTTATACATTCATTACAAATGTTATCCCACTTTTTGGCAAAGCTGAGATACCCAAAAATATAACTGAAAATCAATAATAACAAGCCATGAATATCAACTATGCATTGCAGGATAACCATGGATATCGATGAATTTTGTCCGACTCCGGATCGGGCTGAGATTGACAAGACATGACAAGCAAAGCCGTAAAAGCCCGCATTCCAAATTTCAAGTCAATCTGAGTTTGTATGCTCAAGTTATGATCGATGCAAATTGAAGGTGTTAACCCCATTTTCGTATCCATCACCTTCGTATCCATCAGGCATCATTAACTTCGTATCGATAGAATCTGCATCCATCATCACGTCTTGTTTCGTATCCATCAACTTCGCAACGAATGAGTTCGAATCCATCGAGGAACCTCGGCTCGCACCGATGAAGTTCGTATCCATCAACAGGACATGCGCCTCGTATCGATCAACAAAAGGTGGTTCGAGTCGATACATTTCGTATCGATCGTCAAGCAAGGTTTCGAATCGGCATCGTTCGTATCATCGGCTCGACTCGATCGTTTCGTATCAGTGATAGAAGGATTTGGCACTTTCGTATCCATAGGAGGCCATCGTAGTTCGTGTCCATCAGGTAAGGCCTCACTCGTATCCATAAGGTAAGGCTTCGTTCGCATCCATTAGTGTCTAGCTTCGTATCCATATGATTGGCCCTTCGTGCGTTTTTCGTATCGATCAATAATGCCTCGCATAACATTATTTCGTATCGATCGGATAGATCGATACGAAACACACTCCTGAAATCGATACGAAGAGCGGTATAATGCAACCAATTGGATACAGATGCAAAGCAAAATTATCGGCGCGAACGAACGCAAAGTATGGATGTGAGCGCGAATCAAGGGAAGAAGCATTCAAAGCGGTGAAGGACATGCATGGTTCGAAGGAAGAAACCTTCAACTCGGCACGAATTTAGGATCTGGCCGGGGAAGTAGCGCCACATCAGCAGATAGGCGCGTGCCTTGATCGAGACGAAGCAGATGGATGCGAAAGCATGGGTTCGAAGATAGCAGGCTACGGAAAACACGAGATTGAATCGATCATATCTCCGAAACTGCTGATCCAAATGCAATGAAATTTTCACAGCTGCTTCCATACATGCTAAAGAATAATCCTGCCAAGTTTCATCTCGATTGGATCATTTTTTGATGGATACGAAATTGCATCGTATCGATCACAGATCGAGTCGAAACTTGACGGGGTCGGTCGCGTGGGCCCACTCACGTGCCAGAAGAAGTCTCCCGAAGTTTGAGCGCGATCTCAGCCTCCTACGCCTATAAATAGCTCCCTGGAGCCTACAGAAAAAGGATCTTTTGGCCATTGGACGTCCAGACTCTTCCGGATTCAATTCTACATCATTTTATCACCGTTGTATTCAAACATCAGAGCGATAACCTACTGTAATCCGTTGTAACGGATTGAAATCATCAAGTGAATCAATAAAAAGATAAAACTTTGAAGTGGATGTAGGCCGGAGATAGCCGAACCACTATAAATCTTGCGTTTTTTATTGTTATTTCTGGATTGCTGTTTGTTGCTTGCTTGGATCTGAGACTTGTGCTTGAATATTGTTGATTTATATTCATTGTTTGGTGCTTTCACGATACTTGGGGTTTGTGACCATTTTTGGCGCAAACAACAAACCGTAGCATGTGTTACAAATTTTTAGAGATAACCCCTAGGGAGTACTACCAATCATACATCACCATCTTATATATGAATACTTGACCTACTATGTATACTATCCTTGGATTCCTTTTGAGGTAGTCGGTGCTTTATCTTTGAGGTCTAAGTCAGTCACCCTCATTTTTGGACTATCCTTCATTAAGTGTTTCCTCTGGTAGCACCAAATGCATATCCGGGGACATTCTTTGGCCATATGTCCTAGTCCTTTGCAAAAGTAGCCACCCTTTGCCTTTCCTGATCGAATTTTTGGATTCTTGTGACGCCCCATCTTTATACCCACGCTAGCCAAGGACACTATGGGGTAATGCCGTCAACAAGCATGGAGAATAAGGCTGTTGAGGAGCGACCATCCATGTAATTGCTTTGTGCGAGCACCGATATGTCAGATAGTAAAACATGCATTTCATTTCAAGAGGAAATCCGACATGCCGATACAAACTCAAAGCTACTACACAGAGGCTATGATATCTTCGGAAACAAATATAGAAATAAACATAACACAAATCAGTCACAGATATCCATATCACAAAGGCGGAAATAGATATGAATATATAACACTTAAAAGTGTACATCAGAGTAGTGGTCAAAAAGATCCACAATATCACAAGAGAATGGATACAAGTGCAAGACAAAAGAATATGTATACATTAAGGAGTCTCCATCTCGAATGTATAACAACATAAACTACCAATCTAAAGTAGTTAGGCAAAAGTTAGATAATACTCCATAATGAGGAGTCAAGCAGAAGCACCTGTAACACCTCGGTCTGACCTGAGTATTATTTGATAAGAAAATAATAAACGGATCAGTCTAGCTATAAATATCAGATAAAATGATATAAGATAAGAGATATGACAAAAACGTATGATAACCATAAAGCCATACTGTGATAAGTATGTAATTGAAAATCAACCAGAGATTAATCAATATCACAAGAATCTTCTCAAAGATAAAAAAGAATGTCATACTCTTTATTTTTATTCACCAAGTCACAAATATCGGCAAACATCACAATGCCAATTGTAAAAGTTGTTGAAACACAAATTCACCAATGCATAAATATTGATGGAACCTATCAATGTAATCACAAAAATTGGTGAAACACAAACTCTAGAGATCATCAATAGAAATCCAGAAATCACAAAAGGGGGAGGCCTACCACAAAACGGGGGCATGAAAACTCACCAACACGTGTATCACAAAATGGAACGCTATTCCATGGTTGCTAACCATTTATTTTGAGCCAAAGCTCCACAAAACGATCCGAAGACCATGGGTCGCTACCCCACGAATTTTGAGCCGAAGCTCCACGGAAACGGGGTTTACTCTCCCTCGCAGACAAAGAGACATCGCACATTGCTAGTCTAAATCACAAAATGACCATCATCGATCATCAAGAAGTGTCAATTACACTAAGCTAGTAAATAGATGAGTTTAGCTTCATGTCCCATAACCACTGGCTTAACTTAAATATTTACGAACAAATTGTAAGTCTCCACTCGAAAATTGTCATAAGAGATTCAATCGAACAAGTCCAAGAATTAACCAACAAAGTAAACGCGAGCGTTTCATACCACTTGTTTTACTAAGCCATTTAATTAGATTTCTCGTACGAGTGAGGTAAAGGTTTGTACATACTAATAGATTGGAAAACGGTTTTATAAACAAGCTTGATATTGAAAATAGAGTTGAAATTGTGATAGAGTTTGAATATTTACTACTAGCATAGAAACCTTTGTATTTTTAAAGTGACAAATCACAAAGTTGATTGTAGAACAATCAATCACCAAAATTCCACGTTCGAAGGCGTGAATTAATTCCAAAGAGATCGATTCCAAACCCAACAAAATGGATATACTCAAAAATTCCAAAGTAGGAGTCATCAAGGTCGATAATAGATGATAACAACAAATCGGAAAACCATGAATCGATAAAAATTGGAAATCAACAACAAAATAGGCTAAATAGGCAAATAGAAGCAGGTCAGTCGGCTGACTGCAAATGGCCAGTCGACTGAACCAGAAACTTGGAATTTTCATTTACCGTAGTCAGTCGACTGATTACAGTGGCCAATCGACTGATTGCAGGAAACAGAGACTCCCTGTCTCTGTAAATAGCCCCCGGAGCCATCATTGGCTACAGCCAGTCGACTGACTGCAATTGGTCGGTCGAATGACTGGGTGCTGGGCTGTTTTTTCAGCCTATTCAATGAAGAGCAAACTCTCCCAAATTGCAATCGAATGAGCAACGACGCTAGGGGTTTACGCCAATCAGCAACCTGGCCCTATAGGCTCTTCAATGCATCACCAAAACATGTTTAAACATCAAAGTTAGGATTTTTGAAGATTTGACTTCAAAACACCAAAAATTGGAATATTCACCAATTCAATCCAAAGCAAAAGCAAATGCACATGAATAAGTGTTAGGAATTCATACCCAACAATCAAAGATAGTTATAGACAAAGATGTGAGATAAAAATATCACTTTTTTACACAAAACAAATGAAGAAGAAGCTATAGAGCAATAGCAAGAACAATCACTCTTCAATTCCAGCCCAACAAGCTTGAATCTAAGCTTAAAAGAGAAACATTTCCTAAGTTAGGTTTAGTCATTTTTGAAATTGAAAGGAGAATGAGTTGGAGAAGAAGAAGAGATCGCTTACCAAAGCTTCTATGAATTTGGAGCTAGAACTTGAATTTGCAAATGGAAACTAGGGCTTAGGAATTCTAATTCTTTCTCTCTTCCCCCATTTTTATCCGAAGCTTGAGTATTAGGAAATTATGAAGGAATGAAGAGAAGAAGGGGTGAAGCTTGGGTCTAATAGGCTGAATCCAAACCAAAGCCCTATGTGAAAAAGTAGCAAAATTCCTTTAACTCCAAACATATCGAAGTTTATACTCAAAAAGGTCGCTAACGTCATTTTGAACTCGATGGGGGTGGTCTCAAGTTCTAATTCGACTACTTGCAAAAAGTAGCTTTTCGGCCTAAAATCCGACTAAGGATGCCATATTTAAATATACAATCGTGAAATATGCGGGTTGTTACAATTCTTCTTTGTATTAAGACATTCACATAGAAATGTCCTTGCCTATTACACTTGAAATAGAATATATCAACCCTAAAAGATTTTTTTCCCTCTTCCTTTGCTTTCCTTTTATCCTATTTATTTTCTTTTCTATCCTTATATAGAACTGCATAATGCCCTTCTTTGCTGCATCTATAACAGAAGATGCCGGCATAGGATCTTAGTTTTAATTTCTCTTCTATCTAATTTTGTGCATGTACTCTTTGTGTTTGCTTTGGATTAGCCCACGACTCATCACCCGACATAAAATAACACATGCTAACCTAAATGATATACTAAGTTATTATCAGAAATTTTATACCATTAATTTCTTGACTTATAATCCTTTTATCCAAATAACTTGATTTAACTTGTTTGGATTTGAACTTGCCTTGATTGTACGATGATATGAAGAATAATTTACCAAGTGTTCGATACCATTTGCCTAAGCCAACATATGATCGATACTTAGAAGATTCTTCCCACCATCGCCAACAGATCAAGACCTTATTCTTGGAACTTTCCAAAGAGATAACATCTTATAAATTTTCCATATCACACAGATATTTATACTTTTGTATATATAAAATATACTCATTTTAAAGTGGAAAGTAGTGGTAAGGGCCTATAAGTCAGGCCCATTTATTTTCTAGGACACGGGTTTGAATGGTTTATTTTGCAGGAAAAAACATAAGTCTGGCCATTTCTTCAAATTAAATTGAATGCGAATTTCTTAAATCGATCAGGCGATCTTTCTAATTTGTTCAGGTGATCTTTCTACGTTGATCAGGCGAGGTTATTTTGTTGATTAACTCATGCGATCTTTCTAATTTGATTAAGCGAGATTATTTTTTGATTACTTCTCGCGATTTTCTCAATTTGGTCAGGAGAGGCGATTATATCGACTCGATCTGGAGGTTTTATCATATTGTATTGGTTTCGTGCACGATTTGATATCGTTGGTGGAATAAGGTGTCGATTTGATATTGTTGGTGGAATAATGGGCTCTGAAAATCAATGTTCAAGAGATCAGTTAATGGATTGTGTTGATGAAAGGTATTGTTTTTTTAAGTATCTGTTTTGTTTGGTTGTGATAATATTTTCTCAACTTGTTATCTTTTTTTTCCACTCTTTTGACTTCCTCCTCAAATTGTTTGATAAAAGAATTTGTAATTTGTTAAAAGTAGTATATAAATAAGGTTTATTATTTTGGTTAATTATTAGTTGTTGCTTTCTTGTTTAGTTTTGACATTTCTTGTTGACAACGCTTCTTCTTTAGTTCTTGGTGAATGTGTTAAATGGATGACATTATAATTTTGAGTTCTGGAAAAGATAAATGATTTTATCTTTTTCTGAAAAGTGGGCTAAAAAAGGATTTGTCATGTAATTAGTTATTAATTAAGATTATATGTTTT
Organism: Allium cepa; assembly: GCA_030765085.1. Classification (NCBI taxonomy): domain Eukaryota; kingdom Viridiplantae; phylum Streptophyta; class Magnoliopsida; order Asparagales; family Amaryllidaceae; genus Allium; species Allium cepa. The sequence continues at coordinate 395,624,474 of CM060938.1, read as the reverse complement.
CAAACATTTTCATACACATATTTATTTGTTTACATCTTTAATTGCAGGTGTTATTTATCTGTTATGGTTGCATTTGATTTCAATAAGAATTCTTTTAGTACTCTGCTTTCACTGGGAATTGAACTCAGGAATCCTGTTAATCAAGAGTTAGATCTGAGAGATTGAGACTGAAATCCAAAGAATCATGGTAAGGCGATCAAGTAGACTACAAAGACCGGAGAATAGTGAGCACGGAGGAAGTCAAGAGGCTTCTTCGAAAGCAAGCCACACTTCAGCCTTCGTTACAAGAGAGGAGATGGAGGCAATGATGAAAAGGCAAGAGGATTTGATCCAGAATTTGTTTCATCATATTGAGCAATTTGGAGCGTAGAATCAAAGAGGAACAGAAGCCCAACCAGAAGAACAAATTCCACTGTCCCCTCGTGAACTTGGGGGGCAAGACGAAGGCAATGGGCGAGGACTATCGCTCAGTGACAACGACAGATTAGTGGAAATGGTCAAAAAGGCTATAGAGGTGGTTTGGTAAACAAGGACTTGGAGGATGTGAATAGGAGTCCTTTTACCATAGCAATCAGGCGAGCTAAGAACCCACCAGACTTTAAGCTACCATCGCTGGACATGTATAATGGAAGGACAGACCCTACAGTTCATCTGACAAAATATATGAGGCATATGGAAGTGCTGGGGGCATCAAAGGAAGTTATGGCCCGGTGCTTTCCATTGTACTTGACAGATATTGCGGCACTATAGTTCATACAGTTGGAGAATGGATCGATTGAAACATGGAATGATTTGATTGAAAGGTTTATGAAACAATTCAAGGTCCACAACTCGAGGCCCAAGAATGTTATGAGTTTGACAGTACTAAAGCAAAGAACCGGAGAATCTTCGAGGAGCTTTCTGACGCGATTCAACGCAGCTGCGACATTGGTGGATCGACCAGATCCATCCATGGTTCTTATGGTAGCCGTGTCGGGCATAGCTGACGGTACAGAGTTCAAGAATTCATTGACCAAAGACCCTCCTATGGATTTGGGAGAATTTTTCCATGAGGCCGAAGGGTTCTTACGATTAGAGGACGCAAAGGCTGATATAGAAGAAGAAGAAGGAACCAATGTCTTTGTGGTCAAAGGTGGGAATCCTCCTGAGAAAGATGAAGAAACCAGCAAAGGTAAACGAAAGGCCGAGGATAACAATGAAAAATTAGCACGACAACAAAGGGGATCAAGATTCACCTCGTACACATAATTGAATGAGACTTTGGAGCGAATCTACCAGGACACTAAAGGACAGATTCCTTATCGAAAGCCCTTGAGGAGAAATCCAACCAACAACGAGAAAAAGTCGGACAAGTATTGCTTGTTCCATGAGCTAAATGGTCATAGCACGAATGACTGCAGGCACTTGAAAGATGAAATTGAGGGGCATATCCGGGATGGTTTGCTATCTTAATATGTGAAAAAGAAGGCTGCAACGGTGGAACAAGAACGACCACCTGCACCAACTGGAGACGCCTCAGGATCAAAGCGTCGACCTATCATCGAATAATTGAGGTTATGATGAATGAGTGGAAAATCTACATTAACACAATTAAGTTGTTCACACATGTATGGGACCACGATCAATTCCCAGGCATGCTCTGATACAACTATAAATCATACTGATGTAGATGTTTGCACTCGGACGTCAATTCTTTGCTTTTGAATTTTACTTCTGATGGTTGACTACTTTACTTTTGTATTTTACTTCTGATGACTGATTACTTTGCCTTCTGTGTTTGGACTATGCTTGACATTGCTTTCGTGATTTGTTTCTGATGATTGAGTTTGACTCTACATGGCTTTCATGTTTTTCTTCTGATGTTTGAGTTTGACTCTACTGTGCTTTCATGATTTGCTTCCGATGTTTGGATTTGATTCCACATTGCTTTCACGATTTGCTTCGATTGTTTGGATTTGGCTTTTTCAGACATTTCTACTTGACAACTTTTCAGTTGAATATTTGATTTTTTATGATTTCGAAATGTGTAAGCCCTACGAACAGGCATCATCAAGCCCTACGAACAAGCACCCGACTTCGAACAGTCTCAATGATTAAGTCCTATGAACAGGCACCCGACTTTGAATAGTCAAAACTCATGGATTTAAGTGCTTGACAGCCAACAGTCGCTTGACTGTGGTCGGTCGCGCTTCAATTCATAACTCGATCCTAAGCGATCGTCGCATAGATTTAAGTTCTTGACTGCGCAGGGCTGCACTTGACCTCAAATGACTCGATCACGAATGGTCGTCGTTTGAAGTTAAGCGCTTGACCATGAACGGCCGCGCTTCACACTGCCAACAGTCTCACTTTCACCTCAAATGGCCCGACTCCGAATGGTTGTCGTTTGAAGTAAAGCGCTTGACTATGGACGGTTGCATTTCAGCTCACTTGGCTTGATCCTGACCATCATATAAAGTTGAGTGCTTGACCACGGACGACCGTGCTTCACCTCAAATGACTCGATCACAAATGGTCGTCATTTGAATTAAGCGCTTGACCGCGAGCGGCCGCGCTTTACCACTTGATCGCTCAGGGCCGCACTTTTCTACAAATGACTTGACCCCGAATGGTCGTCATTTGAATTAAGGCGCTTGACCATGAACGGTTGAGCTCTACCACTAGACCGCACAGGGCCGCACTTTGCCACAAATGGCTCGATCCCAAATGGTCGTCATTTGAAGTAAAGCGCTTGACCATGAACGGTTGTCATTTTGATCGCACAGGGCCGCACTTTACCACGAGTGGCTCGACCCCCGAATGGTCGTCATTCGAAGTAAAGCGCTTGACCATGAATGATCACATTTCACTACAAATGACCCGAGTCCGAACGATCGTCGCATGGATTTAGATGCTTGACCGCGCAGGGCCACACTTCACCTCAAATGACTTGACCACAAATGGTCGTCACTTGAAGTTAACCGCTTGACCATGAACGACCGCGCTTCATCCCAAATAGCTCGATCTCGAACGGTCATCATTTCAGGGCCATATAAAACTGTCAATTGCTTTACAGGTTGTCAACAGGATATGAACGTACGGATTATGGCATTACAAAACACACCTTCCTACCGCAAGGCATGTTTTGGGGGGCAAGTGTTATCCCGCCTTTTTAGCAAGGCCGTGATATCAAAAGATCGACCGAGAAAAGCAAGATAGTTCATCTCAAAGATTGGTCAACTCAGCATCTCAACAAAGCAAGTTCTATCGAATGATTTCTCATCTAAAATCCCCTACGGAGGGGGGGTCCAAGGGGCAGCGCCCCCGGCGGGGTGCGGGGCAGTGCCCCGTCCAAAACGGTATGCGACCTGGGGCATGGAATATCCAACGAGTTAAAGCGACTCAACCATTTCAGAAGCTACAGTAGCCCCGCGACCTAAAAACTCCAGCGGGTTAACAGAACAAAGGTCAAGCGACCTACGTCACAACAACCTAAGATGGTACAAGACCCGGTGCGACCCAACGACTCAAGTATGCAGCGACCTACAACATTTAGCGACCTAACGGGTTAGCAGGGAAGCGACCTACAACATTCAGCGACCTAGCGGCCTAGCATCGAGAGCGACCTAACTAGTTCCCGACCTAACACTCTAGCGACCTAACGCCTTACGACCCAGTGGTCCAACGACCTAAAACTAAACGAGTTAACAACTCACAGGAAGTCGCGACCTAAGGATGCAGCGACCTAGGAGATATCACGACCTAAAAGTGGGACGACCTAAAGAGTTCGCGACCTAAAACCTTAGAGACCTAAGACTTCACGAGTTAGCAATCTATCCCTCCAAGTTAGGTCGCTCGCGACCTAACCCTAACCCGTAGCTCGCGACCTAACTTGGACCCGTAGCTCGCGACCTAACTCTAACCCGTAGCTCGCGACCTAACCTTAACCCGTAGCTCGCGACCTAAAGCATACCCCGCCTTTTAGGTCGCTCTAGGCCATACATTCTAATGCCGTTATCCCTTAGGTCGCCTTCCTTCTTCTGCCGCTCCACTAGGTCGCCAACGACCTACGACCCACCATAGGTCGCTCCAACCGACCTAGACCTAATTTTCACCTATAAATACTCCACCAACTCCACATTCGAGGGGGACTTTTTTCTGGATTTCAAGGCGCCTACACTCTGCTGATTTCTCGACTCTCCGAGCACCTCAACCATTGAAGATTCTTCATCAATGCATCTACTCCATCCAGCATGGATCCGAGAAACAATCTATGATCAGAATTCTAATCTCCTTCTTCAATTGTGTTGTAAACTCGAAAGTGAATTGTAAAAGTGTTGTAATCAATCAATCATGTTGTAAAGGTGTTGTAATCTTGTAAAAGTGTGCTCGAAAAAGGTAATGGAGGATGTAAAGTGGATGTAGGCTTGCTAGAAGCCGAACCACTATAAAAATCTCTGTCTCTTATACTTTTCTGCTATTTTTTATTTACTTTGGTTCTCGTGCAAGCGGGTGGTGCTTTCACTTCATCACGATATACACCGGGTGTTAGCGTTAAAGCTATTTTTACCGTTAACATTTTCGTTTTGGATTGAGGCTTCTGTTTCTTTTGTTAGGAATAAAATTCGTGAGGAGTGGAATAATTTTACTCCATTACTCTTCGATATTTTTTATATTCTAGAATCAAAGACTACCTTTGTTGAAACAAATAGTGATCTTCAAGCTGTATTATGCTTATCTTGGTTTAAAAAGGAAGAATATTTGGTTTTTTTTCTAAGGATGAAGAATAATTCCATGGATACTGTTGTTGGTGAAAGTAGTAAATCTTGTTCACTTGTTGTTGGAGAATCAAGTTGTAATATGTTAGAGTACGCTGATGATTTACAGTCTGGTTTTACACAAGAAATGGATTTACATGAGATGATGAAGATGAATTCAAATTTGGAATTTTTTACTCGGATAGGTCAATAATTTGCATCTACTCTTGGATTTCGTCAAACAGTTAGTGCTTATTGTTTGAAGAATGGGTTTAAAGTACAGTATATTAAGAATTGTAAGGAACGGTTGACAATTCAATGTGCTGTAGATGGTTATCCTTTTAGGATTCATGCTTCTTTCAAATTGAAGCATTTGGACCAATTGTTTGTTAAAAATATTCATTTAAGTCATTTTGTCGTGGTGGATTTCGATCGACTAGTAGTCCAACTATTAATAGTGATCTTGTGAAAAGTTTAATGCTTAATTAAATTCATGATGAGCCAAAAAGAAAATTGAAGGATATCATGAAAAGTTTTAGAAGAGAATATGATGTGGATTTGAGCTATTATTTTGCTTATAAGGGTAAGAAAATGGCTATGGATAATATTTACGGTGATAAAATGAAATCTTATAATGATTTGGTTTGGTATTTAAAGGCAATGGAAAGAAATAATCCGAATAATTACTCCAGTATGGAAGTGGATCCGGATATTAATCAATTTGAGAGAGTTTTTGTTTGTTATGAGGCATGTTTCTTTGGATTTTGTTATTGTGGTCCTATGGTGTTTTTAGATGCAACATTTTTGAAAGGTGTAAGTGGTATTTTGATGGCAGCCACTGCATAAAATGGGAATCAAGGTACGTTTGCTATCTTTTTTTGTTTTTAATGTATATGGGTTATACTTTGTAGTGTTTTCATGTTTTTCTTTTTATATATTTAGGCTTGATAGCTGTACTGCTGTAATTTATTGTTATAAATTTGGGTTAAATAGTTATGCTGCTGTAATTTATTGTTGCTGTGTGGATTAACAGTGAATGTATTTTGCTTTTATTTTGTTTTAATTTTTTTCCATTAGAAATGGCTCTTGTTCCTAAGGAAAATGAAGAGTGTTGGAGTTGGTTTTTGAATCACTTAAAGAACGCTCTTAGTTGTGATAGACCATTGACTTTTTTAAGTGATAGACATAGGGGTTTGCTTTTATGTATTCCTAAAAAATTTCAAAATAGTTATCATTCTTATCTTTTGCATCATATGCAAAATAATATTGCTAGTATTATGAAAAGTGGAAAGTGTTTGTGGGTAGCTCATTTACTAGAATGTTGTGCTTTAGCTTCTAATTGTTGTGAGTTTGGAAAGGCTATGTCAAAGTATAAAGAAATTGTAGGTGCAAAAGCTATTGAATATTTGAAAGATAAGCCATATGACCACTGGGAAGATTTGTTTTTTTCCTAGGAAAAGATATGGTGAAAATAAGTCTAATGTAGCCGAAAGTTTTAAATCTCGGATTTTGGATGAAAGAAGTCTATCTGTCACTTTATGTCTTGATGGTATTCGGGTTAAACTTATGATGCAAATGTTTAATCGAAGAGAAGGGGCGTCTAAGTGGACTAGTGTGCGTTGTCCAAAAATGGAAGCTCGTTTGTTGAAATTGAAGGAAGAAGGATTTGGACGGAGTGTTTCTAAATCATATAGGTATGTGTTTCTATTTTATTACATGCTTCTCACAGTTTCTGACAAAGATAAATGTATTTATCTTTTTTTCCGTCTGCTGTATACCCTATGTATTATGTTTTGATTTTGTTGCTACATACTATTTTTCATTAAAGAATTCATTTTGTTACATGACACACTTTTCTGCACATACTTTAAGGCTTATGTGTTATAGAGAATATATACAGTGTGAATAACTTTTGTCAGGAAATCCAACTTGTTTTTATATATATATGCAAGATTATGTCATATGTATGTTACAATATAATGGTAGAATCAGCAATTGTCTTGCATACATATGTTAGGATATTTAAACAATCATTTTTTAATTTTAATTCAACATTCTAAACGAGAATTGGATGGACATAGGTCGATGATCGCAAACTGAACCGTCACTCTTTTGCTAGAATTGCTGTTATACAAATGATAATATAGCTAGATATTCAGATGCAAACAATTGAGAATGATATGAAAGATGCGTTTATACAAGCATAATTAAAGCAATACCTTTACAATGAAAACTCTCACAGTCTAACACCCCATGAAAACTATTTAGATTTCACTCAAACTGGCTGTCCAGATTCAAGCACTTTACAGGACATGTGTGTTGAAAATTTAGCTAAAATTAACATCAACGGTTTTGTCAACTCTGTCTCTGACATCGTAAAGAATTTTAACTAGCCCAATGATATTTGAAATGTAATAGTGGCGAACATCCTTTATTGTGTTTAGTCTTCATAGTTCAATTATGTATCTTTTGTAATAGTGGTGAACATCCTATATTAGGATTTTCTGACAATGATTTTCCCAATATTTGTTTTGATGCTAAAATTCTTGGTTTTATTTTTTGTTGTGGTTATGTAAATTTTTAGAGCATATCACTGCTTACATTTTTTGCTTTACTCTGTTGATTTTTTTATACTTGATACATTCATCAAATTTTTGAAATTTTGTAGGTATATTTTTGAAGTTCATTCTCCAACGTCGCAGAAAGTTGATCTTAAAATTCGCACATGTAGTTGCAATCAATGGAAAGTGATGGGTTTTCCTTGTGCACATGCTTTGAAATGTATTTCTTTAACCATAAATTATGTTTATGATTATATTGATAATTACTTTATCGTTGAGTAATATCGAGCTTCGTATTCACATGTGATCAATTCGATTCCAACTTTTGATAAGGAAGCATTTGAAGCCGAAAAATCATATACTGTTCTTCCGCCTAAGCCTATTCGTGGAGCTGGGAGGCCTAGGATGAATAGAATTGGAGGGGTTGATTTTCATGCTAAGCAAAACAGATGTGGAAAATGTAAAAAACTAGGACATAATAAAAGGCGGTGTTCTTTGAATAATTATGTTGAGTGTTTTAATCCAATGTATTTGATTGATTGTTCTTTGAATATTTTGAGTTGAATATTTGAATAATTGGGTATGTTGAATTGTTGCTGATATGTTTCTTATTTTTGGTTTTAAGCAGTTTTTATGTTTAACTGTTATTTGGTATACATTGTTGTTAGTTTTGTGAAAAAAAATTCATATTTTTTTTTGTTCCGCTATATAGCCTATTTTGTGTATTGATTTTGTTGGTGTGTGTGATTAATTACTAGATTTTGTTGGTGTACGGACTATAAAATGTCATTATAAGGCATCATGTTACAATAAGAACCTAAATAAGTTTTCAGAAGTGTGTACATATTAAATACGCATAATGTAAAACAGAAATGCATTGATGACATTGTAAGAGCAGAAATTATTTTTCTTTCTACATAATAACTACATTGAAAGATACATTAATCTACCAAGTGTCCTTTGCTTTGCAGAAATTATTTTTCTGTCCTGTTACGCTAATATTTTGGTATGTGTAAACTATTAGGTAAAAGATCGAATAATGTTAGCATGTTGTATGTTGTGATGATTCTTTAAAAAGATTCCATGTTATCTTTATTTGTGATTAAATGATTTTCAATCACAACATATTACAAGTATATTGAAAGAGTTATCTGATATACTAGGTGTTAAATTAATTTCATAAAATTAAGATTCCATAGTAAAACTGATAGCAGCACCAGTGGTATTATAATATTCTAGCCCAAATTTGACAGATTATATGAAACTTTCTCTGCAACTTGACAAATTTTACTTGCATTAGTATGAGATCTGTAACCTTTTATTTGTGTAGCGATAATTTTTCCATAAATTCTCCGATCATTTCTCCCCTCCAAACTTTCAGGAATGAACAAACAGAATATTCACATAATATGCTTTGAAAACAACAAGTTGTAGAGGATTCCTCTTAGGTTGTCAATCCTACAAATGTCAATGTCAGGGTGGCGACTTTAGTGCAACTAATACCATGAATCTAATCAATGTTATTATCTATATCCTGAATAATCAACTTAGTTCTGTAATATGGATGGACCAAAAGGTGAGTAAAAAATGTTTATTCCCTTATATTCTGTGTTTCTTCTAGTGTATCTTGCATTTTGACAAACTTTTTAATTTGACACCTATTATCTTCCAACGTGAATTTAAAGTAGAGATTGACATTTCTTTTGCTTTTGTTGCTATAATAATCAAGTAAACATGGTGAAAATTGAATAATTTACCCTGTAACAATGTTATCTTCTTGTTTTTAGGCTGCATGCTCTTCTAAGGACATAGGAGAATATGTAGAATGTTAAACAGTACATGAAATAAAGTGAATATTGCTATATACATAAATCTAGGAGACACAAAAACAGTGCATACCGTAAAAGATTAATACAACATACTATTACTAACGTATTATTTTATGATACCATAATATTATCAATAAAACATAAATGCTTTTATCTTTCTTAACAGAGCATTAGAAACAGATTAGCCATTACAAATTCAATATTTGTTATCGGAATTTCATCATCAAATTAACATCAGTTGTGTAATTACTTGCTAGTTAACATTAGTCATTACAAATTCATTACCATATTCATCAGCAAAATCAGACATACTGCCTAAAATCTGTCATCAAATAATTTTTTAAAAAAATTTATGATAAAAAGACTGTCAGACATCAAACAAATTGTTCCTATCATTCTCAGTTTGCATTTTTTGTAGCTGAAGCTGAGCTGCAAAAAACTTCAACTGTCCAGCAATATGGTTCGTTAGAGAGGATTTGTGCAGCTATTTGCGCTCTAAATGCATTGAGTTGTTCAAGACTGATTTTTGATATAGTCTCCATTCCTTGTGCAATCTTTTGTATGAACATCATTACAAAAACTCAACGGTCGAACCTGTATTTGTTAATTTTAGTAATTTGAATGTAATGATAAAACAGATTATCTTTTGTTCATTTTGATAAGGAACTGTATTTAGTAGTGTGTTTATCTAAGTAGCAGTATGTGAATAATAATAGTATCTAATTGGCCTAGTTATTGTGTAACATGCATTTTTGTATAAAAATCTCCATTATTTTTGTAACATGTAGACTTCTACAGAATTGTTTTATCCCCTGCGTCTTGTAGCTCTTTATTAATGTTGTTTACCGATGCTTTCTGCAAAAAAATATATAATTTTTTTAGAATAAAGATAAACCTATTTATCTTTTTTACTTTCTGTGTATTTTTTTACTTACCACATTAATAGCAAACTTTGAATTTCCACTTCTTAAGGTCTTAGTTCTTATGGTCAAGTGTAGAGAATTATAATGGTTTCAAGTATATGATTCCACTACTTGTTCTAGCAAGCTCCAATGTTCGTTGCCGTGTATAGGAAATAATATATTGCAACTTAACGGATTTAGAAGTGTTTTTTTAATAAAAGGATTAACATATCTCTTTTGATATTTTCCATGTTTCCGTCTATTGCACTTTTCTGTTAAAAAACGATTTCAGAAAATTCATCTTATAAAGAAATTTTTAATTTGACATTATAGTTCACTTACTATCATTGTTGTGTTCATGTAGATAATGCTAGAACTTTGTTCTAAAGATTTTGTTTTTTTGAATCAAAACCAATCGATAACCTACATTTCAAAAAGAATATGGATTAAGTATAGAATTTATAATGAAGCAAAGATAGTTTTTTCTACATACTTACCAGAAATGTATCCTCCATAGATAAGTTCTTCAATAATACTTTTTGTGATGGTGATGAATTTTCCATCATCACAAGTAAATGCTTCATCGTTGAAAAATTTGATGGTTGCTAACATAATAAATTAAAATTAGTACGTACTGTGTTGTTTCTATTTATTTGTTAATAAAAGAAAATAACAACTTCTGCAAAAGTTTGTATGAAAAGAACAAGATAAATTAATTTATCTTTTTTAGTTTTGTTATTTGTAAATCATCATATTTTGATGCTAAAATAAAAAGCTTTATTTGAGTTATATGTTGTTAACATATTGTACACTAAACAATATTCTATTGGAATGAATCTATAAACAATATACGACTGGTTGGGGTGTAAATTTTATCCATGCCTTAATATTAAGGCTGAATTTAGAACTGTTGGAGATGCTCTTAGGTGAATTTGATACATATGTGATGGTGATCGAGGATTTTAAAAACCTTACATAGGATATGAAGTTTAGTTTAATATCGAAAATTTTGCGTAAAACATGGGTATTAAAGCAGTCATGCTTTTAAAGCACTTACAGTATAAAACATGGATTTGATCTCTCGCATGACCACTATTGGGGAATTCATGAACAAAAAAGTCCATGACTTCTATATGAAAAAACAAATATAGGTCGTCATGCAAATTCTATAACTTCTATATGACTTTAGAAATATTAGCCTGTATGTATCAACTAAACTTTTGCTATGATTTATATGCATGCCATAAACCATGTTTTCCAAAGGTATAACTAGTATGTTTATGAAAATACCAATTCCATTTGTTTATACTATTTTTCCTAAACAATCCGCAGCAAAGGAATTCAGAGTTACTGGATTTGGAAATCCAAAAGAACATGACAAACCAATACAATAAGTCATTGTTGATCTTACTGATTGTGGTTTTTGCTGTTAATTTTGGGTACATCTTTCGTCTTTTTTATTAACATTGCATAAATTTGTGTAGTTTGTATCGTATATATTTAACAAACCTAAAAATGCAAAGCATCAAACCTAAAAATGAAAAGATAAATTAATTTATCCTTTTTAGTTTTGTTTAGTTTTTTTTATTTGTATATCATTAGATTTTGATGCTGAAATAAAAGGCTTTATTTGAATTATATGTTGTTATCATATTGTACCATAAATAATATCTTATTGGAATAAATCTATATTTAAGTAAATTAAGTGAAAAGTACTTTAGTTACTTACTTTTTGAAATAATTCTGGACGTTGCTATTTATAGTGTTGAAAAAGCATCCATTCGCATAGTGTCGCGACCGTTAGCAAGCATGACTTCTCTCCTCACAACAAAGCAAACGTGTGGGAGCCCCAAGGCCCACTTTAGTTACTTACTTGTTTCCTCCAAGAATTTCGAAATTTTTTTTTGGCAATTTCTTTCTGCTCTTCAGTAAGATATTTGAGGAGTGGACATTTCTCAACATTCCTTGGATTCTTTTTTGGTTCTTTTAGGACAACATCTTCAACAACAATAGGATTTTCGAGAGAAATTTCTTGAGCAGGTACTTTTAGATTGTCAGATTTTAAACTATCTTATATCTGCTCTTCTAGTATGAAATCTTGAGTTTGCATTATATCAAAAGTTGGAAAATTAGTAGAAATGTTTATGTGAATTATACCAACAATTTTTCTTTTTCTCTTGCCTTTTCATATTCAATTTTTTCCTTCAAATCGTCTTTTTCCTTCACATCATGCTCTTCTAAATTTTCCAACTTCTGGAGCTTCATTTTAAGAATCTGGATTCATTTTCAGCCTCTCTTAAACGTCTTTCCTCATTTAATCATTCTGCAATATTTTTTCATCTCATTAGTTAAAAAAGTGACTTTTGACCCTAGCTCCTTTATGCTACTAGCACATTCTTTGGCATATTTTTTCAAACTTGTGACGTCATGACGCTCATCTATTTTTTTTCTTGGTTTGGTCTTCTTCCATCTCAATAGAGTTTATTTTATTTCATAGAATGTCTTTCTGTGAGATTTTAAAAAAAAAATCTACAAGAAGTATATTTAAAGTTAAGCTTGCATATGTATTGTCATTCAAGTACTAGACAAGTTACACGCAATTGGTTTTGGGATAGTATAGTCCTGACCTAAATAATTAATGAACATAGTTATTTTCTAGAATCAAAGACTTATATAATAGAATAGGGGTAGTCCCACCTTCCTAGAACGTGAGAAGTTGATCGTTTCTATTTTCTATCACGTTAGTTATGGACTCCTTACTTGTTATTATTATTTGATATTTATAAAAATTAGCACCCTTAACTAACGGGAAAATGTGTAATACCTAAAATTTATAAAGTGGAATTTGACTTCGGTATTTCAGCCTTTAATATAATATTGCTATGCAATTTTCATAGAGGGACGATCATGTATACATACCAACCCAAACCAGCTTAATTTCTATACTCATTTTGTTTTTTGTTATTTAGGCCACTAACATTCTAAGAAATGACATTCCAAGAAATTAAAAAAATGTACAGTTAAAAAAAACCTAGCATACCTTGTCATTGTCAACATCAATGAGGTCCAAATCTTTCAGTTTTGATAAATCCCATTTTCTCATTCTTGGGATTTTGGTTTGCGGATTTTCCTTCTCATCAATTATTTATGTTTGTTCACAAAACCAGTACTGCAAGAAAAAGATAAATAGATTTATATTTTTGTAATAAATATAAATTTTAATATATTTATATTTAGTTAAAGTTATGAAAGCATGCCAGCAGCACCACAGTCTAACCTGGTGTACTTCTTGGATAAGCATGATACTTCTCAATATTTTTCAAAACATTTTTACATATTACCCGTGGCTAGGAGATTGAATTCATTTTTTTTAAATTTAACAACTTCGGCAAGAAACCCCATTGCATATAGCTTTGGTTATTTGGAAAAAGGAAACTTATAATCAGCAATAATAATAACAATTTCACAAAATCTTCATTCCCTTTTTCCTCTTCTAACATTGTATTCAATCTTTTTATTACTGTTTTTTGGCTGATTATGTCTTCTTCTTGAAAATTGGCACTTAAAAAATTGGAGAAACTTTCCATAGCTAAGGCTTTATTAGAAGCTGGTATAGGAAAATAAGTCTTCTCCAGCTAATGGCATTCCGAATATTATTGACTTTTTCAGGACTTATTTTCAGAAATTTGTTTCCAATTCTAAAAATATTTTTTTTACATCAAAAAAAGTAATGATGGCATCTAAATTCAAAGCACTTTTCTTAAATCTTTTCATGCTATTGAATCTCTAAGAAAACATTGAAGAAGTTTTTGAATGGTGTTTTTCCTATATAAGCTATTGCTTCAAGTGAAAGAATGTTTTTCTCCATTATGGTTGACAACACTTTATATATTGCATCCAAATTACATCTATATGTACCTGTGTACTACTGCCTTTTCTTCTTTTTCACTGTGATCGACACCATCTGAATCAGTAGTTTCTTCAGCCAGTTGTTGTGAAATTATTTTTTCTTCAACAAAGTTTTCTATTTGATTATGTTTGAAGTCCTTATCTGTCAAGTCTTCTTTCTCATAAGCATCAGCTAATTCCTATGTTGGTCCTGTTTGATTCTACATTTATGAAAATCATTTAATCATTGGGAGGTAAAAATAACAAGTTCATCAAAAAAATATCATATTGCACACAACTTTGAATAAAAAGATAATATGCTTTATCCTTTTAATTTTTTTGTATTTTTTTGGGATCAAGATATTTTTTAGTATATAAAGTACCTCTTTTTACAAAAAAAGGGTAAATTTAACGACCTGCCTTTTTGGACGGTTTAAATCGATGATAAACCACACACGCCAGACCTAAACCATTCAAAGGGTCAGATTTTATGACGTAAGTAAGAAAAAAACAGAGAAAGAAAACAAATACAAAATCTTGCAGCGGAATGACAAAATATAATAATCAAATAAAAAGTTCATGAACTTGTTTACAAATAACATTAATTATTCTTTCATAATACAAATCAGAGTTACATAAAACAAGAACAAATAATAAATAAATGTAGTGGAACAACATGATGAAGTGGAATAAATATAATAAATAATAATAGGACAAATTTTCGTCTTCATCCTCCAGAAAGTAGTCTTCGATAAACTGAAAAGCTTAAACTGACCCGACGAATTGAAAAGACAAAGCACTCGAGTCAGAACTAAAAGATTTATGTAAATTAGATTTACGTAAATTAAATCAATAGTAAGTAAATACGAGTGTAACGACATCAAAGATGTTTACGAGGTTTGACATCTCCTATCCAGTGTCTAGCATGGGTGCAATAACTTAAGAGATATTTGGGATTCCTATTTCCTAATGATCCGTTAAACTATCTACTATTTAGTACAATATGCTATTATAATCTATCTGCAATAAAGTAAAGTATTAAAATAGCATTAATGCGTTACCCATATCCCCCTTAACACATTTATATATTCTCATAGTCTATACAGTACCGTAATTCATCCATAAATTAGAGGGCTACCGGAGGGCACTCCATAAGTACGGTACAAACCAAACTCGTAGAAGGCGCGATAAGGGACGCAACAAGGCATGCGAGGCAATGCCCAGGGTAGGATTCTACCATTTTGCTGATCAAGACTAGTGGTAACACATAGCAACTACTATCACCCACCTCGAGACACACTCCCATAATCAAAATCAAAATCAAGGGGTGACCACCAAATCATCACAAGGTCAAAATATGGTATTGAAGAAATATGTACGATCGGAGGTGCGACCTCATTTGGCCTGGTGTAGCTCCTATTTTAGCCACATCAAGCTGACTCATATGAGTCAGGGTCATGTAAATACCTAATAAAGAATTGTTCACCAAACCATGCTACTTCATTTCTGGAATCTCCACCATGTACACATTTATTAAAGTGGTTTTCGATATTGGCAGAGTGTATGACAATATCCGATCCTGGTCTCTTTAACAACCAAGCACTTATTTCACACCAGATCGTTCTTTTACATTTCAAAAAGGTCAATTCACAATTTATATCAAAATATCATATTCGATTTCAAATCATATCTCTTTCAAAATCATATTCACTCTCAAAACCATATTCACTTCAAAATCATATTCGCTTTTGAAATTATCGATAAGATAGGCTAATTAAATCCTCATTTCAAAACCATCATATTTACTCTCAAATATGTCATTTCACAAAAGGTATCAATTCCAAATTCCAACTTAGGTTGTACCATCATCAAGGATTTAAATATAAATACTTCAACTTTACACAGTCTGAAATTTCAGAAAATAGTTTAAATAGTAAAAATAGTTTAAATAGATGTAAATTTGATTTAGTTAGATTTTAAATAGATTAAATAGGTTTTATTAGATTTAAAATGACTTAAATAGAATAAATATAGGTTAAATAGATTTAAATTATATTAAGTAGGTTTTAAACAGATCAAATAAATTTAAAATAGATTAAATACATTTAATTTATATTAAATAGAATTAAAATAGATTAAATAAATTTAATTAGTTTAAAATAGGTAAAATACATTAAATTGGATTAAATATGTTATAATAGATTAAGATAAGTTAAAATAAATTAAATTGATTAAAATAGTTTAAATTTGATTTAAATAGATTTCAAAAATTTATCCAAACATGTACATTAACTCAGTTCCGATAAATTCAATTATATTTGACACTTCAACTCCGAAATTCCAATTTAAACCCTTTGAACAATTCATCAAATCAAATTCAGCATTAACGCTTGGACTATCGAAAATAATTCGTTTATATAAATCAATTTTTTATTCAAAATGCCAGTTAATTGAATTCAAAATTTTAAGAACTAAAAATCATTTATTTTAACCATTCCGATGTCCGAATATAATTTTCTATCCTATGGTCAAATGGTACAGATATTTATCATTTCAATCGGCAATTTAAAATTTTACAGTTATATATTATTTCGAACCGCAATCTCGAATTTAACAAAAATCCATAAAATCACTCGAGTTTATCATTTCAACCTATAATGATTTTTCCTAATCTATAGTTCGTTCGAGTATATATCATTTCAACCTATAGGAAACTTGTAGTGTTATAACAATATTAACTACAGCACCCAGTCATCCAATATCAACAATCAAACATGCATCACAATCATCATCTAAATCAATCAATAAACGTCAATAGACAACTGATCATCAATAACAGGTATTAAATTGACAATTTAAATTCAATATTAAATTAAACGATGAGTAAATGCAATGAAGGTAAAATTTAAGTAGAATGACAATTTAAACATACCAAATATCGATTAGTTAATTTCTAATCACATCATAAATTTAATTTAACTAACATAAGATAGTTTAGAAAATGTAAGTTGGTTAAAACACTCAACTTTGATTTCAAATCGATTTGAAATCCAAAATAGGGCCAAAAATTCAACAATCTCAAAATTCGTCCAATCTAGCTCCATAATATCTGAAATTTCGATACGATCGCAGGGGAGAAAACCGCACGTGAATTCGAGCTCGTATGCAAGAGTTATGAAGGTTAGACGAATTTAAAAATTAAATTAAAATAAAATAAAAAGAGAACGAATACGTTACCATCAGCCACGTGTCCCTCTTCCCTTTCATTCTCGCGCTCGAACCCGAGTGCACATGCACGCGCTGCCACACACGAACGCATGTGCTCCGACCTTTCCAACTGTGCCACAGCCGGTCGCAACCCCTACCTCATCTCGCGACCATCACCAACGCCCTCCGATCACCATCGCTCGCCGTGAAAGCTCCTGCCGCCGCCGAGCTTCCCAACCCTAATCCAATTAAATCGGCCGATACAACCATCAACTCGTCAAGCAAACCACATGGATGAACTCTCCTCGGCCCTCTCCATAACCAGTACCAACAAATTGATGATCCGTTCAAGTCGATCGCAACCTAATGAACGGCCGTGACTGTTTTGGGCAATTCTGGCCAAATCATGATCCAAATTGAAAACCAAATCATAGTTTTGGATTATGCTCGTCAAGAGCTTTGAAAAGATATATAATTATATAATTTTTTAGGGTTTGGAGGAGTTTAAATTTTTTAAAAATTGATTTGGAGATTGAATTTTAGGTTTGGATGCAAATTGGGTTTCCGCCATTGGAGAAGAGAGAAGGAACAGTTAGATGGAACTGTACGTTTAGGAATAAGAAATAGAAAGGTTTCTCGGGTTAGATTTTTTTTTATTTATATGGACTAGGCCGGATAAGAAAAAATGAACATCCGAATAGATTTGAATTGACAATATCGACCCGAAAAAACCCGTTCTGCCTCCGAAATAAAAGTGGCTCATCTCATATATCAAAATAGATGTTTTTGATAATTTAAAACTCAATGGAACGGATTTCAAGTCCGAATTCTATCATATGAAGAAGTTGGCTTGAAATAAGCTAATTACAAATTTATTTTAATTGAATCTAATTAAATTGATTTCTACGCGTTTCAAGTTCATACGATCAAACGACAAGTTCAGTTGCTACGAAACTTTAAACCTTACAATAATTCACCGTTACGGATCCAATAAAACTGGTTTCATCGAAATCCGAGACAGTGACCAATATGACTATTTTACGTTAATTATATAAATTATTATTAAATTGATTGAATCACTATTAATTTCAAATCTTATAATTAACTGATTTTATCATTTTTGATTACTTAGACATTTATAATAATTTAAAACAAATTTACATGTCAATTCAATGTTAAATATTACGCTAATTACGGTGTTTAATTCCAATTGAAGCAAATATAGTAATTATTACTTTAAAATTCCAATAAATCCATTTATTCGCCTTTCCATATTATTATTCAATCAATTGACATCTCATGGTTGTGATTAACATTGTTTATATCTTATTACACCAATACTTTACCATTATCATCTTACTTTTCATTAACGTAGTATTTAATTACATTTAATGCAATAAATCTTTTTATTCAATCAATTGTCATACTATGAGTAAAACTTACATTAGGTTACATCTTATTGAATTAATGTTCCACAATTATCAATTTAATCTACATTAACTGCACTAATTAAGTGAATTAATTGCAATTGATTTTCAATTAAATTTTACAGACTAAATAAATAGGTAACATATAATAATTGTCACTATTAACCTTTTATCACATCTTATAAGTTATTATCCACAACAAGTGTCATAATTATCACCACAACACTAGTTTTATTCCATTACAATTTATTACACATTATTCATTAATTAATCAACATTTAAATTATCAATTGCTCTTTTAATCCAATTATCCATTAATACAAACATTACTATAATTTATTTACAATCTACCAATTATATCCCTTTAATCCTTTTAATTTATTGGAATTACATTTAAAGAAAATATAAATTACCTTAAATTAATATTATTACATTGCATTCCCGTTATATTCTTATTATTAAATCACAAATGTTTATTTCCTCCTACATTAAATCACAAAAACCTTATTAAATTGCTATTTTTAATTGTCGAAAATTACAGGTCCAATAAAGCACATTTTTAGTATATAAAGTACTTCTTTTTTTCAAAAAAATACAAATTAAATCCAACAGGTTTTTTTGTAAGAAACAAATGTTTGAAATTTTTTTTACACCAATTTCAATTTGCACAGTTTAAAATTTTCTTGTTATACATGACATGCAGACATTTTGACCTTTAAATATTGTTATCAATTTTAAGATCATTACGATGCAACATATATATTGATATACAGTTATAAGATAAGTTTCTAAGTTTTTTCCATTATTGGATCCATTTTTTTAACCAAAGTATACTGATATTGTTTTTCTTCAATAAGTGACTATAGATAAAAAGTACAAACAAATGGAATTGCTAAAATAGAATGTGTACATTCTGAACTATCACTTCATCCAACCATAAGTTTTCACATTAATAATATACTGGTTGTTATAATGTTGCAATTTCAATGAAGTGCTTAAGTTGTGGATCTTCACTAGTTTATCAATGAATAATTATTCTTTCAAAAGGTAAATATCAAACATCTTAACTGAACATTATAGCGAATATTATTAAAAAAGTTTTTGATAATAATGGCTATGCTAAGTTAGTTAGCTTAAACTAAATAAGACTAAAGGTTAAAATTAATAAAATAGAAAAGTGAATATTCATAACTGAAAATCAACAAGAATTATTTGATGAAATGAAAATTAACAATTAGAAGAAGTGAAGAAAGTTTCAAAATTTGTCCATAGGAATTTGTATAGAAAGATAATATGCTTTATCTTTTTTAGTTGTCTAAGTAATGGTCCAATAGAATTTTTTAAAATTAGAGAGAACCAACACAAAACAACCAATATTCACAATTAAGAACAAGTTTTCAAATAACTAAACATGTTTGTTAACATTCAGAGTTTAGAAAAGTCAACATTCAGAATCAAACTTTTTTTAGGGATAAACAATTTTGGTTGTGGTTTAAGTAGGTAGTTGTAAGGTCGGGTTGTAGATAGTTGAATTTTTGGTACATTATAGCAACTTAATCAGTTCCGATGAGGTGTTATTGAGGGGAGAAGATTGAAGTGGTATTGAAGAAGGTGAGTGGATAATGAAATTTATTATTGAAGTAGTTGAGGAGTTTTTGTCCTTATTTCAGGTTGTAGTTTGGATGGGGGTATGAGAATGTCATATTTCTGGTAGAGATTTGACTTCAAATGTATTGGGTGGTGATTGGTATGAAAGTTGTTTAAGCAGTAATAGATTGTACTTTGTGAGGAAATTGAAGGATGGTGAAGTTATGGTCATAGAAGGCAAAGAAGAAATATATGGTGACAAGGAAGGAGCAATGGATGACGAAGATCAAAGGTTGTATAGATATTGGAAATAGGAGATAGAAATAGGAATAGCAATGATGAATGTAAAACACTAAGTTGAAAATGCAATAGCAATAGTAAAAACACAAAAATGATCAATGTAACAGCTCATGAACACTATAAAGTGACTAAATAAAGATACTAACGTGCACATATCAATGAAAATAGAGAATGGAAAATAGTGTATGGATATTGGAAAATTTCATAAAAAATGCAACACAATAACAATAACAAGCAATGGATGAAAATAATGAATGAATATTGAAAACTATGGTAAAAAGAGGCCAAAATATCTATATAGAAATTTTTACGAAAAGATAATATGTTTATCTTTTTTAGTTGGTTTAAGTTTTTTTTTGAAACCATGCTACTTTATAAACACTGCAAAGTAAATGAATAAAGAGTCTAATGTGCAAACAGAAAATAAAAAAGTGAATAAAAAGTAGTAAATAAATTTGTACTTTTTTTAAGAAAAATATGTGATATTCTTGAAATAGAGGAGAGCACACATAAATTCGTATTTTTTATTAATAACTCTTAAAATCGAAGACGTAACACAAAAATAATAGCAAATAGTGAATAAAAATGGTGAATGGAAATTGCAAACTAGATTAAAGAAAATGCCAAAATATCTCTACATGAATTTATATAAAAATAATAATTTGGTTTATCCTTTTTAGTTGTCATAACCTTTTTTGAAATTTAACTATTTTTTATTTAAGATATGGAATCTAGCTTCCAATTTAATATGCATATATAAGTTGAAGAGCAAAACTAAATATTATAGGAAACATAAATGGAAAAAAAGTTACCAATGGAGTTAAAGATAATGATGGTCTTTGGCTATGTTCATCATAGAAAGGACTGGATATTGGTCTTATGTTTATGCATTGAGTTCCTCCTTCATTTAAAAACATGAAAGTGGCTTTTTAATGAATAATTTTGATTTGGAAGACCTTGTCTGCATTTTATGCTACATAAAAATTGTCATGTATAATAAAATGTTAGCAAGAGCGAAAATAATTTTTTTGTATTAAAAAGTTGATTAAGTATGTTTATTTCACATAAATCCATCAGGAAAACTACAAATGACGTAAGTTTAGTATATATTATGTTATATGCAGTAGCTAATATAAAAATATATCTATAATTTATTATGTATTTAAATGTTTTACATAAAAACATAAATGCTTTTATCTTTTCGACCTTGGGTTTAAATTAGTTGTATATTTTTTTCTGATAGCTTTTAATCATGAGAAAAAACATGTCTAATATGTATCAATAATTATTAAACACACCTAGGATTTAACATGTAATTTAAATCTTTTACATTAAAAGATAGACACGTTCATCTTTTTTAACAGCTAAACGATAACTTGTTCAGTTTAACACCTAGGTTATAGTATCATCTACCATTGAATATTTAGGTATGCTTAATTAAACAAATGTAGATTATGTTAAATCATAACAAGAACTAAAATACCTTAAATCCATTACAAAAACTTTCATTGGCATAAGTAAGAATGAATATTTAACTATGATTTATCATCTAACTAAAACATTTAAATCAAAATAAAATATAGCTTGCTTGTTCCGCATTTAAGTTTGAGGTGATTGCGGAGATTGCTCGATGAAAGTATTTTAGTTTAAGCTGAAATTGATGAAGCTAAAATTAATGAAGCCGAAGTCATTGTAATTGAAATGCAGCTCTGATGTGACGACCCGACTTTTTCTCCCCAGAAAAGTCGTATCATCATGAAGAAAGAAAGGGATAGAAAAGAGAAAAGAAAGAGAAGAAAGAAGAA
This sequence comes from Allium cepa, assembly GCA_030765085.1. Classification (NCBI taxonomy): domain Eukaryota; kingdom Viridiplantae; phylum Streptophyta; class Magnoliopsida; order Asparagales; family Amaryllidaceae; genus Allium; species Allium cepa. The sequence continues at coordinate 395,602,232 of CM060938.1, read as the reverse complement.
CACAACATCAGAATCTCAACAGCGGAACGAATAAATTATATTAATAACATAAAATATTACATAGTTTACAACTACTATCAGAGTACACAGATATACAACACATACTAGACAGTTATAAACACCAGTCTAGTATTTACAACATAATACAACTCAGAGACAATCACAGATCACACAGCGGAATACTATATATCTAACGCAGAGGCCTCCTGCTCCATTTGCTCCTCCATAATTCGTCAAAGCTAACCTGAATCCCTTGGCTACTCGTAAAAATTTGAGTACCCAAGAGTTTAAGAAAACAAAAGATAAACTCCGGGTCAGATATGGGTCTGGTGTGAGTAACAGGTTAAAGTTGCTTAATTTTGAAAATCCTTTTGAAAAGAAAGGTATCACGTAAGACTTCCCACACATAAACATGGAAAAGTTTTCACCTTACGCTAACCAAAACATTTGATAGGAAATCCAGTTATATTATAATAGGGTCTAGGGTTTTCAAGTAAATAAGAAATAGCTGAAATTGTTACATGATTAAATTCCAGCTACTAGCCACAAAAGTGGGTAATACAATCAAAATCGTTGTCACTTATTGGATTTTGGATTCCATCAATGGCAGGGCAACTGGGGTACCGCCCATCACAGTACGTGGCCTAGATCAACGTACCGAGGAGTACGCCCGCTCCCCTGCAACACAAAGCCGGACCCATTCCTTACTGAACAGTTCCGAACAAGACAACCCCGCAGTTGGTGTACATCCAACTGCCCACACAGCCGAAATAAAAAGGGACCTCTAGACAGGGGTAAATCTTGCTCTCCAGTGGGAGCTACCCACGAAGCCTTGCTGCACCTCCCCTGTTTTAGCCATTCCCGGTTGATGCGGTATGAGGCTACGATTACCTTTAGAGGACACATCTCTTAGAATGCTCATCGTCCACCTGACGATGTTCTGAAAGCATTCAATCTATACAAGTTCGTTCCGGGTTCGAACGAAACCGAAGGCACTCATTTTGGAATCACCCTCAGAGTTAACGACGATAACCCTTGCACTCTAAATCACCATCTCGAATCTATAAGTACTATTCCGTCAAACTCATTACGGAATCACCCACAGAGTTATACCGACGTATAGTTCCTACACCTCGAGTCTTCACTTGCTCCACTCGGATTCACGACCTAACGTTAATTTGGATCGATGTGGTTTACGGATATCCAAATATGGAAACCCGATCCTGGTCTCATCGAAATCCAAAGCGTGTCTTTTAAGGCCAAGTTGTTTTAAAGGTTTAAAACAATTCAATTTCATTATCTATATACACACAGATAGATAAATCACAGATTCACAATAGGTAATCACCATTATTATCGCAACAGATAATCTATATTATCATTATTAAAAGATAATCCAAATCTTTATCACAATGCAACCAATGCATCCATATCACTCAACATTATTTATCTCATATCTGAGATTCAAACCAATCAAGGCAAACAATATCATCCATCCATATAAGCAATGATCCATAATTTATTTATAATTAATTTAAAATGAATTAAATTAACTACATCATTCTCTAATTAATTTAAAGTGAATTAAATTAATTACTTCATCAATATAAATCTTGCTTACATAACCTTTAATTAATTACAAATTAATTAATTAATTAATCATCTTCTAATTAATCACTTTAATTAATCACCTTTGATTAATTATTCCTTAATTACATTTATAAAATTATCCTTTAATTAATTTCACAAATTAATTATACTTAACCAAATCCAGTAATTAATCTTTAATTACTTCATAAATTAATTAACTATAATTAATTACATTAATCCTTAATTAATTACATCTATTCATTACCTTTAATCACTTATTATTGATTAATTAATCTTAATTACATCATTAATTATATTAATTAATGATTTCTAATTACAATTTAATTAAGTACCTTATTTAAATTAATTACATTAAGAAATTAATCTTAATTTAAATCATAATTGTTAATCACCCTTGATTAACTCCATTCAGTAATTATCTACCCTTAATTACTTTACTAATTAAATTAATTACTCCTTAATTAATTATCTCAAATTAATCCCTTGATAAATTCACAAAGTAATTATACTTAAATTACTTCAATTATCAAATCACCTTCAATTAATTACATATAGTAATTACCCATTAGTTACTTCTCTAAGTAATTACTCTTCAATAAATTACATTAAGTAATTATACTTCACAAATCATTTATTGATTATTCTAAATTAATTAAACTGAATTAATTAACTTAATCAAATCAAATTAAACTTGATTAATTACAACTAGTAATTAATTCCTTAATTACTTCCATAAGTAATTATACTTAACAACTTACAAATGATTATCTTGAAATTAATTAATCTAATTAATTATTAAAAATTAACCACATTAATTAATTATTAAATAATCCTTAGTTAATGACCTTCATTAACTATTAACAATTCATTAATTATTTTCTAAAATAATTAACTTATTTTAAATCATTATTAACTACAATTTAATTAACCATTAATAACCCATTAATTAACCCCTAATTAATTAAATAATTAAGTGTTAATTAAAACTTAATTAATCTATTATTACTTGATTAATTTATTATTAATCATTAATTAAAAATCAAATCTTATTTAATTAATTATTCTTAATTACAAATTAATTATTCTAAGAATAATTAATCTTAAACCTTTATGATTAAACCCTTAATTACCCTTTTATTAATTTATTAAATAAATTAATTATTCATTTAATTACCCTAATAATTAAATGAAATACAAATCATTAAATTATTACTTAACTTTAACAAGTTTTAAAATCAATCTAAATTTTTAAATGATAAATAATACTTTTATTTTAAAAGAAATTTTCAAAAGTTAAAACAAATTTCCTTTTAAATTAAAACCATTTAAATTTTACATTATCATTTAAAATTGTTCAAACACTTTATAAAAACTTAAATCTATTTTGAAACAAAGATTCAAATTTAGATTTGAATCAAATTTAAACTTTGTTTAAACATTACTTTATATTTCAATTTCAAATTTAAATTCAAATTTCTTTAAAAACATTTTTAAACAATAAACTCCTTTAAAGTTATTTTAAAGCAAATTTGAATTTAAATACTTAATCATTTCCAACTTAAGATTCAATTCAACTTGAATCCATAATTTAAATTAGATTTAAAACTTAATTTAAATCTTTGCTTTATATTTCAAATTCCAATTTAAAATTTGAAACAAGACAATTTCTAAACTTCAATAACTAGCTCGAGCTGACTCAAGCAACTCGAGTAACTCGAGTAACAACTTCATCTTAAAATCTTTTCAAACCAAATTTGACAGGTTGAACACAAACTAACTATCTAACCCACCCAAGCCCACAACGCAATGCCTTCGAGTCCAACTTTCAAGTACTTCGAGCAAAACATAATACAACTCGATACAAACGCGAGATCCCATCTCCCCAAAACAGCTGATACAACTTGATCACCATGCACCTGCACCACCGCTGCCGTCAACGTCAACCACTCGCGTCCACATGCTCAAGTCAGCGACCATTCCCCCACTCGATTCCGGCCCTCAAATCAATTGCAGAACCTCAAATTCAAAAACGAGCCTCGAGCTCGAAAACTCGAACAATGGTCGAACCTGGAAATCGCTTCAACCACAAAACTCTGACCACCAGAGAAACTTCGTCTCCAGCCACGACTTCCTCCATACCCCATTTATCTCCCCCCCCGAGTTTGGAACAACTCGGTCGCCTCTCGATGTCGCATTGCACAATTTCATCGAGTTACAGAAAACTAGGGTTAAAAATTTCAAACCCAAATCACCACTGCCTAAATACTCAGATCCACCTCTCTCTAATTTTCCTTTAACCTTCGATCATCACTTTATTACCAGAAACAATACTGGCCACCCCGAACTCCCAGATTGTCAATTCCAACCCAAAACATGTTTTTTTTGGATAAAGCAGTAATGCTCAACCATTTCCAAACTAAAAATTCTAATTTTAGTTGTAAAATTCAAGTTCTAGATAATGTAATCGGTTTATCAACTTTAATCAATGAATCTAGAAAATCAAATTCTTACTTATATTCAATGTGCTCTGTTGTATTTGTATTTCAGAGGCACTACAGATTTTTCTTCTTCTTTTTTTAAATAAAATTTTAAACTTTAAACTTATATTACAACACCATATTGATTGAATCTTAAAGCTTTACACATATTAAATCAAAGGGAATGGAGATTTTAGCAATTCCTGAACCTGGGAATTTATTCACAGCAAAAATAATCACACAGCAACTTGCACAACTACAAACATTCATCTATATATATCAGTAATGAGCTTGTAAATTGCATGCAAACACAATTATTTCCAGAGTAAATAAGCAACTATATTATACTTAAGTTTATTCAATAAAATGTTACTCACTTGGAAAAAAAAATGAGCAGAGCCCTGTTTTAGAAAAGCTTGACACTGGAATGGTGCTTTGATTCAAAACTTCAAGTTGTTTCTTTGATTTTTGTAAACTTTAAAAATCCTGTTTTTAGCTGTAATGCTCCCTGATCTATATGCATGCTTCCATATATGAAAATGCAAGCTTGATTTATTGCTGAAATGCCTAAGCTCCCTAATTTCATTTGCATGCTTCCCAGAATAAAAATGCAGGCTTTTGGACGATCTGCTGTTGCATGCAAATTTTTGAGGGGATTTGCAAATTGATTTCGGGTTAAGGAAATTTAAGAGGCTACAGTTATACTTTGATTTGCAAAAAAATGAATTTTAGGTTGAGGAAATATTGGTGCAGGTGGGTTCTTTGAGGGGATTACAGATTTGTTTGAACAAATATTCTCTGTTTTGAATGGAGATTGCAGATTTTTCTTGTTTTGAATTGAAGGAGATGATTTCAGATTTCATAGCTGAAATTTTCTTAAGTTTGAAAAAGAAAAAAAAGAGATGAGAAGAAATGTATTAATATAAGTAGATTTTTAATTTTATCATAATAAAAGAAAAAGAAAATCTAAATAGGACACTTGTTTTAATTTTAAACATTTGTCACCTTTCTTATTTTAATGGCTTACACATGTAAATTAAATGTCTTAAGAGACTTACACATGTAATCTAAGTATTTAAATTTTAATTTAAAATTGTTTATAAGCTTTTAAATCTATTTCATTTCTTAAGTAATATATAAATGAATTTATCTCTTTTTTCTAATTAAAATAAATGAAACAAACAAATTATGATTATAAGCTTATTTAAATATTTTTAAGTGTTTTTTCTTTTAAATCCAAGACATTAAATTCAAATTTTAAATTAATTTATCAAATCAAGTTTTAAAAACCAAGTTATATATATATATATATATATGCATATATAACTCTATTAAAATTAAAAATAACAATTCTATTCCTTACAAAATCTATTTATGTTCATAAGAACTTAAGTATTATAAATTTTATCTAAAAATACAAATCAAACAATATTAAAATGATTTTATGAAAGAGATTGTAACTAAATTAAGATCATTTTGAGATTTGTATTTTAACTCATGCATATAAATTTCAAGTAGTATAAAATAAAACTTAGCTTCTATATTTATCTATTTTAAATTCATATTTTTTTAAAGCTAAATAAAATTTCAAAACAAATAAGATTTATCATAGTATAAACCATAACATTATTTATTGAATTGTGTTGAAAAGTTAAATATCAAATTTAAATCAAATTTCCAATTTATCAAATATAAATTAGAGCTAGAAAATTAATTCATTTACTAAATTCAAAATCAAAGTTTATCAACTTACAATATATACAAATATATTTATTATAAACAGAAAACAATTTATTTATTTAAAAAAATCTTTCAATTTAAATATTTATTAAAACATTATTTCTTAAATCAAATTCCAAATTTGTTATTAAAATTATCAAATCAAATTAAATTTATAACACATATTATTAAATTTATATTGCCCAATTTCCGGGGTATCACATTCCTTCCCCTTAAAAGAATTTCGTCCCCGAAATTTAAAACAAAGGTAATTTAATAATCTATCTTAAGATTTTGTTTTAAAACACAAGCATATATTATCAAACATATGCTAACAACCATAACAACCAATTCATCCAATCAAAACAAATTTAATTATCCAGAAAAATTCTGGATAAATTTTTTACAAGTTTTCCTGGTATAAATATCGGAATACTCGCTCTATAGAATCTAAACAATCAATACTATTAAACTATAGAGCTCCTATCCAGCTAGATCTACCAACAAAACAATATATCAGACTACAGACGAGTCTGAATCAACAATCACATCCTCCTGAACCGCTGGTTACACAACCAGAGATAAACCATACACGTACTCCCTCAGAGATACGTGAAACACATTGAATTCCAGTTATCCAAACCGGAAATTCAAACCTGAAAACCAAACACCAATCCTCACAAGAACACAGAAAAGATCCAAAACATCTCGGAGCTGACTTACCCAGTCTTACTCAATCTTAAAACTATCGGAGAAAACTTATTCAAGATCAAATCTCCGACTCTGGAATCCAAATTCCTTTGTCTCTCATCCACAAAATACTTCTGACGATCTTGGGCTACCTTCATTTCTCCCGATCAGATCAACCTTCGCTGATGTCCCTAGAAACAAACTGGACCAAAACAATCCAACAAAGTAATCTCCTCAAGATCAATCCCAAACCAAGAACACCAACTCTACTCCACAAATATTAGAAAACTATCTTATAATTCTTATCCGGAAAAGACAAAACAAGGCACTCCCAAACTGCTTCCGCTGCACAACTCTGATCTGAAGCAGAAGAAAAACTCGAGCACAAACTGGATAACACATCATAGAAATATGGTTCAACAGATCCATAAAAGAAAACTCAGATGCCCCATCTGATCCAAAGCTGCTTCACCAAACCTTCAGTATCACTCCTAGAATCCAGTCGATAAGAAAACTCAACCTCCAAATATGGACAAACTTTACATAGCTCAAGAGAACATTCAAACTATCGCAAGTCACTTTTGCGATTAACACAGCCTAATATCCAAAGAAAACTGTTCCCTCTTTACCAATCAGAACAGCTTACGCTTATCTAGCCAATCCATCGAAGAAATGGATCCACTCTGCTGCTTCTGAATTCTATCTTCAGAAACTACCAACCAGAAGATCTTCTTGCTGGCACACAGAATACTCCAAACTGCACTACTGACACCGACGCCAAAGACTTCCTAATCCAAAACTCTTCGAGAAACTCAGGCCTTAAACTGGACAGAAACATCCTGCTGAATCCAGCCACAACACTGAAGCAGACTTACCTCCTTAACTTGTTCTAAAGAAAAATCTTCGGAGACATCTATAGTCACTGCGTCTCATCACACAGCTACTAATTCCTGGGATATCAAGATAACATTATTCTCTTCTGCCTAGCCGACAGATCCAAATTCAACTTATCAAATTTCAAAGATAGACTCCGAACCTTTACAGGTTACCTTTAGAGATCTATGAAATCCTATACTCTGCACGACTCACTCGAGACGGTATTAGGTCTACAGTCTCGACAGATACACTACCAATCTTAAACACCAAACTTCAACCAATGGTAGTAGTCGTGTTACACACCCCATTACCTTATCTACCTTTATAACCTATATTGGAAAACCCGAACAGGTAACCCAACAAATAGGTAGAAGTAATTATATAAATATATATATATATAATAAAACTACAAATGCGCTCTCTCAAGATAGACACCACTCCAGAGCCTAGGTATTCACTCCTAATGCTCTGATACCAACTGTGATGATATGACTTTCTGGGGAGAAAAATTCGGGTCGTCACATCTGATAAATGATTTGTAATCGTTTTAGCTGAAATATTGGGAAGAGAAATCAATCGTTTGTTTTTTTAAAACCTAGTTTTGGTTTTGGTTTGCAGCTCTGAAAAATGGTAGAAAGCAAAAGAGAAAATGGAACAAAAGAAGGGCATGAAGTAACGGATTGAAGGGCTAAATTAATGTGTACAGATTTTTTTTCCTCCAAAGTAATTATTTTAAAGCCGTGTCCTACAAACTTATTGTTTGATGAAAGAAGGCCCTTACGGTAAAATTCACCCATTTTAAAACGGTATGTCAATTCGTCTTGTTTAAGTATTCAGGAATCCCTATTGATTACATGGAGCTCTTCATACATCGATTAGAATTCATAAACCACTCAACAAATTAATAACCACAAAACATTTTTATATCACGTAACAAATACGCGCTTATATGTATAACACTCTCAAACTCATTCTTGGGTGTTACTAACCCTATCTCTAATAAGTCACTCATTCTCGGGTATTACTAACCCTATCTATAATGAGACTTACCCCACCAAAGCGTAGGTGTTCGCACAACCTAAGCTCTAATACCAAATGTAACCATCAAGGATTTTCAACCCTTGAAAATCGACAGTAATACATCCTCGTGCCACAAATCCAAGTGCCGGAAAGCCGGATTGTTAGGGGGAAAAGAAAATAAGGATAGAATAGAATCTCACATGAATGGAATAATGCATATTTTTTCAATATATAATCTTTGCAGTGTAAATTTTTTTTGAATACAATATCAGAGTCTAAACTAGATTCAGCATGGACAGTTATAAACCCTCAGTTCTTATAAATGAAAAAACAAATGCAATAGATGCAGTGGATGATAGAATACGTCCATACGTAGATGAAGATTTCCAGCTCTCCTTTGAAAACTCCAAGCGTCTTCAAGTAAACCTAAAAATACGCGAATCTGACTCGAGTATTTAAAAATACCCAAATCAGGCTTGATATACCAGTTGTGAGATACTCGAAATTTTAAATGCTGATGTCAGTCAAAACCTATGAAAAGAAGGATATTTCATAAGACCAGCCCACACATAAATACAGACGGGTTTCACATAATGATAAAAAAAACACTTTTATACCAAAATAATTTGATATTATCTTCAATAACATTCCTTTGAAAACAATTACCTAATAATATATCAAGATAGCCAAAAATGTTACATTGATTAAATTTGACGGCTTAGTAGCTACTTTTTAAAAATAGGTTCTATAATCAAAACCTTAAAAGGCATCATATTGGAAATGGATTTCCAACATGATAGGGAACTAATGACCATTAAGACCCAAAAATCCATGTATAACGCATAGTTTCCGCATGGCTTTACACGATCTCTTTCGGCCTTCGAACTACGCTACTACGCTACTATGAAACAAAGTATTACTCAATGGCTTTACAGGATCTCCGCCACCCTCTAGTTCTGTCCATAAGGCCCAGATTCCACTGATCACCTTTATACTAGCTCGAAATATGTCCTTCAGACCACATAGTATCCCGTATCATTCTTAGGATGTGAGGAACATGAGGTTACGTTCCATAAAGCCACGCTCTAATCATAATAGGTTCCACTTTGAATGCCACACTGCAATTCCTTCGATAACTATTGATTTTCATGAACATACAACATCTGAGCTCATACGTCTCAAAGAAGGGTGTTAAGCTAAGAGAAGTTGCCTTCTCCGCCACCAAGCAGATGTACATTTGCAAAAGTCAACGTTGTGATCTCAGAAATGCAATGTCTGACACTCGTTCTTACAAATTCATTATGGGACTGAATGAAATCAAAGGTACTCCTCCTACTACATCCTATCGGGAACTATACCTAGGATTAGTAGCGATTAGTCTTTGTGATTGAAGATTTCCATAACAGAGCACTGCTGCCACCATAAATATATGACATGGTAAATTTCACATTGAGGGACTGGTGGCAAGCAGTATTTCATCATGAAGATCTCCGTCTTCAAAAATTATCGCTTCATCTTTTCTTCACTTTTGAACATATACATTTGTTTGAAGTAGTTTTCGGGTAGGAGTTACCCAATTCCGGCCCCGGGTTCTTTCGAACCAATCATCGATTACAAAGATGTCAAGTTCAAATGTGATTAACAATCATCATTCAATTTAATTCATCTTTTTATTCATTCATAAAAATCATAGAGATACATATTATTTTAAATTATTTCATTTATCTTCTTAATAGTATATGGAATCATTATGCCTCATTTATCAAATCCTTTAGTTAGTCAAACCTTTTTGAGTCTTGGAATAATTCTAAATTGTTTCACTTTTTAATTAGGAAAACATTTCCAAATTAATTATTTAAATCTAAATCAAAGATTTCTTATATTCAAATCATAACATTTTAATGGGTCAAAACAATGTTATTTAAGACATAGTTTACTGTAACCCCAAACCAATTTGTATTTTGTAAAAGATTAGACTAATCATACCTAGATTTACCTTCACATTCAACCCATACTATTAATGGAATAACCGTGGAATCTCCTTTTAAATTCATCTGGATAGTAGAATTTCCCTAATACAAAGTTTGACCAGAATATCCTATATACTATTAAAAATCCAGTTTAAATTAATTCTTTTGAAAATTCCTTACTTTTGGAAAAACTTAAATGAGATCTTTTTTAGAGCATCCAGGCTTTCTCTTCATTATGTTCCATCCTTTGTCTAAAAGAAAAAAAAGAGGCCAAGTAAGTTCAGGGCATTGTTGATCTATTCCTAAGCTTAGTTACACACCATGTTTTACCGTTTAGATCTCACAGGCAAGACAAATGTACTAGTCGTTTCCGCATACTCCTTTCGTTTTACAAATGATTTATTAAACTTCCAAATCATTATTTAAAACACTTAATTATTATTTTAAAAACCATTTATAAAATATATGAAAAAGAATGATTAAGTTTAAAATCATTTTTCACAAGTTATTTAAAACTACTGCGAAAACTGTTTTAAAAGCTATATGTAGGATCGATTTCACCCTAGAAGGGGGGGTGAATAGGGTGATACTATCAATTATAAACTGCCGATGATGTTGCTTATATATAAATCGATGCCCTTGAATCTTTGTTCGTATCCATTTGATTGAATTTGTCACTTGAGTATTTTCGGCCATTTGATTTTATTTTAATGCTTTGGATATGTTCTGACTTGTTCATATCGTATATTTCCTTTACTTCACTATCACGGTTTTAGTTTGAAACCGTTCGATCCTTCCTTGATCGATACGGTAGCAAACTTTCCTATTTTATTTGGATTTGATTTTTGAATTTTTCAATTTTTACACACACTTGATTTCTGACTTGGTCAACTTCGATTTTGATTTGTGAATTCAATTCCATGAGTCTCAACTTCATTGCATTGATATTATACTGCAATAATGAACTATGCCTTGTCTGATTATTTGATGATTCTTGACTTTACTCTCTGATTTCATGAGTTTCTGCTGGCTTCGGCCTTGGCTTGAGATTTCATTTTGCGGCTGCAAGTTGCTATGTAGTGCCATCTTTGTTCTGTTGCTCCATGTTGCATTGATATAGCTGCTGCATATCACTGCATTTCCATCACTGCACTGTTTATATAAACTTGGATTCTTTGTTCCATCACTGCATTTCCATCACTGCTGTATCTGGTCTGGTATTGTCTCGAACTTGATACCGTCAGGCACTTCAATGTTTGAAATGCTTATAAACGTGGATTCTTTGTGTACTTGTCTCTATTTTGAGTTGCTTCAACATACTGCTGTGTTTATTTACTTGGTTGTGTAATTGGTCTTGTAGCATTGAGACTGTACTGATGCAATAGTTCATCTTTGTTTTATATATGCTTGCTGCCTGGTCATTTTTGTATGTTGTCACTGTATCACCACTGTTGCAAGTTTTCTTTGATGTTGAGCCACTGTCTTCACTGTAATATGTCTTCAATTATAACATGTTTAGTGGTCTAGTTTCTTCATGTTATCACTTGGGCTTGTAATTGAATGTAAGTTGTATCATTGTTGTATCTTTGGTGTAGTTGATTTGTAACTTATGGTTCATTGATGTTTATAATTTCAACCTACACATGTACTGTAGCATGCATATTGCCATATTGTTGCAGTCTTGAGTCTTGTTCATGTATTCTTGGCTCTGGTTCATTGTTGTTTCCCTTTCTATATTTATATTACTTCGAATTTGCCATGATTCTTCTGATCCTTCTGGCTCTTGAGTCTGTTGTGTACATAAGCAGTTTGTAGATGTTGTTTGCACATGTACGTGCTTCACTGCCTGTATTGTTTGCATTCATATTCTTGCTTGTGCATCACCATATATCTGTTGCATTCATTGGTCTGTTTGCATATTTCACATGCTTGACCTTTGCACATGCTCTTGATACATGTTTGAACTGACTGTGCCATTTGCTTAGTGCATTAGTTTGCACTGTGCATTGGTTTGGACTTGCAGTTTGAGTTGCAGACTTCACATGAGTTCACATGTATGGTTTGTTCTTTGTTTTTATTGTTGTTGTGTCACTTGTGTACTGAGCATTGCTGAGTCTTTGAGCATTGTTGTGTCACTTGATTGCTGAGTCTTTGATGTATGGCCAGTGGTGCATTTGGTTATTCAACCTGCTCTACTAGTTGCTGTCTACATTTGGTTGTTGCAGTCACTTGTCCTGTCCACTGCCCTTTTTCATATTGATCGAGCACTTTCACTTGAGACCGAGTTGAATCCAGCTTAAGCTCGGATTTGACCTTGTGCTGAAAGTTGTGACATTATTTTATTACACTTGAGTTGAATCCGGTATTTTAGGTTTGACCTGTGCTCACCTGTCCCTGTAAATTTATCAAGTGTATATATATCATTGTGCACGGCCTTGTGGCATATACAGTGATACACTGTGTATGTCACAAGCTGTTCGTGTATGATGAATTCAAAGTTAAATGATGACGAACAATCCAAATAACTGAGGCAAATATTATTTTCAAAATTCACATTTTATTTTATACTGCAAAAATATTTCCTTTTCAATTTTACTTCATCAATATTTATTTTTGCAGATTGCTCAGATGCTGGATTCAATATGGAATGAAGTTGAAGATAAATTACGAGTTGTGTGTGTATGAGTGATATGTAGTGAGGTCATATGTAAAAGTGAAATTGTGATGTAATTGAATTTGTATTGTAATCAAAGTTATATATGTATAGTGAGAGCTTGAATTTGTACTATTCAAAATCGTAATAAATATTTGTTTGAATAAAAATTCTGTTTGAATTCAAATTCTGTATTATTTATTTTTATTCAGCAAATATTTATTTAATCTATGAAAAATAAAATAGTACATTAACAAATACATTTACATGAATATATATATATATATGTTTATCATCATCAAACAAAAATCATATAATCGCATATTCAACAATCTCCCCCTTTTGATGATAACAAACATATATTTAAGATTTTGAATATGTTAAATGTATTTGATCATAGATATACTCTAATTGCTCCCCCTATTTAAATACTTCCTTTCTACATAACGCTCCCCCTACATATATGCATACAAATAAAAATATGCAAATGAGCCTAGTTGCAAATGGAAAATATTTGTCCTTTGCTTGATTTTATTTGACAAAATCTTAACTTTTCTCTCCCCCTTTTGTTATCAGCAAAAGAGTAATAGTGTTAGAGAAATTAGAGATAAAGTGATCGATATTAATCCAACATTAAAAACTCAATTGAATATAAATATTAAAATTCAATAAAAAATCAAACAAAAATCATAACTGCCCTTGTTAGGCGCATATTCCACTTTTAGAAATAATGGAAATGATGTCATCATATAAAACCATACAGTTGTATCTATTTGTGGTACATTTATATCAGGAATTTGAATATCTACTAATCATGCATAACCGTTTTTAAATGAGATTAGTAGTATTCCAATTTAATTTTAAAAATGAATTCAAGTATCTTCTAACCACGCATGACCGTGAGGACTTTTAAATGAGATTAGAATCAACTTGTTTATTTAATAAATCAATTTTGATATGCGTTCCATACATGCATAACCGTGAGGACTTTTAAATGAGCATGGAAGCACATAACAAATTCCAAGTAATTCACCAATGCATAACCGTGAGGACTTTTAAATGAGAGTGAATACTTTGGATTTTATTTTATTTTATAAAATGAAAACGAATGATTCCTGTTTAAAGTACCACATATCGACAAACTATATTGAATTTTTTATGAGCGATGGTCGATAGAAATATGTTAGAAATAGAAATGGTCATGGAATCTTTACCCAATAGAAGTTTTTATAACTCTTGTTTGAATTTCTAAAGAAATTTTTTAAATATACTGTCTTGAGTAATGTATGATAAATATCAACACTCATAACCTTTTCAATCACTATTTATCTTTTTGATAATTAGTAGGGAGTCGGATTAGTCAAAATTTGTCATTTAAAATCAAATAAAATTAATTTCTTTTTTAGAATGACTAATCTGAAAATATGGTCAAAAATGATTTTTTCGAAGGGGTTATATGACAAAAATTTCTGCTATTTGAAAATTATTAGTAATGAAAAATATGCAGATATTTTCTTTGAAAAACGATGCAATTACTGAATGTCTCACCATAAACCACGTTCCACCAGTAATTTTTCTATCAACTAGATTACCAGTGTAATCTGCATATGAATTTCTCTTTCACTCCAAATTATCACTAATTGAATTTGATAGACCAGCAAGTGTGCACCAAAAATTTCAAAATCAATTTTAACAGCTTTTTAAATGACACCCTTGAATTTGAAATGAAGCCATGTAAATAATCAGAAACCGTGAATATAGAGTTAGCCGTATTATAACCAAATGTATTATTATCCAACACTATTTTTAATCCAAACTAATGTATATGAAGTAATTCAAAGAATCTAGAGATTTTTATAGTGTTTTTGGCATAAGAATATAATTGGCCAATTATGTTGAATAAGTCAGAGTCAAAAATCATCGTTATTTCATCATCACCTTATTGGCTGATTTAATTCAGAATATGGTGCAGACTATCACATTTGATATATCGTTCAAATACATATACCTTTACATGTTTTACCTTTACGATATTTTTCATTGTTGTCTGTTGTGATTCTGTCACCCTTATACTAGGCTAAGGAAATTTGCTTTATCGCCCATTGTGTTTCTGGAACAGCTAAAATCCAGAGAACACTATTGTTGTTCCTTAACCTGCCACCACACCTACACGATGAAAGATTTTTGTGACCTAATTTTTTAAATAGGTCCATGATTATTAGTGGTAGAATATTTAGAAAAATAATTTTGTGTAGACCCAAAACTATTTATAATTTTTCCCTTTGGCATCCAAATTTGTTTAACTTTGAGAGTTTTTATATTTGTGCCTTTTGGAACCCATATCGGTATAGTTTTCACATATTTGGGTCAATACCAACAATTATTGTGATTGTGCCCATATTTTCTACAAATTGTGCACATTGAATTGACTTGATTAATTTTTCTTTTAACAGGTTCAGATTGTTTGTATCCAAGTCCTTGTCTAACCGTATTAACAGTTTGCTTTCCTAATAGCATATTCAACGATTTTTAACTTTTTGAAAATTTGTCTAAAATCATTGACAATTGTTGGACTTGTGTTTTGGGAGATTCATTTTCGTTTAACAATCGTGTGCACTTTTTAATAGAATTCTCTCTCCTAGTAATTTCATTTTCTTTCAAAACCAGAATTTCATTTTCAAATGATTTTATATTAATTTCTGACTTTTTAATTTTTTCTTTATATGTTGGACACTTATCACACTTAGGGATCCTACTTGGATAGGTTTTAAATAATTGGTCAAGTTGTTTATTTAATTCTATCAAAGTATCTTTTTGTGATTCTAGTTTGGCATATTTTTCCCTAAGTCGTTCAAAACAGCCATTCACTTCGTGGAAATATATAAGTAATTCTGAATGAGAAAGTTTTGATACCTCACTTGGCTCGTCATCATCACTGTCAGTTATTTCACCATGAAGAGACATGTCTGCTTTCTCACTCTCACTGTTAGTACTTTGATTATCTTCATCACTTGTATTCCACGTGGATGCAAAACTTCTTCTTTTTGATTTCTTTCCAAAGTTGCGTCTATTTTGAGGACAATTGGGATTGATGTGTCCGGGTTGGTTGCACTTATAACAGATAATCTTTTGTTCTTCTAGATTGTCCAATATTTTATTTATTCTGCTTTTCAATTTTCGATTTAGAGCTGGATTTCCATATTTGTAATTCCACCTTTTGACTTTCTTTATTATCAGCTCCAACTCTGCTGCTCCATCATCATCGTCATCATCATCACTTTCAGTTGTTCCTTTGAGAGCTATAGATTTCTTTCGAGTATCTCCTCCTTCACGCTCTTCCTTAAATTTCATTTCTAGCTCATAAGTGGTGAGATTTCCGATGAGTTCTTCGACTTTCATTTGTTTCAAATCTTTTGATTCTTGAATGGCAGTCACTTTGGCTTCAAAACTTTGTGGAAGGACTCTGAGGATTTTTCGGACTATCTCCAACTCTGTGTTTAATTTTCCAAGAGCTTTTGATTTGTATACAATATTGGAAAGTCGTCCATGCATCTCTTTAACATTTTCTTCCATTGCCATTGTAAAGTTCTCGTATTCGCTGCTTAGCATGGCAAGGCGAGATTCTTTGACTTGAGATGTTCCTTCGTAAGTCACTTCTAGTGTGTGCCATATTTCTTGCGCAGTTAGACAATGTGAGACACGATTAAATTCAAATTGATCCAATGAACAGATAATAGAATTCATAGCTCTAGCATTAGCATTTTGTAATTTATTTTCTTGTTCTGTCCATTGATCCATCGGTTTATCTATTTTCTGATTATCTACAATTATAGTTGGTGCTCTATAACCTGTCTCAACAATGTCCCAAGCGTCAATGGTTTTCAGAAAAATTTTCATTCTATTTTTCCAGTAGACGTATTCACCATTGAACATTGGTGGTCTAACTATGGACTGACCCTCAGCAAAAGCATTATTAAAAGAAGCCATTTTAAAAATTCAACTTTTTAACACAAAAATTTATTTTTGAAAAAATCAAATTTTTAAAACCAAAAACCGACTTCTATTCCTAGCTCCGATACCACTTGTAGGATCGATTTCACCCTAGAGGGGGGGGGGGGGTGAATAGGGTGATACTATCAATTATAAAAATTAGTTGCAGATGCTTTTAAAATAATTTCGACACAGAATAATAACAGCACAGATAGCAGAATAATAAAATGCAGAAATAGAACGACACAGAATTTACCCAGCTTCGGCAAAACCCTGCCTACGTGCTTCCCCCAAGGTTTCTACTAGAAATTAAGTAGTCACACGCTTACACACGTAAATTCATGACACCTGCTACGGACTAACCTAACTCTACACTCAAAACTCTGCCATAACTTAGCCACTGAGTTGCGAATTCTTAAACTACGCCACGTAGTTTGTGCCCTAGTCACACGACTAGAAATTACAACGGTTTAAAATTTAAAAACAAATTTAAAAAGAAATTTAAAAAAAAAAGACAATAAAACCCTAATTAAACTTTAAAACACAAGGGTCAGCCCTCTTATTTTATTTCGACCGTCTCCTTTTTATTTCTTCGGCCCAATCCCTTTTTGAGATGATGGCTGCTCGTTCCTCTTTCTACAGAAATTAGGATTTTCAAAACTTGGAAGATCACGACTGTAAATGCTCAATTGAATTTGATTTTCGTGCTTTATTGGTCGTTCGTCTCTTGCTGCTTTATCGAGTTAGTCTATGCTTCGATAGAATTGTTCGCGGCTCTTCTTCCTTGATTAAGTTCGACATTGATTTGGTATGTGAATTTCTCTTTTTGATTTCTGGTTTCAATGCTTGAACTCTATGATCATGGAACTGCCGATGATGTTGCTTATATATAAATCGATGCCCTTGAATCTTTGTTCGTATCCATTTGATTGAATTTGTCACTTGAGTATTTTCGGCCATTTGATTTTAGTTTAATGCTTTGGATATGTTCTGACTTGTTCATATCGTATATTTCCTTTACTTCACTATCACGGTTTTAGTTTGAAACCGTTCGATCCTTCCTTGATCGATACGGTAGCAAACTTTCCTATTTTATTTGGATTTGATTTTTGACCTTTTCAATTTTTACACACACTTGATTTCTGACTTGGTCAACTTCGTTTTGATTTGTGAATTCAATTCCATGAGTCTCAACTTCATTGCATTGATATTATACTGCAGTAACGAACTATGCCTTGTCTGATTATTTGATGATTCTTGACTTTACTCTCTGATTTCATGAGTTTCTGCTGGCTTCGGCCTTGGCTTGAGATTTCATTTTGTGGCTGCAAGTTGTTGTGTAGTGCCATCTTTGTTCTGTTGCTCCATGTTGCATTGATATAGCTGCTGCATATCACTGCATTTCCATCACTGCACTGTTTATATAAACTTGGATTCTTTGTTCCATCACTGCATTTCCATCACTGCTGTATCTGGTCTGGTATTGTCTCGAACTTGATACTGTCAAGCACTTCAATGTTTGAAATGCTTATAAACTTGGATTCTTTGTGTACTTGTCTCTATTTCGAGTTGCTTCAATATACTGCTGTGTTTATTTACTTGGTTGTGTATTTGGGCTTGTAGCATTGAGACTGTACTGATGCAATAGTTCATCTTTGTTGTATATATGCTTGCTGCCTGGTCATTTTTGTATGTTGTCACTGTATCACCACTGTTGCAAGTTTTCTTTAATGTTGAGCCACTGTCTTCACTGCAATATGTCTTCAATTATAACATGTTCAGTGGTCTAGTTTCTTCATGTTGTCACTTGGGCTTGTAGTTGAATGTAAGTTGTATCATTGTTGTATCTTTGGTGTAGTTGATTTGTAACTTCTGGTTCATTGATGTTTTTAATTTCAACCTGCACATGTACTGTAGCATGCATATTGCCATATTGTTGCAGTCTTGTGTCTTGTTTATGCATTCTTGGCTCTGGTTCATTGTTGTTGCCCTTTGTATATTTATATTACTTCGAATTTGCCATGATTCTTCTGATGCATCTCCTTCTGGCTCTTAAGTCTGTTGTGTACATAAGCAGTTTGTAGATGTTGTTTACACATGTACATGCTTCAATGCCGTGTATTGTTTGCATTCATACTCTTGCTTGTGCATCACCATGTATCTGTTGCATTCATTGGTTTGTTTGCATATTTCACATGCTTGACCCTTGCACATGCTCTTTGATACATGTTTGAACCGACTGTGTCCTTGCTTAGTGCATTAGTTTGCACTGTGCATTGGTTTGGACTTGCAGTTTGAGTTGCAGAATTCATGTGAGTTCACATGTATGGTTTGTTCTTTGTTTTTATTGTTGTTGTGTCACTTGTGTACTGAGCATTGCTGAGTCTTTGAGCATTGTTGTGTCACTTGATTGTTGAGTCTTTGATGTATGGCCAGTGGTGCACTTGGTTATTCGACCCTACTCTACTAGTTGCTGTCTTCATTTGGTTATTGCAGTCACTTGTCCTGTCCACTTTCCTTTTTCATATTGATCGAGCACTTTCACTTGAGACTGAGTTTAATCCAGCTTAAGCTCGGATTTGACCTTGTGCTGAAAGTTGTGACATTATTTTATTGCACTTGAGTTGAATCCGGTGTTTTGGGTTTGATCTGTGCTCACCTATCCCTGTAAATTTATCAAATGTATATATATCGGTGTGCACGACCTTGTGGCATATACAGTGATACACTGTGTATGTCACAAGCTGTTCGTGTATGATGAATTCAAAGTTAAATGATGACGAACACCCCAAATAAATGAGGCAAATATTATTTCCAAAATTCACATTTTATTTTAAACTGCAAAAATATTTCCTTTTCGATTTTACTGCGTCAATATTTATTTTTGCAGATTGCTCAGATGCTGAATTCAATCTGGAACGAAGTTGAAGATAAATTACGAGTTGAGTGTATGAGTGATATGTAGTGAGGTCAGATGTAAAAGTGAAATTGTGATGTAATTGAGTTTGTATTGTAATCAAAGTTGTACATGTATAGTGAGAGCTTGAATTTGTACTATTCAAAATTGTAATAAATATTTGTTTGAATAAAAATTCTGTTTGAATTCAAATTATGTATTATTTATTTTTATTCAGCAAATATTTATTTAATCTATGAAAAAAAATAGTACATTAACTAATACATTTACACGAATATATATATGTTTATTATCATCAAACAAAAATCATATAATTGCATATTCAACACTATATTGATCAAAACGAATTTTCTGTCTTTTGGAAATTGATTTATATAACTCAATTCTCTTTTAAAAAAATTTCAAAGATTTATAAAATTTATTTCATATTTTGAAACATTTAAAAATATTTATTTTAAATCAATTTCAAATTCGGGTTTAAAACTGCAAAACTATGATTTTTCTGGAAACTTTTCTTGGACTTATTCAAAAATTTACAAGATGAAATCTTGATTTTATTTCATCATTTAAAAACTATGGATATAATAGTCTAGAAAATTCTTATCCTGAAGAATGCTGAGCTATATTTCATTTCGTCCTCATTTGAATTCCTGAGTGCGAAATCGCGAACTACCGTTACGCGACGTGCCTAGTTTTGACTCATTGTTCAATTTCTTTTCAAACTTCATGAAAACACTTTTAAATGTTTATAAAATATTTCTAAATTATTTTAAACTCATTTAAACAATATTTTTATATTTCAAACTCATATTTTATTTTATTCCATATTATAATATTATATTATTAAAATATCATTTTCAACCTTTTTAGATATTTTAAAATCAATAAGATTCTAAATAATTTCCATACACATCTTTGTATGGATTTAATTCTCATTTACTAACCATCGCTCTTACCATTTATCAAACCAAATAATCATCCATATTAACATCCATATATTCAAACAGGTAATCAATCAATTAACCACACATTTAATCATCATATATATATATATATAAAATATTTTCATATGGTTAAACTTGGAATTATTTAGAGATAAATTAAATGTGAGTACTCACCATAAATCAAACCAACTTCCTACCAGCCTTCAAATCAACCAACACTTCACAAATCTATTTGTCCATCCAAACATCACCAACACTTCTCCACCTCCCATCTAAGTGCTCAACCATCCCTTTCTACCTCCATTTGCTCTCGGCCTTGCCCAAACTCCACCACAAAAGCTCATGTCCTTGCTTCCTCCACCTCTTCATGCTCATGACCTTATGCCTTTCTCCTCATAGTGCTCTGCTAATCATGTGTATGGTGGTGGACATAGGTGTCTGAAGTGTAGATAATGGGTTAGGTTTAGATTTGAAAGTGGAGTGATGTTTCTTTTCCTTTTATTTTATTTTCTTTTACCAATATTTTTCCATTATTTTTATAAGGAGGGAAGCCATGAAAGAGGAAGAGAAAGAACTTAGAAATGAAGAGAAGAAATTATGAAATGGAAGAGAAGAGGTGGTGGGTATTTATAGGAATAAATAGTGTACAAAATGTCTTTAGGTAAAAGACCAAAATACCCCTTCCTTAACCATTAAGCTAAGGACATTTCCATCTTTAATCCACACTACTTCGATCACCCATGACATTGTCCTTTGTCTCTTAAATTAACTCTTAAGTAAGGCATGCATTTATGGTGATTTGAAATCAAGTTAAGTTTACTTAATTATATATGTACTTATATTTTATTTAGGTTTGATTTGACTAAAGGCGTATTGACTTAATGTGTATTAACAATGTTGAGACAACTTATATTGAATAAAACGTTGATTTTCGACAAAACGTTTTACGACCACATTTTGACCTTTTTGTTAAACAATTTATTTATGTAAACAAAAATTGAAAATTATTTTTTTATACTACATAAATAATTAAAAAAATTGTATTTGACTTATAAAACCATATTTAATAATATTAAAATTCAACTGTAAAAATACGACATCGATTGGTCGAAGTGCACAAAATTTGTCAATTATAAAATAAGTATTTATATATTTATAAAACTTTTATCAATCAATTGTTATCATTTTATAACAATTCAAAAATAATTATTTATCATAAAAAAAATTTTTTGAACGTATATCAAATTTGATCGAAAAACGACTTTGTCACTTTTCAACGAAAATCCAAACTTCTTGATTTTATAATCAAATTCTAAAAATAAGTTTATCATTCTTATTTATTACATAAAACATGACTATTTAAAATTAAAAATTATACATTTTAATATTAAAGTTAATTACATATTACATTTAAAAGTGATAAAATTACGGGTTGTTACACCGATGGTCGATAAAGCTAAGGAACAGATTCTACCTATTCCAATCTGGGCACACTTTACTCATATCCCGTCTTCGTTACAACCGATGATTGGCTTGAATTGGTTAGCTAGTCTTGTTGGTCGTTTTAGATGTTTTAACGATAGCTCACAACAAGCTTGTGTATTCCAAGGTTCTTATCTAAATTACCCTGGAAAAATCTCTACCTTCTCAAATATCTGTTCATATTACGGAAGGGCATGTTTCTATCATCGTTGTTCAGTACAATTGGAACCTGATATTTGCCCGACTTGTCATACTTTTGGCCACCTTATTGAAGCTTGTACCCTTCGGTTCATTGATACTTTTGTTCCGCTATCTAATAGGATCCCACTCCCTTAACCTCCAATCATGAAGTGGGTCTCGAAAGCTCGCCCTACTTTGGATGCTCCCCTAGTTGTAGTTGATGGCAGTGCTATTTTTTCGGATGTTGCTACAACTTAGGCTTTGACTTCTATTCATGCTGGCATTCATTTGTCCCATTCTGATAATGAGAAAGCTTAGATTCATAAGGTTATAGAAATGAGATACACTCCTTGAGCAACACATACCATAAGTTCGTTGGTGAGGACGATGATGAGAGCGGATGTTTAAATTATCACATTGTGGGAGGGGGGGGGGGAAGGTCTTTCTCTCTCTTCCAAAGGTGAACTTGGTGAGTTGAACATGATTATGTTCTTGGATATCTTTTGGTATAGGAATTTGATTTTTACGGTTGTGACTCTTTGGATTATGTTTCACACATTGCTTTGCAATTTTCTAGGTTCGTTCACCTCCTTGGTTTTAATTCATCTGATGATGATAGTGGATCCTCCATCTAAGGGGGGTAGTCTTAGTCTTTTATTAGCTTAGGCTTGTTGCCTAACTCATGCGCTATAGCTAGTTTGTTGTATCTTTGTTTTACGTAGTAGTCAAGGCATCTTGGCTTTCTTCCTGTAATTTTTTTTTTTAATAATAGTGGATCGTCCACTATAAAACTGGCAAGCCTTGCTAAAAAATCACTTTAGACTTCATAGGTCCAATAGATCCAAAGTAGAAAAAAAGTTTGAAATTTATCTATTTCACCTGCTTTCAATTGACTCAGTTCTAAGAATTCCTTGCCAAGATAACTTTTCTATGGCGTTTAACTATTTGCTGTGTTAAATATATATATTATTAAGCTTTTGCTATGGCAACTTTTTAGTAGCATTGCTATCATTGTCGTGGGTAATTTTTACAGAATTTTAGTCGTTGCCATGATATTATTTTACATTGTTTTATGTGTTGCTATGAGTGTTCTTTTTATGGCCGTTTTTTCATTTCTAAGAACCCTTTTTATAGTTTTTCTGAAACGTTGGTGAAATGTACAACATTATCATTGAAACACTATTCAAATTTTGCGCATTGTTTATCAGAAGCTATTATTTAGAGTCTCTGCATTTCCCCATGAGCATGTTCCATTTCTATACACATCAATCACAATTATATTCCAAATATACATCTAGTTAAAATCAGCACACACATTTCATAATCAACATTATTATATTAATCACACATTTCATAATCAACCTATTATATTAATCACACATCTTAGAATCAATATGCAACATTACATGATTAATATACACAATATTCGTACACCAAACATATATAGTAGATCATACTATTTCATAAACAATGTAGAACAAGTAACATCTAGTGACCAAAGCAGTAATACATATAAGAATACAAACCAAAATGTTATTCTGGCATTAAAATAATTTCGAATACATAACTTGTTTAGGCATGTTACTACTTTTTAGCATTAAAGATATCTATCTGCTTGTAAATTAAAAGTTCAAAAATTAGCAAACTAAATTAAAAATACAATAAATATAGTCCAAAAGATAGTTGATGTGACAAGGGTAACATGAAATGCTGTCCTGAACAAATGAAAAGTGCTGAAAGAAAACGACTGTCTAGTACAAAAGTGATGAAACTGCGGTAACATGCATTTTTGAAAGGAGAACTCAAGAGCTAATGCTACAGGATATCATGTGGACGGGAGTTTACGGGAATGTGTTTACTTGATGGCATATTGCTATACAAGTGTGACAGGGTGCAACCACATTTTCTTATTATGCATATCAGGACAGAGAACTATAGTTCAAAACTCTATCAACATATACCTCCTCTCATTTTTCCATGGCCAACAGCTAGCTCCACCCTTGATGTGTGCACACTATAGTGTGCAACCATATTCTCTTCACTCTAAAACTCATTAAATTTAACAACCAACTATTTTTTTCTTACCATCTTCAAACCTTTTTATATTAGTTTCAACCATGTAAGTTTGCACCATTGCCAGTTCTGCACCTTTTGTTCCCAATATAGTGTTCTTAGCCTAATTAATCACAATCTCTTGATCGTTCAAACTATCTAAATTCACTTATGATGTATCATATGTAGCTCATAAAATACTATACTGATATGGATATTTAACTTCACCATCTCTAAACTTCCCTTCCGTTGAAACAACTAAACCTAGTGACTTGTCGTTCTTAAAAGCTATTGCACTATGCATATCTATTAAAGATTGAACGAAATGATGTAAAGCTTTATTGATGAAGAGAAAGTATTATACAGAATGATTTTTCATTACACACTTGTAACGTTGAGTATTGTATTTATACAAGCAGATGGAAAATATATGTGGGCCGAAATATAAGCCCATGGACTTGAGCAAATATTAAGTGATGAGTGCCGCTGCCTTTACTACCCTTTATCATAATTCTGCTTCAGCCTTGTAATCTGTTTTCACAATACTCCCCTCTCAAACCTAGTAGCGACTCTAGGGTTTGCAGTCTTCGTAAAAAAAAAAATCATGTCGCCATTAATCAAAAGTTCGAAACAACTTAGATCCGTAGCAAATAACTCAGATCTGAAGTGAAGCTGAGGTCTTTATAGTCTTGCTTGAGTATTTGAAGAGAAAATTGTGCTGCTACGAGAAATGACTCAGATCTGAGGCAAATAACTTGGATCTGAGCTAAAGATATGATCTTTGTGGCTTTGCTAGAGAACAAGAGGGGACTATGCTGGACAAAGTGTATTTTGTAAGATTATCTTGCAGAATATACCTATTGTCCTTTTAAATGAGACTGGTGGAAGTACATGCAAGCTTTGAGAAGAGGATAGATGAGGTACGAACACTTATTGTTTGTTTGATGATGCTTGTTGAAGCTTTGAGTCAGTGTGAGGGAGAGCATTGCTTTCAGTCTGACATTTTGGATCTGTAACACTAAGCTTTTCTCTAAGTCGAATGAAGTTTAGCTTCGACAAAGGCTTTGTTAGGATGTCAGCAACTTGGTAAGAGGCAGGTACGTGATTTATATCTAGCTTTCCCTTGGCAACTTGTTCCCGAACAAAATATAAGTCTAACTCCATGTGTTTTGTTCTGGAATGCAAAACTGGATTTGCAGTGAGTGACACAGCACTTAAGTTATCACACCATAGAACAGTCTTGCGATCAGTTTTAATTTGTAGTTCATTTAGCAATGACTCTATCCACATTATTTCTGCCACTGCATTGGCAACACTTCTATATTCTGCCTCTGTACTAGATCTGGAAACAGTTGTTTGTTTTTTTGAGCACCATGAAACTGGATTTTTGCCCAAGTAAATGCAGTGACCACTTGTTGATCTTCTGTCATCGATGTCACTTGCCCAGTCAGCATCTGCATATCCAGTAATACTGATAGTTTTACATGCTTCAATAGTTAGGCCATAGTTCAATGTTCCCTCAAGATATCTTAGTATTCTTTTAACTGCTTTCCAATGCTCATCTGTTGGACATTGCATAAATTGGCTTACTTTATTTACACTGAAAGAGATTTCTGGTCTAGTGATTGTTGCGTACTGAAGCGCACCTACAATACTCCTGTATTGACTGTCATTTGTGATAGCTTCTCCTATTGTTTTTGATAGATGAGCATTGTTTATCATAGGTGTTGAGATAGGATTTGATTGATTCATTTTGGCTTTGTGAAGAATTTCATTGATGTATTTTCTTTGGCTGAGATCCATTCTGGATTTTGAGACTTTATTTACTTCAATTCCCAAGAAATAGCTTAGATTTCCAAGGTCTTTGATTGAGAATTCCTTATTTAGATGATTGATAAGATCACTGATTTCTTGATCCTTGTTGCCTGTAATAATGAAATCATCAACATAAATTAATATGTAGGTGACAATATTTGAATTAAATTTTGTAAAGAGAGAATTGTCTGATTTTGTGCTGCTGTAGCCCAGTCTGAGTAGTGTTGACTTTAGTCTTTCGAACCAAACTCTTGGTGCTTGCTTAAGACCATAGATTGCCTTGTTCAACTTGCATACTAGATTCTCATTTCCCTTCTTTATAAATCCATGAGGCTACTCCATATAAACTTCTTCCTGCAAAACACCATTTAAAAAGGCATTATTTACATCAAGTTGCTTTATATTCCAGTTTTTATATAGGGCAATACTAAGTACAATTCTAATGGTAGAGGGTTTCACAACTGGAGAGAAAGTCTCATTAAAGTCAAAACCATTTTGTTGTGAATAACCCTTTGCCACTAGTCTTGCCTTATATTTTAAAATAGAACCATCAGCATTTTTCTTTAATCTATATGTCCATTTACAGCCCACTATATTTTTATCATTAGGATGAGCAACAAGATTCCAAGTCTTGTTGTTCATGAGAGCTTCATATTCTTCATTCATAGTTGTCTTCCAATTGTCATTTTGTATGGCTTGCTAGTATGTGCTTGGTTCTTCATTCTCTAGAGTTGCATCGTATAATTTTGGTTTGAATATGCCACTTTTAGCTCTAGTGATCATGTGGTGTCCAGTCCTTTCTGCAATTTGTTGATGATTGTTGTTGTTGATTGCTTCTGTTTCTTGACATACATTGGGCGATTGCAAGTCACCTGATGTTTGATTTGAACTTTGCTGTATCTGAATTTCTTCTGACTGTTGTATTTGAGATGATGAATTAGGTGATGCAGATTGTTCATGACCTGGTTCTGGAGAGAACACTGTGTGTTGTGGACTTTCATCACCTTGAATCTCACTTTCAGGGATGTGAGCTGCTCTCCCACTTATCACAGGTATTGACATTGAAGTATGTCTAGCATTGTACACTTTTTGTGTAGTTTTGATTTCTGAATTGCTATAAGGGAACACTTGCTCATTAAAGACAACATGTCGAGAAATAAATATTTTGCCATTACTAGATAAACATCTATAACCTTATTGGTTTGCTGCATATCCTAAAAATGTGCATGGTGATGATCTATAATTTAACTTGTGAGAACTATATGGTCTGAGATAAGGGTAGCATAGACATCCAAATATTTTTAAACTGTGATAGTCAGGCTTGATGCTATACAGTATTTCTAATGGACACTTTAAATTTAAGACTTTTGTGGGTAATCTATTAATTAGAAATACAGCAGTAGCAAATGCCTCAGGCCAAAACTTAAGAGGTAGTGATGCATTTGCTAGTAGTGTCAAGCCTGTTTCTACTATATGTCTATGCCTTCTTTCAATCAGACCATTCTGTTCTGATGTGTAGGGACAAGTTGTCCTATGTATGATACCTTTTTCTTGAAAGAATTTCTTTAGTGATAAAAACTCTGTACCATTATCTGTCTGCAGTGTTTTAGTTGGCAGTTTGTTTGTTTTTCTGCCTGCACTATAAATTGCTGAACTGCACAATAAGTTTCAGACTTTGCTTTCAAAAAATATATCCATACATGTCTAGAATATGCATCAACAAAAGAAATATAATATTTGTACCCATAGTCAGTTGATATAGGAGTTGGACCCCATAAGTCAGTTGCAACGAGTTCCAATGGTTTGTTGTAACTGGCTTTGGAATCCATAAATGGCAGTTTATGGCTTTTGCCCATTTGACAATAAGTGCAAATATATGGATTTGAAATATTGCTAAAGGAAATATTGTTTTCATTCAATACTTGTTTAACAACATTTACATGGGGATGACCAAGTTTACAATGCCAAATATCAAAGGTCTTACAGTCATTCACAGTTTTGATATCAGAGTAATTACACCATTTTTCTCTACATCCTGAGATTCTTGAATTAGCAACATTGAAAGTATACAATCCCTTAACTTCTCTACCCTGTAAGAGAACATTTTTAGTTAGAATGTATTTAACTAAGCAGTGATTTGGATAAAATTCAAAAAATACGTTATTGTTTTTAGCACACTGAGACACTTAGTAAGTTTTTCTTGACAGATGGTACTCTTAATAGATTATGTAAATATAACTGTTTCTTTGCTGGTATGTAACCACTACCAATATGTGTGATTTTAACAGCCTTACCATTACCCATAAGTAATTTCTTTGTACCTTTGTACTCTTTGTTGCCAAGATTCAAGTTTGCCAAATTGTTGGTGACATGATTTGTTGCTCCAGAATCAGGATACCAGTCATTGTCATGAATGTCCTCAATTTTTGCACTTTCATTATTGTTGCTGTCACTTTGGCTTCCAGTTTCTTGATTAGCACTTATCATATTTGCACTTGGGTTGTTGTTTCTTGTGTTGTTGTTGTTTTGCTGAGATGATGAGTAATTGATGTCAAATCTGAAGTAGCATTTGCTAGCAATATGACCAACTCTTTCACAGATTTGACATCTGGGTCTGCCATTTCCACTGTTGTTAGGCCATCTTCCACCTCTTCCTCTTGATCTGTAGGACTGACCACCCCTCTGATTGGGATACTGTTGATTTCTGTTATTTGGTGGCTTTGCTTGATTCTTGTTTCTGTTATTTGAGATGAAATTCAGTGACATATCTGATGTGGTTGATTTCTTTTGTTCCAACCTACCCTCATGAGCTAGAAGAGTAGAATGAACATATTGAATTGTAGGTAAGGTTTCTTTTGATGATATGACTGCTACAACTGATTCATATTCATCGTCTAGCCCTCCTAGTAGTGATAGAACATGCTCTGTGTCACTTACCTTGTGTCCAGCAGAGGACAAGTGATCACACAATGTTTTTACTTTTACAAGGTAGTCTCTCATTGACTGATTTTCTTCTTTACATTTTGTAATTGTCTCTTGTAGTACATGATCTTGGCTGCAGACTGAGTACTAAAGATTTGCTCAAGTGTAAACCAGATTTCATGTGATGTATTACATCCAATTAGCTGTGGAAGGAGATTAGCACTGATAGATGATATTAACCAAGAACTGACTAAACTGTCTTGTCTTTGATGCATTATGAATTCTTGATTACTGACAAGTTTTCCATCCTTATCTGCAGCATATTTGGGTGGAGCGATTATGGTACCTTGAATGTATTGCTCTAATCCATAGGCTCTGACTGCTGTTTCGACTTGAAATTTCCAAAGTAGAAAGTTCGTTTCATCAAGTTGAATGGACAGCAGTTGGCTTTGAGGCTTGATAATTTCTTTCATAAGTTCTTCAATAGGATTTGGCCTGATATTGGTATGAGTGCTGGAGGAGGCAGACATGTCTTGATCTCCCTCAGCCATAGTTTTCGAGAAATCAGAGAGATAATGCCTTTTAACAAAGAAATAGAGAACAAACTGTGCAGCCTAGAAGATCTTGATTGCTTCTTGAGCAAGGCACGGTGAGATTTGACAAAACAGGGTCCAGAACAGGTATGAATGATTTCAACAGAGATGATGGGAGGTATTATTATCTCTCAGATGATTCAACACTTGTGTTCTTTGATCTTGAGATGATGATGATAAATCTGATCTCGATTGAAGAACAGAAAATACCAGTAGTGATATAAAGATGGGAACTGTAATTCTCAAGTGATTTGGATATACTGGTGTTAAACGATCAAGAAGTGATGATTACACAATCTGATCTTGATCTTTGACTGGTGGCAGATAATCAAGAAGTGATGATACACAATCTGATCTTGATCTATTGATGATGAGAATCTTCATTGATTCTCAGATGATTCAGATTAACAAATGCAGCCTGATTGAGAAATGATGATGTTGAATCTGATCTTAATCACTGGCAAGGCATTATGCTGTTAAGCGATAAATGCTCTGATACCATATTAAAGATTGAACAAAATGATGTAAAGCTTTATTGATGAAGAGAAAGTATTATACAGAATGATTTTTCATTACACACTTGTAACGTTGAGTATTGTATTTATACAAGCAGATGGAAAATATATGTGGGCCGAAATATAAGCCCATGGACTTGAGCAAATATTAAGTGATGAGTGCCGCTGCCTTTACTACCCTTTATCATAATTCTGCTTCAGCCTTGTAATCTGTTTTCACAATAATATCACGTGTATGTATCACTCTGTACAGTCACCACATCAACATTTCAATTCAAAAGGAATAATTTCAGTGCAATCGCCTACTTCATTATGACTATGTGTACTAAAATCGCCATGAGTATCACTATACACATCACATTTCAACTCCAATATATGTACCATACCACCTGAATCCGATCTCGTATCCCTAACAAAACATTCTTCCTTCATATTTGAGCCCCCATGCATGTAACAGCAATAACACTTGTTATGCATATTGTGTCTATATATGATTTTCTTTCCTATTGATGTTTCTTATATTATGCACTTCTTCTTGTATGGGAGTTTGATTTTTCAAGTACAACTTGAATGAAATATCTATTATTGTTTCATCCATCACAGCAAAAAATCTTAGTTTTGTCAATGCCAACAAGGCAAATAAAATATAATGACATGATAAAAAGCGACTTAATGATTATGACTAACTTCATGGAAAGCATTCCTGTGAGGATAATTTATTTCCTCCAATATAGCAGCAAGTGCATGAAAGGAGATATTCAATTCTTGACAGTCTAAGCTTAAACTAGGTCAGAAACTGGAACCTTTTAGTATTTCACATTTGTATTAAAACAAATGAGTGATTTTGTATATTTTTAAGGTAAATCCATCAGCTGCTGAATGTGCATACACAACTAGTGAACTTACATACAACATTATGGGTGCAACCCTCTAGAATTTTTAACCTGAAGATATATCCTAAAACAAATATTTTAAGGTTACTCTAATAATTCCTAGCTGCTAATGAATAGGCAAAAAGATGAATAAATTCGATGCCATGATTCATATTTGACAAAATTAAATGCCATCTAACATACATGCTATGGTACAATCATTTCCTAAACATTGTATACTCAATACAAGCACGGTCCCTAAATTTGAAACAAAATTAATGATGCACGATACTGGAGCAGGATAAAAGTATGGCCCTAGAAAAATAATAATGTAGATATAGTGTACAGGCAACCAAAGTGTAGGGATGGGAAAATTTTCGTTTTGTGTTGTATACAAGCATGGTTCATGTAGATGTAGTGCTTGCATGCTAGACAAAAGTGTGATGTGAGTGATGGGTGCATATTTTGTTTTATTATTGAAATAGTGCAAACCATAGAGGAGGTGGCGATGCAAAGATGATAATATTAAGTTAAATTACACTTAGGAACCTGTATCTGTTATAACTTTCTCAGCGGGTCAAGCAGTAGCAGTACCAATGATATCTTCAATTTTGTGTAAGTCGAATGTTGGCCTCCATAGACGTGCATTTGGAGCATTGTAATGTCAATCCAAACTTTAACTGCATTTATTCCTAGAGGAACAAAATGAACCAATTTGATTGGATCGATTGAAGACACACGTCCTTCAACTATAATTTCTCCCCTTTGATGCAAATCGATCAGATTGCATTATTATTTATCGTTGAATTTGCACTCAATCAATTAAAAAAATAGTATTTTATGTTATAATATAAATTATGAATATGTTATATATTGTTTTGTATTTAGTCCCACATCGTGGGATTAGTTCTATCCCAAGCTCCAAGACCTTTATATAAAGGTGCTAGTGTAATAAAAATGGATGACTAATCTTTGAATGAATAAAATTGTTCTCTCTAATGGATTCTGCTTTCTTTATTTTATAACACGTTACCAGCACGATCTCTAAATAAAAGAAAAAATTTCAGATCTGATTATAAATCTTCAAAGCGGTAAGCTATTTCTGATCTGATTAATCAAATCTTTCGGATCTCATTCTATTAATTTTATTTCTTCTAGATCTCATTGTATCATTGATCTAATTATTTAGATCTGATTCTATTTATACATCTTATTTTTTTCCCTGTATTTTAGATCTCGTTTTATTGCAGATCTTATTTTTTTTCCTTTTAATTTTTCAAATCACTTGTAGATTTTAATATCATGTTCAAATAATATTTTTTTTAGATCTGTAGATTTTAATCATCAGATCTCTTATTAATTTATATTAATGTATATCCATTTTCTCTGATAATTTTGAATTTGATCTGAAACTAAAATTGTTTCATAGACTAAAATGTAATTTCAGACCTTATTTTGTTAGTATTCTTTTTAGATCTTATCTATCATATCAAATTTTCTAGATTTCATTATATATATATTATCTTATATATCTTGCTCTATTAATATTATCATTTTAGATCTCATTTTATCGTAGATCTAAACTTTTATATCTCATTCCATTGTTTGGTAAAAAAGGTTTTCATTTTAAAACTTTTTTGTTTGGATTTTAGTTTGAATGAGGACTATAGAAATGATTTTGCTACATGATTTATATTTCCGGAAGAAATATTTTATTGTCCCTTAGAGAAACAAATAGAAGGATAATATGTATCTAGAATATCGTATTAAGTTCATATAAAAGAATAGGAACCTGAAGTTCATTTGTGAGAAGGCGAAAGATTAAAGCTTTCATAAGCTGAAATAAAGCCTTGAAGAAAATAAGCGAGCAATTCCAGAAGAAGATGTTGATATGTCCAGAAGACATAACATAAAAACAATATGCTGGAATAATATTACAAATGTGGTAAATACTATTTCCTTGAAGAGAAATAGTATTATGATTCTTATGTTTGAATACAATTACGAAGAGTCCTCTTGTTTCATTGTGTTTATTTAATATTGGAGACCTGAAGTTCTCAAATAAAATTTATGCATATGAGTTTGTACTCCTAAAAAGGGGGATTATATATCAAAACTCTATAAATTTGAGATGTGAAGCGTTGAATTATTAGAAAAGCTAATTCAGATACTGGTAAATTCTAACCATGTTTGCAATCAAACCTGAAGTTTGATAATGAAAATCAAGTTGTACCATTTAAGATCTAAAGTACTAAACAAAGACTTTACTTTAAAGTAAATTTGGAACCTGAAGTTCTAAAAATATTTGCCAATAATATTAACTACTAAACCAAATAAATGTACAGAAATATGTTCACTCCAGAAGTGGTGATAATAATAATATAAAAAAAAAAGCTCTAGAAGAAATTTGCATATTTAGTAATGATAAAATATCTCTAGAAGAGATTTTTTGATATATTTGGTGCTTTTATTAAACCAAATAAATACATAGAAATATACCTACTCTCCCGCTCTCTTTCTTTTTAATAGAAAATAAGGTATTCTAACAGGAAGTTTATTTCCTAATTTTTTCCTTCTTCCATTCGTCCAATCATGCATTTCAAAAGGTAAAATATGTAATAGATCAAGTTTCTTTCCATTGGCTTATCAAGTAAGTATTTTGGATTCTTCACAAAAAGAATGTTAATATTTATACACCCATTGATTCTGTTATATTATCTTTCCTCTTTCAGCAAAGAGGTATTCCAATATTTATAATTTCATATGCTTAATCTTTTACCTTTTCTTGTAATGTCATAAGAATATACTTATTGATTGTTATCAATAACTGCAACTCATACAATATACTTTTTAGTTCTCAAGTCAAACTATTTTGTTTTTCATGATATTATTCATACACTGTGTGATGTACAAATTTCCTCTCTCTGTACTTACAATATATAAGTAGCCACATATATTAATTTGTAGCAATTAATAAATCTATAAATAAACTTAATTTATTGATGTGAATGGTCCATCAAAGATGCGTATGAATACTTCATACATTTATTCTTCTTTTATATCTCTTATTATTGACAAGGATCATAATGTACATACATGGTATATATTTGTGTTTCTCACTATTCCAGTTGTTATGAATTAATAAATGGTATTTAATACTACCTATTCGTATTTTTAAATCTTCTTATATTATGAAAGTAAACATAATAAAGTCAGCACAATCTTTGATTATAATTCACCCCTTCTCTACCAATCAATCCATATAAAGGCCTTTCCATATTTTCAAAGGTAGTTTTGCATTTTCAAGGAAATTAATGAATGCAATTAATGAGATTGGATCTAGAGCTATCAAAAGGATGTAAATAAGAAATTGTAGTCACTTTTTATATACTATATTTGGTTGTCTTTTACCATTTTGCAGTAATATTTTTTTTTCACTGTAACTACTATCAGATATGGGTTCTTATTTATGAAATGCATTGACTATATACCTATGAACAATATTCTGTTAGGAAATACAATTCCTCTATATTTAGAATTACTTCTAAATTAAATTATGTAAAAGGATTGTCTAGTAATACTAACCTGAAGTTAGATCATTTCTTCGAAGTTGATGATGGAAACTTCATTAATGATGAAAATCTAAGTGCAATAGTAAATGATATGGTTGAATTGATCAATAGTAGCAGCCTGAAGCCTGCTATGTGGATTTTATTTTATTTCAGTTCAATAAATCAGTTGGAAGTTGGTGCTTGTATGTTTTTCCTTTCATAATTAATTGAAATAATGTACCAATAATGTTGGCTTTAATCAGTAGTCTATTTTAAATTTTTGGAAAGTACTAGCATTTATTTATGCTTACAAATTTTAATAGTTGACTAACTATATTTTTTTTAATTCTTAAGATATGGACCATCAATATTTGAGTGATAATATATGCCTACTAGATATTGCAACTACTCATATGATTTTGGAAAATCAGAAGTTTTTCTCTGAACTATATGAAAATATTTTAGCTAAAAATTTCAACCATAACAAATTTGCTAATATAATTGAAGGGTCCGGAAGAGCCCATATAGTATTACCAAATGGTACATATATCTTAATTCAAAATACATTATACTCAAGCAAACTTAAAAGAAATTTGTTGAGTTTTGAGGATATATAAATGAATAGCTACCATATTGAAACTATAATGAAAATATCGAAGAATATCTTTGCATTATTTTTAAAATTGAAAGCCAGAAGCTTATTTTAGAAAATTTAGTATAATTTCAACTGGATTATATTTCATGAAAATTGAGAATCCATAAGTATTTTATAATGCACTCTTTTTCCTTAACTAAGATTTTTTTCCCGTTGGGTTTTTATTAGTAAGGTTTTAATGAGGCATTATCTTGATCCAGAAGTATCAACTCCCTAGTAACATTCGAAAATAAGTTACAATGTACTCTTTTCCCTTATTTAAGATTTTTTTCCACTAGGTTTTTCTTACTAAGGTTTTAACGAGGCATTATCTTGATCTATAAGAATCAAACATTTTTCAAGAAATAACATCTCAAATATGTTATTTAAGTTAAATTGTATTTTTATCCTTTATTAAGATTTTTCCCATCGGGTTTTCCTTTGTAAGGTTTTTAATGAAGTATTATATTGATCCAGAAGTATCAAACTCTATTTCTATAAATTATTGAAATATCTCATACTATATTGTACTCTTTTTCCTTCACTAAGATTTTCCCATGGGACTTCATTTGAAGAAATAAGAAAATAAGATATGTCATTGTGCTCTTTTTTTCCTTCACTAAGATTTTTCCCATTGGGTTTTTTTAGTAAGGGTTTTAATGAGGCATTATATTGATCCTAAAGTATCAAACTCTTAGAAGGAATATCATTGTATGATATCTATGATCTCAAGTTGCACTCTTTTTCTCGTTCAAGGTTTTTCCATTAGGTTTTCCTAATAGAGGTTTTTTTTAATGAGGCAACGGACAATATCTAGATCGACTGAAGGAATAAATACAAGCAAGATAACAATGAGGGGGAGCAATCATCATACACATTACAAAAGAGACAATTTCAAGTTAGCAGAGGATTCAAAATTTTGAAGACGCATATTCATGGGGGAGTGTTATAATATAAATTGTGAATATGCTATATATTGTTTTGTATGTAGTCCCATATCGTGGGATTAGTTCTATCCCAAGCTCATAGGCCTTTATATAAAGGTGCTAATGTAATAAAAATGGATGACTAATCTCTGAATGAATAAAATTGTTCTCTCTAATGGCTTCTACTTTCTTTATTTTATAACATTTTATTATATGTTTAAACATTTGGTTCAATGAATGAATGAATGAATTATAAATAGGTAAACCTTTTCGTCAACATCAACATTAACTGTGAGTAGAATATGCTACAGTTTAACCTACTATAAAACTACTCTCGATTCAGGCTATGCCACTTTCATACCAACAATTTCTCCAACTCGTGTCAAACCAATAGTTGGCCTCCATAAATAAACATCCAGATTTTTTGAATTATCTACTCAAACTGCCATGGCAAATGGTCCAAAAGTAAGATTATCCAAATTGCCCACAAGTTCTTTTGGATTACTCAAGTGTAGCCGTCCTTCAGTAACTATTTTCTCATTCTCACTCTAGTCATATAACTTGCATTTATGATCCATGCTTCGAGTTTTATCCTGTTAAAGAAAAAAAAATTAGTGAAGTAATTTTTTTATATATTCAAATTAAATGTTAGTTACTAAATAATTTAAATTTTACCCCATTGTCTTCTTTCTCAAAGTGATATATACTACGAAAACAACTCTACTAACTAGCCATAATACTATCTCTTCTTCAACTTCTTCAATATGTATCAACTTAAGTGTATGCCTCTATAAAAAAGCATTTGGTTTACTAAAAATGTCTATAATAATTTTCATAGCATCTGACCCTAAAGGAATTTGTTGGACAAGATCCTTTGCATCACTTGACTGAATTCTTCGTTATGCTATAATTTTGTCTATCCCACACTAATCAAATTGACCACATTTACCATGCTTCTTGTTATGCTTGCTCTAGGATTGACCAAAAGAAAATTATAGTGATATGGAATTAATTACTAGAATTTAAATGATACCATAATAATGTTATCATTGACTTTTACCTTTTGTGTGTGCTTGTTTTTTCTTACTTTATGTGCCCTGTCAACTAACAATATTGCAATGATTAACCTTATATATTAGTAACGTTGTATATTAATTATTGAAGCACACATCAATTTTGAACGTACACTGTCAGGTATGGAAATTTAAGCTATTTTTTTACTTCAATTATTCATTATTTTCTATTGCTGAATATTGATTTTCAACACCAATGTAATGTCAAATAAAAATGCACACATAAATTCAGGTATCAAAATATTAAAATTTGTTTAAAGGTAAGATATTCGGTATATTAAGAAGAAGAAAAACATGTTTTGTTATACCTAATTCAAGTAACCAAACACATAGAATAAGTAGACATCATTATTTTGTTAACAGGAAAAGAATAAACATTTAGGAGAAGACTCTATTATTGTCATCTTGCTTACCTGCTTTAACTTTTATTCTTGGCTAATGAATTTATCTGAGTAACGTGTTAAATTTCTATTTTGGGTAATATGACGATAGGTTACTGCTGTTCTTAATGTACATGTCAACCGAGATAATTAGAAACGCATTGTAATAACCATGAATTTTGTAGATAAACAAGAATGTAGTTAGTTTTGAAGTAATTAATTCTAGATATTCAATATGTCCTTTGGCTTGCTTCTATACTAATTTTTTTATTACATTCAACGGGTAGTATGTAAATGATGTAACTAAAATATTAAACACAAAATTGACATACAAGATTTATTGGATAGGAGAAGTAAACTAGTGAAGTCAGAGGGTTAATTATGGCACTTGATGCATTTGGTTAAGGAAAGGGCCATATTTGTAATTTACTAGCATATAACCACGTTTCAAAACAAAATATAACAGTATTATTATCTTATACACATTAAACTTAGTTTATAACTTTATATAGTAAGCTAATATCAAATTCCAGCATTGTTTCATTTTTCTAAAGTTCATTTTCAATAATTTTCTTGTTATAACAATACATTTCTTCTTATATCCTTAATAATATCACTTAGGAGTTAACATGCATGAAATATATACTCTTAATAATACATTCACGTCTTCCAGGAGGTTTCTTCTGCCAAATATAAAGCATATATAATCCAATCTGATTAAGAAAGAATTTTCATATAAGTTGGAACACAATATACATATCACTCCGCTCTTGTATATAAATGGCAATAATCAGTGAATCGACAAAAGTATTGGATATGGTAACTGAAATTATATTACTTAATTTTTCATTAGCAGGTGAACCATCACCTATAATTTCAAAAAATTTCTTTGCATTTAGGTTGTTTGTTTATCCTTAATATATAACCAAATTGCCTTGGAGATGGTCATACATCTTTCCATTTCTCTCAATCGTCCTGATCTATCTGGTCTCAACACATGCGATGGTGCATTTTCTTTATAACCAATTATTAGACCAGAATGTGATCCATCGTTAATGTTTTATATCTTTTCCTATAGAGGTTAACATTGATATTATACACTGGTGTCAAACTATCACATCATCGATATTTCCAGTCTAATAAAAATTTAGAAGTAATCAAAATATTATCTGTAAAGGTCATGTTCATTGGTTTCCCATCTTTTCTAGTACGAGATTTGATTCAAACTAGAAATCTAGAGACGCGAGTGGGGTTATTACTCTTCTCTTTCTACATTTGAAAGATAATTAAAATAACAAATCATATTAGGTAATATTTGTAACGACCCTAGATTTTTATTTAATTTAAATTAATAATTAAATGATTTTTTTTGAATAAAAATTTGTAGAATTAATTATAAATGGAAGTGAGTTTCCTCGATTCAAATAGAAAATATGTAAAGTCATATGGATTTGACAATATGTATATATGTGAATATATATTAAATTGGATTTGAAATATAATCTTAAATAAATGGTTTTAAAAATAAATATAGAGATATATATGTATATACATTAAATTATGAATTATTGAAAAAATGTATTTAAATTAAATTGAATTGAGATTTATAAATAATATAAAGATATTTGAAGTCAATCCTATGAAATGGGTTTTTGAAGTTGTGTAAATATAACAAAATTTTTGGAATAAATGTTTAAGTCAAAATAATAATAATAATAACAACAAAAGATAATACATATACTCAAGAATAAACGAAAATTTGCTAAATTCAAACAACACAATAACTATAGAATTTCATTTATATTTTAAAGTAAGGAGATAATAACGTACAAAAGTATACAAAAGAAAGAATATAAGTATAAGTATGTAGGAATATGAACAAGACAAAAATCTGCAAAATATCAACATAAAAATGTATTTAAGTAATAAAGCAATGTACAATAGCATGTTGAGGAAAAACAAGAGGAAAAATAAAATAAAAAAATCTACTTAGCTAACAAATAAATAAAAATAATAACAACAAGTATGGAGAGGAAAGTATATATGTACAAGGCAATAAATGCCATACACCTCAACAATTAATGCAACATACTTCAGCCATGCCTATTATACTAAAATATATAATTAACCTGTACACTTTTCCTATATATCACCTCACATAGAAATAATAACAACCCTGCACACTTCTTTGTTTATATTACTTCATCTCAGTTTCAAGTAGAATCTGAAGTAAAATCCATTTCAAACTAAAACAAACCTGAGGAATTCAAACAAGGGTGCTCAATCTTCATTCTTCAAAACTGTGAGTAACCTCACTCTTAAATGATTAAGCTTATATATCTGTTGAATATTCATCTTGAGTAAGTATGAAATGTGCAAATATCAATTCAATACTATTTAGTACATAGGCAAGAATGATATGTAATGCAGGTGAATTAACAGAGTACTCTCTGTATTTAGCTTTCAAGTTTTGCTTTGCAAAAGAAAATCAACTTAGAATTCAACTTTCACTTCATTAAATCATCATTAGACTTTGAAGTTTAAACAAAACAAGTTTGTTTATACTTAATTTAAGATCTGGAGAAGGTCATCAGTAAAATAGAGCTTTATAACATCTGAAAAATTTATTTTACAGGGAAAATCTTAACTTTATGATTAATGCGAATATCATGAAACTTGAATCAAATTATATAACTTGAATTCATACTGAAAATGATGATTTTTAAGATGGGTTTCGTGATTTTTAGTGGGGTAGTTTGGTAGCAGTTTGAAGTTGAACGGAAATGGGTTTTTGGGGGATTTCTGGCGATCGGGGGTACTAGAGGTGCTAGGGTTGTTCGGGGAGGTGGAGGAGTGATCGATGGTGTCGGGAAAAATATCAGGAAGGCGAACAAGTGGTGGCGGCGAGGGTGGTTGACCGTGGAAGATTTTAACCCTAGTTTTTATGGTGCGTGAATATGAGATCGCCGCGCCTCCTCTCGTGCATCGAGCTGCACGAAATTTCAGGAGGAGCTAGGCGAGAGTGTGTCAGGGACGAGGCCGGAGGGTGGTGACGTTCAGGTGGTCAGAGGAGGAGGAGCGTGCGATTTGGTGATGGTGGCTTTTGCTTCGATTTCGCATCAGGGGCTCGATTTCATTGTAGCAATGATTATTGGTTTTGGGATGTACGAATCGGAGCTGGGGATGACCTTCGACTTGCTTGAGGTGTTGGTGGCGATCGGAAGTGGACATGGTGATGTGCACGGTGCACTGACACATGTAGTATCTGGGTTGTTGCAAACTTTGGGAAGAGGATGTTGTGCTCGAGTTTTTAGGTGGGTCGCTTCGGGGTTTTGATCGCGCGTGGGTTTTGAACCTGATGCTTTAATTCATAGTTTAGGTAAAACTTAAACTACGGTAAGAAAAAAAACAAGGGAGAAGAAGAAGAACTACAGGGAAACTCGAGAGAGTTTCGTGTTTGGCTCGGGTAATTTGAGTGCCAGACCCGAAGTTGTGAAGTGTTTCACTCGAAGTATTTTATTTCTGGCCTCGGGTCAGTTTTTGTCTTGTTTCATGTTTTTGTGAAACCTGTCTGTTAAATTTTTAAACAGAATTTTAGTTTAAAACAGACTTTCATGTAAGTTTAAAAATCAGAATTTGAAAGATGGAATTCAAATCAACTTTTGAATTCTAGTTTGAATAAGTGAAGTTTGATAAAGTTTATAGTATTTAAACAACTTTAAAATGTTCAAGTATATTTTATAAAACGATTTGAATTCAAACAAGTTGGTTTAAACTCTTACATAATTTCTTTATAAAGGTAAATGTTTTACGACAATTGATATTTAAAAGAGTTTAACTTGGTTTAAATTTATTAAGGGTTGAATTTGTAATTATTTCAAATCTTTGATTTGAAATGAAATTTAAAAATTGAATTTGAAAATAAATGTTTCAAATGTGTTTGAAAAATGATAATTAAATCATTTATATATATATAAAAAATTATGTTTTATCTCAAAGAGAAGTAAAGATTTAATGATTTATAGTTCATTAAAATTTTAAGTTAAATAAATTAATGATTTGGATTAATTGATTAAGGGCTTAACTTAATAAATTAAAGGTTTAAGTGAATAAATCAAGAAATCATTAATTAGATAGGATTAGATTATTCAGTAATGAGAAAATCAATTTATAATCAACAACGATTAATATAAGTAAAATTTCTTTAGCAAGTAATTAAAGAAAATTTTAATCGTTAATGAAAGACATTAACTAAGATTATTTAAATAATTAATTAACGTGATAAAATTATAACAATCAATTGGTTGATTAAGTAATGATAATCATTTATGAAACCGTGTAAGTGTGATCACTTAATGGAAATAACTATGGAAACTGGTAAATTTGTTTATATCAAATGATTTGGAATAAATAAATCAGAATTAGATAATAAGTTTATAAGTAATTAATTTAATTGGAAATAAATTAAATTAATTAGGCTTAATCAATTTAATTGATCCTACTTATAAATGTTTATTTAATGCTTGACCTTACTTATGAATGATTATATTGCATTGTATTGTATGATAAATCTTGAATTGACTGTCTTATTTGATCGGTAATATTTTGTTCTGTGACTGTGTATGATTTATCCATTTATTTACATTATTATATTATCTGTGAATCTGTGAATTGACGATAAGCGTTATAGTTATACCGCTTATCAAAGATATTGTTGTACTTAAATCTGTGATGATTGAATGATATTGCACTATTGTATTAAACCCCTGGACCACACCATACACACACAAATATGGATTTCACGAGGGAATCGATTAAGTCACAGATTTTAAAATGATTTATAAAATTGAATATTTGAATTCAAATGTTTTGAAAATAGATTGAGATTAAAGTGAAAAGCTTTTGAAATGGAATTTCAAAGATGAAATATAGTTTGGATAACTTGATTGAGTTTTGAAATTTAAATATTTTGATTTAAATTTGAATTCAATATTTGAAATTGAATTCTATGATTTGGAAACTAGGATATAAAGAAAAGTTATTCAACTTATAATAAGTTATATGGGTTTTTAAACCATTTTTGAAGTGTTGTTTTTGGGAATTTGAATTAACCCAAAAGATTTAACTTGTATAAATAAGATCGAATTTCGTCGAAACGAAAACTACTTGTTTTCAAATAATAATAGCTTTCAATTTAAAGAAAGGATCTCCCAATTATGTTGAAAAGGTTTCAAGCTGAAATAGAATTGAATTGTTTTTGAAAGGGTATGAAATGAATCTTTGATTCAAAGGCCGAATGAGTTAATCCAATTGAAATTGAAATTGTTTTTGAAAGGGTATGAATGAATCTTTAGAAATGATTTTGAAAACTATAAGTTGAATCTTTGATTTAAAGATTCAACAAGTTAATCGAATTTTGAAAGCTATGAGTTAAATCTTTGATTTAAAGATTTAACGAGTTAATCTAATTGAAATGGAAATTGTTTTGAAATCCGTAAATGGAATTTTGTGAAATTAATCTTTTGTTAAAAAGATTTGAAATGGTAATTTGTTTAAACCATTTGAAAGAAAAGTTTTGGATTATTAAGTTGTGACTTAATTGAAATTCCTTATCCATATGTTATAAATATTGCGCTTACTATTCGGGTTAGCCGGGAAAGGACCTTTGGGTCATATAGCCCATTCCGAATATGTGATACGTCGTTATGGATAGCATTTGAAGACCGGTGGTGAAGACCGGGTATTTGCGAGAACGATAGGATGACCTATCGATTGTCTCTGCACTGAGTTGCAATGGTATAGAGACTCCCTAAGTGATGGGAAATCGGATCGGGATTGTGAATATCCGGATTGCAAGGACTTCTTTGTAAGTGCCTTCAGTTCTGTTCGATCCCGGAACAGACTTGTATGGATTGTATGTCTGACATTACAAATTGAGATATAAAGCCTATTTCTTTCAAATATATTTCTGTTGGTGGCGAAGAATTTATTCTTTTAGCTTAACACCCTTCTCTGAGACGTACGAGCTTAGAGGTTATGTAGTTGAATGTTATCAGCGATATATTCCCAATTTGGTAATGTGACATGCTGAGTGTTGCTGTGAAATGATCATTGTGTTGATTATTTGTGATAGGATCATTTATTTGATCGTCTATCTTGGTGATCATCTCTTTGATCATTTGTTGACCCAAAGCATGGCTTTTGTATAAAGTATGTTTTTGTGGACGTGACTTCGTCGAGCCTCACACCCCGTGAATGGTCAAAACAGGAAAGATGCAGCAAGGTTATGAGGGGTAGCGCCCTTTAGGATATGTGCATTTCCTTCTGGAAAAGGGTGGTATCATGGTATGGAGCCCAGATACTTACTCA
Source organism: Allium cepa (assembly GCA_030765085.1). Lineage (NCBI taxonomy): Eukaryota > Viridiplantae > Streptophyta > Magnoliopsida > Asparagales > Amaryllidaceae > Allium > Allium cepa. Next base: position 395,558,001 of record CM060938.1, on the reverse strand, counting down.
TGTTGAAAACACTTTATGATTGTGCGAATTGATTGCGAGCGCTTGGTGAAAGGTCCCAAAGGACCGGGGGATGGCATATTCGGTCAGTTGTTACTCAGTTAGGGGTAACCCGGCCTTGTGTTGGTAGAGATCCGGTTTGGTTCTCGGGGATGTCCATCCAGAGGCATTCTCATGTGGCAATGGGAAGTTCCTTGGCCTGACAATTCGTTGGAAATCCAAAGAAACAATACGAGAATTGTACGGTATTAGTTGTAGAACCTGCCATCTAATATGGTAGCTATAGTAGGCATAATATAATGGTACCTATGCTGGCTAAGATTTATATTCTACTTTCGAAATGATTTGTTCTACACTATGCACTAGTAATAATATCAATTGTTTCTTTTTAATGCGTATCAAGCATCTTTGACTAACATAAGAAGAAATCTCCTCCAAGTCTGCGTTTGCATTGTGTGTGTGGCGGGAGGTCTTATGGTAGTCTCATTTTTTAAAAGCATTGCGAATTGACTTTAAAATATTCCTCTATTTTGATTTTAAAGATAAATAAACTGTTTTTGTTGCTCACACCAGTCGTACGACTGATCCGGAGTTTATTGTTTCTTTCCTAAACTCTGGGTGCTCATTATTTTCTACACGAGCAGTCTAGAGTTGGGTTTTTCAGATAGTCAGGTTTAGTAGATTATCTGGAGTTAGTTCAGTCTTTGGACCACACTAGTCTTGCTTATGCTAGGTGATTATTGGGGGTTCGAGCTATTGCTGGATTGATTCTTGGAAATGGAGTTGCAGTTCTCGGAGTTCTCTTTTGAAGACTATCTTAGAGTTATATTGTTCCGCTGCTAGATGTTATCGTTTTCTTTTCCGCTGCTATTTATTGTATCATATCTCTGATGTATATTGATATCTATTGGATCATCTGTTGTATCAGATATTGTATCAAAGCTGTATATCAATGTATTATTCTTTTATTCCGCTGTGTTATTTACTTAATGTTGTTATAAGCTCCGGCGAATCGGATTTGAACGGTCGAATCTATGGCATTCGAATACGATTCGAAGTATGGATGTCGATTTTTGAGCGGGCAAAATTCGAGTCATCACATTTGGTATCAGAGCTATGGTGAAACTTTAGCTCAGGAGTATAACACATTAAGTAGCTCATTAGAGATAGGGTGAAGTAAACCCTAGAATGAGTATATCCTTAAGATATCCGTTTGAATGCTTCAGTAAATTCTCTTACTATCCACTGATAGTGAGTATGAGTGCAAGAAGAGAACGAGATAGGAGACAGGGAAATACGACTATAATTGGTCAATGCTCTGTAACAACAGTGGAAACAACTTTCTCTATCAATTTTCTTTGATTCGTTTCCAAATTCTTTTGATTGCTTCGTACCAGCTACAAGAAGAAGTTTTGGTGTGGTGATGCTCTACGAATCATTGTAGGAAATTCTTACTTCGTATCTTCATCGGTTTCTTATCAGCATTTTGATTTAAACCTTAATGAATATGAATTTGAAATTTGAATAAATTGGAAATTTTAAATTGAGTTAAAAATTGATTAATAGAAGAAGAAGCTAAATCGAATTGTATCGATAAAACGATTTCGTTTAAAACCAAATTTTGAAATTCTGTTGAAATTTCTTGGGTTGGTTGAAGTCCGAAGAGGGACAAATTGGTATGTATTCTAAGATATTCTGACTGGAGTTTGGAATTCATATCTTAAGTTTGAGGAATTATAAGAGATCGAATCTGTCTATCTCTGTGTTGTTTTCGTGCCTGCGAATTTCGAGGACGAAATTCTTTTAAGGGGGGAAGTTTGTAACGACCCTAGATTTTTAGTTAATTTAAATTAATAATTAAATGATTTTTTTTTTGAATAAAAATTTGTAGAATTAATTATAAATGGAAGCGAGTTTCCTCGATTCAAATAGAAAATATGTAAAGTCATATGGATTTGACAATTTGTATATATGTGAATATATATTAAATTGGATTTGAAATATAATCTTAAATAAATGGTTTTAAAAATAAATATAGAGATATATATGTATATACATTAAATTATGAATTATTGAAAAATGTATTTAAATTAAATTGAATTGAGATTTATAAATAATATAAAGATATTTGAAGTCAATCCGATGAAATGGGTTTTTGAAGTTGTGTAAATATAACAAAATTTTTGGAATAAATGTTTAAGTCAAAATAATAATAATAATAATAACAAAAGATAATACATATACTCAAGAATAAACGAAAATTTGCTAAATTCAAACAACACAATAACTATAGAATTTCATTTATATTTTAAGGTAAGGAGATAATAACGTACAAAAGTATACAAAAGAAAGAATATAAGTATAAGTATGTAGGAATATGAAAAAGACAAAAATCTGCAAAATATCAACATAAAAATGTATTTAAGTAATAAAGCAATGTACAATAGCATGTTAAGGAAAAACAAGAGGAAAAATAAAATAAAAAAAATCTACTTAGCTAACAAATAAATAAAAATAATAACAACAAGTATGGAGAGGAAAGTATATATGTACAAGGCAATAAATGCCATACACCTCAACAATTAATGCAACATACTTCAGCCATGCCTATTATACTAAAATATATAATTAACCTGTACACTTTTCCTATATATCACCTCACATAGAAATAATAACAACCCTGCACACTTCTTTGTTTATATTACTTCATCTCAGTTTCAAGTAGAATCTGAAGTAAAATCCATTTCAAACTAAAACAAACCTGAGGAATTCAAACAAGGGTGCTCAATCTTCATTCTTCAAAACTGTGAGTAACCTCACTCTTAAATGATTAAGCATATATATATCTGTTGAATATTCATCTTGAGTAAGTATGAAATGTGCAAATATCAATTCAATACTATTTAGTACATAGGCAAGAATGATATGTAATGCATGTGAATTAACAGAGTACTCTCTGTATTTAGCTTTCAAGTTTTGCTTTGCAAAAGAAAATCAACTTAGAATTCAACTTTCACTTCATTAAATCATCATTAGACTTTGAAGTTTAAACAAAACAAGTTTGTTTATACTTAATTTAAGATCTGGAGAAGGTCATTAGTAAAATAGAGCTTTATAACATCTGAAAATTTATTTTACAGGGAAAATCTTAACTTTATGATTAATGCGAATATCATGAAACTTGAATCAAATTATATAACTTGAATTCATACTGAAAATGATGGTTTTTAAGATGGGTTTCGTGATTTTTAGTGGGGTAGTTTGTTAGCAGTTTGAAGTTGAACGGAAATGGGTTTTTGGGGGATTTCTGGCGATCGGGGGTACTAGAGGTGCTAGGGTTGTTCGGGGAGGTGGAGGAGTGATCGATGGTGTCGGGAAAAATATCAGGAAGGCGAACAAGTGGTGGCGGCGAGGGTGGTTGACCGTGGAAGATTTTAACCCTAGTTTTTATGGTGCGTGAATATGAGATCGCCGCGCCTCCTCTCATGCATCGAGCTGCACGAAATTTCAGGAGGAGCTAGGCGAGAGTGTGTCAGGGACGAGGCCGGAGGGTGGTGACGTTCAGGTGGTCAGAGGAGGAGGAGCGCGCGATTTTGTGATGGTGGCTTTTGCTTCGATTTCGCATAAGGGGGTCGATTTCATTGTAGCAATGATTATTGGTTTTGGGATGTACGAATCGGAGCTGGGGATGACCTTCGACTTGCTTGAGGTGTTGGTGGCGATCGGAAGTGGACATGGCGGTGTGCACGGTGCACTGACACATGTAGTATCTGGGTTGTTGCAAACTTTGGGAAGAGGATGTTGTGCTCGAGTTTTTAGGTGGGTCGCTTCGGGGTTTTGATCGCGCGTGGGTTTTGAACCTGATGCTTTAATTCATAGTTTAGGTAAAACTTAAACTACGGTAAGAAAAAAAACAAGGGAGAAGAAGAAGAACTACAGGGAAACTCGAGAGAGTTTCGTGTTTGGCTCGGGTAATTTGAGTGCCAGACCCGAAGTTGTGAAGTGTTTCACTCGAAGCATTTTATTTCTGGCCTCGGGTCAGTTTTTGTCTTGTTTCATGTTTTTGTGAAACCTGTCTGTTAAATTTTTAAACAGAATTTTAATTTAAAACAGACTTTCATGTAAGTTTAAAAATCAGAATTTGAAAGATGGAATTCAAATCAACTTTTGAATTCTAGTTTGAATAAGTGAAGTTTGATAAAGTTTAAAGTATTTAAACAACTTTAAAATGTTCAAGTATATTTTATAAAATGATTTGAATTCAAACAAATTGGTTTAAACTCTTACATAATTTCTTTATAAAGGTAAATGTTTTACGACAATTGATTTTTAAAAGAGTTTAACTTGGTTTAAATTTATTAAGGGTTGAATTTGTAATTATTTCAAATCTTTGATTTGAAATGAAATTTAAAAATTGAATTTGAAAATAAATGTTTCAAATGTGTTTGAAAAATGATAATTAAATCATTTATATATATATAAAAAATTATGTTTTATCTCAAAGAGAAGTAAAGATTTAATGATTTATAGTTCATTAAAATTTTAAGTTAAATAAATTAATGATTTGGATTAATTGATTAAGGGCTTAACTTAATAAATTAAAGGTTTAAGTGAATAAATCAAGAAATCATTAATTAGATAGGATTAGATTATTCAGTAATGAGTAAATCAATTTATAATCAACAACGATTAATATAAGTAAAATTTCTTTAGCAAGTAATTAAAGAAAATTTTAATCGTTAAAGAAAGACATTAACTAAGATTATTTAAATAATTAATTAACGTGATAAAATTATAACAATCAATTGTTTAATTAAGTAATGATAATCATTTATGAAACTGTGTAAGTGTGATCACTTAATGGAAATAACTATGGAAACTGGTAAATTTGTTTATATCAAATGATTTGGAATAAATAAATCAGAATTGGATAATAAGTTTATAAGTAATTAATTTAATTGGAAATAAATTAAATTAATTAGGCTTAATCAATTTAATTGATCCTACTTATAAATGTTTATTTAATGCTTGACCTTACTTATGATTGATTATATTGCATTGTATTGTATGATAAATCTTGAATTGACTGTCTTATTTGATCGGTAATATTTTGTTCTGTGACTGTGTATGATTTATCCATTTATTTACATTATTATATTATCTGTGAATATGTGAATTGACGATAAGCGTTATAGTTATACCGCTTATCAAAGATATTGTTGTACTTAAATCTGTGATGATTGAATGATATTGCACTATTGTGTTAAACCCCTGGACCATACCATACACACACAAATATGGATTTCACGAGGAAATCGATTAAGTCACAGATTTTAAAATGATTTATAAAATTGAATATTTGAATTCAAATGTTTTGAAAATGGATTGAGATTAAAGTGAAAAGCTTTTGAAATGGAATTTCAAAGATGAAATATAGTTTGGATAACTTGATTAAGTTTTGAAATTTAAATATTTTGATTTAAATTTGAATTCAATATTTGAAATTGAATTCTATGATTTGGAAACTAGGATATAAAGAGAAGTTATTCAACTTATAATAAGTTATATGGGTTTTTAAACCATTTTTGAAGTGTTGTTTTTGGGAATTTGAATTAACCCAAAAGATTTAACTTGTATAAATAAGATTGAATTTCGTCGAAACGAAAACTACTTGTTTTCAAATAATAATAGCTTTCGTTTTAAAGAAAGGATCTCCCAATTATGTTGAAAAGGTTTCAAGCTGAAATAGAATTGAATTGTTTTTGAAAGGGTATGAAATGAATCTTTGATTCAAAGGCCGAATGAGTTAATCCAATTGAAATTGAAATTGTTTTTGAAAGGGTATGAATGAATCTTTAGAAATGATTTTGAAAACTATAAGTTGAATCTTTGATTTAAAGAATCAACAAGTTAATCGAATTTTGAAAGCTATGAGTTAAATCTTTGATTTAAAGATTTAACGAGTTAATCTAATTGAAATGGAAATTGTTTTGAAATCCGTAAATGGAATTTTGTGAAATTAATCTTTTGTTAAAAAGATTTGAAATGGTAATTTGTTTAAACCATTTGAAAGAAAAGTTTTGGATTATTAAGTTGTGACTTAATTGAAATTCCTTATCCATATGTTATAAATATTGCGCTTACTATTCGGGTTAGCCGGGAAAGGACCTTTGGGTCGTATAGCCCATTCCGAATATGTGATACGTCGTTATGGATAGCATTTGAAGACCGGTGGTGAAGATCGGGTATTTGCGAGAACGATAGGATGACCTATCGATTGTCTCTGCACTGAGTTGCAATGGTATAGAGACTCCCTAAGTGATGGGAAATCGGATCGGGATTGTGAATATCCGGATTGCAAGGACTTCTTTGTAAGTGCCTTCGGTTCTGTTCGATCCCGGAACAGACTTGTATGGATTGTATGTCTGACATTACAAATTGAGATATAAAGCCTATTTCTTTCAAATATATTTCTGTTGGTGGCGAAGAATTTATTCTTTTAGCTTAACACCCTTCTCTGAGACGTACGAGCTTAGAGGTTATGTAGTTGAATGTTATCAGCGATATATTCCCAATTTGGTAATGTGACATGTTGAGTGTTGCTGTGAAATGATCATTGTGTTGATTATTTGTGATAGGATCATTTATTTGATCGTCTATCTTGGTGATCATCTCTTTGATCATTTGTTGACCCAAAGCATGGCTTTTGTATAAAGTATGTTTTTGTGGACGTGACTTCGTCGAGCCTCACACCCCGTGAATGGTCAAAACAGGAAAGATGCAGCAAGGTTATGAAGGGTAGCGCCCTTTAGGATATGTGCATTTCCTTCTGGAAAAGGGTGGTATCATGGTATGGAGCCCAGATACTTACTCATGTTGAAAACACTTTATGATTGTGTGAATTGATTGCGAGCGCTTGGTGAAAGGTCCCAAAGGACCGGGGGATGGCATATTCGGTCAGTTGTTACTCAGTTAGGGGTAACCCGGCCTTGTGTTGGTAGAGATCCGGTTTGGTTCTCGGGGATGTCCATCCAGAGGCATTCTCATGTGGCAATGGGAAGTTCCTTGGCCTGACAATTCGTTGGAAATCCAAAGAAACAATACGAGAATTGTACGGTATTAGTTGTAGAACCTGCCATCTAATATGGTAGCTATAGTAGGCATAATATAATGGTACCTATGCTGGCTAAGATTTATATTCTACTTTCGAAATGATTTGTTCTACACTATGCACTAGTAATAATATCAATTGTTTCTTTTTAATGCGTATCAAACATCTTTGACTAACATAAGAAGAAATCTCCTCCAAGTCTGCGTTTGCATTGTGTGTGTGGCGGGAGGTCTTATGGTAGTCTCATTTTTTAAAAGCATTGTGAATTGACTTTAAAATATTCCTCTATTTTGATTTTAAAGATAAATAAACTGTTTTTGTTGCTCACACCAGTCCCACGACTGATCCGGAGTTTATTGTTTCTTTCCTAAACTCTGGGTGCTCATTATTTTCTACACGAGCAGTCTAGAGTTGGGTTTTTCAGATAGTCAGGTTTAGTAGATATCTTTACATATTTGTTAGCATATATCTTTACATATTTGTTAGGATATATCTTTACATATTTGTTAGGATATATCTTTACATATTTACCTAGTTGTTTCCTAATTTCTAGATTTCCACGTTTATCTAGTTGTACTATAAATACTGTGGGGGTGATTGATAATGAAAGGGGGCTGAGAACCATCAATTCTTCATGGTATCAGAGCCAAAAAACATTTTTTTTCCAAAATAATTTCATATGGCTGGCGGTGAAACTCTGCCACCTCCACCACCATCTAAGATTGAACCTAATTCACCATATTACCTCGGATCGCAAGATCGACCGCGAGATTTCATCACACTCACTCGCCTAACTGCAGATAATTATGAATCTTGGGCGGTTGATATACAAACGGCACTAGAAGCTCGAAGGAAATTCGAATTCTTAGATGGCTCGATCAATGAACCGTCACCTTCTTGCACAAAGTCCAATTGGATGGTAATTAATGCGATGCTCATATCGTGGATCACGAATACGATAGACCCCGATTTGAAGACATCCCTGTCCAAATTGAAAGAAGCGAAACCCTTTTGGGATCACCTCAAGCAACGTTTCACACAAACTAATGGTCCTCGTATTCAGCAATTGCGTTCTTCAATCGCAAAGTGCGAATAGACCAAATTAATGCCTATTTCTATGTACTACGAAAAGCTGCATACTTTGTGGCAGGAACTTGATTGACATGAGCCCTTGATCTCATGTTCTTGTTGTGCTTTGTGTTCGGCAAGGAAATTGTAAGAAGAGCATCGAGCACAAGCATGGCTACATGATTTTTTGATGGGATCGTACCCTGAATTTTATTCTTCCCTACGCACAAACATATTATCACAAGATCCTCTTCCAAGTCTTGATAGAGCGTACCGGTTGGTTACATAGGAGGAAAGCGTGCGTATATCAAGGCAAGAAATCGAGTCCAAGCCATTTGAGGCAATCGGGTTCACTGTACGGGCAGGGGCAGGGGATGACCGTGGTCGGGGACGAGGTTTTGCCAGACCAATACGTTCCATGTGCAAAAAAACAGGCCATGAGGCCTCGGGTTGCTGGGCGAACTCGATTTGTGGTCATTGCAAGAAGAAGGGCCATCCGGAGAGCCGTTGTTATGAGCTTATTGGCTATCCAGATGCCTGTCCCGAGAGCAGGAAGTCTCCCACAACAGGGCAGGGACGTGACCAAGTTCGTGCTAATAGTATTACAAGTTCGGCCTTGGGTCAATTGTTCACGCCCGAACAGTGGAAGGCTATATCAGGTCTTACTGGTAATGCTAAAATTCCTGACAATAGTTTGAATGGTAAGTTTGATGCCTCGTCCTGCGTTATTGATGCCGGAGCAACTCACCATATTACAGGAGAAAGCTTTATGTTATTTGACACACAAAAATTTGAATGCCCGGTTGGTTTTTCGAATGGTGAAAAAGTAGTTGCCACTTTGGTGGGATCCGTTCCTTTATCGGATAAGATTACCCTCACCGGAATTATTTATGTTCCAAATTTTTGTTGCAACTTACTTTCTATTTCTCAACTTAATGATGATTTACAAACTATTGTCCAATATGATTCTCATATTTGTGCTATACAGGACCGAACGAAGGAGCTGATTGGAAAGGGAATTAGGAGAGACGGATTGTACTATTTTAGCGAACTGAAATTTATGTCTACTGTTGAAGCTACATCAAATTTGGAGTTATGGCATCGTCGGCTCAGGCATCCTTCGAAAAAAGTAGTTAAGTTGATTCCTCATGTTAGTAGTAGTAAAGATCATTTAGATAAGGGATGTGAAGTATGTATGCGTGCTAAGAATCCTAGATACAAATTTTCTTTAAGTAATAATAAAACTTCTCGAATTTTTGAGAAAATACATTGTGATTTGTGGGGTCCATATAGACATGTTTCCTTGCGTGGAGCTCGTTATTTTTTGAGAATAGTTGATGATTTTTCAAGAGTAGTTTGGATTTGTTTGCTAGTTAATAAATTATAAATATTTCAAATGTTTATGGCTTTTGTTGCTATGGTTGGTAGACAATTCTATCGAACAATTAAAGTAGTTCAAAGTGATAATGGGACTGACTTTAATTGTTTGCTTGAATATTTTAATGCAACCGGAATTTTGTTTCAAACTTATTGTGTGGAAACTCCGCAACAAAATGGGAAAGTTGAGAGGAAGCACAAACATATCTTGAATGTTGGTCGGGCATTACGTTTTCAAGCAAAATTACCTATTTATTTTTGGGGGGAATGTGTTCTTGTTGCTGCTCACTTAATCAACCGTACCCCTACTCCTCTTTTACTGAATAAAACACCATTTGAAATGCTTTTTGCTAAATCCCCCTCTTTTGATGCTATTTGAACCTTTGTGTCCTTGTGTTTTGCTCATAATCAGAAAACTAAAGGGGATAAATTTGCTAGTCAAAGTTGAAAATGTGTTTTTTTGGATATCCATTTGGTAAAAAAGGGTGGAGATTGTTTGATTTGGATATAAGAGAATTTTTTGTATCACGAGATGTAAAATTTCTTAAGGAGGTGTTCCCACTTGGGTGTCCGGAGGATGTAAACACCACAAATAATGAACATGTTGATCAAGAAATTCATGAGGATTTTGCTGACTTAATTTTGGACAATGAAATTGCGGTTCGCGAATTTTTGGGTGAGCAGCAAGCCTAGCCTAGTGCTTCAACATCATACTTAGCATCCCCTGAGGCCTCACCAGCGCCGGCTGAGCCGAATCAAGAATAACCCATACCATCGACCGATCAAGCCACTGGGTTTTCGTCTACAGCAGCAGCTCCAGCAGTTCATGAGCAGGAAATGGGCCGCGGGTTTCGGGAAAAATTTCCGAACATCTTGTATCAGGACTTTGTGACACATATGGTTTTTGCTAATAGTACGTCCTCATCTTCTCCCTCTTCTGATCTCTCCTCAGGTACTCCTTATCCTTCAGCACATTATATAAATTGTGACAATTTTTCTATAAATTATCAGAGATTCCTTGTCGCTGTTGTCATGGGTAATGATCCTAAATCCTTTAAAGAGCCTATGAAGTACGATGGATGGAGACAATCAATGAAGGAGGAAATCCGGGCTCTTGAGGACAATGGAACATGGACTTTGGAACATCTCCCGTCGGGAAAACGTGCACTTGGTAGTCAGTTGGTGTACAAGACCAAGTATTTGTCAAATGGGGATGTTGAGCGCCTCAAATCAAGATTGGTAGTGTTAGGCAATCACCAATAGAAGGGTACTGATTACAGTGAAACATTCGCTCCAGTGGCCAAGATAACTACCGTTCATGTCTTCCTAGCAATAGTAGCTTCAAAAAATTGGGAACTGCACCAGATGGATGTCCATAATGCCTTCTTGCACGGTGATCTAGATGAAGAGGTGTACATGAAATTACCTCCAAGATTTGAGAGTTCGGAACCGTATTTGGTGTGTCGGTTATGCAAGTCATTGTATAGCTTGAAACAGGCTCCTAGGTGTTGGTTTACAAAATTGGTGTCGGTTTTGAAAGGATATGGCTTTCTTTAATCCTACTCAGACTATTCTCTCTTTACATATACTAAAGGCACTATTCAAATTAACGTCTTAATTTATGTGGATGATCTTATTATTTTTGGGAATGATTCCGCTGCACTTACCGTTTTCAAAACTTATCTTAGTGATTGTTTCAAAATGAAAGACCTGGGAAGTCTCAAATATTTTTTAGGCATTGAAGTGGCCCGTAGTTCACTAGAATTGTTTTTGTGTCAATGAAAGTACACTTTGGACATTGTTTCTAAAATAGGCTTGTTGGGAGCAAAGCCAAGTGCATTTCCCATTGAGCAGAATCATAAGCTTGGCCTTGCTACTGGCGAATTTTTGCAGGATCCCGAATCATATCGACGGCTTGTGGGTCGTCTGATTTATCTTATGGTCACTCGATCAGACTTGGCTTATTCGGTCCATATTTTGTATCAATTTATGCAAGAACCTCGAATGGAGCATTGGGAAGCGGCTCTTCGAGTCGTTCTCTATTTGAAAGGGACTCTTGGTCAGGGTATTTTGCTGTCTGCAGATAGTGAGTTGACATTGGAAGGTTGGTGTGATTCGGACTGGAGGGCCTGTCCCCTTACTCGTTGTTCTCTGATAGGATGGCTAGTGTTTTTAGGTCAATCTCCAATTTCTTGGAAGACGAAGAAACAAAATACGGTTTCTCGGTCCTCCACCGAAGTTGAGTACATGTCTATGGCCGCGGTCACTTGTGAATTAAAGTGGCTAAAAGGTCTGTTGTTGAGTTTGGGTGTTCATCAGCCTAAGGCAATTAAATTATTTTGTGACAGTGAATCGGCGTTGCATATTGCGAAAAATCCAGTTTTTCATGAGCAAACAAAACATATTGAAGTTGATTGTCACTTTGTTCGGGATGCAATAAATGAGGGTTTGATCTCACCATCTCATGTCTCCACATTGTCCCAATTGGCGGATATTTTCACAAAAGCTCTCGGGAAGGCTCAGTTTGATTTTCTTCTTTCCAAGTTGGGTATTTTTGAATTCCATGCTTCAATTAGAGGGGGGTATTGAGATATATTTAGAAAAAGAGTTTTTTAGGAAAATAATTGTTTGGATCTGTGCAGTTAAAGCGTTCGGCAGATTCGAAGTGGTGGAGGTGCAAAAAGTCATAGCGGAGATACAGCGAGGATATAGCGGGATATAGCGGATGACTCTAAATAGCATATAAAACTCATACTTAATTCTTTTACAAATATATAAATGGTAATTAAATGAAAATTATCATTCAATTGAATTATAATTAATACATAAATAATTTTAAACAAAAAATATGTGCGAATATACTTTAGATAAATGTAAAACTGTTATATAATTGAATTTAGTAGAATATTAAATTATTTTCATTTCTGAAAATATATTAAAAATTAAATAAAATAAATTAGTTTCATAATTTTTATAATGTATAAATGCAATTTTTTAATTCATTTTATTGAAGAAGATATAGTGGAAACAACGAAATATAGCGAGAAAAACGGGATATAGCGGAAATAACGGGGATTAAAGCGGAAAGGCTATATTTTGGGGCTATATGGAAAAATCATAGCGGTAGAAATCCGCTATGAGATACAGCGGAGTTATAGCGGGGCATTAACTACACATGTTTGGATATATCTTTACATATTTGTTAGGATATATCTTTATATATTTGTTAGCATATATCTTTACATATTTATCTAGTTGTTTCCTAATTTCTAAATTTCCACGTTTATCTGTAATATTTTATGAAAGTTGAAGATGATTACTGCAGTATTGAGGAGAAAAGAATAATGCTTTGTATTGCATATTGTATCTGAAAAATGTTGAAGTTACAAAGCAATATATATCAGTATATATCAGCTAATATGGGCTTTATATGACACAGCCCAGCCCATTACAAAAATAATGTTAAAGAGTATATCCAGTGTCTTGTTTTCTTCATTACTCCCCCGCAAGCCCTAGCTCCTTTAGGGTTTGAAGCGACGAAAGAATTAGCCTGTCAATGGCAAAGGAATTAGGCGATCTTCATCGCTGGCATAGAAAATGAGAGAAAGTTGAAGGAGAAACAGCTAGGGTAGCACTGGTGTCATCATCGTGTAGCGATAACTGAATCATGAGAAAAAATTGATAGATCTTGAGAAAGGCTTAGTCTTTTGTGCTGCGATAACTTCATATTCCTTTAGATTGACAGATCTTGAGAAAGGCTCAGTCTTTCGTGCTGTGATGACTTAATTTTCCTTCTTCAGACTCGAATTAATCTCAGCAGTAGGTAAGTTAGGTATGAAGGTACGATTTTTATTACTGCTACTTCTGTTTACTTTCAGTTGATCTCTGAATCGAATAAAATTCGATTTGGAAAGCGGTTTAGTGAGTATGTCGGCTATTTGATGTGTAGATGGTAAACGATTGACATTCAGTTTTCCACAGTTAACTTGATCACGAACAAAGTATAAATCCAATTCCATGTGTTTGGTATGAGAGTGTAGAATAGGGTTTGGAGATAAATGAACCGTACTCAAGTTGTCACACCATACAGTTGGTTTTTTTTCTGATTTAACTTGTAGTTCAGATAACAGTGATTCAATCCACATAATTTCTGACACAGCATTGGCAACACTCTTATACTCGGCCTCGCTACTAGATCTAGCAACTGTAGTTTATTTCTTTGAACACTAGTAAACATGATTTTTTCCAAGAAATATACAGTAACCACTTGTAGATCTTCCGTCGTTAGGGTCATTTGCCTAGTCAGAGTCAGCATAACCAGTTATGTTTAGTGTTTTACTTGCTTTCATATTTAATCCAAGGTCTATTGTGCCCTTTAAGTATCTCAGTATTCTTTTGACAAGTTTCTAAGGATCAGTAGTAGGTTTTTGCATAAATTGGCTTGCCTTGTTAACACTGAATGTTATTTCTGGCCTTGTGACTATTGCATATTGTAGTGAGCCAACTATACTTCTAGACTGTTTATCATTGAGCATTGCTTCCCGTTGATGTTTAGATATTTGAACATTACTGACCATGGGAGTAGATATTGAGTTTCTTTATCCATTTTTGCTCTGCATAGGATTTCAGTGATATATTTCTTTTGGCATAAGTGAATGGAATTATCTGGAAGATTTGTAACTTCTATGCCTAAAAAATAGTTCAGGTAGCCAATGTCTTTGATAGAAAACTCTTGACCTAGCTGGTTGATTAACTTATTAACTTCAGTTTCATTGTTGCCTGTAACAATGAAATCATCAACATAAATCAGTACATATATTGTTATATTGTTATTGAATTTGGTAAATAATGATATGTAGGATTTTGTTGAGTTGTATCCCAGTTTGACAAGTGTGGCTTTTAGCTTTTCAAACCACACTCTTGGTGCTTGTTTCAGCCCATACAGTGATTTATTTAATCTGCACACAAGTCCTTTGTTTTCCTCCTTAATGAAGCCATGTGGTTGTTCCATGAAGACTTCTTCCTGTAAAATGCCATTTAAAAAGGCATTAGTAACATCAAGCTGTTTGATGGTCCAATTCTTGTATAAGGCAATAGTAATGACTACTCTAATAGTGGTAGATTTCACTACAGGTGAAAATGTTTCTTTAAAATCAAATCCTCCCTGTTGTGAATAGCCTTTTGCAACTAATCTTGCTTTATACTTAGATATTGTACCATCTGCATTTCTTTTTAATTTAAAAGTCCATTTGCACCCAACAACAATTTTGTCTTTGGGTGCTGGAACCAATTTCCATGTATTATTCTTAATTAAAGCATCATATTCCTATGCCATGGCAGATTTCCAGTTTTCATTCTCTAAGGCCTGAAGGTAGTTGCATGGTTCTTCAGTATTTAAATTAGCACTGTAGACTTTTGGCTTGAAAATTCCACCTTTTGATCTTGTCACCATGTGGTGTCTTGTAGCAGTGTTATCCTGCTGTTGGTTCATATTTTCACCATGCTGTTGTTTGCTTTGATTTTCTGATTGTTGAGATAATTCATAGGATTGCATGCTAACTGTTTGCTGAGATGGATGATTAGGTGTACAGATTGTGCCATCCTGTTCTTGACCTGGTCTGGTGCTGGACTGACTGGTGCAAGACATAGTGAGTTGAGGACCAGTGATGTCATTGTGGGCTTGATCAGTGTTGGACTTGGCAGATTGTTCTGATACAACTGGCACAGCAGGTATAAAATCATTTGGGTTGTACATCTTTTTGGTTGTTTTGACCTCTGCTTCTTTGAATGGAAATATTTTTTCATTGAAAACAACATGCCTTGAGATGAATATTTTTCCATTTTTGTCTAAGCACTTGTACCCCTTTTGATTTGTAGTATATCCCATAAATGTACATGGGGATGATCTATAGTTTAATTTGTGCTTATTATAAGGTCTGAGATAAGGAAAGCACAAACAGCTAAAAACTTTTAGATGTAGATAATCTGGCTTGACATTGAATAATGTTTCCAGTGGACTTTTCATCTTCAGTACCTTAGTGGGTAATCTATTTATTAGGAATACTGAAGTTGAAAAGGAATCTGGCCAAAAATTTTGAGGCATTGATGATTGAGCCAGCAAAGTCAATCCAGTTTCTATAATTTGTCTGTGCCTTCTTTCAAATATCCCATTTTGTTTAAAGGTGTGTGGACACGTGATTCTGTGAATAATCCCTTTATTTTAAAAATAAGTTTTTAGTGGTAGGAACTCTGATCCACCATCAGACTGAAATACTTTAACTGTATGGTTTATTTTCTTTTCAGCAGTATTTATAAATTGTATAACAGCATTATATGTTTCAGATTTAACTTTTAAAAAGTATATCCATACATATTTGGAATAAGCATCAATAAAGGATATATAGTACTTGTAACCACAGTCTGCACATATTGGTGTCGGTCCCCACATATCAGTGGCAACCATTTCCAGTGGATTATTATATATAGTTTTAGAGTCTGTAAAAGGTAATTTGTGATTTTTACCCATTTGACAATATGTGCAGATATATGGTAAAGTACAATCACCAGAAGAGATGGCATTGTTATTCATCACATATTTCACAATTTTTACATTGGGATGACCAAGCTTGCTATGCCATAAGTCAAACATTTTACAGTTTTCAGTCTTCCTATTTTCAGCACTATTACACCACATTCTTTTATTTTCACAGTATCTTGACTTAGCCAAACAGAATTTGTATAGGCCTTTATGATTTTTACCCTGCAGAAGATTTTCTTTGGTTAGAATATCTTTGACAGCACAGTGTTCAGGATAAAATTCAAAGTATACTTTATTGTCCTTAGCAAATTGTGACACACTTAGTAAATTTCTTTTAATTGAAGGAGCTCTAAGAAGGTTATTCAGGTATAGTTTTCTTTTTCCTGATATAACAGACCTACCAGTGTGTGTAATAGCAATAGGGTTACCATTACCCATATGAATAGAGTTCATACCTTTGTACTCCTTCCCACCAAGATTTAGATTATTCAGATTATTTGTGATGTGATTGGTTGCTCCTGAGTCTGGGTACCAATAGTCTTCACTTGCTAATTCAGTGTTTTTTGATTCATTTATGTTTATTATTTGATTTTCTGAATTTTGCTGAACTTGAGCCATGTTTGCACTTGAATTCGAATTCCTCTGATTGCTAGAGCCTTGACCTGGCACATAGTTCAGGTTCAACCTGAAGTAACAGTTAACAGCAGTGTGACCAATTTTTTCACAAATTTGACATTTTGGTTTGTAATTGTTGTTGAATTTTCCTCTGCCTCTTCCTCTGTTAGAGGTTCCACCCCTTTGTATGTTTTGACCACCTCTGTTACTGCTTTTTATGTTTTGACCACCTCTATTTCTGCCTCTGTAATTAGCAGCATAATTTGCAGAGATGTCTGATTCTGGTAATTTCTTTATGTCTAATCTTGTTTCATGAGATAATAAGATAGAATGAATGTCTTCAATGGAGGGTAAATCTTTTTGTGATGTGAGAACAGCAACAACAGATTCGTATTCTTCATTTAAACCATTAAGAATTGTCATAACATGCTCAGAGATGGACACTTTGTGGTTAGCTGCTTCCAAGCAGTCACATATTGACTTGATCTTGAATAGGTATTCTCTCATGTTCATGTTGTCCTTTTTTATCAGGTGTAACTGCCTTTTATATGATAGAATCTTCGCAGCAGATTGAGAATTAAAAACCCTTTCAACAGTTGACCAAATTTCAAATGCACTTTTACACCCTATTACATGGGATAGAAGCTCCGCAGTAATAGAGGATATTAACCATGAGCAAATTAGTTTATCTTGTCTGTGATATCTTGTGTACTCATCATTACTTATGGCTTTTCCTTCTTGATTTGTGATGCAAATAGGGGGAATTTGAATGGTGCCAAGAATATTTCCCTCGAGGCAATATCCTTCTAATGCAGTTTCAACTTGTAGTTTCCAAAGTAGATAGTTATCTTCAGCAAGATGAATATTGACTAATTGACTTTGTGGGTTAATTCCAGATTTGAGGAGGCTTTCAGTGGCAGTAATGGCTCGCTGAGAGTTGATGGCACTGGTGGCAGTGGCTGAAGTGTCTTCTTCAGCCATGTGGTTGCAAGAATGGATAACAAACAGAGAGGGAAATCACAAAAAAGAACTTCAAGAAATGAGAGATCTTACCAAGAATTTGAATTTCTTAATAAGATTTTGATGATTTGATATTTTTCTTTTTTGTTTGAATACAAATCTTGAGAAGCTGTAACCGAACTGATGTTCTTGGCATGGCACTTCTCAATTGTTACCGAACTGATGCTGGATTTGGTACTTTTCCTTGCTGCTTGAATGTAAATTTGAGAAGTTGCAACCGAATTTATGTTCTTGGTAAGGCACTCTCAATTTAATTCAGGTATTATCCTTAAATGAGAAGAACTTTGTCCTTTGATAAGGATTTAAACCCAAATGATGAAAATTCCTCTGATGGGTTTAATTATTTTCAAAAAATCTTGCTGTAAAGCAATATGGCTCCGATACCATGTAAGATTTTATGAAAGTTGAAGATGATTACTGCAGTATTGAGGGGAAAAGAATAATGCTTTGTATTGCATATTGTATCTGAAAAATGTTGAAGTTACAAAGCAATATATATCAGTATATATCATCTAATATGGGCTTTATATGACACATCCCAGCCCATTACAAAAATAATGTTAAAGAGTATATCTAGTGTCTTGTTTTCTTTATTATTATCTAGTTGTACTATAAATATTGTGGGGTGATTGATAACGAAAGGGGGCTGAGAACCATCAATTCTTCATATACAAATAATATCTTAAGGTTCTTAATTTAAAATGTCTTGATCATTTCAATTAGTAAGCAGGTATTTAAGTTGCACTTTGCAAATAAGTTATACTATATTGCAAGTGCAACTCAGTGCCACTACGACTAAGTGTAGCTTAGTTGTAGTGCAATTGAATTTGTACTCGATTGCAACCAAGTGCAAATTCCACCATTATAATAACTTCTGATACCTTTTGATTAAAAGGCAACATCTACGCTATATACTTGTTACAAATTACCTAGGATATTCCTTTTTTTGTTAATGTTCCCTTAAATGTTTTAGTTTGCACATGTAGTTTTTGTTAAATTCAAATCAGGATTCTAGTTTAGTTGATGTTTATATGCTTTGTTCCGATTGCTACATAGGCCATGGTGCATTGAGAGAAAACTCAGTTGCACTGTAATAGAGTGCAAACTCATTTGCCACAAACTGGAATTTAGTTGCAGTTGCCACTAAGTGCAACTCAGTTGCAATGGCAATTGAGTGCGACTCAGCTACACAAAAACTGAGTTACAATGCATTTTCATCGTGCATTAGTTTTGGCAAATTATGGTTTTTAATTTTAAGATGCAAGGAACTTGAATAATATTATGATATGAACATAGCTACTATAATAATAATGCCCCTAGGAGAATTTCAAACAACTTCTACAAGACCAAAACGTATCATCAAATCCACCTAGAAGGCTCTTGGATTAAATCTTGCAAAGTTAGATATGAGTACTAGTATGGGTCCGTGCTTCACACACGGGCTGTTTGTGTTATGGTATACGATGATATTTTGTTTGAGAGCAAATATGTAAACGAAAAGTAAGGGCATTTTTGGAATTTCAAAAAGACGCCCAGTAAATTAGTTCAAAAAATTTTCTTTATTAGTAATAGAGATAGAAAAAAGTGGCACATGTATCATTTTCTTATTCTCTATTATTTTCTTTATTTACAAAAGTTTGTTACAATGTACATGCATAACCAAGCTGTGTAGTTAATGCCCCGCTATTACCCCGCTACAACCCCGCTATATCTCAGAGCGGATTTCTAACGCTATGATTTTTCCATATATCCCCAAAATATAGCCTTTCCGCTTTAATCCCCGCTATTTCCGCTATATCCCGTTATTTCCGCTATATTCCACTATTCCCGCTATATCTGTTTTAATAAAATGAATTGAAAAATTGCATTTATGCATCATAAAATTATGAAACTTATTTATTTGATTTAATTTTTAATATATTTTTAGAAATGAAAATACTCTAATATTCTACCAAATTCAATTATATTATATAACATTTTTTTGTTTACTTAAAGTATATTCGCACATGTTTTTATTTAAAATTATTTATGTATTATTTATAATTCAATTGAATGATAATTTTTCATTTAATTACCATTTATATATTTGTAAAAACATTAAGTACGAGTTTTATATGCTATTTTAGAGCCATCCGCTATATCCCACTATATCCTCGCTGTATCCTCGCTATGCCTTTTTGCACCTCCACCGCTTTGAGTCTACCGAGCGCATTAACTACATAGTAACCAAGTAAGCAATTTATTGGAAAAAAAAAAATCAAGTTTTAAGTCCTAACTACGGCCTTCTCCTCCATCCCTTCCCCTTAGTCGACTTTCACCCTCTCCCACCATTCAGGCCAATCCCCTCCATCTGCTCGACCCACCACACCCCAAATTTGCCCCTGACGCCTATGCCCCTGCCCAAAACCTCTCCACATCCTCTCATGTTATCTTCTCAAATCCTGTCAAACCAAACGTCACTATCCTGCCTCCTGTTGCCCCCTCTAGCCTTATCAGATGTGGATCCAGCTCTCCATGGACGTCCCTGTTCAAGAAATTACCGAAGAATGCAGTCAAGTATAAACCTTAGAATTTCCAGGTCTCATTATCTAAATCTAGTGTTATTGTCCTGCCATAAGAAGTCATCGAGGAAGGCACCAAATTCTAGAAGAATAATTTGGTGCGGTTTTTCCTTGATAAAACCCTCTCTTACTCCATGGTATTATACTATTTACACCTTGTTTGGGGCAATTTAAATGGTGTTAAAGTGAAATTTGACGGAAAAAATTTTCTTTCCCTTCGAAGATAAAAGAAGAACTATGGTTCTTGAGTCGGATCCTATAATAATCAAGGGGAAAGCTTTCATGTTGACTCAGTGGATCCCGACGATTGATTGTATATAAGGTCATGTAAAATAGTGTTGATTTGGGTCCATCTTTCGAAAATCCCATCCCTCCATTGGATGATAGTTGAATCCATTTGATTGCTAGTTACTTATGGAAAGTGATTTGTTTTGATGAATCTACGAGAAGACTAGAGGGATTTGAGTATGATAAAGTTTTGATTGAAATTCAACCTACAATACTATTGCCGAATAATATTCCAATCCAACTCATAGAAAATAAGAAAAGATTTGTTTGTGTGGAGCACATGTGGAAGTCGAAAATTTATGAGAAGTGCACGATGTATGGCCACTGTTTGACTACATGTCACAGCAACCCAAACTCGATCGATAACCAAAATATCCCCCATCAAACACTGCCATGTCCTGTAATATTTCCCAATGGAAAGTTATTAGTCAACGGAAAAGAATTCCTACACACAAAACTCCTCAATGGAAACAAGCCTCTTCAAAGCGAAGTATATATGTTTAAAAAACAAATCCCTAAAGCCAATGGTAGTAATGCCACTTGCCACCCTAAAACTCTGCCATATATCCCCTTCCATTAAATATTAATGATGTAGCGTTTAATAAAGCGCCATCTGTCCCCATTATTAACCCAGCATTATTTCTCCAATTATTTATCCTATTTCCCGAGATGTTAACTTCTCTATCCCCATCAATCAATGTTCTTCCAATCATATAAACCTTGTCTCCTCTAATTAAAATCTTCGTATGCAAAACTCCTCTTTTGATAATAAATTTGTCATTCTCCAGGATAATGTTTCTGATCCTCTTATGTAGGCTGCTAATGTCCATTCAAATGACAACAATACCACATTCTTCGATGCATCCATTCTCTTGCCATCTCCACTCCATCAACAAGGAAATAACCTTTTCCATTCAAATGTTCATACTCATAACCAAATTCTCATATGCATGTTTCCCTCTGACATGCACGCCGATACTTTTTCTGCCAATCATTTGTATCCTTTTCAGGACCCCAACCTCCTTAACCAATGCAATAAGCTTCCCATCAATTTGAACTTATCCAAAAATACTTCCCCGAAGACAATTACTCCTAACAATCCTTCTACTGTTGCTGTCAACTCATCTTGCAACATAACCATGTCTCCTGATGTAGATGAGCACTTGACAACTTCATTTCATCAACTGGCAACCACCTTATTCCATTTTAATGAGCACCCCCAAAACCAACATTCTATGTGCATGTTGCACACTGACATGCACACTGATTCCCCTCGCTTAATCAGTGATCACCCAACTTTTTCCAATCTTATGAACCATATTCTAGACACCAACCTCCTTAACCAATGTGACAATCAACCTAAAAACCTATCCAATGCTACTTTCTTAGAGGAAATCAACCCTACCACTCCTTCTAATGTTGCCACTGTTCCTAGTATTGCTGATCCACATTTACATAATGAAGCCAATCCAACTACCTTTACATCATTGTTGATTTAGGCAATCAAATGTGATGGGCATGTTAATCTCACTGATAGGCCATCCAGAACCACATCCAAAAGGATAAACTACAAAACATCACCCAGAATAATGAGGAGCAGATCCAAAGATTGAGAAAAGAGTGTGCTTTACCCTAAAGAGTCCATTATCCCACCTTCTTGTCCTCCATTTGAAGGGAGAACTTCCAACCTCTCCACCATCATGCAAGATCCCCTCATTCCCTCTCTTCCCCGCTTAATATCCATAATTGATAACATAGCTTCTTAGAATATAAGGGGGAGGTAATCATATCTCCAACCAAAATGAAATTAAAAGATTGATTCAAAACCAAAACCTCTAAATGATAACAATTCTAGAAACAAATTCAATCTCCAAAACTACAATCAAATAACCCAGTACATCCAGCCGTCCTAGATAACCTTACACAATCTTTCTGAAGCTCCCTTAGGCAGGGTCATCATTATATAGAATCTTGACATTTTCCAACTCTCTCTTCAGCCTATCTCTAATCAATTTCGCCACACAACGGTTGTTCACAAACCTTCCAGTAACGAATTCTTTTGCTCATTTATCTATGTTGTAAACCCCCTTGATGGAAGACAACCATTTCTCGATGCACTTCCCAACCTTAAACCTCTCAACAAGCTTTGGATTGCCTTATGGGACTGGAATTGCATGCTCCATTCTGATGATAGAAGTCGAGGCAACATGCTGTCCCAAAAGGAACTCTTTACATTGAATGAAGCAACACTTAACTCAAACCTCTTTGAATGTAAATCTAGAGGTATATTCTACACCTGGAACAATGAATCAAGGTCTGGTAGAACAAATTTTTCCGAACTCAATAGGATTTTCATTAATCATCGAATCCTTTCCTCTCAGCCCAACATCATTTATGATGTTTTACCTCCCATTTTATCCGACTGTTCCCCTACCATCTTAAGTTTTGGGCCTTCTATCTTAAAATCCCTCTCTTCTTTAGATTTTTGATGCTTGGACTAACCACGCTGATTTCCTTCAAGTTATATCCAATGCCTGGTCCAACCCTTTTTATTGTAACCCCATGCACATCCTCCAATCCAAACTTAAGCATGTTGAATATGCTAGTATATGATTTTTTTTATGATAATAAACATAAATATATTCGTTTAAATGTATTTGTTATTGTACTATTTTATTTTCACATAATTAAATTAATATTTGCTGAATAAAATAAATAACACAGAATTTAAATTCAAACAGATATTTTATTCAAACAAATATTTTATTACAATTTTTGAATAGTACGAAATTTGAGCTCTCACTATATATACATTTTTCAGTTACAATACAATTTCGATTACACCTCAAATTTCACTTTACATTGTCCACCTCACTACATATCACTCATTCACTCGTATTTTATTTTTGACTTTGCTCCAGCCTGAATCTAGCATCTGAGTTATCTGCAAAATAAACACTGACGCAATAAAATTGAAAAAAAAAATTGCGATGTAAAATAAAATGTGTATTTTGACAATATTATCTGCCTCAATTATTTGGGTTGTTCGTCGTCATTTATTTTGAATTCATCTTACACGAACAGCTTGTGACATGCATAGTGTATCACTATACATGCCACAAGGTCGTGCACACCGATATACACTTGATAAAACTGTAGGGACATGTGAGCACAAGGTCAAACCCAAACCGAGGCTGGATTCAACGCAGGTGCAATACAAAAGCATCATAAAATTGTTGGGTACAAGTTCTCATGCAATAAGAATCCAAAACCGGACCATGCTAACAAGTGAACAAATGTGTACACATGAGAACAGACTCGATAATGGAGTCATGAAAAAAGCTTGAAACCGAAATTGATGTCAATATCACACACATATATACATACATGTATGTGTGTGTGTGTGTGTGTGTGTATATATATATATATATATATATATATAGACCATCAACCAAAGTGCAGACAAATTCCAAAATCAAGATGAAGTTCAAGTGAAACCAAAATGCACATGTCAACAGTGGTGACTTTAAGAACAGACAAAATATCAAACGGCCAAACTCACAACTCCAGTGACAACATGAACTGGCTCGAAGCAACATGACAAACAACATATACATATATGCAACAGAGGCATGCAAACTTAGTACACATACAAAAACCAGCAACTCAATGGATGCAGCAAAGTGAAGCACAAAGATATGTCTCAAACAGACTTGAATCATGTAACGACCCGTAGATTTTAATAGTTTCGAAGGAATGGTTTCATTTAACGTAATTAATTGAAACTTTTGAGAAATTTTATATAATAATATTTTGAAATACAAATTTAATATTTGGATTACGTCTAATTAAACATAGCAGATTTTAAATTTTCAATTTATTTTATCAAAGTTTATTTCACCGTGAAATTCTATTAAATTCAAGCTAGCTAATAATTGCTGATAATAAATTTATTTTCAAGCCTGGATATTTTTCTATAGAAAATTTCTAAATCCTCTTCTGAGTGAGACGCCATCTTTCGTTTTTCCAAATTCGGACGTCTACTGCTCCGCTTACCTTATTTCTGACAAATTTAGCAGCATTTTGGTACCAATCATCGACTTTTGGTCGAATGATCATGCCACTGATATCTGTATACCGTTGTGATCGTCTCGTCGTGCAAATCTCAATAGTATATCTATTTCTGTATTTTGAGGTCCGGTACGCGACGGAAACGATGATGACGGTCCGTTGTAACAGTACCAAACTTGTGTTCTTTCACTTTCAATTGCTTTTCAGATCTTCAACGTGAATTCCAAGCAATAAAATAAATTGCTTTAATAGCTTCTCAATCAGTGTACAGCAGTTTCCACCCATATTGAAATCAAAACAAATGAAATTGGTATACGTTTTGTTCGTTTTGAACGTTATTTTTGAGATCTAGGAAATTAATAAATAAAGGAAACGTATAACCTGCAAGCAATAATAAATTGCTTTAATTGCTTTACTTGATTTCAGGGTATGCGACCGTTGATTTCGAAAGAAATCATAATATACAACGTATAAAATATCTAACCTTCATCTTCCCAGATCCACTTTCTTTTCATTCAACTTGAAATTTTCCTCTGCTCATATTTAGAGCCAACCGTGCTTCTTTCACCTCTCTCCTCTCATTCCTTTCCACCATAAAGCGTCGAGCTTCTCCACTTTCATCTGGCAACCATCCTTCTTCTTCTCAAACATTTCCACGCCTCCATATTTTTCGTGAACCACCCGCAACACTCCGCCCCTGCAAGCCTCCCGAGGCCGTTCGCCCACCATTAATTTTTGCTCTCAGGCCGATCCTCTCCCTCCCCGTCTTCCCTTCGTCTGACGCAACCACCAAGAGCCGCAGACCGAACCACTTTCCCCACGCCAACGCCGCCCCGTTCCCTTCCACAACCGGAGCCAGCGCCACCTTCCACTACCTGACGCCAATCGAAACCATCAGCCCGGTCCGTGTCTCCTCCTTCTCGTCCACTACCCGCCGCTTGCAACTCGAACCGCCTCTTCCTCGCTCCACTTATTGATCAGCCGAACACTCTTGATGAGGTATCGATGTATGTACTTTTAGATATAGGGGTTTATATATATTTCTGTATGTTTTATTTTTATTTACCAATTAGAATATATGTTATTCAAATATGCATTTGTTTGCATGCGTGATGTTTTCATATTAGTATAGAGTTGTAACTATATGTATTTTAAAATTTTTATGTTCTGTTCTAAATGTTTCTCAGAGCATACGTGTATAAATATTTAACACCATATTAGATTTTTGTATAGTTTTAATTTAAAGTTATACATATCATGCTGTGTATATGCATGTTGCATAGCTCCTAATGTTTGTAAGCCTAAGTCATTTATATAGTATATTACTAAGTTGATAAGTCTGCATGCATATCTCTTCATCTCCAATTTTTTTTTTGATATAAATATATCTAGTATGTACGCAAACTTATAGTCTGCATACTTTTGTTCCTTTTGGCTGTACATATTTGTGGTCTATATGAATGTTAGTTTTATACTTTAAATTCGTAGTTTATAAACTATACATAATTCCAAAATTTTGCACTTGTTCGTCTATTGCTGCATACGTATTTTAGGAAAGCAGCGTGTCATATTTTATTTTTAAAGTCTAATTTGGAAGCTATAAAGGTGTATTCACCTTTCTGTTTAGTCAGTAGTGGAGAAATATATCAAGTAGTTAAAGTTATTTATATCTAAAGTCTACTGGTTGCTTTAATTCCTTGTTTCCTATCCTACAGTTTTAAAAAATTTAATAGATAATATATATATAATTGATACGTCTGGGACTTTATGTTATAGAAGTTTAATAAGATATTGGATCTATATAGTTAAGCGTGTATATATAGATTTTGGAAGTTATGTATTTATTTTAAATTTTAAGTTGTATATGATTTGTATATAGTATATATGGTTATATGTATGTTCATTTATACCATCGACCTTCGTCAATCCGGTTTTGATTTGTCTTCGTCTATTCGTATGATCAGCTTGTCCATTGAACTCGCGCCAATCTAGCTTGCTTTGAAATTTGTGACTGGATCCATAGCTCATTTTATCGTCAAATCATCCCTAGCCTCAAAAGGTGAGCAATCACTCACGATTAACGTTCTTTTATTTATTAAATCTAATTTCAATTGAGATGGCAATTGAAATATGCTGCTGTTAGATTTAAATTGTTATATATGCTTTTATCTGTAACTGTTCACTTATGGGATATGACACC
This sequence comes from Allium cepa, assembly GCA_030765085.1. Taxonomy (NCBI): domain Eukaryota; kingdom Viridiplantae; phylum Streptophyta; class Magnoliopsida; order Asparagales; family Amaryllidaceae; genus Allium; species Allium cepa. The sequence goes on along the minus strand of CM060938.1, from coordinate 395,531,155 downwards.
ATATCCTATTGTTTATATTTATTTTGATGATATATGCCTGTTGTTATTTTCATATCTGTTATCACTCTGCAAGTTCTCTATTAGTATAGAAATCACTACGGGTTGAAATGATACATACCCGAACGGACTTTAGAACAGAAAAATTTCGTTATGGGTTGAAATGATAGACCCAAGCGATTTTCATTTAATTTAATTTGGGATTTCGAGTTGAAATGATATCCACCCGGATATATTTAGTGTACGGATTGAAATGATAAATATCTGTAGCACTGGACTATATGGTAGGAAATATATATAGACACCGTTGGTCCATATAAATATTTTGGAATTATTTCTATAATTTCGGGGAGAAATATATGGTTTAATAAATTTGATTCTTAGGGTACTTTATAAATGAAAATTTTATATGTAGATTTAGTCGTAATATTTGATTTAAATTAGATTGATTTAATACATAAAATATGGCTGAGTATTTATGTAAATCTATATTTCAAATAGAATTTTGTAATAAGTTGAATAATTAAGATTGGGAGATAAACTGGGTTTATTAAAAATGGTATGTGAATAAGGATTTATTTAATTAAATCGATTTGGAATTTTTGAATGGGAAATTTAAAGGTATGATTTTGCAACTGGATTTTTGATTTAAGCGATTTAATGAATATTTCACGTTTAAATAAAATAAAATAAAAAAATATTGAGTAAAATGTAATTTAAGGTTACTTAAATAATATAATCTAATGAGGGAGTATTTCATGACTAAACAAAAGTATGGTTAAATCGAGATCTATATGAAACTGTTAAATTAATCATTTAAATATTAAAGCTTTGAACCATATTGAAATTTAAATGGTTTATTTTGAAATTCAGATCTGTATATGAAACAATATAGTTGAATTTGTTAGTTAGAAACTAAATTGAACTTAAGTGAAATTTAGGTTGAATCAATATAGTTGGGTTTATTATTCAGAAAACAAAATTGAGTAATTTAGTTGAAACGTTGAATACTTAAAGTTTGAAATATATTGAATTATAAAGGGGTATTTTGTGATTATAAATCCAAATTTGAGATGTGGCTAGATTTAAATTTGTAAATTTAGAAAATTTGAATCGCAACTTTGAACGCGGTAAAATTGGAAATAATTAATGAAATGATATTGATTTCGAAGTATAAATTAAGTTAAAAGGACCACGGTGTTATAACGTATTTCTACCATGGAGATAGTTTTATGGAGTCTTAGAGGATGGTTATCCCAAACATCTTTTAAGTTATTTGTATTTCAGTTAATATTTCACTTGAGTTGGATTTATTTATATAAGAATGTTAATCCTGATTCGAGTGTTTTGTGTTTTGCTTTACGCTCGGGTCAGACTGAGTGATACAGCATTTGAGACTCACCTTCGAAGTTGGAGCTTTGCTTAAAGATCCAGCTATCTATCCTTTCAGTCAGCCTGTTGATTGGTTCAGAGAAGTCATCTGCGTATACTGGAGACTTCACTGCATCGAAGATATTCAGTTGTATTTTATTTCTAACTCTGATGTATATAGTAGCTTCATGAACTACTATTATTTATATATTCCGCTGCATTTTATTACTCTGTGTCTGTGATCTGTGATTTTTTTTACTATTTATTTTAAGTTTTGCCAAATTTTTATTAACAATTCGGTATTTTGAATTATTCAAGTCGGTCATGTACGGTTTTATTGTCGATTTGAATGGTCCAAAATAGCGGGTCATTACAGTTGGTATCGGAGCTTAGGCTCTAGGCAAAACTTAGCATATATGGTAAATTTATTTACAGAATCACTTTCGCTCGAGTTGAATCTTTTACTTTTGACACGATTTTCTTTGAATTTTGGAACGTCCCTCGGTTCCGAAATCCATTCTGTCTCTCTTTATTTATATTCATTTGATTCCGGAGTATCCCATAACTCCACTGAATGATCTGTAAAGGGGGTAGAAACTCCTTTACAATTGGCATCGATTCACCGAAGATTTCTGTATCCTCGGTTTACGATGCTGCTATATCTTGTTATGCCGAATTTTATATCGGGTGATCGAATGTCGATTTGTTTTGGAACTCCACATCGATTATATTCCTGAAGTCACGGTTGACCCGGTCAAGGTCGCCCGCGATTTATAGAAGTATATCATCGTCTATTTTGAATTGTATTTCCTCATCTTCGTTCGAGCTTTTCCACTTGTTTTGAAACTTCCTTGGGGCAAGTTTCCCCTTAAATTTTGAACCTCTATCTTGTTTGATTTTGGACTCCTTGAATGATAGGAAACTATTTTGTAGATGGAAAAATCGGAAGAGCAAAAAGCAGCTCGTCGAGCTCGAAGAGCACTAGCCCGTAAGGAACAGGAGGAAGCAATGGAGAAGTGGGAAAGGCTGTGGAGGGAAAGGGCAGGACCTGGTCCTTATGACCATGTCATCTGTTATCGATGTCAGGAGAAGGGACACTATGCAGCTATGTGCGGGAAGAGAGATGAAGGAAAGAAGAAAGAGGGCAAGCGTTATCGATCCAAGATCTTCTGTTTTAAATGCCGTAGTACGGGGCACTTTCCCAGTCGCTGCCAGAAGGTGAAGAAAGTAAAAGCTGCACCCACTGCATCAGTCGACCAATCAACCATTTTCTATCACCGCAGGCTGCCTGGGCATATAGCCAGAAATTGTCCTGTGAGGAAGTACGGAAGGAATGCTGCGTTTCCGCAGTTCGTTAGGGAGGATGGGCGTGTCGTGCATTTATGCAAGAAATGCAGAAGTTGAGGCCATATTGAGGGGGAGTGTCCTGGACCCGTTGAAATCCCATCCGGTAGAATTAATACCGATGCTTTGTTTATGTAGAGTGGTTTTCTGTGGATCTGTTTGTTTTCAGCAGTTGTCATGTTACTTTCGGTAAACCCTATTGTATCTTTTGCTTAACTGAAGTTCTCGAATAAAGTATTCATGTTCATGTTTTCGTTGATATGAAATTTGAATCTCTGTTTGTTTGAAATCTATCCTTAAAATTTTCCTTTGAAAATCGGGTATGTTTGCATTTTGAAATTGTTTTATATATCAAAATTATTATTTTGATTACTATGATTTTACTCTATATATAAAAAGTGGAAATGCTTTCGATAAGGATTATATACCTATATATAGAATAACATTTCTTATTTGTTTTGAAATAATTTGAAATTTTGAAATTTTTTTGTAAGAAATTGATTTATATAAAAATGATTTATAACTGTAAAGTTAAATTTGAAATTCGAGAATTGAATTCCGGTATTTTGAAATTGGTTTTAAGATTTTTGGAAAATATATAAAAATATAATACGATTTAAAAGTATTTTTCCGAATAAGAAATGTTTCAAATAAGTTCAAAATGAATCCCAATAATTTCGAAGAAATTTCAAAGAAGTTTTCAAGAAAATAGAAGTGCAGAACTCACTTATGTCGCTGGAGAATAATTTCGGTGATGAGTGCACGCATCATCGACATTGATTTTCGAGTTTCACAGTGGGGGAGAGGCCACTTTAATAGCTTCGCTATGCGAGTGATTTTGTAAAACCGTTTTTGATTTCAAAATTCCGAAGTAATATGATATTTTCGAAAGAAATATGTATATATTTGAAATGATTTAAAGTGCCGGTGTTCGATCCTCGAGTTTTTGATTTGACCTAGAATAACTCTATTTATAAAAATTAATTTCCAACTTTGGATTTGAAATTTGATTTCACCGACTATTTTGAAGGTTCGAACACTTCCAAGTCAAGGTCTAAAATTTTAAAACTAAGAAATTTCGAAGAGTATAAAATGTTTGATAAAGAATATAAATTTAGTTTGAAATGTTTTTGAAAAAAAATATAGTTTTGAATAATAGTTTTTCAGAAAGGTTAATTGGATATTTCACATATAAATATATAGTTTAAAGGTTAAAAAAAAAGGGATAATTATAAATTTGGAAACCATTTTTGAGTATAATTGATTTTGGGAAAATATTTGGTTTTGAAATTAAATTGGAATTAAAAACCATTACTTATATGGTGATTTTAGAAATGAATTTGTTTGACTTGAATTATTTGGAAACTGGGATAATTTTCTAAACCTATTATTATGGGAACTTTGAAATTGAGATATTTAATTTGGGAATTTTTTTGGTGAAATCATATATGATTTTGAAACTGAATTGATATTGAAATAAATTGAAATTTGAGAACCTTATATTATTAAGCACTTGATTTGGGAGTGGTCGAACTTATATAAAATGGATTTGTATAAGTATGAAATTGTTTTGAATTCTATTGATTTGAAAGGTACTCGATTTTGGAAAGAGAATTTATATAATCGAAATCTATATAAGTATGATTTGATATACTATTGATTTGGAAAGTATTCGATTTGGGAAAAATGGAATCCTATGTATATGGACTTTATATAAGTACAATATTTGAAAGTGATTTGAAAAGGTACTATATGATATATATTTTCGAAGTAAAGATATGGAAAGTGCCTTCTGCTTGATATCCGCTTTGTGGCCACATCGTGGATTCATTCTATCGATATTATTCTCTCCGATTTTTGGTTTTCCGGATGTAATACTCGAGTGTTCCCACCGTGGCGTAACCCATGGTTTTTTTTTTCTCTCGTGAATGCATAGCGCAATTGCCTGGCTGAGTCTTGCCTAGGGGTACGGATTGTTTCCTGGGGGATCCAGGCATAACCATTGTGTATCCTGCAATCTGTGTAGGTCGCGAATAGTAGCGCAAGTGCCTGGCTGAGTCTTGCCTGGGGGTACGGATTGTTTCCTCGGGGATCTAGGCGTAACCATTGTGTATCCTGCACTCTACTAGTCATCATGGAGTAACTCGCAGGGCTGTGAAAGCTTACGGATATGCATTGTTTCCTGGGGGACCCAGACGTAACCATTGTGTATCTGCGAACCATGATCGGACAAAGGTTTTGGTTTGGTTGTTTTGTTTGGATTGTACTTTCCATATCTGTTTTTTTAAGGGGTTTTTCAAGTATTTTCACTGGGTGTTGAAACGGGTCTACTAAGTACTTGAAGAATTATAGCTTTGCGCCTGATCAACGCATGGCCAGAGTCTGCAAGAACGAGGATAAACTTGTTGAAACATCGAGTTATAAAAGTATTTTCGAAAGGAAAATTTATTCCGATATAATAAAAGTATTATTATAAAGATACTTATTTTAAAATTATTTTCCAACAAAGAAATTTTGTGTTAATATTTGTAATTGAAACTTTTATGATTTGAAATTTACGATTCATGCCCAATTCTATTCTTTTGAATCTACCTTATCCTCTAAGTTTTAGTTGTTCCCCTATATTCTGTTTCCAGAATCTACCTCCCTTTCCTTTTTGAATAAAAAAAATTTCTTATTGCATATTACATTGTTTAATAGAAAATTTTAGTGTTATAAACATTTTGAAATTATTAATTAAATAAAACATATTTAAAGTGAATGATTTATGAATAATATTTGAAAAGTATCTAAAGACAAATTTATAAATTTATGAATTATGGATTTAATGTTCTCAATAGCTTCTTTGTAAATATATGTAATAATGTAAATAATTGTTTTCAAAGGAGTTTGAAAGGTATTAAAGTATTAAAGAAAATTAAATTTCAAATGAAGTTATCAAATAAATATTTCAAAAGAAAATTTATATAGTTTTAAATTAATTGTTTATCTTGTCTTTCAATCTATTTTATTTTTGGTTGTTCTATTCTCCTAACTCCTACCTTTTCGGGGACGAAAAATTTTGAGTGGGGGAGAGTGTAACGACCCGTAGATTTTAATAGTTTTGAATGGTTTTATTTAACGTAATTAATTGAAACTTTTGAGAAATTTTATATAATAATATTTTGAAATACAAATTTAATATTTGGATTACGTCTAATTAAACATAGCAGATTTTAAATTTTCAATTTATTTTATCAAAGTTTATTTCACCGTGAAATTCTATTAAATTCAAGCTAGTTAATAATTGCTGATAATAAATTTATTTTCAAGCCTGGATATTTTTCTATAGAAAATTTCTAAATCCTCTTCTGAGTGAGACGTCATCTTTCATTTTTCCAAATTCGGACGTCTACTGCTCCGCTTACCTTATTTCTGACAAATTTAGCAGCATTTTGGTACCAATCATCGAGTTTTGGTCGAATGATCATGCCACTGATATCTGTATACCGTTGTGATCGTCTCATCGTGCAAATCTCAATAGTATATCTATTTTTGTATTTTGAGGTCTGGTACGCGACGGAAACGATGATGACGGTCCGTTGTAACGGTACCAAACTTGTGTTCTTTCACTTTCAATTGCTTTTCAGATCTTCAACGTGAATTCCAAGCAATAAAATAAATTGCTTTAATAGCTTCTCAATCAGTGTACAGCAGTTTCCACCCATATTGAAATCAAAACAAATGAAATTGGTATACGTTTTATTCGTTTTGAACGTTATTTTTGAGATCTAGGAAATTAATAAATAAAGGAAACATATAACCTGCAAGCAATAATAAATTGCTTTAATTGTTTTACTTGATTTCAGGGTATGCGACCGTTGATTTCGAAAGAAATCATAATATACAACGTATAAAATATCTAACCTTCATCTTCCCAGATCCACTTTCTTTTCATTCAACTTGAAATTTTCCTCTGCTCATATTTAGAGCCAACCGTGCTTCTTTCACCTCTCTCCTCTCATTCCTTTCCACCATAAAGCGTCGAGCTTCTCCACTTTCATCTGGCAACCATCCTTCTTCTTCTCAAACATTTCCACGCCTCCATATTTTTCGTGAACCACCCGCAACACTCCGCCCCTGCAAGCCTCCCGAGGCCGTTCGCCCACCATTAATTTTTGCTCTCAGGCCGATCCTCTCCCTCCCCGTCTTCCCTTCCTCTGACGCAACCACCAAGAGCCGCAGACCGAACCACTTTCCCCACGCCAACGCCGCCCCGTTCCCTTCCACAACCGGAGCCAGCACCACCTTCCACTACCTGACGCCAATCGAAACCATCAGCCCGGTCTGTGTCTCCTCCTTCTCGTCCACTACCCGCCGCTTGCAACTCGAACCGCCTCTTCCTCGCTCCTCTTATTGATCGGCCGAACACTCTTGATGAGGTATCAATGTATGTACTTTTAGATATAGGGGTTTATATATATTTCTGTATGTTTTATTTTTATTTACCAATTAGAATATATGTTATTCAAATATGCATTTGTTTGCATGCGTGATGTTTTCATATTAGTATAGAGTTGTAACTATATGTATTTTAAAATTTTTATGTTCTGTTCTAAATGTTTCTCAGAGCATACGTGTATAAATATTTTACACCATATTAGATTTTTGTATAGTTTTAATTTAAAGTTATACATATCATGCTGTGTATATGCATGTTGCATACCTCCTAATGTTTGTAAGCCTAAGTCATTTATATAGTATATTACTAAGTTGATAAGTCTGCATGTATATCTCTTCATCTCCAAAATTTTTTTTTGATATAAATATATCTAAAATGTACGCAAACTTATAGTCTGCATACTTTTGTTCCTTTTGGCTGTGCATATTTGTGGTCTATATGAATGTTAGTTTTATACTTTAAATTCGTAGTTTATAAACTATACATAATTCCAAAATTTTGCACTTGTTCGTCTATTGCTGCATACATATTTTAGGAAAGCAGCGTGTCATATTTTATTTTTAAAGTCTGATTTGGAAGCTATATAGGTGTATTCACCTTTCTGTTTAGTCAGTAGTGGAGAAATATATCAAGTAGTTAAAGTTATTTATATCTAAAGTCTACTGGTTGCTTTAATTCCTTGTTTCCTATCTTACAGTTTTAAAAAATTTAACAGATAATATATATATAATTGATACGTATGGGGCTTTATGTTATAGAAGTTTAATAAGATATTGGATCTATATAGTTAAGCGTGTATATATAGATTTTGGAAGTTATGTGTTTATTTTAAACTTTAAGTTGTATATGATTTGTATATAGTATATATGGTTATATGTATGTTCATTTATACCATCGACCTTCGTCAATCCGGTTTTGATTTGTCTTCGTCTATTCGTATGATCAGCTTGTCCATTGAACTTGTGCCAATCTAGCTTGCTTTGAAATTTGTTACTGGATCCATAGCTCATTTTATCGTCAAATCATCCCTAGCCTCAAAAGGTGAGCAATCACTCACGATTAACGTTCTTTTATTTATTAAATCTAATTTCAATTGAGATGGCAATTGAAATATGCTGCTGTTAGATTTAAATTGTTATATATGCTTTTTTCTGTAACTGTTCACTTATGGGATATGACACCATATCCTATTGTTTATATTTATTTTGATGATATATGCCTGTTGTTATTTTCATATCTGTTATCACTCTGCAAGTTCCCTATTAGTATAGAAATCACTATGGGTTGAAATGATACATACCCGAACGGACTTTAGAATAGAAAAATTTCGTTATGGGTTGAAATGATAGACCCAAGCGATTTTCATTTAATTTAATTTGGGATTTCGAGTTGAAATGATATCCACCCGGATATATTTAGTGTACGGATTGAAATGATAAATATCTGTAGCACTGGACTATATGGTAGGAAATATATATAGACACCGTTGGTCCATATAAATATTTTGGAATTATTTCTATAATTTCGGGGAGAAATATATGGTTTAATAAATTTGATTCTTAGGGTATTTTATAAATGAAAATTTTATATGTAGATTTAGTCATAATATTTGATTTAAATTAGATTGATTTAATACATAAAATATGGCTGAGTATTTATGTAAATCTATATTTCAAATAGAATTTTGTAATAAGTTGAATAATTAAGATTGGGAGATAAACTGGGTTTATTAAAAATGGTATGTGAATAAGGATTTATTTAATTAAATCGATTTGGAATTTTTGAATGGGAAATTTAAAGGTATGATTTTGCAACTGGATTTTTGATTTAAGCGATTTAATGAATATTTCACGTTTAAATAAAATAAAATAAAAAAATATTGAGTAAAATGTAATTTAAGGTTACTTAAATAATATAATCTAATGAGGGAGTATTTCAGGACTAAACAAAAGTATGGTTAAATCGAGATCTATATGAAACTGTTAAATTAAACATTTAAATATTAAAGCTTTGAACCATATTGAAATTTAAATGGTTTATTTTGAAATCCAGATCTGTATATGAAACAATATAGTTGAATTTGTTAGTTAGAAACTAAATTGAACTTAAGTGAAATTTAGGTTGATTCAATATAGTTGGGTTTATTATTCAGAAAACTAAATTGAGTAATTTAGTTGAAACGTTGAATACTTAAAGTTTGAAATATATTGAATTATAAAGGGGTATTTTGTGATTATAAATCCAAATTTGAGATATGGCTAGATTTAAATTTGTAAATTTAGAAAATTTGAATCGTAACTTTGAACGCGGTAAAATTGGAAATAATTAATGAAATGATATTGATTTCGAAGTATAAATTAAGTTAAAAGGACCACGGTGTTATAACGCATATTCTACCTTGGAGATAGTTCTATGGAGTCTTAGAGGATGGTTATCCCAAACATCTTTTAAGTTATTTGTATTTCAGTTAATATTTCACTTGAGTTGGATTTATTTATATAAGAATGTTAATCCTGACTCGAGTGTTTTGTGTTTTGCTTTACGCTCGGGTCAGACTGAGTGATACAGCATTTGAGACTCACCTTCGAAGTTGGAGCTTTGCTTAAAGATCCAGCTATCTATCCTTTCAGTCAGCCTGTTGATTGGTTCAGAGAAGTCATCTGCGCATACTGGACACTTCACTGCATCGAAGATATTCAGTTGTATTTTATTTCTAACTCTGATTTATATAGTAGCTTCATGAACTACTATTCTTTATATATTCCGCTGCATTTTATTACTCTGTGTCTGTGATCCGTGATTTTTTTTATTGTTTATGTTAAGTTTTGCCAAATTTTTATTAACAATTCGGTATTTTGAATTATTCAAGTCGGACATGTACGGTTTTATTGTCGATTTGAATGGTCCAAAATAGCGGGTCGTTACAAATCAAGTGATTAGACAACTCAAACAACCAGTGTGGATGTGCATGGAAAACACTTGAAAAGAAAGTTCATATGCAAGCATTCAGTTTCAACATAACAACATGCATGAATGCAAAAAGCGTCAGACATGTCAGCTTCAAAAGGAACCCAACTATATGCAACCAAGATAGCAACTCACCACACAATGCAACATAGACCAGGAAATGAAATAACTCGAAGCAATTGGAAATCCAACTCAAAACAATCCAAGTTTTATCAATCCAGACCAAAATTAGACTCAATGCAACAAGGAACCAGACCACCAAATTGAACAAGGCACCAGGCACATAAAGATTCAACATATATGTTAGCGCTAAAATTGGCCACTAACACCCAAATCCAGATGAAAGCACCAATTCATAGTTATAGATCATAGATAGAGTGTATGTAGAGAGTATAAATATGAAGAGCAGTAAAAATTAAAATGAAAGCAGTAATAATAGCGGATTTATAGTGGTTCGGCTAAATCTGGCCTACGTCCACTCTAGAAATTTTCTTTTTTACTGATATCCGAATCAATTACAGTTACAGTCCATAGTTTTTAAAGCAACAACTGCAGAGTAGCCTTGACAGGGGAAGCAGAATGAAGATCCACTTTTTCGAAACCCCACATGCTGCATTTATACGCAAAATCTAAGTTACTGGGCTTCTTGAGTGATCCGGACCCATCAAGACCATAGCCGAGCCAACATCCTTCATCACGACCGACCCACTACGGCCGAACTTGATGCCGACCGAACCGTGGCCTCCGAACCCCTTAAGGCCGACCCATACGTCCCAGTTCTGTTGAAGCTGAACCCAAGCTCCATGTGCTGATCCGATCCTGGACCCAAGTTAATGACCGAGCATATGCGAGTGATGACCCAAAGCCTATTACCTACCGACTCAAAGTATGAATCGATGCCAACCCAAGTGCTCTTCCCATGTCAATCCCATGTTCATCATTCCAAGACCGATTCACTGACCCATCCTAATGCCGAGCCACACCACTACCAACCCACTTCCTACACAGGTCCACACCATCGAGACCGACCCACATCAACATGCCGATCTACTCCATCGAGACTGATCCATAGTGTGTCGAACCACCTTCAATCACCGACCCCTTAATTTCTTCTCATAACCTCCTGCTATGCTGACCGACCTACTACGGCCGAACCAAGTATGGTCGACCCACCTTAGCTTAACTACCTTGGCCGATCAACACATGGCCGAACGCTCGTGACCGACCAAATCTCAGCCCAACTGCGTTGGCCGAACTAGAACATGACGAACCACCGAGGCTGATCCCATCGTGGTCGAAACACTAATCCCGAACCATATCTCCTATGCCGATCAGGTTTAATTCGACCGAACAAGAAATGCCAGTCCATATTTCCTAGACCCAAGTTACATGCGATCCAGGTTTATCCAATCCAATATCCATCTTCCAAGCGCACTACATCATCCATCCATTCAGTCGACTCAAACTTATCATATTCCATCCTCAACAATCGAGCAATCGATTTAGTTAAATCCGCATGTCCACGGCCTTGCCAAAAGGCGGGTTAACAATATACGACATGTAGAACCAGACTACAATAACCAGGTCAGTACATTGAAATGCATACACACACATGCATCAAAATCGAAATTCACGTACAAGCAATTTGACTCGAAACAATTCAAAGCATTCAAGAGGAACTTAAAATCATATGTGCAACAATAAAATGTAGTCAGACTTCAACACCAAGGAAATGTGCAAACAATTTTGTACATTATGAGGCATGGATTTATAAACAACAAAAATGGAAGAAACTGCATAAGCTAACATACATATATACATGTGTGAACACACATGTATACATATATACATGCAGCGCATAGCATTTCAGTGCAGACTGCACAATCAAAGTATGAGCAAACAATTTCAATGGATGATGCCAGAGAATCAACAGGTTAAATGGAGGCAAAGAAAAATCACAAGCATATATATATATACATGTGTAAACAACATGTATACATATGCAGTGACAATATGTGATGCAGTGAAGCAGTAAGCGACATGTATACATATGCAGTGGCAATATGAGATATAATGGAAGCAGTTCAATATGCAAGCAAGGCTACAACTTCAAGCAGACTACATGATGAACACAAATGCAAGACTAAGGACAATGCACAACACCAGACATTCAGGCATTCAGTCACATGGTTCGGGGATGAACATGAGCATGCAACAAAGTCTCAACCAAAACAAAATGTACACACATGTAGACATATACATATGCAGTATGGAACGAAGACTGTGAAAACAAGTCAGTGTTTATCAAGCCAAGTTTTATCTCAAGTCCAAAAAATCACAGATTCAAAAAAGGGATTTCAGATGAACATGGCATCAAAGAGTTCGAACAAGTCCAGATAATATCACAAGTAAAATCTAACAACCCGAAGTCAAAACCAGGTGATAACAAAATAAAATCGAAAGAGTTCAGATTATCGCAATTTCAAATGGTCAAAGTCATATCGTAGAAAAGAAAGAAACAAAATCCAAAGCAAACGCAAGCCATGATAATCAAGCAAAGGAATATAAGAATTGAACCAGTCTAAACAAATCACACATATTCAAGTAAAATCGAATGGTCGAGCTAAATTATCAGACGAATTCAAATAATATATTCGAACGATATTTTAGGGTTTTATTCCCTATAAAAACCATTAACATCATCGGCATACAGATCGTCGAGTTCAAGCATATCAATGAGAATAAATAAAGGATATCGCATACCAGTTTTGTTCGATTCTAACTCGATCAAGAAGCAGTCGCGAAGGAACAAAAGCAATAGATGATTCGAGCCTCATTTCTTACAAGCATACCAGCAAAGATTTCAAGCATCATTTTATCAATTGGCGACTTCGACAAATCAAGAAACCCTAAATTATTTTAAGAGGAACGAACGCATTCATTTTTCTTAAAGCAAAGAATATGGACCAAGAAATAAAAAGAGAAAAGGGGGACAATTTTTTATCACTGCATTCTTTTCTTTTGGGCCGGCATATAATTGCTTTTGGGCTTTTAATTTTAAATTAGGGTTTCTAGTTTTGAGTTGTTTTTATTTGTAATTTACTTTTAAAACTTTTATAAAATTCTAGTCGTGTGACTAGGGGACGAACTACGTTGGTGTAGTTCAAGAATTCATAACTCAGTTACTGAGTTGTAGCAGGATTTTGAGCGTAGAGTTAGGTTAGTCGATAGCGGGTGTCGCAAGTTTATGTATGTAAGTGTCTAACTACTTAATTTCTAGTAGAAACCATGAGACAACACGTAGGCATGATTTTGCCGAAGCTGGGTAAATCTGTGTTGTTCTATTTCTGCTTTTATTATTCTACTACTATATGTGTTGCTATTATTTTATATATTTCTGCATTAATTTTTATAATTATTAGCATCACCCTATTCACCACCCTCTTGGGTGAAATTGATCCTACAAGTGGCATTAGAGCTAGGAACAAAAGCCAATTTTTCTTTTAAAAATTTGATTTTTCAAAAAAAATTATTGTTTTAAAATTTTGATTTTTTAAAATGGCTTCTTTTAATAATGATTTTACTGAAGGACAATCCATAGTTAGACCACCTATGTTCAATGGTGAATATGATTGCTGAAAAAATAGAATGAATTTTTTTCTAAAAACCATTGATGCTTGGAATATAATTGAGACAAGATACAGGACACCAACTATAGTGGTAAATAATCAAGAAATAGAAAAAACGATGGATCAATGGACAGATCTTGAAAATAAACTACAGATTGCTAATGCTAAAGCTATGAATTCTATTATACGTTCATTGGACCAAATTGAATTTAATCGTGTCTCACATTGTCTAACCGCGTAGGAAATTTGGCACACACTTGAAGTGACTCACGAAGGAACACTCAAGTTAAGGAATCTCGCCTTGCCATGCTTAGTAGCGATTACGAGAACTTCACAATGGCCAAGAATAAAAATGTCAAAGAGATGTATGGACGACTTTCCAATCTCGTATACAAATCAAAAGCTCTCGGAAAACCATACACGAAATTGGAAATAGCTCGGAAAATCCTCAGAGTCCTTCCACGAAATTTTGAAATGAAAGTTACAACTATTCAAGAATCAAAAGATCTGAAACAAATCAAAGCTGAAGAACTTATCGGAAATCTCACCACTTATGAGCTAGAAATTAAATTCAAGGAAGAACGTGAAGGAGGTGATACTCTAAAGAAATCAATAGCTCTTAAAGGAACGGCAGAAAATGATGATAGTGATGATGATGATGGAGCAGCTTAATTGGCACTGATAATAAAGGAATTCAAAAGGTGAAATCACAAATACGGAAATCCAGCTCTAAATCAACAATTGAAAAGCAGAATAGCCAAAGTACTAGACAACTCAGAAGATTGGGAGATTATATGTCACAAGTGCAACAAACCCGGTCATATCAAGCCCAATTGTCCTCAGGATCGATTCAGTCAAGGAAAGAAACAGAAAAGGAGAAGTTTTGCAGCCACTTGGGATGAAACCGATGAAGCTGATAAAAGCACTAACAGTGAGAGTGAAAAAGAAAATTTGTGTCTTTAAGGAGAAACAACTGACAGTGATGATGGCGAGCCTACGAGGTATCAAAACTTACTCATTCGGAATTACTTCTATATTTTCACGAAATAAATGGTTGTTTTGAAAGACTTAGGGAGAAATACGCTAAAATTGAATCACAAAGAGATAGTTTGATAGAATTTAATAAACAACTTGATTAATTGGTTAAAAACTATCGAAACAAGTGCCCTAAGTGTGATAAGTGTCCATCATTTGAAGAAGACATTAAAAGATCATAAATTAAAATTACATCACTTGAAAATGAAATTCTGATGTTAAAAGAAAGTGAAATTACTAGGAGAGAAAATTCTATTAAAAAGTGCACTCAATTATTGAATGTAAATAAATCTCTTAAAACACAAGTTTAACAATTGCCTACAACTTTAGAAAAATTTTCCAATGGAGAAAGATCGCTAAATATGCTATTAGGGAAACAAACCATTAATATTATTAGACAAGGACTTGGATGTAATCAATCTGAACTTGTTAGAAGCAAAATTAATCAAGTCAAATCTGAGCGCACAATTTGTAGAAAAATTGGACACAATCAAAACAATTGTTAGTATAGACCCAAAAACATGAAAACCATACCAAGTTGGGTTCTAAAAGGCACAAATATAAAATCCCTTAAAGTCAAACAAATCTGCATGCCAAAAGGAACAAATATAAATAGTCTTGGGTCTACACAAACATATTTTTCAAAATCTTTTGCCACCAACAATCATGGACCTATAAAAACAAATAGGTCATAAAAATCTCTTCTCGTGTAGGTGTGGTGGTAGGCTAATGAGTAACAACAGTGTTATCTGGATTCTGGCTGTTCCAAGCACACGCCGGGCGTCAAATCAAAGTTCTTTAGCCTAGTACAAAGGTGGCAGAATAACAATTGGCAACAATGAAAAATTATCGTAAAGGTAAAATAGGTAACGATATATTTACCTTGAAAGATTTATTAAATGTGAAAATCTGCACCATAATCTAATTTAAATCAGCCACTTATGTGATAATGAATGTTGATTATGATTTTGATTTATGAAAAATTATTAGCCAATTATCATTTTATGCCGAGAACACTATAAGTATCTCTAGAGTCTTTGAACTAGTTCATATAGATTTGTTTGGACTAACGATGGTGTTTTATTGCTTGATGATTACTCATGATACACGTGGATGTATTTGTTTATTTTACTGCTTCTGGATCTGACACTATGTTCACTAGTTATTTATATGCGTGTTTTTAAACTCAAATCCAAAAGAATTTCATTTAAAAGCTATAAAAAGGATTTTAAGGAATTTGTTGCAACTTCATGTTCTGGTCTATGACATCTAACAAATGATAATCTTGAGTCAAAGAAAAATTTGGATGCAGATTACACTGGTAATCTAGTTGATAGAAAAATTACTAGTGGAGCGTGATTTATGTTGAGACATTCAGTAGTTGCATCATTTTCAAAGAAAATATAGGCATATTATTCATTTCAACCGATTTTCAATTAGCAGACATTTTAATATAAAACCCCTTCCAAAAAAAATTTGACCTTGGTTTAGACAGTCATTTTAGAAAATTTGATTTTATAATTATTTTCGAATTTGATCTTAAATGATCTCACTCCTTACTGATTATTGAAAAGATAAATAGTGATTGAAAAAGTGATAAGTGTTGACGTTGACCATATATTATGATTTGAGATAGTATATTTAGTAAATTTCTTTAAAAATTTAAATAAGATTTATAATAAATTTTGATGGGTAAATATTCCATGACCATCTATATTCCTATCATATTTCTAACGACCATCGCTCATCAAAATCTAATATAGTATGTCAAATGTGGTATTTTCAAACAGGAAATTATTCTTTTTATTGTACTTATTTTATTTTTTTAATAAAAACATCTAAAGTATTCACTCTCATTTAAAGTCCTCACGGTTATGCATGGGTGAATTACTTGAAATATTAGTATATGTGCTTTCATGCTCATTTAAAAGTCCTCACGGTTATGCATGTATGGAACACATATCAAAATTGATTATTAAATATACAAGTTGATTCTAATCCTATTTAAAAGTCCTCACGGTTATGCGTGGTTAGAAGATGCTTGAAATTCATTTTTTTTAAATTAGGAATACTACTAATCTCATTTAAACGTCCTAACGGTTATGCATGGTTAGTACATATTCAAATTCCTGATATAAATATACCATAAATAGTCACAACTATATGGTTTTATATGCCGACATCATCCCTATCATTCTAGCAGAAACCTTGCGAGCAGTACATATGTAGGGTTTTGCTAAAGTTGGGTGAATCTGTGTTGTTCTATTTTTTGCTTTTATTATTCTGCAATTATCTATGCTGCTATTATTTTATATATTTTCGCATTAATTTTTATAATTATTAGTATCACCATATTCATCCCCCCTCTAGGGTGAAACCAATCCTACAAAGCATGCTAAAGACATCTTCAAGTCTTTGAGAAAAGAGAATTATGACAAGGGCTTCAAGTTGTCCTCTAAAATTAAACTTTAACTTGCACAGGGGAAAACTAAATTATCTCTTAATCTAAATGATGCTAATCTATCTTTGCAGGATCATCTTCTATCTATGCAGTTAAGCAATGCACACAAATTGGATGCAAACATGACCAAACAAAAACGCAGGAACAAAAGAGAAGAGCAGGGAGACAAAAATACTTCTTTCTACCACAACTTTCTGAAATACAAAACCAACTCCAACCTTATTCCAGCAATTCTTGATGAATGTGATCGATTGCACGAAGGTCAAACTGCACCCTCTAATGATTTTCTTAATCACTTCTCCAGACTGTTAGACAACAAAGAAGATTGGTCCATCAAAACAACTGGCTTTGATCCCCTTCCCTTTCCATCCCTTGATGAAGCCCCATCGATAAAGATCTAGGATAATCCCTCTGATGAAGAAATAGAAGAAGCTCTTTTCAACATTCCAAGATCTAGCGCTAGTGGTCCTAATGAATAATTCTTTCTTCTTTATTTTCTATTGGGATATTGTCACGAAAGATTTTCTCAAGGCGGTGCACAACTTTTTCAATAGTAATACAAAGCTCAATGGTATTAATGCCACTATCATTTGCATAATTCCTAAAATCAAGGACCCATCTTTTGTTAACCACTTCCAGCCTATCAACTGTCAAATGGAACTCTATATCCTATGCCTTATCCAAAATGGGCTTCCCCATAAATTTTATCAAGCAGATCGAAGTGTGCATTAGGATTGCTAGATTCTTAATTCAAATTAATAGCCATTGTATCGATCCGTATTTTTGACTATTTTAAATCATTAAATTTGATATAATTATTGAATAAAAATGGTTAAAAGTAAAATTTTAATTATTTTGAATGTAAGTTATTGAATATGAACTTGAATAAAATTTTGAAATAAACTAATTTCGAAGATTTAAGTAATAACAAGTTTTGAAAGGTAATGCTATGTATTGAATGTGTTTACAATCAATAGTCGGATTAAATAATAAAGGTTGAATTCATTAGATGTAAATAAATTAATTGATTGATAACTAAAATTCATTTAAAATCCAACATTGAATTTTTTTTGAACATTGAACAATCAACTTTTTAAATTTAATATTAGAGATTATTCGAATAATTGAATTCTGAATTTAATATGATTGATAATGATATCGAAAGTTGATGTAATTTTTGTTTAAATAACAATGAAGATTGTTAACATTTAAAATTGGATTTAAAAGTGAATAGTTAGAGATTGGAAATTCATATTATACTGGGACGTTAAAATAGCAATCTAGGGCACAGTCTCGAATTTTGATGAAACCAGTTCCATTGGATCGTAATAGTGTATTATTATCAGATTTCAAATTTCGTAGCGTTTGTAGTTATCGTTTGATCGTACGAAATAGAAATGCGTTGAAATTAATATCGAAATTCAATATAATAATTGGGTTAAAAAAACTATCTTCCCTATATGATCCAATTAGGACTTAAAACTTATTCCATTGCATTCGGAATAAGGGTATAATATTATAAACGCCTAACGGCATGCCTCGGTAGGGGTTCGAAATTTTAAGCTGCTTTAAACGAAATATTTCGAATTTAAAACAAATATATATATATATATATATATATATTCGCCTCAGCCCACATTCTCTTACATCAGCCACTCTAGTGCCTATTCCTTCTCCAATACACTTCGCTCTCTTCACATTTGAATAGCAGCTGAACTAAACAGAAAAAAAGAGCAAATGAAATTCAAAAATCATAATCTCACAAATTACTCAATAGAAAAATACGAAGTCGGTTTTAAAAATCTTTTTTAAGCTCGAACTTCAATTTGTTATGCTATTAGTAAGGCGCGACGTCATTTGGGTTGCTCGATTTTGCACAGTGGAGCTAGGGTTTGACTTTATGGAGTTTTGAGGCATTGATTCGAGTTTTTGATAGCATTTTTGAATTCGACAGATCGAATTGCACCTCCGTGCAAAAGTTTGTGAAGACCAATCGTTTATGGAGGAGGGAGACGTATAGCCTGAGCGTGTTTTCCTCCTGATGTCGCATTCTCGTGGGGTGCTTCGGGGGTGTCGACGTGGGGATTGGGTAGATGGAGATTCCGGTGAGAAAGACGATGCGTTGTCGTATTTTGGTTTCGAGCTTCGGAGCTCCGTGTCACTGCTATGCATGCACGCGTGTGTTTGGGTGGTTTTCATCGTGCACTTGTAGTTTAAGCGTGAAGAAGAAAAAGGGAAGAAAGGTGAAGTGGGCCGGGCTTCTTTGGTGTGTGGTATTATTAATAAAATAAATTTTGATTTAGTTATATTATATCGACGAACTAAAAATTTAATAACTCTCTCATGCGAGGCCCGATTGGGACGAGACTTTTTGCGTTGCGATCACGATAGCGAGAGCTTCGCAATGAAACTAATTTTAAGAAATTTGAAGCTTGTTAAAATTTTAAATCGAATTTCGTTCGATTTGATTCAAAATTGAAAACTCAAAATGAGTGTTTTATAAAGCTCACAAGTACTAGAATATTTTTATGATAGTTAAATTTGAAATTATGCAGTGATATGAATTTATTAGTTGTTGTTTGATAAATTTAATTGTCAGTTGAATTAACAGCTAAAAATTAAGATTGACATTTAAATTTGAAATTGAAATTTAATTGCCAATAAAACACCTAATTTAATAACTGTGAAATTGTTGTGAATTATATTGACTATTTGGATGATTGATTACGATGGATGCTTTGGGTTTATATTTTTGATGATTTGGATGTCCACTTATTCTGATATATTCTACTATCACCCTGTATATTATTTACAGTATATAAAACTGTAAATTAAATTATTTTTAATAAATTAAGAAATAAGTTGAAACGATATATACCTATGACACTGTGATTTGGGTTGAAATGATATATATCCATCCTTGAAATTAAATTGAAATAACTGACCACTTGGCCTTAGGATAGAAAACTATATATGGACACCGGAATGGTTTAATTAAATGATTTTAAAATTTTTGACTTGAAATTATCTAATTGATTTGTTTTAAAGGAGTAAAAGTTGAATGTATGGAAATCGAATTATTTTCGAACTTGAGCTCGAAGTGTTAAATTTTTTAATTTGGTAGTCAAAATTGTTTAAAAAAACCAAATTTATGATTTTGAAGTAATAATCAAGATATGATTTGAATGTCGAAAATTGATTTGTTTTAAAAGGATTGGAAATTTTATTCGTACTTCGAATGTTGCTAAATAAAAGTGATATAAATGATATTTCAAAATTTGAGCTCGAAATTGAATTATATTTGAAGATTTAGATTTTAAATTGGATATTGAAGGTGAATTGGATTTAAGTGTTTTGAATCAATATTTTTAAAAATCGAACTCAGGATTGATATAAGTCAAAATGGTTTAAAATTTGGGAATTGAGTTGAAATTAATTTGGGAATTGGAATTAATTTGGAATTGAAATTGAAATTAATTTGGAATAGAAGTTAATCCGAATTAAAATCGAAATTTAATCAATTTAAACGGAAGTGGAAATTGAATTGAGAAGATTTGGAATTGGATCAGTTTGACTTTTAAACTATTTCAAATGAATTATTTAATATAAAACTATTTAAAAGCTATCTTGTTAAATATACAAATTATTTTGGATTTCCAAATTATTTTGCTATACAAACCATTTTAATATTTAAACTATTTTATATTAAACTAGTTTAACCATTTAAACTATTTTTAACTATTTTAACTATTTAAACTATTTTAATTATTTAAACTATTTTAAAAGCTATTTAAATTATATTTTAAAAATTCAAACTAGTCAAGGGAGGAATGTTTATGTTTAATTCATGGATTTAAATTCGAATTGGGTAAAATTGAAGTTATAACCCAAATAGAAATTCGAAACAATGTTGGAATCGAAATCGAGATACTAAGACGAAAATGATTTTGAACTGAAATAGCATATGTTGAGTAAATATGATAATTTTGAAATGGATTTGATTTTGAAGCAAGTATGATATTTCGATATCAAGTGTGAACTGTTTCGAAATGTAAAAGTACCAACCAGTGTGTTAAATGACGCTTGGTTGTTAAAGAGGCTGGAGCCGGATATGGGCATAATATTTATCAATACCGGAATCACTTTAACAACTGTGTATATGGAGTGGTGATTCGAAACAAAGTTGTTGGATTTGGCGTACATTGCTGGATTTGAAGAAAGAGAACGATGATGAATAGCCTGACACTTATGTCAATTTGAAATGACTAAAACAGGAGCCGTACAGGCCAAGTGGGTTAGCTACCCCGAGCGGACGCACTTCTTCGCAGTACCATCATTTACATTGTGATTGATTGGTGGGCACCCTCCAATTTTATGGGAGTGTTGGACGCGGTAGATCATGGCTATGATGCTTTACCACCAACCGGAAAGGGTAAACTGGTAGTGTCCTACCTTGGGCATTGCCTCATGTGCCGTCATACTTTTATCCCTATACGAGACCCATACGATTTTGGTTTAGTGTTATCGAATCACGGCGCATTCCCATCCACCGATCATTTGATTGGTGTTTTATATGTAAACTATAAAACAATGCTTAAAAATGCATTAAGAGTGATCAATGTAAGACCTTAACACTAAGAAAAATATTTATTTTACTGATTAGACATTATATGTAGTGTATTCTACTATATATAAATATTTTGATGGATCTTTAAGAGATGGAAAACCTCGTAACATCTCTTGAGTTATTGCATGCACATTATACACTGGATAAGAGATGTGAAATCTAGTAATCATCTCCGATGCTGTTACACTCATGTTATATGCAATATCGATTTGACTTACATAAGGATATTTTAGTCCTGACTTGAGTGTTTTGTCTTTTCATTACGCTCGGCTCAGCCCTCAGTTTTTAGTTTATTAAAGATTTATTCTAGAGGAGGGAAGATGAAGATTTGGTATATTATACTATCATAATTCCTGCATCATGTTGTCTACTGTATTATATTTTTTATGATGTATATGTATAACTTTGATAAATACTGTATAAACTATAATCAAATGTATAGTAAACAACTTCATGAACTATTTATTTGATTATTATATTTTATCGTTCCGCTACGAGATTCTGCGTTTTTTCCTTCTTCCTTTCTTATTTTTCTTAATTAACCCCATTGATTATCTTTGTTCCGGATTGTTTAAGTCGGACATGTGTGGATTATTATCGATTTAAACCTTCCGTAATGTGGGTCGTCACAGCCGTCTAATAAGTTTTTTCCAAGGTACTTGTGGCATTTGCCAAGTGGATCCAATGAGTCCACATCTATTCCTTATTGTAATGGAAATGCTAACCATCCTACTGAAGGACAGATTCAACAAGAAGCTTATTGACTATCACCCCTAAATGCTATGAGCCCCCGATCTCACCCCAAAACTTATCCAAAATCCCTAAGTAACATCTTCCTTTCCCTTCAAGAATTCAACCATGCTACTGGCCTCGATATGAATCTCTAGAAATCCTCTATTATGGCATCCAAGAATGCGTTTACTGTGTCATATGGCATCGAACTCCAACAAACCGGTATCACTTATTTAATTGTTCCTTATCATCCATTAAAAATTGAACTCAGCGGTATTTGCAGTTATTTGAGAAAATCACTACTAAGATATTGCTATGGGCTAATAAATTCTTGTCGCAAGCAGGTAGATTTACCATCGCCAAATCAATCATTTTCTCTATGCAAGTTTACTATTCTCATATCTTTATCCTTCCTAAGAAACTGTTGATCATGATCGAAAGGGCTTATTAACATTTCATATGGTCGGGTAATCCCCATTCCAGAAACCCTATCCCTATAAGCTATAATAAATTGCTAAAACCAACCAAGCAAGGTGGGTTGGGTACCATAAATTTCGTCAAGTGGAATGTTGCAGCATTCTTTACCCACCTTAATAACTTCACGAATGACAAAAATCGATATGGTCTAAATGGTGCCACAAAAATTACATTGGAAATAAGGACTTCTAGAGATCATAGAAAAAACAAAACACTAGCTAGATTTGGAGATGTATTCCAAATTCTCGAAACAATCTAAAGCACCTTATGCAGCTGGCCGTCTCCCTCAACTCGTCTACGTCTTTCTGGAATGCTCCATGGGTTAGGAAGGGATTTATCATATCTGAAACTCTTTCCTACTATGAAAGAATCCAAAGTGGTATCCGCTGCAAGCTAGATCCATTGATTATTTCAACAACAGAAACTTCATCCTCTTATATTCTAATAACCTAAGAATTCAAGAAGAATGGCACATAATCCAGTCAAGGTGTCATTATTGACAGATTCCAATCAGCTTTTCTAGGGCCCCTCCATCCAAACACTCAATAAGGCTTGTCTACAAATTGCTAGCTCATGAGAACACGCTCGAATATGATCCTTGGAATTCTAAAGTTTGGGATGACTCTGGTGATCAAAAACAAAATTTCCTTCTTTGGAGAGTGCTGAAAAATGCGTTACTCACGCAAGATAAGCTCTGTCATATGGGTTTTCCAAATGTTTCACTGTGCTTGTTTTCTTAGAATGAAAACGAATCAAGTATGAATCTGTTTTTTCAATGTGGTTACGTATACCCAATATGGAAAGAGATTTTATAGTACGGTGGTTACCACCATCCTATTGTTATCAGCCCGCAAGAGTGGTTCAACATCTTTGTGGTTACACGATGGAAGAATGGCAAATATAAAGTGCTTCTCCTTGCACTGAAAACAGTAAATCCAGGCTGTTTAGAAGGAGAGAAACGTGAGGTTATTCGATAATATCTCATTTTCTTTAAAGGACATTTTGCTTCAATGTTTGTGGAATATCAGAAGGAAAGTCATATCCTAGAGCTAGCATCTCAATTCTAGTCTGGATGATAGGCTAATATTAAAGATGGCATGGTTTTTTTGTCTTTGTTGTTTCTCTTTTTTTACTGCTTGTTTTTTTAAGTGACTTGGTTTTTGTCCTCCTAAGTCAATATTTTGTATGCGTACATCTTTTTGTTTTTTAATATAAAGAGGTAAGGGCCCTTTATAAAACCCTGCTTAAATTGCAAAAATAATGCTGTTAAAATGAATGAAAGGATATAAAAAAGTTTATCCAATTTTCTCTCTTCATGCTCTCTCCAACATTATTCTCTTCCTCCCCCGTAAAATTTCATTATCTCCTTATCATTTCATGCTTTCACCATTCTTCTCTTCTCCTTTCCCTTCCTAATCTTCACCCTCCTCTACATCACTACTCACCATGACTAAAACTTATGATGCTCTCCAGCAAATCCGAGATGCCACCTCCACTCATCAGCAAGCCATTAACAACATCAATACACAACAAACCACCTATAGAAACCTACTACAATCACAACAAACTCAAATAACCCAAATCCAAAGCACTCTTCAATCTCATAGCTCATCCTTTGACCAAATCACTAAAAGCCTGGCAAAATCACAACCAAACCATGCTCCATATCACCATCCTCTTTCATATCATCAATAACATCACAAAACCATACCTCTTACACTAACCGCCAATCGCCATTACTACATACCCCCAACTTTACCCAAACATGACAATCTAAATGCGATATAACAATCTTCAATGGCACATTTCCATTTAATTGGATTTCCCAATCCAAATGCTTCTTCACGTTTCTTGCCACACCTGAAGAGCAGCGCAAAGATCTTGCAAGTTTCCACATGATGGGGCAGGCATTTACTTGGTTCTGATGAATGTATAGGAACCAACAACTTTCATCATGTCAATTCCTCACCAAAGCCTTGGAGCAGCACTTAGGTCCATCGTCATTCACCAATCCCTAAGTAGCTCTATTCAAACTACAACAAACTACCTCTGTTGAACAATACCAATGCACCTTTGAGAATCAGTGACCGCATGAAAAATTTACCATTTGATGCTTTGTCGAACTGTGTCATTTGACTCTTGCTACACAAACCATCAACCTTAACTGATGCCATTAATATGGAAAAATTGGTGGAAAGCCAGCAGTCTGAATCTCGCCACTATTATGGTCGCAAACTTCTTTTTTAAACAACCCACGCCTCTTCCACCAAACATCACCTGCAACCGTAAAATTCGTCTATATCAAACTCACCATACCTTATCAAACATCTAACTCTAGTAGAACAAGAAGAACTACAAGCAAAGGGGCTTTGCTTTAGTTTCAATGAGTGGTATCACCCCAAATATCAGTATGCGGTTAAACGAGCCCTCATTCTACTTGCAGACTGACCACCAGATCAAGATTGACCACTAATCGACCTCTTTGAACCACCTTAGGTCCAAATAGAAAACCATAGGGAAATCTCTTTCCATGCACTGGTCGTCTCCTCCAACCCAACATCAAGTTGAGTACAAACTCGCATCAACAACCAACCAATCTCTATGCTAGTAGATACCCCGAAAGCACAAATAACTATTTACACCTGCATGTTGCTCGATTTCTAGGCCTTAACCCTAATAACTACTCTAGTTTCGTAGTTACAATAGGCAATGGTGATAAATTATAGAGTCAAGGGAGTTGCATGGCAGTGGAAACAATAATCAATGATGTAGCGTTTTTATTAATTACCATATGCTCAATATTCTAGAGCTGATGGCGTCTTGGGCATTCTATGGTCGCATACACTAGGCCCAATAACTGCTAACCATGAAACATTAACAATGTCCTTCAAATACCACAACTAGCCCATAACATTAACAGGCCTCAACAATCCAAGCCTAAATCCGATTTCACTTCACCAGCTCAAAAGTTTGGACCAAACTTCTTCAGTCTCCCTTTATTTCGATCTATAGCCCATGTAAAGCCCACCAAATGAAATCCCACCCACTAATTACCCCTCACAATTACAAGAGTTACTTGATAAATAATCCTCTACTTTTCGACCTCCTAAAGGCTTACCACCACAATGTACAGTTAATCACTATATCTCGCTACTCCCCAACAAACCACCCGTCAATGTCCGACCATATAGCTACCGACATTTCAAAAAAAAAAAGAGATCGAAAACAAGTGCACGTCATGCTTCAACCCAAATTATTCAACCAACTATAAACCATTTTTCTACATCGGTTCTACTTGTTAAAAAGAAGATTGGGTCATAGAGATTTTATGTCAATTACAGAGCACTTAATGCCACCACTATCAAGGATAAATTTTCAATTCCAATGGTGGATTAATTATTAGATGAATTACATGGCTCTCCCTTTACTTCTCCAAATTTGTTTTACATAATGGTTATTATCAAATATGAGCGCTCCCACTAGACATTCCTAAAATGGAGTTTCAAAGTCATGAGGACCACCATGAATTTTTAGTTATACCAATTGGTTTAACTAATGCGCCGTCAACATTTCAAGCTACCATGAACGAGATTTTCCTCATCCATACCTTCAAAAATATATTCTTGTTTTTTAGCGATATACTAATTTATAGTAGTTCTTGGTCCACCCATTTGACATATTTACAAATCACTCTAGATATTTGATCTCGACATTAATTTTTTGTAAATGTTTCTAAGTATGTATTTGGATTAAATGGCATTAACTACTCGGGCAATATACTTTTAGGAAAAAGGGTTCAAACCGACCCTTCCAACATTGAAACTATGCTAAAATGGCCCAAACCCACTTTAGTTGCAGCAATCAGAGGCTTCCTAAGGCTTACAGGCCATTATTGGCACTTTGTTCAGCATTACGTAACTATTGCAAGCCCCACATCAGATTTATTAAAGAAAGATTCCACTAGTTGGACAACACAAACAGAGCAATCCTTCAATGGATTAAAAGAAGTGATGATATATGCACCAGTATTTCACCTTCCTAATTTCTACGCTCTATTTGAAATCGACATGGATGCATTGGGTTTAGCAATCGGCGTCGTCCTCTTACAAAGCACCCACCCAATCATTTATTATAGTTGTTACATAAAAAATCAACCTTTCAACTAAGTCGAAAGGACTTTCAACAAAGACGAGGGAAAAGAAGCACAACTCAAACCTTGCGAAGAAGTCGAAGGAATGCAATCGTCGGAGTTTGTTATCCCGCTTTTTGGCAAAGCCGCGATACCAAAAGATCGATCGAAAACGGAGAACAGTTCGTCTCAGAGATTGGTCATATTTCGTTTCCCTATGGATATCACTGAATTTTATCCGAGTCCAGATTGAGCTACAATTGATAGGACATGATAAGAAAGATCGTAGGAGTCAGCATCTCAAATTTCAAGTCAATCTGAGTTCATACGCTCAAGTTATGATCGATTCAACTTGGAGGGAAAAACACTAGTTTCGAATCCATCGTTTTAGGCGTCTTCGAATTCATCGCCAAACACCGTTCGAACCGATCACCTTCGTATCGATTAGCTTCGAATCCATCGGAGTGCCTCAGTTCGACTCCATCAACTTCGAATCCATCGAGTTCGTATCGATGGACCGCGTATCCATCAGCCAGTGTTGACTTCGCATCCATGGAGAAGTTGTAAAGCTCGTATCCATCGGAGAAAAGCAAGTTCGTATCCAGCAAGCATCGGTCGTTCGAACCCATCCATGAATCCCTGTTCTAACCCATCTATGAAGCCCTGTTCGAATCCACTAGGTCAACTAGCCATGGTGACGTGTCTTTCATTGGTACGAATGCGCCAAGATATATGGAGTCGAAGTGGTCAACTCGGAGCAAAACTCGGATCGGTTCGAAGTTTGCGCTCCACATCATCACAAGGGCGCGTGCCATCATCGATTCGAAACCATCGGTTCGAAATGATGGTTTCGAACGAGACAGCCTCTCGAGGAACGTCATCTCATATCGATCATATCTCTCAATCTACTGATCCAAATGCCACGATTTTTTCACAGAAGCTTGCATACATGTTGAAGAATTTCCACACCAAATTTCACCTCGATTGCATGATTTTATGATCGATTCGAATGGAGTTCGAATCGATGCCAAAGTGGGCCCAAATTTCCTAAGGCCGGGCGCGTGGGCCCCTTCACGTGCCAGAAGTGGTCTTCCGAGTTTTCAGCGAAATATCAGCATTCTACACCTATAAATAGAGCCCCAGAGCCAACAGAAAAGGGATCTTTTTGGACTCTCAAGCGCCCAAACTCTGCCGGATCGAGATCTCCATTATCTCACATCATAACTTTGCTACTGAATTCGAATTTCCAGTTGTAGCTTGCTGTTGATTGCTGTAACAACTTGTAATCATTGAAAGAGAATCAATAAAACACCAAAAAACTTCACAGTGGACGTAAGCAACACGCCGAACCACTATAAATCGCTTGTCTACGCATTTACTTTACTGTTGATTGGAGTTTTTGTCAGATAATATTCATTTTGAATCTATATTCTTCATTATTATCTCTTCAACGACTCCCGAAGAGTGTTGTGACCAATTTTGGTGCAAACACTTCGGTGCTTTCACTGAGAAAACCCAGATTTTCTCTTGCTCTTTGGATCTGATTTCGATACCGGATTGAATAAATCTAGGAGAGAGATCCAGATCATCGAATCCAATTTCCTTCCCATCTATTCAGATTTGCATAAAGTCTAGGAAAGGAATTCAACTTTCAAGATGGTTAGTACGAGAACCACTTCTAACGCCATCAATCAATAAGGATAGGATAGACAGGATCCTGCTCCACTACCTCCATCTAATTAAGATGCTACTGGACACTCGGAAACGTCGGGTTCGGTTACCCGACAAGAGTTACAGTTGCTACTCCAAGAGCTGACTCAGAGTCGGCAACAACTAGCAAAACAACTACGTGCTAATGACGAGCTGATCAACAAGCTGGATTGCCAGAAGCAAAAGAGATCTAAGAGAAACCACGCGTCTCGCTCCTCCAGCGAGAGTTCTTCATCTTCTGATTACCATAATCGATCTCCACGACCCCGACTAGATGGGAGTCGCATGCCAGCTACTGGAGATCAACCCACACTAACCGTTGGACAACTGAGAGTTGGTCCATCGTCCAGTTTCCAAACCGGACCTTCCTCTCGAGGAGGTGCCATCCCTCACCACACTACAGAATACCGCACTACTAACGTTGCGGCTGAACCAGGGGTCGACGTCCAAGATCAGTCGGACCTGGACCGTCGTCATAGCGGACGTACTCCTGAACCATACGTCCCAGAGGACTATGAGCCAAGAAGGCAAGAATTGGACCGTCGACGACATCCGGTTCGAACCCAAAGTATGGAACGCAATCATACTCCGGCGCAAATGCTGGATCTTTCAACTATGATACGTTAGATGATCCGTGAGAGCCAGGGATTCACAAATGACGATTGGGGAGTTTCCCGAAGTCACACTCCTTTTACAGACGATATCCTTACTGCTGAACCTCCACGCCGATTCAGAATGCCAACTCTACCCATGTACGAAGGAAACTCCGACCCCAATCAACATATTCTGAAATATGAATGGTCAACGACCGCTGCCAGAGCTGACGATGCAGTGAAATGTCGTAGTTTCCCCATATCCTTGGAGGGCATCGCTACCATGTGGTTCACTCGACTGCCACCTCGATCCATCTCTTCATTCGACCAGTTGGCCACAAAATTCGTTGAGCAATTCCGCATGCACGTCGCAAGGCCCAAAGATGTCAACACTTTGTCTAGTGTCACTCAAGCTCCTGGAGAAATGCTCAGACACTACTTAGAGAGATTCCATACTGCATGCGCGGAGATTAGTAATCCAAACGATAACTCCATCCTTATGGTATTGACTAAGGGGATGGACCCCGATTCTGAATTTGGCAACTGGCTAGCTGGAAAACCACCTGCATCATTGGACTGTTTCCACGCCAAGGCGGCCCAATTCCTGAGACGGGAAGATGCGAAACAGTCTAGGAAGCAAACTGATGCAGGACCAAGTACGGATGGGATCCAAAGCAATGTTGCAATCAAACAGTCCGGCGAGAGCTCCGGAAAAGTTCAGTTGAACGTTGAAAAAAAGAGCTCGGCGAAGAGAGAGCGTGAATCAAACCAGGAAACGAGATCAAAATCATGGCCCGCAGTGCAAGAACCCAATGTTTGACAGTTACACTCCTCTGAATACATCACTAGAGGACTTGTACTTACAAACCTGTGATACAATTCAATATCAAAAGCCTGCACCAAGACCGTCATCAGAAAGACAAATCCAGACGGGAAAGTTTTGCAGGTTCCATGAAAGCTACGGGCACAATACGAACGAGTTTCGTCACTTACAAGACCTCGTTGAAAAACTGATCAGAGAAAGGAAGCTGGAACAATTTATGCGGACACCGCAGCCCAGAGAAGCGGGCCCATCAAATCAGAACAATGAACCCAATCAACCGAGACAGGAGGACTCGACTTGTCCCCACGGAAGATTGGTGATATACGCCATCAGTGGCGGACCAACTTTCTCAGGAGCCTGGAACGACGAAGATCATCGTCATTGTCACACATGACAGGCTCACTCAATCTATGAATACTTTGCAGTTTCTTTTACATCCTGAAATTTGAATTTGTAATAAGGCACCGACTTTGCCATATTTGCTTATTTCAGCAATAAAGTACTATCTCTTCAAGCTAAAGCTGTGATTCACCGAATGCAACGTTCAACAATCACGACACACGAAGAGCTAAATTCCATCAAACAATGGAATTTATTCAAATAGCGAGTGACTGTGATACGACCGCCACTCACTAAGTGAAACCCTAGCTCGGGGGCAAGCCAACACATCAAAGGCTGAACTGGACCAACACACGACAGTCCATTCAATAACTCGTTCCCAGAGCGCGAACGGAATCCAACTTCCCAGAGCGTGAATTGGAGTATAAACATTCAATAACTCGTTCCCGGAGCGCGAACGAACTCCAACTTCCCAGAGCGTGAATTGGAGTATAAACATTCAATAACTCGTTCCCAGAGCGCGAACGGACTCCAACTTCCCAGAGTGTGAATTGCAGTATAAACATTCAATAATTCGTTCCCGGAGTGCGGACGGACTCCAACTTCCTAGAGCGTGAATTGGAGTATGAACATTCAATAACTCGTTCCCGGAGCGCGAACGAACTCCAACTTCCCAGAGCGTGAATTGGAGTATAAACATTCAATAACTCGTTCCCAGAGTGCGAACGGACTCCAACTTCCCAGAGCGTGAATTGGAGTATAAACATTCAATAACTCGTTCCCAGAGCGCGAATGGACTCCAACTTCCCAGAGCGTGAATTGGAGTATAAACATTCAATAACTCGTTCCCAGAGCGCGAACGGACTCCAACTTCCTAGAGCGTGAATTGGAGTATAAACATTCAATAACTCGTTCCCAGAGCGCGAACGGACTCCAACTTCCCAGAGCGTGAATTGGAGTATAAACATTCAATAACTCGTTCCCAGAGCGCGAACGGACTCCAACTTCCCAGAGCGTGAATTGGAGTATAAACATTCAATAACTCGTTCCCAGAGTGCGGACGGACTCCAACTTCCCAGAGTGTGAATTGGAGTATAAACATTCAACAACTCGTTCCCTGAGTGCGAACGGACTTCGACTTCCTAGAGCGTGAATTGGAGTATAAACGTCAAATCTATCGTTCCCAGAGTGTGAACGGATTCCTAAAAAGCCCAAATAGATGTGACTGACCACCCAGCGGCTAACTCCAGATTCCCGAAGCGCGAGTCGGAGTACAAACATCAATTCCACGTTATCGGAGCGCGAACCCAAACATACATGTTATCTCCAAGTTCCCAGAGTATGAATTGGAGCACAAATACCAAGTCAAAGTTTCCGTAGTGCGAACCGAAACATCAATACTAACTCCAAGTTCGCGGAGTGTGAATTGGAGTATGAACATCAATTCCAGGTTCCCGGAGTGCGAACCGTGTTACAAACATCGATAACTCTCAAATTTCCGTGAGTGCGAGCCGAGTTATTGATCTCGAATTATCCTAAGTCCCCAAAGCGTGGACATGTGCTTCAGAAGCGCAATAAATGTGGTCAACCACCAAAATACAAATGTTGTTCCCCAAGACTGGGGGGGGGGGGGGGGAGGTAAGTGTTAGTCACTAGCCAAAGTGTTATGATGTCCGAAGTTCTACTTATTCATCGATCACAACATATGACCGAGATTTTCAGACTTAGCAAATAAAACGAACTCCACTTGACGGTGAAAACGTCACAAGTACACCGGACTAAAAGCTAAACACTGCAAGTACTTAAGCACAAATGAAATGAGAATTGAAACAAAGAAATTGAATTTTATTTCAACTAACCAGAGACAAGAACTTACATGCAGAAAAGTTCTTCCAAAAAGAATTCCTACTAGCAGGGGTCGAACCTGCATCTATACACGGCCTACTAACAAAAAACAAACACCAGTCCCTATCTACCAAAACATCTACTTGAGAGGCCGATCTATTTCTTCTTTTTCGACCTTCTTACCAGTGGTTCATCGTCGGAATCACTAGGAACAGAAATCCTTCGTTTGGAGGGTTTCCTCTCCAGTGGTCGCTCTTCGGCCGGGGGCATAATGTCCATGTCCTCCTCAGAACTTGAACTTAAATGAAGGCTCCCCCCGGAGGAATTGAAGGGACCGAACCTACAAAAGAAGACGGGGCAGACACCCGAGTACCAGCCACAGAGCCACTTGGCAATATCACATTTAGAGGTGCTGGACTATGCATCATAGTCCTAACTCCAGCACTGCCCTCACGCCCCGCAGCCTCTATTTCGGCGTTGATCTCGGCCAAGATTTCCTCGTCTCGAGATGATTGGGCCTGGCTGGAGGCATGTGTGGTCTGCGTTACAAAACTAGAGGCCGACGGAAGATCACTGATGATAAATGGCAAGTCTGTGAAAGGGTCACCCTGTTGGCTAAGCATCTCACTCACCATTTGTTCGTCAAGAGATAAGGATCTCCCTGCGCCATCTCAGTAGACACCGCCGTCGTCACGACAGTCGTTTCAGTGGTGATGGCCTTTTGCCCTTGAATAGACTCCTGAGCCGAAGATGCAGGAGTAGTCTCGGTTACTGAGCAAAGAAGAGAAGGAGTTATGAGCAATCACTTCAAAACAAACGCTTTAATAGAAACACACTTGAGATATGTTCAAAGTACCTTACTCAGTTTGACTCGTTGACGGTTGGATGGCCTCAGAGACGTGCTCCCGAATGGGAGATAACCGCGGCTGTTCTGGGTCATAAGCAGACAGATTGTGAACCAACCACAGATCAGGCTCTAACGAAGGTGGAGCGGTGATTTCAATAACAGTAGTGTGATGCTCAACACCTGATCCCTCTCCAACCTCCAGAGATCGGCCACCAATCATCTCCGTCTCATGAGCAATAATAGCGTCATGGAGGATCTTTTTCTCATCATCTGTCAGCAACCGGTTTTCGGGTTCAAATCGGTCGACCGATTCACCCGGATGCGATTCCTCTTCCTCCTCAACTAATCGACCCCAAGCGCTACGGAGGTGTACCGGGTAATCTTGAAGCAAGGCCAAATTTCTGTGTCACAACACATTGGCGTTGTAAGTGATGAGCAGATCTTCAATATCGGCCTCCATCCTAGCCTCCGCTTGTTGAACTTTCTCCTCGATGTCCGCCTCAACTGCCTGGACCTTGGCCACTGCCGCATCCCGTTCAGTCCGGAGCATCATGACTTGTTCACATGCCTCCTGGGCTACATTGTTCGCATCATCCCTATCCTTGGAAATTTTGGCAAATTTGGACTTAAGCTCATTTAGCTCCTTCAGGGTTGCGTCCCTCTCGGCAGCGACCATGGTGTTTCGATGGCCCATATCCTCTACCGTGGCATAATGCTCACGTTTCATCCTATCCATCGTTGCCTGGGCTTCGTCGGCTTTTTTGATAGCCTCCATTTCAGATTTCCGAGAAGATTCAGCTTCAGTGTTTAGCACCTCAATAATACGGCTCTTTTGAGCTAACTCAGCCTGCAACCTCTCGACGGTGGCCCCACGCTCAAAGGCCAATGTCGACGCTTTGTCAGCCACTTTCGCCCACGCCTTGTACTGGGCATAAAAATCATGCATGTAGTCATGAACCAGCTGCTCGGCTTCCTCTGGGTTCCTTTTTAAATGAGGAGGAAAGATGTAGTTGTCAAAGAAAATGTTCGAAAAATCTTTCTTTAGCTGAGCAAGCTTAATTGCTCCTTCCCCTGAAATTTCCACAGGGGGCTGTTCTGTAACGGCAGCAGTTATTGTTTCGCTCCTAGAATGGCGAGATTCATGCCTAGAAGATTGAGAAGCCGACATGTAGTGCGAAGATTCAGAGGGACGGGAGACATGAGCAGGAGGTTGTATGGGATCTCTGGGGGAGGAGGAGTACGCGATCGGGATCGGCGCTTATAGCCTCTATCTGTATCATATCTTTCTTGACCAGAGTACCCAGAGCACCCCTGGTCATAATCCCTGTCCCCTTCTTGTCTGCGCGACCCATGATATGAAGACTTGCGCGCGTGTCGGAGACTCCCTAACATTGAACCTCACTCGGACATGGTATCTGCAGAGCAAAATGAATTAGGATTAACCCTTTGGTACAGGTAGTTTATAGTCAAAGGTTATGCAGTGTTGTGAAATATGTATGAATGTGCAACCCCCCGAGCAACCAGATGTGTCTGCCACACCAGTGGGAAAAGACTCGCTCAAAACTAAAGTTTCTAAAAGTTCTTCCAATCCGGCATCATGCTGCAGGGACACATCGTCCGGGATTGGAATATCGGTGAGCCCTTCATAACGAGTTTCAGTTCTCGGAGGAGACATCTCCGAAATTCTAACTCCGAAAGAGGATCGGGCCGTGACAACCGACTTCCATCTCCCCTTCTTAGTTGACTTGACAACGGCTGCCTTGCCTTTTCTCTGCTCTGCGGCATCCTGAGCTACGTCTGTAGGCTCCGACAATGGATCGTCATCAGTATGAGTTCTTTCAGAATCAGCCTCCTCGGCTATAATAACTTTGGGCTTCTTGTGCTTGACTCGTTTTTTCGAAACGGTCCTTAATGCCCCATCAAACTTTATGCTCTGCCCTCGTTCGATCAACCCGTAAGCCCGGAGATTCCTATCTGTCAAAAGCGACTCGATATCCCTATCTTCGCTTGGGACTTCTCGAAGTACTCGCACCATCTCCTTAAAGTGTTCGCCTTCAGGTCGTTGAATCGTCGCTGTAAAAAAAGGGAAAAACAAAAGTTTCGCTTTGACTGCAATTGCCTTAGTAATTATTTGATAACTCAGCTACACTCACGTCTTAATAACCATCGCCGGGCAAACCCCGGAGGACATCTGACATAGAACCATTCCGTCCTGTAATAACTCAACCTGGTCCAGGACCCAGTGACCACTTGGCAATTCCTCACTGCTTCCAGAAATGTGAAGGAAGGATAATCACCTCGGGTTTTGAAATTAAATAGATATCTGATCTCGGTCGGGATCAGTGGTCTATGAAGGTACTCCATGAAGACGATGAATAAACTGTTCATGGAAGCATATCCGTTCGGGTGTAGTTGAGATGGAGCGATCCTCAAAAAAGACAACACTTCCCTTATGTACTCGTTGAACGGAGGAAGCGTCCCAGCCGCGCACGCGTGGCGATTAAATGTTGTATATGCCTCAGGCGGGTTGTGTGGTCTATCATTCGGCCCCGGCAATAACACGTCATCCAGTGACAGGCCGTGCCTCAATCATATTCTCCCCGACATATCTTCAGAGATATTGGATTGAACGGAATCCGATGGATGGCAATAAAAGACGCATTGGGGAATTCGTCCGGAGCTAGACCGATGATCTCGGGTTCAATATCCAGAACCTCTAGTCTTGGAGTGACTGTGCTTTGAACCTCCTGCTGCTGCGAACTCGAGGGTTCCATGACTAGCTAACTCATGATAAACCATCGTTAGACGACAAAGGACCCGTGCGTTCCCCATTGTAAAGTGTATGAATGCATGTCGCACAGTGCCATGCATTACTTGCATAAGTGTCGCAGAGTTAAAGGAAATATGCAAACGACAAAGCTACGAAGTCCAGTTGTAATGACCGTCATCGCTGACCGTCATCACTAAACCGTTTGTATGATGGAAGTTGATTTAGATAGAAGTTGTTATGGTTCCATCGACGAGCTTCGAAAGGTGGTCAAGTATGCAGTGTGATTATCAAGTCCAAATATGCAAGAATGAAGCTCGTCGGAATCATGCTTAGAAAATGTTAAACTTTGGTATCCATCATAGAGGGCTCGAACCGATCACAGGGAACTCATTCGAACCCATCCTAACATCACTTCGAATCGATGCAGAAAGGCGCGCTTTGAATCGATGATCAGGTGTCAAGTTCGAATCGATCGATGAAGGATGACTTCGAATCGATCCTTGGTTAACTGGTTCATACCGATCAGGAAACCCTCAACTTAACATCGATCATGTTCGAATCGATACCCTTCGTATCGATGTAAAGTTGAGAACTTCGAATCGATAGCTGATGGATTCGAATCCATCGATTCGAATGACCCGTCAAGATAGTCAATCGGTGCGAACTGCGTCACCCCCATGAGGGCATCCTAGGGATCGATGCGAAATCCAAGGAAAAATGATGCCACCCCCATGATACGAACACAAGTCCATGAATCGATTCGAAGCTCCCCCAAACCATATCTGGTTTTACCAATCACCAGAGTGGCCAATCGATGAAGAAGAGGAAGGTTCGAAATAGCTTTGCCGTTTGGATTCGAGGCTAATTACCTAGTTTGAGTGATGAATTCAAGGAATTAAAGACTTGGATCTTGATTGATTTGGTGACGTGACGTAGTGTTTTCTCTCTGAAGCTTCGAAACGATGCAGAATATGAGGCAAAAGTAAAAAAGTAAAAAGTGAAAAATGGCAAACCCCCTGCTATTTATATGGAGCCTCGAAAGCAACCGAGACATTTCGCATCCCAGTTAACCCAACCGGTCACAACCAGTCAATTATCAGATCGATTCGAAATCGGTTTTCGAATCCATGCGCTTAAGGCCTCATCGATGCGAAACACACAGCAGGGCATCGAGTTGCATCGATGCGAAACAAAGAGTGGGCACATCGATTCGAAGCCCCTGTTCACATCAACAGATTCACAACTCCATCCACAACCTATCGATACGAACGACTATTTCGTATCCGTCATCTCCTATCGATACGAATGAGGATTTCGTATCCATCATTTCCTATCGATGCGAACTACTATTTCATATCCATCCTTTCTCATCGGTACGAATGAACATTTCGTACTCGTCCAAGCCATCGGTTCGAATGTCGGTTTCGTTCCCATCAAGCATAAGCGTACTCCATCCCTACGAATGTTGATTTCGAACCCATCAATGCTCATACTCATCGGTTCGAAATATTACATTCGTGCAACAAAAATTCGATTCCTTCAACCTTCTATATCGGTTCAAGAGAGGATCGATACGAAGGGACTTTTCAAAACAACCATCAAGCGTTGTCTCAACTCAAATTTCCAAATCGGTTCAGGAGAGAATCGATACGGAATTCAATGGCAAGCAAAACAGACAACGACTCATGGACGCACGACGTTAACAAGGGTCAAACTAACATATATGCATATATGTCGGACTAACATTTGATTTTAAACATTTACAGGGATCGAATACTCATCTTGTTACAAATACTACAGCCAACGGCTAAGCGCTATTATACAGCGATCAATCATATCAACACAAGGTTACAGCAATACAGAATACGAGTCTCAACAAAAAAAAGAGCAGTGATTGTTCAGAGAGAAATTACAGCTATTCAAAGCACGTCATGTTCCCACAAGACGTACTTTGGGGGGTAAAATGTTATCCCGCTTTGTGGCAAAGCCGCGATACCAAAAGATCGATCGAAAACGGAGAACAGTTCGTCTCAGAGATTGGTCATATTTCGTTTCGCTATGGATATCACTAAATTTTATCCGAGTCCAGATTGAGCTACAATTGATAGGACATGATAAGAAAGATCGTAGGAGTCAGCATCTCAAATTTCAAGTCAATCCGAGTTCATACGCTCAAGTTATGATCGATTCAACTTGGAGGGAAAAACACTGGTTTCGAATCCATCGTTGTTGGCGTCTTCGAATTCATCGCCAAACACCGTTCAAACCGATCACCTTCGTATGGATTAGCTTCGAATCCATCGGAGTGCCTCGGTTCGACTCCATCAACTTCGAATCCATCGAGTTTGTATCGATGGACCTCGTATCCATCAGCTAGTGTTGACTTCGCATCCATGGAGAAGTTGCAAAGCTCGTATCCATCGGAGAAAAGCAAGTTCGTATCCAGCAAGCATCGGTCGTTCAAACCCATCCATGAAGCCCTGTTCGAACCCATCTGTGAAGCCCTGTTCGAATCCACTTGGTCAACTAGCCATGGTGACGTGTCTTTCATCGGTTCGAATGCGTCGAGATATATGGAGTCGAAGTGGTCAACTCGGAGCAAAACTCGGATCGGTTCGAAGTTTGCGCTCCACATCATCACAAGGGCGCGTGCCATCATCGATTCGAAACCATCGGTTCGAAATGATGGTTTCGAACGAGACAGCCTCTCGAGGAACGTCATCTGATATCCATCATATCTCTCAATCTACTGATCCAAATGCCACGATTTTTTCACAGAAGCTTGCATACATGTTGAAGAATTTCCACACCAAATTTCACCTCGATTGCATGATTTTATGATCGATTCGAATGGAGTTCGAATCGATGCCAAAGTGGGCCCAAATTTCCTGAGGCCGGGTGCGTGGGCCCCCTCACGTGCCAGAAGTGGTCTCCCGAGTTTTCAGCGAAATATCAGCATCCTACACCTATAAATAGAGCCCCAGAGCCAAAAGAAAAGGGATCTTTTTGGACTCTCAAGCGCCCAGACTCTGCCGGATCGAGATCTCCATTATCTCACATCATAACTTTGCTACTGAATTCGAATTTCCGGTTGTAACTTGCTGTTGATTGCTGTAACAACTTGTAATCATTGAAAGAGAATCAATAAAACACCAAAAAACTTCATAGTGGACGTAGGCAACACGCCGAACCAGTATAAATCGCTTGTCTATGCATTTACTTTACTGTTGATTAGAGTTTTTGTTAGATAATATTCCTTTTGAATCTATATTCTTCATTATTATCTCTTCAACGACCCCCGAAGAGTGTTGTGACCAATTTTGGTGCAAACAGAGTCCATTAGCATCAAACATTTCGAAGGAGTATCCAAGGTGTTCTTACCTTTCGAAGGGGATAAAGAAGTCAAAAAAGTGCAAGAAACAAAATAGCGACCTTTCCGAAAGCATAGCAAGCACTTTCAAACCAGTTAAAGCACATCCAGGTTACCTTCCGACAATGATGAAAGGTTTATAAAGAAAGCAGCATTCACAAGTCAACAAATAATGAAAAACAACTTTTCCACATTATTTGAAGAAGAGCGACCTTCTGACAATGTCGAAAGGTTCACAATAAACAAGAGAAGAGCAACCTTTCGACAATTTCGAAAGGTTCATAATAATTAAATGAGAAACAACCTTCTGACAAATTCAAAAGGTTCATGAAGATAGAAAGAGAAGCAAACCTTTCAACAAAGCCAAAGGGTTCGCAGCTACATATAAAAGGGAGACCTTCCGACCCAGTCGAGAGCATAGAGTCGAAAGGGTAGCCGCCTGCATCTACAAATAAGACTGGAGTGGTCTTGTTTTGGGGATACACATTCTCTCTTTTAATATTGTATTTTCTCAATCTAGAGGTTGTAACCCTAATTAGGTAATAATTCAGGGATTTAATAAAACAGAGTTTTTCATGAATACAAAGGGAAGTCTTGTGTTCAATTAATTACTCTATTGTTTTGCTTAAGCTTTGTCAGATTAACAGTTAATTTCTAGTTCAATACCATCGAAAGGTTCCCGCCATCAAGGTCGACAACACTTCGAATTCAATTAGCGATTGCAACCTTTTGAGGCCTTCAACCTTATAGCTTAAGCAAACTAGTCAGGGGAGGAATGTTTATGTTTAATTCATGGATTTAAATATGAATTGGGTTAACTTGAAGTTATAACCCAAATAGAAATTTGAAACAATTTTGGAATCGAAATCGAGATACTAAGACGAAAATGATTTTGAACCGAAATAGCATATGTTAAGTAAATATGATAATTTCGAAATGGATTTGATTTTGATGAAAATATGATATTTTGATATCAAGTGTGAACTATTTCGAAATGTAAAAGTACCAACTTGTGTGGTAAATGACGTTTGGTTGTTAAAGAGGCCGGAGCCGGATATGGGCATAATATTTATCAATACCGGAATCACTTTAACAACTGTGTATGTGGAGTGATGATCCAGAACAAAGTTATTGGATTTGGCGTACATTGCTGGATTTGAAGAAAGAGAACGATGATGAATAGCCTGACACTTATGTCAATTTGAAATGACTAAAACAGGAGCCGTACAGGCCAAGTGGGTTAGCTACCCCGAGCGGACGCACTTCGTCATAGTACCATCATTTACATTGTGATTGATTGGTAGGCACCCTCCGATTATATGGGAGTGTTGGACGCAATAGGCGATCATGGCTATGATGCTTTACCACCAACCGGGAAGGGTAAACTGGTAGTATCCTACCTTGGGCATTGCCTCACGGGCCTTGTCATACTTTTATCCCTATACGAGACCCATACGATTTTGGTTTAGTGTTGTCGAATCACGACGCATTCCCATCCACCGATCATTTAATTAGTGTTTTATATGCAAACTATACAACAATGCTTAAAAATGCATTAAGCGTGATCAATGTAAAACCTTAACACTAAGAAAAATATTGATTTTACTGATTAGACATTATATGTAGTGTATTCTACTATATATAAATA
The DNA here is from genome assembly GCA_030765085.1 of Allium cepa. NCBI lineage: Eukaryota > Viridiplantae > Streptophyta > Magnoliopsida > Asparagales > Amaryllidaceae > Allium > Allium cepa. Next base: position 395,490,000 of record CM060938.1, on the reverse strand, counting down.
TTTTGATGGATCCTTAAGAGATGGAAAAACCCGTAACATCTCTTGAGTTATTGCATGCACGTTACACACTGGATAAGAGATGTGAAAAATCCGTAATCATCTCCGACGCCGTTACACTCATGTTATATGCAATATTGATTTCACTTATATAAGGATATTTTAGTCCTGACTCGAGTGTTTTGTCTTTTCATTACGCTCTCTCAGCTCTGATTTTTTAGCTTATTGAAGATTTATTCTAGAGGAGCGAAGATGAAGATTTGGTAAATTATTAATATTATTATTCCTGCATCATGTTGTCTGCTGTATTATATTTTGTTCTGATGTATATGTATAACTTTGATAAATATTGTATAAACTATAATCAAATGTGTAGTAAACAACTTCATGAACTATTTATTTGATTATTATATTTTATCGTTCTGCTATGAGATTCTGTAAAAAAAAATTCTTCCTTTCTTATTTTACTTAATTAACCCCATTGATTATCTATGTTCTAGATTGTTTAAGTCGGACATGTGTGGATTATTATCGATTTAAACCTTCCGTAATGTGGGTCGTCACAGCCGTCTAATAGGTTTTTTCCAAGGTACTTGTGGCATTTGCCAAAGGGATCTAATGAGTCCACATATATTCCTTATTGTAATGGAAATGCTAACTATTCTACTGAAGGATAGATTCAATAAGAAGCTTATTGACTATCACCCCTAAATGCTATGAGCCCCCGATCTTATCTTTACATTTTGCGGATGATCTTAGGCATTTTCCAAAACTTATCCAAAATCCCTAAGTAACATCTTCCTTTCCCTTCAAGAATTCAACCATGCTACTGGCCTCGATATGAATCTCTAGAAATCCTCTATTATGGCATCCAAGAATGCGTTTGCTGTGTCATATGGCATCAAACTCCAACAAACCGGTATCACTTATTTAAGTGTTTCCTTATCATCCATTAAAATTTGAACTCAGCGGTATTTGCAGTTATTTGAGAAAATAGCTACTAAGATATTGCTATTGGCTAATAAATTCTTGTCGCAAGCAGGTAGATTTACCATCGCCAAATCAATCATTTTCTCTATGCAAGTTTACTATTGTCATATCTTTATCCTTCCTAAGAAACTGTTGATCATGATCGAAAGGGCTTATTAACATTTCGTATGGTCGGGTAATCCCCATTCCAGAAACCCTATCCCTATAAGCTATAATAAATTGCTAAAACCAACCAAGCAAGGTGGGTTGGGTACCATAAATTTCGTCAAGTGGAATGTTGCGGCATTCTTTACCCACCTTAATAACTTCACGAATGACAAAAATCGATATGGTCTAAATGGTGCCACAAAAATTACATTGGAAATAAGGACTTCTAGAGATCATAGAAAAAATAAAACACTAGCTAGATTTGGAGATGTATTCCAAATTCTCGGAACAATCTAAAGCACCTTATGCAGCTGGCCGTCTCCCTCAACTCGTCTACATCTTTCTGGAATGCTCCATGGGTTAGGAAGGGATTTATCATATCTGAAACTCTTTCCTACAATGAAAGAATCCAAAGTGGTATCCCGCTGCAAGCTAGATCCATTGATTATTTCAACAACAGAAAATTCATCCTCTTATATTCTAATAACTTGAGAATTCAAGAAGAATGGCACATAATCCAGTCACGGTGTCATTATTGATAGATTCCGATCAGCTTTTCTTGGGCCCCTCCATCCAAACACTCACTAAGGCTTGTCTATAAATTGCTAGCTCATGAGAACATGCTCGAATATGATCCTTGGCATTCTAAAGTTTGGGATGACTCTGATGATCAAAAACCAAATTTTCTTCTTTGGAGAGTGCTGAAAAATGCGTTACTCATGCAAGATAAGCTCTGCCATATGGGTTTTACAAATTTTTCACTGTGCTTGTTTTGTTAGAATGAAAATGAACCAAGTATGAATCTGTTTTTTCAATGTGGTTACGTATACCCAATATGGAAAGAGATTTTATAGTACGGTGGTTAGCACCATCCAACTGTTATCAGCCCTCAAGAGTGGTTGAACATCTTTGTGGCTACACGATGGAAGAATGGAAAATATAAAGTGCTTCTCCTTGCACTGAAAACAGTAAATCCAGGCTGTTTAGAAGGAGAGAAACGGGAGGTTATTCGATAATATCTCATGTTCTTTGAAGGAAATTTTGCTTCAATGTTTGTGGAATATCAGAAGGAAAGTCATATCCTAGAGCTAGCATCTCAATTCTAGTCTGGATGATAGGCTAATATTAAAGATGGCATGGTTTTTTTGCCTTTGTTGTTTCTCTTTTTTTACTGCTTGTTTTTTTAAGTGACTTGGTTTTTGTCCTCCTAACTCAATACTTTGTATGCATATATCTTTTTGATTTTAATTTAAAGAGGTAAGGGCCCTTTATAAAACCCTGCTTAAATTGCAAAAATAATGCTGATAAAATGAATGAAAGGATATAAAAAAGTTTATCCAATTTTCTCTCTTCATGCTCTCTCCAACATTATTCTCTTCCTCCCCCTATAAAATTTCATTATCTCCTTATCATTTCATGCTTTCACCATTCTTCTCTTCTCCTTTCCCTTCTTAATCTTCACCCTCCTCTGCATCACTACTCACTATGACTAAAACTTATGATGCTCTCCAGCAAATCCGAGATACCACCTCCACTCATCAGCAAGCCTTTAACAACATCAATACACAACAAACCACCCATAGCAACCTACTACAATCACAACAAACTCAAATAACCCAAATCCAACCCACTCTTCAATCTCATAGCTCATCCTTTGACAAAATCACTAAAAGCCTGGCTAAAATCACAACCAAACCATGCTCCATAGCACCATCCTCTTTCATATCATTAATAACATCACGAAACCATACCTCTCACACTAACCGCCAATTGCCATTACTACCTACCCCCAACTTTACCCAAATATGACAATCCAAATGCGATATAACAATCTTCAATGGCTCATTTCCATTTAATTGGATTTCCCAATCCAAATGCTTCTTCATGTTTCTTGCCACACCTGAAGAGCGGCGCAAAGATCTTGCAAGTTTCCACATGATGTGGCAGGCATTAACTTGATTCTGATGAATGTATAGGAACCAACAACTTTCATCATGTCAATCCCTTACCAAAGCCTTGGAGCAGCATTTAGATCCATCGTCGTTCACTAATCCCTAAGTAGCTCCATTCAAACTACAACAAACTACCTCTGTTGAACAATACCAATGCACCTTTGAAAATCAGTAACCACATAATAAATTTACCATTTGATCCTTCGTCGAACTGTATCATTTGACTCTTGCTACACAAACCATCAACCTTAACTGATGCCATTAATATGGAAAAATTGGTGGAAAGCAAGCAGTCCGAATCTCGCCACTATTATAGCCGTAACCTTCCCTTCAAACAATCCACACTTCTTCCACCAAACATCACCTGCTACCCTAAAATTCCTCTATATCAAACTCACCATACCTTATCAAATATCTAGCTCTAGTAGAACAAGAAGAACTACAAGCAAAGGGGCTTTGCTTTAGTTACAATGAGTGGTATCGCCCCAAATATCAGTATGCGGTTAAACGAGCCCTCATTCTACTTGCAGACTGACCACCAGATCCAGATTGACCACTAATCGACCTCTTTGAACCACCTTAGATCCAAATAAAAAACCATAGGGAAATCTCTTTCCATGCACTGGTCGTCTCCTCCAACCCAACATCAAGTTGAGTATAAACTCGCATCAACAACCAACCAATCTCTATGCTAGTAGACACCCCGAAAGCACAAATAACTATTTATACCTGCATGTTGCTCGATTTCTACACCTTAACCCTAATAGCTACTCTAGTTTCATAGTTACAATAGGCAATGGTGATAAATTATAGAGTCAAGGGAGTTGCATGGTAGTGGAAACAATAATCAATGATGTAGCGTTTTTATTAATTACCATATGCTCAATATTCTGGAGCTGATGGCGTCTTGGGCATTCTATGGTCGCATACACTAGGCCCAATAACTACTAACCATGACACAATAACAATGTCCTTCAAATACCACAACTAGCCCATAACATTAACATGCCTCAACAATCCAAGCCTAAATCCAATTTCACTTAACCAACTCAAAAGTTTGGACCAAACATCTTCAGTCTCCCTTTATTTCGATCTACATCACATGTAAAGCCCACCAAATGAAAGCCTACCCACTAATTACCCCTCACAATTACAAGAGTTACTTAATAAATACTCCACTATTTTTCAACCACCTAAAGGCCTACTACCACAAGTTAATCACCATATCTCGCTACTCCCCAAAAAACCATCCGTCAATGTCCGACCATATAGCTACCGACATTTCCAAAAAAAAAAGACCATAAACAAGTGCCCGACATGCTTCAACCCAAATTATTCAACCATCTACAAGCCATTTTTCTACATCGGTTCTACTTGTTAAAAACAAGGTTGGGTCATAGAGATTTTATGTCAATTGCAGAGCACTTAATGCCACCACTATCAAGGATAAATTTTCAATTCCAATAGTGGATTAATTATTAGATGAATTACATGGTTCTCCCTTTACTTCTCCAAATTTGTTTTACATAGCGGTTATTATCAAATATGAGCGCACCCACCAGACATTCCTAAAATGGAGTTTCGAACTCATGAGGACCACTATGAATTTTTAGTTATACCAATTGGTTTAACTAATGCACCGTCAACATTTCAAGCTACTATGAATGAGATTTTCGTCATCCGTACCTTCAAAAATATATTCTATTTTTAGCGATGTACTAATTTATAGTAGTTCTTGGTCCACCCATTTGACATATTTACAAATCACTCTAGATATTTGATCTCGACATCAATTTTTCGTAAATGTTTCTAAGTATGTATTTGGATTAAATGGCATTAACTACTCGGGCCATATACTTCTAGGAAAAAGGGTTCTAACCGACCCTTCCAACATGGAAACTATGCTAAAATGGACCAAACCCACTTTAGTTGCATCCACCAGAGGCTTCCTAAGCTTACAGGCCATTATTGGCACTTTTTTCAACATTACGTAACTATTGCAAGCCCCTCATCAGATTTATTAAAGAAAGATTCCACTAGTTGGACAACACAAGCAGAGCAATCCTTCAATGGATTAAAAGAAGTGAAGATATATGCACCAATATTTCACCTTCCTGATTTCTCTACTCTATTTGAAATCGACATGGATGCATTGGGTTTAGCAATCGGCGCCGTCCTCTTACAAAGCAACCACCCAATCGTTTATTATAGTTGTTACATAAAAAATCAACCTTTCAACAAAGACAAGGGAAAAAAAGCACAACTCAAACCTTGGGAAGAAGTCGACGGGATGCAGTCGTCGGGGTCCATTAGCATCAAACGTTTCGAAGGATTTGAAAGGTTCCATCTCTAGTATCCAAGGTGTTCTTACCTTTCGAAGGGGATGAAGAAGTCAAAAAAAGTGCAAGCAACAAAATAGTGACCTTTCTGAAAGCATAATAAGCTATTTCGAACCAGTTAAAGCACATCTAGGTTACCTTCCGACAATGATGAAAGGTTTATAAAGAAAGCAGAATTCACAAGTCAACAAATAATGAAAGACGACCTATCGACATTATTGAAGAAGAGCGACCTTCTGACAATGTCGAAAGGTTCACAATAAACAAGAAAAGAGCAACCTTTCGATAATTTCGAAAGGTTCATAATAATTAAATGAGGAACAACCTTCTGACAAAGTCGAAAGGTTCATGAAGATAGAAAGAGAAGCAAACCTTTAAACAAAACCAAAAGGTTCACAGTTACATATTAAAGGGAAACCTTCCGACCCAGTCGAGATCACGGAGTCGAAAGGGTGGCCGCCTGCATCTACAAATAAGACCGGAGAGGTCCTGTTTTGGGGATACACATTCTCTCATTCTAATCTTGTATTTTCTCAATCAAGAGGTTGTAACCCTAATTAGGTAATAATTTAGGGATTTAATAAAACAGAGTTTGTCATGAATACAAAGGGAAGTCTTGTGTTCAATTAATTACTCTATTGTTTTGCTTAAGCTTTGTCAGATTAACTGTCGATTTCTAGTTCAATACCACCAAAAGGTTCCTACCGACAAGATCGACCACACTTCGGATTCAATTAGCGACTGCAACCTTTCGAGGCCTTCAACCTTATAGCTTAATCCTTTCGACAAGGTCATGAGCGCTTGTGCTGTAAAATATCAATAACCTTTCGAATATATAATCCAAGTGGTCCAACCTTTCGACTTGATCGAATACAGTCGTTTGAGTATAAATATCTAGGTTTACAAGGCTTATTCCATAAGGATCCATTCCCATACCTTTCGACAAAGATCAAAATGACCTTATAAGTAATCTAACCTTTCAACAAGATGGAAAGCTTCTGCATATCTCCAAAAGAGTCTAATACTTTACTTAAACTCAAAGAAGGCAATCATCCTAACCTTTCGATGAGACAAAATCCGACCTATGTAGGACAAATTCAAAGGAATTCAATCTAAATCTAGAAGGAAACTCTTGAAGAGAATCTCACACTAACTCAATAAAGCTGAAAGGTTTCATAACCAAGCACCTAAACCTTTCGACGACATCGAAAGGTCTGATTCAAAAGATATTTACAAGTGAAAATACAAAGGCAATCCCTAAGGATATTAATCCCTCCATTCAAATCAGACTAATAACACTACTTGGAACAAATTTAGGGTGTTTGCAAGAACTCTTGTTAACATTTTTGTAAAGGCAATGCCTAAGGATATCAATCCCTTCATTTAAATCAGACTAATCCCACTACCTGGAACAACTTTGAGGCGTTGACAAGATATCTTATTAACATTTTTGGCACTAGAAGGAGAGCTTGAACCTTCGACCATACTGAATTTTCCACCTACTCTTCTACTTGGTTAAATCTCTTAAGACTTATCAGCTCCTCTTTTTGGACAAGAAGGGATCTATTTTGGATAAAAGATTCACAATTCTTCTAACTGCATTCAAAGGATAAGGAATGAATTCAATGTTTGAAACAAGAGAAAGTTTTTGCAAAGGAAAATCGGTTCAAAGGTCCACGAAACCTTTGGAAGTAAGGTCTAATTATCAAATGGACTATAACCCGCACTTACTTGAAGAGAAAACCCTTCGGCTTCAAGCTCTACAGGTCATTAAGAGGAAAAGATAAATTATGCCCTATAACACATTAAAATGGAGTATCTACCCGTTCCATTCGGGATCAATCCCGATCTTTGCTCTTGAAAAGGAGAATTCGAGGAAATAGAACCTCTTCCAACAAATGAGAAAGACCGTTCAGTCATATTCCCATGGAACTAACTTTGATAAGGAAATGATAAAGGATTATGACAGTTTTACACATAAATAGAGTAGGAATATAAATGAGGCTCGCCATTCAAGGAAAACCATGAACGCATAGAAAAATCCACAACCAAATAACTAATGATAATAAAAGAATTACCAAGTGAAAGCATAAAGATTACCATGAAATTTCCGACCGAAACCCTAAGATTGAAAGAAAGGCCCATGAAAGCGGATCAATAAACAGCGAAAAGGAAACCTACTCCTTTAGAAAAAATACTTGAACCAAGCCACAAAAGAATTAGACGCCAGTCAAAGGCGGCTCAAAAATCAAGACTTCTTAGAGAATATAATCTTACTACCTTGATTGAAGACATCTATATCCAAAACAAAGAAGAACTGAATTATTGTCCTTCTTAGAAAAAAGAAGCCAGGATTTGAAAGGAAACTTAAGGGATTATATTGCAACTTTCATCTAATGAATGGACATGATACAAATCAATGCAAGGTGCTTGAAAAGATTGTTCCTACATTTTCTAAAACAAAGGAAACTTAAAAAGTTTGTAAAGGATCAAACTAGTTATGGAATAAAAATTCTATTCTCAAAATAAGAGAAGTCTACATGGTTGGGAGTAAAATTCTTCTTAAAAACTTGGACTACCTAAAATGGTAGGCTACTAATAATGGTAGAAAGCCCTTGGTCGCGCCAAGATGGCCAGGTCAAGGTACCTCCTGGAGGGAAGGCGTAAGCCTTTAGCCGTGTCAAAGTCAAAAATGCCAGGTTAAAGCAGCATAAGCCCTTATCCGCATCACACTATGGCTTGGATATGGCGCCTCCTGAAGGGACGACGGGTATTCCCTTAGCCCCGCTACGCTATGGCCTGGCCAAGATACCGAACAAGCCCTTAGACGCGTCATGCTATGGCCAGGTTAAGGCACCTCTTGGAGGGAGGTCGGGTAAGTCCTTGGCCCCTTCTTGAGAATAAGCTAGCCGGGCACACCAAAAACCCGGATGTAATGTCCAGTGGACAAAGAAAAGTCCCTGCCTGAAATGGGCCCCACCAAAAATCGACACCGCCTAAAATGGCAACTGCTTAAATAGGACAAAAGAGTCCCTACTTGAAATAGGCCAAAACAAATGAATAAAGAAACTCGGGTATGAGAAGGAAAAAGCATGCAAAATATCATCAAAGCCTTACGATTACACATTCAACAAGAGAATCAGAAAGAAGCCACTGACTTCTTCTCACGAACATCTGCCGGATTGGTATTCTGGTCATTTATTACTTATTATCAAAATTGGCATTTTGTCCTCTATTACTTATTTTTAGATTAGTATTCTGGTCTTCTACTACTTAATGCCAGATTGGTTTTCTGGTCTTCTATTACTTATTGCTAGATTGGTTTTCTGGTCTTCTATTACTTATTGCCGGATTGATTCTCTATTACTTATTTCCAGATAGATTTTCCGGTCTTCAAATACTTATGGACAAAAACAGTTTTTTGGTCTTCTATTATTAATACCAGATTAGCAGATATGGTTTTCTAACCTCTTATCATTCATTACCAGAAAGGGTATTCTAGGCTTCAAGAATCTTGTATATTAATTTCAAAATCTAAATATCCAAATCCGGATTTTGAGTCATTATCAATCGTTAACATATTATACCTGAATCTAGGTATCAAGACTAATGTTTATTTGAACCATACTCTGGGCACAAGGTCCTTGGATTTTTTTTCATCTCAAATGTCCGAATCTGGGCCAAAGAATATTATCAAAAAGAACACTATTAAGACTCTTTTCATGGGAAATTTAGGCTTCTAACAATGCCAAAGTAATGGGTGAAAGAGTTTTTACTTCAAAAATCTCAGACATTGACGCCTGAATTAGGTTCTTTACTGAATGAAAGTTATGTTCAAATATTCATGATCTTATGACAAGGCAGAATCTACTCGCAACAAATTTTACGCACTCTAAACAAATGGAAGGAGTTAAATGCTTGATCATTTCTCATCGTGGTTAAAGATAAGATCTTAACATTTTGAATAAATTGCTTTTCATGCATTTAGCAAAATGATTTGTTAATCTAAGACAAAGGACGAACATAGGCAAACATGTCAATTTAAAAGCTAAGAATTAAAAGCATTGTTTGATACATATTCTGCATGAAAGTCGGAATGGAAAGGGATAATAAAAGACTCTGCAAGCATAAGCGTCATTGAATGAGAAATTCAAAGGCATATTAAAAGTTACACTACAGAAAAAGATCATGAATCAGGTGATATTTACAATATTTTCATAATTTACATAAATAGTGAAGTCATTTACAAACAACAAAATTATGTACAAGGTAGATTTACATGGCTCAAATGCATAAAGAAATTACAAACCTTGAGCTGCTCTATTGAGAGCTCCGCTATTGAAGGATTTACTACATGATTATTTGTCGTGCGAAGGACTTCCTTAAGCTTTTTATCCTTTCCCATAATTACATTCTCATCGTAGATAGCGTCAATGTTAGTTTTAGGGCACGATTAAAGGCCTTATTTGCAGCTTTAATTGTTTTATTTTCCCTTTCCAACTCAGCAATGCGCTTGTCATGCAAATAATTATCATGCTCAAGCTTCTGATTCCTAGTAGCATGATCATTAATGGTGTGGGAATACTTGATTTTCTGCTACACATCGAAATACTTGGCTATTTCAAACTTCACCCTCCGGCACCAGTTTCCGACTAAATTATCATCTAAACCCTGAGGAGGGTTCAGCATGGTTGGAAAATTTTGAGCTGTGAGAAGTTTTGACCTAGTAGGCTTGGCAACTGAAGTAGTTGCTTAAAGGGCTGGAAGCCTAATCTTTAGAGTCTTGTCTCCTAAGGTAAATTCTAGAGAAGCATGCTACGCTTGACTATCTTTTAACGTCAACTCTAAATTAGTTATTTGTTGAATAATTTCAGACATCCTTTGGCCAAAATCAGTTGTGGGATTGGTCTTCACTTGTCACTTAAGTGTAGTGATCATCTCATCCTTTTTCTTGACGTTGACATCGAGATAGGCTACATGGTCTTTGTAACCACTGGTAATGGTCTTTTGAATAAGATATCTTTTATGCCACTTCACGGCTTCAGAGTTGCCACCAATATGCTCGAGAAGGACTTCATCATGGACCACGATCTCGCCATTCCTTGTTAATAATCTATCTCTAATAGCACCAACTCAAGAAAGTAAATTTTGAGAACGATGGATCGTAGCAGACCCTAGCTCCTATTTAAATAAAAATAAATGGAATAAGATCAAAATTGAGTTAAAAGATATCTTTATTACTATAATGATGGATTACAACTCAAGTAGCCACAAAGTTAAAGGGAATAACGAACACTTTCATTACATCTAAAGTTGAGAGACAACATTCCTAACTTTGCCTAGAGTATTAACAGAAAGCATGACTATTGAATCAAAAGGTAAGTGACTCTTTCAGGAGTTATAACCGGTGGACATTTACTATAATCCCATTTTTCGGCTGGTGGACTATCGCGACCACAAATTAGTTTGGAATGGAATGTTATGATTTCTTTTAAGAATAATTCCTTTTCTTCGCCGAGGAAATCGAAGCAGAGATGGGGGTATTCCAAGTATAATTTTTGCAAATCCTGAAGAAAGCAATATCTTGCTTTCAAAGTCTTTAAAATTGGTCCATTTTTAGAGTAAACTCTCCTTAGGTTAACATATTGACCTAAGTGGTCTCTTGGGACGACCCAACCTAAAGAACCGGTATTTTGAAATAGCATAGTAAAAAATAAGCTAAGCATAGAAAGCATAACAAAAACATATATTCATAAATCAATTACTTGTTACATGTTTATAGTCATTCATCTGGTTCATACAAAATAGACTTAGAAAAGAATTCAAAAACAAAATTGTCCATATAATACTTAAGCTATTCAGCAGGGAGATCTTGAGGAATCGATTTGACCCGCGGTAAACTCCAGCAAGCTCCAGGATGCGGGTAAGAAGTGAATTCATCTAAATATCTTTTATGAAAATGTATAAGGAGACCCCCACTGAATTCACCTAAGTATGAAAAATATGCGATAGAATGTCTACAATATACTTTTTGCAAAAAAATTGACTAAGATGTCTCTCTTCCATCATCATCCAGAATAGAGTTATTAACTCTCTATTTTCCTTTAAGAGAGCGCCATACCATTGATGCGCTTTCTTTAATAAAGCAGTCGCCCTCTGATATTTAAAAGATGCTAGAACGGAAGTACTCCTATTCAAACTATGATATTTCTGAGGTAGAGTATTGTGTTCCTTTATTAATTTGTCTAACTCCCTACATAACTTGTTAATCCACCTGTTTGCTCTCAAGTTTTGTTCTATAGGGAAAATTTGAGTTCTTCTTTATCTAAGATAGATGATTTATCACTAATTATTATTTTTGAAGTGTAAGACATTTAAACAGAGAAGCCCATACTTGTGAGACTGGAATGGAAACCACGAGGGCTTGTTCTTTCTCTTACGAATCCTCAGTATGAGTAGGAGCAGTTTCCTCCTCTAGGGGAGCAGATGGACTAGGAGATGTTGGCGACATGTCTTTGGAAGGAGATTGCCCTTCTTAGGAGCTTTGACTTGATCACCACTGTCCATCACTAAAGCACCAGAAGGCCCTCCTTTGTCTCCACCAAGGGCTTGTCCTCTAGAGGGGTTATCATCATTATCATCATCATAATCACTGTCCCACTCAAGACCGACACCATCATCGCCTTTTTCCTTAGGGTCGTCTTATTTAACACCCTCATCTTCAGAATCAGATTCAATATCGAAGGAGGGGATATCAAAAGTGAGAACTTCCTTGACATTAACAATCCCCTCCTCACCTTTGGGCTCGGTACGCTGGTTAATTTGGTCAATTTTGTCCATGACACTTTTGGCTTAAATTCGGGCGAGAGAAGGAAAGAAAAAGTAAGGACATTTTTCGTGGTTATCGGCAAAGGAAAGCATGAGGGTATCTTCATAATGATTCAGCATCATGGGCCCTAGGGTGGCTTCGGTGAACTTAGAGACATGCTTTTGGAAATCAAAGAGGGTTTAGAAAAGCTAGCTTAAGTGAAGCTCAAGTTCTCTTAAATTTGTCTTTCAGTAGAGTATTCTGGGAAACAAAATGAGCTTTCTCATCTTCTAACTCTTTTAGAGCTAGCTCCATTGCGAGTTTTCCATCAGAGGTAAGTTGATGGGCATGCCTCTCTGCTTTTAGATCATCTTCAGCCCTAGTAAGGTAAGTCTTGACTCGCTCCAACTTAGAGGGGGAATCATTTTGAGCAACGGTCAGTGAAGATATTTGATTTTTAAGTTCAACATTTTCCCCATGTGGCTTGGAAGATCCAAAGAGAGCCTAGAGACATGTTCGTTTAAAGAAATCCAGTTCCTGGAAATCTACATCAAAAAGAAGAGAGATACAAGTTAGCGATTAAAAAGATCCCGTGATGATAGAATTAATTGGGTGAAAACTTACCAAGAGTTGTTGCTTCATGAGCGAACGATGTTTTTCGACCAAATCAAGATTGAAAGGCGGTAAGGAAGAAGAAGAAAAACGATTCAGAGTGTAAGATCTGCTTGACCAGTTTGTCAAAGTTGGTTGACAGAGGAACAGAGGATGACGGTTCCAACAGAATTTGCGTCTTGGAAGGATTCCCTAGAAGAGCAACCTGCGTATGTCCAAGTTTCGTTGGGGAGTCAGTAATGGTAATATGTGGAAATGGTGCAGGTGTAGGAGGAGTTGCCTCCACTTTGTCTTTAGGAGCTTCAACAGTAGGGCTATCTGAAGCTTTCTCTGAGGATGTGCGTTTCTCTTCCTCTTCCACATTAATAATTTTGGCAACTTTCACTGGAGGAGCATCTTTAAAAGGCTCCATTAGTATTCTCTTAAGAGATATTTTAAACTTGGCAAAAGCCTCCAAGACCGATGTAGCATCCGAAGAAGATGGAGGAGGGGTAGCACCACTTGAAGATTCAATGGCCTTGGAGGAAGCTGAAATGAATTCAAACAAATATAAGATCAGTCAGAGTAACATAAAGAATTTCAGAGACAAATATGAAAAATATAAAGCTAACAGCATACAAGAAATGTCAGAACAAATGGGCGACACTGAAGTATAATGTTCAGCATCACCTGAGGAAAAGAACCGCTTGCCTTGAGAATTGTGCATGATTATGGGAGGAGTTCCTAGAATCCTTTGTCCAGGCAGTAGCAAAGAATGTTTCCTTAAATTTGAGGGGGTTAGGAGCCTCCGCCTGCTTCCAAGTTGTTCTGAAGCAGCAGTTAAGGAGTCAATGATCTTCTTATTAGCATTGCTAAGTTTCTTGGAAGATTCACTTGAAAAAGTAAGAGACTAGTTAAATAGAAAATGTAGAGTAAAGCAAAGACAACACTTAAGAAGACTTACGGGAAGGCAAAATCCTGTGAATATCGGCAAAGCACTTGAGAAAGAAGAATTTATTCTCCTAGTCTTTAAACTTATTGATTCCATCTGATATGAGCTTCTTGTATACATTTACTCTGTAGATCTGCTTGTTAATGTTACTTAACCTTGCCATTTTTGTCAAGGAGTTTAAAACTTCAGCTTTGAGCGGAGGAAGTCTAGATTCCAACACCAGCATTTCCAAAGACAAGAGATGGGTATAAACATTCGAGGATGGTTGTATTGGAGCAACCCCAACAAGAGATAAGTAAGAGAGCAAAAACTCGAAAAATGGGAGAAAACCACAGTGCCATATGTGAATGGCCGTGTGAGAAAAATACATTTCCGGAGGGTTGTCAATAGTGTCTGTTGGTTGAGGAGGGATAACTTTGATCCTAGTAATTCCAAAATCTCTGAGAATAGCACTGACTTCTGTCTGAGTCTCGATGAAGGAATGCTTAGTAATAGCTTCAACCTTTGAAAAGCTCATGGTTTTGCCAGGTGAAAACGTTTTGGTTAAATCTCTTGTGTATTTATGAGTTTAGAAAGCAATCAAAAATTTAAAAGTAAATAGGTTTTCTTAGATAGCTTAAGAATGGAAAAATGCACAAAGCTTTAAAAATGATGCAAAAAGTGTCAGTCAAAAATTTGATGGTTAAAACTCTCGACAAGATCGAAAGATTTATAGTTTAAGCTTTCGACAAAGTCGAGAGGTTTACAGGTTAATCTTTCGATGAGGTCGAAGCTTTCGACAATGTTGAAAGGTTAACGATACAAGCTTTCAATAATGTCGGAAAGAATAATGACCTTAACTTTAACCATCATACTTTAATAATGTTGAACAAGCAAGTAAAAATATATCTTACTAAAGCTAACAAAAAAGTTGAAAGAAATAGGTGGGACATCAACCCATTCACCGCTTTTCGACAAAGTCACAGACTCTACAAAAACCTAGATCTACTCCAAGTGTAATATAAACTTAAGTGGCAAAACCTTTCGACATGATCAAAACCAAAACATTAAAATTCCTAAGTTGGAAAATATTGATATTGTTGATGTTGTCAAAAGGTCTAGTCAAAGTTACCAAAATATGTCATATCCATTAAAGTTGAAAGGTTTCAAGTTTGACTTATGTGTACTTAAAACATTTCAAAAAAAAATGGGCGGAAGCAACCTTAAAGTTGAAGGACCGCAACCTTGACGAAAGCTAGTAATCAAAAGGTTTGAAATACTTCAACCTTGTCGAAAGCTTGTTGCCGGAAGGTTACACCGCTTGGTTATCAAACCTTTCGACAACAATCGTAAGTTGAAACAAAGATACCTTCTGACCCCGTTGAAGGGTACAAAAAGGGAAAAACCATACTTTCCACCTCAATCTCTTTCGATGGGTTAGGAGGGTCATTTTGTAATAACAAATTGTACACGAAAGGGTTCCAGGTTATCATATCGGGTTTAAACGAACCCGAACCTAATAAAAAATGCAGTTTCAATTTTTTCTTGAAAAACAAGTAAAACAAACCCATTAACAAAACTGATTTCATCTAGAATCAATTTAATTCGATTTCATGGGAGAATAAAAATTATCAACAAGTTAAAAACCCAGGATTAAAAACAAAAAGCCAAATTTATAGATTTTGGATTAAAAACTAAACCCAGTAAGGGATTTCCTTTATAGAACACCACTAACCTCTAAATCTAGCGCCAAGGATGAGTTCTGTAAATTCAAAAACTAATTTTGGAGAAAACTTTTTAGAAAAACCAAATTGAAATTGAATTTCAATTTTGGATTTAGAAAACTGGAAATGTAATTAAAACCCAATAAGGTTGGAGATTAGACCAAAATTATGATTCGAATTCAAGAAATTACCTTTTGTCTAAAAGTGAGATCTGAGAAGTTTGGAGAAATTATTTTACTTGTACGTAATATTTTTATTTCAGTTAAAAGAAAAAGAATGAAAAGAGGCGCAATGTATAAGAAAAGTCGCCCAAATTTTCAATTATTGGATCAGAATTAAATGGACGTCCCAGATTAACATGGGAAGGCCAAGAGGAGGGAAGATTTAGAGCTTTCGACAAAGATGACTTGGAAGTTCAAGAGCATCCCTTTGAATTGGGGGGATGTTACACAAAAAATCAACCTTTCTACTAAGTCGAAAGGTTTTTCAACAAAGATAAGGATAAAAGAAGCATAACTCAAACCTTTTGAAGAAGTCGACGGGATGCAGTTGTCAGAATCCATTAGCAACAAATCTTTCGAGGGAGTCGAAAGGTTCCATCTCTAGTATCCAAGGTGTTCTTACCTTTCAAAGGGGATGGAGAAGTCAAAGCAAGTGTGAGTAACTACTTAGTGACCTTTTCGAAAGCATAACAGGCCTTTCGAACCGGCTAAAGCATATATAGGTTATCTTTCGACAATGACGAAAGGTTTATAAAGAAAAGCAGCACTCACAAGTCAACAAAGAATGAAAGACAACCTTTCGACGTCATTGAAGAAGAGCAACCTTCCTCCAACGTCAAAAGGTTCACAATAAATAAGAGTAGAGCAACCTTCCGAAAACGTCAAAAGGTTCATAATAATTAAATGAGGAACAACCTTTCGACAAAGTCGAAAGATTCATGAAGATGGAAAGTGAAGCAATCCTTTCGACAAAGCCGAAAGGTTCAAAGCTGCATATAAAAGGGAGACCTTCTGACCCAGTCGAGAGCATGGAGTCGAAAGAGGGCCGCCTGCATATATAAATAAGGCCCGAGGGGTCCAGTTTTTGGGATACGAGTTCTCTCATTCTAATCTTGTATTTTCTTAATCAAGAGGTTGTAACCCTAATTGGGTAATAATTTGGGGATTTAATAAAACAGAGTTTGTCATGAATACAAAGGGAAGTCTTGTGTTCAATTAATTACTATATTATTTTATATAAGCTTTGTCAAATTAACTGTTAATTTCTGGTTAATACCAGCGAAAGGTTCCTCCTAACGAGGTCGACAACACTTCTGATTCAATTTGTGGTTGTAACCTTTCGAGGCCTTCAACCTTATTGCTTAAGCCTTTTGACAAGGTCAAGAGCGCTTGTGCTATAAAATATCAATGACCTTTCGAATATATAATCCAAGTGGTCTAACCTTTCGACTTGATCGAAGACTGTCCTTTGAGTAAAAATATCTAGGTTTACAAGGCTTATTCCATAAGGAGCCATTCCCATGCGTTTGACAAAGATCAAAATACACCTTATAAGTAATCTAACCTTTCAACAAGATCGAAAGCTTCTACATATCTTCAAAGGAGTCTGTTACCCTACTTAAAATCAAAGAAGGCAATCATCCTAACCTTTCGATGATATAAAATCCGACCTCTGAAGGACAAATTCAATCCAATCCTAAAAGGAAACTCTTGAAGAGAATCTCACTCTAACTCAATAAATCTGGAAGGTTTCATAACCAAGCACCTAAACCTTTCGACAGCGTCGAAAGGTCCAATTCAAAAGATATTTACAAGTAAAAATACAAAGGCAATTCCCTAAGGAAATCAATCTCTTCATTCAAATCAGACTAATCACACTACTTGGAACAACTTTAGGGTGTTGACAAGAAATCATATTAACATTTTTGTAACGGCAGTCCCTAAGGATATCAATTCCTTCATTCAGATCAAAATAATCACACTACTTGGAATAACTTTGAGGTGTTAAAAAGAAATCTTGTTAACAATAGATAATGCTTGCCACCCCATATCTATAACAGCTCCACCTACTACTGAGAGATGTTTGCAATAACCTCCTCAGTCCAACAATAGCACCATTATCTATTAGGTCATCGCCTCACCATTATAACAAATCACCAGAGCTTAAAACATTTGACCACACAGACAATCCAAAACTCCGAAGCAACATTGTGGCTTGCCAAACTTTTGGGTTTTGATTTTGAGATTAAATATAAACCCAGTTCCTAAAATATGGCCATAAATGATTTATCGAGATGGTCCGATGAGGCATTGATGACTGTAATTTCTGGTCCAATTTTTCACATTAACGATAACACTCAATCTGCGATGAAGCTGACTCTGACGTCGAACACCTATGAGAACAAATCCAATTTGTATAAGCTCTTCTATTAAACTCCAATTGCTTAATAATTTTTCATATTGGGATAATATATTATATGCTCCAAACAATGAAGAATTATAGAAAAAATTGTTAAAGCATATCATAGCTCTAAAGAGGGTGGTCATTTTGACATTAAAGCCATAGTTGCTTCGGTTTTTAGCAGTTTCTATAGGCCAAAACTTGCCATACTATATGACATTTTATTGCAAATTGTTCAATTTGCATTCAATGTAAATCCAAAACTACACCACCAAAAGGGCAGCTATAACCATTTCCACGAATATAGGATGACATCTCCATCGATTTCGTTACACATATTCCATCTTCTTTTGGCAAGACATGTATATGGGTTATTATAGATCAGCTGTCTAAATATGCATTTTTTATGCTCTCCCAACATCCGTGTTTGCAACACAACTTGCCACATGCTTCGTTCATGAGTATGTTAAATAACCATTTTTTCCTCACATTATTGCATCGGATCATGATTGTCTTTTTCTTAGCAAGTTTTGGAAGGATCTCATTGATCTTCATGGCACCTAACTCTACATGAGTTATGCATACCATCCTCAAACGTATGGCCAAATTGATGTTGTAAATTATTGTTTAGAGACTTATCTTAGAGCGGTAGTGGGTGATGCAACCAAATCAATGGACTAATATTGACCTTGGGCTGAGTGGTTGTATAACACTTGCAAGCATACATCAATCGGCATGTCGCCATTTCAAGAGGTGTATGGTCGAACACCACCGACTCTTCCAAATTATATTATAGGTAATCCATATACAAAAGAAGTAGAGGACTAGGCTGCTTCAATGAGATATTATGTGTAATCAAAATCAATTTGCAAAGAGTTCAAGTGCGAATGAAGAACTAAGTCAATCAACACTATAGCAATAGAGAATTTCCCTATGGCACTTGGGTGTCTGTCAAACTACAACCATATCACCAACTTTCACTGCAATCTTCTCAACATATGCTTTCAAAAAAGTATTTTGGACCTTTTCATATAATTG
Organism: Allium cepa; assembly: GCA_030765085.1. Classification (NCBI taxonomy): domain Eukaryota; kingdom Viridiplantae; phylum Streptophyta; class Magnoliopsida; order Asparagales; family Amaryllidaceae; genus Allium; species Allium cepa. Next base: position 395,471,080 of record CM060938.1, on the reverse strand, counting down.
AAAGAATTAGAGTAGTTGCTTACAAGCTCCTCTTACCACCAAATGCTCGTATTCATGCCATTTTTTCCATATCTCTATTCCAAAATAATGCGTAAACCCAACTGAAACTTGCCATACACCAATGCCATATTCTCTACTTAGTGAGGACAAGCAACCCAGACTTAAAGACAAGGCCAAACTTGAGGAGGAGAGAGATGATATGAATGCAGCTACTACTACTAATAATAATGCCCCTATACAAGTTGCCACAACCTGTACAAGACCAAAACATATTATAAATCCACCTAGAGGCTATTTGATTAAATCGTACAAAGTAAGTTATGAGTAAATAAAAAAGTGGCACATGTGGCTTTTTCTTATTTTCTTTTATTTTCTTTATTTGTAAAAGTTTGGTACAATTACATACACAAACGTGCGAGCTAAGCAATTTGTTGCAAAAAGTTGTGCTTCTATATAATGTTGTTAAAATGAATGAAAAGATATAAAAAAAAGCAATCCAATTTTCCCTCTTCATGCTCTTTCCACCATTATTCTCTTCCTTTTCACTGTAAAATATCATTTGTTGAATTTATTTGATTTAAATATTTTCCAAAGAAGACAGAAAGACAATCAATTTATTCAAGGCTATATGTGGAAAGAAAAACGGGAAAGTTATATATGAATATTTTTGAGGAAAGGAAACTAGTTAATTAGTTAAACAATTAATTAGTCAGTGTATTTGTTATATAGAGATAGAAAACTTTATATGTGAAGATTCAATGAACAAAGAAAAGTTATGGAAACCAAGATTGTCGTCATCTCTTTGTATGGAAATCAAATCATTGAAATTTGAAAGATTTCATATAATTGAGAAACTAATTTCTTACTGTCCAAAAATTCCTTCATCATTAGTCTATTTAAATTAAGCAAGTTCATCTTCATATTTATATGAGAAAACATCCTCCATTATCATCTTCTTCAGTAAACTCTAATTTCAGTAGTCAAACCAAAGTAGGTTTGAACGCAAACTAAGTCTTTTGTAACACCCCGCGGTTTTAGCAATAACTAATTAATGGAAGTTAATTAATAAATAATGAATATTGAAAATAGAATTTTTGCAAACATCGGAATTTGGCTGTGAAACTTGCACTATTGTGTTTGTGGCAATTTTCAAATCAATTTTCATGTATAAACTTGTCCAATTGGAATGAAAAGGTAATAATATTTGAAACTTAGAGTCGGAAATAATTATATACGTAATTAAGGAAATAAACAATAATCGATTAAAATTAATTGAAACTATTAACTTTAATTGTGACTTCAATGTTAACCAAGTGATTTAATGAAACAGATAATGACAATCAGGTTAAACTGATATAAAACAAACAAATCTAATCAACACTGGTAATTAACCAAGTTTACAAAACTCAGATCGACCAAGGAAGCTGCTAGGTCAACTGGTAGCGGTCGACCTGTGATACTAAGTGGTCAACCCATGTTGTGTAAACAACGATAGTAAAATTAGGCCCGAACGTCCTGAATTTAAAACGGTTTAGTCGAACAATTGGCACTCTTTGTACTCCTATAAATATAGCCCTAGACCTTCACTTTCAATTCATAACTTGCTAATGGGCACGGAAGCTATGCCATTTTCTTTTCTCCTCCAAAATTCTAATTTAATATAAATAGTTATAGTTTACACTTTTACATCTAGAAGGATTTTAGAGGATGATTGGGAAGTTAATAGGTTCAAATCAAATCACCACAGCCAAGGTAAATTGCAATTCTCGATTTAAATTGTCAATCAATCCAAATCTCTCTTTTCTAATCTACATTTCTGATAAATTGTATACTTGCGATGTATGAATCTAAATAAAGAGTCAAAGTGGAACAACAGATAATAGGAATTAGATCTGGAGATTTGGGAATTGAGTGGGAAATTACATGTTTTGTAACAAGATTAGATATGTATCGTCGAAATCTATTTCATATTATGTTTAAAATCATTTTAGAATTATTTATCAAATATGCATACTGATTAGAATGATAAATAACGAATTGGACAATAAATTGTATATGCATAATGGTTATGGGATAGATATAAGCGTAATGATTATGGAATAGATTTAAGCGTAATGATTGTGGAATAGATTTAATGAAATTTGAAAACTTTACAACATATTCTCTACCAGTAACTTGTAATATTTTTGAATTTATTCTGATATGATAACAATAAACTGGTATTTGAACAAAGGATAAGAATGTAAAATAATGAAAATTTATTAAGATTTTAGGGGTTCAATTGATATTTTAATTCGTTGGAATTTAGGATGTTGCAATTAGATTTCTATGTTTTGAATAAATAAAAAGACAATGTTTGGAATGACAAGGTATACGCATAAAAAGAAAGAGGTGTACAAAATATGGATATTTACCATATTTTGTAGCATCTATATCAAATAATAAAAAGATAGTTCCTTATTATCACAAATACCACAAAAATCTCTCTTTTTGGATAATATATATGAATTTATGGTGTTGACATATTTATGATAGAAATGTAGTTCCAATACATTAAAATGCAGTAAACTCTAAGAGTTAAATAGGAAGATATGAACATGATAAGAATATCCTAAAAGGATAAAATGCAAACTACTAATAAAAATGGAAATAATTAAAAATGAAATTCGAAGGATAGGCAAGAAGAAATGAAAAGGATATAAAAGGGGAAAATAGATAAATAGAATGGAAAATGATATTATGAACCTGATAAGAGGAAAGCAGTAAATAAACTTAAAGTAAGAAAAAGATAAATAAATAATGAAGTAAAGACCTAGGGTCAGTAGTAAACTATAAAGGCATGGTAATTATGTAAGCATGAATATATATATATATATAAATATATATATAAGATATATATTTATACACACACATAGCCTCAAGTATGTGTTAATGATGAGTGTTAACTATTATGGTAAAGTATAGTTAAATGAATAATATGACATTTGATCATCAGAGTAGGTCGGAACACAAGGTCAATAGTGTTGATGTGATATCTCGGAATTTCAAGGAATTTAAAATGTGATAATCTCTTAATTAATTATTTAAAATTGGTAAAATTTGATATTTTCAAATAATAATAATGTGATGTTTTAATTATGGTTATAAATTGATAGAATAATTATTTAATTTGCGTTATTTTATAAATTTGATTTTAAATAGACTTATTATTTTCAAATGTAATAAGTATTGTTTAAATGTGTATATATATGTATGTATGTATTTAAGTTGTTTTAGAAATGGAATAATCAATTTCAAATTTAATATTGTGTTTATTTAAAATGTATATATATATATATATATATACTTGAGTTGATTTTTGAATTGGATTTTAAAAGTAAAATTTGAATTTGAATCTGGATTTAACTTTGAATCTTTAAAAGATAATTATTTTAATATATTTTGATATAAAACATATGAACAAGGTTTTTATTTAAATAAGATTTTGTTTAATATTATTTTCCAAGAGATTATTTATATAAATTTAGAAAGTATTTATTTAATAGTAAATAAATACAAAAGTTATATTGACATTTAAAAATGAACTAAATATATTTGTATGTGATATTATTTAGAATATAATTGGGTATTTATTTTATTTTATTTTTAAAAGTTTTATTTATATAAATTTGGGAAAGCATTTATTAATTTAGAAAAATATTAATTAATTAGGAAAATTCATTGTAAGGGCTTTTAAATAATTTTAAAATAAATGAAAATAAAAAAATGACAAGTGTTGCATTTCTAAGCATGTTAAATACATGTGTTACGTAAATAATTATTACTGATGACAAATGTAAGTTGTGATAACAAGTGGCATAATTTATTTTCCATTTTCTTTAATCTAAAGAAATTCTAATTCAATTCTATATAAACACTTATCTCCCCTCTCTTCTATTTTCTTTCTTTATCTTTTCATTTTAATGCAAGAAAACCTACAAATGATCCACCAGATCAAAACTTGAAACACGCCTCAAACCAAAACCAAATCTGTAATGTTCTTTTCAACAACCCTGTAACCAATTTTCAGTTCAAAAACCCTGTAGCCACTCCTCAAAACCAAAAGTAAGAATCAAGCTCTGTAATCAAAGTCTGTAATTATTTTGTCTCAAATCTGAAATAATCTCTCAAACCAAAATCAATAACCGGTAAAAAATTTACAAGTTTAAACCAATCTGCAATGTTCTTTCAAAACCTGTAACCATCTATCCTCAAGTCTGTAACCATTTGTTCTTCAAGCCTATAATCATTTTCAAGAATTCATGCAAGAAAATCTAAAGCAAGATCAAAGCTTACAAGTTTCTAGAGGCCATGGTTTTCAAATTTTTCAAAGCATTTCAGTTTTCCAAAGCAAGCTTTTCAGTTTTTAAAGAAATCAAGGCAGTCAAGTTCAAATCCAGTTTTCTCAAACTCTCTTCCTCCTTAATCGATAAGTAAACATTTACATAAAAGCTTAAGTAAATGAAGTTGTTGCATGTGAATTTCTGTGTTGGAAAGTGCTTTGCATGTGTGTGTGTATAAGTTAATCTATGTGTGTATGCATCTAATGGAAGTGTGCATGATGTTTGCCTGAGTATTACTCTGTTCATAAGTTCAGAGTTTAAAGTGTTATCAAAAATTCAAATCTTCCCATCTGCACTTTGTCATATTTTGGAATTCAAACAAGAATGGTTTGTTTAAACCTAATTTAAGATATGAAATTATAATTAATTAAGAAAAGTTAGAGTATCACCTGGAAAGGTAAATAACATTAATTATTTTGATAAATGTTAAAATTCAAACTCAACAACCTTTTAATTTTCTTTTATAACCTGAATCGTTGACTTAAATCATGATTTTTAGGAGTAAATTCGCAATTTTTAGTTTTCGATTGAATGTGATATTCAGGGTTAAACAAAATTTGGATTTTTGGAATTTTCTAGTAGCTGGTGCATTTCTGGTGGTCGAGGCCACTATTAGATGAGGTCGGGGTGTTGAGGTGATCGGCAAAAATGGCTGGAAGGTGGTTAATCCATCATGGCGATTGGGATTGCTCGATTTAGTTTTAAACCTTAAATTGGGTTGTGGCTAGAATTTAAGGGACGATGTCATCTAAGGTGCATCGAGTGGCACGTAACTCTGGGGATGGTGGCGTGGTTGTCAGACGAAGCTAGGGTCATGGTGGCGCAACGTCTAGTGATCAGAGACGTGGGGTTCGTGACGTTTCCTGGTGATGTTTTTTATGCCAGTTCGATCGAGGTAGTTCGATCTTGTTTCTGGGTTTGTTTTGGATGTCTGGATGGTTAGATGGTGGGAGGAGGTCGAAGGAAACTTGTCGACGGTGGTCGTTGATGTCGGAGTCTCATCGATGTTTGGTGTAGGTGCACAAGATGATCGGTGCACCATTGTTTTGTTTTGGGGACGTAGTGTTTTTCTTCGGGTTTGACTCGGGGAAAAGGGAGATTTGCACGGGTTCGACTTGGGTCGTGCGCGTGGGAATTTAGTGTAATGCCTGTTAACAATTTTAAGTTGTTACCAAGTTTAAATTTAAGCCTAAGTTTTAAAAAGGAAAGTAGTTTTCTCGAGTCTAGCTCGAGTCTATAATGGGTTGAACCCGAAGTTAATGCTTACCAGTTTTAAAACAAAGAAGGAAAGAAGAAAAAGTACTTGGTTTTGATTTAAGTACATATGGGTTAAACCAAAAGTAAATGTTTAAACCAATTTTTAATATTTAAATAAAAGTAAGCTTTTAAAATTTAAATAATCAAGTTAAATCAATTTCTTGAAAATTCATTTCTTTGTAATGAATGTTTTGAATAAATATAAGTTGTATGATTTGTTTAACTTAAATGTTAAATCGTTAAGTTATTTTCAAACTTAATTTGAAATGAAATTAGGTAATTAATAAAGGAAATGTTTTTATCTTTAAAACTTAATTAAAGTTTGATAATTAATAAGAGTAATTAATTAATTAAATTACTTAATGATTATTGATTTATTAAATAACAGTTAAGGCTTTCAAGTGAGTTATTAACTTGCAATTAAGGATTGTTAATTAATAATTAGAGATAAGTAATTAATGATCATTTTATTTTAAAACTTAATTAATGATTTAATTAAGTAAAGTTAATTACTAAGATCAAATGTTTTAATCATAAATAAAGATAATGTTTTATCTTAAGGTTAATTAAGATTTTTAAAGGAGTTTAGATTAATTAAGTTAATTAAGAAAATTTATGTTTAATTAATTACTTAATTAATTATTGATACAGATTAATTAAGTAATTAATTAATAATAATTAATTTAATTAACTAATAATTGTGATTGATTAACTAATAATTAGAGATTAATTAATTTGTAATTAGTAATTAATTAATTAAGTTATTAAGGGTTAATTAAACTAGTAATTAAGAAGTATTTAATAAAGTTATATTAAGTAATAATTAGATTTTCTTAATTAATAATTAAGAGATAATTAAAGTTAATCAAGGATTAATTAACTATTATTAAGGGTTAATTAATTGTCGTCAAGGACTGATTAATTAGTAATTATGGATTAATTAATTTGTAATTAAGGTTGTCAATTAATAATTAAGTTTATTAATTAATAATTAAGAGATAATTAATTAGTTAATTAAGGTTAATTAATTAATTATAAAAGTAATTAGGGATTGATTACTTTGTATTAAAGGATATTGATTAATAATTAAGGTATATTAATTAATAAAGAATAATTAAACTGTAATTAAGGATTAATTAATTTATTTAGAGGGTAATTAAGGGATGAATTACTTAATTGTGATTAGTGAGATGAATGTGATTAATTTAAGTTAATTAATTAAAGATAGTCACTTGGTAATTGATTAAGTATAATTACTTGATGAGATTTTATAAGCATAATTACTTAGTGTAAGTAATTAATAATTACTGAATGTAATTGATATAAGGGAAATTACTTAATGGGAAGTAATTTAAAAGAACAATTACTTGGTAGAAGTAATTAAGGATTAATTACTTGGTGTAATTAATCAAAGGATTTATAAAATCAATTAAGAGTTAATTAAGAATTAATTAAGAATAGTTAATTACTGTTAAGATTAATTAAACTTGATTAATGAAAGTAATTAATTAAAGTATAATTAATGTAATTAATTAAGGATTAATGTAATTAATTAAGGATTAATGTAATTAATTATAGTTAATTAATTAATGAAGTAATTAAAGGTTAATTACTGTAATTGTTTGTGAATAATTAATTTGTGTAAATTAAATAAGGCTAATTACTTAAAGTGACCAGAGAATAAATAATCAAGGGTGATTAATTAAGATGGATATCTAAAGGAACCATTAATTAATTAAATGGATTGTACTTAATTAATGGTTGATTACGCAAGATTTGGTAATTAATTCTTAAATAATTAATTTAATTTAAGTTGATTAAATTAATTATAATATTGATTAATAATTGTTGCTTATAGATGATTATTTGAGTAGAATGTCTGGATTGGTTGATATCTATTGAATGATATGCTATGATATTCTGTGATGTGATATTGAATATATCTATGATAAATATGTGATATTTATCTATGTTATGTTGTGTGCATTCAATGTATTGAATTGAATTGAATTGTTTAAATCTTTAACAACTTGGCCTTTAAGATACGTTTGGATTTCGATGAGACTGGGATCGGGTATCAAATTTGATTATCTGAAAACCACATCGATCCAAGTAAACGATAGGTCGTGACATCTCAAGTGAAGATTCAGAGAAAGATTATGGTCGTTAACTCTGAGGGTGATTCTAAAACGAGTTAACGGAGATAGACCTTTGTATAGAGATGAAGATTTAAAGTGCAAGGGTTATCGTCGTTAACTATGAGGGTGATTCCGAAATGAGTGTAACGAGATAATGCCTTCGGTTTGGTTCGAACCCGGAACGAACTTGTATGGATTGAATGCTTTCAAAACATCGTCAGATGGACGATGAGCATTCTAAGAGATGTGTTCTCTAAAGGTAATGTAGCCTCAAGCCACATCAACCGGGAATGGCTAAAACAGGGGAGGTGCAGCAACGCTAAGTGGGTAGCACCCAAGTAGGATGAGATTTACCCCTGTCCAGAGTCCCTTTTTATTCATCCATGTGGGCAGTTGGTTCGAAATAATTGCGGGGTTGTCTTGTTCGGGACAATCCAGTAGGGGATTGTTCCGGCCTTGTGTTGCAGGGGATTGGAAGTAATCCTCGGTACGGTGATCTAGGCCACACACTGTGACGGGCTGTGCCCCAGTAGCCCTGCCATTGTATGGAAATCCAATCTCCAATAAGTGCCATCGGATTTGGTTGTATACCTATGTATGCTAGAATTTAATAAATGTAACATTTTTAGCTATTTCTTATTTATTTGAAAACCTTAGACACTATTATAATATCACAGAATATCCTATCGAAGTTTTGGTTAGCGTAAGGTAAAAACTTACCCGTGTTTATGTGTGGAAGTCTTACGTGATACCTTTGTTTTCAAAGGTTTTCAAAGTGAAGCAATTTTAACCTGTTTACTCACACCAGACCCATGTCTGGCCCGGAGTTTATTTCTGTTTTCTTAAACTCTTGGGTACTCAAATTTTTACGAGTAGCCAAGGGATTCAGTTAGCTTTGATGAGTTCTGAAGGAGATATGGAGCAGGAGGCCTCAACGTTTGTAGATATATAGGAGTTCCACTGTGTTGATCTCTGTAGTATTATCTTTGTTGTACTTGAGTTGTAATAACTAGATAGGTGTTTATAACTGTCTAGTATGTGATGTATAAGCTGTGTATCTCTGATGTATATGATACTATGTAATATCTTATGTGATCAATATAATTTATTCGTTCCGCTGTTGAGATTCTGATGTTGTTTCTTTCTTCTCTTTCTTTATCTTTTCTATCCCTTTCTTTCTTATTAATGATTCATCTTTCCGTGGAGTGAAAGACGGGTTGTTACAGTTGAAGTCGGCCCATCGCAATAGGTTACCAGCTGTTGCGTACCAATATAGGTTTGTCTTTTCACTTGGCTACCTATAATTTTGTAATCTCTCTCTTTTGTACTCTCTTTCTTCAGTAAAATAAAGAATAGTTGTTAGGTCCATGGATGCAGGCAATTTGGCCAAACCATGTTAAATCTTTGTGTTCTCTATCTTCTATTTTTCTTCGTTCGGTGATTATTATTCATTGATTTGATGATTGATAATTAATTAACAAGCTAAATCCTTTTGCGGTTGCTTCTTTGCATAAGCCAAACTAATCCACAACAGTTTGGCACTAGTGCAACTTATTTAAAATTTTGCATAAGAGATTGGTATCGGAGCTAGTTGTCTTGCTCTATATTACTGATCAATGACGAATTATTCTGATAGCGGTACGAAAATTATGGCATCATCAAATTTTCTAGAAAAGGAGTTTCTGTGACATGGAAGGTGAAGACTAATGACAATATTCTTCAATGATAACTTGGTTCATTTAGAAGAAGAGGTCAGAGCCAGAAGCACCTTGAAGGTAACTTCATGGGTCCTTGGAGCGATGTTTTTTTATTTCTATAAGAAAAGGTGGCATTTTATATAGGAATGCCTAGATCCTAGAAAGAAGAGAGAGAGAAAGGAGAAAGATTAAGTTTTGACGACAGTTGGATCGGATGCAGATAGTAGCGATAATGATACATCATTATTTTCATCCAATGTTTCACCTTTAGAGAGTACAAGCTCAGCGATTGTTTCTAAAGCCTCTTGTCATATGATGTTATATAGGAGGTGTTTTGTCAATTATTTGTAAGTGGAAGATCTTGGTAGAGAAGTAGTCAAAGAAGCATTTGAAAGTTCTCAAAGTTGTAAATATTAGTGGATTTGTGACATGAGAATTCATTAACTACTGTAGGTCCGAAAATGTAGTTAGGGATTTTTTTTCTTCTGTTGAGTCACATTCTTATGGGGTGGTGGAGAGCATGTGATGGATGTTATAGCAGAAAGCTATAAGCTTAATAACAGTTGCTAGTCTAGAAGAGACATTTTAGCTAGAAGCGATAACTACGACGGTATTTCTCATCAGCCACACACCTTCCATTGCCACAGATATGAAGATTCCTGAGGAGACATGTAAAAGAGAGCCTATTGATTATTCATTTCTTAAAACATTTTGTTGTTCAGCTTATTTAGATGATGGGATACATGATAAGTTGAAGCCTATGGAAAGAAAGCAAATTTTGTTAGCTACAGAGAAGGAATAAAGAGGTATAGATTATGGTTTAAAACAACCAGGAGAATAATGACTAGTAGTCATTTGATATTTGATGATAGGTCTTCATTGAAGGTCAAGCCTCTTTAAAGTGACAACATTAGGAGGAGGGAAAATTGCCAAACACATTTGAATTCATCAGGTTGTTTCCATATTCAAAGAGATATTGGTATTTCCGATGAAACCATAGCTGATGAGAAGACTTTAGAGGTTCAAACTCTAGGTGGAGCTTATTTGTAGGAAATGCCTTTTGGTTCAGTTAGCCCAATTTGTGAGCATATTTATAGTGTTGATTTTTCATCTTATACTTGTTACCCCGCCATTAGGTCAAAGCCAGGATATCAACGAATTTTCTAAAAAGGATAGATACCAGTGAAGATCGATTGGAAACGAGACTATGATCGATACCGTCAAAACTGGACCTAACTCTAATTAAGATGGGATTGATTGGGAATGATAAACAAGGTTTGGAAAGGCCACGTTTTAAATTTCAGGACAAACGTAGTTCATATACTCAAGATATGGACAGATCGATGTTGGAAAGGAACGGTTTCATATCGATACCCTCGTATCGATATAGTTCATATCGATCAGTGATGGAATTGGCTATCTATTTCAGATTGATACAGTCCGTATCGATCAATGATGGAGTTGGTTGCCTACTCCGGCATCGATCAAGGTGGATGTAACGACCCAGAATTTTTATTAATTAAAATTTGAATATTTAATTTATTTTAAATATAAATGAGTGAATTTATAAGTCGAATAATTTTTATTTTGAATTATTGGATTTAATTGAAGAATTAAATCGATAATTTAATATGTTAAATTATGGAAATAATTGAAAATAGAGTTAAATATGATTGAAAATGATTTGTAAAATTTTATTTTATCATGTTGAAGTTAGAACTATATTTTAGAACTTTTAAAATCGAATTAAAAGTTAATTTGTGAAAATTTAATATTTTAATAATTTAATCGACTAGTGAAAATAGTCAATTTTTGAACAGTCTCAGAATTGAATGAAACCAGTTCCATTGGATCCGTAATAGTTAGTTATTACCGGATTTCAATTTTCGTGTCAATCGGAGTTATCGTTTGATCGTGGCAGCTCGAAACGCATCGAATTATTTTTAATTTTAATTTGGCGAGTTAAAATAGCTATTTTTCAAAAAGTCTCGGATTTCGACGAAACCAGTTTCATCGGATCCGTAATGTGATATTATTGTAAGGTTTCAAATTTCAAGTCAATTGGATTTACCGTTTGTCCTGTACGAATTAAAACGCCTAGAAAATCGCTTAAATCGGTTTAATTTAAATTAAGCGTTTATAGCCATAACTCGCACAGATGTCCGAATTAGCTTTCGAAACCTATTCCATTGTGGTCGGAACGCGGGATAAACCCTAGGAATGTCAGTTTCGGCGCGTAAATCGGAGTTCGGAATTTCCGGATGAATAGTGTTCGTTCGTTCTTCTATAAATAGACCCACACCCCCTTCATAATTAAAAAAATAAAATAAAAACCTAATTAATAAACCCTAGCCGCCTCCCTCAAAGAATGACCAGAAATCTCCAACTTTCCTCCCTCTTTTTCTTTCAATCCATCAGTAATTAGGCAAAAGTTTCAACTAGAAACTCGTAGAGGATGGCGAGATCTTTAATATCAACGGTCAAGATCGTGTTTGAGTCGACGTGGTGGCCAGAAATCGAGCTAGAAGCCTGGCCGTTCGGCCTCGAATTACGTGCTAGGGGCTTGACCGAGTTGTATGGCCTTGGGGCCGAGTGTGGAGGGGATGGAGGCGAGGACAACGGCGCATCTTGATCGAATTTTCATCGTGTGTGGTGGTAGTAATAATTAACCCTAGTTCAACATAAAATTTCAAGTGCGGCCTGAGGATGATGCTGTAGCGTGCGTGAAAAAGGAGATGGGGGGGGGGGGGGGAGAAGCTAGTTCACGGTGGAGATGCAGGGAGATGTGGATCATGCGGCTGTGATATTGCTAGGTTAAAAATTATTAAGGTTATGTTGTAATTTTATATTATAAATTTGTGTAAACTTCAAATATTCATAACTTTTTCATACGAGGTCGAAAAAATGCAAACTTAGTTGCGTTGGAATCGTATGGACGAGCACTACGCGATGGAGTTGGTTTGGAGTCGTTTGGAGTTAGTGAGAATTTTGGGTAAAATTAAACGCACGTTTAATTTTATTCGAAATAAATCGCTAAAACGGAATTTAAATCAAGGTGAGAACTTCTCACTCAATCGAATCAGTTTCGATTTTATTTTAAATAGTTAGATTTAAAATATTTGAATGCATGTTTGAATGTTGATTGATATCTATTGATTGTTAAAATAGACATTATACGCCGTTAGTAAGCGGATGTTATTTATTAAAAACATATACCGCGAATATTTCATAAACAGTGAAATTGGTATTATAAATAATATCAATATATATATATATATATATTGGCATATGTATATATTGAAGTTGATTGATTTCCCGTATTTTTTAGCGGATGAGACCCTATTGCGCCGTTATTAAGCGGATAATATTTAATAAGAACATATACCGCGATAATTTCGTACTGGAGCGAAATTGGTATTATGCTAATGTTTGTGGATGCAGGAAAACAGGTTGGAGGGATCCAACTGGATTCCTCAACAGTTTTTATTTGATTTCAGATATTTTGATATTTGATGGATTATCATCTCGATATATGATGGATCGTGTAGTCGTGATTGACTATTTGGTGTGTAGCATCATTGGACCAAATTTTTGGTATTTTAAAATATTTTTAAAGTGATTTTTGAAAAGATAAAATATTTTTGGAATTGATCCATTTTAAATAAATAACGTTATAATTTTTAAAGTTATAAAAATTATGATTTTTGTGAAATATTGTTAAAAGCTGATTTTTGAGAAATAAGAATTAATGACTTTATAAAATAATTTAAATGGGGATTTTTGAAAATATTATAAAAGTTTAAAAATAGGATTTATAAAATTTGATTATTTTATAAATCAAAATGGTGAAATTATAAAGGAAATTAAAGACGTTTTAGAACAATAATATAATTTGATTTATATTAAGAGATTTATAAATGGATATTTATAAATTGAAATATAGACATTATAAAACGAGTTTTTATAAGTGTTTGAATGAAGTGAAAATGAATTTCATAAATAAATGAAATTTATAGAATTATAAACTGTGAAGTTATAAATGAAATTTATAAATAGTAAGATTCATAAATTTGGTGAAATTATTTGAAGAATAGATTGGTTAAATAAATGGATCTTATAAGTTATAAGATTCATAAATTGGAAAGTCTTTAAAAGAACGATTTTGTAAAATAATCGTTTTATAAGTATTTAACTTATAATATGAACTTTTAGTTTATAATTGAGTTATAAACTGGAATAGGTTAATAAAAGAATTTATAAAAAGGAAGTTTTTATAAATAAATAGAAATGGAATTTATAAACGTTGTTTTATAAATTCGCAAACGACTTAATTTGATAAGAAAATGGTTGAAACCTATTAATGGAGTTATATTCACATTCTTGAATAGTGAATAATCCTTTGAATTAAAATGAATAAAAGAATGAAATTTGTTAACGAAGTTTATTCACATTTTTGAATAGGGAATAACACGTTAAGAAATTGTTTTGGATTTGGTGTTTTAAACAGAATTAAAACGATCTAAGGATGTTTTAAATGTGTTATGATTCGAAACCATAGATTTCAACATTTATTGTTGAAATAGACGTTTTCGAGAAATATACGTTACATTTGGTATCAGAGCATATGATTAAGCGACAACCATGGTTCTGTTGGGTATTACTCATTAGAGATAGAGTCAGTAGTACTCTAGAATGAGTTTGAGTGTAATAATAGCTATGAGAGCGTATTTGTTAGTGAATATAAAAATTGTTTTATATTGTGATTATTGGTTTGTTGAGTGGTATATGAACCTTCGTCAGCGTTGTCTCGACAACTATGCCGAAGGGGTTTCTAAACACTTGAATAGAACAATTCGGCACAATATTTGTTTTAAGTTGGGTAAATGAAATAATTTTACTTGATTATATTTTTATATATAAAGGAATAATTTTTTGGAATTATTAAAGTGTATATAAGTTGATTGTTTAGTTGTTTGAATAATCTAAATAAAAGAATAATTGTATAAGTAAATGAATTATAAGAATTGAATTATAATTAAAGTAATCTACAATTGTGAAATAAACTTATATATATAAGAAGTGAAACTATATGAATATGAGTTGTAAGTAATCAAGTGGATTAAATGAATATGAACTTGAGTTATATAAATGAAATTCAACTTTGGAAATTGAATTGAGAATGAATGTTGATAAAAATCCAATGTAAATTAAATTGAGATGGATAATGGATGAAGTGTTAATTCATTAAAATCTAATGTTATTGGAAGTTGAATAAATTGAATGAGAAAGAATATAAACAAAGGAATTTGGTTGAAATGAATATACTTTGGTTGTTATGTGATTGTTAGTTGATTGTATATAATTCATTAAGTGTTAATGAAATTGAAAGCTATGTAATTGAATTCAAATTGAAAGTAAATAAATTTGAATAGAATTGAACGTGAATTGGATTTAATTAGTGAATGCAAACTAATTAAAATTGAATAAGAATGAATGTTGATAAAATCCAATGTTAATGAATCACATATGATTTAAATTGAAAACCTATTTCATTGAATATAAATGAGAATATGAATGAGTATTTAGTTGGTTGATGGTTGAATATATATTGCATTTGCTATATTATGTAGTTGTTATGTTAATATATGTTGTATATTGAGATTATTGTCTATATGCATGATTCTCATGTTGTTTGTTGAGTGTTTAGTAGGTGTGGATCGCGTTTGCTTCGCATTTGGAGCTCGCTTTCGCGCTATATTAGCCGTATATGCTCGCTAATAAAATAATAAGGTACATATCTCGGATTACATATCGTACTTTTACATTTTTTCCCTGCGGGATGCCTCATTACTTGATGAGATGTATATTTGTGATATATATACTGTCATTTTTTTTTCGGATCGAGCCGCGCAAAGGAGACTATGGCGAATTTTTCCGAAAATTTAAGGCGTTAGAAAAATTTTGAGAAAATTGGGAAAATTTTGAAAACTATAACTTTGATTTTGAGTTGAAAGTTAAACAATAGTAGTTGTTTTTGAAAAGATAACTAAGTATGATTTGGAAACTTAGTAAAGTTTTGTAAGAAGTTTAACTATGAATTTTTGGAAAGTTAATAAATTCTATAACTTTTCTTACTAGTTAATTTCGAGGACGAAATTCTTTTAAGTGGGGAAGATTGTAACGACCCAGAATTTTTATTAATTAAAATTTGAATATTTAATTTATTTTAAATATAAATGAGTGAATTTATAAGTCGAATAATTTTTATTTTGAATTATTGGATTTAATTGAAGAATTAAATCGATAATTTAATATGTTAAATTATGGAAATAATTGAAAATAGAGTTAAATATGATTGAAAATGATTTGTAAAATTTTATTTTATCATGTTGAAGTTAGAACTATATTTTAGAACTTTTAAAATCGAATTAAAAGTTAATTTGTGAAAATTTAATATTTTAATAATTTAATCTACTAGTGAAAATAGTCAATTTTTGAACAGTCTCAGAATTGAACGAAACCAGTTCCATTGGATCCGTAATAGTTAGTTATTACCGGATTTCAATTTTCGTGTCAATCGGAGTTATCGTTTGATCGTGGCAGCTCGAAACGCATCGAATTATTTTTAATTTTAATTTGGCGAGTTAAAATAGCCATTTTTCAAAAGTCTCGGATTTCGACGAAACCAGTTTCATCGGATCCGTAATGTGATATTATTGTAAGGTTTCAAATTTCAAGTCAATTGGATTTACCGTTTGTCCTGTACGAATTAAAACGCCTAGAAAATCGCTTAAATCGGTTTAATTTAAATTAAGCGTTTATAGCCATAACTTGCACAGATGTCCGAATTAGCTTTCGAAACCTATTCCATTATGGTCGGAACGCGGAATAAACCCTAGGAATGTCAGTTTCGGCGCGTAAATCGGAGTTCGGAATTTCCGGATGAATAGTGTTCGTTCGTTCTTCTATAAATAGACCCACACCCCCTTCATAATTAAAAAAATAAAATAAAAACCTAATTAATAAACCCTAGCCGCCTCCCTCAAATGAACGACCAGAAATCTCCAACTTTCCTCCCTCTTTTTCTTTCAATCCATCAGTAATTAGGCAAAAGTTTCAACTAGAAACTCGTAGAGGATGGCGAGATCTTTAATATCAACGGTCAAGATCGTGTTTGAGTCGACGTGGTGGCCAGAAATCGAGCTAGAAGCCTGGCCGTTCGGCCTCGAATTACGTGCTAGGGGCTTGACCGAGTTGTATGGCCTTGGGGCCGAGTGTGGAGGGGATGGAGGCGAGGACAACGGCGCATCTTGATCGAATTTTCATCGTGTGTGGTGGTAGTAATAATTAACCCTAGTTCAACATAAAATTTCAAGTGCGGCCTGAGGATGATGCTGTAGCGTGCGTGAAAAAGGAGATGGGGGGGGGGGGGAGAAGCTAATTCACGGTGGAGATGCAGGGAGATGTGGATCATGCGGCTGTGATATTGCTAGGTTAAAAATTATTAAGGTTATGTTGTAATTTTATATTATAAATTTGTGTAAACTTCAAATATTCATAACTTTTTCATACGAGGTCGAAAAAATGCAAACTTAGTTGCGTTGGAATCGTATGGACGAGCACTACGCGATGGAGTTGGTTTGGAGTCGTTTGGAGTTAGTGAGAATTTTGGGTAAAATTAAACGCACGTTTAATTTTATTCGAAATAAATCGCTAAAACGGAATTTAAATCAAGGTGAGAACTTCTCACTCAATCGAATCAGTTTCGATTTTATTTTAAATAGTTAGATTTAAAATATTTGAATGCATGTTTGAATGTTGATTGATATCTATTGATTGTTAAAATAGACATTATACGCCGTTAGTAAGCGGATGTTATTTATTAAAAACATATACCGCGAATATTTCATAAACAGTGAAATTGGTATTATAAATAATATCAATATATATATATTGGCATATGTATATATTGCAGTTGATTGATTTCCCGTATTTTTTAGCGGATGAGACCCTATTGCGCCGTTATTAAGCGGATAATATTTAATAAGAACATATACCGCGATAATTTCGTACTGGAGCGAAATTGGTATTGTGCTAATGTTTGTGGATGCAGGAAAACAGGTTGGAGGGATCCAACTGGATTCCTCAACAGTTTTTATTTGATTTCAGATATTTTGATATTTGATGGATTATCATATCGATATATGATGGATCGTGTAGTCGTGATTGACTATTTGGTGTGTAGCATCATTGGACCAAATTTTTGGTATTTTAAAATATTTTTAAAGTGATTTTTGAAAAGATAAAATATTTTTGGAATTGATCCATTTTAAATAAATAACGTTATAATTTTTAAAGTTATAAAAATTATGATTTTTGTGAAATATTGTTAAAAGCTGATTTTTGAGAAATAAGAATTAATGACTTTATAAAATAATTTAAATGGGGATTTTTGAATATATTATAAAAGTTTAAAAATAGGATTTATAAAATTTGATTATTTTATAAATCAAAATGGTGAAATTATAAAGGAAATTAAAGACGTTTTAGAACAATAATATAATTTGATTTATATTAAGAGATTTATAAATGGATATTTATAAATTGAAATATAGACATTATAAAACGAGTTTTTATAAGTGTTTGAATGAAGTGAAAATGAATTTCATAAATAAATGAAATTTATAGAATTATAAACTGTGAAGTTATAAATGAAATTTATAAATAGTAAGATTCATAAATTTGGTGAAATTATTTGAAGAATAGATTGGTTAAATAAATGGATCTTATAAGTTATAAGATTCATAAATTGGAAAGTCTTTAAAAGAACGATTTTGTAAAATAATCGTTTTATAAGTATTTAACTTATAATATGAACTTTTAGTTTATAATTGAGTTATAAACTGGAATAGGTTAATAAAAGAATTTATAAAAAGGAAGTTTTTATAAATAAATAGAAATGGAATTTATAAACGTTGTTTTATAAATTCGCAAACGACTTATTTTGATAAGAAAATGGTTGAAACCTATTAATGGAGTTATATTCACATTCTTGAATAGTGAATAATCCTTTGAATTAAAATGAATAAAAGAATGAAATTTGTTAACGAAGTTTATTCACATTTTTGAATAGGGAATAACACGTTAAGAAATTGTTTTGGATTTGGTGTTTTAAACAGAATTAAAACGATCTAAGGATGTTTTAAATGTGTTATGATTCGAAACCATAGATTTCAACATTTATTGTTGAAATAGACGTTTTCGAGAAATAAAAGGAAATGGTGGACTATAACACTGTTGTTATAGTAAATGATTTCCGAAAGGAAATATTTTGAATAGTATTGGGATTTATATATCTATTTTAATTTCGAATCCCTATATTAGTGATTTTGGGTTGTCGTAACGATGTTTTACGTAACATTCGTTTTGGCCCAAATAAATATGTTAAGAGAATGATTTCCTTAAAGAATGAAATATATACTTAATTCGATTTAAGTATATTAAATATTTTCCAAGGTTGAAAATAAAAAGATTTGTGAATTACTTATGAATAAATAAGTATGGAAATGTTTTCCAATATGAAGTGAATATTTAGAATTTATCTTTTTGAAGATAAATTGAAAATGGATAATTGAAATCGTATATGCATGAATATTTTGGAATATAAATTCATTATGGAATTTATAAATGAAAAGTAGAATTTGTTTAAAAATAAATATTGATTTATTTTTGAAGTTTGGAAATAATATATCTTGTAAAGATATTTTGGAAAATAAATAATTTGGAAAATTATTTGGAATCTGGTGATGTGTGCATATTCATTGATAATTCAATAACCGACTATCAATATTTCCCTTTGAATGGGTAATTGATGTGATTTGTTTGAATTTGAATGCCACACTTATTTTTGAATAAGCGCTCACTACTCGGATTAACCGGGAAAGGACCATGGGGTCGTATAACCCATTCCGAATATGTGATACGTCGTTATGAATTGCATTTGAAGATCGGTGTTGAAGACCGAGTTTTTGCGAAAGCGATAGGATGACCTATCGATTGTCTCTGCACTGGGTAGCTCCTGGTATAGAGATCTCCTAAGTGATGGGAAATTCGATCGGGATTGTGAATACCCGGATTGCAAGGGCTTCGTAAGAAGTGCCTTCGGTTTTGTTCGAGCCCGGAACAGACTTGTATGGATTGTATGTCTGATATTACAAGTTGAGATGTAAAGCCGATTTCTTTCAAATATATTTCTGTTGGTGGCGGAGAATTTATTCTTTTAGCTTAACACCCTTCTCTGAGACGTACGAGCTCAGAGGTTATATAGTTGAAGTTATCAGCGATATATTCCCAATTTGGTAATGTGACATGCTGAGTGATGCTGAAATGATCATTGTGTTGATTATTTGTGATAGGATCATTTGTTTGATCGTCTCCTTGTGATCATTGTGTTGATCATTTGTTGACCCAAAGCATGGCTTTTGTATAAAGTATGTTTTTGTGGACGTGACTTCGTCGAGCCTCACACCCCGTGAATGGTCAAAACAAGAAAGAAGCAGCAAGGTTATGAGGGGTAGCACCCTTTAGGATGTGTCCATTTCCTTCTGGAAAAGGGTGGTATCATGGTATGGAGCCCAGATACTTACTCATGTTGAAAACACTTTGTTATGATTGTGTGAATTGATTACGAGCGCTCGGTGATAAAGGTCCCAAAGGACCGGGGGATGGCATATTCGGTCAGTTGTTACTCAGTTAGGGGTAACCCGGCCTTGTGTTGGTAGAGATCCGGTTTGGTTCTCGGGGATGTCCATCCAGAGGCATTCTCATGTGGCAATGGGAAGTTCCTTGGCCTGATCATTCATTGGAAATCCAATTCCCAATACGAAACTTTGTACGGTATTAGTTGTAGAACCTGCCATTCACTTATGGTGGTCACCACTGTTTGGATGGTAGCTATAGTAGGCATACGATAATGGTCGTATGTTGGCTAAGATTTATATTCTACTTTCGAAATGAATTTTTTCTACACTATGCACTAGTAATAATATCAAATGTTATTTTAAATGCGTATCAAGCATCTTTGACTATCATAAGGAGAAATCTCCTCCGATTCTGCGTTTGCATTGTGTGTGTGTGCGGGAGGCCTTATGGTGGTCTCATTTTTAAAAGCATTGCGAATTGAATTTAAAAATATTCCTCTATTTTGATTTTAAAGATAAATAAACTGTTTTGAGTTCTCACACCAGTCACATGACTGACTCGGAGTTTATTGTTTTCCTTCCTAAACTCTGGGTGCCCACCAATTTCCACACGGGCAATTAAGAGTTAGGTTTATCAGGATATTCAGGATATTCTGGAGTTGCTGGAGGCAAGCTGGATAGCATGGCGTATTACTAGTTTATATAGTATTTCTTTTCCGCTGCACTGTTTGTTGGTGTATGATGTTGTACACTCTGATGATATGATGTAATGAAATGTAATGTGTAAAATGTAATAACTGATATAGTTCTTTGTTTAAAGATTATTCATTTATTATTATATGTTGTTCCGCTGCGAATTGTGAGATTCTGATGTTGTTCTGTTGTTTTCTGTTCCGTTCTATTTTCTCTATTCTCTTTTTCTTCTATTTTCAAAAAAAAATTTCTATCTTCTGTTTTTTTCTATTTTCTTTTCCCTCTATTTTTTCTACCTTATCTATCTTCTATCTTCTTCTTTCTTTTTCTTTTCCTAAATTCTTTTCTAAAACCCATAACATTCCGTGTTTCCGGCCTTCGATTTCTCGGCAGTCGATAAAGTGAGTGTCGATGTTGAATTTTCGAAAGTCGAAAATTTTCGGGGCGTTACAGTGGATTTTGTATCGATGCAACGAGCATTGATGAGTTGGATAAGGAGTTTGTATTGATATACATTTATCGATTGAATGGCAGAACATGACGATGTATTTCGTACCGATCAGAGCTAGGATCGATATAAAGAATGAGGCAATGGTTAGTGGCAGATACATTTTGTATCAATCAATATGTGATCGATATGAAGGATACCCACAGGTTCAATACATAGATGGGTGCAAGGGATGGATACGAAGAGCATAGCCCATCATTGATAGGAGTAGAAGATTTTGACATCGATACAAAACAAGATGAGGCTCGATATGAAAAGAGATGCCGATAGATGGATACGAAGCGTGGATACAAAGAGGATCAAGGAAAACAAAGTAGTCAGCGAGCATGAAGAATTGATCTATGCACAAATATCGCTCCATGTCGTCGATCCCAGAATGATCGATATGAAGAAGGGAACGACATGATGATGGTTCGAATTGATGGAGGCAAATTGATGGATACGCATTGTTTAATGGATAAGAAAATGCCAGTCTACATCGAAAAATGCAAACTTGGATCGATCGATCATAACTCTCATTCTACAATTCCAAATGCTATGAAATTTTTACAGAAGCTTTCTTATGCAATCATGAATGTTCATGATCGATCTCAACTCGATTGGGCTAATTTTGGATCGATACGAAATGTACTGGGATCGATCCAAAATCGCTCTGGATCGATCTGGCGGGCCCACATGCGCAAGAGAAGAGGTATTCCAGGTTTTGGGGCGAATATTTTCGAATCTACACCTATTAATAGCCGTCCTATGGCAACTAAAAAGGGATATTCTCCTTCTTTTATGCGGAAAATCTGCCATTTTATGATTGATCCTAAAGGCTTGTAACTATAGCTACACTATAAAAGGAATAAAAAGGATTGATTCAAAGTGGACGTAGGCCAGATTGCCGAACCACTATAAACCCTGTGTTCTTTCCCGCTCTCTTCCATTTTGAGTTTTCTATTTCTTCACTTTATTCTCTACATTGTCTGGATCTGAGATATTTGATTGGATATTGTGGATCTATGTATACACATTGCTGCTTTCACTATTTCTGGGGTTTGTGACCAATTTTGGAGAAAAAATACTTTAAATGATATTAAGCTTGTTGGCGAGTCTATTAGTGTTGACATAGGAAAGTTTAGAAAAATTCTTGTAAAGGAAATTGAAGTATATAATATTGAGCATGCCCATACTCAATATAAAATGGAGAAGTTGAAGTGCTATTAAATCTACATTGATCTCTCAATGTTCTATATCTATAGGTTCGTCTTCTATATCGGATATGTCGAAGAATTTTATATTTTCTTTTATGCATTTTTTGTTGATGTGTATACTATTTTTGTATGCTTGGGAAGATTCGTTTGGGCAATAATGCCCGAAATAGTTCATATTGAACATTGCACCGCGTGGTGCAGACCCAACAATATGTTGAGATTTGGCAATAAAGAGAGATTGTTATATTTGAGTCAAGGTACATTGTCGAATTTATGTGATTCAAATATTAAGAATTCCAGAAAATAATTAATTGATTCATTCAACCAACCAATTATGCTATATGTGGAAAGAAAAAGAGGAAAGTTATATATGATTATTTTTTAGGAAAGGAAACTAATTAATTAGTTAACCAATTAATTAGTCAATGGATTTGTTATATTGAAATAGAAATATTTATATGTAGAGATTCTATCAACAAATGAAATTTATGGACATTAAGATTGTCGTCATCTATTTGTATGAAAATCAAGTCATTGATATTTGGAAATATGATAATTGAGAAATGAATTTTCTAGGTCTCCTAATAATTCCTTCATCATTAATCTGTTTACATGAAGGATGTTCATCTTCATATTTGCGTGAGAGAGCATCCATCGTTATTTTTTTCTTTAGTAAACCCTAATTTTTGCAATCAAATCAAATTAGGGGTTTTGAGCTCAAACAAGTCTTTGGAGAAATTGATTATTCAATTTGTAATTATAGGTTAATCTCTCCACTTTGCTACCTATAATTTTGTAATATCTCTCTTTTGTATTCTCTTTCTTCAGTAAATAAAGAATAACTATTGGGTCCGTGAATGTAGGTAATTTGGCTGATGCGTGTTCAATCTACATGTTCTCTACCCTTCTATTTTTCTTTGTTTGGTGATTTTTTCATTGAATTGACGATTGATAATTAATCGAAAAACTAGATCCTTTTTTATTACCATTGCATAAAAGCTTAACTATTCCATAATGGTTTGGCATTAGTGGAACTTAGTTAAAATTTTA
The DNA here is from genome assembly GCA_030765085.1 of Allium cepa. Lineage (NCBI taxonomy): Eukaryota > Viridiplantae > Streptophyta > Magnoliopsida > Asparagales > Amaryllidaceae > Allium > Allium cepa. The sequence continues at coordinate 395,447,459 of CM060938.1, read as the reverse complement.
CAGAATAGAATGTACCGGATCTAGCCGTCTTATTTTAGATTGCCTATCAATTGCAAATTCTTCTAGTGGAGGTATGAAAATTGTGGTGTTGCCAAATTTGCTAGACCAGGTATTTTTGTGACATGGACAGTAAAGACTAATGACAGTATTCTTCAACAAGAACTTGATTCATTTAGAAAAATGAATAAGAGCCAGAAGCATCTTGGAGGTTGAAGATATATGCATAGGTCTTACTTCATGGGTCCTTGGAGGGGTGTTTGTTATTACTATAAGAAGAAGGTGCATTTTATATGGGAATGCCCAGCTCTTAGACAGAAGAGAGAGAAGAAGGAGAAAGCTTCGGTTTCGACAGTAGTTAAATCGAGTGCAGATAGTAGCGATAATTGTACATCATTATTTTCAACCAGTGTTTCACCTTTAGAGAGTACAAGTTGGTTGATTGATTTTATAGCCTCTTGTCCTATGGTGCTAGATAGAAGCTATTTTTTCACTATAGGAAGATTGATGGCGGAGTAGTTCATATGGGGAATGACACATCGTGTCATGTTGTGGGCTTTGGAAGTGTGAGGTTTAAAATATTTGATGGTGTTGTTAGGACTATCACAAATGTTAGATATGTTTTGATGATGCATAGGAGTTTGTTGTTGGTTAGAGCTTTGAGTAGGCTTGGTGTGAGGATAATAGTAGATAGAGAGAAATTAAGGGTGGTGAAATGTTCCTTGGTAGTTATGAAGAGGGTGCGAGTTGATGACATTTATATGCTTCACGGAGAGATGGTCTTTGGAGAGTAAGTAGTTCCTATTGATTATTGTGTTTTAGATTCTACTTAGTTATGGCATCTTCGTTTAAGTCATGTTGATGAGGAGATTCTTCAAGTATTAATGAAGCGGGGGTTAATTGATGGTTTTTGTTAATCGAAGCCTAGCTCTTGTGGAGATTGTTCGTTAAGGAAGAAGAAGCATGCCACCTTTAATGTTGGGAGATCTAGAGCTACAGAGTTTCTAGAGTATGTTCATTTTTATGTGTGGGGACCCGCCCTAGTGCAACTTTAGATGAAGCCAGTTATTTCATCTCATTTGTGGATGATTTCTCATGTAAAGTATGAGTCTATTTCTTAAAGGCCAAAGACGAAATACTTGTCCAATTTTGTAAGTAGAAGACCTTTGTAGAGAAGCCGTCAAAGAAGTGTTCGAAAGTTCTTAAAGTTGGAAATATTAGTGAATTTGTGCCATGAGAATTAACTAACTATTATGGGTCCGAACATGTAGCTAGAGATTTTCTTTATTTCTATTGAGTCACATTGTTACGGAGTGGCAGAGAGCTTGCGTCGAATATTATAGGAGAAAGCTATGAGCTTAAGAATGGCCGCTAGTCTAAAAGAAGAATTTTGGGCAGAAGCGATATCTACGATGGTATTTCTCATCAACCACACACTTTCCATTGCCATAGACATGAACATTCTTAAGGATATATGGAAAAGAGAGCCTATTGATTAATCATTCCTTAAACTTTTTGGTTGTTCAACTTATTTTGATGATGAGAGACATGATAAGTTGAAGCCTATGGAAAGCAAGCAGCTTTTGTTAGGCTATAGAGAAATGGTGAAGAGATATAGGTTATGATGTAAAATAATTAGGAGAATAATGACTAGCAGGCATGTGATATTTGATGAGAGGTCTTTGTTGAAGATATTGCCTCTATCAAGGGATGACATTAGGAGGACGGAATATTGCTAAACACATTTTGAGTTATCAGGTTGTTTCCATATTCGAAGAGATATTCGTATTTCAAATGATACCATAGTTGACGAGAAGACTTTAGAGGTTTAGACTCTAGGTGAAGCTCATTTGTAGGAAAGACCTTTTGGTTTAGTTGGCCTTATTTGTGAGCATATTTGTAATAATATTTTTTTCGTCTTATGCTTTGAATGATGTGGAGTTTGTTGGTGTTGACTTAGGAAAGTCAAACAAAATTATTGTAAAGGAGATTGAACTAGATAATATTGAGTATGCCCTCGCTCAATATAAAATTGTGAAGGTGAAGCACACTATTAAATCTTCATTGATCACTCAATGTTCTATATCTCATCTCCTACAATGGATATGCTGATTATTTTTTTTGTATTTTCTCATATGCATTTTGTTTTTTGATGTGTATACTAACTTTCTTATGCTTGGGAAAGATTGTTATATTTGAATCAAGGTGCAATGCTGTATGTATGTGATTCAAATATTATCTATAGAACTCTAGAAAGTAATTAATCGATTCATTCAATCAATTAATTAGGCTATATGTGGAAAGAAAAAATGGAAAGTTATATGTGATTATTTTTTGGAAAAGAAAACTAATTAATTAGTTAATCAATTAATTGGTCAAGGGATTTTTTTTATATGAAGATAGAAAAGTGTGTATGAGGAGATTCAACCTACAAAGTAAATTTATGGAAACCAAGACCATCATCATCTATTTGCATGGAAATCAAGTCATTGAAATTTGGAAAGATTTCATGATGTGAAATTAATTTTCTTAGGCTCCAAATAATTTCTTTCTTTTTAAGCTATGTAATTGAAAGAATTTATCTTCATATTTGTGCGAGAGAGCATCCACCATTGTCCTTTTTTCAGTAAACCCAAATTTCAACAGCCAAATCAAATTAGGGATTTTAAGCGCAAACAAGTCTCTGTAGAAATTGATTATTCAATTTGTAATTACATGATTATCTCTCTAATTTTTTACCTTTATTTTTGTAATATCTCTCTTTTGTACCCACTTTCTTTAGTAAAATAAAACATAGTTGTTGTGTCCGTAGACGTAGGGAATTTGGCCGAACCACGTTAAATTTTTGTGCTCTCTACTCTTTTGTTTTTCTTTGTTTGGTGATTTTTGTTCATCGAATTAGAGGTTGATAATTAATTGACAAATTAGGTCCTTTTTGGTGGCTTCTGTGCATAACCCAAACTATTACACAACGGTTGGCATTAGTGCAACTTAATTAAAATTTTGCAAAACATATTGGTATCAGAGATAACTGTCTTATTCTAGATTAGTTATCAATGACAAATTCTTCTATTATTGGTGTGAAAAATTATGCTGTCATCAAATTTGCTAGAAAATGAGTTTGTGTGACATGGAAGGTAAAGACTAATGAACGTATTCTTCAACAACAACTTGTTCATTTAGAAGAAAGGATAAGATCTAGAAGCACCCTGGGGTAGGAGAGATATGCATAGGACCACTTCATGGATCCATGTAGGGGCATTTGTTATTACTGTAAGAAAAAGGGGCATTTTATATGGGAATGCCTAGATCTTAGAAAGAAGAGAGAAAAGAAGAAGAAAACTTCAGTTTGAACAATAGTTAGATCGAATGCAAATAGCAGTGATACTGATACATCATTATTTTCAGCCAATGTTTCACCTTTAGAGAGTACAAGTTGGGTGATTGATTCTGAAACCACTTGTCATATGATGCCAGATAGATGTTGTTTTGTTAGTTGTACAAAGACTAATGATAGAGCAGTTCGTATGACGAATGACACATCTTGTCATGTTGTGGGCATTGGAAGTGTGAGGTTTAGAATGTTTGATGGTGTTGTTAGGACTATTCACTGACGTTTGACATGATTCGATGATGCATAGGAGTTAATTGTCAGTTGGAGCTTTGAGTAGACTTGATACGAGGACAATAGTAAATGGAGAGAAATTGAGAGTGGCGAACGGTTCCTTGGTAGTTATGAAAGGGGTGTAAGTTGATGATATTTATATGCTTTATAGTGAGACAGTCTTGGGAGAGTAAGTGGTCCCTACTGATTCTTATGTTTTAGATTCTACTTAGTTATGGTATCTTCGTTTAGATCAAGTCGATGTGGATAGTCTTGAAGTATTAAAGAAGCGAGGGTTGATTGATGGTGGTTGTTAGTCAAAGCCTAAAGCTTATGGAGATTGATCTTTTGTGAAGAAGAAGCATGTCACATTTGATGTTGGGAGACCTACAGCTATGGAGTTTCTAGAGTATGTTCATTCTTATATGTGGAACCACCCCAGTTGCATTTTTAGATGGAGCCGGTCTTTATTTTATTTGTGGATGATTTCTCACGTAAAGCATGTGTCAATTTCTTAAAGTCTAAAGATGAAATATTTGCCCAATTTTGTAAATGGAAGACTTTGGTAGAGAAGCAGCCAAAGAAGCATTTGAAAGTTCCCAAAGTTGGAAATGTTAGTGAATTTTTGTCATGAGTATTCACTAAATATTATAGATACGGGCATGTAGTTAGAGATTTTTTATTTCTGTTGAGTAACATTGTTATGGAGTGGCAGAGAGCGTGTGTCGGATATTATAGGAGAAAGCTATAAGCTTAAAAATGGCTGCTAGTCTAGAAGAGGAATTTGGGGCAGAAGCGAAATCTACGATAGTGATTTTTATCAACCACACATCTTCCATTGCCATAGATATGAAGATTCCTGAGGAGATATCGAAATGAGAGCATGTTAATTATCCATTCCTTAAAGTGTTTAGTTTTTCAACTTATTTAGATGATGAGAGACATAATAAGATGAAGCCTATGAAAAACAAGCTTATTTTGTTAGGCTATAGAGAAGGAGCGAAGAGGTATAGATTGTGGTGTAAAACAACTATGAGAATAATGACTAACAGACATGTGATATTTGATGAGAGGTCTTTTTTGAAGGCGGTGCCCCTATCAAGTGATGAAATTAGGAGGATAAAAAATTTGCCAAACACATTTGGATTCATCGGGTAGTTTCCATATTCAGAGAGATATTGGTATTTCCAATGATACCATAGTTGATGAGAAGAGTTAGAGGTTCAAAATCTAGGTGAAGCTTAGTTGTAGAAAAGGCCTTTTGGTTCAGTTGGCCTTATTTGTGAGCATATTTGTAATAATGATTTTTCATCTTATGCTTAGAATGATGTGGAGCTTATTGGTGAGTCTATTGGTGTTGACTCAGGAAAGTCTAGCAAAATTCTTGTAAAGGAGATTGAAGTTGATAATATTGAGTTTGTCCTTACTCAATATAAAATGGAGAAGGTGAAGCATGCTATTAAATCTCCATTGATCTCTTAATGTTTTAAATCTATAGGTTTGCCTCCTACATCAGATATGTTGAAGAATTTTGGCATTTTCTTGGATGCATTTTGTTTATTGATGTGCATATTATCTTTCTTATGCTTGGGAAAGATTTGGATGCTACATTTGGACAACAATGCCCAAACTAGTTCGTATTGAACTTTGCGCCATGTGGCGTGGACCCAACAATTTATTGAGATTTGGTGATGAAGAGAGATTGTTATATTTGAATAAGGGTGGAATGTTTAATTTACATAATTCAATTATTTTTCAAAGACGATGGGAAAATAATTAATTGGTTCAATCAATCAATTAATTAGGCTACATGTGGAAAGAAAAATAGGAAAGTTATATGTGATTATTTTTGGAAAAAGGAAACTAATTACTTTGTTAACGAACTAATTAGTCAATGGATTTTTTATATGAAGGTAGAAAAGTTTATATGTGGAGATTCAATCAACAAAGGAAATTTATTGAAATCTAGATTGTCATCGTCTATTTGCATGGAAATCAAATCACTGAAATCTGAAAAGATTTCATGATAATTGATAAATTAATTTTCTTATTCTCCAAATAATTCCTTCATCATTATTCTATTTAAGTGAAGGAATTTCATCTTTATATTTATGTGACAGAGCATCTACCATTATCCTATTCTTCAATAAATCCTAGTTTCTGCAGTCAAATTAAATTAGAGGTTTTGAATGCAAACAATTCTTTGGAGAAATTGATTATTCAATTTGTAATTATTGGATAGTCTCTCCACTTTTCTACCTATAATTTTGTAATCTCTCTCTTTTGTACTCTCTTTCTTCAGTTAAATAAGGAATATGTGTTGGGTCCGTGGATGTAGGTAATTTAGATGAATTATGTTAAATCTTTGTGTTCTCTCCTTTCTATTTTCTTTGTTTGATGATGATTTTTCATTGGATTGGCGGTTGATAATTAATTGACAAGCTAAATTCTTTTTGGTTGCTTCCATAAATAATTTTAAGTATTTTATAATGGTTTGGCATTAGTGCAACTTAATTAAAATTTTGCATAACAAATGATGAAAATTTATATGGTCGTCTCCTTGTTGTTACATGCTACCAATGTTATATGTATGCTCATCTTCTTTAGGATATCTTACGATGTAGGACTTATCATAATCCAATCTACGCACCCACTCTAATATAATCCAAGCCATACCTAACACTAACATCCTCAATTAAATCATCAACATCCATATCAGTTTCTTTGTAGTTCTCCATTGCAAAGCTAACTTCCTCGAACAATTCATCTATAGTTATTTCATAAAAGCTTCTTGATAGTGCCTTCATCACAAGATACCAATTAGAAGAATTGTCTTCTTTTGAATAATTTTTTTTTTTTCGCTTGAGATTCAAGGATATATGGATCTATTGAAAATAAAGCTTGATTCTGACGTAAGTTGACAAGGGTGAATCCATTTTCTACCTTCACACCATTTCCTATGCTTGCCCAACGACACTTAAAGAAAGAAATATAAATAACTTGATAGTCTAACAAAATTATAGCAACCAATATCAAATAATAAGTAATTGCATCAACTACTTGAGAAATATCTTTTGTGCTTGCTATACACATAAAATTCACGTCAAAAGTGACCCCACTATCTTGTGTTTCTCTCTCAATATCTTTTGTGTAAAAATGTTTTCTATTAATGATATATCCTATACAAGACAATGCACTACATCCATTTTAATATTATGCCACTATCCTTTGAATTAATAGGTATCTATAAAAATAATAGCTATTTAAGATAGATCTCGGTAATAATAAATCAAAAATTAATGAGATAATATTTTAAAATTCTACTCACCTTCTTTTTAATCCAATAGGCGAAGTTCTCTGTACGAGTTTTCCAAAGTAATGTTTCATTTTTTCTATTTGCTTGTTAGAGTGTTGTGGCTCCTCCAAATGTAAACTATTATAGAACAAAAAAGTCCAAGTTAACTTGCTTACATTTACAAATATTTTTAAATAGTGAAAACAAATTGTCATTAATACATCAGATGTTGATTTTGATGACAACAGCCATATAAATATAAATAGTGATGGTTTGCCAACTTATATAATATATATTGCACAATATTATAAAGATACAGGATGATTAAACTTAAAGACTGATTAGTATAAAGACTAAAGTTTAAAAGTCAAAAATAATCAGACTCATGAGTTTAAAGACAAAAATTTGAAGAGCTCAAGACTTTAGTGTACAGTTATGAGTCATTAGAATAATTTGTTGAAGTCCCTGATAGCAGATTCTAATCTTTATCACAAAATTTAGGACTTTGATATGTTATCAAAATAAATTATTTAAAATTCAAAATATATTTTACAAATATTTTATAAACTTTTTACATTGTCAAATTATTTAAAAACAATGTTTAAATTATTTTACCAAAATATAGAAGTTTGAAAACAATTTAAAAGAACTATTGGTTTTCAAAATAAACCTGGATATGTTGTTAGCGCCAAAAATAATCACCAACACCAGGTTGATGTGAAAGCACCAATATCCAGTATTTAGATCCAAACAAAAAATATATAGATTCACAGATCATAGAATAGATTTCATAAAAGTAAATGAACATGCAAGTTTTATAATGGTTCGGCAGACTCTGGCCTACGTCCAATCCAATAATCATTTTATTATACTGTAGTATTACAAATATAGTTATTTTTAGCCTTAGAAAATTAATAGAAGAAGAGATAAGAAGTGATGAAGGAGAGCCAAAAGAAGATCTGGATGAAGAAGTTCCCTTGTAATGAGCCAAATCCACTGTATTTTTAGGTGAAGATATGCATGGATCAGGCTGTAATTTCGACAGAAGAACCTTCAGGCCCAGATGACCCGACCCACAAAATTTAGGTTTGGTCGCTCGCAAAAATGATCGGTATTGATAATTCATATTAACTCCTTTTAGGGTGCGATCATTCTAGTATGTCCCTATGATGTTAGCTACTTGTTCTCCAAATTTCATGTCCTTCTAACTTACGGTTTGTAAGATATCGCGTTTTCCGTGGAGTTGAGTTGAGTTGTTTATGCTGAAGCCTGATCGTTCTAGAATGATGCGTACCAATCATTCCCACTTGCTTCTTCTGAAGTGCGATCATTATGGTGGGTCACCCTTGCCTCTAGTCCATGCTCCCAAGTTTCTTGTGTAATGGTGTTGTAGATTTTGAGTTATGAATCGATCATCGTCGAACATCGCCAGGTCGTCGAAAAATCCACTTCAGGGTTGACTCGAAGCGAGACCCAAAGCAATCACCTTTCTAACTCGAAGCAGGTGCTTGAAAATTCTAGTCAAAGGTTAGACTCGGTAAAATCTAAATTTTCTCCAAGCAAACGTGTTTTTGACTCTAAGCACATAAAACGATCGATGACGATCTCCAAGCAACCACCAAGCAAACATGCGTCAGATTCCAAGCACAATCTAGCACTTTAAATTTCTACAACTCCGAACAAACCATGCGCCGAATCTAAGCATGTAGAAAATTTTCACGGGTCCGACTCCAAGTAAATGACCACCGATCCGTCAACACCGATCCATTACCCAAAATTCGAGCATAAGAAATTCGATTGACTTAAAATTTGAATGTAGCCTTAAGCGTCCTTCCTTGTCACTTCATACTAATCGCATCTTGATTGGGTCAGAAATTTAGTGTCTAATCTAATCCGCTTCCTAGGTGAAGCATCCTTCCATACCTAGCCATTTTTTGAGTGTTGTTCATCAGAATCCATTCAATTATCGTCCAAAGTTTCAAACACACCATTCTCCAATCCTAATAACCATTCGTTTTAACCGAATTCATGGTATACCGGCCTGACCAAAAGACAGGATAACATTTGCCCCACAAAACATGCCTTGCGGTAGAAAAGCGTATCTTGAATTGCTAAAATCCATAATCCATAATCCATTGATAGTCGTATTCTCCAATCCGGAGTCTAATCCATATCCACAGTCTCTCTAAATCGTTTTATTTGAATCTGCATCCATCCAAAGCCAAATCCATAACCTCTCCGGGTTGTTATCCTAATCCAAATCCTCGATCTCACTGGATCTTTGCCAAGCACAATCCGTACTCGATGACTTGAGTAGGTTGATCCATCATGTTCAAGTGAAGCGACCTACCTCTTGCCAGGCATAGTCCATACCTGACGACCTTGATCTCTCAAGATCCTTGCCAAGCACATTCCATACTCAATGACCTGAGTAGCTTGATCCATCATGTTCGAGCGAAGGAACTTACCCATTTCCAGGCATAGTCCATACCCAATGACCTGTTAGGTTTTATTCTTCGACCTTAATATCCAATCGAGGACCTAATCCATGATGCATGAGACTGTTTCATCATGTTCGCCCAATGAAAAGACTCGTACCTTATGATTGTTATCTTGTCTCTCTGGACTGGAACACAACCACAACTTTGGCTATTTATTACATTGATCCAAATTTAAGCATTCATAAGTCCATTTGCCAAAATATAAAATAAGTGTCAGTGTAACCAATAAACCAGAGTTCAAATAAAACTAGAAATACAAAAGTTCGAAGCAAACAAGAAAAAAACCAAATTTCACAAACCCGAGCACTATTGTTTATCATCGTCTCAAAACATGCATAGGGACCGTCCTTGATCCAGTACATATGTAAGTGACTTAGCCATTCTATTGTGGAGTTTGTTACTTTTTCCATGCCATCCTGAAAAATTAATGACAAGTTGATGATGATGCCCTGATCTAGTGTTATTTTCGTTCGAGGTGGACGGTGGCAGCTCCTGTTCCACCACCGCAGTTCGAGTCCTTACATATTGTTGTGACTGAACATTCCTCGTATGTTCCTCAATTATATCCTTCAAATGCCTGCAGCCATTTGTATTATGCCCATCCAGCTCATGGAATAGGCAGCATGTTCCTGATGTTCGTTTGCATTCGGAGAGTTTCCTCTATGTCGGCCTTCGATACAGAATGCGTTCTCAAATGTCCAATATATCTGTTATAGGGTTTCATTCAATTTTGAGTAAGAAGAGAATTTGGGTTCTCCTCTCTGCCGCTTCGATCCATCAAAGCTATTATCCATGTTCCGTTTACCCTTGTCCTTTCTTGAGCTTTCACCGAGCAGTTCTCTATCCCGTACCGTATTAACTTCCATTTCCACTCTGTTAGCTTTCACATCTTCTTGTCATACAAGCCTTTCTACTTTATGATAGAATTCCCCAAGATCCATTGGTGGATCCTGTATCAGTGATATCTTAAAATCTAAATTATTTGCAACTCCTGACACTACTACCATCAAAACCATAACGGATCTGGTTTTCTGTCTATACCTTATCATATGCATAGTTGGATCCGACTTTTTCCATTGTAAACTTCAGGGTTGGTAGTTTGAATTCTCGTGGATTCCTAGCATTTTTGATATTAGGAGCAAAGGGACTTCTATTTACATCTTCCAGATCTTTGTTCACTAATCCTCCTGTCATAGACCGTCTAATCATTTCCACAAACCTGCCACTGTCTTCTTAAGGTTGCCTTCGATTGTCATTTCCAAACTACCACCTCCCCCACCCCCCTCGGAGTCCATGAGGGAATCCTGATATATGCTCCTCATTACGCATATCTATATTTTTCAATTGACACCAAACTGCTCAGCATTATCCAATACCCTACCTTGGATCGATCCAGCCTGGCCCCAAGGGATGTCCCCAAGTCTTGATTGATCAGTATTGATCCATACTGATGGGTCGGTGTCGATCGTTCTATTTTGGTTTAGGGCTGCCCTCGGCTGCTCCACTCCATCCAACTGCCCGTTAGTCGTTTCCATGATCCTGATTCTGTTTTCCAGTAGTTCCTTCTGCCTCAACCCCTTGATCGAAGTTGTCATTAGCTCCTGCTACTTTATTCCCTTTGTTTTGTGCTCATCTTGTCCGATCCATTGGAGTATATTTTGCATCATCTCCACTTACCCCTTCGACATCCGCTCTTGTTGATGTGCACGTAAATGTGCATATTTTTACCACCATATTTAATCTATTTGAATTAAATAAATGATCATATTGGGTATTTTAACTTGTTTAAGCCAAAATTCATATTATTTGAAATTTTCACATATTCATCTTCATCCAAGGGCAAAATGGTCATTTTTGTGCGTATATTAATTTGAGAAAAATTAATTGAAAATTTGTATATATTTTTGTAGGAATTTGATCTCAAATATAAGTGGTTTCATGAAGATATGCATGCATAAAATTAATACAAAGGAATGAAGATGGAAATAATTCAAATTGAAGAACATGGAGGACCCCACCTACCCACCTACCTTAACGTACAAATTAAAGGCTAATGCACATGCTTTTGGAGTTAATGTCTTCATGTACACTTAACAGGGGATTATGACATATTAATGATTACTTGGTGGCCACACTACCTTATGGGCATTTTGGGCATTCCCCAAAAATATGAATTAGAGTTTCATACATGTATAAATACCCATATGTTTCATGTAATCTCTCTCTTCTCTTAGTCTCTCTTAGGCCTCCTTATCTTTAGTTTAGATCAAAAATAAAATGAAAGTTCATCTTTCTCTTTTCATGGCTACTTAGCCATTTTTATTTTATGTAATCTTTTTTATTTTATGAAATTTAATACATGCTCTTTCCTTTTCATGTTCATTTACTTTCATGTTGTAGTGTAGATCTCTTCTCTTTTATGCAAGTTGAATAATTTTTCCTTTCATTTTGCTCTCTTTTTCCTCTTCTTTTTATTCAATGTTGCTTGCTACATTTGTTCATATGATGACAAATATGAGAGGCTAAACCCCTTCAATTTAGGGGTAATGAAGCTCTCTAATTAATGTAGCTTCAACATTTTGTTAATTCGTGCTCTCTTTTTGTGCTTAATGATGATGATAGAAGTGGTTTTATTTGTTTTTTGCCTTGAATTTGATAGTCTATATTGTTGACACCAAATAGGTTATGCTTAAACAATCACTAACACAAATGCCTCTTCATCAATATATGATTATGACATAAGAAAGTGATTTGAAATTAAAATTTGATGGTCAATTTTGCTAATCAATAGTTAATATGCCATACTTAAAATAGATTTCATTTTCATTTTCTTTGTCAAGTTTCATGAAAGTTAGTAAGTGTTTTAAGGGGTGTGTTATAGTTTGATGACTTATGTTGGCTAATTAATAGCTCAAATATGTCATACTTATGATAAACACATCAATTAAAACACTAATGACCATAAAAGAGAGATCATGATTTCATGTGTTGAACTACATGATCTAGAGAGTGGATTTATTCTCTAACTTGACATTTAACTCTCATATTTGCATTTCTTTTCTTTTTGTTAGTTAGTTCATTTTCTCATTTTCTAGCTTAAATACACTCTCGACTTTGGTATAATTTGATTGAGTAGGAAATTTAAATCATCAATTCCCTGCGGATCGACCCGTATTCGCCACGTGCTACATTCGTACACCGTGCGCTTGCGGTTATTTTTAAATTTAAATTCGTTCGACGGTTTTCTAATCCGATAGAATTTCCGTCGACGAACACTTGTATAGCGTTCCCCTTTGTTTCCATCTCCTCCCTAGTGATCTTGACGGAGGTTTGATTAGCTCCAGCTCTTAAGGAAGCCTCCTGACTCCCTTCATGATGGATTTTATCCACTGCTTGTCTCTTTGTTTATGGTTTCACCATTGCTCAAATCCAAACTCTCTAATTGATCTCAAATATGAACTCCAATCCACGGGGATAGCTTTCTTAATGGAAGCACCAAAATGTTCGCGCAAAAAATGGTCACCAACACCGATTGTATGTGAAAACACCAATATCCAATATTTAGATCCAATTATAAAGATATAGATTTAGGGATCACATAGTAGATTGTAGAAAAGTAAATGAATATGCAAGTTTTATAATGGTTCGGCAAACTCTGGCCAACGTCCACTCCGATAATCTTTTTATTATATTGTATAATTATAAATACAGGCTCTTTTAGCCTCAGAAAATTAATGAAGGAATAGATAAAAAGTCATGAAAGAGAACTAAAAGAAGATCCAACAGAAGAAGATCCGTTGTAATGAGCCAAGTCAGCTATATTTGTAGGTGAAGACGCGCATGGATCGGACTGAAATTTCGCCAGAAGTGCCTTTACGCCTAGATGACCCGATGCACAAATATGAAGTCCATCGCTCACCAAAAAATGATATGTGCCGATCTTCATATTAGATCCTTTTGGGTGCGATCGTTCTAATGGGTTCCCAACAATGCTAGTTACTCGCACTTTAAATTTCATGCTATTTTGACTTACCGTTTGTGAGGTATCGCGTTTTCCATAGAGTTGAGTTGAGTTGTTTATGCTGAAGATCGATCATGGCCAATCGTTCCTACTTGCTCCTTTTGAGGTGCGATCATTATGGTGGGTCCCCCTTTAACTCTAGTCCATGGTACCAAAGTTTCATGTGTAATAGAGTTGAAGATTTTGAGTTATGGATTGATCATCTTTGAAAATCGCTAAAATAGTCGTCGAAATACCCACTTTCAGGTTGACCCGAAGCGAGATCCAAAGTAATCACCTATTTGACTCCAAGCAAGAAGCAAACATGTATCCGACTCCAAGTACGGATAATGATCGGTGCCAATTTCTCCAAGCAAACATGCCTTCGCTTCCAAGCATGATCCAACACTTCAAATTTATTCAACTCCAAGCGAACCATGCGCTGACTCCAAGCAAGTAGCAAATTTTGTTGGGTTCGACTCAAAGCAAATTATCACCGATCCTTCTTCTTTTTCCCATAATTCGAGCATATGAACTTCGATCGACTTGATATTTGAAATATAGCCTTATCAGACCTTCCTTGTCACTCCATACTAATCGTACCTTAATTGAATCAAAATTGGAAATCCAATCTGATCTGTTGCCTGGTTGAAGTGCTAATTCCGTACATGGCCTCATCTGAATCCATTCAACTATCGTCCATAGTTTCAAATACAACCGATCTCCAATCCTGATAACCGTCCATTTTAGCCAAATTTATGGTATGCCAGCCTTCCCAAAAGACGGGATAACATACGTCGGCATAGGCCTTTATGTATATCGACATGCTGACCATTGAATATGTGTCCTTTGGATTTTGGATAGTTGTCATTTTTAACCGCATCTCAAGTAGACACATCCCTTCATAACTATATAAAGGGGTCTGGAAATGAATTTTACTAACTTCTTTTTCTACTTTCTTCTTACACCAAATTCTCACTATATATTTCATAAAATCCACTTTCGATACTCTTTGATTTTATTCAAAATCGATCTCTAATTCACTACATTCATTCTTTACAAATTATTAATGTTTTGGAAGCATTCTCTCTATAAACTCAAAGAAAAATCAAACTACTATCAGAAGGGCTATAGAATATCTTGTATCCTAAGTACAACTATTTGTATTAGGAAATCAATAAATCTACTCTTATTTGTTTTGGTGTGCTTGTTGCCCATTCAAATCTAGTGGTTGATCAGGTTTCCTAGTAAATCAAAAGTGCTTGCCCCAAACTCATGAGACAGGAAAGAGAATCTCGTAGACTTAAAATCAAGACTGTATTATAGTTGGCTTGCTACCTGGTTAATGTAGGCAATTGGAAAGAAAGCTGTATAGTATTATATGGGACTGTAAGTAGGATTGGTTATTCCAAACCAATATAAAATTCCTAATGTCATCTCTCTTACTTTACCTTTTGTTACTAGTTTATGATTATCTGTGATTGCATAAGTGACTACTAAATTAGTATAGAACCGTGTTGGTAGTATGTGATTTGATTTAAAACTTGAAAAAAAGTTAAAAAGATACGTAAAAGTTATAAACATAATTTATCCTTCTTTAATGTTAAATCAACCTTAAGATTCATTACACGACAACCCACATTTAGTATCAGAGCCTAACATTATCAGAATTTTGTAGTTTGATTTTAAAAAGTATAAATGGCTAGTAAAACTAGTAGTTCACCTTTTAACACTTTTTTTGAAAAACAAAGTTATGAAATTTATATGTTACTATCAAATAGATTAGAAACTAATTATTCTGAAAAGTCACTTGATGTTTTGGAAAGGCATAATATGAAATTACAGGAATAAGTATGCGATATGGATAAATGTGAACAAATACTTGATATTCATACATCACAAATCAAGAAGAACAAATGGATACTAGACGGTGGATGTTTAAGACACATGAATGGAAATTCGAAGATCTTAAAGGATATAGTTTATAAAGATGAAGGATCAGTTTACTTCGAAGGCAACTCAAAAGGACATGTGATAAGCATCGGCAATGTCAGTAACTCTAAAACTCCTATTATTTCTAATGTTTTGCTGGTCATGAATTTGAAACATAGTCAATTTGTGATAAGGGTTTGAAAATTAAGTTTGAAAAAGATATTTGCCACATCGAGAATAGCGAGTTTGAAATTTTGAAGGTGTTAGGAAACGTAATATTTACACCTTAAGAATAAAAGTGCCTAATGACAACATTTGTCCTTTGGCTGAATCTAGTGACCATTGAATTTGACAAAAAAGATTTGGTCATTTAAATTTTAAACACTTATACAAAGTTGCTAGATATGACCTTGTTAGAGGACTTTCTAATATGAGTTTTAATGTCAACATCTAATGTAATGCTTGCCAACTAAGAAAACTTTATATATAAAATTTATTTTAAATCAGAAGTTGTGTAGTTAATGCCCTCCTAAATCACCGCAAAATCCCTATTATAGCGCTCTTCGACCTACACTTTTTCAATTTAGCACTAATGAGTAGATCTTTTTTAAGCCCCGCTATATTCAACTAGACTCACTAAGTTAAGGTATTTAACATCTATTATAGCAATATTAATATAATAAGGTTGATTTGACTAGTTCTCTTTTAAACCAAATCAAAAAAGTTAGGGAAAAAATCAAATTTTAAGGCACAAGCGTTCAATATAAATTAGAAGTCTATTGTAGTCACCAAATCTGGACTACATGAATCATGATATTCTTCGGTTTTGTTAAATAAGATTAAATAATATTTCTTTTTTTTACATAAATGACGCGAGAATAAGAATAAATTAACTTTAAATATTTGGTTTTATATCTAATAAAACTTTTTGTATCTTCGTTATTCCTCGCAATATCCTAGCTTTATCACCACTGTAACTTATTGTACCTCCACCGCTATAAACCGCTTAGAGCTTTAACTGCCTAGATCAAAAGATATGATTTCAACTTCCCAACCCTTAGAACTTCTTCACCTAGATCTTTTCAAACCAGCGCATGTTCAATTAATAAATCATAATAGATACGCTTTATAATAATAAATGATTTTTCAAGATATACTAGGATAATATTCCTTAAATATAAGAAGTATGCATTAGAAATGTTTAATTTTTTTTATAAGAGTTCAAAAAAAAGGTCAATTAAAATTAAAAGAATACGAAGTAATCATTGAGGATAATTTGAAAATAAAATTTTTGAATTTTTTTATAATAAGTAAGGAACTATGCATAACTATTCATTCCCTAGAACGCTCCAACACAGGAATGTGCTAAGACTATGCTAAATAATAGTAATTTACCTAAAAGTTTTTGGGCTGAAGCAATCACTACAACATCCTATACTTTAAATAGAATTTTAATAAGACTTTTGACAAAGAAAATTCCTTATGAATTATTTTAAAATAAAAAGTCTACAGTATCTTATTTTAGAGTTTTTGGTAGTAAATATTTTACATTAAATACAAAAGATAATTTCGATAAATTTGATGCTAAATAAGATAAAGTAATTTTTATTAGATATTCTAATAGAAGTAAAGCTTATAGAGTTTTTAATACCAAAACTAATATCACTAAAAAAACATTACATGTTTCATTTGATGAAAATTTTAAAGGAAATAATACTAATATTGATGAAGAAGAAAATATTAATCCAGATGAAAATAATTAAATTATAAATAATGAAACCACTAATGACGAAAATAGTGATAACTCTAAATTCAAATCCAAATATAAAAAATAATTGAAAGGTCCTCTTATAGTAAATATTCTATGAAATATGGAGTCGGTTGTAAAAACAAGAAATCAATTAAATATAATGAGTAATGCAGTATTTATCTCAACTAATAAACCTAAAAATCCAAAGATGATTCATGGAATCTTGTTATGCAAAAAGAAACGAATTAGTTTACCAGAAACGTTGTTTGGGAATTAGTCCCAAGTCCTGAAAATAAATCAATAATTGGAACTAAATGGGTTTATAGAAATATATTAAATGAATAAGGAGAAGTTGTAAGAAATAAAGCACGTTTTTTTGCACAAGGATATAGCCAAGAGGAAGGAATAGACTTCGATGAAATCTTTTCCCCCATAGCTAGATTAGAAGCCATAAGAATACTTCTTGCTTTTTCAAATCTTAATAATTTTAAATTATTTCAAATGTATGTCAAAAGTCTCTTTTGAAATGGTTTTATTAAAGATGTTTATGTAGAATAGCCCCCACTTTCGAAGGTGAAAAACTTTCAAATCTTGTTTATAAATTAAAGAAAGCTTTATATGATTTAAAACAGGCTCCAAAAGCCTAGAATGAAAGACTTAAACCTTATTTAATACAAACTAACTTTCAAATATGAAAAGTAGATAGTACACTATTTATTAAAAGATATAATAGTGATATTCAAATTATACAAGTATATATGGATGATATTGTTTTTGGATCAACAAATGAACAGCTAAATAAAGAATTTTCTGATATAATGACTATGGAATTTAAAATGAGTCATATAGGAGAATCAATCTTCTTTTTAAGATTGCAAATAAGACAATTAAATAATGATATATTTATATAAAAATGTATGCTAAGGAATCAGTAAAGAAATCCGGTATGTCCTAATTGGTGGTAAGAAACACCCTTGCCAACTAATGAAAAACTAAATAAGGAAGAAAATTCAGAAGATGCAGATCAAAAACTATATAGAGGTATGACAGAATCTTTACTTTATATAATTGCTAGTAGACCTAATATAATGCATAGTGTATGTCTCTGCGCAAGATACTAATCTTAACCTAAGGAAACTCATCTAAAAGCCATAAAACGTAATCTAAGTTATGTAAAAAACACACTATACTATGGACTCTTCTACCCAAAAGAAGATTCATTTTACTTATATTATATAGTGATGCCGACTATGCTGGATGCAAATTAAACCGAAAAGGTACAAGTGCAACTTGTCACTTTTTAGGTCACTCTCTTGTTTACTGGTTTAGCAAAAAAAACTCTGCATCTTTATCCACAATAGAAGCAGAATATATCTCAGCTGCATTAGCTTGTTCACAAGTTATCTATATGCAATAATCTCTAAAGGATTTCGGTCTTAATTTAAAATAATCACCAATATATTGTGATAATACTAGTGCAATAAATTCATCTAAAAATCTAACATATCATGACAGAACAAAACATGTAGATATAAGACACCATTTCTTGAGAGATAACGTTACAAAGAAATTATTACACTAGAATTTATAAATAAAAAATCGAATAGTTGATATTTTAACTAAGCCATTAGCAAAAAATACTTTCACAAAATTAAGAAGAGAACTTGGAGTACGTCCATTTACATAAAACTAGAAATAATAATGTCTATTTACAAAATTAAAAAGAATTTTTTTTTTTTTTGTGTATGTCAACATACTCAGGAAGCATATGTCAACATACCTGGCAGTTTTTAGAAAATTGTTTTTTCCACCTTAATTTGAAATTCAAAAACCATCTATTTGAAAGGGTTGTAGATCATTTAATATACATTATGTGAATATATGCTAATATATGTGATAATCAAAATAGCAACTCATAGTATAAAAACTAAAAGTAAAACGACCACACCAGAGTTTTTATACTGGTTTGGACCTCCCGTTCTACATCCAGTCTCAAAGTTTGTATTTCACTAATCAATAGCCTCGCTTCGCCTGGAGGAATAGGTTAATATAAAAGTATTCTTTTGACAATCTCGTGTTCTATACAACACAGATATTGACTGCTTGTACAATTCTTCGTATAATCTCCTTTGAGTGATAGCGAGTGTGAGTGCTTGGATTTGTAGGAAATAATTTAACCAAAATATAGATTTTGGTTGTAAGTAATTAAGAATATGCAATCAATGATAGCACAGGAGAATATGAATATAGATGTTAGAGAGTAGTAAATTAAGTTAAATCTCAATTGATTGAAGTATTTATAGAATCAAAGAGTTGTATTTGAAAAGTTGTGACTTCTTGAAAGATTGCTTTTTGATTAATGGTTGCAACAGTTGAAGGAGGAGGATGTTTATTCAAAGCAAAGAGAAGCATCTATTCAAAAACCAACAGTTGCAATTTTACATATGCAGGTTGAAACTTCCCTCAGACATCTATCATTATATGTCAGATGTCCGTGACATTTCAGGAAAAAAACCCAAAACATGTTATAGACATCTGTAGCAAATTGACAGACATCAGTCACTGTTTAATTTGCAAAATTTGGGCAGTTTGTTATCGAGATTTGTTGATATGAAATCGTGTGTAGTACGATCACTCAAGGAGATAGTACAACATTTATCTAAGTTTGTAATACAATAATATGACCTTACTTTTAAATAACATGATCCATCTTTCTCCAATTGTCTTTGAGCCATGATTTTGTTGAGCATAGTGATCTTCTTCTAATATATACCTCTAATATGATAAGATATATCTTGTGTATGTGATTTTATAGTTGTCAATGAAATACTAGAATGGAGGTTCTAATACTATATAACCACCGTATTTCTATTTTAAACCCATTCTGTCAACTTCTTCCTTTAGTAAACTCCAATTAAATAAAAAAAATGGAGCACTCAAATTCCAAGCACCCAATAGAAAATAGTAACCCTTTCCGCGACTTCACTTTCTCTGAACTCGGTAAAATAGAAGAAGATTTAAAGCATGTGCTCACCATGCATACTGAAATAGAGGTGCTGCAAATTCAATTCAATAACGAATGAGACAAGCAAGGGAGAATGATTAGGAATTTGAAGAAACACTTATTGGATAATGAAGAAAATCCAATAATCATCAACGAAGGAGACTCTGAACATCTTGCAATTCATAATCCAATGAAGCAAAATGATGAAGAAGAGGACGAAGAAGAGGGTAGTGATGATATTGAGGATGAAAACAGAGTGCACTGCATTGGAGAAGTCTACTACGATATTTACGGAAATTTGGTAGAACAAAAGTGAAACTTTTGTCTTCACTATCAAAATTGCTCCATTCATAAATCTTCAATGATTAAACAAAAACATTAATTTGTATTCTAGGCATGTATATATGTTAGCTTGGTTTGTATGGTTTAGGTTTGTCTTCATTTAAAATTTGACTGTTTGTTTAGGGTTATTTGAATATGATTACATCATCAGAATTGTATTTAAGACTCATGTAAGTTGTGTTTGACTTGGATTGATAATATAGTTTAGTTTTGAATGATATGTCTTAAATTTGACTCCATAATTCATAAATATATCATATTTAGGGGGAGTTGTTTTTCACTCATTTTTGTTGATGAAAAAGGGTGAGAAAAATATAAAATATAATACATGGATACACTAAGAGGGAGCTATTTAACTCGGAAGGGGTTATATTGTATTTTATATATAGGAATATTTACATGGTTGTTATTATCAAAAGGGGGAGACTTTTAATACCTTGGATATTGATGTTGATGACAACAACCATATAAATATAGATACTAATGGTTTTTCAAGTTGTATAATATATATTATAAAATATTATATAGGTACGTAATGATTAAATTTAAAGATTGATCAATATAAGGACTAAATTTCAAGAGTTGGAGATAATCAAGACTTATGAGTTTAAAGACAAAGATTTAAAGAGCTCAAGTGTAATATCCCGGAATTTTGGACAATATAAATTTAATAATCTGTGTATAAATTTAAATTGAATTGATAATTTTTGTTAATAAATTTGATTTGATTTAATAATCTTCTATATTTAAATAATTAATTTGTGAATTTATTTTTAATAAACTAACAAATCTATTTTCTGTTTAATAATGTATATGTATTTATATATATTTTAAATAGATAAGTTGTTTTTAATTAAATTAGTATAGCATAATTTTAATATTTCGAAATTAGAAATTGTGATTTATTTTTGGATTTAAGTTTTTCAAAAATATTTAATAAAATACTATATGATTTTTAAAATAAGATAAATGTTTTATTGGTTTAAAATATTTTGATTTAAGTTTGAATATTTAAAATAAGGTTCTAAAATGTTTGTTTTATTCTATTTAAAATATTGATTTATAAAATGTGATTTGTAAATTTAATATGAAATTTAAAATACAATTTAAAATATGAAACATGTATTCATTTAAGTTACAACCTCTTTTATAAGTTTATTTTAATTGTTTAAAAGTATCTTTGTCAAATGATTTATTTGTATATTGTTTATTTATAATAACACTTTGCTTTATTCTTTAGAAATTAATTATATACATAACTAGGTGTTAAAGAAACTAATTAATTAAGTTTAATTTTCTTTAACACTTAATTAAAATAACAAATCATTTAAAATGACATGTGTAAGTAATTTAGGACACAAGTTAATATGTGTTAAGTATTTAAGCAAGAAATTTACAAGTGTTAATAGCTTAAGCCATGTGTCAAAATTTTAGTTTTAGTTTTCCTTTAATTTTAATTTAAATCAAAATATTGTTATTTAAACTTGCATGTTTTCTTTTCCCTTTCTTTTCTCATTTTTCATTTCATAAACTAAGAGAAATTTCCAACTAAAAACCTAATCAAAACTCTTCATTCATCAAATCTGAAAATCTGCATTCCCCTCTTCCAAAAACATATATGCACTCCATTTTCAAGCAAGCTCTGCATTTACAAATTAAAGCAAATCGAACATTACCCTTTAGTTCATCTTCAAATGCATAGCATAAATCTTGAAATGGTTCATGCATTAAATTCTTTGAATCTGGAAATTTTGCAAACCAAACCTGAATGCAATCATGAAGCAAGCAAAGTCTGCATTCATGAATTTTCAAATCTGGAAGCATTTTTTTAAAACAAGTTTAAAAGCATCAAACAACTGAAGCTCAAAGTTTGAAGGCATTCAAACATTTGCATAGGAAGTTCAAGCAGGATTTTAAAAGGAAATTTGGAAGCTTTCAAAAATAGAGCTCTGTCTGCATAAATTACAGGTGAGTAACTCATTTTAAAATTTATTTAATAGGTAAAGTTGTACATGCTTTTTAAATTAGAAATGAACTTATATGAAATTGCTATGAATATTATACCTGTAAATATATGCATGTATACATGATGTTAACTGTTACATGTATGTTCTTCAAAATCCCAAACTCCTGTTCGATTCTTGAATTCTTTTCTTTAACTTGTTTGCTGTTATGACTTAAACTTTTGAATAAAACCTGTTATTTTAGAATAGGGTAAATTTTAATTTTATATAAATTAAATAGAATTGTCTATTACCTGGAAACTTAAGTTACACAGAGCAACAATTAGCATGGAGTGAAAATTCAAACTTTATAATTTAATGTTTCAGATTTATAAATAGAAACATCAAGTAAATTCATGAATTTTAAATAAAATACTACAATTTATAGTGTTTTAAACAAAGTGTAGTTTTAAATTTACTGTATTTTACATACTGGTTAAGCACAGTTGATGCTTGCATTTGATTTGGGTGAATTTGGTTCTGAAGATAGTGTAGCTATCAGAGATTATAGGAAAATTATGAATTTGGGTTACTTTTCATTGTTGATGTTGAGATTTGGTTTTTAGTTTTAGAACCCTAGTTCTTATGGGCTTGAGGAAAATTTGACACCACGTGTTTGATATTGGATCGAGTTCTTCGATCCTTTGGGTATTGTTAAGTGGTGGTGTGAGGAAAATGTCGCCGGAGTTGCAGAGTGATCTATGGCGGGTGGCGCGTGGGAATGAAGTTGACAGGTTAGGGATTGGAAGGGGGACTGATGTTCCAGGTTTTGGTCTTAAACTTGAATTCAAATTCGAGTTGAATTGTGGGGGATCTGAGGTTTGAAGGGTGATGTGGGGTTACTGGCCGATGGGAGATGACCGTTGAGATTGAACAGTGATGGCCGGAGTTGATGAATGGGTGCACAAGGAGGTGTGTGCATGTTGGTGATGATTAGTGTGTTACAGGGTTTTTGTCCTCGTGATGATCTCGGGAGAATTGAGTTATGACTCGAAGCAGAGGGACTTTTGACTCGAAGTAATATTTAGCTTTGCTCGAGTTACCTGATTGTTTCAGGTTTTGGAAATTTAAACAGAAACCTGTTTTACTTTTCTGTTTAAAAGCAAGTTTATAATGCAAACAAAAATATGAAACTAAGTTGAACCAGGAATTGAATTTGAATTCAATAAGTTTAAATTTTGGATCTTTGAAATAAATTTGAAATTCTTTTAAATTCTAATTTGATTTTAAACCAGAACAGAACCTGTTTTCCAGTTTTTAAAATTTAAACAAAGGTCTTGATGCTAACTAAAATTTAAAACTAAGATTTAAAAACCTGAATTTAAATTTTGAATTCCATTAGTTTAAATCTTAGGTTTTGAAATAATTAAAAATTTGAAACTTTAGTTTGGTCTTAGCATAATCAGGAAATCTATTTACAATTTTTTAAATTTTGAAAGTTAAAATTTAAAATGTAAACTTAATTTGAACTTGGGTTTTTAAAACCTGAATCTAAAATATGAATTCAAATAAGTTTGAATTTTGGTTTTTAGAAATAATTTAAATTCAGAGAAAAAACTTAAGTTTGGATACTGTTTTTCTATTTTTTTTTTAATTTTAAAAGTAAAAGTTGAAAATGTAAGTTAAAGTTCAAACTGATATTTTTAAACCTGAAATTTAAATATGTAATCAATAGTTTAATTCTTGGATTTTGAAACATTTTTGAATTCAAAATTTAAGATGTTTTAAACTAAAATAGGAAACTGTTTTTCTATCTTAAATTTAAAAGCAAATTTTATAATGCAACTGAAAATTTAAAACAAAGTTTAAATCTGGAAAACTGAAATTTAGAATAGATGTATCTGAGTTTGAATTTAAATCTGGGAATTTAAATTTAGATTTTAAACTTTTTAAAGTATATAAGAACATTGGTTTTGAATTTAAACTATGAGTTTTAATTTATGAAATAAAATTTATAATAAGTTTTAATTCAGTTTTAAAATTGGGATTTGATTTTAATGACAGTTTTTAAGATAAAATAAGTTTTTAAATTTAAATTTGTTATAACTATTTGGGAAAAATTTGAATTTAAAAATGAAGATGGAAGTGTAAGTAAAGTTTTAAATTTTTAAGTTTGAATCTGGAATGAAAATTTAAATTGTGTTTCAGTTTGAAATTTAAAAACAATTTTTTTAAATTGAATTTGTTTGAAACAAATTATTTAAAATACTTTATATAAGAAGAATGTTTCTTAATTTAGAACTTAAGAAATTGGTTTCATTTAAATTATTAAATGGAATATTAATTATTTAATTAATGAATAATGTGGATGTTTAATTAAGTAATTAATAATTTGAGATTAATTAATTAAGGTTAATTAATCTATAATTAAGGATGGTTAATTAAATTTTAATTAATGATTAAGATTTATTTAATCAAGTGATTAAAGAAAATTAAGATTTTAAATTAACACTTAATTAATTAATAATTAGAGATTAATTAAATTGTAATTTAATATTAATTAATTATAATTAACAATGATTTGTATAAGTTAACTCTTAATTAAGTAATTAAGAAAGGATAATGAAGGTCATTAACTTTAGATTATTTAACAATTAATTAATGTGATTAATTTTTGATAATTAATTAGATTAATTAATTAATAATAATCAATTGTTTAAGTTTAATTACTTAATGAAAGTAGTTAATGAATTAATTACTTGGTGTAATTAATTTGATTAATGTGATTAGTTTAGATTAATTAAGTTAAATTTATTTAAACATTTGTGGACTGTTTGATTATTTCTTTACGTAATTAATGGGTTTGTAATTACTTAAGGATGTAATTAATTAATAGTTATTGGATGTAATTAAAGATATTTATTATAGAAGTAATTTAGATTTAAATTACTTTGAAATTAATCAAAGATTAATTGAAATAATTAATTAAGAATAATTAACTGATGGGATGAGTAATTAAAGTAGTTAATTACTGAATGGTTATTAATCAAGGGTGATTAATATATATGTGGTTTAATTGCAGATTAATTACTTATGTAATTAATTTATATAGAGAGATTGATTTAAATGTAATTAGAAATCATTAATCAATAAATTAATGATGTAATTTGGAATTGATTAATTAAGCAATAATCAATAAATGAAGTAATTAATTAATAATGGATTGATGCAATTAATTTTAGTTAATTAATTAATTAAGTAATTATAAGTTAATTATGTGTTAAGAGTTAAGTATAATTAACTCGTGGAATTAATATTAAAGGCTAATTACTTATTGTAATTAGGGAACTGTGAATGCGAAATGATTAATTGGAAGAATAATGAGATGATGATTTATAAATTGATTTGTAATCAATTGATGGTTAAGTTAAGCAGGATTTTAACGATGAAGTTATTAATTTAATTCATTTTAAATTAATTAGAGATTTAGTAATTAATTTAATTCATTTTAAATTAGTTATAAAATAGAGTGATCATTAGATCATTGCTTATGTTTGATGGATGATATTGGTTGCCTGGTATGGTTTGTAATCTCAGCTATGAGATGGGAGATGTATGTGATATGGATGCATTAGTTGCATTATGATGGTAATATGAATTATCTGATTATGATATGAATTATCTGTTGGTAATGATAAGGTTGATTTTCTATTGTGTTGTAAATTATCTATCTGTATGTATATAGATAATGAATTGAATTGTTTTAAACTCTAAAACAACTTGGCCTTAAAAGACACGTTTTGGATTTCGATGAGACCGGGATCGGGTTTCCATATTTGGATATCCGAAAACCACATCGATCCAAATTAACGTTAGTTCATGAATCTGAAGTGAAGATGAAGATTCAGAGTGCAAGGGTTATCGTCGTTAACTCTGAGGGTGATTCCAAAACGAGTGTACCGAGATAATGCCTTTGGTTTCGTTCGAACCCGGAACGAACTTGTATGGATTGAATGCTTTCAGAACATCGTCAGGTGGACGATGAGCATTCTAAGTGATATGTCCTATAAAGGTAATCGTAGCCTCAAGCCTCATCAACCGGGAATGGCTAAAATCGGGGAGGTGCAGCAAGGCTTCGTGGGTAGCCCCCACTTGAGAGCGAGATTTACCCCCTGTCTAAATGTCCCTTTATTTCGGCTTAGTGGTGCGGTTGCTGATCACAACAGCGGGGTGGTCTTGTTCGGAACTGTTCGGTAAGGAATGGCTCTGGCTTTGCGTTGCAGGGGAGCGGGCGTACTCCTCGATACGGTGATCTAGGCCACGTACTATGACGGGTGGTACACCAGTAGCCCAGCCATTGTATGGAATCCAAAATCCAATAAGTGCCAACGGTCTTGATTGTATTACCCACTTTTGTGGCTAGTAGCTGGAATTTAATCATGTAACAATTTCGGCAATTTCATATTTACTTGAAAACCCTAGACCTATTATAATATCATCGGATTTCCTATCAAATGTTTTGGCTAGCGTAAGGTAAAAACTTTTCCATGTTTATGTGTGGGAAGTCTTACGTGATACCTTTTCTTTTAAAAGGTTTTTCAAAGTTAAGCAACTTTAACCTGTTACTCACACCAGACCCATGTCTGACCCGGAGTTATTTCTATTTTTCTTTAACTCTTGGTACTCAAATTTTTACGAGTAGCCAAGGGAATTTAGGTTAGGATTCAGGTTAGCTTTGACGAATTATGGAGGAGCATATGGAGCAGGAGGCTTCTGCGTATAGATATATAGTTTTCCGCTGTGTTGGTATCTCTGAGTGTCTTTTGTAATGTATTGAGTTGTAATAACTAGACATGTGTTTATAACTGTCTAGTATGTGTTGTATTGTTTGTGTAACTCTGATATCTGTTGTATAATGTGTAATACTTACGTTATTAATATAATTTATTCGTTCCGCTGTTGAGATTCTAGTGTTGTTTCTTCTTTCTCTTCTTTCTTTCTCTTTCCTATCCCTTTCTTTCTTAAGGATGATACTACTTTTTGTGGAGAAAAAGTCGGGTCGTCTCATCAAGACTCTAGTATATAGTTATGAGTCGTTAGAATAAATTATTAAAGTCCTTGGTGGCAGATTCTGATCTTTATCACAAAATTCGGATCTTTGATATTTTATCAAAATAAATTATTTAAAATTCAAAATATACCTTTACAAATATTTATAAAAAAAACTTAAAAACTCTCTAATGGCCGCCTTTGATCGGATGATGGGGCAAACTCCATAAAATCTCAGTCCTCCTCCCAATTCTAATCCTCATTCACAACCAAACCCTAGAGATATCAGACCAATAATGGCCGAAGATGGCTTCTAACTAGTGAGTCTTCAGAGAAACTGCCAATAAATAAAAGCAATGATAAGCATAGAACTCAACCATACCATTTTAAGAAAAGATTTATCCCAAGACCCGGATATAAGAATGCAGCAATATGATCGGGAAAAATTCCCATTTCAAGATCCAGATACCACCAAAACAATAAATGGTGGTTCTCTCTTCAAGGTTGGAAGGTACGGTTTAGATTCAGGTCAAAGATAAAACACCATCTTCATGGGATGAAATGTTAAAGAATGGCGGTATTAATTTAGAATCGGTGCTTAACATTGTTGCTCCAATTACCATGAATGGTAGTAAGGTTATAGTTGTAAGGTGGAGGTCGGCAAGAGGTCGGAAACTAAGTGGGTTAGTCTTATAAAACCCACCAGTAGTATCTAAGAGGTCTGTAATACATACTATACAACTTGTATATATTCAGATTCAGCAACAACTACTGAGATAGCAATTGTCTCAGGAAGAGGTCACTGAAGGTGTGAAAGAACCCACCATTCAACTGCAAGAGAATACTTGTAGTAATGTATATGTAGAACGAAGTCCATTGGCCATGCAAGAAAAAGAAGATCAAATAAACACAAATGAGGATTATAGCATACAAGTAATTGAGCCTCCCTTCCAAAAGGATAACTCAAGTTTATACATTGACACAGTGCAAATAATTATAGAAAATATAGCTAAAAGCAGTGAAGAAAATGCAACAAATCAGAAAAACAATTGTTGAAGCAACTCCTCGACTCCCAAATCTGACAACCTTAGTCATGAATGGAGTGCTAGCAGAATCTGTATCCCCTGAAAGTAAAAGAAAAAGGAAAACATGTAAAACAAAGAATATAAATGAAATAATTACAGCTAATGAAGGGACAATGGTGAAGTGGAAGAATTCAAGAGCAGACGTATCATGAGAAATTCAAAATGGGATGAGCAGGTTAAAGCCCAAGACAAAATTGCATACAAAAGGAGGGGTAGAAAGACTGTAAATGATTAAACGTATAATATCCTTTATTGTGTCCTTTAATAATATTTTGTTTACTTATATGACAACTTCTATTATAGCTTGAAATATAAGGGGTTAAATTCCACTAAAAGAATACTAGATTTAACTAGCTTACCAAGTAATTATAAACCTAGTATAATAGGTATTCTAGAACATAAATAAGAAGATAGAAAAATTGAGGAATATGCGGCAAGAACATTACATAACTGGAGTGTAATAGATAATAATAAAATGGGAGGCAATGGTAGAATATTGGTATTATAGGACCTAAATATTTAGCAAATCAAACAATACTTTATAGACTTACAATTACTGTATACGTGTGAATGAAGGGGATTACTTATAGAAATCACTTTTATTTATGCTTCTAATAATGAAAATGAAAGAATCATGCTTTGGAAACATTTTGAATTACTAAATAATAACATGAAAAGACCATGGATATTATTAGGAGATTTAAATCCATCATGCACACTGATGAAAAAAGAGGGGGTATTCCTATTTCTTGTAGAAAAGTGGAGAAAGCTAATAAATTATTATTAAGAACAGGGTTAATTATAACGACCCGTAGTTTGATAATTAACAATAATAAATTTAATAAGATTTGTAGAATATAATATTATGAAAAATTAAAATTTATAATTTATAATTAGGAAAATTATCGAACTATAATTTAATAGTATTGACTGAATGAAATTGACAACTATTTTAATGTAATTTCAATCAATTGAAATAATTGTAAGTTTAATTTGGTTATAATTGTAAAGTGATGTATTAATGATGAAATTGTATGTTACTTTATTGGAATTGGTTTTAATATAGAGTTTGAAATTAGCTATTTGGTAAGTAGATTAATGCTCCTTGTAGTGAACAATAAATTAATAGAGATGTATTACTAAGTTATAACAATTGGTTTGTTGTTCATCTCATTAACTAAACCGTTTTGAATATTAAATTGGTAATTAATGGAATTCAATATAATTGAAATGGTGCAGTTAATATTGCAAAAGACGTTAACTATAGAGTCTGAGAATAACAAAATGTAAATTTATGTCTAATTAACACGCAAGGTATTTGTTATTTAACATAAAGGAATTTTAAATCAAAATAAAAGAATTTATTTGGAATTTAAATTATGATGAATGGTTTTATTTCAGTTATAATTTAATGTTGAAATTAGCGTATTATTTAAATATTGATTTTAGCATGGAGAAATGTAATGTAAAAGATTATTAATTTCTGTATGATCAGAAATGATGAAAATTGTTAACTTTTAATTTAGAATTTAAAAGTTATTAAATCAATTTAATAATATATTATTTAATTAACGTGTAAAATTAGTCTTTTTGGACACTATCTCAGATTTCAACAAAACCAATTTCATCGGATCAGTAACAGTGAATTATTATAGGATTTCAAGTTTCGTAACGATCAGACTAATTGTTTGATCGTGCGGGCTAGAAACGTGTAGAAATCAATTAACATAATTTAAATGAATATAATTTGATTTTGAAAGCTAACTTCTGTATATAATGGAATTAGGGTTTGAAGCTAGTGCCATTGAGTTTAAAAATATCGAAAACCTATATTTTGATATATGGGATGATCTACTTTCGTTTCGGAAATGAAACGGCCTTTTCGAGTCTTGTTAGCGCTTTGACCCATTCGATCTATTCCATCCGTTCTTATCCATCTCTATCTATATATAGGCTGTTATAAACCCTAGCAGCTTCTTATTTTCATTCCATGTACATACGATTTCTATCTTTCTATCAATTATCTGTTCCTTCTCAGTGGTAGACATTTGAAAACCCTTATTCCCAATTCTAAATCAAATCGAAAATCCAAATTCCTTAAACTTTGTCATATAATATATCATCACGAAGCTCTCAACGAATGTAATCTGCATATGCAGTTCATTTTTGCAATCGAATTTCAGTTTCTCCAAAAATAAGTGAAACAGTCAGGGCTGTCGAAACAAGGGTTTCATGATCAACGGTGGATCATCAACTAAACGACGACCGGGAAGTGCTGCAGCGTAGAGGGCATCAAGAGAGGTAGATCCATGTAGTTGGGTTGTCGAGTTCATCAACCAATTCACCACGATCGGCTTTGTTAACGACGGCGGTGGCGGTGCCCTAGGCATGATCGAAGGAAGTAGCGTTTGGCCTAGTGGTGCAGCTCGAGGCGTGGATGGTTGTGGGGTGGTCCGATCTGGTAGAAGGGGAAGGACGTGGTGGCGATTGGTGGTCAAAGTGGGGAAACCGAGGGTTTTGCGTGCATTCTGATATTAGAGAGAGGTAGCGATTTTACAATATTTCCCTCCATTTTAGTTTTAATTTTAATTTTAAATGACCTTACTTAAATAACTTTAGCATACGAACTCGGATTTGGGCACGGTTTCTTCCGTTGGGTTCGTATCAAAATTCCGGATAATATGAAATTAGTTTGGTTGAATTTGGAGATTGTTCAAATTTTGGGCTTTTATTGGATTGTAAATGGACGATAAATCGAAGGTGAGTGGTTTAACCCACTCACGCAATACTAAACCTTCTTATGATAGTTGAATTAAATTTCGATGTGATAAGAGTTTTATTGGTTGCTGTTTGGTAATTTAAATTGCCATTTAAATTTAATTTGAATTAAATCGTCATTTAAATTAATATTGTAGTTAAATTGATAGTTAAATACCTAATATTGATAACTAGTTAATTATTGTGATTTATTGACTGATTTGGATGTTGATTATGATGGATGTTTATTTGTTGACGTTTTGGATGATTGGATGTTTATATATATATATATATATATATATATATATATATATATATGTTATCACTCTGTGTATTAATTGTAAGCATATAAACTATTTTTTAAATTATTTCAAATAAATTAAGAAATAGCTTGAAATGATATATACCTATCACATTTTGATTTGAATTAAAACGATATATATATCCATCCTTATAATTTAAATTAAAATAACTGATCACTTGGCCATAGGGTAGAAAATTATATACGGACATCGGATTGGTTAAACTAAATGGTTTTAAAAATCTTGAAATTTGGATTTTGATTAAATAATATTGTTTTAAAGGAATAAAATTTTGTACTTATATGAATTGAATTATTTTTAATTTAATCTTTGAAAAGTGAAATTGAAATTGATTTAAAGGAATTGTTTTAAAGAATTGAATTGGAAATGCGAAGATAATTAATATTTGACTTAAATTCGGAAAATTGAATTATTTTAAAGTTTGGATCTTAAATTAAACAATGAAGTTAAATTTGATTTAAGTGGTTTTAAATAAGTAAATTGAAATTGGACATGGGCCTAGATTGTTGAAATGGAAAAGAAATTATTTGATTTGATATTATTTTCAAAATAAATTATTTTATGTATAAACTGTTTAAAATCTATTATTTTTAATATTCAAATTATTTAGATTTTCCAAAACTATTTCACTATATAAATATTTCAATACTCAAACCATTTTATATTAAGCTGTTTTAAATCTCTAAACTGTATAAACTATTTTAAATTATTTATAACTATTCAAACTAATTTCTAGAATTTTAAACTGTGCAATGTTGTAATTTTTATATTTAAAACGTTGATTTAAATGCGAATGTGGTTAAATTAGGTTATAACCTAAATTGGAATTTGAAATGATATTTTCAAGTGGAAATGTCATATTTTGAGTAAATATGATGATTTTTAGATGAAAGATATTTTGAAATGGATATGATATTTTGATATCAAATATGAATTGGTTTTGAATTGTAAAAGAACCAACTGGTATGGAAAATGACGTTTGGTTGTTAAAGAGACCGGAGCCTCTTATTGGCATACTCTCTGTCAATATTGGAACCACTTTAACAACTGTGTACGTGGTGGATGTTATCCAGAGTGTAGAGGTTAAATAGGAGACGTATGATGGATTTGAAGAAAGAGAACGATGATGGATAGCCTTGACTTTCGAGTCATAATTAGAATGACTAAAACAGGTGCCATAACCAGGCCAAGTGAGGTTGCTCCTCCAATCGGACATACTTCTTCGATACCATATCTCTGATTTTGTGATTGATTGGTCGCCACCTTTGATTATAGGAGTGTTGTTCGTGGTGGGCGGTAGCTGCGGATATGCATTACCACCAGTCTGATTCCGCAATCCGGTAGAATCCTACCATAAGTATAGCCTCGTGTGCCTTGTCATATTATCCTGATCGCGCCAACTACGACTTTTATTTTGTGTTGTACCTATTGAGTGCTCCTTGATAGCCCTCCAGTTTACGATGGAGTTTACAGTACCGTATAGACTCTGACCCCGTAACATGTCTTAAGTATTGCACTCACGTTATGCACTGGATAGGGGATGTAAAATCCCATAAACATCTCTGAAGCTATTGCACTCATATTTATTTGTAGTTGATTTAACGTACATAGGAATTTTTAGTTCTAAATCGAGTGTTTTGTCTTTTCATTACGCTTGGGTCAGCCTGAGCATTTCACTGTTTGAAGAAATTATTTCTAGAGAACGAAGATGGAGTTTGGAATATTATATTATTAGTATTTTCCCACTATATCATTTTGGTATGTTATTGATTGTACTCTGATTATTGTAAATTTGTGTAATCAAATGTATATTGTAAAATAGCTTCATGAACCGTTTATTTGATTATAATATTTTATCAATTCCACTATGAAATTCTGTGTTTTGTTTTCCCTTCTTTTCCCTTATTTTCTTATTTATCTCATTGACAATCATCCCTTTTAAATGGTTTGAGTTAGACATATGTGGTTTATTGTCGATTTAAACCATCCAAATAGGTGGGCCATCACAGTTGGTATCAGAGCTTTGGTTTATAGATACATTAGCTTGTTTGGGGTTTTAATCATTAGAGATTAGGTTAATAATACCCTAGAATGAGTCTGAGTGTATATATATGAGAGAGTGTATTTGTTAGTGCTATAAAATTATTTTATATTGTGTTAATTTATTTTGTTGAGTATTTATGAATTTTGGTCGGTACTTAGGACGTTATGACATCGATAGCGATTTCTAAACACCTAAACAGGGTAAATTGACACAATATTGTTTAAAAATAGGGAAATGAAATAATTTTACCTAGTATTATATTTCATATATAAAAGAATAATTTTTATAAATATATATAGTTGTATGTGATAATTTGTTTGTTAGGAAGTGAAATTATATAAATATTGGTTGCAAAATAGGATTTACAAATAAAATGAATGTGAATTGGAAATTTGAGAACTTACGTTCCGCAGTTTGAAATTGGTTTTCAAAGATTTGAAATATTATATTAGTGTTATTTGGAAGTATTTTCAGATAGAAATATTTTCAATGGGATTTGAAAGAAATTTTTTTAAGAATTTTAAAAAGGAAGTAAATTCTGTACTCCCCACTTCTGTCACTGGAAAATAATTTCGACGATGACTGCGCAGCATCATCGATGTTCATTTTTTATTTTCAAAGTGGAAAGATCACTGATAAACAAATTTTAATTTTATTTTCTTAATTATGGTTTGATATATATATATATATATATATATATATAAGATAGGAATATATATGTGACGCCCCACCTCTGTACCCACGCTAGCCAAGAACACTACGGTGTAGTGCTGTCAACTAGCACGGAGAATAAGGCTGTTGAGGAGCGGCCATCCATGTGATTGCTTATCACACGGTAGCTATAAATAATCTTCGGAAAAAAACATAGAAATAAGCATAACACAAATCAGTCACAGACATCTATATCACAAAGACGGAAGAAGATATGAATATATAACTAACACATGAAAGTGTACATCAGAGCAGTGGTCAAAAAGATCCACAATAATACAAAAGAATAGCAACACGTGCTATACAAAAGAATACAGCTATGAGTCTATATCTCAAGTGTATACAACAAAAACTGCTAATCTAAATAGTTAGCCAAAAGTCAGAGTAGCAAATCCCAGGAAGAAGTCAAGTAGAAGCACCTGTAACATCTCGGTCTGACCCGAGTATTATTTAAGAAAATAATAAACGGATCAGTCTAGCTATAAATAACAGATGACATGGTATAAAATAAAAGACATGGCATAAACATAAAATATCCATACTGACATACTACTATAAGTATGCAAATGATGATCAACAGAAGATCAATCAATAAGAGATAAATCAATATCACAAGAATCTTCTCAAAGATCCAAAGAGGGCATCATACCCTAAACTTGTATTCATAACAAGTCAATGACATAAATTCCAGAAATCAACACAAGAAATCCAGAAATCACAGAAAAAGGGAAAGAGGCCTATCACATGACAGTCCGAAGACCATGGGGAGCTACCCCATATGGGTGAGTCGGAATCACCCAGATGAGGTCTAGGCTAACCAAAAAGCAAAAAGGTATGTGTGAGTGGAATCACACAAATGGTGTCTAGCCTAACCTCACAACAAAAAGGTATGTGTGAGTGGAATCACACAAATGGTGTCTAGACTAACCTTGCGGACAAAGAGATATGTGTGATTCGGAATCACACCCATGAGGTCTAGTCTAACCTTGCAAACAAAGAGACATCGCACAATTGCTAGTCTAAATCATAAAATGATCGTCATGATCAACGAGAAGTGTCAATTACACTAAGCTAGTAAATATAAAAGTTTATCTTCGTGTCCCATAACCACTTGCTTAACTTAAATATTTACGAACAAACTGTAAATCTTCACTAGAAAATTGTCACAAGAGGTTCAATCGAACAAGTCCAAGAATTAACCAACAAAATGAATGCAAGCGTTTCATACCACTTGTTTTACTAAGCCGTTTAATTAGATTTCTCATCCGAGTGAGGTAAAGGTCTTATATACTAGTAGATTGGAAAATGGTTTAAGAAAAGAGCTTTGATATTGAAAATAGAGTTGAAATCATTTTGTTGAAAGAGTTTTGATATTTACTGCTAGTATTGAAACCTTCATATTTCTAAAGTTGTTATCCCGCCTTATTAGTAAGGTCGTGATACCATAAAATCGACCGAGAAGCCAAAGATAGTTTGTCTCGAAGAATGGTCAACTCAGCATCTCAACAAAGCAAGTTCTGTTGAATGTTTTTCAGATAAGATCCCCTACGGAGGGGGGTCCGGGGGGGGGGGGGGGTGGCAACCCCCCAAGGTGGGGGTGCGGGGGCAACACCCCCGCTACGGGGTTCGACCTGCCCGGTCTGGTCGCGGGGGTCCAGGGGGCAGCGCCCCGTCCAAAACGGTACGACCTAGTGATGACCTAAGGGAGGATAGGATCGAGCGACCTAATGGTTGTGACCTAGGGGTCTAAGGGGTCAAGCAACCTAGTGGTTGCGACCTAGAGGTGTTCGCGAGTTAGCAGAAGCGAGCGACCTAACAGAGGCGAGCGACTCAAGGGACTCGCGACCTAACAAAAGCACAGGTCAAGCGACCTAACATTTTAAGGCCGAACGACCTAATTAAACTCGTGACCTAACAGGGTACACGACCTAAAGGTATAAAGGTCATGCGACCTAAGGTATTAAGGTCTAACGACCTAAGGGAAATAGGGTCACGTGACCTAGAGGGTTAAAGGTCCAACGACCTATAGTAAATAAGGTACAACGACCTAAGGGTCCACGCGACCTAGTGGAACACGCGACCTAAAGAGGGTATGCGACCTAACTTAGTCGAGCGACCTATCTGAAGGCCGACCTAAATCGAACTAGACCGAGCATTTCAAGGCCAAAAGGCCTACGACCTAGTGCCGAGCGACCTACGACCTAGTGCCGAGCGACCTAAGGCTGTAGAACGATTTAAAGCCAGAAACGTGCTACTTGAAGGCCAAGACTGTTCCACGCGAACGACCTAGGATAGGCAGAATGACCTAAGTGCAGAATTTCACCAAAAACACTAAAAATTGGAGTTTTTCGCCAATCCAATCCACACCAAATGCAAATGTACATGCTAAAGTGATGGGGAATCATTCCCAACAGTCTAATATAGTTATAGACTAGAATTGTGAGATAAAAATCTCACCTTTGGGACAAAAATGAATGAAAATGAAGCTTTGAAGCAAAGCAAGAATCAATCCACTTTAATCTCAACACAAGAAGCTTGAATCCAATATCTTCTCTTTGAATTTGGAGTTGAAAGATGGATTTGAAGTAGAAGCCTATGTTTGGAGTTTTAGTTTCCTTTTCCACTCACCATTAATGATTGAGCTAGAGTTTGGTAGGAATTTATGAAGAGTGAGGAGAAGGAGAGAAGTGGGCTTGAGTTATAATGGCTAGACTAACCCAAAGTCCAAAGCGGGAAAAGTTAGTGAAATTTCACTAACTCCAAACCTATCAATGTTTATACTTAAAAAAATTGTAAACGGCATTTCGAACTCAATGAAAGTGGTCTCGAGTCCTAATTCGACCGTTTGCAAAAGGTAGATTTTTGGACCAATATCCGAATAACGATAAAATATTTAAACAAAATATTTAAATATATAATCGATAAATATGCGGGTTGTTACAATATATATATTATTTCAAAATAAATGATTTCAATTGTAAAAATAAAGTGAAATTTTAATTCTAAAATGAGAAATAAGAAATTTGAAGCTAAGTGTTTATTGAAACTATAAAGAAATAGGAGATTTGTCACTTGTAAATTAAAAGAAAATGAAAATTTAAGAGATGTTAACTATTGAACATTTTGTTAACAATAATGAATTGGGTAAATTTGTATAACATGCAATTACATTCTAAAAACATATATAAAATGTAACGACCCAGAATTTTCGATCCCGAAAATTCCAGATAGTTAGGGAAAAGAAGAGAGAGATAGAAGAAAAAGAAGAACATAAACACCAACATCTCATATTCGCAGCGGATAAAATATAATATCAATAATATCAGTTTACAATGATAATTGTACTTTTCAAATTTCACTTTAATACATCAGAGTTACAACATATATACAAACATTGGACATATACGATCAATATGTCTCAGATATACAAAAGTATAATACAGTGGAAACACTCCGTGCGTTCCTGCCATCCAGCTCGCTTCTTGAGCTCCACTGAAAATATGTAATACTCGGTCTGACTCGAGCATTACATCAAAGTTACACCCGGGTCAGGATGGAAGCCAGCATGAGTAAACCCATCTAACATGGAATACGACAGCATACAACTTAAATAAACCACGGTAACTTGTATCAATTTACAACTTCACAAGTTGTTATAGACATCACTTATTTCACATGTCAATTTCCAAGTACCAAAGCTTAGATTAAATGGTCCAATTCACTTAAATCATTCATTCCAGCTTATTGATTTCACATATCAATCTATAAATAATCGAAGTGGTTTCGGGTATTTACTAATACTCGACTCCGGTCTCTTAGAATCCAGTGTCATTAAAACCCAAGTTATTCAATTAAATACAATTCATATTTTTAATTACCGGATAACACTTTTATACAGCAACTCATAATTGATAGATAATCACATTATCACTGTCCATCCAACATATCATATCATACAACCATTCATATCAAAGATATCAACCGATCCAAAGAACTTATTATCATTCAATCATTCACGACCAAGATTGGCCACTTCCATTTAATTAATGATCCTCTAATTACTCTCGTTAGTTAATTATTCTTAAATTTCATTTAATAATTGACATTTAACCTAATTACATTCATTAATCAACCTTCATTAATCACAATCAGAAATTAACTTTTCTAAATTACTCTATCAATTAATCCAACTCCTTTATTAATTATATTAATTAATCCCACAATTACACGGAGTAATTATCACTTAATTGATTCCACCAAGTAATTATCCTTTAGTTACTTTCAACCAAGTAATTTTCTTTTAATTAATTACATCCAGTAATTATCCACTCATTACTTCACTAAGGAATTACACCTCGTTAATTACCTTAAGTAATTATAGTTAATATTTAATTAATTATATTTATTAATCACACTTGATTAATCTCATTCCATAATTAATTACTCTTAATTAATTACATCACTTAATTATCTTCCCATAACTTTTATTAATCAATTCTTAAATTAATTACACTAAGTAATTAATTATTAATTACTTCTACTAAGTAATTATTCTTCATATTAATTACACCAGGTAATTATCCCAAAACCACTTCCAATCTTCAATTAATTGCATCCTATAATTACCATTACTAATTACTTTACTAAGTAATTACACTTTATAAGCCTCATTAAGTAATTATACTCAATCCCATCATCAAGTGATTATTTAAATTAATTAAACCAATTAATTAACTTAATCTAATCATGTTAATTAATTGCATAGAGTAATTAATCCCTTTAATTAATTACACTAAGTAATTGATCCTTAATTACTTCTCTTAAGTAATTTTCCTTTAATCAAAATAGTTTAAAACTTCTTTTATATAATAGTTCAAACAAATTTTAAATTTAAGATTTAAAATGAATACAAATTAACTTCAACGAAGTTTTTTTTAAAACAAGTTAAAAACCCTTATTATTTCACAAGTTAAAGAAACATTTATCTTAAAAGAAGTTTAAAAGAATTTAAAACCAAATTTATTTTAGATTCAAATCAATTTAAAATACACTTTAATATTCAAAGTTGTTTTAAAACAATTCAAATTTATTAAAAAACTTCCTTATCAAAACTGGAATACAGATTTAAATCTTGATTCCAGATTTAACTTAGATTTAAAAACTTTACTTACATTTTAAAACCTCATTTTAAAATTGAAACCTTTTAACCATTTTAAAGTAGTTAAAACAATTTAAATTTAAGAACTTTATTTTATTTTAAAAACTGAGATTTAAACTTGAATCAGGTTTAAAACTTAGATTTAAACTTATTTAAACCTTTGCTTTACAAATTAAATTCAGTTTTAAAATTTTAAAAAACAGAACAGGTTTCTTTTTAAAACCTGTAACAAAACATTACCCGAGCCATCACCTAAATGACTTCGAGTCCAGACCCAAATTGCTTTGAGTCAAAAACCTAATTTACTCGAGAAAACTCGAGACTACTAAAATCCACAAACCAAACTTCACCAGTAATCAACAGTGAACCGTGCACATGCACGGTGCCTCCGACCATCTCCGGTCGACACCACACCAGCGAGCAAGATGGCGACCATCCTCTCACCAGAATCCGATCATCAGAACTCAAAGAATAACTCGAAATCAAAATCGAGTCTACTAACCAAAACTAGAAAAAACTGGAACCACACACCCAAACTTGAAACGACACGCCTTCGCAACCACTACCACCAGGGGGTCTGAAACTCTGGCTACCTCCTCGTCAACGCTCCAGCTTCCATTACCCATAATCTCGTAGCACTCGATCACTCAGAGAAGACGAGAAGATCAAAATATCAAACCTAGATAAAACTAGGGTTCTAGACTTCGAACAACCGCCTCTACCTCCACAATGAAATGCACCATCATCAGAAAAATTTCCCATCAACACCGATCATTCCCCTATCTCCAAGAAGAAACCCGACGCCTCCGATCATTGGGATCATCAGAGGCAACCCAAAATGCACAATCCTGACAATCCTGAGCTGCTCCCTAATTCTAACACTAGAAATTTTGATTTTGCTTTTACAAATCATGATTTTGTATGAGAGTTCAGATCATATGCCTGAATCCATGAACTATGGCGTTTGGATTTTCACTTTTATTTAGACTTGCTCAGCTATTTTGATTTCCAGAGATAATACAAAGATATTTAACTTAAGTAAAATTCTAAACTAAAGTTTGTGATTAAACAAACAAGTTCTATTTGAATCTTAACTTTAAACAGAGTCAAGATCAAAAGGTTTTAAATTTTAAATCAAAACTTGAATACTGAAAGGTATAAGTAGAGAGTACTCTGATGAAAACAACACGCATACCATACATGAATATATACACAAAAGATATAATACAATACATATGCATTTCAAATTAACTAACATGCAACCAAAGTTACATACTTAAATTTGTTAAAAGTGAAGTTACTCACCTGCGTTGGGTTTTGAACAGAAGAGGCTTAATAATACTGAATTTGAACTGCATGTTGTTGATTTTATTTTGCTTCTGATTTTCAGTTTTTCTTTTTGTTGGATTTTGAATCTTATCTCTATATGCTGAGTTAAACCATGAATCTCCATGCTAGCTTGCTTCTTTTTTTTAGTTAAATTCTGCTCAGATTTCTTCTTCTGGTTTGCCTTGATACTTTCCTGATTCTTGATTGATGAT
Organism: Allium cepa; assembly: GCA_030765085.1. NCBI lineage: Eukaryota > Viridiplantae > Streptophyta > Magnoliopsida > Asparagales > Amaryllidaceae > Allium > Allium cepa. The sequence continues at coordinate 395,406,423 of CM060938.1, read as the reverse complement.
TTATTTATTTGAATCTGATTTTTTTTTAGATTGAAAAGATGAAGAACAAAAGAACGGAGAGGAATTGAACTGAAAATCTCAATTTTGTATATTATTATTATTATTTAGACATGTGTGATTAAATAAAAAATTTGTTTTAGATTAAAGATTAATTTGCCACTTGTTAATATTCCAAGCTAACACTTATTTGAAAACCTAACATTTGTCATTTAGGTAAGCTAAGTAACTTACATTTGTTAATTTATATTCTAATATTTCAACAATTGAATTTGGCATGTGTAAATATATTTAAATGTTTTATAAATCTTTATATTCAATTTCTATTTAGTTAATATTTCTAAATTCACATTTAGCAAATCCTTTAAAAGAAAAAATAATATAAAACAAATTTTATACAAATAAAATCATATATATTATTTTTAAATCCAATTTACTTAAAGATATTTATCTTTTGAATTTCAAATTCAAATTCAATTGAAAATCCACTCATATATATATGCTTAATTTATTTGAAAAAAATAAGTTTGACCATTTTGAATAATTATATTAGGAGATTATCAAATAATATTTTCCCAGATATGAATATTAATGATCAAATTTTATTTATTTCAATTTTTAACCATCAATATTTTAATGGTTAAAATCAGCATTTCTTATTAGTTCCAAATTAATTATCAATCACAGATATTAAAAATTCGGGTTATCACATCCCTCCCCCCTTTGTATCTTTTCGTCCCCGAAAAGGAACGAAGCCAGTATTTGTAAAAATACATAATATTACTTAAATCACCTTAATTATTTTTAAAACAGTTTAAAATCTATATAATATTATCAAAATAGTCTTTATAAAAATACTTTTATAACTCGATGTTTCAACAAGTCCGTCCTTGTTCTCATAAAAATTCGGTCATACGTTGATCAGGCGTAAGACTGAAAATCTATAAGTACCTGGTAAACCCGTTTTCAACACCCAGTGAAAATACTTGAAAAAAATAGTTTTTTTATTGAAAATATAGAAAACATTTTTGAAAACAGAGGAAATATCTTTGGTGAGAATGCCCTGGAAATCATCACTCCCATCCATGGTCGCATTTAACCCGATGGTTACGTTGCCATCCCGGAAAAATCCATAGATAATTGTAGGCCTCTGCGCCCCTTCATTACGCCATAAAACCCGCTACAGTTCGCTGTTACATCCAGGGTTACGTTGCCATCAGAGCAAAAGTCCATGTAACTGTAGGCATCAGTGCCCTCGAATTTCGCTGCCAAAAATGATACTTATCCACTCCCACATAGGTCGCAGTCTACCGATGTAAAATCAAACGTAGACTGTTGGCTCTTGGCGGCATACACGAATTTTGCTATGTTACCATAGGTCGCAGTCTATTGATATAAAATCAAACGTAGACTGTTGGCTCTCAGCGGCACACACGACTTTCGCTATGGTATGCAGTAGATCGCAGTGACATCGAGTTAGATTATCGTCATAGCATAACTCAAATGCCTCTGTTGGCCTCAGCGCCCTCGATTTTCGCTACACGCTACACAAAATCTTCATGAGCTAGTTTTGTCCGGACTCCTCACAAGATCAACTTTAGAACCCCCCTTAGGGTTCAAGGCAGTACCTACCCATGGCACTCCTGAGAAGTTCATTTCAAGGGAGCGCCTTTTTCCCCAGATCCATTTTCAAAACACTTTATACTATACACATATAGTATGTTTCAAATAATACACCTAGTATGAATCTCAAATAAATCTCCTTTCTCAAATCGATTATCCCAAAATCGATAATTCTCAAATTAGGCTTTTCCAAATTCTAATATTAATTTTACCCAAAAATCAAAAGCCTTTACAAATCCAAAGGTTCCAAAAAACTTTTCAAAATCATCCTCATGAAATCCTTTATATATATATATATATATATGTATGTATGTATGTATATACATAGATATATATAATTTTGAAAATCTTTGGATTACTTCAAACTTGTATAAATTCCCTTTTTATACTTCGAATACTTTTCAAAAATCCTTTCCTTCCGGCAATAGATTCAACAAGGGGAGATTTATCTTATATAACAAAGACACATAACTTTGTTTGTTCCAAATCAAATATTTAAATTTGATTACTCTATAGATCACCTACCAAATTACTTACTTCCAAAAAGTAAGTTATTACCATAGAAATATCAAATTTCCACTTTACTTCATTATATATTTCATAAAATATATTTTCCACTTCAAAAACCATTTTACAGTTCTTATCTACAAACTTTCAATATCAATTTCATTCCAATCCGTATGATGTACACATATCATCCGTATGCAATATCTATCTGATCGCTCACTCGATCACATAATTTCTCTTCCGTACTAGTATCGTTCACCCGACTTTCTAGTGCGAACTCAGATCTGGTTTCTTGATCAGAAACCGTCATTCTCCTTACATAGCCATAACTATGATAGAGAATATCCAAAACCAATCAACAATCCATATCCAGGTTCGCCGTCGAAATTCGAGTGAAAAATCCCAACTCGGATCGATATAACTATCTCGAAATTCTGTGCCTGAATCTCGATCAAATCATTATGCGAATAGAATAATATACGTACATCCTACATGTAACGTATAAGGATTTTCGTTGCCGAAAAACCGAATAGTTATGGGTTTTAAAAAGAAAAGAAAAGAAAGAAGAGAGAAAAAGAAAAATAGAGGGAAAAGAAGATAGACAATTTTTTTGGAAACAGAGAAAGAAAAGAAAATAGAGAATTTGAAAATAGAAGATAGAAGAATTTCAAAAATAGAACGGGACAGAAGAAAACAACAGAACAACAACAGAATCTCACAATTCGCAGCGGAACAACATATAATAATAAATGAATAATCTTTAAACAAAGAACTATCAGTTATTACATTTCATTTCATTACATCACATCATATCATCAGAGTGTACAGCATCATACAAACAATAAACAGTGCAGCGGAAAAAGAAATACTATATAAACTAGTAATACGCCATGCCATCCAGCTTGCCTCCAGCAACTCCAGAATATCCAGAATATCCTGATAAACCTAACTCTTAACTGCCCGTGTGGAAATTGGTGGGCACCCAGAGTTTAGGAAGGAAAACAATAAACTCCGAGTCAGTCATGTGACTGGTGTGAGAACTCAAAACAGTTTATTTATCTTTAAAAATCAAAATAGAGGAATATTTTTAATCAATTCGCAATGCTTTTAAAAATGAGACTACCATAAGGCCTCCCGCACACACACACAATGCAAACGCAGAATCGGAGGAGATTTCTCCTTATGATAGTCAAAGATGCTTGATACGCATTTAAAATAACATTTTATATTATTACTAGTGCATAGTGTAGGAAAAATTCATTTCGAAAGTAGAATATAAATCTTAGCCAACATAGACATTTCGAACTATGCCTACTATAGCTACCATCCAAACAGTGGTGACCACCATAAGTGAATGGCAGGTTCTACAACTAATACCGTACAAGTTTCGTATTGGGAATTGGATTTCCAACGAATGATCAGGCCAAGGAACTTCCCATTGCCACTGAGAATGCCTCTGGATGGACATCCCCGAGAACCAAACCGGATCTCTACCAACACAAGGCCGGGTTACTCCTAACTGAGTAACAACTGACCGAATATGCCATCCCCCGGTCCTTTGGGACCTTTTTCCGAGAGCGCTCTCTAATCAATTCACACAATCATAACAAAGTGTTTTCAACATGAGTAAGTATCTGGGCTCCATACCATGATACCACCCTTTTCCAGAAGGAAATGGACATATCCTAAAGGGCGCTACCCCTCATAACCTTGCTGCTTCTTTCCTGTTTTGACCATTCACGGGGTGTGAGGCTCGACGAAGTCACGTCCACAAAAACATACTTTATACAAAAGCCATGCTTTGGGTCAACAAATGATCAACACAATGATCACTAAGATAGACGATCAAATAAATGATCCTATCACAATAATCAACACAATGATCATTTCAGCATCACTCAGCATGTCACATTACCAAATTGGGAATATATTGCTGATAACTTCAACTATATAACCTTTGAGCACATACGTCTCAAAGAAGGGTGTTAAGCAAAGAATAAATTCTCCGCCACCAACAGAAATATATTTGAAAGAAATCGGCTTTATATCTCAACTTGTAATGTCAGACATACAATCCATACAAGTCTGTTCCGGGCTCGAACAGAACCGAAGGCACTTACAAAGAAGTCCTTGCAATCCGGATATTCACAATCCTGATCGGATTCACCATCACATATGGAGAACTCAATACCGTAGCTACTCGGTGCAGAGTCAATCGACAGGTCATCCTATCGCTTTCGCAAATACCGGTCTTCAACACCGATCTTCAATGCAATTCACAACGACGTATCACATATTCGGAGTGGGTTATACGACCCCATGGTCCTTTCCCGGTTAACCCGAATAGTGAGCGCTTATTCAAAAATAAGTGTGCATTCAAATTCAATCAAATCACATCAAATACCCATTCAAAGGGAAATATTGATAGTCGGCTATTGAACTATCAATGGATATGCACACATCACCAGATTCCAAATAATTTTCCAAATTATTTATTTTCCAAGATATCTTTACTAGATATATAGTTTCAACACTTCAAAAATAAATCAATATTTATTTTTAACCAATTTCACTTTTCACATATAAATTCCATAATGAATTTATATTTCAAAATATTCGTGCATATACGATTTCAATAATTCATTTCCATTTATCCTCCAAAAAGATAAATTCTAATTATTCACTTCATATTGGAAAACATTTCCATACTTATTTATTCATAAGTAATTCACAAATTCCTTTTATTTTCAACACTTAGAAAATATTCAATATACTTAAAGCGAATTAAGTATATAATTCATTCTTTAAGAAAATCATTCTCTTAAACATATTTACTTGGGCCAAAACGAATGTTGCGTAAAACATCGTTACGACAACCCAAAATCACTAGTATATGGATTCGAAATTAAAATAGATATATAAATCCCAATATTATTCTAAACATTTCCTTTCGGAAATCATTTACTATAACAACAGTGTTATAGTCCACCATTTCCTTTTATTTCACGAAACATCTATTTCAACAATGAATGTTGAAATCTATGGTTTCGAATCTCAACACCTTTTAAAACATCGTTAGATCGTTTTAATTCTATTTAAAATATCACATTCAAAACATTTCTTTAACGTCTTATTCACTATTCAAAGACGTGAATATACTATGTTCACAAATTCCATTATTTCTATTCTTTTTAACTTAAAGGATTATTCACTGTTTACAACGTGAATATAACTCCATTAATAGGTTATAACAATTAACTTATCAAAATAAGTCGTTTGCGGATTTATAAAACAACGTTTATAAATTCTATTTCTATTTATATATAAAAACTTCCTTTTACAAATTCCTTTATTAACCTATTCCAGTTTATAACTCAATTTTAGATTAAAAGTTCATATTATAAGTTAACTACTTATAAACGATTATTTCAGAAAATCATTCCTTAGAGTTTCATAATTATAAATCTTATAACTTATAAGATTCATTTATTTAACCCAATCTATTCTTCAAATAACTTCATAAAATTTATAAATCTACTGTTTATAAATTTCGTTTACAACTTCACCATTTATAATTCTATTGATTTCATTCTTTAATGAAATTCATTTTCAATTCATTCAAACACTTATAAAATCTCATTTTATAATCCCAACGTTTTAATTTACAAATATTCATTTGTAAATCCTTTAATATAAATCAATCTATATTATTCTTTAAAACGTCTTTAATTTCCTTTAAAAAAACTTCACCATTCTGATTTATAAAATAATTAAATTTTATAAATCCTATATTTAACTTTTTATAACAAGTTCAGAATCCCAATTTAAACTCTTTTATAAAGTCATTAATTCCTTATTTTCAAAAATCAGCTTTTAACTATATTTCTTAAAAATCAAAATTTTTATAACATTAAAAATTATAACGTTTATTTATTTGAAATGGATCAATTCCAAAGATATTTTATCTTTTCAAAAATCACTTTAAAAACATTTTAAAATCCCAAAATCTGGGTCCAATGATGTTACACACCAAATAGTCAATCACGACTACAACGATCCATCATATATCGATATGATAATCCATCAAATATCAAAATATCTGAAATAAAATAAATACTGTTGAGGAATCCAGTTGGATCCCTCCAACCTGTTTTCCTGCATCCAAAAACATTAGCACAATACCAATTTCGCTCCAGTATGAAATTATCGCGGTACATGTTCTTATTAAATATTATCCGCTTAATAACGGCGTAATAGGGTCTCATCCGCTAAACAAAAAATGCGGGAAATCAATCAACTCCAATATATATATATGCCAATATATATATATATTGATATTATATATAATACCAATTTCACTGTTTATGAAATATTCGCGGTATATGTTTATATTAAATAACATCCGCTTACTAACGGCGCATAATGTCTATTTTAACAATCAATAATTTACAGTCATCATTCAAACATGCATTCAAATATTTTAAATCTAACTATTTAAAATAAAATCGAAATCTATTCGATTGAGTGAGAAATTCTCACCTTGATTTTAATTTCCGTTTTAGCTTTTATTTCGAATAAAATTAAACGCGCGTTTAATTTTACCCGAAATTCTCACTAACTCCAAACGACTCCAAACCAACTCCATCGCGAAGTGCTCGTCCATACGATTCCAACGCAACTGGGTTTGCATTTTTTCGACCTCGTATGAAAAAGTTATTGATTTTACAAGATTGAACGTGATTTATATAAACAAATTTACAACATAACTTAATAAATTTAAACCCTCATCACACCAGAGCCATTGGATCCTTGCACCCCCTGATCTCCACCCTAGAACGCAACCTTCTCCTTCCCTCCACATACACGCACGCAACTCTACAGGTTATGGAACGCAACAATCAAACCCATTTAGCAAAGTTAGGTTTTGACTTCACCGTCTCCTCGCTCAACGAAACATCATCACACCTCCGCCATTTCGAAGCCCTCGACACGAGCTAGGTTCGGCCCCAAGCCTATAGAACTCGGCCTCCCCCTCTCCCTGAAAAACGTGCACAAAGCCGGCCCCCCTATACACAAATTCGCGTCAATTCAAAGCTTGAAATCACATCTCAACCGTATGGATTTAAAGCCCTTGCGAAGCTCTACAAGTTTGCAGTAGAAAGTATTACGAATTGGTGTGTGGATTTGAATGAATTAGAGGAAGAAAAAGATGAATTTTCGGCCTTACATTTCTGAAGGTGGCGGCCACGTTTAGAAATTAGGGTTTTACATTTTTTTTTTATTTTAGATTTTTAACTCCTATTTATAGAAAAAGCTAGCGTAAACACTATTCATCCCGGGAATTCCGAACTCCGATTTAGGCGCCGTAACCAGCGTACCTAGGGTTTATCCCGCGTTTCGGACACAATGGAACAGGTTTCGGAAGCTAATTCGGAAGTATGTGCGAGTTATGGCAACAAACGCTCAATTTAAATTAAGCCGATTTAAATCGATTTCTAGGCGTTTTAATTTGTACGGGACAAACCGTAAATCCAATTGACTTGAAATTTGAAACCTTACAATAATATCACATTACGGATCCGATGAAACTGGTTTCGTCGAAATCCGAGACTTTTTGAAAAATGGCTATTTTGACTCGCCAAATTTAAATTAAAAATAAATCGATGCGTTTCGAGCTGCCACGATCAAACGATAACTCCGATTGACACGAAAATTGAAATCCGGTAATAACTAACTATTACGGATCCAATGGAACTGGTTTCGTTCAATTCTGAGACTGTTCAAAAATTGGCTATTTTACAGTCGATTATTAAATATTAAAATATTCAATTTTCACAGATTAACTTTTAATTCGATTTTAAAAGTTCTAAAATATTTCTATAACTCCAGTATGATTAAATAAAATTTTCCAAATTATTTTCAATCATATTTAACTATATTTTCAATTATTTCCATAATTTCACATATTAAATTATTAATTTAATTATCCAATTAAATCTAATAAATCAAATAAAAATTTATTTGACTTATAAATTCACTTATTAATATTTAAAATTAATTAAATATTCATATTTTAATTTCTAAAAATTCTGGGTCGTTACACTACATATTTAACTTCATTGGTTTTTAGCCAAACCAATTCTCTTTCTATTCACATTCACTTTGATTTTCATTCACTTACTCACAATTGCTTAAATCCTTATTTGGATTATCATCTCAATTCTTACCTCAAATTGATATTTAATCATAATCAGTTTGAACTCTGTCCAGTTTAAATTTAGAAAATAGCTTGAAATTTTTTAAAATAGATAAGTGGTTGAAAAATAATTATTAGTTATAAAATAGTTAAGTAATTGCAAAATATTTGGAAAATAGTCAAATAGTTATAGGAATTTTAAATAATTGCAAAATAGTTGTAAAATAGTAATTAGTTATAAAGTAGTTGAAAAATAGAAATTGGTTTATAAAACAGTTGTAAAATAGTTAAATAATTCCAAAAGTAGTTATAAAATAAGTAAAGATAGTTTGGGATTTATTAGGAAAGATTGTATATTTAGTAAATAGCTTGAAAAAAAATAGATTTGTATTAAAACAATTTATATTGAAAATAGTCCAGAGCCAAACTCTTCAATTCCCAATCTCCATTTCCATCAGTTCAATTTAAATTTCCACTTCCATTTAAATTGACTCAATTCCAATTTAAATAACTTCAATTTCCATTAACATTGAATTAATCTCAATTCCTATTTGAATTTGAACTTATTCAACTCAATTGCATTTCAATTAATCCAATTCAAATTTTCCATTTGAATTTTTAAACTTATCCGTCTTCAATCACAATTCCAATTATTTCAAATCAAATTCAATTTGAACTAACTCAATTCAAATTTCAAATTTAAACCATCCCGAATTATATAAATTCGAGTTTAGTTTTTAAATGTTAATTTAATCCTTTAAATCAAATCAACTTATATCTTTAAACCATTTGATTCTGAATCCAAATTCCATTTTGAACTTATTTCAAAGTTTAAATAATAACTCAAATTCTTTTATACAATTTAATCTTTTGAGATCCAATTTACCACCCAATTTCAACTTTGAAACCAATTTTTAGCAATCTCAGTTGCAATTTATCTTAAACATTCAAATCGTTAAGTTCAAAATGATTCCACTTCTCTATTTCAAATTTTACTCCAAAAATCAAAATCTTTTAACCAATTTCAGGTATGGTTTTACTTCCACTTAATCTCAGTAATGGATATATAGATTATCTCAATCCATTTCTTAATTCATTTTAAACAATTCAATTCATAGTTTTAAGTTATTGATAATAATAGAATGATATTAAGGTAAGTAAACATCCGATTTACGTAAAACATTCATCATCTACTTCCAATTCTTAAATCTCAACCATTTTTGAGATCATATATAATTCCCTCTACATCAACCTATTTAACTTCTATAAGTTAAATCTTAATTCCATATTGAAATTTCTAATTCAGGTTGTCCATTCTAAACTTATTTACCTTCCTTTAAGTTAATCCAATTTAAATTATTCAGTCAACCTTACTCGAATTCGAATTCTCACTTCAAATTTCAAATTTCTATCAAAATTCCTTCCTACTCATAAGCTCAAAACTTATATTACTTTGAGTTTTTACTTCACACTTCAGGGAAAATCAAAACTCAACACCTTAGAGTTTATTTCAAATCATCCTTGATATTATGTATTTTCACACATATACATATTTACTTCTTGGCCGCCAAGCTATATTTTTAAAATTTAAACCATCTTTGGTTTTCATTCAAAACAGTTTCCTTTAAGGCTTTTGAACAACTCTTATTTTTAAAATAAGATCACATTCAAAATATTTTGAATATTATTAATTATTTCTCTTAAAATTTTGAAAACGAATTTCAAATGTTTCTAGACTCATAATTTAAGACCTCTAAATTTACAAGTTATTCTCATCTAATGGTTACTTTCTTAAAACATTTTTCGTTTTTCTTTATTATTATTTATTGGAAAACAATCATCCTATTTAAACACAATAACCATTTATGATGATACCCAAGATCATCATATCTGGAAACCAATTCATTATTATCTTATTCTAAAACTCTTTCCCAAATTCAAGATTTATTTTTTGTTTGAATCCATTTCAAACTTACCTTTATTTAATTTCAATTTGGTTGTATTTCTATTTCCACTTAATTTAATTCCAATAATTTAACAACCGATTACCTTAATATTTATTACAAAGTAATATTGCTTTATATATATCAAAATATATTCTCATATAAATCATTTAAAATCTTTATATAAGAAAATAACGAGTATTCTCTCATATATAAATATATTCAACTCATCCTAGGGTACCACTAACCCTATTTTTGATGAGTAAACCCACCAGAGCCAAGGTTCTCGCTTAACCTTCAGCTCTGGTACCAAATGTAACGACCCAAAATTTTCGATCCTAAAAATTCCAGATAGTTAGGGAAAAAAAGAGAGAGATAGAAGAAAAAGAAGAATAGAAACACCAACATCTCATATTCGTAGTGGATAAAATATAATATCAATAATATCAGTTTACAATGAAAATTGTACTTGTAAAATTACACTTTAATACGTCAGAGTTACAACACATATACAAACACTGGACATATACAATCAATATATCTCAGATATACAAAAGTATAATACAGCGGAAACACTCCATACGTTCCTGCTGTAACAGTCCAAAATTTTTAATAAATATTTTATTCATTTTATTTAAAGAATTGTTGATTAATTATTAAAAAAAATTAATTTTAGAAATTTCTTGAATTGATTATAAATCATTTTCCCAGATTGTAATAAATATAAACAATTTCTGTAATTTTGATTTTTGGTTAAAGTTCAACTTTAATTGGAATTTTAAAAATTTTAAATTCTAACTTCCAATCTTTTATTTAAACTGTAAATATATGCACAACATTGTTCCACTTTTGTTTCTTTTAAATTTGTTATATATTCTTTTAAATTAAGTAATAAATTATGTTGTAAAAATGCAATAAATTATATGTTTTAATTGGTACGTTTATATCCATTCTTGTTTAATTTAGTTGGCATTATAAATGGTACGTTATTTGGTGATATATTCTTTAGCGTATATTTTACTAAATAAATAAAATACGTTACTTTTGATATAAATTTTGGGCGTACGTTTCGATTAAATTATTGCATCTATAATATGCACAGATTAATTTCTTACCTCAGCTATTAAAAATTCAAAGGCCGTGCATTTCTATGAGAAAGAAATTCAAAACCGTGCCTTGCCATTCACATGTAATATTCCACTTTCCTTTGCTTCATTTGTTTTAATAGGTATAAAATCTTTGAATTCCCATAGCCGTTCCAAAATCAATTATTTCTTGCCATTTTTTGTTTCACCTAATCAACGCAACCTCTCTGATAAATAAAAACATCACGTACACATTTTTCCTGGCCTCATTTTGGCCTTCATCTCTATCTTGCGCGAGCTTCTGCATTCAGGTAATGGTTGCAAATGTTTCTTTTTTCTTATTTTTTTTCTATCTTTAGCTTTTCTTTTATTTCCATTTACCATCCACCTTGTGCTCGGCTGCTCCACCACGTTGGCATGACCCGCCTACACTCCTTCGCCACCTCCTCCAGTACAGCCTCTTTTCACCTTCGATGTGACAGCTCTGGACGAAATCCAAGTGCAGTTCATCATCACCTAGCCTAGCCTAGCCTATATCCTATATTCCCTCTACCTTCAAGTCCATCCACCACTACCACCATCACCGTGATTAACTCCAGGCAGTGACCCCCGCCCTGACCTCTACCGCATCACCAGGCAGTGGATGGCCCCACTAGCGAACCCATGCACAGACCATATCATGCATAACCGAGCCTTCTGAGGTTTTGAACCATCCTTTTTAACCCACTATGTTGTTGAAATTTGTAGCCTATTCTTCAAACTCCCTGATGCTTGCGTGTGTCAGGCAGTAAGGTCTGATCATGGCCGAGCCATAGGGGTTGGAGGTCGAGTCGTGTGGTGAAGAGGCGGAGTACTGGTTATTCATATTATTCTTTTTCAATCATGCTCCAGTTTGCTTTATTTAGAAATTTGACAGGGTCGTATTTGAATTCACATACTTAGATTTGTTTTATTTATTTTGTTTCAAGATTTGAATCGGGTTGTCGCATCCTCTGAAATTTGATCGTGCCTTCTTTGCACTTTTCGGTGTGGATATCGTTGTTTTTGAATCTAATCTTCAACGTCGTAGAAGTGAGTATTCACGCTTGACATTCATACTCATAGGATCATAAATTAATAACAAGTAAAATTGTAGAATGATTATATTATATTTTACTTGCCTGTGATATAAATTTTATGATGTTAAACTCTATTATAAAATTGTCACATCATCCATTATATTATATGCTGTTAAATTTATGTTGTTATACTATTTATTTATTACTGTTTATCACACTGCTAGTTCCCTGTAGAGTAGAATCGTTATGGGTTGAAATGATAGGCCTGAACGATATTTATTTATTTAACATGGGATTGCGGGTTTGAAATGATAGAGCCCAAATTTTTCTTTGTAAATTACGGATTGAAATAATATATTATTCGTATCACTTGACCTAGGTTAGAAAATATTATACATAGCCATGGTTATTTATATATATTTTTTTCTGAAAAATTTAAGTATTTAAAATTTGTATACTATAATATTTTGATTTAAATTGAATTGAAAATGATTGTTAGTGATTTTATACAAGTTATATATAAATAAATGAATGGTTAAGTTGGAATTTGAAATATAAATTTATTTTGGAATTTTAATTATTGTAAAAGGAACGGAACTCAAGTTAAGTAAATGAAATATAATAAATTTGATATAAATTTGGATTTAAATATAAATTAATAAGGTGTTATTTAAATTTTCTATGAATTAAATGGTTAAATGAATAAATACAAAAAATGTAATTTGGAATATAACTAAAACTTAGAAAGTGAAGTTTGGTTTAAGAGAAAAAGGGTAAGTTAAGTAATAAATTGGAAAATAAGTTATTTTTGAAATGGTAATTAAACTTAATGGTTAAAGTAAATTTTGAATACCAAGAATAGAAAATTTGCATTTGACTTTAATAAGCGAAGCCTTGAGAAGTTTGATATTTATTTATGAAATTTACTTTATAAAAATCATAAATTGTTGAGTAATTTAAATGACTATTTCATAGTGAAAAATATGGTTTTATAAGTTAAATTGGTTTAAATTAAAATTTAATTATTGCTGAAATTATATTGAAGTCTGAAATTAATTTACTTAAATCTGTTGAAAGGGATATTACCGCACTTTGCAAGTGCTGTAGTTGATGCAAATGAACTAAGGCTAAACCTTTGGGGATTGAAAATTGGATTTTGTAAGGGTAATAACTTCCCTTTTAAATAGTTTAAAATGAAGTATTCTGATTGAAATATAAACTATTTGAAATTTATAACCACGGGTAATAATAACGTTGGTTGTTAAAGAGATCGGGATCGGATATGGACATACTCCCTGTCGATACCGAAACCACTTTAACAACCGTGTACGCGGTGGAGATTCCAAAATGAAGTAGGATGGTGGCGACATTCTATTGAAATATGTACGTGGACCCGACCCCCGTGAGTTGGCATAAGGCGACTAAAACAGGAGCGATTCCGGGCTGGTGAGGTAGCCCCTCTTATCGAACACGCTTCTTCGTACGCCATTCTATTACTTTGTGATTGTTTGGTGCACACCTTTGATTTTGGGAGTGTTGTTCGAGGTGGACGGTAGTAGCAGCTACGCTTCACCACCATTCTGGATTGTAATTGATATATCTACCCTGGCATTGCCTAGTTGTACCGTGCCACCTACCCTAGCGCGCTTTGTACGTGTTTGATTTGTGTCGTACTTGTGGAGTATCCTCTAGTAGCCTCCCGATCATGAGGTATTGCGGTACTGTATAGACTATTGGCACTAATTTGTGTGAAGGAGGAAAATGTAAAACCTTAACGCTATTTTAAAGTAAGTCTATTTTATTAATAGACACTATCATAATAGTGAAATATTACTACATAGTAAATAGTTTAACGGATCCTTAGAGGATGGGCAGTCCCAAGCATCCTTTAAGTTACTTGCCTTTATATTATAGTTCACTTGAATTAGTTTACACTATGTAAGTATGTATGTCCTGACTCGAGTGTTTATGTTTTCTTTTACGCTCGGGTCAGCTGGAGTATCAGTTTGGACTTCATTTCCTGGAGCTAGGACTGCTGAAGACATCTTTATCGAGCTACTGTCTATTTTCTATTCAGTCTTTTTATCTTAGCCTATGTAATTGAGACAAATGAATTTGGGATTTTCTGTGCTTGTTTAAAACTGTATTGGTTTTAAGACTATGTAATTTGTACTTATTTTGAGACTAGGTGATAGTGGCTTCATGAACCACTAAGTTATTTTATTTCCGCTGCGAGTGTTCTGATTTCTGTGTCTGTGATTCAATTTCATTTGCTTCAATTTTTATTACAATCTATTATTTTGAACTATTCAAGTTTGACATGTTTTAATTTATTGTCGAATTTGAATGGAGCAAAATAGTGGATTGTCACACCTGCCATCCAGCTCGCCTCCTGAGCTCCAGAACGTCCTTACCTGAAAATCTGTAATACTCAGTCTGACCCGAGCATTACATCAAAGTAGCACCCGGTTCAGGCTGGAAACCAGCATGGGTAAACCCATCTAACATGGAATATGACAGCATACAACTTAAATAAACCAGGGTAACTTTTATCAATTTACAACTTCACAAGTTGTTATAGACATCACTTATTTCACATATCAATTTTTAAGTACCAAAACTTAGATTAAATGGTCCAATTCACTTAAATCATTCATTCCAGCTTATTGATTTCACATATCAATCTATAAAGAATCGAAGTGGTTTCGGGTATTTACTAATACCCGACTCCGGTCTCTTCGAATCCAGTGTCATCAAAACCCAATTTATTTAATTAAATACAATTCAATTTTTAATTACCGGATAACACTTTTATACAGCAATTCATAATTGATAGATAATCACATTGTCACTGTCCATCCAACATATCATATCACACAACCATTCATATCAAAGATATCAACCAATCCAAAGCACTTATCATCATTCAATCATTCATGAGCAAGATTGCCCACTTCCATTAATTACATTAATTAATGATCCTCTAATTACTCACATTAGTTAATTATTCTTAAACTTCATTTAAAAATTAACCTTTAACCTAATTACATTCATTAATCAACCTTGATTAATCACAATCAGAAATTAACTTTCCTAAATTACTCTATCAATTAATCCAACTCCTTGATTAATTATATTAATTAATCCCTTAATTACATGGAGTAATTACCACTTAATTTCTTCCACCAAGTAATTACTCTTTAATTACTTCCCATCAAGTGATTTTCTCTTAATTAATTACATCCGGTAATTATCCACTCATTACTTCACTAAGGAATTACACCTCATTAATTACCTTAAGTAATTATACTTAATGTTTAATTAATTATATTTATTAATCACCCTTGATTAATCTCATTCCGCAATTAATTACTCTTAATTAATTACATCACTTAATTAACTTCCCATAACTTTTATTAATCAATTATTAAATTAATTACACTAAGTAATTAATTATTAATTACTTCTACCAAGTAATTATTCTTCATATTAATTACACCTGGTAATTATCCCAAAACCACTTCCAATCTTCAATTAATTACATCCTGTAATTACCATTACTAATTACTTAAAAGTAATTACACTTTATAAGCCTCATTAAGTAATTATACTCAATCCCATCATCAAGTGATTATTTAAATTAATTAAACCAATTAATTAACTTAAACTAATCATATTAATTAATTGCATAGAGTAATTAATCCCTTTAATTAACTACACTAAGTAATTAATCCTTAATTACTTCTCTTAAGTAATTTTCCTTTAATCAAAATAGTTCAAAACTTCTTTTATATAATAGTTCAAACAAATTTTAAATTTAAAATGAATACAAATTAACTTCAACGAAGTTTTAAAAAAACAATTTGAAAACCCTTTTTATTTCACAAGTTAAAGAAATATTTATCTTATAAGAAGTTTAAAAGAATTTAAAAACCAAATTTATTTTAGATTCAAATCAATTTAAAATACACTTCAACATTCAAAGTTTTTTAAAACAATTCAAATTTAGAAAAAAAACTTCCTTAAATTTCAAAACTGGAATATAGATTTAAATCTTGATTCCAGATTTAACTTAGATTTAAAAACTTTACTTACATTTTAAAACCTCATTTTAGAATTGAAACCTTTTAACCATTTTAAAGTAGTTAAAAAAAATTAAATTTGAAAACTTTATTTTATTTTAAAAACTGAGATCTAAACTTGAATCAGGTTTGAAACTTAGATTTAAACTTATTTAAACCTTTGCTTTACAAATTAAATTCAATTTTAAAATTTTAAAAAGCAAAACAGGTCTCTTTTTAAAACCTATAACAAAACATTACCCGATCCGTCACCTAAATGACTTCGAGTCTAGACCCAAACTGCTTCGAGTCAAAAACCTAATTTACTCGAGAAAACTCGAGACTACTAAAACCCACAATCCAAACTTCACCAGTAATCAACAGTGAACCATGCACATGCACGGTGCCTCCGACCATCTCCGGTCGACACCACACCAGCGAGCAAGACGGCGACCATCCTCTCACCAGAATATGATCATCCGAACTCAAAGAATAACTCGAAATCAAAATCGAGTCTACTAACCCAAAACTGGAACAAACTGGAACCACACACCCAAACCTGAAAACGACACGCCTTCACAACCACGACCACCAGAGGGTCTGAAACTCCGGCTACCTCTTCGTCAATGCTCCAGCTTCCATCACCCAAAATCTCGTATCACTCAATCACTCAGAGAAGACGAGAAGATCAAAATATCAAACCTAGATAAAACTAGGGTTCCAGACATCAAACAACCACCTCTACCTCCACAATGAAATGCACCATCTCAGAAACTTTTCCCATCAACACTGATCATTCCTCCATCTCCAAGAAGAAACCCGACGCCTCCTATCATTGGGATCATCAAAGGCAACCCAAAATGCGCAACCCAGACAATCCTGAACTGCTCCCTAATTCTAACACTAGAAATTGTGATTTTGCTGTTAAAAATCATGATTTTGTATGAGAGTTCAGATCATATGCCTGAATCCCTGAACTACGGAGTTTGGATTTTCACTTTTATTTAGACTTGCTTAGATATTTTGATTTCCAGAGATAATACAAAGTTATTTACTTAAGTAAAATTCTAAACTAAAGTTTGTGATTAAACAAACAAGTTTTATATGAATCTTAACTTTAAACAGAGTCAAGATCAAAAGGTTTTAAATTTTAAATCAAAACTTGAATACTGAAAGGTATAAGCAGAGAGTACTCTGATGAAAACAACACGCATACCATACATGAATATATACACAGTGGATATCATACAATACATATGCATTTCAAATTGACTAACATGCAATCAAATTTACATACTTAAATTTGTTAAAAGTGAAGTTACTCACCTGCCTTGGGTTTTGAACAGAAGAGGTTTGATAAAACTGAATTTGAACTGCATGCTGTTTATTTTATTTTGCTTCTGATTTTCAGTTTTGCTTTTTGCTGGATTTTAAATCTTATCTCTATATGCTGAGTTAAACCATGAATCTCCATGCTAGCTTGCTTCTTTTTTTTAGTAAAATTCTGCTCAGATTTCTTCTTCTGGTTTGCCTTGATACTTTCCTGATTCTTAATTGATGATTTTTTTTATTTGAATCTGATTTTTTTTTTTAGATTGAAAAGATGAAGAACTAAAGAATGGAGAGGAATTGAACTAAAAATCTCAGTTTGTATATTATTATTATTTTTTAGACATGTATGATATTTTAGATTAAAGATTAATACGCCACTTGTTAATTTTCTAAGCTAACACTTATTTGAAAACCTAACACTTGTCATTTAGGCTAGCTAAGTAACTTACATTCATTAATTTATATTCTAATATTTCAACACTTGAATTTGGCATGTGTAAATATATTTAAATGTTTTATAAATCTTTATATTTAATTTCTATTTAGTTAATATTTCTTAATTCACATTTAGTAAATCCTTTAAAAGAAAAAATAATATAAAACAAATTTTATACAAATAAAATCATATATATATATATATATATATATTATTTTTAAATCCAATTTACTTAAAGATATTTGTCTTTTGAATTTAAAATTCAAATTCGATTAAAAATCCACTCATATATATATATATATATATATATATATGCTTAGTTTGTTTGAAAAAAATAAGTTTGTCCATTTTGAATAATTATATTAGGAGATTATCAAATAATATTTTCCCAGATATGAATATTAATTATCAGATTTTATTTGTTTCAATTATTAACAATCAATATTTTAATTGTTAAAATCAACATTTCTTATTAATTCACCAAATTAATTATCAATCATAGATATTAAAAATCTGGGTTATCATATAAAACTTACCAGAAATGTTTAAAAAGTTGAAAGGTTAATATGAGTATTTAGTAGAGTATTATATAAGTAGAAGCTTAATACAAAAATGCTTCAAAATGAACATATGTATATTAATAAAATAATTAAGATGTTACAAGAATATTATAAACTTAAGTTTATGTTTTGAAGTGACTTACAATTAGATTGAATAGTAAAATGTGAATGTTATATAAGAGAATGATTATAAACTCTTAGAAATGCTAAAATGAGTCAAAAATAAGTTTATTATTTAATGATAATGTATGTGAAGAAATGAATGTAAATTAAAAAGTTAAGAAACTTATGTTTAAAGATTCATGAATGAATATTAATATTAAATTGAAATCAAGCTATATAAACAATAATTGTGAATTAAACTGCAATGAAATGGATGTAATACTTTAATAATGGATTCATTGATCATTTCAAATATTGAATGGAAAAATTTTATGTAAGAAAAGAACGAAAAAATTACACTGTATGTAACGACCTGGTATTTCAAACCATTCGCATCCGCACATGTCGGACTTGAATTACTCAAATGTCAGATTGTAAATTTATATTTGTCAAAACTCGCCATATATAGTAAATAAATCAATCAAAGAATCACAGACATAGAGTAATAGAATAATAAGCAGCGGAATGGGTAAAAAGTAGTTCATGAAGCTACTATAAAAAATTAGAGTCTGAGACAAAATACAACAAGATCTTAAATATAAATGAATCTCTAATACATAAGCAACTGATAAGTCTGGACATAAATGACTGGAATAAACTGAAATAACTGAAAGCTGGAAAGGTAGATCTTCAAACAAAGCTCCAATCTCCAAATGTGAGTCTCAAATGCTGTGACACTCAATCTAACCCGAGCATAAAGCAAAACACAGAATACTTGAGTCAAGATTGACATTCTTATATAGTAAACTCAACTCAAGTGAAATATCAACTGAAATACAAGTAACTTAAAGGATGTTTGGGATTTCCATCCTCTAAGTATCCGTGGAACTATCTACTACGTAGCAATATACGCTATTATAGTAATGTCTACAGTAAAGTAAAGTATTAAAATAGCGTTAAGGCATTACCCATATCCCCCTTAACAAATTTTATATAATGTCGTAGTCTGTACAGATACTATAAACTCCACTCGCAAGTGGGCTATCAGGAAGCACTCCATAGGTGCGACACAAACCAAACCCGTAGAAGGCGCGATAGGGCATGTGACAAGGCACGCGAGGCAATGCCAGGGTAGATATACGGTTTGCGGATCTGGATTGGTGGTAACACATAGCAGCTACTACCGCCCACCTCGAGACACACTCCCAAATCAAAGGTGCACCCAATCAAATCACAAAGTAATAGAATGGCACCGAAGAAATGTGTCTGATCGGAGGAACGACCTTACTTGGCCCAGCATGGCTCCTGTTTTAGCCACATCAAGCTGGCTCGTAGGAGTCAAGGCTACGTAAATACCTCATACAGAATCATCACCAAATCATCTTACTTCGTTCTGGAATCTCCACAACGTACACAGTTGTTAAAGTGGTTTTCTATATTGGCAGAGAGTGTGACAATATCCGATCCCGGTCTCTTTAACAACCAAATGCTTATTTCACACTGTGGTCATTGCATTTCAAATAGTTCATACTATACATTTCAAAACCATATCAATTCGATATCATTATTCACTTTAAATAATATTCCTTTCCAGATTCGTAACAATTCCAAAATTATAACACTTTCAAAATTATAACTCTTTTGTAACCATAACGCTTTTGAAATCATAACGCTTTTGACTTAGACAATTTAGGTATTTAAAATAATATATATATATGTATTAAAATAGTTATAAATTAAAATAGCTTATATATTAAAATAATTTATATGTTAAAATGGGTGTAAATTAAAAATAGTTCATATGTATTAAAAAATACTTTATATAATAAAATTAGTTTTCCCCAATTTTGCAAATCGATTCAAATCAGGTTAAATTCCAAAATTCAATTTAAAGCAATTCTAGTCTAACCATTTCAATTTAAAGGTCAAAGATTCAATTCAAAATTTAAATAAACCATTTCAATTTATATCGATTTCAAATCCAGGCCTGAACTATCTCTTCAATTCCAATAAGATTCAAAGTTTAAATATCCAAACATTTCAATATAAGTTTCATTTAGATTTCAACATTTAACTCTAATTTGATTCACTTAGGAAAATATTCACTTAATCATAACAATAAAATCTCAATTTATAATTTAAATCAATATTAAATATTCAGTCTCAATTTTATTTAAAATTGAGAATATTCATTTAATCGCTTTTTATCAATCCAAGTTATAAACGATACCTTTGAAAATCTCAAAATCAATAAGTTCAAATAAATTCTTATTTAAATTCAATTATTAATCAATTTAAATTCAAGTCAACATTAATTTATCTTCCAAACCTTTATTATCAAATTTGTAAAACAACTATTTTTGAAATATTAATATAAATTTAAATAAATACATATTCATATTATAAACCAATTAAATTAAATTTTATTAAATTAAATCTTATTATTAAATGTATTTTGTATCAAATCCTTTTTATATATTTTAAAATAATAAAAATATAAGAAAAATCTTAAAAATTATATTTTCAAAACTAACTTATAAATTTAAAATTTCGAAAACATATAATTTTAAAAATCTAATTTTTACACATATATTAAAATAAATTCTCTATATTATTATTTAAAAATCAATATTTAATAAATTAATATGTTTCCTTTTAAACTTTGGCAGTCATTTTTCAAAATCGACTGATGGTGTCCGTATATAATTTTCAACCCTATGGTAAAGTGATACGGATATTTATCATTTCAATCCGCAATAATTTTAATATTTACGGGTATCAATGAAAATCGCTTGGGTTTATCATTTCAACCAATAACGATTTTCCCTTAATCTACAAGATCATTCGGGTATGTATCATTTCAACCCATAGGAAATTCCAAACTAACAGGGGACTGGCAGAGTGATAACAAATATGATAATAATATAACATATCAACAATAGGCATATATCATCAGTAACAAATATAAATATATATATATATACAATAGGATATGGTGTCATATATCATAGGTGAACAATTTTAGATAATGGCATATCACATTTAATAATTAATTAACAATTCAAGTTTAACAGCATATTTCAATCGTCATTTCATGTGAATTTAAATTTACTAAATATAAAAGAGTTAATCGTGAGTGATTGCTCACCTTTCGAGGCTGAGAAAATAGACAACACGACGAGCTATGATTTGAATCACGATCTAGACGATCGACCAATCCAAACAACAAATCTCAAAGCGAAGTAAGCTGAACACGGATTTGATGGAAAAACTGATAAATAGGAATAGGTGAGAACAATTCAAATTAGCTTGATATAACGGAAAATATATATACTAGTATAAAAATCAACATTCTAATTTAAGACAAATACTAAAATAAAATATATATAATTCAAAAATCAATATTCTTAAAACATAAATATTCACAATCAAAGATATATATATATATATTATTAAAAAATCAATACATATAATCAATATACACAACCAAAATCGAATACTTATGTATATATAAGACTACAAATAATATAAACCGAAGGAACTAAGACAGCTTAACATATTATTCATATATATGTATTTTTTTATTGAGCAGTACACAGTAAACTTTGAAATATATAATTATATGATACCCATTATATATACTTACTATATGTATACAAGAATACGGTTTTATATAATGTACATAAATTTATATATAAACAAAGAGTATATTTCTTGTATAAACATATAAATAAACCCCTACATTATATTTGAAAATAAACACATAACATAAAATCAAAATCTCCATATGATATTTGAAAAATTAACATTTCTTAAAACATACGTATTAAAATAAAAATGTTATATTATATTTTTATTAATCTATATATATATATATATATTTCCCTATGTTTAATCTACTCTAAATCTCTACACTTTTATGTTTAAAATCAAAATCGGTATCTCACTCTTCTACGCAAAACAAAATTTATCAATATATTAAAGAAAGAAGCCTGCTACAGGGTTTTGCTCTGGAAGGCTTGACTGTTGTTAAAGGTCGGAGTGGTAGTAGGCGAGTCTGAAAGTTCGGATCTGGGGATGCGTAGGTGGTGTTTAGCGTCATGTGTGGAGTCGAGTGGCTAAGCGGAGGTTCGCTGAATGGTCGGTTTCGGTTGTAGCATGGAGATGGTGATGAATGTTAGGCTTGGAGGGGACGTGTGGGAAAGCTGGTCAAGCGTAGGGCTGCATGAGTGTGAGGGGAAGGTTTCTGATGGATTTTGGAAGGTGGAGGGTTTCGTTGCTTGGATTGTGGAGGCGGTCAGGTGGGGTTGAGTACGAGAGCAGTGGTAATGCATCTCTCCGAAAATGAAGAGACGAGCATAGGCTTCCTTTGTATAAGAATGCTAACATAGTATTTTACATTATATATTTTTTTGAATAGCAACAAGAAAGAATCATAAGCAGCAGGTATCAATAATATAAACTATATATTATATTTTCTTCGAGATTACAGAACGAAAAGAAAGAAAAGTAGGGAAAAGAATAGAAATGAAAAGGCACCTGTAAAAATATATTGAACCAGTAGGAATAGCTAAATTCCAACGAAGATTTCTAGAATATTAATGAAAAATGGCTAGTTAACGTATACGGTGGAAATGAATGGACAAAGGAAACCAAAAGGCTCAATACGGTTACTGACACAATTAACTGTTTCGTGGATTTCACGGCGTACCGGACTACAAAACATATAAATGAATATACTGCGGAGATCAGAATGACGAGTCGAACAGAATAGTACACAGAAATCAGCGATTTGACCTCTTATCAAAAGTCGATATTCGCTGCAAAAATGCTGCTAAAACTTCGAAAATAAAATAAACGTAACTAGAGCAGTCCAAATTTGGCGAAATGAAATACGGCGTCTTGCTCAAAAAATGATTACATTTTTATTATATAAAAATATTCAGATTTTGAGAAAATTTTATATTCATCTAATTTCAACTAATTTAAAATTGAAATTGGAAATTACACAACAAATCCAAGATTTATATTATCTTATGAAAATCCACAATCTGCTATGTTTAAATAGACATATACCAAATAAAAAAAAATTCCTAATTTAATTGTTAAATTTTCAAGGAAAATTCAGTTATTTACGTTATTAAAACCGTTAAAAAATTCGGGTCATTACACTCTCCCCTACACAAAACTTTTCGTCCCCGAAAAGGAACGAGATAGGAGAATAGAAATAACCAAAAAGAAAAGATGGATTGAAATGCAAAATACACAATAAATTCAAAATCATATAAATTTTATTAGTTTTTAAATTGATTTATATTCAAAAAAATTGGTTTCAGTCCATTTTATTAAATCAATAAATATTCATTTTGGTTGGTTTCAATTCAAGGTATCTTTGCGATTTATTTACATTTATTACAAGAATTTCTTTCAAAACAAAATTTATTTTATTTACGCATTCTCTTGTTATTATTTAATTTATTTCAACATGGATCAAGTGTATAAACATTTATTATAACCACTCAATCTTCTATTTAAAAAAATTCCCTAACAATATTTCTTTTCTAAACATCTTATTACTTACGAGCGTTATGGTACGCGCTTCGCGTGTGATAATGACATGTGCTTTGCGCGTGAATTGTTCTTATACAATTTATATATATGATTAGCACATTCAAGAGAAAATTACTTACAAAATATTTGGCCATGTTTTTATTTGAAATCATGTGTAGTTAATTTAAATTTTTGTTTCTAAGTTGCAATATTTAATTTTTCGTTAGTTTGAATTTTATTTATGTTATTAATTAGTGAACAACGAATTTATAAATGAAGTTTATTTGTTTAAATGATATTTATTTGTTAGATTCCATTATTAAGCGTAGAGGGATAGTTTGAATAGTTCCAGCCCAGCCTAGAAGTAATAGGCTAAAAATAATAGATAATAATTAAATTATATATGAGTAAAGGGTATTTTTGGGAAGTTTGCAGTCGAACCATAATTTTGCGCTTCCGTTGGTTTGTCACGTGTAATGTCAAATCCTTTATCCTCAAATTATCTGTTTTTGTCATACTTGATTTCAAGCATTTATCAACAAACCATTATCTTTCATATGATATAGTGGATTCCACGAAATAATAATGTCACGATGATGAGTCTTGGAGATTAAAAAGAAGTTGAAGTTGGAATCTTCCAATGTAGTCCACTCCGCATGCCATCCAAAGTAATATATCTGGAGCCGTCGCTGCCAATTAAATGTACACATAAACTGTGAGCTGTTGTGATGGATTTCTTTATTTCGTGTATGAGCTATCAATGCCCATTTTAATTGTGTTATATATGAGCTGTTTTCATTTGAATAGTTTCATTTGCATGTTGTCGCGGTGCATTTATGAGCCATTGTTGTACACCCTATTGGAGCTCTTTTAGAAAAAAATTAGTTTATGCGAGGGGTATTTCTGGTATTTCAAAAAGACACGGTTGAATTCCTATTCAAGGAATTCTCATTATTAGTATTAGTAATAGAGATAGAGATGTATCCAATATCAGTAATAGTCATGTATCCAGTATGGAAAACATTGTTTTTTATATCTTATGTCGACTATCAATTGATGAAAAATTTCATTATTTACATGCATACTGATAGAATCCATAATAAATTAATGATTGGTACTAAAAGAAAACAAATTTTAATTACGAACGGTCTAAATAAAATGCAGTAAATTTTGCATGGATAAAAAGTAATGGAAGTTATGATGCAAATAATTAGAGATAGGTAGGCTTAAATATGGTAGTTAAAATTGAGAATCCAAGTTCAATAGTTTGTCGGGTATCTCAAGCTTGGTCTATCAAATACCTAGGCAAAACCCATACTTAGAAGAAAAATATTGATGCTAAAACTATCTTAGGAACTCAATTTGTTTCTAAAAGTGGGATGCATAATAGTTTACAAATAAATTAAACATGTATAAAACTGATTTATAAACAAACAAAATGATACACAAACATATTTTGTACCACAAGCAATATATAGTCCTCATAGGGATTCAGAATGAATCGGGCCAAGATTTAACCCATTAACACGTCTTGGTCAACCAGGCCTCTTCTGTTTTCTTATAAATGGGTCTATGAGCAAGCAAACCGTGTACAACATTCTGATTGTATACAGTTATATTTTGCTCTAAGCTATCCTTTTCTATGATCCAGATCAGAAACTTACAATCTTTCCTATTTCCCTAAGTTTTCTTAAATTTTAGTTTATGCGAGGGGTATTTTTGGTATTTCAGAAAGACATGGTTGAATTCTTATTCCATGAATTCTCATTATTTGTTGCATAGATATTTATACCGTATATTATTCAATTACATTCAAACCTTTTTCAGGTAAGTTTTATTAATGTTTTCGAATGTAATTGAACACTATACAATTCCCTTTTATTTACAATGTTTTTTATTAAGCACAAATTTGTTTGAACATTTTTTTATTTACATAATTTT
Organism: Allium cepa; assembly: GCA_030765085.1. Lineage (NCBI taxonomy): Eukaryota > Viridiplantae > Streptophyta > Magnoliopsida > Asparagales > Amaryllidaceae > Allium > Allium cepa. The sequence goes on along the minus strand of CM060938.1, from coordinate 395,380,032 downwards.
TCTCTTGTATAATCTTTAATTACATATCCACATTACATTTTAACTTTTTTTTGAATATTCAGGTAAGTTATATATATTTTAGAATGCAATTGGATATTATACAAATTAATTTGATCTTATTTCAACCTTTTCAAGGTGTTTTAAATTGCAATTTCAATTTTAAAAACTTCAAATATTTCAAAACAATTTATTCATTTCAATAATTGAAAACTCTAACTTAACACAGAATTTAAGAATTAAATTCCGGTTTTACTTCCCATAATTTTGAAATTAATGTATACATATACCTATATATTTTATAAATCAAATCATACTCAAGAAATGCAAATCAAATCCATTTTCCAAAACAAAAGTGTAGCGAAGCTACTAAGTGCTCTCTCCACCCCGAGACTCGAAAATGAATGTCGGTGATGCTGCAGTCATCACCGAAATTATATTCCAGCGACAAAAGAGGAGAGTACTGATTTTATTCTTTTAAAATTCTTTGAAAATAATTTTCAAGCGAAAATACTTTCAAATAATATATTCCAAAACTTTAAAAACCAAATTTTTGAATAGTATAGGAAACTAAATTCTCAAATCTTTAATTTAAATTCATTTCATTTTACAAATCAGATTTATAAACCATGTTTATACATTTCATCTTTTTATATACTACAATAGTCCATGGTTTTAGGAATGTTGACCAAATAATAAATGATAATCTAATATCATCACTTCAAACAACCAATCCATTTAACTATAATATTTTAAAAAATTATACTTATACATATAAAAAAAAATCATACAAAACTTATTTCATTTACCAAATTTGAAAACAATATTATGTCAATCTTCTCTCTTCAAGTGTTTTAGAATTTCCATTGATAGCGTTGGCCAGACGAATCGATCAAAACCCCAAATCAAACTTAACAACTAAAACAACACAACATAAAACATTTTTATATTAATTATAAATACATTCCCTCAATGATGATTCAAGAACAAATTAAAACAAGGATAAAGATTCAATTTAGAGGGATTCTAATCAAAGAGAATTCTAATCGAGAAGATAGGCTCGAATGGAAGATGGGATAATTAAATTACAAAAGAGGAAAGATGGATCAACTTATATTAATCACGGCGACCTTAACCGGGTCAACCGAGATTCCAAGAATAAGATCGATGAGGAATTCAATTTCCTGCATGGGAGCAAGAGAAGTGACTTTACCACAACATCAGGATAATCCCTAACTATAGGGGTGGTGTCATGATCATTAAGCTGAACATTAGATGTAAAGGTAGAACTGTCTTCTTAATCCAGAGGCATTCGACATTCAATAAGAAGAGAATTAGCTGGGTCGTCTACTAGAGAAACGATTTGGCTTTTCAAGAAATAACAGCATCATAACCGAGGACATAGAAATCTCCAGTGAATCGACGCCTGTTGTAAAGGATTTCACCCATTTACAAATTGTACTATGGTTGTCGAAACAGAAGTGGAGTTATGGGATTCTCCAGTATCAAGAACAACACGGATAGGGAGAGACAAGAAGGGATTTCAGAACAAAAGGGAAAGTTTTGAAATTCAAAAGAAATCCCAATCAAAGAGGAGAAATTCAAGCTCAAACGAAGGTGATCCTGTAATTAATTTTTACTCCATATGCTAAGTTTTGCCTAAACCTCGCTCTGATACCACTTGTGATGAGCTGGTATTTCAAACCATTCACATCCGCACATGTCGGACTTGAATTGCTCAAAACGTCAGATTGTAAATTTATATTTGTCAAAACTCGGCATATATTGTACATAAATCAATCATAAAATCATAGACACAAAGTAATATAATAATAAGCAGCGGAATAGATAAATAGTAGTTCATGAAGCTACTATAAAACATCAGAGTCTGAGACAAAATACAACAAGATCCCAAATACAAATGAATCTCTAATACATAAGAAACTGACAAGTCCGAACATAAATGACTGAAATAAACTGAAATAACTAAAAGCTGGATAGATAGAGCTTCAAACAAAGCTCCAATCTCCAAAGGTGAGTCACAAATGCTGTGACATTCAGTTTGACCTGAGCATAAAGCAAAACATAAAACACTCGAGTCGGGATTAGCATTCTTATATAGCAAATTCAACTCAAGTGAAATATCAACTAAAATACAGGTAACATAAAGAATGTTTGGGATTTCCATCCTCTAAGGATCCATGGAACTATCTACTATGTAATAATATACGCTATTATAATAATGTCTACAGTAAAGTAAAGTATTAAAATAGGGTTAAGGCATTACCTATATCCCCCTTAACACATTTTATATAATGCCATAGTCTATACAGATATTGTAAACTCCACTCGCAAGTGGGCTATCAGGGAGCACTCCATAGGTACGACACAGACCAAACTCGTAGAAGGCGTGATAAGGCATGTGACAAGGCACGCGAGGCAATGCCAGGGTTGATATACCATTGTGGATGCGGACTGGTGGTAACGCATAGCAGCTACTACCGCCCACCTTGAGACATACTCCCAAATCAAAGGTGTACCCAATCAAATCACAAAGTAATAAAATGGTATCGAAGAAATGTGTCCAATCGGAGGGTTGACCTCACTTGGTCCGGCGTGGCTTTTGTTGTAGCCACACCAAGCTGACTCCGGGAGTCAGGGCTACATAAATACCTCATATAGAATCGTCACCAAACCATCCTACTTCGTTCTGGAATCTCCACCATGTACACAGTGGTTAAAGTGATTTTTGGTATTGGCAGAGAGTGTGATAATATCTGATCCGGTCTCTTTAACAACCAAACGCTTATTTAACACCATGGTCATTTCATTTCAAATAGTTCATACTTCATATCAAAATATCATATTCATTTCAAAACCATAACAACTCGATATCATTATTCACTTTAAATGATATTCCTTTCCAGAATCGTAACACTTCCAAAATTATAACACTTTTGAAACCATAACACTTTTGAAATCATAACACCTTTGACTTAGACAGTTTAGATATTGAAAATAGTATATATATATATATATTAAAATACTTATAAGTTAAAACAGTTTATATATTAGAATAATTTATATATTAAAATAGATGTAAACTAAAAATAGTTTATATGTATTAAAAAATATTTTATATAATAAAATTAGTTTCCTCCAATTACGCAGATCGATCAAATCAACTTAAATTCCAAAATTCAATTTAAAGTAATTCTAGTCTAACCATTTCAATTTAAAGGTCAAAGATTCAATTTATATCAATTTCAAATCCAGGTCTGAACTATCTCTTCAATTCCAATAAGATTCAAAGTTTAAATATTTAAGCATTTCAATATAAGTTTCATTTAGATTTCAACATTTAACTCTAATTTAATTCACATTAGAAAATATTCAGTTAATCATAACAATAAAATCTCAATTTTCAATTTAAATCAATATTAAATATTCAATACTAATTTTATTTAAAATTGAGAATATTCATTTAATCGCTTTTTATCAATTTAAGTTATAAACCATACCTTTGAAAATCTCCAAATCAATAAGTTCAAATAAATTCTTATTTAAATTCAATTGTTAACCAATTTAAATTCCAAGTCAACAATAATTTATCTTTTCAACCATTATTATTAAAGTTGTAAAACATCAATTTTTAAAATATTAATATAAATAAAAATAAATACATAAACATATTATAAACTAATTAAATTAAATTTTATTAAATTAAATTTTATTATTAAATGTATTTGGTATTGAATCTTATTTTATATATTTTAAAATAATAAAATTATAAAAAAAATCTTAAAAATTATATTTTCAAAACTAACTTATAAATTTAAAATTCCCAAAACATATAATTTTAAAAACCAACATTTTACACATATATTAAAATAAATTCTTTATATTATAATTTAAAATTCAATATTTAATAAATCATATATTTCCTTTCAAACTTTGGCAATCATTTTTCAAAATAGACCAACGGTGTTCGTATATAATTTTCTATCATATGGTCAAGTGATGCGGATATTTATCATTTCAATCCGCAATAATTTTAATATTTACATGTATATATCATTTCAACCCACAATCCCAAAATTCAAAATCAATGAAAATCGCTTGGGTTTATCATTTCAACCCATAATGATTTTTCCTTAAATCTACAAGATCGTTCGGGTATGTATCATTTCAACCAATAGGGAATTCTAAACTAATAGGGAACTGGTAGAGTGATAACAAATATGATAATAATATAACATATCAACAAGATGCATATATCATCAGTAAAAAATTTAAATATAACATATACAGCAGGATATGGTGTCATGTATTATAGGTTAACAGCTGCAGATAATGGCATATCATGCTTAACAATTAAATAACTAACAATTCAAATTTAACATTATATTTCAATTGTCATTTCATGTGAATTTAGATTTACTAAATATAAGAGTGTTAATCGTGAGTGATTGCTCACCTTTCGAGACTAGAGAAAATAGACGACACGACGAACTACAATTTGAATCACGATCTAGACGATCGACCAATCTAAACAACAAATCTCAAAGCGAAGTAAGCTGAACATAAATTTGACGGACAAAGCTGATAAATAGGAATCGGTGAGACAAAATTAAATTAGCTTGATATGACGGAAAATATATATATATATATATATATGTATATATATGTATTAGTATAAAAATCAATGTTTTAATTGAAGACAAATATCAAAATAAAATATATAAAATTCAAAAATCATTATTCTTAAAACACAAATATTCACAATCAAAGATATATATATATTATTAAAAAATTCAATACTTATAATCAATATGTATAACCAAAATCGAATACTTATGTATAAATAAGACTATAAATTATATAAACTGAAGGAACCAAGATAGCTTAACATATAATTCATATACATGTATTTTTCTATTGAGCAGTACACAGTAAACTTTGAAATATATAATTACATGATACCCATTATATATACATAATATATATTTACACAATAACTCGGTTTTATATAATGTATATAAATTTATATATAAACAAAGAGATTATATTTCTTATATAAACATATATATATAAACCCTGCATTATATTTGAAAATCAAACACATAACGTAAAATCAAAATCTCCATATGGTATTTTAAAAATTAACATTTCTTAAAACATACTTATTAAAATCAAAATGTTATATTATATTTTTATTATTCTATATATATTTCTCTATGATTAATCTACTCTAAATCTCTACACTTTTATGCTTAAAATAAAAATTAGTATCTCACTCTTCTACAAAAAACAAAATTTACAAACATAGTGTATATATATTTCATCACAAAACAAAATTTATAAATATATTAGAGAAAGAAGGCTGCTATAGGGTTTTGCTCTGGAAGGCTTGGCTGCTGTTAAAGGTCGGAGTGGTAGTGGGCGAGTCTAAAAGGTCGAATCTGGGGATGCATAGGTGGTGTTTGGCGTCACATGTGGAGTCGAGTGGCTAAGCGGAAGTCTGCTGAATGGTTGGTTTCGGTTATAGCATGGAGATGGTGATGCACGTTGGGTTTGGAGGGGACGTGTGGGTAGGCTGGTCGAGCGTGGAGCTACATGAGTGTAAGGGAAAGGTTGTTGATGGATTTGGGAAGAAAGTGGGTTTCGTTGCTCGGTTTGTGGACGCGGTCAGGTGGGGTTGAGGACGAGAGCAGTGGTACTGCGTCTCTCCGAAAATGAAGAGATGAGCACAGGCTTCCATTGTATAAGAATGCAAACTTAGTATTTTATATTATATTTTCTTTTCGAATGGAAATAAGAAAGAATTGCAAGTAGCGGGTATCAAAAATATAAACTGTATATTATATTTTCTTCAAGATGGCTGAACGAAAAAAAAAGAAATGAAGGGGGAGGAATAGAAATGAAAAGGCACCTATGAAAATATACTGAACCAGTCGGAACAACAAAAGTCAAATCTTGATTACTAGAATACTAATGACAGATGGCTTGTTGATGTATAGGGTGGAAGTGAATTGACAAAGGAAACCAAAAGGCTCAATACGGTTACCGACATGGTTAAATGTTTCATGGATTCCGCGACATATTGGACTCCAAAACACACAAAATGAATATACTATGGAGATGAGGCGAACAGAATGGTACACATGTATCAGCGATTTTCAAGGAAAAATTTCTTTTCCTAATTTAATTGTTAAATTTTCAAGGAAAATTCAGTTATTTACGTTATTAAAACCATCAAAAATTTCAGATTGTTACACTGTATGAATGAATGAAAATAAATAATGAAAAAAGAAATCAATAGAATAAACTTAACTAATATTTAATTCTATGCTGTTTGGCTTATGGGAAGTTTGGAAAATAATACTTCAAATTGTTCAAGGCTATATGAATAATCTATTAAGTAATTGTCTAAGGCTGTTGAGCGTAAGGTACACTTGGTAGTTTATTTATTACCCTTGTATGATGAAAGGTTTCTAAATTGAACAAACCATTAGTTTTGATTGCTATGGATGTGTGATGAATTCTTTTGTTACATATAATGGTCATACTGCTTTTGTTTGCATATGATTATTATATATTGTATGTTGCTAGCACTATTAATTGAAACAACTAAAATATTACTCTTTTTATGTAATTTTAACTTTTTGGATTATGTAAGTGAAAACCGGTTTATGGGAACAATAGCAGTTGCTTTTGATTTCATAAATAAAATTTGTTAGCCCGACAAATAGTTATGTTTTTGGATTACAGCTTTTGTAATGATATTTTATTGTCTTCCCTGGTTTGGGATGTTTATTATTAAATATGATATATAATATATATATTGTCATTATTGATATCATTATTTTTCAGGACCTAACCGTGCAAAGGAAACTCAGTCGAAATTCTCTGTAAATTTAGGACTTAGAAATTTTTTGAAGAGTTGAGTTATTTTTAAATTTATGTCAACTTGAATATGTAAATTAATTGTGTGTAAATTAACTCTTTTGAATAGAATTATATCAAACCTCTTGATTCTTTCTTTCTCCTTTTCAAAATGAAAAGTTTTGAGTATGGTAAATTGTAACGACCCGTATTTTGATAATAAAAAATATTAAATTTAATAAGATTTTAAGAATTAAATATTGGGAAAATTAAAATTTATGATTATTAAATGGGAAAATTATCAGAATATAATTTAATAGTGTTGGTTGAATGAAATTAACAACTATTTTAATGTAATTTCAATCAATTGAATAATTGTAAAGTTAATTTGGTTACAATTGTAAAGTGGTGTATTAAAGCAAAAATTTATGTTACTTAATTTGGAATTGATTTTAATATAGGGTTTGAAATTAGCTATTTGGTAAGTAGATTTATACTCCTTGTGGTAAACAATAAATTAATAGAGATGTATTACTAAGTTATAACAATTGGTTTATTATTCATCTCATTAATTAAACTGTTTTGAATATTAAATTGGCAATTAATGGAGTTTAATATAATTAAAATGGTGCAATTAATAAAGCAAAAGACGTTTAATGCAGAGTATGAGAATAACAAAATGTAAACTTATGTCTAATTAACACGCAAGGTATTTGTTGCTTAATAGAGGACTTTTAAATCAAAATAAAAGAATTTATTTGGCATTTAAATTATAATGAATGGTTTTATTTCAGTTGTAATTGAGTGCTGAAAGTAGTGTAATATTTAAATATTGGTTTTAGAATGGAGAACTGTATTGTAAAAGATTATTATTTTCAGTGTAATCAGAAATGATGAAAATTGATAACCTCTTATTTAGAATTTAGAAGTGATTAAATCAATTTAATAATAATTTATTGAATTAACCTATAAAATTAGCCTTTCTAGGCACTGTCTCGGATTTCACCAAAATCGATTTCATCGGATCAGCAGCACTGAATTACTATAGGATTTCAAGATTCTTAGTATCAGATTTATCGTTTGATCGTACGGACTCGAAAATGCGTAGAAATCAATTAAAAGAATTTAAATGAATATAATTTGATTTTAAAAGCTAACTTTTGTATACAATGGAATTAGGATTTAAAACTAGTTCCATTGAGTATAAAAATATCGAAAACCTATATTTTGATATACGGGATGGCCTACTTTCATTTCGGAAACGAAACGGGCTTTTCGGATCATTGTTAGTGCTTTGACCCATTTGATCTGTTCCATCCATTCTTATCCATCTCTGTCTATATATAGGCTGTTATAAACCCTAGCAGCTTCTTATTTTCATTCCATGTACATATAATTTTTATCTATTTGTCAATTATCTATTCCGTCTCAATTGCAGACATTTCAAAACCCTTATTCCTAATTCCAAATAAAATCAACAACCCAAATTCCTCGAACCACATCATATAATACATCATTGCAAAGCTCTCGACGTACGTAATCTGCATCTATAGTTCATTTCTACAATCGAGTTTCAATTTTTCTAGAAATCAGTGAAATAGTCATGGCCATCGAAACTAGGGTTTCCTGATCAAAAGTGGATCCTCAACCAATCTACAGTTGGGAAGTATTGCAGCGTAGAGGGCGTCAAGAGAGGTAGATCCATGTGGTTGGGTTGTCAAGTTCATTAGCCAATTCACCACGATCGGCTTTGTTAACGGCGGCGGTGGCAGTGCCTTAGGCGTGACTGGAGGAGATGGCGTTTGGCCTGGTGGAGTGGCTCGAGGCAAGGATGGTTGGGGGTGGTCTGTTCCAGTCGAAGGGGAAGGATGTGGCAGCAATTGGTGATCAAAGGGTGGCAACTGAGGGTTTCGCATGCGTTATGAAGTTAGAGAGAGGTAGCGATTTTACAATATTGCCCTTCATTTTAATTTTAATTTTAATTTTAATTTTAAATGATCTATCTCAAATAACTTTTGCATACGAACTCGGATTTGGGCGCAGTTTCTTCTATTGGGTTCATATCAAAATTTTGGACAATATGAAGATGGTTTGGTTGAATTTGGAGAGTGTTCAAATTTTTGGCTTTTGTTGGATTTTAAATGGACGATAAATCAAAGGTGAGTAATTTAACACACTTATGCAATATTAAACCTTCTTATGATAGTTGAATTAAATTTATGATATGATAAGAATTTTATTGATTGTTGTTTGGTAATTTAAATTGTCATTTAAATTTTGTAACGACCCGAAAATTTTCGATCTAGAAAATTCCAGATAGTTAGGAAAGAAGAAAAGATAAAGAAGAAGAAACAGTAACAAGTCACAGAAGCCTCACATACGCAGCGGATCAAAATATATAACACATAAATAACAGTTTTACAAGGAAGAGTTGAATCAGTACACTTATATTATTATACATCAGAGTTACGACCAATACCAAACACTGGACAGTTTAAAATAACATGTCCTAGTTATACAATAATATATCACAGCGGAAAATACTCCATACGTTCCTGCCATCCAGGTTGCCTTCTGAGCTCTAGAACATCCTAACCTGAAAAGCTGTAATACTCGGTCTGACCCGAGCATTACATCAAAGTAACACCCGGGTCAGGCTGGAAACCAGCGTGAGTAAATCCATATAATTTGAAGTTCTAAGCTCAAACCGTAAAGAAAACCCGGGTAACTCGTACTTCACTATGAGTTCATTACTTGATATGCTCAAAACATATTCCACAAATCAAATTCTAAGTATTCTTATTTAGTTCAAAGGTCCTTATTATTTCATTTCAGTATATTTATCCTACACATCAAATCCAAATGGAATTATGTAGATTACAAATCAAAGTGGTTTCAGATATTACTAATACCCGACTCCGATCTCTTCGAATCCAATGTCATCTTAACCCCAGTTATTCAAGTGATTAAATTTAAATACTAGATGTCACTTTACATAGCATTTCATCATAGATAACCACATTATCACTGTTCAACCCAACATATCGTATTACAGAAACATTTCATATCACATAGCATCACGATCACATACCAGGGATACAATTAATTCAAAGCATTTAATATCGTTCAATCATCCATAAGCAAGATAAATTAGTCATACCATTTCTAATTAATTCAATCTTCTACTAATGAATTAAATTAATTTACTTATTACTTTAATTCTTGCTTATATAACATTAATTAATTATATTCAATTAATTAATCATCCCTTAATTATTCATCTTGATTAATCATTCTTGATTAATCATTCTTGATTAATCATTCTTTAATTACATTATGTAATTTGCCCTTAATTAATTACACAAATTAATTATTCTCAAACCCCTCACATTAATTAACCTTTAATTACCATCTTTCTTAATTACCTAATTTAATTATCCATCAATCCATTGATTAATTAATTCTCACTCATTAATTGCATACATTAATCAATCCTTTAACTCATTATACTAAGTAATTAACCCTTAATTTCTCCCGTTAAGTAAATCACCTTGAGTAATTACCCATTAATTACTATCCTAATTAATGGCATTGAGTAATTACCTTCATTATTATCATTGATTAATTAAGTGATTAACGTTTAATTACTAATTAAATTAAATAATACGTAATAGTTAATCCTTTAAATTACTTACATTATCATTACCTGATTACATTAAGTAATTTAGCCTTAAATAAATTAATCATCCTTTAATTGATTTCCTTAATTAATAAATCACATTAATAGATCAATTCTTTAATTTACCCCACATAATTATTAATTAAATTAATCGATCATACCTAATTTTCCTTAATTAACTTAATTAATTTCAAGACATTAAAACCTTAATTATCTTTAAGATAAAACAGTATCTTAATAATGGCATAATTTCCATTTACAAATTTTAAACCATTTTATTTTTATGAATAACTTACTTAACTCAATCATCAATTAAGATTTAAAATAAAACAAACATTTTAACTTGATAAATTAAAGTTGTCAAAACATAACTTCCATAACCTTAAACATTTATCAAAAGATAGTTCAAACTAAATTCAATTTAAATTTAAACTTGTCTAAATGCCTTGCTTTGTACTTAAATCATACTTTAACTTGGAGACCTATTTTAATTATTTTTAAACATAGTACTATCTTTCCATTTTAAAAATGTTGTTTAAGTTTTAGAATAAAATAATCATTTAACTAGAAAATTTTAAACTTAGTAAATGTGACGGCCCACCTCTATACCCACGCTAGCCAAGAACACTATGAAGTAATGCTATCAACTAGCACGGAGAATAAGGCTGTTGAGAAGCGACCATCCGTGTGATTTCTTTGCGCGAGCATCGATATGTCAGATAGTATAACATGCAATTCTTTTTAAGTGGAAATCCGACATGCCGACACAAACTCAAAGATATCACATGGTGGCTATAATATCTTCGGAAACAAATATAGAAATAAACATAACATAAATCAGTCACAGACAATTCATATCACAAAGGCGGAAATAGATATGAATATTACACTAGGAAGTGTACATCAGAGTAGTGGTCTAAAAAGATCCACAATATCACAAAAGAATAGTTACGTGAACTACACAAAAGAATAAGTATACATTATGGAGTCTATATCTCGAATGTATACACCAAAATAAACTACTAATCTAAGTAGTAAGCCAAAAGTCAGAGAAATCAATCCCAAGAGAGAAGTCAAGCAGAAGCACATGCAACATCTCGGTCTGACCCGAGTATTATTTAATAAGAAAATAATAAACGGATCAGTCTAACTATAGATATCAGATGAAACGATATAGAATAAGAGATATGACTAAACACATAATAATCACAATTCCAAGCTGTGATATATATAAGTAATTGAAAATCAACGAGAGATTAATCAATATCACCAAATCTACACAAGAATCAAAGAAATGCCATACTCCTTATTTCGTTCATCAAACCACAAATTTTGACGATTATATCAATGTCAATCACAAAAGTCAATGACACACAAATTCACCAATGCGCAAATATTGACAATAATATCAATGTCAATCACAAAAGTCAATGACACACAAATTCACCAATACACAAATATTGACAATAAAATCAATGTCAATCACACAAGTCAATGACACACAAATTCCAGAATTCAATACGCGAAATCCAGAAATCACAAAAGTCAATGACACACAAATTCACCAATGCACAAATATTGACAATAAAATCAATGTCAATCACACAAGTCAATGACACACAAATTCCAGAATTCAATACGCGAAATCCAGAAATCACAAAAGTCAATGACACACAAATTCACCAATGCACAAATATTGATAAAACTTATCAATGGAAATCACGAAAATTGGTGAAACACAAATTCTAGAAATCATCTCAAGAAATCCAGAAATCACAAAGGGGGGAGGCCTAAAACAAACGGGAGCATAATGCCCACCAACACGTGTATCACAAACGGAACGCTAATTCCATGGTTGCTAACCATCACAAATTGAGCCGAAGCTCCACAAACGGCCCGAAGACCATGGGTTGCTACCCCACCAAATTGAGTCAAAACTCCACAAAACGGGGTTTAGTCTCCCTCGCAGACAAAGAGACATCGCACATTGCTAGTCTAAATCACAAAGATGATCGTCATGATCAACGAGAAGTGTCGATTACAGTAAGCTAGTAAATATATGAGCTTAGCATCATGTCCCATAACCACTAGCTTAACTTAAATATTTACGAACAAATTGTAGATCTCCACTAGAAAATTGTCACAAGAGTTTCAATCGAGCAAGTCCAAGAATTAACCAACAAAGTGAACGCAAGCGTTTCATACCACTTGTTTTACTAAGTCGTTTAATTAGATTTCTCATACGAGTGAGGTAAAGGTTTATATATACTAATAGATTGGAAAACGGTTTTATAAACGCATTTGGTATTAAAATAGTATTGAAATCGTTTGAGGAAAGAGTTTTGATATTTACTACTAGTATAGAAAACCTTTATATTTTTAAAGTGACAAAAAACAAAGAAGATTGTAAGAACAATCAATCACTAAAATTCACATACGGAGATGTGAATAAAAATCCAACGAAACCGATAAAGAATCCATCAAAATGGATATTCAAAAATCCCTAAAAAAAGGAGTCATCAAAGTCATATTAATTGATAACAATAAATAGGAAACAACACGAATCGATTTAAGTTGGAAATTCAATCAACTAGGCGAAAATAGGCAAAATTGCACAGGTCGGTCGGCCGGCTACAGAGCTCGGTCGACCGAACCTTGTTTTGAAAAACTTCTCGGGCATCAGGTCGGTCGACCGAACTAGGGGGTCGGTCGGCCGAACCAGAAACAGAGAAGTGCTACTGCACTTTTACTAGCAGGTCGGTCGACCGGACCAGGGGGGTCGGTCGGCCGAACCTGATGCTCTGCAAATTAATGCCCATAAATTGATATGCAACCTCCTCCAATTCGCAACCGAACGAGCACGGACGCTAGGGAATTATGCCTAACGGCTACCCGGCCCTATTGGCTCCTCGATGTATCACAAAAAACACATTTGAACCTCAAAGCTATGATTTTTAAGGATTTGGCTTTCAAACACTAAAATTGGAATATTCTCAAAAAAGCAATCCAAATCAAAAGCAATTGCACAAGAATAAGTGTTAGGAATTCATACCTAACAATCGAAGATAATTCATAGACTTAGATGTGAGATTAAAAATCTCACCTTTTCACAAAATCAAACAAGAAGAAGCTTGAAAGCAAATGGAGAATCGACCTCTCTTCAACACAACCCAAATGAGCTTGAATCTATGCTCAAAACAAGATCATTCCCAAAATTAGGTTTAGGAATTTCTGAAATTGGTAAGAGAATAAGTTGGAGAAGAAGAAGAGAATGCTTACCAATGGGTTCTCTTGAATTAGGAGCTAGGAATTGGATTTGCAAGAGGAACTAGGGTTTTGGAGTTTTAATTTCCAATCTCACCCACCATTAATGCATTAGAACTGAAAAGAGAAGAGAATGAGGGTGAGTGGGGAAGAGTGGCTCAGATTTGAGATAAGTTAACATAGGGCTGAGCCCAAAACCAAACCCAAAGTGAAAAGTAGCAAAAAATCAACTTTCTCCAAACATATCGAAGCTTATACTCAAAAAGGTCGCAAACGGCATTTTAAACTCAATGGGAGTTGTCCCGAGTCCTAATTCGACCGTATGCAAAAAGTAGCTTTTCGGACTAAAATCCGACTAACGATAGAATATTTAAATAAAATATTTAAATATAAAATCGATTAATATGCGGGTTGTTACAGTAAAACTTATCTTCCTTAAAATAACTTAAACATTATCAAGTATATGCTTTAAGAGCTAATCCCAATTTGTATTTTAAAACTTGTTTTACTATGCTTTGAAGCTTAGAAGTACTGAAGAGTTCAGGTCCTTTGATCTAAATCTGAAACCCGAGACCCAACGTCCACTTCCCCAAGCATACCCTATACTCACGTGCTACCCTCCTGCTTCGAGACCATCTCGAGAAAGATTCGAGTAAAACTCGAGTTACTCGAAAACGTCAACCCATCAGAATCTGATGTACACGTGTGCACGGTGCACAGCGAGCGAACCCTTTGACGTCGACCAACTGCGAAGCCTCTTACACGTCATCGATGACTTCACGAAGCTCCCCATTGACCAGATCTCACTGATCTTTCTTGAATCGAAATCGACTGTTTCAACCCCAACCGGAACCTCAACTCGAAAACAAAGAACCACCATCACCGTCGATCTAGGTGACCGGAATCCACGACCTTTCTTCCATAGCAGCATCACACCATCACGTCTCAATTGCAACCATCGCGATCAACTCCGAAGCTTCCTTTCTGCTGAGATCACCACGATTATCCAGACATCCCAATTAGGCTATTGAACCCTAAATCGCCTTCGATCACCAACCACAGCCATCAGAAAAATCCTTCACCAATTTTCCCTTGATCATCGTTCAACAACTTATCTCTTGCCTTTGTCCGGACAACCACTTCTCCCTCGATCGTCGGCAATTGCCAAAAGTCCTCTTTCCGTTCAAACCCAAATTACTAACCCAATTCAAATCTAAAAATTATGATACGACTCTTAAATTTCGTGTATCCTGATGACGGTCAAGATTATATCAATGAAACATGAAATTTTGACACTTGGTTTTTAATAGGTTATAAATTTTCAACCGTAATCTCTTGATTTACAGTGATGTAAAATCTTGTTTTACTTAAATACAAAATTTTAGATCTTAATTAATGTTTAACTAATCATATTTTGTTTGAAACTCAATGTTATCAGAGATCAGTTGGAGAGAATTTGAATTTATTTAAAATCCTGTAACCTGGAACTTAAGAAATCAAACATATTCAGATATGCACCATTTATATTTGCATATTTAAAACATGCATGCCAAAATTCCATACATGCAATCAATTGCCGCAGCACTTATTAAATACATTCATCTTCAAACAATATTTTAGAACCAGAGTCAAATTGTTTACTCACCTGTTCCTAGACAGAGGACTGAAACTTGAAAAACTGTTCTGGGTTTTGAATTTAAACTTGTTGTTGACATTTGCTTTGATTACTGAGTTAAATCTGAAGCTTTAAGTTGAGATGATTAAGATTTGAACAGAGATAAA
Organism: Allium cepa; assembly: GCA_030765085.1. Lineage (NCBI taxonomy): Eukaryota > Viridiplantae > Streptophyta > Magnoliopsida > Asparagales > Amaryllidaceae > Allium > Allium cepa. Next base: position 395,364,425 of record CM060938.1, on the reverse strand, counting down.
ACTGCCTTGAATTTGAACTTGCTTGATTTCAGGTTTGCTTCATAATCTCAGGTTGAAGAATGCAGGCTATGATGTTTTGATTTAAGAAAATGAATTACAGGCCTTTTGAATTTGATTCTGGTTTTAGTGGTGGATGGGTTTTCAGATTGTTTGGGTGATTTTACAGGGTATTGTTTTCTTAGCCTTGAGTTGGAGAGAATTGAAAAAAGAAAATGAAGGTGAAAGCAATGTATTTGTATAGGTAATAATATGATTTATTTAAAAGGAAAGAAAAAAAATTAAAATTACACTTGTTTAACATTTCAACATTTGTCATAAAGAGTTGTTTATTAGTTACACATGTTAATAACGTCTCTAAATTCTTTTACGCATGTCATTTAAGTAATTCTTATTTATTTTAAAGTTAATAAAAAGCCCCTTTTTCATCTTAATTTACTAATTATAAATACTTATCTAAATGCACATGAATTTCTTTGAGATAAATGTTAGTTGTTTAAAATATATTTTTAAGCTTAGGTTTAAATTTAAATAAGAGTAATAAAAAGGTTTGTTTCATAATCAATTTTTTTTAAGATGTTTGGATTTCAAATCCAAACTTTCATTTGCCAATTACTAATATACACTAAAATTAGAAACATATTTATCTGTAAAAGATAAATTCGGCCAAAATAATAATGAAGAAAATCATTAAACAAATATTATCAAATTTCAATAATTATATCAGGAGATTATTAAATGAATATTTATCCAAATATTTAAAACTTAGTATATATTATAGTTCAAATTCATCTATACACAAATCCAGATGTAATATTTATTATCAGATTTATTTTTTTAATTTATAAATCAGTATTTCAATTAATTAACCCAATTATTTTATCAATTACAGATGTCTAGAAAATCCGGGTTATCACAAATTTAATTTGAATTAAATTTTCATTTAAATTAATACTGAAATTAAATTGATAATTAAATACCTGATATTGATAACTAGTTAATTGTTGTGATTTATTGACTGATTTGGATGTTGATAATGATGGATTTTTTGTTGTTGACATTTTGGATGATTGGATGTTTATATATATATATATATATATATATATATATATATGTTATCACCTTGTATATTAATTGTAAGCACATAAACTGTTGTTTAAATTATTTCGAATAAATTAAGTAATAGGTTGAAATGATATATACCTACCACATTTTGATTTGAATTAAAACGATATAATCCATCCTTATAATTTATATTTAAATAACTAATCACTTGGCCATAGGGTAGAAAATTATATACGGACGCCGGATTGGTTAAATTAAATGGCTTTAAAAATCTTGAAATTTGGATCTTGGTTAATCAATATTGTTTTAAAGGAATAAAATTTTGGATTTATATGAATTGAATTATTTCTAATTCAAGATTTGAATAGTGAAATTGAAATTGATTTAAAGAATTGTTTAAAAGAATTGAATTGGAAATGTGAAGATAATTGATATTTGATGTAAATTCGGAAAATTGAATTATTTTAAAGTTTGGGTCTTAAAATTTAACAATGAAGTTAAATTTGATTTAAGTGGTTTTAAATAAGAAATTGAATTTGGACATGGGTCTAGATTGTTGAAATGGAAAAGAAATAGTTTGATCTGATATTATTTTCAAAATAAATTATTTTTGATATAACCTGTTTAAAATTTATTATTTTTAATATTCAAATTATTTAGATTTTCCAAAACTATTTCATTATATAAACATTTTCAATACTCAAACCATTTTATATTGAACTATTTTAAATCTCTAAACTATACAAACTATTTATAACTATTCAAACTATTGTCCAGAATTTCAAACTGTGCGAAGTTGGAATTTTTATATTTAAATCATTGATTCAAATGCAAATGTGGTTAAATGAGGTTATTACCTAAATTGGAATTTGAAATGATATTTTCAAGTAGAAATGACATATTTTGAGTAAATATGATGATTTTAAAATGAAGGATATTTTGAATTGAATATGATTTTTAATATCAAATATGAATTAATTTTGAAATGTAAAAGAACAAACCGGTGTGGAAAATGACATTTGGTTGTTAAAGAGATCAAGTCCTCTTATTGGCATACTCTCCGTCAATATTGGAACTACTTTAATAACTGTGTACGTGGTGGATGTTATCCATAGTATAGAGGTAGAATTGGAGGCGTTTGCTGGATTTGAAGAAAGAGAACGATGATGGATAACCTTGACTTTCGAGTCATAGTTAAAATGACTAAAACAGGAACCATCATCAGGCCAAGTGAGGTCGCTCCTCCGATCAGACATACTTCTTCAATACCATATCTTTGACTATGTGCTTGATTGGTGGCCACACTTGATCATGGGAGTGTTGTTCGAGGTGGACAGTAGCTGCAGCTATGCGTTACCACTAGCCTGGTTTCGTAATCCAGTAGAATCCTGTAGGATCTAGATTAACCCTAGAGGGGGGTGAATACGGTTATAGTAAATTTTCTCGAATTAAACACAAAAACAAACTGTAGAGAAGTAAATATGCTGAAAAGTAAATCATACACAAAATTTACCCAGCTTCGGCAACCCCTGCCTACTGCTGCATTCCCATAATTTTATTAGAATTAGACATTCTCCCGCTTACAAACACTCTAACAGACTCGCACACCCTGCTACCGCCTATAAAGTTTTGCAAACTCGCACACCCTGCTCGCTGAACTAATTCTAACTAGACAATCTGACATAACCTAAAACCTAGGTGGTGATTTACCAAGATTTAAATCAAAAAGTACAAAAAAAATAAGAGCAAAAATGATTAAAACTTGATTTTAAAGCTAAACCCTATTTGACAAACTAAACCCTAATTAAAAAACTAAACCCTAATTAAAACAAACGTCCACCCCTTTTCTATTCTTTCACTCAGTCACTTTCGATTTTCTCTGATATAAAAAATGGCGGCGATTGTTGTCCCAAATTAGGGCTTCGTCCCTTCGATCCAATTTAGGGTTTGAAAACAGCTACTGCCGATAGTTGATCGAGCGAATGATTGATTCCGGTCCTCTCTTTGTCGATCGTCTATTTCTTTGAGTTGCTCTTTGCTGCTTCGATTTGATCGAGTTCAACGTATGCTTCGATATGTAATTTTCTCTTTATGTGCTTTTATGATTTTCGTATTCGAACTCTATGCCGATGATGAATTTTTTTTGTGAATATTTATATGGATTCTGAGACCCTATAATTCGTTCGTATCTATTCGATACTTTCCTAATTTTCTCTTTCCTGATAATGTAATAACTTGATGCACACGGATTTGATCTTGAATCGTTTGATTTTTCTTGATTGATACAGCAGAAACTTTCCTGATTTATTTTGTTTTGACTTTTGACTAATTCAAAGATTGCACACACTTGATTTTTGACTTGATTAACATCTGCTTTGACACGGCTTCGACCATCTTTATGTTCATCCCTGTCTTCGGCTTCACTGTTTTCACTATTCTCACATGTACATGCTTCATTTGATCTGTTTTCTGTAAACTTGATTTTGCATATTATTGTGGTTCATGTTTGCATTGAGTCACTGATTTTGGTCGAGACTTGTTGTATCTGCATTGTACCATGCTGTGTCGAACTTGTACAACACTGGTTATTCTTCACTGTTGCATAATTGATTCTGTTGCTCGGCCCTTGACTTTGGTTGTTGCATTTGTCTCACTCGATATCATTATTTCCATGTCTCTGATGTTCCTTTGATTCAGTGAAGCTTGTATATGACTTGGTGCTACACTGATTTGTTTGCTGTGTGGTCTGATTCATCATGTATTGTTTCACTTTAACTTGTTGTTGCCAGTTTGCCTTGTATCACTGCAAAACTGCATGCTACTGTCTTGGCCACTTGATTGCATTGGTCTCACTGGTGTACTTGTTCAAAACTGCTGTGTCATTGGTCACTGTTGCATAAATGAACCGTTGCTCCAATTTGTCATTGATGTATCACTTCTTGTGTCTGCACTTTTTCTTGTTCACTATCATTGTCTTATGAGACTGTCTCTGGTATTCTTGTTGCTTCCAGTTGATGTTCTGTTGCACTTTGGTCTTGCATTTGGTCTTTCTGGCCTTGCACCTGTCCACTGCCTTTTTTTTCCATATTGCTGGTTTCAATACTTGTTTGCAGTCTTGTGGCATATGTGTACTGTGTATTTGAGCATTGTGTCATCTGGATGCATTCTGTTGTTGTCTGATTGTATAAGCTTTGATGCTTTGATGCTGTCGATTGTTGCACTTGTGTTGCTCACCATGTTGCATGCATTGAGTAACTGATTGATATACTTTTGCATTTCAGCTTTACTTGTTGTCTTCACATTGTGTTTTCTGTTTTGAGTCACTTCCATACTTGGTCGTGCTATGGTTTTTCTGTTTGCATGCTTGCTTTTGTTGGCTGCGCACACGAGTTGGCGAGGCAGTGCACACGTGTATGAATGTACACGTGTGTATTGCTGCCACTTATGATTACCTATCCCTGATAGGAATACAAGTGTATATATCTATGTGCACAACTTTGTGTGTGATGAATTCAAATGTAAATGATGACGAACAACCCAAATAACTGAGGCACCAACAAAAACAAATTTATATTTTTGAAAATTCAAATTTGTTTATTTTCAGATTACTGCTGTAGTTGCTAATTATACAGGTACACAGGAGATAGGACAAGAACTGGAGCTGGACAATGCAGATATATGCAGATTAATGGTTCTGCAAAATGTACGGTGTTGTGTGTTGTAGTGAGAGAAAATATGAATATGAAACGTATAAACTAGTGTATGTATATAGAGAGAGCTGAAAACTTTGTACTGTATAAGTGTTGAATTAAAATATTATATTGAATAAAAATACTGATTGAATTATATAAATTCTGTGCAATAGTATTATTATTCAATATGAATATTTATTCCTATATGTATATAATACAATCAAGTACAATCTGGAAGCACATATACAAATTGATATATATATTTGTTATCATCAAACACAAAAATTCACATCAAACAATCTCCCCCTTTTGATGATGACAAACATATATATTAAAGATTTTGAAATTCTAATAAATGTGTTTGAGCATGAAATATTTAGCTCCCCCTATATGAATGCTCCCCCTACAACTGAGACCACTCCCTATTTAGAAGATTTAGAAAATTACAGAAGAATAAAAGAACTAAAGAAAATTAACTAACAACATTTAACAAATTTGTTGAAGTATTCCAAAAAAATATTTACTTCCTTATCAAAATCTTGTTCTTCTCCCCCTTTTGTCATTATCAAAAGACTGACAAAAAACAATGGAACAGTAGGAACAAAAAATAATATATCATAACGAGATAACAATTTCCACATTGTAGAGAATGGATCGATGATTCGGTTTTTGTATAATAAGAAGAGAGATATTTTAAAATTAATTTGACCTTTAAGCACAAAAATAAGCACTTACTAACCACGCATAACCATAAGGACTTTTAAATGGGATTAGCAGTTACTTATTAGTCTAAGCATCCGGACTTTTAAGTGAGACCAGAATACTTAGTTACCATACTCCATCCATGCATAACCATAAGGACTTTTGAATGAGAATGAAGTAACGATAAAAATAATTCACTCACATGCTCCATCCATGCATAACCATAAGTGTAGGATCTAGATTAACCCTAGAGGGGGGGTTGAATAGGGTTATAGCAAATTTTCTCGATTTAAACGTAAAAACAAACTGTAGAAATAAATATGCTGAAAAATAAATCACACACAAAATTTACCCAGCTTCGACAAACCCTGCCTACTGCTGCATTCCCAGATTTCTATTAGAATTAAACAGTATCACGCTTACAAACACTCTACTAGACTCGCAAACCCTTTTGCTCCCGCTTACAAACACTCTACTAGACTCGCACACCCTGCTTCGCCTATAGAGTTTCGCTTACTCGCAAACTCTGCTCCGCCTATAGAGTTTTGCAAACTCGCACACCCTGCTCACTGAACTAATTCTAACTAGACAATCTGACACTACCTACAACCTAGGTGGTGATTTACAAATTCTTTGACTCGAAAAGGAAAAAAAACTTCAAAAATAAAGCAGGAGCAAAAATTAAAATACAAACGTGAATCCGTAATTTTTGCTCAAATAAAAATTAAGAAAAACTCTCTTAATAAAACCCTAAACTAATCCCCTTTATAATAAAATCGGCCCTTTTATTTTTAGCTCGATCCAATTCTTTTGGCCGTTCCTCTTTGTCGAATTAGGGCTTCGGTCCTTTTCTCTTCCTTCTGAAACAATTGCGGCCGACGTTGTATTCTTTGTTCGTTCTGAAATTAGGGCTTCGACTCGCGATCCAAATTTGGGGCTTTTCTGGAGCACGCCTATGTTGATTCTCTGGTTGACGTGTTGCTCCTCTGTTGATCGATTCTCGTTCCTTGGCTTGCTCGTTCTCTGATGATCGAGTTGTTGATTCGGTATGTAATTTTTTCGTTGCTGGTTTGATTGTTTTCTTTTTACTCGATGCCGATGATGATGACTTGGGTTCAGTATTTATATGAATTCGAGTACACTTGCTTTCGTTCGTATCAATCTGATACTTTCCCAATTTGTTCTTTCTTGATGCGCACGGCTTTCCTGATATAACTTCAACTTGTTACTCACGGCTTTGATTATCAAACGTTTAATTTATCTCGTGGATAATGAGGCAGAAACTTTCCCTTTTTCATTGCTGACTTTTTCAAAGATACGAATTTGATTTTTTAAACTTCGGCTTGATTTGTATTTTTGTACTGCATTGATTTCTTGTATACCACTCCACGACTCTACATCATTTTCGCCCATCACTGTTTTCATTCTTCATTTCACTTGAACATTGCATTTGTTAATCTTGCTACTTTCACTGGTTGTTGCCTTTGTTGTTGGGTTGCTGTACATATGAACTTGCATTCATTCGAATTGTATTCACTTCATGCTTGCCTACATGTTGTGGTTTGGACATTTGCACTTGTACACTCTATACTTGGTCGTGCTGTAGTCTTCAAGCATGTTGCTGTTGACATGTCTTGATGCACTGAACTATTTACTGTCTTGTTTGGTTGAAGTTCTTTGTTTGGTCTGGTCATTGCTTCCCTGACCTTGTAGGTTGTTTGGTTGATGTGCATGTCACTGTTGTACACTGCATAGTGGTCTTCATTGTGATGATTTTGTTGCTCTGACTTGTATCACTCATGCAGTCTTCACTGTTGTATATGTTGATTCCTTTACTGCTGTTGCATGCACTCTTATGTTGTTTGCTTTGTATTACTGATCATGGTAGTCTGATCATTGATTTCTGTATATTCGGACTTCACTGTTGCTGTGTCATTGCTGTTGACTTGTGCATTTGCACTTGTAGTCTTGGCCATGTTGGTTTAGTTGCATTATAGTTGCATTCACTTGGCATTCACTTGAGTCTGTTGCTTTGCTTATTTGTAGCTTGCATCACTGGTGCAAATTATTTGCTGCGACACTTGTTCACTGGTGTACTTAAGCTTCTGACCTTTCTGGTCTCTGTTCTTTGTTCATTGGTCATTGTACTGATTCTTGGTGTCTTGAGCATGTGGTCTGTGTTGCATTGTTCCATGTACACTGTATTGTATCATCCTTAGTTTTGTTTCTGCACCATGTTGCATGCAGTGTTGCATTGACATGTGTCTTGCCTTTGACATCCATGTTCTTCACTGTTTACATCATTGGACTTTGACTTGGTCTTTGTTGAACTTCTGGATGCACTTGTCATCTTCACTGTGTTATCTGCACCCATTATGTTTGATCTGCTGATGTTTGTTGCAGTCCATGTTGTTGCTTGAGTCACTTTGTTGTCACTGGTTCATTGCTTGAGTTGTTGCACACTTGTGATCTTTAGTTTGTACTTCTGGTCTACTTTGTCTCCATGTATTTCATGTTGATTTTTGAAATTTTACTTGCGTTGAATCCAGTTTCAAAAACTCGGGTTTGACCTTGTGCTCGTGTCGTGATTGCACGTGAGTTGAACTCGGCTTTTCATTTGGGTTTGACCTGTGCTCACCTGTCCCTGTGGCATTATCAAGTGTATATCGATGTGCACGGCCTTGTGGCATGTACAGTGATGCACTGTGCATGTCACATTGTTCGTGTGTGATGAATTCAAATGTAAATTATGACGAACAACCCAAATAACCGAGGCAAATCATATTTTCAAAAATCATATTTCATTTTATATTGCAAAAATATTTCTTTTTCAATTTTACTGCGTTAGTGAATATTTTTGCAGATTGCTCAGATGCTGGATTCAAACTGGAATGCAGTTGATGACAAAATACGGGTGGGAGTGATATGTAGTGAGGTTATTAATGTAAATATGAAATCGTGATGTATTCAAAATTGTATATTAATAGTGAGAGCTTGAATTTGTACTATTCAAGATTGTAATAAATATTTGTTTGAATAAAATTTCTGTTTGAATTCAAATTCCATTCAAATTCTGTGTAATTTATTTTATTTAACAAATATTTATTTAATCTATGAAAAATAGAATAGTACTTTAACAAATACATTTAAATGAATGTATATATGTTTATTATCATCAAACAAAAAATCATATGCTCGCATATTCCACAATCTCCCCCTTTTGATGATAACAAAGATATATTTAAGATTTTGACTGTGTTAAATGTATTTGAACAATGATATACACTAATTGCTCCCCCTATTTAAATGCTTCCTCTCTACATGATGCTCCCCCTACATATATGCATACAAATAAAAATATATAAATGAGTCTAGATGCAAATGGAAAATTATTTGACCTTTGCTTGATTCTATTTGAAAAAATCTTAACTTTTCTCTCCCCCTTTTGTTATCAGCAAAAGAATAATAGTGTGAGAGAAAAATAAAGATAAAGGATCGATATTAATCCAACATTAAACTCAAATTGAATATAAATATTAAACTTCAATAAGAATCAAACAAAAACCATAACTAACCTTGTTAGGCGCATATTCCACTTTTAGAAATGTTGGATATGATGTTCATATAAAATCATACAGTTGAATCTTCTTGTGGTACATTTATATCTGGAATTTGAATATCTACTAATCATGCATAACCGTTAGGACTTTTAAATGAGACTAGTAGTATTCCAATTTAGTTTTAAAAATGAATTCAAGTATCTTCTAACCACGCATAACCGTGAGGACTTTTAAATGGAATTAGAATCAACTTGTCTATTAATTTTGATATGCGTTCCATACATGCATAACCCCGAGGACTTTTAAATGAGCATGGAAGAACATAATCAAAAATCCAAGTAATTCACCCATGCATAACCGTGAGGACTTTTAAATGAGAGTGAATACTTTGGATATTTATTTATTTTTACAAAAAAAATGTGAAATGAAAAAACAAATGATCCCTGATTATAGTACCACATATCGACAAACTATATTTAAGTTTTGATAAACAATGGTCGATAGAAATATGATAGATATATGAATGATCATGGAATCTTTACCCAACAAAAAGTTTTATAATCCTTGTTTAAATTCCTAAAGAAATTTTCCAAATATATTCTCTTGAGTAATGCATGTTAATTATCAACACTTACCATCTTTTCAATCACTATTTATCTTTTCAATAATTAGCAGGGAGTCGGATTAGTCAAAATTTGTCATTTAAAATCAAATAAGAATGACTAATCTGAAAATATGGTCAACAATGATTTTCTCGAAGGGGTTATATGAGAAAAATTCTGCTATTTGAAAAAATTATTTCAAGTTAAAAATATGCAGATATTTTCTTTAAGAAACGATGCAGCAAATGAATGTTTCAAAAAAATTAATCACATTCCACTAGTAGTTTTTCTATCAACTAGATTACCAGTATGATCTGCGTCTGAATTTCTTTTTCACTCCGAAATATCACTAACTGAATTTGATAGACCAGACCATGAAGAGTGCATAAAAATCTCAAACTCAATTTTTACAGCATTCTCGAATTAGAATTGAAGTCGTGTAAATAATCAGAAACTGTGAATATAGAGTTGGCCATATTTTAACCAAAAAATATTATCATCCAACAAAACGCTATCCAAACTAATATATATGAACAAGTCAGAATAAAAAAACATCATCTTTTCAACATCTCAAAATTGGCTGATTTCATTCAGAATATGGTGCAGAATATCACATTTAATATACCTTCACCTGTTTTACCTTTACGATAATTTTTCATGGTTGCCCATTGTGATTCTGTTGCCTTTGTACTAGGCTAAGGAACTTTGCTTTGTTGCCCGTTGAGTTTCTGGAACAGCCAAAATCCATAGAACACTGTTGTTGTTCCTTAGCCCGCCACCATACCTACACGGTGAAAGATTTTTGTGACCTATTTGTTTTTATAGGTCCATGGTTGTTAGTGGCAGAATATTTGTGAACAAACAATCCCTTTGGAACCCAAACTTGTTTAGTCCTTTCATTCTTGTTCCAGTAGACATGAAATTTGTTTGTAGAATTCTTAGGAACCCAAACTTGTATAAATCTTGTGTTCTTGTTCTTATGACTACAATTTTCAAAACGATGTTCAATTATTTCACATCTATCAAAGACACTCTTCCCTTTTGCATTATCCTCAACTTGTGTTTCTAGTCCTTTTCTGTTGTTAGCAAAAATTTGATTTCCCAATAGCATGTTGAAAGATTTTTCGCCTCTTGAAAAGTTATTCAAAGATTTCTCAAGATTTTGGACTTTGGTTTTTAGTGTCGTGTTTTCAGTTACAAGTGAGGTGCATCTATTTATGAGATCCTTTTTCCTAGTGTCAATGGTCTCCTTAAGACTCAAGTTTTCTTTTTCAAGATTCTCAAAGCTATTCTTAAGTCTTGATAATTCCGAATCTAAAATTTTACATTTTTTACATTCTAGGTTATGAATATTTTCAAGTTCAGTTTCTAACCTAAAATTTTCATGAGCAAGTTCTCTCCGATCAGATTTCAGTTTTTCAATTTTAGATTCAAGAGTATCAACCATTTTAGTAAGATCAAAACACATAACAACAAGTTCTTTATAAGAATAGTCACCTCCCTCACTAGATTTCTCTGAACTTGCTTCTGAATCTGATTTTGTCGCAAGACACGAGTTAGCCTCCTCTGAGCTATCATTCGAAACTTCATCATCCCAAGTCACTGCAAAGGCCTTCTTCTTCTTTTTCTTTCCTTTGTTGTTTTAGAGAAGTGGGCATTGTTGTTTGAAGTGGCCAGGCTTATTGCAGTTAAGGCACGTCGGTTCATTATCGGAATTGTCAGAATCTTTTGACCTATTACCACTTGTTTTCTTCTTGCGTGGCCTGAATCTTGGCAATTTTCTAAGATTATTGACAGCCATTGCAAGCTCTTCAATTGGATCTTCTTCGCTCTTTAAGGCAATCGTCTTATTCTTTGGTTCAGAGTTGTTGCGTTCCTCCTTTGCTTTTAGCTCAAGCTCATATGTCATCAAGTTGCCAATCAACTACTCCATGCTTAGTTTACTCAGATCTTTCGATTCTTGTATTGCCGTGACTTTTGTCTCAAAGTTCATCGGCAAAACTCGTAGCACCTTCCGCACAAGCTCTACCTCAGTGAATACCTTCCCAAGCGCTCTAGCATTGTACACCAAAGTTGAAAAGCGTCCAAACATGTCTTTTATGCTCTCGCCTTTGTCCATCACAAAGTTCTCGTATTCATTGCTGAATAGGGCTAGACGAGACTCCTTGACTTGAGAAGTTCCTTCATGTGTCACCTCCAAAGTATGCCAAATTTCCTGTGCAGTTTTACAATGAGAAATTCTATTAAATTCATTCTTATCAAGAGCACAGATCAAAGCATTCATGGCTTTAGCATTTGTAGTTTTCAATCTCTTATCGTTAGCATCCCACCTATCCTTAGGTTTAGGAGTCTCAGTATCACCAACGGTTATAGTGGGAGATTTATAGCCAGTTTCAATAATGTCCCAAAAATCATAATCAACAGAACTAAGATAAATACCCATCCTAACTTTCCAATAAGCATAATCATTCCTGTTAAACATGGGTGGCCTAACAATAGATTGCCCCTCAGAAAAAGCATTATTTGATGGATTCATGACTCTAGAGTTAAAGAAAAATACCTTGCTCCGATACCACTTGTAGGATCTAGATTAACCCTAGAGGGGGGTGAATAGGGTTATGGTAAATTTTCTCGAATTAAACACAAAAACAAACTGCAGAGAAGTAAATATGCTGAAAAGTAAATCACACACAAAATTTACCCAGCTTCGGCAACCCCTGCCTACTGCTGCATTCCCAGATTTCTATTGGAATTAAACAGTCTTCCGCTTACAAACACTCTAACAGACTCGCACACCCTGCTACCGCCTATAGAGTTTTGCAAACTCGCACACCCTGCTCACTGAACTAATTCTAACTAGACAATCTGACACAACCTAAAACCTAGGTGGTGATTTACCAAGATTTAAATCAGAAAGTACAAAAAAAAAATAAGAGCAAAAATGATTAAAACTTGATTTTAAAGATAACCCTATTTGACAAACTAAACCCTAATTAAAACAAACGATCGCCCCTTTTCTATTCTTTCACTTAGTCACTTTCGATTTTATTTGATAAAAAAAATGCGACGATTGTTGTCCCAAATTAGGGCTTCGTCCCTTCGATCCAATTTAGTGTTTGAAAACATCTACTATCGATAGTTGATCGAGTGTATGATTGATTCCGGTCCTCTCTTTGTCGATCGTCTATTTCTTTGAGTTGCTCTTTGCTGCTTCGATTTGATCGAGTTCAACGTATGCTTCGGTATGTAATTTTCTCTTTATGTGCTTTTATGATTTTCGTATTCGAATTCTATGCCGATGATGAATTTTTTTTGTGAATATTTATATGGATTCTGAGACCCTACAATTCGTTCTTATCTATTCGATACTTTCCTAATTTTCGCTTTCTTGATATTGTAATAACTGGATGCACATGGATTTGATCTTGAATCGTTTGATTTTTCTTGATCGATACGGTAGAAATTTTCCTGATTTATTTTGTTTTGACTTTTGACTAATTCAAAGATTGAACACACTTGATTTTTGACTTGATTAACATCTGCTTTGACACGGCTTCGGCCATCTTTATGTTCATCCCTGTCTTCGGCTTCACTGGTTTCACTGTTCTCACATGTACATGCTTCATTTGATCTGTTCTCTGTAAACTTGATTTTGCATATTATTGTGGTTCATGTTTGCATTGAGTCACTGATTTTGGTCGAGACTTGTTGTATCTGCATTGTACCATACTTTGTCAAACTTGTACAACACTGGTTATTCTTCACTGTTGCATAATTGATTCTGTTGCTCGGCCCTTGACTTTGGTTGTTGCATTTGTATCACTCGATATCATTATTTCCATGTCTCTGATGTTCCTTTGATTCAGTGAAGCTTGTATATGACTTGGTGCTACACTGATTTGTTTGCTGTGTGGTCTGATTCATCATGTATTGTTTCACTTTAACTTGTTGTTGCCAGTTTGCCTTGTATCACTGCAAAACTGCATGCTACTGTCTTGGCCACTTGATTGCATTGGTCTCACTAGTGGACTTGTTCAAAACTGCTGTGTCATTGGTCACTGTTGCATAAATGAACTGTTGCTCCAATTTGTCATTGATGTATCACTTCTTGTGTCTGCACTTTTTCTTGTTCACTATCACTGTCTTATGAGACTGTCTCTGGTATTCTTGTTGCTTCCAGATGATGTTCTGTTGCACTTTGGTCTTGCATTTGGTCTTTCTGGCCTTGTACCTGTCCACTGCCCTTTTTTCCATATTGCTAGTTTCAATACTTGTTTGCAGTCTTATGTCATATGTGTACTGTGTCTTTGAGCATTGTGTCATCTGGATGCATTCTGTTGTTGTCTGATTGTATAAGCTTTGATGCTTTGATGCTTTCGATTGTTGCACTTGTGTTGTTCACCGTGTTGCATGCATTGAGTAACTGATTGATATACTTTTGCATTTCAGCTTTACTTGTTGTCTTCACATTGTGCCTTTTGTTTTGAGTCACTTCCATACTTGGTCGTGCTCTGGTTTTTCTGTTTGCATGCTTGCTTTTGTTGGCTGCACACACGAGTTGGCGAGGCAGTGCACACGTGTATGAATGTACACGTGTGTATTGCAGCCACTTATGATTACCTGTCCCTGGTAGGAATACAAGTGTATATATCTATGTGCACGACTTTGTGTGTGATGAATTCAAATGTAAATGATGACGAACAACCCAACTAACTGAGGCACCAATAAAAACAAATTTATATTTTTGCAAATTCAAATTTGTTTATTTTCAGATTACTGCTGTAGTTGCTAATTATACAGGTACACAGGAGACAAGACAGGAACTGGAGCTGGACAATGCAGATATATGCAGATTAATGGTTCTGTAAAATGTACAGTGTTGTGTGTTGTAGTGAGAGAAAATATGAATATGAAACGTATAAACTAGTGTATGTATATAGAGAGAGCTGAAAACTTTGTACTGTATAAGTGTTGAATTAAAATATTATATTGAATAAAAATACTGATTGAATTATATAAATTCTGTGCAATAGTATTATTATTCAATATGAATATTTATTCCTATATATATATAATACAATCAAGTACAATCTGCAAACACATATACAAATTGATATATATATTTGTTATCGTCAAACACAAAAATTCACATCAAACAAATCCTACCGTGGGTATAGCCTCGTGTGCCTTGTCATATTATCCTGATCTCCCCCACCACGACTTTTGTTTTGTGTTGTACCTATGGAGTGCTCCCTGATAGCCCACCAGTTTACAGTGGAGTTACAGTACTGTATAGACTACGATGCTTATGTAAAATATGTTAAGGGACGTATGGGCAACGCCTCAACGCCATTTTCAATATTTTAATTTACTGATAGACACTACATATATAGCGTATTTTACTACATATAGATAGTTTAATGGATCTTTAGGAGATGGAAAATCCCGTAACATCTATTTAGTTAGTGCATTCACGTTATACACTAGATAGGAGATGTAAAATCCTGTAAACATCTCTGAAGCTATTACACTCATATTTATTTGCAGTTGATTTAACTTACATAAGAATTTTTAGTTTTGACTCAAGTGTTTTTACTTTTCATTACGCTCGGGCTAGCCTAAGCATTTCAGTGTTTGAAGAAATTATTTTCGGAGGACAAAGACGGAGTTTGGTATATTACATTTTTAGTATTTTTCCACCGCATCATTTTGGTATGTTGTTAATTGTACTCTGATTTTATTGTAAATTTTTGTAATCAAATGTATATTGTAAAGCAACTTTACGAACTATTTATTTCATTATTATATTTTGTCAATTACGTTGTGAGATTCTGCATTTTGTTTTCCCTTCTTTTCTCTTATTTTCTTATTTACTCCATTAACAATCATCCCTTTGAATGGTTTGAGTTAGACATGTGTGGTTTATTGTCGATTTAAACCGTATAAAAAGGCCGGTCGTCACATTAACTGAGCTGGTTATTTTGGAAACAAATCTACATGAAAATCTGGAATATATAGAAATATACACTGTAAACTAGACAGGATTTTGCTAAATCAGGAATTCATAATATATTTTTTCCAAATTTTGACTATGATACTCTTCCTCAAGCAACTAGTGATCACACTCCAATACAGATATCTTTTGCGATAATTCAAATAAAATAAATGAACCATTCAGATTTGTGATCGGATGGACATCTTAAAACTCGTATAAAGAAGCAGTCAGAAATAGTTTTACTATTTCTGTTCATGGCACAGCCCAGTATAGATTCATTAACATGTTGCAACAAACTAAAAATAATTTGAAAGTTTAGAACCAAAATAAACCAAAATATTTTGACTATTTCTATTCAGGGCACAGCCCAGTATAGCTCAGACAATTCTCATGTAAATAAAAAATTTCAAACTCATAGTAAGCTAGTTGATGCTCTTCATATGCAAGCCATTAACATGAGGCAGAAAACTAAAGTTGACTGGCTAACTAATGAGGATGAGGCTAGCAAAAAAATTTATACGAAAATGTCCAATAGGAAGCATAAAAATAACAGTGGAAAATTATTTGACGCTAATGGTAATATAATAAATGATGCTTCAAAAATAAAATCAGAAGCTATTAATTATTGTACTACCATTTACAACGCTGATAATTACCTAAAATTTCCAAGATATAAACAAAAAAAAATTATTGCATTCAAATAGTCAAGAAATATTACTTGCTTCTATGAGCATGGATGAGATTAAGAAAATCATTTTTAACGCAAATAATGATAAAAGTCCTGGCCCAGGTAGGTTTGTAGAATTTTTTTTACAAAGTATACAAGGAGGATATTGAAAAGCAATTGTTTGAAGTAGTAATTGAGTTTTTGGTTAATGGGAAAACCTTAAAAAGTATAAATCATACATATATCACTTTAGTTCCAAAAGTAAAAGTTCGTAATAACCTTGAAGACCATACACCAATCTCTTGTTGTAATTTTATATACAAAATTATAGCTATAATTCTTTGTAATAGATTAAAAATATTTTTGAAATATTTAATTGCTGAAAATCAATCTGCATTTATACCAGGCAGACTAATTTCAAAAAATACTTTATTGGCTCACGAAATGATAAGAAATTTTAGTCAAGAAAATAAGAATAAAATGTGTATAAAATTTGATCTACATAAGGCTTTTGATAAAGTAAACAAACATTTTATAATACATACGATGAAACTACCAGGGTTTGATGAAATTTTTTGCATTTGGTATAGAAATGTTACTCTATACTAATAAATGATTCTCCAAATGGTTTTATATATAGTAATAAAGGTAAAAGGCATGGCGATCCCCTCACAATAGCCATGGAGTTATTTTCCATACAAATGGAAATTGAACAAAGCAAAGGAAATTTAAAAGTAATCAATAGAAAAAAACAAGTATACCCATTTACTATATGCAGATGACTTACTATTGTTTCCAAATGCAGATGAGGATAGTGCTAACACTTTGGTGAAGATATTTGGGAAAATGAATGAGTATGCATGTCTGCAGATAACTGGATGCAAGAGTAAAGAGTTTTTCAGCAAAGCATGCACAAGAAAATTAGTGGTTTTGAATATTCTAAAATTTCAGAGGAAGGTTGCCAATCAATAGGTCTGCCACTTAGTATAAATCAAATAAATGATAGGGAATGTGCCAGGCTACAGGATTCAATAGAAGGCAAATTAGAAGGATGGTCTAGCAAACTGCTCTCATTAGTTGGATACTAGAATTAACCCATACAGTCATTACTGCTATTACCATGTATTGCCTGTAAACTCATAATATTCCAACAAAACCAATTTAAAAAATAGAGAAAATGTGTGTAGGAAAGGAAGGAAAATTTCACAAAGTCAACTGAAAAACTATATGCAAATCAAAGAAATCAAAGGACATAGGTTTGAGAAATTTCAGTGATTTAAGTTCATCGTGCAATCTCCAACTTTTCTAGAAATTTTTAAAAGGAAAATCTCTATAGACAAACAAGATGAAAGAAAAATATCTCAAAAACAAAAATGTTTGAATTATGCCGGTAGAAAATCATTTCTTTTTTATTGGAAGAATATTTTAAACTATAGAAAAATAGGGATCAAACATCTTCAAAAACAATTTAAAGATGGGAAGCAAACCAGTTTTTGGTTCGACCCATAGACCTATGGAAAATCTTTTATAAATCTGTTGGGATGGTTTAATATATATTACTTTGGAGATGTGAATGCCAATGTAGACTGCATCATTTAAAATCATAACTGAAGTACGAATTCAAAACCAAGGGCATTAATATTCAAAACAGCAATAGAAAAAATAGTAATCAATCCGAGCATTTCAAAAGATAAAAGGAATTAGAAATTAAGCTCAAAATCCAAATTCTCATTCAAAAGCACTTGGGAAAATACAAAAGGAGATGAAACTGAGGTGGATTGGCATTTTGTTATTTGGAATAGAAAAAACAGTCCAAAAATGGCTACTTGTGCCTATTTTGCAATTCTGAACAAATTGAATACTAGAGTTCGGTGTAAAAAAGTGGAATACAAAAGGAGAAGACATATGCTTGCTCTATAAAAATGACTTAGAAACCAGTGACCATTTTTGGACCGAAACTTCTCACGGAAACAGAAATTTGAATGCAGAATTGAAAACATGCAGCAACAGAAACTTCTCGCGGAAACAGAAATTTTATTACTACAGTAGATAATATTACAGAACTCAGATACAATGAAGAGAAAGCACGAAAATGAAGAAAATTTTTCTGATGATCTTCTTCAGAGTAGTCTCCTCCTTTTATAGTGTCTTCTCTCCTTTATTTCTTATTACTTAGGTTGGACATCTGTCTATTATAGGGCTAATATGTGTCCTTTTTAGGCTGTTAGGCTGAGGATGTGTCCTTTAGTTTATTCTTTGCAGAGAATGAGTTGGAAAGGCTAAGGGATGACTTTTAGGCTTGTAGGCTGAGGATGTGTCCTTTAGTATATTCTGTGCAGAGGATGAGTTGGAAAGGCTAAGGGGTGATATGTCACCCTAGTGTAAAGGATGTGCTCTTTATCTTTTTATCCTGGATGCTGGTCCACCATGCTTCTGTTTTAATTTTGAATTTCTAGATTGGCTAGAGATTCGTCGTCAAAAGGGTCGGTACCCATAGTATCTCTCATTATAGAGTCCTGTCTAAGTCTTTCTTTTTCCACTTGTTCTTCAAAGTATTCTTCTTGAGCCATTGTGCCAACTGGGCCAATTTTGAGACTGTCTAAAAAACGCCGAACCTTCATTATTCTTTCTATTGATGGTTCGAAAGCCGATATGTAGTCCAATAGTAATACTGTTTTTCCTTCAGTGGCAGAGTGTGATCCGATTTCGCCTTTGTTAATGGCTTCTGAGAAGAACTCTTGTGTTGCTAGGATTCTTTCACTTTCTTCATTAAATTCTTTGCGGTTGAATTTAACGAATTCATGTTGAGGATTTTCGGTTACCCGATGTAGTTCCCATAATTGGATGGAGGGATAAAGACGTATGTACTGTCTTTCTTCCCAAACGCTCCAAATTCTGAACAAGAACATAGTAAAAAATCTGCTTGAATGTTCAGCAAGTTTTGCTGTACATATTTCTGGAATATAACCTGAGTATTCTTCAGGATGGCTTGTGTTGACATAAATTTCGTGTACTAAGCCCTTTTCGATATGTTTTTGATATTTTTGTATTTCAGAAAAACAGGCTATAAGCCTTGGTCTTCTTTTGTTATTGAGAATTAACTCTTCGTTTTCTAAGAGTTTAACTAATTCTGTGTCTTCTAGCTTTTTGAAGAATAGAAGAAGATTGCTTTCATCGATGAGATGTTGCTGATATAAGGAGATCATATCCTGGACTGTCATTTCAGCCTCCATCTCTTTGGTTTTTGCGTTATCTATCTCATAAAGTCTAAGTAATTCTAGAAAATCTTAAATTCTTAGATTTACGAGATTGGAGGTTTGCATTTGAGAAAATATTGTTTTCAAATGACTGTGTTCAGCTGTGTTATCAGTGAACGACTCTGCTTCTTTCAAATCTAGAGCTTCAGATCTAGATGTAAAAGAATGTTGTGACAATTTAGTCACTAGTTTCTGAGTTTCTTGTAACTTTTTCTCTTTCTGGGATATTGTATGCTTCAATCCCAGATAAGCCTTTCCTAGTTGAGTTAACCAGAAATTTCATGTCTAGATTGTACCAATCTTTGACCACTGCTGAGATGTATGGTCTTTGTATTCCTGTGGGAGCAATTGCTTTTCCTTTTTTCATTGGAACAAATTTCTGAGTTGTATTGGAAGGTGTTGCCTTGCCTTTGTTCGTTGGAGTGGTTTTGGTCTGTTGGACCTTTTCTTCATTTACTCCCGTGGGAGCATTAGTTTCTTCGGATTCCTTCCAATACAACTAATTTGAAGCTCTATGGTCTGCAGCTTTTTCTGGTTAACTCAACTAGGAAAGGCTTATCTGGGATTGAAGCATACAATATCCCAGAAAGAGAAAAAGTTACAAGAAACTCAGAAACTAGTGACTAAATTGTCACAACATTCTTTTACATCTAGATCTGAAGCTCTAGATTTGAAAGAAGCAGAGTTGTTCACTGATAACACAGCTGAACACAGTCATTTGAAAACAATATTTTCTCAAATGCAAACCTCCGATCTCGTAAATCTAAGAATTCAAGATTTTCTAGAATTACTTAGACTTTATGAGATAGATAACGCAAAAACCAAAGAGATGGAGGCTGAAATGACAGTCCAGGATATGATCTCCTTATATCAGCAACATCTCATCGATGAAAGCAATCTTCTTCTATTCTTCAAAAAGCTAGAAGACACAGAATTAGTTAAACTCTTAGAAAATGAAGAGTTAATTCTCAATAACAACAGAAGACCAAGGCTTATAGCCTGTTTTTCTGAAATACAAAAATATCAAAAACATATCAAAAAGGGCTTAGTACACGAAATTTATGTCAACACAAGCCATCCTAAAGAATACTCAGGTTATATTCCAGAAATATGTACAGCAAAACTTGTTGAACATTCAAGCAGATTTTTTACTATGTTCATATTCAGAATTTGGAGCGTTTGGGAAGAAAGACAGTACATACGTCTTTATCCCTCCATCCAATTATGGGAACTACATCGGGTAACCGAAAATCCTCAACATGAATTCGTTAAATTCAACCGCAAAGAATTTAATGAAGAAAGTGAAAGAATCCTAGCAGCACAAGAGTTCTTCTCAGAAGCCATTAACAAAGGCGAAATCGGATCACACTCTGCCACTGAAGGCAAAACAGTATTACTATTGGACTACATATCGGCTTTCGAACCATCAACAGAAAGAATAATGAAGGTTCAGCGTTTTTTAGAAAGTCTCAAAATTGGCCCAGTTGGCACAATGGCTCAAGAAGAATACTTTGAAGAACAAGTGGAAAAAGAAAGACTTAGACAGGACTCTATAATGAGAGATTCTATGGGTACCGACCCTTTTGACGACGAATCTCTAGCCAATCTAGAAATTCAAAATTAAAACAGAAGCATGGTGGACCAGCATCCAGGATAAAAAGACAAAGAGCACATCCTTTACACTAGGGTGACATATCACCTCATAGCCTTTCCAACTCATCCTCTGCACAGAATAAACTAAAGGACACATCCTCAGCCTACAAGCCTAAAAGTCATCCCTTAGCCTTTCCAACTCATCATCTGCAAAGAATAAACTAAAGGACACATCCTCAGCCTAACTGCCTAAAAAGGACACATATTAGCCCTATAATAGACAGATGTCCAGCCTAAGTAATAAGAAATAAAGGAGAGAAGACACTATAAAAGGAGGAGACTACTCTGAAGAAGATCATCAGAAAAAATTTCTTCGTTGTCGTGCTTTCTCTTCATTGTATCTGAGTTCTGTAATATTATCTACTGTAGTAATAAAATTTCTGTTTCCACGAGAAGTTTCTGTTGCTGTATATTTTCAATTCTGCATTCAAGTTTTCTGCTTTTAAGTTTTGAGCACTTCAGACCAAAACTGGTACCTAAAGATGTCGCCTTTTTGTAGATCCAGTTATCTACTTCATTCAGACGATTGCTCTCTCCTTCATTCCATATAGATAAGTGATAATCTTTATTATTAAGATTGCTTCCATAGTAGTTTCCATTCGAATTTGGAATTATGTCTAAGTTTTTCAGAACTGTGTCCTTAGGTAGAGCGTGATTCGTAGCTATTGGTGCTTTGTGTGAGCGGTAGAATCCAGTCATATTAGGTAAAGAACCTACTACTTTGCCTTTATTTCTATTTTCTCTATAATCTGAATTGATAACTTCTTTTTCATTGCAGTTGGTATATCTAGTATTATTTTGGATTTGGCCGCCTTTTTGTGCAACCCATCTATCTTCGTTATCAAATCCGCTTATTCTATTATGGGAAATATTAAAATTATATTTCCCGCTTTGTAAGTATCTCTTCAATTGTTTTTCATAGTTATCTGGTTCATATGATTTTGTTATCTGATTGCTTACATGTGATTGCTGTTTATTTGATTTCTGAAATATAATAAGGTTATCTAATTCGATTTCTTTCTATAGTTAAAAGATGCTTTTTTCTCTGTTGTTATGCAGTCTCATATTTCTTTCCTTCCATATGTAGTAGACAGCAACAGTGAGAATGATACTTGCCCAATTGAGTTCTTTTGTTTTGTTTTCAATTTTTCCTGAATATGTTGGATGCTGCTGCTTATATTTTATGTTGCCTACTTTTTGTTGAATTTGTGTTTTTCTTTTGCAATGGACCAAATGTTCATAGAGTATGCATATTTAAGAAATAAATGGTCACTGGTTTCTAAGTCATTTTTATAGAGCTAGCATATGTCTTCTCCTTTTGTATTCCACTTTTTACACCGAACTCTGGTATTCAATTTGTTCAGAATTGCAAAATAGGCACAAGTAGCCATTTTTGGACAGTTTTTTCTATTCCAAATAACAAAATGCCAATCCACCTCAGTTTCATCTCCTTTTGTATTTTCCCAAGTTCTTTTGAATGAGAATTTGGATTTTGAGCTTAATTTCTAATTCCTTTTATCTTTTGAAATGCTTGGATTGATTACTATTTTTTCTATTGCTGTTTTGAATATTAATGCCCTTGGTTTTGAATTCGTACTTCAGTTATGATTTTAAATGATGCAGTCTACATTGGCATTCACATCTCCAAAGTAATATATATTAAACCATCCCAACAGATTTATAAAAGATTTTCCATAGGACTATGGGTCGAACCAAAAACTAGTTTGCTTCCCAGCTTTAAATTGTTTTTGAAGATATTTGATCCCTATTTTTCTATAGTTTAAAATATTCTTCCAATAAAAAAGAAATGATTTTCTACTGGCATAATTCAAACATTTTTGTTTTTGAGATATTTTTCTTTCATCTTGTTTGTCTATAGAGATTTTCCTTTTAAAAATTTCCAGAAAAGTTGGAGATTGCAAGATGAACTTAAATCACTGAAATTTTTCAAACCTATGTCCTTTGATTTCTTTGATTTGCATATAGTTTTTCAGTTGACTTTGTGAAATTTTCCTTTCCTACACACATTTTCTCTATTTTTTAAATTGGTTTTGTTGGAATATTGTGAGTTTATAGGCAATACATAGTAATAGCAGTAATGACTGTATGGGTTAATTCTAGTATCCAACTAATGAGAGCAGTTTGCTAGACCATCCTTCTAATTTGCCTTGTATTGAATCCTGTAGCCTGGCACATTCCCTATCATTTATTTGATTTATACTAAGTGGCAGACCTATTGATTGGCAACCTCCCTCTGAAATTTTAGAATATTCAAAACCACTAATTTTCTTGTGCATGCTTTGTTGAAAAACTCTTTACTCTTGCATCCAGTTATCTGCAGACCTGCATACTCATTCATTTTCCCAAATATCTTCACCAAAGTGTTAGCACTATCCTCATCTGCATTTGGAAACAATAGTAAATCATCTGCATATAGTAAATGGGTATACTTGATTTTTTCTATTGATTACTTTTAAATTTCCTTTGCTTTGTTCAATTTCCATTTGTATGGAAAATAACTCCATGGCTATTGTGAATAAGTAAGATGAAAGGGGATCGCCAATACAACATTCTTTTACATCTAGATCTGAAGCTCTAGATTTGAAAGAAGCAGAGTTGTTCACTGATAACACAGCTGAACACAGTCATTTGAAAACAATATTTTCTCAAATGCAAACCTCCGATCTCGTAAATCTAAGAATTCAAGATTTTCTAGAATTACTTAGACTTTATGAGATAGATAACGCAAAAACCAAAGAGATGGAGGCAGAAATGACAGTCAAGGATATGATCTCCTTATATCAGCAACATCTCATCGATGAAAGCAATCTTCTTCTATTCTTCAAAAAGCTAGAAGACACAGAATTAGTTAAACTCTTAGAAAATGAAGAGTTAATTCTCAATAACAACAGAAGACCAAGGCTTATAGCCTGTTTTTCTGAAATACAAAAATATCAAAAACATATCAAAAAGGGCTTAGTACATGAAATTTATGTCAACACAAGCCATCCTGAAGAATACTCAGGTTATATTCCAGAAATATGTACAGCAAAACTTGCTGAACATTCAAGCAGATTTTTTACTATGTTCATGTTCAGAATTTGGAGCGTTTGGGAAGAAAGACAGTACATACGTCTTTATCCCTCCGTCCAATTATGGGAACTACATCGGGTAACCGAAAATCCTCAACATGAATTCGTTAAATTCAACCGCAAAGAATTTAATGAAGAAAGTGAAAGAATCCTAGCAGCACAAGAGTTCTTCTCAGAAGCCATTAACAAAGGCGAAATCGGATCACACTCTGCCACTGAAGGCAAAACAGTATTACTATTGGACTATATATCGGCTTTCGAACCATCAACGGTATCACACGCTGAACATTCAAGTGCCGGAAACACCGGTTGGTTAGGGTGAAAGAAAAAGTTAGAAGATAGAAGAAAATTAAACAACGCAGAATCTCACAATGCAGCAAATAATATATAATACAACAATGGTCTTTACAAAAAGAAAACATCTTTATTCATATATACAACATAGGAATACTGTAGACTTATCCTAAATTTGAACAGTTATAGAAGCCTGTCCTTACATTGGCTAATCATATATACTCTATAGTATAGCAGAAGTAAAATACGTGAATACATCTTAGCCATTCAGCTCTTCTGCAACTCGGAAGTGTCCTGCTAAACCTGGTAAAACATGCTCGGTGTGACCCGAGCATTACGTGGAATAATGTACGTGTTAGTTTGGTAAACTAGCGTGAGTAAAGGTCGTTAACAAGGAAAAACCAAACTGATTTATACATTTGAAAACATTTCAAACAAAAGGTATCTAGTAAGACCACCCGCACATTAAAACAAATGGATCTTCACCTTACGATAACCAAAATGTTTTGTATCAAGATCCAGTGATATTATCATAGTGTCTAGGTTTAAAGTAAATAGAGAAAATAGCTAAAATGCTTGCATCTCGCATTTCAACACTAGGCTCTACAGTAAAAACCGTAAGGCATGTACTAGAGATTGCCCAAACGATGGTAAGTAAGGGACTACCTTCCGATGATATACCGTTAGAAAATAAACTGATGCAAACACAAAGCCGGCTACCCCTCTAACATGGCAGACCGGATTACCTCACCCCCTTGATACCGAGGCCTTATACTACCACGGTGTTGTTGCACAAACCAACTCTGAAAGGGACATCTAGAATGGGATGACCGCTTCTAATTGTAGCTAACCACATAGCTCTCCTGTATGCCCTGTTCCTTTCCTCCCGGTTGCGAGGCTTGAGGCTATTACCTATCTGAATTACTATCCATCTTGGAGTGCTAACACTGCCCTCCAAGCATCAATGCAATGCCATCGTTCATCCATAAAAGTTCATTTTAGGTTTGAATGAAACCGAGACACTAAATCTACTACATCCATTTTGCAATCACCCTCAGGATTAGTAGCAGTAGCCCTTGCATTTCAAAGAGCACCATCTTCAATCGTCATCAAAATGTCTTCCACTTGAACATACATGTTGGTTCGGAGTGGTTTTCAGATTTATAAATCTGATCCTGGTCTCTCCGTACCATCAAATGATAATTTCCAGTTGACCCATTCCCATTTCTTTTAGAATTAAATATTCAAGTCCTTTTCAAAAACTTTAATTTTACATTCATACTTCTTAAGTCAAATTAGGCCAAATTTGATAGTTGGTTATTTAACCATCAAATAACAACAATAAAATCTAGAGAATTTATTACCCAAAGCAATCACTAAGCCTCTAAATCATTTCCGTTTATAAATCTCCTATCCCAAACATTTATCAACATTCATATAATTATCTCCTTTACATAAGTATATTCATAAAACATTTATAAGAATTCCCATTTCCAAATCTCTTAAACGAATTTAACTACATTATTTAAATTGAAGAAAAGGATAAATCTAAGTAATATTCCATCAGTGTTAAGTGTGGAATGGATGTTCCATCCCACCATTTTTTTAAAAGTCAACCTCAAGAAACCCAAACCTCGAATTCATGTTGTAATTATCTTTAGTAATCCTTTTATAAATTTCCCTTTATAGACATCCAAACCCATTTATAAATCTTTTTATACATATTCAAAACTATTTCTAAAACTTCTTTTATGAATATCCCAAAACCACTTATAAAACTTCTCAAACCAATTGCCAAATCATTCTTTAAATATCTTGTTCAAAATAGAATAGCTTTAAAGACCATTTCAAAAGAAAACGAAATATTTACTTTACAAAACCAAATGGAGGCTCAACGACTACAGTGCATAATTAAATTTGGGTTTAACTTATCTAAGTTATATCATAGATATTACCAAATAGCAGATATGTAAGGGATTCACACATAACATACAATCAATCATAAGTAAATGTGCAAGTTATAAATATAGGTAATCCAAAATCAAGTGAACAGTGTACATATAGAAGTATATCTATATGGTTAAGTTATCATGATCCACTTATAGAAATTAACTTCCTCGTGTTTATCACGTTATCGATATTCAGCGCTTGTGCTAAACACAAGTCACTTGCTTCCCATAGAACGTATCAACGTTTTATAATCGCTACTTTAATTCATTTGCTACTTAATGGTCTAGATGGGAGATCCTTTGATTTAAAATCAACTAACTTGTAAAGAAGATTGATTTAAAATATAATTGATTAAGTTTAAAAATAGCATTGAAAAGAATAAAATATTTTTAACTAGCTTAAACCCTAATTATATCTAAATTAAATCAAGATTAATTCAAACTTTAATTAACTTAATGGACTTGGTTAAGTCCTAGTTAACTTCCTAATGTATCCTAGTTAAGGTTAAATCAATTCATTATTAGCTAAAACCCAATTAATTAAAAAATAACCTAATTAAATAATAATTATTTTACTAACTAACTTGTTTAAATAGTAATTGATCATTAAGTTACTTCGTATCTTCATAAATCACTAGTTAAAACCCATTAACCAATAATTAGTCATTAAACTTCCTTAAGTGTTACTTAACCTCTAATTACTTAATTACTAATAAGTGCTAATTACCTTTAACTAATTTATTAAATAATAAAATATTAATTTAACTAAACTTAATCACTTTTTATATTGCTATTTAAGTTTGAAAAACTTTTGCAAAATCTTTTCAAAAGAAAACGTTTTAAAACAAAAATTGAAAATTTTATTGAAACGGTGTCCATAGCGACTATCGCAATGAGCGCAGTTCGCTTAAACATACTTTAACGGAAACACTTGCTTATTATTTCCTATTTAATGTTTAGAAACACAACTTTTAAAGTTTTTGAGACTTAGAAACAAAGATAGAAACTTTGAAACAATTTTCAAATTTTAAACAAGAAAACATAGTTTTTGATTTCGAATCAGATCTCACACCGTCGCAAAACACACAGTTGTTAACTCTGTTTCAAATCAACATACCTTGGTTCTTAGATTGCAACCATACATCCATACTACCATACTTTTAACGTCACAATGAAACACATATATAAACATAAGGTTATATGTTTACCAACTCGACAATATCACATTCAAATCTCAAATTCAACACCAAACGGAAACATCCATCAAATCACCATCGACCAACATAATAACCACTCAATTTTCTCATCGTATTATCACCACAATAGCACATCATAGTAAATTCAAAAAAATTTCCAAAACAAAGTATTTTTACTCACTGAAACTCTGCAAACGCAAAGCGAACTTCGACCAGAATTTGGAAACAACACACGAGCTTCTAAGAGTGAAGACTGTCCAGGGTTTTGAGCTTCAAATGGGCTCGGCCTGAAGTGTAGGGACTACCCTAGTGGTGTGGGGGTAGGTGTGAGCTTGGTTTATTGTATAATAAAGTGAAGAAATGAATATAGGAAAGTTTAAACTAGATTCGGAAGAGATTTAAAGTGAAAAGTTAGGATTTTTAAATACTTAGAAAGGTTTTGAAAGCCATGGAAATTTTAGAGAGGAAGTTTTAGAAAATGAAGGAGAGAACGTAGATAAAAATATATGTGCATAGGTATGTATTTATAGATGAAGAAAAGTGGGGAAATTACCATTTTATCCTTAGTTTAAAATATCATAACAGGTCATCATTTTGACATGTCACATCGCCACCTTCCTCCCTCTCATATGTCACATCTCCCTCCTCTCTAGTCATGTCCCCTAAGCCATGATGGATAATGATGATGGTACTTAAGGAAATGGCAAGAGATAATGATATGATTTAGTGTATATATATATATATATATAAGTTATTACTTTAAAACCAGGCCTTGTCACATCACTTGCTAAACATAATTAACATAAGATAATACACAATTAAGTATATTATTATATGTTTAATTATCTACAATATATGTGTGTATATAGTGCATAAAGGAAAACAACATTCCCAATAATTTTCCGGTGCCGAAAAGCCAAAATTCCGGAAAATGTTCTTCGGTCACATTATCTATTTTTCTATAAACTATCTATTTTGATAAATAATATTTAAAAATATATTTTACGATTGTTATTAAATAATTAAAATAGGTTTGTTTGTAAGTAAAAACCAATTAATTTAATATTTAAACTTAACTAGAATTTCCGAAGAAATATGCAAAACTGATGATATCAATTATCGATGTCATAAATACAATTTATTTTCCAAAATAAAATAATTATTTTATTTCATAATCTTGTTTGAATACATATATTAATGTATGTGTCCAAAGCCATGCATGATCCTTATTGTTTAAAAGAATTTTTATCGATAAAGCGATTTTCGATTGTTTTATCGATATTTACCTAGGAAGATATTTACAAATTATCAATATTTAACCTCGGTAATTTGTTCACAATATCTTTCCCAACCAAAATAACTATTGTAATTTATCACTTAGAACATGATTATTTCTTACTTTTAAACCCATAACTAAATATTTTAAAAATATATATAATTTATCCAAGTGATAAATTTGTGGGACGTTGCATTCTTCCCCCTTTAATAGGATTTCGTCCTCGAAATTTGCTAAAGTCCTATCCCAAAACACCTAGCCTTATTCATTTGAGAATTCTTCTATTTTTAACAAATAGTGTTCCATCCTGCCAATATAGAAAAATATTTCACAAAATCTCTACTTAGGTTCAACCATTTAAGTTATATAACTTTACTCATAAAATTATTTTAAAATTTTCTTGTGAAATACTCTTCTACCTCCTAAGAGTATATATAACATATGATTTTAAAATCTAATTCGCTTCTTACTATTTAGATGTTAAATTCCAAAATATTGTTTAATAAACCAAGTTTATTAAATCCTCTTATTAAATTAATTCGAGTTCAATTTTCATTTATTAATCAACCTTCTTGTCAAAATACCCTATGATGGGTCAATCCATGACCTATTGAGTTTGACATAACGTAAAGCTATGAACCTTATTGGTCTTAGTCTTTCTCTATCTACAAGGTCAAGAGAGGTAAAACTGGGATGAAAAATATCAACTAAGAACAACAGAAGAAATGATACACATATAGAATATCATTCAAACAACACACAATCCTAGATACACACCAAGTGACTCCATTATAAATTGGATGTGCACTTCAAAAGATAATATACAACAGAAGATACTAAACATGGAACAACATAGGATACTATTCCTAATACTAGTCCCTATCTTCCTGGGTCTAAACTGACCCTTCCATAACTCCCTTTCCATTTGCTGCTGCTGAAGCAGATATTTTTGTGAGGATAACAAAAGGTCTAGGTTGCTCCCTTATCTTGAGAATTGGACAATCCTTGACGGTTTGGCCCTTTAAGTGGAAACAATAACATTTCCTTTGTGTGATCTATTTTCCAAGCCTTTTCTTTCTTAAAGCCTTCATCTTTTCCCATTTATTTTTCTTACCAACCTTAAAGTCTTTAACAAAGTGATCCTTTTCCCCATATCCGAAACAACCATATTTGGGAGCTTTTTCTTTGAACTTGCTCTTCTTATCTTCAGTTGGTGCGGCACTAGATGGTTATGAAACAATGTCCTCAAACCGTAGAGCATTACTTATCATCCTTTCGAATGATCCGTGGATATAATACATAGCTTCTCATACCATCCCAATCAATTCTTAACCTCCATGATTAATTCCGAACCCAAAAACTTCCTTTGACTTAAAATCTCAAAATCACGGCATAATGAAGCAAAGCCCATTGGGCTTTGATCTTCCTCAACCATATATACCTTAGTTTCGAAAACTCTAGCATTCATGATTCCTAACCTAAATTCATATCAAACATCTGATTTCAAACTCTTACTATCTATTTACTAAGTTTAAAGAAAGGTTTTAAAAGCAATTAAAGATAATAGCATATCATTCAAAACATTTCCAAGGGTATATATATTATACATAACTTCCCAAACACCTTACATATTAAGAGTTCATACTAAAGATACTTATCCCCATATACTATAATTATCTGGTTTCCATGAATATATCCCCTTAATTATCTCTCTCGAGGTGGCTGGTCTGTTCTTAATAATTCCTCCGACTTGCAGTGCTCTTTGAATCATGGAGGCAATCTTTCTTGATGTGTCCAAGTTGTTGGCAAAATAAGCAATGTTTCTCCTAAACTTCGGAAACTACTGGCCCTTCCTTTCCTTCAGTACAATAGTCCATAGTATGTCCCATCTTTTGATAGCGGTAGAAACTAATTTATTTTCCCTTTTTGAAGAATTTACTTTATTGACTACCCTCTTTTGATTTGTCTTCCTTAGGTCTCTTCCAACGAAGTAGGAATTTCCTCTTTTTGCAATTACTGACGCTATTACTCTTGGGTGAAGTTATCGGCTTCTTTTGAACTCCCAATACCTCTTCACTTGGAACTATTACTACTTTGGTGGCCTGTCCATCAGCCTTTCCATAATTTGTGGTTCACTTCTTCGATCTCTTTCTCCATCCACGTCTTTCTTGCATACCCATTTCTTACTAGCTAACCATGGTAAAATATCCTTAGAATACACCTCCATAATTACTCCCTAACATTAATTACAACCAATATCCTATTAATTTTGAAATTTTCCTTTATATAAAATATAACCTTAGGTAAAATTATATCATTTATCATTTTTAAACGATATTGTGTCAGTTTGCCTTATTCGAGTGCTTAGGAATCACATATCGATATCGTGGCATCCTACGCCTCAACCAGAGTTCTTAAGCCACTTAATCGATAAATCAAAAAAATACAAAAAATTTTTATAGACTGACACATACATGCTCTTGTATATAATACACTTTACTCAATCTAGGACATTACTAGTTTTATTCCTAATGAGCTTACGCCATCAAGGCCTAGGTGTTCGCTCAACCTAAGCTCTAATACCAAGTGTAACGAATCGGATTTTCGACCCTCGAAAAATTGACACTAACACGTCCACTGTATCACGTGCTGAACATTCACGTGCCAGAAATACCGATTTATTAGGGTGAAAGAAGAAGGTAGAAAATAGAAGAAAACTAAACAACATAGAATCTCACAACGCAATTAATAGTATACAATACAACAATGATCTTTACAAAAAGGAAACATCTTTATTCATATATACAACATTGGAGTACTCTAGACTTATCGTAAATTTGGACAGTTATAGAAGCATGTCCTTACATTGACTAATCATATGTACTCTATAGTACTGTAGAAGTAAAATACATGAATACGTCTTGGCCATTCAGCTCTTCTCCAGCTCCGTAATGTCCTGCTAAACCTGTTAAAACATGCACGGTCTGACCTGAGCATTACATGAAATAATGTCCGGGTTAGTCTAGTAACCAGCGTGAGTAAAGCTCGATAACAAGTAACAACCAAACTGATTTCTACACTTGAAAACTTTTCAAGTAAAGGGAATCTCGTAAGATCACACCACACATAAAAATAGATGGGTTTTTATCTTACGATAGCCAAAATGTTTTATATCAAGATCCAGTGATATTATCATAGTGTCTGGGTTTAAAGTAAATACAGGAAATAGCTGAAATGCTTGCATCTCACATTTCAACAATAGGCTCTACAATCAAAGACACAAGGTACGTATTGGAGACTGGATCCCAACAATGGCAAGGCAATGGACTACCTTTCGATGATACACCTCTAGAAAATGCACTGATGATCACATAGAGCCGGTTGCCCCTTTATCATGGCAGACCGGATTACCTCACCCCATTGACACCAAGGCGTTATACTGCCACAGTATTTGCACGCAAACCAACTTTGAAAGGGACATCTAGAATGGGTGACAGCCCCTAATGGTAGCCAACCACATAGCCCTGCTACATGCCCTGTTTTTACCATTCCTCCCGGTTGTGAGGATTAAGGCTGCGTTTTACCTTTCTAAATAACAATCCATCTTGGAGTGCAAACACTGTCCTCAAGGCATTAATGCAATGCCAGTATTCATTCATACAAGTTTGTTCTAGGTTTTAACAAAACCAAAGGCACTAACTCTACTATATCCATTTTGGAATCACCCTTAGGATTAGTAGCAGTAGGTCATCATCAAGATGTCTTCCACTTGAACGTACATGTTGTTGGAGTGGTTTTCGAATATATAAATCTAATCCTAGTCCCTCCGTACCAATAAATGATAACTTCAGTTTACTCACTCCCATTTCTTTTAGAAGTAAGTATTCGAGTCCTTGTCGGAAACTCGAATATTACATTCATACTTCCTAAGTCAAATTAGGCCAAATTTGATAGTCGATTATTTAACCATCAAATAACAACAACAAAATCTAGAATTTAATTACCCGAAGCAAGCAATAAGCCTTAAAACCATTTTCATTTATAAATCTCATATCCCAAACATTTACCAACATTCATATACTTATCTCCTATAAATAAGTATATTCACAAAACATTTATAAGATTTCCCATTTCGAAATCTCTTAAATGAATTTAACTACATTATTTAAATTGGAGAAAAGGATAGCTCTAAGCACTATTCCTTTGGTGTTAAGTGTGGAATGGATGTTCCATCCTCCCATTTTTTTTAAAAGGTCAACCTCAAGAAGCCAAAACCTCGAATTCCTATTGAATTATCTTCAATAATCCTTTTATAAATTTCCCTTTATAGACATCCAAACCCA
Organism: Allium cepa; assembly: GCA_030765085.1. NCBI lineage: Eukaryota > Viridiplantae > Streptophyta > Magnoliopsida > Asparagales > Amaryllidaceae > Allium > Allium cepa. The sequence continues at coordinate 395,331,085 of CM060938.1, read as the reverse complement.
TTTATAAAATCTTTTTATAAACATTCAGAACTATTTCTAAAACTCCTTTTATGAATACCCTAAAACGCTTATAAAACTTATCAAACCAATTGTCAAATCATTCTTCAAATATCTTGTTCAAAATAGATTAGCTTTGAAGACTATTTCAAAATAAAATGAAATATTTACTTTATAAAACCAAACTGAGGCTCGACGACTATAATGGATCATTAAGTTTGGGTTTAACTTATCTAAGTTATAACATAGATACTACCAAACATAAGTTATGTAAGGGATTCATGCATAACACACAATCAATCAAAGGTTGACATCCAAGTTATAAATATAGGTAATCCATAATTGGGAGAAAAGGGCACATATAGAAGTATATCTATATGGTTAAGTTATCATGACCCGCTTATTGAAATTAACTTCCTTGTGTCTATCTTGTTATCGATATTCGACGTTTGCGCTAAACACAAGTCACTTAGCTCCCATAAAACGTTTCAATGTTTTATAACCGCTACTTTAATTCATTTGCTACTTAATGCTCTAAATGAGAGATCCTTTGATTTAAAATCAATCGGCTTGAAAAGAAGATTGATTTCAATTATAACTGATTAAGTTTAAAAATAGCTTAGAAAAGAGTAAAATATTTTTAACTACCTTAAACCCTAATTACATCTTAATCAAATCAAAATTAATTCATAGTTAAACTTAATTAACTTAATGGACTTGGTTAAGTCCTAATTAACTTCCTAATGTATTTTGCTTAAGATTAAACCAATTCATTATTAGCTAAACCCCAATTAATCAAAAATTAATTTAATACTCACTTAATTAAATAGTAATTAATTGACTAACTAACTTAATTAAATAGTATTTAATCATTAAATTACTTCTTTCTTCATAAGTCACTAGTTAAACTTATCAATCAATAATTAGTCATTAAACTTCCTTAAGTGCTACTTAACCTCTAATTACTTACTTAATTACTAATTAAGTGCTAATTACCTTTAACTAATTTATTAAATAATAAAATATTAATTTAACTAAACTTAATCACTTTTTATATTAGTAATTAAGTTTGAACTTTTTCAAAAGAAAATATTTTAAAACGAAAATCAAAAAATTTTGTCAAAACTACATCCATAGCGACTATCGCTATGAGCACAGTTCGCTTAAACATGCTTTAACAAAAACATTTTCTTATTATTTCCTGTTTCATGTTTAGAAACATAAATTTTAAAGTTTTTGAGACATAGAAGCAAAGATTGAAACTTTGAAACAATTTCCAAACTTTAAAACAAGAAAACAGAATTTTTGATTTCGAATCAGATCCCACGTCTATCGCAACACATAAAGTTGTTAACTTTGTTTCAACTCAGTATACTTTGGTTCTTATATCACAACCATACATCCATACTACCATACTTTTAATAGCGCAATGAAACACATATATGAACATAAGGTTATATGTTTACTAACTCGACAACATCAAATTCAAATCTCAAATTCAACACCAAACGCAAACATCCATCAAATCACCATCGACCAACATAATAACCATTCAATTTTCTCATCATATTATCACCACAATAACAGATCATAGTAAAGTCAAAAAAATTTCCAAAACAAAGTAGTTTTACTCACCGAAACTCCGCAAACACAAAGCGAGCTTCGACTAGACTTTGGAAACAACACACGAGCTTCTAAGAGTGAAGATTTTCCAATATTTGATCTTCAAATGGGCTCGGCCTGATGTGCGGGGGCTCGGTCTAGTGGTGTCGGGTGGGTATGAGCTTGGTTTCTTGAAGAATAAAGTTAAGAAATGAATATAGGAAAGTTTAAATTAGATTCGGAAGAGATTTAAAGAGAAAAGTTAGGATTTTTTAAATACTTAGAAAGGTATTGGAAGCCATGGAAATTTTAGGGAGGAGTTTTAAAAAGTGAAGGAGAGAATGTAAATAAAAATGTGTGTATGGATGTGTATTTATAGATGAAGAAAATTGGGGAAATTAATATTTTATCCTTAGTTTAAATTATCATAACATGTCATCATTTTGACATGTCACATCACCACCTTCCTCCCCCTCATATGTCACATCTTCCCCCTCTCTAATCACATCCGCTAAGACATGATGGGTAATGATGATGGTACTTAAGGAAATGACAAGAGATAATCATTTAATATATATATAATTTGTTATTTTAAAACCATGTCTTGTCGCATCACTTGCTAAACACAATTAACATAAGATAAAACATAATTAAGTATATTATTATATGGTTAATTATCTACTATATATGTGTATATATAGTGCATAAAGGCGAACAACGTTCCCTATAACTTTCTGGTGTCGAAAAGTCGAAATTCAGGAAACATTCTTCGATCACATTTTCCATTTTTTCTATGAACTATCTATTTCGGTAAATAATATTTAAAAAATATTTTACCATCATTATTAAATAATTAAAATAGGTTTATTTGTCATTAAAAACCCACTTATTTAATATTTAAACTTGACTTAAATTTCTGAAGGAATATATAAAACCAACGATATCAACTGCCAATGTCATAAAGACATTTTATTTCATAATCTTGTTTGAGTACATATAATAGTGTATGTATCTAGAGCCATGCACGACCCTTATTATTTAAAAGCAGTTTTATCGATAAAACGATTTTCGGTTGTTTTATCGATATTTTACCTAGGACGATATTTACAAATTATTAATATTTTACCTCGATAATTTGTTCGCAATATCTTTTCCAACCAAAATAATTATTATCATTTATCACTTAAAACATGATTATTACTTAATTTTAAACCCATATCTACATATTTGGAAAATAAATATAATTTATCCAAGTGATAAATTTACGGGTCATTATAACTTGCAAGCATTATAGAGGAGCAAGAGAACACAAAGCTGAAAAGGAACTGGAAGCCTCCTTGATCCACTCAACCATGGAGAATTAGAGCAATTTCTATGATCGTTGTATTTCTACCGAAGTGCTTAATACTCACAAGCACTCCAGAGGAGCAAGAGAAATCTGCGCTAAGAAGGAACTGAAAGCCTCCTTAGTAGAATTATTTTTCGATCGCCACATTTCTGCCATTGTTAGGGTTTTGATATTTTCTCAATTGAGAAAATAATGAAATTGGCATGGGTTTCTTTTCCTAAGTGTATTGGTGTAAAGCGGGTAGTGTTTCAATAACTAAATGTATATTAGGTAAATGTATTAGGTAATGTATTACACCCATTTTTAAATTTTAGAGTAAGTAACTTATTTCATTTTGCCATTTTCAAAAATAAAAGAATTTGAGAATATATTATAATTTTTTATGTATTCAAATTATTTAAAAACTACTTTTAAATTATTTTACAAAAATATAGAAGTTTGATAACAATTTGAAAGAATTATTGTTTTTCAAAATAAACCTAGATACGTCGATATAGGCCTCCTATGTATGTCGACATACAAACCGTTGAAGAGGTGTCTTTTGAATTTTGAATAAATGTGATTTTTAATCACATCACTTTACAAATAGATATATCCCTTCATACACAATATATAGGGGGTCTGGAAAATGACTTTTATTTACTACTCTCTCTACTTTCTTCTTACCTAAATTCTCACCATATATTTCACAAAATCCACTTTTTATACTCTTCGAATTCATTCAAATTTGATCTTCAATTTACTACATTCATTATTTACAAATTATTTATTGTTTTTGGAAGAATTCTCTCTATAAACTCAAAAATCAAACTGTAATTAGAAGGGCTATAAAAATATCTTGTACCCCAAGTACAACCATTTTTATTTGGAAATCAATAACTCTACCCTTATTCATTTAGGTATACTTGTTGCCCGTTCAAATCAAGTGGGTGTGTTTAATAACCCATTTAAATCTAGTGAGTAATTATGTTTCCTGGTAAAGTGTAATGACCCAATTTTACGACGCCTGAAAGTTGACATTTATACATCCACTGTATCAAATGTCGCAAGGTCGAATGCCGAAAAACCGAACCATTAGGGTTAAAGAAGAAGAAGATAAAAGGAAAACAGAAACAATAACAGAATCTCACATTTCGCAGCGGAACAATATATAATAGATAAATAAATAATCTTTAAATCAAAGACTCATTACTGTTAATACAATACAACATCAGGGTTTACAACGACATCATACATCACTGACAGTCTTTAAAACCTTACCATATGAAAACTGACTTGCACTAACCACACGCAACGGACACTACATAGTAATAGATATGTCTCGCCGTCCAGCTTCAACTCCTGATTTCCACAACAACTCTTTTCTGACTTCGCTCCCTTAAAACTGATAACCTGACTCTAGGCTGCCCGTGTGGAAAATTATGGGAATCCAAAGTTTAGAAAGGGAAAAATAAACTCCAGGTCAGTCATGGGACTGGTGTGAGATCTTAAAAATAGTTATTCTTTTACAAAAGAAAACAAAAGAATTTAAAAGAAATCTGCTATGCTTTTTGAAAATGAAACTACCATAAGGCCTCCCGCCACACACACATTGCAAACGCAGAATTGGAGGAGGTTTCTCCTTATGATAGTCAAACATGCTTGATACGCAAAATTCTTTAATATTATTATTATTAGTGCATAGTGTGGAAAACATTTTCGAAAGTATAATATTAATCTTAGCCAGCATAGGCATTTCGCACTTATGCCTACTATAGCTACCATGTTCAATAATAGGTTACCGCCACATTCCATGGCAGGTTATACAACTAAAACCTTACAGGGCGCGTATTATTTCTTTGGATTTCCAACAAATGGTCAGGCTAAGGAACTTTTTACTGCCACATGGGTACGCCTTTGGAGGGACGCCCTGAGAACCTAACTAGATTTCTGCCAACACAAGGCCGGGTTACCTCTGCAAAAATAGGTAACTACTACACGAGTATGTCATCCCCCGGTTGTAAACAACCTTTATCCGAGGATCCTCAACAACAACAATCATAAAGTAATATATATTTGCGATATCCACATAAGTTAAGTATCTGGGCTCCATACCATGATACCACTTCTATCCAGAAGGAAAAGCACATACCCTAAGGGGCGCTACCCCATATAACCTCGCTGCATTCTTCCTGTTTCGACCATTATGGGGAGTGAGGTCCGACGAAGTCTCGTCCACAAAGCTACGCTTATCACAAAATCCATGCTTCGATCAGCAAACGATCAGCGGCACTTCATATGCCACATTACCAATTTGGGAATGTGTCACTAATAACCATCAACTACATAACCTCTGAGCTCGTACGTCTCAGAGAAGGATGTTAAGCTAAGAGAATTAATTCTCCGCCACCAATAGAAATGTATTTGACAGAAAACAGCTTTACATTTCAAAGTGTAACGTCAGACACACATCCATACAAGTCCGTTCCGGGATCGAACGGAACCGAAGGCACTTCCAAAGAAGCCCTTGCAACTCCGGATATTCACTAATCACGTCCGAAATCCCCATCACAAAGGGTGATAAATACTCTATACCGGAGCAACCCGGTGCAGAGACATTCGACAGGTAATCCTTTCGCTTTCGAAAATACCCGGTCTTCAACACCATCTTCAAATGCAATCCCATTTCATCGTATCATTATTCGGAATGGGTTTTATGACACAAAGTCCACTCCTGGCTAATCCGAATAACGAGCGCTTATTTTAAAAATAAGTGTTCATTCAATTTTCAAACAAATCACAACAAATTCCACTTTGATCTTTTAAATAAATGATCCATCACAATCACAAAGGTTCGATGTAGGTTTCGAATATCTAGTTGGAATTCAACTCCCGGTCGCATCGAAATTCAAATGCCGATTAAGGCTAATATTGATAGTCGGTTATTTAACTATCAATCATCATTCACAACAGTCACTGGATTTCAAATAATTTTCCCCCAATTATCATTATTTTCAATATATCTTCGCAAGATAAAATTTTACTTTTCAACACTTTGAAATAAATTCAAATCAATTTTTCACACTTCAATCCTTTGAAAATAAATTTCAAATCAATTTTTCCTTAAACAGTTCCAATATTTATTCATTTCCACAGAAAATCTGCCGATTCCAAATACCTTAAAATAATATAAAATACTTATTCAAAATATACTTGGAAACATTTAAAATAAATTATTTTAGAATATTTTCTTAAATATTAGTTATGAAAAATATTATACTAATATCTCGTATTAAAATTCAAGACCAAAACTAAATTTAAAATAAAATTAGTAGATAGAGTATAAATATTTAAATAACTATTTTCTAAGTCAAATATCAATTTAAATCTTTAAAATAATCCCTTATATAATTAATTTAAAAAAAATTACTCTGCACAATTTCCAAAACTAATTTCTCCAACAATATTATTTTAAAAACCAAATCTAGAACTTTTAAATTTTATTCAAAAGCTATTATAAAAATATACTCGGCTTTCCATGGAAGAATTATTTTTCCATTACAAAATGGTCCATTCCAATAAATTAATAAATCTTCTTGATTTATTTTAATTTACATTCCAATTTGTAAATTTCTTTCCACACTTTAAAAATAAACCAATATTTATTTTTAAACAATTTCCCTTTTCTTTACAAATTCCCGTTGTGAATTTACATTTCCAAATATCAACTGATATACGAATTTTAAATCGATTTCCAAACATCACCTTCAAACCAAATCAAATCCCAAATTGATTTCCAATTTATTTCAAACACAAAATCAATTTCCAATTTGATTTCCTAAATTAATTTTCAAATATCAAATCAATTTCAAATTGATTTCCCAAATTATTTCCAAAACACCAAACCAAATTTCCAAATTGATTCCTAAGATTTATTTTAACTCCAAACTAATTCCTGAATCAATTTCTAAAATTAATTTCAACTCCAAATTAAATTCCAAATTTAATTTCTAAATTTATTTCCTTTTGAAATAAATATCTTTATCTTTTTTCAAATATTTAAAATACGTATCTAAAATAATTTCTTCAACCATTAAACAATATGATTCGAAATTTCTTTATTAAAATATTTTCCTATATTTATGCAATTAATTCGATCAGATTATAAAAATCAACTTAATACTTTAATTGTAACGGTCTAGGCATTTCTACTTTAATTTCCAAAAATCCAATTTCATATTTTTAATAACCTACGATACCAAAAATATATTCGAATAAATTTTAGCCTTCAATGGTTTCAATCACAAATAGTCACACACATATTATAAATAATCAACACATAAGATACGAAACAAATTAAATATTTGAGGAATCCAGTTGGATCCCTCCAACCTGTTTCCCTACATCCACAGATATTTGCATAACAAATTAAATACCAATTCCACTTCGAGGTGGAATATCGTGGTATATGGGATTTATAAAATATTATCCGCTATTATGCGACGCAATAGGGTCTCATCTGCTATATAATGCGGGAAATCAACAACTCCACATACATATATAATACCAATTCCACTTCAAGGTGGAATATCGCGGTATATGGGTTTAATATAATAACCTCCACTATTATGCGGCGCATAGGGTCTAAACTAATATAACTAATAATAAATTAATTATTCAGGCACACAATCAATCAATTTTAAATTTAACTATAAAAATTAAATCAGCGATTGAGTGAGAAGATCTCATCTTTAATTTGCATGCAAATCCATTCCAGCTCGATTTCATGATTTTTTTAAACCTTGTATAAACAATTATATCTTTAATTAATATTCAAATAAATCGAACAATTATTTTCTTTTAAACAAATCTAATTAACTGATTATTAAATTTTAAAATTAAATCCCTTTAAATAAATCAATTAGTTAACCCTTCCATTTCAACTATAAAAAAAATTATTTCAACCACAGTTATCCTAAACAAAATAAACAATAGATTTCAAAATTTAACTTTTACCAATTCCTCAACATTTAAAATCTCTATATTTTTTTCTTCTCTCCAGTAAATAACAACAATAAATTTTCTTCACTGTATAAAAAAACTCACGGTATATATTTATATTTACACGTACATAATTTTATTTTAAATCGAAGAAAATAAAATAATTAACCTCACCTGTCAAAATCGAAGTCGATTTCATCCACGACGAACGCAAAACCATCGCAATGCGTGCGCGAGCTGCTGCAGTCGCGACCCCTCCAGATGGCAGTCGCCATTGACTCGTGAACATCGCCGCTATCCACCTGCTCGAGCACGCAATTGCAGAAACCATCGCGACTTCCACCACATATCGCCTCCCATTGACGAACCCTCCAAAGCCACAGCCACCCCTCGAACCTACCTCGCGCACGCGTCTGCAACACACGACCCATTCGAGCCCAAAATCCCTTTCGAACGATTCCCACGCCGCCTCGAAGTCACTCGCGAACTCACGCATCCCTAAGATCGGCTGCCATTTTTATCGATTTCAATTTTTTCGAGCGAGAAGGGGGGTTTCTTGTTCGTTTTTTTACTTGATTTGTTTCCAAGATAAAGCAAAGCTTGGTTGTGTGATTTTTTTTCTTTATAAATGAATTCGAGATTATACTATCTCAGCTGAACGATTATTATTTTCTTCTTCAACGTATGTGAAGATTTAACAGAGTAATAGAAACACGTGTACGAAAATTCAATACGTGTAATTGCCATTTGAAATATTATTGTAACAAACATATGTATAATATTTTAAATTTAAATTTAAATTCAAATTGTATCAATTTCGCAACTCACAATCTCGATATCCAATCGATGCATGCTGCCAGGCGTTTATAATTTTAAACCCCTATTCCGAACACAATGGAAAAGGTTCGGGTCCAAATTCGATTGTATGGAGAAGTTAGATTTTCGAATCCAGTTAAAACATTGAATTTTCAATTTAAATTTCAGCGCGTTTTCTTATCGTACGGCCACACAACAATTCCGAATGCTATGGAAATTGAAATCCGATAATAAAACACTATTACGGATCCAACGGACCTGGTTTCGTCGAAATCCGAGACCGTACCTCGGAAAGCTATTTTTATATATCGATTAAACGATATAAATTCAAAATTGAACAATTCACTTTCAAATTCAATTCTGTAGTTTCTATTATCTTCAGTATTATCAATATGAATTTTCTAAGCCATCAAATTATTTTTTAATAAGCTTAAAATTGAAGATTTACAATTTTACCCAAATTTCTATAATTAAATTTGATAATTAAATTGCTAAATTCATAGTTTAAATTGAAACTCAAGCTTAAAAACAACTTCCAATATCTAAAATCAATTAAATATTTTAATTTCAAATGTTGAAAATTCTGGATCGTCACATAAATCAAGAGACTTTGCCCTGGACTCGTGAGACAGGAGTGTATATCTCATAGCCTTGAAATCAAGAATGTATTCTGGTTTGCTTGCTACCTGGTTTAAAATAGGCGATTGAAATAAACGCTGCAAAGTGTTGTATGGTATTAGATGTAGGATTGGTTAATCTGAACCTGTATAAAGTTCCTGGTGTCATCTCTCTTACTTTCCATTTTGTTATTGCTTTTATATTTATTCATGATTGCATTTGTGGCAGCTTAATTAGTATAGAACCATGTTGATAATCTGTGATTTGATATAAAACTTGAAACAAAGTTAAAAGGACTCATAAAAATTATAAAATACTATTCATCCTCCCTTTAATGTCAAATCAACCTTAAGATCAGTTGCATCGCAACCCATAATTGTAATAGTTACTTACTCTAAAAACGGTTTCACCATGGTCATATTCATTAGCACAAACAAATGAGCAATCCGTTTCTCATTGGCATAAATGTAACTGTTTTGCAAGCTAAAATTGGTCATCCTTCGAGTATGGAATCATTTTCATAATCTTCATTTTGGGCTTCCTTGTGACACCTCACCTCTATACCATTACCATCCAAGAATATACAGAAAACAGAGAGCGAGTCTATATAGGGTAAACACGTGTATATTCCCTTGTGCTAACACTAGTACATATTAAAACACTAATTATATAACTTACATATAAAGACTTAGTATCGGTACAAAGCAACAAACACATGTGCCTCCAAAATAGAAAAATACATAATATACATAATGTACAAAAAACGCAGAGTAAGAATTGCAGTGACAACATAATATATATATATATATAGTACAATAATGTTTTAAGATTATAATACAACTCAAATGTCAACTATATATACATACAGTGAATCAATATGATACAAAATTGAGGAAATCATCCAAATATAATACTCCTCAAAGCCCACTAAAACAAATGTTGGTCAAGTCATCCCTGTACATATAATGTCTCGGACTGACCCGAGTATTTTAAATTAACACATGGGTCAGACTATGCCTAATGAAGGATCATAAATAAAGGTAATAGTATAAGAAATAATAATATAACATCGCATCAAAGATACTCAAATCATCAACCAACATGTCAAGAGAGATAAATAAGTACAGAAATGTATATCTGAAATATCTATATAATAGAATAGATATTTATCAAAGCATCATGCCTCACAAATAACTCAGATTCATGTAAAACAATCAACACTAATATAAAAAGATATCATCACCTATATAAAAACACATCGACGGAAATCATAAAATCAATACAAATGGGTGAATCATACATATCTAGAAATCATTATCCAAAACCATAAATATCAATAATGAGATATCCTCAAGTGAATTCAAGCAGTAATGAAGCAATGCCCACTATCTCTCTCAATCTCATATTATAGAATACCAATATCAAATCAATAAAATTAATAAAAAGATTTGAGCAAGCTCATAACAATACTGTAATGTGCAAAATCATATATCTCGATGCACAACCCTTGAAGAGGCGAAACTCTCGATTGAAAGGTCCTAAGAGATAGAAACAACAAATTATTAATAATAAGTAGGCCACTGCTTAAGAAGGATACAGAGTTGATCATACTTTAGACAAAGTTTTAAGTACAATCTCATCTGTAGATAATATATGTCTATGTATTTCCCACATAAATACACCTACACCAAATAACAGAAGGGAGACTGATAGCATGTCTGCTCGCTCCAGGAGCCACATATGGTCCAAATGACAAGATTCCTACAGTCATCATTACCATTACCTCTCCCCTCTCGGTACCGTGACAATGATCCACCATAAGCTCGACAACATGTAGCATCTTCGGCCACAACTACTGATATATCCATGTGATAACTAACTGCTGGCCTATGCAACACAATGGACACCCAACAACTAATCTTGTGATGAGCATCAAATACCACAAACAATAACAGTGTCATGGATCTAGGATGCAACCCCACGATCAGGCCGCCAGGGTAGATACTGGCAATCTGGTTCACTTCTAAAACATTAAGGGAGCTGGACAAAAATAGACAGACATATAATGTACATAAACTATGTGGCTAACAAGTAGCCACCATAAATACTCATCGCAGCGAGTCACACACCCAATATACCCCATACATGTGTCATCTATGAGCAAGGAATAATTGAATATATAACACAACGGCGTCCCATACCACCGCATGTTACTAGTCCATTTATTCAGTGCTCACACATCACACTCATCCTTCAATATTTTGTATAACAACTCTAAAGAATAACCATAAAAGTGTTAGCGAATGTCCTATATCAAATGGCATCATTAAACCATTTATTCAGATTTTTCGTTACACAGAATTAAATATCATAAAACCATACAGAAAGATATCATCACTATATCATATCAAATCAATAATAAAAATAGAACCAATTGTGAATCACTCATATCATCGGAATCAATGAAGAAAAGGTAAGAAGTTGGAAACCTTAAAAATAAACCAATATAAGATAGAATACTCTAAATTATTAAATATAAATAAATAATCAAACAATATACAATAATAAAACATTCACACATATAATTTTAGATTGCAAACTAATACATAGAATTGGAAAATAAAAAATAAATGTTAAACCAAAAATTGGTATAATACCTATGATGCAGTGAATGATAAACGAATCCTTGATTCATTATATATTTGATGACACGACTAAGGATGGTTCAGTCGGTACCCATCAAATCAAAAAAAATCTAACATTCAAGGCCAAGTGCAAGATGATGCCATTAGGAGATGGGCAATAATTATTATGTGTTTTAGATGTTGCACATTTAATGGCTCATATGTCATCTTGAAATATGATATTCAAGATCTCTGAAGGTCTTTTTGAACAAAATGTTGGAATGCCCTTAAGATTACTTGGAATAAAATATTTAAGAATCTATATGATCCTTAGGAATAGGGCACTCTAAATCCTATATCACATATCTAAAGGAGAAAGAAGATAAGTGGTAAGTAGTGAAATAGCCCATTAAAACTGTTAATGAACTAATTAAATAGCATTTATGTTCATAGTCCTATGTCCATATGTAATAGGCAAGATAGGACGTATGCATATAAACACTAGTTTAGACCGAAGCTCATGTCAACCCATGTAAAATAGAAACTTAATTCCTTTGGGTCTAAAGAGCATTATTATATGCATGTTCATGTCCAGTAATGTCAAAGCGCACAAACAAAGCAATATGTATGTCCAAGTCCTTGTTTACATAAATCGAACATGATTACAATCAGATTAGAATTGTCACCCAATTCGATTTAGGGCTACAATTGTTTAAATTTGTGAGTTGAGAAAAGAAAAACAATGCGCCTTCTCCATGACCCCTAAATTCGTATTTATAGGGTTGGGTGGGCGGCATGACACATGGCGTTGGCTTGCTTGGATTCGGCAACAATAATGTTGCATAGCACTGAGCTTTTGTTAATGACGTTATTCAGCATCCCTTGGTAAATAGTAGAACTTTGACGCTGTCTTTGTAGTAGTAGCCTTCGACCTTGATAACCTTAGGCATTAAAACTCTTTCAATTGGTTGTTGAGGGCATCGGTCGGAAGCGGTACTAAGCATTAGTGAAGAGCGGTGTTTGTATAGTGCAGTATTGATAAAAAGCGACATAGCCATTTCCATGGACATTGATGACTCTGGCATCAATATCGCACTTATCGATGTGCGGCATCCTTTAAGGATTGATGAAACGCGCTGTCTTCAAGATGGAGCATTGGTCATGAATGGCATTGCCTTATGGAAGTATTATTGGAGTGGCATCGTCCATCAGATAAATTTGGTAATAATGTCATATGACATCAGTGTACAGCGGTCTTGGTAATATGCAGCACTATTTGATAGGCGGTGTTGACATTGAGAAAAGATGATGTAGGTGAGAAGCAGCATTGCTTGAGAAAGGATATCGAAGAGCGGCGGCATGAGATAGAAGCGACGTTGGAGAGGAGGCGACACCAATGGGATGTGCTATCGATGTCATTTAGTGTCCTTGGATTTATTGAAGACGTGCGTTCCAACTTTGATGAGGGATGGCATCATTGGTGTAGGCATTGAAGCGTTATCATTCTTTCATCACTAATGCAGTTCCCGGCTATATCACACACCGGATTCCTTTGAAGATAATAAGTGTGCTAACATCCATATTGGCATGTCGCATTCCACCAATATAGGTTGTAATACCTATAACATTGTTACTTCAGCTCCACTGCTATAGTACCAATTTCTGCAATATTGCTTATCCCTACAGTGTTGCTAGCCATCGGCATAGAACCCAGAGGCATCGATCCCTTTATGATGCCATCACTTATATCATTAATTAAATCGTTGAAATTATGTGGATAACATTTGCCTCCTTCCTTATATAAAAGAAGCTTTTTACAGTAGTGTAAAACCAAGAATTTCTTCGCTTTCTCGACCCTTTGTAAGATTTTCTTTCTAATCCTATTTTCCTATAAAACACAAATTGAATAATAATTCTCAAAATAATTTGTAAATTCAATTTCAACTTCGAGAAATTCCTTTCTGAAATTTAAGGAATTAATGTATACTATTAACAAATTTTCAAACGGAAGCCCAGAAAATTATCCGTGATATCATAAGAGGGAACGTTAAAAAATTTCTCTAGCAAAATCATGAATAAAAGACCAAAACCCATTTGGTAATAATAATAGAAGTCTATAAATCCAGGAGATAAGAAATCCTTTAAAGATCGAGAAATTCATCTAAAGACCAGAAATCATTATTTGACAATGATAACGGAAGACTAGAAATCCTTATCTGACAATAATAATAAATTAAGACCAGAAATTCTAATATGGCAATAATAGTTGAAAACAAAAAATCCTTATCTGGCAATAATAATAAAATATCGAAAATTCTTATAATAATAGAAGACCGGAAATTCTTATCTAGCAATAATAATAGAAAACAAGAAATCCTTATCTGGCAATAATGCTTTCTTTTGAAATAATCTCAATTCATATATGATAAATCTTCCTCTAGAAGATTATTTTGCTTTAGAGCACTATTGGCTCATTTTTGATTGATCTTCCTCTAAAAGATTAATTGATTTGGAGTACTAATTGGCTCTGATTTTGATTGCCTTGTTTGGAACCGTCTTAGGTGATGATCACTACTTGGATCGGAACCCTTATCACCGTCTTAGATGATAATTTAGGACTTCTGTCTGGTGCAGTTGGTTTGCTATTTTTAAGCAAAGCCAAAGACTTATTCGACCTCCCTGTAGGAGGCGCTTTAGTCGGGCCATATAGACGGTACTGAAGGCAGGTTCGGTGCTTTGACCTGGTCATTTTAGGCAGTGTCAAAGGCTTTCTCCATCCTCCCTCTAGGAAGTGCTCCGGTTAGGCCTTATAGATAGTATTGAAGGCGGGTTGATGCTTTGACCTGGTTGTTTCCGAAGGTTTCATAGGCTTACTCCGTCCTCCCTCTAGGAGGTGCCTTGGGCAGGCTAACTAGGCAGGACAAAGGGCTTGCAGATGCTTTGGTCAGACCTTTTCAAAGGGTACCAAAGGCTTACTCTGACCTCCATCAAGGAGGTGCTTTGACCAAGCCAACTTTGCGGAGACAAAGGCTTTCACCCCTTACTACCATTTTTGGTAGTGGTTTAGGCTTTCCCTTTTTTTGAAGAGATGTTGACTCCTCAACCATGTAGATAAACTTATTTCATCTTTCTTTATTCATCCACTGTTGGGGAAAATGATCGAAAGTGTTTAGCATTCCATGTTCTTGCTCCTACACTGCTATCGGGTTGGCATAACCTATAGGTCCCAGGGGGATTACCTTTTGTATGATAATGGTCCTTCCCAATTTAGTATGAGCGGTCCATCCGCCAGATTCTTAGTATTTTACATAACTCTTCAAAGCATTATATCTCCTTTTTGAAATGATCTTCCTTTTCTTTAGAATTGTAGTACTTGGATATTCTTCAATAGGTGTTCAGCCATCTATATGGCTGCTTTATCTCTTTACTCATTGATTAGATCTGGGATTCCCTTTTCAATTCTTGATTTGGATTAAACGCATATGCAATCCTTCGATGAGGATACTTCAGCTTCAATTGGAAGCATGGCTTCATATCCATATGTTAAGAAATATAGGATACGCCCAGTCATAGTTTTAGTAGGGTTCTATATTCCCATAGAATGAGAGGTAATTCTTTCACTCAATTTCCTTTTGCATTGTCCAACCATTTCTTTAGGATGGTCTTTACGGTTTTATTGGCGACTTCAATAGCTTCGTTTGCTTTGGAGTGAGATATATATATATATATATATATATATATATATATATATATATATATATATATGAAAACCTCTTAATGATTCCATTTTTATTACAAAATCGAGTGAATTCTTCGCTTTTGAATTAAGTTTCATTATTTAACATTATCTTATATGGAATTTCGAATATGGTAACAATATTCTTGGTTACGAACTTGAGAATCTTTCCTGATGTCATATTCGAAAGTGGTTTTGCTTCTTCCAGTGAAGTAATCAATGGTTACCACTGCGTATTTATCCCCTCCTTTGGATATGGGTAGTGGTCCAATTAGGCCAATACCCCATACATCGAAAAGCCAAGAGCTTGAGACGGAAATTAATTCATTCGGTGGTGGACATGGGATCTTAGAGAACTTTTGGCACTTTTCACACATTTTTACATAATTGATGGAATGGTTAGTCATTTGAGGCCAATAGAGCCATGTTTCATAGCTTTCTTAGCTAATTTGATAACATTAGAATGGTCTCCATAGAATCTTCCGTGGGCTTCCCTTAGTAATTTTGCTCCTATTTCTGGATTAACACACCTTAAGTAAGGAAGTGAATATCCCTTCTTATGAAGTATCCCATTTACCATAACGAAGGTTTGGGCTTGATGCTGTATTCTCTTTGCGTTGTTTTTGTCTACCAACAACTTTTATTTTGTTATATACTTGACAGTATGTGTCATTCAACTATTCTCATGTTGATTACTGGTCTCTATATGAGGAGATTTTTCTCAAAAGAACTCGGTTTTTCTTCTATCTCCTTGTGTATTAAGGCTTGAGACCTAATCAGCGCTAAGGACTCCTTTTCTGGATTAGGGCCCCTTTCTCCTCTACGCTAGGATATGATTAACATCCTACTGGTACAATTTAGGCCTTTGGTTCTCCTCGCAAGCTGACTAACTTAGGAGTTCTTTCCTCTCGGCACTTGGTGTATTGAGAAATCTTTAAATTGGGTCAACATTTTCAATATCTTTTTGACATATAGAATCATCTTAGTATCCTTTGTTTGATATTTCTGGCTTAGTTGATTCACCACCAATTACGAATCACTGAAAATCTCAATTCTAGCAATCTTCAACTGAAGAGCTAGGGTAAGTTATGCTATCGTCGACTCGTATTCTGCAACATTATTAGTATTTGGGAATCCCAATTTTTTTGCATAATGTAATCGGTGCCCATCGGGAGTAATAATCACATATCTAGCTTCAGCTCCTTGCTCATTTGAGGCCCTACCTACAAATAGTTGCCACCTAGGTTTTAGATTGTTTTCCTTTTCTAATTGCTTTTTAATAAATCCTACACATTCGTTGATAAAACCGGCTAGAGCTTGTCCTTTGATTACTAATCGAGTTAAAAATTCGATATCATATTGGCTAAGCTTTATCCCCTATTTTACTAGCCTTCCTGAAGCTTCAGGCTTACTGAAGACATGTTTGAGTGGAAAGGTTATTAGGACTTTAATTAGATGTGCTTGAAAATATGCTCTTAGATTTCGTGTTGTGAGTATTAGGTAGTATGCCAGTTTTTCGATGCTAAGATATCTGCTCCTTAAGCCTTCTGCTTGTATAATACACCAAAAGTTGATTCCTTTCTCTTCTCTAATTAAAACAGAACTAACTACGTGCTCGGAAACTGCCATATAAAGATAAAGGCTTTCCCCCTCTATGGGGCTAGATAAAATAGGTGGTTTCTCCAAATGATTTTTCAGTTCCTCAAAAGGTTTTTGACAATCCACACTCCACTCGAAGTTCTTTTTCTTCTTAATCACATCAAGGAATGGGATGCATTTGTCGATGGCCTTGGAAATGAATATATTTAATGTTGTTACTCTTCCATTTAGGCGCATTACATCATTACTTGTCTTGGGTTATGCCATATCTTTAATAGCTTGAATTTGATCAGGATTAGCTTTGATTCCTTTTGTGCTAACAATATATCCCAAGAATTTGCCAGACTGAATTCCAAACGAACATTTTTATGAGTTAAGCATCATCTGATATCTTCATAGCACATTGAACATGTCTTCAAGATCATATTGATGATTGCTTTGATGATTGCTTCTCCCTTGATACTTAACCAACATATCATCTACATATACTTCCATGTTTCGACTAATTTGTTCTCTGAACATTCTGTTCACCAGTCTCTGGTATGTCACTCTAGCATTCTTCAATCCAAAGGGCATTAGTAATACATTCTCCAATCTTTTATAAAACTGGTGTTTTCCTTATCTACTTTGAACATTAAAATTTAGATGTTTCTAGAATAAGCATCCATTAAAGATAAGAGTTGGTGTCCACCTGTTGCATCGATTAACTGGTTTATCCTCGGGAGGGGGTGGCAATCTTTTAGGCATGCTTTATTCAAATTAGTGTAGTCGACACAGTCCTCCATTTCCCATTACATTTCTTGACCAATACTGGATTACCTAATCATTTTGGATAAAGCATCTTCTCTGATGAATCCATTTTCAAGTAATGTTTGGACTTTTCCTACAATGCATTAGATGGAACTTTATCAAATTGCTTTTTATTCTGCCGAATTGGTGTGACATTCGCGTTTGTATTTAACGCATGGCACACGACGGTTGGATCTATTCCAAGTAAACACATCTTTGTTGGATTGAAGGAACTATAATAACCCGCCCTTCGTAATATCCAAAAAACAGAGCCTTACGTCATCGCATCACTTTTGAATAATCATAGAAGACAATTTATTAGGGTAGAATTAAAACAAAACACTAATCCAATACATCGATAAGATCTCACAATGGAATCACAACAAATAATATATTGAATAGACATGAACGAAATAGAATAAAAAAATATGAGAGACGGCACAAGCGGAAGCATCTGACAAATAAATATCAGTATAGAAAATCAGAATACATTAACTCCCAAAAGCATGGAGTTTCGAATGAATATCTAATACAACAGTCTCATATACAAATAACAGGTCTGTCATGTATAAATAAAATAACAAGTGTATATATCTCTAAACGTTGATGCCACGCCTCCAACATGCTCCAGCTACGCACTTTGCTAGCGTATCCCCAAAAGCACTTAACTCATGAACTACTCAATCGAGCATTGAGAGTTGTTATGACGTAAGCAAACATAGAAAAACATCACATGTAAATTCTATTGTGAGGGGAACTATTTCAAAATACTGTGCATTAAAACTATATAAATAAATAGGAACTATTAAATCACAACTGACACTCTCCATAAACGTAGCTTAGGGGTAATCCGGACTGCCTGTATAAACAAGTATAGTAAATCCATCTCAAAGTAGTAGGGCATCATACCATAACCTGCACTTCTCCTATAATAAGAAGTTTGCACAATATCTTCTACTTAACTACATTAGCCCAAAAATACTAATAATATAATACAAATATACCATGATCTAACCATGATCTGAAGACAGCGATTACTACTGCAAAGATTGATAAGATACACCCCAACACGTATGGTCACTACTGTTAAGACTGAATAGGTATGCACAACGCATATGGTCACTGATGTTATGGACCAAATGGGAATGTCGCAACCCATATGGTTACTACACTTGAGGCCAAATAGGTATACCATAACGTGTGTAGTCACTGCTGATAAGACTAATCATTCGTATGATCACGAACATAGGACCCAAAAGCATCCAATCATCACAACAAGATAAAGCCATTCATGGTCTCAAGAGACCATGTCGAGTGTGTCATGGCCATCAACAACTCTAAGTACATCATAAAAAGGTCGATACCTGGGTATGTCGCAAAAGTACATACCGTGGGTAGGTCACGTAAGTCTATACCCTTGGTGTGTCACAACAATTCAACACCAAACAAATTGTACATTACACTAAGTCGAAATCATATAGTATGGACTCACTCTGTATATAACATTTGGAATTGCCACGCACGACTCCAATCGCCACGGCTTAAAACCCATCGGACAACTCTAATAAAACCACATATGAACCCAAATCACGTTTCAAATGGAACACATGACCTAAATGTCATATTACTCCTCAGACAAACCCTTTCGGTCTTCCTTAAAATCTATCGTTTCGTAATACGTCCAGGAGTGGGTCCTACGTGGCTCCAAAATAAAAGTACTCCAAAATTTATCAAAATTTTGTAGATTGCAGCCTTCGAAAAATGGTGAACAATGGTCCAAACCATAGTCAATTCGACTTCGTGTGCGAAATTTATCGCGTTTTGATGTTTGCATAATATACAGCAGGTCAGATGACTGCAGGTCCATTCAGTCGACTGAACCAGGGTCGAGATAGACTTTTTTCTCTCGAATAGTCAACTAATTTTATGAGATTAGCCGACTAAATGGACCAAATCAATGGACTGAATTGACAAGTTCCAAGCAGTGAGCCTGGGTAGGAAGTAGACTCCCCGAACGGATGTCGATTCGCGCGCTGTATCCTTAAACGCTTTGCCCGATGAGTCACCTTGCTACTAGAGCCTGTATCCGTCCCATCAGACATATACCGGGGTTCATTTATTGACATTTTGGAAGTGAATTCCATAAGTAATCGAAAACTTGTTTCGATACCAAAATCCACTCTTTGCATGAGTAGAGTTCTACGGACGTATATAGCGATCTGCTTTCCTCTAACACGCCAAAATGACAAACCCGGCCAACTCGCCTGTGCGTAACCTATATGTGTGTCGATACACTCATTCATGCATGCTCACGCAATGCACAACCATATCACAAATAACTTTACGGACTTCAATGGGACGATTGCTCGACACGGCATACTCTCACGCAACTTAGCGTACGTGATAGTCGCTATGGCTACTTGAAATTCCTGCAATGGACTTGTAATCAATTATATATCTATATAATCAAACAATTACATATCTATATAAACAAATAATCACACAATAATTCTAACTACAATATACATACAAATTTAATTTTGATCTATATAACTTCAAGTACACGTATATGCATACTTGCCCATACTCATATACGTACATATATATTTAAACAAGTAATTCATTTTATTACTTAACCAAATCTTACTTCTATTTACTAATCCTTTTCAGTAAAATTAAAACTTCCTTTTTATAAAATCTCATATCGTTTTATAAAATACATTACTAGCTTATAAATTCACTTAAGCCTTTGAAATAATAAATCTCTTCATTTATAATCAAGTATTCCTTTTGTAAACATTTTATAAAATCTTATAACCATCTTATAAAATATCTTCTTCATATTATTTTATAAAACCTTATATTCTTTATAAAATATCACATTCATATTATTTTATAAAATCACCTATCTTATAAAACATCACTTTTATACTACTTTATAAAATCACTTATATCATAAAACATCTTTTATTTATAAAAATTATTTCTTTTATTTATAAATAATCCATTCACTTATAAACATCATTTCATACTTTAATAATATTCATAAGTACTAATTAAGTTTCATAATTCACGTAATTAGCTTACTAACTATTTTCAAAGTTATTTCAGTTGGTTTAATTATTACTAACTAATGATATGCACTTAATTATCACATGTAATTAGTCTCTAATCTACCACTATGTCACTTATAATCATTCAATTAACCTAAAATCAATTTCTTAGGTTACTAACTATTTTCGAAAATTGTTATTATGGTCCTGAACAAATAATGAGCTAATCCAGTCATATTTATAACACAAACATAAATCCAAATCAACTCAAATAATCTCCAAATCACCTCTTTTAATACCATAATCATCAATGATTAAAAATATAATGTATAACACATAAATTATTAAGGAAAATCGTCCCATTCACCTTGCTTTTCCCTAAACTAAGCCCAAATCACCAAAACCCATAAATTAGCAATCTTAAAAACCACGATGAAACTTTAAATTTTGAATTCGGCAAATTCCTTTGGGGGTTATTTGGAGAATGGCATGAAAGGATTTATGGTTATTTTATCGAAATTTATAGAATTTTATTTAGGCAAGAATTAGTGTATCTAGGGTTTAGACTTAAAGTGAGATTAGGAAAGTGATTAGGAGAAGGAAAAAGAAATGAACATGGAATGAGAAATGAATGGAGAGCTTAGTTAAGTATAAGCCAAGCTCGGGGCAAGCTAGTGGACTTAGCCCAAATCTCTTCATTCGGCACTGTTCATCACCGAAATTCATCGACTCCAAAGATAATCAAGTTTATACTCATTTTACTCATGTCGAAAAATCGAATTCAACTACGGGTATATCGAGTCCTAATTCACTCATTTGTAAAAATTGAGTATAAGAGGCGTTCTATTGCTTAATGATCAAATATTCAAATTAATTTAAATATTCGATCGCTAAAATTATGGTGCGCTACATTCTCCCCTTCTTATAAGAATTTTGTCCCCGAAATTCACACGAGTATGCGAAAATAACAGGATTGACCAAACTTCTCGAACCTTAGTCTCGAAAAATTACAATAGTACCTTCCCTTGTGCTATTAGCACTACGAAACTCCTAAAAATTCATACCTCTCTTGAGAAAGCTTCTTACTATTTAAATGCCAATAAAAGCGAATAACCTTTTAAATAGCTATATATATCACCTCTCAAGTACCTAATTGTACTGTACCAAGAGGATTGCACTAAAATAAAATTCATACATGCATAATCTTAATGTGGTAACTGATGCTACCATAGTCATACATGACAATCAATTGGAGAGTATGCTCAAGTGAGTCAGTTTCAAAATATACCACTGACTTTGAGTCACATCAAATGGTAGTGGCCTCGTACAGATCCTATCTTTCCCCGCAATAGGCATGGATGATATGCAATCTATTCTAGATAGCCAAGGAGTCAAATCGATACCCGTCATTACTGACGGATGGGGTCAACAATGGACGATTATTGCGACCCAATAATTCTTGATAAACAGGGCTAGTACACTAACATACTCTGACATCTATCTCGATCCAACAATAGGCATGGCCACTAATATATGACCCATAATCTATATGGTCACCAATATAAGGCCAATACAATCTACAGGCACTTATATAAGATCAATATTGTATATGGTCACTAATATAAGATTGGTATGATTTATCTAATTATACATACCCTATGCCCAGTCGTCATTGATTCTGAATCGTTAAACATGAAATCAAGCAATAAGCACCAATAAAATCATCCAACATCAAAGTCAACCAATAGTGACAACAAACAAGGTCAAACAGTAGCAACAACATCAACAAATAATAGCAAGCAATAAGCAAGCATACAAAATAATAGCAAAAAATAAACTGTAGGAAGCAGCAAGCAATTGCAAGCAAACACAAGCAGTAGCAACAACAGCAAGCAACAAGCAATCACAAACAACAAGCAATAGCAAGCAATGAAACAAGAATACAAACAATGAAATATTTAAAGAGTCTATACCAACATGCTCAATAACTATCGAGAGTCCAACGCGCATGTTGAACCATAAACTCCAATGAGTCTGTTAGACATTCAAGAGGAATAAACGCCTAAGTGGTGCAACTCCTTTCGTGAATATAACACACACACAACTACTACACCTTTCGGGTATAAAGTGGAAAATCATACGATATGCAGGATCATTGAGTCTATAACTCTTGAATAAATCCAGCAATTAATGACTTTACTTTCCTTTTCTTCTGAACAAAACTCATTCTCAAAAGGAGAAAATTATACTAATTAAATGAAGATTTACAATTGCCTTGGTTTGCTCAGGTTCAAATCCACCTCAACCGCACAATGTTATTAAGGATAATATACTAAGTGCACTACGACATCGCCTAGGCAAGCATCATCTCATCACCTAGAAGATTATCTGAATCGCCACAAAACTAGTCGAAAAATCCTTCCCCGAACTATCTCATGCAATAATTATACTATGCTAAAATTTTATAATTTCCAAAGACCATTCCAAATGACATGAGACCCATTCCAACCATTTACTTGTTTGTAAGATTTCTTTGCTAAATTAGGGTCGGCCACCTGACTCCATCCTTGCAAACTCTGATCCGGTTTCTTGACCCGACTATAAAAATTTCCTTGCATGACTATGGTCGTGCTTCGAAAATCTCTTATTCATCTCAAAAATCCGACTCAATTGCTCTTCTATCAGAATCAAGTGAAAAAACCCTATCCTAACTTGTGCAAATCACCTAGAAAATCTACGCTCAAACTATAGGTTAAGAACTTGTAGGTGAATGGACCAATCCATAGGAAATATCTTTTTTGACACATGAGATTACTTCCATCTCCTGAGGTTTATTGACATAAAGAAAAACAATTATAACTTGAATCACTCTAGGCAAATGTCCACAAGTCATCCATTCGGTTTCTTCTCATTACTGGGAATCCACCAAACCCACCTGGATATAAATCCAAGTCACACTTCATTGATCGAACCTACTTAACGTGAAAGCTCATGCATCAAGTTCGAATGGTAACACTTCGATCACATCACCTCAGCTTTGCAACTAAGGTGACTTATTCAAGGTTTACTCTGCCGAAGGACTTACCTACTACAAAAGGTGTCAAATTTAGCTTATCTACCTGGTAACTAGTAATAGATAAAATATACTTCTCAAGTATCATATGGAATAGAAGCGACTTCCCAAAAATAGAGCATACCTTACTACTTAAGTTCCTTCCTATTTTCTTGAGCTGTAAGTCTACTAGGACCTGGTAATGCCTGAGAGGCACAAGTTATCATCATTTACACACCCTTCGAAAATGTAAGACAATCCTTCCTCAAGTGATCATGCCGATCGCAAATGAAGAACTTATGCTTCTCTTTAGTGTGATGACATTTCATAGCGAAATTCTCCCATATGCCATAGGAGTGACATACTAGGTCGGCTTTTCTTTTTCAAACAAGCTCGATCTTCCTCGTTTCGTGGTTGTTTCTCCTTAGTTGGAGTTTCGATTGCTTTCCGCATTCATTACCTAAATGGTATCTCTCGGGAATTGTCACGAAATTGAACCATCTCAATGAGATATTAAAAAGTGGATCCCAAGAGGGATAAGGCTAAGCAACAAACCCCCTACCAACGCTTAAGACCCAAGCAAATATATTTCCCTACAATAATGGAGTACCAACCACCTTAAACCTAAAAAAACAAAAGGTTGAACCGATCAACAATCCTACACTGATAAGCTATCCTGCTTAGGATGGATGGTATTCTCAAGCTACACGCTCTTCTCGATCTTAGAAATGAAGTAAGAACTTAAACTGACGCCTAAAAAAATTTTGAACACATGTCTGCTTATCAACACACAAACACTACATCCTATCCAACCAAAGTCTCCCTTCTCCAAGTGCCAAGAAATAGTCTCACTTACGAGAACATTCCCTAGACTAATATGGGTGGAAGCCTTCTCATGCATGTGTCCAAGACCGTGTCTCAGCAACAGTCTTAGGACCCAAATGTGGCTCCCTTCCAAGGCTAAGGAAATTCCGGCACCGCTTCAAAGAGTCTAAAGCTAGTGGAGCTAAAAATACTGATGCCTTAAGTGCCATACCACTTTTGACATTAATTGGAACCTACTGGAAATGTTCACATACGATGAAACATACTTTGTGGTAACTAAATAGTCTCTGAACAAATCAGGCATCTCAGACTGCATATCTGTAGTCACTCATTTATTTCGCCCGCTCATACGGATAACTTGATGAAATTACCTTAGAAACTAACAGTAGAAACAAATCAATTCCAAAAGACAAGTGGTGTATACGGTATTATATAGTAGAAAAATAAAAGTCCGCTCTCTCAACGAATCTCCTACTACTAGATAGACCAGATTGATTAACTCAAGCTGGTCTACTTGGTCTGAGCGTTGAGCCTAATATCTAATACAAACTATAACAATCCTCCCTTCATAACATCCAAAAATCGACGCCATACGTCATCTTATGACTTTTTAATTATCACAAAAGACAAATCTTCGGAGTAGAATTAGAACAAATGACTAAACCAAGACATTGATAAGCTATCACAATGGAATGACAGTATATAATTACCTGAATATATATATGAAAATAATAGTATAACAATATACAAGAGACCGTACAAGCGGACTTAACTAATAAATAAATATCAGTATAGAAAATCAGAATACATCAACTCCTAAAAGAATGGAGTTCTGAATGAATATATGATACAACAGTCTCATGTACAAATAGCAGATCTGTCATGTACAAATAAAATAACGAGTATATATATCTCTAAACATCGATGCCATGACTCCAAAATGCTCCGGCTGTGCACTCTGCTAGTGTTTCCCCTAAAGCACCCGACTCCTGAACTACTCAATCAAGTACCCGAGAGTTGTCATGACATATGTAGACAAAGAGAAAACACATGTCAGACATAAAGCTTGATAGAGGAGAACTATCTCAAAATACTGTATATTAAAACTATATTCAAATAAATAGGAACTACTAAATCACAGCCGACCCTCTCCACAAAGGAGGCTTAGGGGTAATCCAGACTGCTTGTATAAACAAGTACATTAAATCCATCTCAAAAGTAGGGGATCATACCATAACCCGCTCTTCTCCTGTAATAACAAATTAGCACAATATCTTCCATTGCACTACAGTAGCCCAAAACTACTAATAATATAGTACAAATATACCATGATCAAACCGTGAACCAAAAACAACGATTATTACTACTAAGATTAATAAGATACGTCCAACGTGTATGGTTACTACTGCTAAGACCGAATAGGTATGCCATAATGCGTATGGTTACTACTGCTAAGACCGAATAGATATGCCACAACCCATGTGGTCCCTACTAATAAGGCCAAATAGTACATCACAACGTGTATAGTCACTACTGCTAGGACCAAATAGATACGCCACAACGCATATGGTCACTATTGCTAAGACCAATCATTTTTCAGGTTACAAACGGAGGACCCAAAAACATCCAAACGATCACAATAAGATAAAGCTCTTCACGGTCTCAAAAAACCGTGTCGAGTGTGTCATTTCCATCAACAGCACTCTAGGTGCACAACAATAAGGTCGACATCTTGGAAGGTCACATAATTCCATACCTTGGGTAGGTCACATAAGTCCATACACTTGGTGTGTCACAACAAGTCAACACAAAACAAATCATGTATCACTTTAAAGTCAAAATCATAGAGTACATACTCACTCCGTATGTAACATATGGAATCGCCATGCACAGCTCCAGTCACTATGGTCTAAAACCCACCAAAAAACTCTAACAAAACCTCATACTAACTCAAATTGCATTCTAAATGGAACGCGTGACCTCAATGTTATAATACTCCTCAAATATACCCTCCCGGTCCACTTCAAAACCTACGATTTTGTAATATGTGTCGGGGTAGGTCCCACATAGGCGCCAAAATCAACCTACCAAAATTTCATAGGTTGTAGCCCTCGCAAAATGGTAAACTATCCAAACATCACCTCAATCCAACTCTGTATGCGAAAGTTATCATGTTTGAAGTTTGTACAATACATGGCAGGTCAGCCGACTGAAGGGCCATTCAATCGGCTGAACCAGGGCCGAGATAGGCTTTTTCCACCCAACCAATTAAATGAACTAATAGGTTCTAGGAAGTGAACATGGGCAGGGAGTAGATTCCCCGAACGGATGCAGATTCGCGTGTCGTTTCCTCCGACGCTTTGCCCGATAAGTCGCCTTGCTCCTAGAACCTATCTCCATCCCATCGGATATTACCGAGATTCATTTGTTAACATTTTGGAAGTGAATTCCATAAGTAATCAAAAACTAGTTTCTATACCAAATCCACTCTTTGCACAAGTAGAGTTCTATGGGCGATTGTAGCGACCCAACTTACTCTAACATGCCAAAATGATATACTTGACCTCCTGTATAATTGCTCGCACAACACACAACCATAACACAAATCACATTATGGATTTCACCAGGATGATTGCTCGATCCTGTATACTCTCACACAACTTAGCATAGGTAATAGTCGCCATGACTATCGTGAAATGCTTGCAACGGACTTGTAATCAATTGTATATTTATATACTCAAACAACTACATATCTATATAAATAAATAATCACATGGCAATTCTAACTACAATATATACATAAATTTGATTTTTGACATATATATCTTCAAATACACGTATACTCAAACTTGTCCATACTCATATACGTACACGTATATTTAAACAAGTAATTCATTTTATTACTTAATCCAATCTTACTTCTATTTACTGATCCTTTTTAGTAAAAGTAAAACATCCTTTTATAAAATCTCATATCATTTTATAAATACATTACTAGCTTATAAATTCATTTAAGCCTTTAAAATACTAAACTCTTCATTTTAAATCAAGTATTCCTTTAGTAAACATTTTATAAAATCTTATAACCATCTTACAATATATCTTCTCCATATTTTTTTAGAAGACCTTAAATTCTTTATAAAATATCACATTCATACTATTTTATAAAATCACCTATCTTATAAAACATCGCTTTTATACTATTTTATAAAATCACTTACTTCATAAAACATCTCTTTTATTTATAAAAATCATTCCTTTTCATAAATAATATTTATAAATAATCCATTCACTTATAAACATCATTTAATACTTCAATAATATTCATAAGCACTAATTAAGTTTCATAATTCACTTCATTAGCTTACTAACTATTTCCAAAACTATTTCATTTGGTTTAATTATTACTAACTAAGGAAATGCATTAATTATCACATGTAATTACTCCATAATCTACCACTATATCACTTACAATCATTTAGTTAACCTAAAATCAATTTCTTAGGTTACTAACTATTTTCAAAAAATATTATTATGGTCCTAAATAAATAATGAGCTAATCTAGTCATGTTTATAATACATACATAAACCCAAATCAACTCAAACAATCTCCAAATCATTTCAGTTAATACTATAATCACCAATAATAAAAAATATGAAGTATAACAAATAAATTAATAAGGAGAATCATCCCACTCACCTTGTTTTTCCCTAAACCATGACCAAATCACAAAATCCCATAACTTGGCTCTCTTGAAATCCAAGATAAAACCCAAAACTTTGTGTTACGAAAATTCCTTTGAGGGGGTATGTGGAGAATAGAATTAGAGGATTTATGGTTATTTTATTGGAATTCATAGAATTTTTATTTAGGCAAGGATTAGTGGATCTAGGGTTTAGGCTTAAGGTGAAATTAGGAAAGTGATTAGGAGATGGAAAAAGAAATGAATATGGAATGAGAAATGAATGAAGAGCTTAGCTAAATATAAGCTAAGTTAGGGGCAAGCTAGGGGTTTAGCCCAAATCTCTTCATTTGACACTATTCATTCGCAAAATTCATTGAATCCAAACATAGTCAAGTTTATACTCATTTTACTCACATCGAAAAAGTGAACTCAACTATGGGTGTATCGAGTCCTAATTCGCTCATTTGTATATCGAGTATAAGAGGCGTTCCATTGCTTAATGATTAAATATTTAAATCAATTATTTAAATATTCGATCTTTAAAATTATGGGGCATTACAGGAACTGAATTAGCTCTTATTTAAGTTTTCTATCTAGCTCTTTCCCTATCTTAACTGTCTTTGTTGCGTCAACCGGATCTAAGCATATTTCCTCAAGATCTTCTATGGGTTCCATTCTTTCGTGCTCGTCCCTACAATCTAATTTAGTGATGATTTCTTCGCCCTCTATATCATATTCCGCTAAGTTTGCTTCCTTCATCTTTCTTTTAATTTTATGGAAATCAAATTTTCTCAATACATTCTTAGCTTTGATAAATTTTGTTTTTGCTTTGGGTGATGATTTTGAAGAATTATCATCCAAAGACTTTTAAGTGTCAACTCTGGTTAATCCATTTCCTCATAATCGTAACAAGAAAGATAGTCCCATTCATACTACTTAATTATAGAAAAATATATCTCACGGGCACTAAATTGTTCTCCTCTTATGGTTCCCCACACGCTTTTAATCAGGAACTTTACCATCAATTACTTCGATGAGACAAAAGCATCAACTTCATTTAAAGTCGGTCTTCCAAAGAAAGCGTTATAATAAGAAGGTTGATCCATAATGACGAAGAGAGTTTCAAAGGTCCGTCAGAGCGGTGGAACTCCAATTTGCACAAGAAGTCTTATTTGTCCAACAGGAGTTGACCCTTAATTATTGAACCTAAAAATAAACTCAAAGCTCGGCACCAGTTTTTTCCCTCGGAATTCCCATTTAGTAAAATGCATGTTGAAAGATTATGTTGACTGCACTTCATGTATCAACCAAAATTTTAGTAACAACAGAAAGTCCAATTTGTGCAGTGATCATGAGTGGGTCATTATGCGGGTGATGAACTCATCTTAGCTCTTATGGGGTGATGCTCAAGTTATGCATCTGGATTTGGAACCTTGGATTTTTGAGCGGTGGTTGCTCTTAAATAGAGAAAATCTCATCTTTTGCTTCTCTAACATAGCAATTCCTAGCTCCTTTGCTTCTTCCAGCTAGATGTGGGCCTCTATAGATGACGTCAATTCTGAGAGGCGTGGAATGAAATCTGGCTGAACATTAACTTCTACTAAATTTACAGCATTGTTCGAGAGCTTTTGGTGACAATCCTTCGGATAAGAAGTTTTCTACCCATCTTTGACGAATTCCTTCAAATGCCCAACAGGAATCAAACTTTGAATTATACCTGCTAACATGTGGCATTCGTCCGTTTTATGTCCATTTACTTTATGGTAAGCATAGTAACCACCTCCTTTTCTTGGCTCAGGATTGGTTTTAGTTTTGTAAGAAATTGGAAAATTAACTCTCTCTTTCGTTGTAGCGTAATGTAAGATATTGACTTGTTCAAAGCAACATGATTGGAACTAGGGGTCTCTTTCCATTTCTGCTTCCTACTGCTGCGGTCATAGCCAGTTCTTCCTGCTTCTTTTTTGTTTAGGCTTTCTTCTTGGCATGATATCTTTCATCCATATGAATGAACCTATCGTCTTGAAGGTGGAAATCCTGCAAATTATTGCATCCATTGTATAGTTCTCGCCCGAATGGGGTTTGCTCAATCAGTCCTGAATGTACCACCACTGTTTTGTCACTATTATTCATATCCATCGCCATTAGTGCCTCTATATTAAACCTCTTGAGATAATCGCCCAACAACTCCCTTGGTCCCTATTTGATATTAGCCAGCACTATATAGTCGATAGTGGGATCTTTACGAATATAGAACTACATCGAAAATACATAAAAAAAACCTATTTCCAAGAATAGATAGCCTACTCTTAGTACTGCCTACACCATTTAGATGTCACCTCCTGAAAAATTATAGGGAGAAAGCCTATAACACACAGCTCCAGATGCGTTGTATCAGTCCTTCCGACTTTCGAAAGCATCAAGTGATTGTCTAGATCAGCCGTTCCATTATACCTAATGAATGGAATCTTAATGTGGGAAGGAATTTTTATGGACATGAATTCACATGTGAAGGGAGCTTCTCGACCATTATCGTTGGCTCTATCATAAAGAGTTCTCTTTCCCTTAAGATTAAACATATCTTTTGCTATCTTTTCCACTATGTCTATGAAGTAGGCTTCATCACAATTGTGGCTGCTTATTTCTGGTTTATTTCCCTTGGAGGTTGAACTTATAAATTTTTCCACGGATCTCTCTATCACCTTCCTTAGTAATTTATTTACCTGCTGGTCACCCTTTCTCTTTTGTGGGTTTATGATAAGTTTGCCTTTACTTTTGTTGTTAAGAAAAGAGTATCCAAGCCCCTTGTTTGAGACTCAATCCTATCTCCTCCTGTAAGCTTGGAGGATTTTTAAGGATTCTTTTTAAAAGTTCTTTCATTATTAACACCGCTTGTTCTAGGTTTAAAATCTTAGCTTCGTTGTTAGTTGGTTGCACCGGCTCAGATGGTTGTTCGACTTCTACATTATTCATGTTGAAACTGGGAGTAAAGTTTTCTTTTAATGTTGCCCGTTGTGCAACTTCTTGGTTTGGAACATTGGTTTGCCTTGATTTCACCATTTTCCTGAAAAAAAATTACATTCAATTAGTTTTAAGGGAGAGTTAAATAAGATCAGAGGTTCAGGTCCTCCTTCTAGCACCAAAATGCTAAACCAAAAATCTATGATGCCATGCATGTTAAATGAATCCTTGATTCATTATATATTTGATGATAAAACTAAGGATGGTTCAGTCAATACCGATCGAATCAAGAACAAATCTAACATTCGAGGCCGATACAAGACGATACCATTAGGAGATAGGCTATAATGCCTATGGGTTTTAGATGTTGCACATTCGATGGCTCATATATCGTTTTGGAAAATGATATTAGAGATCTCTTAAGGTCATTTGGAACAAAATGTTTGAATGCCCTTAAGCTTGGAATAAAATATTCGAGAATATATATAGTCCTTAGGAATAGGGCACCCTAATTCTCATATCATAGGTCTAAAGGAGAAATAAGATAAGTGGCAAGTATGTGAAATAGTCCATTAAGCTTGTTAATGAACTAATTAAATAACGTTTATGTTCATAGTCATATATCCATATGTAATAGGCAAGATAGAATATATTCATCTAAACACTACTTTAGATCGAAGCTCATGTAAATTCATGTAAAATAGAATCTCAATTGCTTTGGATCTAAAGAGCTTTATTATATGCATGTTCATGTCCAATAATGTTCAAAGTGTCACAATCAAAGTAATATGTATGTCTAAGTCCTTGTTTATATAAATCGAGCATAATTACAATCAGATTAGAATTGTTTCCAATTCGATTTAGGATTACAAGAGTTTATTTTATCGAGTTAAGAAACAACTCGCCCTCTTCATGACCCCTAAGTTCATATTTATAGGGGTGGGTGCATGGCTTCGCATGGCTTTGGCTCGCTTGGCTTCGACAACACCAATGCTGCATGGCATTGAGCTTTGTTTAGTGATAGCATTCAACATTCCTTGGTAAATAGCAGAATTTCAGTGCCATCTTTGCAGCAATAGCCTTCGGCCTTGATAACCTTAGGCATTGAAACGCTCTTAATTAGTCATTGACGGCATTGGTCGGAAGCGGCACTAAGCATTAGTGAATAGTGGCACTAATGCAGAGCAGTATTGATAAAGAGCGGTATGTCCATTTCCACATATATTGATGACTCCTGGCATCAATATCGCATTTATAGATGTGCGGCATCCCTTAAAGATTGATGAAACACGCTGTCATCAAGATGTGGCACTGGTCATGAGTGACATTTTCTTATGGAAGTATTATTGGAGTGGAATCATCCATCAGATAGCTTTGGTAATTATGTCATACGACGTCGGTATATAGCAGTCTTAGTATTATGCGGCATTATTTGATAGGCGGTGTTGATATTGAGGAACGACGATGTGGGTGAGTAGTAGCATTGCTCGAGAGATGACATCAACAAGTGGCAGCATGAGATATAGGTGGCATTGAAGAAGGGGCGAAACCAAAGAAAAGCGGTACTCATGTCGTCTAGTGTCCTTAGCTTTATTGACGACGTGCGATTCCAACGTTGATGAGGGACAACATCATTGGTATCAGCACTGACCCATCATCATTCTTTTGGCACTGTTCATTGATGCGGTGTCTCAACTATATCGCACACTACATTCCTTTGAGGATAATAAGTGTACTAACATCCATATTGGCATGTCGCATTCCATCAATTTAGACTGTAACACCTACAACATTGTTACTTCAGCTTCGTTGCTATAGCACCAATTTCTACATCATTACTTATCCTTGCGACGTTGCTAGCCTTCAATATAGAACCCAGTGGTATTGATCCTTTTGTGATGCCATCACTTATATCATTACTTATGACATTGAAATTATGTGGATAACAATAAATATATATAATCTAGAATTAATTAAATACTTAAATAAACTCTAATATAAGATACTATCTACTGTAACGTCCCGCCTTTTCGCACGCTTTAAATCGACACACGTGTC
Organism: Allium cepa; assembly: GCA_030765085.1. Classification (NCBI taxonomy): domain Eukaryota; kingdom Viridiplantae; phylum Streptophyta; class Magnoliopsida; order Asparagales; family Amaryllidaceae; genus Allium; species Allium cepa. The sequence goes on along the minus strand of CM060938.1, from coordinate 395,297,344 downwards.
CATTCAAACCATACGGAAGGATGGATTGTTATGGGGTAAATAAGAAAAATAGGGAAAGAAATAAAATAAAATAAAATCTCACAGCGGAAGGATAAAATATAATAATCAAATATACAGTTCATGAAGCTGTTTTACAAAACCTTTGATTATATTTATACAATACATATCAGAGTACACATACAGAGAATAATAATTAATGCAGCGGAATTAAATGGTGTGGTGGAATAATATAGTAGATAATAATACTACAGATCTTCGTCTTCGTCCTCCAGAATAAAATTTTCAAATCCTGAAACGCTCGGACTGACCCGAGCGAATTGAAAAGACAAAACACTCGAGTCAGAACTAAAAGATCTTATGTGAGTTAAATTAACAGAAATAAATATGAGTGCAGTAACTCAAGAGATGCTTGGGATTTACATCTCCTAAGGATCCGTTAAACTATTTACTATGTAGTATATTCCGCTATTATAATAGTGTCTAATTGTAAAATAAACTTACTTTTAAATAGCGTTAAGGAGTGACCCAATATTCCCCTTAACACAATAATAGTCCCAGTAGTCCATCCAATATCATAGTCCCTCCTGATCGGGAAGCCACTAGAGGATACCACACGGGCTATGGGAGAAATCCAAACTCGTACAAGGCGCGATAGGTTAGGTGACAAGCCATAACTAGGCAATGCCAGGGTAGATATACCAATTACGCTTCCGGGTCGGTGGTAACGCGTAGCGCGCAGCTACCGCCCACCTCGAGCCACACCCCCAAATAAAAATCAAAGTGGCCACCGAATCAATCCAAAGTCAAAGTATAATATCGAAGGGATGTGTTCGATCAAAGGTGCTACGTTATTAACCCGTCGATCGCTCCTGTTTTAGCCACCTTATGCCAACTCACGGGAGTCGGGTCCATGTATTTACCTTAAAGGAAACGCCACAACCATCCTACTTCATTTTGGAATCTCCACCACGTACACGGTTGTTAAAGTGGTTTTCGGGGTTGGCAGAGAGCATGACAACTTCCGATCCCGGTCTCTTCAACAACCAAACGTTATTATAACACTGCGGTCTTTAAAATAGTTTATACTTTGAAAATCAGAATATAATTATCCATTTCAAAACCCATAAATACGATATCATTTCCTTTTAAAACCCAAATAAATATGATATCATTTTATTTCAAATATATTTCTTTTCTAAAATCATGCCACTTTTAAACTTATAATATCTCGAAACCAAATATTTGAATTTTAACTTTCAACATAATACTTTGAAATCCATAGTTTTAAAGCCATAACTTTCAAAACTTAAATGGTTTGGATATTCAACAGTATATAAAATAAAACAGTTGAATTTAAAATTTCTTTAAAGTTAAATAATTTCCACACCTTCACAATTTTTATTCACTTTAAATTCAGTCTAAACCCATAACTTTTAGATTCACTTTCAGTTTGTATAAAACCCTTCGATTTCAATATTTTCAAACTTTGAGTATTTAATGAATTTCAAAACTAAGGTTGGGAATTTCAAATTAACAATTCATTTTCCTATTATTTAGTTTGAAAGGTTTACATGATAAATCCATAACCATTAAAAATAAACTAAATTTATAAACACTAAAAATTTTCTTCCATTTTTTTTATACTAGAATTATTCATTAAATCCAGTTATAAATATCATACCTTTAAAATTTCCAATTTTAATAAGTTAACATCAACTTATGGAGTTAAATTTTCAAATAACCTTAATTCCAATTAAATTTCAAATTTATCTTTCAATCTTAATTGATTTGAATCATTTATAACTATATATATACACAAGATCTTAAACCTGTACTTAATCGTATACTATAAATTATCAAATGCCATTTTCAACTTATTCATTTTCATTTAACAGATTTATGCATAGTTTAAATTCAACAATTTAACTATGTATGTATATATAAAATATATATATATCATATCCAAATTTAATATTTATTAAACCGTATCATATCCAAACCATAAAAATCATTTCAAAAATAATTATATATATACCGCGGTGCCTGTATATAATTTTCTATCCTATGGTCAAGTGATACGGATATTTATCATTTCAATCCGCAATTTAAAATAAAAATACGGTTGTATATCATTTCAAACCGCAATCTCGAACGAAATGAAAATGCATGATAACTTGCAGTTTATATAAGATAGAACACATCATCCATTCACCCAATATCAATCATCAACCAATTTATTTCAGTCATCATCAATTTAAACAAACATCAATATATAGCATATAAAATATAACAGGTAATAAATGACAGCTATTAACTAATAGTTTATATTCAATAATAAATTTATTAACTGTTTAACTATCAGTTTATATGCAAATAAATAAATTTTAACTGTCAATTTATATGCAATAATAAAATTAGTTAACAGTTAATTAAATAAATGCGATTTAACAGAGATGATGAATAAAACATGCCAAACAGTCATAAAAATTTCTACTCATATCTTAAGTCAATTTAATAAACATAAGAAATTTTAGAAGTTGTGAGTGGGTTAAAACACTCACCTTTTGAATTTAAATTGGATTCAAATCCAATTTAAACCCAAAAATTTGGCGGTCTCCAAATTCATCCAAATCAGTGTCACCCGATCCGGAATTTTATTACGATCCTAAGAAAAAAAATCTCGCGTGAAACGGATAACGTATGTGAAAGTTACATCGATTCAAATTGTTTGAAATAAAAATTTAATTAAAACAAAAACTTACATAAATAATTTGCCATGTCATCAATTCTAGTGCGCGCCTCTTCTATTCAACAGAAATCCTAATCTCCTCTACAGGTCGTGAAACAGTTGAAGCCGCCGACCTTCACCAAAAAAAGCGCCTCCATAAGCCAAACGGCCATGATCCACCACCACCGTTGCTCGAGTCTCCTCGCGCCGACCTCCCCTTGAAGTCGTGGATCCCTATTGATCCTCTGCAATTTGAACGGCCGATGCCCCTTCTAGTACTAACCGTGGCGAACCCTGACCTTCTGACTCAAACAAGCCGCATGGATCGCAAGCACACGACCTCCTCTACGCGACTGTACCATCTGATCGTCGCCTCGTCGTAGATCCGCCGTCGAAAATGGCAGCTACGTACGAACGGCCGAAACTATTTCGGGAATTCCGGCTAAATCGTGATCTAAATAGAAAAACGAACACCATCAGTAGATTCGTGTCGATGAAATCTACAACATATATTTTTTTGAGATTTTTCTATGGACTTTGAATTTTGACTTTTGGATTTGATTTTTGAAATTTGAGTTTGGATCTAGGGTTTGCAGTCATTGGAAAGAGGAAGTGCTGAGGAAATGAACGCACAAACAAAAGAGAATAGATGGAGGCTAGGGTTTATAACTGGGTTTATATAGGTAGGTTAGAAATAGAGTTGATGGACCCGATAAACAAACGTGCTGAACGATAATTGGCCCAAAAAGCCCGTTCTGACCCCGGAACGAAATTGGGTAAACCCATATATCGAAATAGATGTTTAAAAATATTCTGAACGCGATGGAAAAAGTTTCACGTCCAAATTCCATCGTATGAAGAAGTTATGCTGAAATCAATATTTTCAAATTATTTCAAATTGATTTCAATTAAATCTATTTCAAGGCGTTTCACGTTCGTACGATCAAACGACAAGTCCGATCGCTACGAAACTTGAAACCCTACTAAAATTCACTGTTACGGATCCGATGAAACTGGTTTCGTCGAAATCCGCATCCGTGACTAAAATGACAATTTTTATATTAATTAAATAAATTACGAATTCATAAATAAATCCGATTTTTATATTTCAGTTTTAGAATTGGAAATTTTTATCACTCTATAATTCTCAAACATTTAAAATGATTTAACAATTTTTAAATGTCAATTTATTAAAGATTAAATATAAATCTCCAATTTCATAAAATCAAAATTATAGATAAATTTCCAAAATTTCCTCTTAATTGAATTAACCTATATTTATTCCATTCATTAATTTCAAATATGAGGGTTTACCATTGGATTTAAGATTATTACATAAATATTTCCCGATTTCAACTTAAATTCTAATTTACCATAATAATTACATATTTGATTTTTATTCAATTGCAATAAATCCAACTATTGTAAATTAAATAAATTAACTCACTATAAAAATTCAAATTCTATAATTCATAAATTTCATCTTCTTGATTTACTTATATATTTATAATTGTTTAAATCAATTCCCGTTCCAATTTAAAGTAACTTAATTTACCCTTTTTTTTTAGTATGTATTTCAGTTTCTTAAACTAACCACTTTATTATAAATTGAATCCAGTTTATTTTAATAAGTTTCCAATGGATTAGATTCAATTTCACCCTTTTACTTACAATTAAGTTTAGGTTATATTTAATTTATAACATATTACTTCCCTAGTTATTACTTTACATCTTCCCATATTAATTTCACAAATCAAATTTAATTAACAAATTATAACCTATAACCAAGTACGCCAATTTACGTTATTTCAATTTATTGCCATATGAATATTAAATTGTTAACCTTTAATTACAATTGCTTCATCTAATTCCTACATTCATTCCAATATAAATTTTAAGACTTTTATTACTTTCTAAATTAAATTAGAAATCCCGATTAATTAACTTATTTTAAAATCACCGAATTTTACGGGTCGTTACACTCTCCCCCACTCATAACTTTTCGTCCCCGAAAAGGAAAAGAAGGGAAACGAAGAACTAAGAAATCAATATACCTTATTCAAACATTAACTTTATAAACAATTAAATTTATAAAATTAATTAATTTAGATAAAATATCTCAATTTATAATCATTAAGTCTTTTTATACTTAAACTATTAAAGTTTGGAAATCATTTTCAAAAATTTCTATGTTCAAAATTTTCGGAAAATTTTGGCAGAGTCTCCTTTGTACGGAGAGGCTCGAGAGAAAATAAAATATTAAATATAACAATATACAATATATATTTTTCAAATTAATATATCCCTACATGGGAAAATATATAAATAGCGCTATAAACCGTAATCCGAAACGTACCTATTTGTCGGGCCATTTACGCTTAATTATGAAACCAAAAGTAGTGGCAATTGCTTCCATAACCTGTATTTCACTTATAAAATATAAAAGAGTTAAAAAAATTTATAAAATGAAATATTTAAGTTGTTTTAATCACAACCAACCAAACCAATACAACAACAACCAATTGCAACAACAGCGAACAACCATCACATAGAATCAATGTAATCAACCATTCATTCACATCAAATAAAAACAAATAGTTGTTCAGGTTTAGACACTTTTAAATTTTATAGAACGACAAATAAACTATTAAGTATACCATTTACTCAACAGTCTTAGATGAACTGAATAGGTTATTCATACATCCAACCAATTGTAAAGTATCCTTGACCAAACAACCATAAACCAAACAACAACAACAAATTTCTAACAACGGATTTAGTTTACCGTTATTAATTCTATTCATTTCCATTTATTGCCTTCAATTATTCAATTTCATTTATTCAGGTCATATAGATTTTCTTTTTATTGCATTACATTTATGCATTTCTCAATTTCATTCATTTATTTGATGCTTACCTTTCTATTATACTTAATTATAGTAACATTTTAATTACACTTAAATTTATAACTTTATAACATCAATTCTTACAAATAAAGAATTTCATTAATTCATTTACTAAGGTTTGCAATCATTTATTTATATTATCATATACCATCAAATTCCTTAGCAGGTAAATTTATTAACTTAAGTTTTTAATCATTCTTTTTTTTTCCTTTTTCTTATTCATCCTTTATTCTTATTTTATTCAGAAGCAACTTCCATCTATTTACTTAAGTCTCTAATTGCTTACTCACAATACTTTACTTTCTATTATATTTAATTAGTATCTTCTCAATTATACTTAAGTTTATAACAATTACAATGTCAATTTTTAAGGATAAAAGAAATTTTTATTGAACGCTTCATTACATATTATTACTTGTACCACTTCCATTACATTTTCTTATTAAACATTTCAACTTTTATATTCGGTAAGTTATATATATGTTTTTAAGGATGTAATTGAAAGTTATACAAGTTTTCTCAATTCTTTTAATTAATTAATGGTTCAATAATTACATCTTTGTTTTATAAGTTACAATTTCAACTTACCTTTAACTTTCATTCATATCCTAGCATTAAATTACTTATTTTAATTAAAGGTTCCAGTTATTTTAATTTCCATTTTACCACACTAATTGAAACTGTAAATAACGGAAACTTAAGAAATTAAATACCGGGTTTAATTTCAAATCATTATAAAGATAATAGATACATATACTCTTACAAATTTATATATATATATCAAATTATATTTAAACAATTTAAAATTTATATTTGTTTATCAGAATCAATCTGCAGTAAACTACCACAGTGGCCTTCCCACTTCGAAACTCGAAAATGAATGTCGATGATGCGTGCACTCATCACCGAAATTATTTTCCAACGACAGAGAGGGGAGTACAACTTATTTCTTTCCAGAATTTCTTTAAAACCATACTTTCAAATTATATTAAAATATTTATATCAGAAAATATTTCTAAATACTATTATTATATTTAAAAACCCTTTTGAAAGCAATTTTTAAAAATCGCGGACTTAAGTTCTAAAATTTCCAAATTTCATTGATTTTATTTTCAATCTTATTTTTATTATTATTTATACACTTTAATACCTAACAACCAATCTATTGCAGCCAAATATAGATAACATTTGAAATTTTTTTATTTTATATAGAAAATATAATAGGCAAAATTATTTCATTCACCTGTATTAAAAACAAATATTATGTCGGTCTGCCCTATTAAGTGTTTAGAAATCCCTATTGATGTCATAGCGTCCCATGCATCAACCAGAATTTATAAATACAAAACGGAATAGATTAACACGATATTAAAACCTTTTATAACACTAACAAATATGCTCTCTGATATATACACTCAGCGACTCCCATAGGGTATTATACGTTATTAATAAAGAGTCAAACCCACAAAGCTAAGGTTTACCGCTAAACCAAAGCTCTGATACCAGATGTAACGTCTCGCCTTTTCGCACGCTTTAAATCAACACACATGTCCATTCAAACCATACGGAAGGACGGATTGTTATGGGGTAAATAAGAAAAACAGGGAAAGAAATAAAATAAAATAGAATCTCACAGCGGAAGGATAAAATATAATAATCAAATATACAGTTCATGAAGCTTTTTTACAAAACCTTTGATTATATTTATACAATACATATCAGAGTACACATACCGGAGAATAATAATTAATGCAGCGGTATTAAATGGCGTGGTGGAATAATATAGTAGATAATCTAGAAACCGTCATTCTCCTTGCATAGCCATAACTATGATAGAGAATATCCAGAACCAATCAATAATCCATATCCAGGTTCGCCGTCGAAAATCGAGTGAAAAATCCCACTCGGATCGATATATCTATCTCGAAATTCTATGCTCGAATCTGGATTAAATCTCTATGCGAATAGAATAATATATGTACATCCACGTATTTATTTTCATTGATTATCAGCCAAATCAATTCCCTTTTCTATTCTCATTCACTTGAATTTTCATTCACTTAGTTACAATTGTCTCAATTCCATTGAATTATCACTTCAATTCTTAACTCAGTTGGGTATTAAATTAGTAACAGTTTAAACTCCGACCAGTTTATATTTAGAAAATAACTTGAAATTTTAAAAATAGATAAGTAGTTGAAAAATAATTATTAGTTTACAAAACAGCTATCAAATAGTTTACTAATTGTAAAATAGTCAGAAAATAGTTGAATAGTTTCAGGAATTTCAAATAATTGTAAAATAGTTGTAAAATAGAACTTAGTTCGTAACATAGTTGAAAAATAGTAATTTGTTTAGGAAACAGTTGAAAAATGGTTAAATAACTCCAAAAATAATCGTAAAACAAGTATAAAATAATATGGCTTTAAGAAAGAAAGGTTGTACTTATTTAATAGCTTAGAAAAATAAGTTTATATTAAAACAATCTATAATAAAAATTGTCAAGAATCAACTGTTCACTTCCCCAACAATCCAATGTAAATTTACACTTCCATTTAAATTGATCCAATTCCAATTTGAATAACTCCAGTTTCCATTGGACTTGATTTAACCCCAATTCAAGTTGAATTGATTCTCAATTTCCTTCCAACTTCAAATCAAATTCCGTTTGATCTTTAAACTTGTACAATCTTTAATTACAATTACAATTTCAATTTTACAATTTCAATTTATAATCAATTACATTCACATTTTGCTTTTAACTCGGAATTATACATTTTATTTAGCCAATATATTTGTTATTATTCTATAAACATTTTAATCAAGATTCCAGAGTTCAAATAAATTTCCAAAATTTCGATATCACCTTAGAATTCAACTATATCCAAAATTCTTTGGCAAATTCAATTACCCCTTTTGAATTTCAAAACCAAACCCAGTTCACAATCAATTCCAATGTACAACAATTTGGTAGCAATTTCTCTTCTAGAAACTCGAAAATAGACATCGATAATGCTGCAGTCATCACCGACGTTATTTTCCAGCGACCGAAAGAGTTCAATGCTTTTATCTCTTTAAAAACATTTCCAAATATTTGTAATTTCAAATCTCCCAGATTTCAAATTCAACACAAAAAAATATTTTTGAAATAATATATCATTTTTCCAAAACCTTTGGAAACCATTTTCAAATTCAAAGGAATTTTAAATTTTCTCAAAAATTCCAAATTCCCAATCCATCCAATTCATATTTAAACATTACTCTGGAATTTTCATCTTAATTTATTTTTAATTATTCTCAGGAATTCTATTTCAAATTATAATATCATTTATTTATGAAGTTTATTTCAACTTATAAATTTCATTAACAATCTATATTTCAAATTCCATTTTGTTATATAAGTTTATTCTTCAACTTTGGTTATAAGTTTCAATTTGGTCGTATTTTATATTACTTCTTAATTTAATTCCAATAATTTAACAACCAATCACATAAATATTTATTAGAAGGAAATATTGCTTTATATATCAAAATATACTTTTATATATAATTATTTAAAACCCTTTTATATAAGAAAATAACAAGTACGCTCTCATATATTTATATATATACATATATATATACTCAACTCATTCTAGAGTTCTATGGACTCTATTTAATGAGAAATCCCCCACTAGAGCCAAGGTTCTCGCTTAACCTTTCATCTCTGATACCAAATGAAACGACCCGAAATTTTCTAACCCGAAAATTCCAGATAGCTATGGAAAAGAAGAAAGAGATAGAAGAAGAAGAACAGAAACGCCAAACATCTCACATTCGCAGCGGATAAAATATAATAATAAATAATTATTGTTTACAAAGAATACTATTCCTGTCGATTACAATTTAATATACATCAGAGTTTCACAAACATTCAGTCACTGAATATATACAATTATGAAGTCTCGGATCAATAATAATATAAATACAGCGGGAATACTTTATACGATATTGCCATCCAGCTCGCCTCCTGAGCTCCAGAACGTATCTACCTGAAAATCTGTAATACTCGGTCTGACCCGAGCATTGCACCAAAGTAACACCCGGGTCAGGCTGGAAACCAGCGTGAGTAAACCCAACTAACACGGAATACCAAAACAAACAACTTATATAAACCCGGGATAACTTATATCAATTGAACAATTTTATTATTTTCTATAGGCAACACTTTTTTTCCACACGTCAATTTCTAAGTACCAAACTTAGAATAAATAATCCAATTCAGTTAATCAATTCATTCCATCCTATTGATTTCACAAATCAATTTATTAAAAATTCGAAGTCGTTTCGGGTATTTCCCAATACCCGATCCCGGTCTCTTCGAAAACTCATGTTATCCAATCCAAAGTTCCCAAATGAAATACATAACATTTCATATCAGAAATATCAACTCATTCAAAGCATTCAATACTATTCCAACATCCTTATGCAAAGCTTAATCACATGCAACTCAATTTAACTTATTCCAATTGAATTTCAAACCTCAATCACTTATACTCTTTCTTAACGTTAATTAATTCTAAATCAATTAATTGATCAACCCATCATTTTCATTTTAATTAATCACCCTGGATTTATTATTATTATTTTTCAATTAAATTCAAGGAATTTTCTTTAATCAATTTCACGATATTAATTATCCTTAATTCCCACTTAATAAATAATCATAATTGCTTCATAAATTAATTAACAATATCAACTACATTAATCTTTCACTACTTATATTAAACAACTTTTCATAAGTTACTTACATTGATTTAGTTTCTTAACTAATCAATCTCTATTTATATCATTAATTATATAAATTACGATTTCTCATTTACATTTCAATTTATTCTGATCTGATTTAATTATTTTTTTTAATGGAAGCTTAAAGGAATTAAAACAACAAATTTATTTTTAAATTCAAGTCAACTTACAATTACACTTTAACATTTAGGTTGTTAAACACTTAATATTTAAAAACTTTATTCGTTTGATTTATAACTAGTTTTAAATCTCTACTTACAATTTAACTCTAGCTTTTAAATATCACTTATATTTTCTTCCAAATCATTCTTATTTTTATTCTATAATTATTTCATTTTCAAAATTTCACTCTTATATTTCCTTTCAAAAATCCAATTTTTATTTTATCGATAACTCCGGATACCGAAATATTCAAGCAAACCACATCATTCAAACTTACCATAACCAATAATATCCATCATAGAATATTAATCACCCAATATATATATATTGTACTACCATATATAGTATAGCACATCAAAACAAACCAATCATCCAAACAATCATTTAAATTTAACCATTTAAATCTAAATAGAAATCCGAAAGCGTGAGATTTACTCACCTTTGATTTTCGATTTGTAATCCACCTCAAAATTGCCTTGTTTTCCTCGATTTTCGACCTTGTATAAATAATTATACAATTTTATTAATATCTAAACAAATTGAACAATTAATTCCCATAGATTTAATTAATTACTTATTTAATTTAAATTTAAATCCCTTTAAATGAATTTATTAGTTAACCATTCTACTTTAACTAAATCAAATTCAAGACACGACTGTTCCCGTATATAGTAACCTCCTTGCAAATTTTATTTTATTTTTATTTTTAAGATTTAATTACAAAAAAAGAATATACCTTAGCTTGCCCCAAACTGCTCATGCTCGAGCATACACAAACTCCCCCATCGCGATGTCGCGAGCTGCCTCACCAGCCGCCTCCTCTGTCGCGATCCACACGGAAGCTTCCTCCCTTCGTTCGTCGCCACTCAACAACCCCAAAGGAAAAGTCGCGACCTGATGAGCCCCTATCTCTCACTCGAGCTCACGAAACCCTAGGCCACCGTTCGAAGACATCGCGCGCGACCTGATGCCTCGCTCCAAATCCTCCTCATCGAAATAAGCGGCGACTTGCTTCGAGAATCAAGCTCAACTCAATCCAATCTTCCCACGTCGCCATTTCGAGTTCGAGGCCGATTCGCTTTCGTTGCTTTTTTTTATGGAAACTGGAAATCGCAACTTAGGGCTAGGGAATGTAAACGTGGGTTACAAAAAGAGGAGAGAAATATTAATTTGGGGGTTTTTTTCGGAAGATAAACGTTCGGCCTCCTTTTTTTTATATATGCATTCGATTATTGCTGAAGGTTAGAGAAGGAACGGGAAACAAATATCGGCCTGGGGAACTAGCTTATAGAGTACGCTGTTGTATAAAAATATCTCTGACCCAAAGTACTTCAAATTTTATATATATTTTTTTATTTTTTTTATATTATTATTATTATAAAACTCTCAAACCGTCTCGTTAATTGACATTTAAAATTTCAAACTACACTTAAGGAATGACGCTAGGCGATTTCAGGGTTTTACCTGCATTCTGAACACAATGGAACGTGTTTTGGTAACTAATTTGATCGTATGCGCAAGTTACAGAGGAAAACGATCAGTTTTAAATTAAATTGATTAAAATAGTTTCTAAGCGTTTTGAGCTGCCAGGGTCAAACAACAACTCCGATTGCTACAAAAATTGAAATCCAATAATAACTAACTATTACGGATCCAATGGAACTGGTTTTGTCAAATTCTGAGACTGTGCCTCGGAAGGCTATTTTTAAATGTCAATTTAAATGATATGATTTCAAAACTGAGCAAATCACCTTTAAATTAAATTTCAACCATGCTATTATCACCAGTATTATCATTATAAATTTTATAAGCCTTCAAATTATCTAAACAGGCTTAGAAATTTCAGATTCAACAATTTACCAAATTTTCAATTATTAAATTCAATATTTAAACTATATAATTCGATAATTTAATTATCAAGTAAATATTGTGTAACGTTTGCGATTTTTCGTTGCCGAAAAACCGAATAGTTATGGGTTTTAAAAAAAGAAAAGAAGAAAAGAAAGAAGAAAGAAGATAGGAAAGAAGGAAATAGAAAATAGAAATTAGAGAGAATAGAAAACAGAAAAGAAGATAGAACATTTTAAAAAAGAGGGAAAAGAGAATAGAACACATAGAACGGAATTTTAAAATAGGACGGAACAGAAAACAACAGAACAACATCAGAATCTCACAATTCGCAGCGTAACAACATATAATAATAAATGAATAATCTTTAAACAAAGAACTATATCAGTTATTACATTACATCACATTTCATTACATCATATCATCAGAGTGTACAACAACAACAACAACAAACAATGCAGCGGAAAAAGAAATACTATATAAACTAGTAATACGCCATGCCATCCAGCTTGCCTCCAGCAACTCCAGAATATCCAGAATATCCCGATAAACCTTACTCTTAACTGCCCGTGTGAAATTGGTGGGCACCCAGAGTTTAGGAAGGAAAACAATAAACTCCAAGTCAGTCATGTGACTGGTGTGAGAACTCAAAACAGTTTATTTATCTTTATAATCAAAATAGAGGAATATTTTTAAATTCGATTCGCAATGCTTTTAAAAATGAGACTACCATAAGGCCTCCCGCACACACACACATGCAAACGCAGAATCGGAGGAGATTTCTCCTTATGATAGTCAAAGATGCTTGATACGCATTAAAAGAACATTTCATATTATTATTAGTGTATAGTGTAGAAAAAAATTCATTTCGAAAGTAGAATATAAATCTTAGCCAACATACGACCATTATCGTATGCCTACTATAGCTACCATCCAAACAGTGGTGACCACCATAAGTGAATGGCAGGTTCTACAACTAATACCGTACAAGTTTCGTATTGGGAATTGGATTTTCAACAAATGGTCAGGCCAAGGAACTTTCCATTGCCACATGAGAATGCCTCTGGAAAGACATCCCCGAGAACCAAACCGGAACTCTGCCAACACAAGGCCGGGTTACCCCTAACTGGGTAACTACTGACACGAGCACGCCATTCCCCGATCGTAAACGACCTTTCTCACGGGATCCCGAAAACCAACAACCACAAAGTAATAAATTCGTAGTAACCACATAGGTTAAATATCTGGGCTCCATACCATGATACCACCTCTATCCAGAAGGAAATGTACATACCCTAAAGGGTGCTACCCCTCATAACCTTGCCGCATCTTTCCTGTTTTGACCATTTCCGGGGGTGTGAGGTTCGACGAAGTCACGTCTACAAAAACATACTTTATACAAAAGCCATGCTTTGGGTCAACAAATGATCAACACAATGATCACTAAGATAGACGATCAAATAAACGATCCTATCACAATAATCAACACAATGATCATTTACAGCAACACTCAGCATGTCACATTACCAAATTGGGAATATATCGCTGATAATTTCAACTATATAACCTCTGAACTCGTACGTCTCAGAGAAGGGTGTTAAGCTAAAAGAATAAATTCTTCGCCACCAACAGAAATATATTTGAAAGAAATCGGCTTTATATCTCAACTTGTAATGTCAGACATACAATCCATACAAGTCTGTTCCGGGATCGAACAAAACCGAAGGCACTTACAAAGAAGTCCTTGCAATCCGGATATTCACAATCCTGATCGGATTCACCATCACATATGGAGAACTCTATACCGGAGCAACTCGGTGCAGAGTAAATCGACAGGTCATCATATCGCTCTCGCAAATACCGGGTCTTCAACACCGATCTTCAATGCAATTATAACGACGTATCACATATTCGGAATGGGTTATACGACCTCATGGTCCTTTCCCGGTTAACCCGAATAGTGAGCGCTTATTTAAAAATAAGTGTGACATTCACATTCAAACAAATCACATCAATTACCCTTTCAAAGGGAAATATTGATAGTCGGTTATTGAACTATCACTGATATGCACACATCACCAGTTTCCAAATAATTTTCCAAATTATTTATTTTCCAAAATATCTTTACAAGATATATTATTTCAACACTTCAAAAATAAATCAATATTTATTTTTAAACCAATTCTACTTTCTTTTATAAATTCAATAGTGAATTTATATTTCACAATATCTATTGATATACGTTTTCAATTATCCATTTTCAGTTTATCTTCAAAAAGATGAATTCTAAATATCACTTCATATTGGAAAACAATTCCATACTTATTTAATAAGTAATTCACACATTTTATTTATTTTCAACACTTGGAAAATATTCAATATACTTAAATCAAAATTTAGTATATATTTCATTCTTTAAGGAAAATCATTCACTTTAACATATTTATTTGGGCCAAAACGAATGTTGCGTAAAACATCGTTACGACAACCCAAAATCACTAGTATAGGGATTCGAAATTAAAATAGATATATAAATCCCAATACTATACAAAACATTTCCTTTCGGAAATCATTTACTATAACAACAATGTTATAGTCTACTATTTCCTTTTATTTCTCGAAAACTCTATTTCAACAATAAATGTTGAAATCTATGGTTTCGAATCTCAACACATTTTAAAACATTGTTAGATCGTTTTAATTCTATTTAAAATATCACATTCTAAACATTTTCTTCAACATATTATTCACTATTCAAAAATGTGAATATACTACGTTAACAATTTTCATCCTTTTATTCATTTTATTTAAAAGGATTATTCACAGTTCAAAACGTGAATATATCTCCATTAATAGGTTTCAACAATTTTCTTATCAAAATAAGTCATTTGCGAATTTATAAAACAACGTTTATAAATTCCATTTCTATTTATTTATAAAAGCTTCCTTTTTATAAATTCTTTTATTAACCTATTCCAGTTTATAACTCAATTATAAACTAAAAGTTCATATTATAAGTTGAATACTTATAAAACGATTATTTTACAAAATCGTTCTTTTTAACTTCCCAAATTATAAATCTTATAACTTATAAGATTCATTCATTTATCCAAAATCATTCTTTCAATAACTTTATAAATTTTATAAACCTACTGCTTATAAAATTCCATTTATAACTTCACCGTATAAAATTCTATAAATTCCATTCAATTATGAAATTCATTTTCACTTCATTCAAACACTTATAAAAACTCGTTTTATAATGTCCATATTTCAATTTATAAATATCCATTTATAAATCTCTTAACATAAATCAATTTATATTATTCTTTTTAAACGTCTTTAAATTCCTTTAAAAACTTCTTCCTTTTGATTCATAAAATAATTAAATTTTATAAATCCTATATTTCAACTTTTCATAATAAATTCAAAAATTCCGATTTAACTATTTTATAAAATCATTAGCATCATATTCTCAAAAATCAGTTTTTAACTATATTTCTCAAAAATCATAATTTTTATAACTTTAAAAATTATAACGTTTATTTATTTAAAATGAATCAAACTCCAAACATATAGTATATTTTCAAAAATCACTTTATAAATCATTTTAAAATTCCAAAACTTGGTCAAATGATGCTACACACCAAATAGTCAATCACGACTACAACGATATCATATATCGATATGAAAATCCATCAAATATCAAAATATCTGAAATCAAATAAAAACTGTTGAGGAATCCAGTTGGATCCCTCCAACCTGTTTTCCTGCATCACAAACATTAGCACAATACCAATTCCGTTCCAGTACGAAATTATCGCGGTATATGTTCTTATTAAATATTATCCGCTTAATAACGGCGCAATAGGGTCTCATCCGCTAAACAAATAAATGCGGGAAATCAACAACTGCAATATATACATATGCCAATATATATATATATATATTGATATTATATATAATACCAATTTCACTGTTTATGAAATACTCGCGGTATATGTTTTTAATAAATAACATCCGCTTACTAACGGCGTATAATGTCTATTTTAACAATCAATAGATATCAATCAACATTCAAACATGCATTCAAATATTTTAAATCTAACTATCTAAAATAAAATCGAAACTGATTCGATTGAGTGAGAAGTTCTCACCTTGATTTTATTTCCGTTTTAGCGATTTATTTCGAATAAAATTAAACGGACGTTTAATTTTACCCAAAATTCTCACTAACTCCAAACGACTCCAAACCAACTCCATCGCGTAGTGATCATCCATACGATTCCAACGCAACTGAGTTTGCATTTTTTCGACCTCGTATGAAAAAGTTATGCATTTTATAAGTTTGTACACGATTTTATATAATAATTTCAACATAAATTTTTATTTTAAAAACCCTACACTAGTATAGGCCGTTAGATCCAAGTCCATAGCATCAGGCCCGTCCACTACTTCCTCATCATCTTCACGTTCAAGCTACAGACAAACACACGCATAAGAACCCATAAATCGTAGAATTAGGGTTACCGATTCCCACCACCTCGAGCATCGAAACCACATCACTCTGCCACCAAATGAAAGCCCTCGACAAGAGCCATACTCGGCCTCAAGGTGGTGAAGCTCGGCTGTCACACCTACCCTAGAAACGCGTGTGACTTCCAAGCGTTCACGCTCGATTTTTGGAAAATCGAAGCCACTTCAACACGAATCCACCGTTGGATCTGTAATTCTCGCTGTCGTCTACAATTCTCTAGTTGAAAGTTGTTGGTAAATGTCGATGGATGAGGAGATAATCGAGGTGGAAGTTGGGACATTTCTGGCCGTGGGTTATTAAAGTGGCGGCTACGTTTATAATTAGGGTTAGGTTTATATTTTTAATTTGTGAAGGGGTAGGGTGCTATTTATAGAAGAAAATCGAACACTATTCATCCGGAAATTCCGAACTCCGATTTACGCGCCGAAACTGACGTACCTAGGGTTTATCCCACGTTCCGGACACAATGGAATAGGTTTCGAAAGCTAATTCGGAAGTATGTGCGAGTTATGGCTACAAACGCTCAATTTAAATTAAACCGATTTAAATCGATTTCTAGGCGTTTTAATTTGCACCGGACAAACGGTAAATCCAATTGACTTGATATTTGAAACCTTACAATAATATCACATTACGGATCCGATGAAACTGGTTTCGTCGAAATCCGAGACTTTTTGAAAAATGGCTATTTTCACTCGTCAAATTTAAATTAAAAATAAATCGATGCGTTTCGAGCTGCCACGATCAAACGATAACTCCGATTGACACGAAAATTGAAATTCGGTAATAACTAACTATTACGGATCCAATGGAACTGGTTTCGTTCAATTCTGAGACTGTTCAAAAATTGACTATTTTACAGTCGATAATTAAATATTAAAATATTCAATTTTCACAAATTAACTCTTAATTCGATTTTAAAAGTTCTAAAATATCGTTCTAACTTCCATATGATAAAATAAAATTTTACAAATCATTTTCAATCATATTTAACCCAATTTTCAATTATTTCCATAATTTAACATATTAAATTATCGATTTAAATTATCCTATTAATTCCAAAAATTTAAATAAAAATTTATTCGACTTATAAATTCACTTTTTAATATTTAAAATTAATTAAATATTCAAATTTAAATTAATTAAAATTCTGGGTCGTTACAATCTTCCCCACTTAAAAGAATTTCGTCCTCGAAATTAACTAGTAAGAAAAGTTATAGAATTTATTAATTTTCCATAATTCATAGTTAAACTTCTTACAATAACTTTACTAAGTTTTCAAATCATACTTAGTTATCTTTTCAAAAACAACTACTATTGTTTAACTTTCAATTCCAAAATCAAAGTTAAAGTTTTCAAAATTTTCCAATTTTTCTCAAATTTTTCTAACGCCTTAAATTTCCGAAAAAATTCGCCATAGTCTCCTTTGCGCGGCTCGATCCGAAAAAAAATGACAGTATATATATCACAAATATACATCTCATCAAGTAATGAGGCATCCCGCAGGGAAAAAAGTATAAAAGTACGATATTTAATCCGAGATATGTACCTTATATTTTATTAGCGAGCATATACGGCTAATATAGCGCAAAAGCGAGCTCCAAATGCGAAGCAAACGCGATCCGCACCTACTAATCACTCAACAAACAACATGAGAACATGCATATATGACAATAGTATCAATATACAACATATAGCAACATAATTACTATATATGCCAACATAGCAAATGAAACAAACAACAAATGCAATATATTCAACCATCAACCAACTAACATCCATAACCAATAGATATTCATTCATATTCTCATTAATATTCAATGAAATGGTTTTCAATTTAATCACATTTGATTCATTAACAGTGGATGTTCTTACTAACATTCATTCTCAATTAGTTTATATTCACTAATTCATATTCAAGTTGGTTCACTTCCAATTTAAATTCAATTCTATTCAAATTTATTTACTTTAGCTTTCCATTTCATTAACTCAATTTCATTAACACTTAATGAATTATATACAATCAATCAACTAGCAACCAATGTATATTAATTTCAACCAAATTCCTTTGCTTATCAATTGGTTTAATTAAATGATTTTCATTCAAACTTTCAACTTTCAGTAACATTTGATTTTAATGAATTAACACTTAAATTCATTATTTCATATCAATTATTCACATTCAATTGATTAATATTCAATTCATTAATTCAATTCAATTACTACAGTTGAATTTTCATTTATATAACTCTTAAGTCATATTTATTTAATCCACTTGATTATTTACAACTCATATTCATATAATTTTACTTCTTATATATATAAGTTTATTCCACAATTGTAAATCACATTAATTATAATTTAATTCTCATAATTCTTTTATTTATACAATTATCCTTTTATTTAGATTATTCAAACAACTAAACAATCAACTTATATACACTTTAATAATTCTAAAAAAATTATTCCTTTATATATAAAATATGCTCAAGGCAAAATTATTTCATTTACCCAATTTAAAACAATATTATGTCGGTTTATCTTGTTTAAGAGTTTAGAAACTCCTATCTACGATAGTTAGCTAGACTACATCGACTGGAATCTATAAACAATCAACCGATAAGTCAACACAATACAAAACAATTTTATATTCACTAACAAATATGCTCTCATAGCTATTATTACACTCAAATTCATTCTAGAGTACTGCTGACTCTATCTCTAATGAGTAATACCCAACAGAACCATGGTTGTCGCTTAACCATATGCTCTGATACCAGATTGTCAGGACACGATTCTTCGACTTCCGAAAATTCAACATCGACACTCACTTTATCGACTGCCGAGGAATCGAACGACGGAAAACCGAACACTGAGGGTTTTTAAAAAGAATTTAAGAAAAGAAAAAGAAAAAGAATTTAGGAAAAGAAAAAAAAAGAGAAAAAGGTAGAAGATGGAGGGAAAAGAAAAACAGAAAATTAGAAAATAGAAATTAGAGAGAAGAGAAAACAGAAAAGAAGATAGAACATTTTAAAATAGAGGGAAAAGAGAATAGAACACATAGAACGGAATTTTAAAATAGGACGGAACAGAAAACAACAGAACAACATCAGAATCTCACAATTCGCAGTGGAACAACATATAATAATAAATGAATAATCTTTAAACAAAGAACTATATCAGTTATTACATTACATCACATTTCATTACATCATATCATCAGAGTGTACAACAACAACAACAACAAACAATGCAGCGGAAAAAGAAATACTATATAAACTAGTAATACGCCATGCCATCCAGCTTGCCTCCAGCAACTCCAGAATATCCAGAATATCTTGATAAACCTTACTCTTAACTGCCCGTGTGAAATTGGTGGGCACCCAGAGTTTAGGAAGGAAAACAATAAACTCCAAGTCAGTCATGTGACTGGTGTGAGAACTCAAAACAGTTTATTTATCTTTATAATCAAAATAGAGGAATATTTTCAAATTCGATTCGCAATGCTTTTAAAAATGAGACTACCATAAGGCCTCCCGCACACACACACACACATGCAAACGCAGAATCGGAGGAGATTTCTCCTTATGATAGTCAAAGATGCTTGATACGCATTAAAAGAACATTTCATATTATTATTAGTGTATAGTGTAGAAAAAAATTCATTTCGAAAGTAGAATATAAATCTTAGCCAACATACGACCATTATCGTATGCCTACTATAGCTACCATCCAAACAGTGGTGACCACCATAAGTGAATGGCAGGTTCTACAACTAATACCGTACAAGTTTCGTATTGGGAATTGGATTTCCAACAAATGGTCAGGCCAAGGAACTTTCCATTGCCACATGAGAATGCCTTTGGAAAGACATCCCCGAGAACCAAACCGGAACTCTGCCAACACAAGGCCGGGTTACCCCTAACTGGGTAACTACTGACACGAGCACGCCATTCCCCGATCGTAAACGACCTTTCTCACGGGATCCCGAAAACCAACAACCACGAAGTAATAAATTCGTAGTAACCACATAGGTTAAATATCTGGGCTCCATACCATGATACCACCTCTATCCATAAGGAAATGTACATACCCTAAAGGGTGCTACCCCTCATAACCTTGCCGCATCTTTCCTGTTTTGACCATTTCCAGGGGTGTGAGGTTCGACGAAGTCACGTCCACAAAAACATACTTTATACAAAAGCCATGCTTTGGGTCAACAAATGATCAACACAATGATCACTAAGATAGACGATCAAATAAACGATCCTATCACAATAATCAACACAATGATCATTTACAGCAACACTCAGCATGTCACATTACCAAATTGGGAATATATCGCTGATAACTTCAACTATATAACCTCTGAACTCGTACGTCTCAGAGAAGGGTGTTAAGCTAAAAGAATAAATTCTTCGCCACCAACAGAAATATATTTGAAAGAAATCGGCTTTATATCTCAACTTGTAATGTCAGACATACAATCCATACAAGTCTGTTCCAGGATCAAACAAAACCGAAGGCACTTACAAAGAAGTCCTTGCAATCCGGATATTCACAATCCTGATCGGATTCACCATCACATATGGAGAACTCTATACCGGAGCAACTCGGTGCAGAGTAAATCGACAGGTCATCTATCGCTCTTGCAAATACCGGGTCTTCAACACCGATCTTCAATGCAATTATAACGACGTATCACATATTCAGAATGGGTTATACGACCTTATGGTCCTTTCCCGGTTAACCCGAATAGTGAGCGCTTATTTAAAAATAAGTGTGACATTCACATTCAAACAAATCACATCAATTACCCATTCAAAGGGAAATATTGATAGTCGGTTATTGAACTATCACTGATATGCACACATCACCAGTTTCCAAATTATTTATTTTCCAAAATATCTTTACAAGATATATTATTTCAACACTTCAAAAATAAATCAATATTTATTTTTAAACCAATTCTACTTTCTTTTATAAATTCAATAGTGAATTTATATTTCACAATATCTATTGATATACGTTTTCAATTATCCATTTTCAATTTATCTTCAAAAAGATGAATTCTAAATATCACTTCATATTGGAAAACAATTCCATACTTATTTAATAAGTAATTCACACATTTTATTTATTTTCAACACTTGGAAAATATTCAATATACTTAAATCAAAATTTAGTATATATTTCATTCTTTAAGGAAAACCATTCACTTTAACATATTTATTTGGGCCAAAACGAATGTTGCGTAAAACATCGTTACGACAACCCAAAATCACTAGTATAGGGATTCGAAATTAAAATAGATATATAAATCCCAATACTATACAAAACATTTCCTTTCGGAAATCATTTACTATAACAACAGTGTTATAGTCTACTATTTCCTTTTATTTCTCGAAAACTCTATTTCAACAATAAATGTTGAAATCTATGGTTTCGAATCTCAACACATTTTAAAACATTGTTAGATCGTTTTAATTCTATTTAAAATATCACATTCTAAACATTTTCTTCAACATATTATTCACTATTCAAAAATGTGAATATACTACGTTAACAATTTTCATCCTTTTATTCATTTTATTTAAAAGGATTATTCACAGTTCAAAACGTGAATATATCTCCATTAATAGGTTTCAACAATTTTCTTATCAAAATAAGTCATTTGCGAATTTATAAAACAACGTTTATGTAACGACCCGCTATTTTTGACCATTCAAATCAACACTAAAACCATACATGTCCGACTTGAATAATTCAAAATACCGAATTGTTAATTTAATTTGGCAAACTTAAAATATACAGTAAATAAATCAAACACAGATCACAGACACAGAGTAATATAATGCAGCAGAATAGAAAAAATAGTAGTTCATGAAGCTACTATATACATCAGAGTTTAAAATGAATACATCCGAATCTCTTGAATACAGAAAAGTCTTCAGTACGAGCCGATGACTTCTCTGAACCAGTCAACTAGAAAATTGAAAGCTGAAACGATAGTTGGATCTCCAAATGAAGCTCCAATCTCCAAAGGTGAGTCTCTAATGCTGTATTACTCAGTCTGACCCGAGCATAAAGCAAAACACAAGGCACTCGAGTCAGGATTAACATTCTTATATCAATAAATTCAACTCAAATGAAATATCAACTGAAATACAATATAACTTAAAGGATGTTTGGGATGTCCATCCTCTAAGGGTCCATAGAACTATCTACAGGGTGGAAATATACACTATTACACCGTGGTCATTTACTTAATTTATACCTCAAACCCAAATATCAAATTCGCTTTAAATAATCATATTTCCCAAGATAGTATTTATATATTTTAATAATGTATACAGTAAAGTACTTTCAATTTCCTTAACTTAACAAATCGTTTCACATCAACCCGACCTTCCCATTTAAATTAAATCCAATCTCATTTTATTAGTTTAAATCTTCCTAAAATAACCACTTAAATCTATAATTCCCAAATTTGGATTTGATATCCCAATTTCCCCGTTTATTTCAATATGTTTCCATATTTTAAGTATTCAACATTTCAACTAAAATTTTCCCAATCTAGTTTTCTAAATAAAATTTCCAATCTAGTTCAAACTCAAATTTCACTAAGTTCAGTTAGTTATCTACATAAGCAATTCAACTATCTTGGTTCCAAATACATACCGAACCTCTACACCATTTAATTACACTATGGTTCATAGCTTATATATAACAATTCAAATTTAACAGTTTCATATAGATTCTCGATTTTTACATCGTTATTATCTAGCCTTGAACCCTCCCTTATTTGATTCAATATCATTTTAGTGACCTTAAATTACATTTTACTCAATATTTCTTAATTTATTTAAACGTGAAATATCTCCTTCGATAAATTTCAAATTGATTTAAATAAATAAATCCTTATCTGAATACCATTAAAAATAACCCAAATTTATCTCCCAATCTTAATTGTTCAATATTATTGCAAAAATTTTCCGAATAAAATTTACATAGATATTTATCATGATTTATGTATTAAATCAAATCTTTGATTAAACTAGACATAATTAACTCTATCTTTATCATTACCCTTTATACATGTATTTAAGAATTTACATTAAATAAGACCATATATTTCTTATCACATGGTCAAGTGTTACGGATTCAATCCGTACACTAAATGTATACGTGTGGATAGCATTTCAACCCGTAATTCCAAATTAAATTAAATGGAAACTACTTGGGTCTATCTTTTCAACCCATTTCAATTCAAAACAAACATAACAAAGGGAACTTGCAGTGATGACAGGGATGGTGTCAAAGTAAATAAACAGGCAATAACAACAATCAATAACAATTCAATAAATAAATCAAATAACCCCGAAATAATCGTATTAATTCGCATTGCTATTTGTATGATTACTTCTAGAATCTACACTATCATTTCATGTAGATTAAAGATTATTACATTACAGTTTTTCACTTGTCGTTCCTTTTTAAATTTCAGTTTTAAACTACAACAATTAATCCAAACTACGTTCAAAAGATTTAAAGTATAAAATTTTCTATTTCTACTTCAATTAAAGGGTCAAATTTAACTAATCAAATTTACATATATCGGGGTCAGGTTTTAATAAATTAAGGTCCATCATATATAATCCGTTTAATTTGTAAACTATACTACCCAAATTAAACTAGCAACTAGTTATCACTTAACAATAAAAATTAACATCCAATTTAAACAACAATCAATCAAACAATCAATTATCAACCAATATGTATTATTATCACATGCATAATTAACCGATAATGGTTTCGGGTGTCATAGGTGAACAGGTACAGATAATAGCAGTCATAACAGTAAAACAACTAACAGCAGCATATTTCAATTGTCGTTTCAATTGAAATCAAATTTAATAAATAAAAGAATGTTAATCGTGAGTGATTGCTCACCTTTTGAGGCTAGAGAGGAGATAGACAACATAACAAGCTATGATTTGAATTGCGAAATGACTGATCCAATTGACGATTTTCAAAGCAAGTCAAAATTGGCACGAATTCGAATGGACAACCAAGCTGATCAAAAGGAATTGATAAAATGAATCAGAACTATCTTGATATAGTTTGAAACAAAATATATGTTATAAATTGCTCAAAAACCAAATTTTTAACCATATATTTAAAATAAGATATATATATATATATATATATATTTTATTTCAAATTACTAATTTAACTATAACACCATTAGAACAAAACATATGTTGTATATATATATATATATATAAAATAACTTTCTCTAACCCCAATTTTTTACAAACATATATTAAAGAATATTTGAAAAAAAAAATATTAATTAATAAACTTCGAAACCCAAATTGCACATTTTTGAGATTTATGTACATTTAAAACTTAATGCATATCCAAAGTTATTTCCTTGAAAGTTTACATAAACTAAACCATGTATATTTGAAACCATGTATATAAAAACTGTTCAAAATCATGCAACATACAAAAATGTATCTATGCGAGTTTTTTTTTTTTTTTTTTTTTTAACAACATAAATGCAGACTGGAATTATAAACATATTATATATATTAGAACACACGACGGCAATATGTATATATATGAAATAAATAAATAAATAAGACTGGTTACTAGCTTTATAATATAATATATATAATACTTATTTATAATATAAACTTACATTTATACACATTATATATTTTAAAACAAATACTTAAATCAATACATATAACCAAAATCGCATACTCTTAAAAATATATAAAAACAAAAACAAAAAAAACAAAACAACTTAAAAATTCTTTATTCTGTAACAATAACTGCAAACAAAAAACTATAAACAAAACAAACTTTGAAATATTAAAACTGTAAACACAAAACTATGAAAGAAAGAAAACAAAACTCATACTTATTAAAAATCTAAACTGTATATAACGTATAAC
This sequence comes from Allium cepa, assembly GCA_030765085.1. Lineage (NCBI taxonomy): Eukaryota > Viridiplantae > Streptophyta > Magnoliopsida > Asparagales > Amaryllidaceae > Allium > Allium cepa. The sequence goes on along the minus strand of CM060938.1, from coordinate 395,271,409 downwards.
TATACATATATATATACACGTACCCATGAGATCACCAACTATAGATATATGTGTGCCTCAATAAAAAGATTGCCAGAAACGCACAGGTGAGGACACGTGGTTGTGGAGGGGTTCGCTTGCACGGGGCTGCTGACGTGGGGGAAGGTTGCAGGCAGAGGCGGTAGTGTTTGAGAGGAAAGGCAGGAAAAAGAATAGTTTGTCTCAATTGAAGTCCAGATCCAAAAGAAAAGATGGGAGAAAAATAAAAGAGGAAAGGAGATGAAGTAGGAAATAAATAGGCTAGAAAAAGTAACGGCTACAGGGGAAAAATAAGAAAAAGGAAACGTAAAGGAAAATAAAAGAAATGAATGTATGCGTAAAGAACATATAGAATTTTATACGTTTCAAAATCAACGGTGCAATTAAAGCAATTTTTATTATTTGTCAGGTTATATGTTTTATATTTATTTCTTTCCTAGATCTCAATTCATAGCATATTAAACTACGCAGATTAATTATTTTTATCAACGTTCAAAACGTTATCACCCAAAATACAGCAATGACATAGCAAATGTCTAGAAGCATTAATTTGAAAACTTAATAAAGCAATTTATTGTTTACCTTGGGTAGCACTTTCAAATTTGAAACTGAAGGAAGAATGAATAAGAAACGGCTACAGATCAATTAAAGAAGGAGAGGAGTGTGGATTTGTTTGAAAAGAAGAAGGATATTGTCATTTTTTTTTTTTTTTTTTTTTTTGAAAACATTTATTTATTTTTTTTTTTTTGGAAAAGCAACAGTGTATATATATAATTTAATGGATAGGAGAAATAGAAGGGGAAACATCTGTCAATAAAATAACGTATATACTTTGCCTTATATATAATATTAAACAAGTGGATAAAAGGAAAATTCAATGGTGAATATTGTAACTTATGGAATAAATGTTAAAACGAAAGCAAGTGAAACTAGGAAATCAATTAAAGCATAAAGGAAAGTTATAAAGTCAAAAGAGCCGTTAAAAATCCAATAAATGCAATGTATAAAATTTTCAAATTTCGAAACTGATAGATATAAAGACAGTCATAAATGCATTGTAACAGCTGGAAATAAACATTAGTGGCTGTTTTATTGGATCAAATTTGGAATAGAAGGCAGTTGGACGTGAATCAAGGAGTAACCAAGGTAAGCTACTGTTTTAATTAAAATCTTTCTTTTAACCGGTGGAAATAATATGATGGGTGGCTGTGACAGAGGGAAGAAGAAGCTTGATTTATATATACTTTTTTTCAGGATGGAGTGGGAGTAAAAACAGATCCGAGAGGAAAATGCGAGAGGATAATATAATGGAAGAATGAGAAGTTTAAGAAAATGAAACGTATAGAAATGAATGCGCAACAAATAAACCAAACAAGGTAATGGTCCATTCCCTTGATTTGGGGAAAATAGATGTTTTCTGCAGTTTCATTCGAAAGAAGGAAAAACGTAAACATGTTTCAAAAGGGAAAGATTGAAGAAAATGAAAATTTGGAGCAGGTCACAGCAAATATATATTATTTTTGTTGCTGAGAAGAAGAAAGGATTGAAACGTCTCAATAAATAAACACGCGAATTAATGGGAACAGTAACAATCAACCCCTAAATTATGGAATAATAGAGGCAACGGCTATAAATGCAGTAATTAAAATATGGCAAGTTATATACAAAATAAAGGAGAAAATAAAACTTTCAGAGGAAAGTTTGAACAGTAATAAAGAATATGGACCACCTTATACATGTAAAATTAAATGAGATGATAATAGGCAGAAGTGAAGTTGGTTTTCGGAGAAAAATGTACAAATATATTTATTGCCTCAAACGTAAAACGCGAAATGACAATGGATAGAGAAAGAAAATGAATCACTGAATAATGAATTGAAATGATGGGTTTTGTAACAGCTTTGCATTGATTGAGAAGTTATTAACTGATTTGAATGAGGTAGAATTTCTAAATAAATAAACCTCCATAAAATAAATTGAAAATCTATCATCTGCTACGTACAATTGAATGTAATCCAAATATTAAATTTTTTTTTATATCAAAATATTATTTTTAAAGTTCTCAAAATTTTAATTAAATACGTAAAAACATTAAAAATTATTAAAATTTTACGGGTCGTTACACTCTCCCCCACTCAAAACTTTTCGTCCCCGAAAAGGAAGGAGGTAGGAGGATTGTACAACCGGAAATAATAGTAGATTGGAAGTCAAAATTAAACCAATACTTTGAAACTAAATAAATTTTGCTTGAAATTTGAAAGCTTCATTTGGAATACGATTATCTTTGATACTTTAAAAATTTTCAAAACTCCTTTGATAACAATTATTTACACTATTACTTCTATTTACAAAGACTATTGAAAATATTAAATCCAAAATTTATGAAATTTTTAATTTATCTCAAGATACCTTTTAAATATTATCAATAAATTAATAATCATTTTCTTTAAAGATGTTTTATTTAATTTATAACTTCAAAAATATTTATAACACTAAAATTTTATATAAACAAATGTAGTATACAAATAAGCAATATTTAAAAGATTTATTCAAAAAGGAAAGGAAGGTAGATTCCGAAAACGGAATATAGGTGAAAAATAAAGCTGAGCAGATGAGGTAGATTCAAAAGAATAGAATCGGGCACGAATAATTTTATTTCAAACCATAAGAATTTAAATTTCAAATATTAATACAAAATTTCTTTGTTGAAAATACTTTTATAATAAAATACCTTTATAAATAAATACTTTTATATTGAAACCAATTTTTCTTTCGAAAATACTTTTATAACTCAATGTTTTAACAAGTTTATCCTCGTTCTTGCAGACTCTGGCCATGCGTTGATCAGGCGCCAAGCTAGAATTCTTCAAGTACTTAGTAGACTTGTTTCAACACCCAGTGAAAATACTTGAAAACCTTTAAAAACAGATATGGAAAGTACAATCCAAACAAAACAACCAAACCAAAACCTTTGTCCGATCATGGTTCGCAGATACACAATGGTTACGCCTGGGTCCCCCAGGAAACAATCCATATCCGTAAGCTTTCTCAGCCCTGCGAGTTACGCCATGATGACTAGTAGAGTGCAGGATACACAATGGTTACGCCTGGTTCCCCCAGGAAACAATCCGTACCCCTAGGCAAGACTCAGCCAGGCACTTGCGCTACTATTCGCGACCTACACAGATTGCAGGATACACAATGGTTACGCCTGGTTCCCCCAGGAAACAATCCGTACCCCTAGGCAAGACTCAGCCAGGCAATTTCGCTGTGCATTCACGAGAGAAAAAGAAACCATGGGTTACCCACGGTGGGAATACTCGAGTATTACATCCGGAAAACCGAAAATCAGAGAGAATAATATCGATAGAATGAATCCACGCTGTGGCCACAAAGCGGATATCAAGCAGAAGGCACTTTCCATATCTTTACTTGGAAAATATATATATATAGTACCTTTTCAAATACTTCCAAATATCGTACTTATATAAAGTCCATATGTATAGGATTCCTTTCTAAATCGAATACTTTCCAAATCAATAGTATATCAAAACATACTTACATAGACTTTGATTATATAAATTTTCTTTCCAAATTGAGTACCTTTCAAATCAATTGATTTCAAATCACTTTCATACTTATACAAATCCATTTTATATAAGTCCGACCACTTCCCAAATCAAGTGCTTAATTATACAAGGTTCTCAATTTCAAATCATTCAATATCAAATTTAGTTTCAAAATCATATATGATTTCACCAAATTTTCTTCCGAATTAAATATATAATATTTCAAAGTTCCCAAAAAAATAGGTTTAGAAAATTATCCCATTTTCCAAATTAAAGTAAGTCAAACAGATTCATTTCCAAAAATCACCATATAAGTACTGGTTTTTGATTCCAATTTAATTTCAAAACCAAATATTTTCCCAAAATTAATTATACTCAAAATGGTTTCCAAATTTATAATTATCCCTTTTTTTTTTACTTTTAAACTATCTATTTCTATGTGAAATATCCAATTTACCTTTTTGAAAACCATTATACAACTTTTTTTTTCAAAACATTTCAAAACTAAATTTATATTCTTTATCAAACATTTTATACTCTTCGAAATTGCTTAGCTTTGAAAATTTAATCTCGATTTGGAAGTGTTCGAACATTCAAAATAGTTAGGGAAATAAAATTTTAAATTCAAGAGTTGAAAATCAACAATAAATCAATTATTAAATCTGAAACTCGAGGACTGAACACCAGTCTCACTTTAAATTGTTTCGAATATATATATATATATATCTTTTGAAAATATCAAATTATACTTCGGAATTTGAAATCATAATGGTTTTACAAAATCACTCGCATAGCGAGCTATTAAAGTGGCCCCTCCCCCACTCTGAAACTCGAAAATCAATGTCGATGATGCGTGCACTCATCACCGAAATTATTTTCCAGCGACATAAGTGAGTTCTGGACTTCTATTTTCTTGAAAACTTCTTCGAAATTTCTTCAAAATTATTGGAATTCATTTGAACTCATTTAAAACATTTCTTATTCGGAAAAATACTTTTAAATCGTATTATTTTTTTATATAATTTCCAAAATCTTAAAACCAATTTCAAAATACCGGAATTCAATTCTCGAATTTCAAATTTAACACTTCAGTTATAAATCGTTTTTATATAATCAATTTCTTATAATTTTTCAAAATTTCAAAATCCTTTCAAAACCTTTTTATATAGAATAACATTTCTTATTTGATTTATCCTTATCGAAAACATTTTCACTTTTATATAAAGAATAAAATCATAGTTATCAAAATAATAATTTCGTATAAAACAATTTTAAAATACAACGAACCCGATTTTCAAAGGATGATTCAAGAATGGATTTCAAAACAAAGATAGAGATTTAATTTAGAGGAACTCTAATCAATAGAATCCTGATTCGCAGATAGGCTCAAACAAAGTTGAGAAAATCAAATTACAAAATAGAAGATGGATATACTTCTATAAATCTCAGGCGACCTTAACTGGGTCAACCGTGACTTCAGGAATATAATTGATGTGGAATTCTAAAGCAAATTGACATTCAATTGCCAGAGATAGAATTCGGCATAAATAGATATAGCAGCATCGTAAACCGAGGATCCAGAAATCTTCGGTGAATCAACGCCAATTGTAAAGGAGTTTTCATCCCCCTTTACAATCATTTAGGGGAGTTATTGGATACTCCAGAATCAAAAGAATATAAATAGAGAGAGACAAGAATGAATTTTGGAACCGAGGGACATTCCAAAATTCAAAGGAAATCGAGTTAAAAGGAAGAGATTCAACTCGAACGAAAGTGATTCTGTAAATAAATTTACCATATATGCTAAGTTTTGCCTAGAGCCAAAGCTCTGATACCAACTGTAACGACCCGCTATTTTTGACCATTCAAATCAACACTAAAACCATACATGTCCGACTTGAATAATTCAAAATACCGAATTGTTAATTTAATTTGGCAAACTTAAAATATACAGTAAATAAATCAAACACAGATCACAGACACAGAGTAATATAATGCAGCAGAATAGAAAAAATAGTAGTTCATGAAGCTACTATATACATCAGAGTTTAAAATGAATACATCCGAATCTCTTGAATACAGAAAAGTCTTCAGTACGAGCCGATGACTTCTCTGAACCAGTCAACTAGAAAATTGAAAGCTGAAACGATAGTTGGATCTCCAAATGAAGCTCCAATCTCCAAAGGTGAGTCTCTAATGCTGTATTACTCAGTCTGACCCGAGCATAAAGCAAAACACAAGGCACTCGAGTCAGGATTAACATTCTTATATCAATAAATTCAACTCAAATGAAATATCAACTGAAATACAATATAACTTAAAGGATGTTTGGGATGTCCATCCTCTAAGGGTCCATAGAACTATCTACAGGGTGGAAATATACACTATTACACCGTGGTCATTTACTTAATTTATACCTCAAACCCAAATATCAAATTCGCTTTAAATAATCATATTTCCCAAGATAGTATTTATATATTTTAATAATGTATACAGTAAAGTACTTTCAATTTCCTTAACTTAACAAATCGTTTCACATCAACCCGACCTTCCCATTTAAATTAAATCCAATCTCATTTTATTAGTTTAAATCTTCCTAAAATAACCACTTAAATCTATAATTCCCAAATTTGGATTTGATATCCCAATTTCCCCGTTTATTTCAATATGTTTCCATATTTTAAGTATTCAACATTTCAACTAAAATTTTCCCAATCTAGTTTTCTAAATAAAATTTCCAATCTAGTTCAAACTCAAATTTCACTAAGTTCAGTTAGTTATCTACATAAGCAATTCAACTATCTTGGTTCCAAATACATACCGAACCTCTACACCATTTAATTACACTATGGTTCATAGCTTATATATAACAATTCAAATTTAACAGTTTCATATAGATTCTCGATTTTTACATCGTTATTATCTAGCCTTGAACCCTCCCTTATTTGATTCAATATCATTTTAGTGACCTTAAATTACATTTTACTCAATATTTCTTAATTTATTTAAACGTGAAATATCTCCTTCGATAAATTTCAAATTGATTTAAATAAATAAATCCTTATCTGAATACCATTAAAAATAACCCAAATTTATCTCCCAATCTTAATTGTTCAATATTATTGCAAAAATTTTCCGAATAAAATTTACATAGATATTTATCATGATTTATGTATTAAATCAAATCTTTGATTAAACTAGACATAATTAACTCTATCTTTATCATTACCCTTTATACATGTATTTAAGAATTTACATTAAATAAGACCATATATTTCTTATCACATGGTCAAGTGTTACGGATTCAATCCGTACACTAAATGTATACGTGTGGATAGCATTTCAACCCGTAATTCCAAATTAAATTAAATGGAAACTACTTGGGTCTATCTTTTCAACCCATTTCAATTCAAAACAAACATAACAAAGGGAACTTGCAGTGATGACAGGGATGGTGTCAAAGTAAATAAACAGGCAATAACAACAATCAATAACAATTCAATAAATAAATCAAATAACCCCGAAATAATCGTATTAATTCGCATTGCTATTTGTATGATTACTTCTAGAATCTACACTATCATTTCATGTAGATTAAAGATTATTACATTACAGTTTTTCACTTGTCGTTCCTTTTTAAATTTCAGTTTTAAACTACAACAATTAATCCAAACTACGTTCAAAAGATTTAAAGTATAAAATTTTCTATTTCTACTTCAATTAAAGGGTCAAATTTAACTAATCAAATTTACATATATCGGGGTCAGGTTTTAATAAATTAAGGTCCATCATATATAATCCGTTTAATTTGTAAACTATACTACCCAAATTAAACTAGCAACTAGTTATCACTTAACAATAAAAATTAACATCCAATTTAAACAACAATCAATCAAACAATCAATTATCAACCAATATGTATTATTATCACATGCATAATTAACCGATAATGGTTTCGGGTGTCATAGGTGAACAGGTACAGATAATAGCAGTCATAACAGTAAAACAACTAACAGCAGCATATTTCAATTGTCGTTTCAATTGAAATCAAATTTAATAAATAAAAGAATGTTAATCGTGAGTGATTGCTCACCTTTTGAGGCTAGAGAGGAGATAGACAACATAACAAGCTATGATTTGAATTGCGAAATGACTGATCCAATTGACGATTTTCAAAGCAAGTCAAAATTGGCACGAATTCGAATGGACAACCAAGCTGATCAAAAGGAATTGATAAAATGAATCAGAACTATCTTGATATAGTTTGAAACAAAATATATGTTATAAATTGCTCAAAAACCAAATTTTTAACCATATATTTAAAATAAGATATATATATATATATATATATATATATATTTTATTTCAAATTACTAATTTAACTATAACACCATTAGAACAAAACATATGTTGTATATATATATATATAAAATAACTTTCTCTAACCCCAATTTTTTACAAACATATATTAAAGAATATTTGAAAAAAAAAATATTAATTAATAAACTTCGAAACCCAAATTGCACATTTTTGAGATTTATGTACATTTAAAACTTAATGCATATCCAAAGTTATTTCCTTGAAAGTTTACATAAACTAAACCATGTATATTTGAAACCATGTATATAAAAACTGTTCAAAATCATGCAACATACAAAAATGTATCTATGCGAGTTTTTTTTTTTTTTTTTTTAACAACATAAATGCAGACTGGAATTATAAACATATTATATATATTAGAACACACGACGGCAATATGTATATATATGAAATAAATAAATAAATAAGACTGGTTACTAGCTTTATAATATAATATATATAATACTTATTTATAATATAAACTTACATCTATACACATTATATATTTTAAAACAAATACTTAAATCAATACATATAACCAAAATCGCATACTCTTAAAAATATATAAAAACAAAAACAAAAAAAACAAAACAACTTAAAAATTCTTTATTCTGTAACAATAACTGCAAACAAAAAACTATAAACAAAACAAACTTTGAAATATTAAAACTGTAAACACAAAACTATGAAAGAAAGAAAACAAAACTCATACTTATTAAAAATCTAAACTGTATATAACGTATAACTATACATATATATATACACGTACCCATGAGATCACCAACTATAGATATATGTGTGCCTCAATAAAAAGATTGCCAGAAACGCACAGGTGAGGACACGTGGTTGTGGAGGGGTTCGCTTGCACGGGGCTGCTGACGTGGGGGAAGGTTGCAGGCAGAGGCGGTAGTGTTTGAGAGGAAAGGCAGGAAAAAGAATAGTTTGTCTCAATTGAAGTCCAGATCCAAAAGAAAAGATGGGAGAAAAATAAAAGAGGAAAGGAGATGAAGTAGGAAATAAATAGGCTAGAAAAAGTAACAGCTACAGGGGAAAAATAAGAAAAAGGAAACGTAAAGGAAAATAAAAGAAATGAATGTATGCGTAAAGAACGTATAGAATTTTATACGTTTCAAAATCAACGGTGCAATTAAAGCAATTTTTATTATTTGTCAGGTTATATGTTTTATATTTATTTCTTTCCTAGATCTCAATTCATAGCATATTAAACTACGCAGATTAATTATTTTTATCAACGTTCAAAACGTTATCACCCAAAATACAGCAATGACATAGCAAATGTCTAGAAGCATTAATTTGAAAACTTAATAAAGCAATTTATTGTTTACCTTGGGTAGCACTTTCAAATTTGAAACTGAAGGAAGAATGAATAAGAAACGGCTACAGATCAATTAAAGAAGGAGAGGAGTGTGGATTTGTTTGAAAAGAAGAAGGATATTGTCATTTTTTTTTTATTTATTTTTTTTTGAAAACATTTATTTTTTTTATTTTTTTTTGGAAAAGCAACAGTGTATATATATAATTTAATGGATAGGAGAAATAGAAGGGGAAACATCTGTCAATAAAATAACGTATATACTTTGCCTTATATATAATATTAAACAAGTGGATAAAAGGAAAATTCAATGGTGAATATTGTAACTTATGGAATAAATGTTAAAACGAAAGCAAGTGAAACTAGGAAATCAATTAAAGCATAAAGGAAAGTTATAAAGTCAAAAGAGCCGTTAAAAATCCAATAAATGCAATGTATAAAATTTTCAAATTTCGAAACTGATAGATATAAAGACAGTCATAAATGCATTGTAACAGCTGGAAATAAACATTAGTGGCTGTTTTATTGGATCAAATTTGGAATAGAAGGCAGTTGGACGTGAATCAAGGAGTAACCAAGGTAAGCTACTGTTTTAATTAAAATCTTTCTTTTAACCGGTGGAAATAATATGATGGGTGGCTGTGACAGAGGGAAGAAGAAGCTTGATTTATATATACTTTTTTTCAGGATGGAGTGGGAGTAAAAACAGATCCGAGAGGAAAATGCGAGAGGATAATATAATGGAAGAATGAGAAGTTTAAGAAAATGAAACGTATAGAAATGAATGCGCAACAAATAAACCAAACAAGGTAATGGTCCATTCCCTTGATTTGGGGAAAATAGATGTTTTCTGCAGTTTCATTCGAAAGAAGGAAAAACGTAAACATGTTTCAAAAGGGAAAGATTGAAGAAAATGAAAATTTGGAGCAGGTCACAGCAAATATATATTATTTTTGTTGCTGAGAAGAAGAAAGGATTGAAACGTCTCAATAAATAAACACGCGAATTAATGGGAACAGTAACAATCAACCCCTAAATTATGGAATAATAGAGGCAACGGCTATAAATGCAGTAATTAAAATATGGCAAGTTATATACAAAATAAAGGAGAAAATAAAACTTTCAGAGGAAAGTTTGAACAGTAATAAAGAATATGGACCACCTTATACATGTAAAATTAAATGAGATGATAATAGGCAGAAGTGAAGTTGGTTTTCGGAGAAAAATGTACAAATATATTTATTGCCTCAAACGTAAAACGCGAAATGACAATGGATAGAGAAAGAAAATGAATCACTGAATAATGAATTGAAATGATGGGTTTTGTAACAGCTTTGCATTGATTGAGAAGTTATTAACTGATTTGAATGAGGTAGAATTTCTAAATAAATAAACCTCCATAAAATAAATTGAAAATCTATCATCTGCTACGTACAATTGAATGTAATCCAAATATTAAATTTTTTTTTATATCAAAATATTATTTTTAAAGTTCTCAAAATTTTAATTAAATACGTAAAAACATTAAAAATTATTAAAATTTTACGGGTCGTTACAGTTTATAAATTCCATTTCTATTTATTTATAAAAGATTCCTTTTTATAAATTCTTTTATTAACCTATTCCAGTTTATAACTCAATTATAAACTAAAAGTTCATATTATAAGTTAAATACTTATAAAACGATTATTTTACAAAATCGTTCTTTTTAACTTCCCAAATTATAAATCTTATAACTTATAAGATTCATTCATTTATCCAAAATCATTCTTTCAATAACTTTATAAATTTTATAAACCTACTGCTTATAAAATTCCATTTATAACTTCACCGTATAAAATTCTATAAATTCCATTCAATTATGAAATTCATTTTCACTTCATTCAAACACTTATAAAAACTCGTTTTATAATGTCCATATTTCAATTTATAAATATCCATTTATAAATCTCTTAACATAAATCAATTTATATTATTCTTTTTAAACGTCTTTAAATTCCTTTAAAAACTTCTTCCTTTTGATTCATAAAATAATTAAATTTTATAAATCCTATATTTCAACTTTTCATAATAAGTTCAAAAATTCCGATTTAACTATTTTATAAAATCATTAGCATCATATTCTCAAAAATCAGTTTTTAACTATATTTCTCAAAAATCATAATTTTTATAACTTTAAAAATTATAACGTTTATTTATTTAAAATGAATCAAACTCCAAACATATAGTATATTTTCAAAAATCACTTTATAAATCATTTTAAAATTCCAAAACTTGGTCAAATGATGCTACACACCAAATAGTCAATCACGACTACAACGATATCATATATCGATATGAAAATCCATCAAATATCAAAATATCTGAAATCAAATAAAAACTGTTGAGGAATCCAGTTGGATCCCTCCAACCTGTTTTCCTGCATCACAAACATTAGCACAATACCAATTCCGTTCCAGTACGAAATTATCGCGGTATATGTTCTTATTAAATATTATCCGCTTAATAACGGCGCAATAGGGTCTCATCCGCTAAATAAATAAATGCGGGAAATCAACAACTGCAATATATACATATGCCAATATATATATATATTGATATTATATATAATACAAATTTCACTGTTTATGAAATATTCGCGGTATATGTTTTTAATAAATAACATCCGCTTACTAACGGCGTATAATGTCTATTTTAACAATCAATAGATATCAATCAACATTCAAACATGCATTCTAATATTTTAAATCTAACTATCTAAAATAAAATCGAAACTGATTCGATTGAGTGAGAAGTTCTCACCTTGATTTTATTTCCGTTTTAGCGATTTATTTCGAATAAAATTAAACGGACGTTTAATTTTACCCAAAATTCTCACTAACTCCAAACGACTCCAAACCAATTCCATCGCATAGTGCTCGTCCATACGATTCCAACGCAACTGAGTTTGCATTTTTTCGACCTCGTATGAAAAAGTTATGCATTTTATAAGTTTGTACACGATTTTATATAACAATTTCAACATAAATTTTTATTTTAAAAACCCTACACTAGTATAGGCCGTTAGATCCAAGTCCATAGCATCAGGCCTGTCCACTACTTCCTCATCATCTTCACGTTCAAGCTACAGACAAACACACGCATAAGAACCCATAAACCGTAGAATTAGGGTTACCGATTCCCACCACCTCGAGCATCGAAACCACATCACTCTGCCACCAAATGAAAGCCCTCGACAAGAGCCATACTCGGCCTCAAGGTGGTGAAGCTCGGCTGTCACACCTACCCTAGAAACGCGTGTGACTTTCAGGCGTTCATGCTCGATTTTTGGAAAATCGAAGCCACTTCAACACGAATCCACCGTTGGATCTGTAGTTCTCGCTGTCGTCTACAATTCTCTAGTTGAAAGTTGTTGGTAAATGTCGATGGATGAGGAGATAATCGAGGTGGAAGTTGGGACATTTCTGGCCGTGGGTTATTAAAGTGGCGGCTACGTTTATAATTAGGGTTAGGTTTATATTTTTAATTTGTGAAGGGGTAGGGTGCTATTTATAGAAGAAAATCGAACACTATTCATCTGGAAATTCCGAACTCCGATTTACGCGCCGAAACTGACGTAACTAGGGTTTATCCCGCATTCCGGACACAATGGAATAGGTTTCGGAAGCTAATTCGGAAGTATGTGCGAGTTATGGCTACAAACGCTCGATTTAAATTAAACCGATTTAAATCGATTTCTAGGCGTTTTAATTTGTACCGGACAAACGGTAAATCCAATTGACTTGAAATTTGAAACCTTACAATAATATCACATTACGGATCCGATGAAACTGGTTTCGTCGAAATCCGAGACTTTTTGAAAAATGGCTATTTTCACTCGTCAAATTTAAATTAAAAATAAATCGATGCGTTTCGAGCTGCCACGATCAAACGATAACTCCGATTGACACGAAAATTGAAATTCGGTAATAACTAACTATTACGGATCCAATGGAACTGGTTTCGTTCAATTCTGAGACTGTTCAAAAATTGACTATTTTACAGTCGATAATTAAATATTAAAATATTCAATTTTCACAAATTAACTCTTAATTCGATTTTAAAAGTTCTAAAATATCGTTCTAACTTCCATATGATAAAATAAAATTTTACAAATCATTTTCAATCATATTTAACCCAATTTTCAATTATTTCCATAATTTAACATATTAAATTATCGATTTAAATTATCCTATTAATTCCAAAAATTTAAATAAAAATTTATTCGACTTATAAATTCACTTTTTAATATTTAAAATTAATTAAATATTCAAATTTAAATTAATTAAAATTCTGGGTCGTTACATATTGATATCTAGGATTCAAGTTAAAATTAACTTTTAAATATTTAAAATAAATTTTCCAATTTGAGTCGTTATAAATTCCGGGTCATCACATTCCTCCCCCCTTAAAAGAATTTCGTCCCCGAAATTACTAGTTAGGAAGAATGGACCAATATCCGTTTACCATTCCCAAAACTCACAATTCAACATCTTACCAACTATCCTTTATTAAAAACCCACTATCACATCCTACCAACTTTCCCAAACCTTCTATAGTCTCAAACAATACCCTTTTTCTTAATCATCTAAATTTTCAATTTAAAACCAAATTTGAATTATTAAAATTTTCTCAAAATTTTTCTAACTCTCTAAATTCCCGATAAATTTTGCCAGCGTCTCCTTTGCGCGGCTAGCTCGGTACTACTACAAAAGGCCTCTACGGGCTCTCAAATTCCAAAAAGAAAACAAAAGCCAAGTGGCTACATCAAAAATCCAATCCAATTTCATCTAGAAATTTAAATACGTACCTTCTGTCGGGCCATACAAATTTATCTTTTGGAATCAAATCCAATTACTTTTCCCCTTTATTACCTGCATATCTTGCTTAGCAACAATATTCAATCGAAACTTTACAAATCATTTTATACCTTCTCTTATATTGGTTTTCATAATTACTTCTATTCAAAATTGTTTTTCCCATTTTAATATAAATTCAACTTATTTCAATTTTGAATATTAAAATTTTATTTTCCATTTATAACTGAGTCTTATTAGTTCCATCTACTAATCTATTTCAGTTTCATATTTAAAATCGTTTAATTGCTTAACAAAAATTTTCCTAAAAATTTTCAAAAATTTTCTAACTCCCAAAATTTTGGCAGAACCTCCTTTGTACGGAGGAGCTTTTGCAATTTGACAAGAGATATAAATATATATACATCGACCCACACGGTCGGAAAAAGCAAAAACAGTTCATATTTCTTATTTTTATTGCATAGGCGTACCTTATTTAGCATTTTAAGCAAGCAGCTTATTTATTTAAGCAATTAGTGCAATCCAAATCCAGCCAAACGGCCTTCAGGTACCTGTACTTAATCAATTTAAATATGTAAGTGCTAATATAGAAAATTTATTAGTATTTCATTTATTTCCAATAGCTACACACAAGCATTTTGAAAGCAACAAACACCAAACGCTTACCATAAGCGATTTATATAACTTCAAAGATTATTCAATTGTTTTCTACCAATTCATAAGCCGTTTCATCAGTTTCAATGGTTTGCAACTCAATTTATTACATCCAATTGGTTTTTAATCCAAACACGCTCATATTCACTTCAAATGGTTCAAAATCAATTTGATTTAATCTCTATCGGCTCATAGAATTTTAATTACTTTTGTTTACGCCAAACGACAATTATTTTTATGCAAATTCGACAATATTCACTTAATAGAGTATCTATTTTAGTTTATAACTACTTCAAATTAATTTCAACTCATTCTGAATTTAATTTCATTTCATTCCTAATTTATTTATCAACCGTACATTGCATTTTATTTCATCCCCACATTGGATTCATTCAAAACAATTTGTTAAGCTTGGCACATTCAATACTTATAAATTAATAACCATTTCCCAAATCAATTCAATCCAAGTTTTTATTGAATGGGCTTTCACCCTTATTCGAAGCCAAGCTTCCATAAATTCTTAAACTTAAGTTAATTTACTTTAATTTATTCCAACGTCAAAATTAAGTTTACTTTTATTTGATTCTCATTTAATCAACTTCTCTTAAATTCAGTAAGCCCATCCATTTAAATTTTAATTTTAATTCATCTTCTCAAGTTATCAAAATAATATCCAACTGTTGAGTCACAAGTTTTATGAAAGTTTTGATTTCTGACAAATAAGGCGATCGACAAAACAAGGTCATTAAAGCTACATATGTTACTATAGATTATAGGTTGATTATTTGATATTGTAATAGTGATAAACTTGTTAAAATCTATCCTCAAATAATCATGCACCTCAATATAATCGATATATATACGTTTTAAAAGCATTGAACATTCATTGTGCAAATTAACAGGAACCGGTCGACCGGTTAATAATCGTACGGTCGACCGTTTCTGTGTAAAATGCACAATGAACGTGCACACATGCACATAACGTATATATATTTTAAATTCCTGTCTACTGGTCACTTTTTAACCTGTCGACCGTTTTTGAACAGAAAGCAATTTTTCCAAAAGACACTTCTCTTCTCCAAAGGTTGCATCTCTTAACCTTTCACCAAAGATCATATCTCTTAATGGCAAAGAGTTACAACCATTCTTATCTATATAAACTCATCCAATTCGTTGATTAAACAATAACGATTTCATATTCTTTTAATCTAATCTCTGATCTTAATTCTGCATTATAAAAGCTCTAAATTATTTATTGAATCTTTGAAACTATTTCATATCCTTTGATTCAATAATATACTTTCCTTAATCTTTTCAAAACATCATATCGCATACTTTGAGGATAAGATTATAGGAAGGGTGTACTGCTAGTGACAAATCCGTGTTTTCAAGAGCACAAGTTGTCAACAACAATTGTATTTGTTCTTTTGTTGAAGTCCTCTGTGTTGTAAGAGGCAAGTGTTGAAGTCCTCAGTGTATTAGAGGCGTGAAATCCCGTTCGGCTGTTCGGGTGTTGTAAACCTGTTCCTCCGGGTGAAGCGAGGAAGTTAATAGTGAAAATCCAGATAGAAGTCTGGGACTGGACGTAGGACGGTGCTCCGAACCAGTATAAAAATCTCTGGTGTGATTTTTCTATTTTTTATTTACTATGCTATTATCATCTTTTTCCGCATTTGTATTGTAATCCATATTACACGATCCGTGTATACTATATTAGCACATATAATTGTATACACACCGCACTTTCATTTGGTATCAGAGCAAGGTCATCATATAACCGTAACACAGTTATTTGATATATTATAGTAATATGGCAAATAACGTAAGTACTAGCACTCAAAACACCACTTACACGGAGGGTCAATGTGACGCCCCACCTCTATACCCACGCTAGCCAAGAACACTACGGTGTAATGCTGTCAACTAGCACGGAGAATAAGGCTGTTGAGGAGCGGCCATCAATAGTTGGCCTTACACTAGTATTGGTTATCTCGATGGGAGTGATATAAATATATATATTCTTTCATTTTTCATCTCTGATTTATTTTCTCCCATCGACATACCCCAATTCCAGTATAAAACGAACTACGATGGTTCGTAATAGTTTAGAACAATAAATATAAAATAACAACACAGATAATATAAATGTGGAACACAGATGAAACAGAAAGTCTCATATATATATAATAACTGATGTCAGTTACAATACATTTGACACGGTACATATGATACAACTACAACAGTCGACTAAGGAAGTTACATATACAAGTACATTAACGTATATAATATACATGAATACATATCTTCCTATACAATTTTACATACTACTACAAATGACGACGACTACTCCAAAAGATATGAAAGAACTTCATAGCTCTAGCAGCAACCCAAAGCAGAATATCTACAACCTGAAATACTCGGTCTGACCCGAGTATTAAATTCAAAAGAAAATAATACTCGGGTCAGTCTAATTCAAACTCAGTTATTAGTGCACAGAAGCAATAATAATTAAATAATGAATAGACGACAGTAATTAAACCAAATCAGAATGCAATTCAGAATATTGAATTGAAATGAACAAACAGTTCAAACCATTGAAATATCCATTAAAATATTAATTCAAGTAGGGCTGCAGTACACGCACGCGTGCACTGCCTCGCCACTACGGAATATGGAATACACAAAAAGATCCATAAGTCAAAACAAAAAGAATATCATACACGCCATACCGTGTGGCTGCAGTTCACGCTTGCGTGCACTGCCTTGCCACTATAGTGATGTCGTGCCCAAAAACTCAATACCGTGTGGCTGCAGTTCACGCTTGCGTGCACTGCCTTGCCACTATAGTGATGATGTACCCAATGAAAATTAACAGGAAAACACAAGATCAAACCCGAGTCACCGGATTCAACTCAAGTGTAATACGAAAATCAATCCAAATGCACATGGCAGTGACATGATGAAACAGTGCTAACAAACAAATGTTGAACAAGACACAGTGGGAAACCCAATAAGTAACCTAACATCAATATGCAGGAAATCGAGATTGGACTGTACGGCAACAAGTTGATGTGAAACGAAGAATGTAGTGGACACAAATGATGGAGCAATGCCATAAAATCAAACATGCTCCAGGGAAAAGTTCAAATGCCGAAATCAACATTGCCAAGACATATGACCAAGGTCAGCAGCACTTTAAAAATTCAGGTCAAATGCCGAAGCCAAGCAATAGAAGGTACAAGTTAATTACCCTAAAGTTGAACCAAAAGTGCTCAAGTCTATCTGCAATTTAAATATGCAAACAGAAGTTGCAGTGCACTAAAAAAAAAATGCTCAAGAATACAAATAAATGAGACTGGACAGTACCCAAAATGGTTCAGGCTAAAGAAGAAGGCATATCAAGGAAAGCAACCTGAACAATATGGTATGCAAACAACTGCAGGGAGGACATACTCGTGTCTATACTTGAGCATGCAATTTAAAATATGCAGTGGCTACGAATATACAGTCACCACGAAACAAATCTACCGCAGACAGAAGGGAACACACACAATAATGTGCATTGCCTTAACAATTCAGCAATTCAACTCAGGTGCAACATGGAACTGCAGGAATAACTGGTTAATAATGCAAGTGACTTGGTGGCCCACGGCAAAGGATACGACATATACGCAATAGTGAATCTGAACAGAGCAGATGTCATACTCGAGAGCAAAGGCCCTAATACCACTCAATTCAACAAGCCAAAAGTGGTACAAATACAACTCAAACCAAACTACAAAGACCCAAGGGAAGTCCAGTTATAATGCAACAGTGTGTATAAAAATGTTGCAAGACCAGTGAATATAAATGGACGACTAATGAACTCTATATATATACATATGTATTGAAGGCCAGTAACATTGAAATGGTTAGAATTTCAGCCAACATATGTATGTGCATACTCAGTAGAAACTCAAATGAATGAGGCTTCAATGAAATAGTGTGCAAGTAAAAACAGAGGTCGAGGCTTGGACTTAAGCACAACGACCTGCACAAACAAATGAACTCCACCAAGTACAAAACATACAAACCACAAAAGCACAAACAAGTGAACTGGCCGAGACAGTAGCAAACCCAACCAATATCAAAGAAGCAACTCCATGTGATATGCAGTAACACCATACAACCGAAAATCAAGTACAGGAAAAGTGAAAACCATATGAACAGCCAAATGCCACAGTGAATCATCAAAACAAAATCAAAGCCGAGTTAACCAAGTAACACAAAATACACGAATTCGATAAATCAGAGAAAGCATCATAACGAAACCAAATCAAACGCAAGGCATAATACTAAGTCGAATCAGATGTGAGTGGTAACACTCACCTTGTCGACGAATTTAGAAGAAGCCGAGCTTGAACTCGATCGAGAACTGGGGTAGCCACGAACACCAAAGCAATCGGGATGAAGCGGCGACCCAGTTCACGCGAAGCCCTAAATGTCGAAGAGGAAGAAAAGGAACGGCCGCCATTATCTCCTTTTTGATGGTATTAGGTTTTCGAACGAAAAAAAATAAAGAAAAGGGGACGGGTTCGAAAATGAAAAGAGAAAATGGGGGAGGGTCGAACGACATTCAAAAATAAATGGCCGGTAATCACAAATTTCAAAGCTCACAACACATAACAAATTTTATTTTATTTTATTTTTAAGAATTTCTTTTAACAATTTATAAATCAATTTAAAATTAAAAATTTGTAAAAGAATTTAAAAAATTCAAATTTAAAAACTTCAATTGGAAATTTGTGTCAATATTAATCGTTTAAATTGTCGATTATAATTCGACACGAATATCGGGTTGTTACAGACTCCCCTCCTTAAAGAAATTGCGTCCTCGCAATCTTAAGGAATACATGGACAAAAGGTAACAACCAAAAGAGCATATCATCACAAGATGAAGAAATTCGAAATAGGAAGTTCACCATAAAGAGCATGAAGGAGCAAGCCTGAACGTGTTTGCTCAAAGTCAAATCTAGTGAAACTTCAATTTCTTCAATAATACCGGGCTCAAGAATAAAGATCGGAAATCCCAAAGGCATTTCCGTAATTGGAAGACGTGGAAAACGTCATGAATAGCAGAAAATTGAGTCGGTAGACTGGCGTAGTACAATATAAACGCCAAAGAAATCTTTTAATTTCATAAAGGAAATTCACAAATTATCAACAAAATCTAATTATCAATAGATAATTCAGAGATCTCAAATCACAAATATTCGATTATCAAAAACAATAATCAAATCAACAAGTATTCGATTATCAAAATCGAAAATCAATCTTAAATCACAAATATTTAATTATCACAAACGACAATTAAATCTCAAATATCTAATTATCAATAGATAATTAGAAACAATAAATATCTGATTATCAAAAACGATAAATCAGAAATCACGAATCAACGATTATTTAATTATCACAATTGATAATCAAATCACAAATATCTAATTATCACAAACGACAATTAAATCTCAAATATCTAATTATCAATAGATAATTAGAAACAATAAATATCTGATTATCAAAAACGATAAATCAGAAATCACGAATCAACGATTATTTAATTATCACAATTGATAATCAAATCACAAATATCTAATTATCACAAACGATAATTAGATCTCAAATATCTGATTATCACAAGCGATAATCAGAAACAATAAATATCTGATTATCAAAAACGATAAATCAGAAATCATAAACATCCAATTATCAAAACGATAATCAGAAATTACCACAACGGTAATCAAATTTCAAATTACAAATTTTTCAATTAACGAGTCCGAAATTAACCGAAATAGCAAACGCATATGACTCATAACCACGAGTTTTACTAAATCGTTTAATTCACTTCATCGTTTCCTTGAAAGTGTTAAATTGTGTATTTTAAATAAATAACCTTTTTACGTTCTCAAATGGACAAGTCCGGAATTAAGCGAATCAGTAAAAGAAAGGGGTCATAGTCCTCGATTTTTCTGAAACGTTTAATTTGCTTCCTCATTCTTTTGAAAGCGCAAATCGTAAAGATTTTGAAAAAAATTTTGATTTATATTTTGAAATATTTTGAAGAATAACAAATTTTTAAAACACGTGATTAAAATAGCAATGTCAGTAGCAACTTCGATAAGTGGATTTTCATTCATCCAAAGTGTCATAAGAATCTTCTCAAAGATAGAAAGGGGTATCATACCCTAAACTTGTATTCATAACAAGTCAATAACACACGAATTCACCAATGCACAAGAATTGATAAAACTTATCAACAGAAATCACGAAAATTGGTGAAGCACAAATTCTAGGAATCTACGCAAGAAATCCAGAAATCACAAGATGAGAGTATGAGAACTCGAACGCGAGTATGAAAACTCGAACGGAGTATGAAAACTCGAAGGAGAGTATGGAAACTCAAACGGAGTATGAAAACTCAAACGGAGTATGAAAACTCGAACAGAGTATGAAAACTCAAACGGAGTATGAAAACTCGAAGGAGAGTATGGAAACTCAAACGGAGTATGAAAACTCAAACGGAGTATGAAAACTCGAACAGAGTATGGAAACTCAAACGGAGTATGAAAACTCAAACGGAGTATGAAAACTCAAACGGAGTATGAAAACTCGAACAGAGTATGAAAACTCAAACGGAGTATGAAAACTCGAACAGAGTATGAAAACTCAAACGGAGTATGAAAACTCGAATAGAGTATGAAAACTCAAACGGAGTATGAAAACTCAAACGGAGTATGAAAACTCGAACAGAGTATGAAAACTCAAACGGAGTATGAAAACTCGAACGGAGTATGAAAACTCGAACAGAGTATGAAAACTCAAACGGAGTATGAAAACTCAAACGGAGTATGAAAACTCAAACGGAGTATGAAAACTCGAACGGAGTATGAAAACTCGAACAGAGTATGAAAACTCAAAGGAGAGTATGGAAACTCACCAACACGCGAGCATGAAAATTCATCAACACATGTAACGCATAACGAGAACGGGAGCACGAAAACTCACCTACATGCGAGCATGAAAACTCACCAACACGTGCAATGCAAAGCGAGAACGGGAGCACAGAATCTCACCTACACGTGAGCATGAAAATCACCAACACGGGCAACGCAAAGCGAGAACGGGAGCACGGAATCTCACCTACACGCGAGCATGAAAAATCATCAACACGTGCAACGCAAAGCGAGAACGGGAGCACGGAATCTCACCTACCCGCGAGCATGAAAAATCATCAACACGTGCAACGCAAAGCGAGAACGGGAGCACGGAATCTCACCTACACGTGAGCATGAAAATCACCAACACGGGCAACGCAAAGCGAGAACGGGAGCACGGAATCTCACCTACACGCGAGCATGAAAAATCATCAACACGTGCAACGCAAAGCGAGAACGGGAGCACGGAATCTCACCTACCCGCGAGCATGAAAAATCATCAACACGTGCAACGTATAACGAGACGCTATCTCATGGTTGCAAGCCATTAATTTTGACACACGAATGGCCCGAAGACCGTGGGGCGCTACCCCACATGTGTGAGTCGAAATCACACAGATTGAGGTCCAGACTAACCAAAAAAATCAAAAGAGGTATGTGTGAGTGGAATCACACAAGTGGTGTCTAGTCTAACCTCACAATCAAAAGAAAAGTATGTGTGAATGAAATCACACAAGTGGTGTCTAGACAATCCTCAAAGCCCAAGAGATATGTGTGAGACGAAATCACACCGATGAGGCCTAGTCTAACCGTAAAAATGATCGTCATGATCAACGAGAAGTGTCAATTACACTAAGTCAGTAAATGTAAAAGTTTAGCATCGTGTCCCATAACCACTTACTTAACTTAAATATTTACGAACAAACTGTAAATCTTCACTAATAAAATTTGTCACAAGAGGTTCAATCGAACAAGTCCAAGAATTAACCGACGAAGTAAACGCAAGCGTTTCATACCACTTGTTTTACTAAGCCGTTTAATTAGATTTCTCATACGAGTGAAATAAAGATTTGTATATACTAATAGATTGAAAAACAGTTTCAAAAACGAGTTTGGTATTGAAAATAGAGTTGAAAACATTTTGATAAAAGAGTTTTTGATATTTACTACCAGTATTGAAACCTTTATATTTTTAAAGTGACAAATCACAAAAATGATTGTAGAAACAATCAATCACAAGAATTCACATACGAAGACGTGAATAGAATCCAAAGAAATCGATACCGAATTCATCGAAAGGTATGTTCACAAAAATTCCGAAGAAAAGGTCATCAAAGTTGCTAATAAATGATAGCAACAAATCGGGAAATAATCAAGAATCGATTAAATTCGAAAACCAAATCAATTCACTAAGATTCACATTCGAAGACGTGAATAAAATACAAAGAATTCGATTCCAAATCCATCAAAGTAGGAATACCCAAAATTCCTGAAATAGAAGTTATCAAAGTCGACAAAGGTGATAACAACTAACCGGAAAAGAAGAACCGATCAACAATTGGAAAAACAAAGCAGAACGAGTATAAATGCTTGAATGACTTTAGCAAAAGTAAAAGTCAAGTCAACGTCGATATCGACAAGGCAAAGTCCAAGACAATTTCTTTTATACCAAAGAAATTTTAAAACTATCAGAGAGAGGCACATGAAAACCAACAAACCATGGATAAACAGACAGAGTCGACAATTGGAATGCAATTTGTCTCAAAGATTGATACCCAAAACCCAATTGTATGGAGACTGCATTAAGTACACGAATCAGAGATAAGAATGCCTATAGATAGCAGTTCGAATAAACAATGCGAGTTCAAATCGAAGTGGGTACTAGTTGCAGCAATATGCAACTTGGTAGAGCATATATACACTGATACTTAGAAGTGTAAACTCAAGTGAGCAAGTGCGATAGAGAATAGCAGCAATGCTCACGAATAAGCGTTAGGAATTCATTCCTAACAATCAAAGATGATCTTAAGACAAAGATGTGAAATAAAACATCGACAAATAGTTGTAACACATGTACTATCTAAGTTATGTTTTATATTTGTTCTAAACCCCAGGCTCTGATACCAAGCTGTGATGCCCCACCTCTATACCCACGCTAGCCAAGAACACTACGGTGTAATGCTGTCAACTAGCACGGAGAATAAGGCTGTTGAGGAGCGGCCATCAATAGTTGGCCTTACACTAGTATTGGTTATCTCGATGGGAGTGATATAAATATATATATTCTTTCATTTTTCATCTCTGATTTATTTTCTCCCATCGACATACCCCAATTCCAGTATAAAACGAACTACGATGGTTCGTAATAGTTTAGAACAATAAATATAAAATAACAACACAGATAATATAAATGTGGAACACAGATGAAACAGAAAGTCTCATATATATATAATAACTGATGTCAGTTACAATACATTTGACACGGTACATATGATACAACTACAACAGTCGACTAAGGAAGTTACATATACAAGTACATTAACGTATATAATATACATGAATACATATCTTCCTATACAATTTTACATACTACTACAAATGACGACGACTACTCCAAAAGATATGAAAGAACTTCATAGCTCTAGCAGCAACCCAAAGCAGAATATCTACAACCTGAAATACTCGGTCTGACCCGAGTATTAAATTCAAAAGAAAATAATACTCGGGTCAGTCTAATTCAAACTCAGTTATTAGTGCACAGAAGCAATAATAATTAAATAATGAATAGACGACAGTAATTAAACCAAATCAGAATGCAATTCAGAATATTGAATTGAAATGAACAAACAGTTCAAACCATTGAAATATCCATTAAAATATTAATTCAAGTAGGGCTGCAGTACACGCACGCGTGCACTGCCTCGCCACTATGGAATATGGAATACACAAAAAGATCCATAAGTCAAAACAAAAAGAATATCATACACGCCATACCGTGTGGCTGCAGTTCACGCTTGCGTGCACTGCCTTGCCACTATAGTGATGTCGTGCCCAAAAACTCAATACCGTGTGGCTGCAGTTCACGCTTGCGTGCACTGCCTTGCCACTATAGTGATGATGTACCCAATGAAAATTAACAGGAAAACACAAGATCAAACCCGAGTCACCGGATTCAACTCAAGTGTAATACGAAAATCAATCCAAATGCACATGGCAGTGACATGATGAAACAGTGCTAACAAACAAATGTTGAACAAGACACAGTGGGAAACCCAATAAGTAACCTAACATCAATATGCAGGAAATCGAGATTGGACTGTACGGCATGTGAAACGAAGAATGTAGTGGACACAAATGATGGAGCAATGCCATAAAATCAAACATGCTCCAGGGAAAAGTTCAAATGCCGAAATCAACATTGCCAAGACATATGACCAAGGTCAGCAGCACTTTAAAAATTCAGGTCAAATGCCGAAGCCAAGCAATAGAAGGTACAAGTTAATTACCCTAAAGTTGAACCAAAAGTGCTCAAGTCTATCTGCAATTTAAATATGCAAACAGAAGTTGCAGTGCACTAAAAAAAAATGCTCAAGAATACAAATAAATGAGACTGGACAGTACCCAAAATGGTTCAGGCTAAAGAAGAAGGCATATCAAGGAAAGCAACCTGAACAATATGGTATGCAAACAACTGCAGGGAGGACATACTCGTGTCTATACTTGAGCATGCAATTTAAAATATGCAGTGGCTACGAATATACAGTCACCACGAAACAAATCTACCGCAGACAGAAGGGAACACACACAATAATGTGCATTGCCTTAACAATTCAGCAATTCAACTCAGGTGCAACATGGAACTGCAGGAATAACTGGTTAATAATGCAAGTGACTTGGTGGCCCACGGCAAAGGATACGACATATACGCAATAGTGAATCTGAACAGAGCAGATGTCATACTCGAGAGCAAAGGCCCTAATACCACTCAATTCAACAAGCCAAAAGTGGTACAAATACAACTCAAACCAAACTACAAAGACCCAAGGGAAGTCCAGTTATAATGCAACAGTGTGTATAAAAATGTTGCAAGACCAGTGAATATAAATGGACGACTAATGAACTCTATATATATACATATGTATTGAAGGCCAGTAACATTGAAATGGTTAGAATTTCAGCCAACATATGTATGTGCATACTCAGTAGAAACTCAAATGAATGAGGCTTCAATGAAATAGTGTGCAAGTAAAAACAGAGGTCGAGGCTTGGACTTAAGCACAACGACCTGCACAAACAAATGAACTCCACCAAGTACAAAACATACAAACCACAAAAGCACAAACAAGTGAACTGGCCGAGACAGTAGCAAACCCAACCAATATCAAAGAAGCAACTCCATGTGATATGCAGTAACACCATACAACCGAAAATCAAGTACAGGAAAAGTGAAAACCATATGAACAGCCAAATGCCACAGTGAATCATCAAAACAAAATCAAAGCCGAGTTAACCAAGTAACACAAAATACACGAATTCGATAAATCAGAGAAAGCATCATAACGAAACCAAATCAAACCGCAAGGCATAATACTAAGTCGAATCAGATGTGAGTGGTAACACTCACCTTGTCGACGAATTTAGAAGAAGCCGAGCTTGAACTCGATCGAGAACTGGGGTAGCCACGAACACCAAAGCAATCGGGATGAAGCGGCGACCCAGTTCACGCGAAGCCCTAAATGTCGAAGAGGAAGAAAAGGAACGGCCGCCATTATCTCCTTTTTGATGGTATTAGGTTTTCGAACGAAAAAAAATAAAGAAAAGGGGACGGGTTCGAAAATGAAAAGAGAAAATGGGGGAGGGTCGAACGACATTCAAAAATAAATGGCCGGTAATCACAAATTTCAAAGCTCACAACACATAACAAATTTTATTTTATTTTATTTTTAAGAATTTCTTTTAACAATTTATAAATCAATTTAAAATTAAAAATTTGTAAAAGAATTTAAAAAATTCAAATTTAAAAACTTCAATTGGAAATTTGTGTCAATATTAATCGTTTAAATTGTCGATTATAATTCGACACGAATATCGGGTTGTTACAGACTCCCCTCCTTAAAGAAATTGCGTCCTCGCAATCTTAAGGAATACATGGACAAAAGGTAACAACCAAAAGAGCATATCATCACAAGATGAAGAAATTCGAAATAGGAAGTTCACCATAAAGAGCATGAAGGAGCAAGCCTGAACGTGTTTGCTCAAAGTCAAATCTAGTGAAACTTCAATTTCTTCAATAATACCGGGCTCAAGAATAAAGATCGGAAATCCCAAAGGCATTTCCGTAATTGGAAGACGTGGAAAACGTCATGAATAGCAGAAAATTGAGTCGGTAGACTGGCGTAGTACAATATAAACGCCAAAGAAATCTTTTAATTTCATAAAGGAAATTCACAAATTATCAACAAAATCTAATTATCAATAGATAATTCAGAGATCTCAAATCACAAATATTCGATTATCAAAAACAATAATCAAATCAACAAGTATTCGATTATCAAAATCGAAAATCAATCTTAAATCACAAATATTTAATTATCACAAACGACAATTAAATCTCAAATATCTAATTATCAATAGATAATTAGAAACAATAAATATCTGATTATCAAAAACGATAAATCAGAAATCACGAATCAACGATTATTTAATTATCACAATTGATAATCAAATCACAAATATCTAATTATCACAAACGACAATTAAATCTCAAATATCTAATTATCAATAGATAATTAGAAACAATAAATATCTGATTATCAAAAACGATAAATCAGAAATCACGAATCAACGATTATTTAATTATCACAATTGATAATCAAATCACAAATATCTAATTATCACAAACGATAATTAGATCTCAAATATCTGATTATCACAAGCGATAATCAGAAACAATAAATATCTGATTATCAAAAACGATAAATCAGAAATCATAAACATCCAATTATCAAAACGATAATCAGAAATTACCACAACGGTAATCAAATTTCAAATTACAAATTTTTCAATTAACGAGTCCGAAATTAACCGAAATAGCAAACGCATATGACTCATAACCACGAGTTTTACTAAATCGTTTAATTCACTTCATCGTTTCCTTGAAAGTGTTAAATTGTGTATTTTAAATAAATAACCTTTTTACGTTCTCAAATGGACAAGTCCGGAATTAAGCGAATCAGTAAAAGAAAGGGGTCATAGTCCTCGATTTTTCTGAAACGTTTAATTTGCTTCCTCATTCTTTTGAAAGCGCAAATCGTAAAGATTTTGAAAAAAATTTTGATTTATATTTTGAAATATTTTGAAGAATAACAAATTTTTAAAACACGTGATTAAAATAGCAATGTCAGTAGCAACTTCGATAAGTGGATTTTCATTCATCCAAAGTGTCATAAGAATCTTCTCAAAGATAGAAAGGGGTATCATACCCTAAACTTGTATTCATAACAAGTCAATAACACACGAATTCACCAATGCACAAGAATTGATAAAACTTATCAACAGAAATCACGAAAATTGGTGAAGCACAAATTCTAGGAATCTACGCAAGAAATCCAGAAATCACAAGATGAGAGTATGAGAACTCGAACGCGAGTATGAAAACTCGAACGGAGTATGAAAACTCGAAGGAGAGTATGGAAACTCAAACGGAGTATGAAAACTCAAACGGAGTATGAAAACTCGAACAGAGTATGAAAACTCAAACGGAGTATGAAAACTCGAAGGAGAGTATGGAAACTCAAACGGAGTATGAAAACTCAAACGGAGTATGAAAACTCGAACAGAGTATGGAAACTCAAACGGAGTATGAAAACTCAAACGGAGTATGAAAACTCAAACGGAGTATGAAAACTCGAACAGAGTATGAAAACTCAAACGGAGTATGAAAACTCGAACAGAGTATGAAAACTCAAACGGAGTATGAAAACTCGAATAGAGTATGAAAACTCAAACGGAGTATGAAAACTCAAACGGAGTATGAAAACTCGAACAGAGTATGAAAACTCAAACGGAGTATGAAAACTCGAACGGAGTATGAAAACTCGAACAGAGTATGAAAACTCAAACGGAGTATGAAAACTCAAACGGAGTATGAAAACTCAAACGGAGTATGAAAACTCGAACGGAGTATGAAAACTCGAACAGAGTATGAAAACTCAAAGGAGAGTATGGAAACTCACCAACACGCGAGCATGAAAATTCATCAACACATGTAACGCATAACGAGAACGGGAGCACGAAAACTCACCTACATGCGAGCATGAAAACTCACCAACACGTGCAATGCAAAGCGAGAACGGGAGCACAGAATCTCACCTACACGTGAGCATGAAAATCACCAACACGGGCAACGCAAAGCGAGAACGGGAGCACGGAATCTCACCTACACGCGAGCATGAAAAATCATCAACACGTGCAACGCAAAGCGAGAACGGGAGCACGGAATCTCACCTACCCGCGAGCATGAAAAATCATCAACACGTGCAACGCAAAGCGAGAACGGGAGCACGGAATCTCACCTACACGTGAGCATGAAAATCACCAACACGGGCAACGCAAAGCGAGAACGGGAGCACGGAATCTCACCTACACGCGAGCATGAAAAATCATCAACACGTGCAACGCAAAGCGAGAACGGGAGCACGGAATCTCACCTACCCGCGAGCATGAAAAATCATCAACACGTGCAACGTATAACGAGACGCTATCTCATGGTTGCAAGCCATTAATTTTGACACACGAATGGCCCGAAGACCGTGGGGCGCTACCCCACATGTGTGAGTCGAAATCACACAGATTGAGGTCCAGACTAACCAAAAAAATCAAAAGAGGTATGTGTGAGTGGAATCACACAAGTGGTGTCTAGTCTAACCTCACAATCAAAAGAAAAGTATGTGTGAATGAAATCACACAAGTGGTGTCTAGACAATCCTCAAAGCCCAAGAGATATGTGTGAGACGAAATCACACCGATGAGGCCTAGTCTAACCGTAAAAATGATCGTCATGATCAACGAGAAGTGTCAATTACACTAAGTCAGTAAATGTAAAAGTTTAGCATCGTGTCCCATAACCACTTACTTAACTTAAATATTTACGAACAAACTGTAAATCTTCACTAATAAAATTTGTCACAAGAGGTTCAATCGAACAAGTCCAAGAATTAACCGACGAAGTAAACGCAAGCGTTTCATACCACTTGTTTTACTAAGCCGTTTAATTAGATTTCTCATACGAGTGAAATAAAGATTTGTATATACTAATAGATTGAAAAACAGTTTCAAAAACGAGTTTGGTATTGAAAATAGAGTTGAAAACATTTTGATAAAAGAGTTTTTGATATTTACTACCAGTATTGAAACCTTTATATTTTTAAAGTGACAAATCACAAAAATGATTGTAGAAACAATCAATCACAAGAATTCACATACGAAGACGTGAATAGAATCCAAAGAAATCGATACCGAATTCATCGAAAGGTATGTTCACAAAAATTCCGAAGAAAAGGTCATCAAAGTTGCTAATAAATGATAGCAACAAATCGGGAAATAATCAAGAATCGATTAAATTCGAAAACCAAATCAATTCACTAAGATTCACATTCGAAGACGTGAATAAAATACAAAGAATTCGATTCCAAATCCATCAAAGTAGGAATACCCAAAATTCCTGAAATAGAAGTTATCAAAGTCGACAAAGGTGATAACAACTAACCGGAAAAGAAGAACCGATCAACAATTGGAAAAACAAAGCAGAACGAGTATAAATGCTTGAATGACTTTAGCAAAAGTAAAAGTCAAGTCAACGTCGATATCGACAAGGCAAAGTCCAAGACAATTTCTTTTATACCAAAGAAATTTTAAAACTATCAGAGAGAGGCACATGAAAACCAACAAACCATGGATAAACAGACAGAGTCGACAATTGGAATGCAATTTGTCTCAAAGATTGATACCCAAAACCCAATTGTATGGAGACTGCATTAAGTACACGAATCAGAGATAAGAATGCCTATAGATAGCAGTTCGAATAAACAATGCGAGTTCAAATCGAAGTGGGTACTAGTTGCAGCAATATGCAACTTGGTAGAGCATATATACACTGATACTTAGAAGTGTAAACTCAAGTGAGCAAGTGCGATAGAGAATAGCAGCAATGCTCACGAATAAGCGTTAGGAATTCATTCCTAACAATCAAAGATGATCTTAAGACAAAGATGTGAAATAAAACATCGACAAATAGTTGTAACACATGTACTATCTAAGTTATGTTTTATATTTGTTCTAAACCCCAGGCTCTGATACCAAGCTGTGATGCCCCACCTCTATACCCACGCTAGCCAAGAACACTACGGTGTAATGCTGTCAACTAGCACGGAGAATAAGGCTGTTGAGGAGCGGCCATCAATAGTTGGCCTTACACTAGTATTGGTTATCTCGATGGGAGTGATATAAATATATATATTCTTTCATTTTTCATCTCTGATTTATTTTCTCCCATCGACATACCCCAATTCCAGTATAAAACGAACTACGATGGTTCGTAATAGTTTAGAACAATAAATATAAAATAACAACACAGATAATATAAATGTGGAACACAGATGAAACAGAAAGTCTCATATATATATAATAACTGATGTCAGTTACAATACATTTGACACGGTACATATGATACAACTACAACAGTCGACTAAGGAAGTTACATATACAAGTACATTAACGTATATAATATACATGAATACATATCTTCCTATACAATTTTACATACTACTACAAATGACGACGACTACTCCAAAAGATATGAAAGAACTTCATAGCTCTAGCAGCAACCCAAAGCAGAATATCTACAACCTGAAATACTCGGTCTGACCCGAGTATTAAATTCAAAAGAAAATAATACTCGGGTCAGTCTAATTCAAACTCAGTTATTAGTGCACAGAAGCAATAATAATTAAATAATGAATAGACGACAGTAATTAAACCAAATCAGAATGCAATTCAGAATATTGAATTGAAATGAACAAACAGTTCAAACCATTGAAATATCCATTAAAATATTAATTCAAGTAGGGCTGCAGTACACGCACGCGTGCACTGCCTCGCCACTATGGAATATGGAATACACAAAAAGATCCATAAGTCAAAACAAAAAGAATATCATACACGCCATACCGTGTGGCTGCAGTTCACGCTTGCGTGCACTGCCTTGCCACTATAGTGATGTCGTGCCCAAAAACTCAATACCGTGTGGCTGCAGTTCACGCTTGCGTGCACTGCCTTGCCACTATAGTGATGATGTACCCAATGAAAATTAACAGGAAAACACAAGATCAAACCCGAGTCACCGGATTCAACTCAAGTGTAATACGAAAATCAATCCAAATGCACATGGCAGTGACATGATGAAACAGTGCTAACAAACAAATGTTGAACAAGACACAGTGGGAAACCCAATAAGTAACCTAACATCAATATGCAGGAAATCGAGATTGGACTGTACGGCATGTGAAACGAAGAATGTAGTGGACACAAATGATGGAGCAATGCCATAAAATCAAACATGCTCCAGGGAAAAGTTCAAATGCCGAAATCAACATTGCCAAGACATATGACCAAGGTCAGCAGCACTTTAAAAATTCAGGTCAAATGCCGAAGCCAAGCAATAGAAGGTACAAGTTAATTACCCTAAAGTTGAACCAAAAGTGCTCAAGTCTATCTGCAATTTAAATATGCAAACAGAAGTTGCAGTGCACTAAAAAAAAATGCTCAAGAATACAAATAAATGAGACTGGACAGTACCCAAAATGGTTCAGGCTAAAGAAGAAGGCATATCAAGGAAAGCAACCTGAACAATATGGTATGCAAACAACTGCAGGGAGGACATACTCGTGTCTATACTTGAGCATGCAATTTAAAATATGCAGTGGCTACGAATATACAGTCACCACGAAACAAATCTACCGCAGACAGAAGGGAACACACACAATAATGTGCATTGCCTTAACAATTCAGCAATTCAACTCAGGTGCAACATGGAACTGCAGGAATAACTGGTTAATAATGCAAGTGACTTGGTGGCCCACGGCAAAGGATACGACATATACGCAATAGTGAATCTGAACAGAGCAGATGTCATACTCGAGAGCAAAGGCCCTAATACCACTCAATTCAACAAGCCAAAAGTGGTACAAATACAACTCAAACCAAACTACAAAGACCCAAGGGAAGTCCAGTTATAATGCAACAGTGTGTATAAAAATGTTGCAAGACCAGTGAATATAAATGGACGACTAATGAACTCTATATATATACATATGTATTGAAGGCCAGTAACATTGAAATGGTTAGAATTTCAGCCAACATATGTATGTGCATACTCAGTAGAAACTCAAATGAATGAGGCTTCAATGAAATAGTGTGCAAGTAAAAACAGAGGTCGAGGCTTGGACTTAAGCACAACGACCTGCACAAACAAATGAACTCCACCAAGTACAAAACATACAAACCACAAAAGCACAAACAAGTGAACTGGCCGAGACAGTAGCAAACCCAACCAATATCAAAGAAGCAACTCCATGTGATATGCAGTAACACCATACAACCGAAAATCAAGTACAGGAAAAGTGAAAACCATATGAACAGCCAAATGCCACAGTGAATCATCAAAACAAAATCAAAGCCGAGTTAACCAAGTAACACAAAATACACGAATTCGATAAATCAGAGAAAGCATCATAACGAAACCAAATCAAACGCAAGGCATAATACTAAGTCGAATCAGATGTGAGTGGTAACACTCACCTTGTCGACGAATTTAGAAGAAGCCGAGCTTGAACTCGATCGAGAACTGGGGTATCCACGAACACCAAAGCAATCGGGATGAAGCGGCGACCCAGTTCACGCGAAGCCCTAAATGTCGAAGAGGAAGAAAAGGAACGGCCGCCATTATCTCCTTTTTGATGGTATTAGGTTTTCGAACGAAAAAAAATAAAGAAAAGGGGACGGGTTCGAAAATGAAAAGAGAAAATGGGGGAGGGTCGAACGACATTCAAAAATAAATGGCCGGTAATCACAAATTTCAAAGCTCACAACACATAACAAATTTTATTTTATTTTATTTTTAAGAATTTCTTTTAACAATTTATAAATCAATTTAAAATTAAAAATTTGTAAAAGAATTTAAAAAATTCAAATTTAAAAACTTCAATTGGAAATTTGTGTCAATATTAATCGTTTAAATTGTCGATTATAATTCGACACGAATATCGGGTTGTTACAGTCAATCGACACAAAGACCTCCATTTTTCAATGGTCTTAACTATAGTTATTGGGCAACACGTATGTCATTCTTTATGCAATCAAATAACTATGATGCTTGGAATGCCACTCAAAGAGAAATAGTGAATCCAACAACTGATTATTCAGAATGGACTGCAGCTGAGAAAACGGCAGCAGCTGTAAATGCAAGAGCAATAAATATGTTGTTCTGTGCATTAGACCAAAATGAATATAACCGTGTTAGTATCTGCACTACTGCATATCAAATTTGGCAAACACTAAAAATCACTCATGAAGGTACTAACAAGGTTAAACAAGCCAAAATAGCCATGCTGAAAAGTCAATTTCAAAATTTCAAAATGAAACCAAATGAGACAATCAATGACATGTATTCACGGTTTCAAACTATTCACCATGCACTTATTGGCTTAGGACAAAAGTATTCTGATTTCGATGTTGTTTCAACAGTCCTACATTCTCTGACTAGTGAATGGGAAGGAAAAGTATTAGCAATCAAAGAAGCTAATGACCTTTCCGTCATGAAGCCAAATGAATTGATAGGAAATTTAATGTCCTATGAAGCAAATTTGCAGGCTAGAAAAGAACAGAAGGAAGAAAAGAAAAATGTAGCATTTCATGTTGAGAAAGATGAAAATGAATCAGATTCTGAAGACGAAGATTTGGCATTCATTGCGAAAGGATTCAAAAAATTCTTAAAATATCGAAAGGCCAGTCGTTACAATAAAAGGAAACCTGGATCAAATAAACTATCTTCATCTGCTATAGAATGTTTCAACTGCCACAAAAAGGGACACATGCAGAAAGATTGTCCAGAACAAAAGAAGAAGTCAGAAAATGACAAATTCAAATATAAAAAGGACAAATCTAAGAAACGAGCTTTCTCAGTAACATGGGATGATTCAGAGTCATCTTCATCAGAAAGTGAAAGTGATTCAGAGAATGAACAAGCTAATGTTTGTTTTATGGCAACAGAAGATGAGGTACAAATTCCTACATTTGATGAATTACTTGATATTAATGCTGAATTGATAGTCAAATATAAAGACATAAAACGTCAATTAAAAGTAGTCAAAGCAGATTTAAGTAGAGCAGAGCTTGAACGAGATATGTTAAAAGATGAGAAGAAAATATTAGAAGAGGAACTTGAAAATATTCAAGAATCATCATCTAATGTTGATTCTCAAATATCTCTTTTGAGTCAAGAAATAGAAACTCAAAAAGAGAAAAATAATGCTCTCACTACTGAAAATCATGAGCTTAAAGCAAAAGTCAAGATTCTAGACCTAGAAAAAGCTATCTTACAAACAAAGTTTGATGACATTACTCAAAATGTTTCTAACTTTAACAAACGTCGAGAAAACTTGACAAAAATCATTGAAAGTTCACAATCTATTTCAAACAAACAAGGATTGGGATATAACAAACAAGAAACCAAGAAACATCTTGGAAATAAAAGGAAAAAGAAAGTACAAAAAACTGAAGCTAAGAAAAATCTTAGTTTATTATATTCCAAACCAAAACCAGTTGTGAAATTTCAAAAGAAAAATGTCAAGACTATCAAAATATGGGTTCCTAAAACAAATAATAATTTGATTAGGAACAAATACATTCAGCAATTCATGAATACTGTGCATTTTAATAACAATTATATATATAAAGGGGATACCGGACCCAAATGGGTTTGGACTCCTAAGACCTAACTCTTAGGACCCTATAAAAAGTGGGTACCATGGACTTAATTCTATTTTTTGCAGGTCCCACTTAAGAAAAGAGGAAAGTGGATATTGGACAGTGGTTGCTCAAAGCACATGACAGGAGACAAGAGTTTATTAACAAATATTACATATTCAGATGGTGGCTCCGTCACTTTTGGAGACAATTCAAAAGGCTATATCATCGGCAAAGGCGATGTGAGCAATTGCGGTACATCTAACTTACCTCTTATTAATAATGTCATGCTAGTTAGAAATTTGAAACACAATTTGCTAAGTATTAGTCAGTTATGTGACAAGGGTTTTATTATTTCATTTTCAAATAATAAGTGTAGTATTTTAGATAAAGACCATAATTTGGTTTTTGAAGGTTATAGAGACAGAAATATATATATTTTGAATATGAACATTAATCATAATTCAGATATGTGTCTTGTGGCTAATGACAATGATCCATGGCTATGGCACAAACGCTTCTGTCATATAAACTTCAGAACTATTGACAAGCTAGCCAAAAACAATCTAGTAAGAGGTCTACCCAAAATGAGTTTTAAAGTTAACAACATTTGTGATGCATGTCAATTAGGAAAATTTACCAAATTATCTTTTAAATCCAAGAAAGTCATATCAACATTACAACCACTTGAGTTACTACACATGGATTTATTTGGACCTACTAGAGTTCAATCAATAAATCACAGTCAATATGTGCTTGTAATTGTTGATGATTTCTCTCGTTATACATGGACAATCATCTTAAAAAATAAAAGTGATACTTTCGATCATTTCAAATCTTTCGTCAAAAGAATTCAAAAATCAAAAGGGATTAAAGTTAAAAATATAAGAAGTGATCATGGCGGAGAGTTTGAAAATAATGAATTTGAACAATTTTGTACAAAGAAAGGTATATATCATAATTTTTCGTTTTCCAGAACTCCACAACAGAACGGAGTTGTAGAACGGAAAAACCGAACTTTACAAGAATGTGCAAGAACATTATTGAATGGAACCACCTTACCAAAACATTTTTGGGCAGAAGCTGTGGCAACTGCCTGTTATGTTTTAAATCGTGTATCCATAAGACCTCTTACCAAGAATACTCCCTATGAATTATTTAACAAAAGGAAGCCTAAAATCTCATACTTCAAAGTTTTTGGTTCGAAGTGCTTTATTTTAAATACAAAAGACCAGCTTGGCAAATTCGATCCAAAGGCCGATGAAGGAATATTTGTCGGTTATTCGGAACGAAGTAAGGCCTATCGGATATTTAATAAACGAACCAAAACTATTGAAGAATCACTTCATGTCTCTTTTGATGAAATCTATCAGCACTCTCACACTATATCAGGTGATGACGAATCAATAGTCACTGACAATCAAATCATCACAAATATTGATTCTGACTCGGAAATAGTTATTGAGAATATTCCTCAAATATGTGAGTTACAATCACCACCAAGAATATTAAGAGACCATCCGCCTCAAAATATAATCGGTGAAATAACATCACATGTCAGAACAAGGAGTCAACTCAATCAAATGGGTCATGTCGCTTTTCTCTCAAATATCGAACCTAAGAATCCAAAAGAAGCTGCTACAGATGATTACTGGATCATTGCCATGCAGGAAGAACTAAATCAGTTTGAGCGCAATGACGTTTGGGAACTTGTTCCAAGACCAACTGATCAGTCAGTAATTGGTACTAAATGGGTCTATAAAAATAAGGCTGACGAACAAGGCAATATCACCAAAAATAAATTATGCATTCATCGACACTTGTACTAAATAGTGTCGTTATTTATGATTTTCATTTGACATTATGTTATGTAGTAAACTCTGTTATGTTTTTGATGTGTTAATGATTTATTTTTCTATGCATATTATATTCATTCTATGCATATCATATTCTAGTATCTGTTACTCCTTTTTGTCGATGACAAAGGGGGAGAAAAGGCTAACAATTGCTTGCAGGAACATACATTTATAAGAATTCAAAGAGAAAGAGATCACGTACTCAGGGGGAGATTCAGATTTGCAGATATATATTGTCATCAATCAAAAAGGGGGAGAATGTTGAGTCACAAGTTTTATGAAAGTTTTGATTTCTGACAAATAAGGCGATCGACAAAACAAGGTCATTAAAGCTACATATGTTACTATAGATTATAGGTTGATTATTTGATATTGTAATAGTGATAAACTTGTTAAAATCTATCCTCAAATAATCATGCACCTCAATATAATCGATATATATACGTTTTAAAAGCATTGAACATTCATTGTGCAAATTAACAGGAACCGGTCGACCGGTTAATAATCGTACGGTCGACCGTTTCTGTGTAAAATGCACAATGAACGTGCACACATGCACATAACGTATATATATTTTAAATTCCTGTCTACTGGTCACTTTTTAACCTGTCGACCGTTTTTGAACAGAAAGCAATTTTTCCAAAAGACACTTCTCTTCTCCAAAGGTTGCATCTCTTAACCTTTCACCAAAGATCATATCTCTTAATGGCAAAGAGTTACAACCATTCTTATCTATATAAACTCATCCAATTCGTTGATTAAACAATAACGATTTCATATTCTTTTAATCTAATCTCTGATCTTAATTCTGCATTATAAAAGCTCTAAATTATTTATTGAATCTTTGAAACTATTTCATATCCTTTGATTCAATAATATACTTTTCTTAATCTTTTCAAAACATCATATCGCATACTTTGAGGATAAGATTATAGGAAGGGTGTACTGCTAGTGACAAATCCGTGTTTTCAAGAGCACAAGTTGTCAACAACAATTGTATTTGTTCTTTTGTTGAAGTCCTCTGTGTTGTAAGAGGCAAGTGTTGAAGTCCTCAGTGTATTAGAGGCGTGAAATCCCGTTCGGCTGTTCGGGTGTTGTAAACCTGTTCCTCCGGGTGAAGCGAGGAAGTTAATAGTGAAAATCCAGATTGAAGTCTGGGACTGGACGTAGGACGGTGCTCCGAACCAGTATAAAAATCTCTGGTGTGATTTTTCTATTTTTTATTTACTATGCTATTATCATCTTTTTCCGCATTTGTATTGTAATCCATATTACACGATCCGTGTATACTATATTAGCACATATAATTGTATACACACCGCACTTTCACCAACCACATACTGAACTCATTTATACTTCTAATTAATATACCACCAAATTTAGTTTCAGTCTGATAATCCAATTCCAATCACAACTTTGATTTAGTTTTTTTTCTTTTCAATCAGACTTCATCCATTTATCATTTAACTCAATTAACCCGTTTTAAATTTTTAATTCACTTACTTAATTCGTTATCGAATTTATTTTATTAATACAAGGCCACTCTCAATTTATTTCTATTTACTTGGGTTTTGTTTTGCAACTCAAAACATTGTTATTATAATCACTTTTCTTATATCCAATTTTCTTGCAAATTTCATTAAACATTATTCAAATCACCCTTAAATTTTATTTGTAATTCAAACCATCACATTTTCAATCCAACTCTATTTTATTTTTATTTTACAACATCTCTTCTTATTTAATTCATTATCAAATCCAAGTCGAATTCTATTTACAATTCGAATTCATTACCAAGTTACATTACTAATTTACCACCATTTATATTTATCTGAGTTAAATTTTTATCAACATACTCTATTAAATAATTTATTTAGCTGATTAGCTTACTTCCACTTTTAATTTAATATTCGATTTTATTACAAAGAATCGCTTCATTTAAATTTTCCGAGCCCAATTTTATTTTATAATTTCAGTTGGATTTTATCTTCATTTCCAAAAATTTCAACTCTTTTAATTTAAAAATTTATAAATGCTTTTAAATCCACTTTATACTATTAAAATAGCTTTTATAAAAATATTTCTTATAAGTCGATGTCTCAACCAGTCCATCCTTGTTCTCACAGAAATTCAGTCATACGTTGATCAGGCGTAGGACTGAAAATCTATAAGTTCTTGGTAAACCCGTTTTCAACATCCAGTGAAAATACTTAGAAAATAATTTTATTAAAAAATATAGAAAACAGTTTTTTTTTTTTTTTGAAAATAGAGGAAATATCTTTGGTGACAATGCTCTGAAAATCATCACCCCCATCCATTGTCACAGTTACATACCAGGGTTACGTTGCCGTCGCAGCAAAAGTCCATGCAACTGCAGGCTCTCCGCGACCTCTTAATTACGCCATGGATCCCACACAACATATCACAGTTACAACCAGGGTTACGTTGCCGTCGCAGCAAAAGTCCGTGTAACTGCAGGCTCTCCGCGGCCTCTGATTTTCGCTGTCAAAGTGAAACTTCTCCACTCCTACATAGGTCGCAGTCTACCGATATAAAATCAAACGCTGACTGTTGGCTCTCCGCAGTACACACGCTTTCGCTATGTTATACCATAGGTCGCAGTTACATCCTGGGTTACGTTGTCGTCGCAGCAAAAGTCCATGTAACTGTTGGCTCTCAGCGGCACACACGACCTTCACTATGGTATACTCAACTCATAATCCTCAGGAACTAGTTTTGTCCGGACTCCTCACTGGATCAACTTTAGAACCCCTCTTGGGCTCAAGGCAGTACCACCCGGTGGCACTCCTGAGAAGTTCATTTCAAGGGAGCGCCATTTTCCCCAGAGCCATCATCAAACATTTTATACTATACACATATAGTATATTCAAATCATACACCTAGTATGATCTCATATAAAGCTCATTTACACAAAATCGATTATTCCAAAATCGATAATTCTCAAACTAGGCTTTCCAAATTCAATATTGATTTTACCCAAAATCAAAAGCCTTTCCAAAACCAAAGGTTCTCAAAACTTTTTCCAAAATCCTCATAAGATCCTTTATATATACATATCCAGATATATATAATTTTTTTAAAAACTTTGGATCCTTTCATTCTTGTATAAAACACCTTTTATACTCCAAACACTTCCAAAATCCTTTTTCTTCCAGCAATAGATTCAACAAGGGAAGATTTATCTTATATAAAAAAGATATATAACTTTGTTTATTCAAAATCAAATATTCAAATTCTCTTCTCAATACCAATTTCATTCAAATTCGTATGATGTACACATATCATCCGTACGCTATACCAACCCGATCGCCCATTCGATCACACAATTTCACCTCCGAACTAGTATCGTCCACCCGACTTCCTAGTGCGGACACCGATATGGTTTCTTGATCAG
Source organism: Allium cepa (assembly GCA_030765085.1). NCBI lineage: Eukaryota > Viridiplantae > Streptophyta > Magnoliopsida > Asparagales > Amaryllidaceae > Allium > Allium cepa. Next base: position 395,230,350 of record CM060938.1, on the reverse strand, counting down.
AAACCGTCATTCTCCTTGCATAGCCATAACTATGATAGAGAATATCCAGAACCAATCAACAATCCATATGCAGGTTCGCCGTCGAAAATCGAGTGAAAAATCCCACTCGGATCGATATATCTATCTCAAAATTCTATGCTCGAATCTGGATCAAATCTCTATGCGAATAGAATAATATACGTACATCCACGTATTTATTTTCATTGATTATCAGCCAAATCAATTCCCTTTTCTATTCTCATTCACTTGAATTTTCATTCACTTAGTTACAATTGTCTCAATTCCATTGAATTATCACTTCAATTCTTAACTCAGTTGGGTATTAAATTAGTAACAGTTTAAACTCCGACCAGTTTATATTTAGAAAATAACTTGAAATTTTAAAAATAGATAAGTAGTTGAAAAATAATTATTAGTTTACAAAACAGCTATCAAATAGTTTACTAATTGTAAAATAGTCAGAAAATAGTTGAATAGTTTCAGGAATTTCAAATAATTGTAAAATAGTTGTAAAATAGAACTTAGTTCGTAACATAGTTGAAAAATAGTAATTTGTTTAGGAAACAGTTGAAAAATGGTTAAATAACTCCAAAAATAATCGTAAAACAAGTATAAAATAATATGGCTTTAAGAAAGAAAGGTTGTACTTATTTAATAGCTTAGAAAAATAAGTTTATATTAAAACAATCTATAATAAAAATAGTCAAGAATCAACTGTTCACTTCCCCAACAATCCAATGTAAATTTACACTTTCATTTAAATTGATCCAATTCCAATTTGAATAACTCCAATTTCCATTGGACTTGATTTAACCCCAATTCAAGTTGAATTGATTCTCAATTTCCTTCCAACTTCAAATCAAATTCCGTTTGATCTTTAAACTTGTACAATCTTTAATTACAATTACAATTACAATTTTACAATTTCAATTTATAATCAATTACATTCACATTTTGCTTTTAACTCGGAATTATACATTTTATTTAGCCAATATATTTGTTATTATTCTATAAACATTTTAATCAAGATTCCAGAGTTCAAACAAATTTCCAAAATTTCGATATCACCTTAGAATTCAACTATATCCAAAATTCTTTGGCAAATTCAATTACCCCTTTTGAATTTCAAAACCAAACCCAGTTCACAATCAATTCCAATGTAAAACAATTTGGTAGCAATTTCTCTTCTAGAAACTCGAAAATAGACATCGATAATGCTGCAGTCATCACCGACGTTATTTTCCAGCGACCGAAAGAGTTCAATGCTTTTATCTCTTTAAAAACATTTCCAAATATTTGTAATTTCAAATCTCCCAGATTTCAAATTCAACACAAAAAAATATTTTTGAAATAATTTATCATTTTTCCAAAACCTTTGGAAACCATTTTCAAATTCAAAGGAATTTCAAATTTTCTCAAAAATTCCAAATTCCCAATCCATCCAATTCATATTTAAACATTACTCTGGAATTTTCATCTTAATTTATTTTTAATTATTCTCAGGAATTCTATTTCAAATTATAATATCATTTATTTATGAAGTTTATTTCAACTTATAAATTTCATTAACAATCTATATTTCAAATTCCATTTTGTTATATAAGTTTATTCTTCAACTTTGGTTATAAGTTTCAATTTGGTCGTATTTTATATTACTTCTTAATTTAATTCCAATAATTTAACAACCAATCACATAAATATTTATTAGAAGGAAATATTGCTTTATATATCAAAATATACTTTTATATATAATTATTTAAAACCCTTTTATATAAGAAAATAACAAGTACGCTCTCATATATTTATATATATATATATATATATATATATATATACTCAACTAATTCTAGAGTTCTATGGACTCTATTTAATGAGCAATCCCCCACTAGAGCCAAGGTTCTCGCTTAACCTTTCAGCTCTGATACCAAATGAAACGACCTGAAATTTTCTAACCCGAAAATTCCAGATAGTTATGGAAAAGAAGAAAGAGATAGAAGAAGAAGAACAGAAACACCAAACATCTCACATTCGCAGCGGATAAAATATTATAATAAATAATTATTGTTTACAAAGAATACTATTCCTGTCGATTACAATTTAATATACATCAGAGTTCACAAACATTCAGTCACTGAATATATACAATTATCAAGTCTCAGATCAATAATAATATAAATACAGCGGGAATACTTTATACGATATTGCCATCCAGCTCGCCTCCTGAGCTCCAGAACGTATCTACCTGAAAATCTGTAATACTCGGTCTGACCCGAGCATCACACCAAAGTAACACCCGGGTCAGGCTGGAAACCAGCGTGAGTAAACCCAACTAACACGGAATACCAAAACAAACAACTTATATAAACCCGGGATAACTTATATCAATTGAACAATTTTATTATTTTCTATAGGCAACACTTTTTTTCCACACGTCAATTTCTAAGTACCAAACTTAGAATAAATAATCCAATTCAGTTAATCAATTCATTCCATCCTATTGATTTCACAAATCAATTTATTAAAAATTCAAAGTGGTTTCGGTATTTTCCAATACCCGATCCCGATCTCTTCGAAAACTCATGTTATCCAATCCAAAGTTCCCAAATGAAATACATAACATTTCATATCAGAAATATCAACTCATTCAAAGCATTCAATACTATTCCAACATCCTTATGCAAAGCTTAATCACATGCAACTCAATTTAACTTATTCCAATTGAATTTCAAACCTCAATCACTTATACTCCTTCTTAACGTTAATTAATTCTAAATCAATTAATTGATCAACCCATCATTTTCATTTTAATTAATCACCCTGGATTTATTATTATTATTTTTCAATTAAATTCAAGGAATTTTCTTTAATCAATTTCACGATATTAATTATCCTTAATTCCCACTTAATAAATAATCATAATTGCTTCATAAATTAATTAACAATATCAACTACATTAATCTTTCACTACTTATATTAAACAACTTTTCATAAGTTACTTACATTGATTTAGTTTCTTAACTAATCAATCTCTATTTATATCATTAATTATATAAATTACGATTTCTCATTTACATTTCAATTTATTCTGATCTGATTTAATTATTTTTTTTAATGGAAGCTTAAAGGAATTAAAACAACAAATTTATTTTTAAATTCAAGTCAACTTACAATTACACTTTAACATTTAGGTTGTTAAACACTTAATATTTAAAAACTTTATTCGTTTGATTTATAACTAGTTTTAAATCTCTACTTACAATTTAACTCTAGCTTTTAAATATCACTTATATTTTCTTCCAAATCATTCTTATTTTTATTCTATAATTATTTCATTTTCAAAATTTCACTCTTATATTTCCTTTCAAAAATCCAATTTTTATTTTATCGATAACTCCGGATACCGAAATATTCAAGCAAACCACATCATTCAAACTTACCATAACCAATAATATCCATCATAGAATATTAATCACCCAATATATATATATTGTACTACCATATATAGTATAGCACATCAAAACAAACCAATCATCCAAACAATCATTTAAATTTAACCATTTAAATCTAAATAGAAATCCGAAAGCGTGAGATTTACTCACCTTTGATTTTCGATTTGTAATCCACCTCAAAATTGCCTTGTTTTCCTCGATTTTCGACCTTGTATAAATAATTATACAATTTTATTAATATCTAAACAAATTGAACAATTAATTCCCATAGATTTAATTAATTACTTATTTAATTTAAATTTAAATCCCTTTAAATGAATTTATTAGTTAACCATTCTACTTTAACTAAATCAAATTCAAGACACGACTGTTCCCGTATATAGTAACCACCTTGCAAATTTTATTTTATTTTTATTTTTAAGATTTAATTACAAAAAAAGAATATACCTTAGCTTGCCCCAAACTGCTCATGCTCGAGCATACACAAACTCCCCCATCGTGATGTCGCGAGCTGCCTCACCAGCCGCCTCCTCTGTCGCGATCCACACGGAAGCTTCCTCCCTTCGTTCGTCGCCACTCAACAACCCCAAAGGAAAAGTCGCGACCTGATGAGCCCCTATCTCTCACTCGAGCTCACGAAACCCTAGGCCACCGTTCGAAGACATCGCGCGCGACCTGATGCCTCGCTCCAAATCCTCCTCATCGAAATAAGCGGCGACTTGCTTCGAGAATCAAGCTCAACTCAATCCAATGTTTTCACGTCGCCATTTCGAGTTCGAGGCCGATTCGCTTTCGTTGCTTCTTTTTTTTTTATGGAAACTGGAAATCGCAACTTAGGGCTAGGGAATGTAAACGTGGGTTACAAAAAGAGGAGAGAAAGATTAATTTGGGGGTTTTCTTCTGAAGATAAACGTTCGGCCTCCTTTTTTTTTATATATGCATTCGATTATTGCTGAAGGTTAGAGAAGGAACGGGAAACAAATATCGGCCTGGGCAATTAGCTTCAGAGTACGCTGTTATATAAAAATATCTCTGACCCAAAGTACTTCAAATTATATATATATATATATATATATATATATATATATATATATATTATTATAAAACTCTCAAACCGTCTCGTTAATTGACATTTAAAATTTCAAACTACAGTTAAGGAATGACGCTAGGCGATTTCAGGGTTTTACCCGCATTCTGAACACAATAAAACGCGTTTGGTAGCTAATTTGATCGTATGTGCAAGTTATAGAGGAAAACGATCAGTTTTAAATTAAATTGATTAAAATAGTTTCTAAGCGTTTTGACCTGCCAGGGTCAAACAACAACTCCGATTGCTACAAAAATTGAAATCCGATAATAACTAACTATTACGGATCCAATGGAACTGGTTTTGTCGAATTCCGAGACTGTGCCTCGGAAGGCTATTTTTAAATGTCAATTTAAATGATATGATTTCAAAACTGAGAAAATCAACTTTAAATTAAATTTCAACCATACTATTATCACCAGTATTATCATTATAAATTTTATAAGCCTTCAAATTATCTAAACAGGCTTAGAAATTTCAGATTCAACAATTTACCAAATTTTCAATTATTAAATTCAATATTTAAACTATATAATTCGATAATTTAATTATCAAGTAAATATTGATATCTGGGATTCAAGTTAAAATTAACTTTTAAATATTTAAAATAAATTAATAATTCCAATTTGAGTTGTTATAAATTCCGGGTCATCACATATCCAAACTATAAAAATCATTTCAAAAATAATTTTATATATATACCGCGGTGCCTATATATAATTTTCTATCCTATGGTCAAGTGATACGGATATTTATCATTTCAATCCACAATTTAAAATAAAAATGCGGTTGTATATCATTTCAAACCGCAATCCCGTACGAAATGAAAATGCATGATAACTTGCAGTTTATATAAGATAGAACACATCATCCATTCAACCAATATCAATCATCAACCAATTTATTTCACTCATCATCAATTTAAACAAACATCAATATATATCATATAAAATATAACAGGTAATAAATGATAGCTATTAACTAATTGTTTATATTCAATAATAAATTTATTAACTGTTTAACTATCAGTTTATATGCAAATAAATAAATTTTAACTGTCAATTTATATGCAATAATAAAATTAATTAAAAGTTAAATTAAATAAATGCGATTTAACAGAGATGATGAATAAAACATGCTAAACAGTCATAAATAAATTTCTACTCATATCTTAAGTCAATTTAATAAACATAAGAAATTTTAGAAGTTGTGAGTGGGTTAAAAAACTCACCTTTTGAATTTAAATTGGATTCAAATCCAATTTAAACCCAAAAATTTGACGGTCTCCAAATTCATCCAAACCAGCGTCACCCGATCCGGAATTTTATTACGATCCTAAGAAAAAAATCTCGCGTGAAACGGATAATGTATGTGAAAGTTACATCGATTCAAATTGTTTGAAATAAAAATTTAATTAAAACAAAAACTTACATAAATAATTTTCCACATCATCAATTCTAGCGCGCGCCTCTTCTATTCAACAAAAACCTTAATCTCCTCTACAGGCCACGAAACAGTTGAAGCCGTCGACCTTCACAAAAAAAACGCGTCTCCACAAGCCAAACGACCATGATCCACCACCACCGTTGCTCGAGTCTCCTCGCGCCGACCTCCCCTTGAAGTTGCGGCTCCCTATACATCCTCGGCAATTTGAATGGCCGACGCCCCTTCCAACGCCAACCGCGGCGAACCCTGACACTTCTGACTCGAACGAGCCGCATGGATCGCAAGCACACGACCTCCTCTACGCGACTGTACCATCTGATCGTCGCCTCGTCGTAGATCCGCCGTCGAAAATGACAGCTACGTACGAACGGCCGAAACTATTTCGGGAAATTCCAGCTAAATCGTGATCCAGATAGAAAAACGAACACCATCAGTAGATTCGTGTCGATGAAATCTACAACATATATTTTTTTTGAGATTTTTCTGAGGACTTTGAATTTTGACTTTTGGATTTGATTTTTGAAATTTGAATTTGGATCTAGGGTTTGCAGTCATTGGAAAGAGGAGGTGCTGAGGATATGAACGCACAAACAAAAGAGAATAGATGGAGGCTAGGGTTTATAACTGGGTTTATATAGGTAGGTTAGAAATAGAGTTGATGGACCCGATAAACAAACGTGTTGAACGATAATTGGCCCAAAAAGCCCGTTCTGACCCCGGAACGAAATTGGGTGAACCCATATATCGAAATAGATGTTTAAAAATATTCTGAATGCGATGGAAAAAGTTTCACATCCAAATTCCATCGTATGAAGAAGTTATGCTGAAATCAATATTTTCAAATTGATTTCAATTAAATCGATTTCAAGGCGTTTCGCGTTCGTACGAGCAAACGACAAGTCCGATCGCTACGAAACTTGAAACCCTACTAAAATTCACTATTACGGATCCGATGAAACTGATTTCGTCAAAATCCCTGTCCGTGACTAAAATGGCAATTTTTATATTAATAAAATAAATTACAAATTAGTAAATAAATCCGATTTTTATATTTCAGTTTTAGAATTGGAAATTTTTATCACTCTATAATTATCAAACATTTAAAATGATATAACAATTTTTAAATGTCAATTTATTAAAGATTAAATATAAATCTCCAATTTCATAAAATCAAAATTGTAGATAGATTTCCAAAATTTCCTCTTAATTGAATTAACCTATATTTATTCCATTCATTAATTTCAAATATAAGGGTTTACCATTGGATTTAAGATTAATACATAAATATTTCCCGTTTTCAACTTAAATTTTAATTTACCATAATAATTACATATTTGATTTTTATTCAATGGCAATAAATCCAACTATTATAAATTAACTCACGATAAAAATTTAAATTCTATAATTCATAAATTTCATCTTCTTGATTTACTTATTTATTTATAATTGTTTAAATAAATTCCCGTTCCAATTTAAAGTAACTTAATTTACCCTTTTTTAGTATGTATTTCAGTTTCTTAAACTAACCTCTTTATTATAAATTGAATCCAGTTTATTTTAATAAGTTTCCAATTGATTAGATTCAATTTCACCCTTTTACTTACAATTAAGTTTAGGTTATGTTTAATTTATAACATATTACTTCCCTAGTTATTACTTTACATCTTCCCGTATTAATTTCACAAATCAAATTTAATTAACAAATTATAACTTATAACCAAGTACGCCAATTTACGTTATTTCAATTTATTGCCATATGAATATTAAATTGTTAACCTTTAATTACAATTGCTTCATCTAATTCCTACATTCATTCCAATATAAATTTTAAGACTTTTATTACTTTCTAAATTAAATTAGAAATCTTGATTAATTAACTTATTTTAAAATCACCGAATTTTACGGGTCGTTACATCTACAATAAATAAATAATTACTATTTAAAATAACTTTAAACATCTAATTCAATAGATATATATATATATATATAGTATCCAATGATTATATTGAAGTTTAAGTTTAGATTCAATTTTATTTAATTTAATTGCAAAGATATATTCTAAGTATTTATTGCTAAAGCTTGCAAAGGTATAAGATTGTGCTCATCCACAAAATTGGCCAAACACATATTCAATGATCAAACTAGTAGGTATGCTTTGTATTGATATAACTTGTTTGAACAAAAATATAAATAACAGCAGCCTTATATAACAAATTGTTTTAGCTAGAAAGATCCAAGCATAAAAATAGAGAAATGAAAAGACAATTACCTAAACATGTACATCATCATGGCATATTAATGCACACACAAACACAAACAGAACGCAAACCTATACCCTCACCTATTTGCGCATTCACAAAGCAATATGAGAACATAACCATGCAAGACTAATTACATAGAGATATTCAGAACTATTGAAAGACATGCACATGCTGGAGTGCATACACCTTAACACATAAATGCACACACACATATACATTCCAAGGCAACCATATATACACACACAAATATATGAAGCCACGCATCCATTAGTTTACTAATATGTACACATAAACACACACATGACACCAGTACACACACGCATAGATACACATATATTAAAATTCCATAAATACATTTTGAAGACTATAAAATGCCAATTATAACCATTGCATATTTTTATTCCACTCAGCCAACACTGTTAAATTCAATTTATTATATAACGAAACTCCAAATTACTTTACATTTATATATTATAAATAAACATATAAGAGTATAACTAGAATCATTTCAATGTATCCAAATTATATATATATAGGATGTACACACTTTGCTCATGCTTACCCAAATTTTTATTTATTTATTTATTTATATCCATACTTTATTATACAGCAGTCTATTATTACATTAGTAATGTAACTACCAAAGAGGTATCCTACTAAAAATTTGAAAACATAATCAACTATATTGGATAAAAGAAGTAAGGTAGGAACATTCATACCTGAAGGATTAAAGCTGGAGCTTGGATGCTGCGGAGCGGATATATATATACACATATATATATAATCTCTCAAAATATTAAGTTCTTAGGAAAGAAGAAGAGCAGCTATAGACAAATGATGAGAATAATTTAAGCTTCCATGGATTTTTTTAAAAGCACAAAGTTTTTTCGGATATCTTAAGCTCACACATTACAACAATATTTATAGGAAAATAAAGCCGGTTTTCCCAGTAATATTTTACATACACGGAGCGGTAAGATTCCACACTTAATATTTATAAAACATGTCGTACTTAATAATTTACATAGCAGTGCTCTATTATATAAGGTTGATTTGACTAAAGATGGCTATCTTTGTCGTGCTTGTAGATTCGTTCTTCAGTGGAGAATGTTTTTTGCTTTCTGTCTTATTTAATCATATCTTCATCATTTTCACCAAGGTAGGATTGTTCTGGACTTATATCTTCAATAATTGTTTTCCCCTTTATACTGACCTTATTATCTAGTCGTTTTTCTTCTTCGTCTCCACTAATGTCACTAGATAAGTCATCTTGTTTTAATACATCGTCATTGAAGTTGAAAGTAGCTTCTGCTCCTTGTAAGGGTATCTGGATCTTAACATCTAACGGACCCCAAATTTGCATTCTTGATGATTCTATTATTAACACTAATTCTTTCCACATTGTCGGTGGATTCTAAGGATTTAATGTTACTATAGATTGGTGAAATTCCCAAGGTTTATTAGCACTAAACTAAATAGGTTGTCCTTCGTATGGCTGATAAATAGTTTGGACCTTTTTATTCTTATGGACAATCATGGAAATATAATGTTTTACTGGTCTTATGTCGTGGTTGTCATTGAATATGTATTGAGGTGTAGTAAAATTAATACAAACTGTCACTGCATCAAAAAACTCTAAAAGTGTAGATAAGAAAAGTTGGAATTTTGTACAAAAGAGAAGGATCGTTCTTTTGTCGGTGATGCCTTTGTTGAACTTAATCCTGTTAAGCATCCTATTGTAATATAATTTGATTATGGTGTGCCATTCAAGCATGAGATCTTTATCATCAAGTATGGCTCTTAACATGTTACTGTGTCTGCCTTGAATTATTTTGAACCAACCGCTCATTTTTCTATAATGTTCTAATAAATCTTGTAAGTTTGCTAGCTCTTGTTCCCATCTTTTCCATACCAACTTATCTATTTTTAGCTTAATATATGGACTGGAATATTTATAAAAAGGCTCTAGCGTTTTCTCGGTTCTAAGCTTTAGATGATTCTAAAGTTGTTCATATGACAAGTTTGTGTAAAGTTTTGGAATCTGTGCTATAACTTCATCTCTCTCTAGGACTAATCTCTTTATACGTTCTTCATAAAGTTTGTTGGTTTTTTCTGTATATTCTGTCTTCTTTTTATAGTCTTCTAACTGTTGTAGTTGCCGCTCAAGTTCTTGAATTTTCTGAATCAAATTTTGGACTTGTATTTGGCTATTTTGGTAGAGGTGTTGAAGGTCGTTTAACTGACTAGCCTGGGAATTAATGAGATCATTTGGGTTTAGCGGAGTTGAAGAGGCTGTTTGTGCATAACTTTGGTGACAATCTGGATCAACACAGTAATTTGGACCAAAATAATTTCTGGCTTCTTGTAAAGCATCATTTAAATTATAAAAACCTCTAAAAATTGGATTTTGAAAAAAAAAATAGCCACTTGAACTAGGCTATATGTTTTAAAAACTCCTATGAAATTTCCTCTTAAAACAACGTAAAAAAGAAATTTTTGGATAATGGTTTTTGTTGAATCTTGAAAAAATAAAAGGCAAAAACATTTCCAAGCTTTTGTTTATTTCGCCTTTCGGGCTCAATTGTTTTTAAATATCATAATTGATCAAGTAAACATTGTTGAGAAGTGTCATTTATACGAACAAGGGGTTTGAACCTCCTTGGATCGTCGTTTTTGAAAATAACAAGGGACTGCTGACCAAAGGTCATGCTCGGGATATTACTCGCCGTCGTTTGATTATATATTGGTGATCTAACTGGACTTGCAGCTGGAGATACTATTGGGGAATTACCACCCATTGTTTTATTATCTATTGATTTACTTGATGGTGCTTCAACCTTAACTGGTAACAGTAAGGTTTTTACATCCACAATCGTTTTGCTATCTTTCATTTCTACTAGAAGCTCTTTGCCTTTATTCGTTTGTTGAGGCGTTTGACTTAGCTATTTGCCTAATTCTTGATTCATAAGACAAACATTGTTAGAAACATCAAAAATAGACAATAATACAAGTGTGTGGCCCGTTCTATGCACACGGGCAGATGTGGAAGGTAGTAGTATGTTATAGTGGTTTGTTCTATTATTCTCTTTCATATGTTATTAAGATTGTTGTGTAGATATTGTTGACCATTATAGAATTTTTCAATGCCTCTTAAAAGTTAAGTTGTTCAGTTTGTTCATGTTATCGACTATGCATTGTTTCTTAAAATGTAACCGGTAACACAATAGTTGTGGTTCTAACAAAATCGTAGAGGATTACATAATTCAGATGTTGTAACATTCCGTAATTCTGAACACTTCGTCTTTGAATATCCGAACATTTGAAATATGGTTAGGTATTATAAACGTGATTTTATAACCTTATTACAGTCCTTTTAATTAATAACTAATGATAACAAAACTTGTTTTTGAAATTTGTTTACAGAAATAAATAATTTGAAGATATAATATCGATAATGTGACCATAAATCATTTTATCGAAAAACGACTTTTTATTCAACAAAAGTGCTTAGGTTTAGTATTTTGGACTAACTTTATGTACTGTTTTTTTTTTATATTTTATATTATGATTCCACTGCGAGATTCTAACATTGTGTTCTTTCTATCTTGTTCCAATTTTGACGCAGCGGATATTAAAAAAACGATATAGATCGATGAAAGTAGCAAACGGTGGATTGAAGATACTGAAACGCCTAAATTCGTTGATCACAAAGATACCGAATTCTAGCTATCTTCGACACGTTGATCGCGCACGATACCGTGAAAGAAGATCTACAATTCTTCAAACGTTGATCAAGCGCACTTGATACCGTGAATTGGCTTCAACAATCGTTGAATCGAGCGCACTCGATTAACCGAAAGTGGAGATAGGAGATTACACTTAACTACCAATTTAAGATGAAAGCACACAGCAATCAACAAGAATTTTATTCAATAAAATCAACCCCCAAAAAGTTACAACACACTCGCTATTTATAGTAGTTTCACACCTTGACCCTTAAGTCGTATACGACTTACGACCCAACTTAAGTCGACAATGACTTATCACAGCGGCGACTCAACGTACATGACTCGACACTTAAGTCGTACGCAACGTAAAACATACGGCCTATCAATTACAACACAACGCCGACTCAACTTATTTCATCTCCACATATACACATGACCGACTTACGACTCACGACTCAACTTTAGTCGTGTGCGACTTAACAACAGCGACTCAAAACACTGCTTAAAAGAAATACCAACTCACAACACTTAAACGACTTAAGGAAACATACAAATACACAACACAACGACTCATCATAGGTCGTGAACGACTTACGACTCAGAATACAATGACTCAAGTTACATCTCCAAACAGCTCCTTCATACGACTTGGACAGGGTCGACTTATCATGGGTCGTAACTCGCTTGCGGCTTAAAGAAACTCAAGTGTTGCCCCTTCCTTCAGCCATCTTTCCTTAGGTCGTTGCCGACCTAAGTCCTTAGGTCGTTGCCGACCTAAAACCGAAGCTTCCTGCGACTTAAGACCTAATACTTGGTTAAGTCGGCACGTCTTGACTCGTGACTCTTTAGGTCGCAGATGACTCAAAGCGGCTTCATTAACTCGCAGCTCCTCCTCACATGACTCCTTAGGTCGGGGCCGACCTTCATTAACTCGTGAACGACCTAAGCCTTGTGCTTCCATAGGTCGTGCTACATCATCCTCCCCTGGTTGAGAAAAATTCATCCTCGAATTTGTAACTTCTTCCACATCAGATTGTTCATCTCCATAATATGGTACAAGATGCTTAACATTGAACACGTCAGAAGTGTACACATCTTCTGGCAGCTTCAACTTATAAGCATTTTCATTGATTCGTTTCACAACTTCTACAGGACCAATTTTTCTGGCTTTCAACTTGTTATAAGCGCCTACTGGAAAACGATCCTTGGTTAACACAGCGTAAACCAAATCTCCTTCGTTAAATTCAATACTTCGTCGTTTCAAATCTGCAAATCTCTTATATTTCTCATTCGACTTCTCCAATCGTTCCTGAACGATTTTATGACATTCCGTCAACCCATCAACAAAGTCTACAGCTCGTTTAACCGTCCCCTTTGGTTGTGGCACTACCGCTAAATCCAACGGTCCCCTGGGTAAATTTGAATATACAATCTGAAATGGACTGAATCCCGTACTACGATTCACTGCATGATTATGAGCAAACTCTGCCTAGCATAACTTCATGTCCCAACTCTTCAGATTGTCCTTCACAAGACATCGCGATAAATTCCCCAGCGATCTGTTAACAACTTCTGTCTGTCCATCTGTTTGCGGATGATAAGCGCTACTAAATTTCAGCTTCGTTCCAACCATCTTCCATAAACTTAGCCAAAAATGACTCAAAAATCTGGTATCCCTGTCTAAAACAATAGACTCCGGCAACCCATGTAAAGGATAGATTTCCTTTAAGAACAACTGGGCAACATGAACAGCATCCGCCGTCTTCTTACAAGCAATAAAATGTACCATTTTCGAAAAACGATCTACCACAACAAATATAGAATCATTCCCCCTTTGAGTTCGAGGTAAACCCAAAACAAAATCCATACTGATATCAACCCATGGTTTGGTAGGCACTGGTAACGGCATATATAATCCTGCATTCGTCGCTGTTCCCTTCGAAACCTGACAGATATGACATCTCCCCACAAACCTTTGAACCTCTTTTCTCATTGACGGCCAATAGTAAGATTGAGAAATCAAATGCAATGTACGATCACGGCCCACATGTCCTTCCTCGTGCAACTCCTTGATAATCTTCATTCTCAAACTGCTCTCTGGTATACATAATCGATTCCCCTTGAATAAGAAACCATCAACCAATGCAAATTCATCAGTATCTCCATCCTTAACTTTCTCAACGAACTTTGCAAAGTAAGGATCCTCCTCAAACAATTCTGGCAATAATTCAAATCCTGTCACCTCAATTTTCATTGTCGTTAATAAATGACTCCTCCTACTCAAAGCATCAGCTACACGATTCGTTACTCCTGATTTGTGCTTCACAACAAAAGTAAACTGCTGCAAATAGGCAATCCATGATGCATGTCTCGATGAAATCTTATCATGTCCTTGCAAATGCTTCAAAGCTTCATGGTCTGTGTAAAGAACAAACTCCTTATGGAACAGATAGTGTCTCCAATGTTTCACTGCTTGCACTATGGCATAAAACTCCACATCATACGTACTATATCTCATCTTTGCCCCTGATAATTTCTCGCTAAAGTATGCAATAGGACGCCCCTTCTGACTCAACACCCCTCCAATCCCAACCTTAGAAGCATCAGTGTGTAACTCAAATAACAACTGAAAGTCTGGTAATACAAGAATTGGTGCTGTCGTCAAAAGTCCTTTAATTTGTTCAAAAGCAAACCATGCTTCCTCCGACCAAGAAAACTGTTTCCCTTTCATACAATCAGTAATTGGAGGCATCACGCTATTGAAGTGTGGAATGAATCTTCGGTAGAATGACGCTAGCCCATGAAAACTTCTCACTTCTGTAATTGTCCTCGGTTGTGGCCAATTCCTAACTGCTTCAACTTTATTCTGGTCCACCTGTATACCTTCCTCCGAAACAACATAACCCAGAAATAAAACACTATGCGTCATAAACACGCATTTCTTCATAGCAGCATAAAATTGTTCCTCACGAAGAATAATCAGCACTTCCCTCAAATGTTGAGCATGCTCCTCCATACTCCTGCTGTATATCAGAATATCATCAAAATATACCACCACAAATTTCCCAATGAATGGTCTAAAGATTTGATTCATCACCCGCATGAACATACTAGGTGCATTTGATAAACTAAATGGCATAACCAACCATTCGTATAGACCCTCCCTGGTTTTAAAAGCAGTCTTCCACTCATCACCTGGTCTAATATGAATTTGATGATATCCGCTCTTCAAATCAATCTTCGAGAATATAGTAGCCCCACTCAACTGATCTAGTAAATCATCCAACCTCGGCATTGGAAATCTGTACCTCACAGTGATCTTATTCGATGCTCGACTGTCGGTGCACATCCTCCGCGTCCCGTCCTTCTTCAGTACTAACAAAGCTGGCACAGCACACGGACTCAAACTCTCCTACACTTGCCCCTGTTCAAGCAACTCTTCCACCTGCCTCCTCAACTATTCATGTTCCTTCGGACTCATTCGACAATGTGGTCTATGCGGTAATACTGCTCCCGGAACAAGATCGATTTGATGTTGAATGTCTCTCAGTGGCGGTAACTCCTTAAGCATCTCTTCTGGAAATACATTCTCAAATTCTTTCAAAACTGGTTTCGCTTCTTCTGTAATTTCAACCTTTTCACTGCTCTCACGCCCTATCAACAAGTACACTTCAGGTTCCTCTTCGACTTCCTTAACAAACTCCTTCAAAGATAATAAGGCTTTCAGCTCTTCAATCTCCTCCAACTTGCCTTCCTTCTGTTGTTGCTTCTTAGGAACTAAATTAATCTTAGTACCTTCAAACATGAAACTGTAACTATTAGCACGACCATCATGTTGTACTGCTCTATCAAACTGCCATGGTCTGCCCAACAACAGATGGCACACATCCATGTCTACAACATCACACCAGATTTCATCTTTGTACTTCTTCCCAATTGAAAAATTAACACTAGCTCTTCGTCCAACTTTCACTTCACCACCCTTCCTTAACCATGCTAGCTTGTATGGTTTAGGATGCTTCTCAGTTTTCAAGTTCAACTTCTTTGCTGCTTCTGTAGAGATAATATTGTCACAACTCCCAGCATCAATGACGAACTTGCAAACCTTTCCCATAATAGTGCATGTGGACTGAAATATGTTATTCCTCAACCAACTGTTTTCCTCTTCTTGCTTCGGTATTAAACAAGACCTCCTCATCATTAGATTACATCCTTCATCTCCTGACGCAATATCCTGTTCATCCTCCTCAACTGGACTAGAATAACCTTCCCCAACGTCCTCACCTTCGACTTCAGCAATCATAGTTCGTTTCTTCGGCTTCGGACATTCATTACTCTTGTGACCCACTTCCTGGCAATTGTAACACTTGAAACTGTTATTGACCTTCGTCTTCGGAACTTCATTCACAACTGGTTTACTGATAGATTTAGGAACATTAGAGCTTCCACTAACACCCTTCACTTGATTGTTGGAATTAGTAAACACACCACCTCCACGCCTTCCCTGCTTCTCCCAAGCCAACGCCTTCTGATGTGCTTCTGCTACAGATCTAGGATCAAACATATTCACCATATCTTGAATCTGCATCCTCAACCCTCCAACAAATCTAGCAGTCAGCTGTTCCTCTGTCTCCATAATGTCATTTCGAGCAATCAGTTGATAAAATTCGTCAGCATAATCATTAACAGTCTTCGTCCCTTGCCTCAGATTCTGCAATCTCTGATACATGAGTGATTGATAATTGTATGGTAAAAATGTAGCTTTCATCAGTTTCTTCATCTTCTCCCATGATTCAATCTTCGTCTTTCCCATTCTCTCCCTTGTAAGTTTAGTTTGCTGCCACCATGCCAAAGCTCTCCCCCTCAACCTAGTAGCAACCAACTTCACTCTTCTATGCTCAGGAACTTCTTTAAAGTAAAAAATCTCTTCAACATTAGACAACCAATCAATAAATTCTTTCGCTACCATTCCTCCCTTGAACTCTGTAATTTCCATCTTCATACCCGATTCCCGTCGACGATCATCATCTACCTCCCGATATACATTTCGGACTTGGTCTCGATCTCGATAATGAATGCTAGTTCTATCACCCTCTTCATTAAAGTCAGATGTATGTCTATATCGATCTCGACCATCAACATCCTTTCGATCACGCATGTCTCTTCTACTATGTCTCTCTTCATCTCGATATGGCTCATCTTCAAACTCACATGGAGTTCTTCTCTCTTCATGTCCATAATCATGGTGATCTCTCCTTGATGAAATTGATGTTTCTCTTCTCTCTCTAAAAGATTGTGGTGATACCCTCCTCGCTTCCGTAACCGATGGCGAAACTCGGTTTCCTCCATGGTTCGAGATTGGTGATCTCCTCCTTTGATTCTGATTCAAATCATTCATCAATTTCTCTAACTTTCCAATGCCTTCATCAAATTTCTCATTAATGCGTTGTTCCATTTGCTCGGCTTCTTCTCTTCTATACAACGCTTCAACATTTTGATGACGATTAGCTCTCCTTGGTGGCATGATTGAACTTTACAAGACTTCAACAAATACTTCAAAAATCTTCAACACAAGTCAAACAAGCACGGCTCCAACTCAACTTGGCTCGGCCTCAACACTTCAACACAAACCAACTTCAAACAACTTCCACACCTTGATCCAAAATGAAATGGATCGAAAGCTTCTAACTTGTTGCAACTACAAGATGAACACGATGAACACCAAACTTCAAACTCCTTGGTTCCAAGACTCGTCTTAGCTATGATTGGCTAAGTTAAGCTCTGATACCAAAACTGACGCAGCGAATATTAACAAAATGATATAGATCGATGAAAGTAGCAAACGGTGGATTGAAGATATTGAAACGCCCAAATTCGTTGATCACAAAGATACCAAATTTTAGCTTTCTTCGACACGTTGATCGCGCACGATACCGTGAAAGAAGATCTACAATTCTTCAAACCTTGATCAAGCGCACTTGATACCGTGAATTGGCTTCAACAATCGTTGAATCGAGCGCACTCGATTAACCGAAAGTGGAGATAGGAGATTACACTCAACTACCAATTTAAGATGAAAGCACACAGCAATCAACAAGAATTTTATTCAACAAAATCAACCCCCAAAAAGTTACAACACACTAGCTATTTATAGTAGTTTCACACCTTGACCCTTAAGTCGTATACGACTTACGACCCAACTTAAGTCGGCAATGACTTATCACAGCGGCGACTCAACGTACATGACTCGACACTTAAGTCATGCGCGACGTAAAACATACGGCCTATCAATTACAACACAACGCCGACTCAACTTATTTCATCTCCACATATACACATGACCGACTTACGACTCACGACTCAACTTTAGTCGTGTGCGACTTAACAACAGCGACTCAAAACACTGCTTAAAGGAAATACCGACTCACAACACTTAAACGACTTAAGGAAACATACAAATACACAACACAACGACTCATCATAGGTCGTGAACGACTTACGATTCAGAATACAACGACTCAAGTTACATCTCCAAACAGCTCC
This sequence comes from Allium cepa, assembly GCA_030765085.1. NCBI lineage: Eukaryota > Viridiplantae > Streptophyta > Magnoliopsida > Asparagales > Amaryllidaceae > Allium > Allium cepa. The sequence continues at coordinate 395,211,836 of CM060938.1, read as the reverse complement.
TTCATACGACTTGGACAGGGTCGACTTATCATGGGTCGTAACTCGCTTGCGGCTTAAAGAAACTCAAGTGTTGCCCCTTCCTTCAGCCATCTTTCCTTAGGTCGTTGCCGACCTAAGTCCTTAGGTCATTGCCGACCTAAAACCGAAGCTTCCTGCGACTTAAGACCTAATACTTGGTTAAGTCGGCACGTCTTGACTCGTGACTCTTAGGTCGCAGATGACTCAAAGCGGCTTCATTAACTCGCAGCTCCTCCTCACATGATTCCTTAGGTCGGGGCCGACCATCATTAACTCGTGAACGACTTAAGCCTTGTGCTTCCATAGGTCATGCTACATCAAATTTCTCTTTATTTTAACCTAACAGTTTATATGTCCGACACTTGAATACTCGACACGTGAGTAGCATAAATGTATCAGTGTCGACATTTAAGGGTCATAAAGTTGGATCGTTATAGATGTGGTTTGTTTATAACTTTAGTCGAATCTTTTGTTAGTACAAAGAGAATGCATGTGAAAGTACCACTGAGATGGGAACTAATAGAATAGGCCGGATATATTAGTAGACAACTTATTTGTTTGCATGCTGAAACACGTTTCTGATTGAACTATTGTATTATAGAAACAATGGATGTATTTTACAAGCTTGTCACACAGTTAACGTTGATTTATTTGACAAATTATTGTTTTTATAGCATAACACTTTGATAGTGTTATGTGTTAGAGGATATTAAGGTAATGTATTAATATAACTTTCAAGCAATTGACTATAAAGGGAACGTTGATATTGAGTCAAAGATCGCTACGGTGATTGCTTCATGACCAAATAGAGAGTGATACATATGGAGAGCATAAAAAGTGAATAAACTGAAATTAAAATCCTACTGGTTAAAGTGGTAAAAAAAAGTAGTATTGTAAAAATATAGAGCAAGACAAATGTGCAGATCAACTAAGTAGAAATTAAAATACACATATCAGAGTGTTGCTTTTTTAATAAAATTAAAAAGATAGTTAAATTTAAATAAACATTGTATTTTAAAAACAAAAAAGACAATGCAAAGAGTGCACAACTTGGTAGACAAAAGCGATAGCCTATAGTGGTCGATTGGAGTTAAATTTAAATAAACATTGTATTTAAAAAACAAAAAACAAATGCAAAGAGTGTACAACTTGGTAGACAAAAGTGATACCCCACAATGGTCAATTTTCTCCATGATTACTTCCTTTTCTTCTCGGTAGTTCTTCCATGAATCTTTTGCTTATCATGATTCAATTTTGAGTCAAAATTTGAATTATATCAGTGTTTACTGTGACATATACTTGTACGATTTACTCAGTAGTGTTTTAAAACGTGCAAATTTGAACAAATATTGTACTACCTCCATGCAAATAATTATATTATATCTATGTGAATATACGTACAAATATTGTACCACCTCCATGTAAATACTTGTGCACTATCTCCGTGCAAATATTTGTATGCTTTACTCAGTGAATATTGTTTACGTACAGTATCAGAAATAAAGCTTACAAATTTGAACGATATTCCTTTTGTACAAATATGTGCTAATATCAAGAGTCATTTGTTGAACAACATCAGCAGTCATTTGTCCAGCTCTAATATATGACTAAGTAAATTTTTCTATGTTCCTTTACTCAGTATCCATTTGTGCAGTTGCAACTCATTTTGCCTCATTTGCTGACGTCATATGGGCTATTGAGCTATCGAATCGTCTGGCTGATGCATATTGGAAATTATACTTGAAGTCATTATATTCCCTCGGTTGATTATGCCATTGTTAGAAGGTCTGAATTCAAACCAAGCTTCTAAAGGAAAATGAAAAGGATTTGAGATGGTAAAATATAGTGTTTATAATGCAACGAAATATGAGTTGCATAATAATATAAAACATATAAATTTTATTCCATGTACTTGCAATAACGATAGGGTAGTAAGAAAAATAAGAGTACATGGGTAATTTTGCAATTCAAAATTGTGAATCTTTGCGACGTTATGGAAGATATACGAGATTATGTGTTTTATAGGGTAAGCTTTTATTATGATATTCATAATCACTGATAAACAAACATATGTATGATGGCCATTAATAATTTGTTGTAAAAGAAATGCATTACTTAATCATTTGTGAAGCTACAACCAAGTAATAAATGTTGGTACTAAGGAAATGCAAAATTTATTTGGTCCCGCAAGATTGATGGAAAAAGAGATGTCAATCTTAGATCTTTCCCCAATTCAACACCTAAATCTAAAGTTCGGCTTCTATTATGTTCCATTTTATGCTTTATATTGTGTCATAGTAGCCGCCTTCTAATACAACACACTGGTACTTTTATACTCAATGCGGTAAGTCAGTAGTAAGTAGTACCTTGTCGGCTGAAAAGCTAAACATCTGTAAACTAATAAAGCACCATCAAGCAGAATTCCAGCAAGAGTTGCCACCCAGATCAAAAGGCCAGTCGTTCCTGCATTACCAAACCTTATTTTTTGAACTCAACTACTATAATTTACTACTATCAACTACAACTTGGTCTGCAGTTAACAAAAAGAAAATACACATCAAACTTCAATTTTAAAGTTAACTGCAATTATATGTTCCTACCTCCAATATAAACATCACCATTAGCTCCCCATTCTTCTACTGCATAGATTGGGCTGCATGTTTCAAAAACATACGTAACTCAAATTAGATTATATTCTACATCACACAATCAAAACATATGTATCTTCTGTAAGATATATTGTTTAATTTATGTCGTGCTTTTAGACATCAACATTCGCACCATATTTGTCAGCATATTGGTAATCACCCATTCCCTATATAAAAAATTAAAGGTACAATAGTATCAGTATAATCTTTTTCCTTTTACTGCATGTAATCCAGATTGCTGGCAAGAACTGTGCAAAATGTTGACAAAAATAATCAATAAATGAACCTTGGGCTTCCTCCCTGATTCACCAACGCCATATCTCAAGTTCATACCACCTCCAGTTCTAATATATAAAGTTTAACATAGGAACTTATAAGAAAACTAATTTTAAAACACATAGTCGTACGAAGAAGAAACGAAAGTAAAATATAATTGATAACATCATACGTAACTTTTATCCACAAACTGTGTTGATGACCCCTACTTTGAATATATTAAAACTAATGTGTTGATGATAATAGCTTTTGTGTTCTAACACATTCTATATAAACACCCAGATAGTAATCAACTCTATTAAAGCCAGTTACAGCTTCAGGATTCGACCTGATCTGTATCTAAATTAATTTATATGGACCTCCACTTCAGCAGCATGCACAAATTTCAATATATCAGACATCTTAGTTTCTCAATGAGAGAAGCCTTATCCTCATCTTTATCCAGTTATATCGCACAATCATCATTTGTTGCATTCAGGAAGGATCTAAAGGCTGGAAAACATATTCCAAACTGTATATAATGTCGTGGTACTAATATTGCATGGCCTGCAACCATAATGTTTGATTTTTATTTGTACATATTTAAACATAGATTTTGCTTATGCATGAAAATGTTATAAAAATATATTTTGTTCATATAATAACTTCTCCAACATAAGTCTGCGTCTGAGATATTTTTCTTATGCCTTCTATGTTATGCTTGCATTACTTAAGGCCAATTTAGAAACCTTATATATGTCCTTGTGATTGGTAGTACTTTACATGGTAGAAGAATCCTATCCAAGTATGAAGAGCCCAAATTTTCATGCCAGGATGTTCAAGCAAAGAATATATACAGGTCCATTGTAAACATGGTCATTATGTGAGAGTGTACAACCAAAAAAAAAACTACATGCTAATTCATTATCATTATTTGTTTCCTACAACCTCATGAATAATGGAAAAGAAACAAATGGATAATACAAAACATCTAGCTATATAATGCACTCTCATTTGAAACATATAGCAATGCTATTCAAATAGTCACATCGTAGTTATGTTCTAAAATCACATAAAGAAAAAAATATCTAGAAGCATACATGATGCATGACCTAATAAAAGAAAGAACTAAAATATTGCACTCTGGGATGAGGAAAAAGAGAGTGATTATGAAATAATATGTGTGCGTACCTAATAGGAACACCAATGGAACTTAGATCTTGTAGGCCTACTTGGATGGTTGTAACCCAGATTTTATGAAATGATCTGATGTCTAGTTTGGCATTGGTTCTCTATTATCTTCTTCTTCCTAATAAAGCTATTTATACTAAAAAAGCATCAACAAAATAAATATTTAAGCATATCTAACTTGAATTTAAAGTTACTTAGTATTATATTATTACAAAGACAAACAAATAACTCATATGGCTAGCGGAAGCAATATATTCAAAGTTAAGGCTAGCCTTGATGAAAGGTTCATATTATTTGTCCATTACAAAAGTGCAGGTCAATAGTAATGCAAATAATTTCATATAAAGTTAATAATAATTTGCATCAGAAACTGTAAGTGTTTATAACATTTTATTTCCATTTAATATAATTTTGTGCAAAAAATGTATCTTACATGAAAATCAGTAACACTTGTTATCATAGTTCTTCAGTTTGCATATTGGAAAGAGATCAACTTCGTATATTTCAGACTCTAGAGAAACCGATGAAAAAACGAGTTACACCGATTTGGATTACTTTGAATATATAGTAATAAACTAAATCGCCCATAAGTTAATATGTAATTCAAATCAAAACAACAAACAGTAATAGTGAATTTTAACACAATAGATATAGAAGTATGAATACAAAAATATGCGATTCTTACTTTTTTGGACCGTAGCAGAGTAAAAGTATTACAGATGATAGTGGGTAAAGATCGCGACTTAATTATTAGATTCGGCATATAACCCTGAAATCGTACAACCAAATAAAGAATGGCATTTATTTTACCAATCAGTGCTCCACAAAATTACCATGGTAGGAAGAGTACGGTAGTTGTATCATTTGTTGTTAGCGAGAGGGTTGAAGAGCATTGAAGAAAAATAATTGCTTCCTCATCGTTGTCTTTTTAACTTTCACTTCGATTTCTCCGTTTATGGGATAAGTTATTTTACTTTTTTTGGGATTAAGTAGGTTAAATGGCTAGCGGAGAGGGAGTGACGGTGGTAAATGTAACCGTTGATTAAGAAAATAAAAGGCATACTGCTAAACTTAATATTGACACGTGGTGAGCAAGGAAGGGGATGGATTCTCCTTTCCTATTTAAGTAATAGATTCTTGAAAGCATATCTGCTAAATGATTATTTTTACCCTTGATGTGTTTGAAATGAATACTACATCTGTTTCCTTGAATTAAGTTCTGAAGGTTTAACCATCTAGTTTTATTAATCTTTTGTGAATTTTCATTTGAAATAAACTTAACTATTGCCTCAAAATTTTTCTAACAGTAAAATAATTATTCAAGAAAATTTTGAATTTATCTAAAGAATTAATTAAAGCTTGGATTTCATAATCTAATGAAGTCCAACCGGAGACTGAGTTAAAATTGCCGCTGGTATAAGCAGCTATTTTTTCTGTTGACTTATCTGAATATTGAGACGGTTTACATTTAAGGACGACTCCTCATCCTTCTTTGCATCCATCACATTCTATAATAATATAATCTGTGGATAATGGTAATTCTAATTGCTGGAATTTTTAACTTCTTCTTTTATTTTTTGAACTAATTTAATATCTTTTGTATTAAATCTATTTTAAAGAGGACCAACTAATTTGGCCAAATTTGGTATAAATTTTCTTGCATAATTTACTAGTCCTAGAAAGGCTTGAATCTTTTTCTTGTTATCTAGTCTATCTGGAAATTCTATTATTTTTTGTGAAATATGTGGTTGTAGTTCTATTTTTCCCTTTCCAATTTCTAGACCTAAAAAAGAAATTTTTTGTTTGTATAATTTCATCTTTTTCTTTGAAATAACTAAACCATTTTCCTCAATTTCATTAAAACTTGTTTTTAAATGACATTCATTTGTTTTATATTATCACTAGCAATTAAAATATCATCAATATATACTAAACAAAAATCATATTTCTTAAAAATATTGTCCATAAACCGTTGAAACAAAGAGGGTGCTGTTTTTAAGCCAAAACTACGAACATTACATTCAAAATGTCCTTCTGAACACATAAACGCTGTCCATGGTTTGAAATATTCTTCTAACTTTAACTGATTATAACCACTTTTTAAGTCAAATTTACTAAAAATTCGTTTATCTTGTATGAGATTAATAAGAGTTTCTTTATTGGGTATGTTGTATCCATCGTCTTCAGTATTGTCATTAAGTCGTTTAGTTGTAAACAATTCTAGGTTTACCTCGTATTTGTTTAGAATGATTTCTAACAATGAATGCTGCTGATTTATGTTTTGATTCTGATCGTCTAATAAAATTTTGGTTCAACATTTCATTTATTTGTAATTTAAAATCTTTAATATCGGCTTGCGAATAATCTATATTTGCTGTTTTTATATTTAACTCTGGATTAATAATCTTAATTTTACAAACATGCTTAACTTTATTTTTGGTAACGGCATCTCCTATGAATCCTAGTTTTTCTATTCGTGGTAAAATCTGATAAGAAGTAAATTTTGTTTCCTTACCTTTTTCTAAATCTCTTATCATTTCAAAAGCAAGTGTTGCTAATGCTGATTTATATTCTTTATTTTGAAAACCGTTTTGTCTAATTTTTAGTTTTTGTAAAAAAATCTAATTCTCCTTGTCTACCACGCTTCCGAGCGAACTCTGATGTATAGTTGTTCTAATTTGTAGGTAATGTATAATTATTCTTACTAAACGTAATACTATTTTTATTGATTTTGATTGCATCTCTATAATTTAAAATAAAATCTAATCCTAGAAGAAATTCGGTGCTTTTAATTTCTTTTGATGCAATAGTACATTGCCCTAACTCGTATTTACTGCTGTAATTTCCACCAAAGTTCTTAAATTGTATAGTGGAGCTGTCAGGAATTTTATGAGTCATTTTCATCAAACTCTGATTTGCCGTTGTGCTAGTAATAACATATGTCAAGGGTATATGGTGTTGTAAAGGTACTAAAGAATGTCAATTAAACTTTTAGTACCACCTATATATACTATGGCTATTGTTTCTGCAAAGCTATTATTATCGAACCATATTTTACATGTTATTTAAGAAGGTTTGTGTTATATTTATTAGTATTCTCTGTAAATACTTCTTGTATTTCGTTATTAAAATTTTCTATGTTTTCTGTTTCTTTACTGGTTTTTCCTGGTTCGTGCAAAGAATAATCTTTTTGTTTTTCTTTCATTTTTTTATATCTATTTTAATCATTTCTAATTCTAAGTGCAACAGTTTAATTTGAGCATCATGTTTTTCTATGCTTTCTTGAAATATTGTTTTTTCATTTGTATTTTGTTTTTTGATAACTAAATCTAACTCAAAATATTCCTTTCCACGGACAAAACATATTTATATGAAGCAGAAATCACATTGAAAACGTTTATTAATTTCGATATATCTAGTACAAAAATAACAAGGAACATGGTTACTTCCTCATCCTTGTATCCAATTGTGATTAAATTCTATTTCTTTATCCTTTTCATCAGTGTATATGTGATATTATTTAAAGAACTTCCTTCTTCATTGTCTGTTCAATGCTATAAACTAATTCATTATCGTTAAAATCTTCTTCATGAACTGACTCTATCTCGCATTCACCTATCTCATCGACTAAGTTTGATCGTTGTCTAATATTCTGTCTATTAGGACATCTATTGGCTAAATGGTTTGGATCCCCACAAATAAAACAATGGCATTTTCTATTGGGTTTTCTTCATTTTATATGCCTATCTTTTTTGTATTCGTTAAACTTTTTTGATTTTCTTAAATATTTACGTGGTTTATGGTATCCATAAGCTTGAAGAGTGTAGATGGCGGTTCTACAAAATTCTCAAGCTTGTCTTTTAATTTGTTCTTGTAGAGTGGCTTCTCTACAATGTTTTTCCAATTCATCAAATACAAACATAATACGTGGTCCTATAAGTAATTTTGGTATTTTACCATATAATTCTTCCCAATTTCTATGTAATTGTCTTCCTAAGTCTCCTAGTAATTTTTTAGAATATCTAGTGCATAATTCTTCGTCCCTAGATTTCCCTGTATGAGCTATCATTGTTGCAAAGTCTTGGAAAAATTCTTTTACATATTTAAAGTCTTTTATACCTAACCGTTCTAAATTTCTTAATGCTATTTCTTGAAAAGTTGTTTGACCCTTTCCTGGATCCGTTCGTATTAACCGTAGTCTCATGAAACTGGTGAAATTGTATGGATTATTTCCTAATCGCTTTTGTTCTGTTATTGTTTCTGGACTATCTTTCTTTATCGATAAATAGATTCCTAATGCCAATGGTCCAAATGTTGTTTCTACAGTCCACATATCCATATCAGGCTTTTTTTCATTTCCTAATATCGTACTACATTTTGTTCCCAAACTAAAATTTCTTCTGGCCATAATTGTGGTGACTGGTTTTCTAATAAGAGCATGTCTCTACTGTAAAGCCTTCTATATGGTTTTCTAATTCCTTTTCCTATAAATGGACTTTCTTGATATTACCAATCGTCTACTGTTTCCCATGTTTCTCGTTCAAAGGGACCTTTTCTGTATTAACCAAGGTCTATGGGATCATTATCTAGTCGGTTTCGTTTATTAACTAGGACCATTGCTTTATATGTCATATAATTTGTATCTAAAAAGAAATCACTTAATGGTATATTTTGGCTGGCTATATCATTTATTAGGAGCATATTAAAGTATTTACTTAACGTTGTGAAAGATTCTTCATAGTCCATATTCAAATCTTGCATACAGGCTATGATAATGTTATCTGATTCTTCCCTAATGTTTTCTAAAGTAATCTTTCTATTGATTATTTCTGGGAGTGTTCTCTTAGATTCTATTTCAAAAAAATTTACTTCTAAAAATTTTCTTCTTCATAATCTATATGATAACCCAAAATGTCTTCTTCTTCATTTATATTTAATTGTTGTAAAATTTCTGTTTCTAATTCTGGTACATAATCATAAATAGGACCATCGTCCCAATTCATGTTATTAGCTTGTTCTAATGGTTATTCTGAAATTATTTCATTAAAATTATGTCTAATTGATCCTTCTAATTCGGATTCTCTGTCTGTTTCTTCTTCATTTTGTTTAAATTTATAGCTTCCAAATCTTAAGCTAGGTTTACCAAATTGATAATTGTAAATAACACGGCTTTCTGGTATTAAAATTCCTTTTTCATTTGTAACAAAGTCTTTGAGATTCCATTCAAGACCAGCTAGATCTTATAGATCAAATCTGCATGGCTCTATCATTCTAATTCCTTTGTTTGAAATGTTTTGAACAGTTCCTTCTAAATTTATTTTAAATTTCATACCAGATCTATTGCTAGACTTTCCTAAAATTCCTATGCTTATAATTAAATTATTTCCTATATAATTTTCAAATCCTTTTATTGAAAATCCTAATTTTAAATTTTTTAAATCTTTAATGGATTTTAAGATGTCTGGTACACAATAAGCTAATGCGGATTTATCGTTTAAATCTATTTCCATTCTTGATAATAATGCTTTTTCTATATTTATGGTCCAACTTTTATCTAAAACTAGTGTCAGCAATTTTGTACCTGTTCCCCTTCGTGTAAGTATTTTAATACCTATAACAATCAATCCTAGATGAAAAAATCGTTTTCCAGTATTTTTAAGCTTTTGAATAATTTCTGGGCTTAAAATATCTAATGTTACACTGTTATTAATAACTCTAATTTCTTCTTCACGTACACTTCTAATTAACGTTGTATTAATATTTGTTATTCCTGTCCGATATAGTATTCGTGGATTTAATAAGTCTAATCTAGTTGTTATTATAATGTTCTAAATTTCTATCTAAATCTACTTCTTCATCTAGTTGAATTATTTGTTTGTCTTTCTTTGTTTTAAATTTAGATAGAACACTGGATATTTCATCTTTTGGTTTACTTCTAGACGTACTACTTTCTGCTACTGTCGTACTAGGGCCTGAAAATGAGTATCTTGGGTTTAACATTATTTTCTAGGAATCCAAAATTTATATAATTATAGTGCTTTCTTTATAGGCTCAACTGTTCTTCCTAATGATAAATTTGTTAATTTTTCTGAAAGTTTGTCTAATTCTTTTCCAAATTTCTGTTTAGTATCTAGTTCTTCTAGTTTTTCTAAAATTTGCAAGTTTAAACTTATTAATATATTAAATAAATTTGGATATTCTTTATCTGATGAACTGTTTCCTGAAAATGTAGTGAAGCCTTGTTCGGGTACAGGTTTTGCTGCGTATTTATTAGATTCTTCTATTGCCTTTTGTAAAAATCTATTCATAAAATTCTTAGGCAACCAAATGTTTTACTTCGTTAACTACCTGCTCTATTTGTTTTATTTTGGCCTCAAAATCAAGAATTCTAGTTTTAAGGTCTTCTAGAATCTTTTTTGATTCAAGTTCAATAGCCTTTGGTTTATTTGTTTCTAAAAGAAATTTCAATTTCTTTATAATAGTTTTGTCTGGTAAACTACCTTTTAGCTTTAAATAACGTCTGTAAAATTTGTTCGTCTTGTAATTTGACGTAATCAAAATTTCCTACTAGCTATTTAAGAATTCTGTTTTTCTATCATGTGGATCTATCAATCGTTTCTATAGATTTTTTAACTGAATTATTACACTGTTCTAAATTATACCCTAAACTTAGAATGAAATCTGTTAAAATGTTCAACTGTTTATTTTCTTCGTGCAAAATGTGTTTAAATTCTTTATCTAATCTACAAATAAATTTATAATTGTCGATGCTAATTATAATACGATCTTGACAATTATAGCTTAAATCTAAAAATTCAAGTTTTTTAAGAGTAGAAGAATCGATTTTGAAAAACTTACAATAATCTTGAGAATATTTCATTTGTCTAATAGTGTCTTTTCTTTCCATAAAAATGATTTTCTTTTAAGAGAATTGTTATTTTATTAATTTTTAGGTTTTATATAAAGGTATTCAAATGGTTAATTAAATCTACATATTACAGGTATAATTACATGATTAATGCTCCGATTACTAATTTTTTATAGATTCATCATGTTTGATAAAGAAATGGGATTTATGCATCTATGCAACCCAAAATTATCAACTCAGAGTATTACTTTCTACTTAAGTTTTAATAATACTAGGATTAACCATGCTCTGATACCATTTTTTGGTGGAGGTCAAGGAGTTTGAGTAACTATAATATGAGGCTGATGTTGCCTGATAACTACGAGAAGGACAAGGTGAAGGCAGACTTGAAGAATGGAGTTTTGTTGGTTATAGTTCCCAAGAAGGAGGTCCAATGTAATGTTATGGATGTTGAAATTTAGTGATTAGCAGTGTACATATACTGGTGGTTTGTACAATGATGCGTTGGTCGAAATGAGTAGTTATTCATATCAGTGTATAAGTGGTAAGCGTCCCTTGTAATATGCATTTCATTTTAATGGAAGCTTCTTACCATTTTTTTGGTGGAGGCCAAGGAGTTTGAGTAACTATAATATGAGGCTGATGTTGCCTGATAACTACGAGAAGGACAAGGTGAAGGCAGACTTGAAGAATGGAATTTTGCTGGTTATAGTTCCCAAGAAGGAGGTCCAATGTAATGTTATGGATGTTGAGATTTAGTGATTAGCAGTGTACATATACTGGTGGTTTGTACAATGTTGCGTTGGTCGAAATGAGTAGTTGTTCATATCAGTGTATAAGTGGTAAGCGTCCCTTGTAATATGCATTTCATTTTAATGGAAGCTTCTTAGCTTTCTAAAAAAATGGTATCGGAGCATGGTTAATCCTAGTGTTACTAAAACTCAAGTAGAAAGTAATCCTCTGAGTTGATAATTTAGGTTTGCATAGATGCATAAATCCCATTTCTTTATCAAACATGATGAATCTATAAAAAAAATAGTAACCAGGGCACTAATCATGTAATTATACCAGTAATATGTGGGTTTAGTTAACCTTTTGATTATCTTTATATAAAACCTAAAAATTACAAAAATAACAATTCTCTCAAAAGAAAATCAAATTTTATGGAAAGAAAAGACACTATTAGACAAATGAAATATTCTTAAACATTATTGTAAATTTTTCAAAATCGATCCTTCTACTCTTAAAAAACTTGAATTTTTAGATTTAAGCTATAATTTTCAAGATCGTAGTATAATTAGCATCGACAATTATAAATTTATTTGTAGATTTGATAAAGAATTTAAACATATTTTGCACGAAGAAAATAAATAGTTGAACAGTTTAACAAATTTCATTCTAAGTTTAGGGTATAATTTAGAATAGTGTAATAATTAAGTTAGTAGAAACGATTGATAGATCCACATGATAGAAAAACAGAATTCTTAAACAGCTAGTAGGAAATTTTGATTACGTCAAATAACAAAACGAACAAATTTTACAGACATTATTAAAGCTAAAAGGTAGTTTACCAGACAAAACTATTATAAAGGAATTGAAATTTCTTTTAGAAACAAATAAACCAAAGGCTATTGAACTTAAATCAAAAAAGATTCTAGAAGACATTAAAACTAGAATTCTTGATTTTGAGGCCAAAATAAAACAAATAGAGCAGGTAGTTAACGAAGTAAAACATTTGGTTGCCTAAGAATTTTATGAGTAGATTTTTACAAAAGGCAATAGAAGAATCTAATAGATACGCAGCAAAACCGGTACCCGAACAAGGCTTTACTACATTTTCAGGAAATAGTTCATCAGATAAAGAATATCCAAATTTATTTAATATATTAATAAGTTTAAACATGCAAATTTTAGAAAAACTAGAAGAATTAGATACTAAACAGAAATTTGATAAAGAATTAGACAAACTTTCAGAACAATTAACAAATTTATCATAAGGAAGACCAGTTGAGCCTATAAAGAAAGCATTATAATTATATAAATTTTGGATCTCCAGGATATAATGTTAAACCCAAGATACTCATTTTCAGGCCCTAGTAGGATATTAGCAGAAAGTAGTACGTCCAGAAGTAAACTAAAAGATGAAATATCCAGTGTTCTATCTAAATTTAAATCCAAGATAGACAAACAAATAATTCAGCTAGATGAAGAAGTAGATTTAGATAGAAATTTAGAACTTTATAATAACAACTAGATTAGACTTATTAAATCCATGAATACTATATCAGAAAGGAATAACAAATATTAATAAAACATTAATTAGAAGTGTACGTGAAGAAGAAATTAGAATTATTAATAACAGTGTAACATTAGATATTTTAAGCCCAGAAACTATTCAAAAGCTTAAAAATACTGGAAAAAGATTTTTTCATCTAGGATTGATTGTTATAAGTATTGAAGTACTTACACGAAGGGGAACAGGTACAAAATTGTTGACACTAGTTTTAGATAAAACTTGGACTTCAAATATAGAAAAAGCATTACTATCAAGAATGGAAATAGATTTAAACGATAAATCTGCATTAGTTTATTGTGTACCAGACATCTTAAAATCCAGTAAAGATTTAAAAAATTTAAAATTAGGATTTTCAACAAATGGGTTTGAAAATTATATAGTAAATAATTTAATTATAAGCATAGGAATTTTAGGAAAGGCTAGCAACAGATCTGGTATGAAATTTAAAATAAATTTAGAAGGAACTGTTCAAAACATTTCATCCAAAGGAATTAGAATGATAGAGCCATGCAGGTTTGATCCACAAGATCTAGCTGGTCTTTAATGGAATCTCGAAGACTTTGTTACAAATGAAAAAGGAATTTTAATACCAGAAAGCCGTGTTATTTACAATAATCAATTTAGTAAACCTAGATTAAGATTTGAAAGCTATAAATTTAAACAAAATGAAGAAGAAACAGACACAGAATCCGAATTAGAAGGATCAATTAGACACAATTTTAATGAAATAATTTCAGAATAACCATTAGAACAAGCTAATAACATGAATTGGGACGATGGTCCTATTTATGATTTTGAACCAGCATTAGAAACCGAAATTTTACAACAATTAAATATAAATGAAGAAGAAGACATTTTGGGTTATCTTATAGATGATGAAGAAACTAAAAAATTAGAAGTACAAAATTTTGAAATAGAATCTAAGAAAACACTCCCAGAAATAATCAATAGAAAGATTACTTTAGAAAACATTAGGGAAGAATCAGGTAACATTATCATAGCATGTATGCAAGATTTGAATATGGACTATGAAGAATCTTTCACAACGTTAAGTAAATACTTTAATATGTGCCTAATAAATGATATAGCCAGCCAAAATATACCATTAAGTGATTTCTTTTTAGATACAAATTATATGACATATAAAGCAATGGTCCCAGTTAATAAACGAAACCGACTAGATAATGATCCCATAGATCTTGGTAAATACAGAGAAGGTCCCTTAGAACGAGAAACATGGGAAACAGTAGACGATTGGCAATATCAAGAAAGTCCATTTATAGGAAAAGGAATTAGAAAACCATATGGAAGGCTTTATAGTAGAGACATGCTCTTATTAGAAAACCAGTCACCACAATTATGGCCAGAAGAAATTTTAGTTTGGGAACAAAATGTAGTACGATATTGGGAAATGAACAAAAAGCCTGATATGGAGATGTGGGCTGTGTTAGAAACAACATTAGGACCATTGGCATTATGAATCGATTTATCGGTAAAAAAGGATAGTCCAAATACATTGTCCAAAAACAATAACAGAACAAAAGCAATTAGGAAATGATCCCTACAATTTCACCAGTTTCATAAGACTACAGTTAATAGGAACAGATCCAGGAAAGAGTCAAACAAATTTACAAGAAATAACATTAAGAAATTTATAACAGTTAAGTATAAAAGACTTTAAATATATAAAAGAATTTTCCCAAGACTTTGCAACAATGATAGCTCAAACAGGGAAAGCTAGGGACGAAGAATTATGCAACAAATATTTACAAAATTACCAAGAGACTTAGGAAGACAATTACATAAAAATTGGGAAGAATTATACGGTAAAATACCAAAATTAGGTATAGGACCACGTATTATGTTTATATTCGATGAATTAGAAAAACGTTGTAGAGAAGCCACTCTTCAAGAACAAATTAAAAGACAAGCTTGGGTATTTTGTAGAACCACCATCACACTCCTCAAGCTTATGGATACCATAAACCACGTAAATATTTAAGAAAATCAAAAAGGTTTAACGAATACAAAAAAGATAGGTATATAAAACGAAGAAAACCCAATAGAAAATGCCATTGTTTTATTTGTGACAATCCAAACCATTTAGCCAATATATGTCCTAATAGACAGAATAATAGACAACGATCAAACTTAGTCGATGAGATAGGTGAATACGAGATAGAGTCAGTTCATGAAGAAGATTTTAACGATAATGAATCAGTTTATAGCATTGTAACAGACAATGAAGAAGGAAGTTCTCTAAATAATATCACATATACACAAATGAATAAGCATAAAGAAATAGAATGTAATCACAATTGGATACAAGGACAAGGAAATAACCAGGTTCCTTGTTATTTCTGTACTAGATATCCAGAAATTAATAAACGTTTTCAGTGTGATTTCTGCTTCATAGAAATATGTTTTGTGGGTGGAAATAAATATTTTGAGTTAGATTTAGTTATCAAAAAACAAAACACAAATGAAAAATCAATATTTCAAGAAAGCGTAGAAAAACATGATGCTCAAATTAAACTGTTACACTTAGAATTAGAAATGATTAAAATAGATATAAAACAAATTAAAGAAAAACAAAAAGATTATTCTTTGCACGAACCAGGAAAAACCAGTAAAGAAACAGAAAACATAGAAAATTTAATAATGAAATACAAGTAGTATTTACAATGAATATTAATAAATATAACACAAACCTTCTTACATTAACATGTAAAATATTGTTCGATAATAATAGCTTTGTATAAACAATAGCCATAGTAGATACAGGTAGTACTAGAAGTTCAATAGGACATTCTTAAGTACCTTTACAACACCATATACCCTTGACATATGTTATTACTTGCAAAACGGCAAATCAGAATTTTATGAAGATGACTCATAAAATTCTTGTTAACTCCACAATACAATTTAAGGACTTTAGTGGAAATTACAGCAGTAAATACGAGTTAGGGCAATGTACTATTGCACCAAAAGAAATTAAAAGCACTGAATTTCTTCTAGGCTTAAATTTTATTTTAAATTATAGAGGTGCAATCACAATCGGTAAAAATAGTATTACGTTCAATAAGAATAATTATACATTACCTACAAATTATAACAACTATACATCAGAGTTCGCTCGAAAGCGTGGTGGACAAGGAGAATTAGATTTTTTACAAAAAACAACAATTAGACAAAACGATTTTTAAAGTAAAGAACATAAATCATCATTAACAACACTTGCTTTTGAAACGATAAGAGATTTAGAAAAATGTAAGGAAATAAAATTTATTCCTTATCAGATTATATCACGATTAGAAAAAATAGGATTCATAGGAGATGGAGTTACCAAAAATAAAGTTAGGCATGTTTGTAAAATTAAGATTATTAATCCAGAGTTAACTATAAAAACAGCAAATATAGATTATTCGCCAGCCGATGTTAAAGAGTCTAAATTACAAATAAATGAAATATTGAACCAAAATTTGATTAGACGATCGGAATCAAAACATAGATCAGCATTATTCATTGTTAGAAATCATTCTAAACAAAAACGAGGTAAACCTAGAATTGTTTACAACTACAAATGACTTAATGACAATGCTGAAGACGATGGATACAACATACCCAATAAAGACACTCATATTAATCTCATTCAAGATAAACGAATTTTTAGTAAATTTGACTTAAAAAGAGGTTATAGTCAGTTAAAGTTAGAAGAAGATTTTAAACCATGGACAGCGTTTATGTGTTCAGAAGGACATTTTGAATGGAATGTTCTTAGTTTTGCTTAAAAACAGCACCCTCTTTGTTTCAACGGTTTGTGGACAACATATTTAAGAAATATGATTTTTTTTAGTATATATTGATGACATTTTAATTGCTAGTGATAATATAAAACAACATGAATATCATTTTAAAACATTTTTTATTGAAATTGAGAAAAATGGTTTAGTTATTCAAAGAAAAAGATGGAATTATACAAACAAAAAATTTCTTTTTTAGGTCTAGAAATTGGAAAGGGAAAAATAAAACTACAACCACATATTTCACAAAAAATAATAGAATTTCCAAACAGATAAGATAACAAGGAAAAGATTCAAGCCTTTCTAGAACTAGTAAATTATGCAAGAAAATTTATACCAAATTTGGCAAAATTAGTTGGTCCTCTTTATGGGAAAATTTAAAAAAACGGAGAAAGTAGATTTTAGAAGATATTAATTAGTTCAAAAAAATAAAAGAAGTTAAAAAATCCAGCCATTAGAATTGCCATTATCCACAGATTATATAATTATAGAATGTGATGGATGCAAAGTAGGATGGGAGCTGTCCTTAAATGTAAACCGTCTAAATATTCAGATAAGTCAACAGAAAAAATAGCTGCTTATACAAGCGGAAATTTTAACTCAGTCTCCAGTTGGAGTTCATTAGATTATGAAATCCAAGCTTTAATTAATTCTTTAGGTCAATTTAAAATTTTCTTGAATAAAGGTTTTACTGTTAGAAGAGATAGTGAGGCAATAGTTAAGTTCATTTCAAATGAAAATTCAAAAAAGTTTAATAAAATTAGATGGTTAAACCTTCAAAACTTAATTCAAGGAAATGGATATAGTATTCATTTCGAACACATCAAGGGTAAAAATAATCATTTAGCAGATATGCTTTCAAGAAAATTATTATCTATTTTTGATGTTTCAACAATATTTGTCTTTGGATCAGAAATTAGGCAAACAGCTAAGTCAAACGTCTCAACAAACGAGTAAAGGCGAAGAGCCTCTAGTAGAAATGAAAGATAGAAGAAAGGTTGTGGATGTAAAAACCTTACTGTTACCAGTTAAGGTTGAAGCACCATCAAGTAACTCAACAGATAATAAAACAATGGGTGGTAATTCCCCAATAGTATCTCCAGCTGCAAGTCCAGTTAGATCACCAATATATAATCAAACGACGACGAGTAATATCCCGTGTGTAACGACCCATAAAATTTAATAATTTTTAATAAATAAATAGGTAGAGAATAAAACGTATAAATTAATAGGTAGAGAATAAATAGTATAAATTAATAGGTAGAGAATAAATAGTATAAATAAATAGGTAGAGAATAAATAAAACGTATAAATTAATAGTTAGAGAATAAATAGTATAAATTAATAGGTGGAGAATAAATAGTATAAATTAATAGGTAGAGAATAAATAGTATAAATTAATAGGTAGAGAATAAATAAGTAACCTATAAATTAATAGGTAGAGAATAAATAGTATAAATTAGTAGGTAGAGAATAAATAGTATAAATTAATAGGTAGAGAATAAATAAGTAACGTATAAATTAATAGGTAGAAATAAATAGTATAAATTAATAGGCAGAGAATAAATAGTATAAATTAATAGGTAGAGAATAAATAAGTAACATATAAATTAATATGTAGAGAATAAATAAGTAAAGTATAAATTAATATGTAGAGAATAAATAAGTAACGTATAAATTAATAGGTAGAGAATAAATAATTAATGTATAAATTTAGATACGTTACTTTTTGTATAAATTTAACGTATCTTGTACTAACTATATGAAAAAAAATATAAGAACAACACATATATATATTGCCCATGATAAGCATATCTTTCCTTCTTTTTTTCATTCTCTGGAAAAAACTCTTCCCCTCATTCCTCTTTGCTCCACGCGTTCACCACATGCTCGATTACCCACAACTGTTTCCTCTCTTCTTTCATTCTTTATATGTAAGTATTTCTTTATATATTATACCTATTTCTTATACTTGCAGCTTTATATATATTCAAGCATACGAAAGGTTTGTTAAAACATAGATTTATATGTATATTTTATTTTATACAAGATTTCAAGTATCCTGGTGAGTTGTTTTAGAGCGTATATATATAATCTGCTTGGTTATTTTAAGTTTTTATTTATAAGTTTGAAATAGATTTTCGTAACACATATTTATTTTTGGGTATGTATATATGATTTCTGCATATTTGGATAAGTTTATGTTGTACAAATTATTATATATATTAGTTGTTTGTGTTAGGTATATGCAGGCTATATGGTTTCTGCATATAAAATATATAGCTTTTATAGTATTATTATATATTTTGGCAGAGTATATATTTATACAAAATATGTTTTGTTAACAGCTTGGTATGTTATGTTTATAAAATATGTTATGAAAAAAAAGGATTTTTGGTATAAATGATTTATGTCAGTTTTCCAATGTAAATGTTAGTAATATATGAGTTTGACAGTGTATATATATTAGTAGAAATGACATTTTGTGTGTATATAAAGTTTACATAAGTTTGATATGTTATTCTTCAATATGTCTGTTTATATAAATCGGTTTTTGTTTTATATATATTATTATTATATGATATGTATAGTAAGACTAAGTTAATTTTTAATATGTACTGTGTACATAATTTATTGTTGTTTAAGTATATAATGTATTTTGATTATTTTTTTAAAATGGCCACAGCCTTTATTAGCTTACATATTTTAACTTGCATAGGTTCTATTTAGTATATAAAGTAAGTTATTTATATACTATATGGTTTATATAAAATTTTATGATATATGTTAATACGAGTTATTATATATATAAAGTTTATATTATATGAGTTTAAGATAGCTGTATTTTGAACATCTGGTGCGTCACATATATATATTGTATCTAGGCTGCTTTGTTTTATCATTCTATATTTTACTATTTTAAGATGAGTATATATCATATATTTGTTATACAACTGGTTGTATAGGATGTTGTGAGTCAGTAGTTAGTTTTATTGACGTTTTGAAATTTTTTTAAGCACGTATGAATATATATGTATATTTATAACTATAATATGTTTCTGGTTATATAAGAGTTAGTTCAGTTTATACATGAGCAGTCTGTGTTTATGCCCATATTTTAGAAACAATAGTCAACTTTTGTTCTTTTTGGTTGATATAGGTTATCTACAGTATTATATTTATACTATTTTGGATTTAAGATGATTCTATAAATATTCTACTTTGTAAATTATTTTAATACACATATATAATTTGGAAATTTATATAGGTTGAATATAATATGTTATTCAACGTAAAAATATGGATGGTTTAAATTATATATATAACATTTAATATATATAGAAATAGTTATATATTAAAAAAAGTTTTCTTTTAGGTATTCATATTTAAACATTTATTTTATCTGTTTGAGAATATATATATATATATATATATATATATATATATATATATACTAGTTATATAAGTTAGTATAAAGGTGTTAGTATATATTTTTTTTAAGTGTATGTTGATTTAAAAAAAATGTAAGCTTGATTTATTTATTTATTTATATGTTTGAAAAACATGTAAATTAAATTTGTGATGTTTGAACTTAGAATATAAATTTCATATGTGTATATATAGTTATAGGTGGCTATAAAAGTTCGCTTATACCATTTATCTTCATCGTTCCAGTTCTGATCTGATCCGTTTCATCAATTCGAGCCAATCAGTTTTGGTCGTTGAATTCATGCCGATTTTGCTTTGCTTGGATTTGAAATTTAATTTCAGTGTCTGTATCAGTGTGCGTATCCGTGTCTCCTTCTATATTCTCTAGCCTCGAAAGGTAAGCAATCACTCACGATTAACTTTTTTTATTCATTAAATTTGATTTCAATTGAAACGACAATTGAAATATGCTGCTGTAGTTATTTAAATTTGTTATATATGCTATTATCTGTAACTGTTCACCTGCGGGATATGACACCATATCCTGTTGTTTATATTATATTGTTATTGATGATATATGCCTGTTATTTTATTGTATTTTCTGTTATCACTCTGCAAGTTCCCTGTAGTTTAGAAATCACTATGGGTTGAAATGATACATACCCGAACAGACTTTAGAATAGGAGAAAATCAATATGGGTTGAAATGATAAACCTAAGCGATTTTCATTTAATTGAATTTGGGATTACGCGTTGAAATGATATACACCCGTATATATTTAGTATACGGATTGAAATGATAAATATCTGTAGCACTTGACTATATGATAGGAAATATATACAGACACCGTTGGTCCATATAAATATTTTGAAAATAATTTCTATAATTTTGGAAAGAAATATATGGTTTAACAAATTTGATTCTTAAGATATTATATAAATGAAAATTGTATATATAGATTTAGTAGTAATATTTGATTTAAATTAGATTGATTTAATACATATAATATGGTTAAGTATTTATGTAAATCTATATTTCAAATAGATTCTCTTGTAATAAATTGAATAATTAAGATTGGGAGATAAATTTGGGTTTATAAAAATGGTATTTAAATAAGGATTTATTTAATTAAATCGATTTGAAATTTTTGAATGAGAAATTTAAAGGGTATGATTTTATAACTGGATTTTTGATTTAAGTGATTTAATGAATATTTCACGTTTAAATAAATTAAAGAAAATATTGAGTAAAATGTAATTTAAGGTTACTTAAATAATATTGAATCTAATAAGGGAGTATGTCAAGACTAAATAATAATGAGGTTAAATCGAGATCTATATGAAACTGCTATATAGAACATTTAAATATTAAAGCCTTGAACTATATTGGAATTTTAAATGGTTTATGTTGAGATTCAGATCTGTATTTGAAATCAACGTAGTTGAATTTGTTATTTAGAAACTAAATTGAATTAAAATGAAAATTTAGGTTGAACTAAATTTGAATTTATTATTTAGAAAACTAAATTGAATGAAAATTTAGATGAAACGTTGAATACTTAAAGTTTTGAAATATATGGAAATATAAAGGGGTATTTGTGATTATAAATCCGAATTTGAGATCGATAAAATTTAAGTGGTTATTTTAGAAATTGAGTTGAATTTAAATTGATAAATTGAGATTGAATCTAAATTGAATGGAAAGGTCGGGTTGATGTTGGAACGATTTGTTAAGTTGAGGAAATTGAAAATACTTTACTGTATAAATTATTTAATATATATAAATACTATTTTGGGAAATATAGAGATATTTGAAGTGAAAATGAGATTTGGTTTTGAAGTATAAATTAAGCTGAAATGACCACGGTGATATAGTGTATATTTCTACCTTGTAGAAAGTTCCACGGACCCTTAGAGGTTGGTTATCTCAAACATCCTTTAAGTTATTAGTATTTCAGTTGATATTTCACTTGAGTTGGATTTATTGATATAAGAATGTTAATCCCGACTCGAGTGTTTTGTGTTTTGCTTTACGCTCGGGTCAGACAGAGTGATACAGCATTTGAGACTCGGAGTTCGGAGCTTCATTTGGAAATCCAACTATCGATTCAGATTCCAGCCTTTCCAGTTGATTGGTTCAGAGAAGTCATTTGTTGCATTGGAGACTTCACTGCATTTAAACTATTCGGTTGTATTTTTCTAACTCTGATGTATATGGTAGCTTCATGAACTACTATTCTTTATCTATTCCGCGACATTATATTACTCTGTGATCTGTGATTTGATTTATTTACTGTATATTTTAAGTTTTTCCAAATTTTAATTAACAATTCAGTATTTTGAATTATTCAAGTCGGATATGTATGGTTTTATTGTCGATTTGAATGGTCCAAAATAGCGGGTCGTTACAGTTGGTATCAGAGCTTTGGCTCTAGGCAAAACTTAGCATATATGGTAAATTTATTTACAGAATCATTTTCGCTCGAGTGAATCCCTTCCTTTTGACTCGATTTCCTTTGAATTTTGGAATGTCTCTCGATTCCGAAATTCATTCTGTCTCTCCCTATTTATAGTCGTTTGATTCCGGAGTATCCCATAACTCCACTGAATGATTTGTAAAGGGGGTGAAAACACCTTTTCAATTGGCATTGACTCGCCGAAGATTTCTGTATCCTCGGTTTACGATGCTGATATATCTTCTTATGCCGAATTCTATATCTCTGGCGATCGAGTGTCGAATTGCCTCAGAATTTTACACCGATCTAATTTTGGAATCACGGTTGACCGGTAAAGGTCGCCCGTGATTTATAGAAGTATATCCATCTTCTATTTTTTAATTTAATTATCTCATCTTCGATCGAGTCTATCTTCGAATCAGGATTCTATTGATTGGAGTTCCTCTAAATTAAATTGCTATCTTTGTTTTGAAATCCATTCTTGAATCATCCTTTGAAAATCGGGTTTTGTTTGTATTTTTGAAATTGTTTGTACCGAAATTTTATTTTGATAACTATGATTTTTTTTATGTATATAAAAGTGAAAATGTTTTCGTTAAGGATTATATACCTATATATATAGAGAAAATAAGAAACGTTATTCTATATAAAAAGGATTTGAAAGGATTTGAAATTTTGAAAAATTATAAGAAATTGATTTATATAAAAATGATTTATAACTGTAGAGTTAAATTTGAAATTCGAGAATTGAATTCCGGTATTTCGAAATTGGTTTTAAGATTTTGGAAAATATATAAAAAAAATACGATTTAAAAGTATTTTTCTGAATAAGAAATGTTTCAAACGAGTTCAAATGAATTCCAATAATTTTGAAGAAATTTCAAAGAAGTTTTCAAGAGAATAGAAGTCCCGAACTCACTTATGTCGCTGGAAAATAATTTCGGTGATGAGTGCACGCATCATCGACATTGATTTTCGAGCTTCAGAGTGGAGGAGAGACCACTTTAATAGCTTCGCTATGCAAGTGATTTTGTAAAACCGTTTTTGATTTCAAATTCCGAAGTATAATTTGATATTTTAGAAAGATATAAGTATATATTTGAAACAATTTAAAATGAGACCGGTGTTCAGTCCTTGAGTTTCGGATTTAATAATTGATTTATTGATTTATTGTTGATTTTCAACTCTTGAATTGAAAATTTGATTTCCCTAACTATTTTGAATGTTCAAACACTTCCGAATCGAGATTAAATTTTCAAAGCTAAGAAATTTCGAAGTGTATAAAATGTTTGATAAAGAATATAAATTTAGTTTTGAAATGTTTTGAAAAAAAATAGTTGAATAATGGTTTTCAGAAAGGTGAATTGGATATTTCACACAGAAATAGATAGTTTAAACGTTTTTTTAAAAGAAGGGATAATTATAAATTTGGAAACCATTTTGAGTATAATTGATTTTGGGAAAATATTTGGTTTTGAAATTAAATTGGAATTAAAAACCAGTACTTATATGGTGATTTTTGGAAATGAATTGGTTTGACTTGAATTATTTTAATTTGGAAAATGGGATAATTTTCTAAACCTATTCTTTTGGGAACTTTGAAATTTAGATATTTAATTTGGAAGAAAATTTGGTGAAATCATATATGATTTTGAAACTGAATTGATATTGAAATGATTTGAAATTGGAGAACCTTATATTATTAAGCACTTGATTTGGGAGTAGTCGAACTTATATAAAATGGATTGTATAAGTATGAAGTTGATTTGAAATCTATTGATTTGAAAGGCACTCAATTTGGAAAGATTTTATATAATCGAAGTCTATATAAGTATGATTTGATCTACTATTGATTTGGAAAGTATTCGATTTGGGAAAAATGGAATCCTATATATATGGACTTTATATAAGTATGATATTTGAAAGTGATTTGAAAAGGTACTATATGATATATATTTTCGAAGTAAAGATATGGAAAGTGCCTTCTGCTTGATATCCGCTTTGTGGCCACATCGTGGATTCATTCTATCGATATTATTCTCTCTGATTTTTGGTTTTCCGGATGTAATACTCGAGTGTTCCCACCGTGGCGTAACCCATGGTTTTTTTTTTCTCTCGCGACTGCATAGCATAATTGCCTGGTTGAGTTTGGCCTTAGGGGTACGGATTGTTTCCTGGGGGATCCAGGCATAACCATTGTGTGTCTTGCAATCTGTGTAGGTCGCGAATAGTAGCGAAACTGCCTGGCTGAGACAGCCTAGGGGTACGGATTGTTTCCTGGAGGACCCACGCGTAACCATTGTGTATCCTGCACTCTACTAGTCATCATGGCGTAACTCGTAGGGCTGAGAAAGCTTACGGATACGGATTGTTTCTTGGGGGATCCAGGCGTAACCATTGTGTATCTGCGAACCATGGTCGGACAAAGGTTTTGGTTTGGTTGTTTTGTTTGGATTGTACTTTCCATATCTGTTTTAAAGGTTTTTCAAGTATTTTCACTAGATGTTGAAACAAGTCTACTAGGTACTTGAAAAATTCTAGCTTTGCGCCTGATCAACGCATGACCAGAGTCTGCAAGAACGAGGATAAATTTGTTGAATCATCGAGTTATAAAAGTATTTTCGAAAGGAAAATCTATTTCGATATAATAGTATTTTATTATAAAAGTATTATTATAAAGGTATTTATTATAAAGGTATTTTTCCCAACAAAGAAATTTTGTGTTAATATTTGAGATTGAAACTCTTATGGTTTGAAATTTACGAATCGTGCCTGATTCTATTATTTGAATCTACCTTATCTTCTCAGCTTTAGTTGTTCACCTATATTCCGTTTCTAGAATCTACCTTCCTTTCCTTTTTGAATATAATTTTTTAAATATTGCTTATCTGTATACTACATTGGTTAATAGAAAATTTTAGTGGTATAAATATTTTTGAACTTATTAGTTAAACAAAACATATTTAAAGAAAATGATTATTAATTTATTGATAATATTTGAAAAGTATCTTGAGATAAATTAAAAATTTCATGAGTTATGGATTTAATGTTTTCAAATAGCTTCTTTAAATATAACTAATGATGTAAATAATTGTTTTCAAATAGTTTTCATATACTTATAAAGGTGTTATTTAAACATATAAATGGTATTTATAAAGGAAGCAAGAAGTTTTACAAATGGGTTTTGAAAAGTATGAATATCTCAAGTAAAATTTATATAGTTAAATCAATTATTTACCCCTGACTTTCAATCTACTTTTATTTCTGGTTGTTCTATTCTCCTACCTCTTTCCTTTTCGGGGACGAAAAGTTTTGAGTGGGGGAGAGTGTAACGACCCATAAAATTTTAATATTTTTTAATAAATTAATAGGTAGAGAATAAAACGTATAAATTAATAGGTAGAGAATAAATAGTATAAATTAATAGGTAGAGAATAAATAGTATAAGTAAATAGGTAGAGAATAAATAAAACGTATAAATTAATAATTAGAGAATAAATAATATAAATTAATAGGTAGAGAATAAATAGTATAAATTAATAGGTAGAGAATAAATAGTATAAATTAATAGGTAGAGAATAAATAAGTAACGTGTAAATTAATAGGTAGAGAAAAAAATAGTATAAATTAATAGGTAGAGAATATGATGCAGCACGATCTACAGAAGTTCAGAGGTTAGGTCATTCACAAGATAATGAAGCTTCGGTTCTAACTCTTAAGTCGTGCACGAGTCAAGAAGTTTCGGTTTTAACTCGTAAGTCGGGCACGAGTCAGCCTAAGGAGTCATATGGGAAAGAGCTACGACCTAACCAAGAAAGTGAAAAGAAGTTACGAATTAAGGGCTTAAGTCGTTCGAGTTTGATGAGTCGTACACGACTCAACGACTCATCTATAAGTCGTCTACGACCTAACAATTCAAATGAAGAGGAAATACGACTCGATGGGAGTCTAAATCGTTCTGGATTGATGAGTCGTACACGACCTAACTGCATGGCTATGAGTCGTCCACGACTCATCAAGAAACAAAGAGAAGTTCCAGTAATTGAAGGCCATAAGTCGGAGACGGGTTACGACTTAGATAAGTCGCTCGAAGATAAGCCGTAGGGAGATGAATCGTTCAGAGATAAGTCGTTGGAGATGAGTCGCTCAGATTTAGGTCGTTGGACCTTGAGTGGTGATGCATATGAGATGAGTCGCTTGATCCATGAGTCGTTAAGCCTTTGTGCTGAAGGGTTAAGTCGTGACTGTCTTAAGTCGTAAGTCGTCCAGGGTCATTATGTCTTAAGTCGTTGAGGAGGTATGCCGCAAGAAGCTCGTGATGTTTGAGTCGTACGAGTCTTAGGTCGTAAGCCAGGTCATGCTAAGTCGCGAGTCTTGAGTCGTGTACATATGCGTGTGTTGTAATAGAGGAGTCTAGTACCTGTTAGGTCGGCAACGACCTAGATGAGTCGTAAGTCGGTTTGGTGAGTATGTTGTAATGTAGTTACTATGAGTCGTTGTATCTATACTATTGTGATGAGTCGACAGCGACTTAGTTATGTCGTAAGTCGTATACGACTTAAGGGTCAGGGTCAAAAACTCTATAAATAGCGAGTGTGTTGTACATTTCTGGGGGATTGATTTTTGAATAAAATTTCTTGTTGATTGTTGTGTGCTTTCTTCTAAAATTGGTAGTTGAGTGTAATCTCCTATCTCCTCTTTCCGTTAATCGAGTGCGCTCGATTCAACGATCGTAGAAGCCGATTCACGGTATCTAGTGCGCTAGATCAACGTACGAAGAATCGTAGATCTTTGAACACGGTATAGTGCGCTATCAACGTGTTTGAGATAGCTAAAATTCAATATCTTCGGATCAACGAATTTAGGCATTTTGGTATTCATCAATCCACCGATTGCTACTTTCACCGATTGAAGTTTATTTTGATTAATCCGCTGCGTCAGTTTTGGTATCGGAGCCATACTTAGCCAATTATAGCTAAGTTGATTCTTGGAGCCAAGTATTTGAAGTTTGAAGTTGGAGTTCATCGTGTTCATCTTGAAGTTGCAACAAGTTTGAAGATTTTGATCCATTTCATTTTGGATCTAGAGTTGAAAGGGTGTTTGAAGTGTTTGAAGGCCGAGCATAACATCGTGCTAAGTATAGGCCGAGCATCAGTTTCTGGTATCATTGTTTGAAGTCGTGTAGTGGTATAGCCGAGCCAAGGAGTTTTGTGCGAGCTAGTGGTGTTAAGCCGTGCATTGTTTGGCTTGTGTTGGAGAGTTTTGAAGTCCTTTTGAAGTTTTAAGTTGTGAAGTATTTGAAGTTTTTGAGAAGTTTTCAATCATGCCGCCAAGGAGAGCTAATCGTCATCAAAATGTTGAAGCGTTGTATAGAAGAGAAGAAGCCGAGCTTATGGAACAACGTATTAATGAGAAATTTGATGAAGGCATTGAAAAGTTAGAGAAGTTGATGAATGATTTGAATCAAACTCAAAGGAGGAGATCACCAAACTCGAACCATGGAGGAAACAGAGTTTCGCCATCGGTTATGGAAGCGAGGAGGGTATCACCGCATTCTTTTAGAGATAGAAGAGAAACATCAATTTCATCACGGAGAGATCATCATGACTACGGACATGAAGAGAGAAGAAGTCAACGTGAATTTGACAATGAGGCGTATAGAGATGAAGAGAGACATAGTCGAAGAAGCATGCATGAACGAAGGGATGATAATGGTCGAGATCGATGTAGGCGTACTTTTGATTTTGATGAAGAGGGTGATAGAGCTAGCATTCATTATCGAGATCGAGACCAAGTTCGAAATTCTTATCGGGATGTAGAGGATGATCGTCGATGGGAATCGGTTATGAAGATGGAAATTCCAGAGTTCAAAGGTGGAATGGTAGCCGAAGAATTTCTTGATTGGTTGTCTAATGTAGAAGAAATCTTTGATTTCAAGGAGGTTCCGGAGAATCGAAGGGTGAAGTTAGTTGCTACAAGGTTGAGGGGGAGAGCTTTGGCATTGTGGCAGCAAACTAAACTTACAAGGAAGAGAATGGGAAAGTCAAAGATTGAATCATGGGAGAAGATGAAGAAGTTGATGCGAGCTACATTTTTGCCTTACAACTACCAATCACTTATGTACCAGAGGTTGCAGAATCTGAGGCAAGGGACGAAGTCTGTTAGTGATTATGCTGATGAATTTTACCAACTCATTGCCAGGAATGATATTATGGAAACGGAAGAACAGCTAACTGCTAGATTCATTGGGGGATTGAGAATGCAGATCCAGGACATGGTTAATATGTTTGATCCAAGATCTGTTGCAGAAGCACATCAGAAAGCGTTGGCTTGGGAGAAGCAAGGAAGGCGTGGAGGTGGTGTGTTTACTAATTCCAATAATCAAGCGAAGGGTGTTAGTGGAAGTTCTAATGTTCCTAAACTTGTTACAAAACCAGTGGTGAAAGAGGCTGAGAAGGCGAAGGTTAGCAGTGGTTTCAAATGTTATAATTGTCAGGAGTTGGGTCACAAAAGCAATGAATGTCCGAAGCCGAAGAAGAGAGCAATGGTTGCTGAGATCGAGGATGATGGTGAGGAGGCAGAATGTTCAAATGCACCTTATGTTAAGGAGGAAGAAGAATTGTCTGGAGATGAAGGTTGTAATCTTATGATGAGAAGGTCATGTCTTACACCAAAGCAAGAGGAGGATTCTAGTTGGTTGAGAAGCAATATTTTTCAGTCGACATGCACTATTTTGGGAAAAGTTTGCAAGTTCGTTATTGATGCTGGGAGTTGTGATAATATTATCTCTACTGAAGCAGTAAGGAAGTTGAACTTGACAACTGAGAAGCATCCTAAACCGTACAAGCTAGCATGGTTGAGGAAGGGTGGTGAAGTGAAGGTATGTCGAAGGGCTTGTGTGAATTTTTCTATTGGGAAGAAGTACAAAGACGAAATTTGGTGTGACGTTGTAGACATGGATGTGTGTCATCTGTTGTTAGGCAGACCATGGCAGTTTGATAGAGCAGTGCAACATGATGGTCGTGCTAATAGCTATAGTTTCATGTTTGAAGGTACTAAAATCACTTTAGTTCCCAAGAAGCAGCAACAGAAGGAGAGCAAGCTAGAGGAGATTGAGGAATTGAAAACTCTGTTGACTTTGAAGGAGCTTGTTAAGGAAGTTGAAGAGGAGCCTGAAGTCTTTTTGTTGATTGGGCGAGAGTGTAGTGTAGAGGTTGAAATTCCAGAAGAAGCAAAGCCAGTTTTGAAAGAATTTGAGGATGTATTTCCAGAAGAGTTGCCTAAAGAGTTACCGCCACTGAGAGACATTCAACATCAAATTGATCTTGTTCCGGGAGCAGTTTTACCACATCGACCACATTATCGAATGAGTCCGAAGGAACATGAGGAGTTGCGAAGGCAAGTAGAGGAATTGTTAGAACAGGGACGTGTTCAGGAAAGCTTGAGTCCTTGTGCCGTGCCAGCCTTGTTGGTGCCGAAGAAGGATGGAACATGGAGAATGTGTACCGATAGTAGGGCTTTGAACAAGATTACTGTTCGCTACAGATTTCCTATGCCGAGGTTGGATGACTTGCTAGATCAGTTGAGTGGGGCTACTATCTTTTCGAAGATTGATCTGAAGAGTGGTTATCATCAGATTCGAATTAGACCGGGAGACGAATGGAAGACCGCATTCAAGACGAGAGAGGAGTTATATGAATGGTTGGTTATGCCATTTGGTTTATCAAATGCACCTAGTACATTCATGCGGGTGATGAATCAAATCTTTAAACCATTCATGGGGAAGTTCGTGGTGGTTTATTTCGATGATATTCTGATATATAGCAGGAGTATGGAGGAGCATGTTCAACATTTGAGGGAAGTGCTGATTATTCTTCGTGAGGAACAATTTTATGCAGCTACGAAGAAATGTGTGTTCATGACGAGAAGTGACGCAGCGGATTAATCAAACAAAACTTCAATCGATGAAATGTAGCAATCGGTGAGTTGAAGATACCAAAATGCCCAAGTTCGTTGATCCAAAGATACCGAACTCTAGCTATCTCAAACACGTTGATAGCGCACTATACCGTGTTCAAAGATCTACGATTCTTCGCACGTTGATCTAGCGCACTAGATTCCGTGAATCGGCTTCAACAAACGTGGATTCGAGCGCACTCGAATGACGTAAGTGGAGATAGGAGATTACACTCAACTACCAATTGGTATGAAAGCACAAAGCTAACAAAAGAGAGTTTTATTCAAAAATCAACAACCTCAAAATGTACAACACACGCGCTATTTATAGCTTTCACAACTCAACACACACAAACCCTCACCTGACTCTTAGGTCGGCGACGACTTACGACCTAACTTAGGTCGCGGCCGACTCAACACAAGGCAGCTCAACTCCAGAACGACTCAACCCTGGCCGACTTAACAAGCACGACCTTCATACATCATCATATGACCTTAAGACGACTCACCATAGGTCGTATGCGACCCAACACTTCATATACATGACCGACTCAACATTACCCCTAGGTCGGTAACGACCTAAAATACAACACTCACAACCCATAGGTCGGTAACGACCTAAAATGCAACACGATCCACTACATACCGACTTAAAACTCACGACATACGACTTACAACATACAACAGTACACGACTCATCACAACAAACGACTCACGACTCATACTAGGTCGGCAACGACCTACGACTCACGACTCATAACTTCAGCGACTCAACATCCTTCCTTCGACTCAAGCTCCCATCAGTTGAATCCTTCTCCTTCTTGATGCTATCTCGGTCACGACTTATGGATACGTTGTTAAGTCGTGTACGACTCATCAAGTATGCACACTCCAAGTTTCCCTTGAGTCGTAACCCTGTTCCATTATCCCGTATACGACTCAAGCTCGCACGACTCAAACCCGATGCCTCTTTTATGCGGTTCAAATTGTTGTTAACTCGAAACTTGCTATCCCGTGCACCATTAAGTCGGAAACGACTTAACCCTGCCTTCCTAAGTCGCGTACGACTTAACCTCTCTATGAGTCGTGTACGACTCATCCTTGTTAGAAATTTTGGTTGCATTTCTTCTCTGTTCTGAGCTGCATCATCCTCCCCTGGTTGAGAAAAATTCGACCTCGAATTTGTAAATTCTTCCTCAACCATCTCACCTCCATGATATGGAATTAAATGTTTGACGTTAAAAACATCAGAAGTATAAACATCATCTGGTAACTTTAATCGATAAGCATTCTCATTGATTTTCTTCAAAACTTCAATTGGACCAATTTTTCGTGCCTTCAACTTGTTATAAGCACCCACCGGAAAACGATCCTTTGTTAATACGGCATAAACCAAATCACCTTCTTTAAATTCAACATTTCGACGTTTCAAATCTGCAGACTTCTTATACTTCTCATTCGATTTCTCCAATCGTTCCTGAACGATTTTATGACATTCAGTCAGCTCATCAACAAAATCAGCAGCTCGTTTAACTGTTCTCTTTGACTGTGGTACAACTGCTAAATCCAACGGCCCCCTAGGTAAACTTGAATAAACAATCTGAAACGGACTGAATCCTGTGCTACGATTTACTGCATGATTATGAGCAAATTCTGCCTGGCATAGCTTCATGTCCCAACTTCTCAAATTATCCTGTACAAGACAACGCAACAAATTCCCCAATGACCTGTTAACAACTTCTGTCTGTCCATCAGTTTGTGGTTGATAAGCACTACTAAATTTCAGTTTCGTTCCCACCATCTTCCACAAACTCAGCCAAAAGTGACTCAGAAAACGAGTATCTCGATCAGAAACAATAGATTCTGGTAAACCATGAAGTCGATAAATCTCCTTGAAAAATAACTGCGCTACTCGAACTGCATCTGCTGTCTTCTTGCAAGCAACAAAATGTGCCATCTTCGAAAACCTGTCCACCACAACAAATATCGAATCATTTCCCCTTTGAGTTCTCGGCAAACCCAAAACGAAATCCATGCTGATATCAACCCATGGCTTAGATGGTACTGGTAATGGCATATACAACCCTGCATTCGTTGCTGTCCCCTTTGAAACTTGGCAAATATGACATCGCTCCACGAACCTTTCAACCTCTTTTCTCATCGACGGCCAAAAGTAAGACTGCGAAATCAACTGCAAAGTACGATCACGGCCCACATGCCCTTCTTCATGTAATTCCTTCACAATCTTCATCCTCAAACTACAGTCCGGTATGCATAAACGATTCCCTTTAAACAGAAAACCATCAACCAACATGAATTCATCGGTACTCCCATCCTTCACTTTCTCCACATATTTCACAAAGTAAGGATCTTCTTCAATAATTTCTGGCAACATTTCAAACCCGGTCACTTCAACCTTCATTGTCGTTAACAAATGACTCCTCCTACTTAAAGCATCAGCTACTCGATTCGTCACCCCAGATTTGTGTTTTACGACAAAAGTAAACTGCTGTAAATATGCAATCCACGATGCATGTCTTGCTGAAATTTTATCCTGTCCCTGTAAATGCTTCAATGCTTCATGATCAGTGTAAAGAACAAATTCCTTCTGAAATAAGTAATGTCTCCAATGCTTAACAGCCTGAACAACAGCATGAAATTCAACGTCATATGTACTGTATCTCATCTTTGCCCCTGACAGTTTCTCACTAAAATAAGCAACTGGCTTTCCATTCTGGCTCAGAACTCCTCCAATACCAACCTTCGAAGCATCAGTATGCAATTCAAACAACAACTGAAAATTAGGTAGAACAAGAATTGGTGCAGACGTCAACAATTCTTTGATCCTTTCAAAGGCAACCCCCGCTTCCTCTGACCACACAAACTGTTTACCCTTCATGCAATCAGTCACTGGAGCCATCACGCTACTGAAGTGTGGTATGAACCTTCGGTAGAATGACGCTAGCCCATGAAAACTTCTCACTTCTGTAATTGTCTTTGGCTGTGGCCAATTCTTGACTGCTTCAACTTTGCTCTGGTCAACTTGAATACCTTTCCCTGAAACAACATAACCCAGGAATAAAACAGTAGGTGTCATAAACACACATTTCTTTGTAGCAGCATAAAATTGTTCTTCACGAAGAATAAGCAACACTTCCCTCAGATGTAGAACATGTTCCTCCGTACTCCTGCTATAAATCAAAATATCATCGAAATAAACCACGACGTACTTTCCAATGAGTGGTCTAAAAATTTGATTCATCACCCGCATGAATGTACTAGGTGCATTAGACAAACCAAATGGCATAACCAACCATTCGTACAACCCCTCTCTAGTTTTGAAAGCTGTCTTCCATTCGTCTCCAGGTCTGATACGAATTTGATGATAACCACTCTTCAAATCAATCTTTGAAAATATAGTTGCCCCACTCAACTGATCCAACAAATCATCCAACCTTGGCATAGGAAATCTGTAACGTACAGTGATCTTATTCAAAGCTCTACTATCAGTGCACATCCTCCAAGTTCCGTCCTTCTTGGGTACCAACAATGCTGGCACAGCACATGGACTCAAACTTTCCTGAATACGACCCTGTTCAAGCAACTCTTCCACCTGCCTTCTCAATTCCTCATGTTCCTTCGGACTCATACGATAATGTGGTCGATGTGGTAACACTGCCCCCGGAACAAGATCAATCTGATGCTGAATGTCTCTAAGTGGTGGTAACTCCTTTGGCAACTCCTCTGGAAAGACATCTTCAAACTCTTCCAAAACTGGCTTTGCTTCTTCGGGAATCTCAACTTCTTCACTACTCTCTCTCCCAATCAACAAAAACACTTCCGGTTCTTCCTCCACTTCTTTAACAAACTCCTTCAAAGTCAACAGAGTTTTCAATTCTTCAATCTCTTCTAGCTTGCTCTCCTTCTGTTGCTGTCTCTTGGGAACCAAAGTGATTTTAGTACCCTCGAACATGAAACTGTAACTGTTGGCACGACCGTCATGCTGAACTGCTCTATCAAACTGCCATGGTCTGCCCAACAATAAGTGACAAACATCCATATCTACGACATCACACCAGATTTCATCTTTGTACTTCTTCCCAATCGAAAAATTAACACAAGCCCTTCGACACACTTTTACTTCACCTCCCTTCCTTAACCATGCTAGCTTATATGGTTTAGGATGCTTCTCGGTCTTCAAGTTCAACTTTCTCACTGCTTCTGTAGAAATAATATTATCACAACTTCCTGCATCAATAACAAACTTGCAGACCTTTCCCAGAATAGTACATGTCGATTGGAAAATATTGCTTCTCAGCCAACTACAATCCTCTTCTTGCTTAGGTGTCAAACAACTTCTCCTCATCATAAGATTACAACCTTCATCACCCGACACTTTTTCTTCCTCCTCAACATAAGGTACATTTGAATACTCTGCCTCCTCACCATCATCTGCTTCAACCTCTGCAACCATGGTTCTCTTCTTCGGCTTCGGACATTCGTTGCTTTTGTGACCCAACTCCTGACAATTATAACATTTGAAAACACTACTAGCCTTCGCCTTCTCAACCTCCTTGACCACTGGCTTTGTAACAGGTTTAGGAACATTAGAACTTCCGCCAACACCCCTTGCTTGATTATTGGAATTAGTAAACACACCACCTCCACGCCTTCCTTGTTTCTCCCAAGCTAACGCTTTCTGATGTGCCTCTGCTACTGATCTAGGATCAAACATATTAACCATAT
This sequence comes from Allium cepa, assembly GCA_030765085.1. Classification (NCBI taxonomy): domain Eukaryota; kingdom Viridiplantae; phylum Streptophyta; class Magnoliopsida; order Asparagales; family Amaryllidaceae; genus Allium; species Allium cepa. The sequence goes on along the minus strand of CM060938.1, from coordinate 395,176,171 downwards.
CTTGGATCTGCATTCTCAAGCCCCCAATGAATCTAGCAGTTAGCTGTTCTTCTGTTTCCATGATATCATTCCTGGCGATGAGTTGGTAAAATTCATCAGCATAATCACTAACAGATTTTGTCCCTTGCCTCAGATTCTGCAACCTCTGGTACATAAGTGATTGGTAGTTATAAGGCAAAAATGTAGATCTCATCAACTTTTTCATCTTCTCCCAAGATTCTATCTTTGACTTCCCCATTCGTTCTCGAGTAAGTTTAGTTTGCTGCCACCACGCCAAAGCTCTCCCCCTCAACCTAGTAGCAACTAACTTCACCCTTCGATTCTCCGGCACCTCCTTGAAATCAAAGATTTCCTCCACATTAGACAACCAATCTAAGAATTCCTCAGCAACCATCCCGCCTTTAAACTCCGGAATCTCCATTTTCATACCCGACTCCCAACGACGGTCATCCTCCACATCACGGTAAGAATTTCGAACTTGGTCTCGATCTCGATAATGAATACTTGCTCTATCACCCTCTTCAACAAAATCAAAAGTACGCCTACATCGATCTCGACCAATGTCATCCCTTTGTTCATGCATGCTTCTTTGACTATGTCTCTCCTCATCTCTATATGCTTCATGGTCAAATTCACGTTGACTTCTTCTCTCTTCATGTGCATAGTCATGATGATCTCTTCGTGATGAAATTGATGTTTCTCTTCTATCTCTACAAGAATGTGGCGATACCCTCCTCGCTTCCGTAACCGATGGCGAAACTCGGTTTCCTCCATGGTTCGAGTTTGGTGATCTCCTTCTTTGATTCAAATCATTCATCAATCTCTCCAATTTACCAATGCCTTCATCAAATTTTTCATTAATACGTTGTTCCATAAGCTCAGCTTCTTCTCTACGATACAAAGCTTCAACGTTTTGATGACGATTAGCTCTCCTTGGTGGCATGGTTAAAATTTTCACAAACTTCAACAAATTGAACACAATACTTCAAAATTTCACACGATAAGGCAATCTAGGCTCAACTGTCTCGGCAATGCTTGTCTCGGCCTTGACTCTTCACAACTTTGCTTGGCTCGGTCAAGACTTGCCTCGGCTCACTCCAAAACCTTCAAAACTTTGGCGCGCAAATCACCAATTCAAAATCCAAACAAAATCCAACTCCTCGATCCAAAATGAAATGGGTCAAACTCTCCAAACTTGATGCAACTTCAATATGAACACGATGAACTCCTTCCAACTTCAAAAACTTCAAAAACTTGGCTCCAAGAATCAAACTTAGCTATGATTGGCTAAGTATGGCTCCGATACCAATAATGACGCAGCGGATTAATCAAACAAAACTTCAATCGATGAAATGTAGCAATCGGTGAGTTGAAGATACCAAAATGCCCAAGTTCGTTGATCCAAAGATACCGAACTCTAGCTATCTCAAACACGTTGATAGCGCACTATACCGTGTTCAAAGATCTACGATTCTTCGCACGTTGATCTAGCGCACTAGATTCCGTGAATCGGCTTCAACAAACGTGGATTCGAGCGCACTCGAATGACGTAAGTGGAGATAGGAGATTACACTCAACTACCAATTGGTATGAAAGCACAAAGCTAACAAAAGAGAGTTTTATTCAAAAATCAACAACCTCAAAATGTACAACACACGCGCTATTTATAGCTTTCACAACTCAACACACACAAACCCTCACCTGACTCTTAGGTCGGCGACGACTTACGACCTAACTTAGGTCGCGGCCGACTCAACACAAGGCAGCTCAACTCCAGAACGACTCAACCCTGGCCGACTTAACAAGCACGACCTTCATACATCATCATATGACCTTAAGACGACTCACCATAGGTCGTATGCGACCCAACACTTCATATACATGACCGACTCAACATTACCCCTAGGTCGGTAACGACCTAAAATACAACACTCACAACCCATAGGTCGGTAACGACCTAAAATGCAACACGATCCACTACATACCGACTTAAAACTCACGACATACGACTTACAACATACAACAGTACACGACTCATCACAACAAACGACTCACGACTCATACTAGGTCGGCAACGACCTACGACTCACGACTCATAACTTCAGCGACTCAACATCCTTCCTTCGACTCAAGCTCCCATCAGTTGAATCCTTCTCCTTCTTGATGCTATCTCGGTCACGACTTATGGATACGTTGTTAAGTCGTGTACGACTCATCAAGTATGCACACTCCAAGTTTCCCTTGAGTCGTAACCCTGTTCCATTATCCCGTATACGACTCAAGCTCGCACGACTCAAACCCGATGCCTCTTTTATGCGGTTCAAATTGTTGTTAACTCGAAACTTGCTATCCCGTGCACCATTAAGTCGGAAACGACTTAACCCTGCCTTCCTAAGTCGCGTACGACTTAACCTCTCTATGAGTCGTGTACGACTCATCCTTGTTAGAAATTTTGGTTGCATTTCTTCTCTGTTCTGAGCTGCATCAAGAAGTGTTTTATTCTTGGGATATGTTGTATCTGAGAAGGGAATCCAGGTGGACCAGAGTAAAGTTGAAGCTATTAGAAATTGGCCACAGCCGAGAACTATCACTGAAGTTAAAAGTTTTCATGGATTGGCATCATTCTATCGAAGGTTTATTCCACACTTCAGTAGCGTGATGGCACCAGTTACTGATTGCCTGAAGGGGAAACAATTTTCTTGGTCGGAGGAAGCAGGAGTTGCTTTCGAACGAATCAAAGAACTTTTGACGACAGCGCCAATTCTTGTATTACCAGATTTTCAGTTGTTGTTTGAGCTACACACTGATGCATCAAAGGTTGGGATTGGAGGAGTGTTGAGTCAGGGTAGGAGGCCAGTTGCTTATTTCAGTGAGAAGTTATCAGGGGCAAAGATGAGATATAGTACATACGATGTTGAGTTTTATGCTGTTGTGCAAGCTGTTAAACAATGGAGGCATTATCTATTTCAGAAAGAGTTTGTTCTTTACACTGATCATGAAGCTTTGAAGCATTTGCAGGGGCAGGATAAAATTTCAGCGATACATGCATCATGGATTGCTTATTTGCAGCAGTTTACTTTTGTCGTGAAACATAAATCTGGGGTAACGAATCGTGTGGCTGATGCTTTGAGTAGGAGAAATCATTTATTGACAACATTGAATGTTGAAGTGACATGATTTGAATTATTGCCAGAGTTGATTGAAGAAGATCCTTACTTTGCACAGTTCGTTGAGAAAGTTAAGGATGGAAGTACTGATGAATTTGTGTTGGTTGATGGTTTTCTGTTTAAAGGAAATCAGTTATGTATTCCAGAGAGTAGTTTGAGATTGAAGATTATCAAAGAATTACACGAAGAAGGCCATGTGGGTAGAGATCGTACTTTGCAGTTAATTTCTCAATCTTATTTTTGGCCATCGATGAGGAAAGAGGATGAAAAGTTTGTGGAAAGATGTCATATATGTCAGGTTTCGAAGGGAACAGCGACAAATGCGGGATTGTATATGCCGTTATCTGTACCATCTAAACCATGGGTTGATATCAGCATGGATTTTGTTTTGGGTTTGCCTAGAACTCAAAGGGGAAATGATTCTATATTTGTTGTGGTGGATAGATTTTCGAAAATGGCACATTTTGTTGCTTGTAAGAAGACGGCGGATTGTTGTTCGTGTTGCTCAGTTGTTCTTTAAAGAAATCTATCGTTTACATGGGTTGCCAGAATCAATTGTGTCAGATAGGGATACTCGTTTTCTGAGTCACTTTTGGTTAAGTTTGTGGAAGATGGTTGGGACGAAGCTGAAATTTAGTAGCGCTTATCATCCGCAAACTGATGGACAAACAGAAGTTGTTAACAGATCGTTGGGGAATTTGTTGCGATGTCTCGTGAAGGACAATCTGAAAAGTTGGGACATGAAGTTATGCCAAGCAGAGTTTGCTCATAATCATGCAGTGAATCGTAGTACGGGATTCAGCCCATTTCAGATTGTATATTCAAATTTACCAAGGGGGTCGTTGGATTTAACGGTAGTACCACAACCGAAGGGGACAGTTAAACGAGCTGTTGATTTTGTTGATGAATTAACTGAATGTCATAAGATCGTTCAGGAACGATTGGAAAAGTCAAATGAGAAATATAAGAAATTTGCAGACTTGAAGCGACGAAATGTTGAATTTAACGAAGGAGATTTGGTGTATGCTGTGTAAACGAAGGATCGTTTTCCAGTAGGCGCTTAGAACAAGTTGAAAGCCAGAAAAATTAGTCCAGTAGAAGTTGTGAAACGGATCAATGAGAATGCTTATAAGTTGAAACTGCCGGAGGATGTATACACTTCTGACGTATTCAACATTAAGCATCTTGTGCCGTATTATGGAGATGGACAATCTGATGGGGAAGAATTTACAAATTCGAGGATGAATTTTTCTCAACCAGGGGAGGATGATGCAGCACGATCTACAGAAGTTCAGAGGTTAGGCCATTCACAAGATAATGAAGCTTCGGTTCTAACTCTTAAGTCGTGCACGAGTCAAGAAGTTTCGGTTTTAACTCGTAAGTCGTGCACGAGTTAGCCTAAGGAGTCATATGGGAAAGAGCTACGACCTAACCAAGAAAGTGAAAAGAAGTTACGACTTAAGGGCTTAAGTCGTTCGAGTTTGATGAGTCGTACACGACTCAACGACTCATCTATAAGTCGTCTACGACCTAACAATTCAAATGAAGAGGAAATACGACTCGATGGGAGTCTAAATCGTTCTGGATTGATGAGTCGTACATGACCTAACTGCATGGCTATGAGTCGTCCACGACTCATCAAGAAACAAAGAGAAGTTCCAGTAATTGAAGGCCATAAGTCGAAGACGGTTTACAACTTAGATAAGTCGCTCGGAGATAAGCCGCAGGGAGATGAATCGTTCGGAGATAAGTCGTTGGAGATGAGTCGCTCAGATTTAGGTCGTTGGACCTTGAGTGGTGATGCATATGAGATGAGTCGCTTGATCCATGAGTCGTTAAGCCTTTGTGCTGAAGGGTTAAGTCGTGACTGTCTTAAGTCGTAAGTCGTCCAGGGTCATTATGTCTTAAGTCGTTGAGGAGGTATGCCGCAAGAAGTTCGTGATGTTTGAGTCGTACGAGTCTTAGGTCGTAAGCCAGGTCATGCTAAGTCGCGAGTCTTGAGTCGTGTACATATGCGTGTGTTGTAATAGAGGAGTCTAGTACCTGTTAGGTCAGCAACGACCTAGATGAGTCATAAGTCGGTCTGGTGAGTATGTTGTAATGTAGTTACTATGAGTCATTGTATCTATACTATTGTGATGAGTCGGCAGTGACTTAGTTATGTCGTAAGTCGTATACGACTTAAGGGTCAGGGTCAAAAACTCTATAAATAGCGAGTGTGTTGTACATTTCTGGGGATTGATTTTTGAATAAAATTTCTTGTTGATTGCTGTGTGCTTTCTTCTAAAATTGGTAGTTGAGTGTAATCTCCTATCTCCTCTTTCGGTTAATCGAGTGCGCTCGATTCAACGATCGTAGAAGCCGATTCACGGTATCTAGTGCGCTAGATCAACGTACGAAGAATCGTAGATCTTTGAACACGGTATAGTGCGCTATCAACGTGTTTGAGATAGCTAGAATTCGGTATCTTCGGATTAACGAATTTGGGCATTTTGGTATTCATCAATCCACCGATTGCTACTTTCACCGATTGAAGTTTATTTTGATTAATCCGCTGCGTCGGAATAAATAGTATAAATAAATAGGTAGAGAATAAATAAGTAACGTATAAATTAATAGGTAGGGAAAAAATAGTATAAATTAATAGGTAGAGAATAAAACGTATAAATTAATAGTTAGAGAATAAATAGTATAAATTAATAGGTAGAGAATAAATAGTATAAATTAATAGGTAGAGAATAAATAAGTAACGTATAAATAAATAGGTAGAGAATAAATAAGTAACATATAAATTAATAGGTAGAGAATAAATAAGTAACATATAAATTAATATGTAGAGAATAAATAAGTAACGTATAAATTAATAGGTAGAGAATAAATAAGTAACGTATAAATTTAGATATGTTACTTTTTGTATAAATTTAGCGTATCTTGTACTAACTATATGAAAAAAAAATATAAGAACAACGCATGTATATATTTCCCATGATAAGCATATCTCTCCTTCTTCTTTTCATTCTCTGGAAAAAAACTCTTCCCCTCATTCCTCTTTGCTCCACGCGTTCACCACATGCTCGATTACCCACAACTATTTCCTCTCTTCTTTCATTCTTTATATGTAAGTATTTCTTTATATATTATATCTATTTCTTATACTTGCAGCTTTATATATATTCAAGCATACGAAAGGTTTGTTAAAACATAGATTTATATGTATATTTTATTTTATACAAGATTTCAAGTATCCTGTTGAGTTGGTTTTAGAGCGTATATATGTAATCTGCTTGGTTATTTTAAGTTTTTATTTATAAGTTTGAAATAGATTTTCATAACACATATTTATTTTTCGGTATGTATTTATGATTTCTGCATATTTGGATAAGTTTATGTTGTACAAATTATTATATATATTAGTTGTTTGTGTTAGGTATATGCAGGCTATATGGTTTCTGCATATAAAATATATAGCTTTTATAGTATTATTATATATTTTGGCAGAGTATATATTTATACAAAATATGTTTTGTTAACAGCTTGGTATGTTATGTTTATAAAATATATTATGAAAAAAAAGGATTTTTGGTATAAATGATTTATGTCAGTTTTCCAATGTAAATGCTAGTAATATATGAGTTTGACAGTGTATATATATTAGTAGAAATGACATTTTGTGTATATATAAAGTTTACATAAGTTTGATATGTTATTCTTCAATATGTCTGTTTATATCAATCGGTTTTTGTTTTATATGTATATTATTATTATATGATATGTATAGTAAGACTAAGTTAATTTTTAATATGTACTGTGTACATAATTTATTGTTGTTTAAGTATATAATGTATTTTGATTTATTTTTTAAAATGGCCGCAGCCTATATTAGCTTACATATTTTAACTTGCATAGGTTCTATTTAGTATATAAAGTAAGTTATTTATATACTATAAGGTTTATATAAAATTTTATGATATATGTTAATACGAGTTATTATATATGTAAAGTTTATATTATATGAGTTTAAGATAGCTGTATTTTGAACATCTGGTGCGTCACATATATATATTGTATCCAGGCTGCTTTGTTTTGTCATTCTATATTTTACTATTTTAAGATGAGTATATATCATATATTTGTTATACAACTGGTTGTATAGGATGTTGTGAGTCAGTAGTTAGTTTTATTGACGTTTTGAAATTTTTTTAAGCACGTATGAATATATATGTATATTTATAGCTATAATATGTTTCTGGTTATATAAGAGTTAGTTCAGTTTATACATGAGCAGTCTGTGTTTATGCCCATATTTTAGAAATAATAGTCAACTTTTGTTCTTTTTGGTTGATATAGGTTATGTACAGTATTATATTTATACTATTTTGGATTTAAGATGAATCTATAAATACTCTACTTTATAAATTATTTTAATACACATATATAATTTGGAAATTTATATAGGTTGAATATAATATGTTATTGAATGTAAAAATATGGATGGATTTAAATTATATATATATAACATTTAATATATATAGAAATAGTTATATATAAAAAAAATTCTTTTAGGTATTCATATTTAAACATTTATTTTATCTGTTTGAGAATATATATATATATATATATACACACTAGTTATATAAGTTGGTATAAAGGTGTTAGTATATATATTTTTTAAGTGTATGTTGATTTAAAAAAAATGTAAGCTTGATTTATTTATTTATTTATATGTTTGAAAAACATGTAAATTAAATTTGTGATGTTTGAACTTAGAATATAAATTTCATATGTGTATATATAGTTATAGGTGGTTATAAAAGTTCGCTTATACCATTTATCTTCATCGTTCCAGTTCTGATCTGATCTGTTTCATCAATTCGAGCCAATCAGCTTTGTTCGTTGAATTCGTGCCGATTTTGCTTTGCTTTGCTTGGATTTGAAATTTAATTTCAGTGCCTGTATCAGTGTGCGTATCCGTATCTCCTTCTATATTCTCTAGCCTCGAAAGGTGAGCAATCATTCACGATTAACATTTTTTTTATTCATTAAATTTGATTTCAATTGAAACGACAATTGAAATATGCTGCTAGAGTTATTTAAATTTGTTATATATGCTATTATCTGTAACTGTTCGCCTACGGGATATGACACCATATCATGTTGTTTATATTATATTGTTATTGATGATATATGCCTGTTATTTAATTGTATTTTATGTTACCACTCTGCAAGTTCCCTGTAGTTTAGAAATCACTATGGGTTGAAATGATACATACCCGAATAGACTTTAGAATAGGAGAAAATCGTTATGGGTTGAAATGATAAACCTAAGCGATTTTCATTTAATTGAATTTGGGATTACGGGTTGAAATGATATCCACCGGTATATATTTAGTATACGAATTGAAATGATAAATATCCGTAGCACTTGACTATATGATAGGAAATATATACAGACACGGTTGGTCCGTATAAATATTTTGAAAATAATTTCTATAATTTTGGGAAGAAATATATGGTTTAATAAATTTGATTCTTAAGATATTATATAAGTGAAAATTGTATATATAGATTTAGTAGTAATATTTGATTTAAATTAGATTGATTTAATACATATAATATGGTTAAGTATTTATGTAAATCTATATTTCAAATAGATTCTCTTATAATAAATTGAATAATTAAGATTGGGAGATAAATTTAGGTTTATAAAAATGGTATTTAAATAAGGATTTATTTAATTAAATCGATTTGAAATTTTTGAATGGGAAATTTAAAGGGTATGATTTTATAACTGGATTTTTGATTTAAGTGATTTAATGAATATTTCACATTTAAATAAATTAAAGAAAATATTGAGTAAAATGTAATTTAAGGTTACTTAAATGATATTGAATATAATAAGGGAGTATTTCAAGACCAAATAATAATGAGGTTAAATCGAAATCTATATGAAACTGGTATATAGACCATTTAAATATTAAAGCCTTGAACTATATTGGAATTTAAATGGTTTATGTTGAGATTCAGATCTGTATTTGAAATCAACGTAGTTGAATTTGTTATTTAGCAACTAAATTGAATTAAAATGAAAAATTAGGTTGAACTAAATTTGAATTTATTATTTAAAAAACTAAATTGAGTGAAAATTTAGATGAAATGTTGAATACTTTAAAGTTTTGAAATATATGGAAATATAAAGGGGTATTTGTGATTATAAATCCAAATTTGAGATCGATAAAATTTAAGTGGTTATTTTAGAAATTGAGTTGAATTTAAATTGATAAATTGGGATTGAATTTAATTTGAATGGGAAGGTCGGGTTGATGTTGGAACGATTTGTTAAGTTGAGGAAATTGAAAATACTTTACTGTATAAATTATTTAATATATATAAATACTATTTTGGGAAATATAGAGATATTTGAAGTGAAAATGAGATTTGGTTTTGAAGTATAAATTAAGCTGAAATGACCACGGTGTTATAGTGTATATTTCTACCTTGTAGAAAGTTCCACGGACCCTTAGAGGAATGTTATTCCAAACATCCTTTAAGTTATTTGTATTTCAGTTGATATTTCACTTGAGTTGGATTTATTGATATAAGAATGTTAATCCTGACTCGAGTGTTTTGTGTTTTGCTTTACGCTCGGGTCAGACTGAGTGGTACAGCATTTGAGACACACCTTTGGAGTTCGGAGCTTCATTTGGAAATCCAACTACCGATTCAGATTCCAGCCTTTCCAGTTGATTGGTTCAGAGAAGTCATCTGTTTCATTGGGGACTTCACTGCATTTGAACTATTCGGTTGTATTTTTCTAACTCTGATGTATATAGTAGCTTCATGAACTACTATTCTTTATCTATTCCGCTGCATTATATTACTCTGTGATCTGTGATTTGATTTATTTACTGTATATTTTAAGTTTTGCCAAATTTTAATTAACATTTCGGTATTTTGAATTATTCAAGTCGGATATGTATGGTTTTATTGTCGATTTGAATGGTCCAAAATAGCGGGTCGTTACATATCCCGTGCATGACCTTTGATCAACAGTCCCTTGTTATTTTCAAAAACAACGATTCAAGGAGGTTCAAACCCCTTGTTCCCCCTTCTCAACAATGTTTAATTGATCACTTATGGAATTTAAAAACAATTGAGCCCAAAAGGCGAAATAAACAAAAGCTTGGAAATGCTTTTGCCTTTTATTTTTCCAAGATTCAACAAAAACCGTTATCCAAAAATTTCTTTTGTTGCATTGTTTTTAGGGGAAATTTCACGGGAGTTTTCAAAACATATAGCCAAGTTCAAATGGCTATAAATAATTTCCGAAATCCAATTTTTAGAGGTTTCTACGATTTAAGCGATGCTTTACAAGAAGCCAGAAATTATTTCGGTCCAAATTACTATGTTGATCCACATTGCCTCCAAAGTTTTGCACAAACAGCCTCTTCAACTCCACAAAACCCAAATGACCTCATTAATTCCCAGGCTAGTCAGTTAAGTGATCTTCAACACCTCTACCAAATTAGCCAAATACAAGTCTAAAATTTCATTCTGAAAATTTAAGAACTTGAGCGGCAACTACAACAGTTAGAAGACTATAAAAAGAAGACAGAATATACAGAAAAAACCAACAAACTTTATGAAGAACGTATATAGAGATTAGTCCTAGAGAGAGATGAAGTTATAGCACAGATTCCAAAGCCTTACAAAAACTTGTCATATGAACAACTTCAGAATCATCTAAAGCTTAGAACTCAGAAAACGCTAGAGCCTCTCTATAAATATTCCAGTCCAGATATTAAGCTAAAAATATACAAGTTGGTATGGCAAAGATGGGAACAAGAGCTAGCAGACTTACAAGATTTATTAAAACATTATAGCAAAATGAGCGGTTGGTTCAAAATAGTTCAAGACAGATGCAGTAACATGTTGAGAGCCAGACTTAATGATAAAGGTCTCATGCTTGAATGAGACACCATAATCAAATTATATGAAAATGGGATGCTTAGCAGGATTAAGTTCAACAAAGGCATCACCGACAAAAGAACGATCCTTCGCTTTGGTACAAAATTCCAACTTTGCTTATCTACACTTTTAGAGTTTTATGATACACTGACAGTTTGTATTAATTCTACTACACCTCAATACATATTCAATGACAACCACGACATAAGACCAGTAAGACATTATATTTCTATAATTGTCCATAAGAATAAAAAGGTCCAGACTATTTATTAGCCATACGCAGGACAACCTATTTGTTTTAGAGCTAATAAACCTTGAGAATTTCACCAATCTATAGTAATATTAAATCCTCAGAATCCACCAGCAATGTGGAAATAATTAGTGTTAATAACAAAGCCATCAAGGATGCAAATTTGGGGTCCGTTAGATGTTAAGATCCAGATACTCTTACAAGAAGCAGAAGCTACTTTCAACTTCAATGATGATGTATTAAAATACGATGACTTATCTAGTGACATTAGTGGACACGAAGAAGAAAAACAACTAGATAATAAAGTCAGTATAAAGGGAAAAACAATTATTGAAGATATAAGTCCAGAACAATCCTACCTTGGTGAAAATGATGAAGATGTGATTGAATAAGACAGAAAGCAAAAAATATTCTCCACTGAAGAACGAATCTACCACCACGACAAAGATAGCCATCTTTAGTCAAATTAACCTTATATAATGGAACACTACTATGTAAATTATTAAGTACCATATGTTTTTAAATATTAAGTGCGGAATCTTACCGCTTCATGTATGTAAAATATTACTGGGAAAACCAGCTTTGTTTTCCTATAAATATTGTTGTAATGTGTGAGCTTAAGATATCCGAAAAAACTTTGTGCTTTAAAAAAATCTATGGAAGCTTAAATTATTCTCGTCATTTGTCTATACCTGTTCTTTTTCTTTCCCAAGAATTTAATATTTTGAGACATTATATATATATATATATATATATATATATATATATATATATATATATATATATATATTCGCTCCACAGCATCCAAGCTCCAACTTTAATCCTTCAGCTATGAATGTTCCTACCTTACTTTTTTATCCAATATAGTTGATTATGTTTTCAAATTTTTAGTAGGATAACTCTTTGGTAGTTATATTACTAATGTAATAATAGACTACTGTATAATAAAGTATGGATATAAATAAAAAAAATAACAATATGATAAGCTTACAATGTTGAAATCAAATAGGAATACTTCAAAACAAAAATGAAGAAATCATAAAACAGAAGGCATGGAGTTAAAAGAAATGTAGACATTCATGCACGAATGCATGCAAAACATGGGGGCGCCAAAACTATGCAAAGAATGGTACCCAAAATTCACACAACCCTGTCACACACGAATGGAAAGATAGCAGCCAGATGCACGCAAGGAATGGAATACAAGAACACACACACCATGCACTCAAGAATCCGCACAAATTCCTCCCCATACCCAAACAAATATGACTCCACCCATGTATATCAGCGATGCATACAAAATGCCGATATAGATAGACACATATGCACACAGTATGACATTCTCGCTCACATAAAACTTACTGCTCACTCGAAACACGCACACGCACACCACAAGAGTTGCTGCTCTTACAAACAAAAACACGAACATATATATGCCCAACAATGTACACACGAGCAATATAGATATACAAAAAAAGAAAGATTAGGCATAGGTAAATGAGTGATAGTTTACTCACCTGACAATCGCACTTCTCTCTTCCTCTTTTTGCTGAGTATTCGCACAAAAACCCAATAGCAGCGCTCACTTGATGTGCTCTACACACGAGGCATATATGAATAGCGAAACGTACATGTATAATTTTATTGAATTTGTTTTAATTTTTTTAAAGTGAAGAAATTTTGTTTTCTTCAGCTTTCGATGGAAGATAATCTACAGAGGGTTGTATGTCAATGATTATGTAAAGAAAAGAGAGAATTCTGGAAACTGGGGTGTGCTAAAAATTATATCGGGCTTAAAAGTAGTGGGGTTGGGCTTTGGGAAATATAAATAAGAATATATACACTGTTTTCCCTTTTTATATACATAACTATATTCTCTTCAATTTTACACAAACACAAATTACATTTTAAAATTATTATTTTTTCAAACCAATGTTATATTTCAGACACATCACTTTTATAAAATATTATTTTTCATATTTTATTTTATTTAAATTTGATATAACATTTTCACAATTTAAATCCTTTTTTAAATATTTCAAAACTAATTTATCAAATAAATCTTCAAATTCTATTTTAATTAATTAAATTACTATTATTGACTTAAATTAATTATTACTTGAAACCAGGTTGTTATAGGACCCCAAACAAAATTGCATCCTTGCAGCTTCCCATAAGAAAGAATCTATTACAACCAATTATACTAAACATAATAATTACATTTAGCTTTCATTTTTGAATACCAAAATTTTATCAAATATAAAACTTACTTTTTGAAATTACAAAATACTTTATTTAAACAATACACTTTTCAACATTAAATAATAATTTTCCAAAATTTCATTTTATTCTAATTCAAACATAATTTGGTTTCAAATTTCTCTTTAAATAATTTTAAATTATTTAATACCTTTAATAAAATCTAAGGGGAAAATTCTATAGTACTTATTCAAAATTATTCTTAAATGCTATAAAATAAAGTGATATTGCCTAGCCATCTAATACAGTGACTATTGATATCAATTGTCTGCAATATTAACTATATAATCAGTACTGCCTCACAGTGATCATAGCTGTGCACTGATATCTAATGGCTGCAACTATTACTAAAAATACATACTAGCATATAAAATATATTTTACAAATCATTTGCCAAAATAATAAATATAAACACTGGTTCCAAATCCTTTACAAATATAAATCACAATTATCACTTTAACAAAATAACTAACTTTGCTTTACAAATATAAATCTTAATTATCACTTTTACAAAATAACTTACTTTGCTTAATTTTCCATTTAGAACATTCAACTCTATTCCGAAATACTTTATACTCGCACAAAATATTTGAATCTTTCTAAATCATCGTGGCTGGCTGTCTCATTTAAGCATTTAAGAATTTCTCTCGAATACCTGTGCACCCGCATCGGCCAAAATCTTTAACACACTCAACAGACAAGTTACATAATTCCATTTCAAAAATACCTATAAGTATTGCTTTCACGAATTATTAAATACACAAGTTTCAATAAAATAATTTCCAAATCTCCATTTAATACTTTACTTATAGTATGTATGTGTGTGTGTGTGTATGTGTGTGTATATGTGTGTGTGTGTGTGTATCAAATGATTTCTAATTAAAACATTCTCTTTACTTACTAAAATTATATACAATAGACCTTTACTTTCACCAAACACTTATTAATTCATAGAATAATTTCAGACGGTCTTTAAAACACGCATATCTTTATGTACATTACTTAACAAACCATTTTCAAAAAAAAACATTTAATAACGTGCAAACATTATTTATAATATTTATTTACAAGAAGTATAAATCAAATAATTAAATTCATTTCCTAACTTTAATAATTATATGCAAACCCCAAAATCAAATTCAATTCCCGCAACTTCAAAGTATCAACTAAATATAAGAGATTAGAAAAAGGAACTCGATGGAAACTAATAATTCCGCTATGCACTCTGATAAAAACAAATCAAAACTAAACTACCATATCTCAAACCAAACATTACAACACAATATCAAACCATCCAAAATTATAAATACAAATACTATTGATTAGACTAACTCCTTTTGTCCTTGCTACTCCAACCACTTTATTTTTCATACTTAAAAGAAAGGAATTTAATTATATATTTAAATACATATATTTGAAAAAACCATGAATACGTCCCTCGATGATTACCCCTGTAATAATCCTATGTAATATATGCTATATCTTATTATAGAAAATTATCCAACACACCCAAGGGTTAGGGACTCCAAGTCCCATGTAAAGCCTCAACTCGTGTCTCTAATATACAACGTATTGTTCTAAACCTCGCTCTAATACCATTTTGTGACACCCCACCTCTATACTTATATATCATCCAAGCATATTATAGAGTAATACTGTTAGATAATATGGAAAATGAAGCTATATGAGATACACACATGAATATTCCCTTGGGCCAACAATAGTACGTATGAAAACATCAATTATATTACTCACATATACAGACTCAGTATTTGTACAAAGCAATAAACATGTGTGCCTCTAGGATAGAACAATACATAATATAAGAAAATATAGAAAACACAGAGTAGAATCACAGCAATAAAATATAATATATATAATACAACAATGGTTTAAGAATACAATACAACTCAAATGTCAATGGTATATATGTACATACAGTAAATCAATATCCTACGAATATCAGGCAATCATCCTAATATAGCTCCTCTAAGCCCACTAAAACAAATGCTAGTCAAGTCGGCCCTATATTTGTAATGTTTTAGACCAACCGAAGTATTATAAAATAACATATGGGTTAGACTATGTCTAATCAAGGATCATAAATAAGGGTAATAGAGTGTCCAAGAAATATAATATAATATACTCAAATCATCAACCAGCATATCAAGAGAGATAAATAAGTACAAAAACGTATATATGAAATATATATATATATAATAGATATTTGTTAAGGAATCACACCTCATAAATAACTCAAATTCATGTGAAACAATCAACACTAATATCAAAATATGTCATCACCCATGTAGATACATATCGAATCAAAAATCATAGAATCAATACAAACCGGTGAATTATATATGTCGAGAAATCATTCTCTAAAACTAGAAATATCATAAATGAGATATTCTCAAGTGAAGTCAGACGATAATGTAGCAATGCCTACTATCTCTCTCAATCTCATATTATAAAATACCAATATCAAATCAGCAAAATTAACAAGAAAGATTTGAGTCAGCTCATAACAATGCTGCAATGTGCGAAATCATATATCTTGACCCACAGCCCTTGGAGAGGCGAAACTCTCGACTGAAAGGTCCTAAGAGATGGAAATAATAAATTAATAATAAATACGTCATCTGCTGAGAAGGATATGAGGTTGATCATACTCTGTACAAAGTCTTAGGTACAATCTCATACATACATAATATATGTCTATCTACTACCTGCATACATACACCCACACCGAAACCAGACGAGAGACGGACATCACGTCTACTAGCTCTAGGAGCCATACGTAGTCCATATGACATGATTTCTATAGTGATCGGTTACCATTACCTCTCCCATCTCGATATCATAATAATGATCCACCATAGGCCCGACAGCGCATAGCCTCTTTGGTCAAGACTACCGACATGTGCCCTTACAGTAACTGACTGCTAGCCTATGTGACACAAGGGGCAACTAACTACCAATCTCATGATGTGGATCAAAAACCACAAATAGCAATGATGTCGTGGATCTAAGGCGCGACCCCACGATCGGGCCACCGGTGTGGATACTGGCCAATCTAGTTCACTCTCGAAACATAAAAGGAGTTAGACAAAGGTAGACAGACACATAATGCACGCAATCTATATGACTAACTAGTAGCCTCCACAAATAATCACTATAACGAGTCACACACACAACATACACTCATATGAGTGCTATCCATAAGCAAAGAATAACTAAATAAAATATTACTAAATAATCGAAAAAAATGTCACCGAATATCCCATGTCAGACAGTATCACTAAACCGTTTTTTCATATTTCTTGTTACATGGAATTGAATATCATAAAATCAGCAGAAAGCTATCATCACCATATCATATCCAATCAATAATCAAAACAGCATCAATGATGAATCACACAAATCATCAAAATCAATAAAGAAAAGATAAGAAGTCAGAAACCTTAGAAATAGATCAATATAAAATAGAATATTCTTGAATATTAAATATAAGTAAATAAACAAAACAATATATAATAATAAAACATCCACACATATAATGTTAATGAAAAACTAATACATAGAATTGGAAAATAAATAATAAATATATATGATTTAGAATTAATTAAATAATTAACTAAACTCTAATATAAGATATTATCTACAGTAAATGACTAATTACTATTTAAAATAACTTTAAACATCTAAATTAATGTGTGTATAAATATAGTATCCAATGATTATATTATAGTTTAAGTTTAGGTTTAGTTTTATTTAATTTAATTGTAAAGGTATATTCTATAAGTATTTATTGCTAGAGCTTGCAAAGGTATAGGATTGTGCTCATCCACAAAACTGGTCAAACACATCTTCAATGATTAAACTACTAAGTATACTTTAAATTGATATAACCTGTTTGAACAAAAATATAAATAGCAATAGCCTTATACAACAAATTGTTTAAGCTAAAAAGAACCAAACATAAAAACAGAGCAATGCAAAAAAAATAAGCTAAACATGTACATCATCAGAGCCATCAGAGCATATTAACACATACACACAATGCAGACCTATACCCTCACCTATTTGTGCATTCACAAAGCAATATGAGAACATAACCATGTAAGACTAATTACTTAGAGATATTCAGAACCATTGAAACACATGCACATGCTGGAGCATATACACCCTCACACATAAATGCGCACACACATATACACTCCAATACAACCATATAAACATATGTACATAAAAATATGAAGCCACATACCGACAGGTTACTAAAATGTACACATTAATACACACATGACACCAGTACACACACGCATAGACACACATATATTAAAATTCCATAAATATACTTTGAAGACTATAAAATACCAATTAAAGCCATTGCATATTTTTATTCCACTTAACAAACACTGTTAAATTCAATTTATTATATAATAAAACTCTAAAGTACTTTATATCCGTATACTATAAGTAAATATATAAGAGTATAACTAAAATCATTTCGATGTATCCAAATTATATATATATACATATAAGATGTGCATACTCTGCTCACGCTACCCAAAAGATACAAAAACAGGCTAAACTATATAGGTCACGACAGTAGTTTTCATTAATAATAGGATAAATTTTGTATTTAGGTAAAATTTGTGAACAAATTACAAGAATATGCCACATTGAAAACTATTTACAAAATTATACCAGTTTTCACCACGTTGGCGCCACGTGTGCTGGCGGCATCTCAAATACTGCTAGTACACGTGTATTGTGCAAAAGCACACTGGTGGCATTTAAGATGCCACCAGTATGCGGCATCCCAAATGCCGGCAATTTTTGTGCTCTATGTAAATTTTCAGCCCATTGCATCAATAATATCTCACTCCCCCTTCTCTCAACCTCTCTTCACAAAAATCTGGACCCACCCCCTCCCCCCCACAATTCAGCAAAAATTAAATTTTAAAATAAAAAACTATTTAAATCTAGCTAGAATTTGAACTATGGCTTCATCGTCGTCTCAAGCACATCCTATAGGCCTGAAATCTATCATTTTGTCTCTAATTGTCATTTTTCAATTTAGGGTTTAGGGCAAAAATTGTTCTATGATTGCAAATCTATGGTTGTATAGTACAATGAAGTGGAGTACTCACCTAGAGCACATGTTTAATTGTTTTGTTATTGCATACAAAGAAGTTGTATAATTGCAAATCTATGGTTGTATACCCATTGATGTTGAATATGATTATGCAATGTTATTGTGGTAGAATATGACGAAATGGTGCCCGGACCGATCGATCCAAGTGTGCTTTACCTAGAACCTCAACATCGCATAAACAACATTGATATGATGGAGGTACAAGGTCAAATAATTTGTCATTACTTCTATAAAGTGTTGGTAATTACCATAATTGCTTTCCTTTGTTATTATTTATCGACAGGGGGTTGAGCCGGACGACTTCATTGACCATTCATCCACTTTAAAGCTCGTCATGTCAGCGCATCCAAGCGTGTTGGAACTGTTAGACGGAGCTAGATTTGGTGTTGTCAATAAGTTGGGATATACACAGCTCGACCGAAATCTTTTGACGGCTTTGATCGATAGATGGCGACCGGAGATATCTACATTTCATCTTGGAGTAGGTGAGATGACAATCACTTTGAAAGACGTAGCTGTATTGCTCAGATTGCCAATCAACGGGGATCCCATTGTGAAACCGAATTTTCCAAGAAATTATATGGAATTATGTGAGACCTTGCTTGGATTGGCTCCTCCAGAAGACGTGAGGTGGGGAAATGAGTTGATAGTGGCCACATGGTTTAGGGAGCAGTTGGCCGGTGATATTCCCCGTCGGGCCTCTCCTTCGCAGATTGCCCAGTGTGTCAGCGCTATTATGTCGCACATCATCATGCAGCGTCCTTTTTGTGATCGATCGAAGACAAAAGTGGCCCTTCAATGGATTCCATTGTTAGAAGACTTCGATTTATGTCAGCAATACTCAAGGGTTAGTGCGGTGCTTGCTTTTACCTATACAGAGCTTACGAGAGTTGCTTTGGTCGAACAACGGTCCGCCGGAGGTTGTATGACTCTACTTCAGGTATGGACATAGTCATTCGTTGTTGCGTATTTGAGTTTGTCGCAAAACCGTAACTAAAATTAAGTTTCACACTTGCAGCTTTGGTCATAGACCTACCTTCTGGTTAGTCGTATTTCTACGAAGACGCATATAATTGACAGTTCAAAGCCTCATGTAGCGAGGTAAAACAATGTCGTTAGTGTTGTTGTATTATAACATATTGCTATTGCAGGTGGATTGTCCCGAAGAATAATAAAATGACCCCCAGATGCAATTTAATCTTCTATGGCGGAACAATTTGATGTCTTAAGTTACAATGCAGTAACATGGAATCTGTATTCCCAAGCAGACCTTCATGCTCTTCCGGCTATTTGTACAATGGACAGGCCGTTATGGCGGGCAAGACTTATGATTTTTTGTTTTGGAGATTTAGCATACCATCTATCAGACAGAGTCATGAGACAGTTTGGTCTTCGACAACACCTACTATATCCTACTCCATATTACACGCTTCCATACGGAAAAGATGAGTTTGAAACGATGATTGACTTATGGAACAACCGTTTCATAGCTGGGGAAGACGAGCACGAAGTCACTCTGATCGATGAGGACTATCTTAGCTGGTATTGGAATATCACTCATCGTTATGTGCTACGAAGACGAGCGGAAGAACCCGAGCAAGAGGTGGCATCTTACACTGCACGAGCTCTGCTAAAACGGAATGTGGTATGTATTAATACTGACAACTTATATAGCACTTATGAAACTCATAAGGGTTTATGTTATATGCAGGCGGATGGTATGTATCATGTGTTGGACATTGTCGACAAGCTTGCGGAGGAGGTTCCTAAAAAGAGCAAGGCGAAATGCTTTTCTATCAAACAAATTATACTATCATGTTTGTCAAAGAACAAGATGTCAAGGCCCATCCCACCTCCTCCTCCTCCTCCTGCCGGCTACCACTTATCGAGGATATTTTCCCTTCTGCATCGTATGAGGATATAGCTGCAGTCCCACCGGCCCCCTCACTGAAGAGAAAGTATGGAAGAAGGAAGAAAAATGAGGGCGAGAGTTCCAGAGTAATATCTTCCCAGCATACTCAACCCATCGGGCCATCGCAACCCCCAACAAAAGGGACACAAGAGGAGGGCAGTGAAGAGCTGTCACTGGAATAGGAGGAATTCATGCTCAAGCCGAGAAGACTGAAGAAGAAAACTCCTAGAGAATTAAAAATTTTGAGATGAAATTTTAGGCTAATCATAGTGGACCAGGGTTTCTATTTGTTGACCGTAGTGTTGATTGATCGTTTGTATAGGATGTTGACTGTAGTATTGATTGATCATGGTTTCCATTTGTTCGTTTGTGATGTTTGGTTGTTAACTAACATAGACTATTGTTTGTCGTTATGATTGTAGAAGTGACTCTAGTATTTCGAAGTTGGTGTGAATGTTATTGATTGTAGACTTGTATTTGTTGATGGTAAATGTAGTCATGAGCTCAGAAATTTGTAGTAGTCAATGTTCAGAAATTTGTTTACATTGGTGTCGAAATATTGACGTCGTATTTTTGATTTGAAGTTTGTTTGAGTAAGTAACAGAGCGGCATTTGAAATGCCGCTTGGGGTGCCATTTGAAAGGCCACGTGGAGCGGCATTTGAAATGCCGCTTCATTATGTCAACAACTGCGGCATTTTAGATGGCGCAGTCTGGTTTTCTCAGACATCATTTGTGACGACCCGGATTTCTACGCCCAGAGAACCCGTTTCGTCTTGAAGAAAGAAAGGGGTGAGAAAATAGAAAAGATAGAGAAGAAAGAACAACAACATCAGAATCTCACAGCGGAACGAATAAATTATATTAATCACATAAGTATTTACATAGTATACGACATCAATCAGAGTTATACAGATAATACATCACATACTAGACAATTATAAACACCTGTCTAGTTAATACAACACAACTCAAACAAATGACTCAAAGATACCAACACAGTGGAACTATATATATATCTACAACGCTGAAGCCTCCTGCTCCATTGCTCCTCCAGAATTCGTCAAAGCTAACCTGAATCCCTTGGCTACCCGTAAAAATTTGGGTACCCGAGAGTTTATGAAAAACAAAAATAAACTCCAGTCAGACATGGGTCTTGTGTGAGTAACAGGTTAAAGTTGCTTAATTTTGAAAATACTTTTGAAAACAAAAGGTATCACGTAAGACTCCCCGCCAATAAACATGGGTAAGTTTTTACCTTACGCTAACCAAAACATTTGATAGGAAATTCAGTGATATTATAATAGGTCTAGGGTTTTCAAGTAAATAGAAAATAGCCGAAATTGTTACATGATTAAATTCCAGCTACTAGCCACAAAAGTGGGTAATACAATCAAGACCATTGGCACTTATTGGATTGTGGATTCCATACAATGGCAGGGCTACTGGGGTACCGCCTGTCATAGTACGTGGCCTAGATCAACGTACCGAGGATCACTCCCGACCCCCTGCAACACAAGGCCGGAACCATTCCTTACTGAACAGTCCCGAACAAGATAACCCCGGCAGTTGTTGCAATCAACCGCCCACACAGCCGAAAATAAAGGGACATCTAGACAGGGGAATATCCTTGTCCTGCTTGGGCATGACCCACCTAACCTTGCTGCACCTTCCCTGTTTTAGCCATTCCCGGTTGATGAGGCTTGAGGTTACGATTACCATTATAGAACATAGCTCTTAGAATGCTCGTCGCCTACCTGACGATGTGTTGAAAGCATTCAATCCATACAAGTTCGTTCCGGGTTCGAACGAAACCGAAGGCATTATCTCGTTACACTCATTTTGGAATCACCCTCGGAGTTAACGACAATAACCCTTGCACTCTGAATCTTCACCTTTACTTCAGATTCACGACTTATCGTTAATTTGGAATCGATGTGGTTTTCGGATGTTCCAAATGTGGAAAACCGATCCCGGTCTCATCGAAATCCAAAACGTGTCTTTTAAGGCCAAGTTATCTATTTAGTCTTAACAGTGTAATTCAATATTATCAATACACACAGATAGATAATTCATAATATCACAGTAGATAATCATATCATCATCACATACAGATAATCAATATTATCATCCAAACAGATAATTAAATATTCTCATACTTAAACTAAGCATCCATATCACATAGATATTATTCATGTCATATCTGAGATCACAATCAATCAAATGAAATATCAATATCATTCATCCATTAGCAATGATTTATGAATCACAATCTAAAATTAATTTAAAATGAATTAAATTAACTACTTCTATCACTAATTAATTTAAAATAAATTAAATTAATTCTTTATCTATAAATCCTGCTTATACAATCATTAATTAATTAATTATCCTCTAAATATTTATTTTGATTAAACGCCCTTGATTAATCATTTTCTAATTACAACAAGTAATTAGTCTTTAATTAATTTCATTAATTAATTATCCTAAATCATTTATAGTCATTAACATTTAATTACTTCATTTATAATTGATTACATTTATTCTTAATTAATTACATCAATTAATCACCACATTATTAATTATTCCTTAATTAACCAATTCTTAATTACATCATTAATTATATTAATTAATGATCTTTAATTTAGATTTAAATTAAATTACTTTGATTAAATTAATTACAAGTAATTAATCTTTAATTAAACACAATTATTAATCACCTTTGATTAATATCAACCAGTAATTAACCACCCTTAATTACTCATATTAATAAACTAATTATCCCATAATTAATTATCTCCTTTCATTAATCCTTTGATTAATTCCAAAAGTAATTATCCAAATTACTCCATTAACACATCATCTTTCACTAATTACATTCAGTAATTAACATTAATTACTTCCTTAAGTAATTATGCTCCATTAATTACACTAAGTAATTACACTTATCAGTTTATCAAATGATCTTCTTAAATTAATTAAACTAAATTAATTAACTTAATCATTTTATCGAAATTAATTACAATAAGTAATTAATTTCTTAATTACTTTTATCAAGTAATTACATTTAACAATTTACAATAGATTATCTAATTAATCTGATTAATTATCAAAATTTATCACATTAGTTAATTAATTAATAATCCTTGCTTAATTATCTTTATTAACTAATGCCATCTCTTAATTTACTTCCTAATTTATCTTTATTTATAAATTAATCTAAATTATTAATTTATAAATTTAATAAATACACCATTCCTTATTATCTTATTAATTAAATCATTTAATGCTTTAATTATTCTTAAGATAATTTATTTCTTATTTAATGACTTAATTAATATTAAAGTGTATTAGAACATTACGCTTTTAAATTTAATTTCAAATCCCATTTCGAATTTAAGACTCAAAAATGTTATTTATTTAAACATCAACCAAATTTAGACACAAATTGAAATCTTTTAAATAAATATAAATAGCATTTATTTCTTATATACGAAACTTATATAAGGAAGCCTTAAAATTAAACTACTTAACTTTTAGTTAAAAAATTTAGCTTTTAAATTACACTGTATTTTAACTTGCAAATTCAAGTTAAACAATTTATTTAACTTTTAAAATTCTGATTTAAACTTTCTTTTAATAACTTGAATTAAAAACTGATTTTCCAAATCCAAATCCATTTTAAAACCTTAAGATTCCAAATTTCATTTGAATCTATACTTAACTTTGAATTTAAACCTCTGTTTGAATTTCAGTTTTCAAATTTTAAATTGAAATTTAAAATCTGAAAATGGTCAGGTTTGTAAACCTGAAATCCACATTTAAATAATTTAAAACCTTTATCTCGTTTCAGTTTTGAATTCAAAAATTAAATTTGAATTCATACTTCAAATTAGATTTACACTTTGTTTAAACTTAGTTGACAAACTTAAATTCATTTGAATTTAACCTCATGATAACAACTAGCTTACAATCTAATTTGCTTTAAATTTGGTTTAAATTTAACTTCAGGCAGTTATATGCTACCTGTAGCAAAACTATCCAACCCGAGACCAAAGCAAAAGTACTTCGGGTCAAACTCTTCCCTGCTTCGAGTAAACAATTCGAATGACCTGAGTAAAACCCGAGAAAAAACAAAACCCTCCCAAAGAAAACAGTGACAGGTTTTTATCAAACCTGTAACCAACCTATACTCAAGCCAATCTCTTCATTGCTTCAGGTCAAAACTCGATCTACTTCGAGTGAATCCTGAAATAACTCGAGTAAAACTCAAGTGTCCTCTGCTCCAACCCAACCTACCAACTCTTCAGGTTCCAGAACAACCCAATCAGCATCCACCAATGGACACCGTGCACATGCACGGAGGCGGCGCCGGACTCTGGGATTGAGACCACCCTTTTCAAGTCGCAAATCGCTCCAACGTTGACCACGAATCAACGAACAACCCTAATACATTGTTGATCAAAATCGAGTATAGATCGATAACTTTCGAACCCATCACCCACTCACAAATGCGCCTCGGCATGGCAACTCCGAACCCCAGCATCACCGCCCCTTTGCTCACATGCTCATCTACTACCTAGGCACCACCCCCCAAATCCGGCCACACTCGACGCAACGACGAAGTCGTGGCGATCAAATATGTGTGCATCAGTAAAATTAGGTTTAGAAACTTCAATCGCTTGCCGCTGTCGCCACCGTGGCCGTGACCACCCCCAACTATTTTTCCCATCACCTCGGCAGACTCCTCCACCTCCTCGCACAACCCGACCACCTCTAGTCACAAAGATCACCAAAAATCACCCAAAAACCAACTTTAGTTCAAAAACGAACTGCACCTAAACCACTTGACCGAAAATCATAATATTAATATTATAAATCATATTCTGGTATATGTATTTGATTCATAACTCTAAATCCATGAATTATAATCATTGAGGTTTAACTTATTTTAGTTTTCTACTGTAGTTTGATATTTTCCTGAACTAATACCACTATTTTTTTCCCTTAAACAATTTTTAAACTCAGATTTCTGTTAATACCAACATTTTAAGTTCAAGCTTATGTCTTGTTAAGGCTTGAATCAAGAACAAAATGAAATTTTGTTAAGGATTTTAAACCTGGAACTAAAGTCAGGTAGAATATACAGAGATGCTCATCATAATACTCATCCTTAACACAGAGTTATAAAAAAGAAATATATCCAACACCAACTGAATTCCAGAAGAAAAACTTGCAGCAGAACCATTATATACTTAAACTATTAAATTATGATGTTACTCACCTGTTTAGAGGAGATGAACAAAGCACATTTTTTTTGGAAACAGTTTGAAAATCTTTTGAACCCCTTTAAAAACTGAAATGCTCTTGCCCCTTGATTTGCTTTAAAACTGCATGCTATTCAAACTTGTTGAAGATGACTGAAGACTTAAATTTAAGCTTGCTTGCTTCAGACAAATTCCAGGTTTGAAGAAAGTGATCTGTAGTTTTTTTTTTCTTTTATTCTCTGGTTTTGGAAAGAAGATGCCCAGGTTGTTGATTAGATTTGTAAAATGGGAAATGCTAACTTATTTTCTTGTTTCCTGGTTTGTTATATTGTGATGATCGAATTAGAAATGAGAAGAGTTGTATATATAGAAGGAAAAGATACAGGGGAAGGGTTTTACTGGGTATAAACTTATCTTCTTTGATCAGAGATTTTCTTTTTGCTTTGGCCAGATTTTTGTACACATTGAAAGGATATTTAACATTTCGAGTAGACCAAATGTTGTGCTAGCATTTAATGCAATGTCCTATATGTTCATGCTTATCCATTTTGAAGGTTGCTACTTTCTACTAACAGGCTACACAATTTTTTTCTTGCTTGCATATTACTTTACAGGCTACTTGCCTATTTTTTATTACCTGGCAGCTTTTATACTAAATGAACATATATACTTTTGTCTTGTTTATTGATATTTGCATTGTATTTTCTTGCCTTGCATTTCTAACTTACAGGCTGCATACATATTTACTTACCTGGCAGCTTTATTCCTTTCTATATGTACATATATGAAGTTGTTTTAGTTATTTTTATTGGTTATGTTAATATCATGCTTCTTATGTATATGTATTTAGACTTATGTTTAATATGTATAAGATTGATTTTATTTTAAATATTCTTGAAAGACTTTATTTTAAATTTCCAAACCCCGGTCTTCTTTCAAATATATAAATAGCAATGTCTATTTTCATTAAAACCCATTTGTGAAGGCATTATATGATTAATAAGACTCATTATTAACTTAAAATAATTTATAAAAAAACAATCTCTTCAAAATATAAATTACTTATTTTATAAAGCGAAATTAAAAAGAACAAAACAATCTCTTTATTTAAATTTAAACCTAGGCTAGAATTTATTTTTAAACAAATTAAATTTATCTTGAGTATTTTTAAAATCATATTATTATTTATTCAATATTAAATTTCCAAATTATCAAAAATAGTAGAATTAGAAAACTCCCGGTGTTTATACTTGGGGAAACTCGAGAAAATTCTATCCGGAACCTTGTCTGGATAGTTAGATTTGTTTGTTTGGATAATTGGTTGCTATGATTGTTAGCTTATGGTTGATATATGCTTGTGTTTAAAATTTAAATCTTTAATTAGATTATTAAATACCTTTGTTTTAAATTTCAGGGACGAAATTCTTTTAAGGAGGGAGAAATGTGATATCCCGGATATTTTGGCAATATAAATTTAATAATCTGTGTAAAAATTAAATTAATTTGATAATAATTGTTAATAATAATTTGAATTGATTTCATAATCTTCTTTTAAATAAATATTTAACTGATAATTTATCTTTTAAAAGCTAATTTAAATTGTTTCTATTTATAATGTATATATGTATATATTGGTATATATTATAAATAGATAAGTTTTGTTTTTAAATTTAATAGATAAAGCTATGTACTCGCTCTACAGATCCAAATAAACAATACTACTAAGCTACAAAACTTCTACTGATCTAGATCTACACAACAAGACAGGATATCAGACTACAGACAAGTATGAATCAACAACCAAAACTCCCTGAACTGCTGATTCTATATCCAAAGATAGGTCGTACACGTACTCCCTTAGAGATACATGTAACACAACGAATTCCAGTTATCCAAACTGACAATTCAATCCTGAAGATCAAACACTTATCCAAAATCAAATCTCCGACTTCAGAACCCAAATTCCTTCGTCTCTTATTCACAAAACTCTTCGGACGATCCTGGGCTTCCTTCATCCTTACTGATCAGCTCAACTCTTGCTGATGCCTTAGAAATAAACTGAACCAAAGCAATCCAACAAAATGATCTTTCCAATATCGACCAAAACTCAGAACACAACTTCTATTCCAAATCAGAAATCAGAACTCACTTCTCTCATCCGGAAGAGATAAAACAGGTGCACAGACTGGACAACACATTCCAAAAATAAGGTTCACATATCCAAAAATAAAACTCAGAAGTTCCTCCAAAATCTGAGCTACTTCCCCAAACTCAAAAACCATCCTATTACTAATCTGATCCATCAGTACCACTTCTGGAATCCAGTTGATACCAAACTCAATCTTCAGATGCTGACAAAACTCTGACTTCCAGAAGACATCCAGAAAAATCTCTGAAAATCCAAGAGAACATTCAAATTATCGCAAGTAACTTTTGCGATCAATCCAGCCTAATTCCAAAGATACTGCTCTCTCTTTACCAAATAGAACAGCTTACGCTTATGTGGCCAATCCATTGAAGAAATGGATCTACTTCACTGCTTCTGAAGTTACCCAAAGAAAAACTGCTAAGCCAGAAGACTTCCTAAACCAAAGCTCTTCGAGAAACTCGGACCTCAAAGCAAACAGTAACACCCAACTGAACACAGCCACAACACCGAAGCAGTCACTCTTCCTTAACTTGTTCCAAAGAAACATCTTCATAGACATTCATAGTCACTGTGTCTCATCACACAGCTACTACACCTTGATATATCAAGATATCATGACTTGCTTCTGCCCAACCGACAGATCCAAATTCTAGCTTAACCAAATTACACTTCAAAAATGAACTCCGAACTTTAACAGGTTTCCTTCAGAGATCAATGAAATCCTTACACCACCCAAAGCTCACTCGAGACGGTATTAGGTCTACAGTCTCGACAATTATACTTCCAACCTCAAATACTCAAACTCCAACCATCGATAGTCGTGTTACGCACACTACTACCCAATCTACCTTTATAGCTCATTAGAAAACCTGTACAGGTAACCCAACAATAGGTAGAAATAAATAAATATATATATTATATATCAAAATTACAAATACGCTCTCTCAAGAAAGAAATCACTCAAGAGCCTAGGTATTCACTCAACCTAGCGCTCTGATACCAACTGTGACGACCCGGATTTCTACGCCCAGAGAACCTGTTTCGTCTTGAAGAAAGAAAGGGATGAGAAAATAGAAAAGATAGAGATGAAAGAACAACAACATCAGAATCTCACAGCGGAATGAATAAATTATATTAATCACATAAGTATTTACATAGTATACGACATTTATCAGAGTTATACAGATAATACATCACATACTAGACAGTTATAAACACATGTCTAGTTAATACAACACAACTCAAACAAATGACTCAAAGATACCAACACAGCGGAACTATATATATATATATATCTACAACGCTGAAGCCTCCTGATCCATTGCTCCTCCAGAATTCGTCAAAGCTAACCTGAATCCCTTGGCTACCCGTAAAAATTTGGGTACCCGAGAGTTTATAAAAAACAAAAATAAACTCCGGGTCAGACATGGGTCTGGTGTGAGTAATAGGTTAAAGTTGCTTAATTTTGAAAATCCTTTTGAAAACAAAGGTATCACGTAAGACTCCCCACAAATAAACATGGGTAAGTTTTTACCTTACGCTAACCAAAACATTTGATAGGAAATTCAGTGATATTATAATAGGTCTAGGGTTTTCAAGTAAATAGAAAATAGCCGAAATTGTTACACGATTAAATTGCAGCTACTAGCCACAAAAGTGGGTAATACAATCAAAACCGTTGGCACTTATTGGATTGTGGATTCCTGTGACGACCCGCCTTTCTCAACCCCAGAAAGACGTTTCATCATTAAGAAAGAAAGGGATAGAATTAGAAAAGAATAGAAAGAAAGAACAACAACATCAGAATCTCACAGCGGAATGGAACAAAATATAATACATCACATATCTATTACATAGTTATACATACATCAGAGTCATACAATATCATGTAACAGGACTGTTATATAGATACATGTCCATACATACATCCAAAATACAACATACACTAACTACACAGCGGAACTACATATATAGATACATACGTCTGGTCTTCCTCCAAAAAGAGCTCCTCCAGAAAGTCAACACTTCCAATACCTATCACTTGGCTACTCGTAAAAATTTGAGTACCTAAGAGTTTATGAAAACACAAAATATAAACTCCGGGTCAGACATGGGTCTGGTATGAGTAAACAGGTTAAAATTTGCTTAACTTTGAAAATCATTTGAAAATAAAGGTATCACGTAAGACTTCCCACAAATAAATACGGGTAAGTTTTTACCTTACGCTAACCAAAACATTTGATAGGAAATTCTATGATATTATAATAGTGTCTAGGGTTTTCAAGTAAATAGAAAATAGCCGAAATTGTTACATTCATTAAATTCCAGCTACTAGCCACGAAAGTGGGTAATACAAATTAAAACTGTAGGGTCTCGTAGGGTAAATGGATTTCCAACAATGGCAGGGCTACTGGGGTACCGCCCGTCACAGTACGGGGCCTAGATCACCGTACCGAGGATTACTCCCTTCATCCCCTGCAACACAAGGCCGGAACCATTCCTTACTGAACAGTCCCGAACAAGATAACCCCGCAGTTGTGGCCAACAACTGCCCACTAAGCCGAATAAAAAGGGACATCTAGACAGGGGAAAATCTTGTCCTGCTTGGGCATGACCCACCTAACCTTGCTGCATCTCCCATGTTTTAGCCATTCCCGGTTGATGAGGCTTGAGGCTACGATTACCTTTATTGAACAATTCACTTAGAATGCTCATCGTCCGCCTGACGATGTGTTGAAAGCATTCAATCCATACAAGTTCGTTCCGGGTTCGAACGAAACCGAAGGCATTATCTCATTACACTCATTTTTGGAATCACCCTCAGAGTTAACGACGATAACCCTTGCATTCTGAAACACCATCTCGACCTTCATTTGATAAGTCCCGACCTATCGTTTAATTTGGATCGATGTGGTTTTCGGAGAATCAAAATTTGATTCTTCCGATCCCGGTCTCATCGGATCCAAACGTCATTTTAAGGGCCAAGTTGTCTATTTAACTTAACAGTTTAATTAAATATCAGAAATTAACATATCAGATAAATCATATACAGTTATCACAACATATCACAGAAATATCATCAACAGATATCAATAGGCAATCAAACAGAATCATCAATGTATACCAAACAGTTTGGATTTACTTGACTAAATTATTAGCTTAAGAATAAACTATTTTATTTAATTAAATTAATTACTGATTAATTAGCTTATTAATAATCAATTAATTAATTAGTCACATTTATTAATTAATTATTTAATTTATCAATTATCTAATCTTTTAATTACTTATTAAATTAATTAGCTTTTATTCATTATTGTTACTTAATTACTCAGTTAATTAATTGTTTGATTCTTGTTAATTATTAACTTATTAAGTAACAACTTCCCTATTCAAATCGATTTCTTTTTTAATTATCGCAAATTACTTTAATTAATCAATTATTAATTTAATTAAAGTATAATTCCTGATTAATCACTTAAGTTAATTTCCATTGATTAACTTCAGTAACTAGCTAACGTTATTAAGCTTTAAATTGTTTTAACAAGTGATTTATTTTCCAATTAACAAATTTTTAAAGTTATCAATTTAATTAATTAATATTCTAGTTACTTTGTATAAATCAATTTCCTTTACATCACTTACCATAATTAAACCTTAAGTCAGATATAAATCTAACTGCTAATTGCCTAGTTAACTTAACTATATTCAAAGTACTTAAACAAATTTACATTCGACCCACAAGAAAAATGACCCGAGAAAATTACCTTCCTACTCGCGACAGTCACGAGTTTTACCCGTATCTCCCCTGCGTCCCTTCCTTTCTCACTCTCTCTTCTTCATCATCTCTTCCCGGTTCCCATTCTTCTTCCATTTTCATTTTTTTTTATAAAGTTATAAATAGCTGAAGCCTAAACACGAGAACGACTCGAAAATTTGATCGAAGCAACACCCCAAATCCTCGAGTATGCGCACGCGACAATCCCCAATAACATGTCAGGCACCTCTTCGCCACCGTGCACGTGCACGGTGGTGCGCTTGGCCACTGGCGACTCGCGGCAGCCCCCGCATATCCCAAAACATCACAACTTCCAAAATTTAAACTCGAAACCCATCGAAAAGTTCCAGATCAAAAAATGACCTGCTGCTCGAACACGTACAGGAACGTCTCACCGTAAATTACCTCACACGGCCACCATCCATCACCGGAGGCGATGAAACTCCTCCAATACGTCACTCACACCCCCCTCCAACTCCTCCTGAAGTCGCGTGTCACTCGGTTGACAAAAGATGCCGCAACTCATAATTTTACAGAGCATGAAAAGATATTAGCACTAAACCCTATTCTTGATCCAAACTCGAAATCTATGAATTTGAAAAATAATTAGACATTTTTCTAGTGTTAATATGACTTAAATCTTGCTTCATTCCAAATCTCAAGAATTACAGATTTCTCTATCTTCCAAAATTTACAAAAAACCATTTTTGTTTCATTTCAAAACTGCTCGTAATACTTTTGCATAAAAATCATAAATTTTATGTTAAAAATCATAATTTCTGGTATGAAATCTAAATATGTTATTGAAATTTCAAATTTAAACTTTTGAGTTTTTCACTTTGATTTCTTGTTTACCTGTAGGTTGAAATACAGTATTTACATCATACTGTCTAAACTTTCCATCATGTTTGCAGGCCTTGTTTTTAAACTAAACAAACTTGAATTTTCACAATACACAATTCAAATGATTTTATGAATAAGTATTTTAGGTTTCTTGGCTTCATTTTGTTCAAAACTTAAATTTACTGAAGAACAAACTATAAAAGTTCCCAGTGTAAACCAATATACACAGAGTAGTTTGCTTAAACTGTATCAAGCACAGATCATTCAAAAAATAAATATACAAGCTAAATTTGGAAATCAGTTTTGTTTACTCACTATCAAAAACTGTTGAACAGAAAGTATGTTGAAGAACTTGCAGATGAATTTCTCTGAAACTTTCCTTTGCTTTTCTCTGTTTCACAGGTTTGTTTTTAAAACTAAAGTTTATATAAACAAACTAATGACATAAAGATGGATATATATAAGTTAAAGCTACTGAATAATAGGTTGTAACTGGACAGTTCCTTCTGCATTGTCACTCTTTCTTTTTATTGGTTAAGATAGTATATACAGCAGTGAAATGATATAGGAGAATTCGGCTGTGTACTTAGTTGAACAAGAAGTTAGGCTAATAATTGTTTATGTTATTAATTATGACAGCAACTAATTAATGGTTACTGACAGTAGCTATTTAGTACAAAGATATTTATCTTTGTGTTGTACAAGACAGTATCACTTCGGCCAATAAGTGTTCCAGCTACAGATTTTAATTTTATTACCTTGAGTTGAAAACTAGTTTTATATTGAAGTTCACTCTGATTTCCTAAGGCACAAAACTGCACACAACACCTACACAAGTTATAGTTAATATATATATTTATTTATGTTTATTACTGGTTTACTTTTATCTTTAGTTTTTTATTATTATTATTATTATTATTATTATTATTATTATTATTATTTTCTGGGTACATCATTTTATTTCTGTACAAACTTGTATATGTATTAAGCAATGTATCAAGATTCTTATATTTGACTTTGTTTTCTTATGCATAACTTTTATTGTTCCATACTCTTGCTATTTGTTCATTTATACTGACATAAATGTTATAGTGTTCACAGGTTCATATACTTGTATTAATATAGTTCAAGTTATAGCTTATATTCGTAAATTTATATCTTGGTTACATTTTATATTTTATATTTTTATGTTACTTTAATTACATATATAATATATGATTGTGTTTTATACTAGTTTCTTTTGAATGTTTACACTTATATTGTTTTGCATTTCCATGTTTTATGTTAAATAATTTCATGTTTGTTTATTTTAAAACTTATCATATTAAAAACTAAAAGTGTATTCATATGTTTTTTTTATCAAATATCAAATAATGAATCTTTGATTTAATTCTATTGAATAAATCCTATTTTGTTTTAAATGGTTTTGAAGTATTTAAATTTTAAATTTCAAATCAAAATTTCCTTTTATAAACATATATAACTGTTAAATATTTAATATCTCATCAATTTAAATATTGATTTGATTTAATTTTAGATTTAATATTTATTAAAATATGCTGTAAAAATTCCGGGTCGTTACATTCCTCCCCCCTTAAAAGAATTTCGTCCCCGAAATTTAAACAACAGTTAATTCAAAAGCTTATATATTCACAATCCAAATATACATATCATTCATACAATAGCAAACAAACAGTCTATTCTAACAAACAACACTAGTTATCCGAACATAAATCCGGATAAGCATTCTTAAGACTATCGAGAGTTTCCCAGGTACAGTCTCTGGGATCCTCACTCCATTGCACCATAACGAGTTTCACCACTTTGTTCCTAAGTTGCTTCTCATCTCGATCCATAATCTGAACTGGATTTCTGACTACAGTTAAATTGGGTTCCACTTCCAAATCTTCTTGAATTACCGGTTCCACAACCAGTGAGCGATCATGAACAAATTTCCTCAAATGCGATACATGAAACACATTGTGAATCCCAGACATCCGCTCTGGTAATTCAATCCTGTAGGCCACAGCTCCAATTCTTTCCAACACTCGGAATGGTCCAATGTATCTCGGAGCAAGTTTTCCCGTCTTTCCGAATCTTATAGCACCTTTAATTGGGGAAACTTTAACAAAAACCAAGTCTCCGATCTCAAATTCTAATGGCCTTCGCCTTCTATCTGCATATTTCTTCTGACGATCTTGAGCAGCTTTCATTCTTTTCTTAATAAGCTCAACCTTCGCAGAAGCTTCACGAATAAGATCGGGTCCGAGCACAAGACGATCCTTCGATTCAATCCAACAAGATGGAGATCTACACGGTCTTCCGTATAGAGCTTCATAAGGTGCCATCTTAATACTTGCTTGATAACTGTTATTATAAGAAAATTCCACTAAATGAAGATGGTCCTCCCAAGATCCTCCAAAATCTAAAACACAAGCCCGTAGCATATCCTCAAGAATACGATTCAGCCTCTCTGTCTGTCCGTCCGTTTGAGGATGATAGGCTGTACTTAATCTCAAATTTGTTCCCATCGCTGATTGTAGAGCTTCCCAAAATTTGCTAGTGAAAATAGGATCACGATCACTTACTATGCTGACTGGGACACCATGCAATCGAACTATCTCCTTCAAGAAAATTTCTGCCAAAGAAACTGCAGTACGGGTTGCCTTTACTGGTATAAAATGGGCACTCTTAGTTAAACGATCTACAATAACCCATATACCGTCATTTCCTTTCCTGGTTCTAGGAAAACCATCAATAAAATCCATCGAGATCATTTCCCATTTCCAATTCGGAATTTCCAGAGGTTGCAATAGCCCGGCAGATTTCTGTTGATCACCTTTAACTTGTTGACAAATGGCACAACTGTTCACAAATCTAGCAACATCCTCCTTCATGCCCTTCCACCAAAAGACTCTCCTCATGTCCTTATACATCTTCGAAATTCCAGGATGAATATTCAATTTGGAACAATGACTTTCTGATAAAACTTCCTGCCTCAACTCCTTGTCGTTCGGAACACAGATTCTCCCATTGATTCTTAGCGTTCCTCGATCATCGATGTCAAAACTAGGACACTGACCTTTCCTGACTCTCTTGATGATCCTCCTCAACATCTTATCAGATTCTTGCTTGCTTGATATCCTTTCAATAAGAGATGGAACCACTTCCAGAAGAGATAAAACTGCATTTCTACTGAGAGCATCAGCTACGACATTCGCTTTCCCCGGAGTGTACAGAATATCCAGATCATAAGATGCAAGAAATTCAACCCACCGCTGCTGTCTCAGATTAAGGTCTTTTTGAGAGAATAAATATTTCAACGGTTTGTGATCCGTGAACAATTCAAATTTCTCTCCTAAAAGATAATGTCTCCAAATCTTCAGAGCAAAAACAATGGCAAGCAATTCAAGATCATGTGTAGCATAGTTTTTCTCATGAGGCTTCAACTGTCGACTAGCATACGCAATAACCCTTCCGTTCTGCATCAGAACTGCTCCCAAACCAACAATACAAGCATCAGTGTAAACCTCGAATTTGCTCTTCCCATCTGGAACAGCAAGTACTGGTGCACTCGTGAGCCTTATCTTCAATTCCTGAAAAGCTTTTTCACACTGAGGCGTCCATTTGAATTTCTCTCCTTTCCTGGTCAGCTTAGTCAAATGCGAAGAAATCTTGGAATAATCTCTAATAAATCTCCTGTAGTAGCCAGCCAATCCTAAGAAACTGCGAACTTCCGTCGGTGTCTCTGGCTGTTTCCATTCCAGAATAGTTTCCACTTTCGCCGGGTCTACAGAAATGCCTTCACCCGAAACAATGTTCCCTAAAAATTTAACTTCCGATTTCCAGAAGTGACACTTCGAAAACTTTGCCTTCAGCACATTCTTTCTCAGAGTCTCCAATACAATCCTTAAGTGCTCTCTGTGCTCTTCTTCGGATTTGGAATAGACCAAGATATCATCAATGAATACCAGCACAAACTTATTCAATACATCCTTAAAGACTCGGTTCATGAGATCAACGAAATAAGCAGGAGCGTTGGTTAATCCGAACGGCATAACCAACCACTCATAGAAACAATTCGGTCCCCTAAATGCAGTCAAGGGAATACTGTCTTCAGCTACCCTCAACTGGTGGAAACCTGAAGCTAGATCCAATTGAGAAAAGATAGAAGCACCATGCAACTGGTCAAAAAGATCATCGATGCGAGGAAGAGGATATTTATTACGGATAGTCACTTTGTTCAATTCTCTATAATCCACACAGAACCTAAGTGATCCATCCGATTTGGTCACAAACACTGCCGCTGAACCCCAACAAGAAAAACTAGGTCTAATCAATCCCTTCTCTAAAAGATCCTGCGTCTGCTTAATCAACTCTTCTCTTTCTCTGGGAGCCATTCTCCTACTTGGTTGAATTACTGGCACAGCTCCTGGAATCAAATCAATACGGAACTCTATTTCTCGATGTGGTGGCAAACACTTAACTTCTTCAAAAACATCAGCAAAATCCCGAACCACATCAATAACTTCAACACTCTCTTCAGATGTCTCCATTCCATGCAGAAGACTGCTCAAGTGAATTCCAGAATTATCACACGACACTCTGGCAATTCTACCCAGATCAGTTTCCAACGAAACTGTTCTCTCATCACAATTCAAGACGGCTTTATACTTATCCAGCCAATCCATACCCAAAATAAGATCAAATCCCTTAAAATTCAACACATACGGGTCACAAGAAAAACTGTGGGATAGATAAGAGATCTTCAAATCCTTACAGATAGTGTCTAATTTAGTCACCCCTCCTATAGGATTAGATACCAAGATAGAACTATCTACAGAACTAGGAGCAAGAGAGAACTTTTCAACAGAGTCCAAAGAAATAAAACTCAAGGAAGCACCCGAATCAAACAAAACTCTAATATATTTCCCATCTAAAAGTAAAGTACCTTCTAAAACTCCTTTGCCCTTCGAAGATGAAGATGGTCCGGCTTCCAAAGCAAAAACTTTATTCTGAGGTGCTCTCTGTAGAAGTGGACAGTTCTTGATCATGTGCCCTGGCTGATGACAATTAAAGCACAATGATTTTTGAACCATAGCTAATCCTGGGCCACTCTGATGCGGTTGCTGTTGCTGGAATCCCTTTCTAGGACACTTATTTGCCAAATGCCCTTCCTGCTGACAAATGTAACACTTGCGAGGCCCGTTGTTATTCCCAGGTTTCTTCTTATTCGGCTTCCTCCATCTAGGATCGAACTTTCGCTTATTCGAATTAGTGGAATTCCCACCTGAAACTGCAGCTGGAGTCCCCGGTTTCTTACTCATCAAACTTTCATACCTTAACGCCATATCAATCAAATCAACAAAAGATCCCTTCAGAAGCACCGTCAACTTTCCATGGAATTCAGGCCTCAACCCTTGCACAAATTTCTCATTCTTTTTCAGAGGAGTATCGATGAGTCCTTGACCATAACAAGAGAGCTCGTTGAATCTGGTTTCATATTCCGAAATAGACATACTACCCTGCTTCAAATTCAGAAAATCCTGATACAATTGGGTTTTCCCTGCCGTCGGCACATACTTCTCTTCGAACAACTCCTGGAATCTGTCCCATGAAATGTCATCCTCAGAAATATTTGCAATAGTTGAATTCCACCATGCTGCTGCACCACCTTGCAACTACCACGATGCCATATGCCTCTTACGCTCATCAGACAATCTCATGCTCTTGAAAATGCGCTCGCAAGAGCGTAACCATTCCTGAACTTCAATTATAGACTCCGAACCTTTGAATGGTTGACCTCCAAGATGTTTGAAATCCTTGCATAAGGCTGCAAAGCTAACTTGAGATGGTACTGGGTTGACAGCCTCACTAACATTCTGACTCCGTCCATTATCTGTAGAAGTACTGGCCCTAACTCTGCCTCTTCTTCCTGAACTCATGTCGGTCACCTGAAAAGGTAACTCAACCAATTTAGATATATATATATATATATATAAAATATTATATGAAAATACAAATACGCACTCTCTAGAGAACTACAACACTAGAGCCTAGGTACTCGCTTTACCTAGCGCTCTGATACCAACTGTGACGACCCGCCTTTCTCAACCCCAGAAAGACGTTTCATCATTAAGAAAGAAAGGGATAGAATTAGAAAAGAATAGAAAGAAAGAACAACAACATCAGAATCTCACAGCGGAATGGAACAAAATATAATACATCACATATCTATTACATAGTTATACATACATCAGAGTCATACAATATCATGTAGCAGGACTGTTATATAGATACATGTCCATACATACATCCAAAATACAGCATACACTAACTACACAGCGGAACTACATATATAGATACATACGTCTGGTCTTCCTCCAGAAAGAGCTCCTCCAGAAAGTCAACACTTCCAATACCTATCACTTGGCTACTCGTAAAAATTTGAGTACCCAAGAGTTTATGAAAACACAAAATATAAACTCCGGGTCAGACATGGGTCTGGTATGAGTAAACAGGTTAAAATTTGCTTAACTTTGAAAATCATTTGAAAATAAAGGTATCACGTAAGACTTCCCACAAATAAATACGGGTAAGTTTTTACCTTACGCTAACCAAAACATTTGATAGGAAATTATGTGATATTATAATAGTGTCTAGGGTTTTCAAGTAAATAGAAAATAGCCGAAATTGTTACATTCATTAAATTCCAGCTACTAGCCACGAAAGTGGGTAATATAAATTAAAACCGTAGGGTCTCGTAGGGTAAATGGATTTCCAACAATGGCAGGGCTACTGGGGTACCGCCCGTCACAGTACGGGGCCTAGATCACCGTACCAAGGATTACTCCCTTCATCCCCTGCAACACAAGGCCGGAACCATTCCTTACTGAACAGTCCCGAACAAGATAACCCCGCAGTTGTGGCCAACAACTGCCCACTAAGCCGAATAAAAAGGGACATCTAGACAGGGGAAAATCTTGTCCTGCTTGGGCATGACCCACCTAACCTTGCTGCATCTCTCCTGTTTTAGTCATTCCCGGTTGATGAGGCTTGAGGCTACGATTACCTTTATTGAACAATTCACTTAGAATGCTCATCGTCCGCCTGACGATGTGTTGAAAGCATTCGATCCATACAAGTTCGTTCTGGGTTCGAACGAAACCGAAGGCATTATCTCGTTACACTCATTTTTGGAATCACCCTCAGAGTTAACGACGATAACCCTTGCATTCTGAAACACCATCTCGACCTTCATTTGATAAGTCCCGACCTATCGTTTAATTTGGATCGATGTGGTTTTCGGAGAATCAAAATTTGATTCTTCCGATCCCGGTCTCATCGGATCCAAACGTCATTTTAAGGGCCAAGTTGTCTATTTAACTTAACAGTTTAATTAAATATCAGAAATTAACATATCAGATAAATCATATACAGTTATCACAACATATCACAGAAATATCATCAACAGATATCAATAGGCAATCAAACAGAATCATCAATGTATACCAAACAGTTTGGATTTACTTGACTAAATTATTAGCTTAAGAATAAACTATTTTATTTAATTAAATTAATTACTGATTAATTAGCTTATTAATAATCAATTAATTAATTAGTCACATTTATTAATTAATTATTTAATTTATCAATTATCTAATCTTTTAATTACTTATTAAATTAATTAGCTTTTATTCATTATTGTTACTTAATTACTCAGTTAATTAATTGTTTGATTCTTGTTAATTATTAACTTATTAAGTAACAACTTCCCTATTCAAATCGATTTCTTTTTTAATTATCGCAAATTACTTTAATTAATCAATTATTAATTTAATTAAAGTATAATTCCTGATTAATCACTTAAGTTAATTTCCATTGATTAACTTCAGTAACTAGCTAACGTTATTAAGCTTTAAATTGTTTTAACAAGTGATTTATTTTCCAATTAACAAATTTTTAAAGTTATCAATTTAATTAATTAATATTCTAGTTACTTTGTATAAATCAATTTCCTTTACATCACTTACCATAATTAAACCTTAAGTCAGATATAAATCTAACTGCTAATTGCCTAGTTAACTTAACTATATTCAAAGTACTTAAACAAATTTACATTCGACC
This sequence comes from Allium cepa, assembly GCA_030765085.1. Taxonomy (NCBI): domain Eukaryota; kingdom Viridiplantae; phylum Streptophyta; class Magnoliopsida; order Asparagales; family Amaryllidaceae; genus Allium; species Allium cepa. The sequence continues at coordinate 395,135,291 of CM060938.1, read as the reverse complement.
CACAAGAAAAACGACCCGAGAAAATTACCTTCCTACTCGCGACAGTCACGAGTTTTACCCGTATCTCCCCTGCGTCCCTTCCTTTCTCACTCTCTCTTCTTCATCGTCTCTTCCCAGTTCCCATTCTTCTTCCATTTTTTTTTTTATAAAGTTATAAATAGCTGAAGCCTAAACACGAGAACGACTCGAAAATTTGATCGAAGCAACACCACAAATCCTCGAGTATGCGCACGCGACAATACCTAATAACATGTCAGGCACCTCTTCGCCACCGTGCACGTGCACGGTGGTGCGCTTGGCCACTGGCGACTCGCGGCAGCCCCCGCATATCCCAAAACATCACGACTTCCAAAATTTAAACTCGAAACCCATCGAAAAGTTCCAGATCAAAAAATGACCTGCTGCTCGAACACGTACAGGAACGTCTCACCGTAAATTACCTCACACGGCCACCATCCATCACCGGAGGCGATGAAACTCCTCCAATACGTCACTCACACCCCCCTCCAACTCCTCCTGAGGTCGCGTGTCACTCGGTTGACAAAAGATGCCGCAACTCATAATTTTACAGAGCATGAAAAGATATTAGCACTAAACCCTATTCTTGATCCAAACTCGAAATCTATGAATTTGAAAAATAATTAGACATTTTTCTAGTGTTAATACGACTTAAATCTTGCTTCATTCCAAATCTCAAGAATTACAGATTTCTCTATCTTCCAAAATTTACAAAAAACCATTTTTGTTTCATTTCAAAACTGCTCGTAATACTTTTGCATAAAAATCATAAATTTTATGTTAAAAATCATAATTTCTGGTATGAAATCTAAATATGTTATTGAAATTTCAAATTTAAACTTTTGAGTTTTTCACTTTGATTTCTTGTTTACCTGTAGGTTGAAATACAGTATTTACATCATACTGTCTAAACTTTCCATCATGTTTGCAGGCCTTGTTTTTAAACTAAACAAACTTGAATTTTCACAATACACAATTCAAATGATTTTATGAATAAGTATTTTAGGTTTCTTGGCTTCATTTTGTTCAAAACTTAAATTTACTGAAGAACAAACTATAAAAGTTCCCAGTGTAAACCAATATACACAGAGTAGTTTGCTTAAACTATATCAAGCACAGATCATTCAAAAAGTAAATATACAAGCTAAATTTGGAAATCAGTTTTGTTTACTCACTATCAAAAACTGTTGAACAGAAAGTATGTTGAAGAACTTGCAGATGAATTTCTCTGAAACTTTCCTTTGCTTTTCTCTGTTTCACAGGTTTGTTTTTAAAACTAAAGTTTATATAAACAAACTAATGACATAAAGATGGATATATATAAGTTAAAGCTACTGAATAATAGGTTGTAACTGGACAGTTCCTTCTGCATTGTCACTCTTTCTTTTTATTGGTTAAGATAGTATATACAGCAGTGAAATGATATAGGAGAATTCGGCTGTGTACTTAGTTGAACAAGAAGTTAGGCTAATAAATGTTTATGTTATTAATTATGACAGCAACTAATTAATGGTTACTGACAGTAGCTATTTAGTACAAAGATATTTATCTTTGTGTTGTACAAGACAGTATCACTTCGGCCAATAAGTGTTCCAGCTACAGATTTTAATTTTATTACCTTGAGTTGAAAACTAGTTTTATATTGAAGTTCACTCTGATTTCCTAAGGCACAAAACTGCACACAACACCTACACAAGTTATAGTTAATATATATATTTATTTATGTTTATTACTGGTTTACTTTTATCTTTAGTTTATTATTATTATTATTATTTTCTGGGTACATCATTTTATTGCTGTACAAACTTGTATATGTATTAAGCAATGTATCAAGATTCTTATATTTGACTTTGTTTTCTTATGCATAACTTTTATTATTCCATACTCTTGCTATTTGTTCATTTATACTGACATAAATGTTATAGTGTTCACAGGTTCATATACTTGTATTAATATAGTTCAAGTTATAGCTTATATTCGTAAATTTATATCTTGGTTACATTTTACATTTTATATTTTTATGTTACTTTAATTACAGATATAATATATGATTGTGTTTTACACTAGTTTCTTTTGAATGTTTACACTTATATTGTTTTGCATTTCCATGTTTTATGTTAAATAATTTCATGTTTGTTTATTTTAAAACTTATCATATTAAAAACTAAAAGTGTATTCATATGTTTTTTTTTTATCAAATATCAAATAATGAATCTTTGATTTAATTCTATTGAATAAATCCTATTTTGTTTTAAATGGTTTTGAAGAATTTAAATGTTAAATTTCAAATCAAAATTTCCTTTTATAAACATATATAACTGTTAAATATTTAATATCTCATCAATTTAAATATTGATTTGATTTAATTTTAGATTTAATATTTATTAAAATATGCTGTAAAAATTCCGGGTCGTTACAATTCCATACAATGGCAGGGCTACTGGGGTACCGCCCGTCACAGTACGTGGTCTAGATCAACGTACCGAGGATCACTCCCGACCCCCTGCAACACAAGGCCGGAACCATTCCTTACTGAACAGTCCCAAACAAGATAACACCGGCAGTTGTTGCAATCAACCACCCACACAACCGAAAATAAAGGGACATCTAGACAGGGGAATATCCTTGTCCTGCTTGGGCATGACCCACCTAACCTTGCTGCACCTCCCCTGTTTTAGCCATTCCCGTTTGATGAGACTTGAGGTTACGATTATCTTTATAGAACATAGCTCTTAGAATTCTCATCGCCCACCTGACGATATGTTGAAAGCATTCAATCCATACAAGTTCGTTCCGGGTTCGAACGAAACCGAAGGCATTATCTCGTTACACTCATTTTGGAATCACCCTCAGAGTTAACGACAATAACCCTTGCACTCTGAATCTTCACCTTTACTTCAGATTCACGACCTATCGTTAATTTGGAATCGATGTGGTTTTCGGATGTTCCAAATGTGGAAAACCGATCCCGGTCTCATCGAAATCCAAAACGTGTCTTTTAAGGCCAAGTTATCTACTCAGTCTTAACAGTGTAATTCAATATTATCAATACACACGGATAGATAATTCATAATATCACAGTAGATAATCATATCATCATCACATACAGATAATCAATATTATCATCCAAACAGATAATTAAATATTCTCATACTTAAACTAAGCATCCATATCACATAGATATTATTCATGTCATATCTGAGATCACAATCAATCAAATGAAATATCAATATCATTTATCCATAAGCAATGATTAATGAATCACAATCTAAAATTAATTTAAAATGAATTAAAGTAACTACTTCTATCACTAATTAATTTAAAATAAATTAAATTAATTCTTTATCTATAAATCCTGCTTATACAATCATTAATTAATTAATTATCCTCTAGATATTTATTTTGATTAAACACCCTTGATTAATCATTTTCTAATTACAACAAGTAATTAGTCTTTGATTAATTTCATTAATTAATTATCCTAAATCATTTATAGTCATTAACATTTAATTACTTCATTTATAATTGATTACATTTATTCTTAATTAATTACATCAATTAATCACCACATTATTAATTATTCCTTAATTAACCAATTCTTAATTACATCATTAATTATATTAATTAATAATCTTTAATTTAGATTTAAATTAAATTACTTTGATTAAATTAATTACATTAAGTTATTAATCTTTAATTAAACATAATTATTAATCACCTTTGATTAATATCAACCAGTAATTAACCACCCTTAATTACTCATATTAATAAATTAATTATCCCATAATTAATTATCTCCTTTCATTAATCCTTTGATTAATTCCAAAAGTAATTATCCAAATTACTCCATTAACACATCATCTTTTACTAATTACATTCAGTAATTAACATTAATTACTTCCTTAAGTAATTATGCTCCATTAATTACACTAAGTAATTACACTTATCAGTTTATCAAATGATCTTCTTAAATTAATTAAACTAAATTAATTAACTTAATCATTTTATCGAAATTAATTACAATAAGTAATTAATTTCTTAATTACTTTTATCAAGTAATTACATTTAACAATTTACAATAGATTATCTAATTTATCTGATTAATTGTCAAAATTTATCACATTAATTAATTAATTAATAATCCTTGGTTAATTATCGTTATTAACTAATGCCATCTCTTAATTTACTTCCTAATTTATCTTTATTTATAAATTAATCTAAATTATTAATTTATAAATTTAATAAATACACCATTCCTTATTATCTTATTAATTAAATCACTTAATGCCTTAATTATTCTTAAGATAATTTATTTCTTATTTAATGACTTAATTAATATTAAAGTGTATTAGAACATTACACTTTTAAATTTAATTTCAAATCCCATTTTGAATTTAAGACTCAAAATGGTTATTTATTTAAACATCAACCAAATTTAGACACAATTTGAAATCTTTTAAATAAATATAAATAGCATTTATTTCTTATATACGACACTTATATAAGGAATCCTTTAAATTAAACTACTTAACTTTTAGTTAAAAAATTTAGCTTTTAAATTACATTGTATTTTAACTTGCAAATTCAAGTTAAACAATTTATTTAACTCTTAAAATTCTGATTTAAACTTTCTTTTAATAACTTGAATTAAAAACTGATTTTCCAAATCCATTTTAAAACCTTATGATTCCAAAGTTCATTTGAATCTATACTTAACTTTGAATTTAAACCTCTGTTTGAATTTCAGTTTTCAAATTTTAAATTGAAATTTAAAATCTGAAAATGGTCAGGTTTGTAAACCTGAATCCACATTTAAATAATTTAAAACCTTTATCTCGTTTCAGTTTTGAATTCAAAAATTAAATTTGAATTCATACTTCAAATTAGATTTACACTTTGTTTAAACTTAGTTGACAAACTTAAATTCATTTGAATTTAACCTCATGATTACAACTAGCTTACAATTTAATTTGATTTAAATTTGGTTTAAATTTAACTTCAGGCAGTTATATGCTACCTGTAGCAAAACTATCCAACCCGAGACCAAAGCAAAAGTACTTCGGGTCAAACTCTTCCCTGCTTCGAGTAAACAATTCGAATGACCTGAGTAAAACACGAGAAAAAACAAAGCCCTCCCAAAGAAAACAGTGACAGGTTTTTATCAAACCTGTAACCAACCTATACTCGAGCCAATCCCTTCATTGCTTCGGGTCAAAACTCGATCTACTTCGAGTGAATCCTGAAATAACTCGAGTAAAACTCGAGTGTCCTCTGCTCCAACCCAAGCTACCAACTCTTCAGGTTCCAGAACAACCCAATCAGCATCCACCAATGGACACCGTGCACATGCACGGAGGCGGCGCCGGACTCTGGCGATCGAGACCACCCTTTTCAAGTCGCAAATCGCTCCAACGTTGACCACGAATCAACGAACAACCCTAATGCATTGTCGATCAAAATCGAGTATAGCTCGATAACTTTCGAACCCATCACCCACTCACAAATGCACCTCGGCATGGCAACTCCGACCCCCAGCATCACCGCCCCTTTGCTCACATGCTCATCTACGACCTAGGCACCACCCCCTAAACCCGGCCACACTCGACGCAACGACGAAGTCGTGGCGATCAAATATGTGTGCATCAGTAAAATTAGGTTTAGAAACTTCAATCGCTTGCCGCTGTCACCACCGTGGCCGTGACCACCCCCAACTATTTTTCCCATCACCTCGGCAGGCTCCTCCACCTCCTCGCACAACCCGACCACCTCCAGTCACAAAGATCACCAAAAATCACCCAAAAACCAACTTTAGTTCAAAAACGAACTGCTCCTAAACCACTTGACTGAAAATCATAATATTAATTTTAAAAATCATATTCTGGTATACGTATTTGATTCATAACTCTGAATCCATGAATTATAATCATTGAGGATTAACTTATTTTAGTTTTCTACTGTAGTTTGATATTTTCCTGAACTAATACCACTGTTTTTTCCCTTAAACAATTTTTAAACTCAGATTTCTGTTAATATCAACATTTTAAGTTCAAGCTTATGTCTTGTTAAGGCTTGAATCAAGAACAAAATGAAATTTTGTTAAGGATTTTAAACCTGGAACTAAAGTCAGGTAGAATATACAGAGATGCTCATCATAATACTCATCCTTAACACAGAGTTATACAAAAGAAATATATCCAACACCAACTGAATTCGAGAAGAAAAACTTGCAACAGAACCATTATATACTTAAACTATTAAATTATGATGTTACTCACCTGTTTAGAGGAGATGAACAAAGCACATTTTTTTTGGAAACAGTTTGAAAATCTTTTGAACCTCTTTAAAAACTGAAATGCTCTTGCCCCTTGATTTGCTTTAAAACTGCATGCTATTCAAACTTGTTGAAGATGACTGAAGACTTAAATTTGAGCTTGCTTGCTTCAGACAAATTCTAGGTTTGAAGAAAGTGATCTGTAGTTTTTTTTTCTTTTTTCTTTTATTCTCTGGTTTTGGAAAAAAGATGCCCAGGTTGTTGATTAGATTTGTAAAATGGGAAATGCTAACTTATTTTCTTGTTTCCTGGTTTGTTATATTGTGATGATTGAATTAGAAATGAGAAGAGTTGTATATATAGAAGGAAAAGATACAGGGGAAGGGTTTTACTGGGTATAAACTTATCTTCTTTGATCAGAGATTTTCTTTTTGCTTTGGCCAGATTTTTGTACACATTGAAAGGATATTTAACATTTCGAGTAGACCAAATGTTGTGCTAGCATTTAATGCAATGTCCTATGTGTTCATGCTTATCCATTTTGAAGGTTGCTACTTTCTACTAACAGGCTACACAATTTTTTTCTTGCTTGCATATTACTTTACAGGCTGCTTGCCTATTTTTTATTACCTGGCAGCTTTTATACTAAATGAACATATATACTTTTGTCTTGTTTATTGATATTTGCATTGTATTTTCTTGCCTTGCATTTCTAACTTACAGGCTGCATACATATTTACTTACCTGGCAGCTTTATTCCTTTCTATATGTACATATATGAAGTTGTTTTAGTTATTTTTATTGGTTATGTTAATATCATGCTTCTTATGTATATGTATTTAGACTTATGTTTAATATGTATAAGATTTATTTTATTTTAAATATTCTTGAAAGACTTTATTTTAAATTTCCCAAACCCCAGTCTTCTTTCAAATATATAAATAACAATGTCTATTTTCATTAAAACCCATTTGTGAAGGCATTATATGATTAATAAGACTCATTATTAACTTAAAATAATTTATAAAAAAACAATCTCTTTAAAAATATAAATTACTTATTTTATAAAGCTAAATTAAAAAGAACAAAACAATCTTTTTATTTAAATTTAAACTTAGGCTAGAATTTATTTTTAAACAAATTAAATTTATCTTGAGTATTTTTAAAATCATATTATTATTTATTCAATATTAAATTTCCAAATTATCAAAAATAGTAGAATTAGAAAACATAGCTTTATCTATTAAATTTAAAAACAAAACTTATCTATTTATAATATATACCAATATATACATATATACATTATAAATAGAAACAATTTAAATTAGCTTTTAAAAGATAAATTATCAGTTAAATATTTATTTAAAAGAAGATTATGAAATCAATTCAAATTATTATTAACAATTATTATCAAATTAATTTAATTTTTACACAGATTATTAAATTTATATTGCCAAAATTTCCGGGATATCACATCATTTCAAAACAACAGAGTTTAACAAGGCATAACACACTTTGAACGATGCATAACACACTTCGAACGATCATTTCAGATATTTATTCATCATACTACAAGTTTCTAACATCATTACGTTATATGTCAATTATCCTTCAACGATCTACATGGCCATAACGCCGAGTGCTTCGTAAAGTTAGGGTGTGGGTGGGGTAGTTGTAAAAACTTAGGAAAAAATATAGGCAGCAGAGCGACCTTCCAAATGCCGCGGAGGTGCAGCATCTCAAAGGTCTCCTGTAGCATCTTTTGAAATGCCGCCTCACGCGTTATTTCAAATGCCGCGTGTAAGCGGCATTTGAAATGTCGCTCTGCTCATTACTCACCAATGGCTGCAACTTTGTGATTAAGTCTATAATGAACTTTGAATACACTCTTCGTTAGAAGGTTAGCAACAAATAAATAAGTGTCGAAGAAACTTTGCATACAACATCAGATTACATAAACATTTGTTCTCAGACAAACTAGAATGCATTCGAATTAGGATTACAAACAAAATAAAACAAAAACATTAAGTTGCTGTATTGCAACGATTTTTTTTATGACCAAGAACACCACATTTGCTGCATGTATTTCCTTTATGGGTCTGCATCTCGTCCATTGTACCTTTAATTCTAGTTGAACGTGAGCGTCCTGTTTGTCTTTTAGCTACCGAAGGTAGGACCAATTGTCTATCACTTGAACTCCAATAGTGTTTATCTCGTACTGGGTGAAACTCGGGGGTGTAAGCTGCCAGGAATTTTGCTATAGAATACCATGTTTAGCCGAAGTCGTGATGGGCTCTATTTGCTCTGTTGGAAACCGTTGAGCAAGCGGCCATAACATGCATACATTGTAGGTGCTCTAAAAGAGGGATGTTGCATGTACAAGAGCAACTGTTACTCTTGATTAGTACTTTCAACTCGTCACTGAAATAGTGCACAATTTGCCACTCAGATTGACTAAATCGAATTATTTTTGTATGTCTAGCTTCGTTAGCTCGTTCGGCAATCTTGGCTTCCCACTTTGGAGTAAGACGGGAAGTCAGTTTTGCTACCGCTTCTCTTCGTTGACAAAAATAATCAACCGACCTGAAAAAGGCGCGTGCAACTAAAGCTTTGACAGATGAAGACCTAGCTCCTTTAAGAACACCGTTAAAACTTTCTACACAATTGGTGGTCATGACATGAAATCGATCGCCGTCATCTTACACAATTTCCAATTCTCCTCATGCGCTCCCAAACTCCTTTCTATCCAATTGTGAGCCATGATGCTTATAGTTTTTATTTCTTCACGTATTCTGATGTACTCGGCTTCTTCCGCAGCACAAGCTGTAGCATAAAATAGTCCAGTTAACCGTTTTTCTTTAAACCCTACAGCTTGAAATTTACCTTTAAGATGTCTAGCACAAAATCTATGTTTATGTGGAAAACACCATTTTGATTACAAGGCTAGTGGTATTCCTTTCATTCGATCCAAAATGAAGGCAATTCGTCGATTGTTAACACTGTGAATGAACCGCCACATGCAGGCCAAAAACCACCAACAACTATCCTCAGATTCGGACTCTACAATTGCGTACGCCAAAGTGTATAGGTAATCATCCGCATCAACAGTAGTGGCCACAAGTAGCGTCCTTTTATATTTCCCATACAATGTGTCCCGTCAATACATAACAACTAACGACAATGAACAAATCCTTCAATACAAGGTCCAAAGGCCCAAAAAGCTCGGTCGAAGACTCCATAATCATTGGTCGTAACATGTCCAACACTTCCCGGGTTCGATCTTGTTATTTTAGCAAAATATTGCCTTGGACTACTATATGATTCCGCCCAATCGTCATAAATTCTTTTCACCGCCTTACCCAAAGCTCTCCAAGCCTTCATATAACTAATTTTCACAAACAATTGTTCTTCCATCAAAACTTGTACCGTCCTGGCTGTAATGTTTTGATCGGCTTTCACAAAATGTAATATTTTTGCCATTACAAAGTTGGACGTCGCCTGCTTATAGGTGGAGTTCACCGTTGGGTTAACACAATTGTGTTCGCTAGGATATTTCCTTACAATCCACCACTTCTGCTTTGATTTTTTGAGACAATATCATGAATTCTCTATGGACAGATTAGTATCTATATTACAAACGGCGGTGTATTTGGTTTTATTTGATTTTATTGCTTTAAAAGAAACAACATGTAAAATCGACCATTCGCTCAACTGTTGTAACAACTTGGCTTTCGTCTCGAAAATCAAACCAACTTTAAATCCATTCTGAACGCTTATAGTTGAAAACAACTCATTGTTGAACTCAAGATTTGCAACGATTAATCTTGCCATAATTTGTGTGTTGCACAAATCATCATCCAAAGGAACTTCCATTTCCACCTCACCACTATCTTCGGATATATTGTCTTCAACCCGAAAATCATAGTTCAAAGGTTCATTGTTCACTTGCATACTACCTATCTGACATGTCGTTCTTCAACATGTTCACTAAATCCATACTATTTACAGGAGGTTCATCATTGACATCTTCACCTTCATCTCCGTCCATCTCATTATCAACATCTTCGTTGTTTACGTTTCCGTTTACATTCTCCAAATCAGCATTAGATTGTGTAACAATATCGTGCGCGGGGAATCTTCTATTCAAACATACGTATTACTTTAAAACCAGTACCGTAATACTACCTCCAAATTTTGATTCTTTATGATACATAACTCGAACGGAGTTGGATACATAAATTGAGACATAAGGCATTGTGATGGTCCAGCGGGACTAGGCAGTGTTGGTCGACAAGGAAGATAATTGCATATACAGTGAAAAAATGTTAAGTAGCGCACAACAATCAAATTAATATGACCTAAATTTCATAAATAAATGTTTCACCTTCCGAGAAAATGCGTAAAGCTGCCTTGACTTGGATAATGGTACGTATACTAAATGCCCTATGGATAGGCCATACACGGAGGATATCCATATAGACATTGTTGTTGACCGTACATCGCTGTCATAGTCAGATTAGTGAAACTCGAGGACGCGTTTCCACGACTGATACTTACTGCCTCAACCGTTCTTCGGTACACCTCAATAACACTGTTAACTTCTTGCTCTCGTATGGGTTTTTCTACTCGCAAGCGCCTAATTTTCCCAGCAAATAGATCAATTGATTTCGATGTTGCTGAAAACATTAGCTCCATATCGTCATCATCGGCTATATTAATGGCTTTCGATCCTGAGTCCGTCGGCCAGTTACACACCAATTCTATGTCAAATTCTTCAGATTTTATCTCGGTCGCTTTATAAATCGATTCTTTCAGCTGCACCAAATTATAACATTTCAACACTTTAGCTAGCTTACACGACCCACCGACATATTTTCCACAATTAAGTTCATCAACAACCAATTCGCCATCGAAATAACAGATTGTTGGTACACACTTGGAAACCATTCTACAATTTATTCAATCAACTAGTAATCTATTATCATTTGATACCAAACAACAAATGAGATTAAAAAAAATTAAACTAGGGTTTCCAAAAAAACATACCTCCTATAGCTAATTCCTTGTTCCAGAGGAAGAATTAGATGTTGCTCCTCGTCTGTAGCTGAATCCAATCAAGATTAAACTACAATATGCAAATAATTTAATAGTTTGGAGTATAGGGATTTTGTAGATCTAAGAAAACTTTGGAAGAAGGCAAGCATAAAAAGGTGGCTGCCTAACAAAGCAGCAGATATTGGCAGCATTTGGGATGCCGCATACTGACGGCATATGAAATGTCGCCAGTGTGTTTTTCTACAATACACGTGTACTGGCGGCATTTGAGATGCCGCCGGCACACGTGGCGTCCAACGTGGTCAAAACTGGTCTAGTTTTGTAAATAGCTTACAAAGTGGCATATTCTTGTAATTTTTTTTACAACTTAGGCCTAAATACAAAATTTATCCTTAATAATAATATGTTGATAAGCTTACAAAGTTGAAATCAAATAGGAATACATCAAAAAAATAAAGAACTCATAAAACACAAGGCATGGAGTTAAAAGAAAGGGAGCGTTTGGCACACATCCCCGGTAAGGTTTGAAAATACACAAAACATCCCTCCGGTTTTTTAATAAATTTCCAATCCCTGTTTTTAAATTCACGCGCGCGCAAAGACCCAAATACCCTTTACGTTTTTAACATTTCAAACGCGTATAACTTTCTATAGAAATATCGGATCAGCATATCGTTTTCACAAAAAAATCAAAAAACTTATGATCTTTAAAATGAGATCCATTGTTGATACCAACTAATATTTGTAGTCAGATGCAATTATTTCATTTATTTGTAGGCAATTCAGCAAATTTTGAACATCTTCGATTTTTCTTCAAATCTGCAACAATTGCAAACATTTTTGCAACTATATAGTATAGCTGCAGAAATTTCTGCAACTATTGCATACAGTTGCAGACATTTCTGCAACTATTGCGTACAGTTACAGACATTTCTGCAACTATTGCATGCAGTTGTAGACATTTCTGCAACTATATAGTATAGTTGCAGAAATTTCTTCAACTATCGTATATAGTTGCAAAAATGTCTGCAATAATTGCATATAGTTGTAGAAATTTCTGTAATTGTATGGTATAATTGTAGAAATTTCTGCAACTATTGCATATGGTTGTAGAAATTTCTGCAACTATATGCAATAGTTGTAGAAATGTCTGCAACTATTGCATATAGTTGCAGACATATCTGCAATTATATGGTGTAATTGTAGAATTGTCTGCAATTATTTCATATAGTTGCAGAAATGTCTGCAACTATTGCATATAATTGCAGACATATCTGCAATTATATGGTATAGCTTATAGTTTGTTCTGCCGTTGTTTTTACATATACACAATACGGCTTGTTAAAAAGATAATAAAATTTATGATTTAATGGTGAAAACAGTTTGTTAATCCGTCATTTCTACAAGAAGTTGTTGCATTTTAAAGATTGATAATTAATGTGGTGCAAGTTTTAATTATGGATGAGAGAATAACATCCATATATGAAGAATCAATATTGCTACAATATAGAAGAGGAGTATTGTAGGGAAGAAAATTGTAGTATCTAAAAATAGAGATGTAATTTAAATCTTTTTTATGAGGAGGATGTTTTGTATATTAAGTGTGGTTTTAGAAACGTGTCCCTTATTTTCACTAAAAGAAATGCAGACATTCATGCATTGATGCACGCTAAACATGGGAAAGCCAAAACTATGCAAAGACCGGTACCCAAAAATCACAATAACCCAGTCATACACGAATGGAAAAAAATATAACAGCCAGACATACGCAGGGAAAGGAATACAAGAACACACACACACACACACCTTGCACTCAAGAATCCACACAAACTCCTTCCCATACCCAATCAAATATTACTCAACCCACATATATCAGTGATGCATACAAAATGCAGACATTGATTAATACGTATGCATACAAGATGACACTCTCACTCACACAAAAACCGCCTCTTACTCAAAACACACACATGCACACCACAGGAGTTGTTGCTTCTATAAACAAAAACATGCACACATATATAATCAATAATATACACACAAATAATATATATATATATACACACAACACAATTTATTTGAGTAGGCATAGGTATGTGAGTGAGAGTTCACTCACCTGACTATTATGCTTCTCTCTTTCTCTAGTTGCCGAGTATTCATGCAAAAACCCAACAGCAGTGCCACTTGATGTACTCCATGCAGGAGACATATATAAATATCGAAATGTACATTTGCAGATTTGAAGATTTAATATAATTTTATTGAATTTGTTTAAATTTTTCAAAGTGATGGAATTTTGTTTTCTTTGTTTGCTTTAGCTTTCGGTGGAAGATAATCTCCAAAGAGTTTTTTTTTTGAAAACCCAAGAGAACCCGGTAGGCCAGTAAACTCCTGAGGAGGGTATGGTAAAGTCGTCCGCTGATCCAAGCTTCCATACCCCTGGGTAAATTTATATAGGATAGGGAAGCGCATGGTAGGAATTGAATGTGAATGATTATGTAAAGAAAATAGAGAAGTGTGTGAATGATTATGTAAAGAAAATAGAGAAGTCTGGAAACCAGGGTGCGTTAAAAATTATACTGGGCTTAAAAGAAGTGGGCTTGGGATTTAGGGAACATAAATAAAAATATACACGTTGTTTTCCACTTTTATATAAATTACCATATTCTGTTCAATTTTACACAAACATAAATTACATTTCAAGATTACTTCTTTTTCAAACCAATGTTATATTTCAAATACATCACTTTTATAAAATATGAGTGTTATGACACGCACTTCGCGCGTGATGATGGCATGTGCTTTGCATGTGAATTGTTCTTCTACAATTTATATATGATTAACACATTTAATAGAAAATAATTTGCAAAAATATTTGATCATTTTTTTACGTTGAAATAATGTGTAGTTAATTTAAATTTTTTATTTTTATTAGTTTGAATTTTATTTATGTTATTAATTAATAAATAATGAATTTGTAAATGAAGTTTATTTGTTTAAATGATATTTATTTGTTAGATCCTAATCCTAAATGTAGAGAGATAGTTTGAAATTTTAAAGAAATTTAACTTAGTTTGAATAGTTCCAATCCAATCTAGAAATAGCAGGCTAAAAATAATATATAATAATTAAATTATATATGAGTATATGGTATTTTGGAAGTTCACAGTCGGACCAAAAGTTTGCTTTTTCAAGCCAACTGTTAATAAAGATTATTTTTCAGGTTTTAATTTATTTAAATTTGAATATCACATTTTCACAATTTAAATCCTTTTTTTAATTATTTCAAAACTAATTTATCAAATAAATCTCCAATTTTAATTAAATTACTATTATTAACTTAAATTAATTATTACTTAAAACTGGGTTGTTACATTCCTTCTCCTCTATTTTTATTGATTGCTTTAAATATTCACTGGAAATTTTCATGCATTCTTCTACAAGATAGGATTCTGCGGTATATCCCTCAGGCGTGCATGGTTTCTTACATAATGTTTAAGTGTCTTCTTTTAACTTTCAAAAGGGTACATCAAAAGAAAATGAACCGGTCCATGCAATTCGGCTTCTCTTTCAAGATAAATGGCAAGCACATCATTACATCAAAGAAAGAAAGCTGAAAATATGGTTCAATTTCACATAAATTTATAATAATATCATCATCAAGTTACTTCAGTTTTTCTCTAAAATGTACACGCTAGCATAATTTATTAAAGAATGAACATAAATAAATTATTAGCCTTCTTATCTTTTACGACAACAATCCTATTATAGCAACCGACAACAATTGCTGCAGTAGAACATGATAGTCATGCGGCTTCAAGTCGATAATTTTACGATCCTCTAATGATACAGAACTTTTGAAATTTGAGCAATAAGCATAATGTCACTTGGAATCATATAAACTTTTGCAAAATGTTTTTTTAATAGAATTAGATAATGTATATGAAGTTGGTAGAAGATATGTTTTTTACTATGAGATTGAGCATAGAGGCCATACCGATTTACCCAATCTTCCAAATCTTTTCTAAATTAATTTTGTCTTTGATTTGCTACTATGCAACATCGTGCCTATTACGCTTTCACCAATATTTTTTCTATATGAATTACATTTAAATTATGACGCATTGACAGTTCCTACAAAAATCCACATTTTTATACTTCATTAGTATATTTTATATTAGTTTATTAAAAAATATCACTAACCTCCCAATACGATGAATCAAAGAAGATTGATCATTTTATCTACCTTGATAGTTCTATTTTTATAGGATCATCGTCTTCACATTCATCTTCTTTAGTATTAGGATTTCTTTTCTCTTCCTACTCTGCTACTTCTTAATTAGCTTCCTTTTACCCTACCATTTCTTGGTCTTGTTATTTTCATTTTTAATTTCTTTTCCAAAATTATTTGGGAAGTTTTTCGAATTAACAGAGATGTTTCTTCTAATCAAAAATCTAGATCTATGACCATTTTCTACAGTGTTATAAAACCAAGATTTTTGTTTTCTCAACGAATCTGAGAGTGGTAAAAATCTTTTATGGGCCATATAGACATTCATTCTTACAATTATGATTCAATCATCGATGGTGAGTATTAACACTGCATAACCGACAAGCACTTTTACACTTTGCACAACACCAGCATGATTTCCATATGCCAGAAAGTCATTTATTGTCCATAGAAAAATTGCTTTCATGTTAAAAATAATCTACTAAATGCATCATATGTCTAAACACCATTATTCCATATAAGTGTTCCAAGTCTTCTACTAATGGCTCCAATTATATATCGATATCATTTCCCAGTTGCTTTGGATCAAGAACCAACAATGTTGACATGTTATTTTCTTTTTTCATGCTTAACATTGATGAGAGATTTTATGTCTCATAGGGAAACAACTATATTTGGAACTAAATGTCAAAAATAGATTAAAACCATCAGTAGTAAGGTAATGCCTTAGACAACATGGATCAACTACAAATGATTCTCATTTTCCATCCACCACGTCCCATGTTATGGAATCAACTAGATGATGCATTTTCCCATCATTGCTTTTATTACTAAAATGTCATCCTAAATATTTTGCCATCTTTTGAGATCTAAACAATTTTCTAAATCCTGAAATGGTTGGAAAATATCTCAAAACTTTAACTGGAATACCATGCATAAATTTATTTGTACGTTTGTTCCTCTTCCATCTTGACAATCCCCATTTTGGACAACTATCTAAATCTTAGTACCCTCTTCTAAAAAGGCCACAATCATTCTAAGAAGTATGAATTTTCTTGAAACTCATATAGAATACTTAGAGAAATTATTTTTACCTCGCATAAAGTCCTAGAAAGTATGATATTCTTTGGAAACAATTGCATGTTTAAAAGTTTAACGCATCCATTATCAGACAAGTCAGTCTCACGTTTGAGATTATATAAGGCAATAATGGAAGATAATTTTGTTTGATCGGTACAACCAGAATATACAAGGGTTTTCGCATGTTCCAAGTTTTTAAATAAATCTTCCTCTCGTTTCTGTGCAAATATCTTCATCTTTATAGTCATCAAAAAAAGTATGATTGATAAAATCTTCATCTTCATAATGAATGGCTTTAAATAAATCATAAGTGTCATTAGACTTAATGTCTTTGCTTATATTTATTTGTTCGCCATGATTATACCACCTATCACTCTTGTATATAGGATTTATTCCTCTTATAGTCAAATGCTCAATGACAATCTTTCCATAATGATGACTAAGATTTCAAAAATCTGAGCAAGGACATAAATCTTTTCTGCATTTCTTGAATTTCTCATGGCAGCATCCACAAACTTCCAAGCCCTTGCTCATACTCACTACTAGTTCTGTGAATAAAAATAAAATAACTATTAACTTTAACGTCGAAATATATGATTTGATTCTCAAAATATGTTTATATTATGCATTATATAGTTATATGCGTAGGTGCATCTGATTTGTATCCATCACTAACCAATATGTAAGAAAGCAAATTGCTAAAATTTGAAGTAATAATCAATTATTGAATGCAAGCAAATTAACAACTACTTCAATAAAAAAGTGATTTACACTAAATTATATATATATATATATATGTATGTATGTATGTATGTATGTATGTATATGTATAAACTAGAGTTGTCCAAATTTAAGTTTGGAAAAATAGATGAGGTGACAAAAAAATACCTCTACGATTTAGTAGAAGAGACTTGTACAACATAGTACTTTTCTTTCCTAATAATAACATAAAAAACGTGGATAAGTATGCAAATTACAACACTACTCATAACCTTCTTTACAATTATATTCCTTATATTGTTATTCTCTTTTCTCTCTTTTAAAACAAAGTTTTCATATCAGAATCCAGCATAACAAATTCTTCTCTATATGCTTAGGTATACTTTCATTTCTTTTAATTCATGTTAATCCTTAATTTAGGAAAGCTATCAACATCTATTTCAAAAATAATCGTATCTATTTTGTCAATTTGAAAAAAAAAATCAAGAAAGGAAAAGAAAAGATAACAAAATTATTATCTTTTTTATTCTAACTCTATGTCACGCTTGTAGTGAATTGCATAATTAAAACCATTTACGTTTCTTCTTCTGGTCTAAATTTAATGGGCTATAAAAACAGTAGTTGATGAAGGAAGAAGAAGGACAAATTTGTCCCAAATCTAAATAGAATTAACCTTTTAATTTTTCGTCTACCATATAATGTCTTGGTCACCAACTACACACTCAAGTTAATTTAAATAAAAGAAAAAAATGAGCTTATTTGATAAACACAAATGTTAAGATTTTAATTATCCATCTATTATTTAAAATCAATGAGTACTTCTATCATCGATATTCAAATGATTCTATGAATGGATGTATGAAATAAAAACTGAATTATCCGATTTCAAACTTGCTTTGTAATTGAACAAAGTTTCTTGGATGTTTAACATTTCCATACATAATGAAAGGTTATAAGTTCAAATTTAATATTGATTGTTTCATTTATATTTATTAATTATATCTTTTGTGTTTTTTTATTTGACTTGCATGCATGCATCTATAATGTTTCTAGTTTTCCTTTTAGTAGTTCTAAAAACTATACATTTGAATTTGAATTTTTTATATTTTATACTTTAGATATATAATAATAAACATAAATGATTTTTTTGCCTTCTGGTTTTGGAACGAACTATTGTTGCAACGGAAAAAAATATCAAAATGAGACGAGATATAAAATTTATCAAGTACCATACAATACATTTACTTTAATAAAAATTCAGTGCACACTTCACTTTATTGTTTTTATTTCTTTTTTATTTAAAGAAATATTTAAAAAAAATCAACAATCCAAGAAATTATATATTTTAAATTTTTTTTTTAAATGTCTTAAAGTGCTGGTGATCTTTGGTCTTATAAGCTAAACCATCAACTTAGTAATTCAAAAAAAAAAAAATTGTCAAAGCAATCGAACTTGGATATTACCCTAACAAATATGATACTTGTATCCTTTTGATTAACACGAAAAAATCAATCTAAAATAAATTTAGTTAATCATACATAGTAAGATAATAATTATTGTTGAAAAAAAATATAACCAAATATATTAACGGTACTTTATAATACATATCAAAAAATAATAATCAGATATAAATATCTCTATGTCAAAGCAGGCACTGGATTAAAGGAATATTCGATATGAAGGGAATATTCAGATTAAGGGAATATTCTCATTTGATGTGTATTATCACTGTGTATGTTTTAAAAGAAATATTCTGATTACGAATGAAAATTACCTTATCAAACAAGGGGCGCGGAGTCAGGAAACCAAGTCCGGGGAGCCAAGATCCAAGATCATGAACGAAGATGGAAGAGGAGTGATAGTAGAAAATTTTGACGTGAAGTCGGCGACGTGCAATGTTTAAGGATGGCGATGATAGAAGGACTGACCGTGAAAGTTATTAGGCGATGTGTGATGGCAATGTCAAGGACGGCGACTTACAACTTAAGATCTAGGGTTTTTTTTGATTGGAAATGTAATGCGTAGGGTTAAGGTGGGAATTAAAAAAAGCGTAAAGAATTTGAATAAAAGAGAAGAAAAGTGGTCATGAAACTATAGCCCCGCGTAAATAATGGATATTAGGTAGCGGTTTTGTTTTTTATATTTAATTGTATAAAGTAAAATTGAAACAATAACAGCCAGTTGCATCAAAAAGCTGTTATCTAAGGCGGTAAAAAACAATTTTTCTTGTAGTGGTCGCTATTGCAGAGTTGTCATTTGATACTCCCACTAGATATGATTGAGAGATTACTATATTAGTATACGAGTGGTGAGGCACGCGCTTCGCGCGTGATGATAACATACATTTCGCGTGTGAATTTTTTTACAAATTATATATGTTTAACTCCATCGAAAAAATATGATTCGCACAAATATTTAACTGTATTTTTGCGTTGAAATGATATGCAATTAGTTTTAATTTTACTTCCTAATTCCAACATCTATTTTTAAGTTAATTTGAATTTTTATTTCTATTATTAATTAATAAAGAATGAATTTATTTTTTTATTACTTGAATTTATATTTCTGTTATTAATTAATAAAAGACGACTTTAAAAAATGTATTTGTTAGATCCTATTTTTCAAGTGATATTAAGATTTTGATAATATCCATAGAGGGATGTTTTGAATTAGTAGAGGAAACTTATCTGTTAGATCCTATTTTTATGTAATATTAATATTTAATAATATTTGTAGAGTGACGTTTTTGGTAGTTCACGTTTATACCAAAAAAGCGTGATACCACATGTATTACAACTATTATTAAAGATTTGTATTGGTCTTTGGATCATCAATATATATTTAGCTCCGTATCCACATCGGTTGTAGAATTTTAGGAGATTTTGTAGTATTGGTACTATGAGTAATTTTGCAATTTGACGTTCCCGACTATAGATTCCGCATTACCTTTATTCTTCCTCCGAGTGAAAGCGTGAGCTTGTAAGAACAGTAGAATGGTGCAAGGAGGCATTATCCGCCATGTATTTGTTATGGCCAGATACTAGATTGAGTTACGGACTACACAAGAGAGTATTATATGACATATTTATGTTGGTTCTCCCTTTTTGACGGATGAAAATGTACAACATGCTGGCTTTATATCCGTGAGACATTTTTCATTAATATCTTCTCCTCCCACCATTCGGTATTACCAGTTTCACGACGAGCGTAATTGGAGGCAGACCTTGGATGGGGATTTTGTTTTTGATGATCTACACCAAGATACACCATTTTTGAAGGTGTATCCGGGTGTTGATTTATAGTAGCATGCAAATGAGTGATGGCCGACTAACTACTTCATCATCATTGGTTAAGATTATTCATTATTTTGGCGTCTGTTTTACACTTCATCGCACACAGTCGGTTTTGTTCGTACTGGAGATATCGATATAGTTTGACCTTCAGCCATTCAGACTTATCTTGTCCCTCCAGTAATACAGGACCTCATGTAGATTGCTTAGATATATAGCCATATGATTTACTGTTTTATCTTCTTATCTTATTGTATATTTCAATTTTCTTTTTGTATCCGTAATTGACATATTACAATTTAGTTTATTTAAATATTTCTTATGTGCTGTATTTTCACTCTTACATATACTTCAAACATAAAAGTAGTCCAATGTTACCAAGGCACAACAATGTGAATAACAACATAAATAGAAGATACATGATACATGATACAAAGTAATAACATAATTTCCTACAAGACACCTTGACGTCTATGATACTTTTCAATTTGCTTCTTCATATACAACCTTTGCATTGGATTAATTTCGTTTAGGTTGCAACTTAAAAGAACCACATCATCAATTTTTTGTTGCAGAGCTACTTCTTTTCTTATTGTCGTCTTTTCGTTTTTTAATTGTTGTTTCTCAGCATGACATCGTTGTTAGTTCATTTCCTCTCAGGCCTGTTCGATCCTTTTGATTCCGTGTATAATTTGTATTTACAGCAGCAGCCATATACGCAATAATAGATTCATAGTGTGCGATGTAATCAGTGGTGGTTTTTCTTCTTCCCCTTATGCTTTTCTGAAAGGCTATTCCCTATACTAGTGTTGAAGGGTGTGTTATCATGTGCATCGGAACTTCTAGGACTGGATTCGTCGTCTTTTTAGGAAGAAAGCACAATACCAATACTTGTCGTACTCGACTCTATTTATCCTCGGTTGAGAGAAAGTCGTAACAATATTGCAAGTTAAATGGTTGATTATTATGTTCAGTCATATACAATGTATTAGCTTAGTTAAGTTTTTTTTGAACTGGTACTTTATATACAACAAATCATTGGGACAACATATCCCATGTCAAATAAACGTTCAAAGGCAAGTTTCGAACTTGTGACATCCTGCACCAAATCCGAATCAATTAACCACTTGGACAAAGGTGCTTGTCTTAGCTTAGTTAGGCTGTAGATGATGAAAAATTATTAAAACATGAAAAAGGAGAAGTAATTCAAAATTCGAAATAAAAATTTAAAATCATTACCAAATCCAAGTCAGTTGTCCCATTTTGTTCCTTTGTCTGCAACTTGGTCATTATTTCTTTCCATCGTTGACAAGTAGAATTTGTTCTTTTCCATTGAGTTTTCAATGAATCAAAGGTTCTTGGAAGATTATTAGGACATCAAAGGTTGAATAAATTGCAAATAGAATTCCAAAAAGAATTTTTAGATTGACTCGTACCTTTCTTCTTATCTTTAGAACATAGAACCCAACAGAATGCTAACTCAGATTGCTAGTCCGGTGACCATTTTCGTTGTTTAGGACCATTTGGTAATGGATCCACACATTCTGCATTGGGGGATTCACTAACGTTGATTCTCGTTGGTTGCATTTTTGTTCTTTGAGTGTTGGACGAATTAAGGTTCCCACAAACATCTTCTTCTGTGGTTTCATCAAGCTCGAATCGCAATTCTAGGCTCCCACATTCGTAACCCATGAATTGATCGTTCAAATTTGTTGTCACGTTTTGAACTTGGTAAGACACCATTGATCGATGTTGATTATTAGGAGAAACGTAACTTCAGTCATAGTTAAAATTTTGTTAGAATGAAGAATTTTGAGAGTGACTTGAATTTGTTGAAAATGCTATAAATTTTGATTTTTTGGAGAATAATACGAATTTAGATTTTTTTTGAAATGGTACTTTATATACAATAGCATGTCAGTGGAACAACATATCACATGTCAATAAACGTTCGAATTCAGATTTTGTTGTGTGAAGTCATAAGAATTTTGGGAATAATATTAAGTTTGATTAGGTTGATAATGAAACGTATTTTAATTGTATTGAGAAGAATTTCGATTATCAGGTTTGTGTTGCGATGATAAGTTGTAATATGAAGATTGTTGAAATTTTCCTCTTTGATTTTTTGACATTATTGTAATTGCAAATAGAAAATTATTCGATGAGAGTAAGAAATTTTTAAAGGTAATTAAAATTATAAATTTATGGAAATATACATAGGGGAGGGGAAATATTTTGGCAATAGTCACTTTTCTGACGTCACCATTATATGTATATATATATAGCCTGACCGGCTTTATACTTTGGCTTCAAGGTTGCCTCGTCAAGGCAACCCGCAAACGATCTTTGGCCCTACCCCACACCAACCCCCACCCTCCAAACCACTCAGCCCCCACACACACACACCCAGGTAGGTCAACTCTCACCCATGACATGGCGGGGGTGCGTTTACAGTCGAGGAAAAAAAAAAAAAAATTGAAACAACATGCGTAGAAGTGTAGAACACAATGAATGAATTATTTCTATAATCAGCACAAATACATCCCAAAGCCAAAATCTGGATTGAATAAATAAACACATTAATACAACCCATGCATATGACTCAGTCAACTTGTTTATTTCATCTTCTTCCTCTCTTTCCCATCTGTAAAAAATACTTCAGGAAACAACTCCGAAAATCTCCGAAAGAAATCCTCATCTCGTTAAATATATCAACACCGTTCTGCAAATTATCTTAAAAGAACCCAAAATTAATGGCGGAACTAAAAATTAAAATCAAAATCCAAGAAGAAGACGAAGAAGCGTTAACTCCGAGCCGCAGATCCCTCTTTCGTTCCGCCTCTTGGACCGCCCGCTCCTCCCCCAAATCTACTCCTAATTTGAAGCCAAAACCTGCTCGTCGCCTTCTCCCTCCGCCTCTTCCTCCGCTTCTCCGCCCGCCTTCTCTGACTTCGTGGCCCCTTCTCCACCCCGACGACTCAACTCTGCTCACATCACGCCCGAACTCCAATCGCGAATGTTCTAGAATCACCGATCATTTATATCTAGGCAGTGAAGCCGTTGCAAAAGATCGCGACGCCCTCCGCTGCCACGGTATCACACACGTGCTCAATTGCGTTGGGTCGAGGTGTCCCGAATATTTCCGCGGCGATTTAATTTATAAAACTTTGTTTTTAAACGATTCACCTAGCGAAGATATAACGTCTATTCTTTATGATGTGTTCGATTATTTAGAGGAGGTTAGACTAAAACCAAAGAGTCGGGTGTTTGTTCATTGTGTGAAAGGCGCATCAAGATCAGCTGCCATTGTGATTGCTTATTTGATGTGGAGTAATTCAAAGTCATTTTCAGACGCATTGGATCAGGTCAGATCAGCAAGGGCGGTTACAGACCCAAATTTAGGGTTTGCAAGTCAACTATTGCAGTGTCAGAGTCGAGTACATGCCCTACCTCCTAGTCCTAATTCAATTCTTAGGGTTTATAGAATGGCACCACATTCGGCTTATGATCCATTACATTTAGTGCCAAAAGCAGTTGATAGACTGTGGGTTGATAAATTTGATTCACGAGGCGCATTTTTGGTTGTGCACGTTAGAGATGGAATCTTCGTGTGGGTCGGTAAGTATTGTGAGAGTGGTATGGCAGCTAGTGCGCTAGCAGCAGCTAAGCAAGTTGTTAAGTATGAGAACATGAGGGTTAGTATCGTCACTTTGCACGAGGGTTCTGAAACTAGTGAGTTTTGGAATCTTTTGATTGGGGAGGATCAAAAGGACTTGGGTGGCAATAGAAGAGTTCAAATGTATGATCTTGATTTTGAAATTTATAAGAGGGCACTCAAAGGTGGTATATTACCATCAACTCTAGATACCGGGAGTTGGATGGAGAATAGTTTGCCTGCGAGAGAAAGCGGATGGAATAAAGTTAGAAAGAAGTTTCTGAACGAGGATCAAGAAAATGACAAGGAACAAGAACAAAAGGAGCAATTTTGTTCTCCGAATTCTGTGTCCGGAGAGTCAAGTGTTACATCTGCTGACAGTGCATCTCCGCTCTCTTCCTTCTCTCCATCTTCATCTTGTTCGTTAGACTGGCATAATGGTTCACCTTCCGGTTTGGGTTCATATTCCTATACCCCACCTCTGCCGGTTGTTGTTTCTAACCTTCCGCCTTTGTATTCTCGGAAAATGAAGACAAAAAAAGAGGAAAACGACTCTTTTAGTTCTTCACGGCCAATTGTCTATAAAAGTGGTAGCAATCCACCTTCATTAGTTTTATTACCAAGAGTTGAGTGTGGGCCAAGTACAAGTTCGAGTACAAATTCTCCTGCGGATATAGTAGGAGATTGGTGTTTATCACCTCCTTTTGCTCCAAACACGGAGCAAGCAACTTCATCAGGTCACGATGAAGACGATGGCAGGTGTAGTGAATTCAATCACAGTGATTATAATTGGTTGATTCATCCTATTCTTTTCCAGTGGCCTAGTATGGATAAAATTGAAGAAATCAATTCTCGAGTTCTTGACTCCAAATCAGTGTTTCTATTGTTAGCATCAGATATAAGTAGCCGCAAGTCCAAGACTACATCAAATGTTTTGTATATTTGGGTAGGAAACCATAGTCAGTTTAATGGGAAAGATGGTGGTGACGGTGATAGTGCTGGAAGTTCAGAAAATTTACAGATTATAATTGATTCAGTAAGGGCTAAAATCGATCCATTGGAGCTGCCCATTGATATCTCTGTACAGGTACATTTTTTTTCATACTTAAAAATATATACATTATCATCCTTAATCCGCAAGTACAATGTACATGCTTGTTATTCTACTTCCATTATGGCTGTTTCCGTTGACTATCCATATCAATGTCTTTTGACTATCCATGTTTCACGATACCAATAAATGCCTTTATTTGAGGTTCTTATAACAATTATTATAAAATTGAAGTCCATGGATAATTTGAGAGGTTTGATAAAGACTCAACATTTTCTCTTATTCCTATTATAAAAAGATAATTTGAGAGGTTTGAAACCAAATCTTTGAATATTCAACTAAGAAGCAGTTCAGTATTACTTGTGCACATATTTTCAATATTGGCGGGAGTAGACATTTAGGACTATTGATTAAGTAGGCCAGCTTATCCCAACTTTGTCAGATAATATACTATTTGATGATCTATTATTGAGTTGAAATTATAATTATCTAATATATATCTGTAGATATGACACATGCTGCAACTTGGTCAACTAATTAATTCATCATGCTTAAGAAAAAGGATGAATACAAAGGTTAGGTAGCATAGATCAGAGTGGTTGTATGGAGTAGGAATAATATTATGATAAACTGAAATGAACACTGAAACTTTACTAGGGTGGAAACTATATAATATATCCTCAATTCAATCAGTTATCTCATAAATTTACCAGTTTACACATTGTGTGACGCTGCAGATAGTAATAGGCAACAATTGGATTCATAAAAAAACAGATGAAATTAACGATGGGAACAATAGCATCAGTGTATTGCCTAGTTGTTCAAATTGATGAAATTATTCATTTTCATAGGAACAATCAAATCACCTATCTCCTAGTTGCTTTATTGTGTCTTTAACCTTTAGCAACCGTGAAGGTAAAAAAGTTCATAATGTCTTAGTTAAATGCTTTTTCAACTTATTTGATTTTGAATGGGCATACTTACCGTACAACAAACTGGATTATCATCCCACGTCCTAGGAGGTGCATGTGATTTAAGATCTATTTCATGCTGAAATCAATGATTACAGATATATCAGTCCATTGACTCTTTCTCACTGTATCCTGTCATGAAAACAACTGCAATTGAGTTGTACCATTAATGGGTGGATCCTTGCCGTTGCAAAATCCTACCTCAATCTGTGCGAGTTAAAGATTCAGCGGCTTATGCAAAGAAATAACAGAGAAGGACATAATTAGCAAAATAAACGCAGGTTTGACAGAATGAAGCCGAACTAATATTATTTTTTGGAAATAAAATAACAAACAAATTAAAAAAAAAGGTATATCAAACAGTGACTATATCAACTATATTGCACATAACAAAATGTTGGCGTTTAAGAAAAAAGAAATAAGATAAATGTAGGAGAAATGAGATTGTTAAGGTGTGATGAAAATTACTTAAAAATACAGTGCTATTGCTGCGTGTGAGAAAAAAAGTGCAAGGGTCGCATATGAACAAGAAATTTAATAGAACTTTATTTAGATGGTACAAAAGTATATACCAGAGAAGATCATATTTACATAGAAGAAAAAAATTGTGACCTTAATTAACATGAAATGAAAGTACTAACAATGATTTAGTAAACTCAAGACATAAACTTACAGATGGCGATAATTCCTGTGATCAACAACAGGGAAAACAATTATTTTTCTCCCTCCAGTTTGTTTATTTATTTGTGTGTGTGTGTCCCCTTTCAGTCATAGTTGGTCGTAGCAAGAGTTGGTATATATACATCCATTTTGTAACCTGTTCTACCACAAAAATCACCTTTATAAGAGTTTGTCATTCAAAAAACTTGTTTAATTTTAATGGACTGCAAAAGTCCATCCGCACATTGATCAGTGAGGGTATAATGTTAAATTGGCAATTGTGACCAAAGGAATTCCTCATTTACATGTCATCAACTTACATATCGCCTCATCTCTGTAATCCATTTGATATAGGATTATTCTTATACAATACGTGCTTAATTTCCACAAGAAGGCAAGGTACCCAACAATCTTCATCTCGGTTCAAAATTTTCATGCCCCTATTTTGTTTGATGCTTATACCGTATTGAGATCTGATTACATAGTATTATTCGATTGCGTAGCAACGTAATCTATTTTACGTAATGTTTGGCAATTTTTTCTGTTGTCAACCAACACACAATTCATAAATCTTTTGCATATCAATATTCCAACCCAATCGTCTTCGTGGGATTTGATATCTTTAATAATAGTTGTAATGTCTTTAGTGTCACACTTTCTATGTTAGCGTGAACTACCAAAAATGTTCTCTACGGTATTACCAAATCTTAATATCAGTTAAACATAGAATCTAACAAAAAAACATCCTTTACAAATTTGTTATTTATTAAATAATAATAATATAATAAAAATTCAAACTAACAAAAAAATTAAATATTGCAACTTAAAAATAAAATTTCAAATTAACTACACAGGATTTCAACGCAAAAATATGACTAAATATTTGTGCAAATCATTTTTACTTAAATGTGTTAAAGTTAAACATATACAATTTGTAGAAAAACAATTCATGTGCGAAGCATATGCTATAATCGCGTATGAAGCATATGGTGTAACGCTCATCATATTTAATTCTAGTGATTTTGCTTAAAAGTCCACTTTGCAACATTATTAACAAAAACCGAGTTTTGTTTTCCCTAGGCATTGCTCAAACCAACGAATGCGTGTATAATCTTTCCATGGGGTATATATACCACTCAGTTACCGCATTGTCGTGGTAAAATGATTTTTATGCAAAATGTTATGAACTTTACTTGCATATCACCTCATCTTCATTATTTATTTCGATGCGGTAAATATTCTTTTCTACCCGCTTAAGATTTGCGTGCAGCTATAAGGGACATTCTAGCAGCTTATTAGATTCATAATTATTTATGGTTAAAATGATGTTTTGGAGATTTATCTACGATAGACATTTACTAGTCGAATCATTAATTTTATTTCTAAGTTATACTTATCTCAATAAACAATATCTACATAGTCATAGCTCATTATAAAATAGTAACAGAATTGTGTTCATATGCATAGGTAAATCATAAAAAAGCACCTAGTTTTTAGGGTTTTTTCCCAAGTCGGAAATGACAACTACTGGTTAGTCACCTTTGCTTTATAATCAATTATGTACAAACATGCTACAACAACATCAAAGTGTCACCTTCAAAAGATTTTAAGCAAGTCGGAACAGATAAGCGCAATACATTGCACAAGCTGGAGAAAGCTCATAAATGAATAAATGACCACGCAAAAGAATATATATGATACCATTTTCAAATGTAGAAAGAATGGGAGAAGAAATTAACGATGGATAAAGTTAAAGAGAAAAAGTTAAAAGCTAAGAAAACAGATCTATAATGCAATAATGAGATGGATGAGATTAAAAAAAAAAGTTGAGAAATAAGGCTATAATGTAATAATTGAAAAATGTTAAACATGGAAAAATGATTATATATATATATTATATATAATTGGGATTTGTTGATAATATTTGGAAATTTAACCATTTGACAACTGAAATATTGGAAGCAATGAACTAAGATTGTTTAATGTGATTCTATATTATTTTGAAACGTTGAGAAATATATTCATGACTCATTATATCAATAATTTGATTGAACATAGAAACTTTGAAAGTCAACACAATCTTATTGTTTTTTTGTAAGTAGATAAGATTCTCAATTATGTATTATCATTACTAAAAGGCAATGTTTAAAAAGCTTCAAGCATAATTATATAGTAGATCACGTGTTGCACAGTGCTCTTCGTGCATGCATAGAAATTAGAACTCAAATGAAAAATTTAGCCGTTTACATTCTATGATTGTTAAGGCGTATGGAACCAATATTTGCTCATAAATCCTGTAAGCGGTGTTTAATCATTCCTTACATGTATTGAAACTTTGTAATTAGTGTTTTTGAAGTCTCAAATTTAAGAACAAGGAT
Organism: Allium cepa; assembly: GCA_030765085.1. NCBI lineage: Eukaryota > Viridiplantae > Streptophyta > Magnoliopsida > Asparagales > Amaryllidaceae > Allium > Allium cepa. Next base: position 395,105,911 of record CM060938.1, on the reverse strand, counting down.
TAAGATTTCGACTAAAACGCTAAAGTTTTTATTGCTTTGATCTGAAACCAGTGATGATTTGGACATAATTCGATCTAAATTTGAATTTTTGTTGAAATTCAGGTAAGATAAAACAATAAAAATTACACCAAAGATCAAAATATTTTAAGACAATGTAAATCGATAAAAATCAACATTTTTTAAATCCTACAAATATGTGTGTGTATTTCGAAGAGAATGCATATTTATTAATGAAGGTCAATATGAAACATATTGATGTTCGACCTGGAAACTGGAATTGAAACTTTTAAAATCAATTGGTATCTCGAATGATAGAAATGGAATTGAAATATGAAATTTTGGTCGCCGCCCAAGGTTTTTTGGGTTTACAATCCGAACGTCATTAATCCTGTATGTATCCATCTCTCTTGTGCGTGTAGTGAGTAGTGAGATAGAGGGTTCTAAAGTTTGTATGTCATAATCATGCTTTAAACTGTATACCTTACTTTCTAACAACACAGTCAAGGCGAAAAGATGCAAAAAAAGCTCAGGGCTTGTGCTTTAGGTCTTTTTACCACAATATGCCTTTTGCCACGTTTTGGCTGTTCTGCATCCAATTGTGTGGTTTCTATATTAAAAAAGCTGCACTTAGGAACTTCTTATAAGAACTCTATTTTGAGCTATAAAAGTTGCTTATACATACAAATTTGAAAAAAAGTGCTTGAATTCAAGAATGTGAAGTTGGAAATTGAAATAAGAAGTCACAAAGATGTACAACATGAATCTTCAACAACAAAAACTTTGAAATTACAACTTAGTTCAAAGATTGAATTAAATATATCGTCATCCAAACCCATTTACTTTTTCACCCTCAAATTGAAGTCGAAGGCTGCCCCTTACAATGCCTTTTGACTTTCGTTGCACCTTAAGCATCAACCGCGTCTCGAACTGCAAAAAAACACAAACCATGCACCTTTCTTTTTTGGCGTCTAGGAACGCATTGCACCACTACTTCTAAACTTGATGTTTAGCTACATGACCATCTCTTCTGAATCTTTTTACAGTAAAAGTGGTGCTTAATTTAAGCAGATCACACATTTTGATGTCTTGGCGTATTGAACCCAAGACCTCTAGAATTACAGTTTAGAGATCTTACCACTTGAGTTAGTGGTCCTTGACCCATCTCTTCTGAACTTGAAAATGTTGGAGAATGAAATGAGTAGGTCTTTAGAATTCCACTCGTTAAAGAAATTATTCTATTATTAGCCTTCTTACCTACACATATTCAATATGGTTTTTTCTCATACATCATCTTCATACTATTTAAAAATTTGGATTTCTCCATAAAAAGAGCTGTATCCAAATGACTTTTTTATACTATTATAGTGTTATAACCAATTTGGCTTTTTTGCACTGCTTTATTATTAAAGACAACACAACTCGGGTATGTTTTAAAGATAATTTGTCGAAACTAGAAAAGGATTTGAAACTTAAAACATTATGAATCAGGTGATTATTTCGTCTCTTACTATGCAAATTTTATCATAGTTTTCTTTTGATGACTGTGATACGCATGGTTTGAAAAAAAAAGAAAATTACATGAAGATAGTTTAAATAAACATTTTAGTTAATTTGCTATGTTATTTGTTAGAAATATTTTCCTATATTAGGAAAATCTTTCTAGGCACCTAATTAGTCCCTACCTAAGTGCTTAGAGAGGGTCACTACCTCGATGTTGTCAGCTCCGTCCAGGCCCTAGGCGAGTCTTACCGCCTTCTCTAAGCATAAAAGTGGATGTCGTAAGTATGCATAGTTATGCTTCGTAGCCATGAATGAATACATGCCAAGTGATATGAAATTTTCAATTAAAAATAGAATATTGTCTTTGAATTTGCTTTGAGAATTGAGTCCTGAATTTCAACTATCATCGATATAGGTATAGTTTATACAAATAAATTTCACATAAAATATCTAAAAGTTCTTTAAAATACATGAGTTCATAAGAAACATTAATATTGCTTATTTTTCAATTAATCTTCGCCTAGACGATTAATCTCTAATGCAAATTCATCGAATAGCATCCCCCTAACGGTTTTTACAACTTGTTATTTTTGCAATCTATTTGTTTGAATTTATTTTCAAAAAAACCGTAATAAATCTTGTTTGCGCCAAAATTGGTCACAAACACCCAATATCACGGAAGCACCCGTTTGCGTATTCAACTTGATAATAATCAACACAGAACTCAGCAACAATCAATATAGAATTCAGCTCTATGTAACAAATCACAGTAATTCACAAACAACAATCACAAACACAAGATTTATAGTGGTTCGGCGTTCGTGCCTACGTCCGCTTTGAAGGATTTCTCTTTATTGCCTTGCTCGATTCAATCGATTACAATGGATTACAGTAGATAATAGCTTTGAAATCTGAATACAACAGTGATTATGATAGATAGACTTGAATCCGGCAGAGTCTTGGCGTTCAATGACAGAAGTTGTCCGAAGATCCCCTTTCTGAAGGCTTCAGGGTGCTATTTATAGGCGTTGGAGGCCCAGATCTGGCTGAAACTTCGTGAGACTTCTTCTGGCACGTGAGTGGGCCCACGCGACCGACCCCGCCAAGTTTCGCCTCGATCTGACATCGATTCGAAGTCATTTCGAACCCATCAAGAAATGGTCCAATCGAGCTGAAACTTGGCAGGAACAATCTTTACCTTGCATGGAAGCTACTGTGAAAATTTGGTTGCATTTGGATGTGTGGTTGAGGAGATATGCTTGGTTCGAAATGGGGTTTTCTCGGTTGGCTGTGTGTTTCGAACCCATGACTTCGAACCCATGAGTTCGAACCCATGAGTGCACGTGGGTTTGCAGTGACGTGGCGCGTATCTTTCGAATCGATCCTAACTTATCTCCGAATGGACCGCTTCTACTCCGTGAACTACGGCGAACACGTCATCCAAACCAACTGACTCGGTGGATTCGAACTAAGGAGTATTCCTGGCTTCGAACGTGACCGATTCGAATCAGGGAATCCCTATGGGTTCGAACTTGATCGGTTCGAACTGGGTCGCTCGATGGATTCGAATTAAGGGCTTGCATGGGTTCGAAGTAAGGATGCGAAGCTAAGTGAAGTCATGGATTCGAAGGTAGGGCATTGTGGTGGATTCGAAGGCGATGGAGTCGAAGCAGGTACTAGCTGATGGGTTCGAACGTGGCTTGGGTTCGAACTTCATGGTTTCGAAGGCAAGGGCGTGGATGGGTTCGAATTAGGTGGGTTCGAAGTACTCCAGCGCGATGGGTTCGAAACAGACAGTGACCACCTTTCTCAATTTGAATCCATCATAACTTGAGCATACGACCTCGGATTGACTTGAAATTTGAAATGATGACTCCTACGACCTTTCTTGTCATGTCCTATCAATTGTGGCTTGATCCGGACTTGGACAAAATTCATCGATATCCATAGCAAAGTGAAGTATAACCAATCTCTGAGACGAACTGTCTTTCGCTTTCGACCAATCTTTTGGTATCACGGCTTTGCCAAAAAGCGGGATAACATTTTGCCCCCCAAAACATGCCTTGCGGTAGGAAGGTGTGTTTTGTAATGCTTTGAGTTGGACGTTCGTATCCGATCATCAACCTGCAAAGAACTTGATAGTTTCATATGGCCTCAAATGACGATCGTTCGGGATCGAGCCATTTGGGATGAAGCGCGGCCGTTCGTGGTCAAGCGCTCAACTTCAAATGACGATCGTTCGTGATCGGGTCATTCGAGGTGAAGTGCGACCATACGCGGTCGAGCGTATAAATCCATGTGTCGATCGTTCGGGATCGTATACTGTTTGAGGTGAATTGGGACCGTTCGCGGTCCGTGCCGTTCGCGGCATAGGATGGAATAGGACCGTTCGCGATCGATGCCGTTCGCGGCAAATGATGAGAATAGGACCGTTCGCGGTCGATGCTATTTATGGCAAAGGATTGAATGGGACCGTTCGCGGTCGATGCCGTTCGCGGCAATTGATGATCGTTCGCGACCAAATGCCGTTCAAGGCGAATGGTGACCGTTCGAGGTCGGATTTTATAATTAGTGAATCATGACCGTTCGCGGTCGGTGCCGTTCAAGGCAGAGAGTGATCGTTCGCGATCGTGTGCCGTTCGAGGCGGATTTGTGACCGTTCGCGGTCGGGTGTTGGACCTCAAGTGACGACCGTTCGCGATCAAGCCATTTGAGGCGTGGTGAGTTGTGACTGTTCGAAGTCGAGTGCCATTCGAGGCGAATTGTGTGCCCGGGAGGGCTTGATGTTATCGATGTCAGGGTCACGTTCGGGTGAGATCCTGGATCGTTTGTCAGGGCGGTTCATCGCCATCTCAGAGCATGCCTAAGGACCGTTCGCGACCCCGTACATGTGTAAGTAGCTTAGCCATTCCAGAGTTATCAGAATCAAATATCTATTACACGGATGAGTTTCAAAAACAATGTCCAAACAAACAGAGTCTAAATGTTCAAATTGAAATGACATGAAAGCAAAGCATGGATGTCGAAGCGTAAGTTCCCACTACGAAACGGTCAATGATCATTCAGAGCATGCCTGGAGATCGTTCGCGATCTCGCACATGTGTAAATGATTTGATTGCGTTAGTGGAAGCTTACAACTTGTTCATCGTTATCTCACTCAATTGATAACCAAACGGTGCCTTGATTCAGGATCGCCTCTAGCTGATGTGGACGGTGGTCGTTCTGGTTCCGCCACAGGAGCTCGCCTCCTTACATATTGAAGGAGCATACCGTTCCTGATATGCCCTTCCACCTCGTCCTTCAGGTGCCTACAATCGTTAGTGTCATGACCATTTAATTCATGGAATACACAGAACTTATCTGATTTCCTTTCGTCAGAGGTAGGATCCCTTCGCATCGGCCTACGATATGGAATCTGTTCTTTGGTATCCTGATAAATTCGTTCCAGGCTCTCGTTCAGCTCAGTGTAGGTGGTGAATCGCGGCTCCCTCCGTTGCCGCTTTGATCTGTCTCTGTCATTCTCAATCCTTCTTTTACCTTTATCCTTGTCCGAGTCCCTTCTAGGGGGCTTTTCGTCTTTGAGCGCGTAAACTTCTATCCCATCTCCTTCTTCTCTTTCTGCATTTGCATCCTCTAATCGCAGGAACTTTTCCGCCTCATGATAGAATTCTCCCAGATCTACGGGTGGATCCTTAGTTAATGAATTTTTGAACTCCGTTCCGTCTGCTATTCCGGACACAGCCGCCATCATAACCATGGATGGATCCGGTCTGTCCACCGAAGCCGCCGCCGCATTGAACCGTGTCAGGAAACTTCTCAATGTTTCTCCAGCCTTCTGTTTTAAAGTTGTCAACGTCATCACATTCTTGGGTCTTGTAATGTGAATCCTGAATTGCCTCATAAACCTCTCAGTTAAATCGTTCCATGTTCCGATGGACCCACTATCTAGTTGCCTGAACCATAATGCCGCAATATCCGCCAAGTACAGTGGAAAGCACCGGGCCATAACCTCCTCTGATGCTCCCAGCACTTCCATATGCCTCATATATTTTGTCAGATGGACCGTGGGGTCCGTTCTCCCGTCATACATATCCAACGATGGTAATTTGAAATCTGGTGGGTTTCTAGCTCGTCTGATTGCCGGAGTGAAAGGACTCCTATTAACATCCTCTAGGTCTTTGTTCACCAAACCGCCTCTCATTGCTCGCCTAACCATCTCTGCCAACTTGTCGGTGTCTCCAAGATGCAGCCTTCGTTCGTCACTTTCATCCTGCCCCCCGCGTTCACGAGGGAATTCTGAGATGTGCCCCCTTGACTGAGCGTTCATTCCTCTGCTGTCTCCAGGTTGCGCAGATATTCCTCTTTCTCCCTCCGAAATTGGACCAACATTCTCCATGGGTGTGCCCCCTAATCCGGGTGCGACGCCGGATGGTCCTGCTTCGTTCTGGACTCCATTGGCTTCTCTATTCTGTGCTCCAAGCTGTCCTATCTGTTGAAACAAACTCTGCATCAACTCCTCCTGCTTCTTCATCATCGTCTCCATCTCGTCTCTAGTGATGTAGATCGATGGTTGATTCGCTCCTGAAGAAGCCTCCTGACTCCCCTGCTGTTCACTCCTCTCTGGCCTTGACCTTCTACTCGATTGTCTCGTCATATTTTCTCAAATCCGAACTTTCAAACTTTCTCTGAATCAATTATCAACTGGTAGAACTCCTAAGTTAGTTTCTCAGTGAAAGCACCAAAATGTTTGCGCCAAAATTGGTCACAAACACCCAATATCACGGAAGCACCCGTTTGCGTATTCAACTTGATAATAATCAACACAGAACTCAGCAACAATCAATATAGAATTCAGCTCTATGTAACAAATCACAGTAATTCACAAACAACAATCACAAACACAGGATTTATAGTGGTTCAGCGTTCGTGCCTACGTCCACTTTGAAGGATTTCTCTTTATTGCCTTGCTCGATTCAATCGATTACAATGGATTACAGTAGGTAATAGCTTTGAAATCTGAATACAACAGTGATTATGATAGATAGACTTGAATTCGGCAGAGTCTTGGCGTTCAATGGCAGAAGTTGTCCGAAGATCCCCTTTCTGAAGGCTTCAGGGTGCTATTTATAGGCGTTAGAGGCCCAGATCTGGCTGAAACTTCGTGAGACTTCTTTTGGCACGTGAGTGGGCCCACGCGACCGACCCCGCCAAGTTTCGCCTCGATCTGACATCGATTCGAAGTCATTTCGAACCCATCAAGAAATGGTCCAATCGAGCTGAAACTTGGCAGGAACAATCTTTACCTTGCATGGAAGCTACTGTGAAAATTTGGTTGCATTTGGATGTGTGGTTGAGGAGATATGCTCGGTTCGAAATGGGGTTTTCTCGGTTGGCTGTGTGTTTCGAACCCATGACTTCGAACGCATGAGTTCGAACCCATGAGTGCACGTGGGTTTGCAGTGACGTGGCGCGTATCTTTCGAATCGATCCTAACTTATCTCCGAATGGACCGCTTCTATTCCGTGAACTACGGCGAACACGTCATCCAAACCAACTGACTCGGTGGATTCGAACTAAGGAGTATTCGTGGCTTCGAACGTGACCGATTCGAATCAGGGAATCCCTATGGGTTCGAACTTGATCGGTTCGAACTGGGTCGCTCGATGGATTCGAATTAAGGGCTTGCATGGGTTCGAAGTAAGGATGCGAAGCTAAGTGAAGTCATGGATTCGAAGGTAGGGCATTGTGGTGGATTCGAAGGCGATGGAGTCGAAGCAGGTACTAGCTGATGGGTTCGAACGTGGCTTGGGTTCGAACTTCATGGTTTCGAAGGCAAGGGCGTGGATGGGTTCGAATTAGGTGGGTTCGAAGTACTCCAGCGCGATGGGTTCGAAACAGACAGTGACCACCTTTCTCAATTTGAATCCATCATAACTTGAGCATACGACCTCGGATTGACTTGAAATTTGAAATGATGACTCTTACGACCTTTCTTGTCATGTCCTATCAATTGTGGCTTGATCCGGACTTGGACAAAATTCATCGATATCCATAGCAAAGTGAAGTATAACCAATCTCTGAGACGAACTGTCATTCGCTTTCGACCAATCTTTTGGTATCACGGCTTTGCCAAAAAGCGGGATAACAAATCTAGAGTCCGTTTTTGTTATCTTTTTTTAGGAGGAGACGAATCTTTGAAGAAAAATACAATATTCTTAAAGGACATACATAGAAACATCTTTAAGTTTCTTTCATAATGCGTGTTGTAGATATTATACAATTGATCAAAGTGTAAACTACGACATTTTCACATCATAGATGCATGTGTTTTTATGCCACATATACCTTTTTTGAGCACATCTAAAAAAGTGGTAGTTGTTAATCCATTGGTCTAATTACGTTTGGCTTTAGATCTATCATCTGTATATTGTTATCCTCATGTGACATAACCTATATAAAACTATGCATGTAGATGAGAAAATAATGGAAGTATAATAGAAGCTCATAAACGATAGCTGCCTTAGATTATTCATGATATATTATCACGTAAAGTACCAACCAATATATAGATTCTACTTTTAACAATGAATGACACCATTTTTTTGGGGTGTTTTACTCTAGACAATTTTTTAGTTCCCAATTGCCTAAAAGTTGAGGATAGTCGAGTGTTCTAGATATACATTTAAACGAATCAAGAAGTTCAGTGTTCTAAATATACATTTAAATGAATGAAGAAGTTCATGCATCGGAGCCATAGTTCAATTTTAAAAATTTCTTTGAAAATGTCGTAGAAAAACTCATATTTATTTTCCCTACCATCTTGAAGTAAGAAACTCAACTGAACCCGAAATAAAAAGACAAACTATAAAATTTAATGTTTTAAATTTAAGTGATTACTGCGATTAAGCTAGGGTTGTCATGATTACAGTTACCAATATCATTTTGGAAAAGTTACTATATTGTTTTTATTGGTGTGCCAAAATCACATATTGTTACCAAATTGTATCAGTATCATAGTTATGAAAGGCGTGCTATGACGTGCACCATGACGCAAGGCGCAGCGCGACATTACGATGCACATGGAAAAGGCGCGATGAATAACGTAAATGGTGCTTACGGCTCAAATGGCGTGTGACGCAAAAATGACACGCCTTTTCATTAATTTGTTGTTTCTACTTATTTTTCGTTTACTTTTAATTCTTCACAATCAAAACTAACATTCAACGATGATTGAATGTATTATATATTTTTTTATATACGACATGATTACATTTTGAACTAATTTTCAACAAACTTTCAACTATTTATTTATATTATTACCTTATTGAACTACGATGGGCAATCAGAACCGAGATCCTTGAATTCAAACCACACCGATCCGAACTCAACTTGATCCGATGGGTCATGGATTGATTTCAAATGATTAAAATAACATGAAAACCGATCCGATTGGAAGATTGGACCAAAAAGCAAAAAATGTATGCATTTTTAGTGTTATTACCCAGTTAGACCTGAATTGATCCGTCCGAATTGAACCTCGGATTGGGCTAACTTTTAAAATATACGAGTTAGACTCGACAAAACCAAACCCGACTTGAATCGAGACCTGTCGGGTCGGGTTCAGTTTCGACCCGACGGGTCTAATTACCACCTTTGCACCGAACAAATAATCTCGAATAGTCGCATTCTCCAGATTAATCTCGAAATGAATCTCAAATTATCTGTTCAAATTACTGTTGCATCGAACAAATAATTTTGAATATATAATTTCAAATGGAAGCTTTTTTCAAATCGGTCTCCAACAAACTTTGAATCGTCTGTTTCTATTATGGTCGCACCGAGTAAACTGTCAATTGATATGAGACAGACGAGGAAGATGCCGAAACTTATGAATCTGATGATGTAGATACTGATTTTGAAAATATGATTACTTAATCAAATTCAGATTTCTAGTTTATCGGTAATATCTACCATTATCTTGGATTTTGACTTTGAGAACTATTATACTTAAAATTCTATGCTTATGATATCGTATTTGATGATGTTTTTTGCAAAAGTTAAAAAAAAACTTTATTACATATGTTTTAGTAAAAAAATAATATAAATAATATTAATTTTTTTTAATATATATATATATATATGTATGTATGTATGTTTATATATATGTGTGTGTGTGAGTGGGCAAGAATCGACTACACCTTGTTTTTGCTGCACCTCTATTCTCCTTTGATTTCGATATTACGTTTCGATTTAAATGATATACTCTCTATCTTGTCATCTCGTTATATTATTTAAATCAAAATGCATAGTTGAAATCATGGGGGAATAGAGTTGTAACAAGAATGAGGTGCAGTCCATCTTTGCCCCACGTATATATATTTAAATTTATAACGAAAATTCTAAATATTCAAAGTAGCTTAAAAGACGTGCATCATTTGCCATGCGTGCGCCAAGGCTCCAGGAAGGCTACGTGCATTTTTGTGTCGTGCGTCATTAACAACAATGATTAGTATATCGATAAATTTGTAATTGTTGCATAGTTAATAATAAATCATATTTTTTTTGAGAAACTATAGTAATATGATATTACTAGTAATGTAATGATTTTTATCATACTTCATTGTGCTGCATGTTAAAAGATATCATATAACAAGAAAGAAAATGAAATTAACATCGTTTAAACTTGGTATAAAGAATAAATCTAATCACTTGCTTGTTTCTTTTTGAAAAAATGTATTAATGAAATTTAAAATTTAAAATATAAAAGGGCTGGTAAACTACAATTTTTCGTCGATATCAAAAAAATTACCGATGTTCTACCATTTAAGATGGTAAATTTACCGCTATCGTACCACTTGTATTAGTATACTAACTTAATTTAAAAATGGTAGCTAATTGATCGGAACTAATATGGTAATGGGAGTTTTACCGTTATAATAACAACCTTAGTCTCCACTCTACAACCTTTGCTATAGTTATTATTTTGGTATTCATGATGTGCATGCTTTGAATAAAGAAACATGTGAAGAGGATTAAATAAACGTTTACTTATTAAATTTTATGCTTTGTATTTATGTGGCATAAAGTTTTATTGTTATCATTATCATAGTGATCAATGATGCATGACATAAAATAGCACAAAACCTTCTAAGAGTATTGGCTCACGACGCGCAAATGACATGCTTTTTTTTGACATTCCATACATGTATTTATTATTTATTATGCATAATTAGTTAAACAAAATTAACATTATTTATTTTTTACTACTAATAGATGTACAAAAGGTATTTAATCATTTCGCAAAATATTGTTAAATGTGAAGTTACAAGCATAGCATATCGTTTAATTATATTACACCTTTGAATATTTAATCATCCATTAGAAGTTAAATTTCGAGTTAAAACTTGTTGTTGTTGTTTAGCAATTAAATTTGAAATACAAGTTATAGTTGATTTTGCATGTCTTAAGTGGGAAAACATAACGAGATTTGCTATTTTATTATATTTTTCTTTATGTGGTGTTATTTGTATGTTTACTTTTGTGATATTGTGTCGTGTTTATTTTATATTGCATTTTTGCTTTATGTTTTTTAACACTTATTTAGTATACTTCAATTACATCAAACTATAAAATTCTATAATTCAGATATTATGTCAATTTATCTAAATGTAAATGTATGTAAATTTGAGAGTGTTATCATATCATCGTATGCATGAATATTCATAATAAAATTAATAGTCAATGTCAAATTGTGTATCTTGTTAATGTTATTTCACAACTTACTTTATCATATTGAACTATAAAAGTCTATGATTCAGATTTTATATCAGTATATCTGAATGTAAATGTATGTAAATTTGATGGCGTGATTATACTATCATATGAATAGATATACATAATACAATCAATAATCAATATTAGTTTTTGTTCTTATTGACAATGTTATTTCACAACTTGCTTTAAGGTCAACCATTTAAAAATTTGAAACTTCGTTCTTGTTTCGGAAACTTTCAAAAATTTCGTTCTAATTCTGCTTTTGAATTCCGACATTTTAAAAACCATTTTTCTATATGAGTACATTAATAAGTATGTCAAACAAAAAATATACCATATAAATATATGGATACGTTAATACATACCAGAAACAAAATATTTTCTGTAACAGTTAGTATGTTTTCACCATATCGAACTACAGAAGTCTTCAACTTAGATCATACATCAATTTTATCTAGATGTAAACATGTGTAAATTTGAAGTGTTTTATTAACTGAAGTGGATAATAGATCAAAAGGCTCAATTGTTGCTCTATACCGTGCTTCGCACCACGACGTGTGTTATGACTAACATTTCCTAACTATGGGTGTAATCTGTTTGATTAAAATATGTAATTTTATTTTGGAAGAAAACAAGGAATATTGACGAGAGAGTTCTATTTCTGTTGGCATATTTGGAAACAAATGTCGTGGAAGAATACAGTACTTTTAAAGAAGGTATACATGTGCACAACCAGCTCAACATATAGTCAAAACAAGAAATTGCATAGAGCCTCAAACTTATTGGAGCCTGCAAGTTCTAAATTTAAAGATAGAACACAATGATACTTAACATTATGTTGCATCAAACTTATAACAGAGTATACATAGTTTTAGGGCATCGTCTTTTGTTTCTTTATAAATCCAATTTTCAGATTATGCAATATACATTTTTAAGGAGGATGCTATACTCCTGCATCTATTAGTTTATTGTGCAAATTAAGTAGTTACCTACGGATACACATGCACAATTAATGAAAGCTCTTAAAGATGAAGGTTGCGATAATATGAAAAATAGTTGCATATGTATTAACACAATTAATGTAAGCTCTTGGGCCTCAAACTGTTTCCTAAATATGTGCATGTCACAACAGCTGCTTAATTGACTGAAGTGGATAAAAATTATTGTTTTCCCATGATTGGGATATATTCTTTGTTGCATAGTTATGAAAATGAAATGTTGGCTTCAATCTATTGTTGCAGTAATTTTTTTTGGTAAATAGATCCACCTTGGATCAGTTATCTTATGCCACATATGTAGGAGGAACAGAGAGAATAGTAATCACACGAATCTCATGAGCAGTAGCCCTTGACGCCTGCATTATATCAAGTGCCAAACTTCGTATAGATTATAGTTTTGATGCTAAAATATGCATGTTTAGGTTGGTAATTTTATGTTAAGACATGATTGTTGTCCTAAAAAAGAGTATAAGCTGTCTTTGTTCTTGAAAAGAAACTAACTCGTCGTTATTCCACGAAATTTAGTTTCAGCATTAGCGTGTTGCTCATTTATAAACTTGTGAACAATGGATCTATAATATAACTGTACCTCCGATTGTACAGTTGTACATTCCAAGGAAGCTAACGACCCATTTGGATGGACTTAAAAACCAATTCATTTTGGCTTTCTAAAAGTCAAAAATTAGCTTATTTAAGTCCATCCAAACGGGCATAACCAAACCATGTTTCATGACATGTTTGTGTGTGTGTGTGTATATCTATCTATGATTATAAGTGATAAACCTGCGATTTTATATTATTTTGTTGGGCAGATGATTAACGAAGAAGAGGAACCAGAAGAGTTTCTCAACCATTTATTTTCATTTCATGGAGAAAAAGATAACAGTTACAGGTGAGAGGACTGAAGGATTAATTAGGACTGTGAATCTGACTATGTGTACATTATCGTTAGTGAAGTGCAGAAGAATGACTGTTTTAGGTCCATTTCCATCTGATTTTAGTAGAGGCTATTCTGACTCGTTCATCAGGAACCGATCTTGCTCAAAGAAGAATATTGATCTTGTAGTTTTCACACGTGGGATTGAGTAACAAACCAGAGGACATGTAAATGAGTAGATAAGTTAATTATTGGTAATTGGCCTGTGGAAAGAAAATTAAGAGATGTAAAATATGAGGGGATCAAACTTCGTATACTATCATTTAGTACTTTTTTAAGTTGAAGCGTTAATCATGTTAAATAATTAGTTAATTTCGCATTTTATGTTTTAGCCATGTCGCGATGTATGATCTGTGCAAGGGTTGATTACCGGGACAAATGTTACACTTCTGATTGTTAGCATACTGACAGCTTTTTCACATGAGTTAGTGCCTTGGCATTAAACTGGGCAGTCCGAACATTCTACACGTTTGGCGTTAGAAAATTGGTTTGTTCTAGCTTCGATTAGATAATAAGTTTCTAAATTAATTATTTGATATAAGTTGGTTCGATTCCTACTTTCCACACTTCTCATAGAACATAGCCTTGAGGTTATAAGTGCCATGAATTGAATTGAAGCGGACATGCATAACTTAACATTTCCTCAAAAGTTTTTCGACCCGTCGGGTTCTTCTAAATATAAGTTAATTTTTTTTAGGTTTTAAATTAAATAACACGTAATAGTAAAAAAATAATTTTTTTTATAAATGCTTCTAGTTCGTAATTTTTTTTATTTTAGTAAAAATAACAGACATATTTTGTAAAAATAAAATAATATTAATAATAAACGATATCTTTTCTAAGAATGAAAAATTACACTGATAACATAATTTTTTTTTCCAATAGGGGTTGCCACGCATCCGCTAGTTGACATTGCCCCTAGACCCTCGCGGGCCATTCGGTCATATCAACCGTCATCTATAGGAACGTCGTCCCCGCATCCCCACTTAAGGGGATTGCTGCTTCTTGGATCCTAGCAGTTCTGTAGTGGCAAACATTTGCTTAAAAAATCATTATTTACTCTCAATCTTGCTATTATCCATCTTATATTTTCTTTAATGTATTTGTATTTTGTTTCTTGTAATTTTTTAATCACAGCGTACTAATTTATTGTTAAATGTACTTGATTTTTAATTTCGTAAATTTCGCATTTATTTACAATTTAATATCAACCATTAATATTTGCTCAAAAATAATTAAAATAATTTAAAACAACTAAAAGTTCAATGTAAACAAACAATCATTCCCCTTTTGCGCTGTCCTATTCGTAGAACAAAAATATAATTTTCTTTTTATTGAACTTTCCCTATTCTCCTGCCCCGTTAAAGGCACCGAAACTTAAAAAGTCCATATCCAACCTAAGCTCCTAAATCAGATATAGTGATTAAGTTAATACGACAGATATCGTAAAATGAATTTTCACTTTTGAGGTTTTTATGAATAGATCAGTAGTATATTCTCGTGTTATCCATAAACATTCAAGGATTAAAGTATGAAAGGAGGAGCAATAGTATTGATGAGGATCAGAAGGCATCAAGATGGTACATCTCAACATCAGACAAAGCCTTCGACAAGATGATGAAGGCGTCAGCAGTGCCTTTCGAAGAGGACATCTCAAAAGAGAAAGCAGAAAGCTTTCAATGCATCGAAAGCAATAACAAACACGATAACGACTCCAAAGTGCTCAAAAGGCACCTCTCAAAGGAAATGAATAACAGACTCTCTACATTTTGCGCTAGACCATTCGAAACGTCTTGGTTTCACCTTCATTTCACTTCCACCAGTGATGTATTCAACTAAACCAGCCCTTTCGAAAGCATATGCAGCCTTTCGAAACGGTTAAGGCACTCTCACCTATGAAAGAAGAACCATTTACCATAAAGACATAAGGTTTCGAATTAATCTGAGCAGAAGCTTTCGAAGGAAACCATTTACAACCAAGCCTTTTTAGGTGTTTCGACTCATTCGAAGTCAAAAGAAGGCATGTCGACAGCGTCGAAGGCTAGCGCCTAGGTCAACATATTCGGCACATCAACAGTCAAGTCAAATGCACATCAATAGACCTTTAGACGAGGTCGAAAGTTATCAAGCAGCACCTTCCAACAAAGTCGAAAGGAAACAAGGCAAGTGAAAGAAGCCCAGCCTCCAGCAGCAGCGGAAGATTGACTAAAACCCTTTCGATCAGGTCGAAAGGCAGGACTTATTGGACACTCGCGAAAGAAGAGAGGTTGACCTTTCGACCGCATCGACAGCTCAGGGTCGAAAGGTCCCAACCCGCATCTATAAATATGACCCCAGGGGTCAGTTGGAGGGGATCCGATTTTTCACTCACTTCTACTCTATACTTTCTAAAGCTTGTAAACCCTGATTCCCAAATAAAAATTTGGGAATTGGTTAATTTATACATCTCAGTTCAATAAAAAGAGTGATTATGATATTTTTTTTATGTTACAACAATGGAGTCCTTACTTCATATGACTGCTATCACTCAACATCTCGACTCAATCGAAAGGTTACCCTTCGATTGAGTCGAAACTCTAAGTATACATTGTTTTCTTAAGATTTCAGCTCTGATTCACAAGATCAAGAGAACTTTCCCACTCGACAAAGTTGAAATCCCTCACTTTTCCACTCTTAACCCCCAATCACCACTTGTCAACTATCTACCTTTCGACTGAGACGAAACCTGCAATCTAACCATTTTCCTTCAATTTAAGAGATACAACCCAAGCTCTTATAAAGCCTAGCTTTCGACGAGGTTGAAACCTACCCAGCTCAACTATTTCCAGCAACCATTAAGTCCCCAAATTAATCCGTTTTACCTATGTCGAAAGGTGGTTCCGACAAGGTCATTAATCAAACAATTAGGAAGCCATTTTACACAATGAAGACATCCTTTCGACTGAATCGAAAGGTGTAACGGAAGTGTTTCAACCATCTTTATTTAATCGAAGGGTATATGCTACCATCATCAATATCTAAAGGAGCTTTCGAAGAGGTCATGCATTCTTCAAACTCCACTTTGAGGTGTTGAAATTTTTTTCTTGTTAACATTTTTAGCGCTAGAAGAAGGGTTCGAACCTCTGCTCTCCAATACCTTTCTTCATAGATTAAGTGCATAAGAGTACTTCGTCCAAAATAAGAAGATGGAAGGATCCACGAATAATATTGATATATCAAATGAAAGATCTTTGCCACAATCAACTTTGGAAAATAATATAGTCCCAAACTTCAACTTAGAGAATATGGAAATTGGTCAACCATCAACCTTAAGGAGATCGGGAAATAATGAGATTGAAGTCCAAAATCTATAACAACAAATGATGGCGATGCAAGAACTTTTTGAAAGAGCTCCATCTGAAGGCTCATCAAAGGTATGGAAGAAGAGGATGAAGCTCAACCTCCTAATGAGGTAAAAAACGAAGAGTTAAACCAAAAAAGTTAAGCAAAAGGGTCCCTCAGCCAATCAAATAGCCCAATTCAAAGAAAAAGTGCAAGTTGCCACAAAAACGAAACCGATCAAGAAGACCTCATACACCAAATAATGATGGATACACTTAAGGGAAAGGGAATTTCTAACCTAGAGGAACATGTTATCCTGCAAAAAAACTGTTAGGAACCGGAGATAGTGGTTTTGATGACAACAAACTTTGTAACTTATTTTATTATAACTTATATACTAACACTATTGTCTAAATATATATGAATGTTATTATGTAGGATATATATAAGGCATGTACTGATTATTGAAGACTGTATAGTATAAAGATCAAGAATGAAGGAATCAAGTTTGAAGACTCATGAGTATCAAGATCAAGATTAGTGTCTAGTTTTGTTAAAACTTCATAATAGCATCTAAATCTTCATTCCAAATTTTATTTGGTATGGAACCCATTTCTACCTTCTTAGTGGCTTACAAACTCATGACAAGTGGCTTACAAGCTACGACAAGTGGCTTACAAACCCACGAACATCCTGGTTTTGTACAAGTTCTCGAGTCCTGATGTGATGAGATATTCTGCAGGAAGAAGCTTGCAAATCTACTTCAAAATGATTTTTAAAACTGCTTTTAAAAATGTTTTAGCCTAAAATATTCTTTTTATTTGTTTTAAAATAAACTCTTGTTTTAAACTTCGTTTTTTTTAAAACAACCATCTTCTGATTTTTAAACATTCTTTATAATATATATATATATATATACACTCAAGATTTAAAATTAAATTTATATATACATTCAAAAAATATATTTTTCTACTCTTCTTTATTTTAAAACATAGGAAAATTAGTTTGTTTTACTCCAGAATCATTTTATCTTGTTTTTCTTTTAATACCATTTTCAAAACAAATTTTACATTGTTTTTAGCTAAAGGAATGTCGACATCATGGGATACTCCATGTTGACATGGTGGCCGTTAATTTCAAAAGTTTCAATTTTCAAAAGAAGTGTCCATTCGTTTAAATCTCTTCACGAATGGTTATGACCGTTGGTGGTCTATAAATAGTATTCGCAAAGGAATTTTTTAACTAACTATTTTCCTCACCCTTTCTTCTCCCCAAATCCATATTCTAAAATTTTCATATTTTTAAGATCGTGTCAAAATTCTGCTGAATTCTCAAGTGAATCAAATTAGAATCTCATTCTTGTTTGATTGTCTGCCCTCTTGAAGATCAAAGTGCTATTTAGAGTTATAGGATCAATTTGTAATCAAAAGTTTATCGAGTCTCTCTATAAGGTGTGGCTGTGCCTGAAAATCAATTGGGTGATCTTGTGTCTCATAAATCAAAAGAGTTTGCCCCGGACTCGAGAGACATGATGGTACCTCAAGGCCTTTAGAAATTGAGGATTGTAATCTCGACATTGGTTCAATAAAAATCTGTACGAGGTTTTTGCCTATGTGCAGGACTGGATGTAGGGTTACTTCGAACTAGTATAAAATCCGTGTGTTCTTTCCTTTTATTGCTTTTTATTTATTTTCTGCATCTGTGTTTGATTCCATGATTGTTTTGTGATTAAGTTCTGCATTTATTTATATCATAATTTTTAAATTAGTCCATATAAGTCTTAGAATCCATTAAACATTATTTACCCCCTCTCTAGTGTTAAATTATCCTTAAGATCCTTAATCCGCACTCCCTTTCGGTATCAGAGCATAGGTTTTCATAGTTTTCATAATCTGAAACTTGAAAAGTTAAAAATGGCCTTTTTAGGAAATTTTGTTAATACTAGTTTGAGTTTATGCATTTCATCAAAGTATCGTAAGTCTGCATACAGTTTTTTTGAAAAATCAAGTTATCTACCGAATTGGTTTGTTATGCAGGAACTGACATGTTACATGGCTTTTGAAGAATCAACAACCAATGGATAAACTATGAAAATCGAGAATGATAAATGGATACTTGATAGTGGCTGTTCACGTCATATGACTGGAAATCCCGAGATACTCAATGACGTTATATACAAAATGGTGGATTGGTCAACTTTGGAGATAACTCAAAAGGATATGTGATTGGCATCGGCAATGTCAGTAATCCTAAAACTCCTCTTATTTCTGATATTTTGCTAGTTAGGAATTTAAAACATAATTTCTTAGTATAAGTCAACTATATGATAAAGGATTTAAAATTAAATTTGGAAAAGATAAGTGTCACATCGAAGATAATAAGTCAAATATTATCTTTGAAGGAATTAGAAAGAAAAACATGTTAGTCCCCGAGAAGGATGGTTTTGATGACAACAACCTTATGACCTGTTATAAAATATAAATACTAACATTATAGTTTAGATATATATGTATATGTA
Source organism: Allium cepa (assembly GCA_030765085.1). Taxonomy (NCBI): domain Eukaryota; kingdom Viridiplantae; phylum Streptophyta; class Magnoliopsida; order Asparagales; family Amaryllidaceae; genus Allium; species Allium cepa. The sequence continues at coordinate 395,086,863 of CM060938.1, read as the reverse complement.
GGATATAAACATGCAGGTATCAAGATTGAAGATTGTGCAGTATGGAGATACAAGACTGATGAATTTAAAGATCGAAGATATCAAGATTGAAGACTCATGAGTATCAAGATATCAAGAGTTCAAGATTTCAATAGTACAAGATAAGTATTGAGTCTAGAATTATGTTAAAACTTCTGGAAAGCACTGACATCTTTATTCGAAATTTATTCATGGAATGGAATTCACTTCGAGCCTATTAAAGGGATGGAACCCACAACAATATCTAGTGGAACATATAGTGGTCCTATTTTGATATCCACTAATCTTATAAAATTGTTTTTCAAAAATATATCCCTTGTTTTTTTTCAAAACTTTCTTTTCAAAAAGACATCTCTCTTGGTTTTAAATATTTTAGCCTCAAAATAATTTTTATCATTTTTAATATTTTGATTTCAAAATTGTCCTTGATTATAAATTATCTCTTGTTTTAAATATTTAGCTTTAAAATATTTATATACTCACTTTATAGATTAAGATCATATATATATATATATATATATATATATTAGAAATTACTTCCTAAACTCTTTTATATGTTTAAATTATATTCAAATATATTTACAAAGCTTAGAAATTGTTTTGAAAAATTATAGAAACCTTTTTAATTAGAAAATAAAAAACATTAATTTTTGCCTTGAGCATGTGGACATACCCCTACCCCCCATGTCGACATGGTGTCTGTTATTTTCAAATTTCAATTTCAAAAGAAGTGTCTATTCGTCATATCCTTTCACGAATAGATATGGCTGTTAATCTCTATGAATACCAGTAAGTTCTAAACGAATTTTAACAGATTTTCATTTTATTTTCTCTCCTCTTCATCTTCCATATTTATTCAAAAGAATCTAAACTATATTCTGCCGAAATACCAAGTGAATCAAACTTGATTATATCTTGTTTGATTCTCTGCCACTCTCCCCAAAAGATCCCAGTGCTATTCAGAGTTATAGGATTATTTGTAAATCAAACTGTTGAGTAAAAGGTGCGGTTGAGCTGAAATCAATTGGGTGTGGTCGCTGCCCCGGAAATCGATTAGTTGATCTTGTTGCCTGGTAAATCAAGAGAGTTTTCCCTGGACTCGAATACAGGAGGGTGTACCTCGTGGTCTTGAAATCGAGGGTGTAATTTGAGAGATTATTTTGAAAAGAAATCCGTACAATTGTGCGGGACTGGATGTAGGACAACTCTGAACCAGTATAAAATCCTGGTGTGTTCTTTCCTTTACTGCTTTTACTTATTATTTTCATTTATGTCTTATTCTGTGATTATATCTATGTTTGTGTATTGCATTTGTTGGTGATTAAATTATATAAATTTGAAAAAGATTTATTAAATCCACAAAACACTATTCACCTCCCTCCTCTAGTGTTATTCTAGCCTTAAGATCCATAATCCACATTTCTAACATTTGGTATCGGAGCATTGGTTTTCAAAGTTTTCATAATCTGAATTTTGAAAAGTTTTTAAAATGGCTATTTTTGGGGATTTTATTAACACTATTTTCATATAAATATGTAACAGAATCATCATGATATTGTTGTTTAAAACTATATTTAGTTATTTTGAAAAGTCACTTGATTCTTTAAAAGGTTATGTGGTTTTGCAAGAGAAGAATTATATCTAATGATTGTTGGTTAAAAGATACCAGATAATCATTCATCGATCAAGAAGAATAAATGGATATATAATGAAAATCAACAATGAAATGGGTACCAGATCAATACGAAGCTTTTGATTCTCATCTACAACTTGATATGATACTTTACTTATCTCCATCTATTTCGCAATGTCACTGGTTTCGTGCGAATCCGTCAAGAAATGACCAAGTTATGATCAAATGAAGTTTTGGTGAACAAAGAGAAAAAAAGCAAAACTGTCAATGGTATTCTTCAAATTGCATATAGAGATTTGAGTATTTTGTTTCCACTCCTTTTCAAATTGTAGTTCTTGTTCTCATGGTCGTTTTGATTGGTGGATCATCAAATTCCGATCAAAATTGAGTGAGACATGACAGTTTGAAGTTGGTTATCCAAAACTGAAAACTATGTATGGGATTTCCTACATTTCTCTTACTGTTGGGCCTGTTGCACCACAATACTGTCCAAATGTGTCACCAAACTATTATTGGATCATATCCCTTGCCTTCCTCTTTGATTTGCCACTGCTTTCATCCAATTCCGTTAAGAAACGAAGGAGACATGTCTTCTAGAAGTTTGATAGTAAATAGAAAAACGGGAAAATGAAGAAGAGAAACTTTTATGAAAAGTGGTGACTATTGGCCTATTTATAGTGTTGAAGTGTCCATTCATTCAAAATTAGAATTCAAAGTTTTAGCGCCAAGTTGGTCAATCTACTAAATCATCTGTATCTTTCTCATATGGTCTTCAAATTCAGCAAATGAATATACTACGATGATCAGAAAAAAAAACCCGTCGCAATAGAGCATATATCATCATCAAATTTTGAAAGATATAAATGTGTGGTTCACTACAATGGAAGAACAACAAATTTTGAAAGATGGAGGATTATAAAAAGTGGTACGATTTACTATTATTTGATCTTTATTGTTGCATTTAGTTAGGTATAGAAATTTATCTCTTTTATAAGTTTTGATACTTTGGTCCATATATCGGCACACCATTGTATACATATCGATATACCAGTCTAATTTTTTAAAAAGGTCTTTTAAAATGTATTTTCTTTCAAATAAAATCTTATTACTAATTTATTACAACTATACTAAGTAGAAAAGCATACCTTCATTTGTGATTTCAACTTTTCTAATGTTGTTTTTACATCTCGTACTTTATTTCTTTTAAGATACTAATTTTATGTCTTTAAGAAATTAATAGATTGAATTTAGAATGTTAAAATAAGGATCTATTTATAGATTTCTTCATTTAATAAGATTGTGCCACATCACATGACATTTGTCATATAAATAGATAGTGATATACATGCAAAATGACACGTGTCATTACATTGTTCTTTAATAAAAGCAATTTTACATGCATAATGTCAAGTGTCTTTACACATTTTTTTTATCATTTTTTATGTTTTTTAAGTACTTTAATTATGTTAACTACTATAAAAAAATTGAGTCAAAAATCAATTATTTACATGTCAAAATCTAGTCGTAAAATTAGTGCAAAATCACCGTAAGTACAGGCCCAGAACTTTAGATAGCACTTCTTAAATGTTGTCTTTTCTTCTGTTATGCTGCAAATTCATTTTATTGCTTTTCTATGCTTTGAAACGCCGTAGATTTTTTTTGCAAAAATTTTTCACAGCATTTGCTAAATGTTGCAGCTTCTGTTTATAATGTTTTGAATATATTTTACAATAAACACTTCTTACAGCATTCTGTACATGCTTTCTTTTCCATTTGAAACTTTGAAAAATGTAAAAATAATATTTAAATTAAGTATTTTTCTCTATTCTTTTTAGAAGTTATTTTTATATTAGAATATCTTAAAATTAATGTTTAGATATTTTTTAGCAATCAATTAAACTTTTAAATGAAAGAAGCCTTAATATAACACATGTTTATTTTATTTTTTCAATCTTTGTTATTTTATTGAATATTTCATTATGATATTTTTTTTAAAATTTAAACGTTGTATAAACATGTTTATAAATATTTTAATCAACAATAATTTAATATATAGGTTTTAATTAGTAAGTTAAGTATTTTATAAACATGGAAGTTTGGATTCTTAAAAAAGACAATTAAGTTAATAAAAGATCATTTTAAAGAAATTAAATAAGGAGGGTATTAATTTTTATAAAAACCATATTTGATAATATATATTTTAAATCCATATTTGTTAGCAATTTGATTTTGATAATGAGTTTGATTGCTACCTTTCATGAATATGTTATAGTTTTAATAACATTAATTGCCTTTAAACTCTTATCTTTACTACTCCATTAGTCCCATTCATTAGTTTCCTTAACCTAAGTTTAGTAATTGATGTGTATTACCTTTGTTTGGTTGAAGCGAGTTATAATAAATTATTTGATATATGTATACACACATACTTACACACACACATACATATATGCTTGTCAATTAGATATTACTTATCACTCATATTTATCTTATAATCTGAATATCTCTTACCATAGTATATATATCATCATATCATTCTACATATTTTTTTTACTTCGTTATCATTTTATTTCGTATAACATATCATCATGCATCCTATTTCTTATCACATTTCATTGCATATTACATCATAAATTACAATGTATGAAATATCATAATCATTTGCATCATAAGTTGCACTTTATTCTGCATATCATCTCATGATATATTGCATATGCCATACAATTCATACTGCATTACAAACTACATATTGCATACATGCACATATAACAAGTGTATTTTATTTAGGGGGAGTTTGTATTATTGTCTTATAGTATAGGATTATTAGATTTTTGATTTGTTTGGTATTTTATGTTTGACTTGTTTGATTGGATTGAATCGTTTGACTTGATTGATTTGATTGACTTGCTTGACTTGATTGATTTGTTTGACCTGTTTGACATGATTGGATTTGATGTGTGTGCTGATTGGATTGTCTAAAATATACTTATGCATATTTATGTATTGAATAATTATAATATAATTATGTTAATGTCTTTCACATTCCATTTACTATACTTTGTTCTAGTATTATTTTAGGGGGAGTTTTATAGTTTAATGGTTTTATGATGGTTTTTGTTTATGACAAAGGGAGAGAATTATAAAATAGGATAACTAGGCATAGATTAAGGGAGAGTTAGTAGATTAAGGGAGAGTTATTAGTTCTATGGGGAGTTATAGTGAAGGTGAAGTATATTTTATAAACATAGGTTGTCATCATAAAAAAAGGGGAGATAAATTATAAAACATGATAATTAGGCATAGATTAAGGGGGAGTTAGTAGATTAAGGGGTAGTTATTAGTTTTAGGGGGAGTTATAATGAAGATAAAGTATATTTTATAAACATAGGTTGTCATCATCAAAAAGGGGGAGATTGTTAGTTCTTAAGTAGGATGGTTTTGATGACAACAACCTTATGACCTATTATAAAATATATATACTAACATTATAGTTTAGATATATATGTATATGCAGGATATAAACATGTAGGTATCAAGATTGAAGACTGTGCAATATGGAGATACAAGAATGATAATTTAAAGGTCGAAGATATCAAGATTGAAGACTCATGAGTATCAAGATATCAAGAGTTCAAGATTTCAATAGTACAAGATAAGTATTGAGTCTAGAATTATGTTAAAACTTCTTGAAAGCACTAACATCTTTATTTGAAATTTATTCGTGGAATGCAAACCACTTCGAGCCTGTTAAAGGGATGGAACCCTAGTGGGATGGAACCCACGACAATTTCTAGTGGAACATATAGTGGTCCTATTTTGATATCCACTAATCTTATGAAAATGTTTTTCAAAAATATATCTCTTGTTTTTAAAAATGTTTTCAAAACTTTCTTTTCAAAAAGACTTCTCTCTTGGTTTTAAATATTTTAGCCTCAAAACAATTTATATCATTTTTAATATTTTGATTTCAAAATTGTCCTTGATTTTAAACTATCTATTGTTTTAAAAAAATTTATACTCAAATTTCTAAATCACTTTATAGATTAAGATTATGTATATTAAAAATTACTTTCTAAACTCTTTTATATATTTAAACTATATTCAAATATATTTACAAAGTTTAGAAATTGTTTTGACAAATTATAGAAACCTTTTTAATAAGAAAATCAAAAACATTAATATTTGCCTTGAGCATGTCGACATACCCCTACCCCCATGTCGACACGGTGTCCGTTATTTTCAAATTTCAATTCAAAAGAAGTGTCTATTCGTCGTATCCTTTCATGAATAGATGTAGCTATTAACCTTATAAATACCAGTAAATTCTAAACGAATTTAACCAGATTTTCATTTTGTTTTATCTCCTCTCCATCTTCCACATTTATTCAAAAGAACCCTAAACTATATTTTGTCGAAATACCAAGTGAATCAAACTTGATTATATCTTGTTTGATTCTCTACCACTCTCTCCAAAAGATCCCAGTGCTATTCAGAGTTATAGGATTAGTTATAAATCAAACTGTTGAGTAAAAGGTGCGGTTGAGCCTTGAAATCAATTGGATGTGATCGTTGCACCAAAAATCGATTAGGTGATCTTTTGACCTGGTAAATCAAAAGAGTTTCCCTGGACTCGAATACAGGAGGGTGTACCTCATGGCCTTGAAATCGAGGTTGTAATTTGGGAGATTATTTTGAAAAGAAATCCGTACAATTATGCAGGACTGGTTGTTGGGTAACTCCGAACTAGTATAAAATCATGGTGTGTTCTTTCTTTTACTGCTTTTACTTATTATTTGCATCTGTGTCTGATTTTGTGATTATATCTGTGTTTATGTATTGCATTTGTTGGTGATTAAACTACATAAATTTGAAAAGATTTATTAAATCCATAAAACACTATTCACCCCCCTCTAGTGTTATTCTAGCCTTAAGATCTGTAATCTGCATTTCTAACAAAACATTTACATCCTTAGTATGAAAGTTTCAAATGATAACTTATGTTTTTCGGCTATACAAGTGACTCTTGGATTTGGCATAGAAGATTTGGTCATTTAAATTTCAAACTGTTATCTAGGTTATCGAAATTTGACTTAGTTAGAGGTCTTCCCAAGTTAAACTTTAAAGTAGATAATATATGTGATGTTTGCCAATTAGGAAAACTTAAGAAAAGTTCATTTAAATTAAAAGATATGATTTCTACTTCTAAACCTCTAGAATTACTCCATTTAGATTTATTTGGTCCATCTCAAGTTCAATCAATTAATCACAATAAATATGTTTTTGTAATTGTAGATGATTATTCTAGATATACTTGGACAATGTTTCTTAAATTTAAAAGTGATGATTTTGAATTATTTCAAATTTTTGCTAAAAGAATTCAAAATCAACTTTCTTTAAAAATAAAAATTATAAATAGTGATCACGGTGGAGAATTTGAAAATGAAAAATTTGAGAATTTCTGTAATCAAAAAGGAATTACTCATAATTTCTCTTTTCCAAAATCTCCAAAACAAAACGGAGTGGCAGGACATAAGAATAGAATGATTCAAGAGTGTTCTAGAACAATGCTTTCTGATAGTAAGTTACCTAAAAATTTTAGGTTGAAGCAGTCGCTACAGCTTGTTATATATTAAATAGGATTTTAATTAAACCATTAACTAATAAAACACCATATGAATTACTTTACAATAAGAAACCCATAGTAGCTTATTTTAAAGTTTTTGGTAGTAAGTGTTTTATTCTTAATACAAAAGATAATTTAGATAAATGTAAACCTAAATATGACAAAGGTATCTTCATCGGATATTCTAATAGAAGTAAATCATTTAGAGTTTATAACTTAAGAACTAACACTATTGAAGAAACAATGCATGTATCTTTTGATGAAAATTTTAAAGATACTGTACAAATAGAAGATGAAGAAGATTTTTTAACTTTAAATAATGAACCTAATGAAACTAATTGTGAAATCATTCAACCTTACAAAAGAATTAGGCTATTAAAAGATCATCCTGTAGAAAATATACTAGCAAATATTGAATCTATAGTTAAAACAAGAAATCAACTAAATAGTATAAGTAATGTAGCTTTTATATCAACTGTTGAACCTAAAAATCCAAAGGAAGCATCATCTGATGATTCATCGATTCTTGCTATGCAAGAACTGAATCAGTTCACCATGATGTTTGGGAACTTGTTCCTAGACCTGAAGATAAAAGTATAATTGGAACAAAATGGGTTTATAAAAATAAAATGAATGAATTTAGTGAGGTCGTGAGAAACAAAGCTCGTTTAGTCGCGCAAGGTTATTGTCAAGAAGAAGTAATTGATTATAACGAAACCTTTGCACCCGTAGCAAGACCAGAAGCTATCAGGATTCTTCTTGCTTTCGCAAACTACAATAATTTCAAATTATATCAAATGGATGTTAAAAGTGCTTTTCTAAATGGTTTTGTAAAAGAAGATGTTTATGTTAAAAAAACCCTACTTTTTGAAGATAATAAATTTGCAAATCATGTATGTAAATTAAAGAAAGCTTTATATGGTCTGAAACAAGCTCCTAGAGCCTGGTATGAAATACTAACATCTTATTTACTACAATCTGGTTTTGAAATTGGTAAAATAGATGCAATTCTTTTTATTAAAAGAAACAAAAATGATATTCAATTAGTACAAATATATGTATATGATATAATATTTGGATTAACTAATAACATAAAGAATAGAATTTTCAGATATAATGACTAAAGAATTTGAAATGAGTCATATGGGTGAACTAAATTTCTTCTTAGGACTTCAAATCAAAAAATTAGATAAAAGAATTTTCATTAGTCAAGAAATTTTTTCTAATTATTTAATTAATAAATTTTGATTGACAACTTCTAGTGGGAAACCAACTCCAATGACAACTAATGTAGCTTTAAGTAAAGAAGATAAATCAAAAGATGTTGATCAAAAATTGTATAGGGGAATGATTGGTTCGCTGCTTTATATAACTGCAAGTCGTCCTAACATCATGCACAGTGTCTGTCTCTGTGCAAGATAGCAATCTCAACCTAAATAAACTCACTTAAAAGCTGTTAAAAGAATTTTAAGATATGTAAAATATACTTTCGATTATGGTTTATTTTACCCTAAAAATGATATATTTGATTTAATTTCATATTGTGATGCTAATTACGCTGGTTGTAAATCAGACCGAAAAAGTACAGGTAGAACTTGTCACTTTCTAGGACATTCCTTGGTTTCTTGGTTTAGTAAGAAGTAAAATATTGTATCCTTGTCAACAACTGAAGCATAATATATATCTGCTGCTTTGGCTTATTCTCAAGTTATATATATACAACAAACTTTAAATTTTTTTGATTAACTATAACTAAATCACCAATTTATTGTGATAATACTAGTGCAATAAGCCTATATAAGATCCAACTCATCATGCTAGAACAAAACATATTGATATTAGACATCATTTTCCTGCAGATAATATAAGTAAAGAAGTCATAACTCTTGAATATATTAATACCGAAAAACAAATTGCTGATATATTAACCAAACCATTAAATGAACAAAACTTTACTAAATTTAGAAGAGAATTAGGTATATGTTCATTAACTAAAATATAAATTATAAATAATACAAGTATAGTTAATAATTAATATAATTAAAAAAAATTCAAAAATTGAACTGGGCATGTCGACATGACCCATCCCCCTATGTCAACATTCATGCCGAGATTTTAAAATTTAAATTTTCGTCTAAAATTAGTTATTGAATTATATATTTATATATTTCGACTTTTACTCCTTTTCTCTTTTCTATTCTCTGTAATAAACTTCTAAAATAGTAAATTATTGGCTTCCTCTTCTAATAATGAACCTTCTTCACCCACTTCTCCTCATTCTGGTCCTTTTCAACGTTTCACACACGTACGAGTCATCAAATTACAAGAGAAGATGAAAGATTTGCTTCAAATGATGACGAAAATTCAAGTGAGTCAACTGCAAATGGCTAGAGAACAAGATAAGCAAGGCAGAATCCCTAGGAATTTACAAAACTTCCTTATGGATAATAATGCCAATCCCATTGTCATTGAAGAATCATCACAAGCCATGGATTCTGAAGAAGAAGAGTCTCTAGAAGAACCATAAGAGAATCAAGAAGAAGAACATCCTCTTCCGAATCCGGATGTTCATATGGACGAAGACGATGGCGTGATTTGCGTTGGAGAGGTCCTTTTTGACTCTAATGGGAACTTGGTCGAACAACATGGAAACTTTTGTCTCCTCTATCCAAATTGTTCGGTCCATAAATCACCAATAGTTAAGGGTCCTCCTTAAGCCTTTTTTCATTTTCTTGATTGTATGTTGGTTTATGAATTTGTATATAAGTATTATCTTAATTAATGTTCTTCTAAAAACAATCTTTGGTGTATAAAATCTTGAATTCCATTTAACATAGGATGCTATATTTCACTCATACATAGTTATTATTCTTATGTCATATGTTTTTTTATTTCATTTTCTATTAAGTTCAAGGTTTATAGGTTATTTTTTTATTGATGACAAAGGGGGAGAAGTTATATAAAATAGTAGGCTTGGAGTAAGGGAGAGTTGTTAGTATAAGAGGGGGTTATGGTATAATCGAAGTGGTAAGTATATTTTATAAGGTTATCATCATCAAAAAAGGAGAGATTGTTAGGAACTGGAGATAGTGGTTTTGATGACAACAAACTTGTAACTTATATACTAACATTATTGTCTAGATATATATGAATGTTATTATGTAGGATATATATATATAAGGTATGTACTAATTATTGAAGACTATACAGTATAAAGATCAAGAATGAAGAAATCAACTTTGAAGACTCATGAGTATCAAGATCAAGATTTCAAGATTAGTGTCTAGTTTTGTTAAAACTTCATAATAACATGGAAATCTTCATTCCAAATTTCATTTGGGATGGAACCCATTTCTACCTTCTTAGTGGCTTACAAATCCACGACAAGCAGCTTACAAGCCTACGACAAGTGGCTTACAAACCCATGAATACCCTGGTTTTGTACAAGTTCTCGAGTCATAATGCGATGAGATATTCTGCAGGAAGAAGCTTGCAGAACTACTTCAAAATGATTTTCAAAACTGCTTTTTAAAATGTTTTAGCCTTAAAATATTCTTTGTTTTTGTTTTTAAATAAACTCTTATTTTAAACTTCGTTTGTTTTTTAGAAAAAGTATCTTCTGATTTTTAAATATTCTTTATAATATATATACACACTTAAGATTTAAAATCAAATTTATATATACATTCTAAAAATATATTTTTCTACTCTTCTTTATTTTAAAACATAGGAAAATTAGTTTATTTCACACCAAAATCATTTTATCTTGTTTTTCTTTCAATACCATTTTCAAAACAAATTTTACATTGTTTTGAACTAAGGGATGTCAACATCATGGGATACCCCAAGTCGACATGGTGGCCGTTAATTTCAAAAATTTCAATTTTCAAAAGAAGTGTTTGTTCGTTTAAATCTCTCCATGAATGATTATGACCATTGGTGGTTTATAAATAGCCTTCACAAACGAATTTTCTAACTAACTATTTTTTTATTTTCTTCACTCCTTCTCCACAAATCCATATTCTAAAATTATCTTATTTTTAAGATCGTACCGAAATTCTGCCAAATTCTCTAGTGAATCAAATTAGAATCTCATTATTTTTTGATCCTCTGCCCTCTTTTAAAGATCAAGGCGCTATTCAATGTTATATGATTAATTCGTAATCAAAAATTTATTGAGTCTCTCTACAAGATGTGGTTATGCCTAGAAATCAATTAAGTGATCTTGTGTCTCGTAAATCAAGAGAGTTTGCTTCGGACTCAAGAGACTGGAGGGTACCTCAAGGCCTTTAGAAATTGAGGATTGTAATCTCGACATTGGTTTAATAAAAATCTGTACGAGGTGTTTGCCTTGGTGTAGGACTGGATGTTGGGTAACTTCGAACTAGTATAAAATCCGGTGTGTTCTTTTCTTTTACTGCTTTTTATTTACTTTCTGCATCTGTGTTTGATTCTATGATTAAGTTCTGCATTTGTTTATATCATAATTTTGAAATTAGTCCGTATAAATCTTAGAATCCATTAAACACTATTCACCACCCCTCTAGTGTTAAAATAGCCTTAAGACCCTTAATCCACACTCCCTTTCAAAAACTCCTTTCCTAGAAGAGATAATGGAAATCGGCATCCCTTCTCACATTCAAATCCCCTCATTGAAGTATGATGGAACTTCCGACCCAGAAGATCATTTGGCAGCTTTTGAAATACGAACGGACTTATATAATGCTCTAGGGACGATTTGCTGCAAACTTTTTCTGATCACTTTTCAAGGAGCAGCAATCAAATGGTTCAAGAATTACGAAGCAAAATATATCCGTTCTTGGGAAAAAATTTCTTATGAATCCGTGACACAATTTTGTGCATTCAAATATCCAACTATGGACTTTGGCTTGTTATCCATTATAAAACAAAAACTGGGAGAACCACTCGATGAATATTTAAAGAGGTTTAATACAAAAGCATTAAAGGCAGGAAGTATAACCGATAGAAAAAGCTTATAACGGTTCGATCAGGGTTGATCAAATAAGCCCCATTCTAGGAAGACCTTTATCTCAATGGATGCAAAGATCGACAATACTTCTATTCCCAAGCAGGCAAGTTTATCCATTTAGAGGAACGAGCCATCATGAGAAAAGATCGAGACAAGACATAGAAAGATGTAGTCCCCAATATTTCGACCAAAGGTCAGATAACAAAAGAAGAATTTGGAAGAGAATTCCGAAATCCAATTATGTAACCTTGGGGCAGCCTCTTTCTCATATTTTCACCTTAGTAAAGGATGGAGGAAGTTTCTCATTTACTCATAGATGAGAGGCCAGTCAAAATTCAGAAAAGAGGAAAATTATTGTGATTATCACAAAGCAAACGAACATAAGACCGATGAGTGTCGAGCTTTAACTAGAATAATTGAAAATATGGTCATGTCAGGGACTTTAAAGGAGTTTAGTAAAGAAGCGTATAGAAAACTTTTGAAGAAAACAACCTAGCAGCTTTAAAATGCGGACCCCCTATCAAATCGTGGATTCTTGTAGCATTAGTTCAACTATGAATTCCCTTCTTTCATAACTTTTTAACTTGATTCGTACTTTAATATGTACTTTGATTTGATTGCAAATTGGTCGTGTACTAATTCAAAATTCGAGTGTCTTACAGGTTGAAAACAAAACCAGTCCATGGCATTCAACATACTCTTAAAGCACAACAAATTTCTAGCTATTTGAGAAAGACAGCTCGAATGCCTAATACAAGACGACTACCAATGTTGGAACCAATGCAATACAAAAATATGCTCTCATGAAACCTCGAACTACTATCAGTCCTTCACCAATTTTGGAGAAAAAGCTTACAAATCGACCATTCTATTGCGGAGCAATACTTACCAAGGTATGGTAATCTATCTGAAGGAGAAGGCAATATACTCCAATCTTTAACAAGTTATTTTACTAAAATGAAGTTTCCCAAACATAACTTCGAAGAAAAACTATTTTCGGTTTCCCCCCAACCTTGGGAAAAATAAGTATTTTTCTATTCCAAAAACTGATTTATGCAATAGTATATAGCATTGATGAATGCACACAAAGAATTTCCAAATAATCAATCTTAATATTTCATATCTTTCTAAATCCATTGGCATGGAGAAGCCTATTCTTAATTTTTAAAGAACAGTTTAAAAGATATCAAAAGCTTATTGACAAAAATTTAGGTTAGAGAACCTTATTCTTGACTAAAAGACAATTGGTTTATGAATCATGACATTCCAATCTCCTATTTAAGATCCGAGTCTCTACTATGAGAATGATTTTGAAACCCTTATAAAGGGTAGCACAAAGAAAAGATGGTCATACATCCAAATTCTACTTCAGAAAATAATCGCCCGATATATTAGAAGGGTCCAATTACAAAAAACTCTTCCTCTCAAAGAGAAATAGATATTCAGAAGATATTTTCAAAGTGCATTTCAATTTGCTAGAAATGATTATTCATATACAAAGTTTTAACCTACGATCGGTCCAAAGGCACCTCGTAGAGTGAGGGTCAAAACCTCTAAAAAAGCCCTTACCAAAGGCACCTCTAGCGGAATGGTCGAATCCTCTTAAACCCTTACCAAAGGCAACCTCTAGAGGGAGGGTCAAAACCTCAAAGGCACCTCCTAGAGGGAGGGTCAAAACTTCTAAAAAGCCCTTACCAAAGGCACCTCTGGGGGAAGGGTCAAATTCCCTTAAGTCCTTAGCAAAGGCACCTCATAGATGGAGGGTCAAAATCTCTAAAAACCTCTAGCGTCCATATCACCTCTTAAGGGAGGGTCAGGATAAGCACTCGCAAAATCAAAAGCCCCCAAAGTCCATATCACCTCTTAGGGGAGGGTCAGGACAAGCACCTGTAAAATCAAAAGCCCCTAACATTCAAATCACCTTTTAGGGAAGGGTTAGGATAAGAACCCATTAGTAACCTTCTAGAGGAAGGACAACATAATATACACTACAACCCTTAGAACCAAGAGAAGCCCAAAAGTGGCATCAAACAAACAAAGAAGGATAAAGATATCTACGACTCAAAAGAAAGTCAGGGCCTAAAAGAATTGAGGGTCACAAGAATAAAGTTAATCACCATCTAAAACAAAAATGAAACCCGAGGAAGGGGTGCATACAAAAGCAAATAGACAAAGAATCCAAAACCATAATCAGAACGAGTAAAATATGAGCTATAAAATTTCAATACGTACAATGCTTGAAAAGCGACACCTACCACAAAGAGTTAAGAAACTTGTGTCCTAAAATGGAACACAATACAAGGAAGTGGATAAGGAGATCCGCAACTTAAAATGGGAAACAAACATATATACAAAAGCTAAAGGAACGGAATATATAACAAATTCTTGCCAGGATGAAAGTGATTTCATTTGAGAATAGATTGACCGAACCACTGTGACGACCCACATTTTGGAAGGTTTAAATTGACAATAATCCACAAATGTACAACTCAAACAATCCAAAACATAGATAATAAATGGGGTTAATTAATAAAAATAAAAAAGAAGAAAACAAATATAGAGTCTCGCAGCGGAATGACAAAATATAATAATCAATTAAACAGTTCATGAAGCTGTTTATACTATACATTTGATTATCATTTTATAACATTCAATAGAGTTATATATACAACAAACAATAGAATAATGCAGTGGAAAAATAATATGGTGAACTAATACTAGTAATAATAATATACCAATCTTCGTCTTCGTCCTCCAGAGAATAATCTTCAATACGTTGAAAACTCAGGGTTGACCCGAGCGTAATGAAAAGACAAAACACTCAAGTTAGGACTAAAGTATCCTTATGTGAGTTAAATCAATATCACATATAACATGAGTGTAATAGCGTCAAAGATGTTTACGGGATTTCACATCTCCTATCCAGTGTGTAACATGCGTGCAATAACTCAAGAGATGTTATGGTATTTTCCATCTCTTAAGGATCCATCAAATTATCCATATATAGTAGGATACGCTATATATATAATGTCTATTCAGTAAAGTAAATATTTTTCTTAGTGTTAAGGCTTTACATTATTTCCCCTTAACGCGTTTTTAAGCATTGTCGTACAATTTGCATATAATGCCCCAGTAGCATATAGAGGGATAGAGATATACCATGATACGACAACACTAAACAAAAATCGTAGGGGTCTCGTATAGGGAAAAAAGTATGACAAGACACATGAGGCAATGTCCAAGGTAGTATACTACCGGTTCGGGTTATAGAATACAATAGTCTATGAGTTTTGTTTGATGACAACACACACATACATATATATATTTAAAAGTATTTGTTATTTTACTATTTTATTTTTCCATATAATTAAATAAATATTTGTTGAATAAAAGAAATAACTCGAAAATCATATTTAACCAAATATTTCATTACAAATTCGAATAGTAGAAATTTAAGCTCTCACTATATAAGTTTCAATTACAACACAATTTTCAAAATACAATTTTCCATACATATTTCACCTCACTACATATTCACTCTTTACTCGTACTTTGATCTTCAACTTTGTTCCCGCTTGTATCTAATAATTGAACTATCTGCAAATAAACACTGATGCAGTAAAATTGGAAATGAAATATTTTTTGCAGTGTATAATGAAGTGTGTTTTGAAAATATTATTTTCCTTAGTTATTTGAGTTGTGTTCGTCATCATTTTTGTTAATTCATCTTACACGAACAACTTGTGATATGCATAGTGTATCATTATACATGCCACAAGGTCATGCACATTGATATACACTTGCTTGTTAAAATTGTAGGACAGGCGAGCACAAAGTCAAACCCAAGCCAAGACTGGATTCAACACAGGGGCAATGCAAAAATAAAACAACAAACAAAGTGGTGCACCAGACATGTATACAATGGACCGGAACATCACTACAATAAGACGTGCACATAGTTCTCATGCAACAAGACTTCAAAAGGAACCCAGACAACAATGCAATGATACAAATTCAACCAGATGAACATGACAACAACCTTAACCAAAACAGTGTAAATCACAAAACAATCTCGACCAAAACAAGACTGCAATACCAAAGTGCAATCAAACTTTGAACCAAAACACAATAACAAGGTAGCAGTCTTTCAACCAGACTGCAAATGCCCATGTATACAAACCAACAGGCTCACGTGGAAGCAACACCAAAACAACCTCAACTAGAATCAAACCAAGGAATAAAAAGCAAATGGACAGTGCAGACTCAAGTGAGAACACAACATTGAAGACATGCAACCGGGAGTTCAAAAGACAAGCAGATTTCAAAAGGCACAAGAATAACATTCAAGTTCAATTCAGTCAATATAAAAGTGCAACAAGACCTCAAAATAAACAAGAGTAGACTTCAAATGAAACAAGACTATGATAACAAATTAAGGCACCAAGACAGCAGCTCAAATGTAAATATGAAGACCAGACTCTAAAATGCAACGACAAGTTACAATGCAACATGAAGACTTAAATGAACATGCATCCAGACTTCAAGTGCATCAGACATAGAAAATGCAATGTACACATCAGAATGCAAGCACATCAAGTCAAACAAGTAGGTGGACCATCTTAAAAACCATATAACCGAGCATTCAAAATATGAACGAGTTGTATATGCAAGATAGATGAAAGAAATAAACAATCACATATATGTATGCATGTCTGTACGCACGTGTATACATACATAGAGGCAAACAGGGGCAGCTTAACTCAAAGCAAAGTTTCAGAGCTTCAAACATGCTCACATGTACAGGGGATTAAGCAAATCAACATGAGAACTCTAGCACAGTGGACAAAACATATAAAAAAATAAAATCGAACAAGATCAGTAGCAGTTCGAACAAGTCAAGGAGCAGTTTCAAAGAGTAACTGGAAATCGAAAATTATCAGTTGAAACCGTGGGTCATAATTCAAAAAGAAATGGTCAATCAAAACACTGTTGAAGTGTTCAACAATTGGCAATAGCAGTTTGAATAATGTCACAAAGAATTTAACCAGTAAACAAGTCGGATTTTATCAAGTCAAGTTTATCTCAAACTATAAGCAACTGATGAAAGTCAAGGAGTAGAAAAGGTCTTAGTTGAACAAGTTGTTGGCAGAAAAGAATTAACATTTTTGAATATACTTAAACATGATTGAATATATCAAAAATCAGAGCAAAGAATGGAATGGAGCATGAGGAAAGAGTCATAGTAGTAAAGACAAGATCAAATTCAAATGCTAGCAGAAAAGAATGGAGCAAATTCGAATTCATGGAGTAACATGCATACAATGAATAAGTCAGTATTCATCACAATCATTAAATCAAAAATCGTACGGCCAAGCAAAGAAATGGACAAATTCAAACCAAAATATACGAATGTAACTATAGGGTTTCACTCCCTATAGATTGAACCCATATCATTATCGGTAGATTATGAGTTCGAAAGAAAATTAATTCGAGCATGATCATAAATTAAAAAAGGGAAAATCACATACCAAATTCAAAGTACCATTCAAACTCGAAGTAGCCACAAAGCATAATCACATTGTTTGAAGAAGCATCGAATCGTATTAAGGAACGGTACTAGAAAACAATTCGAATTACTAATTAAGGAAGCGGCGACATCAATTTGAACGAATCCTAATTTTTAAAGAAGCAAAAGTAATCGACCGCAAACAAAAGGGAGACCAGTGTTTCTAATTTAATTATATTTGGGCCGATTTTCTTTTAATGGCATTAGGCTTTATTTTAAATATAGATTTATGTTTAGTTGTTTACTTTTTATTTGTAACTTTCTATTTTAAAATTGTGCAAATTTCTAGTTATGTAACTAGGTACAAACTACGAGGCGTAACTTGAGAATTCACAACCTAGTGGAAGAGTTGTGGCTGGGTTTTGAGCTTAGAGTTAGGTTAATTGAGTTAGCGGGTATCGCGAGTTTATGTGTTTTTGTAAGTGTCTGATTACCAAATTCTTAGTAGAAACCTTGGGGGTAGCACATAGGCAGGTTATTGCCGAAGCTGGATAAAACTGTATGTAATCTTTACTGCATTACGTTTTGTTTTATATTTATTTCCATATTAATTTTTAGTATCACCCTATTCATCCGCCCTCTAGGGTGGAAAAAAAATCCTACAAGTGGTATCAGAGCTAGAAACAAAAACCACGTTTTCCTTTTAAAAATTCGATTTTGAAAAAAAATGGCCTCTTCTAATAATGTTTTTGCTGAATATCTGTCCATAGTTAGACCATCCATGTTCAATGGTGAATATGCATATTGAAAAAATTGAATGAATTTTTTTCTAAAAACCATAGATGCATGAAGTATTGTTGAAATAGGATATATCACACAAACAATAATGGTAGATAATTAAGAGTTGGAAAACCTATGGATTAATGGATAGATCTTGAAAATAAACAACAAATTGCTAATGCTAAAGCTATGAATTCTATTACTTGCTCATCAGATCAAATTGAATTTAACCATGTCTCACATTGTATAATTGCGTAGGAAATTTGGAAAACACTTGAAATGACTCATGATGAAACCTCCCAGGTTAAAGAATCCGCCTTGCCATGCTTAGTAGCGAGTACGAGAACTTCACAATGGTAGAGGATGAAAGCATCAAGGAAATATATGAACGACTTTCTAATCTTTTATACAAAAGACCATATAAAGCTGAAAATAGTATGAAAAATCCTCAGAATTCTTCCATGAAATTTTGAAGCAAAAGTGACTTCCATTCAAGAACCAAAGGGTTTGAAACAAGTTAAAGTTGAAGAACTCATTGGAAACCTTATCACTTATGAGCTAGAAATCAAATTCAAGGAAGAACATGAAGGAGGAGATACGCAAAAGAAATCTATAGCTCTCAAAGGAACAACTGAAAGTGAAGTTGATGATGGTGATGATGAAGGAGCTGTTGAAACGACACTAATAATAAAGAGATTCAAAAGGTAGAACCACAAATATGGAAATTATGCTCTAGATCAACAACTGAAGAGCAGAATCGTCAAAGTTCTTGACAACTTCGAAGAGAGGAGATTATTTGTCACAAGTGCGATAAACCTGGTAATATAAAACCAAATTGTCCTCAAAATCAACCTAGCAGAGGAAAGAAACTAAAAAGGATAAGTTTTGCAGCAACTTCGGATAAAAGAAATGAAGATGGTAAAAGCACCGGCAGTGAGAGTGAAAAAGGAAATCTGTGTTTTTCAGGAGAAACAAGTGACATCGATGATGACAAGCCAAGCAAGGTATCAAAACTTACTTACTCGTAATTACTTATATATTTTCATGAAGTAAATGAATGTTTTGAATGACTTAGGGAGAAGTACACTAAAATTAAATCACAAAGAGATAGTTTGATAGAACTAAATAAGCAGCTTGATCAAATGGCTCAAAGCTATATAAATAAAAGCCCTAAGTGTGATAAGTGTCCATCATTAGAAGAGGAAATAAAAAAAATAAGAAATGAAAATTAAATTGCTTGAAAATGAAATTCTGATTTTGAAAGAAAGTGAAAACACTAAGAGAGAAAATTCTATTAAAATGTGCACTTTGTTATTAAATGAAAGTGAATCTCTCAAAACACAAGTCCAACAATTGTCTACAACTTTAGGAAAATTCTTCAAAGGGGAAAGATCACTAATATGGTATTAAGGAAATAGAATGTTAATTGTATTAGACAAGGACTTGGGTATACTCAATCTAAAAAAGGTAGGAGTAAAACTAATCATGTCAACTCCAAGTGCATGATTTGTGGAAAAATTGGACACAATCAAAATGATTATAAATCCAAACACACGAAAACCATACCAATTTGGATTCCTAAAGGCATGAATGTAAAATCTCTTAAAGTCAAACAAATTGGATGCCAAAAAGAACAAACATAGACTGTCTTGGTTCTACACAAACTGATTTTTCAAAATCGTTTGTCACTAACAATCATGGACCTATAAAAACAAATAGATCATAAAAATCTTACCTCGTGTAGGTGGTTAGCAGGCTAAGGAATAGCAAGATTGGTACCTAGATTCTGGCTGTTCCAGGCACATGATGGCCGACAAATCAAAGTTCCTTAGCCTAGAGAAATACAAAGATGGCAAAGTCACAATAGGCAACAACAATGTGTTATATGTTGAAAATCTGCACCATAATCTGATTTCGATCACCCAGTGTAAGTACTTCTAGAGTCCTTGAACTAGTTCAGCTTTTGGACCTAACCATATTGCAAGCTTAGGAGGTAAGAGATATTGTTTTGCATTGGTTGATGATTACTCTAGATACACGTGAGTATACTTCTTTATCTTACTGCTTCTAGACTAGTCATTGTGTTCTCTGTTTGTTTATGTGCATAGTTTCAGTCAAATCCAAAGGAATCACATTTAAAAGCTGTAAAAATGATTATAAGGTATCTATTGCACACCTCACGGTTTGGTATTGGTATCCAACTAATGATAACTTTGAGTTAAAAGCATATTCAGATGCAGACTATGCTGGTAGTCTAGTTGATAGAAAAAGTACTAGTGGAACGTGTTTAATGTTAGGACATTTGTTAGTTGCATGGTCAAGTCATTCATTAGAGATCACATTTCGAAAGAAACTATCTTCATGACCTTCATTTCAACTGATTCTCAATTTGCAGACATTTTAAAAAAAAAACCCTTTTAGAAAATAGCTTTCGTCGACTTCATCTCAGTTTAGGCATTTTAGAAATTTGATTTTATATTTTTGGATTTAACCTTAAATGCCTATGTTAACTTATATGTCCCCCTATTGATTATTGAAAAGATAAATAGTGATTAAAAAAAAGTGACCGGGGTTGATATTAATCATACATTATGACTCGAGACAGTATATTTAGTAAACTTCTTTAAAAATTTAAACAAAATTTGCAAGAACTTTGGTTGGTAAAAAATCCATGCCATCTCTATTCCTATCATATTTCTATGACAATCACTCATCAAAATCCAATATAGTATGTCAAAATATGGTATTTAAACAGAAAATTATTCATTTTTTAATTGCAAACAGGGCAGCTTAACTCGAAACAAAGTCTCAGAGCTTCAAACATGCTCAGATGTATCGGGAATTAAGCAAATCAACATGACAACTCTAGCATAGTGGACAGAACATATAAAAGAAGAAAATCGAACATGATCAGTATTAGTTCGAATAAGTCAAGGAGTAGTTTCAAAGAGTAACGAGAAATCGAAAATTATCAGTTGAAGCCGTGGGTCATATTTCAAAAAGAAATGGTCAATCAAAACACTGTTGAAGTATTCAACAATTGTCAATAGCAGTTTGAATAATGTCATAAAGAATTGAACCAGTGAACAAGTCAGATTTTATTAAGTCAAGTTTATCTCAAACCCTAAGCAACTGATGAAAGTCAAGGAGTAGAAAAGGTCGTAGTTGAACAAGTTGTTGGTAGTAAAGAATTAACAAATTTAAATATATATTTAAACATATTTGAATATATCAGAAATCAGAGCAAAGAATGGAACAGAGCATGATGAACAAGTCGTAGCAGTAAAGAGAGGATCAAATTAAAATGCCAAAGTCATAGCAGAAAAGAACGGAGCAAATTTGAATTCATGGAGTAATGTGTATATAATGAACAAGTTAGAATTTGCCACAATCATTGGATCAAAAATCGTATGGCCGCGCAAAGAAATGGACAAATTCAAACCAAAATATACGAACGTAATTATAGGGTTTCGTTCCCTATAAATTGAACCCATATCATCATCGGAAGATTATGAGTTCGAAAGCAAATTAAGTCGAGCATAATCAAAAATCAAAAAAGGGAAAATCACATACCAAATTCAAAATACCATTCAAACTCAAAGCAGCTGCAAGCATAATCACACTGATTGAAGAAGCATCGAATCGTATTGAGGAATGATACCAAAAAACAATTTGAATTACTACTTAAGGAAGCGGTGGCATCAATTTGAATGAACCTTAAATTTTGAAGAAGCAAAAGGAATCAACCACAAACAAAAGGGAGACCAATGTTTCTAATTTATTTATATTTTGGCTGGTTTTCTTTAAACTACATTGGGATTAATTCTAAATATAGGGTTATGTTTAGTTGTTTACTTTTTATTTGTAACTATCTATTTTAATATTGTGTAAATTTCTAGTTGTGTAACTAGGTACATATTACGGGGCGTAGTTTGAGAATTCGCAACTTAGCGGTTGAGCCGTGGCAGGGTTTTGAGCTTAGAGTTAGGTTAATCGAGTTAGCGGGTGTCGTGAGTTTTCATGTTTTTGTAAGGGTCTGATTATCTAATTTCTAGTAGAGACCTTGAGGGTAACATGTAGGTAGGTTATTGCCGAAGCTGGGAAAACTATATGTGATCTTTACTGCATTACTTTTTGATTTTTTTTATTTCTGCATTAATTTTTAGTGTCACCCTATTCACACCCCCTCTAGGGTGAAAATAATCCTACACGGGTCGTAGGGCTGGTGGGAACGCATCGTAGCCACAATCGCCCACCACGTACATCCATCCCATATCGAGTCAAAGGGATGTGATCCCAGAATCAAGTTTCACCAATCAAAATCAACAACAAGAGTAATAGCACGGACCAAGTCCAAAAAGAAAATCAAAATATGATGTCCGCTAGGGGTAGCTAGCCCGCTTATCCCTGTCATGATCTCCTGTTTTAGTCATTTCAAATTAGCACAAGTGCCGGGGTCTATCCATTATCATTCTCTTTCTTCAAATCCAACAAACGTATACCAAATCCAACCACTTCTTTCTGGAGTCTCCTCTATGTACACAGTTGTTAAAGTGGTTCCAATATTGATAGAAAGTATGCCAATAAGAGGCCTCGGTCTTTTTAACAATCAAACGTCGTTTTACACAACGGTTGGTTCTTTTACATTTAAAAAATGATTCATACTTGATATCAAAATAGCATGTTCGCTTTAAAAATATCCTTTATTTCAAAATATCATATTTACTTAAAATATGCTATTTCTCTTCAAAAATCATTTTCACCTCAATATCTGAATTTCACCTCCAGGAGGTTTCGAATTTCCATTTAGGTTATAATTTCATTTTAACCTAATCCATGAAATATAAATAGTTCCCACTTGACCAGTTTGATTTTTTTTAGAACATAGTTTAAAATAGTTTAGATTTTAAAACAGCTAGATATAAAACGATTTAAGTATCGAAATGTTTAATGTAGTAAAATAATTTGTAAAATCAAAATAATTTGAATATTAAAAAGATAGATTTTAAACAGTTAAATTTATTTAAAATAGTTTCGAAGTCAAACTGATTCAATTCCAAATCTTCCAATTCAAATCACTTCGATCTTAATTCAATTTAAATCGACTCAATTTCGATTTCAATTCAAATCAATTTCAATTCCAATTCGAATTAATTTCAATATCGATTTCAATTCTAATTAATTTCAATTTCAATTTTTATTGATTCTATAAATTGATTGAAATTTCAATTCAATTTCCAATTTTAAACCATTTCAATTTATATAAAGTTCAAGTTCAATTTCAGAATATCGATTTAAATCATTTAATTCAAATTAAACTTCATTTTTCAAATTTTAGGTTCAAATATTTAGAATAATTCAATTCCGCGCTAAAATTTGAAATATCCATTTATATTACCTTTACTTAAATCACTTCAAAGTTCAAGAAAAGGTTCAAATCATTTAAACAATTCCATTTCAATAATTCAAATCAAATTTCAATCATGACTTCAAATTCCAATTAAATTCTTCAAAACAATTTCCTTTACCTAAATTTAGTTTTAACATTTGAAACTCGAATTTATTTTTAATTCAGGCTTCATAAATTCGATTTTTATTTCTTTAAATCTTTTAAATAATTTCAAAACCAAGACTTTTAAAATTATTTAATTTAACCAATCCGGTGTCCGTATATAATTTTCTGTCCTATGGCCAAGCGGTTAGTTATTTTAATTTTAATTTCGGGGATGGATATGTAACATTTCGATCCAAAATAAATGTCATAGTTATATATCATTTCAACCTATTTCTTAATTTATTCATATATAATTCAGATAATAGTTTATACGATGTCAATAATATATAGGGTGGTAACGGGAATATATAAAAATAAATAAACATTCAAATCATCCAAAATATCAATCAATAACATCCATCACAATTAACATTCCAAAACAGTCCATATATCAAAATAATTAACCAGTTATCAATAATTAGGAATTTAACTAGCAATTTGATTCTAGTTTCATTTTAACTGTAAATGCAAAATTTCTAACATATAATTTCTATATCGATTTCCATGTCAGTTAAATTTACCAAATAACAATCAATAAATTTGAATCACTTCAGGATTTCAATTTAAGTAATATAAAAATAAATTAGTCATTTATAAGCACTTAAAACACTCACCTTTATTTGAAACTGAAAATATTTCAGCTTCAAATAAATTCCACCTTAATCTCATGTCATAGACGACTTTAATACAATTCTAATGCAATTTGTTTCGTCCATAACGGGCCTTGTACGCATAAGATATCGGTTTACGAACATTTGAGAATAATTAAAATAAATTAATAAACTTAATTAATTAAAAATTAAAAAAAATCTCGCCCTAGTACAATCCTCGCTACAACTACAGGCGCGCATACGCCTTCTTCGTCCTAGGCTCGAGCACAATATTTTTTTTCTTTTAAAGAATCACACCTTACCTACGTCCAACCACCAACACCCCTCCATCGAACCCCACCAATGAGGCTGTGCCACCTCATCTCCCTAACATTACATGCATGGACGTCGAGGCACCATAAAACTCTAAATAGCCACGGATCGAACGAGCGCCTAACGTCGCCCTCGCTTCGCCTCCTCGCATGCCAGCACGCGCTCGCCATCGCCCTCCAGTCGCACGCTTCGTTTTTTATATTTCCCTTTTCTTCTCAATTTTTTTAATTTTATCAATCTGTGAAAATGGAAATGAGGGGGAAGATGTACCGGGGAAACAAAAAGTAGGCAGGTGTACGAGAATTGTCGAGGGAAAAAATATATTATCATAATTAGAAAATATCTAGCTTATGACGTCTGAAATTTCTTGAGCTCCAAACGAGGTGTGACACCTGGCATTTTATATGTTATACTCCTATTTCGAATATAATGTAACTAGTTTCGGGAGCCAATTCCATTATATTCATAAGATAACATTTCAAAATCAAACTATTTTAATTAAATTCTGAAAATAAATTCTCCGCGTTTCAAGCTCACACGACCAAACGATAATTCCAATCACTAAGAAACTTGAAATCCTATAATGATTCACCATTACGGATCCGATGAAACTAGTTTCGTCGAATTCGAGACAGTCGCCAAAATGACTATTTTCACACATTAATTAAAATAAGAAATTTCCATAATCAATTTAAATTCAAATTAAAAAGTCAACAATTTTCATTCTTGTTTAAATAAAATTTAAATCAACTTTTAAAATCATTTTCATTCGTATTAAATTCAAAATTCAATTATTTAAATAAATCCCAATATTAAATTCAAGCGTTTTAATTATCTAATAAATTGCATTAATAATTATTAAATTTCAAATGATTTTTAGTTATCAAACAATTATTTTATTTTCATCTAAAGAGTTCAACATTTATTATTCAATTCAATCTATAAATTATAAACACATTCAACACATGAAATTTCATTCTAATGCCAATAATTTTCTTAAATCTTCAAAATTGGTTATTTCAAAATTTTATTCAATTTCATTTTCAATAAACTACATTAATAAATCATTAAATTTTAATCTCTAACCATTTTTATTCAATAATTATATTAAACTTAATAATTTAAAATAGTTAAAATTACGGGTCGTTACAACCATTCTTGAATCCTTTGAAATAAGGTGACCCTTTAAGCTATATATATATATATATATATATATATATATATATATATATATATATATATATATCAGTAAGTTATTTGGACCATCACACTGCTGAACTGCCACGCAGCTGAACTGCCACGCAGCTGAATAGAACTACTCAGCTTCAATATAACAATAATACTACTAACTTATATGCACTTCAGGAATCACACATCAATTAAATTTACTAGTACTATAAGGTTTTTCTGATTTTTATATTTATTGAATGAGATTTTGAGGAGTTTATTCATCAAATGAGATCATAATAAGATTTTGAGTGGATTTTTGATTTCATGAACTTTCAATTTCCTTGTTTCTTCACATAAAGATTTCATATTATGTTTTGTGAGTTTCTGAATTTTCGTTGACTTTTATGATGATTTTTGGACTTACATTCCTGGATTCCTTATTGATATTTCATAATGATGTCTTATTGGATTTTCGATTTTTAGAATTCTCAATTTCCATATTGACTTTCACGATGATTTGTGGATTTTATGTTATTGAATTTTCAGTCTTGAGAATTCTAAATTTCAATATTGACTTTTACGATGATTTGCGAATGATATACGCTTGATTTTCTCCATTAGATTTTCATATTAATTTCTTAACGATCTCTTATTTTCATAAATTATTGATTTTGTGACTTCTTTGATGAGGTTCTATGATATATATAGATTTCTTATTGAATTTTTGATTTTTTTCTGTGTAAATTGTTCAACAGATGAAGTCCTAACAATTTTCTGATTACGTCCCCGAATTCCTAGATTTTTAGTTCCTTTACATAATGGTCTTATATATTTGTGAATTCAAAGTTTCTTACTGAATGTATATGGTTTATGGATTTTATATTTCAGATTTCCCTATTGAATTTTTGATGATCTCTCAGCAGATTTCTAATTTTGTGAATTTTGGACACCATCATTGGATTTATATGACAATTTACGAACTTTTTATTGAATTCCTGAATTTGGATTCTATTTAAGATTTTTTCGATATCAGTTGTACTTTCATCGAAGTACAGGGTTGAAAAATAAAGTCGTAGTGAAGGAACTAGGTGAGACTACCAAAAGCAAGAAATTAATTCTCGATACCCGAGTAAAGTATAACCTAAGATAGAGGATTAGGAGTATGCAGTGACCTTTTGGGACACGATCTATTTACTTAAATTGACAACAACAGACCAGGAGATATCTTTTCATATACCTATTATTAGTAGTAAAAGATCTTGGTCATAATTACTTGAATGCTCTACCTAATAAAATAACCAGAAAGCGTTTGGAATAATAAAGTTACTCGTTGTGGTCATATAACAAAGATATGATCCTTATAGAAGTCGTTGTCTATTTTGTAGAGAATAAAGAAGTAAATTCTCTAGAGTTTTTGTCTTAAAGAATAAAAGCTTCTTTTATACAGGGGAGGGGGCTAAAAGTTATCCATAAAACATTCTCAAGGATAAAAGTATGAAACGAGGAGCAAGAGGATTGATGAGGATCATAAGGCATAAGGACAGTACATCTCAACATCAAACAAAGCCTTCGGTAAGATGATGAAGGCGCCAACAGTACCTTTCGAAGAGGACATGATGACATCTCAAAGGAGAAAGCAGAAAGCTTTTGGCGAGGTCGAAAGCTTTCCGTCGAAAGTAATAGCAAACACGATAACGATATCTAAAGTGCTCAAAAGACACCTCTCAAAGGCAGTGGATAATAGACTCTCTACATTTTGCACTAGACCATTCAAAACATCTTGGTTTAGCTTTCATTTCACTTCCGCCAGAGATATATTAAACCAAATTAGCCCTTTCGAAAGCATATACAGCCTTTCGAAATAGTTAAGGCCACTCTCACCTATGAAAGAGGAATCATATGACCATTACCATAAAGACATAAGGTTTCGAATTAGTCCAAGCAAAAGCTTTCAAAGGAAACCATTTATTTCCAAGCCTTTTAGGTGTTTCGACTCATTCGAAGTCAAAATAAGGCATGTGTTGACAGCGTTGAAGGCTAGCGCCTAGGCAAACATATTCGGCACATCAACATTCAAGTCAAATTCGAATCAATAGACCTTTCGATGCGGTCGAAAGCTATCAAGTAGCACCTTTCAATAAATTCGAAAGGAAATAAGGCAAGAGAAAGAAGCCCAGCCTCTAGCGGCAGCAGAAGATTGACTGATACCCTTTCGATCAGGTCGAAAGGTAGGACTCATTGGACACTCGCAAAAGCAGTGAGGTTGACCTTTCGGCCGCATCGATAGCTCAGGGTTGAAAGGTCCAAACCCACATCTATAAATACGACCCTAAGGGTCAGTTGGAGGGGATTAGATTTTTCACTCACTTCTACTCTATACTTTCTAAAGCTTGTGAACCCTAATTCCCAAATCAAATTAGGAATTGGTTAATTTGTACATTCTCATTTGAATAAAAAGAGTGATTATGATAGTTTTGATAATGTTATAATAATGAAGTTCTTACTTCATATGACTGCTATCACTCAACGTCTCAACTCAATCGAAATGTTACCCTTCGACTGAGTCGAAACTCTAAGTATACGTTGTTTCTTTAAACTTTCAGCTTTGATTCACAAGATCATGAGAACTTTCCCACTCGACAAAGTCAAAACCCCTCACTTTTTCAGTCTTAACACCCAATCACCACGTACCAACTATCTACCTTTCGACTGAGACAAAATCTACAACCTAGCCATTTTCCTTCAATTTAAGGGATGCAACCCAAGCTCTTATAAAGCCTAGCTTTCAACGAGGTTGAAACCTACCTGGCTCAACCATTTCCAGCAACCATTAAGTCCCCAAATTAAGCCATTTTACCTGTGTTGAAAGGTGGTTCTGACAGGGTCACTAATCAAACAATTAGGAAGCCATTTTACACAATGAAGACATCCTTTTGATTGAATCAAAAGGTGTAACGGAAGTGTTTCAACCATCTCTACTCAATCGAAGGTTGTAGTTTACCTTCATCAATATCGAAAGGAGCTTTCGAAGAGGTCACACATTCTTCAAACTCCACTTTGAGTTTTTGACAAGTTTTCTTGTTAACATCTCGTATCCTTGCATATGAATTGGAAGTTTTTTAGAAGTTCAACACGACTCCAAAGTGTTGGTGATCCTCCTGAACAAGGGTCATGTACATGACGATCAATCTAGCCGATTAGATCAAGATGGTCTAGATGGCAGCGTCCTTAAGAGGAGTGCGAAGCAATGTTCTATCTAGGTCTATTAATAAATACTTTAGAATGCAGATAATATCATATTTGGATTCGCATCCAAAAACGTTTTTAGATGCAAACAGGTATCGATATTATCCTACCTGCCAATTATAAATGAATTTAAACATGTTGATAGAAAATGTTAGCTTAATATAAAATTGTTTTGGTCCTCATGATTATAGAACTAAAAAGAAAAAAAATGATAAAAATAGTTTTGAGAAGTGAATACACACACATATAGGATAAACTAATTTTCTGATAAAACAATAGATACACCTTCGTTATACCTATATACACATAATAATACAAGACATATTATTATCTTGTAAAACAGACGAATAAATTTCGACTGTAGATACCTTCATATCTGCATTCGTTTGTTTTAAAATATTAGATTTTATTTTTTATGTCTTTGAATGCGGATGTGGAAAGATTTCAATTTCGTACATTCATTAACATGCCTGGTCCATCCAAAATGGTATATATTATAAAGGTTTGTCTGTTATAGACAATCATTATTTCGAATAGCTTTAACCATTTCAATTTAGATTAATGCACCCATTATGAATGTCATCCAAAAACTTTTATGTAAACTCTAACCTTAATAGAAAACTTTAATTTTTTTTAAAACATATATATTCGTATTCTTTTCATTGCATCTTTTGAAACAAAATGTCTTATTGGTTTTATTTAAGTAGTCACAAACATGGATCAGACAACTTCATTATACCTTGGAAAAGTTTTTCCAACCTGATTTAAATTTATTGTGACAAGAGGGAAAAACTATATCTTAAAGAGCATGATTATAATTATGGCCTGGAGTTCTATACGAAAGATAGAGGTAGTCACTAAAACTTGCTACACCCGTAATTTATGTTAAGGAGGAATTAAATAAGGTACACTGCCGAGAGAGTTGCCCTAACAATAAAAGTTAAGATGAAAAGAGAAGAATTCAAAGCAATTGAATAGATAGTGCACACACAAAGAACCAGCCTACGGTCATGACGTTTGATCTAACCAAAAGAACTACAGTCAAAAAGTAGGAAGTTGCAATGGAATAAAATACTGCGCTCATAAGACGAGCACAAAGATATCATATCTGCGCCAATCCTTAATTTCAATATTATATTATGTTGAACCCAAAATCTAACATAGTTACAAGAAGCGAGAAGCAATCCACGATTATAATACATAAGATCAAAGCAAGGCATGGGTACCGCACAACGATGTTAGAAGCTGCTCTGGAGATGTCAAAGTGCAACACATCCTGATCAAAAAGCTATGCACAAACCAAAATGCATGGATAATCGAACCGTGCTATCAAAATCTCCCGACAATTTTACTTTGTTAACATCTTCAAAAGAGAACCTACACGCGCATGCTAAGGGCTATCTATGAAGTACCGTAGAGAGTAAAAAAACCATTCCAAAGGGCTTCACATAGGGCCACTCAAATAGTGATCCAGCACAGATCTACATTTACAAATTGACATCAACGATATATATATATATATCTCCCTTGTCAATACTCGTGCATATCAATATCAAGGGAAACTCATATAACAGTCAGCTCAGACTGCAGTTAGCTTAGATTGTAGTCATCTCAGACCACGTTTGCATGTGTATTGAACTAGCTCCGGATTAAGCAAATCATGCACCCTAAAGTACAAAGCAGCTCAGGACTATCATACTTAAGTATCGGGCAAGCACCGCAGCATCATGCAAGTAACGCACATCAATCAGTACAGCTTCAATCCAAATATGCCAGCAGTACCTCAAAACCACCGAGTAACTCTTATTGTACTCCTAAGGACTCACATGCAAAGCCAATTTAAGTTTGAAGTCTCTTGCCGTAATTTCAAATACTCCTGCTCCATTCTAGATATTCCTGATTAAAATTTAGGAATTGCCGCCTTCATATCAGACTTCTCACTAAAGACACATTTGTATTCTGGATGCACCAAACAGACCATGCAGATATATGATACTTGGTAGGATCCAAGGTTTGAAGCACAACAACAAGAAAAGGATTGTAGCGATCGATGTACATCTCCATACTATAAATAGAAAAAGCACTGTATCAAGAAGCAGACTTTTACCCTTTTCACCTATCGATACTTTTAAAGTTTAAAAGAAGAAATTATTGTACTCTCTGCCATTGAAACCTATACTAGAAAATATATAGGAAGAAAGAGAAATTTCCCATGGACGTAGGATTCTTTAATATTCGAACCACGTTAATTCCTTGTGTTCTTTACTATTTCCTGCATTTTGCCATTTACCTGCATAGTTTTCTATACTGAACTTTCCTTATTTGTATTGGAATTAAATATTAATGGATTTGACATTTTAACAAATAGGTAAAGTGCAACTATCTAATTATGTAAGCATCGGTGACAAAATTACTACATAATGGAAAATTTATACTACTTAACTTTGCTAATTCAAAATCATTGAGGCAATTAGTACAATAATTACTTCATTATTAGTTTGAGTATTGTAAAACGAAAAAATTGACCAACATTTTTTTTTGCTAAAAGGAGAGCCTAAACCTCTTTCCCCTTTCCTAATTTCTAGCAAACTTTAATTTCCTATATATACCATGAATCCTATTGATTCGTCTAACCCTCAAGTTCAAGGGCATTTACACTTAGCTTTAGAGACCACCAATAAGTCACTCATGACTTTGAAAGCCCAAAGTGAAGTGGGATCTTTGACTGAAGTCTCCGTAGACCCCCTCCTTGTCGCATTCCAATTCTTCACAAATTAATTTAACCAATGTATGGAAGTGCTAGAGAAAATTATGATCCAACATGCTATCCTAAGACCATCCTCTTCCCCTCGGTCCATAACTCACCTCCTTCATTTACCTTTTATGCAAACTATTTAGTAGGAGAATGATAACAACACTCTCAAAGATAGGAACAGTGACGTTGGCGTAAAAACTAATACCAACCTGAAAAGTAAGATCCAAGAAAATCCACAAATCAAGATAAAACCAGCTAATGTTAACCCTCTACTGCTTAGGAAACAAACTCAATCTTCTTTGAAAGAGGATGACGAAATTTTACTGTTCAAGGATGAATCGTCATAGTCAGAACATAGAGAAGATGAAATTTTCTAGTTAAAGGATCATGCAGAGCAGTTTGCTAAACTTTGCCAACAAGGAATTGGGGAGAAAATTAAGGAGGATGGATCTTCCCCATGCAGTTTAACTATCAATGAAATAGACTTCCTCGACAACTTTAAGTCCCCGTTGATTGACAATTTTGATGGGATTACAAATCCAAACTATCACCTCTGTACATTTGAGTACTATGTTGATATTCTAAAAGTGAAAGGATGGCTAGATCTGAAATCTTCTTAGTATACTTAGCCGTAGCTATGGCTTGATGGTTTAGGAGGTTTGGATCAAGAGAGGTCTGTTCTTGGTGACAGCTATCTATCGATTTTCCAAGACAATTCAAATTAGTAAGAGAAGCTTCCCCCGATGAAAACGCAACGTCCTGTGTTAAGCAGGGTGAAAGCGTGAGTTTTTGCAATATTATTGAACGTTTCAAGTCTGTGGCCTTCAGAATTAGAGTAAATGATGAAGGAGCACCACTGATGGTGGCCCATGCCAAGGTCAGAAGGGGAACTTCAATATGGAAAAAATAGCGAAAGCCAAGTCCAGCATGAAGACTTTCTATGAAAGAGCCAGTGGCTACATTAGGTTGGAAAAATATAGCTTCTCTTTCATCTCTGATAAAAAAGATAGACCTTTGTTCTATTTCATCTCTTCAACAAGTTTAGTAATGCACATAATAGCCCTGTTATTCCAATGGAAAGAAGAACCTATAATTAGCTTCTCGAGAAATTTCCAAATGAACAATTTCAACAAAATCTTTCAATTTCTTATCTTACTATGTATAACTTTATGTATTCCTCTATCTGTAGAGTACATTGAATGTACAGAAATGGCAATAACAGAGTTCCTGTTATTTGTATTAACAGCTACTCTAGGAGGAATGTTTTTAAGTGGTGCTAACGATTTAATAACTATCTTTGTAGCTCCAGAATGTTTCAGTTTATGTTCCTACCAATTATCTGGATATACAAAGAGATATGTACGGTCTAATGAGGCTACTACGAAATATTTACTCATGGGTGGGGCAAGCTCTTCTGTTCTGCTTCATGGTTTCTCTTGGCTATATGGTTCATCTGGGAGGGAGATCGAGCTTCAAGAAATAGTGAATGGTCTTATCAATGCACAAATGTATAATTCCCCAGGAATTTCAATTGCACTTACATCCATCACTATAGGAATTGGGTTCAAGCTTTCCCCAACCCCTTTTCATCAATGGACTCCTGACGTAAACGAAGGAGTGTGGTTCGTTCAACAAATGGTTTGATCCTCTTATTTCAATTGCACTTATATCCATCACTGTGCAAATTCAGAAATATTCTACCCCTAACTATCACAGGAAAAAGAGAGTCACCCTCCAACAAAGAGGCATAAGGTACTTAGCTTCGTAGTAGAAACCCCCCTCACTCACACTTCTAGTCAGATATATGAGATGACCAAGGAAGAACTTGCTTTCAACTTCCCTAACAAAGCAAGAAACCAAAATAGAACTGGGGTAGGGCATACTGTTGCTTCCACCAAACCAATGACCATCATACCGACAATTGATGATATTTGAAGAATGAAATAGAGAGGCTGATCCAAAAAGAATGCATGAGCAACTTTCAGAAGAATAATGATGAAGATAGAATAGGAAATCTGACTCTTGTCCTAAATGTGAACCAAGTTGGAAACCCCTCTAACATAATGAAATCAATCCAGTGGGGGTCACTCCCAGTAGGTGTAAGTAAAAATGCATAAGAGAGGTACATGCAAAAAGCAAGATTCCAACAAAATTCAATTTTCCAAGTCAAACAAAAGCTTGCTCTAGAGATTAGTTCACTACAGTTGATGCAGCGGGAATTATCTTTCCTCACCTAGACCCACTCATTATTATATTTAGATATCAAACTACACTATAAAGAAAGTTTTCGTTGATTTTAGGAGCTTGGTCAACATCGTCTTCAAGTTTGCATACGATTAGATGACATCCACTAGAAATTCTAAAACCAAGTCCCGAACCGATCTTTGGCTTCAACAACATTGCTATCGTCCCAGTAGCATTAGTACGTTTGATTGTTATCGCTGAAACTGCCTTATCGCTCAAGCCATTCTATGTAGCTTCTTAGTTATTGACCAACCCTCACCGTACAATGCCTTCCTAAGAAGTCCTTCTTTGATAGACATGGGAGCAATCGTTTTTGAGAAAGGTCTGCTTACGAAGTTCAACACTAAGGCAGGAATATGGTCAATAAGAGGCGAATAATTTTTAGCTAGAGAATAGTACAATGTAAACCTTACTTCTAGCATATTTCTAGCAGTAAAATTATTTGAAATTATTCTAGTGTCTCTTCTAATATTTGTAATAATAATAACAAAAAAGAAAACAGACCGAATCATAAAACTACGTCAGTACTAGACACCTAAACTAACGTTGAAGCAAGTAATCATGCACCCTTAAATCTAAAACAAATGAAAAGAACATATATTCATATGATCGACATCGATGATTATAATTTATTTTATGCATGATACTTATCAGAAGAAGCCTAGAGACAGGCATCATCGGTGTACTCACCACCAGAAAATGAATGGATAGCGAGATAGACCCAGGATTAGAGGCATCAAAGAAAGAGCTAGAGCCAGTAGATGATCCAGAGGACTTACAAATTGATGTAGCATACCACTCGAAGATTCTAAAAATAAAAAAGAATCTCAGTGAAGATGCTCATACTGAACTGAATTTTTAAAGAAAGCAATAAATATATTCACCTGGACACACTCAGACATGGTAGGAATAGATCCAGCTATTATTTTTTAGGCACTCAACATTGACTTCAATGCCCATCCGGTCAGACTTAAGCACATAACTCTAGTCCAAGAAAGGTACAACGCTCTGCATAAGGAAACCGAGAAATTTATTAGGGAGGTATACTACCAAAGTGGATTGTCAACCCATTGCTTGGGAAGTCTATCAGGAAATGGAGAACTTATATAGATTTTACTATCCTCAACAAAGGCTTGCTCGAAGGATAGTTTTCCCCTGCCTAGAATTGATCAGTTAGTAGATGTGACTAGTAGGCACGAACTTCTCTTATTCATGAATGCATATTCAGAGTACAATCAGATAGCCATTTTTGAGCCAGATCAGGAGCATACTAGTTCATAATAGATAAAGGATTATACTACTACAAAGTCATACCATTTGAGAGAAACCTATGAGGTTGGTTAATATGATGTTTATAGAATAGAGTGGAAAACACGTTGAGGTATATGTAGAGGACATGCTGGTTAAGTCCAAGGCAACATCAAGCCATGTCCAAGATTTAGAGCAGACATTTGAAGTCCTAAGGCAACACAATATGAAGTTGAACCCTCTGAAGTGCACCTTTGCCATCTAATCAAGCAAGTTTCTAGGGTATATATTAAGTGCAGGTGGCATTAAAGTAAATCTTGAGAAGATTGAGGCCATAAGAGGAATGGAAATCACAAAGAAGCCAAAGGTCCGATGAGTCTAAATGGCAAGTTAGCGGCACTATGCAAATTTATATCCAAAAAAACAGACAAGTGCATCCTGTTCTTCGACCAGGTGAAAAAGGGCGAAACTTCGAATGGTTCGAGGAGTGCAAAACTGCATTTCAAAACCTAAAGGGTCATCTGGTCAATACCCCTATATTATCAAAAAAAGTGATAAATGAAAACTTGTACATTTATTTAGCGGTAAGTGATAAAGCTATTACTGCTATAATGATACAAGAAGATGAAGGGACACAAATACCTATTTACTTCACAAGAAAGCGACTGTCTGGAGCAAAACTATACTACTCAGTCATTGGAAAGCTAGCCTACAACCTATTTCTTACATCAAGGAAGCTGCGGCCCTATTTCCAGGCACATCCCATCGAAGTCCTTACAGAAAAACCCCTTAGACGGATAATGCAGAAGCCACAGACACCAAATCACTTATTAAAACGGGTGATGGAGCTTAGTCAGTATGACACCACTATTGTCCTAGAAAGGCAATCCACTTGTAGATTTCATCGTAGAGTTCACCCTACCTATTGAACCCCAATCAGAGGAAGAAGCATACACCCTGTAGTTCTGGAAGCTTTTCGTAGATGGAGCATCGAATGAACATGAGGCTGGAATTGGGTATTTACTAACCATATCAAATGAGTAGAAATTGTATGGAGCAGTGCAGCTCGGTCTCAAAGCGACCAACAATGTGGTGGAATATGAGGCTCTCCTCCTAAACAAAAGAATGACCCAGGTAATAAAGGTAACTCACAATAAAATTCATATTGATTCCCAATTAGTTGTGAACTAAGTGTAGGGTAATTACTAAGTGAAGGAACCAATCTTAGTCAAGTTTGAACGACTATCTAAGAAGTTACTAGAGAAATTCAAAAGTTTTGGATAGAACAAATCTCATGTGAAAATAACTCATCTATTGATTCCTTTGCAAAACTTGCAAAGTGGCTAATGAAATAAAGGCAGTACCAATTGGGCGTCAAGCAGAGCCAAGTATAACAAAATCAAATTAGATATTGGTCTTACTCGAACCCATCGAGCCACTATACAAGGAACACAAGATCAGGAAACGATGAAAAATCGAGAACAGCCCTCAATTGAACCTGCATCTCAGCAAACCGAGGAGAGTAAATTGATGACTTCCATCAAGAAATTCTTTCTGAATGGAACCCTACTCCCAACTAGGAATGAAGACCGAAAAATAAGATACCAGGCTCCGTACTACTCCTTTGATGGCAGATTACATAAGAGAGGGTATTCTACCCCTTATTTAGGTGCATTTCCAAAGAGGAAGTGGTACGGGTCATGAAGGAAGTACATATGGGCCAATGCAGAGATCATAAAGGAAAAAAATTAGCAAAGAAAGCACTAAGGCATGGTTACTATTGGCCTATGAAACTTTAGGACGCAAAAGAATTTGTAAGGATGTGTGACAGATGTCAACAATTTGCAAGTATCCCAGACTACCATATCATGAGATTATCTCACTTGCAAGCCCATGGCCATTCCACATATGAGGCATAGATCCGATAGGACCACTTCAAATGTTAAAGGGAGGAGCTAAATATGCCATAGTGGTGATAGACCATTTCATAAGTAGGCAAAGGAAGAACCCCTAGTCACGATCACCGCGAAGAAGATAGTCACTTTCATAGTAATGAACATAATCACAAGATACAAGATCCCCCACATGATCATTTCTGACAACGGGACCCAATTTGAAAGTAAAGAGGTTATAGAGCTTTATGAGAAGAGCACCATAATAAAAAGTTTCTCTTTAGTCGCTCACCCAGAAGAAAATAAGTGGGTCGAAGCTGCAAATAAAACCACCAAGAAGCTACTTAAGAAAACACTGCAGCAAGCTAAAGGAAAGTGAGTTGAAGAGATATCTTTAGTACTATAGGCCTACTGAACTTCAAGCAGATCTCCAACAGGCCATATTCATTTTTTTGCAAACCTATAGATATGAGTCCATGCTTCCTTTTGAGGCAACAGTCTCGTCACATAGAAAAATATCATTACAACCGAAAAGATTAAGAAATTGAAGGAAACTGCCTTAGATCTCATTTAGGAAAGAAAGGACGAGGCAGCGGTAGTATCGGCCATA
Organism: Allium cepa; assembly: GCA_030765085.1. Taxonomy (NCBI): domain Eukaryota; kingdom Viridiplantae; phylum Streptophyta; class Magnoliopsida; order Asparagales; family Amaryllidaceae; genus Allium; species Allium cepa. The sequence goes on along the minus strand of CM060938.1, from coordinate 395,048,671 downwards.
TATCGGCAAAGGATGGCTAGAAATTTTAATGTCAAGCTTAAAGTGAGAAACTTCTGCAAAGGTGACTTGGTAGTGCGAAGAGTATTGGCCAACATAAAGGATCCAACAGATGGGGCGTTGGGTCCGAATTGGGAAAGTCCGTTAGTAATAGTAAAAGTTTAAGCGAATAAGGCATATCGACCATCAAGACCTGATGGCAACCTAGTTCCAAGGACATGGAACTCAGAGCACCTCGGACCTTACTTTGTATGACGTACATTGCTTATGTAATGTACATTGTAATTATTATAATGCAATGAACTAGACGTAGGGATATTAGACGACCCGAACTTGTATAAAAGCCTCTCTATGTTAATATTCTCTAACGTAGCTAAATAATCATGCTGAACATAGGTATATTAGGCTGCCTAAACAAATTGTCAAAACCGAGCTGCTAACAATGTGGCTCACCTTCCTCAACCAACTAACGGGATGTAGGGATATTAGAGGGCCTGAACTAGTATAAAAATCCCTTTATGTTAATTACGTTAACATAGCATTTTGGACGTACGGACACTATATAGCTAGAACTAGTACAAAAAAACATGTACATAATTTAAAAGAGTGCAAATATATGACTTGACTTCACAGCCTCAGTCCACCCCCAAATAGCGGGGAAGACTGTGCCGAGGTCACGAACAAACAACTTTGCGCAACTTACCGCCGTTGTTCGATAATTGTAATAACAACACAACATATGAACAACAATGACAATCTCAGAAATGAGGATGGTGACGCCAAAATTAGAAACAAACAACTTTTCATAGCTCATCACCATCGTTCGATAGTTATATTGACAACACAACATATGAACAACAATGACAATATCAGAAACGAGAATGGTGATGCTAAACTAAAGAAAAAAATGACTCTTTACAGTTACCACAGTCATTCAATATTTTTGCCGACCAAATAACATATATATGGCAACGGCCTGTCCCCAAACTGTGGGGCAGGCTAGGCCAAGCACATGGAAAAACTACGTAAGAGGCAACGCCCAAAAAACAACTCAATTAAAGGATAATTAAATAAGGTACAGAGCCGAGAGAGTTGCTCTCACAATAAAAATTAAGATGAAAAGAGAAGAAGTTGAAGCAATCCAACTAATACTGCACAAAGAACCAGCCTGTGGTTACGATGCTTGATCCAACCAAAAGAACTATAACCAATAAGCAGTAGAATAAAATACCATGCTCACAAGATGAGTCACAAAGATATCAGATATGCGCCCATCCCTTAATTTCAATATTATATCATACTGAACCCGAAATTTAACTTAGTCACAAGGAGCAAGAAATAATCCAAAGTTATAACACAGAGGACCAAATCAAGGCGTAGGCATTGCATAGCGACGTTAGAAGCTTCTTTTGGAAATGTCAAAGTACAACACTTCCTAATCAAAAAGCTATGCACAAACCAAAATGCATGGACAATCGACCTATGCTATCAAAATCCCACAAAACTTATACTTTGTTAACATCTTTAGAAGTGAATCTACACCGCGCATGCTAAGGGCTACTGTAGAAGTACTACATGAAGTCAAAAAAGCATTTCAAATGTTGCACATAAGGCATTCAGATAGTGATCCAGCACAGATCCATACTTAAAGGTAGACAACACAGATATAAATCTCCCTTTTCAATAACTCGTGCACATAAGCATCAGGGGAACTCAGATCACAATCAACTTAGATTGCTGTCAGCTCAGACCACGTTCGCACATATATTGAACTAACTCCCGGGTTAAGCGAATCATGCACCCTGAAGCCCAAAGTAGCTCAGGACTATCACACCTAAGTATCAACAAAGCACCACAGAATAATGCAAGTAGCGCACATCAATCAGTACGGCCTCACTCTAAACATGTCGACCATACCTCAAAACCAATGAGTAACTCTTATTATCCTCCCAAGGACTCACATGCAAAGTCAATTCAAATTTGAAGTCTCTCGCCATAATTTTAAATATTCCTCCAATTCTAGATATTTCCAATTCAATTTTAGGAGTTTCCGCCTTCTTCTCAAACTTTCCGCCAAAGAAACATCCGCAGTCTGGGTGCATCAAATACATGATGCGTATGATGACACCTGGCATGATCTAAGGGCTGAAGCATAAGGAAAAAAAGGATTGCAGTGATCCACGTACATATCTGTACTATAAACACAAAAAACACTATAGTGAGAAAGGGACTTTTACCTTTTTCGCTTTTCATACTTTGAAGGTTTAAAAAGAAGAAATTATTGTACACTCTGCTATTAAAATATGTATTAGAAAATATAGAGGAAGAAAGAGAAATCTCCTCATGGACGTAGAATTCCTTAACATTTGAGCCATGTAAATTCTTTGTGTTCTTTAGAATTTTCCACATTTTGTCATTTACCTGCCTAGTTTTATGTACCGAATCTTACCTTATTTGTATTAGAATTAAATATTAGTGGATTTGACATTTTAAAAAACAATTGAAGTGCAACTACCTAATTGTGTAAGCATCCGGCAACATAATTACTACTTAACATAAAATTTATACTACTTAACTTTGCTAATTCAAATTCACTGAGGTAATTATTTCGATAATTACTTCATCATCAATTTGAGTATTGTAAGACAAAAAATCTTACCAACAAAACTCATTTCTTAACCGACCACAAATCTATTGGTTCCACTTTTTCCCCATAGTAATTAGTAGTCGATTAGCTCAGTGGTATTGGACTTCTATCCTAATCGTAGACTTTGTGAAAGTGGAAGCAAAATTTACCAAGGAAAATGTCTTTATGAAAGTGAGCTATTTATAAACGAGAAACATAGAAATCTAAAAGGATCAAAAGTCTTAGACACTCATTTAGCAAGATTCTTTTCTTTGAGTTTTCACATTCCATCATATGAAAATGTTGGTAAATAAAACTGGAGTTGGTTGAGCAAATAGATCGAACACTTTACTCGAGGTGGCAATTGGTCAGTGATGGAATGTTATAAATACTTACACTTTTGTAACATGGGGCCACAAATTTATCACTTATGCTTTGGACTTGACATTTTCTTTTTATAGAAACTAGGACCAAGTTAACAAGTTTCGAATATGGAATATCAATAGCAAATAGCATAGAATGCGATGAAAACTATCTCAAATCATCATCATAGCAACTTGGATCAATGGAAGTGGTTGTATTTAAAATTTTATCCATTATTGTTGAAAACATTAATCTAGCCGTTGATTGAATACCAACAACTAGTGCAATTTATCCAGTGACAAAATAAAGCCAGCCAAACTAAAAATAAAAGAAAGACACAAGAAAGTTATCATGGTTTAGCCAAATTGACTTGTGTTCAGGAAGACCAACAACTACATATGATAAAAATATAAGTCTAGATATTAGAGATTACAAACAGTTGAGGAGCCCCAATAATCACTATTACTAGTTGCTAGCGAAGAACTACAATGTACACTCAATTGAGTTGAATATATGTAAAGTAGACGAAATAGGGTTTTCAATTTTCTAATTTTATTTAATGTAAAATCACTCTTTACAAATAATGGTAGTTACAAAGATGTATTCAAAAAGTATCCATCTTTCTAGAGTCACTTGATAAGATATAGGAAATCTGCATCATTGACCAAATGAACTCTGGTCCAAATCAACGCTTAAAAAAATGCAATAGAAAGCTCTCTCGGTAAAACGACAGGTCAGCCAGTTAATAGGTAGTAGTTGATTGATTATGTGAAAGTGCTGATTCAATGCCTCGATACTTTTGATTGGTCGATAGGTTAGGAGGTAGCGATTGACCCGTTGGTTCTCTATTTGCCCCCTCAATTCCTGGTAAGTGCCGATCTTTTTTAGCCCAATCTTCAAATCCTTTTAACTTTCACTCTATATCTCTAAATCATGTTCGGTTTATTTTATTTTGAAGATTTTAAGCTCCTTTATAACATAGCATACAATTTGGTGCATATTTTATTGCACAAAATCAAAATTCGTCCTTGATTCACATATACATACCTCTTGGATCTATGAACAATGAACTAGAAATTGATGGTTTTCCTCCCTATGGTGGTAGTAGATGATACTAAGTTATAACGACCTATATTTTACATATTAGAGGATCGTAAAATATTAATATTATTTGTATTAAAGGTCATATGATTCTATTACATTAGAAAATGACTTTGGAGACATTTTCCATTCTTAGAATTTTATCGGCTGATTTTGACCTTAGAAATCTTCTATGACCTATAACTTATGATATGAGCCAAATTAGATCCGAAACCACTTACGTTGGGTCAGGTTGATGGTTTATTTTTCTGTAGAGTGGTCAAAATAGGAAAGAGAACTTATTGTTTGAGAGATATGGTTATTTGAAGTTTCGCTCAATTTTGAACAGCATAATGGTCAATTAAGGATAAGGAAATTAGTGTAGGCCCATTTTGAGATGAGAATCCAAAGGGGGCTGCCATGACTTTCCCTTGTCACTACACACTTTCGAAAATAGATATAGATACCACTATTAACATCCTCTTATCGATAAACCAATCTAAACTGCGTTTGTCTTATCGATGTTATTCTTATGAAAATATATAAATCTGTTATGCTAATTTCAAAATTGAAATTCACACTGTTAGTCCTGTCAATGTGGCTCATTATATTCAAACTACGTTTGTCTTCCTCTTAAAGACACATTTGTGGCCGATAGATCATATTTTTTCGGGTACAATTATCAAAATCATAATTTGGTAATGTACTTGGAATATATTTCGGATTTGTGCATCATACCATATTATAAAGTTAATACTCTTAATGGTTTAATCAAAAAACCGAGGATTACATATTCTTAACGTTGGAAAAGAACTCACAGTTTCTTTTAGACGTGCAAGAATACTCATAAGGCATTCTAATATGTTGTGTTCATTAAGGTATGGTTAATTTCGTTTCATACCTTGTAATTAGTTTCGACCATGGATCGTATCCATATTCATTTTACTACCAATAATTTCTCATAGAAATACCTTTGCTTCAAAGTTGGTATTTCTTGAAACAATATTTATTTCTTAATGCAATGAAACAGATATTCATAATCATTTTATGAATTGCCATATATGAAACTGATTTGGTATTAGTTCACAATATTTATGCCTAAAATATAAATTAGTCATCTAATAACTTTCATTTTCAATTTTTTTTGGGTATTATTCACACAATATCCCGTACAAACAATTATTACATGCGGTCTTTCGACTCACACAACCCGCCAACTTCTTGGCCTAAAACATGGTGGGGTTTCTTATAAACCCTTATCTTGTTTGGATATGTAAACTATTCTTTATATGTATTAATTTAACCTTGTGTAATACTCTTAAGTACAAACCTTATAAAAAAATTAACCTAACTTCACTCAGTATTAATCATGCTTTGTCCAACAAAGTTTGATTACTTCTTAGCAATCCAATATTATGTATTATAAGGAAGATTGCCACTAGAGACTGAATTTATATTCATTTTAGGTACGTTTGGAACTCTTTTCGATATACCTACCCAAATTGAATCATTTGTTGCACATTATTTTGTTTACTTCCATTTTATGTTCTATAAGCTTATCATAGACTTCGATATGTGTATCAATTTCACATGTCCACGTCGGTGATAACTCATCAGTGAATATAACAAAGTACGTGGAACTATTCTGGTATCAATAGACTTGCGATTACATATCGATATGTAACAATCCAAAGAGTTCACCGACTCTTACGATCACTCCCACGGAATGGGTGCATTTCATTTTATCGTTTGATATATAATCTGCTGGTACTACATGATTCATAATCATATAATCAAAGATATATTTCTCTAAACTTTGGCTTAGTCATAATTCCAAAGAAATTGCAAATAATTTAGATATTTCGGTATTTTCCAATGCATCAAAAATGCCAATATTATACTTTAATTTTATAATGAATATATAATATTTGTATTGAAATAAAATTATGTTTATTTTTCAGTCAATTTCAAAAATTACTCATTATTTCACAAATAATGTTTGGTACATTTTACAAAAATAAATTTCATTATTTGATACGTCTAATAAGTGCTATATAGAATGCTCCCAATATTTCCACAATTGCTAAAATAGTGTATAAAATACGAAGCTTCATTTTACCACTTAATATAGGCTATTTATTTCATTTACCATAACTGGTTTATAGTCAAGAATTTTTGGACCAAATATCTTAAATTGAAAGAAATAAATCTCACAGATAACAATTTTTTATTTTGAAATACATTTTAGAATAAAAATCATATTTTTATTCTAATGTTAAGTATCAACGATTATTTTATAGCTCTCATTTCTAATGTTTATTTATGGAACAAAAGTGAATATTCACTATATTCATCCCAACCATGCCATTTGGTTATATCCACTCTTATACATTCGATTTTCTTTCTAAACAGCCGGACCATTCAAAGGAAATCCTGATAACAATATCAGAACAAACTCTTTACGTAAGTGCATTTATTCATCCTTAACTTTTAAGGATATTAAACAAAATGCACTTTACGTAAACTGTTCAAACCGACATTTCATTGATTGATTTCATAGATCTATCTTGTGCCTTTGGTCCAATGTTACATTGACACAACAAGATCATTATCATAATCAATCATATTTTATACACAATCACATTACAATTTACTTGTTTCATTGAACTAATTTTATAGAGGTTTCTTAGATTATGAATTATAACCGTTCACCATATAAAATTTATATGTGATCTTAAATGTTTTAAATATCTGTATTCTTGTATTGCCTTTAGAGTCTGAAACTAATTGAAGATAATACATAGTCTCACGTAAGTAAACTTGTAAGTGATCAAGTTATAATCATATTTAGTTGTTGTATAATTAGGCACTTGCATGGGTCAACATGCAACAATTTATTGCTAAGTATATTATTTATATCTATTTGTCAATATCAATTTAGTTCAATTGTATATTTTAATTGAAAATATTTTATCCATTATATTAATTGCGCAAATTTATTAATGTATATTATTATAACTTTATATTGCAGATGTTCTTACAATATTAGAAATGTTAAATGTTACCATTATATTTTTCTAATAAGGCTCCCACTAGTCTTTTATGTTTCTCCAAACCCTAATATGAAACAAACAAGTCTTTCGACTTCTCAAGTCGGGTTAGGACCGTGCATCTTGGGATTCTAATCTTGAATTTTCTCAATAAGTCATAACCCCACAAACGATGTGTATGACCCCTAATTTTAGTTTAAAATTATGCAGGAGACTTAATTAGATATATTAAATAGAATAATGTAGTGGGATAAGGAGGATGAGATTTGATAATTAAATAGGTCGGGCTGTAATTAATCAATAATACGATTTTTTTAAAACTTATAAAAGAGGGAAATAAATGAAAAGGGCAAATTAAGAATAGAACCTTATTTCATCCCTTTAGCCCTCCCTCTCTCATTCATTCTCATTTACATTCACAAACAATCAAAAGCAAACACTTAGAGGTCATGTAACAACCCAAAATTTTGGTTATTTGATTTAAAATGTTTAATTAATTCTTATTTAAATAATTGGATTCCAGAATTTAATAACCTGAATCAAATATTATGATCCTTTTTATATATTCGAATTATAAATTAGTTATTAGTCAAATGGATTTAATAATCTAACTTAACTCCTTTTAATTAATAAATAATATTAATTAATTCAATTTTTAAATTTACTTACAAAAATAATTGGATCAAAATATAAAAACAATATTTAAATTTGTAAATTATCATTTCGAGGCACTCTCTCAGATTTTGATGAAAATAGTCCCGTTAGATCCAATAAATGGTTGTACGTTGTCAAGTTTTAGAACGATCAAACGTACCGCTTGGTCATACGAGCTCAAAATGTGCAGCGATTAATTTTAAATAAATTTGATTTAGAAAAGCTAACTGCCATGTACTATGGAATTAGGTATTGAAAATAGTTCCATTGGATTTAGAATAGTGGTATGTAGTATAGAATGCCATTCGACACTCTTTGATTGGAGTTTGAGATGTTTGGGTATGTAATGTCGAATATTTTTGAATAAAACAATAAAAAAGTCAAATCTTTTTAAAGTTAACCCCATAACCCATCAAATCAGGCCCATACTCCCCTCACCCATCCTATACTTTCTCTTCCATATAAAAATAATACCTATAACATGGATTGAAAATTTTCCTCTACAAAACTAAAACTTTAAAAATCCATAACTATGAATCCAATTGCCTATGTCAATCGAAGCCACCGAAGGCCTATCTGGGGATAGTGGCAACATGAAAGTTGTGCTCCTCGATGGGTTGAAAATGATGTTCGGTTGGATCATGCTAATTCATAGCGTTGCGACAGAAAAAGTTGTTTAAACGGTGGCCACTTGTTTGGCTTGTTCTCGAGCTATAGGTCATGGGAGAAAGCTGCACCGGTGGCATTGGGTACGTCTAGAGCGGAGCGACCTACGGTGGTGGAGCGGCGGCGTGAAATCACCTAAGGCGGCATCATGAAATTGCCTCAAGCGGTGGTGGATTGCGATTGAATGTCGACGTCGAGGTTTTTTGAAACACGACCTTGACTTTGAACGATCAAGATTAGGTTATGTTATTTAGCAAGTAAATGATGTAATCAATATTAATTATATTATTTCTAAATATTATAAACCCCATAACTTGTCCATGCTAGGTCCAAATTGAATGCGGTCGGTCATGTTAGGTTCATAATGATGACATCTACATTATGGAATTAGATTGGAACTTGTAGAATTTCAAGCAAACACTCGTTCGATTTTAGTTCAGAACGGAATGATTTGACGATAACTGAAAATTTATGTGAGTGACTCACATTCAATTTTACTATATCATATCTATGATGCTATAAACTATTATTGATTGCTTGGATGTTAGTTAAATTGTTTGGTTGAATTTCCATTTTAAAATGGATGACATATTAATTTGATTGTCATGAACTTGTATGATTATACATGTTATCTGTAACTATTATTGTAACGATCCCGATTTTAAAGCTAAATTTAAATTGTTAATTAATTTAATTTTTGAATTTAATTGTAAATTAATGGTGAATTAATTTGAGATTTGCATTTGAGATTCAAATATTAATATATTGAAATTTAATTGGACTTAAAGAAATTTATATTTGAAACAAAAATATAATAAGTATGATTACTTAAGTTTAAGATGAAAATTTTATTAGTTTGAATTTGATTTGAATACTCTAAGTTTTGAGATGAAGGAAATTGTTTTCTAAATTTTAATATATAATATGATGTTAAAACAAGGTTAAATAAAAGATTTAAAATGCTTTTGTCTTATATACTTGAAAATAAATAAGATGTTTGGTTGTTTATAGATATTACTTTTAAATTTAACTGAATATTTATGTGAAGATTTGAGAATAAAATAAAAATTGCGTTTGAATTTTCAAAACTAATAAGATGTATGTGTATTTATTTTTAATTTGGAATTTGATTTAAAAATTGTATAATTTCAAAACAAAGTATGATTTTGAAATTTAATAAATATCTTGAATTTAAAATTTCTTTATTTTTGAAACTAATAAAATCTTGTTTTTTTAATTTTTGTAAATGCGCATTTTGATTTGAAAGATATATAAGGACAAGTAATTGAAATGTATATATGTATATAAACAAGAATGAAAGTTTTAAAACTCACACATATGTGTATATATCTTTTGAAATAAATATAGTTATAAATATAAAAGAATAAAGCATTAATCATAAACATATTAACATGAAGGTTTAAAAACAAAATGTATAAATTAATTGAAGTAAGGGTTTAGACATAAAATTTATTATTTTAACAAGTGGTGTTATTTTAAAAGCATACATTAACAAGTGTAAAAAATTTTAAGCTATGTGTTTGCAAGTGTAACTAATAGATGAAACAAGTGGCAAGAAAATAAACTTTTAGAAAATAGGCTTAAGAAATTACTAAGCTTTCAGTTTCTCTATTCATTTTTTTCAAAACTTAAACAAAATTTTAAATCAAAAGAAAAGGGATGAAGATCAAAACCTGGAAAATGGAGATAAAGTAATTGAAGCAAAGCAATTTCAACCTGGAAAAGTAAATCAAAATTTGAAAGTTTAAAGCTTCAACCTGAAGCCTGTGGATTACCTCAAAATCAAAGTTTAATTCAAGCAGGAAACTAGAAGATCAAAACAAGTACAACATCATGATCATCTTCAGATTTAAGGTAGAAGAAAAAATAATAATAATAAGAGCAAATCAAAACTAAAACCTGGAAAAAAGAAAAAGAAAATATTGCTCTGTTCAAACTCTAATGACAGCTGAGCAAACTTGACTTGTTAAACTTGTATTTGAAATATGTGCTGGCATGATTGTGTGTATATATCTGCATGTGTACATACATATAGATTCAAGTATGCATGTCTGTAAAATATGTACGGACATCCCTATTTTTAAATTCTTTGGGTTCAAAATGAATTCAAAATATGATTTCTTTTTAGACTAACAATATTAAACTGTGATTTCTAAAGAAAAATCACTTGAAACCAGGCAATATTTTTTTTTTTAAAATGATATCAAAATTTTGAATTCAGTGATTACTGCAATTGATTACAGGGGAAATCAATGACAGGTCAAATATTCGACCACCTGGAAATTTGAATTTGGTTATATAAACAAAATCGTATTGAAAAATGATGAATTTAAGTAATGATTTCAAGATTTTTAAAATTGTAAAAATTGGGAATTCTCGAGTTTATCAAATGTGCTACTTTCATCAATATCTGGTAAATGGCGATGAGTGGAAAGTCAAGATTGTTGCTGGACGTAGATTGTAAGTAGGGTTGTGCAAGAAAAATAGTGGAGGATTTTTCTTATGATCGTGGTGACCAGAGATTGATGAACTAGGGTTTTGATAGCAGATTCTTTCGTGGATGATGTTCGAATTAGTATGGCTCAAATGGTGGATCAGAAGATGCCGGAGTGGGTTGAATTGATGCATTGGGGTATGTTGAAGTTCTGGACGCAATGGCGAGTTCATTAGTGGTGCAAGGCGATGGCCAGAGATGGGTTATCAATCAAATGTTGTTTCAGTCAGGCATCTGACTACCTCGTTTTCGATAGGAGAGGTCGATTGAAAATTTTGGGAGCGTGGGTCATCGGCAAGGTCGATGGAGACTTGTGGGTGGTTGAGGCGGTGATCAAAAATGGACAAGCTGCTGTGCAAGGTGCACGATGCCGTTCGTATCCGATGGTTATTTGAGAAGCTTGGGAATGATAGGAAGGAGATCGATATGAGAAAATAAAGGATGGGTTCATGTTTGACTTCGGGGCATTTGCGTGTTATTAGCTGGCAATAAGTTTTGAAATTTAAACCGAAGTTTTAAAGGGGAGAGAAGGAAAAAAAGGGGGGACTTGCTCGAGTTTGTACTCGGGAAATATGAGGGTCGTGCTCGAGTTTTCCTGTGTTTAGCTCGGGTTTGCTGATGTATACGAAACAGTTTTAATTTTTTTTTTTGAAAAGAAAATTAATTATTTGTTAAAACCAATTCTCTTTTTATATTAGATGTTATCTAAGTTCTTAAAATTGGTTAAGAAGGCTTTTGAGTAAATTGTTTTAATTAACGAAGTTTTAAATGTTTAAAATATACCAAAACTCTATTTTGAAAGTTTATATCAAATAAACTTAATAATATTTATAGAAGTTAATTAATATAAAGGATATTTTAAAATGGTTAATTAACTGTCAAAGATAAATTAACATATTTGTTAAAGGAAATTTATTATTTGTAGTTAATTACTTAATAAAAGTAATTAAGATAAATTAATTAATAATTTAAGTTTAATAAATCTAGTAATTAATAAATAATTAATAAAAAATAATAATAATTACTTAATGAAAGTAATTAGGAATTGATAATTGATGATTAAAGATTGATTTAATCAAGCGTTTAAAGGTTAAATAATTAAGGGTAATTAATTAATGTTAATTAAGGTAATTAATTAATTAATTAATTAATTAAAGGTTACTTAATTAATAAAAGTAATTAATTAATGGTAAAAGTTAATTAAGTAATTGGGGATAATAACTTATTTTAAATTAATTAGGATTAATTAATTAACTAACGTGATAAATTAATTAAAGGTTGATTGATTTAATGAAGGCAATTAAGGGATGATTATTGATTATGGGTTAATTAATTATTGTAATTAATTAAGAATAATTAATTAAATGGTTTGTAATTAATTAACATTAATTAACCAAGGTTAGCGACTAATCTGATTTAAATTAATCAGATAATTAATTGATATTACTTATGGATGTTTAGATTGGATGATTTAATTGTTGATATTTCTCATATTTGATGCTTTGTGATATTTTGTGAAGTGAGTTGCTGTGTATTGATATGTGATTTCTATGATATGTCTATATGTAAATACCCCTTGATCCGTTAAACGACATTTGAATTTGGATGCGACAGGGAGTTAGATTCCAGTTGATTATCTGAAACCCACATCGAATAGTAATAGTGAATCTTTATGATTGATAAATTTACTTTATCTATGAATCTGTGAATGAAGATAAGCGTTATGAGTTATACCGCTTATCAATATTGATATATTTGTGCTGATTAATGATGTGGCACTTTTATTGTGTAAAACCCCTGGACTACACTATACACACACAAATATGGATTTCACGATGAAATCAGTTAAGTCATAAATATTTGAATTTAATATTTTGAAATGGTTTTAAAGTTTGAATTTTGAATCCAAATGATTCTAGAGATGAAATTGGGTTAAATTTGAAAAGTATTTGAAAAGGAGTTTTTGAAGATAAAAGTTATTTTAAATAATTTTATTTAGTTTGAAATGTGAAATATTTTGATTTGAGTTTGAATTCAATATTTGAAATTGAATTCAATGATTTGGAAATTTTGGCTTAAAAAGATTATACAAGTTATAAAAGTGTTTATATAGGTTTTTAACCATTTAAAAAGTATTGGTTTAGGAATTTAAATTAAACCCTAGTTTATTCTTGAATGGCTTCAACTTAGGTAAATGTAATTAGTTTTCCCAAAATGAAACTATTTGTTTTCAATTAATAATAGCTTTCATATAAGGAAAGGGTTTTCAATTTGAAAGATTTCAAATCGAATGGAAATAGTTTTGAAAACTGTTAACTAATCTTTGTGAAAAATAAGTCAAACCTTGATTTGAAATTGAAGAGCATTTAAATGGTGAATCTTTTATATAAAAGATTTGGAATGGAATTGTTTTGTGGAAATTATTTTTGAAAGCTATGAAATGAGTCTTTGATTTAAAGACCGAATGAATTAATCCATCTTGAAATGGAATTGTTCTGAAAGGCTATAAATGAATCTTTGTTAAAGATTTGTGAACCTTGTTTTTAAATTAAAAAGGGGTTTTAAAAATATGAATATTTTGTTTAAAAGATTAAAGTGTGGAAATTGTTTAAACCATTGAAAGGTTTTTGGAAGTAAATCTTTTTAAGATTTGTAAATGGTAATTTGTTTAACCATTTGAAAGAAAAGTTTTGGATAATAAGTTGTGACTTAACTGAGATCCCATTATCCATATGTTTTTAAATATTGCGCTCATTATTCAGTTTAGCCGGGAGAGGATCTTGTGTCATATTACCCATTCCGAATAATGATACGATGATATGGATAACATTTGAAGATTGGTGGTGAAGACCGGATACTTTCGAAAATGAAAGGATGACCTGTCGAATTTCTCTGCACCGAATAGCCCCGGTATAGAGATTTGAGCACCCATTGTGATGGAAAGTCCGGACGTGATTAGAAATTATCCGGATTGCAAGGGCTTCTTCGAAAGTGCCTTCGGTTCTGTTCGAACCCGGAATAGACTTGTATGGATGTGTGTCTGACATTACACTTTGAGATGTAAAACCGGTTTCTACCAAATACATTTCTGTTTGGTGGCGGAGATTTATTCTCTTAGCTTAACACCCTTCTCTGAGACGTACGATCTCAGAGGTTTTGTAGTTAATGGTTACTAGTGATACATTCCCAATTTGGTAATGTGGCATACGAAGTGCTGCTGATCATTTGTTGATCAAAACATGGCTTTTGTGAAAAGCGTAGCTTTGTAGACGAGACTTCGTCGGACCTCACATCCCGGAATGGTCAAAACAGAAAGAATGCAGCAAGGTTATAGGGAGTAGCACCCCTTATGGTATGTGCATTTCCTTCTGGATAGAAGTGGTATCATGGTATGGAGCCCAAATACTTAACTTATGTAGATATCGCAAATATATATTACTTTGTGATTGTTGTTGAGGATCATCGGATAAAGGTTGTCTACAACCGGGGGATGGCATACTCGCGTCAGTAGTTACCTATTTTTGCAGAGGTAACCCGGCCTTGTGTTGGTAGAGATCCAGTTAGGTTCTCGGGCGTCATCCAAAGGTGTTCCCATGTGGCAATAGGATGTTTCTTAGCCTGACCATTTGTTGGAAATCCAATTCCCAATACGAACCCAGTAAGGTTTTAGTTGTATTTCCTGCCATCTACTTATGGTGGCGCCCCACTGTTTGGATGATATCTATAGTAGCCATAGTTCAGAATGTCTATGCTGGGTAGGATTAATATTATACTTTCGAAACGTTTTTCCCACTATGCACTAATAATAATATCAAATGGTTTCTGCATATCAAGCATATTTGACTATCATAAGGAGAAATCTCCTCTAATTCTGCGTTTGCATGGTGTGTGTGGAGGGAGGCCTTATGGTAGTTTCATTTTCCAAAAAGCATTGCGAATTTCAATGTCTTAAAACTCTTTGTTGTTTGTTTAAAAAATAAAATGTTTTTGTTTGCTCATACCAGTCCCATGTCTGACCCGGAGTTTATTGTTCCCTTCCTAAACTCTGGGTTCCCACAATTTTCCATACGGGCAGTCTAGAGTTGGGTTTTTCAGATGGTATATATCTGTAACAACCCGCATATTTATCGATTTTATATTTAAATATTTTATTTAAATATAACATCGTTCGTCGGAATTTAGTCTGAAAACCTACTTTTTGCAAACAGTCGATTTAGGACTCAAGACTACTTCCATTGAGTTCAAAACGCCGTTTGCGACCTTTTTAAGTATAAACTTCGATATGTTTGGAGCTAGCTAAAAATTTGACCTTTTTCACTTAGGGTTTGGGTTCAGCCCACTAGCCAACTTATCAACCCCACTCCACTCCACTTCTCTTCATTCATTCCTCATTTCCTAACACTCTCAAGCTCAAGAGAATAATGGGGGAAGAGATTGGAAATGGAAATTCCTAAGCCCTAGCTTCATTTGCAAATCCAACTTTTAGCTCCAAATTCTAAGAGGAGCCATTAGTAAGCATCTCCTTCTTCTTCTCCAACTCATTCTCCTTTCAATTTCAGAATTTCCTGAACCTAACGTAGGAAATATTTTACTTGTAAGCTTAGTTTGAAGCTTCTTGAGTTGTTATTGAAGAGGAATTGATCTTAGCTTGTTTTAAAAGATTCTCCTTAATTAATTTGGGTTTAAAGGTGAGATTTTTATCTCACATCTATGTCTATGATTATCTTCGATTGTTAGGTATGAATTCCTAACACATATTCATGTGCATTTGATTTTGGTTTGAATTGATTTGGTGTATATTCCAATTTTTGGTGTTTTGAAATCAAAATCTATGAAAATCCTTTTATGGATATCTTAACATGTTTTGGTGACGCATCGAAGAGCCTTAAGGGCCGGATAGTCGATTGGCATAAACCCCTAGCGCCATTGCTCGAATTCGGTTGCGAATTGGTTGGGTTTGCACATCTTGTGCAAAGGCAGAAAAAACTGCCTTAGCTCCAGTCAGTCGACTGGATTTCTAAGCCAGTCGACTGGCTGTAGCTAATAAGCAGTATGAAGGCTTCCTGTAGAGCCTTGGGATTCTCTGTTTATTGCAGTCATTCGACTGACTCACTGAGTTCAGTCGACTGACCTGCATCCCGAGAGTTTTTTGGGACTGTGATAAGTCGACTGAACTCAGTGAGTCAGTCGACTGAACTCAGTGAGTCAGTCGACTGACCTGCTCATATTTTCCTATTTGAGCCTTGTTTTGCTTGGTTTCCAATTTTTATCAACTCGTTTTGATTTCTAGTTGTTGTTATCAATTATTCGACTCTGATGACTTCTATTTT
The DNA here is from genome assembly GCA_030765085.1 of Allium cepa. Classification (NCBI taxonomy): domain Eukaryota; kingdom Viridiplantae; phylum Streptophyta; class Magnoliopsida; order Asparagales; family Amaryllidaceae; genus Allium; species Allium cepa. Next base: position 395,032,390 of record CM060938.1, on the reverse strand, counting down.
GGAATTTTTGGAAATATCCACTTTGAAGGATTTGTTGTCGATTTCTTTGGATTTTATTCACATCTTCGAATGTGAATTTTTATGGATGATTGTTTCTACAATCACTTCTATGATTTGTCACTTTAAAATATAAAGGTTTTCTATACTAGTAGTAAATATCAAAACCCTTTCATTAAAACTATTTCAACTCTATTTTCAATTACAAAGCTCGTTACCTAAAACCGTTTTCCTACCTATTAGTATATACAAACCTTTACCTCACTCGTATGAGAAATCTAATTAAACGACTTAGTAAAACAAGTGGTATGAAACGCTTGCGTTTACTTCGTCGGTTAATTCTTGGACTTGTTCGATTGAAACTCTTGTGACAATTTTCTAGTGGAGACCTACAATTTGTTCGCAAATATTTAAGTTAAGCTAGTGGTTATGGGACATGAAGGTAAACTCATATATTTACTAGCTTATTGTAATTGACACTTCTTGATGATCGATGATGATCATTTTATGGTTTAGACAAGCAATGTGCGATGTCTCTTTGTCCGTATGGAGGACTGTACCTCATTTTATTGAGCTTCGTCTCATTTCTCGCATGGGTCGTATCTTTCTAGATACGTCAATGTTTACTTCTCGTATGGGTCGTACCTATTTAGGTGCGTCGATGTTTGTTTACTTCGTGGAGAAATCGGGTCAATAAGTCGGGACATGGGGCGTATCTTTCTAGGTGCGTCGATGTTCGTCTATACATGGGGCGTGTCTTTCTAGGTGCGTCGATGTTTGTTTACTTCGTGGAGCAATCGGCTTAATAAGTCGGGACATGGGGTGTATCTTTCTAGGTGTGTCGATGTTTGTGTTATACATGGGGCGTGTCTTTCTGGGTGCGTCGACGTTTGTTTACTTCGTGGAGCCATCGGCTCAATAAGTCGGGACATGGGGCGTATCTTTCTAGGTGCGTCGATATTCGTCTATACATGGGGCGTTTCTTTCTATGTGCGTCAATATTCGACTTTGCATGGGGTGAGGTGCATCGATTTTAGACATTACATGCGGTGTATCTTTCTAGGTGCATCGATGTTTAATTATGCATGGGGCGTATCTTTCGAGGAGCGTCGATGCTAGAGAATAGGGCGTATCTTTCTAGGAGCGTCGATGTTCGACTGTACACGGGGCGTGTCTTTATAGGTGCGTCGATGTCCGGTTTATGGGATTGGACATCCTTTTATTGTGATTTCTGGATTTCAAATTAATGATTTATGGAGTTTATGTTTCACCACCTTTTTCAGTTGGCATTGTTATGTATGTCATTCATTGTGGCTTGGTGAATTAAATAAAGAATATGACGTTCTTTTTGATGCTATGAGATTCTTGAGATATTTGTATAATTTTAGTTAACTATCTTTGTATACTTGTCGCAGTATGACATTTTTGGTTATCATACGTTTTTATTACATCTCTTCTTATATCTCATTTTATCTGATGATTATAGCTAGACTGATCCGTTTATTATTTTCTTCTTAAATAATACTCGGGTCAGACTGAGATTTTACAGGTGCTTCCTCTTGACTTCCTATCTGGAACCATCATCTGACTTTTGGCTAACTACTCTAGTTTAGTAGTTTTTGGTTGTATACATTTGATATTTAGAACCCTTGGTGTATACATATTTTGATGTCTTGCACTTTTAACTATTCTTTTGTGGTATTGTGGATCTTATTTGACCACTACTCTGATGAACACTATCATGTGTTATATTCATATCTATTTCTGCCTTCGTGATATGAACTGTCTGTGACTGATTTGTGTTATGTTTATTTCTATTTTTGTTTCCGAAGTTTATATATAGCCACTATGTGGTAGCTTTGAGTTTGTATCGGTATGTTGGATTTAAACTAAATTATCTGACATATCGGTGCTCGCACAAACCAATTACACGGATGGTCGCTCCTCAACAGCCTTATTCTCCGTGTTAGTTGACGGCATTACACCGTACTATTCTTGGCTAGCGTGGGTATAGAGGTGGGACGTCACAGCTTGGTATCACATCCAAACTTCGGAACAATGTAGAATAATCTAGGAAGGATCATGTCCTAAGTCTTTCTTAGGAGTTGTGCCTTGGGATTTATTCGAGTCTTCGTACCGTTTCTTTTATGATCCCTTGTTTAATCTATCAAGATTGCTTGATATTTATTTAGAGAATAACTTTTTCTTCTTCTTTCTTTCTTTCTTTCTTTCTTAAAGAAGAGAAATGGTTAGACCTGGCCGCCCCAGCGCCGGTCAATCTAGTGCTACTCCCCAGGATGGAGTATTTATGTCTGCCCAGCAGCTTCTTGATCTAGTAAAGAACGCTCAAGTAGTCGGACCCAATCAAGAGCCTCCTCATCCTAGATCCGGTTTTGCATGCTTGTGCAGAGACTATACCGATTTGGGTGGAAGGTCATTCATGGGATCCAAGAGTGTTATAGAAATTCAAGCTTGGCTCAAATCATGTGATCGCCTCTTTTCTCGCATGAACCTTATTGATCTACATCGAGTCCAAGTGGCTTCTAGCATTGTCCAAGAAAGAGCATTAGATTGGTATGAACTTTTGGTTTCTGAAATTGTAGAAGCAGATCTTACTTGGAAGCAATTCCGAGAAAGATTCGAATTGAAATTTGTGCCGGAGGCTGAAAAAGTAACTTTAGCACGACGTTTCATAGACCTTGTTCAAGGTGAATCTTCTGTGACAGACTATGTCGCATCTTTCGAATCTCTTTCTAAATACGGGGTTGAGTATATTAATACCCCGATGAATAAAAATCAGAGATTTGTCTATGGCTTGAATAAGAATCTTAAGAAGCCATTACTCCTGAAACTTGAGGTTTCATTTGATCAACTTATTGATATCGCTCTTCGTCTTAAAGAGGCCGATAGAGAGAGTAATGTTGAAGTTGTGGCTGCCAAACAGAACTTCAACGACAACATGAAGAGGCCAATTAAATTCAAAGGCCCCATTCCCAACAAGAAAGGGAGGCAAGAAACCCCGGTAGCAAAAGCACCTACCTCTAGTCGTGGACAATGCTACAATTGTTGTTCCACGAACCACTATGCAAGGGAGTGTCCGAAACCCCTCTTTTGTCGCTATTGCAAAAATTCGGGTCAACATATAACTGCATGTACCATACTTCAAAGTAGGAAGGAGGGAAAGCTCAATGTAATGCAAACTCCTAGCAACTCCTCTCTTGGTCAAGGTATTTTACATTCAATCCTTGATGCTATTGTTTTATTTCATGATTTTCCTATTTGAGTTCTTTTTTGATATGGGTTCTCATTATTTTATATCAAAAGAACTTGTTGATTCTTTTTCTTTAAAAATATTTTGGGCTTGATGACTTCTTCGAAAATTGTGAATTCGGTTGGTGGATCCGCAACGCTCAATTTGCCATTTATTTATGTCGAAATTGTTTTATGTGATTTTTCTTTCCGAGCCGAATTTTTACTTAGGCTTCGGAATTAATTTTTGGAAAGGATTCGCTTAATCATTATGAAGCCCATATCCTATTTTCCATGTGGACTATTCATCTTTGACATTTTCTATCAGTTAAGAAGATTTCTATTTTTCTTTGTGATACCGATTTCAAATTTTTGGTTGCATCATTTTTATTCCTTAAGCCCACTTATAAGGAAAGTGTCATTTCTCTCATTCATTTAGTTTGAGAATTTTCTGGTATTTTGAGTTTGTCTTAGGATTATCACCTAAGCAATATCTTGTTTGGTGTTAAGGTCTTTTCAGCTCGACCTTGCCACCGGCTCTCATTTGCTATGAGTTGCGGGAGTTAGCATTCCTCTTACCGCATTCCGCACTCGTTATGATTCTCATGAATGACTTGTGATGTCATTCAGTTTGTCCAGCTTATTTCATCCATTTTATGAATCGAGTATTCTATGAATATCTCGATAATTCCATTCTTGTATTTATTGATTTTGGATGAAAATAGAAATTTAAAATTTGGCAAATCTTTTTCATAAGATTTATTTATAAGTACAATTGGATTTTGATCTTAAACGAGCAAAGAATATTCTTTAAAATTTTAAGAGATATTTTCATCATATATAAGATGATTTTGTGATTGTATTTCCCGTTGATTGCTTTAAGAAGTCTGGTCGATGCGCTTGATCAATATTATCGATAGGAATTTCCTAAACGCTTTGATGAGACAATCAGACACGATATATTGACTTGTAAAATGTAAATTTTTCTAGAAAGATTTTTACATAAAGATAAATTTAATTTTGAAAGTTTTAGCTTTTCGGGAAGGGAGATTATTTAAAAGAACTCTTTTCCGATACTCTTATTCTTGTGATTCCCGATGAGAACCAAGACTTTATCTTTTGTACCGATACTAATCGTATTGGTTTGGATGTCGTTCTCTTGCAAAAGAGAACGTGCTATTTCTTGTGCTTCTAAATCATTAATGCCTATTGAGACTAGAGATGCCACTCATGATCTATTGCTCGTGGCTATCGGTTTCGCTTTTAAAAATTTGGCATCATTATTTTTGGGTGAGAAATTTGTTCTCTACCCTGATCATAAATCTTTGGAATATTTATTTTCTCATAAGGAACTTAATATTGGATCGAGTTCCTTGCATCTTATGATCTTGATATTCTTCGTATATTCTCGGAAAGGGGAATCGTGTTGCCAATGCACTTTGTTGTAAACAACAAGTGGTTGTTTCTTTGATGATGTCCAAATGGAATGATCATTTTACCAACATCGTATGTTTCGGTATACTTTGTTTTATTGAGTTTCATCTCATTTCTTTTATGGACTTGCGTCTGATGTTCTTTTATGGTGTTCGGTTCATTGGACGTACCGTTTTTTTACTACGTTGGTGTTCCGAAATTATTCGAGCTTTGGTTCATCTGGCGTACCGTTATTGTTCTACACCTTTGTTCCAAATTATTCGAGTTTCTAGTTTCTCGGGCGTACCGTTTTTGTGCTACGCCGTTGCACCGGCTCAATTTTCTGTTATTCTTTACGTTTTCCACATCTTTTAACTATGGAAATGCTTTTAGGTTTTCGAATTCTTGAGCCTGATGTTATAGTACGAATTGAAGTTTCACCAGATTTGACTTTTGAGCAACATTCTATTCGCATCATTGCTTCGGAGGTTGAGCGCCTTCGAAATAAAGATGTTCTTTTTGTGTGAGTTCTATGGTTCTTAAATCCCAAGGATTTCTCTTGGGAAATCTAGAGAATTCATCGAGCGATCCCGTTTAGGCTTACTCTTTCTTGCTCTTTATGGTGAACTTCCTATTTCAAATTTTCTTTTGTGTTGATATGCTTTTATGGTTGTTACTCTTTATTTTCTTCTTAAATATTGCGAGGATGCAATTTCTTTAAGGAGGGGAGTCTGTAACAACCCGCATATTTATCGATTTTATATTTAAATATTATTTAAATATAACATCCTTCATCGGATTTTAGTCCGAAAACATACTTTTTACAAACAGTCGATTTAGGACTCGAGACTACTTCCATTGAGTTCAAAACGTCGTTTGCAACCTTCTTAAGTATAAACTTCGATATGTTTGGAGCTAGCTAAAAATTTGACCTTTTTCACTTAGGGTTTGGGTTTGGGTTCAACCCACTAGCCAACTTATCAACCCCACTCCACTCCACTTCTCTTCATTCATTCCTCATTTTCTAACACTCTCAAGCTCAAGAGAATAATAGGGGAAGAGATTGGAAATGGAAATTCCTAAGCCCTAGCTTCATATGCAAATCCAACTTTTAGCTCCAAATCTAAGAGAAGCCATTAGTAAGCATCTCCTTCTTCTTCTCCAACTCATTCTCCTTTCAATTTCAGAATTTCCTAAACCTAACATAGGAAATATTTTACTTATAAGCTTAGATTGAAGCTTCTTGAGTTGTTATTGAAGAGGAATTGATCTTAGCTTGTTTTAAAAGCTTCTCCTTCATTAATTTGGGTTTAAAGGTGAGATTTTTATCTCACATCTATGTCTATGATTATCTTCGATTGTTAGGTATGAATTCCTAACACATATTCATGTGCATTTGATTTTGGTTTGAATTGATTTGGTGTATATTCCAATTTTTGGTGTTTTGAAATCAAAATCTATGAAAATCCTTTTATGGATATCTTAACATGTTTTGGTGACGCATCGAAGAGCCTTAAGGACCGGGTAGTCGATTGGCATAAACCCCTAGCGCAATTGCTCGAATTCGGCTGCGAATTGGTTGGGTTTGCACATCTTGTGCAAAGGCAGAAAAAACTGCCTTAGCTCCAGTCAGTCGACTGGATTTCTAAGCCAGTCGACTGGCTGTAGCTAATAAGCAGTATAAAGGCTTCCTACAGAGCCTTGGGATTCTCTGTTTATTGCAGTCAGTCGACTGACTCACTGAGTTCAGTCGACTGACCTGCATCCCGAGACTTTTTTGGGACTGTGATCAGCCGACTGAACTCAGTGAGTCAGTTGACTGACCTGCTCATATTTGCCAATTTGAGCCTTGTTTTGCTTGGTTTCCAATTTTTATCGACTCGTTTTGATTTTTAGTTGTTGTTATCAATTATTCGACTCTGATGACTTCTATTTTGGAATTTTTGAAAATATCCACTTTGATGGATTTGTTGTCGATTTCTTTGGATTTTATTCACGTCTTCAAATGTGAATTTTTATGGTTGATTGTTTCTACAATCACTTCTATGATTTGTCACTTTAAAATATAAAGGTTTTCTATACTAGTAGTAAATATCAAAACCCGTTCATTAAAACTATTTTAACTCCATTTTCAATTACAAAGCTCGTTATCTAAAACCGTTTTCCTACCTATTAGTATATACAAACCTTTACCTCACTCGTATGAGAAATCTAATTAAACGACTTAGTAAAACAGGTGGTATAAAACGCTTGCGTTTACTTCGTCGGTTAATTCTTGAACTTGTTCGACTGAAACTCTTGTGGCAATTTTCTAGTGGAGACCTACAATTTGTTCGCAAATATTTAAGTCAAGCTAGTGGTTATGGGACATGAAGGTAAACTCATATATTTACTAGCTTATTGTAATTGACACTTCTTGATGATCGATGATGATCATTTTATGGTTTAGACAAGCAATGTGCGATGTCTCTTCGTCCGTATGGAGGACTGTACCTCATTTTATTGAGCTTCGTCTCATTTCTCGCATGGATCGTATCTTTATAGATACGTCGATGTTTACTTCTCGTATGGGTCGTACCTATTTAGGTGCGTCGATGTTAGTTTACGCATGGGTCGTACCTATTTAGGTGCATCGATGTTTGTTTACTTCGTGGAGCAATCAGCTCAATAAGTCGGGACATGGGGCGTATCTTTCTAGGTGCGCCGATGCTCGTCTATACATGGGGCGTGTCTTTCTAGGTGCGTCGATGTTTGTTTACTTCGTGGAGCAATCGGCTCAATAAGTCGGGACATGGGGCGTATCTTTCTAGGTGCGTCGATGTTCGTCTATACATGGGGCGTGTCTTTCTAGGTGCGTCGATGTTTGTTTACTTCGTGGAGCAATCAGCTCAATAAGTCGGGACATGGGGCGTATCTTTCTAGGTGCTTCGATGTTCGTCTATACATGGGGCGCGTCTTTCTAGGTGCGTCGATATTCGACTTTGCATGGGTTGTATCTTTCTAGGTGCATCGATGTTAGACATTACATGCGGTGTATCTTTCTAGGTGCATCGATGTTTAATTATGCATGGGGCGTATCTTTCGAGGAGCGTCGATGCTAGAGCATAGGGCGTATCTTTCTGGGTGCGTCGATGTTCGACTGTGCATGGGGCGTGTCTTTCTAGGTGCGTCGATGTCCAGTTTATGGGATTGGCCATCCTTTTATTGTGACTTCTGGATTTCTAATTGATGATTTCTAGAGTTTATGTTTCACCATCTTTTTCAGTTGGCATTGTTATGTATGTCATTCATTGTGGCTTGTGAATTAAATAAAGAATATGACGTTCTTTTTGATGCTATGAGATTCTTGAGATATTTGTATAATTTAAGTTGACTATCTTTGTATACTTGTCGCAGTATGACATTTTTGTTTATCATACGTTTTTATTACATCTCTTCTTATATCTCATTTTATCTGATGATTATAGCTAGACTGATCCGTTTATTATTTTCTTCTAAAATAATACTCGGGTCAGACTGAGATTTTACAGGTGCTTCCTCTTGACTTCCTATCTGGAACCATCATCTGACTTTTGGCTAACTACTCTAGTTTAGTAGTTTTTGGTTGTATACATTTGATATTTAGAACCTTGGTGTGTACATATTTTGATGTCCTGCAATTGTAACTATTCTTTTGTGATATTGAGGATCATATTTGACCACTACTCTGATGAACACTATCATGTGTTATATTCATATCTATTTCTACCTTCGTGATGTGAACTGTCTATGACTGATTTGTGTTATGTTTATTTCTATATTTGTTTCCGAAGATTATATATAGCCACTATGTGGTAGCTTTGAGTTTGTATCGGTATGTCGGATTTAAACTAAATTATCTGACATATCCGTGCTAGTTGACGGTATTACACCGTATTGTTCTTGGCTAGCATGGATATAGAGGTGGGGCGTCACAGCTTGGTATCACAGCCAAACTTCGGAATAATATAGAATAACCTAGCAAGGATCATGTCCTAAGTCTTTCTTAGGAGTTGTGCCTTAGGATTTATTCGAGTCTTCGTACCGTTCTACCCTACTTTTTTTATGATCCCTTGTTTTATCTATCAAGATTGATTGATATATTTATTTAGAGAATAACTTTTTCTTCTTATTTCTTTCTTTCTTTCTTAAAGAAGAGAAATGGTTAGACCTGGCCGCCCCAGTGCCGGTTAATCTAGTGCTACTCCCCAGGATGGAGTATTTATGTCTTCCCAGCAGCTTCTTGATCTAGTAAAGAACGCTCAAGTAGCCGGACCCAATCAAGAGCCTCCTCATCCTAGATCCGGTTTTGCACGCTTGTGCAGAGACTATACCGATTTGGGTGGAAGGTCGTTCATGGGATCCGAGAGTGCTATAAAAATTCAAGCTTGGCTCAAATCATGCGATCGCATCTTTTCTCGCATGAACCTTATTGATCTACATCGAGTCCAAGTGGCTTCTAGCATGCTCCAAGAAAGAGCATTAGATTGGTATGAACTTTTGGTTTCTGAAATCGTAGATGCAGATCTTACTTGGAAGCAATTCCGGGAAAGATTCGAATGGTTTCTGAAATCGTAGATGCAGATCTTACTTGGAAGCAATTCCGGGAAAGATTCGAATTGAAATTTGTGCCGGAGGTTGAAAAAGTAACTTTAGCACGGCGTTTCATAGACCTTGTTCAAGGTGAATCTTCTGTGACAGACTATGTCGCATCTTTCGAATCTCTTTCTAAATACGGGGTTGAGTATATTAATACCCCGATGAATAAAAATCAGAGATTTGTCTATGGCTTGAATAAGAATCTTAAGAAGCCATTACTCCTGAAACTTGAGGTTTCATTTGATCAGCTTATTGATATCGCTCTTCGTCTTGAAGAGGCCGATAGAGAGAGTAATGTTGAAGTTGTGGTTGCCAAACAGAACTTCAACGACAACATGAAGATGCCAATTAAATTCAAAGGCCCCATTCCCAAGGCAAGAAACCCCGGTAGCAAAAGCACCTACCTCTAGTCGTAGACAATGCTACAATTGTGGTTCCACGGACCACTATGCAAGGGAGTGTCCAAAACCCCTCTTTTGTCGCTATTGCAAAAATTCGGGTCACCATATAACTGCATGTCCCATACTTCAAAGTAGGAAGGAGGGAAAGCTCAATGTAATGCAAACTCCTAGCAACTCTTCTCTTGGTCAAGGTATTTTACATTCAATCCTTGATGCTATTGTTTTATTTCGTGATTTTCCTATTTGAGTTCTTTTTTGATATGGGTTCTCATTATTTTATATCAAAAGAACTTGTTGATTCTTTTTCTTTAAAATTATTTTGGGCTTGATGACTTCTTTGAAAATTGCGAATCCGGTTGGTGGATCCGCAACGCTCAATTTGCCTTTTATTTATGTCGAAATTGTTTTATGTGATTATCTTTCCGAGCCGAATTTTTACTTAGGCTTCGGAATTAATTTTTGGAAAGGATTCGCTTAATCATTATGAAGCCCATATCCTATTTTCCATGTGGACTATTCATCTTTGACATTTTCTATCTGTTAAGAAGATTTCTATTTTTCTTTGTGATACCGATTTCAAATTTTTGGTTGCATCATTTTTATTCCTTAAGCCCACTTATAAGGAAAGTGTTATTTCTCTCATTCATTTAGTTTGAGAATTTTCTGGTATTTTGAGTTTGTCTTAGGATTATCACCTAAGCAATATCTTGTTTGGTGTTAAGGTCTTTTCATCTCGACCTTGCCACCGACTCTCATTTGCTACGAGTTGCGGGAGTTAGCATTCCTCTTACCGCATTCCGCACTCGTTATGATTCTCATGAATGACTTGTGATGTCATTCAGTTTGTCCAGCTTATTTCATCCATTTTATGAATCGAGTATTCTATGAATATCTCGATAATTCCATTCTTGTATTTATTGATTTTGGATGAAAATAGAAATTTAAAATTTGGAAAATCTTTTTCATAAGATTTATTTATAAGTACAATTGGATTTTGATCTTAAACGAGCAAAGAATATTCTCTAAACTTTCAAGAGATATTTTCGTCATATAGAAGATGATTTTTTGATTGTATTGCCCGTTGAGTGCTTTAAGAATTCTGGTCGATGCGCTTGATCAACGTTATCGATAGGAATTTCCTAAACGCTTTGATGAGACAATCAGACACGATATATTGACCTGTAAAATGTAAATTTTTCTAGAAAGATTTTTACATAAAGATAAATGTAATTTTGAAAGTATTAGCTTTTCGAGAAGGGAGATTATTTAAAAGAACTCTTTTCCGATACTCTTATTCTTGTGATTCCCGATGGGAACCAAGACTTTATCTTTTGTACCGATGCTAATCGTATTGGTTTGGATGTCGTTCACTTGCAAAAGAGACGTGCTATTTCTTGTTTTTCTAAATCATTAATGCCTATTGAGACTAGACATGCCACTCATGATCTAGTGCTCGTGGCTATCGATTTTGCTTTTAAAAATTTGGCATCATTATTTTTGGGTGAGAAATTTGTTCTCTACCCTGATCATAAATCTTTGGAATATTTATTTTCTCATAAGGAACTTAATATTGGATCGAGTTCCTTGCATCTTATGATCTTGATATTCTTTGTATATTCTCGGAAAGGGGAATTGTGTTGCCAATGCACTTTGTTGTAAACAACAAATGGTTGTTTCTTTGATGATGTCCAAATGGAATGATCATTTTACCAACATCGGATGTTTCGGTATACTTAGTTTTATTGAGTTTCATCTCATTTCTTTTATGGACTTGCGTCTGATGTTCTTTTATGGTGTTCGGTTCATTGGACGTACCGTTTTTGTACTACGTCGGTGTTCCGAAATTATTCGAGCATTGGTTCATCTGGCGTACCGTTATTGTTCTACGCCGTTGTTCCAAATTATTCGAGTTTCTAATTTCTCGGGCGTACCGTTTTCGTGCTACGCCGTTGCACCGACTCAATTTTCTGTTATTCTTGATGTTTTTCACATCTTTTAACTATGGAAATGCTTTTAGGTTTTCAATTTTTATTCTTGAGCCTGATGTTATAGTACGAATTGAAGTTTCACCAGATTTGACTTTTGAGCAACATTCTATTCGCATCATTGCTTCAGAGGTTGAGCGCCTTCGAAATAAAGATGTTCTTTTTGTGTGAGTTCTATGGTTCTTAAATCCCAAGGATTTCTCTTGGGAAATCTAGAGAATTCATCGAGCGATCCCGTTCAGGCTTACTCTTTCGTGCTCTTTATGGTGAACTTCCTATTTCAAATTTTCTTTTGTGTTGATATGCTTTTATGGTTGTTACTCTTTATTTTCTTCTTAAGTATTGCGAGGACGCAATTTCTTTAAGGAGGGGAGTCTGTAACAATCTGCATATTTATCGATTTTATATTTAAATATTTTATTTAAATATAACATCGTTCGTCAAATTTTAGTCCGAAAACCTACTTTTTGCAAACAGTCGATTTAGGACTCGAGACTACTTCCATTGAGTTTAAAACGCCGTTTGCGACCTTTTTAAGTATAAACTTCGATATGTTTGGAGCTAGCTAAAAATTTGACCTTTTTCACCTAGGGTTTGGGTTTGGGTTCAGCCCACTAGCCAACTTATCGACCCCACTCCACTCCACTTCTCTTCATTCATTCCTCATTTCCTAACACTCTCAAGCTCAAGAGAATAATGGGGAAAGAGATTGGAAATGGAAATTCCTAAGCCCTAGCTTCATTTGCAAATCCAACTTTTAGCTCCAAATTCTAAGAGAAGCCATTAGTAAGCATCTCCTTCTTCTTCTCCAACTCATTCTCCTTTCAATTTCAGAATTTCCTAAACCTAACATAGGAAATATTTTACTTCTAAGCTTAGGTTGAAGCTTCTTGAGTTGTTATTGAAGAGGAATTGATCTTAGCTTGTTTTAAAAGCTTCTCCTTCATTAATTTGGGTTTAAAGGTGAGATTTTTATCTCACATCTATGTCTATGATTATCTTCGATTGTTAGGTATGAATTCCTAAAACATATTCAAGTGCATTAGATTTTGGTTTGAATTGATTTGGTGTATATTCCAATTTTTGGTGTTTTGAAATCAAAATATATGAGAATCCTTTTATGGATACCTTAACATGTTTTGGTGACGTATCGAAGAGACTTAAGGGCCGGGTAGTCGATTGGCATAAACCCCTAGCGCCATTGCTCGAATTTGGTTGCGAATTGGTTGGGTTTGCACATCTTGTGCAAAGGCAGAAAAAACTGCCTTAGCTCTAGTCAGTCGACTGGATTTCTAAGCCAGTCGACTGGCTGTGGCTAATAAGCAGTATAAAGGCTTCCTACAGAGCCTTGGGATTCTCTGTTTATTGCAGTCAGTCGACTGACTCACTGAGTTCAGTCGACTGACCTGCATCCCGAGAGTTTTTTCGGACTGTGATCAGTCGACTGGACTCAGTGAGTCATTCGACTGACCTGCTCATATTTGCCTATTTGAGCCTTGTTTTGCTTGGTTTCCAATTTTTATTGACTCGTTTTGATTTCTAGTTGTTGTTATCAATTATTCGACTCTGATGACTTCTATTTTGGAATTTTTGGAAATATCCACTTTGATGGATTTGTTGTCGATTTCTTTGGATTTTATTCACGTCTTCGAATGTGAATTTTGATGGTTGATTGTTTCTACAATCACTTCTATTATTTGTCACTTTAAAATATAAAGGTTTTCTATACTAGTAGTAAATATCAAAACCCTTTCATTAAAGCTATTTCAACTCTATTTTCAATTACAAAGCTCGTTATCTAAAACCGTTTTCCTACCTATTAGTATATACAAACCTTTACCTCACTCGTATGAGAAATCTAATTAAACGACTTAGTAAAACAAGTGGTATGAAACGCTTGCGTTTACTTCGTCGGTTAATTCTTGGACTTGTTCGATTGAAACTCTTGTGCAATTTTCTAGTGGAGACCTACAATTTGTTCGCAAATATTTAAGTTAAGCTAGTGGTTATGGGACATGAAGGTAAACTCATATATTTACTAGCTTATTGTAATTGGCACTTCTTGATGATCGATGATGATCATTTTATGGTTTAGACAAGCAATGTGCGATGTCTCTTTGTCCGTTGGAGGACTGTACCTCATTTTATTGAGCTTCGTCTCATTTCTCGCATGGGTCGTATCTTTCTAGATACGTCGATGTTTACTTCTCGTATGGGTCGTACCTATTTAGGTGCGTCGATGTTTGTTTACGCATGGGTCGTACCTATTTAGGTGCGTCGATGTTTGTTTACTTCGTGGAGCAATCGGCTCACTAAGTCGGGACATGGGGCGTATCTTTCTAGGTGCGCCGATGTTCGTCTATACATGGGACGTGTCTTTCTAGGTGTGTCGATGTTTGTTTACTTCGTGGAGCAATCGGCTCAATAAGTCAGGACATGGGGCGTATCTTTCTAGGTGCGTCGATGTTCGTCTGTACATGGGGCGTGTCTTTCTAGGTGCGTCGATGTTTGTTTACTTCGTGGAGCATTCGGCTCAATAAGTCGGGACATGGGGCGTATCTTTCTAGGTGCTTCGATGTTCGTCTATACATGGGGCGCGTCTTTCTAGGTGCGTCGATATTTGACTTTGCATGGGTTGTATCTTTCTAGGTGCATCGATGTTAGACATTACATGCGGTGTATCTTTCTAGGTGCATCGATGTTTAATTATGCATGGGGCGTATCTTTCGAGGAGTGTCGATGCTAGAGCATAGGGCGTATCTTTCTAGGTGCGTCGATGTTCGACTGTGCACGGGGCGTGTCTTTCTAGGTGCATCGATGTCCAGTTTATGGGATTGGCCATCCTTTTATTGCGATTTCTGGATTTCTAATTGATGATTTCTGGAGTTTATGTTTCACCACCTTTTTCAGTTGGCATTGTTATGTATGTCATTCATTGTGGCTTGGTGAATTAAATAAAGAATATGACGTTCTTTTTGATGCTATGAGATTCTTGAGATATTTGTATAATTTTAGTTGACTATCTTTGTATACTTGTCGCAGTATGACATTTTTGGTTATCATACGTTTTTATTACATCTCTTCTTATATCTCATTTTATCTGATGATTATAGCTAGACTGATCCGTTTATTATTTTCTTCTTAAATAATACTCGGGTCAGACTGAGATTTTACATGTGCTTCCTCTTGACTTCCTATCTGGAACCATCATCTGACTTTTGGCTAACTACTCTAGTTTAGTAGTTTTTGGTTGTATACATTTGATATTTAGAACCCTTGGTGTATACATATTTTGATGTCTTGCACTTATAACTATTCTTTTGTGATATTGTGGATCTTATTTGACCACTACTTTGATGAACACTATCATGTGTTATATTCATATCTATTTCCGCCTTCATGATATGAACTGTCTGTGACTGATTTGTGTTATGTTTATTTCTGTATTTTTTTCCGAAGATTATATATAGCCACTGTGTGGTAGCTTTGAGTTTGTATCGGTATGTCGGGTTTAAACAAAATTATCTGGCATATCGGTGCTCGCACAAACCAATTACACGGATAGTCGCTCCTCAACAGCCTTATTCTCCGTGCTAGTTGACGGCATTACACCGTAGTGTTCTTGGCTAGCGTGGGTATAGAGGTGGGGCGTCACAATATCTATTCAGTAGCTTTCAGCTTTCTCTTTGGTATTCTTTGGAGATCTTGGATATTGGAGTCTTGGATTCAACGGACCAGACTTGCTTATCTTTGTGCAACTTGATGGTGGTTCGAGCTAGTGGTTTGGAGTTTTGGCTTTGGAGCATTGAATTGGAGTTGTAGTTTGATATTGGAGTTATCTCTTTTGCTATTTGTTTTCCGCTGTTATTTATTGTCTTTGATATTTCTTGTATCATATTGATATCATTGTTGTATATCATTAGATATTGTATTCATTGGAATTGTTTATGATAGTCATTTCTTTTCTTCCGCTGTGTTGTTATACTTGATGTGTTATAAGCTCCGGCGAACCAGATTCGACGTTTGGATCTGCGGCATTCGAATATGAGTGTCGTATTCGGTGCCGATTTTCGAAGGTCGAGTCATGGTCGTTTCTTTTGGTATCAGAGCTGAAGGTTGAAACTTTAGCTCAGGAGTGTAACACATTAAGTAACTCATTAGAGATAGGGTGAAGTATACCCTAGAACGAGTATATCCCAAAAATATCCATCTGAATTGCTCAGTATATTCTCTTACTATCCACTGATAATGAGTATGAGTGCAAGAAGAGGACGAGATTGGAGACAGGGGAGTACCACTACAAATTGTCAGTACCCTGCAATAGCAGAAACAACTTTCTCTATCAATCTCCTTTGATTCATCTTTTCAATTCTTTGATGGTTCTTGGCAATTCCAAGAAGAAGCTTTGATATATTTGCATGGGACACAAGCTCTAAATGGGTCAGAATTGTTTGTTTGGATGAATTGTTGGCTTTGGTTGATAAGTATATTTTGGCTGTTTAAACTAAAAGATTTGGATTACATCCATATATCTGTTTATTCTTTTAGATCCAGATATATTCTACGAGGGGTTAGTTATCTTTCGAACTAACCAATGCCCCTGCATATTTCATAGATCTGGTGACCCGAGTGTCTTGTATTGTATGAGTTCATTCTCATAATCATTAGTGATATTATGATTTGGTTAGCCAAATGCAGAATAGATATTCAGTTTGATGTGGTAATTCATCTCTCTATCTATCATTTGATCTTTGCTGTCTCCCTACTTTCAAATTTCGAGGATGAAATTTTCTTAAGGGGGGAAACTGTAACGATCCCCATTTTAAAGCTAAATTTAAATTGTTAATTAATTTAATTTTTCAATTTAACTGTAAATTAATGGTGAGTTAATTTGAATTTTTTCTAAATTTTATAAAGATATGTGTTTGGTTTGTGTTTATATATATATATATATAAATAATAATTTAAGATTTGAATTTGAGATTCGAGTGTTAATATATTGAAATTTAATTGGACTAAAAGAAATTTATATTTGAAACAAAAATATAATAAGTATGATTACTTAAGCTTAAGATGAAAATTTTAAAATAAGTATTTATTAATTTGAATTTGATTTGAATACTCTAAGTCTTGAGATGAAGGAAATTGTTTTCTAAATTTTTAATAGATAATATGATGTTAAAACAAGGTTAAACAAAAGATTTAAAATTCTTTTGTCTTATATACTTGAAAATAAATAAGATGTTTGGTTGTTTATAGATATTAATTTTAAATTTAATTGAAAATTTATGTGAAGATTTGAGAATAAAATATAAATTGTGTTTTAATTTTCAAAATTAATAAGATGTATGTTTATTTATTTTTAATTTGGAATTTGATTTAAAAATTGTATAATTTCAAAACAAAGTGTGATTTTGAAATTTAATAAATATCTTGAATTTAAAATTTCTATATATTCGAAACTAATAAAATCTTGTTTAATTTTTGTAAATACGCATTTTGATTTGAAAGATATATAAGGACAAGTAAGTGAAGTGTATATATGTATATAAACAAGAATGAAAGTTTTAAACTCACATATATGTATATATATTTTTTGAAATAAATATAGTTATAAATATAAAAGAATAAAACATTAATCATAAACATATTAACATGAAGGTTTAAAAACAAAATGTATAAATTAATTGGAATAAGGGTTTAAACAAAAAATTTATTATTTTAACAAGTGGTGTTATTTTAAAAGCATACATTAACAAATGTAAAATTTTTTAAGCTATGTGTTTACATATGTAACTAATAGATGAAGCAAGTGGCAAGAAAATAAACTTTTCTTATAAAATTTAAGAAAACAGGCTTAAGAAATTACCAAGCTTTCAGTTTCTCTATTCATTTTTTTTCAAAACTGAAACAAAATTTTAAATCAAAAGAAAAGGGTTGAAGATCAAAACCTGGAAAATGGACACAAAGTAATTGAAGCAAAGTAATTTCAACCTGGAAAAGTAAGTCAAAATTTGAAAGTTTAAAGCTTCAACCTGAAGCCTGTGGATTACCTCAAAATCAAAGTTTGATTCAAGCAGGAAACTAGAAGATCAAAACAAGTACAACATCATGATCATCTTCAGATTTAAGGCAGAAAAAAAAAGAGCAAATCAAAATTAAAATCTGGACAAAAGAAAAAGAAAATACTGCTCTGTTCAAACTCCAATGACAGGTGAGCAAACTTGACTTGTTAAACTTGTATTTGAAATATGTGTTGGCATGATTGTGTGAAAATATCTGCATGTGTATATACATATAGATTCAAGTATGCATGTCTGTAAAATATGTACAGACATCCCTTTTTTTAGAATCTCTGGGTTCAAAATGAATTCAAAATATGATTTCTTTTTAGACTAACAATATTAAACTGTGATTTCTAAAGAAAAATCACTTGAAACCAGGCAATATTTTTTTTTTAAATGATATCAAAATTTTAAATTCAGTGATTACTGCAATTGACTACGGGGGAAATCAATGACAGGTCAAATATTCGACCACCTGGAAATTTGAATTTGGTTATATAAACAAAATTGTATTGAAAAATGATGTATTTAAGTAATGATTTCAAGATTTTTAAAATTGTAAAAATTGAGAATTCTCGAATTTATCAAATGTGATACTTTCATCGATATCTGGTAAATGGCTATGAGTGGAAAGTCAAGATTGTTGCTGGAGGTAGATTGTAAGTAGGGCTGTTCGAGAAAAATAGTGGAGGATTTTTCTTATGATCGTGGTGACCAGAGATTGATGAACTAGGGTTTTGATAGCAGATTCTTTCATCGATTATGTTCGAATTAGTGTGGCTCAAATGGTGGATCGGAAGATGCCGGAGTGGGTTGAATCGATGCATTGCGGTATGTTGAAGTTCTGGACGCAATGGCGAGTTCATCGGTGGTGCAAGGCGATGGCCAGAGATGGGTTATCAATCAAATGTTGTTTCCAGTCAGGTCTGACTACCTCATTTTCGATAGGGAGGTCGATTGAAAATTTTGGGAGCATGGGTGATCGGCAAGGTCAATGGCGACTTGTGGGAGGTTGCAGCGGTGATCAAAAATGGACAGGTTGCTGTGCAAGTTGCACAGTGCCGTTCGTATCCGATGGTCATTTGAGAAGCTTGGGAATGATAGGAAGGAGATCGAACACGAGAAAATAGAGGATGGGTTCGAGTTTGACTTCGGGGTATTTGCGTGTGATTAGCTGGCAACAAGTTTTGAAATTTAAACCGAAGTTTTAAAGGGGAGAGAAGGAAAAAAAAGGGGGGACTTTCTCGAGTTTGTACTCGGGAAATATGAGGGTCATGCTCGAGTTTTCCTGCTGATGTATACAAAACAATTTTTTTAAAAGAAAATTAAGTTATTTGTTAAAACCAGTTCTCCTTTTATATTAGATGTTATCTAAGTTCTTAAAATTGGTTAAGAAGGTTTTTGAATAAATTGTTTTAATTAACCAAGTTTTAAATGTTTTAAATATACCAAAACTCTATTTTGAAAGTTTATATCAAATAAACTTAATAATATTTAAAGAAGTTAATTAATATAATGGATGTTTTAAAATGGTTAATTAACTGTCAAAGATAAATTAACATATTTGTTAAAGGAAATTTATTATTTGTAGTTAATTACTTAATAAAAGTAATTAAGATAAATTAATTAATAATTTAAGTTTAATAAATCAAGTAATTAATAAATAATTAATAAAAAATAATAATTACTTAATGAAAGTAATTATGGATTGATAATTGATGATTAAAGATTGATTTAATCAAGCGTTTAAAGGTTAATTAATTAAGGGTAATTAATTAATGTAATTAAGGTAATTAATTAATTAATTAATTAAAGGTTAGTTAATTAATAAAAGTAATTAATTAATGGTAAAAGTTAATTTAGTAATTAGGGATAATTTCTTATTTTAAATTAATTAGGATTAATTAATTAATTAACGTGATAAATTAATTAAAGGTTGATTGATTTAATGAAGGCAATTAAGGGATGATTATTGATTATGGGTTAATTAATTATTGTAATTAATTAAGAATAATTAATTAAATGGTTTGTAATTAATTAATATTAATTAACCAAGGTTAGTGACTAATCTGATTTAAATTAATCAGATAATTAATTGATAGTACTTATGGACGTTTGGATTAGATGATTTAATTGTTGATATTCCTCATATGTGTTGCTTTTGATATTTTGTGATGTGAGTTGTTGTGTATTGATCTGTGATTTCTGTAATATGTTTATGTACCCCTTGATCCGTTAAACGACATTTGAATTTCGATGCGATAGGGAGTCGGATTCCAGTTGATTATCCGAAACCCACATCGAATAGTAATAGCGAATCTTTGTGATTGATAAATTTACTTTATCTATGAATCTGTGAATGAAGATAAGTGTTATGAGTTATACCGCTTATCGATATTGATATATCTGTGCCGATTGATGATGTGACACTTTTATTGTGTAAAACCCCTGGACTACACTGTACACACACAAATATGGATTTCATGAGGAAATCAGTTAAGTCACAAATATTTGAATTTAATATTTTGAAATGGTTTTAAAGTTTGAATTTTGAATCCAATTGATTCTGGAAATGAAATTGAGTTAAATTTGAAAAGTATTTGAAAAGGAGTTTTTGAAGATAAAAGTTATTTTAAATAATTTGATTTAGTTTGAAATCTGAAATATTTTGATTTGAGTTTGAACTCAATATTTGAAATTGAATACAATGATTTGGAAATTTTGACTTAAAAAGATTATACAAGTTATAAAAGTGTTTATATGGGTTTTTAACCATTTAAAAAGTATTGGTTTAGGAATTTAAATTTAAACCCAAGTTTATTCTTGAATGGCTTTAACTTAGGTAAATGTAATCAGTTTTCCTAAAACGAAACTATTTGTTTTCAATTAATAATAGCTTTCATATAAGGAAAGGGTTTTCAATTTGAAAGATTTCAAATAGAATGGAAATATTTTTGAAAACTGTTAACTAATCTTTGTGGAAAAAAGTCAAACCTTGATTTGAAATTGAAGAGCATTTAAATGGTGAATCTTTTATATAAAAGATTTGGAATGGAATTTTTTTGTGGAAATGATTTTTGAAAGCTATGAAATGAGTCTTTGATTTAAAGACCGGATGAATTAATCCAACTTGAAATGGAATTGTTCTGAAAGGCTATAAATGAATCTTTGTTAAAGATTTGTGAACCTTGTTTTTAAATTAAAAAGGGGTTTTAAAAAAATGAATCTTTTGTTTAAAAGGTTAAAGTGTGGAATTTTTTTAAACCATTGAAAGGTTTCTAGAAGTAAATACTTTTAAGATTTGTAAATGGTAATTTGTTTAACCATTTGAAAGAAAAGTTTCGGATAATAAGTTGTGACTTAACTGAGATCCCATTATCTATATGTTTTTAAATATTGCGCTCATTATTCGGTTTAGCCGGGAGAGGACCTTGTGTCATATAACCCATTCCGAATAATGATACGACGATATGGATAGCATTTGAAGAACGGTGGTGAAGAC
This sequence comes from Allium cepa, assembly GCA_030765085.1. Lineage (NCBI taxonomy): Eukaryota > Viridiplantae > Streptophyta > Magnoliopsida > Asparagales > Amaryllidaceae > Allium > Allium cepa. The sequence continues at coordinate 395,011,161 of CM060938.1, read as the reverse complement.
CGGATACTTTCGAAAACGAAAGGATGACCTGTCGAATGTCTCTACACGAAATGGCCTCGGTATAGAGATTTGAGCACCCATTGTGATGGGAAGTCTGGACGTGTTATAAATTATCCGGATTCCAAGGGCTTCTTCGGAAGTGCCTTTGGTTCTTTTCAAGCCCCGAACAGACTTGTATGGATGTGTGTCTGACATTACACTTTGATATGTAAAACCGGTTTCTATCAAATACATTTTTGTTTGGTGGCGGAGATTTATTCTCCTAGCTTAACATCCTTCTCTAAGACGTACGAGCTCAGAGGTTATGTAGTTGATGGTTACTAGTCATACATTCCCAATTTGGTAATGTGGCATACGAAGTGCAGCTGATCATTTGTTGATCAAAGCATGGATTTTGTGAAAAGCGTAGCTTTGACGAGACTTCGTCGGACCTCACACCCCGGAATGGTCAAAACAGGAAGAATGTAGTAAGGTTATAGGGAGTAGCGTCCCCTAGGGTATGTGCATTTCCTTCTGGATAGAAGTGGTATCATGGTATGGGGCCCAAATACTTATGTGGATATCGCAAATATATATTACTTTGTGATTGTTGTTGTTGAGGATCCTCGGATAAAGGTTGTTTACAACCGGGGAATGGCATACTCATGTCAGTAGTTACCTATTTTTGCAGAGGTAACCCGACCTTGTGTTGGCAGAGATCCGGTTAGGTTCTCAGGGCATCCCTCTAGAGGCATTCCCATGTGGCAATAGGAAGTTCCTTAGCCTGACCATTTGTTGGAAATCCAATTCCCAATACGAACCCAGTACGGTTTTAGTTGTATTACCTGCCATCTACTTATGGTGGCGCCCCACTGTTTGGATGGTAGCTATAGTAGGCATAGTTCAGAATGTCTATGCTGGCTAGGATTAATATTATACTTTCGAAATGTTTTTCCCACTATGCACTAATAATAATATCAAATGGGTTTTGCGTATCAAGCATATTTAACTATCATAAGGAGAAATCTCCTCCAATTCTGTGTTTGCATGGTGTGTGTGGCGGGAGGCCTTATGGTAGTTTCATTTTCCAAAAAGCATTGCGGATTTCAATGTTTTAAAACTCTTTGTTGTTTGTTTTAAAATATAAAATGTTTTGTTTGCTCATGACAATTCCATGACTGACCCTGAGTTTATTGTTCCCTTCCTAAACTCTGGGTGCCCACAATTCTTCACACGGACAGTCTAGAGTTGGGTTTTTCAGATAGTAGATATCGATTCAGTAGCTTTCAGCTTTCTCTTTGGTATTCTTTGGAGATCTTGGATACTGGAGTCTTGGTTTCAATGGACCAGACTTTCTTATCTTTGTGCGACTTGATGGTGGTTCGAGCTAGTAATTTGGAGTTTTGGCTTTGGAGCATTGGATTGGAGTTGCAGTTTGATATTGGAGTTATCTCTTTTGCTATTCGTTTTCCGCTATTATTTATTGTCTCTGATATTTCTTGTATCATATTGATATCATTGTTGTATATCATTGGATATTGTATTCATTGGAATTGTTTATCATATTAATTTCTTTTCTTCCGCTGTGTTGTTATACTTGATGTGTTATGAGCTCCGGCGAACTAGATTCGACGTTTGGATCTGCGGCATTTGAATATGAGTGTCGTATTCGGTGCCGATTTTCGAAGGTCGAGTCAGGGTCGTTTCAATTATTTTGCAGAGAAAATATGTAAACAGACCCTAATGGGTTTCTCGTCAATAATTATTTATTTACATCCTTATGCTGTTATATTGATGTTTAATTTAAATTAAGCTTGATACCGTTTAAATTATTTAGTACCGTTATAGCAATTTTCGCTATACTGTCATTTATGTCATATCACTCCATAAACCCATAAGATAGATGTTTGAAATTCATTAATAATTTTGATTAATGATTATTTAAATTAATTAATCATTTTAACTAATGATGTTTAAAATTAATTAATCTTTATGATGAATGAGATTTGGACTTAATTAATCATTTTAAGTAATGATATTTGAATTTAATTATTGATACTTGAAAATTAATAATCATTTTAATAAATGATATTTAAAAGTAATTAATTAATTAACTAATGATATTTGATTTTAATTAATCATCCTAATTTCTGATATTGAATGTAATTAATCATTATAGTTAATGATGTTTGAAATTTGTTAATCTATTTGATTAATGAGATTTAAATATTAAATAAATCATTTTAGTTAATAATCTTGAACTTTAATTAATCATTTTAATTAATGATTGTTTTAAATTTATTTAATTGTTTTAACTCATGAGTTTTTTTAGCAAGGCTAGCGTGGTTGACTGGTCCCCTACCAGATTTTATTGTAGAGAATAATAAAATAAACATAGCTTAGAATAAAACTCCAAGTCAAAACCACATAGAAGAAAAAACAAGAGAAAACACACACGCAAGGATATAATTGAATTTAGTTAATCATTTTAATTAATGATGGTTTATAGTTAATTAATCATTTTAACAAATGATGTTCTAAATTAATTATTTTAAATAAAGAGGTTGGAATTTAATTAATCCGTTTATTAATGATTATTGGAACTTAATTAATTGTTTTAATTAATGGTATTTAAATTTATTAATCATTTTAATTAATAACGTTTAAGATTAATTATTCATTTAATTAATGATTATTTGAATTCAAAAAATATTTATAATTAATGATATTTAAAGTAAATTAATTCATTTAATAAAAGTGATTATAGTAAATTAACTAAAATAATAGAAGTATTTTAAAGTAAATTAACCGATTTAGTGTTTTAAAGTTAATAAACTGATTTAATAAAGAATTTCAAAGTTAATTTTCCGATGATATAAAAGTGATTTGGAAATAATTAACTATTTTATTTAAAATAATTGATTTACTTATTTAAAAGAGATTATAAATGTGATTAATTATCAACCAGGATAATTAATATTGTTTTAAATTTATAAATAATGGTTCGTAAATGATAAAATCCTTTAAAAGGATTTATTTATAAATAAAGCTATATGTAAATTGTCTAGGGTTTACAGTAAGTAATGTTTTAAGGACACTTGTTTTATATACTTAGTATTATAAGTTTGTCTTTTAAAAAAATAATTTAAAAAATAGTATTTCCAAAGGGTTTTACAAGTATTTGTAATATGGAAATCAAGCACAAGTTCAGTTTTAAAAAGTAAAGTTTGATTCAGTTATGGAAAAGTAATTCCGTAAATGATATTGCTTATACGGAAAGGATCTAGTCATACTTTTAAGGCTAAACATTGGGGCTTGGACTCGTTTCTATATCGAAGGTTAAAAATGATATTAAGGAGATGCTTAGAGGTAAGATTATCTGAACTTGTTTGGCTTCATTTTCAATCGAGAGATATCACGTGTTTGGAATCGACGATTAGTGTTAAATATATAATATTTAATTTCCATATATGATCATTTTATTTATCCCCGATAGTTGATTCATTAATTATCAGATTCAGCTTTCTTCATGATATATTGTCACCTTAAAAACGATTTGCTTTTATTTGAGCTTTGTTGTCCTTTATCGGAAATGACTAAACCAAAGAGCGTGTTTTTAGGGGCCTAGTTATGTAGGGTTGCTCCCATCAGGGTATTTTCACATCTCATCTAGATTTTTGGAGTACCGTTACCTTAAAACGGTTATGATTTAGGTGTGAAATATTCAGATTCTTGGTAAGGTTCGGCGGGGTCCGACTTGGAGTTTCCCGGGTTTTCGAGTATATTTCTAGAGGTATACTTCTTTTAAGGGGGATGCACCCTCATGTTCATTTGTTGGAAATTTTCCTTTCCTTATTTGATTCGAATCTTTGAATATGTTTTTCTTTAATTGCAATAGAAAGAGTCAACCACTCTTCACGGTGTTGAATTATCAGTTTTGTCCATTCTATCATGTTTGGATTGTTATCCTATTTTATCCATTCTGTCTAGTTTGGATTTTTTTCAGATTATTTCCATTCTTTCAAGTCTTATTTTTAATACTATTTTCTATATATGGATGTTATTCTTATAAGGTAAAACCCCGTTCCGCATTAGCAGGGTAGTCTCATTGAACTTTTATATGTTCCCCATTATTTGAGTTGTGACGCCCCACCTCTATACCCACACTAGCCAAGAACACTACGGTGTAGAGTTGTCAACTAGCACGGAGAATAAGGCTGTTGAGAGCGACCATCGACTTCTCCCCTAGGGATTTACTACTCTGACTTTTGGCTGACCTTTTAGATTAGCAGTTTTTGTCGTTTACACTTGAGATATAGACTCATAGATGTATTCTTTTGTATAGCACGTGTTGCTATTCTTTTGTATTATTGTGGATCTTTTTGACCACTACTCTAGTGTACACTTTCATGTGTTAGTTATATATTCAGATCTTCTTCCGCCTTTGTGATATGGATGTCTGTGACTGATTTGTGTTATGCTTATTTCTATGTTTGTTTCCGAAGATTATTATAGCCACAGTGTGATAAGAAATCACGTGGATGGTCGCTTCTCAACAGCCTTATTCTCCGTGCTAGTTGACAACTCTACACCGTAGTGTTCTCGGCTAGTGTGGGTATAGAGGTGGGGCGTCACATGAGTTTTCTCAAGTTGGTATTTCCAGACTGGTCCGGGTGTTATTTTGTTATAATGCTTGGGTCAGACTAGGTATTATCATAGGTCGGCTTGATGTTATGGAGATCTTGAAGAGGACCTGGAGGTTCACTGATCATAGTGTTTTATTTTTCGCTATATTATATAATATCCATATCAACAATTGTAAGGTTAGGATTTTATAACTGTCCAGCTGATAAGGTTTGTTTTCAACTCTGATATACTTTGTATTTTTGGGGGTGATTTTTTACTAACCTTATTATATTATATATTGTCAATTCTGCTTTGAGATTTTGATTTTTCTCTATTCTTTTTTATTTTATTTTTATTTAGCCTACTGCGCTTTTGTCTATTGGATGCTCGATATTTGGATACAGTGGTAGTATTAGGCGTCGACTTTTGATGTTCAAAATGGCAGGTCGTTACAACATCGTATCAGAGCTGAAGGTCAAGCGAGAACCTTGGTTCGGTAGGGTCTGGCTCATTAGAGATAGGGTAAGCGACACCCTAAAATGAGTTTGAGAGTATTATATATATAAGAGTGTATTTGTTGATGTTATAAAAATGTATTATGTTAATTGGTCTATTGAGTTTTTATGAATTCTGGTTAAGACGTGGGTCGCCATGGTATTGATTGGGATTTCTAAACACTGGAACAAGGCCAACGGACATGGTATGGATTTTTTTTGCAAATTTGGCAAATGAAATATTTTCCTATGATTATATTTTTTTTGCAAGGCAAGCCGGTTTTAATCGGACCGTCCACTTTTTATTACGAACGTAATAAAAACTTTAGATACAGGAGTTAGGTAAAACACCTTAACTGCTAAGAAAGGAAAATAGAGCACTGGAGTGTGACGAACCTGTCACAACTACAAAAAACGCCTAGACTATGACTCCTCCGTAGAGGTAGAAGCACCAACATCCACAATCACATGGGGAGAAACTAAAGGGGCATTCCCAAAAAGACCAGCAAAGGGGCGGAATAGCCGTGCAAGACATAGATCATAAACCACAACATCAGAAGAGTAAATGAAAGAACGATCCCAAGTAGAATCCGCAAGCAAGATAGAATTCAGTTCCGCATACGGACCATCCAAATCGAGAACTAAGGAGTCACCAGAAGGCCTGTAATAAAGGCAACGAAGATCCAAATGTTCATCAGAAACAAATCAAAAGTAGGAGTCATCTAAGGGGTTCAATCTCTTATCAGAAATATGATCAACCCGACATCTCTCAGACTCATCCCAAACAACTGGCAAACGAGGCGGAACAGGTACCGGAATAGGAACCGCAGAAATATCAGAAGGAGCCACAAAAGATGGAGGGGAATCAGGCTGAGCAGTACCTGGATCCGGATCCGGGACATATAAAGGAGGCACAGCAGGAGGAGAAACCTGAGAAGAAACCTTAGGAACCCATTTCCTGAGCGGAGGCCGAGGAAGAGGGATCTTAGGAGTAGCCATAGTAACAACAGAATGCGGGCAGGCGATAGCCAGGTGGCCAAAGGAGTGACAGGAGGAACAAATATCTGGAACCTAACCATAGAGAACACGGACTTCCACAACGTGCCCAAAAGCTAGCTGAACAGGTATAGAGGAAGGGAGGGGCTTAGAAGGGGAAATCTCAATCAGATCCTTAGCGAACATCAATTTTTCTCGTGCAACCGTATTAGAGTCAAAACATTTCAATTTACCTACATTACAAGCTAGCCAATTCAAACCAAGCAAAGGATGAAGAGCAGAGGGAACATGGAAAAAGTAAACCTAAACGGGAATGGAGAGGACTTGCTCTCGAGCATAAGCAACTGTCGGTGACCAAGGAGTAATAATAAAAGGTTGCCCACCAAAGAAAGAAGGCTCGGCCTCAAGAACACAACAGTGGTCGTCGGCGGAGGAGAAAAAAAGGAAATACATGGAGTCAATCAGCCTAATACGAAGGTCGCCACGAAGCCTCCGTGCCCTACGACAAACCGAAGCCGCATCGTGCTGGCGATGAAAATGGTCAAGAAAGAAACTAACCAGTAAGCAGACTAATAATCCAAACCAGTTTGCATAACAATGGAAGGAGGGATCATCACTCCATTAACCTCAACAATTTCAAATTCAATAGGGTCGTAATCACCCTCATTACGGGGCAATGAAGTAAAAACGGAAGACCAAGATTTCGTACAGGCGGTCAGAGAAGGAGCTTCAGGACCAGAAGGCTCCACAACAAAGGTTTTAACAGCAGCGGCAGCTTGGAAAGGATCAACAGAACCCGTTTCAACGAGAATGGGAGCACAATTCTCATCAGCATTTAGACAAACACCATGGGGCATGGTGCAAAACTCGCACAATCAGTTGCAATAACGTGCATCTCGCGGCCAGTCAAACGACACCCCACATCGACATCACAAGAAACATCAATTTCAGACCCCTTCGGCTGCAAACCACCAAAAACAATTTAACTAACATTACCAAGCAAGGGAGATGAAGCCACTGACCCTGGGCTAGAGCAAACAATAGCAGCGTGGGATGAAGGTACAGCGGGCAGGGGAGGATATTCAAAGACAAACAGAATTGGAGGCATAGGGCTCGTCTACATCGGAGGCACGCCCTTAAAAAATTTACCAGATCTGGTGGAGGATGGCGAAGAGGACAATGGATTTGGGAGGAGGGGAAGGGGAAGCGAAGTAGGCATGGAGTCGGCGGGGAGGAGGATGGAAGCGAACGGATGAAAGCAGGAATATCGAACGGAGCTTATTCACGATGGAACAAGAGCGAAAGCAGGCATTGAGACGCCATTTTTAATTCACGATGGAACAAGAAAATTCCTATGATTATATTTTATATATATAAAGGAATAATTTTCATTACTTTATATAGCTATAGAGTATTTTTGTTTGAATGTGATAATATTTATTTGTTATCACTATTGTTTGATCGGTCTTGCTCAATTAAATTAGGAGCATTAAGTGTCATTGGTTGATTATTTTTGTTTGGCTTATTTATAAGCAATTTTTTGTTTGAATTTATAAGCGAACCACTTATGAATTAATTTTCACAATTTTACTATAAGGCGTTTGGAGAAAATGTTAAGTTAAAATTCACCTTTACAATAATGGTGAGTTAAAAATAAAATTTTAATAAAAGCTGTTTAATATAATCTAGATGATAGGAGAAGACCTTTAAAGAATAGATATTTGAGAAAATTTTGTTCTAACAAAGAAGAGATATTATAATATAAGATGATTTTTATATAAAGGAAATTTAAAATAAATTTAGTGTATAAAATGTGTTTAAAAAAAAGATTTTGAGAAATGAAATAGTAATATTTTTGGAATTAATTGAAAGTAAAAATATTTTCAAAAGTAAGATTTTAAATGGAATATATTTTCTTTGGGATAATTCAATGGAAATCGTGTCAGTTAGTTCTATGGTAATCTGAATAATCTTTCAAGTGATAATTAGATGTTTGCCTAGGCGAACGTTGTAAAGTACTTAGTAAATTATTCTCTTTATCAATATGCGATCGAAATGAGTTCAAATTTGAATGAACCCAAAAGTGAGTTTTAGTAAATAAATCGTTTGAATTTATTTCATATAAAAATTATGTAGTATGCTTTCAAAATGAGCTTTTAAAATTAAAACCGAGTATTTGATTTTTAAGTTCCCTAAAAGGGAATTGGTTTGAAAATAAAAAGTGTTTCTGTTAAATAAGATTTTACCTTTAGTAGATAAATAGGTATAATTCAACACAGGTTTAAATTGGATAGGAAGGTTTTCATAAACATTGTTTGATTTAAACAATATAATTATTTAAAACATCTAAGTAGTGTAAACTGTTTGTAGTTTTAGGTCAATCTAAAAACATCATCCATTTAAACACTCTAAGCTAAAAGGTCGAGAAGTTGACTCAATTTTAAGGAACCATAGTTTGGTTTGATCCCTATCTAGATCTTTGAAAAAGTAAAATAAAAGTTATATGTACTCTTAGGACATAGAGGAGTATTATACTAATAAATAAAATGAAGTAACTTTTTATTTGATGTTTTTAAAGAAATATCTTTATAAAATATTTTTAAAACTTAAGTGAAAATTTATAAAATAATTCATAAATTATTTTAGTATTGAATAAAATGCTAAGTGGAAATTTAAGCGATTTAGGAAAAAAATTAATCTAGTTAAGAAACTAATAAATTTAGAGTATAACTACCATTTTGTCTAAGTGAGCTTGGACAATACTCTAAGCAACAACCAAAGGCTAATGAGAAAATGGTATGCTTAGATAATTATCGATATTTTTGGGTAATAAAGGAAGTTTTGAACCTAAGTTGAGGTTTTTTTGTTAGTCATTTGACATTTTGAAAACAGTGTTAAGTGATTGGTCTTCCCTTATGGAATTTGATTGATTGACTGATAGTGTTGGTTTGTTCCTATACAGAATTTGATTCAGTCTGACTGAATTTGATTGACTTATCGTGTGATTTTATATATAATCGTTTATAAAGTTTAAATTTATAGACAAAGTATTTTGAATTGTTGTTATTAGGACCTAAATCTTGGTGATTTCGAAAAAATATTTTGAATATTTTGGAAAAGGAATAATATTTACCTACTCTAGTTGATGTTTTTGGAGGAACCGGAATATCACCGATTGCTCCATGTTATTTTGATTCTAGAGTTTCACCATACTTTATTAGGAGAAATTCCCCCTTGTCATTTTTATTTTTTGATCTTTGGTTTAATTCCCATTTGAGAAATTTGAAAATATATTTTTGAATATAAAACCCGCGCACTGAGATCTAAATTTATCATTTAAAATAATCGGATGCATATCACATATTACAGAATACCATCTGAATTGTGTTGCATATGGTTGTGATATTGTTGTTGGGTGCGTGTAGCTATATTTTAAACTAGATATGCATGTAGGTTTATATCAGACTAGTTTTCACATGTAGAGTTACATCATATTGCTTTTTGTCAGCCTGATTACTCATTTGGATTGTTAAGTACAAGTAAGCAAGAGATTTCTACCCGACTTCTTACGCACCTGCAATTGCATCAAGATAATAAACAACTTGTAAAATATAAAACAAATGCAAAAAGGTATGTAATGAATTTAGAAATTTGAGTTGATTGAAGATTTCTAGTTTTGATTATGGAAAGCCACTTGGCTTTTGTTTTCTTTGGTTAGATTAGAGCATGTGGAGATAATTTATAGTCATTTTGATCGAGCCGCGCAAAGGAGACGCCGTGCGAAATTTCTGTGAAATTTTGAGATTTAATCGAGAAGTTTGATAATTCATTTTAATTAATAGTTTTAAACCTAAATGTTTTGAAACATTTTCTTTCTTGAGAATTATGGGAATGAAATTCTTTTAAGGGGGAGAATGCAATAACCTAAAATTTTGGTTATTTGATTTTAAATGTTTAATTAATTTTAAATATTTAAATAATTGATTTTTGGAATTTAACAACCTGAATTCAAATATTGTGATCCTTCTTAAATATTTGAATTATAAATTAATCATTAGTTAGATGGATTTAGTAATCTTATTTAACTCCTTTTAATTAGTACATAATATTGATGAATTCAATTTTAAATCTATTTCCAAAACTAATAGGATTGAAAATAGAAAATGGTATCTAAATTTATGAAATTATTATTTCGAGTTGCTGTCTCGGATTTTGACGAAACCAATGCCATTAGATTCAGAATAATAAATGGTTGTATGTTGTCAAGTTTCGTAACGATCAGTCGTACGTTTGATCGTGCGAGCTCGAAACACCTAGAAATTAATATTAAATATAATTCGATTTAAAAAAAGATAACTTTCGTTTGCTTTGGAAGTAGGTCCCAAAAATAGTTCCATTGGATTTTAAATAAGGGTATTTATTATAGAACGCCAATCGGCACACTTTGATTAGAGTTCAAGATTTTTGTATATGTAATGTCAAATATTTTCGAGTGAAATGCAAACAACTTTTCCAATTTAACCCCATACCCCATTAAATCAGGCCCATACTCCCCTCACCTATCCCATACTTTTCTCCTCCCTATGAAAACAATGCTTGTAACATGACTTGAAAAACTTCCTCTTACAAAACTAAAACTTTAAAAATCTATAACTAAGAATCCAACGGCCTATGTCATTCGAAGCCTCCAAAGGATGATCTAGGGGATAGTGCCATCATGAAAGTTGTGTTCCTCGATGAGTTAAAGATGATGTCTGGATGGATCATGCTAATTCGTGGCACGACAGCGAAAAAAGGTGTTTGAATAAGGACGACTCGTTTTGTTCGCTCTCGACCTATAAGTGATGGGAGGAGGCGATGCTGGTGGCATTGGGGACGTCTGGGGTAGAGCTACCCACAATGGTGGAGCTGCGACATCAAATTGCCTAAGGATGCGACGTTAAATCGCCTAAGAACGCGGTGGCGCTTGCATTGAATGTCGACGTCAAGGTTGTTTGAAATGCGATCTTGATTTTGAATGATCGAGATTAGGTTATGTTAATTAGCAAGTTAATGATGTAATTAATGTTAATTATATTATTTAATTTCTAAATCTTATAAACCCAATAACTTATCCATGCTAGGTCCTAATTGAATGCGGCGAGTCATGTAGGTCTTAATGACAATGTCTACGTTATGGAATTGGATTGAACGAGATTAGAGCTTGTAGAATTTCAAGCTAAATTAAATGTTCGTTTGATTTTTGTTCAGAACGGAATGATTCGAGGATAACTGCAAATTTCTATGCATTCAACTCATATTCAATTTTACTATATCCTATCTATGTTGCTATATACTATTATTGATTGCGTAGATGTTAGTTAAATTGTTTGATTGATTGGTTGAATTTCCATTTGAAAAATAGATGACATATTAATTTGATTGTTATGAACCCATATGATTATACATATTATCCGTAACTGTAACAATCCCGTTTTTAAGTCAAATTTAAATTGGGAATTTATATAATTTTTGGAATTAAATTGTGAATTAGTTTGGAATTTTCCATAATAAACAAGGTATGTGCTTTGTTATATATATATGTGTGTGTATATGTATATGTATATGTATAAATACATTGTGAATAGAATTTGAATTTGGAATTCAAAAATAGAATATCTTGAAAATAAATTGGATTTAAAACTCTATATTTTAAAATTAATTTGTTTTCTATTATATATATGTATATATATTGAAATTTGGAAGTTATGTTTTGAATTCAATATAATAATTTTCTAAAAATTAATTAAAGTTAAAATTGAACATTTTCAACACTAGTATTTATTTACATAAACTTAAGTATAATAACTTAAGTTGAATTTTAAATTTACACATAACTAAATGTAATTTGTGTATATATATACACATTTAAAACACAACACATATTAATATAAAGATAATATATAATTAATTAATTAAAAAATGGGTTTAAACATAGAAATATATGCTTATAACACTTGTAAGATAATTACAACATGAATTAACAAGTGTAAGCTTATCATTATATGCAATTACATGTGTAATCTTGAGATAATTTGTATTAACAAATGGCAAATATGTTTCTTTTAAATTTAATTACATTAATAACATGTATTAGAAAAACCTGGTCATTTTGAATTTCATTCCAACTCTCTCTTCGTTCAAAAAGAAACTAAAACCTGAAATGAAAAATCAAACAAAAATCAAAAGTTCATTCAAATCAAATAGCAGATCATCTCAAATTTGGAAATCGAACTCAAAATCAAAACAGTAAAACTGTTTTCTAACCTGAAGCATTTCAAAACAAAGTGGAAGATCAAATTCAAGTTTCCAATCAAAACGTTTTCCAGTTTTCAAAAGTAAGATTCAAGATCAAACATTAAGCAAATACAAATCAAGTTTTCCAGTTTCAATTTCAAAATCTATTCCCAGTTTTCATTTAGCTTCTCTGTCCTCTGTTCATCATTAACAGGTGAATAAAATATCCTTTAAATGCTTAGATCTGTTTATACATTTTGGTATTTGAGATTGATACGTGAAGTTTGTTGTGAAAGATGTTTATATAGGTGTTAAAAATGCCTGCTTGTCTATATATAAATGTGCACATGCCTGTGCATGACTGTGTGTGTATATATATATATATATATATATATATATATATATATATATATATATATATTTAATATACGGGCACAAGAGCACTTAAATAAAAAAATTCACATCTCTTTATACAATCTATTTTGGGTTATGACCTCTGAATAAAAAATGTTCGTATGTGTGTAACATCATTTTTAAAAATAGATTCAATTAAAAATAATTAGTAAATATTTTGAAATATAGAAATTACAGTGAAAACTTTTAAATTAGGAAAAATCGATGATTTTAATTTAATGATTTGACTTCACAATCTAATTCATATTGGAAAATGATGAATTTAGATATAGAAATCATGATTTTTAGCATTGTGAATTAGGAGAATTCTCAAGATGACCAGTTTTTGGTTTGTCGTCAAATTCTGACAATCGGCGGTGAGTTATACATTGTGCTCGACACTGGAGATAGCTAGAGTGATGGAGATGGGAGGAAAAATGCTCAGAGATTTGATCGATCATCGTGGAGGTGGTGAGGCGTTGATTTAGGGTCTTACGATCTAGTTTGGGCTTGTGCGACGTTGTGGCTGAACATGAAGTGATCGCACCAGGGAGGATCGATGTGTAAGGATGTTTACGTAGCTCTGGGTTGACTGACATGGATTTAGATGGTCTGAGGCGGCGGGTCGAGGAGGATTTGGATGATCTGTTTAGTTCCAGGTGGAAGCAGATATGCTCAAACCCGATTTCGTGAATGTCTTATGATTTGGTGGTCAGAATCAAGTATGGTGATCAAAGATGACTTGCCAATGACGACGACGATGGATAGAGGGTCGTTGATCGACCATGCACATATACACATGTCAGTATGAGTGAGTTTGGGAAGAAGGACTTTGCCTTGGGTTGGGTCTTGGGGTTTTGGTTTGTTGGTTCGAGATTGCTACCGGGTTGTTCGCGTGAGTATTATATGTTTTAACAGTTTAAAGTTTTAAACATAGCAAAGAGAAAAAAAGGAGTTGACTCGAAGGTTTGCTCGGGAAAAACTGGTTTCGGCTCGGGTAAGAACTCGAGTTAGTCTCGAGTCCGAGTTCTTAAATTTTTAAATAAACCAATTTTTTCAAATTTAAATTAAATCAAGATTAAACCCTTTTCTTTGATTAATTCTTGTAAAATAATAATGTTTATTTTTTAAGTTTTGAACTAGTTATGGGTTTAAAAATATTTTCATTTATCAAGTTTAAAGTATTTTAATATATATCCTTTATTTTAAATCAATTCTTAAAATTTATTTTAAATAAATATAATATTATAATTAAGAATTTAATTTAGAAGATTGAATGTTTTTAATTTAAAAAATTAACTTAAAGGTTATAAGTTAGATTATATATTAATGATAATTTGTTTCAAAAGGTTTATTTAATAAGATTTAAATACCGAAATCAAGAAATTAATTAGGAAAAATGGTTTATCTTTTGATTAATAACGGTCTCGAGTAATTTCTTAATGTAAATAATTTGAAAGATGATGATAATTACTTAATGTAATTAATTAACTATTGATTAATTAACGTGATTAACTAAAGGTTAATTAATCAATTGATTATAGAATAATTAATTAATTAAAGGGTGATTAATTAATGATGAGTAATTAAAAGATAATTACTTAATGAAACTAATTAAGTATAATTACTTAATTTAAATAATAAAGAATATTACTTAATGTAATTATGGGATAATTACTTAGTGTAATTACATTAAGGGATAATTTGTAATTAAAGGTTAATTGATTGGAGATTAATTAATTTATGATTTAAGTGTCATTTATTTAATGAAATTAATTAATTAAGGGTAATTAATTACTTAAAGATAATTACATTAGTAATTAATGAAAATTAGTTAATGATTAAAGGTTGATTAATCAAGTGATTAAAGGATAATTAGTTAATATAAGTAATTAAAAGATAATTTGTAATTAAAGGTTAATTAATAATTAAGGGTTAATCACTTAATAATTAAAGGTTAATTTATTTAATTAGAGGTTGATTAATTAATGTAATTAATTGAGGGTTAATTAATTATGTAATTAACTTAAGGTAAATTTATTTATGTGATTAATTAAGGGATAATTAATTAATTAAGGATAATTAGTTAAGATGGGTAATTAAGGTTGATTAATTAATTTCATTAATTAATCTATATAATAATAAATGAATTGGGTAATTAATTCACAAGTAATTAATTTAATTGGAAAAATTGAATTAATTAGGAATGAAACAATTAATTGATCTTGCTTATGGATGATTGGATTATATTGAATGCCTTGAATTATTTGATACCTCTGATGTGTGACAATCTGTGATATGATTATTTTGGATTAAGCTGTGAACTGTGATTTATTTATCTGTGTTGAATTTACTTGTTTATCTATGAGTGAAAGATAAGCGTTATAGGGTTATCCCACTTATCGATATTGTTGTGCTTGAATTTATGATGGTTGATTGCTGCCTGTGAAACCCCTGGACTACACACATCATACACACAAATATGGATTTCTGGTTAAGTCAAGGGTTTTTGAATTTAATATTATTTTATTCAAAATGGTAAAAGAATTTCAAAGTTGAATTTTGAATCCAAAATGGTTTGGAAGTGAAATTAGGTTTAATATGAAAGGAGTTTTGAAGTTAAAATTATTTTGAATGGCTTGTTAAAGTTTTGAAATTAAAATAATTTAATTTGAATTTGAATTCAAGATTTTAAAGTTGAATTCTATATACATAAATATTTGAAAACTATGGTTTAAAGGTTTATACAGGTTATAAATTGTATATATATGGATTTTAAACCATTTTTCAAGTATTTTAAATGAATTATTTTGGGATTTGAATTTAACTCAAAACAGAACATGCCGAGGATATGGCAGTTCGCTGATTTTCCGATTTATACTTTAAAAGGCTATTTTAATCGGATTTTTCCGAAAACAAAAGACCTTTGTTTCAAATAATAACGGCTTTCACATAAAGAAAGGATTTCCAGTTTTGTTGAAAGAATTTCAAGTTATGGGTGAATCAAAATGGAAATAGTTTTGAAAGCTATGAATGAATCTTTGCTAAAGATTTGATAAATCTTGATTCAAATTGAAGAGGATCTTAAAGGTGTATCTTTTGTTTAAAGGATTTGTTTAACCATTCAAAAGGAAAGGTTTTGGCCAAAAAGTTGTGACTTAACTAAGATCCCAATACATTCATATGCTTTTTAAAATAAGCTCTTATTATTCGATTTAGCCGAGGGAGGACTTTATGTCATATAACCCATTCCGAATAATGATACGACGAATTGGATAACATTTGAAGACGGTGGTGAAGACCGGGTATTTTCGAAAGCGAAAGGATTACTTGTTGAATGTCTCTGCACTGAATGGCCTCGGTATAGAGATTTTGATTACCCTATGTGATAGGGAGTCCGGACGTGATTAGGGAGTATCCGGATTTGCAAGGACTTCTTTAGAACTGCCTTCGGTTCTATTCAGACACATGATGGACTTGTATGGATGCATGTTTGATGTTACACTTTGAGATATAAAGATGGTTTCTATCAAATACATTTCTGTTTGGTGGCGGAGAATTTATTCTCCCAGCTTAACACTCTACTCTGTGACGTACGAGCTCAGAGGTTATGTAATAGATGGTTACTAGTGATATATTCGCAATTTGGTAATGTAGCATGCTAAGTGCTGATCATTGGTTGATCGAAGCATGGCTTTTGTGAAAAGCGTAGCTCTGTAGGACGAGACTTTATCGAACCCCACACCCTGGAAATAGTCGAAAGAGGAAGGATGCTGCAAGGTTACGGGGGTCATGGTATGGAGCCCAGATACTTAACTTATGTGGTTGTTGGAATTTTGTTGTTGTTGGTGCCTCGGAAAAGGTCGGTGACGACCAGGGAATGGCATACTCGTGACAGTTAGTTATCTAGTTGCAGAGGTAACCCGGCCTTGTGTTGGTAGAGAGCTGGTTAAGTTCTCGGGGCGTTCCTCTAGAGCCGTACCCATTCGTAAAGGAAGTTCCTTAGACTTGGCCATTTATTGGAAATCCAATCACCCAATACGAGCCTTGTATGATTTTAGTTGTAGAACCTGCCATCTAACATGGTAGCTATAGTAGGCATACTATAATGGTACGTATGCTAGCTAAGATTTATATTATACTTTCAAAATGTTTTCTACACTATGCACTAATAATAATATCAAAAGGATTTTCACGTATCAAGCATGTTTGACTATCATAAAGAGAAATCTCCTCCAATTGTGCGATTGCATTGCGCATATGGCGGGGGGCCTTATAGTAGTTTCATTTTCCAAAAAGCATAGCTAATTTCTTTCTATTTCATTTCGTTTTTTTATTTAAACAACTGTTTTTGTTTTCTCACACCAGTCCCATGACTGACCTGGAGTTTATTGTTCCCTTTCTAAACTCTGGATTTCCATAATTTTCCACACGGGTAGCTTAGAGTCACGTTATCAGATAATCAGCTTGTAGGTGTAGCTTTTGGCAATCTTCGAAGTCTGTGGATTTGGCAATCGCATTTAGGCACCGGTTTTGCTATATTGCAACATGATGGTGATTTGAGCTTTTGGTTTGAAGTCTTTGGAGCTTTGGCAATGGTGTTGCAGTCAGTTGGAGTATCTATCTCTCTTTCTCTCTTGAAGACTTCTGTATATTTCTTTCCGCTATTGTGTTTTGACTCTGATATATACATATATTTCATTTGTATCAGATTGTTGTATCCATTTGCGTATCAATAAAAGTCCATTTTGTTTCCACTGTGTTGTTATCACCTAATATTGTTATAAGCTTTGAGGAACCAGACTCAACGTTTGAATCTGCGGCATTCGAATACGGGTGATTTACTTGATGTCGATTTTCGAAGTTCGAGTCCAGGTCATTATAGTGGTATCAGAGCTAAAGGTTGAGTAAGAACTTTAGCTTTTAGACTATAACGCATTAGGTGGCTCATTAGAGATAGAGTTATAAATAACCTAGAATGAGTATATCCCAAAGGTATCTTGTTCGTGTGCCTCAGTTAATTCTGTTTTTATTCACTGTGAGAATGAGTGCAAGAAGAGGATGAGATAGGGGACAAGGGAGTACCACTACAAATGGTCGATACCCTGTAACAATAGGGAAAAACTTTTTCCCTCAATATCTTTTGATCATCGTCCAATTTCAATTCTTTTGATGGCTTCCTGGCAGCTACAAGAAAAAGCTTTGGTGTCGGGGTGGCCCTGCGAATCTTTGTTTACATTGTCAAAAGGTTCCTATTTCATATTCTCTTCATGAGTTTTCTATCAGCTTTTCGTTTTTTAACTTTAATGAATTTGAAATTTTAATTGAAATAAATTGGTTAACGGAATATAAAGCTAAATTAAATGTACAATTTCGGTCAAAACCAAACTTGTAAAATTTGTTATGATTTTTTGTGAGGATCCAATTCCAAAGAGGGACAAGCTAGTGTATACTTTGAAGTATTCCGACCTGGGTTTAGAATCCATTTGTCTGTTTTTCTTTTGGGTCTCGATACATTCTACAAATGGTTAGTTATCTCTTCGAACTAACCAATGCCCCTGCATATTTTGTCGACCTGATGACCCAAGTATTTCGTAAAGTATTGAATAAGTTCGTTTTTATTGTTGATATTCTGATTTGGTAAGCCAAATATAGAATAGATATTTCAGCTTGATTTGATAAACCATTTCTCTATCTTTCTATGTTCTTTTTGTCTTCTTATCTAGCAAATTTCGGGGACGAAATTTTATTAAGGGTGAATCTATAATGATCCCTTTTTAAGTCAAATTTAAATTGGTAATTTATATAATTATTGGAATTAATTTGGAATTTTCCAAAATAAATAAGATATGTACTTTGTTTTATATATATATATATATGTATGTATGTATGTATGTATAAATACATTGTGAATAGAATTTGGAATTCAAAAATAAAATATCTTAAAAATAAATTGGACTTAAAACTCTATATTTTAAAATTAATTTGTTTTCTAATATATATATATATATATATGTATATATATTGAAATTTGGATGTTATGTTTTGAATTCATTGTAATAATTTTCTAAAAATTAATTAAAGTTAAAATTGAACATTTTCAACATGAGTATTTATTTATATAAACATAAGTATAATGACTTAAGTTGAATGTCAAATTTACACATAACTAAATGTAATTTGTATACACATATACATATACATTTAAAACATAATACATACAAGTATAAAGACAATACATAATCAACTAATTAAAAAAGGGTTTAAACATAAAAATATATGCCTATAACACTTGTAAAATAATTACAACATGAATTAACAAGTGTAAGCTTATCATTATATGCAATTACATGAGTAAGCTTGAGATAACTTGTATTAACAAATGGAAAATATGTTTCTTTTAAATTTAATTATATTAATAACATGTATTAGAGTAACCTGGTCATTTTGAATTTCAGTTCAAACTCTCTCTTCCTTCAAAATGAAACTAAAACCTGAAATGAAAAATCAAATAAAAATCAAAAGATCATTCAAATCAAATAGCAGATCATCTCAAATCTGGAAATCAAAATCAAAATCAAAACAGTAAAACTGTTTTCAAACCTAAAGCATTTCAAAACAAAGTGGCAGATCAAATTCAAGTTTCCAATCAAGTTGTTTTCCAGTTTTCAAAAGCAAGATTCAAGATCAAGCATTAAGCAAATACAAATCAAGTTTTCCCGTTTCAGGTTCAAAATCTATTCCCAGCTTTCATGAAGCTTCTCTGTCCTTTGTTCATCATTAATAGGTGAGTAAACTATCCTTTAAATGCTTAGATCTGTTTATACATCTTGGCATTTGAGATTGATACGTGAAGTTTGTTGTGATAGATGTTTTTATAGGTGTTAAAAATGCATGCTTGTCTATATATAAATGTGTATATGCCTATGCATGACTGTGTATACGTATATTTAATATACGGGCTCAAGAACGCTTAAGAAAAAAAATTCACATCTCTTTATACAATTTGATTTAGGTTATGATCTCTGAATAAAAAATGTTTGTATGTGTGTAACATCATTTTTAAAAATAGATTCAAGTAAAAACAATTAGTAAATACTTTGAAATATAGAAATTGCAGTGAAAACTTTTAAATCAGGAAAAATCGATGATTTTAATTTAATGATTTGACTTCATAATCTTATTCGCATTGGCAAATGATGAATTTAGATATAGAAATCATGATTTTTAGCATTGTGAAATAGGAGAATTCTCAAGATGACCAGTTTTTCGTCAAATTCTGATAATCGATGGCGAGTTATATGCCATGCTCGATACTAAAGGTAGCTAGAGTGATGGGGATGGGTGGAAAAATGGTCAGAGATTTGGTCAATCACCGTGGAGATGGTGAGGCGTCCATTTAGGGTTGTACGATCTAGTTTGGTCGATGTTGTTCATCGGGTTCGTGCGACGTTGTGGGTGAACTGGAAGAGATCACACCAGGGGGGATCAATGTGTGAAGATGTGACGCAGCTCTGGGTTGACTGGAGTGGATCAGATGGTCTGAGGCAGCAGGTCGAGGAGGATTTGGATGATCTGTTTAGTTCCAGGTGGAAGCTGATATGGTCAAACCCGATTTCGTGAATTCCTTATGATTTTGTTGGTCGGAATCGAGTACGGTGATCGAAGATGACTTGGTAGTGATGGCAATGATGGACAGAGCGTCCTTGATCGACCGTGCATGTATACGCGTGTCAGTATCAGTGAGTTTGGGAAGAAGGACTTTGTCTTGGGTTGGATCTCAAGTTTTTGGTTTGTTGGCTCGAGATTGCTACTGGGTTGTTCGCGTAAGTATTATATGTTTCAACGGTTTAAAAGTTTTAAACATAGCAAAGAAAAATAAAGGGACTTGACTCGAAGGTTTGCTCAGGGAAAACTAGTTAGGCTCGGGTAAGGACTCGAGTTAGTCTTGGGTCTGAGTTCTTGAATTTTTAAATAAACCAAGTTTTTCAAATTTAAATTAAATCAAGATTAAACCCTTTTCTTTGATTAATTATTGTAAAATAATAAATGTTGTTTTTAAATTTTGAATCAGTTAAGGTTTAAAAATATTTTAATTTATCAAGTTTGAAGTATTTTAATATATATATCCTTTATTTTAAATTAATTCTTAAAATTTATTTTAAATAAATATAATAGTATAACTAAGAAGTAAATTTAGAATGAATGTTTTTAATTAAAAAAATTAACTTAAAGGTTTTAACTTAGATTATATATTAATGATAATTTGTTTCAAAAGATTTATTTAATAAGACTTAAATATTGAAATCAAGAAATTAAATAAGAAAAATGGTTTATCTTCTGATTAATAAGGGTCTTGAGTAATTTGTTAATGTAAATAATTTAGAAGATGATGATAATTACTTAATATAATTAGTTAATGATTGATTAATTAATGTAAATAATTAAAGGTTAATTAATCAACTGATTATAGAATAATTACTTAATTAAAGGGTGATTAATTAATGATAAGTAATTAAAAGATAATTACTTAATGAAAGTAATTAAGTATAATTACTTAATGTAATTAATAAAAGATTATTACTTAATGTAATTAAGGGATGATTACTTAGTGTAATTACATTAAAGGATAATTTGTAATTGAAGGTTAATTGATAGAGATTAATTAATTTACGATTTAAGGGTCATTTATTTAATGCAACTAATTAACTAAGGGTAATTTATTACTTAAAGATAATTACTGAATGAAAGTAATTAACGAAAATTGATTGATGATTAAAGGTTGATTATTCAAGTGATTAAAGGATAATTACTTAATATAAGTAATTAAAAGATAATTTGTAACTAAACGTTAATTAATAATTAAGGGTGAATCACTTAATAATTAAAGGTTAATTTATTTAATTAGAGGATGATTAATTAATGTAATTAACCGAGGGTTAATTAATTATGTAATTAACTTAAGGTAAATTATTTATATGATAAATTAAGGGATAATTAATTAATTAATGACAATTAATTAAGATGGGTAACTAACGTTGATTAATTAATTTTATTAATTAATTTATATAATAACCAATGGTTTGAAATTAATAAATGGATTGGGTAATTAATTTAATTGGAAACTAAATTGAATTAATTAGGAATTAAACAACTAATTGATCTTGCTTATGGATGATTGGATTATATTAAATGCCTTGAATTGTTTGATATCTCTGATGTGTAACATTTTGTGGTATGATTATTTTGGATTGAGCTGTGAACTGTGATTTATTTATCTGTGTTGATTTTATTTGTTTATCTGTGAATGAAAGATAAGCGTTATAGGATTATACCGCTTATCGATATTGTTGTGCTTGAATTTATGATGGTTGATTGTTGCCCGTGAAACCCCTGGACTACACACATCATACACACAAATATGGATTTCATGGAAAATTGGTTAAGTCATGGGTTTTTGAATTTAATATTATTTTATTCAAAATGTTAAAAGAATTTCAAAGTTGAATTTTGAATCCAAAATGGGTTGGAAGTGAAGTTGGGTTTAATATGTAAGGAGTTTTAAAGTTAAAATTATTTTGAATGGCTTGTTAAAGTTTTGAAATTAAAATAATTTAATTTGAATTTGAATTCAAGATTTTGAAGTTGAATTCTATTTACATATATATATTTGAAAACTATGGTTTAAAGAGTTATATAGGTTATAATTGTATATATATGGATTTTAAACCATTTTTAAAGTATTTTAAATAAATTATTTTGGGATTTGAATTTAACTCAAAATTGAACTTGCCGAGGATACGGCAGTTCTTTGATTTTCCAATTTATACTTTAAAAGCTATTTTAATTAGATTTTTTCGAAAACAAAAGACCTTTGTTTCAAATAATAACAACTTTCACATAAAGAAAGGATTTCCAGTTTTGTTGAAAGGATTTCAAGTTATGGGTGAATCAAAATGGAAATAGCATTGAAAGCTGTGAATGAATCTTTGCTAAAGATTTGATAAATCTTGATTCAAATTGAAGAGGATCTTAAAGGTGTATCTTTTGTTTAAAAGATTTGTTTAAACCATTTAAAAGGAAAGGTTTTGGGCTAAAAATTGTGACTTAATTAAGATCCCAATATATCCATATGCTTTTTAAAATAAGTGCTCATTATTCGGTTTAGCCAGGGGAGGACTTTATGTCATATAACCCATTCCAAATTAATGATACGAATTGGATAGCATTTGAAGACGGTGGTGAAGACCGGGTATTTTCGAAAGCGAAAGGATTACCTGTCGAATGTCTCTGCACCGAGTGTCCCCGGTATAAAGATTTTGTTTACCCTATGTGATGGGGAGTCCGGACGTGATTAAGGATTATCCAGATTTGTAAGGACTTCTTTTGAAGTGCCTTCAGTTCCATTCAGACCTAAGATGAACTTGTATGGATGTATGTCTGACGTTACACTTTGAGATATAAAGTTAGTTTCTATCAAATTCATTTCTGTTTGGCGGTAGAGAATTTTATTCTCTTAGCTTAACACCCTTCTCTGAGACACAAGAGCTCAGAGGTTATGTAATTGATGGTTACTAGTGATATATTCCCGATTTGGTAATGTGGCATGTTAAGTATTGATCATTGGTTGATCAAAGCATGGCTTTTGTGAAAAGCGTAGCTTTGTGGGATGGGACTTCATCGATCCTCACACCCCAGAAATGGTCGAAGCAGGACGGATGCAGCAAGGTTACGGGGGTCGTGCCCCTTAAGGTATGTGCATTTCCTTCTGGATAAAAAGTGGTATCATGGTATGGAGCCCAGATACTTAACTTATGTGGTTGTTGAAATTTTGTTGCTGTTGGTGCCTCGAAAAACGTCGGTGACGACCAGGGGATGGCATACTCGTGACAGTTATTTACCTAGTTACAGAGGTAACCCAGCTTGTGTTGGTAGAGAGCTGGTTAAGTTCTCGAGGCGTCCCTCTAGAGGCGTACCCATTCAGAAAGGAAGTTGCTTAGCCTTGGCCATTTGTTGGAAATCCAATCACCCAATACGAACCCTGTACGGTTTTAGTTGTAGAACCTGCCATCTAACATGGTAGCTACCGTAGATATACTATAATGGTGCGTATGCTGGCTAAGATTTATATTATACCTTCGAAATCTTTTCTACACCACGTACCAATAATAATATCAAAAGGATCTTCGCGTATCAAGCATGTTTGACTATCATAAGGAGAAATCTCCTCCAATTGTGCGATTGCATTGTATGTGTGGCGGGAGGCCTTATGGTAGTTTCATTTTCCAAAAAGCATAGCGAATTTCTTTTATTTCTTTTTGTTTTTTTGTTTAAAAAACTATCTTTGTTTTCTCACACTAGTCCCATGACTGACCTGGAGTTTATTGTTCCCTTTCTAAACTCTGGGTGTCCATAATTTTCCACACGATCAGCCTAGAGTCAGGTTATTAGATAGTCGGCTAGTAGGTTTAGCTTTCGGCAATCTTCGTAGTCTGTGGATTTGGCAATCGCATTTGGGCACCGAGATTTTTATATTGTAGAATGATGGTTGTTCGAGCTTTTGGTTTGAAGTCTTTGGAGCTTTGGCAATGGTGTTGCAGTCAGTTGGAGTATCTATCTCTCTTGAAGACTTCTATAGATTTCTTTCCACTGTTGTATTTTGACTCTGATGTGTGTGTGTATGTGTATGTATATATTTCATTTGTATCATATTGTTGTATCCATTTGTGTATAAGGAAAAATTCATTTTGTTTCCGCTGTGTTGTTATCACCTAATGTTGTTTTAAGCTTTGACGAACCAGACTCAACGTTTGAATCCACGGCATGCGAATACGAGTGATGTATTTGATGTTGATTTTCGAAGTTCGAGTCCGGGTCGTTATAGTAACCATTGTTTCGCAGGAAATATTTGTAGAGAGACCTTGAGGGTTTTCTCCCCAATGATTATTTATTTACATCCTTATTATGTTATATTGATGTTTAGTTTAAATTAAGCTCGATATTCCATTTAAATTATTTAAATATCGTTATAGCGATTTTTGTAATAACGTCATTTATTGCATATCAATCCATAAACCCTTGTATAGGCGTTTTGAACTTGAGCTTGTATTTTCACAAAATAGTTGTTTGAAATCCATTAATCATTTTGATTAATAAAGATTTAAAATAATTAATCATTTTAACTAATGACATTTAAAATTAATTAATCTTTTTGATTAATGAGATTTTAATTTAATTAATCATTTTAAGTAATGATATTTTAATTTAATTTATGATATTTGAAAATTTATAATCATTTTAATTAATTCATTTCAATTAATCATATTTGATTTAATCAATCATCCTAATTTTTGATAATTCAAAGTAATTAATCATTTTAATTAACGATGTTTGAAATTTGCTAATCTACGTTATTAATGAGATCTAAAGTTTAACTAAGTCTAATAATTTGAACTTTGATTAATCATTTTAATTAACGATTGTTTAAATTTAATTAACTGTTTAAACCAATGATTTTTGAAATTTAGTTAATCATTTTAATTAATGATGGTTTATAGTTAATTAATCATTTTAACAAATGATGTTTTAAATTATTTGTTTTAACTAACGAGGATTGAATTTAATTAGTTGAACTAATTTATGATTATTTGAACTTAATTAATTGTTTTAATCAATGTATTTAAAATTTGTTGATCATTTTAGTTAATGATATTTGAGCTTAATTATTCTTTTAATTAATGATAATTTGAATTTAATAAATCTTTTTAAATAATGATATTCAAAGTAAATTAATAGATTTAATGAAAGCGACTAAAGTAAATTAACTAATATAATGGAAGTTTTTTAAAGTTAATAAACTGATTTAATAAAAAAAATTAAAGTTAATTTACTGATGATATGAAAGTGTTTTGGGAATAGTTAGCTATTTTATTTAACATAATTGATTTGCTTATTTAAAAGAGATTACAAATGCGATTAATTACTTTCATGATAATTAATATTGTTTTAAATTTAAAATAATGGTTTATAAATGAGAAAATCCTTTAAAAGGAATTATTTATCAATAAAGCTAAGTGTAAATTATTTTGGGTTTGTAGTAAAAAATGTTTTAAGGACATTTGCTTTTGACCCCTGTTTCAATACACTTAGTATTATAAGTTTGTCTTTTAAAAGAGCAATTTAATAAAAAAATGTATTTCCAAAGTGTTTTCACTAGTATTTGTAATATAAAAATCAAGCACAGTTTAGTTTTAAAATGTAAAGTTGGATTCGGTTATGGAAAAGTAATTCCATAAACAATATGGCTTATACGAGATGGATCTAGTCATACTTTTAACACTAAACATTGAGGCTTGGTTCTTTATCGAAGGTTAAAAATGTCATCAAGGCGATGCTTAGAGGTAACACTATTTGAACTTGTCTGGCTTTATTTCAAACCGAGAGATAGCATGTGTTTGGAATCGATGAGTAGTGTTAAATATATGATATTTAATTTCTATACAAAATCATTTTAATTATCCCCGATAGATGGTTTATTAATTATCGGATTCAGCTTTCTTCATGGTGTATCACCACCTTAAAAACGATTTGCTGCTCTTTGAGTTTTGTTATCCTTTTTCGGAAATGACTAAAACAACGCGCATGTTTTTGGGGGCGAAGTTATGTGGGGTTGCTCCCATTTGCGTATTTAACATCTCATCTAGATTTTTGGTGTTCCATCACCTTAAAACGGTTATGATTTAGATGTGAAATATTCAGATTCTCGGTAAGGTTTGGCGGGGTCCGACTTGGAGTTCTTGTGGTTTTCAAGTATATTTTTAAAGGTATACTTCTTTTAAGGGGGATGCACCATCTTGGTCATTTTTTGGAAATTTTCCTTTCCTTATTTGTTATTTTGATTCGAATCTTTGAATATGTTTTTCTTTGATTGCAACGGGAAGAGTCAACCACTCTTCGCGGTGTTGAGTTATTGGTTTTATCCATTCTATCAAGTTTAGATAATTAATCTATTTTATCCATTTTGTCTAGTTTGGATTTCGATCAGATTATTTCCATTCTTTCAAGTCTGGTTATTTAATATTATTTATGCCCATTCTTATTTAGATTTATTTCCTGTTGTTTATCTCTACTTTTCCTTGTATAGATGTTATTCTTATGCTATAAAAACCCATTCTGCATTAGCGGTGTGATCTCACAGAACTTTTATATGTTCCCCATTATTTGAGTTTTCTCACGCTGGTATTTCCAGACCGATCCGGGTGTTGTTATGTTATAAGGCTCGGATCAGATCGAGTATTTTCCCAGGTCGACTTGGTGTTATGAAGATTTCGAGAGGAGCTGGAGATACACCGATCATAGTGTTTTATTTTCCGCTGTATTATATAGTATCCATATCCACAACTGTAATGCCATGATTTTATAACTATCCAGTTAATAAGGTTTATTAACTTTGATATACTTCGTATTTTTGAAGTTGCAATTTTTACTATCCTTATTATATTATATGTTATAGATTCCACTATAAGATTATGATTTTATCTATTCTCTGTTCTTTTCTTTTTATTTACCCTAACAATCTACTCTTTTGTTGATTGGATGCTCGACCTTTGAACACATTGGTAGTATTAGGTGTCGACTTTCGATGGCCAAAAAGGTGGATTGTTATAGGTCGATTATTTCTAAAGGGTAGGAGAGAAGGAAATCAAAGGGGATTTAAAGGGAAAAGCTTAGGAAAGCAAAACTCCATCAAATATCAATCTCATCATCCAATCTAAGGTGAATAATAATTAACCATCTCTATTATTTGTATTTAAATTCGGTTATGGTTAATTTTTGAATTTCTTTTGATTGTACTGCCATGATATGACCGTTTAACCATTGTTTGGATAGAATAATGATTTATGAAAATTTTATGAAATTATTATGATAGGTTTTAAAGGTAAAACCTAAGTTTTTCATCTCCAATTGTTTTGATTTTCTAGCATGTTTTGTAAATCCTTATTTTAGAGATGGTGTAACGACCTATAAATTTTAACTATTTTTATAATGTAAATGACTGAAATTTTGTGGAATTTTGAATAACTGAATTTGGAAATGAAAAAATTTGATATTTGGAATACGTATGTATAAACATAGCAAATCTTAAATTTTCTTCAAATAATATGGAAGTTTATTTTTTTGTGTAATTTTATTTAAATTTAAATCAGTTAAATTTGATGATAGTAAAATGTTTTCCAAACCTGAATATTTTTATATAATTAATTTGTAAATCAATTTCTGACTGAGGGATCATCTTTTATTTCATCAAATTTGGACTGCTATTGCTCTGTTTATCTTACTTTAGGCGTTTTATGTAACGATCGCGATTTTTCTTTGCCGAAAAACCGAAAAGTTAGGGTTTAAGAAAAAAACAGAAGAAGAGAGAAAAGATGATAGAAAATAGAGAGAAAAGAAAGTAGAACGGAAAGAGTAACAGAACAATATCAGAATCTCACAATTCGCAGCGGAACAACATATAATAGGTAAATGAATAATCTTTAAACAAAGAACTATATCAGTTATTACATTACATCACATTACATCATATCATCAGAGTGTACAACAACAACAACAAACAAACAGCGGAAAAGAAATACTATATAATAGTAATACGTCATGCCATCCAGCTTGCCTCCAGCAATTCCTGAATTCCAGAATATCCTGATAAACCTAACTCTTAACTGCCCGTGTGGAAATTGGTGGGCACCCAGAGTTTAGGAAGGAAATAATAAACTCCGAGTCAGTCATGTGACTGGTATGGGAACTAAAAACAGTTTATTTATCTTTAAAATCAAAAATAGAGGAATATTTTTAAAGTCAATTCGCAATGCTTTTAAAAAATGAGACTACCATAAGGCCTCCCGCACACACACACAATGCAAACGCAGAATCGGAGGAGATTTCTCCTTATGATAGTCAAAGATGCTTGATACGCATTAAAAAGAAACATTTGATATTATTACTAGTGCATAGTGTAGTAAAAATCATTTTGAAAGTAAAGATATAAATCTTAGCCAACATAGACATTTCGAACTATGCCTACTATAGCTACCATGTTCAATAGCAGGTTAGCACCACATTCCATGGCAGATTATACAACTAAAATCGTACAGGGTACGTATTTGAAGAATGGATTCCAACAAATGGTCGGGCAAAGGAACTTCCCAAACCCCAAAATGGAACGCCTCTGGAAGGACGTCCCCGAGCATCCCAAATGGATCTCTGCCAAACAAGGCCGGCTACCCCTTTCCCAGGGAGTAAGAAACCTCAGATATACCATCCCCGGTCCTTTTGGACCTTTATACGAGGCCTCGGTTCCAACAACACCACACAGTAATAGATATAGTGTATCCACATGAGTAAGTATCTGAGCTCCATACCATGATACTACCCCTTTCCAGAAGGAATGGTCCTACACTAGGGAAGCGATCCCTGAAACCTTGCCGCCACGATTCCTGTTTCGACCATTTACCGGGTTGTGAGGCTCGACGAAGTCTCGTCCACAAAGCCACGCTTTATACAAAAGCTGTGCTTTGGGTCAACAAATGATCATAGAAATGATCACAAAGATAAACGATCAAACAAATGATCTTATCGCAAATGATCAACACAATGATCATTTCACAGCAACACTCAGCATGTCACATTACCAAATTGGGAATATATTGCTGATAACCTTCAACTATATAACCTCTGAGCTCGTACATCTCAGAGAAGGGTGTTAAGCTAAGAGAATAAATTCTCCGCCACCAACAGAAATATATTTGAAAGAAATCAGCTTTATATCTCAATTGTAATGTCAGACATACTATCCATACAAGTCTGTTCCGGGCTCGAACAGAACCGAAGGCACTTACAAAGAAGTCCTTGCAATCCGGATGTTCACTAATCACGACCGGACTTCCCATCACATATGGAGATCTCTATACCGGGGATCAGCCAGTGCAGAGACAATCAACAAGAAACCCTTTCGTTTCGAAAATATCCGGTCTTCAACACCGGTCTTCAAATGCAATTCATAACGACGCATCACATATTCAGAATGGGTTATACGACCCCAAGGTCCTTTCCCGGCTAACCCGAATAGTGAGCGCTTATTTTAAAAAAAATAAGTGTGGCATTCAAATTCAAGCAAATCACAACAAATACCTATTCAAAGGTAACTATTGATAGTCAGTTATTGAACTATCAATAGACATGCACAACATCACCAGATTCCAAATAATTATCCAAATTATTTATTTTCCAAAAATATCTTTACAAGATATTATATTTTCAATACTTCAAAAATAAATCAATATTTATTGTTAAACCCATTTTCCCAATTCCATTTATAAATTCCATTGTGAATTTACATTCCAAAATATTTATGAATATACGATCTCCATTCGATTTCTAATATTCATTTTCAATTTACCTTCAAAAAGATAAATTCAAAATATTCACTTAATATTGGAAAAACATTTCTATACTTATTAAAAATAAGTAATTCACAAATCTTTTTATTTTCTACACATGGAAAATATTCAATATACTTAAATCGAAATTAAGTATATATATATTTCATTCTTTAAGGAAATCATTCTCTTAAACATATTTATTTGGGCCAAAACGAATGTTGCGTAAAACATCGTTACGACAACCCAAGATCATTAGTATAGCGATTCGAAACTAAAATAGATATATAAATCCCAATACTATACAAAACATTTCCTTTCGGAAATCATTTACTATAACAACAGTGTTATAGTCTACCATTTCCTTCTATTTCTCGAAAACGTCTATTTCAACAATGAATGTTGAAATCTATGATTTCGAATCTTAATACATTTAAAACATCATTAGATCGTTTTAATTCTATTTAAAACATCACATTCAAAACATTTCTTTAACATATTATTTACTATTCAAAAACGTGAGTATACTTGTTAACCAATTTTATCATTTCTATTCATTTTATTTTACAGGATTATTCACTGTCTAAAACATGAATATAACTCCATTAATAAATTACAACAATTTACTTATCAAAATAAGTCGTTGCGGATTTATAAAATAATGTTTATAAATTCCATTTCTATTTATTTTATAACACTTCCTCTTATAAATTTCCTTTATTAACTTATTCGATTTATAACTCAATTATATACCGAAAGTCTATATTATAAGTTAAATGCTTATAATTTATTTGTTTACAAAAATCGTTCCTTTAAACTTCATAATTATAAATCTTATAACTTATAAGATTCATTTTATTTATCCAAAATCTATTCTTTTAAATAACTTTACAAATTTTATAAACCTACTGTTTATAAAATTCCATTTATAACCTCACCGTTATAATCCTATAGATTTCATTCATTTATGAAATTCATTCACAATTCATTTTAACACTTATAAAAGCTCGTTTTACAATTCAAATATTTTTAACTTATAAATATCAATTTATAAATCTTTTATATGGATCAATTTATACTATTATTTTAAAACGTATTTAAACTCTTTTATAATTTCATCATTTTGATTTATAAAATAATCAAATTTCATAAGTCCTATATTTAAACTTTTTATAATAAATTCAGAAATCCAAATTTAAACTATTTTATAAAATCATCAATCCCATATTTTTAAAAATCAACTTTTAATTGTATTTCTCAAAAATCATAATTTTTATATTATTAAAATTATAACGTTTATTTATTTTAGATGAATCAATTCTGAAAATATTTTATAAACGTATACTTTCAAAAATCACTTTAGAAATCCCTTAAAAATCAAAATCGTTATTTTTAAACTTCAAAATTGGATCCGATGATGCAACACATCAAATAGTCAATCACGACTTTTAAATATCATATATCGATATGATAAACAATCAAATATCATAATATCTGAATCAAATAAATATTTATGAGGGATCCAGTTGGATCCCTCCAACCTGTTTCCCTGCATCCACATACATTAGCACAATACCCATTCCACTTCGAGGTGGAATATCGCGGTATATGGGATTTATAAAATATTATCCGCTTAATAGGCGGCGCAATAGGGTCTCATCCGCTATACAATGCGGGAAATCAATCAACTGCAATATATACATATGCCAATATATATATATATATATATATATATATATATATATATATTGCTAATACATATATAGATATATCCTACTATATCTAATATCACAACCAAATAGCAATCAATAATAACTGCAAATCCAACTTTAAATTTTTGAGTGAGAAGTTCTCACCTTGATTTCAATTTCCGTTTTAGCGATTTATTTCGAATAAAATTAAACGCGCGTTTAATTTTACCCAAAATTTTCGCTTTCTCCAATCAACTCCAATCTAATTCCATAGCGTAGTATTCGTCAATACGAACCCAACGCAACTGGTTTCGCGCGTTTTCGACCTCGTATGAAAAAGTTATGCATTTTTAAACTTACGCGAATTTATAATTATAATTACAACATGTATTTTAATTTGTATTATAACCTAGATCATAGCCGTAGATCCCAAACTCCCCTTCATCCAGGCCGCACCCCCTATCTCCTTTCTCATGCGATTCTTGCTCCAGGCAATATACACGCGCGCACGAACCCATTTCCAAATTTAGGGTTTGATTTTTTTCGACCTCCCTGCTTGCTTCTACCTCGATCAACAACTTCCATTCGAAAGCCCATAACACGAGCTACTCTCGGCCACCATCTCGATGAACTCGGCCTCCACCTTATGCGCGTGCACGAGGATGAACGGCAGGGAGCTGCAGCCAAGTTTCTCCCTCTACGCTGCGCCATACCCCATCAACCCCATATGGATTGAAAGATCTTGCTTAGCTCTTCGACTTTCATGTTGAACACTTCGCATAATTGCTTGTGGATTGAGAGTAATTGAGGGGTGAAGATTCAAGCGTTTCTGGCCTTCGGTTTTAGGGGTGGCGGCTAGGGTTTTAAACCCCCCCTTTTTTTTGTGATAAAATGGGGCTATTTATAGAAAATAAAATGATCACTATTCATTTTGGATTTTTCAAACTCAGATTTACGCGCGGTGACCAGCGTTTCTAGGGTTTACCCCGCGTTCCGGACGCAATGGAAAAGCTTTCGAAAGCTAATTCGAACATCTGTGCGAGTTATGGCAATAAACGTTCAATTTAAAATTAAACCGATTAAACGATTTTCTAGGCGTTTTAGCTTGCACCGGACAAACGGTAAATCCAATTGACACGAAATTTTAAACCATGCAATAATATCACATTATGGATTCGATGAAACTGGTTTCATCGAAATCCGAGACTGTTTGAAAATGGCTATTTTAACTCACCAAATTAATATTAAAAACGATATCGATGCGTTTCGAGCTGCCACGATCAAACGACAACTCCGTTTGCTACGAAATTTGAAATCCGATAATAAATAATTATTACGGATCCAATGGAACTGGTCTCGTCCAATTCTGAGACTGTTCGAAAATTGGCTATTTTTCAATCGATAATTAAATATTAAAATATTCAATTTTCACAGATTAACTTTTAATTCGATTTCAAAAGTTCTCAAACATCATTCTAACTCCAATATGATAAAATAAAATTTTACAAATCATTTTCAATCATATTTAACCCAATTTTCAATTATTTCTGTATTTTCACATAATAATTATCGATTTAATTACCAATTTAAATCCAATATTCGAAATAAAATTTATTCGACTTATAAATTTCACTTATTAATATTTAAAATTAATTAAATATTCAAATTTAAATTAATAAAAATTCTGGGTCGTTACAGACTTCCCCCTTAAAAGAATTTCGTCCTCGAAATTAACACGTAAGAAAAAGTTATAGAATCCATTAACTTTCCAAAACAAATTTAAACTTTTTACCATACTTTACTAAGTTTTCAAATCATACTTAGTTATCTTTTAAAAACCAAACTATATCGTTTAACTTTCAATTTCAAAACCAAAATTATAGTTTTCCCAAATTTCCCAAATTTTCTCAATAATATTCTAACGCCTTAAATTTTCGGAAAAATTCTCCATAGTCTCCTTTGCGCGGCTCGATCCAAAAAAAAATGACAGTATATATATCACAAATATACATCTCATCAAGTAATGAGGCATCCCGCAGGAAAAAAAGTGTAAAAGTACGATATTTAATCCGAGATATGTACCTTATATTTTATTAGCGAGCATATACGGCTAATATAGCACGAAAGCGAGCTCCAAATGCGAAGCAAACGCGATCCGCACCTACTAAACACTCAACAAACTACATGAGAACATGCATATATGAAAATAGTATCAATATACATCATATAGCAACATCCATATATGCTAATATAGCAAATGCAACTAAAGCAACAAATGCAAACATCAACCAACTATCATTCATAACCAAATCAATATTCATTCATATTCTCATTAATATTCAATGAATTGGTTTTCAATTTAAATCACATTTGATTTATTAATGTTGGAATTTTACCAACATTCATTCTTTTTCAATTAGTTTACATTCAATTCATTCATTAGTTCAATTCAATTGCTAATTCCTTTATCCATATAAAGTTGAATTTCATTCATATAACTCAAGTTCAAAGTCTTAATGACTTCACTTCATTAATTCACTTATTAATTTACTTCGACACCAAAATTAACTTTATTCAACATTACTTAAGTTATATTCCCTTTCAAACATCTTATCAAATCCAAATCAATTTATTTAACTTTCCTTTTGTTAAATTTCAAATTACATGTCTTTGATGACAACTCAAATTTATTTCAACTTGGATTTTATTGATTTACTTATACTTCCTTTAATTTAACTCTATCCTTTAAGTTAAATTCATTCTATCAAAATTCAAATTGTATAAGTTATTCACTCATTTATCATTCGCATAAATATTTTAAATAGGATTCCAGAGTCTTTTCAACCTTTCAAAACCATTTTTTTTTGAAATCAATTCAATTATCTTTAGAATTTCAAAACCCAAATCCAAATTTTCCAATCAACTTTCTTTTAAACCATTTGGCAGCAATCCCTCTTTTGGAAACCCGAAAATGAACACCAATGATGCCGCGGTCATCATCGGAATTATTTTCCAGCGACCGAAAAGAGTTTAGAGCTTTAATTTCTCCAAAATAATTTTCCCAAAATATAAAATCCTTTCAAAACACTTCTCTGGAATTTCATTTCAGATTATAAATCACATTTATAAATCTTTTACTTATATAATTTCACTTTTTATATATAAGATTATTTCACAAGCGTAAATTATTTTAATTATAACTTCATACTTATAATTCATTTGCTTATACAAAATTTCTTTTACAATTGTTGTTTTAATTTAACAACCAAACAATCAATTCATATACAATTTAATAATTTTGAAAAATTATTCCTTTATATACAAAATATAATCAAGGTAAAATTATTTCATTTACCTAATTTAAAACAATGTCATGTCGAATTGTTCTATTCAAGTGTTTAGAGATCCCTATCAACAACGTTAATTACTCGTGTTGACTAAAATCCATATACCACTCAACAAACCAATCATCACAATATAAAACAATTTATATTCACTAACAAATACGCGCTCGTATCAATTATTACACTCATACTCATTTTAGAGTACTACTGACTCCATCTCTAATGAGTAACACCCACCAGAGCCATGGTTGATGCTTAACCATATGCTCTGATACCAAATGTAAAGATTGCGATTTTTCGTTGCCAAAAAACCAAAAAGTTAGGGTTTAAGAAAAACAAAAAGACAGAAGAAGAGAGAAAAGTTGATAGAAAATAGAGAGAAAAGAAATAGAATGGAAAGAAATAACAGAACAATATCAGTATCTCACAATTCGCAGCGGAACAACATATAATAGATAAATGATAATCTTTAAACAAAGAACTATATCAGTTATTACATTACATCACATTACATCATATCATCAGAGTGTACAACAACAACAACAAACAAACAGCGGAAAAGAAATACTATATAATAGTAATACGTCATGCCATCCAGCTTGCCTCCAGCAATTCCTAAATTCCAGAATATCCTGATAAACCATACTATATCACAGATTAACTTTTAATTTGATTTTAAAAGTTCTAAAACATCATTCTAACTCCAATATGATAAAATAAAATTTTACAAATCATTTTCAATCATATTTAACCCAATTTTCAATTATTTCTGTATTTTCACATAATAATTATCGATTTAATTACCAATTTAAATCCAATATTTGAAATTAAATTTATTCGACTTATAAATTTCACTTATTAATGTTTAAAATTAATTAAATATTCAAATTTAAATTAATAAAAATTCTGGGTCGTTACATTTTAGCAGCATTTCGGTACGAAACATCGATATTTGATAGGATAATTGTATCGCTGATATCTGTATACCGTTTTGATCGTCTCGTCTAGCTAATCTTTACGGTATATTCAATTGTCAATTTCGGAGTCTGGTGTGCGGTGCAATCTGCGAAACGCCTAACGTATCGGTTCTGCAACTAAGTCTTTTTGGTTCCTGACCTTTCATTATCCACCGTATAATATCAATAGCCATCAACCATTCGATATTCCCAACAATTCAGCATTTGGAATTTTACTATTCCAACGTATTATACCCGGTTCATTTCTCTGCTCATTCACTTGCTTTTTATTTTCTCTGCTTTGAGTTTTCTTTGGTATTTCACATTCACTTGCATTCCTTCATCCTCAACCTTTTCCTTTCATTCTTTTCTAGCAAACCAAACCACAACCAGACCATATGCCTCTTTACTCTTTCCTTTCACCGTCCCCTTGCCTCCTTCCACTTGTGTCGCTCTCCTTCTGTCCCTACCACTTCCTCACCGGAAGCTGCACTTTCCCTTTGCTTTGCCTCCATGTGACAAGCCTTCGACCCCTTCCAGTTTGCCTCAGCCCCACGCAACACCCAATCCCCAAGCTTCCAGCTTCCTTTCCCCTCCGTTTGTGGCCTTCCACCTTCATTTTACTCTGCCCATCCTTTCCATGACTTGCGCCACCCCTACTCTCCTCCGTTTTGGCATTCCCACCCTCTTCTGGAAGCTCGCTGGCAAACCCACATCCCTTCGGTAATGTGGCCATATCCAATCGCACAGCCAAGCTCATTCATTTCTTAGGTGGTGGCCTTCTCCCCGCTTTTGTCTGAATTAATAAATATATTAAGGTATATATAAACATTTATTTTATCTGTTGGTATGTATATGTGTTTATGTAAGTATATGTATATATGAGTTCTATTTTATATATATAGTATACAAGTGGTTATTATATGTTGTATATACTAGCTTATTAAGTATATTTAAATGTATATATAATCTATAATTTCTAGATCAAACATATGGGGTTTGTATACATATAAGCTTTTATATTTATGTGTTTGATTTTGTGTTTTAAAATGTATGTATATAGAATGATATATAAGTTGAAATTTTTTGAGATACTTTCTCTTTTACAAGTTACAGTATATACAAGTTTATAAAGGGTCTGTTTGTTAGTTATAAATACAAGTATATATATTAAAGATAGTACCTATTTTTGATCTCTGGTTTTATATATATTATATATAGATTTTTGTTTATGATGTAAGTTTATAACAGTTACAGGTTATATATGTTATATACACCAATTTGTTTATTTAAATTAGATCTGTCGAGTTCCAATATATGTTATAATGAATTAGGTTATATTGATTTATAAATATAATAAGTATGTAAGTTATACATATGTTTATAAAATAGTCTATATATCTATCTGTTTATATAAGTATATATATAAGTATTGGTTTTATGTATAATATATATATCTTTGATTCTTAATACTTTAGTTTTAAGAATAATGATTTTGAAAATTTTATATTATTTTAATATTTGCCATAAATTAAGATATTGAAATATATATGTATATATAATAATGTACAAGTTTCAGTTTATGCCAAAACTGATTTGATTTGTTTTCGTCGATTCCTATTATCAGCTCTATTCATCGAATTCATGCCAATCTTGCTTTGCTTTGGAATTCATGATTGGATTCGTAACTCATCTCATTCTCGTTCATCTCTAGCCTCGGTGAGCAATCACTCACGATTAACATTCTTGTATTTATTAGATTTGATTTCATTTGAAACGACAATTGAAATATGCTGCTAAATTGAACTGTTAATTATTTGCCATATATGATATGCTAGTATTTGTAACTGTTTATCTATGACATCTGATACCATGATCTGTTATTTATATTTTATCTGTTATTGATGATATATGCATGTTATTCATATGCTATACTATATTAATAACTGTTCTCACTCTGCAAGTTCTTTGTTAGTATATAATTCCCTATGTGTTGAAATAATACATATCCGAACGATCTTAAAGAATAAGAGAAAATCATTATGGGGTGAGATGATAAGTCCAAAAGATTTTCAATTAATTGAATTTGAGATTGCGGGTTGTAATGATACATACCCGAGATATTTGAATTACGGATTGAAATGATGAATATCTGTATCACTTGACCATAAGATAGAAAATTACATACAGACATTGTTGCTGTATATATATTTTAAAAATGATTTCCAAGGCTTTGAATGAAATATACGGTTTTATTAAATATTGATTTTTAAGATATCATATATACAAATGTTATTTTATAAAGGTTTAATTTTTTTAAATTTATATGTTTGGAAATTTTGAAATTTATAAGTTAGTTTTGAAAATACAATTTTTAAGATTTTTTTATCATTTTACTATTTTTAAATATAGATAAATAAGTTTTAAATAAGAATTAAATTTCATAAAAAGATTAATTTCATAAAATTTAATTTAATTAGTACACATTATGTTTAAGTATTGATTTAAAAGTTTATATTTCAAAAATAGATTTTATAATAATTTTAACAAAATTAAGTTGAGAAGATAAAATCTAATTAATTTGAAATCGTATTATTTTAAGAATTATATTTAATTAAATCGATTTGAAACTTATTGAATTTGAGATTTTAAAGATATGATTTTATAACTTGATTTTGATTTAAAGTGATCAAATGAATATTTCAGGTTTAAATAAATTGAAATGGGATATATAGTTTTATTTAAATTGTAATTTTAGATTTTATTTAAATGTTATTGGATTAATTTAAGTGAATATTTCAAAACTAAATAATAGTAAAGTGAATTTTAAATAAATATTTTATCAAATTTAGTAATTATAAAGGTTGAATATTAAACTTTGAAATCAATTGAAGTTGAAATAGTTTAATTTGTGATTCAAATTTGTATTTGATATCGATATAAATTGAAAATGGTTTATTGTGATGTTGAAATAAATTGAAATTTGATGAATTGAGATTGAATTAAATTGAATTTTGGAATTCGAGCTGATTTGAATCGATTTGTGAAATTTAAGGAAACTATTTTTATTATATAAAGTATTTTTAAATTATATTTAAAACTATTTTAACATTTTACTTTATAAAATATTTTAATATAAAATATTTTTACTTTTTAACTATTTTAATATACTAATTTTTTTTATTATATAAACTATTTTATTATATATACTATTATTAATATCTAAATTGTTATGATTTCCAAAGTATTATGATTTCAAAGTGTTATGATTTCCAAAGTGTTATGATTTCTAAGTTTTATAATTTCGAAAGTGTTATAACTTTGAAAGTGCTATGATTTTGGAAATGGATATATTTAAGTGAATAATGATATCGTATTGATATGGTTTTGAAATGATACGATATTTTTATATGAAGTATAAATTATTTTAAATAAAATGACCATGGTGTTATAATAATGTTTGGTTGTTAAAGAGACCGGGATCGGTTATTGTCATACTCTCTGCCAACACCGAAAACCACTTTAACAACCATGTACGTGGTGGAGATTCCAGAATGAAGTAAGATGGTTGGCGATGATTCTATTTTAGGTATATACGTGGGCCTGACTCTCGTGAGTTAGCTTAAAGGGGCTAAAACAGGAACAATTGATGCACCAAGTGAGGTAGCTCCTTCGATCAGACACACTTCTTCAATACCATTCTATTACTTTGCTACTGATTGGGTGCACCCTTGGATTTTTGGGAGTGTGGACGAGTTAGGCGGTAGATGTGGCTATGTGTTACCAACAGTCTGAAAGTGTAATTGGTATATCTACCCTGGCATTTCCTAGTTGTGCCTTGTCGCCTAACATATCAAGCCCACTATTTGTTTTGTTATGTCTACCTATGGAGTTCCCTATGATAGCCTCCAGTTTACGGAGGTACTACAGTATTGTATAGACTATGACATTTTATATAAAATGTGTTAAGGGGGATATGCCTGATGCCTTAACGCTATTTTAATACTTTAACTTTACAATAGACATATTATAATAGCGTATTGTACTACACAGTAGATAGTTCCACGGATCCTTAGAGGATGGGTATCCCAAACATCCTTTGAGTTACCTGTATTTCATTTGATATTTCACTTGTGTTGGATTTGTTGATATAAGAATGTTAATCTTGACTTTAGTGTTTTGTGTTTTGCTTTATGCTTGGGTCAGACTGAGTGTCATAGCATTTGATACTCACCTTTGGAGTGGAGCTTCGGTTGGAGATCCATCTATATCTATTCAGCTTTCAGTTATTCAGTCGACTCCAATGATATTTTTAGATTTTGTTATTTGACTATTATATCGAGACATCTATGTATTCAAGGCTTCTGTTGTATCTTGTTTTAACTATGTTATATATATATATATATATATATATAGTAGCTTCCTGAACTACTATTCATTTTTTCCGCGGCTTATTGTTATTACTTTGTGTTTGTGATCTCGTGATTGATTTATTTACTGTATATGTTGAGTTTTGCCAAATATAAATTAATAATCTGATATTGCGAGAAATTCAAGTCCGACATGTGTAGATGCAAATGGCATGAAATATCGGGATGTTAGATGTGGTATCAGAACTCTTGTTTTAGGCAAAACTTAGCATATAGGGTAAATTTATTTACAGAATCGCCTTCGTTCGAGCTTGAATTCCTTCCTCTTTGATTCAGATTTCCTTTGAACTTTGGAACTCTTCCATTCGTTCTGAAATCCATTCTTGTCTCTCCCTATTTGTATTCTTCTTGATTCTGGAGTATCCTATAACTCCATTTCCATTGATCTGCATAATGAATCGGCGGTCTCACCAATCTTAAAATGAATTGTAAAGGGGTGAAACTCCTTTACAACAGGCATCAATTCGTCGAAGTTTCCTGTATCGTTGGTTTAGATGCTGCTATCTCTTGTTATGCCCGAATTCTATTCTCTTATGATCGGATGTCGATTTGCCTCTAGATTCTACATCGATCTTATTTTTAAAGTCACGGTTGACTCCGTTAAGGTCAACCATGATTAGTATCAGTATATCTATCTTTCTATTTTGTAATTTAATTATCTCATCTTTGTTTCAAGCCTATCTTCAAACTAGAATTCAATTTGACTACGGTTCATCTAAATTTGGATCTCTACTCTTATTTTGAAATCCATTCTGGAATCATTGAGTGAGGGAGTATATTTGTAATCAATACAAAAATATATTATAGTGTGCTGTTTGAATTGTTAAGGATGATTTGGGTTTCGATCGATTCGTCTGGCCAACGCTATCGATAGGAATTCCAAAACACTTGAATAGAGCAAACTAACACAATATTATTTTCAAATTTGGTAAATGAAATAAATTTTATGATTATCTTATATATATATATATATATATAAGTAAAAATTTTCTGAAATCAAATAGTTAAATGATTGCTTGTTAGAAATGAAAATACTAGACTATCATTTATTGATTTTCTAATGAAATGAACTTAAATTAAGAATTTGAGAATTAAATTTTCGATATTTTGGAAATTTGATTTTTAAATTCTAGGGTATATTATTTTAAAAGTATTTTCGAATAGAATTCGTTTCCACAGAATTTTTAAATTTTTGAACCAGTACTCTCTTCGTTTGTCGCTGAAAAATAATTTCGGTGATGACTGCAGCATCATCGACATTCATTTTCGAGTCTCAAAGTGGAGATCACTAAGTAGCTTTCCTACACTTTTGTTTTAGGAAAATGAATTGATTTGAATTTCTTAAGTATGACTTGCTATATAATATATATGGGTATATGTTTATAGATTTGATTTGATATTATATATATATATATATATGCATTTATCTCAAAATGGTTTGAAGAGAAATTAGAAATTTAACTCTTAAATTTTTGGAATGATTTCAATTATAAAATGAAGCCAAAAACTTGAATAAATATTTAAACTTGAAATAACTGAATTAGAAAAATTTACTTGTATAATACTCAATTTTCATTCTAACATATATGACTTACCAAAATTATTTAGAAGTTGAAGATGTAATTGTATAATAGGATATAATGAGTAAATAAATATAAATTTAGGAATAGTTAAGACTGAATTATATATGAAATTTACTTAAGTAAAATCAAATGAATTTAAATCAACTAATTGGAAAGACCATTTAAAAATAAATGAAATTTATATGGTTTTAAATTAATTGTTTTATTTTATTTTTCAAATCTATTTTTCTTTTTTGTTGTTTCTATTCTCCTACCTCCTTCCTTTTCAAGGATGAAAAGTTTTGAGTGAGGGCTATAAATTTTAACTGTTTTTATAACGTAAATAATTAAAATTTTGTGAAATTTTAAATAATTGAATTTGGAAATTAAGAAAATTCGATATTTGGAATACGTCAATATAAACATATGGTAGATTTTCTTTAGATAATATGGAAGTTTATTTTCTTTTGTGTAATTTTATTTAAATTTAAATCAGTTAAATTTGATAATAGTAAAATGTTTTCCAAATCTGAATATTTTTATATAATAAATTAGAAAATCATCTTCTAAGTAAGGCATCATCTTTTGTTTCATCAAATTTGGACTGCTATTGCTCTGTTTATCTTACTTTTGGCGTTTTAACAGCGTTTTCGGTACCAAATATTGACATTTGGCAAGATAATCGTATCGCTGATATTTGTATATTGTTTTGATCGTATCGTCGCGCTGATCTTTATGGTATATTCAATTGTCAATTTCGAAGTCCGGCGTATGGTGCAGTCTGCGAAACGCCAAGCGTATCGGTTCCGGAACCAAGTCTTTCTGGTTCCTGACATTTCATTATCCACCGTATAATATCAATAGCCACCAACCATTTGATATTCCCAACAATTCAACATTTGGACTTTTACTACTCCTACGAATTATACCCGGTTCATTTCTCTACTCATTCGCTTGGTTTTCGTTTTCTCTACTTTTAGTTTTCTCTTGTATTTCCCATTCACTTGCATTCCTTCATCCTCAATCTTTTCCTCTCATTCATTTCTAGCAAACCAACCCATAACCAGACCATATGTCAGGAATCGATTCTTCGACTTTCGAAAATCGACATCAATACGCCCACTGTATCAACTGCCGAACAATCGAATGCCGGAAAACCAAACCCTTAGGGTTTAAAGAAGAAGAGGTAGAAGAAAAAGATAGAAGAAATAAGGAAACAGAACAGAAACAATATCAGAAACTCACAGTCGCAGCGGAACAACATATAATAGATAAATGAATAATCTTTAAAAACAAAGATTCTATCTCAGTTATTACATTACATCAGAGTGAACAACAACAATATACAACTCAACAAAACAATGGACAACTATACAAACATGTTTTAACAAGTGAATTTACGGCAGAAAGATAATATCATATACATGTAATACGCGTCGCCATCCAGCTCACCACTTAAGCTCCAAAGCACTTGTGAATCCAGAATGACCTGATAACCTGACTCTAGACCGCCCGTGTGGAAAACTGTGGGCATCCAGAGTTTAGGAAGAGAACAATAAACTCCAGATCAGTCATGGGACTAGTGTGAGAACTCAAAACAATTATTTATCTTTTAAAACAACAGCAACAACAAGGAAAGTGGAAAAATATCCGCAATGCTTTTGGAAAATGAAACTACCATAAGGCCTCCCCGCACACACACAATGCAAACGCGGAATTGGAGGAGATTTCTACTTATGATTGTCAAGGATGCTTACTACGCAAAACAAATCATTTTTGATATTATTATTAGTGCCTAGTGATGAAAGCATTTCGAAAATAGAATATTAATCTTAGCCAGCATAGGTACCATTATATTATGCCTACTATAGCTACCATATTAAATGGCAGGTTCTACAACTAAAACCGTACAAGGCTCGTATTATTTCTTTGGATTTTCCAACAAATGGTCAGGCTAAGGAACTTTCAACTGCCACATGGGATCGACTCTAGAGGGACGTCCAGAGAACCTAACGTTATGGTTAGATCTCTACCAACACAAGGCCGGACTACCTCTGTAACTAGGTAACTACTACACGAATATGTCATCCCCCGGTCCCTTTGGACCTTTATCCGAGCGCTCGATAACCAACATCACAAAGTAATAAATATAGTGTGTCAACAAGAGTAAGTATCTGGGCTCCATAACATGATACGTCCCTTTCCAGAAGGAAATGACTACCCTAAAGGGCGCGACCCTCATAACCTTTCCTCATATTCC
Source organism: Allium cepa (assembly GCA_030765085.1). NCBI lineage: Eukaryota > Viridiplantae > Streptophyta > Magnoliopsida > Asparagales > Amaryllidaceae > Allium > Allium cepa. The sequence continues at coordinate 394,966,719 of CM060938.1, read as the reverse complement.
TATTTTGACCATTTCCGGGGAGTGAGGTCTGACGAAGTCTCGTCCACAAAGCTAGGCACAAAGCCACGCTTTGATCAACAAATGATCGATGAATGATGAACACACAACAGCAATAAGCATGTCACATTACCAAATTGGGAGTATATCGTTGATAACCTTCAACTATATAACCTCAAAGGGTGTTAAGCTAAGAGAATAAATTCTCCGCCACCAACGGAAATATATTTGAAAGAAATCTGCTTTATATCTCAAAATGTAATGTCAGACACATAACCATACTAGTCTGTTTCAGGTTCGAACAGAACCGAAGGCACTTCAAAAGAAGCCCTTGCAATCCGGGTATTCGCAATCCCGATCGAATTTCCCATCACAAAGGAGATCTCCATACCGTAGCTAACGGTGCAGAGACAATCGATAGGTCATCCTATCGTTTTCACAAATACCCGGTCTTCAACACCGGTCTTCAATGCTATCCATTACGTCGTATCACTATTCGGAATGGGTAATCCGAATAACGAGCGTAATAATTTAAAAATAAGTGTAGCATTCAATTTTCAACCAATTCACAACAAATAGTCACTTAAGGGTCAATATTGATAGTCGGTTATTTAACTATCAATCAATATTCACAACATCACCCGATTTCAAATAATTTCCCGAATTTTTTATTTTTATAAATATCTTTACAAGATATAATTTCCACCTTTCAATCTTTGAAAACAAATTTCAAATCAATTTCCTTAAACGGAAACACTTCCAAATATTTATCCATTTTCAATTTAAAATGGTTCATTTAAATCAATCAAATAAATCCTTACCGATTTATTTAAAACTTACGTTCCAAATCCGTAAATTTATTTCCACACTTCAAAATAAAACGATGTTTATTTTTAAACAAATTTCCCGTTCTTTTATAAATTCCATAGTGAATTTACCTTTCCAAAATATCTATGAATATACGATTTCCAAATCGATTTCTAATATTCATTTTCAATTTATCTTTAAAAGATAAAATCTCAAAACATTCACTTCATATTGGAAAAACATTTCCATACTTATTTAATAATAAGTACTTCACAAATCTGTTTATTTTCAACACTTGGAAAATATCCAATATACTTAAATCCAAATTAAGTATATATTTTATTCTTTAAGGAAAACTTATCTTAAACACATTTATTTGTGTAACGACTCAGTATTTTCAACCATTCGCATCCATTATAAGTGTATGGGTAGACACTTATGCCAAAATTGAATTGCTCAAAATACCGTGTTGTAAATAAAAAATTGGCAAATCTCAGAATATACAGTAAATAAAATCACAGACCACATACACAGAGTAATGATAATGCAGCGGAAGTAAAAGAGGAGATAGTAGTTCATGAAGCTACTATATAAAATATGAGATACATCAGAGTTAAATAAGATACAATAGAAGAGTATCAGGATACATCAGGTACAAATCAGATACATCACTGAACCACTGGATACTGAAATAAAATAGATGGCTGGATCTTCAAGGAAAGCTCCAACGCCGAAGGTGAATCTTGAATGCTAACTCAATCAATCTGACCCGAGCGTAAACCAAAACACCAAACCCTCGAGTCAGGACATAAATACTTATAAACTGTAAATCAACTCAAGTGAACAGTAACAAAATGCATCAGTAACTTAAAGGATGCTTGGGACCGCCCATCCTCTAAGGATCCGTTAAACTATTTACTATGTAGTAATATACGCTATATACGGTAGTGTCTAATCAGTAAAGTATAATCATATAGAAAATAGCGTTAAGGGGATGGTGAACCATAATGCGGTCGGATCTTTAAAACCAAAATCGTAGTGGGCTCGATATAAGGATATGACACGGCACGCGAGGCAATGCCAGGGTGGATACACCGTTTGCACTCCCGAACTGGTGGTGACGGCAAGCCAGCAGCTTCCGCCCACCTCGAACAATACCCCCGAATCAAAGTGGCACCACCGAATCGAATCACAACAGTAATAGAATGGTTTTCGATGGAGCATGCTCGATGAAAGGGTGCGACCCTTCGTGTAGCCCGGTATAGCTCCTGTTTTAGTCAAATATGCCAACTCACGGGAGTTGGGTCCACGTAATATACCTTGAGAACGTCGCCACCATCCTACTTCATTCTGGAATCTACACCGCGTACACGGTTGTTAAAGTGGTTTTCGGTATTGGCCGGCTATAAGACAATATCCGATCCCGGTCTCTTTAACAACCCATCGTTATTATAACCCGTAGTTATAACTTTAAAAATATTTTATAGTTCAAAGTAAACTATCCTTTTCAATCCAAATCTTTATCAAAATAAAGATTAAATCATTTCCAAAACCATTTCAATATATTAAATTTTCATACCCTTTCAACACTACCTTTCAGTTCCAAAATATCATATCTTTCAGAACTTCTTTTTAAATCATGTTAATATCAAAATGTCCTATCTTTCAAGCTCCGTTTCAAATCATTTAATATCAAAAATATCATATCTTTCAAAACTTCGTTTCAAATCATTTTAATATATCAAAATATCATATCCTTTCAAAACTTTGTTTCAAATCATTTTAATATATCAAAATATCGTATCTTTTCAAACTTCATTCATTTTAAATCATTATTCATTTTATTCAATCTAAAATACCATTTCAATTCATATTTCAAAATAGTTTATATTCCAAAAATTCTTTTTTATCATTTCAATGAAGTTATTATGTTTAATAATTAAATTATTAAATTTTCAAAAATTTCAACTTTCAAAGTTTATTTATTCACTTAAGTTTATCAAAACAGTGAAAATTCACTTTTCGCATCATTTAGAAAACTCTACGGAAAGTTACATTCAAAACAGTTCAATTTAACAAAAGACAACGTTTAAAAATGTTGTAATAGAGTTTTCTTAAATTTCAAATAAACTTAGTTAAATTCAAAAATCATAGTACTTACAACAATTTCTATAATAGTTTTTTTCAATAGCTTTTTTTTAAGTTCATTATCATCCACTACAGTATTTACAATTGCTGTAATATCATTTACATTGTAATTAATATCATTTCAAAAATGCAGTCAATTAACTTCAAATATTCAATAAAATTTCTCAACCGGTTATATTTTTATTAAAACATTTTTAACTTATAAAGTCATACATTTTCACATTTATAACATCATTTAATTTTCCTCAAGTTCATGATTTTACAGGGTTAAATTTCCATTCAAAAATCAAGATTTAATAATAATCCACTTATTAAAATGCAATGTTCAATTTTAAAATCCATTAAATTAAATTTCAACTTAACACTTAAGTTCAAATTCTCAAATATAACTTAGTTTTATTTTTATTTGCTTAACTAAAAGTTCACTTTACGTCAATTTCATAAATTTCCAATTCTACTTATATTTCAAAGTTTCAACTTAAAATATTTATTCATTTCACATTTCAACTTTATTAAAAAATCGTAAATATGATAAAAATCATTTTAAATTCATTTAAATTAAAATTATCATAAATTTATCATAATTTCATACTGAATTAAATTTCCAATTAAAATTAAATCAAAATTTCCAAAATAACTTACGTTCAAAATTTCTAACTTTTTCATTAATTCATTTCACTTACAATTATTCAGAAAATCAATAATATTTTACAAAATTTTTATATTTATTAAATTTCAAATCAAAATATTACAATAATTAAATTGCTAAAATATTTTAAAATTTTTAGAAAAGCATATTTTAACTACGGGCTTGTATAAACTTTTCTACGCTAGGTAAAGTGATACGGGTAATATATCATTTCAACTCATAATTTACAAAGAAAATCCGGGTTTTATCATTTCAAACCCGCAATCCCAAGTTAAAATAAATTAAATAAAATAAATCAGGCCTATCATTTCAGCCCATAACATTTTTTTCTAACAGGAAACTTGCAGTGTGATCATATACAGAAATAATATAAACAAGGTCAATATCACAATATACAGTCATATATCAGATGTCAGGTGAAAATTAACAGTTTTAACATGGTAATAACATGGTAATAACATGGCATAGCATATCATATGATCATCATTAACTTGCATAAACATTTTTTATTACTAAACACTTGTCATCAATTCACTTTTCATAAGTATAAATGTCAGAGTGAGAAAGACTCACTTTTTCAAGTTGAAGACCAAACCAACTAACACAAGTGCGATTCCAAAAGCACGAAAAGCACGATGACAAGACTACGGACATGAGTGGAGAACGAATCCAATCTACAACTCTTGTGTACAACCCAAAACAAACAATCAAAACAACAAAATTCAATACGACTTTAAAATGCAATAACATTGAAATAAAAGGAGATACGACTACGCAGTCTTTGCTTTGCCTTCTCTATTGTTTGGTATGGCTTTGGGTCCTGATGTGGTTCAGATGTGGTCAAGTTTTGGGTCAGGTTTGGGCTAACATAGCTCGAGTTCAAGGCAAGACAAGGTGGAGTTTGTACATGAGGAGGTGATGTGGTTTTGAAGGCAATTAGGTGGTTTTTGGTCAAAACAAGGGCTCAGCCTTGGGGATTGGGCTTGGCTTGTGAAGTGTCATGACTGGACAGAGGCGAGGAGGGGTGTGTTGTGGTCAGGTCTGGGGAGTGGTGGCGGCTATGGTGGTGGTTTGGGTGGTGGTTGAAGGAGATGAGGCAAAGGTGGTCAAACTATCATTGTTCAAGGGCATTGTTGCATTTTTTTGGAGTTTTGGCGCCATGGTGGGCTCGGCCTTGGTCAAGACCAGAGGGGTAGCTGGTGATGATGGCAGGGAAGAGGTGTATGAGGTGGTGGCCGTGGCCATGGAGGAGAGGCCAAGCAATACACATGAGAAAACAAGGCAAAATATAAGAAAACAATGGAAAAAGAAGAGCAAAAAGAAGAGGAAAAGAGGAGCCATTACCAAACCTTTCTAGCCGTGAAAAATGAAGTGGAGAGGAATGTTTTCACGTGAAAATGAGGTAAGGAATGCACAGCTACAATAAAGAAAGGAACGGTCAAAGGAAATTAAATCTATTAATTGGAAAAGAAACGGAAGAAGAAACGTTAAAACGGTTTTACGTTTCTTTGCTTTCAAACCTTTTAAACTTCCTATATATATTCATATACATCTTAAATAATTGAAAAAACTTATAAATTTCAGTTTGAATTCGAAAATATAACAGATAAACAAAATATTAATAATTAATTATTAATTAGATATGATTAAAATAAGAAAAATGGCACAGAAAATGAAAACTAGACTTAGGAATTAGAAATAACTTCAATACACTTTGGAAAAAATTTCTTAAATTTAAATACATGTAAAATGAATAAAATAAAGTAAAAAACAGCAATAAAAGTGAATGTATAAAATAAATCAATAAATTTTAATTATATATAATTAAATTAAGAAAATGGCTTAAAATTGCAGACTAGGCTTTAAAAATTAGAAATAATTTCAAACGAACTTTAGAAAATCTTCATGGACTTGTAAAAAATTTATAACAAATAAAATAAAATGCATTCACAAAATAAAAAAAAATTAATTAAGTAAAATTTATATGAAGAAAATAGCAGAAAATTATAAAACAGCCTTTAAAAATAGAAAATAAATACAGTAAATTTTGGAAAAATTCTATTATCATTTAAAAATATTTAAAAGTCAAAATATACATAATAAAACATATTATTACATATTAAAATAAAATATAACAAATAAGAAGTAATTTATTCAATTTAAAATAGTCATTGTTAAATAACCCTATATATGCACAATATTGTAAAGGGTATAACTTTCACAATTTACATCCAATTTCAACGAAACGAAAAGCGGTGTTCTTAGAATTTTATGTACTTTCATAATAAAAGAAAAAAATTTAAAATTTTAAGCTTTTAAAATTTTAAGTTGAAAGTCACCGTTTGACTATTTTGACCAAAATCAGCATTTCATGCAAATATTCAACTTACACAAGTTTGGAATTATAACTAATATAAAAATCAAGATTATATTTAAATAATAAATTTAATCATTTAAAATAAGTAAAATAAGTTTTTAAATCAAAATCTTACATTAAAAATAATTAAAAATATACAATAAAATAATTACAAAATACAGGGCTGTTACACTCTCCCCCACTCAAAACTTTTCGTCCCCGAAAAGGAATGAGGTATGGAAGGGCACAGAAAAGATAGGGTGAAATAGGATTAAGATAAGATGACTAGAAGATTGAAGTTATACCTGATAACTGTTGTTATAGGTAAGTTTTACAAGGTGGAGGTTATTAAAGATTTTAGAAAGATTTCTAAACAGAAAGATCATAGAAAGATGCATATACCAGTCTATAGCAAGATGAGGATGATAAGGATAACCAAAAGATAGTTTGAAAAACAGAATAAGGAAATAAATTTGAAAGCATGGAAATTTCAACTTAAACAGAGAATAAATCTTTACACAAGTTAAATAAATCTTAACTATCCCAAATTTCATTATCTTATTTTCCAATCATCTTAAATTAACAATTATTAAAACCATGGGTTTGAAAAATAATCATTTATTACACTCACAATGTACTTAATAAATTTAATTCTTCTTTATTCTTAATCAAAATCAAATTTATTCCTCTCAATATATTTATCACTCATGTTAAATATATTTACACTTTTTTTTTATAACTACTTTCTTTTATTCTTAGTTCTTTTAACATCATTTTATTGTAAGTCATTCAATTACCCTTTATTATATTTACCTATGTTAATCATTTTATAATTAAAATTTAAGTGTATATCATTTATTATAACCACTCAAATTTTATTTATAAAATCGTTTTATATCGTATATTATCGAATTGCATTTTTAACTTCTGAAATTTTGGTAAGTTATATTTGAATGCAATTGTATTATACAAATAAAATTTCCAATTCAATCATTTCATGCTTGATATTCATCCAAAGTTTTGAATTTTTTTTTTGGAATTATTCTTTAAAATAAAATTTAGGAATTAAATTTCCGATTTCTTCAAACCATTTAGAGATAAGTAATAATATATGTCAAATCAAATTTCAATCATATATATATATATATATATATATTATAAATCAAGTCATATTTTAGAAATTCAAATCAATTTAATTTCCCAAAACAAAGCTGTAGCAAGACTACAGAACAGTCTCCTAACTTCGAAACTCGAAAATGAACGTCGATGATGTCGCGACCATCACCGAAGTTATTTTCCAGCGACAAAGAGAAAAGCACTAATTTTAAACCTTTAAAAATTCTTTGAAAACAAATTCTATTCAAAATACTTTAAATAATATAACCTTTTAAAACTTTAAACCAAAGTTCAAAATAATCGGGATTTAAATCCTCAAATTCTTGTTTAAATTCATTTCATTAAGTTCCATAAATTTACTTATATATCAAAATTTATTTCATTAACCAATTTTTTTTAAATATATTGTGTCCGTTTGTTCTGTCAAAGTGTTTTGGAAATCTTATCGATAGCGCTGATCAGACGTATCGATCAGAAACCCAACTCAACATCAACAACTCAAACAACACAATATATAAAACATTTTAAATTTTAAATACTAGTTTACAAATACACTATACATGAATAGATTTTCAAAGAAGGATAGAGATTCAAATTTTTTTGATTAACACAAATCAAAGGAGATGATGATTTAAAAATAAGTTGGAAACAAGGATGACATGATTAAATAACATAATAGGAAGATGGATTAGCTTATATAAATCAGGAGCAACCTTAACCGGGTCAACCGTGACTTAAAGAATAAGATCGATGTGGATTTTCTAGGGTAAATCTACATTCGACCTCAAGAGTTAGAGTTTGGAATAATAAAAGATATTAGCATCTAAACCAAGGATAGATAAGAATCTCTGGTGAATCGATGCTAATTGTAAAGGAGTTTTCCCCTTTTTTCAATTCAATTTGAAATTGGCGTAACCACCGACTCACTAGAAAGATCAATCGAAGCGGAGTTATGGAATGCTCCAGAGTCAAAAGAAGATGAATAGTGAGGGATACGAATGGATTTTGGAACTGTAGGGAACGTTCCAAAATTCAAAGGAATTGAGTCAAAAAAAAAAGATTCAACTCGAATGAAAGTGATTCTGTAATTACATCTACTCCATATGCTGAGTTTTGCCTAGAGCTACCAAAGCTCTGATACCAACTATAACGACTCGGTATTTTCAACCATTCGCATCCATTATAAGTGTATGGGTAGACACTCATGCCGAAGTTGAATTGCTCAAAATACCGCGTTGTAAATAAAAATTTGGCAAATCTCAGAATATACAGTAAATAAAATCACAGACCACATACACAGAGTAATGATAATGCAGCGGAAGTAAAAGAGGAGATATTAGTTCATGAAGCTACTATATAAAATATGAGATACATCAGAGTTAAATAAGATACAACAGAAGAGTAACAGGATACATCAGGTACAAATCAGATACATCACTGAACCACTGGATACTGAAATAAAATAGATGGCTGGATCTTCAAGGAAAGCTCCAACGCCGAAGGTGAATCTTGAATGCTAACTCAATCAATCTGACCCGAGCGTAAACCAAAACACAAAACCCTCGAGTCAGGACATAAATACTTATAAACTGTAAATCAACTCAAGTGAACAGTAACAAAATGCATCAGTAACTTAAAGGATGCTTGGGACCGCCCATCCTCTAAGGATCCGTTAAACTATTTACTATGTAGTAATATACGCTATATACGGTAGTGTCTAATCAGTAAAGTATAATCATATAGAAAATAAAGTTAAGGGGATGGTGAACCTTAACGCGGTCGGATCTTTAAAACGAAAATCGTAGTGGGCTCGATATAAGGATATGACACGGCACGCGAGGCAATGCCAGGGTGGATACACCGTTTGCACTCCCAGACCGGTGGTGACGGCAAGCCAGCAGCTTCCGCCCACCTTGAACAATACCCCCGAATCAAAGTGGCGCCACCGAATCGAATCACGACAGTAATAGAATGGTTTCCGATGGAGCATGCTCGATGAATGGGTGCGACCCTTTGTGTAGCCCGGTATAGCTCCTGTTTTAGTCATATATGCCAACTCACGGGAGTTGGGTCCACGTAATATACCTCGAGAACGTCACCACCATCCTACTTCATTCTGGAATCTCCACCGCGTACACGGTTGTTAAAGTGGTTTTCGGTATTGGCCGGCTATAAGACAATATCCGATCCCGGTCTCTTTAACAACCCATCGTTATTATAACCCGTAGTTATAACTTTAAAAATATTTTATAATTCAAAGTAAAATATCCTTTTCAATCCAAATCTTTATCAAAATAAAGATTAAATCATTTCCAAAACCATTTCAATATATTAAATTTTCATACCCTTTCAACACTATCTTTCAGTTCCAAAATATCATATCTTTCAGAACTTCTTTTTAAATCATGTTAATATCAAAATGTCCTATCTTTCAAGCTCCGTTTTTAAATCATTTAATATCAAAAATATCATATCTTTCAAAACTTCGTTTCAAATCATTTTAATATATCAAAATATCATATCCTTTCAAAACTTCGTTTCAAATCATTTTAATATATCAAAATATCGTATCTTTTCAAACTTCATTCATTTCAAATCATTATTCATTTTATTCAATCTAAAATACCATTTCAATTCATATTTCAAAATAGTTTATATTCCAAAAATTCTTTTTTATCATTTCGATGAAGTTATTATGTTTAATAGTTAAATTATTAAATTTCCAAAAATTTCAACTTCCAAAGTTTATTTATTCACTTAAGTTTATCAAAACAGTGAAAATTCACTTTTCGCATCATTTAGAAAACTCTACGGAAAGTTACATTCAAAACAGTTCAATTTAACAAAAGACAACGTTTAAAAATGTTGTAATAGAGTTTTCTTAAATTTCAAATAAAATTAGTTAAATTCAAAAATCATAGTACTTACAACAATTTCTATAATAGTTTTTTTCAATAGCTTTTTTTTAGTTCATTATCATCAACTACAGTATTTATAATTGCTGTAATATCATTTACATTGTAATTAATATCATTTCAAAAATGCAGTCAATTAACTTCAAATATTCAATAAAATTTCTCAACCGGTTATATTTTTATTTAAACATTTTTAACTTATAAAGTCATACATTTTCACATTTATAACATCATTTAATTTTCCTCAAGTTCATGATTTTACAGGGTTAAATTTCCATTCAAAAATCAAGATTTAATAATAATCCACTTATTAAAATGCAATGTTCAATTTTAAAATCCATTAAATTAAATTTCAACTTAACACTTAAGTTCAAATTCTCAAATATAACTTAGTTTTATTTTTATTTGCTTAACTAAAAGTTCACTTTACGTCAATTTCATAAATTTCCAATTCTAGTTATATTTCAAAGTTTCAACTTAAAATATTTATTCATTTCACATTTCAACTTTATTAAAAAATCATAAATATGATAAAAATCATTTTAAATTCATTTAAATTCAAATTATCATAACTTTATCATAATTTCATCTCAATTAAATTTCCAATTAAAATTAAATCAAAATTTCCAAAATAACTTACGTTCAAAATTTCTAACTTTTTCATTAATTCATTTCACTTACAATTATTCAAAAAATCAATAATATTTTACAAAATTTTTATTTTTATTAAATTTCAAATCAAAATATTATAATAATTAAATTGCTAAAATATTTTAAAATTTTTAGAAAAGCATATTTTAACTACGGGCCTGTATAAACTTTTCTACGCTAGGTAAAGTGATACGGGTAATATATCATTTCAACCCATAATTTATAAAGAAAATCCGGGTTTTATCATTTCAAACCCGCAATCCCAAGTTAAAATAAATTAAATAAAATTAATCAGGCCTATCATTTCAACCCATAACATTTTTTTTCTAACGGGGAACTTGCAGTGTGATCATATACAGAAATAATATAAACAAGGTCAATATCACAATATACAGTCTTATATCAGATGTCAGGTGAAAATTAACAGTTTTAACATGGTAATAACATGGTATAACATGGCATAGCATATCATATGATCATCATTAACTTGCATAAACATTTTTTATTACTAAACACTTGTCATTAATTCACTTTTCATAAGTATAAATGTCAGAGTGAGAAAGACTCACTTTTTCAAGTTGAAGACCAAAACAACTAACACAAGTGCGATTCCAAAAGCACGACAAGCACGATGACAAGACTACGGACATGAGTGGAGAACGAATCCAATCCACAACTCTTGTGTACAACCCAAAACAAACAATCAAAACAACAAAATTCAATACGACTTTAAAATGCAATAACATTGAAATAAAAGGAGATACGACTACGCAGTCTTTTGCTTTGCCTTCTCTATTGTTTGGTATGGCTTTGGGTCTGATGTGGTTCAGATGTGGTCAAGTTTTGGGTCAGGTTTGGGCTAACATAGCTCGGGTTCAAGGCAAGACAAGGTGGAGTTTGTACATGAGGAGGTGATGTGGTTTTGAAGGCAATTCGTTGGTTTTTGGTCAAAACAAGGGCTCGGCCTTGGGGATTGGGCTCGGCCTGTGATGTGTCATGACTGGACAGAGGTGAGGAGGGGTGTGTTGTGGTCAGGTCTGGGGAGTGGCGGCGGCTATGGTGGTGGTTTGGGTGGTGGTTGAAGGAGATGAGGCAAAGGTGGTCAAACTATCATTGTTCAAGGGCATTGTTGCATTTTTTTGGAGTTTTGGCGCCATGGTGGGCTCGGCCTTTGTCAAGACCAGAGGGGTAGCTGGTGATGATGGCAGGAAAGAGGTGTAGGAGGTGGTGGCCGTGGCCATGGAGGAGAGGCCAAGCAATACACATGAGAAAACAAGGCAAAATATAAGAAAACAATGGAAAAAGAAGAGGAAAAGAGGAGCCATTACCAAACCTTTCTAGCCGTGAAAAATGAAGTGGAGAGGAATGTTTTCACGTGAAAATGAGGTAAGGAATGCACAGCTATAATAAAGAAAGGAACGGTCAAAGGAAATTAAATCTTTTAATTGGAAAAGAAACGGAAGAAGAAACGTTAAAACGGTTTTACGTTTCTTTGCTTTCAAACCTTTTAAACTTCCTATATATATTCATATACATCTTAAATAACTGAAAAAACTTGTAAATTTCAGTTTGAATTCGAAAATATAACAGATAAACAAAATATTAATAATTAATTATTAATTAGATATGATTAAAATAAGAAAAATGACACAGAAAATGAAAACTAGACTTAGGAATTAGAAATAACTTCAATACACTTTGGAAAAAATTTATTAAATTTAAATACATGTAAAATGAATAAAATAAAGTAAAACACAGCAATAAAAGTGAATGTATAAAATAAATCAATAAATTTTAATTATATATAATTAAATTAAGAAAATGGCTTAAAATTGCAGACTAGGCTTTAAAAATTAGAAATAATTTCAAATGAACTTTAGAAAATCTTCATGGACTTGTAAAAGTATTTATAACAAATAAAATAAAATGCATTCACAAAATAAAAAGAAATTAATTAAGTAAAATTTATATGAAGAAAATAGCAGAAAATTATAAAACAACCTTTAAAAATAGGAAATAAATACAGTAAATTTTGGAAAAATTCTATTATCATTTAAAAATATTTAAAAGTCAATATATACATAATAAAACATATTATTACATATTAAAATAAAATATAACAAAGAAGAAGTGATTTATTCAATTTAAAATAGTCATTGTTAAATAACCCTATATATGCACAATATTATAAAGGGTATAACTTTCACAATTTACATCCAATTTCAACGAAACAAAAAGTGGTGTTCTTAGAATTTTATGTAATTTCATAATAAAAGAAAAAAATTTAAATTTTTAAACTTTTAAAATTTTAAGTTGAAAGTCACCGTTTGACTATTTTGACCAAAATCAGCATTTCAGGCAAATATTCAACTTACACAAGTTTGGAATTATAACTAATATAAAAATCAAGATTATATTTAAATAATAAATTTAATCATTTCAAATAAGTAAAATAAGTTTTTAAATCAAAATCTTACATTAAAAATAATTAAAAATATACAATAAAATAATTACAAAATACAGGGTTGTTACATATTTGAGTCAAAACGAATGTTACGTAAAACATCGTTACGACAACCCAAAATCACTAGTATAGGGATTCGAAATTAAGATAGATATATAAACCCCAATACTATACAAAACTTTTCCTTTCGGAAATCATTTACTATAACAACAGTGTATAGTCCACCATTTCCTTTTTCTTCTTGGAAACGTCTATTTCAACAATGAACGTTGAAATCTATGGTTTTGATACTTAATTCATTTTAAAACATCTTTAAATCGTTTAATTCTATTTAAAATACCACTTTTCCAAAATATTTTTTTAATATATTATTCACCGTCCAAAATCGTGAATATACTTCATTAACCAAATTCAATTTCTGCATATTTTATTTAAAGGATTATCCACTGTCCCAAAATCGTGGATATATCTCCTTTAATAAGCTATAATAATTTACTTATCAAAACAAGTCGATTTTGGATTTATAAAACAACGTTTGTAAATTCCATTTATACTTTATAACAACTTCAACTTATAAAATCACTTTATTTACAAATTCTATCCATGTCCCATTTACACGCCAAAATCCAATTTACAATTTAATTACTTATAAATCTTTTATTTTTCAAAATTTATTCATTTTATAACTTCATAATTTATAAATCTATAGATTTCATCCACTTATGAAATCCATTTATACTTCATTTTAACACTTATAAAAAACTCGTTTTATAATTTCAATATTTTAATTTATAAATCTTTTATATAAATCATTTATAATAATTCAAAAGTCCCAACTTAAACCATTTTATAAATTAATCAACTACTTATTTCAAAAATCACATTTTGGTTATGTTTCACAAAAATCATAATTTTTATAACATAAAAATTACAACATTTATCCATTTAAAATGAATCAATTCCAAAATTAAACTTTATTATGAATTCTCAACTTAAATTTTCGAAAATCAAATTTTATTTATTGTCGGCATCTAACGATACCAAAAATATATTCAGCTAAATTTTAGCCTTTAACGATTTCAATCACAAAGATAATCACGCAGATTATAAATAGATCAACACACAACATTGAAACCAATTCAATCATTTGAGGAATCCAGTTGGATCCTTCCAACCCGTTTCCCTACATCCAAAGATGTTAGCACAATACCAATTCCGCTTCAAGACGGAATATCGCGGTATATGTGATTTATAAAATACTATCCGCTATTATGCAGCGCAATATGGTCTCATCCGCTATATAATGCGGGAAAATCAACTCCAAATACATATATAACACCAATTCCATACAAGTTGGAATTATCGCGGTATATGTTTTTAATAAATAACATCCGCTTAATATACGACGTATAGGGTCTATTTCAATACAACAGATAATAATTATCATCCAATCACACAATCAAACAATTTTAAATCTAACTATTTAAAATTTAAATCGAAACAGTTCGATTGAGTGAGAAGTTCTCATCTTGATTTCAATAACGGTTGCAGCGTTTTATTTCGAATAAAATTAAACGCACGTTTAATTTTACCCAAAATTCTCACTGGCTCCAAACGACTCCAATGCAGCTCCATAGCGTACTACTCGTCAAAACGAAGCCAACGCAAGTCATTTCGTAATTTTTCGACCTCGTATGAAAGAGATATCACATTTTAAAGTTTGTACACAATTTCTATAATACAAATTCACAAATTATTTTTATTTTTCAAACCCTAACTGATCCAGGCCGTTCGTTCCATATATGCAGATCTCGGCCGCAAAATTTACTTCTTCTCCTACATACAGAACATGATCGAGAAAACCCATCTAGCCGTCCAAAACCTAGCTACCGGCGACCAATTCAAGTACTTCCACCACGATCAACTACCATCACCTTGTAGCCCTCACTCAACTCCACCCTCGGCTTGAAGGGATCTGTAACAACCCGCATATTTATTGAGTTTATATTTAAATATTAAATCGTTAATCGGATTTTTTTTCCAAAAAGTTACTTTTTGCAAACGGTCAAATTAGGACTCGAGACCACTTCCATTGAGTTCGAAATGCCGTTTACAACTTTTTTAAGTATAAACATCGATAGGTTTGGAGTTAGTGAAATTTCACTAACTTTTCCCGCTTTGGACTTCGGGTTAGTTTAGCCTATTAAGCCCAAGTTCCAACCCTCTTCTCCTCACTCTTCATAAATTTCCTAACTAATCAAGCTTTGACATTAATGGTGAAGAGAATGGGAAATTAAAACTCCAAGCTCAAATTCAATTGCAACTCCAACATTCTACTCCAAATTCAAGTAGAAGATATTGGATTCGAGCTTTAGATTGCTTCTCCTTGCTTTGAAGCTTCATCTTCATAAATTTTAGTGCAAATGTGAGATTTTTATCTCATAATTCTAGCCTATAACTATATTGGACTGTTGGGAATGATTCCCACTTTAGCATGTACATTTGCATTTGGTTTGGATTGGATTGGCGAAAAACTCCAATTTTTAGCATTTTTGGTGAAATTCTACACGTAGGTCGTTCTGCCTATGCTAGGTCGTTCGCTGTTGAAAAGTCACCCAGAGAATAGCTCGTTTCTAGCCTTAAACTCGTTCGTATGCCTTAGGTCGTTCGCCTCGGAATTAGGTCGTTCGGCACTAGGTCGTAGGTCGTAGGTCGTAGGTCGTGGAGCTTTAGGTCGTAGGTCGCTCGGCCATGCTTATTTCGTTAAGTCGCTCGGCATTTAGTGGTTAGGTCGTTGAACCCTTAAGTCGTTACACCACTAGGTCGTTAGGTTGTTTGGCCTTTATATTATTAGGTCGCTCGACCTATCTTATTTTAACCCCCCTAGCTCGCGCTCCTTTAGGTCGCAGGACCCTTAGGTCGTATCACTATTAGGTCACATGACCTTATAAACCGATAGGTCGTAAGTCCTTATATCCCGTTAAGTCGCGTGACCTATATACCATTAGGTCGTTAGACCTTATTCTCCAGTAGGTCGCTCGCCCCTTTACTTCGATAGGTCGCTCGGCCTTGTCTTCCATTTTTTAGGTCACGTGTTTCACTAGGTCGTTAGGCCTTTACCTCGTTAGGTCGTAGGTCGCTCGACCTTATTACCTTGTTAGGTCGCGAGTCCCTTAAGTCGCTCGGCTCTGTTAGGTCGCTCGCCTCTGCTAACTCGCGAAGACCCCTAGGTCGCAACCATTAGGTCGCTTGGCCATTTCAGTTAGGTCGCATGACCACAGGGTTGCTCCATTTAGGTCGCTCGACCCTATCCCCCTTAGGTCATTAGGCCTCATTTTGTCTTCACTAGGTCGTACCGTTTTGGACGGGGCGCTGCCCCCTGGACCCCCGCGACCTGACCGGGCAGGTTGAACCCCGTAGCGGTGGCGTTGCCCCCGCACCCCCACCTTGGGGGGTTGCCACCCCCCTGGACCCCCCCTCCGTAGGGGATCTTATATGAAAAACATTCAACAGAACTTGCAACGCTGATTTCCTTGGATTTTTATCACATCTCCGAATGTGATCTTTGTGATTGATTGTTTTTACAATCGCTTCTGTGATTGGTCACTTTAAAATATAAAGGTTTCAAAACTAGTAGTAAATATCAAAACTCTTTCAATAAAAGGATTTCAACTCTATTTTTAATAATAAAGCTCTTTTCTTAACCCGTTTTCCAATCTATTAGTATATACAAACCTTTACCTCACTCGTATGAGAAATCTAATTAAACGACTTAGTAAAACAAGTGGTATGAAACGCTTGCGTTTACTTCGTCGGTTAGTTATTGGACTTGTTCGATTGAATCTCTTGTGACAATTTTCTAGTGGAGATCTACAGTTTGTTAGTAAATATTTGAGTTAAGCAAGTGGTTATAGGACATGAAGCTAAACTTTTATATTTACTAACTTAGTATAATTGACACTTCTTGATGATCATGACGATCATTTTTGTGTTTTAGACTAGCAACTGTGCGATGTCTCTTTGTCTGCGAGGGAGACTAGACCCCGCTCTTGTGATGTTTCGCCATCGCATTTGTGTGATGTTTCGCCATCACATATGTGGGGTAGCGCCCCACGGTCTTCGGGCCATTCGTGTGTCAAAATTAATGGCTTGCAACCATGAGATAGCTTCTCGCTTTGTGTTACACGTGTAGGTGAGTTTTCATGCTCCCATTTTGTGAGTTTTCATGCTCCTATATTGTAATTTCTGGATTTCTTGTGTAGTCTTCTGGAATTTGTGCTTCACCTATTTTCATGACTTTCTTTGTTATGATTTTCCAACTTTTATGTTTAGGTGAATTTGGATCTTTTAGAAGATTCTTTTGATATTGTTTGATCTCTTGATGATCTTCATTTACATGCTTATCATAGTATGTCTTTATGGATACTATATGTTCTTGCCATATCTATTGTTTATATCATGTTATCTGATATTTATAGCTAGACTGATCCGTTTATTATTTTCTTATAAATAATACTCGGGTCAGACCGAGATGTTACAGGTGCTTCTGCTTGACTTCTCCCCCAGGGATTTACTACTCTGACTTTTGGCTGACCTTTTAGATTAGCAGTTTCTGTCGTTTACACTTGAGATATAGACTCATAGATGTATTCTTTTGTATAGCACGTGTTGCTATTCTTTTGTATTATTGTGGATCTTTTTGACCACTACTCTGGTGTACACTTTCATGTGTAGTTATATATTCATATCTTCTTCCGCCTTTGTGATATGGATGTCTGTGACTGATTTGTGTTATGCTTATTTCTATGTTTGTTTCCGAAGATTATTATAGCCACCGTGTGATAAGAAATCACGTGGATGGTCGCTCCTCAACAGCCTTATTCTCCGTGCTAGTTGACAACTCTACACCGTAGTGTTCTTGGCTAGTGTGGGTATAGAGGTGGGGCGTCACAGATCGAAGCTCGGTTGAGCATAGATGCTCGAAAATCATGGCCGACTGTGTGACTTTGGATGCAAATCCCCATCGATTCTTAGCTTCGTTTATCATCATCACCGTATGGATTTAAAGCTCTCACTAAGATCTACAACTTTCGTGTTGAAGATTTCTAAAATTAGTTGATGGATTAGAAGAGATTAAGGGAAGAAGGAGATGAAGTTCTGGCCTTCGAATTGAAAATGGTGGCTTAGGGCTGAAACCCTAGTTTCTTTGCAAATTGAAGATAGTGAAGTCCTTTTATAGAAAATTTATGAAGCACTATTCATCTCCAAATTTTCGAAGTCCAAACGAAGCGTACCGGTTGGCGTTTCTAGGGTTTACCCCACGTTTCAGACACAATGGAATATGTTTCGAAAGCTAATTCGATCATATATGTGAGTTACGGAAATAAACGATCAAATTTAAATTAAACCGATTAAACCAAATTTCTATGCGTTTTGGCTTGCCCCGGACAAACGGTAAATCCGATTGACACGAAATTTGAAATCTTGCAATAATATGACATTACGGATCCGATGAAACTGGTTTCGTCGAAATCTGAGACTGTTTGAAAAATGACTATTTTAACTTGTCGATTAAATATTAAAATATTAAATTTTCAAAATTAACTTTTAATTCAAATTTAAAAGTTCACAAACATTGTTCTAACTCCAATATGATTTAATATAACTTTATAAATCATTTTTAATCACATTAAACCCAATTTCCAATTATTTGCGCAATTTCAAATATTAAATTATCGATTTAATTATCCAATTAAATCTAAATATTCGAAAAATAATTTATTCGACTCACAAATTTTACTTGTTGATATTTAAAATCAATTAAATATCTAAATTTCAAATGACAGAAATTCTGGGTCGTTACAAACTTCCCCCCTTAAATCGTCCTCGAAATTACCAAATAAGAAAAGTTACAGGATCCATTAACTTTTCAAAATCCATAAGTGAAAATTTTATGTTCACCTTTTCCAAAACCTTTAACTTCATCCAAAACACTGGTTTCCATTTTCTAGTTCAACTTCTACGTTTTCATTATGATTTGCTTAAATTGAATTACCAAAATCACTTAAGTGTTTAACTTTCCCAAAAATTCAATAGTTAAACTTCTTACAAATCTTTTCTAAGTTTTCAAATCCATATATAGTTATTTTTTCCAAAATCAACTATATCGTTTAACTTTTCAACTCAAATCAAAGTCATAGTTTCAAAATTTTCAAATTTTCTCAAAAATATTCTAACGCCTTAAATTTTCAGAAATTTTTTCCATAACCTCCTTTGCACGGCTAGCTCGGTACGACTACAAAATGCCACGACGGGCCACCAATTTCAAAAAGAAAATGAAAAGCCAAGCGGCTAGACATGAAGATCATCAAATTTCATACTGAAATTCAAATACATACCTTTTTGTATAGCAATTCAATATTTTTTCTTCGAAATCAAAATTCCAATCTATTTCCTTTAATACACCTGTATATCTTGCTAGCCATAATATCAATTACAACTTTCAAATTTATTTTGCACATTCCTTTACAAAATTTTCAATATATACTTCTCATACCATTTTTTACTTTACTATTGAAGTTATATATCCATTTTCATTCTAGAATTGCATTATCAATTTCATTCGAATTCAATTTACACTTTCAATTCTGTTTGGATTCAATTTACCTTTTGAATGTTGAATTTATCAATTATCTTTCATTCACAATTGATTCATATCACTATTTTAAATTAGTTTTATTTACAAATTCAATTACTTTAGCTTTCAATTTTACTAATTCCATTTCATCAACACTTAATGAATTTATATACAACCAATTTACAATCAAATAACAACCAATGTATATTCAACACAACCGAATTTGTCCACTTTACATTCAACATTCATGTTCACTTTGTTTACCTTCAATTTGGTTTAACACTTTTAATTCCAATTGGTTGATATTAAATTGACTTACATTCAATTTATTCAATTAGCTTTAATGAATTAACACTTACATCCATTATTCTATATCAATTTATTTACATCAAATTGATTAACATTCACTTCATTCATTAATCCAATTGCTAATTCATTTTACATTTCAAGTTGAGTTTCATTACTTAACTCAAGTTCATATTTATCACTTTACTCATTTTACTTCGGTATCAAATCAA
The DNA here is from genome assembly GCA_030765085.1 of Allium cepa. NCBI lineage: Eukaryota > Viridiplantae > Streptophyta > Magnoliopsida > Asparagales > Amaryllidaceae > Allium > Allium cepa. The sequence continues at coordinate 394,946,461 of CM060938.1, read as the reverse complement.
CTTCCAATTCATTCATCATTAACCCAAATTTATTTTTAACTTAATAAATTTTCTTTAAGTAATCATTTCTTATATATATAAGATCATTTCACTTAGCCTCTTTAGACCTTTCTTTAAATTTACTTTATTTCATTAATTCACTTATACTTACTTTAATTTAACTCCATCCTTTAAGTTAAATTTATTCTATCAAAATTCAAATTGTATAAGTTATCAACTCATTCATTATTGTCATACATATTTTAAATAGGATTCCAGAGTCTTTTCAACCTTTCAAAACCAATTTTTTTTTGAAATCAATTCAAATTATCTTTTGAATTTCCAAAGCCAAACCCAAATTTTCCAAACAACTTTAATTTAAAATAATTTGGCAGCAATTCCTCTTTTGGAAACTCAAAAATGAACACCGATGATGTCGCGATCATCGTCGGAATTATTTTCCAGCGACCGAAAAGAGTTTAGAGCTTTTATCCTTCCAAAACCTTTGAAAATTATTTTCAAACTAAAAAGGGATTAAAACTTCCCAAATCTCCAAATTTTTCAAATTTTCTTCAAAACATTTCCAAACACTTATTTGGAATTTTTACTTCAAATTATAAACCACATTTACAATTCATATTCATAAATTCCATTTGTATGTGAATTTATTTCTTAACTTTGGAGTTACGATTTTAATTTCCTATTTAATAATCAATGGTAATAATTTTAATATTATCAATTCCTAACATCCAAGCAACCATATATTATAATAATTTACAAAGATTATTCCCTTTTATATACAAAATAGTTTTGGGTAAAATTATTTCATTTACCTTATTTTAAAACAATATCGTGTCGAATTGTTTTGTACAAGTGTTTAGAGATCTCTATCGATAGAGTTGTACAGACTATACCGACCAGAATCCATATACCACTCAACAAACCAATTATCAGAACATAAAACAATTTTATATTCACTAACAAATACGCGCTCATATCTGTTATTACACCCAACTCATTCTAGAGTACTACTGACTCTATCTCTAATGAGTAACACTCAACAGAGCCAAGGTTGTCGCTTAACCATATGCTCTGATACCACTTTGTCCGAAACCGATTGTTCGACTTCCAAAAATCGACATCAATACGCCCACTGCATCAACTGCCGAACAATCGAATGCCGAAAAACCGAACCCTTAGGGTTTAAAGAAGAAGAGGTAGAAGAAAAAGATAGAAAAAATAAGGAAACATAACAGAAACAATATCAGAATTTCACAGTCGCAGCAGAACAACATATAATAGATAAATGAATAATCTTTAAAAACAAAGATTCTATCTCAGTTATTACATTACATCAGCGTGAACAATAACAATATACAACTCAACAAAACAATGGACGGTTATACAAACATGTCCTAACAAGTGAATTTACGGCGGAAAGATAATGTCATATACAAGTAATACGCCTCGCCATCCAGCTCGCCACTTGAGCTCCAAAGCACTTCTGAATCCAGAATGACCTGATAACCTGACTCTAGACCGCCCATGTGTATGGGCATCCAGAGTTTAGGAAGAGAACAATAAACTCCAGGTTAGTCATGGGACTGGTATGAGAACTCAAAACAGTTTTTTATCTTTTAAAACAACAACAACAAGGAAAGTGGAAAAATATCCGCAATGCTTTTGGAAAATGAAACTACCATAAGGCCCCCCCGCACACACACAATGCAAATGTAGAATTGGAGGAGATTTCTCCTTATGATAGTAAAAGATGCTTACTACGCAAAACAAATCATTTTTGATATTATTTTTAGTGCCTAGTGATGAAAGCATTTCGAAAATAGAATATTAATCTTAGCCAAGATAGGTACCATTATATTATGCCTACTATAGCTACCATATTAAATGGCAGGTTCTACAACTAAAACCGTACAACGCTCTTATTGTTTCTTTGGATTTTCCAACAAATGGTCAGGCTAAGGAACTTCCTACTGCCACATGGGATCGACTCTGGTGGGATATCCCGAGAACCTAACGTTACGGTTAGATCTCTGCCAATACAAGGCCGGGCTACCTTTGTAACTAGGTAACTACTACATGAATATGTCATCCCCCGGTCCCTTTGGACCTTTATCCGAGCGCTCGTTAACCAACATCACACAGTAATAAATTTAGTGTGTCAACATGAGTAAGTATCTAGGCTCCATACCATGATACCACCCTTTCCAGAAGGAAATGACATACCCTAAAGGGCGCGACCCTCATAACCTTGCCGCATATTCCTGTTTTGACCATTTCTGGGAGTGAGGTCTGACGAAGTCTCGTCCATAAAGCTAGGCACAAAGCCACGCTTTGATCAACAACTGATCGATGAATGATCAACACACAGCAGCACTAAGCATGTCACATTACCAAATTAGGAGTATATCGCTGATAACCTTCAATTACATAACCTCAAAGGGTGTTGAGCTAAGAGAATAAATTCTCCGCCACCAATGGAAATATATTTGAAAGAAATCTGCTTTATATCTCAAAATGTAATGTCAAACACGTAACCATACTAGTCTGTTCCGGGTTCGAACAGAACCGAAGGCACTTCAAAAGAAGCCCTTGCAATCCGGGTATTCACAATCCCGATCGAATTTCCCATCACAAAGTAAATATCCATACCGTAGCTAACGGTGCAGAGACAATTGATAGGTCATCCTATCGTTTTCACAAATACCCGATCTTCAACACCGGTCTTTAATGCTATCCATTACGTCGTATCACTATTCGGAATGAGTAATCCGAATAATGAGCGTAATAATTTAAAAATAAGTGTAGCATTCAATTTTCAACCAATTCATAACAAATAGCCACTTAAGGGTCAATATTGATAGTCGGTTAGTTAACTATCAATCAATATTCACAACATCATTCGATTTCAAATAATTTCCCTAATTTTTTATTTCCATAAATATCTTTACAAGATATAATTTCCACCTTTCAATCTTTGAAAACAAATTTCAAATCAATTTCCTTAAACGGAAACACTTCCAAATATTTATCCATTTTCAATTTAAAATGGTTCATTTAAATCAATCAAATAAATCCTTACCGATTTATTTAAAACTTATGTTCCAAATCCGTAAATTTATTTCCAAACTTCAAAATAAATCAATGTTTATTTTTAAACAAATTTACTTTTTTTTATAAATTTCATAGTGAATTTACCTTTCCAAAATATCTATGAATATACGATTTCCAAATCGATTTCTAATATTCATTTTCAATTTATCTTTAAAAGATAAAATCTTAAAACATTCACTTCATATTGGAAAAACATTTCCATACTTATTTAATAATAAGTAATTCACAAATCTGTTTATTTTCAACACTTGGAAAATATCTAATATACTTAAATCCAAATTAAGTATATATTTTATTATTTAAGGAAAACTTCTCTTAAACACATTTATTTGGGTCAAAACGAATGTTACGTAAAACATCGTTACGACAACCCAAAATCACTAGTATAGGATTCGAAATTAAGATAGATATATAAACCCCAACACCATACAAAACTTTTCCTTTCGGAAGTCATTTACTATAACGACAGTGTTATAGTCCACCATTTCGTTTTTCTTCTCGGAAACGCCTATTTCAACAATGAATGTTGAAATCTATGGTTTCGATACTTAATTCATTTTAAAACATCTTTAAATCATTTAATTCTACTTAAAATATCACTTTTCCAAAATATTTCTTTAATATATTATTCACCGTCCAAAATCGTGAATATACTTCATTAACCAAATTCAATTTCTACATATTTTATTTAAAGGATTATCCACTGTCCCAAAATCGTGGATATATCTCCTTTAATAAGCTATAATAATTAACTTATCAAAATAAGTCGATTTCGGATTTATAAAACAACGTTTATAAATTACATTTATACTTTATAACAACTTCAACTTATAAAATCACTTAAATTACAAATTCTATCCATATCCCATTTACACGCCAAAATCCAATTTACAAGTTAATTACTTATAAATCTTTTATTTTTCAAAATCTATTCATTTTATAACTTCACAATTTATAATCTATAGATTTCATCCACTTATGAAATCCATTTATACTTCATTTTAACACTTATAAAAAACTCGTTTTATAATTCAATATTTTAATTTATAAATATCAAATTTATAAATCTTTCATATAAATCATTTATAATAATTCAAAAATCCCAATTTAAACCATTTTATAAATTAATCAACTACTTATTTCAAAAATCACATTTTGGTTATATTTCACAAAAATCATATTTTTTATAACATAAAAATTACAACGTTTATTCATTTAAAATGAATCAATTCCAAAATTAAACTTTATTATGAATTCTCAACTTAAATTTTCAAAAATCAAATTTTATTTATTTTCGGCATCTAACGATACCAAAAATATATTTGGCTAAATTTTAGCCTTCAACGATTTCAATCACAAAGATAATCATGCAGATTATAAATAGATCAATAAATAGATCAATACACAACATTGCAACCAATTTAATCATTTGAGGAATCCAGTTGGATCCCTCCAACCTGTTTCCCTGCATCCAAAGATGTTAGCACAATACCAATTCCGCTTCAAGACGGAATATCGCGGTATATGGGATTTATAAAATACTATCCGCTATTATGCGGCGCAATAGGATATCATCCTCTATATAATGCGGGAAAATCAACTCCAAATACATATATAATACCAATTCCATACAAGTTGGAATTATCTCGGTATATGTTTTTAATAAATAACATTCGCTTAGTATACGGCGTATAGGGTCTATTTCAATACAACAGATAATAATTATCATCCAATAACACAATCAAACAATTTTAAATCTGACTATTTAAATTTAAATCGAAACAGTTTGATTGAGTGAGGAGATCTCACCTTGATTTCAATAACGGTTGCAGCGTTTTATTTCGAATAAAATTAAACGCGCGTTTAATTTTACCCAAAATTCTCACTGGCTCTAAACGACTCCAATCCAGCTCCATAGCGTAGTTCTCATCAAAACGAAGCCAACGCAAGTTGTTTCATAATTTTTCGACCTCGTATGAAAGAGATATCACATTTTAAAGTTTGTACACAATTTCTATAATACAAATTCACAAATTATTTTTATTTTCAAACCCTAACTGATGCAGGCCGTTCGTTCCATGTATGCAGATCTCGGCCGCATAATTTACTTCTTCTCCTACGTACAGAACATGATCGAGATAACCCATCTAGCCATCCAAACCCTAGCTACCCGCGACCAATTCAAGCACTTCCACCACGATCAACTACCATCACCTTGTAGCCCTAACTCAACTCCACCCTCGGCTTGAAGGGCTCGAAGCTCGGTCGAGCATAGATGCTCGAAAATCATGGCCGACCGTGTGACTTTGGATGCAAATCCCCATCGATTCTTAGCTTCGTTTATCATCATCACCGTATGGATTTAAAGCTCTCACTAAGATCTACAACTTTCGTGTTGAAGATTTATCGAATTAGTTGATGGATTAGAAGAGATTAAGGCAAGAAGGAGATGAATTTCTGGCCTTTGAATTGAAAATGGCGGCTTAGGGCTGAAACCCTAGTTTCTTTGCAAATTGAAGATAGTGAAGTACTTTTATAGAAAATTTACGAAACACTATTCATCTCCAAATTTCCGAACTCCAAACGAAGCGTGCCGGCTAGCGTTTCTAGGGTTTACCCCACATTCCGGACATAATGGAATATGTTTCGAAAGCTAATTCGATCATATGTATGAGTTACGGAAATAAACGATCAAATTTAAATTAAACTGATTAAACCAAATTTCTATGCGTTTTGGCTTGCCCCGGACAAACGGTAAATCCGATTGACACGAAATTTTAAATCTTGTAATAATACGACATCACTGATCCGATGAAACTGGTTTCGTTGAAATCCGAGACTGTTTGAAAAATGGCTTTTTTAACTCGTCAATTAAATATTAAAATATTCAATTTTCACAAATTAACTTTTAATTCAAATTTAAAAGTTCACAAACATTGTTATAACTCCAATATGATTTAATATAACTTTATAAATCATTTTTAATCACATTAAACCCAATTTCCAATTATTTGCGCAATTTTATCGATTTAATTATCCAATTAAATCTAAATATTCGAAAAATAATTTATTCGACTCACAAATTTTAATTGTTGATATTTAAAATCAATCAAATATCTGAATTTCAAATGATAGAAATTCTGGGTCGTTACACCATATGCCTCTTTACTCTTTCCTTTCACTGACCCCTTGCCTCCTTCCACTTGTGCCACTCTCCCTCTATCCCGACCGCTCCCTCATCGGAAGTTGCACCTTCCCTTTACTTCGCGTCCATGTGACAAGCCTCCGACCCCTTCCAGTTTGCCCCAGCCTCGCACAATACTCAGTCCCCAAGCTTCCATCTTCCCTTTCCCTCTATTTGCGGCCTTCCGCCTTCATTTTGCCCCACCCCTACTCTCCTCTGTTCTGGCATCCCACCCTCTTTTGGCAGCTCGTTGGCAAACCCACATCCCTTCGGCAATGCTGCCACATCCATTCGCACAGCCGTGCTCATTCATTTCCAAGGTGGCAGCCTTCTCCCCGCTTTTGTGTGAATTGATAAATATATTACGGTATATGTATATAAACATTTATTTTGTCTGTTGGTATATATATATATATGTTTATGTAAGTATATGTATATACGAGTTCTGCTTTATATATATACTATATAAGTGGTTATTATATGTTGTATATATTAGCTTATTAAGTATATTTAAATCTATATATAATCTATAATTTCCAGAGCAGGCTTATGGGATTTGTATACATATAAGCTTTTATAAATGTATATACGTACATATTAAGTTATATATGTGTTCGATTTTTTTGTTTTAAAATGTATGTATATAGAATGGTATATAAGTTGGAAATCCTTGAGATACTTGCTCTTTTATATGTTACAATATATATAAGTGTATAAATGGTCTCTTTCTTGGTTGTATATACAAATATATATATATTAAAGCTGGTACCTATTTTTGATCTCTGGTTTTATATATATTACATATAGATTTTTGTTTATGATGTAAGTTTATAATAGTTACAAGTTATATATGTTACATGTACCAATTTGTTTGTTATGTAAATTAGATTTGTTAAGTTCCAATATATGTTATAATGAATTAAGTTCTATTGATTTTTGTAGTTATTGATTTCAAAATATAATAAGTATGTAAGTTATACATATATTTATATATTAGTCTATATATCTATCTATTTATATAAGTATATATACAAGTATTGGTTTTAAGTATAATATATATATATCTTTGATTCTTAATACTTGAGTTTTAAGAATAATGATTTTGAAAATTTTATATTATTTTAATATTTATCTTAAACTAAAATATTGAAATATATATATATATATATAATAATAATAACGTATATATTTCCAATTTATGTCAAAACCAATTTGATTTGTTTTCACCGATTCCTGTTATTAGCTCTGTTCGTCGAATTCGTGCCAATCTTGCTTTGCTTTGGAATTCGTGCTTGGATTCATAACTCATCTCATTCTTGTTCATCTCTAGCCTCATAAGGTGAGCAATCACTCACGATTAACATTCTTATATTTATTAGATTTGATTTCATTTGAAACGACAATTGAAATATGCTGCTAAATTGAACTTTTAATTATTTTGCCATATATGATATGCCAGCACCTTTAGCTGTCACCTGTGACATTTGACACCTTGATCTGTTATTAATATTTTATCTATTATTGATGATATATGCCTGTTATTGATATGTTATACTATATTCATAACTGTTCTCACTCTGCAAGTTCTCGGTTAGTATAGAATTCCCTACGGGATGAAATGATACATACCCGAACGATCTTATAGAATATGAGAAAATCGTTATGGGTTGAAATGATAAACCCAAGTGATTTTCAGTTAATTGAATTTTTGGATTGTTGGTTGAAATGATATATTCCGTAGATATTTAAATTGCAGATTGAAATGATAAATATCCGTACCACTTGACCATAGGATAGAAAATTATGTATTGACACCGTTGGTCTATATATATATATATATATATATATATATATATATCTTTTAAAAATGATTTCCAAGGTTTTGAAAGAAATATATGGTTTTATTAAATATTGATTTTGAAGATATTATATATAAATGTTATTTTATTAAGTTTTATATTTTATTTTTAAATTTATATGTTTAGAAATTTTAAAATTTATAAGTTAGTTTTGAAAATATAATTTTTAAGATTTTCTTATAATTTTACTATTTTTAAATATAGATAAATAAGTTTTAAATAAAAAATTAAATTTAATAATAAGATTTAATTTAATAAAATTTAGTTTATTTTTATACATTATGTTTAAGTATTTATTTAAAATTTTATATTTCAAAAATAGATTTTATAATACCTTTAATAAAACTAAGGTTGAGAAGATAAAATTTAATTAATTTTAAATCATATTCGTTTAAGAATTATATTTAATATAATCGATTTGAAACTTATTGAATTTAAGATTTTAAAGATGCAATTTTATAACTTGATTTTTATTTAAAGTGATCAAATGAATATTTCAAGTTTAAATAAACCAAAATGGGATATTTAGTTTTATTTAAATTGTAATTTTAGATTTTATTTAAATATTAATAGATTAATTTAAGTTAATATTTTAAAACTAAGTAATAGTAGAGTGAATTCGAAATAAATATGAAAGTTATTATAAAGGTTGGATATTAAACTTTGAAATCTATTGAAGTTGAAATGGTTTAATTTGTGATTCAAATTTGTACTTGAAATCGACATAAATTGAATATTGTTTAGTGTGTCGAACTAAATTGAAATTTGATGAATTGAGATTGAATTAAATTGAATTTTGGAATTCGAGTTGATTTGTGAAATTTGAGGAAACTATTTTTATTATACAAAGTATTTTTAAATTATATTTAAAACTATATTAATATTTTACTTTATAATTATTTTAATATAAACTATTTTAATTTTTAACTATTTTAATATATTAAAATTTTTATTATATAAACTATTTTATTATATAAACTATTTTATTATATATATTATTATTATTATCTAAACTGTTGTGATTTTCAAAGTATTATGATTTCAAAGTGTTATGACTTCCAAAGTATTATGATTTCAAAGTGTTATGATTTCCAAAGTGTTTTAATTTCTAAGTTTTATAATTTCTAAAGTGTTATAACTTTGAAAGTGCTATGATTTTGGAAATAGATATATTTAAGTGAATAATGATATCGTATTGATATGGTTTTGAAATGATACGATACTTTGATATGAAGTATAAACTATTTGAAATAAATTGACCATAGTATTATAATAACTTGGTTGTTAAGTAGACTGGGATCGGTTATTGTCATACTCTCTGCCAATACCGAAAACCACTTTAACAACCGTGTATGTGGTGGAGATTCCAGAGTGAAGTAGGATGGTTGGCGACGATTCTATTTAAGGTATATACGTGGACCTGACTCTCGTGAGTTAGCTTAAGGTGTTTAAAACAGGAGCAATTGACTGGCCAAATGAGGTAGCTCCTCCGATCGGACATACTTCTTCGATACCATTCTATTACTTTGTGATTGATTGGGTGCACCCTTGGATTTTTGGGAGTGCGGACGAGTTGGGCAGTAGCTGCAGATACGCGTTACCAATAGTCTGGAAGTGTAATTGGTATATCTACCCTGGCATTGCCTATTTGTGCCGTGTCACCTACCATATCAAGCCAACCATGAGTTTTTTTATGTCATACCTATGGAGTGCCTTCTGGTAGCCTTTAATTTACGGAGGTATTACGGTACTGTATAGACTATGGTATCATATAAAAACGTGTTAAAGGGGACATGGGTAAAGCCTTAATGCTATTTTAATACTTTTACTTTACTATAGACATATTATAATAACGTATTGTACTACATAGTAGATAATTCCACGGACCCTTAGAGGATGGGTATCCGAAACATCCTTTGAGTTACTTGTATTTCATTTGATATTTCACCTTAGTTGGATTTATTGATATAAGAATGTTAACCATGACTCGAATGTTTTTTGTTTTTCTTTATGCTCGGGTCATACTAGGTGTCACAGCATTTAGGCTCACTTTTGGAGTTGGAGCTTCGCTTGGAGGTCCATCTATATCTATTCAGCTTTCAGTTATTCGGTTGACTCCAGTGATATATTCAGATTTTTGTTATTTGACTATTGTATTGAGATTTCTATGTATTCGAGACTTCTTTGTATCTTGTTTTAACTATGTTATGTATATAGTTGCTTCATGAACTACTATTCATTTTTTTCTGCTGCTTATTGTTATTACTATGTGTCTGTGATTCTGTGATTGATTTATTTACTGTATATGCTGAGTTTTGCCAAATATAAACTAACAATCTAATATTTTGAGCAATTCAAGTCCAACATGTGTGGATGCGAATGGCACGAAATATCGATGTTACATGTGGTTTCAGAGCTCTAGTGGCCAAACTTAGCATATAGGGTAAATTTAATTATAGAATCGCCTTTGTTCGAGCTTGAATTCCTTCATCTTTGATTCGAATTTCCTTTGAACTTTGGAACTCTCCCATTCGTTCTGAAATCCATTCTTGTCTCTCCCTGTTCGTATTCTTCTTGATTTTGGAGTATCACATAACTCCATTTTGGTTGATCTCTATAATGAATTGGCGGTCCCTCCAATCTTAGAATAATTTATAAAGGTGTGAAACTCCTTTACAATAGGCATCAAATCACTAAAGATTTCTGTATCATCGGTTCAGATGCTGCTATCTCTTGTTATTCCCAAATTCTATTCTCTTGTGATCGGATGTCGATTTTCCTCTGGATTCTTCATCGATCTTATTCTTGAAGTCACGGTTGACCCGGTTAAGGTCGCTCGCAATTAATATTAGTATATCCATCTTTGTATTTTGTAATTTAATTATCTCATCTTCATTTCGAGCCTATCTTCAAATTAGAATTCTCTTTAACTGGGGTTCATCTAAATTTGGATCTCTACCATTGTTTTGAAATCCGTTCTGGAATCATCAAGTGAGGGAGTGTACTTGTAATCAATATAAAAATATCTTATAGTGTGTTGTTTGAGTTGTTAAGGATGATTTGGGTTTCCATCGATTCGTCTGGCCAACGTTGTCGATAGAAATTCCAAAACACTTGAACAGAGCAAACTGACACAATATTATTTTCAAACTTGGTAATGAAATAAATTTTATGATTATATTATACATAAGTATAAATTTTCTAAAATTAAATAGTTAAATGATTAGTTGTTAGAAATGATAATACTGGATTATCATTTATTGATCTTCCAATGAAATGAACTTAATTAAAAATTTGAGAATTAAATTTTCTATATTTTGGAAATTTGATTTTTAAATTCTAGGGTATATTATTTTAAGAGTATTTTCGAATAGAAATCATTTCCAAAGAATTTTAAAAGTTTTAAATCAGCACTGTCTTCGTTTGTCGTAGGAAAAATAATTTCGGTGATGACTATAACATCATCGACATTTATTTTATAGTCTCAAAGTGGAGATCACTTGGTAGCTTTGCTACACTTTTGTTTTGGAAAAATGAATTGATCTTTATTTCTTAAGTATGACTTGATTTATAATACATAAGGGTATATGTTTATAGATTTGATTTGATATATATAAATATATATATGCATTTATCTCAAAATGTTTTGAAGAGAAATTGAAAATTTAACTCTTAAATTTTTGAAATGATTTCAATTATAAAATGAAGGCAAAAACTTGAATAAATATTTAAAACTTGAAATAATTGAATTAGGAAAATTTACTTGTACAATACTCAATTTTCATTCCTGTGATAACCCGAATTTTTGGGCATTTGATAATTGGATAATTAATTGGTTTATTCAGTTGAACAGATTAAATTCTGATATCTGAAAATATAATAATTTAATTTTGCAAGTTTTATCTTTTCAAAGATGATTTTCTAATCATAAGATATAATATATAGGTATATATATTGAATTAGAAGTTATGTTTTGAAAATTAATATGATAGGTTTCAAGAGTTATTTAAAAAATTCTACATTTTTAACTCTAGTACTTATATATATAGTTATCAATTTAAATACAATGACAACTTAAGTGTAACATGTAAAAAAGATTTTAAAAAAATAAGAATTAATGTTTCTTTCTTTCTAATTTACACATGTACTAAGTATAATATATATATATGTAATTTAAAATAAAGAAATTTTTATAAAACATAAGATACACATAAATGAGGGCTTTATACATTTGTAAGCTAGAGTTCATGCAAGAGACAAATGTAAGTTAAGTAGCTTACAATTTTACAAATGGAAAACAATTCTCATTTAAATTTTTTATGTAAATTATCAGAAAAATAAGAAAACTAGGTTTTCGTTTTTCTCCTCACTTTCAAAACCTGGAAGCATAAACTAGTGGAAGGAATCAAAGAAATAAAATCAAACAATAAATCAGAGCATCTCAAGCCTGATCCCTGAGCAAAGATCAATTCAGTATAAACAATTAAGCAAATCAGAGATTCATAAGACAATCAAGTGTCTGAGCAAATAAACAAGATCCCAGACCAAAGTGTTTAAATTCAAAATCAAGTTCAAGGGTATAAGCCTGTAGCTCTGTTTTCTTAAAAAAACAGGTGAGTAAATATTTTCTCTTAAAAATAGATCTAAATCTATGATTGCACTTAGAAGTGGTGATGGATTATGCAGTAATATGGTTTTCCTATGTTTATATATGTGAATGCATGTTGTGTATGGCGAGATTTGGGCTGGAGATGGCCGGGATGTCGATGAACTCAGAAAAATTGGTGAGGCGATTTATCAATGACCATGGTGGTCAGGAAGTGGCAAACTAGAGTTCGAGAGTCGGTTTGGGATATCGGTATTTGCGAGGCATTGGTGACGGCCATGGGGGATCGGGGTGAGTCGCGAGGGTGCGAAAAGGTTCGTAGGAGTGTAGCGTGGCTTTGGGTGGATCGACGGGTGATTCTGAGGACGGAGGCGACGCTGATGGGGGGTTTCAGATCGATGTTTGGGTTCCAGTTTTCGATCAAACGTCTCGTTTTGATTTCCTGTCAAATTAGACTGATCTGGGTGGTTGGAACACTAGGGTAGATTATCGTCGACTGGCGAGGGTCGTCGATAAGGAGGCGCTGGCGTTTCGATGGGTGTGCACATGCACATGATTTTCTCGCGTATCTTGTTTAGGGAAGAAAGCATGGTCTCGGGTTTGTTCTCGTATTGTTTGCGTGATGACTCGAAGTAACAGGAGGGTGTAGGTGACTCGGTGCTTGGTTTAGAATGCTCAGGTTTTAGTTAATTTTTGCTCGGGTTCAGTTAATTTTTTCTTGGGTTAAATTTGATGTTAACAAGCTTTTAAGTTTAATAAAATCAAGTATTAAAAGCTTACCTAAAAGGTGTTAGTTCAAAGGAAAATGTTAAACCAAGTTTTTATACAAAGTATTAACAAGTTTAAAAGCAAGTTACCAAAGTTTTAAATGTTTTTCAAATTATGGTAATTAGGTAATTATATAATGGGTTAATCCTATATGTTTTTCAAGGGTAAATTAAATGATGAAATTTAATAAAGTATTAATTATTTAATGTTTTAGGGATGGTTAATTGATTAATGTAATCAGTTAAGGAAATAATTAATTAATTTAGTCCTTAGATAATTAATAAAGGTTAAGTAAATTTTTGTATTCAATTTTAAGGATTGATTTGTTAATGTGATTAATTAATTAAAGTAATTAATTTAAAGATGATTAATGAAAGATTAATCACTTAGTGAAATTGATTAGTAATTATGAAAGTGGTTAAAAAAATAACTGCTTAATGTCATTTATTAAGGAAGGAAATAAATGGGAGATTTCTAAATGTGATTTATTTAATGATAATTACCTAGTGAAAGTAATTAAGGATTAATTACTTAATGTAATTAATTAAAGGATTGATTAATTAAAGAAATTAATTAAGGGTTAGATAATTAACGAGTGTGATTAATTAAAGGATAATTAATCAATGTAAGTGATTATAAAATAATTAATTTGAGTAATTAATTAAGGATCAACGTAATTAATATGGATGGGTAAAGATTAATTAATTTGTGTAATTAATTAAGAGTTAATTACTTATTGTAATTAAAGGATAATTAATCAAGGGTGATTAGTTAAGATGGATAATTAAAGGATGATTAATTAATTGGTTTGTAATTAATTAATGTTAAGTAAAGGCAATCTAAGTGATTAAAGATTATTAATTAATCTAATAAGAGATAAACTAAATTAATTTTGGAAGTGATCAATCTTGCTTATGAATGATTGAATAATGTTAAATGCCTTGAATTGGTTACCCCAGGTTTTAAGTATGTTTTATGCATTATTATTTCTTGTTAGATAGGTTTACTCATGATGGTTTCTAGCCTTACCCGGGTGTTACTTTGATGTAATGCTCAGGTCAGACCGAGTATTACAGATTTTCAGGTAAGGACGTTCTAGAGCCCAGGAGGCGAGCTTGATGGTAGGAACGTATGGAGTGTTTCCGTTGTGATATATTGTTGTATCTCTGGAGCAAGTTAATTTTAAATTTCCAATGTTGTGTAGTGGTTGTAACTCTGATGTATAGTATGTAATTTAACTGATACAGCTTCTTTGTATAAATGTTATTATATGTTATTATATTTTGATTCGCTGCGAATGTGAGAGTTTGTGTCCTGTTTTCTGTTTTCTTCTTCTTTCTCTTTTCGTCTTTTCCTAACTATCTAGGATTTTTGTGAATGAAAATCTCGAGTCGTTACATTTTGATATCAGAGTTGAAGGTTAAGCGAGAACCTTGGCTCTGGTGAGATTACTCATTGAGGATAGGGTCAGTTGTAACCTAGAATGAGTTGAGTGTATATATGTATATATATGAGGGCGTATTAGTCATTTTCTTATGAAACAATTTTAAAATTGATTTTATATAAGATTTATATTTTGAGATATAAAGCTATATTTCTTTCTCACAATTATAAATATTAACGTAATTGGTTGCTGAATCATTGGAATTAAATAAAACAATGAGAATTAAGTGTTAATAGAAATACAACCAAACTGAAACTGAATGAAGATAAGTTTGAAATGGATTCAAACTAAAATTAAAATCTTGAATTTGAAGAAGAATTTTCAGAATAAGATAATAGTGAATTGGTTTCCAATTGTAATAACCTTGGTTATTATCCTAAAATAATGAAATGTTTGTTAATAATTAAGCAAAAATAAAATGTTTAAGGGAATAAAACATTTAGGCGTGTTTGACTTGTAAATTGAAGTGAGTTTTAATTGTGAAATTTTGAATTCTAAGTCTAGAAACATTTGAAATTGTTTTCAAAAAGGTCAAAGAAATAATAAATAATATTCAGAATACTTTGAATGTAATCATATTTTAAAATAAGAAGTTGTTTGAAAACTTTAAAAGAATTTGTTTTGAATTAAAACGAAAGGTGGTTTAAATTTTAAAGTATAGCTGGGTGGGCTAAGCAATAAATAGTGGAAATTAGGTTGAAGGGATTCTATTGGCAAGGTAATAAGTTTTAAGGACATCACTTCTGAATAATTAGTTTTAAGGACAATTTACAGCATAATGATAAATTCATTTATCTTTTTATGTTATATGGGAAAATGATAAATTCTTTTATCATTATTGCTATATAACTGAAAATGATAATTTTTTTTTATCTTTTTCCTACAAAATGTCCTTAAAACTAATTTTCCAGAAGTAGCGTCCTTAAAACTTATTACCTTGCACAAATAAGCCCTTGAAGTGAAAATTCCCCAATAAATATGTATATATGTGTGGATATACATAATATCAAAGATGATTTGAATAAACTCTGAAGTGTTGAGTTTCGATTTTTCTTGAAGTGTGATGTAAAAACCCACAGTGAAATGAGTTTTTGAACTTAAAGTAAGAAAGAATATTGATAGATATTTAAAATTTGAAGTAGGAATTCAAATTTGAGTAAGGTTAACAGGACTTAATTGAATTTAACTTAAGAGGAAGTTAAATAAGTTTGGAATAAGCAACCTGAATTGGAAATTTCAAGATTGAAATTGAAATTTAACTCGGAAAGTTAAATGATTGATTTAAAATGGGAGTTATGAGTGATCTCAAAATGGGTTTGAGATTTGGAAATTGAAAATGTATACTGTTAATTGGTGTTTGGATAATTGGTTGTTTATTTATACCCTATCATCCTGTTGTTATTAATAATCTATGAAACTGTGAATTGGAATATTTGAAAAGAATTAAGAAATGGATTGGAATGATATATATATATATATATCCATTGAAGATATAAATGGAAAATGAAATCACTTTGAATTTAAGATTTAATGTTTAAAGGGTAACTTGTAAATTTAAATTGTTAAGGATTGGTTTCAAAATTGAAATTTGGTAATAAATTGAATTTCAAAGATAAAATTGTTTAAAAAGGGATTTAAATTAATTAATTGAATAAACCAATTTAAAATGAATTTAAATCAACTAATTGAATAAACCAATTTAAAAATAAACGAAATTTATATGTTTTTAAATTAATTGTTTTATTTCATATTTCAAATCTATTTTTCTTTCTAGTAGTTTCTATTCTCCCACCTCCTTCCTTTTCGTAGACGAAAAGTTTTAGTAGGGGACAGTATAACGACCCATAAATTTTAACTATTTTTATAACGTACATAACTAAAATTTTATGAAATTTTAAGTAATTGAATTTGGGAATGAAAAAATTTGATATTTGGAATACATCTATATAAATATAGAAAATAGTAAATTTTCTTTGGATAATATGGAAGTTTATTTTTTGTGTAATTTTATTTAAATTAGTTAAATTTGACGATAGTAAAATGTTTTCCAAACTTGAATATTTTTATATAATAAATTTGTAAATAATCTTCTAAGTGGGGTGTCATCTTTCGTTTCATCAAATTTGGATTGCTATTGCTCCGTTTATCTTACTTTTGGCGTTTTAGCAGCATTTTCGGTACCGAATATCAACATTTGATAGGATAATTGTATCGTTGATATATCTATACCATTTTGATCGTCTCGTTGTGCTGATCTCTACGATATATTTAATTTTCAATTTCGCAGTCCGAAGTGTGGTGCAATCTGCGAAAAGCCTAGCGTATCGGTTCTACAACTAAGTCTTTTTAGTTCCTGACCTTTCATTATCCACCGCGTAATATTAATAGCCATCAACCATTTGAAATCCTAACAATTCAGCATTTGGGCTTTTACTATTCCAACGTATTATACCTGGTTCATTTCTCTGCTCATTCACCTGTTTTCGTTTTCTCCGCTTTTAGTTTTCTATGGTATTTCCCATCCACCTGCATTCATTCATCCTCAACTTTTTCCTCTCATTCTTTTCTAACAAACCAACCACAACCAGATCGTATGCGTCTTTACTCTTTCCTTTCATCGACCCTTTGCCTTCTTCCACTTGTGCCGCTCTCCCTCTGCCCTGACCACTCCCTCACCGGAAGATGCACCTTCCCTTTGCTTTGCCTCCATGTGACAAGCCTCCGACCCCTTCCAGCTTGCCCCAGCCTCACACAACAGCCAATCCCCAAGATTCCAGCTTCCCTTGCTCTCTATTTGTGGCCTTCGACCTTCATTTTGCGCCGCCCATCCTTTATGTACCTTGTGCCACTCCTACTCTCCTTCATTCTGGCATTCCCGCCCTCTTATGGCAGCTCGCTGGCAAACCCACATCCCTTTGGCAATGCAGCCACATCCATTCGCACAGCCGTGCTCATTCATTTCCAAGGTAGCAGCATTCTCCCCACTTTTGTGTGAAATGATAAATATATTAAGGTATATATATAAACATTTATTTTATCTGTTGGTATATATATGTGTTTATGTAAGTATATGTATATATTAGTTCTGTTTTATATATATAGTATATAAGTGGTTATTATATGTTGTATATATTAGCTTATTAAGTATATATAAATGTATGTATAATCAATAATTTTTAGAGCAAGCTTATGGTTCGTATACATATATTGCTTTATAAATGTATATATGTACATATTTAGTTATATATGTGTTTGATTTTTTGTTCTAAAAGGTATGTATATAGAATGATATATAAGTTGAAAATATTTGAGATACTTGCTCTTTTATATGTTATAGTATATACAAGTTTATAAAAGGTCTGTTTGTTAGTTATATATATAAGTATATATTAAAGCTTGTACCTATTTTTGATCTCTGGTTTTATATATATTATATGTAGATTTTGTTATGATGCAAGTTTATAACAGTTACAGTTATATATGTAATATGTTACCAATTTGTTTGTTTGAATTAGATCCGTTGAGTTCAAATATATGTTATAATGAATTAAGTTATATTGATTTTAAAATATAATAGGTATGTAAGTTATACATACATTTATATATTAGTCTATATATCTATCTCTTTATATAAGTATATTTATAAGTATTGGTTTTAAGTATAATATATATATATATCTTTGATTCTTAATACTTGAGTTTTAAGAATAATGATTTTGAAATTTTTATATAGTTTTAATATTTGTCTTAAGTTAAAATATTGAAGTGTATATATATATAATAATGTATATATTTTCAGTTTATATCAAAATTGATTTGATTCGTTTTCGTCGATTCCTGTTATCAGCTCCGTTCGTCGAATTTGTGCCAATCTTGCTTTGCTTTGGAATCGTGCTTGGATTCATAACTCATCTCATTCTCATTCATCTCTAGCCTCATAAGGTGAGAAATCACTCACTATTAACATTCTCATATTTATTAGATTTGATTTCATTTGAAATGACAATTGGAATATGGTGCTAAATTGAAATGTTAATTATTTACCATATACGATATGCTAGTATCTGTAACTGTTCACTTGTAACATCTAACACCATGATATATTATTTATATTTTATCTGTTATTGATGATATATACCTGTTATTGATATGTTATATTATATTCATAACTGTTCTCACTCTACAAGCTCCATGTCAGTATAGAATTTCCTATGGTTTGAAATGGTACACACCCGAACAATCTTGTAGAATAGGAGAAAATCGTTATGGGTTGAAAAGATAAACCCAAGTGCTTTTCATTTAATTGAATTTGGAATTGTGGGTTGAAATGATACATACCCGTAGATATTTAAATTGCGAATTGAAATGATAAATATTCGTATCACTTGACCATAGGATTGAAAATTATATACAGATACCGTTGGTCTATATATATATTTTAAAAATGATTTCCAAGTTTTTGAAAAAATATATGGTTTTGTTAAAAATTGAATTTTTAAGATATTATATACATAAATGTTATTTTATAAAGGTTTAAATTTTAGATTTTCAAATTTATATGTTTGGAAATTTTTAAATTTATAAGTTAGTTTTGGAAATATATTTTTAGATTTTCTTATAATTTTACTATTTTTAAATATATATAAATAAGTTTTAAATAAAAAATTTAATTTAATAATAAGATTTAATTGAATAAAATTTAATTTATTAGTATACATTATGTTTAAGTATTTATTTAAAAGTTTATATTTTAAAAAAAAGATTTGATAATAATTTTAATAAAATTAAGGTTGAGAAGATAAAATATAATTAATTTGAAATCGTGTTCTTTTAAGAATTATATTTAATTAAATCGATTTGAAACTTATTGAATTTGAGATTTTAAAGATATGATTTTATAACTTGTTTTTGATTTGAAGAGATTAAATGAATATTTCAAGTCTAATTAAATCGAAATGGGATATTTAGTTTTATTTAAATTGTAATTTTAGATTTTATTTAAATGTTAGTAGATTAATTTAAGTGAATATTTCAAAACTAAATAATAGTAAAGTGAATTTGAAATAAATATAAAATTATCAAATTTAGTTATTGTAAAGGTTGAATATTAAACTTTGAAATCTATCGAAGTTGAAATGGTTTGATTGTGATTTAAATTTGTATCTAAAATCGATATAAATTGAAAATGGTTTATTAAGATGTTGAACTAAATTGAAATTTGATGAATTGAGATTGAATTAAATTGAATTTTGGAGTACGAGTTGATTTGAACCGATTTGTGAAATTTGAGGAAACTATTCTTATTATATAAAGTATTTTTAAATTTTATTTAAAACTATTTTAATATTTTACTTTATAAATTATTTTAATATAAATTATTTTTAATTTTTTACTATTTTAGTATATTAATTTTTTATTATATTATATAAACTATTTTATTATATATACTATTATTAATATCTAAACCGTTATGATTTCCAAAGTATTATGATTTCAAAGTGTTATGATTTTCAAAGTATGATGATTTCAACGAAATATGATTCCAAAGTGTTATGATTTCCAAAGTGTTATAATTTCTAAGTTTTATAATTTCGAAAAATGGATATATTTAAGTGAATAATGATATCGTATTGATATGGTTTTGAAATGATCTGATATTTTGATATGAAATATAAACTATTTGAAATAAAATGGCCGCGGTGTTATAATAATGTTTGGTTGTTAAAGAGACTGGGATCTTTTATATTGTCATGCTCTCTACCAATACCGAAAACCACTTTAACAACCATAACGTGGTGGAGATTCCTGAATAAAGTAGGATGGTTGATGACGATTCTATTTGAGGTATATGCGTGGACCTGACTCCCGTGAGTTAGCTTAAGATGGCTAAAATAAGAGCAATTGACGGGCCAAGTGAGGTAGCTCCTCCGATCAGACATATTTCTTCAATACCATTCTATTGCATTGTGATTGATTGGGTGCACCCTCCGATTTTTGGGTGCATGGACGAGTTAGGCAGTAGCTGTGTCTATGCGTTACGAACAACCCAAAAGTGTAATTGGTATATCTACCCTGGCATTGCCTAGTTGTGCTCTGTCACCTACCATATCGAGCCCACTATGAGTTTATTTATGTCGTACCTATGGAGTGCCCTCTGGTTGCCTCCAGTTTTCGAAGGTATTATGGTACTGAATAGACTATAGTAGTATATAAAAATGTGATAAGGGGGATATGGGTAACGCCTTAACGCTATTTTAATATTTTTACTTTGCTATAGACATATTATAACAGCGTATTGTGCTACATAGTAGATCGTTCCACGGATCCTTAGAGGATGGGTATCTCAAATACCTTTTGAGTTACTTGTTTTTCAGTTGATATTTCACCTAAGTTAGATTTATTGATATAAGAATGTTAATCCTGACTCTAGCATTTTGTGTTTGCTTTATGCGTGGGTCAGATTGAGTGTCACAGCATTTTAGATGCACCTTTGGAGTTGGAGCTTCGCTTGGAGATCCATCTATGTCTATTCAGCTTTCAGTTATTCAGTTAACTCCAGTGATTTATTCAGATTTTTTATTTGATATTGTATCGAGACTTCTATGTATTCGAGACTTCTTTTGTATCTTGTTTTAACTATGTTATATATAGTAGATTCATGAATTATTATTTATTTTTTCTACTGCTTATTGTTATTACTTTGTGTCTGTGATTGATTTATTTACTTTATATGTTGAGTTTTGCCAAATATAAATTAACAATTTGAAATTTTGAGCAATTTAAGTCCGACATGTATGGATGTGAATGAGGAATATCGGGATGTTACAGATGGGCTTTTAATTTCATAATATTCAAAGTTAATATGAATATTTTATGATTTCCTACGTAGAAAATAATATTTATTTCATGTTTTAATTGTTAAAAATTATCATTTTAGCCTCGAAATTTTTATATATGAAAGAGCTTGTTACTTCTGTTTTTTAGTAATTTTTGAGGATTTTTCTTAAATGGTTACGATTTTTCTATGAATTTATTATGCTAGAAAAAGATTTAAATCAACATTAATTAAAGGCATTAATTAATTCAGTCTGCTAATGTTTTGAAAAGGTAAAGTTTATTTCCATAAAATCTAAAAATGAAATAATTTTTTTGGTGATAACCAATCATATTTTGACAAGAGATAAGAGTAGGTAAAAAGAAATTGGTTTGAAAAGGAAATAAAACATTTTTAATGATTATTACTGTTTGCCATCGACCACATGTGGCTTCCCTCATGTCATTACAGGAGGAATGCGACATTTTATGGCGGAAGAGATTCGATGTTAATTACGGAGCTCTACTTTGTTTTCTAAAGCTCAAAGTCTCTTACTATTTTACTTGAAATCTCTTGTCACCTTAGTTTTTAAGAATCCATGATTTTAATAAAAGATTTTGAAGTATTAATGTCGCAAAGACATGATTTCGATATTAGAGTATTTAAAGTATTGATGCCATATGAAATTGAATTTGACTTGAGCAATAGATGTCGTAGCTTGTCAACTACGACATCACATGTTTTTCTTGTTTTTGACAACAAGGTTATGCGGCTCTGATGCCGTAACTCTTTTATTTCAAAACCGATGCTCTATAGACCGAGAAGCCTTGTTTTTTGAAAACTAAAAGTATGTTTTCAAGGTGTGTTAGCCTATGCTTTAAGAAAGTCGACAACCTTATGGTTTCGATAGTATAGCCTTATACTTTATGAAATCAGAGTTTTGTTTTAGAATTTCGGATAGAGGTTCGATATTGTTTTTAACGGCATAGGTGCCATAAGCCATCTATTTCGAATTGTTATATTTATGGCGTGACAAGCCATGTGTTTTATGAGTTTGACAACTTCATTGGAGATACTAATGTTTATTATTTTTGGGATGTTATAAGTCTAGGGGTACAATAACCTAATTGGGGATACCAATAGACATAAGTTTGGCACTTGGGTGAATAATGTTATGTTCAAATTTCAATTTAATAATTGATGGGTTCATACTCATCCTCGAGAAAATTTGAGATGTGTGATGGATAGTCCATATAATGCCAAAGATGGAGTCTCTATATGGTTAATGATAGGTTCATAGTCATCTAGAAAAACTTTGATAAGTGTGTTGGACGGTCTACATAATTTTGGACAAATGAGACACATGCGATGGACAGTCTATATGATTTTAATTAGATAAACCATGTGTGAAGGGTAGTCCATATAGCCTACGATAGATAATCCGTACAATGTTTATATGTGAGATGGGTAGTCCACAGAAATATAAGACAAATAGTCAGATTAAATTTAGACGGATAGTCATTTAAATCTAGACGGATAGTCAATTAAATTGGAATGGGTAATTAGGCCAGTTAATAGATATCCAAAGTACCCAAAATCCATCTGTATGTGTTTTCGAAAAGCGGATAAATATTCGATACTCATAAAATAATTATAGATCCAGATATGAAGGTATCTGTATTTGGAAATTATCCATCAAGTTTTTTTCAAGATTATAGTTAATTTTTTATGTATTATAGTAGAACGATAGATATGTGTTCATTTATTTTACTAATCTAATAGTTTGTATCATCATTTTATTTGTTTATTTTTCACACTTTTATAATCATTGGGATAAAGAAAATCTGTGCTAAATCAAAATTTTCTATTTATATTTCTCGATTTATCGATTGTTCGCAGATAGGATAATTATCTAATATCTGTCCTATCCATGGATGCGGATATCCGAAAATGATTTCAGATGTGGATACAGATATGGTACTATTTGTATCTAAAAGTATCCATTTACAGGATTATAGGTAATCCATTATATGAATTTGGTAAGGCAAGGGAGTGTTTAACACAATAAAGACAGATTAGTCAGACTTACCTATGTTGCATGCCGGTAGATAATTATTTTACTATATTCTAACAATTGTGGTCAAAGGCACATGAATTTTGATTGACATAATTGGTTAAGACACTAGGAAGGGAAAAATCCATTCCGATCTGCGGTATGGTCTCGCTATATATCTATTTTGGTTCGATACGGTAGGTTATTATTCACAATGGACTTTTTGTCTGACCCGAAGTTTTTTTTTTCCTATTAAATTCTCAGATGCTCATTTGAGTAGGCCTTGAATAAAGGTTTATTAAGTTTTTCAGGTTAGACAAATAAGCTTTCGGAGATGTGCAAGAGGCAAGCAAGCTATTAGTATGAGCTTTTATTTTCCGCTATGTGGTTTGGTGTCTACATGGATGTAATGAAAGAAGTTATAACTGTCAAGTATTAGACTTTGATCAACTAAGAGGGAATCTTTATATTTCGCTTTTAGAGTATTTTACAAATATTACATTCCTTTAAATATGTTGTGACGACCCGCCCTTTTCGACCCTCGAAAATCAACACAAAATACTCCACAGTATGATATGCCGACGATCAAGTACCGGAAGAGACAGATTATTGAGGGAAAAAGAAAGAAGGTAGAAGAAAGAAGGAACTAAACAATAACAGAATCTCACAATAGCAGCGGAGCAAAATATAATATCAGATCTTTATACAAAATGAAAACTATATCTGTTTTACATAATATATCATCAGAGTATCACAAACAACAACAATTACCAGTCTGACAATCTCAAACAATCACAGCAGCGGATATAAACAAGCGCGGATAATACGTCTCGGACTCCAGCTCCTCTCTTCCTCCATAGCATCCTATCTTGGACATATAATACTCGGTCTGACCAGAGCATTATAATGAAATAACACCCGAGTCAGTCTGGAATACCAGCTGATAATAATACACCTAAATTGATTATTAAAGTTTCAAAAATCCTTTTGAAAACAAAAGCATCTCGTAAGACCACCCCACAAATAAACATGTCGGGTTTTTACCTTACGATACCTATAACACTTTTTATAAAAATCCTATGATATTATAATAGGATATATATACGAATACTTATAAAATAGCCGAAATTGTTACATTCATTGAATTCCAGCTACTAGCCACAAAGTAGATAATACAAACAAAACTCGTAAAAGGCTCGTAGGGAGAATGTATTTCCAACTAATGACTAGGCACTGGGGTACCACCTGTCACAGTACGTGGCCTAGATCACCGTACCGAGGACCACACCCGATCCCCTGCAACACAAGGCCGAGACTAACCCTTACTGGATAATCCCGAGTAAGATCACCCCACGGTTGGGATCAGCAACCGCACCACTAAGCCGAATAAAAAGGGACATCTAGACAGGGATGACCTCACCCTGAAATGGGTGCTGCCCACCTAGCCTTGCTGCATAACCCCTGATTTTCAGTCATTCTCGGTTGATGAGGCTTGAGACTAAGCGTTACCTTTTAGAACGATTCACTTAGAATGCCCATCGCCTACCTGACGATGTTCCAAAAGCATTCATCCATACAAGTCCGTCCCAGGTTCGAACAGAACCGAAGGCACTACTCCTACTACATCCATTTTGGAAATATCCTCAGGATTAGTAGCGACTAGTCCTTGCACTTCACTGCTCCATCTTCGACTCCGAACTCGTTTTTCCCACGAAAACGTACAAACCGGATCGAAGTGGTTTTCGAGAAATTAATTCCGATCCCGGTCTCTTCAAAACGATCAACGCATTGTCCAATATTGATAGTCGGTGATTTAACTATCAATTAACATCCATAAGCATCCATCACACAATAAATAATTTACCACATTATTTATTTTCCTTAAAAATATCTTTGCAAGATATATTTACATTTCCCAAATCCTTTTGAGAACACTTTCAAACCCAACTCTTTTCATGGAATAGATTCCCAAATCTTTACTTCCTCTGAAAACATCCAAGTACCAATATTTAGATTTAAAATAATTTATATTCTTTATTCTTGAAAATACATTAAAACATTTATATTAAAAATTATTACATACTTAATTTAAAATATATACTTTAAAAATATTTCGAATAAAACTACTTTATAAAATATAAACTATTTTCTTCAAAATAAAGTTAAGTCATACTAAATTTTAAAATAAAGCTATGAAATCCTATACAAATTTTCAAATAAAACTTTAACTAATTATCTTGAAAATAAACCCATTTTCTAAAGTATAAATATTAATAATATTCTTTAAAACATAATACTAATTACCCTTTTAAAATAATTACTTCTATAGCTGATTTGATAAATGTTCACTTTTTAAAATTCTTACAGCTCAAATAATTTCTTGAAACCATTCTTTAATATAGCTTCAAAACTTATATCTTTTTCAAAAATCTGATTTAAAAACGTACTTGGCTTTTCACAGAAATACACTTCCATTTTAGGACAACCCTAAAGAATTCTTTTTTTTAAAGAATCCTACACGATTTACCCCAATTCAATTTTACGTTCATCCCGTAAATTCCCTTCCATACTTTGAAAATAAACTCCTTTTATTTTTAAACACGTTGCTATTTCTTGGAAATCGCTTTCAGAATATATATTTAAAATATTTAAAATAAAGCTTCTAGAAATTAATTAATTGAAAATAATACTTAACGAAATATGTAGAGGTTCTCTAAGTAATTTAAGTCAATTAAACTTTTAAAATAAAGTTATTATATCAAATATTTATGTTATAATTTCCATTGAAAACTTAATACTACTTTCCTTTTTAAAATAATTAAATACCATAATTATTAAATCAAATAATTGCTTTCACTTAAAAACAATTAAAAATAATAATAATTTTTTTCTAAAATATTTTAAAAACAACTTTACAAAACTTTCCAGTTTATACTTCGAAAATCTTTCTTTAAAACATGCTTAGTTTCCAGAAAAGCATACACATCACATCCTTTAAAAATAAATCTCGCTACTAATTTAAAACAATTCACATTTCCTTTATAAATCACAATTTCAAACACCTCAAATTTTCAACCAATTTCTTGAACTTAATTCCTTTCAAATTCTTTACTTAAAAATTTCTTTTATTTCCTTTAAACCCAATTTATTTTATTTAAATTTAAATTCCAGATTGTATTCACCCAATCAAGGCACAACACAATTAATTTTCAAAATTAATCTATCATAGTATATAAATAGAACACAACATAACAAGATCTAAATCAATTTATCACAGGATATAAATGAGATATATCACAGAATATAAATAAAAGTTCCATTTGTAAGGAATCCAGTTAGATCCCTCCAACCTGTTTCCTTGCATCCATAGATATTAGCACAACCAATAAATATCGATTCAATCTGATAATAATTATCATATTCAGCTAAACCGCCAATCAAACATTTAAATATCAGCTATTTAAATTAACTGGTATCCAGATGTGAGTGAGATTAACTCACCTTGGATTTTCGGCGAGCGTTTAAATTTTCGAATTAAATCGACCGTGATCGATTTAACCCAAAAATTTCGCTAGCTTTGATAGTCTCCAAATCAGCACTATAGCGTAGATCGCATCGCTGCGATTCCGACGCTTCTCATTTCGTCGAAATCTGATAACGCACGCACAGGTTATGGATTAACAAGGTTTGCATATAATTAGAAAACAACTTTTTTTTATATACTCGAATTAAACGACCGATCAAATCTGGAAATTAAATCAAGGTCGCATGCCTTCATCTTCCTCACGCAAGAACCAGGTTAAAAGCATGAACGAAAACAACCCAACATCACAAATTAGGATTAGGAACCACCACCTCCTCGAGCGCCTAGGCCATGATCGACCACCACCACCTGAAGAGCCTTCACGAGCTCCACCAACAGCCGTGGCCATGTCAAGCTCGGCCCCTTATTCTCGCCGTAAATCGCCACCAAAACACGAACGAATGCAGGTCCCTAACTCCTCCAAACGACGACGATGCTCACGATCTACCGTCGGATGGTTAGAGCTCGGAGAGCTCGACACTTTTCATGTTTGAAGCTTTCGAAATTATAGCGTGGATCAAACGAAAATTAAGGGAGAAAAGGGAAGTGTTTCGGACATGAAATGTTTGTGAACGGTGGCTGTGATATTGGATCTAGGGTTTACTCCCTCAAACATATATATATATACACACACGTTTATAACTATTATTTAATATTAAATTCATTTTAAACAATTTTTCAAACGACCTCCAAAAGACGTAGGCCGGCAGGCGATTATAAGGTTTTACCCGCATTCTGAACACAATGGAACGTGTTTCGGAGGCTAATTTGGTCGTATGTGGAAGATAGCTTTTCAAATCGAGTTTAAAATATTAAATTACGATTTAAATCTCAATGCGTTTCTCACTCGTACGGACAAACGGTAACTCCAACGTTACAAAAATTGAAATCCGATAATAACTAACTATTACGGATCCGATGGAACTAGTTTCGTCGAATTCCGAGACTGTGCCCCGGAAGGCTATTTTAACTCGTTGATAAATCGAGCGATTTTCAAAATCGTCGAAATCACCTAAAATTTCACTTTTAAAACTTTACTGACTTAATAATAAATCATATAGAATTTAAATTCACATCATAAATCATTCTGATTCGTTTCGAACCAAAATCTGATTATTTGTATTATTATATTATTAAATTCCATTATTAAATTTGTATAAAATTCCAGATTCAACCTATCGACTTTTAAATCCATCCAACAGTCCAATATTATAATTCAAATCAAATAGACTTAAAATAAATTTTAGAATCTATTTTTATATCTATTTACACCTAGAATCACCAATTATCCAATTGTAATATTAAAATTATTATTCAAATTTCAATTAAATTCTTGTATTTGAAATTTACCTAATTCTGTTAATTTAACCAAAATCTTTTTACTTCGAAATCAAATTCAAAATTCACATTTTTAACATTTAAATGAACTAAATGTTCAAAATTAACGACTAGAAATTCTGGGTCATTACATTCCTCCCCCTTTATAAAAATTTCGTCCCCGAAATTTACTAAGGTAGAAAGAATGCTCCAAACCCAATAGCAAAACCTACTTAGTGAAATCTCAAATTCACTTTGCCTAAACTCTTTAATTTCAAATCAAAACTGTTATGTTCGATTCCTATTCCAAAATCTTTTTATTTTTATTTTTATTTGAAATCAATTTGTCGTTAACGAAATGTTTCAAAAAAATTCAAAATTTTCTAACTCCCAAAATTTCTGAAATTTTTTGGCAGAGTTTCCCTTGTACGGAGGAGCTTTTGCAATATCACAATAGATATAAATATATATATATACATCGACCTACACGGTTGGAAAACCAAATATATCACAATATATATACCATTTTCCAAATTTTATTGCGTAGGCGTACCTTTTATTAGCATTTTAAAAGCAAGCGGCTAAATAATATTGCATATACGTGCTCCAACTCTATCTACTACCTCCCGTACCTGTACTTACTTAAACAAACACATCAGTTTTCAATAATATGAGAACTTATTAACATTCTATTCATTAAACTAGCCAAACACATCAATTTCATAATTTAAACAAGTAACTTCATAATTTAACATGTTAACCATATTTTATAAACAATTTCAAGGTTTCAATTACCTTTTTAATTTTCTAACAAATCCAAACTTCATTTTTAATCTCCTCGAATGATTTAAATTCAAGTTTACTTCTTATAATTCAAATTACTACAATCAATTCGCTCTCTCTTCAATGTGATTAATATATACTTTATGTATATCAATTTATTCCAATCCAATTCCAAATTGATTCATAATCAAAGTCTTATTTTCAATTTGACACCTTTGCATTTCTTTTATGACCTACTTTCATTTTAATGCAAAACTACTTAATTATATTACACTTATTTCAATTGAGTCAAAACGAACTTTATTTGCTTCTTCAAATCAATCCACCTTCGTTTACAACAAACGACCAACTTCTATGCGAATTTAAAGTTATCCGTGCAAGTAACCATCCTTAAGCTTATAACCATTTAAAATGAATTCCAACTTCGATTTATATTAATATCATTTCATTCAGAATTTTTCACAATCCCAAATATTCGTTTCCTTGCAATTTTAAAATCAAATCCTTATTCTCACTTCAATTTCATCATCCAACTTAAGTTTATATTAATATCATTTCATTCTGTATTATTTACAACTCATACATTCTTATTTCATCTCAATAATTAATTAAAATCATTTCACTTGCATTTCAACTATATTTTATAAACAAATTTCACTCAAGATCCCTTATAAAGCCCGACCACAATTATTTTCCAACTTGCTTAAGTTATTTCAATAGCAAAATAACTCCATTTCTTCTCACCATAATCTTATTTCAATTTTAATATGATTCTTATTCAATCAAATTCCAATCCATTACAAATTTTAATTCAATTTGTTTACTTGCAATTCATTTACTTTTATTTCACCTTCTCAATCTATTTCTAAATTTATTATTAATATGGCCATTTCAGTTATTCTATTCCAGAACTGGGTTTTATTTTGCCCTTTCAAATTTTTTAACAAGCTACCAAAATTTTATTCATCCCAATACAAATTCATTTAATTTAGCTTACACTAAATTCATCCTCAACATTCTTTTTGAATTTAGTTGAATGAGAATTTAATTCATTCAGTATCATTCTTACTTAATTTAAATTCCATTTAATTCAATTCTTTTCCCAAATTTAATTCAAGTTTAACTAAATTTTATTTAGCCAAATTAAATTCATTCCATTCCCTTTACTATTTTAATAAGAATTTAATTCCATTCAATGTTATTTATAATACAATTGAATTTTGAATTTCAATTCAATCCAAATTTAACTCAATTCCTTTAATTTAAATGAAATCCAGTTGGATCCAATTTTAATTCTCCATTCAATTTAAATTTTTACTCTCTAATATATAAGTTCAAAAAATTTATTTATTAACCTAAGTCCATTCACCTTTTATATCTCACTTTACCTTATCTTACTTTACATTTCATTTAGGATTAAGTTTGAATTCATCATACCATTCAACTATTTCGCATTTGTGATTATAATTCCATTTTACTTGGGTTTACAATCTGATTTTCTATTCTTAAGTTCACCAACTTATTTATTTAAAAGCTTATATTGCTCATTTTAATCCATTTATAATCACAATTCCAAATTTTATATATATATCACTTAATAGCTTAAGATTATAAATTTTCATAGCACAATTATAACCCACCATTATAATCATTTTATATTTTCAACTTTATATCCAACTTAATTCAATTCCAATTTCAATTTTATTTTAACTTATCTCAAGTTAAATTCAAATATATTCGATTCACTTCCATACACTCAAGTTAAATTCTAATTCCAGGATTAAAATTTCTGTTTCCTTCTTAATTAGATCAACTTCACTTAATAAGTTCAATAGTTGATTCATTTTAACTTTACACATTATTTAAATAGAATTTCCCAGAATTCAATTACCCAGTTTTATTTCAAAATCATTTTGAAATAATATCCAATATATACCCACTTGGTATATCAAATCAGACTTCCAGATTCCAAATAACTTGTTTATACCAAAACAAATTTTCTCCTTTGAAATTTCTAAAACACATTGTATATCAAATAAATCTAAACAGATATCATACCCAATTACTATGGAAGCAATCCATCACTTTAGAAACTCGAAAATGAATTCTAATCTTGTAGCCATCATGATCAGGATTATTTTCCAGCGACTGAAGTGAGTTTAGTGCTTCCTTACTTTCACAAATTCCTTTCAAAACAATTCCCATTCAAAAATACTTCCCAAAGCAATACTCCATCATTGCCTTCAAACACTTTGGAAAACATTTAAATCATTCCCAAGATTTTAAATTTCCAAACTTTTGTTTTCATTACATTTAAAACACTTTTCAAAATTTCCGAGATTTAAATTCTGGTTTAATTCAAATTTAGTTTTTTTTCTTTTGGATAAATCATACTTATAGAATTCTGTCTGGTTATACCATTTCAAATTTTAGATTCTTATATCTTATTATAATATTAACAACCAGACATCCAAATATATATAATAATTTTAGGAAATTATTTCTTTTTATATCAAAATATAATTTTGGGTAAAATTATTTCATTCCCCCACTTTAAAAACAATGCTATGTCGGTTTATCTTGTTTAAGAGTTTAGAAACCCCTATCGATATGGTTGTACTTCCCGTACCGACCAGAATTCATAAACACTCAAATGATAAGTCAATACAGTATAAAAACAATTTTATATTCACTAACAAGTACGCTCTCATATCTATTATTACACTCAACTCATTATAGAGTACTATTGACTCTATATCTAATGAATAACTTCTCCACCAAAGCTTAGGTTGTCGCCAACCTAAGCTCTGATACCAAGTGTAACAACCCACCCTTCTCGACCCTCGAAAATCGACACAAAATACTCCACAGTATGATATGCCGACGATCAACTACGGAAGAGACAGATTGTTGAGGAAAAAGAAAGAAGGTAGAAGAAAGAAGGAACTAAACAATAAAAGAATCTCACAATCGCAGCGGAACAAAATATAATATCAGATCTTTACACAAAATGAAAACTATATCTGTTTTACATAATATATCATCAGAGTATCACAAACAACAACAATTACCAGTCCGACAATCTCAAACAATTACAGCAGCGGATATAAACAAGTATGGATAATACGTCTCGTACTCCAGCTCATTTCTTGCTCCATAGCATCCTATCCTGGACATATAATACTCGATCTGACTCGAGCATTATATTGAAATAACCCGAGTCAGTCTGGAATAACAACTTATAATAATACACCCAAATTGATTATTAAAATTTCAAAAATCCTTTTGAAAACAAAAGCATCTCGTAAGACCACGCCACAAATAAACATGTCGGGTTTTTACCTTATGATAGCTAAAACTCGTTTTATAAAAATCCTCTGATATTATAATAGGGTTTATATACAAATACTTATAAAATAGCCGAAATTGTTACATTCGTTAAATTCCAGCTACTAGCCAAAAGTGGGTAATGCAAACAAAACTCGTAAAAGGCTCGTAGGGAGAATGGATTTCCAACTAATGACTAGGCACTGGGGTACCACCTGTCACATTACGTCGCCTAGATCACCGTACCGAGGACCACTCCCGATCCCCTGCAACACAAGGCCGGGACTACCCCTTATTGGATAATCCCGAGTAAGATCACCCCATGGTTGGATCAGCAATCGCACCACTAAGCCGAATAAAAAGGGACATCTAGACAGGGATGACCTCACCCTGAAATGGGCGTTGCCCACCTAGCCTTGCTGCATAACCCCTGATTTTCAGTCATTCCCGGTTGATGAGGCTTGAGGCTAAGTTTTACCTTTTGGAACGATTCACTTAGAATGCCCATCGCCCACCTGACGATGTCCCGAAAGCATTCATCCATACAAGTCCGTCCCGGGTTCGAACGGAACCGAAGGCACTACTCCTACTACATCCATTTTGGAAATATCCTCTGGATTTGTAGCGACTAGTCCTTACACTTCACTACTCCATCTTTGACTCCGAACTCGTTTTTCCCACGAAAACGTACAAACCAGATCGAAGTGGTTTTCGAGAAATTAATCCCGATCCCGGTCTCTTCAAAAAGATCAATGCATTGTCCAATATTGATAGTCGGTGATTTAACTATCAATTAACATCCATAAGCATCCATCACACAATAATTAATTTACCACATTATTTATTTTCCTCAAAAATATCTTTGCAAGATATATTTCCATTTCCCATATCCTTTTGAAAACACTTTCAAACCCAACTCTTTTCATGGAATAGATTCCCAAATCTTCACTTCCTCCGAAAACATCCAAGTACCAATATTTAGATTTAAAATAATTTATATCCTTTATTCTTGAAAATACATTAAAACATTTATATTAAAACTTCTTACACACTTAATTTAAAATATATACTTTAAAAATATTTCGAATAAAACTACTTTATAAAATATAAACTATTTTCTTCAAAATAAAGTTAAGTCATACTAAATTTTAAAATAAAGGTATGAAATCCTATACAAGTTTTCAAATAAAACTTTAACTAATTATCTTCAAAATAAACCCATTTTATAAAGTATAAATATTAATAATATTCTTTAATACATAATACTAATTACCCCTTTTAAAATAATTACTTCTATAACCGATTTGATAAATGTTCACCTTTTAAAATTCTTACAGCTTAAATAATTTCTTGAAATCATTCTTTAATACAGCTTCAAAACTTCTATCTTTTTCAAAAATCTGCTTTAAAATCGTACTTGGCTTTTCAGGGAAATACACTTCCATTTTAGGATAACACCAAAGAATTCTTTTTTTTAAAGAATCCTACACGATTTACCCCAATTCAATTTTACGTTCATCTCGTAAATTCCTTTCCATACTTTGAAAATAAACTCCTTTTATTTTT
Source organism: Allium cepa (assembly GCA_030765085.1). Classification (NCBI taxonomy): domain Eukaryota; kingdom Viridiplantae; phylum Streptophyta; class Magnoliopsida; order Asparagales; family Amaryllidaceae; genus Allium; species Allium cepa. The sequence goes on along the minus strand of CM060938.1, from coordinate 394,912,046 downwards.
AAACACATTGCTATTTCCTGGAAATCGCTTTCAGAATATATATTTAAAATACTTAAAATAAAGCTTCTAGAAACTACGTACTTGAAAATAATACTTAAAGAAATATATAGAGGTTTTCTAAGTAATTTAAGTCAATTAAACTTTTAAAATAAAGTTATTAAATCAAATATTTATATTATAATTTCCTTTGAAAACTTAGTACTACTTTACTTTTTAAAACAATTAAATACAATAATTATTAAATCAAATATTTGCTTTCACTTAAAAACAATTAAAAATAATAATAATTTTTTTCTAAAATATTTTAAAAACAACTTTACAAAACTTTCCAGTTTATACTTCGAAAATCTTTCTTTAAAACATGCTTAGTTTCCAGAAAAGCATACATATCCCATCCTTTAAAAATAAATCTCGCAATTAATGTAAAACAATTCACATTTCCTTTATAAATCGCAATTTCAAACACCTCAAATTTTCAATGAATTTATTGAATTTAATTCCATTTAAATTCTTTACTTAAGAATTTCTTTTATTTCTTTTAAACCCAATTTATTTTATTTAAATTTAAATTTCCAGATTGTATTCACCCAATCATGGCACATCACAATTAATTTTCAAAATTAATCTATCACAGTATATAAATAGAATACAGCATAACATGAACTAAATCAATTTATCATAGGATATAAATGAGATATATCACAGAATATAAATAAAAGTTCTATTTGTGAGGAATCCAGTTGGATCCCTCCAACATGTTTCCCTACATCCACAGATATTAGCACAACCAATAAATATCGATTCAATCTGATAATAATTATCATATTCGGCTAAACCAACAATCAAACATTTAAATATCAACTATTTAAATTAACTGGTATCCAGAAGTGAGTGAGATTAACTCACCTTGGATTTTCGATGAGCGTTTAAATTTCCGAATTAAATCGACCGTGATCGATTTAACCCAAAAGTTTTGCTAGGTTTGATAGTCTCCAAATCAGCACTGCATCGTAGATCGCGTCGCTGCGATTCCGGCGCTTCTCATTTCATCGAAATCTGATAACGAACGCATAAGTTATGGATTAACAAGGTTTGCATATAATTTGAAAACAACTTTTCTTTTATTATTATTATTATAATTATTATTCCCGAATAAATCAGCCGATCAAATATGGAAATTAAATCAAGGCCGCATGCCTTTGTCTTCCTCACGCTGGAACCAGGTAAAAAGCACGAACGAAAGTAACCCAACATCACAAATTAGGGTTAGGAACCACCACCTCCTCGAGCGCCTAGGCCACGATCGGCCACCACCACCTGAAGGGCCTTCACGAGCTCCACCAACAACCATGGCCATGTTAAGCTCGGCCCCTTCTTCTTGCCATAAATTGCTACCAAAACATGAACGAACGCAGGCCCCTAATTCTTCCAAACGACGACGATGCTCACGATCTACCGTTGGATGGCTAGAGCTCGGAGAGCTCGACACTTTTCATGTTGGAAGCTTACGACATTATAGCGTGGATCGAACGAAAATTAATGGAGAAAAGGGAAGTGTTTTGGCCATGAAATGTTTGTGAACGGTGGTCGTGATATTGGATCTAGGGTTTACTCGCTTAAACGTATATATACACACGTTTATAACTATTATTTAATATTAAATTCATTTTAAACGATTTTTCAAACGACCTCCAAACGACGCATGCCGACAGGCGATTATAAGTTTTACCCTCATTTCAAACAAAATGGAATGTGTTTCGGAGGCTAATTTGGTCGTATGTGGAAGATAGCTTTTAAATCGAGTGTAAATATTAAATTATCGACTTAAATCTCAATGCGTTTCTCACTCGTACGGACAAACGGTAATTCCAAACGTTACGAAAATTGAAATCCGATAATAACTAACTATTACGGATCCGATGGAACTGGTTTCGTCGAATTTCAAGACTGTCCCCCGGAAGGCTATTTAACTCGTCGATAAATTCGAGCGATTTTCAAAATCGTCGAAATCACCTAAAATTTCACTTTTAAAACTTTACTAACTTAATAATAAATCATATAGAATTTATATTCACATCACAAATCATTCTGATTCGTTTCGAACCCAAATCTGATTATTTGTATTATTATATTATTAAATTCCATTATTAAATTAATATAAAATTCCAGATTCAACCTATCGCCTTTTAAATCCATCCAACAGTCCGATATTATAATTCAAATCCTAATAGACTTAAAATAAATTTTAGAATCTATTTTTATATCTATTTACACCTAGAATCACCAATTATCCAATTCTAATATTAAATTATTATTATTCAAATTTCAATTAAATTCCCGTATTTGAAATTTAACTAATTCTATTAATTTAACCAAAATATTTTTACTTCAAAATCAAATTCAAAATTCACATTTTTAACATTAAAATGAATTAAATTTTTAAAATTAATGACTAGAAATTATGGGTCGTTACATATGGGATCAAATGGGATTAGCTATTGAATATGAAGTTTTATTTATAAAATGAAATGTGAAAGTTTATTATTGAAATATGTTTGATAATTTTGATATTCATATGCTTCTGATGTTATTGATATGATCAACATAGCCGCGTTTTATCATCGAAAATTAATACCGTGGATGACTGCAACATTCGTAGTGCTTAGTTTCGGGCCACGAAATAAGGGATGTTACATGATGGATAATTTCTTATCGATTGTATCATATATGATCCTTAACCCATTGTTCCTCATCCTAATCTTATTTTGACCTTGAGTTTGTGCAACAAATAAAAAGAAATTATTCACTCGTACCTGCCATTTTGTGATGGCCTAAGTATGGTATATATACCTTGAGTTTGCTTAACAAATACATATAGTTATCTTACCTCATCTAGTCAATATATTGACAATATTAGATGTAACATCTCTAATTTAAGTTTTTTCAAAAACTAGAGAGTATGCAAGTAATTTATTAATATATATATATAGTAGAGGACAACACATATTTAAAGATTCATAATCTTCAATATATTTAACTGAGTGATATCAACTTATGGAATAATGTATTTTATATGAAACACCCTTATGGTTCAAGTATCAGACACATAAAAAATCATGGTATATGTAATATATGTATGTATTTATTCCTTAAATCTAACTAGGTTTCTTACTATTCCACCTTTGATTTATACATTTATATTATATAAGTTTTATTATTATATAAATTTTATGCTCTATTTAAATTGTATAATATTTTATGTATAACATTATATTAATTAAATCTTATTTAATTAATTTAATCAATTAATAATTTAACTAATTATTATATTTTTCAATTATAACATATTATATCGAATGTACATACTGTAACCTTTATAGTAATACACGTATGTTTTATATATATGTATTTTTATTTAATTAATTAACCTTTAAATAATTTATTTAATTAACTAGTTTTAATTTGATTATATTAATTCTGAAAATTAATTTTATATATATACATGCATAATTATGTTATCTTAAATATTTTAACATATATCAATATATATAACACATCCAAATATTTATTAATAAATTAATTAATTAAATTTAATATTTTATTAATCTTACTAACAAAATTTAAATTTCAAAATTAACTTTTAAATATTTTCAAACATTTTGAAAATATCATTATCCTTTCAAACATTTAAAAATTTACGTTGTATTATAACTTTTATTATCAACATGCTTTTATTTTAAACTTAAAATTTAAAATATTTCATTTAATTTTCAATTTTTTTTGAAAATCAGCCCAAGATCTAATTCAAATTGGACCTTTTTGTGCTCACATCACCTTTCAGGCCAAGCCAGTAACTAGGTTGGATAGGGTACATGATACCGTTGTTGGAACTAGGCCAACCCACAGCGGATTTAAGGGTAAATTTCGAAAACTTTCTCTTTAGATCTATCAGGCCTGTGAAGTCTAAAGAGATTTTAGATCCAATTTAAAAGGTGTTAAATTTTTTTATTTTATTTTACTAATTTGAATTTGATACAAATTAAATGAATGTATCAACTACACCCACATGTGTAGCAGTTACTTATTAAAGTTAATTTGCTAATCTTGTGAAATCAATCAAGGGAATAAACATCATTAATTAGAGAGAGAAACCTTTCATTTGACTTTCTCTGATTATGCCGATAATTTGTTAAATGTCATTGGTGATCAATTCAAACATGACATGTAAAGTGAAGAATCCTAATATGCTAACAGTGAATTGTGTAAGTGCAACATATAAGAAGTGAGCATGTGCGTAAATAAAACTTGTGTAAATAAGTTTAAAGAAAGAAACCTTTCATTTCTCTCTCTCATTAATTAGATCAATTGATGTATTAAATGTCATTATAACTAAATTTACAAATGGCTTCGTTGTCCAAGTTTTGGCTAATAATGTATGTTTGTATGTATGTATACACACAAAAAAGCATATGTAAACCATGATTAAATATAATTTAAATTCAAAATATGTATACAATATATGGTGATGAAAAAGACTACACATGAAACTTATACTCAATTTCAAAAATGATTTCAAACAGTATGCATGCATTTAACTTATATCGACATATAAGACACACATACATACATAAACACGCACATATTTCAATCAAATGAAATTAGATTTAGGTTTGAAAGAATTTTTTAAACTTTAGTTTGTAAAACAATATTAAACAAAATTGGACACCATAAACATATATATAAATTCGTTGTAAAATATGTGAGATCCAAACTAAATTAACAAGATGTGACCTATGATCATAACAAGATAAGAAAGGGATGTAAGCTATTGAAACATCTGTAATATAAATTAAAAGTAGTTGAAAATTACCATTTGATGATGCCAAAAGATCACATCTTAAATGATGAATCACAGGCCTCGAGATCTAGAAATCAACTTTTAAAATTTTCAAAGATCAAGTGGGATAAACCACCTTTTATAAACTGATTTTATTTTATTTTTTGGAAATTTTTTTAGCTATGTTTCCATGTTAATATCGACCATGGGTCATTGGGGAGATGGGAAGTGGGAATGACAAAAGGAATGGATGAATTACGAAGGTAATTAATATTTAATTAAGAATAGAGATTATTTTCATTTCTGCATTTACTCCCTTTCCCCCAATTTGAACCCTTTCCCTTCCCTTCATTTTATTAGCTAGTCACGAATGCCACAAGGGCCTCAAAAGATCTCGAAACCACTCAGCATTTTTACCATTTATATCCAATTTAAACAATCTATTGATACATATATAACATTTACTTACACATTTTTTTAAATGCTAATGTTATTGAAATCAAATAAATTTTTAATAATTAATATTTTATAAATATTAATTAATTTAAAAAACACTTAGTATTTATTTTGTATAAATACAATTTAAATATTCTATCGAAATAATATATTAGTAAGTATATTAATAAATTTTATATACACACTGTATTAAATACTAATGGTATTTAAACAATAAAATAAATTTAAAAACTAATATTTTACTAATATTAATCAATTTACAATAATTATAAATTAATTTAATCATGTGGTTCATTCGAAGTATTCATCATATTGGTTTTACGACTCAAAGGTGCAAATTCGGTCAGCAATCAATATCGAACAATTTGAATATTAATATTCACATGTCATCTTAGCTAGATGAGTGACATTTTAGCTAAATTTATCACTTACACATCTTTCAATAAAATCTTATTTTATTTGTAATATACAGTACCTGGTAGCAACTGTAAAGGCCCACAAATCCGTACCCCTTTGAACTAACAAAATTTCACAATAGTTTTGTCCAAAGTGGCACAAAAGTACGAGTCTTCGGGTAAAAAGAAGAAAGAGGTAGAAGAAGAAGAAAAAAACAACACCAGAGTCTCACAATCGCAGTGGAACAAAATATAATATAATAACAGCTTTTAAATACAAAGAAAACTGTACTGTATACATATATACATATCATCATCAGAGTACACAAACATCCATACAGAGACAACTTAATATTTGTCCATACATAGCGGAAATAATAGTCAAATACGGAACTACGCTCTGTCATCAGCTCTTCTCCTGAACTCCTTAGCTTTAAACCTGATCATGTTTAACTCGGTCTGACCAAAGCATCATATAAAACAACACCCGAGCCAGTCTGGAAAACCAGCGTTAGAAATCACACTCAAATGGATTATTATATTTTCAAAAATCCTTTGAAAAACAAAAGCATCTCGTAAGACCACGCCACAAATAAATATGTCGGGTTTTTACCTTACAATAGCCAAAACATTTTTATCAAATTCGTATGATATTATAATAGTGTCTATAGAAAGTAAAATAGAATCTAGCTGAAATGCTTGCATCTCACGTTTTAGCAATAGTTGGGCACAATCAAAACCATACAGGCGCTTATTGGAGATTGGATTACATACAATGACAGGGCTACCGGGGTACCGCCCGTCACAGTACCAGGTCTAGATCAGAGTACCGAGGAGCCACCCTAATTCCCCTTCAACACAAAACCGAAACCATCCCTTACTGGACAGTCCCGAGTAAGATCACCCCGTGGTTGGCGCGACCAACCACCCACTAAGCCGAAAAAAAGGAACATCTAGGCAGGGGAAACCTTACTCTCAAGTGGGAGCTACCCACGAAGCCTTGCTGCACCTCCCCTGTTTTAGCCATTCCCGGTTGATGAGGCTTGAGGCTAAACGTTACCTTTCAAGAACGAGTCCCACTTAGAATGCTCATCGTCCCCCTGACGATGTTCTGATAGCATTCGTCCATACAAGTTGCCCTGGGTCAGGACAAACCGAATCACCGTCTTCAACTCTTCACGGTCTTCATTTGTAATCGTTCAAACCGGATCAAAGTGGTTTTTGGATAATTAAATCCGATCCTGGACTCTTCGAAGCGATCAACGCGTTGTCCAATATTATAGTCGGTGATTTAACTATCAATTAATCATTCACAAGCGACCATCAAATAATTTCTTCAAATTATTTATCTCAAATATCATTCAGATGTTATTTCCATTTTAACCCATTTGAAACAATTTTCAAAGCCCTTTTATTTCCATGAAATCATTTAAATGATTTCTTATACCCACTCACATTTTGATTTACCCTTTGAAAATATTCTTTGTTTTTCCATTCCTTCTCAAAAATCAATTTCACTTTTCTTATAAATTCTCAAACTCAATTTCTCCATTTTATAAGATTTCTCCTAAATCTTATCTCATTTAAATAAACTTGCTTACCATCACAAGAGGATTTTTATTGGATTTTAAAAACATTTAAAACATCTAGATTTATAAAATAAGAAGTAATATCAAATATAAATATTAAAATTATATCTAGTTATTTATAAATTTCAAAGCTGGTTTTAGAAATATTAGAGTTTATTACAAATAGTTGCTATGCCTTTAAAAATAACTAATTCGAAATAATTAAAATTCAAAAATGATTTATAAAAACCATACAGTATAGTAATTTAAAAATATCCCTTTTTAAAATAAATTTATAATTTTAGAAAGTCCAATATCCATTTGTAAATACCTCTTGTCCACAATCACCTTCGGAAAATTTTACTATTTCCTTCCAAAACAGATTCCATACTCAATATAAGTTCATGACTTATTTCTGCTCATATCTACTGATAACTCCCTTCCCATTTATAAACTCATTTTATAAATTTATAAATTCTCTTTGAATTCCATTTATTATAAAATAATTTTTATTTAGGAAATCCATCTTAAAATTTTATTCTTATATAAATTCTCAAGTTGAAGTTTCAAATTCCAATAATATCTTCTATTTGAGTTTTATTTAACTTCTTTGAATTAATTTATTAATGGTAGTTAAATTGTCAAATTTCAGCTTCTCTGTTATTTAACAGTTAATAATTCAATTCATATATAAAACTATCCATATCAATTTATCATTCTGTCATGGAACAACATATATATGAGATAAAATAAATATGTTTGAGGAATCCTGTTGGATCCCTCCAACCTGTTTTCCTGCATCCATAGATGTTAGCACAAAATAAAATACCAATTCCAGTTCAGGGTGAATATCGTGATATATGGGATTATGATATTATTCAGTGAATAAATTATTATAAATCAACCAAACGCATCCAATGATGTAAATTTAACATTTAAATTTTTGTCTATGCCATCCAAATGAGTGAGAAAATCTCACCTTTGCTTTTAAGTTGCAATCCTTTCCAATCTTGACCCGATTTCCCGACTTTTGACCTTATACAAACAATTATATGATTTTATTAATATTTTGAACAAATCGAATAATTTATTTCCGTTTAAATAAATTTATTTTAATCTAATAATTTAATTTTTAACAAATGATATAATTTAAATAAATACTTAAATTTTAAACCAATAATTTCCTTTTTAAAAAAATCCTTTAGTAACAAAATAATCAAACGAGTTTATTAAATATATAAATCACCATGATTAATTATTTTTTACATAAACTAATAGATTATATTTTATATATTTTCAAACTGCATATTTAAATAGTCTTTATATGTTTAATAATCTAATTTTTTTCTAATCTTTAAACATTTCTATATATATATATATATATATATTTCATTTACCTTATTCTCTCTGACTACTAAAATTCTATTTTTAAACTTTACTGTTTGGTTTTATTTTATTTTTAAAACGAATACATTTGTAAAATAAATAAATCTGGATTTAAATTCTGTAAACAGAAATCATACCTCACTGCTATCAGGCCGAGACCACTGCATCTCACATGCTCACACCTAAGATTCCACTCGAAACCCAAATCCTGGCACCACACGGCCTCTCGAGTTCCACGCGTACCTCGAATGCTCGTTAAGATCCAATTCGCTACCTAGAACCCCCTACTGCCTCGAGAAACACTCACGCGACCTACCACCGACGAAATCACCAGGCCTAGTTCGCCTACATCGTCGCCGCACCACCCACGGTATCGAGGCGACCTATCCACGCCTATGGCTTCGCGTTCTCATCAATCTTCCCAACGACGAAACTGTCGCAACCTCCAAGCCCTAGCTTTCCTACGATGTCGCGCGAACAACCACGAAATCGCACCCCTTTGACCCGAGATCTAGCAACAAAAATCACAGCACGACCTAATCATACGAACGCGGATCAATTCGCGAGCTTCCCACCTCATTCGATTTCGCTCGACATTTTTTTTTAAAACATCGGATTCGAGCTTTTAGGAAAGAAAAGGGAAACGAAGAGGGTTTCGAAAATTAAAATATGAGGGGGTGTTTAGTTTCGCGATTATAAAGAAGGGAAGGCAGCCATTAATATTTATCGTATCGACTGATTGAAAAAAAGAAGCGAGAACCATCGCGTTATTAAAGAAAAAAAAGCATATGGGAGAAGACGAATAACAGAATTCTGATGGACGAAAGTGGATGCGTGTTGAGGAAGCTTGATTAATTTATTTTATTTTAAACTTTAAATTTAAGTCTTCTTGAATTACGCAATTCAAAATCCTGACCTCCTATCGATACGTGCCGTTCGATGTCTATAATGTTATAAACCTATTCCGAACTCAATGGAAATGGTTTCAAGTGCTAATTCAGTCGTATAGAGAAGATAGCTTTTAGATCAACTATTAAAATTAATTCAATTAATTATTTTCTGGGCGTTTACATTTTGTACGATCACACGATAGCTCCAAAAGCTACGAAATTTGAAATCCGACAATAATTCAATATTACGGATCCAACGGAACTGGTTTCGTCAAATTCCGAGACTGTGCCTTGGATGGCTATTTTTAAATATTAATTTAAACGCTATATTTTTAAAAATTGAACAAATCACTGTTAAATTCAAATTTTAACTCATCTATTATTTTCAGTATTACTAATATAAATTCTACAAGCCTTTAAAATATTTTAAACAAGCTTACTACCCAGATTTAATATTTTACCCGATATTCAATTACTATTTTAATAATTAATTAATTCAACAGGTCGTTATATTTAAATTCTGAATCCTTTCTATCATATAAAACCAAACTGTTCATATTAAAATCAAATTAAAGTTCAAATTAAATATTTAAATCCAATTTAAATATTGCAAATTAGCCGTTCAAAAATCCGGGTCGTTACATTCCTCCCCCCTTAAAAGAATTTCGTCCCCGAAATTACTAATATAGAAGAATGTCTTACCCCGCTCACTTATTAAAAGCTACTTAGTTAGATTTGTTGTTCACTTTCCTAATCTTCCCTTTTACCCAAATAATTGATTTTATATTCTAACTTCAAAATCTCTTATTTCAATTCTACTTTCAAAACATTTTGCCGTTAACAAAATAATTTTTTTTTCAAAATTTTTCTAACCCCAAAATTTCTAAAATTTTTTGGCAGAGTCTCCCTTGTACGGAGGAGCTTTTGCAATTTGACAATAGATATAAATATACATACTTCGACCCACATGGGCGGAAAAACCAAAAATAGTTCATATTTCCTAGTTTGTATTGCGTAGGCATACCTTGCATTTTAAGCAAGCGGCGTATTTATTTAAGAATTTGTGTGCCCAAACTCTCGCTAAACGGTCTTCTCGTACCTATACTCACTCAATTTAAACACATAAGTAACATATTTATGAAATTTATAACATTTCATTTACTCCAACAGCTACAACACAACTATAACACATGTAATGCATTAGAAATACTTCCATAAGCCGTTTGCGAAGTTTCTAACTAGTTCAATTTGTTTTTAACTATTTCATATACCATTTGCATTCAACACAAGTGATTAACAACTCATTTGCTCATCTTCAATTTATAATTATGTCCAAATAATTCATTTCAAATTTAACTGATTTCAAAATCAATCCATGCTACTTCTATCAGTTAATAATCACAAGTTTTTTTTTTTTTATAAACAATATACACAACCAGTTTCCATAAGCAATTAATAAAGTCTCAATATTAACCCAATTGCTTTACTCGATTTCTATATTATCCTATCCAATTCGGAATGATTTTTAACATCATTTTCTTACATTCTATTCATTTTTAATCTAACCAACACATATTCATTGCATTTGATACACAAGTCAAATTTTTTATATTTACTTTATCATTCCATGGAATTTTGTTTACTTTGGTTTACGTCGAACGATCAATGTAAGTAATTCGACAATATTAATTCAAACCAACAATCACTTGAGCTCATAACCATTTTTAAACTGATTCTAACTCAATTCATACTTGATTTCATTTTCATTTCAACTTATTCATAACCGTACACTGTATTTTATTTAATATGTTTGCATAGGTTTCTTTCGAAACCACTTTATTCAGCTTGGAAACATCCCATTAAATAACCATTAACATATTTACTTAAGCCGAGCTTCTATTCAATTATTTGCTTAAGTTATTTTTTCCAACTTATTTCAATCTCATAACCCAAGTTTATTTTACTTGTGAACAATCTCCATTTTAAATCCTTGATTTGATTATTATTATTATTTCAACTCCATTTCACCTATAATTCAATTTATTTATCCACTTGTTCATTTCAAATTTTAATTCACATTCACAGTTCACTTCCGAATCTATTTATTTAATTATAAGGCCATTTCCACTTTTATTTCAACTCTCTTGAATTTTATTTGTAACTCCATCCATTCTTGTTTCATTTGACCATACTCCAATTTAGTGTGCTAACAATATACGTTGAATATTATTTATTCAAGTTCTATTTAATTCAATTTTCTTATCATTTTAAAGTCCATTCCATTTTAATTTATTTACACACCATACATTAGCATTTTATTCTATCCTCGCACTGGTTCCTTTCAAACCATTTTATTAAACTCAATATTCCATGCTTATAAATTAATAATCATTTCCCAAATTAAATTCACCTAGGTTTTCATTTAATGGGCTTTCACCCTTACTCGAAGCCAAGCTTCTATTATTTTTAACCTAAGTAAATTTACTTATTCCAACTTCATACTTAAGTTCAGTTACATTTTAATTTGATTCTCCTCTAATGAAATTCCATTAAATTCAATTAGCCATTCTCATAATCCATTTAAATTCCAAATTTCCATACCCAATTCATCTAATTTTTTTTATTATTAACAAGGTCATGTTTAACTTATTTATACTCGAATTGGATTTTATTTGTAAATCAAATCCATCTTTATTCCAATCCAATTCCACAACATTTCACTTATACTTAATTCACCACCAATCCCAGTTGAATTTTATTTATAACTCGAGTCTATTCCCAACTCCATTATTATCTCATAATCCAACTTCTATTTAACTAATTTAAATCTCATTAACATATTCAATTAACCAACTTATACCAAATTAGTTCACTCCCACTTCCAATTCCATATTGGATTTTTATCTTTAAAAATCATCTCATTATTTTACTTGAGTTCAATTTTCTTTTATAATTCAAGTTTGGATTTTTATTTCAATTTCCAAATACAAAACAATTTTATTTTGGCTTACTATTTAACTTCTCCATTTATTCTCTCTTATAAGTCACACAATTATATTTTCTCACGTTTCTACCCATTTCAAGCTTGAATATATTCATATTTCATTTTAACTCGAGATTGAACACTTATTTACAGCTAAAAATATTCTTAAACAATGGGTTGTCAACTCTTCATAAGCTATCGGAATATATTTTTTCCAATTCAATTTTATTTCAACTTACTCTCATTTATTCTATTTGGGTTGGAATTTCACTCCTTTAGATTTATAAGTCATACACTTATTTATATTCACATTTCCATCCATTAATAATCAATCCCAATCACCTTCTATCTTTAATTAGGGATTATATATTTTACTTAGTCAAGTATATATATATTTTATTTCAATGCTTTTTAACCTTATGAGCTATTTTAAATTCATTCACCCCAATATAATTTCTTATTCAACTTACTTTCACTTGTTAAAGTAAGAATTTAATTCCACTCAATATTATCTATAGTCTAAACTGAATTTTATTTCAATTCAATTTTATTTAACTGAATTTCAGTTAAATCTAGCATCATACTATATTCTTTAATCCACCAATTCACTTGGATTTAATTAAGTAAGAACATAATTTCATTTAATATCATCCATATCTCCATTCATTTCCTTCCAATTTGATTCCAACTTAATTCAAATACAACTGAATTTTGTTCCAGATTAATTCAACTTACTTCCATTTACTTAGCTTAAATTAATTTCAACCCAATTTGATTTTGTCTTCCAATTCACATTTAATTTCTATTTTACCATTTCAATCAAATTCAAAATTTATTAATTTATTTCTATTAAATTTTCTCAATCCGATTCATCTACATTCTAAATTTATTTACTTCACCAATTTACTTATATTATTATTATTTTCCATCATTAGTTAAAATTTAAATTTTCAACTTAACCCAAGTTAAATCCTTATTTTTGACTTCTTTTTCAATTTAACTCCAAAATTCAATCTCATACTTTCTTGGTTATATAAGCCATTTTAAATTCTTATAATCTTATTTGTCTATAATATTATCATCCAAACACTTTAATTATATATAATAATTTGTAGAAAATTATTTCTTTTTATATCAAAATATATTTTGGGTAAAATTATTTCATTTACCCATTTTCGAAAACAATATTGTGTCGAATTGTTCTATTCAAGTGTTTAGAAACCCCTTCGGCCCAGTTGTACAGACTGTGCTGACGAAGGTTCATATGCCACTCAGTAAATCAATCAACACAACAAAAAACCATTTTATATTCACTAACAAATACGCTCTCATATCTATTAATACACTCAAACTCATTCTAGAGTACTAATGACTCTATCTCTAATGAGTAATCCCCACCAGAACCAAGGTTCTCGCTTAACCTTTCAGCTCTGATACCAAGTGTAAAGGCCCGCAAATTCGTACCCCTTTGAACTAACAAAATTTCACAATAGTTTTGTCCAAAGTGGCACAAAAGTAGGAGTCTTCGGGCAAAAAGAAGAAAGAGGTAGAAGAAAAAGAAAAAAAAGCACCAGAGTCTCACAATCGCAGCGGAACAAAATATAATATAATAACAGCTTTTAAATACAAAGAAAACTATACTATATACATATATGCATATCATCATCAGAGTACACAAACATCCACACGGAGACAACTTAATATTTGTCCATACACAGCGGAAATAATAGTCAAATACGAAAGTACGCTCTGTCATCAGCTCGTCTCCTGAACTACTTAGCTTTAAACCTGATCCTGTTTAACTCGGTCTGACCCGAGCATCATATAAAACAACACCCGAGTCAGTTTGGAAAACCAACGTGAGAAATCACACCCAATTGGATTATTATATTTTCAAAAATCCTTTGAAAAACAAAAGCATCTCGTAAGACCACGACACAAATAAACATGTCGGGTTTTTACCTTACGATAGCCAAAACATTTTTATCAAATTCGTCTGATATTATAACAGTGTCTATAGAAAGTAAAATAGAATATAGATGAAATGCTTGCATCTCATGTTTCATCAATAGTTGGGCACAATCAAAACCGTATAGGCGCTTATTGGAGATTGGATTCCATATAATGGCAGGGCTACCGGGGTACCGCTCGTCATGGTACCTGGTCTAGATCAGAGTACCGAGGAGCCACCCTAACTCTCCTGCAACACAAGACCGAAACCATCCCTTACTGGACAGTCCCAAGTAAGATCACCCCGTGGTTGGCGCGACCAACCACCCACTAAGCCGAAAAAAAGGAACATCTAGGCAAGGGAAACCTCACTCTCAAGTGGGGCCTACCTACGAAGCCTTGCTGCACCTCCCTTGTTTTAGCCATTCCCGTTTGATGAGGCTTGAGGCTAAATGTTACCTTTCAAGAACGAGTCCCACTTAGAATGCATATCGTCCCCCTAACGATGTTCTGAAAGCATTCGTCCATACAAGTTGCCCTGGGTCTGGACAAACCGAATCACCATCTTCAACTCTTCACGGTCTTCATTCGTAATCGTTCAAACCAGATCGAAGTGGTTTTCGGATAATTAAAGCCGATCCCGGACTCTTCGAAACGATCAACGCATTGCCCAATATTGATAGTCGGTGATTTAACTATCAATTAATCATTCACAAGCAACCATCAAATAATTTCCTCAAATTATTTATCTCAAATATCATTCAGATATTATTTCCATTTTAACCCATTTGAAACAATTTTCAAAGCCCTTTTATTTCCACGAAATCATTTAAATGATTTCTTATACCCACTCACATTTTGATTTACCCTTTGAAAATATTCTTTATTTTTCCATTCCTTTCTCAAAAATCAGTTTCACTTTTCTTATAAATTCTCAAACTCAATTTCTCCATTTTATAAGATTTATCCTAAATCTTATCTCATTTAAATAAACTTGCTTACCATCACAAGAGGATTTTAATTGGATTTTAAAAACGTTTAAAAACATCTAGATTTATAAAATGAGAAGTAATATTAAATGTAAATATTAAAGTTTATATCTAGTTATTTATAAATTTCGAAGCTGGTTTTAGAAAAATTAGAGTTTATTACAAATAGTTGCTATGCCTTTAAAAATAACTAATTCGAAATATTTAAAATTCAAAAATGATTTATAAAACCTATATAGTATAGTAATTTAAAAATATCCCTTTTTAAAATAAATTTATAATTTTATAAAATCCAATATCCATTTGTGAATGTCTCTTGTCCACAATCACCTTCGGAAAATTTTACTATTTCCTTCCAAAACAGATTCCATACTCAATATAAGTTCATGACTTATTTCTGCTCATATTCACTGATAACTCCCTTCCTATTTATAAACACATTTTATAAATTTATAAAATCTCTTTGAGTTCCATTTATTATAAAATAATTTTTATTTAGGAAATCTATCTTAAAATTTTTATATTTATGTAAATTCTCAAGTTGAAGTTTCAAATTCCAATAATATCTTCTATTTGAGTTTTATTTAACTTCTTTGAATTAATTTATCAATGGTAGTTAAATTGTCAAATTTCAGCTTCTCTGTTATTTAACAGTTAATAATTCAATTCATATATAAAACCATCCATATCAATTTATCATTCTGTCATGGAATAACATATATATGAGATAAAACAAATATGTTTGAGGAATCCTGTTGGATCCCTCCAACCTGTTTTCCTCCATCCACAGATGTTAGCACAAATAAAATACCAATTCCAGTTCAGGGTGAATATCGTGGTATATGGGATTATGATATTATTCAATGAATAAATTATTATAAATCAACCAAACACATCTAATGATTTAAATTTAACATTTAAATTTTTATCTATGGCATCCAAATGAGTGAGAAAATCTCACCTTTGCTTTTAAGTTGCAATCCTTTCCAATCTTGACCCGATTTCCCGACTTTTGACCTTATATAAACAATTATATGATTTTATTAATATTTTGAACAAATCGAACAATTTATTTCCGTTTAAATAAATTTATTTTAATCTAATAATTTAATTTTTAACAAGTGATATAATTTAAATAAATACTTAAATTTTGAACTAATAATTTCCTTTTTAAAAAAAATCCTTTAGTGATAAAATAATCAAATGAGGTTATTAAATATATAAATCGCCTTGATTAATTATTATTTTACATAAACTAATAGATTATATTTTATATATTTTCAAACTGCATATTTAAATAGCCTGTATATGTTTAATATTCTAATTTTTTTTCTAATCTTTAAACATTTCTATATATATATATTTCATTTACCTTATTCTCTCTCTGACTACTAAAATTCTATTTTTAAACTTTACTGTTTGGTTTTTATTTTATTTTTAAAACGAATACATTTGTAAAATAAATAAATCTTGATTTAAATTCTGTAAACAGAAATCGTATCTTACTGCTATCAGGCCGAGACCATTGCATCTCACATGCTCACACCTAAGATTCCACTCGCAACCCAAATCCTTGCACCACACGGCCTCTCGAGTTCCACGCGTGCCTAGAATGCTCGTCGAGATCCAGTTTGCTACCTAGAACCATTTACTGCCTCGAGAAACACTCGCGCGACCTACCATCGACGAAAATCACCAGCCCTAGTTCGCCTACATTGCCGCCGCACCACCCACGGTATCGACGTGACCTGTCCACGCCTACGGCCTCGCGTTCTCATCGATCTTCCCAACGATGAAACTATCGCAACCTCCAAACCCTAGCTTTCCTACGATGCCGCGTGAAAAACCATGATATCGCTCCCGCTCGACCCGAGATCTAGCAATAAAAATCACGGCACGGTCTAACCATACGAACGCGAATCGATTTGCGTGCTTCCCACCCCATTCAATTTCGCTCGACATTTTTTTAAAACATCGGATTCGAACTTTTAGGAAAGAAAAGGGAAACGAAGAGGGTTTCGAAAATTAAAATATGAAGGGGTGTTTAGTTTCGCGATTATAAAGAAGGAAAGGCAGCCATTAATATTTATCGTCTCGAGTGATTGAAAAAAAGAAGCGAGAAACATCGCGTTATTAAAGGAAAAAAAAGCGTATGGGAGAAGACGAATAACAGTATTCTGATGGGACGAAAGTGGCTGCGTGTTGAGGAAGCTTGATTAATTTATTTTATTTTAAACTTTAAATTTAAATCTTCTTGAATTATGCAAATCAAAATACTGAGCTCCTATCGATACATGCCGTTCGGCGTCTATAATGTTATACACCTATTCCGAACTCGATGGAAAAGGTTTCGAGTGCTAATTCAGTCGTATAGAGAAGATAGCTTTTAGATCAACTATTAAAATTAATTCAATTAATTATTTTCTAGGCGTTTACATTTCGTACGATCACTCGATAGCTTCGAAAGCTATGAAATTTGAAATCCGGCAATAATTCAATATTACGGATCCAACGGAACTTGTTTCGTCAAATTCCGAGACTGTGCCTCGGATGGCTATTTTGAAATATTAATTTAAACGATATATTTTCAAAAATTGAACAAATCACTGTTAAATTCAAATTTTAACTCATCTATTATTTTCAGTATTACTAATATAAATTCTACAAGCCTTTAAAATATTTTAAACAAGCTTACTACCCAGATTTAATATTATACCCGATATTCAATTACTATTTTAATAATTAATTAATTCAACAGGTCGTTATATTTAAATTCTGAATCCTTTCTATCATATAAAACCAAACTGTTCATATTAAAATAAAATTAAAGTTCAAATTAAATATTTAAATCCAATTTAAATATTGCAAATTAGCCGTTCAAAAATCTGGGTCGTTACAGCAACGATTATTTACACCAATTCTCTTTTTCAAAATTGTATCGCTTTGGACTTATGGAATTTGGTAATGGTCAAATTTTAAATATTATCCATATTCAACTTTGTAGTCCAACACAAAGTCCTTGTGTGATAACCTGAATTTTTGGACATCTGATAAGTGGATAATTAACTGATTTATTCTGTTGAACAGATAGAATTCAGATATTTGGGAGTATAAATAGTTTTGAATCTATAATAAATTTTGAAATATAAATATCTTAAAGAAAATTGGATTTTAATAACTGGATAAATATTGGTAATCTCCTAATATAATTACATAAAATTTATATATTGAATTTGTGTTTGCTTAATATATATTTTGAGTGATTTTAAATTGAATTAGTATTGATTTATATAAATAAATGGATTGTAATTCAAATTAGAATTTGAATTTGATTCTGAATTAGAAACTTGAATTTAAAATCTAAATGAATACCTTAGTAAAATAATTTGGATTTTTAAAATTATATATATATATATGTATATAGGTAATTTATTTAATGTATATTGGGTGTAAAAAAATTTCTTTAAAATTAGAAAATATAATTTAAAAATTGTATAAAAAACATAAGTTAATGAGTATAATCCATGAGACAAGAATTTTAACAAATAAATTTGATATTATTCTCTCTCTCTCACACACACACACACACACACACACACACACACACACACACACACACACATATATTTGTGTTAAATTTGAATTTAAATTTTTTATATAAATTTAGAAAAGGCTTTATTAATTTACAATCATATTCATTAATTAGGAAAATTAATTTAAAAATCTTTTAAAAAATCTTTTAAAATAAATGAAATAATAATAATAATAGTGTTTAATTATGAAGCAATTGTTAACATGTGTAAGAAAATTTATAATGTATTGACAAATGGCGTTAAATTGTACAAGTGTAGATGAATTATAAATTGATAAGGACAAGTGTCCTCCTAAATTTTTCTTTTTCTTTAATTTTGATAAAACAAGCAAAACTTAACTTAAAATTTCATTCCTTAAAACAAATGCTAAAACCAGAAACTTCAATCTGCAAAATTCATTTCAGTTTTTAAAAGCAAGATTCCATCTTTAAACAAATGAAATTTTCTGATCTTCAAACAGATTATCAAAAAACCAGAGAAGTAAGAAATATAATCAAAGGCCTGAGTAAACTCTAAGATCAGCAAGCTCAGTTCACTTATTTCAAAAGAAAAAAAAGCATAGGCATGATCATCTTGACAACATCAACTGCAATACAGATCAAAGGTCAAACCTTTTTTCCAGATTTTCATATTCAAACAACAAGTGAGTAACCTTATCTTTAAGCCTGGTCTGCCTATTTGTGTGAATGCATGAAATAAACCTTGAAAATATGTTGAGTAGTTTGTTTTCCTATTTGTTTAGGATGAAAACACACACACACACACACACACACACACACACACATATATATATATATATATATGTATGTATGTATGTATGTATGTATGTATATATATATGTATGTATGTATAATAATATTGCATGCATGTCTGATAACAACCTCTATCAACTCTGCTTATCAGTATGTTATGAGTAAACATCTTTCTTAAATATTTAGGAATAAAACCCTAAGCATGTGAATATACCGGAAAATCTGATATATGATATGTTTTGTATGGTGGTAAACGTGATTTCCAGTTATTTATACGAGGATGTTTGTATGAAGGTACGAAGGATGATGTTTGTTCTGTGTTAAATTTTGTTCAAATCCAAATTTCTCTTCCCTTAATTATTTTTTTGGGATGAATATCTAAACAAAACTCATTTGAAATGGCGAGATAATTAATCCGAAAATAATTTCAAATGATAATCAAGAGTAGTTTTTAAATAAAGGTAAAGAACAGGAGTACTGTAAAATTTATCACATTTTCGACTGAAATGATTTTCAGTTTCAAGATTATCATTGTTTTTATTTTTAAAACTTAGGATTTTTAAAGACAAATTCATAATTTTTAAGTTTATAAATTAAGAGAAATAGTGAGATGAACGACATCAGGGTTTTTAGTAGTTCCTGGTGATCGCAGCGATTAGATGTCTCGGGGTTGGGGTCACAGGAGGTATGAATGGTGGCTAGCACAGGAAAAATGCTCGTTGTTTTTTCTCAAGGCCATGGTGGTCGTACTGGTGTGAACTAGGGTTTAGTGTAGTGTTTTGCTCGATGGGATTGTCAGGCCATTTCCGACGTGGGTGAAGAATCGGTGTGGCACGCGATGGTGGGGATGGGTGCTGGATTTTGTGACGAAGTTTCAGTGTGGTGGTCAGGTGACCTCGAGATCGGAGGTGTCGGGGAAGAGGAGTTTTCTAGCCATGGAAGGTTCCAGGTTGGGACGTGAACACCTCGTTTTCGATTCGAGGAGATTTTGTTTAATCTGGGTGTTGATGTGAGTTCGCATGGGTTCAGGAGATTTCCGAGTATCACCGTGCCAATCACCGGAGGTCGGCGTCGCTGGTGTACGTGCACCGCGTGCACATGGTGTCTGGGTCGATGGGTGCCAACGAAGGCTCGGGTGGATTCTCGTACAAGTGGAGAAAGGACTCGAAGTGATGAAAGAAGGTGTGTGACTCGGGACAGGCGCGGAATATTTTTGTGTTTGTCTCGGGTTTACTCGAGTTTTTGAGTCTTGTTGTTATAGCCTGGTTTCAGGGTTTTTTTTTTAATGAAGTAAGGTACAACCCAGAGGTTAATCATGTTTTCAAAGGCATATGAAGTAAGTGTGAACCTAATTTTAAAGTATAGATCCAAATCAAATTTTAAAATAATTGAAGGAATAAATTTCTCAATGTAATTAATTAAATAAATGAGATTAGTAAAGTTGAGTAATTAATTTGTTAAATTAATTTAAGACAATCATTTGATAAGTATAACTACTTAGAAATGGGTGATTGTTGGTTGAGATTAATTGAAGAATGGAAGTAATTATGGAATAAATTACTTAGCGAATGAAAGTAAGTAAGGGTAGTTAAATTACTGAATGAGATTAATTGTGGGTGATTTATGAATAATTAATAAAGGATTTTTTTATAATAAAAAGTAATTAAATAATCATTAATTAATGGCAGTAATTAAGGATTGATTAATTTAAGAAAAATTAACCGATGAAGTGATTATATTAATTAATCAATATAATTAATAAAGAATTTGTGTAATTAATTTAGTTTATTAATTAATGAAGTACTTAAAGGTTAATTACAGTAAGTGGATAAGTATAATTAATTTGAGAAAGGTTAACTACTTAGTGTAATTGAAGAATAATTAATCAGGGTTGACTAAGATGAATACTTAGCGAATGATTAATTAATTGGTTTGTAATTAGTTAATGAATAAGTAAGCAATATTTATAGTGAGGGAAGAAAATTAATTTGATTGATTAATTTGAAATAATGTGATAAATTAGTCTTGCTTATAAATAATCGGATTGATTGGATGTCTTAAATTGATCGGTATATAAAATGTTTTGTGATATGATAAGATTGGGTTGTATGATAAATGGCTGTGTCGATGTGACATCCTATATTTAAAATTACATTGTATTTCATCTAAATAACTTGGGTTAAAATGACATGGGATTCGAAGAGACCGAGGTTGGGTATCAATAAATACCCGAAACCACTTCGACTCGTTATAAATTGATATGTGAAATTAATAGGCTGGAATGGAATGATTTAAGTAAATTGGACCATTTAAATCAAAGTTTTGGTACTTAGAGAATTGATATGTGATATAAGGGATGTTTATAACAAATGATGAATCTATAAATTGATACGGGTTACCCGGGTTTATATAAGTTGTATGCTTTGTATTCTATGTTAGATGGGTTTACTCACGCTGCTTTCCAGCCTGACCCAGGTGTTACTTTGGTGTAATGCTCGGGTCAGACCGAGTATTACATATTTCCAGGTAAGGACGTTCTGGAGCTCAGGAGGCAAGCTGGAGGGCAGGAACATATGGAATATTTTCCGCTGTGATATATTATTGTATAACTAGGACATATCGTTTTAAACTGTCCAGTGATGGGAAATGGTTGTAATCTCTGATGTATAAAATATAAGTGTACTGATATAGTTCTTCTTTGTAAAACTGTAATTTATGTGATATAATATTTTGATCCGCTGCGAATGTGAGGTTTCTGTGACTTATTGCTGTTTCTTCTTCTTTCTCTTTTCTTCTTTTCCTAACTATCTGGAATTTTTCTGGATCGAAAATTCCGGTTCGTTACAGTTGGTATCAGAGCCGAAGGTTAAGCGAGAACCTTGGCTCTGGTGGGTGTACTCATTAAGTATAGGGTCAATAGTACCCTAGAATGAGTTGAGTGTGTGTGTGTGTGTGTGTGTGTGTGTGTGTATATGAGTGAGCGTACTTGTTAGTTTCTTATATAAAGATTTTAAATGATTTTATATAAGATTATGTTTTAATATATATAAAGAAATATTTTTCTAATATTAAGTTAATTGATTGTTAAATTATTGGAATTAAATTAAGAAGTAATATAATACAACCAGATTGAAATCTTGAATTGGGATTAAATTAAGTGGTAACAGAAATATAACCAAATTAAAATAAAATTGATTTAAAATACTATGAATTAATAAAAGAAAATAAATTGATTTTAAAATCAATTGAGGAGAATATGAGTTTGTTTTACTTTAAAAATGAATGGAATGTAAGTAATTGTGTTGTAAACCATTTAAATTGGACGAAGTTGTTGCAAATTGGTTGTAAACAACTAAAATTTTAAGTGGGAACCCTATAAGAATTTAAGTGGTAAATATATGTATCCGAGTAGGTATTGAATAGAATGTACCATTCATATCAGGAACATTAGAATTAAGTTGGATTCAAATTGTTGAAGGGAATGATAAATAATATTATTCAGAGTGGTTCTGAAAAATAATCTGATTTTGAAATAAGAAGTTGTTTGAAACTTTTTGAAATTAAAACCCAAAGATGTTAAAACATAAGGTATAACATAGTAAGCAAATTAATATAAGAGTAAAGGTTGAATTCTTCTAATTAAGTCTAATTTATAGGTTAGGAAGCCTCTCTAGAATTTAGTCTTTGAGAGAGATGACTAAGAGTGAAGAATGGAAGGTTAGGCGCATAGAGCAAAGAGCAGCTGCACGTAGGGATCTAGAAGAAGGAATTCAAGATTATGAGAAACAGGTTAAGGAAAGGGCTAAAGCAGGACCTTATGATAATGTCACCTTTTACAGATGTTTCAATAAAGGACATTACGCAGCCAAGTGTAGTAAAACAAGGGAGGAATTGAAGGGTACATTCCATCGGGTTCGCTCTGATCTTTTGTGCTTTAATTGTTATAAGATAGGCCATTTCCTAAATCATTGCCCTGAAGTAAGGAAGGCGAAGCGTAAACCAGTTGAACCGGTCAATGAGTCAACTATTTTCTATCATTGTAAGAAGATGGGACATATTGCTAGGAATTGTTTCGAGAGGCAGAAGAGGAGTAAGTCTGTGGAACGTGCTGTTGGAGGCGTGAAGGTTATCCAGATTGATGACAGGGTAGAAACATTTTGTGGAAAATGTTATAAGTGGGGACACCCTGTTGAGAAGTGTATGTTCGAGATTTGCCCTTTGGAAGGAAGTCCATCGGAAGGATTCTTGTAAAAGTATTAGGGCTCTGTTCTTTCCAAACAACTAGGTAATTTAAAGGCATCTAGATTTATGACTTCTGTAAGACTCTTATTTTATATAAATGTATGTAAGGTATGAACTACTAGCATGTAGTCAATTAGTGTATGGAATATTTTGTGGTAGTACAATCTAATGTAAATTTTCTTATCTATTAAAGAATTGGACTCAGAAGTAAATTGTTTAAATATTTGGGTTATTAATTTTAAAAAGGTTAATTTGATTTAAGCAGGTTGAAACAACATTTGGGAATTTAACTCGAATTTATATAATTCAAGATGGGTTAAAAATTGAGATTTAAATTTCATTAGTTCAAAATTGAATTTTGTTTGGAATTGAAGATAGATAAGTATATAAAAAAAATTTCAAATGGAAAATTTGAATTGGGTTAATTTGAAATAAAATCGAAGATTTAATGAGTTCAAATTTAGATGGGAATTAGGACTAATTCATAGAAATTGAAATGAGTTGAAAATTGAAGTAAATTCGATTTGAAATTCGTCTAAATTAATTTGAATAATTTAGGAATTGTAATTAAAAGTGAATATGTTTAAAAAACTCAACTAGAATTTGATTTGAAAATTTGAAAAAAATTAAGAATTAATTCATCTGAATTGGGGATAAATCAATTTCGATGGAAATTAAAGTTATTTAATTGGAATGGAGTATATTTAAATGGAAGTGGAAATTCAAATTGAATTGATGGGATTGGAGGTTGGGAATGGAACAGTTTGACTCTGTAATATTTTCCAAATAAATTGTTTTAGTACAAATCTATTTTTCCTAGCTATTTATTATATCTACAACCTTTTTTTAAAGCCAAACTATCTTATACTTTTTGTACAATTATTTTTGGAACTGTTTAACAATTTTCCAACTGTTTTATAAACTAATTACTATTTTTAACTATTTCACAAATTAATTACTATTTTATAACTGTTTTGAAATTATGTAAAATTCTATAATTATCTGACTATTTTTTTTTCAACTTTTTTACAATTACTTAATTATTTTACTGTTATTTTACAAACTAATAACTATTTTTCAACTACGTGTCTATTTTAAAATTTTCAAGCTATTTTCTAAAAATAGACTGGTCGGAGTTCAAACTGTTATTGATTAAATACTCAACTGAGATAAGAATTGAAGTGATAATCCAATGGAATTGAGGCAAATGTGAATAAGTGAGTGGAAATTTAAGTGAATGTGAATAGAAAGGAAATTGGTTTGGCTAATAATTAATGAAGTTAAAATATGTAGGATGTACGTATATTATTCTATTAGCATAGTGATTTGATCCAGATTCGAGCATAGAATTTCGAGATAGTTTATCGATCCGAGTTGGGACTTTTCACTCGATTTTCGACGGCGAACCTGGATATGGATTGTTTATTGGTTCTGGATATTCTCTATCATAGTTATAACTATGCAAGGAGAATGACGGTTTCTGATCAAGAAACCAGATCTGTGTCCGCACTAGGAAGTCGGGTGGACGATACTAGTTCGGAAGTGAAATTGTGTGATCGAGTGAGCGATCAGATTGGTATAGTATACGGATGATATGTGTACATCGTAAGGATTTGAATGAAAATGATATTTAAAAGAGTAATCAAAATTGGAATATTTGATTTTGAATAAACAAAGCTATATATCTTCGTTATATAAGATAAATCTTTCCTTGTTGAATCTATTGCTAGAAGGAAAGGATTTTTGAAAGTGTTTGAAGTACAAAGGAATTATATACAAGTTTGAATGATCCAAAGTTTTTCAAAATATATATATATATATATATATATATATATATATATATATATAAAGGATCTTATGAGGATTTTGGGAAAAGATTTTGGGAACCTTTGGAGTTGGAAAGGCTTTTGATTTTTGGGTAAAATCAATATTGAAATTTGAAAAGCCTAGTTTGAGAATTATCGATTTTGGGATAATCGATTTTGTGTAAAGGAGCCTTGTACCAGGTGTATGATTTGAAAGACACTATATGTGTATAGTATAAAATGTTTTGATGATGGCTCTGGGAAAAAGGCACTCCCTTGAAATGAACTTCTCAAGAGTGCCACCGGGTGGTGCTGCCTTGAGCCCCAAGGGGTGGGTTCTAAAGTTGATCCTGTAAGGAATCCGGACAAAACTAGTTCTTGAGGATTATGAGTAGAGTATACCATAGAGGAAGTCGTGTGTGCCGCTGAGAGCCAACAGTTACATGGACTTTTGCTGCGATGGCAGCGTAACCCAGGATGTAACTACGACCTATGGTAGCATAGCGAAAGTCATGTGTGACGCTGAGAGCCAACAGTCTGCGTTTGATTTTATATCGGTAGATTACGACCTATGTAGGAGTGGAGAAGTTTCATTTTGACATCGAAAATCGTGTGTGCCGCTGAGAGACAACAGTTACATGGACTTTTGCTGCGATGGCAACGTAACCCTGGAATGTAACTGCGATCTGTTGTGAGTTCCATGGCGTGATCGAGGGGCGCGGAGTGCCTACAGTTACATGGACTTTTGCAGTGATGGCAACGTAACGAGGATGTAACTGCGACCATGGATGGGGGTGATGATTTCCAGAGCATTCTCACCAATGATATATCCTCTATTTTCAAAAACTGTTTTCTTTATTTTCAATAAAATTATTTTCCCAAGTATTTTCAATGGGTGTTGAAAACGGGTTTACCAAGTACTTGTAGATTTTCAGTCTTACGCCTGATCAAAGTATGACCAAATTTCTATGAGAACAAGGATGGACCTGTTAAGACATCGAGTTGTAAAGGTATTCTTTTTATAAAAACTAGTTGGCAATATTATATAGATTTTAAAAGTGTTTGTAAAATGATCAAAGAATATTCTAATTGGTTTTAAAATATTTAATAAATTCTGCTTTCGTTCCTTTTCGAGGATGAAAAGATTCAAAGGGGGAGGAATGTGATAACCTGGATTTTTGAACATCTGATAAGTGGATAATTAACTGATTTATTCTGTTCAACAGATAAAATTATGATATCTAGGAGTATAAATAGATTTGAATCTATAATAAATTTTGAAATATAAATATCTTAAAGAAAATTGGATTTTAATAACTGGATAAATATTGGTAATATCTTAATATAATTACTTAAAATTTATATATTGAATCTGTGTTTGTTTAATATATATTTTTGAGTGATTTTAAATTTGAATTAGTATTGATTTATATAAATAAATGGATTGTAATTCAAATTTGAATTTGAGTCTGAATTAGAAACTTGAATTTAAAATCTAAATGAATACCTTAGTAAAATTTGGATTTTTAAAATAATATATATATAGGTAATTTATTTAATGTATATCGGGTGTAAAACATTTTCTTTAAAATTAGAAAATATAATTTAAAAATTGTATAAAAAAACATAAGTTAATGAGTATAATCCATGAGACAAGAATTTTAACAAATAAATTTGATATTATTCATATATATATATATATATATCTATGTATGTATGTATATATATTTGTGTTAAATTTGAATTTAAAATTTATATATAAATTTAGAAAATGCTTTATTAATTTACAATCATATTCATTAATAAGGAAAATTAATTTAAAAAGATTTTAAAAATCTTTTAAAATAAATGAAATAATAATAATACAAGTGTTTAATTATGAAGCAATTGTTAACATGTGTAAGAAAATTTATAATGTATTGACAAATGGTGTTAAATTGTACAAGTGTAGATGAATTATAAACTGATAAGGAAAAGTATCCTCCTAAAATTTTCTTTTTCTTTAATTTTGATAAAACAAGCAAAATTTAACTTAAAATTTCATTCCTTAAAACAAATGCTAAAACCAGAAACTTTAATCTGCAAAATTCATTTCAGTTTTTAAAAGCAAGATTCCATCTTTAAACAAATGAAATTTTCTGATCTTCAAACAGATTATCAATAAACCAGAGAAGTAAGAAATATAATCAAAGGCCTGAGTAAACTCTAAGATCAGCAAGCTCAGTTCAGTAATTTCAAAAGAAAAAAACATAGGCCAGATCATCTTGACAACATCAACTGCAATATAGATCAAAGGTCAAACCTATTTTCCAGATTTTCATTTTCAAACAACAGGTGAGTAACCTTATCTTTAAACCTGATCTTCCTATTTGTGTGAATGCATGAAATAAACCTTGAAAATATGTTGAGTAGTTTTTTTGCCTGTTTTTTAGGATGAAAACATATATATATATGTATATATATATATATATATGTATATATGTATGTATGTATGTATGTATGTATGTATAATAATATTTCATGCATGTCTGTTAACAACCTGTATCAACTCTGCTTATTAGTATGTTGTGAGTAAACATCTTTCTTAAATATTTAAGAATAAAACCCTGAAGCATGTGAATATACCGAAAAATCTGATATATGATATGTTTTATATGGTAGTTAACGTGATTTCCAGTTATTTGTATGAGGATGTTTGTATGAAGGTCTGAAGGATGATGTTTGTTCTCTGTTAAATTTTGTTCAAATCCAAATTTCTCTTCCCTTAATTATTGTTTTGGGATGAATATCTAAACAAAACTTGTTTGAAATGGCGAGATAATTAATCCAAAAATAATTTCTGTTGATAATCAAGAGTAGTTTTTAAATAAAGGTAAAGAACAGGAGTACTGTAAATTTTATCACATTTTCGACTGAAATGATTTCCAGTGTCAAGATTATCATTGTTTTTATTCTCGAAACTTAGGATTTTTAAAGACAAACTCACGATTTTTAAGTGTATAAATTAAGAGAAATAGTGAGATGAAGGACATCGGTGTTTTTAGTAATTCCTGGTGATCGCAGCGATTAGATGTCTCGGGGTTGGGTCACAGGAGGTATGAATGGTGGCGAGCACAGGAAAAATGATCGTTGTTTTTCTCGAAGGCCATGGTGGTCATACTGGTGTGTACTAGGGTTTAATGTAGTGTTTTACTCGATGCAATTGTCAGGCTATTTCCGACGTGGGTGAAGAATCGGGGTGGCACGCGATGGTGGGGATGGGTGCTGGATTGTGTGATGAAGTTTCAGTGTGGTGGTCAGGTGACCTCGAGATCGGAGGTGTCGGGGAAGAGGAGTTTTCTGGCCATGGAAGGTTCCAAGTTGGGACGTGAATACCTCATTTTCGATTCGAGGAGATTTTGTTTGATCGGGTGTTGATGTGAGTTCGCGTGGGTTCAGGAGATTTTCGAGTATCGCCGTGTCGATCACCGGAGGTCGGCGTCGCTGGTGTACGTGCACCGCGTGCACATGGTGTCTGGGTCGATGGGTTCCAGCGAAGGCTCGATGGATTCTGTTACAAGTGGAGAAAGGACTCGAAGTGATAAAGGAAGGTGTGTGACTCGGGACAGGTGCGGAATATTTTTGTGTTTGTCTCGGGTTTACTCGAGTTTTTGAGTCTTGTTGTTATAGCCTGGTTTCAGGTTTTGTTTTAATGAAGTAAGGTACAAGCCATAGGTTAACCATGTTTTCAAAGGCATATGAAGTAAGTATGAACCTAATTTTAAAGTATAGATTCAAATCAAATTTTAAAATAATTGAAGGAATAAATTTCTCAATGTAATTAATTAAATAAATGAGATTAGTAAAGTTAAGTAATTAATTTGTTAAATTAATTTAAGATAATCATTTGATAAGTATAACTACTTAGAAATGGGTGATTGTGGGTTGAGATTAAGTGAAGAATGGAAGTAATTATGGAATAAATTACTTAGTGAATGAAAGTAAGTAAGGGCAGTTAAATTACTGAATGAGATTAATCGTGGGTGATTTATGAATAATTAATAAAGGATTTTTTATATAATAAGAAGTAATTAAATAATCGTTAATTAATGGCAATAATTAAGGATTGATTAATTTAAGAAAAATTAACCAATGAAGTGATTATATTAATTAATCAATATAATTAATAAAGAATTTGTGTAACTAATTTAGTTTATTAATTAATGAAGTACTTAAAGGTTAATTATAGTAAGTGGATAAGTATAGTTAATTTGAGAAAGGTTAACTACTTAGTGTAATTGAAGAATAATTAATCAGGTTTGATTAACTAAGATGGATACTTAGCGAATGATTAATTATGGTTTGTAATTAGTTAATGAAAAAGTAAGCAAGATTTATAGTGATGGAAGAAAATTAATTTGATTGATTAATTTGAGATAATGTGATAAATTACATAACTTCCATTGATTGGATAATGATCGAATTGATTGGATGTCTTAAATTGATCGCTATATAAAATGTTTTGTGATATGATAAGATTGGGTTGTATGATAAATGGGTGTGTGGATGTGACATCCTATATTTAAAATTAGATTGTATTTCATCTAAATAACTTCGGTTAAAATGACATGGGATTCGAAGAGACCGAGGTCGGGTATCAATAAATACCCGAAACCACTTCGACTCGTTATAAATTGATATGTGAAATCAATAGGCCGGAATAGAACGATTTAAGTAAATTGGACCATTTAAATCTAAGTTTTGGTACTTAGAGAATTGATAGTGATATAAGGGATGTTTATAACAAATGATGAATCTATAAATTGATACGGGTTACCCGGGTTTATATAAGTTGTATGCTTTGTATTCTATGTTAGATGGGTTTACTCACGCTGGTTTCCAGCCTGACCCGGGTGTTACTTTAGTGTAATGCTCAGGTCAGACCGAGTATTACAGATTTTCAGGTAAGGACGTTCTGGAGCTTAGGAGGCGAGCTGGAGGGTAGGAACGTATGGAATGTTTTCCGCTGTGATATATTATTGTATAACCAGGGCATGTTGTTTTAAACTGTCCAGTGATGGGAAATGGTTGTAATCTCTGATGTATAAAATATAAGTGTACTGATACAGTTCTTCTTTGTAAAACTGTTATTTATGTGATATTATATTTTGATCCGCTGCGAATGTGAGGTTTCAGTGACTTGTTGCTGTTTCTTCTTTTTTCTCTTTTCTTCTTTTCCAAACTATCTGGAAATTTTCTGGATCAAAAATTCCGGGTCATTACACCTTGGTTCAGTAATAACAAGCCAGAGATTTTGATTTTGAGTTGACTTAGATCGACCATCATACTAACTACGTGTAAATGAGGAAACGAATCCTCATTTGAATAGTGTTTCACTTCTAATACTTTTACCTAAACCAACTACAGTTGTTCAATGGATGAATGCCATGATTTAACTACGATTAAAGCAGTTCTTTCATAATCAATATTAATAGTATTCTCAAATCTTAAGAACTGTGTAAATTAGTCACTTAGATATTTTCCAGTTCGACCATAGCTGAATCAACCAATATAAAACTATCAAGTGAGTCATTCCGTAGTTATCCAATAACTATTAGTGCATAATCCCTTGGTGCCCCTAAGAGCATAAACTGTCCAATATTTGAAAGAGCATTACGTACTCTTGGCTCATTGGATGCATTGATGTCTAGTCTCGATACATCATGATTAGGAATATTTAAAATGACGTGCTTATCATATTGTAATATAATGCTTATGCTTACAACTATTTGTAACTGCTATCATAAATACATCACGGACTTTCTAACGTATGTGCTTAAATTAGCTAATTAATTATTTATAAATTTTATAATTAGTATACAACAAAAAGGAAACATCTTTTATTTTGAACAAAATTCATTATCGAGTTAGATTAATGTAAGAAATTACATAACTGCCATTAGGGCATACCCCTAACTCTATCGAAAAGCAGCTCAAGATTGATAGAAGAGTTACACTGATAAGAGATGTAGAGATTTGGAGTCTTCAGTTGGCGATATGGTATTCATCAAGGTATTTCTATTGAAGAATGTAATTCATTTCGGTAGTAATGGAAAGTTGGCACCGAGATCCTTTGGTCTTTTTTGATACTAGAGAGAAAAGGGAACCTTGCTTACAGGTTCAACTTACCTCACATATGGGAGTGCCATGTTTCTCACTTGCAAAAGTTTGTGCACGACTTATACATGACTATCACACTTGGTCAAATGGACGATATCAAGATTGAAAAGGAATCTTCGAGACCTCGTATGCCCATTCGTATTATTGGACATGATATGGAGCAACTTATGAAGAAGATGGTGGAAGGTTCAAAGGAGTGAAAATGAAAGCGATTGCACAAGGAAGACCGAGGAGAGCCTGAGGACAGCTTTCCGAAGCTCTATACTTGGTAAGACTTTTTGTTTATCCTTTTACTTTCACTTATGATATCGAAAAATATAGTTAATACGATATCTTGCATGCTAGGATAGTTCGGATGTTACCATTTATATTTGCTATTATGTATGCATGTTAATGTGTTATGGTTGCCTTTATTTGTATGTAACCGTTAGTCATGCTAGATAACCTTATTTTTATTTCTAAGATTTTGGAAGAAAAATTCCTAAAGGGAAGGACAATGTAATGATCCTTAATTTACCTAAAAATCGTAAAATATTATTTTTATTTTTATATAGGGTCGTACGATTTTATAACTTTATTAAATGACTATTTGAGATAATTTTTGTCCTTAGAATTTTTATTGGACGATTTAACCATAAAAATCTTATATTTCCTATAACTTTTAATAGGAATTGAGTTAGGGTCTGATATCACTTCCATTAGATTGGATGATGGATTCTCTTTTTTTATAGTAATCGTATAGAAAAAAAAGTGCCGTTGGGAGTCATAGCTATTTGAAGTTTTACTCAATTCTGAATAGCTTAATGGGTAATTAAGGAGATTAGTGGCTAAGCCCAATCCTATTTGTGGATTAGCATCCAAAGCAGGCAGGGACTTTCCCGTAACACTACACGCTTCCCAAACTAGATGGGGAGATCGCATTAACATCCTCTTAGCTATAAAACACCGTAAACCTAGCTTTAATTAGCTAAATTTTTTCATTAGAAAGAGATTAACAAAATAATCTATTGGATTTAGAGATTTACTGTTGTTGTCATCTAAGATTTGTTGCTCATCTTGGGATTTGACCTCTTTTGGATTGCTTTGGATTCTAGGTGAATGGTTAAGATCTCTCACTTCCTAATTAGTTAATATACACCTTAAATAATGTGTTAAAATGATTTTTGGACCTTGAAATGTGTTTTAAACCTTAATTGATCCTGTATATTGATTTTGAAAGGTTATATAAAACTTAGTGAATTTGTGTTCTTATGGATCTTCATTGTTCTTATGGTTCATGTAACGACTCATAGATTCATCACTCTGATAAATCATATTTATTTTGAAATTTATCAAAATAAAAGATTGATAATATAAATAATATTGTTTTAAGTGATAATAAATTGTTGCAATCTTATTTTGAATAAAATTTTACTAAAATATTCTCCTTAAAATTTAAATCGATAAAATGGCCTAAAATAGTTTTATCAATAACAAGCTCTACAATCATAAAACGTCACATACAGAGCTGGACCCATACATTTATTTCTATAATTAAACAAGAATATTAAATAAAATCAATTGTTTTGTTTTTGAAAATAAAATGGGTTTTGACATTGTTAAGCAATACTCATAATTATGATAATTGATTTATTTAATTTAAATTAAGATTTAACGATTTAATAATTATTTTAATTTTCAAATAATTATTTTAAATGATAATAATTCATTATTAATTGTTATAAAGTGATAATAAATCATTTATAATAATTTAATAAAGATACATATTTGATTTGAAAATATAAGGAAAAAATCGATATCACTTTATCGTATAATAGCTATTTTTGTAAATAATTACTAATATTAATCTAAATGATTTTATAATTCAAATATGATCATTTTAATCAGTGTAAAATGATAAGAAATTTATTTCCAAATTTTATCTACATATATGTGTCATTTAATGTACAAGTGAAAATGCGACCGGGAATCGATTCGCCGATTGACAACGGTTTGTCGAACGAAAGCTGTTTGAAATCAATGCAACGTTGTTTATATGCCATGTACACATATATAACGCATAAATGCACACCCTAACATATACATAAACATATACGTTTATGAATTTTCACTTAAACATAATATATATATATTACAAAATCTAAGATATTTTATATAAAACTTCACCCTTAAGTTTACATAAGTCAACATATACATACATGAAATGATGGAAGTGTGGACATATGGGGGGAGGCTTTTGCTTTGCCTATGGAGGGGGGAGATGTGTTGGGGAAGCCATATAATGGTGATGAAGATGATGATGTATGCATGGATACTTTTCACTCTTCATTTCCTATAAATACCTCTCCATTCTTTTCTTTCATCCACTTTAACCAGCCATAACTTCCTATTCACCAGACCAAATCATAATTCTTTTTAAAACATTCAAAATTTCAGTGGCTATAACTTCCTAGTTAATCACTTCTTCCCATTATAAGCTTAACAATGCTCCAAGCACCGTTCTTTCTAAAGCATTTTCGAGCTCAGTTTTAATGGTCGAAAATCCTCTTTTTCATACGAGCATAAATCCTAAAAACAGATCTAGATGAAGTAATTCTTTTTGTCAAACCTTGTAAAATTCCAGTGGCTACAACTTTCATGTTTATCATGTCTTCATATTTTGAGTCTAACTATGTCAAAATTCCACTTTTTTGCAGTGCATTTTCGGACTTCGTTTTTACGAATCCAAAAATACATCTTCTTCTCTTGGCCTTAACTTCCTTATAATTAATCCAAATTAGATTATTCTTTTTTTAAAACCATAGAGAAAATAATTCCTGCAACTTTCATTGATAACTTTTTCATAATTTGATAGTTAGAGAGTCAAAATCAGAGAGAAGATGACTTATTTTCGGGTCTAATTTATTGAATTCAAGGACGAAGCTCTACCACTTCTCTTCCATACTTTTGGCGATCCTCCTCAAGTCTTGGCCAAGCCTTCTCAAGAGGCTAAGGACCAATTCCAAAAGCTTTCATGTGATCATGGTAGAGCTATTTTACGTTTAACGAAGTTAGGAAGCAACGATGGTGAGAACTTCTAAACTATTATATTATATTTTGAATGATGATACGATGTTTGAAATGGATGTAACTATGCTTTGATAATCAGGTTTGATTGTTTAAATATGAATGTTGAATATATATGCAAGTCACGAAAATATATGTCGATAAGCACAAAGGAAATCGCTTTCCCTGAATTAGTAAAAAGGTGTGTATGGAATGATAAACCTCTTTAAAAATGGTTTAAAATGAGACTGAAATTTTTTATAAACATTCAAAAGAGTTTTGGTGAAGTTTAAAAACAAATGAGAAATTTAGTCAAATATAGGCGCACCGCGTAACGACAGTTTACGGTTTCGCGCCATAAAAGTCAAATAAGTGTAAAGGATGGAATATAGGTTGGAATTCTTTGAGATAACAATTTCTAAACTATTGTATCCATAGTTTTCCAACTAAGAAAGAAATTCTAGATTTCGAAAAGTAGATTTTGAGATATGAGCAAAACAAGTTTTTTGAAAAATCGCGGTTTTGCAGTTCGAGATCCAAAACTGGATTTCCTAGAAAATGATGTTTTAAAATTGTTTAAAAATATGGAAAATAATCTTAAAAATATTTTAAAATGATTTAAAAGTGTTTTGAGTAATAAAAATGAATTTTCAAATAATAAACATCGTTTTGATTAATATAGCTTATAAAAGTGCTTTCCGTAGCACTTTTCCGCAGCACTTTTTTATAACTTTTAAATTTTAGTTTTAAAATTAACGATGCTTTTCCAAATATTTTATAAATGTTTTCAAAATGATATCTTAAGTATTCTTTACAAATAAATATCGTTATCTTGCCTCATCGAGTCAATATATTAACAATATTATACATAACATCCGTATTTTAAGTTTGCTCAACAACTAGAGAATATGCAAGTAATTTATTAATATATAAATGGTAGAGGACAACACTTATATTAAAGATTCATAATCTTATACAATTGAGTGATATCGACTTATGGAATAATGTATTTTATATGAAATACCCTCATGATTCAAGTATCAGACACATAAAAAATCATGGCATACGTACTATACGTATGTATTAATTCCTTAAATCGAATTAGGTTTCTTATTGTCCACCTTTAATTTATACATTTATATTTATAAGTTTTATTATTATATAAATTTTATTCTCTATTTAACTTATATAATATTTTATGTACAACATTATATTAATTAAATCATATTTAATTAATTTAATCAATTGATACTTTAACTAATTATTATATTGTTCAATTATAATATATTATATTGAAGTATATATTATAACCTTTATAGTAATACACATGTGTTCTATATATATGCATTTTTATTTAATTAATTAACTTTTAATTAATTTATTTAATTAATTTTTATTTAATTATATTAATTTTGAATTTTTTTATATACATACATGTATACTTATGTTATCTCAAATATTTTAAAATAACATAACATATATCAATATATATAATACACCCAAATATTTATGAAATTAACTTATTTTATTTATTTATTTATTTTATTAATCTTACTAATAAATTTTAAATTTTAAAATTAATGTTTAAAGATTTTCAAACATTTTGAAAATTTCATTATCTTTTCAAACGTTTCAAGAATTTATGTTGTATATAACTTTTATTATAAAGATGCTTTTATTTTAAACTTAATTTTTAAATTTAAAATATTTCATTTAATTTTAATTTTTTTTTGAAAATTAGCCCAAATTCTAATTCAAAATGGACCTCTTTGGGCTCATTTCACTATTCAAGCCAGGCCAGTAACTAGGTAGGATAGGGTACCGGGTACCATTGTTGGAATTAGGCCAGCTTACGCGGAGTTAAGGATAAATTTTGAAAACTTCCTCTTTGGATCTATTAGGCTTATGAAGTCTAAAGAGATTTTAGATCTAATCTAAAAAGTGTTTTAAAAAAAGTATTTTTTTTTTATTTTATTAGTGTGAAAGAGTTTGGATTCAATACAAATTTAAATAAATCAGTGTATCAAACACACCGACGTGTGTAGCAGTTACTTATTAAAATTAATTTAAGAAGAAACCTTGTATTTCCTTCTCTAATCTTGTGAAATCATTTAAGGTAATAAACATCATTAATTTGAGAGAGAGAGAAACCTTTCATTTCACTTTCTCTGATTAGACCGATAATTTATTAAATGTTATTGGTGATCAATTTACACATGACATGCAAAGTCAATAAATCCAGATATACTAATAGTGAATTGTGTAAGTGTAACATATAAGAAGTGTGCATGTGTGTAACATGTGTAAATAAATTTAAAGAAAGAACCTTTCATTTCTCTCTCTCGTTAATTAGATCAATTGATATATTAAATGTCGTTCATAACCAAATTTACAAATGCCTTCGTTGTCCGAGTTTTGACGAATAATGTATGTTTGTATGTATGTTTACACACATACACACAAGCATATGTAAATAATGATCAAATATAATTTGAACTAAAAATATTTATACAATGTTAGATCTATAATTTTGAAGTCCTTCTACAATTTTCATTGAAACAAAGTAAATAACAACAAAATATACGGTACTAAAAAAAGATTACACATGAAACTTACTGTGACGCCCCACTCCAAGAGCCTCGTTAACAAAGAGTATTACATAGATAATACTGTCGGCTAACGTGGACAATAGAGTATAATGGAAGTGACCATGTGCAATCTTACCTTAACTATTCACTAAATATGTCGAAAAGTAGAACACATTAAAATTGACCTATTCAATAAATATTTAAAGCAAAACTACAATGGCTATAGGATCTATCAGAAGAAAATATAACAACTCAAATGTAATATACATCACAGAACAGTCGATCATAATATACACATACACAGATACACCACAGAGTATACAAAATAATACATGTCAAGTGGTACAGGAGACCACAATATACAGACGAGACGAAAGAGTATAAATCAGAGTTACAACAGATAAGGACTATAAAAGACGCTATAACAAAATGAAGCTAGCGAATAGCCCATGCGGAAGCAAAATAGGCTAAGTCCCCAAAAGCACCTAACCTGAAACATCTCGGTCTGACCCGAGTATAAATACACGGGTCAGTCTAGATAACAAATCAGTTAGATAAACTGAACACTAATAAACCTGCAAGGTCATACAGTATAATAAATATCTCTAGGAGAGATAACACAATCATCAACAAGAGATGAATCACATAGAACAAGCCTCATATCATCGGCAACATATAGAAACAAAGGATACAAATATCCCAAAACAAGCCAGAAGGCAAATAACAAATACCCATAAGGTATACAAGTTCCACAAGGTAAACGCTATACTCCATGCGGCTCAAAAAGACCAATACCGAAGGGCGATACCAAGGGAATATACATATCAATGAAACATCATAAAATTTGCTCGAGCTCAGTACTGTACAAACAAGGATCCATGAGCCCGAAGACTCCAAACCCAAGTATCACCCATGCGGCACATAAGGCCAACATCAGAGCGAAACTATATAGGGCAACAAACCCGAAGGCACACACCCGAAGGCAACATACCCGAAGGCAACAAACCTAGGGAGACAGTCCGAAGACACTATCCCAGAGGCAACAAACCGTAGTGGTGAAGGTCGAAGACCCAGTACTGGACACCACTAACTGGCGGAATGTGTCACAACTCTCGAAAAGGAATCCGAAAAGTGTTAACGTATGTCCCATAACCACTCGTTCGCACTAAACGGTTCACTATCCGTCAGTTCCTTTCACACTCAAAGCAGTACAAAGTTTACCTCATATCATCGATAAACCAAACCCGAAGGTCAAAACAATCAATCGAATAGGTCAAGGATTAATCGGAAGGATAAACGCACAGATTCATGGTCCGTGTTTTGCCCAACCATTTAATCACCCTTCCACTTCGTTCGAAGTGCGAAAGTGTGTGTGTGTTTTAATTAGAATTTATAAATTAGAGAAACGAACTTTTAAATGCGATTCGAGAGATTATTTTATAAAAACCCGTGGATTAAAATTAAAAGGAATCATCAAAGTCAAAACAATTGATAATCATACATAGGATCATCATGAATCGATTTAAATTGGAAATTCAATCCCAAAAAGGCAAATTGGGCAGAAACAGCAGGTTCAGTCGACTGAACAGAGTTTTCAGTCGACCGACCCTATACCTGGAAATTTTCCAGGTTCAGGAAACTTTCTGTTTCCAGGTTCAGTCGACTGTGCAGAGTTTTTCAGTCGACTGAATCATGCCTGGAAACACTCGGGTTTCAGGTTCAGTCGACTGAACAGGGTTTTTCAGTCGACTGAATCATGCCTGGGCTGTTTTCCAGCCTTATTCAAATGAAGAGCAAACTCTCCCAAATTGCAATCGGACGAACATTGGCTCTAAGGGCTTATGCCAATCGACAACCCGGCCCTATATGTTCCTCGATGCATCACCAAAACATGATTAAAACATCAAAGTTAGGATTTCAAAGATTTGAACCCAAAACACTAAAAATTGGAATACTCCCCAATTCAACCCAAACCAATTGCAAGTGCATATGAACAAGGTGTTAGGAATTCATACCTAACATCAATGAAATCAAGAGGAGTAGATGTGAGTTCAAACTCACCTTTTTACAAAAAACAAAGAAGATGAAGAAGCACAATTGCATGGAATCAACCAACTACACTCCACTTCAACACTACAAGCTTCAATCTAGAATCAAAGCAAGTATTTTCCTAAGTTAGGGTTAGGAAAATTACAGAAATTGAAGAGGAGAAGAGATGGAGAAGATGGAGATGAACTTACCAATGGATTCTCTTTGATTTTGGAGCAAGAATCAAGCTACAAAGGAGAACTAGGGCTTGCTAATTTCTATTTCCTCTTCCATTTCCCCCATTTCAGTTTTTAGCTTAAGAAATAAAATGAAATGAAGATGAAATGAAGAGAAGGGTTGAGCTAGGTGGTTAAGTGAGCTAGTGGGCTGAACCCATCCCCAAACACAATAGAAAAAGTAGCCAAAATTTCACAAACTCCAAACATATCAAAGATTATACTCAAAAAGATCGCAAACGCCATTTTGGACTCAATGGAAATGGTTTCGAGCTCCAATTCGGCCATTTGCAGAAAGTAACATTTCGGACCCCAAAAATCCAAATAACGACGCTATATTTAAATCAAACATTTAAATATAAAATCGTTAAATATGCGGGTTGTTACAGATCTCCCCTCCTTACAAAATTGCGTCCCCGCAATTCCTATAGACGATATTTGTAACAACTACATACAACATACAAAAAGAAAGAATAAACTTTAGACACAGAAATAGACTTACCATTACGAAGCAAGGATAGAAAACCTGGATAAGATCGCTCGATATACTCTCTGGTTTCCCAAGTACAGTCATTGGGATTAACGGACCATTGAACTTTAACGAGCGGCACGTCCTTGTTCCGAAGGTGTCGCACCTCCGTGTCAAGCACGCGAATAGGTTGCTGTACAAAAGATAAGTCCGGTGAGATCTCAAGCTCTTGCAAATCAGGAGAATCAATTACAGAATCCGATTCTCGAAGACACTTTCGAAGTTGCGAGACGTGAAACACGTCATGAATGCCAGATAAATGAGCTGGAAGTGAAACTCTATAAGCCACAGGGCCAATACGTTCAGTAATAGAAAATGGTCCTATATAACGAGGAGCCAATTTTCCAGTCGCACTGAAACGCATAACCCCTTTCAAAGGAGAAACACGAATAAAAACAAGATCGCCGATCGAGAACTCGAGAGGCTTCCTACGGTTGTCCGCGTAGGATTTCTGGTGACTCTGTGCCTCTTTCATCCTCAATCGAATAAGATCAATCTTCTCAGAAGAATGACGAACAAAGTCCGGGCCAAGAATAAGCTTCTCCACAGATTCCAACCAACAAGAAGGTGATCGACATGGCCTTCCGTATAAGGCTTCGAAAGGAGCCATACCGATACTAGACTGAAAACTATTGTTGTAGGAGAACTCTACAAGAGGTAGGTGATCCTCCCAACAACCACCGAAATCAAAAATACAAATACGGAGAAGATCTTCCAAAATACGATTTACCCATTCAGTCTGTCCGTCAGACTGCAGATGATAAGCTGTAGAAAAATTAAGCTTTGTTCCCAAAGCCTACTGAAGACTCTTCCAAAAATGACTCGTGAATAAAGGATCACGATCACTCACAATAGAACTAGGAACCTCGTGAAGTCTCACGATTTCCTTGACATACAACTTGGCCAAATGCGAAGCTGTCCTATTAGACTTAATAGGGACAAAATGAGCAGACTTGGTGAGACGATCAACAATAACCCAAATACTAGAATGACCTGATCTCGAACGAGGTAGGCCGTCAATAAAATCCATAGAAATTTGATCCCACTTCCACAATGGAATCTCAAGAAGTTGAAGAAGTCCAGAAGGACGCTGATGTTCGGCCTTCACACGTTGACATGTCATGCAGTTGCTCACATAACTCGCCACATCGCGCTTCATGCCTTCCCAATAATAAAGAGGACGCATATTGGCATACATCTTACTACTACCGGGATGAATGGTTTACTTAGAACGATGGCAATCATCAAGAATGTCATGCCTAAGTGCAAAATCAGAAGGCACAAAAAGACGGTTCTTCTTACGAAGACACCTATGAGAATCAATGCTAAAATCTTGCAACGCCTCATCACAAGATCCAGACTCACAAAGCTGAATAAAATGCAACAAATCAGGATCACGCCGCTGAGCATCGGCAATACGATCCAATGAAATAGGTCGAGCTCCCAAACTAAATAATAGAATAGGAGAATCAGAAGATGAACCTTGATCACGAATTTCACAAAAAGATAGAGTCTCAAGAATATTCCATTCGGCAAGCATCATAGAAATAACAGCCGAATGTTTGCGACTAAGCGCATCTGCAACACGATTACCCTTACCAGGGGTAAACTGGATATCAAAGTCATAGGAAGCAAGAAACTCGAGCCAACGCAGTTGTCTCATATTGAGTTCCTTCTGAGTAAACAAATACTTCAAAGATTTATGATCGGTATAAAGAATGAAGCGCTCGCCCAATAAATAATGTCGCCAAATCTTCAAGGCAAAGACAATGGCGGCTAACTCAAGATCATGAGTGGCATAACAAACTTCATTCGAACGCAGTTGCCTAGAAGCATAAGCAACTACCCGATCTCTCTGCATAAGCACAGCACCGAGACCACTACCACAAGCATCGGTGTAGACAACAAGATCATGATTCCCTTCGGGAACCACAAGAATAGGAGCATTAGTGAGAAGTTCTTTCAATGTCTGAAAAGAAGCTTCACACTTGTCGGACCAAATAAAACGAATGCCTTTCCGAGTAAGGCTTGTGAGAGGAAGCACAACACGGGAAAAGTTCTTAATGAACCGCCGGTAATAACCCGCCAATCCAAGGAAACTACGAATCTCATGAACATTCTCAGGCCTCTTCCAATACTGGATGACTTCGATCTTTGAGGGATCGACAGAAATGCCATCGGAAGATACAACATGGCCTAAGAACTTAACCTTATTCTCCCAAAAGCAGCACTTGGAGAATTTGGCTTTAAGCTGATGACGACGAAGAGTACTCAAGACAATTCTCAAGTGATTAGCATGCTCAGCTTCAGACTTAGAATAAATAAGGATATCATCAATGAAGACAAGAACAAACTTATCGAGATATTCCCGGAATACCCGATTCATGAGGTCAACAAAGAAAGCAGGAGCGTTCGTCAAACCGAACGGCATAACGAGCCACTCAAAAGAACCATAACGAGTGCGGAAAGCGGTAAGAGGTATGCTATCCTCCGCGACTCGTAACTGATGAAAACCCGTGGCAAGGTCAAGCTGAGAAAAGACCTTGGCACCACTCAATAGATCGAACATATCATCGATCCTAGGTAATGGATACCTATTTCTAATGGTCAACTCATTAAGCTTGCGATAGTCAATGCAAAGCCTAAGAGTTCCATCAGACTTCTTCACAAAAACGACCGTGGATCCCCACGGAGAAAAACTGGACTGAATCAACTGCTTGGATTCAAGCTCTAAAAGCTGCTTCTTGAGTTCCTCATTTTCCTTTGTAGACATCCTCGTGGGAGGACGACTAACTGGCTGCGCGCCTGGAATGAGATCAATGCGGAACTCAATTGCCCGTTTGGGTGGCAAACCCGAAACAGGTTCAAAAACATCAGAAAAGTCACAAGCAATAGGAATACGAGGTACATCATCACCATCTCGCGAATCAAGAGAATACAAAGCCATCTCGGAATTATCTACATCTCGAAGAACAAGAGATAACTGAGAAGGTGAATCAGGATGACAAAGATATAAAATTCTCTCGGAACAAATAATCCTGGTATCGTACCTCACTAGCCAGTCCATACCACAAATCATATCAAAACCCAAATGAGAAACAACGTGCAGATTCGCACGGAAAGAAAAGCCACATAAAACAATCTCAATATCATCACAAGGCAAACTAAGGGTCGCGGATCCCCCAATAGGATTCGCAATCCTTAAAGAAGTAACCATACAAGAAACATCCAAAGATAAATCATCTACAACCTTCTTCGATACGAAAGAATGTGAAGCACCCGTATCGAAAAGAACTCGTATACTATGATCATGAAATATAATTGAACCCTCCAAAATAGATGGAGTTATACCTTTGGATTGAGAAGGACCTTCAGAAGCATTAGCCACATTGAGCTTGCCAAATTTTGCATTAGCAGGAGCAGTAGGACAAGCAGAAACATGATGACCTTCCTTCTTGCAATTACGGCAGAAGAGAGGCTTTGGACAAGCTCGAATAATATGATCCGGAGAACCACAATTAAAACGCTTTCGAACGAAAGGTGTTCCGAAAGATTGAGGCTGAGAGCCAGGACCACCGGTCTTCTTCTTCTTATAAGGAAAAGGCTTCTTCTGAATTGGAAACTGCTTCTTGTTGGGGTTTCTGGAAACCTCAACATCAACATCACTATCACACTCCTTCTCGACGGTCTCGAGATGAAGCGCCGAATCAACCAATTCCTCAAAAGAAAGTTTAAGATGGAGCAACAAGGACTTCTTAAGATATTTCTTAAGGCCAGAAACAAACTTCAAATTCTTCTTATAAGAAGTGCTGATGAATTCAAGACCATACTGAGATAAAGCCTCGAACGATGTGACATACTCAGAAACAGAAGATTTCCCTTGCTTCAACTCAAGGAAGCGACGGGTCAATAAAACTTTTTCAGATTTAGGAACGAACTTGAGTTCAAATCGTCCCCGAAACTGAGTCCAAGAAAGAGTAGACTCATCAATTTCAGCTACAAGAAGCTCATACCAGTCAAGAGCACGCTCTTGTAATAAGCTAGAAGTTACAAGAACTCTATCATGGTCAGAAAGATCCTTGCGAGAGAAAATACGCTCACACGTGCGAAGCCAAGCTTGGACTTCAAGAACAGACTCGGAGCCCTTAAACGGCTTTCCTCCAAGATGAGAAAAATCACTGCACTGACGTGCAAAAGCAGACTTGCGAGGTGGAGACACTTGAGGAGGAACGAGAGGCTGAGT
This sequence comes from Allium cepa, assembly GCA_030765085.1. Lineage (NCBI taxonomy): Eukaryota > Viridiplantae > Streptophyta > Magnoliopsida > Asparagales > Amaryllidaceae > Allium > Allium cepa. The sequence continues at coordinate 394,867,372 of CM060938.1, read as the reverse complement.
GCTCCTAAACAATTCCAAAAATTGATCGGCAGACATATATACGCCATCCGGATGCGAGCCATTAGATTGCCCAGCATCCGAACGTCGACCCCTGCCTCTTCCAGACATAAGCTGAAAGTAAGATAAGAACAAGATTATTCACAAGGTAGATATTACAATATGGGATACTACGGAGTAAAATGCACTCCTAGACGTATTTCCAATATCTATCTAACCTTGATGGAATAAAGAAACACGATGATTCAAGGATCTGTATCACTTGTACACTTTGATGTACCATAATATGTGCATCTATTCTGTGTTTATCATATTTTTGTTCTGAACTCAGCTCTGATACCACGCTGTGACGCCCCACTCCGAGAGCCTCGTTAACAAAGAGTATTACATAGATAATACTGTCGGCTAACGCGGACAATAGAGTATAATGGAAGTGACCATGTGCAATCTTACCTTAACTATTCACTAAATATGTCGAAAAGTAGAACACATTAAAATTCGACCTATTCAATAAATATTTAAAGCAAAACTACAATGGCTATAGGATCTATCAGAAGAAAATATAACAACTCAAATGTAATATACATCACAGAACAGTCGATCATAATATACACATACACAGATACACCACAGAGTATACAAAATAATACATGTCAAGTGGTACAGGAGACCACAATATACAGACGAGACAAAAGAGTATAAATCAGAGTTACAACAGATAAGGACTACAAAAGACGCTATAACAAAATGAAGCTAGCGAATAGCCCATGCGAAAGCAAAATAGGCTAAGTCCCCAAAAGCACCTAACCTGAAACATCTCGGTCTGACCCGAGTATAAATATACGGGTCAGTCTAGATAACAAATCAGTTAGATAAACTGAACACTAATAAACCTGCAAGGTCATACAGTATAATAAATATCTCTAGGAGAGATAACACAATCATCAACAAGAGATGAATCACATAGAACAAGCCTCATATCATCGGCAACATATAGAAACAAAGGATACAAATATCCCAAAACAAGCCAGAAGGCAAATAACAAATACCCATAAGGTATACAAGTTCCACAAGGTAAACGCTATACTCCATGCGGCTCAAAAAGACCAATACCGAAGGGCGATACCATGGGAATATACATATCAATGAAACATCATAAAATTTGCTCGAGCTAAGTACTGTACAAACAAGGATCCATGAGACCGAAGACTCCAAACCCAAGTATCACCCATGCGGCACATAAGGCCAACATCAGAGCGAAACTATATAGGGCAACAAACCCGAAGGCACACACCCGAAGGCAACATACCCGAAGGCAACAAACCTAGGGAGACAGTCCGAAGACACTATCCCAGAGGCAACAAACCGTAGTGGGGAAGGTCGAAGACCCAGTACTGGACACCACTAACTGGCGGAATGTGTCACAACTCTCGAAAAGGAATCCGAAAAGTGTTAACGTATGTCCCATAACCACTCGTTCGCACTAAACGGTTTACTATCCGTCAGTTCCTTTCACACTCAAAGCAGTACAAAGTTTACCTCATATCATCGATAAACCAAACCCGAAGGTCAAAACAATCAATCGAATAGGTCAAGGATTAATCGGAAGGATAAACGCACAGATTCATGGTCCGTGTTTTGCCCAACCATTTAATCACCCTTCCACTTCGTTCGATGTGCGAAAGTGTGTGTGTTTTAATTAGAATTTATAAATTAGAGAAACGAACTTTTAAATGCGATTCGAGAGATTATTTTATAAAAACCCGTGGATTAAAATTAAAAGGAATCATCAAAGTCAAAACAATTGATAATCATACATAGAATCATCATGAATCGATTTAAATTGGAAATTCAATCCCAAAAAGGCAAATTGGGCAGAAACAGCAGGTTCAGTCGACTGAACAGAGTTTTCAGTCGACTGACCCTATACCTGGAAATTTTCCAGGTTCAGGAAACTTTCTGTTTCCAGGTTCAGTCGACTGTGCAGAGTTTTTCAGTCGACTGAATCATGCCTGGAAACACTCGGGTTTCAGGTTCAGTCGACGAAACAGGGTTTTTCAGTCGACTGAATCATGCCTGGGCTGTTTTCCAGCCTTATTCAAATGAAGAGCAAACTCTCCCACATTGCAATCGGACGAACATTGGCTCTAAGGGCTTATGCCAATCGACAACCCGACCCTATATGTTCCTCGATGCATCACCAAAACATGATTAAAACATCAAAGTTAGGATTTCAAAGATTTGAACCCAAAACACTAAAAATTGGAATACTCCCCAATTCAACCCAAACCAATTGCAAGTGCATATGAACAAGGTGTTAGGAATTCATACCTAACATCAATGAAATCAAGAGGAGTAGATGTGAGTTCAAACTCACCTTTTTACACAAAATAAAGAAGATGAAGAAGCACAATTGCAAGGAATCAACCAACTACACTCCACTTCAACACTACAAGCTTCAATCTAGAATCAAAGCAAGTATTTTCCTAAGTTAGGGTTAGGAAAATTACAGAAATTGAAGAGGAGAAGAGATGGAGAAGATGGAGATGAACTTACCAATGGATTCTCTTTGATTTTGGAGCAAGAATCAAGCTACAAAGGAGAACTAGGGCTTGCTAATTTCTATTTCCTATTCCCTTTCCCCCATTTCAGTTTTTAGCTTAAGAAATAAAATGAAATGAAGATGAAATGAAGAGAAGGGTTGAGCTAGGGGGTTAAGTGAGCTAGTGGGCTGAACCCATCCCCAAACCCAATAGAAAAAGTAGCCAAAATTTCACAAACTCCAAACATATCAAAGATTATACTCAAAAAGATCGCAAACGCCATTTTGGACTCAATGGAAATGGTTTCGAGCTCCAATTCGGCCATTTGCAGAAAGTAACATTTCGGACCCCAAAAATCCGAATAACGACGCTATATTTAAATCAAACATTTAAATAAAAAATCGTTAAATATGCGGGTTGTTACACTTATACTCAATTTCACAAATGATTTCAAACAATATGCTTGTGTTTCACTTATATCAACATATAACACTTACATACACACACATACACACATATTTCAATCTAATAAAATTAGATTTAGGTTTGAAAGTTATTTTGAACTTTAGTTTGTAAAACAATATTAAACAAAATTGGACAACATAAACATATATGTAAATTTGTTGTAAAATATGCGAATCCAAACTAAATTAACAAAATTTGACCTATGATCATAACAGGATAAGAAGGGGATGTAATATATTTAAGCATCTATAATATAAATTAAAAGTGGTTAAAAATTACCATTTGATGATGCCAGAAGATCTTAAATGATGGATCAAAAACTTTGAAATCTAGAAATCAACCTCTTAATTTTGCAAAGATCAAGAGGGATAAACCACCTTTTATAATTTGATTTTAAATTGTTTTCGAATTTTTTTAGCTATGTTTCCATGTTAATATCGACCATGGCTCATTAGGGAAAGGGGAAGAAAGAATGGCAAAAGGAATGAATGAATAATGAAGGCAATCAATTTTTAATTAAGACTAGAGATTATTTTCATTTCTTCATTTAATCCCTTGCCCTTACAAATCCAATTTGAACCCTTTCCTTTCCCTTCACTTTGCTGGCTAAGCATAGATGCCACATAAGCCTCAAAAGATCCCAAACCTACTCAGCATTTTTACCATTTAAATCCAATTTGAACAATCTGTTGATACACACGTTATAACTTTTACTTACACACTTTTTTAAATGCCGATGGTATTGAAATCAAATAAAATTCTAATAATTAATATTTCATAATTATTAACTAATTTAGAAACATGCTTAGTATTTATTTTATTTAAATACAATTTAAATATTCTGTCGACATTATATATCAGTAGGTACATTGATGACTTTTATATACGCACTGTATTAAATACTAATGGTATTTAAAAAAATAGAATAAAATTTAAAAACTAATATTTTATAAATATTAATCCATTTACAATAATTATAAATTAGTTTAATTGTGTGGTTCATTCGAAGTATTCATCATTTTGGTTTTGCGACTCAAAGGTGTAAATTCAGTCAGCAATCCATATCGAACAATTCGAATATTAACATTCACATGTCATCTTAGCTAGCCGAGTGACATTTTAACTAACTTTATCACTTACCCATCTTTCAGTAAAATCCTATTTTATTTGCAATAAGTAGTACCTGGTAGCATCGATTATTTACACAAATTTGTCAAAACTGTTTCACTATGGACTTATGGAATTTGGTAATGGTCAAAATTCCAATATCATCCTTATTGAACTTAATAGTCCAATACAAAGTCCTTGGCTTAATAATAACAAGCTAGAGATTTCGACTTTGACTTGACTTAAGTTGACTGTGATACTAATCACATATAAATGAGGAAACGAATCCTCTTATGAATAGTGTTTCACTTCTAATACTTTTACTCGACCCAACTATAGTTGTTCAATAGACATCGTGCCATGATTTAACTATAGTAAAATCAGAGCTCTCATATTCAATATTAATAGTATTCTCAAGGCTTAAAAACCATGTCAATAGTCACTTAGATATTTTATAGTTCGACCTTAGTTGAATCAACCAACATAAAACTATCAAGTGAGTCATTCCATAGTTATCTAATAACTATCAGTACGTAATCCCTCGATGCCCCTAACAACCATGAACTGCCCAATATTTGAAGAGAATTATGTACTCTAGTCTTATTGGATGCATTGATGTCTAGTCTTGTTACATCATGATTTGGAATATTTAAAATGTCGTGCTTATCATATTGTAATATTATGCTCATGGCAACAACTATTTCTAACTGCTATCATAAATACATCATGAATTTTATAACATATGTTCTTCAATTAACTCATTAATTATTTATAAAATTTTATGATAAGTAAATTAAAAAAAGAAAACATCATTTATTTTGAACAAGATTCGTTATCGAGTTAGATTAATGAAACAAATTACATAATTGCCCATAGGGCATACCATTAACTCTATCAAAAAGAAACTCAAGATAGATAGAAGAGCTACGCTGATAAGAGATGTAAATATTTGGAGTCTACAGTTAGCGATATTGTATTCATCAAGATCACTCTATCGAAGAATGTAATTCATTTCGGTATTAAAGGAAAGTTGGCACCGAGATTCATTGGTCCTTTTTCTATACTAGAGAGAACAGGGAACCTTGCTTACAGGGTCACCTTACCTCACTAACGGAAGTGCATAATGTGTACCATATTTCTCACTTGCGAAAGTTTATGAACGACTTAGACGTGACTATCACACTGGGTCAACTAGATGATATCGAGATTAAAGAGGAAGCTTTGAGGCCTCACAGGCCCGTTCGTATTATTGGACATGATACAAAGCAATTTATGAGGAAGACGTTGAAGTTGGTGAAGGTTCGATGGAGCGAAAATGAAAGTGATTGCACAAGGAATACCGAGGAGAGCATGAGGATAGCTTTCCGAAGCTCTTTAATTGGTAAGACTTTTTGTTTATCGCTTTTACTCACACTTATGATATCACAAAATATACCTTAATATAATATCCTACATGCTGGGATAGTTTGGACGTTACCATGTATATTTGCTATTATGTATGCATGTTGATGTGTGAAGGTTGCTTATATTTGTATGTGAATGTTAGGCATATGGGATAACCTTATTTCTATTTCTAAGATTTCGGGAGTAAAATTCCTAAAGTAGAGAATAACGTAATGATCCATGTTTTACGTAAAGAATCGTAAAATATTAATTTTAGTTTTATATACGGTTGTACGATTTTATAACTTTGTTAAATGGATATTAGAGATATTTTGCATCCTTAGAATTTTTATGGGACGATTTTGACCATAAACATCTTATATTGCCTATAACTTTTAATAGCAGCCGAGATATGGTTTGGTACCACTTCCACTAGATAGGGATGATGGTTTCCCTTTTTTTACTGTAGTCATACAGGAAAACAAACTTGTCATTTAGGAGATATGGCTATTTAAAGTTTTACTTGGTTTTGAACAGCTTAGTGGGTAATTAAGGAGTTTAGTGGCTAATTCCAACCCTATTTGTGGATTAGCATCCAAAGCAGGCTGATGAGACTTTCCCTTATCACTACACAGTTCCCAAACTAGATAGAGAGACCGCCATTAACATCCTCTTAGCTATAATCCAATGTAAAACTTGCTTTAATTAGCTAAATATTATCATTAGAAAGAGATTAGAAAAATTATCTCTTGGATTTGGATATTTACTATTGGAGTCATCTAAGATTTGTTGTTCATCGGATTTGAGCTTTTTGGACTAATTTGGATTCTAGGTGAGTGGTTAAGACCTATCACTTGCTAATTAGTTAATATACACCTTAAAACAATGTGTTAAAATGATTTTTGGGCCTTGAAACGTGTTTTAAACCTTAACTAATCACATATATTAATTTGAAAAGGTTTTATAAAATTTAGTGAATTTGTGTTCTTATGGATATTCATTGTTCTTATGGTTCATGTAACGACCCAAAGATTTATCACTCTGATAAATCATATTTATTTTGAAATTTATAAAAATAAAAGGTTAATAATGGAAATTATATTGTTTTAAGTGATAATAAATCTTAGTAATCTTATTTTGAATAAAATTTTACAAAAATATTCTCCTCGGAATTTAAATCGATAAAATGGCTGAAAATCGTATTATCAATAAGAAGCTCTATGATCATAAATCGTCATGCATGGAGCTAGATACATATAATTATTTTTATAATTAAACAAAAAATTTGAAATAAAATCAATTGATTTGTTTTTGAAAATAAAATTTGTTTTGACATTGTTATGTAATACCCATAATTATGATAATTGATTTAATGATTTAGTGATTATTTTAATTTTCAAATAATTATTTTAAATGATAGTAATTCATTTTGAATTGTTATAAAGTGATAATAAATCATTTATAATAATTTTATAAAGATATATATTTGATTTGAAAACATAAGGAAAAATCGATATCGCTTTATCGGTATAATAGCGATTTTTGTAAATAATATTTAATATTAATTTATATGGTTTTATGATTAAAAAATGATCATTTTAATTAATTTAAAATGATAATAAATTTGTTTTCAACTTTATTTTACATATATATGTAATTTAGTGTATAAGTGAAAATGTGACCGTGGTTCAGCGATTGGCAAAGGTTTATCGAACGAAAGTCTTTTGGAATCAATGCAACATTGTTTATATGCCATGTACACATAAATGTACACCCCAACATACACATAAACATATATGTGTATACATTTATACTTACATACGTACATATACATACATACATACATACATACATACATACATACATACATATATATATATATATATATTACAAAATCTAAGATATTTTATATAAAACTTCACCCTTAAGCTTTCATAAGTCAACATATACATACATGATAAGATGGAAGCGATGGGCACAAGGAGGAAGGATTTTGCTATGCCTAGAGAGGGGAGGAGGTGTGTTGGTGAAGCCATATAATGGTGATGAAGATGATGATGTATGCACAGGTACTTTTACACTCTTCTTTTCCTATAAATACCTCTCCACTCTTTTCTTTCATCCACTTTAACCAGCCATAACTTCCCTTTCCCCACTCCAAATCATAAAATATTTTATTGAAACCATTCAAAATTTTAGTCGATACAACTTTCTAGTTGACAACATCTTCCTATTCAAAGCTTAGCAATGCTTAAAACACCATTTTTTCTAAAGCATTTTCGAGCCCAGTTTTAATGGCCGAAAATACCCCTTTTTCATTCACGCATAACTCCTACAAAACAGATCCAGATGAAGTAACTCATTTTTTCAAAACCATGTAAAATTTCCATGGCTGCAAGTACAACTTTCATTTTTATCATTCTTTATGTTTTGAGTGTAACTATGTCAAAATTTCACTTTTTTACGGTGCATTTTCGGGCATCATTTTTATGAATTTGAGAATACCTCTTCTTCTCTTCGTCATAACTTCCTCATAATAAATCCAAATTAGATGATTCTTTTTTTGAAACTGTAGAGAAAAGAATTTCCTACAACTTTCATATTGTCGATGTTTTCAATTTTAAGAGTAAGAGGGTCAAAATTCAGAGATAATTCAACTTATTTTCGGGTCTAATTTAGTGAATTCAAGGTCGAAGCTCTACAACTTCTCTTCCATACTTTTGGCGATCCTCCTCAAGTCTTGGCCGAGCCATTTCAAGGGTCCAAGGACCAATTCCAAAAGCTTTCACGTGATCGTAGTAGAACTATTGTATGTTTAGCGAAATTAGGAAGCAATGATGGTGAGAACTCCTAAACTATTACATTATATTTTGGATGATGATATGATGCTTGAAATGGATGTTTATTATTCTTTGATCATCAACTTTCGTTGTTTAAATATGAATGTTGAATAGGTATACAAGTCATGAAAATACATATCGATAAGCATAAAGGAAATCACTTTCCTTGAATTAATAAAAAGGTGTGTACGGAATGATAAACCTCTTTAAAAATGGTTTAAAATGAGTTTGAAATGTTTTATAAACATTCAAAAGTGTTTTGGTGAATTCTAAAAAGAAATGAAAAATCTAGTCAAAAATAGACGCGTCACATAATGGTAGTTTGCGATTTCATGACATAAAAGTCAAACAAGTGTAAAAGACAGAATATAACTCCGAATTCTTCAAGATAATAATTTATCGAACTTATATCCATGTTTTTCCAAAAAAGAAAGAAAATCGAGATTTCGATAAGTATATTTTGAGATATGAGCAAAATAAGATTTTTGAAAAATTGCGGTTTTGCAATTAGGGACTCAAAACTCGATTTCTTAGAAAATGATGTTTTAAAAGTGTTTAAAAATATGGAATAAATATTATAAATCAATTAAAATGTTTTAAAAGTGATTTGAGCAATAAAAATCAATTTTCAAGTAATAAAAAGTCATTTTGATTAATATAGCTTATAAAAGCGCTTTCCGCAACACTGCATCACTTTTCTATAACTTTAAATTTTAGTTTTCAGCTTAACGATATCCAAATATATTATAAATGTTTTCAAAAGGATAGTTAAGTGTTTTAATAATGATTGGAGGTTTTCTAGCTTATTTAAGAAAGTTTAAATAAATTTCTAAAAGAAAAGCTATTATAAATAAAGTGGTTTAATCTTGGCTCTAAAAGCGATGAGTAGACTAGATTTTGTGAGAAATGCGGAATACGGATCTTAAGGCTAGGATTAACACTAGAGGGGGAGGAGGTGAATATTGTTTAAAGGAATTACTAAATCTTTTTGTGTTTTTGTTAATTTGAACACAAATTTATGCAATATTCAAACACAAATATGATCACAGAAACAAATACAGATGCAGAAATAAAGTAAAAGCAGTAAAGGAAAGAACACACCGGATTTATACTTGTTCGGGGTTACCCTACATTTAGTCCCGCACACAAGTACGGATTTCGTTTCAAAAGCAATTATACAATTACACCCTCTATTTCAAGGCTACGAGGTACACCCTCCAGATTCACAATCCTCTGGGTAGAGATACTTGATTTCACGGGCAACAAGTTCACCCAATTGATTTCCAAGGCTACAATCACACCTTTTCTCACTTGATTGATTTTCAAGGCTATAATTACACCTTTTCACTCTAAATTGATTACAAAGAAGTCTATAACTCTGAATAGCACTGAGATCTTGTTGAGATAGTGATAGAGAATCAAACTAGAAATGATCTAATTAGATTCAATGTTGATTTCGGAAGAGTAATGGTTAGAATATGTATAAAGAAATGTGGAAGAAGAAGAGGAGTGAAAAACAGAAAAATATAAATTGAAATTCATTCAAAACAGCCCCTATCTATAGAAGAACAACAGCCATGTACATTCGTGAAGGGATATGACGAATAGACACTTCTTTTGAAATTCAAAATTTTGAAATCAACTGCCACTATGTCGACATGGGTATCTTGGGTATGTCAACATCCCAAAGAAAATTTTGATGATTTGTTTTTCTTTGAAAATAACTTTTATCTTGTATTAAAACTATTTTAAACTTTATAGATATATTTAGTTATAGTTAAAATACATAAGTAAATATAGAGAATAATATTTTGGTGTACATACATATATATATATATATATATAATTTTATTATACTTTTATATTTAAATCTAAGTACAAATATTAAAATTTAAATATATTATTATTAAAAGATAGTTTAAAACTAAGGACAATTTGATTTTGAAAATAAAGATTATTTTGAGGCTAAAAGTATTTAAAACCAGGATAGATGTTTTTGATTCTTTTAAAAGGAAGGTTTTGAAATCATTTTGAAAACAAGATATAAATTTATAAAATCATTTGAATATAAGGTTAGCGGATACAAAACAATGTTCCACTAGATTTTTGGTAGGTTCCATCCTACTTAGGGTTCCATCTCTTTAACAGGCTCGAAGTGGATTCCATTCCACGAATAAATTAGATTTTAAGATGCCAATGCTTTTCTAGGAGTTTTAACAAAATTCCTAATTAAATTACTTATTATTGAAATCGTGAACTCTTGATATTCTTGATACTAATGAGTCTTCAATCTTGATATCTTGAATCTCTATACGGTACAGTCTTCATTCTTGGCACCTGCATGGTTAGATCCTGCATATACATATATATCTAAACTATAATGCTAGTATTTATATTTTTATAATCTTATTCTAAGGTTTTTGTTGTCAAAACCATCATTTCAAGGACTAACAATCTCCCCCTTTTTGATGATGAGAACCTTTGTTTATAAAATATTACTTCTATCCTAATAACTTCCCCTTAATCTATTCCGAACTATCATATTTTATATTTCTCCCCCTTTGCCATTAACAAAAACCATCCTAAAACCATAAAACTCCCCCTTAAACTAATACTAGAACAAAGTATAGTAAATGGAATGTGAAAGACATTAACATAATTATATTATAATTATTCAATACATAAATATGTATAAGAATATTCCAACAAGCACATCAAAACCAATCATGTCAGACAAGTCAAACAAATCAATCAAGTCAAACAAGTCAATCAAGTCAAATAAGTAAGTCAAGTCGAACAAGTCAATCAAATCAAACAAGTTAATCAAGTCAATCAAGTAAAACAAGTCAATTCAATCAAAAAAGTCAATCAAAACATACCAAACAAATCAAAAACTAATAATCCTATATTATAAGACAATACTACAAACTCCGCCTAAATAAAATACACTCGTTATTAATACATGTATGCAATATGTAGTTTGTAATGCAATATGAAATGTATGACATATGCAATGTAACATGAGATGATATGCAGAATGAAGTGCAACTTGTGATGCAAATGATTATGATATTTCATGCACTATAATTTATGATGTAATATGCAATGAAATGTGATATGAAATAGGATGCACAGTGATATGAATATGAAACAAAATGATATTGAAGTAAAAAATAGTAATAATATGCAGAATGATATGATGATATATATACTACGGTAAGAGACATCCAGATTATAAGATAATCATCGGTGATAAGTAATATCTAATTGACAAGCATATATATATACATGCATACATACATATATATATGTGTGTGTGTGTATATATATCTGTGTGTGTGTCTGTATGTATGTGTATGTGTGTGTGTGTATATATATATATATATCAAATTATTTATTATAAATTACTTCAACCAAACAAAGGTAATACACACCAATTACTAGACTTAGGCTAGGGAAACTAATGAATGAGACTGAAAGACTAGTAAAGACAAGAGTTTAAAGGTAATAAATGGTATTAAAACTATAACATATTCATGAAAGGTAGTAATCAAACTTAATATCAAAATCAAATGCTAACAAATATGGACTCAAACTATATATGATCAAATATGGTTTTTATAAAAATTAATTCCCTCCTTATTTAATTCTTTTTAAAAATATTTTTTTAACTTAATTGTTTTTTTAAGGAATCCAGACTTTCATGTTTATAAAATACTTAACTTATTAATTAAAACCTATATATTAAATTATTATTGATTAAAATATTTAGAAACATGTTTAAACACCTTTTAGTTTAAAAAATATCATAATGAAATATGATATAACAAAGATTGAAAAACTAAAATATATATGTGTCACATTAGGGCTTCTTACATTAAAAAAATTTAATTAATTATTAAAAAATATTTCAGCATGAAATTAATTTTAAAATATTCTAATATAAGTTAGAAAACAACTCTAAAAAGAATTGAGAAAAATAATTAATTTAAATATCATTTTTATATAGTTTAAAGTTTCATAAAAAAAACAGCATTCAAAGAATGCTATAAAAAGTTTTTGTAGTAAAATATATTCGAAACTTTATAAAACTGAAACTATAGCTTTTACCAAACGCTGTGTAAAGTTTCTGAAACTCTACAGCCTTTCAAAGCATAGAAATGCTATAACAACGAATTTGTAGCGGAACAGAAGCAAAGACAACATTTCAGAAATGTTATCCAAAGTTCTAGGCCTGATTTTAACATAATTTTGCACTAATTTTATGACAAGATTTTGACGTGTAAATAATTGATTTTTGACCCAATTTTTTGAAGTAGTTAATATAACTAAATCACTTAAAAAAATACATATAAAAAATTATGGAAAAAACATGTGTAAAGACACTTGGCATTATGCATGTAAAAATGCTTTTCTACTTAGTATAGTTGTAATAAATTAGTAGTAAGATTTTATTTGAAAGGAACATATTTTAAAAGACTAAAAACAATGAGTATACTATGGTGTGTCGATATATGGACCAAAATATCAAAACTTATAAAAGTGAAAATTTTCTATACCTAACTAAATGCATAAGTATATATTCCTAAATGCAGCAATAAAGATGAAATAATAGTAAAGCGTACCAATTTTTTGCACTCCATCTTTCCAACTTTGTTGTTCTTCCATTGTAGTGAACCACACATTTATATCTTTCAGAATTTAACGACGAGATCTGTTTTATTGCGACGGGCTCGTTTTTCTAACCAGCGTAGTATATTCATTTACTGCATTTGAAGATAGTATGAGAAAGATATAGATGATTTAGTAGATCGACTAACTTGGCACCAAAACTTTGAATTTGAATTTTGAATGAATGGATACTTCAACCACTATAAATAGGCCCAACAGTCACCACTTTTCATAAAAATTCCTCTTCTTCTTCTTCCCGTTTTTCTATAAACTATCAAACTTCTAGAAGGCATATCTCCTTCGTTTCTTAACATAATTAGATGAAACCAGCGGAAAATCGAAGAGGAAGGAAAAGGATACGATCTAGTAATAGTTTGGTGATGAATTTGGACGGTATTGTGGTGCACAAGGCCGATTAGTAGGAGAAATGTAGAAAATCCCGTACACAGTTTTTCAATTTTGGATAGCCAACTTCAAACTGTCATATCTCACTCAATTTTGATCGGAATTTGATGATCCACCTATCACAACGACCATGAGAACAAGAACTACAGTTTGGAAAAGGATTTGGGACAAAATAATCAAATCTCTAGATGCAAGTTGAAGAATGCCATTGACAGTTTGCTTTCATTTTCCCTTTGTTCACTAAAACATCATTTGACCATAACTTGGTCATTTCTTGACGGATTCGCATGAAATCAGTGCCATTGCGGAGCAGATAGAGAGATGTACAGTATCAAGTCAAGTTGTAAATGAGAATCAAAATTTTTGTATTGATACCCATTTCTTTGTCGATTTTCATTATATATCCATCTGTTCTTCTTGATCGATGAATGATTATCTGGTATCTTTTAACCGATGGTCATTAGACATAACTCTTCTCCTGCAAAACAACATGACTTTTTAAAGAATCAAGTGACTTTTCAAAATAACTAAATATAGTTTTAAACAACAATATCATGATGATTCTGTGACACATTCATATGAAAATAGTGTTAATAATTTTATCAAAAAAAATTGCCATTTTAAAAAATTTAAAATTCAGATTATGAAAACGTTGAAAACCTCACTCTGATACCAAATGTGAGAAATGCAGAATACGGATCTTAGGGCTAAGATTAACACTAGAGGGGGGTGAATAGTGTTTAAAGGAATTACTAAATCTTTTTGAGTTTTTGTTAATTTGAACACAAATGTACGCAATATACAGACACATATATGATCACAGAAACAAACACAGATGCAGAAATAAAGTAAAAGCAGTAAAAGAAAGAACACACTGGATTTTATACTGGTTCGGAGTTGCCCTACATCCAGTCCCGTACACAATTACAGATTTCCTTTCAAAAGCAATTGTACAATTACACCCTCGATTTCAAGGCTACGAGGTACACCCTCCAGATTCACAATCCTCTAGGTAGAGATACTTGATTTCATGGGAAACAAGTTCACCCAATTGATTTCCAAGGCTACAGTCACATCTTTTCTCACTTGATTGATTTCCAAAGCTACAATCACACCTTTTCTTGCTAAATTGATTATAAAGAAGTCTATAACTCTGAATAACACTGAGATCTTATTGAGAAAGTGATAGAGAATCAAACTAGAATTGATCTAGCTAGATTCAATGTTGATTTTGGCAGAGTAATGGTAAGAATATGTATAAAGAAATGTGGAAGAAGAAGAAGAGTGAAAAACAGGAAAATATAAATTGAAATTCGTTCATAACATCCCCTATTTACAGAAGAACAATAGTCATGTTCATTCGTGAAGGGATATGACGAATAGACACTTCTTTTGAAATTCAAAATTTTGAAATCAACTGCCACTATGTCGACATGGGTATCTTGGGTATGTCGACATCCCAAAGAAAATTTTGGTGATTTGTTTTTCTTTGAAAATAACTTCTACCTTGTATTAAAACTATTTTAAACTTTATAAATATACTTAGTTATAGTTAAAATACATAGTTAAATATGGAGAATAATATTTTGGTATATATATAATTTTATATTTAAATCAAAGTATAATATTAAATGTTAAATATATTATTATTAAAAGATAGTTTAAAACTAAGGAAAATTTGATTTTGAAAATAAAGATTATTTTGAGGCTAAAAGTATTTAAAACCAGGACATATGTTTTTTATTCTTTTAAAAGGAAGGTTTTGAAATCATTTTGAAAACAAGATATAATTTTATAAAATCATTTGAATAAAAGGTTAGAGGATACAAAACAATGTTCCACTAGATTTTTCGTAGGTTCCATCCTACTTAGGGTTCCATCCCTTTAACAGGCTCGAAGTGGATTCCATTCCACGAATAAATTGGATTTTAAGATGCCAATGCTTTTTTAGAAGTTTTAACAAAATTCCTAATTAAATTACTTATTATTGAAATCTTAAACTCTGGATATTCTGGATATTCATGAGTCTTCAATCTTGATATCTTGAATCTCTATACCGTACAATCTTCATTCTTGGTACATGCATGGTTAGATCCTGCATATTCATATATATCTAAACTATAATGTTAGTATTTATATTTTATAATCTTATTCTAAGGTTTTTGTCGTCAAAACCATCATCTCAAGGACTATTAGATTTTTTTTATTCGTGAGATTCGGATATGAGGTGCTTAAACTAAGAAGATGTTCAGAAGCAACCAGTGCCTTGGCTCACCCGACCTCTTCCTTGGGCAAGGGATAGATAATGTCGAAATGTCGAAAACTAATTAAGTATAGAAAAAAGATTTAAAATTTCCATATTAAATACAACTTGGATTGTATAGAGATGATCTTCTTACGCTCGGTATTAAATACCGAAAAGGGAAATCATATGCAACATCCCCCTGTTTAGAGGCCCAAATCTAACAACTGCGGATGCTACAGTCATCCATTGTTATTAATCTTCGACGACCAAATACGGCGGTGCTAGATTCATTGATACACAGATCATAAGAATATGGAAAAAAAATTATCCATTCAAAAACATATTTCCACATTCCATTTAAAACATTTTATGTTCATTACATAATCCCAAAATGTTAACCACGTTCAGCAAAATATAATTGTTACATATATGCCAAGAGCGACATATGAAGATGCCCACTTGGTTGATAGGAGTATATAACAAGGCTAATAAATCCGACTTTACAAATAAAACCCATAACGTAAAAATATCTTTAAATAACTATATGCCTCATGCATGCCTCTGGAAGCTTTATTCATCTAAGAAGAGAACCTGAAAAGCCTAAAACTAAAACTACTCAAAATCAATTGAGTACCCGAGAGTTTAATAGGAAAACAAAAGCTTCGAGTCAGACATAAAGCTTGGTATGAATAATATCTATTATCCCAAACCAAATAGATATCCAATGAGACTACGCCGCATAGCGTAACAAATTTTTCCCTCACTAGTATCCTAAACCTTTATAAAACCACATACTGTGCTCTTGCATCCACAATGGTTAAAAACATGGTATTTGAAAACATTATGATGATATGCAAAACAAGAAAATCAAATCTGATTACCATCCCCATTCATTCCGACTACCTGTCTCAATTATAGTTTCTAGGATTACTGTTAACCTATTAGATTTCATGGGCTAACTAATAATTGGTTAAACATTTAAGGACACCCTGTCAAATTATATAGTTTTCATGGGCTTACTATGAACCTGTCTATCTGATATCTCCATTTACACATAGTTTTCATGGGCTAACTATGAACCTGTTTGTCTGACATCCTCTTTATACATAGTTTTGATGGCTAATTATGAACCTAATGGCACCTGCCAATATCATATAGTTTTCATGGGCTAACTAGAAACCTATTGGCCACTGCCAATATCTTTCCTTTATTTTCGCATCATATATTCTGGTCTTCGAGACCTCCTTGATGCAATTGTACTCATTTAGGAGTTTATTCAATTTATATTTACTGCCGAGTTAACCTAACCGGTTTTCCTACCATTTTTTCCCAAAATGCAGTTGTAGGTCCATTATAAAATAAATATATTCATACTAGAAGAAGCAATATAACAACATAGTAGTACCACACCTGTGCGAAACTCCTTTAATATAGCCATCTGTTTTTCCTTTAAAAACAGAGTGTGGGTCATAAAACCTTTCGATACCTTCGAAACCTAGCTTTCGTCTTCATAAGATAACCTCATTCGAAAGCTTTTAAAAACATTAGGCTCCTGCCATATAATACTTTAAATTCTACCTTTCGAAACCTTTCGAATATATTAAAGTATTAGCGTTTAACTTTGGAAGCTTACTTCGAAGCCAGTTGAAAGTATCCCTTTCGAAAGTATAAAACTTGTTTAAAAGAAAACAAGTTTACCAACCCCCTCAAAAGTATCCTCTTCAAAGGCAAAGAAAATAAAGCAAAACATATTCGCAAACAAAGAAATCAACTTCTTCATAAATACAAAACTTTGTTTTAGCTATAACTTTTTATAGGTATAGAATTAAGGTCTCTAACCTATTCCATTATGCTCAAATGATGGTTTCCCTTTGCATAGAGTGGTTAGAATAGAAAACCGGATTAGGAACTGCTGCTGAATGATGCAGTCGAAAGGTGTTGTTGACAAGGTCGAAAGGTACTTTTGAAAATACTACAGAATGGTCCGAAACTGCTGCAGAATGATGCAGTCGAAAGGTATTGTCTGATAGGGCGAAAGGTGCTTCCAAAAATGCTACAGAAGGGTCCTGAACTACTACAGAATGATGTAGTTGAAAGATATTTTCGACAAGGTCGAAAGGTGCTTGCGAAAATGCTACAAAAGGATTCAAAACTGTTGCAGAATGATGCCGTCGAAAGGTGTTGTCGACAGGGTCGAGCGGTAGAGTCGTAAATAACTTGAAAACTGTTATTTTGCTAATTAAAGTATATTCTTTTCACCAACTCCTAATCTTTTTCAAATTTCTATTGGTTAGTGACATACTTTGTCACTTTATTGTAGAAAAACTACGGTAGATCATATTTTATAATTTCCAAAATTATTTTCAAAACAATTTATTATATTAATATTTTAATATAATTATTAAGCCATTTTAGCTTAGAAATTCGTAATAAATCGAAATCACTTGAGAAAAATCATAAAAATTCAAAAAAAAATCTGAAATATCATTTTCTACGTCATATGAAAATTTCAAGGCAGAATTCATTATTTTATTATTTTCAATAATTAAAACTCGAAATTAATGTCTTTTTCGCCTTAGGAAATTCATAAAATATTCCTAGTAACTCCGAAAATTATGAAATTAAAAAAACCATCTTCAAAATTACATTTTACACAGAATATCCAATATTCAAATCGTTTGGAGGTCGTTTACTAAGGTTTTTACGTTAAAATGCTTCATTTAAATTCCATAAAAATTTCCATAAAACACCATAAATCATTGTTCTATCCAACCAATGATTATTAGATCCAAACATGATCAACACAGCAAATACATTTGGTTACTATCCATAACCGAACCAAAACAAGGATAAATATAATGGTTTACACTATTATTCACCTTAATTAAATTGTTGGAGTTTGAGATTTGCCTTAGTTTTAATCTTCTAGCTTTCTGTCTTGGATCTTACAAGTTTGCTAATCTACTAAGGTGTTTTAATGGCTGGCTATGTCCTCTCTTTTATGTGTATTTTGATTTATGAAATGGTAGGTGAGAATAAGGGAGGGTTTAAGGGTATATGGGTGTGGCTATTCCCATATTGCCCTTCTCTTATTTTTCTAACTTATAAATTATAAACCATACTTATACATTCATGAGTTTTTCCGTGGCTAAGTTAATTGACAAATAAATCTCAAATCCTTAAGCAAACACATTATTCTATTTAATTTATCCAAATAAATATGCAGAATAATGTTAAATGAAAATTAGGGGTGTTACAGCCTCCCTCTAGAGAATTTCATCCTCGAAATTCATTAAGGACTACAAAGAAGCATAACAACCATGCAAACAAAAGCTAGTATGTCCTATTAGCTAATAAGTCTATATAAAACAAATATAGAACATACCCTCAAATTAGATCAGGATATGCATCTCGAATCATGTCCTCTATCTCTCAAGTACAGTCCTTCTTGTTCTTGCTCTACTTAACTTTCACCAACTTGAGTGTCATGGTCCTCGATCTTTTCTCATATCTTGCTACAGAACTGGTTGTCTAACAAAATTCAAGTCAAACTGTACTACCAAGTCCTCCAACTCTGTCTTAGGAATGGTAGCCTTTGGATCCTGCACATACTTGCAAAGATGAGACACATGGAATACATTATGAACACTTGCCATACTGCTCGGAAACTCTACTCTGTAAGCGAGCTTTCCAATCCTTTCTAAAATCTGGAATGGTCTAACATATCTCGAGGCAAACTTTCTCGACTTTCCAAACCGCACCACATCCTTCATTGGTGATACTTTAACGAGAACCCTATTTCCCACTAATAACTGTAGGTCTTTACGCCTCTTATCTGCCTAACTCTTCTGCCTGGATTGAGCTTCCTTCATCCATCCTCGGATTAACTCAATCTTGTCTGACGCCTCTCTAACCAAATTCGAACCAAAGACTATTCTGCCTCCAATCTCCAACCAACATGCCAGCGATTTGCATAGTCTTCCATACAAAGCTTCAAAAGGCGTCATTCCTATACTAGTTTGATAGCTGTTATTATAGGAAACTCAATCAAATATAGGTGGCCCTCCCAAGAACCACCAAAGTCCAATATACAAGCTCTTAACAAGTCCTCAAGTACCTTGTTGACTCTCTCAGTCTACCCATTCATCTGTGGGTGAT
Organism: Allium cepa; assembly: GCA_030765085.1. Classification (NCBI taxonomy): domain Eukaryota; kingdom Viridiplantae; phylum Streptophyta; class Magnoliopsida; order Asparagales; family Amaryllidaceae; genus Allium; species Allium cepa. Next base: position 394,847,558 of record CM060938.1, on the reverse strand, counting down.
AAGCTGTACTCATCTTGAGCTTGGTACCTAATACCTCTTGTAGACTCCTCCAAAATTTGCTAGTGAATAATGCATCCCTATCCCTGACTATGCTACCAGGAATCCCATGAAGTCTAGCTATGTTCTTCATGAACAACTTTGCTAAAACATGTGCCGTTCTAGTCGAATTTACTGGAATGAAATGAGCACTCTTGGTCAACCTATCCACAATAACCCATATACTCTCAATTCCCCTCTTTGACCTTGGTAACCCATTTATAAAATACATGGATATTGAATCCCATTTCCAAACCGGAATATCTAAAGGCTAAAGTAACCCTGATGTTCGGCTTTTACTTGTTGACAGCTTACACGCTTCCTAACCCACAAGCCAACATCCCTCTTCATGCCTTCCCAATAGAAACTCCTCTTTATATCTTGATACATCTTGGTCCCTCTAAGACGAATCATAAACTTGGATTGATAATATTCCTCAAGAACTTCTCTTCTCAAGTTCTCCACACCTGGAACACATAAACATCCTTTCTTTCTCATTCATCCTCTCTGGTCAAGTCAAAAATCTTTCAAATCATCGACCTCAGTTCCAACTTCAAGCCTTTTGATCCTCTCATCTAATTATGGATCCTCCTTCTGTTTAGAAGCAATTCTCTTGATCAACCCAGGTCAAACTTCCAAACAGGACAACATGGCAGTACTCTGACTAGAATTTGCAGTCACACCACAGATGGTCAAAGCTTCCAAATCTTTCCACTCCGCCAACATAGCTAACATCACATTCTGATGTCTTCTACTGAGAGCATCCACTACTTTATTACCTTTCCCTAGGGTACATTCTATACCAAAATCATAAGCAGCCAAAAACTCCAGCCACCTCTGTTGTCGCATATTCAACTCCGTCTAAAAGAATAGGTGTCTCAAAGACTTATGATCGATATACAATTCAAATCTCTCCCCTAAGAGATAATGCCTCCAAATCCTCAAGGCAAAATTTACCACTGCCAACTCCAAGTCATAAGCAGGATATCTTACTTTGAACTGTCTAAGCTGCCTAGATGCGTAAGCAATAACTTTTCCCTTTTGCATCAATACTACTCCTAATCTAGTCCCACACACATCTGTGTATACTACCAACCCTTGGTTACCATCTGGAACTACTAATACTAGAGCATTGGTCAACTAATGATTTAACTTAAGGAATGCTTCTTCACATTTGTCGGACCAAACAAACTTCACTTCCTTCTTGGTAAGCTTAGTCAAAGGCGTCGCTATCCATGAGAAATCTTTGATGATTCTTCGGTAATAGCCAACAAGTCCAAGAAAACTTCTGATCTCGATCACCTCTTCTAGTCTCTTCGAATTGTTCACAACTTCAATCTTATCTGGATCGACTGACAATCTCTTCTTTGAAACCACATGATCAAGAAACTTAACCTCTTTCTTCAGAAAATGACACTTGGAAAATTTCGCCTTTAGCTGATTCTGCCTCAGCATCTCCAACACCACTCTAAGATGAATCTCATGCTCTCTTTCGTCTTTTGATATACTAAAATGTCATCTATGAATACTAATACGAACCAATCCAAGTGCTCTTGGAAAACCCGGTTCATCAAATCAACGAAGAAAGGAGGTGCATTTGTCATTCTGATTGACATTACTAACCATTCATATGATCCATATGATGTCCGAAACACCATCAATGGGATACTGTCCTCTTCACTCGTAGCTGATGGAAACCTGTCACCAAGTCCAATTGGGAAAATACTCTGCCTCTACTCAACTGATCAAATAAGTCATCAATTCTCGACAAAGGATACTTATTCTTGATTTTCCTCTTGTATAGCTTACGGTAGTCGATACACATCCTTAACAACCCATCTGGTTTCTCTACAAACACCATTGCCCCTTCCCAAGGAGAACTGCTCGGTCTAATAAAATTCCTTCTCTCAAGATCTAGTAGCCGCACCTTTAATTCCTTCATCTCTATCGGCGTCATTCTTCTAGGTAGTCTACTGACAGGTTAGCTCCCGGTACAAGGTCTATATGAAGCTCTACAGCTCGTTTCGTTGGTAATCCAGTGATCGAATCAAATACATCTGCAAATTCTCTTGCTACATGAACCTAACTAGGCTCATCTCCTACCTCAATAGCACTTAACAAAGCATAAACACTCTTACTAGAATTCTCCACTAAGAAAATGATTCGATTATGACTATCTGGGTGCCTTAACGGTAATTCCTGATCCTGGAAAAATATCCTAGCCTCATGCTTACCCAACCAATCCATACCCAAAATGATCCTGAAATCTACGAAATCAAAAACATACAATCTGCATGCAAACTTATGACATGCCAAATCAAGTTCTATCTGGTCACATCTCATCCCAAGAGTTGCATGCCCGCCTATTGGATTTGCAAATCTTAAGGAAGTAACAAGGTATGTAGGTTCTATACGTAACCTATCAACCAAATACTGTGAAATAAATTAGTGTGATGCATCATTATCAAAAAGTACTCTAGCCGATATACTCTGAATCAAAAATGTACCTTCCATCAATGTTTTCCCTTTCTCTATGGTAGTAGGTCTAGAAGAAGATGGTAGTCCAATAGCAAACACCTTCCCTCTATCCTCCCAAACTGGCTCTGGAAATTAGCTGTTACAATGTCCAACTTGGTCACAGTTAAAGCATTTCACATTCTTCTTCTCTGCAGGCTTCTTTCCTTGACCAATTCTACACTTGTTGGCATAATGGCCCTTCTTATCACACTTATAACACATTAAATCAGTCTTCTCCATCTTAGCAACATCTCCTTTCTAGGCTCCTTTCTTCTTGAAGAATTTCCTTTTCATTCCCTGAGGGCCTTGGGACTCAAATGGTTTCTTCCTAACAGACACAATGAGCATCTCCTCATGGTGAATGGCCATCTCCACCACTACACGTAAAGGCTCTCTGATTCGAGTCATGGTTATTTTACCTAGCTCTAGCCTCAAACCTCAAATGAATCTCTCAATCCTTCTGCCATTAGTGTCAACCAGTGCATAACCATATTGTGACAGCTCATCAAACTTAGTAGCATACTCGATCACTAACATCTCTCCTTGTACAACATCCATGAACTTCCTCATTAATGACGACTTGGCAATCTTGGACAAGAACCTCTGCTCAAACCTTCTTCTAAAATTATCCATCTTAGCTCTTTCTTCAGAACTTCGACTATCATATTGTTCCACCACTAAAGCGCTAACCCTTGCAACTGTCTAGAGGCTAGCCTTCTCTTCTCTTCTTCATCCAAGCCTAAATATGTAAAGATCTTTTCATAGTTCAAAATCAAGTTCTCAACTTCAGCAACATCCTCTGTTCCAAGAAAAGGCTTCCCTCCTAGACTGGTATAATCCTTGCTCATCTTGGCATATATATTGCCAACTGGGGCCTGAGGATTTGCTTCACCAATATTCACAGCATTACCTCTAGCTACCCCTACAGCTGCTCCAGCTTGCATCAAGTTGACGAAGAACTGATACATCATCCCCATATCTAGTGGTGGTGTTCAAGTACCTACATTGTCCTCTGCACTTGGATCAGCATTAGCATGTCGACCTTGGTTCCCCCGGTATTAGGTCGAGCATTACCATCTGTTATGGTGCTTCCTCCACTTAGATTTCCTCTTTCGTTTCCTTCTTCCATATCTTCTTTCTCGTAAATCTACATACGAGCCTTAGTAAGATACAGAAGAACGGTCTAAGAGAGAAGGGAACACGTACTTATACATATATATGTATGTATGTATGTATGTATGTATGTATGTATGTATGTATGTATGTATGTACGTAGGTATGTATGTATGTATGTATCAAATACAAGTACATTATTATAGCTTTAACCCAAACCCTGATCATATTTTCAAATTCATTGTATTATGTTTGAAAATCTTTTAGGTTTAACTTTCTTTTAAATTTATATAAACCTATGCTCTGATACCAACTTGTAACATCTCGCTATTTGGAGGCTTAAAACTAATGGCTATGGATGCTACAGTCATCCATAGTTATTAATCTTTGACGATCAAATACGATGGTGCTAGATTCATTGATACATAGATCATAAGAACATGAAAAAATTTAACCATTCAAAAACATATTTTCACATTTCATGTTCATTACATAATCCTAAAACGTTAACCACATTCAAAAAAATATAATTATTACACATATGCCAAGAGAGACATACGAAGATGCCCTCTTGGTTGATCAGAGTACATAATAAGGCTAATAAAACTTCCTTTACAAACAAAACACACAGCAGAAAAGATATCTCTAAATAACTATATGCCTCCTCCACGCCACCAAAAGCTTTATCGGTCTAAGAAGAGAACCTGAAAACCTTAAACCTCGAGCTACTCAAAATCAATTAAGAACCGGAGAGTTTAAGGGAAAAAAAACTTCGAGGCAGATGTAAAACCTAATATGAATAATAGTTTATCATATCAAACCAAATAGATATCTAGTAAAACTACGCCACATAGCGGAATAGGTTTTCCCCTTACTAGTATCCTAAAACCTTCATAAAACCATATACTATGCTCCTGCATCCACAATGTTTAAAAACATAGTAGTTCAAAACATTATGATGATATGCAAAACAAGTAAATCAAATCTAGATTACCCATCCCCATTCATTCTGACTACCTGTCTCAATTATATTTTCTAGGTTTACTATTAACCTATTAGATTTCATGGGCTAACTAATAATTGGTTAAACATTTAAGGACTCCCTGTCCAATTATGTAGTTTTCGTGGGCTTACAATGAACCTATCTATCTAACATCTCCATTTATACATAGTTTTCATTGGCTAACTATGAATCTGTTTGTCTGACATCCTCTTTATACATAGTTTTGATGGTATAACTATTAATCAAAAATATGGATTAACACCCTCATTTAAGTTGGAAAGCACCAGCCCTGTTTTGATAGAGCAATATCACAAATCACAGATATAAAAAAAGAACAGTAGAAGAAAAGGGCAGAGAATTTTAATAGTGGTTCGGCAGTTAATGAAGCCTATGTCAATTTTATATTTTTCTAGTAGACTGATTGTTGTTACAAGACGTGTTTGACTGCAAGACTTTGATTATCTCTCAATACATTGAATCCTCGGAGTTGGAATCCACTGGAGAATCATAGTGAATTCCTTTGGAGATTTTGATGGAGACAGAGGGTGAAGAGTATTTTTAGCAGAGCTTCAGCAATTAATTCGAAGATGACCCTTTTGTGTTATAGGTAGGATGTTATTTATAGAGATCGAAGAGCATCTAGGCCCGCCTTCTTCAGCTTGCAAGTAAGTTACAGGTGACATAAAGGGTTTGGATCACAAAATAAGCCAAAACCATCGGTCAATGGCGACCCACGGTCGACGGGTCGCGGGCGACACGATGGATTGATTCATTTTGCAGACCAAATCTTACCTCTTTTGACAATGTTCCATGTCGGGTTTGTTTGATGGTTTGAGCAGAGGAATAAGTCGCCCGATCGGCTAGGCACTTAGGATTTTTCTGGAGTTTGTAATTGAAGATGTTTCCATAGTCTTTTATCATTGTTGTATCTCTTTGATGGAAATTCTCTAGCTGTTTGCGTTTAGTTGCCGATTGAACTAGAAGGAATGCTGATCTCTCAGCTTCACTGATCCCAGTCATCGTCTTAGTCGTATCGCTTGACCCTTGTTAATTCCTTATCTTTACTTTTCTGGTTAATTTCTATGCCATTTTGATGTGATGGGATTGTTCCATATTCTGCTGGATCCTATTGGGTTAAAAAATCGAATAACATTTGCCCCCCAAAGTATGCATTTTGAATGAAAGGCGTGCTTTGCTTTAGAATAAGTCACGGTAACGAGTCTTTAGTTGTTGAGCTTTAGTCTTAGTTAATCATCCAGCTCCTTCGGATTCTCTCGCCAGTCACAAGTTGCTCCAAACCTATTGCAGCCTAAGACTCTATACTTTACCTAAGTGGAATCTATACATTACGATCATTCCAATTTCATTCAGGGTTATTACATCACATGTCTCTAGTTACATTACACATTTCTAATTGTGATAACCCGTATTTTTGGGCATCTGATAATTGGATAATTAACTAGTTTATTCAATTGAATAGATAAAAATTCTGATAATAAAGATATCTGGTATGTAAATAAATTTGAAAATGTAATAAAATTGAAATATAAATATCTGGATAAATATTTGATAATCTACTATTATAATTATTGATCATTGGCAAATTATTCGTTTTGAACAAATAATATGTTGTTAAATATATATATATATATATATATATATATGGGATGATTTTAAATTTGATTTTAAATTGAAACTGGAATTGAATTTGAAATTCAAAAGATAAATATCTTAAAATATTTTGGATTTGAAAATATATTATATATGATTTTATTTCTTTTATATAATTGGTTTTATATTATTTTCTTCAAAATATTTATTTATAAAAATCAAAATAATGTGTTTACTTAATAGGAAATATATATAAGTTTTATAAAAATCATTTAAAAACATATTAGTACATGGAATTACAAATGTAAGTTAAATGTTTACAAGTTACAAATGTAAACAAATTCTCTATGCATTATAACAAGTGTAAGATTACTATTATGCAAATTAAACAATTGTCATTATTATTATTTTTAAATAATAAATAAAAGATAAAGGAAGATATATACATTTCTACTCCCTTCTCATTTCTCTTTATCTTTAATTTCAAACAAAGAAAACAGCCTGAAAACAAAATAAAAGAAAATTCAAAACAATAATCAAATTCTTACAAGTTTTCCAAACTAAAACTAAGCAATTCAAACTCAAAAATCAAAAAAGAAAATTGAGTTTCTTGATCAATCTCAAGCCTGCTGTTCCATTTATCAAACCACTTCTAGATTTTTTTCAAAAGCTTTCAACTGAGTGAAACAACAATTTAATTTTAAGTTCAAGTTCAACTTAACCAAGGATTAAAGCTTCAGTTTCAAAGAGATCATCATAGCATTTTCAAACATCTCATTTATACCCTCTCTGTTTCCAGCATTTAAGGTGAGTAAACACCCCCTTTCCGAAACTTAAATCAGTTTTTAAATCTTGATGCTTGTGAATAATATTTGTAATAATGTTGTGATAGATGTTACATGAATGTGTATGATGCTTGCATGTATATGAACATGAATGGATTGAGTGTGCATGTCAATATATTCATATATAGAGGTCTCTGTTGGTTATACAGACTAAAAATGAGATTCAAAAATCAAATTCTCATCATATATTCTCCTATAGGCTATGATGTTTAAATAAAACATGTTTGAATCCTCAGGATCTAAATGTTAAAAGTATTTTTGAGTTAAATTTGAAGGAAGTTTTATTGGAAGAAGAATTATAGGTAAAAAAACTCAAACTTACCAAAAGTTTGACTTAAATAATTGATTTTCTCATTTATGTAATCTGATAGTCATTGAAAATGGTTAATTTTGATAATAAAATCTAGAATTTTAAATAGTGGTTGCCGAGAATTTTTGAGTTGATCAGCGAATGGGTTTCGTTCGATTCTCGACAATCACGTGGTTCTTTAGTATTGGGCTTTGGGTCGAAGGTGGTGGTTGTTCGACGATCGTGAAAAAAATAGTCAGCGGGTTTATACGTCGCCATGGAGGCGCGGAGAGATGATTTTAGGGTTTTAGGCCGTGTTTAGGTCGGGTTGATTTCTGGGTGATCGCGACGTCGTGCTAGCGTCGAGTGAAGCCGACGAAAGGGAAAGGCAGTACGGTGCCGAGCAAAGCTTCAGATGTAGGGGGATGGGTCCTGGTGGCGGGTGGCGGCGGTACGAAATGAATGAAGCTAGGGGACTTCTTTTCTGGTGATGTCGAATTCGATTTTTGGGTTCAAGCAATGGCAAGATTTTTTTTGATGGGTCGAAAAAGCTTGAGGAGGTTGGCGGTGATCAAGAGATGGGATCAATGATGGTCGGAGGATTGTCCATGCCATATGCACGTGCACGAGACCTTTGTATCTATGTTTCTGTGTGATGTTGATGAAGGAGATGAGTTTTCTCGGGTGTGTGTTCGAAGCGGTGTGATGTTTGCCTCGAAGCTGGGCCGTGTAGTGTGCTTGCAAGAAACTCGGGGTATAGCTCAGGTATATGTGGGGTTGTGTTCGAATTTTGCTCGAAGTATTTAGGATTGGTCTCGGGTTGTTGTAATCAGGTTTGAAGCATGGAAGTTGTGTTATCAGGTAAGCAAGATGACCAAAGATTCAAACATTTAAGAATAGAACAATCTTCAAGGCAAAATAAATTCTAAAACAAGTTTTTTTTCAAAGTTTTAAAAGGTTTTAAAATTTGTTTGTTAAAGGGTAATTATTATAATAGGTTAATTTCTAAATGTTTTCAAAAGTGATTTAAATCATGTAATTAAATCAAGGATAAATTATTTAAGGATGGTTAATTAGTTAATGACATCGGTTAAGGGAGTAATTAATCAATTTATTTATTAAGATAATTTATTAAAGATTAATTAATTTGTGTAATCAATTTAAGGAATTAATTTATAAAGCGATTAGTTAATTAAGGCAATTAACTAAAATATGATTAATTTATTTAAGATTAATTACTTACCGTAATGAATTAATGATAATTAATTTAATTAAGGAATAATTACTTGATGTCATTAATTAAGGCGGGTAGATAATGGAAAATTACTATATGTGATTTAATAAATGACAATTACCTAATGTAAGTAATTTAATGAATTAATTTTTAAGGATTAATTAATTTAATTAGTAATTAGTGGATATTAATTAATTTATTAAAGGTTAATTAATTAAGGATAATTAGCCAATTGGATAATTACTTTATGGAAGTAATTATGGATAATTAATGGAGAACTAAAGGATGATTAATTAATGGTTTTAATTAATTAATGTTAAGTAAGAAGGATTTAAAAGTGATTAAAGTTATTAATTTAATTTATTTAAATTAATTAGAAATGGTATAATTAATTAATCTTGCTTATGGATGATTGAATGATATTGAATACCTTGGATTTATTTGATATCTCTGATATGTGATGCTATATGATATCATATATTTGGATTGAACTGTGATAAGATGGTTTGTCTATCTGTGATGAACGGTAATGTAAATATGTAATTTTGGATAAAAATGGAATTGTTTAAAACTTAAACAGTTGTTATAAGTTGATATTGGATTCGAAGAGACGGGGGTCGGGTATCAGTAAATACCCGAAACCACTTCAATTAGTAATTTTCTGTAAATCTTTATAGATATGAGTTTAAAACTAAATAGGCTGGAATGGAATAATTTAAGTAACTGGACCATTTAAACTAAGTTTGGTACTTAGATATTGATGTGTGAAATAAGTGTTGGCTTAACAAGTTAAGAACTCATTGTAAGGTAGGAGTTATCTTGGGTTTTAAATAAATTTTTTATGCTTTAGAATTTCATATTAGATGGGTTTACTCACGCAGGTTTCCAGCCTGAACCGGGTGATACTTTGATGTAATGCTCGGGTCAAACCGAGTATTACAGATTTTCAGGTGAGGACATTCTGGAGCTCAAGAGGCAAGCTGGATGGCAGGAACATATGAAGTATACCATTGTATATAGAGTTTGTAATGATGATAGTTTGGGATAGGTTGATTTTAAATGTCCAGTGTTTGTGTAATGGTTGTAACTCTGATGTATTGATGTAAATAAACGGATACAGTTTTCCTTTGTATAAGTGCTATTATTTGATATTATATTTTATCCGTTGTGAATGTGAGAATCTAAGTTTTTTTTTCTGTATCTTCTTCTATCTCTTTCTACTTTACCCTAACAATCGAGAATTTTCGGGATCAAAAAATTTGGGTCGTTACACAAATCATCGTGCGTTCATTCGGGATTTACATCACTATCAATTTTTGTTTTCCATTCAAAGTTTTTACATCATATATCAAAATCAAATCATATATCATAATTACATCATATCACATCATATATCAAGATAACATTATATCTCAAAGTTACATCCTGTCACAAATATATCAAAATCACATCATATCACATCGTATATATCAAATGTGTTCATCCAGGATTTATCCGTCTTGCTCTATTTATAAGGCATTCAAACCCTTTTTCTTTTTGCAAATCCAAATATGTTTCAAGGTCTGATCTTTCTGGACCGCTTAAGTAAGTTTAATGCGTAATCTCACCTAATTGTTTAATGTTTAGCTTAATGTGCGATCTCTTTGGATCGTACGATGTTTGGATTAAGCACGATCTCTCTGGATCATTTAATGTCTTAAGTTAAGGGGACGATCTTTCCGGATCGTTTATTGTTAAGTTAAGGGGGATTAATTAAGCTCATCTACTCACTCTCGGCTTAGGGGACTTACTTCTTGCACTCCGGTCCCCTGGTGGGACTCTAAGGCAATCAATATCGTACAAGTCCATCCACTCACTCTTTGGAAAGAGGACTTGCACCTTGCACTCCGGTCTCGTGTTGGGACTCTAAAGCGATCAATATCAGTTATCAAAATTCAAATATTCAAATTAGAAGTTAAACAAGAAGGAATCGAAATAAACAGAAATTCTAAATGTTTATCTCAGGCATCTGACTCAGAGCGTGCCTAAGGACCGTTCGGGATCCCATACACATGTAAGCGGCCTTTGATGATTGTTATCCTATGTTCTCTTGGGCATCTGAATTAGAGTGTGCCTAGGGACAATTATTATTATTCTAAATTGTCATCTCAGACGTCCAACTTGGAGCGTGCCTAAGGACCGTTCGGGATCACGTACACGTGTAAGCGGCCTAAGGTTATTACTGTCATAAATAGTTATCTCAAGCATTTGACTAAGAGCATGCCTAAGGACCGTTCGGGATCCCGTACATGTGTAATCATCCTATGTTTATTGAAGTCGAAAAAAGCATAAGGCAGAGAGTAAGGGACAAACCTACCCCCCTGTTCCAACTGTGAATTTTGGTTTTGTCTCATGAGGTTATGTATTCGTACTCCGATTAGCTATTCTAGCTCCAATATCACCCATTCCAGGCATTAAAGCACATCATAGATGCAAATTTATTATGCCCCAAGTCATGTGGGCATTATTTTAGTTTTTTCTCTAACTCCAGATTCTCCTATATTGGGATCTATTTTTGATTTCAATGTTGCCCTTAAGTATCGGTTATTCTAGATATGGAGGCAGGATTCCAACCTGTTCCAATCCAGCTCTAGCAGCTTCCACGTTGTTCCCTGGAGTTTGATTCATCCTCCTTGTAGATCTAACTATCCATTACTGCTCCATCCTTCGGAAGAAGCTATCTATCATCTCTTATTTCCTAGACAAGATCCCATCTTATATCTCCTTCATTATTCTTTCCATTTCATCTTTAATCACATAGATGAGTTGATAAGAAATTGAGGGCACCTCCTAGCTGCCACCAGGCTCCTATTGACTTGTTATAGCTCTAAATCTAGTATTAGCCTACTCATCTTTGCTAAATCTTGGATTCAAACTTTGATTCTTCAAATCTCGTTAAAGTTTCTCAATGAAAGCACCAAAATGTTAATCCAAAAAATGGATCACCACCTTAGTTTAAGTTTGAAAGCACCAACTCTGTTCTGACAGAGCAATATCACAGGTCACAGATATAAGAAAAGAATAGTAAAAGAAAGAAGACAGAGAATTTTTTATAGTGGCTTGGCTGTTAATGAAGCCTACATCCACTTTATATTTTTCTTATAGATCGACTGCTATTATAAGACATGTTTGACTACAAGACTTTGATTATCACTCAATAGATTGGATCCCCAGAGTTGAAATCCACCGGAGAATCAAAGTGAATTCCTTTGGAGATTGTTGTGAGGGAGGTAGAAGGTGAAGAATGTTTCCAATAGAGCTTCAGCAATCCGTTCGGAGAAGATCCCTTTTATGTTGCAAGTAGGATACTATTTATAGAGATCGAAGAGCTTCTAGGCCATGCCTGCCTTCATCAGCTTGCAGGTAAGTTACAGGCGACCTAAGGGGGCGCTTTGGATCATAAAACGAGCTAAAACCATGTGTCAATGGCGACCCATGGTCGATGGGTCATGTGCGACCCGAAGGGTCGATTCGTTTTGCGGACCAAATCTTGCCTCTTTTGACAATGTTCCATGTCAGGTTGGTTTGATGGTTTGAGCAAAGGCATGGGTCGCTGATGAGCTAAGCACTTAGATTTTTCTAGGGTTTGTAATTAGAGATTTTTCCATAGTCTTTTATCACCGTTGTTTCGCTTCGATGGCAATTCTTTAGCTATTTGCATTTAGCTGCCCATTGAACTAGAAGGAATGTCGATCTCTCGGCTTCGCTGATCCTAGATGTTTATTCCTTATCTTAGCTTTTTTTGATTAAGCCCTATGCCATTTTGATGTGTCGGGATTGTTCCATATTCTGCTGGCCCCTTGGGTTAAAAACCTAGATAACACTAATTATGAACCTATTGGCACCTGCCAATATCATACAGTTTTCATGGGCTTACTGTAAAGATATTGGCCACTGCCAATATCTTTCTTTTATATTTCAACATCGTATATTCTGGTCTTCCTGACCTCCTGGATGCAGCTCTACTCATTCAGGAGTTTATTCAATTTATATTCACTGTCGAGTTAACCTAACCGGTTCTCCTACCATTTTTCTCCAAAATGCAGTTATGGGTCCATTATAAAATGAATACATTCATAGTAGAAGAAGCAATATAACAACATAGCAATACCACCTCTGTGGGTTTAATTTATCAAAGATAGATTCTTCTTAAACCATTATAAAAACTCCTTTAATATAGCCATAGGGTTTTCCTTTAAAAATAGAGTTTGGGTCCTAAAACCTTTCGATACCTTTGAAACCTAGCTTTCGACTTCATAGGATAATCTCCTTCGAAAGCTCTAAAAACATTAGGCTCCTGGCTTATAATACTTTAAATTCTATCTTTCGAAACCTTTCGAATAGATTAAAGTATTAGTATGTAGCTTTAGAAGCTTGGTTTCAAAACTATATGAAATTACCCCTTTCGAGTATAAAACTTGGTTAAAGAAAACAATTTTACTACCCCTTTGAAAGTATCCCCTTCGAAGGCAAAGAAAACCAAGCAAACATATTTGAAAGCAAAGAAATCAACTCCTTCATAAATATAAAACATTGTGTTAGCTACAACTTTTTATAGGTGTACGATTAAGGTCTCCAACCTATTCCACTGTGTTTAAATGATGGTTTTTCTTTTCGTAGAGTGGTCATAATAGAAAAACGGGATTACGGTTAGAGAGTTATGCATATTTGAAATTTTACAAACAAAGATGGAGAAAACTGCTACAAAAGGGCTTCTACTACATTCACAACTGCTGTCGAAAGGATGCTTTCGAAAAGGTTGAAAGGGTTCTTTCGACAAGGTTGAAAGGTGCTGTAGAAGGGTCCAGAATTGTTGTCGAAAAGTGTTATCGACAAGGTCGAAAGGTGCTTCCGAAAATGCTAGATAAGGGTCCTAAACTACTGCAGAATGATGCAGTCGAAAGATGTTGTCGACAAAGTTGAAAGGTGCTTCTGAAAATGCCACAGAAGGGTCCAGAACTACTACAGAATGATGCAGTCGAAAGGTATTATCGACAAGATCGAATGGCAGAGTCGTAAATAACATAAAACTATTATTTTGCTATTTAAAGTACATCATTTTCCCCAACTCCCAATCTTTATCAAATTTCTATTGGTTAGTGACATACTTTATCACATTCTTTGTAGAAAAACTGCTATAGATCAGATTTTATTATTTTCAAAATTATTTTAAAAATAATTCATTATATTAATATAATTATTAAGCCATTTTAGCTTAGAAAATTCATAATAAATCGAAATCATTTTGGAAAAATCCTAAAAATTCACCAAAAATCTAAAATAATATTTGCTACATCATAAAAAAATTTCAAGGCAGAATTTATTATTTTAAATAATTAAAACCCAAAATAAATGACTTTTTCACCTTAGGAAATTCATAAGATATTCCTATTAACTCCAAAAATTATGAAATTAAAAAATCATCTTCAAAATTATGTTTTACACAATATATCCAAATTCAAGTCATTTGGGGGTCGTTTACTAAGGTTTTTACTTTGAAACCCATCATTTTAATTCCCTAAAAAATCCAATAAATCACCATAAATCATTATTCTATCCAAACAATGATTATTAGATCCAATCATGATCAACACAACAAAATACATTTGGTTACTATCCACAAACGAATTAAAATAAGGAAAAATGAGATGATTTACACTATTATTCACCTTGATTAAGTTGTTGGAGTTTGAGATTTGCCTTAGCTTTAATCTTCTAACTTACTCTCTTGGATCTTCAAAGTTTGCTGATCTCCTAATGGTTGGTTATATCCTCTCTTTTATGTGTATTTTGATTTATGAAATGGTAGGTTAGAATAAGGGAGGGTTCAAGGGTATATGAGTATGGCTATTCCCATATTGCCCTCATCTTATTTTCCTAACTTATAAATTGTAAACCATACTTGTACATTCATTAGTTTAGCCACCGTCAAGTTAATTGACAATGAAATCTTAACTCCTTAATCAACCACATTATTTTATTTAAGTTATCCAATTAAATATCCAGAATAATGATAAACAAAAATTAGGGATGTTACATCGTACTATTCGTGGAATTTAAAGGTTATTTCGCCGTTATTCCGCCCATAGTATTTTTTGAATACGAGAATTGATATTGAGTAGAATTAGGTAATTTTTATAGATTCTGCTCATTTACTATTTACTGGTTTTGGATTAACGTCCTAGATAACAGGGTTTTAACTCAATCAAAATTATGAGTTTTGAATTAAGATATCATCGTTAAGATTTAAATGAAATAATTTTGAAATGTTTTCTTAAGTAAAAATGAAATAATTTGGTATTATTCCATATTAAAAAAGGTTTTAAGTAATCAAAGGATTTGATAAGAAAGGTTTAATGATTCCGCATATACTGGAAGGAATGATTTAGAAATATATAGCTCTAGGAGAGATTTTGATAAAAAGGACTTAACCAATTAAAAAATAATTCCTATCCAAGAACCTCTTTTACCGATGATTGGTTCGGAGGAACTGGGATTGGATTTGACCGAGCACTTACCGGTCGTCTTGAGGGTATGTGCCATCAGTTGGAGTGTGCGGCATGATAGGGGGTTCAATTCCCGCTTTCTGTTTGGTGGCGAGGAAGAGACTCTTGACCCTACATGTGCCTAGGAGAAGGGTTGGCTGCTAGTTGCAAGGGTGGCCGTAAAATCAGATTCGAGATACTAGTGTGTGACATGGTGGTGCTGGGATAGTTGAAAAGCCTACCGGACGTCGCTGTCGATGGTTGAAAAACCTAGACCTTCACATTTGGTATCAGAGCTTAGGTTAAGCGAACACATGAGCCTGATCGGGGTAAAAGTCTCATCAGAGATAGGGTTAGTAATGCCCTAGGATGAGTAACTCATTAGAGACAGGGTTAGTAACACCCTAGAATTAGTTTGAGAGTATTGTATATGAGTGCGGATTTGTTATATTATATACAAATGATTTTTATTTATAAAATTCATAAATGGAATAATTTACCTAGGATTATATTTTGGATATATAAGAATGTTTGTTTAAGATTGAAGGAATTTATTTAAGATAAATGGAATAATTATACCTAGGATCATAATTTGACTATGAGATATTCAATAAATAATAATGTTTGTTTAAGATTGAAGGAATTTATTTAAGAAAAACAAATCTTATGAATAAGTTTTTATATAAGTGATTTTATAAATTGGATTTATAAAACATGCTCTTTAAAGGAATTTTTGAGACTTTAAATTTCGATTTTTTTGAATTGAATTTCAAAAAAATTTGGAAAATAAATAATAGTAATATTATTTCTAAAGTGGGATTTTGAAAACGAAAAACAATCTTATGATTAATTGATTCGAGTAGCTCGGAAGTAACAAAAAATGGGCAGGAGATGTGTTCGGATGGTATTGCTTCTCTTAAGTATTTCCCTTCATGTTAAGGAAATATGCGATACTATTGGTAGTATCCAGTTCCTTGGTATCATCTTTAAGTTACTTGATCAATATAATTTTCTAAAGCTAAAAAGGATAATGTGAATCATTAATTGAAAAATTAATGGTTGTCAATTTTTATTAAAGTGTATTATCTTAATTGATAAGCATGGGTATGCTTTGATCTTTAAAATTAATGTTTAAAGTTATTAATGAATGGTTTTGGGTTTGTTGTAAATGATGTTTTAGCAACATTTTTTTAAATCTTGAATTACACTTTGGAAGAAATCTTATGGGTATATTTAGATCTTTGATAATGCGATTATAAAGATAATAACAAGTATTAGAATCTTTTATATAAAGATAGAAAATGTTATAAGTTCAAATTTATAAAAGAAAAGGAGTTTATTATAACAATCTTTTGATAATAATTATTTTAATCTCTTTTATTATATTTTAAAGGTAAGAGGAAAAAACTTATATACTTATAACATTTGAATAAGTATATAAATACTTTTTAAGTATTAAAACTGATATAAATAAAGAGAATATACATATAAAGGAAGTTTACATTAATAAAGGAGTGGTAATTTTAAAGAAAATTTTAACGGAAAAAAAAATAGTTTCACATTTGATATTAGCTAAAGGAATTTTATGGTGATTTATCAATTTAATGAATTAGTTGAAAAAAGTTTCCAAAAACCATTAAGATATATTTAGAAATGTATCATAATTAAAAGATATTTATCTTCTGAAAAGAAATGTTTTCTTTAAGTAGAATTATTAGAAAATAAAATGGTTATATATAAAGAAGTATCTTTATAAAAATTGGAATAAAGAATGAAAGTCTTATGAATTTTCATACAACATTCTTGAAAGATTATTAAATTCATACGAAGATATGAATTATTTCGTCACACGATTTAATCTAAGATTCGATTGTAGAACTTGGACGTGTTTGACACTTATCCAAAAAAGGATTTATGACTCTATTCTTGATGACGAACATTGATGAAGATTTTTGGTTGGATACTTGAGTTTTCTATCATAGTTGAGAGATATTCAAGGAAAAGATAAAGTTTTGATCAGAAAGCCTGGTCAATTACAACAAAAGATCGGGGGATCAGTGCTAGTTTAGAAGTAAAGTTGTGAATTCGAATAGTAGATCGAAAAAATATTGTGTACAGGTGATCAATATACATCATATAAATGTAAGTTTAAAAATAAATATTTTTGGAAAACCTTTGGGTTTTTATTTTTGGGTAATTATAGGGACGAAATTCTTTTAAAGGGGAAAGTCTGTAACGACCCACAGATTTATGACTTTGATAAATCATATTTACATTGAAATTTATTAAAATAAAAGGTTGATAATACAAATAATATTGTTTTAAGTGATAATAAATAGTAGTAATCTTATATTGAATAAAATTTACAAAAATATTCTCCTCGGAATTTAAATCGATAAAATGGCCAAAAATTGTTTTATTGCTAACCAGCTCCATAATCATAAAACATCGCGTATGGAGCTGAATATATACACTTATTTATATAATTAAACAAGGATATGAAATAAAATAAATCGATTTGTTTTTGAAAATAAAATGTTTTTTGACATTGTTAAGTAATACCCTCAATTATGATAGTTGACTTATTAAATTTAAATTGAGATTTAATGATTTAATAATTATTTTAAATAATGATAATTCATTTTAAATTGTTATAAAGTGATAATAAATCATTTATAATAACTTTATAAAGATATATATATTTGATTTAAAAATATAAGGAAAAATCGATATCGCTTTATCGGTGTAATAGCCAATTTTATAAATAATTGTTAATATTAATTTATATGGTATATAATTCAAATATGATCATTTTAATTAATTTAAATCGATTAGAAATTTATTTCAAATTTTTTTATATACGTGTGTTGATTTAATGTACAAGCGAAGATATGATCGGAAATTGGTTCTCCGATTGGCAACGGTTTATCGGATGAAAGTTATTTCAAATCAAGGCAACGTTGTTTATATGCCATGTACACATATATAAATTCACACTCTAACATACAAAAAAACATATACATGTATACATTTACTCTTATATATATATATATATATATATTACAAAATCTAAGATATTTTATTTAAAACATCACGCATAAGCTTACATAAGTCAACATAAATACGTACATGAGAAGATGGAAGTGATAGGAACATGTAGGGGAGGCGTTTTCTATTCCTAGGGAGAGGGGAGATGTGTTGGTGAAGCCATATAATGGTAATGAAGATGATAGTGTATGTGTGAGTACTTGTACACTCTTCTTTTCCTATAAATACCTCTCCACTCTTTTTTCTCATCCACTTTAACCAGTCATACTTCCTATTCCCCACTCCAAATCATTAAAAAAAAATTTGAAACCATTCAAAATTTCAATGGCTATAACTTTATAGTTGACCGCTTCTTCCTACTGTAAGCTTAGGAATTCTCAAGACACCATTATTTCTGAAGCATTTTCGAGCCCAGTTTTAATGGTCGAAAATACCTCTTTTTTATTCGAGTATAACTCCTAAAAAACAAATCTAGATGGAGTATTACTTTTTTAAACCATGTAAAATTCCAGTGGCTACAACTTTCATGTTTATCACTTCTTCATATTTTGAACTAACTGAGCCAAAATTCCACTTTTTTACAGTGCATTTTCGGGGCTTCGTTTTTATGAATCCTAAAATACCTCTTCTTCTCTTGGCCATAACTTTCTCATAACTAATCCAAATTAGATGATTCTTTTTTTAAACCGTAGAGAAAATAATTACGTATAACTTTCATATTGACAACTTTTTAAAGCTTGAAGACTAAAAGGGTCAAAAATCAGAGTGAGGATGACCTATTTTGGGTCTAATTTAGTGAATTCAAGGTCGAAGCTCTACCACTTCTCTTCCATACTTTTGGCCATCCTTCTCAAGTCTTGGTTGAGATTTCTCAAGGTTCTAAGTAGCAATTCCGTAAGCTTTCATCTGATCATAATAGAGCTATTATCTGTTTAGCGAAGTTAGGAAGCAAGGATCGTGAGAACTCCGAAACTATTATATTATATTTTGGATGATGATATGATGTTTGAAATGAATGTTTATTATGCTTTGATCATCAAGTTTGGTTGTTTAAATATGATTGATGAATATATATATATATATATATATATATATATATATATATGCAAGTCACGAAAATACACGCCGACAAGCACAAAGGAAATCACTTTCCTCGAATTAATAAAAGTGTGTGTATGGAATGATAAACCTCTTTAAAAATGGTTTAAATCGAGTTTGAAATGTTTTATAAAAATTACAAAGTATTTCGGTGAATTTTAAAAAGAAATGAGAAATTTAGTCAAAAATAAGTGCGTCGCGAAACGACAGTTCGTGATTTTGCGCCGTAAAAGCCAAACAAGTGTAAAAGATGGAATATAGTTCGGAATTCTTCGAGATAAGAATTTTTCAAACTATAAATCAATATATTTCCAAAGTGGAAAGAAACCTGAAAATTTGATAAGTAGATTTTGAGATATGAGCAAAACAAGCTTTTTGAAAAAATGCGGTTTTGCAGTTCAGGATCAAAAACAGGATTTCTTAGAAAATGAGGTTTTAAAATTGTTTAAAATGTGGAATAAATCTTATAAATTTTTTTAAAAGTGATTTGAGTACTATAAATGAGTTTCAAATAATAAAAATTCATTTTGATTAATATAGCTTATAAAAGCGCTTTCCACGACACTTTTTTATAACTTTTTAATTTTAGTTTTAAACTTATCAATTATTTTCCAAATCTATTATGAATGCTTTCAAAAGGATAATTAAGCAATTTAATAACGACAAGAGGTTTTTTAGCTCATTATGAAAGCTTAAATAAATGATTAAAAGGAAAGCTATTATAAATAAAGTAGTTTAATCTTGGATCTAAAAGCCGATGAATATACTGGATTTTTCTATTCATGAGATCTAGATGTGAGGTGCTTAAGCTAAGGAGATGTTAAGAAGCAACCAGTGGCTTGGTTCACCTGACCTCTTCCCTAGGCGAGGGATATATAAGGTCGAAATGTCGAAAACGAGTTAAGTGTAAAAAAAGATTTAAAATTTTCAAATTAAACACAACTGGGGTTGTATAGAGATGATCTTCTTATGCTTGGTGTTAAATCCCCAAGAGGGAACTTGTACTATTCATGGAATTTAAAAGGTGATTTCACCGTTAGATCGTGCATAGTATTTGTTGAATACGGGAATTGATATTGAGTAGAATTAGAATATTTCTATAAATTATACTCATTTAACATTTACTGGTTTTGGATTAACATCACGATAACATGGTTTTAACTCAATCCAAATTACAAATTTTGAATTAATAAATCATTGTTAAGATTTAAATAAAATAATTTTGAAATGTTTTTCTAAGTAAAAGAATGAAATGACTTGAAATTATTCCAAGATTAAAAAAGGGTTTTAAGTAATCAAAGTATTTGATAAGAGAGGTTTAACGATTCTGTATATATCGAAAGGAATATTTAGAAATATATGTATTCAGATAAAAAGAACTTAATCAATTAAAGAATGATTCCCTATTCGCTGAACCTTTTTTTATCGATGATTGGTTCGAAGGAATGGAGGTCGGATCTAGGATAATTCCTATTTGAAAACCACATCGAACCGATATATGCATTCGAAAATTGAAGTCTTGATAAATAAAATAAAGGATGAAGACCAAGGAATTTTGGGTTGAAAGGACTGCTTGTTGATATTTATAGTTAGCTCCTAAATACTAAAGCAGAGTTTTCCCTTCATTTCTGAAACTCTTTGGGTTACAAGGACTTCTCGCTACTAATCCTAGGGTTAATTCCCGACAGAATGTGGTAGGAGGGTGCTTACGGTTTTGTTTAGTCCCAAAATGACCTTGTATGGACGGATGTTTGACATTGCATTTTGGAGATTTCATCGTTGAATTTTATAAATATACATCTGTTTAGTGGCGGTGAAGGTAACTTCTCTTAGCATAACATCCTTCTTTGAGATGTATGAGCTCAGAGGCTGTATGTTTGTGGAAGTCAATAGTGATCGATGGAATGGCAATGTGGCATTCAAAATGAAATGTGCTAAGTGAAAGGTAATCGTTACCTCAATCCTCACACATGAAAATGACCGAAACACGATAGATGTTGCAAGGCTACGTGGTTCGCAACCATTAAGGTTGATCATCCCCTTCTAGATATATGTATTTCCGCTATGACATTGGGTTCTAAATTAATATGGTGTATGCTAGAGTGCGCTCGAATAGGTCGGTAACGACTGTGATGGTGACATATTCGATACTATTTAGGAAGAGGTAGGCCGGTCTTATGTTAGTAGAGGACCACCAGTTGGGCCACGGTACATTCCTCTAGAGATGTACTGCCGGAAGTTAGTCCCTTCGTATGGTCATTTGTATGGAAACCCATTCTCCAATAAGAGCCTGTATGATTTAGATTTAGAAAGCCTTATATTACAAGGTGGTATGCTGGAATTTAATAATGTAACAATTTCGGCTAAGATTAGTAATTTTATTTGCAAATGTTTTCAAAGAAATGTCAATTAAAATAATATCAAGTGATTTTACATAATAATGATTTGGTCATCATAAGGTAAAAACCCGTTCCGTATTTACGTACGGCGTGGTCTTATGAGATGCCTTTTTGTTTTCAAAACGCGTATTTAGAGTTCTCACACCAGTCCCATGACTAACCCGGAGTTTATTTTTTCTTTTCCTTAAACCGGGGTGCCTTAATTTTCCCGGGCAGCCTAGTAGTTAGGTTTAGTTTAGTAGAAATTTGGATGGATCTCGAAGCATGGAGTTAAAAGATTTTTCTGATGATTTTTACCTATTACCACCACACTCTTGTACTATAGGATTCTGCAAATTATAAGAACAGAAATTTATAACTGTCCATGTTTAACTGTGACAAATGTACTTTAATTTCTTCTATAAAGTTTATATTAAAATAATATATATGAGATTTTGTTCTATCTTTATTTTATTTCTTACCCTTAAGAATTCGCTTCTCCGACACTTGGATTTGCGGCACGTGAATATCGAGGACGTATAAGTGTCGATTTCTGAGAGTCAAAGAAACGGGTCCTCATAGTTCATCCTTCATTGTACCATTAGATTTGGGCTTTAATTTGATGTATGTGAATGTTTTCTTGTTTGAGCATAGTCTATATGTTAAATGCTTGGATGTATGATGTTTGTTTGGTTGAAAACGATATTCAAATGAGAACATAGAAATAGTTTTACAACTCATCATTGATCCATTGAGCTTGTAGTCGGTGTGATATATGTGGGGCAATAAGGAAGGCCTTATAAAACTACATTTTAAGTCATTTAGAGTTTGTTTGCTTGAGTTATAAGCAAAAGAAGTTGGATCAGAGATGGCGTTTAAGAGTTGGATCGATAGAAGCTTGCTTCGAGTCGTGCTTCAAGTCATGGAAAGAGTTTCTTCGGGTCTTATTTCGGGCTTACTTGGAGTTTGCTTGGGAAGCGAAATGGTCGAAGTGTAGGATCGACAGTAGCAGGTCAGCATCGTATCATGAAAAGGATGGTTCATGCCTTACTTCGAGCTAGCTGCAAGTTTACATGGAGCTTCTTTATGGAAGTAAAATTGGCCAAGTGTTGGATCGATGCGAGGTCAAATAGATGTGCCATAGGTCGGTGTTGCTAAGATCGATGGAGTCACAGTTCGACGGTGGAGTCAACTCGGCGAAGTCTATTCAGCGATGGGAAGGAATAAAGCCGCTTCGAGTCGTGAGCATGGTTTTTGGGAATTTATTATAATTGCTTTGAGTCCTCTCCATATACACTTTGGCTGCTTATGTTCGTGCTTGCTTCGAGTCAAGCCTCACTTGCTTCGGGCCAACGGCCAGGTCGGCACTGAGTTATGTGACTTGGTGGAAAAATATTGACTTTGATGATGCATAACTTGGCGATGAAGATCCAAGATAGAAAGTGACAGCTTTGACGATGGGATGAATATGCTTTGAGACGTAAAGTACTAGACTATGATTAAGATTTAAGGAGCCATTAGAGGATGACTACGGCACAAATAATGATATTCTATGATAATGCGATTGTCGAGAATTGTCTCAATCTTAACCATTTCAGATGAGAGTTGTATGATGACTTTAAACCAGTTCTAGGATATGCTCCACTATAGATGACATGTGAAAAGAGAGCATTGATACTTGGAGGTTTCGAAGTTTACATGTAAAGCAGGGATATGTGAGGGGCTCACCTAGGCTATGGAGCGCGCCTCAGATCACACGATATTCAATCTATCTTATCCTACACTGCTATGGGGTGTGCAATATAGTTCCTGTCCTACTGAGTGACATGAATTGGTGTACTAAGAAACCATGATGTTGAGTTGTCCTTGACCATATGGGGATGTCATACAAGTATCATATATTCAATAGACCGAGTGAGTGAATTTGAGGGTGGATGTTAAGTTTGCTTTAATTTCTTATCACCCTATGGATGTCACATGACATGTATATCGTCGATTTAGATATCTAGACACCCATTATACTTGATGCATAGTACACCCATGATGATTACGGTATAGAGTAGCATATATCCTATATTATGTGCTAACTCTGTGGATGCATGAATTGGTCTAGTATGATTCTACGTACCCATTTTCCTAGTCTCTTGACTTTGTATTATTTGAGATTTTCTACCACTAATACCAGACTATTGTCTAGTTTGGGATTTTATGCTTTGCTTCCAATTATTCCAGGTACTCTTAAATGAGTAGATTAGAAATATCATGTCCGGTTAGCACATAGAGCTGGAGAGGTGGAAAGAATGAGGCTATGTCCTCACATATCATTATATTTAGTTATTATTATTTATCCTCCCGCTGTGCAGCATTATGGAGCTTACTAATGCAATTATCTATTTAGAAACAGTTATCTATTTGGGTTTATTATCAGTTATATAAACTCTATTCTATAGTTGTATGGATCTGTGTACTTTGATTTCAATGGCTCATTTGGTTATTACAGTCTAATATGTTTTATATCTATGATGACTATTGCATTTTATTTGGAGCACTATGAGATGTACAACAGGTTCTCTATGATGTTTTACTCATTTACCTTACAACCCTTAACTATTGTCCTACCTCGGCTTGGTAACGTTATAACACACTATACAGGTTTATTAGGTGCCAATGGTGTAGGGCGGTCGTCACATAAGCTGACCATGCCTAGTAAATGCTCAAACTTGTCTCTAGAAAGTGAATTTTCAATCATATTATAAGGTTTGTTCTTTATGCAAAACTTTTTCCATTAAGCTTACTTAATTTCTCCTCCAACATAAAAACTCCTGTCATCAATTTGTTTAGTACATAAGCTCAATGCCTAATCCCAAACTATGTGGATATCAATCTGACCATCCAAAAATAATTCCATTATCATCTACAACATCGACAAATCCTATAATAGGAGCAATAAATACAATCCGTTCTTAGTTGATTCCCTAATCGGTACCATTTTGACTTTGGTTTTTTACAAAGCTACAGTGGATTGCAACTTTGACCTCTAGAAATAGGGTATATGCCATGTGTAAACTAGTTGGATGTTGACCTTTTATCATCTCTATCCCCAACATAGTCTGAATCACGGTATCCCTTAAGAGTGATGTGATTATCAACTTCACCACATCAAGGATAGCATGCAAATACCTAAGTACCTATTCCTTTTCTCTTTAATGTTCTTTATTTCGGTTAGACATATATCGACTAACAATGCCCACTACAATGTACAACAAACATTACCCGTATTTTTTTCCAATGCAAAAGAAAATAGTGGATGGATGCAAGCTTAGCCAAACCACTCTATATTTTCATGTTATTTACTTTAATTCACTTGTTTCTCTCCTTATTTTATATGTTTAAGCCTAGTATTAGCAAGTAACATTTTCTTTGACGAGCATATTAGTTTAGTTTCGCGGTTGGCTAATTTGTTAATCGGTTGTGTTAATTTTGCTTGTGTTGTTCAATGTTGTAAAGTTATAATAAAGTATATATTTTTCTGTTATTATGTCTAATTGTTTAATACTTATTGATTTCACTTTCGTACATCCTATTGATTCTTATTCCCCCACGCTTGTTGATTATACATATTTTTAGATATAAATATATACCTTTTTATCTAATTGTATGTAACAGTTCATTTGTGTCCATTTTTGTTGATGAAAATGGCTGAGGGAATGTATAAATATACTAGTCAAAATCAAAGAAGGAGCGCATAGAGTTAAGGAGATTAAAAAATTAAAAGAATATATTATTTCTCCCAAATATTCATATAGTTGTCATCATCATAAATAGGGAGATTGTTAATACCCTAGCTATTGATTATGATGAAAAAAATCATATAAAAACTAATACTATTGTTTATCCGAGTTGTGTAGTATTTTCAGATATACCATAGAGCAATTTTACAAATATATATAAGAAATTCAATTATTAAAGCAAGCAAATGGTTTATGTAAGACATCGCAGTTTTAATGACTAGATTTTTAAATAATTAATTTAAATATTTAACCACTAATCGATGGAACTTCCGCTATACTCAATTTTTCAAAGACAGAGGAATTGGGTCTCAAGACACCCCTAGTTGAATTTGCTTTCCGATGCGAGAAAAATGAGCATAACTTGACTATGTTGGAGAAGGTAAGTTTTTGGAGTGAATAATGATTTTAAGTGAATGAAAATGAATTGGGCTAGGGTTCATGAAATAGCCTATAAGTGGCTAAACCCTCCATGTTTTCCATTCATTTTCACATTCATTCTTCTTCCTCTACCTCTTTCTCCTAATTACCTCCTTAATCCTCTTGCCCTAAATCACTAATTACTTCTCAAATAAAATTCTACAAATCCCGATAAAATAATCATAATTGCTCTCTGGTCATTCTATACAAAACCCTGAAGGAATTAGCTTGAACCAAAGTTTGGATATTCATTAATGATTTCAAGAGAGCAAAAACTGGGTTTTGGTGATTTAAAGTTGGATTTGGCATGTTATACTTTATACATCTATTTATTTATGATTATGAAGTGACATAGAATGATTTAGAGAATGTTAGTTATGTAATTAGGCTTATGTTTATGCCTTAAACATGTTTATATCATCGCATTATTTATTAAAAACCTTAAAGAGCATGTTTTGAAAATTTAATAAGCCCAAATTGATTTGGAGCTAAGTGAATGATTATTATGATGTTATGGTTTGATTTTTGATTAGTTAGGTATATAATGATCTTGGCGTAATTAGGAAATATTAATTAAACAATTTGAATGATATTTAGGAAAGTTGGTGAGCTAATTAAGTGCTTTAGGAGCTCTACACAGAGGCTTATTGACCTAAAATAGTATTCATAAATTTTATTTAAAAGGAGAAATGTATTTTATAAAATAATGTGATGTTTTATTTTATAAAATGAAGTAAGTTAATTAAGCGAGTTATGACTCTACACTGATTATCAAAGTGATCAGAGGCATAACGATCTTAATTAATATTTGTAAATATTATTTAAGTAAAGAAATAATTTTAGAAGTAAAAGATATATGTTATAAAATAGTAATAATGATATATTTTATAAAATACATGGGATTTTATAAAATGGTAATAATAGTATATTTTATAAAATAAAGTGAGATTTTATAGAATAGTAGAAGGGTGATATTTTATAAAAATATGAGATTTTATAAAATAATACAATGGAAGCATTTTATAAAAATATAATTTTTTTAAATATTAAAAAGGGATTATTTTATAAAGTGGCTATGAAGATTTATAAAATAATTATAAGATTAATATTTAATTCTTGATGAAGCAATTTAAGTATTATAAGGGCTTAAAATGATTTATGTTAAAAAGAAATCTTGTCAACGCCCAAAAGTAAAGTTAAAGGAAAAGGTAAATTCCTTTGGGTTTACTTTAGATGTGTTAAGGAGAATAGAATGTGTATATTCATTTTGGTAACCTTTTGAACAGTTTTCTATAGTAAAAATTTCTTCAGATCAACCTTTCGACCCAGTTGAAACAGTTGGTTCCTTTTCTTTTTAGCCTTTCGATCTTGCTGAGATAGTATGGTTTTTCGTTCGAAAGCTCTCCTTTCGAAGTGGTTGCAGAACCCAAATTGATAGCTTTAGGAATCGCTGGGTAAGGATTGACTTAGTAGGTTTCGACCATGATGAAAGCTTAAGTTGTTGAGTAGCTAGGGTTTTGGTCAAGAATCTAAGATAGAGGTTTCGACCCTATTGACAGATGTAGCCTCGAATATCTTGGGTTTGGATTTAAAATCTCAAGTTAAGTGATTTGGATTTAGGTTTCGACCCTATGGAAAGTAGAAGTCTTAGGAAAATTGGCATGGGACTTGTAGTTGATGTTGCTTGAGAATGCAAGGGTTTCGATCTGGTCGGAAGTGACCACTCAATACAGTCGATACCTGTAACACAAGGATAGACCTGATAAAAGCTCGAGAAAACAGTTAAGTAACTAGAAATATTGTAGACTTCCCTTTCTCAGCAAAAAGAAGATTTTATTAATCGACTTCCCTAATTCAATTTACAAATTATGGTTTTACAGCTCTTAGAATTAATAAAGTACAAGTTTAGAATGACTAAGTTCGGATCCACAAATCGAGACTCCTTGGGTCTTATTTATAGATGCAGGTCAGCAACTTTGGACCCCAATGCTTTCGACTTGGTCGAAAGGCGAATTTCGTATTGACTCTAGCATGCTTCTGCTTTTGTCGAAAGGAATAGTTGTGATTTTATTCTCCATGTTGCTTTGTAAGAGCTTTCGACCTGTCGATAGGCCTTATTCAGTGGTTTCGAAGATGTTGAAGTGTTAATGATTTCAATGCTATTCGTTGCTTCTGAACTCTTGCTTGTGACTTGATGCGGAACCTCCTTGGATAACAATTGCTTTGAACCGGTTTGAAAGGCTTGGTCTAGCTTTCGAAAGGGTTGTTCATGCCAATACTTGCTTCCAAGTGGTTTGTGTGAAGGCAAAACCTTTGGTTTCGAAAGGTTTGGCGCATCTGAAGAGTTGTCCTTCTTTGCCTTCGAAAGGTGTTGCTTTGACTCATTCGAAAGGTCTTCGTGAATATGGAATCACTTGCTTTAAAGGTGGTCACTGAAGACGGAAGGGTACTTTCGACCCCTTTGAAAGGTAGAGAATCTTCTGGACCTTGATTGGAGCTTCCTTTTGACCCCTTCGAAAGGTTCTGAAGTCCTTGGACTATGGTTGTCCCTTCGACTCTTTCAAAAGGTCTAGCCGGAGCCTTTTCCTCTTGTTCTTCTTTGTTCTCTGGTCAAACTAGTTTCAACTAAGTTGAAAGGAATTTTAGGTAGTAATTTTGCTCCCCTCCAGCAGGAAGGGATGCTCTAGAATTTCTAAGTTAGCTATGTCAGACCTAGAGCCTTCTCGTCTTATGGTAGTCCCACGTGCATCTGGACTGCTTATTTGAATCTGATCGAAAGGCTTGCCATTCTTTCTGATCTTTCTTATAAAGTATTTCTCTTCTTCTTCCTCTCTACTTATGTGCAATTAAATGAACTTCGAGAGAAAATAAAAAGATTTTAAAAATTATCCAACTCACCTTTTCCTCGATCAAAGAGGAAATCAGATCCAGCGTAAGTAAAAATCATTTCGTTTTGTAAATATTTTCTCTCTTTTTTTCATATTTCATGGGGAATTTTAATCTCTCAGATCTCATAATTGGGATTTCAATTTTCGATTTGATTTACTAAGAATTTTTTGAGTTTTAAGTCTCAATTCTCTTGAGAGAATTCTACGTTTAAATTTCATAAATCGATTCAATTCACTTCTCGTTCAATTTTGCTTTGAATTCAATTTCAGTTTTTATAATTACTTGTACTTTTAAGAAAATTTTAATTTTCGTTCTAGTGATTTCGAAATTTAAACGGTTAGTTCATGTTTAAATCTATCAGTTTAATGGTTTTGATTCTTATTAATTTTTTGGTTTCCTGGTTTTGAAATCGGGTTTGGGGAAGAAAGGATTCCCTATTTCCTTCGCCCTAAAGCTTTGAATTGATAAGGATGGAAAATTGGTGCCGTAAATTTACTTTTCTACTCATTCGAATGGGTTTAAGGTGGCAACTTTTATATTGCTTTCTTAGCCTTTTTCGATGGGGTTAAAAGGCAATGTAGCGCTAATTTGATCGACCTTGCCGAAAGGTTGCATAGTAAAGTAGTATGCAGTCGCCTCTTTCAAAAGCAAAATGTTTCGACTTAGTCGAAACCCTTTTTGCTAATTGATATTTTATCTTTAGTGTGCTTTTAACACTTTGATATCCTTTCGGTCCTATAGAACCTTCTGTAACTAATGAGTCAAAACCTTCTATCATCACCTTTTTCCAGCTTTGTCGAAACATTCCAAGTTCATATGATTTTGACTTGGGACCTTTCGACTCAATGAGTATATAATGTTTTAACGACATTCATAATTCTTTTAGAAAAAATTAAGCCATGGGTTTCGTTAGTGTCGAAGGGTCCTGTTGTCTTGTCTATTTAATATTTGTAGTTTCTACCTTATTCAAATTTTAAGTTGGTTTTGATTATTCCTTTTTAACAACTTAGTTCTTATTGAGCTTTCGGCATTGTTGAAGGGTGTCGATTGGAAATATTTCAACTTTTCCTTTCAACATTATTGAAAGCTCAATGGATTTTCATATTTAAGCTTTCAACATTATCGAGAGATGTTTGTTAAATGTTAACCTTTTCCTTCCCTTTCGACTTTTTCGAAAGCTCTATATCTTTGATTTTTAACTATAGCATTCTTCCAAGAATTTGAAGTTTCATGCTTGATTTTATGTTTAAGTTGCCATATTGGCTTTTACCAATTCTTTGAAAAATGGGTTCGTAATAAACTGAAAATTTTAACTGAAATGTTTTCATCTAGCAGAACCATGAGCTCTCCAAAGTAAGTCGAAGCTAGTTCAAAGCATTCTCCGATATCTATGAAGTAGACGCCATTCTCAATGACTATGGAATTAAAGGTATGGAAGCTATTCCACCAGGAGAAACTGACACCATTAGTAACCCTCCAAAGGGTTCTTTGCTTATACTACCATTCATATATGGCATGGAGGGTTTCTTCCTTTTTTGGCTTTCTTATCTAAGTTCCTTTCTTATCTCGAAATCACTCCAATCCAGCTGTCTCTGAATGTGTACACTTATTTTCTATCTCTGGAGCCAATGGCACTTGAATATGGAATCCCTTCTCTAAATGTTGAAGTACTAAACCACCTCGTACGATTAGTCAAGCTCAGGAACCTTAACCGCCAAATCTTCAGAACGAACCCTTTGAAGAAGCTGATATCAAAAGGGATTAACAAGTTTAGAGACTAGGAGAACCAATTCTTCTTTGTCAAATGCTTCCCGAACATTAGCGGTACTTTCTCTACTCCCCATAAGTTTAGACTTCATTATTTTCTTGCTATTTAGTTACTTTTCTTGTCAAATATTTGTTTTATGTCAGGTGCTTCTACCAAATAACTTAATGAGGCCGATAAGAGAACGGTGGAGTCCTTAGCTTCTAGTAAAATCGAAATCCGATTGAAGTTGTTGAATCCTACTAACTTGAAGAAGCATTTTCTCCTTCCCTTCGGTCAAAGGATTTTTGGGCAGCCTCCTTTGACCCAACACACATCATGAAGAAAATGCTTCATTTCTCTAGGAGATCTTGCAAATTTCACCTCTATGTCCCCCATTTGCGCTGACCACTTCGATAAGCTATTAACTCTACTCTTGATATCTACTACTATGTTGTTTTTAAAATTATTTTGTTGACTTTTGACCTGTTTGAATTCTTTACAACTGCTCCTCGGGTTAAAAGCATGTTAGTGGTTTAGCTCCTTCTCCCGAGACTTCACGTGTGCCATCCTTTACTCAATCTCTTGCTAGGACTAAGATGGCTGTCAAGAGAAAGTTGGAGAAGCCAATTGTGTTGGAGCCGCCTCTTAAGATTGCTAAAGTAGTCGAAATTCCAGATTCGGTAGAAGAGGAATCTTCATCTCTTGGTAAAGCTTTAGAGAGCCCGATTATTGAAGCTCCTCAAGGTAAATCTAAGCAGACTCCTACTGCAATCGATCCTCTCTCTTACATCTCCATTTCAATCTCTCCAAGCACATTCGAGCAGATGCAAAAAAACATTGAAGATGACCCCCCTCAAAAGAACATTCCTCCAAGGCCAACATCTCCTTCTTTCTCCATTAATTTTGAAAAGACAGCCCATTCTATCTTAAATTCTACATCCGTTGCCTCCATCCATCCGCCTTCCTTTGTTCCTGACTTGGCGGGTCATTATCGTTCTCTGATAGAACAACAATTCTTCGTGAGTTTCTCTTCACTTGACTTTTATCATTACTATTCTTCTCTAAATTTCTGACTTGCACTGCATTTCTTCTTTTAGATTTCCAAAAGTTGGTTAACTTACATGAGCAGGCATCTAAATCTTCTATCGATTCCTTTAAGTTTCAGAAGGAAATTTCTATCCTAAAGAATCAAGTCTCTTCCTTATTTGTGGAAAAAGATGAAGCAACCACTAAACTAGAGCGATTGAGAACTTCTCTCCCCCAGTCCGAATCCATTATCTTAGAGGAAAGGAAAGCCCATCAACTCATCGTCGATGAAAACTTGGTGATGCAAATAACTCTAAAGGAATCCGACAAGGAGAAAGCTCAAATGGTGGCAAATCATGCCACTTTGAAGGAAAAGTAAAAAAAATCAAAGTTTTCTTGAAACTGGCAGCCGATACCATCTTAGATGCTAAACAACGAGTGTCACGGTTTCTCGATACTACACTTAAAGAGGTCATGATGAACTCCTTCGAAAATTCTTGATGTTTGCCTATGTTGACACTATCAATAAATGCCTTGAGCTAAACTTTCCTTCGCTCGACCCTGCCATTGTTGATAGAGTTATGGGCAAGATAAATCAGATGAAGCAGGGAATTGAACTTCTGAAAAGGAGGAGATCGAGGCCTCCAAGATTCTTTCTTTTGAAGTCCCTTCTTTAGAAGTCGAAACTAACTCAGAAGATAAAGGCGACAAAGATGATGCTGTCGAGGAAGAGGGGGATAATGATGATGATGACAACGACGATGATATTGATAATGATGATGATAATATTAACGGCGGTCAAGGTTCAGGTTGTGACAGAGGGAGGCACACTGAGACTTCTGACAAAGATGGAGATGACAACACAAGAGCTTTTGAAAAAGATCCATCTCCTCGCAAATGAGTCCCACCTGAATCTACTGTGCCCTCTACTCCTCAAGAAGAAGAGCCTGCTTTTATTGATGTTGAAGTGCCGAAGGAAAAAGTACAAGCTGCCCAAGCATCAGTCCTAATATCTTTTGTATGGGATTCTTTGTTTAAACATCTTTCACTTTGAAGATAATAGTAGTGTAAAGCATTCATTTTAGATAAGGAAGAAATTCATCCTCCCCTATAAAACAAACTTAAAAGAAAAGAAGTAGAGATAAATAGTTTATACATGGAGTTAAAAAAGCAATTAAAGGAGCACAATGTACTTTCCAATAAATATCATATGCTTAATAGTAGTGTAGAAGTGCTGGCGTCTTTTAAGCATCAAGAAGCTGCCCTCTGGCTAAGGAGAGCATGCCTTCATTATGATGCTCTCTTGAAAGAAAAACAGGAGTTAATTACCTTATTCTAAATGCTGCTCGAAGAAAGGGATATTTTAGTTAACTTTTTATATAAGGCCAATTATAGACATCCAATTGTTGTCTTTTCATATTTAGGTGAATTTAGTGGGGGTCTACTTAGACGCTTTCATAAGAGATACATGGACGAATTCAGATCTGACCCACATCCTAGAGCTTTTTGGAATGTACCACGAGTCAAATCCATTCCCTAAGATCTTCCTCTTGAAAAACTTAAGTATTATAAGAACAATTTTTTTTTGAATTATTTACTAAGTCTATCTTGTATGATCCAGATGAATAATATTAAACATGAAAAAATATATTGATTTTAAACATTTTTTTTAGTCTTGCCTTTTATGCTTAGCTTCAATTTAATATATTATCACAGAGTGACTCAGGCCAGCATGTTTCTAGAGACCATTTAAGTCAATATGTTAAACCGAGAAGATTTTATCTTGAAAGGGCATCAATTTTAAAGACTTCAAAATTAGCAAGATAGTTTTCTTAGAGATTTACAAAAGCTTTACTTGGAATATCCTCGTCTCCGCTTTGATTTCCTTGATGATGAGAAAAAAAGCTTCTTAAGGAGATCAAAACATATCATACGAAACTAATTTGTGGTCGCGATAGTACCCAACTAGGGAGTGGGACTACAGCGAATTTCCTCGGTGATTACTCCAGAGGGATTAAACATTCTTTTTGACTCAACAATTAAGCTTTCTATCAATTCATTAAATAGGGTTAGAGAAGTAGTTCCTCAATTTTAGATGTAGAGTAAATATTCAGTTGTACTTTTTCAGTTTCATTGTCATTTAATTTGTAATCTTTTATCATAATAATAAAGAGATTTATCATTCTAGTTTTTACTTCATTCTGTTTCTTTTTATTTAAATCAAAGCTACATTTATTAGCATCTCCTCTCCTACTCAATTCAACATCCTGTTTTACCAATCTTAGAGATAAGCTGCTAACAGAACTTGAAAGGAGTAAACTCCTCGTTGAAACTTTACTCGCCCGCTTTCATGGAAATGCCGAAGCCTCAAGATGGCACAAAAATACTTGCCTCAGAAATTTATTATTGGGAACCTTGAAGATTAAATTTCCAATTAAGAGGCTGGTGTCAAAAGTAAAGTGAAACAATTTCCGCACTGAAACGACAGGTTCAGTCGAATCCTTCAATCGATTTCGACCATAAGATGTCAGAACTTCTCCAACAAATAAGTGATTTGGAGATGAAATTGAAGGACAGCCAATCTCAGTGTGAGTCATTGGAATATATTATGGGGGATAACATTCCGAGTAGCGATTTACCAGTCTCCCTTGCTACTTTATCCACTGTTAAATTTACGAGATCAACTTCCCTCGCTATTCAGAAATTTCCTACTTAAAAAAAATCCTTCTACATGCTTCGATGTGAAGGTAGTGGGCAAGTGGTGTTGGAAAGTTAGGTTCAAAATGATGAAATACTTTGACGAGCAATAGAAAGAAAAATATTTGCAGCATATAAACGAATATGCTGCTAAAATCTAGAAACTCGAGAATTATCTCCTTTTGAAGTGCGTTGCTGAATTAGAAAGGGAAAGCAAGACCCTTAGAGGCGCAGATAGAGCTTTCCATCGCGCTCAGTAGATTAATATCAATGCATTTGATGATGCATATAGAATAAGGAAGAAAGAAAAGAAACTCAAAGAGGTCCTCTACATTGCAATCCGTTACATAGTTGATCCTTCAATTGCTGAGAACCTAAGCAAAGCTACACGAGATTTATCATTGATTTGTATTCATGAAATATATATTCCTATTTTGTATATTTGTAAATAATTTCATAAGTTATGTAAATCATATAAACTTTGTAAATATCACCTGATTTGTGATTATTTGTTGTAGTGTTATTTCTGAAATGCATTTTTGATAGGCTATACCATAATTTCTGTATTCGCTGAAACTTTTATTCTCCTTTGCTGTTTTGATCTTCCTGAAAAGTATTAAGAAAACAACATTTATTATTGTTAGCTTGAAATTTGTGTGTAAGTTTATGCATATCATTTGTGAAGATCAACAAATCATCAAGATAATCTATGTAAAGTAGTTTATATTTGATCAAATGTCTTAATTCCATTTTAGGTTATGATAACAAATTTTAACCATCTTATTGGAATATCCAAAGTTTTTCGATAGAAAACCCTATCCCAAAACAAAGAAGTAAATATTAAAGAGTCGTCCTCTGGAGATAGTTAATAAAGAGCTAAATATGAAAAAGGTCCATAAAGCATTGTCTGAATATTTTTAATAGAAATCCCATGGCCCATACTCGGGTGTTAATGAGATTTGAAAACTTAAAAGTCCAATATCTATTCCATATTAACAAAAACTCATAATAATAATCTTTTGGAGAAAAGTCTTTGTCCTAGATTTGGGCATTAGTAGTGGATAATCAGAAATCCATAATAAAATTTCAAGCACAGATTATGACATTTTTAAGTAATAGTCTTGAAACCTAGACTCAGGGTATAAATAGATGAAATTCAGAAATGGGAGTCCTGAAACCCTAATTTTGGTATTAATAAATGAAATTTAGAAATGGAGGTCCCGAAACCCAGATTCGGGTATTATAGACGGAGTCCTGCTTTACTCCTTAGATTCTGTCTTCTTCGATAAATCCTTTAGGCCTTATATAATAGTAATCTGATTGGCTGCTTCTCAAGCTTAGATGTCTTAGTCCATAGTCTGATGCGCCACTTCTTGGGCCTGGACATCTTAGTCCACTAAAGATATACAGCTTCTCGGGTTTGGTCATCTTACTCCCTTACTTGCTGAGCCTCTTCTTGGGCTTGGACATCTTAGTCCATTATTTGATAAGCCTCTTCATTGGCTTGGACATCTTAGTCCATTGTTTGTTGAGCCTCTTCTTGGGCTTGGACATCTCAGTCCATTGTTATCTCGTGCTCTTGGATAGCTCATCTTAGAGGCTAGAACCAAGGACTTACCCAACCTCCCTCCAGGAGATACCCTGCCCTGGCCATGGCGTGGCATGGATAGACGCTTGTTCGGTGCTTTAACCTAGCCATAGCATGGCACAGATAAAGGCTTACATTGTCCTCCCTCTAGAAGGCACGCTGCCTTGGCCATAGTGTGGTGCAGACAATGGGCTTGTTCGGTGCTTTATCCTAGCCATAACATGGCACGGATAAAGGCTTACTCCATCCTCCCTCCAAGAAATGCCTTGACCTAGCCAGAGGCGTCACCAAGGGATTGTCTGGTGCTTTAATCTGGACAAAGCATGGAGAGTTTAAAGGCTTACTCCACCCTCCTGTAGGATCGATTTCAACCTAGAGGGGGGTGAATAGGGTGATGCTGTTAATTATAAAAATTATTGCGGAAGCTTATAAAACTATTTCAACACAAATATATCGAAATTATAGCAGCACAAATAATAGCAGAATAATAAATGCAGAAATAGAACGACATAGAATTTACCCAGCTTCGGCAAAATCCTGCCTATGTGCTGCCCCAAGGATTCTACTAGAAATTAAGTAGTCACACGCTTACACACGTAAACTCGCGACACAGGCTACTGACTAACCTAACTCTACGCTCAAAATCCTGCAACAACTCAACCACCGAGTTGCGAATTCTCAAACTACGCCACGTAGTTTGTCCCCTAGTCACACGACTAGTAATAACACAATTTTCAAAAGAAAATACAATTAAAAATACAATTAAAAACAAAAGCCCTAACAAACCCTAATTAAATCTCAATTAAAAAAGAACAAGGCCGGCCCAATTTTAAAAAACAAACACGGCCTTCTTTATTTCTTTTATCAATGTCCGTCGTTCCTTTTACTCTTTGTTCTGTATAATCGCGGCTCGTTCCTTTGCTCCTTTTCTTGCAAATTAGGGCTTTATATAAAATCGAAGAAGCCGACTTTAATTAGTTCGATCACGTGGATTGTTCTCGTGATTTCTTGACGATCGATTGAAATTTTGCACACAGCTGCTCTTTCTCGATTGAGTTCGGTGATTTTGTATGTAATTTATTCCTTTTGCTTTTCTGTTATGCTTGATTGAACTTAATTGATTGAAAGCCGATGATGATTGGGTTTTTATACAGGGTTCGCAACCCTTAATTTTCGTTCGTATACATTTATTTGAATTCGTCAATTTATTCATCTCGGCCATTCGATTTTGTTTTGATGCTGATGAAGATTTCTGACTTGTTCATATTGAGTAATTTGGTTTACTTGATTGACACGGTTTTGATTTTGACTTCGCTCGATTCCTTGATTGCCATGGCTTCGATTCTGACTTGTTCGATCTTTGGTCGTTACGGTTGTGAATTTCTGGCATCTCTGTCTTTGTTCATTTTGACTTCGGTCAGTTGCTCACGGGGTCGATTTTGAGCTGTAGCTCTGACTTTCCCGTGACGATGATTCCTTGGCCACGGTTTTGAATTTCTGGCATTTAATTTTATGTTGATTTCGGCACTAGATATGACTTCCTTGTGGTTTAGTTTCACTGTTTAGTTTCAATGCATTAATATATGTGTGTGTTCATATTTGTAGCATACTCGACCTGTTTTGTTCTTTGTGCTTGTTAACTACTGCTTCTTTGTCTTGTTCAACTTGCTGTTGCTTTGTGCTGTTGAGCTTTGTTCGAACTTGTATCACTTGAGTCTGCACTTGCATTATCCAGTTTCACAGTTTTATACTTGTATATGCACTCGAGTCTGATACTGGTGCATATGCTTGCTTATTTCTTGCCAGACCTATAGCCTTTGTGCATTTTTGCCATTCCTTTGGTGCACTTGGTTTGTGATTCACTGTTGCATTCCTGTTTCATTTTCGTGTGTAGTTTATTACCACTTGGTCAATCTTTTATTGCGTGGTCATTTGTGTTTGTGTATTGGCTTTGCTGTATGGTCAATGGTGCACTTGCTCATTTCTGTTGTGCATGCCTGAACTACTTTGTTCATGTATTGCTTAAGCATATGTATGCTTCAAGGCAGCTTGCATTTGTGTTGTAGCTGTCTTGACCATTTGAATTAATCATCTTGGTCTATAATCTCTGATTCATTGTTGAGGCCTGTGCATCCATGTTATCCAGTCTTGTATATTTGTTTTATGTACAATCTGCTTAGTGTATTTGAATCAATTGTTTCATTTTTCCTGTACTCTATGTAGACTGTTTGCTGGTGCATACATTTCATTTGTTGCAAACCTGTGGCATGCATGTTGCCATTCCTGCTGTTGCAGTTCCATCTGGTTCATTTTGATT
The DNA here is from genome assembly GCA_030765085.1 of Allium cepa. Taxonomy (NCBI): domain Eukaryota; kingdom Viridiplantae; phylum Streptophyta; class Magnoliopsida; order Asparagales; family Amaryllidaceae; genus Allium; species Allium cepa. The sequence continues at coordinate 394,809,390 of CM060938.1, read as the reverse complement.
TGGATTGCTCTCCATTTGTTGTACTCGAGTTATTTGATTGCATTGAGTACTGAATTGCATTCATTCGTGTACATATTGCATATTCACTTGGTTGGAGCTTTACTTTGTTTTGCACTTGTAGTCTGAGTATATTGCAAACTCTGGCCTTCATGTATACTTGTTGTGCATTGAGGTTGCTCCCGACCATTTTATTGCATTTGGATTTTTTTTTGAATTACACCCGAGTTGAATCCAGCTTGTAGCTCGGGTTTGACCTTGTGCTGATATTGTGACATTATTTTTATTGCACTTAAGTTGAACCCGACGTTTTGGGTTTAACCTATGCTCACCTGTCCCTGTAATTCTATCAAGCGTATATATCGATGTGCATGGCCTTGTGGCATATACAGTGATACACTGTGTATGTCACAAGCTGTTCGTGTATGATGAATTCAACAATTAAATGATGACGAACAACCCAAATAACTTAGGCAAATATTATTTTCAAAGTCCATATTTTATTTTATACTGCAAAAATGTTTTATTTTCAATTTTACTGCGTCAATGTATATTTTTACAGATTACTCAAATGCTGGATTCACATTGGAATGAAGTTGAAGATCAGCACGAGTTGAGTGAATGAGTGATATGTAGTGAGGTGCAATGTAAATGTGAAATTGTAATGTAATCAAAAAATTTATTATAATTGAAGTTGTATATAGTGAGAGCTTGAAATTTGTACTATACAAAAAATTGTAATAAATATTTGTTTGAATAAAATTTCAGTTTGAACTCAATTTTATGTTATTTATTTTATTCAGCAAATATTTATTTAATCTATGAAAAAATAAAATATTACATTAACAAATACATTTAAATATATATATATATATATATATATGTTTATTATCATCAAACAAAAATCATAGCAATCGCATATTCAACAATCTCCCCCTTTTGATGATAACAAACATATATTTAAGATTTTGAATATGTAAAATGTATTTGATCATCGATATACTCTAATTGCTCCCTCTATTTAAATGCTTCCTTTCTACACAAAGCCCTCCCTTCATATATGCTAACAATTAAAAATATGCAAATGAGCCTAGATGCAAATAGAAAATATTTGACCTTTGCTTGATTTTATTTAACAAAATCTTAACTTTTCTCTCCCCCTTTTATTATCAGCAAAAGAGTAATAGTGTTAGAAAAATGGAGATAAAGTGATAGATATTAATCCAACATTAAAACTCAACTGAATATAAATATTAAATTTCAATAAAATATTAAACAAAAATCGTAAATACTTTGTTAGGCGCATATTCCACTTTTAGAATGATGGGAATGATGTCATCATATAAAACCATACGATTGTGTCTATTTGTGGTATATTTATATCAGGAATTTGAATATCTACCAACATACATAACCGTTAGGACTTTTAAATGAGATTAGTAGTATTCCAATTTTATTAAAAAAATGAATTCAAGTATCTTCTAACAATGCATAACCATGAGGACTTTTAAGTGGAATTAGAATCAACTTGTTTATTTAAAAATAAATTTTGATATAGTTCCATACATGCATAACCATGAGGACTTTTAAATGAGCATGGAAGCACATAACAAATTCCAAGTAATTCACCCATGCATAACTGTGAGAACTTTTAAATGAGAGTGAATACTTTGGATTTTATTTTATTTTATTTTATTATTATTTTATCTATTTTTTTAATTTTAAAAAAAGATGTAAAATGAAAAACAAATGATTCCTGTTTAAAGTACCACATATTGACAAACTATATTGAATTTTAATGAGTGATGGTTATTAGAAATATGATAGAAATAGAGATGACCATGGAATTTTTGCCAACAAAAAGTTTTATAACTCTCGTTTAAATTTCTAAAGAAATTTACTAATTATACCGTCTCGAGTCATAATATATGATAAATATCAACACTCATCACCTTTTCAATTACTATTTATCCTTTTCCTTGATAATTAATAGGGAGAAAAAAATGTTAAATATTTAGAAAATCAAATTTATAAAACACCTAAGCTGAGACGTAGTTTACAAAAACTATTTTCTGGTAGGGGTTTTGTGAAAACGTCTGCCAATTGTGAATCGGTTAAAATGAAATTTATGTAGATATTTTCCTTGGTAATATGATCTCTAATAAAATGATGTCTAATATCTATAAGTTTTGTTCGTGAGTGATGTACAGGATTATTTGTGAGATCAATTGCACTTTTGCTATCACACATTAGTGGTACACGTTTAAAATTTAGACCATAGTCTTGCAAAGTTTGTATCATCCATAAGATTTGAGCAGAGCAACCACTCAGAGCAATATACTCTGCCTCTATGGTAGATAACGCAATACAATTTTGTTTTCTACTTGACCATGCAACTAATGAATGTCCTAACATAAAGCATGCACCACTAGTACTTTTTCTATCAACTAGACTTCCAGCATAGTCCGCAGCTGAAAATCCTTTTAATTCAAAATTATCATTTGTTGGATACCAAAGACCAAATCGTGGGGTGTGCAACAAATATTTTATAATTATTTTAACGGCTTGTAAATGAGATTCTTTTGGGTTAGATTGAAATCGTGCACACAAGCAGACAGAAAACATGATGTCAGGTCTAGAAGCAGTAAGATAAAGGAGTGATCCAATCATACATCTATATTGCTTTTGATCAACTGCCTTACCTTTTTCATCATTGTCAAGTTTAATTGTTGTGCTCATGGGGGTTCTAGCTGGTTTAGCATCTTTTAATCCAAATTTGTTGACAAATTCCCTAATATTTTTTTTTGAGAAATGAATGTACCTTTATCGCTTTGTTTGACTTGAAATCCTAAAAAGAATTTTAACTCTCCAACCAAGCTCATTTCAAACTTTTCCTGCATAACTTTTTCAAATTTCTCATACAACAAATTGTTAGTAGCACCATAAATAATGTCATCAACATTTATTTGAACAATTAAAAGATCATTGTTTTCATGCAACAGAAATAGTGTGGTGTCTACACAGCCCTTTTTGAACCCATTTTCAAGAAGATAAGTACTGAGGCATTCATACCAAGCTCTAGGAGCTTGTTTTAATCCATATAATGCCATTTTAAGCTTATATACATGGTTAGGATGTTCATGACTTTCAAAACCTTCTGGTTGTTCAACAAATACATCTTCTTTTAAAATTCCGTTAAGAAATGCACTTTTAATATCCATTTGTCTTAACTTAAATCCTTTGTAGCAAGCAAAAGATAACAATATCCTAATTGATTCTAGTCTAGCTACTAGTGCAAAAGTTTCATCGAAGTCAACTCCTTCAATTTGATTATATCCTTTAGCGACTAATCTAGCTTTATTCCTAATCACATTTCCAGATTCATCATATTAATTTTGAAAATCCATTTTGTTCCTACGACTGGATAATCCTTAGGTCTAGGTGCTAGACTCCAAACATCATTTCGCTCAAATTGATTTAGCTCTTCTTGCATAGCCATAAACCAATTTTCATCATTAAGAGCTGTATCTATGTCTTTGGGTTATATTTATGAAATAAATCCACTATATAGACACATATCACACAAATTTCTAAAGGAGGAACGAGTTTGAACACCTGTGATAGGATTTCCTATTATCAATTCTGGAGGATGATCTGCTTTGAATTTCAATCTCTCTGGATCTAGATTCCTTCAGACTTCTTTTGTTGTTGCAGTTTCTTTTGGTTTTTCATTCTCATCTTTCCCGTTCTCCTCTTCAATATTGCTTTTGACCATTTCCTGTTCATTAATGCCTTCATCAAACTTCACATTGATTGACTCCACGATTGTTTTATCCCTTTTGTTGTAGACTCTATAAGCTTTACTTCTAGAAGAGTATCCCATGAATATGCCTTCATCAGCTTTTGCTTCGAATTTTCCTAATCGATCACTTGTATTGAGAATATAGCACAGACACCCAAATATTTTGAAGTAGTCAATGTTTGGTTTATTTTTGAACCATAGCTCATAGGGTGTTTTGTTAAGAACGGCCTAATCATAGCTCTATTCATTACATAACAAGCTGTATTTACTGCTTCTGCCTAAAAATGCAAAGGTAGCTTATACCCATTTATCATAGACCTAGCCAACTCTTGCAATGTTTGGTTCTTTCTTTCAACTACTCCATTTTGTTGTGGAGTACGTGGTGCAGAAAATTCTTGTTTAAAGCCGTTTTCATCACAAAAGTTTTCAAATTCATAATTTTCATATTCTCCACCATGATTACTTCTTAACGAAACAATAGGAACTCCGTTTTCATTTTGCTCTAATTTTGCGAATTTTGTCAAGTATGAAAAAGTTTCTGATTTTTTAGCCAAGAAATATACTCATGTATATCTTGAGTAATCATCAACTAACACAAAGCAATATTTCTTACCATCTAAGCTAGCAATGTCGTTAGATCCAAACAGATCCATATGAACTAGTTCAAGAACTCTCAAAGTGCTTACATTGTTTTTGGCATGAAATGATGATTTTTTAAGTTTTCCCTAGTTACATGCTTTACATAAGTTTTCTGTTTCAAAATCATGTGATGGAAACCCTCTTACCAAATTTTTCCTTTTTAATTTGTTAAACAAATTCATGCTAGCATTCCCTAAACGTCTATGCCATAAATTTACTTCTATATCCTTAGCTACCAGACATTTAGAAAGGGTGAGATCATCAAAAGATAGAGAATATATATTACCTTTCCTCTTACCTGAAATAAGATTTCTTTTGATGATTTTTCAACAATTTTGCACAAGTCGGAATCAAAAATAACATTCATACCTTTATCACATTGTTGGTTGATTGATACCAAATTGTGGTGCAGATTTTCAACATATAGTACGTCATTCAAGGTAAATGTATTGTTACCCACTTTACCTTTACCGACAATTTTACACTTGTTATTGTTACCCATTGTGAATCTGCCATCTTTGTACTTTTCTAGGCTAAGGAACTTTGATTTATCTCCTGTCATATGTCTGGAACAGCCAGAATCCAAGTACCATTGCTGTTGTTCCTTAGCCTGCCAGCATACCTACACAAGAAGAGAGTTTAGTGACCTATTTGTTTTTATAGGTCCATGATTGTTAGTGGTAGAATATTTTGAAAATAATTTTGTGGAGACCCAAAACTATATATATATGTTCCTTTCGGCACCCAGATTTGTTTAACCTTCATAGATTTTATATTTATGCCTTTAGGAACCCAAATTGATATAGTTTTCACATATTTGGGTCTATACCAACAATTATTTTGATTGTGTCCATATTTTCTACAAATTGTACACATAGAATTGACTTGATTAATATTGCTTTCAACATTTTCAGATTGATTATATCCAAGTCCTTGTCTAACTGTATTAACAATTTGCTTCCCTAATAGCATATTCAATGATTTTTTACTTTTTAAAATTTTATCTAAAGCCGTTGACAATTGTTGGACTTGTGTTTTGAGAGATTCATTTTCGTTTAACAACTATGTGCACTTTTTAATAGAATTTTCTCTTCTTGTATTTTTACTTTCTTTTAAAATCAGAATTTCATTTTCAAGTGATTTTATATTAATTTTTGATTTTTCAATTTCTTCTTCAAATAATGGACACTTATCACACTTAGGGATCCTACTTTGATAGGTTTTAACTAATTGGTCAAGTTTATTTATTTAATTCTATCAAAGTATCCTTTTGTGATTCAAGTTTGGCATACTTCTCCCTAAGTCGTTCAAAACAGCCATTTACTTCGTGGAAATATATAAGTAATTCTGAGTAAGTAAGTTTTGATACCTCACTTGACTCGTCATCATCACTGTCGGTTATTTCACCATGAAGACACTAATTTGCTCTTTCAGTTTCACTGTCGGTGCTATCACTTTCATCTTCATCGATTTTATTCCAAGTAGCTGCAAAACTTCTCCTCTTCAGTTTCTTTTCTTGACTGAGTCGATTTTGGGGACAATTTGGCTTAATATGACCGGGTTTATTACATTTGTGACAAATGATTTTCTGCTCTTCTGGTTTGTCTAGTGCTTTGTTTAATCTGCTCTTTACTTGTTGATTTTTGACTAGCCATATTTGCGATTCCACCTTTTGAATCTTCTTATTAATAGTGCTAGTTCTGCTTCACCACCATCATCATCATCTTCACTTTCAGTTGTCCCTTTAAGAGCTATTGATTTCATTCCAGTGTCTCCTCCTTCACGCTCTTCCTTGAATTTCATTTCTAGCTCGTAAGTGGTGAGGTTTCCGATGAGTTCTTCGACTTTCATTTGTTTCAAATCTTTTGATTATTGAATGGCAGTTACTTTGGCTTCAAAACTTCATGGAAGGACTCTGAGGATTTTTCGGACTATCTCCAATTTTGTGTATGATTTTCCAAGAGCCTTTGATTTGTATACGATATTGGAAAGTCGTCCATACATTTCTTTGACATTTTCTTCCTTGGCCATTGTGAAATTTTAGTATTCGCTGCTTAGCATGGCAAGGTGAGATTCTTTGACTTGAGATGTTCCTTCGTGAGTCACTTCGAGTGTGTGCCATATTTCCTGCGCAGTTAGACAATGTGAGACACGATTAAATTCAAATTAATCTAATGAACATATAATAGAATTCATAGCTTTAGCATTACCATTTTGTAATTTATTTTCTAGTTCTGTCCATTAATCCATCGGTTTATCTATTTCTTGATTATCTACAGTTATAGTTGGTGCTCTATAACTTGTCTCAACAATATTCCAAACGTCAATGGTTTTCAGAAAAATTTCATTCTATTTTTCTAGTAGGCGTATTCACCATTGAACATTGGTGGTCTAACTATGGACTGACCCTCAGCAAAAACAATACTAAAAGAAGACATAAAAATTCAAATTTTTAAAACAAAGATTGATTTTTGAAAAACGAATTTTAAAAACAAAAGTTGACTTCTATTCCTAGCTCCGATACCACTTGTAGGATCGATTTCACCCTAGAGGGGGGGGGTGAATAGGGTGATGCTGTTAATTATAAAAATTATTGCGGAAGCTTATAAAATTATTTCAGCACAGATATATCGAAATTATAGCAGCACAAATAATAGCAGAATAATAAATGCAGAAATAGAACGACATAGAATTTACCCAGCTTCGGCAAAATCCTGCCCGCGTGCTGCCTTAAGGATTTTACTAGAAATTAAGTAGTCACACGCTTACACACGTAAACTCGCGACACACGCTACTAACTAACCTAACTCTACGCTCAAAATCCTGCAACAACTCAGCCACCGAGTTGCGAATTCTCAAACTACGCCACGTAGTTTGTCCCCTAGTCACACGACTAGTAATAACACAATTTTCAGAAGAAAATACAATTTAAAAAATATTAAAAACAAAATCCCTAACAAACCCTAATTAAATCTCAATTAAAAAAGAACAAGGCCGGCCTAATTTTAAAAAACAAACGTGGCCTTCTTTATTTCTTTTATCAATGTCGGTCGTCCCTTTTACTCTTTGTTCTGTATAATGGCGGCTCGTTCCTTTGTTCCTTTGCTTGCAAATTAGGGCTTTGTATAAAATCGAAGAAGTCGAATTTGATTAGTTCAATCGGGTGGATTGTTCTCGTGAGTGCTTGACGATCGATTGTAATTTTGCACACTGCTGCTCCTTCTCGATCGAGTTTGGTGATTTGGTATGTGATTTGTTCCTTTTTCTTTTCTATTATGCTTGCTTGAACTTAATTGATTGAAAGCCGATGATGATTGGGTTTTTATATAGGGTTCGCAAACCTTGATTTTCGTTCGTATACAGTTATTTGAATTTGTCAATTTGTTCATCTCGGCCATTCAATTTTTTTTTGATGTTGATGATGATTTCTGACTTGTTCATATTGAGTAATTTGGCTTACTTGATTGACACGGTTTGACTTCGCTTGATTCCTTGATTGCCACGGCTTCGATTCTGACTTGTTCGATCTTTGGTCATTATGGTTGTGAATTTCTGGCATCTCTGTCTTTGTTCATTTTGACTCTGGACAGTTGTTCACGGCGTCAATTTTGAGCTGTAGCTCTAACTTTGCTGTGACGATGATTCCTTGGCCACGGTTTTGAATTTCTGGCATTTAATTTTATGTTGATTTCGGCACTAGATATTGACTTCCTTGAAGTTTAGTTTCACTGTTTAGTTTCAATGCACTACATATATGTATGTGTCCATATTTGTAGCATACTCGACCAGTTTTGTTCTTTGTGCTTGTTAACTACTGCTTCTCTATCTTGTTCAACTTGATGTTGCTTTGTGCTGTTGAGCTTTGTTCAAACTTGTATCACTTGAGTCTGCAGTTGCATTATCCATTTTCATAGTTGCATACTTGTATATGAACTTGAGTCTGATACTGGTGCATATGCTTGCTTATTTCTTGCCAGACCTGTAGCCTTTGTGCATTATTGCCATTCCTTTGGTGCACTTGGTTTGTGATTCACTGTTGCATTCCTGTTTCATTTTCATGTGCAGTTTATTTACCACTTGGTCAAGCTTTTATTGTGTGGTCATTTGTGTTTGTGTATTGGCTTTGTTTTATGGTCAGTGGTGCACTTGCTCATCTCTGTTGTGCATGCCTGAACTACTTTGTTCATGTATTGCTTGAGCACATGTATGCATCAAGGCAGTTTGCATTTGTGTTGTAGCTATCTTGACCATTTGAATTAAGCATGTTGGTTTGTAATCTCTGATTCATTATTGAGGCATGTGCATCCATGTTGTCTAGTCTTGCATATTTGTTTCATGTGGTGTATTTGAGTCAATTGTTTCATTTTGCCTGTACTCTGTGTAGACTGTTTGCTGGTGCATACATTTCATTTGTTGCAGACCTGTGGCATGCATGTTGCCATTCCTGCTGTTGCAGTTCCATCTGGTTCATTTTGATTCGGATTGCATCTCCATTTGTTGTACTCGAGTTATTTGATTGCATTGAGCATTGAATTGCATTCACTCGTGTACATATTGCATATTCACTTGGTAGGAGCTTTACTTTATTTTTCACTTGTAGTCTAAGTATATTGCACACTCTGGCCTTCATGTATACTTGTTGTGCATTGAGGTTGCTCCCAACCATTTTATTGCATTTGGATTTGTTTTTCGAATTACACCTGAGTTGAATCTAGCTTGTAGCTCGGGTTTGACCTTGTGCTGATATTGTGACATTATTTTTATTGCACTTGAGTTGAACCCGGTGTTTTGGGTTTGTCATGTGCTCACCTGTCCCTGTAATTCTATCAAGTGTATATATCGGTGTGCACGGCCTTATGACATATACAGTGATACACGGTGTATGTCACAAGCTGTTCGTGTATGATGAATTCAAAAATTAAATGATGACGAACAACCCAAATAACTGAGGCAAATATTATTTTCAAAATCCACATTTTATTTTATACTGCAAAAATATTTTATTTTTAATTTTACCGCGTCAATGTATATTTTTGCAGATTACTCAGATGCTGGATTCACATTGGAATGAAGTGAAGATCAGTACGAGTTTAGTGAATGAGTGTTATGTAGTGAGGTGCGACGTAAATGTGAAATTGTGATGTAATCAAAAATTGTATTATAATTGGAGTTGTATATAGTGAGAGCTTGAAATGTGTACTATACAAAAAATTGTAATAAATATTTGTTTGAATAAAATTTCTGTTTGAATTCAAATTCTGTGTTATTTATTTTATTCAGCAAATATTTATTTAATCTATGAAAAAATAAAATAGTACATTAACAAATACATTTAAATGAACATATATATGTTTATTATCATCAACCAAAAATCATAGCAATCGCATATTCAACACCTCCCTCTAGGAGGTGCTCTGCCCTGGCTAGCTCTGCGTGGATAGAGGCTTTCTACCATCTTAGGTAGTATTCTGTCATCTTAGTTAGTATCTAAATGCAAGGAGTATTTCACTCCCATCCATGTAGATCTTTCTTAAAAAAAGTAATTCTTTATTGATTCATTCATGATCTTTTTACAAATTCGTTGATTTCTCACTGTCGGAAGAAATTAATTATCATCCCTTCTAAGGCTCTGCAATGGTTGGTTTCATGTCCGTTCTTCATGTTATAGTGACAGTAGGATCCCTCTAGATTCCTTACATATTTTGGTTTTTTTCTATGATGTCCAATAATTGAGCTCATCCTTGGTTAACAAGTTGACATTCTCTATGGATGTTGTTAAGTTGCTTCTTTAGGAAGTCTAAACTTGGAACTTGTCTCTTGAGGATGGCCTTTTGATTTCTTATTTCTTGGCGTTGTAGTTTCACATTCCTCGATTGCTTTCCTTTTCGACACCCTTTGGCGTTTTTGAGCTGGAAGTGTTTCTGTTACAGCTTATTACCATTTATGTCCAAAGGCACTATAATTGGTCATTATCTCTTCTTCAAAGATTGTGCCTTTGGAATAATGTTGAATATTTTTCCTTATTTGCTGAACAAATTGTCATTTTCACTTTTCCTTTTTCCTAAGGAAAAAATAGGGGTGGGCCTAATATGAAAGGGGTTCAATCTCTATTTCTCTAGATCATAAGATTCCTCTTTTTTCTTATTTATAATTTTCAGAGCTTCTAATCTTTGCCTTCACTCTTCATATTGGTTGTAATACTTGACCGTTCTTGGGAGAATCCTATCAAATGTGGTTCGAAAGAACCTTTCTAAGATCTTTTGATTCTTTAAGCCATGATGGTGTTAGACCAAAGTAGATAAGCTTGAAATTGAGTTGGGTTAGGTCAAAGACAAGTGGTGTTGGGTGTTCAATCAAGTCAGAGGTTCAATACCTCCTACTAAAGCTCAAATGTTAACAAGAAATCTTGTCAACACCCCAAATAGAGTTAAAGGACAAGGTCAATTCCTTTTGGTTTTCTTTAGATGAGTTAAGGAGAATAGAGTGTGTATATTCACTTTGGTAACCTTCTGAACAGTTTGTTGTAGTAAATACTTGTTCAGATCAACCTTTCAACCCAGTCGAACGATTGGTTCCTTTTCTTATCAGCCTTTTGATCTTGCTGAGATGGTATGGTTTTACCTTCGAAATCTCTCCTTTCGAAGTGGTGGCAGAACCCAAATGGATAGCTTTAGGAATCACTGGGTAAGGATTGACTTAGTGGGTCGACCCCAAGAAGGCTAAGTTGAGTAGCTAGGGCTTTGGTCAAGAATCAGAGATAGACGTTTCGACCCTGTCGAAAGTTGTAGCCTTGAATATCTTGGGTTTGGATTGAAAATACCAAGTTAAAGCGACTTGGAATCGGGTTTGACCTTATTGAAAGTAGACGTCTTAGGAAAAGTGTCCTGGGACATGTAGTTGTTGTTGCTTGAGAATGCAAGGGTTTCGATCTGGTCGGAAGTGACCTTTTGATACAGTCTTTACCTATAACACAAGGTTAGACTTGATAAAATCTTAAGAAAATAGTTAAGTAACTAGAAATACTATAGACTTCCCTTTCTTAGCACAAATAAGATTTTATTAATCGATTTCCCTAATTCAATTTACAAATTAGGGTTTTACAGCTCTTAGAATTAAGAAAGTACAAGTTTAGAATGACTGAGTTCGGATCCCTAAAACCAGACCCCTTAGGTCTTATTTATAGACGAAGTTCAGCACCTTTCGACCTTAATGTTTTTGACCTGGTCAAAAGGTTGTTGCCGTATTGACTCTAGCATGCTTCTGCTTTTGTCGACAGGAACGGTTGCGTTTTTATTCTCCATATTGCTTTATAAGAGCTTTCGACTCTATCGATATGCCTTATTCAGTGGTCTTGAAGATGTTGAAGTGCCGATTGTTTCGATGATGTGCATTGCTTTTGAAGTGTTGCCTATGACTTGATGCTGAACCTTCCTGGTAATAATGTATTCGACCAGTTCGAAAGGCTTGGTCTAGCTTTCGAAATGGTTGTTCATGCCAATACTTACTTTCGAGTGGTTTGTGTGTAGGCGAAGCCTTTGGTTTTAAAAGGTTTAGCGCATACGTGAAGAGTTGTCCTTCTTTGCCTTTGAAAGGTGTTGCTTTGACTCATTCGGAAGGTCATCGTGCATATGGAATCACTTTCTTCGAAAGGTAGTCACTGAAGGCGGAAGGGTGCTTTCAACCCCTTCAAAAGGTAGAGAATCTTCTAGACCTTGACCGTAGCATCCTTTCGACCCCTTTGAGAGGTTCTGAAGTCCTTGGACTATGACTATAGCATCCTTTCGACTCTTTCAAAAGGTCTAGCTAGAGCCTTTTCCTCTTATTCTTCTTTGTCCTCTGCTCAAACTGGTTTCTGCTAAGTCGAAAGGAATTTTAGGTTGTAACAATTTATAAGCTAGCTTTATATTTTATAAAATAATGGAATAATTTTATAAAATAGTAGAAACTAACAATGAATTTTAATAGAAAGGTTTTGACAAGTAAAAGTAAGATTCGATTATTAAATAGTCGAACCATTAATGTATATGTATATGGGTGTGTATATGTATGCATATGTTTGAAGTTATATAAAATCAATATAACTCATGTATTGTAATTGAAATTCTTGAATTATTTGGAACATTAAGAATTGTTTGATTGTGTGAAGGTTGTATATGTGTACAAGAATGTTCATAGGTGTATACAAGCAAGTTATAAGCAATCTCATGCAGCCATAGCAACCACAAGGTGCTAAGTTGAGTGAGGGAGTGTCAGGTCAAGTAATCACTCCGATAAAGCTCGAAACACGATATGCGAAGTTTGGCATGTTTGCATACACGTTTTGCATATGTGTGCATGAACGGGTGCATCGACACACATGTGAGCATCATGTAAGGCAAGCAGGTTGGTTGAGTTAGTTTGGGCATGTTAGAGAAGCCTGGGTCGTTGAATTCATTCTGTGGAGATACTATACGAAAAAATTGAGGTTTGTATTGAAATTGGTTTTTGAATACTTAAGGGACCACTTCCAAAATATCAACCAGTGGACTTCAAAAGAGATTTGATGTGGCGAAGGCAGCCTATGGGAGAAGGGCACTCATCGAGCAAAGTGTCGAAGGAAAGGACATGGGAATCGACGACCATTTAAGAGATTCTTCCCAGCCCCAGACTCATTGCCTAGAGCCTGGCAATTTCAGTCAATTGAAAGGAAATTCAGTTGACTGAATGAATGTGAAAATTTCTCCTAAATGGGGAGCCTAAAACAGAAGGCTAAGGAAATTAGTTTCAGTCGACTAGGCTCATTTGACTGAACGACACCCATAGTGGACGAACCCCTAGACAACAAATAAATTTGGGGATTTCTTTCCTCGTTTGATTGTAATCCTTTGTGGGGTCTTGGCATAACTTTGTAGAGACTTTGGGCTACTCGGGAAAGTGGAATGCAACATAAGGCTCAGGATTCGGAGGAAATGTATGGTGATACATGTGCTATCAATAATGATCGAAGACGATATCATGGTAACGATTAATTGCATGGTCATGCCACTGAATATTTATGATTGAGTGGATTTAATCTGTGCCCCTTGGCTTTAACCTTTGGGTATATAAGTTTGATGATGGTATTATTCTTATGATTGTAATCGTACCCTATATTGATCTTATATTGGTAATCAGTCATTATATTAGCCTTATGTTAGTGGTCAATCATATTATTAGCCTTTTAGTAGTGAAAAAACGTATGAATATATGATAATGAAATATCAGTCTACGTTTATGATAGGCATATTTGTTTGCGCGATGTTATGTATGACGTATGCATATGTACACAATGTTAGTGTTCCTTTGTGGTTCCGATAGCGTATTACATGAGACACGACCTTTGTTCTCTTTTGCGATGAGAGGCGTACACTTGTTATTGGAAAAATCCTTAATGTCCTAGTGGGGATGATGAAAATCATCTACTAAAGGATCCTAGAACATTTATGCCTATTATAGGAGTACAGTGGGATCTGCAAAGATCCTAGTTATTTAGAATAGAATGAATAACAATATTTCTCATTATATGGTGATTCTATTTATTATTAGGACTAGGTTTCAAGTGGATAGAGTAGATTATAACATATGCTCATTATAGGTGTACAGTGAGCTCTACATGAGATTTGTGACTTGGGTTCTATGGTATATTCAGATACCGACTCTATTCATCTTGAAATCTCAAAGGAAATCATTGGATTACGATAGATAGTTGTAGTTGACCTCACCCATTTTTGAGGATGGATTTTGATTCATATTGCTTGGTTACCTTTCATTTGTTATTATGTGTGTGTTATTAGTTAAACGTGGTTGTTATTACTGCATTTACTATCATCTTGTACTACACGATAGACCGTTTATAATTACCCTACTTTTGGATGTTGTGTTACCTGTATACCAGTAGATTGTTACATTTTAGTCACATTATACTAGTTGTGCTGACTCGTTGATTTCAGGAGAATAGTAGGTTATGGTATGAGTTTTTATCTTCTATGGCGGGTTTACTTACTTATGCTTGGGCTGTCCAGATTACCCTTGAGCCACATTTGTGGAGAGGACCGGGTGTGCCTTAGTATTCATGTTCTATTTTTCATATAGTTTTGATTGATAGTATTGAGATGGTTCTCTCACACGAGGCTTTATGTCTAGCCCACATTATTTATTTGTCTGTTTATGTCATGATAACTCTCGCATACTCGATTGAATAGTTTGGATGTCAGGTGCTTTTTGGGATATACTATCAGAGTGGTGTAGCTGAAGCTTTGGAGGCTAAGGTAATAGTTGGATATTTATATACTTGATATTATTATAGTACATGAAAGATGTCATTCGTATGCGAGACTTATTGTTTAGATGTTTTATACTGACTCTTTATACTGATATTTACTTATCAAATAGTTTCACCAGTATAGTCTCTTATATATTGTTCATCCAATTCTATTAATGTATATTCAGTACATTATATGTTATTATTTCGATGTGAGATTGCATCATTGTGCCTGGATATTATGTTTTCTTTCTTCTTCTTTCTTTCTTTTCTCAATGAGCCATCATTTGGGGTACTTGAAAGTTAGGTATCGATGTAAGGCGTTGAAAATTTTGGGTGTTAGAAGGGTGGGGTTGTATATTGGGTGTCAAAGCATAGGTTCGACACTTAGGGCTAAGTAGACCAGTTTGAGTTAAGCATGGTAGAAGGAGATATGTTGAGAGAGCATACTTGTATTTTTCTAATATATATTATTGCTTACACCACTTATCTTTTGAACCATAATTTATTTCTATCACTGGTTGAAAAGGTATTTTCATTAGGGTATCAGGATGAGCAGATTGCATATACATGCAATAGTGGTAGGTGTTGGGGGTGGTGTAACGACCGAGAGTACTGCCATTCTAACTCAATGCATGAGTTTTCGAGTTGAGTGGAGTCGGTCGGTAAAGTTTAACTTTGATTTTCATCCAAGTAGAATTCGATGGTTGCCCAGTAGTGAGCAAAGACCGATTGAGTCACTTATTAACACTTTGCATGGAGTCATGTGCTTGAAATGCTTTTCCTTGTGCTTGTAAACCTTAGGTAATGAGAGTAATCTCATGTGCTGAAAAGGTATTTTCTAAGGATTGGTCATTTCACATACCAATTTCAAATCCCCAATTCAAGCGCAAGGTTTCTACATGATTTGCACTAGTTAGGCAAGTTTTTTACACTTGATTCTTATAGACAAGAACTTGAGTTGGATTCTTGAGTTGACTGGGAGATTTTCGAAGCATGACTATGGTCATGCGAGGGAATTTTAATATTCGAGCCAGCAATCAGATAGAAGTTCTCATGAGAAGAGTCGAAAGGCCGATCGTAATTCAACGAAGGAATCCTTCGAGCAAATGAAGGGTTGAAATGGCATTATGTCATTTTGGATGGTTCTTAGTCATTGTAAATTATAAGTATAATGTAGTTAAGGTTGCTTGGAATAGTTCGAGGAAGGATTTCTTGACTAGTTTTGTGGCGATTCGGATAATCTTCTAAGTGACAAGATGATACTTTACTAGGTGTGCATCGTAATGCACTTATCATATTATCGTTATTAACATTGTGCAGTTAAGGTGAATCTGGATCCAAGCAAACCCAAGCAATTATAGATATCCTTTAATGAAAATCTAATTAGTAAAGTTCTCTTCTTTAGAGAATGGTTTCTTTTCGAAAGGAAAGGAAAATTGAGGCTTAGGTTGTTGGATTTATCTGAGAGCCTTAAGACTCGATGATCTAGCATATTGAAAAAGTCTACCTTTCATGTCGGGGGTGTAATAGTCTTGTTAGCCATAAAATATAAGTGAAGATAAAAGAAGGCAGTTCAGACACCCTCTTTACAGGAAAAGAATATCAGGAGAAAACACCCTCCAACGATACCGAAAGGTTTATATAAGAGTAATGAAGAAAAAGTGCATGATAACTCCAAAGTGAAGCTTTCTCAAGAACGAAAGAAAAATTGCTAAGCACCTCCTGGGACAAGTAGGGAAGGGATTGCGAAGCCGTCCAATATTGTACCCAAATCAGGGAAAAGAAGGTCGCCCTAAGCCTTCTTGAAAGAGTTGAAGGGATCTAGATAACAATTGGTGGCAGCTTTAAACCTTCTAAAGGGGAGGGAAGGTTTTATTGTTAGTCCCTGAGAAGTTGGTTTTGATGACAACAACCTTAGAATAAAATTATAAAATATAAATACTAACATTATTATTTAGATATATATATATATATATATGCAGGATATATATACAGGTACCAAAGAACGAAGACTATACAGTATAGAGATTCTAGAACTGATAAACTCAAGATCGAAAATATCAAGATTCAAGACTCATGAGTATCAAGATTATCAAAATTCAAGACTCATGAGTATCAAGATTATCAACAGTTCAAGATTTCAATATAAGTAATTCAGTTAGGAATTTTGTTAAAACTCCTAGAAAAGCACCGACATCTTAAAATCCATTTTATTCGTGAAATGGAATCCACTTCGAGCCCGTTAAAGGGATGGAACCCTAAGTAGGATGGAACCTATGAAAAATCTAGTGGAACATTGTTTTGTATCCACTAACTTTTATTCAAATGTTTTACAAAATTTTATCTTGTTTTCAAAATGATTTCAAAATCTTCTTTTTAAAATCAAAAACATCCATCCTGGTTTTAAAGTACTTTTAGCCTCAAAATAATCTTTATATATCAAATTATCCTTGGTTTTAAACTATCTTTTAATTATAATATATCTAACTTTTAATATTTATACTTAGATTTAAATATAAAATTATAGTAAAATTTTATATATACCAAAATATTATTCTTTATACTTATTTATGTATTTTAACTATAGTTAAGTATATTTATAAAGTTTAAAATAGTATTAATACAAGATAGAAGTTATTTTCAAAGAAAAACAAATTACCAAAAATAACTTAGGCTTTTCGACAACCCCAAGGAACCCTTGTAGACAAGGTGACAGTTTATTTCAAAAGTTTGAATTTCAAAGGAAGTGTCTATTCGTCATATTCTTTCACGAATGGACATGGTTGTTGTTCTACTATAAATAGGGGTTGTTTTAAATGAATTTATATTCATATATTCTATGATTTTACTCCTCTTCTTCTTCTTCCATATTTCTTTATATACATTTTACCATTACTCTGTCGAAATCACCGTTGAATCTACCTAGATCATCTCTGGTTTGATTCTCTATCACTATCTCAACAAGATCGTAGTGCTATTTGGAGTTATAGACTTCTTTGTAATCAATCAAGCGAGAAAAGGTGTGATTGTAGCCTGGAAAATCAATCGGGTGAACTTGTTTCCCGTAAAATCAAGTATCTCTACACAAAGGATTGTGAATCTAAAGCGGTATACCATGTGGCCTTGAAATCAAGGGTGTAATTGTAAGAATTGATTTTGAAAGGAAATTCGTACTTGTGTTGCGGGACTAGATGTAGGGTAACACCGAACCAGTATAAACTTCGGTGTGTTCTTTCCTTTATTGCTTTTACTTTATATCCGCATCTGTGTTTGATTCTGTAATCATATCTGTGTTTGATTCTGTAATCATATCTATGTCTGAATATTGCATACATTTGTGTTTAAATTAATATAAACTCAAAAACATTAGTAATTACTTAAAACACTATTCACCCCCCTTTAGTGTGAATTCTAGCCTTAAGATCTGTAATCCGCATTTCTCACATTTGGTATCAGAGAAAGGTTTTCAAAGTTTTATAATATGAATTTTGAAAAGGCTTTTAAAATGGCTTTGTTTGAAAAACTTGTTAATACTAGTTTAGAAATATTTAGATCATCATTGTCTCATGAGTCTGCATATAAACGATATTCAAATTCAAGTTGTCTACCAAAATTGTATGATGTGCAGGAAATATGTTTTATGGGTGTTGAGGAATCAATCCACAATGGACAAATTGTGCAGATCAAAAAGAATAAATGGATACTCGATAGTAGATGCTCTAGACATATGACTAGTAATTCGGATATGCTGAATGATATAATATAGAAAGACGGAGGACTGGTTAACTTTGGAGACAACTCAAAAGGATATGTGATTGGCATCGGCAATGTCGGTAACTCTGAAACTCCTATTATTACTAATGCTTTGCTAGTTAAGAATCTAAAAAAAATCTGCTAAGTATTAGTCAGCTTTGCAATAAAGGATATAAAATTAAATTTGAAAAAGATAAGTGTCACATTGAAGATAATAATTCAACCATAATATTTGAGGGAATTGGGAAAAAGAATATTTATATTCTTAGTATGAAAGTTTCAAATGATAACCTATGTCTTTGGCAAATACAAGTGATCTTGGATTGGCATAAGAGATTTGGGCATTTGAATTTCAAACTCTTATCTAGACTGTCAAAACATGATCTAGTAAGAGGTCTCCCTAAAATGAATTTTAAAATAGATAGTTTATGTGATGCATGTCAGTTAGGAAAACTTAGAAAAAGTTCTTTAAAATTAAAAGATACGATTTCAACTTCAAAACCTCTTGAATTACTTCATCTTGATTTATTTGGTCCATCTCAAATTCAGTCAATAAATCACAGTAAATATGTTTTTGCAATTGTGGATGATTATTCTAGATTTACGTGGACAATATTTTTGAAACATAAAAGTGATACTTTTAAATGTTTTAAGAACTTTACAAAAAGGATTCAAAATCAACTTTTTGTAAAAATTATAACCATCCGCAGTGATCACGGTGGTGAATTTGAAAATGAAAAGTTAGAGGAATTCTGCAATAAAAAAGGAATAACTCACGAATTTTCATTTCCAAGAACTCCACAACAAAACGGAATAGTAGAATATAAAAATGGGACGATTCAAGAGTGCGCGAGAACTATGCTTTCAGATAGAAAATTACAAAAACATTTTTGGGCAGAAGAAGTTGCTACCGCCAGATATATTTTAAATAGAATTTTAATTAGACCTTTAACTGATAAGACATCTTATGAACTTCTTCACATAAAGAAAGCTAAGGTATCTTATTCTAGAATTTTTGGAAGTAATTGTTTTATTTTAAATACAAAAGATAACTTAGATAAATTTGATCCTAAATCCGACAAAGGTATTTTTATCGGATATTCTAATAGAAGTAAAGCATACAGAGAGTTTAGTTTAAGAACTAGCACCATCGAAGAAACAATGCATGTTTCATTCGATGAAAGTCTCAAAAATTTTGAAGATACAAATGATGAAGAGGATTTAATCACTCAAAATCAAGAGTCAACTGAAACTAATAATGAAATTAATCATCCTAATAAAAAGATTAAACTTTTAAAAGATCATCCTATAGAAAATATACTAGGAGATATGCAATCTGCTGTTACAACTAGAAGTCAACTAAGTAAAATGAGCAATGTAGCCTTTATATCCATTATTGAACCCAAAAATCCAAAAGAAGCATCAACTGATGATTCATGGATTTTGGCTATGCAAGAAGAACTAAATCAATTCACTAGAAATGATGTTTGGAAACTTGTTCTTAGACCTGAAAATAAAAATATAATTGGAACTAAATGGGTTTAAAAAAATAAAAAGAATGAACAAGGTGAGGTTATTAGAAATAAAGTACGGTTAGTCGCTCAAGGTTATTATCAAGAAGAAGGGATAAATTGTGATAAAACCTTTGCTCCCATAGCAAGATTAGAAGCCATTAGGATTCTACTTGATTTTGCAAATCATAATTCTTTCAATTATTTCAAATGAATGTTAAAAGTGCCTTTTTAAATGGATTTGTAAAATAGGAAGTATATGTTGAACAACCACCGCTTTTTGAAAAAGAAAAATTACCAAGTCAAGTTTACAAACTTAAGAAAGCTCTATATAGTCTAAAACAAGCTCCTAGAGCCTGGTATGATAGACTAAGATCTTACTTATTACAATCAAATTTTGAAAATGGTAAAGTAGATATTACTTTTTTTACTAAAAGAAATAAAAACGATATTCAACTAGTACAAGTTTACGTAGATGATATCATTTTCGGATCAACTAATTTTGAAAGAATAAAAAAATTCTAAAATAATGACAAAAGAGTTTGAGATGAGCCATATAGGTGAATTAAACTTCTTTCTAGGATTTCAAATAAAATAAGTAGATAATGGTATCTTTATAGGTCAAGAAAAATATGCTAAAGACCTAGTTAGTAAATTTGATTTGACTACTGCCAGTGGAAAACCCTCCCATGGCAACCAATGAGTATCTAAGTAAAGGAGATCTCTCGAAAGATGTAGATCAAAATTATATAGAGGAATGATTGGATCACTACTCTATATCACTGCTAGTAGGCCTGATATCATGCATAGTGTTTGTCTATGTGAAAGATATCAATCCCAACCTAAAGAGGCCCACTTAAAAGCTGTAAAACGTATCATAAGATATGTTAAACACACTTTTGATTATGGCTTATTTTATCCTAAAAATGATTCTTTTGAATTAATATCTTACTGTTATGCTGATTATGCTGGTTGTAAATCAGGCCGAAAAAGTACAAGTGTAACTTGTCACTTTTTGGGGCATTATCTGATTTCCTGGTTTAGTGAAAAGCAAAACAGGTTTTTTTATCAACAACCGAAGCAGAGTATATTTCTGCTGCTTTGGCTTGTTATCAAGTAATATATATGCAACAAACTTTAAAAGATTTTGGTTTAAATATCTCAAAATCATCAGTTTATTGTGATAATACTAGTGCAATAAATTTATCCAAAAATCCTACTCATCATGCTAGAACTAAACATATTGATATCAGACATCATTTTCTCAGAGATAATATAAGTAAGGAAGTAATTACTCTCGATTATATCAAATCCGAGAACCAAATTTTTGATATCTTAACAAAACCCTTAAATGAATCAATATTAACTAAATTAAGAAGAGAATTAGGTATTTGTTCAATAACTGAAATATAGAATATAAATAACAAGTATAATTAAAAATTAAATTAAAATAAACCAAATAGCAAAAATATAAGTACCTTGTCGACAACCCTCCTTTACCCCTGTCGACGTATAACAAATTTTTCTTTTGAAATTTTCCCACCAAAATTCAAATGGGCGGTTATATAGTATTATTATTTCAAAATTTTGTTCATTCTTTCTGTTCTTTCTCCGATCTAACTTCTGAAAACAATAAAACAATGGCCTCTTCCTCCAAATCAAATAAAAATTCAACATTTTCGTTCCCTTCCCCTTTTACTGAGCCATTTCAATGAACTACGCTTGTATGAGTGATAAAAATGGAGGTTTCCTTGAAGGATGCACTGCAACTTATGACTGAAATTCAAGTAGTGCAAATCAAAATGGCCAAAGAACAAGAACGGCAAGGCAAATCCTTAGAAACATGCAAAATTTTCTAATGGACAATCACTCCAATCCCATCTTGATTGATGAAGAATCTTCAGGTGTTCAAGTGCAAGAGGACAGTGAGGAAAAAGAAGAAGAAGCCGTTATAGAAGAAGAGTACGCTGAAGATGACGACAAAGTTGTTTGCGTTGGCGAAGTGTGCTTTGACAAGGATGGAAATCTAGTTGAACAACGTGGAAATTTCTATTTCCACTAACCAAATTGCTCGGTTCATAGATCTCCCATTGTCAAGAATACACATTAGTTTCTTTTCTCTCTTTCTTATCGTTATATGATCTTACTTTCGTTTTCTACGCAAATGTAAATATAACAATATATAATTAATAAATGATTTGTGTTCTTATATTTGAATTCTCACATTATCATTATTATAAGTATAATCATATATGGATTCTTAGTTAGTATAATTAGTAATTAAGAGCTAAGTTTTAGTTTCAGAAATAAGTGTTGATTATTTATGATGACACTATCATTATAATCACATGTCATATAGTATTAGATTAAGGGGGGAGTTGTATAGATTTAAACTTTGTTTTTGTTGATGAAAAGGGGGAGAAGTATAAAATAGGATAGTTAGGCATAGATTAAGAGGGAGTTATTAGTTTTAGGGGGAGTTATTAGGATAGAAGTAATATTTTGTAAACAAAGGTTGTCATCATCAAAAAAGGGGAGATTGTTAGTCCCTGAGAAGTTGGTTTTGATGACAACAACCTTAGAATAAGATTATAAAATATAAATACTAACAATATTGTTTAGATATATATGTGTATACTGGATATATATACAGGTACCAAAGAATGAAGACTGTACAATATAGAGATCCAAGAACTGATAAACTCAAGATCGAAGATATCAAGATTCAAGACTCATGAGTATCAAGATTATCAAGAGTTCAAGATTTCAATATAAGTAATTTAGTTAGGAATTTTGTTAAAACTCCTAGAAAAGCACTGACATCTTAAAATCCATTTTATTCGTGGAATGGAATCCATTTCGAGCCCGTTAAAGGGATGGAACCCTAAGTAGGATGGAACCTACGAAAAATCTAGTGGAACATTGTTTTGTATCCACTAACTTTTATTCAAATGTTTTACAAAATTATATCTTGTTTTCAAAATGATTTCAAAATCTTCTTTTTTAAATCAAAAACATCCATCCTGGTTTTAAAATACTTTTAGCCTCAAAGTAATCTTTATATATCAAATTATCCTTGTTTTCAAACTATCTTTTAATTATAATATATTTAACTTTTAATATTTATACTTAGATTTAAATATAAAATTATAGTAAAATTTTATATATACTAAAATATTATTCTCTATACTTATTTATGTATTTAAACCATAGTTAAGTATATTTATAAAGTTTAAAATAGTTTTAATACAAGATAGAAGTTATTTTCAAAGAAAAACAAATTACCAAAAATAACTTATGCCCGTCGACAACCCCAAGGAACCCTTGTCGACAAGGTGACAGTTAATTTCAAAAGTTTAAATTTCAAAGGAAGTGTCTATTCGTCATATTCTTTCACGAATGGACATGGCTATTGTTCTACTATAAATAAGGGCAGTCTTAAACGAATTTATATTCATATATTCTCTGATTTTACTCCTCTTCTTCTTCCATATTTCTTTATATACATTTTTACCATTACTATACCGAAATCACCATTGAATCTAACTAGATCATCTCTGCTTTGATTCTCTATCACTATCCCAAAAAGATCCCAGTGCTATTTAGAGTTATAGACTTCTTTGTAATCAATCAAGCGAGAAAAGGTGTGATTGTAGCCTGGAAAATCAATCAGGTGAACTTGTTGCCCGTAAATCAAGTATCTCTACCCAGAGGATTGTGAATCTAGAGCGGTGTACCTCGTGGCCTTAAAATCGAGGGTGTAATTGTATGAATTGATTTTGAAAGGAAATCCATACTTGCGTTGTGGGAATGGATGTAGGGTAACTCCGAACCAGTATAAAATTCGATATGTTCTTTCCTTTATTGGTTTTACTTTATATCTGCATCTATGTTTGGTTATGTAATCATATCTATGTCTGAATATTGCATACATTTGTGTTCAAGTTAATATAAACTCAAAAAGAATTAGTAATTCCTTAAAACACTTTTCATCCCCCTCTAGTGTTAATTCTAGCCTTAAGATCCGTAATCCACATTTCTCACATTTATGTCTCGTCATTCAAAGAAGTCATTACCTTTCGAAATGGATAAGGAAGTCGGAGCAAAGACATCTGACTCTATAACAACCCTTTTGAAAGCATAATAAGCCTTTCGGGACGGCCGGAGCAAATGCTTAATACCTTCCGACGGTATCAAAAGGTATAAGGTAAAGGCAGTGTCCATAAGTCAACTAAAGACAACCTTCCAACAATGAAAGCACGGCTCTTAGCGGTAATCGAATAAGTTGAGCTACCATCCGACAAAATTGGAGGGTTCATAATACCTCATAAAAGACCAACCCTTCGGGAAAGACGAAGGGTTCATGAATACATTAGGAAGTACAAACTCTTTGGCGACATTCAAAGGCTCGTGATGAGGAACACCAAAAAACCCTCTCGACAAGACTGAAAGGTTTACAACTGTATATAAGAAGCAACCTTCCGCCCCTGGCGAAGGCATAAGGGCAAGGGGTGGGCCACTTGCATCTATAAATAGGACCCAAGGGTCCAGTCTTGGGGACCGATCTCATCTTACTCTGCTCTCGTTCGACCACTATTTTTTCCACTTATTACTATGTAACCTAATTTAGTAATCTAATTAGGGATTGGGTTCCTGAATTTTGTATCAAATCTCATCATGAGTTAATAAAGAAAATTATGGTCAGTGAACGGCTCAAAATTGGGGGATAATAATGATTAGGCATTAGTCAAATCATATATGATTTATTTCTTATCTTCGTTGTCTATTTTGAGTATATATTGAGGGATCCTCTTTAAACATATCTACGAGTCTTGTTCCGTTTTCTTGGTTCTAGTTAAAGAAGGGAATCTGATTCATAGAGTAATCTGCAATGTGATCCTATGGCAAATTAAATCAGCTCTTATTTTTGTCTAAACATGTTTGAATGATGCATTCCTTTTGAAAGTTTTCATAGGGAATACATCAATTTAGGAAGCCAAAAGCATCAAAAGGATGTAAACAGAATGACATCTCCTTTCTATAATACCGAAAGGTTTGTAACCTTGCGGCAAGGATGGAAAAGATGTGAAACATTGATTGATCTTTTGGTTTCTAAAGAGGATGAAATTCGATGAAATAATGATGCTAAAGGTTATGCAGTCATAGCAACCTAATCGAAGGGTTTAGATGGCTTCTTGAACCTTTCGATTAAGACGGAAGGTTTAATGATCCTACCATCCCAATCAACCGGCAAGGATTAAATAATGTCTAAACCCTTCAGTATGGTTGGAAGGTTAACCTATTTTCCATTCAGTTCCGTAAAAAAGATAAATAATCTTTAAAACCTTTCGGTATTAATCGTCCCATGTCAAGATTAGAACTAAGACATCAAAACCTTCCGCTTAGTTATTTTGTCCAAAAATGTGAATTCACTCAACCGTAGAGTTGAGCCCATGAAAAACAATTCAGTTAAAGCATTGGGAATTTTGACAATATTTCTTGTTATCATTTTTGGCGCTAGAATGAGGACTCAAACCTCCGACCTATAAAACTAATTGTAAAAATTTGGTCTGTTACAATAAAAATGAAGTCAAGAAGACCTCCTACCATCAGCAAGAGGATTATGCATGCTACTATATTAGAGGAAAACGTATCACCATCTTTTAACCCTGGGAACAGGGAAGAGTGGCAATCTTCCATCCCACCTCAATCAACTCCACCTCCAGCTCAGGTCTAGCTGTCTCCACAACTGGCTTCGAATCAAAATCTCCAGTCAGAAGAACACACTGCTAAAATCACATATCTAGAACAAAAAAATGGAAAAGATGAAAGATCTTCTGAACGAAGTGTTATCGCACCGAACATCTATGAAAGCTGCTACGACGGGTGAAGAAGTTGAATCTCCAAGAAGGAATCTGAAAATCAACACAGCTGCTGCAAAAAAATGAAGTTAATGCTTCTTTATCTAAATAAAAGGATTGCCGTCCGCTGAAGGCAAATTATCAAGGAAGAGTACAAGCAGAAGACAAAGATTGTTCTGCAAGTTCAACTATGGCTACTAACCTAATAAAAGGAACTATCTGAACAATGGCGCCTACCTTAGGGATGTAGCGGAAAAGGCCGTGAAAGACCTATTAAATATCAAGTGTACGCAAACTGAAGGTAAAAGAGTAAACGACAATGAAAGGGTCGCCCCTTTTATTGACGAAATTATGTCAGCACCGATACTACCTCATGTAAAGGTCCGAACCATGAAATTTGATTGGACAACCGACCTGGATGACCATTTGATGGCATTTGATAGCCAGATGGATTTATACAATGCTTCTGGTGCTGTTAGGTGTTGGCTTTTTTTGGTCACACTACAAGGAGCTGCTACTAAATGGTACCAATAATATCGAGAGAACATGCTATATTCCTAGAAGCAATTCTCGTGCGAGTTCTTTGCTCAGTTTTTCATATGCAAAGATCCCTCTATTGATTATACTGTACTTGTAACATCAGACAAAACCATGGAGAATCGTTAGGAGATTATCTGAAGAGGTTCAACACTGAAGCTTTGAAAGCCAAAGGTATGAATGATAGAGGCAAGATCATTATCGTTCACTCTGCTTTGACAATCAATTCCCCTTTCTATAAAGAGCTGTTTATCCATGGATTCCGAGATCTACAAGACTTCGATTTCCAAGCTGAAAATTTTATTCAAACGGATTAATTGTATTGCTCAAAGAAGAAATTCAATCTCAAGTAGGATAGTGGTAAATTCGGCCCAGAAAGGATTCCTAAACGAGCTAGATGGGAGGATGCTAATACTAATGCAGTGGCGTTAAATCGTCTAATTTCTTACATCTGTGCAATGACCCAAGATAAGGTCAACCTCCCTAGTTCATTTAAAGCACGAAATTACCCTGAACAGAAGAGGAGACAAATACTGTGCTTACCACAAGGCGAGTGGCCACAGAATCAACGATTGTAAGGTACTGGCTGGGTTAATTCAGAAGTTAATTCGATAAGGGCAGTTAAAGGAGTTCTTGAAGAATCCACAACAAACTTTCCCGTCAGACACTAAAGCAAGGAAGCCTACAGGTAATTCCATGAATGTGATCGAGGTAAAGGACCCACTAAGCCTAAGTCCAACCCAGAACAAGATTGATGTCATATATGGAGGACCACATCCCACCAGTAGAAGTCAAAGTGCCCGAAATAAATACATTCGAGAAACCAGCAAAGGTGTATTTTCAATAAAGGAGGAGCCGCCACTTAAAAGCCCAAAGCACAACATCAATATGCATGCACTGGTGATCATTCCACAAAAATTAAGAAGGGGTATCCATCATCCCCACAATGATCCATTAATGCTTGCAGCTCAGTTAGGGTCCTCGGTAGTCCCGAAAATCTTGGTTGATGCAGGAAGTGCTGTGAATGTGATATTTCTTCATGCATTTGATCAAATAGGAATTTCCAAGGACAAGCTTGAACCAAGTCCCGAGCCTATCTTCGGGTTCAACAGTAAAAGGACAACTCCACTTGGGAAAGTGAAGCTTTTGGTCCAACTGGGACTCCCCCGTGCTCCCGAATCTTTGAAACAACCTTTGTATTCATAGATCAGCCATCACTCTACATTGCCATCTTTTGACGGCAGGCACTAGACGAGGTGGATGCATTTGTCTCGCCAAAATATCTAATGCACAATTTCCTCACTAAAAGCGGCGGGGGCACTATCCAAGGCAAGCAATTCGCATCACGAGACATGTATTTTGCAACTCTAGAGAAATATAACAGGCAATTCACTTGTTACTTTGATCCTTCCCTTTCTTTACAGCCTTCAAAAGATGGATTTCTACATCCATCATTCGAAGCAAAAAAAAATCTAATAAATCTAACAAACGTATTGCTACAAGGTGTTTTGCAGTTTACGAGAAGAGAAAGAGAATGATTCCAACTCAATAGAGGAAAGTGAAGTCGTACAGAGTTAGATCGTCGAAGAGAGGTGGAAAGAGTTAAGCCAGTTGAAGAAACCAAAGAAGTTCCAATAGATTTCGTTGATTCTGCTAAAATAGTCAGGGTAGGAAAGAATCTTGAAGAGCACTTAAAGTCAAGATTGACAGAATTTTTAAAGACAATAAGGATGCTTTTGCTTGGACCCACTTTGACATGGTTGGAATTAGTCCTACGGTCACGAGCCATGCCTTGAATATCAATCTAGACATTCCTCCGATTAGGCAAATGTAAAGACAATTTGATATGGTTAGGAACAACACCCTAAAGGAAGAAATCAAGAAATTAAAAAAAATGGGTTTATCCGAGAAGTCCGATACCCAAATGGTTGGCAAATCCGGTTTTGGTAAAGAAATCTAACAGGAAATGGCGAACTTGCATGAATCACATGGATTTGAATAAAGCTTGTCCAAAGGATTGTTACCCACTGCCAAGGATAGATCAATTGGTCGATTCCACCAGTGGGCATAAGCTGCTCTCCCTGATGGATGCATATTCTGGGTACAAGCAGATCCCTATGTTAAAACTTGATGAGGAGCATACTAGCTTTATTATAGATGAGGGAACGTCTTATTATAGAGTGATTCCATTTGGATCAAAGAATGCTGGGGCAACTTATTAAAGATTAGCTAACCGAATGTTTAAAGAGAAAATTGGGAGGAAGATGGAAGTTTATGTGGACGATATGTTGGTAAAATCTCATGAGGCGGAAGATCACCTTGAAGATTTGGACGAATTGTTTAAAGTGCTTCGCAAGCATCAAATGAAACTCAATCCCTAAAAACGCAAATTTGGAGTCCATTCAGGAAAATTTCTTGGCTATATTGTGAGTGCACAAGGAATTGAGGCCAGCCCAAACCAGATTGAGGCTATTAAGGGTATAGCAGAACCTGGGAAAAATAAATATGTTATGAGTTTGAATGAAAAAGTGGCGGCACTAAGCAGGTTTATATCAAAGACCGCTGATAAGTGCATACCATTCTTCGAGGTGATAAAGAAGAAGAAATTTGTTGAATGGAACGAAGATTACAAAAAGGCATTCCAAGAATTGAAGCTGAAGGAGAGGATCTATTCTTGTATATGGAAATTTCCAAACATGCAGTGAGCTCGGTATTGATCAGAAATGACAAGGGACTACAACTACTAGTTTATTATGTAAGCAAAAGATTAAAGGACGCCGAAATCTCATTGAGAAGCTGATATACTGTTTAATTTTGACAGGTCGAGAATTAAGACCTTATTTCCAAGCGTACCCGGTGAAGGTATTGACCAACTTTCAATTAAACAAGTCTTTGGTAAGCTCGAGACTTCTGGAAGATTAATTAAGCGGCCTATTGAGCCAAGTCAGTATGCTATAGCTTATCAGCCTAGAACGGCGATAAAAGGGCAAGCTTGAGCTGATTTCATTAACGAGTGTACATGGTTCATCTCGGAACAATCCGAAAAGGAAATGATGTAAAACCCAAGTGGTAATTATTTGTGGATGGCGCCTTAAATAAGCAAGGGGCCGCAGCAGGAAATGTGATAATCACCCAGATAGGCATAAATTACACTATGCCATGACATTAGGGTTCTCAGCAACTAACAATGTGGCAGAGTATGAATCCATGGTTGCATGATTAACCCTTGCTTTGCAACTTAAAATCCAGATGATTTGGGTATTCAGAGATTCTCAATTGATGGTTAACCAAATCAAACAGGTATATCAAACCAAGGATCTTAAACTTAATCAGTATGTGAAGAAAGTTTTAAAGATGCTCGCACTTTTTGATGATTTTTTTGTATATCAAATACTAAGAGGAGACAACTCTCAAACAGATTCACTGGCTAAGTTGGCAAGCTTAAGAGGAACCCCCGAAACTCGAATTGTACCTGTAGGATTTCAAGCCAATCCAAGCATTGAGGAAAACAAACAAGAGAAAACGACGGAACTATTAATGTTGGTTCGATCATAAGCCTTGACACCAGCGAAAGGGATAGATGAGGAGATACCAAATAAAGAACACATATCTCCAATAGCGGAGGAATATTATGAAAACATTTGGATGGCTCTGATTATGAATTACATTGTCAATGGAACATTGCTAGTAGATAAAATAGAAGCGCGAAAACTAAAAGGCAAGCTCAGAGCTTTACCATCATGGATGGAATTCATAAGAAAAGATATGCCCTTCCCTATTTACAATGTGTGAAACCGAAAAGCGGATTGAGAATATTAAAGGAAGCACACGAAGGGTTTTGTATGGATCACTCTAACGGAATAAAACTAACCAAAAAGATAATAAGGCAATGGTTTTACTGGCCACTCTTGACTAACCAAGCAATTAATATGTTAAAAGGTGTGAAAAGTATCGATGTTATTCGAAGATACCGCGTCTCCCACCAAGTTAATTAACCCCTATTACTACTCCATGGCCATTTGAGGTTTGGGGAATTGATTTAATCGGATCACTTCTAATTTCCAAGGGAGGAGTGAAATATGTTGTGGTGGAAATAAATTACTTTACAAAATGGGTTAAAGCGTAACAACTTTCGAAAATTACCTCTGGGAAAGTGCTAGGGTTTATCATCAGAAACATTGTCACAAGATTAGGGATACCTATAAGGTAATATCCGACAACGGAATCCAATTCGAAAGTGAAGAATTTCCATGATTTTTCAACAAGAAAGGAATCATAAAAAGCTTCTCTTCAATCGCTTATCCAAAGGCTGATGAAGCCGTAAAAGCTACAAAAAAATAAATAAAGACGATCTTGATACAGAGGCTGAACAAGGCAAAAGAGAATTGGGTAGAGGAATTAGCCCTAATTCTATGAGCATATAAAACGTCAACTAGAACTGCAATGGTTCATACCCCATATTCTCTAACATATAGATGTGAAGCAATGCTACCTGTAGAGATTGGGGTACCTTCTCATAGAAGGATTGCCTATGCCTTTTACCCAAACCAAGAATTGAGAAAGGAATCACTTGACCTAATTAATGGATTAAGAGATGAAGCAGCCTTGAGAACGGTTGAATATCAAAGGAGGATATCGAAATATTTCAACTCAAAAGTAAAATCTAGGTCATTCATACAAGGAGATTTAGTACATCGAAGGGTAATAGCTAATATAAGAATCCCATCGGATGGGCCATCGGGACCAAATTAGGAAGGTCCATCGATAATCTTCAAAGAAATTCCCTCGAGAGCATACAAGCTATGCTACCCTAATGGAAATATGTTACCAGGAACCTGGGACGTGGAACATTTAAGACCATATTTTCCGACTTGGAATGAATAATGCATTTCCAAGAATGTCCCTGCTATGATTTTTTAAGAAAAGTCTACATGGTCGGCAGTGAAATCCTCCTTAAAAAACTTGGACTACCTAAGACGGTAGGCTACCAATAATGGTAGAAAGCCCTTGGTCGCACCAAGAAGGCCAAGCCAAGGCACCTCCTAGAGGGAGGGCATAAGCCTTTATCGATGCCAAAACAAGAAATGGCCAGGTTAAAGCAGCACAAGCCCTTGTCTTCGTCAAGCTATGGCCAGGATAAG
Source organism: Allium cepa (assembly GCA_030765085.1). Lineage (NCBI taxonomy): Eukaryota > Viridiplantae > Streptophyta > Magnoliopsida > Asparagales > Amaryllidaceae > Allium > Allium cepa. The sequence goes on along the minus strand of CM060938.1, from coordinate 394,777,867 downwards.
GCACCTCCTGGAGGAAGAACGGATAATCCCTTGGTCCCGGCATGTTATGGCCTAGCCAAGGTTCCGAACAAACCCTTAACCGCGTCACGTTATAGACGGGTTAAGACGCCTCCTCGAGGGAGCTCGGGTAAGTCCTCGGGCCTTGCTTCAGAGAAATCTAGCCAAGCGCACCGGAAAACAAAATGAAATGTTCGGCGGACTAAGAAAAGTTCATGCCTGAAATAGGCACCGCTAGAATTCGGCATCGCCTAAAAATGCAATCACCAAAAGGTCGGTGATGTCTAAGATGACAAATAGATTGAAATAGGCGCTGCTTAAATAAGCGCAAAATTGGATTGAAGAGTCCCTGCCTAAAATAGGCCATAAAAAATAATGAATGGACAAAGAAAACTCGGGCCCAAGAAAGAAAAAGCATGCGAAACTTCATCAAGGTTTGAAGACGACACATACGAAAAGAAAATTAGAGAAAAGTACTTGACTTCTTCTCGCAAACATTTACCAGAAATGGTATTCTGGTCTTCTGTCTTTGATTAGCATAGATGATCAGAAACGGTATTCTGGTCTTCTATCATTGATTACTAGATATGGTATTCTTGCCTTCTGTTATTAAATACCAGAGATGGTATTCTAGTCTTCTATTATCAATTAACAAAAATGGTGTTCTGGTCATCTATTACTGAAATTGGCATTCTGGATTTATATTATTAACTGCCGGAGGTGATATTCTGGTTTTCCATCATTAATTACCTAAAATGGCGTTCTGGAACTTTTATTATTAATCGTCAAAAAATGATGCCCCGATAATGGCATCCTGGGCTTCAATGGTTAATCACCTAAAATGATATCTTGAACTTCTTCTATTAGATATCTTAAATAGAGATCCGAATCGACTATTGCCCGCTACCAGAAATAACTTTCTAGGTTTCCATTATCAATGCCAAATCGGATTTTCTGGTCTTTAGTTACTCATTATTAGCCCGAAGAATGCAAGGACAGTTCGGTGATCCAGAAACCTTTGTCCTAAAGAAGAAAAGCCTTCTTTATACAAGGGGGGGCTAAATGTTAACCATAAAATATAAGTGGAGATAAAAGAAGGCAGTTCAGAGACCCTCCGCATAGGAAAAAACATCAGGAAAAAAAAACCCCTCCAACAATACCGAAAGGTTTATATAACAGTAATGAAGAAAAAGCACATGATAACTCCAGAGTGAAGCTTTCTCAAGCATGAAAGAAAAATTGCTAAGCGCCTCCTGAACCAAGTAGGGAAGTCATTGTGAAACCGTCCAATATAATACAGAAATCAGGGAAAAGAAGGTAGCTCCAAGACTTTTTGAATGAGTTGAAGGGATGTAGATAACAATTGGTAGTAACTTTTAACCTTTTGAAGGGGACAGAAGATTTCGTGTCTCGACATTCGAAAAAGTCATTACCTTTTGAAAAGGATAAGGAAGTCCAAGCAAAGACATCTGACTCTATAACAACCCTTCCATAGGTATAATAAGCCTGGGTCGGCCGGAGCACGTGTTTAATACCTTCCAACAGTATCGAAAGGTATAAGGTAACGATAGCATCCATAAGTTAATAACACAACCTTCCAACAACAAAAGCGTGGCTCTTGGCTGTAACGACCCGGAATTTTGGTCGTTAGATTTTGAACATTTAATTTATTTTAAATGTTGAAATTGAACTGTTAATTGTTTTTCAAATATGGAGATCTTGGATGAATCAATAAAAGGAGTTATAATTTCGAATATGGCAATTTAATCGGATATGGATAAACGGTGATTAATATTTGAAATTAGGATAATTTGTGAATCTGGGTGCATATAGTTATGGAAATGGTTTCTAAAATTTATTAAAAATCTACCTGAATTTGGATTTTAATATTGGATCTTTGGATGGAATCCAAAGTCGATAAGTTAAATTTGGGATATTTATATTAATTTAATAATGGAATTTAATATATAGCGATAATGCAAATAATCAGATTTTGATTTAAACTGAATAAGAATGATTTCAAATATGAATATAAATTCTATATGACTTATAATTAAGTTAGTAAAGCTTTTAAATTAAAATTTTAAATGATTTCGACAATTATGAAAATCGCTCGAATAAATCGACGAGTTAAATAGCCTTCCGAGGCACAGTCTCAGAATTCAACGAAACCAGTTCCATTGGATCCATAGTAGTGTATTATTATCGGATTTCAAATTACATAGCGTTTGGAGTTACGGTTTGTTTGTATGGGTGAGAAACGCCTTGAAATTAAAATTGAAATTTAATATTTAAATTCGATTCAAAAGGCTATCTTCCACATACGATCAAATTTAGCCTCCGAAACACGTTTCATTATGTTTGGAATATGGGTAAAACCTTATAAGCGCCAGACGGCATGTTTAGTTTGGTGTTCGTTTGAAAATTTTGTAAAATTTGAGCATATTAATAAAATAATATAAAATATGCGTATATAAGCACGTTTCAGGGAAACAATATTCTTCCTCTAGTCGTCGTTCTATTTCAAACCCATAGCCAAAAAGCATGGTGTCTTTTTCCTCAAAATCTCTCGATCCAAACTTTAATTTCGAAATCTTTCTAAAAGAAATTGTAGAGCATTGGAAGATCTACGCATCCAACGGTAGGTCTTGGTATCATCATTGATGGGAGCCTAAAAGCAGCTGTGAAGTTCGGTGGTTTGTACGTGTATTTCAAGTTGAGCGTGAGACCGAGCTTGATGAGATTTTGGTTGAAGGATGTAGGCGTAGTGGGATACGTCGTGAGGGTCTCCGATCGAGTTAGATGACACCGTGGTGGTCACAAATATTCACGAGAGGGTGGCGACGTGGGTTCGGCTAAACTGGAAGTGAACGCGATAGAGGAAGAGAACTGGTGGCCTTGATTTCGTAGTGGGCAACAGGGTCGGATTTGCATTCAGGTTAAAGTAATAATTAAAATGAAAACGGAAAATAATTTATAAATTTATCTTCAAAACTTTATAATATCATATCTTGGTCATACCTTGTCAGAATTCGACGAAACTGGCGGCGCCGAAATCGTAGCGGCGGGATCTACGATGCAGTGCAGATCTGGTATAACGACCCAATATTTTCAACCATTCGCATCAGCACATGTCAGACTTGAATTGCTCAAAATACCGCGTTGTAAATAAAATTTGGAAAATCTCAGAATATACAGTAAATAAATAATCACAGATCACGGATACAGAGTATTTAATAATGCATCGGAAGTAAAAGAGATAGTAGTTCATAAAGCTACTATATATATAAGATACATAAGAATTAAATAAGATACAACATAAGAGTAACAAGATACATCAGGTACAAATCAGAATACATCACTGGAATCACTGGATACTAGAAGCAACTCGATCTTCAAGTAAAGCTCCAATCCCGAAGGTGAATCTTGAATGCTAAATCACTTAGTCTGACTCGAGCGTAAAGCAAAATGAAAACACTCGGGTCAGGACATAGATACTTATGAACTGTAAGTAAACTCAAGTGAACCGTTAAAAAATGCATAAGTAACTTAAAGGATGCTTGGGATCGCCCATCCTTTAAGGATCCGTTAAACTATTTACTATGTAGTAATATTGCGCTATAATAATATCTACAACAAAATAAACTTACTCCAAAATAGTGTTAAGGAGTGACCCAATATTCCCCTTAACACGTAATAGTCCCAGTAGTCCATCCAGTATCAGCGTACCTCCATATTGGGAGGCTACCCTAAATACTCCATGGGATACGAGAGAAAAACAAACTCGTAAAAAGGCTCGAAATGGTAGGTGACACGGCACACAAGGCAATGCAGGGTAGATATGCCAATTACGCACACAGGACGGCGGTAACGTAGCAGCCACTACGCCCACCTTAGAACACACTCCCAATCAAAATCGAAGGATGGCCATCAAATCAACCACAAGTAAGAGTATAGTATCGAAGAAGTACGTCCGACCAGAGGAGCTACCCCTTTTGGACCGAGATCACTCCTGTTTTAGCCACCTTATGCCAACTCACGGGAGTTGGGTCCACGTAATATACCTCAAGAACGACGCCACCATCCTACTTCATTCTGGAATCTCCACCACGTATACGGTTGTTAAAGTGGTTTTCGGAGTTGGCAGAGAGTATGACAACTTCCGATCCCAGTCTCTTTAACAAACAATTGCTATTATAACAACGTGGTCATTTCAAAATAGTCTATACTTCAAAAAGATCAAATCATTTCATTTCAAAACTATATTCCTTTCAAATAGTTTATACTTTAAACCGAAACCATTTTATTTCAAAACTATATTCAAATCAATACGATATCATTTCCATTTCAAACATATATTCACCCTTCAAATCATAATGCTTTCAAAGTTATAACTCTTTTAAAACCAAAATACTCGAAATCATTACACTTTGAAAATCATAACATTTCGAAATCATACATTTGAAATCATGAAGCATTCCTTTAATTCTTTAGATTTTACAAATTTATCCAATTAAACCCAAATTTGAAATTTCCAAGTTAATTCAATTCCAACCATCAGTTTCAATTCAATTCAGTTTCCCAACAAACCATTTCAAATCTTATAAATTTCAAATACTGATTTGGTCCACAAAATAAACTATTCAATTTTTAATATATTTCAAAGCTTTAATATCCCACATTTCAAAACTAAATTTTATAATTTTATATATCTCAAATTTAACTTCATTATTACTTAGTTTTGAAATATTAATTTCATAAATCCAATATTATTCATACAAATATAACTTCAAATATCCATTTATCAAAATCCAATATCATTCCAAATTCATATTCTTTATCAAAATAAAGATTTTTTCATTCAAAACCATTTCAATCATTAAAATATCATGACCTTTCAAAACCCCATTATCAAATCATTATTTGAAATCAACTTCAAATATTTAAATTTAAAAATCTTTTAAAATCAAATATGTCATTTATTTACCATTTAACACATAACCAAGTAAACCTTGTTTAAATTGAAATTCAATTTAAATTCCTTAAAAATTCAAATTTAAATATTAAAATATATTCAAAACTCCTTAAATTTCACAAATAATCAATTCCAAAAGTTAAATCATTTAACACTTTAAAATATAACTCAAACAATATTAAAATTTATAATATTTCAAAACGTTGTCAAATTATAGCAACGACAACATTTATAAAGTGCTAACGTAGCTTATAGTTCTCAAAACAGTTTAGCTCAGGAACAACGGAATTTATAAAATGCCATAATAGATATTTAGTTATTTCAAACATAGTTAAAGTCAAAAACAACAGCACTTAAAAATGTTGTCATAAGACCACAACATTTTGGAAATGTTATTAAAAAAATTCCAGATGTTATTATAACTTCAGAAACATTAACGCTCAAATTTTTTGTTATTTTAAATTTATAAATCATATTTCTAGACTTCAAAATTTCACATTTAAATAATTTTAACATGTGGTTTATCACGACAAATTTTTTTAATTAAATATCCAATTAAAACTCAATTCATTTGTTAAGTCAAAATTCATTGTTTCTGAACTTATAAATTTAATAGAACTTAACATTTTTCTTCAAATATCATTTCAAACTTTAAATTTAATTTCCATTATTTATTTACATTTTAAAAATATAATTTAAAGTCAAAAATAACATTCACTTCAAATTTACATACTTAAATCCACAAATTCAAAACTTAATATTTAGCTTTCTCAAAACCATAAAATATATATTTTTAAATCAAAATTTCATACTTTTAAAAGAATACATATCTTAAGAAAAATCATTTAAAAATATACCACGGGGTCTGTATATAATTTTCTAACCTAGGTCAAGTGATACGGATATGTATCATTTTAATCCGCAGTTTAAAAAGAAAAACCATATACTTGAAATTTTATTTGTTTTCATAATAAAAGATAAAATTCAAAAATTCAAATTTTTAAATTTTAAATTTTAAACTCAAAGTTTGACCATATTGACCAAAATTCACATTTTTGGAAAATATTATATTTATTCATGTTTGGAATTATAATTCACATAAAAATCAAAATTTATATTTAAAATAATGAAATTTATCCATTTTAATAAATAAAATAAAGTTTTTATATCAGGAAATTCAATTTAAAATAATTAAAATATACAATTAGTATAATCACAAAATACATGGTTGTTACACTCTCCCCCACTCAAAACTTTTTGTCCCCGAAAAGGAATGAAGCACGAAAAAACACAAAAAAAGATAGAATGAAATAAGATTAAGACAAGATGACCGTAAGATTGAAATTATACCTGATAACTATTGTTATAGGTTAGTTTAACAATGTGGAGATGATCTTTCCCAGACCCTCTAGAATCAAGAACACAAGCACGGAAAGATCTTCTTGAATCTGATTCACCCTTTCAGCATGACCGACGGTCTGTGGATAGCAAGCGGTACTAAGATTCAGAATGAGTATCAAAGATTATTAAAGATTATAGAAAGATTTCTAAACAGACTGGTATAAGCAATAGCCTCCCTATTCTGTAGCAAGATAGGGAAATAAGGACAACCTAAAGATATTTTGAAAACAAAATAAGATGATAAATTTGAAACCATGAAAATTTCAACTTAAATTGAAAATTAATTTTACATAAATTAAATAAATCTTAACAATCTCTAATTTCATTATCTTATCATCCAATTAACTTAAATAAATAATCTCTAAAATCATGGATGTGAAAAATCATTTATTAACTCATAATGTACTCAATAAATTTAATTCTTCTATTCCTAATTAAAATTAAATTTATTCCGCTCAATATATTTTATCACCTATGTTAAATATATTTACACCTATTATAACTGCTTTAAATTTATTCTTAGTTCCTTTATCATCATTTTATATTGTAAATTATTCCATTACCCCTTTTCTACCACTGTTAATCTTTTAATAACTAAAATTTAAGTGTATAACATTTATTATAACCACTCAATTATAAAATCCTTTTATATTGTATATTATCCAATTACATATTCAACTTCTAAAAATTAAGGTAAGTCATATTGGAATGAAATTGTGTATTATACAAATAAAAATTTCCAATTCAATAATTTCAAGCTTAAATATTTATCCAAATCTTGAAATTATACTTAAAAATTATCTTTCAAGATAAAATTTAGGAATTAAATTTTCGATAAATTCCAAACAATTTAGAGATAAATAAATGCACATATACTATATGTATATATATCCATTCAAATTTAAATCATATATTAGCATATGTTATAAATCCAGTCTTATTTTAGAAATTCAAATCAATTAAATTTCCCAAAACAAAGCTATAGCAAGACTACAGAACGGTCTCTTCACTTCGAAACTCGAAAATGAATGTCGATGATACTGTAGTCATCGCCGAAGTTATTTTCCAACGAGAAAGAGAAGAGCACTAATTTTAAAATTTAAAATTCTTTGGAAACAAATTTCTATTCGAAAATACTTTAAATAGTATAACCTTTTAAAACCTTAAATACAAGGTTTGAAATCCATCGAAAATTAAATTCTCAAATTCTTGTTTAAATTCATCTTCCAAATAAATTTATAACACTGTTTTATAGTTCAATTATTTATATGTGAAACAAGAGATAATGATATATAAAATAAAATATTATTTCTTAACAACCAATTCAATAAAATCCAGAAAAATATTTATAATATAGTTACAAAATTTATTTCATTACTAAATTTAAAAAAAAAACATATGTGTCAGTTTGCTCTGTTCAAGTGTTTTGGAAATCTTATCGATAACGTTGATCAGAAGAATCGATCAGAAACTCAAATCAACATCAACAACTCAAACAACACAATATATAAAACATTTTAAATATTAGTTTACAAATACACTTCAAGAATGATTTGAAGATAAGTTGGAAACAAAGATGAGATGGTTAAATAACAGAATAGGAAGATGGATAAGCTTATATAAATCATGGGCAACCTTAATTGGGTCAACCAGGACTTAAATAATAAGATCAATGTGGATTTCTGAGGTAAATCTACATTCGGTCTTAAGAGGTAGAGTTAGGAATTATAAGAAGTACTAGCATCTAAACCAAGGATATAAAATCTCTGGTGAATCGATGCTGTTGTAAAGGAGTTTCACCCCTTTAAAAATCAATTTGAGATTGGCGAGACCGCCGACTCATTATAAAGATCATTCGAAGTGGAGTTATGGGATACTCCCGAGTCAAAAGAAGATGAATAGCGAGGGACATGAAATGGATTTGGAAACCGCAGGGAGCGTTCCAAAATTCAAAGGAATCGTGTCAAAAAGGAAGAGATTCAAACTCGAATGGAAGGGATTTTGTAAATACATTTACCATATATGTTGAGTTTGCCTAAAACCAAGCTCTGATACCACATTTAACGAGCCGATACTTTCAACCATTCGCATCCGCACATGTCGGACTTGAATTGCTCAAAATACCACGTTGTAAATAAAATTTGGCAAATCTCATAATATACAGTAAATAAATAATCATAGATCACGGACATAGAGTATTTAATAATGCAGCGAAAGTAAAAGAGATAGTAGTTCATGAAGCTACTATATATAAGATCCATTAGAGTTAAATAAGATACAACAGAAGAGTAACAGGATACATCAGGTACAAATCAGAATACATCACTGGAATCACTAGATACTGAAAGCAAACTAGATGGCTGGATCTTCAAGAAAAGCTCCTGTGATAACCCGAATTTTAAAATATCTGTAATTGGTAAATTAACTGAATTTAATTAGTAAGTTAAATAAACAATTCTGGTAATAAAAATATATACCTGAATAAGTATTGGTTTGATAATCCTCTTAGTATACTTATTTAAGTTGGCAAAATAGATATTTTCACACAAATAATAATGGTTGTTTATATTTATATATGGATATAAGAAGAATTTAAGTAGAAATATTATTATTTCCAAACAAAATGAATCTGTGTTTGTGTAAATGAAAATATTTGTGTAACTTGATTTCAAATTAGATTTTTAAATAGTATTTGAATTTAAATTTGGGATTCAAAGGATATATATATATATATATATATATATATCTTAAATAAAATTGGATTTCTTTTAAAATCTATTATATATGCTTTAGAGTTTGTTTTATATTATTTTCTTTTAGAAAATGTTATATATATATATATATACAATTAAGAAATGTTTGTATAAACTAGGAAATTAAATATAAATATATATATATATATATATGAGAGTTTATATATATAAAAAATTCATTATAAAATTTATTAACTCTAGGAAAATACACTTGTAAGTTAATGTATTCATGATTTAACAAATGTAAATCTAATGTTTCATGCAAATGACATTTCTATGTAAAATCAACAAGTGTCATTGTTTTTAGAAAATAAGAAAATAAAAGATAATTAAAATACTTACATTTCCACCCTTTCTCCTTTTTTTTACCTCTTTATCTTCATTATGAAAGGAAAAGAAAATCAAATGAAAACTGAAAACTGAAAACTGAAAAAAAGAAAAAAAGGAAGTAGAAGATAAATCAAACAACAACATCAAATTTTCAACCTGAGCAAATCTAATACTCAAGCTAACAAATTCAAGATCAAAATCCATTTCAAGGTTTCCAGTTGAAAGCATGCAAGTATTTTCCAGATCAGAACTTCTAAATCTCAAACTTTTATTCCAGATTCATACAAAATCCAGATTTTGGGCTCCTCTGTATTTTTCAGGAAGATAGGTGAGCAAACCTTCAGATTTTGGGCTCCTCTGTATTTTTCAGGAAGATAGGTGAGCAAACCTTCTACTTTTAATCTGTTACTGTTGTTTGGGAATAAATTAATCTCTTTTACCCTTTTATACTTGGTGTGATGTTTGTGATGATTGAAACATGTCTATACATTTGAAATAAGATATGCATGTTGGTTCCAAGCAAATGTGCCTCTGATTCTTTTCATCACAGTGTTGATAAACCTGTTTAGAAATGTATATCATCCAAATACAATCCAAGTTAGGTTCTGATCTCTAAAAACAAAATGTTTAGAACATTGTAAATTGAATTTTAAAAATAATTTTCAAGCAAAAATATCAGTAATATTCTGGAAAAATAAAAATATACAGTAAGAACTTATTAATATGTTACAAACCGATCGGTACAATTCTTTAATTTAATTACATAACTTGAAGTAGCTGGGAAGTTATGATTTTTGAAATCAAAACCATGATTTTATGTGAAGTATTCATCGAGACACCCACAGTTGAACAAATTTGGGAAATTTGTGAATCCTCAGTGTTTGCAAATGAATTAGAGTTTAGAATTTGTTTCAGAGATGCTGGAAGCATTGTAGCATATGAGAAAAATACAAGTTGAATTTTTACTTCTTCGTTGATGAAGATTTGAATCGATTTAGGGCTTGATGTTTTGGTTGGGTCGCTGTCAAAATTGAGGAAAAACCATCGTAGTTAGCACGTCGAGTTCACTTGGGTCAAGGGAAATCAAAGCGTGGTGATGTGGCGGAGCTAGGGACCGGGTTGCGAGATCTTCCGTGACCTGAGGCGACAGGTCGAAGGGAGTTTCCGATGAACTGTTTTGTTCAGAGGCAAGTCGAGTAGCTAAATTTTTGTTCTTGGTTCAAATCGTTGATCTTGGAAATTGATGGAGTTGAGGTAGTTGTAAGTGATGTGCCGGAGATTGTCGCGATGATCGGAATTGCTCCGATGAACTGTACATATGCACGCGTGTGTCTCTGTGCATCTGGAAATATGGTGGCTGGAGAAGACGGGATGTCTCGAAGTAAGTCCCATGGTTTCGCGGTTCTGGCTCGTATAAGCACTTGTGTGGGATTGTGTGGGTTGACAGTTAACCAATGTTTAAGTTTTTTTGAAAAAAGGACTAGTAGAAGAAGAAAGGGAGACTCGAAGTTGTGGGAAAGGTAGCTCGGGGAAGTTTGGTTTGGAACCCGAAGTTATTGAAGGATTAGGCTCGGGTATACTTTGTTGTTTGCAGGTTTTATAAGAACAGAAACCTATTCTGTTTTTAATGTTTAAAAGTAAAGTTTAAATGTAAAATAAAATTTGAACTAAGTTTAAAACCTGAGTGGAATCTGAATTCAATAGTTTGAATATTTTGTTGTTAAAATAATTTAAATTTTGAAATTTAAATTTAGTTTTAACAACTTTTAAAATATAAAGGAATATTGGTTTAAAATTTAAACTGGAAGTTTAAATTGTAAAATATAAGCTTGAAAATAAGTTTGAATCTGAGATTTAAAATCTGGAATTTGGTTTGAATTTCAGTTTTAAAATAAAATAAGTTTTTAAATTTAATTTGTTTTAACTATATTAGAAATAGTTGAATAATTTGAATTTTAAAATGAAGATGAAAAAAGTAAGTAAAGATTTAAGTTTAAATCTGGAATAAAGATTCAATCTGTATTTCAGTTTTGAAATTAAGGAAATTTTTGAATTTGAATTTGTTTTAAATAACTTAGAATGTTTATAGTGTAGGTATAAATTGATTTGAACTTTATATTCTTTTAAACTTATTTTATAAAATGGTTATTCTTTTAACATATGAGATAAAAGGTTTTGAATTGTCTTAAAATTAATTAATTAATAAATGGAAGTAATTAAGATTAATTACTGAATGATTAAAGTATAAATTAATTTGTGTAATTAATTCAAAGGTTAATTACTTAATGTGATTAAGTAATAATTAATCAAGTGTGATTAATTTAGAAGATAATTAAAGGACAATTAATATGTTTATTAAAGATAAATTAATTGGGTTATAAAGTGATGAAAGATGATTAATTAATTAAAGGGTTGTAATTAATTAATGGTTGTTTTAAAACAGGACTATGTGATTAATTCTCAAGTTATTAATTTAAATGGGTAATTAGTTGATGAAAAGAAATTAAAGAATAATTACTTAGTGGAAGTAATTAAGTGTTAATTATTTAGTGTAATTAATTAAAGAATCAATTAGGTGGTTAATTAATTAATGTAAGTAATTAAGAATAAGTAATTACTACGTAAATTAATTAAAGGCTAATTTCTAAATGTGATTAGAAGGATAATTAAGGAATGATTAATTAATGGATTGTAATTAATTTTTGTTAGGTAAGCAAGAATTAAGGAAATTAATTTGATTTAATTAGGAATGAGTGACTAATCAATCTTGCTTATGGATGATTGGTTGATATTTCTGGTATAAAATGTTAGTGACATGATATGTTTGTCTTGTATAGAGATTATGTGGTTACCTGTCGTTGACGAATTGCTATATTAAAAGTGATATCTTGTATTAAGGTTGAATTGTGTTTCACTTAATTAATGGGGGTGAAGATGGAACTTGAGTTCGAAGAGACCGGGGTCGGGTACTAGTAAATACCATAAACCACTTCGAGTTGTAATCTATAATAATTCTGTACAGATTTGGTATATGAAACAAATAAACTAGAATGGATGACTTAAGTGAACTGGACCATTTAATCTAAGTAGGATACTTAGAAATTGATGAGTATAATAAGTGTTGTCTATACCAAACCTGTGAATTTGTTAAATTATTATAAGTTACCCCGGGTTTTTAATAAGTTATTATTTTGGTGTATTTCATGTTAGATGGGTTTACGCACGCTGGTTTCCAGCCTGACCCGGGTGTTACTGTGACGACCCGGAATTTTGAGCAATATCAATTTAATAATCTTTGATAATAATTAAATTGATTTGATCATTTTACATTATAAATTGACAAGTTAAATTTATTTTAAAGATAAATGATAATAAATTGTTAATATCTATCAATAAGTTTCTTGACTATATGAATTGGCAAGATTAAATTCTTTTGAAATTTATAATAATCTGATTTGGAATTATTTATTTTGGTAAATAAGAAGTTTTAATGTAATAAAACTTTGTATTCAAATTATGATATATATGAATGTATATATTGTGATTTGATATTTGTTTTTAAAATTTAATTTGGAAATTAATAAATTTAAGGTTTGAATGTTCTATTTGAAATGTGTATATATTTGTATATATATATTTGAAATAGGAATTGCATTAATTTGAATTTAATAATAGTTTTCAAACTAGGATATATTTAGTTTTGAATTAAAAATGTAAATTACTTGATTTCATATGAATATTTATTAAAGTATAAGTGTGTACATTTTATATTACATAAATACATTTAATAAATTGTTAAAGATAAATAAGATTTAAAAGAAAACATTAACAAAATATATAAATAATACTTATATAACATATGTAAGGATATTAATTTACATTAAAGACATTTGTAAATTATTAGGCATAGGTGTAAGTAAATTAGATCTTGAAGGTGACAAATGTCATTTTCTTTAATAATTATTTAAAATTAAATTGTAGATAGAGATAGTTTACTTCCAGCTAAAAACATTTTTTTTTCTCTTCAAACTTAAAACTGAATACAAAAGGAAAATACAAAGATCATAAAAGTACAAATCAAATCAAAGTTCAAATAACCAAAATCTGTAAATCTGAAACAAGAAGGAGTTGAGAGGCATTTGCAAATCTGGAAAATCAACATGCAATACTGGAATCAAGAAGTAAAACATTATCATACAGATGGAATTCACAAGCATACAAATTTATTCAAGCAATTCAAGATTAAAATCAACATGCAGTGAATTCAAATGCCTGGAAACAATCATGCAGATCTTCTCTCTGTTTTCTGGAAATTTTCAGGTGAGTGAATGGAACTTTTAAAAAAAACAGTTTAATTCTTGAATTCACCTATTTTTATGAGTAAATAACTTGATGCTATCTGCAATGTTTGAATTTAAATTTGATGCATGTGTGGATATGATGATTTGTTCTCTGTTTTCTGTTTTATGTCAAAGTGAGTAAATGAATTTTTGAAAACAGACTTGAAGCATGGATTTCATTTTATTACTGTAAATAAATAAGCATTAGGATTAAAATCTTCAACATGCATACTGGAAATGAATCATCACTTCAACATGCAAAGGAATTGCAAACCAGGAAAACATATTGTTTCTGTTTTCTGCAGAACTAAACAAGTGAGTAGATGAATTCTAAAAAAAAAAAAAATAGTTTATTCTACATTTCATTTAGTTATGTGTAGGAATCTATGATGATATACCCAAATTCTTGGATTTAAAATGGATGCATGCCTATCTGTTTTCATTTGATGATCTATATAGTAAAGTATATATATACTGTATTATCAAAACAGTATAAACTTTCATGATAAATTCAATATCTTATTGTTGAATTAGATTTGGCATTCGATTTGTAAACAAAGGTTGTTTGGAAACAAGAAATCTATCATCTAAAAATACTTGTAAGTTTTAAAAGTAAATAATTAGTATTCTTTTTAAATTTTACAGTAAAATATAAAAATTGGGACAGAATTCAATGGATTCAATTTAAAGTTTTGATTTCATAAATGGATTGTAAGTGGAAAATGATGATTTTAGAAGCTGGAATCACAATTTTTAATGGAGTAATTTGTGAGTAATTTGGGATTTAATGATTTGGGAACTTTTGCCAAATCACGGCAAACTACGGCGAGGTTGACATCGCAGTTGAACTCGGAGATGGAGTAGACTTCTATGAGCACACGAAAAATGGTCCATGAATTTTCTGTTGAGCGTGATGGCCGTGATTCGATCATATAGGGTTTATCACTTGTTTTTTTTGCCGTTGTGTTCATCTTGACCTCGCGACTTCGTGGGTGTTCTGGAGGCTATCGCGAGGGGTTAGAAAGTTGATGGGAAGTGAGATGAAGCCACGGTGGTGAAGGCGTGGTCTACGGTGAAGGGGATGGTCGGCGTTGATAGTTTTTTTGGCTGCTGTGTTTTGAATTTGATGGGTTCGAGCGTGATATTTTCGTGTGTGATTCGAATTTGATTTCTGGGTTGAGCATTGGAATGGAGGGGTTGAACGTGACTTGTGGTGGTCGGAATAGTGGTCGTTGGCGATGGGGAACTCGGTGCACGTTGCACGGTGGGGTGGTATCAGTTGCTGTTGGGTTGAATGGGAGAAGATGGTGAAGAACTCGAAGCAGGCACCGTGTTTTGTGATGTGGAACTCGAAGCAAAGGGTAGGCAGGGGAGACTCGTGATGTTACTGGGTGTTTTGTTGGGTTACTCGAGTTAAAGCTTGGTTACTCGAGTATTTAAATATCCAGACTTTAGGACTTGATGTTTAAGTTGTAACTCAAAGAATTTGTTTTTAGGAATAAGGTTTTTAAACGAAATGGGTTAAACAAGTTTCAGATTAAATTTGTTTTCAAAGTTATGTCTTAAAAACACGATTATATATATATTTTAAATATGGAAATTTTAAAATAAAATAGGTGGGTTTGAAATAAAGTTTATGTTAAACTTTATTTAAATAAATTTGGAAAAGATTTAAAGATTTAAAAGTTCAATTTAAAATATGTTTAAATTATAATTGATTTCTAAATATTATATTATTTTAAATAAAGTTTAATGATTTAGAATTTGATAATCAATTGTAATAAAGATTATCTTTAATTATTTTGAATTTTGATTTAATTAAAGATAATTAAGTTTAGAAAGATAATTAAGATAATTAGATTTTTAACTGATGAAGGTTATTGGTTAATATAACAATTTAATTAAGACAATGTTTTCTTAATTAAGAATTTTATAATTTTAAAAGTTAAGAATCATTTAATTAATTTTAAATGATTTAGTTAAATAGTTAATTAAATAATAAATTTGTGATTAATTAAGATAATCACTTATGAGTTAATTTAATGTAATTACTGGGAAAGTAATTAAGTAATTAAGTGATTAATTACAAGAGGTCATTAAGTAAAGGATAATCACTTTATTAAAAGTAATTATGTAAATGTGATTAAGAGTTAATCACTTTAGTTATTAATTAAAGAATTAATTAATAATTGATTAAAGGTTTAAATTATTTGATTAATGATTAATTAATTGAAGTATTAAGAGTAATTAATTAAGTCCTTAATTACTTGTTAAAGTAATTAATTAAGATAGAATTTAATTAATGATATAATCATTAATTAATGGAAATAATTAATTAATTGTTAATTAATAATTTAAGAGCAATTAATTTATAATTTAGTTTTAATTACTAAATGTAATTAAAGTAATTAATCAAAGGTGATTAATTAAAAGTAATTAATTAAGTATGATTAATTAAAAGTAATTAATCAATGTGATTAATTAAAAATGATTAATCAAGTGTAATTGATTAAAGGTAATTAAGGAATAATTATCAGAATAATTAGAGAATAATTAATCAAGGTTGATTAATTTAGAAGTAATTAAGAGGTAATTACTTAATTTAATTTGGAAGTAATTAATCAGGATGATTAATTAATTTGGAAATTAAGTAATAATTACTTATAGTAATTAAGTGATAATTAATCAAGGAAGATTAATTGAGTTGGGTAATTAAGCGATGTTTGTTAATTAATTTGTAATTAATTAATGAATGAGAAGTTGGATTGAAGATAATCCAAGTGTTTAATTAAGGATTAATTTAATTTAAGGATTAATTAAATTAATCAAGGTTGAATCAAATTTGTTTATGAATGGTTAATGATTGGATGATTTATATATCATTGGATGAGTTAATGATATTGGATGTTGTTGGATGATATTGATTGATGGATGATGATATGTATATGCTATATCTGAATGTGATATATATATGCTGCTTTGTGATATGTATAGATGCATGTGATAATAGATGCTCATCTATTTGTGTTGTGAATACATCCATTTATATTTCTAAGTATCTATTGTTTAAATCCCTTAAGTACAACTTGGACATTAAAATGGCGTTTGGTTTCGATGAGACCGGGATCGGGTTTCCATATTTGGAATCCGAAAACCACATCGATTCCAATTAAACGTTAGGTCGTTAATCCAAGTGGAGCAAGTGAAGACTCGAGGTGTAAGGGCTATACGTCAGTATAACTCTGTGGGTGATTCCGTAATGAGTTTGACGGAATAGTGCTTATAGATTCGAGATGGTGAATCAGAGTGCAAGGGCTATGGTCGTTGACTCTGAGGGTGATTCCAAAATGAGTGCAACGAGATAGTGCCTTCGGTTTCGTTCGAACCCGGAACGGACTTGTATGGATTGAATGCTTTCAGCACATTGTCAGGCGGACGATGAGCATTCTAAGTGATATGTCCTATAAAGGTAATCGCAGCCTCAAGCCTCATCAACCGGGAATGGCTAAAACAGGGGAGGTGCAGCAAGGCTTCGTGGGTCGCGCCCACTGGAGGGCAAGATACATCCCTGTCTAGAGGTCCCTTTATATTTCGGCTTTGTGGGCGGTTGGAACTGCAGCCAACTGCGGGGTGGTCTTGTTCGGGACTGTTCAGTAAGGAATGGTCCCGGTCTTGTGTTGCAGGGGATGAAGGGAGTAATCCTCGGTACGGTGATCTAGGCCACGTACTGTGACGGGCGGTACCCCAGTAGCCCTGCCATTGTTGGAAACCCATTTTCCCTACGAGACCCTACGGTTTTGTTTGTATTACCCACTTTTGTGGCTAGTAGCTGGAATTTAATCATGTAACAATTTCGGCTATTTCATATTTATTTGAAAACCCTAGACACTATTATAATATCACTGGATTTCCTATTAAATGTTTTGGTTAGCGTAAGGTAAAAACTTTTCCATGTTTATGTGTGGGAAGTCTTACGTGATACCTTTTGTTTTCAAAGGATTTTCTAAAGTTAAGCAATCTTAAACCGTTTACTCACACCAGACCCCTGTCTGACCCGAGTGTTTATTTTCTGTTTTATTAAACTCTTGGGTACTCATATTATATATGAGTAGTCAAGTGATTCAGGTTATCTCTTGACGTTCTGGAGGAGCTTTGGAGCAGGAGGCTTCAGCGTGTAGATATATGGTTAGAGTTTCCGCTGTGTGTTATTCTGTGTTGTATTCTATGTTGATGTCTTGTATTGTATTAGACAGAATGTTATAACTGTCTATATTGAGATGTTTAGTTATGTACTCTGATGTATATGAACTATGTATATGTTCTATATTATATTTAAATCGTTCCGCTGTGAGATTCTGATGTGTTGTTTTCTCTTTCTTCTCTTTCTTTTCTTCTTCTATCCCTTTCTTTCTTAATTAGTGATGCGATTTTCCGGGAGTGGAAAGTTAGGACGTCACAGTTGGTATCAGAGCATTAGGTTGAGTGAATACCTAGGCTCTGGAGTGGTGTCTATCTTGAGAGAGCGTACTTGTAATTTTTATATAAATATATATATTTATATAACTACCTAATCTGTTGGGTTATCTGTTTGGATTTTCCAACATAGGCTATAAAGGTAGATAGGTAGAAGTGTGTGGAACACGACTACCACTTTTGGTTGAGACTCATATGTTGTAGTTGGAGGTGTTTATCGAGATTGTAGACCTAATACTGTCTCGAATAAGTTTGGTGGATTGTAGAAAGGATTTCTTTGAGTCCAAAGGAAGTCTTTTTCAAGAATTGAAGTATATTCTTGAAGTGTGGGGTTGATTTGCTCTCTAGTGAGCGGGATTTCCAAGAGTTGAGTTGTCCGCTGAGCAGAAGCAAGTGATGGTGTCTTGATAGCTTCAAGAAGGAACAGCTGTGAGATGGGATGCAGTATCCATAGATGGTTCTGAAGATGTTTCTTTTGGAGCCAGATTTAGATGGTGTTGGAAGAGCATTGATGTCTATTGCAACGAAGATTCAGATGTTCTGAGATTCTCTGGATCTCAAGTAAGGGTATCTTATTTTTATTGAAGTTTGAGACTAAGGTCGATGAGTTATCTCATTTCGGACATGGTCTCATTTGTTTTCTTAAGAAGATAAGTGGTTGGTGTTTAGTTTGGAGCCGAGTTTCTTGAGGAGACGTCTACTCGTCTCAAGGATGTTTTAGAGGAATTGGATGTTAATTTTGAGTTTCAAGAAGCTTTTGGTTAAGGAAGACCTTTGGTTTAGCTGTATCATTGAAGTGAAGTTTGGAAGCAGCAGTGTGGATCTGTTTCTTCGATGATTCAGTAATCTTTGGGATTCTACTATCAGCAGACCCGGCAGATAGTGAAAGCTTATTTTTCTTTGGGAAGGCTCAGCAGAGCGGGATATTTGTTGGAAGTGATCTATCAGTTTCTGATAGGTGAGCCATTCTTGAAGATTGGTCTTGGAAAGGAAAAGCTGTTCTGGTTGGGAGACAGTTCTTTGGAATCTGAACTGAGTGGATCGCAAAAGTGACTTGCGATTAGTTTGGGAATCTTGGAGCATTCCTTGGTTTGATATTGAGGCATCTCAAGTAGAGGTGGAAGCTATGGAAGTAGTCGGAGGTTCTCTAGATGTTTTTGGGAAATCTGAGGTCTACCTGAATCGAAGATTGAGATTTCTTATCGACTTGGATTTTCAGGAGTAGTATTGATGGTTCAATCTTATAGTGGGATGACTCTTGGAGCGAGAAGAGTTTGGAGAGGCAGCTCAGGATTCTTTGGATTGATCATCTTATTCTAAGTTGAGATTCTGTTGAGATGTTTTGACCAAGTGGAATGGTCAATAAGATTTTTATGAGTCGGATGAACCGTGTATAGTGAAAGATTGTGCTTGTGTTCTTCGATAGCGTTCTTTTCTGCTCTAGATCAGAGTTGTGCAGCGGAAGCGAGTTGGGAATTATTCTTGTATGGAGCAACCGGATGTTGCAGTAGAGGAATTTCTACAGGAAATTCAAGTATGAAGGAATTTTCTGGATTTGGTAGGTAGGTTGTCAAGTACAACTGTTTGGCTATTCAGATAGGAGATATAGGTTTGAAGTCCATTGATGTGTGTGGTATAGAGTTGTATTTTGGATTTCAGCAAATTATTTTTGGAAAAGCCATTTTGTTGAGTAGAACCTGGAGATTTGATTTGAGTTGGTGCTGTTGTTTCATGGAGCAATCAGCAAGGGTTAGGCTGATCAGGTATATTGGAGGTGACTCAGAGCATCTGAAGAATTGTGCAGTTTAGAATTGAGAATTTTGGGATGTGTAGTTAGAGTTTGGATGTTGATTTGGTTTTATCCAATCAAACATGATATAAGACAGGGTATAACTGGAGAGTTAGCTTTGAAGGTATTTGGAGTTTTATCTGTGATCTCTAGAGATTTGATTTTGATCAACAGGATTGAATTGCCAGTTTGAATAGCTGGGAATTCATTGTATTTCACATATCTCTGAGGAATATGTGAATGATTCTTCGAGTGATAGAATCAGCTGTTCAGAAGGGATCTGGTAGTTGAGTTGGTTTTGAGTTTAGTCTGATATCTTGTTCAGATTTGAAGAATCAGGTGAGGGAGTTCTTGGTTTTAGTAGTGTAGTTAGTTAAGATTTGTAGAGTGAGTATTCCAGTATAGGTATCTGGAAACTCTAGATAATATTAGGAAGTTCTATTCAGAATTTTGCCTGGATAGATATAATTGTTTGTTTGAATTGGTTGCTTTGATTGGTAGTGTATGATTGATTGTTTGATTGCCGATAGGAATTTAAATTCTTTAACTGGGTTATTAAATTATCTTTGCTTTTTAATTTCGGGGACGAAATTCTTTTAAAGGGGGGAGGAATGTGACGACCCGGAATTTTGAGCAATATCAATTTAATAATCTTTGATAATAATTAAATTGATTTGATCATTTTACATTATAAATTGACAAGTTAAATTTATTTTAAAGATAAATGATAATAAATTGTTAATATCTATCAATAAGTTTCTTGACTATATGAATTGGCAAGATTAAATTCTTTTGAAATTTATAATAATCTGATTTGGAATTATTTATTTTGGTAAATAAGAAGTTTTAATGTAATAAAACTTTGTATTCAAATTATGATATATATGAATGTATATATTGTGATTTGATATTTGTTTTTAAAATTTAATTTGGAAATTAATAAATTTAAGGTTTGAATGTTCTATTTGAAATGTGTATATATTTGTATATATATATTTGAAATAGGAATTGCATTAATTTGAATTTAATAATAGTTTTCAAACTAGGATATATTTAGTTTTGAATTAAAAATGTAAATTACTTGATTTCATATGAATATTTATTAAAGTATAAGTGTGTACATTTTATATTACATAAATACATTTAATAAATTGTTAAAGATAAATAAGATTTAAAAGAAAACATTAACAAAATATATAAATAATACTTATATAACATATGTAAGGATATTAATTTACATTAAAGACATTTGTAAATTATTAGGCATAGGTGTAAGTAAATTAGATCTTGAAGGTGACAAATGTCATTTTCTTTAATAATTATTTAAAATTAAATTGTAGATAGAGATAGTTTACTTCCAGCTAAAAACATTTTTTTTTCTCTTCAAACTTAAAACTGAATACAAAAGGAAAATACAAAGATCATAAAAGTACAAATCAAATCAAAGTTCAAATAACCAAAATCTGTAAATCTGAAACAAGAAGGAGTTGAGAGGCATTTGCAAATCTGGAAAATCAACATGCAATACTGGAATCAAGAAGTAAAACATTATCATACAGATGGAATTCACAAGCATACAAATTTATTCAAGCAATTCAAGATTAAAATCAACATGCAGTGAATTCAAATGCCTGGAAACAATCATGCAGATCTTC
The DNA here is from genome assembly GCA_030765085.1 of Allium cepa. Classification (NCBI taxonomy): domain Eukaryota; kingdom Viridiplantae; phylum Streptophyta; class Magnoliopsida; order Asparagales; family Amaryllidaceae; genus Allium; species Allium cepa. The sequence goes on along the minus strand of CM060938.1, from coordinate 394,756,154 downwards.
TCTCTGTTTTCTGGAAATTTTCAGGTGAGTGAATGGAACTTTTAAAAAAAACAGTTTAATTCTTGAATTCACCTATTTTTATGAGTAAATAACTTGATGCTGTCTGCAATGTTTGAATTTAAATTTGATGCATGTGTGGATATGATGATTTGTTCTCTGTTTTCTGTTTTATGTCAAAGTGAGTAAATGAATTTTTGAAAACAGACTTGAAGCATGGATTTCATTTTATTACTGTAAATAAATCAGCATTAGGATTAAAATCTTCAACATGCATACTGGAAATGAATCATCACTTCAACATGCAAAGGAATTGCAAACCAGGAAAACATATTGTTTCTGTTTTCTGCAGAACTAAACAAGTGAGTAGATGAATTCTAAAAAAAAAAAAACAGTTTATTCTACATTTCATTTAGTTATGTGTAGGAATCTATGATGATATACCCAAATTCTTGGATTTAAAATGGATGCATGCCTATCTGTTTTCATTTGATGATCTATATAGTAAAGTATATATATACTGTATTATCAAAACAGTATAAACTTTCATGATAAATTCAATATCTTATTGTTGAATTAGATTTGGCATTCGATTTGTAAACAAAGGTTGTTTGGAAACAAGAAATCTATCATCTAAAAATACTTGTAAGTTTTAAAAGTAAATAATTAGTATTCTTTTTAAAATTTACAGTAAAATATAAAAATTGGGACAGAATTCAATGGATTCAATTTAAAGTTTTGATTTCATAAATGGATTGTAAGTGGAAAATGATGATTTTAGAAGCTGGAATCACAATTTTTAATGGAGTAATTTGTGAGTAATTTGGGATTTAATGATTTGGGAACTTTTGCCAAATCACGGCAAACTACGGCGAGGTTGACATCGCAGTTGAACTCGGAGATGGAGTAGACTTCTATGAGCACACGAAAAATGGTCCATGAATTTTCTGTTGAGCGTGATGGCCGTGATTCGATCATATAGGGTTTATCACTTGTTTTTTTTGCCGTTGTGTTCATCTTGACCTCGCGACTTCGTGGGTGTTCTGGAGGCTATCGCGAGGGGTTAGAAAGTTGATGGGAAGTGAGATGAAGCCACGGTGGTGAAGGCGTGGTCTACGGTGAAGGGGATGGTCGGCGTTGATAGTTTTTTTGGCTGCTGTGTTTTGAATTTGATGGGTTCGAGCGTGATATTTTCGTGTGTGATTCGAATTTGATTTCTGGGTTGAGCATTGGAATGGAGGGGTTGAACGTGACTTGTGGTGGTCGGAATAGTGGTCGTTGGCGATGGGGAACTCGGTGCACGTTGCACGGTGGGGTGGTATCAGTTGCTGTTGGGTTGAATGGGAGAAGATGGTGAAGAACTCGAAGCAGGCACCATGTTTTGTGATGTGGAACTCGAAGCAAAGGGTAGGCAGGGGAGACTCGTGATGTTACTGGGTGTTTTGTTGGGTTACTCGAGTATTTAAATATCCAGACTTTAGGACTTGATGTTTAAGTTGTAACTCAAAGAATTTGTTTTTAGGAATAAGGTTTTTAAACGAAATGGGTTAAACAAGTTTCAGATTAAATTTGTTTTCAAAGTTATGTCTTAAAAACACGATTATATATATATTTTAAATATGGAAATTTTAAAATAAAATAGGTGGGTTTGAAATAAAGTTTATGTTAAACTTTATTTAAATAAATTTGGAAAAGATTTAAAAATTTAAAAGTTCAATTTAAAATATGTTTAAATTATAATTGATTTCTAAATATTATATTATTTTAAATAAAGTTTAATGATTTAGAATTTGATAATCAATTGTAATAAAGATTATCTTTAATTATTTTGAATTTTGATTTAATTAAAGATAATTAAGTTTAGAAAGATAATTAAGATAATTAGATTTTTAACTGATGAAGGTTATTGGTTAATATAACAATTTAATTAAGACAATGTTTTCTTAATTAAGAATTTTATAATTTTAAAAGTTAAGAATCATTTAATTAATTTTAAATGATTTAGTTAAATAGTTAATTAAATAGTAAATTTGTGATTAATTAAGATAATCACTTATGAGTTAATTTAATGTAATTACTGGGAAAGTAATTAAGTAATTAAGTGATTAATTACAAGAGGTCATTAAGTAAAGGATAATCACTTTATTAAAAGTAATTATGTAAATGTGATTAAGAGTTAATCACTTTAGTTATTAATTAAAGAATTAATTAATAATTGATTAAAGGTTTAAATTATTTGATTAATGATTAATTAATTGAAGTATTAAGAGTAATTAATCAAGTCCTTAATTACTTGTTAAAGTAATTAATTAAGATAGAATTTAATTAATGATATAATCATTAATTAATGGAAATAATTAATTAATTGTTAATTAATAATTTAAGAGCAATTAATTTATAATTTAGTTTTAATTACTAAATGTAATTAAAGTAATTAATCAAAGGTGATTAATTAAAAGTAATTAATTAAGTATGATTAATTAAAAGTAATTAATCAATGTGATTAATTAAAAATGATTAATCAAGTGTAATTGATTAAAGGTAATTAAGGAATAATTATCAGAATAATTAGAGAATAATTAATCAAGGTTGATTAATTTAGAAGTAATTAAGAGGTAATTACTTAATTTAATTTGGAAGTAATTAATCAGGATGATTAATTAATTTGGAAATTAAGTAATAATTACTTATAGTAATTAAGTGATAATTAATCAAGGAAGATTAATTGAGTTGGGTAATTAAGCGATGTTTGTTAATTAATTTGTAATTAATTAATGAATGAGAAGTTGGATTGAAGATAATCCAAGTGTTTAATTAAGGATTAATTTAATTTAAGGATTAATTAAATTAATCAAGGTTGAATCAAATTTGTTTATGAATGGTTAATGATTGGATGATTTATATATCATTGGATGAGTTAATGATATTGGATGTTGTTGGATGATATTGATTGATGGATGATGATATGTATATGCTATATCTGAATGTGATATATATATGCTGCTTTGTGATATGTATAGATGCATGTGATAATAGATGCTCATCTATTTGTGTTGTGAATACATCCATTTATATTTCTAAGTATCTATTGTTTAAATCCCTTAAGTACAACTTGGACATTAAAATGGCGTTTGGTTTCGATGAGACCGGGATCGGGTTTCCATATTTGGAATCCGAAAACCACATCGATTCCAATTAAACGTTAGGTCGTTAATCCAAGTGGAGCAAGTGAAGACTCGAGGTGTAAGGGCTATACGTCAGTATAACTCTGTGGGTGATTCCGTAATGAGTTTGACGGAATAGTGCTTATAGATTCGAGATGGTGAATCAGAGTGCAAGGGCTATGGTCGTTGACTCTGAGGGTGATTCCAAAATGAGTGCAACGAGATAGTGCCTTCGGTTTCGTTCGAACCCGGAACGGACTTGTATGGATTGAATGCTTTCAGCACATTGTCAGGCGGACGATGAGCATTCTAAGTGATATGTCCTATAAAGGTAATCGCAGCCTCAAGCCTCATCAACCGGGAATGGCTAAAACAGGGGAGGTGCAGCAAGGCTTCGTGGGTCGCGCCCACTGGAGGGCAAGATACATCCCTGTCTAGAGGTCCCTTTATATTTCGGCTTTGTGGGCGGTTGGAACTGCAGCCAACTGCGGGGTGGTCTTGTTCGGGACTGTTCAGTAAGGAATGGTCCCGGTCTTGTGTTGCAGGGGATGAAGGGAGTAATCCTCGGTGCGGTGATCTAGGCCACGTACTGTGACGGGCGGTACCCCAGTAGCCCTGCCATTGTTGGAAACCCATTTTCCCTACGAGACCCTACGGTTTTGTTTGTATTACCCACTTTTGTGGCTAGTAGCTGGAATTTAATCATGTAACAATTTCGGCTATTTCATATTTATTTGAAAACCCTAGACACTATTATAATATCACTGGATTTCCTATCAAATGTTTTGGTTAGCGTAAGGTAAAAACTTTTCCATGTTTATGTGTGGGAAGTCTTACGTGATACCTTTTGTTTTCAAAGGATTTTCTAAAGTTAAGCAATCTTAAACCGTTTACTCACACCAGACCCCTGTCTGACCCGAGTTTTTATTTTCTGTTTTATTAAACTCTTGGGTACTCATATTATATATGAGTAGTCAAGTGATTCAGGTTATCTCTTGACGTTCTGGAGGAGCTTTGGAGCAGGAGGCTTCAGCGTGTAGATATATGGTTAGAGTTTCCGCTGTGTGTTATTCTGTGTTGTATTCTATGTTGATGTCTTGTATTGTATTAGACAGAATGTTATAACTGTCTATATTGAGATGTTTAGTTATGTACTCTGATGTATATGAACTATGTATATGTTCTATATTATATTTAAATCGTTCCGCTGTGAGATTCTGATGTGTTGTTTTCTCTTTCTTCTCTTTCTTTTCTTCTTCTATCCCTTTCTTTCTTAATTAGTGATGCGATTTTCCGGGAGTGGAAAGTTAGGACGTCACAGTTACTTTGATGTAATGCTTGGGTCAGACCGAGTATTACAGATTTCAGGTAAGAACGTTCTGGAGCTCGGGAGGCGAGCTGGATGGCTGAAACATATGGAGTGTTTGCCGATGTGATATATTATTGTATAATTAGGACAGGTTCTTTTAAACTGTCCAGTGTTGTGTAATGGTTGTAACTCTGATGTATAAAAATATAAGTGTAATGATACAGTTCTTCTTTGTAAAACTATTATTTCTGTGATATTAAATTTTATCCGCTGCGATTGTGGGATTCTGAGTTTGAGTTTTCAATTTCTTCTTCTTTCTCTTTCTTCTTTTTACTAACTATTTGGAATTTTCAGGATCAAAATTTCCAGGTCATTACATTTGGGATCAGAGCGAGGTTAGGCGAGAACTTTGGCTCTGGTGGGATTACTCATTAAGGATAGGGTAAGTGGTACCCTAGAATGAGTTGAGTGAATATATATATGAGAGCGTACTTGTTATTTTCTTATAAAAAGATTTTAAATGATTTTATATAAGATTATATTTTGATATATAAACCAATATTTCTTTCTAATAAATATTAAGGCAATTGGTTGTTAAACTATTGGAATTAAATTAAGTAGTAATAGTAATACAACCAAATTGAAATAAAATAAAAATATGTTTGAAATGGATTCAAACTGAAATTTAAGTCTTGAAATCGAGGAAGAATTTAAAAATAAGATGAGTTAGAATTGGTTTCAAAACAGAGAAATAAAATGGTTATTGTGTTTAATAATGGGATGATTGTTTCCGGTAAATAATAAAATGTTTAAGGAAGTAAACCATTTAGGTAAGTATGGTTATAAATTGAAATTGAAGTTGATCTAAATTGTGAAGTTTGAATCTTAAGATTTAAAAACATTTGAAATTTGTTTCAAATTGTTAGAAGGAATAATAAATAATATTATTTGAATGAGAGAGCTTGATGTAAACAAGAGTTGTTTAAAGATTTAAAGGAATTAAATCAACATTCGAAGTATTAACTCGAATTTATATAATTCGAGATGGTTTAAATTTGGAATTTGAAGTGAAATTAGTTTAAATTGAATTTGATTTGAATTAATTGAAATTGTGATTGAAGATGTATAAGTATAAAATTCAAATGGCAATTGGAATTAATTCTTATAGAAATTTAAATGATTTGAAATTAAAGTGGATTCAATTTGAAATTAGTCCAAATTTATTTGAATAATTTGGAATTGTAATTAAAGTTGAATAGCTTTAAATTCAAATGGAATTTGAATATAATTTGGGAGGAAATCAAGAATAATTCAACTTGATTTGGAAATGGACTTTGAAATTGGGATTAATTCAAACTGGAGTTGAAATGAATTGAAATTGGAACTGTTCAATTGAAATTTATTTGAATTAGTAGAATTTGAGATCAAGGTTGAATAAAGTTAAATTTGAAAAGAAACTAAGGTTGATTCAACTTGAACTGGGGTTGAATCAATTTCAATGGAAATTGAAGTTATTTAAATTGGAATTGGGTCAATTTAAATGGAGGTGGAATTTAAATTGAATTGATGGGGAATGGAGATTGGGAATTGAACAGTTTAACTCTGGGCTATTTTTTCAAAATAAATTGTTTTAGTATAAATCTATTTTTTTCAAACTATTTACTATACAACTTTTCTTTTTAAAATCCAAATTATCTTATACTTATTTTACAATTATCTTTGGAACTATTTAACAAATTTTCTATTATTTTATAAACTAATTTCTATTTTTCAACTACTTTATAAACTAATTTCTATTTTTCTACTGCTTTATAAACTAATTTCTATTTTTCAACTACTTTATAAACTAATTTCTATTTTTCAACTACTTTATAACTAATTTCTATTTTACAACTATTTAAAATTTCTATAACTATTTAACTATTTCTTTTCCAACTATTTTACAATTACTTAACTATTTTACAGCCATTTTACTACTAATAATTATTTTTCAACTACTTATTTATTTTAAAAAATTTCAAGTTATTTTCTAAATAAACTGGTCGGAGTTCAAACTGTTATTAGTTAAATACCCAATCGAGATAAGAATAGAGGTGACAATCCAAATGGATTGAGGCAATTGTGAATATGTGTATGAAAATCAAAGTGAATGTGAATAGAAATGGAATTGATTTGGCTAATAACCAATAAAGATAAATACGTTGGGTGTACGTATGTTATTTTATTCACATAGTGATTTGATCCAGATTCGTGCACAAAATTTCGAGATAATTATGTCGATTTGAGTTGGGATTTTTCACTCGATTTGAGTTTGAAATGATCCAAAGTTTTAAAATTTATATATATCTGTATATATATAAAGGATCTTATGAGGATTTTAGAAAAGGTTTTGAGAACCTTTGGATTTGGAAAGGCTTTTGATTTTTGGGTAAAATCAATATGAAAATTTGGAAAGCCTAGTTTGAGAATTATCGATTTTGGGATAATTGATTTTGTGTAAAGGAGCTTTGTATGAGATCATACTAGGTGTATGATTTGAAGATACTATATGTGTATAGTATAAAATGTTTTGATGATGGCTCTGGGGAAAAAGGCGCTCCCTTGAAATGAACTTCTCAGGAGTGCCACCGGGTGGTGCTGCCTTGAGCCCCGGGGGGGGGGGGGGGGGGAGGGGGGGTTCTAAAGTTGATCCTGTGAGGAGTCCGGACAAAACTAGTTCCTAGGGATTATGAATAGAGTATACAATAGCGAAAGTCATGTGTGCCGCTGAGCGCCAACAGTCTGCATTTGATTTTATATCGGTAGACTGCGACCTATGGTAACATAGCGAAAGTCGTGTGTGCCGCTGAGAGCCAACAGTCTGCGTTTGATTTTATATCGGTAGACTGCAACCTATGTAGGAGTGGAGAAGTTTCATTTTGACAACGAAAATCGAGAGGCCGCGGAGAGCCTGCAGTTACATGGACTTTTGCTGCGATGGCAACGTAACCCTGGAATGTAACTGCGATCTGTCGTAGGATCCATGGTGTAATCGAGAGGCCGCAGAGAGCCTGCAGTTACAAGGACTTTTGCTGTGATGGCAACGTAATCCTGGAATGTAACTGTGACCATGGATAGGGGTGATGATTTCCAGAGCATTCTCACCAAAGATATTTCCTCTATTTTCAAAAGTGTTTTCGATATTTTCAATAAAATTATTTTTTAAGTATTTTCACTGGATGATGAAAACGGGACTGCTAAGTACTTACAGATTTTCAGTCCTACGTCTGATCAACGTATGACCGAATTTCCATGAGAACGAGGATGGACTTGTTGAGACATCGAGTTATAAAAAGTATTTTTATAAAACTATTTGGCAATATTACAGATTTTAAAAGTGTTTTAAAATGATCAAAGAATATTTTAACTGGTTTTAAAATATTAAATAAATTCCGGCTTCGATCCTTTTCGAGGACGAAAAGATTCAAGGGGGAAGGAATGTGATAACCTGAATTTTAAATTATCTGTAATTGGTAAATTAACTGAATTTAATTAGTAAGTTAAATAAACAATTCTGGTAATAAAAATATATACCTGAATAAGTATTGGTTTGATAATCCTCTTAGTATACTTATTTAAATTGGCAAAATAGATATTTTCACACAAATAATAATGGTTGTTTATATTTATATATGGATATAAGAAGAATTTAAATAGAAATATTATTATTTCCAAACAAAATGAATCTGTGTTTCTGTAAATGAAAATATTTGTGTAAGTTGATTTCAAATTAGATTTTTAAATTGTATTTGAATTTAAATTTGGGATTCAAAGGATAGATATATATATATCTTAATAAATTTGGATTTCTTTTAAAATCTATTATATATGCTTTAGAGTTTGTTTTATATTATTTTCTTTTAAAAAGGGTTTTATATATATATATATATACAAATTAAGAAATGTATGTATAGATTAGGAAATTAAATATGAATAATATATGAGAGTTTATATATATAAAAAAATCATTTATAAAATTTATTAACTCTAGGAAAATACACTTGTAAGTCAAATGTATTCATGATTTAACAAATGTAAATCTAATGTTTCATGCAAATGACATTTGTATGTAAAATCAACAAGTGTCATTGTTTTTAGAAAATAAGAAAATAAAAGATAATTAAAATACTTACATCTCCACCCTTTCTCCTCTTTTTTTTACCTCTTTATCTTCATTATGAAAGGAAAAGAAAATCAAAAGAAAACTAAAAACTGAAAAGAAAAAAAAGAAGTAGAAGATAAACCAAACAGCAACATCAAATTTTCAACCTGAGCAAATCTAATACTCAAGCTAACAAATTCAAGATCAAAAGCCATTTCAAGGTTTCCAGTTGCAAGCATGCAAGTGTTTTCCAGATCAAAACTTCTAAATCTCAAGCTTTTATTCCAGATTCATACAAAATCTAGATTTTGGGCTCCTTTGTATTTTTCAGGAAGATAGGTGAGCAAACCTTCTACTTTGAACCTGTTACTGTTGTTTGGGAGTAAATTAATCTCTTTTACGCTCTTATAATTAGTGTGATGTTTGTGATGATTGAAACATGTCTATACATTTGAAATAAGATATGCATGTTGGTTCCAGGCAAATGTGCCTCTGATTCTTTTCATCACAGGGTTGATAAACCTGTTTAGAAATGTATATCATCCAAATACAATCCAAGTTAGGTTCTAATCTCTAAAAACAAATGTTTAGAACATTGTAAATTGAATTTTAAAAATAATTTTCAAGCAAAAATATCAGTAATATTCTGGAAAAATAAAAAAAATACGGTAAGAACTTATTAATATGTTACAAACCTATTGGTACAATTCTTTTATTTAATTACATAACTTGAAGTAGCTTGGGAAGTTATGATTTTTGAAATCAAAACCATGATTTTAAGTGAAGTATTCATCGAGACACCCACAGTTGAACAAATTTGGGAAATTTGTGAATCCTCGGTGTTCGCGAATGAATTAGAGTTTAGAATTTGTTTCAGAGATGCTGGAATGATTGTAGAATACGAGTAAAATACAAGTTGAATTTTTACTTCTTCGTTGATGAAGATTTGAATCGACTTAGGGCTTAATGTTTTGGTTGGGTCGCTGTCAAAATTGAGGAAAAACCATCGTAGTTAGCGCGTTGAGTTCACTTGGGTCAAGGGAAATCAAAGCGTGGTGATGTGGCGGAGCTAGGGACCGGGTTGTGAGATCTCCGGTGACCAGAGGCGAGGGTTCGAAGGGAGTTTCTGATGAACTTTTTTGTTCAGGGGCAAGTCGAGTAGCTAAATTTTTGTTCTTGGTTCAAATCGTTGATCTTGGAAGTTGATGGAGTTGAGGTAGTTGTGGTGATGTGCCGGAGATTGTCGCGATGATCGGAATTGCTCCGATGAACTGTACATATGCATGCGTGTGTCTCTGTGCATAGGGAAATACGGTGGTTGGAGAAGAAGGGATGTCTCGAAGTAAGTCCCGTGGTTTCGCGGTTCTGGCTTGTGTAAGCACTCGTGTAGGATTGTGTGGGTTGATAGTTAACCGATGTTTAAGTTTTAAAAAAAAAAGAACTAGTAGAAGAAGAAAGGGAAACTCAAAGTTATGGGAAAGGTAGCTCGGGGAAGTTTGGTTTGGAACCCAAAGTTATTGAAGGATTAGGCTCGGGTATACTTTGTTGTTTGTAGGTTTTATAAGAACAGAAACATGTTCTGTTTTTAATGTTTAAAAGTAAAGTTTAAATGTAAAATAAAATTTGAACTAAGTTTAAAACCTGAGTGGAATCTGAATTCAATAGTTTGAATTTCAAAATTTAAATTATTTTAACAACTTTTAAAATATAAAGGAATATTGGTTTTAAATTTAAACTAGAAGTTTAAATTGTAAAATATAAGCTTGAAAATAAGTTTGAATCTGAGATTTAAAATATGAAATTTGGTTTGAATTTCAGTTTTAAAATAAAATAAGTTTTTAAATTTAGTTTGTTTTAACTATTTTAGAAATAGTTGAATAATTTGAATTTTAAAATGAAGATGAAAAATGTAAGTAAAGCTTTAAAGATTTAAGTTTAAATCTGGAATAAAGATTCAATCTGTATTTTAGTTTTGAAACTAAGGAAAATTTTGAATTTGAATTTGTATTAAATAACTTAGAATGTTTATAGTGTAGGTATAAATTGATTTGAACTTTATATTCTTTTAAACTTATTTTGTAAAATGGTTATTCTTTTAACATATGAGATAAAAGGTTTTGAATTGTCTTAAAATTAATTAATTAATAAATGGAAGTAATTAAGGTTAATTACTGAATGATTAAAGTATAAATTAATTTGTGTAATTAATTGAAAGGTTAATTACTTAATGTGATTAAGTAATAATTAATCAAGTGTGATTAATTTAGAAGGTAATTAAAGGACAATTAATATGTTAATTAAAGATAAATTAATTGGGTTATAAAGTGATTAAAGATGATTAATTAATTAAAGGGTTGCAATTAATTAATGATTGTTTTAAAATAGGACTATGTGATTAATTCTCAAGTTATTAATTTAAATGGGTAATTACTTGATGAAAAGAAATTAAAGAATAATTACTTAGTGGAATTAATTAAGTGTAAATTATTCAGTGTAATTAAATAAAAAAATTATTAATCAATTAAGTGGTTAGTTAATTAATGTAAGTAATTAAGAATAAGTAATTACTAAGTGTGATTAATCAAGGTTGATTAATAAATGTGGTAAATTAATTAAAGGCTAATTTCTGAATGTGATTAGAAGGATAATTAAGGAATGATTAATTAATGGATTGTAATTAATTTTTGTTAAGTAAGCAAGATTTAAGGAAATTAATTTGATTTAATTAGGAATGAGTGACTAATCAATCTTGCTTGTGGATGATTGGTTGATATTTATGGTATAAAATGTTAGTGGCATGATATGTTTGTCTTGTATGGTGATTATGTGGTTATCTGTCATTGACGAATTGCTATATTAAAAGTGATATCTTGTATTAAGGTTGAATTGTGTTCCACTTAATTAATGGGGGATGGAAATTGAGTTCGAAGAGACCGAGGTCGGGTACTAGTAATCTATAATAATTCTGTACAGATTTGGTATGTAAAACAAATAGACTGAAATGGAATGACTTAAGTGAACTGGACCATTTAATATAAGTATGATACTTAGAAATTGATGAGTATAATAAGTGTTGTCTATACCAAACCTGTGAATTTGATAAATTATTATAAGTTACCCGGGTTTTTAATAAGTTATCATTTTGGTGTATTTCATGTTAGATGGGTTTACTCACGCTGGTTTCCAGCCTGACCCGGGTGTTGCTTTGATGTAATGCTCAGGTCAGACCGAGTATTACAGATTTTCAAGTAAGAACGTTCTGCAGCTCAGGACGCGAGCTGGATGGCTGGAACGTATTGAGTGTTTGCCGCTGTGATATATTATTGCATAATTAGGACAGGTTCTTTTAAACTTTCCAGTGTTGTGTAATGGTTGTAACTCTGATGTATAAAAATATAAGTGTAATGATATAGTTCTTCTTTGTAAAACTATTATTTAAGTGATATTATATTTTATCCGCTGCGAATGTGAGATTCTGAGTTTGAGTTTTCAGTTTCTTCTTCTTTCTCTTTCTTCTTTTTACTAACTATCTGGAATTTTCGGGATCGAAATTTTCGGGTCGTTACAGCTCCAACTCCGAAGATGAATCTTGAATGCTGAATTACTCGGTCTGACTTGTGCGTAAAGCAGAACAAAAAACGCTCGAGTTAGGACATAAATACTTATGAACTATAAATCAACTCAAGTGAACAGTAACAAAATGCATAAGTAACTTAAAGGATGCTTGGGATCGCCCATCCTTTAAGGATCCGTTAAACTATTTACTATTTAGTAATATTGCGCTATTATAATAATGTCTATAGTAAAATAAACTTACTTTAAAATAGCGTTAAGGAGTGGCCCAATATTCCCCTTAACATGTAATAGTCTCAGTAGTCTATCCAGTATCAGTGTACCGCTAGATAGGGAGGCTACCCTAAATACTCCATGGGCTATGTGAGAAAAACAAACTAGTAGTAAGGCTTGATATGGTAGGTGACACGAAAAACAAGGCAATGCCAGGGTAGATATACCAATTACGCACACGGGCTGGCGGTAACGTAGTAGCCACTATACCTACCTCGGAACACACTCCCAATCAAAATCGAATGATGGCCATCAAATCAACCACAAGTAAGAGTATAGTATCGAAGAAATACGTTCGACCAGAGGAGCTACCCCATTTGACCCGAGATCGCTCCTGTTTTAGCCACCTTATACCAACTCACGGGAGTTGGGTCCACGTAATATACCTCAAGAACGACGCCACCATCCTACTTCATTCTGGAATCTCCACCACGTATACGGTTGTTAAAGTGGTTTTTGGAGTTGGCAGAGAGTATGACAACTTCCGATCCCAGTCTCTTTAACAAACAATCGCTATTATAACACCATGGTCATTTCAAAATAGTCTATACTTCAAAAAGATCAAATCACTTCATTTCAAAACTATATTCCTTTCAAATAGTTTACACTTTGAAATCAAAACCATTTTATTTCAAAACTATATTCAAATCAATACGATATCATTTTCATTTCAAATATATATTCACCTTTCAAAATCATAATACTTTCAAAGTTATAACTCTTTTGAAACCAAAATACTCGAAATCATTACACTTTGAAAATCATAACATTTCGAAATCTTACATTTGAAATCATGAAGCATTCCTTTAATTCTTTAAATTTTACAAATTTATTCAATTAAACCCAAATTTGAAATTTCCAATTTAATTCAATTTCAACCATCAGTTTCAATTCAATTAAGTTTCCCAACAAACCATTTCAAATCTTATAAATTTCAAATACAGATTTGGTCCACAAAATAAACTATTCAATTTTTAATATATTTCAACGCTTTAATATCCCACATTTCAAAACTAAATTTTATAATTTTATATATCTCAAATTTAACTTCATTATTACTTAGTTTGGAAATATTAATTTCATCAATCCAATATTAAATATAACTTCAAATATCCATTTATCAAAATCTAATATCATTCCAAATTCATATTCTTTATCAAAATAAAGATTTTGTCATTCAAAACCATTTCAATCATTAAAATATCATATCCTTTCAAAACCTCATTATCAAATCATTATTTGAAATCAAATTCAAATATTTAAATTTAAATATCTTTTAAAATAAAATATGTCATTTATTTACCATTTAACACATAACCAAGTAAACCTTGTTTAATTCAAATTTAATAAATTCCTTAAAAATTCAAATTTAAATATTAAAATATATTCAAACTCCTTAAATTTCACAAATAATCAATTCCAAAAGTTAAATCATTTAACACTTTAACATATAACTCAAACAATATTAAAATCTATAATATTTCAAAACATTGTCAAATTATAGCAACGACAACATTTATAGAGTGCTATCGTAGCTTATAGTTTTCAAAATAGTTCAGTTCAGGAACAACGGCATGTATAAAATGCCGTAATAGATATTTAGTTATTCCAAACATAGTTAAATTCAAAAACAACGGCACTTAAAAATGTTGTCATAAGACCACAGCATTTTGGAAATGTTATTAAAAAAGTTCCAGATGTTATTATACCTTCAGTAACATTAAAACTCAAAAATTTTGTTATTCTAAATTTATAAATCATATTTCTAGAATTCAAAATTTCACATTTAAATAATTTTAACATGTGGTTTATTACAACAATTTTTTTTAATCAAATATCCAATTAATAACTCAATTCATTTGTTAAGTCAAAATTCACTGTTTCTTAACTTATAAATTTAATAGAACTTAACATTTTTCTTCAAATATCATTTCAAACTTCAAATTTAATTTCCATTATTTATTTACCTTTTAAAAATATAATTTAAAGTCAAAAATCACATTCTTCAAATTTACATACTTAAATTCACAAATTCAAAACTTAATATTTAGCTTTCTCAAAACCATAAACTATATATTTTTGAACCCAAATTTCATAATTTTAAAAAAATACATATCTTAAGAAAAATCATTTAAAATACCACGGGTCTGTATATAATTTTCTAACCTAGGTCAAGTGATACGGATATGTATCATTTCAATCCACAGTTTAAAAAGAAAAACCCAGGTTCTATCCTTTCAAACTCGCAATTCCAAGTCAAATAAAATACAATAAAAATCACATAAGCCTATCATTTCAGCTCATAATAATTGTTTCCTATTCTAATGTCCAATTGGGTATGTCTCATTTCAACCCATAGTGATTCTATTTTAACAGGGAACTTGCAGTGTGAACATATGTATAAACAGTATAAACACTTACAATAACATGTCAATGTCACAATATAATGTCATTTATCAAATGTCATGTGATAATTAACAAAGTTAACATGGTAATAACATGGCATGAACATCTATAATCATCATTTACTTGCATAAACATTTTTAATTACTAAACACTTGTCATCAATTCATTATTTCATAAGTAAACATGTCAGAGTGAGAAGGACTCACCTTTTCAAGCCGGAGTTAGCAAATCAAACTATACGAATAAATTCCAGAGAGTACGATACAGCATGACACAGCACGACTTTGATTCAAGCGAGAAGAGAGGGCCAAGATAATGATCTTGTAACAACAAATAAACAAGACATTGTTAACATGTTTTGACAACACAAAATATCGTTGAAACAACTTGAGATAAAAACAACAAAGAGCTAAAGTGACTTGACCTTGCCTTCACCATTCAAATGCTTGACCATAGGGGTTCAAGTGCTCGGCCATGGCTGTGCAATAGACTTGGGTATGGAATCACATAGCATGGCTAGGCAAGTGTTAGAAAAGGTAGGATTTGCAAAGTGAAGAATGCAAAGGCCAAGGCAAAAGAAAGGGTTTGGATGCACCACTTGGATCGGCTTGGTCATCATAGGGCTCAGCCATGCTTAGGTCAGGTCTAGACAAATCTGAAAGGTGCGGCCAGAGGTCATGTCAGGTCAGGTCGTGGCTGGTGGTGGAGCTAAGGGTGGTGTCTGAGGCTATAACACGGATTGGTGATAGGAAATAAGGGTTAGGCTAGGAATTTTGCAAATTTTGTGGTGATTTCTCCATAGGGTGGTCATGGCCTGGTCTGGTCAGAGGAGAGGGGTGTTTGGTAGTGAATGATGAGGAGGAGGAGATGGTGGTGGTGGTCGGAGAAGATGGTGGTGGTTGTGGCCAAGCAAGATTAGAGAAGGCTACACATAAACAGTAGAAAATAGAAGAGAAGTGAAAATGGAAGATGCCGTTACTTACATTCTTTTGACCATGGTTTTTTTTTTAGGAGATGAGAAAGTTTTCTCACATGAATTAGCAAATGAAAGTCATGGCTATGCATAGGGAATGAACGACTAAAGCAAAAATCTAGAGGCAAATGAAAAATGAAAAGACAAAGACAATGAAAGGTCACAAGAAAATGAAAAGGTTTTTGACTCTTTGAATTTCCAATTTTTATAATTCATTTTAAACAAATAAAATCAAGTAAATAAAAATGAAAACTGAACAAAATAAAGTGGAAATGAAAAATAAAATAATATCTTAGGAAAATAGAAAATAAATAAAGAAAATACCTTATTTAAATGAAACTAGAATTTAAAATTTGTAAACAAAATACAGTAAACATTTGAAAATCATAGCTACACTTTTAAAATGATTTAAAAATAAAATATATACATAACATTTCATGTTACACATATTAGAACATGATATGACATACAAAAATATTTTTTATATAAATTAAAATAAACAATTTTGTTTAATAAAACAATTTACATACAATAGTGTAAAAAGCATAACTTTCACAATATTATTCAGATTTCAACGAAACGAAAAGCAGTATACTTAAAAATTTATTTATTTTCATAGTAAAAGATAAAATTCAAAAATTCAAATTTGTAAATTTTAAATTTAATAGTCTAATTTTGACCATATTGACCAAAATTCACATTTCTGGAAAACATTCTATTTATTCATGTTTGGAATTATAATTCATAAAAAAATCAAAATTTATATTTAAAACAACAAATTTTATTCATTTTAATAATTAAAATAAAGTTTTTATATCAGGAAATTCAATTTAAAATAATTAAAATATACAATTAAAATAATCACAAAATACAGGTTGTTACATCTGGGAACGATTGGAGCTCGTGAAAATTTTAGATTCAAGCGAAGATGATCGATTTAATTTAAAATGGGAACGCTCGATGAATTCAAGGTGAGCTAATCTTACTCACATCTGGTTGACTAGTTAACTTAAATAGTTTAAATTTAGATCATTAATTGATTGGTTGAATGTGAATATTATTAGGAGTTTGGATATGATATTATACGTAGTAGTGGAGTGATTGATTTCCCACATTATATAGCGGATGAGACCCTATGCGTTCGGCATAATAGCGGATGGCCCTTTTTATACCACGATATTCCACCTCAAAATGGAATTGGTATTTTATATTTTGCTCACATCTGTGAATGCAGAGAAACAGGTTGGAGGGATCCAACTGGATCCCTCAGAATATTAATATTATTCCATAATCAGCGATATGTTATTGGATATCCTATGATAGAATTGAATTAGAATTTTAAGTTATTCGATGTGGTTTGGATGGATAAAATTTGATATTTTAAAATTTAGAATAAAATGAATTGGGTTTTTTTAAACGAAATGTAAAGAATTTTTTTGAAGTAAATGACTATTGGGAATTCGGATAAATTGAGTTGTAAATTTAAAGGAAATTTAAACCAGGAAATCGGTTTGAAATTTGTTAAGTGTTTTGAAAACTGTGATTTAAAAATAAATGAGGAATGGAAATTTATAAACTGGGTTTATAAATGGAGTGGAATATTTATCAACGGATAATTTGGAAGTATAGATTTCTGGTGGGAATTTTTAAGGTAAGGTGCAATTCATTTTAAAAATAAAATGGTGATTTTTTTTAAGTTGGAAAGAATATTTTTCTGGAAAAGTAAAGTATATTTTCAAAGAAAAGATATATAAACTAGAAGTTTAAAAATGTTTTAAGAATGTTTTAGAAAATTTATTATTTTAATTACTTTTAAATGAAAGTAAGTATTTATTTAAGTTACTTATGGTATTTAATTATATTTAAAGGTAAATTAGTATTATGATTTTTAAAAGGAAATTTTAACATAAATATTGATATCGTGACCTTATTTTAAAAAAGTAATTTGGTTTAACTTTTACTCAGGAACTC
Organism: Allium cepa; assembly: GCA_030765085.1. Taxonomy (NCBI): domain Eukaryota; kingdom Viridiplantae; phylum Streptophyta; class Magnoliopsida; order Asparagales; family Amaryllidaceae; genus Allium; species Allium cepa. The sequence continues at coordinate 394,738,347 of CM060938.1, read as the reverse complement.
TTATAGAATTTTATATGTATTATTTTGGGTAAAGAATTTAGTGGCTTTATTTTAAATAATTTAAGTATATATTTTTGAAAGTGATTATAAAGAGATGGGAAATGTGTTTTAAAAATAAAAAGTGGTTTAATTTTTAAAGTATTGAAGAATTTACGGGATTGGGACATAAATTAAATTGGGATAAACCGAGCAAGATTTATAAAGGATTAGATGGGCTATATTGAAATGGAAGTGTATTTCCTGAAAAGCCAAGTATGTTTCAAAACAGCTTTTAAGTATAAATTAAAGTTTTAAAGTTGGTTTCAAAAAGAATGTTTTTGGAGAAATTATTTTCTTAAATGTTAAAAAAATTTAAAGTAAATATTTATTTAGTTAGTTATAGTGGTAATGATTTTAAAAGGATTAAATTTGTATTATAATTAAAAACAATTATTAAATAGTTAAATTTTATAAAGTGGCTTTATTTTTAAAAAAGCAGTTTTGGCTTCAGTTGTATATGGAAATTTTATAGATTTTCATAACTATCATTTTGAATAAAGTGTTTTAAATAGTTTTATTTAAAATATTTTAAGTATATACATTATGGGTAAAGTGATTTAAATTGATTAAATCTAATTTTTATAAGACTTGACGATTTTAGTGGGAATAAAATAATTTGGTTGAATTTATGTTTATTTGATAGTTAAATAACTGACCATCAAATCTGTACCCAACTATAACTTTAGATTGTCTAGAAGAGGTAGGGGAATTATATGGTACAGTTACTGTTCGAGGTACTATACTATATGTATACACTCGTTCGTTCTAATAAGATGTTTATAAGGAAACCGTCTACAAACGGTTAGGAGGTGAACTCCGAACGTTGTTTCGAAGAGACCGGGATCGGGTTTGGGAAATAACGAACGTTGTTTCGAAGAGACCGGGATCAGATTTGAGATCCGAAACCACTTCGATCCAGCGAGTACATTTCGGGATGAAGATAAGAGCTTGGAGTCGAAGATGGAGTAGTGAAGTGCAAGGGATAATCGCTACTAATCCTGAGGGTGATTCCAAAATGGATGTAGTGGGAGTAATGCCTTCGGTTTCGTTCGAACCCGAAACAGACTTGTATGGACGAATGCTATCAGAACATCGTCAGGAGGACGATGAGCATTTTAAGTGAGATGTGTTCTAGAAAGGTAACGTGAGCCTCGACCTCATCAACCTGGAATGACTAAAAATCAGGGGTTATGCAGCAAGGCTAAGTAGGTAGCATCCAATTAGGGTAAGGTCATCCCTGTCCAGTGGTTCCATTTTATTCGGCTGTGTGGGCAGTTGCTGATCCCAACCGCGGGGTGATCTTACTCGGGGTATCCAGTAAGGGGTAGTCCGGTCCTGTGTTGTAGAGGAACGGAGGGGTCCTCGGTATGCTGATCTAGACCAGGTATCGTGATAGGTGGTACTCCAGTGCCTAGTCACTAGTTGGAAATCCATTCTCCCTACATGCTCTTTACGGTTTTGATTGTAGAGCCTAGTATTGCTCGAATTTAATAATGTAACAATTTCGTCTATTTGAATAAGTATTTGTATTTAGACACTATTATAATATCAGAAGATTTTATAAGAAAGTTTTGGTTATCGTAAGGTAAAAACCCGACAAGTTTATTTGTGGCGTGGTCTTACGAGATAACTTTGATTTTCAAAGAATTTTGAAAATTTAATAATCCAATTGAGTGTATTTTTCTCACACTGGTTTTCCAGACTGACTCAGGTGTTATTTTATTATAATGCTCACGTCAGAATGAGTATTATAAATGCAGGGTAGGATGCTGTGGAGCTCAGGAGACGAGCTAGATGGCGAGACGTATCACACGTATTAGAAGTACATTCCGTTGTGCTGTAGAAGCTGTATAATCAACTGTTGTGTGGACGTGTTAATATAACTGTCCAGTAATTGATTTGATTGTGATGTATTCTGATGATGTAATGTATAAAACAGATATAAGTTTCTTTTTGCGTAAAGATAAGTTATTATCTACTATATTTTATTCGGTTGCGATTGTGAGATTTTGATGTTCTTTTTTTTTTCTCTTCTTCTACCTCCTTCTTTCTTTTCCTCAATAATCTGTCTTTACCGGCACTCGATCGTCGGCATATTATACAAGTGGAGTATTTGTGTCAATTCTTTGAGGGTTGAGAAGGAAAGGCCATTATAGTGGTATCATAGCTTAGGTTGGCGATAACCTTGGCTCTGGTGGGAATTACTCATTAATGATAGAGTCAATAGCACTCTAGAATGGTTTGAGTTTATTAATAACTATGAGAACGTAATTGTTAGTGAATATAAAACTGTTTTTATACTGTGTTGACTTATCGGTTGAGTGTTTATGAATTCTGGTCGGTACAGAAAGTACGACCGTATCGATAGGTGTTTCTATACTCTTAAACAAGATAAACCGACATAGTATTGTTTTTAAAGTGGGTAAATGAAATAATTTTACCCAAAATTATATTTTGATATAAAAGAAATAATTTATTAAAATTATTATATATTTGGATGTTTGGTTGTTAATATTGTAATCAAATAAGAATCTAAAATTTGAAATGGCTTATATTTTTAACCAAATAGAATTATATAAGTATGATTCATACCCAGGAGTATAACAAAAATTTGAAGTAAACCAAAATTTAAACCCCGGCAATTTCGGAAAATGTTTTTAAATGAATTTGAACAAAAATTTTAGGAATTTTAAATCTTGGAAATTTGAAATGTTTTCCAAAGTGTTTGAAGGAAATAATGCAGTATTATTTTAGGAAATAAACTATGGGAAGCTAGGAAGCACTGAACTCAGTTCAGTCGCTAGAAAATAATCCTGATGATGATGTCCACATCATCAGTATTCATTTTCGAGTTTCTAAGTGATGTATTGCTACCAGATGGTTTGGGATGTTTAATTGTTTGGACTTGTTTGATGAACAAGTTGTTTTGAAATTCCAAAGGAAATTGTTTTGGTGATACCAAGTTGTTTTGGAAATCTTGAGGTTTGATTTGATATATCAAGAGGATATGTGTTATTTATGATTTCAAAATGGTTTTGAAATAAAACCGGGTAATTGAATTTCGAAAATTCTATTTAAATGACGAGAAAAGCAAAAGGGAATCAATATTGAATTTTTTAAAAGTGAAGTTGATTCAAATAAGATAGAAAATTGAAAATTTTAATCTTGGAGTTAAAAATTTAATTTGAGTAATATAAGTGGATAAGATATATTGGAATTTAACTTAAGAGAAGTTAAATAACATTAAATGTGGATTTGGATTAAATCAGATATTAAATGGAAAGGTAGGAAAATTGTACAAGTAAGTTACAATTATTGATTGGGATGAATATACTTAAGTCCTTAAGTAAAATAAATCATCCAAAATTATTGATATAAGATGTAAATAGACTCAAGTGAGTAACATAAGATTTTAAATAAATAAGTTGTGAATTTATGAATAGAAAAATGGAAAAGTTTAAATAAAAAAATTAATTCTATATGAAATATGATTTGGAATAAGGTAAAGTAAAATATAATTATGACGGTGAATTATTATGCAATTATATGTTGTGAATATTAATGTGGATAACCTTAAGTGGAAACTAAAGAAATTGTGAATAGATAAGTTTATATAACTTATTAAATTGAAAGGTAGAAAGATATAACCAAGTTAAATGGTTAAGTAATTAATATCAAGAAAAGTATTTAATGTAAGGATATATAAAATTGTTGATATTTTGGTAAATGAAATATAAATAAAAAGTTGATAAATTAAGGATCGAATTAAAATGGAAATGAAATTGATGCAAGAAGAAATGGTTTAGAATGAACCTGTTCGGATAATGAAATAAAAGTGAAGTGATTTAAATTAATAATGTAATGGAAATCAGAATGTTGGATTGTGAATAATTCAGAATGTAATGAAATTAATATAAATTTGAGGCTGGATTAATTTAAAAAGTCTATAAGCTTAAGAAATTGTTATTTGCATGAATAACGACAAATTTGAATAAGAAATTAATCATTTTGTCGTAAACGAAGGTAAATGAATTAAAAGAAGTAAATAAAATTGATTTTTGAATCAATTGGAATGGATTGAAATTTAATCAATTGGATTTGCATATAAATGGAGGAAAATCATAAAAGAGATGCAAATAAATCAAATTGAAAATAAAATTGATTGTGAATCAATTTAGAATTGAATAGAAGTAAATTTATTAAGCAAGGCATATGTTAATCATATTGAAGTGAATATGAGTTGGTCGTGGTAAATATGAATTGAGTATAGTAAGATTTAGTTGTAAATCATCTCGAGTGGAATAAAATGGAATATGGATTTATGAAAAGAATTATAAATAGTGGTGAAACCTTATGATTTCTTATAATATATGGTTAACATGTAGGATTGTGAAGTTTATTGTTTGGGCTATGTAATTGATATGTTTGGCTAATTAAATAAACGGAAAGTTGTTAAAATTTCATATTGTTGAAACTAATGTGCTTGTTTGAGTAAGTACAGGTACGGGAGGCAATCGAATAAAGTTTGGAGCGCATAAATACACAATATTTTAGCCGCTCGCTTATATAACACTATGTGAGGCACGCCTACGCAATAAAAATTAAGTAACGATAATATATTGCTATATATTTTGTTTTCCTACCGTGTGTGTGATGTCCTGGAAATTTGGGCAATATTTATTTAATAATTTCATTAATAATTATTTTAAAATGAGAAATATTGATTTAACAACCTAATTTAAACAAAAAATTTCTTTTGAAAACTAATAATTATTTAGTTTGTCAAATGATATTCTTTTGAAAATTTATGATAATGATAATTTTAATATTAGGGAATTTTATTCTTTTCAAAAGTTAAAAATATTTAAATGATAAAAATTGTCTTTCTAAGCTTATTTAAAAGATATTTTATTTAAAATGTATATATGTGTATACATTGTAAATAGAGAATTTAATTTTAATTTAAGTTCAATTTTAATAAGAATATTTTCCAATTTATTATATATATGGATGTATAAATTATAAATTGGTTAATTTGATTTAAATTAGTATAGAAACTTTTGAAAAGTTAATTTAAAAATCTATATTATATTTTAAAAAGGAAATATAAGTAAATATTTATTTTATTAAAAATATAAAAGTCTAAATTGTATTTTATTATAAAAGTTTATTTTGTTTTCTTTAAAAAAAAATTTCTTTGGAAATAGACTTAGTTTATATATATTAGAGTATGATATTTTGGTTTGAAAACTTTGGAATAAAATTGAATTCAACATTCTTTTTCTTTCTAAATTTTTTCTTTTGAAAAATTTAGCTTTAAAAGTATTATTTTAAAAACATTCAAATAAACATTTAAATTGTGTAATTTTATAAGGTAGTTTATATATTTTTATGTAATTATTTAAAGACTAAATATAGATAAACATTTAAAACATGTTAAATTAAATTAGATATTGATTTAGAAGATTTAAAAACATTTATAAATTAAGAAATTTCTTTTTATATTAAAATTGAACATGTGTAAACATTTAACTCTTAAAGAGGACACTTGTAATTACTCTACATTATTATGTAACAAGTGGCAATGGTTTTATTTATTTTTAAAAACATTTTTATTGAAATTATAGATAAGAAAACTAAACAAAATGTATTTTTGTTCAAACAATTATCTTCAATTGAATCTGAAAATCAGATTTTAAGTAAAAATCAAAACCAATTATGCAAAACCCAAATTCTGTTTAAAATCTGCAAAACTCAATTCATGTTAAAATCTACAAAATCGAGTTTCAACATCAATTTGGAATTCAACTCCAAATCTAAGCAAAGAAGAATGGAGCAGAATGCAGTTTAAAATCATCTGCAAATCAGCTAGTTATTTAAGATTCAACATCAACAGCAAACAAACCCAGAATCACCAAGCAAATACAGTTTTTAAATCTACTTCAACAAGCAGATTCAACATGCAGATTCAATTTGCAGTGCCAGGAAAATGTGATGCATCTGAATTGGTTATCTGCTTCTTCTAAATAAAGTGAGTAAACTTTTATTTTAAAGAAAGTTCTTCTTTTTAAAATTAAATGCCTAAGAAAATATTAGAACTCAAGTTCAAAGAAAACTGTCATTTAAAAAAAAACTGCTATGGATTAAACTGCAGTGCCTCATTTTCTTTTAGGTAAATAACTGCACAATTTTAAAAAGCTTTAATCTATATGTTGCATGTGGATAAATGGAATAAGTTTTCTTTGTATGACTTTATTTTGATAGATATTCTCTGTATACACACACACACACACACACATATATATATGTGTGTGTGTGTGTGTGTGTTTACAAGTATCTGGATAACTGTCCCTGTTTTGAAACTCAGATTTTTAATGGAAATTCATTTCCACTTGGTTTGGTCTTTGTTAGAAATTAATGTGTAAACAAAAAGATGTTTGTTTAGTAAGAAATTATGTTTATAAATCAAAATTAAGTTATATTAAAAATCTGTGCCTCTGAAAACATATATAACAGTCATTATTTTCAATAATCAAGAACCTCAAATATCTTAAATTATTAAAACAAGTTTATAACTAGAATGCATGTTAGAAATCATGAATTTTAAAAAAAAAATCACATTTTTTAATTAACTGAGGAGTGGGCATTTATGAGTTGAACAGATATTGGAAATTTGGATTTATCTGATTATCTAGTGGATTTTGGAAGTTAAGATTCTTCCAGGAGATGGAGGGTAGATGGATGAGTAGGGGAAAACTGTCTGATGTATTGTCAGAGGGTAGTGGCGACAGTGGTGGCTCATTACAGGTTCTAACCCTAATTTTACTGGTAGTAGTAACTTGTTGCTTCTCTTTGTCTCTGTTGCATCGAATGATGCAAGACTTTGGAAATGGGAAGAGGAGTCGTAGATGTACGGTTGGTGTAACGACTTGAATTTTGCCCGCTCGAAAATCGACATCCATACTTCAAATCGTATTCGAATGCCATAGATTCGACCGTTCAAATCCGATTCGCCCGAGCTTATAACAACATTAAGTAAACAACACAGCGGAATAAAAGAATAATACATTGATATACAGCTTTGATACAATATCTGATACAAAAGATGATCCAATAGATATCAATATACATCAGAGATATGATACAATAAAACAGCAGCGGAAAGAAAATAGATAACATCTAGCAGCGGAGCAAATAACTCTAAAATAGTCTTCAAGGAAGAACTCCAAAAATAACTGCAACTCCATTTCCAAGAACCAATCCAGCAATAGCTCGAACTCCCCATAACAATGCACCAAGCTAGGCAAGACTGGTGCGAACCAAAGATTGAACTAACTCCAGATAATCCACTATATCTAACTATCTGAAAATCCCAACTCTAGACTGCTCGTGTAGAAAATAATGAGCACCCAGAGTTTAGGAAAGAAACAATAAACTCCGGATCAGTCGTGGGACTGGTGTGAGCAACAAAAACAGTTTATCTTTAAAAACATTCAATTAAAGATTTTCAAAGTCAATTCGCAATGCTTTTTAAAAATGAGACTACCATAAGGCCTCCCGCACACACACACAATGCAAACGCAGAATCGGAGGAGATTTCTCCTTATGATAGTCAAAGATGCTTGATACGCATTAAAAAGAACATTTAATATTATTACTAGTGCATAGTGTAAGAAAAATTCATTTCGAAAGTAGAATATAAATCTTAGCCAACATAGACATTTCGAACTATGCCTACTATCGCTACCATCCAAACAGTGGGGCGCCACCATAAGTGAATGATAGGTCCTACAACTAATACCGTACAAGATCGTATTGTTTCTTTGGATTTCCAACGAATGATCAGGCCAAGGAACTTCCCATTGCCACATGAGAATGCCTCTGGATGGACATCCCCGAGAACCAAACCGAAACTCTACCAACACAAGGCCGGGTTACCCCTAACTGAGTAACAACTGACCGAATATGCCATCCCCCGGTCCTTTGGGACCTTTCAACCGAGCGCTCGTAATCAATTCACACAATCATAACAAAGTGTTTTCAACATGAGTAAGTATCTGGGCTCCATACCATGATACCACCCTTTTCCAGAAGGAAATGCACATATCCTAAAGGGCGCTACCCCTCATAACCTTGCTGCTTCTTTCCTGTTTTGACCATTCCCGAGGTGTGAGGCTCGACGAAGTCACGTCACAAAAACATACTTTATACAAAAGCCATGCTTTGGGTCAACAAATGATCATAGAAATGATCACCAGGATAGACGATCAAATAAACGATCCTATCACAAATAATCAACACAATGATCATTTCACAACAACACTCAGCATGTCACATTACCAAATTGGGAATATATCGCTGATAACATTCAACTACATAACCTCTGAGCTCGTACGTCTCAGAGAAGGGTGTTAAGCTAAAAGAATAAATTCTCCGCCACCAACAGAAATATATTTGAAAGAAATCTGCTTTATATCTCAATTTGTAACGTCAGACATACAATCCATACAAGTCTGGTCCGGGCTCGAACAGAACCGAAGGCACTTACAAAGAAGTCCTTGCAATCCGGATATTCACTAATCACGTTCGGACTTCCCATCACAGATGGAGTCTCTATACCGGGGACCAGTCGATGCAAAGACATTCGACGAGTTGTCCTTTCGTTTTCAAAAATATCCGGTCTTCAACACCGGTCTTCAAATGCTATCCATAACGACATATCACATATTCGGAATGGGATATATGACACAAAGGTCCTCTCCCGGCTAAACCGAATAGTGAGCGCAATATTTACAAGAAATATATGGATATTGGGATTTCAATTAAGTCACAACTTATTACCCAAAACTTTTCTTCAAATGGTTTAAACCAATTACCATTTCAAATCTTTTAAACAAAAGGATTCATTTTCACAACCTTTAACGGTTTAAACAATTTTCACATTTTAATCTTTTAAACAAAAGATTCATTAACAGATTTTCCAAATCAATTTTCATTTCAATTTGATTAACTCGTTAAATCTTTAAATCAAAGATTTAACTTATAGCCTTCAAAACCATTTCATTTCAATTTGATTTAAACAAATAATCAATTTAAATCTGTTAAAAATAAACAGATTTAATTCATAGCTTTTAAAAAGAATTCATTCATAACTTAGGAAAATCATTTCTCTATTTAATCTTGAAATTCCCCTAATTAACTGGAGTCTCAGTTCTTATCTAAAAGTGTTTATCATTTGAAAACAACAGTTTTCACTTTGGAAATCTGATTCATTTATACGAGTTGAAATTCCTGGGTTAAATTCAAATTCCCAAAAATAATACTTTAAAAATGATTTAACTCATAATGACTAGTATAATATCATTAATCCCTAGTTTCAAATTACAGGATTCAATTCCAAATATCGAATTCAAATTCAAATTGAATTATTTAAATTTCAAATCTTAATCAAGTAAATTAAAATAAATTTTAACTTGAAATTTCATTCCAAAAGTTTTTCACATTTATTCCGATTCCATTTCCAAAACATTTGAATTTAAATATTCAACTTTAAAAATCATTTTAAAATCATTTTAAAATCTGTGACTTAATCGATTTCCTCGTGAAATCCATAATTGTGTGTGTATAAGTGTGGTCCAGGGGTTTAACACAATAGTGCAATCATCATTTAATCATCACAGATCAAACACAGAAATATAGTCGATAAGCGATATAAAGTATAACGCTTATCTTCCTTTCACAATTCACAGATAATATGCAGATGTAAATAAATGAATAAATCATATACGGCACAAACCACATAACCAAATATCACAGTTCAGACAGGACAAACAATTTCAAGGCATCACATATAATGCAATCATTCATAAGTAAGACCAGGCATTTAACAATGATTTATAAGCAGGATTTCTTTTAATCCTAATTAATTCAATTTATTTTCAATTAAATTAATTGCTTATGAATTTATTATCCAATTCTGATTTATTAATTACAAATCGTTTGATATAAATTTATTTATCAAACATTTTAATTAATTAAATTATTCTTAATCAATCATATTAATTAAATTGACTTTTGAACCAATTTTATAATTAATTAACTTTTTAATTAATTATTTTAAGAAATTAAACCTTTAAATTTACTTGTTAAAGTAATAAGTGGTTATAAAAGGACCCTTAAAGAATTAGAGTCAAATTTTCTTTAAGTTTACCAATTAAAGTATACTTTAACAATTTAAACTCATTTAAACTTTTAAATTTAGAACTTATTTTATTTCAAAATCTTGATTTCCATATTTAGATTCATGTCCAGATTTCCAGATTTTGATTTTTAACTTCATCTAAATTCTTTCTTTACAAAATTTTTTTTTTATTTTAAATCCAAATCCACTTAATCACTTTTAAGTTATTAAACAATTTAAGTGTAGAAACTTAATTTATTTCACAAACTAAGTTTCTGACAAATCTTGAATTTATTATTTTTACGTTGATTTAAAACTTAGTTTAAACCTTGATTTTTTTTTATATATAAAAAAATCAAACCTTAAATTTGGAACCCAGGTTTTAAAATTTTTTTAAACTTACAGGTTAAAACTGTAACACCCACAAACAACTTGAGCTACCTGCAAACTGCTTCGAGCCCGTTACATATTTGCTCGAGTAAACACTCGAGACCAACGTGAGGAAACCCGAGACTTCCCTGTTTCACATGCGTTCCCAACAAATTTTCCACAGGCATGCTTCTCTCCCTCTCGTCCTCCTCCTTATTCTTTTTTTATTTTTATTTTGTAATTTAAGTTTTACAACTTAAGTATAAATAGCATCAGGTTCATACTCACGCTCGAACTCGACCTTAAACCCGAAGCATCCAACCCAAAAACTCGAGCACAAACCTTTCTTCTCAGACCAGACTCAGCAAAAACAACAGAACCAACGAGGAAGAGCACTGTGCACGTGCACAATGATTCCACCCAACTTCGATCATCGCTGAAGCTTCACTCAAGTCGCCGATCGTTCCCAGACCCTACTACGATCATCAGAACTCATCATCAACTCAGAAAGCAAAATCGAGCATCACTGCACCAAACTGGAACCAACGACTCATCACCTAAACTTCCTCGTCCAGGCACTCTCGATCACCATCTCCCTCAAAATTCTAGCCACATCACCGCAACCTCCCCACGCAGCCATCCCCCTCGGTGCGATCGCCACAATTGCTTCGTCGACGTCGCAGTTATCAAATTCCGATCCTCTCTCTAAACTTATGGTTAAATTCTAATTTGAACTCGTTCGACCAACTCACGTAGTACAAAATTCTTTCGACAATTTTCCTGAATTCTACGAAGATCAAGCAAGCTCCAAACGAATTACAAGATCTAAAATTTGTTAAATTATCAGGAATTGATAAAAATACAATTTTTGCTTCATCTCGAACTGCCCCTTAAACACGTAACTAAAAATCATCATACTTGTTCTAAAAATCCCATTTTCTAATGGTGATTCAAGTTATATAAATGAATTGACAATTCGTGACATTCGAATTTTCCAGAAATTAATGTTTTTACTGTAAAAACTTGATTTTTCCATCCTATATGCATTTTTACTTCATGAGATTTTTTTCTTATTGTAGTTCATACTTAAACACCACTGTTTTGTTTTGAAACCAAAGTCTAATATGGATTATAAAACAAGAAATTGAATTTTTTTCTTTTCTTTGTTGGGTTGTACTCTGTAAAGCAAGAAGAACAAATACATACACATATAGACATAGCACTTTCAAATATATATATATATTTTTTTTTTTTTTTTGAAAATTGGTGAATTTTATTGATGCATCAAAGCTCAGAACAAATATACATGTTTCGTGTATTACATAGAAAGTAAAACAAAACACGTGCTAAGTTTATTTATAAAGAACATTCCACCAATCAAAGCAAAACAACAAATGCCCCTTTCTAAAAGCTCTGAAGCATAGGTTCATGGCGGATCCACTTTCCATTCTCGGAGGATTTTGTTTTCCAAATCAGTCACATGAGTAAATAATTTTCCTTTAATTCTTCTTACAAGTATCTTGACATCTTGCTCTATTGCAATTTGAATTTGTTTATGATCCTTTGCAGTGCTCTTGAAGATTCTCCGGTTCCTCTCCTTCCAGAGGTGATAAACAGTTGTAGTGAGGCTGATGGTCTGCAATTGGGTCAGCAGGTCTCCTTTCTTGCTGTGGCTCAGGTATAGCAGTTCGTCTTCAAGTGTAGAAATCGCATGCATGTTTCGATTTTTGCTTTTAACATGGCTTAGTACACGAGTGGAGTATTCACATTCAAAAAATAGATGATTGTGTGATTCTGGAGTGTAGTTACATAGTTTACATGTTAGATTAACCTCCATACCCCATCTTGCTAATCTGTCAGCTGTGGGAAGTCTTAAATTAATTGCTTTAAACGTTGTGAAAGCCATCTTTGGGTTGTTAGATCTGGACCAGATAGGGGCTGCCCAATATTTGTTAGTATGTTTAGTTCGAATTGCTTCCCATGTACTGTTGGTGGTAAAAATGCCGTCTTTTGTATAATTCCAAGTCCAAGTATCATTAGGTTCAGATGAGTAGATAGGGATGTACTTGACATCTTCAGCTATGGCATGTAATCCTTTTTGTTCTGGTATCCAAGTGCCCTGATAAATGATTGATGCAACTAGGTCATCATATTCCCCAATACATGAAATCATACCCCAGCCATATTTGTTAGCAAATGATTTTCCATTTATCCATGGGTCCCTCCAAAGATAAGTATCCCTTCCATTAGCAATTCTCTTTGAGATGCATGTTTTCAGAACTTCCCTGCTTCTTAAAATACATTTCCAAACCCCAGAAGAGTTAATATCCTCATGCATTGTCCAGAAACTTCCTTTTATATATCTATTTCTCATCCACCTGGCCCAAAGAGTATTTGATGTTAGAATTTTCCATCCATGTTTGATTTGGTAAGTCTTTCTAAGGTCTTTCAGGTTGATAAGACCAACACCTCCTTCAGCTTTAGGCCTAGAAAGAATATCATAACTAACTTTATGTAATCCCCCCCTCCAGATGAAGTTTGCACATGCTGATTTAATCTTCTCAATTGAACTATCAGGAATGTGAAATGTTTGAAGCCAAAATCTAACTTTAGCAGTGATAACTGTGTGTACCAATTCAATTCTGCCAGCAAAAGAAAGTAATTTAGAGCTCCAACCATTGAGTTTGTCTCTGATTTTACCAACTAGTTCACCACATTCACGATCAGTAATTACATTAGTTGATAAAGGAACTCCAAGATACTTGACAGGAAGTTGTCCTTCCTTAATTTGCAAAATTTCCAGGATCTGATTTTTGGATGTACAGTATTTGCTAAAGTAGCATTTGGACTTATTAGTATTTAGTTCAAGTCCCACAAATAACTGTAATTGATCAAATATGTGTAGTAAACCCTGAGCTGCAGAAGAGGAAGCTCTAATAGCAATTATCAAATCATCAGCATATAAAAGATGATTGACATTAGGGTTATGTTTAAACAGAGGCTGAATCAAAGAATTGTGACAAGCTATTTCCATTTGTAGTGTAAAGAATTCCATGGCAACTGCAAATAAGTAGGGGGAGAGGGGATCACCTTGTCTCAAACCCCTGTTGCTAGTTATATATCCTTTGGGGATACCATTAATAATTATTGAATATGTGGGGGTAGATATGCATTCTTCAATGAGATTGATCAAAGAAGTAGGAAAATTCATACAGTGTAGTACATGTATAATGAATTGTCTATTAATTTTATCATATGCTTTTTGTAGATCAATCTTTATACACATTTTGTCAGCTCCAGGTTTGTTGAAATTTCTAATTAGTTCATGAGCTAGTAAAGAATTTTCAGAAATGTGTCTTCCTTTTATAAAAGCAGATTGACATTCAGAAATTAGATCAGGGAGGACTTTTGTAAGTCTGTTGCATATTACCTTGCTGAGGATCTTATATAGCACATTACAGCATGCAATAGGTCTAAATTCTTCAATCATAGTAGGGCTTTCTACCTTTGGGATAAGAGTGATAAATGTGTGATTTAATTCATGAAGAATTTTGCCAGTGTTGAAAGATTCCTGAATAGCTTCTAATAATTGATTTTTCAGATGTTGCCAGTGCAATTGATAGAACTTGGAATTCCAACCATCAGGTCCTGGGGAGGAGTCTATGTGAATGGAGAAGACAGCAGCCCTTACTTCTTCCTCAGTAACAGTCTCTTGCAACATTTGCCTTCCCACATCAGATATTATAGCCCTGCAATTAATAGGAGGTAATGTTATCTTAATCTCACTATTATATAAATTTGTGAAATAAGATATGGCTCCCTGTTCAAATTGGGATATATTAGTTGCTATATCCCCCTGGTCATTTATAGAGTTAATAAGAGCATTGCAGTTCCTCCTATAAGACATCTTAGCATAGAAAAATTTGGTACATTCATCTCCTTGAGTGAGCCATTTCTCCTTTGCCATTTGTTTAGCTTGTATAGCTTGTAAATGCAATGCCTCTTTAAGTTTCTGTTGTGTAGAAAAATAATTTGAGATTCTATCATCATCAAGAGGGTCCGTATCAAGAAGGGTCTGCATCTGTTCACATTTTTGTTGTAAATGACTTATAGTATCCTTTGTTTTATTCCTTTCTCTATTCCATTTCTTCAATCTCTTTTTTAACTCTCTTAGCATCATGACCATGGAAAACCAGCAATTTCCATCAGTTTTAGTAATGTTATTGAAGTCTACAACATCAGCATATCCTTCAATTTGGTGCCAGTGGTTTCCATATCTAAAAGGTTTTCCTTTCAATGAGTTAGCTTGTTGATTAAATTGAATATGTAATGGGGAATGATCACTTGTTGAGCTAGGAAGAACTGATATTTTCAAATTTGGGATGCTTGTTAGAATTTTGTCATTTATAAGAACTCTATCAAGTCTGCAGGCAATTTTTTTAACTTCTCCACTAAACCAAGTAAATTTCAGGCCAAAGTGGATAGCTTCAGAGAGGCCAGCTGCTACAACACACTTGTTGAACTCCTCTGTTTGGGATAGTCTAAGGGTACTTCCACCTCTTTTCTCATTAGTTTTAAGAACTGCATTAAAATCCCCCATTACCATCCAATTATTATTAATTTGCTTTGATGTTTGAACTAAATAAGACCATAATTGTCTGCGAAGAGAAGCCCAGTTATGGGCATAAACAAAAGTGCATATGAAATTCAAACCACCTACATTATTACAAGTAACAGTAATATGTTGTTCAGATTTATCTTTGATAGATAGGTTCCATATGGATTTGTGCCAAGTGATCAATATACGACCTTTAGACGATGCTGAATTATTGTCTATCCATTCCCAATCTTTACCAAACATGTTAGCAAATATCTGAATACTACTATCCCCCATCTTATTCTCAAGAAAAGCAATTATGGTAGGATTAACTTTATTTCTTAAATTAAAGAGGTCTAATCTTCTAGTTTCACCATTTAGACCCCTTACATTCCAACATATAATAGACATTAAGAATGTCTGGATTGGCTCCTTGTTACACGAGCCAAAGTGTTCCTATTTTTCTTTTTTTCTTTGTTTTTGTCATTGAATTGTTCCACATATTTTGGATTTTCTTTAGTATATTGGTCAGAAAAATAAACCTCCTCTTCTGAGTTTATGGATTCCACATCCAATTCAATTCCCATCTGATTAATTTCCTGTATATTATTAGGTGTATCATCATGTTGTACAACAGCAACAGTTGCAGGAGATTTATTATGATGTGCCTCAGCATTTGCCAGATACTTATTATGTTGACAAGCAGTTGCAGACCTTGTTGGGGACATTGCAATTGAAAGCTCTAACTCCGCAGTTGCTGAGCGTCCAGGGGAATGAATTTCAACAGGAGTTTCAACCATGCAGGGATTACCTTGATCAGCTTTATTCTGAAGAGAATGTTCACTCAGTGGAGACTCATTTATTTGAACAAGATTTTGCAGTGGTGGATTCTTATTCTGCTCTGTTAAACAATGCTGCCCTTCCAGATTGGACTGCCTCTCCTCAGGTGTGGGACTTCCAGTATTAAAGCCAGCTTCATAGTTAGTCTGTTGTAAATCTTTGTAGTTATTATGGTCTAGGCTATTTTTTGGCACTGAGCTACTAGGGTGCTCAGGCAGTTTAGAAGTTTGTTCAGTCAGTGTATTAGTAGAAGCAGTATGGTTTGGTGCTGAAACTTTGGGGATCCACTTTTGAGTAGTTGTATTTGGGCATTGTAAATCACTATGTCCGAAACAACTGCATTGCTTACATCTCGGTGGAATAAACTCATATTCCACCTCTTGTTCATAAATTCTTCCTTTATTATCTTTTGCTCTGATTATTTTGGGAAAAGTAGCATCAGCTGTCACTTCTATTAACACTCTTGCAAATTTAAGCCTTTTAACATTTCTGGTGAAATCATCAATGTCCAAAGGTTTACCAATAAGACTAGCAAGTTTACTAATGCCCCTAGCATTCCACAGAGATAGGTGTAGATTATTTAACCTTACCCAAATAGGATACGAGTCTAACATGTCTCTTTCAAATTGGAAATTAGCATCCCATTTTTTCATAAAAATAAGTCTACTATCCATAAACCAGGGACCCCCATTTAATACTTTATCAAAATCAGCATGATTTTCAAACTTTACTAAGAAAAAACCATTATCTCTAGAGAAAATTTCCCATGAGCCTTCAGGTTTCCAGATCCTTTTAATATACGCATTAAAATGCACATAGTATGGTCGTTTACCCGTAAGATAAATGAATATTGAGTTATTCCACATCTCATTGGATAACTTGTAATCCAAGTCATCTATAATAGCAAAATCACCTGTATCGTCCTTAGCTGGTTGGTGGAAGATAACATCTTCTTTGATAGAGACGTGTTTATCAAATAAATCCGACCATGATCTAACACCCTGTGATTTATTGAATTTAAAAAGAGATGTAGTTGTTTTAGGGTTTGACCATGGATTAGAAGGGGCATCTAGTTTCTGCTTTCCACGACGGCGGACCTCCTGCCAGCCCTCCCGATCTTCATCATCGGTGACAGCTGGATTGGTGGCAGCGGCAATTGAAGAAGTGGCGGCGGCGGAAGAATCGGCTGCTGCAGTTGCTGAGGCCATTGATTACCTGAATATTATATATATATATATATATATATATATATTCAAGTTAATATTTGTTAGTTGATACTCACATCCATCCATATTATCATCATAGGCATAAACTTCAAAAGAACTTAGTTTAAACAATAAGTTTGCTCACAGGGGATGAAGACAGAGGACAAGCCTGAGAATGATTTATTTGAAATCTTTAATTCACTTGCAGTTGAACCTGAGCTTAATTTGAGATGATCTGCTTATCTTTGCATTTGTTTAAATCTGTATTTTGACTAGAGCTTGCTAACTACTGTTAAGATTCGAGGCTTGATGTTGAGAAACTTTGAATTATTCAGGCTTCAGATTGCTGCCTTTGATTCAAGCTTGCTCTGAATAAATGCACCTATGCTTCAGATTTTCATAGCTTGATGGACGAAATAGAGATAGATGGATTGATATATAGGAAAGAAATGAGTTACCCGGGGACATCACTTTGTACAAGTTGATATTTTTATTTTTGGGTACAAGCTGATACTTTTGTTTGTACAATAGGTATGGTAAAAGATGTTGTATGTACTTAGGATGTTTGCTTGTACTTGTTTATGTATATTTATATTTTGATTTGTTTATGCTTTTGTTTACAGCCTAGATTCTTGTCTTCATTTGTTTATTTACTTACTCTATTTACAACTTTGTTTCATATTATAATTCACATCTAATTTGATTTGTTTACTTTATATTTTCTTAGACATTTTATTATTTTACTTTATGTATAACTATAAAGTTGTTTTAGTCCTTTGTTATAAAACTTTAACTTAAATGAAAATATATACTTTTGTTTTAGTTATACTTTTATACTTCATTTACATAGATATAAAGCTATTATAATTATTGTTGGAATTGTTGCCAATGTATTTACTTTAGCTTGGATGTATTTGTATCTTTTATTTTCTTGTTTGTACTTAACATCCGTTGATTAATTTTATTTTCTTTTGTTCTTCTTGTTTTGTAATATAAATAAATTTCTATTTTATTATGTTGTTAGAATTTAGCAAATGTTCTACTTCCTATTTTTATTAAAATTTATCTCATATTATTTTTCTATTTCTAGTTTAAATATTTATTGTTATCTTACTTTAATATTTATTGTCTTATACTATTTTATAAACTCAAACCATTAATTTTACAATTTTAATTCAAAAATTCAATAAATTATCAATTTATATTAAATTAAAATCTGGGGTCGTTACAGACTTCCCCCCTTAAAAGAATTTCGTCCTCGAAATTCGCAGGCACGAAAATAACACAGAGATAGATGAAAGATAGAAAAATATCTTTTCAGATCAAACTGGATATCAGTTCTGCATTTGGCGTACCAAATTAGAATATCAACAATAGATACAAGAAATTATAATAGAATTTCAAATTTGGTTTCAAACGAAATCATTTTATTGATACAATTCAAATTATCCTTCATATTCTATTAATCAATTTTAACTCGATTTAAAATTTCCAATTTATTCAAAATTTCCAATTTATATTCATTAAGGTTTAAATCGAAAAGCCGATAAGAACCCGATGAAATACGAAGCAAGAATTTTCTGCAATGATTCGTAGAGCATTGACGCACCGAACTACTTCTAGAGCTGTCACGAAGCAATCAAAAGAATTTAAAAACGAATCAAAGAATATTGATAGAGAAAGATGTTTCCACTGTTGTTACAGAGTATCGACCATTTATAGTCGTATTTCCCTATCCTCTATCTCGTTTTCTTCTTGTACTCATACTTACTATCAGTAGATAGTAAGAGAATTTACTGAGGCATTCAAACGGATATCTTAAGGATTACTCATTCTAAGGTTTACTTCACCCTATCTCTAATGAGCTACTTAATGTGTTACACTCCTGAGCTAAAGTTTCAACCCTTAGCTCTGATACCAAATGTAACGACTCGAATTTTGCCCGCTCGAAAATCGACATCCATACTTCAAATCGTATTCGAATGCCATAGATTCGACCGTTCAAATCCGATTCGCCGGAGCTTATAACAACATTAAGTAAACAACACAGCGGAATAAAAGAATAATACATTGATATACAACTTTGATACAATATCTGATACAACAGATGATCCAATAGATATCAATATACATCAGAGATATGATACAATAAAACAGCAGCGGAAAGAAAATAGATAACATCTAGCAGCGGAAAAAATAACTCTAAAATAGTCTTCAAGGAAGAACTCCAAAAATAACTGCAACTCCATTTCCAAGAACCAATCCAGCAATAGCTCGAACTCCCCATAACAATGCACCAAGCTAGGCAAGACTGGTGCGAACCAAAGATTGAACTAACTCTAGATAATCCACTATATCTAACTATCTGAAAAACCCAACTCTAGACTACTCGTGTAGAAAATAATGAGCACCCAGAGTTTAGGAAAGAAACAATAAACTCCGGATCAGTCGTGGGACTGGTGTGAGCAACAAAAACAGTTTATCTTTAAAAACATTCAATAAAAGATTTTCAAAGTCAATTCGCAATGCTTTTTAAAAATGAGACTACCATAAGGCCTCCCGCACACACACAATGCAAACGCAGAATCGGAGGAGATTTCTCCTTATGATAGTCAAAGATGCTTGATACGCATTAAAAAGAACATTTGATATTATTACTAGTGCATAGTGTAAGAAAAATTCATTTCGAAAGTAGAATATAAATCTTAGCCAACATAGACATTTCGAACTATGCCTACTATAGCTACCATCCAAACAGTGGGGC
Source organism: Allium cepa (assembly GCA_030765085.1). Lineage (NCBI taxonomy): Eukaryota > Viridiplantae > Streptophyta > Magnoliopsida > Asparagales > Amaryllidaceae > Allium > Allium cepa. The sequence goes on along the minus strand of CM060938.1, from coordinate 394,718,353 downwards.
GCCACCATAAGTGAATGATAGGTCCTACAACTAATACCGTACAAGATCGTATTGTTTCTTTGGATTTCCAACGAATGATCAGGCCAAGGAACTTCCCATTGCCACATGAGAATGCCTCTGGATGGACATCCCCGAGAACCAAACCAGAACTCTACCAACACAAGGCCGGGTTATCCCTAACTGAGTAACAACTGACCGAATATGCCATCCCCCGGTCCTTTGGTACCTTTCAACCGAGCGCTCGTAATTAATTCACACAATCATAACAAAGTGTTTTCAACATGAGTAAGTATCTGGGCTCCATACCATGATACCACCCTTTTCCAGAAGGAAATGCACATATCCTAAAGGGCGCTACCCCTCATAACCTTGCTGCTTCTTTCCTGTTTTGACCATTCCCGAGGTGTGAGGCTCGACGAAGTCACGTCCACAAAAACATACTTTATACAAAAGCCATGCTTTGGGTCAACAAATGATCATAGAAATGATCACCAAGATAGACGATCAAATAAACGATCCTATCACAAATAATCAACACAATGATCATTTCACAGCAACACTCAGCATGTCACATTACCAAATTGGGAATATATCGCTGATAACATTCAACTACATAACCTCTGAGCTCGTACGTCTCGGAGAAGGGTGTTAAGCTAAAAGAATAAATTCTCCGCCACCAACAGAAATATATTTGAAAGAAATCAGCTTTATATCTCAATTTGTAACGTCAGACATACAATCCATACAAGTCTGGTCCGGGCTCGAACAGAACCGAAGGCACTTACAAAGAAGTCCTTGCAATCCGGATATTAACTAATCACGTTCAGACTTCCCATCACAGATGGAGTCTCTATACTGGGGACCAGTCGATGCAAAGACATTCGACGAGTTGTCCTTTCGTTTTCAAAAATATCCGGTCTTCAACACCGGTCTTCAAATGCTATCCATAACGACATATCACATACTCGGAATGGGATATATGACACAAAGGTCCTCTCCCGGCTAAACCGAATAGTGAGCGCAATATTTACGAGAAATATATGGATATTGGGATTTCAATTAAGTCACAACTTATTACCCAAAACTTTTCTTCAAATGGTTTAAACCAATTACCATTTCAAATCTTTTAAACAAAAGGATTCATTTTCACAACCTTTAACGGTTTAAACAATTTTCACATTTTAATCTTTTAAACAAAAGATTCATTCACAGATTTTCCAAATCAATTTTCATTTCAATTTGATTAACTCGTTAAATCTTTAAATCAAAGATTTAACTTATAGCCTTCAAAACCATTTCATTTCAATTTGATTTAAACAAATCATCAATTTAAATCTGTTAAAAATAAACAGATTTAATTCATAGCTTTTAAAAAGAATTCATTCATAACTTAGGAAAATCATTTCTCTATTTAATCTTGAAATTCCCCTAATTAACTGGAGTCTCAGTTCTTATCTAAAAGTGTTTATCATTTGAAAACAACAGTTTTTACTTTGGAAATCTGATTCATTTATACGAGTTGAAATTCCTGGGTTAAATTCAAATTCCCAAAAATAATACTTTAAAAATGATTTAACTCATAATGACTAGTATAATATCATTAATCCCTAGTTTCAAATTACAGGATTCAATTCCAAATATCGAATTCAAATTCAAATTGAATTATTTAAATTTCAAATCTTAATCAAGTAAATTAAAATAAATTTTAACTTGAAATTTCATTCCAAAAGTTTTTCACATTTATTCCGATTCCATTTCCAAAACATTTGAATTTAAATATTCAACTTTAAAAATCATTTTAAAATCTGTGACTTAATCGATTTCCTCGTGAAATCCATAATTGTGTGTGTATAAGTGTGGTCCAGGGTTTTAACACAATAGTGCAATCATCATTTAATCATCACAGATCAAACACAGAAATATAGTCGATAAGCGATACAAAGTATAACGCTTATCTTCCTTTCACAATTCACAGATAATATGCAGATGTAAATAAATGAATAAATCATATACGGCACAAACCACATAACCAAATATCACAGTTCAGACAGGACAAACAATTTCAAGGCATCACATATAATGCAATCATTCATAAGTAAGACCAGGCATTTAACAATGATTTATAAGCAGGATTTCTTTTAATCCTAATTAATTCAATTTATTTTCAATTAAATTAATTACTTATGAATTTATTATCCAATTCTGATTTATTAATTACAAATCGTTTGATATAAATTTATTTATCAAACATTTTAATTAATTAAATTATTCTTAATCAATCATATTAATTAAATTGACTTTTGAACCAATTTTATAATTAATTAACTTTTTAATTAATTATTTTAAGAAAATAAACTTTAAATTTACTTGTTAAAGTAATAAGTGGTTATAAAAGGACCCTTAAAGAATTAGAGTCAAATTTTCTTTAAGTTTACCAATTAAAGTATACTTTAACAATTTAAACTCATTTAAACTTTTAAATTTAGAACTTATTTTATTTCAAAATCTTGATTTCCATATTTAGATTCATGTCCAGATTTCCAGATTTTGATTTTTAACTTCATCTAAATTCTTTCTTTACAAATTTTTTTTATTTTAAATCCAAATCCACTTAATCACTTTTAAGTTATTAAACAATTTAAGTGTAGAAACTTAATTTATTTCACAAACTAAGTTTCTGACAAATCTTGAATTTATTATTTTTACGTTGATTTAAAACTTAGTTTAAACCTTGATTTTTTTTTATATAAAAAAATCAAACCTTAAATTTGGAACCCAGGTTTTAAATTTTTTTAAAACTTACAGGTTAAAACTGTAACACCCACAAACAACTTGAGCTACCTGCAAACTGCTTCGAGCCCGATACATATTTGCTCGAGTAAACACTCGAGATCAACGTGAGGAAACCCGAGACTTCCCTGTTTCACATGCGTTCCCAACAAATTTTCCATAGGCATGCTTCTCTCCCTCTCGTCCTACTCCTTATTCTCTTTTTATTTTTATTTTGTAATTTAAGTTTTACAACTTAAGTATAAATAGCATCAGGTTCATACTCACGCTCGAACTCGACCTTAAACCCGAAGCATCCAACCCAAAAACTCGAGCACAAACCTTTCTTCTCAGACCAGACTCAGCAAAAACAACAGAACCAACGAGGAAGAGCACTGTGCACGTGCACAATGATTCCACCCAACTTCGATCATCGCTGAAGCTTCACTCAAGTCGTCGATCGTTCCCAGACCCTACTACGATCATCAGAACTCATCATCAACTCAGAAAGCAAAATCGAGCATCACTGCACCAAACTGGAACCAACGACTCATCACCTAAACTTCCTCGTCCAGGCACTCTCGATCACCATTTCCCTCAAAATTCTGGCCACATCACCGCAACCTCCCCACGCAGCCATCCCCCTCGGTGCGATCGCCACAATTGCTTCGTCGACGTCGCAGTTATCAAATTCCGATCCTCTCTCTAAACTTATGGTTAAACCCTAATTTGAACTCGTTCGACCAACTCACGTAGTACAAAATTCTTTCGACAATTTTCCTGAATTCTACGAAGATCAAGCAAGCTCCAAAACGAATTACAAGATCTAAAATTTGTTAAATTATCAGGAATTGATAAAAATACAATTTTTGCTTCATCTCGAACTGCCCCTTAAACACGTAACTAAAAATCATCATACTTGTTCTAAAAATCCCATTTTCTAATGGTGATTCAAGTTATATAAATGAATTGACAATTCGTGACATTCGAATTTTCCAGAAATTAAAGTTTTTACTGTAAAAACTTGATTTTTCCATCCTATATGCATTTTTACTTCATGAGATTTTTTTCTTATTGTAGTTCATACTTAAACACCACTGTTTTGTTTTGAAACCAAAGTCTAATATGGATTATAAAACAAGAAATTGAATTTCTTTTCTTTTCTTTGTTGGGTTGTACTCTGTAAAGCAAGAAGAACAGATACATACACATATAGACATAGCACTTTCAAATATATATATATATATATATATATATTCAAGTTAATATTTGTTAGTTGATACTCACATCCATCCATGTTATCATCACAGGCATAAACTTCAAAAGAACTTAGTTTAAACAATAAGTTTGCTCACAGGGGATGAAGACAGAGGACAAGCCTGAGAATGATTTATTTGAAATCTTTAATTCACTTGCAGTTGAACCTGAGCTTAATTTGAGATGATCTGCTTATCTTTGCATTTGTTTAAATCTGTATTTTCACTAGAGCTTGCTAACTGCTGTTAAGATTCAAGGCTTGATGTTGAGAAACTTTGAATTATTCAGGCTTCAGATTGTTGCCTTTGATTCAAGCTTGCTCTGAATAAATGCACCTATGCTTCAGATTTTCATAGCTTGATGGACGAAATAGAGATAGATGGATTGATATATAGGAAATAAATGAGTTACCCGGGGACATCACTTTGTACAAGTTGATATTTTTATTTTTGGGTACAAGCTGATACTTTTGTTTGTACAATAGGTATGGTAAAAGATGTTGTATGTACTTAGGATGTTTGCTTGTACTTGTTTATGTATATTTATATTTTGATTTGTTTATGCTTTTGTTTACAGCCTAGATTCTTGTCTTCATTTGTTTATTTACTTACTCTATTTACAACTTTGTTTCATATTATAATTCACATCTAATTTGATTTGTTTACTTTATATTTTCTTAGACATTTTATTATTTTACTTTATGTATAACTATAGAGTTGTTTTAGTCCTTTGTTATAAAACTTTAACTTAAATGAAAATATATACTTTTGTTTTAGTTATACTTTTATACTTCATTTACATAGATATAAAGCTATTATAATTATTGTTGGAATTGTTGCCAATGTATTTACTTTAGCTTGGATGTATTTGTATCTTTTATTTTCTTGTTTGTACTTAACATCCGTTGATTAATTTTATTTTCTTTTGTTCTTCTTGTTTTGTAATATAAATAAATTTCTATTTTATTATGTTGTTAGAATTTAGCAAATGTTCTACTTCCTATTTTTATTAAAATTTATCTCATATTATTTTTCTATTTCTAGTTTAAATATTTATTGTTATCTTACTTTAATATTTATTGTCTTATATTATTTTATAAACTCAAACCATTAATTTTACAATTTTAATTCAAAATTTCAATAAATTATCAATTTATATTAAATTAAAATCTGGGGTCGTTACACTTGGCCAGAGTCGCAAATTTTCAGATGGTCGGAATGGGTCATCGCGAGTGGTTGACAGGTTTGGGGATTTTGGATGCAGTGTTTCCAGGTTGCAGTTGGTTAACTCGATTTCAATTTCGGGCTGCAGTGGGATAGTTGATGGTCGTAATCAAGTGAGGGTTTGCTCGACGTCTTGGAGAAGTTGGCTATGGTGGCAGTAGATGGCCGGAGCGCCAGTGCATATGCACCGTGCATATTTAAGTTCATATGAACTACTGTGGGTTTGTGCAAAGAGGTGACTCGAAGTTTTCTCGGGTAGATCGAGTATTTACTCGAAGTAGTTTGGATATTTACCCGAAGCATTATTTGGTGGTCTCGGGTAGTATTTGTTCAGGTTTATAAACTTGACAGTTCTGTTTTTTTTAAATTTGAATGAATTTAAATTTTAAAAAAAAAGAGATTTTAAGCAAGGTTTTTAAAATGCGAAGTTTGAATCTGAATTCAAATGAACTTTTGAATTCAAAGTTTTAGAAAAATGAAATTTTTAAATTTTAAAAAGGGTTTAAATCAGGTTTTAAAAGTAAAGTTTAATTATGGTTTCAAGATTTCTATGAATCCAGATTTTTAATTTAGAACAGATTTGTAAATTTTAAATGTTGAACAAGTTCAAATGTTTTAAAGTACATTTTAAAATGAGTTGTTCTCAAATAAGTTTTAAAATTTGATAAAATTCTTTCTTTAATATTGAATAGAAGTTATGATGTGTTAACTTAAATTTGAAAAGTTAAATAATCAATTCATTTTCTAAAGCTTGATTTCTTTAATAAGTTAAATAATTTAGTTTTTGAACTTTTCTTATATAAATATCTTATATAAGTAATGAATGTAGTTTATTTTTATTTTAAGTTTATAAATTTTGTTTAAAATTTGGATAAATGTTTAAATAGTTAAACATTTTAAATCTTAAATTTTTAAATGGAATTTGAATTTAATTTAGAAATGTGTTGTTTTAAATGCATTTGAATGTTAATGAGGTCATTAATAAGTAAATGAATTATCTTAGAAATATTTAAGATAGTAAAAGAATTTAATTAAGCAATAACTTATTATTTGATTTAAAATTAATGTTTTAGATTAATTTTTAATTAGAGTTGATTAATGATAATTAATCGAAGACAATTTCTTAAGTAAGTAATTAATGAAAATGTTGTTAATTAATAAAGATAATTATCTTAGGATAATTAAGTAATTAATTAGATTAGTTAATTGAATATAATCAATTATAAAATGTTAGGTATAATTACTTAAAAAAAGTAATTAAGGGATTAATTACTTATTGTAATTAATTTTGATAATGTGATTTGCTTAAATTAATTAATTTAGTTTAATTAATTTAAGATAATCATTTAATGATTTAATAAGAGTAATTACTTAATGTAATAAATGGAGCAATATTACTTAGAGAAGTAATAAGTGATAACTATTGGAATGTATTTAGTGAAGATGATTTTTAATAAAGTAATTTGGGTAATTACTTTTGTAATTATTCAAGGGATTAATTAATGAATATAATTAATTATGGGATAATTAATTTGATATGAGTAATTACGGGTAGTTAATTACTGGATTGAATATTAATCAAGGGTGATTAATAATTGTATTTTAAATTTTAGATTAATTAGTAAATGTAATTAATTTTAAATAAAGTAATTAATTTAAAATATAAATTAGAGATCATTAATTAATATAATTAATGTTGTAATTAAGGGTTGTTTGATTAAGTAATAATTAATTAATTAAGTGATTAATTGATATAATTAATTAAGGATAAATGTAATTAATTATAATTAATTAACTAATAAAAGAAGTAATTAAATGTTAATTACTTATGATTAAGGTTAATTAATTTTGTAAAATTAATTAAAGACTAATTACTTATTGTAATTAGAGAATGATTAATCAAAGGGGTTTAATCAAGTTGAATACTTGGATATGATTGATTAAATAGGTTAATTAATTAATGGATGTTAAGCAAGATTATATATGTTAATTTATTTTAAATTAATTAGAGATAGACGTAATTAATTGACTTCATTTTAAATTAATTATAGATGATGGTTAATAAATCTCTGCTTATGGATGATATTGATATTTCATTGGATGGTTGTGATCTCAGTAATGAGATGAGTAGTATCTATATGATATGGATGCTTAGTTAAAGTATGATAATATGGATTATCTGGTTGTGATGATTATCTGTTGTGATGATGATACGGGTTATCTGTTTATGATGAGAATGTGATTATCTATTGTGATATGTGAATTATCTATCTGTGTGTAAATAGATAATGATGAATTGAACTAATTGTTCAAACTAAATTCACTTGGACATTAAGATGACATTTGGATTTCGATGAGACCGGGATCGGATTTCCAAATTTGGAATTCCGAAAACCACATCAATCCAAATTAAACGTTAGGTCGTGAATCTCAAGCGAAGAGTGAAGACTCGAGGTGTAAGAACTATTTGTCGGTATAACTCTGACGGTGATTCCATGATGAGTTTGACGGAATAGTACTTTCAGGTTCGAGATGGTGATTCAGAGTGCAAGGGTTATGGTCGTTGACTCTAAGGGTGATTCCAAAATGAGTGCAACGAGATAGTGCCTTCGGTTTCGTTCGAACTCGGAACGAACCTGTATGGATTGAATGCTTTCAGAACATCGTCAGGTGGATGATGAGCATTCTAAGATTGATGTTTCCTATAAAGGTAATCGTAGCCTCAAGCCTCATCAACCGGGAATGGCTAAAACATGGGAGGTGCAGCAAGGCTAAGTGGGTCATGCCCAAGTGGGACGAGATTTACCCCTGTCAAGAGGTCCCTTTATATTTCAGTTGTGTGGCAGTTGGCGACGGCCAATCTGTGGGGTGGTCTTGTTCGGATCTGTTCAGTAAGAAATGGTTCTGGCTTTGTGTTGCAGGGGAGCGGGCGTACTCCTCGGTACGGTGATCTAGGCCACAACTGTGACGGACGTTACCCCAGTAGCCCTACCATTGATGGAAACCCATTCTTCCTACGTGCCCCTACGGTTTTGATTGTATTACCCACTTTTGTGTCTAGTAGCTGGAATTTAATGAATGTAACAATTTCGGCTATTTTCTATTTATTTGAAAACCCTAGACACTATTATAATATCACTGGATTTCCTTCCAAATGTTTTGGTTAGCGTAAGGTAAAAACTTTTCCATGTTTATGTGTGGGAAGTCTTACGTGATAGATTTTATAAAGTTAAGCAATTTTAAGCCCGTTTACTCACACCAGACCCATGTCTGACCCGAGTGTTTATTTTCTATTTTATTAAACTCTTGGGTACTCATATTACATATGAGTAGTCAAGTGATTCAGGATTGCTTTGACGAGTTCGAGAGGAGATATGGAGCAGGAGGCTTCGGCGTGTAGATATATATAGTGGTTCCGTTGTGTTTGAGTTGTATCTGTTTTCTCTGATGTACTTAAATTGTAATTGCTAGACATATGTTTATAACTATCTAGTTTGTGTTGTATTAGCTATATGACTCTGATGTATATGATATTATGTAATGTTTTATGTGATATAATATAATTTACTCGTTCCGCTGCGAGATTCTGATGTTGTTTGTTTCTTTCTTTTCTATCTTTTCTATCCCTTTTCTTTCTTCTTAATGATGCGTCTTTCTCTGGAATGAAAGGCGGGTCGTTACATTATGGTATCAGAGCACTAGGTTGAGCGAATACCTAGACTCTAGAGTGGTGTCCTTCTTGAGAGAGCGTATTTGTAATTTTAATATATATATATATATATATATATATATATATATATATATATATATATTTCTACCTATTTGATTGGGTTACCTGTCCAGGTTTTCCAATTTAAGTTCTAGAGGCAGATAGGGTAGTGGTGTGTATAACACAATTACCAATGGTTGGAGTCCGAGTGTTTGAGGTTTGGAAGTGAATCTGCTAGGGCAGTATTGGGCATCTTGAGTAGTTTTGCAGTTTGGTGTGAAGGATTTCACCGATCTTTGAAGGAAATCATTCCAAGGTTCGGAGTTTATTTTTGGATTGTAAGCTTGGTTGCACTCGTGTGAGTGGATTTTCTTGAGTTTGGATCAGTCGGAAGTGCTGAAGCCAGTAATGGTATCTTGGCAACCGTAGGAAGGAGCTCTGTCTATATTTGAGTTTGAGACTCAGTTGGGCAGAGTGTTTTGTGCTTGGTTTGAGAGCGAGTTTCCTGAGAGATATCTGTCTTTTGAAGGCTCTATTGCGGATGTGGCTGGTGTAGCTTTCTGATTCGATGAGCTTTTGGATAAGAGTGTCTTTGGCAGCAATAGCAGCTTGGAGGTGTTGTGTGTGCTATCAGTATAGTCTCTTGGCTTAGCTGTATTCTAGGGATGGAGTTCGAAAGCGGTAGAGTGGCCCGTTTCTTCGTTGGTTCAGAAGTCTCTGTGATTCTTTTGCCAGTAGGCCGGGCCAATGGTGTAGTTTGTCCATTTCTTCTGGAAGCCCAGCTGCGTGTGATGTTTGTGGTTGGAGGTGGACCACTAGTTTCTTCTTTCGATTAGAAGGCTTTAGCTGTTCTGATTGTTGAAGTGAGAACGGTTTCTTAGAATCTGAACTGAAGAGAATCACAAAAGTGACTTGCGATGGTTCGGAGGTTCTCTGAGTAATCTTTGTTTGGATTGAAGCATCTCTAAAGGATGTTTGAGTTATCGACGTGGTTTGGTATTTTTCTGGATATCTTCGAAGGAGTCAAGATTTGCGTCAACATCGAGAGGTTGAGTTCTGTATCAACTTGGTTCTTGGAGCTTTACCGGTGGTTCAGCTTAGTAGGAGGGCTCTTTGAGAGAGAGGTCTGTTAAGCTGGCAGGATTGATCGGATCTAGATCTCTGGTAGAATTTTTGCTATGGTATTTGTGACCGAATCGGATAGGACACTGAGATTTTATGGAATTTGATAAACAATGTTTTCGGGATAAGTTGATCAAGTTTGTATTTGTGTTCATCAACAACATTCTAAAATCAGAGTTGTGCAGCGGAAGCATCGTGGCAGCTACTCCAGAATAGAAGCAACACCCAATTCATTGGGAATTTGTGTTTTGTCTTGGATCAGAGGATTTCTACAGGAAATTCATTTTAATCTGGAGGCTTGGATGTCTTGTGCATCTGTTCTGTTTTCCGTATAGGAGTCGTATGTTTGAAGTCTTCTGATATTTGTGTAGTAGAGTTTGTGTGGTGGATTTTGATGGATCTTAGGAGAACCATTTTGTTGAGTAGGATCTGAAGATCGTTTATTTCTTTGTCCACATTTGTTCCGTGAAGCATCTGCGAAAATTGGATTGATATAGAAGGTTGAAGGCAGCCCAGGATCGACAGGAGAGATTTGTGGATAAGTTGTTGGATCTTTCTGTTTTCTCTTAAGGGTCAAGTGTTTGGTCTACAGGATTGAATTGCCAGTTCGGATGACTGGAATTTTTTATGTTTTTCACGTATCTCTGACGGAGTACGTGTATGGTCTATCACTGGGTTTAGAATCAGTAGTTCTGGGAAATTTGGATGTTGATCAAGACTTGTATGTGGTCCAGTATCCTGTTTAGATTTGTAGATCTAGATATATAGGAGCTCTAGATCTGAGTGGTGTAGCTAGTTTAGATTCTGTAGAGCGAGTATTCCGGTGTTTGAACCTGGGAAACTCTAGAGAATCCTATCTAGAATTTTGTCTGGATAGTTAGAATTGTTTGTTTGAATTGGTTGCTATGGTTGCTAGTATTTGGTTGATAGCATATGTTTGCTATTTTAAAATTAAAATCTGCTTGGGATTATTAAATTACCTTTTCTTTTAAAATTTCGGGGATGAAATTCTTTTAAGGGGGGATGAATGTGATGTCTTGGAAATTTGGGCAATATTTGTTTAATAATTTCATTAATAATTATTTTAAAACGAGAAATATTGATTTAATAATCTAATTTAAACAAAAAATTTCTTTTGAAAACTAATAATTATTTAGTTTGTCAAATGATATTCTTTTGAAAATTTATAATAATGATAATTTTATATTTAGGAATTTTATTATTTTCAAAAGTTAAAAATATTTAAATGATAAAAATTGTCTTTCTAAGCTTATTTAAAAGATATTTTATTTAAAATGTATATACGTGTATACATTGTAAACAGAGAATTTGATTTTAATTTAAGTTTAATTTTAATAAGAATGTTTTCCAATTTATCATATATATAGATGTATAAATTATAAATTGGTTAATTTGATTTAAATTAGTATAGAAACTTTTCAAAAGTTAATTTAAAAATCTATCTTATATTTTAAAAAGGAAATAAAAGTAAATATTTATTTTGTTTAAAAATATAAAAGTTTAAATTGTATTTTATTATAAAAGTTTATTTTGTTTTCTTTAAAAAAAATTGTTTTCTTTGGAAATAAACTTAGTTCATATATATTAGAGTATGATATTTTGGTTTGAAAACTTTGGAATAAAATTGAATTCAACATTCTTTTTCTTTTTAAATTTTCTCTTTTGAAAAATTTAGCTTTAAAAATATTATTTTAAAAACATTCAAATAAAAATTTAAATTGTATAATTTTATAAAGGCAGTTTATATGTAATTATTTAAAGACTAAATATAGCTAAACATTTAAAACATGTTAAATTAAATTAGAAATTGATCTAGAAGATTTAAAAACATTTATAAAATAAGAAATTTCTTTTTATATTAAAATTGAACATGTGTAAATATTTAAATGTTAAAGTGGACACTTGTAATTACTCTACATTATTATGTAACAAGTGGCAATGGTTTTATTTATTTTTAAAAACATTTTTATTAAAATTATAGATAAGAAAACTAAACAATGTATTTTTATTCAAACAATTATCTTCAATTGAATCTGAAAATCAGATTTTAACTAAAAATCAAAACCAATTATGCAAAACCCAAATTCTGTTTAAAATCTGCAAAACTCAATTCATGTTAAAATCTGCAAAATGAAGTTTCAACATCAATTTGGAATTCAACTCCAAATCTAAGCAAAGAAGAATGGAGAAGAATGCAGTTCAAAATCATCTTCAAATCAGCTAGTAATTCAAGATTCAACATCAACAGCAAACAAACCCAAAATCACCAAGTAAATATAGTTTTTAAATCTACTTCAACAAGCAGATTCAACATGCAGATTCAATTTGCAGTGCCAGGAAAATGTGATGCATCTGAATTGGTTATCTGCTTCTTCTAAATAAAGTGAGTAAACTTTTATTTTAAAGACAGTTCTTCTTTTTAAAATTAAATGCCAAAGCAAGTATTAGAACTCAAGTTCAAAGCAAACTGTCATTTAAAAAAAAAACTGCTATGGATTAAACTGCAGTGCCTCATTTTCTTTTAGGTAAATAACTTCACAATTTTAAAAAGCTTTAATCTATATGTTGCATGTGGATAAATGGAATAAGTTTGCTTTGTATGACTTTATTTTGATAGATATTCTGTGTACATATATACACACACACAAATATATATATATATGTGTGTGTGTGTGTTTACATGTATCTGGATAACTATCTCTGTTTTGAAACTCAGATTTTTAATGGAAATTCATTTCCACTTGGTTTGATCTTTGTTAGAAATTAATGTGTAAACAAAAAGATGTTTGTTTAGTAAGAAATTATGTTTATAAATCAAAATTAAGTTATATTAAAAATCTGTGCTTCTGAAAACAAATATAACCATCATTATTTTCAATAATCAAGAATCTCAAATATCTTAAATTATTAAAACAAGTTTATAACTAGAATGCATGTTAGAAATCATGAATTTTAAAACAAAAATCACATTTTCAAATTAACTGAGGAGTGGGCATTTATGAGTTGAACGGATATTGGAAATTTGGGTTTATATAATTATTTAGTGGATTTTGGAAGTTGAGATTCTTCCTGGAGATGGAGGGTAGATGGATGAGTAGGGGAAAATTGTCGGATGTATTGTCAGAGGGTAGAGGCGACAGTGGTGGCTCATTACAGGTTCTAACCCTAATTTTGCCGGTAGTAGTAACTTGTTGCTTCTCTTTATTTCTGTTGCATCGAGTGATGCAAGACTTTGGAAATGGGAAGAGGAGTCGTAGATGTACGGTTGGCCGGAGTTGCAAATTTTCAGATGGTCGGAATGGGTCGTCGCGAGTGGTTGACAGGTTTGGGGATTTTGGATGCAGTGTTTCCAGGTTGCATTTGGTTAACTCGATTTCAAATTCGGGCTGCAGTGGGATAGTTGATGGTCGTAATCAAGTGAGGGGTTGGTCGGCGTCTTGGAGAAGTTGGCTATGGTGGCAGTAAATGGCCGGAGCGCCGATGCGTATGCACCGTGCATATTTAAGTTCAGATGAACTACTATGGGTTTGTGCAAGGAGGTGATTCGAAGTTTTCTCGGGTAGATCGAGTATTTACTCGAAGCAGTTTGGATATTTACCCGAAGCATTATTTGGTGGTCTCGGGTAGTATTTGTTCAGGTTTATAAACCTACAGTTCTGTTTTTTTTTAAATTTGAACGAATTTAAATTTTTTTTTAAAAAAGAGAGTTTTTAAGCAGGGTTTGTAAAATGCAAAGTTTGAATCTGAATTCAAATGAGTTTTGAATTCAAAGTTTTAGAAAAATGAAATTTTTAAATTTTAAACGGGGTTTAAATCAGGTTTTAAAAATCAAGTTTAATTATGGTTTCAAGATTTCTATGAATCCAGATTTTTAATTTAGAACAGTTTTGTAAATTTTAAATGTTGAACAAGTTCAAATGTTTTAAAGTAGATTTTAAAATGAGTTGTTTTCAAATAAGTTTTAAAACTTGATAAAATTCTTTCTTTAATATTGAATAGAAGTTATAATGTGTTAACTTAAATTTGAAAAAGTTAAATAATCAATTCATTTTCTAAAGCTTGATTTCTTTAATAAGTTAAATAATTTAGTTTTTGAACTTTTATTATATAAATATCTTATATAAGTAATGAATGTAGTTTATTTTTATTTTAAGTTTATAAATTTATTTAAAATTTGGATAAATGTTTAAATAGTTAAACATTTTAAATTTTAAATGGAATTTGAATTTAATTTAGAAATGTATTGTTTTAAATACATTTGAATGTTAATGAGGTCATTAATAAGTAAATGAATTATCTTAGAAATATTTAAGATAGTAAAAGAATTTAATTAAGGAATAACTTATTATTTGATTTAAAATTAATGTTTTAGATTAATTTTTAATTAGAGTTGATTAATGATAATTAATCTAAGACAATTTCATAAGTAAGTAATTAATGAAAATGTTGTTAATTAATAAAGATAATTATCTTAAGATAATTAAGTAATTAATTAATGTGATTAATTTTGGATAATTAATTAGATTAGTTAATTGAATATAATCAATTATAAATTGTTAAGTATAATTACTTGATAAAAGTAATTAAGGGATTAATTACTTATTGTAATTAATTTTGGTAATGTGATTTGTTTAAATTAATTAATTTAGTTTAATTAATTTAAGACAATTATTTAATGATTTAATAAGAGTAATTACTTAATGTAATAAATGGAGCAATATTACTTAGAGAAGTAATAAGTGATAATTACTAGAATGTAATTAGTGAAGATGATTTTTAATAAAGTAATTTGGGTAATTAATTTTTTAGTTAATCAAGGGATTAATTAATGAAGATAATTAATTAAGGGATAACTAATTTGATATGAGTAATTAAGGGTAGTTAATTACTGGATTGAATATTAATCAAGGTGATTAATAATTGTATTTTAAATTTTAGATTAATTTGTAAATGTAATTAATTTTAAATAAAGTAATTAATTTAAAATATAAATTATATATCATTAATTAATATAATTAATGTTGTAATTAAGGGTTGTTTGATTAATTAATAATTAATTAATTAAGTGATTAATTAATATAATTAATTAAGGATAAACGTAATTAATTATAATTAATTAATTAATAAAAGAAGTAATTAAATGTTAATTACTTATGATTAAGGTTAATTAATTTTGTAAAATTAATTAAAGACTAATTACTTATTGTAATTAGAGAATGATTAATCAAAGGGGTTTAATCAAGTTGAATACTTGGATATGATTGATTAACTAGGTTAATTAATTAATGGATGTTAAGCAGGATTATAGATGTGTAATTAATTTATTTTAAATTAACTAGAGAAAGAAGTAATTAATTTAATTCATTTTAATTTAATTATAGATGATGGTTAATAAATCTTTGCTTATGGATGATACTGATATTTCATTGGATGGTTGTGATCTCAGTAATGAGATGAGTAGTATCTATATGATATGGATGCTTAGTTAAAGTATGATAATATGGATTATCTAGTTGTGATGATTATCTGTTGTGATGATGATACGAGTTATCTGTTTATGATAAGAATGTGATTATCTATTGTGATATGTGAATTATCTATCTGTGTGTAAATAGATAATGATGAATTGAATTAATTGTTCAAACTAAATTCACTTGGACATTAAGATGGCGTTTGGATTTCGATGAGACCGGGATCGGATGTCCAAATTTGGAATTCCGAAAACCACATCGATCCAAATAAAATGTTAGGTCGTGAATCTCAAGTGAAGAGTGAAGACTCGAGGTGTAAGAACTATTCGTCAGTATGACTCTGAGGGTGATTCCGTGATGAGTTTGCGGAATAGTACTTTCAGGTTCGAGATGGTGATTCAGAATGCAAGGGCTATGGTCGTTGACTCTGAGGGTGATTCCAAAACGAGTACAGCGAGATAGTGCCTTCGGTTTCGTTCGAACCCGGAACGAACTTGTATGGATTGAATGTTTTTAGAACATCGTCAGGTGGACGATGAGCATTCTAAGATTGATGTGTCCTATAAAAGTAATCGTAGCCTCAAGCCTCATCAACTGGGAATGGCTAAAACATGGAAGGTGCAGCAAGGCTAAGTGGGTCGTGCCCAAGTAGGACGAGATTTACCGCTGTCTAGAGGTCCCTTTATATTTCGGTCGTGTGGCAGTTGGCGACGCCCAATCTGCGGGGTGGTCTTGTTCGGAACTGTTTAGTAAGGAATGGTTCCGGCTTTGTGTTGCAGGGGAGCGGGCGTACTCCTCGGTACAGTGATCTAGGTCACGTACTGTGACGGACGGTACCCCAGTTTCCCTGCCATTGATGGAAACCCATTCTTCCTACGTGCCCCTACGGTTTTGATTGTATTACCCACTTTTGTGGCTAGTAGCTGGAATTTAATGAATGTAACAATTTCGGCTATTTTCTATTTATTTGAAAACCCTAGACACTATTATAATATCACTGAATTTCCTATCAAATGTTTTGGTTAGCGTAAGGTAAAAACTTTTCCATGTTTATGTGTGGGAAGTCTTACGTGATACCTTTTCTTTTCAAAGGATTTTCTAAAATTAAGCAATTTTAAACCCGTTTACTCACACCAGACCCATGTCTGACCCGAGTGTTTATTTTCTGTTTTATTAAACTCTTGGATACTCATATTACGTACGAGTATTCAAGTGATTCAGGACTGCTTTGACGAGTTCGGGAGGAGATATGGAGCAGGAGGCTTCGGCGTGTAGATATATATAGTGGTTCCGTTGTGTTTGAGTTGTATCTGTTTTCTCTGATGTACTTAAATTGTAATTGCTAAACATATGTTTATAACTGTCTAGTTTGTGTTGTATTAACTGTATGACTCTGATGTATATGATACTATGTAATGTTTTATGTGATATAATATAATTTATTCATTCCGCTATGAGATTCTGATGTTGTTTCTTTCTTTCTTTTCTATCTTTTCTCTTTTCTATCCCTTTTCTTTCTTCTTAATGATGCGTCTTTCTCTGGAATGAAAGGTAGGTCGTTACAGTGTGAGTCGATCTGTGTGTTTATATATATATATATATATATATATATATCATATTTGTGATATTGTAAAAAATTCTCCGTACAAAGGAGACGCTGCCAAAAAAATTCGAAAATTTTAGGAGTTAGAATTTTTTTAGAAGCTTTGAAAATTTTGGATAACTAGAAAAATGATTTCTGAAACGATGTGAGAAATCTAATTTTTTGAGTTAGAAATGGTAGCTAATGGTTTTTGGATTAAACTAAAGGGTTTTAGAAGTGAATGTATGTTTTAACTAAGTGGGTTTTGGGTAGGTTAATGGTTTAGTAGCATTTTTTCTGCCATAGCAAATTTCGGGGACGAAATTTTTATAGGGGAGGAGGAATGTAATGGCCCAGAATTTTGGTCGTTAGATTTTGAACACTTAATTTATTTAAATGTTGAAATTGAATTTTCAATTGATTTTGAAATATGGAGATCTTGGTTGAATCAATAAAAGGAGTTATAATTTCGAATATGGCAATTTAATCAGATTTGGATAAATGGTGATTTAATATTTGAAATTAGGATAATTTGTGAATCTGGGAGTATATAGTTATGGAAATGGTTTCTAAAATTTATTTAAAGTCTACCTGAATTTGGATTTTAATATTGGACCTTTGGATGGCATCCAAAGCCGATAAGTTAAATTTGGGATATTTATATTAATTTAATAATGGAATTTAATATATAGTGTTCAAAGTTTGAAATAAATTGAATCAGAATGATTTCAAATATGAATAAAAATTCTACATGATCTATAATTAAGTTAGTAAAACTTTTAAATTAAAATTTTAAATGATTTCGACGATTTTGAAAATCGCTCGAATGAACCGACGAGATAAATAGCCTTCCGAGGCACAGTCTCAGAATTCGACGAAACTCATTCCATTGGATCCATAATAGTATATCATTATCGGATTTCAAATTTCATAGTGTTTGGGTCATTGGTTGTTTGTACGGGTGAGAAACGCGTTGACATTAAAATTGAAAATTTAATATTTAAATTTGATTCAAAAAGCTATCTTCCGCAAATAATCAAATTTAGCCTCCGAAATACGTTCCATTGTGTTCGAAATATGGGTAAAACCTTATAAACGCTAGGCGGCATGTTTAGTTTGGTGTTCGTTTGAAAAATTTGTAAAATTTGAGAATATTAATAAAATAATATAAAGTAAACGTATATAAGCATGTTTCAGGGAAACCCTATTCTTCCTCTAGCCGTTGTTCTATTTCAAACCCATGGCCGAAAAGCATCATCTCTTTTTCCTTAAAATCTCTCGATCCAAACTTTAATTTCGAAATCTTTCTAAAAGAAATTGTAGAGCATTGGAAGATCTACGCATCCAACGGTAGATCTTGGGTATCGTCGTCGATGGGAACCTGAAAGCAGTCGTGAAGTTCAGCCGTTCGGCCGTTCGTACGTGTATTTCAAGTTGAGCGTGGGACCGAGCTTGACGAGGTTTTGGTGGAAGGATGTAGGCACAATGGGCTACGTCGTGAGGGTCTCCAATTGAGTTGGATGACACCGTGGTGGTCGCAAATTATCTCGAGAGGGTGGCGATGTGGGTTCGGCTAAACTGGAAGTGAAAGTCATAGAGGAAGAGAACTGGCGCCTTGATTTCGTGGTGGGCAACGAACGACGTGGATTTGCATTTAGGTTAAAATAATAATTAAAAAAGAAAATGAAAAATTATTTATAAATTTATCTTCAAAACTTTGTAATATCATATCTTGGTCATACGTTGTCAGAATTCGACAAAACTAGGGCGTCGAAATCGTAGCGATGGGCTCTACGCTACAGTGCAGATCTAGGAACAATTGGAGCTCATGAATATTTTAGATTAAATCGAAGGCGGTCGATTTAATTTAAAATTGGAACGCTCGATGAATTCAATGTGAGTTAATCTCACTCACATCTGGTTGACTAGTTAATTTAAATAGTTTAAATTTAAATTATTAATTGATTGGTTGAATATGAATATTATTATCTATTTGGGTATGATATTATATATAGTAGTATATATATTAGAGTGATTGATTTCAAGCATTGTATAGCGGATGAGACCCTATGCGCCCCGCATAATAGCGGATGATCCTTTTTATACCACGATATTCCACCCCGAAGTGGAATAGTATTTTATATTGTGCTAACATCAGTGGATGCTGGAAAACAGGTTGGAGGTTTCGAACTGGATTCCTCAGAACATTAATATTATTCCATAATCAGTGATATGTTATTTGATATCCTGTGTTGGAATTTTAAGTTATTCGATGTTATGGTTTGGATGAATAAAATTTGGTATTTTAAAATATAGAATAGATCAAATTGGGTTTGTTTAAAGGAAATGTAAAGAAATTTTTAAGTAAATAATTATTGGGAATTTTGATAAATTGAGTTATAAATTTAAAGAGAATTCAAACTAGGAAATCGGTTTGAAATTTGTTAAGTGTTTTGAAAACTGTGATTTAAACAGATATGAGGAATGGAAATTTATAAACTAGGTTTATAAATGAAGTGGAATATTTATCAGTAGAAAATTTGGAAGTATAGATTTCCGATGGGAATTTATAAGGTAAGGCGCAATTCATTTTGAAAATAAAACGGTGATTTTTTTTAAAAGTTGGAAAGAATATTTTTCTGGAACACTGAAGTATATTTTCAAAGAAAAGATTTCAAAGTATAAAGTAAAAGTTTAAAAATGTTTTAAGAATGTTATAGAAAAATTATTATTTTAATTACCTTTAAATGAAAAGTATATTTTTATTTAAGTTAATTATGGTATTTAATTATATTTAAAGGTAAATTATTATTATGATTTTTAAAAGGAAATTTTAACATAAATATTGATATAATGACCTTATTTTAAAAAGTAATTTGGTTTAAGTTTTACTCAGGAACTCTTATAGAATTTTATATGTATTATTTTGGATAAAGAATTTAGTGGCTTTATTTTAAATAATTTAAGTATATATTTTTAAAAGTGATTATAAGGAGATGGGAAATGTGTTTTAAAAATAAAAAGTGGTTTTATTTTTAAAGTATTGATAGAATTTATGGGATTGGGACGTAAATAAAATTAGGATAAATCGAGCAGGATTTATAAAGGATTAGATGGGCTATATTGAAATGGAAGTGTGTTTCCTGAAAAGCCAAGTATGTTTCAAAATAGCTTTTAAGTATAATTAAAGTTTTAAAGTTGGTTTCAAAAAGAATGTTTTTGGATAAATTATTTCCTTAAATTGTTTTAAATTTTTTAAAGTAAATATTTATTTAGTTAGTTACAGTAGCAATGATTTTAAAAGGATTAAATTGGTATTATGATTAAAAAGAATTATTAAATAGTTATATTTTATAAAGTAGCTTTATTTTAAAAAAAGTAGTTTTGGCTAAAATTGTATTTGGAAATTTTATAGATTTTCATAACTATCATTTTGAACAAAGTGTTTTAGTAGTTTTATTCAAAATATTTTAAGCATATAAAATTTTAGGTAAAGTGATTTAAATATATTAAATCTAATTTTTATAAGACTTGGCATTTTCAGTGGGAATAAAATAATTTGGTTGAATTGATTGTTTATTTGATAGCTAAATAACCGACTGTCAAATCTGTACCCAAATATAACCTTGGAATATCTAGAAGAGGAAGGAGAATTATATGGTGCAGTTACCGTTCGAGGTGCTATAGTGTACGTATGAACTCGTTCGTTCTTCTAGGATGTTTATAAGGAAATCCGTCCACAAACGTTTAGGAGGTAAACTCCGGTCTTATTCTCGTCTTAATATTCCTAAAGAATCGGGGTTGAGTTTTCTAGGAAATAACGAACGTTGTTTCGAAGATACCAGGATCGGGTTTGAGATCTGAAAACCACTTCGATCCAACGAGTACATTTTCGGATGGAGACAAGAGCTTGGAGTCGAAGATGGAGCAGTGAAGTGCAATGGTTAATCGCTGCTAATCGTGAGGGTATTCCAAAATGGATGTAGTAGGAGTAATGCCTTCGGCTTCGTTCGAACCGGAATGGACTTGTATGGATAAATGCTATCGGAATATCGTCAGGGGGACGTTGAGCATTCTATGTGAGATGTGTTCTAAAAGGTAACTTTGAGCCTCGAGCCTCATCAACGGGGAATGACTGAAAATCAAGGGTTATGCAGCAAGGCTAAGTGGGTAGCACCCAATTAGGGTAAGATCATCCCTGTCTAGAGGTCCCTTTTTATTCGGCTATGTGGACGGTTTCTAATCCCAACGACGGGGTGATCTTACTCGGGCTATCCAATAAGGGATAGTCCGGTCTTGCGTTGCAGAGAAACGGAGGTGTCCTCGGTATGCTGATTTAGACCAGGTACCGTGATAGGTGATACCCCAGTGCTTAGTCATTAGTTGGAAATCCATTCTCCCTACGTGCCCTTTACGGTTTTGGTTGTAGAGACGAGTATTGCAGGAATTTAATAATGTAACAATTTCAGCTATTTGAATAAGTATTTGTATTTAGACACTATTATAATATCTGAAGATTTTATAAGAAATGTTTTGGTTATCGTAAGGTAAAAACCCGTTTATTTGTGGCGTGGTCTTACGAGATACCTTTGATTTTCAAAGGATTTCGAAAACTTTAATAATCCGATTGAGTGTATTTTTCTCATGCTGGTTTTTCATACTGACTCAGGTCTTATTTTGTTATAATGCTCGGGTCAGACCGAGTATTATAAATACATGGTAGGATGTTGTGGAGCTCAGAAGACGAGATGGATGGCGAGACGTATCACACGTATTTGAAGTATATTCCGCTGTGCTATACAAGCTGTATAATTGGCTGTTGTGTGGACGTGTTAATATAATTATCCAGTAATTGATTTGAATATGATGTATTCCGATGATGTAATATATAAAACAGATATAAATTTCTTTTTGGATATAGATCAGTTATTATCTATTATATTTTATTCCGCTGCGATTGTGAGATTCTGATGTTGTTTTTGTTTTCTCTTCTTCTACCTCCTTTCTTTTCCTCGGCAATCTATCTTTTCCGGCGCTCGATCGTCTGTATAAAGTGGAGTATTTGTGTCGATTTTTTTAGGGTCGAGAAGGACAAGCCGTTACATTGGCGGTAATCGAATAAGGGAGCCGCCTTTCGACAAAATCGGAGGGTTCATAATACCTTATAAAAGACCAACCCTTCGGGAAAGACGAAGGGTTCATGAGTACATTAGGAAGTACAAACTCTTTGGCAACATTCAAAGGCCTGTGATGAGGAACAATTAACAAACCTCTTGATAAGACCGAAAGGTTTACAACTGTTTATAATAAGCAACCTTCCGCCCCTGACGAAGGCATAAGGCTGAAGGGTTGGCCGCTTGCTTCTATAAATAGGACCCAAGGGGTCCAGATTTGGGGACTGGTCTCTTCTTACTCTGCTCTCATTCGACTACTATTGCTTCCACTCATTACTCTATAACCCTAATTTAGAAATCTAACTAGGGATTGAGTTCTTGAATTTTGTATCAAATCTCATCATGAGGAAATAAAGAGAATTGTGGCTTGTGATCGACTCAGAATTGTGGGATAATCATGATTAGGCGTTAATCAAATATTAACGACTAATCGTATATGACATATTTCTTATCTTCTTTGTTTATTTTGAGTATATGTTGCGGGATACTCTTTAAACATCTCTACGAGTCTTGTTCTATTTTTCTTGGTTCTAGTTAAAGAAGGGAATCTGATTCATAAAGTAATCTACAATATGATCCTATGGCATATTAAATCACCTCTTATTTTTGTCTAAACATGTTTGGATAATGCATTCCTTTTGAAGAGTTTTCATAGGGAATACATAAATCTAGGAAGCCAAAAGCATCAGAAGGATGTGAAACGGAGTGACATCTCTTTTCGTTAATACCGAAAGGTGTAACCTTTCGACCATGATGGAAAGTGATGTGAAACATTGATTGATCTCTTTTGGTTTCTAAAGAGGATGGAATTCGATGAAATAATGAGGCTAAAGGTTATGCAATCATAACAACCTAATCGAAGGGTTTAGATGGCCTCCTGAACCTTTCGATTAAGATGGAAAGTTTAATGATCCTACCATCCCAATCAATCTGTGAGGATTAAATAATGTGTAAACCCTTTGGCACGGTTGGAAAGTTAATCTATTTTCCATTCAGTTCCATAAAAAAGATAAACAATCTTTAAAACCTTTCGGTATTAATCGTCCCATCTCAAGATGAAAATAAGACTTCAAAACTTTTCAGCTTTATTATTTTGTCCGAAAGATGTGAATTCACTCAACTATAGAGTTGAGCTCATGAAAAACAATTCAGTATAAAAGCATTGGGAATATTGACAGTATTTCCTGTTAACAAGTCTTTCATGCATCGTGTCCATGAAAGGAAAGTTACACCACTTAAGCAATTTTGTTCATCTTGAATGCCGAATAGACTCATTAGAGCTTATGTTCACCATCCACATTTTAACCATTGCTTGGTTGCCGTGCATGTCAATATAGACTCCCTGTTATGTTTCATTGTTGTGAATACTTGTTCTTTTTTTTGTCTACTGCTATTTGTTGTTGTTTGTTGTTGATTGATTTTGATTTTTTTTAATTTATTGTTGTTGCTCATTTCGAATGATTAGTGGTTTATATGGTAGTTATTATTGCTTGTTGATTAGTTGTTTATATGTTGAGTGTATGTTGTTTGTTGATTGCTTATCGTTGCTTACTATTGCTTGCTTGATTGATTGATCATTATTGATTTTATTGCTTGTCTGTATGTTTGATAGTCTGTATGCCAGCTATTGTTGCTTATCAATGTTTTCCATTGTCTGATTTTTAGTTGTTGTTGCGTGTTGTGTGTTTGGTTGCTTGTATCTTAATTTAAATCTCCTATAAAAGTATTCAAAGAGAGATAGCGATAGCTATCTAAAACAGATCATGTCATCCAAAGCTATTGTAGGGGTCGAGATGTGGTCTACAATAGTATATTGCCTTTTGATGTGACTCGGAGTCAATAGTATTTTTAGATATCGATTTATTTGAGCTTACTCTCCACTTGATTTTCATGTGTGATTTTGGTAATATATGTTACTATACTAAGATTATACATGTTTTGATTGTGTGTTTCTATAAAATAAGTGCATATTCCTGTTTGTACATTACAATTAGGTAATTGTGAGCTAAAATATAGCTATTTAAATGCTTATTTATTGAAATTTGCATTTAAATAATGAGAATTTTCTCAAAAGAGGAATGCATCATCGGGAAATGTGGGACAATGCAGGTTATCATGTATTCCCTAGGTATGAGATGTGTTTTAATTTGGAATTTCCATAATATTTGCTATGAAAGGGAAGTACTGTTGGGATTTTCCAAGGTTTAGATTCGAGAATTTTTTGTTAGTCCTGTTACTTTCTTGTAATTATAGGAAATTCGAGGAACAAATTCTTTTAAGGATGGGAGAATGTAACACTCGCAATTTTGACAATTGGATATTTAAATAATTAATTTAAATATTAAGTGTTAGTCAACGGAACGTCCATAATACTTGATTTGTCAAAGGATTAACCAGGCCTCGATATACCCGTAGATGAAACCGCTTTTTGGACGTGGAAAAAATGAGTATAAACTTGACTATGTTTGGAGAAGGTGAGTTTTTGGAGTGAATAGTGATTTTGAGTGGATGAAAATGAATTTATCTAGGATCCATGAAATAGCCTATAAATGGATAAACCCTCCATGTTTTCAGTTCATTTTTCATCTTCACGTTCATTCTTCTTCTTCTTCCTTTAATCTTCTCCTAATTATCTCCTTAATCCTCTTGTCCTAAATCACTGATTCTTGCTCAAATAAATTTCTATAAATCCTAATAAAGTAATCATAATTCCCCTCTTTTAGTTCTCCACAAAACCGGTGAAGGAGATAGCTAGAATCGAAATTTGGATCTTCATCTATGATTTCAAGAGAGCGAAAATTGAGCTTTTGTGATATAGAGTAGGATTTGATGAAGAAGGAGGTTAGTGGGATGATTCTCTACCTAGTTTACATGTTATACTTTATATATTTGTTTATTTGTGATTATGAAATGAAATGAAATGATTAGAGAACGTAAATAATGCAATTAGGCTTATGTTTATGCCTTAAACATGTTTAGATCATCACAACATTTATTATAAACCTTAAAGACCATGTTTGGAAAGTAAGCAAGTCCTAAAATTTATCTGGGGCTAATTGGATGATTATTGTGATGCTATTTGATTTGTGATTAATTAAGTACAACAATGATGTGCACATCATTATGAAATATTAAACCAATTGAATGCTGTTTAGGAAAGTTAGTAAGCTAATTAAGTGGGTTGGAGCACTACACTTATTGTTAAAGTCATTAGAGGCCTATTGTCGCTTAACTAGGATTTATAAATGTTATTTAAGAGAAGAGATGTATTTTATAAAATAATGAGATGTTTTATAAAATGAAGTTATTAAGTTAATTAAGCGAGTTATGAGCTCTACACTTATTATTAAAGCAATCAAAGGCTTAACTAGCTTAATTAATATTTATAAATATTATTTAACTAAATAAATAATTTTAGAAGTAAATGTTATATTTTATAAAATAGAATGAGATATTATAAAATAGTAACAATGATGTATTTCATAAAATAGAATGAGATTTTATAAAATAGTCTAAGAGTGGTATTTTATAAAAGTATGAGAATTTATAAAATAATTATAAGATGAATACTTAATTCTTGATGAAGGAATTTAAGTATTATAAGGGATTAAAATGATTTATAACCTCGCTTTGTATTTTATAATATAGAGGAATGATTTTATAGAATAGTAGAAAAGCAGAATTAAACTTAAATAGAAAAGATTCGATGAATAAAAGTAATAATCGATTATTAAATAATTGAATCATTATTTAAATATATGTATTAATATATTGTAGGGGTAAGTATGAAAGTCTATATGATGGATCGTGTAGTGCATATATATATGCAAGTATAGGTGACTAACTATATGATGTATCTAATATAAAATTAATATAGTAAAATATAAACTAAGCACACCAGGATTTTATACTGGTTCGGACCTCCCGTCCTACGTCCAGTCTCGAAGCTCCTCTTCAGAATTCGACTATCAAACACCCTCACTTCGCCCGGAGGAATTGGCTTGGTTACAAAAGCTTGTTCTTGTCAAGTGTGTGTTCTATAACACGAATATTGACTATTAAGTACAAATGCTTTCAATATATATCTAGAGGATATAAATTGAAGAATTATGTATATATGGAAGAGTGGAATACAAATGTATGAGTGCTAGAGATCAAGAATATATCAGAGTAAAAAGAGCAAAGAGCACAAATAAGTAAGGTAAGATCTTCTCTTGGATTCTTGATGCTATTTATAATGGTATAGAGCCTTAGGTAGTTGCATCTATTAACAAGTATTCTATGATCGCTTCTGAAGGTGAGGGAGAGTTGCGGCGAAGAGAAGCAAAAGTGTCTTTTCAATTGTGGCAGTTGTAATTTAAATATCAATACCTGAGTTCAGTTTCAAACATCTAGAATAAGTCTTAGATGTCTGGCTCTATATATTTTTTGTATATAGTAACTTTTCAGACGTCTGAGTACATTAACCAGATGTCTAATTCTCTTTGGTTTGTGAACCAGAGGATTCAATCAGACGTCTGGATAGCGCACCCAGATGTCTTATCTTATGCATGTTGCTTTTCTTGTGTCTGTGTCATTGCTCTTCTGATTCTATCGACTTGTAGCCTCTTAATACGTTCTTTAAGTCTTGTCTCTTTGGTGATGTTGCTTTAGCAATTCCCTATGAATAGAAATATAAATGCGTATTCGATTTCCATTGTATAGTTGTCATCATCGAAACCACAGAATTAATTTCCTAACAATCTCCCCTTTTTGGATGATGATAACTATTCAATATACTTATATATAAATTATAAATCTCTCCCCGAATATGTGCTTATTCTTAATGTTTTATAATTATACTTATATTTCTCCCCCTTTGGCATTATCAAAAAGAACTGTAAATAATTTAACCAATCGTCAAACACAAAAGGAAAATTTCATTAATAATTCGAAAGTGATTGCATACATAGATTTTGTTGATTTTACAAAAGTTGAAATCTTAAAATCCTAAAATCTATTATAAAATCTATTATTCCTAAAATATGTGATTCCTTTGGAGAAGCTTTATGTTGATCATCGTACTTTGTATCTTCCTTTTCAGAAGCACTAGCCTTTGTAGGAGATGTCAAGGCTTGCTTGAGAGGTTCGTCCTCAGAAAGTTTGGAATGTTTTCGGGAGGAGAAGGTATTGGGGTTGGCCAATCTTCATAAGGTGGTGTTGGATCGCGAACCCGTTGTAGTACTTCTTTGAGAACCGATACGACAGTCGAAAGAGACTCCTCAACTGTGGCTAGGCGTCTAGCAAATGATGTTTCGAAGTTGTCAATTCGCTTAGGCAAAAGTTTTTGATTTTGAGATAATATATGTTGATTTCGAAGGGTGAGATCTAGAATACTTTCATTTGGATTTGTATCCATTCGAGTCGCCATAATCTCACCTGCCTTGGATAATCAAATGGTGTAGGAGGAGGTGGAGTTGCTTCTTGATGTTGTTCCTCCTCTTGAGACGGTTCGATGTGTGGTTGAGGTGGAGGCTCCACTCGTCTCGATTGACGATTGTGCATCCAATCTTCAAAGGATAGAAATTCTGGGGGAATCTCAGGTAGGTGCATAAGTGACAAAAAATTTGGTGGAAGCATATTTTGATGAGATTTCTTCAAAGGTCGATAGGTAGGACGGGATGTTATGTGCACGAAGAAGTCTCATAATATATATTGGGTAAATAATCGATGGTCGGGATCGAGTCCAAAAATATTTGAGCTCATCAAAGATGAATTTGGTCCAATTTACCCTTGTTCCACTAAATAGAGCATATAGGGCTTTGTGCTCTAACTTGTTTATTTACTCATGGCTTCCCATACGTGGAACGATGGTAATTATTATCATTCGAGTAAGGAGTCAAGCTTTTGGATGTAGATATTTAGAGGCAAACTTTGGCATTTCATATTCCTAAATTTGATGTGTTATACTGTTTCTTGGCTTAAAGCGCATATCGGGAATGTTGTATAAATCTTCGCCTGTGTCAGAGCATCCTAGGGTTCTACCTATTATGCCAGGAGTTAGTCTAATCGTGTTGCCATACACGCTAGACCAGAGCCAGTTATCTTCATCTTCAATGTTCCATACTAAAGTGCTATCCAAATTCGCATAGAAAAGAAATTTCGCCAATTGATTGATTTGGATGTCACTAGGAGTGAATGAAATCAAGGTTTCTAACCCGGCATTCTCATACATTTCGTCCAAATAATACATTGGAAATTTAAATAGATTATGTGTGAAGCTTTTTCTTTTGTATATCTTCATACCTTTTGATTGAATGTGGTGCTCTATTCATCCATCTTTCAATTTGATCATCCGAACAAACTTGAGGATTTGAAGATGATGTTGGTTGGTCTTGTTTTTGTTTGGAAATCTTGGGATTCTTAGTTCGAGGAGGCATTGTGATTTGCTTGCGTAAAGAGGAAGTCTTTTGAGAGAAAAATCATCACTAGGGGAATCAGAGTTTTGAAAATTTTGAGATGAAAGTTATCTAGGCTAATTTAAAGAGTCGTTTGAATTTCAGACGTCTGGAGTCCAAATCAGACGTCTAGTTTGCTCTAAATTAAGTACGGTAGATAAATTCAGACGTCTGGTTTTTGGGTTAGACATCTGGTTTTATCGAATTAGTAAAATTTGATAGGCAGAGAGTTTTACCAGACGTCTGGGTTAAAAATCAAATGTCTGGAATAGGTCAATTTTGTAAAAATTTGTGGAAGAGAACTAATTCAGACGTCTGGGTTGAATTTCAGACGTTTGAAATTTTCTGATTTTTTTTTTCGAGGAGACAGAGCAAATTTTCAAATATCTGGGGGGTATATGAGACATCTGACATATGCATATTGCTTAAAAATTAGACATATATCAGAGCGTCAGACGTCTGAGGTCCATATCCAGACGTCTGAAATTGGCAGTTTTTCTAAAAATAGCCTAAAATTTGATGGTTTTGCTTATTGTTCGATTATCTATTTTATGAATAAATAATATTATTATTTGTGTGAAATAACAAATAAACATAAATATATATAATAATAAATATAAATTATTTAGAAGGCGATGGAGTTTTATGATCTCCCTGACTTGTTATCCTTCCATGATTTAATTGGAGACCATATATTTCCACGTTCATGAGTTCTCAGTGAGCCAGAAAATAGTCTTGGTGAAGGGTCCAAAGGAGTATGATAGGAAGACGAGGGATCCAATGAACTACAAGGTTTTGGAAGTGGTTCATGGACATCTTTCTTCCTTGACATACAAAACTTCATCGCTACTTGCTCCAAAAAGCTTAGCCGTCGTGCTGTAATTTTTTGTTCAAAATATAGTTCTCGTTGTAGATCTATTTGTTGTTTCAGATAGTGATGAATTTCATCGATTTTCTCCTTTGTGTTAGGAGAAACAAACAGAGATCTTTTGGTCTTCTTGCTATCGGGGGTAAATCCCATGTGATATGAGGACCACCTATACGTCGGTTCCTGCATTGTTGTAGGTGTAGAAAGCCGTTGTGGTGTATCAACCGAGCTATCCGTCGTAGGTGACGAGATAGATATATAAGAATTCTCAAAAGACATGGCTTTATTTTGTTTCTTGAAGAGAATATGAATTGTGTGTATATAGTTTTTCTTGTTATATAACTGTTTCTATAAAAGTTGAAAAAATTATTTATAGGAAAACTAACTATCTAAAAAATTAAAGGTTCCAAAATTATTAATTATAATTTGTGGATAGTAAAATATAGCCTAAATGAAGCGGTGATTTTTTAAGGGAGAAGATCATAAAGTGAGCAAATCCCTAAATTTCGTCGGAGTTTAATAAAAGTTTGTTCATTTAGTGGTTTTGTAAAGATGTCTGCTATTTGATTTTCGGTATTTACGTATTCTAATGAAATAGTTCCTTTTTCAACATTGGCTCGTAAAAAATGATGTCGTATATCTATATGCTTAGTTCATGAATGATTGACAGGGTTTTTTGATAAATTCATAGAACTTGTGTTATCACAATATATTGGAGATTTGTTGATAATTTTGCCAAAATCTGAAAGTGTTTGTTGCATATATATCACTTGTGCACATGCTAGAGCCGTCGAGATATATTCGCTTCACAAGTAGATAAAGAAACACAATTTTTCTTTTTGCTAATCGATGAAACTAATGATTTTCCGATAAAGTGACATGTTCCACTAGTACTCTTACGATCTGTTCTACATCCACCGAAATTCGCATCGCTATATGAAACTAGTTCAAACAATGATCCTTTAGGGTAAAACAAACCATAATCTCCAGTACTAGATAGATAACGTAAAATACGCTTAATAGCTCTTAGATGAGATTCTTTTGGTTTTGTTTGAAATCGAGCACAAGACATACACTCATCATAATATCTGGTCGACTAGCCGTCAAATAAAGTAAAGAACCAATCATGCTACGATATAATTTTTCATCAAAATCTTTTCCATTATCATCCTTTTCTAAGTGAACAGTGGTACTCATTGGTGTTGATTTGCTTGAAGATTTATCCATTTCAAAATGATGTAATAGATCGTCACAATATTTTTCTTGATAAATAGAAATTCCATTTTCAAGTTGTTTTATTTGTAAACCTAAGAAGAAATTTAATTCTCCCGTATGTGACATTTCAAATTCATTTTTCATAATATCTGATAATTGATTACACAGATTTTCATTGGTTGAACCAAAAATGATATCATCAACATAAATTTGTGCAACTAAAATATCATTATTTTATCTTTTAATAAATAAAGTTGTATCTATTTTGCCTGTTTGAAAACAAGACGTAATCAAGTGATTTTTAAGACGTTCGTACCATGCTCATGGAGCTTGTTTTAATCCATATAGTGCTTTGTGCAATTTAAAAACACGATCGGGATATTTTTCGTGAATAAATAATGGGGATTGTTCTACATATACATTTTCTTTAATAAAACCGTTTTAAAAAGAACTTTTGACATCCATTTGAAATAGTTTAAAATTGTGATGAGTTGCAAAGGCGAGTAATGTACGAATGGCCTCTAATCTAGCTACTGGAGTAAAAGTTTCGCCATAATTGATACCTTCTTCTTGATTATAGCCTTGAGCAACTAAACGTGCTTTATTTCTAACAATATTTCCATTCTCGTCTGCTTCGTTTTTAAATATTCATTTTGTTCCTATAACCGATTGTTCTTCAGGTCTTGGTACTAATTCCCAAACATTATTACATCCAAATTGATTTAATTCTTCTTGCATAGTGATTGTCCAAAAATTATCATTTGAAGCTTCTTTGTAATTTTTTGGTTCAAAATTTGACACGAATGCAATATGGCTTATTTGATTAAATTGATTTCTAGTTACTCTAGAATTGAGATCTCCAATGATATTATCTTTTAGATGATTCTTAAGAATTCTAAGGGATGATATCAAAGTGTTATTTTGCACATTTGTTTCATTATTAATTGAATTTGTTAGTGGAATAATTTCTTCTTCATCATTAGTATGATGATTAAAAAAAATTTCGTCTAATGAAACATGTAAACTTTCTTCAATGGTATTATTTCGTTTATTAAAAATTCTATATGCCTTGCTACGATCCGAATATCCAACAAAGATACCTTCATCGGCCTTCGGGTCAAATTTTCCTAAGTTATCTTTTGTATTTAATATAAAACATTTTGAACCAAAAGTTTTAAAATATGATACTTTAGGTTTTCTTCCAAAAAATATTTCAAAACAAGTTCGTTTAGTCAAAGGACGTATAGTTACTCGATTCAACACATAACAAGCTGTAGCAATAGCTTCAGCCCAAAAGTTTTTTGGTAGACCACTACTATTTAATAATGTTCGTGCGCATTCTTGTAACGTTCGATTTTTTCTTTCTACGATACCATTTTTTTGAGGTGTGCGAGGAAAAGAAAAATTATGACTTATTCCTTTCTTATTGCAAAAATTAGTAAAAAGATCGTTTTCGAATTCTCCTTCATGATCACTTCGAATATTTTAAATTTTCAAGTCCATTTGTGTTTAAATTCTTTTAGCAAATATCTTATACATACCAAAAGTATCGCTTTTATGTTCTAAAAACAAAGTCAATGTATATCTCGAAAAATCATCAATTATTACGAAAACATATTTGTTGTGATTTATAGAACGTATTTGTGTCGGAACAAATAAATCTAAATGTAATAATTCTAATGGTTGTTTTGTAGAAATATTATTTTTAGATTTAAAAGATCTTTTCTTTAGTTTTCCAATTTGACAATCGTCACATAAATTTTCTACTTTGTAATTTATTTTAGGTAGACCTCTAACTAGCTTATACTTTGCCAATTTCTTAATATTTTTAAAATTGATATGACAAAATTATTTATGCCATAACCATGGATCATCTTGTTTGGCAATTAAACATAAATTTGAATTTTTATTTATATTCATGTTTAATACATAAATATTTTTGTTTCTAAAACCTTCAAATACAAGTTGTTTGTTATTATCGAAAATGTTACATTTGTCTTTTTTGAAATTTATTTGAAAACTTTTATCGCATAATTGACTAATACTTAGTAGGTTGTATTTTAGATTTTCTACTAATAAAACATTTGAAATAATAGGAGAGTTAGAAGTACCAGAGTTGATGACTTCTCCAATCCCCATTACATATCCTTTTGAGTTATCTTCAAAGGTTACCGTTCCACCATCGATGTATGTTATATTTGATAACATTTTTGAATTTCCTGTCATATGCTTGGAACATCTGCTAACTAGTATCCATTTCTCCTTATTTTTTTATTTTGGGTACCTGCAAAATAAAAGATGTTTTAATTGGTACCCATATATTTTGTTAGGGTCCTAATTGTTAGGCGAAGGTAGCCATACTGAAGATGGTTTGGTACCTTTATAAATATAATTTTTATTATAGACTACATTTTCTAAGAAATTACTAATATGTTTTTGTCTAATCAAATTATTATTTGTCTTAGGAATCGAAATTTTCATATTTTTGGTATTCATATTAGACATAGGTAATCTTTTAGTTTTTTTATAACTAAAATTTTTAGCATCATTTCCTTTTTATTTAGAAGTATTTTTAAATCCTATTCCGTTTCTATTATTTGATGGTTTTGAAGTTTTAATAAGATTTTCCAAATCTTGTTTTCCTTTATTAAATTTTGACACATTATTTGTAATTTTATCTAATTTTTCTTTTAATTCTAAATTTTCAATTTTCAATAATTCAATATTGCTTTTCAAATTGACACTTTCTTTTAACAAATTATACTTTACTATTTTAGTGTTTTCAAAATCAATAGCCATAGCCTCACTTTCTATCAAATTATTTTTAATTTTCTCTTGAGATAATTCTAGTTCTTCTTCTAAAATAATTTTTTCATCTTTTAGCATTCCTACTTCAAGTTCTAATCTATTTATTTTGACTATATATTCTTTGTTCAATTTTTTAATTTGTCTAAATTTATCATCTAGTTCCATGCTAAGTTCCAATAATTCGTCATAGCTAAGTTTCGGACATACCTCATCAGTTTGTGCCATAAAACACACATTAGCTTGTTCTCCGTCACTATTGCTATCACTTTCAGATGATGAAGAATCCGAGTCATCCCATGTTACTTTGAAAGCCTTCTTCTTTTTGAATTTTTCAAATTTATTTTTATTTTTATCATTATTGAGTTTGGGGAAATCCTTCTTCATATGTCCATATTGATCACATTCATAGCACTTGATTTGAGATAGGTTTGTTGTGTTGGACTTTCCTTCTTTTTGGAATTTGGTCATCTTTCTAAATTTCTTGAATCTGTTATAATTCTTGGCAATGAACACTATCTCTTCTTCATCAAAATCAGAGTCATCGTTTTATGTTGCTGGGAATGCTATGTTCTTCTTTTCCAAATTTACTTCTTTTCTTGCCTGCAAATTAGCTTCGTAGGACATTAAATTTACTATCAACTCTTCAACTTTGAGAGTAGAGGGATCATTAGCTTCTTCAATAGCTAATCCCTTCCTTTCCCAATCCAATGTTAAAGAGTTGAGTATTCGAGAAACTAAATCAAAATCAGTAAACTTAACTCCTAATGCCATAAGATCATGTTAGATAGTTTGAAATCTAGAATACATGTCAACAATAGTTTCATTTTGCTTCATTTTGAATGACGAGAATTGGTTTTACAAAATTGAAATCTTAGTTTGTTTGATCTTTACTGTACCTTCGTGT
Source organism: Allium cepa (assembly GCA_030765085.1). Taxonomy (NCBI): domain Eukaryota; kingdom Viridiplantae; phylum Streptophyta; class Magnoliopsida; order Asparagales; family Amaryllidaceae; genus Allium; species Allium cepa. The sequence continues at coordinate 394,683,793 of CM060938.1, read as the reverse complement.
GTAATTTGTAAGTTACGCCAAATATCAAATGCAGTTGTGCATAACATGACACGTAAAAATTCATTTTTATGTAGAGAGCAAAATAAAACATTCATAGCTTTAGCATTGTTTGATGCTAAGGTCTTTTGTGCATCGGTCCATGTGTTCATAGCAGTAGTAAGTGCTTCATATTTATCTTGTATGGCTTACCAAATTTCTAGACCATTAGCTTCCATAAAAATTCTCATACATGTTGACCAATATGCATAGTTAGAGCCATTAAAAAGTGGGGGTCGTGCTGTGGATTGTCCTTCTTGAAAAATCCTTGCCATATTAAAGTGATTCAAAAATGTGTTACTGTTCTTTGATCAAACCTTGCTCCGATACCAATTGAAAATCTATATGATGGATTGTGTAGTGTGTGTGTGTATATATATATATATATATGCAAGTATAGGTGACTAACTATATGATGTATCTAATATAAAATTAATCTAGTAAAATATAAACTAAGCACACCAGGATTTTATACTGGTTCGGACCTTCCATCCTACGTCCAGTCCCGAAGCTCCTCTTCGGAATTCGACTATCAAACTCCCTCACTTTGCCCAGAGGAATAGGCTTGGTTAAAAAAGCTTGTTCTTGTCAAGTGTGTGTTCTAGAACACAAATATTGATTATTAAGTACAAATGCTTCGAATATATATATATATATATATATATATATATATATATATATATATATCTAGAGGATATAAATTGAAGAATTATGTATATATGGAAGAGGGGAATACATATGTATGATTGCTAGAGATCAAGAATATATCAGAGTAAAAAGAGTAAAGAGCACAAGTAAGTAAGGTAAGATCTTCTCTTGGATTCTTGATGCTATTTATATTGGTAGAGAGATTCCTTGAGTAGTTGCATCCAGTAACAAGTGTTCTATGATTGCTTATGATGGTGATGAAGAGTTGCAGCGAAGAGAAGCAAAAATGTCTTTTCAATTATGGCAGTTGTAATTTAGATATCAATGCCCGAGTTCAGTTTCATATGTCTGGAATAAGTCTCATACGTCTGGCTCTATATATTTTTTGTATATAGTAGCTTTTCAGACATCTGAGTACATTAATCAGACATCTGATTTTGTCTGGTTTTGTGAACTAGAGGATTCAAGTAGACGTTTGGCTAGTGCACCCAGATGTTTGATCTTGTACGTGTTGCTTTTCTTGTGTCTGTGCCATTGCTCTTTTGATTCTATCGACTTGTAGCCTCTTGATACCTTCTTTAAGTCTTGTTCTTCTCTCTTTAGTGATGTTACTTTATCAATTACCTATGAATATAAATATATATGCATATTCGATTTCCATTGTATAGTTGTCGTCATCGAAACCATAGAATTAATTTCCTAACAAAGTATACATATACGTTTATTTGAAGTTATATAAAAATCAATATAACTCATGTATTGTAATTGAAATTGTAAAAATGGTATGGAATGTTAATGAAAATTGTTTGATTGAATTAAGGTTATATATGCATATGGGAATGTCCATGGATGTATACAATTACATTATGAGCTTTCTCGTGTACCCACAACGATCATTGTATGTGCTAAGTTGCGTAAGAGAGTGTCGAGTCGAGTGATTGCTCCATTGAAGCTCGAAACGTTATTTGTGAATGACCTGTTTGCGTACATGTTTATGTATATGCATGCACAAGTCGATGTATCGACACACATGTGAGCATCACATGAAGCGAGAAGGTCGGTTGAGTTCGTTTGGGCATGTTAGAGAATCCGACTCGCTGAAATCATTCAGAGGAGACACTATATGAAAAGTAAAAGGATTTGTATTGAAATCGGTTTTCGAATACTTAAGGCCACTTCCAAAATATCAACCAGCAGACTTCGAAAGACGTTGGATGCGGTGAAGGCAGGCTACGGGAACAAGATGGCTCATCATGGCAAAGCATCGACGGAAACTGCATGTGAATCGATGACCATTTGGAAGATTCTTCCCTACCTCAGGCTTATTGCTTGGAGCCTGGCAATTTTAGTCGACTGGAAGTAAATTAAGCCAATTGAATGAGTATGAAAATTTGTCCCGAAAGATGAGCGCTAAATAGAAGGCTAAGGGAATTGCTTTAAGTCGACTGGGCTTATTCGATGAAAAACACCCCAAGTTAGTTGAATCTTTGGGCAGCAAATGACTTTTGTGGATTTCTTTCCCCATTCGATTGCAACTCTTTGTGGGATCTTGGCACGACTTCAAAGAGACTTTCGGCTACTCGGGAATGTGGAATGCAAGAAGAGGCTCGGGGCTTTGGATGCAATGTATGGTGATACATCTATGATCGATGATGATCGAATATGATATCCTGGTAACGACTGATTGTAGGTCACGTTCAGTAAGCATGTATGATTAAGTGGAGTTGGTCCATGCCCCTTGGCTTTGGCCTTTGAGTAGATATATTTGACGAATGGTATTGGTCCTATGATTGTGACTGTACCCTGTATTGATATTACATTAGTAATCTGACATTGTATTGGCCTTATGTTAGTGGCCATACATATTATTGTCTTTCAGTAGTGACCATACATATGAATAAACGATGACGAGATACTAGTCTTCATTTGTGATAGGCGTATTTGATTACATGATGTTATATTTGATGTGTGTGTGTATAAGGCATTGGTGTTCCTTCGTGGTCCCAGTAGCGTATTATGTGAGACATGACCTTCGTTCTCTTTTTGACGAGAGGCGTACAATTGTTATTTGAGAAATTTTAATGTCCTAAAGGGAGATGATGAAAATCATCTACTACAGGATCCTAAAACACTTATAGGGGTACGATGGAATACGCAAAGGTCCTAGTTATTTAGAATAGAATGAATAACACTTATGCTCATTATAGGGGTACGGGGATTCTATTTACTATTGGGACTAGGTTTCAAGTGGATAGAGTAGATCATAACTTATGCTCATTATAAGGGTGCGATGAGATCTACATGAGACTTGTGACTCGAGGGCTATGGTATATTCAGTATCTGAATCTATTCATCTTGAACTCTCAAAGGGAATCATTGGATCGCGACTGATATTCATAGTTGACCTCATCCTTTTTTTAGGACGAGTATTGATTTGTATTTCTTAGTTATGTTTCATTTATTATGTTGTGAGCGTTATTAGTTAACTGTGGTTGTTATTATTGCATAAACTATCATTTTGTACTATGCGAAAGACTTTTATTATGATCACCCTACTTTTGGATGTTGGGTTACCTGTGTCATAGTATGATTGTTACATTTCAACCACATTATACTGGTTGTTCTAACTCTTTGGTTTTAGGAGAAGAGCGGATTATAGTATAATTTCCTATCACTTGTGACGAGTTTGCTTACTTATGTATAGGCTGTCCGGATTAACCCTAAGTCACATTTGTGACGAGGACGGAATGTACTTTAACAGTTCCTATTCTATTTTATATATAGTTTCGATATACAATATTTTGAGATAGTTCCCCTCACACCAGACTTTATGTCTGACCCATATTTTATCTTTTTCTGTTTATGTCATGACAACACTCAGGTACATGACCGAGTAGCTAGTGACTCAGGTGCTTTTGGGAATACGCTATCAGAGTGGTGCAACTGAAACTTTGGAGGCGAAGACGATAGTTGGATATTTATATACTTGATATTATTGTAGTACAAGACAGGTGTCATTCGTATATGAGACTTATTATTTTAGAAATTTTATTCCGATTCTCTGTATTGATATTTATTTATCAATTACCTTTGTCAGTCTAGTCTCTTATAAATTGTTCATCTAATTTTGTTCATGTAAATTCAATATATTATATGTTATTATTACGATGTGAGATTGTGTCATTGTACATGGATATTGTGATTTTCTTTCTTCTTCTTTCTTTTCTTGAAATGCCATCTTTTGTAGTATTCGAAAGTTAGGCTTTGATGTAAGGTGCTGAAATTTTTGAGTGTTACAAAGGGAGGATTGTTACAAGTTATATATATGAAGATTGATCAGAGCCAATGAATGATAAAATTCACTTGAGACAAATGAAACGCACATGCTTCAACAACAACGGTAATAGAAATGTTCAGCAAATCTACTGAGTCTTCTACTTTTGTTATAGGCCTCGTAGCGTTTAACTCTATTTTAAATCCATAACATCTTCATATTAACATATAATCAGCGGTTTAAAACCTGGAAGTCCAAAATTTTATTTTAGAGAAAGAACATCAAAATTTACTAGAGTATGTCGATATATTTTCTAGGAATATGTTGACACAGAGGTAGTTATTCATAAGTTCAAATTTTAAATCAAACGTTTATTACGCGATCTCTTCATTAATGAACACATCCTTCCATCTTCCATTTAAGGAGGTTTGAAAAATGAATTTTCACATCTAACTTTCTCATTATCTCTTTCTCTTACGTTTCTATATTTTTGTGAGAAAATCCTTAATATACTTCCACTCGCTGTGCGAATTCATACCCCTTCACTCAAATTCTTCAAGGAATTGAAAACCACTCATGACCATATTTGTTTGTACTTGAAATTCTCAATCATTCTCTCTCTATTTTCATCCAGTTCCTTTTCGAATTCGAAGATGTATTGCAGTTAGAGGTCTAAGGACCATTGTACCAATACCATAAGAATTTATATTGATGATACAACTGCTTGCCCATACTTTACTATTGTTTGTCAAGAGAAAGGTATTCTTGCCACCTATGAAAAATCAAGAGGATAGATGTATCTTATCACCCATGGAATTGTAAGATTGCAAATATGCTCTTGTCAGCGACGTAAAGCAAGGAAGTGATAGCAAAATTTTACATGGAGACTACATAACCGGATGTAGAACTAGATATTCGAACCAGTATAAAAATTGCTGGTGCATTTTACACTTGTTGATTTGATTTTTACTTTGCATTTACTATCTGATTTTCTATAAGTATTTGTGATTTCATTATAAATTTAAGTTGGTAACATTTTAATTCACAAGTTAATTTTTAATTAATTGACATACACTATTCCCTTCCCTCTTCTAATGTGTCAATGACCTTAAGACCTACTCCACGTCAGTGTATTTGGGCATCTCATAGCCCACTCTTGACTTACTAGCCTATATCTTTAAGATTTATAAATCTAGAACCCTTCTAAAGTTCTTCCCCTCTCAAATCCACCTCTCTCAACAAACAAACATCGACAACTACCATCTCCACCACTATTTACACACAACTCCTTCGTCTAATCATGCAACTTTTCACTAAGAATGCTAGCTTTGACATCATAACCATTATCCTACCGTAAACAAGGCTATTAAAAAATATAGTGTCCTGTTCAAATAGTGAACAGAATGGAATCATTGAATTTGGCTCTTTACAACAGAATAATTGAATTCGGCTCTTCATCAATCTTCAATTCAACTTCCTTCATCTTCATCAAAAAACCATCAAAGGTAATGGTTGGTTAGCGACTTCCTCATGTACCATCTTCTAACTTATCCCAAGTTCCCTTAAAGGTGGTCCCATCACTTATTTTAGAGGTTGCATTCTTGACATTAGTAAGTTGAAGTTGCATCAAACACTACTCTATGAACCCAATTTTTCTTCAATGTTGCATTCATCTTCCACTATCACTTTTCAAATTCATTACCTCAATTTCACTTCTCTATTGCTAACTATGAACCATACGCCGCATAAGAACCTCTAACATTCAACACAGCTAGACTTGATCTCCAATGAATCATACTATGAACTTGCCATTTTACCAAACATCTTTTATGCAGATGCTGCTTTAGCTACTTCAAATAGCTAATCCGAAAGATCTAATACCAAATTGTTAGGGGAATTACTAAAATTAATTATTTCTTACACATTGAAGCTTATAAGGTCGGACTATATAGGTGATAAAAGCAAACAATAAATTGAAAATACACGTCCGCAGATGCAGCGCAGTGGAAAGGAGGCTTGAGTTCTAATAAAAAAACGCAAATTCGATTCACATAAACCTACCGGGTTGTCCTTGTTTTAAAAAAAAACAAATTTTGTTTTGAAAAATCCACATAAACCTTGTTCACCAATTTCATAATCAAACAATCGCATGGAACAGATGAACAAACAACAGGAAATTAAATCACTTCGAGGTTTTATAGTGTTTCCACTACAATTGTAACAGCATATATATCCATACTGGAGATAGAATTTACATCACTATTTGAAAGGATTTACAAGAGATTAATTATTTCACTCTTCGTGGAGGCTAAAAGCAATATGGAGAAGAAAAAATACCAATGAGAGAGTTACAGAAAAAAAAAGAAAAAAAAGGACAAGTCGAGGGGATAGCTTGGGTACACGGGTGATTTTCTTCAGAAGCTAGCTTGGCTTCAACAATTCGTACAACAATTGGAAAATGGATAAGCCTCTTTAACTAAGATACATCTACCTATCAAACAACATATGATGTCTGATAGTCGAAGACTCCTAACTTCCTAAACTCATTGTTAATCAGCTAAAATGATCAGTTTTCCTGTCAGTGTTCTGAAACATTTGAATTTGTTCAGCCTCTGAGGCTCATATGTATTGATTAACAAAAGCTGAAGTTGGAGTAATGAATCAAAATGAAAACAAACAGACAAACCAGAAGGCAAAGAGCAAACAAGCAAGATTTATACAGCATCAATGCAAAATTGTTATACAACAAACTTTAAATCAATACAAACCAACTAACCGTTGAATAACATAACAATTAGCTTTTACCAACAATAAACCATGTCCAAAAAATTTGGAATCAAAAAGAGACAAATAAGAATAAAAAACAAAAAATAATAAATCATAATGAATCATTTGATGATGGTGCAAGTGGAAGAGAATCCCAAATACTATCCATATCAAGTGAAGGCATTCTACTCAACAACACCTCATCAATCTCCCCTGAAGAGCACCCAAATCCCAAATCCTCAATTTCCATTTTAACCATCTTACCTTTCCCATATGTACCTCTCATTCCATCCTCATCTTTTCCTTCTGCAATCCTCCTCTTCTTATCACACAACTCCACTTCATTTGAAGAAGAAGAAGACGACGACGACTCACTAAATGATTTCAACTTTGCTTCTAACAAAGAAATAATCGAGGAATGTGATCCATTAACCGCCTCAACCAACTTCTCTTTATGATGTGGAAAATTAAGCTGTGCGTATTCCCCTCTCAGCTTATAAGCAGCTATATCATAAGCCATTGCAGCATCCTCGGCAGTCTCGAATGTCCCTAACCAAACACGCGTTCTATTTCTTGGAAGTCTTATTTCTGCTACCCATTTGCCCCAGTGCCTTTGTCTAACCCCTCTGTATAATTTTGTACTTTGTTTTCCAGAAGGAGAGTTAATGGAACTGCTTTTCAGATGGTTGCTGAGTTGAAGCCAGTCTGAGAAGTTCGGTTCTTGAAGCTTCTGGTACATTTGCGCATCCATGTTGAGGCTAGTTTGGTAATTTGGGTTGTTTGTGTTTAGAAAGTTGAGGAATAATTGAGTGTTGTTTGGATCCGAAGGCAATGGCATCATGCTCTGAAATCTGTTTTCCATTGAATTTTTGTGATGCTTTTACGAGAATGAGAAAGCTCGTATTATATATAGAGTTGATCACTGAAGACAGGTAATTCTTGTTATGATGAGGCCCATTTAAAGTTGTTTGGAAAATGCGGATTAATGCGAACAACACTTATTTATGTTAGAAAATGACAGCTTGGCTTCAGTAACAATCTGTAGTGTGCAACTGTTCACATATCTTGTGCATGTGTACATGAATGTATTAATGACAAATATAGTTGTGACTTTAGATTGTGTTTCCAATGGAAGTTTAGCTGTATAACATGATAACAGAAGTTAAGATGAATGATTACAGGACCACATGTTAAATGGAAAAGACCTAATTTTTCAGATTAACCAGCAAACAGTTGTATACAGCAAATGTTTTTTGATTTATGAGGTTTTATTTATTTATTATTATTTAGAAAATAAAATAAAACAAAACAAAGCTAATAAAAATAATAAATAATGAAATTGCGTAATGACAATACATTAAATAGTGAAACATAATTCACAGAAGTCTGTTAGGGGGGAAAATATCACAATAAGGAACTAGTTTTATTGACACTGAAAGGGTAAGTTAATTGACCAAATCACTGGTATGCTAGCTAATCAAAGATTCAAATGTCAAATCCCAACATCATCTAGTTTACGAGATTATTACAAAATAAAAGAAATAAACAAGCTTTACGAACAATAATTCATATTTCGAAAGGCTGTTTCCAACCCAAATTAAGAACATAAATCACAACTAAGGAGAACATACTAAGTTGTAATATTGTAAGTCCGAATATTACACACTAATTAATTTCCACAGAAATGAATTCTTAGGCGAATAAATTTTGGTTCATAAATTTTGCTAAACATGCATCTAATTCTAATCATTAACCACGATTACATCTCATGCATATGTATCATTTAACCTTTACTTATTCTTGTTGGCAAGCATGTGAGCTCTATTCCCATCTCACATAACTTTTTTGCTCCTTTGTTAGGTTTAATATTTATTGATGCTAGTTTATCAAATAAATTAGAATCATTGTTTAATTAAACCTGGAAACTAGAAAATTCCTTGTACTTTTATTGTGCTTAGCTTCGTATTTATTTCTCCGGGTAGTTGTATGCTAAAGCTTATGATACCTTTTATTGTGTCTGTTTGTGCTTTGATCAAGTCCTTGATAACTATAACTTAATACTGATGATTTATAATTAAGTTCAACAACGACAAGTTATCAAATAACAAGGACTGCTGATATAATATCAATTAGTTATATAGATGTTAAAATAAAAATAACTGATGCAATTTCTTGTGTCCCATTTGCCATTGACCTATAACTTGAGCAATGTATAATTAATATATACTAATTCTTTAGCGTTGATCATGTATATTTTAATTGTTGTACCTTTATTGGACGTTCTTTCTATTATATGGGTATCAAAGTATACATTTTTATGTATGAGGTTTACTACGCATGCGCTTTGTGCTCATTTAGATAAATAAATTAAACACATGTTTAGGTAGTAAAGTACCTATAAACTAACAAATAAACATTTTACATTAATAAATTTATAGCAAAAGTAGTGTGTTTGAGCATTTAAAACTCTTAAAATCGACTTCGTCATACATGTTACAAAAGTAGATGTTTGTGTAGTTGTCAAAAAACTGTACATAATTCAATGACTTTTGAGTCTACGACTTCAATATTAATTCCGTTCTTAAAAAATTTCTAAAGAAAATAAACCTCATACGTACTTTGGATGATGATATTAAGTGATGGCTATCAAGTTTAGTTGCTTAATAACAAATGATGTTAGGTGTAAATGCAATGTATGTAGAAGTAATATAACTACCTAGCGTAGTGGCTCATATACAAAGATTCTATAACCTACTTTATTTTTGTTACATTACGTAATAAATATCAAATAAATTATAAAACCAAAGAATAAAGACTTGCTAGTGATGAGCTAATTAGTTTATGAGTGCACATGGTACATGCTAAGTAGTACTCTTTTAGGATAATAAAGAAAAATTGCACTTTGTTTTTGTGTCCAGTGACCTATTAATTAATTTCAACATAAATAATTGTTTAATTAGCGTTAAAGCTGTAAACCAATTGGAAAATCTAGGCAAAAAACTCTTTACATCAAAGCATATTAAAGATTAGCGGACAAACTTAATTTGCATCATGAGGCAGACAGATTCTTTGAAACCCTTAATTTATTATATATTGGACTAATTTATTCTAATTTATTTGCTTCAATTTGTGAAAATGTGTTGATAATGCTGAAGAAAAAAGTCCTGAGCATTTAAAAAATGATCATGTACGTTGGCTTTAGTTAGAAGTTAACAGCAAAAATACCACCGAACAGAACACAGAAGTGAGCAGTTGCTGTAATTATCCCCCCGGAAACGATTTAAACAAACAGCAACTTACATTCTCCACCAATGTGACAGTTCAAAAAGATTAGATCAATGATTGTAACTTTAACAGCACTCTACATAGCTATACAAGCAGCTTCTCTCTGTTGTTCTGAAGTGTTGATGATTTCATGTGATTTCACGTACATACATGGTAATGGATTGCTGCAAAAGGAACGCTGTCGTGTGGCCCAACCAAACCCGTCAATTCTATTGAAAGTTAAACTTGATTTTTGGTTTAATTACTTATCATTCTTTTGGGCTTCAATTAGAACTTGCACTAAATCTTGCAGGCTATAGAATTATACAGAGATGGATTATGCAAGGAAAATGACAGAGATATTTCCTATGAAAACAATAAACAATTTTAGAGAAAGTTCATCAGTTTAGGGTTAAATACGACACCACCGTCCATTTATCAGATGCGTACTATAAATAGGAGTGTTTGTTCTCATTTTGTAATCAAACAAAAAATATTAGAGTCAATGTCTGTAATAAAATTCTGTCCACGTCTCATTTCGCACTTGCTGTCAAAATCAATGACTTTTCTTCCTACAAAATTACTTACGTTAATATCAGAGCTATTCCAAGTTCCTTTACCGAAGATGGAGTAGTTCGATAAGTGGAGAGTTTGAATAAAGGCGTTGTTTGCACAAAAAATGGACAAACACCTCCAAGTCGTATGAATTAGTTGATTTTATATTGTTTCTAGTGATTTGGGTGATTTACGCAAATATATGAAAAACAGAGACTAAACTGTAAAAGACACACAGATTTATAGTTGTTCGGTCAGAACGTGCCTACGTCCACTTTATATGTTATTCTCCTTTTTCTTTCAGATTACAAGTACAAAGCTTTGTATACAAGTATATGAAAGTTGTTTGAAAGTTACTTCCGTGCTTGAGCTTTCAAACTTGTCCGCCATTGTTGTACCCCTGTCCCTCTATTTATAGAGTGAGGTTGGGGACAAGGGTCCTGCATGTATATAGCTGCTGGTGGGTCTGGGCTGATGCAATCTGGCCTGAAAGTGTTGGTTCGGCCTTGCCTTGGTCCGGTAGTGGTTGGAGTGGCTTCGGTCCGGTAGGACGTTGGTCCGGTGGTGAGTGGATGTACGGTTGGTTCGGCATCACTGGACTTGGGGATTTGGTTCGGCAGTGAGATGGAGGTGAGTTGGTCCGGCATTACTGGACTTGGGGGTTTGGTTCGGCAGTGAGATGGATGTGGTATGGAGGGGTATTGGTTCGGTCAATGGTAGTTGGAGAAGCCTTGGACCGGTAATGAGAACTCGCCCAACATTTGCCCCCCAAAGTGGGGCACATGCTTGCATGTGTCGCGCTTTGTTTTGAAGGGATAGTCTCGTTCGGTTTTAAGCGCCGAGCCATTTGGTCCGGTCATTGAGGTTTGCTTATAAATAGGGGTCACGTGCCTTCGTTATTCTTTACCAAACGAGCCGAACCTTTTGCCGAATCAAATTCTTAGTTTCGCCGAACCAGAGCGCTAGCCAAATCAGGTGACACCCTTTTCCCGCCGAATGAATTTTATACTGTACTACCGAATGAGCTTGAGGGTTCGATCGTCGAATTCGTTTTGAAAGTTGGGATGCCGAATGAGCTTTATACTGAGAATGCCGAATGAACCCCGGTATTGGGAATGCCGAATGAACCCCGGTATTGGGAATGCCGAATGGACTTAACACCGGATGAACTTTTGTATCGGCTTTGCCGAATGATACTGGGAGTTCTGGGCGTTTTGATTCATGAGTGGAATTTCAGACTATATACACTTGCTTGTTTATTTCTTCCGCTCTAACAAAATGTTTTTCCGGTGTTACAGATAAATGTCTCGCAAAGTGGAAACTCGATCAGACAAGAGAAAATCCACGGACCGAAGTGAGCCTCCCGTTATGCCCCCTGCCCAGCCAGGACCAGCTCGACAGGGACCTGCCCCGAGGTCATTAGTGGACGGATATGGTCCTCAGGAGCTCTTGAATTCTCCTCCTGACTGCTTTCCTAGCTCTCTCGGAGAGGAGCAGCTTGATGTTATATCCCGCTCCTTTGGGATTGATAGATCACTTATGCTATTGCCGGGGGGCGGAGTAATGCCGTACAATCCTCCTGAATGATATTTCGCGTATAGCCGATACCATTGCATGTGCGGGGCCATTCCTCCGATCAATGCATGGATAGTCAGCTTCATTACTTACCTGAAAGTGGCTCCCTTTCAACTTCAGCCCAACTCCTATGTCATCTTAGTGTGTCTATTCGTTATCTTCCATAGGAGATATGGGCGCCCCCTTCTAACCGGGAAATCCGATATCTATATAATCCGAGGGGCTACAAGAAGGGGTCTCCGTACATTAGTTTAGAGTCGGCCGTGTCCTTCAAGCCGGTCTTGGACTTATACTCGAAGTTTACCATGTTTAAGAAGGAATGGTTCTTCGTCAAGGACGACTCCGTTTCTTTTCGCCTTTTCACTTCTAACTGTAAGTTGAATTCCACTTGTAAATTCTTTGTCCCGGCTGCAATGCTTCTTCTTATATGCTTTTATTTCTTGCTAGCGACAGGTGGCTTTGCGGTCGTGGAGAATGATCGCCTGGTACAGATGGCCGCGGAGATAGAGGCTATCTCTGTAGGGACAGGTCGGCTTCTTACCTAATCAGGAATGCCACTCTCCTGGAGCACAACCTGATTCTGCCACGTCAATCCGTGGTTAAGTAAAGAGATACAGCCGAGGAAAGGGCTGCTAAAGCTAAAGATGGGGCTACTGCGAAGAGCAGCAAAAGGAGGCCTTTTACAAAACCTCCAGTTGTTGGAGGTAAGAAGCTCAAGAAGTCCGACGACCCTTCCCCTAGCACATGCCCAATGACTCCGGGGGAGGAAGACGTGGAGGAGGATAGAGGTGAAGGCGAAGGAGGCGATGTAGGAGCAGAGGCAGAGAGCAGAGACGACAGAGAAGGTGATGGTGGTGGTGATGGCGTCGGGGCTTTGCCTCCTGGGCAAGCAGGCGAGATTCAAGAGTGGACGGATGATGCCTTCCGCCAGGCTTTTGAGGGGTTGAAGGAAGGATCAGCCTTGGTGGAGAAATCGAAGAGGTAAGATAAGGCCGGCTCCGGTGCCAGCCTATCTTCTGTGAGTATTTCAGCTAAGGCAACTCCGGCGGTTCAAGGTGAATTCTTAACTCCTTCTTTTAACTTCACATGTTTCTTGAGTCATAGCTTCATGCATGCTTGTAATACTTGGTTTTTATTTCAGGAATGGGTAAGGTGGCCAAGACATCAGATATTCGGCACCGCCTTGAACAGTATAGGTTACTCAAAGCTTCCGCCAAACCAAAGCCGTCAGCTAGCCGTCCTGGAGACGTGGTCAGATATCGCCCTCTTCTCGGAGTTATTGAAGAAGATATGCAAAAGAGAAAAAAGGGCCGATCTTCGTTTGAACCTTCACCTGGCCCTCAGCCTTCAGCCCAGCCTATCCATGACATTACTGAGGAGGATACTGAGCTTATGTCTTCCCCACATCCGTCCGAAAATCCAACCGTCAGCCCGATAGACCATCCTTGTTTGGCAACCCATTTGCCGGCCATCCGGATTTGGACCCGAGTTTTCAGGATTTCTCTTTTGACGAGGCCACGGGTGAGCATCTTCTTCCCCGCAATCCCATGGTACGGGTGCTTGACGAGGCTAAGTCCTTAGACCTCGATTTGCTTACTACTCGAATAGTTACCATGGGGGACGAAGCCAAGGCTAATATTGATCGGGTCGCGGAGGAGACCAAGAAGTTGATGGGGCATCATGCCCGTCTGGTCAAGGCTGGAGAGGAGATTGGGAGTGCTAATATTCGGTTGCGGCTAAAGGTTGCTGATCAGGCCAAACAACTTGCCGATCAAGCCATTCAGATTTCTCAACACGAGGCAACCTCTAGGCGGTTGAAGGAGACTATGGAAGAGACTAGTAGGGCAGAACTACGAAAGATGGAGGCCGCCTGCAAGGAGCGGATTGACATAGCCATTGCTACGGTGGATGAGGTTCGGAGGGCGGATCTCGAGCCGGTAGAGGAGTTATATGGGAGGCTTGAGGCTGCAGAGCTTGCTCAGGCCAGGCTAAAGAAAGAGATGGAGGAAATGAGGAGGTCTCTCCAGACTGACCGCTTGAGATATCGATCGGAGAGGGATGTTGCCATCGCTAAGCTGTCGGCTTCTGAGGCCCGGATGAAAGAGTTTGAGGAGAACGAGGGGATGATGGACGAGATGCTCCAGGACATGTATTTCCGTACTTGGAGGCAGGGCAACCTGTCCTGGATGGACGATTATCCCCGGGTTATGGCTAGGATATATGTCCGGGCTTTGGAGGAAGCCAAGGCTGAAGCGGATAAAGAGGGTGACACGGCCTTCAGAATGGATGTGGTTACCGCACTGTTCACCAAGGAGGAGAAGGCGGCGGTGAAGGAAGGCATGAGGCTGCTCGCCGCCGAGGAAGTAGGTGTGCAACTGGAGGATGAAGACCAGGGGGCAGACGCTGGTAAGTCTTCCCTTTTAATCTTTTCATGATTTGATTGCTTATCTTTCGTGGTTTTTGATGGATTCTCTCTTGAATTGGGCAGGCGGGACCTCTAGTCATCATGCTGGGAGCTCTGATCCTGCAGTCAAGTAGATTCGAGGAGCTGGTAGGACGAGGGTGGAGCACTGGTGCAGTTGGTTATTTTATTTGGTCTGCTTGACATTCCTGTACATGCTAGTTCAAAACATTAATGTACTCTTAAGTTGTAATTATGTTACTGAACGTCTTTATGTAAGTTTGTAACATAAGCTGATTCTGTTATATTTTGAATGCTGCTATTATTTTGAAGTGTTGTATAAAAAACATAGTTATGCATATGCATGTGATTTGATTGTGTTCGATGTTAAGCTTTTGCTTGAAATACAACCTCATGTTTTGCAATGTTATGAATAAGTCATAGCTACATGATTATGTACAAGAGAAAAGAGTACCGCCCTTCATGTTCTGGTTGCAGGGGTAGCTTTTGACATCTTGTGTAATTAACCATGGATGCGGCTGAGTGCCTTGTCACCTAGTTTGCGGGCTCAGATTCTCGCGAGCTAATGCCTCCTATTTAGTGTCCTGTACTTTGGGGACCGTTATGCAGGATACAAGAAAAATATTTAAATGGAATGGAAATATAGGAAAAGTAAAACTTCCAGTCACGGAAGGCTGTCGATATGCTTAAGTTCGTGGCAAACGGGTTTTTAGTCACTTTCCCTAGCTGTAGGTCTTGGAGACATTTGTCACCCATCTTACGCCTCCGCGGGGAGTTTATCTTTTTTACCACAGCCACACTAAGACATATCGGAGCCAAGATCGCGCACAGTAAATACCCGAGCCATTATGGCCCGTAATCGTGGGTATTATTCGATTTACTGTGGTCGGCTAGCGTGGGTGCCGATCGTCAACCGTGAACTACCCCTGGCTGGCCACACCTTATGTTGGGGCTTAAAGTAGGTTCACAGTTGCCGGCGAGCCGAATGCCGTAATGAGCTGCCATCGGCTATAGTCGGCCTTCTTAATGGCTTATAATCGGCTCATTACAGTTGGCTTTGAGGGCAGTCGCGAGCAATGAGTTAACCCGCAGCAGAGGGATGCTGGAGCAAAAGTGTCTCATTGGCGAGTGCATAGAATCGCATAGTACCTGTTGAGTCTTCTCCAGGTGAGGTTGCGCCGTGAAGTTCCAGTATGGAAATGTCGTTATACATGATTTTGTTCAACAGAAAAGGATAAAGCTTAACAAGCAGCCAAGATATAAAAGAACAAGTTAAAAAGAGACAAGATTTTTAAAGTGGTTCGGCACGAAAATGCCTACATCCAATGATTTTCTTTGTTAATTCACTTCATATGGGCAGTACAAGTTAAGAAAAGTATCGACGGAGGTGTTGGATGTTCCATGCCCTCTGGAACACCTCTCCGTCCACTGTTGACAAAATATAGGCTCCGTTGCGGAGATCTTTATGAATTACGTAGGGTCCGTCCCAGATTGGATCTAGCGCTCCGGGACGCGGGAAGATGCACTTGAGGACAAGATCTCCTTCTTGTAAGCTGCGGTGCTTGACTTTGGAGTTGTATTGTGCTGCAACTTTTTACTTATGAGCTGCTGCTTTGAGTGCTGCATCGTTTCTTCTCTCCTCAATTAGATCCAAAGACATGAGGAGGAGTTCTTCGTTCTCTTCCGGGTTGTAGTGGATCCTACGGTGATAGGGCACTATAGTTTCAACTGGAAGCATGGCCTCCGATCCGTATGCCAAAGAGAAAGGAGCATGCCATGTTGAAGTCCTGTAAGATGTGCGATAGGCCCAAAGTGTCGTAGGAAGTTCGTCCACCCAAGCGCCTTTCGACTTTTCAAGTTTCTTCTTGATTAAGGTTTTGAGAATTTTGTTGACAGCTTCAACTTGTCCGTTTGCTTGAGGATAAACTACAGATGAGAATCTTTTGTGAATTCCGTACTCTTGGCACCAATCGGCGAATTCTTCGCTGTCAAATTGAAGTCCATTGTCTGATATGATCTTGAGTGGGACTACGTACCTGCACAGAATATTTTTGATCAAGAAGTTGATACCTTTTGCGGAAGATATTTTATTTAGAGGTTCCGCCTCCACCCATTTGGTGAAATAGTCAACCGCCACTATAGCATATTTGGCTCCCCCTCGGCCCGTTGGCAGTTCGCCAATCAAGTCAATTCCCCGTACTGCAAAGGGCCAAGGGCTGGTCATTTGAGTAATCTCATTTGTGGATAGTCGAGGAATCTTGGAAAATTTCTGACATCTGTCGCATCTCTTGACGAAGTCCAAGGCATCTTTGTTTAAAGTGGGCCAGTAATATCCATATCGGAGTATCTTCTTTGCCAGAGTCTGCCCTCCAGTGTGATCTCCGCAACTTCCTTGATGGATGTTGGATAAGACTTTCCTGGCTTCCCTTCCAGCGATACACCTTAATAAGGGATTAGAGAAGCCGCGCCGATAGAGGATGCCTTCTTGTAATGTATAGCGGGAAGCTTTCCTCAAGATTTTCTTGATTTCGTTACGCCTGTCGGGCAGTGTGCCATCTTGTAAATATTTCCGGATAGGAGTCATCCAAGTTTCTTCGTCGATCGCAGCTATCAGATTCACTTGCTCGAAACTTGGTGCCAGCTGTTTTGAGATGGTTAATGCTCCGAAAATAGTGATGTTCTTCATACTAGCTTGCTTTGCTAGTTCGTCGGCCTCTTGGTTCTCTTCTCGAGGAATGTGTTTGATTAGATAGTGATCCAATTGATTGAGCAGCAGCTTGGTCTTTTTTAGATATGCTGTGAGTCGTTCTCCTCGAGTTTGGAAGTCTCCCAGTATTTGATTTACAATGAGTTGAGAATCACTATGGAGACATAAAGAACCGACTCCAATCTCCAAGGCCAGTTCTAATCCAGCTGTCACCGCTTCGTATTCAGCGTCATTGTTGGTGGCAGCGAATTCCAACCTTAGGGCGTAGTGCAGCTTCCTTCCCCTGGGGGTGATTATCACAACACCTGCCCCCGAGCCTTGTTCGTTTGACGCTCCATCTACGAAGAGATTCCACTTGATATCTTCTGCTATTTCAGATTGCTCCTTATCTTCGTTAGTAGTGAATTCAGCAATGAAATCAGCTATGGCTTGCCCCTTGATAGCGGTGCAAGGATGGTAGGTGATATCATATTGACTTAGTTCAATGCACCACTTAAGTAATCGCCCAGAAGTGTCGGGGCGATGGAGCACTTGCCTTAGCGATTGATCGGTTAAAACTCTGATGGAATGAGATTGGAAATAGTGTCGCAGTTTCCGTGGCGTGATTAGCAGACAGTATGCTAGCTTCTCAAGTTTAGGGTATCTGGCTTCTGCCCCTGTAAATCTCTTGCTTACAAAGTATACGGGCCGCCGTGCGCGGTTGTCTTCTCTCACCAAAGCGGCGCTTAAAGCGTGGGACGATACGGCGAGGTATAAGTACAGTTCCTCGCCTTCATCTGGAGTTGAGAGTACCGGTGGTCTCTGAGGTGTCCGATTAAGTTAAGGAAGGCTGTCGAGCATTCGTCAGTCCATTCGAACTTTCCTTTGTCTTTCTTTAGAGCTTCGAAGAAAGGGATGCATTTGTCGGTTGCTTTAGATATGAACCTACTTAGGGCGGCCACTTTCCCGTTTAGGGTTTGCATCTCTCTTCAAGTGGATGATATCTTGATATCTTGCAAAGCTCGAACTTGTTCGGGGTTTGCTTCAATCCCCCTGGCATGAACGATGAATCCCAAGAACTTTCCCGATGATACTCCGAAGGAGCACTTTAAAGGGTTCAGCTTCATTCCATATTGGCGGAGTACTTGAAACATCTCATCCAGGTGGTTTATATGATCGTTGGCTTTCCTTGATTTTACCAGCATGTCATCCACATAAACTTCCATAGTTTTCCCTATTAATTTTGCAAACATCTTGTTGACAAGGTGCTGATAAGTAGCTCCGGCGTTCTTAAGTCCAAAAGGCATTACTTTGTAGCAGTACAACCCCCGGTCAGTGATGAAACTGGTGTGGTCTTGATCGGGGGCGTGCATAGGGATCTGGTTATATCCTGAGTATGCGTCCATAAAGAGTAAGAGTTCGTGTCCGGCAGTGCTGTCCACGAGTTGGTCGATTCGGGGGAGTGGGAAGCAGTCTTTCGGGCAAGCGCCATTTAAGTTGGAGAAATCGATGCATGTTCGCCACTTCCCGTTAGCTTTCTTTACCAGTACCGGATTGGCGATCCATTCTGGGTAGATGGCTTCTCGTATGAAGTCATTGGCAAGTAGGTTTTTTACTTCTTCCTCGAGGGCTGCTGATCGTTCTGCCCCCATGCTTCTCTTTTTCTGCTTTACTGGCACCTTCGTGGGATCGATGTTCAGTACGTGGCATGCTACATCTGGGGAGATTCCTGTCATATCAGCATGCGTCCACGCAAATACATCCATGTTGTGGCGAAGAAAATCAATGAGTTGATCCTTTAACTCTTCTTTTAGTTGAGATCCGATTTTCAATAGTCTACTTGAGTCATGTTTGTCTACAGCTACGAATTCCATAGCCTCTGCAGGATCGGCGGTGGCCTCCTCCTCTTTGTCCCTGGGGTCTAATTCATTGAAAGGGTCACTGGCATATCGAAGAGGAGGGGCTTTCTTTAGTTGCTATGCTTCTAAGTTTTTCATGCAGAGAGTAGTCTCTGCATTTTTCCCTTTATCTTTTCTGCGGTTATTGCGAAGTTCAGTTACATAGCAGTCTCGAGCAGCGTCTTGATCTCCCTCTATTTCTCCTATTCCGTTATCTGTTGGAAATTTCATCTTCAGGCGCCATGGGGCTAGGACAATTTGGAAGTCAGACAAGGCCGGTCTCCCCAAAAAGGCGTTGTAGGTCGAGTGGTTCTCTATTAGCACAAATGTTTGCTTTCGTACAATGGAGCGGGGATGACTTCCTATTTCAACAAATAGGTCCAGTTGCCCGAGGGGCATCTTCGCATCTCCAGTGAAACCATGTAGTGGTTTGTTGCAGGGAGACACATCCTTCATTGACAGCTTCATTTTGTCGAAAGCATGCTTGAATAGGATATTTACTGAGCTTTCAGTGTCTATTAAAATTCGGAAAACTTTGGCTGGACCGAACCAAGCAGAGATGACCATAGGATCCATGTGTGGGTACTGTCTTCCCTCTAGGTCATGCCTACTGAATGTGATGTCATCATTCTCTTTCCGTTTCGGGTGGCGCTCTTCCATGACAGAATTAGCGTAGCCTTCGTCGTTCCTAAGTGACTTACCGTATCTTTCCATCTCTGCCCAGCTTCTGTCGGTGATGTGCGGTCCTCCTGATATGGTGTGGACCACTATCTTCTCTTGACTAGAGCCGCTGGTGTTGCGATTTCCTCCGCCTGCTTCTGGGGGGGGGGGTAGTCCCGGATTCTCATTGGTAGGAGTTGAAGTCCTGTTCTGGCCTTTTACATAGCGTTCCAGCCTCTTCCTTCTGATGTGTTCTTCAATCAAGTCCCGGAGATGGTGGCATTCATTGGTGTCATGTCCATGGGATTCGTGGAAGCGGCATAACTTTCCAGACTTGATTGCGTTATCTGACTCCTTCTTGTGCGGGGGGCACTTGTATCTAACTTCATCTTGAGTGGCTAGGAAGATGTTTTCGATTGTTTCATTCAAAGGAGTGTAAGAGTCAAATCTTGGTCCTGGTCGATATAAGCGCTTTTATCCCTTTTTGCCCCCAGCATTGTCTCTAGAGTCATTTCTTCGAACATCCTTTGCTGCAGCGGGGACCCTATCTGTAGCCGTCCTAGCCTGTTGCCCTGATTGCCTCTCAGTGGCAACGTCTTCAAGTCTCATATACTTTCCAGCTTCATGGAAGAAATCAGGTAAAGTAGCTGGTTTTTCCTTGGTTAGTCTTCTAGCAAATTTAGTATCCGGATGTACACCACTGCAGAGGGCCATTAGAATAAGTTTCTCGTCGGCATCTTGGACTGGGGCCGCTGCGGCATTGAATCGGGTTAGATATTATTGCACTGTCTCTCCGGGTTTCTGTTTGATATTAGATAAGGAATAAGCATCCTTGGGTTGCTCCACATGAATGCGGAACTGACTGATGAACTTTTCTTTCAACATTTCCCATGAGCTGATGGACCCTTAGGGTAGGTGGCAGAACCAGGAGGTAGCTAGATCTGCCAAGAATAGTGGAAAGTATTTACACAGCACTCCCTCTGTTGCTCCGCTCATGAGCATATGTTGGGTGTACCTCGGTAAGTGTACGATGGGGTCAGAGGTTCCCTTGTAAGGTTCCATCGTTGGAATTTTCCATTCTCGGGGGGTGATGGCAGTTTCGATATTGCGGGTGAAGGGGCTGGTTACCCTAGCACCTATCCCCCGATCCCTTTGCTCCTGTTGGACGCACTCTCTGAACAATCGCGCCATCCTTTCATCAGAACTTGGAGCGGACAAAAATGAGTTTGGTTCTTCCCTGCGGGATTGATTCCGTCCAGATGACTTGTAGGAATGGTATCGTCTGTCACTCCTAACATTCTCCAAAGGCTGCCTCTACTCTTCTGGGGGTAGGCTGGGGTCAGCCATAGTTGGCCCTCGCCTTGATCTTCCCCTGCTGGGTTCTGTTCTCAGCGCTTCCTCGGGTCCAACTTCGGGCTGGACTCCAGCTCGGCCCCGTCTACTGGTGTTTTCATGGTTAGGTAGCATGACAGGCTCAGCTACATCCGACCCCTGCCTGGCACCTCCCCCGTCGGGTTCGGTTCCAAGTGTTTCCTCGGGTCGGAATTCGGGCTGAGTCTGGGCTCAGCTCCTACCATGGCTATTTCTGTTGTTAACTTCTTCGAAGAAGAAAGGTCTTTGTTGCCTCCCAGATCCTCCAGATTGGGACTCACCCCATGATTCGGTGTTGCGGTTGGATTCTTCAGCATCCCTTAGGTGTGACATGAGTTGGTCCACCAGGGCTCCTTGTTGAGATGCGAAGCGGTTAGTTACTTCAGCCACAACCCTGTCTAGATCTGCCCTAGTAATTGGTTGTTCTGCGGCGGGGGCTGTTGGAATTGCCTGATTTTCATCTGGTATTGCTGTTAAAACGGGATGATTCTCTTGATTCGGGGCCACTGGATCTGGGATACTGCTAGTTGCGACATTCTTTCCTTTGTTAACATCTCTCCTCTGCCTGGAAGTCATATTGTCGGGGCAAGGAACGATGCCGTGAGGAAGAAGGTTGAGTAGGAGAAGCTGTAGCTTCTAGCTCGGTTCTCAGTGAAAGCACCAAAAATGTTTGCACAAAAAATGGGCAAACACCTCCAAGTCGTATGAATTAGTTGATTTTATGTTGTTTCTAGTGATTTGGGTGATTTACGCAAGTATATGAAAAGCAGGGACTAAACTGTAAAAGACACACAAATTTATAGTGGTTCGGCCAGAATGTGCCTACGTCCACTTTATATATTATTCTCCTTTTTCTTTCAGATTACAAGTACAAAGCTTTGTATACAAGTATATGAAAGTTGTTTGAAAGTTCCTTCCGTGCTTGAGCTCTCAAACTTGTCCGCCATTGTTGTACCCCTGCCCCTCTATTTATAGAGTGAGGTTGGGGGCAAGGGTCCTGGATGTATATAGCTACTGGTGGGCCTGGGCTGATGCAATCTAGTCTGGAAGTGTTGGTTCGGCCTTGCCTTGGTCCGGTAGTGGTTGGAGTGGCTTCGGTCCGGTAGGACGTTGGTCCGGTGGTGAGTGGATGTGGGTTGGTTCGGCATCACTGGACTTGGGGGTTTGGTTCGGCAGTGAGATGGAGGTGAGTTAGTTCGGCATCACTGGACTTGGGGGTTTGGTTCGGCATCACTGGACTTGGGGGTTTGGTTCGGCAGTGAGATGGATGTGGTACGGAGGGGTATTGGTTCGGTCAATGGTAGTTGGAGAAGCCTTGGACCGATAATGAGAACTCGCCCAACAGGCGTTGCTCGAATCACGAGACGCATGAGATTGTTGAAAATGGGTATAAGGAACCCTCTAATGTCACCATGTTATCCCAAACTCAAAAGGTTAAATTAAAAGATTTGAAATAGAAGGATCGAAAGGCTCTTACTTTTTATTCACCAAGGTTTGAATGCAGCTACGTTCGAGAAGATAGCAATGGCACAAACTAATAAAGAAACCTGAGAAATCTTGAAGTGTCACGATCTGCGTAACATCTATAATCCATGCATAAAAGAACTCAGATTCTAAGAGAATCACGGATGACGGTTCATTAAGAGTATTTAAGTCAACAACACAAAGCATATCTATCACGTCTACGTATATATACAAATCCTCACAGCAGAAGAAAGAAATACAATATCGACATACATGTAACAAACTAGTGTATGTCATATCAAAGAGACATTAGATTCGATAGCATAATATATCGTGAAAATGGTGCATTAAATCTTATATAAAATATGTCACAAAATGAATATAGTCTAACATGTCTACACAAAAATACTAGATAGACAGAACCATAGTGGTATAGCTATAGCACTTTAACTCACCTCTAGCTAGTAGAATCTCCTTCTTTAAGTCAACCTATTCAAGGAACAGATAGCAAATTAGACAACAAAGAGAGAATCTTTAACGAAAAGAAAATATCAATAATTTGCATGATTACCAATATGCTACTCTATCATGTACAATAAAAAATGGTAATATACGAAGTAATGGAACCATAACTCAGCCTACATCTTTACTTGCATCTGAGTAAGCACATTTATGCTAAAGTTCTACAGAATACATGACAAGTCTAATAACTACTAATGACCAAGGAAGCCGAATGTGACTTAACAATCACACACTAGGCTAGTGTGTCTTGGGTCTCTCTGTATGGCAAAGGTTCACTAAGTATAGTCATCGATGTAACATCACTATTACGATACTTCACCGCATCATCAACCACCTAAAATCATATCAGACTTGAATTGATATATACATGCCTAACCATAACTATTTATTTATCAAGAGGACTTATCATAAGTAATCTGAGGCACTAACCCTTGCTATAAAGTAGCTCGAGGTCTATCATCCTTGGTACCATGATAGAATGTCTTCTATCTCCGAATCGATGCTGCCTAATACAAATGATCAAGGCAGTTATGCCTCATTCTACAAATGGTTTATAAATACAAATCCCAAGGTCGTGACCAAGGAATACATACTTACTCCATATCTGCAACTTCGTATGAGATCGTGTATCACAATACCTCAATTGTCCACGAAGAAACCAAACAACTCTATAAAATCACCATTCGAATCGAGTCACGCCTCGAACTATCACCATAGTCATTATATCGCTTAACATTCACTGCATGTTTTCCAACGCATGGCATACCGTCCTCGAACTCATCATATATCTCCTTAGTTACTCTAGAGATTTTGAGCATCACAAATGTTTCCAAAATGAACTCAACCTTCCAAAACTTCAACTTTCAATAAAAAACAAACTTTTAATACACAAGTGTACTAACGTCCAAAAAGGGAATTCAGACGTTTGAGCTCGATTTTGGATGTTTAGTCAGGAAATCTTGACATTTGAATCTCCCAAATTTGCATTGTAATAATGTAGGATAAATTTAAAATGTATGGAATTTGGATGTAGACATCTGAACACCAGAAGGCCGAGGGTACCTTAGTGAAAGAATTTCCATAATGGAAAATTATTCCACTTCTTTCTTATTCATCTTTCATCCTCTTGTCTTTTAGTTTTAACTTCGTGTCTCCAAGACACTCTACACTAACAATCTCTACACTCGAGTTCACACCCTTCTTACCAATCGTTTGACATTCAGATGAGTATAGCTTCACACATGACAAATGACCTTACCGTTTCACCCAATCGTTTGAGTCTAACTATTCGAATTTCATCTCAACTTCTACATTCATCCAATAATATCTTTAATCAAGTTTCATAACTCACCCGTACTCATCCTACCATTTGCAAACCAAACAACAATCCAAACACTATCAACAATCAATATTTGAATATAGAGTTTTTAACAATATCATTTCTTAAGCTTTCTAAACATTCATTTTATGATGAAACACTTATGAACATTTATTACATTAAGGTTCTCATTTATGAAATTCCAATTCAAGTCTACTCAAAAGCCCTAACTCAAGCATTAACATGTAACAATAATACATAGCGTATATGGCGATCATAGAGTAAAGGATAAATCCAACTCACTAAATACTATGAAATCTTCAACCTAACCCAAATTTGAATCTCTCTTGATTTCATAAATTCGGCTTCAATCCTCTCTATAATACTTGAATAGATAGATTTGTAGAGAGTCATCTAAATTCAATTCGAAGATCTTATTTGTAAATTTTCGCTGAGATTTGAATGAGTTGTGAAGATTGAAATTAAGAGAAACCTAGTTTTCTCTTTTAAGAAGAATGAGAAAATGAAGAAGAGTTTATTCTAGAATTATAAAGGAAACATTCATATTTAATTACAATTTTCCTATTACCTTCATTTTCGTCTTTTTTGTCATTTAATCCGATTTTGACAAACTTCAAATGTTTTTCGTATTTAAATGATAAAACACAATGGAATCGGTTTCGAGTCCTATTAATTCATATTTAAAAAATACATTTTTAAATTCATTAGTTTGATTAAGTGGTTTAGTTCAATTTAAATGATCTATTATCCTTATTACTAAGCGTGTAACATATTGATTGTTATATTCCCGCACCCCTAACCTTAAAAGGATTTCACCCTCGATATCATCGAGAAGCAAAACAATTTATCATATCTATTCCACGTATACAACGTCACTAATGCTTGGCATCAAAATACCAAGACTAACAATCAACCATAGGAGCACAAAGCAATTTCTATACTAGCATGAAATTTTAAATAACCATATTTGAAACAAAATTGACTTGAAGTAGATGGAATCATGCAGGTAGAAAAATTTGTATTAGAAGCAAGCATCTTCTCTTTTAGCTCTCATCTGTTATTTCTGGAATTCGGGTCTTGTTTCTAGACTCCATGCCTCCATTGACCTGACATGCTTAATAAGGTTGTTTCGAAGTCTCTTGACCCTACTATCAACAATACGAATAGGTCTCTAGTCGTTAATGCTTTCGATTCAACATCTACTTCCTCTAATTGACTTACTCTACCACTATACTCAAGTCGTGCACATATTTGTGTAAGTGTAAAACCTGGAACAACACTGTGTACTTCAAACTTCCTTTTAGGTATATTAAGTCAAGTTTTCCAATCTGTCCCAGAATAGGAGATCGTAAAACAAATCTCGTTGCAAGTTTTCCAAAATCTCCAAATATAACAACTCTCTTTGACAATGATGTTTTCGCAAATACCATATCACCCACTTCAAAGTCAAGGTCAATACGTCTTGTAATGACCCATATTTTAGTATATCGACGGATCGTAAAAATATTATTTTCATAACCAAATTGGGTTCGATTAGACTATAACTTTGGAAACGGTTGAGTATTGACATTTTTAGCCTTATAACTAATTTTGGATATTTTTGACTTAAAAAATTTGTATGGGATATAAACTTTGATAATAGCTGAATTAGGGTTTTAAACTATTTTAACTGAAAGATATTGTTACTACCTAAAATTCCTTTTGACTTAGTCGAAACCAATTTGAGCAGAAGATAAAGAGGAACAAGAGAAAAAGGCCCCAGCTAAATCTTTCGAAAGAGTCGAAGAGATGCTACAGCCAAAGTCAAAAAGTTTCAAAACTTTTCGAAGGGGTCGAAAGGATGCTATAGTCAAGGTCCAGAAGATTCTCAACCTTTCGAAGGGGTCGAAAGCACCCTTCCGCTTCGGTGGCCACCTTTCGAAGTAGATGATTCCATATGCATGAAGACCTTTCGAATGAGTCGGTGCAACTCCTATCGAAGGCAAAGGAGGACAACTCTTCACATAAGCGCCAAACCTTTCAAAACCAAAGGTTTCGCCTTCACTCAAACCATTCAGAAACATGTATTAGCCTGAACAACCCTTTCGAAAGCTAAACTATGCCTTTCGAACTGGTCGAAGCCATTATTATCTAGGGAGGTTCCGCATCAACTCACAGGAAAGAATTCAGAAGCAACTCACACATCAAAACCATTAGCATTTCAACACCTTCGAAACTACTGAATAAATCTATCGATAGAGTCAAAAGCTCTTACAGAGAAACATAGAGAAGATAAGCGAAACTTTCCTTTCGACAAAGGTGGAAGCATTCTAGAGTTAATACGGCAACCACCTTTCGACTAGGTTGAAAGCATTGGGGTCGAAAGGTGCTAACCCGCATCTATAAATAAGACCTAAGAGGTCTGGTTTTGAGGATTCGAATTCATTCATTCTGAATTTGTACTTTCTTAATTCTAAAAGCTATAAAACCCTAATTTGTAAATTGATTTGGGGAAATTGAGTAATAAAAGCTTCTTTGTGATGAAAAAGAGGAAGATCTTTGCATTTTGATTACTTAGTTGTTTCAAAGTATTATAATCAGAACTAATAGTGTTTTTCCACGTGTCGAGCAAGTCAATAGGCTCGTCCAACCCAATGAGAACCCCTATGAACTCAAGCAAATCTAGATATAAAATCTATGCCACCTTTTACTGGATTTCTACTTTCGACAAGATCGAAACCCTTCTCCAATTCACTTTAACCTCCGGTTCTCAATCCAAACTTAAGACATTTAAGGCTACAGCTTTTGACGGGGTCGAAACCTTGATCTCAGGTTCTTGATCGAAGCCCTAACCACTCAACCATCTAAGCCTTCGATAGGGTCAAAACCCATCAAACCAAACCATAACCTCAGATTCCTTAAGTTATCCGTTTGAGTTTCCCAACTCCTTCGAAAGGAGAGCTTTTGAAAGGAAAACCATACTATCTCAGCATAATCTAAAGGCTGATAAGAAAAGGAATCAACCGTTTCGACTGGATCAAAAGGACCATTTGAATGAGTTTTCACTATAGTAACCTAGTCGAAAGGATAATCAAAGTTAATATTAACATTTTATTCTTCTCAACTTGCCTAAGAGAAACCGAAAAGGAATAACCTTGTCCTTTAACTCTTCTTTGGGGTGTTGACAAGTTTTCTTGTTAACATTTTGGCGCTAGAAGCAGGACCCGAACCTCCGACTTGGTTGAACACCCAATACCACTTGTCTCTAACCTAACCCACTCAATTTCAAGCTTATCGCACTACACCATATTGGCAGATTTTAACTATCCCGTGCAGAAGAATCGCAAAAGTTCTTAGCCATTGCTAGATAACAACGTTTTGGAGCTGATGTAAAATCTTTAAGAACGGCTAAGGGTCGTTTTACTTTTGCAACCGCTCAAAGCCGTTATGAAGTTTTCTTAATTTTTTTAATATTCATTGAACCAATTTCGTACGTAACACCCCCCCTCGTTCCTAAAAGAGTATGCCCCTCAATTTCATTTTCTAGCTCCGGGTTGCCCTAATCGCTCCCCTCCCTTTCATTTACCTCTGTTTGCCCTAATCGCCTCTCCTAATTTCATCTTCCAAATTGCAAATCATCATCGGCCTGAGATTTGAAAGGAGACTGCAAATCATCATCGGATGTTCGAAATTGAATAATAAGGTTAGTTTTCTTTTGATACTATTTTCTGATTCAAATGGTAAATCGTGCAGTTTAAACTTTATATCGAAATTTAAATTAATGCAACGATCTAAAATAAAGGTAACACAATTTTTCATTTTTCGTTTTTACATTAACATGGTTTGTCATACAATAATTAATGTACTAACGTGTAAACGTGGCTAATATTCTATGTTCATGTGCTGCTGATGTTTAATCTTAGGATATTTTAATAAAAATTAGTTGCATTCAATTTTTTGATTGGAATTTAATTGATGACAACGAAATGAAATAGGTGCCTTTTACAACAAATAATATTGAATCAAATTTTGAAGTCTATATTTAAATTTCACAGCTTTACTATTTTTTATTTGAATCAAGGAATGAGTCTAAATGGAGCATATTTATTACGTACCAGTTTATGTTCACTCGGATGCTTCATTAACTGAGATGCTGATATATTTGTATACCATCTGATATGAGCTTACCTGCTTTTTCCTTGCTTCAATGGAAAATCATATACACCATGCTGATGTAGTTTAAAATTTTGATTGTCATACCTCTTTTATTAAGTTTTTGGTAGATCAATAAATTCAGCCATTTCTTTCATATTATATATGTGAGAAATGTGGATTGTAGATCTTAAGGTTAGGATTAACACTAGAGGGGGTGAATAGTGTTAATAAAGAATTACTAAATCTTTTTCAGTTTATGTTAATTTAGACACCGATGTATGCAATATACAGATACATATATGATCACAGAAACAAACACAGATGTAGAAACAAAATAAAAGCAGTAAAGGAAATAACACACCGGATTTTATACCGGTTCGGAGTTACCCTACATCCAGTCCCGCAACACAAGTACGGATTTCCTTTTAAAAGCAATTGTACAATTACACCCTCGGTTTCAAGGCTACGAGGTACACCCTCCAGAATTTCTATCCTCTGGATAGAGATACTTGATTTCCGAGCCACAAGTTTACCCAATTGGTTTACCAAGGCTACAATCACACATTTTCTATCTTGATTGATTTTCAAGGCTACAATCACACCTTTTCTCGCTTAATAGATTACAAAGAAGTCTATAACTCTGAATTGCACTGAGAACCTTGTAGAGATAGTGATAGAGAATCAAACTAGAAGTAATCGAGTTTGATTCAATGTTAATTTCGGCAGAGTAATGGTAAGAATATGTATTTAGAAATGAGGAAGAAGAAGAGGAGTGAACCAGAAAATCTGATAAAAAATTTGTTGAAACTAACCCCTATTTATAGAAGAACAACAGCCATGTCCACCCATGACGAGTTATGGTGAATATACGTTTCTTTTGAAATTTAAATTTTGAACTCAACTGGCACCATGTCGACATGGGGTACTTGGGCATGCCGACATCCCAAAGGATTTTTTGGTGTTTTGATTTTCTTTGAAAATAACTTTTATTTTATATTAAAACTATTTTAAACTATATAAATATACTTGACTATAGTTAAAATTCATAAGTAAATATAGAAAATAATAAATATAGAATTTAACTATAATTTTATATTTAAATCTAAGTATAAATATTTAAAAGTTAAATATATTATATTAAAAGATAGTTTAAAATCAGTAATAATTTGACTTTGAAATTAAAGATAATTTTGAGGCTAAAATTATTTAAAATTAGGATAGAGGGTTTTGAATCTTTTAAAAAGAAAGTTTTGAAAAACATTGAAAACAAGATATAATTTTGAAAAATCATTTTGAATAAAAAGTTAGCGGATACAAAACAATGTTCCACTAGATTTTCGTAGGTTCCATCCTACTTAGGGTTCCATCCCTTTAACAGGCTCGAAGTGCATTCCATTCCACGAATAAATTGGACTTTAAGATGCCAGTGCTTTTCTATGAGTTTTAACAAAATTCCTAATAAAAATACTTAACCTTGAAATCTTGAACTCTTGATAATCTTGATACTCATGAGTCTTCTATCTCGATATCTTGAATCTCTATACTGTACAGTCTTCATTCTTGGTACCTGCATGGTTAAATCCTGCATATACATATATATCTAAACTTATAATATCAGTATTTATATTTTATAATCTATTCTAAGGTTGTTGTCATAAAACCATCATCTCACGGACTAACAATCTCCCCCTTTTTGATTATGACAACCTTTGTTTATAAAATATTATTTCTATCCTAACAACTCCCCTTAAAACTAATAATTCCCCCTTAATTTATGCCTAACTACCCTATTTTATATTTCTCCCCCTTTGTCATCAACAAAAACTCACTCCAAACTATATAACTCCCCCACTCTATAACATGTGATTATAATGATAGTGTTATCATAAGTAATCATCACTTAAATCTAATACTAAAACATAGTCCTAAACAATTAGCTATCCTAACTAAGAATTCACGATAGTACTTATAATTAAAACACGTATAAGAACACGAGTTATTTATTACGTATGAAGTTGTATATACATGAGCGTATAGAAAACATAAAGAAACACAAACAACAAAGGAGAAGAAAGAAAAGTAACTATTGTGTGTTTTTAAACATAGGAGATCTATGAATCGAACAGTTTTGATAGTGGAATCAGAAATTTCCATGTTGTTCGACAAGATTCCCATTTTTGTCAAAACACACTTCTCCAACACACACGACTTGGTCATCATCTTCCGCTTGCGCTTCTTCTTCCATGGGTTCTTCTTCTTCTTTGCTGGCCTCTTGTTCTTGATTGAGTGAAGAGTCTTCATCAATCAAGATAGGATTGGCCTGATTATCCATTAGGAATTTTCGCAAATTCCTAAGAATCTTGCCTTGCCTCTCTTGTTCCTTTGCCATACAAAGTTGAGTCACTTGAATTTCAGTCATCTGAAGTGAATCCTTCAGAGAGTCATCTATTTTAGTCACACGAGCGAGAGTAGTACGTTGAAATGGACCAGACGTAGGAGAGGGGAATGAAAAGGTTGATTTTATGTTTGATTTGAAAGAGGAGGCCATTGATTATTTGATTTCAGAGAGAAGAACAGAGAGATAACAGAAAGGATGAATAAAATTTCGAAAATGTGAAGAATTTATAGCCAATTATTTTGAATTTTGGTAGGAAAATTTTCAAAATTTAAAAATGTTGCATGTCGACATGGGTATATGGGGGATGTCGACATGGTCTTTTATATTTTAACTCTTTGAATTATTTTAATATTAATTATTAATTATACTTGTTATTTATACTTTAAATTTCAGTTATAGAACAAATACCTAATTCTCTTCTTAATTTAGTAAATATTGATTCATTTAAGGGTTTTGTTAAGATATCAGCAATTTGATTCTCAGAATTGATATAATCGAGAGTAACTACTTCCTTACTTATATTATCTCTGAGAAAATGATGTCTGATATCAATATGTTTAGTTCGAGCATGTTGAGTAGTATTTTTGGATAAATTTATCGCACTCGTATTGTCACAATAAATTGGTTATTTTGAAAATTTAAACCAAAATCTTTTAAGGTTTGTTGCATATATATTACTTGAGAACAAGCCAAAGCAGCAGAAATATATTCTGCTTCAGTTGCTGATAAAGAAACTGTGTTTTGCTTTTTACTAAGCCAAGAAATCAGAGAATGCCCCAAAAAGTGCCAAGTCCCACTTGTACTTTTTCGGTCTGATTTACAACCAGCAAAGTCGGCATCACAATAAGATATTAAGTCAAAACAATCATTTTTAGGGTAGAATAAACCATAATCAGATGTGTGTTTAACATATCTTATGATTCGTTTTACGGCTTTTAAGTGGGTCTCTTTAGGTTGGGATTGATATCTGGCACAGAGACAAACACTATGCATGATACCAGGTCTACTGGCAGTAATATAGAGTAGTGATCCAATCATTCCTCTATATAGTTTTTGATCTACATCTTTCGAGAGATCTTCTTTACTAAGGTACTCATCAGTTGCCATGGGAGTGGGTTTTCCACTCGTAGTAGTCAAACCAAATTTACTAATTAGGCCTTTAGCATATTTTTCTTGACTAATAAAGATATCATTATTTGATTGTTTTATTTGTAATCCTAAAAGAAATTTAATTCAGCCATATGACTCATCTCATACTCTTTTTTCATTATTTCAAAAAATTCTTTATTCATTTCAAAATTAGTTGAACCAAAAATGATATCATCTACGTAAACTTGTACTAGTTGAATATCATTTTTATTTCTTTTAATAAAAAGAGTATTATCTACTTTACCAATTTCAAAATTAGATTGCAATAAATAAGATCTTAGTCTATCATACCAGGCTCTAGGAGCTTGTTTTAGACCATATAATACTTTCCTAAGTTTGTAAACATGATTTGGTAAATTATCATTTTCAAAAAGTGGTGGTTGTTCAACATATACTTCTTCTTTTACAAATCCATTTAAAAAGGCACTTTTAACATCCATTTGAAATAATTTTAAATTATTATGATTTGCGAAAGCAAGTAGAATCCTAATGGCTTCTAATCTTGCTACGGGAGCAAAGGTTTCATCAAAATCGATTCCTTCTTCTTGACAATAACCTTGAGCGACTAATCGAGCTTTATTTCTAACTACCTCTCCTTGTTCATTCATTTTATTTTTATAAACCCATTTAGTTCCAATTATAGTTTTATTTTCTGGTCTAGGAACAAGTTCCCAAACATCATTTCTAGTAAATTGATTTAATTCTTCTTGCATAGCCAAAATCCACGAATCATCGGTTTATGCTTCTTTTGGATTTTTGGGTTCAATAGTTGATATAAAAGCTACATTACTCATTTGACTTAGTTGATTTCTAGTTTTAACAACAGATTGCATATCTCCTAGTATATTTTCTATAGGATGATCTTTTAAAAGTTTAGTCCTTTTATTAGGATGATTAATTTCTTTATTAGTTTCAATTGGTTCTTGATTTTGAGTGATTAAATCCTCTTCATCATTTGTATCTTCAAAAATTTTGAAATTTTCATCAAATGAAACATGCATTGTTTCTTCAATGGAATTGGTTTTTAAATTAAATACTCTGTACGCTTTACTTCTGTTAGAATATCCGATAAAGATACCTTTGTCGGATTTAGGATCAAATTTATATAAATTATCTTTTGTATTTAAAATAAAGCATTTACTTCCAAAAATTCTGAAATAAGATACCTTAGGTTTCTTTTGAATAAAGAAGTTCATAAGATGTCTTATCAGTTAAAGGTCTAATTAAAATTCTATTTAAAATATAACGAGCAGTAGCAACTGCTTCTGCCCAAAAATTCTTTGGTAAATACTATCTGTAAGCATAGTTCTCGCACACTCTTGAATCGTCCTATTTTTACGTTCTACTACTCCGTTTTGTTGTGGAGTTCTCGAAAATAAAAAATTGTGAGTTATTCCCTTTTTATTGCAGAATTCCTCAAACTTTTCATTTTCAAATTCACCACCATGATCATTTCGAATAGTTATAATTTTTTAGAGAAAATTGATTTTGAATTCTTTTTGAAAATGTCTTAAAACATTCAAAAGTATCACTTTTATGTTTCAAAAATATTGTCCGTGCAAATCTAGAATAATCATCTACAATTACAAAGACATATTTACTATGATTTAATGATAGAATTTGAGATGGACCAAATAATTCAAGATGAAGTAATTCAAGAGGTTTTGAAGTTGAAATCATATCTTTTAACTTAAAGGAACTTTTTCTAAGTTTTCCTAATTGACAAGCATCACATACACTATCTACTTTAAAATTCATTTTAGGGAGACCTCTTAATAGATTATGTTTTGACAGTTTAGATAAGAGTTTGAAATTCAAATGCCCAAATCTCTTATGCCAAATCCAAGGGTCTCTTGTATTTGCCAACAGACACAGGTTATCATTTGAAACTTTCATACTAAGAATATAAATATTCTTCTTCCTACTCCCTCAAATATAATAGCTAAATTATTATCTTCTATATGACACTTATCTTTTTCAAATTTAATTTTATATCTTTTATCACATAGTTGACTTATACTTAGCAGATTATGTTTCAGATTCTTAACTAGCAAAACATTAGTAATAGTAGGAGTTTCAGAATTACTGACTTTGCCGATGCCAATCACATATCCTTTCGAATATCAGTCCTCCGTTTTTGTATATTATATCATTCAGTATATTTGGATTGCCAGTCATGTGTCTAAAACACCCACTATCAAGTATCTATTTATTCTTTCTGATCCACACAATTTGTCCGTTGTGGATTGATTCCTCAACACCCATAAAGCATGATTCCTGCACATCAAACAATCTTGGTAGACAACTTGAAGTTGAATATTGATTATATGCAGACTCAAGAAACAATGTTGGTTTGAATACTTCTAAATTAGTATTAACAAACATAGTCATTTTAATTTTTTTTCAAAAATCAGATTATGAAACTTTGAAAACCTTGCTCTGATACCAATTGTGAGAAATGCGGATTACGGATCTTAAGGCTAGGATTAACACTAGAGAGGGGTGAATAGTGTTATTAAAGAATTACTAAATCTTTTTAAGTTTATGTTAATCTAGACACCGATATATGCAATATACAAACACAGATATGATCACAGAAACAAACACAGATGAAGAAATAAAACAAAAGTAGTAAAGGAAAGAACACACCAGATTTTATACTGGTTCGGAGTAACCCTACATCTAGTCACGCAACATAAGTACGGATTTCCTTTCAAAAGCAATTGTGCAATTACACCCTCGGTTTCAAGGCTACGAGGTACATCATCCAGAATTTCTATCCTCTGGGTAGAGATACTTGATTTTTGGGCCATAAGTTTACCCAATTGATTTACCAAGGCTACAATCACACCTTTTCTCTCTTGATTGATTTCCAAGGCTACAATCACACCTTTTCCCTCTTGATAGATTACAAAGAAGTCTATAACTCTGAATAGCACTGAGAACCTTGTAGAGATAATGATAGAGAATCAAACTAGAAGTAATCGAGTTTGATTCAATGTTGATTTCGGCAGAGTAATGGTAAGAATATGTGTTAAGAAATGTGGAAGAAGAAGAGGAGTGAAAAACCAGAAAATCTGATATAAAATTTGTTGAAACTAAACCCTATTTATAAAAGAACAACAGCCATGTCCATTCATGAAGAGTTATGGTGAATAGACACTTCTTTTGAAATTTAAATTTTAAACTCAACTAACACCATGTCGACATGGGGTACTTGGGCATGTCGACATCCCAAACGATTTTTTGGTGTTTTGATTTTCTTTGAAAATAACTTTTATTTTATATTAAAACTATTTTAAACTTTATAAATATACTTTACTACAGTTAAAATTCATAAGTTAATATGGAAAATAATATACATAGAATTTAACTATAATTTTATATTTAAATCTAAGTATAAATATTTAAAAGTTAAATATATTATATTAAAAGATAGTTTAAACTCAGGAGTAATTTTACTATGAAATTAAAGATAAATTGAGGCTAAAATTATTTAAAATTAGGATAGAGGGTTTTAAATCTTTTAAAAGGAAAGTTTTGAAAAACATTTTGAAAACAGGATATAATTTTGAAAAATCATTTTGAATATAAAGTTAGGGGATACAAAACAATGTTCCACTAGATTTTTCATAGGTTCCATCCTACTTAGGGTTCCATCCCTTTAACAGGCTCGAAGTGGATTCCATTCCACGAATAAATTGGATTTTAAGATGCCAGTGCTTTTCTATGAGTTTTAACAAAATTCATAATAAAAATACTTAACCTTGAAATCTTGAACTCTTGATAATCTTGATACTCATGAGTCTTCTATCTCGATATCTTGAATCTCTATACTGTACAGTCTTCATTCTTGGTACCTGCATGGTTAAATCCTACATATACATATATATCTAAACTTATAATGTCAGTATTTATATTTTATAATCTATTCTAAGGTTGCTGTCATCAAAACCATCATCTCACGGACTAACAATATACACCATACTAACGTAGATGAACATAGAGGACTTAAATCTCTTGCTTTGTTTTTTCTCTGTTAATTGACTTTGGATGCCTGTTGCTACTATGCTAACTGTGTCCATTACATGACTGTTTGTGAATTTAAGACTAGTTTTACGTCGATTCCGTACCTTATTTGAACAGTGACATCCATAGAATAAATGATTACAAGTTTCTACATCAATTTCACATAAAACACATACTTGGTTAACAATCTTCCTTTTTTGCAACAGTCTGTCCATAGTTGATAATTTATTAGGTTATGAATTCTTTCTCATACCACCTTGTATCGATTTACAATTAGTTGGTTGTTCCTCAATAGTTCCTTACTCTATTTGAAATGACATTGAGCATCAACAAGAATTTCACCCACTAATAATCAGAATCGGCATTATAATATATATATATGACTACGTTATTAATTATATCAAAAACTGACCTTGTTTGTCTTTGCTGATGCAGTACTCATTGTTTCTTTTCAATGATTTTCTTAACCATCAATTTGTCACCTCCCATAGTTGCAAGCGCATTGCAACCAGCTTTATTGATTAATCTTAGCTCTTGAATCCATGGGTTAAAGCATACTAGTAGTTTTACGATCAACAATTTTCCATCCCAACATTTTTCATGCATGATACCTTAAATATCCATGTACCTGAACAATTTGATAAGTATGAATAATCCTATAAAGATCGTTTTCCTAAGTGATCTAGACCAACTCCATGTGGATTATCTAGTGATTTAGACCAGTTTCATGGGGATGCCTTTACCTTCTTCAGAGTTTAACATAAATTGAAAACTAATTTTCGAACTATTAGACTTTTAGACAACCGTGTCGTTATAACCCTCCATTAAGGACCAATAATTTGATACTTGAAAGGCTTAGGTTTGTTCCAATTATTGAATAGTAAATTGAAGTATAAAAGAAGTAAGGAATGATTACTACTTGCAGTTGATAATGTATTTGCACTTGAACTTGGATGATCATTTATTCATTATATGTTACATAGAATTATTTTTAATTTGCAAGCAATGTTTTTCATTGGGCTAGATCTCCATGTAAGTTTTTAGCCAGCAAATATTTAATCCCATCAAGTTATTTTTAACCAAATGGTCATTTAATTCGCTCACTTTATTCTCAGAAAGGGTAGTGCCTCTGACTTATTAATAAGTCCTACACAATTAAAATCACCAGAAATTACGCATGGTTAACTAATTATAATAGCTCCATGTTCGATACTTTTCCATAATCATGTTCTGTTACTAATCGGATCATAAATACTAATTGTTCCATTGTTTTGTATTTTTGAATAATTGATTTATAAAATGGTTTGAATTCCACAACCAGACCAAACTTGCACATAACTAAAAAAACTGCACATTTCCAGGAGCTCTGTATAATCTACTGTTTTTATTTTTCAGGCTAGTCGCCTTCTTAGCTCATAATGATTTAAGGTGCAACTAAAGACATTTATGTTTTAGGCATAATATAATAATATGAATACAAGTAACACCGATACCTGGAGGTTGATTTGACGAACTATAAATCAACAATTATGGGTTACTGTATTTTTTTTTAATAGAAATACATCTTCTCATATATATACTCAACCAAAAGCTGTCAACAAGCCTGACAGGTAACCAAACCAAAACAGGAATACAATACCGAGAACCACCACAGAAGATCAACGAGACCACCAACAAAGGAAACCAATAGACTCGAGCGATAAGCTAAGACGAAGGACCTACGCCCTCAGGTACAAAGCAAAGCCGATGAGCTTCTGGAAACCCTCTGCCCATCCAACGTCGTAATCGAGCTTCGGCAAGGCCACCGCCCGATGACAATGTTGGATGACGACCGGACAAAGAAATAATACGCCCAATAAACGACCCATCAAGATAGAAGAAAAAAACGGCCACCACCCCACCAACTGTAAGACCGACAGTTGGGAGAGAGATACGGACTTCCAAGAAGCAAACCCAATCAGAAGAATCACTGAGAAACAAGGACCACCCCAGAAAAGCCTGAGCCTGAAAGCAATAGCCACACAGTAAGGAAACACAAAAAGGGGGGAGGACGGTCAGGGAGGAGACTAGTATGCCAGATCCACCAGTCTCCAGATCGGCAATCATCCAATACCCGCTCTAAAAGACGACTGAGAACAGGAGATAGATAATAGGTTCACAAAACGGCCCGAACGAAGACTGACCGAACCTCAGAAATGTCGGCCACGAAACGCCAAGTAAACATCATCTCTAACCCGCCGGATAACGGAGAGGAGATTCATAGGAATATCGTCAAAGATTGCCTTGTTTCGCGCACACTAGATGCGCCAGCAAATCAGACAGGGAATCAAGCGGAAGATGATAGAGCGAAGAGATCTACCAGAACAATGAAGCCACCAAGAGGACAGAAAATCAATCGACGAGGAGATGATGCCACGGACACCCAATAAATTGCCGAAATAATTCCAGCACGATCTGGCACACCAGCCAACGAAAAGCAAATGATCCACTGATTCTGTTTCCCCGTTGCCGCAACATCTACAATGGGAAACAAATGGAATGCCAATCTGCTGAAGGTTCTCATCAACCGGTAACCCATTATGGAAGTATCGCCACATGAGGAGAGAGACTTTCGGTGGAATTCGAACGTCCCATATGTGTGAAAAACTAGGAAGGACTGGAGAGGGATTCCTAGCTGAGCACCAGGTCTTAAGAATAGAGAACGGACATGTTGAATATGCGCTTATATGATTTTTTTTGATGATAATAAACATATATACATTCATTTAAATGTATTTGATAATATACTAATTTATTTTTCACAGATTAAATAAATATTTGCTGAATAAAATAAATAACACGGAATTTGAATTCAAACGAATATTTTATTCAAACAAATATTTATTACATCTTTGAATAGTACAATTTCAAGCTCTCACTATTCACTATACAACTTTGATACAAATTCAATTACATCACTATTTTACATCAGCACCTCACTACATATCACTCACACTCGTATTTATCTTCAACTGCATTCCAGTTTGAATCCAGCATCTGAGCAATCTGCAAAAATATAAACTAACGCAGTAAAATTGAAAAAGAAATATTTTTGCAATTCAAAAATAAAATATGGTTTTTGAAAATATGATTTGCCTCAGTTATTTGGGTTGTTCGTCATAATTTAAATTTGAATTCATCATACACGAACAACTTGTGACATACACAGTGTATTACTGTATATAGGCCGTGCTCGCCGATATATACACTTGATTGTTTTACAGGGACAGATACGCACAGGTCAAACCCAAATGAAAAACTGGGTTCAACTCACGTGCAATAACATTGAAAATCACGACACGAGCACAAGGTCAAACCCGAATTGTGAAACTGGATTCAACACAGGTGCAAATTCAAAAATAAATTCGAACGCAATAAAATGGTCGGGAGTACACATGCCCAGACTCAAGCCAACATGAAACAAGACTGAATCAAAATGCAACGACCAAAATCATCAATGAACAAAGACTCCAAGCCTACAAAACTGCATGCACACGGCAGCTACAAAGTGCAAAGGCCATGATCAAGCCAACACAGCAACCATTAACTGCAACAAGGTGATATGCAAACTACAACAGGCCAGAGGTGAAAGCAATACACGACTGAAGTGATGAAGAGAATGTAAACAAGTCGCAACCACTACAACAGGCCATCAGCGAAACCAAGATGCTACAGATTTCAGCAACATCAACTAGACTCGAAAATGAACTAGAATGCATATGTAACCAGCAGCCTCAAAACCAAGACAGTAGTGTGCAACTCGAGTTTCAAAAGAATCAAAGTATGCCACAATAAAGACAGTAAAATGGACAATACAAAGAAGGCTGCAGTGAAGCATGTACATGAGTGGACAGGACTACAACAGCCAGTACCAACATGAATCAGAGATTACAAACTCGAGTGTGCAAGTGAACATGACAGGAAACAGTTCAATATGAACTGATGAAGCAGTACCAATGAACATGCAGTCAAACTCAGTATCAAATGAACCAGTGACAGTTCAAGTGAATCAAGTTCAAGTCAGACCAACGCTGCAACTCAAAAAATAACATGAATGCAACATGGCCGAGCATTGATCAAGACCAGTAACATATGGACAGTAAAAATCAAACAACCAAACCAACATGAAGCAATGTACATGCATCAGTGATGAAAGCTACAAGAGAGGCACAGCAACTACAAAGTATCCAAACCAGTACAAACATGAACATGTGCAGATCACAGAACACAATGCCAAGTATACAATAAAACAAGGCTCAAACCAAAAGTGCACAAGTATTTTCAAACAGCAACAATGCAGACTCGAGCACACAAACAAAAGACTACAAGTTCGCGTCCAGTCACAACAAAGAAAATGTCGAGTCACGCTCATGTTAAAATCGACCAGAGAAGATGGCTAGAGACGAAGACTACGAGATGGACGAAATCAATTTCAAAAATCAAGTGCGTATCATTATTCTTTGAAATAGTCAAAGTAAAAAACAATCAAGTCGTGGTCATCACGAAAATGAATTAAAGCCGTGACCACCAAGCAATGAATATACAGGAATTGAAAAAGTCAGAAAACATCTCAATCATCGAAACGAAATCAAGTGGCCGAGGTGAATAATATGACGAATTCAAACAAAATTGATATGAACGCAATTCTAGGAAATCGAATCCTATAAATTACCACAAATCATCATCGGCATACCATGAGTTCGAATACGAAAATCGAAAAGCACAAAAGCATAAATTCTTACCAGAAGCAAGAATCGAACTCATCGAAGTAGCCAGTGAGAGCAACAAGAATCGATCGAGCAAGGCAACTCTTGATCAACCAGAGATTTGATCAAATCTAATAGGCGCTTCGAAATAGCCCTAATTTGTAAAAAGGGAAGAAGAACGAACAAGGAAACAGCGGCCGCCATTACGAACGAAAAAGAGACGGGCTGAATTACTAAAGAGGGCCGGGCTTATTCGAATTCTATTTGGGGTTTTTAAAATTATAATAAGGGCTTTATTTTTGAATTAGGGCTATTTTATTTAAATTGTTTTTAAATTGTATTTTTCTTTTAAACCGTTTTTAATTTTCTAGTCGTGTGACTAGGAGACAAACTACGGTGTGTAGTTTGGGAATTCGCAACTCGGTAGTTGAGTTGTGGTCAGGGTTTTGAGCGTAGAGTTAGATTAGTCAATAGAGGGTATAGCGAGTTTACGTGTGTAAGCGAGGGACTATCTAATTTCTAGTAGAAACCTTGGGGGCAGCACGTAGGCAGGGTTTTGCCAAAGCTGGGTAAATTCTGTGTTGTTCTGTTCTGTTATTTATATTCTGCTATATCTGTGCTGCTATTCTGTGATCTGAATTTAAATTAATTGATAAGCTTCCGCGATTAATTTTTATAATTTACACTATCACCCTATTCACCCCCCCCTCTAGGGTGAAATCGATCCTGCAAGTGGTATCAGAGCTAGGAACAAAAGCCATTTTTGTTTTTAAAATTTTGATTTTACAAAAACCAATTTTCGTTTAAAAAATTCGTGTTTCAAAAATCAATTTTTGTTTTAAAAATTCGTGTTTCAAAAAATTGGTTTTTGTTTTAAAAATTTGAATTTTTAAAATGGCTTCTTTTAATAATGCTTTTGCAGAAGGTCAATCCATAGTTAGACCACCAATGTTCAATGGTGAATATGCTTACTGGAAAAATAGAATGCAAATTTTTTTGAAAACCATTGACGCTTGGAATATTGTTGAGACAGGTTATAGAATACCAACTATAACTGTAGATAATCAGGAAATAGAGAAACCAAAGGAACAATGGACAGAACTAGAAAATAAATTACAAAATACTAATGCCAAAGCTATGAATTCTATTATCTGTTCATTGGATCAATTTGAATTTAATCGTGTCTCACATTGTCTAAATGCGCAGGAAATATGGCACATACAAGAAGTGACTCACGAAGGAACATCTCAAGTCAAAGAATCTCGCCTTGCAATGCTAAGCAGCGAATACGAGAACTTCAAAATGGCGAAGGAAGAAAATGTCAAAGAGATGTACGGACGACTCTCCAATATCGTATACAAATCAAAAGCTCTCGGAAAAACATACACCGAATTAGAAATAGTCCGGAAAATCCTCAGAGTCCTTCCACGAAGCTTTGAAGCAAAAGTAACTGCCATACAAGAATCGAAAGATTTAAAACAACTTAAAGTTGAAGAACTCATCGGAAATCTCACCACTTATGAGCTAGAAATGAAATTCAAAGAAGAGCGTGAAGGAGATGATACTCAAAAGAAATCAATAGCTCTCAAAGGAACAAGCAAAAGTGATGATGATAACGATGAAGATGATGGAGCAGCAGAATTGGAGCTGTTAATAAGGAAATTCAAAAAATGGAATCAAAAACATGGAAATTCGGCTCGAATTCAAAAAGCGAAAAGCAGAATAGCCAAAGCACTAGACTACTCGGAAGAACAAAAGTTTATTTGTTATAATTGCAACAAACCCGGCCATATCAAGCCCGATTGTCCACAAATTAAATCCAGCCATGGAAAGAAACAGAAAAAGAAAAGTTTTGCAGCCACTTGGGATGAAATAGACGAGAATGATCAAAGCACTGGCAGTGAAAGCGAAAAGGCAGAATTGTGTCTTCGAGGTGATACAACTGACAGTGACGATGACGAGCCAAGTGAGGTGTGGTGGCAGGCTAAGGAACAACAATAGTGTTCTCTGGATTTTGGCTGTTCCAGAAACACAACGGGCGACAAAGCTAAGTTCCTTAGCCTAGTATAAAGGTGACAGAATCACAATGGACAACAACAAAAAATATCGTAAAGGTAAAACAGGTAATGGTATGTTTTAAACGATATATTAAATGTGATAATCTGCAACATATTCTGAATTAAAATTCAGCCAATATTGAGATTGATGAAAAGATGATGATTTTTGATTCTGACTTTTTCAAAATAGTTGGCCAATTATATTCTTATGCCAAAAACACTATAAAAATCTCTAGATTCTTTGAATTACTTCATATCAGTTTGGATTAAAAATAGTGTTTTGTTGGATATTATAATTGGTTATAATATGGCTAACTCTTTATTCACGGTTTTCTGATTATTTACACGGCTTCGTTTCAAATTCAAAAGAATGTCATTTAAATTGTTGTTAAAATTAAATTTGAAAGTTTTGGTGCACACTTCATGTTTTGGTCTATAAAATTCAATTGATGATAATTTTTGAGTGAAAGAGAAATTCAGATGCAGATTACACTGGTAATCTAGTTGATAGAAAAATTACTAGTGAAACGTAATTTTTTTTTGAGACATTTAGTAACTGCATCGTTTTTCAAAGAAAATATCTGCATATTTTTCATTTCAAATAATTTTCAAATAGCAGAAAATTTTCTTTTAAAACCCCCTGGAGAAAAGCATTTTTGACCATAGTTTCAGATTAGTCATTTTTGAAAAATTAATTTCATAATTATTTTTGAATCTGATTTTAAATGACTATTTTGACTAATCTGACTCCCTAATGTTTATCGAAAAGAAAAATAGTGATTGAAAAAGTGATGAGCGTTGATATTGATTATATATTATAACTCGAGACGGTATAATTAATAAATTTCTTTAGAAATTTAAACAAGAGTTATAAAACTGTTTGTTGGTAAAAATTCCATGACCATCTCTATATCTATCATATTTCTAACGGTCATCACTCATCAAAATTCTATATAGTTTGTCAATATGTGGTACTTTAAACAGGAATCGTTCGTTTTTCATTTTTCATTTTTTAAAAAAAAAAAGGTAATAATAATAATAATAAATACCAAAGTATTCACTCTCATTTAAAAGTCCTCA
The DNA here is from genome assembly GCA_030765085.1 of Allium cepa. Taxonomy (NCBI): domain Eukaryota; kingdom Viridiplantae; phylum Streptophyta; class Magnoliopsida; order Asparagales; family Amaryllidaceae; genus Allium; species Allium cepa. The sequence continues at coordinate 394,639,721 of CM060938.1, read as the reverse complement.
CGGTTATGCATGGGTGAATTACTTGAAATTTGTTATGTGCTTCCATGCTCATTTAAAAGTCCTCGCGGTTATGCATGTATGGAACGCATATCAAAAGTTGATTTGTAAAATAAACAAGTTGATTCTAATCCCATTTAAAAGTCCTCACGGTTATGCGTGGTTAGAAGATACTTGAATTCATTTTTTTTTAAAATAAAATTGGAATACTACTAATCTCATTTAAAAGTCCTAACGGTTATGCATGGTTAGTAGATATTCAAATTCTTGATATAAATATACCACAAATAGACACAACTGTATGGTTTTATATGATGACATCATTTCCATCATTCTAAAAGTGGAATATGCGCCTAACAAAATATTTATGATTTTTGTTTGACTTTTTATTGAAATTTAATATTTATATTCAATTGAGTTTTAATGTTGGATTGATATCGATTACTTTATCTCTATTTTCTCTAATACTATTATTCTTTTGCTGATAACAAAAGGGGGAGAGAAAAGTTAAGATTTTGTCTAATAAAATCAAGCAAAGGTCAAATAATTTTCCATTTGCATATAGGCTCATTTATATATTTCTATTTGTATGGATATATGTAGGGTGAGTATTGTGTAGAGAGGAAGCATTTAAATAGGGGGAGCAATTAGGATATATCAATGATCGAATACATTTAACATATTCAAAATCTTAAATATATGTTTGTTATCATCAAAAGGGGGAGATTGTTGAATATGCGCTTATATGATTTTTGTTTGATGATAATAAACATATATACATTCATTTAAATGTATTTGATAATATACTAATTTATTTTTCACAGATTAAATAAATATTTGCTGAATAAAATAAATAACACGGAATTTGAATTCAAACGAATATTTTATTCAAACAAATATTTATTACATTTTTGAATAGTACAATTTCAAGCTCTCACTATTCACTATACAACTTTGATACAAATTCAATTACATCACTATTTTACATCAGCACCTCACTACATATCACTCACACTCGTATTTATCTTCAACTGCATTCCAGTTTGAATCCAGCATCTGAGCAATCTGCAAAAATATAAACTAACGCAGTAAAATTGAAAAAGAAATATTTTTGCAATTCAAAAATAAAATATGGTTTTTGAAAATATGATTTGCCTCAGTTATTTGGGTTGTTCGTCATAATTTAAATTTGAATTCATCATACACGAACAACTTGTGACATACACAGTGTATTACTGTATATGCCACAAGGCCGTGCTCGCCGATATATACACTTGATTGTTTTACAGGGACAGGTACGCACAGGTCAAACCCAAATGAAAAACCGGGTTCAACTCACGTGCAATAACATTGAAAATCACGACACGAGCACAAGGTCAAACCCGAGTTGTGAAACTGGATTCAACACAGGTGCAAATTCAAAAATAAATTCGAACGCAATAAAATGGTCGGGAGTACACATGCCCAGACTCAAGCCAACATGAAACAAGACTGAATCAAAATGCAACGACCAAAATCATCAATGAACAAAGACTCCAAGCCTACAAAACTGCATGCACACGGCAGCTACAAAGTGCAAAGGCCATGATCAAGCCAACACAGCAACCATTAACTGCAACAAGGTGATATGCAAACTACAACATGCCAGAGGTGAAAGCAATACACGACTGAAGTGATGAAGAGAATGTAAACAAGTCGCAACCACTACAACAGGCCATCAGCGAAACCAAGATGCTACAGATTTCAGCAACATCAACTAGACTCGAAAATGAACTAGAATGCATATGTAACCAGCAGCCTCAAAACCAAGACAGTAGTGTGCAACTCGAGTTTCAAAAGAATCAAAGTATGCCACAATAAAGACAGTAAAATGGACAATACAAAGAAGGCTGCAGTGAAGCATGTACATGAGTGGACAGGACTACAACAGCCAGTACCAACATGAATCAGAGATTACAAACTCGAGTGTGCAAGTGAACATGACAGGAAACAGTTCAATATGAACTGATGAAGCAGTACCAATGAACATGCAGTCAAACTCAGTATCAAATGAACCAGTGACAGTTCAAGTGAATCAAGTTCAAGTCAGACCAACGCTGCAACTCAAAAAATAACATGAATGCAACATGGCCGAGCATTGATCAAGACCAGTAACATATGGACAGTAAAAATCAAACAACCAAACCAACATGAAGCAATGTACATGCATCAGTGATGAAAGCTACAAGAGAGGCACAGCAACTACAAAGTATCCAAACCAGTACAAACATGAACATGTGCAGATCACAGAACACAATGCCAAGTATACAATAAAACAAGGCTCAAACCAAAAGTGCACAAGTATTTTCAAACAGCAACAATGCAGACTCGAGCACACAAACAAAAGACTACAAGTTCGCGTCCAGTCACAACAAAGAAAATGTCAAGTCACGTTCATGTTAAAATCGACCAGAGAAGATGGCCAGAGACGAAGACTACGAGATGGACGAAATCAATTTCAAAAATCAAGTGCGTATCATTATTCTTTGAAATAGTCAAAGTCAGAAACAATCAAGTCGTGGTCATCACGAAAATGAATTAAACCCGTGACCACCAAGCAATGAATATACAGGAATTGAAAAGGTCAGAAAACATCTCAATCATCGAAACGAAATCAAGTGGCCGAGGTGAATAATATGACGAATTCAAACAAAATTGATACGAACGCAATTCTAGGAAATCGAATCCTATAAATTACCACAAATCATCATCGGCATACCATGAGTTCGAATACGAAAATCGAAAAGCACAAAAGCATAAATTCTTACCAGAAGCAAGAATCGAACTCATCGAAGTAGCCAGTGAGAGCAACAAGAATCGATCGAGCAAGGAAACTCTTGATCAACCAGAGATTCGATCAAATCTAATAGGCGCTTCGAAATAGCCCTAATTTGTAAAAAGGGAAGAAGAACGAACAAAGAAACAGCGGCCGCCATTACGAACGAAAAAGAGACGGGCTGAATTACTAAAGAGGGCCGGGCTTATTCGAATTCTATTTGGGGTTTTTAAAATTATAATAAGGGCTTTATTTTTGAATTAGGGCTATTTTATTTAAATTGTTTTTAAATTGTATTTTTCTTTTAAACCGTTTTTAATTTTCTAGTCGTGTAACTAGGGGACAAACTACGGTGTGTAGTTTGGGAATTCGCAACTCGGTGGTTGAGTTGTGGTCAGGGTTTTGAGCGTAGAGTTAGATTAGTCAATAGAGGGTATAGCGAGTTTACGTGTGTAAGCGAGGGACTATCTAATTTCTAGTAGAAACCTTGGGGGCAGCACGTAGGCAGGGTTTTGCCGAAGCTGGGTAAATTCTGTGTTGTTCTGTTCTGTTATTTATATTCTGCTATATCTGTGCTGCTATTCTGTGATATGAATTTAAATTAATTGATAAGCTTCCGCGATTAATTTTTATAATTTATACTATCACCCTATTCACCCCCCCTCTAGGGTGAAATCGATCCTACAGGACCGCCATCCCAACCGGAATGGCCGTTATGAGAATCAACGAACAATTTGACCGATTGCATATGCTTCCAGGTCTCACTGGCGTAAGAAGGAGATCCGGCATAGCCAGAAGACGCCAGTCTCCGGTACTTAGCATGAAGGAACTTTGCCCATAAGGAGTCGTTACTAGCAAACATGTACCACAACTTGCAAGCGAAAGCCGAACAGATGTCCCTAGGATTACACAATCCTAACCCACCCTCACACTTTGGCCGACAGATAACATTCCAAGACACCCAGTGATGTCGACGATTGTCACCCTTCGATCCCCAGAAGAAAGAGGATGCCAAAGATTGGAACGAGCGAAAAAAAGAGGAAGTAGGGGTCATAGCGGCGAAAATATGAGTACCTATGGAGCTCAGAACCGTTTGGATAAGCACTAATCTTCCTGCTTGAGAAAGAAGAGACGCATTCCAACGGATAATCTTTCCCCTAACCTTGTCCGAAAGAGGATCGAATAGGGCGTTAAGTTTCCTAACCCTGTAGAGAACTATGCCTAAATAAGGAAGGGGAAGGGAAGCCGCCCTGAACCCGGTAAAAGAAGCGACCCAAGAAACTCTCGAGAGGTCCATATCCTTAGCATGGACGAAACAACTCTTCGCAGAGTTGACCAATTGGCCCGAACACCTCTCGTAAAGATGAATGAACCGAAGAAGGCGGCGAACAGAGGACCGATTTCCATTGGAGAAAATGACAATGTCATCCGCGAAGGACAGAGAGAGACGAGCGGACATCCACTCGGATGTCCAAAACGCTGAATTTGGCCAAAAACCGTTAAAATGTGGATGCCATGAATGAAAGCCTCGGCTGCTATAACGAAAAGAGAGGGAGATAGGGGATCGCCTTGACGGATACCTCTACCCGCTTTGAAAAAACCATTGGCCGATCCGTTAATGAGAACAGAAAACCAATAGTTGGAAATGAGCCTCCACACCAAATCGATAAGGGTTTCAGGAAAACCGAAGGCACGAAGCACCTTGATGATGAAAAACCATGACATACGATCGTAGGCCTTTTCCATTTCAAGTTTGAAAATAATGTTAGAACCCCTGACCTTTCGGTCTATCTGAGAAACAAGTTCTTGGGCTAAAAGGACGTTATCAGTGATCAAACGACCTCTTACAAAACCCGCCTGAGAGGAGGAGATAATGCGATCAAGGTACGGAGCCAACCGAGTGGCCAGAACCTTGGAAATCATCTTTTTGACGAAATTACATAGGCTGATAGGACGGAACTCCGAACACGCCCGTGGATTTTCACACTTTGGAATTAGGACCAAGTTAGTGGATGACCAACAAATGGGGAGATCTCCTCCGGAAAAGAAATGTTGAATGGCCAGGCATAAGTCAGATTGTATAATATGCCAGGTAGAACGAAAGAAGGACCCATTAAAACCATCCGGTCCACAGGCACTATCCTTGCTAAGAGCAAAAACACAGGCACGAATCTCATCGGACGAAGGGCGGAGAAGCCAAACCTTCACTACCTTCCATAGGAACAATCCGAGGAATGAAGGACAAGATGTCCGAATCCGGATCAGACACAGATGGAGTGCCAAGGTAAGATTGGAAATGAGAAACTAAAACCTCTTTGACTTCAGACGGGGTCGAAGCCACAGGTTGGTCCGACCTCAATATCTCACGAATAGAAAGCAAGTTAGCTTTCTTACGAATAGAAGAATGAAAGAATTTGGAATTCGTATCACCTTCGATCACCCACTTGATCCTCGCCTTTTGACTGAGGTAGGAGTTTTCAATACGAAGTTCCGAAGAAAAAGCCAATTGAGCGGAAGCCCATTTCTCCTTGTTTTCGGCAGAGGGACTCTCGTCGAACAAAGATTCAGCGATAATTAGGGACTCTTCAGCCGCTCGCACACGGTCGAAGATATTCCGGAAAACAAGGGAATTCCACGTCTTTAGGCAAGCCTTTAGACGCTTCAGTTTCCGAGAAAAAGCCCCCATGGGAGCAGCCACTAAGGGAGTGGACCACGATTCCTCAACTACCTGTAAAAATGTATGGTGAGAACTCCACAAACTAAGGTAGCGGAACGAAGAGGGTCCCGACAAGGATCGAGAAGTGCACCATAAAACAAGCGGCGCATGATCAGAACATGAATGATGAAGATGAGAAATAGAAAAAGAGAAAGGGAGGTTAAACCAATCAGCCGACCCAAAAATCCTATCCAACCTGGAAAGGATCCGATTCGGACCTTCCTGGTTGTTAGACCAAGTAAAAGCTGAGCCAACGAAAGGAATTTCCGATAACCCGGATCTCACAATGAAAGAGTTGAAATCAGATACAGATAGGCGATTGACGGCCACCCCGCCTAATTTTTCAGCCTGGCTAGCAACAACATTGAAATCACCACCCACCACTGAAGCCGAGCAACCGATGTCAGCAAGTGACAAAATGTCATCCCAAAGAGATAATCTATCTATCCGGTCACATTTGGCGTAAACCGCCGAAAGGAGGAACGGTTGGGGGAAAAAGGAAGAGGAGCACAAGATAGATAAAAGTTGCGACGAGTCAAAAACAGAACGAACAACGCATTCTTTGGACCAAAGAATCCAGATCTTACCCGAAACATTCGAAATTGCTCCTCCAAAACCAAGCGACAGAACCGCCTTGGTTGTCTCACCAGGACCCACAAACGGTTCTAATATAGCCACCAAGCCAATGAAATGCTTACGGACAATCCGCTTAAGCCTAGCAGCAGATGCTTCATTGCCAATACCATGAATATTCCAAAAGAGAAAGTTCGACATGAGGACAACACCAACCAGAGATAAAGACCCAAGCCAAGAAAGACAACACAGGCGCAAATCAGATACGATACAAGGAGGATAGAGTAGATCTATCGAGCTGCTCAGTCGCCGCTATAGAGCGAGTACGAATAGTACGGGGAATGCCAGAAGCTCCTCGCGATCTACGTCGAGAGGATCTGCACAAAGGCGGACGCAATGGCTCGGACAACGAAGAAGCACCTAAACTCTCCTTCGACTCGGACAGAAAATAAGAGGCTCTGGCGGGATAAGAATTCTCGGTCAGACGAGAGAGTCGCTCATTTATCAACGAGATTTCGTCGACACTAAGCATCAGAATGATGATCGATAATGCACATGAAGAAGAAGGAAGAGAGCAACGGGAAGAACAACAAATAGGCGGAGTATCAGAGGAAGAAGAGACGGATGGAGTGTAACGCAAGTATGTAGGGGAGCTAATAATATGCATCCCACGTAGCTTTAGGAACCTTACCCATGCCGGACTGCCACTAGTGAGACATCCCCGCGAGACAGGTGAGGTTCTCAAGGTGGCCCTATCAGAAAGATCACTCGATCGGGTCGCTACTGACTGGTAATATTCTAGGCTGCCTGCATAGTGGACCACCTCAGGATACACTATGCAATCAGAACTGGAACACCGCCTGAGGCAATCGACCCAAATAGGGTAATCTCTCCTAAGAGACCTAAGGGGACCAACTAGAAAAACAAGGGGGCAGTAAGCCATTAACGACACGAACCAGACCTCGCTATGGCTCACAACAAAAATCCCACAGAGGGACCCACACTGGCCGCTCCAAACGGAGAAGTCAATGCCTAAAGGGCCTGACACACCACCAAACAATATCTGGAAAGCAATATCAGGGAGCACACGCCTAATCGCGTCAAAGCTCAAAAACACAACGAGCAAGCCAACAGTCACAAACCGACAGTCTAACACTATCCCATCATCACACACCAAGAGAAAAAGCAAAACCGAGAACCTCACCTGAACGGCTAGCAAAAGCCTTACCTGCTGCTGCTCGAAGAGTGAAAAGACACAACAACCTATCCACAAAACCTCGCATAACAAAACACCACATAAACCAAAACGAAGTGATCGGCCAGAGTGACAAAAGCCAGACACTCATCCAACGACATACGCAATGGAACCCACCTCCTTGCCGACACTTCCAACCCAGCAGTCACGAAGCACCATCGAAGCAGCAGGATGAGGAATCATCGCAAGCAGTCTGGTAGGGTTGACAGAGTCCCCACCGGTGAAAACAACAAGACCACCGTTGCACCAACACCACAAATACAAAAATCCGAATCCACTACCTTAGGATCTGCAGGAACCAAAGCCAAATCACCGCTGCCAACCCAATAATCACAGGCCGGCAGTTTAGAATCCAGAGAGGAAGGGGCGGTAAAATCCCCTTCGACCAACAATACCAACCCACAACCAAAATCACAGCAAATCGAACCCTCCTCCAGCGTACCCTCCCCACGAGGCAATACCTCACAAGCAGGCGAATAACATACCGATGGAACGAAAAGGGTGGTGAAATCCCCTTCGTCTAACATAGAAGAATCAATGACCGATCCACAAAGCATCGAACCCACCACCATCGACTCCACCCCACTAGGCAAAATCTCACAACGATCAGAGAAGCTTAGCCGCGGTTCGAAAGGAGTGGTATTAGCGTACAATGTTTGTGTTAATATCATACAAAATAACCGATATTATTATATTAGTGCATTATTTTTTAGATAAAATTTTATTCAGAAATGAAATTAACAATGTAGTCAATATACAGTTAATTTCTAGCTGTGTAAATGATATCATATACATGAAAGAATTTATACATCAAACTAGTTTGAGTTGTGTTATGTGTTTGTGTATGTCATAGAATAATATAATGAGCTGATAGAAAAATAATTGACAGCATATCATATATGATATAACAGGTCTGTATGTCTTCTAGTACAGATGAACAGTGGATGAAATTTTGATTTACTGAAATCTATAATGCTTGAAGTTTTGATTTATTTTTATAAAGAAATTTTAAGTTTACTATAAGATGAAATTTTGTAAAACTTGAATATTTTAAATAAAAGATACTAATGAATTGAATTTTAACCAAGTTCAAACAACAAAGAACACGAATTTTCTATAATTTAAATTGTATTTTCAGATTCTAAATTCTTAAAATCAAAACATTTAACATGTTCGGTTTTTTTTTTGAAATTCAAAAATTAATTTTGTTGATTTTTTTTGAAACTTGGATCATTGTATTTGAATATTCAAAAAATGACTTTAAAAGGGGAAAAATGCAGAACTTGTTTGCATATAAACCTGACTGTTTATTTAGTTCCGATATATCATATCAGAAGTTTGCTACTTTCATAAACTATGAGACAAAGTAACTAATAAAAAAAACTTATGCTTCCACATGTAAAGATTATTAAACTTTTATGCTAGTAGCTCAGTACATAAACACCGTACCATAGTTACTCTGTTGTGCCAAAAAAACATGAATAGAATTTCACATTTCTTACATAATAAATGATGATGATTTGAGAGGATACATACAAAATGATGATGATTTGACTACATCTTATTTTTCCAACTTTGAAAATAACATATTCAAGCATCTAAACTGATCAGGAATTCGACCATTTGGATATGTTTTAGTTTGTATCAAGTTGCTATGAGAAACGCACTGAATTCTTAGCGCTGTTAGATTTAGTATGATGCTATGCCGTTCTATGCACATGAGATGGGCAATATAGCTCAAATGTTGAATGAATAATTTTTGACAATGGAAGCAATTCATTATGATATTTACTTTATGTAGTTATTAAGGTTGTTGTTTGTGTTATATAATTCTTTTATTTTTAGTCACTGAACTCACCTAAACTCTTTTCTGCAGCACTGTTCTCTGCTGGATAATTTTGGAGTGTGAGTAATTCTAAATCGCAAGTGATGGTAATTTTTCAGTCTACTTTATGCTTTAATATTTTGGTATAATTCAATTTGATCAAGTTCAGTATCACTCGTCAACAGAGGTTGCTTTGAATTAACATAACAATTTATTTACTATCAATTGTATCCTTAATAGTTTTTTTCTTGATATAGTTAGTTTGTTCGATGATAAGATTGTGGAAGTTTGATATTTTATCGTTACATTTTGCTAGAGGACGAGTACCAAAATAGTTGAATTTGACTTTTCTCCATGAATAAAGATGTGCGTATCTTGTATATGTTTTGTTATTACTTTATCCTCGTTTTAGTCTATGGTTTATCGCCCTATCTATTGAATTGAAATAGTTACTCAACATGGCGGCCATTCTAATATTATTTGGTCACAACAACACTATACTTAATGTTGATCATTTCTATTTGACATGATCATGAATCAAAGGGATTATCATTTTTATGTATTTTATATACACTGTTGATGCTATAAAAACCATGGCATAACATAATAGTTAATCAAAATAAAATAGCAGCTTATAATACATAAAAATGCATTTAAATCAATTGATCGCAGCATGATACCAGAAACCTTAGGACTAGATATAACACTTTAGCTTATAAAAAGAGGGAGAGTTGTAGTCAGACTTGGATGCAGTTGAAGTTGTTTCCTATAGATCACAGTATGAGGTTTTAGAGAGTTCAAGTGTGCATGGTTTCAATGTTATTAAAGCAAGTGTTAGTCTTTGTTATCTGGTTAAGTTTGCTATATTTGTAAATGCCTATACTAACAGATACCTCTGTTTTTTTATAGAGCTGGAGTTGGCAATGTTGATCAGAAGCCGGAACAGATTGGAGGAAGGCATTGCTAAACTATGTAATATATACTGTAGTATTGTTGCTACTGCTGCTGCTGCTGAACTATGTAGTGTAATGTATTTTTGTTGAATATTGTAATTAAAAGATTTATTATGTTCGGTCTTTGTGTTGAATCTATGAAAAATATTTGGTTTAATGATCTTTCTTTTATGATATTATGTTAAATTTGCAAATGTTTGTATTAATTATGATAATGAAATGACAGTTATTGTAGAAGGGCAAAAAAAGCAATATTTTTTTTTGAAAAAATATTATTAAAATTAGCAACGGTTTTGAGCCATTGCAAAGCCAAATTAACAAAGGCTAAAAATCGTTGTACAATATGGTTTTCCAACGGCTTTCAGCCATTGCTAATTTTTTGTCACTGCTAATTTTGCAACGGCTCTAAGCCGTTGCGAAACGCTTTTGCAACGGCTCAGAACCATTGTAAAATGATATTTCTGGTGCAGTGAATTTGGTCTAACGTCATCACGGCTAGAGCAAGGATCTACCGAACCATATTTGATAGGATTCTCCCAATGAACCATCAAGGATTCCAATTAATATGAAGAGCAAAGGCTACGATTAGAAGCTATAAGAATCATAAAAAATGAAATCATATGATCCAGATAAATGGAGCTTGAACCCCTTTCATATTGTCCCCACAAGTATTTTTTCCTTAGGAAAAAGGAAAAGTGAAAGTGACAATTTTTTCAGTCAAATGAGGAAAACTATTCAATATTATTCCAAAGGCATAATCTTTGAAGAAGAGATAATGGTCGGTTACAATTCCTTTGCACGTAAATAGCAGTGAGCTGCAACAGAAACACTTCCAACACAAGATTTCCAAAGGGAGTCGAAAAGAAAAGCAATCGAAGAATGTGAAACTATAAGGCTAAGAAATATGAAACCAAAACGCCATCCTCAAGAGACAAGTTTCAAGTCTAGACTTCCTAAAGAATGCAGCTTAACAACATCCATAGAGAATGTCTACTTGCTAACCACGGATGAGCTCAATTATTGGCCATCATAGAAAAAGAAAACAAAATATGAAAGGAATCTAGGGGATCCTACTGCCATTATCACATAATTAATGGACATAAGATTAATCATTATAGGGCCTTAGAAGGGATGAAAATCAACTTCTTTCGTCAAAGAAAGATTAATGAATTTGTAAAGAAATATTGAATGAGATCGATAAAGAGCTATTCTTCTAAAGAGAATCTACATGGTTGGGTGTGAAATGCTTCTCTTATTTGGATACTACTTAAGACGGGAGAAAGCCTCTATCTATGCGAGTTGGCCAGGACAGAGCAGAGCACCTCCTAGAGGGAGGGTGGAGTAATCCTTTAACTACGCCACACTATGGCTGGGTTAAAGCACCAGACAAGCCCTTGGCCACACCTCTGGTCAGGTCAAGGAACCTCCTGGAGGGAGGATGGAGTAAGCTTTTATCCACGCCATGCTATGGCTAGGATAAAGCATCGAGTAAGCCCCTGTCTGTGCCATGCTATAGCCAGGACAGGGCGCCTCCTGGAGGGAGGATGGAGAAAGCCTTTATTTGTGTCATGCTATGGCCAGGTTAAAGCACCGGACAAGCCCTTGGTCGTGCTTCTGGCCAGGTTAAGGCGCCTCCTGGAGGGAGGTTGGGTAAGTCCTTGGTTCTAACCTATAAGATGAGCTAACCAAGAGCACCAGACAACAATGGACTAAAATGTCCAAGCCCAAAAAGAGGCTCATCAAATAATGTACTAAGATGTCTAAGCCCAAGAAGAGGATCATTAAATAATGGACTAAGACGTCCAAGCCCAAGAAGAGGCTCATCAAATAATGGACTAAGATGTTCATTCCTGAGAAATGGCATATCTCCAATGGACTAAGATTTCCAGGCCCAAGAAGTGGCACATAATATTACGGACTAAGACGTCTAAGCTTGAGAAACAGCCGATTAGATCACCACTATATACAAAGTCTAAAGGATTTATGCATGTCGAAGAAGATAGAATCTAAGGAGTAAAGCATGACTCCGTCTATTAATACCTGAATCTGGGTTTCAAGACTCTTATTTCTGAATTTCATCTGTCAATACCTGAATCTGGGTTTGGGTTTTTATCAATCACTTACGGTTTTTATTTTACTTGAATCTGGGTTTCGGGTTTTTATCAATCACTTACGGTCTTTATTTTATCTGAATCTGGGTTCCGAGACTACAACTTATTAATGCCCTAATCTGGACTTGAGGTTTCCATTGTAGGCTTCTAATTATCCACCACTAATGCCCAAATCTGGGTCAAAGACTTTTCTCAAAAAGATTGTTATTATGAGTTCCTGTTAATACCCAAATCTGGGTATCAGATTTCTAAGTATTTAAATCTCATTAATACATGAGAATGGGTCATCGGATTTCTACTGCAAAATATTCAGATACTGATTTCTGGATTTTCTCTTATTTAGCTTTTTATTAAACGACACCAGAGGAAGATTCTCTAATATTTATACTCCTGCTTCAGGATAGGATTTTCCACCAGTAGACTTCAGATATTCTAGCAAAATGGTTAAAGTTAATTTTTTTTCTCATCATGACCAAAGATGGGATTTTGACATTTGATATAAACTTCTTTTCATACGATTAACATGATTAATTATTAGTCCTTGTGAATGTTATCCATAGACTTATATCTGTTTCAAGCTAACAATTGGAAATGTTTTTTGCTTCATACTTTTCAGGAAAATCAAAACAGTAAAGAAGAATTAAAGATTCAGCGAATACAGAAATTATAGTATGGGCTATTAAACAAGCACTTCAGAAATTACACTATAAGAAAGAATCACAAATCAGGCGATATTCACAACGTTTATATGATTTATATAACTTATGAAACTATATAGGACAAGTATATACATTTCATGAATACAAATCTATCATAAGTCTTGGAGTAGCCTTGTTCAGGTTCTCAGCAATTGAAGGACCTACTATGTGATGGATTGCGATGCATAGGACCTCTATAAGTTTCTTTTCTTTCTTCCTTATCTTATCTACATCATCGACTGCATTTATGTTCGTCTTCAAAGCGCGATTGAAAGCTCTGTTTGCACCCCTAAGGGTTTTATTTTCTCTTTCTAATTCCACGATGCGCTTCTGAAGGAAGTAGTTGCAACGTTTAAGTTCCTAAGCTCTAGCGGCATACTCATTTATTCTTTGCGAATATTTCACCTTTTGTTGTTCACTGATGTACTTAGCCGCTTCATATTTAACCTTACTACACCATTCGCCCACTACCTTCTCATCTAAGCTAGGAGGAGGATTGGTCTTCGTGGGGAATTTTAGAGCAGCGAGGGAAGTCGACTTTGTGGATATGGCTACATAAGGAGTAGCATGGGGAGCCGATAAATCAACACTCGAAATGTTATCCCCCATAATATATTCTAACGACTCACATTGAGCTTGGCTATCCTTCAATTTTAGCTCCAAATCACTTACTTGTTGGAGAAGTTCAGACATCTTATGGTCAAAATCCATTAAAGGATTCGATTTAACTTGTTGCTTCAATGCAACAATCATTTCATCTTTACTTTTGACATCAGCCTCTAAATTGGAAATTTGATCTTTAAGATTGCTAACAATAGTTTTCTGAAGTAAGTATCTTTTGTGCTATCTTTAGGCTTCGGCATTGCCGTGAAAGCGGGCGAGTAAGGTATCATCGAGGAGTTTACTCCTTTCAAGTTCTGTTAGTATCTTATCCCTAAGATTGGTGAAGTGCGACCTTGAGTCGAGTGAGAGAGGAGTTGCTGATAACTGTAACTTCTATTTAAATAAAAAGGAACAAAATGGAGTCAAAAACAGAATGATAAGTCTTTTTATTATTAAAATAAAAGATTACAACTTAAATGACAATGAAATTAAAAGATACAATAAACACTTGTCTTATGTCTAAAGATGAGAAGCAACATTTCCAAAATTATCTACAGAACTGACAGAAAGCATAATTTTTGAGTCAAAAGGAGTGTTTAGTCCCTCTGGAGTAATCATCGAGGGAAATTTACTATAGTCCCACTCCCCGGCTGGAGGACTATCGCAACTAGTTTCGCATGATATGTTCTAAACTCCTTAAGAAGCTTTTCTTTCTCATTACCGAGGAAATAAAAGCGGAAAAGAGGATGTTCCAAGTAAAGTTTTTGTAAATCTTTAAGAAAATAGTATCTTTCTAGGTTTGAAGGTTTTAAAATTGGTGCCTTTTCAAGGTAAAATATTTTCCATTTAACATATTGACTTAAGTGGTCTCTAGAAAGAAGATGGCCGTGGAACAGTCACTCTTTAATAATATAATGAAATGTGGCTAAGCACAAAAAGTAAGACTAAAACAAATATTCACAAATCGATGTATTATTACATGTTTACAATCATTCGTCTGGTTCATACAAGATTGACTTAGTAAATAATTCAGAACAAATTTATCCTTATCATACTTAAGTTTTTCAAGAGGTAGATCTTGGGGAATGGATCTGACCTACGGTAAATTCCAACAAGCTCAAGGATGCAGATCAGATCCGAATTCATCCAAGTATCTCTCATGAAAACGCCTAAGTAAACCCCCACTAAATTCACCTAAATATGAAAAGTCAACAATGAGGTGTCTACAATAGTCCTTATATAAGAAGTTAACTAAAATGTCCCTCTCCTCAATCAATATCCATAACAAGATAATTAACTCCTGGTTCTCCTTCAAGAGGTTGTCTCAGCGAAGGCGTGCTCTCTTTAGTCGAGAGGCAGCTTCTTGATGCTTAAACGAGGCTAACACCGCCGCACTTCTATTGAGTCTATGGTATTTATCAGAAAGAATGTTGTGCTCCTTCAACTGCCTGTCTAACTCCCTACATAGACTATTTATCTTTGCTTGTTTTCTTTAAAGCTTAGTTTTATAAGGGTGGATAGACTTCTTCCTTATCTAAATAAAAGATTTACACTATTATTGTCTTTGAAGTGAAATGTGTTTAAACAGAGAATCCATACCCGAGATACTGGGATCAGTGCTTGATAAGTCTGCTTCCTTTCTTTTGGCGCTTCAACATCAATAGAAGTAGACTTTTCTTGTGTGCCTGAAGGTTTAGGGGACTAAGGCAGAATCGCTTCATGTGGGGATGAATCTTTCTTAGCGGACTTCGTATTATCACCCCTGCCTTTCCCAAGAGTTTATGTATGGCTACCCCCATTGCTACTTGATCCTTGTCCTCCACTGATGTTATCATCGTCGTCATCATTATCGTCGTTACCGTCATCATTATCATTGTCTCCCTCTTCTTTGGTGGCATAATCTTTGTCGCCACCATCTTCTGAGTTAGATTCGACTTTGAAGGAAGGGATTTAAAAAGAAAGAATCTTGGAGGCGTCAATCTCCTCCTTTTCAACGGCCTCAATTCCCTGCTTCATTAGATTAATCATCCCCATAACACTATCCATAAGGGCAATGTCGAGTGAAGGAAAGCTTAGCTCAGGTCATTTTTTGATGTTGTCAGTGCAAACAAGCATCAAGGCATCTTTGAAAGAGTTCTTCATAATCTCATCAAGTGTGGTATTAAGAAACCGAGATAGCCGTTGTTTAGCGTCTAAGATGGTATTGACTACCAGTTTCGGAGGAGCCTTGTTTTTCTCCAAATTTTCCTTCAAAGAAGCATTCTTTGCAGCCATTCGGGCCTTCTCCTCGTTGGTTTCTTTATGGTTAGGTGAATTGCTAAATTTTCATGAGCGAGGAGCTGGCGAGCCTTCCTTTCTTCCAAGATAATGGATTCCAACTGGGCGAGAGAAGCTCTCAATCGCTCCAGTTCATAGGTATCTTTGTCTTTTTAAGTGGAAAAGGAAGAAACTTGGTCCTTTAAGGTAGAAATTTCCTCCTAAAGCTTGGAGGATTCGGCAAAAGACTGAGATGCATACTCATGCGGAGATAACCAACTTTTAAAGATCTAAAAAAGAAAACACAACATAAGACAAAATTTTAAAGAAGAATAGTAATGATAAATACAAGTGAAGAGAAACTTACCAAGAGTTGTTGTTCAATCAGAGAACGATAGTGACCTGCCAAGTCAGAAATAGAGCTAGGCGGGCGGGTAGAAGCAAAGAACGTAGATCTAAGGATAAACTGAACTATCTCTTCAAAATTAGTGGATGAAGAGGAATATGTTGGCCTTAGAGGAATGCGCTTTTTAGTGGGGGGTCATCTCCAAAGCTTTTTGCATCTGCTCGAGTGCAGCTGGAGAGCTTGAAACAGTGATGCGAGAGAAAGGATCGATTGCAGTAGGAGCCTACTTGGATTTATCCTGAGGAGCTTCAATAATCAAACTCTCTGAAGTTTTTCCAAGAGATTCCTCCTCCTCAGAATCGGGAACTTCGACTACCTTAGCCACTTTCATGGGTGGCTCCACCGCAGTTGATTTCTCCGACTTTCTCTTAATAGCCATCTTAGTCCTAGTAAGAGATTGAGCTAAGGATGCCGCGCATGAAGTCGCAGGAGGAGGAGCCAGACCGCTAGCGGGGTTTTTCAACCCGAAGAGCGGCTAACAAGAGTTCAAACAGATTATAAGTTAGCGAAATAATTCGAAAAGCAATGCAAAAATAGAAAAAAATGCCATGTCTTTAACATATCGGAATGGTCGGAATAGATGGGTGACATAGTAGAGGAATGAGTAGGATCTCCCAAGGAAAGGAAGCATTTACTTTTTGATGTATGCTAGATTAAAGGAGGTAGCCCTAGAACCCTTTGACCATACAGGAGAAGAGAATGCTTCATCAAGTTTTGCATGATTCAACGGCTTCAATTGGTTTGCGATCTTATTAGAAGCTACGACTATAGACTCCACCTTTCTCTTATAGGCCTCATTAAGTTCTTTAATAGGAGTACCTGACAAAAGGCAAAGATTAGACAAGAAAACCACTGAATAGAAGGAAAATAATGGAAATCTGAACTTACAGAGAGTAGAGAAAGTCCCATCAATATTTAGGAAGCACCTAACGAAGAAAACTGGTTCTCCCAAATTTTAAACTTGTCAACTCCTTATGATATCAGCTTCTTCAGAGCATTTGCCCTAAAGAGTTGGATATTAAGATCGCTGAGTTTAACCAGTCGGACCAAGTGGTTCAATAATTTAGCACTTCAAAAGGGATGGTCAGAATCTAATGCCATCAACTCCAAAGATAGAAGGTAAGTGTATAGATTCGAGGATAGCTAGATTGGAGTGATTTCGAAATAGAAAGGAACTGGGAGAAGAACTCCAAGGGAGAAACCACCCATGCCATATATGAATGGCAGTATAAGCAAAGAACCCTTCGAGAGGGTTGTTGTTGGTGTCTGTTTCTATAGGTGGAATGGCTTCCACACTGGCAATTTCATAGTCATTGAGAATGGCGTCTACTTCATCTTGTGTAGAAATCAGAGAATGCTTTGAAGTGGCTTCGACTTTCTTTGGAGAGCTCATGGTTCTACCAGGCGAAAACGTTTTAATTAAAAAATTTAGTTTGTTTTGAACTTAACATTCTTTCAAGAAATGGTGAAAATCTTCTATGCCTACTTAAACATAAAATCAAACATGAAACTTCAAATTCTTGGAAGAATGTTGAGGTTAAAATCAGAGATATAGAGCTGTTATCCCACCTTTTGGCAAGGCCGTGACACCAAGAACTTGACTAGAAACCAAGGATGGTTCATCCTGGAGATCGTTAATGCATAGGTCTGCTATGGATGTCGGTAAATTTTTTTCGGGTCCAGATCGAGCTACAATTGATATGACATGACAAGAAAAGCTAATGAAGCCAGCATTCCAAATTTCAAGTCAATCGGAGTTGGTATGCTCAAGATATTGATCGATCACGGTCGAGAAATCCAAACTTGCATCGGTCATAACTCAAGATCTACAAGTCCAAATGCCACCAAATTTTCACAGTAGCTTACTGGCAACATGAGGAATGTTTACGCCAAATTTCAGCTCAATCGGATCAAATCTTGATCGATTCGAAATTGCTTCGTATCGATCACGGACCAACTTGCATCGATCATATCTCACAATCCACATGTCCAAATGCTATGAAATTTTCACCGTATCTTACTGGCAACATGAGGAATGTTCCTGCCAAATTTCAGCTCAATTGGATCAAATCTTGATCGATTCGAAATTGAGTTCGAATCGATCCCGGAACGGGCCCCAATTTCCTAAGGCCGGGCATGCGGGCCCCCTCACGTGCCAGAAGTGGTCTCCCGAATTTTCAGCAAAAGATCAGCCTCCAGCACTTATAAATCGAGCCCCTGGTCATTCAGAAAAGGGTTCGGAGAATTTTCAGAGTAAAAGAACGCCCGGACTCTGCCACGTTCACTCCAGAACGCCATTACTGCCATTGATCTCGAATTTAAGCTTATTATCTGCTATACTTTGCTATAAAAAACTTGTAATCTTCAAGTATCAAGCAATAAAGTGATAAAACTTCATAGTGGACGTAGGCCGAACGCCGAACCACTCTAAAACTCTGTGTTTCTACGCATTTTCTTATATGTTTATTGGTGTGTTTGTTAGATCTGCTTCATTTTACAATTTTTCTCTTCATTTTATCTCTTCAAACACATCCGAAGAGTGTTGTGCCCAATTTTGGTACAAATAAGAGCCTTCAACAAAGTCTAAAGGGAAGGAAAAAATTAAATTAACATTTAACAAACACCTCTCGACAATGTCGAAAGACTATATGAACATCCACTGAGCTTTTGACAAGGTCGAAATGAATGGTTGAAGTATATTTCCAATTGACACTTTTCAACAGTGCCGAAAGCTCAATAGAAACCATGTTATTAAAAGGGAACAATTAAAATCAACTTAAAAATTTGAACAAAATACATACTACTAATTTCAATAGCTAAGATAACAAGACCCTTTGACGCTATCGAAACCGTGGCTTAAGTTTTTGCAGTGGAAATATAAATGCCGTCGAAACCTTATATACCCATTAAGTCAAAAGGTCCTAAGTTAAAATCATATGAACTTGGAATTTTTCGACAAAGCTGGAGAAAGGTGATTATAGAGAGTTTCGACTCATTAGTTATAGAAGGTTTCGATAGGGTTGAAAGGGCATCATGGTTTCAAAAGCACACTAAAAAGAAAAGATTTCAATCAGCACAAAAGGTTTGGACTCATTCGAAACGTTTTGCTTTTGAGAGGGGTGACTACATTCTACTTTACTATATAACCTTTCGACAAGGTCGGTCAAACTAACACTACAATACCTTTCAACCCCATCGAAAGAGGCTAAGAAAGAAAAATAAAAGTTTCCACCTTAAACCCTTTCGAAGAGGTAGAAAAGTAAATTTGTGGCATCAATTTTTAATTCATACAAGTCAAAGCTTTCGGGCGAAGAAAACATGAAATTATTTTTTCCCCAAACCCTATTTCAAACCCAGGAATTCAAAAAATTAATAAACAAATGAATCAAAACCATCAAACCAACAGATTTAAACATTAATTAACCTTTTAAATTTTGAAATCACTAAAACGAAAATTCAAATTTTCTTTAAAGTAACAGTAATTATGAAAACTGAAATTGGATTTGAAGTGAAACTTAACGAAAAATAAATTTAATCGATTCATGAAAACCGAATCACGGAATTTTCTCAAGAGAATTGAAACATAAAATTTGAACAATTTTCAGTAAATCAAATCGAAAATTCAAAATCCCGATAGTGAGATTTGAAGAAATTGAAATTCGTCATGATATAAAGAGAGAAAGAAAATTTTAGAAGCAAAATTAATAACACTTACCTAGATCTGGATTGTTGATGAAAGAAAATGAGAATTAACTGGAAGTTTAAAGCTTTTGATTATTCTTAAAAGTAATCTCGTTTGTAGGTAAGTGAAGAGGAAGAAGGAAGAAGACGTTGTTTATAAGAAAAGTCAGCAATAGCGGCAAGCCGTTCGATCATATTTAAATGAATGGTCCAAATTCACGTGGGAATGCTAAAAGGCAGGAAGATTCTTGGTTTCGACATAGTTGACTTTAAAAGTCAAGAGCATGCCTTTGTAGGGGAGGGGCAAATGTTACTACCTAAAATTCCTTTCCACTTTGTCGAAATCAGTTTGAGTAGAAGACAAAGCAGAACATCAGGAAAAGGCTCTAGCTAAACATTTTGAAGGAGTCGAAGGGATGCTACAGCCAAAGTCCAAAAGCTTCGGAACCTTTCAAAGGGGTTGAAAGGATGCTACAGTAAAGGTCCAGATGATTCTCAACCTTTCAAAGGGGTCAAAAGCACCCTTCCTCTTTGATGAGTGCCTTTCGAAGTAGATGATTCCATATGCATAAAGACCTTTCGAATGACTCAAAGCAACTCCTTTCGAAGGCAAAGGAGGACAACTCTTCACATAAGCGCCAAACCTTTCGAAACCAAAGGTTTTGACTATACTCAAACCACTCAAAAGCATGTATTGGCCTGAACAAACCTTTCGAAAGCTAAACTATGCCATTCGAACTGGTCGAAGCCATTGTTATCCAGGGAGGTACCGCATCAAGTCACATGAAATAATTTAGAAGCAACTCACAACATCGAAACCATCAGCATTTCAACACCTTTAAAACAACTGAATAAATCTTATCAACAGAGTCGAAAGCTCTTACAAAGCAACATACAGAAGACAAGCGCAACTATTCCTTTCGATAAAGGTGGAAGCATTCTAGAGTCAATACGACAGCTACCTATCGACTAGATTGAAAGCATTGGGGTCAAAACGTGCTGGCCCGCATCTATAAATAAGACCCAAGGGGTATGGTTTTAAACATCCGAATTCAATCATTCTAAACTTGTACTTTCTTAATTCCAAAAGCTGTAAAACCCTAATTTGTAAATTGATTTGGAGAAATTGAGTAATAAAAGCTTCTTTGCATTGAAAAAGGGGAAGATCTTTGCATTTTGATTACTTAGTTGTTTCAAAGTATTATATTAAGAACTAATAGTGTTTTTCCAGGAGTCGAGCAAGTCAAAAGGCTCTTCTGACCCAATCAAAAACCCCATGAACTCAAGCAACTCTAGATATAGAATCCAGGCCACCTTTTACTGGACTTCTACTTTCGACAAGGTCGAAATCCTTCTCCAATTCACTTTAACCTTCAGTTCTCAATCCAAACTCAAGACATTTAAGGCTACAACTTTCGACGGGGTCGAAACCTCATCCCAAGTTCTTGATCAAAACCCTAACCACTCAACCATCTAAGCCTTCGATAGGGTCGGAACCCATCAAACTAAACCTTAACCTCAAATTCCTCAAGTTATCCATTTGAGTTTCTCTACTCCTTCGAAGGGAGAGCTTTCGAAAGGAAAACCATACTATATCATCACGATCTAAAGGTGGTAAGAAAAGGAATCAACCATTTCGACTGGATCGAAAGGTCCATTTAAACAAGTTTTCACTATAGTAACCTAGTCGAATGGATAATCAAAGTGAATGTTAACATTTTATTCTTCTCAACTTGTGTAAGAGAAATAAAAAAGGAATAACTTTATCATTTAACTCTGCTTTGGGGTGTTGACAAGTTTTCTTATTAATAAATATAACGCTTTCTCTTTACATAGAGTGATCACAATGGGTTTTTGCCTTATGGTTTAGGAGATATGGAAATTTGACGTTAGATAATTTTTAGACAGATTGGTAGCTGAGTATACTAAGCTCATAGTTCGCCCACTAACCCATTTTGAAACTGGAGCTATTTGCATCCAATTTTATTGCCCATAATCACTTTCCCACATCCCAAAAACTATCTCTAACCTCCATTACCCTTCTCCACTCAAAAATCCATAAAATCCTTACTATTTAGAGCCTAATCAAGTAAATGGTAGCTAGCATAGAGATTAGTAATGTAGCTTTTTGTATTTCAAATTAGATGCTTTGGGATTCATTCTTTGCTATCTGGACTAAATCTACCTTGTTTTTCGTGCCTTTTTTGATTAGGTGAGTGATATATCATTTCCCACAATGTTAAATGCTTTTAATTAATTAAGAAGGTGTTTAAATCACTTTTCAAGTTAAAATCATGGTCTTTAATTGAATTAGATTTACAAATCTTTTAGAAAAGAATTTCGATGGTTTTAAATGTATATTTATATGTCATTTCTTATCATTGGTGTATCTATGTATCATACGATAGTATATAGATGTTCTATCTTGTGTTTACTATGACATGATACTTATTGTTATTGGTTTGTGTGCTTGCTTAGTTTACAATTGTGCATATTTACCAATCGAGTTTGGAGTTCGCATTCAGATCAGAGAAAAAAATGGGATGATGATTTTTATAAAAAGAAGTAGAAAAGACTAAGGAAAAATTCAAAAGATGTTGGATCAATAGGTACTGATCCATACGGATCAGTACCGATCGATACTTTAGGGGCTAAAGTGCAAAGTGGTGCAAGGTTAAAGTTTTGGAGTTGGATTTAGAGATGCATGAGGCATGTGTGAGCGAGGCTTCATGTCACTGTGCTAAATTTTCAAGAAGACTTTAGGGTAAATGATCACCACCAATCTATCATTTGATCGTATAGATCGAAAATCGATGTGGGAGGTTCATCATGGTGAGGTGGTGCTTCCAGATCGATCACATAAGATTTGGCCAAGGGGTTTGTGATCTAAGGATAAAAGAAAATCGATCCTTGTTTAGTGATTAGCATGGTGTAAATGCGAGGCAAAATAGATGAGGCTTCAAGGTAGGCACGTGTTGAATTTAGGAAAGGCTAGTGCTGCTTTTGGAAGGAGTTAATGCAAGTGAAAGTTGGTTGAGTATGAGGTGACGATCAATCACCACCCATCGATCATGGACAGTGAGCGATCGATCCTAAAATTTGTAAAGGTGCTGGTCATAGGGTACTAAGCTTCCATGATCAATCACAAGTTGACCCAATAGAGGGATCTTGAGTCATGGAGCAAAACTGGTCGATCCAAGCTATGGAGGAAATACGAAGTAACGAAGAGGTATTGGTGTTCTACTTTGGGCTATACACATAGCAATTTGTGTGTTACTTCATGTTCAGCAGAGAAGAATCCTAGAGACTATGTTGAGTGTTCTGGACTTCGACAAATCGACAATGTGGGTTGTTTTGGTTAAGTACTTCAAGCGAGAAGTGTTCGTGTGGCTTACTGATGGTTTAAGGAGGCATGTTCGACGATATGAAGCAATTGAGTGGAACATTATCTACTCTACTATCAAGTCATGTGTCGAAGGGATCAACGGGTAACACAAAGAAGTGGTATGCACTTGTAGAGCAGAGGTATGTGAGGATGCTAACCTGTATACCTTGGACCATAGTGATGGTCCAGCTCTCCTTAGTGATGGAAGTACTTTAGTGATTGTATTATTCTAGTGCGAGCATTAGTGATGGTCATATGAGTTACATATATCCAAAAACATCTTAGTGGTGTACCTTAGTATGGTTGTCATGTTTTCTTTAGTTCCTTTGATTGCAATGTCTGCTGTGATTGTTGTGTGATATGGATGAATTCCATGTGATGTAGGTACCAGCGAGTAAGATACCCTGACACCCTATACTATACTTAGTATAATACATCCTTATAATGATAGTATAACATAATTACTATGTTAACATGTTGGATACATGCATTAGTCAGGTATGATTCTCCATGCCTTGTGCTCTATTTAGTTTATCAATTATTATACATTTTGAGGTTATATCGCTTATACCAGACTTATGTCTGAACCAAGGTTGTTTTCTTTACTTCGTATACTCTTAAATAAGTAGAGTAGAGATAATAGTTGTGTCAACTCATGGAGTTGTGCGAAGGACGAGTAGATAGCTAGTGCTTCCATATATCTATACTTTTAAAGTTATTATCGCCTTTTCCATTGTACGACACCATAGATTTACCATTACTTGTTTATATAGTAGAAACAGTTCTTCTTGGAGCTTATTGTTCTGATATTTAAACTCTGTTTCATTTTGCTTATATAATTTTGGTAGACATGATGTTCTGATTTCTATTGGTTTACTTATTACATTTCTATCTCACCTATTTTATATCTATGTGATTATTATACTTTGTTTTGTATTGTGAGATATACGATAGGTTTTGCTTTGAATTGCCTCTATTTTACCTTGACTACCACCCTACATTGGCCATATACCGTAATAGCGCACAATTTGTGATATTAAACTATCAAAGATTTTGGGTGGAAGTCATATTTTATATTAGGGCATATATTGAACGATTTACCTAAATCTATATTGGGATCCATTAGAGATAAGAAAGAAGCTATCACCACAAAATGGATCGGGTGATATGAAAGAGCGCACTTGTTATATATTTGGTTTTCAAAACTATATAGTAGTAAATGTATAGTATAAATTCGCAGTGCACATACGAGTACCACTTACACTAGTATTCTATTATGAAAGACTGATCGTTCTTATTACAGATTGTAAGAATGGGCTAGAATACAAGGAACTCTATCTCTGGAGTCGAAAAAGAAGTAAGCTCAAGGGAATAGCTAACCCTGACTTGCAAATCATGTTTAGCACTATAATGATGAACATGATGCAAAATTCCCTAGGAGGAGCTCCTGGTTAAGTAGGTGGTGGTGATCTGATGCATACACCAAAGGATGACTTTGCCAAAACGAACAAAGACTATTTTAAGAAATGCAAATAGTTTCTTGGAATAAAATCAGCCATTGAAATGCATGATTAGGTTGATACTTGTGAACGCATCTTTGATGATCTGGAGCTAGAGGATGCAATGGAGAGGAGGTTATTTCTAGGAAACTTCAAGGAAGAGATATAGGATGGAGGAATGCCCTAAAGGTTGCTACTCCCAAGGAGTAGCTCACTTGAAATCAACTTAAGCCTTGATTCAAGTAGAATTTTATCCTGACTGCTCAAAAATTGGTGTGATTTTGGAAGTTTGTTGACCGAAAATTAGGCATGATGTCCTTTCAGAATATGTGGTTGAGTTCAACATGTTGTCAAAGTACGGGAAGTCTTTCAATGGCACCCTCTTAAAGAAGAACAAGAAGTTCATTATGTGATTGGATGAATATTTAGGAGAAAGGCTAGTGGGCCATATTGTTGAAAGCTTCGAGAAGTTGGTTGAGAAGGCTCCATGACATGAGAGTTTGTACGCTAAGTCCAAAGGTGTTGTTGCTTCATAGGAGGAGACTAAGCCACAAGTGAATAGGGGTGGAAAAAGAAAGTAAAACAACAATAAATGCAAGAAGCAATTCCAGGAAAATGAAAGCCGTAAGAAGAAGAGCAATTGGAAACTTGTTTGCTTTAAACATAAAGAAAGAGGACACCTTAGTAAGAATTGCGGGAGCCTAAAGAATGAGGAAATAAAGTCCTTCAACTGTGATAAGACTGGACATTTGAAGAAGTATTGTCCCGAGCTGTCAAAGAATAGGCAGGTTTTGTTTATTTATGTGTTTAATGTTGTTCCAACATTTTCCAGTGCTCCATCATCAAAAAAGAATAGGAAGAGCATTAATATTCAAGGCATGCTTTCAATTTATAGTATACCTATTCATCTTTTATTTGATACTAATGCATCGCACTCCTATACATTTAGTGATCTAGGACTAGGATTGAAACCCGACATAGTAGATTGACTATTGGTAATGACGAGCCCTGTGGGTGGTTCAGCCAATTTGGGTATGGTTTGTCGTGATATTGTGTTGTCGAGTCATGGATGTCTTGCTTTGCGCTTGATTTCTTTAGGTAGATATTATATTGGGGATGCACTTGCTGTAGAGGTATGGAGTTATGATCGATTAAGAGAGGTTTTTGGTGATGATAGGGACAAGTGATAAGGATATGCTAGAGTTGAGCTGCATGCCATAGGATGAAGTTTTGGGCATCTTTATGTATTCACTCGTGGTCCAACACAACGAGTTTTCATCAGTACTTATAATGAGGGAATATCCATATGTATTTGAGGAGGTAATCAGATTACCTCCATATAAAGAGATTGAGTTCTATATCAACTTAGTGTCGGATGTAAGGCCCGTAGTAATTCCATTAAGGCGTATGATACCCAATGAGCAACATAAGATATAGCTATAAATGAATGACCTATTAATCAAGGGGTTCATTCATAGGAGTGTATCCTAGTAGGAGAACCTTTGGTCTTCGCTAAGAAGGCGAACAACTCTTTAATACTTTGTGTTGATTACCATAAGTTGAATAAGTTTCCAAGAAAGAATAAGTATCCACTTTCTCATATTAATGACTTTCTCGCTTAACTGCATGGTGCAAAGGTATTTTCTCAAATGGACTCCATGACGGGGTTCCACCAATTGAGTATGGTGAAGGAAAGTGTGCTAATTACCGCATCTCATACCTCATCGGAATTTTATGGGTGATTGGTTACGCCGTTTGTGCTAACTAATGCATCAACGTACTTAGTTGATCTTATAAATTATGGTTTTAGAAATCAACTAAACAAGTTTGTACTTGTGTTTGTTGATGTTATTTTCATATTTTCTCAAATGGAAGAGGAATACAATACATTCTTGAGAATTTTCTAGAGGTATTAAGAAAACATCAGTTAAAAGCGAAGTAATCAAAATGTATAGCTATAGATTTATCTAAATTTATCCAAAATTTATAAATCTTGAAAGCGAAGAGATTTATCCAAAATTTATCAATTGAAAGCATACCTATTAGATTTAGATTTAGATTTATCAGTTGAAATCCAAAATTTATCAATTGAAATCCAAAATTTAAGTGATTTAGATTTAATTTAGAGTTCAGTTGAAAGTAAAGAGATTTATCCAAAATTTATCAATCGAATCGAAGTGACAATACCAAGGAAAATTATAAATCGAAATCTGAATCTAAATTAAATCTAGATCTCTTCTCAAATCCAAATTTCTAATAGGTATGCTTGTGGTATACGTATTTTGATAAGGAGAAAAGTAGGAGTCAAACTGGAATAATAGGGATTAGATCTGGAGATTTGGAAAGCTAAAAGGTGAGCAAGAAATTATAAATTTTATATAATATTGAATTTATTTCATTGTAAATCTATTCCTTATATGCTTGGATCTAATTATTTGGAGTTATAGGCTTAATTATATGCGTGTAATGAAATTTAAACCTATGCCTACAAATTTTGTAAACTGTTAACTTGAATCTAGAAAATAGGGTTGTAAGTTGCAGTCCTTAAATTAACAAGATTTTGTAGATATTCCAGATTTTTATTGATTTAAATGGCATATGTTGGTTATTATGAAACAGAAGTTACTGTAAATTGAACTGGGATTTAAGTATTATTTTAGTTCGTTGGAATAAAGTGTTGCAATATAAATTTCTATAAATTATATAGTCGATAAATATTAATAAAAGTGTAATGTTTAAAATAATAAGGAATATGCCTAAAAGAAAGGGATGTACAAAATAGGGATGTTTACCGTATTTTGCACTGTCTATTTCAATAATAAAAACAAAAAGATAATTTCTTGTAATTCCAAGCATAACAGAAATCCCCTTTTGGGTAAGTTATATAAGTTTACAGTGTTAACAATTCCTTTTAGAAAAGTTGTAATTCCAACGCATTAATATACATAAATCCCTAGGTATAAACTAACAAATTGTAACTAAGGACAATAATGACGGTCCAAATATAAATCTAATATATGCAGTAAAAGAAAAGTTAGAAATTAAATAACTAGTGACGAAATGTAGGTAAAGTAATGAAATAATTAGGTAAGAAAGTAGTAACCAATGGAAGAAAGTAAGTATTAAAAAGGAACAGTAAAATAGATCTAATAAAATAAAGGGAAAGTAAAAGGTAAATGATAATTAAATCTTTTAAGTCAAAAGTAAGCAGTAAATGACATTAAATTAACATTAATGAGAAAAGGAGTCAGTTATGTAGAAAGAACTAAATATTAACAATTGAACATTGGAGGCATAGAAATTAAATAAGTATAAACACACACACATCGCCTCAAGTATGCGCCTATGATAGGTGTGAACTATTGAATTGAGCTAACAACTTAGATTAAATACGAATGACATAGTCATTAAATGGGTTAAAATGTGAGGTCAGTAGTGTTACACAACATAAGTCTACCCCCTACAAGGGGCTATCAACAGCTGTGTATATATTATACTGATGTAGGACATATTCAACTGTAGGACCTATGGAATTATATGTTTGCTTATAGGTGAAGGGAATACCAAGTAGGATGGTTCCCCTCGGTGGAAGTGTCAAAGGACAAGCAGAGTCTGCTTCAACCTTTTAGGGGGTATTAAGTAACAAGTGGGTATTTCCTAGATTGCATTAAGCAATCTAAATGGGACAGTGAGTAAGGCTCGACACTATGATAGTGAAATTGGTACCATATACACGAAAAGGAGCTATTTCATAGGTTGAGAATGTCATCGGTTCGAAGCTGTTAGCGGAAAGGCGATGGTTATGCCTAAACGGGTTACACCTCCTACTAGAATATGGCTAAACTACTGTAACACTATTATTAGGCACTATAGGAGTTCCTTGGTATGCATGATAACGAGGACCTGATACTGCATTGACGATGGATTCTGACGAGATGCTGGGTTAGGCATACTAGCAGGAAAATTATCCCGGTCTAAAGGGAGACTGTGGTACATACATACACACATACATATATATATATGTATGTATGTATGTATATATGTATGTATTTATATATTTATATGTGTGTGTGTATGTACGTATGTATGTACGTAGTGTGTATGTTGATATATGTATGTATGTAGTGTGTGTGTGTGTGTGTGTATTGATATATATGTATGTAGTTATTGCCTACTTTCAGTAGATGGGGAGTATCGTACACGTATGTGGAGGCTAGATGACTAAGTAAAATAAAAGATATAAAAATGTAATGGAAGGAAATTGGCAAAACTAGCATTATGTATGAAGTGTGTAATCTACCAATCACCAGAAAGTTGTTCTGATCCCTTCCTCATTACAACTCACATGATAGCTTTAAAAGGACATGTATTGATGCATGGTGGAAATGGTGGAAGGATGGATTCCATTATGCATACTCGACACCAACAAGGATACTAGATATCATAAGTGTCTACCTAGGTCAGTAGCTATATGTTTTATTATACCTTACTATTTTACTATGAGTTTATATCGGTAGCGCTCTGATATGCATTAATTTGTTTGCAGGATACCAAAACCAATGATCGGTACTTTGGTGGACTTGGAATTTCAATTTAGTTGAAAATTCAGGCCCACCAGGATATGGTTGTTACATTTGGTATCAGAGCTAAGTTGGTTGATCTTAAGAATTAGGATACGATGAGTGAACGTATTTATAATTTTTACTGTATTTATATATATATATATATATATATAAATATATTATACACCAAATCCTACAAATTATGACTATAGAAGTAGTCGCACCCATATTTTAAAAGATGGATAATGCAACTACAAGTTGGAACAATATATGAATTTGAAGATATATGCCTATCCTAATTATCCTATGGGAAATAGGTCGTATTAGAAGGAATTGCCTTAAGAAGAGTATGAATGCAACACATAGAAGGGTCCCTGAAGATGGATGGTACGTTTCCCCTATTGAGCCCAGTTTTCCCACTGATTGTAGATCCCCGTAGGACTATCGATTGATGATGTACATTAG
Organism: Allium cepa; assembly: GCA_030765085.1. NCBI lineage: Eukaryota > Viridiplantae > Streptophyta > Magnoliopsida > Asparagales > Amaryllidaceae > Allium > Allium cepa. The sequence goes on along the minus strand of CM060938.1, from coordinate 394,609,921 downwards.
ATCTAGATAAGGGGAAAGTAAGAATCGATATGATGTAGATATTAAAAAGTAAGAATTAAATAAGTTCCCAAAAGAAAGTGATTAGTAATTACTCTAAGATGATAGCCGAATTTTTAATATTCTAGAAAAAGATAAGTTAGTAAGTAGAAACAAAGAAAAGCCCAAAAGAAGGGACAAAACAAAATCCACTCTAGGTCCGACTCAAAATGAAAGAATTTAATATAAAATTTAAAATTATTTTCAAAGGAATTATTTGAAGGCAGGAAAACTCTATTTTTGAACAGTAAACAAATATTGAATTTTGGAAATATCCTTATTTTATTTGAATAAAGTTTTCTAGTAGAAAATTTAAAATTTGTTGGACCGAGAATTTTAGTAAATGGGATTTTAATAAAACGTTATTTCTTTTGAATAAAAAGAAAATAGAGCATGTGTCTGTTCATTGCTCGTTAATTTTCTAAAATAAAAAATTTTAAGTTGTAAAATTATTTAGGGATAGATAATAAGAATTGGTACAAGTATAAAATGGGGTAAATATAACGAAAGAGAGATTAAAATCCCAAAGAAGCGGTAGGAAGAAGAAACACTAAAGGTAGATAGGAATCTGGGTATTGTTACCCCGCCCTTTGGTCAAGGCCGGGATATCAACAAATTGGCTGGAAAGGATGATATCAGGATTCGAGAATGATAGGAAACGAGGCTATTATCAATATCGTCAAAAATGGACCAAGATCTAATCAAGGTGGAATCGATTGGGAATGATAAAAAAAGGCTAAGAAAGGCTACATTTTGAATTTGAAGTCAATTGGAGGTCGTATGCCCAAGTTATGGATGGATCAAGATTCAAGAAAAGCCAGTTCGTATCGATACTTTCGTATTGATTGGGATGGACTTGGCTATTTGCACTGGATCGATGGCTTCGTATCGGTCCATATGGATATGGATGAGGGAAACGCACTTGGCGCCTCACTTTGGACCGATGGATTTCGTATCGATGCAGCACGCATCGATTGAATGGATACGGTAAGGCATACTTTGTATCGATCAAAGCTTGGATTGATACGAAGAGACATAACTTTGAATGGGTACGAACAAATCAGGAGCCATTCTTGTATCGATTGAGTTCGTATCGATTGATTCGAAGGAAATGTTCAAGAAAACATAGACCATGGAGTGATGGGTACGAAGGCTGGGATCGATACGAATAGAGGTGTTTAGGATCAATACGAAGGCAATGGACTTTGATCGATAGATGCGAACTAAGGCACGGTTGATGGGTACGAAAGCATGTGCTTTCGGGATGTTCAGAGGATCGATATGAAGGAGGGAAAGGGTTGATGGATACGAATAAGCCCATAGGCACTGGTGGATGGATACGAAGCATGGAGATGAAAGGCTATGGTCTGATGGATACGAGGAGGGTCAAGGAAAACAAAGCGGCCAGCGAGAACAAAAAATGGATCAACACGCAATTATCGCTCCACATCATCGATCCATGAACGATTGATATGAAGAGGATCGAGACAAAGCAATCGACACGAAGATATCAACTTACATTGGAAAACACTAACTTTGATCGATCATAACACTCACTCTACAAGTCCAAACGTGATGAAATTTTCAAAGGAGCTTCCTTATGCACTCAAGAACCTCCATGAACGATCTCAAATCAATTGGACCACTTTGGATTGATACGAATTGAAAATGGATCGATCCAAAATCACTCCGGATCGACCTGGCGGGCCCACCTACGCAAGAGAAAAAGCATTTCAGGTTTTGGAGGCGGGTATTTTCGAATCTACACCTATAAATAGCATTCTTATGGCAACTAGAAAGGGATCTTCTTCTTCTTGGCTAGGGAAAACTCTACCATTTTTTATTGATTTTCAAAGGCTTTTAACTGTATCTCACAACAAAAGCAACAAAAGGATCAATTCAAATGGATGTTGGCCGGAGATAGCTGAACCAGTATAAACTTTTGTGTTCTTTACTTCCTTTCTTACATTTTACATTTTCTATCTCTCTACTTTTATTCTATACCATACCTAGATCTGAGATCTGTGTTGGAATATTGTGGATCTGTGTGTATACACTAGTGCTTTCACTACTTCTGGGGTTTGTGACCAATTTTGGCACAAACAGGTATATAAGAATTTCTCAGGTTCGTCGAAACGAAGCTAAAGAAGACGAAGACAGAACTGAATCACACTATTTAAATTTAATAGTTGTTAATAGTAATTACGATTTGACCCGGCTTAAAAAGGGTGCAGGTTCAACCTAGCCCAAATAGCCAAGAGCCGAGAGTGATGGACCCCTTAGGGAAGACCGATCGATGGCCCTAAGTTATAACAGTCGACCGGTTTGGGTTCTAGGGTATGACCCGAACCTCGAGCGTGAGATATACTCGTCCAGATTCGAACCGCCTGGATTTTAACAAAACACCCCCCCTCAATCATGACAACACTACATCATCCTATCTCATTCTCGAACTCAGTCATTGACTACAACGGGCACCCAACATCAAAGTCGATCCTTTAGAACCCCCAAGCACCTATGCAGCACCTTCAAAAGTCAACTAATTTCTATGCCCCAGATCCATATCCAAAACCACACCAAATCTAAATCATGGCCGCTCTACACAACAGCCTCTCCGCCCGATATCTAGGTTTTACCCCATAAGAGATAACATGGCTTCAGAACGATTAGGCGAGGATTCTAGTATACGAAGAAGTAGTAGGTTTTTCATTTCTCCAAGGGCGTCCAGTGAAGTTTGGAGACATTGTTGCCTATGATTTAGAGGGTCTATTTGATGCTACTAGATTACTACCGATCCTTATCCTAGAAAAATTCGAGCGAGAGTGATGCCCAAGATGCATGTTTGACGCTAATTTGGAATATTTATTCAACGAAGATGAGAGCAGCTTCACATCCGAAGTCAAAGGAGTAGAATTTTGAATGACCATTGAGCAGTTCGGTAGGATCCTGCACATCTCCGTAGTAGGAAGGACTCGGAGGGTATCGTGACCTTTGAGCCAGACATTCCTCAATAGATCTTTCACTAGGAGATAGGCATCTGGCGGATGGAGAAATTGCAGGACCAAGCTCGTCTGGTCACCCGCATTGTTCAGCACAACATTGTCCCCATGATGAGTTACAATCAGAATTACCCCCTGTTCAAAAGGCCACCTATGCCACCATAGGTGGTATTCAAGTGAATTGAGTTAAAGCCATCATGAACCATTATGTGAGCCCAAGAGTAGTGATGCGGAGGAACCATCTTCCATACTATCATCCTTTCACTTCCATCTTTCGACCGTTTGGAGTTAGCTTCCGAGGGGAGACGATACAGAAGAGTGCACTTGCACGATTGGATAGGTCCTCCGTTAGGAGATTAAAGATAGAGGAGGTGCATTTGGATTTTGGTGCACAATAGCAGGAGGCAGGGCAGGCACATATGGATTGGGTTCTTGGTTGGATTAGTAGGCCGTTGAGCCATAGCAACAAGCCCCCGAGTATGGAGCGATATGAGATTCCCAGATTTGGATCGAGGCCGAGCAGTAGAAGAATTGGGCACAATAGTTGGAGATACAAGAGGAGTAGCATCGCCAGGGTCATGATCTTGGATGCGTAGTCTCCATGCTTTGATCATTAGGTTGAGACCATGATTCTAGCTCTCGTAGAGGACCATCTCCTAGTCCTTAGGTAGAAGTAAGAGTAATTGCTATTTCTTTCCAGCAGTTGTTTTCTCTTAGTTTTGGGATGTAAGCATTAGTTGTTTCTCTTTGTATAAAACGCGTACGATGTTATTGAGAAACGTTCATTTTTATATGTTTTCTATGGACCGCAGTAGTACTTGAAAAATAATAAGAAAATCTCATAAAAGACATTTAACTAATGCAAAAGAAAAGAAAATGAGAAAAGAATGAAAGTTTATAAAAGAAAATAGAAAATTTATTTAATTAGATACTAAAAAGGAAAAAAAAAAGTAAGAGGGCACCTGCATCATTGGATAGGTCCTCCCTTAGGAGGATGTAGGTAGAGGAAGAACCTATGGATTTTGGAGCACAATAGCAGGAGGCGAGGCAGGCACATACGGATTGGGCTCGTTCGCCAGATTAATAGGCCGTTGAGCTGCAATAGCAGGCCCCCAAGTATGAAGCGATCTGAGATTTCCAAATCCAGGTCGAGGCCGAGCTATTAGAGATTGGGAAGCAACAGTTAGAGATACAAGAGGAGTAGCAGCGCCAGGGTCGTGAGCTTGGGTTCACAGCCTCTATACTCCGATCATTAGGTTGTACCATGATTCTAGCTCTCGCAAAGAACCTTCTCACAGCCCTCAAGTGGTAGTAGTAATATTAGTAGTAGTGGTGGTGGTTATTTCCTTTCAGCTGATGTTTTCTTTTAGGTTTAGGGTGTAAGCATTAATTTTTTTTATCTGTATAAAATGTATACGATGTTAATGAGAAATGTTCCTTTTTATTTGATTTTTGTGGACCACGGTTGTAACAACCCAGAATTTTGAACAATTTAAAAATGAAAATATTTAATTAATTTTAAATATTCAAATGATGATTGACTTGAATTTCAAATTTTCAGGGTAAATTGGCAATTAAATTTTAGAATTTAATCTATCTAAAGTTAAATAAAATTTGAATTTGACTTTGGTGTTGAAATTGAATATTGAATTTGTATTTTAAATTCAAACTAATGACTTAGAAAAAATAATTAGGATAAGAGAATTATTATTTATGAAAATTAATAAATTTGTGGTTAATCTCAATAACATTTTTCATTTACTTAAATAAAATAGACTAAAATTTTAATCAATACAAAATAAATAAAGAAATACACATAGTAAAAAAATTCAAACAACAAAATTTACAAAACAAAGTAAAGAAAATAATTATAAAAAAAAATTGAGTTTAAAATGAAAAATAATAATAATAATAATAATAATATAATATAATATAATGATAATATGCCTTACTCTTTTTAACAGCCTTAACTCGTGCCTAAAATATCTGCCTTCAAACACGCCATGATCTACGCCTTTCACCACGCCCTAAATCACGATCTCCTTCCCCATAAAACACGATACCCCCTTTCCTCCATCCCTTCAGATTTCATACGAAAAAAAAAGTCAAACGAAAGAAAAGAAAAATTAATGGCGGTCGTTCCTTTTTGCTCGATTCCTCCTCTCCGAAGCTAGGGTTTCGCGAATTGGCAATTTCCTTGCTCGCGTCTCCTTCGATCTGTGCGCTTCATACAAAGGTGAGTGATTGTTTCACTCACATCTTGTTCGATACTCGTTGAATTTCCAATTTTGTTTACTTTGATTGGGGGCTTCACTGATTTGGTTGATTCCCTTACTTGTCACGGTTTTGATTTTTGGCATTTGATTCGTGAATTTTCTTATGATGTCTGTCGAATTTGTTACATCTATTTAATGCTTTAAAAATCTCCTTTATCCTAGTTCGAAAGTTATTTGACTTTATTGGCATCAATTGGTTGTTGGTCGATGATGGAGATTGTTTCGACCTTGAACTGTTTGATTTCATTTTTCTGACTTGGGGCTTGATTAGGCTGTTTTGAGTACCTGTGTGGCATATCTGACTGGTTTGATTTCATCTTTCCGTTCCATGATTTTTGATATTGTTCGAACTTGCCTATGATTATTGAGTTCATTTTTAAGTGCACTTCGGTTTCATGATATATTCTAGTTAGTGGAGCCATCTGTACTTATAATTGCAGTGTGTATATACTTATGTTAACATAAGTATATGCATTTTTGGGTTTCGTTCTTATAACTTGATCTTGGTTTGAGTATGGCCTTTGTGCCTTTGTGCCTTTATGATAATTGCAGTTTGATTTGTTGTATCTGATTTTGTAGATGCCTGCACGTATAAGTGCAGCATATATATATACACGTGTGGATTAAAAATGTAGGCATATATACCCCTGTATGTGTGTATGCATGCATAGTTGGATCTATACTTGTGTTCCATCTGCTGCATTGACTTGATATTATATATCCAATGTTGCAGATGTCCTTGATCACTTTGAAATTCATTTGTTGACTTGTAGTTTACATACTTGTTGACATCTTTGATTTTATTTTGGGGTTTGAATCACGACTTGATGGAGTTGCTGTCAGTACTGTTGGCACTGACTTCATCTTGTCTGCAGCTTTGTTCTCTGGTTCTGGCTCCTGTAGTCTTGACTTTGAGTTGTGTGGTCTGGACTTGATTCATTTTTGTGTTGTCTGCACATCAATTTGTAAATATAACTTTCTTGCATTTGTGTTCTGTCCATATTTGCATCATTGGTCCTTGCACTGTGTAGTTGCCATATTTTGCGCTCGAGCTCTTAGGACCATGATGCATTCTGGAGTTGGTTTAGACTTTCATGTTTGTGGTGACTGTAGTTTATGTTTACAGTTGCTCTTGCATGTTTGGGGTGGCTGTAGTTTTATTGTATTGCATAGAGTAAAATTCTCATGTGCACTGATGCTTTGTGTCCTATAATGTTGTGTGTTGTGGTGCCACATTTTGGTGCTCTCACCTCATTCTGCTGTTTTCATGTAGTTTGAACCCCTGCCTTTGCGCATTGGGTCATTCGAGCCTTCGCGCTTTGTGATCTTGTGGTGGCTGCAAATTTTTGATTGCAGATTTGCCCTTGTATCCATTTGTGACTGCAGTTTCGTTTTATATGCAGTTTTGCCTATGTCGGTTTGCGTTGCATTGATGCGATTGGATTTGTTTTTCCTAATTTCAGTTGAGTTCGGCACTTACGTTGTCGTTGCTCGACTGTTTAGTTCCGTGGCCATTTGCTTGTTTCAACTGTACATTCTATGTGCAGTTGTTTCTTGCTTTACTTTGATATTTGCAGTTTTCCCTGTTTGGTATTTGTTTCTATACATTGAGTTGAATCAAGCTCAAATGCTTGGGTTTGACCTTGTGCTCGTTTGTGAACTTCCATTGAGCTTTTAGGTACATCATCACTATAGTGGCGAGGCAGTGCACGCGAGCGTGAACTGCAGCCACATAGTTTTAACGTTTTATATGTGGCGAGGCAGTGCATGCGTGCGTGTACTGCAGCCAATGGGTTTGGATGTTTTTAAGTAACTTTTCAATTATTTGATTTGATTTGATTTAATTTGATGATTTTAATGTTAATTGCCGTTTAGGCAATTCTGATGTTTTTTTTTCTAAATTATCTTCATCAATAATCCCTTTATCTTTCTGCGTTGATAATTTGAAACTACTGATTTATTGTTTAACACTGATAAGTGTTATATTTACCGTTATCTGATTTCTTGTTAAAGGATCGGATAGGTGAATTCATATTTGACTGTCGTCTAATTGTCAATTGATTATTACTGCCTTTATGTACTAATAACTGAGTTTGAATTAGACTGATCCGTGCATTATTTTCTTTTGAATGTAATACTCGGGTCAGACCGAGTAATTTTACAGCTTGAAGATTTTCAGGCCGCGAAGTTAGAGAGAGTTGGGGAAATTGCTCCACTTTAGCCTTTTCGAAGAATCTTTGTACTTAAAAGAAATATTCCGCTGTATAAAAATTTAATGCATTGTACAAACTCTGATATATGTATAAAAAAAATTCATTTATGTAAAATATTATGATTATTCTGTGATTCTGTGGCTGATTCTGTTTAAGCTCTATAAACTGAATAACAATCCATCATTTTGAACATCTCAAGTTGGTTTAATTACCGACTAGGGGCGGTCAGAGCGGCGGGTGGTTACAAAAGTGGTATCAAAGCTTTGGTTTATACAAAGCTCAGTTTATGATGTTTAATATGAATAATTACTAGAACCACTTTAAAGAAAAATGTTTTTGAAATCTAAAGAAGTATGAAATTGTTTTCTTTGAAAAATAAAAGTTATTTTGAAAATTCAAATCTTTTTCGAAAATTCCCCTCTCTAAATTTAGGTTTACGATAGTTTCTTTTCGATAAGGTCTCTTTAGATTCGAGTTTCGATCATTTGAAAAATCCATTATCGAATTGCAGAGGTTTACGAAAAATAAAATATAAGTGAAGTGAATTAATGAATTGGTTTGAATCCAATATTTTGAATATCTCCAAAGTAATAATTGAGAAATAAAATGATATGTCAATTTAGTATAGCCAAGAGGATAATTAAACTATAACTTGGGAATTTGATTCTGAATTCTTTTGAAAATTGATTTCAAATGTTTTGAAGAATGATTTAGTAAATAAATGGATTATAATTATTTAACTTATAATATGGACTTTTGGTATATAACTGAGTTATATAATTGAATTGAATTAATAAAGAAGATTTATAAAACGAAGTTTTATAAATAGAAATGGAATTTGTAAAGATTGTTTATAAATTCGAAACCAATTGAATTTGATAAATGAAAAATAGAAGTTATTAAAGGAGATATATTCGTGATTTTGGACAGCGAATTATCCTTTAAGTTAAATATTGTGATAGTAAATGTTGGTTGGGAATTTTATCCACGATTTTTGGATAGTGGATAATCTTTTAAATAAAAAGTGTAGAAACACTGAATTGATTTAAATAAGTATATTCACGATTTTGGACAGTGAATATATTATTGAATAAAACGGATATGTTTTAGGGAGGTGATATTATGAAATGAGGTTAATGTGGAAATATAAATTTAATGGAACCAAGTCGATGAATGACTTACTAAAGAACTAATTGATTATTTTTGGAAATAGAAAGGCAAATGCAAAGTTTAAATGGAATTTAAATTTCAAATTTGAAGTTGTCAACATGATAATCCATAATAGGTTTAATAAATTCAGTGATGAATTTGAATTTAAACGTGCAGAAAATTAAGTTAAGTGAAAAACTTAATATTGAAAAGTTTGAAATTGGTTTAAAACTAATATTACGAAAAGTATGAGGAATTCAAACTATAAATTAAATTGAAGTTGAAATTGAAAAAGTTAATGGTTTTAAAGATGTTTTAAAATGCATTAAGTATCGAATACATAGATTTCAACATTCATTGTTGAAATAGGCGTTTTCGAGAAATAAGGAAATGGTAGACTATAACACTGTTGTTATAGTAAATGGTTTCCGAAAGGAAATGTTGTTTATAGTATTGGGATTTATATATCTATCTTAAATTTCGAATCCCTATACTAGTGAATTTGAGTTGTCGTAACGATGTTTTACGCAACATTCGTTTTCACTCAAATAAATGTGTTTAAAAGAACGCTTTCCTTAAAGAATGGAATATATACTTAATTTTGATTCAAGTATATTGAATATTTTCCAAGAGTTGAAAATAAATGAATTTGTGAATTACTTATTATTTAATAAGTATGGAAATGTTCTCCAATATGAAATGAAAAGTTTGAAATTTTATCTTTTAAAGATAAATTGAAAAATGAATATTTGAAATTTGTTTCAAATGGTTAAGTATGGAAAATTATATATATCTTGTAAAGATATTGATGGGAAATTTGAACAATTAGTTTAACTTGAATTTTTTCAAAAAAAAAAAGATTGAATCTTGAGTTAAATTGAGTTTAACTTCAACACCAAAAACAATATAAGTTGAATTTTGAATTTTGGATAGTCGATTGGGATTCTATGTCTAACATTGTAAATTGATGACATAGCAATTGATCTCTATTAAATATATATCTGTTGGTGGCGGAGAATTTATTCTTTTAGCTTAACACCCTTCTCTGAGACGTACGAGCTTAGAGGTTATATATCGATAGACATCAATTATGTGTTGAGAATTGACGATGTAACGTGAAATCCAAATCGAATGTGAAGTCGATAATGAATTGGATTATGAATGTGAATTAGGTTTGAGATAACCTTAAATTTTCGAATCGATTTAGAGGAAAATTTTAAAACGAGATGGAAAATTTAGAAATCCTCTATTTGTTATGATGTGAATTGAGTTTTCGTAATTTATATATGTGAATGTAATAATTCGAAAACCATCAGTTTGGAAAGTCATTATTATGAAAAGTCCTATGCAAGTTTACATAGGTATGATATGTACGAAATGTGAAATGAAGTACTATATGTATATGACATATGTTTTCTAAAACTGAGGATATGGAAATGTACCTTCCATTTATTATTTGTGAAGGTGATTGGAACTCGGTGTGAGTGTCCATTGGAAATCGTAGCTACGTAGAATTTCCATTAGTGGAATGTCCATTGGGACTGGAATCCCCCACGATGGATCATCGTGTTGGGATTATGTGAATTGATGCTGGCGTAATTCGTGGGGCGTGATGCCTACAATTACAACATTCCAATGGGATAGTGGCGCAACCGCCGTGTAAACTGCGATCTAGAGGCCGAAGCGTAATTTGAGGGGCGAGATGCCTACGGTCACGAGCGATTCTACTGGGATAGTAGCGTAACCGCCGTGTGAACCGCGATCTATGGCAACAACCATGGCGAAATTCAAGAGAGATGTGAAATCTACAGTTACAAGCGATTCTACTGGGGTAGTAGCGTAACCGCCGGGTAAACTGTGATCCATGGGGGAATGTACTTTCCATATCCATTTTTAAAAGAATTTTTAAAAATTATTTTCACTGGGAGTTGAAACAAGTATATTTAGTACTTGGAGATTTTTAGACTTGCGCCTGGCCAGCGTATGCCTAATGTATGTAAGAACGACGATGGACTTGTTAAACTTCGAGTTAGCAAGTATTTTCAAACTTTGAATAGAAAATCAATAGTCTGAAATTAAAATTACATAACTCCAACCTAATAAACTAAGGAAGAAGATTTTTTAAATATCTTGAAAGCACACAGCTTTGGAAAAGATATGATATGCAAATATTTAGCATGAAGAATTTCAAGTTTAAAAATCTGAGTTTTGTAAGTCGAAATTTTTGGTAAAAGACTTTTGCGTCTTGATTGTAGAAATAATGAACAAAGCTAGTGAAATAAAATAAATGGAATAAATCCTATATTTATTTTTAATAGGTTTCGAACTTGGTAAAATTGTGTAGGGTATAAATATCGGTGAGATTTTAGCAATCGTTTTCCTAACTTATAATTTCGGGACGAAATTCTTTTAAGGAGGGAAGATTGTAACAACCCAGAATTTTGAACAATTTAAAAATGAAAATATTTAATTAATTTTAAATATTCGAATGATGATTGACTTGAATTTCAAATTTTCAGGGTAAATTGGCAATTAAATTTTAGAATTTTTCTATTTAAAGTTGAATAAAATTTGAATTTGACTTTGGTGTTGAAATTGAATATTGAATTTGTATTTTAAATTCAAACTAATGACTTAGAAAAAATAATTAGGATACAAGAATTATTATTTATGAAAATTAATAAATTTGTGGTTAGTCTCAATAACATTTTTCATTTACTTAAATAAAATAGAATAAAATTTTAATCAATACAAAATAAATAAAGAAATACACATAGCAAAAAATTCAAACAACAAAATTTACAAAACAAAGTAAAGAAAATAATTATAAAAAAATTGAGTTTAAAATGAAAAATAATAATAATAATAATAATAATATAATGATAATATGCCTTACTCTTTTTAACAGCCTTAACTCGTGCCTAAAATATCTGCCTTCAAACACGCCATGATCTACGCCTTTCACCACGCCCTAAATCACGATCTCCTTCCCCATAAAACACGATACCCCCTTTCCTCCATCCCTTCAGATTTCATACGAAAAAAAAAATCAAACGAAAGAAAAGAAAAATTAATGGCGGCCGTTCCTTTTTGCTCGATTCCTCCTCTCCGAAGCTAGGGTTTCGCGAATTGGCAATTTCCTTGCTCGCGTCTCCTTCGATCTGTGCGCTTCATACAAAGGTGAGTGATTGTTTCACTCACATCTTGTTCGATACTCGTTGAATTTCCAATTTTGTTTACTTTGATTGGGGGCTTCACTGATTTGGTTGATTCCCTTACTTGTCACGGTTTTGATTTTTGGCATTTGATTCGTGAATTTTCTTATGATGTCTGTCGAATTTGTTACATCTATTTAATGCTTTAAAAATCTCCTTTATCCTAGTTCGAAAGTTATTTGACTTTATTGGCATCAATTGGTTGTTGGTCGATGATGGAGATTGTTTCGACCTTGAACTGTTTGATTTCATTTTTCCGACTTGCGGCTTGATTAGGCTGTTTTGAGTACCTGTGTAGCATATCTGACTGGTTTGATTTCATCTTGTCGTTCCATGATTTTTGATATTGTTCGAACTTGCCTATGATTATTGAGTTCATTTTTAAGTGCACTTTGGTTTCATGATATATTCTAGTTAGTGGAGCCATCTGTACTTATAATTGCAGTGTGTATATACTTATGTTAACATAAGTATATGCATTTTTGGGTTTCGTTCTTATAACTTGATCTTGGTTTGAGTATGGCCTTTGTGCCTTTGTGCCTTTATGATAATTGCAGTTTGATTTGTTGTATCTGATTTTGTAGATGCCCGCACGTATAAGTGCAGCATATATATATACACGTGTGGATTAAAAATGTAGGCATATATACCCCTGTATGTGTGTATGCATGCATAGTTGGATCTATACTTGTGTTCCATCTGCTGCATTGACTTGATATTATATATTCAATGTTGCAGATTTCCATGATCACTTTGAAATTCATTTGTTGACTTGTAGTTTACATACTTGTTGACATCTCTGATTTTATTTTGGGGTTTGAATCACGACTTGATGGAGTTGCTGTCAGTACTGTTGGCACTGACTTCATCTTGTCTACAGCTTTGTTCTCTGGTTCTGGCTCCTGTAGTCTTGACTTTGAGTTGTGTGGTCTGGACTTGATTCATTTTCGTGTTGTCTGCACATCAATTTGTAAATATAACTTTCTTGCATTTGTGTTCTGTCCATATTTGCATCATTGGTCCTTGCACTGTGTAGTTGCCATATTTTGCGCTTGAGCTCTTAGGACCATGATGCATTCTGGAGTTGGTTTAGACTTGCATGTTTGTGGTGACTGTAGTTTATGTTTACAGTTGCTCTTGCATGTTTGGGGTGGCTGTAGTTTTATTGTATTGCATAGAGTAAAATTCTCATGTGCACTGATGCTTTGTGTCCTATAATGTTGTGTGTTGTGGTGCCACATTTTGGTGCTCTCACCTCATTCTGCTGTTTTCATGTAGTTTGAACCCCTGCCTTTGCGCATTGGGTCATTCGAGCCTTCGCGCTTTGTGATCTTGTGGTGGCTGCAAATTTTTGATTGCAGATTTGCCCTTGTATCCATTTGTGACTGCAGTTTCGTTTTATATGCAGTTTTGCCTATGTCGGTTTGCGTTGCATTGATGCGATTGGATTTGTTTTTCCTAATTTCAGTTGAGTTCGGCACTTACGTTGTCGTTGCTCGACTGTTTAGTTCCGTGGCCATTTGCTTGTTTCAACTGTAGATTCTATGTGCAGTTGTTTCTTGCTTTACTTTGATATTTGCAGTTTTCCCTGTTTGGTATTTGTATCTATACATTGAGTTGAATCCAGCTCAAATGCTTGGGTTTGACCTTGTGCTCGTTTGTGAACTTCCATTGAGCTTTTAGGTACATCATCACTATAGTGGCGAGGCAGTGCACGCGAGCGTGAACTGCAGCCACACAGTTTTAACGTTTTATATGTGGCGAGGCAGTGCACGCGTGCGTGTACTGCAGCCAATGGGTTTGGATGTTTTTAAGTAACTTTTCAATTATTTGATTTGATTTGATTTAATTTGATGATTTTAATGTTAATTGCCGTTTAGGCAATTCTGATGTTTTTTTTTTCTAAATTATCTTCATCAATAATCCCTTTATCTTTCTGCGTTGATAATTTGAAACTACTGATTTATTGTTTAACACTGATAAGTGTTATATTTACCGTTATCCGATTTCTTGTTAAAGGATCGGATAGGTGAATTCATATTTGACTGTCGTCTAATTGTCAATTGATTATTACTGCCTTTATGTACTAATAACTGAGTTTGAATTAGACTGATCCGTGTATTATTTTCTTTTGAATGTAATACTCGGGTCAGACCGAGTAATTTTACAGCTTGAAGATTTTCAGGCCGCGAAGTTAGAGAGAGTTGGGGAAATTGCTCCACTTTAGCCTTTTCGAAGAATCTTTGTACTTAAAAGAAATATTCCGCTGTATAAAAATTTAATGCATTGTACAAACTCTGATATATGCATAAAAAAAATTCATTTATGTAAAATATTATGATTATTCTGTGATTCTGTGGCTGATTCTGTTTAAACTCTATAAAGTGAATAACAATCCGTCATTTTGAACATCTCAAGTTGGTTTAATTACCGACTAGGGGCGGTCAGAGCGGCGGGTGGTTACAACGGTATTACTTGGAAAATAGTAAGATAAGGAAATCTCATGAAAGACACTTAACTAATGCTAAAGAAAAAAAGCAAAAAGGCTGAAAGTTTACAAAATAAATTAGGAAATCTATTCAATTAGCTACTAAGAAGGAAAAAAAAATTAATTCCCAAAAAGTGTTAAATTTTTGGAAAATAATTTTGACGAGCCAAGGACATGGAAAGGTTGTTGCGAAACCATGGGTCGCTATCCCTGCACCTTAAAAGCTAAAATTTATAAATAAAATTATGTGCTGCTTGTTGTTTTAAAATAAAAGAAAATGCTTTTGAAATTGAAAATTTACCGTGTAATAGGACAAAGTCCATTATAAACAGTAAACTACTATCTAAATCTTGATCGAGTAGGATGTGGCATAATTTGTTTTGAAAAGAAAAAGGATATAGATATGCTTTTGGAATTTTTTGTTCAAAATTCTTTGATTTTTAAAAATAAAACGCTTTTATGAAAGATTTTGAAAAATAAATTTTAAATTTTTTCCAAATATTTCAAATTTTAATTAAAAAAGACTTTGAATGGAAAACGTGGAGAACTTTTTATTTTTGAAATGCCATATGCTTAGCATAGAGAAATAGTCGAGTGTTAGCAAGTATGAATTTTAATGTGCGGCAGAAGCGACAGTAAAATAAAAAATAGTTAGCAACGAGGGAAAAAAGCTATTTAGCTATGGATCTCTTTTTCCATACCTTGTCGGTAGGTGAACAAAACCAGTTTTAAAATAATTATGCTTTAGAAATCTAAAGATTTAAAATAAATATTTTGTGTATGCAGACTGTACTTGGAAAAGTTGAAAAAAGAATCTAGGCATAAGAGAAGGTTACAAGGTATGGTGGAAAAAGAGGTATACAACAGAAGGATGGAAATATGTAATTCTCCATCTAAACCCTTTTTCAACATAATGAATATAAGTTTAGAAACTGAATTTTTCAAAAATTTTGGATGTTAGAAAAGTGCGTGCTGGGTATTTAATGGTAGAGATTGGATGCAAACTTGGTTGAACTATAGTTATTGTAACGACCCTCCTTTTCGACCCTAAAAAAGTCAACACTAATATATCTACAGTATTCACGTGCGGAGCATCTAAATATCGAAAAATGGATTGTTGGGGAAAAAGAAAGAAAAGACAGAACAGAATCTCACATCGTGATGAGTAAAATATAACATCCAACAGATTTTACAAAATAAAAACTGTAATATATGTACATCGATCACATTAATCTATAATCAGTCCGGGTAGTTATAACAACACGTCCTCACAATTTCTGATAAATATAAACAACCAATGCAGCAAAAATAAAAATATACATGTCTTGGATGCCTCCATCTCATCTCCTAAAGCTCCAAAGCATCCAAACTAAAAATGTAAATATGTTGGGTCTGACCCAAGCATTATAAGAAAATAATGCCTGCATTATTCTGATAAACCAATGTGAGAAACTGACATCAAATGGATTTTAATGTTATAAAACATTTCAGTAATAAAGGTATCTTGTAAGACCACGCCGTACATAAACACAGACGGGTTTTTACCCAACGATAACCAAACCATTTCATAGAAAATCTTCTGATATTATAATAATGTCTAGGGTTTAAAATGAATATTGAATCATAGCCAAAATTGTTATATTAATTAAATTCTAGCATAATAGGTATACGACTAAGTCCGAAAGGCACTTATTGAAGAATGGATTCCATCAATGACAAGGCATTGGGTACTGACGTACGCGTAAATGTG
The DNA here is from genome assembly GCA_030765085.1 of Allium cepa. Taxonomy (NCBI): domain Eukaryota; kingdom Viridiplantae; phylum Streptophyta; class Magnoliopsida; order Asparagales; family Amaryllidaceae; genus Allium; species Allium cepa. The sequence goes on along the minus strand of CM060938.1, from coordinate 394,593,795 downwards.
CATGTTTTTACTTCCATATTTAATCTAATTTATTTATATAAATGAGAATATAGAGTGTTTTAACATATTTAAACCAATATTCAAATTATTTTCAAATCGTGCAAAACAATTAACTGATAAGTAATTCATAAGTTCTGTTAATGGCGTCCTGGCTTCCAGGTTTCTTCGTTTCTCATGACTGCTGACCTACCGTACCTTCATGTCCAAGACTACTTCTCCAACTTCTCCTCTCTCGACTACACGTTCTGGCCGCTGCTATTCTGCTATGTCAACCAATGATGTCAATCTCCCTAACATCCTCTCGTCCAACGAATTTCCCCCGCTACGTGCATCCATATCGGCACAACCGGTTCCGCGTTCGAATTTGTTTGATGTGCCTGTGAACGACGCCTGCGTTTTACCTTCGTCCGACTCGGCTGCTGGTAATTTGGGTGTTCTGTGTACCAATTCCGGTAGCTTGGTGGTTGCGCAAGTATCTGGTACTGCGTTTGTTGCGTGTGATAATGGGGATCTGATGGCCGATAGTGTTATTTTGTCCAAAAATTTGGAGTCTGATATATGCACGTCTAATGCTTGTGATAATGCACCTGTGGGCCTTGGTTCCAGATCTCCTGACAATTTGTTAGCCCCTGTGTCCGATGCTACTCCTAGTCTGGTTAACGTTGGTCTTGATCCTCCTTTGGCTGAGCATTCTATTCCGGCCGAAATATTACATTCTGTTACCTCTCCCCTTATTGCACAACATTCCAACCCTGTGGCCACTTTTGCTAATGTGAGTTGCCCTGCTGTGTCATGCCACACAGTTCCCAAATCTTGGTCATCACTTTTTTCTTCCTTGCCGTGTAATGCGGGTGTTTATAAGCCAGTTAAGTTTGACATTGTTGAGGATAACGGTGTGATGATCCCTCCCCCATGTGTTATGCAAGCAGGAATGGACTTTTGGTCAGGATACGTAGTTGGATTCTTTTTGGACCCTAATCATCGTCTTCAGAATGTGGCTGCTGTTTGTCGTAGGGCCTGGAGACTTCAGGGTGGGCTTAAAGTTAAGTTAGTTGATTCCTTGTACTACCTATTGTTCACCTCCTCTGAGGAACGTAGTCGTGTTCTAGAGTCTGAGCCTTCCTTCTTTGATGGACAGCCTTTTATTATTACACCATGGTCTCCGACAGTAGCTCGTGTTCGTGAGCAAGTATTTTCTATCCCTGTTTGGGTTTATTTCTCGCAAATTCCTTCGGCTTTACAACCCTTGCTTGGCTTGAATTGGCTTGCATGCAATATTGGTAAATTGAAATGTTTTGACTCTAATACTGTTGCGCGTGATAAGCTTGTTTACGCCAAGGCCCTGATTGAGATCTCTCCACTTAAGCCACTACCTTCCTCTATTCCTGTCCAGCTAGCTGTTGGTCATGTGGTGGATGTTCGCGTTCGTTATGGTTGGGTCCCTGATATCTGTTCCTCCTGTCATTCTTTTGGCCATATTGCCTCTGCTTGCATGCGTTCTGCTGTTCCTAATGCCGCTCCTAAGATTCCTCTGCCTCGGCCTCCGCTTAGAAAATGGGTACCCAAATCCTCTCTGGTTGCAACTCCCTCTAGTCCTCCCCATGCCAATGTTCGTCCTGCTTCCCCAGTTCCTGAGGTTGTACATTCAGTTCTCCCTTCTGTGCCGGTTCTCTCTCAGCCGCGAGTTGTTTGGGCTGAGACGGAACATAGTTGGGTTGAACTGCGTTCTGATATGAGATTCAACCCAGTGGATCGCACCTTTTTTAGATATGTTTCTGATGACTTATTGGACCTCCGTTGCCTTTATTATAGTATTTCTGGTGATTCCTTGGTTCTTGACATTGATGGTTTGTATGCTGAGACTAATTCTGTTCTTCTTGCCGATACTGCTTGGGATCGATCCTTTATATACTCTTCTGACATTGACATTTATGATCCTTCTCTTGCTGTTCTATTTCGCCCCTTTTTTGGTCTTCTTGGGGGTGGTACTCTGGTTTCTTCTGTGGTTTCTGAGGACGTTGGTGATTCTTCCTCTGCGGAGGAGAACTAGCCTTGTTATATATTTCTAGTAGTTGTGACATGTTGTCACACTCCTGTGCTGTATTATATTTCTCTTACATAGTAGTTAAGGTGCCTTTACCTTACTCCTGTACTTCAACCTTATTACGTTCGTAATAATAAGTGGTCGGTCCACTATAAAACCGTCGGCCTTGCCAAATTATTTTCAAATCATCATTTATTCATTTCATATAGCGGCAAAATGGTCATTTTTGTGCATATATTAATTTGAGAATATTTATTTTCACATTTTTTTTATTTGTAGGAAAATTGGATGGAATTTACAAGAGGCTTCATGGAAAATATGCATGCACAAGAGAAGATAACCAAATGAAAATGGAAATAATTCATTTCACGACAATATGGAGGACCCCACCTATTGTCCATAAAATATTCACAAGAGAAAAAGTATAAAAGAAGAGGCGAGAACATTGATAAGGATCAGAAAGCACCAGAATGTTCTATTTAAATATAACTTTCAACAAGAAGATTAAAGCGCCAGTAGCACCTTTTGAAGGGGTTGAGAGGACATTCCGATGGAGTGAGAAAAAAGCTTTCGACGAGGTCGAAGGCTTACTTCCGAAGTCAATAAGCAGAGAGCTTATGACGAAGTCGAAAGATACCATTCAAAGACAGAGAATAGCAAACTTTTAGTATTTTTCGCCAAATCATTTGTAGTGATTGATTTCATCTACATTCACTTCCACCAAAAGAATGGATAGCAAAGTCAACCCTTGCAAAAGCACATACAAGCCTTTTGAATTGGTCAAAGCCATTTGTTCTCACGAAAGAAGAAACAAGTTATTGCGTCGGTCGGATGGAAAGCTTTCGAATGGAGTCTTCGGAAGCTAATCTCTTAACAAAGTTTCAACTCATTCGATACCACCCAAGCTCATGTTTCGACAACATTAGAAGCCTGCTCCTATGTCAATTTATGCAGTGTGTTACAGCTGAAGGAAGGACTACACGTCTACTACCATAATGGCACAAGGTTCCGAAGTGGCCAAGGTAAAAGCTTTCGAAGGGGACCATTTACAATAAAGCCATATAGGTGTTTCGTCTCATTCCAAGCCCTAGGAGATCACGTTTCGACAACATTAAAAGTTAGTTTCCAGGCCAACTCACGTGGTACATAAACATCCAAGAGAAGAAAAAATATATGCACCTTTCGACGAAGTCAAAATGAGTCAAGAAGTTCCTTCCGACAAAGTCGATAGGAGTAAGGCAAGAGAACAAAACCCAGCCTTCATCGACAGTGGAATATTAACCGTAACCCTTTCGACCATGTCGAAAGCTAAGATATAGAAGACACTCACGAAAGCATCATTCAAAGTTCCTCTTCGGCAGCAGTAGAAAAGTGGCCGTGTAACCCTTTCGACTAGGTTGAAAGCTGTAAGTCAAACAATATGCACGAAAGGAAGAAAGTTTACCTTTCGAACGTGTCGAAAGCATGGAGCCGAAAGGTGCAAACCTGCACCTATAAATATGACCCCAGGGGTCATATTTGGGAGATCCGATTTCTTCCACTTCTCACTTTTTTATTTCTTAAACTTGTAAACCCTAATTCTCAAATCAGATTGGGAATTTGGTTACTTTGTACAATGGAGTTCAATAAAGAGAAGATTATGATAATAGTGTTTGCTTAGCAGCCAAGATTCCCTTATTTTAATAGTGTTTTCTTAGCAGCCAAGATTCCCTTATTTTTCATAAATACGTCAATCTGCAATGAGGCTGATCGAAAGGTCCTCCTTCGACTACATCGATACCATTAGTTCTTATACTCCGTAGATGCCTTAACTCAGATCCATAGATTACAAGAGCTACCCTTTTTGACAGTGTCAAAACCGTACCAACTCCATTATTTCCAGAAACTATTACGATCCTAACCTGAATTCTTGGGTCTATGTCGAAAGGAGGTTTCGACATCCTCAGTCAGCTCATTCGAAAGGATTTATCAGAAGTGAGTCTCTTCTTTTGACTGTGTCGAAAGGACTTAAAGTTTGGATTCTAATCATTTTTACTCATCTGAAAAGCTCAAGTAAACTTCACCCATTTGAAAGGAGGTTCAAAAGTGTTGTTCCTACCTAAACTACAAATTTAGGGTGTTGATAAGTTTTCTTGTCAACACCACCTATCCACTTACCTTGATCTTCAATTACAAGCTAATGCACATGCTAAATGGCTATTAAAGTTACATGCACATTTAAGAGGAGGATTAATTCATGCTAATGATTACTTGGTAGCCACACTTTCTAAGAGGGTAGTTTGAGTAGTTTTCAAATTATGATTAGGGTTTCAAAGCTTATATAAATATCATACATGTTCATGTAATTAATCTCTTAGCCTTTGAGCCTCCTCTTTAGTTAGTTTAGTTTTGGGTTCACAAATAAACAAAAAAAAATTCTCTGTTCTTTTTCATGGCAACATAGCTATTTTCTTCATGTAATATTCTTTTATGCAATGTTAATTCATGCTCTTTTCTATTTACAAGCCCTCTATATTTTCATGTTTGTAGTGTAGATCTTTTTATTTTTGCAAGTAGATTAGTTTTTATTTTATTTTAATTAGCTCTCTTGCTACTTTGATCTCATTTTCTTCTTGTTTTTATTTCATATTGAATGTTATATTTGTTGAAATGATAACAAATATAAGAGGCTAAATCCCTTCAATTTAGGGGTAATGAAGCTCTCTTAATCATGTAGATTCAACATTTTGATAACTTTTGATCTCTTTTTGTGCTTAATGGAAATGTGTGAATGAGTTAAACTTTGTTGTTTTAGCTTTGAATTTGACAGACTATGTTGTTAACACCAAATAGGCTATACTTAAACAAACAAAAGCACAAATTACCTCTCCATCTACATATGATTATGATAATGAAGTAAATGTTAAAATCAAAATTTGATGGTATATATTTCTATTCAATAGTTAATAGATCATGCTTAGAATATATTTTATTTTCAAGTTCGTTGTCATTTCCATGAGAGTTAAGAAGTGGTTTAGTATGTATGTTCAAGTTTGATGGTCTATATTGCGCTAATTAATAGCACAAATATTTCATACTTATGATAAACATATCAACTAAACTCACGAATGACCAAAAGAGAGATTATAATTTCATATATGTTGATTTATGTGATCTTGAGAAGGACGTTGCCTCTAAATGGCTTTCTACTCTCATATTTTTATCCACTTTTATTTTTTCGTTAGTTTCTATAGAATTTTTAGCTTCAAACAATCTCTTATCTAGTTTCCTTTTCCATTTGCATTTTTATATTTTTTTAAAAAAATTATGTGTGTGTTTGTTGTTTGATTTTTGTTTTCAATTTGTTGTGTGTTTGTTGTTCTCTTTTCATTTTGCATTTGCATCTTCATTTTTGGATGTTAGAAAAATTTCAAAACAATTTTTTCTTTACTATTTTCATTTAAAAAAAATTATTTATTATTTTCCTTTTTTTCAACAAAAAAAAATCACTATTTCAAAACAAATTTTCTTTATTATTTTTTATTTTCACTTACATTTGCATCTTTACAAACTGTGCATTTTCTATTTACATTTTAAAAATCCTCTTCATCGCGTCACACACTCACAACAGTGCACATCTCTGTGCACAGTACTGTGCACTGTCACCCTCACTACATTGCTAAAATCACTGGCATAGCACACTCCATACTAAATACTTTCAATTCACTTCATACTTCTATATACTTCATTACTGAAATCACTTCACACTTCACCACACTTCATACTGTACAAACAACCATATCACAATCATATCCCTCATACCATTCACCACCAACAAAACTGTGCACTGCACACAACAAAACTGTGCACAGATACACAGTGCACAACCGTGCACACATACAACTTGCTTCATCACTACACTTTCCTATACAACACTCCTCCGTGACCATCAAATATCAGTGCCAAAATACTGCCTGCACATAAGTGTCTCCACCTCATCGCCATTATTGTTGTTGTTATACCACTCCACCACATTTCAAAAACTCAACTCCTCCAACAAAGCAAAACAACACAATACAACCAACAACAACCCAATGCAACCCTCTGCAAACCAAATACAATAACCACCTTGACATCATCCATTAACACACCTCTGCATTCAACAACTTGCTTCACACTGCATATTACTGCCGCCTACCACACCACTGTCTCTTACTGTTCCTCTTGCCATCAAATACCCTATCTGCGTGCATATCTCCATCTACAGCCACAGCAGTGCCAAACTCCCCTTCATCTCCTTGCAGCCATACAACCTGATTGCTTTCATTCAACAATCCAACTCCTCCTCCTCGCACAACTACCAATACTTCACAACAAACTGCAACAGCAACCATACTAACACATACATCAACAGTACATTACCGCCTGTACACATTTAACACACTGCATTCAACAAACTACATTCATCACTACATATACGATTCCCCTCCCTCTAGTGCTGCTATCTTTCACCTCCGTATTTACAATTACATATACACTGCCTTAACTTCCACCTGACTGCATACATATACAAACATTGCTTCATCACCTTCAACCATTACATTCCTATGTTCCTCTGCCAAACTTCACCCCATTGCAGTTCAAACAACCATTACTGCACTCCACACCAACACTGTCAAGACATCAACACTGCTGCTTGCATATCAGCGCACACTCCTCTAACTCACTGCCACCAACCGTAAAACCACCATCTTCCTTCAAAACTGCCATCACAACCACCCTTAACTTCACGACAACAACCCATTTCAACTAAAATAGCTGCAACAACCACGGTCTTCTGTCAGCAACTCCACTTCTATGACCACATATACAACTGCTTCAGCCTCATTGCATAAAACACTTCATCACATACCTCGGACCATCAAACCATTACCTGATTGTACACCCCCACTTTCACAGCCAGGTTTCTCCAAACCACAAACATTACGTCCAAACATCACTCCTTCACCCAAAATCATCACACAACTCTCTGATTTCCCCAAAACCACAAAACATCAACCGCGGCCTCGCCAGCTCCATCTCCACAAAGCCACTGTCAAATGCCGTAAACCACTTTGCAAATCCAACCCACAACTTTGATCTTTTTCTTTTGAAACAAAGCATTTTGTTTATTTGGATTGTGAATTTTTGAAATTGCTCTGAAATTTTGAATTGAACGAGTTTTTTTTTGTTTTGGGAAGTAAGAATTAGTTTAGTATTTAGTTTTTTTTTTCTTTTTTTCTACGTGTTTGGGTTGAGCCCTAATTTGCTTAATTAAAAAAAAAGAAAAAGAAAAAAAAACAAGTTTGTTTTGATTAGTCTTCCTTAAAAAAACAAACAAACAAGAAGTATCAAATTTCACTAGTTTTAGTTTTCATTTATTTGGTTTTTCTTTACTTGCTTTGTTTTCTTCTTTGATAAACATATATAAAAAATTTAAATATATATATATATATATATACACACACACATACATATAAGTGTATATATCTTGTTTTTAGTTTCAGGTTGCATGAGAAAACTTGCTTTGCTTGCTTAAAAAAATCTCCGCTAAAATAAATAAATAAATTGCTAATAATATGCATGCTCTAGTATCGTGTTTTACTGTCTAGTTTTATTTTATCTGCATTGTTGGTTGCTTGCATTTGCATTTATATAAAAAAAATTCAAAAATTCAAAAAATTCAAGAACAAAAACAAATATCATTGTAGTTGCATTGTTAACACACGTTTAATTTCTGCTTTGCATCCATCTCATATAATTTTCCTTTTCTTAGGGTAACATCCAAATCCACATAAGGTGGGTGATTTCATCACCCCTTCCTTGGCCCATAAATTGCATTTCCTCTTATAAATTTGCTAATAATAACGGTTAGACATCATCTTAAAGGTGTCACGAGCTCACCTAGGGCTTAATTGGATATTGACAAATTATCATCTTTCGACAATTTATTTTCTTGGTGTCTAGGCTATGGCAGAGAAATAATCAGTTATAAATATTATGGTGATTCGTAAATATTACACAAATTATTTCTCTGAAGGTTCTTAAAGTTTCGACTGCATTGCTACGGTGATTCATGATGCACCATAACTCCTGTCCGTTACATAGCTGAGAACTATCTTCTTGATTTAAGACAAAGTGCGATTACACAATTTGAGTTAGGAGCTACTTAAGATAGAAAATTTGTAATTAAGCTCTTGCATTTATTTAGTTGCATTAGTTCATGCATATTTAAAAAAAAGAAAAAAATTTCAAAATCAAAAACTCAAAAAATTGTAAATATTCCTTAACTTAGTTTTTCCTTTGAAATTTTTAAATCCATAATCAAAAAAATAATTAAGTTAGCTTTTCTAGAAAAATAAAAATAAAAAAAATAATAATCTTTTCAAAAAGAAATCGAAAAAAAACAGAACAAAAATCAAATTTCCCTTTTTAAATAAATTCCTTTTGGTAAATATTTTTCCTTTTACTTTAAAAAAAATATCTTGAAAGTGTTCGAGTTTCTCTATTCACAAGATTTTTACAATAGTGGTGAAATCAATATAATCCATATAGTTTTACATCAAACCCTTGTGGATATTTTAATGACAACTATTGTACAAACAATTCGAATTCCGAACAATAAAATTTTCAAAATGATGACCAACCCTCAAATTTTGAAAATAGCATTGAAATGATTTCATATTTACTTGAACTCTTTACAAAATAAAATCAAAGGACAAACGATTTGTGTAAATCATATTTGTGTAATGATTCAAGTCAAAGTTTTCAAAGTAATCAAAATTTGAATTTACTTCAAAATTCAAATTATTTCGATTATAACCCATGCCAATTCAATTCCAAATTCCAAAATGAATTTCAAAATCGAAACGAAAATGGAAACAACTATTTAAATGATTTTGAAAATGTGAGTTGTTTCAATGATGACGAAATTTTTTGTTCTCAACCAATTCAAATCAAAAAATCACACGTTAATAATTATAAATTGGATTTTTTTAGCAATGGAAGAGATTTACAATGATCATACAGATTTGTTGTTTGAAACATATGAAACAACATGAGAAACAAAACCAGATCCCAACATGTGATGAGTAAAGTGACAATCCACCTTTTACCAAAGTTGACGATTTTCAAATAACTACTTTTGAAATTGGAAATGACAATCTTAATGAAGTTGTTGAAAATATGTTAATTGAGTTGGATTTCAATTCTTTGAGATTGTGGAACAAAATTTAAAATTCGATCTTCCTTTTTTCGATTTTGAAAATTTGAATACAACAACTTTGGATTTTGAACTTTATCATGCAATGAAGTTGTGAATAATCCAACAAAAGGAAGACGAATTTAGTGAACATGATTTCTTGGGAAGTTTTGAAAGTTAGTTGTTGAATTCTGAACGTGATGATTTAAATCACCATTTTGATTTCGAAAACAATAATTCTGACGAAGTTTTCAATGATAAGTTTGAATTTTAATTTGGTGAAAATAAGTTTGAACTTCAACCAATTATTCTATCTACCCCAAAAATCATCGAAAATAAAACAACTCATACGGTTTTTAATAAAACGACATTCGTTTTTACAAATCAACATTCAACTTTAAAATCTTTTATGGTTTGGTTTTCCATACTTAAGCTGTGTCTCTCATACTTGATGAGACAAATGAATTGGTCTTTGGAAGTTTGTTTCATTTACTCTTTGACGATATACTTTCTGATGTCGTGTAAATAATAATCTTTTCATGTAATTATATGTCATATTTTTATTTTTGTTTTATTTTTTCTCCTTTCACTTGGGTTGACTGTGGGGACATAGTCAAAATCAAGTGTAGGGCAAGTCTTATCTTTTTGTTGATTTTTCATGGTTTATTTTACATTTTCCTTCCAAAAATCAAAAAAATTACAAAAAATTCCCAAAAACAAATTTTATTTTTAATTACTTTTAAAGAAACACTAAAGGATAAATATATGGTTTTCGTTATTAAATTGAAATTTTTGAAAATTTATTTGTCTTAACAAAAATAAAAATTAAGTTTGATTACAAGTAACAATGGTTTAACAAGTATATAGGAAGGTTCATGGGTGATAATTATGATGTATATCCTAATGGAAAATCTTTATTTAAAAAAGAGGTGAATTTAAAGTAAAGGATATAACATTTTTTATCTTCTAAGTTAAATGGTGCTAAGATGATTTTACAAAACCCTCTCTTCAAAAAAATATAAAAAACAAACAGAAGAAAAATATATTTGTATATATGTATATATTTTATTAACACCTAGAGTCATGTGTATACACTTGTGTGTACACTTGCCATGGTCTGTAACCTTCTCACATATGCCCGAAAGGCAGTGCATGATCGATATATATGGCCTTAGTTTATCTGAGTTAGGTGTATGTATATAAAAATTCTTTCGTTGATAATGCCTAGAGTCGATAGGTGTTCACACTTGTGTGTTCACTCGCCACACTCTGTATTACCTTTACGTAAGCTCGAAAGGCAGTGCATGGGTGGTATATCCGGCATGGGTGGTATATCCGGCCTCAGTTTATCTGAGTTAGACATAAGTAAATATTGTTAATATCGATAAAATTTTCAAATAAGATAGAGTAAGCAATTGAAATTCAAGCACTATTTTCACTTATTTGGTTTAACTTGTTATTCAAAAGAAATGAAAATACCATTTTGATTAACTTTGATAATCAACTAAGGATATATTTCATAGTTGCACTATGTTATCAACCGAAACAACTAGCCAAACTAAAGTCTATTTGTTATGATAACTTAATTTTATTGGAAATTTTAACAAATAAAATGACTAAAATTTCATGATGATGATCAAAACTTATATTTAACTTATTCGTGTCAACTTACAGGTAAGTACTTTATTTGTAAACATTTTCAAAAACTTGCATTCATATCTTTGTAAATAAATCCTGCATTTTGAAATTTTCATTTTGCATTTGGATTTTGTAGGTAGTATCCGCTGAAAACTCTCACGAGACAACACTTGTCCTACTAGGGACACCTAGAGGTTTAACGGCTTGTTGCATACGCTTAATGCAATCGTGCTTCCTATGAAAACAGATTTATCTTAGTTTTTCTATATTCGAGGACGAATAAAAAGATATGTGTAAGGGTATTTGATGTGCACGTAAATGTGTATGTTTTTACTTCCATATTTAATCTAATTTAATTAAATAAATGAGCATATAGGGTGTCTTAACATGTTTAAATCAATATTCAAATTATTTTCAAATCATCATTTATTCATTTTCACATAGGGGCAGAATGGTCATTTTTATGCATATATTAATTTGAGAATATTTATTTCCACATTTTATTTTTATTTGTAAGAAAATCGGATGGAAATTACCAGAGGCTTCATAGAAAATATGCATGCACAAGAGAATATAATCAAATGAAGATGGAAATAATTCATTTCATGACAACATAGAGGACTTCACCTACCTACTTACCTTGATCTTCAATTAGGAGCTAATGTACATGCTAAATGGCCATTAAAGTTATATGAACATTTAAGAGGAGGATTAATTCATGTTAATAATTACTTGGTGTCACACTTCCTAAGAGGGTAGTTTGGGTCGTTTTCAAAATTATGATTAGGGTTTCAAAGCTTGTATAAATACCCCATATGTTCATATAATTAATCTCCTAGCCTTTGAGACTCCTCTTTAGTTAGTTAGTTTTAGGCTTGCAAATAAACAAAAAATTATCTTTTCTTTTTCATGGCTACTTAGCCATTTTCTCCATGTAATATTCTTTTATGCAATGTTAATTCAAGCTCTTTTCAATTTACAAGCTCTCTTTCTTTTCATGTTAGTAGTGTAGATCTTTTTATTTATGCAAGTAGATTAGTTTTTGTTTTATTTTAATTAGCTCTCTTGCTACTTTGCTATCATTTTCTTCTTGTTTTTATTTCAGTATAATGCTACGTATATTGAAATGATAATAAATACGAGAGGCTAAAACCCTTCAATTTAAGGGTAATGAAGCTCTCTTAATCTTGTGGATTCAACATTTTGATAAAAAAAATTCTCTTTTTTGCTTAGTGGAATGTGTGAATGGGTCAAATTTTGTTGTTTTAGCTTTGAATTTGATAGCCTGTGTTGTTGACACCAAATAGGCTATACTTAAACAAACAAAAACAAAAATTACATCTTCATCTACATAAGATTATGGTAATGAAGTGAATGCTAAAATCAAAATTTGATGGTCTATATTTCTAATCAATAGTTAATAGATGATGTTTAGAATATATTTTATTTTCAAGTCTGTTGTCATTTTCATGAGAGTTAAGAAGTGGTTTAGTGGATAAGTTAAAGTTTGATGGTTTATATTGGGTTAATTAATAGCATAAATATTCCATACTTATGATAAACATACTAATTAAACTCACAAATGACCAAAAGAGAGATCATAATTTCATATGTGTTGATTTATGTGATCTTAAGAAGGATATTGCCTCTAAATTGCCTTCTACTCTCATACTTTTATCCACTTTTAATTTTTTATTAGTTTCTACTAAGTTTTAGCTTCAAACAATCTCAAATCTTGGTTTAATTTGACTGAAAAGAATTTTAAAATCTAAACAATTCTCTGCGAATCGACCCGTACTCGCCACGTACTAAAATTGTACGCCGTGCGCTTGCAGTTAACTTTAATTTAAAATTTTCGACTATTTCTCTAATCCGATAGAAAGGTGGCCGTTAAATAGGTACCTCCTGTCATAATACACCTCTAGATAAAATATATCTAGGGCACGCATGGACCCTCTACATGGCAAGATCGGCATACCCCTTACCAGATAGTATCGAATATTTTATCACTTCGGTTGTTTTGAAACCTTTCTAGAGAGCTCTCATGCACATCTAAATCGATAAATAATAATGTAGAAAGCATGATGACAATGTCCTAATGGACGCGACCTACATAGCCTTACGATGTATCCTCTATTTTAGTCATTCTTGGTTGATGAGGCTTGAGGCTACATTTTACCTTTTTAGAAAATCCCAATTGGACTGCTAAAGCTACCCTCCAAGCAATAATGCAATGCTTGCATTCATCCATATAAGTTGTTCAGGATATGAACAAACCAAATACACTACCTCTACTTCATCTATTTTGGAATCACCCACGGGATTAGCAAGTGGCCCTTGCACTTTAAAGAACTACATCTTCGATCATCTTCGAGATATCTCTAATTCGGACGTTTATGCCGATTCGAAGTGGTTTTTGGATACCTCATGTTTATCCGATCATGGTCTTTCCAAACGGACAAACATTTGTTTTAAAAACTGGCCAACATTTGATAGTCGATTATTTAACTGTCAAATAAAAAACAATTCAATTAGAGATTTAACTACGCATGGTTAAGCATAAAGCAACCACTAATGTGACGACCTTCAAATCCATACCCTTTGAATCGATAATAAACCACACATGTCCGACCCAAAAATCATAGACTGACAGAAAGTCAAGAGAAAGAAAAGAAAAGATAAGAAGAGAAGAGAAGAAAGAGAGAAGAGAGAACCAACCAAAACAATACAGAATCTCACATCGTAGCGGAAAACATATAATATCATATTAATGATCTTTACAAAACAGAAACTGTATATACATACATCAATCAGAGTTCAACAATCAATCACTAATTATCAGCCTGGACAATTATAATAACCTGTCCTCACAATGCGGATAATATACAACAACAACAACAATGCATAAATCGGGTAATCAAAATAGATACGTTTATACGAAAATAAAGATCTCCAGCTCTCCTGCTGAAGCTCTAAAAGCACCAAATCTGAACTTATAAATATACTCAATTTGACGTAGGCATTGAAAGGAAAGAACGCTCGGATCGGTCTGGTAAACCAACATGAGAAACACACTCAACTGAATATTAAATTAACATACTTTTCCTTCACCAAAATAGAAGTATCTCGTAAGACACGCCCACACATAAATACGATCATGTTTTTACCTTACGATAACTAAAACATTTCATATCAAATCATCTTATATTATACTAGTGTCTAGTAAACAAATAATATTAATCATAGCCGAAATTGTTACATTGATTAAATTCCAGCATATAGGCCAAAATGGTTAATACAATCAAATTGGCAGGCACGTAGTGGAATTTGGACTTCCATACAAATGACCAGGTGAAGGGACTACCTTCCGGCAGTACATCTCTAGAGGAATGTATTGAGAAACCATCATAAAGTTCCACTACCAACACAAGACCGGCCTAACTTTATAACTAGATAGTACCAAATATGTCATCCTTCAGTCGTTACCGACCTTTTCTGAGGGCCCTCATAGCAAACAAACCACAATAATTAGATACACGACGTCATAGTGTAAAGATACATCTAAAAGAGGATGATTATATCCTACTTTGAAGCGACACACTTAACCATGCTGCATCTAACCATGTTTCGGTCATTTTCGGTTGATGAGGTCTGAGGTAATGATTACTTTTCACATATCACATATTACGTATCAAATCACTTAGAACGCCACACGGCCATTTCCGTTGACTACTAATTACTTTCCACAAAAATACAACCCTTAAGCTCATACGTCTCAAGGAGGGTGTCAAGCTAAGAGAAGTTGCCTTCTCCTCCACCACTGATGTGCGTTTGTAAAAACCGATGTACGTAATCTTTAGAAGTGCAATATCAGACAAACATCCATAGAAGTTGTCCAGGAATAGGACAAACTGAAGGTACTTTCCTACCACTTCCTATCGTAAAATCCTTAGGATTAGTAGCGAATAGTCCTTGCATTGGATATTTCATAACGAAGAGACTACTGCTACTGGATGTATATTGGGATTTTAACCCCAAACGATCAACAAGCAGTCCTCCATCATGGACATCCTGAATATCAATATCATCACAACCAACATGCATAATTGTCGCATAAATGTTGATCCGAAGTGGTATTCCGATAAATTTGATCCCGATCTCTTCGCACCAACAACGCAAAAACGTTTCTCAACCTCACACAGAAACTAAGTCTCATAGTGTAACGATCTGGAATTTTCGGGATCGAAATTTCCGGGGTAACGACCCAACTTCCAAACTCCAGGAAGTCGCATCGCTAAGAAGAAAGAAAGGGATAGAAAAGAGAAAAGAAATGAAAGAAAGAAACAGACAACATCAGAATCTCACAGCGGAATCGAATAAATTATAATATATCACATAAAACTTTATATAGTATCATATACATCAAAGTTAAACAGCTAATACAACACAAACTAGACAGTTATAAACATTTGTCTTGCAATTACAATCCAAGTACATCAGAGAAAAACAAATACAACTCAAACACAGCGGAACCACTAAATATATCTACACGCTGAAGCCTCCTGCTCCATTATCTCCTCCAGAACTTGTCAAAGTAATCCTGAAACACTTGACTACTCATACATAATATGAGTACCCAAGAGTTTAATAAAACAGAAAATAAACACTCAGGTCAAACAGGGGTCTGGTGTGAGTAAACGGGGATAAAAGTTGCTTAACTTTATAAAATCCTTTGAAAACAAAAGGTATCACGTAAGACTTCCCACACATAAACATGGAAAAGTTTTTACCTTACGCTAACCAAAGCATTTGATAGGAAATCCAGTGATATTATAATAGTGTCTAGGGTTTTCAAGTAAATATGAAATAGCCGAAATTGTTACATTTATTAAATTCCAGCTACATAGGTATACAAACAAAACCGTAGGGTCTCGTAGGGAAAATTGGGTTTCCATCAATGGCAGGGCTACTGGGGTACCGCCCGTCACAGTACGTGGCCAGATCACCGTACCGAGGAGCCACCCTAACTCCCCTGCAACACAAGCCGGAACCATTCCTTACTGAACATTTCCGAACAAGACCACCCCGCAGATTGGTCGTCACCAACTGCCACACAGCCGAAATATAAAGGGACCTCTAGACAGGAGTAAATCTTGCTCTCCAGTGGGAGCTACCCACGAAGCTTTGCTGCACCTCCCCTGTTTTAGCCATTCCTGGTTGATGAGGCTTGAGGTTACGATTACCTTTATAGGACATATAAATCTTAGAATGCTCATTGTCCACCCGACGATGTTCTGAAAGCATTCAATCCATACAAGTTCGTTCCGGGTTCGAACAAAACCGAAGGCACTATCTCGTTGCACTCGTATTGGAATCACCCTCAGAGTTAACGACGATAACCCTTGAACTCTAAATCACCATCTCGAATCTATAAGCACTATTTCGTCAACTCATTACGGAATCACCCACAGAGTTATACTGACGTATAGCCCTTACACATCGAGTCTTCACTTGCTCCACTTGGATTAACGACCAACGTTTAATTAAATTAATTTCATTTATTAATTAATCTATTTATTAATCACTTTGATTAATATCCAATTAAGTAATTAACTATCTTTAATTACTTATTTATAAATTAATTAACCAATAATTAATCATTAATTAATTTCTTAATTAATTACAAAAGTAATTATCTAAATTACTAATTACATTCTAGAAATTATCAATATTACTTCTCTAAGTAATCCTGCTTAACATCTATTAATTAATTAACCCAGTTAATTAATTATCCACTAAGTATTCAACCTGATTAAATACTTTGATTAATCATTCACTAATTACAATAAGTAATTAGTCTTTAATTAATTTTCTTCTCTAATTAATTTAAAATGAATTAAATTAATTACTCATTTAAATCCTGCTTAACATCCATTAATTAACTCAGTTAATTAATTATTCACTGAGTATTTAACTTGATTAAAAAACTTGATTAATCATTCACTAATTACAATAAGTAATTAGTCTTTAATTAATTTCACAAATTAATTAACCATAATCATAAGTAATTAACATTTAATTACTCATTAATTAATTAATTATAATTAATTATATTTGTCCTTAATTAATTACAATTAATTAATCACTTAATTAATTATTTATTACTTAATCAAACAATCCTTAATTACATCATTAATTATAATAATTAATGATCTCTAATATTTAAATAAATTATTTAATTAAAATTAATTACATTTAGTAATTAATCTAATTATAATCACCTTGATAAATATTCAATTTAGTAATTAACTATCTTTAATTACTTATTTATAAATTAATTAACCAATAACTAATCATTAATTAATTCTTTAATTAATTACAAAAGTAATTATCCAAATTACTAATTACATTCCAGTAATTATCAGTATTACTTCTCTAAGTAATCCTGTTCCATTAATTACATTAAGTAATTACTTCCATTAAATCATCAAATGATTTACTTAAATTAATTAAACTAAATTAATTAACTTAAATAAATCACATATCCAAATTAATTACAATAAGTAATTAATTCCTTAATTACTTTAACAAATTACAATTAATTAGATTCAATTAATCAATCTAGTTAATTATCAAAATTTATTACATTAATTAATTATTAAATTATCCATAGATAATTATTTTTATTTATTAACAACATTTTCAATAACTATATACTTAAGAAAATTTGAATTAGATTAATTATTAATAAATCATTTCTAATTAATAAATTAATCTAAACCATTATTTAAAACCAAATAATTAAGTAAATCCTTAATTATTTTAATTATTTTTCAAAATAATTTAATTACTTATTAAATGACTTATTTATATTCAGAATATATTAAAAAAAATATTTTTTATTTTAAATTCAAATTCCATTTAAAAATTTAATATTTAAAATGTTTAACTATTTAAACATTGATCCAAATTAAAATAAGTAAAATTCTTAAAATAAAATGAATGTTTAAAGAACATTCGTTACTTAAATATAAAGAAAGATTTAAAACAAATTTACTTGATTAAAATAAATTAAGCTTTGAAAAATAAATTGATTATTTCAACTTTCAAACTTAAAATTAACACTTCATATTTTAATTCAATGCTAAAGGAACTAAATTATTTCAAGTTTTAAATGTGTTTTGAAATCAAATTAAAAACAGTTTTCAAATTTACTTTGAAAACCAGTTTTGATTTCAAACAGTTTATAAATTTAAAGAAAACAATGAAATGAACATATTTAAATGTTTGAAAGAATTTGATTTCAAATAAGATTTAAAAACTTGAAATAATTTAGTTCCTTTAGTATTGAATTAAAATATGAAGTGTTAATTTTAAGTTTGAAAGTTGAAATGATCAATTTATTTTTCAAAGCTTAATTTATTTTAATCAAGTAAATTTGTTTTAAATCTTTCTTTATATTTAAGTAATGAATGTTCTTTAAACATTCATTTTATTTTAAGAATTTTACTTATTTTAATTTGGATCAATGTTTAAATAGTTAAACATTTTAAATATTAAATTTTTAAATGGAATTTGAATTTAAAATTAAATTTTTTTTTTTAATATATTTTGAATATAAATGAGTCATTTAATAAGTAATTAAATTATTTTGAAAAATAATTAAAATAATTAAGGATTTACTTAATTATTTGGTTTTAAATAATGGTTTAGATTAATTTATTAATTAGAAATAATTTATTAATAATTAATCTAATTCAAATTTTCTTAAGTATATAGTTATTGAAAATGTTGTTAATAAATAAAAGTAATTATCTAAGGATAATTTAATAATTAATTAATGTAATTAATTTTGATAATTAACTAGATTGATTAATTGAATCTAATTAATTGCAATTTGTTAAAGTAATTAAGGAATTAATTACTTATTGTAATTAATTTGGATATGTGATTTATTTAAGTTAATTAATTTAGTTTAATTAATTTAAGTAAATCATTTGATGATTTAATGGAAGTAATTACTTAATGTAATTAATGGAACATGATTACTTAGAGAAGTAATACCGATAATTACTGGAATGTAATTAGCAATTTGGATAATTACTTTTGTAATTAATTAATGATTAATTATTGGTTAATTAATTTATAAATAAGTAATTAAAGATAGTTAATTACTAAATTGAATATTTATCAAGGTGATTAATAATTAGATTAATTACTAAATGTAATTAATTTTAATTAAATAATTTATTTAAATATTAGAGATCATTAATTATTATAATTAATGATGTAATTAAGGATTGTTTGATTAAGTAATAATTAATTAATTTAGTGATTAATTAATTGTAATTAATCAAGGACAAATATAATTAATTATAATTAATTAATTAATGAGTAATTAAATGTTAATTACTTATGATTAAGGTTAATTAATTTGTGAAATTAATTAAGGACTAATTACTTATTGTAATTAGTGAATGATTAATCAAGTTGTTTAATCAAGTTAAATACTTAGTGAATAATTAATTAATTGGGTTAATTAATGGATGTTAAGCAGGATTTAAATGAGTAATTAATTTAATTTATTTTAAATTAATTAGAGAAGGTTGTAACTGATACCACAATGTGACGACCCAACTTCCAAACTCCAGGAAGTCGCGTCGTTAAGAAGAAAGAAAGGGATAGAAAAGATAAAAGAAAGGAAAGAAAGAACAGACAACATCAGAATCTCACAGCGGAATCGAATAAATTATAATATATCATATAAAACTTTACATAGTATCATATACATCAGAGTTATATAGCTAAAACAACACAAACTAAACAGTTATAAGCTTCTGTCTAGCAATTACAATTCAAGTATATCAGAGAAAACAGATACAACTCAAAACACAGCGGAACCACTACATATATCTACACGCTGAAGCCTCCTGCTCCATTATCTCCTCCAGAACTTGTCAAAGCAATCCTGAATCACTTGACTACTCATACGTGATATGAGTACCCAAGAGTTTAATAAAACAGAAAATAAACACTCAGGTCAGACAGGGGTCTGGTGTGAGTAAACGGGGATAAAAGTTGCTTAAGTTTAGAAAATCCTTTGAAAACAAAAGGTATCACGTAAGACTTCCCACACATAAACATGGAAAAGTTTTTACCTTACGCTAACCAAAACATTTGATAGGAAATCCAGTGATATTATAATAGTGTCTAGGGTTTTCAAAATAAAATACAGAAATAGCTGGAATGCTTACATCTCACGTTCCAACATAGTTGGGCAATCGCATCTCTCCTTTTCCTCCTCCTCCGTTGTTGTTGTTGAGAGAGATATCTCTCTCTTTTCCTCCTCCTCCGTTGTTGTTGTTGAGAGAGATCGTACCGAGGAGTACTCCCACTCCCCTGCAACACAAAGCCGGAACCATTCCTTACTAAACAGTTCCAAACAAGACCACCCCGTAGATTGGCCGTCGCCAACTGCCACACAACCGAATATAAAGGGACCTCTAGACATGGATAAATCTTGCTCTCCAGTGGGTGCTACCCACGAAGCTTTGCTGCACCCCCATGTTTTAGCCATTCACGGTTGATGAGCCTTGAGGTTACGATTACCTTTATAGGACATATCAATCTTAGAATGCTCATCGTCCACCTGACGATGTTCTGAAAGCATTCAATCCGTACAAGTTCGTTCCGGGTTCGAACAAAACCGAAGGCATTATCTCATTACACTCGTATTAGAATCACTCTCAGAGTTAACGACGATAACCCTTGCACTCTAAATCTCCATCTCGAACTTATAAGTACTATTCCGTCAAACTCATTACGGAATCACCCACAGAGTTATACTGACGTATAGCCCTTACACCTCGAGTCTTCACTTGCTCCATTTGGATTAACGACCTAACGTTTAATTGGAATCGATGTGGTTTTCGGAATTCCAAATATGGAAACCCGATCCCGGTCTCATCGAAACCAAACGCCATCTTAATGTCCAAGTTATACTTAAGGGTTTTAAACAATTAACTCATTACATTATTATCTAATTCACACAGATAGATAAACTATATCTCACAATAGATAATCACATTCATATCATAAACAGACAATCTGTATTATCCATAAACAGATAATCATCACAACCAAATAATCCATCACAAACTATCATACTTAAACCAAACATTTATATCATATAGATACAATTCATCTCATTTCTGAGATCACAACCATTCAATCAATAACATCCATAAGCAATGATTTATTAACCATCAGTTATAATTAATTTAAAATGAATTAATTAATTACAACCATCTCTAATTAATTTAAAATAAATTTAATTAATTAAACTTCTATAAATCCTGCTTAACATCCATAAATTAATTAACCCAGTTAATTAATCAATCACTAAGTATTTAACTTGATTAAACAACTTTGATTAATCATCCTCTAATTACAATAAGTAATTAGTCTTTAATTAATTTTATAAATTAATTAACCTTAATCATAAGTAATTAACATTTAATTACTCATTTATTAATTAATTATAATTAATTATATTTATTCTTAATTAATTACAATTAATTAATCACTTATTTAATTATTACTTAATTAAACAATCCTTAATTACATCATTAATTATAATATTAATGATCTCTAATATTTAAATAAATTACTTAATTAAAATTAATTACATTTAGTAATTAATCTAGTTATTAATTACCTTGATTAATATTAAATTAAGTAATTAACTATCTTTAATTACTCATTTATAAATTAATTGGCAAATCATCAATCATTAATTAATTCCTTAATTAATTACAAAAGTAATTATCCAAATTACTAATTACATTCCAGTAATTATCATTATTACTTCTCTAAGTAATCCTGCTCTATTAATTACATTTAGTAATTACACTCTTTAAATCATCAAATGATTTATTAAAATTAATTAAACTAAATTAATTAACTTAAATAAATCACAATATTAAAATTAATTACAATAAGTAATTAATTCCTTAATTGCTTTAACAATTAATTATACTTAACATATTACAATTATTTATATTCAATTAATTAATCTAGTTAATTATCAAAATTAATTACACTAATTAATTACTAAATTATCCCTAGATAATTATCACCAATTATTAATTAACAATATTTCAATAATTACATACTTAAGGAAATTTAAATTAGATTAATAAATCATTTATAATTAATATTAATCTAAACCATTATTTAAAAATCAATTAATTAAGTAAATCCTTTATTATCTTAAATATTTTTCAAAATAATTTAATTACTAATCAAATAACTCATTTACATTCAAAATAAATTAAAACAATATATTTCTAAATTTAAATTCAAATTCCATTTAAAAATTTAATATTTAAAATGTTTAACTATTTAAACATTAATCTAAATTTAAAATAATTACAAACCTTAAAATAAAAAGAATGTTTAAGAACATTACTTAGATATAAAAGAGAAGTTTAGAACAAAATTACTTGATTAAAATAAATCAAGCTTGAGAATAGATTGATTACTTAACTTCAATTTTAAATTAACACTTCATATTTCAAACATTAAAAGAAATAATTTTTCTAAGTTTAAACCTTATTTGAAATCAAATTTCATTTCCAAATTCACTTTTAAAAACATTTGAATATGTTCATCACTTTTTTTTTATATTTACAAACTGTTTGAAATCAAACTGGTTTTCAAAGTAAACTTGAAAACAGTTTTTAACTTGATTTCAAACAAATTTAAATCTTGCTTAAACATTTAAATTTGACAAAAATTTAAAAAATAACAAAAACTTATTTGAATCAAAAATCTGGTTTTAAGAGCAACCTAAAAACTGTTTTAATTCAAAACTGGTTTCTAAAGAACTTGAGAACAAATTTTTAATCTGAATTCAAAAACAAATTTAAGTTTTGCTTAAACATTTAAATCTGTTCATACTTTCAAACTTACAAAAACTATTTTAAATCTAATTTTGGTTTTTAAAAGGTAAACCTAAAACTGTGTTTTAAACTTAATTTAAAACTGAATTTAAATCTTGTTTAAATTTAAGATTTTCATTTTTAAAACTTTGGGTTTCAAACTTTATTTGAATTCAGTTTCAAGTTACACTTGAATCAAACTTCAACTTAAAAAAAATGAATTTCATTCAAAAATCTAAAAACTGCAAAACTTTCTAGATTAAAACCTGAAACTGTTTTAAACTCTTGATTTAAAACAGAATTTAAAACTTGTTTAAATTTAAGATGTTTGTTTTTTTTTTAAAAAAAAACTTAGAATTCAAACTGCATTTGAATTCTGATCCACAAAACTCTTCGGACGGTCTCGAGCTGCCTACATCCTACCTGATCAGCTCAATCCTTGCTGATGTCTCGAGAAACAAACTAGTCCAAACCCAATTATCTAAACCTAAATTAATTACACTAAGTAATTAATTAATAATCACTTACTTAAGTAATTATTCAACATACAAATTACATATTAATTACACTAAGTAATTTTATTATGAATTACTTATCCTAAGTAATTAAACACACTAATAATAATTACACAAAGTAATTAATTCCAAAAACTCCTCCATCATTCAAGTATCCTTCAATTAAAATTACATCAAGTAATTTATCTTCTTAATTACTTCACTAAGTAATTATTCCTTTTTAATTACATTGGTAATTATTTCTCAAATCATCCAGTGACTAAATTAAATTAATTAAACTTAATTAATTAACTTAATTAATCAACAACTTAATTAATTACAATCAGTAATTAATTTTTCTTAATTACTTTCATTAAGTAATTATACTTAAATAATTCTCAAATGATTATCTTTAAATTAATTAATACAATTAATCATTAAAATTAATCACATTAATTAATTATAAAATAATATTAAGTTAATGACCTATAACAAATTCTTTAATTACTTCTCCAAAGTAATTAACTGAATAAATAAATATTAATTCTTAATTTATTTAAAAACTCATTAATTAATTTCTAATTTTAAAATTAATCAAGTGATAATTAAACTTAATTAATTATTAATTACTTGATTAATAATTTCAATTCATTAATTAAATTAATCAAATCTTATTTAAATTAATTTCTAAATCATACTTCAATCAAATTTAATTAACTTACTTAAACTTTTAATTAATTAAATAAACCCTTAATTATTTAATTAATTAACCCAATTATTAATTGATTAAATTAATTAATTAAAATCTTAATTACCTTGATCAGATAATTAAGTTTCAAACAATAAAAATCATTAATCTCATTAATGATTAAATTATCATCAGTAAATAATTTAATTAAAGTAATCTAAACAGAATATCAGATTACTTCCAAATGAAACAACCCGACTTCCTATCTCCAGGAAATCGCATCATCTTGAAGAAAGAAAGGGATAGAAGAAGAAAAGAAAGAGAAAGAAGAAAGACAACAACATCAGAGAACTCACGGCAGAACGAATAAAATATAATATAACACATAAAATATTACACAGTATCATAATACATCAGAGTTCACAACTATACAACACATATTAGGCAGTTATAAACATCTGTCTAATTCATACAACTCAAGTATATAAGACACAGATACCAACCAAACACAGCAGAACCAATATATATAACTATATGTGGAAGCCTTCTGCTTCATTTCTCCTCCAGTATTCGTCAAGAAAACCTGAATCACTTGACTACTCATACATAATATGAGTACCCAAGAGTTTAATAAAACAGAAAATAAACACTCGGGTCAGACAGGGGTCTGGTGTGAGTAAACGGGTTAAAATTGCTTAACTTTAGAAAACCTTTGAAAAGAAAGGGTATCACGTAAGACTTCCCACACATAAACATGGAAAAGTTTTTACCTTACGCTAACCAAAACATTTGATAGGAAATCCAGTGATATTATAATAGTGTCTAGGGTTTTCAAGTAAATAAGAAATAGCCGAAATTGTTACATCTATTAAATTCCAGCTACTAGCCACAAAAGTGGGTAATACAATCAAAACCGTAGGGTCTCGTAGGAAGAATGGTTTTCCATCAATGGCAGGGCTACTGGGGTACCGCCCGTCACAGTACGTGGCCTAGATCAACGTACCGAGAAGCCACCCTAACTCCCCTGCAACACAAGGCCGGGACCATTCCTTACTGAACAGTCCCGAACAAGACAACCCGGCGGTTGTCCGGAATTCAACCTCCCCACACAGCCGAATAAAAAGGGACTTCTAGACAGGGGTAAATCTTGCTCTCCAGTGGGAGCTACCCACGAAGCCTTGCTGCATCTCCCCTGTTTAAGCCATTCCCGGTTGATGAGGCTTGAGGCTGCGATTACCTTTATAGAACACATCTATCTTAGAATGCTCATCGTCCGCCTGACGATGGTTTGAAAGCATTCAATCCATACAAGTTCATTCCGGGTTCGAACGAAACCGAAGGCACTATCTCGTTGCACTCATTTTGGAATCACCCTCAGAGTCAACGACCATAGCCCTTGCACTCTAAATCTCCATCTCGAATCTATAAGTACTATTCCGTCAAACTCATTACGGAATCACCCACAGAGTTATACTGACGTATAGCCCTTACACCTTGAGTCTTCACTTGCTCCACTTGGATTAACGACCTAACATTTAATTGGAATCGATGTGGTTTTCGGAATCCAAATATGGAAACCCGATCCCGGTCTCATCGAATCCAAATGCCATTTTAATGTCCAAGTTGTACTTAAGGGTTTAATAATTAAACTTATATTTAGGATGATATAACATATAGACGAATAACATTATCACAATAGATAATTCATATCAATATTCATCTTCACAAAGCAGCATATCACAAATATCATAGTCATCCAAATCATCCAGTATCAACCAATCACCCAATATCAATCATCCAATATCATTCAACATCCAATATCAACCATTCAATATTAATCAATCACCCATAGCAGAATTGATTAACTCTTAATCAATTTAATTAACCTCTAATTAAATTAATTACTATCCTTTAATCATTTGGATTATCCTAACTCCAACTGAACTACAGATTCAACAATCAACAATGAATCATACACATACTCCCTCAGAGGTACGTGAAATAAAATGAACTCCAGCTATCCAAACTGGCAATTCAATCTCATAGACAACAAATCTTATCTTATCAGAACACAGATAAGAAATCTCAAATGCCATAGCACTAACCAACCAATCTTACTCAATTTCTTCTCTCTTAACCAGAGAAATCTTAACAACAACGAAGTCTCCAACTTCGAATTCAAAACTCCTTATCTCATATCTGTATAACTCGACAGACAATCCAGGGCTGCCAATCTCTTCTTGATCAGCTCAACCTATGCAGATACTTACAGAAACAACTAGACCAAAGCAAACTAGCCTCTGGATCCTACTCATCAGAAAAGTCTTCCAAAATCCGTCGAAATCCAGAACACAAACTCTACTACTCAAGCAGTAGCAAACAGAACTTGCTTCTTCCTTGCACAACAGCTACCTTGCTTCCGCTGCACAACTCTGATTCTGAAATAGAGGAGAATACTGTTGATGAACACAAGTACAAATTTATCCAATATATGAGAAACCTTGTTCATCAAATCCATATAACCTTGGTGACACATCCGACTCGGTCACACAACCTTACACAGAATCCAATTCAAAAGCTAGATCTAACCAAATCCAAATTCCAAAAATAAATTCTTGAACTGCTGCACCAATCTAAGTGGAATTGTAATTAAAGTTGAATAATTTTAATTTAAAATGGAGTTTGAATTGAATTTGGGAGGAAATCAAGAATAATTCAACTTGATTTAGAAATGGAGTTTGAAATTGGAATTAATTTAAACTGGAGTTGAAATGAATTGAAATAGGAACTAGTTCAATTGAAATTTATTTGAATTAGTAGAATTTGAGATCAAGGTGGAATAAAGTTAAATTTGGAAAGAAACTAAGATTAATTCAACTTGAATCAGGGGTTGAATCAATTTCAACGGAAATTGAGGTTATTTAAATTGAAATTGGGTCAATTTAAATGGAAGTGGAAATTTAAATTGAATTGATGGGAATGGAGATTGGGAAGTGAGCAGTTTTGACTCTGGACTATTTTTAATATAAATTGTTTTAATATAAACCCATTTTTTCCAAGTTATTCATTATATATACAACCTTTCTTTTAAAAGCCAAATTATCTTATACTTGTTTTACAATTATTTTTAAAACTATTTAACAATTTTCCAACTGTTTTATAAATTAATTACTATATTTCAACTGTTTTACAAAACTAATTACTATCTTACTATTATTTTGCGAATATCTAAAATTTCTATAATTATTTTAATTTTTTTCTAACTATTTTACAAAACTAGTAATTATTTTCCAACTACTTATCTATTTAAAAAAAAATTCAAACTATTTTCTAAATAAACTGGTCGGAGTTCAAACTGTTTATTGGTTAAATCTCAATCGAGATAAGAATAGAGGTGATAATCCTAATGGATTGAAGCAATTGTGAATAAGTGTTGCAATTCAATAAGTAATTTGAGATAAAAGTATTGAACTTCTAATCAATAAAAGGGCTCAGGCGATTTTTTTCTATTAATTTCAAGAATTTAATTTAATATAATTTAATAAAAAATAATAAAATAGTAAGTAATTGAACAATAATTACTTAGTTGAAGTAGTTAAAGATTAATTACTTATTGTAATTAATCAAAGGATTTACTTAATTAACTAAGGAGTTAATTCTATAAGGTAAGTAATCATCGGGTGGTTAACTACTGTTTATGATTAAATAAGTGTTACTTTGATGTAATGCTCGGGTCAGACCGAGTATTACAGATTTTCAGGTAAGAACGTTCTGGAGCTCAGGAGGCGAGCTGGATGGCAGTAACGTAGGTGTTTCGCTGTGATATTGTAGTTTATCTGGGACACGTTAGTTTTTAACTGTCCGGTATTTGTGTAATGATGTAACTCTGATGTATAAAGATATAAGTGTGATGATATAATTCTTCTTGTAAAACTATTATTTATGTGATATTATATTTTATCCGCTGCAAATGTGAGATTGTGTGTTTCTTTTATGTTCTTCTTCTTCTATCTCTTTTTCTTTTCTCTAACTATCTGGAATTTTCGGGTTCGAAATTTCCGGGGCGTTACATTGACGAGCTCGAAGTAGTTGAGGTTGGGAAAAACTCGAGAGCTTCTCGTGAGTTCACTCGGGTATGATGTTATGTTTTTCTGAGCAGAGTAGATGCAAGGTTTGTAGGAAGATAAAGCCTGCAAAATTTTTAAATCAAAGTTCTGTAACAAGAAATTAAGGGTTAAGTTGTAAACAAGTTTTCAAAACAAGTGGACTTTAATTTAATATAAACTTCAAATTCAAATGTATAAGATTGTTGATTTTAAAGTAGTTAATTAAGTTGATTTTGAATTTTGAATTCAATATATTTCAATTTAAAATATTTGATCAAGATTTAAGAAATTCAAATGAGATTGAAATATGAATGTTTCAAGTTAAAGTTACATTCAAAGAAATTATAAAGGAATGTAAATTTGATTTTAAAATTAATTAAGTAATTAATTAATTTTATTTTTTTTAAGTTTAAAGGATATGACATTTGGGTTTTCAAAGTTAAATATTACATTTAATAGTTAAAATTTTAAAATAATGACTCTTATAATAAACAATTAAATATATATATGGATATGAGTAAACTCTATAATGATTGTAAATCTTAAGTATATACATATACGAATTCAGTGTGAAAGTATAATCATTAAAATGGACAAAATTTATCTTTTCAAAAGCTAATAAATTACATGTTGTTTTTGTATTGATATATATATATATATATATATATATACATACATGTATATGTATGTTTGCATTAGGAAGTTGAATATTTGGAAGTTTGAAAGTAAGGGTATATATAACATTAACATTTACATAAGATATTTATAACATGTGTATGTATATCTATTGTGATTAGAAATTTTGTTTAAATTTAATATAAAAATTTTGGTTTCTAAATACTTAAGATCAATAATTATTAATTTTAAAAAGGGTATGATAGTTTAAAAAGGATCTAAATGAAAGAATAAAATATTTCTTTTACACTTGAAATAAACTATATTCATATAAAGACTTAATTTAAAAAAAAAGAGTTAAACATTTGTAGGGAAATAACTCATGAATTAGCATTTGTAACCAAGATTTTATGCATGGTTTACAAGTGGCATTAGTGCCTTCTAATGAAAATATATGAATTTAATGTTTAGAGAATTAGAATGCAAATCCATTTTCCACGTTCTCAGATCTACATTCTTTCTTCATCTCTCATTTGTTTTCAATGCCAAAATCAAGAGAAGTTAGAATTAAAAACAAAATCTGTAACATCCTCCTCAAACCAGAAAATAAATTGAATACCCTGTAATCCATTTTCAAGATAAAAACCAGAAAATTATTAACCATCTTCAAAAGCAAGTTCAAAGATCAAGGTCTGTTTCTATTTTTCAAATC
Source organism: Allium cepa (assembly GCA_030765085.1). Classification (NCBI taxonomy): domain Eukaryota; kingdom Viridiplantae; phylum Streptophyta; class Magnoliopsida; order Asparagales; family Amaryllidaceae; genus Allium; species Allium cepa. Next base: position 394,564,337 of record CM060938.1, on the reverse strand, counting down.
CGAGATAAAGGAAAAATATAACTTTGCAAGCAACTCCAGTTTTCTTTTAAAAAGCTAAGGCATTCATGTTTCAAACTTCAAAAGTTGTTCTTTGCAAACTGAAATCAGGGAGCATCTTCTCTGTTTCGCAAATAGGTGAGTAAACATTTTTAAAAATTTAAAATCTAGTTTAGATAAGCATCTGTTTTCTTGAGTCTGAAATGAATGAATGCTTTATTGAACAAAGATATGAAGTTATCTCTGTGTTTATAAAAGTTGTATGTGTGCATGCCTGATCATATGAAAGTATCTCTGTTCTTCACTTAGATAAGCAAAACTTCAAAATTTTATTTGTAAACTGGGTTGCATGTGATAAATATTAGGTAGTGACTTGGAATTGAGTTCATATGGATGATATTAATGTGCATGTAGATATATACAGAGTTTTATGTATATGCAGGTTGAAGTATATGCATATTATCTCTGCCATACTGTAGGATCAAGCTACAAAGGGAAATTTAATTTATCATTTGTACAATCGAATTTAGGTCCTAAAGTTATAAAGAAGTATGTTTGTAATAGGTTAGTATCAATCTCAAAAATAGATTTGAAGGGAATTATTGAGTAATTATTTTTAAATATATGAATTACAGTAAAATTAATAAACAAAGGCAAAAATAAAATCATCTGCTTTTCAAACTTTGAATATAATCATAATAAAAAAAATGATGAATCTTAGAATAAAAATCATCATTTTTAGTTTGGCATTAGTGGTGAATTAGAGAGATGAACGGAAATATATTATTCATCAATTTCCGATGCTAGATTAAAGGATTTTGACCGAGATTGAAACAGAAGGTAGCTGGAAGAAGGTCGATTGCGAGAAAAATCATCGGAGAATTTCTTGATGGCCATGGATGCCAGAGGAGACCGAGATAGGGTTTAAGGCATGTTTTCGTCGATGTTACTTTTGAGGCTAGATCGTCATCACCAGGGGATCGAGTTGAACAAGACCTGGGTAATTCGATGTAGAACGTCGTGATGCAACTCAGAAGGGAGTAGCACTGTCTCTGGTGATCTGGTTGTCATCGGCGACGCGTTTATGTGATGGTGATGTAGGTTCCAGGGAGAGGTGGATGGTTCAATTTATATTTCGAGCAGGCATCGTCGGCCGAGGTGTTCGTCTGAGATGGAGTGATCACCGATGATGTGTCGGAGGTCTTAGGGATGAACGGCGTCGAGCCGATTGGGTGTACACGTGCACTAACGTGTGTTCATGTCTGATGTGGGTTGTTAGATTGGGGAAGAAGTACGAACTCGGGTTTGATCTCGTATTGTTTGCGTAACAACTCGAAGTAATTGGAATGTAGGAAGGCAGGGTGTTTGGTTAGATATATTCGGTTCTTTTGTCAATTTTGCTCGGGTTAATACGTGTGTTAGTTGGGTTGTGCAACAGCAGTTTTATGTTGTCCATAGTAAAATTAAGATAAAAGAAGAAGGAGGAGGGAGTTGGGCTTTGGGCTGGTAAATTTTACTTGGGCCGAGTTTCCTTTAATATAAATGAAATTAATGTAAGCATAAGAAATTTCCAAGTTAACATAACCCATAACCTAGGTCATTAGTGATGTAATTTAATTATGTAAGATACTGTATTTATGATAATTAATTAAAGTGTATTTAATAAGATTTTAAATAAGCTAATTAAGACTAAGGATTTATCATTTAAATAAATTAAAGTTTTGATGAATAAGTATAATTAATTAATGTAATAAATTAAAAACTAATGTAAATAATCATGGTAAATTAATTACTGTGAAAGTTAAGAAAATTACTTAAAGGCTAATTACTTATTGTATCTAAAGGTGACAATTAAGGATGGATTAATCAAGGTTTACCAATTAAGGAGTAATTAAGTGATAAGTAATCAAGAGGATAATTACTTAATGTAAAAGAATTATTATGAGTAGTTACTTAATGAAGTAATTAAAGGAATTAATTACTCAGTATGATTAATTAATTAAAAGTGATTAATTTTGATTAATTAATTCAGTTTAATTAATTAAAGTTAATCATTTGATGTTAGGTTAAGTATAATTACTTAAGGTAATTAATGAGGTGTAATTACTTAGTAAAGTAATTGTTGGATAATTACTGAAGGTAATTAACAAAAAGAAATTGCATGTTGGGAAATAACCAAGGGATAATTTTATAGTAGAAGTAATGAGTGAATTTATTACTTGACATAATTAATTGAGGTTATGTGATTAGTTTAGGTTAATTAAGTTTAATTAATTTAAACAATTGATGATTGATGAATAATTACTTTATGTAAATATTGGAGTTGTAATTACTTAGGGAAGTAATTAATTGATAATTACTGGATGTAATTAGTGGAAGATGGAATTGTGAAAGTAATTTGGATTAAATTATTTAGTGTAATTAATCAAGGGATTAATTAGAGATAATTAAGGAGTAACTAAATTACTCAATTAAGTAATTAATGGTAGTTAATTACTGAATGTGATTAAGAAAGAGTGATTAATAATTATGGTTTAATTAAGGTTAATTACTTATTTAAATTAATTAATGGTTGACTAAACAGGATTAGATGATTAATTATGATATAAATTGATAATGCTTGCTTATGGGTGATTGTTTGCTGAATGTCTGAATTGAATGATACCTAGTGGATGATATGTTGTGACATTCTATTAATATTAGTATATTAATGATAAGTGGGTGATGTTTATCCATGTTATTGCCCTGTAAAAAAAATATGACATCCGGTATTTGAATTTAATCACTTGAATAACTTAGGTTAAGATGACATTGGATTCGAAGAGACCGGATTCGGGTATTAGTAAATACCCAAAAACCACTTCGATTCTTTATAATTTGATGTGTGGATTCAATATAATGAAATGGAATGATTATAGTAAATTGAACCATTTAATCTAAGTTTGGTACTTATAAATTAAGGCGTGACGTATGTAATGTCTATAACAACTTATGAAGTTGTAAAATTGATATAAGTTACCCGGGTTTATGTAAGTTACTTGCATTTGTATTCTTATTAGATGGATTTACTCACGCTAGTTTCCAGCCTGACCCGGGTGTTACTTTGATGTAATGCTCGGGTCAGACCGAGTACTACAGCTTTTCAGGTAAAGACGTTCTGGAGCTTAGGAGGAGAGCTAGATGGAAGGAGCGTATGGAGTGGATTCTGATATAGTATTGTTGTTATCTGGACAAGTTGTTAAACTATCCAGTTTGTATGGGATATTGTAACTCTGATATATATAAATGTAAATTGACAGATACAGTTTTCTTTGTATAACTGTTATTATTATTTGCTATTATATTTTATCCGCTGCGAATGTGAAATTCTGAGTCTAAGTTTTCTGTTTCTTCTTCTTTCTCTTTTCTTCTTTTCACTAACTATCTGGAATTTTCGGGATCGAAATTTCTGGGTCGTTACACATAGACTTATCACATCTCCAACTTTCAACTTGCTATCCTTTTCCCAAGAAGAAAGCTCGATAAATTGGAGTAATACTCCGCACCACACGAATCAACATCCTTAACACAAACGATAATCAAGCCTACGTAGAAGGCTACGTACTAAATGTACAACTAAATGTTCCCACATCAAGTCGAGGAACTAGAATGGCCAAATTTCGATAGTAGGTTATTTAACTATCAAAGAAAACAAACAAATATCTAGCACCATAAGCAATCACTAGGCCCTTTTAGTTAATCTTTATTAATTAAAACATTTGCCAAATATTTACTTCAAATTATCTTTAAAAAGATATATTCTTAAAACCCATTTCAATATTTCTATATTGGAAAACATTTCCATATACTTATTTGATAATAAGTAATTCACAAATCAATTTATTTTCAACACTTAGAAAATATTACATATACTTACATCATGATTAAGTATATATTTCATTCTTTAAGGAGAATATTCTCTTAAACATATTCATTTGGTTCAAAACAATGTTGCGTAAAACATCGTTACGAAAACCCAAAATCACTTGTATAGGGATTCAAAAAGTAGATAGATATATAAATCCCATATGCTATACAAAACATCTCTTTTCGAAATCATTTACTATAACAATAGTGTTATAGGCCATCATTTCTTTACTTCTCGAAAACGTCTATTTCAACAATGAATGTTGAAATCTATGTGTTCGATATTTGACACATTTTAAATCATCTTTAAACCATTTTACTCCATTTAAAATATCATTTTTCAAAAATATCTATTTAATATAAAGGATTATTCTCAGTCAAAAATCGTGAATATAATGCCTAATCAAATTCTTTATTATTGCAACATTTAATTTAAAGGATAATTCACTGTCCAAAATCGAGCATATATCTCCTTTCTCAAATTCATTACTTCTACATATTCATTAAAGGATTATCCACTATCCAAAATCGTGGATGAAATTCATTTAATAAAAATCCATACCTAGTTTATCAATTTAAATTTATTTCACAATTATAAAACAATGTTTATAAATTCCATATACAAAATTTCTTTACTATCAAACTCTATCTATATCTCATTTATATGCCAAAATCCAAATTATAAGTTAATTACTTATAATTCATTTATTCGCAAAATCATTCTTTTTATAACATCATCAATTCATTTATCTGTATTTAGTTATAAGATCCAATTATAACTTCATTTCAACATATACCAAACTCCTTTATAATCCCATTATTTTGGTTTATAAAAATTCAATTTTATAAATATATACATATAAACCGTTTATAATAAATCAAAAATCTTGATTTTAAACTATTTACAGAATAGTTATTTCCATATTTCAAAAATTGCATTCTAATTATATTTCACAAAAATCATAATTTTTTATAACATAAAAATTATAACATTTATTAAAAATGAATTCATTTCCTTTAACAATTCAAAAATTTACAAAGCATCTATTTTCAAAATCACTTTGAAAATCCTTTTTAATTTGAAATCATCGCTTTAACATTTTAAAATTACCAAAAATAGGCCCAATGCTGCAACAACACCAAATACATCAATCACAACATCCAAAATATCATATATCACAGGATAACAACATATATATATATATCTGTAAATAACACCAATAGTGATGAGGAATCCAGTTCGATCCCTCCAACCTGTCACCTACAACAAATATACATATTAGAAAATATGTACAATGTCCACTTCAAGGCAGACATGCGTACAAAAGGGTCATCCGCTCTTACACGGGAACGTATGTGGTCTCATTTGCTCCAATAGGCAGGAATATATCCAAATACCAATCAATATATAGATAATAGATTATATATCATCCAAACAATCATCAGTCATCACAAAATAAATCTATTCTCACTTAAATAAAAATATCGTTGAGTCATAAAGAGTGAGTTGTACTCGCATTGATTCCAATAGCAGTTGTAGTGTTTTATTCCGAATAAAATTAAACGAGTGTTTAATTTTACCCAAAAATTTCACAAGCTCCAATGAACTTCAAACCATCTAAAATGTAATGTTCATTAATACAAACCTAACGCAACTTGTTTCATCATAAAGGGACCTCGTATGAAGAAGTTATGACATTTTAAAGTTACGAATTTATATATATAGATATTTCACAATTTTATTTATTTTAAAACCTAGTCAATCTAGGTCGTTCGGTTTACAAAACAAGATCCAGGCCGATGCTTGCTTTCTTATTCCCCCAGGCTATGTTTGAACGCAAATAACCCATAGCCGCCACTTTTCCATCGAATTATACTCCACTATCGCTCGCCCATTTGGCGATCGAACTCCACCACGTCGAAGGCCCGAACGCCTCGCACCTACGGCCTCAGCACCATTAAGCTCGGCTCCATCTTGACCTCAAAAACTATGCTCGAATGCATGACGAACGCACTGCCCTAGCAGCCACCACGTTGCTTCATTCTCGATCATACCCGTTGGATGGGAAGAACTCGCGATCCTCTGTAAGTTTCTAGTTGGAAGATTTTCAAAATAATCAAGGAATTGAGAGATAATGGAGGAGGAAGTTTAGAGCTTTCTAAGCCACTCAAAAGTTAATGGCGGGTAGGTTTTGGGAACTAGGGTGTGTTAAAAATGAAAATTATAATGTCTTTTTATAGAAAATTTCACGACACTATTGACCCGAAATTTTTTCAAACTCCAAACGAACCGTGCCACCTGGCATTTATAATGTTTTACCCCTATTCCGAACACAATGAAATATATATATATATATATATATATATATATATATATATATATATATATATATATATATCGAAAGCCAATTCGATCGTATTTGGAAGATGGGTTTTCAAATCGAATTATTTTGAATTAAAATTTACTTAACCAAATTTCTACACGTTTTAGGTTGCCACGACTAAACCATAAATCCGACTGACATGAAATTTGTAATCCTACAATAATATAATATTACAAATCCAATGAAACAAGTTTCGTACAAATCCGAGACCGTGTCAAAATGACTATTTTTACATGTTAATTAAATATTAAAATATTCAATTTCTGTAACGGGCCGTATATTTTATTAATCTTTATAACGTTTGTAATTGAGTTTTTATGAAATTTTAAATAATAAAATTTTGAAATGAAAGTTCAATATTTGGAATACGTCTAATTAAACATAGAAAATGGTAAATCCTCATCAAATAATATGGAAGTTTAATTTATTGTGTAATTTTATTTAAATTCAAATCGGTTAATATTTAACGATAATAAAATGCTTTTCAAACCTTCATATTTTTATACAATAAATTTGTAAATTATCTTCTGAGTGAGACGTCATATGTCATTTCTCCAAATTTGGACTACTATTGAGCCGTCTATCTTAATTCTGACGTCTTAGCAGCATTTTCGGTACAGATTATCAACTTGATTGTCTCATCGTGCTGATCTCTGAGGTATATTCAATTCTATGTTTTGAAGTCCGATACGTAGTGGAATCCGCCAAAAATGGTTTTGCATCGGTACTAGTTTTTTAAAATTTTTTGGTTTCTTTGACCATTCATTTATACGCTGAGTTATACCAATGGTCATCAGACTATTTATATCCCTAAATTTATTATCTAATCTTTACTATTCCACTGCTCAATTCATTATTGTTCATCCCTCTTCACTTTTCATCGGTTTCTTTATTAATTGTGGTTCGTTTTCAGATTTTTTTTTCTGGTTTCTTTGCCTTTGCATTTTCATTTTTCATCCGGCTTCTCAAAACCATGCATCTCTATAATTTCTGTGCACCTCTCCCCTCGTCTTCCACTGTTGTGCCCATCACGGCCTTCCTCTCCTGCGAACCGCGCCGAGCCTCCATCCATCCCGAGCAACCCAACAAGCCGCCACCCTGCTTCTCCGCGCAGCCTTCCTTTGGCCTCCATAGTAGCCTCTCACCCATTCGCCCTCCTAATTGCCTCTGACCCTTCCAGTTGCACAGCCTCACGCAACACCCAAGCCAAAGTTTCCTTGTCGAGTACTTTACCTCGTCCATCCCTTAGCCTCCTTCATAAGGTATGTATATCATTTTAATATATTATGTATATATAAAGTTAAACATATAATAATTTTTTGTGTATGTGTGTGTATATATATATATATTTGTAGTTATTTTATATGGGTCAGTTATAACAATGTTATATCATATTTTGTTTACAGTGGTATATATTTTAGTCTAGCTATTTTGTTCATGTATGTACTTATATATTACTGCATACTAGACTTGAAATGAAGCATTGTATTTGTGTGCGTGTGTGTGTGTGTAGATATATACATATTTGGCCTGTGTGTTTATATGTGAAGCGTTATATATGTTGGGAACAAGACCCGTTTGTCCATATCAAAAACTGTATATATTTGTTTGTATATTGTAACGGCCTGTATTTTTAGCTATTTTTAATTATTAAATTTAAGGTGATTATTAAATGAAAACGGGTATTAATGTAATTTGTTGAATAATTTAATATTTGAAATTATTTGAATAATTAAATTCTGAATTTAATATGATAGAAAATGATGTCGCAAATTGATTTAAAATTTTATATAAATAATAATTAACATTATTAATATTTAAAATTGGATTTAAATGTGAATTATTAAAATTGAAAATTTTATATTTTAAATTACAAGTAAAAATAGCCATTTTGGCGACTGTCTCGGATTTCGACGAAACCAGTTTCATCGGACCCTTAGCAGTGAATTATTGTAGGATTTCAAGTTTCATAGCGATCAGACTTGTCGTTTGGCCGTGTGCGTTTAAAACGCGTAGAAATCAATTTAAAGGAATACGATAAAATAATTTGACTTTGAAAAGCTATCTTCCACATATGATCGAATTAGGGCTCGAAACTAGTTCCATTGCGTTCAGAATGGGGTAAAACATTATAAACGCTTGGCAGCACGTCTCGATTGTAGTTTGGACGATTTTGGACCTAACTGTATAAATACACACGCAAATCGAGACAGTTATATTATTATTTTAATTTTTAAAACCCTAGCTGTCACTTTCTTTTAATGTCTAAAAATTCACCATCTTCTCCTCTCGATATCTCTCAATCCGTTCAATGAAATTGACAACTTTCAAAAGTAAAGTTGTAGAGCTCGACGAGCTCTACACATCCAATGGTTGATTCGCGCCAAAGCATCACGGATTCGCCAAGATCTGGCCGAAAAAGTCGTGCACGTTTTGAGTTATTGCACGTGATTCGAGAGATGCTGGCGGGTCGTACCTTAGGCGTTAGTGGAGGAAGATGGGTCGCACGTGATGACGCCCTCTGATCGACGTCTGGTCATCCATATCGAGTGCACACAGAGAAGGGTTGCGTATTTTGTTTCTGTATACGTGCGTGTTGAACAGTAAAGGGAAGAAGATGGTACGTTTTTATTTTATTTAATAATTAGTTATTTTATATTAAAATTCAAATGTTCTAACTCGAATAACTTTTTCATACGAGCTCGGATTTATGCGCGGTTTTCTCCATTGCGTTCGTATTGAAATTCTGGACAATTTGGAACTTGTTTGGTTGTATTCCAAGATTGTTTAAATTTGGGCCTTTATTTGGATTTTAAACCATCGATAAATCAAAGGTGAGTGTTATACGCTCACAATTGACTAAAATATTTTATGTTAGTTATATACATATTCTGAAGTGATATAATTTAATTGGCTGTTATTTGGTAGGTTTAATTGTCATTTAAATTGATATACGAATTAACTGATAGAATTTAAATTGACCATTAAATAAATTTAAATTTAACTGGCAGCATATTACCCGATATGGTAAAAATTGAAATTTGTGAAGGTTATTGGCTTTATGGTTGATTGGTTGTGATGGATGCTACTGGTCGATATTGGTTGTTTATATAATTTGATATATCATGCTATCATCGTGTATATTGTTTATTACATATAAAACTGTAAACTGAATCATTTCAAATAAATTAAGAAATAGGTTGAAATGATATATACATATGACATCTATTTGGATTGACATAATATATATCCATCCCTGAAATTAAACTGAAATAATTATCCACTGGTCATAGGGTAGAGAATTATATACAGACACCGGGTTGGTTAAATTAAATGATTTTAAAAGTTGTTTTAAAATTATTTAAATGAATTGATTTTTAGAATAAAATCAAATTTATGGAAATTCAGTCACTTTGAATTGAAGCTCGAAATGTTGGAATTTAAACTTGAAAAACGAAATTGTTTAATTAATCGAAGTTTAGATTTTTAAGTTAAAAAAATTGAAACGCGGTGTAAATTTTCGAATGTTGATTTGTTTTAAAAGATTGGTCTTTTATTCGAACATTGAATATTTCTAAGAAAAATTGATATGAAATGATATTTCAAATTTGAATTCGGAATTGAAAATTTGGATTTAAATTTGATATTGAAAGTAAATTTGATTTAAGTGTTTAAATCGATATTTTAAAACCGAATTTGGAATTGGAACTGAAATTGAAAAATAATTTTAAATTGGAATTTAAATTAATTTAGAATTGGAATTGGGAATTAATTTGAAATTTAGATTTAAATTAATTTGGAAATGGAAATCAAAATTGGAGGAATTTGCCAACTGAAATCAAAATTTATATGGAATCAAATTTATTCGAGTTGGAATCGAAATTGAATCTATTAAATCGAAATGAAATTTGGAATTGATTTGGGTAGGAAATTGGGAAGTTGACCAGTTTGACTTTGGAGTTTTTTTTAAAAATGAATATTTTAGTATAAATGATTTAAAATCTATATTCTTTAAATATTCAAATTATTTTGATTTTTTAAACTATTTTACAATATAAACAATTTTTATATTCAAATTGTTTTCGATTAAACTATTTAAACATTTTCTATTAAACTATTTTTAACTATTTAAGTTATTTTCTAAAATTCAAACTGGTTAAGGGTAAATTGTTTATATTTAAATGTTGGATTTAAATGCGAATTGGGTAAAGTGAATTATAACCAAAACTTTAATTCAAATCAAGTTTTGAAGTGAAATCGCTATATCGAGTTGAGTTAATATTTTTGAGTAAATACGATTATTTTGAAATGGATATGATTTTGAGTAAATATCATGATCTCGAAATGGATATGATTTTTTAGTAAATATGATGATTTCGAAATGGATTTGATTTTGAAACGAATATGATATTTTGATATCAAATACTAATTGTTTCCAAATATAAAAGTATCAACCGGTGTGTAAAATGATGATTGGTGGTTAAAGAGACCGAGGCCTCTTATTGAAATACTCTCTTTCAATATTGGAACCACTTGACAACCGTGCACGTGGTGGATGATATCCAGAATGTAGTGGTTGAATTGGCAACGTTTACTGGAATGAAGTAAGAGAACGATGATGGATAGCCTTGACATTCTTGTCATGATTAAAATGACTAAAATAGGAGCCTATGTCTGGCCATTGAGGTTAGCTACCTCTAGCGACATTGATCCCTCGTATTACTATTGTGATTTCATATTCGAGGGGTGCACCTTTTTCGTCGTTTGGATTGATTGTCGCGGTCGGCCATGGATGGGTTACGACCAGCCAGAAAGGGTAAACTGGTAGAATCCTACCTTGGGCATTGCCTCTCGTGCCTTGTCATATTTATCCCTATATGAGCCCATTACGATTTTGATTTAAAACTATAAAATGTGTTAAAGTGGATCAATGTATATCCTTAACGCTATTTTGATATTTATTTTACTAATAGACATTATCTATTGTAGCGTATATTATTATATATATAAATAGTTTAACGGATCCTTAGGAGATGGAAAATCCTGTAACGTCTCTTAAGTTATTGCATTCATATTTATGATATTGATTTGACTTATATAAGATTATTTTAGTCCTAACTCGAGTGTTTTGTCTTTTCATTATGCTCGGGTCAGTCCTGAGTTTTTTTTTTCCGAGTATATTGAAGACTATTCTTTGGAGGACGAAGACGCAGTTATGGTATATTACTGTTATTATTATTATACCCTGTATCATGCTATTCTACTGCATTGATTATTTCACCTTGTTGTTATATTTATAAGTCTAATAAATGTGTATAGATTATAATCAAATGTATGGCAAACAGCTTTATGAATTTGTTTATTTGATTATTATATTTTATCATTCCACTGTGAGATTCCGTGTTTTGTTTTCTTCATCTCTTCTTATTTTTCTTATTCAACCCCATTGATTATCTACGTTTCGGATTGTTCAAGTCGGACATGTGTGAATTTTGTCGATTTAAACCTTCTAAAACGTGGGTCGTCACAGTTGGTATCAGAGCGAAGGTTTAGCGATAACCTTGGCCTTGTGGGGTTTGACTCATTAGAGATCGGGTATTAATACACAAGAATGAGTCTGTTTGAGCGTATATATACGAGAGAGCGTACTTGTTAGTGTTATAAATTGTTTTGTATTATGTTTTACTTATCCATTGATTTGTTTATGAATTTTGGTCAATGTGCGGGACGTCGTGTCATCGATAAGGGTGTCTAAACACTTAAACGAGACAAGTCGACATAATATTATTTTAAAATCTGGTAAATGAAATAAATTTTTCCTAAAATTATAATATTATATATATAATGGTTATTAATGAAATTATTTCTAGGAATGATAATATTTAGTTATCAATGATTATTGGTGGAATTAAAAAAATGAATATTTAATGGATTTTATTTTATGAAGCAACGATAATTTGAATTGAAATCAAATTAAAATTTGTTTAGAATAACAAATTTGTAAATTAACGAAATATTTTCATAATGAAGCAATGAAATTTTATGTGTATATTTAAATATAGCATATGAACAGAAGTGACTTTAAAATTTTGTGAAAATTTTAGAATTTAAAATCCTTTTGTTTTCAACTGTTATTCAAAGCCTTAAAAATTAATAAATTGTATTATTTGAAAGAGTTTGACTAGAAAGATATTTTGAAAATGTTTTCAAAAGAAATAAAGATTAAACTCACTTAGCCGCTGGGAAATAATTCCGAGGATGACTGCAGCATCGCCAGTATTCATTTCTAGGTTTCTAGTTGAGAACAGCTACCAGAAGAACTTATTTTTGATTAAAATAGGTTTTGATTATGAAAAACGAATATAATCTAAGTATGATTTAATAAATATATGAAAATTGTTTGAACTTATAATTGAAAATAGTATATAAGAAATAAGTTATAACATATAAATTTGAATAAGAAAATAAAAACCAAATTTAAAATGGTTAAAATTTTTGGTTAAGCAAAATAATTGACTTAAGAAATATTAAATTGATTGAGTTAGTGAAATGAAATAAATAAAATATATTTTACCTCGTGAAAGCTTTGAAAAAATTGAATTGCATTGGAAATGAAGTTTAACATAATATTAAATAAGTTGAAATGGATATTAAATGACACTAGATAAATTAGTAAAGTGAATTAAATTCCACTCAAGCTATAAAATGAATTAATTAAATGGATATGAACTTGAATTTAAAATAAAATGTGATTTGAGAATGTAAGAAATTGAATAATAATAAATGAATGTATGTAAATTTAATTTGGTAAATTGAAATTAATTTAAATTAAAAAAAAAATTGCAAGTGGAGTAGATTAAATTAAAAAATTTGAATGTCAACTAATATAATATGGAATAAATTATAAATTGAAATTAACTTAAGAGAGGTTAAATGAATTGGTTGTGAAGTATTTTGAGATATAAAATAAAATTTACTTTAGTAAATTAATAACATGAATTTGGATAAATAAGTGACGTGAATTGATGAATTAATAATAACTTAAGATATAAGGTAATAATAATAATCGTGATTGTGTTGTATAAAATATTTATCATAAACTTAGATAATTTATAACTGATGTTAGTAGTGAAAAAAAAAATATGCTAAGTGGAAAAAATAATAATTTAAGCAAGGTTAGTGGAATAATTTTATAAAATTCACCAATGAATATTAATAAGTGAATGTGAATTAATCTAAAAAAATACCCCATTTTCAATGAGCTCAAGCTCATCTTGTTGTTTGTGTCTTGTAATCTTTGGTGCTGCAATAAAATGGTCGGGGACCATCCAACCTCGTCGGCCTTGCCAAAAATTAATCTAAAATATATGGAATGTGGTATGGAATTAAATTACTTAAGTGTAATTAATTATATGAATTATTGAAATGGAAAAAAATGAATGTAACTATAAACAAGTGTATATGAATAGAATGTGAATTTACTGAGGTTGATAAGTGCATGCAAATCAATTGGAAATAAATAAATTGAATGAAAAATCAATGGAACGTGAATCTAATTGAATAAAAGTTGTTGAATGCAAATAAATTGAATCGGGCAAATTAAATGTTAATAAAAATTTAATGTTAATAGGAGTGAGAGTGTAGAAATTATATATTGACACGTAAATTGTAAATTGTGATAGTATGAATTAAATTTGAATGAAATTGATTTGTCGGATGGTTTGTTTTGTTGTAAATCCTTATTTCATTGTTTTGAGTGCATATTATTGTTGTATGGTTGCATATTTGTGCTCGTGTTTGAGATTTGGATTCAAAATTTGATATTTATACTTCTTTCAACTTATGCATGTTCTACATCTTCTTATAAGTGACTAACATTCCAAATTAAGTTGAGATAGGTACATACGAAGATTGTTTGGGCGTGTACGTGGGTTTTACATGCTTTTGCTTGCTTAATACGAGCGAACTCTCTCGTATTATTAATAATAAAGTACGTACCTCAGATTACACACCCCGATTTTATATTTTTGCCCTTCGGGATGCCTCATCATTGAGATGAGATGCATATTTGATATATACTAGTCATATTTGTGTTATATATTGAATTGTAAAAATTTTCCGATCAAGCCGTGCAAAGGAGACTCTATCGAAATTTTCCGTAAATCCGAGAGTTAGAATTTTTTTAGAGTTTTAAAAGAAGTTTTATAAAATTGTTTTTCTATATAAACTATATTTTCCATAAAACGATAGTGGAATGGCATAGTAGAAGCGTAGTAATAGTTTGTTGATAAGATGCTTATATTTTATAAGTTAATTATTTTGTGAAAAATATTGTATGTTAAATTTCATACTTAACGCCTTTTCAAGGACGAAAAGTTTTTAGTAGAGGAGTATGTAACGACCCGTATTTTTAGCTATTTTTAATTATTAAATTCAAAGTGATTATTGAATGAAAATGGGTATTAATGTAATTTGTTGAATAATTTAATATTTGAAATTATTTGAATAATTAAATTCTAAATTTAATATGATAGAAAATGATGTCATAAATTGATTTAAAATTTTATATAAATAATAATTAAGATTATTAATATTTAAAATTGGATTTAAATGTGAATTATTAAAATTGGAAATTTTATATTTTAAATTACGAGTAAAAATAGCCATTTTGGCGACTGTTTCGGATTTCGACGAATCCAATTTCATCGGATCCATAATAGCGAATTATTATAGGATTTCAAGTTTCATAGCGATCGGACTTGTCGTTTGGCCGTGCGAGCTTAAAACGCGTAGTAATCAATTTAAAGGAATACTACAAAATAAATTGACTTTGAAAAGCTATCTTCCACATACGATCGAATTAGGCCTCGAAACTAGTTCCATTGCATTCGGAATGGGGGTAAAATATTATAAACGCCTGGCGGCACGTCTTGATTGGAGTTCGGACGATTATAGACCTAATTGTATAAATACACACGCAAATCGAGACAGTTTTATTATTATTTTAATTTCTAAAACCCTAGCCGTCACTTTCTTTTAATGGCTGAAAATTCACCATCTTCTCCTCTCGATATCTCTCAATCCATTCAACGAAATCGAAAACTTCCAAAAGCAAAGTTGTAGAGCTTGACGAGCTCTACACATCCAACGGTTTATTCGCGCCAAAGTGTCACGGATTCGCCAAGATCTGGCCGAAAAAGCGGTGCACATTTTGGGTTATTGCAACGATTCGAGGGATGGTGGCGGGCCGTACCTCTGGCGTTAGTGGAGGAAGATGGTGCACATGTGATGACGCAATCTGATCGACGTCCGGTCATCCATAGTCGAGTGCGCATGGAGGGAGGGTTGCGTACGTTGTTTCTGTATGCGTGCGTGTTGAACGGTAAAGGGAAGAAATGGTACGTTTTTATTTTATTTAATAATTAGTTATTTGAGGAAAAAGTTTAATAAAATTTAATTTTAAAGGACGTTAAAATTAAACTTCTGTCTCAAGGACAAGCGTCAAAATTTGTCGATCGTTCTTGCTTTTTTAGTTTTCTTCCTTCTGCAAACAAAATTTCTTCTTCATCAAACAATGGCAACCCAAACTGAAATCAGTTCTCTTTCTCAAACTGATTTACAAGCGCAATTGACTTCAGAATCTAAGTCGATGAACGTAAATCAAAATATTTCAATAAATCCTAAACAAATAAACGATGAACCTACAATTTCAAAAAGTAGGGCTTCGAATGCTACACATACAACAGTAAAGAGAAGGCGAAAAACTAATTCATCCATGGCTGTCGATTCGAATGATATTCACGAAGATACAAAGAGGACGAAAAAATCTAGGGCATGCAAAACTATGAATGAAGACAACACAAAGAAACAACAGCTCAGTGATGAAATCACCAGCAGAAAAAGAAAGACAAAGGTATAACAGTTGATTTGTTTTTAAAATAAAATATAATTTTACAATGATAGTTCAATTATCATTTGATTGGTTATTGAATGATAGATCAATACATCATTTGATTTGTTGCATGTATAATATTGAAATATGAGATGATGGATGAACATAGCATTCAGTTTTTGACAGATGATAGACAACAATAAGATGAATAGTTACACAATGGTAGACAAATATAATATCGAAAAAAATGATAGACAAACATAGAATGATAGAATGAAAGTTGAAGATATCACTTTATTTACTTAGGTGTAATGATGCAATAATAGATGAAAATAGCATTTCAAATATTTGATAGATGGTAGAAAATAATTAGATGGATAATTATTTGATGATAGTTCTATATATCATTTGATTTGTATGCACCGTATTGAAAGATGAGATGATAGATGAACATAGCATTCGGTCTTTGAAAGATGATAGACAACAATAAGATGAATATTTATAGAATGATAGGAAAATATAGCATTGAAAAAAATGGTAGACAAACATATCATGATAGAATGATAGTTGAATATATCATTTTATTTACTGTATTTGTTATATGGTATAATAAATGATAATTATTGAATGATAGTTCATTATATCATTTGATTTACTTTATTGATAGTTATTGAATGATAGTTCAATATATCATTTGATTTGTATGCATCATATTGAAATTTAAGATGATAGATGAACATAACATTCACTTTTTGATGGTTGATAGACAACAATATGATGAATAGTTATAGAATGATAAACAAATATAGCATCAAAAAAAATGATAAACAAACATAGCATTCAATCTTTCCACTTTATAAGCATACAGTGAAAAAAAGAAATGATAGACAAATATATCATTTGAAAATAGAATGATAGATGCATATAGCACTAGTAAATTATGCTTACATAGTTGAAAAAAATTGATAGATAAAAATAAGAAAGCATTTAAAAAATGAGACATGAAAATAACATTATAGTTTGTTAAATACCGAATTATTCATTCACAGTTTTTGGTACAGGGATCAAAAGGTAAAATATTAAAGAAAGCAAAAACAACTGAAGGAAAAAAAAACCAAAGAAAGTATCTCAGAAAAAAAATTCAGTATATATGTAGCTTACTTCCAATGATAAAAATTTTCAATAAAATTAAGGAAAAAGGAGGTTATCTTATAGATCAATTAAATTATTTAAAACAAATACCCTTCGAAAAATTCATGCTAGTGTTTTTCAAAGAAATTTTATCCATAACTGCTTTTACAAAATCATCAACAACCTTAGATGATGTCATAGAAACATTTTCTATCAATGACGAAGCTTTTAAAGTGGGGAATATTTTTTTAAAAATCAAACCTGAAGATGTTTCAATTCTCTTTAGCATACCTTTGTCTGGAATAAATATTTTTCCCTTACCCAAAATGAGTTTACAAATCCTTCCAAACAATTGTAAAGATTTTGTACTGAGAAATTTTGGAACAATATAGCACATCACAAACGATCTTACAATTTCAAAGATAAATAATGTGCTGGAAACACGACAATTCAACATGAAAATGATTTTCCAAAACTACTTATTATTCTTGCAATGTTAACCTTCTTCTTTCCTGATAACCAAAGATACTTACCATGGGGATATATTCCCTATATCTTTGATCAAAACAAAATGAACTCAGTATCTTGGCCAGTTTCAATTCATCATTCATTGATTAGAGCTTTGACGACTTTCAAAACAAAGCTGAGAAACATGCCGGGTTGTTCCATGCTCTCAATTGTAAGTACAACATTCTAACTTTATGTTAATGCATCTATATCTATAAATTAAATTATACACATTATATGTTTTAACAAGTAATATTTTATTTGTAGTTTTTCATATGTGAGCATGTAAATTTGATATCTCCATTAGCAACATACTGTTCTACCTTACCTAGATTTGGGAGGTGGAGTATTGCAAGCTTGAAAAAGGTCATCTCAAGAGAAGCATTGATGAACATGGACAATAGAAAGGTATTATTTATCAAACTAGTATAAGAAATATATAATGATAGATAAATATATCATAACATAGTGTATATCAACAGTTTTAATTTTGTTATTATACAACCATAATTTAAATGATAGTTACATATATCGGTTCTGCACAAATACAATTTTCTATAGGTGCTACTAAAGAATGATAGTTAGATATAGCATCACATGAAAAATGACAATTATATATAAAATTAGTTCATCCATTATATGTTACCTCATTCATTACTATTTATGTTATTACATTGATTTTTGTTGAAATAAGAAACCTGACTGAAGATGAAAAGCACTTCTTCAATAAACAAGCCAACAAAAATTTGTCCAGCTGGATACCAATGAGAATATTGGGATGCGCAAAATAGAAAATTTGGAAGAGATATCAAAAAAGAAAGTTGAGTCAATGCAGCAATACATTGAAGATTTGGAAAATAAATTGAAGAAAAGTGAAAAAGAATTAGAAAAGGAAAAACAGAAAAGAATACAAGCAGAACGCACTGTCATACAGTTGAGAAAAGAAATCAAGATGTTAAGATCAAAAGCAAGAGTAGAAATAGAACCACCATCATTTGATCTCAATATAACTCAGGAAATTAAAAAGATGCAGCAAGAGAAAGAACAACAGGATCAAAAGAAACCTTCAGAGGCAACAGAAAAGTCACCAGCAGTGCATGAAAAAACACAGAAGAAACCAAGCTGAAAGTCGCTATGCTATGATACCAAATGAAAGTGGTGGTGCAGATCGTGCTATATGGAATCATACTATACTAGTGCGGAAATAAACTAAAATACTAGAGCAATGTAAATAAGTAAAAATCAAACAAGCACACAGGAATTTTTATACTGGTTCGAACTTCCCGTTCTACGTCCAGTCCCAGACTTCTTCTGGAATTTCACTAACAACAATCCTCACTTAACCCGGAGGAACAGGTAATTTACAACAACCCTTGAACAGCCGAACAAGGGACCTGAGCAGCAGAACAGGATTTCGCCTCACCAGCCGAAGAGGACTTCACTTGCCTGAACAGCAGAACAGGACTTCAACTTATACAGAAATATATGACACAGTGTGTTCTCAATAACACGAATTTGTCTCTTGATAGTACAATCTTCCTATAATCTTCTCCTTTTGATATATATGTGTGTATGTGAAGAATATGGAAGTAAATGAATGATTATGTAGAAATTTGAATGCTCAAAATGTTAGAATCGGTGTAGTATAGAGATAGAAAGCTTTTGATCAATTCGGTGTATTAAACAAATGATTCTAATATATTTATATAGAGTATAAAGAGTTGTAATCATTCGTGAAAAGTTATCATGAAAGAATATGGATGCATCTCTTAGTAAAAGGTTGTAACTCTTCATGAAAATAAAATGTCTTTTCAAAAATATAGCAGTTAAAGAAGTTCAGCCGTCTGAAAATAAATTTCAGACTTCTGAAATTTGAAAACATGCAAACCAGAAAAGAAATAGGCTATTTTAGCCCAGATTCAGACGTCTGAAATGGTCAATTCAGACGTCTGAATTTGACCTATAGCCAAAAATTACCATAGCTCAAATGGTTAGAGCACCTGTCTTCTGATCTAGTGACCTGGGTTCAAGTCCCGCTCCATGCAATTTTTGAAAACTTGATTTTTCATTTAAAATATGAATGTATATGCGTGTATACCATTTGGAGAAGATTTTAACATTTTTAAACTCTAGACACGACACTATATGACTAATAATACTTTGTTTGTCACCTTCGCCTTGTCTCTAACGTGTATATCTCTTCTTGTATCTCCATATACATTCTTTCATCTTTTTTTACTGTATATCTTCATTTTGAATGTATTTGATTATCTCTTTTTGATGCCCATGTACCTGCAAATTAGCTTAGAGATTCTTTGACATAATTGTATAGTTGTTGTCATTAAAATCCAACAATTGAGGTTCTAACATTCTCCCCCTTTTTGATGATGACAACTATACAATTTTTAAAAAATATTCATTCTATATAAAAAGTAATATTAATATGTTTAAAGCTCCCCCTAAGTATAACATCTCCCCCTAAGTATAATATACAATTTTTAAAAAATATTCATTCTATATAAAAAGTAATATTAATATGTTTAAAGCTCCCCCTAAGTATAACATCTCCCCCTAAGTATAATATCTCCCTCTATTAATATGCATATGAATTTAACAATGAAAGTTACCGTGGTGCGGATCGTGCTATATAGAATTATAATATACTAGTGCGAAAATAAAACAAAGTTACTGTAGCAGAGTAAATAAGAAAAAATAAAACAAGCACACCAGGAATTTTTATACTGGTTCGAACTTCCCGTTCTACGTCCAGTTCCAGACTCCTTCTGGAATTTCACTAACAACAATCCTCACTTAACCCGGAGGAACAGGTTTACAACAACCCTTGAACAGCCGAACAAGGGGTCTGAGCAGCAGAATAGGATTTCGCCTCAATAGCCGAAGAGGACTTCACTTGCCTGAACGACAGAACAGGACTTCAATTTATACAGAAAGTATATGGCACAGTGTGTTCTTAATAACACGAATTAGTCTCTTAAAAGTACAATCTTCCTATAATCTTCTCCTTTTGATATATATGTGTGTATGTGAATAATATCGAAGTAAATGAATGATTATGTAGAAATTTGAATGCTCAAAATGTTAGAATCGGTGTAGTATATAAATAGAAAGCTTTTGATCAATTCGGTGAATTAAACAAATGATTCTAATATGTTTATATAGAGTATAAAGAGTTGTAATCATTCGTGAAAAGTTATCATGAAAGAATATGGATGCATCTCTTAGTAAAAGGTTGTAACTCTTCATGAAAATAAAATGTCTTTTCAAAAATATAGCAGTTAAAGAAGTTCAGCCGTCTGAAAATAAATTTCAGACTTCTGAAATTTGAAAACATGCAAACCAGAAAAGAAATAGGCTATTTTAGCCCAGATTCAGACGTCTGAAATGGTCAATTCAGACGTCTGAATTTGACCTGTAACCAAAAATTACCATAGCTCAAATGGTTAGAGCACCTGCCTTCTGATCTAGTGACCTGGGTTTGAGTCCCGCTCCTTGCAATTTTTGAAAACTTGATTTTTCATTTAAAATATGAATGTATATGTGTGTATACCATTTGGAGAAGATTTTAACATTTTTAAACTCTAGACACGACACTATATGACTAATAATACTTTTTTGTCACCTTCGCCTTGTCTCTAACGTGTATATCTCTTCTTGTATCTCCATATACATTCTTTCATCTTTTTGTACTGTATATCTTCATTTTGAATGTATTTGATTATCTCTTTTTGATGCCCATGTACCTGCAAATTAGCTTAGAGATTCTTTGACATAATTGTATAGTTGTTGTCATTAAAATCCAACAATTGAGGTTCTAACACAAGCTCTTTAGTTTTGAGGGTTAAAAAGCGCCAACGAAGGAATAAAATTGATTTTGATTGCCAATATGAAATTTTTCACAGAAAAACAAAGAAAAATGTGGACAATGAAAACCAAAAGTAGCAACTTGAAACCAAGGAAGGTCAGAAAGAAAATACAAATGAACAGAAACAAGAAAAACAAAATGAAGAATCAGAATATGAACACAAATATGAAACTGAAACAGATGAACAAGTCACAACAATTGAAAATGAAGAAATTATTGATGTTGATGGGTACTCGCAATCAAGTAAAACCTACAAGAGTAAAGATATCACAAAAAGCAGCATTCTACAATTATTAAATGAAGAACAGTAAAACAAAATTCTTTCTTTCTTCAAATTTAACGAAAATGAGAAGTAAGAATTCTGATATTTTTTATTTCATTTTATTTGTAATTAAATAAAATTGAAGAAAAATCAATTTGTCAATTATTGATTTTCAATTACAGCACTGTAGCATATGAAAAAGATGAAGGACACAAAGGAGGAATCACAATAGTGAAATCTATGCTGGAAGCCGTTCTGTTTGAGGGGGTTATAGATGGACAGGTATGCATCAAATTAAAATTATGATAGTAAAAAACTGTATATAAATATATAAAATGAAAGAAAGATAGCTAAACCTAGCATTCAACTTTTCAAAATGGATATGAGTGATTTGAATAAGAGAGTGACAGCTAAAAGTAGCATTAGTATTTTTAAAATGTAGATAACTATATAGGATGGATAAATGATTGATAAAACTAGCATTCAAAGTATTTTAAGTGCATATAAGTGTATAGGATGAGATAATTATAGTTAATACTAGCATCCAAAGTTTCAAACTACGTATAAATGTATTTAATGAAAGAATGGGAGTTAAAAATAATATTGATATTTATAAAGGGCATATAAATATGTAGAATGTCCAAGATGACCGATTAAACGATCATTTGCATTTTTCAGTGCATACAATGCAGTAAACATGTAAATGAAAGTGAATACTAGCATTAATATTCCTGGTCCAAAAAAAATTATCCCATGAAACTTACAACCTTCGTTGTTTGGTTTAACAGCTTATTGATTGGTTTTATTACAATTAAGAGATGTATGAACACGGTTACTACTTCACCACAATGATGATGGTAAGTATAAGTCTTTCAATATAAATGTTAAAAAAT
Organism: Allium cepa; assembly: GCA_030765085.1. Taxonomy (NCBI): domain Eukaryota; kingdom Viridiplantae; phylum Streptophyta; class Magnoliopsida; order Asparagales; family Amaryllidaceae; genus Allium; species Allium cepa. Next base: position 394,541,482 of record CM060938.1, on the reverse strand, counting down.
AATATAAAGTATTCTAGTATATATGAATGTGTAGAATGCTTTAGTACATGACCAGCAAACTGTGATCAAATACATAGTTATACCAACAATAGATGTTATTGTCAAAGATGAATTTTACAGAGAAAATTTTCTTCCCTCTACATTACGCAAACCATTGGAGCTTGTTGATGCTAAACTATGAAACAGTGCAGTGGAGTCATTATGATTCAACAAAACCAAAAACTAGATCAACAAGGACTTCAAATCCCCAGCTATAACCAAGCCATCATTCTTGTAAGAAAAGTATAATTTTGAAATCACTCTAACATTAATATACGGCACTAATTTTTCTTCTTGCAGAAAGACAAAATTGAATTGATGTTCAAGACGAAATGGACAGTATTAGGAATACTGAAAAAAGAATTTCACAAACCTAAAGTGCTGCAGCCAAAAAGCCCACATAGGATTCAGATTCGTAAGTAACTAATTTCATTTCTTCTGTTGTTTAAACTATCATTTCTATTTTTAAATTGCAGAAGAATGCATTAAATATGCAAAATGATAATTAAAACTAGCATTGTTAATTGACAGTTCATTGATCTGCATTTATTAAACAAAAAGATTATGTATAAGCTGCACATTCCACACGCAACAATGATGTCTCTATGAATGCATTGATTAATATTGTGATCAAAATATAAATCTATATTTTAGAATTCTAGAGTAAAAATTGAAATATTATTTTAGCAATAGGTTTTACTATAATATTAACTAATATTTCTATATTTGAAACAGACTTGATTGTGCATTCTTTGTCATGGTAAATATGAAAAAAACTGGACAAGGATGAGATACCAGAAAAATATCCAAAGGAAGTGCTTAGAAACCTAAGAGCTGTAGTGGTGTGTAGCATACTCAATGATCCACAACACAGTTGGTCAGTGGAGAAACTCTGCAAAGATTCTACATAAAAAATAGCTGTTGCATTTTAACTTCTTAGAACTTTGGATATATTTGAACTCAAACACTTGTGCTAATTAAACTGAGATGGAGTCTGATATGGAGTCTAAAATGGAATCTTAGATGGAGTCTGAGATGAAGTCTTATATGTTTTCCAATGATTGGATTTTGTTCTTAGTGTATGAACTGCTCAGATGAATTTGAACTTCTTGATTTGAATTTGATTTGATTATAGTTGTCTGTTTTCAACGCATGAACTACAATGTATAAACTATGGATATATTCAAGTGTCATTTTTATGTGTTTTTTAATACTTTTACTATATTTATGATGTACCAAATAATTTTTTATACTGAAATGCTAGATAGAGATAGCATTACGTGAAAATACATTTCTCAGTGATTGAACTGTGATCAATAATGTGTGAATTTATCCATATAGAATTTTTATATGATTTCCAATGTTTGAACTCCGTTTCAAGTGTGATGACTATTGTTTACACTGTAATGCTAGTTAAAACTAGCATTTAACTGAAATGATAAGCAGGTATAGGCAGTTATGGAGATGGTAGATGCTGGGGTAGAAAGATGGAGATAGTAGTTTTTTTGTAAGTTATGAAGGCAAAGGCAGTGGGTTATTGTATGGTGATAATGGAAGCATTGCTGTATGAAGAAATGGTGGAAATGCCAACAATTTAGCGGTGGTAGTTTGAATATGGGATGTATAGCAGCAGCAATGTAAAGATGTAGTTTAAAATGAAGCAGAAAGCAATAATGGTAGTTTAAGTACTAAAGGGTAGTATGATGTTGGGGTGGTGATGAAGTATGTAGGGAAGAAGAAGTGATTCGTATGGGGATGACTGGCATGCACATTTGTGACTAAAGTAAGGAGATTAGTTTGCACATTAAGTAAAGTAGTTGTTGAAGACACTATTTGTTGTGTAACAGTGTATGTTGTTTTCTGTTATTTTCTGAAACAGAGAGATGCAGTCTGCATAATGAAGATATCCCATTTACAAATTGGTGTTGATTCTTTTTTCTAACTGCTGTTTCTAACAATAAGGGAAGATATTCCATTGTAGTATAGAAGAAGTATGAGAGAAGATGTCCCCCCTATCATATAAACAGTACATCATCATACTGGCAAATCATTACAAAACCACTTAAGTAATCTAATCAACTAATCATATAAACAGTATATCATCATCATCAAATCCTTCATTCTTGCTCAATAGCTTACTCAGTTCTATATAGTGACAGATGATGGGTTTCAATAACAGGGAGATGCATACTGATTATAACAAAATACTAGTTACAACCGACATTCGACTGAAATGATAAGTACATATAGCACTGAATAGAAATATCAATACCAAAATGCATAGGAACAGAAGATATTAGAAATTAAAATAAAATAACCAAAACATTTCACATTTTATTTTCTAATGATTTCACAAAGTCTGATTTCATTTTTCTATAAACTTTAGCAGATGTACACTTAAAAAACTTCTCAATTACACTAACAAAACATATAAATTTTCTTAACTTTTTGAAGAACGAAGACAATTCCTTTTGTTGTGGCCAACTTCATTACACTGACTGCATCTGTTTCTTTTACTTTGAGAATATCCAAATATACCACGCCTCTTTGTAGATGGTCTTCCAGCACCATGAATTTCTTTAGGAGGCCTAATCAAAACATCATTTTCAGCAGCAACTGGCTTATTAAAATCTATAATTGGATCGATAGCATTAGCATACGAAGATCTGAAAGCATTAATAGTAAAATAGTCCTCCACAAAATCATAAACTAATAATCTACACTCGTTAATGTACTTAATTGCATGGGCACATGGAAAACTAGTAACTCTCCATTGATTACAACTACATAAACAATTTTTAAGATCAACAAACTGTGACTTAGGATATTTAACTTCAAACACAAATTTCGAAGACTTAAAAACATCCCAACCAAAGCCATCATCTACTAACTTTGACAAACGTTCCTCCATAACAGGACAAAGATATGTTGTCCATAGACAACATTCCTCTCTTCGTCTCGCCATTTTCTCCATAACTTTCACTCAAATACCATCCAAACAAGAAGTTATAGGCATAACTCTATCTTCCAAAATCCATGAGTTGAAACTATCTGCAACATTTGAAGAATATTCACCATAACGCTTTCTTTGAGAAAACAAATCTGCCCAATGGTGAAAAGGTTTATCTCTTAAAAAATTTCTGCAGATGTACCCCCAATATCTTCAAATTTAGAAAGATATCGCTCAAAATCATACACATTAGAAGCTTTAGCACAAAGTTTGAACAATTCCACAATAGATGAATCAACTTTAGCCGCCTTGACAACAGTACCAATATTCCGTTCCATATGAAGTAAACAATAGCTATGATATGAAGAAGGAAATATTTTAGGAACACCTAAAATGAGACCCATTGACGATCAAACATAAAAACTAAAGACCGATCTTCATTAAGCATTCCTTTCAGATGGGATAAAAACCAAGACCAATTAGATTCATTTTCATGTGAAACAATACCCATAGCAAGAGGAAAGAAACCTATAAAATAAATAATTAATGACAGCTCGGTACTAAGAAATATGAATTATATTAAACATCAAAACCAGTACTAAATGTTAATAATTTCTATTATACACAATTAAAGTAGATTCAAAATGATATATGAATATAACATATGTTATTTTAAAGTCTTTTAGTTACTACTGCATGAAATTTAAGCTCTTGTTTTTGTAAACGTTTCAACCATAAATATCTAGTATAACTAGGTCGATCATTGAATATAATAAAGCCAACAATTCTTGTGCAAACATGGCTGCATTATAATTATGTACAACTTTGAAAAATGATAGCTTAATATATCATTAGTAGAAAAACAAATGAGTAAATAAAACAAAACTAAAATGAAACTCATACCTTGATTACCATTTTTAGAAGTAGCAGCTAACAAAACACCCGGTCTTCCATTCAAAGCAACTGCATCTAAAAATATTAATGGCCGACAATGTTTAAATCCAAGTAGGCAAGCACCAAAACCAATACAAACTCTCTCAAACTGATCGGTTGAACCATTAACTTCCATAGCCATATAACTACCAGGATTATACTTTTGCAACGCCTCTGAATACCAATGTAAATCATTATATGACATTGCGTCATCTCCATATATTTCTTTCAAAGCCAACTGTTTTCCACTATAAGCATAAAAATATGAAAGATTAAAATTGTACTCTCTTCTAAATTCCTTCATAATATCTTTTGGCTTCTTCATAGGAGCATCTCGAATTTGATCAACAATCAAAGATTCAAAAAATCTACTTGAAATATTAACTTTATTAACATCTCTAAGACCAGTTCCACACGAATGATCAAAATTGTAAGTTCTAATAAAAAACCAAGAGAATATACTAGGATCCAAAGAAGCATTAAGATAAAACTTACAACCATCTTTCAACCAAGAGCAATTAACTTGAATTCTATTTGGAGAATTTCTTACAAAAATCAAATCATAACCATTTTTTATTTGATATGCCATTGAAAATCCTCAGCTCCATAAAAAAAACCAAGAAAATCCACAATAGTTTATTGAGAACCTTTCTTCAACATATCTTTCAAATAATAAGAAGAATCAGCATGCGAATCACTATTTGAACCAGAATTACTACCAATTGAAGTGCTTTGAACTCTTGCATTGCCTAAACCACAGCCAGCAATATCAGCTTCCTTAACACAAACATTTTCCTTAACAGTAAACTTAAAATATGGACTCTTTTTGAAAATTAAAAAACACACAATACTAATCAAATCTGAATCAGTATCAATGATTATATTCTTATTCTCAAGAACATATAATATCTCAATAGAAAATGCACTAAGATGTGGCCAAACTTCACAGATTTCAGTCTTAACACCAAATAAAGAAGAGCCCGTGGTGAGTCGAGTGGATTAACGATTCTCATTATGTTCAAAAATAACTAGCAAACTATTTGCTTCATCACTGTAGAAATCAGTTCTGCAAAAGAAATTAAAAAACCAATTAACAAACTTACTTAACGTTATGAATACAGCAACAACAAAAAATGTTAAATTAACATAGAATAACAAATCAAAATCAAATTAAGAGCTAAATGAAAGAAATATAAATTAATTAAAAAGTAGATGGTAAATGAACATAGCACAATCAAATTAAAACATATGAATACAACAGCAAAGAATGCTATATAAATATAGCATAACACAAAAAACTACATATGAAATTCACTAGAAAGATAGATGAACAGTAAAACTGTAAAACCTTAAACTATACTGAAGAAACAGAATGATACGCAATAAAATCTTACGTTGCCATTGAAACAAATCCAAAATAGAAACTAAAATCTGGAAGAAGACAAACTATGCAACCTAGAAAAACAAAAATATACTTAATAATCGAACGATATTATATCAGAGAAAGATAAAACGAATATCGAAACAAATAAAAGCAATGTACCTGAATGCAAGGAAATTTTTTGATAAAGATCCAGAGCACGATGAAGATCGACGATAAAGAAACTCGACGAAGATCGATGACAATCGAGAAGATCGAATACAAAACGCGTCCTTGAATCGAGAAGATCAATGAACTAAGATTAGTAATATCATAATGAAGGTGGAGAAGAAATCAATATGAAAATTTAAATTTTACGTAAGTTTGTCCTTAGAACGAAAAAATAAAGCCCACGTCCTTCAGACGAAAAAAAATCATCCGCGTCCGTAGGCCTAAAAAGAGAAGTAAAAATTTCCTCCAGCCCATTTTCCTGTAATTATTTTATATTAAAATTCAAATATTCTAGCTCGAATAATTTTTTCATACGAGCTCGGATTCACGTACGGTTTTCTCCATTGCGTTCGTAGTGAAATTTTGGACGACATGGAAATGGTTTGGTTGCATTCCAAAACTGTTCAATTTGGGGCTTCATTTGGATTTTAAATCATCGATACATCAAAGATGAGTGTTATACGCTCACAATTGACTAAAATAATTTTATGTTAGTTATATATATATTCTGAAGTGGTATAAATTTGATTGGTTGTTGTTTGGTAGGTTTAATTGTCATTTAAATTGCTATATGAATTAATTGATAAAATTTAAATTGACCGTTAAATAAATTTAAATTTAATTGGCAGCATATTACCCGATATGGTAAATATTGAAATTTGTGAAGGTTATTGGCTTTATGGTTGATTGGTTGTGATGGATGCTACCGGTTGATATTGGTTGTTTATTTAATTTGATATATCATGCTATCATTGTGTATATTGTTTATTGCATATAAAACTATAAACTGAATCATTTCAAATAAATTAAGAAATAGGTTGAAATGATATATACCTATGACATCTATTTGGTTTAAAATAATATACACCCATCCTTGAAATTAAATTAAAATAATTATCCACTTGGCCATAGAGTAGAGAATTATATACGGACACCCGGTTGGTTAAATTAAATGATTTTAAAAGTTGTTTTGAAATTATTTAAATGAATTGTTTTTTAGAATAAAATCAAATTTATGGAAATTTAATTACTTTGAATTGAAGCTCGAAATGGTGGAATTTAAACTTGGTAAACGAAATTGTTTAATTAATCGAAGCTTAGATTTTAAGTTAAAAAATTGAAATAAGGTGTAAATTTTCGAATGTTGATTTGTTTTTCAGGATTTGTCTTTTATTCAAACTTTGAATATTTCTAAGAAAAATTGAAATGAAATGATATTTCAAATTTGAGTTCGGAATTGAAAATTTGGATTTAAATTTGGTATTGAAAGTAAATTTGTTTTAAGTGTTAAATCGATATTTTAAAACGGAATTTGGAATTGGAACTTAAATTGAAAAATAATTTTAAATTGGAATTTAAATTAATTTGGAATTGGAAATTAATTTGAAATTGAGATTTAAATTAATTTGGAAATGGAAATCGAAATTGAAGGAATTTGTGAATTGAAATCTAAATTTATATGGAATCAAATTTATTCGACTTGGAATCGAAATTAAATCGATTAAATCGAAATGGAATTTGGAATTGATTTGGGTAGGAAATTGGGAAGTTGACCGGTTTGACTTTGGAATTTTAAAAAAAAATGAATATTTTAGTATAAATGATTTAAAATCTATATTCTTTAAATATTCAAATTATTTTGATTTTTTTAAACTATTTTACTATATAAACTATTTTTATATTCAAATTATTTTCAATTAAACTACTTAAACATTTTCAATTAAACTATTTTTAACTATTTAAGCTATTTTCTAAAATTCAAACCGGTTAAAGGGTAAATTGTTTATATTTAAATCTTGGATTCAAATGCGAATTGGGTTAAAGTGAATTATAACCAAAACTATAATTCGAATCAAGTTTTGAAGTGAAATCGCAATATCAAGTTGAGTTGATATTTTAGAGTAAATACGATGACTTCAAAACGGATATGATTTTGAGTAAATATGATTATCTCGAAATGGATATAATTTTTGAGTAAATATGATGATTTCGAAATGGATTTGATTTTGAAACTAATATGAAATTTTTATATAAAATACGAATTGTTTTCGAAATCTAAATGTACCAACCGGCATGTAAAATGATGATTGGTTGTTAAAGAGACCGGAGCCTCTTATTAAAATACTCTCTTTCAATATTGAACCACTTTGACAACCGTGTATGCGATGGATGATATCCAGAATGTAGTGGTTGAATTGGTGACGCTTACTGGAATGAATTAAGAGAACGATGATGGATAGCCTTGACATTCGTGTCGTAATTGAAATGACTAAAACAGGAGCCTATGTCTGGCCATTGAGGTTAGCTACCTCTAGCGACGTTGATCCCTCGTATTACTATTGTGGTTTCAGATTCGATGGGTGCACCTTATTTTTCATTTGGATTGATTGTCGCGGTTGGCCACGGATTGGTTACGACCAGCCAGAAAGGATGAACTGGTAGAATCCTACCTTGAGCATTGTCTCATGTGCCTTGTCATATTTATCCCTATACGAGCCCATTATGATTTTGGTTTAAAACTGTAAAATATGTTAAGGTGGATCAATGTAAAGCCTTAACGCTATTTTGATATTTGTTTTACTGATAGACATATTATAGCGTATATTATTATATATATAAATAGTTTAACGGATCCATAGGGGATGGAAAATCCCATAACATCTCTTAAGTTATTGCATTCATATTTATGATATTGATTTGACTTATATAAGATTATTTTAGTCCTGACTCGAATGTTTTGTCTTTTCATTACGCTCGAGTCAGTCCTGAGTTTTTTTCCAGTATATTGAAGACTATTCTTTGGAGGATGAAGATGGAGTTTTGGTGTATTGCTATTATTATTATACCCTGTATCATGCTATTCTACTGCATTGATTATTTCACCTTGTTCTAATATTTATAACTCTGATAAATATCTATAGATTATAATCAAATGCATGGTAAACAGCTTTATGAATTTGTTTATTTGATTATTATATTTTATCATTCCGCTGTGAGATTCTATGTTTTGTTTTCTTCATCTCTTATTATTTTTATTATTCAACCCCATTGATTATCTACGTTCCGGATTGTTCAAGTCGGACATGTGTGGATTATTGTCGATTTAAACCTTTCAAAACGTGGGTCGTCACATATATGTAATGGACCGATATTTTCAACCATTCGCATCTGCATATGTCGGACTTGAATTACTCAAAATATCATATTGTTAATTTATATTTGGCAAAACTCAACATATGTTGTAAATAAAATAATCGTAGAATCACATATACAGAGTATTATAACAAAATGCAGCGGAATAGATAATAGTAGTTCATGAAGCTACTATACAAACAACAGAGTTTGAAATAAAATACAACAGAATATCTCAAATACAGACCAAAACAAATCATCTGGAAAGGCTGAAAGCTGAATCGATAATTGGATCTCCAAGCGAAGCTTCAAACTTCAAAGGTGAGTCTCAAATGCTGCATTACTCAGTCTGACCCGAGCGTAAAGCAAAACACAAAACATTAGAGTCGGGAGTAACATTCTTATATCAATAAATCCAACTCAAGTGAAATATCAACTGAAATATAATTAACTTAGTGGATGTTTGGGATAACCATTCTCTAAGGATCCATGGAACTATCTACAATGTAGAAATATACCTTATTAACAACTAAACGTCATTATAACACCGTGGTCATTTCAAAATTATTTATACTTCAAAACCAAAATATCATTCCCATTTCAAATATATCTATTTCCAAAATATAACACTTCAAAGTTACAACCATTTCGAAACCAAAAACACTTTGAAATCATAATTCTTTGGAAAACCATAACTTTGAAATCATAACTTCCACCACTTAAACAGTTAACAATAGTATATAAAATAAACAATTTATAAAATAAAGTAGTATATATCAAATAGTATATTAAAAATAGTTTATATTAAAATTGCATATTTATTTTAAATAATTTATAAAGTACAATATTTATAATTTCCTCAAATCTCACAATCGGTTCAAATCAACTCGAATTCCGAATTCAAATTCAATCTCAATTTGTCAATTTCAATTCAATACAGTTTGTAAATAAACAAATTCAAATTATATTGATTTCAGTTACACATTTGAACCACAAATAAACCATTAAATTTCAATATATTTCAAAGCTTTAAATATTCAACATTTCAAACTAAATTTAACAGTTTCATATAGATCTTGATTTAACTTCACTATTATTTAGTCTTTGGATATTCACTTAATAAATTCAATATTATTTAAATAACCTTAAATTACATTTAACAAATATTTCCTTCAATTTATTTAAACGTGAAATATTCATTAAATTACTTAAGTCGAAATCAAGTTAAAATCGTCTCTTTAAATTTCAAATTCAATAGTTTCAAATCAATTTAATTAAATAAAAATCCTAATTAAATACAATTTCAAATAAATTCAAATTTATCTTCCCAACCTTAACTTATTCGGATTATTATAAAAATCTATTTTTGCAATATAAATTTTAATAAATACTTAAACTTATTATATATTAATAAATCAATCTTAATTAAATTAAATATTATTATTAAATCTATAAATAAAATATCATTTATATATAATATTTTAAGCATCAATATTTATTAAAACCATATATTTCTTTCCAAAACCATAGAAATTATTTTCAGAATATATATATACCACGGTGTCTGTATAATATTTTTTATCCTATGGTCAAGTGATACGGATATTTATCATTTAAATCCGAAATTTAAATATATATATATATATATATATATATATATATATAGGTATATATATCATTCCAACCCGCAATCCCAAATTCAATTCAAAATGAAAATCGCTTGGGTTTATCATTTCTACCCATAGCGATTTTCTCCTATTCTACAGGTCATTCGGGTATGTATCATTTCAACCCATAGTGAATTCTATACTAATAGGGAACTTGTAGAGTGATAACGGATATAATAATAACATGACCGGCATATATCATCAATAATAATATAATATAAATAACAGGATATGGTGTCATATCCCACAGGTGAACAGTTACAGATAATAGCATATATAACAATTTAAATAATTAACATCAGCATATTTCAATTGTCGTTTCAATTGAAATCAAATTTGGTAAATATAAAAATGTTAATCGTCAGTGGTTTCTCACCTTTTGAGGCTACAGGGATAGAAAATGAACTGAGTTACGAATCCAAGCAGGAATTCCAATGCAAAGCAAGGTTGGCATGAATTCGATGAAAAGGGTAGATTAAAGGAATCGACGAAATCAAATCAGAACTAGATCGATGAAGATAAATGGTATCAGTGAACTTAGATATAACTATATATAACTATTTTCATATATAAATTAGATTCTAAATTCAAACATATTTTAAATTAGATAAATATTTATATATACTTATAAAATGCTAAATATTTACACATTAAAAATTTATATATATTTACCTATAATTAAAATCAATATCCAGATATATTTGAAATCAATATTTGAAACTTATAACATAAAGCCCATATATTATATATCAATACAAAATCTAACTCAAGTATATGTAAACTACAAATTTACCCACAACATATTGTAACATATTATAAATATACTTCTAATTTATAATAAATAATTAACTCCCAAAATCTTGCATATAACTATAAATAAAACACACAGCTTATAGTATAAACTATTATACTCAAATCTAATATATATATAGACTTATATGTACTGTAAATGTCTCCATCTATTATATATTCTAACCAAATGCATTAAATGCTTACAAACCGATTACTTATAAAATGTGCTTATAACAAATCTATATAGATATGATATAATACAAAGCTGCAGGCAAAGTAACCATATATCGGACTCTTTTTTTTCTTTTTTTTCAAACAAATGATAATATATATATATATATATATATATATAATATAATTACTTGGAAATCAATATTTTGTACATATGTATGACACAACAGCGTTATGTAGAACTGTCATATACTTCTAACCCAAAATTGTTGTATGCCTACACTTAAAAATGTTGAAAACTATGGTATACAAACACTAAAACCCATACTGTTATACACACACACACACACACGTTTTAAATAGTAACAACAATTTTATACATATACTGTTATAATAGAATGCATTGTTTATACTAACGGCATATATAACTCAAAGAACATATATACAAACTTATATCAATAAATGAACTTACACAAAAATCTTAAATTGTAAACATATATATATAATTTATATAAACATACTTATATATATAAATTGGGCTTACAATTTAAAATCAATATATCAAATATATAATATAGTATAGTAAAATATAATATATTTGTGAAAATAATTTTTTTACATAAGTGTGAAAATTACTTTTGCAGTAAATATATATAGTACAGTATACTTTTAATATATCAAATAGGGCTCAGCTGTGCTTTTTAATACATAAGTGTGAAAAATTACTTTACAGTAATTATATATGTAAAAGTTTGTACGTACTAGAGGGACATAGAACAGAGAACGGTGAGTGGGGCAAAGGAGGGTGGTTGGAGGCGCAGGTGAACGGAGATGTTTACGGCGGTGAGGCTCTGTGGTAGGTGGTCGGAGCTGATCGATGCTAGGCAGTGGCTGAGGTTGTGCATGGACGAGCTGGTGGTAAAGCACGGGGTAGGACCTGACTTCGGTTTGGAGTGAGTTAGAGTGGAAAGGTGGAGAACGACAAGAGAGAGAGAGAGAGGGAAGGCAGCATGCGCGTGTGCTTGCATAGGTTTGTCACATGAAGGAGGAAGGGAAAGTTATTCGGGGTTGCTGCTAGATCTGGGATAAGGGAAAAGAAGTAGAATTAAAATGAGAGGAAGGGAGAAGGGTGGGGAAGAAAAAAAGTTTCCATTGCAAAATAAACGAAAGATAATATATATATATATATATATATATATATATTTCATTTATTATTTCGAAATGAAGAATACCAAAAGGAATAGATAGATAGAGAAGAGAAAACGCACCATAAATACAAGACCATAGAAGCAGTAAAAAGTCAAGCATGCGAATTTATGAATAATAAAGCAAATGGCCGTTTGAAATTTAAACGGACACAGGGAATTAAAAGGCTCAAAACGTATCGATACTGTAAACCGTTTCACGGATTCCGCTGTGTATCAGATTTCAAAATACAGAAATGTATATACTGTAGAGATCAGCACAACGAGCTGATCAAAACGGTATATAAATATCAGTGGTATGATCATCCTATCAAAAGTCGATAATAGGTACCGATATACGTTGCTATTCCATACGGAAAAATCCAAACGGAGCTAGAAACGTTCGCATTTCACGAAATGAATTTCGCAGTCCGATTCAGAGTGTTCTAAATAAATTTTCTCATGTTGACATATTTAGGTTTCGAAAAACTTTTTAATTCAACTGTTATTAACTGATTTAAATTGAAACTGAATTACACAATAAAATAAACTTCAATATTATCATGTGAAACTTTTCCAGTTGCTATGTTTAAATAGACGTATTCCAAATAATATTTTTTTTCAAATCTTATTGTTTAAAATTACAATTAATTTAATAAATAAATCACTAAAATTTTTGGGTCCTTACAATCTCCTCCACTCAAAACTTTTCATCCCCGAAAAGGAAGAAAGTATGAGAATAGAAACAACCAAACGAAAAATAAATTGAAGATAAGATAAACAATTAATTTAAGACTATATAAATTTCGATTTAAATTAATCAACAATAAATAATTTGGTTAAAACCATCCATAAATAGTCATTTATAAACTTCACAAATCAAAATATTTCCATTTATATAGTATTTTTAAATTATATATTCAAAGAAACTTATATAAATTTTTCTTCAAATATTCATTTGAACACTTCATTTGCAAATCATTCAATACTTTAATACCTTTCAAAACCCATTTGTAAATTTCTTGCTTCCATTATAAATACCATTTATATCTTTAAATAACACCTTTATAAATATATGTAAACTATTTGAAAAAAATTATTTACACCATTACTTATATTTACAAAGAAGCTACTGAAAATATTAAATCCATAATTCATAAATTTATTAATTTATCTCAAGATACTTTTCAAACATTATTAATAAATCATTAATAATTTTCTTTAAATATTTTTTATTTAATTAATAACTTATAAAATATTAATAATTTTCTTATTAAACCATGTAGTATATAAATAAACAATATTTCAAATGGATATATTCAAAAGGGAAAAGAAGATAGATTCGAAAAAATATAATATATGTAGGTAAATAAATAAAGCTAAGCAAATAAGGTAGATTCAAAAGAATAGTATCGGACACGAATAATTAATTTAGAACCATATGAATTTCAACTTCAAATATTAATATAGAATTCCTTTGTTGGAAATACTTTTATAATAAAATACTTTTATATCGAAACAAATTTTCCTTTCGAAAATACTTTTATAACTCGATGTTTCAATAAGTTTATCCTCGTTCATGCAGACTCTGGCCATACATTGATCAGGTGCAAAGCTAGAATTCTTCAAGTACTTAGTAGACCTGCTTCAACACCCAATGAAAATACTTGAAAAACCTTCAAAACCGATATGGAAAGTACAATCCAAACAAATCAGCCGAATCATGGATCGCAGATACACAATGGTTACGCCTGGATCCCCCAGGAAACATCCGTGCCTTTAAGCAATCACTGTTGCGAATTTCGCCATGATAACCAAAAACTCGTAGTCCGTGGATACACAGTGGTCATCCGTACCCTTTAAGCAATCTCTGTCTTGCGGATTACGCTACCATAACAAAACCGATAGACGCGGATACACAATGGTTACGCCTGGATTCTCCAGGAAACATCCGTGCCTTTAAGCAATCTCTTTCTTGCGGATTACGCTACCATAACAAAACCGGTTGACCGCTGATACACAATGGTTACGCCTGGACACCCCAGGAGACGTCCATACCCTTTAAGCAATCTCTGCCTTGCGGATTACGCTACCAAAATGACCATGGGTAACGCCATGAAATTTGAAGGACACTCGAGTATCATATCTGGAAAACCAAAATCAGAGAGAATAAAATCGATAGACTTAATCCACAATGCAGCCACAAAGCGGATATCAAGCAGAAGGCACTTTCCATATCTTTACTTATGTATCATATAGTACCCTTTTCAAATCAATTTCAGATATCATACTTATATAAAGTCAATTATATATTAGATTTCATTTTCAAATCGAATACTTTCCAAAATCAATGGTATATCAAATCACACTTGTAAGACTTTGATTATATATGATTTTGCTTTTCAAATTGAGTACCTTTCCAAATTAATAATTTTTGAATCAACTTCATACTTATACAAATCAATTTTATATAAGTTAGATAACTTCCAGATCAAGTATTTAGTAAAATAAGGTTCTCAATTTCAATTCGTCTCAATATCAGTTCAGTTTCAAAATCATATATGATTTTACCAAATTATTTCTTCCAAATTAAATATCTTCAATTTCAAAGTTTCCAAAATAATTGGCTTAGAAAATAATCCTAGTTTCCAAATCAACATGATTTAAGTCAACAAATTCATTTCCAAAATCATTATATAAATACTGGGTTTTTAAATTCCAATCTATTTTCGAAACCAAATATTTTTCTCGAAATCAATTATACCCAAAAATGATTACTAAGTTTATAATCATCCCTTTAAAACATTTAAATTATTTATTCATATTTGAAAGATCCAATTTACCTTTTTGAAAAATTATTATATATATATATATATATAGTTTTATAAAAGATGTTACTAAGTTAAAAACATTTAAAACCAAATTTTATTCAAAACATTTCAAAACTAAATTTCATATTAGCATAATTCAAAATAGTCTTATTCATTTACTTAACAAAACAGTTTCAAACTCATTTACTTTATCAAATAATCTATACTCTTCGAAATTACTTAGTTTTGAAAATTAAACCTCGATTTGAAAGTGTTTAAACATTCAAAATAGTAGGAGAAACCAAATTACCAAATCCTAGAGTTGGAAGTCAGCAACAAATCAGTGAATCAATTTCAATAGATAGGGTTAAATTCGAAACTCGAGGATTGAACACCGAGGTTAAAATATATGTACATATATCTTTCGAATATTAAATCATACTTTGGAATTTGAAATCAAAATTGGTTTCACAAAATCAATCGCATAACAAAACTACTAAAGTGGCCTCTCTCCCACTCTGAAACACAAAAATTAATGTCGACGATGCGTACGCTCATCACCGAAATTATTTTCCAGCGACATAAGTGGGTTCTGGACTCCTATTTTCTTTAAAACTTCTTTGAAATTTCTTCGAAATCATTGGAACTCATTTGAAGTCATTTGAAATATTTCTCATTCGGAAAACACTTTCAAATCGTATTATTATATATTTTCAAAATCTTAAAACCAATTTCAAAACACCGGAATTCAACTCCTCGAATATCCAATTTAAAATCCTTCAGTTATAAATCATTTTTAGATAAATCAAATTTCTTATATACTTTTCAAAATTTCAAATCCTTTCGAGACTTAAAATTCTTGTTTTTAAAAGGTATAAAATCCTTAACGAAAACATTCTCACTTTTATATAGAATATAATCAGTCTTATCAAAATAATAATTTCGGTATATAAAACAATTTCTAAAATACAAATAAACCCGATTTTTCAAAGGATGATTCAAGAATGGATTCCAAACAAAGATAGAGATTCAAATTAGAGGAACTCTAATCAAATAGAATTCTGATTCAAAGATAGGCTCGAATGAGGATGAGATAATTAAATTACAAAATAGAAGATGGATATACTTATATAAATTGCAGGCAACCTTAACCGGGTCAACCGTGACTTCAGGAATATGATCGATGCGGGTAAATCGACATTCGATCTCCAAAGATAGAATTCGACACAGCAAGGGATAGCAACATCTAAACCGAGGGTAAGTAAATCTCCAGTGAATCAATGCCATTTGTAAAGGAGTTTCACCCCTTTATAAATCATTCAAAGATTGGTAAGATCGTAGATTTTTATAGAGATCATACGTAGTGGAGTAATGGGATGCTCCAAAATCAAAAGAATACAAATAGGGAGACAAGAATGGATTTCAGAACAAGTAGGAGCGTTCCAAAATTCAAAGGAAACCAAATCGAAGACGAAGAGATTCAAGCACGAACGAAAGTAATTCTGTAATTAAATCTACTACATATGTTAAGTTTGCCTAAAACCAGAGCTCTGATACCAACTGTAACGGACCGATATTTTCAACCATTCGCATCCGCACATGTCGGTCTTGAATTGCTAAAAATATCGGATTGTTAATTTATATTTGGCAAAACTCAGAATATACAATAAATAAAATAATCACATAATCACAGATATAGAGTATTATAACAGAATGCAGCAGAATAGATAATAGAAGTTCATGAAGCTACTATATAAACAATAGAATTTGAAATAAAATACAACAGAATATCACAAATACAGACCGATGACATCTCTAAACAAATCAACTGGAAAGGCTGAAAGACGAATCAATAGTTGGATCTCAAAGCGAAGCTCCAAACTTCAAAGGTGAGTCTCAAATGCTTTGTAACTCAGTTTGACCCAAGCGTAAAGCAAAACACAACACACTTGAGTTAGGATTAAAATACTTATATCAATAAATCCAACTCAAGTGAAATATCAATTGAAATGTAATTAACTTAGAGGATGTTTGGGATAACCATCCTCTGAGGATCCGTGGAACTATCTACAATGTATAAATATACAATATTAACAACTAAACGTCATTATAACACAGTTGTTATTTCAAAATAATTTATACTTCAAAACCAAAATTTCATTTCCATTTCAATATATCTATTTCCAAAATATAACACTTTAAAGTTACAACCATTTCGAAACCAAAAACACTTTGAAATCATAATTCTTTGGAAAACCAAAACTTTGAAATCATAACTTCCACCACTTAAATAGTTAATAATAGTATATAAAATAAATAGTTTATAAAATCAAATAGTATATATCAAATAGTTTATATTAAAAATAGTTTATATTAAAATAGTATATTTATTTTGAATAGTTTATAAAGTACAATATTTATAATTTCCTCAAATCTCACGATCGGTTCAAATCAACTCGAATTCCAAATTCAATCTCAATTTATCAATTTCAATTCAATATAATTTCTAAATAAATAAATTCGAATTATATTGATTTCAATTACAGATTTGAACCGCAAATAAACCATTAAATTTCAATATATTTCAAAGCTTTAAATACTCAACATTTCAAACTAAATTTAACAGTTTAATATAGATATTGATTTAACTTCATTATTATTTAGTCTTGGGATATTCACTTAATAAATTCAATATTATTTAAATAACCTCAAATTACATTTAACAAATATTTCCTTCAATTTATTTAAACGTGAAATATTCATTAAATTACTTAAGTCAAAATCAAGTTAAAATCATCTCTTTAAATTTCAAATTCAATAATTTTAAATCGATTTAATTAAATAGAATACTTAATTAAGTACAATTTCAAATAAATTCAAATTTATCTTCTCAGCCTTAACTTATTCGAATTATTATAAAAATCTATTTTTGCAATATAAATTTTAATAAATACTTAAACATATTATATATTAAATAAATCAATCTTAATTAAATTAAATATTGTTATTAAATCTATGGAAAAAATATCATTTATATATAATATTTTAAGCATCAATATTTATTAAAACCATATATTTCTTTCCAAAACCATAGAAAGTATTTTCAAAATATATATATAGAACATGGTGTTTGTATAATATTTTCTATCCTATAGTCAAGTGATAGAGATATTTATCATTTAAATCAAAAATTTAAATATATATACGGGTATATATCATTTCAACCCGCAATCCTAAATTCAATTCAAAATGAAAATCGCTTGGGTTTATCATTTCAACCCATAATGATTTCTCCTATTCTAAAGATCGTTCGAGTATGTATCATTTCAACCCATAGTGAATTCTATACTAATAGGGAACTTGTAGAGTGATAACAGATATAGTAATAACATGACACAATAGGGAAATTACAGAGTGATAACAGATATAATAATAACATGACATGAATATATCATCAATAATAATATAATATAAATAACAGGATATGGTGTCATGTCCCACCGATGAACAGTTATAGATAATAACATATATAATAATTTAAATAATTAACAGCAGCATATTTTAATTGTCATTTCAATTGAAATAAAATTTACTAAATATAAAAATGTTAATCGTGAGTGATTGCTCACCTTTCGAGGCTAGAGAGATAGACAATGAAGTGAGTTACGAATCCAAGCACGGATTCCAAAGCAAAGCAAGGTTGGCACAAATTCGACGAAAAGGGCTGATAACAGGGATCAACGAAATCAAATCAGAACATGATCGATGAAGATAAATTGTATCAGTGAACTTAGATATAACTATATATAACTATTTTCATATATAAATTATATTCTAAATTCAAACACATTTTAAATTAGATATATATTTATATATATACTTATAAAATGCAAAATATTTGCACATTAAAAATTTATATATATTTACCTATAATCACAATCAATATCCAAATATATTTGAAATCAATATCTGAAACATATAACATAAAGTCCATATATTATACATCAATACAAAATCTAACTCAGGTATATGTAAACTACAAATTTACCCACAACATATTGTAACATATCATAAAAATACTTCTAATTTATAATAAATAATTAACTCCCAAATCTAGCATATAACTATAAATAAAACCCGCAGCTTATAGTATAAACTATTATACTCAAATCTAATATATATAGACTTATATATACTGTAAACGTCTCTATCTATTATATATTCTAACCAAATGCATTAAATGCTTACAAACAGATTACTTATAAAATGCGCTTATAACAAATATATATAGACATGTTATAATACAAAGCTGCAGGCAAAGTAACCATATATCTGACTCTTTTTTTTCCTTTTTTTCAAACAAATGATAATATATATATATAATATAATTACTCAAAAATCAATATTTTGTACATATGTGTGACAGAACAGCCTTATGTAGAACTGTCGTATACTTCTAACCCAAAATTGTTGTATGCCTACACTTAAAAATGTTGAAAACTATGGTATACAAACATTAAAACCCATACTGATATATATACACATTTTAAATAGTAAAAACTATTTTATACATATACTGTTATAATAGAATGCACGGTACTATATTAATGGCACATATATAACTCGAAAGATCATATATGTAAACTTATATCTATAAATGAACCTTACACAAAAATCTTAAAAATGTAAACATAGATACATACATATATATAAACATACATATATATATAAACCGGGCTTACAATTTAAAATCAATATATCAAATATATAATATAGTACAGTATAGTAAAATATAATATATTTGTAAATTTTTTTTACATAAGTGTGAAAATTACTTTTACAGTAAATATATATAGTGTAGTATACTTTTAATACATCAATCAGGGCTCGGCTATGCTTTTTAATACATAAGTGTGAAAAATTACTTTTACAGTAATTATATATGTAAAAGTTGTTATACTGTAAATATTTGTATGTACCAGAGGGGCACGGAACAGAGAACGGTGAGTGGGGCAAAGGAGGGTGGTCAGAGGCGTAGGTGAACTAAGATGTTTACGGCGGCGAGGCTCTGTGGTAGGTGGTCGAAGCTGATCGATGCTAGGCGGTGGCCGAGGTTGTGCGTGGACGAGCTGGTGGTAAAGCACGGGCTAGGGCATGACTTAGATTTGGGGTGAGGCGGAGTGGAAAGGCGGAGAATGACAAGAGAGAGGGGAAGGCAGTAGGCGTGCGTGCTTGCATGGGTTGGTCACATGAAGGAGGAAGGGAAAGTTGTTCGGGGTTGCTGCTGGATCTGGGATGAGGGAAAAGAAGGTAGAATTAAAATGAGAGGAAGGGAGAAGGGTGGGGAAGAAAAACAGTTTCCATTGCAAAATAAACGAAAGATTATATATATATATATATATATATATATTTCATTTATCGTTTCGAAATGAAGAATACCAAAAGGAATAGACAGATAGAGAAGAGAAAACGTACCATAAATACAAGGCAATAGAAACAGTAAAAGTCAAGCATGCGAATTTATGAAATAATAAAGCAAATGACCATTTGAAATTTAAACAGACACAGGGAATTAAATGGCTCAAAACGTATCAAAACAGTAAACCCTTTTATGGATTCCGCTGTGTATCGCATGTCAAAATACATGAATGAATATACTGTAGAGATCAGCACAACGAGATGATCAAAACGGTATACAGATATCAGTGATACGATCATCCTATCAAAAGTCGATAATGGGTATCGATATACGTTGCTATTCCGTATGAAAAATCCAAACGGTGCTAAAAACGTCCGCATTTCACGAAACGAATTTCGCAGTCCGATTCAGAGTGTTCTAAATAAATTTTCTCATGTTGACATATTTAGGTTTTAGAAGACTTTCAAATTCAACTGTTATTAACTGATTTAAAATGAAATAGAATTACACAA
This sequence comes from Allium cepa, assembly GCA_030765085.1. Classification (NCBI taxonomy): domain Eukaryota; kingdom Viridiplantae; phylum Streptophyta; class Magnoliopsida; order Asparagales; family Amaryllidaceae; genus Allium; species Allium cepa. The sequence continues at coordinate 394,520,282 of CM060938.1, read as the reverse complement.
TAAAATAAACTTCAATATTATAAAATGAAAATTTTCCAGTTGCTATGTTTAATAGATGTATTCCAAATAATAAATTTTTATTTCAAATTTTATCGTTTAAAATTTCAATTAATTTAATAAATAAAATCACTAAAAATTTTAGGTCGTTACAGTATATATGTATCAGACATAAGTTCCTATATGATTTTGTTGGGTTGTATTTTTTAATAGATTTAAATCTTAAAGTTATAACGAGTGTGTATAAAAGAGTATATAAGTTTATATACATATATATATATATATATATATATGTATATGTATACCATAGTTAGTAATATTCCAAGTATTATAAGTTTATACATTTTATTAAGTTTAGAAAGTTATAAAGGTTTATACAATATATATTGTTGTTATTTTATAAAATAGTATATTTAGTACCACACTTTTATTTGTGAATATATATTGCTTCGTGATTGATCTTTAAGAAAACTATGGTATAACGTAAGTCATATAAGCTACTGTGTATACATGTATGTATGAGGTTTGTAGACATGTTATATACATTAGTTATATAAGCAGTATTGTGTATGTATTATTTCTCTCAAACACTGTACTGCTGCATGCATGTATTATTCATATATATGAATATTTGATTCCTTCTTTTATAATGTATATAGATTTAAAATATAAGTTTATAAATGTAAGCATAGTGTTTATAGTATGTTATTTGGCTGCTGTGAATATATATATATATATATATATATATATATATATATATATATATATATATATTAACCTGTTAAACCTATATTGATTATTAAATTTGCATGTATTTTAATTTAAACAATGATTTTAATATATATATATATATATATATATATATATATATATATATATATATATGTAGCTTATAAATGATTTATAGGGTCCATAAATATTAATTTATATAGATTTTTTGTTTATTTACTGATTTTTAAATATAGTATGTATGTTAGTTTATACCTAGGTTTATACGTTAGTTTATATGCATAAGTTTATATATATTTCCATGAGTATTGTTTTAAAATATAGTGTGTATATATATCTTCTATTTATATCGAGTTAATCTGATTCGTTTTTCATCAATTCCTATTCATCAGCTTTGTTGTCAAATTCACGTTCAATCTTGCTTCATTTTGGATTCGTGCTTAGATTCGTAACTCATCTCATTCCCGTTCGTCTTCAATCTCTAAAGGTGAGAAATCATTCATGATCTTATATTTATTAAATTTGATTTCAATTGAAATGAAAATTGAAATATGCTACCGTTGGTTATTTACATTGCTATATATGTCATTATTTATATTTGTTCACCTATGACATCAGACACCATTATTTGTTATTTACATTAATGATATATGCCTGTTGTATTATTATCATATATGTTCTCACTCTACAAGTTCTCTGTTAGTATAGAGTTCCCTATGGGTTAAAATGATACATACCCGAATAATCTGTAGAATTGGACAAAATCATTATGGGATGAAATGATAAACCCAAGAGATTTTCATTGAATTGAATTTGGGATTGCGGGTTGAAAGTATATAACCGTATATATTTAAATTGTTGATTGAAATGATAAATATCCGTATCACATGACCATATGATAGAAAATTTTATACAGACACCGTAGGTCTATTAAATATTTTGAAAATGATTTCTATGGTTTTAGAAAGAAATATATGATTTTATAAATATTGATTTTAAGGTATTATATATGTATTTTTTAAATTTTAAATTCTTGATTTTAAAATTATATGTTTCGAAAATTAGTAAAATTTTAAGTTAGTTTTGAAATTATAAATCTTAAGTATTTACGTATAATTTTACTATTTTAAAATATGTATGAATTAGTTTTATTATAAAATAAGTTTAACAAGAAGATTTAATTTTATAAAGTTGATTTAATTAAAATATAATATGTTTAAGTATTTATTTAAAATTATATATTAAATTAGATTTTTATAATGATTTTTATAAGTTAAGTTAGGAAGATAAATATGAATTTATTTGAAATTGTGTTTAGTTAAGAATTTTGTTTAATTAAATCGATTTTAAACTTATTGAATCTGAGGTTTTAAGATATGATTTTATAACTTGATTTTGATTTAAAGTGATTAAATGAATATTTCAAGTTTAAATAAATTGAGGGAAATATTTAGTTTAATGTAATTTAAGCTTTATTTAAATGATATTGAATTTATTAAGTGAATATTTCAAAATTAAATAATAGTGAAGTTAAATTAAGGGACATATGAAATTATCAAATTTAGTTTTGAAATGTGGAATCTATAAAGCTTTGAAATATATTGAAATTAAATGGTTTATTTTGTGTTTCAAATCTGTATTTGAAATCGGTATAATTTGAAATGATTTATTCAGAAACTAAATTGAATTGAAATTAATGAATTGAGATTGAATTAAATTGAATTTTGGAATTCGAGTTGATTTAATCCAATTTGTGAAATTTGAGTAAACCATTTTATTATATAAAGTATTTTAAATTATATTTAACTATTTATATATTTTACCTTATAAATTATTTTAATATAAATTATTTTAATATAAATTATTTTTAATATAAACTATTTTTAATATAAACTATTTTAATATACTAACTATTTTATTATAAACTTTTTTAACTTATAACTATTTTATATAAACTATTTTATTATATATACTATTATTAATATCTAAACTGTTTAAAGGAAAGTGTTATGGTTTTTCAAAGTGTTATGATTTCAAAGTGTTATGATTTCCAAAGTAATTAAAGGGTTTTGGTTTCGAAAGTGTTATAAATTTGAAAGTGCTATGATGTTGGAAATGGATATATTTGAAGTGAAAAATGATATCGTATTGATATGGTTTTGAAATGAAAATGATATCGTATTGATATGGTTTCAAATGGAAATGATATTTTGGTTTTGAAATATAAACTATTTTGAAACGACCACGGTGTTATAATAACGTTTGGTTGTTGAAGAGACCGGGATGCCAATATCGAAAACCACTTTGACAACTGTGTACGCAGTGGAGATTCCAAAATGAAGTAGTATGGTGGCGACGATCCTATATGAGGTATATACGTGGACCTGACTCCCATGAGTTAGCTTAAGTTGGCAAAAACAGGAGTAATCGACTGGTCAAGTGAGGTCAATCCTTCGATCAGGCACATTCCTTTGATACTATATTCTGACTTTGTGATTTATTTGGTGGCCACCCATGATTTTGATTTGGGAGTGTGTTCCGAGTTGGGCAGTAGTAGCTGCTATGCGTTACCACCAACCCGGAAGTGTAATTGGTATATCTATCCTGGCATTGCCTAGTTTTGCCGTGTCACCTACCTTATGGAGACCACTACGAGTTTGTTTTGTACCATACTTATGGAGTGCCCTCTGACGACGCCTAGTACGGGGAAAATTACGGTACTGTATAGACTATGGAAATATATATAATGTGTTAAAGGGGATATGGGTAACGCCACAACACTATTTTAATAGTTTACTTTACTATAGACATTATAATAGCGTGTTATACTGCATAGTAGATAGTTCAATGGATCCTTAGAGGATGGTTGTCCTAAACAACCTTTAAGTTACTTGTATTTCAGTGAATATTTCACTTGAGTTGGATTTATTGATAGTTAATCCTGGCTCGAGTGTTTTGTGTTTTGCTTTACGCTCGGGTCAGAATGAGTGTTACAACATTTGAGATTCACCTTTGGAGTTGGATCGTCGCTTGGAGATTCATCTATATCTATTCAGCTTCTAGTTATCAGTTGACTCCGGTGATATATTCCGATCTTGTATTTGATTATTGTATTTAGACTTCTATGTGTTCGAGACTTCTGTTGTATCTTGTTTAACTCTGATTATATATATAGTAGCTTCATGAACTACTATTCATTTTTTTCCGCCGCTTATTGTTATATTATTCTGTATCTATGATTCTATGATTATTTATTTACCGTATAAGCTGAGTTTTGCCAAAAATAAATTAACAATATGATATTTTGAGTGATTCAAGTCCGACATGAGTGGATGCGAATAGTTGAAAATATCGGGCTGTTACATTTGGTATCAGAGCTCTAGTTTTAGGCAAAACTTAGCATATAGAATAAATTTAATTACGGAATCACCTTCGTTCGATCTTGAATCTCTTCCTCTTTGATTCGAATTTCCTTTGAACTTTGGAACTCTCCCATTCATTCTGAAATCCAATCTTGTCTTTCATGTTCTTGTTCCTTTTGATTTTCGGAGTATCCCATAGCTCCACTACATGATTTGTAACGGGATGAAACTCCTTTACAATTGGCATTGATTCACCGAAGATTTCTATATCCTCTGTTTAGATGCTGCTATCTCTAGCTGTCCAAACTCTATCTCTTGCGATCAGATGTCGATTTGCCTCAGAATTCTACATGATCTTACTTTGAAATCACGATTGATCCAGTTAAGGTCACCCACGATTAATATTGGTATATCCATCTTCCTATTCTGTTGCTTAATCATCTTATCTTCATTTAGAGCTTGTCTTCTGGTTTGAATTCTCTTTGATTAGGGTCCCCTTATAATTTAATCTATACCTTTGTTTTGACAACTATTTTGTATCATTGAGTGAGTGAGTGTACCTATATTATTATAAAAATGTTTTATATGTTGTGTTGTTTGGGTTGTTATGTTGATAGGAATTCCAAAACACTTGAACAGAGCAAGCCGACACAATATTATTATCAAATTTGGTAAATGACATGAAATTTGTATGATTATATTATATTTAAGTATACATTTTTCTAAAATTAAATAGTTAACTGAATTGACTGTTCGAAATGATATATTTGATTTATTATTTGTAAACCTTTTGACTACTGCCAAATGATATAAATAAATAAAATTATAAAACATGGGTTATAAATTGATTAGGAATTGAAATGAATTAAAATCAAGAATTCGAGAATTTAATTTCCGGTAACTCCAAATTTTGGTTTTAAAATTTTTAAAATATATATTATTGAAAGTATTTTCGAATAGAAATCGTTCCCAAAGAATTTTAAATGTATAAATCGGTACTCTCCTCCATTGTCGTTGGATAATAATTTCGATGATGACTGCAGCATCATTGACTTTCATTTTCGAGTTTTAGAGTGGGGAGGCTATTCTGTAGCTTTGCTACAGTTTCGTTTTGGAAAATAAATTTGATTTGAAATTCTTATATATGACTTGATTTATAATATATATATAAGATATATATTTATAAATTTGATTTGATATATATATATATATATATATATATATATATATATATATATTTGGATGCATTTATCTCTAAATGGTTCGAAGTGAATCGAAAATGCAATTCTTAAGTTTATGTTAAAGGATGATTTAAATTATTAAAATGAAGCCAAATTTTGTAATAAATATTTAAAAATTGAAATAATTGAATAGAAATCAATTTGAAAACTAAATGACATTTATATTATTTGAATTAACTAACAAATTTGAATTGAATAACTATTTATTGATTTAATAAAATGGATTAAACCAAATTGTTAATTATTAATTTATTTAAATAGAAAGTTATATGGTTTAAATTAATTGTTTTCTTTTGCTTTTCAATCTATTTTTCTTTCTGGTTGTTTCTGTTCCTCTACCTCCTTCCTTTTCGGGGACGAAAAGTTTTGAGTGGGGGGGAGTGTAACGACCCGTATATTTAATAATTTTTATAACGTATTTAATTGAGTTTTTTTGAAATTTTAAATAATAAAATTTTGAAATAGAAATTTAATATTTGGAATACTTCTAATTAAACGTAGAAAATGATAAATTCTCATCAGATAATATAGAAGTTTAATTTATTGTGCAAGTTTATTCAAATTCAAATCAGTTAATATTTGATGAAATAAAATGTTTTCCAAACCTGAATATTTTTATACAATAAATTTGTAAGTCGTCTTCTGAGTGAGATGTCATATTTTGTTTCTCCAAGTTCGGACTGCTATTTGCTGCCTATCTTAATTCTAACGTTTTATCAGCATTTTCGGTACTGATTATAGACTTTTGATCGGATGATCGTACCACTGACATCTGTATACCGTTTTGATCGTCTCATTGTGCTAATCTTTAAGGTATATTCAATTCTCTGTTTTGAAGTCCGATACGTAGCGGAATCCGTGAAAAACAGTTTCGCATCGATACTGGTTTTTAAAATCTTTTGGTTTGTTTGACCATTCATTTATACGTTGAGTTATACCAATAGTCATTATACTTTTCATATCCCTAAAATTATTATCTAATCTTTACTACTCCACTGTTCAATTCATTTTTGGTTCGTGCCTCTTCACTTTCCATCGGTAGCTTTACTAATACTGGTTCGTTTGCAAAAAAATTCTCTGGTTTCTTTGCCTTAGCATTTTCATTTTTCATCTGGCTTCCCAAAACCGTGCATCTCCTAATTTCCATGCACCTCTTCCCTCATCTTCCACCGTTGTGCCCATCACGGCCTCCCTCTCCTACGAACTGCCACAAGCCTCCATCCATCGCCGAGCAACCCAGCAAGGCCACCTCCTCACTTCTCCATGCAGCCTTCCCTTCGGCCTCCATAGCAGCCTCTCACCTATTCGCCCTACCAATCGCCTCCGATCCCTTCCAATTGCCCAACCTCATGCAACACCTAAGCTAAAGTTTCCTTACCGAGTACTTCACCGCGTCCACCCCTTATCCTCCTACATTTAAGGTATATATATCACTCTAATATATTCTGTATATATAAAGTTAAACATAAAATAATGTTTTGTATATATATTTGTAGTTATTTTATATGGCTCAGTTATAACAGTGTTATAACATATTTTGTCTACAGTGGTATATTTATTAATCTGGCTATTTTTTTCATGTATACACATATATTACTGTATACTGGACTTAAATTGAAGTATTGTATTTGTGTACACATATACATATTTGGTATGTGTGTTTATATGCGACGTGTTATATATATATAGTTGTTATTAAATAATTGTTTTAAGGTGTATATATGTGTAAGTATATATAGCTACTGTAGGAACAAGAACCATTTGTCCATATCAAAAACTGCATAAATTTGTTCGTACATATGTATCCGACATAAGTTCCTATATGATTTTGCTGGGCAATATTTTGTAATAGATTTAAATCTTAAAGTTATAACGAGTGTATATAAAAGAGTATATAAGTTTATATATATATATATCTATAACTCAGTTATTAATATTCCAAGTATTATAAATTTATACAGTTCAGAAAGTTATAAAGGTTTATACAGTATATTGTTGTTATTTTATAAAATAGTATATTTAGTACAACACTTTTCTTTGTGAATATATATATCGCTTTGTGACTGATCTTTAAGAAAACTATGGTATAACATAAGTCATATAAGCTACTGTGTATACATGTATGTATGAGGTTTGTAGGCATGTTATATAAATTAGTTATATATAGGCAGTATTGTGTATGTGTTATTGCTCACAAACATTGTACTGCTACATGCATGTGTTATTCATCTATATGAATATTTGATTATTTCTTTTAAAATGTATATAGATTTAAATTATAAGTTTATAAAGGTAACCATAGTGTTTATAATATGTTATTTGGCTATTGTGAATATAATATATATATATGTGTGTGTATATATATATATATGTATATGTATATATATATATATATATATGTTAACTTGTTAAACTTATACTGATTTTTAAATATGCTTGTGTTTTAATTTAAACAATGATTTTAATATATATATAGCTTATAAATGATTTATTATGTTCATATATATTAAGTTATATTGATTTTATTTAATTTATTTATTGATTTTTAAATATAGTATGTATGTAAGTTTACACCTAGGTTTATGCATTAGTTTATATGCAAAAGTGTGTGTATATATATATTGCCATGAGTATTTTTTAAAATATAATATATATATATATATATCTTCCATTCATATCGAGTTGATCTGATTAGTTTTCATCAATTCCTATTCATTAGCTTTGTCGTCAAATTCGCGTTCAATCTTGCCTCTTTTTGGTATTTAGGCTTGGATTCGTAACTCATCTCATTCCCGTTAATCTCTAACCTCAAAGGATGAGCAATCACTCACGATTAACATTCTTATATTTACTAAATTTGATTTCAATTGAAACGACAATTAAAATATGCTGCCGCTAGTTATTTACTTTGCTATATATATGTCATTATCTTTTTTTGTTCACCTATGACATCTGACACCATTATTTGTTATTTACATTAATGATATATGCCTATTATATTATTATCATACATGTTCTTACTCTGCAAGTTCCCTGTTAGTATAGAATTCTCTATGGGTTGAAATGATACATACCCAAATGATCTATAGAATAGGAGAAAATCATTATGGGTTGAAATGATAAACCCAAGCGATTTTCATTGAATTGAATCTAGGATTGCGGGTTGAAATAATATGTACCCGTATATATTTAAATTGCAGAATGAAATGATAAATATCCGTATCACTTGACCAAAGGATAGAAAATTTTATGCAGACACAGTTGGTCTATATATAATTATCTTGAAAATGATTTCTATGGTTTTGGCAAGAAATATATGGTTTAATAAATATTGATTTTAAGATATTATATATGTATTTTATAAATTTAAATTCTTAATTTTAAAATTATATGTTTTGAAAATTTGTAAAATTTTAAGTTACTTTTGAAATTATAGATTTTAAGAATTTACATATAATTTTACTATTTTAAAACATGTATAAATTAGTCTTATCGTAGAATAAGATTGATACGAAGATTTAATTTAATAAAGTTGATTTAATTAAAATATAACATGTTTAACTATTTATTTAAAATTATATTTAAAATTCGATTTTTTAATGATTTTTATAAGTTAAGGTTGGGAAGATAAATTTGAATTTATTTTGAAACTGTGTTTAATTAAGAATTTTATTTAATTAAATCAATTTAAAACTTATTGAATTTGAGGTTTAAAGATATAATTTTTTAACTTGATTTTTATTTAAAGTGATTAAATTAATATTTCAAGTTTAAATAAATTGAGGGAAATATTCAGTTTAATGTAATTTAAGTTTATTTAAATGATATTGAATTTATTAAGTGAACATTTCAAAACTAAATAATAGCGAAGTTAAACTAATAGATATACGAAATTATCAAATTTAGTTTTGAAATATGGAATCTATAAAGCTTTGAAATATATTGAAATTTAAATGGTTTATTTTGTGGTTCAAATATGTATTTGAAATCGATATAATTTGAAATGATTTATTGAAAAACTGAATTGAATTGAAATTGATGAATTGAGATTGAATTAAATTTGAATTCCGGGATTCGAGCTGATTTGAATCGATTTGTGAATTAAAGGAAACCATTTTATTATATAAAGTATTTTAAATTATATTTAACTATTTATATACTTTTCCTTATAAATTATTTTAATATAAACTATTTTAGTATAAATCATTTTTAATAAACTATTTTTAACATAAACTATTTTAATATACTAACTATTTTATTATAAACTATTTTAAATATAACTATTTTATATAAACTATTTTATTTTATAAACTATTTTATTATATATACTATTATTAATATCTTAACTGTTTAAAGGAAAGTGTTATGGTTTTTCAAAGTATTATGATTTCAAAGTGTTATGATTTCCAAAGTATTTAAAGGGTTTTGGTTTCGAAAGGGTTATAACTTTGGAAGTGCTATGATTTTTGGAAATGGATGTATTTGAAGTGAAAAATGATATCGTACTGTTATGGTTTTTGAAATGAAAATGACATCGTATTGATATGGTTATTGAAATGGAAATGATATCGTATTGATATGGTTCTAAAATGGAAATGATATTTTGGTTTTGAAATATAAACTATTTTGAAATGACCGCGGTATTATAATAACTTTTGGTTGTTAAAGAGACTAGGATCGGCTATTGTCATACTCTCTGCCAATACCGAAAACCACTTTGGCAACCGTGTATGCGGTGGAGATTCCAAAACGAAGTAGGATGGTGCCGATGATCCTATATGAGGTATATACGTGGACCTGACACCCAGGAGTTAGATTAAGGTGGCTAAAACAGGAGCAATCGATGGGCCAAGTGAGGTCATTCCTCCGATCGGCACATTCCTTCGATACTATATCCTGACTTTGTGATTCATTTGGTGGCCACCCTTGATTTGATTTGGAAGTGTGTTCCGAGGTGGGCGTTAATAGCTGCTATGCGTTACAACCAGCCCGAAAGTGTAATTGTTATATTTACCCTAACATTGCCTAATTGTGTCGTGTCAGCTACCTTATCGAGACCACTACGAGTTTGTTTCATACCATACCTATGGAGTGCCCTCTGATGATGCCCAGTACGGGGGAGATTATGGTATTGTATAGACTATGGGAATATATAAAATGTGTTAAGGGGGATTTGGGTAACGCCTTAACGCTATTTTAATAGTTTACTTTACTATAGACATATTATAATAGCGTATTGTACTACATAGTAGATAGTTCCACGAATCCTTAGAGGATGGTTATTCCAAACATCCTTTAAGTTACTTGTATTTCAGTTAATATTTCACTTGAGTTGGATTTATTGATATAAAAATGTTAAACGTGACTCGAGTGTTTTGTGTTTTGCTTTACGCTCGGGTCAGACCGAGTGTTACAAAATTTGAGACTCACCTTTGGAGTTGAAGCTTTGCTTGCAGATCCATCTATATCAATTCAGCTTCTAGTTATTTAGTTGACTCCATTGATATATTCTGATCTTGTATTTGACTATTGTATTGAGACTTCTATGTATTCGAGACTTCTGTTGTATCTTGTTTAACTCTGATTATATATATAGTATCTTCATGAACTATTATTTATTTGTTTCTGCTGCTTATTGTTATATTACTCTGTGTCTATGATTCTGCGATTATTTATACTATATATGCTAAGTTTTGGCGAAAACAAATTAACAATCTGATATTTTGAGCGATTCAAGTCCGGCATGTGCGGATGCGAACGGTTGAAAATATCGGGATGTTACAATTTCTACAAATTAACTTTTAAATCAATTTTAAAAGTTCTCCAACATTATTCTAATTCAACTATACTTTAATTCATCTTTATAAATCATTTTCGTTCACATTAAATTCAAATTCCAATTAGCTCCACAATTCAAATATTAAATTAACAATTTAATTATCCAATTAATCAAGATATTCGAATTATAACTTTATTCAACCTATAAAATTTACTTTTGAATATTTAAAATCAATTAAGTGTACAAATTTCAACTGACTGAAATTCTGGGTCGTTATAACTAAGCCTCTTTAATTAATCCTTTCATTAGTTAAATCACTTTGTAAATACTTATGTCAAAATACTTTTACAAAGATATGTTCATAAGTCTCATCTTCTCTTTTCAATACCAATAAAATATTAATATACTTATCTCAATTGTATAATATACTCATAAAATATTTCACCTTCAAAACTTGGGAAAAGTTTCCATTGTAACAACAGCATAAGTATGCTCACAAAACACTACATTTTCAATGCTTAAAAAATGTACTCACATACTACGCAACAGTATAAGTATATTTACAAATCTTAAGAAAGATATCATTTTCAAAATCATGCTTAACTGTGTTAAAACAAATGTCGTTAAAACATCGATAACAATAAAACCCAAAAACACTTTCCTTTTTTTGTAAGTAAATGGGTTGTATGGAAATTTAACCGTAAATACTTATCACTACATCTTTATTTCAAACAGTATTACCTCTCAATTAACAATGAAATCGGACAAGTTATAAAATTAACCTTGCCTCGATACAGTTTGTTAATTATGAAGATAGAGATGAGTTTCCATACGTCAGAATTTGGTGTTAAGTATGAAAAAATATTTCTCATACCATTGTATTTTAAATAATCACTTATGAAAATCGGGTTTCAATCTTTTTAAAACCCTTTTTATAAAATGCCTTTATAAACTCCTTAGATTTGCAAATTCCTTTATAAAACATTATTTATAAATTATAAAATTCCCTTTATAAATATCTAACCATAATTAGAAATCTTCTTTTATAAATCTCCAAAATTATTTAATAAGCTCCTTTATAAACATCCTTTATACTATTTATAAATTCTTTTATAAAACTTCTTTTATAAAATCATTTACAGAACTCATTCTCTAAAATCTCCAAATTTATTTGGAACTCTTTTACAAATTCTAATTCATTGATAAAACTCCTTTTACAAATTTCAAAATATAGCTACAACTCCAAATATAATTATAAAAATGCTATACTTTCCTTAACGTAGTCATTTTGCATATTCCAATAAATTCACAAATGGAATTAATTATTCCATTTATCCAAACAATATTGATTTCTTTTTCACAGGATATTATTTGTAAAACCATTCTTTTATTTATAAAAAACTATTTGTAAAACAATCTTCCACTTATAAAATAATATTTATAAATCTACCATTTTATACAACATTTTATATAAACTCTTCATAAATATTTATTTCAAATATTTCTACCTTTCTTCCAACAATAGAATCGCTTTTTCAAATAAAGGACAACCTTTATTTTCTTTTTAAAATAAAATGTTCATTGGTAAAATTACTTTCTATACACAAACCCCATAATTTCTTAAATAAATTTAAAACATTTACACATATAATAATTAGAAAAGAACAATAAAAGAAATTAAATTAAAATGGAGAAGTACGAAACTAATTATTAAACGTAAAATATCATAGAAAATCCAAAAGTCAAATTAAAAATCATTTTCAAATCCAAAACCATTTCCAAAACAAATAGCAATTAATAATATTTTCAAAATATCATATCAATGCCAATCTTGCTACAACACTTAACCAGTGCTATTACTACCATTTCTTTAAAAAGGTTCAATTTTTCACATATGCAGGTGTCACATCAATTATAGCCAAATTACCAAATTTCGGCATTTAACAATCTATATCACAGTATATAAGTAAGATAAAATCAACAAGAATATAACTAGAATTTAAAAACCACAATGTCGAGAAATCAGGGTTTCTCTATAAATTTTCCCTGTATTTCATTTTAAGTGCCAAACGCTTTTAAAAGCGGATATTTTACTAAACCAACCAATGACTTATCCAAACACAAATAGTAAATTTTTATCTACTATATATCATACTAATTATCCAAAAAGGTGAGTTTAACACATCGAAATTCCAATGGATGCTTATGCATTCTAGTTTGAACTAAAATCGAATGACATTCGATTTTTAGCCCAAAATTTCACTTACTATGAATTTAACCAAACCCATTCCACCGTGTAGCTATCACTATTACGAGCGCAATACAAAAAACCACGTCTTGATTGGACCTCGTATGCAAAAGTTATTCAAATTATAAGATTTCGAGATTAAGTTATATAATAAAATACTAATTATATTTTTAAACCCTTAATTTCCATTTTAAACGCTTCCCTCCCAATTTCTAATTACCTGAAGCATATACAAGGAAATGATACATTGCCATGCATAATTCCTCCACCTCTCTCCTCCTATCTTGCTCGACTCACCATGAAAACCAAAACCGACACCACCGCAACTCCCTCTTTGAATTCTCTACCCATCTACCACAATCTCGAAGATCGTGCACCACCCAGAAAAAAAGTGACACCCACCACTCCATTCGACTTGCATAAAATCGTGACCCCCATATCTTGACTGCTCCACACCATCTTTGACTACAAGGTGCTATTCGACCTGACAACTCCAAATATAAACTCCGTTCGACCTCACGACACCTAGATTCCACAAATAACTAAACCCTAGTTCACAACACCCAAGCTCAAACCGTCAAACACCTAAATCTTGTTCGTAAACACCCAAACTTTCATAGAAATGTAAATCTACCCATTTCAAAATCAAAGGCCTCACCTTTTTATCTTTTTGATTTTTAAATCATTTTATTTGAATTTTTATAAGAAGTGGTTTACTATGTTTTCTTGTTTTCGAAGATATGCAATGGAACAGTGAGAGAAAGAGGGTAGCATAGTATTGGACTTGCATATGTATTAAGTTATAATTAATTTACAATTTCCAACATCTCGCCACATAGATTTTCATTCGTGTACGAACCACAAACGATAAATCCAAACTACGATTGTGCACATAAATGCAACACGATCTCAAAATAATAATAACATACACTGGTTATTTGATTCTGTAAAATCAAAAAAATGCCATTGTTAGTCCAAATCATCAAACGATAATTTAAGTATTTTCCACATTAAAAATTATGGAAAAATAAAAAAATCAAAATAAAATCAAGTCATTATATTAATAGTTTATTTATTTATTATTTATCATTGCGAATAAATTTACAAAATGAATTCACAGTTGTTATTTATTAATTAAAAGGAGTTAAATAATACCATTAAATCAATATTCAATTCACAATCCAAATATTTAAATATTATCCATATAATAAATTCACAATTCAAATATTTTAAATAATTTTTATATTTGAATTCAAGTTATTAAACTTTATAAACACAATTATTTTAATATTTAAAATTAATTAAATATTCAAAAATCAATTGACCAAAATTTCCGGGTTGATAACTTTGATTAACTTTGATTCACAGAGTAGAAAATTTTAGATGCAATAACAAAGATTTTGATTTCATAATTTACGTACATATAGAACTGCTAGTATATATAGGTTGTTTGCATTATATTTTCAAATTTGTTTTAAAAGATGCATTCATATAGGAGACACCAATTTAGAATTATTTTGTATACATGCCATATATGTTATAGCATACCATGCACTTGTATACTATTCGTTGCAAAAGTGGCAGCACACAAATTGGTTGGTTAGATTAGAATGGATGCGCGCTATGTTACATGATTCGGTCATTGAGGATTTTCGAGGACAAAATTATTTTAAGGATGGAGAATGTAATGCTCTATAATTTGAACGATAATTAACTAAAAAGAAATTAATTAAAAATTAGTAACGTCAAAAATAAAATTTTCACAAATGTCAAAATTTGGCTATATATATAGATATCCTTAAGGAACTGGGCTGCTTATATATAAATATGTATGTATGTAGTTATTATATACTTTGAGTAAATGAGGAGTATTGTATGCGTACATATAGTCTAGAAAACTAAGTAAATAAAAGACACAACATGTAATGAAGGCCAATCGACATAAACTAGTATTATGTATGAAGTGTTTAATTTACTAATCACTAGAACGTTGTTTTGACCCCCTCCTCATTACAACCCATATGATAGCTTTGAAAAGACAAGTACTGGTACAAGTTAGAAGAGGTGGAAGGACATATTTCCTTAAGCATTTCGACATTGATAATGACAATATATATTAGAAGTGTCAACCTGGATTAGAAGCTATATTGTTTTATTATACCTTACCATTTCGCTATGAGTTACATTGATAGCGCTCTCATATGCATATGTTCATTTGTAGGATAAGAAAACAAATGATCCATACTATGGTGGAGTTGGGTTTTCGGTTTAGCGAAAATTTAGGCCTAGTAGAGCGCAGGTTGTTACATTCGATATCAGAACTAGGTTAATCGATCTTAAGAATTAGGATACGAGAGTGAGCATATTTTTAATTTTTTACTATAGTTGCATATATTGTATGCCAAAATTTTCAAATTTCGACTATACAAGTAGTCATAACCAAATTTTGAAAAGATGGTAACATGACTATGAGTTGGAATAATAGATGGAGTTAAAGATAAATGCGTGTCTCGATTACCCCATGGGAATAGGTCATATTGGAAGGAGTTGACTTAATAAGAGCATGAATGCGACACATAGAAGGGTCCCTGAAGTTGGATGGTATATGACCCCCTTGTTGGGCCCAATTTACCCAGTGATTTAGATCCCCACAGGACTGTCGCTTGATTATGTACATTAGATCCAGATAAGGGGAAAGTAATAACCTAAATGATGCGGATATCCAAAAGTATAAATTAAATAAGTTTCCAGAAGAAAGTGTGCAATAATAACTTAAAGATAATAGCCAGATTTTTAATATTCTAGGAGAAAATAAGACACTAAGTAAGTAGAAAAAAAGAAAAGCCTAAAAGAAGGGACACATCAAAATCCACTCTGAGTCCAACCTTGTATAAAAGAATTTAATATAAAAGTTGAAATGTTTTTCAAAGGAATTATTTGAAGGTATAATAACCCTATTTTTGAGAAGTACATATTAAATTTTTGAAAAAGAACTAAAATATCTTTATTTTATTCAAATAAAAATTTCTAGTAGAAAATTAAAATACGTTGGAGCGGGAATTTCAATAAATGGGGTTTTAATACAAAGTTATTTCTTTTGAAAAAATGTAGTGTATATACATAGCTCATCGATTTTTCTAAAATGATAAATTTTATGTTGTAAATTTATTTTATGGTAGACAATAAGAAGTGGTACAAATTTAAAATGATGTGAATATAATGAGAAAGAAAATTAAAACCCAAAAATAAAGCGATGGGCAGAAGCACCGCTATGGGTTGATTGGAATTTGGGTAGATAGAAATTTATCAGATCAGTCAGAATGAAGGTGAAGAAGATGAAGATGGAATAGAACGATGCTAGTTAAAATTAATAGTTATCATTAGTAATTATGATTCTCTGCAGCCCGAATAGGGTGCAGATTCAACCTGTCTGAATAGGCAGAAGCGATCGACCCTTTGCGGTAGACTGATCGATTGGCAGTAGTCGAGCCCCTAAGTTATATCATTTTAACGATTGTGGGTTCTGGGGTATGATCTGACCCTCGAATGTAAGATATACTCATCCAGATTCGAACCGCCTTTCTTTTAATGAAACCCTCCACCTTCTTAATCGCGACAGCACCCCTTCGCCTCTCTCCTTCTTAAACTCAGTCGTTGACCACCATAAGTACCCTAGCGTCTACAAGATCATTTTAGCCCTCCTGGTAGCTATGCAGCACCACCATAACCATAAAAGTCAACAATTTATAAGCCCTAATCATATCCAAACCCACACCATATCCAAATCATGGCCCCTCCATGCAGCAGCCTCTCTGCCCAACAACCAGGTTTGACCCAGAAGAGATAACATGGCTTCAGAATAACGAGGCGAGGATTCAAGTATACGAAGAAGAGGCAGGTTTTTCATTTCTTCAAGGGCGTCCGGTGAAATTCAATGACTTCATCGCCTACGATTTGAAGGTTCTATTTGAAGCTATAGGCGTACTACCGATCCTTAGCCATGACATATTCGAGCAAGAGTGTTACCTAAGATGCATGTGTCTGTCTGATGCTAATTTGAAGTATTCATTCAACGAAGGTCAGAGAAATTTCACATCATAAGTTAAAGGAGAAGAGATTTGGATAATCTATGAGCAGGTCAATGTGATTCTGCACATCCCCACGGTAGGAGAGGACTTAAAGGACATCGAGACCTTCGAGCCAGCAATTCTTTAGCAAATCTTTCACCATAAGATAGGCATTTGGCAGATGGAGAACCTACAGGACCAAGTCCATGTGGTCCCCTATATTGTTTCGCACAACTTTATCCCCATTACAGGGAGCAAGGACTAGATCAACCTCGTAACAATCTGCCATTCTTAGATCTAAAGATGATACTTAATACATCCACGGTATTCATGTGTTGATCTTTTAAGTGGCCGAAAGATAATTTATTAGGGGTGAAAACAAAGAAAGATAGAACATATAAAAAGAAAATAAACATCATAGAATCTCACAACGCAATGGAATAACATATAACATATATTAATCAACATAATTTTTTACTAAGTCATTTCCAAAATGATACATCAGAGTGATACTAATACAAATTATACCCTAGGATAGTTATAATAGCCTAACCCTACCTATTAGATATACGATACGTATAGTACACCAAAAAATAAGAAAATAATTAGCTACCGATGAAGCCTCCTTCTACAAGCTCCTCTAAAATACAACCCTAGGAAACCTGAACTACTTGGCTGCCCATAAAATTTTGAGCACTCACGAGTTTTAGGATTAAAAAATAAAATTCCGAGTCAGACATTGGTATGGTGTGAGCAAACTCAAAACAAACGAATTTTTCTTTTAAAACAGTTTTAAAATCATGGGTATCTCGTAAGACGACGGCGCACATAAATACGAATGAGTTTTTGCCTTATGATAACCAAAATACCATCATAAAAAACCCAGTGATATTATAATAATGTCTAATGGTCCAAGTAAAATATGAATATAGCTGAAATGCTTGCATCTCAAATTTTAACATAGTTGGGTACATCTAAAACCACAAAGGAACATATTGGAGTATGGATTCCACACTATGACAAGGTTAGGAACTACCTTTCGATGGTACATCTCTAGTCAAAATACACAGAGGTCTGACAAGAACATCTTCTGCTCCTATGACAAAGGAATGTCCTACTATGACTAGTAGTATCGAATATGATCACTCCACTTTGGGGCCCAAAGGGTGCGTGAGTAGATAGTAATCGATTTAGATTTGGGATGACCATACTCTGATGGGATCAATCCACGTGGCCCTGCTGCATGTCCGATTTTGGTCATTTCCTAGTTGATGAGGCTTAATGTTATGTTTTACCTTTATATAGCACTTCTCACTTGGAATGGTAGCACTACCCTCCAGGCAACAATGCAATGCCAGTATTAATCCGTACAAGTTCGTTCTAGGATTGAATAAAACCAATGGAACTAGCGCCACTATACCTATTTTGGAATCACCCTCAGGGTTAGTAAATTGCCCTTGCCCTTCAAAACTCCATCTTCGGTTCCATACTCTTCAAGTTGTCTACAGTTCAAAATGCTTTAGTTAGATCGAAGTGGTTTTCTGATAACATATCCGCTCCCAGTCTCTTCGAAATGGCTTTTGATAATTTACGGCAAACACAACCCCAATTCTTTAGGAAATAAATAGAAAAGCTAAGAGCGGAGATCACCTCCTAACCGCTAGTGGACGGATTTCCTTATCATTTATCCTAGAAGAACGAAAAGTGATTTATACGCATAGTATAGCATCATTGAGGATGATTGTGTCATATAACTCACGTATTTCATCTAGCTATTTTCAAAGTTACGTTTTGGTCCCAGTTTGATAGCCGTTTATTTAACTATCAAATAAACAATTATTCAAACATTGATTAGTTCTATATGGGGTCCACTAAGCATTTATTAATTTAATCTTTAGTTAATAAAATCATTTTATAAAACCTGATCGAAAGATCTTTACATAATACTATTTCCAAGACCCTTACTTCCCCTTTTCACTTGGAAAATATTTGTATTTATCTTACGGGTAAAAGTATATTGTCAAAATATTTAAAAAATTCCTCCTTTCAAATTCCTTTTTGAAATCATTACTTACTATAAACCGATCCACTTATCCTTTATAAAACTTCCCTTTTAAAAGCTCCCTTCACATTTAAGTACCTTTATAAATTTCCAAAATCAATTTATAAAACACTTTTTTAAGTCTACAAGTCAATTTACAAAACCTCTTTACAAACCTCTAAAGTCATTGTAAAACATTTTCCCATTTAAAACTCCTTTGATTAACCTTCTTTATGAAAAATCCTTTATAATATATCGTTTGCAACTCATCCTTTTAAATCACTTTAAAAAAAATTACTTAGTTAAACCCATTTTTATGAACAAGTTATTACTTATAAATACCTTTATAAAATAATAATATAACTTGAAAAATCATTTATAAATTTCAACCCAAATTGATTAAAGAATTGAAATTAATTCACCATACCATAAAATTTCAAAAAAGAGGCTTAGCAATCCCAATGGTAGTAATTAAGGTACCATTTAACATCATTTTCACTTTCAACTCACTTAACCATTTATTTACATAAGTCAACATATATGTAAATGCAATTCACATCCAGATCAGGGAATAACATATCAATACAACTCAACTACCATATACATGTCCAAATAACAAAATAGTAGAATGGTGATTTGCCCTGCTAAATAGATGTCCAAACAGTTCACTACTTATAACAAAACGGGAATTTATTCTACTAAACATATATGTCCATATAATCAAACAACCAATCTAATGGTAGTACAAGGATTTATTTTGCTAACAGACGTGCACACAATCAAACCATTTACATAACTCAATTATAATTATTTGTCCATTTAATAGTCGGCATATGAATCTCTTGTGTTCCAAACCATTTTTGAAAAAAGAAATACCCATAAAAAAATTTGATTCTTGGAAAACAAGGATTTAAACTTAAAAATCCCTTTATAAAATAATTAATTACAAGTTAAACCTTTTATTAAATCATAATTAATCTTTATTAATTCTTAACTTAATTATAAATTAAGAAATAATTAACCTTAAATAAATGATTAGATAATAATTAACCATTACATAAATAATTAAACCCTAATTAATTCTTTATTAATTATTATATAATATTTAAAACCATTATTAATAATTAAATATTAATTAATCTCAAATATTTAATGAAATATCTTTAATTAAAACTCAAATAATAAATTAATCCTTTAATAAATAATTTATTATAAGTTAAATCCTTAATTAATTTATAATTAAAAATAACTAAACATTATCTTAATAATTAACACTATATTTAATTAATAACTAATTAAAATTAAATAATGTACTTAGCTCATAATTAATTAAAAATAAATCATACCCTTTGAAAGATAATTAACTGATAACTAATCTTCGGTTACTAAAATTAATAAACCTTGTTTAATACTCAATTAATTATTAATTGTCAAAACTAAGTAGTTAATAAATAATTATTAAATTTTTAAATAACTTTCCTTAAACATCATTGTTAAGTTTCTAAGACATATTTAAAACATTTTTAATTGTAAAAACAAATTTTTGCAAAAGTTGGATTTTTAAGCAAAACTTCATCCGTAACTAAAAATGTTTTCTAAATTAACTTTAAAACTTATCACCTTCTTATACTCACTTACTTTTCTAGATATAAAGTACGTATTTATAAAAAATAAAAAAACAAAAAAAAACATGAAATTGGTTGGAGTTTTAAAAACAATTTACATAACTTCTACAAAGAATAAAAGTTGCCCCTACCACATAAATGTGCTATCTTTCTTAGCATAACTTCACAATGGAAATCACCACTACATAACATACAAAACCTACCTCATCATATCCAAGTTTTCACATACAACCTCATATACAAGATCCATACACATAACCTAATATACATGATCATAGCTCACACATTTACGACCAATTTCTAAGGTAAACTTCATTTCCAAGTCGAACTTCCCAACATATTCAACAACACACTAAAATCCAATAATTTACAAACATTCCATACAACAATTTATCAAACATATAAAAGTTAAAACCTTTAACTTTAAAAAAAAGGTTTACTCACCAAAATTCAACAAAACTCTTCGAAAATTAAAATAACTTTGCAAGCTTGATTTAGGACCCTTTCATCTTGAAATAGGCTCGGCCTAGGGCATGCATGGCTCGGTCGTGATAAGAACAAGGATTTGTGGGCTTGACTTGGAGTAGTGGATGTACTTCGGATAAGGTTGAATTCACAAAACCGGACCTGAAAACTAGTAATATTCTGTTGGATTTTAGGCCATGTTGCTCTTAGAATTTTGGAAAGAGCTCAAAAGAAATTTTTTGTAAATTATTTTCTCTACAATTTCAAAAAAAGAATCACTCAATTTTGATTTATTTTGAGGAAGTTATTGTCAAAAGAAGGAGTGCTATTTTCGGATTAGAAAATCTGAGTTCAAAAATGGGTCTGAAAGAAATGCATTTTTAACATAGATATGTCTAAAATTGGCAGAAGTGGTACAAATGGAAGTTCTAGCCTCTGGAAGTTTACATGGTTTAGAAAAATTCTCCATTTGAATCAGAGAAGTGGAAGATATGATAGAAAGAAGAGGAGGAAAAATTGACGAAGTGGAAGGCTATTTATAAGCAATATAAAAGGTAATTTCCTAAACTATCCATTGTCCTTTGCCCTCCACTCTTCCTTTGCCACCTGACCTAGACTTGTCTTCCCCCTACGACTTCATGTTCTAACACGTTAAAACACGTTTTGTACATAATTGTACTTATGTCTCCCTATGACATGACATTTTTATTTTTATTTTATTTTTCTAACTTATTTAACTTAAGTATATTTATTTTTATACTTATCAAATATTAAACCATATTTTATCTTAATTAAGGATGTTTCAAACATTTAAATGTTGTTTAAAACATAAATAAGAGTTACAATATTTCAAAGAACTTTATACGACGAAACGTTGAAAATTCGAAAACAATTTCCTATCACATCTTCTGTTTTTCATCGAACTATATACTTTTATAAAGAAATTTGAAAAATATTTCACCATCATTATTTATCATTTAAAATAGTTTTATTTTAATTATAAAACTAATTATTTGAATATTTAAAATTACTTAAATATTTGCAAATCATAGCATGAAATCCGTGTCATTACATACCCCTTCGTTTATAAGGCCACCTATGCCATCATTGGTGGTATTTAGGTGAATTAGGCCAAAACTATCATGAGCCATTATGTGAGCCTAAGAGTAGGGATGTTGAGGAACAATATTCCATATTGTCATCCTTTCACTTCCACCTTTCGAAAGCTCGAAGTTAGCTTCCAAAGAGAGCCGATACAAAAGAGGGCACCTACACCATTAGATAGGCCCTCCTTTAGAAGGATAAGGATAGAGAAGACGCATGTGGATTTTGGAGCACAATAGTTGGAGGTGGGTATGTGCATATGGGTTGGGCTCCTTGGCTAGATCAACAAACCACCGAGCGGCTGCAGCAGGCCCCTAAGCATGGAGGGATCCAAAATTCCTAGATCCAGATTGAGTCCAAGATGCAAGAGATTAGTGCGCAATAGTTGGAGATACAAGAGGAGTAGCAGTGCTAGGGTGGTGAGCTTCCATGCTCCGATTATTCTATTACGGTCGTGACTCTAGCTCTCGTAGGGGACCATCTCCTAGCCCTTAGGTGGTAGTAGCAGTAGTTATTTCCCATCCAACGGTTGTTGTTTTAAGGTTTATATTGATAACATTAGTTGTTTCTATTTGTATAAAACGTGTACGACGTTAATAAGGAATGTTCCTTTTTATTTGTTTTCTTTGTACTGTAATACTATTTGCAGAACAATAAAATAAGGAAATTTCATAAAAGACACTAAACTAATGCAAAAAAAAGAAAATAGGAAAAGACTAAAAGTTTATAAAATAATTAGGAAATTTATTTAATTAGCGACTAAAAAGGAAAAAAAGTTAACTCTCAAAAAATGTTAAAGCGTTGGGAGATAAATTTTAACGAGCGAAGGACATAGAAAGTTTTTTATGAAACTACGGATCATTATCCCTGCGGCTTAAAAGATGAAATTTATAAATAAACTTATGTGCTAGTTATTAGTTTAAAATAAAAGAAAAAACTTTTGAAATTGAAAATTTACCATCTTATAGTATTGAATCCATTATGGACGTTAAACTACTGACTAAATCCTTACTACATAGGATATGGCACAATTTGTTTTAAAAAGAAAAAATGTACATATAACTTTGGAAATTTTTGTTTAAAGTTCTTTGGTTTTAAAAATAAAATATTGTTATGAATGATTTTGAAAAGTAAATTTAAATTTTTTTGCCAAATATTTCAAAATTTAATTTAAAAAAATTTTAAACAGTAAAAGGGAGAATTTTTATTTTTGAAATGCCACATGCTAAGCATAGGAAATAGTCAATATGTTTGCAAGTATGAATTTTATTGTGCAACAAAAATGATATTGAAATGTAAAAATAATTGGCAACGTGGGAAAAAGCTATTTTAACTATGAATCGCTTTTTCCATACCTTGTTGGTAGGTGAACAAAACTGGTTATAAAATAATTCTACTTTAAAATTTTAAAGATTTAAAATAATTTTTTTTCTTATGCGAACTGTACTTGGGAAAGGTGGAAAAAGAATCTGGGCATAAGAGAAGGTTCCAAAGTATAGAGGGAAAAAGGGTATATAAAATGTTATCTACCTATTTGGATTGGCTATTCAGATTGACTGGATAAGTTAGACCTAACGATTATCAAGGCAAGTAGCCCGAAGAGGAAATCCTGGGGTCTAGGAACCAAGTACAAACAAGACCACATGACGACGATCGAACAAGCATAGAAGTGCAACAACCTGGAATACACTAAGTATGGATCAATATTCCACCTTACATAAGGGATCCTTACCGATCCCTGGGGGTCCAAAGTGGCCCCCACTCCTATGGAACCCTTCTCTATCTACATAGAGCCAAATTCAAGTGTTGTTCCAGAATTCCTATGCATCATATTGGCTATCTCAATATACAGTCTAGAGCAACAGTTCGGTCTTCTATAGATCCATCATTGGATTAAAGAACACCTAGGCGACTATATGAAACAACATTGGAAACTCGGAGTCAACATCAAGACGAGATAACACAAGAAGTCGCAGATCCCATACCATTATTTATAGGGATCAGTACCGATCCTCCTTAATAGGGACCAGTGCCGATCCCCAAAGGTAGAGGATCTCGGGTCGAAATTTTTTGGAGGACTTCCTCTTCACGAGGAGATTCCGTAGGAGAAATATCAACAAGATATTTGGTCCTCTACCCCTATAAATACATAAGGCATGGTTCATCCTATACACTGCCATTATACTCTTACTCTCTTGTATTCAAGGATCTATTTCAATCCCACTTTCTTGTAACCATAAAACAAGAGCAAAAGCAATAAAATCATTCAAGTGGGCGTAGGCCAACCTTGCTGAATCACTATAAATTTGTGTGTGCTTGTTTTCTATCCGATTTCCTCTATTTTTCATTTACTTTCTTCATTTACTCTCTACTACTTACTTTTTTTTGTATCGATTTTGGTTCAAACATTTTGGTGCTTTCACTGAGAAAAAGAATCTCAAGCCATTTGGATCCAATATCTACTATTGGATTTCCTATATCCAAGAGATAGATCAAATTTCCTAGCTTTTAATTCTACAACTCAGATTTTCAAAGATTTACTAGAAGCCTTTTGCTATGGCCCCATTAAGGAATCAAACACGCGCTATAACAATCAGAGCTACCCCTAATGATGTTGAGAATTAGAATCCCCAACATAGGAATGAAGCTAGCCAGGCGGGACAAACGGAGATACAAACTCCAATTGATGTTGTGACTAGAGTAGAGACGGATAGGATGATGAAGCGGATGGAAGGCAGATTTCGGGCTAGTTAATAAGAGATGAGTCAAACGATGCCGAAGTGTTTGATGTTGTTGAATGAACTAACTCAAAACAGGTATAGACAGAATAAAAGGGACTCCAGCTCAGAGTTTGAGAGTTCTTCTTCATCCGATAAAAGGCACGGGGATAGAAGGCAGACGTGAACCAAAAACACTACTAGAACACACAGACCCAACACATAAGTTTAGGGATCAATGCCGACTCCCGAAGAGGGATAGGTACCAACCCCATTATA
Organism: Allium cepa; assembly: GCA_030765085.1. NCBI lineage: Eukaryota > Viridiplantae > Streptophyta > Magnoliopsida > Asparagales > Amaryllidaceae > Allium > Allium cepa. The sequence goes on along the minus strand of CM060938.1, from coordinate 394,494,628 downwards.
GTCGACTCGATGCTCAACTATTGGAAGGCAGCATGGATACGGCCTTTGGACATGTTGTTGATGTTCAGAATGTGGAGGTTCAGAATGTTGTTGACAATACTACTCATGGGAATCAAATAACGGGAATTACTAGATGAATGGATCCCCGAGAGACTGGAGAGCCTAGGATCTAATCACCTTTCAAGAGCATTCATCAAACCGAACACTCGGGACATGACCCGATTATCGCCGTTCAGTTAAACCTGTTGACTCGGACTACCTGGAAGATATGGTCAGGAGATTGGTTTGTGAAAACCAACTTAGAACCAATGATGAATTGGGTACCAATGCAACTCGAAACCCGTTCTAGAGGACATTCTTCACGCTAGGTATCCCCAAAGATTTAATATGCCAATGATGTTATTGTATAGAGGAATAAAGGATCCTAGGCAACACTTATTGAGATATGAATGGCACATGGATTCAGCCAGAGCTTCAGACGTAGTGAACGCTGATATTTCCTAATTTTCCTAAAGGGCGTGGCTAAGATGTAGTTCATTCGGCTTCCGTCGAAGTCCACAACATCTTTCGTTGAGTTGTCGTCAAAGTTCATGAAGAAGTTTCGTTTACACGCTTTACATTTGAAGTACATGATGTCACCATTCATCATTTATCAAGCCAAAGGAGGGTCATTAAGGGTCTTTTGAATCGGTTCCACATGGTTGTAACATAATTAACATATCCTAAGGATGACATGGTACCGATGGTACTATGTAGGGGAGTTCACCTTGACTTATATCTCGAGGACTGGTTGGAAAGGAAGAAACCATCGACATCAGGAAAGCTAATGAATATTTACGTCGGGAGGAAGCGGGCAAGCATCCATGGAGGACTGTTATTGGAAAGGTAGATGACGCAATAAAAATAATGTCGTTGTAAAGCAAACTAGAGAAAATTCCAAAGATGTAAACATGAAGGTTAGAAATTAGAATGAACGCCGAAAATAGAACAATGACGGGGCTAAGAAGCGTAAGCCGGATAATCGAAATCATTTTCGAACTCTTAAGTACTACATTGAGCTGAACAACTCAATAGAAAACATCTATTTGGCTACTTAGAATACTGAATCATATGGAAAGTTGGCTCCAAAGGAGTCTATTTAGAAGGAGAGGAAGTCGAGCAAGTTCTGCAGATTCGATGAGACTCACGGTCATAATACTAATGAGTAAAGGCACTTGCGCGACTTGTCCGCAGAGTGGCAGGACAGGAACTTCTAACCCCCTCAGGTCATCTCCCTAGTAAGGTAAGCACAGCTTGGTGTTAATCCACCCAAATAGCCAGAAAGACGTTTGGTAATTAACACAATCATCGGTAGGCCGCATCCTGCCGATAAAAGCTTTGCGGAATGGATAGATACATTGGAGTTATAAAACATGCTAAGAATGAAAGTCGCTTGTTGTTAAGGATGGTGCTCTAGTGAAACAATCTCAAACCATGACAGACGATATTGTTTTTCGAAATAGAGATGCTGACAGAGTGGAAACTCCGACTATTGACCCACTCTTGATTTCAGCCATGATTGGACCTACTATTGTACAGAAGGTGCTTATTGACTTTAGGAGTTCAATTAATATCTTGTTCAAGAAAGCTTATGATATAGTGATGTAGGAGGAGAAAGATTTGAAGCCCTGTAGGTCTCGAATATAGGGTTTAATTGGGTGGCTACTGGAGCCATAGGATTTGTTGACTTATCGGTGGTACTTGGTGAGGTTGACCGCCAACGAGTGCAGTCGTGCGCATTTTGATGTTAATGCATTTTTGGGCCGACCGACCCTAGTTGAATTTCCAGCGGTCATCGCTTCTTGGTGTTTAATTATGAGGTTCTCTATGGAAAACGGCGTAGGAATTGTATGGAGATTAGGTAGCTGACCGTGAATGCTACATCGCCAAGCTAAAGAAGGCATAGAGAAAGGATAGAATGTAGAGGGGGGCCTCTGCATAAAGGCTTTGGATGCATAATAACTACAACATGAGCCTTGGCTTGGGCAGACTAGTCGGCTCTATGATGACATCGACCGATAGAAAGAGCCAAACGGTGGAGGATCAACTTCAACCGAGTTGATGATCGCTGTTCCAGTCAGTAAAGATGATTCAAGAAAAGTCCTAAAGGTTGGATCTCATCTTGGTGGTAGTGTGATGAAGGAGTTGGTTGGATTTCTCAAGGAAAACCTAGATGTGTTTGCTTGGACACACTCGGATATGTATGGGATCTCGTCCGAGATAGTAAGCCACGCATTAAACATCAATTCCAAATGCATTCCTGTAAAATAGAAATGCCACAGCCTGGGTCTAGAGAGATCCACTGCACTTAAAGAAGAAGTGGACAGGCTAAAGGACAATGGCTTCATCCATGATGCCTTATATCTGGATTGGGTATCTAATTCTGTCTTGGTGAAAAAAGCATAACAAGAAGTGGAGGAAATGCATCGACTATTCGAACTTGAATAAGGCATGCTCGACGGGTAGCTTCGTGCTTCCAAGGACAGAAAAATTGGTAGACTCAACTGCTGGGTATGAGTTACTTTCATTTATGGTCGTGTATCAGGGTACAATCAAATATTGATGCATATACTAGATTAAGAATACACCAACTTCATTACTGACCTCAGCCTCTATTACTACTTGGTCATGCCTTTTGGATTAAAGAATGCAGAAGCGACTTACCAGAGACTCATAAATCGGATGTTTAATGACCAGATTGGATGATCGATGGAAGTTTACATAGACGACGTGTCTGTTAAGTCACGGCGTTCGAGAAACCACGTTGGTGATCTGGCAGAGATGTTTCGTATCCTCCAACAATACGGGATGAAGACCAATCCTTTAAAATGTTCTTTCGGTGTTGCATCAGGGAAATTATTGGACTTCATTGTCAACTCCCATGGTATTGAAGCCAATCCAAAAAAAATCAAGGCTTTAAGGGAGATCGAAGTCCCAAAGATGATTAAGGAGGTCCAAAGCTTAAATGCGAAGGTCGACACCCTAAGCTGGTTCATCTCTAGAACCATCGGCAGGTGCATCCCCTTCTTCGAAGTAATCAAGAAAGGGAAGAGACACTTTGAGTGGAATCAAGACTGCAAAGATGCATTCCATACTCTTGCGAGTCACTTGGAGAGACCTCTTATTCTCTCAAAACTAGTGGATGATGAGGATTTGTTCTTATACCTGGCGGCGTCGCTGCAAGCCCTAAGCGTCGCACTTGTACATGAGGAATCTCACATCAAATGACCAGTCTACTATATCAACAAGTGGTTGACAGAAGCAGAAAGAAATTTCCAGAGACGGGAAAAGCTCGCTAACTTCCTATTGATTGCTTCTATAAAACTCTGCTCCCATTTTTAGGCTCATCCGATCAATGTCCGCACTGACCATACTTTATGACAAGTCTTAAAACGGCTTGAAACTTCTGGAAGGCAGTTAAAATAGAGCATTGAACCGAGTCAATATGATGTCACCTATCACTTCAAAGAGCAATCCAAGGTCATGCCATAGCGGATTTCATAGTTGAATTGACTACACGAGATGACCCTTCGAAGAGCAGTGGAGAAAAAGAAGTTAGGTGGATGATGTACATGGATGGTGCATTTAATGATGGATGTTTCGGTGCTAGAGTCATACTTGTCACTCTCAAAGAATACCCGATCAGCTACGCCCTGAAACTTGACTTTCTAGAGATAAACAACGATGCTGAATAAGAGGCCCTGATTATAGGACTCAAAATCGCCAAGGAATTAGGAATAAAGACTATGCACTTTTTCTCCGACCCTCAGTTAGTGGTATGTTAGGTTAGAAAAGTGTATCAGGCAAAGGGAGCAAGGTTAGCTACTTATCTAAACCGGGTTCTTGAGTTACTCGACGACTTCGAATATTATATGATAGCACATGTTCCCAGAGACTAGAATTAAAAGGCCAATTCATTTGCTAAGCTGGCTAGTTCTGGAGATGTGTAGCTCATGAACTTGGTTCCGCTGGAAGTACTTTCAGCTCTGAGCATTGACCAGATGGACGTTGATTGGATCTTGGAGACTGAACCTAAAAGGGAATCATGGATGACTTCGATTCATAATTATTTGTATAGAGGGATCCATCCATAGAGAAGAAGTGAGTGACAAAAAATCCTTCGCCAAGATTCAAGACACATCATGCAAAAAGTATTACTGTACAGAAAGGGTTTTTCTATCCCCATTCTTCGATGTGTAACTCACAATGAGGTTAAACAAGTCCTAAGTGAAGTTCACAAAAGGGTCTTATAGCGACCACATTGGGGGGCAGACATTGGCAAAGAAGATTATTCGAAATATATATTTCTGGCAAATCGTCAATTGAAATGTAGCTGATTATACCCAGAAGTGTGACATGTGCCAGAGATTCGCTAAAATTCCGAGAGCCCCACAGATGGAAATTACTCAAATGGTCAGTCCTTAGCCATTTGCAGTTTGAATCATTGACATCATCGGTGTTCTATCGATATCTAAAGGTGGCACAAAGTTTGCTATTGTAGCGGTTGATAACTTTACCAAATAGGCTAAGGTAAAGCCATTGTCCACTATTACCACAAAGAAAGCAATCAACTTTGTAGTTCGGAATATTATCTATCACTTTGGAGTTCCATAGGCAATCGTTACCGATAATAGGACCCAATTCGATAGGATGGAATTCAAGGGCCATTGACATCACATAGAGAAGAGATTTGCAGCGGTAGCACACCCTCAGGCGAATGAATAGGTCAAATATGTAAACAAAATAATCAAGTCCATTCTAAAGAAGCGAATACAGAAGGCCAAGGGCAAGTGGGTCGACGAACTTCCATTAAAACATTAGGCTTATCGAACCACCCATAAGTCAACGGCTGGTCACTCCCTTTTCGCCTTGGCATACGAATCGAAGGCTATGATTCTGCTCAAAATGGGAGTATGTTCTCATCAAGTGGTGCATAACAATCCATAAACAAATGGGAAGCTCCTTTTGGAGTCCCTCGATATAATCGATGAGAAGCGGATTGTAGCTGAGTTGAGAGCAGCTGCACATAGACACTAAGTCACTCGATATTACAATACTAAAGTCAAGAGTCGAACCTTTGAAATTGATGAATTGTTACTCAAACGAATCTCCCCTAGCCCTAAGAACTTGGACGTGGGTTGGGAAGGTCCGTATGTAATAGAGAAAAAGCTTGGAGATGACATCTTCAAGCTGGAAATCGTAGACGGGATCCACTCCCAAAGGCATGGAATAATGAGCATGTACGATACTATTTCACTAAGAAACTAGCTTGTAAATAATTGGCTAGAGCTGCGTAATAAGAAAGATTCGGTCATTTTCCATCCTTTATGAAATAAAATGGCTTTTCCTGCCTGAAAATCTATCTCTCCATTAATTAAGAGTTGTGATTTGATCGACTCGAATAAATCTGCATGTGATTAATGCAAGTGTGTAGGTACTTGGAGAAAGATGCCGCTCAAACTTTTGAGGCCCATGATCGGGCCTATGAAATCCCTTTTGGTGTCCTAAGATTGATGCCAAGCAAGTCTTGCCTTCGGATTAGGGGCAGGAGTATAAATTTAAGCTAAATATTACATGATTGTCCACATGCCAACTCTTGCCTTCAGATTAGGGATGGGAGTACAAAATCAACGGACGTGATCCAACCATCTGTTAGCTAACTATAACGACCCTAATTTAGACTAACATTATTTAGGACATTTAATTAGTTAAATTAAATGAAATAAGGTAAATGATTATGGGATTGAGATTTGTGTAAATAAAGAGGTAGTCGTGCCTAGTTAAGTAATAAACTAAAAAGGTTTAAAATGAAATATAAAAGGAAAATTAGTTAAGGACAAATAGGAATAAGCTATATTCTTATACCTTAAAACCCAAACCATGTCATTCTTACATTCACAAATTAAAATCAAAACCTAGAGATGTCGGCCACCATTAAGGGAAGCAAGAAGTAGAAAAGCTAAAAATCAAAAGAAGAAAGCTAAATCAAACTTATTCAAGATCAAATCTCAACTCCTTAACAAAGCTAAAGGCGAATAATTGCTACATCTCATATTTTTTATGTTTCGGTTTCTAAATCAGATCCGAATGTTTTTGCGAGTATACTGCCATGTTTTGAATATTAGATATGCGCACACACATACACATACACACACTTGTTGATGAATTAGGCTTACTTAAATTGATTCCATGACAAGTTTTGATATGAAAAACCTATCAAATGACCTCCATATGCCTTGCGATTTAATATATGGTCAGAAATGATATTATAGAGAAGGATTTTAAGTTTCATAATTTTCAGAATTAATGTAGATTTATTACTAATTTTCTAGTGAAGGAAATGGGTTAGTTGGATTTAAAATTAATTATGGCTAAATTATATTGTGTTTGGGTCAGAAATCTATATATGTTAGAAAACACATTAATATTGATTTATGGGAATTTTTGTGGAATTTTCCGAAGTGTTTTAATTAGTATATGAGATTATTTAAGGCATAGGACTTAAATGTTTTATATATTTACAAAAGGAGAAGGGGCATTTTGTAAACTCTTAAAATATTTACTTCTGAAATTTCAGTGGCACTTTTAGAAAAGAATTTGGAAAAGAAATTAACAACCAATCATATGATGACAAACAAGGCAGATTAGTTGAAAAGAATACTTATAAAGGATAAAAAATCAGTTTTACTTCATTTCTGTTTCTTCGCCACTTTTGGTACCTAGCTTTCGACTATATACTTCCACCTTCTTCTCTATATAAACCAATGCACATGGTATCAAAGACTTGGTACATAGTGAATTGGACAAAGGCAAAAGGTATTGGGTCGAAACAAGGGGTTTCGAAGTGGTCAAAACCTTACTTTGGTTTTAAAAGGAAATGCGCTGCTTTGCTTTTGAATAAGATGGCTTTCGACTTGGTCAGCTTTCAACTTGGTCAAATTGTTTCAAAGAAAGAGGCTTTCGAACTAGGTTGCGTTTTTATTTTAAGTAAATGCTTTCAAAGGGATCGAAACCCTTACCTACTGCCTTTTTACCTTTCGAAGCTGCGCCTCCAAAAGGGTCCCTTTGTTTTAAAAATTAAAGTCACTTCTCCAATCCTTTCGAAGGGATTGGTTTCGACACTATCCACTTCTTTTACTTAGGAAATAGCTTTCGAAAGAGTTGCTTTCGACTTAGTTGTTTTAAGACCCTTTTTGGTATCTTAAAAGTTAAATCCAAATGTTTCAAAAGTAAATGTTTCCAATGGTTTGGAAATATTTTTCCATATATTTTAACTTGAACCCAATACCTTCGAATGGTTTGTTTTAAGTAGTATACTTTAATTCTTTCGAAAGGTCACAAGAAAGGTTTCGAAGGGGAGGTCCCCCAGTATTTTCGATAGGTATATGTATATAAGCTTTCGAAGCGGAGGTCCCTCAATATTTTCAAAAGGTAACAAGATGGGACTGGTATAGGGTCGTGCCCTGTACATTAGCTATTGGCCCCTAGCTAATTTAGTCCAAAATTCCAATGTGTAGGGCTTAGTCATAAGTAAGATTTAAATGATGGTTACACAAAGAAAGGAATGTACATGCATAGAGAAGGATAGGCTATTGGTAAGCCCAAAAAACCATTAAGATCAGGTGACCCTTGGAGAATTAAGTTAGGGACAGACCATCTAGAAGTATGTCTAACAGTTGTTTGATAATTTGTTTAGTTTGTCTGGTAGGCCCGAGTCCGCCAAAGGTCAGTAGTTAGCCAAACAAAACTACATTGTTTCGGACAGATGGTCCATTTATTACTTGTTTTTGAGCATATATGATATTTGTTATTATTAATGTAATCAATTTGATTACCAGTTTGGTTACAGGATTTTGATTTGCAAAAGATATGTTTTAAAGGGATATTAGTAAGGGGACATAGTTCCACCAAGCGGCGTGGTCCCGCTTAATATCGGTAAACCAAGACGTAATAGTATTATTCACACCAGACTTTATGTCTGACTAGAAGTTTATGCGTTCCCCTTAAACTCTCCAGTGATCAAAATTAATTTGAGTAGACTGAGAGACAAGGTTTCACTGGTTTAGTAGGTGGACGAATAAATCTTATGGAGACGAGCAGGAGGCTGATATTAATTATATTTAGGAGTTATTGTTTTTGTTTATTCTACTGTGATGTATTAAGACAACTTATGTCCATAAATTTCTCTGGTCATCCAAGTGAGCATCATCATATGTCGCTCTTGGCATATTATGTAATAATTATATTTGATCTGAACTTGGAAAATGATTGAGATTATGTAATTTGATATCAAACATGTTTTGTGAAATATAATCAAATTTTTTTTGAATCTATGATTTTGTTTCATATTCATGTGCTTCTGGTATTATGGATACCATTCGCATTACCATATTTTGTCACCAGACGTTAATACTATAGATGAATGCAGCATTTGTTAGGCTTAGCTTTGGCCTTGTTGTAAAATGAAAAGTGAATTATTATTCAAAATGAATTCGAAAGTTAGTTACAAGCTTTACACCCAATGACTTATGTACAGACTTGCCTGCCTCTAATGGGCCGAGCCCACTAACCAAAGATACAAGAAACTCGAAGAGGAAAATGATGCACAGACAAACATACTGATGCACAGTTAAACACAAGACACAAGACATATATACATATTTACATATCTACATTTTTATCACTCATCACAACACTCCCCCTCAAGTTGGAGCATACATATCTATCATGCCCAACTTGCTACATAGAAGCTTCATTCGACCACCATTAAGAGCTTTAGTGATCATATCTGCCACTTGCTCCTCTGACCTTACATAACTGGTTTTAACTAACCCCTGTTGGACTTTTTACCTTATGAAATGTCAATCAACTTCTATGTGTTTATTTCTCTCGTGAAACACCGGGTTAGAAGCTATATGCATAGCAGCTTGATTCTCACACCACAATAACAAAGGTACTTCAATTGTGAGCTTTAGTTCAGTCATAAATGCTTAACCCACATCAGTTCACACACTGCACCAGCCATAGCTGGATACTCTAACTCAGCACTCGATCTTAATACATCATTCTGTTTCTTACTCTTCCATGACACCACATTTCCTCCAACAAACACACAAAATCCTGAAGTAGACTTCCTATCCTCCTTTGATCCAGCCTAGTCTGCATCCACAAAGCTTTGTACTCTGTTGTGTCCATTATTCTTGTAGACAATTCCATTACCCACTATTCCCTTCATGTAACATAGGATCTGCTTTAGTGCATTCCAGTGATCAGTAGTTGGTGCACTCATATGCTGACTTACAACACTCACTGAGTAAGCAATATCTAGCCTGGTCACTACTAAGTAGTTAAGTCTACCAACCAATCTCCTATATTTATCTGGCTCACCGAACTTATCTCCATCTTTGATTAAAGTATTATTCACCATCATAGGTACAGAAGATGGTTTGGCACCCAAGTTTCCAGTTTATTTCAGCAAATCTAACACATACTTCCTCTGTGACAAATATATCCTCCCTTTGTTTCTCATCAACTTCAATTCCTAAGAAGTATCTCAACTCCCCTAGCTCCTTTGTACAAAACTGTGTATGAATAAACTTCTTAAGAGCTTCAATTCCTAGCTCATCATTTCCAGTAATCACATGTACATAAACAACCAATAAGATTGACTTGTCATGTGAATTTCTGAAAAATATAGAATGATCAGACTTACTCTGCAACATCCCAAATTTCTCCATTGATTTACTAAATTTCCCAAACCATGCACGTGGACTCTCCTTTAAAACATACAAGCTCTTCTTTAATATGCATACCTTGCTGTTCTCCCCCTGAGTAACAAACCCAAGAGGTTGTTCCATATATATTTCTTCAACTAGATCTCCATGTAAAAATGCATTTTTAATATCAAGTTGATGTAATTTGCAATTATGTTTTGCTGCCAATGATATAAACAACCTTATTGATGTCATTTTGGCCACTGGTGAGAATGTTTCCATATAATTTGTTCCATATGTTTGAGCATACCCTTTAGCAACTAATCGAGCTTTAAACCTTGCAATTGATCCATCTGAATTTAACTTGACAGAATAAACCCATTTGCATCCTATCACTTTTCTATCCTTTGGCAACTTAACTAGATCCCATGTATTATTCTTGTCTAAAGCATTAATTTCCTCTAGCATTGCTTGTTGCCACTCTGGTATTGACATTGCTTCCTTGACAGTTTTAGGCAATGAATCTGAGTCAAGTGCAGAAATAAATAAATATGATTCTGATGACAGACAATCATATGAAACAAAAGATGAAATTGGATATGTGACACTTTCTTCTCTCCTTTCTAAGAGCAATTGGTAAATCCAAACTTGGGTCTGATTGTGGAGCAGTTGCATGATCAATAATCAATTCATTAGTTTTTTCCTGATTTGATTCACAATCCATATGATGGTTAACATTTTCTGAATTTATAACAGGATATGGTAAAAAATCATCCTCTGCACGTTCTTGATTTGTTGATATAGATGGATAGAAAAATGCTTCATCTTCCAAAAAACTAACATCTATAGATATCAAGTATTTCTATAAACTGGGACAAAAACATTTATATCCCTTTTGTAGTCTGGAATAACCAACAAAGATGCATTTTAAAGATTTTGGATCTAGCTTGGTGAGTTGAGAATTAACATTTCGCACATAACACGTGCAACCAAAAATCCTTGGCTTAATTGGATATAAATATTTATCTGGAAACAATACTTGAAATGGTACCTTATACTCAAGTATAGTTGATGGCACCCTTTTGATTAAAAAACACGCAGTAGAAACCGCATCTGCCTAGAATACTTTAGGAACTTTCATCGGAAACAGCAGTGCTCTTGTAGTCTCAAGTAAATGTCTATTTTTTCGTTCTGCTACTCCATTCTGTAAAGGGGTATCGACACATTAAGTCTCATGTAAAATTCCTTTTTGAGCCATATATGTATTTAACTGTTCAGATAAATATTCTTTGGCATTATTACTCCTTAGATTTCGAATATTAGTATCAAACTGTGTATTAATCTCAGAACAAAATGTACAGAAAATGGAAAATAACTCTGATCTATATTTCATTAAGAATAACCATGTTACTCGAGAATAGTCATCAACAAAAGTAACAAAGCATCTATAACCTTGTTTAGATACAACTGTAGCAGGTCTCCAAACATCTGAACGAATCAACTCAAATACAGACTTAGCTCTTTTATTTATTCTAGAATGAGAACTACTACGGTGATGTTTAGCAAATTGTCATGACTCACAATTCAAAGTAGATAATGAATTAAACTGTGGACATAACTTCTTGAGCAGTGGCAATGAAGGATGACCAACTGAAAATGAGTTTTAAGAGAACAATTTACACTTGAACAAGCTATATGGTTAGGTATCTTATCAGTCAGGGTATATAAGCCACCACACTCTTCACCTTTACCAATAATCTTCTTCGTTGTAAGGTCCTGAAACACACAATGACCATGGAAGAAGGATATGCAATAATTGTGATCACGAGTGATTTGACTTACTGAAATCAAGTTGAAAGATAAATTTGGAAAATACAATACTGTTTTTAATGGAATTTGAGTATGTGAGTCCACATTTCCAGTTCCATACACTCGTGTTTGTGATCCATCAGTTAGAGTTACCACACGATTTGATTTATTTAAATAAGGTTCTGAGATCAGATGAAGATTACCTGTCATATAATCTGTAGCTCTAGAATCTATGACCCACTTTGACGATTGTTTCTCTGAATTGGCAACAGTAGTTACTCATGACGATGGATTCTGATTAGATATATTTTTCATTAGCGATTCTTGATACTATGCATATTTATCATACTCCTCAACTATCATCAACACTGTCTTAGTAGAATTCTGTGAATTACTAGATATTGAATTCTTGTATTGCAATTTTCTACACTCAAATTTTGTATGGCCAGGTTTCTTGCATATGCACAAAATTTGTTCTGATTATGCACACTTGATCTCTGGTTATTTCCTGATGGTTTAACATTTTGACTCTGTGTATTTGATTTATGATTGTTCCATGAATTATTAATCCTACTATTACCAATTAAAGCACTTTCTGGTATTACATTAGGTGACCGAACAACTTCTATACGAAGAATTTTACTAAAAACATCTTTAAGTGAGAAGACATCAGATCCTGATAGAATCTGTGATCTTGCTGATTCGAATTCGCATGATAATCCAGCTAGAAAACTCATAGTAGCCATTTGTTCTCTCTGTTGCTGTTGAACCTTCACATCTAGGCTAAATGGAAGAAGTAGATTAAGTTCCTCATAATTTTTTTTAAAATTCATAAAATAGTTCATTAGATTTTGCTCCTGTTTTTATGCCCGATAGAATGATCTACAAACATCATACATTCTAGTTAATTTCCTTTCCGTGAATACAAAAATTCCAAATATTCCATGAGTTCCTTCACAAACTCACAATGATTTACTAATCCAATAACCTCACTATCAGTAGAATTCCTAATTTGAAGAAATAACTGAGCATCATCTCTCAACCACAATAGATGCTTATCTTCTTTTGAATCCACATCTAGTAGATCTTCAATAATATGTCGGTCTTTATCTATACTTCGAAGATAAAGACAAAATAGTTTTACTCCAATTCACATAATTCAAATTATTCAGTTTATGATTAGTGATCTTCGGCATCAACTACAGCGCATCCATTGTAACCTTATTTTCACTCTTCATGATCTAAGATAATCGAACAATGGATCGGAAAGAATAATTTGAGATTGAATCAAAGTATGAGATCTTGTTGCTCTAATACCATGTTGTAAAATGAAAAGTGAATTATTATTCAAAATGAATTCGAAAGTTAGTTACAAGCTTTACACCCAACGACTTATGTACAGACTTGCCTGCCTCTAATGGGCCGAGCCCACTAACCAAAGATACAAGAAACTCGAAGAGGAAAATGATGCACAGACAAACATATTGATGCACAGTTAAACACAAGACATAAGACATATATACATATCTACATTTTTATCACTCATCACAACAGTCCTTAAGATTGGGGATGTTACAACTTGGTAGCTGAGCATAAGTTTATGAAAAAGTTAAAACTAAAATGCTTTTTGAAAACATAATCTTAAGGAATTAGAGAAAAGATCGGGGTATGGGGTAAAGCTATAGTAACGTAGCTGTATTCCCTACATAAAAGTATACGTTATATCTCCATTCTCTTATCTCTATTAGGCTATTCTTCTATATCTTACAAAGACACAAATGCAGATATGAATGCTAGAGGTGGAAGAGTTAACCTTGGAGGGGGAAGCATCGCAACCAATGGAAATGCCAGACCTAATACTAGGAGGAATCAAGGTTAGGCACAAGCCGTAAATATGGGTGTTGGAGTCCCACAAGTAGACATGGGAGCAATGTATCAGTTCTTTGTTAACACGATGCAGGCGGGAATTGATGCAAGAGTAGTTGGAGGAAATGCTGGAAGAGTGGACCAAGAACCTCTGGTAGTGAAAAACTATGCTATTCTAAGTAAAGATTACACTCGGCTGGGAAGAAAGCCGTTTATTGGTACTAAAGACACAAACGAAGTGGCAAACTGGTTGTGAGAGGATTTTCGTCGACTTAGGGCTCAATGATGAGAAAAAGAGAAGGCTCGCTTCTAGACAGCTACAAGGAGCAGCACTGTATTGTTGGAACAGTGTCATTATTGGAGTCAATGAGAAGAATATGACTTATGTTGAGTTCAAGAGGAGGTTCGAGGAAAGGTTTATGTCAGAGATTGCTAAGTCCACTCTGCTTAGGAAGTTTGTCGAGTTGGAGCAGGGGATATGACTGTGCTCGAGTATGCGACGAGGTTTGAAGAGCTGGCAAGATATGGCTATATTAGGATCGATACTATGATTAAGAGGAATGAAAAGTTCATCAGGGGGTTAAAGCCTGAGCTTGATAAGGCCATATTACCGCATCTTAGTGATCCAAGTGATGTTGTTGTTGAGATGGCCTTGAGGAATGAAGAGATGCAGGCTTTTCTTAAAAGAAATAAGGCCAAGGAAGCTCAAGGAGGGCAAAGTCAGAAGAGGAAGTTTTTCCACAACAAAGGAGCTTAAAAAGGTAGAGTCGCTAAGAAGGGAAAGGCAGAAGTAGTCTTTTACAAGTGCGATAAGAAAGGACACTATGCCCATGAGTGATGGACAAACAAGGAAAGAGAACACTGAGAAGAAAGAAATAAAGTGTTTTAATTGTGATCAGATTGGGCATTATAAGAACCAGTGCAAGGACCTAGCCAAAGATTGGAAAGGCAAGATGTTTTCATTGGAAGCAGCTACCTCGAGACCAACATCAGAGGAGAGGTGAAAAGTTGTGTTAGGAGGTACGTTTTTGATTTATGGTACAGTTAGAGTTCTGTTTGATACCAGTGTTATATCTCATTGTTTGGTAGATAAGATTAACCTAGAACCCTCATACCTAGTTACCTCCTCAAGGGTTGCAAATCTGATAGGAAGTTATGCGACTCTTGGGATGAAGTGTGACAACTTAGAGTTTGAATTGTTAGGTCATACGTTTGTTTGCAGGTTGCATGTGTTTGATTTCATCGGATTCAGAATTATTTTGGGTATGGATTGGTTAATTAAATATGATTCTACGATATTTTTCTATGATAGGAAAATATCACTCAGACACCCTGATTGTAGTGATCGGATGTACACTCCGTAGCCCTAGCTTTGAGGTTAATGTATTGTTGGGTGTTGTGGAGATAGAGGACGAGTTGAGTTTTCGTCGTTAGAGAATTCACAGATGTCTCTGAACCTGTAGTGGGATTACCACCAAAACGAGCCATTGAGTTTTGGATAGATTTGGTACCAGGAGCAGAAACAGTGAGTAAACCGCAAAGCAGAATGACACCTACCAAGATGAGGGAGCTGAAGGTGCAGTTGATGGATTTAGAAATTAAGAATTTTATCAGGCCAAGTAGTTTTCCTTGGGGATCAACCTCAATGTTTGCTAAGAAGCCGGATGGATCGTTAAGATTGTGTATCGATTATCGTATGTTGAATGAGAAGACGATAAAGAATCGATATATGTTGCCTGGAATTGACGATTTGTTCGACCAATTGAGTGGAGCCAGAGTATTTTTCTAGTTGGATTTAGCAACAGGGTTCCATCAGCTTAAAGTGGAAGAGGATAGTATTCCTTTTATGGCATTTAGAACCAGATATGGATTGTATGAATGGTTAGTAATGTCGATGTGCCAGCATTCTTTATGGATTTGATGAACCAAGTTTTCTGAAAGCACTTAGATAGGTTCATGTTTGTTTTCGTAGATGACATTTTGACATACTCTAAGGATGAAAGAGAGCACAAAGTTCATCTTAGAGTGGTGCTTGAGACGTTGAGGTAGCATCAATTGAATGCGAAGTTTTCAAAGTGTCATTTCTGGAAGACGGAAGTGAAGTTTCTTGGTCATGCAGTCTTAGAGAAAGGGTTTTATGTAGATCCGACCAAGATCGAAGTGGTGAATAATTAGAAGAGACCCAAGATAGTGATCGAGATAAAGAGTTTTCTTGGATTAGCTTATTATTATCGGAGATTCATTAAGGATTTTTCATGGATAGCTGCACCGATGACCAAGCTAAAGCGAAAAGATGTGAAGTTCGTTTGGACTGATAAGTGTGAGGAGGCATTCCAGAAGCTGAAACACTTATTAACTAATGCACCTGTATTAGTTGTACTAGAAGGAAATCAGGATTAAATGGTATATACAGATGCATGTGGAACCAGGTTAGGAGCTGTGTTAATGCAAAGAGGTAAAGTTATTTCCTATGCATCTGGACATCTTCGACCGCATGAGGTTAGTTACCCGACTTATGATTGGGAAATAGCCGCGGTAATTTTTGCATTGAAGGTGTGCAGACATTACCTGTTGGGAGCAAGTCTTGAGTTATATGTAGATCAAATTGGCTAAAGTATTTATTCTCTCAGAAGGAGCTGAATATGAGACAACAGAGGTGATTAGAGTTTATAGTTGCTTATGATTTTGGTATTGAGTATACACCAGGAAAAAGCAATAAGATTGTAGATGCACTTAGCAAAAAACATCGGAATGCAGTGTTGGCGATGATAGTTGAGTGGAAAGATTTGGAAGCATTGAGTATATGCAAAGTACAATGGAGATCTCAGGGTGGGACTAGTACAGAAACTGCTATGCTATCATGTTTAGAGATTTGACCGCTGATGATCAAAAGGACTGCTTCTAAGCAAGGAAAGGATCCAATATTAGCTGAGCGGATCAGGAAGTTAAGGCATGGAATAGAGAGTAATGACTTGAAGGATTTTAGTCTTGACAAAAACGGGTGGTTGGGGAAGAAAGGGAGATTATGTTCCGAATGTAGGAAATATCAGGAAAGAAGTTCTTGAGAAATGCCATCATTCGAAGTTCACTATTCATACGGGAGGAATTAAGATGTATCGGGACATTAAGAGAAGTTTCTTGCAGGAAGGTATGAATAGAGTTGTAGGCTTATGGGTGAAGCAGTGTATGAACTGCCAATAGGTAAAAGCCAAACAACAAAAACCAAGTGAGTTACTTCAGCCTTTAGATATATACAATCAAACACTATTACTTTTTTGTAACATTATTAAATTTTTATCATATAATAAAACACCACTCAAAAACAAAAACAAAATATCCAACACATAACCTTATTGATAAAATGCAATAAAAATAGTTCTTTAACAACATTAGTTATAAACAAAAAATTCTTCAACCCATTCAGTGGTATTTCAAATTCTATCTAAATCTATGTAATTAAACTATTAGTTAGTATTTCATACATCAAAAATATACATCAAAAACTTCACTAAATTTCACTACTTCAACTCATTACTTATTTTGGAAAATGGTTGTAGTACCACGCACTCGAACAAGCACCGTGCGTGATGTTCGATGCCCGGTGCAAGTTCCCGGATGTGGTCTATAATTTTGAAATTTGTCCAATTAATATAGCAGTATTTGAATTTTCGATTATAGAATACATCAGGAAAGAAGTTTTTAAGTAATGCCATCATTCGAAGTTCACTATTCATCTAGAAGGAACTAAGATGTATCAGGACATTAAGAGAAGTTTCTTATAGGAAAGTATGAAGAGAGATGTAGGCTTATGGGTGAAGCAATGTTTGAACTGCCAATAGGTAAAAGCTGAATATCAGAAACCAAGCAGGTTACTTCAGCCTTTAGATTTTCCAATTTTGAAATAGGATTCAGCTTCAATGGATTTCATAAACGGGTTGCCAAGGTCAAATAGAGGAAATGAATGTATATGGGTCATTGTGGACAAGTTGACCAAGTGTGCGGATTTCATTCCAGTTAAGTCAACCAGGAGGCACCTGTTTTCGCTAAGTTGTTCATGAAGAATATTATTAGACTTCATAGAATTCCTAGTAGTATAGTAAGTGATAGAGTTTTCTTATTCACTAACGAGTTTTGGAAGAGTCTATTAGATACTTTAGGTACCAAGCTCAAGATGAGTACCGCTTACCATCCACAGACAAATGGAAAAACAAAAGGATTTAACAAAATCTTGGAAGATTTGTTACGATCTTATGTGCTAGATTTTGGAGGATCATGGGAAGACTATCTACCCTTAGTCGAATTTTCATATATCTACAGTTATCTAGCTAGTATAGGGATGGCACCATTTGATGCCTTGTATGGAAGGTCATGCAAATCTCCAGTTTGTTGGTTAGAGACTGGAGATAGGTTGGTCCTTTTTTAGGATTTAGTCCGAGAAGCTGCATAAAAGATTGAGTTAATTCAAGCTAGAATGAAGGAAGCTTAGTCTAGACAGAAGAGTTATGTCGATAGAAAATGGAAAGACTTAGAGTTCTTAGTAGGAGGTCATGTTTTCGTCAAGGTATCACGGATGAAAGGTGTAATTCGATTAGGGAAATCAGGAAAATTGGCGTAGAGATTCGTTGGACCATTTCCTATTGTAGAAAGGATCGAGAAACTCGCATCTAAGGTAGAGTTACTGAACAGTTTGGCAGGATTCGATTGTGTTTTTCTTGTTTCTTATCAAAGGAAGTGTATTCGAGATCCAGAGACTACTATAGCACCGATTGTGTTAGATTACGTAGTAGTGGAACTGAATTTAACTATAATTAGAAAGCCAGTTCGTATAGTCGCAAGAGATGAGAAGAGGCTTAGGAACAAGAAAGTCGAATTAGTCAGAATCCAGTGGAGTCCCAACGAGAGAGACTGTACTTGAAAAACATATAGCAGAATTCACGATACATATCCTGACTTGTTTCATGTTATGTTTTACCTTTTTGATTGATTTTGATGAGTGCCTTATCATAATTTCGAGGACGAAATTCTTTAAGGAAGGGAGCCTAGAACGACCCTAATTTAGGTTAACATTATTTAGGACATTTAATTAGTTAAATTAAATGAAATGTTAGGACATTTGATTAGTTAAACAAAATGAAATAAAGTAAATGTTTAAGGGATTGAAATTTGTGTAAATAAAGGGCTAGCCATGCCTAGTTAAGTAATGAACTAAATGGGGTTAAAATGAAATATAATCGGAAAATTAGATAAGGGCAATATAGGAATAAGCTATATTCTTATACCCTAAACCCCATAACATATCATTTTCACGTTCACAAATTAAACTCTAAACCTAGAGAGGCCAACCACCATTAAGGGAAGCAAGAAGAAGAGAAGCTAAAAATCAAAAGAAGAAAGCTTAATCAAACTTATTCAAGATCAAATCTCAACTTCTTAACAAAGTTAAAGGTGAATAATTGTTATATCTCATATTTTTCATGTTTCAGTTTTTAGAGTCAAATCTGAATGTATTTGCAAGTATATTGCCATGTTTTGAATGTCAGAGATCTATATACACACACTTGTTGATGAATTTTCTTATTCATCTTGATTTTTTGACAATTATTGATATGAATCTATCAAATGACATTAGTATGCTTTGCGATTTTAATATATGGTCAGAAATGATATTTAAGAGAAGGGTTTCAAGTTTCATAATTTTTTGAAGTAATGTGGATTTATTAGTAATTTTCTAGTGAAGAAAATAGGTTAATTGGGTTTAAAATTAATTATGGCTAAATTATATTGTTTTTGGTCATAAATCTATATATTCTAGAAAACATATTAAAAATGACTTATGAAAATTTTTGTTGAATTTTCCTTAGTGTTTTAATAAGTATATAAAATTATTTAAGGTATGGGACTTAAATATTTTATACATTGATAAAAGAAGAAGGGGCATTTTGTAAACATCCTAAACTATTTACTTCTGAAAGTTCGACAACACTTTTAGAAAAGAATTTGGAAAAGAAAGTAGCAACCAATCATATGTTGGCAAACAAGGCAGGTTAATTGAAAAGAATTAATTTTAAAAGATAAAAACATCAGTTTTACTTTATTTATGCTAATTCGCCACTTTCGGTACCTAGCCTTCGGCACCCAGCTTTCGACCATATACTTTCGTCTTCCTCTCCATTGAAACCAATGAACATGGTATCGAAGACTTGGTAAGTAGTGAATTGGACAAAGGCGAAAGGTATTGGGTTGAAACAAGGAGTTTCGAAGGGGTCAAAGCCTTACTTTGCTTTTAAAGGAAATGCGCCTGCTTTGTTTTCGAATAAGGCGGCTTTCGACTTGGTCAGCTTTCGACTGGTCAAATTGTTTCAAAGAAATAGGCTTTCGAAATAGGTTTCCCTTTTCTTTTAAGTAAATTCTTTCGAAGGGGTTGAAGCCCCTACTTGCCGCCTTTTTACCTTTCGAAGCACTACTTCCGAATGGGTTCCTTTGTATCAAAAATTAGATCCGCTTCACCAGTGCTTTCAAAGGGATTGGTTTCGACACCATCCACTTCTTTTACTTAGGAAATAGCTTCCAAAAGAGTTGCTTCCGGCTTAATTGTTTCAAGACCCATTTTGGTATTTTAAAAGTTAAACCCAAAGTTTTCGAAAGGTATGGTTTCCAATGGTTTCGAAAGATTGTTCCACATACTTTAACTTGAACCCAATGCTTTCAAAAGTTTTGTTTTAAGTTGTATACTTAATGCTTTTGAAAGGTAAGAAGAAAAGGTTTCGAAGGGGAGGTCCCCAGTATTTTCGAAAGGTATATATACATATATATAAGGTTTTAAAGAGGTAATTCCCTAGTGTTTTTGAAAGATTTACCTTAGTATTTAAATGAAAGGATTCCAATGGCATATTTAAAGTGTTTAGAAGAGGATGTCTAAGGTTTATAAAACTTTTGAAGAAGATGTTTTCAACGTTTTCAAAATGACTATTGTCAATGGTTTCGAAAGATATGTTTTGGCTTTTAGGCCTAAGGATAAGAAGTAAAGTAGTTTACTTGTGTCAAAAGGGATACTGTCAAAGGTTTCGAAAGAGACTGTTTAATGGTTTAAACAAAGGTTTCGGATGTTTTCATCAGAAATATTTTGAGTAAAGCATATATCATGGAAAAGTGATTTGAGTAAAGAAAATAGTATATTTCCTTGTATAGGTATGATTTAAAGGGTAAATCATTTTGAAAAGGTTTTCAAGGAAAATTTAAATGGGAGTTAACCCTAAGTAAAATGCCTCTCATATTTGTATATGAGATGTGATTGGTATAGGGTTGCGCCCTAACTAATTTAGTTCAAAATTCCAATGTGTAGGGCTTAGTCAAAGCTAAGACTTAAATTAAGGTTACACACAGAAAGGAATATATATATATATATATATATATATATATATATATGTACAAAGAAGAAGGATAGGTTAATTGTAAGCCCAAAAACCATTAGGATCAAGTGACCCTTGGAGAAGTAAGTTAGGGATAGACCGTCTAGAAGTATATCTAACAATTGTTGGATAATTTGTTTAGTTTGACTGGTAGGCCCGAGTCAGCCAAAGGTTAGTAGTTAGCCAAACAAAACTATATTGTTTCAAACAGATGGTATATTTATTACCTGTTTTTGAGCATATATGATATTTTCTATTATTATCATAATCAATATGATTAACCAGTTTGGTTGTAGGATTTTGATTTGCAAAAGATATGTTTTAAAGGGATATAAGTGAGGGGAAACCCATTCTGCTAGCAATCGTGGTCTCAATTAATACTAGTAAAACAAGATGTAATAGTATTATTCACACAAGGCTTTATGTCTGAATCGAAGTTTATTGTTTCTCCTTAAACTCTCGTGTACTCAAAACTAATTTGAGTAAACTGAGAGTCATGGTTTTACAGGTACAGTAGGTGGACGAATAATGCTTTCGGAGACAAGCAAGAAGCTGATATTAGTTATATTTAGGAGTTTATATTTTTATTTATTCCACTGTGATGTATTAAGAAAGTTTATGTCTATATAGTACTTTGGTCATCCATGGGGACATCTTCATATGTCGCTCTTGGCGTATTATGTAATAATTATATTTGATCTGAACTTGGGAAATGATTGAGATTATGTAATTAGATATGAAACATGTTTTTTGAAATGTAATCAAAAAAATTATTTTTGAATATGTGATTTTGTTTCATATTTATGTGCTTCTAATATTATGGATACCATTAGTATTACCGTATTTTGTCACTGGAAGCCAATACTATAGATGACTGCAACATCTATAAGCTTTGGACCTCAAGATAGGGGATGGTACACTAACTCTTATCCTCGAACGGGGGCAAGAGTATAAACCCAAACTGAATGTGACATGACTATTCACGAACTAACTCTTGCCTTCAGATTGAGGGTAGGAGTATAAACTAGATCGGATATGATATGACCATTTGTACACATACTTTTGCCTTCAGATTAGGGACATGAGTATAAGCCGATGTGGATCTGATAAGACCATCCAACTCTTAACCTCTTTCCTTGAGTAGGAAAAATGGAAGCTCCACACCTAGAGCAAGGTGGGACTTAACTTACAAGTCGATGCTCGGAGTTAGGCACGATTGGGTGTAAATATCCAGGATGACGATGTGTAGACTAAAACCCTAAGTGGTTAACTTAAACCAGCACCAGAGTTTGGTGATATCAAAAATTATTATCCTTGAAAAGGATGCTTAAGTCACTAATCCTAGTGACTAACCCTAATTAACACCCAGCATTAGGCATTTCAATTGTTACCTTTCATTAGTTAGGATGGTGAAAGGCTGGTTAACTATGAAACGAGCTAAGGACTTAGTCAAAAACAATCGTTGAAAGAAATAAACCACAAGTACATTGAATGGAAAGACTATTTCTTAAGTAACTAGGCAAATCCAAATAAAGAACTGACGAAGCCAAAAACTTTTATTATTCATACAAAATTCAAAATCTAAGTACAAGTGTTATCAACATTGGAAACAAAAAGCAAAAGCAAGGGCCGAACCCACACTAAACTGGCCAAACAAAACAAAAGCAGGGAAATAGAAAAGACTAAGTAGAGGTATACAGTTAGAAGGCACAAAGAAGACAAGAAATCACTTCATAAGCCTCTTCTTTCTTTCTTTCCTCTCTTTCTTCTCTGCAGAAGAAGGCGCACTGGATCCTTCTGATTATTTTCTTGTTCTTCCCCCACTTCCTCTGCCTTTGACTGGAGTACTCTATGATGAACCTATAGGCACACTATGAGCTCTTTCAGGTGGAAAAATGGAGGCTGGGGTACTCTGTGACGATCCGATAGGTATGCTCTGAGCATTCCCGGGTAAGGTGATGGATAAATAAGGAGGAATGACTTCCAAACTCTCTTGATTGATCTGCTGGAAAGGGGGATACCCATCTCGAGTTTCTGCTCAAGTCTGACCATAGGGCGGCCTGATAAGGACTCATTAACCTGGGTGATGTTCACGTCCTCATCAAACTGAGCACCCTGGGTCCCATAGGTTTCTCCATCCAGTAGAACATCAATCACCCAGTCGTCAAGGCCGAGAGTCTCCTTAGACGGGGCACTAGGAATCATTATTGTAGTAATGACGGCTACCGACTCTGCCATAGATGCTTGGTGACCTGCCTGTAATCTTTAGGAGGAAGCGGAGCGATCACAAGCTAGCATGAAGCTAGAGGAACACAAATGAATGGATTAGCAACGTTGATCAACGACACGTCAACTCTCTGAAATACAGGAGATGTCAGGGAGATACTTTCTTTAATCTCGAGCTCTCCATGAGTTGGAGTGCCGTTGGAGGCCCCCTTTGGAATAAGAAGAGAACAGTAGATTTTCGAATCTAAGGCCTCTCCTGATCATACGCAGAATCAATGCTAGAGTCAGGACCAGCTTGAGTCCCAAGACTTTGACTCGCGAAAGAACCTTGCTACGCTGGTCCAAAACCTTCGCCTATTTCCTTTTGCATGGTTATAGCAAGTTCTGGATGGATAAGAAGCAGGCCGTCATGTAAAATCTAGGGCTCATCTTTCACTAGAATTGCCTTTTCCAACTGTTCCAGATCCACCTTAGGGCCGTGGAGAAATTCCTCCCCTTCCTCAATGATCTGCTCCCAAGCACATGCAAGGAGTCCAGAATAATCATCCTTAAGCCACTCCAGACTTCTAAACCTGAGCACATTGGCATTGTATTGAGTAAGAAATAGCTTTAACCTCTCCATGACCCGCTCCTCTGCCCGCTGCTCTGTGGCTTCTACTTCTCTCTTCACAATAGCGTCAAAATCCATGGCTCATTCAAGTGCTTTATCCCTCTCTTCCCATACAATGATTAGCCCATTGCATGATTTTTAAGAAATTTGTTGTGCTTCATCTTTTTCTTTGGTTTGGCGCTCTAGTTTGGTTTTTAGCTCAGCTGCATTCCTTTAGATGGCATCTGTTTCTAGAATTGGCTCAAGATTTCGTTGAAGCGCCCACTCAATTTCATTAAGATGCTTGAATTTTCTAGCTTCAAGCGCTTTGATAGCCTCCTCTTCTTTATTCTCTGCTTCAGCCTAGGGTTTTCTCAATCTTTAGACCTCAACTCCAGGGTGGCTATGAATCTTTTATTATCGGCCTCGATAGCTTTTGATTCTCGATCTCCTACAGCCTATCTCTTAAGACCTTAGAAACCTTCTTAGAAAATTGTGCCCACTCATTATACTGGTGGTGAATAATGGTTACACAGACCATAGTCCTTTCTTGGACTGCCGTTGGAACTCTCTTTAGGTTAGGCATGGACATAATCCCATCGAAACAGATGTTTGGGGATTGATTCTTAAGTTCGGCCATACGAGTGTCAACCGCATGCTATTATGCTGTATTGAACGAAGTTACAGAGGTCTCTTTGCCAAGCATTTGTAGAGGAGTCTCAAAACCACCTTTATGATATCTGCACTCAGATGACTGACTGGAAATAGATAGCATTATGGGATGTACAAGAATAGAGATAGGAGGTGCAACTTGAGAAGTGTTGGAATATTATTACGACGATCAGGTTACCTTTCTGAACCACTAGGACGATGTGATCAAGATTAATGTCAGTGCTTAAAAGTAGAATCATGTGAAGAACGATCTTTATCCTAACTACTCTTATTCCAAACATCCCTATCGCGGCTAAAGCGGTGGCTTGAATCATAATCTCGACCACTTCCTTGGTGGTACGAACCCGACTCGAGCCTTTGAGCTAGATTGGCTTTCTCTTCCAAGGATCAATACATATATTTTCTCTTCTCCGTAGAACCTGCAAGGGAAACATAAACAAGTTAGATTCGATGAATACAGATATACGGTAAGTGCAAGACAGTGTTGTGAAGTGCATGTGTGCATGAGAGTCCTAGTGTCCCCCCAACGGACCATGTATTAGAGCCTTGCTCACAGGAGTAATCTCTCCCACACTAACAGGAATGGTGTCATCATCAAAATAAAGAAGAGAACCCTCTATCCTCATATTTCCTATATCAAAGGAACTAATCTCAGTAGGAGTTTGTCCCATATTTGAAAACCAAACATAGAAGGAAGAGATGGAGTCTGCACTGTTATTGTAACACGCAGAGGTTGTTTAGAAATCTACCTTGTACGAACTTTAACAATAAGCTTCTTCCTGGAAGCAAGTGGCTGCTCATTTGAAGACTACTCAGCCACTGGTTTGTTCCTTGAATGTACATCATCATCGCCAGCCTCTTTGCCATCAGCTACTATTTCACTATCTTACGCATCGCCTTGAGCCGCCCCGACATCCTGGCAAGGGACTAGGGGCACATCAGGGCTAATATGACTTGCTTTTGTCTGAATACGGTTGCTTACTACTACTTCATCGTCATCCTCGGCATGGCCAAAGCTACAACTCTCTTCTAGCAAGTTGAAAACCAAGATATAATCATCAATAATAAGGGCCCTGATCTCCCTATCTTCCACTGGAATGTTCTAAAGTGTTGTAATAGCGTTATGATACACACCACCATTAAGTTTTGAAGGAATATCTGCATAATTCAAAAAATTGTGTTAATCGGAATACAACTTAGCTAAAGCTTTCATGCTATAGTTTGGAAAAGTACTCATGTCTTACTAACTACCGTTGTGTAAACCCGGGTGAACAATAAACGTAAAACCGTTCACTTTTGAAATAGCTAACCTTATTCCAAGCCCCGATCACAATTTGACAACTACTGGCTAGCTCAAGATTAGTGAATGACTGACTTCATTTTCATCACTTGAAGCTGTAGATAAATCAAATATCTTCTTTGGTCGACTCACAATTAAGGAATTCGAGCAAAACCATGTATGAGCCTTTGGGAAATGCATAGCTGTTCAGATGCAGTTGAGCTGGAGCAAGTCTCATTAAAAGGAGCATTCGATGAATGGACGCATTAAATGGTTGTACACCCCTAGCTAGGGACATATACCTGTTATAGGCAATATACCCTTCTGGATAAAGACGATGGTCATTAGATGGAACCAATATGTCATCAAATGGGATTCCATGCTTAACGTAAATTCGACGAAGAGATGCCTCATTAACTTTTGAAGTAGTCGAGTCTGCTGGATCTTTTAAGAATATGGCATCCTCATGTGTATCGTGAGGTGGCTCTACAGTATCATCTGCTCTTGGATCTGGAAAATTCCCCTGTGCATGATGTGAGCTTTCAAGGTATTCTGATTGATTACCTAGAGTGAGTCGAGTAGAAAGTGTTGCTAAGATCGACTTAGCGTCTGATTTAGCACATGCAAAGGCTTGTTCACCCGTTATTACCGCTAAACGCTTAGAGAATCTAGAACCCATAGCTATTCAACTCAGAAAATAGTTATAGTTTAATAGATTAACCTTTCCCTCCATGCTAAGTGTTATCTAGTGAGGTGTGTGCATTGTGGTGTTGAACAATACAAAATTAAACAAGGGTGAGGATGAGATTTGGGAGTTTGATCAAAGAAACCTTCACCACCGACTGTCCTAACCTGGTTTCACATCGATGTTTGTGCATAAGGATTTTGTCCAAGTTCAGGAATAAATTTTGGCATGTTAGGGTGTGATGTTCATATTCAAGGCAAGTGTTTATATCTAAATTCAGATCCATACGAGCATACATGTGCATACATGTTCGAGTGTTCAAGTCCAAGGTCATATGTGGGAGTGAATCAGAAAATCCACCTAAGTATGGGATCAACACCGATCCTATACCTAGGGAACTTTACCCTTATACTATTCTAAACTTTCCACCTCTAATAGCCGATCCCAAACCTAGGTCCACCAGTGCAAAGCATTTCCCAAGTCGATCTCATCTACACCATACTCCAATTTGCCTTCTACCTAAAGTATAAAGCTCACATATGCATGAAATCGCAACTAAACCGATTCAAGAATCAACCAAAAATGCATCGGGTTTTGAAACTCAAAGGGATTGAACCCAAAGATCCAGTGATTGCAACAGAGATTAATGGATTTGAATCGTGGACAAGCAATGGTGATGTAGGAGGTGGGGCTCGATTAGGTGGATGGTGGGTTTAAATGATTGGTTGATTTTCTTAATTTCAAGCTTTAATGGCGGCCTGGGTAGTAAGGTATGGTGATGAGAAAATGAAGACAAGTAAGGATAAAAAGTGAAGAAAATGGGTTATATACCCGAATACAACACGATATATTTGGGTCCAAAATGGTTAAGTATGGGATTGGTACCGATCCCCCATATAGGGACCAGTACCGAATCATACCATGAAAAAAACAACAATAATCTTGAGATTGCATTTCCATAAAACTTGTTGACGACCTATAGGTCTATGAACATCTTTAGGAGCCAATGAGAATAGTATTTACATGAACCTAGGAGCACATGTGCATACTCGATATTCGATATCCCGAGTCGACGGAAATTGAGTTCTTAACTAGATTTTTTAGAAAAGGAACCAGTTCTAATAAATATGGCCTGCTAGCTTAATCAATTAGCTTGATGGAACCGAGCATAGACAATTACCGAGAGAATGGTTTAATATTTGTAATATTAGATACCGACCAAAGCATCGTGATGAACAACTAGAGATACAACTCTTAGCGGAAGGATAATGACCATTCGATACACTGAGTGGAATCCTCCACAACGTTTTTGATTTCTCTTGATTCAAAGCACATCATGTTTGAAATGAGAGGCACTTTTGGGAGGCGAGTATCATCCATCTTTTTAGTCTAGCTTTATTCAAATTGTCTGGATAAGTTAGACCTGACGATTATCAAGGCAAGCAATCCAGAGAGATGATACTACGGTCTAGGAAACAAGTGCAACCAAGATCATAAGATGATGGTCGAACAAGCTTAGAAGTACAATACCTTGGAATAGGCTAAGTATGGATCGGTGTTCCACCCTACATAGGGGATCGATATCGGTCCCCAGGGAAATACCTAAAATGGCCTCCACTCCTCTGACACTCTTCTCTATCTACATAAAGCCTAATTCAAGTGTTGTTCTAGAATTCCTATGTGTCGTACGGAAAATATCCATATACATTTCGGAGCAACTATTCACCCTTCTGTAGATCCATCTTTTCGATTAAAGAACAACTAGACGACTATGTAGAACAACATTGGAAATTCAAAGCCAACATTAAGACGAGCCAATACAAGTAGCCGTGAATCCCATACCATTGTTTATATAGATCGGTACTGATCCCCCCT
The DNA here is from genome assembly GCA_030765085.1 of Allium cepa. Lineage (NCBI taxonomy): Eukaryota > Viridiplantae > Streptophyta > Magnoliopsida > Asparagales > Amaryllidaceae > Allium > Allium cepa. The sequence goes on along the minus strand of CM060938.1, from coordinate 394,466,466 downwards.
TATTGGGATCGGTGTCGATCCCCAACCGTAGGAGATTCGGGGTCGAGATTTTGTAACGGACTTCGTCTTCATGAGGAGATTCTAAGGAGACATATCAACGTGATATTTGGTTATCTGCCCCTATAAGTACAGAGGGCATGATTCATTCTAGGTATCTTTACGCTGACATTGCACTTTTACTTTTTTTTTTCAAGGATCTATTTTAATCCCACTTACTTGTAATTACAAAAACAAGAACAAAAGCAATAAAATCATTCAAGTGGACATATGCCAAGATTGCCGAACGACTATAAATTTGTGTATGATTCTTTTCTATTTGATTTCCTCTATTTTCTGTTTAATTTCTTCATTTAATCTCTACTACTTGCTTTTCTGGGTGTTTGTACCAATTTTGGTTCAAACATAGGAGAAGGATGGAAGTATGGAATTCTCTGTCAAAACCCTTTTCTGGCATAATGACTATAGGTATAGAAAACTGAATTTTTCAAAAATTTTGGATGCTTGAAAACTGTGTACTAGGTATTTTATGGTAGGCATTGGATGAAAAATTGGTTGAACAATATTTCTATTTGTAGAAGTGGGAAAATTTATATGTAAAAGAAAACATTTTGATTTTCAAAATTCATGTACATGTAGAACTGCCAGTATATGTAGGTTGTTTGCGTCATATTTTCAAAATTGTTTTAAAAGATGCATTCATATAAGAGGTACCAATTCAGAATTATTTTCATACATGTCATATATTTTGTGACACACCATGCACTTGTACAACATTGGTTGCAAAATTGGTAGCACACTAATTGGTTGGTTTGATTAGGATGGTTGCATGTTATGTTACATGATTCGGTCCTTGAGGACTTTGGAGGATGAAATTCTTTTAAGGGTGCAGAATGTAACACCCAATAAATTCAACGATAATTAATTAAAAAGAAATTAACTAATAATTAGTAACTTCGAAAATAGAATATTTGCAAATGTTAGAATTTGGCTACAAAACATGCACTGTTATGTTTGTAGTGATTTTCTGATCAATTTTGATATATAATATTTTCTGATCGAAGTTCATACGAAAAGGTTATTAATGTTTTAATATTTCGAGTTGTAAATAACTATATATGTAATTGTGGATATAAATATAATCAACTAACATTGATTACCATCAGTTAGATTTAACTGATTGTTAATCTTAGTTAACCAGTAAGAATAATTAGCATTAGGGTAAATTGGTTAAGAACAAAGAGATTAATAATGTATAAAAGAAAATTAACCAACGTAACAATACAGCGAATGTAATTAACCAAACTGCACCAACCAATCGACCACTTAATTATCGTCACTATAGCGGTCAACCGATGGATGATGATGGTTGCAAATTGAACTTAGGCCAAATGGTTCGAATTTAATAGAAAATAATCTAACGATTGGCATGGATTCGAACCCCTATAAATACGGGTACGTATACATAAGTAGAGAACGGCAGAGGATAATAGAGAAGAAGAATAAGGCCTAATCTAATCGCCAAAGCCAAGGTAAATTATATATCCATATCCGAATCTAAATTAAATCCAAATCTCCTCTCATATCTAGATTTATAATAGGTTATGTATTCCGATAGGGGAAAAAGCGGAGTCAGGCTTGAATAATAGTGATTAAATTTAGAGATTTGAAAAGCTAAAAGGTGAGTGGTAAATTGTATATTTTATATAATATTGGATTTATCTCGTTGTAAATATGTTCCTCATATGCCTAGATCTAATTATTTGGAGATATAGGGTTAATTATATGTGCATAATGAAATTTAAACCCGTGCCTACATACACTATGAACGGTTAACTTGAATCTGGAAAGTAAGGCTGTCAGTTGTAGTCCTTGAATTAACAAGATTTTGTAGTTATTTCAGATTTGTGGATTTGAATGGCATAAATTAGTTATTATGAAATATAAATTACTATAAATTGAATTGGGATTTAAGTGGTATTTTAATTCATTGGAATGAAGTGTGTTGTAATGTAAATTTCTATAAATTATTTAGTTATATAAATACGAATAAAAGTGTAACATTTAAAATAACAAGGAATATGTCTAAAAGAAAGAGATGTACAAAATAGGGAATTTTATCGTATTTTGAATTATATTTCAATAATAAAAAAGGATAATTTCTTGTAATTCCAAACGAAATTTTAGGTAAGTTGTAGAAGTTTATAGTGTTAATAATTCCTTTAGGGAAAGACATAATTTTAATGAACTAAAATGTAGAAATCCCTATGCATAAACTAAAGAATTGTAAGTAGGGACACTAATGACAATCTAAATGTAAAACTAACATGCAATAAAAGAAAAGCTAGAAATTAAATAACAAGTGACAAAATGTATGTAAAGTAATGAGATAAGTAAGTAAGAAAGTAGCAACCAATGGAAGAGAGTAAGAATTAAAAATGAACAGTAAAATAGATCTAGTAAAATAAAGGGGAAGTAAATAGTAAAAGATAATTATATCTTTTAAGTTAAAAGTAAGTGGTAAATGATATTAAAATAATATTAATTAGACAATGAGTAAGTTATGTAAAAATGACCAAATTACAAACAGTTGAAACATTGGAGGTGTAGTAAATAAATAAGCGTGCGTGTGTAGCCTCAAGTATATGTATTTGACGAGTGTGAATTATTGAATTTGGCCAATAGCTTAGATTAAATAAAAATGACATAGTCATCAAATGGGTTGAAATGCGAGGTCAGTAGTGTTACACAACATAAGTCTGCCCATCGCAAGGGGCTATAAGCAGTTATGTATAAATTATACTGATGTAGGACATATACAACAATAGGACCCGTGGAATTACACGTTCGCGTATAGGTGAATGGAATACCAAGTAGGATGGTTCACCTCGATCGAAGTGTCAAAGGACAGGTAGAGTCCGCTTCAACCTTTTAAGGGGTATTAAGTAACAAATGGGTATTTTCTAGATTGCGTTCGGAAATCTAAATGGGAAGGCGAGAAAGGCTTGACGATGTGATAGTGAGATTAGTACCATATATAAGAGTAGGAGCTGTTTCATAGGTTGAGAATGTCACCGACCCAGAGTGGTCAGCGGAAAGATCATGGTCATGCCTAAATAGGCTACACCTCTTGGTAGTGTAGATCACATTTTGGACATGCGCCACTATATTCCTAGAGTGGTTTGAGTAAGAGGCATGCCAACTAAGATCCTTATTCATAAAGTAGACATAATTATAGTATATTATTGATTATGTTTTCCAACCTGGATGTGAGCTAGAGCCAGAAATGTTGGCAAGCTTGACTGTTATACATACTACAATAGAGCGGATTAATACTGGTTGGAGATGAGATGCGAAACTGTCAAAAATATCATCGCTAGGATAGAGATATGAGTAGAATTTAGAGATATAAGGTATTTGACCAAGATGATGGGTCTATAAGGATGGTAGACTGTTTGTATCGATGTTGACGGCTTCATGGATGAGGTGCTATGTGAGTGCCATCACTCAAGAGCGACCATACATCCTGAAGGTAATAAATTGTACTGAGATATAAGGAAAAAAAATTTTGGAAGGGAGTGAAGGAGGTCATTGGGACTTTTATTTAGAAGTTTGCAAATTGTCAGCTAGTGAAGGATGAACAGAAAAAGTCAAGTGGTTTGCTATGACCACTTAAGATTCCTAGTGGAAGTGGTAATAAATATCGAAGGATTGTTGAGGACTAGAGGAAGGTACAATAGCATTTGGGTATAGTCGATTTCTTGACAAAGAGCACCCAATTCATACCCAAACAGTCTAATAGAATGACGTTGAAGTTAGTTGAGTTGTATATAAAATGGATCATACGATTGCATAGTGTTCTGGAGAGCATTATAAGCGATCAAGACCCATAATTCATGAGCAGGTTTTGGAAAAACTTAATAGAAACATTAGGGACAAATCTGCATTTGAGCACAACATATCACCTACAACTGATAGATAGATTGAAAGATTGAATTGTATCTTAGAAGATTTCTTATGAGCTTGTATTCTTGACTTTGGAGGATCGTGGGATGATTATTTGCATTTAGCGGAGTTCTCATACAACAATTGTTATCTATCGAACATTGGTATGACAAAATTTGAGGTAATATATGGCCGACCATGCAATGCCCCTTCATGTTGGTGGAAATCGGAAGACAAACTGATATTTGGACCAAATATGATTAAGGAGACCAAGGATAAGGTCGAGCTTATTCACTAACATGTGATAAATGCATGGGACAGATAGAAGAACTACATTGATAAGACATCCTGATCTTGAGTTCTCTGTCAATGATATGGTATTTGTCAAGGTCTCTCTATTGAAAAATACAGTTTGATTCGATACTAAGGGAAAATTGGCATCAAAATTCGTTGGTCCTTTCCCGATACTTGAGGGTATTGAGAACCTGGCATACTAATTTGCCTTACCTTAAAAGATGATGGGTTTGGACAACATGTTCAATTTTTCTCATCTTAGGAGGTTTGGGCATGACTCAGATGTGACTTTTACACAGGGTTAACTGGATGATACAAAAGTTGAACCTGGAGTGAAAGCTAAGGTGACAACACTTGGGAATCCTAGTAAAACATGAGGACCACTTATTTGGAGCTCTTTTCTTGGTAGGATTTCTTTTCATCATTAGCCTTCATGTTTAGTGTTTTGTTTTGTTTAGTTTGATAAATTGCATGCTAGGTATTTCAATAGGTTTATCTCTTGCTTATGTGTGCATGTTTGATCGTAACTATGCTAGTGTAATTATTAAGTATGCTTTGTATCAATATTGTTTGGTTAGATTTTGGTGGCAAGATTCCTAAGGGGGAAGAATATAACCACCCACTTTTTTATGTATTAGTAGACCACAATAATATTATTTTTGTAACCAAATTTGCTCCGATTAGGCTATAACTTGAGTATTGACATTTTTGTCTGTTGGAATTAATTTTGGACGGTTTTATTCTAAAAACTTATAAGGGCTATAACTTTTGATAGTAGCAGAATTAGGGTTTGAAACCACTTTAAAATGGAAGATTTGTTGGTTTCTCTATTAATAGAGAGTTTCCTTTATGTTTTTGGACGAGGTATGACCATTCGAGGTTAGATAATTTTTGGATAGATTAGCAGATAATTAGACTAAGCCCATAATTAGCCCACTACCCATTTTAGGATTGGAGCTAATTACACCTAATAGGACAACCCCTAATCACTTTCCACTTCCCAAAAACTATCTCTAACCTCTATTAATCCTTCTCCTCTAAATGCTCCGTCAAATCCTTACGTTTAGAACCTTATCAAGTAATTAAAGGATGATTAGCAAAGAGATTAACAAAGGAGCTTTCAGAATTTCAAAACTAGGTGCATTGTGATCCGTGCTTGGATGTGTGGACAGATCTATCTTGTTTCTGGTGTCGTTTTTTAATTAGGTGAGTGATATATCTTCTCTTATAATTTTAATGCTTTTAAAGGATTAAAAATCTGTTTTGAAACCACTTTTGAAAAACACTTTTCAAGTTAAAAACAAGATCTTTACAGATGTTTTAAAAACAAATTAAGATGTTTTTAAATGGATTTTTATATATGATTTCATATCATGATTGAATATGTGGATTATAATATAATATATTGATGCTTTATCTTGTGTTTACTATGATATGATGCTTGTTGGTTGCTTTTTAGTTCATTAGCTTGATAAGATTAGAAAATGACGTATAGATGTGTATGTTTGAGTATGGATGATGTACCAATAGAATTTGGAGTTGGCATTTAGATTAGAGCAGAAAAAAGGATGATGATCGACATACAAAGGAGTATAAAATACTTATGCTAAATTTGGAGTGTTAGATCGATGGGTACCAATCCATATGGATCATTAAAGATCAATACTCTAGGGGCAAAAGTAAAAAGTGGCACAATGTTGAAGTTTTGGAGTTGGTTTTGAGGATGCACGAGGCATGCATGAGCAAGGCTTTAAGTCATTTAGCCCAACTTTCAAAAAGAATTTAGGGTGATCACCATTAATTGATCATTCATGTGCTTAGGTAGACAAATGATCCATATAGGAGATTCAGCATGTTGAGATGGTGCTTCTAGAATGATCACATAGGGTATAGCCAAGGGGTTTGTGATCTAAGGAAAAAAGACAATTAATCCTTGTTCGGTGCTTAGCATGAAGAAAATGTCAGAGAGAATGGATAAGGCTTTGAGGCATGCACATGTTGACTTCTGCAAAAGCTAGTGATGCTTTGGGAAGGAGTTGAAGCAAGAGAAAATTGGTTATGTATAGGGTGGCGATCGATCGCTATCGATTGATCATAACCAGTGAGTGATCGATCCCAAACTTTGGATGTGTTGGTCATAGTGTAGTAGGCTTCCATGATCAATTAAAAGTAGATCCAATGGTAGAATCTTGATTTATGGGCCAAAACAAATCGATCTAAGCTATGGATGGGACTTGAATTGGCGTGGAGGATTTGCATTCTACAATAGGTTATACACAAGGAAGTTGATCTGTTACTTCAGGTTCGATGCAAAAGAATCCTAGGGCCTTTTTTGAGTATTCTAGACTTAGAAGAATTGACAACATAGGTCATTTGGGTAGAGTAATTCAAGTGAGAAGTGTTCATAATGGCATAGAGATAGTCCGTGGAGGCACGTTCGACAATGTGAAGCGATAGAGTAGAATGTAATGTATTATACAATCGAGTCGTATGCCAAGGGGATTGATGGGTAACTCGAAGTGATATGCGCTATAAGAAAAAGGTTATGTAAGGATGCTCATCTTTGTACCTTGGACCTTTATGATCGTCTTGGTCGCTTTAATGATGATTTTTATTCAAGCATGAGCCTTGGTGATGGCGAAACCTTAGTGATGGTCAAGTGAGTTATCATATATCCAAAGATATCTTAGTGGTGATGTTAGACATTTGTAGTGGTTATCGAGTTTGTTTTTATTGTTGTGATTGCTTTGATTGCTATGTCTTCTATGATTACTATGTGATTAAATACTAGCGAGATAGATACTCCTACACCCTATATTTTACTTTGTACATGTAACACCCTAGGAATTTTAATAATAAATTAAAATATTAATAAGGGTAAAAATGTAATTTCACATAAAAGAACAAAATAGAATAATTCTATAAAGAAGGAATTTAAGGAATCTGACTTTTCCATTATGTCAAGTAGATTTTTCTGGCCCAAATTCATATATAAAGTGTAAGGAACATATACCATATGAAGAAGATACAGAATGTTTATATAGCATGCATTTCGTGCATTGCACCTATTTTGAAAGACTAAGTTTAAGAATTAATGCAAGAATAAAGAAGAACTTATTAGCTAAGAAATAAGTTGAGTATGTAAGAATTACTTCAAGAAAAGAAAAGAAAAGAGAGATGGTATAATGATGTATTTTCACCTAAAAGAGAAGAAGGAAATGTATTTATGCACACAAATGCAAAAAGGCTTCAATGCGAAAACATTAATGATGAAATTATTGCTGTACTTATAGGTTGAATATACTAGAAAAAAAGAGAAAGAAAGAGTATATCAGTATATTCAAAAAGAGTACACTTTTGTCAATGAACATTAAAGAATAAGAATAAGACATTTAATGCAAAAAGAGAGAGAGAGCGTTAATTACCCTTTTATAGAATTTATTGACGTAATTAATATACGTTACATGTGTTAGAAAGTGAATATTACAAATAATTTAAATTGAAAGAATATATCTAATGTTATAAGTTCGAAAAGTCAATATACATGGAAGTAAAAGGTTATTTCAAAAGAAATATGTTTTCATGCATGGAGGTATGGATATTAACCAGATTAATGGAGCAATTTACTACTAAAAATATGTTGCTTATGTTAGATGAGAGAGGCAATAATATATTTAAGGAAAATAAGGATTCACGTAATGTTGTAGAAATAGAGATAACAAAATAGGAAAATAAATCATTATTTAAAAAGGAAGGTGGAATACGCTATCTCCCTATTAGTAAAAATAAAAATAAAAAGGGTGAATCTAATTTGAACTTGGAAGCTCAAATATTAATCAATTAAAAATTAACAATGTAATTTAGTAGTAGAGAATAGCGGTTCTAATTATTATAAATAATTACACATACATGTACACGTATTATTTCTTTCTTTGTAAAGAAACGTCAGTTAACTAGTAATGAAGTAATTGTTAAATAGATATGTTATTTGTTTCTTTGTGAGGAATATGGGAAAATCTAATAGCCTGGATTCGGAAAGATTAATACTAGTTAAGTATTGAATAAAAAGTAAAGTTCTTAAGCATTGTCAAGATATATATATGTCTGTATGTATGTGTGTGTGTATGTATGTATGTATGTATGTGCACGTGCGTGTGTGTGCATGCTTAAGACTCCCTTTAATGGTTAGCAAGATATGTATACATATATACAAATCAATGAATTGAATAGAATTATGATGACATTAATTAGGATAATGGAAAGGTTATATTTTAACATAGAAAGAGGAAAAGGTGTTAAAGGAAACAAATTAAACTTAACGATTATGGAAGCATTAATTAAATAACCATTCATATAATATATTAGTCTAATGGTCCACAATTAACCAAATATTTTTACTTGGGAAGGAAGTAAGTAATTAGCGTATAGGATGAAAACAAAGATTCTCCTAGGGTTAATCAACAGTTAGAATTAATTCAAATCCCCTATAAATATACACCTAATCTAAACTCTAATTCATCGCAAAATTAGTTAGTACACCAAAACTCTATCAGTTCCTCTTACCCTCTACAAACTAAAAATTCTTCAAGACCAAATTGAAATCAAACTGGAATAAATATAGTGTAATGGCCCATTTTTCCGTATCCTTTGAATCGACAATAAACCACACATGTCCAACTCAAATTGCACGAAAAATCGGATCATTAAGGGTAGAAAGAAAATAAAGACACAATAGAATCTCACACGAATTGAATAACATATATTATTTCAATAATAATCTTTACGGCGAAAAATTTAAAATGCAATATCAGAGTCTAACCTAGATTCAACCTGGACAGTTATAACACTATCCTTACAAATGCTTACAAATAACAAAACAAATGCAATAGATGTAGCAGATAATAGAATACGTTCATACGATGATGAAGATCTCCAGCTCTCATCTGGAAACTCCAACGGTCTTCAACTCAACCAGAAGCTACTTGGATTTGAACCGAGTATTAAAAATACCTGGATCAGGCTTGATAAACCAGCGTGAGATACTCGAAATTTAAAATGACCATATTATCAAAACCTTTGAAAATAAGGGCATCTCAAAAGACCACGCCTACGCATAAACACGGACATGTTTTTACCTTATGATAACCAAAACACATTTACACCAAAGTACACTTGATATTATTTTTAATGACATTCTTTTGAAAACAATTTTCATATAAACTTATTCAAATAAGGTATCAATATCTGGACTAAGCCTAAGGGAATATATCCAGACTAGGTTAATGGAATACACCGAACGAAATATAAGATACCAGAAGGGGTAGCTGAAATGTTTGAAAGTTATTACAGCTATTTTGGGAATACAATCGAAACCATAAATCTCATATTGGGATTGGATTTCCAACATGATAGGGAACTAGTGGAAACATCAATATGTATCCGTGGCTTACGTCCAAGACTCGGATACCATTATACAATAACACAAATAGCTAAAAGGGAACACAATTTACGATTAACATCCAAGGACTTGGACATAACGCATCCCCGCCATAAGGACCTGACGTATATGGTACCTAGGCCTTAGAACATCTGATAACCCAAATCATTACTATCCAAAAAGCAAGCATACAGCTGACCACATAGAATCCCATCATAACCGGGGTGTGAGACTCTCGAGGCTATAATCAATTTCTTCAAAGCCGCGCTTTTCATACAAAACCATTCCTTGATCATAACAGGTTTCACTTTGAATGCCATACTGCTATTCCTTTTATCACTATTTGACTCGCCCATGCATACAACCTCTGAGCTTGTATGTCTCAGAGAAGGGTGTTAAGCCAAGATAAGTTACCTTCTCTGCCACTAAGCATATGTACATTTGTAAAAGTAAAACATTGTGTCTCAGAAATGCAATGTCAGACATTCGTCCATACAAGTTCGTTCTGGGACTGAATGAAACCAAAGGCACTCTCCTACTATCACTAGCAGCGAGTAGTCCTTGCAATCCTAAAAATCTTTACAATGAGGAGACCACTACTATAAATAACTCTATAATGGGAGCGACCCAAAGCATATCAACAAGCAGTCCTCACGCTATGAAAATCCTCGGTCTTCAATATCATCATCTTCAACAAGTCTTCACTTTCGAACGTATACATTGGTTCGAAGATGTTTTCGGATAGGAATCACCCAAATCCGACCCTGGTTCCTTCGAAGCCAATCATCGGTTTAAAAGATGTTAATTTCATATGTGGATACCAATCATCAATTAATTACTTCATCTTTTTTTTTAAAGCAAATATCTTTCTTAGATATATTCTTTTCAATTTATTCCATTTTCTTTTCAAGAGTATATGGAATCATTAAGCCTCATTTATAAAATTATTTGATTTATTCAAGCCTTTCTTAAATCCTGGAATAATTCCAAATCATTTTCTCTTTACTTAGGAAAACCTTTCCAAATAATTCAGTAAATCTTAATCAAAGATTTCTTACATTCAAGTTATAAATTTTAACTTAGGGAAAATATTCCCAAATCATTCATTAAATCTTAATCAAAGATTTCTTTCTTAACTTCAAATCATATTCTTGCAAATCGAAGATTTTCATAACAAAGCACAACTGCCACCTTAGGTATGGTAAATTTCTCCTCTAGGGACTAATGGCAAGTAATCCTATATCATAAAGATCTTTATCTTTAAAATGCTTTATTTAAAAATTAGTTTGAATGGGTTTCGAATAGGAATCACCCAAATTCAATCCCTTTACTTCGGATAGGAATCACCCAAATCCGATCGCGGTTCCTTCGTACCAATTATCTATAAAAGGTGTTAAGTTTATATGGGGTTTTAAAATTAGTTTGAAGTGATTTTCGGATAGGAATCACCCAAATTCGATTCCTGTTCTTGGGTTAGGAATCACCCAAATCCGATCCCGGTTCTTTCGTACCAATCATCGAATAAAAGATGTTAAGTAGTTAATTAACATTTAAAGAATTTGTTTCTTTTCCTTTATCTTCGAAAAACTTAAATATGATCTTTTAGAGGATCTGGGCTTTCCTTTCGATCTGTTCTACCCCTTGTCTAGAAAGAGAAAATATAGGCCAAGTAAGTTCAGGGCATTGGTTTCTCCATCCCTAACCTTACTAAAACACTTTGTTTTGTCTTCCTAGATATCATAGACGGGACAAATGTACTAGTCATTTTCGCATACCCAATTTGTTATTACATTCGATTTCTTCACTTTTTGTTTAGGTGGTATAAACAATTCCTCTTAACCATTTATTCAAATTCTTATTAAAACTTCCAAATCTTCTTTAAATTACTTAATTATCCTTTTAAAATAATCAAAATATTTAGGAAAGAATTGTTAAGTTTAAACTCATATTCAAAAGGTTATAGAATTCGCAGCATAAAAGTGCAGCGGAAAGTGCTATATAAGCTTATTCGATTTAAACAACTTTTTAATATTTGAAAATTCATATTTTCCTATCCAAATCTCGTTTAAACCATTTTAATAGATTTATCAAATTTATTTCATATTTTTAATTATTTAAAATATCAATTATAAAGAAATCCCTTTTTCAGATTCCGAACTGCAAAACTGCGATGTTTTTAGAAAATTGTTTAGGACATATTTCAAAATCTACTTGATGAAATCTTGATTTTTTTTCTCCATTGAAAAACTATTATGATCGTGGACCTATGAATTTTTATTTCGAAAAAATCCGATTTATAAATCATTATCTACGTTAGTTTGAAGTTACGAGTCGAAATTTACGAACTGCCGCTACTCGACGAGCTCAATTTTGACCAATTTTATATATTGCGTCTGAACTTGTCCGAGAAACTTCAAATTTGTTTTAAACTGTATTTAAACTACTTTAACTCATTTAAAACAATATTTTCATCATTACAAACTCATTTTTCATTTCATTTCATATTACAACATTATATATTATTATAATATCATTTTCAATCTTTTTAGATATTTTGAAATCATTAAGAGGCTAAATAATTTCCATACACACATGTATATGGATTTAATTTCCATTGAATTAACTATACTTGCTAGCCATTTCTCCTATCATTTATCAAACCAAGTTATCATCCATATCACAAACATATAATCAACCATTCATCCAATATCAACCAATATTCAACATATTAATTTTTAATTTAACATGTTCATTATCAACATGAGTTTTACTAAAATAAAATTAAGATTTGAGTATTCACTATTAGTTCCACTCCACTAATCCTGTAACACCCCGGTATTTTGGACTATTCGCATCCGCACATGTCGGACTTGAATAATTCAAAATATCGAATTGTTAATTTAAATTTGGCAAAACTGAGATATACAGTAAATAAGTAGTCACAGCATCACAGACACAGAGTAATAATATGCAGCGGAAATAAAAGAGATAGTAGTTCATGAAGCTACTATGTAAATATATAAGATACATCAGAGTTTACAACAAATGAGTAATATGATACATCAGATATAAATCAGAATACATCACTAGAATCATCGAATACTGAAAACAGAATAGATGGCTGGATCTTCAAGCAAAGCTCCAACTCCAAAGGTGAGTCTCAAAGCTGAACCACTCAGTCTGACCCGAGCGTAAAGCAAAACACAAAACACTCGAGTCAGGATTAATATTCTTATATCAATAAATCTAACTCAAGTGAAATAGCAATCAAAATACAGGTAACTCAAAGGATGTTTGGAATAACCATCCTCTAAGGATCCGCTAAACTATCTACTAGGTAGTAATGTACGCTAAGTAGATAATGTCTATCAGTAATATAAAATATCAAAATAGCGTTAAGGCGTTACCATAATCCCCCTTAACACATTTTATATTCCCAAAAGCATATACAAGACCGTAGTTTCCCTAAAACCGGAAGTCACCAGAGGGCAATCCATATACTCAAGGTACAAATCAAAACGTAGTGGTCGCGAATAGGATAATCAGTATGACAAGGTACATGAGGCGATACCAACTAGGATACTAGTAGTTGCGTGATCCGGACTGATGTTGAGCATAGCCAGTAGCTATCTCAACACCGCGAAACAACACTCCCAAATCGAGGGGTGCACCCAAATCGAATCACAAAAGTAATAGATATGGTATCGAAGAAGTGTGTCCGCTAGAGGTGGCGAACCTCAATGGCCCGGCGCGGCTCCTGTTTTAGTCATGTCAGGGGTCATCCAATATCGTTCTCTTTCTTCAGTCAACACGTTCACCAAACCATCCACTTCATTCTGGATCAACACTCCACGTATAATAGTTATTAAAGTGGTTTCGGTATCGACAGAGAGTATGTCCATATCCGATCCCGGTCTCTTTAATAACTACGTATTTATTACACCGATTGGTCGTTAATATATTTCAAAACAATCAATTCAATTCCAATTAGAATTTGTAAACCAACATTCCATTTGTCTTTCTAAATCAATTTCCATAATTTACATTTCAAACTTCCAAATTATCATTTCAAAATCTTACAATTCAATTTCAAATTTTATTTTAAACAATTCAAATATTGATTCAACTTCGTATATAAATTTCATTTCGAAATCATTTAAATTAATTTAATTTAACATTCAAAATCAATTACAATTTATTAACCGCTTTTATTCAATATTACTTAAGTTAATTTAACATCCAAAACAATTCTTTTTAAATTTCCAAGTCATTAAATCAATCACTTAAGTTAACTTTATTATATCAAAACTTTCAAATTTAATTGAATCGAATTTTGTCAAATCAAATTCCTTAAATTACAATTCTTCCATTAATTTCAATAAAACACATTTATTTCTTGTTAAGAAATTCAATTTCACTTATTCTTTACATGGTTACAACTTCAAAACTCAATTAATAAGGAAACTAAATTTCATATATTCGAGAAATCAAATTTCACTTTAACTCACTTAAATAAATTTTTCCAAAACTTAATAAATAAAGAAACCCAATTTCATTTATTAACGAAGTTCAAATTCACTTATTCAAAAGTTAAATTTCTCTTATCAAAGAATTCAATTTTTATTCAATCTTATTCAATTATTAAATAATTTCAAAACTTAATAATTAATAATTTCAAAACTTAATAATTTCAAACTTGATTATAAATTCAACCTTAATTATTAAATCATTTCAAACTTAATTCAATGAATAATTCCAAATTTAATTGTTAAATAATACGTTTTAAATCAATGTTCTTCCTTTCATCAACATTTACGTTCCAAATTTTATTTCAAACCTTATTATTCAAATAAAATCTTTATTTTATTTCAAATCAAATTATTGACCAATCGAGTTTTATTTAATTTTCTATCCCAAGTCAAATTCATTTGGGTATTTATCATTTCAACCCGATTCCAATTCGAAAATCAAAACATAACAAAGGGAACTTGTAGTGTGATAACTGGGATGGTGTCAAAGTAAATAAACAAGCAATAACAACAATCAAACACAATTCAAAAAATCAATTTTAAATAATCCCGAAATAATCGTATTAATCGCATTGTTATTTGTGCGAATTAATATAATTATTCCTAGAATCTACACTATCATTTCATGTAGATTAAAGATTATTTCACTAATTATTCTATGCAATTCAACACTTTACATCAATTATTCAATTTCGTATTTCAACAATTAATACAACATAAATTTAAATAGTTCAAGGGTAACTAACTATTTCTACGTGTCGAATAATAAAACATTTAAGGGGTCATATTATTCAACTTAAACCAATCAAATTCAACACATATGTCGATTCAAATTTTTAACTATCCTACGTCGAATTCAATTGCATAATATTTATTATTTTATACATTACAATTTAACGTCCAATAAAACAACAATCAATCAATCAATTATCAACCAAACTATATTATAATGGCATAAATAATTAACAGATAATGGTGTCAGATGTCATAGGTGAACAGATACAGGTCATAGCATACATAACAGTGTAAGCAGCATATTTCAATTGTCGTTTCAATTGAAATCAGATTTAATAAATAAAAGAATATTAATCGTGAGTGATTGCTCACCTTTTGAGGCTAGAGAAAATAGAAGATGACACGGATACGCACACTGATACGGACACTGAAATGGAGTTACAAATCCAAGCATGATTCTCAGAGCAAAGTAAGATTGGCACGAATCGACGAGCAAAACTGTTAAATAGGAATTGCCGAAATTAATCAAAACATTCAACATAGCAACAATTACAAAACATGTCCTACGTCAAAGTTTAGCAATATAATTCTACGTGCTACCTAGATCGAAATGGTTTGAAATTTGGTATGAATAAAGATCAAAACTTTTATTTCAAAACTGCAAAGAATCACTTGATTCCAACGTAAGACGGAGGAGATACGATGCGTCAAACATGAACTCAGGTCGTGTTTGCAACAGAGTAAAATAAATTCTAAGTACAAAAGATTATCTGCCTGGGACTAACTTCCAGATCCTCGACCACAAATCAAACGATGTCGGATTTTGCTGGAATTTGACATGTATAAACTACGTAACTTAAACTCCTTTTTAAAAATAGAATCAAACCATTACGATAAAACATGAGTGAGATACGATGCGTCAAACATGAACTCAGGTCGTGTTTGCAGCAGTGTAAAATAAATTCTAAGTACAAAAGAATATCTTCCTGGGTCTAACTTCCAGATCCTCGACCACAAATCAAACGATGTCGGATTTTGCTGGAACTTGATATGTATAAACTACGTAACTTAAACTCCTTTTTAAAAATAGAATCAATCCATTCCGATAAAATATGAGTGAGATATGATATCGTGAACATGAAGTCTAACTGCTGTTCAGAGAAAAAAAAAATAAACATGCAAACATATTCAAATACACAACCTATATTTTAAAATCAATGTTTTAATTAAACACTAAAAATAATAATTAAAATGGAATCTTTATATATAAAACCCAACAGATTGTATATATACTCTTGGCAAATAAAGTTATATGAATACTAAAATATATTATAACGAAATGTATATGCGGGTATGCTTGCAAACATAGGTGAAAGCTTAACATAGTAGACTACTAAAATATAACACTGTAACTTAAGAAATAATATAACTCATATACAGCACTGTCAAAACATGCTTTTATATAGCATATATTTCAAGACCAAATGCGTATACATATATTCAACATTATATTCTACATGTATAAAAATCAATAACCCGACACCCTATTGCTTTGAAAAAAAAGAAAAAAGAAAAAAAAACAAAACAAAACTAAACTTTTATAACATAATCAGCAGACCAAAAATACACACTTACACATACACTACCTATATGCAAAATATATAGACTCCTATATATACAGTGATACTATACGCAATAATTAATCAAATAGGACCTATCAAAAATACAGGCAACGTTTACTACATACAGAAAGGAACTGAAGTGGTTGGAGACGCGGCACTGGAGGTTGGAGGAGAGAGTGGCTGGAGATGATAAATCGACAGGGATAAGCAACGTTGGCTGCTGCTACATGCATGGCCGTGCAAGTTTATAGGAGAAGTCAGAGGAAAAATAGTGGTCGGCGGCGGTTCATGGTGGAGTGGGTGGGGATGCATGCGGAGGCGTGTGGGAGGGTTGGTGTCGAACTTGGTTGCGCAGGCTACATGGAAGCATGGGTTCATGGATGTGTAGTTTGGTGGCCGAAGTGGATGTGGCGGGTGGAGGAAGCAAGGGGATGCGTCGGTTGTGGAGCTTGGCGTGTGAGGCTGAGCGGGCTGCTTGGCAAGAGGCAGAGGAAAGAGAGAACGAGGCGGAGGCGAGAGCGGTGCATGGGTGGAGGGATGGGCGGATCTGCGTCGCGTGTAGGCCAGAGGGAAGAGGATGCTTGCGTTGGAGATGCGCTCTGTGATGGAACAAATGGAAGGAGAGAGTGTGTGAGGCCATGAAGCTTCATTACATTTTTCTTTTACGCATGGTAATTATAGGGAGAGAGGTGGCCTCTGGATGCTACAGGCAAGTGTATGGAAGAGGAGAATTTGCAAACATACAACATTATATTTATATTGCTTTTCAGAACAAAGTATACGGCGAAACAAAGAATAAAAATCAAATCCAGAGAAAAGCAAATGTCACAAATCGAACAGCTGGCTGAAACATTAAAGGAAAGAGGAAGGAGATGGAAGGAATGTAAGTGAGAAATGAACAGGTAGGAATGTGACCACAAAATAATGAACGTGTAACAGCTGTTAATGAATTGAAGTGATGTGACGCATCAGAAAACGTTGGAACCAGTGTGGAAAGCAAATGTCAAAACTGAAATTAATTAATTGTTGGTGGCCGTTTGAAATTTGAATGGACACCGAATGTTAAAGGTCCAAAATGGGTGTCGGTACGGTTAACCGTTTTACGGGTTTCACCGCGTACTGGACTCCGAAACACCGAAGTAAATATATAATGGTGATCAGCACGACGAGACGATCAAAACGGTATACAGATATTAGTGATATGATTGAATTATAAAAATTCGAAATTTTCTACTACGGAAAATGCATAAAATTTGCCGAAAAATAAGAACGACGGAGCCAAAGATGTCCGAATTTGGAAAAACGACAAACTGACAACTTGCTCAAAAAATGGTTTAGAATTTTTCTATGTAACAATATTTAGGTTTCGAAAACGGTTTATTTTCATCGTTAACCAACTGATTTAGATTGAAGTAAATTTACGCATGAAATGAACTTTCATATTTTCGGACGAAAATTTACCAGTTTCTATGTTTAATTAGACGCATTCCAAATATGAAGTTTGAATAGCATCGGAATTTGTTTGTGAAAATTTAAAATTCTACGCTAAATAAGCAATTTTAAAAATTTTAAACTGGGTCTGAATTTCAGGGTCGTTACAAATCCTTTTCGTAGACTTTTACTTTTGGTTTCGGCAGCACTTCCTTCCTTTTTTCTTGCTTTAGGTTTGGTCTTCTCCTATTTCACCCCTTCCTCCAACATTTCTTCATTTCCTAGATGTTAAACCACGTTTTGGTAATATTCTAAGGTCTTTGGAAAAGTTTGGTGGTGTTTTGACTTCGTTTGATATGATTTTGAGAAAGTTAAAAAGGAAAAGTGAAGAGAAGAAGCCATTAGAGAGTGGAGGAAAAACTTAAAAAAGGAAGAAGAAGAAGTGTAAAAAATTGATAAAGTTGATGCTTATTTATAGAAAAAGCTTTGGATTAAAATAATATTTTGTAAAAAGACCAAAATACCCTTTATTTACTTTTTAAGCAACTTATTTTTTCAACATTTAATATCACATTTCAGATCATTACCTTATGTCATTTTCACTTATGAAGTAAGCAAGAAATATAATAATTATATTTGGTTTGATTTGATGTTTACATTTTGCTTTGAAATGGCATGTTTGTCTTTTGTGCTTACTTTTTCTTAATTATATTCTAGAATTTTCTAAGAATGTTTAGTAAAAGTAAACTTGATTAGTGAATTAATTAATAATTACACTATTTGAATATATGTTCATATATAAGAAAATAAAGGTGAGATGATGTTGTGACAAATTTTAATCAACAAAACGTTAATTTTTGACAAAATGTTTTAGGTTAAATTTGACTTTTTAGTGAAGCTATTTATTTGTGTAAACCAAATTTAATTATTTTTTTGTATAATGTTAACTAAAAATATAAACACTCATAAATTATTTAAAATAATTTATCTAACCATTGAAACTTAATTTTTCTAAAGTCGGCATTTTGTCACTTTTGTCGATATAGGTAAATGTTACCATTTTTTGTGTATTTCTCTTTGCAAATCCTATCTAATATTATTTGAATCATATAACCTTACATATTTTATATTTATAATCAATTTAAATAGTACATTTTAAAGTGGTCAAATTCTGAGTTGTTATATTCTCCCCTACTTAAAAGAATTTCGTCCTTGAAATTACCCAAAACAAAAGTTCAAAACATTTATCTTTAAACTTAATTCCATATAATATGCACAGATCATCCGTATGAAATATCTTATTTGATCTCCTATTCGAATACACAACTTTATTTTCGAACTAGTATCGATCCCCCGATTCTCTAGTGCGAACTCTGATCAGGCTTCTAGATCAGAACCTTTGCTTTCCATCCATAACTCTCAACTATGATAGAAAACTCAAGTATCTAACCATAAACCCTCATCAATGTTCGTCGTCAAGAATCGAGTGATAAATCCTTTTTCGGACCAGTGTAAACACCTCAAAGTTTCGTACTTGGATATTAAACCAATATTTGTATGACGAAATGATTTACACATAATATAGGTATTTATTAACTTTTAAAAACTTTTCATGAACTTCTATCTTAAGTTTAAACATTTTATAAAGGTGCTTCTTTATATAATCCCTTTAACTTAGTATATTTCCTTTGACACTCATATCATTTGAGAATCATTTTGTAAAACTATTACTTAAGCTTGTTACATTTTATTACTTATGAAAATCAATCACATTTTAAAGACTCAAGTCCAAATTCTTAATTAATGCCAGAATTCATTAATAAAACATTTTCCAGGTTATAATTACCTTATCAGATTTCTTAATTATTGTTTACCTTTATGAAACTCTTATAATCAAACTATGAAATTTTAATCACAAGATATTTATTTTGAATTTCATTGATCTTGATTTTTAACTATACGACTTTTCAAAAAAATATTTTATATTCAAAATTTAATCCTAGGTAAAATTATTCATTTACCAATTTTTTCAAAATTAGTGTGTTGGTTCGCCTTGTTTAAATGTTTAAGAACCCTTATCAATAACGGTGATCAGGCGCATCGATCTGAATCCATAAATCACTCAACGGATAAATCAACATAAAACAATTTATTTGTCACTAACAAATACGCACTCATGTATATTATACTCAAACTCATTTTAGGGTGTTATTAACCCTATATCTAATGAGTCACTCATCCTAGGGTATTATAACCCTATCTCTGATGAGTCTTTACCCCACCAAATCCAAGGTTCTCGCTTAACCTTCAGCTTTGATACCAAATGTAACAGCCCATTTTCAGTACCCTTTGAATTGACAATAAAACATGTGTCCAACTCAAATTGCATGAACAAACGGATCATTAAGGGTAGAAAGAAAATAAAGACAGAGTAGAACACAAATGGAATAACATATATTATTCCAATAATAATCTTTTACAACCGAAAATTTAAAATACAATATCGGAGTCTAACCTAGATTTAGCCTGGACAGTTATAACATGTGATGCTGACAAATAACAAAACAAATGCAATAGATGTAGCGGCTAGTAGAATACGTCCATACGATGATGAAGATCTCCACTCTCCTACGGAAACTCCAACCGTCTTCAACTCAACCTGAAACTACTCGAATCTGACCCGAGTATTAAAAATACCTGGATCAGGCTTGATAAATAAGCATGAGATACTCAAAATTTAAAATGACTATGTTATCAAAACCTTTGAAAAGAAGGGTACCTCATAAGTCCATGGTCATACATAAACATGGATGAGTTTTTACCTTATGATTACCAAAACACTTTTATACTAAAATACACTTTATATTATTTTTAATGACATTCTTTTGAAAACACTTTTCATATAAACTTATTCAAATAAGGTATCAATATCTGGACTAAGTTTATGGGAATATATCCGGAACGGGTCAATGGAATATACCCGAACGGAATATAAGATACCAGAAGGGGTAGCTGAA
This sequence comes from Allium cepa, assembly GCA_030765085.1. Taxonomy (NCBI): domain Eukaryota; kingdom Viridiplantae; phylum Streptophyta; class Magnoliopsida; order Asparagales; family Amaryllidaceae; genus Allium; species Allium cepa. The sequence continues at coordinate 394,445,459 of CM060938.1, read as the reverse complement.
ATGTTTGGAAGTCTTTACAGCTATTTTGGAAATACAATCAAAACCGTAAATATCGTATTGGGATTTGATTTCCAACATAATAGGGAACTAGTGGAAAGATCAATCTATATCCACGGCTTACGTCCAAGACTCAGACGATGTTATACAACAACACAAATAGCTAAAAGGGAATACAATATGCAATTAACATCCAAGGACACGAACAACGCGCATCCCCGCTATAAGACCCAAATGTATCCGGTACCTAGGGCCTATAACATCTGATAACCCAAATCATTACTGTAACGACCTAGAATTTCACCACTTTAAATGTACTATTTAAAGTGATTTTAAATGTAAAATAAGTAAGGTTATATGATTAAAATAATTTTAGATAGGATTTGAAAAGAGAAGTATACACAAAAATAGTAACATTTGTCTATATCGACAAAAGTGACAAAATGCTGATTTTAGAAAAGTTAGTTTCAATGGTTAAATAAATTATTTTAATTTATTTATGAGTGTTTTTATTTTTAAATAGCAATATATAATTTTTTTAAAATTAGTTTACATAAATAAATAGTTTAACTAAAACGTCGAAATGTGACCGTAAAACATTTTGTCAAAAATCAATGTTTTGTCGATTAAAAGTTTTCGCAACGTCATCACGCCTTTATATTCCTGTATATAAACATATATTCAAATAGCGTAAGTATTAATTAATTCAGCAATCAAGTTTACTTTTACTAAACATACTTAGAAAATTCTAGAATATAATTAAGAAAAAATAAGCACAAAACGGTAAACATGTTATTTTAAAGCAAAACGTAAACATCAAATCAAACCAAATATAATCATTATATTCCTTTCTTACTTCTTAAGTGAAAATGACATAAAGTAATGATTTGAAATGTGATGTTAAATGTTGAAAAAATAAGGCTGCTTAAAATGTAAGTAATGGTATTTTGGTCTTTTCACAAAATATTATTTTAATCCAGAACTTTTTCTATAAATAAGCATCCACTTTCTCACTTTCTTACACTTCTTCTTCCTTTTTCAAGTTTTTCTCCACTTCTTTAATGACTTCTTCTTCTCTTCCATTTCCTTACTAACTTTTTCAAAACCTTATCAAATAAAGTTAAAACTCAACCAAACTTTCCGAAAGACCTTAAAATATCATAAAAACATAGTTTAGCATCTAAGAAGTGAAGAAATGATGGAGGAGAGGTTGGAACCATGAAGGTAGAACCTATGTAAAAGAAGAAAGCAAGTTGGAAATCTCCGAAGCTAGAGAAAGAGAAGGAAGAGCCTTCGATTTCATTCCAAGGAGGTAGAACCAAATTCAAGGTGTTGGGGAAGCTGTGCTAAACTTTTTGAAGTTGGTTGAAGTTGAATACAATAGTGAAGTGCTGGGTTAAACGAATGTTGGTAGAAAGTTAAATGATTTGGTTAAAGGTGAGTACTCATCTTTTAAAGTTACTAATTTCTAAACATATTTCAAGTTAATTACATAAAAAGTTTGGTATATATTGGATGATTAAATGTTTGATAACATGATTGATATTATGGTTGATTATATATTTGTAATATGGATGATAACTTGTTTTGATAAATGATAAGAGAAAGGGAAGCAAGCATAGTTAATTAAATGAGAATTAAATCTATACAATGTGTATGGAAATTATTTAGCCTCTTAAAGATTTCAAAATACATAAAAAGATTGGAAATGGTATTATAATAATATGATATTATAATATGAAATGAAATGAAAAACGAGTTTGAAATGATGACAATATTGTTTTAGATGAGTTAAAATAGTTTAAATATGGTTTAAAACAAATTTGAAGTGTTTCGGACAAGTTTCGAAGCAATTAACAAAATTGGTCGTCGCGTAGCGGCTGTTCATAAATTTTGACCCCTAGCTTTAAATTAGTGTAGAGAATGATTTATAAGTCGAATTCCTTCGAAATAAAAATTCTTTGGTTCAAAATGATAATAGTTTTCCAACGATGAAAGAAAATCAAAATTTCATCGAGTAGATAATGAAACATGTCCAAAACAAATTTTCTAAAAACATCATGGTTTTGCAGTTCGTAATCCAAAAAGGGATTTCTTTATAAACAATATTTTTAAATGATTAAAAATATGGAATAAATTTGATAAATCTATTAAAATGGTTTAAAAGAGATTTGGAATGTAAAATATGAATTTTCAAATATTAAAAAGATGTTTAAATCCAAATAAGCTTATATAGCACTTTCCGTAGCACTTTTATGCCGCGAATTCTATAACCTTTTGAATATGAGTTTAAACTTAACAATTCTTTCCTAAATATTTTGTGAATGATTTTAAAGGAATAGTTAAGTAATGTAAAGATGATTTGGAACTTTTGATAAGAGTTTGAATAAATTAAGACGAATTGTTTATACAACTTAAACAAACTATGTATGTAGAAACGACTTGTACATTTGTCCTGCCTGTGAAATCTGAAAAGGTAACAAGGTGTTTAACTAAGGTTAGGGATGGAGCAACCAATGCCCTAAACTTTCCTGGCCTATGTTTTCTCTTTTTAGATGAGGGGTGGAATAGACCGAAAGGAAAGCCCGGATGCTCTAAAAGATCATTTTCAAAGTTTTATCTAGATAAAAGAAAAGAAACAAATTCTTTGAATGTTAATTAACCACTTAACATACTTTATTCGATGATTTGTACGAAGGAACCGGGATCGAATTTAGGTGACTCCTATCCAAAGAACCGGGATCGGATTTGGGCAATTCCTATCCAAAAATCACTTCAAACTAATTTTCGAAACCCATATAGACGTAACATCTTTTTATCGATGATTAGCAAGAAGGAACATGGATCAGATTTGGGTGATTCCTATCCAAGAACCATGATCAGATTTGGGTGATTCTTATACGAAAACCACATCAGACTAATTTTGGAAATAAAACATATTGAAGACAAAGATCTTCATGATGTATGATTAGTTGCCATTAGTCCCGGAAGATGAAATTTACCATATTTAAAGTGGCGGTAGTGCTCTGTTATGAAAATCTTTGATCTGCAAAAATATAATTTGAAGTTAAGAAAGAAATCTTTGATTAAGATTTAATGAACGATTTAGAAAGGTTTTCCTAAGTAAAAGGGAAGATGATTTGGAATTATTCTAGGATTTAAGAAAGGTTTAAATAAACCAAATGATTTGATAAACGAGGCTTAATGATTCCATATACTCTTGAAAAGAAAATGGAATTAATTGAAAAGAATATATCTAAGAAAGATATTTGATTAGATAAAAGATGAAGTAATCGATTAATGATTGATATCCACGTATGAACATGACATCTTATAAATCGAAAATTGGATTCGAAGGAACCGGAGTCGGATTTGGGTGATTCCTATCCGAAAACTACTTTAAACTAATGTATACGTTCGAAAGTGAAGACATGTTGAAGATGATGTTTATTGAAGACCGTGGATCATCATAGCATGAGGACTGCTTGTTGACGTGCTCTGAGTCGCTCCCATTATAGAGTTATTTATAGCAACAGTCTCCTCGTCGTGGAGATTTTTCGGATTGCAAGGACTACTCACTACTAGTGGTAGTAGGAGAGTTCCTACGGTTTCGTTCAATCCTAGAATGAACTTGTATGGACGAATGTATAACATTTCATTTTTGAGGCACAATGTTTGACTTTTACAAATGTACATCTCCTTGGTGGCGGAGAAGGCAACTTCTCTTAGCTTAAAACCCTTCTCTGAGACATAGGAGCTCATAGGATGTGTGCTTGTGGGAGTCAAATAGTGATCAAAGGAACGACAATCTTGCATTCAAAGGGGAACATTTTATGATCAAAGCGTGGTTTTGTATGAAAAGCATGACTTTGAAGAAATTGATCGTAGCCTCACGAGCCTCACACCCCGGTTATGATGGGATTCAACGTGGTCAGATGTATGCTCGCATTTCGGATAGTAGTGATTTAGGTTATTAGATGTTCTGAGCCCTAGGTACCAGATACGTCTGGGCCTCATGGAAGGGATGCGTGAAGTCCGAGTCTTTGGATGTTATTCACGGATTGTATCCACTTTTTGCCATTTGTGTTGTTGTATAATGGCGTCTGAGTCTTGGACGTAAGCTGTGGATATAGATTGATCTTTCCACTAGTTCCCTATCAAGTTGGATATCCAATCCCATAACCAGAATTACAGTTTTGATTTTATTCCCAAAATAAAAGTAATGACTTGCAAACATTTCGGCTGCCCCTTGTTGGTAACATATATTTCATTCGGTATATTCCATTGACCCAGTCCGAATATATTTCGTTAGACTCAGTACGTGTATTGATACCTTATTTGAACAAGTTTATTTGAACAGTGTTTTCAAAAAAATGTCGTTAAAAATAGTATCGAGTTTATTTTGGTACAAAAGTGTCTTGGTTATCATAAGGTAAAAATCCTTCCGTGTTTATATGTAGACGTGGTATAATGAGATACCTTCCTTTTCAAAGATTTTGATAGCATTTTCATGATTTATACATTTAAAATTTCGAGTATCTCACGCTGGTTTATCAGGCCTGATCCGGGTATTTTTAATACTCGGGTCAGATCTGAGTAGTTTCAAGTTTAGTTGAAGACGCTTGGAGTTTCCGGAGGAGAGTTGGAGATCTTCATCATCGTATGGATGTATTCTATTATCCGCTATATCTATTGCGTTTGTTTTGTTGTTTTCAGCATTTGTAAGGGCTGGAGTTATAAATGTCCAAGCTGAATCTAGGTTAGACTTTGATATTGTATTTTAAAATATTCCGCTATAAAGGCTATTATTGAAATAATATATGTTATTCTATTTGTGTGAGATTCTGTTCTGTTTTTATTTTCTTTGTAACCTTAATGATCTGCTTCTTCATGCAATTTGAGTTGGACATATATAATTTATTGTCTATTCAAATGGGCCATTACATTTGCTATCAAAACTGAAGGTTAAGCGAGAACCTTGGCTTTGGTTGGGTAAAGACTCATCAGAGATAGGGTTAGTAATACCCTAGGATGAGTAACTCATTGGAGATAGGGTTAGTAACAACCTAGAATGAGTTTGAGTGTATTATATATGAGTGAGTATTTGTTAGTGACTAATATTGTTTTGTGTTGATTTATCTATTGAGTGATTTATGGATTCAAATCGATGCGCCTAATCACCGTTATCGATGAGAGTTCCAAAACATTTAAACAAGTCGAATTGACACATTTATTTTGAAAAAAATGGTAAATGAAATAATTTTGCCTAGGATTATATTTTGAATATAAAGTATATATTTTGAAAAGTTGTATAGTTATAAATCAGGATTAGTGAAATTTAAATATGAACATCTTGTGATTAGAATTTCACAGTTTAACTATAAGATGTTTCATAAAGATAATAGATAATTAAGAAATCTAATAAGGTAATTCAGATCTTTAATACTTATTCCAAAATAATAAATTAAGAAATGATAATGTTAAGTTACTATCATAAATTGATCAATTGTTTGATTTAAAAGTTTAAGTACAAATACCTTGTGAATTAAGTTTCACGATTTGACTATAGGATATTTGATAATAAGATTTGTTTAAAGAATGAACACATAAGATAAAAATGTATTAAAATGATTCTTAAAAGGATGAACATGAAAGAAATAAGAATTTAAATTCGAGTGATTTAAAGAATTGTGGTCATTTAAAAGAAGTTAATTAATATAAGATAAATTAAATTTATAAAATAGGTTTTATAGAGTAATCTCTAAAGGATTTTGAAAATGGTACTATTTCAAATAAAAAGATATATTTTATGATAACTAGTTCAATTGGCTCGAAAATAAACTAAAAATGGGCAAGAGATGTGTTCGGATGGTAAGCACTTCTCTTAAGTATTACTCTTCTTGTTAAGAGGATATATGGTACTATTGGTAGTACCTAATTCCTTGGATTGTTTTGGAGTTACTCGATCTATATAATTTTCTTAAATTAATGAAATAATGTGAATCATTAACTAATAAATCGATTAATAATCTTTATAAAAGTATTTTAACTTAAGATAAATTTGGAATCGTTAATTGATAAGATAAAGCGGGATTCTCGACGATTTTGGACAGTCGAAAATTTCCGAATCATATCTGACATTGAGCTAAAAAATTTATGGAAACTTTGGTAAAAGATTGTGAAATACTTGAGTAAATGAAATAAGATAAGGATAATTTATAAATCTGATTTATAAAGAAGAAAAAGTTTTGAGAGTTAAGAGTTTAAGGATTTAAATACGGGTGGTTTTAAATTTTGTTTTTCAAAGTTAAAAAATTGATAATAGTATTAAATAGCAAATAAGTCTTATAACTTTTGAATTTGAGATAATAGTAAATAAGTTTAAATTTTTTAGACAAACGGATTTAAGTGAAATCAATTTGGGATTTGGGATTTGTATATACTCTTAGGATGTAAAGGTATATCATACAAATATAGATTTATGCATGAACTAGTAAGTAAAATAATGACTCCTCAAAAAAGGTGATTATAACTTGGAAATTTTTTTATTAATGAATTCTAGCATTAATTAAGAATTTGGACTTAAGTCTTTTAAAATGTGATTTATTTACATAAGTTATAAGATGAAATAAACTTAAGTAATAGTTTTACTAAATGATAACAATATTTGGAAATAAATAATTAAAAGGATTATTTAAAGAAGCACCTTTATAAAATGTATGAACTTAAGACAATGTTTTTATGGAAGTTTTGAGGGTTAATAAATACATATATTATATGTAGATCATTTCATCTCACAAATTTTGATCTAAGATTCAAGTACAGAACTTTAAGATGTTTACACCGGCCCGAAAAAGGATTTATCACTCAATTCTTGAAGATGAATATTGATAAGGATTTATGGTTGGGTACTTGATTTTTCTATCATAGTTGAGTGCTATGCAAGAAAAGCAAAGGTTTTTGAGCAAAGAGCCTGATTGAAGTCCGCACTAGAGGATCGGGGGATCGATACTAGTTTGGAAATAAAGTTGTGTATTCAAATAGGAGATCGAATAAGATATTTCATACGGATTATCTGTGTGCATTATATGGAAAGAAGTTTAAAGATAAATGTTTTAGGCAAACTTTTGTTTGGGTGATTTCGAGGACGAAATTCTTTTAAGTATAAGAGAATATAACGACCCAGAATTTGACCACTTTAAAATATACTATTTAAAATTATTTTAAATTTAAAATAAATAAGGTTATATGATTCAAATAATATTAGATAGGATTTGGAAAGAGAAGTAAACTCAAAAATAGTAACATTTGCCAATATTGACAAAAGTGAAAAAATACTGATTTTAGAAAAGTAAGTTTTAATGGTTAAATAAATTATTTTAATTTATTTATGAGTGTTTATATTTTTAAATATAAATACGAAAATTTGTTTCTAAAATTGGTTTACATAAGTAAATAGTTTAACTAAAACATCAAAATGTGACCGTAAAACATTTTGTCGAAAATCAACGTTTTGTCGATTAAAAGTTGTCGCAACATCGCCGCACCTTTATTTCTTATATATGAACATATATTCAAATAGTGTAAATATTAGTAAATTAACCAATCAAGTTTACTTTTACTAAACATACTTAGAAAATTCTAGAATACAATTAAGAAAAAGTAGGCACAAAAAGACAAACATGTCATTTCAAAGCAAAAGGTAAACATCAAATCAAACCAAACATAATTATTATATTTCTTACTTACTTCTTAAGTGAAAATGACATAAAGTAATGATTTGAAATGTGACGTTAAGTGTTGAAAAAATAAGGTTGCTTAAAAAGTAAGTAAAGGGTATTTTGGTATTTTTACAAAATATTATTTTAATCCAAAACTTTTTCTATAATAAGCACCCACTTTCTCACTTTTTACACTTCTTTTTCTTCCTTTTTCAATCTTTCTTCCACTTCTATAATGACTTCTTCTTCTCTTTCATTTCCTTATTAACTTTTTCAAAACCATATCAAACAAAGTCAAAACTCCACCAAACTTTCCAAAAGAACATAGAATATCATCAAAACATAGTTTAGCATCTAAGAAGTGAAGAAACGATTGAGGAGAGGTTGGAATCATGAAGGCCGAACATATGTAAGAGAAGGAAGCAAGTTGGAAAGATCCAGAGCTAGAAAAAGAGAAGGAAGTGTCGTAGATTTTATTCCAAGGAGATAGGAGCAAATTCAAGGTGCTACGGAAGCTCTATCGAATTTTTCGAAATTGGTTGAAGTTGAATATAATAGTGCAGTGATGGATTAAATAAATGTTGGTAGAAAGTTAAACGATTTGGTTGAAGGTGAGTACTCATATTTTAAAGTTACTAATTTTTAAAAAATATTTCAAGTTAATTACATAAAAAGTTTGGTATATGTTGGATGATTAAATGTTTGATAACTTGGTTGATATTATGGTTGATTATATATTTGTGATATGGATGATAACTTGGTTTGATGAATGATAAGAGAATGGGTTAAGCATAGTTAATTAAATGAGAATTAAATTTATACAAATGTGTGTATGTAAATTATTTAGCCTCTTAAATATTTCAAAATACATAAAAAGATTGGAAATGATTTTATAATAATATGATACTATAATAAGAAATGAAATGAAAAATGAGTTTTAAATGATGAAAATATTGTTTTAAATGAGTTAAAATAGTTTAAATACGGTTTAAAATAAATTTGAAGTGTTTCAGACAAATTCCAAAGCAATTCACAAAATTGGTCAAAATAGAGCCCGTCGCATAGCGGTAGTTCGTAAAATTTTGACAAATAACTTCAAATTAACTAGAGAATGATTTATAAGTCGGATTCGTTGGAAATAAAAATTCTTTGGTTCAGAACAATAATAGTTTTCCAATGAAGAAAGAAAATTAAAATTTCATCAAGTAGATTTCGATATATGTCCAAAATAATTTTCTAAAAAATCGCGGTTTTGCTGTTCGGAATCCAAAAAGGGATTAGTTTTTTTATAAATGTTATTTTTACTTGATTAAAAATATGACATAAATTTGACAAATCTATTAAAATGGTATAAAAGTGATTTGAAATCGAAAATATGAATTTTCAAATATTAAAAAGTTGTTTAAATCAAATAAGCTTACGTTGCACTTTCCGCAGCACTTTTATGCTGCAAATTCTATAACCTTTTGAATATGAGTTTAAACTTAACAATTCTTTCCTAAATCTCCTGTAAATGATTTTAAAGGAATAATTAAGTAACGTAAAGATAATTTGGAAGTTTTAATAAGAGTTTGAATAAATGGTTAAGACCAATTATTTATACCACTTAAACAAAAAGTGAAGAATATTAAATGTAATAACAAACTGAGTTTGCGGAAACGACTAGTACATTTGTCCCGCCTGTGTGATCTGAGAAGGTAAACAAGGTGTTTGTTAGGGATGGAGCAACCAGTGCCCTGAACATACATATCGTATGTTTTCTCTTTTTAGACGAGGGGTGGAACAGATCGAAAGGAAATCCCGGATGCTCTAAATGATCATATTTAAAGTTTTTTCATGATAAAATAAAAGAAACAAATTATTTGAATGTTAATTAACTACTTAACATATTTTATTCGATGATTGGTATGAAGGAACCGGGATTGGAATCCTATCTGAAGAACCGGGATCAGATTTGGGTGATTTCTTTCCGAAAATCACATCAAACTAATTTTTGAAACCTATATGAACCTAACATCTTTTTAAAGATGATTAGCAAGAAAGAACCGGGATCGGATTTGGGTGATCCCTATCCGAAAAACCCTTCAAACTAATTTTCAAAATAAAACATATTGAATACAAAAATCTTCATGATGTAGGATTACTTGCCATTTGTTCCTGGAGGTGAAATTTACCATATTTAAAGTAGCAGTAGTGCTCTGTTATGAAAATCTTTGATTTGCAAAAATATTATTTGAAGTTAAGAAAGAAATCTTCGATTAAGATTTAATGAATGATTTGGAAAAGTTTTCCTGAGTAAAAGAGAAGATGATTTGAAATTATTCCAAGATTTAAGAAAGGTTTATATAAACCAAATGATTTGATAAATGAGGCTTAATGATCATATACTCTTGAAAAGAAAAGGGAATAAATTGAGAAGAATATATCTAAGAAAGATATTTGATTAGATAAACGATGAAGTAATTGATTGTTGATTGATATCCATGTATGAACTTCACATCTTTTAAATCGAAAATTGGCTTCGAAGGAACTGGAGTCGGATTTTGGTGATTCCTATACGAAAACCACTTCGAACCAATGTATACGTTCGAAAGTGAAGACATGTTGAAGATGACGTTTATTGAAGACCGTGGATCTTCATAGCGCGAGGACTTCTTTTTGACCTGCTCTGGGTCGCTCCCATTATAGAGTTATTTATAGTAGCGGTCTTCTCGTTGTAGAGATTTTTTGGATTACAAGGACTACTCTCTACTAGTGGTAATAGGAGAGTGCCTTCGGTTTCGTTGAGTCCCACAAAGAACTTGTATGGACGAATGTATGACATTGCATATCTGAGACACAACGTTTGACTTTTACAAATGTACATCTGCTTGGTGGAGGAGAAGGCAACTTCTCTTAGCATAACACCCTTCTTTGAGATATACAAGCTCAGAGGTTGTATGCTTGTGGAAGTCAAATAATGATCAAAGGAATAGCAGTTTGGCATTCAAAGTGGAACCTATTATGACCAAAGCGTGGTTTTGTATGAAAAGCGTGGCTTTGAAGAAATTGATCGTAGCCTCACGACCCTCACACCCTATTTATGATGGGATTCTATGTGGTCAGATGTATGCTCGCATTTCAAATAGTAGTGATTTGGGTTACCAGATGTTCTGAGCCCTAGGTACTATATACTTTTTGCCATTTGTGTTGTTATATAACGGCATCTGAGTCTTGGATGTCATCCGTGGATATAGATTGATCTTTCCACTAGTTCCCTATCAAGTTGGAAATCCAATCCCAATTCGAGAATAGCGGTTTTGATTTTATTTCCAAAATAGCTGTAATGACTTGCAAACATTTCAGCTACACCTTGTTGATATCATATATTCCATTCGGTATATTCTGTTGACCCATTCCAGATATATTCCATTAGACTTAGTCCGGGTATTGATACCTTATTTGCATAAGTTTATTTGAACAGTGTTTTCAAAAGAATATCATTAAAATTAATATGAAGTGTATTTTGGTATAAAAGCGTATTTGTTATCATAAAGTAAAAACCCATCCATGTTTGTATTGGGCATGGTCTTATGAGATACCCTTCTTTTCAAAGGTTTTGATAGCATCATCATGATTTATGTATTTAAAATTTCGAGTATCTCACGCTGGTTTATCAGTCCTGATCTGGGTATTTTTAATACTCAAATCAGATCTGAGTAGTTCTAGGTTTAGTTGAGGATGGCTGGTGTTTCCAAAGGAGAGCAGAAGATCTTCATCATGGTCTGGACGTATTCAATTACCCGCTACATCTATTGCATTTTTTTGTTGTTTTCAGCATTTGCAAGGGCAGGTGTTAAAACTGTCCAGGCAGAATCTACGTTAGACTCTAATATTGTATTTTAAATTTTCCGCTGTAAAGTTTATTATTCAAATAATATATGTTATTTCATTCGTGTGGGATTCTGTTCTGTCTTTATTTTCTTTCTACCCTTAATGGTTCACTTATTCGTGCAATTTGAGTTGGACATGTGTAGTTTATTGTCAATTCAAAAGGTATGGAAAAATGGGATATTACAACTACTATCCGAAATGCGAGCATATATCTAACCACGTAGAATCCCATCGTAACTAGGGTGTGAGGCTCACGAGGCTACGACCAATTTCTTCAAATCCATGCTTTTCATACAAAACTACGTTTTGATCATAACACCTTCCACTTTGAATGCCACACTGCCAATCCTTTGATCACTATTTGACTCCCACAAGCATACAACCTCTGAGCTTGTATGTCTCAGAGAAGGGTGTCAAGCTAAGAGAAATTGCCTTCTCTGCCACCAAGCAGATGTACATTTGTAAAAGTCAAACGTCGTGTCTCAGAAATGCAATGTCAGACATTCGTACAAGTTCATTCTGGGACTGAACGAAACCGAAGGCACTCTCCTACTACCACTAGTAGCGAGTAGTCCTTGCGTCTAGAAAATCCCTGCAATGAGGAGACCACTGCTATAAATAAATCTATAATAGGAGCAACCCAGAGCATGTCAACAAGCAGTCCTCATGCTATGAAGATCATCAGTCTTCAATATAATCATCTTCAACATGTCTTCACTTTCGAACGTATACATTGGTTCAAAGTGGTTTTCAAATAGGAATCACCCAAATCCGACCCCGGTTCCTTCGAAGCCAATCATCGCTTTAAAATATGTTAAGTTCATATGTGGATATCAATCATCAATCAGTTGCTTTATCTTTTATTTAAATCAAATATCTATCTTAGATATTTTTTATTCAGTTTATTGCATTTTATTTTTAAGAGTATACGAAATCATTAAGCCTAATTTATTAAACCATTTGAAGCATTTAAACCATTCTTACATCGTGGAATAATTCCAAATCATTTTCTCATTTACTTAGGAAAATCTTTCCAAATCTTTCATTAAACCTTAATCAAAGATTTCTTATATTGAAATTATAAATTTTAACCTAAGGAAAATATTCCCAAATCATTCATTAAATCTTAATCAAAGATTTCTTTCTTAACTTCGAACCATAATCTTGCAAATCAAGATTTTCATAACATAGCAATACTGCCACCTAGATATGGTAAATTTCACCTGTAGGGACTAATGGCAAGTAATCCTACATCATGAAGATCTTTGTTTTCAATATGTTTTATGTCAAAAATTAGTTTGAAGGGGTTTTCGAATAGGAACCATCCAAATCTGATCCCTGTTACTTCGGATAGGAATCACCCAAATCCGATTGTGGTTCCTTCGTACCAATCATCGATATGTGTTAAGTTCATATGGGGTTTCGAAAATAAGTTTTAAGTGATTTTCGGATAGGAATCACCCAAATCTAATCCCAGTTCTTCGGATAGGAAACACCCAGACCCGATCCCGGTTCCTTCATACCAATCATCGAATAAAAGATGTTAAGTGATTAATTAACATTCAAAGAATTTGTTTCTTTTCTTTATCTTGGAAAAAGTTAAATATGATCTTTTAGAGCATCCAGACTTCCCTTTCGATCTGTTCCTCCTCTCGCCTAAGAAGAGAAAATATATGTCAGGTAAGATCAACGCACTGGTTGATCCATCTCTAACCTTCGTTAAACACCTCGTTATATCTTCCCAGATCTCACAGGCCGAACAAATGTACTAGTCGTTTCCGCATACTCAGTTTGTTACTACATTCAATTTCTTCACTTTTTGTTTAAGTGGTATAAACAATTCCTATTTACCATTTATTCAAATTCTTATTAAAACTTCCAAATCATCTTTAAATTACTTAATTATCCTTTTAAAATCATTCACAAAATATTTAGAAAACAATTGTTGAACTCATATTCAAAAAGGTTATAGAATTCGCAGCATAAAAGCGCTGCAGAAAGTTCTGTATAAGCTTATTTGATTTAAACAACTTTTTAATATTTGAAAATTCATATTTTACACCCTAAATCTCTTTTAAACCATTTTAAGTTATTTATCAAATTTATTTCATGTTTTTAATCATTTGAAAATATCAATTATAAAGAAATCCCTTTTTGGAAATCGAACTGCAAAACCGCGATGTTTTTAGAAAATTATATTGGACATATTTCAAAATCTACTTGATGAAATCTTGATTTTATTCCTTCCTTGGAAGACTATAATCATTGTGGACCAAAGAGTTATTATTTCAAAGAAATCCGACTTATAAATCATTCTCTATGTTAGATTGAAGTTATGGGTCGAAATTCACGAACTACCGCTACGCGACGAGCTTGATTTTGACCAATTTTGTGAATTACTTCGGAACTTGTCCGAGACACTTCAAATTTGTTTTAACCATATTTAATCTGTTTTCTCGTTTAAAATAATATTTCATCATTACAACTCATTTTTTATTTCATTTCATATTATAACATTATGTCATTATAATATCATTTTCAATCTTTTTAGATATTTTGAAATTATTAAGAGGCTAAGTAATTTCCATTGAATTAACTATACTTACTAACTATTTCTATTACCATTTATCAAACCATGTTATCATATATATCACAAACATATAATCAACCATGATCTCAACGAAGTTATCATCCAATATTAACCAATATTCAACATATTAATTTCTAATTTAACATGTGTAATATCAACATGAGTTTTATTAAAATAAAACTAAGATTTGAGTACTCATTATTAGTTCCATTCCACTATTAGTAATAAAATGAAAGGAAGGTTTTGGCCTTTCTACCTAGATAAAAATAAGTGTTTTACTTGGTTTAGAAAGAGGTACTTTCAATGGATTTAGAAGGGGGACTTTCAAAGTTTTAAATGTTTTCATCAACTAGATTTGGGTAAAGTATATATATAACACTGCAAGGTGATTTTGGGTAAAGCATAGAATATATATTTTCCTTGTTTGAGTTCAATTTAAAGATTTTAAATCAATTTGAAAAGGTTTTCAAGGAAAATTTTGGGAAGAGATCCCTAAGTAAAATGACTTAGATATTAGAATACCAGATGGGACTGGTATAGGGTTGTGCCCTATACATAAGCTAGTAACCCCAGCTAAGTTTGTCCAAGATTCCAGTGTGCAGGGCTTTGTCATAGATAAGACAAAAATTATGGATACACACATAAAAGGATATATGCTTGTATACATACAGGTTATTGGCGAACCCATAAAACCATTAGGATCAGCGACCCCCTGAGATGATAAGTGAAGGATAGACCGTCCAGAAGAGAAGTATTTAATAGGTTGTTAAGGACAGAATGTCCAAAAGAAGAGGAGTGTCTAACAGATATTAGATAAATTTTGATATGTTGTCTCAAAGGCCCGAGTCAGCCAAAGGTTAGTAGTTGGCCAAAGAAAACTATATTGTTCGGATAGATAGTCCATTTGTTACCTGATATGTATGTTTTCATAATGATGCTTTACTGATTTTAACTAGTTCTGGTTGCATGAAAATATTTGCAAAATATATGTTTTAAAAGGATGTTAGTGAGGGGAAACTTGTTCCGTAAGTGGCCATGGTCTCACTTAACATAAAATAACAGAGATGAACAATATTATTCACCTAAGCTTTATGTCTGACTCGAAGTTTTTGTTTCCCCTTAAACTCTCGGGTACTAAGAATTGATTTGAGTAGGCTGAGGGTTGAGGATTTCAGGTTTTAAAAATTTTGACGAATAAAAATTTCGAAGAAGAGCAGGTGCTACGGATAGCTAATTAGGAGTACATATTATCTTGTTTAATTTCATCGTGTATTAAGTTAGATATGACTATATTGCTTTGATTAACCAAGGCGGCATCATCATATATCGCTCTTGGCGTATTAATGTAAATTATATTTGATCATTGCTTAGGAAATGTTTTGGGATTATGACAATTGGATATGATTTATTGTTTTGAGATATAATGAGTAAAAATTTTTTTTTGAAATCTTTGATTTTATTTATATTCAAGTGCTTCTGATATTATGAATACCGTTAGAATTTTCGTATTTTGTCACTAAAAGTTAATACTATGGATGACTGCAGCAACTGTAGCGCTTAGCTTTTGGCCTCTAGATATGGAACGTTACAACGATAGAAAATACTGGAACCCAAATTTTAGTCTTCGATCGGTCGACCATGGATCCCCAACGGTCGAATGGTAGTGACCAATAAGTCAACATGTAAAATGCAAAATCTATACCTCGCCTTAAGGCCCAGGTTTTGTAGCAAAAAATTATGTAATTTGCAACAAATATTATATAAGTTGTAAATTGTTATGTGAGCTTATTTTAGGTCTGAGTTTTGATGCTTGAGATAGTAAGGAAGCTAGTTCCTTATGAGAGGATGCTAGGTCGTTGCGGTATTAAGTAATGTTGTTTATTCGATTGGGGATAAATTATTCAACGGAAGGTGATTTTTATCGCTAATGGCACTCATAAGAGGTTCCATAGTAGATGCACAGCACTGATGAGGATGCCTGATGAAGTGTGGCCTGGCATAATAGGAATCCTAGTATGCGTGATTTTTAATGCAACGTGATATAATTCTGATGGAGGACCCCTACACGTGCAATAAGAGGCAAACAGTATGATCGAGAGGTGGATACGGATGCGGACGATGAGTCATTTCAGCTAGTTGGAATTGTGAGTTACCCCTTGGTGCGTAATTGGGTTATGTGTAGCAGTAATAGTTAAGGGAAATATCGGTTACCTAGTAGCCTAGTAACGGTGATATTAGTGGGGAATAGTCTCCACAGTTGTATTATACGATGATATAAGTGGAAATTTATTTCCATAGTTGTCTAGTGGCGGTGCTTCCTTATTGGTTAGCTCTAGGTGCAATAGTCGATCGTTAGTTATGAGGTTCTATACGTAGTTTGATCCTTGTAGTAGCTTACACAAGTTGTAGTGTACGTATGTATTAGACAAGAACCCTTAGAAAATGGACCTTAGGTATTTATGAACACTTGTAGCACACCTTATATTGTCTAGAATAGTATTTAAGTTAATTGAACATAATCACCATATTTACACATTCTCATTTACCAGACTTTTCTCTGACCCACTCTCTCCTTTTTATTTTCTCCCGCCATAGGATAAAAGATTTGCAAATGATTGGGCATAGTATGGCAAGGAAGGAACTCAATGTTGGAATTCTCATATTATTTATTGGTTCTCAAGTAGTTACCTATTGTACTAAATGTTTGCTAAGCTTATATTGTACTTTAGACACAGTATATATGTAAACAAGTATTTTGAAGACCATTTTTTGGAAATATCTATTTTCTATACTTATATTTTAATTCATTCCGTTGTAAGATCTGAAAGTATAGAATGTCTTAGAATTTACCCTTATAATTATGCCCTGTGATGTTTTAAGAACCCAATAGCTCGTATTTCTTGGCGTGATGCAAGTCTGAAAGTCATACTAGGCTCTGAATCGATGTGTTGGGAGGCACGGGTTGTTATAGTATAGTACACCTATATGACGATAGTATAACACATGTTGCGTTGTGTGCTAACTTGTTTGATGTAGGGACTAGTCAGCTGTGATTCTCCTGGTGCTTCCTTTCCTGTATTAGTTTTTATATAGTTTGAGATTATATTACTCATATTAGACTTATGTCCAACTTGAGGTTATTTTCTTTTATTCTTACCATCTTAGGTTCTCTTAAATGAATAGATTGGAGATAACGTACATGACTTAGCGAATGGAGCTGTATGGAGGATGAGTAGGTGGTCAGCATTTTAATATATATGTTTTTGAGCTATTATCACTTTTTCCATTATGTGGTATGATGGGGCTACCAGCACTAATTTATTTATTAGAGACAGTTCTTCTTGGAGTTTTTCATTTTTATGTATAAACTCTATTTTGACTATGCTTTTATAATTGTGATTGACCTAGTGCTCTAATTTCTGTTGGTTCATTTATTAATTTTTCTACCTCTACTATTTTATATATATGTGATTACTATATTTTTCCCTATATGTCATGAGATATATGATAGGTTCTCCTTTTTATTGCCTCTATTTTACCTGACTACGACTCTACATCGGCTTGATACCGTAGCAATGCACTATTTTTGGTATTTGGGCACCGGAGATGTAAGGTAATGATTACACATCTTTTATTGGCACTAGATTTCTGTCATTCTTGAGACACTTTCATTCTTTTTTTAATAGCTCGACTCTCTCAGAAGTCTCATAGATCATATCCGGTCCAAGTATTACCTTATCGGTATTTTCCCACTAACATTTAGGTGATTTACAAGGTTGCTCGTATAATGCTTAAAATGATGCAATGCCAAAACTAGTGTAAAAAATATTGTTGTATTAAAACTAAATAGGAGGAAAGTGATCTCCCCTTGATCCTCACAAACAAGTATACAATCTATTAACAATATTTAGCACAAGATTCACTCTTATGGTTTTGCCACTTGTTTGGGGATGATAGGCCATGCTCAAGTTCAACTTCGTGCCCACAGCATGTTTGCATGTTCTTTCAAAACACAGTCGTGAAGAGTGAATCTCAATCACTCACAACACTAGAAAGTAAACTATGAAAACTCATTAGTTCCCTAACATACAACATAGACAAAGATGTGGTGGTCATAGAAAACTTAATCGAAATAAAATGAATGCTTTTCATCAAGTAGTCTACAATAAACCAAAAGCTCCTATTTCCTCTACAACTCTGTGGCAAATCATTTATTAAATTCATAGGGATATGTTTTCACTTCCAATAAAGAACCTTCAAAAGTGATAAAAATCCGATGGGGTTCTTTTGTTTTTTTTGACTCGTTAAAAAGCCATGCACTTCTCTATAAGCTCTGAAACATGTTATTTCATACACTTCCAACAATTGGTGCATTTAACGACGTTATGCGTCTTATTACAACTGGGATGAATAATTATCCTAAATAGATGACAATCTCGGATTACTTTATCAATCAAATTTTCCACCTGCAGAACACACAGTCTCCTGTCTTTTAAGAAGCCAACCCTTCACATTAGTATAATAACGGTCCATGTGATTAGACTTTGCCCTTTTTTCGATAAGATCCATGGTCCCTATGTAAATTACATCAAGTCTGTGGCATGATCCAATTTTAGCAATATGTGACGGGCAACATATTATATGGAGGTCAAACATCAGACTCCGCAATATACTCCTTCCACTCAACAGACAAAGTACCTAACATTACATGCCACCTGCTCAATGCATTTGCTACAATATTTCTCTTTTTAAAAGTATAGGTAATACCAAAATTCTTTGATGCTAGAAGTTCCATACATCTTTCTTGCCTAAGATTGAGGCCTTTTAGGAAAATAAATATTTCAAAGATTTGTGTTCCGTAAACAGCTCAAACCACTTAAATTTAGTCTCCATGTCTTCAAAGCGAAGACAATGGCCGCAAACTCTAAATCATAAGTTATATAATTCCTTTCATGGCTCTTGTGTTGCCCACTCACATACACTACCATTTTTCCTTCTTACATAAGAACCACATGAGTCTCATACTACAAACATCCGTATGTGCAATAAATGGTCTAAATCCTTTTGATATTATAAAAGCCAAAGCACTAGTCAACAATTGATTTATCTTAATAAAATAGTCTTCATTACGTGCATTCGATAGGAAAACTTGGTTCTTCTTAGTTAGTTGTGTTTCATGTACAGTAACTTTTGTAAGATTGAATGGTGTAACCAACCATTCATAAGATGCATCAGGAGTTCTAAAGGGGGTTTTTGAAGTACCATCTCTCTTCATCCTTAGTAGATGAAAACCTATAGCATGATCGAGTTAAGAGAAACTCTTTTCTCCTCCTAACTGGTTGATAAAATCTTCAATGCGACGCAGATGATATTTGCTCTTACCTATCATCTTATTCAATTTTCTAGTCTACACATAATCTCAAGAACCCATTTGCTTACGTTAGATGCTCCTTTCCCTGATGTACTTATTCAAATGAGACCCTTCTTAGAAGGACCAATAATTTAATTTCATCACTCCTTTCTCTCTCAGATCCATACACCTAATTGGTAAGACAATTAGATGTGCATCCTTCTCCAAATCGATATGAAATTCAATCTCCCGACGAGGAGTTAAAGTAAAATACTCTTCAAATACATCAGCTAAATTCTACATAATACGACATTCAACAACTTATCATGTTAGAGTCCAAAGAAGATGAATCACCCAACATCATGGAACTCTTAAGCTCACAATAAGCATTTAGTCTATTACCTCACTAATTTTCATGCAAAAATGCGGCCATCATAATCAATAGCAACCATGTGTCTCTTCATCCAACCCGTCCCTCGATTAAATCCATTACCAAAATATCTAAGTACATAGGTATCATAAGAAAACCCAGACCAGGTCTTATAAGATTTTATATATTTACACATTATAGAAAGTTGCACCGACCCCGAATGGGATTCAACACTATGAAAGAATCATCAATAACATAAGGCACAAGGCATAATCTTTCAATATAGTAATTAGCAATAAAGAATATAAAGCTACGTTATAAACTAAAACATGTATCAGAAAACCATAAGTAAAAAAGCACACTTTCCAGGAAGATGTCCTTCCTCTTCCCAAGCTTAGGAGAAGTGCGCAAACTTGGAGTAGCATAAATAGCTTAAGCTTTAACTACTTATTTGTTTTTACAAGAGACAAATAATCATTCTTGAAATGTCCTACCCAATCATAATTAAAGCATTTCTTGGCTTGAAGGTTGAATTTGCAATCTTTAATGATAGGCCCCTTCAAATGACATCTATAAAAAGCCACTTCCTCTTCTTAGCTTGTCCTTCATCCCCCTTAGCCCACTGAACCTTCCTTTTGCCTTAAAATTTAGGCATATTCTACTTTATCATCTTCCTCTTTCGGGGTCTCTATAGAAACAAAATTCAACAACACCATTTCGATAATGCTTTTGAAAATAGTGACCATTGGAACATGACTACAAGAAAGATCCCTTAGGGGTGGGTTGAGTCCCATTGCAAACTTCTTCGACTTCTTAAGAGTATTATTATGATAATCAAAAATCTTGCCATAATGTGGAGTCATTAGTATACTCCTTTATGGTTTTATCGCCTAGGGACATAAAAAATTCCTTGCTTGCAAGCCCTTCTCGGCCTCAAAATTAAACTGAGCCTCAAACCTCCTTCGGAACTTCCCATGTCATAGCATTCTCATCTACCTCCTTAATAACAATATCTCATCAACACAAAGCTTCTTCTTGTAGTCGCCTAAAATCAATTTTCCTCTTTATCAGACTCTCAAGCACCAAATCATCAAATATATGCTCACTAGTGATGTTAGCAGTAAAATTGGTCACTAACACCCAGTTGTATGTGAAAGGAACAATATCCAATGTTTATATCCAAATAGAGAAGTATAGATTCACGGATCATATAATAGATTGCAAAAAAGTAAGTGAACATGCAAGTTTTATAGTGGTTCGGCAAACTCCGGCCTATGTCCACTCCAATAATCTTTTATTTATACCGTAAGGTTAAAATACAGTTGTTTTTGCCTTAAAAATTAATAAAGGAAGAGATAAGAAGTGATGAACAAGAGCTAAAAGAAGATCTAATTAGAAGAAGAAGATCACTTGTAATGAGCCAAGTCCATTATATAGTGAAGACGTGCATGGATCCAGCTGAAATTTCGCCAGAAGAGCCCGTAGAGCCGTACGACCCAATCCACCCATTTTTAGATCGATCACACACCATTGGAACAATCATTGCTGATCATTCATATTAGCTCCAATGGATGTTCGATTATTTTTGTTGATACTCCATGATGTTGCTACTTGCTCTATAAATTTTGTGCAATTTCAACTTGTTGTTTGTGAGATATTGCATTTTATGTGGAGTCGAGTTTAAAAATGGAAATATAGAAGATCGTTCCATATTTCCTCCTTTTAGTGTCTGATCGTTTTGGTGGGTCTACCATGATGTTGGCTACTTAGTCCCCAAGTTTTGTTCCATTCTGACTTACTGTTTGTGAGATATCACATTTTTTGTAGAGTTCGGATCGTTCTGGCTGAAATGATACGATCATTCAAGAACTATGTAGGCCAATCGTTCAAGTTTCTCCAAATGATGTGTGATCGATATGGTAGGTTCCTTTACATAATATTTTACTAATCCAAAGCTTCGTGTCATTCTGACTTTGCGTTTGTGAGATATTGATCGATCATGATTGATTTGAATTGTTTTATGGAGCGATCTATATGGATCATGACTGATTGATCCAAATTTATCATGGAGCCTAGAGATTGATGATATTGGTCCCTTATGTTGTAATGTAGCTGTTCTCCAAATTTCATGTCGATTGCCTTTGTAGATTTTGAGTTAAAGATCGATCATCGTCGAAAATCGCCAAAATGATCGTCGAAAAACTCATTTCAGGGTTAACCCGAAGCAAGACCTCAAGTTATCACCTTTTTGACTCGAAGTAGGTACTAAAGATTCAGGCGCAGTGTTAGACTTGGCTAAAATCCAAATTCTCTCCAAGCAAACGTGTTTTGACTCCAAGCACGAAAACGATCGGTGCAGATCGTTTTTCTCCAAGCAATCTCCAAGCAAACATGCATCCTACTCCACGCACAATGTAGCACTTCAAATTTCTATAATTCCAAGCGAATTATGCACCGACACCTAGCATGTAGAAAATTTTCCAAGGTATGACTCAAAGCAAATTACCACGATCTGTCAACACCGATCCATCTACTTTTACCCCATAACTCGAGCATACGAACTCTGATTGCTTGAAATTTGAAATATTGCCTTATGCGGCCTTCCTTGTCACTCCATACTAACCGCACCTTGATTGGGTCATAAATTGGGGATCCCATCTGATCCATCGCTTAGGTGAAGCGTTAGTTCCATGCTAACCATTTTTGAGTGTTGTTCATCCAAATCCATTCAAATATCGTCTATAGTTTCAAATACAACCGATTTTCAATCTGGATAACCATATGTTTTAGCCAAATTCGTGGTGTCTTAGCCTGACCAAAAGGTAGGATAATAAGTGCATATCCACGCTTTGGTCTCAATGAACAACTATATTCGCATATAAGGCATGCCTCCTATACACTATTAATCTCTACAATGCCTATAGAAGCCAAGAACGGGCGACGAGGGTGGTGGAGGAATAAACATCACTCTCACTAATGTCAATACATGAAGCACTCCAGCTAAAGGTTGGTGCCTTATGCTATAGCCATCAAGTATATAAGGAACCTTATTGGAACTAAAATCCAGGAACACAATGACATATCTAGCGGGCTTTGCTCGAGTGGCGTTATTTATGATAGTTAACTATATACGAGAATTATTGGCAACTTCCCAATAGACAATATAGAGTAGTAGAAACAAAATTATGAGTGCCTAAATTCTATATAAGTATATCAAAGTAAAAATACGCTCGCTCAAACTTATCCTAATTTATGGTATCAGATAACATTAGCCCAGATACCAAATGTAATAACCTATAATTCATATTATCCGTAATCCGTCATAAAAGCACTCAGATTCCAAAGTATCATGGATAATGGTTTGTTGTGGGTAATATTTAATTCAACATCATTAAGCATATCTATCACACACACACGCGCGCATGCATACACACACATATATATTGAAAGAACCATATCCATGGTATTTGATGGTAACAACCGTACCAAACTGCTACTAGTGTGTTTATTAAGTTATTTCAGGTCAAATAGTAGCACTATAGTTACATGAAGGCAAAGAAATTTAGAAAAATAAACTACTAAAATTGTATATATACCGTAGGATTTGGATCCGGGCGGGCTGAGAACATAGCATATGTCTTTACCACCGCCTCTTTTAGGATTTTGATATGAAGCGAGTCATTGACCGAATGGACTTCCCAGTTGGTTGAACTCAGTCAATTAAATGCACTGTTTAATCTACTGATTTTGGCTATGGTCTCAGGATTGATTTTTTACAAAGAGTAGTTGACTGAACTCCATCTCCAATCGATTGAATTCATATAAAATGGCTAGTCCCTTAAAAGGTATCTTCACATCTCTTCGCGCCTACGGTTGCTTCTCTTTGTTGATGAATATTTTTGAAAGATTGTGACTCTATTTTAGCATCACTACCATACCTATAAAATCTTCTAACCATTCCTGAATCAAGATGGAACTCAATGGTTTGAAATCCATACCTAAACTCTCAATCCCAATAGCATTTACCATGTCTTCAAATGAATTAGTGTGCTTCATCTCCACATCCTATATTCTTATCGAATAAACTTATTAACCTTTACACCTCCATTCTATATTGTTTAGTTTGGTTATAGGAGTCGTTGTACTAAAAAGTGACAATTCATGTGTAGAAGATACACTTTGTCAAGAAGTAACTTTTTGTTACATTCATTGTTGAAGTCATGTTCAGTTGTTCATGTAGAGTTGTTCTAAGATTCCTATTCCTCTAGGTTAAATGAGAATTGCTCAATTAATTCTAGAAGAAATTCGAGACTGAACATAGGACGGAAGGTCTGAACTAGTATAATTATTATCCTTCGTATAGAGGTTAACAAGTGGTATTAGTGTCTGGTGTTCTACTGATCGTAACAGCTTCCTAGAATACTGGCCAAAAAGAGAAGAACCTAGTCCAAAGACAGTCAGGAAAAAGCAAGCTTTTGGGAGCAAGTAACAGTACATAGAATTGAGGTATACTTATCTATTTTTGTTGATGCACCTTTGATTTGGGAGTGTATCTTAAGGTGGGCAGTAGTAGCTGCTACACGTTTACACCAGTCCAGATCCGAAAACGGTATATCTACCCTGTAATGCCTCACATGCCTTGTCACATGCCCTATCGCGCATTCTACGAGTTTGGTTAGTACCATACCTATGGAGTTCCCTCTGATATCCCTCCTGTTTACAAAGAAATTACGTTACTATATAGACTATGGGAATATATAAAATGTGTTAAGGGGGATATGAGTAATGCCTTAACGCTATTTTGATAGTTTACTTTAATATAGACATATTATAATAGCGTATATTACTACATAGTAGATAGTTCCACAGATCATATTATAATAGCGTATATTACTACATAGTAGATAGTTCCACGGATCCTTAGAGGATGGAAATCCCAAACATCCTTTAAGTTACTTGTATTTCAGTTGACAATTCACTTGAGTTAAATTTACCGATATAAGAACGTTAATCCTGACTTGAGTGTTTCGTGTTTTGCGTTATGCTCGGGTCAGACTGAGTGCCACAGCATTTGAGACTCACCTTTGGGGGATTGGAGCTTTATTTGAAGATCTATCTATCCAGCTTTCAGCTATTTCAGTTTATTACAGTTATTTATGTTTAGATTTGTCAATTTCTTATGTATTAGAGATTCATTTGTATTTAAGGTTCTGTTGTATTTTGTTTTAGACTCTAATGTTTTATAATAGCTTCAAGAACTACTATTTATCTATTCCCCTGTTTATTGTTCATTACACTGTGTTCGTGATTCTGTAATTGATTTATTTACCATATATGCTGAGTTTTTCCAAATATAAATTATCAATCTGTTGTTTTGAGCAATTCAAGTCCGACATGTGTGGATGCGAATGGTTCAAAATAGCAGGTCGTTACAGATTTAAAATAGATTAAATAGAGTTGAAATAGTTTAAATAGTTTAAATAGATTTAATTTGTTTAAATAAATTTAATATGTTTAAAATTGGTAAAATAGATTAAATTTGATTAAATAAGTTATAACAGATTAATATAAATTAAAATAGTTTAAATTGATTATAATAGTTAATTTAATGGAAATAGTTTAAAAATAAATTTCAAAGTTATATCCAAACATTTTCAATAACTCAATTCCAATAGATTCATTCATATTCGACACTTCAGTCTTGAAATTCCAATTTAAATCCTTTGAGCAATTCATTAAATCAATTCCAGTTTCAACATTTAACACTTGGATTATCGAAAATAATTCAGTTTATGTAAATCAATTACTATTTCAAAATATCAGTTAACTGAACTCGAGATTTAAAGATTAAAAAAATCATTTAATTTAACCAATCCGGTGTCCGTATATAATTCTCTGCCCTAGGGCCAAGTGATGCGGATATTTATCATTTCAATCTGCAATTTACAATTTTTCAGTTATATATCATTTCAATCTGCAATTTATAATTTTTCAGTTATATATCATTTCAAACCGCAATCCCAAATAAAATAAAATTCTATAAAATCGCTCGAGTCTATCATTTCAACCCATAATGATTTTTCCCTAATCTATATATCGTTCGGGTAGGTGTCATTTCAACCTATAGGGAACTTGCAGTGATATAACAATATAAAATACAACATCCAGTCATCCAATATCAACAATCAAACATCCATCAATCATCATCCAAAGCAATCAATAAACATCAACAAATAACTAATCATCAATAAAAGATATTAAATTGATAAAACAAAATTCAGTATTAAATTAAACGGTGATTAATGCAATAGAAGTCAAATTTAACTAGAATGACAATTTAAATATACCAACATCAACCAATAAATTTCCAGTCACATCATAAATTTTATTTAAGTAACATAAGATAATTTAGTAATTGTGAGTGGGTTAAAACACTCACCTTCGATTTTAAATCGAATTAAAATCCAATACAAGGCTTAAAATTCAAAAGTCTTAAATTCATCCAACTAGCGTCAAAATATCCGAAATTCCAATATGATCCCAGTGGAACGAACCATGCGAGAAACAGACCTCGTATGTAAAAATTATGCATATTAGAAGTTAAACTATTTAAATTAAAATAAAATAAAATAAAAAACAAACAAATTAGAACGAGTCACCTCATCAACCCTAAGCTACTGCCACACACATATGCGTGCGAATGAAGATCCACCTAGAAACCGAAGCTGTGCCGTGAAATCATCAACCACGCTCGTCACCGGTCACCTGAGAGCCACCTACCCACTCTGTGTCGTCGCTCATTCATGCCACATCCATCGGAACCACCAAGACCTCTCCAGGACGTCGTGTCGTCGGCCATTGTTTTAGGGCTTCAAACCCTAATTCACTTATTTCGACCACCACACATGCATCTAGGCTAGGCAACCGTCAGCGATCTACTCCATGAAGCGAGCTCCACCAAACCCCTCAAACAATTTGACGATCGGTCAAAGTTGATCGACGCATGATGAACAACCGAGAATAATTCGCCTAATTCTAGCCACATGGTGATCCAAATTGAAAAATGAATTTCCTCAGTGAATTTTGCTCATAGAGAGCTGCAAATTGGTACAAAATTTGATAGAGTTTGAGGAGTTAAAATTTTCGATTGAAATTTGATTTGAAATTGAATTGGGAATTTGTTCGTCTGCCATTGAGAACAAGAAGTGGCCAAATTGTACGTACACAAAATGTCTTAAGAAATAGTTAAGGTTTATAACAGGGTATTTATATGCAGATCAAAAATAGAAATGAATGGGCTAGATCGATTTGGGTTTGAATGATAAACGACCCGAAAAGCCCGTTTCGTTCCCGGAACGGAAATGGGTCATCCCAAATATCAAAATAGATGTTTTCGATATTTTTAAAATCAATGGAATAGGTTTCGATTCCTAATTCCGCCGTATGAAGAAGTTAGCTTAAAATCATCTTATTTCAAATTGATTTCAATTAAATTTATTTTTATGCGTTTTGAGTCCGTATGATCGAATGACCAGTCCGTTCGCTATGAAACTTAAAATCCTACTATAATTCGCTGTTACGGATCCAATGAAACCGGTTTCAATGAAATCCGAGACAATGGCCAAAATGGCTATTTTCACATTAATTAAATAAATAAATATTAAATTAATTAATCACTTTTTCATTCAAATTTGATAGTTTACAAATTTCATCATTTTAAATCACTTAGACATTTACAATGACTTAATACAAGTTTATATAACAATTCAGTGTTAGTTATTGCACGAATTAAAGTGTTCAAGTTCAACTGTAATTTAAATCAAATTTAATTATAATTAATTCCAATAAACTGATTTAATTCGATTTCAATCTTAATTATCACTCTAATAACATAGTTGATATTTGTTGATATTTTATTTCACTAATATGCTACAATTTCCACCTTTTATTTGTATTAACTACTATATTTCCATTATATAGATTTTTTTGTTAATTTCACACATTAAATAAAAATCTAAAATCCCAATTAATTAATTTATCTTGATTTCACTCTTTTATTGGATCAACTATTACATTATGAATATACTTAACATTTCTATTCCTTTTATTTCATTCACAATTTAGAGTTACTATCTAAACTCACATTAATTTAACATTTAATGACATTCAATTGCAATAGATTAAATTAATTGGGAACAAATAAAAATTATCACCATTTCTATATTTAATCACATTTGTAAGTTTATTATTTACAACCAAATGTCATAATTACCTACATAACACTGATTTTATTCAATTACCATAAATTATATATTATTTCATTAATTGATTTAATATTTACATTTGTTTTCTTATATTCAATTTATAGCCAAGTATAACATTTAAATCATTTCAATAAACTGATCCTTCGTTAAAATTGTTAATAATTGACTTAAATTGACATTATCATCTTCCATTCTCTTTATTATTTCATTAATAATTCACAAATTTTTATTTCTCCCATTATTAACTCACAAAAATCTTAATAAATTATTAATTTTTAATTATCGAAAATTACGGGTCGTTACATAGGCCAAGCTTACAATAACCACATCAATCGTTTCTACCTTAATTTAAATGAAAGATTGTAGATTAAATTTTATGTTGATTTATATGAATGATTGAATGTGGATTTACCTCTAAATTGCTCCTTAATCTCATAGTTTTATTCCACTTTTACTCAAGTTTTACTCTCAATTTTTCTATAATTTTAGCTAAATCTCCTTTTAATTTTTTGGGCTAATTTGATTAAGTAATTTTATAATTTAATTTTTTCCCCCGTGGATCGACATGCACTTGCATACAAACTACGATTGTACACCGTACTCTTGCAGTTTTTATAACGATATATTTTCGATGGTTTTCCAATTGATAGAATTTTCCATCGTTTAAAATGTTTTCTAGGGTCGTTATATGGAAAAGCAATTTTATTTTAATCCTACTCTTTGAATTATTTTTATTTGATTTTATTGTCTTCATTTTGAGTGTTGATTCGCATAAAAAACAAAAGAACAAAATTATCATTATGTGTTTATGTGCCATTTTTATTTTCATTTTGTTTGTGTGCATCTCTTATTTACTTCACTTTTGTTTTGTTCACTTGTTGTGGCTTGTGCATTTGTGAATTTTTGATTTATGTTTTCATTTTCATAAAAAAATTATCTTCATAAAAAAGTATCTAACAGTAGCGAACCAATCCCCTTCGCAACCCGCCTGCGATTTCCAAGTCGTAATTTTTGAATTGCAATTTTTCCCTCTTTTCTCCTGTTGTTTATTTCTTTTTTTAAATAAAGAGTTGAAGCTGTGTTTTAATATTGCAGAGGCTAAGGCATTTGATAAAGGGGTACTGGGTTTGGCTCTTGGGCTGGGATATTGTTAATTTCTTTATTTTATTTGTGAATTCATTTCTTTTCAGAAAATAAAATAAAAAAATTGTTTTTATTGGCTAAGGGTAATTCGATTCCTTTCTTTTAGTTTTATTTTGTCAAACTTTCATTCCTTTTACCTTTTTTTAGTATTTAAAAAAATTGCGTTTTCTTTCGTTCTGTACTTATATAAAATATAAATAAATCTTTTTTGAGATTTTTCAGGTTGCAAAAGTAAACAAGAGAAGGAGAATTGCTTGCTTAAAAAAAACCGATTCTCTTTGCTTGCAAAAAAATATTGCGCTAAAAAAATTGCTGCTTAAAAATAAAATTGTTAATAATTCTGCACGCTCTAGTATCATATTCACATCTCCTGTTTTTTATTTTTCTTGCATTGTTGGTTGCTTGCACTTATTAAAAAACAAACAAAAATCTCATTTATTGTTGCAGTGCTAATACATGTTTAATTTCTGTTTTGAATTCATTTCATCTTGTTTTCGTTTTCTAAGGGCGCCATCAAAATTCATATAAGGTGAGAGATTTCATCACCCCTTCCGTCACCCACAAATTGCATATCATAGTAGAATTTGATACTAATAATGGTTAGACATTGAACTTAAGGAGTCACGAGCTCATCAAGGTCAAAATTGTATCTTGACAACTTGATTTCTTTTAACAATTTATTTCTTGGAGTCTAGGCTACGATAGAGCAATAATCATTTATAAATAATACGGTGATTCGTAAATATTATAGTGATTGTTTCTCTAAAGGTATCTAAACCTTCGACTGCATTGCTAGAGTAATTCATGGTGTGCAGATAACTCATGTATGTTACCTTGCTGAGAACTATTTTGTTGAATTAAGTCAAAGTGTGATAATATATTTTAGGTTAGGAGCTACTAAGTATAGAAAATTAGTACTTAAGTCCATGCATTCATTTAGTTGCATTAGCTCATGCACATATAAAAAAACAAAAAATCCAAAAGTAAAAAAATCATATTTTTTTTAACTTAGTTTTTAAACAAAAATCCAGAAACAAAATATTTTTAAAAAAGAAAAAAAAATATAATAAAAAAACAAATCAAATCTCCCTTTTGTAACATAAATTATTTATGGTAAATATTTTTTTTAAAGAAAACAAAAGAAAAGAATTTTTCTCTTCATTTCATTCTCTAAACTTTGTTACATTCTCTTAACCTTGATTTTCACATCTTTCTCTTCTGATCTTTTCACTTGTGCATAGTACTTTATGACGACTCACCTTTTCGGACGGTTCAAATTAACAATAAACCACGCATGTCTGACTCAAACAGCCTAAAAGAATAGATTATCAACGAGATTTATTCTAAAGAAATAAGATACAGAAGAACAAAAATATAGGATCTAGCGGTGGAATGATAAAATGTAATAATTACATGAACAGTTCATGAAGCAATTTAACATTACAAATAAATTCACTTTACAATCTATTAGGTCTTCTTATTACCTTGATGGAAGTCCCATGCGTAACTGCCACCATGCCTATGATAACTTTTGCTCCACCTGTTGGGTCTTCTTGTTACCTCAAACTCCAGCATAAGCGTGCCCCTCATCCCACTTCAGGCTAACGTTTGATCACCATGTGTCCATAGAAAATAGGGAAAATGCTGTTGGTACTGGCCCATCATCCAACAATATCTAGTTGCGTCCCTTTTCCAAATCCTACGTGATTTGGACTTCTAATTTGACCAATTACTACCATTCTTAGCATAAGCGTGCCCTCGTCTCGCTTCACGCTAATGTGAGATCACCGTTTTGTCTAATAAGGAATGCTATTTGGCACATGTCCTACTTTCATTTTTGCTTATTAACTTAGATAAGTCATTTAAATAAGCCTTTACATTTTTCTCTACTATCTGTGCTTATTAATTTATCCTAAGTGTTAAAACAAGCCTTATTTTGTTCTTTTTCTTATTATAGCCTACGTTATAATCATGCTTATTACTTACCCAAGGTCTAAGTGTAAAAATGAGCTTCTTTCATCTTTTACTCCTTTTTGTTATAATTCTAAGTTATAACTAGACGAACCTTTTTAGTTCAGTCAACTTAACATTATGATTAGGCGTAATTTCAGTCCAATTCCATTTATATCACAGTCTTTGAAATTTACATCTTATATTCCATTATTTCAATTTTCTTACAGTTTAACTCATATTCTCGTCAACCCTATTCTAATCCATACATGAAGAAGACGGAGGAATAAAAAAAACTAAAAATAGAAGGAAATCCAAAGCAAAGGAAGAAGATGTAAATAACGTATAAATAACAGTGAGTAAACTAAAATACTGTAAATAAACTACAAATAAACGAAAAAGGTATAATTAACAGAAATAAACTAAAATTACTGAAAAGAATAGCTCAAAGGAAATAGACTGAAAATAATTCTAAAAAAACTATAAATAAACTACTGAAAAGGCTATCCCAAAAATCATAGCAAAACTACAACTATTGGAAACCTTATTATTTTAAATTACTTAAAGAAATCTTAAAATAATTACAATCACTCATCTTCGGTCCTAAGTTCTTCCTTTGGTCTTCCTGGATCCATTTGGAATTGTAAAATAAATTAATTTATAACGATTTTCTCCTTTGGAAATATTACTCCGTTTACAGTCCTTCCTAGAAAGGTGAAGCCAATTGGAGAATACCTACAATGAGAAAAAGTGTTAGGTCTAGGTGTCTATTTATAGGGGTAGAAGTGGATCTCGGACCATTGGATTTAGGGATTGAGTAGGACGCTACCACGTCATAGGCTGAATAGAAGACATCAAATGCAAAAATAAATGGACCGGATTGGTTATAAGAATGCAAAACATGTCAGTCGGTTAAAAAAATCATACCATCATTCGAACGAACGAATGAACGAACAATCATTTGTTCGCCCCCAAAACAGCAGGCAGGTCAACCGAGCAGTCAACCCCTGGTGCCCCGGTCTACCAGTCGGTCGATTAGCCTATATATTTTTCGTTTCCTACTTATCTTTTTTTTAAACTTGGTCATATTAGCTCGGTTTCTGACGTACTATGTATGAAAATTGACCAGAAAATTACCATGGACACAATGGTGCAACTTCCATGGTTAATTCTATTAATTTCACAAAGTTATTTTATTATATTATTTCTTAACAAATTAATTATTACAGGTTAAATTTTGGTTTCTTCCCTCGTTAAGGGATTTCGTCCTCAAAATCACAAAGGATAAAAGAATGTACTAAATGTTTTCATCCAATTCTACAACCAACTACTAAATCATTAATCATTAATTCATTGTCCTTAAGTTTTTTTTTAATGAAATTTACGATACTTATGCAATTAGTGTGGTGTAAATGTCCCTAGCTAACGCAAAAAATTAGGCGATCCACTGATTCAGTTGACCTCCATTTTTGCAATCATATTCGTGCCATGTATCCAAATGAATGCAAAAATTTCCTAATGATAACTGATATTTCTATATGCATAATACAAACATCATCCATATGCAGCAATCATGTGATAAACATCCATTTATAGAAACCATGGAAATAAAATAAAAATGCACACACATCCATATGCATATGCTCCAGTGTCCTAGTTATGTCAATCCCTAAAGAATAACTATGCCTAGTGTACCTATATGCATCCATTAACATCCACTAGCAAACATTTGCAACTACTAGCATACATCATTCATAACATGTTCGATTAACATGTTTACAACAAATCCTACCATCGAATGGTTAAATCCTAAGTTCTACCCTTCCAAAGGATAATAAAGGAATGAACCTATTCAAATCTAAAGATGGAAAAAGGAATTCCAAAACTTACTATCAAAAAGATGAGGATAGGAAGTACGATTCTTCTCTTCTACTTTCTAAGCGGCGTCTGCAACATCCTCTTCCCATTGCACCTTTACTAGTGGAACCTCCTTATTTCATAGTCGCTTGATGTCTCTTCCAATAATCTTCGTGAGGATACGCCGAACAGAAGCTTCCTTTTCTACCTCCACCTCGTCCAACTGACTAGGCTCTACACTCCGTCGAGTCATGTAAGAATTTATAAGTGCGAAACATCGAAAAAGTTATGCATTCCTACGAGTCTATCAGGTAGCCTTACTCGGTAAGTCATCTTCCCAACTCTCTTTGTGATAGGAAATGGTCCAACAAATCTAGGGGCTAACTTCCCATTTGATTCGAACCTTACCACCTTCCTAAGCAGGGATACTTTGATAAAAACCAAGTCTCCAACCTCAAACTCTAAGTCTCTCCTCCGCTTATCCGCATAAGACTTCTACCTGTGTTGAGTGGTCTTCATCCTTCGTCGAATCAAATCCACCCTCTCAGATGTCTCTCTGACCATATCGGGCCCAAGTAATAACTTCTCTGTAGACTCTACCTAATATGATGGGGACTTACAAGGTCTCTCATATAAAGCCTCAAATAGTGCCATTCCTATACTTGTATGATAACTATTATTGTAGGCAAACTCAACCAATGGAAAATGCTCCTCCCAATTACCTCCAAAGTCCAAAATGCACATCCGTAGTAAATCCTCAAGCACCCTATTTACCCTATCTTTTTGGCCATCTATGTGGAGGTGATAGGCCGTACTCAACCTAAGTTGCATCCCTAGCGCCTCCTGTAAGCTTCTCCAAAACTCACTGGTGAAAATGGGATCTCTATCACTAAGAACGCTAGAAGGAACTCTATGTAGATAGACTATCTCTCGAATATACAAGGATGCCAAATATGAAACCATACACTTACTCTTAACTAGGATGAAGTGGGCACTCTTGGTCAATCTATCAACAATCATCCAAATGCTAGTATTCTCCTTCCTAGAACGGGGTAAACCATCAATGAAATCCATGGAAATACTATCCCACTTCCACTTCGTACATGTAAGGGCAGAAGTAATCCACCGGGCTTCTACTGCTTTGCTTTTACCCTTTGGCATATGAGAAACTTAGCTACAATCCCACCACATCCTTTTTCATGCCACCCCAATAGAACATCCTCTTCATATCTCAATACATTTTGTCACCACCCGGATGAATAGTCATACGGGAATGGTGCGCCTACTCCAAAACTGCTCTCAACAAGACACTTGCGAGTGGACCACAAAGCCTCCCATCTCTCCTAAGCCACCCCTGCTATCTATTGAATAACGTTGTAGATGCCTAGAGACCTTCTTCGACTAATCATACCCATAATGTCCATGAGCTCTGAATCCTCCCGCTGCGTCGAGCCAATCTAATCCATAAGACCTCTAATGTCATGAACAGTTCAGGAGTAATGTCCGTAGTGGGCTTAAAATCAAAAATAGAAATAAAATCCAAGCCCCTCCACTCTATGACAAAGGATTACGGGTTTCTTTCTTTCTACTTAATGCATCTGCAACCAAATTACCCTTATTAGGGGTATAAGCTATCACAAAATCATATGAGGCTAAAAACTCCATCCACCTCTGTTGCCTCAAGTTCAAGTCCTTTTTGCGAAAATAGGTACTTCAAAGACTTATGGTCGGTAAAAAGCTCAAACTTCTCTCCAAGAAAATAGTGCCTCCAAGACTAAAGTGCAAAAACTAAGGGAGCCAACTCCAAATCTTTGGTTGGGTAATTCTTCTCATTTGTCCTCAACTGCCTACTACCATAACACACTACCCTCCATTCTTTATCAACACCTCTCATAGACCTATTTCGCATGCATTAGTGTATACAGTGAAAGGCTTAGCTCCATCGGGTAAAACTAACGCTGGTACACTAGTAAGAGCTCTCTTAAGCTTCCTGAAGGAATCCTCACAATCCACGTCCCACACGAAATCTTTATTCTTCTTAGTAAGGCACGTGAGTGGTGCCGAAATCTTGGCAAAATATCTAATGAACTTCCTACAGTAGCCAGCCAATCCTAGGAGGCCCCTACCCTCAGTAACGTTCTTAGGGGACTTATAATTTTGCACTGTAATAACCTTTGCGGGGTCAACAGCCAAACCTTCCTTCGAAACTACGTGCCCCAAGAAACGAACTTCCCTTCTTCAAAAATGACACTTCGAAAACTTAGCTCTCAAATATTGACTATGAAGTGTGTGAAGAACTTCTTCCAAATGAACAGCATGCTCCTCTATATTCTTGTAAAATACCAAGATGTCATCCACGATTATCGCCATAAACTTATTTAGGACAAAAGACGCGGCTCGTTAAATCATTGAAATAGGCCGGAGCATTGGTTAGTCCAAGAAGCATAACCAACCACTCGAAGAATCCGTCCGGTGTCCTAAAGGCAGTCTTATCTACGCTGTCATCAGTGACTCTAAGCTAATTGAATCCCCTGGGTAAATCAAGCTGCGAGAAAACCGTACCTACCAACTGGTCAAAAAGATCATCAATCCTAGAGAGTGGATATCGTTTCTTCTTGGTTAGCTTATTTAATTACCTATAGTCCATGCAAAGTCGGAGAGAAGCATCGGCCTTAGTTTTGAAGATGATTGGTGCTCCCCACTCCGATATGCTCCTTCTTATGAATCCCTTCTTCAAAAGCTCACGGGTCTGCTTGCTCAATTCTTTCCTCTCCCTAGGTGCCATATGCCTCACAGGTAATTCTATTGGCTTAGCTTTCTCGGTCAAATAAATCCTGTAGTCAATCTGTCTTTTAGGGGGTAGTCTCCCAACATCCTTAAAGATGTCTGCAAAATCTCTGACGATAGGAACCGAATGCAACTCTGACGAAGATAAATCGAGAGAATAGAGAAAATTCAACATGAATGAACCTTGCAGATTGCAAGATACATCCAGAGTCCTACCACCGCAAGTCTTAAGTCTAATGACTCACCTCTCGTAGTCTAATATTGCTCCGTATGTGGATAGCCAATCCATCCTTAAGATCATCCCATACCCTGCGAATCCCAAAACATAGGCATCGTAGGCAAATCCTACACCTAGGATAAAGATTTTCAAACCCCTACAAACCCTAGATAAGTGTGTTGATCCTCCTATAGGGTTTGAAACAATAATGGGGTCTACTACTAATGAAATATCCATGTGCAAACAATCTAATAGAGAACTAGAGATAAAAGAGTGTGATGCTCCAGAATCGAATAAAGTCTGAATGGGAAAATTAGATATAGAAATCAACCCTTCAATTGTGAATTTCCTGCCTCTATCTGGAATGCAACTGGAAGGTGTTATGTGTAACGCCTGAATCTACACAACTGGTGCACTTGCTTCTTTACCATCTCCCTGGAGGCAACTCCTACTCATATGACCAGGCTGGTCGGAATTATAGCACTTACCCTTCATCTTCTCCTTCTTGCAATCATTGGCCATATGTCCAACATTCCAACAACTATGGCACTCTACTCCCTTCTTAATCTGCTTCTGAGGACCATCACCTTTCTTCTTCTTCTTCTTATTCTTTTCCCACCACTTCTTCTTTGAACCTTTTGACCTAACCTCCTCTTTAGACTCTCCCTCCTTGACTGTTCTGACATAAGAGTCATCCGACCAAAGACTCATAAGTAGCTCTCATCGATTCATGAGTCAGCAATAGTCCCTGAATGGGTTGATTCAATCCCTTTGCAAACTCCGTAGCTTCTTATGTTGTGTATTCACCAAATCGATACCAAACCGCGATAGCTCATCAATTAATGTATTCCTTAACAGACAGACTACCTTCCTTCAAATTGATAAACCTTTCCAACTGAACACTATCTTTCGCCTAAGACAGAAAATTCCTATCGAATCGCTCCCAGAATCCATCCCAAGTAACATTCCTTCTCTCCAACTCGATCACTTTCCACTAATAAGATGCATGCTCCTTTAGCTACCAAGTGGCTATCTGAACTCGCTGCTAACCATCCAAACCCAAAAGACCAAAAATCCTCTCTGTATCCCTAAGCCATGCTCTCGCCTCCACAAAAGTCTCCTTGCTAGAAAAAGTCTCCAACCCAAACTCGCAAAATCTTTAAAAAGCTTAGAGAAATTGATGATGGAAGGTAGGTTGATGGGATTCCCAACCGTTGGTGCAGGATTGGGCGTAGGCCCGTGCACCTCCGGAGTCGTGGCTTGTAAGTACCTACGAAACCAGGCTGGGACTGGAATTCCCTCAGGAAGGTTCGAAGCATCAGCCATTCTACGAAAAGAAAATGATAGTTTAGGAAAGAGTCATAGGGAGATTGAATTTGACTTATGAGGGGATTTTTATAAAAACTCTTTTATACTTAAAATCATTTCTAAAAGTTCTTTTCCAAAAAATGCTTTTAAACAAGTTATTTTGAATAAAAATATTTTACTTTTAAAAATAATTTTTTTGGGAATCCTGTAACCTTAGGCTCTGATACCAAGTGTAATACCCCACACCCCTTAATATACCCAAAAAGACACATTAAAAGGAATGGTACGTTGTAGCTATAACTAAAGCTAAAACAGAGACTAAGATTCACGAGACAAATATACACAAAAATAGCAGAAACTTAATATAATAACTTTAAATAAAACAAAACTTCATAATTGCTTCATAAATAAGTCAAATATCAAACACCATATATATGTCTAAAAATCCAATATGTCTCATGAACAAAAACTTATAGTCTCAAAAATCAGAGTACATAATATCCCTCATAATAAGCCAGTACATAGAAAGAACAAAATTTGAAAATAAAAGAAATACATAGTAGAAATCTCCTCCAAGAAAACTACAAGAATAGTAATCTACTGACTTCTCCCTTGATTGCCTATCGGGGGAAAAGGGAAAATAGAAGAGTGGGTCAGACTAAAAGTCTGGTGAATGATATTAATTATTAGAGTCTTTAAGAAAGATAAAGTAATAGACTCTACAACAGTTCTAGCATAAATAAGAATAATAAAGGAAATAGGAAAGAAATAAATTGGAAATAAGTATGGTTAAATATTGCTCAATTCATATATGTTAACTTTGATTGCTTGCACTTGTCTTTGATTTCTACTATAATTAGGCCGAATTTCTAATCATGTAACTAGGATGTAACCCTTATTCTATCCTTTTTGATCGGATTGCTACTCCATAGACCTTTCTGCGGACCAGATGCTATATTACTCCCTACACAGCATCCAATGGCATCTACGAAAGATTCACAAAGCATCCACAGTAGATCCAGACGACATATATAGCTCCCTACACAAAAGACAACGGTGTCTACGAAAGACACCCATACTGAGCGCTTGGAACTCATGGCGATTACTAAGCACCCAAATGGAAGTCGCTCACATAACTACCACCATGTCCATGCTACCTTTTGCACCACCTATTGGGTCTTATTATTACCTCAAACTCTAGCACAAGCGTTCCCCTCATCCCACTTTAGGCTAACGTGAGATCACCGTATGTCCATAGAAAATAGAGGAAATGCCGTCGGTACTGGCCCATCATCCAAATAATATCTAGTTGCACCCCTTATCCAAATCCTCTATGATTTGAACTTCTAATTGACCAATTACTACCATTTTTAGCATAAGCGTGCCCTCGTCTCGCTTCAAGCTAATGTGAGACCACCATTTTGTCTAATAGGGAATGCTAATTGGTACAAGTCGTACTTTCACCTTTGCTTATAAACTCAGATAAATTATTTAAATAAGCCTTTAAATTTTTCTCTACTATCTATGCTTATTAATTTATCCTAAATCTTAAAATAAGCCTTATTCTATTGTTTTTCTTATTATAACCTACGTTATAACCATGCTTATTACTTAACCCAAGGTCTAAGTGTGAAAATACGCTTCTTACATCTTTTACTCCTTTTAGTTATAATTCTATGTTATAACTAGGCCAATCTTTTTAATTCAGTCCAATCAATGTTATAATTAGGCATAATTTCAGTCTAATTCCATTTATATTATAGTCTTTGAAATTTACATCTTATATTCCTTTTTTCAGTTTTCTTACAATTTAATCCATATTCGCGTTAATCCTATTACAATCCATACGCGAAAGAGGAGGAATAAAAGAATATTGAAAGTAGAAGAAAATCCAAAGCATCGGAAGAAGATGTAAATAATGTATAAATAACCGTAAATAAACTAAAATACTGTAAATAAACTGTAAATAAACGAAAAAGCTATAATTAATAGAAATAAACTAAAATTACTTAAAAGAAGAGCTGAAAGGAAATAGACTGAAAATAATTCTAAAAAAACTGTAAATAAACTATTGAAAAGGCTATTCCAAAAATTGTAGTAAAACTACAACTATTGGAAACCTTGTTATTTTAAATTACTTAAAGAAATCTTAAAACAATTACAATCACTCACCTCCAGTCCTAAGCTCCGCCTTTGATCTTCCTGGATCCACTTGGAATTGTAAAATAATTTAATTTATAATGATTTTCTCCTTTGGAAAAATTATTCTGTTTAGGGTCCTTCCTAAAATGGTGAACCCAATTGCAGAAAACTTAGAATGAGAAAAGGTGCTAGGTCTAGGGGTCTATTTATAGAGGTAGAAGTGGATCTCAGACCGTTGGATTTGGAGATTGAATAGGATGCAACCATGTCATAGGCTGAATAGGAGCCATCGAGTGCAAAAATAGATGGACCGAATCGGCCAGGAGAATGCAAAACACGTCGGTCGATTAAAAAAATCATACCATCATTCGAACGAACAAACAACCATTCGTTCGCCCAAAAAACAACAGGCAGGTCGACCGTGCAGTCGACCATCTGGTGCCCAGGTCGACTCGTCGGTCGACTTGCCTATATATTCGTTTCATGCTTATTTTGTTTATTTTATAACTTGGTTATATTAGCTCAGTTTCTAACCTTTTGTATATGGAAATTTACCAGAAAATTACCACGGACATAGAGGTGCAACTTTCGTTGCTTAATTCTAATAATTTCACAAAGTTATTTTATTATCTAATTTATTAATGAGTTAATATTACGGGTTAAATTTTGGGTTGTTGCATGTTTCTCTTTGTTGATGAAAAGCATCCTTTTAGAAAATTGCCGTTATCGATTACCAGACGTATGAATTTTTCAACTCAGCCATCTGATTTGTTTTGAATTCGATGCAGCGAGTAAATAGGCTATTTTTGATCTAATTAAGCCGTTTGAATGTTTTTATTCACCCGGCTAAATCTTCATACAAATTTATGATTTGATTCAGCAGTCGAACGGTTAAATGGTGACATTCAACCGGCTGATTATAGCTTGCTTTGTGCATTTGCATGGTTTGTGTACGTGGCAGTGTCGATATATCATATCTGAGAGATTTTAACATAATTCTGATATAATATACAGACTCTAAATAATAATTATATGAACCATATTTCATATCGTTGAGTCCAGTCTTCGTAGTTCTTTGTCGTAGATTCATGAATCTTCGTGTTGGTTGAATTTCTTTTCATTAATCAAAACATATGTTCCAACACTTAGTTTCAATATTTAATCAAAAAAATTCTAACTCTTAAAATTTTGAAAATTTTCGACAGCACCTTTGCGTGGTTAGGTCCAAAAATTTCACAATATCAATAATTACATGGTGTACATCTCATTTCAATAATGACGCATCCCAAAACAAGGGGAACAATAACATATCACAACATAAACCATAATTCGAAAACGTACCTATTTGCCGGGGAAACAAAACCATATTTATGAAACCAAAAACAACAGCTTGCTTTTTCTTCCATATACCTGAATTTTACTTACAAAATCCAGAGAGAATAAAACATGACAAAAGAAAGAACAACATACTGCTATTTCTACCATAACTGCCAGCAACCTAACAATACAATAATCATATGCAACAAAGCAATCTAATGCAAATGACAATGACGATACAATTCTACATGCAACTCTAATTTGATGTTAAAGCTACATGCAACATAAATAACACAGTAACCAGAAGCAACAAACATAGCATACAATCATTTATTAAAGTTCGTATGATGTACATATATCATTCGTATATCTGATCACTTGCTCGAATACACAATTTCATTTTCGAACTAGTACTGATAACTCGACCACTCTAGTGCGGACTCTGATTTGGTTTCTTGATTAGAAACTTTCATTCTCCTTACTTAGCAGTATACTATGATAGAGAACTTCAGCATCGGATCAAAAATCTATATCAGCATTCGCCGTCGAGAATCGAGCGAATAATCCTAACTCGGACTGGTGTGAATTACCTCAAAATCGTGTACCCGAATCTGGATCAAAGCTGTCATGCAAATAAAATGATCTACATACAACTTACATATTTTATTCTATTGGTTTCTTAACTACAATAATTGCATTCATTCATTTTTAATACTCATTTATTTATATAAAGATCAATCTCTTACATAATTTGTTTCCATTAAATATTAAAGTCATTAATGAATCATTTCATAAAATATGTCACTGAAGCTTCTACTTCATTTACTTAAGTTTATAACTTAATTCAATTATAGAGTAAAAATTCATGTTTTTGGTATTCGTGTTTGATAATGAAAGAAATATTTCAATATATCTTAAAATTCAACTAAAACATTTAACCTTATTCACTTAGTATAAATATAGGATATATTTAAAACATTCTCATAGCATTATGTAAAGATTTTCCAAAAAAATTAAAATACGGTTAGAAATTTATATCAAAACATTTTAACAAGCTTTAAAATAAAGTTCTTTAAATCCAGTAGTTTATTAGACCCAATATTTTTAAATAAGTATAAACTCACAGATTATTAAACTGAAACTAACAGTATACTCAAATCTTACACTGAATTTTCAAATCAAAGTATAAAATTTCATATCTTCGTAATTAATTCTAAAATACTTGTTTTAAAATAAATATTCAAATCATGGAAAATATTTATTTTTTCTTAATACAAAATTCAAATAATAAATAAACCTTTAAATTTCATATTACTACTTCGAAAACCAAGTAAATACTACAAATTTCAAAAAATAGAGATTCAAATTTCTTTTTCAGACATATCACTATAAGTCAAACTTCCAAAATCATTTTTTTCATAAAATTTTAAAATAGATTTTTTCTAATATATAGTCTATTTATATAATGAATCTAAATTATATATTTAAAGAAACTTATAAATTTTATTTGAAACATATATTTGAAAACTTCATTTGCAAATCAATCATCTTTAATACTTTACAAAAATTCATTTGTAAAATTTCTTACTTCATTTATAAATACAATTTAAATATTTTAAATAACATCTTTATAATTATATGTGAACTATTTAAAAATATTTATTTCATCATTATTTACATTTAGAAAAGAGCAATTGAAAACCTTAAATCCATTATTTATAAATTTATTAGTTTAAATCTCATTATCTTTTCAGACATTATTAATAAGTCAATAATCATTATCTTTAACAATATTACTTATTGAATTAATAACTTCTCACAATATTTACAACATTGATAATTAACTTTTAAACCATGTCATACATAAATAAACAACCTTTTAAACATTTTTAAAGTATTTAGAAAAGAAAAAATAATCAAAAGTTTCTTTATATGATACTTTTATCAAAATACTTTTATAACTCGATGTTTCAAAATTTTTATCTCCATTCTTACATACTTCAACCATACGTTGATCAGGAACAAGACTAGAAATCTCTAAGTACTTAGTAGAATTGTTTAAAGACCCAGTGAAAATACTTAAAACCGGATACGGAAAGTACCATTTGAAACACCATAGGTCGCAGTATGCAATAGTTACATCTCCATCCAAGCAGAAACCATAAGTACTAAAAATAATCATCTACCCTCGACTTACGCAATGATTTAAAAGAATAACATCACAGATCATAGTACACAAAGGTTACGTTGCTATCCTAGTAGAAACCATATGTATTGGAGGTAATCATCTACCCTCGATTTACCCTACGATCTAAAAGCCCAACACCGATGATCACAATACGCAATAGTTACGTTGCTATCCCAACAGAAACCATATGTACTAGAGGTAATCATCTACCCTTGATTTACACTACGATCTTAATCATAAGACCATTGGTTACGCTATGTAATTCAAAGGAACTCATGATTTTATGTCCGAACGATTGAAATCAATCTATAGAATGAATCCACCAAGTGGATTATCGAAAATCACATAGGGTACTTCCCATATCTTCAACTTCAAATTGTATATCATACTATACGTAATACCCTTACAAAATCATAAATTTTGAATATCATATTTATTGTGACGACCCACCTTTTCAGACGGTTTAAATCAACAATAAACCACACATGTCTAACCCAAACCATCCAAAAGGGAGGACTGTCAATGGGGTAAATAAGACAATAAGAGAAAAGAAGGAGAAAAAATGCAGTATCTCAAAAAAATGCAGTATCTCACAACGGAATGACAAAATATAATAATCAAATAAATAGTTCATGAAGCTATTCTATAATATACATTTGATTGCACAAATTTACAACAAAATCAGAGTGCAAACAACATCATACCAATAATGATACAATGGAATAATACTAATAATGATATACCAAACTTCGTCTTCGTCCTCTAGAAAAAATGGCTTCAAACATTGAAATGCTCAGGCTGACTCGAGCATATTGAAAAGACAAAATATTCGAGTTAGAACTAAAAGTTCTTATATAAGTTATATCAACAAAAAATAAATATGAGTGTGATAGCTTCAAAGATGTTTACTGTATTTTACATCTCCTATCCAGTGTATAACGTGCCTGCAATAACTTAAGAGATATTACGAGCTTTCCATCTCCTAAGGATGCGTTAAACTATCTATATGTAGTAAGATACATTATATATGTATTGTCCAATCAGTAAAATAAATATTTTCTTAGCATTAAGGCTTTAAATTGATCCCCCTTAACACATTTTTAAGCAGGCAGTCCGTGCAAGTCCTGTAACACAAGCAGTAACATCGGTAGCCAGTGAGTCCCCTATAGATACCATACTAAAACAAAATCGTAGTGGTCGCGAATAAGGACAAAGAGTATGAAAAGGCACATGAGACAATGCCCAAGGTAGGATACTACCTGTTCAGGTCCTAGGGCTGGTGGTAACGCATCGTAGCTACGAGTGTCCACTGCGTCCAACACCCCAAAAAATCAAATCATATCAAGGTGCACCGAGGGAGACAATATTAATATAGTAATACGAAGAGGTATGTCCGCTACGGATAGCTAACGTACTTGGTCCTGACAAGCCCTCTTGTTTTAGTCATTTCAAATTGGCACAAGTATCGGGGTCATCCATCATCGTTCTCTTTCTTCAAATCCGAGAAATGCCTCCAATTCAACCACTTCATTCTGGATCATTCACCACATAAACAGTTGTTAAAGTGGTTTCAATATTGACAGAGAGTATGCCAATAAGATGACTTGGTCTCTTTGACAACCAAACATCATTTTTCAGACCGGTTGGTTCTTTTCCATTTCAAAATCGATTCACATTTGATATCAAAATATCATATTCGTTTCAATATCAAAATCATCATATTTACTCAAAATATATCATTTTCACTTGAAAATATCCTTTCAAATTCCAACTTAAGGTTATAATCTCATTTAACCACATTCGCATTTAAATCAATGATTAAAATATTAACATTCCAACTTTGCACGGTCTCAAACTTATAGAAATAGTTTGAATTGGTTTA
Source organism: Allium cepa (assembly GCA_030765085.1). NCBI lineage: Eukaryota > Viridiplantae > Streptophyta > Magnoliopsida > Asparagales > Amaryllidaceae > Allium > Allium cepa. The sequence continues at coordinate 394,400,503 of CM060938.1, read as the reverse complement.
AATAGTTTAAATAGTTAAATAGCTTAGACAGTTTAAAGTTTTAAAATAGTTTAGTATAAAATGATTTGAATATTAAAAATGGTTTATATAGTAAAATAGTTTGGAAAATTTAAATAATTTGGGTATTAAAAAAATAGATTTTTAAACAGTTTATATTAAAATAATATATTTTGAAAATAATACAAATCAAATTATTTCTTTCCATTTCAACAAATCTGGACTTATGTCCAATGTCAAATCAACAAACTCAATTTCCGATCTTTCAATTAAACTGACAAAATTTCCATTAAACTTTAAAGCAACTTGATTTCAGTTTCAATTTGAATTAACTTCAATTTTCGAAATGTTCATTTTAGCTTCAAATTCTGTTCAACCATTTAATTCAATTATTTAAATTTTAATTCATGATTTATTTTATACCATTTCAATTTATATCAATTTCAATCCCAATTTTAATTTACTGATTTAAAACATTTAAATTAATTTAATCCTCATTATTCAATTTTAAGGTCCAAATCTTAAAATAATTCAATCTCTAAAATTAAAGTTAAATATCAATTATAACTTTACATTCCCAAATCAATTCTTTTAAACAATTTCTTTTACCTAATTTAAATTCCATTTTTCAAAGCACGAATTAGAGTTATTTCAATTCACATAAATCCTCGATTTATTTTCTTTAAAACAATATCCTTTAATCAAAATCCCAAATCAAGATTTTAAAAACATTTAATTTACCCTATCCAGTGCCTGTATATAATTTTCTACCTTATGGCCAAGTGATCAGTTATTTCAACTTTTGATTATAAGGATGGATATAGATCATTTCAATCCAAATCAAAGTGTCATAAGTATATATTATTTCAACCTTTTTCTTAATTTATTCGAAGTAATTCCAATAATAGTTTATATACTTTCAATTCATATACAGGGTAATAGCAGGGATATATATAAATAAATAAACACCCAATCATCCAAAATGTTTACAAATAGACATCCATCAAAGTCAACATCCAAATCAGGCAATCAATCACAACTATTAACTTGTTATCAATATCGGGTATTTAAATAGCAATTCAATTTCAATATTAATTTAAATGGCAATTTAATTCAATAAAATTCAATTTCAATTAAAATGTCAAATTAAACTACCAAACAACAATCAATAATTTTTTATCACATTATAAATTTAATTCAACTAACATAAGAATGTTTAGTATTGCGTGAGTGGGTTAAACACTCACCTTTGATTTATAGCCGATTTAAAATCGAATAAAAGCCCAAAATTTGTATAGTCTCCAAATTAAACCTAACAAGCTCCATATTATACAGAATTTAAATACAAACCTAATGGAAGAAATCGTGTCCAAATTCGAGTTCATATGCAAAAGTTATTATGGTTAGAATTGTGAAACTCAAAATTTAAATAAAAATAAATAAAGGGTAAAAAGGTAACTATCGTACCACGTCGCCCAAACCCTACAAACTCGCACAGCAACCACACTCGAGCATGAAGTAGCAGCCATCGTCACGTTCATCTCTAAACGCCATGCCCCACAGCCAACAACACCACGATCTAACACTGTCGCCGCCTCCACCAAGCCAGGACGCTCCTTTCACCTATGCCGCAGTGAACTCCAACCACCGCCTGGAGCTCTATGTCGCCGCCCTTATAATCGTCGTTCGTGGAAAAATTTATGCACCGATGACACAACTTAAGACATAGATTGACCAAGCATGACCTCCTCTACCCAATGGTCACCTCTGATCGTCCTATCGACGAAGATCCACCGTCGAAAACAAAACCCTAATATGGACGGTTGAAACTACTTCGACAATTTCTAGACAAGTCGAAACTCGATTGCAAAAACGACCTGCAAACGTAGATTACTTCGTTGAGAGCTTCACGATGATATATTATATGATAGGGTTTTATGTAAAGACCCTATTTTTCGACGTCCGAAAGTCGACATCAATACGTCCACTGTATCAAATGCCGCACAATCGAATGCCGAAAACCGAACCGTTAGGGTTAAAGAAGAAGATAGAAGAAGAAACAGAAATAATAAAAGAATATCACTATTCACAGCAGAACAAATATAATAGATAAATGAATAATCTTTAAAAAAAGAACTATATCAGTTTATACATACATCATCAGAGTGTTACAATAACAAACAGCGGAAAAGAATATAACATATACAAGTGATACGTCTCGCCATCCAGTTTGATCTCCACAGCATACTTTTTGACTTTGCTCCAGAACGACTGATAACCGACTCTAGGCTGCCCGTGTGGAAAATTGTGGACACCCAGAATTTAGAAAGGGAACAATAAACTCCAGGCCAGTCATGAGACTTGTGTAAGATCTTGAAAACAGTTATTTTCACAAAGAAAATAAAATGAAACCCGCTATGCTTTTGGAAAATGAAACTACCATAAGGCCACCTGCCACACACACAATGCAAACGCAGAATTGGAGGAGGTTTCTCCTTATGATAGTCAAGCATGCTTGATATTCAAAAACCTTTTGATATTATTATTAGTGCATAGTGTGGAAAACATTTCGAAAGTATAATATAAATCTTAGCTAGCGTACAACCATTATTTTATGCCTACATCTAAACAGTGGTGACCACCATATGTAAATGATAGGTTATACAACTAAAATCGTACAAGGTGCGTATTGGTGATTGGATTTTCAACAAATGGTCAGGCTAAGGAACTTCCTATGCCACATGGGTACGCCTCAGGAGGGATGCCCCGAGAACTTAACCAGCTTTCTGCCAACACAAGGTCGGGTTACCTCTGCAACTAGGTAACACCTACAAGTATGCCATCACAGTCATTACCGACCTTTATTCGAGGATCCTCAACCACAAAGCAATAACCAGAAAGTAATAAATTTGCAACAACCACATAGGTTAAATATTTGGGCTCCATACCATGATACCACCTTTTGCCAAAAGAAATGGACATACCCTGAGGGCGCTACCCCTAAATAACCTTGTTGCATCCTTCCTATTTCGACCATTTTCGGGTTGTGAGGTTCGACGAAGTCTCGTCCACAAAGCTACGCTTTTCAAAAAGTCATGCTTTGATCAACAAATGATCAGGAGCACTTCGTATGCCACATTATCAAATTGGGAATGTATCACTAGTAACCATCAACTACATAACCTCTTAGCGCGTAGGTCTCAGAGAAGGGTGTTAAGCTAAGAGTATAATTTCTTCGCCACCTGTGACGACCGCCCATGACTCCCGCACCAAAACAAGAGAATAGTGCGCTGAAAGGTGTGCCAGGCAGCCATGGACGATAGTCAGGGTAAAATAAAATCGCAGAATCTCTATCGTAACTCACAGCGCATGGATAAAATACAATAGAGAAATATATATATATATAGTGAAGCCTCATAACAGAGAAATATCATCATATAAGCATCACAGTAGTTTTATACAATCATCTCAACAAATCCATACAACAAGACCTCACTACAAAACACTCAATCAAATACAGCAGCGGATCCCAGTACATATAGAAAGAAATAATATGCATAGCCTCCTGCCCGTCTTCGTCATCATCAGCGGATCACCCTAAGCACAGCACCTGCCACCTGCTACCTAGTCTGCCCATCCCAACATGGATGAACAGCCCAAGGTAATAAGAGGAGACATAAAACCTTGAGTCAGACAAAGTCTTAGTGAGCAGTAAATTAACTATCAAACATACCAAAAGAGCATAAGGGATAAAAGGAATAGGAACCAAACCATCCCACTCCACCTCTTTCTACAGTGATAGCCCCCAGACACACACTAAGGAGAAGTAAGCAAAACATAGCAGATAAGTAAGGTAAAGCAATAACCACTCGAGTCAAGGACGATGTTCTCCAAATACAAACCCCCAAGGCCTAAACCAAGATCAGATAGGTACCCAGAAAACACCGCTCTTGAGACCGAATGATGATACAACCAAACATCCATGACTCTGGCTATCACTGTTATCATTGCCTTGATTTCACCGTTAGTTGAATGACCACCTGTCAAGGGCTAATGGTAACCCCGGCTTTAGACATAACTCCGCACGTCATCATGACCCGTGCCTAAACTGAACGCATCAGCCCAGAGTACTAGCACGTCATCGTGACCCGTGCTTGGAACGTCATCGTGACCCGTTCCAACGTACCCTTGCTTGAGTATGCTAGAACCTTCAACAACGATGAGATCTTAGCCTCCTAGTCATCCTCCTTGACGACTATTTCCATACTAGCTCATGCGCCTCTCAAGCTAACCATTATCCACACCAACCCGGACCGCATCACCGAGTTATAACTTCGCACGTCGTCATGACCCGTGCTTGGAACGTCATCATGACCCGTCCCATCTCAACATATGTCTTGCCTCATCATATCATAGCAAAGTCTCTCATCTTGGAACGTCATCATGGCCCGTCCCATTTCAACATATGCCTTGCCTCATCACACCATAGCAAAGTCCCATATCAACATCATGCTTTGCCTTCTCACACCATGGCAAGATCCCACATCCTCGAATCCATTCATATGAGCTTCCACCTCCGCTTCATATGCTACAGGCAGCTTTCACCATTCAAGAGCCTTTCCACTTAGCTTTTGAATCAACTTCAACCTTCTTGTTCCAAATCAACTACAAGCTAACTTGAAACAATCAAATCAATCATACATCCAACATTCAAGCATTCAAACAAGATCTAATAAGAAATATCAACTATAATGGCAATTTCGTAAATAAATGAGAAAAATTCCAGCATGCATGATTCATAAGTTTCTAGCATAGATCTATCAAATATAAAACATGGGTTTTGTTTCTATAACTTAATTAATGAACTTGCATAGGTAAACATCTTCACAAACAATGGATCTATACTTGGATCTAAGGAAAATGCACAAAATCACTATCTACAACACTCCAACAAACCACCAATCCAATATACTCCTTTGGATCCGCGTGAGAGATAACTACCACTCACCAAATCACCCAAACGCCTCAAAAACTAATCACTCCAGATCTGGACAGCGAAGAACAAGACTTGATCCGGCAAAAATCTCGCTTCAATCGATGAAATCTAACTCGAACGGATGAAGATCTTCAGCTTTGGCTCTTGGATCTTCAATCTCGATCTTCGATCTTGGATGGATGTTAGAACTAGATTGGAATGGAGAAAAGAAGATGAAGAAATGTTGTAGTCGAGTCTTCAAAATGGCAGCACTTCGTCGCTTCAAAAAAAAAACCGGTGCCAAAAAGTGAGCCGAACCCCTCTATTTATAGGCTGGAACCACCATGAGTCGTCGCTCTTAAGTCGTCGCCGACCCAACCCCTGAGTTGCCCCCGACTCATCCCCATGCCGACTCAACACAGCCGACTTACACGACTCAACAACCCAACGTCCTAAAACCTTACGCGACCTACGACTCACGGCTTAACCAATGAGCGACTCAACATCCGCCGACTCAACTCAGCTCCGAGTCAAACGACTCATCACACCAACATCCTAACGACTTATCTATCACTCGACTCAATACAAGTGCCGACCAAACCCCTAGCCGACTCATGGTAAACCGGTCACGACTCAAGCCCCTTTGCCGACTCAACTATGATGCCGACTCACGACTCATCCACCAAGCCGACTCAAAACAACTTATGACCTATGACTCGGCCACGACTCATCTTGCTAACCCGTTAAGTCCTAAGTCGGTCTTTCTTAAGTCGGTCACCAACCCTTAAACTGCTGTCTCGTGAGTCGGTCACCATCCTTATCTCGGCCAAACCTATAAGCCGTCCCCCCTATAAGTCGTAACTCGTGCACGACTTAACCTATAAGTCGCTGCTTCTATAAGTCGGCAACTACTATGCCGTTCTAACCCTTAACTCGGTCCATTCCCTTAAGTCGTCTACGACTTATCTATGAGTCGGTCACGACTCATCACTTGCATTCGGGTCAACTCCTAAACGACTCAAGCTAGAAGCAACACAAACAATACTATCGACCTGCAAATTCTACGATTTATCGACACGTAAAATACGGGTCGTTACATTCTCTCCCCCTTAGGAATTTCGCCCCCGAAATTCCAAGCAAACAATAGCAATCACAATTATTCCGCATGCCTACCATCCATAGCAATCAACAAACCATGCATCCAATTCTAGCCTAGCATGCAGAATTCTAAGACTTAGAACAAGCTACAAATTCATGAGATGTCACGACACTTTAGGGCAATACCTCGAAGAGTCCGGGATGAGCTGCCTTCATCCTCTCTTCCTCCTCCCACGTACAGTCGTTAACATCATCACTCCATTGTACCTTGAGCAACGTAATCGTCTTCCTCCTAAGCTGTTTCGTATCAGTTTCAACAATACGAAGCGGCTTACGAGGTCTCGTAACCACTGGATCAACCTCTAAGTCTTCACAGCTATCAGCAGAAACCACCATAGTTGGGTCGTGCACGTACTTCCGTAGATAAGACACATGAAAAACATTGTGCACACCCGCCATCTTTTCTGGTAACTCCAATCTATAAGCGAGCTTTCCAATTCGCTCGATAATCGGGAATGGTCCAACAAATCTTGGAGTCAACTTTCCTTTCTTCCCGAATCTAATAACATTCTTAAATGGAGAAATCTTCACATAAACCATATCACATACGTCGAATTCCAAATCTTTTCGACGATTATCCGCATAACTTTTCTGACGATCTTGAGCTGCCTTCATTCGTTGCCGAATGATCTCTATACAATCCGAAGTCTGTCGAATCATCTCTGGCCCAAGTATCAGCTTTTCTCCAGTTTCCAACCAACATGTCGGAGAGTTACACGGCCTTCCATATAATGCCTCATATGGTGCCATACCAATACTCGACTGATAACTGTTATTATAAGCAAACTCCACCAAATGAAGGTGATCTTCCCATGATCCTCCGAAGTCCAAAACACATGCTCTAAGAAGATCTTCCAAAACTCGGTTGACTCTCTCAGTCTGACCATCTGTTTGAGGGTGATAAGCTGTACTCAAACACAACTCAGTTCCCAAAACTTCCTGGAAGCTCTTCCAAAATCCACTAGTGAATAATGGGTCTCGATCGCTCACTATACTCTTCGGAATACCATGGAATCGAACTATCCACTTAACATAAAGCTCAGCCAACTTCGATGCAGTCCTAGTCGATCGAACAGGAATGAACCTTGCACTCTTGGTCAAACGATCTACTATGACCCAAATCCCTTCATTCCCTGCTCTTGTCCTAGGTAGACCATCGATAAAATCCATCGACACTTGCTCCCACTTCCATGTAGGAATTTCTAGTGGCTGAAGCAATCCACTGGGCTTCTTCTGCTCAGCTTTCACCAACTGGCAGTTCATACACTTGGAAATAAAACTTCCAACATCTTTCTTCATACCTTCCCAGTAGTAGGTCCTCTTCATATCCCGATACATCTTATTACCACCTGGATGAATCGTCAACTTCGAGTGATGACTTTCCCTCAGAACTTCATCTCTCAATCCTTCTATGTCGGGAACAACCAATCGTCCTTGCTTTCGAAGCCAACCTTCCCGATCGACCTCGAATCCCTTATCCTTCTCCGGATCCAATCCGGATTCCAAATCACAGATAATCTTGACAAGCTTATCATCTCTCTTTTGGCTCTCGCCAATCTTTTCCACAAGAATAGGTCTTATCGATAAGTTTGCCAACATCTCGGGTTCCAATTCACATCTAGGCCTGAAGTCAAATCCAGCCAAATACTCGAGATTCTTCCATTCCGAAAACATGGCTCCCAACCCTGCATGTCTTCGACTCAACGCATCTGCCACTGCGTTGCCTTTTCCTGGAGTATAGGCTATACCAAAATCATAAGATGCTAAAAACTCTAGCCACCGTTGCTGTCGAAGATTCAAATCCTTTTGGGAGAACAGATACTTCAGCGACTTATGATCTGTAAATAACTCAAATCTAACTCCCAATAGATAGTGTCTCCACATCTTCAAAGCAAACACAATCGCCGCTAACTCCAAATCATGAGTCGGATAATTCCTTTCATGCGGTTTCAGTTGTCGACTTGCATACGCAACAACTTTATCCTTCTGCATTAGCACTGCTCCCAGTCCAGTACCGCATGCATCGGTGTAAACCACCATCTCATCATTCCCACTTGGAATAGTCAAAACAGGAGCACTCGTCAGTCGCTCTTTCAGGATTACGAAAGCTTGCTCACTCTTGTCATCCCATCTGAACACTTGGTTCTTCTTCGTCAATCCTGTTAATGGTGCAGCTATCTTGGAAAAGTCTTTGATAAACCGTCGATAATATCCTGCTAATCCAAGAAAACTCCTCACATCAGATGCATTCTTAGGCCTAATCCAATCCTGGATTGCTGCCACCTTAGCGGGATCAACCGCTATTCCATTTCCAGAGATAACATGGCCTAAGAACCTCACTTCCCTCTTCCAGAAGTGACACTTCGAAAACTTAGCCTTCAGCTGATGTTTCCGCAAGATTTCCAAAACAATCTTCAAGTGCGTCTTGTGCTCTTCCTCAGTTTTGGAATAAACCAAAATATCATCCACGAACACAAGCACGAACTTATTCAACTGATCTCTGAATACCCTATTCATAAGATCTACAAAATATGCTGGTGCGTTAGTCAATCCAAACGGCATTACCAGCCACTCATAAAATCCGGATGGTGTCCTAAAAGCAGTCTTCGGCACACTATCCTTTGCCACTCTCAACTGGTGAAATCCCGTTGCCAAATCCATTTGAGAAAACACCTTCGCCTCGTGGAGTTGATCAAACAAGTCATCTATTCTCGGCAACGGATACTTGTTCTTCTTAGTCACCTTATTCAGCTCACGATAATCAACACACAACCTCAACGATCCATCCGCTTTGGTTGCGAACACAACTGGTGCACCCCATTCGGACACACTACGCCGAATGAATCCTTTCTGCAAAAGGTCATCAACTTGCACCTTCAACTCTTGCTGCTCCCTAGGCGACGTCCGCCTAAGAGGCATCACAACAGGTCTGGCTCCCTCAACTAGATCGATACGAAACTCGATCTCCCTATGCGGCGGTAACCCTTTGACCTCGTCAAAGACGTCCTCAAATCCATTCACAATAGGCACCGACGACAGTCCATTCCGTGGAACAACCAGCGAATACATGAAGCTCATGAAGACGCCTTCCTCATGCTTACATCGTATCACAACCTTTCGCCCTTCCACATTTCCGACTGTCACCTCCAGCCTCTCACAATCAATCCTTGCCGCATACCTCCTAAGCCAGTCCATACCCAAAATAATTCCGAACCCCGTAAAGTTCAGAACAAAGCAATCACAGATAAACGAGCAATCATGACTCGACACAACTAGACCACGGCATAACATACACAAACAAGTCGAACCCCCAACTGGATTTGTCACAACCAATGGCCTATCAACAATATCCGGTTTCAAACCTAACCGGCCTACCAAATCATCACAAACAAAAGAATGCGACGCTCCAGTATCAAACAACACTCTAACTGGAACACCACAAATAGAAAGAGTACCTTGAACCACCACACTCTTCCCCTTCTCTTCAGCAATAGGAGCTTTTGAAGACGACGGCACAGCTCCCAAAGCATAAGCTTGCACAACCTGCCTATCTTTCCTCGTTTCTGGACAGTCCTTCTTGATATGTCCCAGCTTATCACAGTTGTGGCACTTCAACTGCACCTTTGGATTCTTGCAATCCCAGGAGAGATGACCCTTCTGTCGGCAGTTGTAGCAAGTCACTTCGCCTTTCAACTTCTTCTGGCCATCCTTACCCTTCTGCTGCTGCTGCTTCCTCCTCTTATTGCCATTCTGGTGTGGTTTAGATCCTTCCCTGGTTACAGCAACAACAGAACTTTCCTTAGGAAACAAACTCTCATGCCTAAGGGCTTTCTCCACAAGCTTCTCAAATGGATCGTCCAAATGATCCACTAACTGCCTCCCAAGATAAGCATCCAGACCAGTCACAAACTTTTCATTCTTCTGGTAGGGAGAATCAATATACGATCTGACATACTTGGACAAGGCTTCAAACTCAGAAATATACTCAAGAACGGGTCTCCCACCTTGCTTGAGCTCCACAAACCTCTTAAACAAAACAGATTTCTGAGCCGTAGAGATGAACTTGGCTTCAAATCTGACTTGGAATTGCTCCCAAGTGATCCCTTCCTCTGGAGTATCGATGGTGATGGAATTCCACCAATCAGCAGCTCTTCCCTGAAGCTGTCTTGATGCAAGCTTCCTCTTGGTTGCATCCTCAATTCCCAAGTCCCCAAAGATTCTTCGGCAAGCATCAATCCACCTCTGCACTTCAATAGTCGACTCTGTCCCCAAGAAAGCTTTTCCTCCAAGAGAAGTATAGTCCTTGCAAAGCTTAGCAAAATCCACTGGTCTTGGAGCTTGAACTTGAACTCCAACATCTACTGATGATCCTGAAGCTGGTATCCTTCTCATGATCGAAGTCATCATCGCTTCGAACATAGTTCCATAATCAACAGCTCCTTCAGTAGCACGGCCTTCCCTTGCAGTTGGTCTCCCTCTTCGACTCATCTTTAGTATCTAGAAAAAGGAATGATTAGAACACCTTAAGAAACAACTGCATAAGGAGTTCAAATCCTTCTAAGCCACTATATTATGTATAGTAATCATCCATCAAAATACAATTACGTCTCTCATACGCAGTTACGTCAGCGAGAGTTGGCTAAAATCGATTAACCAAAGCTCTGATACCAAATGTGACGACCGCCCATGACTCCCGCACCAAAACAAGAGAATAGTGCGCTGAAAGGTGTGCCAGGCAGCCATGGACGATAGTCAGGGTAAAATAAAATCGCAGAATCTCTATCGTAACTCACAGCGCATGGATAAAATACAATAGAGAAATATATATATATATAGTGAAGCCTCATAACAGAGAAATATCATCATATAAGCATCACAGTAGTTTTATACAATCATCTCAACAAATCCATACAACAAGACCTCACTACAAAACACTCAATCAAATACAGCAGCGGATCCCAGTACATATAGAAAGAAATAATATGCATAGCCTCCTGCCCGTCTTCGTCATCATCAGCGGATCACCCTAAGCACAGCACCTGCCACCTGCTACCTAGTCTGCCCATCCCAACATGGATGAACAGCCCAAGGTAATAAGAGGAGACATAAAACCTTGAGTCAGACAAAGTCTTAGTGAGCAGTAAATTAACTATCAAACATACCAAAAGAGCATAAGGGATAAAAGGAATAGGAACCAAACCATCCCACTCCACCTCTTTCTACAGTGATAGCCCCCAGACACACACTAAGGAGAAGTAAGCAAAACATAGCAGATAAGTAAGGTAAAGCAATAACCACTCGAGTCAAGGACGATGTTCTCCAAATACAAACCCCCAAGGCCTAAACCAAGATCAGATAGGTACCCAGAAAACACCGCTCTTGAGACCGAATGATGATACAACCAAACATCCATGACTCTGGCTATCACTGTTATCATTGCCTTGATTTCACCGTTAGTTGAATGACCACCTGTCAAGGGCTAATGGTAACCCCGGCTTTAGACATAACTCCGCACGTCATCATGACCCGTGCCTAAACTGAACGCATCAGCCCAGAGTACTAGCACGTCATCGTGACCCGTGCTTGGAACGTCATCGTGACCCGTTCCAACGTACCCTTGCTTGAGTATGCTAGAACCTTCAACAACGATGAGATCTTAGCCTCCTAGTCATCCTCCTTGACGACTATTTCCATACTAGCTCATGCGCCTCTCAAGCTAACCATTATCCACACCAACCCGGACCGCATCACCGAGTTATAACTTCGCACGTCGTCATGACCCGTGCTTGGAACGTCATCATGACCCGTCCCATCTCAACATATGTCTTGCCTCATCATATCATAGCAAAGTCTCTCATCTTGGAACGTCATCATGGCCCGTCCCATTTCAACATATGCCTTGCCTCATCACACCATAGCAAAGTCCCATATCAACATCATGCTTTGCCTTCTCACACCATGGCAAGATCCCACATCCTCGAATCCATTCATATGAGCTTCCACCTCCGCTTCATATGCTATAGGCAGCTTTCACCATTCAAGAGCCTTTCCACTTAGCTTTTGAATCAACTTCAACCTTCTTGTTCCAAATCAACTACAAGCTAACTTGAAACAATCAAATCAATCATACATCCAACATTCAAGCATTCAAACAAGATCTAATAAGAAATATCAACTATAATGGCAATTTCGTAAATAAATGAGAAAAATTCCAGCATGCATGATTCATAAGTTTCTAGCATAGATCTATCAAATATAAAACATGGGTTTTGTTTCTATAACTTAATAAATGAACTTGCATAGGTAAACATCTTCACAAACAATGGATCTATACTTGGATCTAAGGAAAATGCACAAAATCACTATCTACAACACTCCAACAAACCACCAATCCAATATACTCCTTTGGATCCGCGTGAGAGATAACTACCACTCACCAAATCACCCAAACGCCTCAAAAACTAATCACTCCAGATCTGGACAGCGAAGAACAAGACTTGATCCGGCAAAAATCTCGCTTCAATCGATGAAATCTAACTCGAACGGATGAAGATCTTCAGCTTTGGCTCTTGGATCTTCAATCTCGATCTTCGATCTTGGATGGATGTTAGAACTAGATTGGAATGGAGAAAAGAAGATGAAGAAATGTTGTAGTCGAGTCTTCAAAATGGCAGCACTTCGTCGCTTCAAAAAAAAAACCGGTGCCAAAAAGTGAGCCGAACCCCTCTATTTATAGGCTGGAACCACCATGAGTCGTCGCTCTTAAGTCGTCGCCGACCCAACCCCTGAGTCGCCCCCGACTCATCCCCATGCCGACTCAACACAGCCGACTTACACGACTCAACAACCCAGCGTCCTAAAACCTTACGCGACCTACGACTCACGGCTTAACCAATGAGCGACTCAACATCCGCCGACTCAACTCAGCTCCGAGTCAAACGACTCATCACACCAACATCCTAACGACTTATCTATCACTCGACTCAATACAAGTGCCGACCAAACCCCTAGCCGACTCATGGTAAACCGGTCACGACTCAAGCCCCTTTGCCGACTCAACTATGATGCCGACTCACGACTCATCCACCAAGCCGACTCAAAACAACTTATGACCTATGACTCGGCCACGACTCATCTTGCTAACCCGTTAAGTCCTAAGTCGGTCTTTCTTAAGTCGGTCACCAACCCTTAAACCGCTGTCTCGTGAGTCGGTCACCATCCTTATCTCGGCCAAACCTATAAGCCGTCCCCCCTATAAGTCGTAACTCGTGCACGACTTAACCTATAAGTCGCTGCTTCTATAAGTCGGCAACTACTATGCCGTTCTAACCCTTAACTCGGTCCATTCCCTTAAGTCGTCTACGACTTATCTATGAGTCGGTCACGACTCATCACTTGCATTCGGGTCAACTCCTAAACGACTCAAGCTAGAAGCAACACAAACAATACTATCGACCTGCAAATTCTACGATTTATCGACACGTAAAATACGGGTCGTTACACCACCAACAGAAATGTATTTGATAGAAACCAGCTTTACATCTCAAAGTGTAATGTCAGACACACATCCATACAAGTCCATTCCAGGATCGAATGAAACCGAAGGCACTTCAAAGAAGCCCTTGCAATCTGGATATTCACTAATCACGTTCGGAGTCCCCATCACAAAGGGTGATAAAATCTCTATACCAGAGAAACTCGGTGCAGAGACATTCGATATGTAATCCTTTTGCTTTCGAAAATGCCCGGTCTTCAACACCATCTTCAAATGCAATCCCATTTCGTCATATCGTTATTCAGAATGGGTTTTATGACACAAAGTCCTCTCTCGACTAATCCGAATAAAGAGTGCTTATTTTTTCAAAATAAGTGTTATATTCAGATTTCAAGTAAATCACAACAAATTTTCAATTTGATCTTTCAAACAAAAGATCCAACGCAAAGATTTGATGTGGATTTCGGATGTCCATTTGGAATCCGACCCCCGGTCACATCGAAATTCAAATGCCACTTAAAAGCCAATATTGACAGTCGGTTATTTAATTATCAATCAATATCCACAACAATGACCAAGATTTCAAATAAATTTTCCCTCGATTATTTATTTTCAAAATATCTTCGCAAGATATAATTTTAACACTTTAACCATTTGAAAACAAATTTCAAATCTCTTTTCATGTTTCAATCCTTTGAAAACAAATTTCAAATCAATTTCCTCACGTGTAATAAATTTCCAAATATTATTTATTTCCACTGAAAATTTAGCCGAGTTCGAATACTTTAAAATAATTTAAATATATACTTGGAAATATTTAAAACAAAAACTATTTTTAACACTTTATTTAAAACATTAACTATAAAATCTAATATCAATATCTCATATAAAAACTCAAGTCCAAACTAATTTTAATAGTAAATAGGGTATAACTATTAAATAACCATTTTCTAAATCAATCTCCATTAAATCTTTAAATAATCACTTCTTTAATTAGCTAAATAATATTCCCTTTAAATATTTAAAACAATTCATAAAAATAATTTCTCCAACAATATTCTTTTTAAAACCATTCTAGAACTTTTGATTTATACTTCAAAAACTACTTTGAAAATTACTCGGCTTTCCAGGGAAAATACACTTTCCATTTCAAAATTGTTCATTTAAATCATTCAATAAATCCTTCTCGATTTATTTTAAATTTACATTCCAAATCCATTAATTTCCTTCCACACTTTGAAAAATAAATCAAAATTTATTTTTAAAACAAATTTTCCCTTCCTTGTAAATACCCATTTTGAATTTAAATTTTCAAATGTCCATTGATATACGATTTTCAAATCGATTTCCAAACATTCATTTTCAACGCCAAAACAAATTTAAATTGATTTCCAATTTATTTTCAAACACCAAATCAAATTCCAAATTTATTTCTAAATTTATTTCCAAACACCAAACTAATTTTCAAATTGATTTCTAAATTTATTTCCTTTTAAAATAAATTCCTTTATGTCTTCCAAACTATTAAAATCCGAATTTTAAATAAATTCTTCAACTTTTGAATAATATTACTCAAATCCATTTCTTAAACTTTTTTTCCCCATATTTTGGAATTAATTCGATAAGATTTCAAAATCAATCTTTACCCATTTAAATTCCTTCTTTTAAAATCACCAATTCTTAAAAATGAATTTACTTAAAGTTTTCTACTTTAATTTCCAAAAAATCCTATTTTTATATTTCTGGTATCCTACGATACCAAAAATATATTCGGCTAAACTATAGCCTTCAACGATTTCAATCACAAATATAATCATACGCAGATTATAAATAAATCAACATACAACATTGAAACAAATTCAAATATTTGAGGAATCCAGTTGGATCCCACCAACCTGTTTCCCTGTATCCACAGATGTTAGCATAACAATTAAATACCAATTCCACTTCGAGGTGGAATATCGCGGTATATGGGATTGTATAAAATCATCCGGTATTATGCGGCGCATATGTTCTCATCCGCTATATAAAGCGGGAAATCAATCACTCCAAATATATATATATATATATATACTACTATATATAGTACCACATTCAAACAATCAATCAATAATTGAAATTCCAAATTTAAATTTGAGTGAGAAGATCTCACCTTTTCCTTCGTTTGCAATCCATTTCAACTTGTTTTCTTCACATTTTTTGACCTTGTACAAACATTTAACATTTTATTAATATTTGAATAATCAAAAAATCAATTACCATTTAATAGACTTATTTAATTTAAACTAATAATTAAATTTCTTAAACCCATTTTCCTTTAATAAACTAAATTAACTAATAATTTTTGTTTTAACTAATACTTTTAATTTTAAACAAATTCCTTTTTAATAAATTTATTTAACTAAAAATTTAATTTAAAACTAAATTTACTTTATTAAAATATTTTTAGTAACTTAAATAGTTTCAAATAAGTCAGTTAAACAATATATTTTATAATTTTATTTTCTACAAATTAAAACAGTAATTAACCTTACTGTTAATACTTACTGTTAATGTACTGATAAAAGAAATAAAAATCAACAAATCATTTATAATTTTTAAACCTATGTAAAGTTTTAAAATTGAATTACACTAATTCGAACAGAATCCCAAAATCACGATCTCAGCTCTACACAAGATTAGCATTCGTTCGCCAAGCTCATCACCATCGCACTGCTTGAATTGATAAGCCCATTGGCACGCACAGAATCTCAACCAATGCGACAGTCATCACAAACTCCAATTGCGATGCCCTTAATTGTCGCCCCCTTCCAGATCGTGACTATGCCAAGTCGCCTTGCTCCAGACATCCCCGCATATGTGCGCGAGCGCGCGACTTCACCAATCTTCATGCCGCGACTCCATCCATCTGCTCGACCACGTTTGAGTACGCGAAAGCTCCACATTTCGAACGAAGCCCCTCTCCGACGACGCTGCAAATCGAACTTGATCGTGACCTGCCCACGCGCTCTCGACCCTAGGGCTTTGCTTTCGATTGTCGCTACCTTAGAGTTGAAATTGAGGGCGGCACAATTTGATTTGATTTTTTTCTCTCCAAGCTCGGCCATATATTTTGATTTGGATTTTTTGAAGAGGGAAGGGAGGAAGCAATTCAATGGGTTTTAACGATTTCGATTTCCTTTTTATTTTTATGCTTCGATTTTAAAATTGAAAAGGGACACGGCCATAAATTTTGAATTGACAGTAAGTTGAAGAGGACGGGGTATATTTTTTTTAATGTTAAGTGCCTTAAATTTCTTTTCATGCTTGACTGGTGTTAGAAAGGGCACTAAGACGCCCCGTCTTTCTCTCCATAGAAAGACGCACCATCTTTTAGAAAGAAAGGGATAGAAAAGAGAAAAGATAGAGAAGAAGAAAGAAACAAAGTCAGAATCTCAACAGCGGAACAAATAAATTATATTAATCACATAAAATAGCACATAGCATACAACATCTATCGGAGTTACACAGATTATACATCACATACTAGACAGTTATAAATGCCTGTCTAGTTATTATAACTCAATACAACACAAATAAAAGACTCAGAGACCGCACAACGGAACACTATATATATCAACAAACGCGGAAGCCTCCTACTCCAATACTCCTCCAGAATTAGTCAAAGCTAACCCGAATCCCTTGGCTACTCGTAAAAATTTGAGTACCCAAGAGTTAAAAAAAGAAGATAAACTCCGGATAAGACATGGGTCTGGTGTGAGTAACAGGTTAAAGTTGCTTAACTTTGAAAAACCTTTGAAAGAAAAGGTATCACGTAATACTTCCCATACATAAACATGGGTAAGTTTTTACCTTATGCTAACCAAAACATTTGATAGAAAATCCAGTGATATTATAATAGTGTCTAGGGTTTTCAAATAAAATACAGAAATAGCTGGAATGCTTACATCTCACGTTCCAACATAGTTGGGCACAACTAAAACGTATGACTCTTATTGGAGATTGGATTCCATACAATGGTAGGGCTACTGGGGTACTGCCTGTCACAGTACGTGGCCTAGATCACAGTACCGAGGATCCACCCTAAATCCCATACAACACAAGGCCGTAACCATCCCTTACTGGACATTCCCGAACAAGACAACCTTGACAATTGTTGCACTCAACTGCCCCACACAGCCGAATATAAAGGGACTTCTAGAGGGGTAAATCTCGTCCTACTTTGGTGCTACCCCCTTAGCCTTGCTGCACCTCCCCTGTTTTAGCCATTCTCGGTTGATAAGGCTTGAGGCTACAATTACGTTTAGAGAACACATCTCTTAGAATGCTCATCATCCACCTGACGATGTTCTGAAAGCATTCAATCCATACAAGTTTGTTGCGGGTTCGAACAAAACCGAAGGCATTATCTTGTTACACTCATTTTGGGATCACCCTCAGAGTTAACGACGATAACCCTTGCACTCTGAATCTTCATCTTCACTTTAGATTGACGAACTATCGTTAATTTGGATCGATGTGGTTTTCGGATATCCAATATGGAAACCCGATCCCGATCTCATCGAAATCCAAAGCTCTATCTTTTAGGTCCAAGTTGTTTTAAGGTTAAAACAATTTGATTCAATTCATTATCAATATTCACACAGATAGATAATTCACATCTCACAAATAGATAATTCACATTATCATCACAAATAGATAATCCACATTATCATCATAATTCAACCAAACATCCATATCACACAGCATTACTTATCTCATATCTAAGATCTCAAACCATTCAAGGCAATCAATATCATCCATCCATACATAAGCAATGATTAATTAATCAAATTACAATTAATTTAAAATGAATTAAATTAATTACTTAACCTCTAATTAATTTAAAATAAATTAAATTAATTACTTCATTATATTAATCCTGCTTACTTTATCATTAACTAATTACAATCCAATTAATTAATCATTCTCTAAGTATTCATCTTAATTAATCACCCTTGATTAATCATTCTCTAATTACTTTAAGTAATTAGCCTTTAATTAGTTACACAAATTAATTATTCTTAACCAAATATAGTAATTATCCTTTTAATTACTTTCATTAATTAATTAATTATAATTAATTACATTAATTAATTACTTCATTGATTAATTATTCCTTAATTAAGCAACCCTTAATTACATCATTAATTATATTAATTAATGATCCTTAATTACTTCCTTAATTAATTATTAATCATATTTAATAATTAATCTTTAATTAATTATTGATTAATCAGCCTTGATTAATCACATTCAGTAATTAACTACCCTTAATTACTTTAGTAAATAAATTAATTACTCCTTAATTAATTACATTAATATTTCATCTTTAATTAATTATATTTATTAATCGCCGTTGATTAATCTCATTTAGTAATTAATTACCCTTAATTAATTACATCACTTAATTACCTTCAAATAAGTTTATTAATCAAATCTTAAATTAATTACACTAAGTAATTAATTATTAATTACTTTCACTAAGATTATCCTTCGTATTAATTACACAAAGTAAATAACCCAAACTACTTCCGCACTTCAATTTAATTATATCCTGTAATTACCCATCTTAATTACTTCACTAAATAAATTACTTTATAAATTACATTAAGTAATTATACTTAACCCATCCTCAAGTGATTATTTAAATTAATTAAACCAATTAATTAACTTAAACTAATCATATTAATTAACTAATTATACTGAGTAATTAATTACTTTCATTAAGTAATTATACTTAAACAATTCCATAAATGATTATCTTTAATTAATTAATATAATTAATCATCTTAAATTAATTACATTAATTAATCATTTGATAATCCTTAGTTAATGATCTTCATTAACTATTAACAATTCCTTAATTACTTTCCTTAAGTACTTAAACTTAGATTAATCATTATTAATTACAATTTAATTAATCTTTAATAATAAATTAGTTAATCTCTAATTATTTAATTAATTAAGTGATTAACTGTAACTTAACTAATTCTTAATTACTTGATTAATTATTCCTAGTCATTAATTAACAATCTAATCTTACCTAATTAATTATCATTAATTAAAAATTATTTTATCCTTTAATTAATCACTTAAACCTTAATTAATTAGTTTAATCCCTTAATTACTGAATTAATTAATCCAAATAATTAATAAATTAAAATAACTAATTACCCTTTAATTACCTTAATAATTTAACGTATTCCAAATCATTGAATCTTAATTATCTTTAAGATAAAAACATTATTCTTATTTATGATTTAATTATCATTTACAAATTCATTTGAAAACATTCTACTTTTAAATTTACTTTTAAATTTCATTTTAAACTAAGATTTAAAATGAATGCAAATTTAACTTTAAAAAAGTTTTTTTTTTAAAAAACAATTTGAAACCTTTTAAATTACATGTTAAAGAATTACTGATCTTTCAAAGAAGTTTAAAAGAGTTTTAAACCAAAATCATTTAAAAATCAAACTATTTTAAAATACACTTTAAACATTTTAAAGTTGTTGAAACAACTTAAATTTTCTTAAAACTCTATTACAAAACTAGAATACAAATTTTGATTTGAATTGATGCTTAAAATTGATTTAAAACTAGTTTAAATCTTGCTTTCAATTTTAAAATTTCATTTTTTCTAAATTTAAACACTGACAGGTTTAAATCCTATAACTTCCTTTAACCCGAGCCAGACCTCAACGACTTCGAGTCAAAACCAACTCATCTTCGAGCAAAACACTAATCGACTCGAGTAAAACTCGAGTAAAACATCACTTCTCAACTCAACTCATCAGAACTCAAATATGCACCGTGCATATGCACCGACCAACCACCCTTCTTCGATCATCCACGTTAATCCTTACAAGACGACGATCATCTCCAAAGCATAGTACAACCATCAGAACAACTGTAGCAGTTCGAAATCAAGATTGAGCCTTAAAGCCCAAATCTGGAACAACAACAAAACCTGGGACCACCTCGCCCGTGATCCTCCGACCACCAGGTCACCTGAAATTCTAGCAGCACCTTCGCCAAAACCCAATCTTGACATTCCCAAATATGGTGGCACTCGGTCCACCAGAGATGTTGCCCCGATCAAATTCGTCTAACCTATCCAAACTAGGGTTACAGCCTTAACTGATCAACCACCGTCGCCACAGACCACTGATAGCCTTCCTGATATTTTCCTCAAGTCTCCGATCACACTTCTACCTCCAGAAAGAACCATGACACCCCAGACCCTCGAGTTCAACGGAACTTCCCCACAACACCATTTCTGGTCAAACCAGAAATGCATACCTCCTCGGATCAAAAATTATGATTTTTGTGTGAAAAATCATGTTTTAATTTAAGTGTTCAACTTATATTCCTAAATCAATTATTTACATCGTTTGAACTTTTGAAAAAAACTTAAGCTTTACTGTCCTTTTTGGTTTCCAGAACCATTTCTAATTTATTAACTTAATTAAAGATTTTAAAGCCTACTTTATGATCTAACAAGCAAGTTTTGTTTAATACTTAAATCCAAACATAGATTGGATCAAGAGATAGTGCTTTTTGAATAAGTCTTGAGCTTGAAAATCCAGTAACAGAGATGATACAGAAAATAAACATATACACATATACACACATTCATATATATGCAGAAAATTTACCAAATATATCTATATATTCACACAAAAACACATACATTCCAGAACTTAACATGCAACTAGAATAAACTTAAAGCTTTTAAAAGTGTGATGTTACTCACTTGTTCAAATGAAGAACAGAGTACTTTTGATTAGAAAATAGCTTGAACTTTAAAATTTGAGTGGCTTCTTTATTTTGATTTAAAAGCTTGAGTTGCTTGAATTTGTCTTGATTTTAAACCGCAGTTGCATGCTATTGAAATTTGCAGAGATGACTTCCTTGGTTCCAGGATTTACTTGCTTTTTGAAAATCCCAGGTTTGAATGTAAACAGACTTTGATTTTGAATTTGCTTTAGACAAATTCCAGGTTTGAAGAAAATTCCTTTGAATAGGTTCCAAATTGAAGAAGAATGCACAGGCTTTGCTTTATAAACTTTCTTTAGTTTTGAAAAAGATGCAAGCTTTGATTTTGATAGTGGATTACAGGTTTGAGGAAGATGTTTACTGATTTTGATTTGCAAACTTGATTCTAGGTTTGCTTTTGAAAATGAAAATGAATTACAGGCTTTTGATTTACATTTCAGATTTGAGGAGGATGTTAACTACATATTGTATTTGAAGAATTTTGCAGGCTGAAGATTTTGTTTTCAGATTTGTTTAGAGGAAATGGTTTGAGATTTCGTCTTATTTTGAGTAAAAGATAGAAAATAAAAATGAAGAATGAGAAAACAATGAACATAGGCTAAAAATATGATTTAACAAAAATAAAAGAAAAATAAAAATTAAAAATGACACGTGCTTAACATCTTACCATTTGTCATCTTGTTTAATCTATTACTTAACACATGTCATTTATGCCCTTAGAGATTTACATTTGTAATTTAAGTAATCTCTACTTATTTTTAAATGTTAATAAAAGTTTTTAACTTACTTTATAAATTTACAAATTCTTATCTATATATTTATAAATCACTTTTAAGAGAAAACAAAACAAAACAAATTATATATATATATATATATAAGCTTATACAAATATCTTTAAAATCCAAAACATTTTAAATATCTATCTTTTGAATTTCATAACTTTAAATTCAAATTCAAATTAAGTTTTAAAATCCAATTTAAAATCAACTTATAATAACACATTTAATTCGAAAATAAAAAATCCTATATTCCTTAAAATCTATTTATATCTAATCACATTATTAATATTGTTTGAAAATAATTTATAAAAGAGATTATCTTATTATTTATTTTAAAATCATATTTATCAAGAAATATTTAAAATGAAAATAAAACAAACCTTATAAACATTTATCTTAAATATTTTAAAACTATATAGTTATTTATTTAAATAATCTTTGAAAAGTTTTATACTAAATTAATCAGAATTTCCAAATTGCCAAATATATTTTAGAATTTGAAACAAGATTTTTGTTTATTTATTTAAACCAAGCTTTTCCATTTACAATATATACAAATATATATACATTATAAATATTTAGGTTTTAAAAGATAAATTATCAATTAAACATTTATTTAAAAGAAGAAAATTAAATCAATTCAAATTTATTAACAAAGATTATCAAATCCATTTAATTATTAATATGGATTATTAAATTAATATTGCCTAAAATTCCGGGTCATCACAGGCACTACGTGTTGAATCAAAATGTTTTTTTGACTGGTCATAATTATAGAATTTAAATTCAAATTTGAATTCAAACGTCTCGAAATCGAGCTAAAAATCTCGGTTTCCTATCGAGGTGTGCCGCTAGGCGTTTATAATGTTAAACCCCTATTCCGAACGCAATAGAAAAGGTTCCAAGTCCAAATTCAATCGTATGGAGAAGATAGCTTTTTGGACTCAGTTATTTAATTAAATTTCTATATAAATTTTAGCGCATTTGCTCATCGTACGATCACACGACAACTCCGAATGCTACGGAAATTAAAATCCGATAATAATACAATATTACGGATCCAATGGAACTGGTTTCGTCGAAATCCGAGACTGTGCCTCGAAAGGCTATTTTTATGTACCGATTTAAATGATAAATTTCAAAACTAAACAAATCATTTTCAAATTCAACTCTGAAGCTTCCATTATCTTCAGTATTATCAAAATAAATTTTTCAAGCCTTTGAAATATTTTTAATCAACTTAAAATTGAAGATTCAAATTCTTACCCACTTTAATAAATTAAATTCAATAATTCAATTGTCAAATTTATAGTTATATTTGAAATTCAAGATAAACAAACATTTAAATATTTAAAATCAATTAAATATTTCAATTCCATATGTTCCAAAATTCTAGGTTGTCACAATTTAGGAATTTGAATTTTTGATTTGAATTGGAATTGAAAATTAGGGTTTTGAAATGTCTGCCACTGGGAAGAAATGGATAATTGAACAAATGATAGAAATTGTACTGGTAGAAAATGAAAATAAGAAACTGCTAGGTTTTATAACAGCCTATATATAAATAGAGATGTATAAGAACAGATGGAACAGATCAAATTAGATCGAAACGATAACAACAACCCGAAAAGCCTGTTCCATTCTCGAAACGAAAATAGGTCATCCAGTATATCGAAATATAAGTTTTCGATATTTTTAAACTCAATGGAACTAGTTTCAAATCCAAATTCAATTATATATAGAAGTAAGCTTTCAAAATCAAATTATTTTAATTAAATTTCTTTAATTGATTTCAACGCGTTTCGAGATTGCACAATCAAATGATAAGTCTGATCGCTACGAAACTTGAAATCTTATAATAATTCACTATTATGGATCCTATGAAACTAGTTTCGTCCAAACCCGAGACAGTGCCCAAAAAGGCTAATTTTGCACGTTAATTAAATGGATTATTATTTAAAATCAATTTAGTCACCTTTAAATGATAAATTAAAAGTTAGCATTTTATCATTCTTAGTTACACAGAAATTAATAATATTTTCAAAAATTAAATTTTCAAAGTAAAATCCAATATTTAAATATTACATTAATTTTAACGTCAAATTACAATAGTAATAAATCCTAGTTTATGATAATTTAAATCCCAACAGTTTCTTTTATTTTGATTTACATTCTTATTATTAAATCAACAATTCCCCTATGAAATTTACTAACATAATTTTTCTTTTGATTTCACTCGAACTCTACAGTTCACATCCTTTCTTATATTAACTACAATATTTCAATTACATTTAGTTTGATTGATTGTCAAATTAACTTCAACTGATTTAATTGCTGAGATGATAATAAATCAGTTGTTATAACTTAGTAATACATATCTATTAATTCATTTACTACAACCAATTTGAATTATATACACATTATTTCTTATTAACCTAGCATTAATTCAATCATTTAATTTAATTCCTTATTTAACTTACAATTATTACCCTTAATTGAAATTACATTAAAAATGTTGTCAGTAACATTCAAACCACATTATTAAATTATATTGTAATCAAATTTTTTCCATTTAAGTTATAAAGTTTGATTTCTTACACTATTAAATTCCAAAATCTTATTAAATTTAACAATTTTTTATTATCAAAAATACAGGTCGTTACAATCTCCCCTACTTAAAACTTTTCTTCCTCAAAAAGGAACAAGAAGGAGTCAAGAGGTTTGATATATTTTATTCAAAATAATCAATTTATAAACAATTAACTTACATATTTAAGTTTAACAGAAATTTGAAACTAACACCACTTCTACAAAAAAAATTAAGTCCTAAATTTACGAAAAATTTCGACAAAGTCACCTTTACGCGGTTTGGTCCGGAAAAATAATAATATCAATAATTATAATATATATATATATATATATATCATATTTCAATAATAAAACATCCCATACATGGGAAAACAGTAAAATATCGTTTCACAAACCGTAATCCGAAAACGTACCTATTTGTCGGCCAACAAACATTATGTATGAAACCAAAAGCAGCAGCTATTACTTCCATAAACTTGCATCTTACTTTCATAATCCAAAAGAATTAAAATTATGTAAAATGAGAAATATATTAGTTGTTTCAATTAATAATACAATAACATAACATAATAATAGTCATGTGTAACCAAAATGGTACAACCGCCATATACAAAAAAGAATTCATCATACATCGATCGCATTCAAAACAAATGTTTTGTCCAGATTTAGACACTTTTCATCGTACAAGGATGATAAACAAACTACCAAGTGTAACTTACACTCCATAGCCTTCGAAAATTACTTAATAGACTATTCATACAAACTTAAACAAATTGAAGTATCATTTTCCAAACATCCCATAAGCCAACACAATAATTTCAAATACTTTTTAAGTTTATTTTATTGGTTTCTTTTTTTTCATCATTTACTTTTCGTTTATTTTTATTCATTCTTACAATGTCATTTCTCCATTCATTTACTTATATAAAAATTTCCATTCAGTATTTGAAATCATTAATGAATCCATTATTAAAGTATTACATCCATTTCATTGCATTTTAATTCACAATTATTGTTTATATAGTTTGATTTCAATTTAATATTAATATTCGTTCATTAATCATTTCAACTTAAGATTTTTAACTTTTTAATTTACATTCATTTCTTTATACACAGTGTCATTTAATAATAAACTTATTTGTGATCCATTTTAGCATTTTCTTGAGTTTATAATCATTTTCATATATAACATTAACTTTTTACTATTCAATCAAACTATAAGTCACTTCAAAACATAACCTTAAGTTTATAATATTCTTTTAACATCTTAATTCTTTTATTTATAAACATATGTTCATTTTGAAGCATTTTTGTATTAAGCTTTTGCTTGTATAATATTTTATTACATATTCATATTAACATTTCAACTTGTTAACATTTCTGGTAAGTTTTGAATGTATTTTTAGAATGTAATTGAATGTAATACAAATTTATCCTATTTATTTTTGTTAACACAAAGGTTAAATAGTTTACATTATCTAAATTTTCCTTATCTTTTAATTTTATAAGTTACAAATCTTCAATTTCTTTACAGTTTCATTAAACACTTAGCTTCTAATTTCTTGTTTCTCATTTTAGAAGTTTCTAATTATTAAAATTTCACTTTATTTCTACAACTGAAAATCACCGATTAATAGGAATTTAAGAATTCAAATAACGTGTTCATTTCTAATCACTTAGAAATAATATATACTTATATCGTTTATATATGTCAAATCATATTTAAAAATTTAAAATTAAAATTTGTTTCAGCAAACAACAGTGTAGCAATGCTACTATAGTGATCTTTCCACTTTGAAACTCGAAAATGAAAGTCGATGATGCTGCGGTCATCACCGAAATTATTTTCCAACGATGGAAGAGCGAAGTACAGAATTTGTTTCCTTTCAAAAATTCTTTCAAAACACTTCTTTCAAGAACAGTTTGAAAATATTATGAACACATTTCTATTTGCAAATA
Organism: Allium cepa; assembly: GCA_030765085.1. Classification (NCBI taxonomy): domain Eukaryota; kingdom Viridiplantae; phylum Streptophyta; class Magnoliopsida; order Asparagales; family Amaryllidaceae; genus Allium; species Allium cepa. Next base: position 394,373,730 of record CM060938.1, on the reverse strand, counting down.
CTTCCGAATAATACTATTTTTTTTCTCAAATCTATGAAAACCAAATTCAAAACACACCGGAATTTAAATTCTAAAATTTCCAATTTATGTTAATTTATTTTTAAATATTAATTAGTGCCATATTTAAAAATTTACATTTTCTATAACATACAATAGTTAATATTTTTAAGGATCATGACCAACCAACAATAAGTGATAATAATCAAATGTTATCATTTACTAACAAAGAACACAACAAAAATTACAAAAATCAATTCGTGAAAAATTATAGATATATATATACACACACACACAAAATAATACTAGGTAAAATTATTTCGTTTACCTATTTTAAAACAATATTTTGTCGGTTCACCCTATTCAAGTATTTAGAAACCCCTATCGATGGCATTGTGCCCCATGTACTGAACAAAATTTATAAATACTCAGCAGAGCAAATTAACACAATACAAATCATTTTTTATAACACATACAAATAGTGGAAATTAGGGAGGCATCCCCATCATACTTTCATATTGTAAAGCGGGTCCCTGTCAAAGTTTCATTGTAAAGCGGGTCCCTGTTTTCTGGAAACAAAGAAAAATTATTGCTGAAATGTCAGCAACTTTTATAAATAAGTGCTGATATTTCAGCAACTTTCCCTATCAAAGTTTCATTGTAAGTCCGGTCCTTATTTTCTAGAAACAAAGAAAAATTATTGTTGAAATTTCAGCAACTTTTATAAATAAGTGTTGATATTTCAGTAACTTTCATAAACTGTGTTTACCGTGTACACAAATGTTGCTGAAATGTCAGCAACTTCTATAAATAAGTGCTGAAATATCAGCAACTTTCATACACTATGTTCACAGTGTACAGAAAAGTTGCGGAAATGTTAGCAACTTTTATGAAAAGTTGCATCATGCTCTACAATAATCGTGAATAAAAAACAGGGACCTAATTTACACTGAAATTTAATGAAGGACTTTTTGTGAATTTTGAAACTTAATAAGGACCTGTGCTAAAAGTACCCCTTACAAATACCCTCTCTCGTATATATACACTCGGACTCATTCTAGGGTACTAGTAACCCTGTTTCTAATGAGTTAACCCCAACGGGCTAAGGTATCTCTAAACCAAAGCTTTGATACCAACTATGACGACCCACCTTTTTGGATGGTTTAAATCGACAATAAACCACACATGTCTAACCCAACCCATTCAAAAGGGAGGATTGTCAATGAGGTAAATAAGAAAATAAGAGAAAAGAAAGAAAAACAAAACATAGAATCTCGTAGTGGAATCAAATAAACAGTTCATAAAGCTTTTTTATAATATACATTTGATTTGTAACGACCCAAAAATTTTAGTTATTTTATTTATTAAATTAATTGGAATTTTGTGAAATTTTAAAACAAAAAAAATTTGAAAATAAAAATTTATTATTTGGAATACGTCTATTTAAATATAGCAACTGGTAAACTTTCATCTGATAATACAGAAGTTTATTTTCTTGTGAAATTTTGTTTCAATTTAAAACGGTTAATAACAGTTGAATTTAATAGTGTTCCGAAACCTAAATATGTCAACATGAGAAAATTTATTTAGAACACTCTGAATCAGACTGCGAAATTCGGACATTTCTAACTCTGTTTGGATTTTTCCATACGGAATAACAACGTATATCGATATCCGTATCGAATTTCGATCGGATGATCCTATCACCGATATCTGTATACCGTTTTGATTGCCTCGTCATGCTGATCTCTACGGTATAGTCATTTCTGTGTTTTGAAGTTCGGTACACAGTGGAATCCACGGAGCCGGTAACCGTATCAGTACGGATCTGTGACCTTTTGTTTTTCTTTTGCGTTTCAAACCTTGGAACATGCTGTAAAAGCTAAATTAATTTGCCTTAAATTTCAGCTGAATCATAGCCCGACCGTCACATTTCATTTCAATTCTCACCTGTTCATTGTTTTGAAATTGGTAACGGTTTGCTTTAACGTCGGCTGAATATAAGGGTGATAGTTACCATTCCTTTTATATTTTTATATATATTTTGTTCCAACTGTTCAAATCTTATTATATCCAGCAGTCCTTTAAACTATAACTCCTCTCCCTTTCTCTCCTATGTCCATTCTTCCATCTAAAAAAGGAAGGTTGCCTGGAATGAGAATTTCGTCTCCTCTTCTCTCGGCCTCGCACACCAGCCCTCCTCCCTTATTAGTGCCCTCACCATAGACAAGCCACATAGCCTGACCACGTTGCCGCAGCCCCTTACCTATGCGACAACCCATCACCGTAGCCGAGCATGCACACCCACACCTTGCAGCTCCGCCATGCCTTCCAGCAAATCCACTTGTGTCGTCCAACTCAACGCACCCTCTAAGTTGCCGAACTCCAGCCTTATTTCCCCTAGCTCTCCATCGTGCGCAAGCAAACCTCCCCCTAAACTGTGCTTCATCCACCAAGGCAGCCACCTACACTTCCTCCTTCACCCTCTAACTGTGCCAAGCTCACCACGTGGCCGAATGCACTCGTCTCTGGCCGTTCACCTTCCCTAGCTCGGCCTAGCTTGGCTGCTCTCGTTAATATAAGGGGTACATATATTTTATGATTTGCTTAGATTTTTTTTATATACAAATTTTTACTATGGTTCATTATAAGTAATATTTTCTATAAGTTCTGTTTTGTTTTATATATTGTTTTTCCAGAGTTTTACATAATGATTTTAGTATACATTTTATAAAGAAATATATATAAATTTACAACTGCATATGTGTTTTAGTTATATATAACCATATATAACTATCCAATTACTATGCATCTCGATCAACTTACTCAACAGTTCAGTAATTTATAATTACCACCAAACTACAAATATACTATATTTATTGACTTTGATGAGCATTCAAACAATTTATATCATATATATATTACCCTAAAATGGTAATATAGAATTACCGAAGACTACAAACACTGCATTCAACTCCTCTGGTTAGGTGTATTTGTCACTGTTATTTGGAATTTAGCTGAACTAATATGTCCTGATTTAAGATTTAATTAACTATGATGGCAATTGGCAATTGATAATGAACAATTTAATTTTACTCCCATTGTACTGTTAAAAATCTAAACTGTTACACCTCAATTAACCCAAGAGTCTTTTGTTCAGCAAATATAATGTAAAAGATAAGCACGCATGAACGATATGTGTGCGATTTGGATTACAGTCTATATATAGCTCGTAGAATATGCAAACTAATACATACTCAGCACCACTATGTACAAAGAACGACGTCGCGTAACATAGTACACAACCCTAGCTACACATATGCGCATATATGCTCTATCCATCCTTGTTTATATAATAGTTTCGGATATATTTGTGTATATTTAGTTATAATATATATATATATATATCAATATTTGTACTTCAGCTTTATAGGATATGTTGATGTAATTAACTAATTTGTACAGTTATATATAAAGCTGAGTTGTATGTATAGGTTATTTATAGAAGACTTAAAAGTAAATTTAAGTGTGTCTAAAGTATTGTATAATTATATAAGATTTATGTATATTAGTTTACACATTTGTCCTAGTTTTATAGGTCCTATGAATCTGCATATATATGTTAGTATATGCATTTAGATATATAGTAAGATATATATATATATATATATATGATATATGAATATAATGTTTTGAATATAAGTTTATATATAGCATATGTTTTGATCTGTCTATACTAAACTAGCGTTGATTTTTGTGATAATATGTATGGGTTTGATTTAACAATGATTTGAAAGCTGTTATTTTAATATTTTCCTTGAATTGAAGTATTGAAATAAATAAATATTATAATAATGTGTATATTTTAGTTTATATCAAAACTGATTCTGATTAGTTCTCATCGATTCGCATTTTATCAGCTTTTGGTCTATCGTGCCTGTTTTCTTCATTGAATTCGTGCCATTTCAATTTTTCTCTAGATTCGTAGCCCATTTCTGTGTAAAATTTCTCTAGCCTCGAAAGGTGAGCAATCACTCACGATTAACGTTCTTTTATTTATTAAATTTGATTTCAATTGAAACGTTAATTGAAGTATGCTGCTGTTAGTTATTTACATTGCTATATATATGTGATTACCTGTATTTGTTCACCTGTGACATCTGATGTCATTATCTGTTATTTATATTTATGATATATGCATGTTATATTACTATCATATCTATTATCACTCTACAAGTTCCTTGTTAGTATAGAATACTATGGGTTGAAATGATACATATCCGAACGACATGTAGTATAGGAGAAAATCATTAAGGATTGAAATGATAGAACCAAGCAATTTTCATTGAATAGAATTTGGGAATGCGGGTTGAAATGATATATACCTGTATATATTAAATTAGGCTTGAAATGATAAATATCTGTACCACTTGACCATGGGATAGAAAGTTATATACAGACACCAATGGTCTATATATAAATATTTTGAAATGATTTTTATGGTTTGAAAGGAAATATATAGGATTTTATTTAATATTGAAATTATTTTATATATAAATAAGCTTTAATATAAAGTAAATCTGATAATAAACTTTAATTTAATAAAAGTTTGATTTAATTAATATTTAATATGTTTAAGTATTATATTGTTAAATAGATTTCAATGATTTGTATAAGTTAAGGGAGATAAAGTTGAGATGACTGGAATTGTATTTAATTAAGAATTTTATCTAATTAAATCAGTTTGAAAACTATTGAATTTGAAATTTAAAAGATATGATCGTATAACTTGATTTTGATTTAAGAAATTGAATTTCACGTTTAAATAAATTGAAGGAAATATTTAGAAAAATGTAAATTTAAGTTGTTTAAATGATATTGAATTTACTATATGGATAGTTCAAGACTAAATCCTAACGGAGTTAAACCAAGGCCTATTTCAAATTTTTAAATTTAATTTTAAATGTTGAATATTAAAAGCTTTGGAAAATATTGAAATTTAAATGGTTTATTTTGTGTTTCAAATCTGTGTTTGAAATCTATATAATTTGAAATTGTTTATTTAGAATCGGAATTGGATTGAAATTGTTGAATTGAAATTGTTGAATTGAGATTTAGTTAAATTTGAATGTGGAAGTCGAGTTGATTTTGAAGTGAATTGCAAAGTTTGAGGAAATTATAAATACTTCACTTTGTAAATTATTTTAATATATATATATACACACACACTATTTTGGAAATAGATATGTTTGAAATGGGAATGATATTTTGGTTTTGAAGTATAAATTAATTTGAAATGACCACGGTGTTATAATCACGTTTAGTTCCATGGATCCTTAGAGGATGGTTATCCCAAACATCCTTTGAGTTACTTGTATTTCAGTTGATATTTCACTTGAGTTGGATTTAGTGATATAAGAATGTTAATCCTGACTCAAGTGTTTTATTTTTTGCTTTACGCTCGGGTTAGACTGAGTAATACAGCATTTTGAGACTCATCTTTGGAATTTGGAGCTTTGTTTGGAGATCCCTCTATTGATTCAGCTTTTAGCTTTCCAGTTGATTTGTTCAGAGAGGTTGTCTGTTTGTATTGGAGACTTCACTGTATTTGAGATATTCTATTGTATTTTATTTCAAACTCTATTGTTTATGTAGTAGCTTCATGAACTACTATTTATCTATTCCGCTGCATTATTATTATATTACTCTGTATCTGTGATTCTATGATTATTTTATTTATTGTATATGTTGAGTTTTTCCAAATTTAAATTAACAATCTGATATTTTGAGCAATTCAAGTCTGGCATGTGCGGATGCAAATGTTTGAAAATATCAGGTCGTTACATGATCAACAAATTTTATAAAAAAAATCAGAGTACAAACAACATCGTACCAATAATGATGTAGCGGAATAATACTAATAATAATATACTAAACTCCATCTTCGTCCTCCAGAAATAATGTCTTCAAACACTAAAATGCTCAGGCCGACCCGAGCGTAATAAAATGACAAAACACTCGAGTCAGAACTAAAAGTTCTTATGCAAGTTAAATCAACAACAAATAAATATGAGTGTGGTAGCTTCAGAGATGTTTACGGGATTTTACATCTCCTATCCAGTGTATAATGTGTGTGCAATAACTTAAGAGATATTACGGTATTTTTCATCTCCTAAGGATCTGTTAAACTATCCATATGTAGTAAGGTACGCTATATATGTAATGTCCAATCAGTAAAGTAAATATTTTTCTTAGCGTTAAGGCTTTTCATTGATCCCCCTTAACACATTTTTAAGCAGGTAGTCTATGCAGTTCATGTAACATAACCAGTAATGTTGGTAGCCAGTGAGTCTTCTATAAGTACCATACTATAAAAAATCGTAGTGGTCTCGAATAAGGATAAAGAGTATGACAAGGCACATGAGGCAATGCTCAAGGTAGGATACTACCAATTCGGGTTGCAGGGCTGGTGGTAACACATCGTAGCTACGACTGCCCACCGCATCCCACAACCCCAAAAATCAAATCAAACCAAGGTGCACCGATCGAGCCAACATCAATACAGTACTTACCTTTAAAGTTGCTTTGCATTTTAACTTCTGTTGAAACATTGAAATCTTTGCTGAAATTTGCTTGTTGAATTTGCGTGTTGATTCCCAGTTGCGCTTGAAACCATGATTTCAGGTTGCAAATTGGATCTGAGTTGTAAAGCTTCAGATTTTCCTTTTTCTCTTTGGTTACAGATTTGATTTTATTTTTCTTTCTGATTTCAGCTTGAAAGATCTTGCATTTGATTTCTCTTTTTTTTAGTTGAAGAAAAATTTAAGAAGGTTTAGCTGAAGAGAATAAACAAACAAATCTTTTCTTTTAAACTTTAATAAAAAAAACAAAACTTTCTTTTAAAACAAAGATTGCCATTTGTTACATGAATGAATCCATGTGTTAACAAATGTCAAACCCCTTTATTATTTTGTATATAAGTGTGTTTTCCTAAGTTATTATGTTGCCAAGTGTTTTCAAGATTACATTAATTACTTGTTTAAAAATGAATTAAACCTTAATTACCATATTAGTCTAATACTCATGTTATATATATAACTATGAAATGTATCTATAACTTCATGATTTAATTTATAATTTTTTAAAACTCACTTCCTAAAGATAAGTTTTAAAAGAAGAAAGTAAACATTTATTTAAATTTTATTTAAAAGTTTTAAACTAAAGTTATTTTATCTAACATTGATATTAGCCAACATCAATACAGTACTTACCTTTTGTCCTTTCATTTTGCAGTTGACTTTTCATTGAGTATAGCCATCCATTTTCTTTCCTTAGCCGTACATGTCCTTTTCATTTCACGTAATAAAATTTTCTTTCATCTCAAAGTTTGGCCATTACAAATTTCTGAAATTATTTTGGTAAGCCATGTCTCCATCATTTTCCTATTTTCTTCTTGGTTTTCATTGTTTTTATGCCTTTACTTCTCTTATGTTGCTCAGCCATAAACCCCTCCATCACCACCGACCATCATCTCCACCTTGCATAGCAGCCATCATTAACTCCTCTGACCATGACAGGTTGTGGCACCCCTATGATGAAGACTTCTCAAAATTGCATACGTCCCCTTAAAAATTGCCTAGCCGAACCCTAAAAGCACATCCCTTCACATACTCCTCTCGGCACCCCTAAAACCACCATCACCAGCAACTTCATGACCTTTGGCCGCTGCTGCACCATTACCAGCAACTTCATGACCTTTGGCCGCTACTGCACCATCACCAGGCCTGAACCAAGCAAGGCCGAGCCACCACTTTCCATGGCCGAGCCAAGAAGTGTGACCAAAACTCCACTATGTTGCCTTGACCTTGTGTATGTTTCATGTTATCACTATAAACCCCTTCATCTCCTTACAAGCCGAGCCATATTGACCTATACCTGACCCAAACACATAGTCATCACCGAGCACTTAAACCTTATGGCCAAGCATATGAGTGGTAAAGGCAAGGTCAACTTGTTTAGTTCTAGGTTGCTTTATATTTCAAGTTGTTTAATAATATTTTGTGTTGTAATTTATGTTTGCACTTTCTTGTTTTGGTTGTTGTTACAAGATAATCATCTTGGCTCTCCACTCACTTGAATCCATAGTCGTGCTATCGTTCCTTTTGGATTTTTGTTTGTGTGTCTGGATTTGTTAATTTCAGCGTTAAAAGGTGAGTAATTCACACTTGACATTTATACTTATATAACTGTGAATTGATCGCAAGTGAATGCGTAGAAATTGTTGTTTCATGTTATACTTGCCTGTGATATAAATTATATGATGTTAAACCTATTTATAAAACCTGTCATATCATCTGTTACTGCTATGTGATGCTATATTGTTTATTGTATTCTATTATCACACTACAGGTTCCCTGTAGAATAGAATCACTATGGGTTGAAATGATACATACCCGAACGGACATTAGAATAAGGAAAAATCATTATGGGCTGAAATGATAGGCCTGAATGATTTTTTTATTTTATTTAACTTGGGATTGCGGGTTTGAAATGATAGAACCTGGATTTTTCATTGTAAATTACGGATTTATATGATATATTATCTGTATCACTTGACCTAGGTTAGAAAATATTACGCAAACACGTGGTTATTTTATTTTTCTGGAATTTTTTTAAAGTATTTTAAAAATGTAAATTTATGATATTTTAATTTAAATTGAATTAAAAATGAATTTTATAAAAGTATTAATGATTTTTCTACAAGCTAAAATGTGAAACAAATGAATGGTTGAGTTGAAATTTGAAATATAACTAAATTTTGAAATTTGTAATTCTGTTTAAAATGGAGTTTAAGTTAAGTAAATAAAATATGATAATTTGAGTTAAATTTGAATTTAAAATGACTTAATAAAGTGTTATTGATTTTTCTATGAATTAAAATGGTAAAATAAATGAATACTTAAAATGTAAATTGAAATATAACTTGACTTGGAATTGTGAATTTAGTTTAAAATAAAAGTTAAGTTAAGAAAATAAAATGGAAATTAAGTTTGTATTTTGAAATGATAATATTAAAACTTAATTATTAAGTTAATTTTTTAAAATGCAAAGAATGGAAAATTTGTATGCTTGAATCTAATAAGTGAATTATTTAAAATTTGATTTTATGTATAAATTTTACTTTATAAAAATCATAAATTAAAGGGTATTTTAAATGACCATTTTAAAGTGGGAAAATATGAAACTTTATAAGTTAAAAATGGTTTTAATTGGAATTTTACTATTCCAGAAATTGTATTGAAAATCTGGAAATTTAATTTACAGCACTTCATAAATGCTATTGTTTCTGAAGTTAACGTAAAATCTATTGTAAATGACAGCACTTTGTAAGTGCTGTGGTTGATGCAAGTGAACTAAAAGGCTAAAATTAACTAAGAGCTACTATAGCACTTGGTAAGTGCTGTGTTGCGGAATAAAAATTAAAACCTGAAATTAATAAAAGAACTACAGTAGCACTTTGTAAGTGCTGCAGTTGGCTGAAATGAGATTTTTGAATATAACTGAACTATTACAGCAGTTTTAAATACTGTCTTTGTTGAATTGAATTTTTTTCAAATGTAACTTAACGCAGCATTTTCTAAGTGCTGTGGAAAGCTGAAATTTCACTGTTTAATGTATATAAGTGAATAAATGAACTATGGAAAGGTTTAAATTTTGGGAATGTAATATTTGATTTGAAGGTATATGACTCCACTTTTTAATGGTTCAATGAATGATTTTAATTCGTAATTATAAACCATTTTGGTAATTTAACCATGGGTACATTTCTCTGTGTGCCTTGTTTTTTAGATGTACACCTTTAATTTGAGAGTGTAACTAAAGCTAAGCGATGTTGCAGCTCTGCGCTACCCTAGCCACATTAGCACTGTTATTTGCATAGTTTACTTTAATATAGGCATTTCTATGATAGCGTTTATTACAGTTTAATTTATGGTTTAAAGGATCCTTAGAGGACGGGCAATCCTAAGCATCCTCTAAGTTATTGTGCATTACTACTACAGTTCACTTGAGTTGGTTTACATTATATGAGTATGTATGTCCTGACTCGAGTGTTTTGTGCTTTACTTTACACTTGGGTCAACCTGAGTATTCACAGCTTATTAACTATTTATAATTAATGTGAATACTGTTGTTAATTAGGCTATTTATGTATTTCTTGTTTCTAATTACTAATTACTAAACTAGAAAATTCCTTTCCATATTTTATTTTATCAAAGCCATCCTTTCGAATAAGATTACTGTTAAAAATTTCCATAAATTAACAAGTGAGATTTTTGCTTTGTTTTAAATATAAGGGATTGTTTCTTTTTGTTTTATCGAAATAAATAGTATAAGCTACGGATAAGAATATCATATCTTACACATATCTTTCCCTTTTATTGTATATCCCTTATTAATTTAATGTAGTGCTTTTATACATTTAAGGAATCAGATAATTTACGAAAATTAAGGAGAATCTACTTCCAATAAATCAAAATATAGCAATTTACATTCTATAGGCAACCTAACTTACAACTCAATTATAAATACGGAATAATTTACAACATTGCCAACATCCTACAAACAAATGCTTAGGACTGATTACAAATTTCCAAATCTGGTTATATATACAATTCCTGTTTTATTCATATCTTGAAACCTTTAACCTCTCTTTCCTAGATAGTGATCCATATCTACTCCATAAAATATAAACGTAGAAATCCTCTTTCGGCTAGTATGCAGCATTTGAAATTCAAACTTGCAAAAGAATTTTCACATCACAAAAGAAAATTTTAAGCATACTTTCCAAAAGAATTTCCAACTTATAAAAACAGTTAGGGAATTGAATTCCCAGAAGCATCTAAACATCACATTTTATTTTATTCCATATATCTATTCCATTTTTATTAAGCATTTAAACAAAACCTACCAAAAATATTAGAACCCCACTTTTCAAAATAATTAAAACATTTACCGCTTTATTCTTAACCCTAAATTGAAAAGATTCTAAAATTTCTTAGTAAAATAATTTCCCTTCTCTAATATTTTTACTTCAAAGACTTACTTCTTTAAAAGTAGGGTCTTTAACCCCAAAACATTTAAAAACTCAATCATTAAACCAAACAATCAAAATTTCAAAAAGGATCACCTCATCCCAAAATGGAGCAAAAAAATTTCCTCTTCCAAAAACTATCTACATTAAAGATCCATTCCTTTAAAAGTTGGTCTATTTATTTGAAACATTCAAATACATCTTTTACAACTTTAAATTATGAAAAGTGGAGTAGACCAAGATAACTTCCATCCTATTATTTTTCTGCTATATTTTCATTACTTCCCTCTTACATTATCTCCAACTAGAATATTGTTCCTATTTTATAAGTTCCTAACCTATTCCTAACCAAATCTTTCAATATGTAATGACCCTTAATTTTCCGATAATTAAATTATTGAATAATAAGATTTTGTAATTTAATATTGGAAGAAATAAATTATGATTTATTAATAAGAAAAATAACTAGAATGTAATGTTAATAATGTTAATTTAATGAAATTGATAACTATTTTGATGCAATATCAATTAATTGGAATGATTGGACAATTATAATTGGTCATAAAGTGTAAATGGTAAATAAACCAAATGTTGTATTAAACAGTGAAATTTTATGTAATTAACTGGAATTGATTAAAATAGAATAATTAATCCGTAAATGAATTTATTAGTTTTTTTTGTTAACAATAAATATAGTGATGTGTTTGAAATCATAAGTTGTAACAACTGTTTAATTATCATTTCACTATTTAATCCGTTAAAATTTAATTGGAAATCAATTGCAATTAATCTATTCAAATACTGCAGTTAATGTGAATTAAATGATAACTGTAGAATATTAGTGTAATAAGATACAAACTCATGTTAATTTCATTAATAAGAATACAATTGATTGAATAATAAGACATAAAATCAAGTAAATGGATTTACTAGAATTTCAATTATAATTAATGGATTTATTTGCAATTGAAATTGAACTTTGTAAATAGTGAAATAATTAATGTTGAATTTTACATGGGAAATTGATTTTGAAATGATTTTTAATTTTGATATAATTAGAAATGGTAAAAATTGTTAATTATAAAAGTTGAACTAAAAAGTGATTTAATTAATTTAATAATAATTTATTTAATTAACGTCAAAATAACCATTTTGGCCACTATCTCGGATTTCGATAAAACCAGTTTCATTGGATCCGTAACAGTGAATTATTATATGATTTCAAATTACGTAGCAATCGGACTTGTCGTTTGATCGTGCGGGCTTGAAATGCACAGAAATCAATTTATTGAAATCAATTTGGAATGAGTTGGTTTTAAAACCTATCTTCTTCATACAATGGAATTAAGACTTGATACCTGTTCCATTGAGTTTAAAAATGTTAAAAATAACTATTTTGATATATGGAATGATCCATTTTTGTTTCGAGAATGAAACAGGCTTTACGGGTTGTTGTTATCGTTTCGATCCAACCCAGCCTATATATAGGCTGTTATAAACCTTAGTTGTTTCTCATTTTATTATTTCTGTACGTACATCTTCTTCCTACTTCTCAGACTTCAAAACATCAAACCTAATTTCCAAATTACAAAAACCTAATTTTTTTAAAAAAGGTTGCTCCAGGTTTACTTCGAGTCAGGAAGAGGTCCGCTTCGAGTTCCAGAGGTGACATCGCTGCAGCGACTTTGGATCTGAGAGAGTTCCATGCCAAACAAGGCGGATCTGGTCGCGCTCCGAGTTCCAGAGGTGAAAACCCTATAGCGACTTCGAATCAGGAGCCAAATGACTTGGGTCATGGGTTATTTTGGAAAAAACTCAGAGCGAACACCGGGTGATTGAGGCGGTGGACCAAAGCAAGGCTCGAAATCAAAATTTTCCAATCTTCTAACGCTAAGAACTTTTGCATGCCAGCTCGGATTCGTGCGTGGTTTTCTCCATTGCGATCGTATCGAAATTCTAGATGTTTTGGAACTGGTTTGGCTACATCCTGAGACTGTTAAATTTTGGTCTAATTCTGGATTTTAAATCAACGACAAATCGGAGATGAGTGTTTTAACCCATTCACAACTACTAAATTATCTTATGTTAGTTAAATTGAATTTATGATGTGATTAGGAATTAATTTGTTGGTGTTTGGTATATTTAAATTGTAACCGCAGTTAAATCTAACTTTTATTGAATATTATTGCCATTAATTTAATATTAAATTTCTAAATTGCCAGTAAATACCCGTTATTGATAATCAGTCATTTGTTATTGTTTATTGATTAGTTTGAATGGTGATTGTGATGAATGTTGATTGTTGATATTGGAAGACTGGATGTTATATTTTTTATATTGTTTTAACACTGCAAGTTTCCTATGGGTTGAAATGAAACATACCCAAACGATCTGATAGATTAGGGAGGGTTGAAATGATAGAATCGATCGATTTCATGCATTTGAAATTAAATTCGGGATGGCGGGTTGAAAGGATATATACCATTAAATTTAAATGTATTCATGGATTGAAATGATAAATATCTGTATCACTTGACCACATGGTAGAAAATTATATATGGACGCCTGACTGGTTAAATTAAATGATTTTAAATCCTTAAAATTTGAATTCGGTTAAATGATATTTTGAAATAAAATTTGATTTATATAAAATGAATTATCTTCGAAATCCAAGCTTTAAATGTTGAAATTGTAATTGATTTAATGAATTGTTTTAAGAATTAAAATGGAAATTTCAAAGTTGAATTTTGAAGCATAAATGAAATTTAACGAAATTTAGTTATTGAAAATGTCTGAATATAACTTTGAAATCTATTTAATTTGAAGTGGTTTAAATTGATGATTCAAACATGGATTTGAAATTGATACTGATTAAATGGTTTAAATGAGAATCTGAATTGAAAGACCAATTTTAGTTAGTTGATTTAAAAGCTGGACCTGGTCTATATGTGTTGAAATGGAGCAAATAGCTTAATTTTGATATTAATTCCATATTAATTATTTTAATATAAACTGTTTAAAGATTTTTTATTTTAAAATCCCTATTTTAAGATTTTCAAACTATTAAATTAATTTAAATCTATTTTCAACCATTTTAAACTGTTTTTAATCAATTTAAACTATTTTAATTTATTTTAATATATTTAATCTAATTTAACATATTTTAACGTTTAATCTATTTAACATCTACCTAATCTATTTTAAATCTATTTCAAATCTATTTAATCTATTTTATTTATTTAATCAATTTTAAATCTATTTAATCTATTTTTAATCTATTTAATTTATTTCAAATCTATTTAATCTATTTTAAATTCATTTAATCTATTTTAAATCTCTTTAATCGATTTTAAATCTATTTAATCTATTTTAAATCTATGCAAACTATGCTAAACTATTTATAACTATTTATAGAGTGGAAGTGGTTATATTTAAATCCTTGATTTAAAGCTAATAAAGTTAAATGATGTTATAACCGAAGTTGGGATTTAAATGACATATTTGAGAAATACGATGATTTTAAATTGAGGGTTTAACCTATTTTGGAAGTAAGAATTTTTAAGTAAATATGATATCGGAAGTGATATGATTTCAAATGTGTTTCAAAAGTGAATATGATTTTGAAAGTGAATATGATTGCGAAAGTGATATGGTTTGAATTGAATATGATATTTTGATATCAATTACGAATCATTTTGGAAATGTAAAAAAACCATCCGGTGTGAAATAAGTGTTTGGTTGTTAAAGAGACCGGGATCGGATATTGTCATACTCTCTACCAATACCGAAAACCACTTTAACAACCGTGTACGTGGTGGAGAATCCAGAATAGCGTGGGATGGTTTGGCGAACGTTCTATATGAGTTATTTACATAGCCATGACTCATGTAAGTAAACTTGATGTGACTAAAATAGGAGTCACGTTGGGCCAAGTGAGGTCGCACCTTCGATCGAACATGCTTCTTTGATACCATATTATGAGTTTGTGATTGATTTGGTGGCCACCTCTCGATTTTCATTATGGGAGTGTGTTCTGAGGTGGTCCGTAGTAGCTACTATGCGTTACCACTAGTACGGATCCGCAAAACGGTAGTTTCCTACCCTGGGCAATTCTTCGCGTGCTTTGTCACATGCCTTACCACACCTTCTATGAGTTTGTTTATCATCGTACCTATGGAGTGTCCTCTGGGTAAACCACCGGTTGGCGGAGCTTACGGTACTGTATAGATAACAGAATATATAAAATGTGTTAATGGGGATATGGGTAATGCCTTAACGCTATTTTTTTAGAAATGCGGATTACGGATCTTAAGGCTAGAATAATACTAGAGGGGGGGGGGGGTGAACAGTGTTTTGTGGATTTACTAAATATTTTTGAATCTTATGTAATTTAATCACTAACATATGCAATACACATACACAGATATAATCACAGAATCAGACACTAATGCAAATAATAAGTAAAAGCAGTAAAGGAAAGAACACGCCGGGATTTTATACCGGTTCGGAGTTACGTACATCCAGTCCCGCACAATTATACGGATTTCTTTTCAAAATAATCTCCCAGATTACACCCTCGATTTCAAGGCCATGAGGTACATCCTCCTGTATTCGAGTCCGGGACAATACCGGGCCACAAGATCACCTAATAGATTTTTGAGGCAACAATCACACCCAATTGATTTCAAGGCTTAACCGCACCTTTTACTCAACAGTTTGATTTACAAATAATCCTATAACTCTGAATAGCACTGAGATCTTATGGAGAGAGTGGAAGAGAATCAAATAAGAGATAATCAAGTTAGATTCACTTGGTATTTCGGCAGAGTATGGTTTAGGATTCTTTAGAATAAATGTGGAAGATGAAGAGGAGAGAAAATGAATGAAAATCTAGTAAAAATTCGGTTAGAACTTACTGATATTTATAGAGATCAACAGCCATATCTATTCGTGAAAGGATACGACAAATAGACACTTCTTTTGAAAATTTGAAATTTGAAAATTAACGGGCACCATGTCGACATGGAGGGTAGTAGTATGTCGACATGCTCTAGGCAAAAATGGTGATTTTGATTTTTTTATTAAAATTGGTTTCTATAATTTTTTCAAAACAATTTCTAAACTTTTATAAATATACTTGAATATAATTTAACCATATAAAAGAGTTTAGAATGTAAGTTTTAATATATAATCTTAATCTATAAAGTGATTTAAAATCTGAGTATATAAATATTTAAAAGTTAAATATTAAAATAAGAGATAGTTTAAAATCAAGGAGAATTTTGAAATCAAAATGTTAAAAATGATAAAGATAATTTTGAGGCTGAAGTATTTCAAACAGGAGAGATGTCTTTTTGAAAAGAAAGTTTTGAAAACATTTTTTAAAAACAATAGATATATTTTGAGAAACATTTTTATAAAATTAGTGGATATAATAATAGGACCACTATATGTTCCACTAGATATTGTCGTGGGTTCCATCCCATTAGGATTCCATCCCTTTAACAAGCTCAAAGTGGATTCCATTTCACGAATAAATTTTCGAATAAAGATGTAAGTCCTTTCAAGAAGTTTTAACATAATTCTAGACTCAATACTTATCTTGTACTTTGAAATCTTGAACTCTTGATATCTTGATATTCATGAGTCTTCAATCTTGATATCTTCATCTTTAAATTCATTAGTCTTGTATCTCTATACTGTACAATCTTCATTCTTCGTAACTGCATGTTTATATCCTACATATACATATATATCTAAACTATAATGTTAGTATTTATATTTTATAATAAGTCTAAGGTTGTTGTCATCAAAACCATCCTTCTCAAGGACTAACAATTTTAATACTTTACTTTACTGTAGATACTATTATAATAGCGTATTGTAACATGTATATGGATAGTTCAATGGATCCTTAAGAGATGGAAATCTCGAACTTCTCTTAAGTTATTGCACTCATGCTGACATTGGATAGGAGATGTCAAACCCCGTAAACATCTCTGAAGCCGTTACACTCATATTTACTGTCGATTTAACTTATATAAGATCTTTTAGTTCTGACTCGAGTGTTTTGTCTTTTCATTATGCTCGGGTCAGTCTGAGCTTTTCAGTGTATTGAAGACGTTATTTCTGGAGGATGAAGACAAAGATTTTGTATTATTATTATTTATTTTATTTATTCCACTACATCATGTTGTTTCGCTGCATTACTTATTTATTATTGTTGTATGTACTCTGATATGTATTGTAAAGGTGCAATCAAATGTATTTGTAAAACAGCTTCATGAACTGTTATTTGATTATTATACTTTGTCATTCCACAGTGAGATTCTATGTTTGTTTTATTTCTTTCTCTTATTTTTGTTATTTACCCCATAACACTCCTCCCTTGTGAATGGTTTGAGCTTGACATATGTGGTTTTTTGTCAAGTTAAACCGTCCAAAAATGTGGTCGTTACACAATATTACCTCTGTTCATATTTTTCCCTACTTAAATGGCTTCTACATCATTTTAATCAAGTTCCATTTTTATTTTTAAAACGAAGAATTTTAAAAGAACTTCCAAACTTTTGAAATAGAAAAAATCATCAAGTACATCTTATGCTCTTTTTTACATCTATTTTAAAAGTAAAAATCCTAGTATCGAAAATCTTTATACCGAAAACATTTTAACTCAAATTATTTTTTAAACAAAGAGTTTCAACAATGAAAAAACCACTTTTACCAAAAACCTTTTGATCGGAACTTTTAACTCCGGAACTTCTTTTTAAGTTATGATTTTCCAAATTTCCTTACGTTTTCAAAACAACAAATTTTAAATAAATCTTTTGAAAAATCCATTCAAAATATTTCAAGGAATCTTCCCAAGAAAATCTTTTTATTGAATTCTTTTCACATGAGGTTGAGTTATTAGAAACTGACTTTAATTATTCTCTCTATTGCATTTTTTTTCTTTCTGTCATCCCTTACTTCTAAATGTTTACAACTATACTACCTTGTGGTATTTAATAAGTGCCTAACATGCTTATTTACTATTTCTATAAATGTTGATTATCGATAATAAATGATTATTATTCTAACCAAACAATTTCTAAAGAAATTTACTTATTCATTCCAATCTTTTTTATTATCTTTATTTACATGTAACACCCCGTAATTGGACGTTATTTATTTCATTAGTTAGTCAATTACTTTAGGCTTCAAAAATTCAATTTTTGCAAATGGAATTTGACCACTAAACCCGCATGATTGCATTTATGGCAAAATGCTGAGCAGCTTTCATATTTGAAGTTTTGTGATCGGAGACTAAACTAAGAAGTTACGGATGAAAAGCGAATTCAGAATGGAAATAATTTGAGTAAGAAATTAGCGTTTATATTAATTATCTATGGCCCATAGGTTGACATGTGTAACTGTCCACGATTTTTGACCCTCGAAAATCGGCATCAATGCATTCACTGTATAGCATGCCAAGCAATCAAGTGCCAGAAATACCAGATCATTAGGGGTGAAGTAGAAAAGGATAGAAGAAAAAAGAAAACAACAACACTGAATCTAACAATCGTAGCAGAAAGAAATATAATATATAATAACAAATTTTTATACAAAAGAAAACTGTAACTGTTAATATACATGCAACCATCAGAGTACAATAATCAACAAATCAATCTGAACAGTTATAATAACTTTTACTCATAAGTACTGACTATATGACCCGAACACAAAATGGAATATAATCGAGTACGTATAATACCCTGAGAATCCTCTTACTCGTCTCTCAAGCTCCATAGCATTCTAACTTGAATCTATATTACTCGGTCTAACCCGAGTATTATAATAAAATAACACCCGAGTAAGTTTGGAAAACCAACATGGGAAAAAACACTCAATTTTAATTATTACCTTTATCAAAATCCTTTGAAATCAAAGGTATCTCGTAAGACCACGCCATACATAAAAACGATGGGTTTTTACCTTACGATAACCAAAATATTTTATATCAACATCATCTGATATTATAATAGTGTCTATAGAAAGTAAATTTGAAAATAACTGAAATTCTAGCATCTCACGTTTCAGCATAGTTGGATATAATCGAAACCATACGGGATCGTAGTGGATATTGGATTCCATATAATGACTGGGCTATTGGGGTACCACCCGCCACAGTACCCCTCTAGAAAAATGTATCGAGGACCTCGGCTGGATCCCTTGCCAACATAAGATCGGCCTACCCCTGATCTGCATAGTATCGAATATGTTATCACCCCAGGTGTTCCCACCCTAATCGAGCGCTCTCTTTTCCATGCACAACCATATCATAATTATAATATATATTCGAGGGTATCTAGAAAAGTGATAACATAACCTACTTGGGTGCGACCCACTTAGCCCTGCTGCATCTCCCCTATTTTAGTCATTCCCGGATAATGAGGTTTGAAGCTACATTTTACCTTTAGAATAGCATTCATACTTGGAATGCTAACACTGCCTTCCAAGCAATGATGCAATGATAGCATTCATCCATACAAGTTGTTCTGGGTCTGAACAAACCGAATCTTCAAAATCACCGTCCTCACTATCTTCACGATGTCACAATTCGTAACGCACAAATAGGATCGAAGTGGTTTTCGGATTATTAGATAAGATCTCAGTCTCCTCGAAACTATCAACGAATTTGGCCAGATTTGACAGTTGGTTATTTAACTATCAAATAACACACTTAAGTAGTCACTAGGCCCATTTATTTAATCTCCTCAAACATTCATTTCAAATATCTTTACACAGATATGTATATATATTCAAATCTCTTTAATATTCCAATGTTTGAAAACGAATTCAAATCCTTATATTCTTAACGGGATATTTTCAAACTGTATTAACACTTAGAAATATTTCCGTAAAACCTTCCCACTGTCCAAACATTCCCAAATTATTTATTCCAATACTTAGAAAAATATTTATAAATATATTTACCCCAAAAATACTTACTCCTCAAAATATTTGTATCTTATCTATTTTATAGGTATATTCACAAACGAGGAAATCTTCCTTTTATTCCAAGTTCATAAACCATTTACACCCTTTTGTAAAGTCACAACTCACTTTAGTTCATTTCCTAATCTACGTAATTTCCGAAATCCCTTCTACCATTTCCAAAAATCAATTTTTCTTATTTAAAATCTCATTCACCAATTTATAACTTCTTTTACGGATTCAAATTCATTTTTCGAAGTTCACTTATCCAACATTTCGGAAATTCCTTAAGTTCCAAAATTCCGTTATAAGATTTCTCTTATAAAATCATATCATTAAATAAACTCCGCTTACAAATCTTGAGAGAATTTATAATTAAATTCCAATTACTTCCAAAACACTATATATAATAAATATTTATAAATAATAATGTTTTATTTTTAAAACATGTTTAAGTAGTTATTTAAAGTATCCAAAAAAACTTTAAATGAACACCGATAACTCATTTCCAATTCATTTTTTAAATAAAATAAATTGATTTACAAAGCGTATAATAAAAATTAGAATTTTATTTCAATTAATATTAGGTATTTGAAAAATTCACTTTCGATGTATTTTAATACTAACAAGCTTTAAATTACATTGTTTTATAAATAAAATTTCCCTTTTTAAACAAAACTTAACTTTAAAATTTCAATAACCAGTTTCAATCTACAAATCCCTTTCGAATCACAACACATCGATTTCATCCCAATTCTCCAACCATTTCACTTTTCAAAAATAGTATCCACTATTTTTCCCAAACCGATTTCAATATCTTGATATAAATTCATGCTATGTATTTATATCTGAGTTCATCAACTGATATCATCTTCCCTTATCTATAAACATCGTTTATAAATTTATAAACCCTTTTTGAGTATCACTTATTTATAAAAATTTATCTCCTTTATAAAATTCCATTTTATAAATCCATTTCTTTTAAAAATTTATTTATTTTACAAATCCATTTTAAATACTTTAACTCCTTTTCCATATTTTTTCAGAAATATCATTTTAAAATCCATTGTTTAAAATCCTCTATATAAATTATTTTAAAACCTCTATTTAAAATATTTTTTTTGAATAGTTGAGTACAACCCAAAATCAATTATTGTTTTATCCAAATCAATTTCTTTTAAAATAATCCAAATTTCGATATAAATATTTTTATACTCAAAATCTACCTTTAAATTACTTCAAATTCCAAAAATAATATTTATGGTATTTCCAATACCAAAATTTAAGCCAGTGCCACTATAGCATCCAATGATTCAAATCACCACATAATCTATATCATATTATTCACACAGATCATATATCACTATATGAAATTAAAATAAATATACTTGAGGAATCCAGTTGGATTCCTCCAACCCGTTTCCCTGCATCCACAGATGTTAGATAACATAAAATACAAATCTTGCTTCGAGGTAGGATATCGCGGTAATATAGGGTCATTCGCTATTATGCGAGACGCATAATGTCTCATCCTTTCCAATAGGCGAGAATAATATCCAACTGCTAATATATGTACTACTATATTTATAACATCCAATTAATAATAATAATAATTATCAGTTCATCGAGTCAATCAATAAATGATTTTTAATGTTTCCAATTAAAATTTTCTATCCAAATGTGTGAGATTTACCTTGATTTTTATTTTTTCTAATCGTTCCAAATCAAATCCAATGCATAGAATATGTTCATATAATCCAAACAAAATTTGTTTCATAATTTTTGGACCTCGTACAAGCAATTTATGAAATTTTATAAGATTCAATTTATCATAAATAATTAATTTACTAATAAATTAATTTAAGTCAGTTAATTACCTAACTAACTTCCTCTCTCATGTGCATCTTCCTACAAGCATATGGAAGAGAAACCCATGCCTTCACCCACCCCATGCAAGCACACGACAGTCGTAGTCATCACAACCATCGCCATTGTCTTCAATACATCGCTCTTAGGCCAAACACGATTACCTCCCCCTTACCATGACAAATTGCCTACAGCCATGCGTGACCATTCCTCGACCAAAATGCACGAATACCAATCGACCATTGCTCGACCTCTACCGTTGGCACCCCCTCGTCTTCACGCCGCCAATGTCTCAGCCGAGTCGCAACCACTAGTCGCTCACCCAAAGTCAACGCGACAGCCTCCCCATTCGAACATAAGACCAAAACCCTAACACGACTCAAACTTCCAACACGAACTGCCGCAATAGCACGTGTGTGCTCCGTCTCTTCGATCACGCTCGAACCTCTAGCCGCCTTGCCTTTTCCCTACGCGTGCGATTGGGTTTGCCCTCTCTTTTTTAAAATATTTAAGATCGATTCGTGAATTCACAGAAGAGGAAAAAGTTAGGTTATGAAATTTAAAAAAAAAAGAAATGGCGCATGCAGATCTATAGGGTTGCTCGGGTTCGAGTAGGTCAGTAGGGTAGGTCGGTTGAGAACTGGATTTTTGATTTTATATATATATATAATATTAAAAATATCTCGGATCACTAGTGAGGCATGTCTCTTGGCGTTCCAAACGTTATACCGCTATTCCAAACCTAATAGAATAAGTTTCGAAACCTAATTCGATCGTATGCGGAATATAGATTTTTAAATCGACTATTTATATTAAATTTAATTGAATTATTTCTAGGTGTTTTCAGGTCGTACGACCAAACGATGAATCCAAATATTAAGAAATTTGAAATTCGATAATAATACACTATTACGGATCCAATGGAACTGCTTTCGTCGAATTCTGAGACTGTACCTTGGCTCGCTATTTTAATGCGTAATCGACAATTTTCAAAATTGACGAAATAACTTGAAATATCGGTTTTAAAGACTTATTAACTCAATTCTAATTCAAAAAGAATTTATACTCACATTAGAAATCATTTTGATTCAAATTCAACTCAAATTTCAATTATTCTCCATTTCCATATTACAATGGATATCTATAATTGAAATTTAATTTCATTCTATAAATTTCAACCAAAACTTTCATAATCAAAATCAATTTATATTCCAAACTCAATATTTAAAACCATTTAAATATTCAAAATTAAATGTCGTAAAATACGGGTCGTTACTACCTGCATATTGGAGTGGTCAACCAAGGGCGGTCGACTCCTAGGAAAGGGAAGGTTGATCGCTTCATGTATGGTGGTTAGGGTTGGCCTTGGCCCAATGGTCCGGATTTAATATATTTTGATCTAACGGTTCTTGTTGATTCTAGCACCTATAAATCCAGGCCTAACCCTCCCATCTCTTCTCATATTTTCTGAAGGCAGTAGTGAAGCTCTTCCGTTTCTTATTTTCCATTTTCTTTCTAAATTAAAAAATAATATACTTATATCTATATTCATACAAATTGAAGAAGAATAAAAATCTAATAAAATGAGAGAAAAGAGAATTAACTAAACACATATTTGAGGTAATTTATATATATTTATATATTTGTATCTATTTTCTCTTTCAATCCCAAATCTCTTCTAAGATTTGTAATTCTAATGTATGTATATACTCATTATATATATATATATATTGGATTAAAAAGGATTTTAAGAATTTAAGGTTCTACTTTGGATCTAGAGATTTAGATCGCTTTTAAAAGGGTGAGTGGAAAATTTTATATATCGTTTATGATTTTAAATATATTCCATTGGCATACGTTTGATTTTTATGCCTAAATCGATTTGATTTGTGAATTGTTGGCTTAAGTTAGTGTAGAAAACTACTGTCTGCGTATTTTTGTTTAGATATAATTCAAAATAGGTTTACACCTAGATCGAAAATTAGTCCTAAAGATTTTAGAATTTGAATGTTGTATATTTTTATTCTAGATCTTTACTTGGATGTAAAATAGGATTTTTGGATTGTTGTCCGAATTAAGTTGTAGATGTTCCATAGTTTAATTTGTGGGAAGAAAATCCATCTGATTTTTATGGATTTTTTTTACTTTTCCACTTTTGATTCAAAAAGGTGACACTTGATTTAACAAGGAAAAAACTAAAAGGGAAGAGATGCGCAAAGTATAGATTTATTCTTTGTAGTTTACAATTTTGTTCCAAATAAAATAAATTATCCATTTCTTGTAATTTTAATTGTATTAAATCCATCATTTTTGTGTTAAACTAATTTATGGAAATCATAGTAGAAGATCTTCCTAAGGAATTGATTCTAGCAAATTAAATAAGGAAAGTATATTCTAGTCATATATTTATGACTAGAATATATTTGGTTAAGAATAGGTAGTTTTATTAGGAAGTTTATACGTACTTATTACGTTAATAAAGAAGAACAACATTTATTCATACGTTATTTATGTGTAACGTTCGTTAGTTATTGTTATATTTAGGGAAACGAATAGATAGAAATAGGAAAATGTAGTAATTTCTATTAATGGGCAATAAATTAGGAATTTCCAATAATTAATAGGAAATAAAATATTGTAACCCCAATCAATGGGCAATTAATGGGAAATAATGGATATGATTAGATTAGGGGTAACAATTGGTTAATTAAAGACCATAACTTCAATTAATGGGCAATTAATGGAAATGAATTTGTGACGTATAATTAATAAGGAAAAATAGATAAAAAGGGACTGATAAAAATGGAATAGATATAAAAGGTTGCTAATTTAAATTAGTAATCATGCATAACTATCTTAGAAATTATCCGTTAGGATTTATGGACAAAGTGACATTTATGAGCATTAAAAGGGAATTTATGGGTAGATAAGTATTTAAGGTAAATCTTATTGCCTTGAATAAAAAGGGATGGTAAGATAAGTCCAATGTATACCAAAGATAATATAATAAAAGACTTGGGATGGTTAATTGGACTTAGTAGGTTAGTGATGAGAGGTATGTAGAGTCAACCGATGCAAAACTGCCTTTCACTTCGAGACCAGATGTCAGATGCACTTACTACTGATGTGAGATATCACTAATCATAGGACCCACGACGATGTGAGATATTGGGCATGCCTTCTTAATTGAAAAGTACTAAATGGTTCAAACTTGGAATTGGAAGCGTTGAGGGAATTCTTCGTAAGGGTTCGCTTTAGGTTTTAGGTATTAAGTGGTCGTAGGGTCCACGTCTCTCCTAAAAGGAAGTATTAAGTAACCTAGTGAGATTCCAAATAAATAAGGATATCTCTAAAAAGGTTTACTTCAGTGTCAATATATTAAGTGGCTATTTTGGGGCTTGCCACCCTATCGAAAGTAGTAAACTAATGAGATTCCATATTTCTAATTAAGAGTGATAGTGGATATCTTGGAAAGGGTTTGACGTTTGGGTTTGAGGAATTAATTGACCGATCCAGGGTTCGTCTCTCTCCTAAAAAGAAGTATTAAGTAACCTAGTGAGATTTCAAGCAATGCAGCTAGATAGTACTAGTGAGAAGGCTGCTTTGGGGTTAGGTATTAATTCATAAAGGTGTATGTATAAATAGGTGTTAAATGATCAGGGGTATTCCTAGTCCTTATTAATAAGGTACTGAGCAGCTTGGGTACAGTCTCTCACATTGCTAAGTCCATAACAACTATAGTACCAATGAGGAGTCCGCCTGGGGATATGTATTAAGTGATTCGGGACATGCCTAGAATATAGGAATTAAATGGTTAGAAGTACATCTAGTCCTTTCAGAGGTATTAAACGGATTAGGTATTGTATCATACATAGCTACGATTTTATTGGTGATATGCGTGGTAATAGTTGGACATTGAATGTCAGAAGCCTTAAATAGTGGTTAGAGGCCCTTGTTGCTAGGACCCAACAAACATTGACAACATTGCTAGAAAACCACCTTGAAATAGGTCTTAAATGATGAGACCTACCTCGATTGAGGTCTTAAATGGAAGAGTGTGCCTATTTCTCTTTTAAAAGTATTATGTAGCGATTATAGATTCCCGCTTCATATTTGGAAGTATTAAATGGCAAATGAGTTTAGAAGTATTAGGTGATTGATAAGGCTTCGTCGGTATTTTGCACCTTGGGGATGGGTAGGTAAGTTATCATATGTGCAATGCAAGGTTAGATAAGAATTATTAACCTTAACATACATAACAATTAAATGGAAATCAATCGGTATAAATTTATGTTATGGACAGTTTATAGATTTTCCAATCACCAAAATGTTGTTCCGACCCTCTCTTCATTACAACCCACAGGATAAATTTAAAGGAACAGGTCATTAGAGCTGGGCATGTTTGGTTGTTGGAGAAGTCCTCTTTTATCTCATACTCGATGTTGATGTGACAATCTGTTGTCCAAGAAAAACCATTAATTCCAAGGTAGTAGTCATAATCAGTATTCTTATCCTCTTATTGTTTCTGATGTGAGTTTAGATTTCAATTCAATCTCTGATATTGCTCAAGCTTATTTGCAAGTAGCAAATCCAACGATCTATGTTTTGATGGACTTTAGTTTCGATTTTTGTCAACATTTAGGCCCATTAAAATATGGGTTGTTACATTTGGTATCACAGCTTAGGTTAGTAGATCAAAGGAATTAGGATAAATTGAGAGAACTTATTCGTACTTTCTTATCTAGTAATACTATATTTCTATGCTAGATTCTAAGAATTCTGACTATAGGAATAGTTGTAATTCCACTCCGAGGGAATGCGCAAAGAAACTATGGGTTGCAAATACCTTAGATTTAAGATTTTCACGTCGACTCCGAAGTACCTCATGGAGTGTTAGCGATGCCTAAAGCACTGTTAATAAAGAGCACGAGTGCGACATACGGCAGAATCCTGAACATTGGAGGTGTTCGACTTGATGGTTGAAATTCTAGCTACCTTGTGATTTTGGATTTTGTTGAAGAGTTCCAGTCGGACACACAAATTTGTTTCAGATAGGCAGGGTTTTAGAGTACATATGTCTCTAAATGCAAGTTTTTGCTAGGGTGCATTCATTAATCACTTCTTTGATGGCAAAATGGAATTTTATTTGGATAATTAATGTCAATTCCTTAGCCTAGAACCGGTGAGAGAATTTTTATAACGTATATTCTGGAAATGCATTAGATTTTGGAGAAATACTTAAATATTAATATATATATATATATATATATATATCGGTAAAGGATTGATTTTTATTTTTGGCGAATATAAGTCTGATTTTTAAAATAAATTTTGGTATGAAATGGTTTTTATTATTTTGAAACAAGTACAATGGAGCATATAGTTAGCTCGGTAATTTTTTGGTTTATAAATCGAGGTTTTTAGATTTTCTCTCTTTAAGGTACAAACAAAATAAAATTAGCAATCAATTTTATTGGGATATGTGGTTTGCAGTGTTGTTGTACCACGAGCTAATGAAACAAATATTTCCATGCGAAGTAGACTGGAAATAGTTGTTAAAGTATTTGGGTTTTTGGAATTGTTGTTGGTAGCAGCAGTATTTTTGGAACTACTGTGAATTGCTGTAGCATGGTCGGGATTAGGACGTAGGCTTTGACACCACTGTGATGTTGACAAGAATTTTTCGAATCGTGTCGAATCGAAAGAGACAGCACGAAACGATAATTATTATTTAATCTGACCATAATTTGGTCTAGGTTTAATTAATGCACATTGCACATCTAGTGGTTAACCGCCTACCGGTAAATCTATAGTGGTGTTGTAATAGCCCGAAAATTTTTAAAGGTTTTATTTATTAAATTAATTGAAATTTTACGAAATTTTAAACAATAATATTTGAAAATAAAATTTTAATATTTGGAATACGTCTATTTTAACATAGCAACTGGTAAATTTTCATCAGATAATATGAATGTTTATTTCATTGTGAAATTTTAATTCAATTTAAATCAGTTAATATTTGATGATAATAAATGTTTTTCAAAAACCTTAATATTTCTTAGAAAAATTCTAAATCATCTTCTGAGCAAGACGTCATATTTCGTTTCTTCAAATTTGGACTGTTATTGCTCTGTCGATCTTATTTTTCGACGAAATAGCAAAATTTCCGTTCCGATATCACTTTTTGCTCGGATGATCATACCATTGATATCTGTATATCGTTTTGATTGCTTGTTGTGCTGATATCTACGGTATATTCTATTCTGTGTTTTGAAGCTCGGTGCGAAACGGAATCCATGTAAACGGTAACCGTATCGGGGCCGGTTTTATGCTCTTTGGTTTTTGTGACCTTTGAATTCTTAGTCTATTCGACTTTGCATTATATAATGGAGCGACCATTTAATTTATTTACTGACTTTTGCATACGTTGGGTTCAAAATTTCGTTGTTTCATTTTTCAACTCTTGCGGAAAATGTTTGTTTTGAAAACTATTATTTTTATGTGCTACTTTTCTTTTCCAAAGCCTGTTCATTTTCTCTACCAACTTACCTTGCCATTCTTTATTCGTGTATATAATAATTTCTCTGCACCTCGTTTCCTCTTCACTCCCTCTCTTTTTCTCGTCTCTTTTTCGTCCGCACCCACCAAGCTCTGACGCCGAGCAGTTCACCACCACCTCCAATCTTCTGCCCACATCACCGATTTCCTCTCTCATGCCGTGATACCTCAAATCTCCTCGTGCATGCACAATTCCACGCAATCTCCCCTCCGCCTAAGCCGGCCCACGCAAGCTGACCAGAGGCCAACCGAACCTCTTCCTCTCTTCTCTCTAGGTTTTAAAAGGGCAAGGTATATATATTATAATATATGTTGATATTATATAATATCAGAAGTATAAAAAAAAGGCTGTACATGTTAATGTATATGCATAGAATCAGGTGTTCTATCTACTCAGATATGGTTTATTGTTTTATAGCTTATGTTCACTAAGCGACGTGTTTATATAAGTAGAGCATATATTTAAATTTAAAGTAAAGATTACCTATTATATAAGGAAGTATTGGTTTTATATAGCTTTTATATATGGTATGCATATAAATAGCACTGTACATATATGCTCTATTATATATTTAAGTTTGTTTACTCTATTTTTTGAAGATATATTAGTATGTATTTACTTTATTGATTATGTAGATAGTAGGTCACTTGAGTTCAAAATATTATGTAGTTATTATATTAGCTTATATGAGTAAATGGTTTTGTTTATGTAAAATATTCAAATTTTAAGGTCTGTACATATGTTTTACAGTTTTCGGCTTTATATATATATATATATATATATATATATATATTAGGCAATAGTACAGGTCTATATTAGTACTATATATATGTTGTATATATATGTAGATATATGTGTAATGTATTTAGAGTTTTACATATTTTGGTATCAAGCTATGTTTTAAAGTAACTGCTGTGAAGTATGTATATATATATATATTTATAATAACTCCAAATATTTTGGAAATTTCAGATTTCAAGTACAAAGTTTGAGTTCAAAGACTATATATGTGTAAGCTTTCTCGTTTTTAATAAGTATAAATATAATTATTTATTTCAAAATATTATAAGTTATATTGCATTATTCGATTTGCGTATACAGAGTTTGTATATTAAGATTGTAGCTTATATATTTTTACATCGTTGATGGGTCTGCATGCCTTTTTTTTTTATTTATTTTTTTAGTATTTTATATATACGTCATTTTAAGATGTGTGATGGTTTACAACATTACATATACACAGGTTTTGTTAAATATAGGTTGTTATATGTATAGGTTAAAGTATAAATGAATTTAGAGCATTTAAGTATAAATGAGTTGGTTATATATAGGTTAAAGTATTAATATTTATGTTGTTATATGTATAGGCATGTGGGTAGATTCTTGCTGTGCTCCTAAAATCTTTGGTATATGTATACAATATTTTTATGTAAAGAAGTAAAAAAAATAAAGTAATAATAGTTTACACATAATGTGCAGCTACTATGTAAGCTATATAACATTTATGTAGATTTTAAATTTCTATAATGATTTTATGATCTGTCTGGGTTTGGAAACTGTATATCTATATATATTTTCAAAATGAATAAATAATATATGCAAGTATGTTGCATTTTTATTAGTATATATACATGTGTATTTATTTCAAATTATATTGTATGATATATGTTTTATTTTATATGTTTTAATTAAAAACAATGATTTTAAATACACATATATTTAATTTAATATATGCTAAAATTTGAAATATGATTTGATATATATATATATATATATATATATATGTAGTTATATATGTAAATTCACTTATACCAATTCCCTCCATCGATATAGTGCTGATCTGATTCGTCTATTCCTATTTATCAGCTTTGTTCGTTGATTCGTGCCAATCTAGTTTCGCTTAGGAATTCATGTTTGGATGCACAACTAGCTTCCATTCCCGCCCATTCCTCTAGCCTCGAAAGATGAGCAATTACTCACGATTAACGTTCTTTTATTTATTAAATTTAATTTCAATTGAAACGACAATTGAAATATGCTGTTGTAAGTTATTTAAATTGTTATATATGTTATTATCTGTAACTGTTCACCAGTGGGATATGATACTATATCCTGTTGTTTATATTTGATGATATATGCCTGTTATTATATTTATATTATCGGTTATCACTCTACAAGTTCCCTGTTAGTATAGGATTCACTATGGGTTGAAATGATACATACTTAAATGGGCTTTAGAATAGGAGAAAATCGTTACGGGCTGAAATGATAAACCCAAGCGATTTTCATTTGAATTGAATTTGGGATTACGGGTTGAAATGATATCCACCTGTATATATTTAATGTACGGATTGAAATGATAAATATCTGTATTACTTGACCATAGGATAGGAGATTATATACAGACTTCGTTGGTCCATAAATAAATATTTTTATATAATTCTATGGTTTTGGAAAGAAATATATGGTTTTAATAAATATTGATTCTTAAGACATTATATATAAACGAAAATTTTATATATAGATTTAATAATAATATTTAATTTAATTAAGATTGATTTAATACATATAATATGTTAAGTATTTATGTAAATCTATATTTCAAAATAGATTGTTCCAATAATTTGAATAAGTTAAGGTTGGGAAGATAAATTTGGATTTAGCTGAAATGGTATTAAATTAAGAATTTTATTTAGTCAAATCGATTTAAAACTATTTAATGTGAAATTTAAAGATATGATTTTATAACTGGATGTTTGATTTAAGCGATTTAATGAATATTTCACGTTTAAATAATTTAAAGGAAATATTTCGGAAAATGTAATTTAAGGTCACTTAAATGATACTGAATTTAATGAGAGAATATTTCAAGACTAAATAATAATGACGTTAAATCGATATCTATATGAAACGATTCAATTTAACTTTGAAATGTGGAATATCAAAGCTTTGAAATATACTGGAATTTAAATGGTTTATTTGTGATTAAGATCTATATTTTAAATCAATAAAATTTGAATTTGTTATTTAGAAAAACTGAATTGAATGGAAATTGATAAATCGAGATTGAATTTGATTTGAATGGGAAAGTCGAGTTGATTTTTGAAGCGATTTGTGAAATCTGAGGAAATTGAAAATGCTTTCTTTTTAAATTATCTAATATATATATACTATTTTGGGAAATAGATATATTTGAAATGAAAAATGATATTTTTAGTTGTGAAGTATAAATTAATTTGAAATGACCATTGTGTTATAATGTATATTCCTACATTGTAGATAGTTCAACGGATCCTTAGAGCATGGTTATCCCAAGCTTCATTTAAGTTACTTGTATTTCGGTTGTTATTTCACTTGGGTTGGATTTATTGATATAAGAATATTAATCCTGAGTCGAGCGTTTTGTGTTTTGCTTTACGCTTGGGTCAGACCAAGTAATATAGCATTTGAGACTGACCTTCGGATTTTGGAGCTTCGTTTGGATATCCAACTACCGATTCAGCTTTCAGCTTTTCCAGTCGATTTGTTCAGAGAGGTCATTTGTTTGTACTGGAGACTTCACTGTACTTGATATATCCTGTTGTATTTTATTTCTAACTCTGATGTTTATATAGTAGCTTCATGAACTACTAGTTATCTATTGCGCTGCATTATATTATTCTGTGACTGTGATTCTGTGATCGATTTATTTACTGTATATACTGAGTTTTGCCAAATATTATATTACAATTCGATATTTTGAGCAATTCAAGTCCGACGTTTGTGGATGCGAATGGTTGAAAATATCGAGTCGTTATAGTTGGTATCAGAGCTTTGGCTCTAGGTAAAACTTAGCATATATTGTAAATTAATTTATATAATCACCTTCGTTCGAGCTTGAATCTCTTCCTCTTTGACTCGGTTTCATTTGAATTTTGGAACGTTTCCCTTCAGTTCGAAAATCTATAATTTTCTCGCCCTAATCGTATTCTTTTGATTTTGGAGCATCCTATAGCTCCACTGAATGATTTGTAAAGGGGTGAAACTCCTTTACAATTGGCATTGATTCACTAGATTTTTCTATACCTTCGGTTTTAGATGATGTTATCTCTTGTTGTGGCGAATTCTATCTCTGGCAATCGAATGTTGATTTGCCTCAGAATTCTGCTTCGATCTTATTTTGAAATCACGGTTGACCGGCTAAGGTCGCCTGCGATTTGTATAAGTGTATCCATCTTCTATTTTGTAAGTTTCGAATCAGGATTCTGTTTAATTAGATCCCCTCTAATTTGAATCTCTATCTTTGTTTTGAAAGCTATTCTTGAATCATCCCTTGGAAAATCGGGTTTGTTTGTATTTTAGAAATTGTTTTATATACCGAAATTATTAATTTTGATAAGTATGATTATATTCTATATAAAAGTGAAAATATTTCCAAAAAGGATTATATACCTTTTAAACGAGAATTTGAAGTTTCAAAAGGATTTCAAATTTTGAAATTATATAAGAAATTGGTTTATATAAAAAAATGATTTATAACTGAAGGATTTTAAATTGGAAATTCAAGGAGTTGAATTCCTGTGTTTTAAAATTGGATTTAGGATTTTGAAAATAAATAATAATACGAATTTGAAAGTATTCTCTGAATAAGAAATGTTTCAAATGACTCAAATGTGTTCCAATGATTTCAAAGAAATTTCAAAGAAGTTTTCAAGAAATAAAAGTCCAGAATTCACTTGTGTCGTTGGAAAATAATTTCGATGATGAGTGCACGCATCATCGACATTATTTTTCAAGTTTCAGAGTGGGGGAGAGGCCACCCTAGTAGCTTTGCTATGCGAATGATGTTGTGAAACAGATTTTGATTTCAAATTCCGAAGTATGATTTGATATTCGAAAGATATATGTATATATATTTGAAATGATTTAAAGTAAGTCGTTATTCAGTCCTCGAGTTTCAGATTTATTTTGTTATAACCTTATCTATTGAAATTGATTTACTGATTTGTTGCTGATTTCCAACTCTTGGATTTGAAGTTTGATTTCTCCAACCATTTTGAATGTTCGAACACTTCCAAATCAAGGTTTAATTTTCAAAGCTAAGTAATTTTCAAAAGATAAATTGGCTCTTTCAAATAGAAATAATTAGTAGTTTAAAGGTTTAAATGGATTGTTGTAAATTTTAGCTATAATGGATTTTTGAGAAAATATTTGGTTTCGAAAATAGATTGGAATTTTAAACCCAGTATTTATATGATGATTTCTCAAATGAATTTGTTTGACTTAAATTATGTTGATTTGGGAACTTTGAAACTAAATATACCAAATTTGGAAGAAATAATTTGGTGAAATCGTATATGATTCTGAAACTGAACTGATATTGAAACAATTTGAAATTGAGAACCTTATAAATACTTATACAATTATTCTTTTATTTGAATTTTTTTCAAACAACTAAACAATCAACTTATATACTTTAATAATTCTGAAAAATTATTCTTTTATATATAAAAATATAATCAAGGTAAAATTATTTTATTTACCCAATTTTAAAACAATACTGTGTCGAATTGTTCTATTCAAGTGTTTATAAACCCCTTCGGCATAGTTGTCCAGACCGTGCTGACGAAGGTTCATATACCACTCAACAAACCAATCATCACAATATAAAACAATTTTATATATTCACTAACAAATACGCACTCATATCTATTATTACACTCAAACTCATTCTAGAGTACCACTGACTCTATCTCTAATGAGTAATACCCAACAGAACCATGGTTGTCGCTTAACCATATGCTCTGATACCACCTGTGAAGACCTGCAAATCCGTACTCCTTGAATATACACTAATCTCCATAGATTAACTCAAGATGAACAGAAATACGAATTCTCAATGTTTAAGAAAAAGAAAGAGAGAGAAGAAGGGATAAGAAGATAGAAAATAGAGAGAAAAGAACATAGAAAATAGAACGGAACAGAAAAACAACAGAACAACATCAGAATCTCACAATTCGCAGCGGAACAACATATAATAATAAATGAATAATCTTTAAACAAAGAACTATATCAGTTATTACATTTTATACATTACATTTCATTACATCATATCATCAGAGTGTACAACAATAACAACATCAAACAGCGGAAAAGAAATACTATATACTAGTAATACGCCATGCCATCCATCTTGCCTCCAGCAACTCCAGAATATCCTGATAAAACTTAACTCTCGACTGCCCGTGTGAAAATTGGTGGGCACCCAGAGTTTAGGAAGGAAAACAATAAACTCCGAGTCAGTCATGTGACTGGTGTGAGAACTCAAAACAGTTTATTTATCTTTAAAATCAAAATAGAGGAATATTTTCAAAGTCAATTCGCAATGCTTTTAAAAATGAGACTACCATAAGGCCTCCCGCACACACACACAATGCAAACGCAGAATCGGAGGAGATTTCTCCTTATGATAGTCAAAGATGCTTGATACGCATTTAAAAAGAACATTTGATATTATTACTAGTGCATAGTGTAGGAAAAATTCATTTCGAAAGTAGAATATAAATCTTAGCCAGCATAGACATTCCGAACTATGCCTACTATAGCTACCATCCAAACAGTGGGGCGCCACCATAAGTGAATGATAGGTTCTACAACTAATACCGTACAAGATCGTATTGTTTCTTTGGATTTCCAACGAATGGTCAGGCCAAGGAACTTCCCATTGCCACATGAGAACGCCTCTGGATGGACGTCCCCGAGAACCAAACCGGATCTCTACCAACACAAGGCCGGGTTACCCCTAACTGAGTAACAACTGACCGAATATGTCATCCCCCGGTCCTTTGGGACCTTTCACCGAGCGCTCGCAATCAATTCACACAATCATAAAGTGTTTTCAACATGAGTAAGTATCTGGGCTCCATACCATGATACCACCCTTTTCCAGAAGGAAATGCACATACCCTAAAGGGCGCTACCCCTCATAACCTTGCCGCATCTTTCCTGTTTTGACCATTCCCGAGGTGTGAGGCTCGACGAAGTCACGTCCACAAAAACATACTTTATACAAAAGCCATGCTTTGGGTCAACAAATGATCATAGAAATGATCACTAAGATAGACGATCAAATAAATGATCCTATCACAAATGATCAACACAATGATCATTTAACAGCAACACTCAGCATGTCACATTACCAAATTGGGAATATATCGCTGATAACATTCAACTACATAACCTCTAAGCTCGTACGTCTCAGAGAAGGATGTTAAGCTAAAAGAATAAATTCTCCGCCACAAACAGAAATATATTTGAAAGAAATCGGCTTTATATCTCAATTTGTAACGTCAGACATACAATCCATACAAGTCTGTTCCGGGCTCGAACAGAACCGAAGGCACTTACAAAGAAGTCCTTGCAATCCGGATATTCACTAATCACGTCCGGACTTCCCATCACATAGGGAGTCTCTATACCGTAGCTACTCGATGCAAAGACAATCGACGAGTTGTCCTTTCGCTTTCAAAAAGATCTGGTCTTCAACACCGGTCTTCAAATGTAATTCATAACGACGTATCACATATTCGGAATGGGTTATACGACCCCATGGTCCTTTCCCGGTTAACCCGAATAGTGAGCGCTTATTCAAAAATAAGTGTGGCATTCAAATTCAAACAAATCACATCAAATACCTTTCAAAGGTAAATATTGATAGTCGGTTATTGAACTATCAATGGATATGCACAACATCACCAGATTCCAAATAATTTTCCAAATTATTTATTTTCCAAAATATCTTTACAAGATATATAATTTTCACACTTCAAAAATAAATCAATATTTATTTTTAAACAAATTTCCACTTTCTTTTATAAATTCCATAAGGAATTTTCATTCCAAAATATCCCTGCATATACGATTTCAATTATTCATTTCAATTTATCTTCAAAAAGATAAATCTCAAAATATTCACCTTATATTGGAAAACGTTTCCATACTTATTTAATAAGTAATTCTCAATCCATTTATTTTCAACACTTGGAAAATATTCAATATACTTAAATCGAAATTAAGTATATATTTCATTCTTTAAGGAAATCATTCTCTTAAACATATTTATTTGGGCCAAAACGAATGTTGCGTAAAACATCGTTACGACAACCCAAAATCACTAGTATACGGATTCGAAATTAAAATAGATATATATAAATCCTAATACTATACAAAACATTTCCTTTCGGAAATCATTTACTATAACAATAGTGCTATAGTCCACCATTTCCTTTTATTTCTCGAAAACGTCTATTTCAACAATGAATGTTGAAATCTATGGTTTCGAATCTCAACATATTTAAAACATCGTTAGATCGTTTTAATTCTATTTAAAACATCACATTCAAAACAATTTCTTTAACATATTATTCACTATTCAAAAACGTGAATATACTACGTTAACAACTTTCATCACTTCTATTCATTTTATTTCAAAGGATTATTCACAGTCAAAAATGTGAATATAGCTCCATTAATAGGTTTCAACAATTTACTTATCAAAATAAGTCGTTTGCGGATTTATAAAACAACGTTTATAAATTCCATTTCTATTTATTTTACCACAACTTCCTTTATAAATTCCTTTATTAACCTATCTCAATTCATATCTCAATGATATACTAAAGTTCATATTATAAGTGAAATACTTATAATTTATTTGTTTACAAGAATCGTTCTTTTGAACTTCATAATTATAAATCTTATAACTTATAAGATTCAATTATTTATCCAAGTATATTCTTTAATAACTTCACGAAATTTATAAATCTTATTATTTATAAATTTCACTTATAACTTCACCATTTATAATTCTATAAATTCCATTCACTTATGCAATCCATTTTCACTTCATTCAAACACTTATAAAAACTCGTTTTATAATTCAAATATTTTCATTTATAAATATCAATTTATAAATCCTTTATAAAATCAATTTATATTATTCTTTTAAAACATCTTTAATCTCCTTTATAATTTCATCATTCTGATTTATAAAATAATTAAATTTCATAAATCCTATATTTAAACTTTTCACAATAATTTCAAAAATCCCGATTTTTACTATTTTATAAAATCATCAGCCTCATACTTTCAAAAATCAAATTTTAACTATATTTCTCAAAAATCATAATTTTTATAACATTAAAAATTATACGTTTTTTTATTTAAAATGGGTAAATTCCCAAAAATATTTTATAAACGTATACTTTCAAAAATCACTTTGAAATCCTTTTAAAATTCCAAAATTTGGTCCAATGATGCTACATACCAAATAGCCAATCACGACAACAACGATATCATATATCGATATGATAATCCATCAAATATCAAAATATCTGAAATCAAATAAATACTGTTGAGGAATCCAGTTGGATCCCTCCAACCTGTTTCATGCATCCACAAACATTAGCACAATACCAATTCCGCTCCAGTACGGAATTATCGCGGTATATGGGATTTAAAATATTATCCGCTTAATAGACGGCGCAATAGGG
Organism: Allium cepa; assembly: GCA_030765085.1. NCBI lineage: Eukaryota > Viridiplantae > Streptophyta > Magnoliopsida > Asparagales > Amaryllidaceae > Allium > Allium cepa. The sequence continues at coordinate 394,335,710 of CM060938.1, read as the reverse complement.
TCTCATCCGCTATACAATGCGGGAAATCAATAACTGCAATATATACATATGCCAATATACATATATTGCTATTATATATAATACCAATTTCACTGTTTATGAAATATTCGCAGTATATGTTTTTAATAAATAACATCCGCTTACTAACGGCGCATAATGTCTATTTTAACAATCAATATCTAACAATCATCATTCAAACATACATTCAAATATTTTAAATCTAACTATTTAAAATAAAATCGAAACTGATTCGATTGAGTGAGAAGTTCTCACCTTGATTTCAATTTCGTTTTAGCAATTTATTTCGAATAAAATTAAACAGACGTTTAATTTTACCCGAAATTTTTACTAACTCCAAACAACTCCAATCCAATTCCATCACGTAGTGCTCGTCCATATGATTCCAACGCAACTAGTTTCGCGCGTTTTCGACCTCGTATGAAAAAGTTATGATTTTTACAAGTTTTACACGAATTTTTATAACTAAATTTACAACTTTTAATTAATTTCAAACCTAAACTAATCTGGGCCGTTAGATCTGGTCTCCCCCCCATCAGGCCGTGCGCCCCCCCCCCCCCCCCCCTCTTCTCCCTCTCGTTCTCTTCTACAGGAAATACACGTACATGAACCCATCTAGCACAAATTAGGTTTTGATTTTTCGATCACCACAAGCAACTTGAACACGATCAGATAGTTCCATGTTGAAGCCCATTGCAAGAACTATCTTCGGCCACAAGCACCATGAGCTCGGCCCTCCCTAGCGCCCTCGAAAGACGTGCGAACGGCAGGCCTTTGTGGCACGATTCCCATCAATCCACTCGCCTAAATACGATCACAGCCGTATAGAATTGAAGCTCTCCTCACGCTCTTCCATGTTGTAGTTGAAGTTTTCTGGAAATAATCGATGGATTGGAAGAAAAAAGAGGGAGAAGGATATGATTTTCTGGCCGTTCATAATATAGGAGGCGGCAGCTGCATATTAGGTTTAGGGTTTAGTTTATTTTTTTTTATTTTTTTTTGTGAATGGAGATGGTCTATTTATAGAAGAACGAACGACACTATTCATTCCGGAAATTCCGAACTCCGATTTACGCGCCGTAACCAGCGTTTCTAGGGTTTACCCCGCGTTCCGGACACAATAGAATAGGTTTCGGAAGCTAATTCGGTCATCTGTGCGAGTTATGGCAATAAACGTTCAATTTAAATTAAACCGATTTAAACGATTTTCTAGGCGTTTTAATTTGTACCGGACAAACGGTAAATCCAATTGACACGAAATTTGAAACCTTACAATAATATCACATTACAGATCCGATGAAACTGGTTTCGTCGAAATCCGAGACTTTTTGAAAAATGGCTATTTTTACTCGCCAAATTAATATTAAAAACAATTCAATGCGTTTCGAGCTGCTACGATCAAACGATAACTCCGATTGCTACGAAAATTGAAATCCGATAATAACTAACTATTACGGATCCAATGGAACTAGTTTCGTTCAATTCTGAGACTGTTCAAAAATTGACTATTTTCACTAGTCGATTTAATATTAAAATATTCAATTTTCACAAATTAACTCTTAATTCAATTTTAAAAGTTCTAAAATATCGTTCTAACTTCAATATGATAAAATAAAATTTTACAAATCATTTTCAATCATATTTAACTCAATTTTCAATTATTTCCATAATTTCACATATTAAATTATCGATTTAATTATCCAATTAAATCCAATTATTCGAAATAAAATTTATTCGACTTATAAATTCACTTTTTAATATTTAAAATTAATTAAATATTCAAGTTTAAATTACTAAAATTTCTGGGTCGTTACAATCTTCCCCCCTTAAAAGAATTTCGTCCTCGAAATTATCAAGTAAGAAAAGTTACAGAATCTATTAACTTTCCAAAATCCATAATTAAATTTCTTACAATAACTTTACTAGGTTTTCAAATCATACTTAGTTATCCTTTCAAAAACAACTACTATTGTTTAACTTTCAATTCCAAATCAAAGTTAAAGTTTTCAAAATTTTCCAATTTTCTCAAATTTTTCTAACACCTTAAATTTCCGGAAAAATTCGCCATAGTCTCCTTTACGCGGCTCGATCCGAAAAAAAAATGACAGTATATATATCACAAATATACATCTCATCTAGTAATGAGGCATCCCGCAGGGAAAAAATGTAAAAGTACGGTATTTAATCCGAGATATGTACCTTATATTTTATTAGCGAGCATATACGGCTAATATAGCGCGAAAGCGAGCTCCAAATGCGAAGCAAACGCGATCCGCACCTACTAAACACTCAACAAACAACATGAGAATCATGTATATAGACAATAGTATCAATATACAACATATAGCAACATAATAACTATATATGCCAACATAGCAAATGCAAACAAACTACAAATGCAAACATCAACCAACTAACATCCAATTAGCATTCATAACCAATAAATATTCATTCTTATTCTCATTAATATTCAATGAATTGGTTTTCAATTTAATCACATTTGATTCATTAACAGTGGATGTTTTTACAAACATCACTTTGTTTTACATAACTTAAATTCCCACTTATAAATCAATTCAGATTCCAAATTCTAAAGTAAATTTCCATTTAACTTTAAATTCATTTTTATTTACAACTCATATTCATAAATATATTCATATAGTTTCACTTCTTATATATATAAGATTTTTTTTCACAATTGTAAATCACTTTAATTATAATTAAATTCTTATAATTCTTTTTACTTATACAATTATTCTTTTATTTGAATTTTTTTCAAACAACTAAACAATCAACTTATATACTTTAATAATTCTGAAAAATTATTCTTTTATATATAAAAATATAATCAAGGTAAAATTATTTTATTTACCCAATTTTAAAACAATACTGTGTCGAATTGTTCTATTCAAGTGTTTATAAACCCCTTCGGCATAGTTGTCCAGACCGTGCTGACGAAGGTTCATATACCACTCAACAAACCAATCATCACAGTATAAAACAATTTTATATATTCACTAACAAATACGCACTCATATCTATTATTACACTCAAACTCATTCTAGAGTACGACTGACTCTATCTCTAATGAGTAATACCCAACAGAACCATGGTTGTCGCTTAACCATATGCTCTGATACCACCTGTGAAGACCCGCAAATTCGTACTCCTTGAATATACACTAATCTCCATAGATTAACTCAAGATGAACAGAAATACGAATTCTCAATGTTTAAGAAAAAGAAAGAGAGAGAAGAAGGGATAAGAAGATAGAAAATAGAGAGAAAAGAACATAGAAAATAGAACGGAACAGAAAAACAACAGAACAACATCAGAATCTCACAATTCGCAGCGGAACAACATATAATAATAAATGAATAATCTTTAAACAAAGAACTATATCAGTTATTACATTTTATACATTACATTTCATTACATCATATCATCAGAGTGTACAACAATAACAACATCAAACAGCGGAAAAGAAATACTATATACTAGTAATACGCCATGCCATCCATCTTGCCTCCAGCAACTCCAGAATATCCTGATAAACCTTAACTCTCGACTGCCCGTGTGAAAATTGGTGGGCACCCAGAGTTTAGGAAGGAAAATAATAAACTCCGAGTCAGTCATGTGACTGGTGTGAGAACTCAAAACAGTTTATTTATCTTTAAAATCAAAATAGAGGAATATTTTCAAAGTCAATTCGCAATGCTTTTAAAAATGAGACTACCATAAGGCCTCCCGCACACACACACAATGCAAACGCAGAATCGGAGGAGATTTCTCCTTATGATAGTCAAAGATGCTTGATACGCATTTAAAAAGAACATTTGATATTATTACTAGTGCATAGTGTAGGAAAAATTCATTTCGAAAGTAGAATATAAATCTTAGCCAGCATAGACATTCCGAACTATGCCTACTATTGCTACCATCCAAACAGTGGGGCGCCACCATAAGTGAATGATAGGTTCTACAACTAATACCGTACAAGATCGTATTGTTTCTTTGGATTTCCAACGAATGGTCAGGCCAAGGAACTTCCCATTGCCACATGAGAACGCCTCTGGATGGACGTCCTCGAGAACCAAACCGGATCTCTACCAACACAAGGCCGGGTTACCCCTAACTGAGTAACAACTGACCGAATATGCCATCCCCCGGTCCTTTGGGACCTTTCACCGAGCGCTCGCAATCAATTCACACAATCATAAAGTGTTTTCAACATGAGTAAGTATCTGGGCTCCATACCATGATACCACCCTTTTCCAGAAGATAATGCACATACCCTAAAGGGCGCTACCCCTCATGACCTTGCCGCATCTTTCCTGTTTTGACCATTCCCGAGGTGTGAGGCTCGACGAAGTCACATCCACAAAAACATACTTTATACAAAAGCCATGCTTTGGGTCAACAAATGATCATAGAAATGATCACTAAGATAGACGATCAAATAAATGACCTATCACAAATGATCAACACAATGATCATTTAACAGCAACACTCAGCATGTCACATTACCAAATTGGGAAAATATCACTGATAACATTCAACTACATAACCTCTAAGCTCGTACGTCTCAGAGAAGGATGTTAAGCTAAAAGAATAAATTCTCCGCCACCAACAGAAATATATTTGAAAGAAATCGGCTTTATATCTCAATTTGTAACGTCAGACATACAATCCATACAAGTCTGTTCCGGGCTCGAACAGAACCGAAGGCACTTACAAAGAAGTCCTTGCAATCTGGATATTCACTAATCACGTCCGGACTTCCCATCACATAGGGAGTCTCTATACCGTAGCTACTCGGTGCAAAGACAATCGACGAGTTGTCCTTTCGCTTTCAAAAAGATCCGGTCTTCAACACCGGTCTTCAAATGTAATTCATAACGACGTATCACATATTCGGAATGGGTTATACGACCCCATGGTCCTTTCCCGGTTAACCCGAATAGTGAGCGCTTATTCAAAAATAAGTGTGGCATTCAAATTCAAACAAATCACATCAAATACCTTTCAAAGGTAAATATTGATAGTCGGTTATTGAACTATCAATGGATATGCACAACATCACCAGATTCCAAATAATTTTCCAAATTATTTATTTTCCAAAATATCTTTACAAGATATATAATTTTCACACTTCAAAAATAAATCAATATTTATTTCTAAACAAATTTCCACTTTCTTTTATAAATTCCATAATGAATTTTCATTCCAAAATATCCCTGCATATACGATTTCAATTATTCATTTCAATTTATCTTCAAAAAGATAAATCTCAAAATATTCACTTTATATTGGAAAAAACGTTTCCATACTTATTTAATAAGTAATTCTCAATCCATTTATTTTCAACACTGGGAAAATATTCAATATACTTAAATCAAAATTAAGTATATATTTCATTCTTTAAGGAAATCATTCTCTTAAACATATTTATTTGGGCCAAAACGAATGTTGCGTAAAACATCGTTACGACAACCCAAAATCACTAGTATAGGGATTTGAAATTAAAATAGATATATATAAATCCCAATACTATACAAAACATTTCCTTTCGGAAATCATTAACTATAACAATAGTGCTATAGTCCACCATTTCCTTTTATTTCTCGAAAACGTCTATTTCAACAATGAATGTTGAAATCTATGGTTTCGAATCTCAACATATTTAAAACATCGTTAGATCGTTTTAGTTCTATTTAAAACATCACATTCAAAACAATTTCTTTAACATATTATTCACTATTCAAAAACGTGAATATACTACGTTAACAACTTTCATCACTTCTATTCATTTTATTTCAAAGGGTTATTCACAGTCAAAAATGTGAATATAGCTCCATTAATAGGTTTCAACAATTTACTTATCAAAATAAGTCGTTTGCGGATTTATAAAACAACGTTTATAAATTCCATTTCTATTTATTTTACCACAACTTCCTTTATAAATTCCTTTATTAACCTATCTCAATTCACATCTCAATGATATACTAAAAGTTCATATTATAAGTGAAATACTTATAATTTATTTGTTTACAAGAATCGTTCTTTTGAACTTCATAATTATAAATCTTATAACTTATAAGATTCAATTATTTATCCAAATATATTCTTTAATAACTTCACGAAATTTATAAATCTTATTATTTATAAATTTCACTTATAACTTCACCATTTATAATTCTATAAATTCCATTCACTTATGCAATCCATTTTCACTTCATTCAAACACTTATAAAAACTCGTTTTATAATTCAAATATTTTCATTTATAAATATCAATTTATAAATCCTTTATAAAATCAATTTATATTATTCTTTTAAAACATCTTTAATCTCCTTTATAATTTCATCATTCTGATTTATAAAATAATTAAATTTCATAAATCCTATATTTAAACTTTTCACAATAATTTCAAAAATCTCGATTTTACTATTTTATAAAATCATCAGCCTCATATTTTCAAAAATCAACTTTTAACTATATTTCTCAAAAATCATAATTTTTATAACATTAAAAATTATATGTTTATGTATTTAAAATGGATAAATTCCTAAAAATATTTTATAAACGTATACTTTCAAAAATCACTTTGAAATCCTTTTAAAATTCCAAAATTTGGTCCAATGATGCTACATACCAAATAGCCAATCACGACAACAACGATATCATATATCGATATGATAATCCATCAAATATCAAAATATCTGAAATCAAATAAATACTGTTGAGGAATCCAGTTGGATCCCTCCAACCTGTTTCCTGCATTTACAAACATTAGCACAATACCAATTCCGCTCCAGTACGGAATTATCGCGGTATATGGGATTTAAAATATTATCCGCTTAATAGACGGCGCAATAGGGTCTCATCCGCTATACAATGCGGGAAATCAATAACTGCAATATATACATATGCCAATATATATATATTGCTATTATATATAATACCAATTTCACTGTTTATGAAATATTCGCGGTATATGTTTTTAATAAATAACATCCGCTTACTAACGGCGCATAATGTCTATTTTAACAATCAATATCTAACAATCATCATTCAAACATACATTCAAATATTTTAAATCTAACTATTTAAAATAAAATCGAAACTGATTCGATTGAGTGAGAAGTTCTCACCTTGATTTCAATTTCGTTTTAGCGATTTATTTCGAATAAAATTAAACGGACGTTTAATTTTACCTGAAATTTTTACTAACTCCAAACGACTCCAATCCAATCCCATCGCATAGTGTTCGTCCATACGATTCCAACGCAACTGGTTTCGCGCGTTTTCGACCTCGTATGAAAAAGTTATGATTTTTACAAGTTTTACACGAATTTTTATAACTAAATTTACAGCTTTTAATTAATTTCAAACCTAAACTAATCTGGGCCGTTAGATCTGGTCTCCCCCCATCAGGCCGTGCGCACCCCCCCCCCCCCTCTCCCTCTCGTTCTCTTCTATAGGAAATACACGTACATGAACCCATCTAGCACAAATTAGGTTTTGATTTTTCGATCACCACAAGCAACTTGAACACGATCAGATAGTTCCAAGTTGAAGCCCATTGCAAGAGCTATCTTCGGCCACAGGCACCATGAGCTCGGCCCTCCCTAGCACCCTCGAAAGACGTGCAAACGGCAGGCCTTTGTGGCACGATTCCCATCAATCCACTCGCCTAAATACGATCACAGCCGTATAGAATTGAAGCTCTCCTCACGCTCTTCCATGTTGTAGTTGAAGTTTTCTGGAAATAATCGATGGATTGGAAGAAAAAAGAGGGAGAAGGATATGATTTTCTGGCCGTTCATAATATAGGAGGCGGCGGCTGCATATTAGGTTTAGGGTTTAGTTTATTTTTTTTTTATTTTTTTTTTGTGAATGGAGATGGTCTATTTATAGAAGAACGAACGACACTATTCATTCCGGAAATTCCGAACTCCGATTTACGCGCCGTAACCAGCGTTTCTAGGGTTTACCCCGAGTTTCGGACACAATAGAACAGGTTTCGGAAGCTAATTCGGTCATCTGTGCGAGTTATGGCAATAAACGTTCAATTTAAATTAAACCGATTTAAACGATTTTCTAGGCGTTTTAATTTGTACCGGACAAACGGTAAATCCGATTGACACGAAATTTGAAACCTTACAATAATATCACATTACAGATCCGATGAAACTGGTTTCGTCGAAATCCGAGACTTTTTGAAAAATGGCTATTTTAACTCGCTAAATTAATATTAAAAACAATTCAATGCGTTTCGAGCTGCTACGATCAAACGATAAATCCGATTGCTACGAAAATTGAAATCCGATAATAACTAGCTATTACGGATCTAATGGAACTACTTTCGTTCAATTCTGAGACTGTTCAAAAATTGACTATTTTCACTAGTCGATTTAATATTAAAATATTCAATTTTCACAAATTAACGCTTAATTCAATTTTAAAAGTTCTAAAATATTGTTCTAACTTCAATATGATAAAATAAAATTTTACAAATCATTTTCAATCATATTTAACTCAATTTTCAATTATTTCCATAATTTCACATATTAAATTATCGATTTAATTATCCAATTAAATCCAATTTTTCGAAATAAAATTTATTCGACTTATAAATTCACTTTTAATATTTAAAATTAATTAAATATTCAAATTTAAATTACTAAAATTTCTGGATCGTTACACATTGTGTATATGTGACCTATGTAGGACGTTTTTAGTAGCGAAATCCGTAGGCTGAGATGGCTTACGGGTACAGATGTTTTCTGAGGGATCCAGGCATAACCATTGTGTATCTGCGGTCTACTAGTCATCATGGCGTAATTTGCAGGGCTGAGATAGCTTACGGGTAAGGATGTTTCCTGGGGGATCCAGGCGTAACCATTGTGTATCTGCGATCCATGGTTAGACAATATTTTGGTTTGGTTGATTTGTTTGAATTGTACTATCCATATCTGTTTTTAAAAGTTTTCAATATTTTCACTGGGTGTTGAAACAAGTCTACTAAGTACCTGGAGAATTCTAGCTCTGCGTCCGATCAACGCATGGCCAGAGTCTGCAAGAACGTGGATAAACTTGTCGAAGCATCGAGTTATAAAAAGTATTTTTGAAAAGAATCTGTTTCGATATAAAAGTATCTTATTATAAAGGTATTTTATTATAAAAGTATTTCTAACAAATAAATTTGTATTAATATTTGAAATTGAAATTCTTATGGTTTGAATTGACTATTCGTGCTCGATTCTATTCTTTTGAGTCTACCTTATCTGCTCAGCTTTATTTATTTACCTATATTATGTTTCCGAATCCACCTTCTTTTCCTTGTTGAATATGTCCTTTTAAAATATCATTTATTTATATAACTGGTTTAATAGAGAAAATTTATTAATTTTATGTAAGTAACTGATCTTTTATATAAATAAGTGAATGGATTTAATAAAATAGGTTTAACCAAATTAATTGAATATTAATTAATTTAAATTGAAATTTATATGGATTTAAATTTATTGTTTTAATTTGTTTTACAATTCTAGTTTTTCTGTGGGTTGTTTCTATTCTCCTACCTCTTTCCACTTTTCGGGGACAAAAAGTTTGAGTGGGGAATAGTGTAACAACCCGAAATTTTTTAAAGGTTTTATTTATTAAATTAATTGAAATTTTACGAAATTTTAAACAATAATATTTGAAAATAAAAATTTAATATTTGGAATACGCCTATTTTAACATAGCAACTGGTAACTTTTCATCGGATAATATGAATGTTTATTTCATTGCGAAATTTTAATTCAATTTAAATCAGTTAATATTTGATGATAATAAATGTTTTCCAAAAACCTAAATATTTTCTTATAGAAAAATTCTAAATCCTCTTCCGAGCAAGGCGTCACATTCATTTCTCCAAATTTGGACAGTTATTGCTCCGATCTTATTTTTCGATGAAATAGCAGCATTTTCGTTCCGATATCAATTTTTGCTCGGATGATCATACGACTGATATCTGTATACTCTTTTGATTGTCTCGTCATGTTGATCTCTACGGTATATTCTATTCTGTGTTTTGACGCTCGGTACGAAATGGAACTCGTGTAAATGGTAACCGTATCGGGGCCGGTTTTATGCTCTTTGGTTTTTGTGACCTTTGAATTTTTAGTCTATTTGACTTTGCATTGTATAATGCAACGACCATTTAATTTATTTACTGACTTTTGCATACGTTGGGTTCAAAATTTCGTTGTTTCATTTTTCAACTCTTACGTTAAACGTTTTTTTTGAAAACTGTTATTTTTATGTGCTACTTTTCTTTTCCAAAGCTTGTTTATTTTCTCTGCCAACTTACCTTGCCATTCTTTATTAGTGTATATAATAATTGCTCTATACCTCATTTCCTCTTCGCTCCCTCTCTCTTTCTCGCCTCTTTTTCGTCCGCACCCATCGAGCTCCGACGCTGAGCAGTTCACCACCACCTCCAATCTTCTGCCCACATCACTGATTTCCTCTCTCATGCCGTGATACCTCAAATTTCCTTGTGCGTGCACAGTTCCACGCAACCTCCCCTCCGCCTAAGCCAGCCCACGCAAGCTGACCAGAGGCCAGCCGAACCTTTTCCTCTCTTCTCTCTGGGTTTTCAAAACGTAAGGTGTGTGTGTATATATATATTATAATAAATGTTGATATTATATAATATTAGAAGTATAAAAAAAGGCTATATGTGTTAATGTATATGCATAGAATCGGGTGTTCTGTCTACTCGGATATGGTTTATTTTTTTATAGCTTATTTTCATTAAGCGACGTGTTTATATAAATAGAGCATACATTTAAATTTAATGTGATATTTCGGAATTTCAAACCAAATTTAAATGTGATAATCTCTTTAATAAGTTAATTAAAACCGATAAAATTGTTATTTTAAACAATAATAATAATTTTGTTGTAAATATATTAATTTTAATTGAAAATTAATATATACAAGTGGAAATAGATTTGTTAAAATCATATGTACATATCAAATTTAATTTTTAAATTGAATTTGAGATTTAATTTGAATTTGGATTGTTAAATTGAAATTCAAAATATAGTTATTTATATCTTAAATCATACTTTGATTTTAAAAGTGTATTTCTATGATTTTATTTAGAATATAAAATTTGATTTATATTTATTTCTTTTAAAAAGAATTGATGTATAAAATTAAAAATGTATTTAAAAATTAGAAAAGTAATTATAAAAACATTTAAAAACCTATTTTGCATGAGAATTACATGTGTAGATTTCTAAATTCCTCTAATAACATGTGTTAAGAGAATAGCCATGTTTAGTGACAAATGTTAGGAAATTTTACAAGTGTCATTTTATTTTTATTTTCTTTAATAAAAACTAAATTTAATCTATATAAACATATATATATTCACTACTTTTCTTTTTTCCTATCTTCACATTCTAAAAACTAAGAAATAGTTTGTAACTTAAGAACAAACCAACAAAGAAATCTTTCTCAAATTCAAACTTGAACAAGAATTTAACAGAAAGCTTGCAATTCTAGTAGCAGTTTCAAATTTCAACTTCAACCTGAGCATTCAACTTTTAAGCAAACCAACAATTAAGCTTTAGATCAAAGTCAAATTCAGGAAACAAGAAGAAACATGTCTCCGTTCAATCTGGTGAGTAAATTTTTATTTAGAAAAGTTTAAGTAAAAAACATTTGCATGTAAATTTCTGAGATGATTGATGTCTTGCATGTATATATACTTGTGAAATCTTTGTATATATGTTGTATTGAATTGTGCATGTTTGAATCTGCCTGATACTTCTCTGTTTCCCATGTTACAGAGTAAAAACTAAAACAAAAATTCAAAATTTCCATAACAAATCACTATTAGGCTTGAATTTTCAAACACAGTATGTTTATTTAATCAGAAATTAAAGTTTAAAATTTTATTCAAATAAAATTTGTTTGAATATCTTCTGTAATCAATAAGATACAGTAAGAAATTTAAGAACATGATAAAATCAAGTATTGAAATTTGTTGATTCAATTTTATATCTTGATTCAACTCTGTAAAACATGATTTTTAAAATAAAAATCATGATTTTTGGATGGGTTTTGGGGCAGTAATTTGGTGATGACCTGATGATTGTTTTTGGGAAAATTCTTGCGACTGGGTAGGTTCTAGGGGTCGAGGCTTGGGTCGGAGTTGTAATGGTGAACGGTGAATCTTAGAAAAATAGTGGAGGAGGAGTTTGTTCACCGTGGAGTCGGAAATTGGTGATTTCTTTTTTGAACCCTAATTTGGTCTGGGTTCATAGATTTGGTCGCGGTGAATTCGTGAGTGCATCGAGCTTGGCCTAATTTAAGGAGGATGTACCAGAGTGGTGATCGAAGTCATAGGCAGTGGCGCAGCGTTCCTGGTGGTGTGGATGGCCGCGTTGGGATGATTTTCTGGTGAAGTTATGGGTTCAGGCTCGACAGAGATACTCGAGTTTGTTTCGAGCTTCGCGATTTGGGTTTGAGGATCGGAAATGGATGAGAGCTTGATCGTCGACGTGTAGAGGGTGTTGTCGTTGGTGTCGACGCCGTTGGTGACCTGTGCACGTGCACAGTAACGTTGTCGTGCCGGATTTTGTTGGGTTCGTGTGCGTTTGAGATGTCGCTCGGGTGAATTTGGTTAAAGCTCGAGTTTATACTCGAGTTGGTTATGTGATCCTCTTCCAGTATTGTGTTAAGTTTAAAACTAAAAAAAGATGAAGATCTCGAGTAAATACTCGAGATAGTTACGGGTTAAAACCGAATATTAGTTCTTGTTTAAAAGTTTCAAACTAATTTTAAAATTAAAAACTAAAATGTTTTAAACTACTTCATAATAAATGAATTAAACCATTTGATTTAAGAAAGTTTATACTTTGTTAACTTAAATTGAAATGTTTATACTCTCTTTAAAAAAAATATAATAATAATATAATGATTAAGTTGAAAGGTTTTAATATTTTTAAGTAATTAATGAAATTGTTTTATTTAAAGATTAGATAAGTTTCATAATTAATGATTATTTTAATTAATAAAGTAATTAAAGTTATATTAATTAATAATTTTAGATTAATTAATTTATAAAGGTCTAATTAATTAGTTATGGATTAATTAATTGATAATTAAGAATTAAAATAAATTATAACTAATAAATAATAAATTAAATAATGGAAGATTCATAAATAAATGATTAATAATTAATTAATTAAGTGATTAGTGATTGATTAATTTATGATTAAGAATTAATTAATTAAATAATTAGGTTTATTTAATTAAGTAATTAAACATTAATTAATTTATAATTAATAGTTAATTAAGTTATGATTAAGAATTAATTAATTAAATGATTAAGGTTAATTAATTATAATTAATTAAGTAATTAAGATAAATTAATTTATAATTTGTAATTAATTAGGAAATTAATTAATTGTTACATAAGGATTAATTAGTAATTAATTAAGGAATGATTAATTTTTAATCAAGTTTTAATAATGAATAATTAGAGTTATTAATTAATAATTAAAGGATAATTAATTAATTAATTAAAGATCAATTAATTGACAATGAGGTTGATTAAGAAGTGATTAATTAATTAAATGATTGTGAAAAATTAATTAATGATTGGTTAAGCAAGGTAAAGTGGTTAATTATTAAGTAATTAATTTAATTTGAATTAATTAAATTAATTACAATATGAACTAGAGATATGCTTGTTTATGGATGATTGTTTTGAATTGAAATGTCTGGATTGGTTGTTATCTGTTGGATGATAATCTGAGATATTCTATGATGAGATATTGTATATATTTGTGATAGATGTTTGTTATTATCGGTGAATTCAATATTAAAAATTGAATTGAATTTGTTAAATTTTTAAACAACTTGACCTTTAAGATGGCGTTTGGATTTCGATGAGACCGGGATCGGGAATCAAGTTTGATTATCTGAAAACCACATTGATCTAAGTTAAACGTTAGGTCATGACATCTCAAAGTGAAGATCGAGATGGAGTTTCAGAGTGCAAGGGTTATTATCGTTAATTCTGAGGGTGATTCCAAAATGAGTGTAACGAAATAATGCCTTTGGTTTCGTTCGAACCCGGAACGAACTTGTATGGATTGAATGCTTTCAGCACATCGTCAGGTGAACGATGAGCATTCTAAGAGATGTGTTCTATAAAGGTAATCGTAGCCTCAAGCCTCATCTACCGGGAATGGCTAAAATAGGGGAGGTGCAGCATGGCTAAGTGGGTCATGCCCAAGTAGGACGAGATTTTCCCCTGTCTAGAAGTCCCTTATTATTTCGGCTGTGTGAGCAGTTGTTGGCCACAACTGCAGGGTTGTCTTGTTCGGAGCTGCCCAGTAAGGGATAGTTCCGGCCTTGTGTTGCAGGGGAGTTAGGGTGGCTCCTCGGTACGGTGATCTAGGCCCCGTACTGTGACGAACGGTACCCCAATAGCCCTGCCATTGTATGGAATCCAAACTCTATTAAGTTCCTGTACGGTTTTGATTATGCCCAACTATGTTGGAATGTGAGATGTAAGAATTCCAGCTATTTCTGTATTTTATTTTGAAAACCCTAGACCCTATTATAATATCACTGAATTTCCTACCAAATGTTTTGATTAGCGTAAGGTAAATACTTACCCGTATTTATGTGTGGGAAGTCTTACGTGATACCTTTTGTTTTCAAATATTTTAAAGTTAAACAACTTTAACCTGTTTACTCACACCAGACCCATGTCTGACCCAGAGTTTATTTTGTTTTTCATAAACTCTTGGGTACTCAAATTTTTATGAGTAGCCAAGTGATCAGGTTGGGATTGACAAATGTTTTGGAAGCTGGAGTTGGAGACCTGACATACCTATCTATCCTTATCCGCTGTAGTGACATTTTGATGTTGTATTTTGGGTTGTATGATTTGGCAAACTCTTAAATGTCTAATGTAATGAAGTCGTATTATTTGGTGTACTCTGATATGTAAACTATGTAATGGATATGTGTAATATTATATTTTGTTCCGTTTCCGCTGTGAGAATCTGATGTTGTTGTTCTTTTCTTTCTGTCTTTTCTATTTCTATCTCTTTCTTTCTTATTGATGATATGTCTTTCTGTGGAATGAAAGATGGGTTGTCAAAGTTGGTATCAGAGCATAGGTTGAGAAACACCTAGGCTCTGGAGTAGTATCTATCTTGAGAGTGCGTATTTGTAATTTTCTCATATAACTATATCCCTATCTAAATTGGTTGGGTTACCTGTCTAGGTAGCCAGAATGAGTTCAAGAGGCAGAAGGGGAAGGGTTGTTGGAAGTACGTCAACCGATGATAGGAGAGGACGGATTGACAATGAGGCTGTTAATCCAGTACCGCCTCCAGTCAGTTTTGCTGCTTTATGCAAGGACTTCGTCAACCTTGGAGGAAAACCATTTAAAGGATCAGAGACTATAATTGAGGTCCAAGCATAGCTATGCTCTTGTGAGAAAATCTTTAAGAGCATGAAATTATCAGATGAGCAGAAGAGGGTAATGGCTTCGTGGCAATTACAAGGAGGTGCTGCAGCCTGGTGGGATGCAGTGACAGCAAATGTCTCTGAGGACGATATGTCTTGGGAAGAATTTAAGGAGTTGTTTGAGGAGAAATTCATGCCTACAGCAGGGAAAACTCGTCTTTATCAGGATTTTCTGAATTTAAAGCAAGGAAGCATGACTATAGCGGAGTACGAGACCAAATTCAATAAGTTATCTTGCTATGGTCCAGGACTTATAGACACTCCTCTCAAAAAGAACGAGATGTTTGTGCAAGGATTGAGGCCAGAGTTTCATGAAAGGATGACAACGCACTTGAAAGGATCTTTTGTGGGGTTAATTGATATGGCGTTAAGATATGAGGATTTGATGAATAAGAGATCAGTGGAACGAGTTGCTGCATCGGGAGGGAACTCTTCTAACCCAAATAAGAGAAAATTCAATCCCAATTGGAAGAGACAAAACAAGAAGAAGTCTGAAAGCAACAACGGACCTTGCAAGTGCTATAATTGTCAGCAAGTCGGGCATTTGGCAAATCGGTGTCCTCAAGAAAGAAAGCAGCAGCAGCCGCATTATAGTGGACCGGGTTCAGCTTTAGTTCAGAAATTTCTTTGCTTCAACTGCCATCAACCGGGTCATATGATCAAGGATTGCCCGCTTCTTCATAAAGTCCAGTAGAATAAAGTATTTTCTTTGGAAGGTGTGCCATCGGCTTCATCGAAGGGCAAGGGAGTATTGGAAGGTACATTACTATTAGATGGCAAGTATATTAAAGTTTTGTTTGATTCTGGTGCTTCTTTGAGTTTTATTTCTCTGGAATCTGTAGAGAAGTTCTTTCTTACCCCTAGTACTGTAGACATTCCCATTTGTGTATCTAATCCTATAGGGGGAGTAACCAAATTAGATAGGATCTATAAGGATTTGAGAATCTCATATCTATCCCATAGTTTTTCTTGTGACCCTTATGTGTTGGATTTTAAGGGTTTTGATCTTATTTTGGGGATGGATTGGCTTGATAAGTATAAGGCTGTCCTAAATTGTGATGAGAGAATAGTTTCGTTGGAAACTGATCTGGGTAGGATTGCTGGAATATTGTGTGATAACTCTGGAATACACTTGAGTAGCCTTTTACATGGAGTTGAGACTTCTCAAGAGGAGGATGATGATATCGAAGTGGTCCAGGATTTCTCAGACATATTCGTGGAAGTCAAGTGTTTACCTCGGCACCGAGAAATAGAGTTTCGCATAGATTTGGTTCCAGGAGCAGTACCCGTAATTCAGCCTCATAGGAGGATGGCTCCTAGGGAGAGGGAGGAACTAGTGAAGCAAACTCAAGATCTGTTGGAGAAAGGATTGATTAGGCCCAGTTTTTCTTGTTGGGGTTCGGCTGCGGTGTTTTTCACCAAGTCGGATGGGTCATTAAGGTTCTGCGTAGACTATCGTGAGTTGAACAAAGTGACCATTCGAAATAAGTATCATTTTCCTCGTATTGATGATCTCTTCGACCAGCTACGTGGAGCTTCAGTCTTTTCTCAATTGGATTTAGCATCAGGTTTCCATCAGTTAAGGGTAGCTGAGGACAGTATTCCCTTAACTGCATTTAGGGGACCTAATTGTTTCTATGAGTGGTTGGTTATGCCTTTCGGGTTAGCCAACGCTCATGCCTACTTTGTAGACCTGATGAACCGAGTTTTTCATGATGTAATGAATAAGTTCGTTTTGGTGTTCATCGATATATCTTAGTCTACTTTAAGTAGGAAAAAGAGCACAAGCAGCACTTGAGAATGGTATTGGGAACTCTGAGAAGGCATGCTTTGAAGGAGAAGTTCTCTAAGTGTCATTTTTGGAAATCAGAAGTAAAATTATTGGGGCACGTTGTTTCTGGAGAAGGCATCTCTGTAGATCCAGCAAAGGTTGAGACTATTTTGGAGTGGAAGCAGCCTCGGACATCAACTGAAGTTCACAATTTTATGAAATTGGCTGGCTACTACAGAAAGTTTATTAGGGATTATTCCAAGATCTCTTCGCATCTAACTAAGCTGACAAGGAAGGGAGCTAAATTTAAGTGGACACCTGAATGTGAGGAGGCTTTTCAGAATCTAAAGGCAAGGTTGACAAGTGCTCCTGTGTTGGCTATTCCGGATGGGAAGAGTAAGTTTTAGGTTTATACGGATGCCTGTATAGTTGGGCTGGGTGCTGTTCTGATGCAGAATGGTAGGGTAATTGCGTATGCAAGTCGACAATTGAAGCCACATGAAAGGAACTACGCTACGCACGATTTATAGCTGTTGGCCATTGATTTTTCTTTAAAGATCTGGAGGCACTATCTTTTGGGAGAGAAGTTCGAGTTATTCATGGATCACAAACCGTTGAAATATCTTTTCTCTCAAAAAGATCTTAATCTAAGACAGCAGCGATGGGTCGAATTTTTGGCATCGTATGATTTGGATATTCTGTATGCCCCAGGAAAGGCGAACGTTGTGGCAGACGCTCTTAGCAGGAATGCAGTTCTGTCTCATTTGGAAGTTGTTCCATCTCTCCAGCAAAGAATCATAAGCAAGAAAATTGAGGATGGATCTTTTGAAGAACTGATTCTTGGAACCAAGGATGGTCGATATTCGGATTTCAAGGTGGACAATCAAGGAGCATTGAGGATTAATGGTCGTTTGTGCGTACCTGATATAGATGGATTGAGGCACGAAGTCTTATCTGAGAGTCATCGCTCCAGATTAAGTATCCATCCGGGAATCTCAAAGATGTATAAGGATATGAGAAGGATTTTCTGGTGGTCGGGCATGAAGAAGGATGTAGCTGCTTTCGTTAATAGTTATGCTATATGCCAACAAGTTAAAGGGGATCAGCAGAAGTCAACCGGTTTGTTGCAACCTTAGGAAATCCCGATGTGGAAGTGGGAGATGATTTCGATGGATTTCATCGACGGTTTTCCTAGAACCAAGAAGTGGAATGAAGGAATATGGGTAATTATGGATCGTCTAACCAAAAGCGCCTATTTTTTACCCGTTAAGGCAACCCGTACTGCAGCTTCTCTGGCAGAGATTTTCTCGAGAGAGATAGTCAGATTGCATGGTGTTCAAGTTAGTATAGTAAGTGATCGAGATCCTATCTTCACCAGCAGGAGGCTTTGCAATCAGCTATGGGAACAAGTTTAAGATTAAGTACAGCATATCATCCCCAAACAGATGGGCAGACGGAGAGGCTTAATCGAATTCTAGAAGATATGCTGAGGGCCTGTGTATTGGATTTTGGTGGATCGTGGGAAGACCATCTACATCTTGTGGAATTCTCTTATAATAACAGTTACCAAGCAAGTATTAAGATGGCTCCTTATGAAGCTCTGTATGGAAGACCATGTAGATCCCTAGCCTGTTGGATAGAGTCGAAAGACTGTATTGTGCTTTGACCAGATCTGATCCATGAAGCATCTGCTAAAGTTGAGCTTATCAAGAAAAGTATGAGAGCTGCTTAAGATCTTCAAAAGAAGTATGCAGATAAAATACGAAGACAATTGGAGTTCGAGATTGGTGATTTTGTCTTTTTCAAAGTTTCCCCTATTAAAGGAGAAGTAAGATTTGGAAAGACGGGGAAACTCACCCCGAGATATATTGGACCATTCCAAGTGCTCGAGAGGATTGGTGCCATAGCATACAGGATTGAATTGCCAGTTCGGATGGCTGTAATTCACAATGTTTTCCACGTATCTCATCTATGGGAATATGTGCACGATCCATCTCTTATTGTGGAACCAGCGGTGTAAGAAGACTTAGAGATTGAGCCAGATTTATCAGTTGTAGGACATCCTATTTAGATTGTTGATCAA
The DNA here is from genome assembly GCA_030765085.1 of Allium cepa. Taxonomy (NCBI): domain Eukaryota; kingdom Viridiplantae; phylum Streptophyta; class Magnoliopsida; order Asparagales; family Amaryllidaceae; genus Allium; species Allium cepa. Next base: position 394,316,283 of record CM060938.1, on the reverse strand, counting down.
GACGAGAGGCAACTCAGAAGCAAGATAGTGAAGCTTGTAAAAGTCCAGTGGAGTGAGGATCCCAAAGACCGTACCTGGGAGACTCTGGGTAGTTTTAGGAAGGCTTATCCGGATATGTGTCCGGATAGCTAGTGATGTTTGTATTGGATATATTGTTGTTTGGATGATTTGTTTATTGGTTGTTAGTATATGGATGATATGTATGCTTGAATTATTGAAATGAAATGATTTTGGATTATCCTTTGTTAAATTTCGGGGACGAAATTCTTTTAAGGGAGGAGGAATTTGATATTCCGGAATTTCAAACCAAATTTAAATGTGATAATCTCTTTAATAAGTTAATTAAAATTGATAAAAATTTTATTTTAAACAATATTAATAATTTTGTTGTAAATATATTAATTTTAATTGAAAATTGATATATACAAGTGGAAATAGATTTGTTAAAATCATATGTACATATCAAATTTGATTTTTAAATTGAATTTGAGATTTAATTTGAATTTGGATTGTTAAATTGAAATTCAAAATATAGTTATTTATATCTTAAATCATACTTTGATTTAAAAGTGTATTTCTATGATTTCATTTAGAATATAAAATTTGATTTATATTTATTTCTTTTAAAAAGAATTGATTTATATAAATTAAAAATGTATTTAAAAATTCTAAAATTAATTATAAAAACATTTAAAAACCTATTTTGCATGAGAATTACATGTGTAGATTTGTAAATTCCTCTAATAACATGTGTTAAGAGAATAGCCATGTTTAGTGACAAATGTTAGGAAATTTTACAAGTGTCGTTTTAATTTTATTTTCTTTAATAAAAACTAAATTTAATCTATATAAACATATATCTATTCACTTCTTTTCTTTTTTCCTATCTTCACATTCTAAAAACTAAGAAATAGTCTGTAACTTAAGAACAAACCAGTAAAGAAATCTTTCTCAAATTCAAACCTGAACAACAATTTAACAGCAAGCTTGCAATTTGAGTAGCAGTTTCAAATTTCAACTTCAGCCTGAGCATTCAACTTTCAAGCAAACCAACATTTAAGCTTTAGATCAAAGTCAAATTCAGGAAACAAGAAGAAACCTGTCTTTGTGCAATCTGGTGAGTAAACTTTTATTTAGAAAAGTTAAAGTAAAAAAAATTTGCATGTGAATTTCTGAGATGATTGATGTCTTGCATGTATATATACTTGTGAAATCTTTGTATATATGTTGTATTGAATTGTGCATGTTTGAATCTGCCTGATACTTCTCTGTTTCCCATGTTATAGAGTAAAAACTAAAATAAAAATTCAAAATTTCCATAACAAATCACTGTTAGGCTTGAGTTTTCAAACACAGTATGTTTATTTAATCACAAATTAAAGTTTAAAATTTTATTCAAATAAAATTTGTTTGAATATCTTCTGTAACCAAGAAGATACAGTAGGAAATTTAAGAACATGATAAAATCGAGTATTGAAATTTGTTGATTCGATTATATATCTTGAATCAACTCTGTAAAACATGATTTTTAAAATAAAAACATGATTTTTGGATGGGTTTTGGGGCAGTAATTCGGTGATGACCTGATGATTGTTTTTGGGCAAATTCTGGCGACTGGGGAGGTTCTAGGGGTCGAGGCTTGGGTCGGAGTTCTAATGGTGAATGGTGAATCTGAAAAAAAATAGTGGAGGAGGAGTTTGTTCACCGTGGAGTCGGAAATTGGTGATTTCTTTTTTTAACCCTAATTTGGTCCGGGTTCATAGATTTGGTCGCGGTGAATTCGTGAGTGCGTCGAGCTTGGCCTAATTTAAGGAGGATGTACTGGAGTCGTGATCGAAGTCATAGGAAGTGGCGCAGCGTTCCTGGTAGTGTGGATGTCCGCGTTGGGATGATTTCCTGGTGAAGTTATGGGTTCAGGTTCGATAGAGATACTCGAATTTGTTTCGAGCTTCGTGATTTGGGTTAGAGGATCGGAAATGGATGAGAGCTTGATCGCCGACGCGTAGATAGTGTCGCCGTTGGTGTCGACGCCGTTGGTGACCTGTGCACGTGCACAGTAACGTTGTCGTGCCGGATTTTGTTGGGTTCGTGTGCGTTTGAGATGTCGCTTGGGTGAATTTGGTTAAAGCTCGAGTTTATACTCGAGTTGGTTATGTGATCCTCTTCCAGTATTGTGTTAAGTTTAAAACTAAAAAAATGAAGATCTCGAGTAAATATTTGAGATAGTTACGGGTTAAAACCCGAATATTAGCTCTTGGTTAAAAGTTTCAAACTAATTTTAAAAGTAAAAACTAAAATGTTTTAAACTACTACATAATAAATGAATTAAACCATTTGATTTAAGAAAGTTTATACTTTGTTAACTTAAATTGAAATGTTTATAATTTCTTTAAAAAAATAATAATAATAATATAATGATTAAGTTGAAAGGTTTTAATATTTTTAAGTAATTAATGAAATTGTTTTATTTAAAGATTAGATAAGTTTCATAATTAATGATTATTTTAATTAATAAAGTAATTAAAGTTAAATTAATTAATAATTTTAGATTAATTAATTTATAAAGGTCTAATTAATTAGTTATGGATTAAATAATTGATAATTAATAATTAAATTAAATTATAACTAATAGATAATTAATTAAATAATGGAAGATTCATAAATAAATGATTAATAATTAATTAATTAAGTGATTAGTGATTAATTAATTTATGATTAAGAATTAATTAATTAAATGATTAAGGTTAATTAATTATAATTAATTAAGTAATTAAGATAAATTAATTTATAATTTGTAATTAATTAGGAAATTAATTAATTGTTACATAAGGATTAATTAGTAATTAATTAAGGAATGATTAATTTTTATCAAGTTTTAATGATGAATAATTAGAGTTATTAATTAATAATTAAAGGGTAATTAATTAACTATTAAAGATCAATTAATTGACAATGAGGTTGATTAAGAAGTGATTAATTAATTAAATGATTGTGAAAAATTAATTAATGATTGGTTAAGCAAGGTAAAGTGGTTAATTATTAAGTAATTAATTTAATTTGAATTAATTAAATTAATTACAATATGAATTAGAGATATGCTTATTTATGGATGATTGTTTTGAATTTAAATGTCTGGATTGGTTGATATCTGTTGGATGATAATCTGAGATATTCTATGATGAGATATTCTATATATCTATGATAGATGTTTGTTAATATCTGTAAATAATGCTGTGTGAATTCAATATTAAACAATGAATTGAATTTGTTAAATTTTTAAACAACTTGACCTTTAAGATGGCGTTTGGATTTCGATGAGATCGGGATCGGGAATCAAGTTTGATTATCCGAAAACCACATCGATCCAAGTTAAACGTTAGGTCGCGACATCTCAAAGTGAAGATCGAGATGGAGCTTCAGAGTGCAAGGGTTATTGTCGTTGACTCTGAGGGTGATTCCAAAATGAGTGTAACGAAATAATGCCTTTAGTTTCTTTCGAACCCGGAACAAACTTGTATGGATTGTATGCTTTCAGCACATCGTCGGGTGGACGATGAGCATTCTAAGAGATGTGTTCTATAAAGGTAATCATAGCCTCAAGCCTCATCAATCGAGAATGGATAAAACAGGGGAGGTGCAGCAAGGCTAAGTGGGTCATGCCCAAGTAGGACAAGATTTTCCCTTGTCTAGAAGTCCCTTATTATTTCGGCTGTGTGGGCAGTTGTTGGCCACAACTGCGGGGTTGTCTTTTTCAAAGCTGTCCAGTAAGGGATAGTTCCGGCCTTGCATTGCAGGGGAGCTAGGGTGGCTCCTCGGTACGGTGATCTAGGCCCCGTACTGTGACGGGCGGTACCCCAATAGCCCTGCCATTGTATGGAATCCAAACTCCAATGTATGCCTGTATGGTTTTGATTGTGCCCAACTATGTTGGAACGTGAGATGTAAGCATTCCAACTATTTCTATATTTTATTTTGAAAACCCTAGACCCTATTATAATATCACTGGATTTCCTATCAAATGTTTTGGTTAGCGTAAGGTAAAAACTTACCTGTATTTATGTGTGGGAAGTCTTACGTGATACCTTTTGTTTTCAAATGATTTTAAAGTTAAACAACTTTAACCTGTTTACTCACACCAGACCCATGTCTGACCCGAAGTTTATTTTGTTTTTCATAAACTCTTGGGTACTCAAATTTTTATGAGTAGCCAAGTGATCAGGTTGGGATTGACAAATGTTTTGGAAGCTGGAGTTGGAGACCAGACGTACCTATCTATCCTTATCCGCTGTAGTGACATTTCGATGTTGTATTTTGGGTTGTATGGTTTGGAAAACTCTTAAATGTTTAATGTAATGAAGTCGTATTATTTTGTGTACTCTGATATGTAAACTATGTAATGGATATGTGTAATGTTATATTTTGTTCCGTTTCCGCTGTGAGATTCTAATGTTGTTGTTCTTTTCTTTCTATCCTTTCTATTTCTATCTCTTTCTTTCTTATTGATGATACGTCTTTCTGTGGAATGAAAGACGGGTTGTCACATTTAAAGTAAAGATTACCTATTATACAAGGATGTATTGGTTTTATGTAGCTTTTATACATGGTATGCATATAAATAGCACTGTACATATATGCTTTGTTATATATTTAAGTTTGTTTACTCTATTTTTTGAAGATATATTATTATGTATTTACTTTATTGATTTTGTAGACAAAAGGTCGTTTGAGTTCATAATATTATGTAGTTATTGTATTAGTCTACATGAGTAAATGGTTTTGTTTGTGTAAAATATACAAATTTTAAGATCTGTACATATGTTTTATAGTTTTCGGCTTTATATATATATATATATATATATATATATATATATATATATATTAGGCAATAGTATAGGTCTATATTAGTGCTATATATATATAGATATATGTGTAGTGCGTTAGTCCTTGAGATGATGGTTTTGATGACAACAACCTTAGAATAGATTATAAAATATAAATACTAGCAGTAAAAGTTTAGATATATATGTATATGCAGGATTTAACCATGTAGGTACCAAGAATGATGACTGTACGGTATAGAGATTGACGATATCAAGATTAAAGACTCATGAGTATCAAGATTATCAAGAGTTTAAAAGTTCAAGTAATTTTTCATTTAATTTAATTAGAAATTTTATTAAAACGCCTAGAAAAGCACTGGCATCTTAAAATCCAATTTATTCGTGGAATGGAATCCGCTTCGAGCCTGTTAAAGGGACGGAACCCTAAGTAGGATGGAACCTATGAAAAATCTAATGGAATATTGTTTTGTATCTGCTAACTTTTACTCAAAATGTTTTTACAAAATTATATCTTGTTTTCAAAATGTTTTTGAAACCTTCCTTTTAAAAGCATCAAAACATCTATCCTGATTTCAAACACTTTTATCCTCAAAATAATCTTTAATTTCAAAATCAAATTATCCGTAGTTTAACTATCTTCAATAGTAATATATTTAATTTTTAAATATTATACTTAGATTTAAATATAAAAGTATAGTAAAATTTTGTATATATTATTCTATATATTTACTTATGTATTTTAACTATAGAAAAGTATATTTATAAAGTTTAAAATAGTTTTAATACAAAATAGAAGTTATTTTCAAAGAAAAACAAATCACCCAAAATTCCTTTAGGATGTCGACATGCTCAACCTACCCATGTCGACATAGTGTCAGTTGGTTCCAAAATTTAAATTTCAAAAGAAGTGTCTATTCGTCATATTTCTTCATGAATGGACATGGTTGTTGTTCTTCTATAAATAGGGGATGTTTTCAACGAATTTATATACAGATTTTTCTGGCTTTTCACTCCTCTTCTTCCATATTTCTTATACGTATTCCTACCATTACTCTACCGAAATCAACATTGAATCTAACTAGATTATCTCTGGTTTGATTCTCTATCACTATCTCAACAAGATCCTCAGTGCTATTCAAAGTTATAGGCTTCTTTGTAATCAATTAAACGAGAAAAAGTGTGATTGTGGCCTTGGAAATCAATTAAGCGAAATAAGATGTGATTGTAGCCTTGGAAAGCAATTGGGTGAACTTGTTGCCAGGGAAATCAAGTATCTCTACCCAGAGGATTGTGAATCTGGAGGGCGTACCTCAATGCCTTGAAATCGAGGGTGTAATTGTAAAGATTTTTTTTGAAAGGAAATTCGTACTTGTGTGTGGACTGGATGTAACGTAACTCTGAACTATTATAAAATCCGGTGTGTTCTTTCCTTTACTGCTTTTACTTTATACTTGCATCTTGTTTGATTCGGTGATCATATATGTGTCTGAATATTGCATACATTTGTGTTCAAATTAACAAAAACTCAAAAAGATTTAACAATTCTCTAAAACATTATTCACCCCCCCCCCCCTCTAGTGTTTATCCTTAGCCTTAAGATCCTTAATCCGCATTTCTCACATTTGGTATCAGAGCAAGGTTTTCAAAGTTTTATAATCTGATTTTTGAAAAAGTTTTAAATGGCTATGTTTGTTAATACTAGTTTAGAAATATTCAGATCTTCATTATCTCATGAGTCTGCATATAATCAATGTTCAAATTCAAGTTGTCTACCAAAATTATTTGATGTTCAGGAAACATGCTTTATGGGAATTAAGGAATCAATCCACAACAGACAAATTGTGCAGATCAAAAAGAACAAATGGATACTCGATAGTGGATGCTCTAGACACATGACTGGCAATCCAGAAATGTTGAATGATATAATATACAAAGATAGAGGACCGGTTAACTTGGAGACAACTCAAAAGGATATGTGATTGGCATCGGCAAAGTCAGTAACTCTGAAACTCCTATTATTACTAATGTTTTGCTAATTAAGAATCTAAAACATAATCTGCTAAGTATAAGTCAACTCTGCGATAAAGGATATAAAATTAAATTTGAAAAGGATAAGTGTCACATTGAAAATAATAATTCAACCATAATATTTGAGGGAATTAGGAAAAAGAATATTTATATTCTTAGTATGATAGTTTCAAATGATAACTTGTGTCTTTTGACAAATAAAAGTGACCCTTGGATTTGGCATAAGAGATTTGGGCATTTGAATTTCAAACTCTTATCTAGACTGCCACAACATGATCTAGTAAGAGGTCTCCCTAAAATGAATTTTAAAGTAGATAGTCTATGTGATGCATGTCAATTAGGAAAACTTATAAAAAGTTATTTTAAATTAAAATATATGATTTCAACTTCAATACCTCTTGAATTACTTCACCTTGATTTATTTGGTCCATCTCAAATTCTGTCAATAAATCATAGTAAATATGTTTTTATAATTGTAGATGATTATTCTAGATTTACATGGACAATATTTTTGAAACATAAAAGTGATACTTTTGAATGTTTTAAGAACTTTACAAAAACGAATCAAAATCAACTTTCTCTAAAAATTATAACCATTCTAGTGATCACGGTGGTGAATTTGAAAATGAAAAGTTTGAGGAATTATGCAATAAAAAGGGAATAACTCACAATTTTTCATTTCCAACAACTCCACAACAAAACAGAGTAGTAGAACGTAAAAATATGATGATTTAAGAGTGTGCGAGAATCATGCTTTCAAATAGTAAATTACTAACGTATTTTTGGGCAGAAGCAGTTGCTACTGCCTATTATATTTTAAATAGAATTTTAATCAGACCTTTAACTGAAAAGACATCTTATGAACTTCTTCACAGAAAGAAACCTAAAGTATCTTATTTTAGAATTTTTGAAAGTAAATGTTTTATTTTAAATACCAAAGATAACTTAGATAAATTTGATCCTAAATCCGACAAAGTTATCTTTATCGGATGTTCTAATAAAAGTAAAGTGTACAGAGTATTTAATTTAAAACTAACAACATCGAAGAAACAATGCATGTTTCGTTCGATGAAAATCTCAAAAATTTTGAAGATACAAATGATGAAGAGGATTTAATCACTCAAAATCAAGAGCCTACTAAAACTTATAATGAAATTAATCATCCTAATAAAAGGACTAAACTTTTAAAGGATCGCTCTATTTAAAATATACTAGGAGATATGCAATCTGTTGTTAAAACTAGAAATCAACTAAGTCAAATGAGTAATGAAGCTTTTATATCAACTATTGAACCCAAGAATCCAAAAGAAGCATCAATTGATGATTCATGGATTTTGGCTATGCAAGAAGAATTAAATCAATTCACTAGAAATAATGTTTGGGAACTTGTTCGTAGACCTGAAAATAAAACTATAATTGAAACTAAATGGGTTTATAAAATAAAATAAATGAACAAGGAGAGGTAGTTAGAAATAAAACTCGATTAGTCACTCAAGGTTTTTGTCAAGAAGAAGGAATAGATTTTGATGAAACCTTTGCTCCCGTAGAAAGAATAGATGTCTTAGGATTCTACTTGCTTTCGCAAATCATAATAATTTCAAAATATTTCAAATGGATGTTAAAAGTGACTTTTTAAATGGGTTTGTAAAAGAGGAAGTATATGTTGAACAACCACCACTTTTTGAAAATGAAAAATTACCAAATCGTGTTTACAAACTTAAGAAAGCTTTATCTGGTCTAAAACAAGTTCCTAGAGCCTGGTATGATAGACTAAGATCTTACTTATTACAATCAAATTTTGAAATTGGTAAAGTAGATAATACTCTTTTTATTAAAAGAAATAAAAATGATATTCAACTAGTACAAGTTTATGTAGATGATATCATTTTTGGATCAACTAACTTTGAAATGAATAAAGAATTTTCTAAAATAATGACAAAAGAGTTTGAGATGAGTCATATGGGTGAATTAAACTTCTTTTTAGGTTTACAAAAAAATAATTAGATAATGGTATCTATATTAGTCAAGAAAAATATGCTAAAGACCTAATTAATAATTTTGGTTTGACTACTACGAGTGGAAAATCCACTCTCATGGCAACCAATGAGTACCTTAGTAAAGAAGATCTTCGAAAGATGTAGATCAAAAGTTATATAGAGGAATGATCGGATCACTACTCTATATTACTGCTAGTAGACCTGATATCATGCATAGTGTTTGTCTATGTGCAAGATATCAATCCCAACCCAAAGAGACCCACTTAAAAGCCGTAAACGTATCATAAGATATGTTAAACACACTTCCGACTATGGCTTATTTTACCCTAAAAATGATTCTTTGGACTTAATATCTTGTTGTGATGCTGATTATACTGGTTGTAAATCAGACCGAAAAAGTACAAGTGGAACTTGTCAATTTTTGGGGCATTCTCTGATTTCCTGGTTTAGTAAAAAGCAAAACACAGTTTCTTTATCAACAACTGAAGCAGAATATATTTCTGCTTCTTTGGCTTGTTCTCAAGTAATATATATTCAACAAACTTTAAAAGATTATTGTGACGACCCGGGTTTCTAAGCCCAGAAAACCATTTTGTCTTGAAGAAAGAAAGGGGTGAGAAAATAGAAAAGATAGAGAAGAAAGAACAACAACATCAGGATCTCACAGTGGAACGAATAAATTATAATAATCACATAATTATTTACATAATATACAACATCAGTCAGAGTTATACAGATAATACATCACATACTAGACAGTTATAAACACATGTCTAGTTACAACAACACAACTCAAACAAATAACTCAAAGATACCAACACAGCGGAACTATATATATCTACAACGCTAAAGCCTCCTGCTCCATTGCTCTCCAGAATTCGTTAAAGCTAACCTGAATCCCTTGGCTACCCGTAAAAATTGGGTACCCAAGAGTTTATGAAAAACAAAAATAAACTCCGGGTCAGACATGGGCCTGGTGTGAGTAACAGGTTAAAGTTGCTTAATTTTGAAAATCCTTTGAAATAAAAGGTATCACGTAAGACTCCCCACACATAAACATGGGTAAGTTTTTACCTTACGCTAACCAAAACATTTGATAGGAAATTCAGTGATATTATAATAGGTCTAGGGTTTTCAAGTAAATAGAAAATAGCCGAAATTGTTACATGATTAAATTCCAGCTACTAGCCACAAAAGTGGGTAATACAATCAAAACCGTTGGCACTTATTGGATTGTGGATTCCATACAATGGCAGGGCTACTGGGGTACCGCCCGTCACAGTACGTGGCCTAGATCAACGTACCGAGGATCACTCCCGACCCCCTGCAACACAAGGCCGGAACCATTCCTTATTGAACAGTCCCGAACAAGATAACCCCGCAGTTGGTGTACATCCAACAGCCCACACAGCCGAAATAAAAAGGGACATCTAGACAGGGGAATATCTTGTCCTGCTTGGGCATGACCCACCTAACCTTGCTGCACATCCCCTGTTTTAGCCATTCCCGGTTGATGAGGCTTGAGGCTACGATTATCTTTATAGAATACATTTCTTAGAATGCTCATCGCCCACCTGACGATGTGTTGAAAGCATTCAATCCATACAGGTTCTTTCCGGGTTCGAAGGAAACCGAAGGCATTATCTCGTTACACTCATTTTGGAATCACCCTCAGAGTTAACGACGATAACCCTTGCAATCTGAATCTTCATCTTCACTTCAGATTCACGACCTATCGTTAATTTGGAATCGATGTGGTTTTCGGATGTTCCAAATAAGGAATCCCGATCCCGGTCTCATCGAAATCCAAAACGTGTCTTTTAAGGCCAAGTGTCTATTTAGTCTTAACAGTTTAATTCAACATTATCAATATACACACAGATAGATAATTCATAATATCACAGTAAATAATCATATCATCATCATAAACAGATAATCAAAATTATCAACCCATTCAGATAATAATATACTATCATACTTAAACCAAACATCCATGTCACATATATTATTCATCTCATATCTGAGTTCACAATCATCCAATCAAATATCAATATCATTCATCCATAAGCAATGATTTATAATCATACCATTTGTAATTAATTTAAAATGAATTAAATTAACTACTTCTATCTCTAATTAATTTAAAGTAAATTAAATTAATTACTTCATCTATAAATCCTGCTTATACAGTCATTAATTAATTATAACTCAAATTAATTAATCATCCTCTAAATATTCATCTTGGTTAAACACCCTTGATTAATCATTCTCTAATTACAATAGGTAATTAGTCTTTAATTAATTTCACAAATTAATTATCCTACATCATTCATAGTAATTAACATTTAATTACCTTATTTATTAATTCAATATAATTAATTATATTTATTGTTAGTTAATTACATAAATTAATCACCACATTATTAATTATCCCTTAATTAAACAATTCTTAATTTACATCATTAGTTATATTAATTAATGATCTCTAATTCAGATTTAAATTAAATTACTTTATTTAAATTAATTACATTAAGCAATTAATCTTTAATTAAACACAATTATTAATCATCCTTGATTAATATCAACCAGTAATTAACTACCCTTAATTACATATTAATAAATTAATTATTCCATAATTAATTATCTCCATTAATTAATCCCTTGATTAATTTCAAAAGTTATTATCCAAATTACTTTATTGACACATCATCTTTCACTAATTGCATTCAGTAATTATCACTAATTACTTTCTTAAGTAATTATGCTCCATTAAATACACTAAGTAATTAAGCATATCAATTTATCAAATGATTCCTTAAATTAATTAAACTAAATTAATTAACTTAAATTAATCATTTTATCAAAATTTATTACAATAAGTAATTAATCTCTTAATTACTTCCATTAAGTAATTACTTCACAATTTACAAATGATTATCTTAACTAATTAATTAATAAAATTAATCACATATATTAATTAATTAATAATTCTTAGTTAATTATCTTCATTAACTAATAACTTTTCTTAATTTACTTCTTAATTAATTTCTAGTTATAAATTAATATAAATTATTAATTTATAAATTAAATACATAAGTCATTTATTAATTAACTTATTCATTTAATCATTCAAATATCTTAATTTTTCTTAAGATAATTTATTTCCTTTATTAATGACTTCATAAATATTAAAGTGTATTAGAACATTACATTTCAAATTTCATTTTTAATTTAAGATTCAAAATGATCATTGTTTAAACATTAACTAAATTTAAATTCAATTTAAAATAAATGTAAATAACATTTTATTTACGTATGAACTTATATAAGAAAATCTTTTAAATTGAACTACTTAACTTTATTTAAACTTAAACTACCAAAATACATTAATAGTTTAACTTGCAAGTTCAAGTTTATTTACTTTCCATTAAAAACTTTTTTTTTCAACATCAGGTTAAACATTTATTTGAAACAACTTTACTTTTCAAAACTATTTTATTTGAACTTATTTTTAAAACATCCATATTAAAACTGATTTAAATTTTCAGATTTGAATTCTAGGAAATCTTGAATTCCATCAATTTATCTTTGATTTCAAACTTTTTGATTTAAACTTCCTTTAAAAACTTGAATTAAAAACTGATTTTCAAATCCAAATCCATTTAAAACCTTAAGGTTCAAATGTTCATTTGAAACTATACTATAAATTTTTGAATATAAATCACAGTTTAAATTCTGTTTCAAATTTTAAATTAATTTAAATTCTGAAACCTCTCAGGTTTTTAAAACCCGAACCCACCTTTAAACACTTAAATTTTGATTTACTTTCAAATTATTATCAAATTAATTTAAATTTTTATCAAATTATTATCAAATTATTATCAAATTAATAAAAAAAATTATCAAATTATTATCAAATTAATTTAAATTTTTACACAGATTATTAAATTTATATTGCCAAAAATTTCCGGGATATCACATTCCTCCCTCCTTAAAAGAATTTCGTCTCCGAAATTTAAAACAAAGGTAATTTATTAATACAATTAAAAATTTAAATTTTAAACATAAGCATATATCTACCATAAACTAATAATCATAGCAACCAATTCATCCAAACAAACAAATCTAACTATCCAGACAAAATTCCGGATAGAATTTTCCCGAGTTTCCTCAAGTATAAATATCGGGTTACTCGCTTTATAGAATCCAAACAACCAATACTACTAAGCTACAGAGCTTCCACTCATCTAGATCTACAAAACAAGACAGGATATCAGACTGCAGGCAAGTCTGAATCAACAACTAAAACTCCCTGAACTGCTGATTCTACAACCAGAGATAAATCTTACACGTATTCCATCAGAGATAGGTGAAACACAATGAATTCCAGTTATCCAAACTGACAATTCGATCCTGAAGACCAAACACTTATCCAAAAAAATCAAATCTCCGACTTCGGAATCCAAATTCCTCCGTCTCTTATCCACTAAACTCTCTGACGATCCTGGGCTGCCTACACCCTTCCGGATCAGCTCAACCCTTGCTAATGCTCCTAGAAATAAACTGGACCAAAAACAATCTAACAAAATGATCTTCCCAATATCAACCAAACTCAGAATCACAACTCTATTCCAAAACAGAAAATAGAACTCACTTCTCTCATCCGGAAGAGATAAAACAGGTGCACTCCAATCTGGTCTCAGATCCTGAAAAAAATTCCCGTAGAACTCTCTAATCCAAACATTGCAACATCCCATTGCTTCCAAACTAAAACAGCTGCCACCATGCTTCCACTGCGCAACTCTGACTGAACAGATGAAAATGCTGAAGTCGAATACAGACTGGACAACACATTCCAAAAAATGAAGTTCACATATCCAAAAATAAAACTCAGAAGTTCCTCTAAAATCTGAGCTGCTTCACCTAACTCAATTTCCAGATGTTAGCAAATCTCTGACTTCTTGAAAACATCCAGAAAATGTCTCTGAAACACAAGAGAACACTCAAACTATCGCAAGTCACTTTTGCGATCAATCCAGCCTAATTCCAAAGATACTGCTCTCTCTTTACAAATCAGAACAGCTTACACTTATGTGGCCAATCCATCGAAGAAATGGAACTACTCTGCTGCTTCCGTAGTTACCCCAAGAAAACTACTAAGCCAAAAGACTTCCTAATCCAAAGCTCTTCGAGAAACTCGGACCACAAACCAACAGAAACATTCTACTGAACTCAGCTACAACACCGAAGCAGTCACTCATCCTTACTTGTTCCAAAGAAACATCATCAGAGACACCATAGTCACTGCGTCTCATCACACAGCTACTACACCTTGATGTATTAAGATATCATGACTTGCTTCTGTCTAACCAACAGATCCAAACTCTAGCTCAACCAAATTACATTTCATAGATGAACTCCGAATCTTAACAGATTTCCTTCAGAGATCGATGAAATCCTTACACCACCCAAAGCTCACTCGAGACGGTATTAGGTCTACAGTCTCGACAATTACACTTCCAACCTTAATCATTCAAACTCCAACCATTGGTAGTCGTGTTACGCACACCACTACCTATCTACCTTTATAACTTATATTGGAAAACCCGAACAGGTGACCCAACAATAGGTAGAAATAAATAAATATATACATATATATCAAAATTACAAATACGCTCTCTCAAGAAGAAATCACTCAAGAGCCTAGGTATTCACTCAACCTAGCGCCATGATACCAACTGTGACGACCCGGGGCAGTGGCGACCGGTAGGCTTTGCAACCATCCCAAACCCACCGTGGCTCACAGTGATACCTCGGGTTTGCTTTTACGGCCAGCCTCTCGACTCGCAACCAACCCCGCAAGGCCTTATACTACCCCGGGGGCATGTAGGGGTAAGAGTCTCCCGATCGCCACCAAACACAAAGCGAGAACCCCTTATCACGCTGTAATTAGCAAACCCGATCCCGGTCTCATCGAAATCCAAAACGTGTCTTTTAAGGCCAAGTTGTCTATTTAGTCTTAACAGTTTAATTCAACATTATCAATATACACACAGATAGATAATTCATAATATCACAGTAAATAATCATATCATCATCATAAACAGATAATCAAAATTATCAACCCATTCAGATAATAATATACTATCATACTTAAACCAAACATCCATGTCACATAGATATTATTCATCTCATATCTGAGTTCACAATCATCAAATGAAATATCAATATCATTCATCCATAAGCAATGATTTATAATCATACCATTTGTAATTAATTTAAAATGAATTAAATTAACTACTTCTATCTCTAATTAATTTAAAGTAAATTAAATTAATTACTTCATCTATAAATCCTGCTTATACAGTCATTAATTAATTATAACTCAAATTAATTAATCATCCTCTAAATATTCATCTTGGTTAAACACCCTTGATTAATCATTCTCTAATTACAATAGGTAATTAGTCTTTAATTAATTTCACAAATTAATTATCCTACATCATTCATAGTAATTAACATTTAATTACCTTATTTATTAATTAAATATAATTAATTATATTTATTGTTACTTAATTACATAAATTAATCACCACATTATTAATTATCCCTTAATTAAACAATTCTTAATTTACATCATTAGTTATATTAATTAATGATCTCTAATTCAGATTTAAATTAAATTACTTTATTTAAATTAATTACATTAAGCAATTAATCTTTAATTAAACACAATTATTAATCATCCTTGATTAATATCAACCAGCAATTAACTACCCTTAATTACATATTAATAAATTAATTATTCCATAATTAATTATCTCCATTAATTAATCCCTTGATTAATTTCAAAAGTAATTATCCAAATTACTTTATTGACAAATCATCTTTCACTAATTGCATTCAGTAATTATCATTAATTACTTCCTTAAGTAATTATGCTCCATTAAATACACTAAGTAATTACGCATATCAATTTATCAAATGATTCCTTAAATTAATTAAACTAAATTAATTAACTTAAATTAATCATTTTATCAAAATTTATTACAATAAGTAATTAATCTCTTAATTACTTCCATTAAGTAATTACTTCACAATTTACAAATGATTATCTTAACTAATTAATCTAATTAATTAATAAAATTAATCACATGTATTAATTAATTAATAATTCTTAGTTAATTATCTTCATTAACTAATAACTTTTCTTAATTTACTTCTTAATTAATTTCTAGTTATAAATTAATGTAAATTATTAATTTATAAATTAAATACATAAGTCATTTCTTAATTAACTTTTTCATTTAATCATTTAAATATCTTAATTTTTCTTAAGATAATTTATTTCCTTTATTAATGACTTCATAAATATTAAAGTGTATTAGAACATTACATTTCAAATTTAAATTCAAATTCCATTTTTAATTTAAGATTCAAAATGATCGTTGTTTAAACATTAACTAAATTTAAATTCAATTTAAAATAAATGTAAATAACATTTATTATTTACATATGAACTTATATAAGAAAATCTTTTAAATTGAACTACTTAACTTTATTTAAACTTAAACTACCAAAATACATTAATATTTTAACTTGCAAGTTCAAGTTTATGTACTTTCCATTAAATTTTTTTTTTCAACATCAGGTTAAACATTTATTTGAAACAACTTTACTTTTCAAAACTATTTTATTTGAACTTATTTTTAAAACATCCATATTAAAACTGATTTAAATTTTCAGATTTGAATTCTAGGAAATCTTGAATTCCATCAATTTATCTTTGATTTCAAACTTTTTGATTTAAACTTCCTTTAAAAACTTGAATTAAAAACTGATTTTCAAATCCAAATCCATTTAAAACCTTAAGGTTCAAATGTTTATTTGAAACTACACTTTAAATTTTTGAATTTAAATCACAGTTTAAATTCTATTTCAAATTTTAAATTAATTTAAATTCTGAAACCTGTCAGGTTTTTAAAACCTGAACCCATCTTTAAACACTTAAACTTTGATTTCCTTTCAAATTTGAATCCAA
This sequence comes from Allium cepa, assembly GCA_030765085.1. Classification (NCBI taxonomy): domain Eukaryota; kingdom Viridiplantae; phylum Streptophyta; class Magnoliopsida; order Asparagales; family Amaryllidaceae; genus Allium; species Allium cepa. The sequence continues at coordinate 394,299,376 of CM060938.1, read as the reverse complement.
CAATAAACTTGAATTCAAACTCCCCACTAAATTTAGACTTGTTTAAATCTATTACTTATTTTCAGGTTACATTTGAATTTTTTTTTTAAAACACCAAACACTGCTTCCAGGTTTCTACAAAAAGCCTGAATAAACATTGACTCGACGCGAACTAAAACGCTTCGAGTTTTCCCCTCCCTTGCTTCGAGTCACGTACTCGTATGACTCGAGTAATTTCCCCAATTCAAAGCTCTGCACCCAAAGAACAACACCACCACACTTCAATGGCACGGTGCACGTGCACCGTGGCCCCAGCCACCTCCGGTCGCCCACTGGAACTCCAACACGTCGCTGACTACCACCAGTTAACATCACGACCACCAGAATCCATTCCCTCAACCTAAATCAAAACGAGCAGCAAACAGGACCTGGAAAACAAAACATTCCCCTACCCAAACCTGTAAAACGCCTCGCTCTTGCCGCCTCGACCACCGGAGGCGCTGAAATTCTGGCCACGGCCTCGTCATCTCCCCCACTTCCAATCCCTAAGAGCACGCAACACTCGATCGATTCCAAGCGGGGAACGAATCGAACAAGACAGCCTCACCAAGATTCGGTTAAAAATATTCAAAACCCCACCGCCGCTTCCTTGACGAACTGGAGCAACTCCAAGTATTTTTCCCAACGCCACAGGAGGCCCCTCGTCCGTCACATACAAGCACGACCCCCCAGATAACAGTGATTCCCCCAAAAACCCTAAATTTGCATTTTTAGTTCATACCAGAACTGTGCATAACCTCTTGTACTAAAAATCTTGGTTTAAGTTTTAAAATTCATATTTTACTACAGAGATTCAAAGTATGCTCTTGAATTTATAATTTAAATTGTTTGGGTTTTCTCTTATTCAAGTTTTCACTGTTATTTTGATTTCCCAGAACCATATTCAAATTTAATTCAACTTAAATAAAACCTAAACTCAAAATTATGTTGAAACAAACAATTTATGTTTGTATACTAGGTCCTGAAGGCTATTAGATCAAGAGATAAAAAATATTTGGATCAACTCAAGCCTGGGAACAAAATGAATAGGTTTGTTTACAGAGACTTCAATATGTACTCAGACAACATCCATATTCACATAAAATTTCATACATGCAAATCACACTTATTCCATATTTTAACCTTACAACTAGTTTAAATACTTAAGTTTAATAATTAAAGTTACTTACAGCAAATGAAAAACAGAGAAAATTTAAAATGAAGCAGTTTGAATTTGCAGGCTTGAAATATACAGAATTTTCATCTCACAAACACCAGGGAAAAATGAATATATACATATTCACACAATATATTTAAGCATCCAAATATTAGCATGCAACAGATTTTAAAACTTAAGAAATTTAAAAAAAAAGTGTTACTCACAAATGTTTGAGAATGACAGAGCACTTTGGTATTGAAAAGCTTGAACTTTAAAAACTGAAAATTTGTCTAATGTAATCTTCCTAAACTTCTTGCCTTTGTTGAGTTGTAAATATTATTTAAGTTTGTATAGATGGAGGTGTTTGCTATTACTTCTTTGCTTCAGGTTTGATATTTTTTGAACTAACTAAAAAAAATAAGATGACATATATAAAGAGGTTTCAGGGGAAGGTGGCATCTGGGTTAAGCATATGCAGGTAAAAATCTTATTATATTTTCTAGAGATTATGTTTTGTTTTATCAGGCAAAATTTCTGTATTAGTAGGCTCAAATACAACTCGAGTTGACTAAGTTTTGCTGCTAAGGTGAAAGCATTTATTGCCAATGTACTTTATGTCTCTACTAACCTCATTTTTATGCTTAGATATTTTACATTTCTTTGTTTATACTTTTCTTTGTTTCTTTGTTCTTGCATAACTACTTTTACAGGCTACACATATACACCTGGTTTGCTTTCATTTTTTTTTTTTTAGATACATAGGTATTTAATTTACTTTTTCTTAGCTTTGTATTCCTTTTCTGCCTGCATTTTACTTTTACTTTGCTTACTTCTTTTTACTTGTACTTGCGTATATTCTTACAGGCAACATACTTATGACTTTGCCAGGTTTACTTTTATTATTTTACATAGATATTTAGGTTACTTTTCCTTAGCTTTTCATTACTTTCTTGCCTGTACCTTATTTCTACTTTATGTTTTCATACTTGTCTGAATCTTAATCTACAAGCTACTTGCATTTTATTTTATTTTGTTTATTTGCCAACATAACTATTTTACAGACATGATTACATGCTTTTGTATTTTACATACATATTATAAAAATTGTTTTAGTCATTTGTTTGGTTTATTACTTTATTTACTTATTGTTTCCTAACCTTATGTTAATATCACAATTTCTTAAGTTTATGTATTCAAACTTATTTTATAACCCTATACTTGGTTTACACTTATGTTTCATATTTGTAAAGTTTATTTTAAATTAAAACATTTTGAAGGCCTTTATTTTTAATTTTGAAAAAAAAACTTCAATTTAAATTTCCAAATCATACTTTCATTCAAACACACATATATAACAATTTCCATTTATAAACTTGTTAAGACATTATATTATTAATAAAACTCATTATTAAATTAAAATGATTTATAAAAGATTTTATCTCTTTATTAATAAACTACTCATTTTTATCAAGCTAAATTTAAGACAAAATAAACAAACCTTTTGCTAAATTTAAGCTAAAATTATTTTAAACAAATTAAACTTAAATCTTAAGTATTTTAAACCATACAGTTATTATTAAATAGCTTTTAAAAGACATATATTAAATCAAATTATAATTACCAAGAACATTAAAATTAGAAAACATATCTTTATTTATTAAATTTAAAACAGAGCTTATCTATTTACAATATAAACAAATATATACATATATACGTTATAAATAGAAACAATTTAAATTAGCTTTTAAAAAGAAAAATCATCAGATAAATATTTATTTAAATGAAGATTGTTAAATCAATTCAAATTATTATCAAATTAATTTAAATTTTTACACAGATTATTAAATTTATATTGCCAAAAATTTCCGGGATATCACAATTATGGTATAAATTTCTCAAAATCACCAATTTATTGTAATAATACTAGTGCGGTAAATTTATCCCAAAATACTACTCAACATGATCGAACTAAACATATTGATATAAGACATCATTTTCTCAGAGATAATATAAATAAGGAAGTAATTACTCTAGATTGTATTAATTCCGAGAATCAAATTGCTGATATATTAACAAAACTATTAAATGAATCTATATTTACTAAATTAAGAAGAGAATTAGGTATTTGTTTAATAACTGAAATATAAAATATAAATAACAAAGTACAATTAAAAAATAAATCAACTAATAAAAATTTAAAGGACCATGCCGACATACTCCCCCAACCCATGCCGACATATAACGTTTTTTATTTTTAAATTTTTTCCCAACAAAATTCAAAATAATTGGTTATATATTCTTCTCATTTTTGAAATTTTGTTCATTATTTCTGTTATCTCTCTGTTCTATCCTCTAAAATCAAATAATCAATGGCATCCGCTTACAAATCAAACAAAAATTCTACTTTTTCGTTTCCTTCTCCCACTTCTGGTCCATTTCAACGTACTACTCTCGCTCATGTGACGAAAATGGAGGATTCTCTGAAGGATGCACTTAAGTTAATGAATGAAATCCAAGTAATGCAACTTCGAATGGCCAAGGAGAAAGAGAGGCAAGGCAAAATCCTTTAGAATTTGCAAAAATTTCTAATGGACAATCATGCTAACCCAATCTTGATTGACGAAGACTATTCAGAAGAACAAATACATGAGGCTAGCGAAGAAGAAGAAGAGGAAGAAGAAATCCACATGAAAGAAGTGCACGCGGAAGATGATGACAAATTCGTTTGCATTGGAGAAGTGTGCTTTGACAAAGATGGAAATCTTGTCGAACAACGTGGAAATTTCTATTTCCACTATCCGAACTGTTCGATTCATAAATCTCCCATTTTCAAAGACACTCATTAGTTTCTTTTCTCTTTTTCCTTTTAGTGTATGTTCTTTCTTACATTTCCCACGAAAATGTAAATACAACAATATAATTAACGAATAATTTGTGTTCTTATATGTGTTATTATATGGATACTTAGTTACGATAGTTAGTAGTTTAGGACTAAATTCTAGTTTTAGATCTAAGTGTTGATTATTTATGATAACACTATCATTATAATCACATGTCATAGAGTATTAGATTTAGGGGGGGTGATATAGTTTTTGTTGATATATTTGGAGTTAGTTTTTGTTGATGACAAAGGGGGAGAAATATAAAATAGAGTAGTTAGGCGTAGATCAAGGGGGAGTTATTAGGATAGAAGTAATATTTTATAAAAAAATTGTCATCATCAAAAAAGGTAGGATAGAAGTAATATTTTATAAAAAAAGTTGTCATCATCAAAAAAGGGAAGATTGTTAGTCCTTGAGATGATGGTTTTGATGACAACAACCTTAGAATAGATTATAAAATATAAATACTAACAGTAAAAGTTTAGATATATATGTATATGTTGGATTTAACCATGCAGGTAACAAGAATGAAGACTGCACAGTATAGAGATCCAAGATATCAAGATTGAAGACTCACGAATATGAATATTATCAAGAGTTCAAGTAATTTTTCTTTTAATTTAATTAGAAATTTTGTTAAAACTCGTAGAAAAGCACTGGCATCTTAAAATCCAATTTATTTGTGGAATAGAATCCACTTCGAGCCTGTTAAAGGGACGGAACCTTAAGTAGGATGGAACCTACGAAAAATCTAGTGGAACATTGTTTTGTATCCGCTAATTTTTATTCAAAATGTTTTTACGAAATTATATCTTGTTTTCAAAACCTTCCTTTTAAAAGCATCAAAAACATCTATCTTGATTTCAAATACTTTTAGCCTCAAAATAATCTTTAATTTCAAAATCAAATTATCCGTAGTTTTAACTATCTTTAATAATAATATATTTAACTTTTAAATATTTATACTTAGATTTAAATATAAAATTATAGTAAAATTTTGTATATAAATATATATTTACTTATGTATTTTAACTATAGACAAGTATATTTATAAAGTTTAAAATAGTTTTAATATAAAATAGAAGTTATTTTCAAAGAAAAACAAACCACCAAAAATTCTTTTGGGATGTCGACATGCTCAACCTACCCATGTCGACATAGTGTCAGTTGGTTTCAAAATTTAAATTTCAAAAGAAGTGTCTATTCGTCATATCTCTTCACGAATGGACATGGCTGTTGTTCTTCTATAAATAGGGGATGTTTTCAACGAATTTATATACAGATTTTTCTGGTTTTTCACTCCTCTTCTTCCACATTTCCTATACATATTCCTACTATTAATCTACTGAAATCAACATTGAATCTAACTAGATTATCTCTGGTTTGATTCTCTATCACTATCTCAACAAGATCCTTAGTGCTATTCAGACTTATAGGCTTCTTTGTAATCAATTAAACGAGAAAAGGTGTGATTGTGGCCTTGGAAATCAATCAAGCGAGATAAGGTGTGATTGTAACATTGGAAATCAATTGGGTGAACTTGTTTCTCGAGAAATCAAGTATCTCTACCAGAGGGTTGTGAATTTGGAGGGTGTACCTTGTTGCCTTAAAATCGAGGGTGTAATTGTAAAGATTGTTTTTGAAAGGAAATCCGTACTTGTGTGCGGGGCTGGATGTAGGGTAACTCCGAACTAGTATAAGATCTGATGTGTTCCTTCCTTTAATGCTTTTACTTTATAGTTGCATCTGTGTTTGATTTTGTGATCATGTCTGTGTCTGAATATTGCATACATTTGTGTTCAAATTAACAAAAACTCAAAAAGATTTAACAATTCTCTAAAACACTATTCACCCCCCCTCTAGTGTTTATCCTTAGTCTTAAGATCCTTAATCCGTATTTCTCACATAATGTATTTAGAATTTTGCATATTTTGGTATCAAGGTACGTTTTAAAGTAACTGATGTGAAGTATGTATGTATATATATGTTTATAATAACTCCAAATATTTTGGATATTTCAGATTTCAAGTATAAAGTTTGAGTTCGAAGACTATATATATGTAAGCTTTCTCGTTTTTAATAAGTATAAATATAATTATTTATTTCAAAATATTATAATTTTTGCTGCACTATTCGATTTTCATATACAGAGTTTGTATATTAAGATTGTAGCTTATATATTTTTACATCGTTGATGGGTCTGCATGCCTTTTTATTTTTTTATTTTTTTTGTACATACGTTATTTTAAGATGTATAATGGTTTATAATATTATATATATACAGGTTTTGTTAAATATAGGTTGGTATATGTACAGGTTAAAGTATAAATGAGTTTGGAGCATTTAAGCATTTAAGTATATATGTACAGGTTTTGTTAAATATAGGTCATCTTCGTTCGTTGATTCATGCCAATCTAGTTTCGCTTTGGAATTCGTGTTTGGATGCACAACTAGCTTTCATTCCCGTCCATTCCTCTAGCCTCGAAAGGTGAGCAATCACTCACGATTAACATTCTTTTATTTATTAAATTTAATTTCAATTGAAACGACAATTGAAATATGCTGCTGTAAGTTATTTAAATTGTTATATATGCTATTATCTGTAACTGTTCACCTGTGGGATATGATACTATCTCCTGTTGTTTATATTTGATGATATATGCCTGTTGTTATATTTATATTATCGGTTATCACTCTGCAAGCTCCCTGTTAGTATAGGATTCACTATGAGTTGAAATGATACATACCCGAACGAACTTTAGAATAGGAGAAAATCATTATGGGCTGAAATGATAAACCCAAGCGATGTTCATTTGAATTGAATTTTGGATCACGGATTGAAATGATATCCACCCGTATATATTTAACGTACGGATTGAAATGAAAAATATCTGTATTACATGACCATAGGATAGGAGATTATATACAGACACCGTTGGTCCATAAATAAATATTTTTAAATAATTTCTATGGTTTTAGAAAGAAATATATGATTTTAATAAATATTGATCCTTAAGACATTATATATAAATGGAAATTTTATATATAGATTTAATAATAATATTTAATTTAATTAAGATTGATTTAATACATATAATATGTTAAGTATTTGTGTAAATCTATATTTCAAAATAGATTGTTGCAATAATTTGAATAAGTTAAGGTTGGGAAGATAAATTTGGATATAGTTGAAATGGTACTAAATTAAGAATTTTATTTAGTCAAATCGATTTGAAACTATTGAATGTGAAATTTAAAATGACTTTATAACTGGATGTTTGATTTAAGCGATTTAATAAACATTTCACGTTTAAATAAATTAAGGGAAATATTTCGAAAAATGTAATTTAAGGTCACTTAAATGGTATTGAATATAATGAGAGAATATTTCAAGACTAAATAATAATGAGGTTAAATCGAGATCTATATGAAATGGTTCAATTTCACTTTGAAATATGGAATATTAAAGCTTTGAAATATACTGGAATTTAAATGGTTTATTTGTGATTCATATCTGTATTTGAAATAAATAAAATTTGAATTTGTTATTTATAAAACTGAATTGAATGGAAATTGATAAAGTGAGATTGAATTTGATTTGAATGGGAAAGTCGAGTTGGTTTTTGAAGCGGTTTGTGAAATCTGAGGAAATTGAAAATACTTTCTTTTTAAATTATCTAATATATATACTATTTTGGGAAATAGATATATTTGAAATGAAAAATGATATTTTTAATTGTGATGTATAAATTAATTTGAAATGACCACGGTGTTATAATGTATATTCCTACATTGTTGATAGTTCAACAGATCCTTAGAGGATGGTTATCCTAAACATCCTTTAAGTTACTTGTATTTCAGTTGTTATTTCACTTGAGTTGGATTTATTGATATAGGAATGTTAATCCTGACTCGAGTGTTTTGTGTTTTGCTTTACGCTCAGGTCAGATCGAGTGATACAGCATTTGAGACTCACCTTTGGAGTTTGGAGCTTCGTTTGGAGATCCAACTATCGATTCAGCTTTCAGCTTTTCCAGTCGATTTGTTCAGAGAGGTTATTTGCTTACACTGGAGACTTCACTGTATTTGATATATCCTGTTGTATTTTATTTCTAACTCTGATGTTTATATAGTAGCTTCATGAACTACTAGTTATCTATTCCGTTGCATTATATTATTCCGTGTCTACGATTCTGTGATTGATTTATTTACTGTACATACTGAGTTTTGCCAAAAATTATATTGCAATTCGATATTTTGAGTAATTCAAGTCCGACTTTTGTGGATGCTAATGGTTGAAAATATCGGGTCGTTACAGGTATACCAGTTAACGAGTTTTGGCATAACTTGAACCTATAACGGGACTGTAAAAATCATGTCTGAATTTCCCCAGTTATCTTCTTTCGTTCCTCCTTCCTCAATAAGCCGAACCTAATCTCCATCCTCCTCCTCATCCAAGCATTGGCCTCCCTCTTCTTTTCTACCTTTAGGCAATGCCGTTTTTCCCAAGAAACAGTAGCCTCATCTCTCCCTCGTGCTGATTTTGCACGTTAGATCTCGCCGCACCACCACTCCGGATCTAAACCCTGTTCACTCCCTCTAACCACTTCTTATCCCAAGACACCTTTTCACACTGCCATTTTTTCCTCTTACCGTTATGGTGTCAACCCTGAAGAGACCACAAGGTTGGACTGAAATAAGCAGAAGGTTTCACCGCTTTTGGACTGGAAGAGCAACTCGTCGTGGTAGGATATGCATCGATGCTCTACTTCAAGACTTTTAAGCGGGAATGTTACCCGTGCTGCATTCGCATTTTCAATGGAGGCAAGAATTTGATTTGTGTGAAGGGTGTCTTGATTGAGCTGACTAACAATGATCTAACTAAGAATTTTGAGGCCTCCACGAAAGATGCAGACTTAGATGATTTTGAAGTGACCGGCTCAAATATTTTACAGCAAATCTTTTTCCCAGGATGTCGATGTTTGGAAGATGGATAATCTACATCTGAATGCCCATCTGATTATGTGCATCGTTCGGCACAACATCATCCCTAAGATGGGAAGTTACGACTGGATTTATCCCATGGTGCAGAAGACCCCCTATGCTAGTATTGGTGGTATCGCCGTCAATTGGACTCGCACACTTTTGATTCAATTTGTTGATCAAGGATTAGTACTCCATAAAGTCACTTTCGGTATTTTCACATATCCACTCTTATCTTAAGGTAATACGGGTGAACCTCCATGGGGAAAAAATTTAGTAGTAGATTCCTTCTACCATCATTAGATCCTACCTTAAGAAGATGGCAATTCCAAATCTGTCAGCAATACCGGCAATGCTTTCGGCACGAGATTGGATGTATAGCTGCCATGCTACGATCATTCAAGGGTCGCAGCGATGGATCGAGCTCCAGCTACAGGACAAGGCACCTATTAGTCTATAAGCATTATTTAGGATTTATTGTGTTGTCTTTTCCCTTCCAGCATTTATTCTTTTCTTTTAGGTTTTTTGGGTCATGACTATTTGTTGTCTCTTGTAAAAGGCATGCACAATATTATAAGTTCCTATTTATTTACTATATATTGTTTCTGGACATGCAAAGCACTTTTATATAAGACTGGAATAAAAAGCTAGAAGCGGTATAAATATGAGAATTTCATAAAAGGCATTTAACTAACAGTAAATGCAATATAAGACTGGAAGTTTAGAATATTTCGAAAATTTCAGTGAATGACAAGATAAAGTTGTTTTGATATCATGGATCATTGCTCATGTTCCTTAAAAGCTAAACTTTTTGAATAATAGATGTGATGACATTTTTTAAATAAAATGTCAAGTTTTAGGGGTAAAGGTTAGTTGAAGATTTTAGAATTTTGTTTATGCGTTAAGCGCATAACCGACTTCTAGACTTGATTTATCAAAAATTTTGAGAAGGAAATTTTTTTGAAAAGTTTTCTCTTGAGTTGAGAAGTTCTCCTTCGAATAAAAGGTATTTAGGTTTTAGTTGTTTTTTGCTCTTAAATTATTTTTAGATTTTTTGTCCAAAAATTTGATTCCAAGGAAAAATGCGTGTCTAAATATTTTGGGACCTTATTTTATTGTACGAATTTGAAAAAAGAGAAAGATTTTTTGAAATCTTTGGTTTTGAAGGTCACATGTTAGGTATAGGGAAGGAAATTAGAGTTAGAATTTGTCGATTTACAAGTGCATTAGGATCGACGATGCGAAAAATGCAAGCGGTAACAAGGGAAAAACTATTTTAACCTTGGAATTTTTATTTCCATATCTTGTCAACGACGTGCGCAAGTCTATTTTTAGTCTTAATTTTATTTTACAGCTTGAAAATAAGCATCCTTGTGCGTTTTGTAGATGAAAATTTTAGAGTATGTCTAGGACAGCGAGAAAATTTCCATGAGAGTAAAGTTTAGGAAGCGATTTTTCAATGCATTAGATTATTGGATGGTAGGAAGTTGATGCAAAAATTAGTTACTTCATACTTCTACTCATAGAAGTATGGGTTTTGTTGAATTTTTTTTCAAAAAACTACATAATAAAGAATTGCCGTTGTATATATAAGTTGTTTGCATCATATTTTTCCAAAAATGTTTTCAGAAGAAATGCATTCATGTAGGAGGATCCGATTTAGAATCATTTTGCATATATATTTTCCGTGTGGTGATACATTAATACACTGTACACTTGTGCACATTTGATTGCAAATTGGTCGTACAATCATTGGTTGTGTAGTTTAGGATAATTAGGAGCCAAAACCATGACTTATTCATTGGTGAAATTTCGAGGACGAATTCTTTTCAAAGGGGAAGAATGTAACAAATCGTAATTCGGCGTTAGTTATTTAATCGGTTAGTTAATTAATTTAGGCTTCAAAAATGGAATTTTTGCAAATGATGGAATTTGACCATGAAACTTGAACCACTGCGTTCATGGTGAAATTATAAACAACTTCTATTTATAGATTTCTATGATCAGAGTCCAAATGAAGAAGTTACGGACGAAAAACGAATTCGGAACAAAAATATTTCGCATAGGAAATTAATATTTATATATTAATTATCCGGTGCCCACAGGTCGTCCCACATATTAGAGTGGTCGACTAGGGGCAGTTGACACCCAGGTAAGTGGCGACCGACCGCTTTGTATGTAGCGGCTAGGGTTAGCCTAGGCCCAACGGTTCGAATTTAATATATTTTGATATAACAATTCTGGTTAATTCTAGCCTCTATAAATTCAGGTCTAACCTCCCTTCTGTTCTCATATTTTTCTAGAGCAGTAACAAAGATCTGCCAATTCTTATTCTCCACTTTCTTTCTAAATTAAAAAATTAAGATATATATATATATATATATATATATATATTCATACAAATTGGAAAAGAATAGAAATCTAATAAAAATGAGAAGAGAAGAGAATCAACTATATGCGTATTTGAGGTAAGTTATATATTTGTATCTATTTTATCTCTACTCCCAAATCTCTTCTTAGATCTGTAATTCTAATGTATGTATATGCCATTTTTATACATTTATCTTAGATTAGAAAGAATTTAGGGATGAATTTGATGTTCTACTAGAGATCTGGAGAGTTGGATTGCTTTTAAAAGGTGAGTAGGAAATTTTATGTATTTTTTATGATTTTAAATCTATTCCATTGGCATACATTTGAATTTTATGCCAAAATCAATTTAATTTGTGAATTGTAGGCTTAAATTAGTGTAGAAAACTATTGCTTATATAATCTTATTTCAAATCTAATTTGAAATATGTTTACACCTAGATCTAGAAATCAGTCCCAATGATTTTAGAATTTGAACGTTGTATATATTTATTCTAGATCTGTACTTATGTATAAAATAGAATTTTTGGATTATTGGCTAAATTTGTAAAAAGTTGTAGATTTTCCATAGTTTTATTTGTGGAAAGAACATCTGTTTGTTTTTTATAAATTTGTTTGCTTTCTCCACTTTTGATTCAAAAAGGTGACGCTTGATTTAATAAAGAATAAAACAAAAAGGGAAGAGATGTGTAAATTACGTATTTATTCTCCATATTTTACACTTTTTGTTTCAAAAAGAAAATATCCATTCCTAATAATTTCAAACGTAGTAAGTCCTTCCTTTTTGTGTTAAACTAATTTACGGAAATCATAGCGGAAGATCTTCCTAAGGAATTTAATTCTAGCAAATTAAATATGAAAAGTATATTCTAGCCATTATTTATAACTAGAATATATTTAGTTATGAAAAGGTTTCTAGCAAATTAAATATGGAAAGTATATTCTAGCCATAATTTATGACTAGAATATATTTAGTTATGAAAAGGTGGTTTTATTTGTAACAACCCGAAATTTTCGATCCCGAAAATTCCAGATAATTAGGGAAAGAAGAAAGCGATAGAAGAAAAGGAAGAAAAAGAAACACCAAAGCATAATCTCACATTCGCAGCGGATAAAATATAATATTAATAATACCAGTTTACAAAGGAAAACTATACTTGTCAAATTATACTATAATGCATCGGAGTTACAACATTTACAAACACTGGACAGATTCAATCAACCTGTCCCAGAAAAACTATAACTACAATATCACAGCGGTATACACTCCACACTTTCCCGCGATCCAGCTCGCCTACTGAGCTCCAGATCGTCCTTTCCTGAAAAACTGTAATACTCGGTCTGACCCGAGCATTACATCAAAGTAACACCCAGGTCAGGCTGGAAACCAGCGTGAGTAAACCCATCTAGCATGGAATACAAAAGCATAAAACTTAAATAAAACCCGGGGTAACTCGTATCTAATTACAAATTCATAATTTGACATAGACATCACTTATTTCACACATCAATTTCTACGTACCAAATCTTAGATTAAATGGTCTAATACACTTAAATCATTCCATTCTAGTCTATTGAATTCACATATCAATCTATAAAAAATCAAAAAGGTTTCGGGTATTTACTAACACCCGACTCCGATCTCTTTGAATCCAATGTCATCTTAATCCAAGTTATTCAATGATTAAATTTTAAATACTGAATGTCACTTTTACACAGCAATTCATCATAGATAACCACATTATCTCTGTTCAACCCAACATATCATACTACAAAAACATTTTATTTCACAAAGCATCACAATCACATATCAGGGATAACAAATAATCCAAGGCATTCAAATATTATTCAATCATTCATAAGCAAGATGGATCATTTCCAAAATTAATTTATTTCTAATTAAATTAATTACTAATATTTTAATCACTTAGATTACCTTTACTAAATCATTACAATTCAATTAATTAATCAACTTTTAATCCTTCTTAATTAATCATCCTTGATTAATTATCTTTAATTACATAAAGTAATTATCCTTTAATTAATTACATGAATTAATTATCCTTAACCATTTACTGTAATTAACCTTTAATTACTCTCATTACCTATAATTAATTACATTAATCCATAACTAATTACAATTAATTCTTTAATAATCACTTATTATTGATTAATTAATCTTAATTAATCAATCCTTAATTATTCTCATTAATTACATTAATTAATGATCCTTAATTAATTACTTCCATTAATCAACTTTAATTAATCATAAACAGTAATTACCATCCTGTAATCACTTACCTTAATTAATTAGCTTCTTAATTAATTATATTAATCCTTTGATTAATTACACCAAGTAATTAACCCTTAATTAGTTCTACTAAGTAATTATCCTTTAATTACTTCCCATAAAGTAATCCCCTTTAATTAATTACATCCCAGTAATTATACATTAATTACTTACCCTAAGTAATTACCCTATTAATCTCATTAAGTATTCATACTTAATCAATCATCAAGATTATCTTAGTTAATCCATCAATTAATTAATCTCATTCATTTGATTAATTACAATTAGGTAATTCATCCCTTAATTACCCTTTTAATAAATTAATTAATCTTTAATTACAGATTAATTAATCCATAATTATTTATTAACAAACTTTAATTATCAATTAATAAAATTTAATAACAAATTTATTAATCCTAATTAATCAGTTAATCAATCCTTAATAATAATTAATTAACCCTAAATAACAGTTAATTAATCCTTAATTAACTTTAATTATAGATTTATAATTTCTTAATTATTAATTAATAAAGCCTAATAATTAATTACTAAAACTTAATTACAAATTAAATACCTTTTTAATTATAAATTAATTAATCTCTAATTACTAATTAATCAACCTTAATTACTTAATTAATTAATCTCCTAATCATCAACTAATAATCTCTAATTATCTAATTAATTATACTTAATTAAATTAATTAACCTCTAATTAATTAACTTATAACCCTTAGTTATTAATTTTAAATAAATTAATTACCCTTAATTAATTCCTTAATTAATTCTTTAATCATTATTAATTAAATTAATTACTTATACTTAATTTCCCTTAATTAACTTAATTAGTTTCAAGACATTAAAAACCTAAATTAATGTTAAGATAAAACATTATCTTATTAATGCCTTTATTAACATTTACACTTTTAAACCATTATGTCTTTATAATTGACTATACTTAATTAAATCAATAATTAAGTTTTTAAAATAAAATAATCATTTCTTGATAAATTAAAGTTAACAAAACACAACTTCCATAACCTTAAACATTTATCAAAGATGGTTTAAACAAAATTTAATTTAGATTTTAAAACTTGTCTTTAAAATTCCATTTTTACTTAAGTTCAAAAATAACTTTAACTTTATTTAACAAAATTTTAAATTAAACAAATGTGACGACCTGGAATTTCTAACAATTTGAATTTGAATAGTTAATTGATTTTAAAATATTTAAAAGTTAATTTTAACCTGAATTCAAGATATCAATATTTACTTGGAAATTGAATTATTGAATTATATAGTTTAAATATTGAATCATATAATTTGAAATTGGGTAAAACGTTGAATCTGGAATGTTAAGCCTGTTAAGAATAATTTGAAGGCTTATAAAATTTATATTGATAACACTGAAAGTAGTGAAAGTGTTGAAATTGAGTTTGGAAGTGTTTTGTTCAGTTTTAAAAAAAAATATCGTTTAAATTAAACTTAAAAATAGCCTTCCAAGGCACAGTCTCGGAATTCGACGAAACCAGTTCCATTGGATCCGTAATAGTTAGTTATTATCGGATTTCAATTTTCGTAACAATCGGAGTTATCGTTTGACCTTGAGAGCTCAAAACGCTTAGAAATTATTTTAATAGATTTAATTTAAAATCGATCGTTTATTTCCATAACTCGCACATATGATCGAGTTAGCCTTCGAAACCTATTCCATTATGTTCAGAACGCGGGTAAAATCTTATAATCGCCTAGCGGCATTCATTAAGAAGAGTTCAAAATTTTAATTGGCGATTAACGAGACGTTTTGAAGTTTTATAATATAATTAAATTTAAAAGTACATTAGTCAGAGATATTTTATAAATAAACAAGCGCTCGCAAGAAGTTTCCCCAAAATCTCTATATCATTCCCGTCTCCCTCTCTAATCTTTAAAACAGAGGATCAAACTCTTAAAAAAAATGGCGAACAAATATCTCGTTTAAATCTGTCTTGTTCCCTGGGATTAATTCGAATAAAAAAAATCAAAGAATAACACTTCATATTTCTATTCGATTCAAAAGCAAATCGTCATGGCCGCAACCCAGTATAGCATCGCACTCGATTCGAACTCGTTCAATTCGAAAAGGAAGCATCGCGTGGCCGAAGATGAAGCATGCTACTCGAGGATCTAAGTTTGGGGTTGTTCGGCGATCGCGAGAGGTGAGTTCGCGTGTGATTGCGAATCTAGGGCTAGTGATGGGATGAACTTCGACCGTCGACTCAAGGTATTGTTGTGATTTTTGAGTTCGTGGTGGAGGGTAGCTCTTACGGCAGTGGTTTGGGGGCGTGTGGCTGCGTCGCTGGTCGCGACCGTGAGGAGGGGGGTTTGCGATGTTGGGTCGAGTGGCATCAAGCTGATGGTTGAAGGAGGGTGCAGTAGTATTTTTTTTTCGTGTGAGGTATTTTGCTAACCTATCTGTAGATTAGGTAATTAAATGAATTAATTCTAGGATGAAATTTTAACAGGAAACAAAAGAAAAAAATATATTATTATTAGTTTAAAATTAATTATTCGTTTTAAAATAAAATCATTAGTTGAGCAAGCTATTAAATGAAAATTAATTGTCCGATTGTTCCAAATATTAATAAACCGTATAGTTATTTATTCAAGGTCAAGAATTGAGGAAACCAAGGCAATTTTGGGGTGGATTGCAAATAAAAGCAAAGGTGAGTAAATCTCGCTCTGTTGGATTTCTATTTAAATTTAAATGGTTAAATTTAAATATTTGGTTGAATGATTGAATTTATTTGATATGCACTGTGAATTGATGTTCTGTTGATTTTGGTATTGGATGGTTCTCGAGTTAATGGTTGCTTAACTCGAAGTATTGGGAATTTTAAGTTGTTTTAAACTTTTAAAAAAATAAAATAAATAAATAAGAAAATGTTTCCGTTTAAAAGTTACTAAAGGCTTAATGATTTATGATACATTAAATTAGTAGGGTAATTAAAATGGATAATTAATTAATTCAATTAATTAATGATTTGGGTTATTTAATTCAGTAATTAAAGGTATTTAAATAAATAATAAATTAAGTTGTAAGTTAATTAACGAAGTATAAGTAATTCAGAATAATCATTTGATGGTGTGATAAATAATTACTTAATGTAATTAATAAAATATAATTGCTTTGTGAAATTTATCAAGAGAATTAATTAAGATAATTAATTATGGAATAATTAATTTATTAGCGAAGTAAATAAAAAGAATAGTTAATTACAGATTGAGATTAATCGAGAATGATTAATATTGGGATTGAATCAAAGTAATTAATTTAGATTAGAACAACTCAAAACATAATTGGGAACCATTAATTTATATAATCAACGATGTAATTAAAGATTGATTAATTAAGATGAATTAATCAAAAATGACTCATGAGAAACTAATTAATGTAAGTAATTAAGAATTAGCGTAATTGATTATGGTTAATTAATTTGTAAAGTAATGAAAGATTACTCATTGATTTAGTTAAGAATACTTAATATCATAAAATTTAATAAAGATAATTAATTGAAGGTAATTGAAAATAATTAATCCATGGTAAATAATTAAGATGAATTATGAAGGAATGGTTGATTAATTGATTTGAAACTAATTATTGTTAAATGAAGGGACCTAAGTGATTGAGGATTGAAATTCAATTAGAACCAATTGAATTAATTTGGAAGCTATAAAATTTGCTTATGAATGATTGAGTGGTATTGGATGCTTTGAATGAGTTGATATCTCTAATATGAAATGTTGTGATTTTCATTTGGATAACTTGAGATATGATGGTATAAGTCTCGAAGAGGACGGGATCGGGTATTGAGAAATACCCGAAACCCCTTCGAATTTATATAAATTGATTTGTGAAATCAATACGATGAAATGAAACGACTTAAGTGAATGGGATTATTTTATATAAGTTTGGTACTTAGGAATTTATATGTGAAATAAGTGTTGCCTATAGCAAATTGTGAATTGGTTAAATTGATAAAAGTTACCCGGGTTTATTTAAGTTGTTTGATTTGGTATTCCATGTTAGTTGGATTTACTCACGCTGGTTTCCATTCTGACCTGGGTGTTACTTTGGTGTAATGCTCGGGTCAAACCGAGTATTACAGATTTTCAGGTTAGGACGTTCTGGAGCTCAGGAGGCGGACTGGATGGCAATATCGTATAGAGTATTTCCGCTATACTTATATTATTGTTAATCTGAGACATAATAGTTGTATTTATTCAGTGACTGGATAAGTGTGAAACTCTGATGTATATTAAATGAAACCGACAGATATAGTATTCTTTTCTAAACTGTTATTATTTATTATTATATATTTTTTATATTTTATCCGCTGCGAGTGTGAGTTGTTGATAATTTGGTTCTTCTTCTTCTTCTATCTTTTCTTCTTTTTCATAACTATCTGGAATTTTCTGCTTCGAAAATTTCGGGTCGTTACAGTTGGTATCAGAGCCAGGTTAAGCGAGAACCTTGGCTCTGGTGGGGATTACTCATTTAATAGAGTCTGTAGTACTCTAGAATGAGTTGAGAATATATACATATATATATATATATATATGAGCGCGTACTTGTTATTTTCTTATATAAAGATTTTAAATGATTTTATATAAAATATATTTTGATATATATAAAGCAATATTTCCTTCTAATAAATATTAAAGCGATTGGTTGTTAAATTTATTGAAATGGAAATTAAAAAGTAATATAATACAACCAAACTGAAGTCTTGAATTGGAATTAAATTTAGTAGAAATAGAAATACAACCAAATTAAAATTTAATTAATTGAAAATGAAACTCTAAATCTGGGCCCAGAATTTAAAAATTTTGTTTCAAAGTAATGAGAAATAATAAATAAATATTATTTAAATAACCGGAACTTGTTGCAAACAATGGGTTGTTTGAAAATTTGATTTGAATTAATAACCAAAAGTGGTTTAAAAATTTAAGGATGACCTCGTGTGTAAAGGAAATAATTTGTATGAATAAGGAATATACATAAAAAAAAATAGTTTGAACAAACTCTAAATGTTGAGTTTGCAATTTGGAATAGGATGTGATACCCAAGGTGATAAGTTTTTAAGTGGAAAGATTATTATTGTGAAGTTTAAGGATTGAATGGGGATGATTGGATTAAGTAAGTTGGAATTTAACTTTGGGAAAGTTAAATAAGTGTAGAAAAAGCAAGCTGAATTGGAAATTTCAAGATGTAATTGGAATTGAACTTGGAAAGTTAAATGGTTGATTTGAACTGGGAATTTGTGTGATCTCAAAACGGGTTTGAGATTTGAAAATTGAAAATAGATGGACATTTTAAAATAAATTAGATGATATCATCCTGTTGCTAATGAAAATCTTTAAATTGAGAATGGTATTGTATAAATAAAATAAATTTGAATAATTGAGTTTGTAAATTAAAATTGTTTAAGAACTGGCTTCAAACAGGAAGATAAAATTTAATAATAAATTAAAATTTTAAAATAAAATTGTATTGGACTTAGAAATTAAATTGTTTAAAAACTTTAAATGACCAAAGTTAATTTGGTTTAAAAAGTTAAACCAACCCTTGAGAATTTAACTCGAATTTATATAATTCGAGATAGTTTGAATTCAAGATTGAAATTGAATTAGTTCAAAATTGAATTTGGTTTGAATTAATTGAATTGGAGTTTGAAGATGTATAAGTTTAAGAATTTAAATGGGAAATTGAATGGGATTAATTTAAATGAAAGTGTAAATTTACATTGGATTGTTGGGGAAGTGAACAGTTGACTCTTGACTAGTTTCAATACAAATTGTTTTGATATAAACTTATTATTCTAAGCTATTAAATATATACAACCTTTCTTTCTTAAAGCCAAATTATTTTATATTTGTTTTACAATTATTTTTGGAACTATTAACCGTTTTTCAACTATTTATAAACTAATTACTATTTTTCAACTATTTTACAAATAAATTACTATTTCACAACTATTTTGCAATTATCTAAAATTTCTGAAACTACTTACTATTTTCCAACTATTTTATAGCTACTTTGCAAACTATTAATTATTTTTTTCAACTACTTACCCATTTTTAAATTTTCAAGCTATTTTCTAAAACTAGTCGGAGTTCAAACTGTTATTGATTTAAATACCCAACAGAGATAAGAATTGAAGTGATAATCCAAATGGAGATTAAGGCAAATGTGAATAAGTGAATGGAAATTGAAGGAAATGTGAATAGGTAGAGAAATTGATTTGGCTAATAGTCAAAGAAGTTAAATACGTAAGGTGTACGTATATTATTCTATTCGCATACTTGTTTGATCCAGATTCGAGCACAGAATTTCGAGATAGTTATATCGATCCGAGTGGGATTTTTCACTCGATTTTCGACGGTGAGCCTGGATATGGATTATTGATTGGTTCTGGATATTCTCTATCATAGTTATGGCTATGCAAGGAGAATGACAGTTTCTCATCAAGAAACCAGATCTGTGTCCGCACTTGGAAGTCGGGTGGACGATACTAGTTCGGAAGTGGAATTGTGTGGTCGAGTGAGCGATCAGATTGGTATAGCGTACGGATGGTATGTGTACATCGTACGGATTTGAATGAAATTGATATCGGGAATTTGTGAATAAGAAATGCGAAATGGTTCTTTTGAAATGAAAGAATATTTTGAGAAATATACAATGAATAAAGGTGAAAATTGGATATTTCTATGGTTTTTGGAAGTGTTTGAAGTATAAAAGGAGTTTTATACAAGTTTGAAAGGATCCAAAGTTATAAAAATTATATATATCTGAATATATATATATATATATAAAGGATCTTATGATTATTTTGAAAAGGTTTGGGGAACCTTTGGATTTGGATAGGCTTTTGATTTGGGTAAAATCAATATTGATATTTGGAAAGCCTAGTTTGATAATTATCGATTTTGGGATAATCGATTTTGTGTAAAGGAGATTTGTATGAGATCATACTAGGTGTATGATTTGAAAGATACTATATGTGTATAGTATAAAGTGTTTTGATGATGGCTCTGGGGAAAAGGCGCTCCCTTGAAATGAACTTCTCAGGAGTGCCATTGGGTGGTGCTACCTTGAGCCCCAAGGGGGGTTCTAAAGTTGATCCTATGAGGAGTCCGGACAAACTAGTTCCTTAGGATTATTGGGTTGCGAAAGTCGAGGGTGCTGATGCCTACAAGGGCATTTGGGTTATGCTATGACGACAGTGTAACTCGATGTCACTGCGATCTACTGTGGGGACCATAGCGGAAAATCGTGTGGAGGATGAGTGCCAACAGTCTACACTTGATTTTGCCGGGAAGGCAACGCAACATCGGTAGACTGCGATCTATGGTCAAGTGGAGTGGAGAAGTTTCATTTTTGGCAACGAAATTCGAGGGCGCTGATGCCTAAAGTTATATGGGTTTTTGCTGCGATAGCTACGTAACCCCAGTTGTAGCTGCGATCTGTCGTGGGTTCCATGGTGTAATCGAGGGGCGCGGAGGCCTACAGTTATCTATGGATTTTGTCGGGATGGCAACGTAACCATCGGGTTAACTGCGACAATGGATGGGGGTGATGATTTCCAGAGCATTCTCACCAAAGATATTTCCTCTATTTCCAAATGCTTTCAATATTTTCAATAAAATTATTTTCCAAGTATTTTCACTAGGTGTTGAAACGGGTTTACCAAGTACTTCTAGATTTTCAGTCCTATTCCTGATCAACGTATGACTGAATTTCTATGAGAACAAGGATGGACTGGTTGAGACATTGAGTTATAAGAAATATTTTGATAAAAAGCTATTTTAATGGTATGATGTAAATTTAAAAGCATTTCTAAAAATTTTAAATAAAGATGTTGGAATTTTGGGGAAAATAAAAAGGAAATCCAAATTGGAATTTTAATGAAGTGATTTTGTAAGTATAATCGAATAGTGATTTAGAAGTTGGAAATAAGCTAATTGGTTGAATAATTGTTGGATTGAGTATGTTAATAAAATTTAACTTGGGTAAACAAATGGATTGTAAATTAATAATGGAGTTTGGAAATGAGTTCGAATTTGTAGATAGAATTCGACTTAGAATTGATAATGAATTAAATAAAAGGAGATGTTGTAAAAATAAATTAGAGTTGGATCGGAATAGTAATGGTTTGAATTACAAACAAAATTCAAGTGTGATATGAGTAATATTTTACGTAATTTACAAGTAAATTTGATATAATGGAAGTGTTGTCATATGAAATGAAATTGAATAATGATAGAAATGGTTGGGTTGCAAACAAAACCCAGGTGAGTAGAAATAAATTGAGGATGGTTTTGTATAAATATAATAAATTGGAAAATGAATTGAGTAGGTGAAATAAAAATTTAAAATGGGGTGAATAAATGAGCTAATGGAATTAGGACCAAGTAATAACCGTGATATGTGTAGATTCTATATTAAGTAACATGATGTGATTGCTTATTCATGCTTATGCAGAATTTTCATTGTAATTAAGACTAATATGATGATAGCGAAAGCAAATTTGGTTTATTTTGGATGAAGTCTGATAAAATAAAAACTAAATCAAAGTTGTGATTGGAATTGGATCATCAGACTGAACTTAAGTTCGGTGGCATATTAATTTGAAGTGTAATATGTGCCTGAATATTACTTTGATAAATTAAGTGGGTGAATTTGAAACTAAAATTTAAAATGGATGAGCTAACTGAATTTAGTGGAAGTTGCTTAAACGAGAATCAAATAGAAGTAAACTTAAGTTTGATGTTGGAATAAAATTAAAGTAAATTAACTTAAGTTTAAAATTTATGGAAGCTTGGCTTCGTATAAGGGTGAAAGCCTATTCAATAAAAACTTGGATTGAATTAATTTGGGAAATGGTTATAAATTTATAAGTATTGGATGTGCCAAGTTTAATAAATTATTTTGAATGGAACAATTGCGGAAATCAAAATGCAATGAATAGTTCGTAAATAATTTAGAAAAGAAATGGAATTAAATGCAGAATGAGTTGAAATTAATTTAAAATAGTTATAAACTAAAATAAATACTCTATTAAGTGAATATCGTCAAAATTGCATAAAATAATTGTCGTTTGGCGTGAACAAAAATAACTAAAATTCTTTGAGTTCATAGAGATTAAATAAAATTGATTCTGAATCATTTGAAGTGAATATGAGCTTGTTTGGATTAAAAATCAATGGAATGTAAGAAATTGAGTTGCAAACCATTGAAATTGAATGAAATGGTTTATAAGTTGGTTGAAAGCAATTGAATTAGCTTTAACATTATATAAATCGCTTATGGAAAGGTTTTGGTGCTTGTTGCTTATGATATACATGTGTAGCTATTGAAAATAAGTGCAATGCTAATAGATTTTCAATATATGGCACTCACATATTTTTGAATTGAGTAAGTACAGGTACCGAAGAGCCGTTTGGTTGATTTGGATTGCGCTAATTGCTTAAATTAATAAGCTGCTTGCTTAAAATGCTAAATAAGGTACGCCTGCGCAATAAAATTAGGAAATATGAGCTGTTTTGCTTTTTTCGACCGTGTGGGTCGATGTATACATATTTATACCTCTTGTCAAATTGGAAAAGCTCCTCCGTACAAAGGAGACTCTGCCGAAAATTTTCGAAAATTTTGAGAGTTAGAAAATTTTTGGGAAAATTTTTGTTAACGACAAAACAATTTCAAATTGGAAATTTAAGTAAATTAGTAAATGAAACTAATATGAATCAGTTATACTTGAAAGATAAAATTCAATATGAAAAATTTGTAATAAATTCAATTCATATGGAATGGGAAAACTAATTTTGAAATAGATATGAAACTTATGTAGGAAAATGTATAAAATGATTTGTAAAGTTTCGATTGAATATTGTTGCCAAACAAGATATGCAGGTATTAATGGAAAAAGGAATTGGATTTGATTCCAAAGGATAAATTTGCATTGCCCGACAAAAGGTACGTATTTAAATTTCTAGATAAAATTGGATTGGGTTTTTGATGTAGCCACTTGGCTTTTGTTTTCTTTCGGAATTTGGGAGCCCGTAGAGGCCTTTTGTAGTTGTACCGACCTAGCCACGCAAAGGAGGCGCTGGCAAAAATTTTCGGAAATTTAGAGAGTTAGAAAATTTTGATAATTCAAAATTTGATTTAAAATTAAAATTTAGATGATTTTAGGAAGTTGGTTAAGGTGATAGTGGGCTTTTAATAAAATATTATTGGTAGGATGTTGAATTGTGAGTTTTGGGCAAAGTAAATGGGTATTGGTCCATTCTTCCTAACTAGCAATTTCTGGGACGAAATTCTTTTAAGGGGGGAGGAATGTGACGATCTGGAATTTCTAACAATTTGAATTTGAATAGTTGATTGATTTTAAAATATTTAAAAGTTAATTTTAACTTGAATTCAAGATATCAATATTTACTTGGAAATTAAATTATTGAATTATATAATTTAAATATTGAATCATATAATTTGAAATTGGATAAAACGCTGAATCTGGAATTTTAAGCTTGTTAAAAATAATTTGAAGGCTTATAAAATTTATATTGATAACACTGAAGGTAGTGAAAGTGTTGAAATTGAGTTTGGAAGTGTTTTGTTCAGTTTTAAAAAAAATCGTTTAAATTAAACTTAAAAATAGCCTTCCGAGGCACAGTCTCGGAATTCGACGAAACCAATTCCATTGGATCCGTAATAGTTAGTTATTGTCGGATTTCAATTTTCGTAACAATCGGAGTTATCGTTTGACCCTGACAGCTCGAAACGCTTAGAAATTATTTTAATCGATTTAATTTAAAATCGACCGTTTATTTCCGTAACTCGCGCATATGATCGAGTTAGCCTTCGAAACCTGTTCCATTGTGTTCGGAACGCGGGTAAAACCTTATAATCGCCTAGCGGCATTCATTAAGAAGAGTTCAAAATTTTAATTGGCGATTAACGAGACGTTTTGAAGTTTTATAATATAATTAAATTTAAAAGTACATTATCAGAGATATTTTATAAATAAACAAGCTTTCGCAAGAAGCTTCCCCAAAATCTCTACATCATTCCCGTCTCCCTTTCTAATCTTTAAAATAGAGGATCGAACTCTAAAAAAAATGGCGAACAAATATCTCGTTCAAATCTGTCTTGTTCCCTGGGATTAATTCGAATAAAAAAAATCAAAGAATAACACTTCATATTTCTATTCGATTCAAAAGCAAATCGTCATGGCCGCAACCCAGTATAGCATCGCACTCGATTCGAACTCGTTCAATTCGAAAAGGAAGCATCGCGTGGCCGAAGATGAAGCATGCTACTCGAGGATCTAAGTTTGGGGTTGTTCGGCGATCGCGAGAGGTGAGTTCGCGTGTGATTGCGAATCTAGGGCTAGTGATGGGATGAACTTCGACCGTCGACTCAAGGTATTGTTGTGATTTTTGAGTTCGTGGTGGAGGGTAGCTCTTACGGCAGTGGTTTGGGGGCGTGTGGCTGCGTCGCTGGTCGCGACCGTGAGGAGGGGGGTTTGCGATGTTGGGTCGAGTGGCATCAAGCTGATGGTTGAAGGAGGGTGCAGTAGTATTTTTTTTTCGTGTGAGGTATTTTGCTAACCTATCTGTAGATTAGGTAATTAAATGAATTAATTCTAGGATGAAATTTTAACAGGAAACAAAAGAAAAAAATTATTATTATTAGTTTAAAATTAATTATTCGTTTTAAAATAAAATCATTAGTTGAGCAAGCTATTAAATGAAAATTAATTATCCGATTGTTCCAAATATTAATAAACTGTCTAACTATTTATTCAAGGTCAAGGATTGAGGAAACCAAGGCAATTTTGGGGTGGATTGCAAATAAAAGCAAAGGTGAGTAAATCTCACTCTGTTGGATTTCTATTTAAATTTAAATGGTTAAATTTAAAATTTGGTTGAATGATTGAATTTATTTGATATGCACTGTGAATTGATGTTCTGGTGATCTTGGTATTGGATGGTTCTCGAGTTAATGGTTGCTTAACTCGAAGTATTGGGAATTTTAAGTTGTTTTAAACTTTAAAAAAATGAAAAAATAAATAAGAAAATGTTTCCGTTTAAAAGTTACTAAAGGCTTAATGATTTGTGATACATTAAATTAGTAGGGTAATTAAAATGGATAATTAATTAATTCAATTAATTAATGATTTGGGTTATTTAATTCAGTAATTAAAGGTATTTAAATAAATAATAAATTAAGTTGTAAGTTAATTAACTAAGTATAAGTAATTCAGAATAATCATTTGATGGTGTGATAAATAATTACTTAATGTAATTAATAAAATATAATTGCTTTGTTAAATTTGTCAAGAGAATTAATTAAGGTAATTAATTATGGAATAATTAATTTATTAACGAAGTAAATAAAAAGAATAGTTAATTACAGATTGAGATTAATCGAGAATGATTAATATTGGGATTGAATTAAAGTAATTAATTTAGATTAGAACAAATCAAAACATAATTGGGAACCATTAATTTATATAATCAACGATGTAATTAAAGATTGATTAATTAAGATGAATTAATCAAAAATGACTCATGAGAAACTAATTGATGTAAGTAATTAAGAATTAGGCTAATTGATTATGGTTAATTAATTTGTGAAGTAATGAAAGATTACTCATTGATTTAGTTAAGAATACTTAATATCATAAAATTTAATAAAGATAATTACTTGAAGGTAATTGAAAATAATTAATCCATGGTAAATAATTAAGATGAATTATGAAGGAATGGTTGATTAATTGATTTGAAACTAATTATTGTTAAATGAAGGGACCTAAGTGATTGAGGATTGAAATTCAATTAGAACCAATTGAATTAATTTGGAAGCTATAAAATTTGCTTATGAATGCTTGAGTGGTATTGGATGCTTTGAATGAGTTGATATCTCTAATATGAAATGTTGTGATTTTCATTTGGATAACTTGAGATATGATGGTATAAGTCTCGAAGAGGACGGGATCGGGTATTGAGAAATACCCGAAACCCCTTCGAATTTATATAAATTGATTTGTGAAATCAATACGATGAAATGAAACGACTTAAGTGAGTGGGATTATTTTATCTAAGTTTGGTGCTTAGGAATTTATATGTGAAATAAGTGTTGCCCATAGCAAATTGTGAATTGGTTAAATTGATAAAAGTTACCCTGGTTTATTTAAGTTGTTTGCTTTGGTATTCCATGTTAGTTGGATTTACTCACGCTGGTTTCCAGCCTGACTCGGGTGTTACTTGGTGTAATGCTCGGGTCAGACCGAGTATTACGGATTTTCAGGTTAGGATGTTCTGGAGCTCAGGAGGCGGACTTGATGGCAATATCGTATAGAGTATTTCCGTTGTACTTATATTATTGTTAATCTGAGACATAATAGTTGTATTTATTCAGTGACTGGATATGTGTGAAACTCTGATGTATATTAAACGAAACCGACAGATATAGTATTCTTTTGTAAACTGTTATTATTTATTATTATATTTTTTTTATATTTTATCCGCTGCAAATGTGAGTTGTTGATAATTTGGTTCTTCTTCTTCTATCTTTTTTTCTTTTTCATAACTATCTGGAATTTTGGGCTTCGAAAATTTCGGGTCGTTACAACAAATTTCAAACTTCTTGATAAAATGTTAAAGAAAACATTTATTTTTATAAAGAATAGTATTCAAAAACAAGATTCATTTCAAAGGTTGGAAACTTTCTTCATTAAATTCGAAACTTGTTTTATAAAACTTTTTAAAACTTTTGAAAATTTCTTTTAAATCGGCCTGCTTCAGTTTGGACCTGAGTATCACTCGAGCCACTTTAAGTTCCATTTCTTCTCTTAAATTTTCAAAATTTTAATTAAATTTAAATTTAAAAACCTATAACAATCAAATACTATTAACAGATTTCCAAATCTATAGCTACTCGAGTTTCCACTCGAGTCACCTACTCAACAACACGGTCTCTCCTTCAAGAAAACCACAGCAAAACCCACAACTCAAAACCAATGACACCAGAACCTCCACTGTGCACATGCACCAGCGCCGGAGCCTCCTCCGACCATCGACGACACCATCGTCAAGTCACCAAACATCCCTACGTGCAACTTCAATCATCCAAACATCATCTCAAGCCTCGATTCAATATCGAGCATCCCAAATGAACTGAGACCCAAAACCATCATCAGGAAAACCCTTCGAACCCTCGATTCCGATCACGAATACTACTACAACTCCGGCTATGGCTTGCCGACCCTCCATGTCTTCATTTCCCTGAGTTACGCGACACTCGATCAACTAAATGCGCTGCATAGACCACAAATCCAAACTCAACCCAAACTAGGGTTTAAAACAAGATCGCCTCACCGCCGTGGACTAACACCCTTCCTGCCCTTTTTTCCAAACACCCTGAACCTTCACCTATCTCCAGCCAAGATCCCAACCATCCCAGACCTTGTAGCCATCATAATTTGCTCAGTAACCCAATTTCAGACAAAGCCAAAATGCACACTCATCTTGATACTAAAAATCTTGATTTTTGTTTTAAAAATCCTATCTTTCAATGATGATTCAAGATGTAAACTTGAAACAACAAATTTAATTGATTGATTTTATCATGATAAAAGAATTCCTACCGTATTCTTTTGATTCCAGAAGATTTTCACATTTATTCTACTTAAATAAAATTTTGAACTTAAATTTGTGTTTAAACAAACATATCATGTTTAAAGCTTAAAACCCTAACAATGATCAGTTAAGGTGATTTGAATTTTACCTTTATTTCTACTCTCTGTAGTTTTATAAATAGAGAGAACAATCAAAATACACATGCACAGTTATACACATTCATATACACAGATAATACATCTATAAATACACATGCAAGCATCATCACAGAATTTCACAAGCAACCATTATTTTCCTACTTAAACTTTTTAATTTTTAAAAGTTTACTCACCTTTGAAAATGTAGAGAGTTTTGAAAAGAACTTTGAAGCTTTATTTCATTTGAACCTGAAAGCTTGAAAAGCTTTGAATACTTGAAACTGAAGCTTTGAAACAGATGACTTATAAAACTAGAAAACCTTGATTACTGCTATGTTGTTGAGGAGATTTCTTGACACTTTGCATTTGATAATGTATTCTTGGTTTATAGTCTTGCTGAAAAATGGTTGCAGGTCCGAGTTTTAGGAGGCCAAAGGCTTTGAGCATTGATTTGAAAAGAAAATGTTTTAAGAATTGGTTTCAGATTTTCTTGCTTGCAGCTTTCTGGTTTGCATTTGTCTTGAGGAATGAATTTCAGGCTTTTGATTCATGTTAGAGAAAGTTTTCAGGTTTGTTTTGATTTTAAGGAAAGGTTCAGGTTTTGATTGCATGAAAATTTTCTGGTTTGAGAGATGAAGTTTATGTCTTGTGTTTTATTTGTTATTAGAAATGAAAATAGAAAAAGAGTTGAAGATAGAAAGTGAATGTTTATATAGAATAAATTAGAATAAGTTTTAAAATGAAAGAAAATAAAACAAACTAGCGACACTTGTCTTTCACCTTATTAATTGTTTAACACATGTTACTTTAAGGGGTTTATAACTTAACATTTGTAATAATTAATATTTATATTATTTTAAAAGATTTTTAAAGTTTTATATTAATTTTCCTAATTAATAAATACCTTTGTAAATAAATAAATGCTTTTCTAAATTCATATAAATAAATTTCATTTAAAGAAAATAATATAAAACAATCTTATTTTAAATAAAAACATTTATTCATATATTTTAAATCCTAAATACTTTTAAGATATATATCATTCAAATTCAAATTAAAATTCAATTTAAAATCTAATTTAAAATCAATTCAAATAAATAAATAAATATATATATTTATCTAAACAAACACAAATTTAATTTGTTTGAATATAATAAGTTCTCCCATTCTAAATAATTATATTAGGAGGTTATCAAATAATTATTTATCCAGATATAAATATTCAGTTTCTATTATTTATATTCAGATATCCTTTATTATCAGAATTCTTATTTATTCAATCTATAAACCAGATAGTTATCCAACTATCAGATGCTCAAAAATCCAGGTTATCACATTCCTCTCCCCTTAAAATCTTTTCGTCCTCGAAAAGGAACGGAGCCAGAATTTATAAAAATACTTGATATCAATGAAAATTTCTTTTTGAACATTTTTAAAACACTTTAAAATCTATATAATATTGCCAAAATAGTTTTATAAAAAAATACTTTTTTTATAACTCGATGTTTCAGCACGTCCATCCTCGTTCTTACAGAAATTCGGTCATACGTTGATCAGGGGTAGGACTGAAAATCTATAAGTACTTAGCAGACCCATTTCAACACCCAATGAAAATACTTCGAAAATAATTTTACTAAAAATATAGAAAACATTTTTGAAAATAGAGGAAATATCTTTGGTGAGAATGCTCTGGAAATCATCACCCTCATCCATGGTCGCAGTTACATCCTGGGTTACGTCGCCATCGCAGCAAAAGTCCTTGTAATTGTAGGCACTTCGCGCCCCTCGATTACGCCATGGAACCCGCCATAGATTGCAGTAACATTTCAGGGTTACGTTGCCATCGCAGCAAAAGTCCATGTAATTGTAGGCATCAGCGCCCTCGATTTTCGCTGTCAAAAATGATACCTCTCCATTCCCACATAGGTCGCAGTCTACCGATGTAAAATCAAATGTAGACTGTTGGATCTCAGCAGCATACACGACTTTCGCTATGTCACCATAGGTCGCAGTCTATCGATATAAAATCAAATGTAGACTGTTGGCTCTCAGTAGCACACACAACTTTCACTATGGTCTGCAGTAGATCGCAGTGATATCGAGTTACACTATCGTCATAGCATAACCTAAATGCCTCTGTAGACATCAGCACCCTCAATTTTCGCTACACACTACACAAAATCCTCAGGAACTAGTTTTGTCCGGACTCCTCACAGGATCAACTTTAGAACCGCCCCTTTGGGTTCAAGGCAGTACCTCCCTGTGGCACTTCTGAGAAGTTCATTTCAAGGGAGCGCCTTTTTCCCCAGAGCCAATCTCAAAACACTTTATACTATATTCTCATAGTATCTTCCAAATCATACACCTAGCATGAATCTCAAATAAACTTCCTTTTCACAAAATCGATTATCCCAAAATCGATAATTCTCAACTAGGCTTTTCAAATCTCCAAAATTGATTTTTCCCAAAAAATCAAAAGTCGTTCCAGATTCATAGGTTCCAAAAACCTTTTCTCAAAATCATTCCCATAAGATCCTTTATATATATAGATATATATAACTTTAAAAATCTTTGGATCACTTCAAACTTGTATAAATTCCATTTTTATACTTCAAACATTTTCATAAATCTTTTCCTTCCGGCAAAAGATTCAACAAGGGGAGATTTATCTTATATAACAAAGACATATAACTTTGTTTATTCTAAATCAAATATTCAAATTTGATTACTCTATAAAGTCACTTACCAAATTACTTACTTCCATAAAGTAAATTTCTACCATTGAAATATCCAATTTCCACTTTACTTCATCATATATTTCACAAAATATATCTTTCATTTCAAAAAACATTTCACATTTCTTATCCACAAATTCCCAATATCAATTTCATTCAAACCCATACGATGTACACATATCATCCGTACGCTATATCAATCTGATCTCTCACACAATCACACATTTCACTTTCGAACTAGTATTGTCCATTCGACTTCCTAGTGCGGACTTAGATCTGGTTTCTTGATTTGAAACCATCATTCTCCTTGCAAAGCCATAACTATGATAGAGAATATCCAAAACCAATCAAAAATCCATATCCAGGTTCACCGCCGAAAATCGAGTGAAAAAAATCCCAACCCGGATCGATATAACTATCTCGAAATTCTATGCTCAAATCTAGATCAAATCACTATGCGAGTAGAATAATATACGTACATCCTACGCAATTATCTTTATTGATTATTAGCCAAATTAATCTCATTCTCTATTCACATTCACTTAGGTTCTTATTCATTTATTCACCAGTGCCCCAATCCCCATTTGGATTATCGTCTCAATTCCTATTTCAATTGGGTATTTAATCATAAACAGTTTGTACTCTGACCAGCTTTAAATTTAGAAAATAGCTTAAAAAGTTTAAAATAGATAAGTAGTTGAAAAGTAATTATTAGTTTGTAAAATAGCTGTAAAATAGTTAAGTAGTTATAAAATAGTTATCAAATAGTTAAATAATTGCAAAATAGTTGTGAAATAGTAATTAGTTATAAAGTAGTTGAAAAATAGTAATTAGTTTATAAAACAGTTGTAAAATAGTTAAATAGTTCCAAAAATTATTGTAAATAAGTATAAAATAGTTTGGCTTTAAAAAAAAGATTGTATATAGTAAATAGCTTGGAAAAATAGATTTAAGAAAGTTTATATTAAAATAATTTGTTCGAAAATAGTTCAGAGCCAAACTGTTCCACTACCCAATCTTTATTCCAACCAATTCAATTTAAATTTCCACTTCCTCCTAATATTGATTCAATCTCAAATCAATTTAAACAACTTCAATTCCCACTCTAATTTAACTTTATTCCACTTTGATTTCAATCTCAATTCATTTCAAATTAATCCAGTTCAAATTTTCCCATTTGAATTTTAAACTTGTCCATCTTCAATCATAATTTCAATTAATTCAAATCGAATTCAATTTGAACTAATTCAATTTCAATCTCAATTTTAAACCATCTCGAATTATATAAATTCGAGTTAAATTCTCAAATGTTGGTTTAACCTCTTAAACCAAATTAACCTATATTTCAAGTCTTTAAAAAATTTAATTTCTAAGTCCAAATTTCAGAATTTCATTTTAAATCAATTTAATCTTTCAAAAAACCAATTTATTACCCAAATTCAACCTTAAACCAATTTTCAACAACTTCAGTTGAAATTCTATCTCATACACCCAAATCTCAAGATTTTAATTTCAGTTTGAATCCATTACAAACTTATCTTTATTTAATTTCAATTTGGTTGTATTTTTATTACCAATTAAATTAATTCCAATAATTTAACAACCAATTACCTTAATATTTATTAGAAAGAAATATTGCTTTATATATCAAAATATATTCTTATATAAATCATTTAAAAACTTTATATAAGAAAATAACAAGTATGCTCTCATATATATATATACACACACACACACACACTCAACTCATCCTTGGGTACCATTGACCCTATCTTAAATGAGTATTCCCCCACCAGAGCCAAGGTTCTCGCTTAACCTACAGCTCTAATACCATAATGTAACGACCTGGAATTTTCGATTTCGAAAATTTCAGATAATTAGGGAAAGAAGAAAGAGATAGAAGAAAAAGAAGAAAAAGAAACACCAAAGCACAATCTCACATTCGCAGCGGATAAAATATAACATCAATAATACCAGTTTACAAAGGAAAACTATAATTGTCAAATTATACTATAATACATCATAGTTACAACATTTACAAACACTGGACAGATTCAATCAACCTGTCCCAGACAAACTATAACTATAATATCACAGCGGTATACACTACATACGTTCCCATGATCCAGCTCGCCTGCTGAGCTCCAGATCGTCCTTTCCTGAAAAACTGTAATACTCGGTCTGACCCGAGCATTACATCAATGTAACACCCGGGTCAGGCTAGAAACCAGCATGAGTAAACTCATCTAACATGGAATACAAAAGCATAAAACTTAAATAAAACCCAGGGTAACTCATATCTAATTACAAATTCACAATTTGATATAGACATCACTTATTTCACACATCAATTTCTAAGTACCAAATCTTAGATTAAATGGTCCAATACACTTAAATCATTCCATTCCAGTCTATTGAATTCATATATCAATATATAAAAAATCGAAATGGTTTCGGGTATTTACTAACACCCGACTTTGGTCTCTTTGAATCCAATGTCATCTTAATCCAAGTTATTCAATGATTAAATTTTAAATACTGGATGTCACTTTTACACAGCAATTCATCATAGATAACCACATTATCTC
Organism: Allium cepa; assembly: GCA_030765085.1. Taxonomy (NCBI): domain Eukaryota; kingdom Viridiplantae; phylum Streptophyta; class Magnoliopsida; order Asparagales; family Amaryllidaceae; genus Allium; species Allium cepa. Next base: position 394,265,532 of record CM060938.1, on the reverse strand, counting down.
TGTTCAACCCAACATATCATAGTACAAAAACATTTTATTTCACAAAGCATCACAATCACATATCGGGGATAACAAATAATCCAAGGCATTCAAATATCATTCAATCATTCATAAGCAAGATGGATCATTTCCAAAATTAATGTAATTTATTTCTAATTAAATTTATTACTAATCTTTTAATCACTTTGATTACCTTTACTAAATCATTACAAATCAATTAATTAATCAATTTTTAATCATTCTCCTTAATTAATCATCCTTGATTAATTATCTTTAATTACATAAAGTAATTATCCTTTAATTAATTATAGAAATTAATTACCCTTTAACATTTATAGTAATTAACCTTCAATTACTCACATTAACTGTAATTAATTACATTAATCCTTAATTAATTACAATTAATTCCCTTATAATCACTTATTATTGATTAATTGACCTTAATTAATCAATCCTTAATTATTCTCATTAATTACATTAATTAATGATCCTTAATTAATTACTTCCATTAATCAACTTTAATTAATCATAAACATTAATTACCATCCTGTAATTACTTACCTTAATTAATTAACTCCTTATTTAATTATATTAATCCTTTGATTAATTACACCAAGTAATTAACCCTTAATTACTTCTACTAAGTAATTATCCTTAAATTACTTCCCATTAAGTAATCCTCCTTTAATTAATTACATCCCAGTAATTATACATTAATTACTTACCCTAAGTAATTACCCTATTAATCTCATTAAGTGTTCATACTTAATCAATCATCAAGATTATCTTGATTAGTCAATCAATTAATTAATCACATTCATTTGATTAATTACAATTGGGTAATTCATCCCTTAATTACCCTTTTAAATAAATTAATTAATTTGTAATTACAGATTAATTAAACCTTAATTATCAATTAATAAAACTTAATAACAAATTTATTAATCCTAATTAATCAGTTAGTCAATCCTCAATAATGATTAATTAACCCTAAATAACAGTTAATTAATCCTTAATTAACTTTAATTATAGATTAATAATTTCTTAATTATTAATTAATAAAGCCTAATTATTAATTACTAAAACTGTAACAACCCGCATATTTATCGATTTTATATTTAAATATTTTATCGTTCGTCGGATTTTGGTCCGAAAAGCTACTTTTTGCAAACAGTCGAATTGGGACTCGAGACCACTCCCATTGAGTTTAAAATGCCGTTTGCGACCTTTTTGAGTATAAGCTTCGATATGTTTGGAGAAAGTTGATTTTTGCTACTTTGTACTTAGGGCTTTGGTTTGGGCTGAGCCACTTATGTATTCAGTCCCAACCCCTTCTCCTCTTCATTACTTCATAATTTCCTAATACATTCAAGCTTCATCAAAAATGGTGGAAGAGAATGGGAAATAGAAATTCCTAAGCCCTAGTTTCCATTAGCAAATCCATCTTCTTGCTCCAAACTCAAGTGAACCCATTGGTAAGCATCTCCTTCATCTTCTCCAACTCATTCTCTCTTTGATTTCAGAAAATTTCTAAACCTAATTTAGGAAATGTTTCTCTTTTAAGCTTAGATTGAAGCTTCTTGAGTTGTTATTGAAGAGGAATTGATCTTAACTTGTTTTTAAAGCTTCTCCTTCATTGATTTGGGTTCAAAGGTGAGATTTTTATCTCACATCTTTGTCTATAATTATCTTCGATTGTTAGGTATGAATTCTTAACGTTTATTCGTGTGCAATTGATTTTGGTTTGGATTGATTTTGTGTATATTCCAATTTTTGGTGTTTTGGTCTAATTTATGAAAATCCTATTATGGATATTTGGACATTGATATTTGAGGCGTATCGAAGAGTCGTTTAGGCTGGGTTGTCGTTCGACGTAATTCCTTAGTCATTGCCATTTGCTCGTTCGATCGTTTCCGATATTCGCTTGGCCATTTTTGGCCTAGGTCCAGGGAATGCCCTAAACCCTTCATTCAGACGTCTGAAACGTAATATTCAGACGTCTGAATATTGTTCTGGGAAGATTTCTATTCCCAGATTCAGACGTCTGAATATATGGTTTCAGACGTCTGAATTGGTTCATTTGGAACCAGAAAGGAAATAGGCTAAAAAGTGCCTATTTCAGACGTCTGAAACACTTGGTTCAGACGTCTGAATTGTGTTCTGGCAATTTTTATATTTCCAGATTCAAACGTCTGAACCACTTGTTTCAGACGTCTGAATCAGCAGTGTTTTGCCTGCTTGCCTTTTCGCTTGAGAATTCCAATTTAAATCGACTCGTGATGATCCTATTTGTTGTTATCATTTATTATGACTTTGATGACTCCTTTTTAGGGATTTTTGAATATCCATTTCGATGGATTCTTTATCGGTTTCTTTTGATTTTATTCACGTCTTCGAATGTGAATTTTACTGAATTGATTGTTATTACAATCTTCTTTGTGATTTGTCACTTTAAAAATATAAAGGTTTTCTATACTAGTAGTAAATATCAAAACTCTTTCATCAAACGATTTCAACTCTATTTTCAATAACAAAGATCTTTTCTTAAACCGTTTTCCAATCTATTAGTATATACAAACCTTTACCTCACTCGTATGAGAAATCTAATTAAACGACTCAGTAAAACAAGTGGTATGAAACGCTTGCGTTTACTTCGTCGGTTAATTCTTGGACTTGTTCGATTGAATCTCTTGTGACAATTTTCTAGTGGAGATCTACAATTTGTTCGTAAATATTTAAGTTAAGCTAGTGGTTATGGGACATGAAGCTAAGCTCATATATTTACTAGCTTATTGTAATTGACACTTCTCTTTGATCATGACGATCATTTTATGGTTTAGACTAGCATTGTGCGATGTCTTTTTGTCCACGTAGAGGACTGTACGTCGTTTTTATTGAGCTTCGGCTCACCAGGAGGAGCTTCGGCTCAATGTACGTAATGGGGGACTATACCCTGTCAGGAGGAGTTTCGACTCACCAGGAGGAGCTTCGGATCAAAGTCCGCAATGGGGGACTATACCCTGTCACGAGGAACTTCGGTTCACCAGGAGGAGCTTCGGCTCAAAGTCCGCAATGGGGGACTATACCCTATCACGAGGAACTTCGGTTCACCAGGAGGAGCTTCAGCTCAAAGTCCGCAATGGGGGACTATACCCTGTCAGGAGGAACTTCGGTTCACCAGGAGGAGCTTCGGCTCAATGTCCGCAATGGGGGACTATACCCTGTCTGGAGGAGCTCTGGCTCATTTTTATGGATTTGGCCATCCTTTTTATTGTGATTTCTGGATTTCGTGTGTTGATTTCTGGAATTTATGTTTCGCCAACTTTTACGATGAGCATTGATATATATGTCAATTATTGTGGCTTGGTGAATGAAATTAGGAGTATGACATTCCTTTTTATCTTGAGTAGATTATTGTGATATTGATTAATCTCTTGTTGATTTTCAATTACTTATTTATCACAGCTTGGCATTGTGATTATTATATGTTTATGTCATATCTCTTATTATATATCACTTCATCTGATATTTATAGCTAGACTGATCCGTTTATTATTTTCTTCTTAAATAATACTCGGGTCAGACTGAGATTTTACAAGTGCTTCTGCTGGACTCCTTATCGGACTTTCATCTGATCTTTTGGCTAACTACTCTAGATTAGTAGTTTTTGTTGTATACATTTGAGATACAGACTCTATGATGTATACTTATTATTTTGTCTACCACTTGTATCTATTCCTTTGTATTATTGTGGATCCTTTTGACCACTACTCTGATGAACACTTTCATGTGTTATATTCATATCTATTTCCGCCTTTGTGATATGAATTGTCTGTGACTGATTTGTGTTATGTTTATTTCTATATTTGTTTCCGAAGATTTTATATAGCCACTGTGTGATAGCTTTGAGTTGTATCTGTATGTCAGATTTCCTCTTGAGATGAAAACTTATATTATTACTATCTGACATATCGGTACTCGCACAAAGCAATTATACAGATGGTTTCTCCTCAACAGCCTTATTCTCCGTGCTAGTCGACAGCATTACTCCGTAGTGTTCTTGTCTAGCGTGGGTATAGAGGTGGGGCGTCACAGCTTGGTATCGGAGCCAAACTTCGGAACAATATAGAATAATTTAGCAAGGATCATGTCCTAAGTCTTTCTTAGGAGTTGTGCTTTAGGATTTTATTCGGGTCTTCGTACCGTTCTATCCTACTTTCTTTTATGATTCCTTGTTTTATCTATCAAGAATTGCTTGATATTTATCTTGAGAATAACTTTTTCGTCTTCTTTCTTTCTTAAAGAAGAGAAATGGTTAGACCTGGCCGTCCCAGCGCCGGTCAATCTAGTGCTACTCCCCAGGATGGAGTATTTATGTCTGCCCAGCAACTTCTTGATCTAGTAAAGAACGCTCAAGCAGCCGGACCCATCCCAGAGCCTACTCATCCTAGATCCGGTTTTGCACGCTTGTGCCGAGACTACATCGATTTGGGTGGAAGGCCATTCAAGGGATCCGAGAGTGTTATAGAAATTCAAGCTTGGCTCAAATCATGCGATCGCATCTTTTCTCGCATGAACCTTATTGATCTACATCGAGTTCAAATAGCTTCTAGCATGCTCCAAGAAAGAGCATTGGATTGGTATGAGCTTTTAATTTCTGAAATCGTTGAAGCGGATCTCACTTGGGAGCAATTCCGGGAAAGATTCGAATTGAAATTTGTGCCGGAGGCTGAGAAAGTAACTTTAGCCCGGCGTTTCATAGACCTTGTTCAAGGTGAATCTTCTGTGACAGACTATGTCGCATCTTTCGAATCTCTGTCCAAATACGGGGTTGAATGCATCAACACCCCATTGAAGAAAAATCAGAGATTTGTCTATGGCTTGAATAAGAATCTTAAGAAGTCATTACTCCTGAAACTTGAGGTTTCATTTGATCAGCTTATTGATATCGCTCTTCGTCTTGAAGAGGCCGATAAAGAAATTGATGTCGAGGTTGGGAGTGCCAAACCGAACTCCAACAACAACAAGAAGAGGCATCCCTTTATTAGGTTTGAAAGTCCTAATCCTAACAAGAGGGTGAAGCAAGAGACTTCTATAGCAAATACTCCCATCCTTAATCGCGGAGAATGCTACAATTGTGGCTCTAGTGGCCACTATATAAATAGGTGTCCAAGGCCTATTTCTTGCCGCTATTGCAAAAGTGCGGATCATTATATCTCTTCGTGTCCCAAGCGTCAAAGCAGGAGAGAAGGGAAGCTGCAAGCCCCTAGCAACTCTTCTCTTAGTCAAGGTATTTTTCACTCAATCCTTGATGGCATTGTTTTATTTTGTGATCTTCTTATTTGAGTTCTTTTTGATATGGGTTCCATCTCACTATTTTATATCAAGTGAACTTGTGATTCTTTTTCTTTAAAAATATTTTTTGGGCTTGATGAGTTCTTTGAGAGTTGCGAATCTGGATGGTAGATCCGCAACACTCAATTTGCTTTCTATTGATGTCGAAACTATTTTATGTGATTTTTATTTCCGAGCCAATATTTACTTAGGCTCCGGAATTGATTTGTGCGATAGGATTGGCTTAATCATTAATGAAGCTTATATCCTATTTTCTCGAGTGGACTATTCATCTTTGACATTTTCAATCTGTTAAGCAGATTTCTATTTTTCCTTTATGATTTTGATTCCAACTTGATGGCCTCATTTTATTCCTTAAGCCCACTTATAAGGAAAGTGTTATTTCTCTCATTCATGTAGTTAGAGAAATTTTCCGGAATCTTTGAGCTTGTCTTAGGATTATCACCTAGGTAATCTTTTGTGTGGTGCTAAGGTCTTTTCAGTTTGACCTTACCACCGATTTTCATTTGCTACGAGTTGCGGAAGTTAGCATTCCACTTACGCACTCCGCGCTCGTTATGATTCCTATGAATGAATTATTATGTCATTCAGTTTGTCCAGCTTATTTCATCCATTTTATAAATCGAACATTCTATGAATATTTCGATGAGACCATTCTTTTATTTATTGATTTTTGGATGAAAATAGCAATTTAAAATTTTGCAAAATCTTTTTCATAAGATTTATTTAGAAGTATAACTGGATTTTTGTTCTTAAAACGAACAAAGAATATTCTTAGAAGTTTTTGAGAAACTTACTTATCCTATAGAATATGATTTTGTGATTATATTGCCCATTTAGTGTTTTAAGAATTCTGGTCGATGCGCTTGATCAACGTTATCGATAAGAATCTCCTAAACGCTTTGATGAGACAATCAGACACAGTATATTGACTTGAAAATAGTAAATTTTTCTAGAAAGATTATTACATAATGATAAAGGTAATTTTGAAAGTTTTAACTTTTCAGGAAAGAAGGTTATTTAAAAGAAATTCTTTCTTTTCGATACTCTTGTTCTTGTGATTCCTGAAGGAGAACCAAGACTTTGCTATTTGTACCGATACTAGTCGTATTGGTTTGGATGCCATTCTCTTGCAAAGGAGAACGTGCTATCACTTGTGCTTCTAAATCTTTATAGCTTATCGAGCCTAGTATGACACTCATGATCTAGTGCTCGCGGCTATTGTTTTCGCTTTTAGAGTTTGGCATCATCATTTTTGGATGAGAAATCTGTTCTCTACCCCGATCATAAATCTTTGGGATAATTATTTTCTCATGTGGAACTCCATGTTGACTCGAGTTCCTGACATCTTATGATCTTGATATTCTTTTTATTCCTGGAAGGGAAATCGTGTTGCCAATGCGCTTCGTCGTAAGCAACAAGTGGTTGATTCTTTGATGTTGTCTGAATGGAATAATCTTTTTATCAAGTTCATCGGACGTTTTGGTATACTTCGTTTTATTGAGCTTTATCTCATTCCTTTTATGGACTAGTGTCCGGTGTTCTTTTATGGTGTTCGGTTCATCGGATGTACTATTATTGTACTACATCGATATTCCGTCTCATTTGGATCAATGGATGTACCATTATTATACTATATCGTTGTTCCGGTTTATCGGTTCATTGGACGTACCGTTTTTGTACTACGTCGGTGTTCCAAATTATTCGAGTTTGAAGTTTCTCGGGCGTACCGTTTCTGTACTACGTCGTTGCACTGGCTCAATTTTCTGCTATTCTTGACGTTTTCTGCGTCTTTTAACTATGGAAATGCTTTTAGGTTTCCTATTTTATTCTTGAGCCCGGTGATATTGTGGAAATTGAAGTTTCACCAGATTTGATTTTTGAGCAACATCCTATTTCGAATTATTGCTTCGGAGCTCAAACGACTTCGAAATAAAGATGTTCTTCTTGTGAGAGTTCAATGGTTCTCAGATCCTAAGGATTTCTCTTGGGGTCCCTGGGAATTCATCGAGCGATCCCGTTCTGGCTAACTCTTTCATGCTCCTTATGGTGAACTTCCTATTTCAAATTTTCTTTTGTGTTGATATGCTTCTATGGTTGTTACTTCTTATTTTCTTCTTAAGTATAGCGAGGACGCAATTTCTTTAAGGAGGGGAATCTGTAACAACCCGCATATTTATCGATTTTATATTTAAATATTTTATTTAAATATTTTATCGTTCGTCGGATTTTGGTCCGAAAAACTACTTTTTGCAAACAGTCGAATTGGGACTCGAGACCACTCCCATTGAGTTTAAAATGCCGTTTGCGACCTTTTTGAGTATAAGCTTCGATATGTTTGGAGAAAGTTGATTTTTGCTACTTTGTATTTAGGGCTTTGGTTTGGGCTGAGCCACTTATGTATTCAGTCCCAACCCCTTCTCCTCTTCATTACTTCATAATTTCCTAATACATTCAAGCTTCATCAAAAATGGTAGAAGAGAATGGGAAATAGAAATTCCTAAGCCCTAGTTTCCATTAGCAAATCCATCTTCTTGCTCCAAACTCAAGTGAACCCATTGGTAAGCATCTCCTTCATCTTCTCCAACTCATTCTCTCTTTGATTTCAGAAAATTCCTAAACCTAATTTAGGAAATGTTTCTCTTTTAAGCTTAGATTGAAGCTTCTTGAGTTGTTATTGAAGAGGAATTGATCTTAACTTGTTTTTAAAGCTTCTCCTTCATTGATTTCGGTTCGAAGGTGAGATTTTTATCTCACATCTTTGTCTATAATTATCTTCGATTGTTAGGTATGAATTCCTAACGTTTATTCGTGTGCAATTGATTTTGGTTTGGATTGATTTTGTGTATATTCCAATTTTTGGCGTTTTGGTCTAATTTATGAAAATCCTATTATGGATATTTGGACATTGATATTTGAGGCATATCGAAGAGCCGTTTAGGCTGGGTTGTCGTTCGACGTAATTCCTTAGTCATTGCCATTTGCTCGTTCGATCGTTTCCGATATTCGCTTGGCCATTTTTGGCCTAGGTTCAGGGAATGCCCTGAACCCTTCATTCAGACGTCTGAAACATAATATTCAGACGTCTGAATATTGTTCTGGGAAGATTTCTATTCCCAGATTCAGACGTCTGAATATATGGTTTCAGACGTCTGAATTGGTTCATTTGGAACCAGAAAGGAAATAGGCTAAAAAGTGCCTATTTCAGACGTCTGAAACACTTGGTTCAGACGTCTGAATTGTGTTTTGGAAATTTTTATATTTCCAGATTCAGACGTCTGAACCACTTGTTTCAGACGTCTGAATCAGCAGCGTTTTGCCTGCTTGCCTTTTCGCTTGAGAATTCCAATTTAAATTGACTCGTGATGATCCTATTTGTTGTTATCATTTATTATGACTTTGATGACTCCTTTTTAGGGATTTTTGAATATCCATTTCGATGGATTCTTTATCGGTTTCTTTGGATTTTATTCACGTCTTCGAATGTGAATTTTACTGAATTGATTGTTATTACAATCTTCTTTGTGATTTGTCACTTTAAAAATATAAAGGTTTTCTATACTAGTAGTAAATATCAAAACTCTTTCATCAAACGATTTCAACTCTATTTTCAATAACAAAGATCTTTTCTTAAACCGTTTTCCAATCTATTAGTATATACAAACCTTTACCTCACTCGTATGAGAAATCTAATTAAACGACTTAGTAAAACAAGTGGTATGAACCGCTTGCGTTTACTTCGTCGGTTAATTCTTGGACATGTTCGATTGAATCTCTTGTGACAACTTTCTAGTGGAGATCTACAATTTGTTCGTAAATATTTAAGTTAAGCTAGTGGTTATGGGACATGAAGCTAAGCTCATATATTTACTAGCTTATTGTAATTGACACTTCTCTTTGATCATGACGATCATTTTATGGTTTAGACTAGCATTGTGCGATGTCTCTTTGTCCACGTAGAGGACTGTACGTCGTTTTTATTGAGCTTCGGCTCACCGGGAGGAGCTTCGGCTCAATGTCCGCAATGGGGGACTATACCCTGTCAGGAGGAGTTTCGACTCACCAGGAGGAGCTTCTGCTCAAAGTCCACAATGGGAGACTATACCCTGTCACGAGGAACTTCGGTTCACCAGGAGGAGCTTCGGCTCAAAGTCCGCAATGGGGGACTATACCCTGTCACGAGGAACTTCGGTTCACCAGGAGGAGCTTCGGCTCAAAGTCCGCAATGGGGGACTATACCCTGTCAGGAGGAACTTCGGTTCACCAGGAGGAGCTTCGGCTCAATGTCCGCAATGGGGGACTATACCCTGTCTGGAGGAGCTATGGCTCATTTTTATGGATTGGCCATCCTTTTTATTGTGATTTCTGGATTTCGTGTGTTGATTTCTAGAATTTATGTTTCACCAACTTTTACGATGGGCATTGATATATATGTCAATTATTGTGGCTTGGTGAATGAAATTAGGAGTATGACATTCCTTTTTATCTTGAGTAGATTATTGTGATATTGATTAATCTCTTGTTGATTTTCAATTACTTATTTATCACAGCTTGGCATTGTGATTATTATATGTTTATGTCATATCTCTTATTATATATCACTTCATCTGATATTTATAGCTAGACTGATCCGTTTATTATTTTCTTCTTAAATAATACTCGGGTCAGACTGAGATTTTACAGGTGCTTCTGCTTGACTCTTTGTCGGACTTTCATCTGATCTTTTGGCTAACTACTCTAGATTAGTAGTTTTTGTTGTATACATTTGAGATACAGACTCTATGATGTATACTTATTCTTTTGTCTAGCACTTGTATCTATTCCTTTGTATTATTGTGGATCCTTTTGACCACTACTCTGATGAACACTTTCATGTGTTATATTCATATCTATTTCCGCCTTTGTGATATGAATTGTCTGTGACTGATTTGTGTTATGTTTATTTCTATATTTGTTTCCGAAGAATTATATAGCCACTGTGTGATAGCTTTGAGTTTGTATCTGTATGTCGGATTTCCTCTTGAGATGAAAACTTATATTATTACTATCTGACATATCGGTACTCGCACAAAGCAATTATACAGATGGTCGCTCCTCAACAGCCTTATTCTCCGTGTTAGTCGACAGCATTACTCCGTAGTGTTCTTGTCTAGCGTGGGTATAGAGGTGGGGCGTCACAAAAACTTAATTACAAATTGAATACCTTTTTAGTTATAAATTAATTAATCTCTAATTACTAATTAATCAAGCTTAATTACTTAATTGATTAATCTTTTAATCATCAATTAATAATCACTAATTATCTAATTAGTTATACTTAATTTAATTAATTTAACCTTTAATTAATTAAATTATAGCCCTTAATTAATAATTTTAAATAAATTAATTACCCTTATTTAGTTCCTAATTAATTCTTTAATCATTATTAATTAAATTACTTACTTGTACTTAATTTCCCTTAATTAACTCAATTAATTTCAAGACATTAAAAACCTTAACTAATCTTAAGATAAAACATTATCTTATTAATGCCTTTATCAACATTTACACTTTTAAACCCTTATCTTTATAATTAACTATACTTAATTAAATCAATAATTAAAATTTTAAAATAAAATAATCATTTCTTGATAAATTAAAGTTAACAAAACACAACTTCCATAACCTTAAACATTTATCAAAGACGGTTTAAACAAAATTTAATTTAGATTTTAAAACTTGTCATTAAAATTCCATTTTTACTTAAGTTAAAAATAACTTTAACTTTATTTAACAAAATTTTAAATTAAACAAATTTCAAACTTCCTGATAAAATGTTAAAGAAAACATTAATTTTATAAAGAATAGTATTCAAAAACAAGATTCATTTCAAAAGTTGAAAACTTTCTTTATCTAATTTGAAACTTGTTTTATAAAACTTTTCAAAATTTCTTTTAAATCAGTCTGCTTCAGTTTGGACCTAAGTATCACTCGAGCCACTTCAAGTTCCATTTCTTTTCTTAAATTTTCAAAATTTCGATTAAATTTAAATTTAAAAACCTGTAACAATGTAACAATCAATGACTGTCAATAGGTTTCCAAACCCAGAGCTACTCGAGTTTCCACTCGAGTCACCTACTCAACAACACGGTCTCTCCTTCGAGCAAACCACAGCAAAACTCACAACTCAAAACCACTGACACCATAACCTCCACTGTGCACATGCACCAGCACTGGAGCCTCCTACAACCATCGACGACACCATCGCCAAGTCACCGAACATCCTTACATGCAACTTCGATCATCCAAACATCATCTCAAGCCTCGATTCAAAATCAAGCATCCCAGATGAACTGAGACCCAAAACCATCATCAGAAAAACCCTCCGAACCCTCGATTCCGACAACGAATACTGCTACAACTCCGGCTATGGCTGGCCGACCCTCCACGTCTTTATTTCCCTGAGTTACGCGACACTCGATCAACTAAAGGTGATTTGAATTTTACCTTTATTTCTACTCTCTATAGTTTTAAAAATAGAGAAGAACAATCAAAATACACATGCACAGTTATACACATTCATATACACAGATAATACATCTGTATATACACATGCAAGCATCATCATAGAATTTCACAAGTAACCATTATTTTCCTACTTAAACTTTTTAATTTTTAAAAGTTTACTCACCTTCGAAAATGCAGAGAGTTTTGAAAAGAACTGGGAAGCTTTATTTCATTCGAAACTGAAAACTTGAAAAGCTTTGAACACTTGAAACTGAAGCTTTGAAACAGATGACTTATAAAACTGGAGAACCTTGTTTACTGCTATGTTGTTGAGGAGATTTCTTGACACTTTGCATTTGATAATGCATTCTCGATTTACAGTCTTGCTAAAAATTGGTTACAGGCCTGAGTTTTAGGAGGTTACAGGCTTTGAGCATTGATTTGAAAAGAAAATGTTTTTAGAATTGGTTTCAGATTTTCTTGCTTATAGCTTTCTGGTTTGCATTTGTCTTGAGGAATGAATTTCAGGATTTTGATTCATTTTAGAGAAAGTTTTCAGGTTCGTTTTGATTTTTAAGGAAGGTTTAAGGTTTTGATTGCATGAAAATTTTCTGGTTTGAGAGATGAAGTTCATGTCATGTGTTTTCTTTGTTATTAGAAATGAAAATAGAAAAAGAGTTGAAGATATAAAGTGAATGTTTGTATAGATTAAACTAGAATAAATTTTAAAATGAAAGAAAATAAAACAAACTAGTGACACTTGTCTTTCACCCTATTTAATTGTTTAACACATGTTACTTTAAGGGGTTTATAACTTAACACTTGTAATAATTTATATTTATATTATTTTAAAAGAATTTTAAAGCTTTTATATTAATGTTCCTAATTAATAAATACCTTTGTAAATAAATAAATGCTTTTCTAAATTTATATAAATAAATTTCCTTTGAAGAAAATAATATAAAACAATCTTATTTTAAATAAAACCTCTATTCATATATTTTAAATCCAAAATATTTTTAAGATATATATCTTTCAAATTCATATTCAAATTCAATTTAAAATCTAATTTAAAATCAATTCAAATATATATATATATATATAAACAAACACAAATTTAATTTGTTTGAATATAATAAGTTTTCCCACTCTAAATAATTATATTAGGAGGTTATCAAATAACCTTTTATTCAGATATAAAAATTGAGTTTCTATTATTTAAATTCAGATATCCTTTATTATCGGAATTCTTATCTGTTCAATCTATAAACCAGATAGTTATCCAACTATCAGATGCTAAAAAATTTGGGTTATCACATTATTAGGCAGTTTATACGTATTTATTGTGTTAATAAAGAAGAAAACGTTTATTTGTGCGTTATTGATGTGCATGTAAATGTGCATATTTTTGCCAACATATTTATTCTATTTAAATTAAATAAATGATCATATTGGGTATTTTAACTTGTTTTAACCAAAATTCATATTAATTCCAAATTGCCACATATCCATCTTCATATAGGGGCAAAACAGTCATTTGTGTGCATATATTTCTTTGAGAAGAATTAATTTAAAATTTATATATATTTGTGTAGGAATTTGATCTCAAATAGGAGTGGTTTCATGAAGACACATGCATGTACAAAATGAATATAAAGGAATGAAGATGGAAATAATTCAAAGTGAAAATCATGGAGGACCCCACCTACCCATCTACCTTAATGTACAAATTAAAGGCTAATGCACATGCTTATGGAATTAATGGCTTCATGTACACTTAAATGATGATTAGTAAAAGCTAATGATTACTTGGCCTCCACACTTTCTCAATGGTAGTTTGGTCATTCCCCAAATTATGGATTAGGGTTTCATGCTTGTATATATAACCCTTTATGTTTCATGTAACCCTCCCCTCTCTCTTACTTAGTCTCTTTTTAGTTAGTTTTAGGCTCAAAATAAAACCAAGCACTCTTCTTCCTTTTCATGGCTACTTGGTCATTTCTCTTTATGTAATATTTTTTATGCAACTTCAATACATGTTCTTTTTCTTTTCATGCTTATTTACTTTCATGTTGTAGTTTAGATTTATTTTTCATGCAAGTAGAATAGTTTTTCTTTTTCTTTCTTTCTTTTTCCTTTTCTTTTTCTTTCATGTTGCAAACTACATTTGTTCTTTTAATGACAAATATGAGAGGCTAAACCCCTTTAATTTAGGGGTAATAAAGCTCCCTAATTATGTAGCTTCAACTATTTGTTGATTCATGCTCTCTTTTTGTACTTAATGATGATGATAGAAATGGTTTACTAGTTGTTTTTGCTTTGAATTTGATAGCCTATATTGTTGACACCAAATAGGCTATGCTCAAACAATCATTAACATTAATTGCCTCTTCATCAAAATATGATTATGGCAAAAGAAAGTGATTTGAAATTAAAATTTGATGGTGTATATTTCTAATCAATAGTTAATAGGTCATACTTAAAATAGATTTCATTTTCATTTTCTTTGTCAAGTTTCATGAAAGTTAGTAAGTGCTTTAAGGGATGTGTTATAGTTTGATGGCTTATGTTGGCTAATCAATAGCACAAATATGTCATACTTATGATAAGCACATCAATTAAAACTCTAATGACCATAAAAGAGAGATCATGATTTCATATGTGTTGAACTGCATGATCTAGTGAGTGGATTTATTTCCTAAATTGTCACTTAACTCTTATATTTGCTTCCCTTTTCTTTTAGTTAGTTCTCTAATTCTTTAGCTTAACTTTCACTCGAATTTGGCTTAATTTGATTGAATAGAATTTTAAAATCATCAATTCCTTGTGGATCGACCCGTATTCGTCACGTGCTACATTCGTACACCGTGCGCTTGCGGTTATTTTTAAATTGAAATTTTTCGACTAATTTCTAACTCGATAGAAATTTAGTCGATAAACAATTTTTTGGCGCCATTACCGGGGAATAGTTTTGATTTTATTTTCTATTCTTCGGATTATTTTTGTTTGATTTTGGTTTGTGTTTATTTGCAAATAAAAAAAATTGTGTGATTTTGTTTGTGTGTTCATTGTTATTTTGTTAATTTGCATTTCATATTAAAAAAAAAATTATTTCATTTACATTTCAATTTGCATTTGCATTTCCATTTTCATTTTCAATTTACAGTGCTTCTTTCTTTGCAACTCTTTGCTACACTATTTGCTCTCTGTTTACTGCTGTTATTCCTCCAATTTCACCATCTTTCTACCGCATACATCTACCATTCACCTTCCTCTTTCACTACAAATACCATAACTTCACCTACAACCATTGTCACTCCTCTTCTACTGTCACTATATACTGCTGCAACTTCAACAGCACCCTTGCATTTCCACCGTCCAAACTAAACATGCACTGTGCTTACAACTCCTTCCCACATCCACAACACTACATCTCATACATAACCATCCTGACAGCACATTCTAACATCCCCACATTACTGTCAATACTCCAAGTTCTTCCACCATTTTACATCTGCCACCATAAATTCTTCCACAATAGAAGCCTTCTCTGCATTCACTCCTACAATCACTTTCATCCACTCACTGCTTTCACTGATTCACTGCAGTTCAAGCCCAAATCTGCCAGCAAGCAACACAAACTTCTTCTCCAACAACCATTTATCAAACAAACTGATACAAACATCACAGTTTCATCCAAAAACCTCAACACTTCCATCCACTATTTCCACCTGACAGCATCATTCACCTTCTAGCCACTGCATACTCACAAAACTGCACCAAACAAATACATCTCCAAACCTCCTATGCTCACATTGTAACAGCAAACCAAGCACCTCTAAAAAAAGATGGAAAACTAACCTCTGTCAACATTCCATCCAACATCTTCAAACACCCCAACCACAATGTACATACCACTGATACATACACACTTCCCATCAACCACAGCTATCATTCTTCACTGCCAATGACTGCTACAACACCCCTCAACTTCACACAGCCACTTCAAATTCAATCTCCCCTACAGCAGCTCGAAAATCACGAACCACTCGCTATTATCATCGAATCGCCAATCCTCAGGCATCACCCCTTCGACCCTGTCAATAAACCCCAACCAGCAAACACCAATTCAACTCCACTGCCTCCTTCCACTAACCATCCTTCCTCACTTACTCGCCTCGAACAAGCAGTCGCCGCAAACCCAACCTCAATCACCGGCCACTGCCTCTTCCACAACCCAATCACCCGCTACGCAATTCACTTTTATCCAATTCAAACCTCACCCAAATCGAACAATCACCTCCAAAGCAACTCAAGCGTCGAACCAGATCCCCAATTTCCTCCAAGCACCATCAATGACAATCCAGAATCGAAACGCCATCCACTGCAACATCACGACCTCTGCAATCTCCCCGCAACCCCACGCCCAATCTTCTCCAAGCAAATCGCCTGCCACCCCTGAGATCCAAACGACGAATTTCGAGCTCGGAAATTGACTTTAATTTTTAGAATTGATTGTGGAATTGAAATTGCGAATTAACTATGTTGATTTTATTTGGATAAAAACAAGAGAAGGACTAGCTGTGGTTTGTTTAAACAAAGTGTAAGTGGGCCGGGTGGACTTCTATTTTTTTATTTTGTGTTGTTTTATTTTCATTTTTTTTTCATTTTCCTTTTTGTTCCTTTTGTTTTCCTACAACCAAAAAAAAATGTGTGGGCAGAGCTTTTAGGATTGACTTCAAATTTTCTTTCTTTTAGGTTGTTTTCTTTTTATTTAATTTGTTTAGTTTTAGTTTGCGTAAGTTTGTTTAAAAAAACAAAAAAAAAACAAAAAAAAATAGAAAAAATATTGTTTTGTTTTGCACTTATTTTAGTTCCTCTTTGATAAACATATATTAGAAAAAACTGTACATATATCTTGTCTTTATTTTCAGGTTGCCAAAGCAGATTGAAATAGTTGCTTGCTTTGCTCACATACCAAAAATAAATTGCTGCCTTGCTTATAAAAATAAATTGCTGCTTTCATCTCTACTTTTATTTGAATTGCATTATTGATTGCTTGCATTTGCATTTATATATTAAAAAAATTCAAAAAAAACAAACTTTATTCATAGTTGCATTATTAATACACATTTAATTTCTACTTTGTATTTCATCCTAGATTTTGATTAATAATAACGGTTAGACATCAGTAACACTTAATTGTATATTGACAAGTTGTCTTCTTTGAACAAATTAAATTCTTGGTGTCTAGGTTACGGTAGAGCAACAACCATTTATAAATATTAAAATGATTCTAAATATTATAGTGGTTGTTTCTCTGAAGGTACTTAAACCTTTGGCTGCATTGCTACGGTGATTCGTGGTGCACCGATAAATCATGTCTGTTACCTGGCTGAGAACTATTTTGTTTATCTAAGACAATTTACGATTATACAATTTTGGGTTAACTTAGGATAAATCATTTGTAATTAAAACCTTTCATTCATTAAGTTGCATTAGTTCATGCATATTTAAAAAAAAAAAATCAAAATCCAAAACAAAAAAGAATTGTAAATATTTCTTAACTTAGGTTTTTTTCCTTTTCCTTTGAAAATTTTCAAATGAAAATTCTAAAAAATACAAAAAAAATTACTTAGTTTTTTTAGAAAATACAAAAAAAATATAAAATCTTTGCAAAAAACAAAACAAAAATTGAAAAAAAAACAAAAATCAATTTTCCTTTCGAAAAATAAATTCTATTTTAAATATTTTTCTTTGTAAAAAAAATTCTAGAAAATGTCTGGGTTTCTCCACTTACGTGAATTTTACAATAGTTGTGAAAATCAATATAATCCATATAATTTCACTCAAAATTCTTGTGGATATTTTAACGACAACTATTTTGTAAATAATTCAAATTTTGAACAACAAAGTTTTTAACATGACGATCAACCCTCGAATCTCGAAAATAGCATTTTATCTTTACTTGAACTCTCTAAATGACAAAATCAAAATATAAACGATTTGTGTAACTCATATTTATGCAATAGTTCAAGTAAAAATAATCAAAATTTGAATTCACTTCTAAATTCGAATGATTTCGAGTATAACCCATGCCAATTCAATTTCGATCTTGAAAATAAATTTCAAAATCAAGATGAAAATGTGAAGCAATTTTCAAATAATTTTGGCAATGGGAATAGTTTCAATAACAATACGATTGAAAATTTTGGTTATCAACAAATTCAAAATGAAAATTTTCAAATTAATAATCATGAATTTGATTTTGTTGACCAAATGGAAAAGGATAACGGGGATTTATTACTTGAAAAATACAAAAAAAATCGTGAAAATCATTATCAAATCTCAACTTGCAAGAATCAAATAATAATCTACCATTTATCGAAATTGACAATCCTTGTTCTCAACAAGTCCAAACCGAAAATTTTCAAGTTAATAATTACAAATTTGATTTTGTTGAACAAATGAATGAAATTTACAATGATCACACGGATTTGTTGTTTGAAACATATATGAAACAACGTGAAAAACAAAATCAAATTTCAACTTGTGACGAGTCAAGTGATAATCCATCTTTTACCACAATTGACGATTTTCAAATAACAACTTTTGAAACTGAAAATGATGATCTTAATGAAGTTGTTGAATACACGGTAATGAGTTGGATTTCAATTCTTTTAAGGGTGTGGAACCAAAATTAAAATTCGATCTTCCTTTTCTCGATTTCGAAAATTTGAATACAACAACTTTGAATTTTGAACTTTGGGAAATGTAATAAAGTTGTTGATAATCCAACAAAGGAAGACAAATTTAATGAACACGAATTTTTTGGACTTTTGGATGACGAGTTGTTAATCCGACGGGGAAGATGAAAATCACCATTTTGAATTTGAAATCAATAACTCTGAAAATGTTTTCAATGATAAGCTTGAATTTCAAATTGGTGAAAATAAACTTGAACTTCAATCAATTGCTTTATCGACCCCAAAAATCAACGAAAACAAAACAACTTGTATAATTTTCAATAAAACAACATTCGTTTTTCCAAATCAACGTTTCAACTCGAAATCTTTTATGGTTTGGTTTTCTACGCTTGAGTTGTGTCTCACATACATGGTGAGACATATGAATCGGTTCTTGGAAGCCGGTTCATTTACTCTCTAACGGCATACTTTTTGATGTCTTGTAAATAATCATCTTTTCATTTTTATTTAAATAAAGGTTATGTTTTTATTTTATTTCATTTTTCTCCTTCCTCTTGGGTAGACAGTGGGGACACGGTCAAAATCAATTGTGGGGGAGGCACATCTTCATTTTAGATTTTTCATGATTTAATTTTACTTTTTCTTTGCAGAAAAACAAAAAATCTCAAAAACACAATTTTATTTAAGCATTTTTGATTTATTCACTATAGGATAAATATATGGTTTTGGTTTATTAAATTGAAATTTTTGAAAGTTTATTTATCTTAACAAAAATAAAAATTAAGTTTGATTACATATAGCAATGGTTTAACTAGTATATAGGAAGATTCATACGTGTTAATTATGAAATACATCCTAATTGAAAATCTTGGTTTTAAAAAGTGGTTGATTTAAAGTAAAGATATAACATTTTTTGTCTTCTAAGTTAAATGGTGTTAAGATGATTTTTCAAAACACTCTCTCTCTCTTAAAAAACAACATCCACAGTATTCACTCTCATTTAAAAGTCCTCATGATTATGCATGGGTGAATTACTTGGAATCTTTGATTATGTGCTTTCATACTCATTTAAAAGTCCTCATGGTTATGCATGTATGGAACACATGTAAAAAAAGAAGAAAAAAAATAGAACAGACTTAATAAAAACCGCCTACAGTCGATAGGTGTATGCACGAAAGTGTGCACTCGCCATGCTCTGTCCTCCCCTCACATAAGCCCAAAAGGCAGTGTGTGGGTGGTATATCTGGCCTCAGTTTACCTGAGCTAAGTGTGTAATTTTTCTTGCAAATAATGAGAGAGCAAGCAATTGAAATCCTAGCGCTATTTTTACTTATTTGATTTGATTTGTTATTGAAAAGAAATGAAAATACCACCACTTTGATAAACTTTGATAATCAACTAAGGATCCATTTCATAGTTACACTGTGTTATTAACCAAAACAACGAGTTAAACTACAGTCTATTTGTTATGATGACTTGATTTTAGTTGGAAATTTTGACGAGTAAATGGCTTAAATTTCAATATAATAACAAAAACCTATATTTAACTTATTTGTGTCTATTTAAAAGTAAACCTTTCATTTGTAAATATTTTCAAAATTCGCATTCATCTCTTTGTAAATAAACCTTGCATTTTGTAAATATTTTCATCCTACATTTCGATTTTATGGGTAGTATCCGTTGAAAACCCTTACGAGACAACACTCGTCCTACTGGGGACACCCATAGGTTTAATGTCTTGTTGCATACGCTCAATGCAATCGTGCTCCCTACGAAAACAGATTTATCTTAGTTTTTTTCTTTATTCGAGGACAAATAAAAAGATAAGTGTAGGGGTATTTGATGTGTATATAAATGTGCATATTTTTACCACCATATGTATTCTATTTAAATTAAATAAATGATCATATTGGGTATTTTAACTTGTTTTAACCAAAATTCATATTAATTCTAATTTGCCACATATCCATCTTCATATAGGGGCAAAATAGTCATTTATATGCATATATTTCTTTGAGAAAAATTAATTGAAAATTTATATATATATTTGTGTAGGAATTTGATCTCAAATAGGAGTGGTTTCATGAAGGCACATGCATGCACAACTTGAATATAAAAGAATGAAGATGGAAATAATTCAAAGTGAAGATCATAGAAGATCCCACCTACCCACCTACCTTAATGTACAAATTAGAGGCCAATGCACATGCTTATGGAATTAATGGTTTCATGTACATTTAAATGATGATTAGTAGAAGCTAATGATTACTTCGCCTCCACACTTTCTCAAGGGTAGTTTGATCATTCTCCAAATTATGGATTAGGGGTACATGCTTGTATAAATAAACCCTTATGTTTCATGTAACCCTCCTCTCTCTATTACTTAGTATCTTTTTAGTTAGTTTTAGGCTCAAAATAAAACTAAGCTCTCTTCTTTCTTTTCATGGCTACTTGGCCAATTCTCTTTATGTAACTTTTTTTATGCAACTTCAATACATGTTCTTTTTCTTTTCACGTTTATTTACTTTCATGTTGTAGTTTAGATTTATTTTTCATGCAAGTAGAATAGTTTTTATTTTTCTTGCTTTCTTTTTCCTTTTCTTTTTCTTTCATGTTGCAAGCTACATTTGTTGTTTTAATGAAAAATATGAGAAGCTAAACCCCTTCAATTTAGGAGTAATGAAGCTCTCTAATTATGTAGCTTCAACTATTTGTTGATTCATGCTCTCTTTTTATGCTTAATGATGATGATAGAAATGGTTTACTAGTTGCTTTTGCTTTGAATTTGATAGCTTATATTGTTGACACCAAATAGGCTATGCTTAAACAATCACTAACACTAATTGTCAGTTCATCAAAATATGATTATGGCAAAAGAAAGTGATTTGAAATTAAAATTCGATGGTCTATATTTCTAATCAATAGTTAATAGGTCATACTTAAAATAGATTTCATTTTCATTTTCTTTGTCAAGTTTCATGAAAGTTAGTAAGTGCTTTAAGGGATGTGTTTGTCACGACCCGACTTTCCACTCCCAGAAAATCGCGTCATGAATTAAGAAAGAAAGGGATAGAAAAGAGAAAGATAGAAGGGAAGAAAGAACAACATCAGAATCTAACACAGCGGAACGAATAAATTATATTAATAACATAAATATTACATAGTTTACAACCAATATCAGAGTACACAGATATACAACACATACTAGACAGTTATAAACACCTGTCTAGTTATACAACTCAATACAACCACTTAGAGGACACACAGCGGAAATCTATATATATCTACTCGCAGAAGCCTCCAGCTCCATTGCTCCTCCACAATTCATCAAAGCTAATCCTGAATCCTAACCTGAATTCCCTTGACTACTCATAAAAATTTGAGTACCCAAGAGTTCATGGAAAACAAAAATAGACTCCGGGTCAGACATGGGTCTGGTGTGAGTAACAGGTTAAAGTTGCTTAACTTTTAAAAACCTTTTGAAAAGAAAGGTATCACGTAAGACTTCCCACACATAAACATGGAAAAAAATTTACCTTACGCTAACCAAAACATTTGATAGGAAATCCGATGATATTATAATAGTGTCTAGGGTTTTCAAATAAATAAGAAATAGCCGAAATTGTTACATGATTAAATTCCAGCTACTAGCCACAAAAGTGGGTAATACAATCAAAACCGTTGGCACTTATTGGATTTTGGATTCCATCAATGGCAGGGCTACTGGGGTACCGCCCGTCACAGTACGTGGCCTAGATCACCGTACCGAGGATTACTCACTTCATCCCCTACAACACAAAGCCGGACCCGTTCCTTACTGAACAGTTCCAAATAAGACAACCCTGACGGTTGTAGCTACTTAACCGTCCACACACAGCCGAAATAAAAGGGACCTCTAGACAGGGGTAAATCTTACTCTCAAGTGGGGGCTACCCACGAAGCTTTGCTGCACCTCCCCTGTTTTAGCCATTCCCGGTTGATGAGGCTTGAGGTTACGATTACCTTTATAGGTCATATCACTTAGAATGCTCATCGTCCACCTGACGATGTTCTGAAAGCATTCAATCCATACAAGTTCGTTCCGGGTTCGAACGAAACCGAAGGCATTATCTCGTTACACTCATTTTGGAATCACCCTCAGAGTTAACGACAATAACCCTTGCATTCTAAATCACCCTCTCGAATCTATAAGTGCTATTCCGTCAACTCATTACGGAATCACCCACAGAGTTATACTGACGTATAGCCCTTACACCTCGAGTCTTAACAAAGCTCCATTTTGATTCACGACCTAACGTTATTTGGAATCAATGTGGTTTTCGGATATCCAAATATGGAAACCCGATCCCGGTCTCATCGAAAACCAAAGCGTGTCTTTTAAGGTCCAGGTTGTTTTAAAGGTTTAAAACAATTTAATTACAGTATCTATCTACACTTAGATAGACAAATTATAATCACAATTGATAATTATCATTATCACATAACAGGTAATTCATATCATCAATATCACATAGATATTCCATATATCACCATCACAATAGATAACCTATGTTATCATCACAATACAATCAAACATCCATATCACACAATATTATTTATCTCATTACTGAGATCACAAGCATCCAAGACAATCAAGTTCAACCATTCATCCATAAGCAAAGATTTACTCATCATCCTATAATTAATTTAAAATGAATTAAATTAACTATCTTCAGCTCTAGTTAATTTAAATTGAATTAAATTAATTACCCATCTTAATTAATTTAAAATAAATTAAATTAATTACTTCATCAATATATACCTTGCTTACTTAATCATTTAATTGATTACAATTAATTAATCGTTCAAAATAAATCATCCTAATCAATCACTCTTAATTAATTACCCTTAACTACATTCATGTAATTATCCTTAATTAATTTCACAAATTAATTATCCTCAACTAAACAGTAATTAACCCTTAATTACTCAACTAATTAATTAATCATAATTAATTACATTAATCCTTAATTAATTACGTTAATTAATTACCCTTAATTACTTATTATTGATTAATTAATCATAATTAATCATCTTTAATTACATCATTAATTAAAATAATTAATGATCCTTAATTATTCCTTAAATTAATTACTCAAACTAATTAACTAACTTAATTACTATATTAAACCAAATTAATTGATTTCTTAATTAATTATTTGATTAATTACTAAATAATTAATCCAAATTATCTCATACTTAAACATCTCCACTTAATTACAATTGTAATTATTAATTAATTACTTAACTAAGTAATTTTCAAATCATTAATTACATAAAGTAATTATTTATAAAACCCAAGTGTTTATAATTAATTAAACTTAATTAATTAAAAATAAACAATCTCATTAAACTAAATTAATTACATTAAGTAATTAATTCCTAATTACTTTATGAAGTAATTGCACTCAAACCATTTACAATTGATTATTATTAAATTAATTAATCTAATTAATTATAAAAATTAACTACATTAATTAATGGTTAAATAATCATGTTAATGACCTTTATTAACAATCCTCAAATTATTTATAAGGTAATTACTTAAATTAATTACCATTTAAAAATATCTTTAATAATTTATTAATTAAAGTTAATTATTAAATTAATTATCCTTAATTTAAAATTAATTACATAATTAATATTCATTCGTCATTAATTAATAACTTAGTTAATGATCTTAATTTTAAATTGATTAATCATTAATCAATTATTAATTCCAAATTTAATTAATTAAATTAATTAATTAATCTTAATTACCTCATTAATTAATTGTAAACATAAATCTCAATCAAATTTTCAAAATAAAACATAACTTAATTATGTTTAAAACAATTTAATTCAAGACAAATTACTTTTTGAACTTACCCTTAAATTTCAATTTAAATTCAAGTTTAAAATAGAATAAATTTTAAAACCTATCAAAGTTTCAAAAAATTTAAAGTTATTTAAATTCCAGAACAAATCAAAAGTTTGTCTTAAAATAAAATTTTGAAGTTGAATCCATTTCAATGTTTTAGAAATTCCTACTCTTTCTTAATTTAAACTTTCAATTTGAATCTTCTTTAAAATTTAATACTGAAATTCAAATTAAACCTTTGAATTCCCAGTTTTTAAATTAACTTCGGCTCTATTCATATTTTTAAAATCTCATTATTAAAAAGTTTAAACTATCTTATCAACATGATATAGTTAATAAGGTTAAATTTTTAAACTTAAGTTTCTGTTTTAAAAACTGGAATTTTAATTCAAATGAGGAAGTTAAACTTTCATTTAAATTTGATCTTAAATTTTTCTCAAACAGAAAACTGCAGATTATAAAAAGTTTAACCCAGATTTTAAAAAAAACAGAAAAACAGGTTTCAAAACCTGAAATTTGAATTCAAATCAAAAATACAAACTTGAATTCAAATCAAAAATACAATTTGAATTTGATTTTAAACTTAAACTTTTCTGTAAACATAACTTCAGATTTTAAATTTCCAAAAACCCAGATTTTAAATTTCAAACTCTCAGATTTTATACAGGCTTTCAAACCTGGAAATTACAGAGTTCAACCCGAGGTAAATCAACTTCTACTTCGGGTTTCATACAGCCTTACTTCGAGTTTCACATTGACTTGCTTCGAGTCATTCTCCCATTTCCCTTGAAACATTCCCAATTCCAACTGTTTGCCAGAAACATGTCGCCGTGCATATGCACGGCGACCACCGCCCCTTCTCATCTTCATAGATGATCCTATACCAACCAGAAACCCACCACAACTTCAAACATCAACCCAGATCTAACAATTATACAGGAATTCAAAATTAAGCTTTAAAAGCCTAAACCTGAAACATTTTTTTTACAGGTTTTAGTTCCAACCTGTCAGCGGCAAATTCTTGTCGCTCCGACCATCTGAAAGTCCATCTCTACGGCAATGAAACCATCCATACACCTACTATATATTCTCCAAAAACCAGAATACTCGATCCATCTAACACTTCTTACTGACCCAATCCTTAACCCCTGATTTCTATTTCTAGTTTAGACAAGAACTGGACACCCATTCCTGAATTAAATATCTTGATTTTAATTTTAAAATTCATGTTTTAAAGTGTTATTTCAGATCCTAACGCTGAAGCAATAAATTTTGATATTCGAATTTTCACTTATTTTTATACCTGATCAATAAATTGGGTTTCTAGAGGAAATATAAGTTCTTTTAACTTAAATTTCTAAACCAAATTTTATGATTAAACAAACAGGTTAGATTTAAATCTTAAGTTTAAACAGAGATTGAATTAAATGATTTTGATTTTTAAATCAAACTTTGAACCTGTGAACTACAAAACAGAGAAGACTCAGGAAATATAAGCATGCATACCAAACAATCAGAGATATAACCATATAAATACACAACCATACATATGAATGTACTTAATAAAATATTTAACTCAGAGATTAGCATGCAACCATTATTCATACTTAAGTCAAAAAAAAAACGTGATGTTACTTACCATTAAATGCAGACCCCCAGTTGTGAATTTTCCAGAAACAAATGCAGGCCTGATTTCCTCTGTTGAAATCTTGATGAAATGCTCATGATTCCCTCCTAGTTACTTGCATGTAGATGTAGATGCAGTTTTGCCTATATCTCCTGACCCAAATGCTAGCATGCAAATGTCCAGATTTTAAAACCAGAATGCAGAAATAAAAGTGTGCAGGCTTCACTTTGATTTGAAGAGGAACATGCAGATTTTTGGTGAATAGAGGTTGATTTGATTTTGTATAAGAAGTGAGATATGCAGATGTTTAGATTTGAGGATTTGCAGATTTGAATATGGAGGGTTTCAGAATTTTGAAGAGGGTATTTGATTTTTAATATGCAGGTTTTTTTAAAGAATGCAGATTTTGTGTATGTAGATGTAAAATTTGAATATGCAGGGTTTTAGAATTTGGGAAATGCAGATTTGTTCTTGATGAATTTGTGGATTGTTATATGCAGAATTTTGATTGTGGATATGAAAATGTAATATGAATGAAGATTGTATATGTTTTCTCAGATTTTAATAAAAGAAAAGAAAATGAGAAACTAAAATTAACACTTGTCAAATGGTTATGCTAATTTTTACACACATGTCAATATAAATGCATGTGAATTTAACACATGTTATCTTTAAAAGTAGTTAATACTAATTATAAATTAATGTATATGTAAACTTAGTTTAAGTTGTTAGTTTATTTTAAACATGTGTATAAATTTACAAATGGAAACAAAAACAAATCATGTTAGAAACTTATACATATTAAAATTAAAAAAAATTAAATAATTAAAATTTATACTTTTGAATTTAAATTCAAACCAAATAATTTCAAATTAAGTTATAAATAAAAATTCAATTTGAAACAAAAATTACAAATCTTCTTCAAAACTTATTCATAAAGTCAATACAATATAAATATTATTTTTATAAATCTCTTTTATTAAATAAAAAAAATCATTTTACAAATATTCATTTTATTAAGCCATAAAACCAATTTGTTAAATTTATTCTAACTTTAAAACAATACCAATTTATTTGAAATATGAACCATATATTTATATTATAAATAGAAATCAATTTTATATCATTTAAAAGATAAAATAACCAATTTAAATATTTATTAAAGAAGATTATTAAATTTATCTGAATAATTATTAACAGAATATCAATATCAATTTAATTTTAACTACAGATTATTAAATTGATATTGTTAAAAATTCCGGGATATTACAATCCTTCCCCCTTAAAAGAATTTCGTCCTCGAAATTTTAAAACAATGGTAATTTAATAATCTCATTAAATTTTAATCTTAAACACAAGCATATATCAACATATGCTAACAACCATAGCAACTAATCAAACAAATCTAATTATCCAGACAAATTCTTGATAAAATTTCATCGAGTTTCCCCAGCTATATATATATATACCCACCGGGATACTCGCTCTAGAAAATCCAAACAAACAATACTATGAAGCTACAAAGCTCTTATACAACTATATCTATAACACTAGACAAGATATCAGATTACAGACGAGTCTGACTCAACAACCAAAACTCCAGAACTGCTGGTTCCACAACCAGAGACAGATCATACACGTACTCCCTCAGAGATACGTGAAACTCATCGAATCCCAGTTATCCAAACTGGCAATCCAATCCTATAGATCAATCACTTACTCCAAGATACAGAAAAGATCCAAAACACCTCAGAGCTAGCTTCTCAGACTTACCCAAACTTATAGCTCACTTATGATCGGAGAAAACTTATCCAAAATTAAATCTCCGACTTCAGAGTCCAAATCACTCCGACTCTTATCCACAAAACTCTTCGGACAAATCCTGGTTGTCCACAACCTTACTGATCAGCTTAACCTTGCTGATACTTCTAGAAATAAACTAGATCAACCAACATAACAAAATGATCTCCTCAAGATCAACCAAGATCAAGAACTCAAACTCTACTCCTCAATATCAGAAGACAACAACTCGCTTCTCCTATCCGGGAAAAGAAAAGCAGATACACTTCCAAAGTGCTTCCGCTGCTCAACACTGATCCGAAGTAGAAGAGAAGGCTGAAGAAGAACACAAGCACAAACTGGACAACAGACCCCAGAGATATGGTTCTACAAATCCGTAAGAATCATTCAGAAGTTCCTAAAAAACTCCGAGCTGCTACACCAACTAAATCTCCATATGTGAAACAAACTCTGACTTCCTGAAGATATTCAGAAAAAATTCAGATAACCCAAGAGAACACTCAAACAATCGCAAGTCACTTTTGCGATCCACCAAACCAAATCCAAAGAAAAACTGTTCTCTCTAAACCAAATAAAACAGCTTAAACTTAACCAGCCAACCCATCGAAGAAACGGGTCCACTCAGTTGCTTCTGAACTCCACTTCAGAAAAACTGCTAAGCCAAAAGATCTCTTGCCAACACCGAGAACACTCCAAGCTACACTGCTGCCATAGATGCCAAAAAATTCCAAAACAAAGCTCACCGAGAAACTCGGACCTCAAAGCAAACAGAAACACAAGCTGACTACAGCCACAACACTGAAGCAGACTCACCTCCTTAACTAGTTCCAAAGAATACATCTTCGGGAACATCCATAGTCACTGCATCTCATCACGCAGCTACTACTTCCTGAGGTATCAAAATACCATCACTCGCTTCTGCCCAACCAACAGATCCAAACACTTCTCACTCAACTTCAGAAAGAATCTCCGAACCTTCACAGGTTACCTTCAGAGATAAATGAAGTTCTTCATCACTACAGAACTTACTCGAGACGGTATTAGGTCTACAGTCTCAACAGATACATCTCCAACCTCACACATTCAAACTCCAACCAATGGTAGTAATCGTGTTACACACACTACTACCCCTATCTACCTTTATAACTTATATTGGAAAACCTGAACAGGTAACCCAACAGATAGGTAGAAATAGATATATATATATATATATATATATATATATATATATATTAACAGTTACAAATACGCTCTCTCAAGGAAGACACCACTACATAGCCTAAGTATTCACTCAACCTAATGCTCCCTAAAGAAAGATACACTTCAGAGCCTAGGTATTCACTCAGCCTAATGCTCTGATACCAACTGTCACGACCCGACTTTCCACTCCCAGAAAATCGCGTCATGAATTGAGAAAGAAAGGGATAGAAAAGAGAAAGATAGAAGGGAAGAAAGAACAACATCAGAATCTAACACAGCGGAACGAATAAATTATATTAATAACATAAATATTACATAGTTTACAAACAATATCAGAGTACACAGATATACAACACATACTAGACAGTTATAAACACCTGTCTAGTTATACAACTCAATACAACCACTTAGAGGACACACAGCGGAAATCTATATATATCTACTCGCAGAAGCCTCCAGCTCCATTGCTCCTCCACAATTCGTCAAAGCTAATCCTGAATCCTAACCTGAATTCCCTTGACTACTCATAAAAAATTGAGTACCCAAGAGTTCATGGAAAACAAAAATAGACTCCGGGTCAGACATGGGTCTAGTGTGAGTAACAGGTTAAAGTTGCTTAACTTCTAAAAACCTTTTGAAAAGAAAGGTATCACGTAAGACTTCCCACACATAAACATGGAAAAGTTTTTACCTTACGCTAACCAAAACATTTGATAGGAAATCCGATGATATTATAATAGTGTCTAGGGTTTTCAAATAAATAAGAAATAGCCGAAATTGTTACATGATTAAATTCCAGCTACTAGCCACAAAAGTGGGTAATACAATCAAAACCGTTGGCACT
This sequence comes from Allium cepa, assembly GCA_030765085.1. Taxonomy (NCBI): domain Eukaryota; kingdom Viridiplantae; phylum Streptophyta; class Magnoliopsida; order Asparagales; family Amaryllidaceae; genus Allium; species Allium cepa. The sequence continues at coordinate 394,235,614 of CM060938.1, read as the reverse complement.
TATTGGATTTTGGATTCCATCAATGGCAGGGCTACTGGGGTACCGCCCGTCACAGTACGTGGCCTAGATCACCGTACCGAGGATTACTCCCTTCATCCCCTGCAACACAAAGCCGGACCCGTTCCTTACTTAAAAGTTCCAAATAAGACAACCCCGACGGTTGTAGCTACTTAACCGTCCACACACAACCGAAATAAAAGGGACCTCTAGACAGGGGTAAATCTCACTCTCAAGTGGGGGCTACCCACGAAGCTTTGCTGCACCTCCCCTGTTTTAGCCATTTCCGGTTGATGAGGCTTGAGGTTACGATTACCTTTATAGGTCATATCACTTAGAATGCTCATCGTCCACCTGACGATGTTCTGAAAGCATTCAATCCATACAAGTTCGTTCCGGGTTCGAACGAAACCGAAGGCATTATCTCGTTACACTCATTTTGGAATCACCCTCAGAGTTAACGACAATAACCCTTGCATTCTAAATCACCATCTCGAATCTATAAGTGCTATTCCGTCAACTCATTACGGAATCACCCACAGAGTTATACTGACGTATAGCCCTTACACCTCGAGTCTTCACAAAGCTCCATTTTGATTCACGACCTAACGTTATTTGGAATCGATGTGGTTTTCAGATATCCAAATATGGAAACCCGATCCCGGTCTCATCAAAAACCAAAGCGTGTCTTTTAAGGTCCAAGTTGTTTTAAAGGTTTAAAACAATTTAATTACAGTATCTATTTACACTCAGATAGATAACTTATAATCACAATTGATAATTATCATTATCACATAACAGGTAATTCATATCACCAATATCACATAGATATTCCATATATCACCATCACAATAGATAACCTATGTTATCATCACAATACAATGAAACATCCATATCACACAATATTATTTATCTCATTACTGAGATCACAAGCATCCAAGACAATCAAGTTCAACCATTCATCCATAAGCAAAGATTTACTCATCATCCTATAATTAATTTAAAATGAATTAAATTAACTATCTTCAGCTCTAATTAATTTAAATTGAATTAAATTAATTACCCATCTTAATTAATTTAAATTAAATTAAATTAATTACTTCATCAACATATACCTTGCTTACTTAATCATTTAATTGATTATAATTAATTAATCATTCAAAATAAATCATCCTAATTAATCACTCTTGATTAATTACCCTTAACTACATTCATGTAATTATCCTTAATTAATTTCACAAATTAATTATCCTCAACTAAACAGTAATTAACCCTTAATTACTCAACTAATTAATTAATCATAATTAATTACATTAATCCTTAATTAATTACATTAATTAATTACCCTTAATTACTTATTATTGATTAATTAATCATAATTAATCATCTCTAATTACATCATTAATTAAAATAATTTATGATCCTTAATTATTCCTTAAATTAATACACAAAGTAATTAACTAACTTAATTACTATATTAAACCAAATTAATTAATTTCTTAATTAATTATTTGATTAATTACTAAATAATTAATCCAAATTATCTCATACTTAAACATCTCCACTTAATTACAATTGTAATTATTAATTAATTACTTAACTAAGTAATTTTCAAATCATTAATTACATAAAGTAATTATTTATAAAACCCAAGTGTTTATAATTAATTAAACTTAATTAATTAAAAATAAACAATCTCATTAAACTAAATTAATTACATTAAGTAATTAATTCCTAATTACTTTATCAAGTAATTACACTCAAACCATTTACAATTGATTATTATTAAATTAATTAATCTAATTAATTATAAAAATTAACTACATTAATTAATGGTTAAATAATCATGTTAATGACCTTCATTAACCATCCTCAAATTATTTATAAGGTAATTACTTAAATTAATTACCATTTAAAAATATCTTTAATCATTTATTAATTAAAGTTAATTATCAAATTAATTATCCTTAATTTAAAACTTAATTACATAATTAATATTCATTCATCATTAATTAATAACTTAATTAATGATCTTAATTTTAAATTGATTAATCATTAATCAATTATTAATTCCAAATTTAATTAATTAATTAAATTAATTAATTAATCTTAATTACCTTATTAATTAATTGTAAACATAAATCTTAATCAAAATTTCAAAATAAAACATAACTTAATTATGTTTAAAACAATTTAATTCAAGACAAATTACTTTTTGAACTTACTCTTAAATTTCAATTTAAATTCAAGTTTAAAATAGAATAAATTTTAAAACCTATCAAAGTTTCAAAAAATTTAAATTTATTTAAATTCCAGAACAAATCAAAAGTTTGTCTTAAAATAAAATTTTGAAGTTGAATCCATTTCAATGTTTTAGAAATTCCTACTCTTTCTTAATTTAAACTTTCAATTTGAATCTTCTTTAAAATTTAATACTGAAATTCAAATTAAACCTTTGAATTCCCAGTTTTTAAATTAACTACAACTCTATTCATATTTTTAAAATCTCATTATTAAAAAGTTTAAACTATCTTATCAACATGATATAGTTAATAAGGTTAAATTTTTAAACTTAACTTTCTGTTTTAAAAACTGGAATTTTAATTCAAATGAGGAATTTAAACTTTCATTTAAATTTGATCTTAAATTTTTCTCAAACAGAAAACTGCAGATTATAAAAAGTTTAACCCAGATTTAAAAAAAACAGAAAAACAGGTTTCAAAACCTGAAATTTGAATTCAAATCAAAAATACAAACTTGAATTCAAATCAAAAATACAATTTGAATTTGATTTTAAACTTAAACTTTTCTGTAAACATACCTTCAGATTTTAAATTTCCAAAAGCCCAGATTTTAAATTTCAAACTCTCAGATTTTATACAGGCTTTCAAACCTGGAAATTACAGAGTTCAACCCAAGGTAAATCAACTTCTACTTCGGGTTTCATACAGCCTTACTTCGAGTTTCACATTGACTTGCTTTGAGTCATTCTCCCATTTCCCTTGAAACATTCCCAATTCCAACTGTTTGCCAGAAACATGTCGCCGTGCATATGCACGGCGACCACCGCCCCTTCTCATCTTCATAGATGATCCCATACCAACCAGAAACCCACCACAACTTCAAACATCAACCCAGATCTAACAATTATACAGGAATTCAAAATTAAGCTTTAAAAGCCTAAACCTGAAACATTTTTTTTACAGGTTTTAGTTCCAACCTGTCAGCGGCAAATTCTTGTCGCTCCGACCATCTCAAAGTCCATCTCTACGGCAATGAAACCATCCATACACCTACTATATATTCTCCAAAAACCAGAATACTCGATCCATCCAACACTTCTTACTGACCCAATCCTTAACCCCTGATTTCTATTTCCAGTTTAGACAAGAAATGGACACCCATTCCTGAATTAAATATCTTGATTTTAATTTTAAAATTCATGTTTTAAAGTGTTATTTCAGATCCTAACTCTGAAGCAATAAATTTTGATATTCGAATTTTCACTTATTTTTATACCTGATCAATAAATTGGGTTTCTAGAGGAAATATAAGTTCTTTTAACTTAAATTTCTAAACTAAATTTTATGATTAAACAAACAGGTTAGATTTAAATCTTAAGTTTAAACAGAGATTGAATTAAATGATTTTGATTTTGATTTTTAAATCAAACTTTGAACCTGTGAACTACAAAACAAAGAAGACTCAGGAAATATAAGCATGCATACCAAACAATCAGAGATATAACCATATAAATACACAACCATACATACGAATGTACTTAATAAAATATTTAACTCAGAGATTAGCATGCAACCATTATTCATACTTAAGTTAAAAAAAACGTGATGTTACTCACCATTAAATGCAGACCCCCAGTTGTGAATTTTCCAGAAACAAATGCAGGCCTGATTTCCTCTGTTGAAATCTTGATGAAATGCTCATGATTCCCTCCTAGTTACTTGCATGTAAATGTAGATGCAGTTTTGCCTTTATCTCCTGACCCAAATGCTAGCATGCAGATGTCCAAATTTTAAAACCAGAATGCAGAAATAAAAGTGTGCAGGCTTCACTTTGATTTGAAGAGGAACATGCAGATTTTTGGTGAATAGAGATTGATTTGATTTTGTATAAGAAGTGAGATATGCAGATGTTTAGATTTGAGGATATGCAGATTTGAATATGGAGGGTTTCAGAATTTTGAAGAGGGTATTTGATTTTTAATATGCAGGTTTTTTTAAAGAATGCAGATTTTGTGTATGTAGATGTAAAATTTGAATATGCAGGGTTTCAGAATTTGGAAAATGCAGATTTGTTCTTGATGAATTTGTGGATTGTTATATGCAGAATTTTGATTGTGGATATGAAAATGTAATATGAATGAAGATTGTAAATGTATTCTCAGATTTTGATAAAAGAAAAGAAAATGAGAAACTAAAATTAACACTTGTCAAATGGTTATGCTAATTTTTACACACATGTCAATATAAATGCATATGAATTTAACACATGTTATCTTTAAAAGTAGTTAATACTAATTATAAATTAATGTGTATGTAAACTTAGTTTAAGTTGTTAGTTTATTTTAAACATGTGTATAAATTTACAAATGGAAATAAAAACAAATCATGTTAGAAACTTATACATATTAAAATTAAAACAAATTAAACAATTAAAATTTATACTTTTGAATTTAAATTCAAACCAAACAATTTCAAATTAAGTTATAAATAAAAATTCAATTTGAAACAAAAATTACAAATCTTCTTCAAAACTTATTCATAAAGTCAATACAATATAAATATTATTTTTATAAATCTCTTTTATTAAATAAAAAAAATCATTTTACAAATATTCATTTTATTAAGCCATAAAACCAATTTGTTAAATTTATTCTAACTTTAAAACAATACCGATTTATTTAAAATATGAACCATATATTTATATTATAAATAGAAATAAATTTTATACCATTTAAAAGATAAAATAAAAAATTTAAATATTTATTGAAGAAGATTATTAAATTTATCTGAATAATTATTAACAGAATATCAATATCAATTTAATTTTAACTACAGATTATTAAATTGATATTGTTAAAAATTCCGGGATATTACAGTGTTATAGTTTAATGGCTTATGTTAGCTAATCAATAGCACAAATATGCCATACTTATGATAATCACATCAATTAAAGCACTAATGGCCATAAAAGGGAGATCATGATTTCGAACGTGTTTAACTACATGATCTAGAGAGTGGATTTATTTCCTAAATTGTCACTTAACTCTTATATTTGCTTCTCTTTTCTTTTAGTTAGTTCTCTAATTCTCTAGCTTAACTTTCACTCGACTTTGGCTTAATTTGATTGGATAGAATTTTAAAATCATCAATTCCCTGTGGATCGACCCATATTCGCCACGTGCTACATTCATACACCGTGCACTTGCGGTTATTTTTAAATTGAAATTTTTCGACGGTATTCTAATTCCATAGAATTTCCGTCGATTAACAGTTATGTATGCGTAACGTTTGTTAGTTATTATTATATTTAGGAAAGCGAATAAGTGAAAATAGAAATGTAGTAATTCCTATAAATGGGCAATAAATGGGGAATTGCCAATGATTAATATGAAATAAAAGATTATAACCCCAATTAATGGGTAACTAATGGGAAATAATGGTAAGATTAGATTAGGGGTTAAAATTGGCTAGTTAAAGACCGTAACTTCAATTAGTGGGCATTTAATGGAAATGAATGTGAGTTACAATTAATAAGGACAAAAAATGGACTGGTAAAAATGGAATAGATATAAAATGTTATAATTTGAAATTAGTAATCATACATAAATGTCTTAGGAAACATCCGTTATGATTTTATGGACAAATTGACATTTATGAGCATTAAAAGGGGATTTATGGGTAGATAAATATTTAAGGTAAATTTTATTGCCTTAAATGAAATGGAAATTAGTAAGCTAAGTCCAATTTCTACCTAAGATAATATAAGTAAAGACTTAGGATGGTTAATTGAACTTAGTAGGTTACTGAAGCAAGGTAAGTAGACTCACTCGACGGAAGGCTGCCCTTCACATTGAGGCTACCTGTAGTCGGGTGCACATGTTACTGATGTGACATATCACTAATTCTAGGACTCATGACGACATGAGAGATTGGGCATACTTTCTTAATTGAAAATTATTAAGTGGTCTGAATTTGGAATTATGAGCGGCGAGGGATATCTCTATAAGGATTCCCTCCCTCCAAAACGGAAGTATTAAGTAACCTAATGAGATTCCAAATAAATAAGGATATCTCTAAAAAGGTTTACTTCAGTGTTAAGGTATTAAGTGCTATTTTAGGGCCTGCCTCCCTACTTAGAAGTACTTAATGAGATTCCATATTTATAATTAAGAGAGATAATGAATATCTCGGGAGGGGTTCACTTCAGGTTTGAGGTATTAAGCGACTGATCTAGGGTTCGCCTCTGTCCTAAACAGAAGATTAAGTAACTTGGTGATATTACATGCGATGTAAGCTAGATAGTACCAGTACGAAGTCTTCCTTGGGGTTAGGTGTTAAATGACAAAGGTCTGTTTATAAATAGATGTTAAATGGTTAAGGGTTCTCCTAGTCCTTATTAATGAGGTATATGTGGCTTGGGTATAGTCTTTCACATTGCTAAAGTCGTAATAATGATAGTTATAGTGAGGAGTCCACCTGGGGATAGGTATTATGTGATTTAGGACCTACTGAGAATATAGGTATTAAATGGTTACGAGTCCACCTTGTCCTTCTAACGGTATTAAGTGTCTTAGGTACTGTCTCTTGCATAGCTATGATTTTATTAGTGATAGATGCGGTAATAGTTGGACATAAAAGGTCGGAAGCCTTAAATAGTGGTTAGAGGCCTCTATAGATAGGACCACCAACCATTGACATATTGTTAAAAACCCACCTTGGGAATAGGTCTTAAATTACGAGGTCTGCCTCGGTTAAAGTCTTAAATGCAGAGTTCACCTATTTCTCTTTTAAAAGTATTATGTGGTGATTATAGAAGCCCACTTTATATTTATAAGTATTAAGTGGTAAATGGGTTTGGAAGTATTGGGTGGTAGATAAGGCGTCGTCGGTATTTTGTACCTTGGGGATGGATAGGTAAGTTATTGTGTATGCAATGCAAGGTTCGATTAGAATTACTAACCTTAACATTAACCTTGGGAATAGAATCTCTCATAATGCTCATGCTTATTTTCACGTACCAAATCCAATAATCCATGCTTTGATGGGCTTGGGTTTCAGTTTATGTAGAAATTTAGGCCTATTAATGTAAGGTTGTTACATTACCTTTCCATAATTACCCTAGTAATTTTGTTAATACGTCCATTTATATCCTTATTGAATTCCTGTAACTCCATATTTATTGCATACTTATTGCTCTATTAATTTTAGAGTTACAATCTTTTCCATTTAAATTCCTAACAATACGACCTCCGCATCATGGGTAATCGGGATAAGAGTATAACTTTAACTCTATTTATTCTTCCAACCTATAGTCACCTCGCTCATCCTTTCTAGAATATGGTCGTGACAACTTCTGTAGTTGGAATTTATTAAGTAAGTTCGAATTAAGTATACATATATACATACATATATATAGTAGGATTTTTGAAAAATACTGTAAAAAATAACAAGTTTGTCACTCATACATATGCCTATCCTCATTGATCGAGTAACCTAAGTTCTGATACCAAATGTAACAACCCACCTCGAAATAGACCTAATTTCGACCAACAAAAACCTGTCGAACCTTTGGCCCATCTCAAGGCGAGTTGTTAAGTTGATAAAATTGAAACAATATATCGTACAAAGTGCAATCTATCTATACTTTTAGAATCTCATGGTGAAATGGATTAAATAAAATATCAAAAAATAAGTACCCATTTCATAAATGAAAACTATTTCAAAAATATAGCTGTTAAATATTACAACATATCTACATAAAGCCTCCATAGTACAATATTCCTAAATAACATAACTGTCTTAACTAGGTACGATAAAAATCTTTAAAAACATAAATAAATAGAAAACTGTCACAGGTCTTCACCACCACATTCGACTCCTAAATTATCATTTCTTCTTTAACCTATGTGTTGTAATGAGAAGTGGGTTAGAACGGCAAATGTCTAGTGAAATGAAAATCTCAACTTTAACATAATTATACTTGTGCCATATTATTTAGATAAGAAATATGTCTTACGTATTTAAAACTATACCATACTAATAATTTAAAATGTAAGCCCAAAGGCCATCCCAGTCCAATTCCAAAACTCCAATGTGCTAATCAATGATGCAAGAGAAAGCACCCGAACTAATAAATACCTCTTATTGGGGATTATACGGACTCTTACCAGATAATACCTATAAAATAGGCACGGCCCCGGCATTTAATACCTAAATCATTTTCAAATTCTAATGCAACCATCGTTAAGATGTGACAGAGAAAATCCCTAAACCACTTAATACCTCTATCCTAGTAACTTAGGTAGACTCTGACTATTAAAGATCTATAAAGAGGCAGTCTCCATCATTTAAGACCTAACCCAAGGTGGGTCCCTACATGGTTCTCACTAACTGACATAGTTAGAAATCACATCAAGTCACTTAGTACTTCTCCTACGAAAGAGGCAAACCCTACCATAGCCACATAATATCTCTAACCAAAAGTGGATCCCTGCTAAAGATTCCTCCTATTGTATCAATAGCGTAATTATGACTCATAACCCAAACAGTGACGTCTTACATTAGTCTGATTACTTGTAGGTATTGGTAGGCAGATTTACCCAATAGAATTGGGACTAACCTGGCATCCACTGGGATTATTACAAGTGATGTCCCACATTAGTCTACAAAGCCACATCATTGGTAGCCATATTTGACTGGGCAGACTTTCATGTGACTTTGGACTGACCTCGCATCCTTATAACTTAGTCATACCTTGTATGTGTACTAATTATATACATACACTACCCTACATGATTAATAGTTGCGGCCATATAAGGTAACCTCTTATTATGGCTCTAATTAAGGATTAACTCCCTAATTTGCACTAACTACCTTCTTAAGAAATTAATGCTATTTACTATCCTATTAAGTCTAATCAATATGTTCAACACACTATACTTATTACATTATTATTACTTTAATAATCAATACGTAAATATTATACACACACACACACGTTCATGAGATTTGAATAGAATATTTCTAGTCACACGTAAAGAATTAATTTAAATGTAAAACTTATACAAGTCCCAAACTCTAAAAAAAAAAAAAGAATAGCTGATATCTTAAGCCAACAACTTGACTTGTAAACAAAAAGGAATAATACCAAACTTATCTCGTATTAATATAATAGACATAACTCCTATGTTCGAGGAAAAAACTTTATAATTTAGACCTTTTATATTCTTCCCAATTTTTGCAATTACCACCTTGGAGTGAAAATAGGATTCATACTTATTTTATTTTACAGAAATTGACAATGTAAACTACAAATAATCAAAAATCATACTTTGCACATCATTTCTAATATTTTTAGAATCCTTTAACACTATAAGAGAAATCAAAAGAGAAGTAGTGGGGTAGATTATAAATTTCTTATATCTCAACGCAAATATGGTTCTAATATGTTTATGCAATTCGGTCGAAATTCCAACATATTCAAAGATTGATATGTATTTAGATAAATTCTAGGGGTTTCGGTTGACATGTTTTCATTTTCCAAGATTTTCCAAGGCATATATAAAATCCAAGTAATTACTGTTCAATTACAAAAATTTGAAAAACTTGATATTTCGACTCATAAAGAATTTTTTGCTTCCTAAATGGCTTTGATTTCACAACACCTAGTTCTCTTTCAGTTCTTCCACTTTTGGAATATTCAACAAAGTGAATTGTATATAGAAATTAGATCTAGAGTCTGAACTAGAGAGGAATAGAATCAGAAACCAAAATAATTAAACATCAAAACCTCTTACCTGAAAATTCTAACTGATTCTGGAATTTGAAAAAGAAGAAGATGGTGAGATCTGATTTATACCACTCCTAATTCTCTGTTAGATCTTTCCCCCTTGTGAATATACAACAAATATATTGTATATAGCTTAGATTTTAGAAATCAGAAGATAACGAGGGGAATGACTGGGAATTTAGTTTAAATTAGAGATTAAGAATTAAAATTACTTATCATAAATTTTTCTATTTCTAGAACCCTAAGGGAAGAGATTTTGATAGAGCTTCGGAGTTGTTACAGAATTTTATGAGGAAAAGTGAGGGGTCCAAGGATTTATTTATAGAGATAAGAAGGAACCAGAACCGTCAGATTAAAATAGTTTAATCCGAAACGTTTATGTACATCAAAACCCTAGCCGCCAACCACTCAGAACCTGTCTGTCACTTGCACATAGCGGTCGACTAGTCTTTAGCTTTGGACCGTATATTAAATTGTAGTCTTTAGCTTTGGACCGTATATTAAATTGTTTCCATTTCTTTCAATTTATTACCAAATTATTATTAATTCCTTAATTAATTACAAATTAAATTAACCAGGCTTAACCTTTAAACTTCTCTCATTAACATTCAAATTCAAATAATTAATTTAAAATTCAAACTCGTTTGTATTATTTTAATTTCGTTGTCACGACCCGACTTTCCACTCCCAGAAAATCGCGTCATGAATTAAGAAAGAAAGGGATAGAAAATAGAATAGAAAGAAGAGAAGAAAGAAACAACACATCAGAATCTAACAGCGGAACGAATAATTTATATTAATAACATAAATATTACATAGTTTACAACAATATCAGAGTATACAGATATACAACACATACTAGACAGTTATAAACACCTGTCTAGTTATACATCTCAATACAACAACTCAGAGAACACACAGCGGAATACTAGATATATCTACACGCAGAAGCCTCCTGCTCCATTTGCTCCTCCATAATTCGTCAAAGCTAATCCTGAATCCTAACCTGTAACGGAAGCGATTTTTCGTTGTTGAAAAACCGAACCATTACGGGGTTTTAAGAAAGAAGAAAGAGGTAGAAGAAGAGGAAGAAAACAAAGGGAAAAGTAGATAGACAATTTTTAGAAAAAACAGAAAAAGAGAATTTGAAAATAGAACAGAACGGCACAGAAGACACAAAAAGAACAGAAAGAACAACAACAGAATCTCACAATTCGCAGCGGAACAACATATAATAATAAATGAATAATCTTTAAATAAAGAACTATATCAGTTATTACATCACATTATATTACATTACATCAAATCATCAGAGTGTGCAACAACAACAATAAACAGCGGAAAAGAGATACTATATACTAATAATATGCTACGCCATCCAGCTTGCCTCCAGCAACTCCAGAATATCCAGAATATCCTGATAAACCTTAACTCTTGACTGCCCGTGTGGAAAATTGGTGGGCACCCAGAGTTTAGGAAGGAAAACAATAAACTCCGAGTCAGTCATGTGACTGGTGTGAGAACTCAAAACAGTTTATTTATCTTTAAAATCAAATAGAGGAATATTTTTAAATTCAATTCGCAATGCTTTTAAAAATGAGACTACCATAAGGCCTCCCGCACACACACACATGCAAACGCAGAATCGGAGGAGATTTCTCCTTATGATAGCCAAAGATGCTTGATACGCATTTAAAATAACATTTGATATTATTACTAGTGCATAGTGTAGGAAAATCATTTCAAAAATAAAGATATAAATCTTAGCCGACATAGACATTTCGAACTATGCCTACTATAGCTACTATCCAAACAGTGGTGACCACCATAAGTGAATGGCAGGTTCTACAACTAATACCGTACAAGTTTCGTATTGAGAATTGGATTTCCAACAAATGGCTAGGCCAAGGAACTTCCCATTGCCACATGAGAATGCCTCTGGATGGACATCCCCGAGAACCAAACCGGATCTCTACCAACACAAGGCCGGGTTACTCCTAACTGAGTAACAACTGACCGAATATGCCATCCCCCGGTCCTTTGGGACCTTTATCCGAGAGCTCTCTAATCAATTCACACAATCATAAAAACAAAGTGTTTCAACATGAGTAAGTATCTGGGCTCCATACCATGATACCACCCTTTTCCAGAAGGAAATGCACATATCCTAAAGGGCGCTACCCCTCATAACCTTGCTGCATCTTTCCTGTTTTGACCATTTCCGGGATGTGAGGCTCGACGAATTCACGTCCATAAAAACATACTTTATACAAAAGCCATGCTTTGGGTCAACAAATGATCAACACAATGATCACTAAGATAGACGATCAAATAAATGATCCTATCACAAATAATCAACACAATGATCATTTCAGCATCACTCAGCATGTCACATTACCAAACTGGGAATATATCGCTGATAACTTCAACTATATAACCTTTGAGCTCGTACGTCTCAAAGAAGGGTGTTAAGCTAAAAGAATAAATTCTCCGCCACCACAGAAATATATTTGAAAGAAATCGGCTTTATATCTCAACTTGTAATGTCAGACACACAATCCATACAAGTCTGTTCCGGGATCGAACAGAACCGAAGGCACTTACAAAGAAGTCCTTGCAATCCGAATAATTTCTAATCACGTTCGGATTTCCCATCACTTATGGAGATCTCTATACCGGGGATCAGCCAGTGCAGAGACAATCAACAAGAAACCCTCTCGTTTTCGAAAATATCCGGTCTTCAACACCGGTCTTCGAATGCAATTCATAACGACGTATCACGTATTCGGAATGGGTTATACGACCCCATGGTCCTTTCCCGGTTAACCCGAATAGTGGGCGCTTATTTTTAAAAAAAAAATAAGTGTGGCATTCAATTTCCAAGCAAATTCACATCAAATACCTATTCAAAGGTATATATCGATAGTCGGTTATTGAACTATCAATAGATATGCCAACATCACCAGAATCCAAATAATTTTCCAAATTATTTAATTCCCAAAAATATCTTTACAAGATATAACTTTCCTTACTTCAAAATAAATCAATATTTATTTTTAAACTTATTTTCCCAATTCCATTTATAAATTCCATATTGAATTTATATTTCTAAAATATTCATGAATATATGATTTCAAATATTCATTTTTTAATTTATCTTCAAAAAAGATAAATTCTCAACATATTTACTCTAAATTGGAAAACATTTCTATATTTATTAAATAAGTAATTCACAATCTTTTATTTTCAACACTCAGAAAATATTCTATATACTTAAATCGAAATTAAGTATATAATTCATTCTTTAAGGAAATCATTCTCTTAAACATATTTATTTGGGCCAAAACGAATGTTGCGTAAAACATCGTTACGACAACCCCACATCACTAGTATAGGGATTCGAAATAAAATAGATATATAAATCCCAATACTATACAAAACATTTCCTTTCGGAAATCATCTATTATAACAACAGTGTTATAATCTATTATTTCCTTCTATTTCTCGAAAACATCTATTTCAACAATAAATGTTGAAATCTATGATTTCGAATCTCAACATATTGTAAAACATCGTTAGATCGTTTTAATTCTATTTCAAACATCACTACCAAATAATTTCTTTAACATAATATTCACTATTCAAAAACGTGAATATACCTTGTTAATAAATTTCATCACTTCTATTCATTTTAGTTTAAGGAATTATTCACTGTTTAAAACATGAATATAACTCCATTAATAAATTACAACAATTCACTTATCAAAATAAGTCGTTGCGGATTTATAAAACAATGTTTATAAATTTCATTTCTATTTAATTTACAACAACTTTCTTTTATGAATTTTCTTTATTAACCTATCTCAATTCATACCACAATGATATCCTAAAAATTCATATTATAAGTCAAATACTTATAATTTATTTATTTACAAAATTGTTTCTTTGAACTTCTCAATTTATAAATTTTATAACTTATAAGATTCATTTATTTATCCAAACTCATTCCTTTAATAACTTTATAAATTTTATAAACCTACTGCTTATAAAATTTATTTATAACTTCACTGTTATAATTCTATAATTCCAATTTATGAAATTCATTTACAATTCTTTCTAACACTTAGAAAGTTCGTTTTACACTTCTAATATTTTTAATTTATAAATATTAATTTATAAATCTTTTTAATATAGAACAATTTATATTACTATTTTAAACATCTTCAAACTCTTTTATAATTTCATCATTCTGATTTATAAAATAAAAATTTTATAAATCCTATTTTTAAATTTCTTATAATAAATTCAGAAATCCCAGTTCAAATTATTTTATAAAACCACTAATCCTATATTTTCAAAAATCAACTTTTAACTGTATTCTTCAAAAATCATAATTTTTATAATATTAAAATTATAACGTTTATTTATTTAAGATGAATCAATTCCAAAAATATTTTATAAACGTATATTTCCAAAAATCCTTTTAGAAATTAAAATCGTTGTTTTTAAATTCCAAAATTTGGATCCGATGATGCAACACATCAAATAGTCAATCACGATTTTCCAATATCATATATCGATATGATAAACAATCAAACATCACAATATTTAAAATCAATAAATATTTGTGAGGAATCCAGTTGGATCCCTCCAACCTGTTTCCCTGCATCCACAGACATTAGCACAATACCATTCCGTTTCAAGACGGAATATCGCGGTATATGGGATTTTATAAATATTATCCGCTTACTAACGGCGCATAGGGTCTCATCCGCTAAAAAGAAATGCGGGAAATCAATCAACTGCAATATATACATATGCCAATATATATATATTGCTATATATATAATATAATACCAATTCCACTTCGAGGTGGAATATCGCGGTATATGTGTGTAATAAATAACCTCCGCTTACTAACGGCGTATAGGGTCTATTCACATCCAATATATATATATAACAATCATCATTCAATCATTCAATCAACACAGTCAATCAAATTTTAAATTTAACTATTTAAAATTCAAATAAATAATAAAAATTCCTTTTGAGTGAGAAGTTCTCACCTTAGCTTTATTTTGCAATCCACTTCCATCCTGACTCGATTTTCTTGATTTATACCTATTTTAAATTATTTACACAATTCATTAATATTCGAAATAATCGAATAATAAATTTCGTTCTTGATTGTTTAATTAATCAATAGTTTTATTTAAATCAGTTTCTTGTTTAATAATTTATTTTAACTAAAAATTTAATTTAATTAACCAAACTTACTTTCAATTTCAAACATGTTACTCTCAACAATTTGTCTAATCCAAATTTAATTTCAACTAAACTTACTTAAATAAATTAAGTTAACAAATTATCCCTTTTAAAAATAATTCTAACTAGAAATTTCTTATTTAAATTAAATTTCCTTTTACTTACCAAAATTATATTTTTAACTAATTTTTCCTTTAATAAGATATTTAACTAAAATTTAAATTTCCTTTTAAATTAAATTTATTTAACCATAATTTTATTTTAACCAACAAATCCCTTTTGTTCTTAATAAATTTTGATTAACTTTATAAATTCCCAAAATCATATATAAATATTTACTGTAAATATATTTTTTTCTTTTAACAACTAATTCTTCAATCTATTAATACTTGAATATAAAACCAAGTAATTAAATTTTATTTCTTAATTTTAGCTGTAAATTATCTTTAAACCAATTTCTTCTTTAAAAATTTTATTTCTAAAATCAGGGTCAACAAAAAAATGACAACAGCAGAAGTGATCACAGCAAAGCACAAGTGTGCAGCATCAAGTAGGACATACGAGCACACAGCAAAACATGGACAAAGTTCCAAGTAAGAAATTACTAACAAGCATCCTTTTCAACGGTAAAAAAAAAACAAATTCAGATAGCATCTGTACTTATCAATTTAATAAAAATTAAATTCAATAGTATTTGTCCTTATTAGTTTTAAAAAAAAAACAAAATTTGGTAGCATCGGTTCTCAACAATTTAAAACGAGAATTCACAAAGCATCTGTTCTTCTCAATTCTAAACAAATTAACAAATATAGCATCTGTTCTTATCAATTTGAAATTAAGGTAGCTTCTGTTCTTATCAATTAAAAAAAAAAAAAACCAATTATACAGTGTGTTATCTGTTCCTATCAGTTTAGAATTCAAAGTAGCCGAGCAACTGAAAACCACCAATCATCAAAACACAGCATGCCAATTAACCCAGCAGATGACAACGAACAACCCCCAAATTCATAGTATGAAATCAAGCACGTATCTGTTCTTATCAGTTACAGTTCAAGAAATCGAGCAATTGATAACCAAAAACCCCCATGCAACCAAAATTCAATGCAACAAATTTAAATACTTGCATTAAGATAATCATGAGCCAAAAGACTCACCTTTACAAATAAATGAAGAGCACGCAAACGAAGCAGCGAACTCGAAGTGGTCGAAGCAGAAATTGAAGCCGAAGCAAGGGAAAGTTGAGCGAATTGAAGAATTAAAGCTCCAATTTGCAAAGCCCTAATCTTTGCTGAAGGTCGGCGAAGAAGATTTACACGGCCGCCATTTTTTTTCTCTTTTTTTTTTTTCTTTTCTTTCGTATGAATGAAGATAGTGGAGAGAGGGGTCGGGTTATAAAATAGAAGAGGATCGTGGTTTTGGGTATGGGTCACGGCATGTTGAAGGTAAGGTAAGTAAGGTAATGTTTACTTATTTTTTTATTTATTTTATTTTATTTTATTTTCTTTTAAATTTAATTAGTTTTTGTTAATTGTTTGCTTTGTTTTTATTTTGTTAAATTTATGTTGTTAAAAATTTTAACTAGTATATATTCTTTATTTATTATATATATATTTTTATTTATTTTTTTATATTATTTTATCTTTCTTATTTTAAATCCAAATTATTTTTTTCTAAATCATCAAATTCAAATTTAAAATATAAGTTCAATATTAAATTTCAACTTCAAAGTCAAAATTCAAATTTCTATTCAACTTTTAAATAGATTAAATTCTAAATTTTAATCACAAATTCATCCTGATAATTTGAAATTTAAGTCAAATTATCATTTAAATATTTAAAATAAATCAAATATTTACAAATTAAATTGTTCAAAATTCTAGGTCGTTACATAACCTGAATTCCCTTGACTACTCATAAAAATTTGAGTACCCAAGAGTTTATGAAAAACAAAAATAAACTCCGGGTCAGACATGGGTCTGGTGTGAGTAACAGGTTAAAGTTGCTTAACTTTCAAAAACCTTTTGAAAAGAAAGGTATCACGTAAGACTTCCCACACATAAACATGGAAAAGTTTTTACCTTACGCTAACCAAAACATTTGATAGGAAATCCAATGATATTATAATAGTGTCTAGGGTTTTCAAATAAATAAGAAATAGCCGAAATTGTTACATGATTAAATTCCAGCTACTAGCCACAAAAGTGGGTAATACAATCAAAACCGTTGGCACTTATTGGATTTTGGATTCCATACAATGGCAGGGCTACTAGGGTACCGCCCGTCACAGTACGTGGCCTAGATCAATGTACCGAGGATCACTCCCGACCCCCTACAACACAAAGCCGGACCCATTCCTTACTGAATAGTTCCGAACAAGACAACCCCGTAGTTGTAGCTAGCAACCACCCACACAGCCGAATATAAAGGGAATTCTAGACAGGGATCAATCTTGCTCTCCAGTGGGTGCGACCCACGAAGCTTTGTTGCACCTCCCCTGTTTTAGCAATTCCCGGTTGATGAGGCTTGAGGCTACGATTACCTTTATAGGACATATCACTTAGAATGCTCATCGTCCACCTGACGATGTTCTGAAAGCATTCAATCCATACAAGTTCGTTCCGGGTTCGAACGAAACCGAAGGCATTATCTCGTTACATTCATTTTGGAATCACGCTCAGAGTTAACGATAATAACCCTTGCACTCTGTTTCTTCATCTCGAATCTATAAGAACTAATTCCGTCAACTCATTACGGAATCACCCACAGAGTTATACTGACTCATAGTCCTTACACCTCGAGTCTTCACAAAGCTCCACTTTGATACACGACCTAACGTTATTTGGAATCGATGTGGTTTTCGGATATCCAAATATGGAAACCCGATCCCGGTCTCGTCGAAAACCAAAGCGTGTCTTTTAAGGTCCAAGTTGTTTTAAAGGTTTAAAACATTTCAATTACAATATCTATATTCACACAGATAGAAAACTTACAATCATAACTGATAATCAACATTATCACATAACAGGTAATTTACATCATCAATATCCAATAGATATACCATATATCACCATCACAATAGATAACCTATGTTATCATCACAATACAATCAAACATCCATACCACACAATAATATTTATCTCATTACTGAGATCACAAAGCATCCAAGACAATTAAGTTCAACCATTCATTCATAAGCAATGATTTACTCATCATCCTATAATTAATTTAAAATGAATTAAATTAATTACCCATCTTTAATTAATTTAAATAAATTAAATTAATTACTTCACCAATATAAATCTTGCTACTCAATCATTTAATTGATTACAATCAATCAATCATAATTTACTTTAATTAACCACTCTTGATTAATTACCCTTAATTACGTTCATGTAATTATCCTTAATTAATTTCACAAAATTAATTATCCTCAACTAAACAGTAATTAACCTTTAATTACTTCAATAATTAATCAATCATAATTAATTCCATTAAACCTTAATTAATTACATTAATTAATTTCCTTTAATTACCTATTATTGATTAATTAATCATAATTAATCAACTCTAATTACATCATTAATTAAAATAATTAATGATCCTAATTAATCCTTAAATTAATTACTCTAAGTAATTAACTAACTTAATTACTACATTAAACCAAATTAATTATCCTTAATTTTATTTCTTAATTAATCCCTTGATTAATTACTAAATAATTAATCCAAATTACTTCATACTTAAACATCTCCTTAATTACAATCTGTAATTATTAAACTATTACTTAACTAAGCAAATTTCCAAATAATTAATTACATAAAGTAATTATCTATAAAACTCAAGTGTTTAAAATTAATTAAACTTAATTAATTAAAAATAAACAATCATATTAAATTAAATTAATTACATTAAGTAATTAATTTCTTAATTACTTTATCAAGTAATTACTCAAACCATTCACAATAGATTATTATTAAATTAATTAATCTGATTAATTATAAAAATTAACTACATTAATTAATTGTTAAAGAATCATGGTTAATGACCTTCATTAACCATCCTCAAATTATTTTATAAAGTAATTAACTCAAATTAATTACAAATTAAACTATCTTTAATCATTTATTAATTAAAGTTAATTATTAAATTAATTAACCTTAATTTAAAACTTTATTACATAATTAATATTCATTTATCATTAATTAGTAACTTAATTAATGATCTAAATTTTAAATTGATTAATCATTAATCAATTATTAATTTCAAAATCAATTAATTAATCACATTAATTAATTAATCCTAATTACCTATTAATTAATTCTAAAACATAAATCTTAATCAAATTTTCAAAATAAAACATAACTTGATTATGTTTAAAACAATTTAATTGAAATAAAGTACTTTTTAAACTACTTTTAAAATTTCCATTTTTAAATACAAGTTTAAATTAAAAGTAATTTAAACTTATCAAAGTTTGAAAAATTTTAAACTTATTTAAATTTCAAGACAAAACAAAAGTTTGTCTTAGAGATCAAATCATAAGAATTTGAAGTCAAATTCATTTCAAACTTTTAGAAATTCAATTCATTCTTAATTTCAACTTTCAAATTTAAATCTTCTTTTTTAAAATTTGAAACTAAAGTTCGTTTAAACTCAGATTTCCAGATTTAAAATTTATCTTTAAATCTTGCTTCATGTTTTAAACTTCATTGTTAAAATTTTAAACTATTTACCAAAATGAAATAGTTAATTAAGTTAAATCTTGAAATTTTAATTTTAATTTAAAAACTGGGATTTAAATTTGAATCTGAAAATCAAACCTGCATTTGAATTTACTCTTAAACTTTAATCAAAACATAAAACTGCAGATTTAAACAGTTCAAACCCAAATTTTGAAAAAAAAACAGAAAACAGGTTTAAAAACCTGGAATTTGAATTCAAATCAGTAATGCAAACTTGAATTGCATTTGAACTTAAATTTTGCTTTTATCATAAATTACAGATATAAATTTTTAAAACCCAGATTTTTAAAAAGTTTAAAACCCAAATTTTTAAAACAAAACACAGTTTTACTGTGTAATCTGCAACTACAGGTCAACCCGAGAAACAAAACTTTTACTTCGGGTTTTCTTCCCATTTACTCCGAGTTTTTCCACCACCAACTTCGAGTCATTCTCCCATTTCCCCACAACCTCCCTGCAATACCCAATTCAACCTGAAAAACAGGTTACAGGTTTCTGTTGCAAACCTGTCAACGGCGATAGTTCACCAACGCGACCACCTGACACCCAATCCTTCCGGCCTCTAACTCCTTCACTCCTCAACTACACAGTCACCATTTATTACATCACTCGATCCACTCTCCCACTTTCACTGTCCCAATCTTTAACCCCCTGTTCAAACTAGGGTTCAAACCAAAAACTGCCCAACTGCAATCAATCTTGTAATTATAATACTCATTTCAGATTTTTCTATGGATCTATGTTCCTTTTACTACAACACAGAAGAATTTTATGATTTCTCATGTATCAGATTGCAAGAATTTTCACTAGTTCATATTTTTGTTCCAGACCAAACAGTAAATGAAATATACACTTAAAAATATTAATACTTGATTCAAAATTCAAGTTTTTGAAAATGTATTAAGTTTATGAATCTGGATTTAAATATTAATGTGTTTGATTTTTTTGATCAAAGTTAACATATACTGACATTGCCTATGTTTTACAGAGTTACATCCTGATTTTAATTCACCTAAAAACCTTTAAACCTTAACTTAAGAAATATACATATTACTTATAAGTTTGGAAACTAACAAACTCTTTTTCATTATCCTAAAACCTAGTACTATCTCAAATAGATCAATTGTAAAAGATCTTTAAGTAGGATGTGCAACTGGAAATATTGCATAGCAACTCAACATGCATATGAAATCAGAATTTCAACAGATTTACAAACATAATTTATCTCAAACACCTAATCAAGCAACCTAATATAGTTTAAGGTTTAATTGTTACTCACATATTTGATGAATGCAGACCACTATTTTGAATTTGCAGAAACAAAAGTATGCAGAGTCCTGGTGATTCTTGAAATTTGCAGAACACAATAGAAGCAGGCTTGACATCCACTGTTGTTGCTAGATTCTCACATGCATGCAGATAGATTAAGTTGCTAAATCTTCACATGAAGGCAGAGACTTTCATTTTCAGGTTTAAATAGAATGCAGGAACATGCAGGCTTCATTTTGATTTTGAAATGAAGTGTAGATATGCAGGTGAATTTGCAGATTGATTTTTGAGGAAGGGTTTTAACTTGCAGTTTGCAAACAAATTTTATACTTTGAAGAAGAATTTAGTATGCAGGTTATTGGATTTTAATGAACTTATGAATGCAGATTTGTATTTTGAATATGCAGATTTGGATTGCAAATATGAGAATGAATTTTGATCTTCATTTGATTTAAGAAATGAAAATGCATTATGTATGAATGATGCAAACTAATGTATTTTCAGATTTAATGTAAGAAAGGAAAATAAAAACAAATTGTCTATTTTTTTAACACTTGTCAAATGAATGCATAAGAATCAAACACTTGTTTTCTTTAAAGATAATTAGTTTTTAATTACAAATGTATGTTTCATTAGCTTAAATTAAGTTGTTAGTTTATATGTATAAATTTATAAATGAAAACAAAAAAAATCATGTTTATAAACTTATACAAATAAAAATTAAAACAATTTAGATTTTATACTTTTGAATTTAAATTCAAACTATATTCAAAACCAAACAATTTCAAATTAAGTTATAAATAAAAATTCAATTTGAATTAAAAGCTACAAATTCTTATTCAAAACTTATTTATAAAGACAAATCAATATTAATATTATTTTTATAAATCTCTTTTATTAAATTTAAAATCATTTTACAAAATATTCATTTTATTAAGCCATAAAACCAATTTGTTAAATTTATTCTAAATTTAAAACAATACCAATTTATTTAAAATATGAACCATATATTTATATTGTAAATAGAAATCAATTTATATCATTTAAAAGATAAAATAACCAATTTAAATATTTATTGAAGAAGATTATTAAATTTATCTGAATAATTATCATCAGAATATTAATATCAATTTAATTTTAATTACAGATTATTAAGTTGATATTGTTAAAAATTCTGGGATGTTACAATTTCGAAAACTTCAAAGTCCAGAACTTCTCCATTTGAACTCCGATTTCAACATATTATATATGGAAATTGATCAAAAAATCACCATGGATGCAATGGTGCATCTCCCGTGGTCAAATTCCAACATATAAAGAATTTCCATTTTTAATCTTATTTTCATTATTAAATTTTATGGGGTGTTACAAAAAAAATATGGGTCAGACGTACATCTGCGTGAGTGAAGTAAATCTAATGCAAGTCGATAATAGTCCACATTAATACTCCTAGACTAACCTTGATGCTCTTAAAGAGAACGCCACGTCAACATCATAAATCAAGGGCCCATTGCATGCACTATAAGGTTCCGGTATTTGTATTGCTAACTATATGATTATACTTCACTAAACTATAAAATCCAAAGCCATACACACCATATTTATATTATTTTTCAGTTCTATACAGTTTTTACATACTCGCCTAATTGGAAAACTGCATACCCAAATGTAGAGCCTTACCATCATCAAACTACTCACCATACTTGCCTGGAATAATCAACTACCATTCCAAAGCACATGTGCCACATCAATACATCGATTTATGCATCCAAATAGCAACCAACTAAACCATAAAATTATTAAGATAACTCTTAGGAATTGCTACATGAAAACTCAAGTCGTCATATGTCGAATTCGCGAATTTAAAAGCTTGAATCCCAAATCTAGGATGCCAACCCATCGATCAGCGTGCACCCAATAATGCACTGGTGCATATCTAAAATACGCAATTCTGGTTTCTTTTTGTGTATTTCAATTCCAAATTTCAATTCTTTTTGCTTGTGTTGTTTTTAAGGTTTCTATATTTTGTATTTACATTACCTAACATGATTCTAGGGTCATATTATGTTCATATCAACAAATTTTGTTTCTATAATGGGTTGAATTCAATTTAATGCCAAATTAGGTTTTTATAATATAACCGAAACAAAGTACATTCTTCTATCTTCCTTAATGTCTAATTTCATCATTTATGTTAATATTCATTATAGTTATATCCTAGACTAGCCCCAAACTATCCTATACCATTACGAAAGTACTATAGCAAAATTGGAGAACCCACACTCATAGAATCTAGCCAAGAGAACCCAATTCGCCCATTTTCCCTCCATAATCACCTTTAATTCCTACTTTAGATGATAGAGATCTTCACTAAGATTCCAAAGCATTTCATCACATAAATTTTCGTGAAGATTTGAGGATTTTTTATTTGATTGAGTAAAGGAGGAAGAAGATGGCTTTTGGTAGTTTTTCGAAAATAAGAAAGAAATGAGAAATGGAATTGTACATATCCTTTTAAATGGATTTTAGGAGGGAAATCGAGAATAAAGTTCCAATTTTAAATTAAAATTATGGGCTTGATTGGCCAAACCAAACCCGCCCTATTTAAATAAACTTTATTATCTCACTCATATGACGTCCAAATGGACAAGTGAACATTCCATCTTGATCAGAAAAAGGAGAGCGGTGCGATTTTCATCGGCTAATTCAATCATTCATAAAAATTACCATTTTTCCCTTCTATTAAAATTTACCAAATTACCCTCCAATTAAATTAAAAATTTATTTATTAATTATTATTATTATTCAGATTATATACAAAATTTTGGGGTATTAGCGAAACATTCCCTAAAGGCGATACAGTTGATGTTCTGTCTCACTCGACGATGTTGGTCATCAAGTCTTCGTAGTAGGCTCCATGTTCAAGTCTAAGCCAATTGTCAAGGTGACATCGCTCTTCAAAAAGCATTTTCGGTTCACTGAACTATATTGATGTTCTCTCTTGGCCTTTGGTACTGGAGGTGCTACCATAAAAAACTTTTTGAATGAGCACTCCGATGACTGTACTTTCCCATAGGGATATCCTTACTGAAGGAGATGAAACTCCATCTTTGTAACTCCTTGAGCACAGTTCGTAGAGTATTTATTAAAATTCCACACTTCACACACATCTAAGATCACGGACTAGCATTTCGCATTCACCCTTAATTCAGTACATTAGTTATGATACACACTCATCTTCTTTTCAAGTACAATGAAAAGGGATCACATGAAATATCTTCGTTTGGGGGTTAGCCAACACTGCACCTTGACTCCCGACTTTTACACATATCACCCAGATTACACCGAGAGTCGGATGAGGACAGAAGAAGGAAAGATAAAGATAATATCGATATGAGGAGGAGAGAAAAAGGCACCAAATAGCAAAAAAGGAGGATCATGATTCAGAAAAGTGGCCACATAATTTCCATGATCAATCCAAGCGCATCAATAGCACTTCTCAATTGCATTCTTTAATCCAGATTTCTCAACAACAGCTTTGAAAAACCAGCACCCAATTAACACTATTTCATGTTCTCAAAAATTAAAAGATACTATTATTCACACTACTCCACCTCTGCCCCCTCCAGGTCCATCCATGGCTTTCATTACTCTGATGCAGGATTCATTGATTATTGCTTGATGACGGTGATGTTCGACTGCAATATCAAAGTCATTTCTTGCCAGGAGGCTAGTCACAAGATTATTGGGATTAATGAAATAGTATACCAATTTTTGAGTGGAAGAAACTAACCAAAGCCCTTTTTGACATTAATAGAAACAATCAAACACAAATCTAGTCATTTGAGATCGAGAGGAGAGATGATTGTAGGGTAGTTGGGGGATATAAAAAAGAATTAGCTTGCCTCACTAAAGAGAGGGATGAAGCTCTAAAATCCACTAAGCATGCAAAAGAGGTTAATGAAGAGAAAGTCGAAAGTTCACACCAAAGCCACCAACATATTTAAAGATTATATTAAATTGGCCCATTAAGAGAATGCTGAGCTCGTAGCACAACTCAAGGCCAAGAAGGAGAAGTTACAAGCTAAGGAGTCATAATTGAAAGCACAAAGTATGAAGTTGATGGCCTCAAGGCTAGTTTAAAGGTAGAAATAGACTCCAAGGCCCAATTTCAAATTGACCCTATTGTGGTCGTAGATGAAATCCCAGTTCTTAGGGCCCATGCTACCAAGAATAATATGGAAATGAATGCTACCCTCCAATAATTTTTTGCTAACGTCGTTGAGAATAAGAATCTAAAATGGCTTAGGGGTAGCTATCTCGTCACATTAGTTGAGTCTTGGGAGGAAATACTTCATCGGGGGAGAGATTAGTGAAGGCATAAATGAAGAAGAGCTAAAGGAAAAACTCTTGGATGTGGAAGATATTGCATTCTTAGAGGAAGGAAAAGCCAGTCTAGTTGTCCAAGACACAGCTGTGGGGAAACCAGCTATTAAGGTTCCTGCCGATTCCAATTTATTGGATTGGGTAGAATCATCCACTACGAAGTCAAGAAAGGCTACGCTGAAATCACAACTTCTATGGTGATTAACTCAAAGGCCGCCCACACTATAATCTCTGTCATTGCTACAACAACCGTTGATGCGTATTATAATCCTCTCCCTTTCACTCATATTACTCATGCATCTATTGAAGAGGGTGAAATAGCCAAGTTTCCAACTAAAGGAGCTTCACCAAGCGAAGGTATTTTCTATATTTAAATGATGGATTTTATAAATCGAATAGATCTCTTTTTTATAATAATTAATGATGGTAAAATCGTTTTAAAATTTGGTTTACAAAAATAATTAGTTCAAAAAAAATAAAAATGTGACCGAAAATTGTTTTTCGGGTTTTCAACTTTTCATCTTCTAAAGTTGTCGGAACATGTTTTGTACACTAGAGTGTATATATACAAACATATATAAATAACATTTACTTTGGTTAAGGAAGTGGTTAGAGCTAAATAAGTTTAAATATTTACTTAAAGTAATAAAGTGAATTTGACTTTTCTATATATAAAAAAGTAAAAGAAAATGGTAAAAGGTAACACAAAATCATGTGAAGTGATGAGATGATGGTTATAAGAGGAGGAAGGTGGAGTTTGCATATGCAAGGGGGAAAGATGGGTGATATGGCAGCAAGTTATGGAGGGTAAATGGCCAAGGGTAAAAAGCTAATTTCCTATATTTCATTTCAGATAAAAACAACTTTATATTATTCATTTCTTATTTTTATTTTCACTTTCTTCGTTTCAAATACTTACCTCCTTCTTTTCTAAGCTTCCTTCTCCATGTCCATGGCTTCTTCAAAAATATCTAGTTAAAATTTTCTTTTTTAACTTTTTAATTCTTAAAACTTAGTTAAAAACACTTCTTTTCTCCTCTACTTCCCTTAACTGTAAAAAAAAGCCCAAATCCCTTCCTCAACCTAGGTCGAACCCATTTATCTCCCTTAGGGCCTCAATGATCAAGTCTTTTAAGGAAAAAGTTAGGCCCAAGTGTCGGTGGAAAAGTTAAAGCAGTTTGGTTCGTTTCATGTTAATTTTGGTGGGTAAATCTCACTCTTAAAACCAAATATTTAAACTTTATCATTTGTGATAATAATATTAGTTAGTTATGCTTATGTTATAAGTTTGAAATAATATTTTTTGGTTTGACTCCCTCTTTAAAGCGAATGGTACATAGGATGTTTGCAAGGGACTTGAAATGAAGTAGAAGTGCTAGTAGCGAATAGGTCGCTATGACACACTCCAGTGTGCATAGGTTATAAAGTGACAAATTTAACCTTAGGGTTGGAATATTATTTACATTTGAGTGTGTGTGTGTGTATGCTTATGTTTATGAGATGCTTGGATGAATATATTTGGCGTATATAATATTTTACAGAAGTGACCGTATAACGACTATCGCTATATTGACACTTTGAAAATATCATCTCTTGTGAAATCTTTTGTAGATGATTTCGTACTACGGTTTTACAAAGTTAATTAATCATTTTAAATAATGATGTTTGAGGTTAATTAAGCATTTAATAAAGATGTTTTAAGGTTAACTATTCATTTCAATAATGATTTTTTAAGGTTAATTAATCATTTTAATAATGATTTTTTAAAGTTAATTAATCATTTTAATAATGATGTTTAAGGTTAATTAATCATTTTGATAATGGTGCTTTAAAATTAATTAATCATTTTAGTAATGATGTTTTAGGGTTATTTAATCATTTTAATAATGATGTTTTAAAGTAAATTAATCATTTTTAATAATGATGCTTAATGTCGATTAATTATTTTAAATAATGATGTTTAAGGTCAATTAATCATTTTAATAATGATGTTTAAGGTTAATTAATCATTTTAATAGTGATGTTTTAAAGTTAGTCAAATATTTTAAATAATGATGTTTAAGGTTAATTAATCATTTTAATATGATGTTTTAAGGTTAATTATTCATTTTAATAATGATGTTTTAAAGTTAATTAATCATTTTAAATAATGATATTTAAAATTAATTAATCATTTTAATAATGACGTTTAAAGTTAATTAATGACGTTTAAAGTTAATTATTTAATAAAGCAGTTTAATATTAACATTTGTGATGTAAATACCAAGTAGAAATTTGGTATTTAAAAGTTTAAAATTTTGATTCGCTTATGGAAGAATAAGAAATTTAATTTTCGTAAATGATATCGCTTATATGGAAAGGTTTTAGTCATATTCTTAGCACTAAACATCAAGGTATGGAAACTCGTTTTATTTCGAAGGTTAAAAATGTCATCAAGGAAAGGCTTAGAGGTAACACTACCTTAACCGCCCTATCTTCATTTTTAACCAAGAGATAGTACAAGTTTGAAATCGGTGAGTGGTGATAAGGATAAGAAATTTAATTTCCATGTACGATCATGTTGACTATTCCTGATAGTTGATTTATTAACTATCGATCCTGCTATCTCCTTTGTGTATCATCAATTTAAGATGATTTGTAACTCAATTGAACATTTGATATCCTTTGTAGGAAATGACTAAAAAAAGAGCGAGTAGGGCAAAGCTATGTAGGGTCGCTCCCATTAGGGTATTATCACATATAATGTAGATTGGTTTTGATGGTTTGCACATAGAGATGTGAAATACCCGGATTCCCGGTAAGGTTGGTGGAGTTTGGCTTGGTAGTTTCTAAGAGATTCGCAGAGTAAATGACCTACTCAAATATATTGTCTGAAGGTATACTTTCGGTAAGGGGGCCGCACCCTCCTAGTCATTATTAGGAAATTTCCGTTTTCTTATTTTTGATTCAAACCTATGAATTAATTATTTCTTAATTACATAGGGAAGCTTCTTGCGCACTTTGAGGTGTTTAATTATTTATGTCCATTCTTTATGCTTGGATGTTGTTCTTGTGAAAGGAAATCTATTTCGCGTTTTGCGGTGTGGTCTCACAGGTTTTTTATATATTCCATTTTTATTTAGAGTTTACTCATACCCGACTTATTATTTGACCCGAATTATTTGTTTTCTCTAAACTCTCGAGTACTCATTTATAGTTGAGTAGACCAAGAGTGATAGGATTTTTAGGGTTGTTTTGAAGATAATGGATGAGCAGGAGGCTCTTTATCTACCTAGCTATCTATTTCCGTTGTTATGTTTATTTATGTTTATGTATTTTATACCAGCAAGTGTAAAGGTAGGTTGTTATAACTGCCTAGGGTAATGGTAGTACTTCTGTTTTAACTTTGATAACTCCATGTTGGGCAGTAACCTTGTGCTTGATCTTATTTTTATATTACATTTAACTGTTCCATTGTGAGTTTTTCTGTTCTGTTTCTTTTATTTTACCCATGACAACTCATATTTTGGATGCTTGTGCAACGAAAAATGTAGAACATGGATGTCTTAAGTGTCATTTATAGGGTTCAGAAAGGTAGGTTATCATAGTTGGTATTAGAGCTCTGGTTGAGTGAACACCTTAGCCTGATTTGCGTGCAACTCATTAGAGATGGGGTAAGTGATGCCCTAGAATGAGTTAATCTTGAGAGAGTATGGTTGTAATTTTTACAATAATAATACCTATCCTATAAAGTCTCGTTTTAGATCCTTTGGTATTGTTTCCTTAAAATGTGTTAATCTTATTGTTGTATTCTAAAGATACCTATTATTTGTTTAGGTAATAGAAGATGGATATAAGAACAGGAGGAAGGAGACGATTTAGAACTAGCATGGCCACTAACGGTAGGGTAGCTAAAAATGCTACTATGCCACTTTAGATCCGGTAGAGGAAGTGGTAGTGTAAGTTTAGCCCTCTATGAACTTTGCAGCTTTGTGTAAGAATTTCACCACTTTTGGCAGGAAACCATTCTATAGAAGTAAGGATATTCTTGGAGTGCAAATGCGACTCCGATCTTGTGAAATAATATTTAGAGACCTTCATTTAGGAGATGTGGAGAACGGTCGTTGGCATCATGAAAACTTCAAAACTCGATGATGGATTGGTGGGATTCAGTAGCAGCTACTACTCTAGAGGTAAAGTTACCTTAAGCCTAGTTCAAGGAAGTTTTTGAAGCATGGTTTATTCCAAAGACCGGAATAACTTAGCTATTTAGGATTTTCATCGATTTGAAACAAAGTGATTTGATGATGTCATAGTATGAGCATAAGTTCAATGTCTTGTCCCATTACGAACTTGGATTGATAGATATGCCACACAAGAAAAATGAAATGTTTGCGAATAGTATGTAATCGGAGTTCCATCTTGAAATGACCAATCATCTTGTGGGCACATTCACCAACCTTATTGTTGAATCACTAGTTTTGATTCATGACAAAGTAAGTTAGAAGAAAAAGAGACATTCAAAGGAATATGGCCATATCAAGACTTCTAATCTATGTTTTTACTGTCTATTACTTATGATTGAGTCTTAGAAATTTGTTAAAATATATCCTCAAGTAGTCCGCATTTCATATTTCTCATTATCAATCAAAACGGAGCATGCTGTGTAAAAACATCACAGCCAGTCGACTGAATATAATCATCCAGTCGACTGACTGGTGTACATTTATGATATGCACTGCTTATTTTTTTTAAACATGTTGCATAGTCAGTTGATTGACCAAGAACGACCAGTCGGCTGACCTGAGACCAACTGTCATTTTTTTGAGTAGACATCTTCTTCTACGAAAGGAAGCGATCCTTCTCTGAACAGAAATGGATGCTCCTTTTGGTTAGAACCCTTCACCAATGGCAGTAACTCTTTAACTACTATAAATACATGTTCCCAAACACAACACATTCACTGAATTTCATTCTAACTCTCTAATATTCTTCTTGTGCTTTAATATTTGCATTCAAACAGCGAACAAACATTTGTACTACTTTGAATCTTCAAATAAACTTTCATAATCTTCGATTCTTAGCATTACCTTCTCTTCATATCTTCACATACACTTCATATACTTGAGGATTAGGTTTGTACTATTAGAGACAAATCAGTGCTATCAAGAACACACAGGCTTAGATATTCTTTTGTATTTGTTGAAGTCCCGTTCTGTTGCTCAGGCGTGTGAAGTCCTCTTTGGCTGTTGAGGCGAAATCCTGTTCGGCTGCTCAGGTCCCTGTTCGGCTGCTCAGGTCCCTGTTCGGCTGCTCAGGGGTTGTATACACCTGTTCCTCCGGGTTAAGTGAGGGTTTTTGTTTTAGTGAAATTCTAGAAGGAGTCTGGTACTGGATGTAGGACGGATCTCCGAACTAGTATAAAAATCTCTGGTGTCATTTTATTATACTGCTTTTTATATTCCACACTATTTACTATATTGTTATCATCACTATACTCTGTATTATCACATATCCATATTACACGATCCTAAGTGATAACTAGCCACACGGTAGTCACTTTCAATTAGTATCAGAGCAAGGAATCTTATAACCGTTACACAGTTATCTAATATCTTGCTAATATGGAAAACAACACCAACACTACCACTAACACTGTCACTAACATTAGTTTTATTGAAAGTCAATCCACTACACGACCTCCATTTTTCAATGGTTTGAACTATAATTATTGGGCTACTCATATGAGAATCTATATGCAATTAAATAGCTTTGAATCATGGAATATTACACAAAATGAATACACTCTTCCTACCGTGGAATACTCCACTTGGTCAAACACACAAAAATTAGATGCTACTGCCAACGATAAAGCTATGAACATGTTATTTTGTGCACTAGATAGAAATGAATTTAATCATGTTAGCATATGTCAAACTGCTTATGAAATATGGAGAACGCTTAATATCACTCATGAAGGAACTAACAAAGTCAAACAAGACAAAATCTCCATGCTCAAAAACCGGTTTCAAAACTTTATAATGAAACAAGATGAATCCATTAATGATATGTACTCTAGATTTCAAGATATCTATCATTCACTATTAGGATTAGGAGAAAAGTACACTGATTTTGATATTGTATCAAAAATCCTAAACTCGTTAACGGATGAATGAGAAAGAAAAGTCTTGGCTATTGAAGAAGCTAATGACCTCTCTACCATAAAACCTGAAGAGTTAATAGGAAATCTAATGTCCTATGAAGTGAATTTACAGGCAAAACGAGTACAAGCGCAAGACAAAAAGAACATAGCTTTCCATGCTGAAGAAGAAAAAGATGAAGATTCAGATGAAGAAGATCTAGCATTTATTGCCAAAAATTTCAAAAAGTTTTTGAAATTCCGAAAAAATAACAGAAATAATGGAAAAAGGAACTTCCCGAACAAAGCATCATCTTCAGTTCTAGAATGTTTTAATTGCCATAAGAAAGGTCATTTAGAAAGAATGTCCAGAACTAAAAGAACAAGGGTAGAAAAGATAATAAAAAGAAAGGATTCTCCATAACATGGGATGATTCAGATACCTCTTCATTAGATAACAGTAGTGACAGTGAAAACGAGCACGCAAATGTCTATTTCATGGCTACTGAAAACAAAGTTAGTGATTTTACCTTTGATGATATAGTAGAGATAAATTCAGAGCTAGTTGATACTCTGAAAAATCTCAAAAGAAAATATAAGGAGACTCGTGAACATCAGAACAAAGCAGAATTCGAAAGAGATATGCTTAAAGATGAGAAGAAAATACTAGAGGAAGAACTTGAAAAATTACAAGAATCATTCTCTAATATCAATTCTCAACTCACTCTTTTGAGTCAAGAAACTAAAACTCAAAAAGAGAAAAATGACATGAACTAAAAACTAAGGTAAAATTGATAGAATTGGATAATACTAGTCTCAAAACTAAGTTACAAAGCATCACCAAAAATGTTTCAAACTTTAATAAAGGAAGAGAAACTTTATCTAAAATTATTATAGCTCTCAATCTATTTCAAGTAGAAAAGGATTAGGATATGTTAAGAAAACAACATCTTCACCTAAAAAGAAAATTAGGAGAAATATTAATCCTACTACAGTACAGACAAAAAGGAATTCTTACCCAAAAAGCATAAAAGTATGGGTTCCTAAAACAAAAAACAGTTTGATTAGGAAGAAATATATAAACACTTTTTTTGAAACTGTTCATAAAAATAAAGATTACATTTTGGAATGGGATACTAAGCCCTCTTGGGTTTGGTTTTCTAAGATTTAACTCTTAGGACCCTATTAAAAAGGTGGGTACCAATATTATATCATATTTTTTTGTAGGTCTCACTCAAAAAAAGAGGAAAATGGATACTCGACAATGGTTGCTCAAAACATATGACAGGAGACAAAGATATGCTATCAAATATTACTTACTCAGATGGAGGCTCCGTCACTTTTGGAGACAACACCAAAGGCTATATCATCGGAAAAGGCGATGTGAGCAATAACGGTATCTCAAATTTACCTCTTATTTCAAATGTTTTACATGTCAAAAATTTAAAACATAATTTACTTAGCATCAGCCAATTGTGTGATAAAGGATTCAAAATCACTTTTTCTGAAAACAAATGTAGATTTTTGATCTAAATCAAAATCTTATCTTTGAAGGAAATAAAGATAAAAATATCTATTCTGAGTATGAAAATAAATCATAATTCAGATATGTGTTTAATAGCCAAAGAAAATGATCCTTAGTTATGACACAAACGATTCTGTCATATTAACTTCAAAGCTATAAACAATCTTTCTAAAAATGATTTAGTAAAAGGTCTACCAAAAATGAATTTTAAAATTGATCATATTTGTGATGCATGTCAGTTAGGAAAATTAATTAAGTCATCTTTTAAATCTAAAAAGGTTATTTCAACTTTACAACCACTTGAATTACTACATATGGATTTATTTGGACCAACACAAGTAAATCCATTAATCATGGTAGATATGTGTTTGTAATTGTTGATGATTTTTCTAGATATACTTGGACTATTCTTATGAAAAATAAAAGTGATACCTTTGACAATTTCAAAACTTTTGTCAAAAGAATTCAAAATTTAAAGGTTTGAAAATCAAAAACATAAGAAGTGATCATGGAGGTGAATTCGAAAACGAATCCTTTGAACATTTTTGTAAGAAAAAGGGAATATTCCATAATTTTTCATTTCCTAGAACTCCACAATAAATTGGAGTTGTAGAACGTAAAAATAGAACCTTATAAGAATGTGCAAGGACTTTGTTAAATGGAAGTACGTTACCAAAACATTTCTGGACTGAAGTAGTTGCAACAGCTTGTTATGTTTTGAGTTGTCTTTCTATTCGACCACTAACTAAGAATACTCTTTATGAACTTCTTAATGGACGAAAACCAAATATTTCTTATTTTAAAAATTTTGGTTCAAAATGTTTTTTTTAAACGCAAAAGATCAGTTTGGCAAATTCGATCCAACATCCGATGAAGGAATCTTTTTAGGATATTCAGATCGAAGCAAAGCTTATCGAATTTTTAACAAAAGAACAAATATCATCAAAGAAACACTTCATGTATCCTTCGATGAAAATTTTAAACAAATCCCAAGTATAAGAGATGATGAAGAATTCCCTGATAATATCACAAATACAGAAATTTCAAATCTTGAAAATAATGAAAACATTGTTCACAATAACAATGAATTAAGATCTCCACCTTGATTATTAAGAGATCATCCTTCTATTAATGTTATTGGAGAACTCAATTCATCTGTTAGAACAAGAAGTCAATTAAATAAAATGGGTCATATAGCTTTCCTTTCTCATACTGAACCTAAAAATATTAAAGAAGCATCTACCGATGAAAATTGGTTAATCGCTATGCAAGAAGAGCTAAACCAATTCGAAAGAAATGACGTTTGGGATTTAGTTCCACGGCCTAGTGATCAATCAGTTATTGGTACAACATGGGTCTTCAAAAATAAAGCATATGAATAAGGAAATATTACTAGAAATAAAGCTAGATTAATTGCTAAAGAATATAATCAAGAAGAAGGGATTGACTATGAAGAAACGTTTGCTCTAGTCACTAGACTTGAAGCAATACGAATCTTACTGGCTTATGCGTATTTTCATAATTTTAAATTATATCAAATGGATGCTAAAAGTGCTTTCTTAAATGGTTTTATAAAAGAAAAAGTTTATGTTGAACAACCACCCTTATTCATACACAAACAATTTCCTGACTATGTCTATAAACTTAAAAAGGCCTTATACGGTCTGAAACAAGCACCCCGTGCTTGGTACGATCGTCTTAAAAAATACTTAATAGATTCTGGATTTGAAATTAGGAAGGTTGATCAAACTGTTTTTATCAAAAGAAACAAGCAAGATATTTTAATTGTTCAAATATATATTGATGATATTATTTTTGGATCTACAAATGAAAGACTGTGTCAAGAATTTTCTAAAATAATGGCCAATGAATTTGAAATGTCACATATGTGTGAATTAAATTATTTTCTTGGCTTACGAATAAAACAATTAGAAAATGATATTTTTATTAATTAAGATAAATATTGTAACAATCTAATTAAACGCTTTGGTATGGCAAATACTTCTACCAAACCAACTCCTATGAGTACAACTATGCATCTTGATAAAGATGTAAGTGGCAAAAGTATTGATCAAAAATTATATCGAAGTATGATTGGATCGTTACTATATTTAACAGCTAGTAGACCTGACATAATGATGAGTGTTTGTTTGTGTGCACGATTTCAAGAAAATCCCAAAGAATCACATTTACGAGCAGTGAAACGCATACTACGGTATCTTAATAAAACCAAGGATTTTGGACTATTCTATCCAAAGGAGTGTCATTTTGAATTAGTGTCCTATAGTAACGCTGATTTTGGAGGAAGCCGGATAGATAGAAAAAGTACAAGTGGGACTTGTCACTTCATTAGACGGTCTCTTGTATCTTGGTTTAGTAAGAAACAAAACTGTGTTTCATTGTTGGCATGTGAAGCGAAATATATTTCTGCAGCTTTGGCATATGCTCAGTTATCTATATGCAACAAACACTACAAGATTTTGGTTTTAATTTATCTGAATCAACTATTTACTGTGATAATTCTAGTGCTATAAATTTATCTAAAAATCCCGTCAATCACTCACGAACAAAACACATTGACATTCGTCATCATTTTCTTCATGATAATATTGAAAAGGATTTGATAAATCTAGAATTTGTTTTCCTCTGGTAAACAATTGGAAGATATTTTTACAAAACCTTTAAATGAAAATACTTTCATCAATTTAACACGAGAACTTGGAATCGTCTCTTTTAAATATTTATATATACACGCACTAGTTGTATTTGTGTAATTTTCATAACACAATTTGATAAATTATATATAAAAACTTTCATTCAAATTTTTGACAAAATAAAATTTTTTATGACACTAGAGAGACTTGAACTCATGACCTCTTGATTATACAATTATAATTGCTGCTTGCCATTTGAGCTATGTATGTTTCTTGTTTTAACTAGAAGCTTGATTCTACTTATTCTTGAAAATTTCGTTCAACAAAAAATATTGTAGCTGCTAGAGCTCGAACTCTGGTCTCATGACTGGTAATCCATGCTTTACTAGTTATGCTATATGCTATTTCTTGCTGATTCTTATACTTCATCAGCTCATAACCATTCATCTTTAAAGCATTTATCATCCATTCCCTTTATATATTTTTTCTCTGGCTATTAGTTAATTGCTTTTTCTGACCACACAAACTCGGCTCAATCTCCTCTATAAATTTGCATTCTTTTCATATTGGCTATCATCCTTACAATTACGTATTTTCAAACTTTAGCTTCAAGCTCCTCAATATCTTTCAATGGCCTTTCACAATTCCTATGACTCCTCTAACTCTAAGTTATCTTTTTCTACACCAACATCTTCAAGTAGCTATCATTCTTCAAGAAGCTCCACTCCGTCTTTGCCAACTCCTACTCCTAGAAATGAACCAGCTCAATATCACACTGAATATTCTTCAAAAAGCAAGAAGTCATGGAGATCACTGTTTGTTTCTCTAAGAACTAAAGAAAAAATTGATGACATCCATCATTATCAAAAGGAGAAAATCAATTTACAAAGAGAGAAGTATTATGAACAACGGACGAATTCCAGACGTCTTAGCCTTATAGAATTGATTGCCCTCAAATTTTGTGGCAAATCACCAAAGCATGACATTGTTGAACCCTCAACATCTCGTCAACCAAATTCATCTGGCTGGAATCAATGGGAGCAAACTCCACAACAACCTCCGGCATCTCCAAACTCTTGGGAACGCCAAAAATATTGGTCTCCTCTGCAACCTCATGTTGAGATCACCAAGGTTGAACCAGATGAATGTTCTCCTAAGAATCCTAAATAACCAATCTTCTTGTGTTTTATTGTTCTATATTTTCTTTTATTTCTTTTATGTATATGTTTGTTTTAATAATCTTTGAATAAATTTGTGTTTTATGCTTAACTGCAATTCTTGACACCATCCAATTGACTGAAAAATATGGTCAGTCGACTATTTACAGGGTAAAAAAACTCTAGGGTTGTTCACCATTCGACTGAGTCATATAGGTCAGTCGACTTTTTACAGGGTAAAAAACTCTCGGGTTAGCACCCAGTTGACTGACCTACCGCGATTAGTCGACTGGCTGTACAAAAAACTGTTGTCTTTTCCTTTTTAACCCCTTTTTACCCATCTATTAACTTTACCTTCTTCATTTTTTACTTCCTTCAGAACCCTAGCCCCCATTTTTCTTTCAAATTATTCTCAAAACCATCAAATTAATGGCTCCTCCAAGATCAAAAAGCTCAAAACAAGCTTCTTCATCTTTTGTTGATACTCATGTTGCTCATTGGCTATATGATGCGACTGTAATCAAACGATGGGAGAAGATGAAAAATTCTAGAATCTTTGAAGGCTCGTTCATGGTTTATTCTGATTTTGGAGCTTACTCTCTTCAAGAATTAATGCGGAGATGTGGATTAGAGTCACTCCTCGACTACAATTCAAATCGCCACAACATTAACCATCTTGTGGTAAAACTTTTCTTTGCAAACCTTAATCTTGGCCACCAACAACCATCTAATCCAAATAATTGTGTATGGAGTTTGGTCTGTGTACAACAAGTTTTCTTTTCTCTGGATAGAATGGCACATATCATTCAATCTCCAAATGAAGGTATAGATATAAATGATGTCGAATGCAATCCAAGAAAAAGAGATAGAATTAGTCATATGTTCATGAGTGACGACATGACCGAATTGCGTTCTAAGCTTCTTTGGCCTAAAGCAAGAATCTTGCACAAGACGCTTATGCGTTCTATTCTCCCACGAACCAGCTCATATGAATTAATATATCCAGAAAATTTCAAAGCTCTCTATGCCATATGGGGAAATATACACGTAAATTGGTTACGTCGTATTAGGGATGAATTTCTCACCTTCCCACATGGGAATATGCATGTTATCTACTTTGGAGAATATATTATGAGACTTCTTCTAGATGTTGGTGTTCGTCAACCAGATTCTGAATTCTCTACTGTCGAAATGATAAATATAATAACCATCAGTCTTATGAAGCTACCAACAAGACCTCCACCTATTACTGCATATGAAGATGGGAAGCATCAACAAGCTCAACAACAATCTAGAGGTCCAACAATTCGAGAACCGGAAGCACAACAAGAAGAAGGCGATATTATCTTAGCTACTTCCTTCGGCACCCGTGAATCCATTGAAATTCTTTCTCAAAATCAACTTATATTGGATTCACTGCTCAAGAAAATGGATAAGAAGCTTGATAAGATCAAAGGTTTCTTCTCTACTATATGGAATGCATATCATGTTCTTCTTCCACTGCTGCCACATCTATCGTCCAAGGAAAGCGTCCAGCACCTCGATTTACATGGTCTACATCTGAGGAGCATACTAGTAGCGACGCTAGTGGAGTGGGCAGTGGTGCTCAAGGCACTTCTAGAACAGGAAAAGAGCCTACACCGGAAGGAGAGTATAATTGGGATCTTGATGCATAGGTTTTTGATTGGTGAGTATGGTATGAACTGTTTGCTTATTTGAAACTTTATTTTCAGTTTAAACATTTGGATGTTTGTTTGCTAATTGTTTATCTTTGAGACTTGTACTAATTAGTCTCACTTTGATATTTATTTTTTCACTTTATATTGAAACTATTTTGCTATATCTCCTTTTTATCGATGACAAAGGGGGAGAAGAATTGTCCTAATCATTTTTATGCAGGTACAAGAAGTGTCATATATTCAGGGGGAGTTTTTATATTTGCTCTCTAGGATCTTCTATATACTGGTTTGTCATCAATCAAAAAGGGGGAGAATGTTGAATCACTAGTTTTGATTCATAACAAAGCAAGTTAGAAGAAAAGGAGACATTTAAAGGAAAATGGTTATATCAAGATTTTTAATCTATGTTTTCACTGTCTATTACTTATGATTGAGTCTTAGAAATTTGTTAAAATCTATCATCAAGTAGTCGCATTTCATATTTCTCATTATCAACCAAAACAGAGCATGCTGTGTAAAAACATCATAGCCAGTCGACCGAATATAATCATCCAGTCGACCGACTGGTGTACATATACGATATGCACTGCTTATTTTTTTTAAACCTGTTGCATAGTTAGTCCATTGACCAAGAACGACTAGTCGACTGACCTGAGACCAACTGTCATTTTTTTGAATAGACATCTTCTTCTACGAAAGGAAGCGATCCTTTTCTAAATGGAAATGGATGCTCCTTTTGGTCAGAACCCTTCACCAATGGCAGTAACTCTTCAACTACTATATATACATGTTCGCAAACATAACACATTCATCGAATTTCATTCTAACTCTCTAATATTATTCTTGTGCTTTAATAATTGCATTCAAACAACGAACAAACATTTTTACTACTTTGAATCTTCAAATAAACTTTCATAATCTTCGATTCTTAGCATTACCTTCTCTTCATATCTTCACATACACTTCATATACTTGAGGATTTGATTATAGGAGGTTTGTACTATCAGAGACAAATCAGTGCTACCAAGAACACACAGTGTCGGATATTCTTTTGTACTTGTTGAAGTCCTGTTCTGCTGCTCAGCGTGTGAAGTCCTCTTCGGCTGCTGAGGCGAAATCCTGTTCTGCTGCTCAGGTCCCTGTTCAGCTGCTCAGGGGTTGTATAGACATGTTCCTCCGGGTTAAGTGAGGGTTTTTGTTTTAGTAAAATTCCAGAAGGAGTCTGGGACTGGATGTAGGACGAAGCTCCGAACCAGAATAAAAATCTGGTGTCATTTTATTATGTTGTTTTTATATTCCATACTATTTACTATGTTGCTATCATCACTATACTCTGTATTATCATATATCCATATTGCATGATCCAAAGTGATAACTAGATACACAGTAGTTAGTTTCACTTATTAGCATGACTTTAAGGTTCGAAGCTCTAAATACTAAGGAGGGAGTCTAGAAGGGAGTAATGCCATTAGTCAGTGCCAAGTCATTGACAGTTATACCAGTTGGATGAAAGCCAAATTTAAAGCGCAAGTGAAAGAAGAAGTGGGCAGGGAAGTAACTAGGAAGTAAGGCTCCAACATACAAGAAGCAGCTCAACTTGGCCAACATTCTTTGTTATCGGTGCAACAAAATGGGACACTTTGCGAATCAGTGTACTGGCATTCCTAGTGAACCAATCTACTACAATTGTCACAAGCAAGGACATATGAAGAATTAGTGTCCTTTTTGAAATAAGTTGTCTCAAGGTCAGGCTTTTTCCATAGAAGAGACACCATCCACTTCTTCAGGTCGGAAGGGGAAGTAGGCATTGCAAGGTACATTATCCATTTAGATACTTTTGTAAGGGTTTTATTCGATACAGGTGCTTTTCATTGTTTTATTTCAATTGATTTTGTTGATGAACTTAACCTTAAACCTATCCTCGTGTGTAATCCTCTTTATATACCAAACCGTATTGGAGGTACGACCAAGCTTAACACTGTTTGTTCAAAAATACCAGTTTCTTGTCGAAATCATCTCTTTCCTTTTGATTTTTTTTGTTCTTGGGTTCATATGTTTTGGAGTGTTATTGGAAATGGATTGGTTATCTAAGTTTAAAGCAATCTTACATTATAATCAAAGGATTGTCAGAGTTAGTGATGTTGGAGATGTTAGTATAGATATTACTTGTGAAAAGCCTAATGAGTTAATAAGCTATTTTCCTTATTTACTTGAAGTGACGAAAGGGGAGCTAGGAGATGAACCGGTTGCTCGAGATTTCACTGATATTTCCGTTGAAGTACAAGGTTTACCTCTTCATCGTGAAGTGGAGTTTTGCATTGATTTAGTTCCAGGAAATAGACCTATAGTACAACCTTCTCAAAGGTTGGTTCGGAAGGGGAAGAGAGAGATAGAAGGCCACACATTCAACTTGTTGTAGAAGGGTTTGATCTGATGCAGTACCTCAAGTTGGGGATTACCGGTCATCTTTGTTACAAAGGCAGATGGTTCTCTAAGGTTATGTGTAGACTACCTAAAATTGAACAAAAGGACTATCGAGAATAAATATCATTTATCAAGGATCATGATATGTTTGACCAACTCCAAAGCGCTTAGATATTTTCTTAATTGGGTCTTTCCAGCGGTTTCCACCAATTAAAGGCAACGAAGGAGAGTATACCCTTAACAATATTTCAGACTCCAAATAATTTTTAGGAGTGGTTAGTTATGTTATTTGGGCTAACTTATGCACCCACTTATTTTTTGGACTTAATAAATCAGGTATTTGGAGATGTTCTTAAAAACAATATGTTCTTGTCCTTATGGATGGCAATCTTATATATTCGAACACGAAGAAAAATCACAAATATCATCTTAATGTCGTACTCGATACTTTAAGGAGTCATGTGTTGAAAGTCAAGTTTGCTAAGTGCCATTGTAGGAAATCCGAAGTTAGGTTTCTAAGGTATGTTGTTTCGGGAGAAGGAATATCATTGAACCAGCTAAAGTTATTGCGATTCAAGACTAGAAGAAGCCGAAAAGTGCGATGAAAGTTAGAAGTCTCTTGGGATTGGCTAGTTTTTACCATTGGTTCATCAAAGACTTCTCGAAGATTGCTTCTCATCTGACGAAATTGACAAAGAAAGATTTTAAGTTTGTATGGATGCTTAAGTACAACCATTCAATGAATTGAAGCAGAAGTTAGCTACCACTCCTATTTTAACCATTCCAGATAGGAGGGAAGGTTTAACTGTGTATAGGAATGCTTGTGGTACCTGATTGGCAACAACTCTGGTGCAGCATGGGAAAGTTATTACCCATGCGAGTCGATAGTTAAAGCTACATGATAAAAATTATGCTACGTGTGATTTGCAGCTCTTGACTGTTGACTTCGCACTTAAGATATGGAGGCATTATCTTTTGGGTGAAACATCGAGTTATACATGGACCAAAATTCCTTAAAATACCTCTTTACTAGAAGGATTTGAATTTGAGGTAGCAGAGATGGCTGAAGTTCCTTGCTTGTTATAATTTGGAGATTCTTCGTACCATTGGGAAAGTAAATGCCATTACCGATGCGTTCAGTGGGAATGTAGCAATGATTGCTAACTTAGAAGTTTAACTAGTATGGATGGAGAGGATTGCATCTAGTCAAGAAGAAGATTCTAATTTGGCTCAACTTAAGAACGATGTTCAAGAAGGTGTTGTTTCTAGCTTTGAGATTGATTCCTGGGGTGTACTGAAAATGAACAGGTTATATGTGTTCCAAATTTTAATGGACTTAGGCAAGAAGTGTTTATCGAATCTCACCGTTCAAAGTTATCTTTCCATCCAAGAGTGACCAAGATGTTCAAACATATAAAGAGCGTATTCTGGTGGAAGGGGATGTAGCAAGATATTTCGATCTTCATGAGCCAGTATGCAAACTACTAGTAGATTAAAAATGGCCAGCAGAAGACAGCTAGACTGCTTCAACCACTAAAGATCTCGAAGTGGAAGTAGGAGCAGATCTCTATGGATCTTACTGATGGGCACTCTTCATCAATTGATCGACTATAACCCAATTTCCTTCGTTCCAACATCCTGTTGATAAGCTTAACCTTAAACCCATCATTGTGAGTAATCCACTTTGTATGTCAAACCCTATCGGGGGTTCAACCAAGCTTAACACTGTTTGTTCAAAAATACTAATTTCTTGTCGAAGTCGTCTCTTCCCTATTGATTGTTTTGTTCTGGGTTCATGGATTTTGGAGTGTTGAAGGGAATTGATAGGTTATCTAAGTTTAGAGGAACTTTGCATTATGATCAAAGAATTGTCAGACCTAGTGATGCTGTAGATGTTAGTGTAGATATTAGTTGTGAAAAGCCTAACAAGTTAATGAGCAGTTTTCTTTATTTACTTGAAGTGGCTAAAGCAGAGCTAGGATATGTACCAGTTGTTCGAGATTTTACTGATATTTTTAATAAAGTGCAAGGTTTACCTCCATTACGAAGTGGAGTTTCGTATTTATTTAGTTCTAAGAACCAGATAATTGTACAACCTCCTTAAAGGTTGGCTCAGAAGGAGAGAGGGAGTTAGAAGGATAGATGTTCGACTTGTTGTAGAAGGGTTTGATCCGACGCAATACCTCAAGTTGGGGATCACCAGTCGTCTTTGCTACAAAGGCATATGGTTCTCTAAGATTATGTGTAGACTACTGGGAATTAAATAAGAGGATTATAAAGAATAAATATCCTTTACCAAGGATCGATGGTATGTTTGACCAACTCCAAAGCATTCAGATATTTTCTCAATTGGATCTTGCCATCGGTTTCACCAATTAACAAAGACAGAGGATAGTGTATCCTTAATAGCATTTTGGACTCTAGATAACTTTTACAAGTGGTTAGTTATGTCATTTGGCTGACTAATGCACCCGCTTATTTTATGGACTTAATGAATCGGGTATTTTGTGATGTTCTTAATAAAATTGTTCTTGTCTTTATTAATGATATTCTTCTCTATTCGAAGACAGGGGAGGAGCACAAATATCATCTTCGTGTCATATTCAATACTTTAAGGAGCCATGTGCCAATTCTAGAAATCGAAAGTTAGGTTTTATGGTCATGTTGTTTTGGGAGAAGGTATATCAGTTGACCGAGCTAAAGTTGTTGCGATCATGACTAGAAGAAGGCCGAAAGTGTGACGAAAGTGCGATGACATTTTCTTGGGATTGGCTGGTTTTACTGTAGGTTCATCAAATACTTCTTGAAGGTTGCTTCTCATCTAACGTAGTTAACGAAGAAAGATGTTTAATTCATGTGGATGCCTCAATGTGGTCAAGCATCCAATAAATTGAAGGAGAAGTTAACCAGCGCTCCTATTTTAACCATTCCAGATGGAGGCGAACGATTAACCATGTATATGGATGCTTGTGT
This sequence comes from Allium cepa, assembly GCA_030765085.1. Classification (NCBI taxonomy): domain Eukaryota; kingdom Viridiplantae; phylum Streptophyta; class Magnoliopsida; order Asparagales; family Amaryllidaceae; genus Allium; species Allium cepa. The sequence goes on along the minus strand of CM060938.1, from coordinate 394,191,393 downwards.
TACCGGATTGGGAGCAACTCTGATGCAGTGTGGGAAAGTTATTGCCTATGCGAGTCGACAGCTAAAGCCACATGAGAAAAATATGTTATGCCTGATCTGTAGCTTTTGGTTGTAGTCTTCGCACTTATGGTGTGGAGGCATTATCTTTCCGGTGAAAGTTCGAGTTATACACGGACTAAAAGTCCTTAAAATACTTCTTTACCTCGAAGGATTTGAATTTGAAGCAACAAAGATGTCTAGAATTTCTCACTTCTTATGATATGGAATTTCTTTATACCATTCTGAAAGCAAATGCCATTGCTGATGCGTTGAGTAGGGATGTAGCAATGGTTGCTAAATTAGAAGTTAAGCTAGTATTGATGGAGAGGATTGACTCTAATCAAGAAGAAGATCCTAATTTGGCTCGACTTAAGAAGGATGTTCAAGAAGTATTGTGTCTAGCATTGAGATTGATCACCGGGGAATATTGAAAATGAATGGGTGTATATGTTTTCCAAATGTTAATGGACTTCGGCAAGAAGTGTAAATCGTTTTGTCACCATTTAAAGTTATCTTTCCATCTAAGAGTGACCATGTTATTCAAAGATATAAAGAGGGTATTCTGATGGAAGGACATGAAACGAGATATTTTGATCTTTTGGGTCACTATGCAAACTACCAACAGATTGAAATTGAGCAGCAGAAGACAGCTGGACTGCTTCATCCACTTGAGATCTCGAATTGAAAGTGGGAGTTGATTTCTATGGACTTTATTGATGGGCTTCCTTGGTCAAGTAGAGGGAATGAAGGAATTTGGGTAATAGTCGATTGATTGATCAAGAGTTCCCATTTCATTCATGTTAAGTCGAATAGGACTGCTACAAGTCCGGTGAGTTTGTATGTGAAGGAAATTGTGAGACTTCATGGTATTCCTTATTGTATTATAAGTGATCGAGGCCCGGTATTCATTTGCAGGTTTTAGGAGAGACTGAAAACTGCTTTAGAGACTGAGCTAAGTCTGAGTACAACTTACCATTCTTAGACAGGTGAGCGGACAGAGAGAGTGAACCGAATCTTCGAAGATTTATTGAGAGTGTGTATTCTGGACTTTGAGGATTTATGGGAGGATCATTTACCCTTTGTTGAATTCACTTACGACAACAGCTATTAGACATGCATTGGCATGCCCTTTTCAAAGCTTTATATGGTCGTCCATGTTATTCTTCTTCATGTTAGGTTGAGTCCAGTGATAGGATAGTTCTTAGGCCCAGCATGATCGCAAAAGCCGGTGAGAAGGTAGCTGAAATTAGAAGGAAAATGGAGGAAGCGCAGGATCGGAACAAGTGTTATGCTGATCGTAGGCACAAGGATCTAGAGTTCTCATTTGGAGATTCGGTGTTTGTGAAAGTCTCTCCATTGGGAAGTATTGTGAGGTTTGGGAAATCAATGAAGCAATCCTATCATTATATTAGCCCTTTTCTCATACTGGATTAGATTGGTAGACTTATGTATAAAGTGAAATTTCAGTTAGACTATCAGACGTTCACAACATATTTCACGTATCTCATTTATGCAAGAATGTACACGACCCTTCGACGAAAGTGGAACCAGCGCAACAAGCTATTTGGAGATTCAGCCTAACCTAACCATACTTAGGAAACCTATTTGTATCATCACTCAAGATACAAAGCAATTGAGGATGAAGGTTGTGAATCTTGTTAAGGTTCAGTGGAGTGGAGACAATAGTGATTTTACTTAGGAAACTGAGGACAGTGGTAGCGATTCTTATCCTGAGTTGTTGTTGTAATTATTTGTATTTTTTTGTATCATTTTAGTGTACTCGGTAGGATGAGGTGGAGTCACTTTCTTTGTGCATGTTTGTTGAATGCTATCATTTGGGTTTCTTTTTATATTTTTTATTGTGTATGATTAATTTCGGGGATGAAATTTCCTATAAGGAGGGGAGGATATAACAGTCCGTAATTTAATCACTTTGAATTTGAATATTTAATATATTTTTAGGTATTTAAATAACAGATTTTATAACTCAAACAGACCTCTTTTTAATAATAACTAATAATGGTAAAGTTATTTTAAAATTTTGTTTACAAAAATAATTAGTTCAGAGAAATATCTAAAATGTGACCAAAAATCATTTTTCGGGTCTTCAACTTTTCATCATCTAAAAGTTATCGGAACACATTGTGCACAATGGTGTATATATATGCACACATGTATAAATAACATGTACTTTGGTTAAGGAAGTGGTTAGAGTTAAATAAGTTTAAATATTTATTCAAAGTAATAAAGTGAATTTGACTTTTCATTTACATATAAAAATATAAAAGAAAATGGTAAATGATAACACTAAACCATGTGAAGTGATGAGGCAATGTTGATAAGGGGAGGTGGGTTGAGGTTACGTGTGCAAGGGGGGAATGGTGGGTGATGTGGCAACAAGGTATGGAGGGTAAATGGCCAAGGGTAAAAAAGCTAATTTCCTATATTTCATTTCAAATAAAAACAACTTTATATTTTTAGTTTTTTATTTTATTTTCACTTTCTTCATTTCAAATACTTGTCTCCTTCTTTTCTAATCTACTTTCTCCATGTCCTAGCTTCTTAAAAATTCTCAAGTTAAAAATCTTTTTTTTCACTTTTTAATTCTTAAAATTTTGTTAAAGACACTTCTTTTCTCCTCTACTTCTCTTAACTTTCAAAAAAAAAGCCTAAAACTTGCTTCCTCAACCCTGACTGAGCCAATGTCAACCTAGGCCGAGCCCATTTAGCTCTCTTAGGGCCTAAAAAAGCAAGTCTTTGAAGGAAAAAGTTAGGTTCAAGTGTCGGTGGAAAAGTTGAAGTAGTTTGGCTCAATTCATGTTGATTTTAGTGAGTAAACCACACTCTTATAACCAAAGATCTAAACTTTATCATTTGGGATAATAATATTAGTTAGTTGATTGTTTATGTTATATGTATGGAATAATATTGTTAGGTTTAGTTCCCGCTTTAAAGGGGATAGCACATAGGATGTTTGTAGGGGACTTGAAATGAAGTCAAAGTGTTCGTAGCGAATAGATCGTTATGACACATTTCGAAATGCATAAGTTATAAAGCGACAAATTTAACCTTCCCTTTAGAATGTTATTTACATTTAAGTATATTTATGCTTATGTTTATGAGATATTTGAATTAATATATATGATATATATAATGTTTTACAGAAGTGTCCATATAACAACTATCGCGATATCGACACTTTGAAAATACAGACTCTTTTGAAATCTTTTATGGGTGATTTCATGCTTGGGTTTTATAAAGTTAATAATCATTTTAAATAATGATGTTTTAGGCTAATTAATCATTTTAATAATGATGTCTTAAAGTTAATTTATAATTCTAACAATGGGTTTTAGGTTAATTAATCATTTTAATAATGATGTTTTAAAATTAATTAATCATTTAAATAATGATTTTTAAAGTTAATTAATCATTTTAATAATTATTTTTAAGGTTTACTAATCATATTAATAATGATGTTTAAGGTAAATTAATCTTTTTAATAACGATGTTTAAGGTGGTTAATCATTTTAATAATGATGTTTTAAAGTTAATTAATAATTTTAATAATGATGTTTAAAGTTAATTAACTATTTTAATGATGTTTAAGGTTAATAAATCACTTTAATAATGATGATTTAAAGTTAATTAATCATTTTAATAATGATGTTTCAAAGTAAATTTATCATTTTAAATTACCATGTTTAAGGTAAATTAATCATTTTAATAATGATGTTTTAAAGTTAATAAATTGTTTTAATAATGATGTTTAAAATTAATTAAAGACGTTTAAAGTTAATTAATTACTTTAATAAAGCGGTGTAAAGTTAATATTTGTGATGTGAAAACCAAGTAGAAATTTATCAAAAGGATAAGAAATTTATTTCCTATAAACGATATCACTTATATAGAATGGATTTAGTCATATTCTTAGCACTAAACGGTATGGAAACTCATTTCTATCTCGAAGATTAAAAATGTCGTCAAGGAAAGGCTCAAAGGAATACTACCTTAACTGGGCCGACTTCATTTTTAACCGAGAGATGGTACAAGTTTGAAATCGACGAGTGGTGATAAGGATAAAAAAATTAATTTTCATATACAATCATTTTGATTATTCCTGATAGTTCATTTATTGACGATCGATTATGCTATCTTCTTTGTATATCATCAATCTAAGACGATTCGTTGATCATTTGAGTGTTAATATCCTTTGTTGGAAATGACTAAAACAAAAGAGCAAGTGGGGTTGCTTCCATTAGGTTATCATCACATCTACTCTAGATTGGTTTCAATGGTATGTGCATGGATATGTGAAATACTCGGATTTTTAGTATGGTTGGCGGGGTCCGTCATGGAGGTTCTCGAGAGAGTCACAGAATAAATGGCCATATCAAGAATATTGTCTAAAGGTGATCTTTCCGGAAGGGGGCACCTTCTAGTCATTGTTAGAATATTTCCTTTTCCTTATTTCTGATTCTAACCTGAATTAATTCTTTCTTAATTGCATCGGGAAGCATCTTTTGCACTTGGTGATATTTAATTATTTGTGTCCATTCTTTATGTTTGGATATTGTTCTTGTAACAAGAAACTTATTTTGTGTATTGCAGCTTCATATTATACTTTGGTTATATGTTCATTTTTATTTGGAGCTTACTCATACCACACTTATTGTCTAATCCAAGTCGTTTATTTTCACTAAACTCTCGGTTACTCATTTATATTTAAATAGTCCGAGAGTGACATGTTTCTTAGGGCTCTTTTGAAGATAATGGATGAGCAGAAGGATCTTTATCTACCTAGCTGTCTATTTTCGCTGTTATGTTTATTTATGTTTATGTATTTTTTATTCGCAAGTGTAAAGGCAGGTTGTTATAACGGCCTAGACTAATGGTAGTACTTTTGTTGTAACTCTGATAACTCCATGTTGGGGAGTAACCTTATGTACTATATTATTGTTATCTTATTTAACTATTCTATTGTGAGTTTTTTGTGTAGTTTCTTTTATTTTATCCTATGACTACTCGTCTTTCAAATGCTTGGGCAACAACATATGAATACCATGGATGTATTAAGTGTCATTTCTAGGGGTTAGAAAAAGGGTCGTCACATACGGATAGTTTAATCATTCATCGACTCTTATCTTTAGGGATCGATATCTCCAATGCATGACTATAAGCATCGTTTTTCGACCTTACTTATCTCCGAGCCTTGATCGAAATAATTCACTAACCATCGGCATTCATCATCGGTCGGATGTTCTTGTCGGGAAGTAAATGTAATCTTAACAGCTTTGATTTCACAACATTTGCCTAACTCTAGGCATCCCTCATTGATTTTGCCTATATCCAGGCATTAGTAAAAGATCGAATGGATGAGGGCAAATTGTTGGATCGACCCCAGTATGGCTATATTCCCCTGGCCCGATCATGGGTCAAAGGAGTCAATTAGTACCTATCTCGGAGTAGCTAATTGTGCTACTAATCACATAGTATAAGGTTTAACTTACAAAAACACGATTCCATTGGTTCCAGAAGCTAGATTTATTTATAACCAAAAGAAATGGCAAGTCCCCTTATTATATTGCCTTAATTCACTAAGATGGCTTATTTGCGGAAATCCAAACGAATAAATCTAAGTGAAATAGCATCGTAAATGTTTGCTATTACACACTCATAAAATTGGAATCCCATCAATAGTTGCTAGCTTGAAAGTTCCATCTCTAAGTTTATGTTTAATTGCAAGGGAACCTTCCAAATTCGGACCAATGTGTCATCATACTAGTGAGGAGTCATTTCAAAACAAGATCCTCTACTCAAAGTTATGGTTCCTAACCTTGGTGTTGAAATGTCATGCTACGAATATGGTGAGCAACCATTAGTTCGGCCTCTTCCCGCCATTCGTCGACCAAGCCAAGTGACTCAAGAAAGAGTTCCTCATTCATTTGAGGATCGTAGTATTTACTTCGATGCGAAGGTATTTCCACTTCTATCGAATTCTTGGCTTTGGCTTTGGCTTTGGCTTTGTAGGCCAAAGCAAATGGAGTGTGCCAAGTTATGGACTTATGGATCGTTCTATAAGCCTACAATGCTAGTGGTAATTCATCAACCCAATGGCTCTTAATTTTTGTCAGTCATTTCTTAAAGATGGATTTGATGATCTTGTTCACCACCACTACCTGTCCATTCACCTACAGGTATACTACTGCCGAGATGCTCATTGTGATTCGATTCCAGTTACAGAAGTCTTTGAACCTAGTATTCTCAAATTGAGTCACATTATCAGTAATGATCTTCAATGAAAATTCAAACCTGCATATAATGTTTTTTGCCACTAAGTTAATCACTTTCTTCATGGTGATCACGACCAGCAATTTCACTTCAGTCCACTTCGTGAAGTAGTCTAGAACTAAAATGGCATACTTTCCTCCGCCTTTAGACATCTATAGCACGTCGATGATATCAATTCCCTAAACCAAAAATGACCACTTGGTAACCATTTGCATAACCTTTGTAGATGGGGCTGCATGTATTTTTGCGTACTTTTGGCACTTATCACATTGTTTGACATAATCAGCTACATCTTGGCTGATTGTCAACCAAAAGTATCCATAGCTATTTGTCTTCGTCGCCAAAGTTTTCCCTACGCTTTGATCACTGCAGCTTCCATTGTGTACATCGAAAAGGATTTCTTTGCTTCATCTCTAGTGATACACCGCGGTAGGGTAGTTCTAAAACCTCTCTTATATAACACTCCTTCTTATATAATAAATTATTGTACTTGATGAAGGAGTTTCTGCCATTCATTCCTTCCATTCGAGAGAGTTCCCTTCATGATATAGTCTTTAATTAGTCATCTACGACCCCTTTTCTTCCTAGATCTCCAAGGTCCAATCGACATCCATCAGGTCGATGCTCAGAGCTGATGAAACCTCCACTAAAACAATTCTCGTACGTTGCACATCCTTATAGCTTGCTGGTTTGGCTAGCGAATCGGCTTTTGTATTCTCTTCTCGAGGTATGTGAATGATTGTATTGTGCTCGATATCATTTAGTAGTTCCAGTGTCTTAGTCAAGTAAGGGGAAAGTCTTTCTTCGTTAGTCTGAAATTCCTTCTAGACTTAGCAGACCACAAATTGGGAGTCGCTAAACAAATGCAATGTGTTGACCCTCTGTCCTTTTGCTATCTTGAGCTCCATAATTAATGCCTTATACTCGACTTCATTATTCATTGCCGGGAACTCTAACTTTAGAGCATAGCATATTATTTATTTTTCTGACGCCATGAAAACACTCCTACCTTGGAACTTCATTCATTGTAACCTCCATCTATGTATAACTTCCATTGGGAAACTCAAACCATATCATACTCCTCTTTTCCATCTTGAATGGTGAACTCTGCAATGAAATCAGCCAATGCTTTCCCTTGTATCACCTTTTAGCGATCATATGTAATGTCATATTGGCTCGACTTAATATTCCACTTTATAGTCTCCTCGAGGTCTCGGGTCAATGTAGAACTTTCCTTAATGGCTGATCGGTTAGAACATTTATCAGATGAGCCTGGAAGTAAGGTCATAGCTTTCTCGAGGCAATAAACAAGCAATATGCCAGCTTCTCCAACTTTAGGTTGTTCTTTTCCACTTTCGTAAACTGCTTGCTGATATAATATACAGGCCTTTGGATCTTTGATTCCTCATGTACTAAGGCTACACTTAGTGCGTGAGTGGATATCGCTAAGTAAATGTATAGGTCCTCTCCTTCCAATTACTTCGACAAGATTGCGGTCTCTCAATATGTTTTAATAATTTCTAGAAAGCTTCTTGGCATTCCTTGGTCCAGAAAAACTTTCCTTTTTCCTTCTTAAGGGCATCAAAGAATGGTATACAATTGTCTATCGCATTTGAAATAAATTGACTCGATGCAGCGACTTTCTCATTCAAGCTCTGCATTTCCCTCCCTTTTTTTAGGCAGCAACATCTTTCAGCGCTTAAATCTACTCTGGATTAATTTCATGACCTTTAAGTTCACAATAAATCTTAAAAACTTTCTCGATGCAACTTTGAAAGAACACTTCAATAGGTTGAGCTTCATCACGTACTTCTGAAGTACATCAAACATTTCAGGAAGGTCATTCATGTAATTCATTGATCGTTGAGACTTCACCAGCATATCATCCATATAAACCTTTGTTGTCCAGACGATCTGATCCTCAAACGTCTTATTTACTAATCATTGGTAAGTGATTCTAGTGTTCTTTCAAACCGAATGACATTACTCGATAGGAATACACACCCAAATCCACGATGAAACTCATGTGCTCCAAATCTTAAATGTGCTTTGTTATTTGATTGTAGTAGGAATACGCATCCATGAAGGACACTAGTTTGTATTCAGCTATTGAGCCCACAAGTTGGTCTATTTTTGACAGTGGGAAGTTGTCTTTTTGGCATGCTTTATTCAAGTCTCAATAATTGATGATATGCACCATTTTCCATTTGGCATCTTGACCAACACAGAATTTAATACACATTTAGGGTATAGAACATCGTAGATAAAACCATTTGCCTTCAGCCTATCCACTTCTTCTTTCAACACAGCAAATCGCTTCGGACCTAGAATGCATCTCTTTTGCTTCAAAAGATGGCATTTTGGGTCCATTTTCAATCCATAGCATGATATCTCTAGTGATATTCCATACATATCAAAATTCGTCTACGAAAACACATCCAAGTTTTCTTGGAGAAACCCTACCAATTCCTTTCTCATCCTTATGCTGAGTTGAAATCTGACTTTGATGACCTTAGTAGGATTGTTCACATCGATCGAGACGTTGATTTTCATCTTGTTGATGCTTTGCTCGCATCCTTTAGGTATTTTCGAGGGTCCAAAGGCTTGTAGAACCTACTATGGGACCTGAGCTAGGGCTTAGGTGGTAATTGCTATGCGTTCGTGGTCTTGATGTAGAGAGACTTCTCTGCACCTTTTCCTTTCTCACATCGCTTCACCACTCAGAGCTCAACGGCATATCATTCACGACGTATACTCTGGTTGCCTTGAATAGCTCCAACCCTATTCTTCATTGGGAGTTTCACCATTAGACACCATGAAGCCATCGCTATTATGAAACTGGGAAGGGTCGGTCGGCCAAGAAAAACATTATAAGTAGAGAGCCGATCAACAACCATGAAGGTCTGCATTCGCATAATCTTATGGTCGCCTCCACCCAAAACCACTGGTAGGTCAATACATTTGATAGGCTCCTTTGCTTTTTAGGTACATCCTTGATGCTTGATATACATGGATTTATTTCCTTCAGACTTATCTTCATCCAGTCAAACTTCTTCTTAAAGAGAATGTTAAATGAGCTTCCATAGTCAATCAGAACTCGTACAAAGGTGCTAGCCCTATCATAGCCGTAACCACCATGGGGTCAAGCATCGGCGTTTGCACCTCATCAGCATCTCTATCTCTAAAAAATCATCACTCGTCGTCTTTTGTGCTTTTGTCGATGTTCTGTGACACGGGCATTAATGAAGTCTTATACTGCTCCATCTCATTCTAACTCTTCTCCATTAGGTGAGGTCCTCCAATTATCATTTTAATTACAATCCTACCATCCGGTCGCCTAGGCCACTCTTTGGGCCTACATCGATCCTGCTGTGCATTCTACCCCTAAGGTTTAGCATTCTGCCCGTCATCTTGCAGTTTTTACACATGCGGTTACAACTTCTTTTTACGTCTCATATCTTCAATCACATCTCTTAAATGAAGAAACTCATTGGTATTGTGCTCATGAGTGTTATTGAAGAGACAATACTTCCCCAAAAAATTATTTAGCTTCAGTCACTTCCCTCCAAGGTAGCTTCTTGTAATTCTCAGTTCCTCGCGTGCAATGGTACACATTTTCAACTGTATCATTCAATGGAGTGCAATCATCCATTTTCAAATATATAAAACGCTTTTGGTATCATTTCGTTTACCTCCAATGCCTTGATTTCCCTTTTGTTGATTACTATTATTATTAGTTCCCACGTTCACTACAACGTTGCCGGTTCTTTCATCGTTTTGCTTAATAGCAACATTATTATGCACAACTTTAGTCACCTATCTCCTAGCAGCTTTTCTGATGGCCACATCTACCTCTTTGAAAGGCATAAACTAGGTTGCCATTCGATAGAATTCCTCTATGGTGGGTGGTTGCTTCATCTATAGCCATCTGCCCAAATCCATGTCCAGGTTGCTCCTCTAATTAATGCCATGAATATGATATCCTCCTTTAGATTACTCATTTTAGTAATAACAGTGGTAAATTGAATTAGAAAACCTTTTGGGTCTCTCCGACACCTTGATGAATACTCGATAAGGAAATCACGTCCTTCGATCGAGCGGTTTAGTGTCTGAATGAAATGACTGCCCTACACCGTTGACACCTAATATGTGTGTATAGTGCATTGTAGCGGTGCTCGGTCAATGCAAGGCAATCATCAATGGTTGTAAAGTAAATAAGCCTCACAGAATCTGTCGTATATCTCATAGCGCATCAAATAAAATATAATAGTAAACATCGTAGATATAAAATCGAAGAGACGGTAAATAACTGAATGAATCACAACATTAGAGTATACAGATCTATATAATAAACAACATAAGTAATAGAGTTATACATCAAATTATAACTCATAAAGAATCTCTAAATGGTAAGGCACTAGCAAGCTCCATAGTGTTGTACAATGGAATAACAAATGAGTACATATATTAATACGAGAGAATAGCCTCCTGCTCGCCACCTATCCAGCTCCACATGCTCACCAGACCTAATAGCCCAAATCTACTCATTTAAGAGTAGCCATTGTAATAGGAAGCAAAGCATAAAACCCCAGGTCGGACAATAGTATGGTATGAGCGGTGGAAATTTCAAATACTATAAAGTCAATATACTAGGACAAACAACATGAAAAATCATACCTAACCTGTCCCTGCATCCATAGATTTAGCACATATAAAAGATATACGCTGCTATATGATAGTCATCATTGATGTACTATATGACAAAGTACTAAGGGTGTCTAAATATCTACAATGGTAATATCTACATCATATGACATCCCTAAGTGATAAAAACAATCAAAGCAAACATATCATCCACCATCTGTCCTCACATTCACTCAATTGGTGCATTGGACATATGATACTCGTATAACCCCATCATACAGTCAAGGACTACTCAAAGTCTCGGGTTTTAAGTACTTGGATCCATGCCACTTAGAAGACCGGGAACTAGGTCGCATACTCCATAACAGTCCAGGGTAAATGGATCTAAATATCATGCGATCCAGGGCATACTCTATAACCAAATGGGTATCATCAAACATACCCTTGCTTCACGAGTTCACATCAAAACTAACGAATATATATAGTCCCTTTGCACATGTTATTCATAGTAGAGTTCATCCCGGAACTGTCTCGTCTGAGGTCGCCATAGTTGAAAACTATCCTAGATAGCCATCGTCAGCCATAGAATGTCATCATGCATCTCATAACCTTCCTCCAACATTTCCTTCAATTTGGTTCATCCGCATCCCGAAGTATGGCTATCTATCTTCAAACGGCCATAGCTCAAGCGTACGAACTTCAATCAATTTGAAACTCGAAACATAGTCTTATAGGGCCTTCCTTGTCACCCCATATCAATAACACTTAGTTTGGAATAATACTCATGGACATGTACCGATCCATGGCCACTGGCCCATCACATTATATCTTCAAACGACAATAACTTAAGTGTATGAACTCCAATTGACGTAAAACTTTGAATGTAGGCTTATGGGGCTTTCTTGCTCACCTCATATCGAAAGCACCGAGTTTAAGATAAACTTTATGAATAGATACCGATCCATGGCCACTGATCCATTACTTTACATCTTTAAAAGACAACACCTTGAATGTATGAACTCCAATTGATTTGAAACATGGAATGTAAGCTTATGGGGCCTTCCTTGTCACCTTATATTGATAGCATCAAGTTTGGATAAATTTTATGGATTGATATCGATCCATGGCCACTGATCCATTACTTTACATCTTCAAAAGACAACAACTTGAATGTATGAACTCCAATTGACTTGAAACATGGAATGTAGGCTTATGGGGCCTTCCGTGTCACCCCATATCGATAGCACCGAGTTTAGAATAAACTTTATGGATAGGTACCGATCCATCACTTTACATCTTCAAATGCCACAACCTGAGTCTACGAACTCCAATGACTTGAAACTTAGAATGTAGGCTTATGAGGCCTTCCTTGTCACCCTATATCGATAGCACCAAGTTTGGGATAAACTTTATGGATAGGTACCAATCCATGACTACCAAACCATCCCCATTGATCCATGGCCATTGAACCATCACTACCGGTCCACACTTTACACATGAGCTTCAGCACACCACCCCATATTGCACCATCTATCGCGCTTTAATTGGGTCAATCTCCATGGATCGATATGATCCATGGGTATCGATTACAAACTTAGCCAAATTCATGTGGGTTTGGCTTCACTTTATTCTCACTATTTTTCTTTGTCCAATCCATTGTGTCCTGATTCCATGTTTAAAGCTACTCCACTGATCCATGCCCTTGATATTCTTCTGATCCATGCTATGGATCCCCACCGATCCATGCTAACTTATGCTTTGAATGCTCATATCTTGACCATACAAACTCTAAATGTCTTGATACTTGGTGTACAACCTTATGAAGCCTTCCCTTTTGCCCCACAATGATAGCACCAAGTTTGGGATAAAATTTATGGATAGGTACTGATCCATAGTGATCGTTATCGATCCATAGCTTCTTCCTAACTAAGTCGCCATTCGATTAGCATTTTCAAGCATGAAAACATCAAACAATCATACATACTTCGTATGAAAGCATTAACAATAGTCAAACATCCAAATATATCATTTTGAAGAGATCTAAATCTAAGGTGAAGGTTAGGGATCCATAAGAACATGGTTAGGGATCCATAGGAACAGGCTTTTACAAAACAAGTCAAATCATCTAAAATTCACATATACGATGTAATATGGTCTAAAAACATTTTTGTATTTTTAAATAACTTTTAAAACATCATTTTGGGTGTAAAATGGCATAATTAGTAAGTGAGACATCCAATCATTGACCTTAATCTAAAGCAAATCCTAAATCCTCAAATGAACAGTAGAAGGCATAAAATCAAAGGCTCTTCCAATAGCAAATCTCTAATCCTAAGTGCTAATTGCGCTAGTCTCCTCTTAATGATGTAATATGGCTAATTAAATAGGTTTGAGGGTTGTTTTTTTTGGGTAAATGAAGGTTAATGAAGGCTTCTAACTATTTTTGAGTGTTGTGAAATGATGGGGATGAGGTCCCATCAGCCTCTACTTAACCCCCAAAACCATAATGGTTCATAGGCCTTAGCATTAACGACCCAGTTTATCCACCTAAGCTGCTCAAAATCAAAGAAAACTTCAAATGGCCATAATTCAAAATGGTAAGTCCTTTTTCTTAACCATTGGGAAATCATCATCCGGATTTAATGGTAGCTGTTTCAGACCCTAATTTGACTCCTATCAAAAGTTATATTTTATACAAGATTTACAAGGTCAAAATGGTCATATGGAATTCGCCAAAAATCATGGATGTGGGAAGTGGCCCTAGAGTTATTTCCCAAAATATTAGAACCGTAAGACCTCATATGAAAATAATTCAAACATTCTATGATCCTTCAATACATAGAATACGGATCGTTACAACTCCCCCCCCCAATGGAATTTCACCCCTGAAATTTTATAATCAAGTCAATAGGGTCATTCTGCATGCCTAACAATCACATACAAGCATAGGCAACCATCACACATCAAACATGCATACATAGCAATGAGTGAAAATGAAAATATATAAGTCTATCCAAACATGCAGGATACTAAACTATCCTATATGATACCGAAAGTGAAAATAAATGCAATAAATAAAAGTCTCACTTTGCCCTTACCATCACCAAGGTATCACATTATCACCATAATGCTTCTTTATCCCAACCACCGCCAAGGTCTCGCTCCACTCGATCATCCTCGAAGCCTCGATCCACTATGACCTTCTCCAAGTCCCTCTTCATCTTGGCCTTCTCAAGGCACCCTCGAAGTCATACCCTAGTATGACCATTTTTGGGGTCTCACACCATCATGGTCATTCCCGGAGTCTCACCCCACTATGACTGTCTCAAAGTCCCTCTCCATCTTGGCCTTCTTAAGGCACCCCCAAAGTCTCACTTCGGTATGACCATTTTCGAAGTCTCACCCCATCATGATCATTTCCGAAGTCTCACCTCATCATGATCATTCCCAAAGTCTCACCCCGCTGACTGTCTTAAATTATCTCTTGGATACATGATAACTCACTTGACAACCTCTCAGGTCAGTGGCATCTCATGCCATAATTAGATTCGACGTTCTTTCGGTTACCTATCTCATAGATATTAACCTCTTAGGACAAGCCATGCCGTCTCACAATCCATATTACACATGTGAACGTCCTTACATACCCCTACCCCTAGGAATAACCATCGTACCAAGAGTTAAACTATGAGCCTTTTAGTTTAATTTTTTTGCTTATTTGGGTAATAAGGAAAAAAAAATATAAACGAAATTGGTGGCAAATTTGTTAGAAGCTGCACTGGTTTCACATTTTGAATTAGGAGTAGAAATATATTTTATGGTTTTGTATAATAAATGTAAAATTTTCATTAAAGTAAATTTCTAAATTTTCTACAGTATATTGTTTGCAAAGAGTAATTTTTTCTACCTTGGTTAGAAAATAGAGGAATATAATCTATACCATGGTCGAGAAACTCCACAGCATTTTAGTTCTCTTTCTTTGCCTTCTAATTTATTTATCTATTGGTTATTTTACTTGAAATTTTCTTCATAATAAGCTCAAAATGGATCTACAGTAACTTATCTACCTCTTTCGAACGATGCAGTGATCAATGTGTGAACTGAAATTGTTTTTGACAGAATAAATGAATTAGATTTTACATCCTAGTTGTCTGTATTCATAACAATTTATGTTTCCTTTGATATAGATCATATATTAAAACTTATTATGCCAAATAGATATAGCACTATAATTTTCGAAGTGTATTTGCCACAAATTTTGAAATTATTTTTGGTGGATTTAAATTTTAATAATTTCTTCGTGCTTAGTACTGAAATAAGGAAATCAACAATTTACTGTGTGCATGCGTAAAGATGACGAAATTACATTTTTGATTGGTGTTGATTAATTTAACTGTTACTATTTCGAACATTGATAAATATGTGTGTAAAATATATGTTAGGTCGTATCGCCCATTACTATTGTTGGTAGATTAATGGAAAAAATGATTAATAATTTTATGTGTCTTAATCTGTCAGTTTCTTTTTTTTGTATTTAGGGGTGAAATAGCAACACATAATAAAACTATTATTGTCCAAAAGTTGGAAGTTTTTAATTTCTAACCAATCGATGAGGTTTTTCAGTCCATGGACTATGGCTGAAAACCTTTACCCAATAGTTTGTGAAAATAGCAAGATATATTTTCAAGGAAGGCTAAAATGTGGGAGAATATGATAAAAATAATTCACCTCATTTTCTGTGGGATCAAATTATATATGTATGTAGTGTATTTACTTTATATCAACAAAAGCTACATAATCAACATAATGACATAATCGTCCGCGGATGCGGCGCAGTGGAAAGGAGGCTTGGGCTCTAGTAAACAGACTCAGGTTCGATTTCTACCATACGCTTCTTTATCCTATAAAAATTTACCCTGGAGTATGGGGACTTGGATCGGTAGACGGATTTACTGTACCTTCCTCAGAAGTTTACCGGCACGCCGGGTTCTCCTGGATTTAAAAAAAAATCCATAATAACATAACGTTTATTATCAACTTAATGACTCAATGCATAAGTGTATGGCTTACCCCTCCTTTAGGGTATATCTCATATGTGTTTTAAAAGCTATATATTTCATACCTCTTTATTTGAATCATCCAACACAATAACTCCATAAAATGGCCTTACACTAAACCACTTGAATAAAAGTACGGTCTTTTACTGCAAAGTATTGGTTGCTAAAAGATTGTTACTCTTTTGTGACGTTAAATAGCATGACCAAGCAATAAATGATCATGCATAACAAATTGATCTTGCTCTAGAAAAATATAGTTCTAGTATTTACTACAGTTGGACGTAAAATCTACATCAACGATTTTCAAATTTAGATTTGCAGTTGCTTTATCTGTATAAATTTCAATTCTGAAAATAGACCAATGATGGCTTGGGCTATGCATATATCATTACTGGTCATTATTCATTATTCAAAATATAGGCTTTTCCTATTTTTTCCAATCATTTTGCATAGGCCATTGACATCAATGGTTGTTTCTTCTAATCCAGTGATTTTGCAATATAAATTTTTTGCTTGTTATTGCAGATGAAGTTTGATTTTTGGGTATGATTCTGTAATATATTTGGCATTTTTCCACTGATTACCACTTTGCAAAAGGAAAGCTTAATCAAATATTCAAATTTCTCCTTCATCCTTGCTGCATAATTTTTTTTTCAGATTCTTTTGGCAAGTATCATAGCTGCTATTTGCTGATTGCTGCAAACCGAGAAATACTAAATTATAGACATGAGAGACTTCAACAAAAGAATATAATGAATGTGTGGAATTAATAAGTCTTTAAATAGTACCATGTATGTTAACTTATATACACCATGTACATATTTGTGAGATGATTTAGTTGTTCGCAGTGAATTTATTATTGGGGTTGGGTCCCTTCCTATGTGGAAAAACCCATATTGATATGGTGCAAATGGTTGCTTTAAATAGGTGGCTTAGGTGATTTTTTTTGGTGAATGGACATCTTTTGGTGAATGGACATGTGTCTTGTTGGTGGCTATATATATCTATGTTTTGGGGTATCCAGAAGGTACAACTATCACACAAACTGCACATCCTTTCTCTTCCGCTACACTTCCTTTTGACAGTATTATTCACCATTTGTTTTGGCCAAAGTTTGCCATCTTCTCCGTCCATGTTGTGCGAGATGTTACAGCATTTCTGAGCTATGTTTGCTGGTGATATTTTTCACTTTTCTCGCCTTTCTTATGCTGTCATTGCTAGTTTTTGTTGGGTAATGTGTGTATCCACTTTGTGGTTTGCGTCTAGATTCTTGTATCACCCTATTTTCATAGTAAGAGAGGTTTGGGTGGACTCCAACGTCGGTCTTGTGGTTTTTACTCTTCACATCGAAGAGGTTTTCCACATTAAAAATTTTGTGTGTGTTCTTGCTCCATTATTATCTCTTGTTCAGTTGTTAATCTGCGTTAATCATTGGTGATTGTGGTGCATATTGCTAAAAATATATTACTTGTGGTGTTTAATTGTTTGCCTATATTTTCCCCAACAAACTGGTATCAGAGCAAGGTTCGTTAATTAGTAATATCCCCTGATGGATTCTAGTAATATCAACACTAGTAGAATGATTAGTTTGAATGGATCTAACTATCATATTTGGAAGAGAAAAATGAGAGACTTGTTGTATGTTAAAAGTTGGCATTTAGCTGTGTTTAGTGAGGAAAAACCAGAAGGTAAAACTGATGATCAGTGGCTATTTGAACATGAACAGGTGTGTGGATTCATTCGTCAGTGGGTTGATGATAATATTTTGAATCGTATAAATGATGATGTTCATGCTAGGTCATTATGGCAAAAAATTGGAATCCCTTTATGCTAATAAGTCTGGAAACAATAAATTATACCTAATCAAACAATTGATGGGTTTGAAGTACATTTCAAGCAAGTCATTTTCAGATCATTTGAATGATTTTCATGGCATTATTCAGCAACTATCTGCTATGGAAATAAAGTTTGATGATGAAATTCAAGGACTTTTGTTACTTGGCACTCTTCCAGATTCATGGGACACTTTCAGAATGACACTTTGCAACTCAGCACCAAATGGCAAAGTTACATTGGATATTGCCAAAGTTGGAATTTTGAATGAGGAGATGAGAAAGAAATCTCATGGCGTGTCTACTTCATCCAACGAAGCATATGTTGATGAAAACAGAGGAAGAAGCAAAAGTAAAGCTCCAGTTTCCAGAGACAAAAGCAGAAGCAAATCTAGTGGAAGATACACAAATATGAAGTGCCATTATTGTGATAAATCAGGTCACATTAAGAAATATTGCTACAAGTGGAAAAGAGACAACAAGGGCGGTAACGGCATGCAAGATAAGAAGCAAGATCAAAAAGATTGTAGTAATGATGATCGAGCTGCTACTGCAACTGATGGTGATCTTATCATTGTACATGATGAGAGCTGTGTAAATCTTGCTAAATATGAGTTGTGTTGGGTTATTGACAGTGGAGCATCACTACATGTGACAACACGGAAAGAATTTTTCACATCTTATACACCTGGTAACTTTGGAGTGTTGAAGATGGGTAATGATGGCGTGGCTCAGGTTGTGGGCATTGGAGATGTATGTCTGGTGACCGACATTGGAGCAAGGTTAATACTTAGAAATGTTAGACATGTTCCAGAAATTCGATTACACTTGATCTCCACTGGAAAACTCGATGATGATGGCTACTGCAATACTTTTCATTGCGGTCAATGGAAGCTTACTGAAGGAAACATGGTGCTAGCTCATAGAAAGAAGCACACAAGCCTGTACTTGCTGCAAGCCTCGATTCCCACTGATTCTGTAAATGTGGAAAATGATGATCCTGCAAAATTATGGCATAGAAGACTTGGCCATATAAGTGAAAAGGGGCTAAGTTGTTTAAAGAAGAAAAATGCACTACCTGATTTAAAGTGCGTAAATTTGGACAAATGTTCACACTGTTTTGCAGGAAAGCAGAATCGGGTCTCCTTTAAAAGACATTCTCCTTCAAGAAAATCAGGTTTGCTTGATCTTGTTCATTCTGATGTTTGTGGTCCATTTAAAGTCAAAACTTTCAGTGGTGCACTTTACTTTGTTACCTTTATTGATAACCGTTCAAGAAAGTTATGGGTGTATGCTTTAAAAACAAAAGATCAGGTACTTGATGTTTTTAAGCGGTTTCCGGCCCTGGTTGAAAGACAATATGGTAAAAAGCTAAAGTGTTTACGTTCTGAAAATGGTGGTGAGTACATCGGGCCACTTGATGAATATTGTAAGGCACAAGGTATTCGGCATCAGTTTACACCAAAGAAGACTCCACAGCTGAATGGTGTAGCAGAGAGAATGAATAGGACTCTGTTAGAGAGAATGAGGTGCATGCTTTCAGAGGCAAAGTTGCCAAAACTCTTTTGGGGTGAGGCTTTGTTTACGACTACACATGTGATTAATTTATATCCTTGTGTTTCTTTGAATGGTGATGTTGCAGATAAGGTTTGGTCTGACAAAGAGGTTTCTTACAGTCATTTACGTGTCTTTGGGTGCAAGGCATTTGTGCATGTGCCAAATGATGAAAGATCGAAGCTGGATTCCAAGACTCGCTAATGCATCTTTGTGGGCTATGGTCTTGACAAGTTTGGCTACAGGTTTTATGACCCTGTAGAGAAGAAATTGATTCGAAGCAAGGATGTAGAATTCGTTGAAGATCAAACAATTGAAGATATTTAGAAATCACAAGCAACTGCATCTCATAGTGGCTATGATCTGGTTGATTTAGATTTCCCTCCTTTGACTCCTGCACCAACTCCAACTGAGCAAGTGCATGAAAATGACAATGAAGGTTATGTACCTGAGGTTGATGATCCCCATAAAGAAGATGCTGAAATTGATCATCATGCTTCTCTTGAAACCGAAACAAATTCTGTAAGACGATCTACCAGGGATCGATTTCCTTCCACGAGGTATCCTTCTTCTGAGTTGTTCTCTTAACCGACGGAGGAGAACCTGAGACCTTCAAGGAAGCTATAGACAGCGATGATGAGCAACTTTGGATGGATGCAATGAAAGAAGAAATGAAATCGTTGCATGATAACAACACTTTTGATCTTGTGCAACTACCGAAGGGAAAGAAGGCTTTGAAAAATCGTTGGGTTTACAAGCTGAAACAAGATGAGAATGCAAAGACGCTGCGGTACAAAGCGAGACTTGTTGTAAAATGATGTAACCAAAGGAAGGGAACAGACTTTGAAGAGATATTTTCACCTGTTGTCAAAATGTCTTCCATTAGAGTTGTTTTGGGTCTTGCTGCTAGTTTAAATTTAGAAGTAGAGCAGTTGGATGTGAAGACCGCTTTTATTCATGGTGACCTTGAAGAAGACATTTACATGGAACAACATGAGGGCTTTGAAGTTAAAGGGAAGGAAGAACATGTATGCAAATTGAAAAAAAGCTTGTATGGTCTAAAACAAGCTCCAAGATTTTGGTATCGCAATTTGACTCTTTTATGGGGGAGCAAGGCTACAAAAAGACATATAATGATCATTGTGTTTTCTTGAAGAAATTTGCTAACGATGATTTTATCATCTTGCTACTTTTTGTTGATGACATGCTTATTGTAGGGAAAAATACAGATCGGATTGCTAGTTTGAAGCAACAGTTGAGCAAGACATTCTCCATGAAGGAACTTAGGCAGGCAAAGAATATTTTAGGAATGAGGATCATTCGCGATCGCAAGGCTCGAAAATTATGGCTGTCACAGGAAGCATATATTGAAAGGGTGCTTAAAAGGTTCAATATGGAGAAAGCAACGTCTGTAAGTACTCCACTTGCTATGCATTTTAAGTTGAGTTCTCAACAATGTCCATCAACATCACAAGAGAAGGAAAAGATGATGCATGTACCGTATGCCTCCGCCGTAGGCAGTTTGATGTATGCAATGGTTTGTACTCGTCCCGATATAGCTCATGTTGTAGGTTTGGTTAGTAGATTTCTTTCTAATCCAGGAAAAGAGCATTGGAATGCTGTGAAGTGGATTATGAGATAATTACAGGGTACTGCTGATATGAAGCTTTGTTTTGGGAGTGACAAGTCTTGTCTCGTTGGTTATTCAGATTCTGATATAGCAGGTGATATTGACTCGAGAAAATCTACTTTGGGTTATTTGATCACTTTTGTAGGGGGAGCGGTGTCTTGGCAATCTAGGCTACAAAAATGTGTGGCGTTGTCTACTACTGAGTCGGAGTTTATTGCGGCTACAGAGGCATGTAAGGAATTGTTGTGGATGAAGCGGTTTGTTCATCAGCTTGGATTTACACAAAAGGGGTATGTGTTGTATTGTGACTGTCAAAGTGCAATTCATCTTACTAAGAATTCCACTTTCAAGTCAAAGCATATTGATGTGAGATATTATTGGATAAGCAATGTTCTTGATGATAAGCTAACTGAGATAGAGAAAATTCATACCGATGATAATGGTGCCGATATGATGACTAAAGCTTTGCCAAAAGACAAATTTGAGACTTGTCGTTCAATTGCCGGAATGACAACCACCTCCACATAGTTGGGAGGGGGAGGTTTGTTGGGGTTGGGTCCCTTCCTATGTGGAAAAACCCATATTGATATGGTGCAAATGGTTGCTTTGAATAGGTGGCTTAGGTGATTTTTTTTTGTGAATGGACATCTTTTGGTGAATGGACATGTGTCTTGTTGGTGGCTATATATATCTATGTTTGGGGGATCCAGAAGGTACAACTATCACACACAACTGCACATCCTTTCTCTTCCACTACACTTCCTTTTGACAGTATTATTCACTATTTGTTTTGGTCAAAGTTTGCCATCTTCTCCGGCCATGTTGTGCGAGATGTTACAGCATTTCTGAGCTATGTTTGCTGGTGATATTTTTCACTTTTCTCGCCTTTCTTATGCTGTCATTGCTAATTTTTGTTGGATAATGTGTGTATCCACTTTGTGATTTGCGTCTAGATTCTTGTATCACCCTATTTTCTTAGTAAGAGAAGTTTGGGTGGACTCCAACATCGGTCTCGGGGTTTTTACTCTTCACATCGAAGAGTTTTCCACGTTAAAAATTTTGTGTGTGTTCTTGCTCCATTATTATCTCTTGTTCAGTTGTTAATCTGCATTAATCATTGGTGATTGCGGTGCATATTGCTAAAAATATATTACTTGTGGTGTTTAGTTGTTTGCCTATATTTTCCCCAACATTTATACTTGTTGTAATGAAGGGGACTGAATCTATTTCCTATGGGCTTTGTCTATATATATTTTCCATTTATTTTAGTGTACTCAAAAAATTCATTTTGAGCGATATCTTAAAAGTGTGGCAGATATTGCTTTTGTTGTTTGATTTTTTTTCTTTGCTTCGCAGTTGTTTTCACAACTTTTAAACAATGTAATTTCTAATACTCTGATTTTAATCTATTTAAACTTATCTCTGCTTTTCATAAACTGTATCTTGCAATTTTGTATTTCAGGCTGTTTGTATGAATTTTTTCCTACAAATTATTTTATACTATTTACAGTTATTACCTCCACCTACCAAAAACGTAGTGCAACAGCTTCACAAAGTGACCGGAATCACAAGTGTTTCAGCCTATCAACATGTGCAACAACTTATTTCAGCCTATTTCCACTTCTTTCATCTACACTTGCACTTCAACTGACTGCTAATTGTATGAATTTCTCATTTTAGACATGATACATATTTACATCCAGTGGCGGAGCCAGATTTCAAGGCTGAGGTGGACACTTTACAATTTACAATAAAAAGAAAGTCTGAAAATTCTATTTTTTTCATTAAGATTCTACAGTACTGAGAAAAATTGTTCAAAATGGAAAATAAAATAATGAGAGATGACTATTAAAAACTTCTATTATATAACCATTTAAATATAATTCAGCTTACAACTAAATCACCGGTTTCAAAATAAACAAGTTGTTTCAAAAATTAATGCAAAAGACCTTTAAATAATATTTCAATTCCATTGTAAGAAGCAGTTGACACAACACATTTCACATCACAGTCATCCTCTCAGCTCCTTTCTTAATCTCTCTTTTCTTCAAAAATAGTTAAATTTGATAAAATAATCTGATCTTATATTCTTTGTTTTCTCTGCAAATTCTGGAGTGGTCATTTGCCCTCCCCAGCAACTATGTAGCTCCGACCCTGTTTGCATCCATACCCACATCCATACCCACATGTGCTGTTTTACTATGACTTCGAAATTCTGAAATTATTTCATCTACCCAATTGTTTCATCTACCCAATTGTGAAGCACGGGTTCACGCCAATACTTCTTCCAAGATTGTGAGCGATTTACTTATTTGAAATTAATTTGCTCATTAGTCATGACATGGAGCTGGATTGTTTGGGGCAACTCTTATTTGAAACGCTTTTCATCATTTACGGATTTTTTATTTTAAAGGGTATCTGATGCATCATCTACAATGATACAATACGGGCACTGTAGTGAGTGTTCTGTAAACTGAATCGTCCGAACTGCTGCAATGCAGGCAAAATCATTCACAATCCCGTATAATAATAGACCAATTGTGTTGTATTCTCCTGCACATGATAAGCAACCCATAAAGCATAGCTGATGCTGTTATCAATACACCGGAAGACATACTGCTGATATTATGATATCCATGAACATAATTGATGGAAATGAGAACTTAACTAATGTACTTATGTGAACAAGACAATATGCCGATTTCATTTTCAATTGATAGATAAACAATATTACAACCAAGTACATTTCACTAAATACATAAACAACCAATGTTACTCTAATACCCCACCGTGAAATTTCAAAAATATTCTTAGCAACATTAGCTTTAATCCATACCAAGCAAAGCATAAGGCCTCTTCTTAAACGTGTAAACATTTCCTGGTGTTTCAGTTGATGTGAGGCAGCTATCCACCGAACATTCAGTAATCTGTGGCAAGCAAGAAATGTTCATCTCCGCTAAGTACTGCATTTTGATATTTTCACTTGGAAATTTGGTGCATTCTGATTCTAATACTGGAAGAGTTGAAAGATCATCGGTTGTTCCAAAATTAGGGCATATGAGAATATTGCATGCTTTTTCCAGAATAGATTGCAGATACTTGTCTTGTGCTTCAATTCTAACCTGGACATGCCTTTGCACCTTTTCAAAATGAACACAGAATCTATGTTATATATCATTCATGTGTATAAATAAATACTCATGTATATGATGTATTTAGCGAGTCATGAAAGCAAGAACCTCTAGCTGTTCATGAAGCTTCCTCTGAAGCTCCATTTGGACTCTCATTGCCTCATTGTACCCACTACCAATATAAAAAAAATGCAAATAATAAAATCAAATATATGATTGTACATATAAATAGAGGTTGAAAGCAATCATACTCGTTCTGTTCCTGGGTTATTACAGTTGAAGAAGGCTTAGACGGTTTAGGCTCCTTGCGCTCATTATCAGCACCAGAAACTGTACCTAATAGAAGAATTCATAAAAGAAGCGTACCAAAATATAATTGTAAAATTTTGCAGTTGTAGTGAAATATTCAAGTAACCAATAACAAATAGAGAGGCAAAAATGAACTACCATCATTAGAATTGTCAAGAAACTCCTTGCATGATTGCTTCCCTAATCTATATTTCTGCATATTGATCAAACACAGATGTTATAAAACTATGATTAGAATATGGCAAAAACAGAAACTATTACTCTCTTTTTATAAATGGTCATAAGTAATTTAAGTCTTCACATCGACAAACATACAAGCTCCGGAAGTTAACAAGCAAGAATTATCGATGAATTACCACAACTTGTATATTCTAAGATTTTTGCTACTTAGATGTACAGTTCATAGTTTTAATTTCCAGTTCACATAGAGTGAATATAATACATTTTTTTAGAAAAATAAAGCCACGTGACCACTTGGTTAAGAAATTTACCTGAAGATGACTCTTCAAATGGAAAAGGGTAAGACCCCTTATATTCATTATTTTAAGTAAGCTTTTTGGTGTTGCTTCTGCAAAAGAAATGCAATAAAGTAAATACAAAATACAGACGGTATTTACTCTTTAGTACCTCATTCTTAGTGTTTCCGGAAATGTACACTATATTACACACTAATATCATATAATGAAACTGAGACATATTTTTAGGTACACACAGTATTATGTCCTGGTTATTGTAATCTATTTCTACCTCACTAAAGATAATGCAGTCAGAGGCTAAGTATAATGGCTCCTGTTCCAGTCATAAGAATGAAAATATATAACTGTTAAACAATTACACATCATGTACCTCAATAAACTATTTTAGTCGGCATCAGACATCAGCCCATTTGTGAAGCTAAGCATTATTATAATTCAAATTTAACAAACTGACAAAGAATATGATTCAATGAAGTATACTATTCATGTTCATCCCATCCTCAAATAAGAATAATTATGTTAAGAAGTTATCAGTGGACACGACCAAAAAAGATGACTTGCTCATACCAACTCTCTTACACAAGTGGCTTTTAATACACAGGCAGACATATACAAAAATATTTTCTCAAGCAGCAACAGATTAATTCTACTATATAACAAGGGAAACATATGTCACTGATATATTAAATAAATTTTTGCAATCATAACTATGTATTGTTATACTAATGAAAATGATGACCCTAGTATAATTGTTCATAATTAGTATGTCCAAGTCATGTTTTTATATAAATTTGTCCAAATCATTTATCATACAAGTTTGTCCAAATAATGAGTCAAATCTGCCATAAGCATGTATTACAAATTCTTGCAATCAAGAGCACAATGAGCTCAATTTGTCCAACTCACTCATCTTAAACCAACTAACTATCAATAAGTCTTTTATAGCTTATTGTTATTATCCATTTTAGCGTGTCCTACATTAGAAGAATAATAATAAACAGTTTGGTAATATTTGTTTGATGCTGATCAGAAGCCATCCTTTATTGACCAAACTCAAATAGTTAGAGATGCGACCAAGATTTATGACCAAGTAAATCATATGCTTGCGTAAGCAAATGATGAATGTTATCAAAATGACTTGTTTTGACAGCACTATCTAAAATACTTAACATTGAATAGTAATAAAATGTCCACTTATCTTTAACTGTATCGCTGTTTCAATGATTTTTGACGTAATGTGAGTATCACAGCCTATTTGCTCAAATTTGCCACCATGAGTATCACTGGGATTCATTAAATTACTCTGGAAGTCCTAAGTCCTAGATTAAGACCCTGTATATCTATGAATTTCATACATGAAACTCAACATTTCAGTGTTCTGCTTCTGTAATATATGAAATGCTCAAAGTCAGTGCATATTATTTTCTATTGGTTTGTTTATACAAAAATGATGTGTGTGCAATAAGTTTTTATTGGTTTGTTTATCCAAAAAAAATTGTTTTCGAAAAGAAAAATATTTCAGTTTTAGCTTTATAGTAGAATCTGTGTCCCAGAGTTTTTGGATTTTGGATAATAAACATTTTTTTCTGTTACCTCTTCGAAACATACTTTTTCTTTTTTGAACTTAAGAAGCCTAAAAGAAATATTAAGCCAAAAGTGACTCAAATTATGCTGATATTGCAGATAATTATTTGTTTTCATTTAAATTCAGTGGATAATAAACATTTTTTTCTGTTACCTCTTCGAAACATACTTTTTCTTTTTTGAGCTTAAGAAGCCTTAAAGAAATATTAAGCCAAAAGTGACTCAAATTATGCTGATATTGCAGACAATTATTTGTTTTCATTTAAATTCAGTGGATAATAAACATTTTTTTTCTGTTACCTCTTCGAAACATACTTTTTCTTTTCTGAACTTAAGAGGCCTTAAAGAAATATTAAGCCAAAAGTGACTCAAATTATGCTGATATTGCAGACAACTATTTGTTTTCATTTAAATTCAGTGGCTAGTTTAGACAGAAATGTTTTAAACTAAACATAATCAGAAGATACATACATATTATTCCAATTTAACATCCCCGAAACAGTCTACATTCTTCCATAACAGCATATAAATTATCAATAATCAAACGAGCACGAACCATGAATAAAATAAATAAATAAATTGGTATCTGGAAATTCAACAAAAACCAAAAATAAAGTTAAGAAAATCTCACTATCAGGTCCACCGAGCTGAGTTACTGCATCAACAAATCTTTCATGGAGCTCAGTGGTCC
The DNA here is from genome assembly GCA_030765085.1 of Allium cepa. NCBI lineage: Eukaryota > Viridiplantae > Streptophyta > Magnoliopsida > Asparagales > Amaryllidaceae > Allium > Allium cepa. The sequence continues at coordinate 394,164,155 of CM060938.1, read as the reverse complement.
ATCTCAATCTCGGCTTTGGATCATTAGTCAGTACAAGCCTCTCATCGATCTCAGCTTCATTGAATTCGTACATTTTCTTCAAAAAGGATATCAACTTTCAAACAATTAGAGAAAAATACGAAATTGATAGTCTTCTTCCTCTAATATCGTCTGTTTTTTATAGTAAAGAATGGATTTTTAAGGGTTTGGTTTGGGTTTAGGTACACTCACTGTTTTGTAGTTTAGTTTTTAGTGGAGGTGAAGTTACCGACGAGGTGAACGTAACCGATAAACCCGTATAATTTTGGAATAATTTTTGGTACTTGTTCATAGTTTATGAGGGAGGGAAAGGGGGTATAATTGGAAACAAAGAAAAGGACAGGAACTAAAGACAAATATATTTGTCAGGTAAGAAGGTACTTCTTCATGAATGTTTATCATGAAAAGGAACACGACGACTGAAATTCGTATTTTAAGTTGTTATTTTGACTGGATTAATATGAGGTAAATGGACTTCAAAGCTTAATCTGTTCTGAAGTAATTCGTGTCATTTAATCCTATTTTAGAATCTATTAAAACTATCATTTTTATAGCATCTTTTTTCATCAGCCTCTTGAATGTAAAATTGCAAATTACAAGGGTGCATTTCTGAACAAGGCGTTTGTAACAAAAAATAATCACCTGGTACCATTTTTTCAATGTTTTGATGGATCACTTGAATTTCCACTATATATATTTATAATATTTTTATTTGCCAAACGAAGCTTAGCTAACGTTTTATTTGAAAATGAGTTTCACGTTTTGCCTTTTCAATGAAGGATAAAAGAGATGGAAGAAAGTGGCTTCGATATTTTCCATTAAAAAAAACGATAGAACATCATTTTCAATTTTATATATTAAAACCATTTTCTAAAGCGATCGGATTTTACCCCTTTTGCTTTTCCGTGCAATATGAAGTACACGTTGAACACGTAAAACAAAACAACTTGATTTCAAACCAAATTTATTATTTTGGTTTCAAACAAAACAACTGTTTAGATCAATGGATATCTTTGTTGCAATTTTGTTTGACATTGGGTTAGGATGTACGATTTTATTTATTCATCAATATTTTTATTATTTTACTTTTTAATCAATATTATTTATTTATTATAAAGCACATATAATTTTAAGTAAAGGACGATAAAAGGATAATGCATAAGTAGTTAACAAAATCAATCCTTGTCTCCTTGTGGTATTCCGCAAAGAGGACACATACACAATATATATAAACATTTCATCACTCTCATAGTCCACTACTAACACATAGTCAAAGCTCCCCTTGATCGACAAACGCTAATCAACATTACCCATCTCTTACGATGCTAGTCTCGATTGGCATAAAAGTTCAATGACTTCCTCAAATCATGAGGTATTTAAAGTCAATTTTGCAAGAACAAAAGCGAAAGCACTAGAAGTTGATGGAGTAACGACAAGAGTAGAAGCACAGCAACATCATGATCCGTAATTGAACACTAGTTGAGCTGTCTAGGATGGTCGAGTATTAGTAATTGTTGCACTTTACTACACGACTCTAGAGTAAATGAAATATCAATGAAGTCTTCAATGGTTGTATGAATCCAGCCCCAACATAGCTTCATTAGTGCTCTGACCTACATTAACTGTTTATGCACGGGTTATTATGGAAAATTTCACTAGAAAAAAATATTTTGCACAAGATCATAACTTGTGTTATAAGGAATAATATCTTTATCACAATAATTCACATATACATGTATGTTTGTGTGTTTGACACCAAAATTCAACATGAAATCAATCCAAAGAAATATTTGTTGGAAGTCTTATCTGGTAAGTTTGTAGGATGGGTTGTTAGTAGGAGCAGAATTAAAGCAAATTAAGCGAAGATATACACCATCAGAAAAATACAAGCATGGATGACACCAAAGCAAGTCTAAAATGTAAACGGAATGATAGTCGTGGTTCATATCAAAGGGAAGAGACAAATTCATACCCTTCTTTAACCTGGTTAAAATGAAGAAAGAATCCAAATGGACACTCGAGCGCACAACGACATTTAGGGATCTTAAGAAAACTTGGTCAATCCCACCCCGTTCCCCCTAGTCTTATCAAACTTGCAACCAAGGAGGAATATTTCTTGTATTTAGTAGTAAAAGAGCATACGATCAATTCTTCTCTTAAGCGGAAAGATTAGAAAGTTTACAGAATTATTTATTATGCGAGTAAAAAGTGGACAAAGCCGGACATCTAGTATAACAAACTAGAAAGCTAGCATATAGCCTATTACTAGATGCCCTGTGGTTTACATTATATTTTCAAGTACACCCAATGAAAGTTCTTGCCAATCAACCTCTAAAGTAAACTTTGAGAAAGCCAAAGACCTTACGAAGACTGCTGAAGTGGATTGTAGAACACAATCAACATCACATCATTTATCATCTTAGATCAACCATCAATGGCCATGCTCTGGTCGACTTTATTATGGAAAAGACCTGATGACAGAATGCCAACCTTTAACTAGAATGTCAACTATATGTGGATGGACCTCCGACGAGCTAGGGGTAGGAGCCGAATGGTTCTAGTTAAACTCAATAGGCATGAAGTTTGCTTGTTCTCTCATTTGCAGTTCCAAACTTCTAACAACAAAGCAGAATACGAAGCCTTGTTAGTCAAGTTAAGAGTTCATCCATAATTGAAGATAACAACAATCGGAATATATAGCGATTCTATATTAGTGGTGTATAAAATTAATGGATGCTTCCAAGTTCGAGGATCAAAGTTCATAACCTAATATCTATGTTCAGGGATATATTAAGATAGTTTGAGAAGTTCACCTTAGAGTAAATACCTAGGGAGAAAATTTTCAAGGTCGGTGCACTGGCCAAGATAGAAAGCCATTTGATAATGAAGTAGGTAACCTAATCCCTCTAGAAATCAAGTATTCCTCCATGTAGATAGATGGATGCAAGTCATAGAAATTAATATATTAGAGGCAAAAACCTAGATGACCCCTATTCATAGATTTTTGACCAATGAGACACTCCCTACTAACGGAATGGAGGTCAGGATAGTGATGCACCGATCGATAACGTCATATTAAAATATTTAATATGGAGCGTACAGGATAGATTCTTCATGCACTTGCAATGACCAGCAAATTTTACACAATTAATGTTAAATTAATTAAAAAGGAAGTTTTAATAAAATGTTAAATTTGGATTCATATATATAACTGTTGTAAAGGTCTTTCCAAGATGATTAATTTGGTATATAATTTTGATGCGTTTGGGTTTACCAATTACAACATAGTGAAGTTACAGTATCGACACAGAGTACTTAGTCGCTTTTGGGTCAAACGGTTACACATAACTGAACCCACCTCGTTGTCTATATAAATGATGCTTAGAAATCCTACAGAGCAGCCGTCGCATCAATTTTTCACTTTAATTTTAAAAATTAAAAATCAAATCGGGTGGAAATTATCTTCTCTAATTACAATTGCAACAATATTTTCAACTCTCTTTCGACAAATAATTTATGGATTCAAAAATCTTACATAGAGGAGGAGATAGCAGGTATTCGTCTCTGGAGATGACATTCATGATGGCCAGAAATAAGTAAACAAATCAAAACCATCGAATTGGCATTTCACCAACGACAACAATAGGTGACCCCATTGGTACCATTAGGTCAGCAGCGGTCAGTGTGGTGCATTAGTGGTGCAGATGTGGTCGAAGTTGGCTAGATTGACGATGATATTTAGATTAAGCGTAACACCCTACTTCTATACCCATATTACCAAAGATAATTACTAGGTAATCATGTTTGGTAATGCGGAGAATATGGCTTGTTTCAAGTGACCACACATTAATATTCTCTTGGACTAAGAACGGTACGTATCTTATCTCAAAATATATCAACAATATACGTAACCAGTATCAGCACAAAGCAATAAATATGTGGGCTTTCCAGGATGGAACAATATACAATATATACAGTTTGACATGGAGTTAGAGATCGCAACAGAAAAATACGTGTAACGACCTGACATTCTGAACTGTTCAAATCGACAATCATCTACTTATGTCAGACTTGAACTGCTCAAAACAACATATTGTTAATTTGTATTTGGCAAAACTTAGCATATACAGTAAATAAATCAATCACAGAATCAAAAACACAGAGTAAAATAGCAAGAGGTGGCGAATAGATAAATAGTAGTTCATGAAGCTACTACATAAACATCTGAGTTAAAAATAAAATACAACTGATATATGAATACATAGAAGTTACTAATACAAAAGCCAATGACTATTTTGAACAAAACAACTGGAATAAACTGAAGTAACTGGAAGGCTGAATAGATAGGGATATATCTTCAAACGAAGCTCCAAGCTCCAAATGCGAGTCTCAAATGCTGTGACAATCGGTCTGACTCGAGCGTAAAGCAAAACACAAAACATTCGAGTCAGGATGAACATTTTTATATCAGAAAATTCAACTCAAGTGAAATGTTAACTGAAATACAAAATAACATAAAGGACGTTTGAGATTCCCATCCTCTAAGGATCCGTTGAACTATCTACATACATAGTACAATATGCTATATAAATAATGTCAACATAAAGTGAATTATTAAAATAGCATTAAGGCATTACCCATATCCCCCTTAACACATTTTATATATTCACATAGTCTATATAGTACCGTAATTCCTTCGTAAACTGGAGGGCAATCAGAGAGCACTCCATAGGTATTGTACAAACCAAACTCGTAAAAGACGCGATAAGGCATGTGACAAGGCACGCGAGACAATGCCAAGGTAGGATTCTACCGTTTGCACTTCTGGACCGGTGGTAATGTATAACAACTACTACCGCCCAACTTGAGACAAACTCCCAAATCAAAGATGCACCCAAATCAAATCACAAAGTAATAGAATGGTATCGGAGAAATGTGCCTGATTAGAGGTGCGACCTCACGTGGCCCGGTATAGCTCCTGTTTTAGCCACATATAGCCGACTCATGGGAGTTAGGGCTGCGTTATTACCTCATACAGAATCGTCGTCAAACCATCCTACTTCGCTCTGGATTCTCCACCACATACACAGTTATTAAAGTAGTTTTCGGTACTGACAGAAAGTATGGCAATATCCGATCCTGGTCTCTTTAACAACCAAATGCTTATTTCATACCATGGTCACTTTATATTTCAAAAAGTTTATGCTTCATATCAAGATATCATATTCATTTCAAAATCATATCAATTCGATATCATTATTCAGTTAAAATCATATTTATTTCCAAAAATCATAACGCTTTCAAAATCATAGCACTTTCGAAATTATAACACTTTCAGTATCATGGCACTTCCGAAATCATAACACTTTCAACATCATAGCACTTTCGAAATCATAACACTTTCAGAAATCATAACTCTTTCAAAATCATAACACTTTCGTAATCATAACAGTTCCAACCTAAACAGTTTATATATTGAAAATAGTTTATAAATTGAAATAGTTATATATTAAAAATAGTGTATATATTAAAAATAGCGTATATACATTAAAATAATTTTTATATATAAAAAACAGTTTATAATTAGAATTGTTTCTTCCAATTTCACAAATCAATTCAAATTCTCATTAAACTATTTTAATTTATATCGATTTCAAATCCAGGTTTGAACTACCAACTTAAACCACTTCCAATTCAATAAGTTCAAATTTAAATATTCAAACATTTACAGTAACTCAATTTGATAAATTTCATTTATATCTCAATTTTGACTTTAATTTTATCCAAATTTGAAATATTCACTTAATCATTACTAATAACATTTAAATAAAATCTTAAATTACAAATATAAATCAAAATTAAATATTCAACTTCAATTAAATCTAAATTTGAAAATATTCATTTAATCACCTTTAATCAAAGCCAAGTTATCGAGTTATAAATTTCATATCTTTAAAATCTCAAAATCAATAAGTCTGAATCAATTCTTATTTAAATTCAATTATTATCAGATTTAATTACAAATCAATTTTAATTTTCCTTCCAACCTTAATTTATCAAAGCTATAACAAAATCTATTTTCAAAATATTAATATAAATTTAAACAAGTACATAAACATAATTTACATACATATATTAATTAAATTAAAATCCTATTAAATATTATTATGTTAATTTTTTAAATTAAATCTTATTTTTAAATATATATTATATTAAATCCTATTTTGTATATCTAAAATATGTAAAATTACTTATATTAAATGTTAAAATTTATATTTTCAAAACTAACTTATACATTTAAAATTTCCAAACATAAAATTTTAAAAATCTAAAAAATTTCATATATATATAAAAATAAAAATTTGTATATTATATTTTAAAATCAGTATTTATTAAAACCCATATATTTCCTTTCAAAACTTTGGAAATCATTTCAAAAATAGACCAATAGTGTCCGTATATAATTTCTATCCTATAGTGAAGTGATATACATATTTATCATTTCAATCTACAATTTAAATTTATTATATACAGCTATATATCATTTTAACTCGTAATTTTAAAATTTCAAAATCGATGAAAATCGTTTAGGTTTATCATTTTAACCCATAATGATTTTTTCCTAATTTACAACACTATTTAGGCATGTACCATTTCAACCCACAGGAAATTCTAACTAACAGGGAACTTGCAGAGTGAGAACAAATATGATAATAACATAACATAACATATCGACAACAGGCATATATCATCAGCAACAAATTTAAATATAATATATATAACAGGTTATAGTGTCATATGTCATATGTGAACAATTGCAGATAATGGCATATCATATTAACCATTAAATAACTTAACAATTCAAATTTTACAATATATTTTCAATCGTCATTTCATATAAATTTAATGTACTAAATGTAAGAATGTTAATCGTAAGTGAATGCTCACCTTTCGAGGCTGAAGAACAACGGAATTGAGAAGCAACGGACAAAGATACGCACACGGATAAGCGACAAATCAAAGCAATTGACTGCTGTAATCAATTTTGGACAGCGGCGAAACCAAAAGCAAAGCACGATTGACCCGAATTGACGAATTCAAAAATCAAAACTAGCTTGATATAAATGGAAAATATAATTTATATCTTCAATAGTTATTAAAACCCATATTTTCAAATTCAACAACATATTTAATTAAATATAATATTTATAAAATTTATTTCGAAAATCTATTTTTATGATACTAATATAAATCTAAATATCTTCAAACATATATATATATATATATATATATATATATATTATGCTTAGAGTGGTGAAGGAGAGGCTTGGTGGCCACTGTCAGGGAGAACGGCAAAGGCAAGTGCGGTTGGAGATGCATGCTGTTTGGGTTGAGCATTAGTCAAGCAAGGTGGATCTAGTGCAGGCTATGCATGCGTGATATGGGTGACTAGGTGTTGTGGAGAGGTGTTTACTTGGACGCGAGGAGGAGGTGAGGATGTGTGGGTGGCTGCCGACCAAGGAGATGGAAGATGCGGGTGTATGGAGATGCATGCGATCCGTGTGTGCAATGGGTGCAGACCGCATGGAGGTTGATGAGTTGTGGCTTGATGTTGGAAATGGGACAGGTTCGCGGCGAGGGGATTGATGGCGAGTATAGGCAAACAGAGGGGAGGAGTGAGACCAAATGGAGGCGTTGAGGTGATGGGTTTCATTATGTGGAGGTTTGAAAAATGAAGAACGAAAAGGATCATATGGGAAGGAGATGAGTGGCTTCCATAATTATATAAAGTATTATGAACATCTGCTATAAAGTTCATACATATTTCATATTGACTAGCAAATTTACGAAAGGATTGAATCGGTGATAAAAGATGAAATGGCATATATATTAAATGTAGAAGGAATAACAAAAGTCAAAAGCTAAAAATATTAATTGGTGATGGCTATTCATTTCATAGTGTAAAAGGAAGGGATAGGAAACCAAAAAGACACAAAACGGTTACCGATACGGTTAACCGTTCCGTAGGTTTCACCGCGTACCGGACTCCAAAATGCACTAATGAAAATACTACGGAGATCAACATGATGAGTCGAATAGAATGGTACACAGATATCAGCGATATGACCATTCTATCAAAAATCGATATTTGCTACCAAAAATGCTGCTAAACCGCCGAAAATAAGATAAATGGGACAATAGCAGTCCAAATTTGACGAAACGAAATACGACACTAACTCAAAAAATATTATAAATTTTTATTATGTAAAAACATCCAAATTTCGAAAAAAAATTATTTTCATCAATTAACTGATTTTAAATTGAAATTGAAAATTACACAACATAACTGACTTTCATATTTTCCAACAAAAATTTACCATTTGCTATGTTTAAATAGACGTATTCCAAATATCAAGTTTTTGTTTCAAAATTTTATTATCTTATTTTCAAGTAAATTTCAGTTAATTACGAAGTTGTTAAAAATTACGAGTCGTTAAACTCTTCCCCACTCAAAACTTTTCGTCACCAAAAAGGAACGAGATAGGAAAATAGAAGCAAATAGAAAGGAAAAATGGATACAAAATACATAGTACTAGATACACAATTTATTCAAAACCATAAAAAATTCATTAGTTTTTAAATTGTTTAATATTCAACAAATTTGGTTGATTTTTATTCAGGGTATTTTCATTCAGCTGATTTTCCTTCAATTTATTAACAGTCATTACAAAAAAAAAATTCAAAACAAAATTTAATTTACCTAACCCATTTATTTAATCCATTTGATTTCACTTAAGTTAATTCTAATTATGATTCAAATTCAACTCTTCTTAAGTTCATATTAATTTACTTAAATAGCATTCATCCTTTATTCAATTTATTTCACTTACATTTCCTATAACATCAATTAGGTGTATAAACATTCATTATAACAATTCAGTTTTTATGTATAAATTCCCTTAACAAAATTTCATGGTTGGATATCTTATTTCCTACATTTTTGTATATTATTCAATTACATGTTCTTATTACATTTAAACCTTTTTTCAGGTAAGTTTTAATAATGTTTGGAATGTAATTGAGAACAATACAAATTTTACCTTTTATTTTCAACATTTCTATTAATCAAATTTTAGTTTGAACATTTTTATTACTTGAGTTTCACTTGTATATCCTTTAATTACATATTCAAATTACATTTTGTCCTTTGAATATTTTAGGTAAGTTATATATTTAGAGTATTATACAAATAAATTTATTCAAATTCAACTATTTCAAGTTGCTTTAATTTCATTCTCATTTTAGACACTTTAATTATTCAAAGGAAATTTGCTTCATTTCAAAAAAACCCATTATTTCACATAAACTTAAGAATTAAATTTTCGGTTTCACTCAAAACCATTTGAAATAAATAAATAAATAAATTTAAATATTTTATAGATCAAATCATACTCAATAAATTCAAAGCGAATCCATTTTCCAAAATAAAAGTGTATCAAAGCTACTAAGTGGTCTCTCCACTTCGAGACTTGAAAATGAATATCGATAATGCTACAGTCATCATTGAAATTATTTTCCAGCGACAAAAGAGAAGAGTATAGACTTACTTTACTTTTTTTCTTTTGGAAACAATTTCTACTCGAAAATACTTTCAAATAATATATTTTTTCAAAACCTTGAAAACAAATTTTGAAAAGCACCGGAAATTAAATTCTCCCGTCCTTAGTTTAAATTCATTTCATTTCAAATCATATTTATAAAACACGTTTATAAAAATTTCGACACCTTATAACCTTACAAAAAAATAGTTAATGGTTTAGGAATGTTGACAAACAGTAAATGATAATTTAGTATTATCATTTCTAACAACTAATTGATTTAAATATCAAATTTCTAAAAAGTTATACCTTTATATATAAAATATAATCATACATAACTGCTTAATTATCAATTTCAAAAACTATATTGTATCAGTTTGCTCTGTTCGAGTGTTTCAGAATTCCTATCGATAGTGTTGGCCAGACGAACCGATCGAAACCCAAAATTCAAACTTAACAACTCATGTAAGTCTATATGAGTGGATCGTGTGATATATATGTGCAAGTATAAGTAATCTACAGTAAAACAAGATAGATAAAAGTAGTAAAGTAAATTAAAATAATCACACCAGGATTTTATACTGGTTCGGACCTCCCGTCCTACGTCCAATCCCTAAGCTCCTCTTCGGAATTTCCTTTCACTAACTAACCCTCACTTGACCCGGAGGAACAGGTTTACAATAGCAGAGTTTCTTTGTCAAAGATGTGTTCTTATAACACTGATGTTGACTGTTGAATACAAGTGCTTCCAATATATTTATCTAGAAAGTGTTGAATGTGTAATCTAGAATATATGAAAGTGTAAGTAGTTGATTGCTTTGAGAACAGATGTAAGTTAGAGTATAGAAAATAATAGCATAGGAAAAGTATCTATTTCTTTGCATTGCTGATGCTATTTATACTGATGAAGGGTTATCTTGTATAGTTGTATCCGTTGTAATCTCCCTAAAGTCGCTTCTGATGATGATGAAGAGTTGCGATAAGAAGAAGCAGATGTGTCCCTTCGAGTGTGGCAGTTGGAGTTTGAAAATGCTCTGCCGAATTCAAAATCAGATGTCTGAGAGCATGTGTCAGACGTCTGCCCTTTATATATATATTTTTGTGTATGGTTGTCTTTCAGACGTCTGAGTTTAATACCAGACGTCTGATTCCTTCTGAAATATAGAACCAGAGAATATCATCAGATGTCTGGTATTTTTATCAGACGTCTGTTTTGTACTGATTGGCAATACAGAGGAATAATCCAGACGTCTTATAAGTGCACTCATACGTCTGAAAGTGTGTATTTTGCTTTCTTTGTGTCTTATGCATTTCCATTTCAACTTCCATTGATTTGTTTGCCTTTTGATTCTTGTTTCTATCTCTTTGGTGATGCTACTTCATCAACTACCTGTAAATATAGATATATACATACATACGATTTCCATTGTATAGTTGTTATCATCGAAACCGTAGAATAGATTTCCTAATACAAACAACACCATATAAAACATTTTTATATATACAAATACACTCCGTCATAGGATGATTCAAGAAGGAATCTTAGACCAAGGATAGAGGTTCAGATTTAGAGACACCCTAATCGAAGGGAATTTTTATATATGACGATAGGCTCGAAAGGAAGATAAAATAATTAAATTACAAAAAAGGAAAGATGGGTAGACTTGTATTAATCATGGCGACCTTGGCCGGGTCAACCAAGATTTCGGAATAAGATCGATGCAGAAATTCAATTTCCCGCTTGAAAGGGAGAGAAGCGACTTCACCAAAACATCCGAAAATAGTCGGGAACTAGGTTGAAGTCAAGATCACTAGGCCGGTCATCAAGCGAAAAGATAGGGTTGGTTGCAAATCCAGAGGAAATCTACATTCGATCACAAGAGAATTACCCAGGTTGCCTACTAGAGAGAGACAGTTCGGGCGTTGCAACAAATAATAGCATCGAAACCAACGGCAATAGAAATCACTGGTGAATCGACGTCTGTTGTAAAGGAGTTTCACCCCTTTAATCAGAATACGATTGGCGGAACCGCCGATGGATTAGTCACATATATGGATGAAGTTGACAGTTGAGGTTGAAGCTATAGGATGCTCCAGTATCAAAAGAACACGAACAGGAAAAGACAAGAATCGATTTTAGAATAATGGGAACATTCCAAATTCAAAGGAAAATCCAAATCAAGGAGAGTCCTAGCAAAGGATTTCAAGCTCAAACGAATATGACTCTATAATTGATTTTACTCATTCTACTATATCACTACCCCATCTCTAACGAGTTTGTACTCCATATGCAAAGTTTTTTTATTAAACCAGGGCTTTAACACCACTTGTAACGACCTGGCATTTCGAACCATTCAAATTGACAATCATCTACCCATGTAAGACTTGAACTGCTCAAAACAACAGATTGTTAATTTATATTTGGCAAAACATAGCATATACGGTAAATAAATCTATCACAGAATCACAAATACAGAGTAAAATAGCAATAGGAAGCAGAATAAATAAATAGTAGTTCATGAAGATACTATATAAACATCAGAGTTAAAAATAAGATACAATAGACATCTGAATACATAGAAATTACTAATAAAAATGCCAATGAAAAGTCTAAATAAAACAACTGGAATAAACTGAAGTAATTGGCAGGCTGAATAGATAGAGATAGATCTTCAAACAAAGCTTCAAGGTCCAAAGGCGGGTCTCAAATGCTATGACACTCAGTCTGACCCGAGCGTAAAGCAAAACACAAAACACGCGAGTCATGATTAACATTCTTATACCAGTAAATTCAACTCAAGTGAAATTTCAATTGAAATACAAAATAACTTAAAGGATGTTTGGGGTTCCCATCTTTTAAGGATCCGTTAAACTATCTACATACATAGTACAATACGCTACATAAATAATGTCTACATAAAGTAAACTGTTAAAATATCTTTAGCGCATTACCTATATCCCCCTTAAAACTTTTTATATATTCCCATAGTCTATACTGTACTGTAATTCCTCCGTAAACTGCAGGACTATCAGTGGGCACTCCATAGGTATTGTACAAACTAAACTTGTAGAAGGCGCGATAATGCATGTGTCAAGGCACGCGAGGCAATGCTAGGGTAGGATTCTACCATTTGCACTTCCAGACAGGTGGTAACACATAGCAGCTACTACCGCCCACCTCGAGACACACTCCCAAATCAAAGGTGCATCCAAATAAAATCACGAAGTAATAGAATGGTATCAAAGAAATGTCCCCGATCGAAGGTGCGACCTCACTTGGCCCGATATAGCTCCTATTTTAGCCACATCAAGCTGACTCATGGAAATCATGGTTGCATTAACACCTCATACAGAATCATCGCCAAACCATCCTACTTCGCTCTGGATTCTCCATCACGTACACAGTTGTTAAAGTAGTTTTCGGTATTGACAAAGAGTATGACAATATCTGATTCTGGTATCTTTAACAGCCAAACGCTTATTTCACACCACGATCATTTTATATTTCAATCGGTTTATGCTTCACATCAAAATATCATATTCGTTTCAAATTCATATCAATTCGATATCATTATTCACTTTAAATCATAATCATTTTCAAAAATCATAACACTTTCAAAATCATAGCAATTTCGAAGTCATAACACTTTAAAAGTCATGGTACTTTCAAAATCTAACACTTTCAAAATCATAGGACTTTCGAAATCATAACACTTTCAAGATCATAACACTTTGGTGGATCATTACTCACTTAAAATAATATTCATTTCCAAAAATTATAACACTTTCCAAAATTATAACTCTTTCGAAATTATACTGCTTTTGAAACCATAAGACTTTGAAAATCATAATATTTTGGATATCATAACACTTTGAAATCATAATACATTGTAAATCATAAAACTGTGAAATCATAATGCTTTGGAAATCATGGCACTTTGAAATCATAACACTTTCCACTTAAACAATTTAGATATAGAAAATAGTATGTATAATAAAATAGTTAATAAAATAAAATAGTTTATATAATAAAATAGTTTACAAAATAAAATAATTTGTATATAAAATAAAATAGTTTAAGTTAGAATAGTTTTATATTAAAATAATTTATATATTAAAATAGTTTTATATTAAAATGTTTATATATTAAAATAATTAGTATATTAAAAATAGTTTTATATAAAATAGTTTATAATAAAATAATCAGTATAATAAAATTACTTTTATATTGAAATAATTTATAAAGTAAAATATTTATATACATATTAAAATACTTTATATAATAAAAATAGTTTCCTCAAAATTCACAAGTCGATTCACATCAATTCGAATTAAAAATTCAATATAATTCAATCTTATTTTACAAATTTCAATTTAAAATTTAACATCTCAATAAACCATTAATTTATATTGATTTCAAATATGGATTTGAACTACAAATCAAACCATTCAATTTCAATAGGTTTTAAAGCTTTAAATATTCAGATGCTTACAAAACCAAATTTGAAAAATTCATTTATCTAAAATCCACTCTACTATTATTTAGTTTTGAAATATTTACTTAATCAATACAGTATTATTTTAAATAAAACCCTAAATTACAAATAAACTAAATGTCCCGTTCAATTTATTTAAACTTAAAATATTCATCTAATCTACTTTAATCAAAGTCAAGTTATAAAATCATATCTTTAAAAATCTCAAACTCAATAAGTTTCAAATCGATTTTTTTAAATATAATTCTTAAAAGAATACTATTCCAAATCAACTTAAATTTATCTTCCCAACATTAATTTATTAAAATTATTATAAAAATCTATTTTTAAAATATAATTTTAAATAAATACGTAAACATATTATATACTAATTAAATCAAGCTTTATTGAATTAAATCTTATTATTAAACTCATTTTATATTAAAACTTAATTTATATATTTTTAAAATAGTAAAAATATGAAAAAATCTTGAAAATTATATCTTCAAAACTAACTTACAGATTAAAAATTTTCAAACATACAACTTTAAACATCTAAATTTTAAACCTTCATAAAAATAACATATATATAATATCTTTAAATGGATATTTATTAAAATCATATATTTCCTTTCAAAACCTTAGAAATTAATTTAAATATATATATATATATATATATATATATATATATATATTTAAATTATATATATAGTCTAATGGTGTCTGTATAAAATTTTCTATCCTATGGTCAAGTGATACAGATATTTATCATTTCTATCCGCAATTTAAATATCCACGGGTATATATCTTTTCAACCCGCAATCCTAAATTCAATGTCAATGAAAATCGTTTGGGTTTATCATCCCATGACGGTTTTCTCCAATTCTACAAGATCCTTCGGGTATGTATCATTACAACCATAGGGAATTCTATACTAATAAGGAACTTACAGAGTGAGAGATATCAACAACAGGCATATATCATCAATACAAAATAAAATATAAATAATAGATCATGGTGTCAGATGTCACAGGTGAACAGTTACAGATACTGACATATCATATATGGAAAATAATTAATAGTTCAATTTACCAGCATATTTCGATTGTCGTTTCAAATGAAATCAAATCTAATAAATATAAGAATGTTAATCGTGAGTGATTGCTCACCTTTCGAGGCTAGAGATGAACGAGAATGAGAGTGAATGGATCGGACAAACACACGGATCGAACAAGCGGGACAGTGACAAAGTTAGAACTGCTGTTCAAAATCTGAACAACGGCAAAAGAAAACAATTAATAGCTAGAGATTGATGGAACAATATACATATTATAATTTAAGTCAAAAATAATATATATACGTATTATATTGCGAAATACCTATACATAATATATATTATTCCTCCAAAATATCAACATAACATATCATATATATATAACATGACTTACATACATTTAAAAACATATTAAATTAGATATATATGTATTTCAAAAATCATTATATTAAATTAAAACATATATTAAAATTTAAATAAAACCCGTAATTTGTCATTGAATATCGAACAGATGTATACTTCTACTTATATAAACAAATATCTAAACCAACATGTACTCTTAAAGATATGGTTTTGAAATAGATATGATATTTTGAAATGACCACGTTGTTATACTGACAATTGGTTGTTAAAAAGATCGGGATCGGTTATAGTCATACTTTCTGCCAATACCGAAAACCACTTTAACAACTACGCGGTGGAGATTCCAGAATAAAGTAGGATGGTTGATGACGATTCTATATGAGGTATATACGTGGACTTGACTCCAATGAATTAGCTTAAGGTGGCTAAAACAAGTGCAATTAACGGGCCAAGCTAGGTAGCTCCTCCAATCGAATATACTTATTCGATACCATTCTATTACTTTGTGATTGATTGGGGGCACCCTCGGATTTTTGGGAGTGTGGATCGAGGTGGGCGGTAGCTACGGCTATGCTTTACCATCAGCCCAAAAGTGTAATTGGGATATCCACCCTGGCATTGCCTAGTTGTGCCGTGTCACCTACCATATCTAGCCCACTACGAGTTTGTTTTGTACCATACCTATGGAGTGCCCTCTGATAAGCCTCCAGTTTACGAGGGAAGTTACAATAATGTATAGATATGAGAATATATAAAAATGTATTAAGGGGGATATGAGTAACTCTTTAACGCTATTTTGATAGTTTACTTTACTATAGACATATTGTAATAGCATATTGTACTACATAGTAGATAGTTCCACGGATCCTTAGAGGATGGGTATCCCAAAAATCCTTTGAGTTACTTGTATTTCATTTGATATTTTACTTGAGTTGGATTTATTGATATAAGAATGTTAATCCTGACTCGAGTGTTTTGTGTTTTGCTTTATGCTCGGGTCAAACTGAGTGTCACAGCATTTGAGGCTCACCTTTGGAGTTTGGAGCTTCGCTTGGAGATCCAACTATCTATTCAGCTTGCAGTTATTCAGTTGACTCCAGTGATATGTTCAGATTTTGTTATTTGACTATTGTATTGAGACTTCTATATATTCGAGACTTCTGTTGTACCTTCTTTTAACTTTGTTATATATATAGTAGCTTCATGAACTACTGTTCTTTTGTTTCCGCTGCTTATTGTTATATTACTCTGTGTCTATGATTTTGTGATTATTTTATTTAGTGTATGTGCCGAGGTTTACCAAATATAAATTAACAATCGAATATTTTGAGCAATTCAAATCCGGCAAGCGTGGATGCGAATGGCACGAAATACCAGGATGTTACATTAATCATAACAGTTCTAACCTAAACAGTTGATATATTGAAATAGTTATATATTAAAAATAGTGTATATATTAAAAATAGTATGTGTGTATATATATATATTAAAATAATTTTTATATATCAAAAATAGTTTATAATTAGAATTGTTTCTTCATATTTCACAAATCAATTCAAATTCTCATTAAACTATTTCAATTTATATCGATTTCAAATCCAGGTTTGAACTACCAACTTAAACCGTTTCCAATTCAATAAGTTCAAATTTATATATTCAAACATTTACAGTTACTCAATTTGATAAATTTCATTTATGTCTAAATTTCGACTTTAATTTTATCTAAATTTGAAATATTCTCTTAATCATTGCTAATAACATCTAAATAAAATCTCAAATTACAAATTTAAATCTAAATTAAATATTCAATTTTAATTAAATCTAAATTTGAAAATATTCATTTAATCACCTTTAATCAAAGCCAAGTTATCGAGTTATAAATTTCATATCTTTAAAATCTCAAAATCAATAAGTCTGAATCAATTCTTATCATATTTAATTGCAAATCAATTTTAATTTTCCTTCCAACCTTAATTTATCAAAGTTATTACAAAATCTATTTTCAAAATATTAACATATATTTAAATAAGTACGTAAACATAATTTACATACATATATTAGTTACATTAAAATCTTATTAAATATTATTACATTAATTTTTTAATTTAAATCTTATTTTTAAATATATATTATATTGGATCTTATTTTATATATCTAAAATATATAAAAAAACTTAAATTAAATCTTAAAATTTATATTTTCAAAACTAACTTATAAATTTAAAATTTCCAAATCTAAAATTTTAGAAATCTAAAAATTTTCATATATATAAAATAAAAATGTATATATATTATATTTTAAAATCAATATTTATTAAAACTAATATATTTCCTTTCAAAACTTTGAAAATCATTTTCAAAAATAGACCAATAGTGTCCATATATAATTTCTATCCTATGGTCAAGTGATACAGATATTTATCATTTCAATCCGCAATTTAAATTTATTATATACAGGTATATATCATTTCAACCCGCAATCTCAAAATTTCAAAATCAATGAAAATCGCTTGGGTTTACCATTTCAACCCATAACAATTTTCTTCTAATCTACAATATCATTCGGATATGTATCATTTCAACCCGTAGGGAATTCTAACTAACAGGAAACTTGTAGAATGAGAATAAATATGATAATAACATAACATATCGACAACGAGCGTATATCATCAGCAACAAATTTAAATATAATATATATAACAGGTTATGATGTCATATGTCATAGGTGAACAACTACAGATAATGGCATATCATATTAATAATTAAATAACTTAAAAATTCAAATTTTATAGTATATTTAAATCGCCAATTAATGTGAAATTAATTTACTAAATATAAGAATGTTAATCATGAGTGAATACTCACCTTTTAAGCCGAAGAACAATGGAATTGAAAATCAATAGACAAAGATACGCACACGGATAATCGACAAATCAAAACAATTGACTGCTGTGATCAATTCTGGACAGCGGCGAAACCGAAAGCAAAGCACGACAGACCCGAATTGACGAATTCAAAAATCAAAATTTACTTGATAAAAGAATGGAAAATATAATTTATATCTTAAAATCAATAGTTATTAAAACCTATATTTTCAAATTCAACAACGTATTTAATTAAACATAATATTTATAAAAGTTATTCCAAAAATCTTTTTATGAATGATACTAATATAAATCTAAATATCTTCAAACATATAATATATATATATCTTCTTTTTAAAATGAAAACAACTTACAGTTTATGTAAAATCTTATTTTACTATTACAATTTAAAATCAATATACTTTAAAACACGTATTTAAAAAATTCTTCATATATTATTTAACAAATTATGTTTATCAAAATAATATAAAGAAAGGAAAAAAAAATCAATTTGAATATAAGGCAAAGAAGTGTAGACTCTCTTATAAATTGTAAACAAAGGAGTAGATTATAAAACATATATAATATGCTAAAAAAAGAACTGGAAAAATATAGAACGAAGAAGAGGAAGTGCAAGATTGAAACAGTAATACACACTGACATATATATGAGCTTTTTGAATAAAATCACATATTGTATACATGCGCGATATATATGTGTGTGTATTCCAATAGAGAAATAAGAAAGGATAGCTCGGCCAAAGCGGCTGCCATGCTGGGTAGTGGGCGGGTGAGAGTTGGTCATGGAATGACTTCGGTTGACATGGTGGTGGATGGCAGAGTTCGGCCTGATAGGAAGTTCCACTGGGTGGCAGTAAGAAGGTGGTAGGTGCGGAGCACTTGCGTGGCCAGCTGTGACAGTAGGCTGGAAGTTTGCTATGGCGGAGAGTGGTAAAGAAGAGGCTTGGTGGCCACTGTCAGGGGAGAACGACAAAGGCATGTGGAGTTGGAGATGCATGCTGTCTGGGTTGAGCATTGGTTAAGCAAGGTGGATCCAGTGCTGGTTATGCGTGCGTGATATGGGTGACTAGCTGTTATGGAGAGGTGCTTGCTTGGACACGGGGAGGAGGTGAGGACATGTGGGTGGCGGCCGACCAAGGAGATGGAGGATGCGGGTGTATGGAGATGCATGCGATCTGTGTGCGCGATGGGTGCAGATTGCATAGAGGTTGATGAGTTGCAGCTTGATGTTGGAGATGGGATAGGGCATGGCGAGGGGATTGATTGCATGTATGGGAAAAAAGAGGGGAGGAGCGAGGCCAAATGGAAGCGTTGAGGTGATGGTTTCATTGTTGTGGAGGCTTGAAATATGAAGAACGAATGGGTTCATATGGGAAGGAGACGAGTGGCTTCCATATTTACATAAAGTATTATAAACATCTGCTATAAAGTTCATACATATTTTATATTAATTAGCAAACTTTCGAAGGGATTGACTTGGTGATAAAAGATGAAATGGAAGATATATTAAATGCAGATGGAATAACAAAAGTCAAAAGCTGAAAATATTAATTGGTGATGGTTATTCATTTCACGGTGTAAAAATGAAGGGACAGGAAACCAAAAAGGCACAAAACGAGTACCGATACGGTTAACCGTTCAATAGGTTTGACTGCGTACTGGACTCCAAAATGCACAAATGAATAAACTACGGAGATTAGCATGACAAGACGAACAGAATGGTACATAGATATCAGCAATACAACCATCCTATCAAAAACTGATATTCGATGCCAAAAATGCTGCTAAACTGCCGAAAATAAGATAAATGGGGCAATAGCAGTTCAAATTTGGAGAAACGAAATATGACATCTCACTAAGAAAATATCTACATTTTTATTATGTAAAAATATCCAGATTTTGGGAACATTTCATTTTCATTAATTAACTGATTTTAAATTGAAATTGAAAATTACACAACAGAACCGACTTTCATATTTTCTAATAAAAATTTACCATTTGCTATATTTAAATAGATGTATTCCAAATATCAAATTTTTATTTCAAAATTTTATTATCTTATTTTCAAGAAAATTTCAGTTAATTACGTTATAAAAATTGTTAAGAATTACGGGTTGTTACAATATAGTACAAGTTGATGCCAATTGTGACAGTGTCTTTTGCATTACGACCATATATACCAAGTCGAGTTCAAAACACATGACTCATGGCCATCTCAACAATAATGAATACTAGGGGACATTCAAAGAAAATGTACACGGTCATCACTCAAAACTCGATATAATATATACCCTGTCTCCTCTAAAGCCCACATCCAAAACGGCTAATGTCCCTATACCTGAAAAGTCTCGGACTGACCCAAGTATTATATAATTAATAAACAGGCTAGATGATATCTAAATCCAAAGCGAGTACATAACAATAAGCATGGTATTAAAAACCAAGTACAAATACAACTCAATATAACATCCATCATTACATCAAAATAAGATGCCATGCCACTCATCTCAAATATCACCCATGAAATTCATATAATCACACAAGAATCACAACAACCATAAATGAGGTATTAATAATCAAACTCATCGAAATCTCAAAATTCTATGGACAAGCAAGCTGCGTATCCACATAAATCGTAAATAAAGGAATGACTAAAATCAAACCAAGTACATAAGTCCACAACCATATTAATCTTGGCTTATAGTCCTGATGAAAGTGAAGACTTCCGACTATCAAGCCCTAAAAGATAAATCAAGAAAGGGGAAATCCCAAATAAATAATCAAAGCATCATATCTTGACTTACAACCCTAATGGAAGTAGTAACTTCCCACTGTTAATGTAACAACCCATAAAATATGAATAATTTAATTAATTAATTAAAGGGCCAAGAGGGGCTAAGTAAGATAGAAAAGGGGATAATGAATTGATGGAAAGGAGTATGTGGGCTAAATCCCAAGTAATCATGAAACAATAAACATAACTCTTTTCCATTTATTTATGGAATTCTACTAGAAGTAAAATAAAAGCTTAAAAGATACGTTAATAGTGGTGGCTTGGAGAAACGAGAATAAAGAGTAAATAAAGAAAATAAAAGCTAAGGAAAGGAAAAGAAGATCTAAATAAGATTTCTTAAAGATTTAGGTAAGTAATACTTAACCTTTTATTCAGTTCATTTCGGTTGATTGGAACATGTTATTTTATTGGTATTCATATAGGTTTATGTCAAAATGAAACAAGTTGTGATATCCTAATCATTGTTCAAAAGATGGGTTAGTAACTTGAGAAGCTCGGAGCCTAAGAATGAATTGTTATGAATTTTTAAAGTAAACACTTAGAAATGGTACAAGGAAAATAACTCGTAATTCAAATAAATAACAAGGTAAGTATAAAGGAATTATTCACGAATTTTTTGAAATTTCATAAGACTTTCTATGCATAAAATAAGCTATAACTAATGAACAACTACACTGGTGGAAGGGGATCTATGCTGAGAGTTGATGGAAATGATATATGTATTAAAATATTAATATAAGGTGACAAGATCTAGAAAAATAGTCGAAAAGATAAGAAAAGGACTCTATGAATGTCAGAAAACGGTAAGGTAATGTATCTAATCTTGGCACATGTAAAGGCAGTAACGTGCTTTGTCAAAGGTGTCAAATATTGTCAAGTACCGAACTAAGGGAGCGGTGGCCAAATGTCTCAAAGTAGAATTATGCCAAATAAAACTACGTTCGGTAATGAAGTTGTGATTTGCCAAAGGATCTAGGGACTTTTTAAGGAAATTAGTTCTATGACATTATTATTATGAAAGATAGAGTGTTGCAATTATGAATAAAGTAGGAAAAATCACGCCGCCATACCGTGCCATAATTCGAAAAAAGTATGCTTAATAAGCAAAGATCGTCTATGCACATGGGTCGAGGAAGCGTATGTTATGTCGAAGTGATGTGAGCAGAATGCGTGAGGATGCTACAATCGGTATCAGAGCATAAGTTTAGGATAATCTAAGTAAAACTGAGTTAGACATAGAGATAAGAACTTGGAATAAGATGAACACCCTTGGATGGGACGTGCTTATATATATATATATATATATATATATATATATATATATATATATATATATATATATATAACGTATTTGCAAATTGGTGTACATAGATATAGGAAGATATATCTACCTTTCTATCACTATTTCGCTCTTTCCCTTTTGTTTCTGACGATTACTTGCTTAATAGAAAAAACAAACTATATTTGAGGAATATGCGAACTGCATTAGGAGGGGTAAGTGCAAGAAGAAATGCGAAAAGTGCGCAGATTAATGAAGAAAGTGTGGGAGAAGTCTCAAGAGCAGTAGGAGTGGAAGTTGCATAGCTAGTAAATGCGGCGAGCATGGATGCGAACGCCTTGATTAGGGAGTTCGTGGCGATGAGGGAGAATGTGCCTGGAGTAGTCAAGCCAAGGCATGTTGTCATAAGAGACGATTTTCTAAAAATGTGTAAAGACTATAAGAGTATAGGTAGGAAAGTGTTTACGAGGAGAGACCTACTGTTAAAGTACTAAACTGGATAAGAAACTGCGAAGAATATTTAGAGAACTAGGGCTGAACTATGGGCAAAAAAGTAGGTTGGCATCGAGACAGTTGTAGGAAGATGCACTGGATTGGTGAGAGATAGTTATTGCTGGAACACTAGAGGAAGAGATTACCTGGGTGTAGTTTAGTGAAAAACTCAAGTCTTAGTTTATATCTGGGTCACATAAGAGTGCGTTACTGCATAAATCCATAGACTTGAAGAAGGGAGCCTTGCCGTGGAAGGGTACGTTCAGAAGTTTAATTCTTTGTCCAAATATCATAGGGAGATCATCAACACTCTAATGAAGAAGAATGAGAAGTTCATTATGGGTTTGAAACAAGCGTTGGATCATAAGGTGATAGCTCACTTGGCATCTGCTTTTGAATACATGGTTGATATGGTCAGGAGGTACGATAGGATGTATTAAGGGCAGAGGAGAGTAGAGACAAAGCCAAAAGTTGAGATGAAGAATAAGTTTGTATACCAAAGACAAAATGGGAGCGACGAGGGGGAAAAGCGGAGAAGCTGCTACTACAAAAGTCATCTATTTCAACCGCGGATGGAAGGGACACTATGCTACTAAGTGTATAGCGCCAAAGAGTCTTGTAGGAGCTAAATGTTTCAAGTGTGATAAAGTAGAGATTTGAAGAAGGACTGCCCAGAGCTGAAGTTACAAGTTTATGCTTTAGAGGGACCGAGGGAAGGACCGTCTGTTGAGGAGAGAGGCAAAGTGAAGGTCTTGGAATGTATGGCTTTAATTTATGGTATTTCAATTAGGGTACTGTATGATGCTAGCGCTGCACATCATTTATAGCAAGAGATTTGGTCGATAGTCTTAGGTTAGGAGTTCACCTCCATACGTGTACCTAATTCGATATGAGGATATGCCCTCGGATTGAGATGCACTAAGCTAGATATTGAGTTGGAATAGTGTAAGTTTTCTTCCGATCCCTACGTATTTGACATCATAGGCTTTTGAGTCATTTCAAGGATGGGTTGGTTGGAGAGGTACTGCGCAAATGTGCACTATGCTAAGAGAATTATAACTGTTAGCCATCTAAACCGCAAGAATAGAATGTACGTCATCTTATAGGAGTGCAGAACTAGGCATAGGGGCGTTTTGTTTGCTTTAGCTTCAGAAACTAAAGAAGGGTTAGGGGAAATACGAGTAGTAAAGGAGTTCCAAGATGTATTTGAACCAGTTTTGGTGTTGCCACCCCCAACATTAGTAGAGTTCTATTTAGATTTGCTACCAGGGACTGAACCATTTAGTCGACCTCCTAGTAGAATACCTTTAAAGGAGATGGAGGAATTGAGGAAGCAGTTGGTTGAGTTAGAAGGTAAAAGCTTCATTAGGCCAAGTAGCTCACCATGGGAAGCAGTGGTAATATCTGTGAAAAAGTACAATTGATTTGTGTGTACACTATCGAAAGTTGAATGAATGGATGGTGAAGAATAGGTATCCTTTGTCGAGAAACCTTATTAATTAATTGAATGAAACTTTTCATAGCTATATTTAGCTATGAGGTTCCATTAGGTGAGGGTTGCAGAGGACAGCGTTCCTTTAACTACAGTTAGGTCAAGGTATTATTCATATGAGTGGCTAATGATGCCGTTTGGACTGACGAATACGCCGGCGTTCTATGTTAATTTGATGACCGAGATCAGCTAGATAAGTTCGTTGGTATTTACAGATGATATATTAATGTACTCCAGAAATGATGAGGAGCATGTAGTTCACTTAAGGCATGTGCTGGAGACATTGAGGGAACATAAATCAAAAGGAAAAGTTCTCTAAGTTTCTTTTTTTGAGATGAGAAGTGAAGTTTCTAAGCCATGTGACTGTATAAGAAAGGTTAGCTATAGATCCTTCGAAAGTCAACGTAGTGAATGAGTGGAAGAGGCCTAAAACTGTTACTAAGGTGCAAAGTTCCTTAGGATTGGTTTACTACTTCGGAGATTCATTAAGGACTTCTCATATTGATGAGCTAATGACGAGGATGACCAGGAAGAGTGAGCAGTTTGCTTGAGCGTAGTAGTGTGAAAAGGCATTCTAGGATTTCAAGCATCGATCGACAGATGCACCCGTGTTAGTGATACCTAAAGGGAATGATGGTATGACCATGTATACAAATGCTTAAGGAGCGAGATTAGAGGTATTATTGATGTAGAAGGGCGGGGAAGTTGCATAAGCATCTAGGAAATTGCGACTACATGAATTTCGATGCCAACTCATGATTTAGAGTTGGCAGTAGTTGTCTTTGCGTTGAAGATTTTGAGACTTATCTCTTAGGGGAGAGGTTTGCATTGTATACTGACATAAGTCATTGAGATATTAACTTCTCAGAAGGAGTTGAACATGGAGCAGTAGAGCTTGTAAGAGTCTCTAGCATTGTATAATTTTAGGATAGAGTATACCCTAGGAAAATTTAACAATGTAGCTTATGCCTAAAGCCGAAAACAAACAAAAATTGTGTTTTGGCTATGATAGAGGAATGGGTCGTTTTAGAAACATTGTCTGCGTGTGATGTTCATTTTACGTCTAGTGCAAGTTCGAGTGGTACATTTAGAATGCTAGCATGCGTAGAAGTCAGACCTGCACTGGTAAAAAGAATAGCTGAACTACAGAAGGGAGACAAATTCTGCATAGATATAGTAAGGAGATTGGACTCAGGAGTTGAGGCAGTAGAGCATAAGGGATTCAGTGCTCATAGAGAGGGAAGACTGGGGAAGAATGGAAGGTTGTATGTTTCGAGTGTAGAAGGACCGTGGAGAGATGTATTGGATGAATGTCATTGTTCAAATTTTACCATGCATCCTGGAAGTATGAAGATATACCAAGATATGAAGAGGAGTTTCTATTGGGAAAGGATGAAGAAAAATGTGAGAGAATATGTGAGAAGTTGTCTTACATGCTAGCAAGAGAAGGCAAAATATCAAAAGCCAAGTGGACTCCTACAGCCTTTGGACATTCTAGTTTGGAAATTAGATTGGTATTTATGGATTTTGTAGATGGGTTGTCAAGATCAAGGGCAGGGAATGAGAGCATATGGATTATAGTGGATAGACTAACTAAGTGTGCCCATTTCATTCTAGTAAAGACCATAAGAACTGCGCCAAAATTAGTAGAGATATATATGAGGGCAGTAGTGATATTTTACAGGGTGCCTAGCACTGTTATTAGTGATCATGATCCATTATTCACTAGTAAGTTTTGGCCTATCTTGCAGAGTGCTTTAGGGTCTGAACTACGCATGATTACTACGTACCATCCACAAATAGATGGGCATACTAAAAGAGCTAAAAAGATCTTGGATGATTTACTTAGAGCTTGCATTTTAGACTTTGGTGGATCTTGGGAAGATTATTACACTTAGTAGTGTTTTCATACAATAATAGCTACCAGAGTAGTATTGCGATGGCTCCATTCGAAGCTTTGTATAGAAGACCATATAAATCGCCTACATGTTATTTGAGGTGGGGGATAGGATCGTATTGGATCCAGAAGTGGTTAAGAAAGCTACTGAGAAGGTAGAGATGATTCGAGCTAGCATGAGAGCGGTGTAGTCAAAGCAGAATAGTTATGTTAAAGTTAGGGGAAGAGACTAGAGTTTGCAGTTGGCGGTTAGGTGTTTGTGAAAGTTTCTTCGATGAGAGACATGATGTTCTTTGGGAGGCTAGGAAGCTAGCACCCAGATATGTAGTACCATTTCTGTGACGACCGCCATATACCACCTGCACCAATAGTATATCAATAGTGAGCTATTGTCATGCCCGGTCGATATAGGACGATCATTAGGGTTTGGAATGAACCATTATAACATATAACCTGTCATATCTCACAACACATGGATAAAATATATTATGACAAATATTACAGAAGAGATAATAATAACAATGTAAACAGACCATCGTCATTAGTGTATAATATCCACTTAGTTAAACATTAATAGTAAAGTTTATATAATGGAAACGAACTCAACAACTGTCTCTAATACAAATAGTAATAAGCAAATATTATCACAGGCCCCACTGTGTTGCTCAGCGGCATAAGTATGGACCTTATAAATGTGTATAATGAGGTTGCTCCATCCAGCTCATCCTCCGAAAAGCTATTGCATCACCTAGACCTGTTATCTAGTTTACTCATTTAAGAGTATCCTAGATAATAAGAGGAAAAGTATAAATCTTAGGTCAGTAATAGTCTGGTGTGAGCGAAAAATGAGTCTTAAAACACTAAACAAATATATATGGTAAGGAACATAAGTACACGAACCACACCTGACTTTTCCCTGCAACCAAAAAGTTAGCATACAACACTATGATATGCTACTCTACATTATCGTGAAGATATACCACAAACTAGATAAAGGATATTAGTCTTCTGGCTATTCCTATCTCCAATACCCACTTTCCCTAATACCTATGAGTGATAGGCTAGTAAAGAGAGAAACTAAAGCAATTATAGCATCCATCAAACAATCATAACTATCACTTCATATGCTTTGAATATATGATAGCATGTATGGCCTCCGTTCTACTAGGGACTAACGGAAATCTCGATTCTTCATTGTGCTCTTATATCTCGCAGCCCAAAGCTGGATACGTGTCTCACAGCCCAAGCTGGACCTTAGACCCAAAGCCAATGGTCCAAGGTATATAGATACCTTCATTGACCCCTGGCATCCCCAATTACAATACCGCTATGTCGAGTGCAATAGAAAACACCCCGAGCATCAACGATTCCATAGCACATACTCGAGCCTTTATTTGCTCCATTTCGATATCAAGCTCTTCTTGCTCAATCCAGTTTCCATTATTCATGAGGAACCCTTCCACATTCCCCAATCCCACATCCCATCCCCTTTACCAGCCGCCATCTTCGGAACCTACTCCCAATAGACGTCAGCATCCGAATACCACACCTTTTCATCATGCTGTTATATCATCATCCAACCTGATACGAACGATCCAACATCTCCAGCACGATCTACAGGACCTCTACTTCACCTTTCAGAGTTTCAACCCATTTGGACCTAACCCTAGAAGTCGGTACTGACCTCTCATGTCGGAACCAATCTCTATACCTAGCCATAGCTACATTTTCTTCCCATCCTTCCTTGCTTCTAATACTACATGTCCAGATGCTTTGACGCTGACTTCTCAACACAAATTAAGTCGTCCTTGAATAGGATCTCTCATTAAAGCATCCTACTTCATATCCTAAAATCAAGTCGTCTTAGCCTTCAACACTTAGCCAATCACCTATCCATCACCTTAGGCAATCTCTACTGGAAACATCTTTGCTCCCTCCAAAATCGCCACCACCATGGACTAAAAAGCAGATGCTAATGCCGACCTCTCAACTCGATGTCGACTTGTGTAATTAACTAATTGGAATCTGCACCTTGAACCACGAGCTCTTCTAATACCCTAAAGCCTTCCTTCCAAGTTTCATCCAATTTCGACCAACTTTGCCTCTAATTTTCTCGATTCTTCGACCTAACTTTTTATGCAATCATTATACTAACAAACAACATCATACCATCCAACATAGAATAACAAACAATTCAATTTCTAATGTAGATCTACATATATTGAATATATGAGCATGAGCAAATGTGATTGCCAATCAATCTAGGTCATTACATAGTTTAACATTTAATTAATGTTAGAAAAGATTTATCGCCAAAAATCTAATTAAAACATGTTATATCTTATCATTCTACTATATAAACATGCATAATATAGTGAGAAGGCATAAACCACTCTCCAATTACCAAATTCAACCAATATGAATGTAAATCCAATCCGAACAGCAACAGAATGCACTTCAAATCAAGAAAAATGATGATATCTATCTTCTAGTTGATGATCTTATCTCTAGTTTGCAATCTAGTTTAATTTAGAGAGTAATTTAGATGATTTTGGATTAAACTAGGATGGTCTAGGGCTAATTAGCATTTAGAACTGATTTAGAAGAGAGGGAAAAGTTTTACCTTGACTCTTCAGCCCTCTATTTACAGTATTCTCTAATTGGACTAATGAGCTAATTAACGGGCTTCACTAATTACACACTAATTCTGGCTAATAGCTTTAAAAGCTTAAAACGGATATCTTTCTAACCTTTAGTCCATTTTCCATTATGATCACACTGTGAAATAGGAAAGCATCATCATGAAGCAATGAAATTGGTGTAAGACCCTAATTATACTCCTTTCAAAAGTTATAGCCCAAACAAGATTCTCTATGGTCAAAATGGTCACATAGAAATTCAGGAAAAATCATAGGTGTGTAAAATGTCCCTAAGAGTCGTATCCCAAAATTATAGAATCATACGACATTATACGAATAAAATAAAAAGATACGTAAAATACGAGTCGTTACATTTTCCCTTCTTAGGAATTTTGCCCTTGAAATCCCTAAACAAGCCAAAGTATAAGAAACCATGGCCATCATGCATGCCTATCAATCATAAGCAACCATCAAACATCACACACAAGCAGCATGCAATCATAGTATAGGTGACCCATCCTAGCATGCAAAATGCTGACCTATCAAATATAATATACAATGGTGAAAGAAGATATGATAAAAAGTGGACCGTACCATTCAGAAAGCTTCGAAGAAGAAGTCCTCGTGCCCTCTTCCATCTCCCACGAACAATTGTCCTCACTTTCGCTCCATTGACCTTCACTAGCTTCACCTTCTTTCTCCTAAGCTGTGCATTGTACCCAGCAATGCGAAGTGGCCTACGAGGTATAGAAACTTTTGGTTCTACGTCAACATCTTCTAGTTGATTCGATATTATCTTTATGCTTGAGTCATGCACAAACTTCTATAGATAAGTAACATGAAAAAAAATTGTGCATGCATGCCATCTTCTAGGTTAAGTCGACCCTATATGCTTGCTTCATGATTCTCTCGACTATCGAAAAAGGTCCTAAGAATCTCGGTGCCAACTTCCCCTTTCTACCAAATCGAACTACTTACTTTGGAGGAGAAACCTATACAAACAACATATCTCCGATAGAAAACTCTAACTCCCTTCATCTCTTATCCATATAGCTTTTCTGTCGATCCTGAGTGGCTTTCGTTCATTGTCGAATGATCTCAATCTTCTCTGAAGTCTCTCTAATTATATATGGCCCAAGTATCAGTTTCTCGCCCACTTTCCATTAACATGAAGAAGCATTACGTGGTCGGCCATACAATGCTTCGTACGGAGCCGTAATAATACCTGATTGATAACTGTTATTATATGCAAACTCTACTAAATGCAAATGATCATCCCATGACCCCCAAATCTATAATACATGCTCACAAGAGATCTTCCAATATATGATTTACTCTTTCGGTATGCCCATCCGTTTACGGGCGATAAGCTGTACTAAGATGCTGCTCGTTCTCTAATGCCTCTTGTAAGCTCGTTCGAAACCCGCTTGTGAACAATGAGTCTCGGTTAGTTACAATGCTCTTAGGCACACCGTGAAATTGTATTATCCAATTTACATATAACTCTTCTAGCTTGGATGTTGTTCTACTTGACTTGACGGGTATAAACCTTGCACTATTGGTCAACCTATCCACTATGACCCAAATGCCATCATAGCCTACTCAAGTCCTCGGTAATTAATCAATAAAATCCATAAATATTTATTTCTATTTCCATTTAGAAATCTCTAATGGTTGCAATAATCCATTAGGTTTCTTCTACTCTTCCTTTACCAACTGACAGTTTATACACTTTGAGATGAATTCCCTAACATCCCATTTATAAATCCCAGTAGTAAGTTAATTTCATATCTCAGTACATCTTGTTACCACTGGATGAATAGTCAATCTAAATTGATGACACTCTCTTAGCACTTCATCTCTCTATCCGTTAACATCCGAAACAAATAATCGCCCATTCTTACAAAGCCGACCTTCTTGGTTAATTTCGTATTTCTTCATATCTTCAGACTCTAATCCTTCTATCTATAAAATGATCTTCACTGGCTTAATATTCTGCTTCTGATTAGTAGTGATCTTTTCGATTAGAGTAGGTATAGTCGAAAAAACTTGCCAACATTTTAGGTTCTAACTCGCAATGAGGCCTGAAATCAAATATATCAAGATATTCTACCTACTCCATTGTAAGAACATTGCTACCAACCTAGCATACTTAATGCATCAACAACTGCATTCCCTTTTCATGTACGTAGGAAATACTGAAATCATAAGAGGCCAAAAATTCCAACCACCATTGCCGTCAAAGGTTGAGACAATTCTGAGAGAAAAGGTACTTCAATGACTTATGGTCCATAAACTGCTCAAACCTTTCTCCGAACAAATAGTGTCTCCACATCTTCAAAGCAAAAACAATTACCGCCAATTCCAAATCATTAACGGGTAATTCTTTTCGTGCAGCTTTAGCTGTCAATCGCATAAGCGACAACCCATCCCTTCTATATTAACATCACGCCCAATCCATTACCACAAGCTCTGGGTATACTGTCGACTCTTTGTTTTCACTTGAAATGGTCAACAATGTTACACCCATCCACCTCTCTTACGGAGTCACAAATGCATGCTTATACTTCACATTCCATGCAAAGGTCTGATTCTTCTTTGTCAAGTTGGTCAACGGTGCCACTACCTATGAGAAGTCCTTTGTGAAGCGTCTATAGTATCCCTCCAATCCTAGGTAACTTATCACATCTATAGCTTTCTTGGGATAATTCCAACCTTGGACCGCTACCACCATCAAAGTATCCACTACTATACCCTATCTCGAAACGACGTGACCCAAGAATCTCACTTCTTCTCTCCAGAAGTGACACTTAGATAACTTATTTCTGAACTTGTGCTCTCTTAATATTTCTAGCACAATCCTTAAGTGCACCTTGTGCTCCTCTTCAGTTCTGGAGTAGATCAAAATATCATCCACGAACATACAAACATATTCAACTGGATTCTGAAAACCCGATTCATGAGATTTACAAAGTACGCTAGAGCATTGGTCAATCCAAATAACATCACCAATCACTAATGGAAACCCGATGGCATACGAAATGCAGTAATAGGCACATTCTTCTTTGCTACTCTCAATTGGCGAAATCCCACTACCAAATCCATTTGGAAGAACACCTTCGCACCGTCCAGTTGATCGAATAATCCATCAATGCATGAGAGTGGATTCTTGTTCTTTCTTGTCACTTTATTTAGCTCACGATAATCCACACACAACAAAGGACCATCCACATATGTTAAGAATACAACATCACGCCTCACTTAGATATGCTTCTTAGAATGAGTCCTTTTCTCAATAGGTTATTCACTTGCACCTGCAATTCCTTTTATACTCTGGGTTCCATATGCCTCAAAGTCATGACTATCGGTCTGGCTTCCTTAACCAAGTCTACCTGAAACTCGATCAATCTATGCAATGGTAATCTAGTCGCTTACTCGAAAACATCTGGATACTCATTAGCGATAGGCACAAATGACAATCCCTCATGTGGAACCTCTAATGAATATAGAAAGATAACCATCACCCTATCCTTTATAGGTGGCTAATTACTACCATTGACCATCCACATTTTCGACTATCACTAATAGCTTCTCGCAATCCACTATGGCCGCATATTTTCTAAGCCAGCCCATACCCAAGATAACCCCGAACCCAACAAAGTTTAAAAAAAGCAATCATAAACTAAAGAATATCCATGACTTGATAAAACTAGGCTATGAAAAACCATGCAAAGACTAGTAGAGCCTTAAATGAGGTTCGTCGTGATTAGGGGTTGGTCTACTATCTCAGGTTCCAATCCCAATCTATGTACTAAGTCACTACAAATGAATGAATGGGAAGTACTGATATCAAACAAAACTTAAACAAGAATACCACCAGTAGAAGGAATACCTTGAATGATGACTCTTTTCCCCCTCTCCTACATCAAGGGAGCACTCGACGAAGTCAAGACTATATTCAAAGTGTACGCCATCACCACCTTCTTATCCATTACTGATTTAGAACAATTCCTCTTCAAATGCCCATTCTTGTCGCTGTTATAACATTTCTTCTTCTCACTCGTCTTGCAATCTTTAATTAGATGACCATTTTCATTGCATCCAGAGCAAATAGGTTCCCATTTTCCATTCTTCTTGCCACCCTTACCCCGAGGCTGCTTCCTCTTTCCATTTCACTTCTTCTTTCCATCACCGCTTTGCTGCGGCTTTGTCTCCTCTTTCTCGGTGGAAACAACAATAGCAATTTTAACCTTAGGGTACAAGCTCTTATGGCGAAGTCCCGTCTCTGCAAGCTTCTAAAATGGCTCATCTATATGATCCACTAGCTTTTCCATCAAATAGTCATCCAAATCACTGATGAATTTCTCATTCTTCCTCAATGGAGCATTGCTGAACGACATCCCATGTATAGAAAAGCATCAAATTCTGCCATATATTCAGAAACCGTCATATATCCCTACTTGAGATCGGCCAATTTTCTAATAGAAGGGACTTTTGAGCAACTAGAATAAACTTCTCCTTGAACTGATCCCAGTTGAACTGATCCTGTAAAGTAGCAATAGTAACAACAGTCCATTAATTCATGGCTTGGCCCTAAAGCTATCTCAAAGCTAACTTATTTTTCATTTCATCTTCTATCTTCATATCACCAAAGATGTGCTCATAAGTATCCAACAAATCTTGCACTTCTATGGCCGACTCTGCCCCCATGAAAGGGTTTCCCTCTAAGAGTAGGATAATCTTTGCTTCGCTTGGTGAAATCAGCCCTAAGCGCTTGCACTAGAGCACCTCTTCCCATCACTAGTCTAGGAACATTCCTCATCATATTAACCATTCATAACATTGAACATGACTTGTACATCAGGCTTAGTAGCTCCTGATCCTGCTCTTTCCTCTACTCCTAAAGAAAAATTCCGCACAGTGATCCTTGTATGTCACCTCATTCTTATTTGTAGCAAGAATGATCAATATCTCATAAAGAAAATTGTGTCTATAGTGCTCATGTGCATACAACTCATACTATATAATATATTGCTATATATAGTTTTGAAAACCAACTTATAACAAGTACGCACTCTCTCGTATGTATACTCTCGATCCAGTCTAAGGCGATAACACATTCCTTGTCTCTACTGGATCACGGTATCAACTCCAATTAATCATATAACCAAAGATATGAAACTAATTGTGACAACCTCCTTATACCACTAGCATCAGTAGTATATAAATAGTGTGCTACTGTCGTGCTCGATCGACATAGGACGATCATCAAGGTTTAGAATAAACAATATCGCATATAACCTATCATATCTCATACCACATGGATAAAACATAATATCAATATAATAGAAAAGATAGTGATAACAATGTGAACAAACCATTATCATCAGTGTATAATACCCATAGAGTTATACATTGATAGTAGAGTTTATACAATGGAAACGAACTTAACAACTGTCTTTAATATAAATAATAATAATAAAACACTATCATTGGCTCCACAACGTTGCTCAATAGAATAAGTGTAGACTCCATATATATGATAGCACGAGATAGCTCTATCCAGCTCGTCTTCTGAATAGCTACTACGTCGCCTAGACCTGTTATTTAGTCTACTCAATTAAGAGTACCAAAGATAATAAGGGGCAAAACATAAAACCTTAGGTCAGATAACAGTCTGTTGTGAGCGGTAAATGACTCTTAAAATACTAAACATGTGAATATTGTAAGGAACAAGGGTACATGAACCATACTTGAACTGTCCCTGCAACCAAAGAGTTAGCATATAACACTATAATATGTTACTCTACAATATCATAAAATTATACCATAAACCAGATAAAGGATATCAATCTTCCAGGTATTCCTATCTCTAATACCCACCTCCCCTGATAACTATGAGTGATAGCCTACTAAAGAGAGCAACCAAAGCAACCATAACATCCACAACATTCATCAAACAATCCAAACTATCACTCCATATGCTTTGAATATATGGTAGCTTGTATGGCCTTCTTTATGCCAAGGACTAATGGAAATCTTGGTTCTCTATTGTACTCTCGTATATCATAGCCAAAAGTTGGATATATGTCTTGCAGCCCAAAGTTGGACACTAGATCCAAAACCATAGCTCAAGGGTATACAAGTCCCTTCATTCACTCATAAACGTTCCCGCTCACAATAACTTTTCTTAGAGTACAATAGAAAACACTTCGACTATGAATGATTCCTTAGCACATACACCCAAGGCCACTTTTTCTCCATTTGAATACTGAATCATTCTTGCACAATCTGGTTTCCATTATTCACGAGGAACCCTTTCACATTCCCTGATCCTACGGCCCATCCTATTTCAACCCTCCATCTTCAAAACCTACTCCCAACACGAGCCAACATCTGAAGACCATAGCTTTTCATCATGTTGTTATATCATCATTCAACCTGATATGAACAAGCCAACATCTTCAGCACGATCTACATGACCTCTATTTCACCTTCTAGAAGTTTCATCCCATTTAGATCTAACCCTAGAAGTCGGTACCGACCTCTCATGTCGAACCCGAGATCTATACTTAGCCAATCCATGGCTAAGTTTTCTTCCACTCCTTCCTTGCTTCTAATACTCCATGCCCGGACGCTTTGACCCCCGACTTCTCAACAAAAATCAAGTCATCACTGAACAAGTTCTCTCTCCAAAGCACCCTACTTCATATCCTAAAATCAAGCAATCATAGCCTCCAACACTTAGCCAATCACTTATCCCTCACCTTAGGCAATCTCTACTAGAAAATCCTTTGCTCTCCCAAAAATTGCCACCACCATGGACCAAACTACAGATGTCGGTGTCAACCTCTCAATTCAATGTCGATTTGTGTAGTTAATGAATTGGAACGTGCGCATTGAACCACGAGCTCTTCTAACACTCTAGAGCCTCCCCTACAATTTTTTTCTAATTCCGACCAATTCTGCCTCCAATTTGCTCGATTCTCTAACCTAACTTTCTATGCAATCATCAAACTAACAAACAACATCAAATCATATCATCCAATATAGAATAACAAACAAATCAATTTCTAACATAGATCTATATATAGCATGAATATATGAGGATGATCAAGTGTGATTTCTAATTAATCTACATCATATACATAGTTTAACATGTAATTAAAGTTAGAAAAAGTTTTATGGATAAAAATCCATTCAAAACATGTTAAAACCTATGATTCTACCACATAAACATGCATAGTATAGTGAGAAGGCATAAACCACTTATAATTACCAAATTCAACTAATATGAATGCAAATCCAATCCAGACTGCAATGGAATGCACTTCAAATCAAGAAAAATGATGATCTATATCTTCTAGTTGATGATTTAATTTCTAATCCACAATCTAGTTTGATTTGGAGAGAAATTTGGGTGATTTTGGATGAAATTAGGATGAATCTAGGGCTAATTAAAGTACATACCTGATTTGTAATGGGAGGAAAAAGTTTTAACTTAATTCCTCAGCCATTATTTATAGTATTCTCTAATTTGACTAATGGGCTTCACTAATTACACACTAATTCTGGCCAACAGCTTTAAAAACTTAAAACAGGCATAACATTCTAACCATAAGTCCGTTTTTCTATTATAACCACTCTAAGTGATGCGACACTATCATCCTGAAGCAATGAAACTAGTTTGAGACCCTAACTTGAATTCTATCAAAAGTTATAGCCCAAATAAGATTTCTAGGATCAAAATGGTCATATAGAAATTCGGGAAAAATTGAAGGTATGTAAACTGTCCCTAAGAGTCATATTTCAAAATAAAAGAATCATACGACCTCATACGAATAAAAAAAATATTTTACGATCCTTCGATATATAAAATACGGGTCAGTACAGTTTCCAATCATAGATAGGACTGGGAATTGGCATATAAAGTCGAACTTCCTAGCGTTCTTGAAGGGGTCCATAATGTGTTTCATGTATCACATCTGTGGAAATGCATTAAAGACCCGAGCGCAGTAGTTAATGGGAGGGTAGTAGAAGATTTGGTCGAGCCAAATATGACCTACGTGTGAAGACCGGTTTGGATAGTAGACCGAGATGAGAAGTGGCTTCAGGCTAAGGTAGTGAAGCTTGTCTGCATTCAAGGGAACATAGATCAGGAGGATCACATATGCAAAAAAGAGGATATGGCAGGAGGACCTATCTAGAATTGTTTGTTTCTGAATAACATACGCGCTATGTATTATATTATATTGATTATGATCACACGCACACACCCCACGCACACACATATGAATATGTTGGTTGATTATCGTATTAGTAGATAGCATTAGTACATTTTAAATTATTGAATGGGAATTCATGGTTATACTTAATGTAAGGATGGTATAGTTGACAAATCATTACCAAGCCTTAATTGAATTTCAGGGGAAAAATTCCGTTAAGGAGGAAAGACTGTAACAACCTATAAATTACGAATAATTCAACTAATTAATTAAAGAGCCAGGAGGGGATAAGTAAGATAGAAAAGGGACAATAAACTAACAAAATGACTATGTAGGCCAAAACTCATGTAATTATAGGACAATAAACATAACACATTTTTCATTCATTCATGGCATTCTACTAAAAGTAAAATAAAAACTCAAAATATACGTTAATGGTTGTGGCTTAGAGAAATGGAAATAAAGAGATGATAAAGTAAATACAAGCTAAAGAAAAGAAGATATAAACAAGATTTATTAAAGATTTAGGTGAGTAATGCTTAACCTTTTATTCGATTCGTTTTGGTTGATTGGATCATGTTATTTTTTTGGTATTCATATAGATCTATGCCAAAATGAAAATCTGTTATGATATCCTAACCATTGCTCTAAAGATGGGTTAGCAACTTGAGAAGTTCATGGCTTATGAATAAGTTCTTATGAATTTTTAAAGTAAACACTTAGAAAAGATACAAGGAAAATAACTCGTAATCCAAATAAAAGGCAAGGTAGGGAATTTTCTGAAATTTTATAAGACTTTCTATGGGTAAAATAATCTAAAACTTATAAAGAACTGCACTGGTGGAAGGGGGATCTTTGCTGAGAGTTGATGGAAATGAGATATGTATTAAAATATTAAAATAAGGGGACAGGAACCATAAAAATAGCTGAAAAGATAAACAAATGACTCTATAAATGTCAAAAATAGTAAGGTAACGCATTTATTGCTGACACATGTAAAGGTGGTAACGTGATTTGCCAGAGGTGTCAGATATTGTCAGCAACTGGGCTAAGGAGGCAGTGGCTAAACATCTCAAAAGAGAATTGGGCCGAATAAAACTACGTTGGGTAGTGGAGTAGTAATTTGCCAAGGAATCCATGGACTTTCTAGGGAAAGTAGTTTTGTGTCTCTATTTTATGAAAGATAAAGCACCATAATTATGAAGAAAGTAAGACAAATTGTGCTGCCACACCGTGCAGCAATTTGGAAAAAACACACTTAATAAGTAATGAGCATACTGCGCACATGGGTCGGGACATGTCATATTACATCGAAGTTATGTAAGAAGAAGTGGGGAGTGGAAGGGCTATTGATGCCGAGTAAGGATGCTTACTCAAATGCATACCCAAAGAAACTTCAGACGAGGAGGGGCATTTGACTTCTAAAGGTTTGCAAGGGGATATTTCTATGCAATCTTAAATTAAAATATAAAAAATACTATAGAGGGCTTACTTTATGCAATAAGGGACTACATGTGGCTTGTTCTTCATAGTCCAAAATTAAATAATAATTAAATGAGGCCTGCCGGTGGTTGATTCATAGCGAGTCAAAAATAATTGAATAAATATTAGATAGGGGATTGCGAGGGGCCGATTTATGGTTGTCGCATGTATAATTAAATAGTATAAAATAAGAAGGAAGGGAGAATCCACGGATGACTGTTTCATGGCAGATTTGAACTAAATAAGTTTATAAGAATGAGGCTGTGGTTGGAGTAGCATAGTAGCCCAGAGTTAAATAAAACAATATCGCAGGTTAATGATTTTGTGTAGTCTAATAGTCAATAAATAAATAAAATAATACTATGGAGATAGGGGTCAGTGCAGTAGGAGTAAAACAAAGAAAGAATTAAAAGGATTCTCCTAGGGGTCTATGCTATATGAGCGCAATAGTAAATATATTAAGTAAAAAAATTCTCGGGTAAGTAAATAAGACCTATGTTGTGTGCAATATTTTGTATGCTGTTTGTAAGTAGTGTTGAGAAACCCATTTCGCATTATGTGGCGTGGTCTCACTATGTATTTATGTTATACTTTTAGGTAAGTATCATTCATTGCAGATTTTATATGTGGCCCATGTTTTTACCATTGTTTTACTTATAAACTTACAAGTACTCATTTGAGTAGGTTGAGTTTATGGGGTATGCAGGTTAATTTAGGCAGCCAAAGATCGAAGGCGGTGCTAAAGGCCCAGTTATCTGTTAATGTATGCTAATTCTATTATTACAAGTGTTTGGGTGGCATCTTCATATGTTGACCCGACACTCTACTATGTATTTCTATAATTATAATTTAACCCTTGCATGGGTACGTCTTAGGGTTAACATTGAAAATGTATGTAATAAATATTGAAACAAATTTGATGGAATGAAACATTTTGTTATTATGTTTACTTTAATTGTTTTGAATAATATGGAGCTAACTCTTGGCCGCTCGACAATAATTCCGGTGATGACTGCAGCATCATCGTTATTTATTTTCGAGTCTCCAAATGAGGGATGCTACAATTAAGCCATGGACGATAAATCAAGAAATGTGGAACCCAAATAGAATGAAATCCAAACCAAGTATAGAAATCAATACAAAAGAATACTACATCGACTTACAATCCAGATGGAAGTAAAGTCTTTCGACTGTTAGTACTAAGAGACAGCAAGGTGTAAAAATCCCAACAAATCGCAATTCATACAAAATATGGAAAGTAAAATCCAGATAATTATCTTGACCTACAATCCTGACGGAAGTGATAACTTTCGACTATAAGGCTGTAACAACCCTGCTTTTTATGCTGTAAAAGAGAATAAATTAAATAGAAATATTCGAATTCATTTTTTTGTTAATTATTATTTTTGAAAGTAATTATTTATTTAATTACAATCTAGTTAATAAAAGATTTTGTTTAATAAATTGACTTAAATCGATAATTCCTTTTCGCATAATATATTGAAATTGAATAAAATATTTTAAATAACATAAAAAAATTAATAGTGTAAATAATTTTTATATCACCAAAATAGTTAAAAACATAATCTGTCTTGTAATAATATAATGAATAATCAAATAAAAATAAACAAGTATTGAAATAAACGAAATTTTGTAGCCATCGAAGTATAATTTATAGAATGAAGTGTTAACCAATTTATATTGAGTTGAAATTATTTATAAATAAATGGAGAAGTTATTAAAAATGAAAAAAAACTAAATTAAAAGAGCTCAATATAAAGCCCAAGTCCATCTAAAATGCTTATTCCCTTTTTCTTTCACCCTTTCTCTTAACTTAACCCTTATTCTCTCATACCCAAACCCATGCTTGTTTTGACCAAAAAGCCCTAACCCCTCCTTTAGATTACTCAAATTGAATTGCGTAAAAAATGGAAAACTGCGTTTGGCCTATCGGCATTGGCAACGATGATGTCGGGGGCCGAGGAAGCATCAAGGAACATGCGGCGCAAGTAGAATGTTCAGGATATTTTTGGTTGCTGACCCTTGGATTTGGTTTGATTCAGAATTCATCCCTTTACGGTGGTTTTATAGATACACTAGGTGCTCATCCATAGTATTTTGTAATTTCAACGAGTTTGATTGTTATCACCTAATTTATAAATGGTGTGATTCTTACTTGCTTCTATGTATTTTATTGGTGATTATGAGATTTAAGGCATGGTACATTCTTGTGATGTTATGATGGATATACGTTGTGACATATTCGTGATTGGCTTTTATTACCATGCTTATTATTATGTACCCACCTTGGATTTAGACATAGTTTGACCCATCTATTATTTATATAATATTCGGATCAGTCCGAGACTTTTCTGGTACAGGAACAGTAGCCATATTGGATGTCGAGCTTTAGAGGAGATATGGTATATATTATAT
Organism: Allium cepa; assembly: GCA_030765085.1. Taxonomy (NCBI): domain Eukaryota; kingdom Viridiplantae; phylum Streptophyta; class Magnoliopsida; order Asparagales; family Amaryllidaceae; genus Allium; species Allium cepa. The sequence goes on along the minus strand of CM060938.1, from coordinate 394,123,027 downwards.
CCTGTTTGAGTTTTTGATATATTTTCTTTGGATGTCTCTTTGTATTTGTTCGTATTTTAAGAAAAATATGAGCTATATATTTTGAACTTGACTTGGTATATATTGTTGTGGTGAAACAAAGGGGTATTAGTTTGTTGTGTTTTATATTTTTCAGCTACGATCAATGGCTCTATGTTCATTTATATATGTTGTATATCGTTCTATCCTGGTAAGTCCACATGTTTATTGCATTGTTTCGATACTGCATACATATACGATGACATATTAAGGGAATATCCACGTGTGGTCACTCCTAATAAGCCTCATGCTCTGTATTACCAAACAATATTACCTAGTAATTCTCTTTGGTAGTATGAGTATAGAGGTAGGGGAGATACATTTTGGTATCGTGGTAGGTTCAGAACAATATAGGATATATGTGACATGCGTATTGGCCTTAGAGTGACCTTAGAGCCCATATTTCCCTTGGCTATATGCTAATTACCCTATATTAAAGGGATATTAGGAGTATACGATGGTTACTGGGTAATAATCTGAGGTAGTTATTTTCCTACTATCTATGTATTGTCCTTATCTCTACCTCCTTTGCGTTTTGTTTTCGTGTGAAATGGAATTTGTTGAGGGAGGTAGTGAAGCAAGGAGTTGTTAGTCCGACGAGTATTATTGGTATTGATGATGGTAAGTAAACCTCTATGTGGCTCAAATGTGAATGAAGTAGTTCGGTTAAGGGAAGCTGTAAAAGTCCCTAATTCAAATCTCGCATTATAAACTCATCACAATTCTACATTGTGATGTGGCGAGTTGAGTAAAAGGATCTAGTAGTGATCAGAGTAGCGTAGTGGAAATTGATAGATATTTTTCCGCCGAAGGCATTTATTTGATTGTATGAAATGTGCTTATTATTATGTGAATGCTTATTTGATTTTATGGATGATGTGGTGAATTTCATTATTATTAATGGTTGGTGAATTGGATGCATATATGAACTTTGAAAATAAATATTTTCTTACAAGCAAGCAAATGATTTGATAAAATATGATTTTTATCTTATAAAGTGATTTAAAATTTTTTAGTAGTGTTTTTTTGGTGTTAATTTGTTCGTCGAGTGTTTTAAGAATTTTAGTCAATCCAGATGCATTATTCTATAAGAGTTCCTAAACACTAGGACGAGGCATTTCAACACAATATTTTGAAAAGCAACTAACGTTTTGGAGAAAAAAACAGAATAATGTTTGGAAATTTATATTTTCAGTTATGTTTGATTTTTTTTAAAAGTGAATATTTCCAAAGAATATCTTGAAACCAAAATAAAGCGTTTGAAAAGAATAGCTATTATTTTGGGAAATGTATATTATTAGGTAAAGGAAAACATGATTTGGAAAGAAAAATGTTTTTGAATTATGAATTGAATTTAAAATTTTTAAATGAGAATTTATATTTTGGACAAGCTTCTTGTTACTACCAAATATCATTTCGACCATGGTGAAACTAGAATAAGTAGAACACAAAAAAGAACAAGAGATAATAGCTCTAACAAGACCTTTCGAATGAGTTGAAGGGATGCTACAGCCAAAGGGCATAACTATTACAACCTTTCAAAGGGGTGGAAAGTGTCAAGAGCACCCTTCTACTGCAGTGATTCCCTTTCGAAGCAGGTGCTTCCGCATGCATGAAGACCTTTCGAAGACAATGGATAACATTCATATGCACACCAAACCTTTCGAAACCAAAGGTTTCGCCTTCATTAAAATTACTCAGAAAGATGCCTTGATCAGAGCAACCCTTTTGAAAGCATAATCAAGCCTTTCGAGCCGGTCAAAAACTTTAACATCTAGGGAAGGTTCTGCATCAATTTGTAAGCATACATTAAGAAACTATCGACCGCATCAAAACCATCAACACGTCAGGATGGTTGTGTAGGCAAAGAACCCAATAATTCCAAACATGGGTTGTTGTGTAGGCATCGAAATTATCCTCCATGCCAAATACAGATTGCTGCGTAGGCAAAGAACCCTTCAGCATGGCTTCGAATGTAGTCGTTTTCAGAAGGGGGATGGCTGCTACCCCAATAATTCCAAAATCATTGAGAATCGCATCCACCTCATCTTGGGTGGATATTAAGGAATGTTTGGAGGTAGCTTCAATCTTCTTGGGTGAACTCATGATTCTACCAGGTGATATCATTTTAGTTAGAAATTATAGTATGTTATGAAATTAACATTCTTTCAAAGGTATTGAAAACCTAACAATTAGAATGTCAAACAGAAACATGAAATTACATATTCTTAGAAGAATGTTAAAGTAGAAAAATGAAATCTATTGATCTTTCAACAGAGTCGAAAGGAAAAATAAAATTCGACTTCCAATAAGATCCCTCCAGCAATGTCAAAAGCGCAAAGGAAATTTTGATATTGGAAAAAGCGGTTGAAACTTACACAACAAATTTTAACAAAATGTACGCTATCAACAATAAATAAATAAAGGCAAAATAACCTTGCGACGAAGTCGAAAGCCATGATTTTAATTTTTCTAAGAGAAAACGAATGTTGTTGAAACCATACATGCCAATTAAGTCAAAAGGTTTCGAGTTTGGATTATATTTATAAAGTAAAAGGACTTGGGATGTTTTGACAATGTTAATGAAAGACGATGACCAAATTTCAATTAGTTACAAAAGGTTTAGACAAAGACGAAAAGGGGAACATGGTTTGGAAGGAAACCAACAACAAAACTTGAATCAAACTTGAATCAATACAAAAGGTTTCAACTAAGGTTTTGACTAAGTTGAAACCTTTGATTTGATTTATGACTTATGCAAAGTATGTTTTCTTAAGTCCAATTTGTAAAATATATAAAGTAAGTATGCACTAAAGGTTTTGAAACCTATAAAACAAAGACTATGCTTCTGAAAGTATGTATTAAATAGTTATTTAATTAGATGCATTAGCTAACTTCATCGAAAGGTATTAGAATACATTAAAGTACGAAAATGCTTTAGAAAAGGTCGACTTCATACTAACTATACTATACAACTTTTGGACGAGGTTAATTAACTGAAGCGCTAGGTTATCTTTCGACCCCATCAAAAGATGCTAAGAAAGCAAAACAAAAGTTGCCGCCCTAATCCCTTTGGAAGGGGTAGAAAGGTAAAAGTATAGTGCCAAATTTTGATTCATACAGTTCAAAACTTCTTTATGAAGATACTAGAAACCTTCTTCTTCCCCAAATTCTATTTCAACCTGAATATTAAAAAATCAATAACAAAGTGGATTTCAGCACGAAGTGATCATTTATAATCATAAATTTTTTGAGATGAAGATTCGAATTCTTTAAAAATGATAACAACAATAAAATCCGAATCGGGTAGGTTTAAAATAAAAATTAACAAAAAAAAAAATCAAATCAAGGTATGAAAGTAAAGTATAGAACACTTTCAAGCAAATAAAAACTTAAATGATTTCTATTGAATCAAAATAGTAAGATCTAAATCGATAAAGTTTTGAAAATTGAAATTCACTATGAAAGGAAAATTTCAAAAAGTAAGATAATAAAGACTTACTTTGGATCTGAATTCTTGTTTAATAGAGATAGAGACAATTTGAGAATTTAAGAACATTGACTTTTGCATAAAGTTTATTTTGGTTACAATGAATGAAAGGGGAGAAGAAGAGAACGTGGTTTATAAGAAAAGTCAACATAGAAGGCAAATCGCTCGATCAAAGTTAAATAAACGGCAAATATTTACACTGGAATAGGAAAAGGCAGGAAACATTAGGGTTTCGAAATGATTGACTTGGAAAGTCAAGGGCATCCCTTCGTGGGGGGTAGGGGGCAAATGTTACAATTAAATATCCTTTCGACCTTGGCGAAACCAGAATGAGTAGAACAAAAAACAAGAATTTCAAATGAGTCGAAGGGATGCCACAGCCAAAGGCCAAAAGTATACATCCTTTCGAAGGGGTCGAAAGGGTCAAGTGCACCCTTCTGCTTCAGTGATTCCCTTTCGAAGCGGATGCTTCCACATGCATGAAGGCCTTTCGAATGAGTTGAAGAAACACCTTTCGAAGACAATGGATAACAACCCTTCATATGTGTGCCAAACCTTTCGAAAGCAAAGGTTTCACCTTCATTTCATTCAAACTACCCAGAAAGAAGCCTTGATCAGAACAACCCTTTTGAAAGTATAATCAAGCCTTTCGAGCTGGTCGAAGCATTTAACATCTTGGGAAGGTTCTGCATCAATTCACAAGTACCGCATCGAAACCATCAACATTTCAACAACATCGAAACCACCAGAAACTATCTGTCGAAAGAGTCAGAAGCCCATATCCTTACTTCTTGTAACATCAAAGCAATACAAAGAGAAAGGGCACGATCACCCCTTTCGACGAAGACAAAGGCATTCAAACCCCTTAGAAAGCATTGCAGAGGGACGCGCAAGAGTCAAAGGGGATGGAAGGAACATGAAGCCACCTTTCAACCAGGTCAAAAGCATTGTGTCGAAAGGTGCCCATCCGCATCTATAAATAAGACCTTAGGGTTCTGGTTTTGGAATCCGAATTCTTTCACTCTGTACTTGTATTTTCTGAACTTTGCAAGTTTAAACCCTAATTTGTTAATCAAATCAGGGGAAATTAATCATTATAGGCTTCATTGGATTAATAAAGGAAAGATTTTGATATTTTTGATTATATAGTTGTTTGAAGGATTTTGTCGGATTAAACTATGTTTTTTAGGTATTGATCTCATTGAAAAGTACCTACCGAGTGGGTCGAAACACCTGCTTTCCCAAATAATCCAAGTCCATAACCCCAAACCACAACTCACTAACGTTCATCTTTTAATAAGTCAAAACCTTAAACCTAGCTTGTTTTCCCTTAGATTTCAGAATCAAACCAAAGTTGTTTTAGATACCAGCTTTTGATAAGGTCGAAACTCATCTAGCCTAACCATAATCTTGAATCCTTAGAGCTAACCTTAGGGTTTCACAACTGTTTCGACAGGAAGGTTTTGAAGGGATAATCAGACAACTTCAGCAAGCTTAAAAGACTTGAAAGACTTGAAAGAAAAGAATAAAAGTGTTTCAACTAGGTCAAAAGGTGAATGAAGGAAAGTTTCATAATTAGGAATTGTTCAAATGGTGAAATAAAGGAAGTATTCACAATCCAATTTCCTCTACTTAACCAACAGTGACCTAGGAGAAATTGCCCTTTCCTTAAACTCTACTTTGAGCTATTGGTAAGTTTTCACATTAACACTTCTTGAACGATCGAAAATAATATTATAAGGGAGTGTTTGATCATTAAAATGTAAATTTTGATATTTTTGAATTTATTATGAAATATTTTTTGTTGAGAATACACACACACATGTATGTACATAGTGGGAAAATTTTTAAATGATATGGATTTTGCATTTTAGATTAAAAGGTTTTAAAGAAAAGTATGTACAAAAGATTTTCGAGTTTGTGAAATATTAATGAAAAAAAGAGTTTTGTGAGTAAGGCTAAATGAAATATTACTTTTGAAGTTTTTAAAATTTAACTTGAAAATTTTAATTTTATGGTTTAGATTTTTGAATAAACTTAAAGCCAACTATAACATGAAATTTTAACCCACTTTAATTAGTACCACCATTTGGGACATAGCTTCTGATTCTTTAATCCAATTTTTGAAAACTTTCTTTCATTTGAAAGATATTTTTAAAAGAAACAAGTTTTACGTTGGTCACTTTTCAAAAATTTGAAGTTAGCTACGATTTAAACATGGATTTAAAAAAAATTACATTGCTGTTTTGAAATTTGAAATTTCATGTATCATCGTTGAAATTCATTTGTCATGAATTTTAAGCTCTTTGTCCATTTTCGATGATCTTGCCCATTCTGAAAAGCCAAAAACTAAGCAACAATTTTATGCTAAATGTTTTGAATTTTTTTTCGTTTATTAGGCTGGAAACACACGTTTTTTAAGTGGCCTACATTTATATATAATTTCAGAATCTACACACTAAAGATAAATCATCATAACTTATGTTGCTTTTAACATTTTTGCAATCTAAAAGTTTCTTTGAAAATTTAGCACATTGTGCAACCGATTACTCTTTGAAACCATAGCTCGATTTGGTGTTTTCGACTCTTGAAAGTTTGGTGGAAAGTGGTATAATATGAAGTCCACATTTCTTTTGCGTCATCCAAGTTTATACTTACTATGCTTCCTTACATGAAGCTAATATTCAAACTTGAGTTGAGAGTAAGTACAATTGGAGTATATTTCGAAAATTCGGCTGCATTGGCTCGCTTTTGCTTATGTAAAAGCGAAATAGATTGCTTGTATGCGAATTAAAAGGTATGTTTTTATGGTATGTCGATATATGATGTGATATTACATTGTTTTCCGCATGTTTTGTGATACCCCATTGATTGAGATGTATATTTATTGTGATATATTGTGTTTTGATTTTTTTAGAACACTCTCTATACAAAAGAGACTCTATCCAAATTTTTCAAAAAATCCGCTACTAAGAAAATTTTCATAAAAATTTATCATTTGCGAAAATAGAAAGTTGTCGAATAAGTCAATTTAAATTTTAGCATAAGATAAGAGAGATTTGAGAGGGAAAACCACAAAGAGGACTTGGTAAGCTTTTAGAAGTTGGTAGAATACAATGAAAGTCGGAGTATGAGTTGTGTGTAACGTTTCCCTAAAAGAAATTGCAAGTACACCATATTCTTTAGGGGAAAGTCTTTAACAACCCTGCTTTCTATGCCGTAAAATAGATTAAATTAAATAGAAATATTCAAAATCATTTTTTGATAATAATTATTTGAGAAATTAAATATTTATTTAATCGAAGTATAGGTAACAAAAGATTTTTTTAATAAATTAAATTAAATCAATAAGTTCTTTTCGAATAATATATTGAAATTGAATAAAAGGTTTTAATTAATATAAAATATTTTTAATAGTGTTAATTTTTTTTATACCATTGAAATATTTGATAATAAATTTCTCTTGTAATAATACAATGAATGGTCAAATAAAAATAAACGATTACTAAAATGAATGAAATTTTGTGGTTATCGAAGTATAATTAGTAGAATGGGGGTGTAAATCAATTTATACCGAATTGAAAGTATTTATTAATAAAAGGTGTAGTTATTAAAAGAAAAAAAAGCTAAATTAAACGAGATCAATATAAAGCCCAAACACATCTAAAATGCTTATTCCATTTTTACCTTCTACGCATCACCTAACCCTAGCCCTTATTCTCCCATACCCATACCCAAACCCAAACTCGTGCTCGTTGTGCCTAAAAAGCCCTAACCTGTAACACCTCGTGTTTTTACGATTAATTAATTAATAGATAATAAACAATGAAAAAAGGAATTTTTACAAATGTTGGAATCTGGCTATGAAACTTGTACCATTTGATTCGTAGCGATTTTCTGATCAATTTTCATATATAAACTTTTTCAATCGAAGTCCAAACGGAAAAGTTATCAGTGTTTGAATTTTCATAGTTGGAAATAATTATATATGTAATTAAGAAAATAATTTGAAATTAATTAATGATTGATTGACACCGTTAAAGTTAAGATAACTTAACATTTAAGAAATATAATTAAGTTGAGAAGGTGACGTTAGCTAACGTTAACTAGATAATTAAGTAAATACATAAACTAGAATGAAGAACGATCAAAATTGCTCAAAATTGCACTAACCAGGTCAACCCATAAGGGTCTTAGGTCGACTATGAGCAGTCGACCTTGACCACGGAGCGGTCGACCTGATAGGCTTTTGAGCAGCGATGAAAAATTGTTTGTGTGGCCTTCATCTAATTTACTTCCATCTGACGGTTAGCACTGATTTTAACCTCTATAAATTAGGACCTTGGGCTTCACTTCTTACTCATTATTTTCTAATAAGAATGGAAGCTCTGTTACTTTCTCTTCTCCTCCAAAAATTTGTAAATACACAAAAATAGATCTAGACTGCATGGATACACTTTGGAGAAGAACATGGAAGGATAGAGGATGGGAAATAGGTTCAAATCAGGTTGCTACATCAAAGGTAAATTTTCAGATCTGGTTCTAATTTATAAATCTAAATCTCTTTTCCCTAATCTAATTTCTAATGAGATATGGATAAATATTGTCTATGGAACCAAATATGGTGTCACAAAGTGGGGAATAAAGAGTTAGATCTGGATTGGATCAAGAAAATTGGAAATGCTAATTAAAGGTGAGTGGGAATATTATATATTTTTATATAATATTAGATTATATTGTTGCACATCTATTCCAATATGCCTTAGTGTGATCATTTATTTTAAATGAATTCATTTATATGAAATGTTGAAGACTGTAAACTTTCCTATAAGTTTACATTGATAATCACAGAATCATAATGATTAGATTTAATTTTGTAATTATGAAATGATTTTAGTTTATAAATTTTACATCAAAATAGTTAACTGAAAACATAATGAAGTGGGGTTACATTTTAATTGATATTTGTGATTGAGATTGAAAATACGTTAACTGGACTTTTGGGATTTTAGTGATATTTTTAATTCATTCTAGTATATATCATTGTAAGTGGATTTCCATATACTATCATGTTTGAATTTAGCAAAAGTGAGATGTTCGAAATGATAAGGAACAAATATATGTCTATAAAAGAAAGAAATGTACAAAATAAAGGTAGTTACTATATTTTGTATTGTCTATTTCAATAAATAAAAAGATAACTCCTTGCAATTACAAACACCACACAAACTACCTCATTGTGACAAAATATTGAAATTTAATGTGTAACAGTTGATTGTTAAAATTTAGGTTCCAATTTATTAAAATATAGTAAATTCCAGAGGTGTAATATTTAAAAAAGAATGAAACTAAAAAATTAATAAAGTGAAAACCAATGAAAAAGGAAGTCTGGGTTATAGGCAAGAAAAAGGAATAGGAAACGAAATGGATTAAGTATAATAATTGAATGAAATGAATTAAGTTTGAAAATTTAACGAAATGGATTAAGTCTAATAATTAAATGAAATGAATTAAGTCTGACAATTAAATGAAATGGAATAGAAATCGAAGTTAAACAACCGAATATAGTAGCAACAATATTGATGACGAAAAATGAGAAGCAGTAAATGAATTTGATAAGTTAAAAGCCAAACTTATAGTAAAATGAAGACCTAGGGTCAAACATAAAAGATGTAAGGCAACAAAGAAATCAAAGAAAAATAAATATACAGAGTCTGAAATACACACATACACACACATACGTAGCCTCGGATATGCGTTTACGATAGATGTGAATAATTATAAATTATTTGTTATAATTATAAATAATAGATGACTTAAGATCATTAGACTGGATTGGCACGCTAAATATATATCCAACTAATAGGAACCGTGGAGAGCATACGCTTGTATATAGCTGAAGGGATACCCTCAGGTAAGGTGTGCTTAGATTGGAACCTCCGTAATTGTGGGCAATGGATGGCGAGACTGTACAAGCACTAGTGGTCTATTTCAAATTTGTCTGAGGAGGTTATTTCATTAGGCAATCTAAATGGATGATGGGTGAGATCGGATTTATGCAACAGGATGTGCAAAAGGCTGGCATGCGTAGGTACCAAACAAGTTGCAATAGGGTGCAGAAAAGGCTAGCGTACATGGATACCAAAACTAGGGGTAGGAGTTGTATATTTAATGAGCTCACTATCTGTCCATTGCAGTCAATGGGAGGGACAAGATTACACTTAACTGATATCCTATGCCTACCAGAATTGATTTAGCTGTGTTATGCACCACTACGATTGTTTGTTAGTTTATTTGATAGGGTGAGGCTACTTAACCGATATAGAGATTCCTTCAAAACACGGATAAGGTGGAGGTCCGTAGGGCCGGAAATCCACGATATATGAAGCATGCAAAGGTGAAAATCCCAAAAGAATATATGACCTTATGGACTGGAGGTTTTTAGTGCACACTACAGAATATCCTCAATGATTCAATGACCATGATGCAGCGAAGTGATGAATCCTTACTAGGTATTGAGAAATAGATACTAGTGGGGATAGTATCTAGGTCCATTAGTGGACGATGGGGAATATATACTTGTACACACACACACGGTGTAGATGGGAACGATTCGTATGCAGCGCTGTAGTCGTAGCAACTAATGGTAAATCTAATATAATAAGAAATAGTGAACAATCGACATAAGCTAGTGTTATGTATAAGATGTATACCACCAAGATATTGTTCTGACCCCTCCTCATTACAACCCATAGGATTTTAAAAAGGCAAGTACTAGTATTGTTGGAGCTGTTGTCTGGCTGAGGCACTTGACATTTGAGGTGTCAGTACTTGGTCAGTAATTATCATGACGTATTATATTTTCTTATTCCACTTTGAGTTATTACCATTACTGCTTTGGTATAATTTCTCTTTTGTAGGATACCAAACCAATGATACATATTTGAGCAGAGTTGGGTTTTTGGATTAGTGAAAATCTAGGCCAATTGGAGTGCGAGTTGTTACATTACCCCTCCTCCAAATTATTTGAATCAAATTACATTAAAAAAGGGGGAAATTCCGTCTGGCCTATCGGTCTTGGAGATGACGACGCCGTGGGTTGAGGAAGCATTAAGGCATGGGGGAACTAAGTAGAAAGGTATAGCGTCCTGATGTAGATGCATGTGAACATTGAGGGAGCAAATGAATTGACGAGGCAAGAAACATTGAACAACGGTTGCTTGTAATTGCAGTTGACGTGGATAGTAGCAGTGGCAAGTCTAAGCATGACGAATGTGCGTTTAGGTGATGAGGCAGCAAAGACAATTGGCATTTAGGTAAAGAGTGGCTATGATTTCCTGAACTAGTAGTGGAACGAAGTGTTGGTGATTGAAGCTAGGTGATGGTAGGTTTGGTGATGATGGAAAAGGACAACGATATAGTCGCAGATGTAGTTGAATGAGCATCGTTACGGTGAGCTTCTAAACTCTCAACTACATTTATCTCCTATTGCTATCTAATATATTGGTAGAATCGCTTGGTTGAAATGAATGATTGTGGGATATTGGATTGATTGGGATGGCATTGGATACGAATTTTGGGTTTAATTATGAGATTTTGTATTTGTTGGATCATCAAAATGCAAATGAGATGCCGTCCGATTGCATTTTGATTTGTGCAGTTTATTTATTTTAAGTGGGCATGATATGGATGGTCGAAATTCATTGGAATTTGACATGAATTGCGATAAAATAGTTTAAATGATTGTTTGATCATTTTGGAGAATTTTGATCCATAATTTAAATTTTGGACGTTCAATTAATTTTCTTATTTTAAAATATTTTCGAAGGCTTCAAAAAATTATTTATGGTATCTTAAAATTTATTAGAAATACGTTTATAAATAAATAAAGTTGTTGAGAAATAAAATAATTTGTTGGAAATTATTTTGGAAATAAAAGTTGTTTTAAAATGGAAATAGAGAATTTTCAAGAGTAACCGAATGTATGGAATTTTTATCAGTATAAATGAGGGTATTTATAATATTTTCGAAAAGAAAATTTCTTTGTAAATTGAATATTTAGTAAAAAGGATTAAAAAGGGAATTTCAAAAGAGGATTTTTGGATATAAAATACCCATTTTAAGAGTTTTAAAGTATATTCCCATTTTATATGTTTATTGGTTCGAAATTGGTTTATATGTTTGGTTTGGCAAAATGGATTCATAAAATATCTTCGAAAAAGGATTTTTTTTAAAACTATACGATCTATTTTGGAAGATAAACTAAATTATGTAATATTAAATGAATTTGAACATCTACGTTATAATCTTCTTTCATATATGGTTTGATTTGAAATGATTTACAAGATGTTTATTTTGTTTATTCTATATAACGAAGATGTTGAATAAACTGATTAGTAGTACCAGGTGGTATGAGATGCTCAGTAATATTTTTTGGTTATTTTATTGACTCATATTATATAATATTTGTTGTTTGATTAGTGTAGTTTACTAGCTTCTAGTAAACGTTGAGTAAGACTCAGTGGTATGGGATGCTCAGGTAATACTTGTTCGATACTATTAGTGAGTAGCTGTCACTTATATTCTGGTGATGAGTTAGGAATTTGTGATATCATCTAGATGTGACTCGTTAGAGCTTAGTGGAGAGTTATATTACTCTCAAAGGGCTACATAATAGAGATAAGTTAGGATTTATAGATTTATCTTCTTAGGATTAACTAGCCGAGTTATGTTATTATTTACTCCTAGGGCTAGTAGTCAAGGAATTGTTATGCAATGTGCTCTCATTAGGACGTATGGAGTTGAGAGTACTTATTATTTGCTCTCATTAGGACTCATCTTGTCAAGAGTATTTAATTGTACCTGCTAATGACTAACTAGTTGAGTATTGCTATTTACTCTTAGGACTAGTATTCAAAGATTTTGTTAAGTTGAGATGCTCTCATCAGGACCTGTACAGTCGAGAGTGATAACTCTCATCTGGACTTCCAGGAATATAGAAAATTTGGCATGGTTCACATCAGGACTCATTGAGTAAGGAGCATTTGTTATCACTCTCACTAGGACTTATCAAGTTGAGAGCATCGTTATCACTCTCCTCGAGATTTCTAAAGTCGAGGGAACTAGTTATTACTCCCATTAAGACTTATATAGTTAAGAGTAATTATTGGGAATCTATGTCATATGATTTACACCACTATGGAGAGCATGATTAGACCCACCAAATAGGCTAGTTACCATTCCTAGCAGTCCTGATTGTAGGGTGCGCCCAAGATCCGTGATGTTACCTTGTTGAGTTTGTAGGCTGAGAGTTATTTCTTTCATTAGAGCCATTGCCTCAACTTCACCTAAGGACCAACGCTCCATTACCAAGGGAAAGTAGGAGTCGTTGCCAATGCATAACATGTCCTTGTAACATATTTATGACATGTGATTGATACGAGTGTCATGATTTTGGAAGTAACTAAGGGACTATAGGAAATGGGTTGTGGTCATTAGCGTTTCCTGGAGCAATGTGGCAGTACGTCACTCTCTCATATGGATGACGTAGGTAGATCCACTATATTTGACACATTTGATATTATCACCTCATTAGAGGCTATGATTATATAACATTACAGACTAGCTGTGTGTTAGTTTGTCATTTAAGTTAGCCTAACCCGAGACAACTGCATGTTGTCTATCAATGACATTAGAGATATGTTGCGAGCTTGTTTGTCATCCTCTCATAAAAGCCTTTGGCTAAGAGATTTCTTTTTTATATGATTTGTTATCTTTCATTAGGACGATTCATCCGAGAGTTTTGCCTCTCCAAGGACCGTGGATCGAGATATATGATTTTGCACATTGCGCATTTGAATAATTTTGATATTTATTGAGTTTGAGATTATTGGTATCTCTAAAGGCCCAACAGCTTGAAGATATCATTTCCACTAGAATTATAGGTCAAGATAATTATTTACATACTGGCTTTGGTATTTTATATGAATTGTGATTGGATTTGGATTTGCGTTTCCACTATCTCCAAGGGCCATAGGTCAGAGGTCTTCATTTCCATCAGGACCGTAAGTCAAGATAGTATCGATCTTTGTATTTTATAGGGATTTTTTTCTATTTGGATTCCATATTTCATAATTTTTCTTCTATGGCTTAATAGTTGGAAGTTATTACTTCCATTAGGGCTGTAAGTTAAGATTTGATACTTTGATTATTTATTTGGGATTATGCCTTTCTTGATTAAAATTTTTGAACTTGATAGTCAAAAGTCTATGCTTCCATTAGGAATATAAATGAAGACGGATATGTTTGGTTGTTGACCCTTGGATTTGGTTTGCTTCGGGATTCATCCATTTATTGTGATTTTATGCATACTTCAAGTAATTATCCATGGTATTTTGTACATTCGATGAGTTTGATGTTATCATCTGGTTTATAGATAGCTTGTATTTCATGCGTGATAATGAGATTTGAGGCATGATATATTTTTACGATGTTATGATGGCTATACGTTGTGTTATATTTGTGCTTGACATTTATTACCATGCTTATTGTCATATATATTTCAAGGGCTTCTATTACTCTTGACTAAAGATCTTACGAGATAGAAGAAAAAGGAGATCTCTCGACCATGGACTCTTATGAGAGAAAGATAGACAAACTCACAGTATGTCTCTAATGTCATATAGTCATCATCTCTGATGAGGTGATAATACCAAATATCTCGCATATAATGGATCTGCCTAAGTCATCCTAATGGGAGACTGGCCTACTGCAACACTGCTTTAGGAAACGCTAATGACTGCAACCCATTTCCTACAGTCCCTTAACTACTTCCAAGATCGTGACACTCATATCCATCGCATGTCATAAACAAGCTATAGGACTATGCCGAGAATAGCCATGATTTCTACTTGCCTTTGGTAATAAACTGATGGTCCTCAAATTACGTCAAGGCAATAGCTCGAACGAGAGAAATAATTCTCAGCCTACAAACTCAACAAGATGACATAACGGATTCGAGGCATGACCCACAATCAGGACCGCTAGGATGGATAACTTGCCTATTTGGTGGGTCTAATTCATGCGCTCTCTATGATGGCATGAATCCATGACTTAGATTCCCAACAAGTACTTCGATTATATAAGTCCTAATGAGAGTAATAACTAGTAATATTGAGTTTCGACGTCCCGATGAGAGTGACAACAACTCCTCTCAAGTCAGTAAGTCTTACTAAGAGTGATAACTGTTACCTTGACTCAATGAGTACTAATGAGAGCCACGTCAAATACACCTAACTATATGAGTCCCGATGAGAGTGACCGCTTTCGAATATAATGGTCTTGATGGAGCATCTCAATATAAAAAATCCCTGACTACTTGCCCTAAAAGTAGATAATGATACTCGACTAGTTGATACTTAGAGGGTATAATGAAATATTCTCGAAGAGGTGAGTCCTAATGAGAGTAATAATAAGCACACTCAACTCCATATGTCCTAATGAGAGCATCACATCATACTAATTCCTTGACAACTAGCCTTAAGAGTACATACTAATATACTCAGCCAGTTAGTCCTAAGAGGATAAATCTATGAATTCCAACATGTCTCTAGCTTATAGCCCTTAGATAATAATAAAACTCTCGACTACTAAGATCTAAGGAGTCACCTCTACACGATGTCATAATTTCGTAACCTGTCTCCAGAATATAAGTGACATCTACTTACCAATAGTAATCGATCAAGTATTACTAGGGCATCCTGTTCCACATAGCATTACTCGAACGTGTACTGAAAGCTAGAAAACTACACTCATTAAAAAATAAATACTCTATAATATGAATCAATAAAATAAATGGAAAAATATTACCGAGCATCCTATACCACCCAGTACTAACCTGTTTATTCAACATCTTCGTTATATAAAATCACAAAATCATCAAATATTTTGATTTCAACCCAATAAATATATCACAAGTGAAATAAATGACAAACACTTTTAAAATAGATTTATATAATCAAAAATCCCTTTTTTAAATTTCTTTTCTGATCCTTTTTATTAAATATTCACTTTACAAAAGAAATTTCATTTCAGAAAATATTATTAAAAACCCTTAAATATCCTTATAAAAATTCCTTACGTTCTAATATTTCTAAAATTCTATATTTTCATTTTAAAGACCTTTCATACCCAAAAAACTTCTAATAAATTATTTTATTTTTCAATCACTTTCTTTCTTTAAAAATACACTTTGATCGAATTTTAAAATGCCATAAATAATTTTTCGAAGCTTTCAAAAATATTTTTAAAATGAGAATAAATAGAATGCCCAAAATTTAAATCATGGGGTTTAATTCTTCAAACTCATCAACTAATCATCAATATAAATTTATCATTTGGTCACAATCGAAGTACTTCAAATTTTGGCCATCCATACAATGCACAATCACATATAAAACAGACCACATTCAAATGCAACTGGACAACATCTTCTTTGCATTTTGGACAATCCAACATGCACAAAGTCTCAATATCAATTCCATTATCACACAATCAACCCAATATCCCAAATAAACATTTCAGGTAATCGATTCAATCAATAAGTGGGGTGTGTGTGTGTGTGTGTGTGTGTGTATAGAAAGAGGAAATAAATATAAATGTGAGTAAAAAACTCACCAAAATTCCTAGATAAGTCATTGCTACTAGCAAACTACACTGATGCCCTTCGCTTCCACCTAGCTTGCTGCCCTTTTCAATTGCAGCCTTAAGACTGCCTGCATAAAAACCACTACTAGCACCATGTCGCTACCGAATCCAACTCTGCATCACCTCGTCCTCATGCACGACGTCCCACTTCGCACTAGCCAAAGTCGATCTCAACCACACCTACACAAACCCCACGCCATGATGCTTCCAACCACCTGCAATTTCATCGGCAAGCCTCCCCCTCTATTTCTTTTTTGACTACACGTTGTTGCCAGCCTCAAGCCATGTGACATTCGGTCGTTTATTTATTTTTATCTATGTCGTGATTTTTTATTTATAATTTAGGGTTAGGGCACGATTTAAAAGTGTGGGTAATCATTTTAAATTAGAAAGGAGATGTAGGCTTGGGGTTGAAAGGGATATATGAAAGACGGTACACTGTTAGAGAATTTTCTAGTGTAACCTTATTTACGATTATACCCCTTTTGTTTGTTAAATTTAAATACCATATTTTATTATTCCTTTTAATTAATTCTATCATATATCTAAAAAAATCACTTCTAATTTAAATTGAACTATCATTTGTTTCAGAAAGCATATTTCGATAATTGGACAATTTTATTCAATTCAATGCTTGCTTATTTTTATTTAATCATTCATCATACTATTACAAAATTAAATTATTTCAATTATAAAAAAATATTATTTGCACTTTATAAAATTTTTATATTGATGAAAACATGTTATCCAATTTCAATATATTATCCAAAAAGAATTCATTAACTTAATTTAATTTATGAAAATAAAATATTTCATTTACTAGACTTTAAATAAATAAGAATTTATTTTTAAGTAACAATTATCAAAAATAAAATTCAATATTTTTATTTAATTTAATTTATTGAATTTACGACGTATAAATTAGAGCTGCTATAGACTTCTTCCCTTAAGAAAATTGCGTCCTCGTAGTTTCTTGTATGGAAACGTCATACACGACTCATACCTCGAACTTTCTTCGTATTGTATGAACTTCTATAAGCATACACAATCCTCTATGTAGCTTTCCCTACTCCTCAACTTATCATATGACATAATTAAAATAGGCTCGTCCAACGACTTTCTATTTTCGTATACAATGAATTTTGTAAAAATATTCCAAGTGTCAGATTTTTTGAAAGCTTTCAATGGAGTGTTCTTTATACGGAGAGTATTCTGAAATTCAAAACATAATATATCATAATAAATATGCATCTCAATCAATCAAGCATCTCGAAATAAGGGGAAATGACACAATATATCGATATACCTTAAAATGTACCTTTTAATTTGCTTTTAAGTTAGCTATTTCGCTTTTATGCGAGCAAAAGTGAGCTGTCACTGCAAAATAATATAAATTAGCTTCGAATGTACCTATACTTAACCCAATTTAGACATTAGTCACATATATATAAGGTAAGATAAGAATGCATTCATCTACTATAACAATAACATAATGTTTATATTTAACCCACTTCCCGCGTACTTTCAAAGGTCAAACACATAAAATTAAGTATGGGTTTCAGAAGCAAATATTTTACATAGTGTTATAGCTTTCCAGAACATTTCAGGATCATAAAAATGTTAACTACAACTCAAATTACAACTTTTCTAAAGAGTATAAAATATGAAAACGCTACGTATGCGTTGGCCCACTCAACAAATCACCTTTTTAGCTTAGAAAGCATCAAAATTTTGCGAAACGCTTAAAGCAAAAGCTGTTGATTATGTTATTAGATTTTGAAAAGTGCAAGATCATCGGAAAATCATTCAAAATTCATCTTCAAAACAGTTCACCTCTGTTAGGTGGTGTTTTCATTTTTAAGTCGACAGCAAACATCATTTTCAATTCATGTTTCAATCATAAATAAGCTCAAAATGTTACATTGCACTTTGAATAAAAATTTCTCTCTAATAGCATGGTTTTTAATGAAATTAAAACCATCAAATTGGATCAATGGTTTGCGATTTATGGTCAAACTAATCATTACACTAGCTTGGAAAATTTATATAAAAAATAAGAGTATTGGAAATTGGTGTATTTTTTCCTCTTATTTACAAGTCTCGAAAAAGAACTTCACAATATGCACATATTTATCAGTTTTACATTCTTTAATCTATTCAAATTGCATTTTACATTAATAAATTCCAAGTTTAAGTTCTAAAAATTTGAAAAGTAAAATTCAATTTATAGTTACAAAAAATTTCTTTCTAAAAACAACTCTTCCATATTTTTTTTCAAATATGAATTCAATTTCAAACCATTTCAAAAACCCAAATATGAAATTTCAAAACTAACATTTAAATCCATTATTCACTTCAAAATATACAAAAAAACCCATAATAATATTAATTGTAACAATTTTTAAATTTCGTTTCCATAATAATAAAAATAATAATAAAATTTGTCGAATCGGGAATTCAATCATAATACCAAACATAGAACTTTATTGATTTTTTTTCAAAACTTGTTTTATCTTACCAAATAATATACATTTTTTTCAACTACTTTCAAATTTAACTTAGTTTAAAAATAAATCAACTTTGTTTTATAAAAAAATTTCTACTTCAAAATCCATAAAAATATTTATCTCATAAATTTATCTTCAATGAATTTTAAATTAAAACTAGATATAGATCATATTATTTTAAACTAGAAAATAATTCAAATTTAAACTCCATTATAACTCCAAACTACATTTCAATTTATAATAAATTAAATACCTTTCTTCCTTGCAAATTAAAAGTACTAAATAACTGGAATAAAATAATAGTGTTTTTTTAAAATATCCTATAATACTTCTTTTTTAAAATTTTGTGTCCAAGTATCTCGTCCCAGTGTTTAGGGATCCCTATTAATAACGTTGGCCAAATGCATAAACCGGAATTCTTAAAGCACTCGACGGACAAATTAACATCAAATAAACTACTCTAATACTTTCAATCGCTATATGAAATCAATTTCATATTTTATTAAGTCATATGCTTGTTCGATCAAAAATATTTATTTTTAAAATTCGTATATACATCCAATTCATCGATTATCACTGACAATAAAAATCATCGCATATCATACATCCATAAAAATCAAACCAGCATTATATGTCACTGCACACATTTTCAAACAAGCAAACAAACGCCTTCTACGTAAAGTTATCTATTAGTTTCCACTGCGCAACTTTGATCGCTACTGGATCCCTTACTCAAACTCAGCTCATCACAAAAAGAATTGTGATGTATTTATAATGTGAAATTCAGATTAGGGACTTTTATAGCTTTCCTAACCGAACTACTTCATTCATAATTGAGACACACAGAGATTTATTCACCATCATCAATATCGATACTACTCGTCAGGTTAGCCACTCCTTAAATTACTACCCCCATCAACATCTTTCATTTTACATGAAAACAAATACATACATACGGGGTAGGAATAAGGAATATATATATATATATATAGTAGGAAAAATAACAAGTATGTCCCTAGATGATTACCCCAGTAATCATCATATACTCCTATTATCCTTTTAATATAGGGTAACTACAACACACCCAAAAGGGACAGCGACTCTAAAGTCCCTCTAAGGCTAAAACCCATGTCACGAATATTCTATATTGTTCTAGACCTACTCTAATACCAAACTGTAATGATCCACCTCTATACCCATACTACCAAAGAAAATTACTATGTAATCATGTGTGGTAATACAGAGAATAGGGCTTGTTTTAAGCGACCGTACATGAATATTCCCTTGGGTTTACATTGTTACGTATCTCACCTTAAAAATATCAACAATACATATAACTAGTATCGGCACAAAGAAATAAATATGTGTGCTTACCAGGGCAGAACAACATATACAATTGAAAATAGAGTCATAGAAAGCTATAGAAAAATATAATACAAATTGATACCAAGAGTGACATTGTCTTTCACACTACGACTATATATACCAAGTCGATTTCAAAACACGCAACTCATGGCCATCTCAACGACAACAAATACAAGGATATATTTAAACAAAATATACACGGTCATCACCTAAATTTCGATATAATAGATACCATGTCTCCTCGAAAGCCCAACATCCAAAATGCCCAATGTCCCTATACCTGAAAAGTCTCATACTGACCCGAGTAGTATATAAATAATAAACGGATTAGATTATATTTAAATCCAAGGTGAGTACATAGCAATAAACATGGTACTAAAAGGGCAAGTACAAATATGACTTAAAGAAACATCCATCATAAATTCATAATAATATACCACGCCACTCATCCCAATTATAACCCATGAAATTCATATAATCAAACAAGAATCATGACACTATAAATGTGGTTTTAACAATCAAATTCAACGAAATATCAAAATACTATGGGAAAGCATGCAGAGGGTCCACATAAATCATAAATAATGGAATAATTTGAATCAAACCAAATACATAAGTCCACAACCAGAATATCAATCTTGGCTTACAATCAGGATGGAAGTGAAGACTTTTGATTGTCAAATCCTAAAAGATAAATTGAGAAAGGCAAGATACCAAACAAAAAATTAAAGCATCACATCTCAACTTACAGTCTAATAGAAATAATAAATTCCATCTTTTAAGCCATAAACGATAAAACAATAAATATGGAACTCAAATAGAATGAAATCCAAACCAAGTACAAAAAACAATATACAAGAATAATATCTTAAATTATAGTCCTAATGAAAGTAAAATCTTCTAGCATACAAATCCCAAAAAATCACAATTCATGTAAAATATTGAAAGAAATGTCTAAATAGTAATCTAGACCAACTGTCCCAACAAAATTGGTAACTTTCGGCTGTTAGGACCTCGCAGATATCAAGAAATTCAAACTCAATAAATATCAAAATCAATCAAATAGTCAATGTACATAATCATATATCTCATCCCTAAGTCCTTAGAGTGGAAAAACTGTTAATTAAAAGATCCTAGGAGATAGAAACCTTAAATCATAGAAAGAGGAGATCTCTCAGCCGTAGGCTCGTATGAGGGAAAAATATACAAGCTTACAATATGCCTCTAATGTCATATAGTCATCATCTATAATGAGGTGATATAATATCAAATATCTAGTATATAATGGATCTACCTAAGTCATCTAGAGGGAGACAAACGTATCAGAACACTTCTCCAGGAAATTGTAATGACCACATCTTGTTTCATATAGTCACTTAGTTACTCCCTGAATTGTGTCACACGTGTCCATTGCATGTTATAAACACATTGTCGGACTATGCCAAGCAATTACCACGATTCCTACTTTCCTTAGTAATGGATTGTTGGTCCTCAAGTGATGTCAGGGCAATGGCTCTATTGAGAGAAATAACTCTCATTCTATAAACTCAATAAGGTGACACCATGGATTCAGGGCACAACCCCGCAATCAGGACTGCTAGAATGGGTAACTAACCTATCTGGTGGGTCTAATTCATGCTCTTCATAATGGCATGAACCCATGACATAGATTCTCAACAAGTACTCTCGACTATATAAGAACTAGTAATAGTAATAATTAGTACTCTCGAGTCAGAAGTCCTCACGAGAGTGACAAAAACCGCTCTCGACTCGATAAGCCTCACTGAGAGCGATAACTCACACTCTCGACTTAATGAGTACTAATGAGTACCACATCAAATATTATCGACTCTTGGAATCCTTATGAGAGTGATCGCTCTTGACCATATGGGTCCCGATTAGAGCATCTCAATATAAAAATCCTCGACTACTAGTCCTAAGAGTAGATAATGATACTCAACTAGTTAGTCCTTAGAGGATATAATGAAATACTCTCGATGAGCTAAGTCCTAGTGAGATTAATAATAAGCATTCTCAACTCCGTACGTCTTAGTAAGAGCATCACCTAATTCTTTGACTTCTATCCCTAGGAGTAAATAATAATATACTTGGCTAGTTAGTCCTATAAGGCTAAATCTATAAATTCCAACATATCTCTAGCTTATAGCTCTTTAAGAATAATAGAACTTTCGACTACTAAGCTCCAATGAGTCACTTCGTGACGATATCATAGTTTCCTAACCCATCTCCAAAATATAAGAGGCATCTACTCAATAATAGTAATCGAACAAGTATTACTTGGGCGTCCCATTTCAATCAGTATCACTCAAACATTTTCTAGAAGCTATTGAACTACACTCATTAAATAATAAATATTTCATAATATGAGTCAATACAATAACCAAAAAATATATTACCGAGAGTCCTATACCACTTGGTACTATTAATCCATTTATTCAACATCATCATTATGGAGAATTAAATCACAAAATCATGAAATATTTTGATTTTGGACCAATAAATATATCAAAAGGGGAATAAATGCCAAAAGTCTTTAAAATACATTTATTTAATAAAAAAATCCCATTGTAACAACCCATATTTTAAGCATTTGAGGATCGTTCAATTATTTTATTCCATTCATATTAGGCCGTATGACTCTAAAATTTTGAAAAGTGACTCTTATAGACATTTTCCATGTCAGTGATTTTTAACAAATTTCTTTGTAACCATTTTGACCCTAGAAATCTTGTTTGTACTATAACTTTTAATAAGAGCCGAATTAGGATCTCAAACCACTTCCATTGCTTCATGATGATGGTTTTCAATTCTATATAGTGGCCATAATATAAAAACAAACTTGCCGTTTGAAAGTTATGCCTTTTTTAAGTTTTAGCTTCTACTGCCCAGTTTTAGCGGGTGATTAACTAAGCCTGTGCTTGGCCTCATTAACTCATCTCAAAAATTGTGCTAAGGGGAGGCTATAGAAACTGACCTAGGTCATTCCCATCTTTACCAAAATAGCTCTAAACCTCCATTAACCCTAATTTCATCAAAAATCACACCCTTTTCTTACTAATCATAGTCGAATCATTGATTAGATGGGTGATTAACATACAAAAGGTAGAGATTATAATTTTGGCTGATTTGAATCCTTCTTTTTTGTTGTCCACTTCATGTCCAATGAGAATAAATGGTAATTTGGGTAATTGGTGAGCGGTTTTTAACCTCTCGCATTACCATGCATGTTTATATAGTTAAAAATAACATTTTTAACATGATTTCGACCATAAAACATTTTCTAACCTTAATTTCATTACCATACATATTTATGGCCGAATTTTAAAAGAGTTAAAGTGATTTAGAAATGGTTCTGTAACCCTTTTTATTCATATGCTAGTGTAAAAGTTAGATCCAGATTAAGATTTGCTTGATTATCATATTCTTATGTATTGCTTGTATGAATGGATGTATATGCATGGTTTTTTATGATTCTATGTTGTGCTTTGATGTTGTTTGCTAAATGTTTTAGGTAGTTGCAGAATAGGTTGATGAATTCGACAAATTGAAGACATAGATGGTCGGAATTGGATGAAACTTGGAGGAGGGGTTATGGAGCATGGGAGAAACCTAAGGTAGAAGTCACAGCAAAAATGGGCTAAGGAAATAAGTCAGCACCGAGTTATTTTAGTTGATGCTAAGTTATTTTTGTTGGCTAAAATGGATCGATGACTTGATGGCTCGGTGGGGAATGCTTATAGAAGGTAGACGAAGGAAAGATGTAAAAAAAATAGCTAAGTACTAAGAATGATGATGAGTTATTTCTTGGACTTAGAAACCATTGCTTTGGTGTGCTGCCAAGTTATTTTGAGGATGCGTCAAGATCTAAAGCACATGAGGGATGGACACAAGAAGCATAGAAGGAGACTTAGCCGAAATTGACTTTAGAATATAACTCGGTGCCGGGTTAGTATAGCTTAGGGCTAAGTTATTTATATTGATGGGATTGGAGTAAAAATTCAAGGAGGGGAAGCTGAGGCTCCACAAGTCATGCTAAGGGTGTTTATTTGTTTACTTAGTGTTTGTATCAAAATTGGGTGCAACACACTTCGAAAATATTTGAAGAGATAAAAATTAAGAAAGTAAATGTAAAAAGAGGATTATCTAACAAACACTTCGAAAACAGATAAGAGAAACAGGTAGAAACACAGAGATTTAGAGTGGTTCGGCGTATGGCCTACGTCCACTATGAAATTGGTTATTGATGGTTGTTTGCTGATTATAACTAGTTACAGCGGATTACAACAGTGGATTTCGAGTACAATAGTGATCTTTGAGTACAAAAATGGTTATGGTAGAGTCTGAACATAGGTGAGCTAAAAAGTCCCTTTTCTGTAGACCCTGGGATGCTATTTATAGGCGTAGTATGCAAATATCTCGCTTAGACCTCGGAAGACCTCTTTTGGCACGTAATTGAGCCCACACGATCGGTCCCATGTCATCTGCTCTCGGCCCGCGATCGATACGAACGAATTTCGTATCGATCAAGATTTGATCCAATCAAGTCAGAATTTAGCATGAACATTCTTTAGGTTGTATGTAAGCTCCTGTGAAAATTTGGTGGCATTTGGACATGTAGATTGTGAATTAATATCGATGCAAGTTTGGGCTTTTCAGTTGCCATTCTCTTCGTATCAATGCTGTTCGTATCAATGATTTCGACTCGATGGTTCTGCATGTGATGCCAGTTGATGTGGCGCTTGTTTTGTTGGATCAATCTACTTTTCATGCCAAATTGGTTGTTTCCCCCTTCGTATCCATTGAGCACTATGTCCTTCGAATCGATGTTGGCGTGTATCTTTCATATCGATCGTTCGAGGCTTTCTTCATATCGATGCTCACAGGTCATTTCGTAACGATGGTGGGTCGCTATTTCATATCGATCGTTTCTTACCCATCGCTTTTAGTGGATGGAGGGACCAGTATGAAACATGTATGAATGACATCGATGCGAAGTGTTGTTTGTTGATGGATGCGAAATGGAGCAAATATGATCGATACGAAATGGCAACTCTTCCATCGATACGAAGTGCTCTGGTTTTGATGGATACAAAGAGATGCGGTGGATGATGGATACAAACCAATTGAGTTTTACCTTTATCGATATGAACAAGGCTCATCCGATGGATACGAACTAGATCGATACGAAGGGAGATCTCTTCTAGTTGTTTGATGGATATGAACAAAGGAATCACTTAAATTGCATCGATTGTATCTTGAGCATATGAGCTCAGATTAACTTGAAATTTGGAACACTGGCTTTTATAGCCTCCATTGTCTTGTCTAATCAATTATAGCTTGATCTGGACTCGGATAAAATTTATCGACATCTATAGGGAAACTGTGCATAATCGATCTTTGGGACAAACTGTCTTTGGCTTATAGTCAATTCCAACCTTACTAAACGGTGGGATAACATTTTCCCTCCAAAGTATGTCTTGTGAGAACATAACGTGCTTTGAAAAGTTGCAATCTTCATTCCGAACAGTATTATCTGATCTATCTAAACGGTTGTTGTCTTTTCGTTGGAATATGTAACCTTTGATCGATTTTTAGTAATATGAACTATTGACTGCCAATTGTTGTACCATGTACTATTGTAGCTGAGTGTTGTATGATGGTGAGTTGTCGTTTGTTGTTTTAATCGTCACCAGAAGAGTGTTCAATTCCTATGAATTTTAAAAATTGAATGTTAGTCTGTTATACATGTATGTACATTAGCCTGACTCCCGTTAACATTCCCAGGTTCACGAGCCATTGTCATTTTTTTATATCGAATTCCATATTGACCCTCTCCTGAATCAATGTGAAATTCGATTTGTAACAGTGCTTGACGGTTTTTTTCGAGTATCCTTTCGTATCGATCCTCTCCTGGATCGACGTGAAAAGTTAAAAAAGTCATTCTTCACATCGATGGCAATTGATACGAATCGTTTGGTTACTTGAATCATTTTGTGTCGATGGATACGAACCCAGACGGTTTTCGAAATGATGGATGCGAAGCTGTCACTTCGTATCGATGTTATGAAGCTTAGGCCACCGAGCTTACAGATACGAAATAGCGCTTCGTATCAATTAAATCCAGTGATTCAAGCAAGATTTCGTTAGGAGTTCCGTATTGATGAGACTTAAATTGAGGGATCGAAGCTGGGGGTAACTTGTTGATGGATACGAAGTGTTAACCAATGTATTATTTTAGACTGATAGGTACGAACGAGTCTCTTCGTATCGATAGAATTCACAACCATTTCAATCGGTCTCTATTACGAGGAGGCGAATCATTTTCTTCCTTGAACACGAGACCATATAAATACGAATTAGACTTAGGCAAAATTTTCACTTGCCATTATGTTCATAGTTACCTTCGTATCGATCAAAATTTCTAGAGAGTAAAAAAGAACATCACAAGCCTTCATTCCTAAAATACTCAGCGTTTAGCCTTAAATCAATCTCTCTAAACTAGGAAAACAATCGATTAACACTTCTTAAAGAAAGACAAACTCGATTCTTGTCGCCATTTTGCTTACGGCATCGGCCAGTTCTGACGTTGTCGATGTTGGAATGGAGCCGGAGTAAGGTCGAGAAGGTACCTCAATGGCACCTTGGTTGCTCAGGGAAGAAGGATAGATGGACACGAAGGGATCGCTCATACCGGTTGAGGAGGAGTGGTTCGCATCGATCGCAAAATGATCAAAGTTCATATCGATTAGAAATAGTTAAGATTTATATCGAAGAAGGGAGCGGCTTCGTAAAGATCGAAGATAGTGGGGGTTCGTATCAGTCCAAAGCAATCGATATTTGACCTCGTGATCGATACGAAGTGTTGATTCTGCCGATCTATACGAAGGCGATGTCTATGATCGATACGAAGTAGAGGTTTTTTGATCGATACGAACTTGCCTTAAGGTGATCGATACAAATCCTTTTCCTCTACGATTGATATGAGCGAGAATCTGGGCGATCGATCCGAATTTGTCTCTTGTTGAAAACGAAATTTTTTCTCACTTGAACATTCGACTCCGACAAGCTTCTGCCCTGCATGATTGGACTTAACCTTTTACACTGCATATTTGACTGTCTTTTTAAGCTCGTTGATGGAACAACAACTTAACAAAAATTTAACCAACTTTAACCCGGATCGGTCGCTATAGCCTGGATGGCATGGTTGTGACGATCGACGACGACGGTCACTCCAGTTGAATTCCGATGTCTTGTCATTTGAACACTTCTTTTTTATTCCCACGAAGTTTCTTGAGTATTATGTAGCACTTCACTGCATTACACATTCACACACTTCACACTAGGGAACATATAGGCTTATTATCGTCTAATGATGGTTTTTGATAAGTTGATTAGCTTTGGAATCCGCTAGTTCTCAACAGCAGGAAACTCAAAGTCCATCTTCCCCAATAATAGAGTTGCTGGCCATCAAGGTCAAGGTTATCGATTCAGCTCCGGACGAGCTGCCAGGAGCAACTTTTATTATGAATCCACAACACTCTATGTCATCCAATGTCTTTGAAGATATGTTGGGACGAATATGCTTAAGGCATGGTTTATCATTAGCCGATGTTTTGTTACCTGGGTTAAGTGATAGACAACATGCTCCCCCGGAGGGGTTTACTGCCTTTAACAAGCACTCATGCACAGCTGGGATGCTCCTCCCTTTAATCAATACAGTAGAGAAGTGCTAGCCTTCTTCAAAATTTCCCCATCACAATTACACCCGAATGGATATGCATTGCTGAACAGTTTGTTCGTTGTACTCATGGAGCATCTTTTCCGACCCCCGACCCCGATTGAAATCATATACCTATTTAATGTTAAGAGTCGAGGAGATAGTCCTTCGTTCACATTCCTGGAGACAGTTAGGAACTGTCAAGTCGTGACGGGCTCTTGGACCAGGCTCAGTTATTTTAAGACCGAATGGATCTATGTCCGACGCCCTCCTAGATTCGCCAGTCGATGGTCAGTCAGACGTAAGTGCACAATTTTCTATGGTAATTCACGAATTTGTTGTAACCGATGCTGAATCTCATATCCTCTTTCCTTTTACAGTCGTAATTCCATGAACTGAAGGTGCACATTTTAAAGAAATAGTACGTATCCTTCAAGAACTGCCAAGTGAAATAAGGGACATAGACTCGATGCTAAAAGACAAAAACTTGAGGACTGTCGGGCTAATCGAGAAAAATTAGAGCATAAGACTTGAAGGAATGCTGAGGGCAGTTAGGTGAAATGGGGTAAATATAGAGCACCCAGGATCATAATAACCGAAGAGGGCGAGGAAGAAAATACGCCCACCGATGATGAACCCGTACCCGGGCCTTCTAACAACTTTCAAAGTCTTGAGGGAAGGAGAAAAGGCAAGGCTGTAGTGCATAAGCGTCACAAATCTTCGAGATGGAAATCCGTAATCGTGTTTTTGCCTATTCCTGATATTAGAATTTCGGAGGCTCCTCCCTCTCAAGTGGAGAACCTTTTCGTAGGGCTTGTCGATATCCCAATCCGTGATTATGTGTCACTTTAACATGACGCTGGATTGGAGGAGCTTCAGAGTGCTTTAGACTTAAGCGATTCTCTTCCCACGACCATGGCCGACATTTTCAGTTGGTCGGGGGGTTGCACATATATATACACTTCACGGCACTACATGGTTCCGATCACAAGTTGCTTACTTCAGGAGATTACTAACTCTATTCTTCTTTATTCTTTACAGATTCAATGACTAAAAGAGAATCTATGTTGGGAAGTCTCTGCTCTACACGACAATCATCTAGCTCATACTATGTGTCTCGTGGGAGGGAGGCTGAAAGAGACCACGGTCGCGGTTACTCTAGTCAGGCACACCGCGAGAGGGAGAGGGATAGAGATTATGGATATCGATCCCGATCGCGTTCTCCTCCTCCTCGAGCCCCAATACAACCTTCCAGCCACAGGAAACAACCAGCAGAACCTCCTCACCAAAAACCATCTTCTCAGACTTCTAGGCTTGAACCACAATGTCATAGATATAAGGCTGAAACTCCCACTGTAGTTGAGCAAGCTATCACTGTGCCCACTGGGGAAGGGGCTATTAGAATTGCTTAGGTGAAGAAAGATTTTCCAAATATATGCTTTGACGGCCACATCTTCCCCCTTATTTAAAGAAGATCCAATCGGAGGCTGAAAACACAATGCATGATTACATTCATGACATCTATAAACAGCACAAGGACTGGGTGAAAGCAGCAAAAAAAGCATCGAAGGCCTTTGAGTGGGTGAATATCATTGAGAAATTAGAAACCGAGCTCGCTCAAAAGGACCTGATTATTCAAGTGCTTAACGATGAGGCCGAATCCTCTCGAAAATCATATATAGAGGCCACCTAGAAGGCCGATGAGGTGAACCTAGCAATGGAGAGGATGCGACAAATACATTTTGCCTTGGTGGAGGAGATGGGCCACCAAAACACCACTGTCATAGCCAAACGGGACGCTGCTCCGAAAGAACTTAACGGGCTCAAAGAGAAATTTTCCAAAATCATCAAGAAGAGGGATGATGCAAATAGTGCAGCCCAAGAGGCATGTGAAAAGGCTGTAGTGCTTCAGGGCGAATGGGATGCGACAACAACTAAGGTCCGGGAGGTGGAGACTGAGGTCGAGGAGAAAGTCCTAATGGCAGAGTCCAGGCTAGAGGCTGACATTGAACATCTCCTCATTACTTATAATGCTAACGTCTTGAAACATAGGAACCTAGTCTGCTCAATAATTATCCGATACATTTATACAACACCTGGGGCCGATTAGTAGAAGATGAGAAGGCTGCCGATCAGAGTGAATCAGTTGATGAATTCAAGCTAGAGAACCAAGTATTGAATAAAGACGAATGGAAAGTTCTCCATGATGCCATGATTTCATATGAAAAGGAGAAGCTTGGCGCTCAACGCTCAGAGGTCGAAGAAGGTTCTGGTATCGAGCACCGCGATACAAGGCCCAAAATTCTTGTGCCGACTCAGCTTGAACCGACTTATGCGGTTGATTCTCAATCCGTTGCTGCTTACAATCCGGATCAGCCGCCATTATCTCAAGTTCCTGAGCATATTTCTAAGGCCGTTCAACCACCAACTAGTTGAACTGAGGAAGGTACTCTACAAAATTTCGTACGCTTGTTCACGATCGGAAGCTTCACTTGAAATATTTAGTAACAGTTTTCCTTTGAATTTTTCTAGTGATTGGTGCCACATCGGTTGCGCCTCCTACAACTTAAGAGTCGCATCACGCACTATAAGCGATTATTATGGAAGCGACCATGACATTGGCCACTACACCTATAAGTGATGTATAAGGGAGCACACTTTCATTCAATGAACAGACGATGAAGGATCTTCTCATTCGTCGTAGTGACCCTTTTTGGGATTTTTCGTTTGTCATGAGTGGAAGCGCATCTGCAACCAACTTATCAGGCCCTACCGTGAGCATTTCCCGTGATGCACAAATACTTCATGAGGAAGAAATTATAGCTGAGATTAACGCAGAAATGGAAGCAGCTGCCCAGACCAACAGCTTTGGAGGTGGAATGGTGGGACCTAGTCTGTCCCCGTCACAAATGATATCTCCTGGTGGCACTGTTGTCAACACCAGCGTGCCTATTCCGCCTCCTATAGTGGACCCGAGCCCCCTGACTTCACCTGTTGGAAGTATCCCCATACACTTGAGTTCGGAGGAGGAAATCGATACAATGCCCCCCAAAGGATATCAGCCGTCGAAAGGAAAAGGTCAAAGAGGAAAATCAGTGGCAGCTCTAGCGGGTCTATGCCGAAGAAGAAACCAAGAAAGAAGAAAGGGTAGATATGCTTCTTCGGCTCATTTTTGAGTAGATAGGAATTTCTTTAGCTTTTGTTAGCCGTGTATAGATGCGGGTTCACCCCCTGCTAGTAGGATTTTTGGAAATAACTTGTACATAAATTCCTTCCACAAATAGTTGAAATGAAATTATATTTTGTCTTCAACCCAATTATCGTTTATTTGCTTAAGTGTTCCAGCATTTGAAATCTTATTCAGTAAACTTGTGAAGTTTCGACCTTTTGGATCGGGTTCTGAGTTTATTTATTAAGTCCTGGAAGCTACGAGTCGTGTCCGAGCACTAAGCTGAACACCGATGCTGCACTTCTAGTCAGTGATCGACACTTAAGTTCTACCCCCAATTTCAGGGATGAGTTATAAAGATCAGCTAGCGACTGCATTTCGCCCCTAATACGTTGAGCTTAACGTCGTTGAATTGATGCTAAAACAAGTGAAAGTCGAGTGGTCGAATCACACTCACTCACTTATTGATGATCACATTCGCACTCCGTGGATTTGCATTTGTGCATCGGGGGCCGGTCATGCTTGTTTAAGTTTTAAGTATATGTCCACGCTCCGTGGACTTAAGTTATTTTGTGGGTGGTCAGTCACATCCGAGTTATATTTATATTCTGACCACACTCTGGGGCTCAAAGTTGTGTTACGGATGATCGATTCGCATTTGATTTGTGTTTAAACTCTAATCCACTCTCTGAGGATTTAGGGTTAGTCGATGTTTATTTTCCAATCCATGCTCTGGGGACTTAGAGTTAATTGCGGTCGATACTTCGGTTCACACTCTAGGAATTCAGAGTTAGTCAATGTTTGTACTCCAGTTCACACTCCGGGAACCTAAAGTTTGTTGATGTTGACAGTTCGGTTCACACTCTGGGAATCTGGAGTTAATGTTTATACTCTAGTTCGCACTCTGGGAACTTGGAGTTGGTGTTTATACTCTAATTCGCACTCTGGGAATTGGAGTTATTTTTTATACTCTAATTCGCACTCTGGGAATTTGGTGTTGATGTTTATACTTCAATTTGCACTCTGGGAATTCGGAGTTGATGTTTATACTCTAATTTGTACTCTAGGAATTTGGAGCTACCGACAGATGGCCAGCCATGTCTGTTTAGGCGTTTGAATTTTGTTCGCACTACTGGAATAACGGATGTATTAGGATCGTGGATGGTAGGTTCACATCCACCTCAAGTTAACAAGCGAGGTCGTTAGATGGACAGGTCCATCCTCCTCAAACCGTGCCAAGATATGGGCGAAGTCGTCAGGTGGACGGATCCACCCTCTTCGAAACCGCATTCATAAGTTTATACTCCAACTCGCACTTTGGGAGACTGGAGCTAGTTAAAGGGTTGTCATGTATCAATCCTTTTTTAACTTCAGTGTGGTGATTTGCTCTCGATCTCGGGTTTCACTTAGCGGGTAACCAGTCGTATCATAGTTACTCCCTATTTGAATAAAACCCACCGTCGGGTGGAATTTAGCTCTCCGTGCATAGTGATAGTTGTATGACACATTCAATAAATCACAGCTTTGGCTCGAAGAGATTGCATTTTATTGCTAAAATAAGAGAATACGGCAAAGATAGTTGCCTTATTACAAATTCAAATTTCGAAATGCAGAAATAAATTGCAAATGAAAAGTAAACTAAATAATTAAAGTCTATCATATGTAGTAGCGACGAAGACTCTCGCTGTTCAAGGCTCTTGGCAAAGCAAGACCGTCAACAGTCGATAACTTAAACGTTCCAACTTCGAGCTTTCGTTCAATCACATACGGCC
Source organism: Allium cepa (assembly GCA_030765085.1). Taxonomy (NCBI): domain Eukaryota; kingdom Viridiplantae; phylum Streptophyta; class Magnoliopsida; order Asparagales; family Amaryllidaceae; genus Allium; species Allium cepa. The sequence goes on along the minus strand of CM060938.1, from coordinate 394,090,224 downwards.
CTTCCCATGTTGGTTTCATGTGCGAAGGAACTGGGTAGATTCTTTTGAGGATGAGATCGTCGAGTTCGAAGGTTCGGGGTCGGACCTTGGCATTGTATAATCGGGCGACTCGACTTCGGTTTGCAGCTGCCCTCAAATCAGTCTCTTCGCGCTTCTCATCCAGTAAATCCAAGGATTCAGCAAGTAATATAGCATTTGTCTTCGAATCATATTGCGTCACGCGATGAGAAGGTACTTCCATCTCGACTGGAATAACGGCTTCTGAACCATAAGAAGTAGAGAATGGATTATGGCCAGTCGCGGACTTGTGGGTTATTCAGTAAGCCATGGTGCCATAGGAAGTTCAACTTGTCCATTCGCTTGAGGGTGTGCAACTGCAGAGAGTTTATTATGAATGTGGAATCGCCGACAGAAATTCTTAAATTAAACACTGTCAAATTGGGTTCCATTATCAGTGATGATGGTATGTGGGAGACCAAATCGGCAGATAATGTTGCAGACTACTGAGTTGATTATTTTCTTCCTCGTGACTGTAGCAAAGGGTTCGGCTTCCGTCCACTTAGTAAAGTAATAAACTGCGACGATGGCGTACATGACTCCATTATGAGTAGTGAACCACGAGGCTTTTGAAAGAACTTGTCTTTTTTCACTCCCACACTCTAGCAGTGTTCCATGCTCGAGATAATTTCTAAACGGAGTCATCCATGACTCCTTATTGGGAACGACCTCAAATACCCAATCTGTCTCCATTCGATCGATGCTTGGGGAAGACAATGTTTCCATAGGAACAAGTCCCACCTATGCTGACTAATTTTGCCAATGAATCATCTTTTTGATTGCACTCTCGAGGGATGCAGTACATAGCATAATAATCAAACTGATTCAGTATCTCCTGGACCCGAGCTGGGTAAGCGGCCAATCTTCGATCTTTGGCCTGGTACTCCTCCCGAACTTGACATATGACCAGGTGCAAATCATAATAAATCTCCACATCAATGACTTTTAAATCTCGGGCCAGTCTCAATCTGGAAATTAAGGCTTCATACTTACCTTCATTATTCGTCGCACGAAAATCAAAATTCAAAGCATAGCATATAGATCGACCTTCAGGAGTTTCAAGTATAACCCCGGCATCTGAGCAATAGTCATTTGATGCACCATCAGTATGCAGCTTCAAGATATATTTGGTAGATTTACTAGTTTCAGGCAAGTCCTATGGGATGGTAAATTCAGCTATGAAATCTATTAGGACTTGTCCTTGAATGGCTTGCCTTGGAGTATAGGTAATATCAAATTTGACTTAGCTCGATATTCCACTTGAGCAACCTACCAGACGTCTCAGGCCGCGTAAGGATATATCGTAATGGCTGGTCGGTGTAAACAGTGATAAGATGAGCCTGGAAATTTGGACGGAGCTTCCTTAAGGCAATAACAAGACAAAAAGCCAACTTCTCTATCTTCGGAAAATTTATTTTAGCTCTGATTAGTCAATTACAAATATAGTAGGCCAGTTTTTACACTCGGTCTTCCTCTCGAATTAGGGTAGCACTGATTGCGTTTTCTGATACCGCCAAGTAAAGGTACAATTTCTCATGATCGATGGGCTATGAAAAAATAGGCGGTGTGGAGAGGTGCTAAATTAGTGCTCGGAATGCACCCTTACATTCTGTGGCCCATTCAATCTATTTCCCTTTTCGGATCAAATCGAAGAAGGGAATGCATTTGTCAGTGGATTTGAAATGAACCTGCTTAGCGTTGCTATTTTTTCGTTGAGGCTCTGGACTTGCTTTATGGTTCTTGGAGTTTCAAGATTTCTGATTGCCCATATCATTTCAGGATTGGATTCAATTCCTCGAGCATTGACGATAAACCCAAGGAATTTTCCGGATGCGATCCCAAAGTGACATTTCAACGGATTGAGCTTCATTCTGTATTCTCGGGGGATATTAAACATTGACTCTAGGTCTTTAATATGATCAGTGGAGAATCGTGATTTCACTAGCATGTCGTCCATGTATACCTCCATGGTTTTCCCAATCTGGTTGGCAAACATCCGATTAACCAATTGTTGGTAGGTCGTACTGGCGTTCTTGAGTCCAAAGGCATAACTTTGTAGCAATAGAGTCCCAGATCGGTCATGAAGCTGGTATGCTCCTGGTGGAAAATGCATGGATATCTGGTTATAGCCTGAATACGTGTCCATGAAGGATAGGAGTTCATGTCTAGCCGTTGAATCTACAAGCTGATCGATTGGGGGAAGTGAAAAACTGTCTTTTAGGCAAGCTTTATTCAAGTCTGAATAGTCGACGCACGTTCTCCATTTCCCATTTGGCTTTCGGAAAAGTACAGGGTTGGATACCGATTTCGGGTATAATGCACCTCGAACAAATCCATCGATTTAAGCTTATCTACCTCTTCCTTAAGGGCGGCAGATCTCTCTAGATCCATACCATGCCTTTTTTGTTTGACCGGGACGTACCGTGGGTTAATGTTCAATGTGTGACTTGCGATGTTCTGGGAGATTCCACACATGTCAGAATGTGTTCAGGCAAACACGTTGAGATTTGCCCGAAGAAATTCAACCAATTCCTCTTGCATTTGTTGGCTCAACTAAGATCCAGTCTTTATCATTCTAGAATCGTCGCTATCGTCAATCGGGACATCAATCGTCAGTTCGGTCAGAGAAGCTTGATTGCCTTTACTTTCATCTTCGCTTTCGTTATCTCTTGGGTCAAGATCTCTTTGGAATTGGTTGGGGTGCCCGGGCCTGGGCCTATGCACTAATTTTCAATTTTCAACAAATAGGACGTAGAGAGATTCCTATATGTCCTTTCCTTTCTCCTTTCGCTGCACCTCGTGCAGCTCAGCAACATAACAGGCTCTTCCAGCAGCCTGATCTCCTTGAACGACTCCAACTCCACGATCAGCGGGGAACTTTAGAGTCAAACACCATGGGGTAATGATAGCCCTAAACTCAGCTAGGGCTGGTCGTCCCAAGAAAGCATTGTACGACAAGTCTATGTCAAATACAACAAATTGAATATCCTGACTATTAGGCGTTCTTCGGTTCCTAACTCCATTGGCAATTCCACCACTCCAATGGGTATGGTTGTATTTCCTTGAAGCCATGAATACGGTACTGACAAGGCTTCAAATCTTTAGCCTCCATCTTCATCTGGCCATAGGCACACTTAAACTATATATTCACGGAACTTCCACCGTCGACTAAGATACTCTTCATCCAAGCAGGACCTACTTAAGCTGATATGGCAAGTGGATCAATAGTAGGGCCTTCGACCCTGTCAACATCTCTATCTCAGAACATGATGTCATCAGTCATCGTCTTCCATTGTTTGGCTGGATCCCCATCTTCCAAACTACTACAACACCTGAAGTCTGCTTGTCTAATAGAACTAGCATACGACTCCATTTCCTTCCAGCTTTGGTCTGCTGAATGAGGACCACTACTAACAGTATTTATCACTAACCTTCCGCCAGTACGAGCGGGTTCCTCTTGTCTCCCCTGATTAGGTACACGATTTTGATTTGATGGGCAAGCACCTCCAGACTGTGGCGCTCGCACAAACTGTTCTAACTTCCTTTCTCTTATCAAATTTTCAATGAGATCCTAGAAGTGACGGCACTCATTCGTGTTATGGCCGTAGCTATCATGGAATCTACAAAATTTTCCCGTTTGGAATTGTTTTTTTGATGATGGTTTTGGGGCAAGCTTCTTATATTGGATGGTATTACAAGTCTGCAGGTACACATTCTCCAGCGACGTATTCAAAGGAGTGTAATTATCAAACATGGGAGCCCTACGTCGTGGACTATGATTCTTATTTCGATCTCCATTACCTCTTTGCTGATTCTGTTTATTTTTTATATTCAACTGCGCTTTTTCGAAACTCTCCTCGGATTGTTTAACAGCTACATTACTTTGGATTCCTTTCACAATGGTCCTTGCATCATCTTGTTTCCTATAATGTTTCGCATCCTCCCTTCTCAAGAATTGGACTGCCTTGGAATAGAAACCGTCCAATGATGCATGAGGTTTTTCGGCCAACCAGTTGCCGAATTCAAAATTGGGATCAGTCCCCTTAGTTAGTGCCATCAGAATAGAGTTATCATTGGGATTGATAATCTCAGTACACACAGCATGAAATCTCTCTAAATAACGTCCGAGTGTCTCTCCAAGAGCCTAAGTGACACTGGAAAAAGTATTAACATCCTTTGGCCTCGTTACATGCATCTGGAACTGCCCAACAAACTTTGTTGCCAACTGATCAAAACACGAGATAGATTGAGGTGGCAGACGGGTTACCGTATGGTCTCTATACCTCTAAGAGAAATCAGGAAACTTCAGCATTTAGCTACATCGTCAGCTCGTGCAGCATTCATCAACCATTCGTACTTCAAAATTTGCTTATTGGGATATGAGTTTCCTTCATAGACGGGTAGAGTTTGCATCCTGAATCGCCGAGGTAGTTCAGCATAGAGTATATCATTAGTGAAAGGGATATGACTTCGGGAGATTCCCCGGTCGTCGTTAGCAAGACCCTGACTTTCACGGATCATCTGATGGATCATTGTCGGTATATCTGGCATTTGGACATTTTGAGTGTGCTGGGCCAAGGTGTGGTTGGGTTCCACAATGCGAGGCTGGGCCAGACGTGGTCGATGGTCCAGGTCTTGCCTCCTTGGTTCTAAGTCATTAGGTATGTAAGGTTTGGGAGTATGTTGACGTTGGATAGGATCCGTCTAGTTTCGGACATCAACTCCCGTCTCAGTAGCAGTGATGGTAGTGTAGTTGTTTGCAACATAATATAGAATAGTACCTCCTTAGGAGAAGGGTCTAGTTTGATGGCTGGTTGACGACCAACTCTTGGTTGCCTAAGGCTCGGTGCGTGCTGATGTCTAGTAGCTTGGGTATAACTCCCATCTAGCTATAGGTGCATGGATCTACGATGATAGTCTGAAGAAGGTGAACTCTCAGTAGATGAATAGGAAGCTTGATCCCTCCTGGAACTCCTACTTCTTTGGCAATTTAGCTGATTGGTTAATTCTGCGTTGGCACGTAGCTATTGAGTACGTTGCTGACAGCTCTGTGTCAGCACTTGCTATAGCATCTGGAACTCTTCCCGGGTGACAGGGCCTTGTGGATCTGATGGTCCGGCAGTATTCTGATCAGTCGGAGGTAGCTGTATGGGATTCTGTCGATCTCATCCTTCTGGATCTGCGGTAGTAGAAGTGGTCCTTGTGTTTACCATAATGAATATCAAAGCTCTTTCCTAGATTTGATGCAAATATGAATAGGATGGAAGAACTTTGAACTTGAGATCAGGATCTTCTCCTTAGATTTATGCAATCCGATATAGTAGTAGATCCAACGAGCAAGAGAAAAACCGTGATTTCTCAATGAAAGCACCAAAGTGTTTGTACAAAAATTGGTCACAACACTCTTTGAAAGTATTTGAAGAGATAAAAATGAAGAAAGTAAATGTAAAAAGAGGATTATCTAACAAATACTTCTAAAATAAATAAGACAAACATGTAGAAAAACATAGATTTAGAGTGGTTCGGCGTATGGCCTACGTCCACTATAAATTAGTGATTTTATTGATGTTTGTTTACTGATTACAAATGGTTACAACACGTTAAAACAGTGGATTTCGAGTACAACAGTGATCTTTGAGTACAAAAATGGTTTCGGTAGAGTCTGGACTTATGAGAGCTAAAAAGTCCCTTTTCTGTAGACTCTGGAATGCTGTTTATAGGTGTAGGATGTAAGTATCTCACTCAGATCTCAGGAGACCTCTTCTGGCACGTGAGTGGGCCCACACGATCGATCCCATGTCATCTGCACTCGGTCCAAGATCGATACGAACAAATTTCGCATCGATAAAGATTTGATCTAATCGAGTTGAAATTTAGTATGAACATTCTTTAGGTCGTACATAAGCTCCTGCGAAAATTCGGTGGCATTTGGACTTGTAGATTGTGAGTTATGATCGATGCAAGTTTGGGCTTTTCGGTTGCCGTTCTCTTCGTATCGATGTTGTTCGTATCGTTGATTTCGACTCGAAGATTCTATACGTGATGCCAGTTGACATGGCGCTTGTTTTTTGGATCGATCCACTTTTCATGCCGAGTTGACTATTTCCCCTTTCGTATCCATTGAGCACTATGTCCTTCGAATCGATGCTGGCATGTATCCTTTGTATCGATCGTTCGAGGCTTTCTTCGCATCGATGCTCATAGGTCATTTCGTATCTATGGTGGGTCGCTATTTCATATCGATCATTTCATACTGATCACTTTTAGTGGATGGAGGGACCAGTACGAAGCATGTATGAACAAGATCGATGCGAAGTGTTGTTTGTTAATGGATGCAAAATGGAGCAAATATTATCAATACGAAATGACAACTCTTCCATGGATACGAAGCGCTTTGGCTTTGGTGGACATGAAGAGATACGATGGCTGATGGGTACGAACTAATTGAGTTTTGTCTTTATCGATACAAAATCTCATCAATACGAACAAGGCTCATCCGATGGATACGAACCAGATAGATACGAAGGGAGATCTCTTCTAGTAGTTTGATGGATACGAACAAAGGAATCACTTAAATCGCATCGATCATATCTTGATCATACCAGCTCAGATTGACTTGAAATTTGGAATGCTGGCTTTCATAGCCTTGCTGGTCTCATCTCATAAGTTGTAGCTTGATCTAAACACGGATAAAATTTATCGACATCCATAGTGAACCTGTGTATTGTTGAATATGCGCTTATATGATTTTTGTTTGATGATAATAAACATATATTCATTCATTTAAATGTATTTGATAATATACTATTTTATTTTTCACAGATTAAATAAATATTTGCTGAATAAAATAAATAACACAGAATTTGAATTCAAACGAATATTTTATTCAAACAAATATTTATTACAATTTTGAATAGTATACAAATTCAAGCTCTCACTATTCACTATACAACTTTGATACAAATTCAAATACATCACTATTTTACATCAGCACCTCACTACATATCACTCACACTCGTATTTATCTTCAACTGCATTCAAGTTTGAATCCAGCATCTGAGCTATCTGCAAAAATATAAACTAACGCAGTAAAATTGAAAATAAAATATTTTTGCAATATAAAATAAAACGTGAATTTTGAAAATGATATTTGCCTCAGTTATTTGGGTTGTTCATCATCATTTAAATTTGAATTCATCATACACGAACAACTTGTGACATACACAGTATATTACTGTATATGCCACAAGGCCGTGCACGCCGATATATACACTTGATTGATTTACAGGGACAGGCAAGCACAGGTCAAACCCAAATGAAAAATCGGGTTCAACTCACGTGCAATAACATTGAAAATCATGACACAAGCACAAGGTCAAATCCGAGTTTTGAAACTGGATTCAACACAAGGCGACATGACATGAATGCAACGAAGACCAACATTAAAATGGACTGCAACATGGATATCACAATCAAACTGCAACAAGGCAACTAGGAATGAACAGAACATAGCAGCTCAAGTCATCAAGTTCAGTGCAGACCGCAGAATGCCACAGCAAATACATCATGAAAGACCAGAGTAGTTCAGTCAAGCAAGTGCACAACAATCAACACAGTGAAGTATACCAGTGATACATCAGTAAATTCAACATGACAGTACAACACCAACATAAGCAACAACATGAACCAACTGTGCATATATGAAGCACAGTACAAGGCATGTCAACAAACAATGTAATCAACATGAGTATCACAAGAACTCGACAGTGGACAGACCAAGTGCAACAGATTCGAAGAACCAAAGTCAGTGGCAAGCTACAGGAATGATCAGACCAACAACAGTGTGCAACAGGGAACACAGGTCAGACTATATCAACTCAACAGCAACAGGAAGTGCAATTCCAAGTGAAGAACCAGACTCAAGTTAGTGCACAGTGCATATATGATGCATACAAGTACAGGCCACAACATGTCAATGAAGCACAGCTGCAAACAATATGGACAGTGAAAACAGAAGTGCACAGCAACAGTAAGGAAATGGACAAATGCAACTGAACCAACTACACAAATATGCTATGCAGTAAAGTCAATCAGAGGCATCAACAAAGACAATGCTTGACACCGAGCATGTACAAAATGATGCATGATGAATCAGACCATACAATATGAAACAGAGGCAACAAGACTATATGCAAACAAAGTCTCTACATGGATGCAGTGATACAAGTCAGAGCAACAATATCAAAGCAATGGTGATGGGCCGAGAGGACCAGTGATAAGTAAAGATGAGTGCAGATTCGAAGTCGAAAGCAACATAGCACCAGGCATCACTATGATACAACTTACAAACCCAAATGACAACTCAATAAATTTTGCAGTGAATCATAATGAAGCAGTGCAACATCTTCCATCAACACAATCAAGTGACCAACATACTACAGTGACATCAAAACATGGCAGTAGGGATGTAATTGCTTTGAAGAACAAGAGGGATACAAGCATCAAGCTGCAGTTTTCAAAACGTGTAACCAAGTCAAAGCAAGTGATAACCAAACATCTCAAATTCAAGGCATCGAGTCAGGTCAGAGAAATTCACGGAGCCAGGATTGAACATAAATTCAAAGCCGTCAACTTTAAACCAAGTCAACCAAGAAATAATAAGAAAAATTCGCATATGAATTAGTCAAGGTAAATCGCAATCATCCAAGCGTAAACGATCGGCAGAGATAAAATCAAATATATTTTGTGCGAACGAAAATCTAGGGTTACAAACCCTATATAAGAAATTCACATCATCGGCAAGAGCATTGAATTCCAGAAAGCATAAAATCAGTAAAAGAAAAAGCATACAATTACATACCGAAGAAGGAATTCGATCAACGAAGCAGCTGCAAAGAGCATCGAAGTCGAACAATTATCAAAGGTCGGCGCTTCAATTTGAAAGCCCTAAATTGCATCAAAGGGACGAAGCCCCAATTTGATAAGGACGAAGCCCTAAAAAGGAACGGCCGCCATTACAAACAAAGAAGTAAAAGAGACGGGTCAAATAGCAAAGGAGGCCGGCCTGCTTTCAAAGGGGTTTTGTTTTAAGGGGTTTTTAAATTTAATATTAGGGTTATTTCATTTTTAATTGCTTTTAATTGTATTTTCCTTTTTTCTTTTTAAACCGTTTTATTTTTTCTAGTCGTGTGACTAGGGGACAAGCTACGTGGCGTAGCTTGAGAATTCGCAACTCGGTAGTTGAGTTGTGGCAGGGTTTTGAGCGTAGAGTTAGATTAGTCAATAGCGGGTATAGCGAGTTTACGTGTGTAAGCGAGGGACTATCTAATTTCTAGTAGAAACCTTGGGGGCAGCACGTAGGCAGGTTTTTGCCGAAGCTGGGTAAATTCTGTGTTGTTCTATTTTGTTATTTATATTCTGCTATATCTGTGCTGCTATTCTGTGATCTGTGTTAATATAAATTAACTTCTGCAATTAAGTTTTTTAATTTACACTATCACCCTATTCACCCCCCCCCCTCTAGGGTGAAATCGATCCTACAAGTGGTATCAAAGCTAGGAATAGAAGTCGACATTTGTTTTAAAAATTCTATTTTTTGAAAAAATCAGTTTTTGTTTAAAAAATTCGAATTTTTAAAATGGCTTCTTTTAATAATGCTTTTGCAGAAGGTTAATCCATAGTTAGACCACCAATGTTCAATGGTGAATATGCTTTTTGGAAAAATAGGATGAAATTTTTTTTGAAAACCATTGACGCTTGGGATATTGTTGAGACAGTTTATAGAATACCAACTATAACTGTAGATGATTAGGAAATAGAGAAACCAAAGGAACAATGGACAGAACTAGAAAATAAATTACAGAATACTAATGCCAAAGCTATGAATTCTATTATCTGTTCATTAGATCAATTTGAATTTAATCGTGTCTCACATTGTCTAACTGCGCAGGAAATATGGCACATATTAGAAGTAACTCACGAAGGAACATCTCAAGTCAAAGAATCTCGCCTTGCCATGCTAAGCAGCGAATACGAGAACTTTACAATGGCGAAAGAAGAAAATGTCAAAGAGATGTACGGACGACTTTCCAACATCGTATACAAATCAAAAGCACTCGGAAAAACATACACCCAATTGGAAATAGTACGTAAAATCCTCAGAGTCCTTCCACGAAGCTTTGAAGCAAAAGTAACTGCTATTCAAGAATCGAAAGATTTAAAACAACTCAAAGTCGAAGAACTCATCGGAAATCTCACCACTTATGAGCTAGAAATGAAATTCAAGGAAGAGCGTGAAGGTGGAGATACTCGAAAGAAATCAATAGCTCTCAAAGGAACAACTGAAAGTGATGATGAGAATGATGACGATGATGATGGAGCAGCAGAGCTAGCGCTACTAATAAAGAAATTCAAAAAGTGGAATCGCAAATACGGAAATCCAGCTCGAAATCATGAATTGAAAAACAGAATAGGCAAAGCACTAGGCAACCCAGAAGATCAGAAAATCATCTGTTACAAATGCAACAAACCCGGCCATATCAAGCCACAATGTCCTCAAAAACGATCAAATCAAGGAAAGAAACTAAAGAAGAAAAGCTTTGCGGCTACTTGGGATGAAACTGACGAAGATGAAAGTGATAACACCGAGAGTGAGAGTGAAAAAGAAAATATGTGTCTTCATGGTGAAGTTACAGACAGTGATGACGACGAGCCAAGCGAGGTATCAAAACTCACTCATTCTGAATTACTAATTTATTTCCATGAAGTAAATGGCTGTTATGAACGACTTAGGGAAAAATATGCTAAACTTGAATCTCAAAAGGATACTTTGATAGAATGCAATAAACAACTTGATCAATTAGTTAAGAACTATCAATGTAGAATTCCTAAGTGTGATAAGTGTCCAACATTTGAAGAAGAAATTAAAAAATCGGAAATCAATATAAAATCACTTGAAAATGAAATTCTGATTTTAAAAGAGAATGAAAATACTAGGAGAGAGAATTCTATTAAAAAGTGCACACAGTTGTTAAACGAAAATGAATCTCTTAAATCACAAGTCCAACAATTGTCAACGACTTTAGATAAATTTTCAAAAAGTGAAAAATCGTTGAATATGCTATTAGGAAAGCAAACTGTTAATACGGTTAGACAAGGACTTGGATATAATAATTCGAAAATTGTTGAAAACAAGATTAATCAAGTTAATTCTATGTGCACAATTTGTAGAAAATTTGGACACGGTCACAATAATTGTTGGTATAGACCCAAACATGTGAAAACTATACCGATTTGGGTTTCAAAAGGCACAAATATAAAATCTCTCAAAGTTAAACAAATTTGGGTGCCAAAGGGAACAATTATAAATAGTTTTTGGGTCTACACAAAATCATTTTTCAAAATTTTCTGCCACTAACAATCATGGACCTATAAAAACAAATAGGTCACTAAACTCTCTTCTCGTGTAGGTATGCTGGCAGGCTAAGGAACAACAGCAATGGTACTTGGATTCTGGCTGTTCCAGGCACATGACAGGCGATAAATCGAAGTTCCTTAGCCTAGAAAAGTACAAAGGTGGCAGAGTCACAATGGGGAACAATGACAAGTGTAAAATTGTCGGTAAAGGTAAAGTAGGTAACAATACATTTACCTTAAATGACGTTTTATATGTTGAAAATCTGCACCACAATTTGATATCAATCAGCCAGCTATGTGATAAAGGTATGAATGTTATCTTTGATTCTGACATGTGCAAAATTGTTGACAAATCATCAAAAGAAATCATATTTTCAGGAAAAAGGAAAGGTAATATATATTCTCTATCTTTTGATGATCTCATCCTCTCTAAATGTTTGGTAGCTAAGGATATAGAAGTGAATTTATGGCATAGACGTTTAGGGCATGCTAGTATGAACTTATTAAACAAATTAAAAAGGAAAAGTTTGGTAAGAGGGTTGCCATCACATGAGTTTGAAACTGAAAACATCTGTAAAGCATGTACTTTGGGAAAACTTAGAAAATCATCGTTTCATGCCAAAAACAATGTAAGCACTTCTAGAGTTCTTGAACTAATTCATATGGATCTATTTGGACCTAATGACATTGCTAGCTTAGGAGGTAAGAAATATTGCTTTGTGTTAGTTGATGATTACTCAAGATATACATGGGTATACTTCTTAGCTAAAAAATCAGAAACTTTTTCATACTTCACAAGATTCGCAAAATTTGTGCAAAATGAAAAAGAAGTCTCTATTGTTTCGTTAAGAAGTGATCATGGTGGAGAATTTGAAAATTATGAATTTGAAACTTTCTGTGATGAAAACGGAATCAAACATGAGTTCTCTGCACCACGTACTCCACAACAAAATGGGGTAGTTGAGACAAAGAATCGAACTTTACAAGAATTGGCTAGGTCTATGTTAAATGAATATGAACTACCTCTGTATCTCTAGGCAGAAGCTGTAAATACAGCATGTTATGTAATGAATAGAGTTATCATCAGACCGATTCTTAACAAAACCCCCTATGAGCTATGGTTCAACAAAAAACCAAACATCGCTTACTTCAAAGTGTTTGGATGTCCTTGCTATATTCTTAATACAGGTGATCAGTTAGGAAAATTTGAAGCAAAGGCTGATGATGGCATCTTCATAGGTTACTCTTCGAGAAGCAAAGCTTATAGAGTCTACAACAAAAAGACTAAAACAATCGTAGAGTCAATCAATGTGAAATTTGATGAAGGCATTGACGAACAGGATACATCCAAAAGCAACGTTGAAGAGGAGAAAGAAAAAGATGAATTTGAAAAACCAAAAGAAACTGCTGATGCTAAAGAAACCACAACTCAAGAAGTCCGAAGAAATCTGGATCCAGAAAAGCTGAAATACAAAACAGACCATCCACCAGAATTGGTAATTGGAAACCCTATAGCAGGTATACAAACTCGTTCATCCTTTAAAAATCTATGTGATCTGTGCTTATATAGTGGATTTATTTCAGAAATAGAACCAAATAGCATAGATTCAGCCCTTAATGATGAAAACTGGTTCATGGCCATGCAAGAAGAACTAAATCAGTTTGAATGAAATAATGTTTGGAGTCTAGCACCTAGACCTAAGGATTATCCAGTTATAGGAACAAAATGGATTTTTAAAAATAAATATGATGAATCTGGAAATATAATTAGAAATAAAGCTAGACTAGTTGCTAAAGGATACAATCAAATTGAAGGAGTTGACTTTGATGAAACCTTTGCGCCTGTAGCTAGACTAGAATCAATTAGAATATTGTTAGCTTTTGCTTGTTACAAAGGATTTAAACTAAGACAAATGGACATTAAGAGTGCTTTTCTTAACGGAGTTTTAAAAGAAGATGTGTTTGTTGAACAACCAGAAGGTTTTGAAAGTCATGAATATCCAAACCATGTATACAAACTAAAGAAGGCATTATATGGATTAAAACAAGCTCCCAGAGCTTGGTATGAATGTCTTACTTCTTATCTCCTTGAAAATGGGTTCAAAAAGGGATGTGTAGATACCACACTATTTCTGTTGCATGAAAACAATGATATTTTGATTGTTCAAATATATGTTGATGACATCATTTATGGTGCTACTAACAAGTTATTGTATGAGAAATTTGAAAAAGTCATGCAAGAAAAGTTTGAAATGAGCTTGGTTGGAGAGTTAAAATTCTTTTTAGGATTTCAAATCCAACAAAGCAATAAAGGCACATTCATTTCTCAAACAAAATATATTAGGGAACTTGTCAACAAATTTGGATTGAAAGATGCTAAACCAGCAAGAACTCCCATGAGTACAACACTTAAACTTGACAAAGATGAAAAGGGTAAGACAGTTGATCAAAAGCTGTACAGAGGTATGATTGGATCACTCCTTTATCTTACCGCCTCTAGACCTGACATCATGTTTTCTGTCTGCTTATGTGCGCGTTTTCAATCTAACCCAAAAGAATCTCATTTAAAAGCTGTTAAAAGAATTATAAGATATTTATTGCACACCCCACGGTTTGGTCTTTGGTATCCATCAAATGATAATTTTGAATTGAAAGGTTTTTCAGATGCTGATTATGCTGGAAATTTGGTTGATAGAAAAAGTACTAGTGGAGCATGTTTTATGTTAGGACATTCATTAGTTGCATGGTCGAGTAGAAAACAAAATTGTATTGCATTATCCACAACAGAAGCAGAGTATATTGCTTTGAGCGGTTGCTCTGCTCAAATCTTATGGATGATACAAACTTTGCATGACTATGGCCTAAATTTTAAACATGTACCACTAATGTGTGATAGCAAAAGCGCAATTGATCTCACAAATAATCCTGTACATCATTCGCGAACAAAACATATAGATGTAAGACATCATTTTATTAGAGATCATATTTCCAAAGAAAATATCTGCATAAATTTTATTTCAACTGATTCTCAATTGGCAGACATCTTTACAAAACCCCTACCAGAAAATAGTTTTTGTAAACTACGACTCAGTCTAGGTGTTTTAGAAATTTGCTGAATATTTAACATTTTTTTTCTCCCTACAAATCATTGAAAAGAAAAATAGTGAATGAAAAAGTGATGAGTGTTGATATTGATTATATATTATAACTCGAGAAAGTATAATTAGAAAATTTCTTTAGAAATGTAAACAAGAGTTATAAAACTTTTTGTTGGTAAAAATTCCATGACCATCTCTATACCTATCATATTTCTATCAACCATCACTCATCAAAACTCTATATAGTTTGTCGATATGTGGTATTTTAATCAGGAATCGTTTGTTTTTCATTTTTTTTTTAAAAATAAAAAAAATAAAAAATAATAAAAAATAATAATAATAATAATAATAACAATAAATAAATACCAAAGTATTCACTCTCATTTAAAAGTCCTCACGGTTATGCATGGGTGAATTACTTGGAATTTGTTATGTGCTTCCATGCTCATTTAAAAGTCCTCACGGTTATGCATGTATGGAACACATATCAAAAGTTGATTGTTTAAAAAAATAAACAAGTTGATTCTAATCCCATTTAAAAGTCCTCACGGTTATGCGTGGTTGGAAGATGCTTGAATTCATTTTTTTTAAAATAAATGTGGAATACTACTAATCTCATTTAAAAGTCCTAACGGTTATGCATGATTAGTAGATATTCAAATTCCTGATATAAAAATACCACAAATAGACACAATTGTATGGTTGTATATGATGACATCATCTCCATCATTCTAAAAGTGGAATATGCGCCTAACAAAAATTTTATGATTTTTGTTTGACTTTTTATTGAAATTTGATATTTATATTCAATTGAGTTTTAATGTTGGATTGATATCGATTACTTTATCTCTATTTTCTCTAACACTATTATTCTTTTGCTGATAACAAAAGGGGGAGAGAAAAGTTAAGATTTTGTCAAATAGAATCAAGCAAAGGTCAAATAATTTTCCATTTGCATATAGGCTCATTTATATATTTCTATTTGTATGCATATATGTAGGGGGAGCTTTGTGTAGAAAGGAAGCATTTAAATAGGGGGAGCAATTAGGATATATCAATGATCAAATACATTTAACATATTCAAAATCTTAAATATATGTTTGTTATCATCAAAAGGGGGAGATTGTTGAATATGCGCTTATATGATTTTTGTTTGATGATAATAAACATATATTCATTCATTTAAATGTATTTGATAATATACTATTTTATTTTTCACAGATTAAATAAATATTTGCTGAATAAAATAAATAACACAGAATTTGAATTCAAACGAATATTTTATTCAAACAAATATTTATTACAATTTTGAATAGTATACAAATTCAAGCTCTCACTATTCACTATACAACTTTGATACAAATTCAAATACATCACTATTTTACATCAGCACCTCACTACATATCACTCACACTCGTATTTATCTTCAACTGCATTCAAGTTTGAATCCAGCATCTGAGCTATCTGCAAAAATATAAACTAACGCAGTAAAATTGAAAATAAAATATTTTTGCAATATAAAATAAAACGTGAATTTTGAAAATGGTATTTGCCTCAGTTATTTGGGTTGTTCGTCATCATTTAAATTTGAATTCATCATACACGAACAACTTGTGACATACACAGTATATTACTGTATATGCCACAAGGCCGTGCACGCCGATATATACACTTGATTGATTTACAGGGACAGGCAAGCACAGGTCAAACCCAAATGAAAAATCGGGTTCAACTCACGTGCAATAACATTGAAAATCACGACACAAGCACAAGGTCAAATCCGAGTTTTGAAACTGGATTCAACACAAGGCGACATGACATGAATGCAACGAAGACCAACATTAAAATGGACTGCAACATGGATATCACAATCAAACTGCAACAAGGCAACTAGGAATGAACAGAACATAACAGCTCAAGTCATCAAGTTCAGTGCAGACCACAGAATGCCACAGCAAATACATCATGAAAGACCAGAGTAGTTCAGTCAAGCAAGTGCACAACAATCAACACAGTGAAGTATACCAGTGATACATCAGTAAATTCAACATGACAGTGTACAACACCAACATAAGCAACAACATGAACCAACTGTGCATATATGAAGCACAGTACAAGGCATGTCAACAAACAATGTAATCAACATGAGTATCACAAGAACTCGACAGTGGACAGACCAAGTGCAACAGATTCGAAGAACCAAAGTCAGTGGCAAGCTACAGGAATGATCAGACCAACAACAGTGTGCAACAGGGAACACAGGTCAGACTATATCAACTCAACAGCAACAGGAAGTGCAATTCCAAGTGAAGAACCAGACTCAAGTTAGTGCACAGTGCATATATGATGCATACAAGTACAGGCCACAACATGTCAATGAAGCACAGCTGCAAACAATATGGACAGTGAAAACAGAAGTGCACAGCAACAGTAAGGAAATGGACAAATGCAACTGAACCAACTACACAAATATGCTATGCAGTAAAGTCAATCAGAGGCATCAACAAAGACAATGCTTGACACCGAGCATGTACAAAATGATGCATGATGAATCAGACCATACAATATGAAACAGAGGCAACAAGACTATATGCAAACAAAGTCTCTACATGGATGCAGTGATACAAGTCAGAGCAACAATATCAAAGCAATGGTGATGGGCCGAGAGGACCAGTGATAAGTAAAGATGAGTGCAGATTCGAAGTCGAAAGCAACATAGCACCAGGCATCACTATGATACAACTTACAAACCCAAATGACAACTCAATAAATTTTGCAGTGAATCATAATGAAGCAGTGCAACATCTTCCATCAACACAATCAAGTGACCAACATACTACAGTGACATCAAAACATGGCAGTAGGGATGTAATTGCTGTGAACAACAAGAGGGATACAAGCATCAAGCTGCAGTTTTCAAAACGTGTAACCAAGTCAAAGCAAGTGATAACCAAACATCTCAAATTCAAGGCATCGAGTCAGGTCAGAGAAATTCACGGAGCCAGGATTGAACATAAATTCAAAGCCGTCAACTTTAAACCAAGTCAACCAAGAAATAATAAGAAAAATTCGCATATGAATTAGTCAAGGTAAATCGCAATCATCCAAGCGTAAATGATCGGCAGAGATAAAATCAAATATATTTTGTGCGAACGAAAATCTAGGGTTACAAACCCTATATAAGAAATTCACATCATCGGCAAGAGCATTGAATTCCAGAAAGCATAAAATCAGTAAAAGAAAAAGCATACAATTACATACCGAAGAAGGAATTTGATCAACGAAGCAGCTGCAAAGAGCATCGAAGTCGAACAATTATCAAAGGTCGGCGCTTCAATTTGAAAGCCCTAAATTGCATCAAAGGGACGAAGCCCCAATTTGATAAGGACGAAGCCCTAAAAAGGAACGGCCGCCATTACAAACAAAGAAGTAAAAGAGACGGTTCAAATAGCAAAGGAGGCCGGCCTGCTTTCAAAGGGGTTTTGTTTTAAGGGGTTTTTAAATTTAATATTAGGGTTATTTCATTTTTAATTGCTTTTAATTGTATTTTCCTTTTTTCTTTTTCAACCGTTTTATTTTTTCTAGTCGTGTGACTAGGGGACAAGCTACGTGGCGTAGCTTGAGAATTCGCAACTCGGTAGT
Organism: Allium cepa; assembly: GCA_030765085.1. Lineage (NCBI taxonomy): Eukaryota > Viridiplantae > Streptophyta > Magnoliopsida > Asparagales > Amaryllidaceae > Allium > Allium cepa. The sequence continues at coordinate 394,072,012 of CM060938.1, read as the reverse complement.
TGAGTTGTGGCAGGGTTTTGAGCGTAGAGTTAGATTAGTCAATAGCGGGTATAGCGAGTTTACGTGTGTAAGCGAGGGACTATCTAATTTCTAGTAGAAACCTTGGGGGCAGCACGTAGGCAGGTTTTTGCCAAAGCTGGGTAAATTCTGTGTTGTTATATTTTGTTATTTATATTCTGCTATATCTGTGCTGCTATTCTGTGATCTGTGTTAATATAAATTAACTTCTGCAATTAAGTTTTTTAATTTACACTATCACCCTATTCACCCCCCCCTCTAGGGTGAAATCGATCCTACATGTATAATCGATCTTCGAGACAAACTGTCTTTGGTTTATAGTCAATTCTATGGTGTCATGGCCTTGCCAAAAGGTGGGGTAACACTTAGATTTCGATGGTGACATGGTAGCATGACGATAGTTTTCGGACCATGTTAACAACTTGATGGTGAAAGGAGTTAGGTTTCGATGATGACGGCTCGATGTTGAACAGAGTCGTGATTATCCAAGAAGTAGTAGGTTCTAAGAAACGTGTCTTCTGGATAGAATGGTTGAATGGTCATATCGTGGAATGGAGGAATGTGGAATGATTCCTCGAGGATAATGGAAATTGGATAGGGCAAGGAAAGGGCTTGGATACATGTGCTAAGAGATAGTTGATACTCAAAATGTTTTCTAATGTTCTCAAAGTAGGGTATTGTGATAACGTTTATGGGTACTTTTAAATGCTACCTAGCAACAATTGAATGGATCCATGTACCCTAGACTGGTTAAATTGGTCTAGTATCAGCTTCGGGCTAAAGATATTACACTGAAAATGGGATTTCCATTAGTACCTGGTAGTTGAAAGATCATACGAGTTATCATATATCTAGAGTACATTGAGTGACGGTGAGGATTACTTAACAGATGCTATGGTTGTTTTAATTGTTCTTCCGTGGCCTATCACTCTAGGAATGTCATTGTAGATAGGTATTGGGATAAGGATAGCAAGACAACTGTCATCGCACTTGGTTTGCAGCATAACTTTACTACTTTGTAGAATAACATATTACGTTTGTTATGTGCTAACACCTTGGTTGCAGGGACATGTCAGGTGCAGTTCATATACTTTTGTTCCATACTATATTAACGTATATAATATTTTTAGATTCATTTACGGTTTACTCCATACCGTTGTTTGACATGTGGTTTTATACTTTGCTACTTATTATCTCGGGCACTCTTAAATGAGTAGATTAGAAAGTAGGTTTAGGTGTGACGGATTAGCTGTGCAGAGGATGAGCTGGATGGGCTATCTTGTATTATAAATGGATTTGTATGCTTATTCTACCATGTAACACTATGGAGCCTTGGTAGTGTTTGTTTATTATTATGAGATGGTTATTTAAGTTTACCTCCGTTGTATAAACTCTATTACTCATTGCATAATTCTATGAATCTATACTCTGATATTTGGGTCACTTAGTTATTACTATCTCTACTGTTTTATATCTATGATTTATATTATATTTTATTCCATGTACTGTGAGACATACGACATGTTATATAATGTTTATTTCATTTTAAAACCATGATGATCATTCTATATGGACCAGGCAGGTCAACAACACACTATCTTATGTATATTGTGTGTTGATGGCGGAGGGAAATCGTCACATTTTGTATCAAATCTAAAGTTATATGATTAACCTGAGTTGATATCGTGGTCTAGTGGAGATAGTGAAGGAGTTATCACCTTAGGCTGGATCGAGAATATACATACATGCATACATATACATATATAAACAAACACAAGAGAGAGTGTACTTGTTATATAGTATACAAACCGCATGCACGCACGAGTACCATTGACACAGTTTTCTTATGGAGAGATTGATTATTCTTATTATATATTAAGATTGAGTCGGCAAACAACAAACACTGTAAGGAACTCTATATCTAGAGTTAAGGAAGAAGCGACCTCGAGAATACTAACCTTAACTTGCAAGCTATGGTCAAATAGTCAACATGCTTCAAAATGCCCAAGCGGTTACTCCAAGTGTTGTTGTTGGTAGTGGTGATCAAATGCAGAAGCCAAGAGCTGACTTTGCCAAGCTATGCAAAGATTGCTCTACTTTGGGAGGCAAACCATTCCTTGGATCGGAGTTGGCTATCGTAATGCACGATTGATTGGACACTTGCGAGCATATTTTTAGCAATACGGAAATAGATGATGCCACGAAGAGGAAGCCGACCTCTAGATAGATTCAAGGACAGAACTTGAACTGGTGGAATGCCATTACTATTGCTACACTTAAGGATTGGTTTACTTGGGACCAATTCAACGCTAGATTTGAAGAGAAGTGCATTTTGGCTGCTCAGAAGTTGGTGTTATTTAGGAAGTTTGCCGATTTAAAGTAAGAAGATATCTCTGTCTTCGAATATATTGCTGAGTTTGATGCTTTGTCGAAGTATGGGATGTCTTTCATCGACACTCCATTGAGAAAGAAAGAGAAGTTCATTATGGGTTTGGATGACTAATTGGGCGTGAAGTTGATTAGTCATATCAATAGGAGATTCAAAAGATTTGTCGAGAAAGCTCTTTGCCAAGAGAGTTTATACCCCAAGTCCAAATCAGCTATTGTTGCTAAGGAAAAGCCAAAACCGCAAAAAAGAGTTAGAGACAAGAAGAAATGGTATGGAAAGGGAAGTAGTCTCGGGGAAAGAATGCACATAAGAAGGCTAAATGGGATCTTGTTTGTTATGGCTACGGAGATAAGGGTCACCTAATCAGGGACTACAAATCTGATGGGAAGAAGAACTGGTATAACTGTGGAAAACCTGAACATATACTAAAGAATTGTCCAGAACCAGCACAGCAGAAGTAGGTTTGAAGACACATAGCTAAAGAGAAGGGTAGTAGCACTGTTATTCAAGGTATGCTTCCCATTTATGATGTTCCTATATGTATTTTATTCGATATTGGGGCTCTACATTTTTTATATCTAGTGATTTGGTAGATAGGCTGGGACTGAAACCTAAATAGTTGATTGACTTTTGATTGTGACGACCTTGTTGGAGGCTCCACTAACATGTGTATAATTTATCGTGGTTTGACTTTATCGAGTCATGGATGCTCTTTTACTTGTGATTTCTTTGTTTGGAATTTTTTTAGGTTTGGGATTATCGTGGGAATTGATAGGCTAAGGAAGTATGCGGTAGTAGTCGATTGCGAGAGGCTACTGGTGACGATTGGGGCTGTAGAGGAATGAACAGTAGTGATTGGCTACCTGCTAGAGGATGAGGTTATAGTCGGAATTCTATAATCTTTCGAGACTCCACGGGATGGATTGTCATTTGTGCCTATCATTAGTGAGTATCCAGACGTGTTTTAGGAAGCGAATAGATTACCACCACATAGAGAGATTGAGTTTCAAATAAAGTAAGTGAAGGATGCCAGGATAGATAGTTATGCCTTTGAGGCATAAGTGAACCAGATAGAAAAAGGGGTTGGAGGTGCATGTAAATGACTAGTTTAAAAAAGGGTTTAATCGTAGGAGTATATCTGAGTCGGGTGCACCCTTATTATTTTCCACTAAGGCGGATGACCATCTGAGATTGTATGTAGATTACCTGAGCTAAATAAAGTGGCGAAGAACAAGTATCCACTCCCATGTGTTGGTGACTTATTCGATCAGCTCCATTATGCGAAGGTGTACTCTCAATTGAATCTTGTGACAAAATTTTACCAGTTGAGGGTAGCGAAGGAGAGTATGCTGATGACCGCATTTCATACACCATCTATTTCCTATGAGCGTTAAGTTATGTCGTTCGGGCTAACTAACGCTTTGGCATACTTTGTTGATCCAATGAACCGTGTCTGTAGGGATCAACTAAACAAGTTCGTGCTTGTATTCGTGGATGATATTTCGAACTTCATCAATGGTATTTATTGAAGCATATATCATGGCATAATTATTTTGAGTAAAGGGCTATGATTTTCCTTATTTTGAATGTATGACTTCAACGAGTAAATCATTTGTAAAGAAGTATGTTTTCAAAGAAATGAATTGGACATTTAGCCTATAGCTGTACCAAAGAGATTATTGTTGTTATTACTTTTGGATAGATTGTGATATGATAAAATTGACTTAGAGATTAGAAAACCAAATGGGATCGGTATAGGATAGCACCCTATGATTCAGCCGTTAGCCTTTAGTTAATATAAGTCTAAAATTCCAGTGTGTAGGGATTTACCAAGGGTAAGACATAAAATAGGTTACGCACAGAGAGGAATGCATAAAGATAAGACAGGATATAGATTGGGCTGTAAAACCTTTAAGTTCATAGAAAGCCTAGAAAAACTATAAGAACGATAGATTGCTAGGTAAACATAGGATAAGTGTATTTGGGAAGACTCTTCGGTTTTCTTCCAACAGCCAGTTAGAAAATTTGGTATATCTGGTAGGCCAAGTCAACCATGTAGGTTTGTAGTTACCTTGTGAAAACTAAACATTGGAACAAATAGTCCACTGTTTTGACGGATAGTCAAGATTACATAGGTTGCATGCATACCTATTATTGTTATATTGTTATTTTAACCAGTATGGTTAAAGAGCTATGATTTACAAAAGATATATTTTAAAGGATATTAGTAAGGGGAATACCCATTCCGCTTAGCTGCGAGGTCTCACTTAATATAAATTAACTAAGATGGCGTATTATTATGTACACCATGATTTTTATTCAACTCGAAGTTTACGTTTTCCCCTTAAACTCAAGAGTGTTCAAAATTTTATTTGAGTAGGTCGGGAGTAAAGTATTTACAGGTTAAGTAGGCTTTGGAAAATAAAGGTAATATAGAGTTGTAGGAGGCAGAAGGTAGCTATGTAGGAGCCTATCTATATTTATTATCCGCTATGTTATGTCAGTTACTGTATGAATGTATTGACAGTAGACATGTCTGTCTATTTAGTAACTCTGATCATCTAAGTGGCATCTTCATATGGTGCTCCTGATGTAATTTGTAATAACTATATTTTATTTGAACTTGGACAATCTTTTGGGGTAATGTAATGGATATGAAATGCTGATTTGAAATGTAATGAAAAAAGTTGTTTTTGAAATTATGTTTAAATTATCGCATATTCTTGTGCTTCTAATATTATTGATACCATTAACATTACCGCATTTTATCATCATAAATTAATACTATAGGTCACTACCGCATTTGTAGCGCTTTGTTTCGAGCCCCAAGAAGGGGTTGTTACATCAAGGCACCTTCAAAGTCTAACTTCGGTATGACCGTTTTCAGAGTCTTGCCCCGTCATGAGCTTTCCCGAAGTCTCACCCCACTATGGCTTACCCAAAGTCTACCCTCGTTATTACCTTCTCAAGGTCTCTTGGATAAAGAAAACTAACCCTACAACCTCTTTGGTCGGTGATATCCCATGCCATAATTAGATTTGTTGTTCTTTCAGATGGCTACTTCATTGGTACCGTCCTCTCAAGATAAGCCCGAACTCTCATGGTCTAGGGTACACAGGTAAGCGTCTTCATATACCTCTACCCCTAGGAACAACTATCCTATCCAGAGTTATCAATATTCCCTTCAGTATCCGACTCGACCCATAACAACTCATGCCTCTCTACATCGCTTTGCCTTGTCGAATGTGCCTCCTCAGACATCACCAAGTCCACATATACACTTCTCACTCGAAATATTCATCTACGCTGACTCACCCATCAAAGTCCAAAACATTTCTCGACATCTAACTTCACCCGTAGTATCATCTTGTTGAATTTCCGAAGTCACTTTTTCGAAGCATCACCCCGCCTCCTATCTCGAAGGTCATCTCTCACTCAAGTACTTTAGATATACGATAACTCTCTGAGATGTTCAACTCATTGCCCATACAGATGGCTGGGGACTGGACACATGTAGACGTCCAAAATATGGATACACACAGACTACCTCGGTACATGTAGACTACCCTGTCCCACTAATGAGCATCACAACCACCGAGTTATCCATCAATTCCTTAGCACTCGTACCGATAGTAGAACTACCCTATATATTTTATAGTCACTTGCCACATCGGGTCATCGAAGTCACGTACTTATTGGTTGCCATCCTAAAATCGTTGTAACATCCCACTTCCAGTGGCTCACAACTAACTGCTATGGATGTTGCAGTCCTCCATAGGTGTTATTTGTAAGCGACCGAAACCGGAATCTTGAAACTACTGGCAACACAGAAATACAAGAATATGAAATTTTTTAAACTTCAACAAAACATAATTTCTCATTTCTTATGAATTCAATTTAAGATTTAATTACATAACCCTAGACTTTAACCACGTTCTGATCACATATACATACACAAATTACGATAAAAGCGATATATGAAGATGTTCACTTATGATGATCAGAGAATTAATAAATACGAACTTTGCAGTTCTTAATACATCACAGAGGAATACACAAAGTAGCTCCTATATAGCTAACACTACCTCCTGCACGTCTCCGGAAGCTTAGTAGTCCAAAATTTGAAAGTCTCCAACTCTCAGACTACTCAAATTAATTTTGAATACCCGAGAGTTTGTGGAGAAATAAACTTCGAGTCAGACAATAAGTCAGGTATGAATAATCCCCTATCATCTCTCATCTAAATAGATATCTAGTGAGACCACACCGCTTAGCAGAGCCGGTCTTCCCCTCACTAGTATCCAAAATAAAACATGCAAATCATTTACTATGCCCTTGCACCCAAAATGATTAGTCTTAACATAATATGAAATAAAGCCATAATTCATATATATTGGATATCCCATCCACCCATTATTTAGGTATCCTGCCTAAAAAATTTATATTAGATTTCCCATCTAAAGTTATTTTATTAGATTCCCCTTCTAAAATCTTTTAAAATGACCATCCGCTATAATTTAATAGGTCTCTCCATCCCAAATCCATTCAAAATAAATGTAGATTATCCACCGTGCATTGTTTTATAAAAGATGGTATGGGATATCCACCGCACACTCCATAATTTTCCTAGGATGACTAAAAACCCTTGGGTGCCATTCCCAAGGCTAATCACAGCTAGCAAAACGTTCTTTACTTTAAAATTTTGATGTGTGTTGTCCACCGCACATTCCATGGTTTTCCTAGATTAACCAAGAACCCATCACATGGCCAGAAATATCATGATCGCCATGATTATTTATAAAACTTCACGATCCTCATGATTAATTATTTTCCCCAGGTATACCACCTATTTAAACTATTCCCATTGGTAGCCCCAATTAGGTTATATTAAATAAAAACACATTGAGAGCACTAATATATAATTTCGAAAGCATATTTCTATTTGTAACCCCAAACAATGTATTGAAATTAGTAATCTCACCCCGGTGTCCTCAAGGCCTAATAACATCAAATTTATATAAGGCACCCCCATACATGTTCAAACAAAATAAGTATTTTATGCTATAACCTTTCGATGTAGCCCTTTCAAATTAGCAAAATTTTACTTAAGGAAAAGTGGCAAAAACGACCTTTTAAAACCCTTCGAATGAATCCCCATTTGAAAGCATATAAACATCCAAAGTTAGCTCCTTCGAAGATCTTTCTTTTTAAAGCCTCAAAAAATCATACCATTCGACCTTGCCAAAAGGTCCAACACTTCGGCCTTGACGGAAGGTTTACTTTCGACCTAGTTGAAAGGTTCAACCTTTCGACCCTGTCAAAAACCTGGGGTACCCCCTTTATAAAACTAATTATAAACCTTGCGAAATCATGGAAGGTAACCCCTTCATAAAGCTTTCGAACACAAAACCTTTTGAAACCAAACCTTTCGAAATTAAACATTTCGAAATCAAAAACTTTCAAAATTAAGCCTTTCAAAATAAAAATCTTTCGAAACCAAACCTTTTGCAATTAAACCTTTTGAAATAAACCTTTCGAAATCAAACCTTTCGAAGTTAAATCTTTCAAAATAAACCATTCGAAATCAAAAACTTTCATAATTAAATCTTTTGAAATTAAACCTTTTGAAATGAAACCTTTTGAACTCAAAACCTTTCAAAATTAAACCTTTTGATGTCAAACCCTTTCAAAATTAAACCTTTTGATATCATTCAAAAATAATGAAGTGCTGGTGTTGGAAACAACCCTTCGAAAGCATACTTTCGACCATGTTGGAAGTTTAACCCTTTGGCTTGCCGAAAGTTATTAGATCACCTTTTCGAAAAAGATTTTAAAAACATTACTCTTGAAGGTTTAAGCTTTCGAAGATCCCCTTCGAATCCCCTTCTTAAATATATTTAAAATTTTAGTCTTTTATAAAACTATAGAGTCGAAGGATCCCCTTTCAACTTATTCGAAAATAATTTTTATTTCTATGCGAAAGCAAAAGAAGCAGCCTCCCCATCCCTTCGCCCTTTTCTTCCCTTCGGCCCCATGCCTACCTTTCAATTTTGGGTAGAAGGTTACTGTTTACCTTCCATTTTAGATGAAAGGTACCTTTCGACTTCATGAAAAGGGTAAAAAGCGGGCTTGTTGGAGTCGAAGGCAGAACTGGGCCCACTGAAGTGATGTTTTATCTTGTTTGTCTAATTTTGATTGGTTGAGGAACCTTCTCCTATACTTCCAAACAGTGAAAATTTTACAAAAAGCAACCTTTTTCTTAAAACACTGTACTTCTTCCCTAAATATTTCCAAAAGCGAATTTCCATCCGGTTTTAAATAACCACGAAAGCTATTTTTCAGTTTAGCCCTTAGGATTAAATGATTTTATTACCTTAGTAAATCACTAAGAAAATATTCCAAATATCTTCAAAAATATGTTAAATCATGTACTTCATCATATTAAAATTTCAAAGCATATAAAGATCAAAAAAACTCAGAATTTAACCAAACCGAATGAAAACATGTTAATTATCCCATTAACGTTTTGAAACACTTATGCCTTATCGAAATAAAGATTTAAGTGGCTATATCCTAACCAAAATCACAAACATGAATAGGATATAACCCATAACCGATCCAAACACAGAAAATGAGATGATAAACGTGATTATTCACCTTGATTAGTTGATTAGGGAATGAGATACTTTCCTAGCTTTAACTCCTTAGCTTATTCTTCAATTTAAACTCTTCCTAGAGCTTTTTAATGGCCGACCGAAGCACATGGAAGTTAAGAATGAAAAAGTGGAATTTTTTATGGTGGGGGAAGTGATATATACACAATGAAATGTAGCCCTATTTCCTAGTTTACCCTTTAGGAGATTCCTCCTTCTAAATTTAGTTAAGTCTTATTTTAGTTCATTTATTTAGCCACGGCTATTAGAATTATTAATCTCATCTCCCTAATTATTCACATTATTCTATTTAATTTATCCACTTAAATATCCCTAATAATGTTAATTAAAATTTGGAATCATTAAAGACTCCGCCCTTAAAGAATTTCGTCCTTGAAATTTCAGTAAGGACACAACAACAAGCATATAGCCCATGCAAGCAAAGCTAGTATAACGTATCGTTCAAATTCTGTATAAACCCTATATAGAATGTACCATCTAAAATAGCCCAGGAAAAGTATCCCTAATCCTATCTTCTATCTTCCAAGTGCAATCTTTAAAATTGTCGCTCCATTGAACTTTCACCAACTTGACTGTCTTGTTCCTTAGCCTCTTCTCATTTTTTACCACAACACGAACTGATTGCCTCACAAAAGTCATATCCTGCTCTACCACTAAGTCCTCCAATGCCGTCGGAGCGATAGTAGTTTATGGATCATGAACATTCCTTCTAAGATGAGAAATATGAAACACATCGTGGACCCCGACCAAACTGCTCGGTAAATCTACTCATTATGCGAGTCTCCCAATCCTCTTTGATATAGGAAATGGTCCAACATATCTTGATGCTAGCTTCCCGGTCTCCTCGAACCGAACCACACCTTTCATCGGCGATGCCTTGATGAAACTCTATCTCCAACTGAGAACTCTAGGTCCATATGCCTATGTATGCGTGCCTTTTCTGCCTAGACCGAGCTTCCCTCATTCTTTCTGTATCAACTCAATCTTTCCGTCGCCTCTCTCACCAAATATGGATCAAGAACTAACCTGTCTCCGGTCTCTAACTAAAATGCTAGTGATTTGCATGGCCTTCCACCAAAATCTTCAACAGGCACCATTCCTACAGTAGTTTGAAAACTTTATTATAGGAAAACTGCACTAATTGCAAGTGATCGTCCCAAGAACCGCTAAAATCAAACACGCAAGCTCTCAACAGATCTTCTAGTACCTTGTTGACTCTCTCTGTCTACCCATCCATTTGAAGATGATATGCGGTACTCATCTTGAGCTTAGTGCCTAGCACATTCTACCGGCTCTTCCAGAACTTGCTAGTAAACAAAACATCTCTATCGCTGATTATACTACTAGGAATTCCATACAGTCTAACGATGTTCTTCACGAACAACATAGCCAAAACAGATGTCGTCCTGGTTGACCTTACCGGAATGAAATGGTCACTTTTGGTCAATCTATCCACTATGACCCATATACTTTTATTACCCCGATTTGACCTTGGCAACCCGTCAATAAAATCCATGGATATCGAGTCCCACTTCTAAACTAGAACATCCAAAGGTTGAAGCAACCCACATGGCTTCTGATGATCAGCTTTTACTTGCTAACAGTTCAAACACTATTTTACCCATGAGCCAACATCCCTCTTCATTAAGAAACTTCTCCTCATATCCTGATACATCTTGGTTACCCCAGGATGAATCGTAAACTTCGATTGATTACATTCTCTAAGAACTTCCTTCCTAAGGTTTCCAACATCCGAAACACATAACCATTCCTTCTTTCCCAACCAGCCCCTACGGTCAGAATAAAATCCTTTAAGTCATTAATCTCGGTTCGAGTACCTAACCTTCTAATCCTCTCGGCTAAGACTAGATCCTCTTTCTGCCTAGAAGCACTTCATTCGATCAGAACTGGTCGAACCTCCAAACAAGACATCATGGCGATATTCCGACTAGAACTAGTAGTCGACCTCAACACACTGCAAGTAGCCAGTGCTCTCAAGTCTTTCCATTTCGCTAACATAGCTAACATGACATTTTGATGTTTTCTATTAAGCGCATCCGCCACCTTATTTACTTTCCCTAGTGTATCCTCGATGCAAAAATCATAAGCTGCAACATACTCTAGCCATCTCTGATGTCTCATGTTCTTCTCTTTTTGGGAGAATAAATATCGTAGAGATTTATGATCTATAAATAGCTCAAACCTTTCTCCCAAAACATAATGTCTCCACACCTTCAATGCGAAGATTACCGCTGCCAACTCCAAATCATGAGTCGGTATCTCACTTCATGTGGTCTAAGTTGTCTAGAAGCATAGGCAATAACCTTTTCATTCTACATTAGCACAACACTTAACTCGGTACCACATGCATCGGCGTAAACTACCTACCCCTGTTTCCCATCAAGAACTACTAACATGAGCGCGGTTAACAAATTTTTAACTTAAGGAATGCCTTCTCACATTAGTCAGACCAAACAAACTTCACATCCTTCCTGGTTAGCATAGTCAAGGATGCCGCTATCCGTGAGAAATCCTTGATGAACCTTCGGTAGTAACCTGCATGTCCAAAAAAACTTCTACTCTCACTTACTATCTCTGGTCTTTTCCAATTGTTAACAACTTCGATCCTATCCTAATCAACTACTAAATCTTCCTTGGAAACTATATGACCAAGGAACTTCACTTCCTTCTTTCAAAAATGACATTTTGAGAACTTCGCTTTCATCTGATGTTGCCTTAGCGTGTCCAACACTATTCTAAGATGATCCGCATGATCCTTCTCATTCTTAGAATATACCAAAATGTCATCAATAAAAACTAACACGAACCTATACAAGTGCTTTGGGAAAACTCGGTTCATCAAATCCACAAAGAAAGATGGCGCATTAGTAAGCCCGAATGGCATAACCAACCATTTGCAAGACCTATATCTGGTCCTAAACGCGGCCAAAGGAATATGGTCCTCTTCCATCCTTAGCTGATGGAAACCTGTCGCCAAATCCAGCTGGGAAAACACTCTGGCTCCACTCAACTAATTGAATAAATCATCAATCTTCAGCAAAGGATACTGATTCTTGATCGTCCTCTTGTTTAAAAAACGATAGTCGACACACATTCTTAACGACCCATCTGGCTTCTCCTCGAATACCGTGGCCGTTCCCTAAGGCGAACTGCTTGGCCAGATGAAATTCTTTCTTTCCAAGTCCACTAGCTGCACCTTCAATTCCTTCATCTCGGTTAGTGACATCCTGCTAGGTGGTCTAATTATGGGTTCAGCTCCCGATACGAAATCTATTCGAAACTCGATAGCTCTTTTCGACGGCAAGCCCGTAACTGGTTTAAAAACATCCGCAAACTCTCTTGCTACATAAACCTGCTTCAACTCTACTTTTGTTCCCATAATTCCCAATAACACATAAGCATTTCTGTTCGAACTGCTTACTAAGTAAATAACTCGGTTATGACTATTAGGCTGTCTCAATGATATTTCCCTCTCCTGGAAAAATATCCTAGAATCATATCTATCTAACCAATCCATACCCAGTATGATCCCGAAACCCACGAAATCAAAAACATATAAACTGCATGCAAACATATGACCTAACAAATCAAGTTCGAACTAGTCATATCTCATTTCCAAAGTTGCATACCCTCCTATAGGATAAGCAACCCTTAAAGGAGTAATAAGGTATAAAGGTTCCAGACATAAGCAATGTACCAAATAGTGAGATATAAACAAGTGTGATGCACCGGTATCAAGTAGTATCCTAACCGGAGTACTATGAATCATAAACACACCTTCCATCACAGCTTTTCCTTTTTCAGCAGCCGTTGGTCTAGAGGATGGTGGTTCCAACGCAAAGACTTTTCCCTTTCCAGCCTTAGCAGCCTCATGACACTTGTCCTAGTAATGCCTCATCCTCTCACAGTTATAGCACTTAACATTCGGCCTCACAGCAACTGCTCTTCCATCACCCGAGCGATACTCATTAGCATAGTGTCCCTTCTTGTCAAACTTGTAGCAAACAATACCAGCCTTGCTTTTCTTACCTGCTACCCCCGACTGGGTACCTTTCTTCTTGGAGAAATTCTACTTCTCACTCTAAAAAGTTTGAACCTCCATTGGTTTCCTCTTTCCAAAAGTAGACAGCAACTCTTCATTTTGAATAGCCATCTCAAAAACAATATGACACAGATCCCGGAGTTTGGCACGGTTGCTCTAGCGATCTCAGGATTCAACCCCTTGATAAACTTATCATTCCTTCGAATGACAGTATCCATAGTAGCATATCCGTAACGGGACAAATCATCAAACTTTTTAGCATACTCAATCACCGATCTATCCCCTTGGGAAAAATCTGCAAATTTCCCAAGCAATGCTGACATGGCAATCTCTGATAGAAATCTTTCTTCGAACCTCCTTTGAAATTCAGCCCATGTTAGATCTTCCTCTGGATCTCCTAAGGTAACTCCATTCCACAGAAATAATGCTGCTCTCTGTAATTGCCTGGAAGCAAGTCTCCTCTTCTGCTTATCCATCAAGCCGAGATCTACAATATCCTTTCACAATGCAATAGCCAGTTCTCCACTCCTACTGCATCCTCGGTTCCCAAAAAGGGCTTCCCTCTGAGACTAGTGTAATCCCTGCTTAGCTTGGCATAATTATTGCTAATTGGGGCGCCCGGATTAGGCCCCCAATCATTCCCCACAACCACTTCCGCGGCCGCTCCAGCTTGCATCTTATTCACGAAGAACTGATACATCATCCCCATATCAACCGGCGGATTCTCAACACTAACATTGGCATATGCATCTGGGTTTGCATTTTCCTGTCGACCCTAGTCGCTCCTAGTAGTGGGTCGAACATTTCAACGTGTTACGATGCGTTTTCCACCTTGATTCACTCTTCTGTTTCCTTCCTCTATATCATACTTCCCTACTACCTGAAATCCAATCTTGGTAAGATACAGAAGAACAATCTAGGACAGTGGGGAATACATACTTAGGTATTTATAGCAAAGTACAAATACGTTACTATAACGCTTGCCCAAGCCCAACCATATTTTTGATTCATTAGATTGTGCTTTTAAAAATATTTTAAGGTTTAAATTCCTTTTAAGTACATAAACCATGCTCTGATACCAACTTGTAACATCCCGCTTCCGGAGGCTCAAAACTAACTACTACGGATGCTGCAGTCATCCATAGGTGTTATTTCTAAGTGACCGTAGACGAAATCTTGAAACTATTGGCAACAGAGAAACACAAGAATATGAAAAAATTTAAACTTCAACAAACCAGACTTTCTCATTTCTTATGAATTTCAATTTAAGATTTAATTACATATCCTAGACGTTAACCACGTTCAGATCACATATACATGTACAAAATACGATTAGAGTGACATATGAAGATGTCCCATTATGACGATCAGAGAACTAATAAATATGAACTTTACAGTTCTTAGTACATCACAGTGGAATACACAAAATAGCTCCTATATAGCTAACACTGCCTCCTGCATGTCTCCGAAAGCTTATTCGTCCAAAACCTGAAAGTCTCCCACTCTCAGACTACTCAAATTAATTTTGAGTACCCGAAAGTTTGTGGAGAAACATAAACTTCGAGTCAGACAATAAATCTAGTATGAATAATCCCCTATCATCTCTTATCATAAATAGATATCGAGACCATGTCGCTTAACGGAAAGGGTTTTCCCCTCACCGATATTCAAAATAAAACATGCAAATCATTTACTATGCCCCTGCACCCAAAATGATTAGTCTTAACATAATATGAAATAAAGCCTTAATACGTATATATACACACACACATACATACATATATTGGATATCCCATCCACCCATTATTTAGGTATCCAACCTAAAAACAATTTATTACATTTCCCATCTAAAGTTATTTTATTAGAGTTCCCCTCTAATATCTTTTGAAATGACTATCTATCATAATTTAATAGGACTATCCATCCCGAATCCATTCAAAATAAATGCAGACTATCCATCGTTCATTGTTTTGTAAAAGATGGTGTGAGCTATCCATCGTACACTGCATAGTTTTCCTAGGATGAATATGAACCTTTGAGTGCTAAATCCTGAGGCTAACTACCTTTGGCATAACTTTCTTTACTTTAGAAATTTGATGTAGGCTATCCACCGCTCATTCCATGGTTTTCCTAGGTTAACCAAGAACCCATCACTTGGCCAGAAATATCATGATCCCCATGATTATTTATAAAACTTCATGATCCCTATGATTAATTATTTTCTCCAGGTATACCACATGTCTAACCTATTCCCATTGGTAGCCCCAATCAGGTTAAATTAAATAAAAACACATTGATAGCCCCAATGTATAATTTCGAAAGCATATTTCTGTTTGTAATCCTAAACTATGTATCAAAATCAGTAATCCCATTTCGGTGTCCCCAAGGCCTAATTACATCAAGTTTATATAAGGCTCCCCCTTACATGTTCACACAAAATAAGTATTTTATGTTATAATCCTTCGAAGTAGCCCCTTCAAATTAGCAAAAATTTTCTTAAGGAAAATTGCCTAATACAGCCCTTTAAAACCTTTTGAATGAATCCCCATTCGAAAGAATATAAACTTCCAAAGTTAGCCCCTTCGAAAATCTTTCTTTCGAAAGCATCACAAAATCTTACCTTTCGACCTTGCCGAAAGGTCGAACCCTTTGGCCTTGATGGAAGGTTTCCCTTCGACCCTGTCGAAAGCCTGGATTACCTCCCTCCTTCTTATAAAACCAATTATAAACCTTTTGAAATCATGGAAGGTAACCCCTTCAAAAACCACTAGAAATCAAAACCTTTCGAAACCAAAACTTTAAAAATTAAACCTTTTGAAATAAAACTTTCGAAATTAAATCTTTCGAAATCAAAACCTTTCGAAACCAAACCTTTTGAAATTAAACCGTTCGTAATAAAAAATTTCAAAATTAAACCTTCCGAAATTAAAATCTTTCGAAACCAAACCTTTCAAAATTAAACCTTTCGAAATGAACCTTTCGAAATCAAAAAAATTCGAAATCAAACCTTTCTAACTGAAAACCTTTTGAAATTAAACCTTTCGAAATCAAAACCTTTTGAAATTAAACCTTTCAAAAATTAAACCTTTGGAAATCACTCAAAAACAATGAAGTGTTGGTGTTGGAACCAACCCTTCGAAAGCATACTACCGACCATGTCGAAAGGTTAACCCTTCAGCCTGCCAGAAGGTATTAAAACACGTTTTTAGAAACCTTAGAAAACATTTAAAAAAAGTACTCTTGAAGGTTTAAGCTTTCGAAGATCCCCTTCGAAAACCCTTTTGAATATATTTAAAACTTTAGTCTTTTATGAAATAATAGTGTCGAAGGATCCCCCTTCAACTTATTTGAAAACAATTTTTACTTCTTTTCGAAAGCAAAAGAAGCAGCCTCCCCATCTCTTTGCCCTTTTCTTCCCTTCAGCCTCATGCCTAACTTTCGACTTTGGGCGGAAGGTAACTATTTACCTTCTGTTTTAGATGAAAGGTACCTTTAGACTTCATTGAAAGGGTAAAAGCTGGCTTGTTGGAGTCGAAGGCAGAACTGGGCCCATTGGAGTGATGTTTATCTTGTTTGTCTAATTTTGATTGGTTGAGGAACCTTCTCTTGTTCTTTTGAATAGTGAAAATTTTACAAAAGTCATAAAACACTGTATTTCTTCTCTAAATATTTCTAAAAGCGAATTTACCTCCGGTTTTAAATAACCACAGAAGCCATTTCAATTTAGCTCTTGGGCTTAAATAAGTTTATTACCTTAGTAAACCACTAAGTAAAAATTCCAAAAATCACCAATAATATGATAAATCATATATTCATCATACAAAAATTTCAAAAAATATGTAGATCAAAACAACTCGGAATTTAGCCAAAACCGAATGAAAACGTGTTAATTATCCCATTAACATTTTAAAACACTTATGTCTTATCCAAATAAGGGTTTAAATGGTTATATCCTAACCACAATCACAAATATGAATCGAGTATAACCCATAACCGATCCAAACATAGAAAAATGAGATGTTATTCACCTTGATTAGTTGATTGGAGAATGAGATACTTTTCTAGCTTTAATTCCTTAGCTTATTCTTCAATTTAAACTCTTCCTGGAGCTTTTTAATGGCCGACCGAAGTATATGGAAGTTAAAAATGAAAAGTGGAAGTTTGTTAAGGTGGAGGAAGAGATATATACAAAGAAATATAGCCCCACTTTCAAGTTTACCCCTTAGGAAATTCCTCCTTATAAATTTAGTTAAGTCTTATTTTCGTTCATTCATTTAGACATAGAGATTATATTTATTAATCTCATCTCCCTACTTATTCACATTATTCTATTTAATTTATCCAGTTAAATATCTTGAACAATGTTATTTAAAATTCGAGGGTGATTATAGTCATCTAGCGCCATCCCGAGATCATCTACCCTTACCCCGAACCAACTCCTTAGACTTTTAAGAAACCCTGAGTCTCGACCCGAAGTCCATAACTGAACTCCATGCTCCACTCATCTGTCCAGCCCCTGACCAAGCCGAGAAAGATGCAAACACTGAGCTATCCATACAACACCCGAAACCGAGCCAAGCGCTAACCACCAACACATAACCATGGCCCGTACTTAGTTATTGAACATGCTTCTCTACTCGACCATTGACCATGATTCTCCACCCAGCCACCGACCATGATTCTTCGCCTAGCCACCGACCACGATTCTTCACCCATCCACCAACCAAGATTATATGCCCAGCCACCGACCACGGTTCTCCACCTGGCCATCGACCATGATTCTTCGCCCCACCAACGACCATGATTCTCCACCTAGCCACTGACCATGCTTCTCCGCCTGGCCACTAACCATGCTTCTCCGCTTGGCCCCCGACCATGATTCTCCACCCAACCACTGGCCATCGCCTAACGAAAATCCTGTAGCTACTTTAGCACTTCAATGTTGTGCCAATTCCATTGTCATGCTTAAAGGTTCGACCTTCATGCATCACTTATGCAAAGATATGACTCCTAATACTCTAGAGCCTACCCGTTGAAGTCTGATCCCATAGTTCCTTCTTCTAGTTTGCTCCGATGGGCATTTTCAATTATATAAGCATACAAAAATCATGACTATACAAAACACTCAAACATGAAAAAAAAGAATGCGCTCTTATTTTATAATTTTAACCCAACCAAAAGTGTAAATTAACCAATCTTAAATGGTTAAGTCTACCCAAGGCTCAAGGAGTTGCTCAACTTATGCACTGATACCAAGCATGACGACTGCCCTACACATTCAGCATCTAAACACATAAGATAGTGCATTGCCGCCATGCCCGGCCGATGTAGAAAAATTGCCAATGATGAAAAGAAAGAAGACCAAACACAGAACCTATCGAACATCTCATGGTGTATAGATAAAATATAATACAACAACTTATATGTAAAACCAAAGAGACGGTGATATAATCAAATGAACCGTAATTAAGAACATCATAGTGCCCACAATACTGCACAGCGGAATCTAACATTAATGGTTTTAGACTAATATTATCCAACTAACGATAAATAATGGAATAAAAGAATATATCAATCATCTACCCATGACATAGCCTGCATTTTCTTTCCCTTCCCTCTTCTGCTACTATCGCCAACTTTTCACTTATACAGGTAGACAAAATAAAAAGGGAAAAGGTTTCAACTATTTTTGGACTACATTAATTTCTAAATACCTTATCCCAACCTAAGGTATCCAATGGCTATTGCATAGCAAAAGACTGCCAACGTATCCTTTTTGAGAGATCAAGCCTACATAGTTCTGCTTCGTGCTCTTCTCCTACATCCAAATAGTCGTTAGCACATAACAACTAGCACCTGTGTACCCATTTGCAACCATCACAACCAATGAAATCAATGTAAGCAGGAAACACTACTCTTATGCAATAACTAAATCACCAAAGGTACTGACCCACCATGTTAGTGCACAATACCATGTCACAAAATGCATACTTGCTCACCATATTAGTAACACAACGTTCACAACAACCAACTACACACTACGTAGTAATAATATTAAACAGGGTATAAAGTATGAACAACCATACTTGACCTATCCAACATAGCACATCAAACTCACGGCAAACAAGGCATACATCACACATCCTCAAATCTCTTAGTCTTCAACATTGGATATATGATAACTTGTAAGGCACAATCGCAAACCAAGGACTCGGTTCAAATCCTTGCTCCATTGGTGCTTGAATCCATGTTACTTCGAAAGGCTAGAAACCATGTCTACAATCGCAAAGCCTATGGTAATCCACCATCACAAGATCCAGATATGATCGCAAATCCAGGTGGGAGCAACCCACATACCATTTCTTCACATGCACATTAGAAACCTCATAGTTATCAACAATCCCTTTGCACGTGTCTCTATAATGGAACTCAATCGTTATTCCATTCGAACTATCTCCATAGTAGGACACGATCGTAGATCCCACTCATAAGTTTCCATCATCGGACTTTCCGTTGTAGATCCCCGCCATGACTCCCAT
Source organism: Allium cepa (assembly GCA_030765085.1). Taxonomy (NCBI): domain Eukaryota; kingdom Viridiplantae; phylum Streptophyta; class Magnoliopsida; order Asparagales; family Amaryllidaceae; genus Allium; species Allium cepa. Next base: position 394,052,329 of record CM060938.1, on the reverse strand, counting down.
CATTAAGTCATCATCTTTGGAATGCCTTTAGATGTCCATCGCAAGTCATAGAGCCATCATACTAAGGTTTCGAAGCCATCGCCATAGTCATCAGTGTTGTCATATTAAAGCGCTATGCCAAGTTTCAATTGTCACCGCATGAAATCCAAGGCCATTCTAAGTCATTCAGAGTCATCTATTTCATTCCACATCATCCACTAAACCCCTAAAATAAATCCTGAATAAATCGGAAATTTTGTCGTACCACGACTAAAATTTCCAAATTTCAAGTTTCAATCTGGGTATGCCATAGTCAAGCTATAAGAAAACCCTAAAAAGTTAAAGCATGACCTAAAGCACCCTGAAAACCCAAATCAAATTCCTTACACAGGTGCCAACTTGAGCCATTTGCCAAAATCCCCAAGAAATTCCCCAAGCCCTCAGAAGCAAGAATTTCTGGTCGACTCCGAGTCAAACCACCACCGAACCCAAGCAAGACCAGAGCCAACACCCTCGACCAAGAATGCTGGTTCGGCTTTGAGCCAAACCTAAATCAAACCTAAGCCATGCTTAGAGCCGACCAAAACACCCCTTGAACCTAAATATAGTTGAATCCTCGAATCAAAATTTCACGTCGGTTCCACCACTATGCCTCGTTCTTCTATCCTTATGCATTTCGTATGTGGCGATACAATTCTCAATAGTCCCAAGTCACCCCAACAAAGCCCGGTTATGCGGTTCTTAACTCAAATACCCAAAAATGGAGATTTGCAAGCAAATCGAGGGACACCCTATAATCCCAGCTAAGACCTGATTTTCTTTCCGAATATATTGATTTGAAGCTATCTAATGAAACCTCTTACTTATCTATGATTTGGACAAGATTTGGATAAGAAAGGGAAAAAGTTGGGGAAAGTGGAATAATGGAGGTTGAGGGCATCTTGAGAAAAATGGTAGAAAGTTATTTATGGGAGGGTGGCTTACCTATTAATAGGCAAAATCCCAATCACCCTTCCCTCAAGCAGTACTGGACAAACATATCTCCCCTAAATTGATCATGCCGAATCGAGCACGTCAAACCAAAGCAACTTGTGATGACCATCCACACCATCGATGCTCATATAACTGAATAGTTCGCCGCAAGAGCATCCGACCGATGCAGGAAAATTGTAAAGGGAAAGAAATAGAAATAAAGAAGAGGAATAGAAAAAAGAGAAGAGAATAGAAGAGAAGAGAAAAAATAAAACAATATGCAATCGCATAACCTATCGTATATCTCATAGTGCATCAGATAAAATATAATAGTCATCATAGGTATAAAACAGGTGAGATAGGAGTAACTATATAAACCAAATAATCAGAGTGCACAGGCTCATACAGTTATACAAAACAGTGATAAAGTTTATACAACTGATAAATAAACTCAACTGATAAACCGTTTCTAATAAACAGTAAGTCAACACTGTCAAGACTCTACAGTGTCATACATCGGAATAAACAATAATAACTCAAAATATAAATACGAGAACGCACCACCATTTGCTAGTCAATCCGCATAGCTCTAAGTGCTATTTACACCTGTTATCTACTATACTCATTTAAGAGCACCTGAGATAATAAGAAGCAAAACATAAAACCTTAAGTTAGACAACAGTCTGGTGTGTGCGATAAATTATCTAAAAACACCATAAAAGTCGGTATGGTATATGGAACAGAGGGTGCGTAGAATCATACTTGACCCATCCCTTCATCCACAATGTTAGCACATAACACAAAATATATGCTACTCTATATCTTAGTCATCATGGGTGTGTTATACACTAAAGCATTAAGGGTATTTAGATATCGGCATCGGTAATATCTATATCTTTTGACATCCCTAAGGTGGTAGAAACAATCAAACATAGCATCCATCTTCCATCCTCACATTCCCTTACTTGGTGCGTTGAATATATGATACTTATTGGCCCCATTGTTAGGTTAAGGACTACTCAACGTTCAAGTCTCTCAATACTCGAATCCATGCCACTTGGTAGGCTAGGAACTAGACTACCCGTCTGATAATACAACTTATAGTCATAGAGTTCATCGTACATCCTATAATCTTCCTTCGATAGTTCCATTAATAAAACTTATAGTCAACAACTCTACATCTCTAAGTACAAATATCCATTGTCAAAGCCGTCAATTTCAATCATGAAATCATAATCGTGGAATCATAGAGTCACATCGAAGCGTCTCACCATTTCTTCACCGCCAAAACCACTCGTCAAAGAGATCAATAATACCAAAATGAATGTCTAATAGTCGAACGAACCATTACATCATGCTCCTTGAAGCCTCTCCATCATCCATTTCAAAATTGATCAAATCAGTCATCATCAATAGTGGTAGATATCGACCACTCCAGAGTAGTCGATAATAACCACTTTGGTTTCTGTACTTAACCAAAAATGGTTAAATGCAGACTGAATGAAAATGCCCGGCATCTTCCCTGAAGTCCGAAGCACATATCCAAGTCCATTGTTCTTCGTCTTCAGATCAATCGGCATGCACCAATACTTCTCCATATATTTATCCCATCCATTCGAGTTTATCATTGATTGTGCAGTTGATCGATATGCATGAAACTTTATCACATCATTTGAGTTCCATCGTATGTACATTCGGTTGATATATACTAAATTCTTTTTAAAGGGAATTTCCTATATGGTCTTCGAACGATATTTTTCAACCAATTAACAAACAAGCAGACGTGCAACCAAAAGGCATAGAAATGTCTAAAATAACCAACATATGTTTGTAATAATACAACACAATCCATCTAAGCAACTAATATGGTATAATGTGGGATTAATATCAAAATAGCTTAAACCTATAAATATCGTCAAAATAGTCCATAAATGAGAAAAGTGTGATATTTTATTTAAAACCATTCTATAACACCTTTAATTCATTGTACAAAATAAGATAAGATGTAGGTTTAACTATTTTAGAAATTCCGTTTTAAAGTTAGAAAAAATTTCAAAACGTCCTTTTAATACTATACTAACAATCATAGTATGGTGAGAGACAATATCACTCATCTCAACCAAAGCTAACCAAAATATTGCCAAGTAGTAGAGATCTCCATCACGAGTGCAATGCAAGAAATGACGTCCAAAACGAACCTTGTGTGCAAAAGGTATAGCGTGTATAAGATATTGGATAATTTAACTAATTAATCCACTTAGTAAAATAATTAACTTAATAAATTACCTCCTACTCATTTTCCCAAATGCACAAATCACTCGTACATGTACACACTTAAAGTAACCCATTTTCATGACCTTCAGTCTTCGATTTCCGCTCGTTTAATTCATGAAATCATGAACCGTCGATCATAACACAATCCACTCCGCGTTTTCCTCGCACTCTACCCATCCATTCTCGATCCATTCATTCAAGATGCGACCTACTTCCCACCTATGCCAAAGCCATATGACATGAATGACTCCCTCAACTGAAGTTGCTGTGATTTCTCAAGATGGCGCACTTCGCAAAGAGAAGTTAAATGTTCTTATCTCCATTGCCTAAAGCCTTCTCCATAGTTTGCAAAGTGGAACCTTAATCGACAAGCTATTCACAGCCATTGCCAGTATCAGCATCACACCTTCCAATATAGATATGGGCCCGAAGCTCTATTCAATACGAATCCAACGAGCTTGGTTTCATAATTTTTAATTGATTATAACTCTCGATTTAATTTTTGGAATCAAAAAAAGGGAGGCAACCTTGTATTTTTAAGCTAAGGAAACAAACAATGATTTAGAGAATATGGAGAATAAGGGTTTTGATATAAATAATAAAATATTCCTTTTATTTAATTTCTCAAATAAAACGGTGCGCGTTTTGCACTCGTACGATCAAAGATGCGTCCAAACATCACAAAACTCGTCTGCGTACGTCATCTCATTTTTCCGGTCCCGATGATATAAATTTTGTTGTTATCCGAGACACCGTCCCGGGATGAAAATTTCGCATTTTTTGAGACCGTTTTGGCCATCGTTTCGTCCGATCTCAATATATTGCAATCCATATACTTATTTTACTTCGCAGCGTCGATACTAACTCAATGGAAGTGGTCTCAAGTCTTGATTTGATCATATGAAAAATAATCATATTTTTGGGACAGTCTATTAATTAATGATTCAATATTTAAAGCAATTACTTAAATATATTGTTGTAAAATTATGGGTCGTTACATTCTCTCCTCCTTAAAGGATTTCGTCCTTGGAATTCCAAGGATGAAGTAATGCAACCTAACACCCTTATATAAGCAATGATACAAGAGAAATCGTGACTTATCAACCCACGACAACAATCGCTGAAAGTGATTACAGCAAAGGGAATAGAGTCAAAATTAGATGAAGCCATCATCCTAATCCCTATGTATAATAACTATCAAATCCAAAATAAACGTGGCTAAACCAAATGTTTAAGTCATGCGATTATTTCAAATAAATGGACAAGGGAAAACAAAAGCGTCAATTCACTAATTGAAAGGCAAGTCAACTAAATATCATACATTATCGAATCTCTCAACTATCTGTAGCATCAATACCATATACTTTGACTTTTCTCCCAATTTTCTTATGTCACGGAATATTTCGACAACACCTCCTTTATGCGGTTAGGTCTGAGAGAAATCCCGATACAACATAAACATATATACATCTCATATTTGAGGCATCTCATATCTGAGGCATCTCATTTCCAAGGACAACCAAGCATATATGTCTAAATCTACATTACATATGTTGCATACCTCTTTTATAGTAAGAACATACAATTTAGATGTGAATAAAAGCGAGTAAGCATCCAAATAGCTAACACTTGCTTCCACGTACCCGATCAAGTACTTAACAAAGACGATTAAACATTAAAAAAACATCGTAATATAAATAAGCATACTAAACCATATATATATAGCAATCGACTCAAATAAGCATGTAATATCAAATCGTAGCTATTCTACATGCCTAACAACCATATAAGCATAAGTAATTGTAACAATCAAACATCAAATAGGCATATATAAGATCAAACATAAAAAAGTAACATCCATGCCTATCCTAACATACAGGGTAATAAAACATCTAGTATAATACATCAAATATGATATCCAATATGAAAGCTGACAGAAAAATGGTAATCCCCTTCGCTTTCGCTCCTTTGTACATTTACTACTCCACTGCCTTCTTCCTAACCTGTTTCATATCATGTCTATCTTATAAATAGGCGTATGAAGTCTCGGAGTCCCTAATTCAGTCTCGATATCATCTATGGTGCCAAATTTCCAAAACACCTATTGTAAGTTCTGCCAAAACCCACTAGTGAACAAAGGTTTCGTCCACTTACAATGCTCTTGGCACATAATGGGATCATACCATCCATTCCCATCCCATCGGAGAATCTCAAGCGGTTTTAGTAACCATTGACTACTTCTGTTTAGCATTTACTAGCTCATAGTTCATTCTTCTTGAAATGAATGCCCGACATCTTTCTTTATACCTTCCCAATAAATGTCTACTTCGAATCTCGATGCATTTTAATGTCATCGGGATGTATAGTCAATCTCGCATGAGAATACTTTGCAAGTATCTCATTCCTCAATCCAACGACAAAGGGAATAAACAACATCTCATCTTTGCAGAGCCAACCATCTTATTTGAGTCCATACCGCATCACTTCTACAACTAATTTAGCCATGATCTCTGCAGTCTTGTTTCACGTCTCTGACTAGTACTGATCCGCTAAATCTAAGTAGGTCCGATAGTCAAACTAGTCATCATCTTTGGCATAGGCTCACATTGATTTATGAAGCCATAATCAGTGATAAACTCGAGCAATGCCCACTTTAGGAATATCGCTCCTAAACTGGTATGCCTCCACTCAAAGAAAATAATAAAACTACTAATTCTAAATCATGAGTTGAATACTTCCCCTTATGCAGTTTCGGTTGTCAACTAACATATAAGACACACTTGTCTTTTGGCATCAACATTGCACCTAGTCAAGTACCATAAGCATGTGTGTACTATCGATTCGTCATTCCCGCTCAGAATGAGTAACGTCAGTGCACTCATAAACCTCTCGATCAGACTCAGTAGCGCATGTCTATACCTCGTGTCACAAATAAAAGTCTGATACTCCCTCATCTAATCAGTAGATAGTGCTGCTACCTTTGAGAAGTCCTTGGTAAAATATATATAACATCTCGCTAATCTAAGAAAACTTCTTATCGTTAGTCGATGTTTTCTCAACACCTAAAATACAATCATCAATCATGCCATGTGCTCCTTTTTCATCCTGGGTAGACGAAAGTATCATTAATGAACTCAAGCATGGAATCACTCAAGTGATTCTTTGGAACACAGTCCAAGAAATCAACAAAGTATGCCAATGCATCGGTTAGCTCGAACGGCATAACCAACCAATCAAAAGTCAAGGTAGTGTACAAAATGCTATAATCGGCATATCTTCTCTTGCTACTCTCAGTGGATGAAACCCCATCGCAAAGTCCAACTGAGAGAAAACCTTCATGCTATAAAGCTGATCGAATAAGCCATTAGTAAGAGGGAGCGGGTACTTTTTCATCATCTTATCCAGCTCACGATAATCAAAATATAACCTCAAGAGCCATTCGCCCTAGTGGCAAACACTATAGGCATGTCCTGCTCAAATATGCTCTCATGAATGAACACTCGCATCAATAGGTCACTGAATGTGTCTAGACACTCTTTATCTACAGGCATATATGGTAACTCATCGTGTGGTATATCGAGCAAATATAGAAGGCTAACCATCTCATCATCAGATGGGCATCCATACACTACCTTCCACTCATCGTCAGTTCTTATCATCACCAATGGCCTCTCGCGATCCACCACTATTTTGCACCTCTCCAGCAAGTAAATTCCAAGACTCTAATACCGAACCTAATTAAACCTAATGCAATAAATAGCAAACAAACAAAATGGTAAACATCCATGACTCAACAAAGTAGAGTTTTGACAAACCATGTATAGACTAATTGTAGACAATCCACGTGGTAACACTCCCCCATTTTGAGGTCCGAAACTAAGCGCTACAGATGCTCCATTCATCCGTAGTATTAATTTTCGATGATAAAATATGGGATGTTACACATGTATAATCCAGTCGAGCCTCCAACAAGATCCATCATAATTTAAGGGTCGATTAACAATTTCAAGTCTCTATTCCACTCTATCTACAAATGCCTAGATATGAAGGAATGTAAAACCTCTAAATTAAATAAAATACTTATGGAAACACCATAAGTGGAAAGCATACCTCGAGCGGTGATGCTATTTCCCTTCTCTTTCATCAATGGAGCACTCGATGGAATTGAAACGGCATTCAGCGCATATACTGCCACGACCTACCCCTACTCAGTTGATTCAAGACATTTTTCAACACTAAGTACAGGCTCTCACATTATAAATAACTTTTTGATTAACTCCTCATAGCTCTCATCAATACGTCCAATCAATTGCTTTCCAAGATGATCACTTAAACGAATGATAAATTCTTAATTAGAGTATTAACGGAAGATAGACCACACTCTGACAGCATACTGAATTCGTCCATACACTCCAACTTAAACATAGCGCCTTACTTCAAGTTTGCAAACTTCCTAACTAACATCGACTTCAGAAAAGTCAAGACAAATTTCTTTGAAGCGAACTATGAACCAAACCCAAGTAATATGGTCGTCTAGAATCAAAGCTATAATGGAGCTCCACGAGTTCATTATTCATCCCCGAAGTTATATAGAGGTTAACTTCTACCTCATGGAGTCATATAACTCTAAGTAACCGAAGATCCTTTCAAAAATATCATCCCCTCTTACACCTCAATAGTCAACTCTGTTCCAAGCAATGATCTGCCTCCTAGACTCATGTAGTATTTACATAGCTCTGCAAAGTCGACTCTAGGAACTTGCACTTGAGCACCACAATCATTTAGAGCAACTTAAGCATTCTATAATAACATTTCACACCATCTCAATGAAAATATTCTGTAAATTAGGATTATCGGTCCTCGGTCCTGCCTAGTCCTCTATTCCAGAGAGGGAGTCAATAGCGGCATTTCCTGTATGCTGGATCACTACGATTCTATAATAAGAATAATCGATCTCTCATAGAGAAAGATGCATCAATAGTTCTCGTGTATGTATTACAACATATATACTACATATACTACTATATAGTTTTGAAATTCAAAATATATAACAATAACACTCTCTCGTATATAACTGTACTCTTGATCTAGTCTAAGGTGATAACTCCTATACTATCTCTACTGGATTACGGTATCAACTCGGATTAATCATATAAACTGGCATTGATACCAAATGTGATGACCGTCCTACACCACCGATGCTCATATAACTGAATAATGCGCTACTGGAGCATCCGATCGATGCAGGACGATTGTCAAGGGAAAGAAATAGAAGTAAAAAAAGATGAATAAAAAAAGAGAAGGGAAAGAGAAGAGAAAGAAATAAAACATCACGCAATCACATAATTTGTCGTATATCTCACAGCGCATCAAATAAAATATAATAGCCATCACAAATATAAAACAGGTGAGACAGTAATAACCGTATTAACTATAGAAATAGATTATACAGGTTAATACAGTTATGCAAAATAGTAATAGATTTTATACAACTGATAAATAACTCAACTTATAAATCGTCTCTAATAAATAGTAAGTCAACAATGTCAGGACTCCACGGTGTCATACAACACAGTAAACAATAATAACTCAAAATATAAATATGATAAAGCATTACCATCTGCTAATCCATCTGCACAGCTCCAAGTGCTATTTGCACCTACTATCTGCTCTACTCATTTAAGAGCACCTAAGATAATAAGAAGCAAAGCATAAAACATCAAGTCATACAACAGTCTGGTGTGAGCGATAAATAATCTAAAAAAACTATAAAAGTCGGTATATTATATGAAAAAAGGGTATGGAGAATCATATTTGACCTGTCTCTACATCCAAAGAGTTAGCACATAACACATGATATATGCTACTCTATATCTTAGTTGTCATGGGTGTACTATACATTAAAGCACTAAGGGTATTTAGATATCGGCATCGGTAACATCTATATCGTGTGACATCCCTAAGGTGATAGAAACAACGAAACAAAAATAGCATCCATCATTCATCCTCGCATTCCCACACTTGGTGTGTTGGATATATGATACTCATATGACCCATCATCAAGTCAAGGGCTACTCAATGTCCCGGTCTCTAAGTACTCAAATCCATGCTACTCAGTAGGCTATGAACTAGACTACCTATCTAGTTGTCCAGGGTATAACTGATCTAAACATCATGCGATCCAGGGGCCATTTTATCCCCAAGTGAAGTATCCAGGGGTCATCGTATCCCAAACGGATATCATCACAAATACCTTTGCTTCACGATTACACAACGAAACCTACAAATATCAATGATCCTTTTGCACACATCATGCATAGAAGAGCTTATTTCAGAACTATCCATACAACTCTCATTTGAGGTCATAGTGGTTGGGAACTATTCTAGACAACCATCATAAGTCATAGATTGTCATCGTGCATCCCATAACCTTCCCTCGACAGTTCCTTCATTATGACTCATAGTTAACTAATCTGCATCTCGAATTACTCATCGTCGAGGCTGTCACTTCCCCTTAGGAATCATCACCTTTGAATCTTGGAGTCACTACGTCGAAGCGTCTCACCTTTGCTTCATTGCCAAAAGCACTCGTTGAAGAGCAGTAACCCCCAAAATCGACCATTGAAGCGACGAACGAACCATCACATCAAGCTCCTTGAAACCTCTCCATCGTTCATGTCAAAATTGGCCATTATAAATAGTAGTAGATATCAACCACTAATGAGTAATCGATAACGACCACTTTGGTCATGTACTTAATCAAAAACGGTTAAATACAAACCAAACGAAAACGTCTGGCATCTTCCTTTAAGTCCGAAGCACATATCTGAATCCGTCGTCCTTCATCTTCTGGTTAGTCAGCATGCACCGATACTTCTCCACGTATTTATCCCATTCATTCGAGTTTATCATCGTTTATGCGCTTAATCGATATGCACAAAACTTTATCACATCATACGAGTCCCCATAATATGTGCATTCAATTGATGCAGACTAAACTCGATCTAATGGGATTTTCCTATATCGCCTTCGAACGACATTTTTAACCATCTAATAAACAAGGAGATATGCAACTAACAAGCACATAAATGTCTATAATAGCCTACATATGTCTATAGTAGCACAACGCAATCCATTGAAGCAACCAAAATGGGATAATGTGAGATTGGTATCAAAATAGCCTAAATCTATCAATATCATCAAAATTGTCCGTAAATGGGAAAAGTGTGATATTTGATTTAAAACGATTCTAAAACACTTTTAATTCTTTTTATAAAATAAGATGTAGATTTAACTATTTTAGAAATCCAATTTTAAAGTAAGAAAACATTTCAAAACATCGTTTTAATAATATACTAACAATCATAGTATGGTGAGAGACAATATTGCTCGCCTTAACCAATACCGACTAAACAATTGCCAAGTCGTAGAGTTCTCCATCACAAGTACAACAAATGAAACGAAATCAAAATGGACCTTGTATGCAAAAGATATGGCATGTACAAGTTATCAGATAATTTGACTAATTAATCCACTTAATAAAATAATTAACTTAATAAATTGCCTCCTAATCATCTTCCAAATGCATAAACTACACATGCATGTATACACTTATAGGAACCCATTATCATGACCTCAATTCTTCCATTCCTCTTCGTTTAATCGACGAATTCGCAAACCATCAATCACAACGCACTCCACTCCACATTCTCCTCGCATACATCCCATACGTTCAACGCTAGATCCATTCATTCAAGATGTGACATGCTTCATGCCTATGCCATAACCCTATGACGTAAATTAACTCCATCAACCAAAGTTGTTGCGATTTCTTGAGACGGTGCATTTTGAGAAGAGAAGTTAAATGTTCTTATCCCCATCGCCTAACACCTCCTTTACAATTCGCAATGTGGATACCTTCGAAATCATGATGTATTGCTCATAAAAATCCAATGGTCGCTCCTAACTATCCATATTCTCCGCATTAGCAGATAATATTACCCAATAATATTCTTTGTTAATATGGATCTCAGGGTGGGGCGTCACAGTTTGGTATCAGAGCACCATAGTCGACAAGATATTGATGGCCATTGTCGGTATCAACACCCAGCCTACAATATGGGTATGGGCTTGAAGCCCACTTCAATACGTATTTAACAAGCTTGGTTTCATGATTTTTAGTTGAGTATAACTCTCAATTTTAATTTTTGAAATCAAAATGAGGGAGGCAACCATGTAATTTTATGCTCAGGCAATGAAATGGTGATTTAGAGAATTTGGATAAAAAGGATTTTGATTGAAATGATAAAATATTTATTTTATTAAATTTCTCAAATAAAACGATGCGTGTTTTGAGCTCGTATCATCAAATGATGCATTCGATCACCAAGAAACTCATCTATGAATATCACCTCATTTTTCTGGTTCTAATGGTCTAAATTTCTAAGCTATTTGAGATAGCGCTCCGGGGCGATATTTCATGCTTTCCAAGACCGTTTTGGCCATCGGATTGTCTGGTCTCTAAATATAGTGATCTATATACTTATTTTAATTTGTAACGTGGATACAAACTCAATGGAAGTGGCCTCAAGTCCTGATTCGGTCATATGTGGAAAAAATCATACTTATAGTACCGTCTATTAATTAACGATTCAGTATTTAAATCAATTACTTAAATATATCATCGTTAAAAATATGGGTCGTTACACAACCACTCTCCACACATCGAACATGCCTAGCACCAACCGAGTCAAATATTCAAATAGCCATATCATATAGCCAGAAGGTCCAAATCGCTACTATGACCACTTTTCAAAAAGAGAAGCAATCATATCTTTGCGACTGAAGTGGTCATGAGCAATAATTCTGCTCCTATCAAAAGCTATAGCTGAAACAAGTTTTCTAAGGGTAAAATCGTTTAGAAAAATTCTAAACATAGGAGATGTTACTAATAGGCGTTACCCAAAGTCATGGAGTCATACAACCTCATATGAATTAAATAATAATATTTTACGATCCTCTGATATGTAAAACATGGGTCATTACACCAAGAGAGAAAATCTTATATTAGAGGATCTCCTGTGGGCTTGCATACTTTATTTCAAAGGATCGTCAAATGATCATCTACATTCGGTGGAGTTTGCATATAACAATAGCTATCAGTCTAGTATCGGTATGGCATCATATGAAGCATTATATGGCTGACCATGTAACGCCCTTTCATGTTGGTGGAAAGCGGGTGAGAAACTAATACTTGGGCCAGATATGATTAGAGAAACCTCAAAGAAGATAGAGATCACTTGACAATGAATGAAAGAAACTCAAGATAGGCAGAAGACCTACGCTGATAGGAGACGTAGAGATTTGGTATTCTCTGCCGATGATATGGTGTTTGTGAAAATTCCTCCCTTGAAGATTGCTATTTGATTCAGTATTAAGGGGAAGATGGCACCAAGATTCATAGGTTCTTTTCCAGTAGCAGAGAGGATTTGTAACCTAGCATGCATGGTCGAATTACCTTAGAAGATGGTGGGTGTGCACAATAGCTTCCACATTTCTCACTTACAAAATTTTGTGCACGGCTTAGGCATGATGATTACACTGGATAACCTAGATGATATCGAGATTGAACCAGAAGCTTCGACACCTCATAGGCTAGTTCTCATTGTCGGACATGATACGAAGCATCTTAAGAGGAAGATGGTGGAGTTCTTGAAGGTTCAATTGGGCAAAAGTGAAGGAGACACGTAGGAAACCGATGAGAGCATGATGGCCACTCATATGAAGCTCTTTGTATGGTAAGAAATATCGTTTATCTCATTTACTTTCAATTTTGATATCATGTAAGGTAGTTTAGTATCTCGTATGCCAGGATAGGCTTACCTACATTATTGATTGCATGGTTGCTTCTCTGATATGTATGGTGGTTGCATATGTTAGGCATGTGGGATAATTATGTTCGATTTATTGGGATTTCGGGGATGAAATTCCTAAAGGAGCAAGAGTGCAACGATCCATATTTTACATATCGTACGATCGTAAAATATTTTTATTTTAATGACTACTTAGCCAATTTTTATTTTATGTAATTTTCTTTTCTTTTTATGCAATTCAATATATGCTCTTTACATTTACATGCTCTCTTTCTTATGTTGTAGTATAGTGGTGAGTATTCCCGCCTGTCACGTGGGTGACCCGGGTTCGTTCCCCGGCAACGGCGCCAAAAACTTGTTCGTCGACGGAAATTCTATCGGTTTAGAAAACCGTCGAACGAATTTTGAAATAAAATTTATACCGCAAGCGCACGGTGTACGAATGTAGCACGTGGCGAATACGGGTCGATCCGCAGGGAATTGATGATTTTAAAATTCTACCCAATCAAATTAACCAAAGTTGGAAGAGTGATTAACTAAAAAGAAAAAGAAAAATGACAAAAGAGAATAGATAAAAATATGAGAGTGTTAAGACAATTTAGAGGCAATTTCCACTTTCTAGATCACATAAATCAACAAAATGAAGTTATGATCTCTCTTTTCTTGTCATTAGTGAATTAGTTGATGTGCTTATCATAAGTATGGTATATTTGTGCTATTAATTAGCTCAATATAAACCATCAAACTATAACACAACCACTAATACGCTTTTAAATCTCATAAAATATGACAACAAAGTTGAAAGCAAAATTTATTTTAAGCATGGCCTATTAACCATTACAAAGAAATATAAGCCATCAAATTTTAATTTCAACAATCACTTCTTTGCCATAATCATATGTAGATGAAGAGGCAATTTGTGTTTTGTTTGTTTAAGCATAGCCTATTTGTTATAAACAACATAGACTATCAAATTCAAAGCTAAACAACATCATTAAACCACTTCATTCATTCTCATTAAGCATAAAAAGAGAGCATAAACATCAAATTAAGTTGAAGCTACATGATTAGAGAGCTTCATTACCCCTAAATTGAAGAGGTTTAGCCTCTCATATTTGTTATCATTTGAACAAATGTAGCTTGCAACATGAGAGAAAAAGAAAAGGAAAAAAGAGCAAAGTGAAATGGAAAACTATTCTAATTGCATAAAGGAAAATCTACACTACTTGCATAAAAGGAAATGAACATGTAATTAAAAAGAAACAATAATTAACATTGCATAAAAGAAAAGAATTACATAAGAGAAGAAATGACTAAGTAGCCATGGAAAGAAAGAGAGCTTTCTTTTATTTGATCTAAACTAAACTAAAGAAAAGAAGGCCTAAGAGAGACTAAGAGAAGAGATTATGTTACATGAAACATAAGGGGTATATATACAAGTTTAAAACCCTAATTCCTATTTTTGGGGAATGCCCAAAATGCCCATGAGAAAGTGTGGAGGCCAAGTTATCATTAGCATGTTTTAATCTCCACTTAAATGTACATGAAGCCATTAAATACATAAGCATGTGCTTTAGCCTTTAATTTGTACATTAAGGTAGGTGGGTAGTTGGGGTCCTCCATGATCTTCACTTTGAATTATTTTCATCTTCATTCCTTTGTATTGATTTTGTGCATGCACATCTTCATGAAACCACTTGTAAATGTCACCAAATTTCCTACAAAAAACATAGAAAATTCTAAGTAAATTAATAAATGCACAAAAATGACCATTTCACCCTTGTATGAAGATGAATGTGTGGCAATTTTGAATTAATATGAATTTTGGTTAAAACAAGTTAAAATACCCAATATGATCATTTATTTAATTTAAATAGATTAAATATGGCGATAAAAATGTGCACATTTACGTGCACATCATAGGCCGTATGACTATAAATTTTTTGGAAGTGACTCGGGACATTTTCCATTTGAAAGTTATAGCTCTTTCATGTTTGGCTTCTACTGGCTAGTTCTAGTAGGTAATTAACTAAGCCCATGCTTTGGCCCATTAACTCATCTAAAAAATTATTCTATGTGGAGGTTGTAGGAACTAACTTCAGTCATTTCCATCATCCCTGAAATGGTTCTAAACATCCATTAATCCTAATTTCATCAAAAATCACACATTTTTCCAAATAATCTTAGCCAAATCATTAATTAGAGGGGTGATTAGCATACAGAAGCCAACAATTGTCATTTTGGCTGATTGGAATACTTCTCCTTTGTTTTCCACATTAGATCTAAGGAGAAAAATTGGTATTTTAGGTATTTGGTGAGTGCTTTTGACCTCTCACTCTATTATGCACGTTTATATAGTTAAAAATTATGTTTTCAACATGATTTCGACCTTAAAACATTTTCTAACCATATTATCATACATATCTATGGCTGAATTTTAAAGGAATTATAGTGATTTAAAAATGTTTTTGTAGCCCTTTTTATTAATATGCATATGCTAGTTTAAGAGTTTGATCTAGGTTACGATTTGTTGGATTATTGCTTTCTTATGTATTACTTGTATGAATGGACGTATATGCATGGCTTTCTATTGTATGTTGTACTTTTATGTTGTTTGCTAGTGTTTTATGTAGCTAGAGAATAGTTTGGCGAATTCGACAAATTAAAGGCAAAAATGGTCGGAATCGGTTGAACTTGGAGGAGGGGTTCTAGAGCATGGGAGCAAACCAACTATAAGTCGTAGCAAAAATAAGGCAAAGGAAATAGGTCGGCGCCGAGTTATTTTAGTCGATGCCATTATTTTTATTGGCCAAAATGGATTGACGACTTGATGGCTCAATGGAGAATGGCTAGAGGAGGTGGAAAAGGGAAAGATGTAAAAAAGGCTAAGTATTGGGCATGATGCTAAGTTATTTCTGGGATTTGGAAACATTTCTTTGGTGTAATGCCAAGTTATTTTAAAGGATGGATCGAGGTCTAAAACACGTGGGGGATGAAGCACTAGAAGCCGAGAAGGAGACTTAACCAAAATTGGCTAAATATATAACTCTATGCTGAATTGTTATAGCTTGGGGCTTAGTTATTTATATTGATTCGATTGGAATGGAACTTCTAAGAAGGGAACTAGAGGCTCTACAGGTCGTGTCGAAGGTGTTTATTTGTTTGCTTAGAGTTTGATGGCAACATGACAACACGATGATGGTTCCAGGACTTTGGTGACAACTCGATGGTGAAAGGAGTCAGGTTCCTGATGACGGCTTGATGTTGAATGGAGTCGTTATTATCTACGAAAAGGAAGATACTAAGAAAGGTGACCGGTGGATAGGATTATTGAATAGTTTTATCATGGCATGAAGGAACGTGGAATAGTTCATCGAGGTTAAAATACCTGTATTGTAATTTTAGCGATGCTTGATTGATATTGGGCGATCATCAATGGTTGTAAAGTAAATAAGCAACACAAAACCTATCTTATATCCAACAGTGCATCAAATATAATATAATAGTAAACATCTCAGATATAAAACAGGCAAGATAGTAAATAATTATGTGCATCATAACATTAGAATATATAGATCCATACAGTAAATAACATAAGTGATTGGGTTATACATCAAATAATAACTCATAAATAACTATCTCTAAATGGTATTGTATTGTGCGGTGGAATAGAAAACAATTATAAATAATAATACGAGAATAATCTCATGCTCGCCGCTGTCCAGCTCCACACGCTCAGCAGACCTGATATCCCTAGTTCACTCATTTAAGAGTACCTAGAGTAATAGGAAGAAAAGCATAAAATCTCAAGTCAGACTACATTTTGGCGTGAGTAGTAGAAATCTCAAATAATATAAAGTTAATAAACTAGGATAATTGGTATGGAAAATCATACCTGACTTGTTCCTACATCCACAAAATTAGAACACATAAAAGATAAGTTACTCCATGATAGTCATCGGGGTGTACTATACATCAAAGTATTAAGGGTTTCTAGGTATCGACATCAGTAATATCCACATCATGTGACATTCCTAAGGTGATAAACAATTAAGGAAACATAGCATCCATCATCCGTTCTCACATTCACTCACTTAGTGCATTGGATATAATAATCCTACGACCCGTATAGTCAAGGACTACTCAACATCCTAGATTTCTCGGTATTCAAATCCATGCCACTCAGTAAGCCAGGAACTAAATTGTGCTCCCTATAACAATCCAAGGTATGGATCAAAACATTGTGCAATCCAGGGCGCTCACTATAACCCAAGTGAGCATCCTCACCAACCCCTGCTATATGATTACACTTCGTAACCTATGAATATCAATGATCCCTTTGCATACGCCATCCATAGCAAAGCTCATCCTGGAACTCTCTTTACGTCTCCCATTTGAAGTAGTCGTGGTTGGGAACTATTCTAGACAGTCATTATCAGTCATAGAGTGTCATCGTGCATTTCGTAACCTACCTCCAATGGTTCCTTCGGTCCGGCTACTTTGCATCCTGAAGCATAACTATCCACCATCAAATGACCATAACTCGAGCATATGAACTCCAGACGATCTAAAACTCGGGACATAGCCTAATGGGGCCTTCCTTGTCAACCCATATCAATAGCACAAAGTTTGGAATAAAACTCACGGATAGGTATCGATCCGTGACTAATGAACCATCAGCACCAATCCATGGCCATCGAACCATCACCACCTTTCCCTAACTTCACACAAGAGCTACTACGTACCTTCCCATTCTCCAATATTGATCATAAGGTTATTGGGCCAACCCCTATGGATCAATCCGTGGAGATCAATCCCATACCTCATATTTGTGCTCTAGTACAATTCTTCTTGCTTTAAAATGGTTTGTGAGTGAAATAGGAAACCACTCTACCAATCCATGAACTTAAACCCTTTTGATCCATACATTAAAGTTCCACCGATCCACACATTGAAGCCTCACCGATCCATCCATTCCAATAACCACCGATCCATCCACAACTTCACCATATGAAGTCAAAATGATATGAAACTTGGAACACAGCGTCGTAGTGCCTTCCTTGCCACTACACCTCGATCATGCCTCTATAAGATGAAATATCATGGATTTAATACCGATCCATGATGCAGAATACATAATTTCCTAAAAACTATAGTCGCCACTCGATCAACATTTTCAATCATTCAACCATGATGCAAGTAGGAAATCAATATATATAACATTCAGTAACAAACACATAGCCAAACTATCTCAAATAAGGACTTAAATCTATGGTAAATGGATCTATAAGAACATAGTTAAGGATCCATAAGAATACATTTTTCAAATCAACTCTATAATATCATTTAAAATTCACATATATGGTGTACTATAGTCTAAAAGAATTTTTAGTATTTTTTTAATAATTTTAATACATCATTTAGAGTGTAAAATGGCCTAATTAGTAAGTGAGAGATCTATTCACTCACCTTGATCCAAATCAAAGCCTAAATCCTCCAATGAACAATAAAAAGGCATGAAATCCAAGGCTTTTTCAATAGAAAATCTCTAATCCCAAGTGTTAATCACGCTAATCTATTCATAATGGTGTAATTTGGCTAATTATTGTGTGTTTTAGGGTTACTTTTTGGTTAGTAGGGGTTAACGGAAGCTTTTAACTATTTTTTAGAGTTGTGAAATGATAGGGATGAGGTCCCATCGGCATCCATTTACCCTAAAACTGAAATGGGTTATAGGCCTCAAAACTAGTGACCCTAGTTATCCGGTTAAGCTGCTCAAAAATCAAAGAAAACTTCAAACATCCCTAGCTCCTAAACGATAAGTCCATTTACTTATGACCACTCTACGAAATAGGAAACCGTCATTTGGATCCCATGGAAGTGATTTCAGATCCTAACTCGGCTTCTGTCAGAAGTTACAGTCTATACAAGATTTATAGGATCAAAATGATCACACAAAAATTCGTCAAAAATCGTGGATGTGGAAAATGTCCCTAAGAGTCAATTCCTAAGATATTAGAAACAAACGACCTTATATGAAAATAATATAAATATTCTATAATCCTCCAACACATAGAATACGAGTCATAGTATTGGAATTTCATCCCTAAAATTTCATAATCAAGTCAATAGGGTCATCCCACATACCTAACTATCATATACAAACATAGACAACCATCACACATAAAACATGCATACATAACCATAAAAGAAAAGAAATCATCTAAGCCTATCCTAGCATGCAGGATACTATGGCATGGTATAATTCATGATATCACAACTGAAAGTAAAAGCGATAAATATAAAGTCTTACTAAGTAAAGAGCTCTGGATATGCTGCCCTCATGCTTTCCTCAGTCTCCCAAGTGTCACTCCACTGAACCTTTACCAACTTTACCTCTTCCTCCTAAGCAGCTTCATATCAAGTCTGACGATACGAACATACCTACGAGGTCTTAAATCCTCTAGTCCAATCTCGATATCACCTAATTGATCTAGCGCGATGGTTATGCCTGATTCGTGCACAAATTTTATCATGAGAGAAACATGGAAGACATTGTGCACTTTCACCATTATTTGAGGTAAGTCAACTCTATATGAAGGTTCCCCATCCTCTCTAATATAGAAAAAGGACCGACAAATTTTGGTGCCAACTTCCCTCTACTACCGAACCTAATGACATTCTTCAATGGAAAAATCTTAAAAAATACCATATCATTGACATAGAACTCTAAATCTCAACGTATCTTAACAGCATAGCTTTTTTTCTATCCTGAGTATGTTTCATCCATTGTTGAATGATCTCAATCTTCTCCGACATTTCTCTAACCATATCTAACCCAAGTATAAGTTTCTCGCTCGCTTCCCACTAACAAGAAGGAGTGTTGCACGGTCGGTCATATAATGCCTCGAATGGCGCCATACTGATGATAGACGGATAACTGTTGTATGCAAATTCAATAAGGTGTAAGTGATCATCCCACAAGCTTCCACTGTCTAATATGCAAGCCCACAGTAGATCCTCTAAGATACGATTAATTCTCTCAGTTTGGCCATCATTTCGAGGGATATAAGCTATATTGAGGTGTAGCTCTATCCTTATTGCCTTCTATAAGCTCTTCTAAAACCCACTACTGAACAAGGGGTCTCGATCACTCACAGTGCTCTTCGACACACCATAGAATCAAACTATCCATTTCACATATAGTTCGGCCAGTTTGGCTGCCATTCTATTTGACTCGATGGAATAAATATAGCACTCTTGGTCAATTGGTCGACTATGACCCAATTACTGTTGCATCCTGCTCAAGTCCTAGGCAGTCCGTCGATGAAATCCATTGATACTTGTTCCTACTTCCACTCAGGAACTTTTAGCAGTTGCATCAGACCACTATGCTTTTTCTGCTCTGCCTTAACATACTAGTAGTTTATGCATTTAGAGATGAATGTCCCAATGTCTTTCTTCATCCCTTCTCTATAGTAGGTCTGCCTCATATCATGATATATCTTTTTACCACCAAGATGCATCGTCAATCTCTAATGATGGCACTGACAGAGAACCTCATCCCTCAACCTATCGACATCGGGAACAAACAACCTCCCATCCTTATAGAGCCAACCATCTCAGTTGATTCTATACTGTCTTATATCCTTAGACTCTACTCCCGTTTCAATCTTAGAAATGATCTCAGGTAATCAGGCATTGTGCCTCTAACTAGTACCAGTTCATCCGATATGAATAGTTTTGGTAGTCAGGCCCGCCAACATCTCTGGCTCTACCTCGCATCTCGATTGGAAATCATAAACAATAATATACCTTAGCCGTGTTCACTCTAGGAGCATATCTCCCATGTTGGCATGTCTCCTATTTAAGGTATCGACGACTACGTTACCCTTCCCAGGTGTATATGCAATATTAAAGTCATAGGAGGCTAGGAACTCTAACCATCACTGTTGGCAAAGGTTAATATCCTTCTGCAAAAAGAGGTACTTTTATGATTTATGATCAGTGAACAACTCGAACCTCTCTCCTAAAAGATAGTGCCTTAAAATCTTCAGTGCAAACAAAGTCGCTACTAACTCTAAACTATGGGTTGGGTATTTGTTCTCATGTGGTTTAAGCTGTCGATTAACAAATGCAACAACCTTGCCTCTCTACATCAATACCATGACCAATCCGGTACAACAAGTATCAGTGTATACCGTTATCTCCTTGCTCTGCTCAGAATAGTCGATACCGGTGCACTTGTTAACTTTTCTTTCAAACTCACAAATATTTACTCACATCTCATATCCTAAGTAAAGGTCTGTTTCTTTTCCGTCAAGTGAATCAGCGGTCCCGCTACCTTAGAGAAGTCTTGGATTAATTGTCTATAATATCCAATTAACCCCAAGAAACTTCTCATGTCCATAGCATTTTTGGGTCTAATCCAATCATGGACTGCTACAGCTTTTATAAGATCAACGGTGACGCCCTGCTCAGAAATAATGAGACCCAAGAATTGTGATTTCCTCCTCTAGAAGTGATATTTAGAAAATTTAACATTCGGTTGGTGTTTTCTCAACACCTCTACCACATTCCTCAAATGTGTCTTGTGTTCTTCCTCTGTCCATGAATAGATAGAATATCGTCGATGAACACAAGCACGAATTTATTTAGCTGACACCTAAAGACACGGTTCATGAGATCAATAAAGCATGTCGACGCGTTAGTTAGAACACATGGCATAACCAATCACTCATAAAATCCAGACGGCATATGGAATGCGGTAATCGATACACTCTCCTTCACCGCTCTCAGTTGGTGAAATCTCATCATAATATCCAACTGAGAAAATACTCTAGCACCAAGAAGTTGATCGAACAAGTCACTGAATCAAAGGAGTGGGCACCTGTTCTTCTTTTTCACTTTATTCAGCTTATGATAATCAAAAAATAAGCTAAGAGAGTTGTCCGCCTTTATGATGAATACTACTGGTTCCCAGCACTAAGATATACTCCTGTGGATGAACCCTTTTCGCAAAAGTTCATTCACTTGCACCTCAAGCTCTCTCCTCTCTTTAGATGCCATCCTCCTTAGAGGCATCACTATCCATTTGGCATCTTTAAATAAATCAATATGATACTCGATCTCTCTGTATGCCAAAAGTCCGATCAATTCCTCGAATATGTCCGGATACTCCCTAGCAATCGGTACCGTTGACAACTCATTTTATGGGATATCAAGCGAATATAGAAAGCTAACCATAACCTCATCGTCTGGTAGGCATCCCAGCACTACCTTCCGCCCATCATCCATCCCTATCGTCACCGACAAACTATCACAATCCATCACTACTCAAGTAACTATGAAGCCAGTCCACCCCCAGTAAAATACCAAACCCAATGAAACCCTAAACAAAACAATCACAATCAAAAGGGCATCTATGACTCATAAGACCAAACCATGACAAACCATACATAGGCTAATGGAGTCTCCAACAGGTTTCGTCACAATCAAAGGTCGATCAACGGTTTTGGGTCTCTATCCCAATCTAACTACTAAGTGACTAAATATGAAGGAATGTGAAGCCTCGATATCAAAAATCTAATATAGAAATATCATAAACGGAAGCATACCTTGAATAATATGCCTTTTCCCTTCTCTTTTGCTGATGGAGCATTTGATGAGATCAAAACAACATTGATAACATATGCATTCACCGCCTGCTTCTGCTTAGGTAATTGTAGACAATCCTTCTAGATATGCTCAAGCATATCACAATTGAAGAAGTTCCTCCTTTCAGCCTTGCGGCCTCTAATATAGCGGCCTTTTCTCTCCATGGTTATAGCAAGTTAGTCCAGCATTGACCTTCTACTTCTGCTAACCATCCTTCTTAAACTACTTTCGCTTGTTTCCATTATTCAATTTCTTCTTGCCTCCCCGACCACTTGTGGGTTTGCCTCATCTTTAGGAACAACGGGCTTCGACTTTGGATAAACACTCTCATGCCTTAGTGCCTTCTCGAATAACATCTCAAAAGTCTTATCAATATAGCCCACAAGCTTCTCTAAGTAGTCATCTAAGTCGATGGCGAACTTCTCATTCTTCTTTAATGGAGTGTCGA
This sequence comes from Allium cepa, assembly GCA_030765085.1. Lineage (NCBI taxonomy): Eukaryota > Viridiplantae > Streptophyta > Magnoliopsida > Asparagales > Amaryllidaceae > Allium > Allium cepa. Next base: position 394,029,127 of record CM060938.1, on the reverse strand, counting down.
TGAATGACATTCCATATTTCGATAGAGCATTGAACTTAGCAACATACTTGGAGACAATCATGCCCCCTTACTTCAGATCTACAAACTTAAAAAACCGTATCAACTTTTGAGCAACGAGGATAAGCTTCTCTTCAAAACGAGCCTTGAACTGATCCCAAGTAAACTAGTCCTTGGTGTAGCAACCTTCATAGCAGTCCACTAGTTCATCATCCTTCCCTAAAGTTGACGCGAGTCCAACCTCCACTTCATAGTATCATTAAGTTCAAGATCATCAAAAATGCGCTCACAAGGGTCGAGCCAATCCTGAACTTCCATCACCGATTCCGTTCAGCGGAGCGGTTTGCTATCAAGACTAGCGAAGTCCTTGTTCAGCTTAGTGAAGTCGGCTCTAAGTACCTGCACCGAGGCACCACCATCAACAACAACATTCATAGTGGCTACTTAAGCATTTTATAGCATGTTCCTCATCATAGTATTAAATATAGTCCGTAAATCGGGATTAGCAGCTCTTGAGCCAGCTCCCTCCTCGACTCCAGAGATGGAGTTCCCAGAAGCATTCCTTGTTTAGAGACTCATCGTTCAATCTATAATAGGGACGATCGGTCTCTCTATAAAGAATTCTGCTTAAGTAGTACAAGTGTGTGCAGTGCGACTTATATACTATATATACTGCCAACTAGTTTTGAAAATCAAAATGTACAACAAGTACACACTCCTATATATATATATATATATATATATATATATATATATATATATATATAGACACACTCTCGATCTAGTCTAGGGTGAGAATTCCTGCCTACCTCTACTGGATCACGATATCCCTTAGATTAAACAATGCAACCTAAGCTCTGGTACCAAATGTGATGACCGCCAACACCGCCGACAACTAATATACCTGTATAAAGAGCTGTAGCAGTGCTCGATCGATGTGAGGCAGTCATCAATGGTTGTAAAGTAAATAAGCAACATATAACCCATCGTATATCTCACAGTGCATTGAATAAAATATAATAATAAACATCTCAGACATAAAACATGCAAGACAATAAATAACTATATGAATCACAACATCAGAGTGTGTATATATATATATAGTAAATAGCAGAAGTGATAGAGTTATACATTAAATAATTACACAAAAATATTGTCTTTATATAGTAAGGCACTAGCAAGCTCTATAGTGCTGTGCACGGAAGAGTAAATGTCTACGGATAATAATAAGAGAATAGGCTCCTGCTCGCCACTTGTCTAACTCCACGTGCTCACCATACTTGATATTCCTAATCTACTCATTTAAGAGTACCCAGAGTAATAGGAAGCAAAGCATAAAACATCGAGTCAGACAATAGTCTGGTGTAAGCGGTAGAAATTTAAAATGTTATAAAGGTAATAAACCAGGTCAAATGGTATGGAAAATCATACCTGACCCGTCCCTGCAACCACATAGTTAGCACATATAGTCATCATGGGTGTAATATGCATCAAGGTACTAGGTGTCTAGATATCGGCATAGGTAATATCCACATCGTGTGACATCCTTAAGGTGGTAGACAATCATGCAAAGACAACATCCATCATCCATCTTCACATTCACTCACTCAGTGCCTTGGATATAAGATACTCCTACGACCCATCCGATCTAGGACTACTCAACGTCCCTAGTCTTAATACTCAAATCCATGCCACTTAGTAGGCCATGAACTAGAATGCACTCCCTATAAAAGTCCAAGGTATAGATCAAAACATTGTGTGATCCGAGGCGCTCCCTATAACCCATGTGAGGGTCCCCATCTACCCTTGCCATACGAGTACACTTCGCAACATACGAATATCAATGATCCCTTTGCACATGTCATCCATAGCATAGCTCACCTCAGTACTGTCCTTACGAACCCCGTCTGAAGCCTTAATGGTTGGGAACTATTCAAGACAGCCATCATCAATCATAGAATGTCATCATTCATCCCATAACCCACCTCTAATAGTTCCTACGATCCGGTTACTCTACATCCTAGAGTATAGCTATTCGCTATCAAATGGCCATGACTAGCACATATAAACTCCAAACGATTTGAAACTCGGAACATAGCCTTATGGGCCCTTCCTTATCACCCTATATCGATAGCACCAAATTTGGAATAAAATTTAAGGATAGGTGTTGAACCATGACCATCGAACCACTGATCCCTGGCAATCGATCCATCACCACCAATCCCTCACTTCACACATGAGCTTCTACACACCTTTCCATGCTCCACCATCGATCTTAAGTTGATTGGGCCAATCCTCATGAATCGGTATCGATCCATGGAGATAGATCCCACACCTCATATTTGGGCTCCAATACACTTCTTCTTGCTCTAAAATGGTTTATGAGTGTAATAGGATAACCTTTATGGATCAGTACCGATCCACATGACTTATCCAAAATCGCTCGATGCTGGCTTCACTCTCTTGCCTCCATGTTCTTAGGCTCCAATCCATACCCAAGCCACTCTACCGATCCATACTCTTGAACCCTTCCAATCCATACATTGGAGTTCCACCAATCCATACATTGAAGCCTCAACGATCCATCACTTCCAACAACCACCGATCCATCCACAACTCGAGCAAATGAAATCTATATGATATGAACATGGAATACGATATCATAGGCCCTTCCTCGCCAACCTACCTCGATCATGCCTCCATTGGATGAAATATCGTGGATCGATACCAATCCATGATGTAGAACCCAAAATTTCCTAAAACCTATGGTCGCAACCCGATCAACGTTTTCATCATTCAAGCATGACACAGGCAATCAATACATATAACACCCAGTAACAAACACATAGCCTAACAATCTCAAACCAGGACCTAAATCTAAGTTGAAGATTAGAGATCCATAAAACATGGTTACATTTTTACAAATCAAGTCTAAATCATCTAAAATTTGCATATATGGTGTAATATGGTCTAAAAACATTTAATATTCTTAAATAATTTTTACAATATCATTTAGGGTGTAAAATGAAGTAATTAGTAAGTGAGAGATCTAATCACTCACCTTAATCCAAATCAAAGCCCAAATCCTTTAATGAACACTAAAAGCATGAAATCTAAGGCTCTTCCAACATCAAATATGTAATCCCATGTGCTAATCACGCTATTCTCTACTTAATGGCGTAATTTGGCAAATTAAAGTATGTTTTAGGGTTGCTTTTTGGTCAATGGGGGGAGGGGGTTAATGGATGCTTTTAACTATTTTTGGGAGTTTTGAAATGATAGGATGAGGTCGCATCAGCCTTCGTTTACTATAAAACTAAAATGGATTGTGGGCCTCAAAACTAATGATTCTAATTATCCACTTAAACTGCTAAAAATCAAACAAAATTAAACGGCCCTAAGTTGAAGATAATAAGTACATTTTCTTAATATGACCACTCTACATAAAGGGAAACTATCTTCTGGATCCACTAGAAGTGGTTTCAGTCCCTAAACCGACACCTATCAAAAGTTATAGTCTATACAAGATTTAAGAGTCAAAATGGTCACATAGAAATTCGCCAAAAAACATGGATGTGGGAAATGTCCTTAAGAGTGATACGGTAGAATATTGGTCGTTACACTTTGATTCTTGCTATCTTGGGTACTCTTAAATGAATAGACAAGATAGCAGGTCTAGGCGTGATACGGTAGTTGTGCAAAGGATGAGCTGGATGGAGCTATCTCATATTATATATGGATTTCTATGTATAATCCATTGTGAAATACTATAGAGCCTTGCCAGTGTTTGTTTATTATCATGAGACAGTTACTTAAGTTTATTTATGTTGTATAAACTCTATTACTCGTTGTATAACTCTATGGATCTCTGTACTCTGGTATTTGGATCAATTAGTTATTACTGTCTCTCATATTTTATATCTGTGATGTATATTTGTAACATTTCGATTTTATCGGGATCCGAAGGTTGGCGTTCTTACGTCCACTGTATCAAATGCCGCATAATCGAATTCCGGAAAACCGAATTGTTAGGGTTAAAAAGAAGAGGTAGAAGAAAAAGATAGAAGAAGTAAGAAAACAGAACAGAAACAATATCAGAATCTCACATATCGCAGTGGAACAACATACAATAAATAAATGAATATTCTTTAAAACAAAGAACTATATCAGTTATTACGTTACATCACATCATCATCAGAGTGAGCAACAACAATATACAACACAACAAAACAATGGACAGTTATACAACATGTCCTTACAAGTGAAATACACAGCGGAAAACATAATATCATATACAAGTAATACGTCTCGCCATCCAGCTCGCCTCCTGAGCTCCAAAGCACTTCTGAATCCAGAATGACCTGATAACCTGACTCTAGACTGCCCGTATGGAAAATTATAGGCACCCAGAGTTTAGGAAGAGAACAATAAACTCCAGGTCAGTCATGAGACTGGTGTGAGAACTTAAAATAATTATTTATCTTTTAAAACAGCAACAACAAACAAGGGAAGTGGAAAATATCCGTAATGCTTTTGCAAAATGAAACTACCATAAGGCTTCCCCGCACACACAAAATGCAAACGCAGAATTGGAGGAGATTTCTCCTTATGATAGTCAAAGATGCTTACTACGCAAAACAAATCATTTTAGATATTATTATTAGTGCATAGTGATGAAAACATTTCGAAAGTATAATATAAATCTTGGCCAGCATAGGCACCATTATATTATGTCTGCTATAGCTACCTCCTGAGGAGGGAGGTTATACAATTGAAATCGTAAAGGGCTCGTATTGTTTCTTTGGATTTTCAACAAATGGTCAGGCTAAGGAACTTCCTACTGCTACATGGGATCGCCTCTGGCGGGACGTCCCGAGAACTTAACCAGCTCTCTGCCAACAAACGGTCGTGTTACCTTTGTAACTAGGTAACTACTACACGAATATGCCACCCCCCGGCCTTTGGGACTTTTATCCGAGGGCCCTCGATCACCAAGCAACAACCACACAGAAAAATGAGATTGGAGCAACCGCATAGGTTAAGCATCAGGGCTCCATACCTGACACCACCCTTTTCCAGAAGGGAATGACATACCCTAAAGGGCGCGACCCTCATAACCTTGCTGCATATTCCTGTTTTGACCATTTTCGGGGTGTGAGGTCTGACGAAGTCTCGTCCACAAAGCCACGCTTTTTCACAAAGCCACGCTTTGATCAACAAATGATCAATAAATAATCATCACACAGCAACACTCAGCATGCCACATTACCAAAATGGGAATATATCGCTGATAACCTTCAACTACATAACCTCTAAGGGTGTTAAGCTAAGAGAATAAATTCTCCGCCACCAACGGAAATGTATTTGAAAGAAATCTGCTTTATATCTCAAAATGTAATGTCAGACATGTAACCATACAAGTCTGTTCTGAGTTCGAACAGATCCGAAGGCACTTCAAAAGAAGCCCTTGTAATCCGGGTATTCATAATCCCGACCGAATTTCCTATCACAAAGGAAATCTCCATACCGTAGCTAACGGTGCAGAGACAATCGATAGGTCATCCTATCGTTTTCACAAATACAGCGTCTTCACCACAGGTCTTCAATGCTATCCATTACGTCGTATCACTATTCGGAATGGGTAATCCGAATAACGAGCGGAATAGTTTAAAAATAAGTGTAGCATTCAATCTCAACCAATTCACAATGAATAGCCACTTAAGGGTCAATATTGATAGTCGGTTATTTAACTATCAATCAATATTCACAACATAACCCGATTTCAAATAATTTCCCAAATTATTTATTTTCAAAAATATCTTTACAATATATAATTTCCACACTTCAACAATTTGAAAACAAATTTTCAAATCATTTTCCACCTTTCAATCTTTGAAAACAAATTTCAAATCAATTTCCTTAAATGGAAACTCTTCCAAATATTTATCCATTTTCTTTAAATCAATCAAATAAATCCTTACCGATTTATTTTAAACTTACGTTCCAAATCCGTAAATTTATTTCCACATTTCAAAATAAATCAATGTTTATTTTTAAACAAATTTCCCTTTCTTATATGAATTCCATAGTGAATTTACCTTTCCAAAATATCTATGAATATATGATTTCCAAATCGATTTCTAATATTCATTTTCAATTTATCTTTAAAAGATAAAATCTCAAAACATTCACGTTATATTGGAAAAACATTTCCACACTTATTTAATAATAAGTAATTCACATATCTATTTATTTCCAACATTTTGAAAATGTTCAATATATTTAAATCCAAATTAAGTATATATTTTATTCTTTAAGGAAAACTTCTCTTAAACACCTTTATTTGAGTCAAAACGAATGTTGCGTAAAACATTATTACGACAACCCAAAACCACTAGTATAGGGATTCGAAATTAAGACAGATATATAAACCCCAATACTATTCAAAACTTTTCCTTTCGAAAATCATTTACTATAACAACAGTGTTATCGTCCACCATTTCCTTCTATTTCTCGAAAACGTCTATTTCAACAATGAATGTTGAAATCTAGGGTTTCGATACTTTATACATTTTAAAACATCTTTATATCGTTTTAGTTCTATTTAAATTATCACTTTCCAAAATATTTCTTTAATATATTATTCACCGTCCAAAATCATGAATATATTTCTTTAACCAAATTCAATTTCTACATATTTTATTTAAAGGATTGTCCACTGTACCAAAATCATGGATATATTTCCTTTAATAAGCTATAACAATTAAGCTTATCAAGATAATTCGATTTCGAATTTATAAAACAACGTTTATAATTCCATTTATACTTTATAACTACTTCAACTTATAAAATCACTTTATTAACAAATTATATCCATATTCCATTTACACGCCAAAATCCAGTTTATATGTTAATTACTTATAAATCTTTTATTTTACAAAATCTATTCATTTTATAACTTCACAAATTATAAATCCATAGATTTCATCCACTTATGAAATCCATTTATACTTTATTTTAACACTTATAAAAACTCGTTTTACAATTCCAATATTTTAGTTTATAAATATCAATTTTATAAATCTTTTATATAAATCATTTATAATAATTCAAAAATCCCAATTTAAACCATTTTATGAATAAATCAACTACTTATTTCAAAAATCACATTTCGGTTATATTTCACAAAAAATCATAATTTTTATAACATAAAAATTTCAACTTTTATTTATTTAAAATGAATCAATTTCAAAATTAAATTTTTCTATAAATTCTCAACTTAAATTTTTAAAAATAAAATTTTATTTATTTTCGGCATCTAACGATACCAAAATATATTCAGCTAAAATTTAGCCTTTAATGATTTCAATCACGAAGATAATCACGCAGATTATAAATAGATCAACACACAACATTGAAACCAATTCAAATGTTTGAGGAATCCAGTTGGATCCCCTCCAACCTGTTTCCCTACATCCAAAGATGTTAGCACAATACCAATTCCGCTTCGAGACGGAATATCGCGGTATATGGGATTTATAAAATACTATCCGCTATTATGCGGCGCAATAGGGTCTCATCCGCTATATAATGCGGGAAAATCAACTCCAAATACATATATAATACCAATTCCAATCAAGTGGGAAATATCGCGCTATATGTGTTTAATAAATAGCATCCGCTTAATATACGGCGTATAGGGTCTATTTCAATACAACAGATAATAATTATCATCCAATCACATAATCAAGCAATTTTTCTAAATCTAACTATTTAAAATTTAAATCGAAATAATTCGATTGAGTGAGAAGTTCTCACCTTGAGTTTCCGATAACAGTTGTAGCGTTTTATTTCGAATAAAACTAAACGCGCGTTTAATTTTACCCAAAATTATCGCTAGCTCCAAACGACTCCAAACTAGCTCTATTGCGTAGTGCTCGACCATACGTTTCCAACGCAACTTGTTTTGTAATTTTTCGACCTCGTATGAAAAATATATAACATTTTAAAGGTCACATGATTTTAAATATAAATAAATATACAATTTCTTTTACAATTTTTTAAACCTAGATTCATCACAGTCGTGAATTTTTTCTTGATGAAATCAGGCCGCGAATTTGCTTCTCTGCCACGCGAAAACTCCCCAGGTCCTTCACGCGACCAAGAATCCAAATAGCCGTGCAAACCCTAAATCCCGCAACACCATCCCCTCGTTTTAACTCGATCAGATGTGTCCACTTCGAAGCTCTCGCCAAGAGCTACTCACGGCCACTATTTGGGTGAACTCGGTCACCCCCTGTTCTTGAAATACGTGAACGAACGACGGCCGTCCTACCTTAATTTGCCGACGATCTACCGCTCCACCTTCAATCATCACCATTGGATTTGAACGTCTCGACGAGGTCTACAATTAACTAGTTGGAAGTTTTTCGTGGATGTGCATGGATTTGGAGAAATTGGAGGAAGAAATGGCACGATTTCGGCCATTGAAAATATGGTGCCGGCTGAGCTCTCTAAACTAGGGTTTTGGTTAGGGTTGCTAATGAAGAGAGTGAAGCCCTTTTTATAGAAAATCCAACGAAAAACACTATTCACTCGATTTTACGAACTCCGAATCTCGCGCGGTGACTGGCATTTCTAGGGTTTAACCCGCATTCCGGACACAATGGAATAGGTATCGAGAGCCAATTTGATCATCTGTGCGAGTTACGGCAATAAACGATCAAATTTAAATTAAATCGATTAAACAAAATTCTATGCGTTTTGGCTTGCCCCGAACAAACGGTAAATCCGATTGACACGAAATTTAAAATCTTACAATAATTTGACATTACGGATCCGATGAAACTAGTTTAGTTGAAATCCGAGACTGTTTGAAAAATAGCTATTTTCACTAGTCAATTAAATATTAAAATATTCAATTTCCACAAATTAACTTTTAATTCAATTTTAAAAGTTCACAAACGTTGTTCTAACTCCAATATGATTTAATATAACTTTATAAATCATTTTTAATCACATTAAACCCAATTTCCAAATTTTTCTGAAATTTCAAATATTAAATTATCGATTTAATTATCCAATTAAATCCAGATATTCGAAAAATAAATTATTCGACTTACAAATTTTACTTGTTGATATTTAAAATCAATTAAATATCTGAATTTCAAATGACAGAAATTCTGGGTCGTTACAAACTTCCCCCCTTAAAGAATTTCGTCCTCGAAATTACCAAGTAAGAAAAGTTTTGGAATCCACTAACTTTTCAAAACAAACCGTTCAAATTTGATTCACAAATCACTTAAGTGTTTAAATTTTTCAAAAATCCATAGTTAAAATTCTTACAAAATATTTACTAAGTTTCAAATCCATATATAGTTATCTTTTTAAAACCAACTCTATCGTTTAACCTTTAACTTCAAATTAAAACTTAGTTTTCACAAAATCTTTCCAAAATTTCCCGAAAATTTTCTAACGCCTTAAATTTTCAAAAAAATTTCGCCATAACCTCCTTTGCGTGGCTAGCTCGGTACGACTACAAAATGCCACAACGGGCCCCCCAATTTCAAAAAGAAAACGAAAAGCCAAGCGGCTAGACAAGAAGATCATCAAATTTCATACTGAAATTCAAATACGTACCTTTTTGTCGAGCAATTCAATTTTTTTATCTTCAAAATCAAAATCCCAATTCCATTTCCTTTAACACACCTATATATCCTGCTAGCCATAATATCCAATTACAACTTTCAAATTTATTTTGCACATTCCTTTACAAAATTTTCAATATATACTTCTTATACCATTTTTTTACTTTACTATTGAAGTTATATATCCATTTTCATTCTAGATTGCATTATCAATTTCATTCGAATTCAATTTACACTTTCAATTCTGTTTGGATTCAATTTACCTTTTGAATGTTGAATTTATCGATTATCTTTCATTCACAATTGATTCATATCACTATTTTAAATTAGTTTTATTTACAAATTCAATTACTTTAGCTTTAAATTTCACTAATTCCATTTCATCAACACTTAATGAATTTATATACAACCAATTTACAATCAAATAACAACCAATGTATATTCAACACAACCGAATTTGTTCACTTTATATTCAACATTCATGTTCACTTTGTTTACCTTCAATTTGGTTTAACATTCAATTAGCCTTAAATGAATTAACACTTATATCCATTATTCTATATCAATTCATTACATTCGATTGATTTACATTCAATTCATTTATTAATCTAATTGCTAATTCATTTAACATTTTAAGTTGAATTTCATTTATACAACTCCAGTTTATATTTATCACTTTACTCATTTTACTTCGGTACCAAAACCAACTTCATTCAACATTACTTAAGTTACATTCCATTTCAACATTCAATTTCAATTTCATTTACTTGCAATTGTAAATTTATTTATCCATTCACAATTTTATTTTTTATAATTCAAACTTACTTCCAATCCATTTGTTACTACTCCAAATTTATTTTTTTAACTTAATAGATTTCCTTTAAGTAATCATTTCACTTAGCCTCCTTCGACCTTCCTTTAAATTCACTTTATTTAATTGATTCACTTATACTTACTTTCATTTAACTCCATCCTTTAAGTTAAATTTATTCTATCAAAATTCAAATTATATAAGTTACCAACTCATTTACCAATTCGATAAATATTTAAAATAGGATTCCAGAGTCTTTTCAACCTTTCAAAACCAAGTTTGAAATCAATTCCAATTATCTTTTGAATTTCCAAAACCAAACCCAAATTTTCCAGACAACTTTAATTTAAAACAATCTGGCAGCAATCCCTCTTTTGGAAACCCGAAAATGAACACCGATAACATCGCGATCATCATCGGAATTATTTTCCAGCGACCAAAAAGAGTTTAGAGCCAAAATATTTTCTCCCAAAACCTTTGAAAATCATTTTCAAACCAAAAAGGATACAAACCTTCCAAATCTCCAAAATTTTCAAATTCTTTTCAAAACATTGCCAAACACTTCTCTGGAATTTTTTTTACTTCAAATTACAAATCACATTTACAATTCATATTCATAAATTCCATTTGTTTATGAATTTATTTCTTAACTTTGGAGTTACGATTTCAATTTCCTACTCAAATGATAATAATATTATCAATTCCTAACAATCAAGCAACCATATACTATAATAATTTACAAAGTTTATTTCCTTTATCTACGAAAATAGTTTGGGTAAATTATTTCATTTACCCTATTCTAAAACAATATCGTGTCGAATTGTTCTGGACAAGTGTTTAGAGATCCCTATCGATAGAGTTGTACAGACTATACCGACCAGAATCCATATACCACTCAACAAACCAATCATCACAAAATAAAACAATTTTATATTCACTAACAAATATGCACTCATAACTATTATTACACTCAAACTCGTTCTAGAGCACACTGACTCTATCTCTAATGAGTAATTCCCAACAGAGCCAAGGTCGTCACTTAACCAAATGCTCTGATACCACATGTAACATTTCAATTTTATCGGGGTCCGAAGGTCGACATCAATACGTCCACTGTATCAAATGCCGCATAATCGAATTTCGGAAAACCGAATTGTTAGGGTTAAAAAGAAGAGGTAGAAGAAAAAGATAGAAGAAGTAAGAAAATAGAACAGAAACAATATCAGAATCTTACATGTCGCAGCGGAACAACATATAATAAATAAATGAATAATCTTCAAAACAAAGAACTATATCGGTTATTACGTTACATCACATCATCGTCAGAGTGTACAACAACAATATACAACACAACAAAACAATGGACAGTTAAACAACATGTCCTTACAAGTGAAATACACAGCGGAAAATATAATATCATATACAAGTAATACGTCTCGCCATCCAGCTCGCCTCCTGAGCTCCAAAGCACTTCTGAATCCAGAATGACCTGATAACCTGACTCTAGACTGCCCGTGTGGGAAATTATGGGCACCCAGAGTTTAGGAAGAGAACAATAAACTCCAGGTTAGTCATGGGACTGGTGTTAGAACTTAAAACAGTTATTTATCTTTTAAAACAGCAACAATAAACAAGGAAAGTGGAAAATATCCGCAATGCTTTTGGAAAATGAAACTACCATAAGGCCTCCCCGCACACACACATTGCAAACGCAGAATTGGAGGAGATTTCTCCTTATGATAGTCAAAGATGCTTACTATGCAAAACAAATCATTTTTGATATTATTATTAGTGCATAGTGATGAAAACATTTCGAAAATATAATAAATATCTTACCCAACATAGGTACCATTATATTATGCCTGCTATAGCTACCTCCTAAGGAGGCAAGTTATACAGTTGAAATCGTAAAGGGGTCGTATTGTTTCTTTGGATTTCCAACAAATGGTCAGGCTAAGGAACTTCCTACTGCCACATGGGATCGCCTCTGGCGGGACGTCCCGAGAACTTAACCAGCACTCTGCCAACACAGGGCCGGGTTACCTTTGTAACTAGGTAACTACTACGCGAATATGCCACCCCCCGGTCCTTTGGGACCTTTATCCGAGGGCCCTCGTTCACCAAGCAACAACCACACAGAAAAATGAGATTGGAGCAACCGCATAGGTTAAGCATCAGGGCTCCATACCTGACACCACCCTTTTCCAGAAGGGAATGACATACCCTAAAGGGCGCGACCCTCATAACCTTGCTGCATATTCCTGTTTTGAACATTTCCGGGATGTGAGGTCTGACGAAGCCTCATTCACAAAACTACGCTTTTTCACAAAGCCACGCTTTGATCAACAAATGATCAATAAATAATCATCACACAGAAACACTCAGCATGTCACATTACCAAATTGGGAATATATCGCTAATAACCTTCAAATACATAACCTCTAAGGGTGTTAAGCTAAGAGAATAAATTCTCCGCCACCAACGGAAATGTATTTGAATGAAATTTGCTTTATATCTCAAAATGTAATGTCAGACATGTAACCATACAAGTCTGTTCCGGATTCGAACAGAACCGAAGGCACTTCAAAAGAAGCCCTTGCAATCCGGGTATTCACAATCCCGATCGAATTTATCTCCATACCGTAGCTAACGGTGCAGAGACAATCGATAGGTCATCCTATCGTTTTCACAAATACCCGGTCTTCACTACCGGTCTTCAATGGTATCCATTACGTCGTATCACTATTCGGAATGGGTAATCCGAATAACGAGCGCAATAATTTAAAAATAAGTGTAGCATTCAATCTCAACCAATTCACAACGAATAGCCACTTAAGGGTCAATATTGGTAGTCGGTTATTTAACTATCAATCAATATTCACAACATAACCCAATTTCAAATAATTTCCTAAATTATTTATTTTCAAAAATATCTTTACAAGATATAATTTCCACACTTCAACCATTTGAAAACAAATTTTCAAATCATTTTCCACCTTTCAATCTTTGAAAACAAATTTCAAATCAATTTTCTTAAACGGAAACACTTCTAAATATTTATCCATTTTCCATTTAAAATGGTTCATTTAAATCAATCAAGTAAAACCTTACCGATTTATTTTAAACTTACGTCCCAAATCCGTAAATTTATTTCCACATTTCAAAATAAATCAATGTTTATTTTTAAACAAATTTCCCTTTCTTTTATGAATTCCATAGTGAATTTACCTTTTCAAAATATCTATGAATATACGATTTCCAAATCGATTTCTAATATTCATTTTCAATTTATCTTTAAAAGATAAAATCTCAAAACATTCACTTTATATTGGAAAAATATTTCCATACTTATTTAATAATAAGTAATTCACAAATCTATTTATTTTCAACATTTTGAAAATGTTCAATATACTTAAATCCAAATTAAGTATATATTTTATTCTTTAAGGAAAACTTCTCTTAAACACCTTTATTTGAGTCAAAACGAATGTTGCGTAAAACATCGTTAACGACAACCCAAAATCACTAGTATAGAGATTCGAAATTAAGATAGATATATAAACCCCGATACTATTCAAAACTTTTCCTTTCGGAAATCATTTACTATAACAACAGTGTTATAGTCCACCGTTTCCTTCTATTTCTCGAAAACGTCTATTTCAACAATGAATGTTGAAATCTAGGGTTTCGATACTTTATACATTTTAAAACATCTTTAAATCGTTTTAATTCTATTTAAATTATCACTTACCCAAAATATTTCTTTAATATATTATTCACCGTCCAAAATCGTGAATGTATTTCGTTAACCAAATTCAATTTCTACATATTTTATTTAAAGGATTATCCACTATCCCAAAATCGTGGATATATTTCCTTTAATAAGCTATAATAATTAAGCTTATCAAGATAAGTCGATTTCGAATTTATAAAACAACGTTTATAAATTCCATTTATACTTTATAACTACTTCAACTTATAAAATCACTTTATTAACAAATTCTATCTATATCCCATTTACACGCCAAAATCCAGTTTATAAGTTAATTACTTATAAATCTTTTATTTTACAAAATCTGTTCATTTTATAACTTCACAAATTATAAATCTATAGGTTTCATCCACTTATGAAATCCATTTATACTTTATTTTAACACTTATAAAAACTCGTTTTACAATTCCAATATTTTAATTTATAAATATCAATTTTATAAATCTTTTATATAAATCATTTATAATAATTCAAAAATCCCAATTTAAACCATTTTATAAACAAATCAACTACTTATTTCAAAAATCACATTTCGGTTATATTTCACTAAAAATCATAATTTTTATAACATAAAAATTTCAACGTTTATTGATTTAAAATGAATCAATTTCAAAATTAAATTTTTCTATAAATTCTCAACATAAATTTTTAAATTTTTATTTTATTTTTTTGGCATCTAACGATACCAAAAACATATTCGGCTAAAATTTAGCCTTTAACGATTTCAATCACGAAGATAATCACGCAGATTATAAATAGATCAACACACAACATTGAAACCAATTCAAATGTTTGAGGAATCCAGTTGGAACCCTCCAACCTGTTTCCCTGCATCCAAAGATGTTAGCACAATACCAATTCCGCTTCGAGACGGAATATCGCGGTATATGGGATTTATAAAATACTATCCGCTATTATGCGGCGCAATAGGGTCTCATCCGCTATATAATGCGGGAAAATCAACTCCAAATACATATATAATACCAATTCCAATCAAGTTGGAATTATCGCGGTATATGTGTTTAATAAATAACATCCGCTTAATATACGGCGTATAGGGTCTATTTCAATACAACAGATAATAGTTATCATCCAATCACATAATCAAGCAATTTTTTAAATCTAACTATTTAAAATTTAAATCGAAACAATTCGATTGAGTGAGAAGTTCTCACCTTGAGTTTCCGATAACAGTTGTAGCGTTTTATTTCGAATAAAACTAAACGCGCGTTTAATTTTACCCGAAATTATCGCTAGCTCCAAACGACTCCAAACTAGCTCCATTGCGTAGTGCTCGACCATACGTTTCCAACACAACTTATTTCGTAATTTTTCGACCTCGTATGAAAAAGATATAACATTTTAAAGGTCATACGATTTTAAATAAAAATAAATATACAATTTCTTTTACAATTTTTTTAACCTAGATTAATCACAGCCGTGAATTTTTTCTTGATGAAATCAGGCCGCGAATTTGCTTCTCTCCCACGCAAAAACTCCCCAGGTCCTTCACGCGACCAAGAACCCAAATAGCCGTGCAAACCCTAAACGCCGCAACACCATCCCCTCGTTTTAACTCGATCAGATGTGTCCACTTCGAAGCCCTCGCCAAGAGCTACTCACGGCCACGATTTGGGTGAACTCGGTCACCCCCTGTTCTCGAAATACGTGAACGAACGATGGCCGTCCTACCTCAATTTGCCGATGATCTACCGATCCATCTTCAATCATCACCGTTGGATTTGAACGTCTCGACGAGGTCTGCAATTAACTAGTTGGAAGTTTTTCGTGGATGCGCATGGATTTGGAGAAATTGGAGGAAGAATATGGCATGATTTCGGCCATTGAAAATATGGTGGCGGCTGAGCTCTCTAAACTAGGGTTTTGGTTAGGGTTGCTAATGAAGAGAGTGAAGCCCTTTTTATAGAAAATCCAACGAAAAACACTATTCACTTGATTTTCCGAACTTCGAATCTCGCGCGGTGACCGGCGTTTCTAGGGTTTAATCCGCGTTCCGGACACAATGGAGTAGGTATCGAGAGCCAATTTGATTGTCTTTGCGAGTTACTGCAATAAACGATCAAATTTAAATTAAATCAATTAAACAAATTTCTACGCGTTTTGGCTTGCCCCGAACAAACGGTAAATCCGACTAACGCGAAATTTAAAACCTTACAATAATTTGACATTATGGATCCGATGAAACTGGTTTCGTCGAAATCCGAGACTGTTTGAAAAATAGCCATTTTCACTAGTCAATTAAATATTAAAATATTCGATTTTAAAAGTTCACAAACATTGTTCTAACTCCAATATGATTTAATATAACTTTATAAGTCATTTTTAATCACATTAAACCCAATTTCCAAATTTTTCTGAAATATCAAATATTAAATTATCGATTTAATTATCCAATTAAATCCAGATATTCGAAAAATAAATTATTCGACTTACAAATTTTACTTGTTGATATTTAAAATCAATTAAATATCTGAATTTCAAATGACAGAATTTCTGGGTCATTACAAAATTATATTTTATTCTATGCGCTATGAGATATATGACGGATTCTGTTATTTCATTTTAAAACCTTGATGACCATTTTATATCGGCCGGGCATGTCAACAGCACACCATCTTATGTATATTGGGTGCCGGTGGTGTAGGTTGATTATCACACCCCTTTTTAATCTTTTTTAGTCCATTTTATTAAATATTCACTTCATAAGAGAAATTCCATTTTAGAAAATATTATTAAAAACCCTCAATTATCCTTATAAAAATTCCTTGCTTTCCAATATTCCTAAAAATCCATATTTTCAGTTTTAAAACAACTTCTGTTTCCAAATCAAATCTAATAAATTATTTTATTTTCCAACCACTTTTATTCATTAAAAATATACTTTGATCAAATTTTCGAACCCCATAAATAATTTTTTGAAGCTTTCAAAAATATTTTCAAAATGCAAAAATCAATAAGATTCCTAAAATTTAAATCATGGAGTTCTCAAAACTCATCAACCAATCATCGATATAAATTTTATCATTCGGCTCGAATCGAATTACTTCGAATTTCGACAATTCGTACATTATACATATACATATACATATTAAGTAGACTGCATCAAAATGCAATAGGACAGCATCCCATTTGCATTTTGGACAATCCAACATCACACAATCAACCTTATATCCCAACAAACACTTCAAGCAAGCAATTCAATCAATAAGTGGGGGATATATATGTATGTGTGTGTATAGTAAGAAGAAATAAATACAGGTTTGGGTATAAAACTCATCGAAATTCCAAGCTATATCATTTACAACTAACAAACAACGTCGATGCCCATCGCATCCCCCTAACTCATTGCCTTTTCCATTACAGCCTCAAGATGGCTTGCGCACAAAACTATTGCTAGCACCACGTTGCTATAGAATCCATTCTCTGCCAGCCCAAGCTCCACGTCACCTTGTCCTCATGCATGACGTTCTACTTCTCAACTTGCCCAGGTCGTTCGCGCCCTCACCCATGCAAACCCCACGTTACAATACTTCCAGCTACCTGTGGCTTCGCTGTCGAGCTTCCCTCTTCATGTCGCCTAAGGCTACATCACCGTTGCCAACTTCAAGCCGTGCGACGTTCGGTCATTTATTTATATTTATTTTAATTTATGTCGCAAATTTGGATATAAGATTTAGGGTTAGGGCACAGATGAAAAGTATGGAACACCACTTTAGAATGGAAAGGGGATGTGGGCTAGGGCTTGAGTGAGATTTATGGAAGAAACTAAATTGTTAGAGAATTTTCTAGAGTAACATTATTTACAATTATACCCATTTCATTTGTTAACTTTAAATACCATATTTTCTTTTACCTTTTAATTAATTTGATCATTTATCTAAAAAAATCACTTCTAATTTAAATTGAATTAATAATTGTTTCGCAAAATATACTTCAATAATTGGACAATTTTATTTAATTCAATGCTTTCTTATTTTTATTTAATCATTCATCATACTATTACAAAATTAATTAATTTCCCAACTATTTTGATTAAATAAAAAATTATTTATAATTTAAAAATATTTTATATTAAGTAAAACATTTTATTCAATTTCAATGTATTATTCGAAAAGAATTTATTAATTTAATTTAGTTTATCAAAGCAAAATGTTTCATTAACTAAATTTCAAATAGATAAGAATTTATTTTTAAACAGTAATAATCAAAAATCGAATTGAATATTTTTATTTAATTTAATTTTCGATGTAAAAATAAGAGTTATTATATTAAGGTTGCACGCCTGGATTCATCATGGCACAATGCTCATAGTAAGGAGAAAGTGGTTACGAGTAGGACGATAATGAAATAAGACGCTTGACGATGGAGATGATTAGGCGAATGGAGCTATGTAGCGGTTGCTTAAGCGGAATTTGGTTGGTGATAATGGATTACGACAAGCTCAAGTGGAGGGGAGAGAACTGGTAAAATTACTCTTTAACCCTACATTTTACTTAATTTTGAATTTAACTACAAATCTTCTAACCTTCGTATCGTTTACGTATGAACTTCAATTCAACGCACGGTTTGTTCTTTTGGACTCGTTAGCGAAATTACGGACTATTTGGAGCTGGGTTTTCTGAGTTTTAAGGCTACTTTAAAAAAATGCACTTGTATGATTTAGTTATTTTAATTAATTGAGATCTAAAATATTAAATGCATATCCATCGATGGAAATCTATATTTATTGATATTGGATACATTCTATTGAGTAATGTTTGGTTATTATGATGTTTTAGAGGGTAGTACATCGATTGGATTATTATTGCTAATTACCATATTACTGGATGTTTAATTACAATTAAATTTTAATTTGGATTGAGAAATGATTAACTAAAATAGGAAGGGGTAAAATTGTGCGATAATGTGAAAAGTAAATTAATAAATGATAGATTTGATTATTTAGAGACTTTGTATGATGTTTGTAAAGAATAACGATTTAATGAATTTAATGGAAGAAATTTAATATAGCTATTATTTATGAATTTCTAAGAAAATTCAAGAATAACAATGGAAATATATTTTAAACTAAATTTTAGAGTTTACTATTATTATTTATAAAATAAAGCAAGATTTCATAACTTATAATATGGTTTTATGAAAATTACGCTCTTTTAAGTAAATGATAATATAGTGGATTTTACAGTATTTATTGAGATTTACATATTATTATTAGAGTAAAAGTAATAGTGTGTTCAAAGTAATAATAATAGTGAAGGTAGGTCTCCAAAAATATTTTTGGTTAAATTATTACTATATTGAGGCAAATAGCAATAAAAGAAAATTTGAAGTCCAGTATAGAATATTGTTATTTTTGAGATAAATAGCAATAAATTGGTTTTGAAAAATATTGAAGTCATTTTAGGGTATATTATTATTTTGACGTAAAATAATAATATTATCATTTTGAAAATTAATTGATATAAATTACTATTTTTGATGGAAAATATGATATTTAAGGGACTTGGAGTAATAAAAGTATGATGATGGATTTTTAAGTATAATTATAATTGTTTTGTGATGGATAAAGGTTTTTTATAATAAACAATAATAAAATGTTTTATAATTTAGCGAAAAATAATGGTCATAAAAATAATGTTTTGAATAGATGTAATATGCGATTAATTATTTATCTGAATTATAATAAACGTTGTTGTATGATAATGAAATTGCATTTGGAGGTTTGTGCAATATTTTGTCATTATTACTAAGTTGCATGTAGTTAACCGTGGTTTTATTTTATTGGTATTTTTGTTACTAATATAATGGATTAGTACACGTTTAATGATTTGAGGTTATGTAACAAATATAGTGGATTGGTACGCATTTTATGACTTGGTGCTTGTGTTGCTAATATAGTGGGTTACTGCACATTTAATTAATTTATACACGCATTGATGGTGCATTGCTAGTATATGATAATTAGTATATGTGTGAGTATGTATGTTGTGATTAGTTTAACTGATGTTTGATGTTGACATTTGTGTTATTGAACGTATGTGATGTTTAATGACTAAGTGCGACAGTATTGTTATTACCCTATATTTATGATGATTGATTGTGATGATTTAACAGCAACAATAATGTTTCTAATTACACTGGTTGCATGGATGCCATAGTTGTCATAGACTAACAAGTACTTGGATGCAGTAGAAGAGCAGATAACGAATTAAGTAGGCTTAATCCCCTAAAAATTGGGTATGTAAGTAGTCTATTCCTTTGTAATAGCTCTCGAGCCAAGGGTCGTACTGTATAGGGTTAGGCACAATCCAAACATAGTCGATACCCATTTGCTTTTTATTATATGTATATATATGCAGTTATGAAGTTGCAGGTAGGAGCAGAGGAGGGAACAAAATGTGGATGTATTTTATTCTATTGATGGATGGTTTGGTATATTCTTTTATACCATAGTTATACTATTTATAAGTCAGTGAGAATTAATTTATTGAGATGCGAATTGATGTAATGATCTTATATAATAATTGTACTATTAAGTTAATGTACATTTATATTAATATTTAATTCTACTATGAGGTTTTCCACTTTTACTTTCATCATTTTTGAATTATAAAATAAACGATCCACTGTTTTTAATATCAAAAATTAGCTGAGAGCATATATGTTGTTTGCAATTGATTTCAGACGTTAAATATAGCAGGGCATTACACTCTGTATCAGAGCTTAGGTTTAGCATTCTCTAAGTCTTGGGTAGACTTAACTATTTAGAGTAGATCAAATTTATACCCAAGGTTAGGTTAAGAATATATAATGAGATAACGTTTTTATTTGTGGTTGCGTGTTTTGTATGTTTGGGTTGTATGCATAATCACCATTACCTCATCCTAAGATTTTAGTTATTTATTGGGACCTTTAGGTGGGAAATAAATACTATATGAACAGGGTAGGATGAACACTTATTAGATGGGTTAAGTGCTGCTTATAACCCAAGTGACCAACATATAACATTAAGGTATAGCCTTAATAAGTAGACCAATTTTTATGGGATTTTGACTTAGAAAGTTATACTAAAAATATACATTTTGATTTTAAAGGTTATATTTCTTAAGAAGGGAAAATGCATGCTTTTTGACTTAAAGTGATTTACTGAAATTTTACAAGGGTGAAAAAACATTTACCTTAAGGAAAATTTGTTTTGACATTGTTTTACGGAAAGAAATATTTTAGTGAAAAGGATATTTGAATGTAGAAAAGTACTTTTGAGAAGTTATTTTAGTGGAGAAAATATTTGAATATATGTTAATCAGAAATGTTTTGAGAAATATCTTTCTGAGTAAAGAGTGAGATGAACATTTATTTTAAGGAAACGTTTTTTGTGTAAAGAATTTTTTTGATAAACAATGATTGGAGAGTACCAATTTTGGGAAAAAAAATCTGTTTTGTTTAGAATATGTGTGATTTTTTCGATAAAAGGATGTATTGTGAAATATTTTAGGAAAATATTTTAGGAGAATATTTTACAAGGATGGAAATAATTTGATTCAAAAATGAATTTTAAAAAAGCAAAATATCTAATTTGAATAACAAACTTTAGTGGTGTTTGTTGAAAAGAATTATAGTTGAAAAGTATTTTATTAAAAATATTTTATTTGGCAAACTTTATTAAAATACCGTAAAACTTGACTGTGACATAAGGTGTGCGATGATGGGGTGAGATGAGTTTGAGTTTGCCCACAACCATTATGACGATGTTACCCTTAGGATTGTTATGTGTAACTTTCCCGGGGTTATAGGGATGTCTAGTTATTCCCTTCCACAGAGAGAGTTGGAACATGATGTTGGGACTGCACATTTCGATGTATGGGATAGTGACCTTTTACTTATATTGGCTTACTCTAGCTGAATTCTCTATATTGACTTCTTTCTTGTTAAGTTATTTCCAATTAAGAAAAAAATGCGCTGCTTGTTTTCCTACATTTATTTATTCATTCATGTGTCGTGCTTGTCTGAATTAATTTCTTTTGCCTGTATCATGTTATCGATTGCTTGTTTGTTTGACATATTATGATTGTTTATACTGAATGCTAGATTAAGTACTTTCGAAAATTTTATAATAAGGCAATTACCCAATGTTGACTTCCCGATGGATGTGCAATGGAGAGACTAGTGAGTTGATAATGGACATATTTGGATCATCCATAATGGATGATATAGGATTTTCTCTGGTTGACTTCAGGCCATTTCAAGGGAAGATGGAAGTTTTCTTCAGGTCAAGTACAAGGAAATCATAGATGTCAAAGATTTTTCGAACTACAATGAACGGACGATGCAAGACATTTGATCGAGTAGTTATACAAGAAGTATATATACGAGACTAGGGTAGTCTGAGGAGGCCTGTTCAACAAGGTAAGATGGTGGAGTGGAATGCAGTTTGTGTTCAGCAATCGAGTCGAATGCTGAATGGATCATTGATAACTTTAGATGTGATGTGTGTTTCATGAGGAAAGGTATGTAAGGATGCTCATCTATATACCCTAGACCATAAGATGGTTCGGCCTGCCCTGGAAGGGTAGTACCCATGAAATAAGTATGTGATTAAACACCAAATCAATTGTGACATTAGATGTCATCAACTTCGGAGGTATTTATGCGAGTTATCGAGAGCATCTCAGTAGTGATGCAAGACTTTGGTGGTGGTCGTGGTGACGTAAGATCTTGGCGGTGGTCGTGGTGACGTGAGATCTTGATGATGGTCATGGAGACGCGAAACTTTAGTGATGGTCATAGTGACGTAGGGCCTTAGTGACAGTCTAGTTCGCCCTAGAGATGGCAAGGGGCTACTTCAGGCTTTGGTGAGTCTGTAGTGTTAAAGTAGTTACCGACCTTAGTGATGGTTGCATGTGTTATTTGTATCCAATTGTTTTTAGTGGGAGACGTCAGTGGTGGTTTATAGTTAGCACATGTATTTTATTTGTTGGTCTGTTAGTGTGATGATGAAACGTTATTGTTCTGAGTATGTGTGCTTTATTTTGGTAATCTATACTTATTGTTAATCTATGTATTTATTTGTGCATGCGTTTTGGACCAACCTAAATTTTGTTACGTACTTTTGTTATGGGTAATTATGGTTGGATTATTTAGATGTATTTTATGACTCGTGGATGGAGTTGGTCTATAATTGATATTATTTCACCCTTGTTGATAGTGTGTTATTTATACATTCTATATTTTGGATTACATAATTGGGGACAAATATGTTTTACTATAGTATGAGTGTTGAATTCATTATTGTGAATGGATTAATGGTGTTATGCTGTTGTTATTTACTATTTATAATTCGTTAATTTATGATTGACATGTTTCCTTACGTTTTGTGATTAACTCCGTGACGATGATTTACTGGAGTGATTGGAGTTTGTATATAAGGAATTGCAAAGGCATATTTCTTTTAAAGGGAAAGGATGTAATGACCCGCAAATTTTAATATAATAATTATAAAATTAATCTATAAAGCACTTTTAATAAAAGGATGAGTTAGGTGCTGTGTTTATAACTGTTGCCAAGGCCTTTCTGAGATGATCATTTTGATATATAATTTTGATGGATTTAGGTTTACCATTTATAAAATAGAGGCGTTATGGTATTGAAATATAAAATAGCACACAATTAGTTTTGGATCAGATAGTTAACATAACAGCACCCTTCGTATTTCCTATATAAATGATGCTTTGAAACCATAGAGAGCAGTAGTCATGCCAGTTTTCCACTTCGATTTCCAAAAGTAGAAATTGGCTCTACTGGTAGTAATCTCCTCTAATTACAATTGCAATGAAATTTTCAGCTTTCTCTAATTCGACGAATAATATATGGATTTGAAAATCTCACCAAGAGAATGAGATGCAGAACTTCATTCCTAGATATGATGTTTGTGGCAGCTAGATAAGCAAAAAAATCTAGACCTTTGAATTTGTCGTTTCACTAATGGCTAAGATAGGCGATATCGTTGGTACCATTAGGTCGACGGCGATGAAGAGGGTTCAACGATGGCATCGAGCATGCTCGAAGATGGTAGGATTGATGGTGGTATTTGGATTAGGTTACACATACTTGGTGACAACTGCATCCGGGTGGCGGCGACGCTCATAACGAGGAGTCATGGGTCATGAGGCGGACGCAATGAGATGAGACTCTCGATGGCCGATACAGTAGTGCAAATAGAGCAATGTAGCGGTGGCTACGGAAAAATTTGGATTAGGTTACACACACTTGGTGACAACTGCATCCGGGTGGCGGCGACGCTCATAATTCTTTAGTCCCTGCTTTTTATTTAGTTACAAATCTTCTAACATCCATATCTTATGCATACGGACTCTAATTCACGTGTGATTTGTTCTACAGACTCATACAGAATTATGAATGATTTGGTGTTGACTTTATTGAGTTTTGAGGCAGTTTGCAAAAGCTCATGGTATGATGTAATTATTTTAATTAATTAAGATTTAAAATACTAAATGCATATCAATCGATGAAAACATATATTTATTGGTATGTAATATATTTTATTAAGGATTATTTGGTTATTATGATGTTTTGGAGGTGTAGTGCATTAGTGCATCGATTGGATTATTGTTGTTGATTACCATATTATTGGATGTTTAAGTATAATTCAATATGAATTTGGATTGGGAAAGTAATTAATTAAAAAGAAAAGGGGCGAAAGTGTTGATAATGCATAAAAACAAATTAATAAAGTGTGTACGTGATTATTTACCGATTTTAGATGATGTTTGTAAATAATAGTGATTTAATATGGCAAAAGAATTTAACGGGATGAATTTATTAAGGTTATTATCTATGAATTTCAAAGGAAATTCATAAATAAAAACTTAAAATATATTTTAAACTAAATATATTTTTTAATTATTAATTATTAAATAAGCGGGATTTCATATTTTATGAAAATTACGTTGTTTTGAATAAGTGACAATGTAATGGATTTTATAGCATCTATTTGGATTTTAATTATTGCTACTATTACTACCACTACTATTATAGGATCAATAGAAATAAAGATATTTTCGAAATAATAATAATAGTAAAGATATGTTTTCAAAATATTTTGGGTTAGATTATTACTATTTTAAGGCAAATAATAATAAAATGAGTTTTGAAATCTAATATAGAATATTGTTATTTTTAAGATAAGTAGTAATAAATTGGTTTTAGAAATATTAATAAGGTTTTGGTATATATTATTATTTTGATATAAAATTATAATATTATCGTTTTGAAAAGTAATTTGATGTAAATTGTTATTTGGATGGAAAATACGATGTTTAAGGGATTTAAAGCAACATAAGTGTAACAAAGGATTTTGAAGTATAGTTATTATTGTTTTGAGATGGATAAAGTGCATTTATAATAAACAATATTAAAATTATTTATCAGTTAAGAAAAAAAACAGTGATCGTAAATATAATGTTTTGGATGGATGTAATATGTTAGTAATTATTATTTTGAATTATCACATATGTTGTTGTATGATAAAGAAATCACATTCGGATGCATATGCGATATTTTTCCACTATTACTATGTTTGTATGTAATTATCTATGGTTTTATTTTGTTGACGTTTGTGTTACTAATATAGTAGATTAGTACACATTTTAGGATTTGGCGTTATGTTACTAATATCATGGAATAGTACACATTTTGTGATTTGGTGCTTGTGTTACTGATGTAGTGGATCAGTACACATTTGATTGGTTTATACATGCATTGATGTTGTATTACTAATAGCTAACAATTAGTATTTACGTGCGTACGTATGTTACGATTTGTTTAATTGATGTTTGGGTTTGACATTGATTGTACTTAAATGTGTGTGATATTAATTGCTTAGTGTGTTATTATTGTTATTATCCTATATTTATGATGATTGATTGTGATGGTTTAGTAAGAGTAGTGTTTTCTTCTTGCATTAGTTGCATGGATGTCATGGTTTTCATGGGCTAATAAGTATTTGGATGTAGAAGAACAGTAGAAAATAGAACTACTTGTGCTTGATTCCCAAAAAGACTGTGCAATAGCTCTCGAGCCTATTGTTAGAGTGTATAAGGTTAGGTACAGTCCAATAATAGTTGATACCCTTTTTATTATATGCATATCTGTGCAGTGATGTTGCGAGTAGCAAAAGGGGAGGGAATGGAAATGTGGTTGTTGGTTATGCTATGGATAGTTGGTTCGCTGAATTCTTTTATAGCATGGTTATACCGTATACGAGTTAGTGATAATTGATGTGTTGAAATTTTACTTGATGTAATGATCTTGTACAATAATAATTAACTTAATGTACATTTATATTGATTTTTGATTCCTATAACACTATAGAAACTTTAAGTAATCGAAGTATTTACGCCGAAAGTTGGCGCATACACTCAAAGATTAATAGAGAAGATTGAAATGAAGAAATTAAATGGAAAATGAGAAAGAAAAAAAGAACACACAAAAATTATAGTGGTTCGACTAATCAAAGGCCTACTCCTCTCGAACTTTGTTTATGTTTCTACAAAGTTTTTACAAGGTTGATCTTATGAAATGGTTGCTATGGATCGGTGATGACCCGTGTGATTACAGAAAAAGTGCAAAATTTTATAAAGCAATCAAAAAGGTCCTTTAAACAATGGCCTTCCTCCTCTATTTATCGCTGAAGGTCGATGGAATTCTCTCCACCACATTCCTTCCTATGTTCTCCAGGTCTAGGCAAAGTTAAATTGAAAGATATTGGCTAACTCAGCATACTTTAGGGATCGATACCGAACAATGCCCCATGGATCTGTATTGATCCATAAGATGGGTTGTAAATCCTTCTTTAATCTTTCGTGGGTGTTTGGTTGACTTGTATCTTTTCCTTCGAATTCGGTTGCATTAATGTGGGTTTGAGCTTGGGTGAATTCTTTGGTTCGGAGGTTGGACAAAAGCATTTGACTTACCCATCGTTTATTTGGGCTAAGATCAATGAGCGGACCATCTTAGACCTTGTGTACTGCCTAATAATTGCTTTGACTTTATGCGACATGTACCAAGCTATGAAAGTGAGCATTAATCAGTGATCGGTTACTATCCATCCTAGGGAACGGTACTGATCCAAGACTATGCATGGATCTTGTATACTTGGAAACGACAATTATAATTAGTGATGTGTAGGCTATTCTTGAAGGCTCTTGGCAAGCTTGTGAATCCATCTCTTAAACTAGTTTGACATTTGAATCTGGCAGTTATTGCTTTAGATTCCTCCTTGATTATTCTCTTATTTGACCAATCTGATTCACGCGAATATGGCTTAGTCATAAGGCTAGATAACATTTTTTACTGAAAGTATATCTTGTTTTAAAAAGATATGCTTTGGATTGAAACAAACTATAGATTCCATACTATCGGTTTCAAGTTTTTCCTCCGAAGAGACACTACCTTGCCTTTGAACTACTTTCACGAAGTATAGCTTCTTCTATCAATCATTGTATCACTTCAAACGGTTTTGAACTTGTAAATTTCGTGTAGTATAAAAAACTAAAGCATGTTCATCAAGTTCGTCGTTCCAGTTTTGAAGAGCATTCAACAATCTCCTTATTTGAATCCTACATGTTGGACTTTGTTCTCTTGGAACTTCAATTGTTTTGTGTCATGCATGCACACATAAATATATACACTTGTTGTTTACACATTCATACATACATACATACATAGATATATATATATATATATATATATATATATATATATATATATTTGTGTGGGCGTAATTTCATGGTTCAGTACCAATGCATAGGCCAGGGATGGGTACCAATCCATGATGCCTCATATATAGACACTCCGTATGCCTAAGTTTATGGTTCGACTAATATTCATATACCGACCCCTTATCTATTTTTATTCATCATACTTCTGGCCCTGAGATTTTCTTCCTCGAGCTCACCATTGCTTTACATCGTTGACCTATCGTTTCCAGCTATCACCTTCGTTCCCTTAAGTCACCCCGCCATCAAAGACTTCGTGTTTCAAGTCTCGACCATCAAACCGCCTAAATAACTCAAACCCAGATCTAGATAATCTTAAACCCAATTAGATCGGATTGTTTTAGGTAGGTTGCATGATCTGGGGACGTTCGCCCTTGATTTGAAATTCAGCCATCTCAAAAGTCAATGGAACTTCGTGGATGTTTCTTTAGGGACCGATACCCAAACCCAAACTTAGGGAATTTTTCATTATAATTTGGATTGTGAGGGGTGTCTTGCAAGACTCACAATTTCCTCGAAGAAAAGGGTAAATTTCTCTAGCACGATTCAAAATTGAGTTTCAGGAACTCTAACCCAATTCGGCCTCAAGTTTTACCTATGGAAAACCCAAGTTTTTCAAAGTGTCCTCAACATCTAGTGCAAAATCGACCAAACTATAATAACCTTGCCTTCTACATCGTAAAATACATATTAAAATTAAAATAGTGAAGATAAACAAGTATTGAAGTAAATGAAATTGGATAATTATTGAAATATAAATTTGTAGAATGAAGCGTAAATCGATTTATATTGAACCAAAAACTTATTTCAAAGATTATAATTCAAATTTTCATGTGATCGAGATCAATTAAAATAATTATCGAACTAAATAAGGCCCAAAACCCAAATCCATACATTGATTTTAAGAAATATTTTCTTTACCTGTGAAAATGCCATAACCCGAACTTTCTTTTGACTCCATAATTTTCGAGCCCTAATCTCCTATTTCATTTTAAAATTAATTGACAATTTAAAAATAAAATAAAATAAAAGAAACGTGCGTAGGCTCATGCGACGCGAGGTGAGAGGAGCGACATAGTTGTAGGTGCTTTTCGATAAGGTGAATAAACCCAACTTATTATTTCCCCGGTAATCGTGTTTGACCTAAGGTCGCTAGATCGAGTGGAGAGATAAGGTTAGAGGGTGGCGACCATGGACAATAGGTGGCTGCATCGTTTGATGGGGGGTTGCAACCTGGTGCTGATCGAGGCATGTCGAGCGGAGATAGTGAGTGACATGGAGGTTGGAAGTAGACAGTAAGATGTTGAATGCTGGCTACAATTGGAGCTGGTTGGAGTGGTGCAGCGGTTTGTGGCAATAGGTGTTGGTATTGTTGTGGGTGTTGTGGATGCCGTTGCTGGCAAGACGTTGCTGATGTAAAGATGATTTGGGATGACAAACGAGCTTGGGTATGTAGGCGCCGAAGGCGTAGCTAGATTAGTTACTGGCAGTTTTGACAGTGGTGATTCATGTATGCATGCAAATGTACGTCGTCGCGATGGTGGTTGTAAATGGAAATTTCATCTAGTAATCGTCTAAGGTGAGTTTTTCTTTAAACTCATAACTACATCTATATTGCATTGAGCGCATATAAATATATATACATATATTATGTGTATATATATTATCTTGATTGATGATTGAATTGCATTGTATAGTTGAATTTTTTTGTTATTGTCATGGATTATTGATTAATTGAATTGATAATTTAGTATATTGAATTGATTGTGCAAAATTAGATATGATTATGGATTGATTGGGGATATTTTGTGTTAGTTGGATGTATCGATTTACAAACGAAGCTCTATCATTTTGTGACTTGAATTAGATGATTATTTATATGTTAATCTATAAAAATTACTAAATTTTATTTAATTTATCTATTTTGAAAATTTAAAAATATATTTTAATTATAACATAAATAGAGTTTTCTATGGTTATAAAACTCTATTTCAAAACAATACAGTAATCGATTATAAGTTTTGGAATTATTTTAAAGGAAAATATAATATATTGATATTACATGATACAATATGAAATCAACAATATTATTTCTAAGTGATATATATAATATATTATGAATATATTAAAATGCTTTGGGTAGTATCATGTTACTTAATAAAGGTATTTGATTATATAAAATTATGAAATAACTTTTATATGTAATATTCAGCTTTATAAACTATTTCGGTAAAATTAAATTGAGTTTCCTAATGTTATTAGTAAATATTTAATAATTGACAAAGTTTATATAAAACCGAGAAATTAGTTATTTATTGTGAATATTAAATTGTATATGAGTTTAGATAATTACTTATTTACTTTTGGAATATGTGTTTATTATCCATCTCTTAATATTTCTTTTGTTATATAAAATTATATATTGTGAATGGTTTATTTTTAATAATAGAATTATTTATTTATATTGATTAGAATAGTCTATTTTTTTTTAATTACTTAGTTTCCTGATCATTCTTTTCTTATTTATTGAATAAGAATTATATGAGTGATTCACCATTGATATTGATTTGAGTTATATTTTAAGAGGATACGGTGATGACATCCTTCTATTTGATTTGTGAGATTTCATTTCTACGTGACAAGAAATTTGAATAAATGGATTAGTGATTCCTCTGCTATGGGACTTTCGATAACACTTTTCTGTTATTCATCGGACTTACCATATAGAGAAATTTAGTATGGATCGAGCGTAGTTTATGAACATTGAATAAATATTCGAATAACAAGCGGTGGTATGTGTAACGTCCCAGAAATTTAGCCATTAGAATTTAGAATATCTGACTGATTTTTAAATATTGAAAAGTTAATTTGATGGGTTAAATGGTTTAAACTTGAATATGACTGTTAATTGAATAACTAGAGTTGGTTAAGTAATTGAATCTGGAGTCCAACGAGTAAAATAACCATTTGGGACACTCTCTCAGAATTGGACGAAACCAATTTCATTGGATCCATAATGGTATATTATTATAGAATTTCAAATTTCATAGCAATTAGACTTACGTTTAATCGTGTTAAGCTGAAAAGCATGGGAATTCAATCAAGTAACCGAAAACTATTTTATCGATAAAACTGATTTTTAACCAAATGTATTATGCATGGGTCTAGATGCATACACTAATATGTCCATTAAACAAGAATAAGAAATAAAAATATTTTCATGTTCTAGATCATGAAAAAATTGTGACATCGTCATTAGTACACTATTCACTTTTGATAGCGTAAATCCACAACACATTTAGTATATTCAACATAAATGATTTTATAATTAATCTAGGGAGTTTAAGTGATATAAGATTGTTGAAAAATGATTTGTAAACTTTTTTTACACTAGTACAAAGAAGAGTATATGATAAAATATATGACAGATAAAGAGAGAGAGAAATACGTTGCAAAACGTTGCATAAAAAGTCGCGTAGAAGTCATCGAACATCACCAGAATGTCGTATAACCTACATATGAGTTAATGAAGCATCTTGGTGGGTCCCTAAAGGGTAACAATGTGTGAGGAAGGGTGTGGGGTCCACGCATACGTGTGTAAGGGTGTGTATGCATGTTGGGTGTGTATGTGTGTGTATGTACATGCATATGGAGGTTATGGTTGTGTAAAGTGTGTAGAAGCTTCCTGATTGGACTTTCATGGTTTGGGGGTATGAAGGGGTGTGTCACATGAGTGGGTAGGTGATTAGATGGGGGTATGGGTGGAGGAAGTGATGTTTGATGTGATAAGTTATGCATAAAATAACCTAAGGATTTTCCTATAAATACCTTGCTACTTCTTTCTCTTCTCAATTTCTACTTCCTTCTTCATTTCTTTTGCAAGCTCTCATTCTCTCCCAAGTTTTCTAATGGCATCAATGGCTTCCAAAGAGGATTTTAAAAGAAAATGGTTTAAAAAGTAGTTAAAACTTAGAGCCAACTAGCTTGGTTTTGCCATCGTCGGAGTTCAGCAACTCCTAGAGCACCTCTAGGCCGTGAGCAACATGAAAGAAGGGGGTGAGCATGGGTGCTCCAGTAGGAGAAAAAGAGAAGTAGGTTATGCCAGAGTGAAGGCGTGAAGCACCAGAGGAGCTTGGAAGCAAATGGAAGTGCAAATGGTTGGAGCTTTGCTTTGTACATGGATAGGCCGAACAATATGGGCTAGGGGAAGAGATTGGAAGCTTGTCGAGGAGCGAAAGCGATGACGAATTCATTCGGGGAAAGCTTGGGAAGGAGGGAGCTTGATTGTAAGAACGCTTCTTCGCTTAAAGTTTAGCTTTATAATTATAAAGTGATATTTATGTTTACTTAATATGGATGCAAGTTAATAAGACACACTTCGCCTCTTTAGCTTAGATTTATGATTAATTAGTCATAATGAGTATAACTTGTAAATATAAGCATGTTTGGATTGTTAATTAATAGGTTATAAAAAAGTTAGTAAGCAACCAGTAAAGAAAATGTAGCAAACTTGGTTGTGTTGATTTACTAATCTTTGGATGATAGCATTGGATGTTACATGGATGATTGAATGATTCGGTCGTGTTGATGGTGTAATATTATATGGTAAGTATAAACAATTCACCTATGTTAGTTTGAAATGTTTATATGTTAATATAATGACTCTTAAAAGGAATTCCAAGTCATGTTACACATACGCTAATAGGTGTACAAATGGAAAGGGTCAAGCATCTTTAAAATAAAAAAGAAAAAGAATGTTAAAATGGGTTTTTAAACATAGAAAAGTTTGAATATAATATTATAAAAGATAAAATATTGGAATAATATTTTATAAGTTGAAAAAGTAGAAATAAATGGTTGTAATAATTTATAATCATTTATAAGTGTTTTGGAAGTGTTCCGGGCAAATTTTGGAATAATTCACCAAATGGTCAAAATTGTGCACTTTTCGGAGCGAGGTTCACGATGATGCGACTAGAATGCGTATCAAGTCGGAATGACTTGAAATTGAAAATGTTTTGTCCATAATGTTAATGGCATTCAAATGAATCCAAAACGTTAAGTTTTTGATTTGAAAATCTCAAGTTATGAGAAACACAGTTTTTAGAAAGGTCGTTGTAGAAGTAGTAAAATCCAGATTTTTGTAAGTGGAGTTTTATAACCCTGAAAATTATGAAATAAATTTATAAATTCATTATGAATATAATAATGAAGTTTTGAGAGATAAAATGAGTTTATACTTAATCAAAAGTATAATTATAGAAAGTAACCTAGTAATCACTATTCACTAGCAATTAAGGAATTGGATTTTAAAATTAAGGAATAGGAATGAGGTTTTGACCTATTCTTTTACGAATGTTTTCAAAATAATAAATTATGATTTTTAAGGTTTATTTGGGAATTTTCTAAAGAATTAGAAAAATGGTCAAATTCTAAAGTCGAATGAATTGTTTAAATAGTAAACAATATTGGGAAATAAGCTCGGAAGTGACATTAGACTTCGAGGTATGGAAACAGCTATTGTTTAAAGGATAAAGAATGTGATCAAACCAAGGTCTGAGAGGAAATAGTTCCCTAACTTGAAAGGCCTCATTGTTTGCTGATAAATAACTGAGTTTGAAATCGAAGACTTAAGATTCATAAATTTACTTGAAAAGAACTTTCAAAATAATGTCATTAAAAATAATATCCTTATTTTTGGCGTAATCATTTTATGGTTATCATAAGCGAAAAACGCGTTCAATGTTTTTATCCTGCGTGGTCTTATGAAATATCCTTCTTTTTACAAATATGGGTTTTTGGTTTAATGTCTAGTTGTAACACTATCACATTTAGGATGGTGTTCTTACACTGGTTTTTCCAAGCCTGATCTGGGTATTTTCAGCACTCGGGTCAGTACCGAGTGATTTCAGGATTAACTATGCAAGCCAGGAAGCAAGAAGGCTAGACTTGGGGAGTTTCTTGGATAGAGATCATATGGGTTTGTGTTTGCTTTGGTGTAGTGCAAAATGATAGGAGGTTCGAGCTTTCCAAAGGAGCGCTGGAGATCTACATCTACATATGGGCGTAGTCTTATCACTTATGCATGCTATGTTTGTTAGTGTTTATTTATTTCAGCAATTGTAAGGATAGAGTATATAATTGTCCAGGCTGATCATAGGTTAGACTCTGATTATTATGTTTTTAAATGTTTTCCGCTGTAAAGATATTGTTCAATATTATATTTTCCCCATGCGTTGTGAGATTCTATTCTATTCCACTGTGTTATTCTATTCCATTCTTGTTTCTTTTATTTCATCCTTAATGGGTTGGTTTTTCGTGTCTTGGGAATTCGTACTGAGGTGTATCAGTGTGGGTTATCGAGGTCGGAAAAATCGGGTCGTTACAGCTAGTATCAGAGCATTGGTTAAGCAACAACCGAGGCTTGATTGGGTGAATGTCTCATCAGAGATAGGAATAGTAATATCCTAGGATGATTTCTTGTTAGAGATAGGGATAATAATATCCTAGAACGAACCTGAGTGTGTGTGTGTGATAACTTTACCTTGGAATTATATTATTTCTTTCAAAAGTAATGATAGAAATATCATTTATTGATTGATATGATTAGTGATGGTTTGAATTTAAAAGAGCGGACTGAAGTTAGACATTCAATATGAGTTTAGACAGCTTGTGACTAGAGCTTCACAGTTCAATTATAAGTTTTTTGGTAAATGACACTAAGTTGGTTAGGATCGCACATTAAACCGAGATTAGGTTGATAATCATGGATAGAATAAGATACTGTATATCCGACTGAGGTTACAAATAATCAAATTATTTTGATACGTTCAGCTTTGTATTATCAGGAATTGATTGATGTAGATGGTTGCTTATTAAATCTAAAATCAGAATCTGGGCAGCTTGTGACTAGAACCTCACAGTTTGATAGACACTAACTAAGATAGAACCTAGTGAGGATCAGTATAAAACTAGGATTAGTCACTTAGAATAAAATTGCCATATTAGCCATCAGTTCTAAGTCATCTTTGTTTACGTGTAGGGTCCACATGCGGATAGATCACTCCGGGACGCATGGACCGAGGTGGAGGTAGTAGAAGTGATCAGCAACGAAGACTATGATATACACATTGCTGACATGCTTTGTTCTGAGGAAGGGAGTGATATGTGGATTTTCGGTCCAGCTAGTTCTGACGCAGAGGACTATTCAAGATTTTACTTTGAGCATTGGCCGCGATTTCCACCCGAGCTAGTGGTAGGTTATGAGTGGGTTGATCGGTGGGTAGACGACTTCAAGACACCGGTTTCGGTATAGAGTCTGACCATAATAAAGGCCTAGGATACATGGAGGAACCTTATGACGAGGAATGGTTAAGCGATGGTGAGGTGATCATCTTCCAGAGGATGCAGTTTCCCAGTGGCAGCAGCAGTACATGGATGCACATTCCCAGACCGGGGGAAATGATGTAGTGTACATAAAAGAAGAAGCGTTTAAAGAGGAAGACGGTGGCAATCTAGCTAACATCGAAGATATGGAAGAAGGATCTGATACCGAATCAGAGTCCGAGTCAAAATCGGAGGTAGAGGAGGGGTTCGAGGTTGATGAGTTTGGAAATGAAGTTTGAGAAGGATAGATAAGCAGACTCGTGTATTATTATTATTATGTTCAGCCGATAGGCTATAGTAGTATTGTGTAGTAGAACCTTCTGTGTTGGATGTTCTTTTTTTAAGGCTATGTAGCAGAAGAAATTCTGTAACCAGTTGCGAAAGTAAAGCAGTTCTCTTTGTATCTTTATCCACTTGTCTAGAAAGATAAAGAGTTTTCTTGTAAAAACGTAAGGAATTGCGGATAAGATCTTTTCAAACATGAAGAAATCTAAAATTTGTAAAAGATAACGACATCCTTAGTTGATAAAATGACTAACCCCCATTTGTACAAAGAACAAGAATTTGAATAACAACCACCTTGCGAATTCAATTTGACAATTTGACAAAAAGGTGTTTGATAACAATTGTGATATGAAAGTTCAATAAAATTTATTATAATAAATTGATAAAGGCATTTTGTAAAGTCATACTTTATAGAAAATAAGTTGTAAATATAGAATTCTTAGAGAAGAATTTGAGGAAATGAAATTATAACAATATTATTTCCAAAGTTTTAAAAATATGGAAAGTTCGATGAGCAAGTCTTAGTTTGTTCGGTGATGATCGAAATAATCTTTCGATTATTGGTCTGATGTTTGTTTCAGCAATTGGGATCGCATACATGGTGGATTATCGTCTTTGTCAGTGGGCAAATGAAAATAGGTTCTGTACGAACAAATCCTAAAGTTAAGAAATAACTTTTTAGAGTTATAAAATGGTACGGTAATTTCAAAGTAGAAATTAGAAAAAGAAGAAATGGTTTAATGATGATTAGTTCGAGTGTCTCGAAAGTAGCTAAAAATGGGTAGGAAATTACGTTCGGATGGTTGGCACTTCTCTTTAG
Organism: Allium cepa; assembly: GCA_030765085.1. Lineage (NCBI taxonomy): Eukaryota > Viridiplantae > Streptophyta > Magnoliopsida > Asparagales > Amaryllidaceae > Allium > Allium cepa. Next base: position 393,992,592 of record CM060938.1, on the reverse strand, counting down.
TATATCCCTCAGTGTTAAGGGAATGTAAAGATACTACTGATAATACCCAAATCCTAGTTGTTTTGGAAATTCATGATCAATACCGTTTTGGGATAATTTATAAGTGTTTTAAAAGATAACCAAGTACGTATAATGTGCATGAATCACTTCAACGCATTTTGGTCGGTTGAAAATTCGAGTACAAAGCTTGAGATGTTTACACCAGTATGAAAGAGTATGGATAACATGATTCTTGACGGTAAACATTGAGAAGAGTATTGGAGTAGGATGCTTGAGTTCTATCATAGTTGAGCGCTATGTAAGGAAAGCCAAGGACTTTGAAATAAGAAGTCTGACCAATGTTCCGAACTAGAGGATCATGGGATCGGTGCTAGTTTCGCATGGATGGCTGTGAATTCGGATATTAAATTGAATCATGTATTGCGTATGGATGTTTTATACACATTAAAAAAAAAATAAAGTTGGCTCTCCTCATATTTTCCAATCCTGGTAATTTAGGGGACGATATTCTTTAAGGAGAGAAGAATGTAACGACCCATAAATTTAGCCATTAGAATTTAAAATATTTAATTGTTTTTTCAATATTTAAAAGTTAATTTGATAGGATTAACAATTTAAACTTGAATATGGTTGTTAGTGAATAACTAGAGTTGGTAAAATAATTGAACCTGGAGTCTAACAAGTGAAAATAGCCATTCGGGACGCTGTCTCAGAATTGGACGAAGCTAGTTTCATTGAATCCATAATGGGATATTATTATAAGATTCCAAATTTTATAGCAATCGGACTTATCATTTTATCGTGCGAAGCTCAAAAGCATGGGAATTCAATCAAGTAACCGAAAACTGTTTTGTCAATAAAACTGATTTTTAACCAAAAGAATCATGCACGGGTCTTGATGCATACATTAATATGTCCATTAAACAGAAAATATTTTCACGTTTTAGGTAATGAAAATATTAATGACATCATCATTAGTACACTATTCGCTTTTGACAACGTAAATCTGCAACACATTCAGTATGTTCAATATAAAGGATTTTATAATTAATCCAGGGAGTTTAAGTGATATAAGATTATTGAAAAATGATTCATAAACTTTTTTTACACTTATATAAATATGAGTATATGATAGGATATATAATCGGTTAGGAGAATAAAAATACATTGTAAAACATTGCATAAAACATCACGTAGAAGTCGTCAAACGTAACCAGAATGTCGTATAACCTGCATCCGAGTTAAAGAAGCATTTTGGTGGGTCCCTGGGGGGTACCAACGTGTGAGGAAGAATGTGGGGTCCATGCATGCGTGTGTGAGGGTGTGTATGCATGTAGGGTGTGTTTGTATGTGTATGTGCATGCATATGGAGGGTATGGTTGTCTAAAGTGTGTAGAAGCTTCTTGATTGGACTTGCATGATTTGGGAGTTTGGAGGGGTGTGTGACATGAGTGGGTAGGTGATGTGATAGGGTGTGAGTGGAGGAAGTGATGTTTGATGTGACAAGTTATGCATAAAATAACCTAAGGATTTTCCTATAAATACATTGTTGCTTCTTTCTCTTCTCATTTTCTACTTTCTTCTTCATTTCTTTTCAAGCTCTCTTTCTCTCTCAAGTTTTTCTAACGGCATCAATGGATTCCTAAGAGAATTTTAAAAAAATGGTTTAAAAAGTAATTAAAACTTAGATTCGAGTATGGAACTAAATTTCTTGAAGCATTCCGGAGCCAACTAGCTTGGTTTCGTCGTCGTCGGAGTTCACCAACTCCTAAAACACCTCTAGGCCATGAGCAACATGAAAGAAGAGGTGAGTTTGGGTGCTCCGGTGGGAGAAAAAGAGAAGTGGGTTACGCCGAAGTGAAGGTGTGAAGCATCGAAGGAGTTTGGGAGCAAATGGAAGTGCAAAAGGTCGGAGTTTTGCTTTGTACATGGTGAGGCCGAACCATGTTGGCTAGGGGAAGATATTGGAAGCTTGTCGAGGAGCGAAGAGAGGGCGAATTCATCCGGAGAAAGCTTGGGAAATAGGGAGCTTGATTGTAAGAACATTTCGCCGCTTAAAGTTTAGCTTTATAATTACAAAGTGATATTAATGTTTAATTAATATGGATGCAAGTTAGTAAGACACACTTCGCCTCTTTAGCTTAGATTTATGATTAATAAGTCATAATGAGTATAACTTGTAAATATGAATATGTTTGGAAAGTTAATTAACGAGTTATAAAAAAGTTAGTAAGCAACTAGTAAAGAAAAGTTAGTAAACTTGGTTGTTTTGATTTACTAAACTTTGGATGATAACATTAGATGTTACATGGATGATTGAATGATTTGGTTGTGTTGATGGTGTGATATTATATGGTAAGTATAAAAAATACACCTATGTTAGTTTGACATGTTTATATATCATGACTTTTAAAAGGAATTCCAAGTCACGTTACACATACATTAATATGTGTACAAATGGAAAGGGTTAAGACTCTTTAAAGTGAAAGAAGAAAAGAATTTTAAAATGAGTTTTAAATCATTGAAAAGCTTGAATATAATATTATAATAATATAATATTATAAATGATAAAATATTGAAAAATAATATTTTATAAGTTGAAAAAGTAGAAATAAATGATTATAATCATTTATAAGTGTTTTGGAAATGTTTCGAGCAAGTTCCGAAACAATTCACCAAACAGCCAAAATTAGGCACTTTTCAGAATGACGGTTCATGGTGATGCGACCTGTAATTTCGAACAGAAGTATAGAATGCGTTTCAAGTCAGAATGACTTGAAACCGAAAACGTTTTGTCCGTAAAGTTAGTAGCTTTCAAATGAGTCCGAAAAGTTAAGTTTTCAAATTGAAAATCTCAAGTTATGAGCAAAACTGTTTTCAAAAAGGTCGTTGTAGAAGTAGTAAAATCCAGATTTTGTAAGTGGAGTTTTATAACTCCAAAAATTATGACATAAATTTCTGAATTCATTATGAATATAATAATGAGGTTTTGAAAGATAAAACTGAGTTCATACTTAATCAAAAGTATAATTATAGAAAGTAATCTAGTTAATCACTATTCATTGCATTTAAGGAACTGGATTTTGAAATTAAGGAATCGGGAGTTTCTGACCCAAATAGTTTATGAATGTTTTCATAATAATTAATTATGAATTTTAAGATTTATTTTGAAAATTTATAAAGATTTAGAAAATTGGTCAAATTCTAGAGTCGAATGAATTGTTTAAATAATAAACAATATTTTTGGAATAAGCTCGGAAGTGACGTTAGACTTCGAGGTATGGAAATGACTATTATTTAAAGGATAAAGAATGTGATCAAACCAAGGTCTGAGAGAAAATAGTTCCCCAACTTGGAAGTCCTCATTGTTGAAATGGATACGAAACTAAAAGGTTGAAGACTGGGGAAACTTCCCGGTAAGGAAAAGGCTACTCGTTGAGTAGGCCCTTAAGATGAAATCTTTTGGGCGGCCCGAAAAGATAACTACAAAGTAGCTGTAGTCCTTCCTTTATTGAGAAATCTCCATTGTATTGAAGACCGAAGATCTTTCATGGTAAGCGGTTTTCTTGTTGATAACTTTGGTATCGTGCCTAAGGTAAATGAATAGCAGTGATCCCTAATTGTGTGATCTGCGATGATGCAAGGGCTAAGGCTACTACGACTAGGGATGCAGTAAGGCAATGCCTTCGATTCATTCTTTAGCTGGATGACTTGTGTGGATGGATGTCTGACAAAGCATTTCCAACAATTACGTACGTTGACTTTTACAAACGTACATCTACTTGGTGGTGGAGAAGGAAAGTTCTCTTAGCCTAACATCCTTCTCTGAGACATATGAGCTCGAAAGTAGTAATTTTTGTGGGAGTCAATTAGCAATTTGCGGATCTGGCAATGCGGCATTCAGAGTGAATAAGCTGGAATGAAAAGATAATGCATTACCTTGAGCCTCATCGAATGTGGAGTGATTGAAACAGGGCGTGCGACAAAATGAGTCATGGTTTAGCACCCATGAGAATGCCCATATTTTCCCTTCTAGAAAGAAAAATAATTTCCCTCTATATGCTGGGATTTAAAATATGTGGTATAAGCGCGCTCGGAAGTCGGAAACGACCGAGGAAATGACGTATTCGGTCCATCGGATGGATAGGCAGTTTTGTTTATGCATTGGGTAGGGAACTCATACCCAGGTGCATCCCTTTAGAGGCATACTGTACGAAGGTAGTCCTTTACCTTGGTTGCTAGTACGGAATCCAATAATCCATTAAGAGCCTTGTATGGTTTTGATTGTAGACCAAATGCTGGAATTCAATCAATATAACAATTTCAGCAAAGATTCATATGTTTACTTGAAAAGCACTTTCAAAATAATATCATTAAAAATAATATCCCTTATTTTTGGTGTAATCATTTTATGGTTATCATAAGTGAAAAACGCATTTAGTGTTTTTATCCTGCATGGTCTTATGAGATACTCTTTGTTTTCAAAATACGGATTTTGGTTTAACATCCAATTGTGACACTGTCACATTTGAGATTGTGTTCTTACGCTGGTTTTTCCAAGCCCGATCCGGGTGTTTTCAATACTCAGGTCAGTATCGAATGATTTTAGGATTAGCTATGTAAACCGGGAAGCAAGAAGGCTGGACTTGGAGATTTCTTGGATAGAGATCATATGGGATCGCGTTTGCTTTGGCATAATGCAACATGATAGGAGGTTCGAGCTTTCCAGATGAGTGTTGGAGATCTGCATCTACGTATGGGTGTAGTCTTATTACTTATGCATGCTATGTTTGTTGTTGTTTATCTATTTCAGCAATTGTAAGGACAAATTTTATAACTGTCCAGGCTGATCATAGGTTTGACTCTGATTGTTATGTTTTTAAATGTTTTTCGCTGGAAAGATATTGTTCAACATTATATTTTTTCCATACGTTGTGAGATTCTTCTCTATTCCGCTGTATTATTCTGTTCCGTTCTTGTTTCTTTTATTTCATCCTTAATGAGTCAGTTTTCCGCCTCTTGGGAATTCATGACTGAGGAATATCAGTGCTGGTTTTCGGGGTGCGAAAAATTAGGTCGTTACAGTATGGGACATCATTATGTTATTTCTTTGATTATTATTTGTAAGTAAGCATCAATAAAACGAGGATTATACTCATGTGTATACATGATACTAGTGGAGGAGTATAATATTGTTAGATGTTGTCTTATGAAAGTCGTTTATCGGACTATGTTAGATATATATTTAACTATAGGTTATGACTGTTATATGATCGTTCATAGTATCCAACTCTCTTTATTTTTTTAGAGTGAACCATATTAGATAGTATCCACCTTGGCGGCCAAATTCTAGGGTCGCGCCTCGGATCCGCGACACCGTTATTGTGTGTCCCTTCGATGAGTATTACGGGTCCTTTCGATGAGTATTATGCTATATCCCTTCGATGCACATCACATTATTGGTAGTAGTGGATGGGTGTAGTCAATAGCCCTTTTTGTCGCGTAGGACAACAGTCTGTTACCTATAGGGGTAAAGTAGGGTCGTGACCGGGGCTACGCATAGACGAGCCACTGGTGGATGGGGTCATGATGTCAATCGAGGTAACTAAAGACTGTAGGTTGGTACTCTACGGTAGGCGAGTAGACCTCAGTTCATGGAGTAGGCTTGTGGTAAGTGGCAATCAGTCTCCCTATCTGGTTTAGAATATATGAGTGTAGTAGATTGGCATATACCCTGAAGACTAAAGGAATAGACGGTAATTCTACGGTAGACCAGTAGACTTGTGTTTCTGAAGCAGGCTTACCGTAGGTGGATGTCTATCTCCTGTTAGATTCATGGTACATATGTGTGTGTAGTGGATTAACATAATAATGAGTTGACTAGACTAGAGATCATTGAGTCTGGAGTGCATTTAGTCCCTGTATATTCGTACTATTTGATGATTTGGTATTTTGAGATAGCCTTACCATATTGTTGGTGTTTTGGTTTGTGAATGATTCATATTTATGGTTTGTGTGATATTGGATATGGTTTGGATGATCTAATAGGCTATCTCACATTATATGTATTAATTTGATGATGATTTCTTAATATGGATGATTCACCTATTTGATGTCAATTTCATGACTTTGATTGGTATTATTTGTATGAGTGATGATATTTTATTATATGATTTGTAGTGGTTGTTAACTTGAGATATTTGAATTTGTTAATATCATTGTTAACATTATTATACCTTTCATCGATTTTATCTATTTCATATATATCACCCATCATTATAGTTATAGTCTGACCGGTGTGTTATTTATAATATTCAGGTCAGTCCGAGACATTTCAGATACATGGACAACTTGACCGACTTGTGTTTTAGTGGGCTTAGTACACACACGCATATATATATATATATATATATATATATATATATATATATATATATATATATATATTACGACATTGATTCATCGTATATTTTGATGTTCAGATATGTATTGATTATTTATTATAATAGTTGAGATAGTTGACATTTATGAAGAGTTGTACTCTTATTGTATTATTGTATCATATGTATGTATGTATGTATGTATGTATGTATGTATGTATGTATGTATACATATATTATGTTTCACTGCGATTGACACTGTGTTCTATGTTGTTATATATATTATGTATTGTTCTATCCTGGAGGCGCATATGTCTATTGCTTTTTACTGATACTGTGTACGATAGGTAAATTGTATATTTGATGTTTTAATACATACCAGTTTTAGTCCAAGGGAATATTTACTTGTGTACTCCATATAGCCTTATTCTTCGTATTATCTAATAGTATTACTCTGCAATACTCTTGGGGTGTTATAGTTGGTATTGGAGTAGGTTTAGAAAAATACATCGTATATAAGAGATACGAGTCTTGACCTTAGATGAGACTTAGAGTCTCTGTCCCCTCAGGTGTGTTGGTGGTAATCCTATATTAAAGAGATGATAGGAGTATATGACGATGGCTGGGATAATCATCAGAGGGCGTATTTGTTATGTTCCGTGATTATATATAAGTGTATTTCATTACTCAATCATTTTTATGTATTCGCCGTGGAATAATTTTTTTGAGGAATGTATTGAAATAAGGGTTGTTAACTAGATTAGTAGAGTCAGCATTAATAAAGATGAATAAACCTTTGTGTGGTTTGAATATGAATGGAGTGATCCAATTGTGATCAGAGTTGCGCAATGGAAACTGATAGATAATTTTCCGCTGAAGTCGTTTGTTTGTTTATTTGTAAATGCGTGTATTGTTGTGAAATGTTTGTTTGATTTTATCAATGAATACATATATAGATTTTGAAATAAATATTTATTTCAAACAGGAAAATAATTTGAAAATAATATGAATTAGATTTTATAAAATGATTAAAAATATTTTAATGGTTAATTTTAATGTCAATTTGTCCGTCAAGCGTTTCAAGAATTCTAGTCCATGCGTCTGACCAACGTTATCGATATGAGTTCCTTAACACTAAAACGAGACATTTTGACACAGTTGTTTGAAAATAATGAAATATTTTGAAAAAGAAAACTAATATTTTGAAAATTTTACTTCTAGTAATGTCGAGATTTAAAAAAGGGGAAATGCGTGCATGGTTTGGTCCAAAGAGGCATTTGGTGATTTTAGGAGGAAAAAAAAAAGCAAGCCTATCTTTTTTCTAGATACAAAAAATAGGTGCACTGTGATCTAATATGAATTGGACATCATATTTGATTTGTTCAGTGGTCACCAGACACTTTTATTTGCAAGACATGATGTTGTATTGTAACTTTTAAAAAGTCTGGTAGCTGCTGTTAACATGATTAAACCAAGAAAGGCATTTGGAACTTGTTAAACAAATAGTTTATACAGCGGATCAACATTTGAGAAGTCTGGACTCGTTAACGAAACCAGCACACTATATACTGAATCAATATTTAAAGAGTTTGAAGTCCCCTTTAGAAATGTTAGAAACCAAATTAGTTTCTATGTAGTATGGGTAGTTATGAATAACAAGTAGGTATATTAATGCCAATGGACTTGTATCAGAAGCCTCCTAATTTTGATGTGTTACATAATTTAGTCTTATACTGATTCCAATGAAATTTGCTAACTTACCAGTTTTAATGTACTATAATTTTGTCTATTTGGTTTTCTTTTAGGCTATGACTTTGTATGTGTAATTCTAATATTGTTTGTATAGTTCCACTGTATACTTTATCATAGGAAACGCGAGAAAGAAGACTTTCATCAGTTACCGTTTTGTTGGTTTACTAGAGTTATATTCACTAAGGTCTTAGTAATTTTATAAACTTCATGTGATTCCGTTCAAATATGAAAGCATGGAATAAGTTTTAGGATCCAGAATCAATTTTAAACGATTTCATAAAATAAAGGGCTATCAAAATTAAATAAAATAAAATCTGGCCTGGGGCAGCGTGCTTGTATCTGTTGCTAACCAAATAAATAATTAATTAATTAAATGAACAGTGATATAAATTTGGGAATTTCATTTTAAGTGCTGTAAAGGAATAATCATAACTTTTGATTTTTAAAATCCGATTTCAATGAATTATTTTTAAGATGTTTTAATGTGAAGCAACTTTCATTTTGGTCGCTACTTGAAATTTTGACGTTTAAAGGTATTTAAACATGTTTAAAAGTGATTTAATACTTCTAGCTTGGATTTGGATGTTCATTAATATGCGCTGTATTCGATTGACCATAACTTACGTATGCTTTTTCGATTTCGACGATTTTGCCCATTTCAGAATGCTTAGAGCTTAAGCTACAACTTTTATTTCTAAGTGTTCTGCAAAAGTTTAAAGTTTTCTAGGCTAAAAACATGAATTACATTTCTGGGCCTGTGCTCACTTTTAAAATCTGTTATATTTGTGTGCAGAGTTTCTTCCATGTCTTGAGTTGTATTTCACATTTTTGCAACCCGAAAGATGTTTCGAAAAGTTAAAACGTTATGTGATAAATCACACATTGAAACCATAACTTAATTTAGTAGTTTTGACCATTAAAATTTGGATAGAAAGTGGTAAAAATTAAAAGTGATGATGTTTACATATATAACCACATACATACTATATTTCTTCATATCTCGTTTATTGTTGAAATTTAGATTAGTATAGGTACATGAAGGGGTTAAGAGTTGGATTTTGGTGCATACTTGCATTTTCTTGCATGAAAGGAAATAAGCTTGCTTAAAAATTGCAAAACAAGGTATGTGTTTATTTAAGAGTTATGTATAGGTTATGGAATGTGTCGTATATCAAATTTTGGTTATACGTTGTTTCTGACCATGTTTTGTCGATATATATGTATTTTAACATATTGTGATGGAGTCTGTCGAAATTTTCTAAAAAAATAGATACTTGGAAAATTTTATTGTATGTGAAAAATACAAAGTGGTGAATTCAAATCTATTTAAATTGTAACATACTATAAGAGAATTGAAAGACCACATAGAGGATTGAGTTATTGAGTTTGATAGAAGTTTGTAGATGTTATATGTCTAGTGTAATAAAACAGATAGCACGCTACAATAAACTCGTCGCACAAGTTTATTAATTAGAATTCCGCTACGCTGGAATTCTGTATTAGATAAATGTAACAATAAGTTACGTTGTAAATAAATTACAACAACAACGTTATACTATTGTAAGAAATAGTATAACTTATAAACGGGAAAGATTACCGTGAATCTAACCAGTATATAAAGGAAATTCCGTCTGAGGCTTGTCGTAACAATTTCCTTAAGAATTTTATTTCAAAACTCTCCCAAGATACAACAGACGTAATCTGCACGAGATTGTAATGAGTATGTCAACTCTGTGATATATATATATATGGAATATAGAGCAGTGGAGCAAAGAAGCAGAAGAAATTAGATTGGAATAGGATAAGAATGTGATCAGTATTCTCTCCTATTTATAATTTCGTCCGTATCCTTCGAACAGTCGCGTCTGCTTGACGGGTCGCACCCGTTGCCTTTTGGTCGCTGCTGTTCGTTAACGGGTCGCACCCGCCCGTCCAACGGTACTGTTTCGTACCTGCTCGCACTGTTTCGCCCACGCCTGTTCAGTCGGGTCGCACCCGCTTGCGTCGGCGTCCGCTTCAATCAGCTCGCTCGCACCTGTTTGCTTCCAACGGGTCGCACCCGTTTACTGTTCGCGTCCGTTCGTGAACAGTCGCATCTGCTCAGGCAAAAAACCCTGCGTCTGTTCACCCGCCCGCTTCTCTTTAAATTCCAGGCCCAGCCCAGTTTCAGACGAAGCCCAAAACCGTTAAACAATGGCCTAGTAAAAAGAATGGTCATTTTAGACCCGTACCCGAACCCGAACCCGAGCCCGGCCCGGTTCGGTCGGACGGACGGAGGCGGCGCCGCGCGCGCGCGTGTGTGTGGTGGTGATGCATGATCTCCCTCCTCACAACGAAGCATACATTTGGGAGCCCCAGGCCCCCAACCTCCTCATGAGAAAGCTATATTTAAACCAATATAGCTCTCACAATCTTGAGATGTGGGACTTGTATCTTTCATTCACTTTGCTCTTTAGGAATTCCAACTATCCCCCACATGAATGATAATATACATATCCCCCACACAAAGCGAAATATCACAGAGTACATATGGAATAATGCTTTATCGTGGATAAGTAGATATTTCACTTTGAACTTTCCCTAGTTAAAACTTATCGGATCTACTTGGCTAATCGGTGAATTATTTCATCTTGAACCGTCGGCCTTTATTGTATATCCAGACAATAAGCTTTACGAAGCATTGATTCCCTTCTCATCCAATCTCTTGGTTGTGTTCATTTTGGTCCTGAACAGTTTTTGGTTCTGCGAGTGTTTTTAGAGAATAAAAGCCTTTTAATATTCTCATAGAGCCGACCCAGCTCACACTAACATAGGTGATCGCAACCATTAAGAGTATCCTACCTATACCCCACTTGTTATTTCCAAGATATGGTCATCATTAAAAAACATAGTTTTAACCTTTAAAACTTCTGTAGGCATGCATTATATTTTTCACCATAGGAATGGAGTAGGACCAAGTCCAGACAAATGCATTACTTCTTGAGTTACTCATAACTGGTTTGCCTATTGATCCTAGTCCGTGGGATCTCCAGTCGCTAGGATAGGTTTCCGTATAAGGTAACTCTTGTTGGTTTAGGCTTTTTTAAACCCATTCCCCTCGATGCGCAGTCAATTTTCTCTCTTGATAAACCTTTAGTAAATGGATCCGCTAGGTTATCATTTGTTCTCACATAATCTATGGAAATAGTTCCATTTGAGAGTAACTGCCTAACTGTATTATGGCGTCGACGAATATGTCGTGACTTTCCATTATACACAAAGTTTTGCGCTCTGCTTAGCGCTGTTTGGTTATCACAGTGTATGCATATGGCCGGTACAGGTTTAGGCCAAAACGGAATATCTTCTAAAAAGTGACGAAGCCATTCTGCTTCTTCGCCTGCTTTATCTAATGCAATGAACTCTGATTCCATAGTGGATCGAGCTATGCATGTTTGTTTAGTAGATTTCCATGACACCGCTGCCCCTGCTAGGGTAAAGACATAACCACTCGTTGATTTTGATTCCTCTGAATCTGCAATCCAGTTTGCATCACTATATCCTTCTAAGACGGCAGGATATTTTCCATAATGTAAGGAATAGTTAGTGGTATTTTTTAAATATCCAAGCACTCTCATTAGTGCTTTCCAGTGTTCCTTCCCTGGATTGCTTGTATACCTGCTCAATCGACAAACTGCATAAGCTATATCTGGTCTGGTGCAATTCATCAAATACATTAAGCATCCTATTACACGAGAGTATTCCAGTTGCATTACACTCTCATCAGTGTTTTTATGCAGTACTTCCGATGGATTAAAGGGTGTATTTACTCCTTTAATTCCAAAGTTTTGAAATCTTTCAATTACTTTTTCTACATAATGTGATTGAGATAACTCAATTCCATTCGATGTTCTTATTATTTTTATTCCCAAAATAATATCTGCAACACCCAAGTCTTTCATGTCGAAATTGTTGATCAACATTTTCTTTATGGTCTCAATTACCTGAGTATTTGGACCGAATATTAGCATATCGTCCACATACAGACAAATCATCACATATGATTGCCCAACCTGTTTGTAATAAACACATTTATCACATTCATTTATACGAAAACCATTTTTCATCATGACACTATCACATTTTGCGTGCCATTGCTTTGGAGCTTGTTTTAGTCCGTATAATGATTTGACTAATCTACAGACTTTGTTTTCATTTCCTTTGGAAATAAATCCCTCAGGTTGCTCCATGTAAATCTCCTCATCGAGATTTCCATTTAAGAATGCTGTTTTTACATCCATTTGATGAATCTCTAGATTATAAATGGATGCAATTGCTATTAACATTCTTATAGAGGTTATTCGTGTAACCGGTGAATAGGTATCAAAGAAGTCTACTCCTTCTTTTTGACGATATCCTTTGGCTACTAATCTGGCTTTATACTTGTCGATAGAGCCATCTGCTTTCATTTTCTTCTTGAAAATCCATTTGCAGCCAATTGGTTTTATTCCTGGTGGAATATCAACAATTTTCCAAGTTTTATTACTTAGAATTGAATCAATCTCACTTTGGATTGCTTCTTTCCAACATGAAGATTCAGAAGATGACATTGCTTCCTTGTACGTTTGAGGTTCGTGTTCTAACATATAAGTTAAAAAATCCGAACCAAATGTTTTGGAAGTTCTTGCCCTTACGCTTCTTCTTGGTTCAACCTTCTCGCTGTCCTGATGAGTTTCATCTTCACATGTCTCATCTCTGTTATCTCTTGTCCTTTTTGGGACAGGATTTCCATCGTTTCTTTTATGTGGAAACACATCTTCAAAGAACGAGGCATCTCTTGATTCCATGATTGTATTTACATGAATATCATTTATATCAGACTTGAATACCAAAAATCTATAGGCACTACTATTTTGGGCTGGCCCAAGATAATAACACTCTACTGTTTTTGGTCCAAGTTTGACTCTCTTGGGAGGCGGAACTGGAACTTTTGCCAAGCACCCCCACACTTTGAGGTATTTAAAGCTTGGTTTGTGTCCTTTCCATATCTCATATGGAATTGTTCCCGTTTTATTGTGAGGAACTTTGTTTAATATGTGATTAGACATATTTAAGGCTTCCCCCCACAAGTTCGTCGGCAGACCAAAAGTTAAAAGCATGGCAGTAATCATGTCTTTTAACGTTCTGTTCTTCCTCTCGGCTACACCATTTTGTTGTGGTGAATATGGAGCTGTTGTTTGATGAATTATACCATTTTCGGCACAGAACTGTTCAAATGGTGATTCATATTCTCCACCTCGATCAGATCTCAATATCTTGATCTTTTTATTTAACTGATTTTCTACCTCAGCCTTGTATTTTATAAACGCGGTTATTGCTTCATCCTTACTATTTAAAATATATACATAGCAATATCGCGTATAATCGTCAATAAAAGTAATAAAATACTTTTTCCCACCTCTTGTAGGTAGTGATTTAAAATCACATAAATCTGTATGTACCAAACCTAATGGTTCGGTGCTTCTGTCAACAGATTTAAATGGTTGTTTGACCATTTTTGCTTCTACACATGTCTCACATTTGTAGTTCTTATCTACTTGGAAATTTGGAATCAATCCCAAGTTTGATAATTTCTTCATTTTTCGGAAGTTTATGTGTCCTAATCTATCGTGCCATAGTAAAATTTCGTGCTCAAGCAAGTAAGAGACTTCAATTTTATTATTAGCACAATCAGAATACATAGATTTATTGCCCGTAACGGCTACATTTGCCTTAAATAGGCCATCACATAGATATCCCCTTCCGATATACATTCCAGCTTTGGACAGAACCATCTTGTCTGACTCAAACACCATCTTGAATCCCTTCTTTGATAGGACTGCACCAGAGATGAGATTCTTGCGTATGTCTGGAACGTGAAGCACGTCATTCAATTTGACAGTTTTTCCAGAAGTGAACTTGAGGATAACTGTTCCACTTCCTTCGATCATGGAAACTGCAGAACTACCCATGTAGAGTCTTTCTTTCTGATCGAATTTCTGGTATGTTGAAAACATGGATTTTTCAGAGCAAACATGACGAGTAGCTCCTGTGTCAACCCACCATTGGTTAGGGTTCTGAATCAAATTGCATTCAGAAATAACCGCTGAAAAGTTGGACTTATCCATTTTCATGTTGTCAACTGTTAACATCTCTGTTTTAGTGTAAAACAGTAAAATTCTTAAGATGTTATATGTCTAGTGTACTAAAACAGATAGCACGCTACAATAAACTCGTCGCACAAGTTTATTAATTAGAATTCCGCTACGCTGGAATTCTGTATTAGATAAATGTAACAATAAGTTACGTTGTAAATAAATTACAACAACAACGTTATACTATTGTAAGAAATAGTATAACTTATAAACGGGAAAGATTACCGTGAATCTAACCAGTATATAAAGGAAATTCCGTCTGAGGCTTGTCGTAACAATTTCCTTAAGAATTTTATTTCAAAACTCTCCCAAGATACAACAGACGTAATCTGCACGAGATTGTAATGAGTATGTCAACTCTGTGATATATATATATATATGGAATATAGAGCAGTGGAGCAAAGAAGCAGAAGAAATTAGATTGGAATAGGATAAGAATGTGATCAGTATTCTCTCCTATTTAGAATTTCGTCCGTATCCCTTCGAACAGTCGCGTCTGCTTGACGGGTCGCACCCGTTGCCTTTTGGTCGCTGCTGTTCGTTAACGGGTCGCACCCGCCCGTCCAACGGTACTGTTTCGTACCTGCTCGCACTGTTTCGCCCGCGCCTGTTCAGTCGGGTCGCACCCGCTTGCGTCGGCGTCCGCTTCAATCGGCTCGCTCGCACCTGTTTGCTTCCAACGGGTCGCGCCCGTTTACTGTTCGCGTCCGTTCGTGAACAGTCGCATCTGCTCAGGCAAAAAACCCTGCGTCTGTTCACCCGCCCGCTTCTCTTTAAATTCCAGGCCCAGCCCAGTTTCAGACGAAGCCCAAAACCGTTAAACAATGGCCTAGTAAAAAGAATGGTCATTTTAGACCCGTACCCGAAACCGAACCCGGCCCGGTTCGGTCGGATGGACGGCGGCGGCGCGTGTGGTGGTGATGCATGATCTCCCTCCTCACAACGAAGCATACATTTGGGAGCCCCAGGCCCCCAACCTCCTCATGAGAAAGCTATATTTAAACCAATATAGCTCTCACAATTTGGAGATGTGGGACTTGTATCTTTCATTCACTTTGCTCTTTAGGAATTCCAACAGTAGATACCAAGAAAATCAGGGTACGAGTTGTATAAAACGACTCCTCATAAGATTTTACGAGGACACCATTTTGTTAAGAGGGGTCTGTAACAACCCTGCTTTCTACATCATAAATTATATAAATTTAAATTAAAATAGTGAAAATAAACATGTATTGAAGTAAATAAAATTGGATAATTAATGAAATATAAATTTGTAGGATGAAGCATATATGGATTGATATTGAACTGAAACTTATTTCACAGATTAGAATTCAAATTTACATGTGAAGGATGTCAATTAAAACGCAAATCGAACAAAAATGAGGGCCAAAGCCCAAATCCATACATTGATTTTAAGAACTATTTTCTTTGCCTGTGAAAATGCCATAACCCGAACTTTCTTTTGACTCCAGAATTTTCGAGCCCATATCCCCTATTTCATTTTTAAAATCGATCGACAATTTTAAAAAATAATAATAAAAGAAAAGAAACGCACGTAGGCTCAAGCGACGCGAGGTGAGAGGAGTGGCTTCGTGGAGCAGCAGGCGCTTTCCGGTAACATGAATAAACACGACTTGTTGTCGCCGCTGGTAATCGTGTTTAATGGCGAAGTGAGGTTGGAGCGTGGCGACCGTTGATAGCAGGTGGCTGTGTCGTTCGATAGGGGGTTGCGACCTGGTGCTGATCGAGGCATGTCGAGTTGTAGTTAGTGAGTGACATGGTGGTTGGAAATGGACATTTGATGTTGAATGCTGGCTGCAATTGGAGCTGGTTGGAGTGGTGCAGCGGTTTGTAGCAATAGCTGTTGGTATTGATGTGGGTGTTGTGGATGTCGTTGCTAGCAAGGCGTTACTGATGTAGAGATGATTTGGGATGAAAAACGAGCTGGGTATGTAAGCAACGAATGTGTGGCTGGATTATGTGCTGGCGGTTTTGACAGTGGCGATTCATGTTTGCATGCAAATGTACGTCATCGTGATGGTGGTTGTAAATCGAAATTTTAGCTAGCAATCGTCTAAGATGAGTTTTTCTTTAATCTCACAGCTATACCTATATTGCCTTAAGCGCGCGCGCACACACACACACACACACACACATATATATATATATATATATATATATATATATACATACATACATACATATATATATATATTATATAATGGAAATTAGCCACAAATGCCTCTTTGGCAAGTTGAATTAGTTTCTATAACACACAACTAAAATAATTACTTTCAAGGACAAAACACAAAATAATTGGTTTTTAGGGTCTAAAAATCTATGAAATTATATATGTGTGTGTATTATCCTGATTGATGATTGAATTGCACGATTGAGTTGTTTGGTTGAAATTTGTTTGTTGTTGTCGTGGATTAGTGATTAATTGAATTGATACTTTGGTATGCTGAATTGATCGTGCGGAAATGGATATGATTATGAGTTGATTGGGGAGATTTTTGTGTTAGTTGGATCTATTGATTTACAAACGGAGCTTTATCCGATTGTGAATTGTATTAGATGATTATTTATATGTTAATCGATAAACATTTTTACTAAATTTTTACTTAATTTACCTTTTTTAAAGTTTACAAATATATTTTGATTATAAACATAAATATAGTTTTCTATTGGTTATAAAACTCTATTTCAAAACGATATTGTAATCCATTATAAGTTTTGGAATTATTTTAATGAAAAATATAATATATTGATATTTATATAATATAATATGAAATCAATAATATTATTTCTAAGTGACATATATACTAGATTATTGATATATTAAATGTTTTGGATAGTATCATATTACTTAGTAATGGTATTTGATTATACAAAATTATAAAACAACCTTTATATGTAATTTTCAGCTTATAAACTATTTTGGGGAATTTAAATTGAGTTTTGTAATGTTATTAGTAAAAATTTAATAATTGATTAACTTTAAGTAAAATTGAGAAATTAGTTATTTATTGTGAATATTAAGTTATATCTAAGTTTAGATGATATCTTGTTTACTTTTGGAATATGTATTTATTGCCCATCTCTTAATATTTATTTTGTTATATAAATTATATATTGTGAATGGTTTATTATTAACAATTGAATGTTTATTTATATTTTTCTGAATACTCTATTTTTCAATTAATCGGTTTCTTGATCATTCTTTTCTTATTTATTGGATAAGGATTATATGAGTGATTCACATTGATATTGATTTGTGTTATATTTTAAAAGGATATGATGATGACATCCTTCTATTTGATTTGAAAGATTTCATTTTATGTGATGAGAAATTTGAATAAACGGATTAGTGATACCGTCTGGTATGCGACTTTCGGCAATACTTTTTCAGTTATTTATCGGATTTTTCATATAGAGATATTCAGTGTGGATCGAGTATAGTTTATAAACATTGAATAATTATGATTCTATTTTACTGTTCTATCTGGTATTTGTTTTATTATATTTTACTGTTTACTGTGAGTTCGCTCCCTGGTATACTTATGATTATTATAGGTTACCAAAACCAACTATCCGTACTCTAATGGACTAAGTTTCGAATTTAGATGAAATTCAGACTCATTAAGGTGCGGGTTGTTACAATACACAAACTCATGTACATTTGAATGTTAATAAATAATAATAGTCAATAATAATAAATGTGTATAATATTAATAAATAATATAAATTAATTTAGACTATAATAAATGGTATTTTATTTGAATCATAATTAATGACATTAATTGGGTGAATATAAACGGTGCCTTCTTTAGAGAAAAAGGAAAAGAATTGAATTTTAGGTATATGTAAAGATAAGTAACATATGAATAAACATATAATTTTTCCGAGCCCTAGACTTCACCTATAAATATAAAGATCCAACTCGCTTCTTCTCATTTTAAACCCTAGCCTTGTCCTATCTAATTTGATACGTACATTTCCTTTCTTCCTTCCCAAAGGAAATCTCAAATCCAAACGCTACTTTCCCCTTTCCTTTAAAAAATTATAAAACAAAATAAAAGAAAATGCAAATTAAATAAAAAGGAGAATAAGGAAGGAGAGCATCGAATTAAAGAGATACAGATCTAGAGGAGGCGGCATACGAAGAAGGTCTTCAAGGGTAGAAGGAAGGGACTTAATCTCTGAGGGGAATTTATCTTTTTTCTACATGAATCTATCCACGCTCTTATTTTATTTTTACCTAAATTAGATTTAGTTGAAGAAATATAAGTTGAATAAAATATTATATAAATAATTGAATTTGAATTTGCTTATTGATCATGGAGGTTGAAACGATACATCAAATTGAAACTGTGTTAATAATGAAATTTTTTGTGGTTGAAATGATACTCCATTTTTCAAGAATAAATATTAATTTTATTAAGTTACACCTAAAAATTTAGAATGAATAACAAAGGCATAAATTGAATTTGATATAGGTGAATAAGCTATTAATTGAAATGATTGCTCGTTGTTCGGAGTTGACTAGATTGTTGGTTGTTTGGATACGACAGCGTTATTAAGAATGCTATATAACAACATGCTATCATAGATATAGATCTTCTAACAATAAAATGAAAAACGCAGTTAAAACTCCAATATGACAACGTTTGTTTCAAGTTTTAATAGTTTTCTACCATGTTTACTAGCTTGCTGTTAAAATTTTTTGCATTTGTGTTTTAATAGTAATCAGTAAATGCCGCTGTTAATTTTTCACCGCGATTAAAGTTTGCAGTAAAAAATATTAGCATTTGTTTTCACATTTTCAACGGAAATCGATGAATGTTGATTAACTTTTAAAAGTGTTGCATTATGTTGTTGTATTATGTGCACAAATTCTTAAATCTAATAACAACAATATGTTGTCTTTTGTTATAATGATTTTTATAGTATTCATATTTTGTGGTGTTATCACAACAGTCATACGTGCATATCATTAAACTGTATTTGAATAGGTTTCACCCTGCTGGTATGCATAACATATTCGAGTCAAACTCAAAAACTATCATATAAACACATAACTATTAATCATTTTCATAAACCAAGTTTAACATGAAAATAAAAAACAAAGGCAACGTTCATAAAACAATTTTTTTTTAAATCTATAAACAAAGACAACATTCATAATCCAAGTTCACACGCCATCCATAAACAAAAACGACATCTATTGACAAGGACACAATGTCCATAAAGCAAGTTTGCACAAAATACCAATGATAAAATGCACAACTAAAAAGTTTTGCATGCTTAATATACCAAAATAGCTTTAAACAGATGAAGAGTGTGTCATTCTATACATTTTTATATCAGAAGTCTTTAATTACCTATAATGAAGAAATTTAAAAGTTACCGATCACTAAAAATTTAAAATGACATGATATTTAAAATTTAGTGATCAAATACAAATTTAAAAGTCTTTAATTGCAAAAAAAAAAACACTTATCATTTCTTATTTAATAATCAAAATCACTTTCAATGGATTGAACACCAAATTTCGGTATTTATAACTTATAAATTAAAGAAGGATAACAACTCCTATAATGACCATCTAACAACTGCAGATTTATCATGTTTAGTTTCATTATTTAGTCATAGTGTATACTTAATTTCAATATTTAACCAAGTACATATTAATCATATTTCACTTCTATTTACTCTACATGACACTAAAAATGCACATTCGAAAAAAGAAGAGGAAAAAATTGCTTATTTTTCATAATAAAAAAGACATGATCCATTTTGGCAAATATAAGCATCCAATATACTGACTAAAATATATCAATACAACTATGATTCATTTTTGATCCAACAATGAAAGAAAGAAAATGCTCTTCATGACCTTTTTCTAATATGCATGCTTGCAATGTCAACTTCAATGTCATCTTGTTATGTGTAGCGAGTGATTTGTTTAACTTTTGGACACAAGTTTTTGAAAACATATATCATTAGTGAGAACTTTTTCGGTAAGAAAAAAAATCATGTTGTAAGAAAAATATTAAATGGAGGTGTATATAAAATATAAACAAATATGTTTACATGCACTATTTATGTAAATTTAAAAGCTTTCAAACTTAAAAGGGGGTGTGTGTGTGTTTGTATGACCTCGTTTTGTTTTGACTAATATATTAAAGCGTAATTTTTTATTAACAAAACAAGAATATTGTTTCATTCTTGGTTCTATTCTGTCTTTTACCAAATTAATGAATCTAATTTTAATTTATTTCCTTATAAGGTGGTTTGTACATGCTCACAAGAGCATTAGCGTGTGTATTGGATGATATAGTACATGGAGAATCATTTCTAATGATCGATAGAGAAGAAATTGAAGAGAACTTAAAGATTTGGATTTTGACATCACTGAATGAGGTAGTAAGAGACTCATCGACCAGGGTAAAAGTTGTCAAATCATTAAGGGACCGTGATTTTAGCAGCTTGCCACCGAGGATGGATGAGCTGACTCTAGAAGCAGGTAATGTAGGCAACTTCGACATCACCTAGAAGGCCATCGTCGTCGATGCAGAATGCAACGGGATCGTAGATCTTCGCTGGTTGAACCGATTCCAATGCAAGAGAAATAAAGAATGAGTCAATATGTAAAATATAAGTATCGGATATAATAGGGTTTTAAGGGTATTTTTGGTATTCTTCTTTTCATTACAAAGTCTGTATATATACCGTGTGTTATGTAATACAAATGTAAATTGATGTAATACAATATCATTTTTCTCTCAATAAAACAAAAGAATCATTTTACTTCTAGCAATCTTTTATGGTATCAGAGCTTCAATAGACCAAACAATTAGAAGATCATCACAACCACTTCATCAGATCAGTCTCATCACCCGAAGGAAGTTGTGTTTCAGCCTCCTCAGAGTTAGCCTCATCATAAGAGACAGGCCGCATTGAATTTCTCCTCAGATCATCATCTTCATCGGATAAGGAAGTTACACTAGTTTTACCATCAAACTACGATCAAGAATTATATTCTTGATTGTTTTTAGTCAGACTCAAGACTTCTCTATATGCAAATCCTTCATTGGCTGCATACACAGTTGTGTGCCTTGCCAAGGATTACATTTCTCTTAACCCATTCTTTTCAATTTTTCAACATGGCAAGAGAAGAAGATAACAACTAAGCCACCACATCACCCACAAGAAGGAATGCTGTAATATCAAGTAAAGAATCCACCACACTGTCAATTATAAAGCACAAAAGCCAGTTAGAAACTCAACTTGATGAGAATAATTATCTACTATGGAAATATCAAACTGAAACAGAAATAAGAGGTTATGGCCTTGAAGAATACATCAATGGTACCCTTGCTATTCCACCAAAGATAATACAAGAGAGTGAAGGCAAGATAATAACCAACAAAGAATACATAAACTATCAAAGGCAAGATAGTTTATTAGCTTCTTGGCTTATATCATCAATCAGTGTGAGTCTTTTATCACAAATTGCTAGCTGCACAACATCTCAAGAAATATAAGCAATAATTGGACAAATCTTTAATTTACAATCAGCAGCAGGAATTATGCATCAAATGTTAAAAGCAGAAATCAAGAAAGACCAACCAAAAGCAGATTTCAACAAACAGTCAAAGAGGTGGCCAAAATTACAGAGGCAAACGCAGAGGAAGGTATAATAACTCAAATAGGCTAAGATGTCAGATTTGTGAAAAATATGGACACACTGCAGTCAAATGTTATTTCAGATTTGATCAAATCTAAGGAGTAAATCAGCAAAGCAATAATAGTCAAAGAGGATTCAATCCAAATATTAATTTAGCACACTCAAATGTAGACTCAAAACATTTAGATGTCTATGCTTTCCATATATGAGACCATACAACTCATACAAATTAAGTTTCAGATCATTACCATGCACTTTCATTGGCTATGGAACAAATCAGAAAGGATACATGTGCTTAACTAGTGAGGGTTAGGTGATCATCTCAAGACATGTTGCATTCAATGAGCATGTCTTTCTATTTGCCAACGTTGACATGAAAACCACTCAAATACTCTACAATGCCAAAGCTTCTCTCCCTGTTATCCCAATTTACAATTATGAGCAACATGAAAGAACTCAAACTGATACTTAAAATAATTCAGGATTCCAACACACTGTATCCAGCGAAGGACCAGGTCAGAATACAGCTGAAAACTCAGACATTAATGTGTTCAACAATCAAGAAAATGAAGGCTTAGACCATCTTGAAGAATCATCATCCATCTCACATCAAGTCAGTGAACCAGGTATTAGTCAGGCTCAAATACCTACAAGAGAAGGTCATCATATGCTAAAAAGATCCAACATGGAATCTTTAAGCCTAAAGTCCATACCGTCGTGCTAAATCACGATGAACCAGTCAGTTATAAAGAAGCAACAAAGGACAAAAGGTGGAAATTAGCTATGGATGTAGAATATAATGCCTTGATAAGAAACAAAACATGGAGTATTGTTACAGTACCAAGGAACAAAAACATTATAGGTTGTAAATGGACATACAAGCTTAAAAGACATCCAGATGGCAGAATAGCAAAAATAAAGCAAGAGTGGTTGCAAAGGGATACTTTCAACAATGGATTTGATTTCAGTGAAGCTTTCTCTCCTGTAGTGAAACCAACAACAATCAGGGTAATTCTCACTGTGGCACGACATAACAGGTGGAAAATCAGACAACTAGATGTTAACAATGCTTTTCTAAATACTGAACTTCAGGAAGAAGTATATATGTATCAACCTCAATGTTATACTCAGGGTGACAGCAAGAAACTTATCTGCAAACTGCACATGGCAATTTATGGGCTTAAACAAGCACCCAGGGTCTGGTATGAGAAACTGAAAGCTACTCTAATTAATTTAGACAACAAGCTAACCAGGTCTGACAACTCACTCTATGTTAAACTGAGTAGCAAGTTCACAGCTTATACATTGATCCATCTAGATGACCGCATAGTTACTGGAAACAATAATGAGGAAATAAAAAGGGTCATAGATCATCTAGACAAAACATTTTCAATTAAAGACTTGGGAGATCTAAGATACTTCCTAGGAATTGAAGCTATCAAAAAATCAGAAAATAGAACTTGTATTATGCCAAAGAAAATGTATACTGGATATTCTAAACAGGGCAAAAATGTGTGAAGCCAAATCTGTGCCAACACCAATTGTAAGCAACTTACATCTATCCAAATACAGAGGGGAAGCAGTCAAAAATGAAAAATACTATAGAAGTATTGTAGGAGCTTTACAATACATAACTACTACGAGACCAGACATATCATTCAGCATCAATAAAGTATGTTAATATATGCAAAAGGCAACAGAAGATCATCGGAAAGCCGTAAAATGAATACTTCGATACTTGAAAGGCACAATAAATCAAGTAATATGCTTAAAAACATTAAGCATTCAAGGATATGCTGATGCAGACTGGGCTTCTGATTTCGATGATCGAAGATCTACAGTAGGCTATTGTATCTACTTAGGTGACAATCCAGTATCCTGGTGCTCTAAGAAGCAATCAACGGTACCTTGTTCAAATACCGAAGCAGAATACCGAAGCGTTGCAAGCACAACCGCAGAAATTATATGGCTTGAATCGCTCATCATGAGTTTGGAATTCAGCTCACAAAAAAACCGATAATCTGGTGCGAAAACTTAAGCACAATATCTCTTTCCGCTAACTCTATTCTTCAGTCACGAACGAAGCATATAGAAATAGATCCGTTCTTCGTTCGCGAACAAGTAATTAAGGGAAAACTGGATGTAAATCATTTGCCAGCAACCCATTAGAAAGCACATATTCCCATAAAACCACTCTTAAAGAGTAATTCTGTGAGATTGAAGGCAGATCTGAGGATTGAAGAAGTACGAATGTTTTAAAAGAAAGAAGGAAACCCTAGTTACATTTGACGGGGGTAAATAAAGAACGAGACAATATGTAAAATACAAGTATCGGGTATAATAGGGTTTTAAGGGTATTTTTGGTATTCTTCTTTTCAGTACAAGTATATATATATACACACACACACCGTGTTATGTAATAAAAATGTGAACTGTTATAATACAATATCATTCTTTCTCTCAATAAAACAAAAAATCGTTTTACTTCCAACACTCTTTTAAAGAGCGTCAAAAGCATTTCTGATAGCAATAGCGGAGATGAATTCCTCAATAGCGGCATACATGAGGAGTAGTTCTTATTTGGATTGGACGGCGTACATGAGGACAGAACAATTTGTGCCCCAATAGCGGCATGGAACTAGTTGCACGGAAGAATCCCTATTTGATTGCGGTTCTGGAATGCATAGTCTAGTCTACTAGGTTGCAGTGGGAAGAATTGGGCCGCCTTATTTTTGGAGGAGTAGTTATTAAGGACGCCCCATTGGGCGATGCAGGCCCACATTGATTAGAACCTAAAGCAGAAATCTACTTGAAATGCGAGCTGAAAAAATAACAGGGTCTAATGCTGGGCTAAATCGATAGGCCTGTGGAAGAATATGAGTTTGTGGGGATTTATGGTGGGCTGGATTCAGATGATTGAAACTGGGTTTCCAAGCTGTAGCAGGACAGGAAACAGATGATTCAGCATTGGAAATTACCCGCTGGGAGACAAATAAATCCGCTATATTTTGCTACTTCTATTTATTCGCCAGTGCTATCAGTTAATGTTTATGTTCTATCATAGTTGAACCATCTTCAGACATTTTAAACTGTTCTTCAACCAATTTTTTGAAAATAATGTGCATAGCTAAGCAATCACATGCATATACGAACAATTGATTGGTTTACTTAGTACAGCAAAACAGTGGCGTACTTGTTGCCAAAAGGAAGCTTAGTACTTCTGTAAAACCTAACAAAAATTCCAAAAACTACCATGACCATTTTCATCTTTGTTATCGACCCTACATTTTCTTTAATATTTTTATTTTTTGTTTCTAACAATAGTATTGATTTTTCTTGAACAAATTATTATTATGTGACTACCAAATCAAAAAAAAAAACAAAAAAGAAAAAAGAATTCGTTAAATATTTTTTTACAAATGCAAGTAGAATTTACGGATCCAAACTTGGTCTAAAAGCTTTAACACCCAGTTAAATGGGCTGGCCAATTTCAAACAGGTGGCAAACTAAAAATAAGAAATTAAAGCAATGTTCAATTACCTCATTTCACTTCAACGGGCCGTGAAATATCGGTGTCAACTGAAAATTCGCATTTTCCCCTTTGAAAAACATAATTAGTTTTGAAGGTCCCAACATGATATTTAGTTAAGCGAGCGGAACAAATATTTAAAGCCTGAAACTTGTTCTATTTAGGGGCCGAGACTATTAGTGTTGACAGGCCAGTAACAAAATCTATATTCAGATGGGCCAAAGGCGTGTAAATCATTAATAATATTAATAAGTAAACACAATTATTTCTTTCTTGTTATAATATATCATAATATGAGTGAATATGCTAAATGGTCAAGGACAGTATTGTAATTTTTCTTTATGATTTGGAGTCTATAAATATAGAGCTCATTTGTATTGTAAAGTTATCTGAGTTGAATAATAAAAGCTCTTCTCTCCTTTAATGTCTTTTGTTCTTTTTATTATATAACACGTTATCAGCACGATGGATATTTTTTCAAACCGATTTTTTTTTTAACCTAGTCAAACCGATGGATATTTTTTTTTACTACCTAATAATTAGCTTGGATCTATTCTCTAGCCATAACTCTAATATCAGCTCTATTATATATCAAATTCATCCGAAAAGGTTTAGGCATTTTTCTTATTATCAGCAAAACACAAAAGCTGCTCACCTTATATTCTTTCACAAGCAGACAAGGTATGAACCACCAATACTTGAATGATGATATATGCCTACTAGACAGTGCAACTACTCATACGATTTTGAAAAACCAGAAGTTTTTCTCTGAATTATCTGAAAAGATTTCAGCTAAAGTTTCCATCATAGCTGGATCTGCAAATATAATTGAAGGGTCCGGAAGAGCCCATATAGTATTACCAAATGGTACACATATCTTTATTCAGAATGCATTATACTCAAGCAACTCTAAAATAAATTTGCTGAGTTTCAAAGATATAAGAATGAATGGATACCATATTGAAACTATAAATGAAAACAACAAAGAATATCTTTGTATTATTTCTAGAATTGAAAGCCAGAAGCTTATCCTAGAAAAATTTGGTACAATTTCAACTGGTTTATATTTTACAAAAATTGGCATAGTTGAATCTCACTCTATAAACATGAGCCAGAAACTCACAAATACAAAAACATTGATTCTTTGGCATGATCGCTTGGGTCATCCTGGATCAACCATGATGCGTAAAATCGCTAAAAATTCGAATGGACATAATTTATCAAATCAATTGAATTTACCAAATGATTACTTATGTGCCCCATGTGCACAAGGAAAATTAATCACTCGACCTTCATCTAGTAAAATCACTTCGGAATCTCCAACATTCCTACAAAGAATTCAAGGTGATATATGTGGCCCAATCCATCCTGAATGTGGACCATTCAAATATTTTATGGTATTGATTGATGCATCAACTCGTTGGTCACATGTCTGTTTACTATCTACAAGAAATTTGGCATTCGCCAAGCTGCTTGCTCAAATAATAAAATTGAGAGCACACTTCCCTGATCATCAAATTAAATCAATTCGACTAGATAATGCTGGAGAATTTACTTCTCAAGTATTTGATGATTATTGTCTATCATTAGGAATTGAATTGAACATCCAGTAGCTAATGTTCATACTCAAAATGGTCTGGCAGAATCATTAATTAAGCGCTTGCAACTTATTGCAAGACCATTGCTTATGCAGTCAAAACTACCCGTTTCAGCTTGGGACATGCAATTTTGCATGCATCGAAATTGGTTAAAATTAGACCAACAGCTTATCACCAGTTTTCACCATCACAGCTATTAACTGGATCTCAACCAAATATTTCACATTTACGAAAATTTGGTTGTGCTGTGCATATACCTATTAACCCCCCACTTCGTACTAAAATGGGTCCTCAACGACGGTTGAGAATTTATGTGGGATTTGATTCCCCATCGATAATTCGTTATCTTGAACCTCTTACAGGTGATGTCTTCACTGTAAGATTTTCAGACTGTAAATTTGATGAGACTATCTTCCCGCCGTTAGGGGGAGGAAAGACCGTTCCAGTAGAACGGCGTGAAATATCATGGAATAATCCATCTATGTCTTATTTGGATCCACGTACCAAACAATGCCAATATGAGGTACAAAGAATCTTGCATATTCAAAATATTGCAAATCAACTGCCAGATGCATTTAGTGACACTGCAAAAATAACTAAATCTCACATTCCAGCAGCAAATGCACCAGCAAAAATCGATGTCCCTGAAGGATCAAAAGTAAATATAGCAGCAAATAAATCTAAAGCGAGACAAAAACGCGGAAGACCAATTGGTTCAAAAGACTTGGCGCCTAGAAAAAGAAAGTCAAATGAAAAATCATCAATTATGGAACCTTCTGAAAAGGTTATAAATGATCAAAAGGATCACTTAAATGAAAATCTCAATTCTCCTAGAAGTGCGAAAGGAACTATTATCCCAGAAGAGATAAAAGAAGCTTCCAACGATAAAATGGTACCTAATAATAATGAGATCTCAATATTTTATACAAACTATGGAGAAATATGGGATCGAAATAAAATAATAATTGATGATGTATTCTCATTCGCAGTAGCTACTGAAATAATTGAAAGTCATGACCATAATGAAAATAATGATAATGACGATAATGAACCAAATAGCATAAATGAATGTCGAAAAAGACAAGATTGGCCAAAAGTGGAAAGATGCTATCTAAGTGGAATTAGATTCACTTCAAAAACATGGTGTATTTGGACCAACAGAGAAAACACCAGAAAATGTTAAACCAGTAGGTTATAAATGGGTATTCGTTAGAAAACGAAATGATAAAAATGAAGTCGTAAGATACAAGACACGACTTGTCGCACAAGGTTTCCTGCAGAGACCAGGCTTTGACTTTAAGGAAACTTACTCCCCTGTTATGGATGTCATAACATTTCGATACTTAATAAGCCTTGTAGTTTCTGAAAAACTCGATATAAGGTTAACGGATGTTGTGACAGCTTATCTTTACGGTGAATTAGATACCAATATTTACATGAAAATTCCAGATGAATATAAATTGCCTGAAGCAAAATCAAAGTCTATGTACTCATTAAAACTAAGACGATCACTATATGGCTTGAAACAATCTGGAAGGATGTAGTATAACCGTCTTAGTAAATATTTGGTAAAAGAAGGATACGAAAACAATCTCATTTGTCCATGTGTCTTTATAAAGAAATCGGTAAAGGGATTTGCTATCTTAGCAGTTTATGTTGATGATATAAATTTGATTGGAACTCCAGAAGAGATTGATGAAACAATAAATTATTTAAAGAAAGAATTTGAAATGAAAGATCTTGGCAAAACTAAATATTGCCTCGGTCTACAAATCGAACATAATACCAATGGCATACTGATTCATCAATCAAACTATATTGAGGAAATTTTGAAACGTTTTCAAATGGATAAAGCATATCCACTTAGTACGCCTATGGTTGTCAGATCTTTGGATATTAAAAAGGACCCTTACTGTCCAAAAGAAGATGATGAAAATGTGCTTGGTCCAGAAATACCATATCTTGGTGCCATTGGTGCATTATTATATTTGGCCCAATGCACAAGACCAGATATTGCATTTTCAGTAAATCTTCTAGTAAGGTATAGTTCAGAACCAACAAAAAAACACTGGAATGGTATAAAACATATCATGAGATATATTCGTGGAACGACAAATTTGGGTTTGTGTTATTCTAACACAGGCAATAATCCAAATCTAGTTGGCTATGCTGATGCAGGTTATCTTTCTGACCCACATAAAGCAAGATCACAAACTGGATATGTTTTTAATAACAGCAACGCAGCAATTTCATGGCGATCTACAAAACAAACATTAATAGCAACATCATCCAATCATTCTGAAATACTAGCACTACATGAAGCAAGTAAAGAATGTATTTGGCTGAGATCACTAATTGAGCATATTCGAAAAAGCTGTCAACTCCCATCAGTAACAGAAGAGTCAACCATTATTTATGAAGACAATGCAGCTTGTATAGCTCAAATTCAAGCAAGTTACATTAAGGGTGATAGGACGAAACACATTTCTCCTAAATTTTTCTTCACACACGAACTACAGAAGGACAATAAAATAAAGGTGAAACAAATCCAGTCTCAAGAAAATCCGGCTGATCTATTCACAAAAGCACTTCCAAAATCAACATTTCAGAAGATAGTGTATAAAATTGGTATGCGTCGGATGCATTCTCAAACTAACTGAATAATGCGTTATAAATCAGGGGGAGCATTCAAATATATGCTATAATGTACTCTTTTTCCTTCACTAATATTTTTCCCACTGGGTTTTTGTTAGTAAGGTTTTAATGAGGCATTATATTGATCCAGAAGCATCAACCCCCATAATGCCATAAGATTTCAACGAGGCTATTATTATTACCAAACGCATATTCAAGGGGGAGTGTTATAATATATCATAATATGAGTGAATATGCTAAATGGTCAAGGACAGTATTGTAATTTTCTTTATGATTTGGAGTCTATAAATATGGAGCTCATTTATATTGTAAAGTTATCTGAGTTGAATAATAAAAGCTCTTCTCTCCTTTAATGTCTTTTGTTCTTTTTATTATATAACATTTCTAAATATTATTCCATGGGAAGTGATGATCAGTATTAGAGGATAAAGAGTGAGAATTTGATACGTTTGAGATAAGAATAAATGAGTACTAAGATGGTACAAGGAATAAGAGAAGTTAATAATATTCTCTTATTTGTTCTTCCACTTGTGAAAGCAAGGTCAATAACATATGCGAGCTCAATAACATATGTGAATTGTTCTATGCATCGGCAAAAATTCCATTTTGGAAATTTACTGGTTACAGCTGCTAAGTATCTATGAGAGAATTTTTCGGACTATTGAACGTTAAACGATGCCTTATAAACGATGAAGAAAAAAAACACACTAGTATAACCGCACAACGGTGCAGAAACCAACCGTTGTGTTATTTGATATGAAATATTTGTTATTTTTTTTCTTTATTAACAATTTGATGGAAAATTAAGTACATTTTAAAAAAAAACTGAAAATAATTGAAAATGTGTAAAATCAATTATAATAAGGGTTGTAAAAGTAGACCAACTTGATACTAAGGATTCGCTATCAATATACATATACCAAATTACGTAATGAATTTTCTCAAAAAGAGGGAAAAAATAATGTAATTAAGATTTAGAAGGCACAAAACTTTTGAATACTTCTATATTAGCTTATGAATATGCAATAATTGGTTCTTGGTTACAATAGTGGCAAGAGATATTTATTTATGGACTCTATTTATGAATAAGAAACTATCTAAAATGATAATGATAAACGTTGTATCAAGTTATCTCGATTTCCTTTTTTGTTTTTATCTTCTTTTTTTCTTTTTATGTTTATAAGGCTACAGTAAAATGAATTTACCAAACATATTTATGTGTGTTAAGTATCATTTATGTATACAAAATAAAACAATTTTACTATCAACTTTCCAAAAGTAACAGTGAATGTTAATATAGAATCCACATAGTCCTGCATTTACAAGTTAAAACAATCTAGCCTCAGCAAATAAGAACGCTATAAAATAAATTATCAACCTTCTTTTCTCAATAAACATTATTGACCAAGAATTAGCATCTAAACCATCTCCTACTTAACAAGGTATTTCTTAAGATAAATTGTGACGCCCCACCTCTATACCCATGCCAGCCAAGGACACTACGGGGTAATGCCGTCAACTAGCGCGGAGAATAAGGCTGTTGAGGAGCGATCATCCGTGTAATTGCTTTGTGCGAGTACCGATATGCCAGATAAAAATATAACTTGCATTTCAAGAGGGAATCCGACATACCGATGCAAACTCAAAGCTACTACACAGTGGCTATAATATCTTCGGAAACAAATATAGAATTAAGCATAACATAAATCAGTCACAGAAGTTCATATCTGAAAGGCGGAAACAGATATGAATATTACACATGAAAGTGTATATCAGAGTAGTGGTCAAACATGATCCACAATATCACAAAAGAATAATAACAAGTGCTACACAAAAGAATAAGTATACATCAATGAGTCTATATCTCAAATGTATACAACCAAAAACTACTAATCTAAGTAGTTAGCCAAAAGTCAGGATAATAATCCCAGATGAGAAGTCAAGCAGAAGCACCTGTAACATCTCGGTCTGACCCGAGTATTATTCAATAAGAAAATAATAAACGGATCAGTCTAACTATAAATATCAGATAAAATGATATAAAATAAGAGATATGACAAAAACGTATGATAACCATAAAGTCATACTATGATAAGTATGCAATTGAAAATCAACCAGAGACTAATCAATATCACAAGAATCTTCTCAAAGATCAAAAGAATGTCATACTCTATAGTTATTCACCAAGTCACAAATATCGACATCATATCGATGCCAATCATAAAAGCTGGTGGATCACAAATTCTAGAAATCATCAATAGAAATCCAAAAATCACAAAAAGGGGAGGCCTATCACAAAACAGGAGCATGAAAACTCACCAACACGTGTATCACAAACAGAACGCAATCCTATGGTCGCTAACCATAGAGCTGATGCAACGACGTAGTACAATATCGGTACGTCCGAGGAACTTGAAACTCAAATAATTCGGAACAACGACATAGTACAACGGTACGTCCGATGATCCTGATAAGCTGGTGCAACAACGTAGTACAAAGGTACGTCCGATGGACCGAACTCCATAAAAGAACATGGGTCGCTAGCCCATAAAAATTGAGTCGAAACTCAAAATAATACATAGGTCGTTAGCCTATAAAAGAAATGAGACGAAACTCAATAAAACGAGGTATCGTCCGCTACGTGGACAAAGAAACATAGCATATCGCTAGTCTAAATCACAAAATGATCATCATCGATCATCAAAAAGTGTCAATTACACTAAGCTAGTAAATATGTGAGCTTAGCTTCATGTCCCATAACCACTAGCTTAACTTAAATATTTACGAACAAATTGTAAGTTTCCACTAGAAAATTATCACAAGAGATTCAATTGAACAAGTCCAAGAATTAACCTACGAAGGAAACGCAAGCGTTTCATACCACTTGTTTTACTAAGTCGTTTAATTAGATTTCTCATACGAGTGAGGTAAAGGTTTGTTTATACTAATATATTGGAAAACGGTTTAAGAAACGAGCTTTGTAATAAAATAGTGTTGAAATCGTTTTAATGGAAGAGTTTTGATATTTACTACTAGTACAGAAAACCTTTATATTTTTAAAGTGACAAATCACAAAAATGATTGTAGAAACAATCAATCACCAAAATTCACATACGAAGACGTGAATTAATTCCAAAGAAATCGATATCAAATCCATCAAAATGGATATTTTCAAAAATCCCAAAGAAAATGTCATCAAAGTCGATAATAGATGATAACAACAAAAGAGAATCAACACGAATCGATAAAATTGGAATTTTTAAACAAAATAGGCAAGCAGGCAAAACACAGCATATTCAGACGTCTGAAACATTTGGTTCAGACGTCTGAATCTGGAAAATTAGAAGTTTTCCAGAATGTAATTCAAACGTCTGAACCTGATGTTTCACACGTCTGAAATATGTGTTTTTTGCCTATTTCCTTTCTATTTGAAATCAAGCCAATTCAGACGTTTGAAATTTTGATTCAAACGTCTGAATACTGGGGAATAAAAATTCCCAGCATAATATTCAGACGTATGAAATAAGGATTCAGACGTCTGAAACTGTGGTTCAGGGCATTCCCTGAACCTCGACCAAAAATGGCCAAATGAATATCGAAAGCGACCGGACGAGCAAATGACGACTAAGGATTTACGCCACGCGACAACTCAGCCTTAACGGCTCTTCGATACGCTTCAAATATCAATGTCCAAATATCCATAATAGGATTTTCATAGATTTTGATTTCAAAACACCAAAAATTGTAATATACACCAAATCAATGCAAACCAAAACCAATTGCACAAGAATAAGTGTTAGGAATTCATACCTAACAATCGAAGATAATTATAGACTAAGATGTGAGATAAAAATCTCACCTTTAAACCCAAAACTAATGAAGAAGAAGCTATAGAGCAAAGGCAAGGACAATCACTCTTCAATTCCAACCTAACAAGCTTGAATCTAAGCTAAAAAGAGAAACATTTCCTAAGTTAGGTTTAGGAATTTCTGAAATTGGTAAGAGAATGAGTTGGAGAAGAAGAAGATGAGGCTTACCAAAGCTTCTTCTATAAATTTGGAGCTAGAACTTGATTTGCAAATGGAAACTAGGGCTTGGAGTTTTAATTTCCCATTCCTCTCTCCATTGTTGCTAAAGCTTGAGTATTAGGAAATAGAAATGAAGTAATGAAGAGAAGAGGGGTGAAGCTAGGGTCTAATGGGCTGAAACAAAACCAAAGCCCTAAGTGAAAAAGTAGCAAAATTCCACTAACTCCAAACATATCAAAGTTTATACTCAAAAAGTTCGCAAACGTCATTTTGAACTCAATGGGGGCGATCTCGAGTCCTAATTCGACTGTTTATGAAAAGTAGCCTTTCGGACACTAATCCGACTAACGATGAATTATTTTAAATAAAATATTTAAATATTCAATCGTAAAATATGCGGATTGTTGCAGACTCCCCTTCTTAAAGAAATTGCGTCCTCGAAATCTTAAGAAATGAATGAACATAAAGTAACAACCATAAAAGCATATCAATACAAAAGAAGAAAGTTGGAATAAGAAGTTCACCTCAAAGAGCACGAGAAAGTAAGTCCGGATGTGTTCGCTCGATGAATTCTTTGGATTCCCAAGAACAATCCTTATGATTTGAGGACCATTGAACCTTCACAAGAGGAACATCTTTATTTCGAAGGCGTTTAATCTCCGAAGCAATAATACGAATAGGATGTTGCTCATAAGTTAAATTAGGCGAAACTTCAATTTCTTCCACAATACTGGACTCAAGAATAGAATCGGAATCTCAAAGGAATTTTCGTAATTGAGAAACGTGAAACACGTTATGAATTGCAGAAAATTGAGCCGGTAATAAGAGGCGATAAGCCACAGAACCAATACGTTCGGTGATTGGAAATGGACCAATATATCGGGGTGCTAACTTTCCCGATCGACTGAAACGTACAACACCCTTCATAGGTGAAACACGAACAAACACAAAATCTCCTACAGAAAATTCTAATTTCCTTCTTCGGTTATCGGCATAGGATTTTTGTTTACTTTGGGCTTCTTTCATCCCATGACGAATGAGATCAATATTTTCTGTGGAATCACGAATAAAGTCAGGACCTAAAACCAACTTCTCACCGGCCTCAAGCCAACAAGAAGGAGAACGGCATGGCCTTCCATAGAGTGCCTCGAAAGGTGTCATACCAATACTAGATTGGAAGCTATTATTATAGGAAAACTCAACAAGAGAAATATGATCTTCCCAACTTCCACCAAAATCAAGAACACATGCACGAAGAAGATCTTCAAGAGTTTGATTCACACGCTCAGTTTATCCATCGGACTAAGGGTGATAAGCGGTACTAAAATTAAGCTTCGTTCCCAAAGCTTTTTGAAGACTCTTCCAAAATCCATTAGTAAACAATGGATCACGATCGCTAACAATAGAAGTAGGAACTCCATGAAATTTAATAATTTCTTTAATAAAGAGCTTGGCCAAAAGAGGAACGGTTCGATTAGACCGAACGAGAATAAAATGGGCGGATTTAGTAAGTCTATCAACAATCACCCATAAGCTATCATGACCCGAACGAGAACGGGGAAGGCCGTCTATAAAATCCATGAAATTGGTCCCACTTTCAAATTGGAATGTCTAAAGGTTGCAACAACCCACCGGGCCTTTGATGCTCGGCCTTAACGACTTGGCAAATCATGCAACACTTAACAAAGTTAGCAATATCAGATTTCATTCCATCCCAATAATAAAGTCGCTTCATATCCGCATACATTTTACTACTACCGGGATGACTGGTAAATTTAGAACGATGAGAATCTTCTAAAATGTCTTTACGAAGGTAACTAATATTTGGCACGATAAGTCTACCAAATTTTCGAATGCCGCCACGAGAATCAATATCAAAGTCTTTCAAACCTTCAATATCAATTTTATCCCTAAAATTTTGGCCAAGAAGAGCCAATTCGGGATCTAGCTTTTGAGCTTCAAGAATGCGGTCTAAAAGAGAAGGATGAGCCTCAAGGCTACATAAAACAAGAGATAAACATAAATCGAATACACGATCTCGAATCTCACAAGTGGATAAAACCCCGAGATCATTCCATTCGGATATCATCATAGAAACAACCGCTTGTTGCTTGCGACTAAGTGCATCGGCAACACGATTTCCCTTTCTAGGAGTATAAAGAATATCAAGATCATAAGATGCAAGGAATTCGAGCCAACGTTGTTGACGCAAATTAAGTTCCTTTTGAGAAAATAGATACTTCGAAGATTTATGATCGGTGTAAAGAATAAATTTTTCTCCCAAAAGATAATGTCGCCAAATTCGAAGGGCGAAAACAATAGCCGCGAGCTCTAAATCATGAGTGGCATATCTAGTCTCGGCTGGCTTCAACTGCCTAGAAGCATAAGCAATAACACATTCTCTTTGCATAAGAACGACACCCAAACCAACGCGACTAGCATCGGTATAAGCAATAAAATCTTGGTTTCCTTCGGGAATCACAAGAATAGGAGCATCGGAAAGGAGTTCTTTTAATTTCTGAAAAGAAGCTTCACATTTGTCCGACCAAATGTATTTAACTCCCTTCTTCGTAAAACTAGTAAGAGGCATGGAAATTTTGGAAAAGACTTTTATGAAACGGCGGTAATAACGTGCCAATCCAAGAAAACTACGGATCTCCGTCACACTCTCCGGTCTCTTCCAGTTTTGAATCGCTTCAATCTTTGAAGGATCCACGGAAATTCCGAATTCGGAAATAATATGACCAAGAAACTTCACACGAGATTGCCAAAAGTGGCATTTAGAAAATTTTGCTTTCAATTGATTGCTCCTAAGAGTTTCCAACACAATCTGAAGATGCTTTTTATGCTCCTCCTCGGTTTTAGAACACACAATAATATCATCAATAAAGACGAGAACAAATCGATCGAGGAAGTCTTTGGAAACTCTATTCATAAGGTTAAAGAAATAAGCCGGAGCGTTCGTTAAACCAAATGGCATAACAAGCCATTCATAAGATCCATAACGAGTACGGAACGATGTCAAAGGAATGCTATCCTCTGCAATACGAAGCTGATGAAAACCGGTTGCTAAGTCTAGTTATGAAAAGACTCTAACACCACTAAGTTGATCGAATAGATCATCAATCCGAGGTAAAGGATATTTATTTTTGATAGTAAGATCATTAAGCTTGCGGTAGTCAACGCAAAGTCTAAGTGTACCATCGGATTTCTTCACGAAAATAGCCGAAGCTCCCCAAGTCGAGGAACTAGAGCGAATAAATTGCTTCGTCTTCAATTCTGATAATTGTTTGCGCATCTCCTCATTTTCCTTATTGGACATGCGATAAGGAGGATGAGTAATAGGTAAAGCTCCAGGAATTAGATTAATTCTGAATTCAATTGCTCGCTTAGGTGGTAATCCTAAAACGGGCTCAAATATGTCAGAAAATTCACGAACAACGTGAATAAGAGAAATAGCATCTTCCTCATCATCATTATCGTCATCATGAGGATTTAAAGAATATAAAGATGCAACCAAGTTGGAATCTGAATCTTTAAGATCAACAGAAATCTGCTTAACAGATTGAGGATGTCGGAGATGAATAGTCTGCTCAGGACATAGGATTTGAGCTTCATAGCGGTTAAGCCAATCCATTCCCAAAATCATTACAAAGCCTAAATAACGCACGACATGCAAATCGGCTCGGAAAGAAAAATCACACAAAATAATCTCGACATCTTTACAAAGCAAACTAATTGTTGTGGATCTACCCACCGGATTCGCAATTCTCAAAGAAGTCATTAAAGCAACAACACTCAAAGAAAAAGTATCAACAAGTTCCTTTGATATAAAAGAATGGGACGCACCCGTATCAAAAAGAACTCGAATAGGTTGATCACGAAATAAAATGATGCCATCAAGGATAGAATGAGAAATACCTTGATCACGAGAAGTGTTGCTAGGGGCTTGTGCAACATTTAACTTTCCCTCCTTCTTGCCTTGAAGTTTGTGACATGAAGATAAAAGATGACCCGAACTTTTGCAATAGCGACAAAAGAGAGGTTTCGGACATCTATTGGCATAATGGTCTTTAGAACCACAATTGTAGCATTGCCCACTACTAGGGGCAGAAGTCTTTGCTATTGGATCATAGGTTTTGATTACTGACAAGACACAACAATCCACGAATCTACGACTACGATAACATCCAGACTCATCGACTCAATATATAGTTTGTATAGTTATATATATTTTAACAAGAGTCATCAAATATGTATATAGAGTCTAGTTTAGTGCTTTGTTAAAATCTTTCCTCAAGAATCATCATTCACATTCAAATAAACTCGCATGCATATTTTAATCAAAATCAAGTTTTAAAAAAAAATGTATGGAGCGGGGCTCGAACCCAGGTCACTAGTTTGGAAGGCAAGTACTCTAACCAAATGAGCTACTGCTATTTTATACTTGAAAAAAATGATCTGTGCACATAACATCAGGTCGGTCGACCGGCCAGAATTTTCGGCTGACGGAACCTATTGTTAGTGCACAGATATACTCTGTTTTCTGCACAATTTTAAACTCAGCTGACCGGCCAGAATTTTCAGTCAACCGACCTGAACATAACGGCTAGTTTTCTGAAGAGTTGCGATTATTCATGAAGAGGAATGTCCCTCAATTCAAGAGATACGGACACAACTTTTGATTGAAACTCTTCATGATAGATTATAACTATTCTACAACTATATAAACATATTCAAATCACTTCTACTAGGATCGATTCTGGTTTATATTTCTGAAATCTATTCTCTATTTATTTCTGCAAATAAAAGCATTCATTCTAATTCAATATCTCTAGAATCTCTGAATTAATTTATATACTTCGATTCTACGAGATTATCTTCCTTCTAAATCTTCACATACACTACATATTCTTGAAGATTTGATTATAGGAAAATTGTACTATCAAAAGACAGTCCGTGTTATTCAGAACACACTCGTCAACAAATTATTTGTATTAAGTTGAAGTCCTCTTCGACTGTTGAGGCAGAAAAATTCCTGTTCGGCTGCTCAGGTGTGGTATACCTATTCCTCCGGGTTAAGTGAGGGGTTTAGTCTAAATCCAGAGGATATTCTGGAACTGGACGTAGAACGGGAAGTTCGAACCGGTATAAAAATTCCTGGTGTGCTTACTTTAATTCTTATTTTACTGCTATTATCAGTTTCCGCATTTATATATTATATTACACGATCCTTAGTACTGCACGTACACTTTCATTTTCCACCGGAGTTGCTTACTTCCCTTTCTTATTAGGATAAAGACCTTTGAATTTAATAGGCATTTTCTTGTTGTTGTTGAATTTTGGTTTGGCACCCATGACTTCAACATCACTTTCTTTATCTGCCTCTTCAAGTCGAAGAGCGATATCAACGAGTTGATCAAAAGAAACTTCTAATTTTAGAAGTAATGGCTTCTTGAGATTTTTGTTCAAGCCATAAACAAATCTTTGGTTCTTCTTCAATGGGGTGTTTATATATTCGACTCCGTATTTAGAAAGTGACTCGAATGATGCGATATAGTCTGCCACGGAGGATTCACCTTGAACAAGGTCAATGAAACGACGAGCCAATGTCACCTTTTCAGCTTCTGGCTTAAATTTTAACTCGAATCTTTTCCGGTATTTCTCCCAAGTAAGATCCGCTTCAATAATTTCAAAAATAAGAAGCTCATACCAATCTAATGCTCTTTCTTGGAGCATACATGAAGCCACGTGGACACGGTGAAGATCAATTAGATTCATGTGAGTAAAGATGCGATCGCATGCTTTGAGCCAAGCTTGGACCTGAATGACGCTTTCGGAACCCTTAAATGGCTTCCCACCCAAGTTGGTATAGTCACTGCATAAACGTGCAAATCCGTACTTAGGGTGAGTAGGCCCTGGATTGGGTCCGGTAGCCTGAGCATTCTTCACGAGATCTAAAAGCTGTTGGGCAGACATAAATACTCCATCCTAGGGAGTAGCACTAGATTGACCGACGCTGGGACGGCCAGGTCTAACCATTTCTCTTCTTTAAGAAAAAAAGAATAAAAAGGTTATTCACAAAATGAATATCAAACAATAATGATTGATAAAACAAGGTATCACAAAAGAAAATAGGATAGAACGGTTTGAAGACCCGAATAAAATCCTAAGGCACGACTCCTAAGATGGATTTAGGACGATGATCCTTGCTAGATTATTCTACATTGTTCCGAAGTTTGGCTCTGATACCAAGCTGTGATGCCCCACCTCTATACCCACGCTAGCCAAGGACACTACGGGGTAATGCCATCAACTAGCGCGGAGAATAAGGCTGTTGAGGAGCGACCATCCGTGTAATTGCTTTGTGCGAGTACCGATATGCCAGATAAAAATATAACTTGCATTTCAAGAGGGAATCCGACATGCCGATGCAAACTCAAAGCTACTACACAGTGGCTATAATATCTTCGGAAACAAATATAGAATTTAGCAAACATAAATCAGTCATAGAAGTTAATATCTCAAAGGCGGAAACAGATATGAATATTACACATCAAAGTGTATATCAGAGTAGTGGTCAAACATGATCCACAATATCACGAAAGAATAATTACAAGTGCCACACAAAAGAATAAGTATACATCAATGAGTCTATATCTCAAATGTATACAACCAAAAACTACTAATCTAAGTAGTTAGCCAAAAGTTAGGATAATAATCACAGATGAGAAGTCAAGCAGAAGCACCTGTAACACCTCGGTCTGACCCGAGTATTATTTAATA
Organism: Allium cepa; assembly: GCA_030765085.1. NCBI lineage: Eukaryota > Viridiplantae > Streptophyta > Magnoliopsida > Asparagales > Amaryllidaceae > Allium > Allium cepa. The sequence continues at coordinate 393,952,001 of CM060938.1, read as the reverse complement.
AGAAAATAATGAACGGATCAGTCTAACTATAAATATCAGATAAAATGATATAAAATAAGAGATATGACAAAAACGTATGATAACCATAAAGCCATACTATGATAAGTATGCAATTGAAAATCAACCAGAGATTAATCAATATCACAAGAATCTTCTTAAAGATCAAAAGAATGTCATACTCTTTAGTTTTATTCACCAAGTCACGAATATCGACATCATATCGATGCCAATCATAAAAGCAGGTGAATCACAAATTCTAGAAATCATCAATAGAAATCCAGAAATCACAAAAAGGGGGAGGCCTATCACAAAACGGGAGCATGAAAGCTCACCAACATGTGTATCACAAACGGGACGCTATCCCATGGTCGCTAACCATAGACCCGGTGCAACGACGTAGTACAATATCGGTATGTCTGAGGAACCTGAAATTCGAATAATTCGGAACAACAACGTAGTACAACGGTACGCCCGATGATCCTGATAAGCTGGTGCAACAACGTAGTACAAAGGTACATCCGATGGACGGAACTCCATAAAAGAACATGGGTCGCTAGCCCACAAAAATTGAGTCGAAACTCCAAATAATACATAGTTTGTTAGCCTATAAAAGAAATGAGACGAAACTCAATAAAACGAGGTACCGTCCCCTACGTGGATAAAGAAACATAGCATATTGCTAGTCTAAATCACAAAATGATCATCATCGATCATCAAGAAGTGTCAATTACACTAAGCTAGTAAATATGTGAGCTTAGCTTCATGTCCCATAACCACTAGTTTAACTGAAATATTTACGAACAAATTGTAAGTTTCCACTAAAAAATTGTCACAAGAGATTCAATCGAACAAGTCCAAGAATTAACTGACGAAGTAAGCGCAAGCGTTTCATACCACTTGTTTTACTAAGTCGTTTAATTAGATTTCTCATACGATTGAGGTAAAGGTTTGTTTCTACTAATAGATTGGAGAACGGTTTAAGAAACGAGTTTTTTTATAAAATAGTGTTGAAAATGTTTTAATGGAAGAGTTTTGATATTTACTACTAGTATAGAAAATCTTTATATTTTTAAAGTGACAAATCACAAAAATGATTGTAGAAACAATCAATCACCAAAATTCACATACGAAGACGTGAATTAATTCCAAAGAAATCGATATCAAATCCATCAAAATGGATATTTCCAAAAATCCCAAAGAAAATGTCATCAAAATCGATAATAGATGATAACAACAAAAGAGAATCAACACGAATCAATAAAATTGGAATTTTTAAACAAAATAGGCAAGCAGGCAAAACACAGCATATTCAGACGTCTGAAACATTTGGTTCAGACGTCTGAATCTGGAAAATTAGAAGTTTTCAAGAATGTAATTCAGACGTCTGAATTTGAAAAATTAGAAGTTTTCCAGAACGTAATTCAGACGTCTGAACCTGATGTTTCAGACGTCTGAAATATGGGTTTTTTTTGCCTATTTCCTTTCTGTTTGAAATCAAGCCAATTCAGACGTCTGAAATTTTGATTCAGACGTCTGAATACTGGGGAATAAAAATTTCCAGTATAATATTCAGGCGTCTGAAACTGTGGTTCAGGGGATTCCCTGAACCTCGACCAAAAATGGCCAAATGAATATCGAAAGCGATCGGACGAGCAAATGACGACTAAGGATTTACGCCACGCGACAACCCAGCCTTAACGGCTCTTCGATACGCCTCAAATATCAATGTCCAAATATCAGTAATAGGATTTTCATAGATTTTGATTTCAAAACATCAAAAATTGGAATATACACCAAATCAATACAAACCAAAATCAATTGCACAAGAATAAATGTTAGGAATTCATACCTAACAATCGAAGATAATTATAGACTAAGATGTGAGATAAAAATCTCATCTTTAAACCCAAAACTAATGAAGAAGAAGCTATAGAGCAAAGCTTAAATCTAAGCTAAAAAGAGAAACATTTCCTAAGTTAGGTTTAGGAATTTCTGAAATTGGTAAGAGAATGAGTTGGAGAAGAAGAAGAGGAGGCTTATCAAAGCTTCTTCTATAAATTTGGAGCTAGAACTTGATTTGCAAATGAAAACTAGGGCTTGGAGTTTTAATTTCCCATTCCTCTCTCCATTGTTGCTAAAGCTTGAGTATTAGGAAATTGAAATGAAGTAATGAAGAGAAGAGGGGTGAAGCTAGGGTCTAATGGACTGAAACAAAATCAAAGCCCTAAGTGAAAAAGTAGCAAAATTCCACTAATTCCAAACATATCAAAGTTTATACTCAAAAAGGTCGCAAACGTCATTTTGAACTCAATGAGGACAGTCTCGAGTTCTAATTCGACTGTTTGCAAAAAGTAGCCGTTCGGACACTAATCCGACTAACGATAAATTATTTTAAATAAAATATTTAAATATTCAATCGTAAAATATGCGGGTTGTTACATAAATTAACTCTGTCTTCCATTTTAATATACAAAATCATCAAAATACACACACACAATCTAATTTTAACGGAGGCACAATTATTGAATTACTCATTCTGATAAACAAAAATAACATAGCAATTTGATTGTGCAATGATTTGCACAAAATTTATAAACAACTCTGCTCAATATAACAGCTTTTTGAACCAAAGTAATGTAAATATAACCAGGTCATTCATGCCTTTTTTTGCTTATTACTTTGCTTCTTTAACTTCTCATCATTTACAGAGTAATAATGGCGAAAAACGGAAAAGAAGTCCTTTAAACCATAGCCCTTCTCACACATCTCTGTATATCTACAGTTATAGATTGTTGAATCAAATGTCAAGTACCATATAACCATTTCACATTCAATATTTTTGAGAAATAAATTAGCCTACATGTGGAGTGCTTCGGAAGTAAATGGACACTTGACGTCAACATCCTTCGCCGCTTCGATGGCGACTCGCAAATCTTTGGCTTGAAGTGCGATCATAATCAAAATTAAATGTAAATAAATCCCATGTACAGGCTGCACAAATGTAAACATGTAAGTTTATGTAAGAGGAGAATATAAAATTAAAAATGGAGATTCGAACAGATAGACGCCCTTACCATAAGTTTAAAAGAAAACCAACCATCATAATTTTTTGAAGAAGGCACCCTAGACATCACTCCAGGAACTGGATTATAGCTCTCACTGTTAGTTATGGATGAACATTTAATGATTAAAATAATTGTTAGTATTTTTTTAATTGATCACAATTCAACACTATGTATTAACATGAAACCATCACAAAAGTTCACATAAAATAAAGCATATTCCTACTCTAACACCTAGCACTTGATGAATTGAAATTTTTTGTAAACGTGGTAGCTGCAATACCCAATTCTTGACCAAGCAAGCATGCTTACTGCCATCGCCAAATTAATACAAATTTTAGCAGCATACATACGAAAATCATGTTTCGTTAAATCCAATTCAACATGAAACCCTCTTTACTTTAGACTTTGGACAAACCAACAAAATAGAAATATTTCTTTTTTTATTTCCTGTTAATATCTTAATTTGCATAGAGATATAACTCTTACGGAGGAATGATCTTAGATTATTACTCTCTTGCATGGAGTCATATTCATCTTGACCTTACCAAATTTCTTCATCTGATTATGACTTTACGCTAGGACTGTTTTGCTGGTAACCTTGCATGAATATTTTCTAAACAAAAGACTGTACATATATAAATTTTGATACCGATAATTTAGAAATAAATAGTATATATTCATTATAACTGGAGGAAGGTGCAAGTTTTGAAAGAAATGTTGGCTTTCATTTTGCTAAACTAAAACAAAAGGCCAGGCAAAAGGTTAGAGTAAATAGGATTGAAAAAGACTTACAACACCATTTCCAGAGCCACCACAATAGATTGAGTTGTTACCCATTGCTTGAAATAAGGGATTCACTGCTTCATATGACTCTTTGGGCCCACCAACTTGTATACAACATGACACAGTTACTGGTAAATGAAACTGGATAAAGAAAGTTGTGCATAAAACAAGTTGTGCATAAAACCGACGATAATTAATTAAGTGCCTATGCTATGTAAATTAAATTTTGGGCATAAAAGAGAATTGTTGTTTCATGTACGCAGGAACATGTTTGTCTCACTCTTCATACATACCATATGAATCGAAGGTAGTTTGGAGTTTCAACTATCATACAATATGTCAACATTTGAATATATCCACATAGAGACATTTTGCCCTCCCTTTTCTAATAAGAATCCCATGTCTTTGTTAATCTACCAAATCTAAAATATAGACAAAGTTCATACCATGAACGTAAGTGTTCATGCTTCTGAGCCTGGAACACCTCCAGACACTAGAGCGTCCAACAACACTGGATTACTGATGTTGCCTATTCAGCAAAAAAACCAAAAAAAAGACATATACTTTAGTTAACTGAAAGCAATTAAATATAACGCTAACGGAAGCACCAGCAATACAAAATATATTAAATTGAAGGATTTTGTTCCTGGTCGTTTAATTGGAAGCGGATAACTAATTAAAACATAGCAGATATTTAATTAAAATAAGGAATTATGCTACATTGAGGAACGACATTAAGCTAAGGAACCATGCTACATAGAGGAAAACCTTTAGGTTCTTTAAGTATTCATGCAGAAACAATGGTAGATACATTTCTTGATGTTTGTGGATCAATAAACAACCATGGCTTGATATGACTTCGATTGTGTAGCAAGCCATATTGTTTTGTGAATACATCTATAACCTGCAATGAAAGTATTTAGTAGTTGTAAAAAATACACATTTTATTTCTAGCTTTTCTTACCATTGGATCATTAATTTACTAAACAGGAACCAAATGAAGGTACTTTACTAACTAAATCTTGCACCAAAAAAGGAATGATTAAGATAACTTACATGTGAAGGCGACGGTAACATTGTTATTATTACATCACTTGATTTGGCAACTTCAAAAGCAGTCTCCTTTGACACAATTCCCATCTTTGAAAACCTTTCTAATGTGTTGTAGTTACTACAAACCATTAAAAAATATAGCTTTATTCCCAGAGATAAATACTTTACAAAAATAAGCTGCTACTTTTATAAATACCTCTGTTATGCAAATAATGGATTTTACAAGAACAATATCTATTATTAGAGATTGGTATTTATGAAAGATATTTCATTCAATTAGATATATCAAACAATACAAGATCTGTATACAAACATCACCATATGCAATCAAAGTCGAAAATTTCATAATAAAAAGTAAGAAATCAAAAACCGGGTAGGAAAAATCACCAAATTTCCATTCATAACCTTAAAGCGGTGATTTCGATTTCCTTTTCACATATACACATACAACACTTCATTTACTGTACACCCAATTTTGTAAACAATTTGGGTGAATTTGGGTATAATCTGTACACCCAGTGATATTACAGTAGATGATTCAAAAGACACCAAACCAAAATAGATTTAAAACATATCAACCACTTAAATATATGAGATGAGACAACATGATTCAAAGGCACCATTTACTTACCAGGAACATGGGATGCAATATCCACTAATATTTCTGATAACATAACCAAATAGTATAATATAATTTACTATTAAACCGTTATGTTTAATCAGAAAATAGCCGCTATAGTTTATTTTGGTTATTTGCATTTTCTAAGCTACTTTATTCCAGTGCAACAATTTGAAGTGTAATAGGTATTATCTCTACTTATGTATGATTATGACACATGAGATATGTTTATTTGATGTAGTTTACGCGTACAGGAAATATTCTTCCCATGACGCATTGTGTCTTATGGCCACATATTTATGCTCATGTTATATTACTTGTTTGTCATTGGCACATGTCTATGGACTATCATGCTTATTAACATTAGAGCCATGACATCTTAGATCGTGTTGGAAATTGTGTTGAAAAATTCAAGTGAATTATTAAAAATGACTAAGTGTGAAGAATGGCTTTGTGAATAGTCCCACATTGTAGGACAATATGAAAGAATCAAGTATTTATACTTGATTCTTAGAGGCTAAGTTGGGCCCTTTGGGCACCCAATGATGCTCTTTTGTGAGGAGGGATGCCATGCTTGACCACCACACACGCGCGCGCGCCGACCGACCGACCCGGGCTCGGGCTCGGCCTCGGGCTTGTAGTGGTGTAACACTTATATTTTTGCTACAAATTTGTTAACTGTTTTCTGACCGGGCTGGATCAGTTACTTAAGCCCGTATGAAGAACGTTGTGCAACGTTCATTATTTTTGACCCGGTAATACTCAGATCCGTTTTTCTAGACCACGTCCCCTAATCAGTAAAACGTTCTTTTCACTACTCCGTCTTTATAACTCATACGAAGACGAAATAGACAGAACGACATTTTTCCTTATCTCTTCTTCATAAAAATCCGAGCAATATTTCGAGAGTGCAAACTGAACCGTTTCGTTCGTGCAAACGTAACGGTACCCCAATTTATTGAGAGGCTGTTTTATCCTAGAGGCGGCGGTGATTGATCCGAACTGCTTGCACCTTTGAGCAGATCGCCGAAACGTCTTCAAGAAAGTGACTCCGTCCACGGCTCAGCCGAACCTTGCCATTGTTTTCCAACAACTTGAAGACGAACCAAAACAATGGCTTCTGCTGCAGATCTAGATGCAACCGCTCCCGCTTCCTTCTTCCAGCTACCGACTGTCTCCGCTGCTCCCTTCAGATTCGAAGGCCTCCACTTCAAACGCTGGAGACAAAAGATGGAGTTCTTCCTGACCACCCGAAAAGTGGTTGCTGTGCTCACGACCAACAAACCGCAGCTACCCGATAGACCAGACGCCGAAGCAGACTCAGATCAGATGCGAGCCTGGACAGAGAAATCAAAGGAGTTGCAGAGCTGGACAGAGCAAGATTACATGTGCCGAAACTACATTCTCAACGGCCTCAGCGATGACCTGTACGACTACTACAATTCTGACAAGTCAGCCAAAGAAATCTGGGAAGCATTGCAGAAAAAGTACGATACCGAAGAGGCTGGAGCGAAGAAGTATGCAGTCAGCCGCTACCTCAAATATCAGATGACAGATGACAGGTCAGTAGAGATGCAGTCTCATGAGCTACAGAAAATTGCTCATGAGATCATCTCCGAAGGTATGAGTTTGGATGAACAGTTTCAGATTGCTGTTATTATTGATAAACTGCCCCCAGGTTGGAAAGATTTTAAGAATGTGCTTAGGCACAAGACTAAGGAATTCTCCTTAGAGAGCTTGATCACTCGCCTCCGTATTGAGGAGGAGGCTCGTAAGCAGGACCAGAAAGAGGAAGTGCTTGTCGTTGCTAACAACACTAAAAGGTCCAAGCCCGCGGTTCTGAAACCGAATCCGAAAAACTTTAAGAATCAGAACCGCAACCGCAACAAACAGAATTGGAACCCGCAAGGGAACCAAAAAGGACAGCAGAAACCAACCCAAAAGAATGACTCTGGACAGTTGTTTCTGTGCTACAACTGTGGAAAACCAGGTCATATGGCACGCAAGTGTAGGAACAGACCAGGCCCTGCACCGCAGGCTAACCTGACTGAGGAGCCTTTGACGGCTATGATTTCTGAGATTCACCTTGTTGGTGGATCAGAGGGTTGGTGGGTAGACACTGGTGCATCCCGCCATGTCTGCTATGATCGTGCTATGTTTAGTACATACACGGCTGCTGATGATCAGAAGGTGCTGTTGGGAGATTCTCACACCACTACAGTTGCAGGCATTGGAAATGTGGAAATAAAGTTTACCTCTGGAAAGACAGTTCTTCTGAAAGATGTGATGCATACTCCAGAGATGAGAAAGAATCTGGTTTCTGGTTTTCTCCTTAATAAGGCTGGTTTTACTCAAGTTATAGGGGCTGATTTGTATACTTTGACTTATAAGGGGATGTTTGTAGGGAAGGGTTATGCTTGTGAGGGTATGTTTAAACTGAATGTTGAATCTAATAAAGTAACCAGTTCTGCTTATATGTTGTGTGACTTTAATATTTGGCACTCTAGATTATGTCATGTAAATAAGCGTATAATTCATAACATGATCACATTAGATTTGATTCCTAAAATGTCACAAACTGATTTTGATAAATGTGAATTCTGTAGTCAAGCAAAAATCACTAAGAAACCTCATAAATCAGTTGATAGATTTTCTGAACCCTTAGACTTGATTCATTCTGACATATGTGAGCTAGATGGTACTTTGACTAGACATGGACACCGTTATTTTATCACTTTCATAGATGATACCTCTGATTTCACTTATGTATATCTTATGAAAAATAAAAGTGATGCATTTGATATGTTTAAATTATTTAAAACTGAAATTGAGAATCAATCTAATAAGAAAATTAAGAGACTTCGTAGTGATAGAGGAACAGAATATGAATCTAGTTCATTTCTTGATTTCTATAAATTGAATGGTATAATTCATGAGAGAACTGCACCTTATTCACCTGAAATGAACGGTAAAGCTGAAAGAAAGAATAGGACCTTTACCGAATTAGTTGTAGCTATTTTGTTAAATTCAGGTGCAGCAAAACATTGGTGGGGGGATATTTTGTTGACTGTATGCTATGTATTGAATAGAATCCCTAAATCAAAAAGTAAGACTTCACCTTTTGAAATTTTAAGAAATTATAAACCGAATGTATCTTACTTTAGAACTTGGGGATGCTTGGCATATGTTCGTATACCCGACCCTAAGAGAATAAAATTAGCAAGTAGAACATACGAATGTGTATTTATTGGCTATGCTATTAATAGCAAAGCATATAGATTTTATGACCTAAATACACATAATATAGTAGAATCTATTGATGCTGATTTTTATGAAAGTAAATTTCCTTTTAAATTGAGGAATAGTGGGGGCACGTCAAATAACACCGTGCCTATTAGAACAGAACTTAATGAATCTTCTGAAACTGAACCTAGAAGAAGTAAAAGAGCAAGAGTTGATAAAGATTTTGGCTCGGATTTTTGCACTTTTACTATAGAGGAGGATCCAACAAACCTCCAAGAAGCCTTATCTTCTTTAGATGCCGATTTTTGGCAAGAGGCTATAAATGATGAGATGGATTCGTTGGAATCCAATAAGACTTGGCACTTAGTAGATTTACCACCTGGTTGTAAGTCTATAGGTTGTAAATGGGTACTTAAAAAGAAATTAAAACCTAATGGAACAGTTGAAAAATATAAAGCCCGTTTGGTAGCTAAAGGTTTTAGGCAAAGAGAAAATATAGATTTTTTTGATACTTTTTCACCTGTAACTAGAATCACATCCATTCGAGTACTAATTTCATTAGCATCTATTCATAATTTAATTATACACCAAATGGATGTTAAAACTGCCTTTTTAAATGGTGAATTAGAAGAAGAAATTTATATGGACCAACCTGAAGGCTTTGTAATTCATGGTCAAGAACATAAAGTTTGCAAATTAGATAAATCATTATATGGTTTAAAACAAGCACCTAAACAATGGCATGAAAAATTTGATAATTTAATAATCTCAAATGGTTTTAAAATTAATGAAAGTGATAAATGCATTTATTATAAATTTGAGAATGACATTTGCACTATAATATGTTTGTATGTAGATGATCTACTAATTTTTGGATCAAATATTCATGCCATAAACACCGTTAAATCTTTGTTAAGTGCCAATTTTGATATGAAAGATCTAGGTGAAGCGAGTGTAATTCTTGGTATTAAGATTACTAGGTCCGAAAAGGGACTTTCTTTGGATCAATCTCATTATATTGAGAAGATCTTAAAGAAATACAATTACTTTGACTGTAAACCTGCATGTACACCATATGATCCTAGTGTAAAACTTTTCAAGAACACTGGTGAAGGTGTAAGACAGTCTGATTATGCGAGCATCATTGGCAGCCTTAGGTATGCCACTGATTGTACTAGACCCGACATTGCCTATGTCGTGGGATTATTATGTAGGTTTACTAGTAGACCTAGTATAGAGCATTGGCACGCTATTGAGAGGGTCATGAGATACCTAAAACGAACCATGAACCTTGGATTACATTATGAAAAGTTTCCAGCTGTTCTTGAAGGTTACACCGATGCAGACTGGAATACTTTATCTGATGACTCAAAGGCAACTAGCGGCTATATCTTTAGCATTGCTGGAGGAGCTGTTTCTTGGAAATCCAAGAAACAGACTATTTTGGCTCAGTCTACTATGGAGTCTGAGATGATAGCACTAGCTACAGCTAGTGAGGAAGCAGAGTACTTAAGAAATCTGCTAGCTGAGATTCCTTTATGGGAAAAACCGATACCAGCTGTGTTGATCCATTGCGATAGTACCGCGGCTATTGCAAAAGTTCAGAACCGTTATTACAATGGTAAGAGACGACAGATACGTCGTAAGCATAGCACCGTTAGAGAGCTACTCTCTTCAGGAGCTGTTAGAGTGGATCACATACGCAGTGATGAGAATTTGGCAGATCCTTTGACGAAAGGATTGGCCAGAGAGAAAGTCCTTATGACTTCGAGAAAAATGGGACTATTGCCCTTAGATTGTTGAGTCACGCACAATGGTAACCCGACCTAATGACTGGAGATCCCAAGAACTAGGTTCAATGGGTAAGAACAAGTTGTGAAGTGATATGAGTTGAACATGCTATTTTTTCATATACATAGAAGCATGTGTTCCTGAAGTGAATAGAGGATGAGTTAATAGAAACTCTTAATGAGATCTATACTCCATTTGGAGTGGAGTATCTACCTTCAGGAGTACTCTTGATAGACTCACCTGTGTGAATGTGGAAATTTGGCCGTTTCCTATGGAGTTTTGGGCAAAACTCCTAAAGCATTCACTAAACTGGGATAGACGTGCATGGCCATAAATGCACGGGCTTATTTGATTGCACTCTAGAAGGATTGTGTGTGGTCTGATGTCAGGAATAGAGTTCAAGACTACGTGTCACTCTAGTAAAAACTGAATCTTATTCACTATGCAAAGGTTCAAGTCTAACGACACCTTTGTTTATGCACAATCTTATGTTTTCAGAAATTGCTCGAAAATATTTTTAAAAATTCAAGTGGGGGATTGTTGGAAATTGTGTTGAAAAATTCAAGTGAATTATTAAAAATGACTAAGTGTGAAGAATGGCTTTGTGAATAGTCCCACATTGTAGGACTATATGAAAGAATCAAGTATTTATACTTGATTCTTAGAGGCTAAGTTGGGCCCTTTGGGCACCCAATGATGCTCTTTTGTGAGGAGGGAGGCCATGCTTGACCACCACACACGCGCGCGCGCCGACCGACCGACTCGACCCGACCCGACCCGACCCGGGCCGGGCCGGGCCGGGCCGGGCTCGGGCTTGTAGTGGTGTAACACTTATATTTTTGCTACAAATTTGTTAACTGTTTTCTGACCGGGCTGGATCAGTTACTTAAGCCCGTATGAAGAACGTTGTGCAACGTTCATTATTTTTGACCCGGTAATACTCAGATCCGTTTTTCTAGACCACGTCCCCTAATCAGTAAAACGTTCTTTTCACTACTCCGTCTTTATAACTCATACGAAGACGAAATAGAAAGAACGACATTTTTCCTTATCTCTTCTTCATAAAAATCCGAGCAATATTTCGAGAGTGCAAACTGAACCGTTTCGTTCGTGCAAACGTAACGGTACCCCAATTTATTGAGAGGCTGTTTTATCCTAGAGGCGGCGGTGATTGATCCGAACTGCTTGCACCTTTGAGCAGATCGCCGAAACGTCTTCAAGAAAGTGACTCCGTCCACGGCTCAGCCGAACCTTGCCATTGTTTTCCAACAACTTGAAGACGAACCAAAACAATGGCTTCTGCTGCAGATCTAGATGCAACCGCTCCCGCTTCCTTCTTCCAGCTACCGACTGTCTCCGCTGCTCCCTTCAGATTCGAAGGCCTCCACTTCAAACGCTGGAGACAAAAGATGGAGTTCTTCCTGACCACCCGAAAAGTGGTTGCTGTGCTCACGACCAACAAACCGCAGCTACCCGATAGACCAGACGCCGAAGCAGACTCAGATCAGATGCGAGCCTGGACAGAGAAATCAAAGGAGTTGCAGAGCTGGACAGAGCAAGATTACATGTGCCGAAACTACATTCTCAACGGCCTCAGCGATGACCTGTACGACTACTACAATTCTGACAAGTCAGCCAAAGAAATCTGGGAAGCATTGCAGAAAAAGTACGATACCGAAGAGGCTGGAGCGAAGAAGTATGCAGTCAGCCGCTACCTCAAATATCAGATGACAGATGACAGGTCAGTAGAGATGCAGTCTCATGAGCTACAGAAAATTGCTCATGAGATCATCTCCGAAGGTATGAGTTTGGATGAACAGTTTCAGATTGCTGTTATTATTGATAAACTGCCCCCAGGTTGGAAAGATTTTAAGAATGTGCTTAGGCACAAGACTAAGGAATTCTCCTTAGAGAGCTTGATCACTCGCCTCCGTATTGAGGAGGAGGCTCGTAAGCAGGACCAGAAAGAGGAAGTGCTTGTCGTTGCTAACAACACTAAAAGGTCCAAGCCCGCGGTTCTGAAACCGAATCCGAAAAACTTTAAGAATCAGAACCGCAACCGCAACAAACAGAATTGGAACCCGCAAGGGAACCAAAAAGGACAGCAGAAACCAACCCAAAAGAATGACTCTGGACAGTTGTTTCTGTGCTACAACTGTGGAAAACCAGGTCATATGGCACGCAAGTGTAGGAACAGACCAGGCCCTGCACCGCAGGCTAACCTGACTGAGGAGCCTTTGACGGCTATGATTTCTGAGATTCACCTTGTTGGTGGATCAGAGGGTTGGTGGGTAGACACTGGTGCATCCCGCCATGTCTGCTATGATCGTGCTATGTTTAGTACATACACGGCTGCTGATGATCAGAAGGTGCTGTTGGGAGATTCTCACACCACTACAGTTGCAGGCATTGGAAATGTGGAAATAAAGTTTACCTCTGGAAAGACAGTTCTTCTGAAAGATGTGATGCATACTCCAGAGATGAGAAAGAATCTGGTTTCTGGTTTTCTCCTTAATAAGGCTGGTTTTACTCAAGTTATAGGGGCTGATTTGTATACTTTGACTTATAAGGGGATGTTTGTAGGGAAGGGTTATGCTTGTGAGGGTATGTTTAAACTGAATGTTGAATCTAATAAAGTAACCAGTTCTGCTTATATGTTGTGTGACTTTAATATTTGGCACTCTAGATTATGTCATGTAAATAAGCGTATAATTCATAACATGATCACATTAGATTTGATTCCTAAAATGTCACAAACTGATTTTGATAAATGTGAATTCTGTAGTCAAGCAAAAATCACTAAGAAACCTCATAAATCAGTTGATAGATTTTCTGAACCCTTAGACTTGATTCATTCTGACATATGTGAGCTAGATGGTACTTTGACTAGACATGGACACCGTTATTTTATCACTTTCATAGATGATACCTCTGATTTCACTTATGTATATCTTATGAAAAATAAAAGTGATGCATTTGATATGTTTAAATTATTTAAAACTGAAATTGAGAATCAATCTAATAAGAAAATTAAGAGACTTCGTAGTGATAGAGGAACAGAATATGAATCTAGTTCATTTCTTGATTTCTATAAATTGAATGGTATAATTCATGAGAGAACTGCACCTTATTCACCTGAAATGAACGGTAAAGCTGAAAGAAAGAATAGGACCTTTACCGAATTAGTTGTAGCTATTTTGTTAAATTCAGGTGCAGCAAAACATTGGTGGGGGGATATTTTGTTGACTGTATGCTATGTATTGAATAGAATCCCTAAATCAAAAAGTAAGACTTCACCTTTTGAAATTTTAAGAAATTATAAACCGAATGTATCTTACTTTAGAACTTGGGGATGCTTGGCATATGTTCGTATACCCGACCCTAAGAGAATAAAATTAGCAAGTAGAACATACGAATGTGTATTTATTGGCTATGCTATTAATAGCAAAGCATATAGATTTTATGACCTAAATACACATAATATAGTAGAATCTATTGATGCTGATTTTTATGAAAGTAAATTTCCTTTTAAATTGAGGAATAGTGGGGGCACGTCAAATAACACCGTGCCTATTAGAACAGAACTCAATGAATCTTCTGAAACTGAACCTAGAAGAAGTAAAAGAGCAAGAGTTGATAAAGATTTTGGCTCGGATTTTTGCACTTTTACTATAGAGGAGGATCCAACAAACCTCCAAGAAGCCTTATCTTCTTTAGATGCCGATTTTTGGCAAGAGGCTATAAATGATGAGATGGATTCGTTGGAATCCAATAAGACTTGGCACTTAGTAGATTTACCACCTGGTTGTAAGTCTATAGGTTGTAAATGGGTACTTAAAAAGAAATTAAAACCTAATGGAACAGTTGAAAAATATAAAGCCCGTTTGGTAGCTAAAGGTTTTAGGCAAAGAGAAAATATAGATTTTTTTGATACTTTTTCACCTGTAACTAGAATCACATCCATTCGAGTACTAATTTCATTAGCATCTATTCATAATTTAATTATACACCAAATGGATGTTAAAACTGCCTTTTTAAATGGTTAATTAGAAGAAGAAATTTATATGGACCAACCTGAAGGCTTTGTAATTCATGGTCAAGAACATAAAGTTTGCAAATTAGATAAATCATTATATGGTTTAAAACAAGCACCTAAACAATGGCATGAAAAATTTGATAATTTAATAATCTCAAATGGTTTTAAAATTAATGAAAGTGATAAATGCATTTATTATAAATTTGAGAATGACATTTGCACTATAATATGTTTGTATGTAGATGATCTACTAATTTTTGGATCAAATATTCATGCCATAAACACTGTTAAATCTTTGTTAAGTGCCAATTTTGATATGAAAGATCTAGGTGAAGCGAGTGTAATTCTTGGTATTAAGATTACTAGGTCCGAAAAGGGACTTTCTTTGGATCAATCTCATTATATTGAGAAGATCTTAAAGAAATACAATTACTTTGACTGTAAACCTGCATGTACACCATATGATCCTAGTGTAAAACTTTTCAAGAACACTGGTGAAGGTGTAAGACAGTCTGATTATGCGAGCATCATTGGCAGCCTTAGGTATGCCACTGATTGTACTAGACCCGACATTGCCTATGTCGTGGGATTATTATGTAGGTTTACTAGTAGACCTAGTATAGAGCATTGGCACGCTATTGAGAGGGTCATGAGATACCTAAAACGAACCATGAACCTTGGATTACATTATGAAAAGTTTCCAGCTGTTCTTGAAGGTTACACCGATGCAGACTGGAATACTTTATCTGATGACTCAAAGGCAACTAGCGGCTATATCTTTAGCATTGCTGGAGGAGCTGTTTCTTGGAAATCCAAGAAACAGACTATTTTGGCTCAGTCTACTATGGAGTCTGAGATGATAGCACTAGCTACAGCTAGTGAGGAAGCAGAGTACTTAAGAAATCTGCTAGCTGAGATTCCTTTATGGGAAAAACCGATACCAGCTGTGTTGATCCATTGCGATAGTACCGCGGCTATTGCAAAAGTTCAGAACCGTTATTACAACGGTAAGAGACGACAGATACGTCGTAAGCATAGCACCGTTAGAGAGCTACTCTCTTCAGGAGCTGTTAGAGTGGATCACATACGCAGTGATGAGAATTTGGCAGATCCTTTGACGAAAGGATTGGCCAGAGAGAAAGTCCTTACGACTTCGAGAAAAATGGGACTATTGCCCTTAGATTGTTGAGTCACGCACAATGGTAACCCGACCTAATGACTGGAGATCCCAAGAACTAGGTTCAATGGGTAAGAACAAGTTGTGAAGTGATATGAGTTGAACATGCTATTTTTTCATATACATAGAAGCATGTGTTCCTGAAGTGAATAGAGGATGAGTTAATAGAAACTCTTAATGAGATCTATACTCCATTTGGAGTGGAGTATCTACCTTCAGGAGTACTCTTGATAGACTCACCTGTGTGAATGTGGAAATTTGGCCGTTTCCTATGGAGTTTTGGGCAAAACTCCTAAAGCATTCACTAAACTGGGATAGACGTGCATGGCCATAAATGCACGGGCTTATTTGATTGCACTCTAGAAGGATTGTGTGTGGTCTGATGTCAGGAATAGAGTTCAAGACTACGTGTCACTCTAGTAAAAACTGAATCTTATTCACTATGCAAAGGTTCAAGTCTAACGACACCTTTGTTTATGCACAATCTTATGTTTTCAGAAATTGCTCGAAAATATTTTTAAAAATTCAAGTGGGGGATTGTTGGAAATTGTGTTGAAAAATTCAAGTGAATTATTAAAAATGACTAAGTGTGAAGAATGGCTTTGTGAATAGTCCCACATTGTAGGACTATATGAAAGAATCAAGTATTTATACTTGATTCTTAGAGGCTAAGTTGGGCCCTTTGGGCACCCAATGATGCTCTTTTGTGAGGAGGGAGGCCATGCTTGACCACCACACACGCGCGCGCGCCGACCGACCGACTCGACCCGACCCGGGCCGGGCCGGGCCGGGCTCGGGCTTGTAGTGGTGTAACACTTATATTTTTGCTACAAATTTGTTAACTGTTTTCTGACCGGGCTGGATCAGTTACTTAAGCCCGTATGAAGAACGTTGTGCAACGTTCATTATTTTTGACCCGGTAATACTCAGATCCGTTTTTCTAGACCACGTCCCCTAATCAGTAAAACGTTCTTTTCACTACTCCGTCTTTATAACTCATACGAAGACGAAATAGACAGAACGACATTTTTCCTTATCTCTTCTTCATAAAAATCCGAGCAATATTTCGAGAGTGCAAACTGAACCGTTTCGTTCGTGCAAACGTAACGGTACCCCAATTTATTGAGAGGCTGTTTTATCCTAGAGGCGGCGGTGATTGATCCGAACTGCTTGCACCTTTGAGCAGATCGCCGAAACGTCTTCAAGAAAGTGACTCCGTCCACGGCTCAGCCGAACCTTGCCATTGTTTTCCAACAGATCGCAACATTATAGTTGTATGAAGGTGACTATTTCAGTCTGTTTTCAGCATGGACCAATTCAGAATTGCAGCAAAACTCCATTCTGGAATTTAGTTCAAAACAAGCCACTAGTCAAAATTACAGTAAACTATGAGCTATGAAACATAAGCATTCAAAAAATACATGAATGTAGAAAAGCACAAAGAATTCGAATTTGCTGTAGCATTCTCTTCAAATTTTCATCTGCAGGGGATTTGTAAAAAGAAATCAACTAATCATGAATAATATATGCATCAGGTTTGGTTTATTTTCGAATTGTTAATAAATAGTAAATAGTACAAAACTTGATCTACGTTGATAATTTCCAAGAGAGAATGCTAATAATAATGAATTCAAAAGTGGGTATAAAGGAATAAACATAACTAATAATAACTAATACATGTGATATTATCCTCAATTGCCTGTGCAATGAAACATGCAAGTAAATGAAGGCGGTCTGACAACCACCAAGTTTGGATTTATTTGTGGTCATCAGCAAGATCTGTAATTGAAATCTACAAGGCATGAAAAGAAGATTTGGATACTAATTAAAGGAAGAAGAAAAGTCATTATATTATCCATTGAAAATCAATAAAAAATAATCCATAGTTCCAGTATGTCGCTATTATCATAAATCATTTTCTGGAAAAAGTAATAAAAGTAAAGAGATTGGACCAATGCCCAAGCAACTGTACTGATGATAAACATTATCTTATGGTAAACTGAATGCCCAGGGGCAGGGCCGGCCTAGGGGGAAGCCCACCAAGCCCATGGGCTGGGCCAACCCCCCAGGCTTAGGGCAATTTTTTTTTTTTTTGCAGTACAGCAGAAATAAAAATAAAAATAGATGCAGCCCAGCCTGCTCCACTTTGCTGCTTAACTCACGTTGCTTCTTCTCATGTTCAAATTAAGGTTACCTGTCAAAAAAAACAAGCAAGCACAAGCGATCGACCGACGCCAGCCTCCAGCCTCCACTGATTGTTGCTCCTAAGCTCCAAAATTCTGACGCCAGCCTCCAGTCAGGGCAGCAGTGCTCCATCCCCCCTGCAAGTGCAGAGGTAACTAAAAGGTCAAAACTGATTTCTGAAATAAATTGGTTGCTTTAGAATTGGTATTTGCTTTCTGTCCATTGTTTCTTTCTGTCTGCAATTAATTGGTTAATTGGTGAATGCAGTAGTAAGCCTTTCTTTCTGTCCATTGTTTTAAACCAGTAATGTGCTTTTGCCTTTTGTTACCTGCTGCAATTAATAATGTGAATGACAGTTGTATAGCTAAAAGAACAAATAGGCCTTGTTTAAGATGTCCAGTTCAAGAATTCCATTGTTGTTGCTGTTATTGAGTTCAATTTTTGGGCTGAGTGAGAAATGAGCATTTTTATTAGCAGAAGAGGTATTTGAGTTTACAATTGTTGGTTAGAAGTGTACTATATTAGTGGCCAGTGGGTGAGGTTTTATTTGTTAAGGATAGATACAATTAACAAGATAATAACATACTCTTTTTTGGTTTATTAAGTATTGTTTTATCCCCTTTCTTTTCTTTTCATTTTCTACGGTAGCTGCTAATTATAATTTTTACAGTTTGATGTCAAAACCATGCTACCACATGCCTTTACAAAAGCACTGCTGTATCTCATGATTCTCATCCACATTGAGACCTGTCAATATTCAAATTTCATTTGATGTCAGTGAATTAGCCAAACAGATTGTTTAGTGTTTTTCCCTATATTAAAAGTTAATTTGTGTTAACTTGATTAACCAACTTTTGCAAACTAAATATATATTTTTAAATTAAAAGGAGTAACATAATTTAATTTAATTATGTTATTAGATAGTGGATAGTATGACAAAAGAAGAAGACGATAAGAAACGAGTGAGAAATAGAAAGCAAAACTCCGGTGCTTATAATATAAGACTGAAACAACGTCAAGATGCAATATCTACATCATTAGTCGGTTCAATTTCTAAACTATTCAATGCAAAAGCACAACATTCAATTGTTTCAAATCAAGTCGGAGAAACAAGTGAAACTATTGATGAAAATGTTGACGATGTTATAGAAACATATCAAGATCATGAAATTCATACCAATGAAGATGTTTATGTGAATGAAATTGTTGATGAAGAAACAAACAATGATAATCGTGAAGAACATATGAACGAAGAAAGCATGCTTGATTTGAACAAAAATGTTGATGTAGACCATGATCCGGGTTTATGGGGACCTATTAATGATGCTAAAAGAATAATAATAGTTCAAAGGGGCCCAGTCAAAACCCTTAAAAAAATGACAAATTTCCAAGCGTCATAAAGTTTGGGAAAAATAGAAAATTTTCATCTAAGCATTATATTCGTCGTTTTCCAAATGGTGAGGAACATAAAAGGCAGTGGCTTATATATTCTAATGCATTGAATAATGTATTTTGTTTTTGTTGCAAGCTATTTAAAAATAAATTAATGGCAAGCAAATTGTCGGAAGATGGAATTGATGATTGGCATAACCTTCCACACAAACTTAGAGAGCATGAAACTAATTCGGAACATTGTGAAAATGTTGTGAAGTGGGTTGATTTGCAAAAGGGACTAAAATTGAAAGCAACGGTTGATAAAAAAATGGAAGCTCAAATTGAAAAGGAGAAAGTTCGTTGGAAGATGATATTAATTCGGATAATCGAAGTTGTGAAAACACTTTGTAGGAATAGTTTGCCATTTCGTGGAAGCAGTGAGAAGATATATGGAAAAAATAATGGACTTTTCTGCCAATTTGAGTTTTTTGCAAAATTTGATCCGATTATGCAAGATCATCTTCGTCGTGTGGTAGATAAAGAAATTCTTTAAAATGAGATAATACTTCTATTATCGAATGAGATCAAAGTCAAAATAATAACCAAGATCTTAAAAGCAAAATATTTTTCGGTTATTCTTGATTGCACACCGGATTTAAGTCATGAAGAACAAATGTCGATTATTATAAGATGTGTAGATATTGAAGATATTAATGAAGTGAAGGTAGAAGATTTTTTTCTTGGATTTATAGTAGTTGATGATACATCGGGGTTTGGCCTTTTTAAACAACTTGAAAATGTTTTGCATGAGCTTAAACTTAACATTGATGATATAAGAGGTCAAGGTTATGACAGTGGATCCAATATGAAAGGTAAGCATCAAGGTGTACAAAAAAAACTTCTTAATATAAATCCTCGAGCATTTTATATGCCATGTGGTTGTCATAGTTTAAATCTTGCTTTATGTGATATGGCTAAATCTTGTGTTAAAGCGAGAAGCTTTTTTGCATTCGTACAAAAGATTTATACATTATTTTCGAGATCTACTCATCGGCGGGATGTTCTTAAAAAATATATGAAACGTTTAACACCAAAATCATTATCCGCTACTCGATGGGAAAGTCATGTTGAAAGTATAAGAGCTATTCGATTTCAACCATCAATGTTAAGAGATGCTTTAATTGAAATTGCAAACAATTCTAAAGAGGATATTGTGATGGCGGAACCTAGAGGCTTATGTGTTAATGTTTTGGAGAATTTAGAATTTTTAGTAAGCCTTTGTATTTGGTGCAAGTTGTTAAATAAAGTGAATCAAGTAAGCAAAGCACTTCAACATGAGGATATGAATTTAGAGGACGTAATCACAAGTTTAAAACAACTTATTGATTTTTTTCAAAGCTTTAGAGAACATGGGTTTGAAGAAATGATGAATGAAGCAAATGAACTTGCTATCGATGTTGCTATTGAACCAAAATTTGAGGTGAAAAGAGTTATTCGTAGAAAAAAACTATTAGATGAGGATATTAAAATTAGTAATGAAGAAAGTCGTTCGCCGGAAGAAATTTTTAGAGTCTCGTATTTCATTCATATCATAGACCAAGCTCTTACATCATTCAAAGATCGATTTGAACAAATTGAACTTTATGACAATATCTTTGGATTTTTGTTGAAAGCAAAGTTTATGAATCTTGGTAAAGAAGAGTTAATGGAACATTGTATTCGTTTAGAAAGTTACTTGAAATACAATGAACAATATAATATATATGGAAAAGATTTATTTCAAGATTTAAAAGCTTTGCAAACTACGTTACCTAAAGAAATAGTTAAATCGATTGAAATTCTTCACTTCATAAGTTCTTATGTAGAAGAAGGTGGTTTTCAATGTGCGTGAGTTGCTTATCGGACTTTGTTAACTATTCCGGCTACGGTTGCTTCCGCGGAGAGAAGTTTTTCTAAATTGAAATTGATTAAAAACTATCTTCGAACTAGCATGTCACAAGAACGACTGAATGGGCTAGCAATGATTTCAATAGAAAGTGAATTTTTAGAGAAGCTTAATTATGACGATTTGATCGAAGAACTTGCAACAAAAAATGCAAGAAGTATTTTTCTTTGAACTTTTTGAAGAAAGTGGTTCGTTATTTTGTATGAAAAGTTAATGTTTAGTTTATTTATTTTTTGAATTGAATGTTGTAACCTTTCTCATGCAGTGTATTTTGAATGGAAAGTGAACATTTTGTATGTTATAATCTTGTATGTTATCTTATACTTAATATTCAAAAAAAATATTGAAATTTTATGTAGCAGTGGGCAACAAAATTCGACTGTGGTTTGGGCAATAAATTCTTTAGGCCGGCGCTGCCCGGGGGTTTATTCTATTTCAATCATCAAAGACGCTGGCTCATTTTCAACTTGAAGGAGGAATAAGTCTATTTGAAATATGAATCAAGTTATGGTGCATATCCACTAACGGACTCTGAATTCAATGACGCAAAAATCCACCATTTGTTGCTGCTAATATACGGCGACGAAACTCCTAAAACTGAAGTACAAACGAGGCAATTTAATATTAATGGAATTAAGTAACACAATCAAGTACTTATCTTAGTCATCTTACCCTTCTTGGGTCCCCTTTTGACATGGATGCAATATCATGGGCCACCCTTCTTGGGACCCTTGTTGAATTGGAGACGGTGTTATGGACCATCCTTCTTGGGTCCCTCTTAGAATTGGAGGTATTATAGACCAATGGTTTATCAGATGTTGAAATGCTAATATCAGAAGCCCTCCCAGGTGCAGTGCAGGCACAGGTTCAGGTGCAGTTTCAGGGAATTCCTCCATAGCTTCTAATACTAGGTGTGCCAAAAGGCCAGGATCAAGTTTTGAAACTAGAACCTCGATAAGTTGAGATCCTTTATTCCCTATTGCAAGTAAATTACCCATAACAAAGAGCATACGCTTAGCATGAGTTGGTTCCCTATTTCTCATAACAGAATCCTTCTGAGTATTATTGTGGGTAGCATCAGATGGATTTGGATGCGTCATCGTAGAAGAAAGCTCATCAGCGTGCATTTTTCCCTAGTGAAGAAAAGCTATGATGTCAATGAAGAAAATTGTTTGACTAATTGTGAAAATGATGAGTGCCTTATAAGCTACGTTATAAGCTGCATTTAAATGTGTGTCACGAGAATTATGATTTACATTTCTGGAGAATTTTTTCCATTTTTCGAATGGAGTACTTAGTTGCCTTACCTGTTACTGGGTACTTTGAGCACAACGATTTGAAGCTCAAAAGTTGGATCCGAAATTTTGTATCGAGAATGGAGAATAAGGCGGCCACTGGAGAATAGGATAGTTGAATCGCGATAATGGTCAAGAGTAGAAAATCTGGGGAGTTACATACGGGAAACTTGGAGGTGACACATACGAGAAACGAAAAAAAAAACAAAAGCAGTATCATTTAGGCTTCAGAGGATTTGATTGTTATGGGTGACAGTAAGCTAACCTTTCTAACGATCGGTTTCATAAACAAACCTTTCTAACGGTCAGTTTAATAATATTCCAGTTTAATTTTGTTTACACGCCAATGGTCAAGCATAAAAACAGCAATATTTGACTGTTGGCTAATATTATTTTACATCAAAATTTACTATACATATCAACTATTGAGACATACAATAAAAACACAAGTAGATCTCCATTGCAATTACCACATAATATTCAATTGGCTCATTTTTTGGTAATAAAGGAATAATTAAAATGAAGTAAAGAAATTAATGTGGAAAATGGTGTAATATGAATTATATTAGTATGAATGAATCTTAAGGTTAGTATAACACTAGAAGACGATGGATAGTGTTTTATAACTAATATAGAACCTTTTTAGATAGTTTCAAGGTTTAAATCAAAATGCAGATAATCAACACAGATATATATTAACAAGCAGTCATATATATGTGTATATATATGTGTGTGTGTGTGTTGTGTGAAAATTCAATTGATTTGCACTAATTCTAAAACCACAGCGGAATACTGAAGCGCAAAAACAATCAAAAGAAGGATCTAACTTGTCGATTAATTATCAACCACAAATTCAATGAAAAATAATCACCAAACAAAGAAATACAAAAGAGTAGAGAACACAGAGATTTAACGTGGTTCGACTAGGTTGCTTACGTCCACGGACCCAGCAACTATTCTTTATTTTAGTGAAGAAAGAGAGTACAAAAGAGAGAGATTACAATATTATAGGTAGTAGTGGAGAGACTAACCTATAATTACAAATTGAATAATCAATTCATCTAAAGACTTGTTTACACTCAAAACCCCTAATTGATTGACTGTAGAAATTAGGGTTTACTGAAGACGAGGATAATGGTGGATGCTCTCTCACACTCACTTGCATATGAATATGAAATCCCTTCATTTAAATAGACATGATAATGAAGGATTGCCTAAAGATTAAGAAAATCAATTTCCTTATTACCCAGATATCTTTTCAAATTGCATGATTTGATTTTAGTACAAATAGATGACGTAATCTTGGTTTCCATATCTTTCCTTTGATTGATTGATTCTCCATGCCTAATCATTTATTTCTTCATATAACAAATGTATTGGCTAATTAATTGATTGGCTAATTAATTAGTTTCCTTCTAAAATATCCTCTCATATCTTTTCATATGCAAGCAAAGTTAATTGATTGATTGAATCAATTAATTATTTTATTGTCTTCTTTGGAAAATATTTGAATCACATAAATTCAACACTCCACCTTGATTCAAATATAAAATCTCTCTACATCATCACATCTCGACAAATTGTTGGGTCTACATCAACAAGCTCAATGTGAACTAGTTTGAGCAATATTATCCACGCAGAGCTTCCAAATCTTTCCCAAGCATAAGAATGATAGTATGCACATCAACAAACATAATGCATACGAGAAAGTACCAAAATTCTTCAACATATCCGATGTAGGAGATGAAACCGTAGATACTAAGTTTCGAGAGACCAATGGAGATTTTACAATGCGCTTCACCTTCTCCATTTCAAATTGAGTGAGGAAAAACTCAACATTATCTACTCCAATCTCCTCCGCAAGAATTTTGCTAGACTTTCCTAAGTCAACATCAATGGACTCACCAACAAGCTCCATAACATTCAAAGCATGAGATGAAGAATCATCGCTACAAATATACTTACAAATAGGGCCAACTGAACCAAAAGGCCTTTCCAGCAAGTAAGCTCCACCTAGAGTCTGAACCTCTATAATCTTCTCATCAATAATGGTATCATCGGAAATACCAATATCTCTCCGAATATGGAAACAATCTGATGACTCCAAATGTGTTCGGTAATTTTTTGTCCTCCCAATGTCATCACTTGATAGAGGCTCCACCTTCAACAAAGACTTCTCATCAAATATCGCATGCCTGCTAGTCACAATTCTCCTAGTTGTTTTACACCACAACCTATACCTCTTCACTCCTTCTCTATAGCCTAACAAAATGTGCTTGCTTTTCCTAGGCTTCAACTTATCATGTCTCTCATCTTCTAAATAAGCTAAACAACCAAACACTTTAAGGAATGAATATTCAGTAGGCTCTCTTTTCCATATCTCTTATGGGATCTTCATATCTATGGCAATAGAAGGTGTGCGGATGATGAGAAGTACTACCATGGATATCACTTCTGTCCAAAATCCCTCTTCTACACCAGTGGTCGTTCTCAAGCTCATAGCTCTCTTCCATAATATCCGACACATGCACTCCGCCACCCCATAACAATGTGACTCAACAGAAATAGAAAAATATCTAATTACATGCTCAGACACACAATAGTTAGTGAATTCTTATGACATAAATTCACTACTATTTCCAACTTTGAGAACCTTCGAACGCTTCCTCGATTGCTTCTCTACCAAGGTCTTCCACTTACAAAATTAGGCAAATATTTCATCTTTGGCCTTTAAGAAATAGACCCAGACCTTACGTGAGAAATCATCCACAAATAAGACGAAGTAACTGGCTCTACCAAAAGATGCAACTGGGGTGGGTCCCCACACATAAGAATAAACAAACTCTAGAACTCT
Source organism: Allium cepa (assembly GCA_030765085.1). Classification (NCBI taxonomy): domain Eukaryota; kingdom Viridiplantae; phylum Streptophyta; class Magnoliopsida; order Asparagales; family Amaryllidaceae; genus Allium; species Allium cepa. Next base: position 393,926,582 of record CM060938.1, on the reverse strand, counting down.
GTAGCTCTAGGTCTTCCAACATCAAATGTGACACGCTTCTTCTTTCCAAAAGAACAATCTCCACAAGATCTAGGCTTCGACTGACAAACACCATAAATCAACCCACGCTTCTTTAATACTTCAAGACTCTCCTCATCAACATGACCTAAACGAAGATGCCATAACTGAGTAGAACCTGAAATACTAAAATTAGTAGAAACTACCGACTCTTCTAAGATTGTCTCTTCATGAAGCACATAAATATCATTAACTCGCATCTCTTTCATCACTACCAAGGAACCCTTTTCCACTCTCAAATTATCTCCATCTATTATTATCCTCTTACCAAGTCTACTCAAAGCTCCAACTGATAACAAACTTCTACGCATCATCAGAACATGTCTAACATCTGTGATGGTCCTAACAACACCATCATGTAACCTAAACCTCACACTTCCAACGCCTACAACATGACAAGATGTGTCATTCCCTATGTGAACTTCTCCACCATCAATTTTCTTGTAACTAACAAAACAGCTTCTATCTGGCATCAAATGACAGGAGGCTCCAGAATCAATCACCCAACTATTATGCTCTAAAGGTGAAATACTGGTTGAAAATAATGATGTATTACTATCACTTCTATCCGCATCTGATCTAACTACTAGCAAAATGAAGCTTTCTTCTTCTTCTCTCTTCTTTCTAAGAGCTAGACAATCCCATATGAAATGCTCCTTCTTCTTACAATAATAGCAAACACCCCTTCTAAGACCCTTGAAGTGGGACCCATGCATATCTCTACCTTCAAGGTGCTTCTGGCTTTTATCTCTTCCTCTAGATGAATGAAGTTGTTGCTGTAGAACACCGTCATTAGTCTTCACCTTCCATCTCCCTAAAACTCCTTTTATAACATATTTGATGATGCCATAATTTTTTATACCACCACTAAAAGAATTTGCCATTGATAACTAATATAGAACAAGATAGCTAGCTCTGATACCAAACCGTTGTGCGGAAATTTCAATTGATTTGCACTACCTTCAAAACCACAGCGGAATACTGAAGCGTAGAAACAATCAAAAGAAGGATCTAGCTTGTCGATTAATTATCAACCACAAATTTAATGAAAAATAATCACAGAACAAAGAAATACAGAAGAGTAGAGAACACAGAGATTTAATGTGGTTCGGCTAGGTTGCCTACGTCCACGTACCCAACAACCATTTTTTATTTTAGTGAAGAAAGAGGGTACAAAACAGAGAGATTACAATATTATAGATATTAGTGGAGAGACTAACCTATAATTACAAATTGAATAATCAATTTATCTAAAGACTTATTTACGCTCAAAACCCCTAATTGATTGACGACGGAAATTAGGGTTTACTGAAGAAGAGGATAATGGTGGATGATCTCTTACACTACTTGCATATAAAGATGAAATTCTTTCATTTAAATAGTCTTGATAATGAAGGGTTGCTTGGAGATTAAGAAAATCAATTTCCTGATTACCTAAATATCTTTTCAAATTGCAAGATTTGATTTTAATACAAATAGATGGCGTAATCTTGGTTTCCATATCTTTCCTTTGATCGATTGATTCTCTATGCCTAATCATTTATTTATTTATATAACAAATGCATTGACTAATTAATACTAATTAATTGATTGGCTAATTAATTAGTTTCCTTCTAAAATATCCTCTCATATCTTTCCATATGCAAGCCAAATTAATTGACTGATTGAATCAATTAATTATTTTCTTGTCTTCTTGGAAAATATTTGAATCACATAAATTCAACAAAATGTAGTAAAAATAAAGTAAAAGTAAGAGAGATGAAATCAGAAGTTTTATACTGGTTCAGATTGACCAATCCTACATTCATTCCAATACAGTATCGGTACAGATTTCCTTTCAATGACCACTTCAATCAGGTAGCAAGCAAAACAGAATACAATCATGATTTCAAGGCAATAAGATACACTCCCCTAACTTTTCGAGCTCAGGATATACTCTTCTGATTTAACGGGCAACAAGATCACTCACTTGATTTAAACAAACAACAAGCACACCCACTTGATTTGAACGAGCAAAAATGCACACACTTGATTTGGACAAGCAACAAAGCACACAAAATAGTAGAATTGGTAGAAAGTCGTTGATTCCAAATATAAATAGCTGTAACTTTAATACAAATATTTATAACTTTGATACAAAATATCCTATAGCCTTTTTATAGCACTTTGATATTTGAATTGATGAAAGAAAAGTTTAAAACAACAAGAGAATGATTTGAATACTTGCAAAATATTGAATAGGTTATAACAATTGAATATAGCGAAGTAGTTCTTTAATTTAAGTGGGTTTGAAGAGTATAAAACTGGATTTCAAAAAATATATAATGAGAATTTATAGAAAGAAGAACGGAGTGAATAATTAGTAAAAACTTCATTTTTCAGTCCCCTTTATATAGTATTTGAAGAGACATGTCCATTCATGAAAAGATGGGGCCAAAAAATAAAATAAAAACTGTATAACGGTACATATGTCGACATACTTAGGTAGGATAACTCGACATATCCTTGTATATTGGAAAAAACTACAATATTTTTTAAGTGTTATTAAATTCTTGAAATTTTATAAAATCATTTAAAAATGGTTTTTTTAAATACTTTATCATATAAAACTTTTATAAAATATTTGTATAAATATATTTTGAAAATAAATAGATTTTTGATGAGAGAGTATTTTATAAAAAAGAAAGCTGTTATTCAAGGACTTTAGCAAATATTATCTGATGTCTATTAGCTATTATCTATAGTCTTGAACTCTTGATATCTTTGTCTTCAAACTCATGAGTCTTCAATTGTCATGATCATCTTTGAACCTTAATCTCTAGTCTCCTTACCTATCTCTCTTCAAACTCATGAGTCTTCAATTGCCATGATCATCTCTGAATCTTAATCTCCAGTCTCTTTACCTATCAATCTTGAAACTCAATTATTCTGTACTTGTATAAACCTATGTAACATCCTGTAAAATATTCTACACAACTTGAAAAAATATTAGTATCGATATTTATATGGTCGTCGTCATCAAAATCAAATTATTGTGGTATTACCTACCTCCCATTTTTTGATGATGATAATTATTTAATTATTTTTATTATAAAATATAATGTAACTTCCCATTAATTGGTTAACTCTCCTATTATGATTAACCACTCTAGGTATATGCATACATTATATTTTATATATTTTCTCTCTCTTAGTCACCAATAAGAATAGGTAAAGAAAAATAAACTCCTCCTAAATATGACGTATTAAATACTATGAATTGCGATAATGTTGTATATGGAGTCAAAACCAATACTAATTATGAAATGATATTTTTGAGAAATAACTTTATATATATACACATTTATAATTACATCTATTTAAACCATATATCCAAGAGAAGACATATCATCCATAGCAAACTATTTCATTTAAAACAAACCAAACCACTCCATTAAACCAAAGCAAACATACAAGTTTAAACCAAACTTACAACTTAAATAAAGCAAACCAAACTTACAAGTTAAATAAAACAAACCAAACTAAAACAAACACATATCCATAACAACATTTACATTAACAAATTAATGTTTTGTTTTAACTATTGATGATTTGTGGATGGTGCAATTTGTATAGTGAAAACAAAATTTCCCTTTTCGTTCAACTAAATTGCCATCAACATCATAATTGATTTCTCCTGCACAACATACTCTATGCTCATCTTCTTCATCTTCATTATCATCATCCTCATCATCCTCATCATCATCTTCTTCTTCATCATTCTGATTCATAGGGTTTTGAATTTCAACATTTATTTGGGTATCTCCCCCTTCAATAACTATTTGATTTGCATGATTATTCAATAGACGCTTCTACAGATTATTCAACGTTCTTCCTTGCTTCTCTTGTTCGTTTTTGAATCCATTTTGCATTAATTCAACCTCAATAAGCATTGTGAGAATATGCTTCATCTTTTATTTAATTTTTCCTAGTTTTGAGAACGTGAAGTCCCAAAATGAGTTTGATTCTTTTGTTGGATGTTTGGAGTTAGTTGGATCCATTATTGATTAATTAAATTTGAGTTTTCAAGAAAGAAGAAGATAATAGTATGGGTCTGAAGTCGAGTTAGGGTGGTTAAGTAATCTGTATTGAATTTTGAAAGAGGGAAAAATAGTTTTTGTGAAAACTGTCATGTATGTCGACATAGGCTTCCCTGGTATGTCGGCATATACATGGTAATTGTTTTTCATTTTTATTTTTAGTTTATAAATAATAAAACTAATTATTTTTAGGTTTTTGTAAATGAACATATTCCTAGTTCTCTACATAATTTGATGTAAATGCTACTGGTTTAGTTAAAATATCAGTTATGTGATTTTCTATATTTATAAATTCAAGCATAATAACTTCTTTTTTATGTTATCCCTTAAGAAATGATGTCTTATATCTATATGTTTTGTCCTAGCATGACGTGTTGGATTCTTAGATAAATTTAATACACTACTGTTATCACAATATATTAGTGATCTCCAAAAATTTAAACTGAAATCTTTTAAAGTTTGTTACATATAGATAACCTTTGAATAGGCTAATCCCGTTGATATATACGTTTCCTCTGTTATGGATGGAGACATAGATTTTTTCTTTTTATTAAACCAAGTGATAAGTGAGTGCCTTGAAAAGTAATAGGTTCCACTTGTACTTTTTGTTAAAATTTACATCCAACATAACCGGTACCATTATATGATATTAACTCAAATAAATCATCTTTTGGATACAAAAACCAATTATCTAATGTGTTCTTAATATATCTTAAGATGTGTTTTACAGCTTTAAGATGTGTCTTCTTAGGGTGTGACTGATATCTTACATATAAACATACATGCATGTTATCGGGCCTACTAGTTGTGATATAGAGTACATATCCTATCATACCTCTATATAGTTTTTGGTCAATGTCTTTTGAATTGTCTTCTTTATTAAATTTCTAACTAATCGCCATGGGCATTGGTTTACTGCTTGTGTTAAACATTCTAGATCTCTTTACTAATTATTTAGCATATTTTTCTTGAATTACAAATTTTCATTATTTAATTGTCTAATTTGTAAACCTAGGAAAAATGTTAGTTCTCTCATGTGACTCATTTCAAACTCTTTAGTCATTATGTAAGCAAAATTTTTATTTATTTTTTCATTTATTGACCCAAAAATAATGTTGTTCACGTATATTTGTGTAAGTTTAATATCATTGTTTACTCTTTTTATAAATAAGTAGTATCTACTTTACCTATTTCAAAATTAGATTTGAGTCTTTTGTACCAATCTCTAGATGCTTATTTTAAACCATATAATGCTTCCTTTAATCTGTAAACACGATTAGAGAGTTTTTCATCTTTAAAAATCAGTGGTTGTTCAACATATACATCTCCTTAATAAATCCTTTTAAAACGCATTTTTGACATCTATTTGAAATACTTTATAATTATTATGGTTTACAAAAGAAAACAGAATTTTTATCGTTTGCAATCTGGCTATATGGGAAAAGGTTTCATCAAAGTCCATTTCTTCTTCTTGGATATATCCTTGTAAAAGCAAACATTCTTTATTTCTTTTGAATTCTCCTTGTTCATTCAATTTTATTTCTATAAACCCACTTAGTTCCAATTACAGATTGATTTTCCAATCGTGGCACTAATTCTCGAACAATATTTCAAGTGAAAAGATTCAGTTCTTTTTGCATAGCAAGAATCCATGAATCATCTAATGATGCTTCTTTTGGATTTTTAGGTTCATTATTTGAAAAAAATGCTAAATTACTCATCTTACTTAGTTGATTTCTAATTTTTACAACTAACTCTATGCTTTTTAGAATATTTTCATTAGAACGGTCTTTCAAATTTTTTAATCTACTGATTCATTAGTATTTGAATCATCTGTATTATTATATTCGTTGTTAGTAGTTTCGTTATTTGTAATCTCATTATTCTCACTAAGATTAATATTTTCTTCCTCATCATTACTAGTATTAGTTACTTTAAGATTTTCATTAATTGTAAAATATAATGTTTCTTCAATGGTATTAATTCTAGTATTAAAAACTCTATAGGCCTTACTTCTATTTGACTAACCAATAAATATACCTTTTTCTGATTTTGCATCAAATTTGTCAAAATTATCTTTTGTATTTATTATAAAACATTTTTTTAGCAAAGCTAGCCGGCTTTATAGTGGGCCATCCTACTGTGTATATAAAGGAAAACAGATGCTCTACACATGCACATAACAACTAAGATTTTTTATAGTGGACAGACCACTAAATACAAACAAAAAACAACAAAGAACAGGAGCTAGACAGAAAGTCTAAACTACACGGAAGGAAGAAAATCCCCTTGTCATTACTGATATCAGTGGTAGTACCATGAACTATAACATGCTGGACATCATAAAAATACATAGCCAATAATGGATTAAAAGATCTCGAGAGAGCAGAGTAAAGATAAATCCTGTCTCAAGTAGGATGTAAGAGTTTCCACCAATTGCAAGCACCATCAATACCAGAGGACGTAAGAGATAGACCATTACCCTTAACATGATAAATAAACCGCCTAAAATCATCATAGCCACCAAGTAACATGTGATAACAGTGTAACCGAGGGTTATACATCATTTCTGCGGCGGTGTGAACCCAAGAACATTCCTCCGGCTCCCAGTAAATGATCTCATCAACAGAATCGTTGTCTACAGATTCGGTAACTAAATCCACAGGAGGAAAAACGGGAATCTCAATATGAAGGATATGTAAAGTAGCCTTGGGGACCTATTTCATTTCCAACCCGGGGAGGGGGACTTTGACAGCGGGAGGAAGAGGAGCCATCCTAGAACACTTATCCACGTAATGACCAAAAGACTAACATATAGTGCAAATATCGGGTTTCCAGTTGTAATTAACTTTTCTCTCCTTCTCATGACCATCTTTAATTCTAACTTTCAACATTATAAAACATTTACTACCAAATTTTTTAACATAAGACAATTTTGGCTTTTTGTTAAAAGACACATCATAAGATGTTTTCTTGGTTGGCGGTCTTATTAAAATTCTATTCAAAATATAACTTGCTGTAGCAACTGCTTCAGCTCAAAAACTGTTTGGTAAATCAATATCATTTAACTTAGTCTTAGTGCACTCTTGTATAGTTCTATTTTTACGTTCTACAACTCCATTTCACTAAGGAGTTTTAGGAAAAGAAAAGTTATGCGTAATTCCTTTCTTATTACAAAAGTTTTCAAATTTTTTATTTTAAAATTCTCCTCCATGATCACTCCTTAGCTTCTTAATTTTAATTAACTTCTGACTTTTAATTTACTTAGTGAAAATTTAAAACATTTCAAACGCTTCATTTTATATTTAAGAATAATGTCTAAGTATATCTCCAAAAGTCTACTATTATGAAAACATACTTATTATGATTTATTGATTGTACTTGTGATGGTCTAAAACGGTCTAGGTGCAGAATTCCAAGGGATACGCAGTCGTAATCATTTTTATTGACTTAAACAAAAAAAATTGTGAATTTTCCAAGTTTACAAGCGTCACATAGGTTATTGGCACTAAAACATAATTTTGAAAGTCCTCCAATAAGTTTATATATAACTAATTTGGATAAATGTTTAAAATTTAAATAACCAAAAAGTTTGTGCTAAATCCAAGGGTCACTAGATTTGGCCATAAAATAGGGATTACCATTAGACACTTTCATACTTAAAATGTAAATATTACGTTTTCCGACTCCTTCAAAAATAATTCTAGAGTCATTATCGTCGATGCTTTAGATATCCTTTCCAATTTAATTTTGTAACCCATATCACATAATTTACTAATACTAAGCATATTATTTTTTCAATTCCTAATGATAGAGTTAAGGTTATACTCTAGGGACAATTACGTAATTTGTTACATATATCAAACTCGATAATGAATTTAATTAAAAGTATATTAAAACAGAAAATCCATAAATGATATGTATTATGATAATAGTTATAAAGTATTGTTACCATGAGCAATTTATCACAAAGAAAACAAATATACCATTTTAAATGTTCATAGTCAAGATGCATCGAAATTGGATATTGATGTATCCGTTAAGACTAGCATATGTAACGCTCTTCAAATGTTGGGCAATGAATTGCTCATGATTGATAGGGGTACTGCAACACCCCTAATTTTTAATAGCATTATTCAGGAGATTTAATTAGAATAATGTAAATAATTAGATGTATAAGGAGATTATGATTTGAAAATAAAATTAAGGGCCACGCTTAATTGTTTAAATGGGCTTAAGAATGGTTTATAAGTAAACTAATTTACGCAAGGGCATATTGGGAAATAGCCGCACCTTATTACCATAACCCCTATATATCCACGGCTATACCATCCACTCATGTTTATTTTCTCTTTTCATAAAATATAAAATGTAAACATAAGAAGAGGAGCCGACCATTACTAGGAGAAAAGACGAGAAATTAAATCTAAATCCAAAGAATTAAAGCAAGGGGAATAAATCTTAATCTCATCCCAATTTTCTTATCCTAATAAAGGTGAATAATATTCTCAATCATCTCTATTTTGTTATATAATCATATGTTTTCGGATTTAAGATTAAATCCATTTTAATGATGATTTGGATGATGATATGCTTGGATTATAACATGTTTGATTTGAACAAAATTGTTTAAATATAATTTTGTATGGTTTTAAGGGTAAAACTGATTCTAATGATTTTCATATTCCATGAGGAATTTATATATTATGTAAAACATAATTTTGGAGTTGGGTTTTAATTTTCACAATTTTCTAAGTTATGAAGAATTTATTATGAATTTTTAAAGGAAAATATGGTTAATTGGGTTTGGAAATTTATTTCAGAAATTATATTGAGAATTTGGGTTTGAAATTTAGATATTTAGATAATATATTAAAATTAAATTTTTATGATTTTTGGAGATTTTTCCTAAGTGATTTACTATGAGAATTAAATTATTTTGAAAGGAGGGCCAAAATGATTTAATTGTTTTGCATAATGGAATGGCTTATTTGTTAAATTAATCCTGGTTTAGATCTGAAATTAAACGGCGGTTATTTTGTAAAGAATTTATAAAGTTGTGGCACCCAATCATTGTTTTTAAGTAGGCAGGTTAGTTAGAGAGTATTTTCTTTAATTAGCAATAAATCAGTTTTACCCAGAAAAGTGGGTTCCCCCTCTTTTAGAAGCACCTTTCGACCTTATGCTTCTACCTTCAATCAAGTCGAAACCCCACAAAGTCAAACCAATACACAAGGTGTCAATATTGGTACGTAGTGAATTGTAGAAAGGCGGAAGACATGGTGTCGAAACATAGCTTCCGATGGGAACGAAACCTTTTCTTTGCTTTTAAATGTTAAACGCCTGCTTTTGTTTTACTAAAGCTTTCGAGGTTCGAAACATATGCTTTCGAAAGGGGCTTTCTAAATAGGTTTGAAGAAGGTTTCCATCTTTCATTTTTAATTATGAGCTTTCGAATGAGTTCCTTTATTTGTAAAATAATGCTTTCGAAAGTAGTGGTTCTGACCTGGTCGAAACCCTGCTGCTGTTCTTTTTGCTTTCGAGTGTATTGAAGACATCGATGCTTTCGAAGGGTAGCCTTTGTTTAAAACTTATACTAAGTCACTTCCTAAAGGCTTACGAACAGGTTCAAGGGTTCAAAGGAAATGGCTTCAAAGGGTTTCGATGCTAACCTTCAATGTCTACTTAATTGTTTTAAAGCTTTCGAAAGGATGGTGCCGACGGCATCAAACTTTCCCACATACAATTTTATATGAATATTAAGGGTTTCGAAAAAGATACTTTTGTATATATTCATTTTGACCCAAAAGAAGTTTTTAAAGCAAAACCCAATGGTTTCGAAAGTGTTATTTTCATTGGTTTCGAAGCTATGTTTCTAAGGATTATTAAGTAATGATTTGTGCTTTCGAATGGTACATTTTGGTTTCGAAAGAGATGGTTTATAGAGCTCCGAAAGGTATATATTTAGTGTTTCGAAATGAAGTTTTCAATGCTTTCGAAGGAGGTTATCCAGGGGTTTCGAAAGTAATGTTTTAAGGTTTTGAAAGCCTTAGTTTTTCAAAACACATAACCCAAACTCATTTTAAAGGAAAACCATGGCACAATAAAAGTGTTTTGAAATGATTTTAAGCAAGGAGTTTTTGAAGATGTTTTCCTTGATTAATAGGTTAAAGGGATTAACAAGTTATATATAAAAGGATTTCAAGCATATTAAACCACATGTGTTGGTATTATTATGTTATTATGTTTGCTTCTTCACATATTTATATATTCACATCACAATGGACCTATAACTGTATTTTAGGGAAGGATAGATAACCAGCTAGGTTGACCCAGTAATAAATATTAAATTGAATTAACTCCTAAATGAGTAGGATATCATCCAGGAGGTCAGGCAGATTAGAATATAAGATGCCTAAATATTGAAGTTGTCAGATAGATAGGTTAATAGTAAACTCATGAAAACTATGTTTAGGAAAAGTTATTGGCATGGGCCAATAGGTTCATAGTAAACCCATGAAAACTATGATTAAAAAGAGTTGTTGGCTGGGGCCGACAGGTTTATAGTGAACCCATGAAAACTATATCTGAATTAAGTTATTGACGTAAGTCAATAAGTTCCTAGTCAACACATGAAAACTACGTTAAGAGAGAAGTTATTGGAGTTACCAATAGGTTCAGGGAGAATCCATGAAATAACGATGTTATTGGCAGTGGCCAGCAGGTTCTTAGTGATCCCATGAAAACTATGAAACTGAATGTGGAGTCCATAAACATTAAATAGGTTATTAGTCAGCACATGAAAACTAATAGGTTAATAGTGACCCTAGAAACTATAAATGAGACAGTTAGTCATAATGACGGGGGATGGGAAATCGAGAATCGATTTACTTGTTTGCATATCATCATATTATTTTGAGATATTTTAACCATTGTGAATGCAGGAGCATAATATATGGTTTTATAAGGGTTTTAGGATACTAGTAAGGGGAAAACCTATTCCGCTAAGTGGCGTGGTCTCACTAGATATTTAAATAATTTGAAATGGTAGATTATTATTCATACCTGGCTTTATGTCTGACTCGAAGTTTATGTTTTCCCCTTAAACTCTCGGGTACTCAATTGATATTAAGTAGTTTAAGACTTGAGGTTATTGGGTACCTCTTTAGATGAGTAAGCTTTCGGAGATGTGTAGGAGGCGTGTTAACTATTTAGAGTTCTTTTCTATTTTGACTCCGCTGTGTTTTTGGTATAAAGGCAAAGTTGTTTAATTGCTTATATACACTCTGATCATCTAAAGGGGCATCTTCATATGTCACACTTAGCGTATATTGTAATAATTATATTTTCTTTGAACGTGGTTAATGATTGTGAGATTATGTAATGAAATTGAAATACTTTGAAATGGAAATTTGATTGTTGATTTTTAAAAGTTTCCACGTCAATGTGTTTCTGTTATATCAATGTATCTAACATCAGAATATTTGATCGCCGAAAATTAATAACTATGGATGACTACAACATCCACAACCGTTAGTTTTGAGCCTTCAAGTGGGGGATGTTACAAGCACCTACGGGTTACGTACTAATAGTTACTAGATAACTATGGAATGACTCCCTCTATAGTTTTTTGTTGGTTAATATAACTAAGATCAATTGAAAAATATCGATGCGATTGATTTACAAAGTTCTTTTTACTCGAGGATACTGTAGATCTTCAATATGAAAGCTTCGCTTTAATTATAGCAAATCATGGCATGACGTCCATCGAGTGACTATAATTTCCTGTGACGACCTAGAATTTTGAACATTAGAAACTGAAATATTTAATTTATTTTTAATATTTGGAAGTTATTTTAAACTTGAATTTCAAATATAACTATGAATTTGGCAATTAAAGTTATTGAATTTAATTATTGAAGTTGGGCGAAAGATTGAATCTTGATTTTTAAGTTGATTAAAAATATTTCGAAGGTTTGTAAAATCTATATTGATAATAACTGAAGATAATGGAAGCTTCAGAATTAAAGTGATTTGTTCAGTTTTGAAATTATATCATTTAAATCGATATTTAAAAATAGCCTTCCGAGGCACAGTCTCGGAATTCGACGAAACCAGTTCCATTGGATCCGTAACATTGTATTATTATAGGATTTCAATTTTTCTAGCATTCGGAGTGATGGTTTGGCCATACGATAAGCAAACATGCTGAAAATTTTATCGAAATTTGATTTAATAACTGGGTTCAAAAAGCTGTCTTCTTCATACGATCGAATTTGGCTTCAAAACCTTTTCCATTGCGTTCGGAATAGGGGTTTAACATTATAAACACTTGGTATAACACCTCGATTGGAGATCAAGTTTTTGAGTTGCATTTATCGAGACGATTTGAATTTGAATTTAGATTGAATATAAATATTCACATTCACAAGGCAAATTACACGTTTCGTCTCTTCCAACACTTGGCAAATTTTTTAACATGCGTTGCCTTTCTCTAAAAAAATATATAAAAATTTGATTATCTCGTTCTAAAAAAAAGAGAATAAAATCAAATGGTCGCAACTTTCTTTTCGATGAAAATTAAATCGTAGTCGAGATCTTCATTCCACTTTCTCCCCTCCGTTCTCAAATCAGTTCAAATCGATTCGTATAAAAAAGGAAGGGAAACGCAACCATGTCGCGATTTCGATTTCGAGCTGGGCATCCTCAACATCATATAAAAACAAGAAGATGTGATCATGTTCGATTCATCGGTCGAGGGCTTGGATCTCGCGAGGTCGGGCCGTAGGCATGCATGCGTCTGGGGAGGAGATTTTGGCGAGACTAATGATCATTATTTTAGCGGAGATCGGTGATTGTCGAACCGCATGAAGGAGAGGCAGTGGAAGAGGAAGGAAAGTGGTGGCGTAGGGCTCAATGGTGGCAAACATCGGCGAATCGTGATGTGCGTACGCGTGATAGTGGGTGGACGCAAATTCATACATAGGTTCTTGCGATGGTGAGGGCTGGATTTGCGTTCGAGGTTTAGGAGCCTAGGTTCATTTGTTTTCTGTGAGGTAAAACTCTTATAGAATAAATTTATATATGTGCAAATATATATGTACAGAGAAATTTTTATACAGTAAAGTACAATTATTATTGTTAGTTATAGAAATTATTATATATATAGATAAAGTTTGGGAAAAATTAGGAATTTAAAATGTTTTAAAGTTGTATAAACATTAGTTTTTTAAACATATGCAGAATATTTTACAAGTACACGTATGTATATATATATGGGTAGTTTCAGAAAAATAATAATAATAAATATCTACATTTTAAATGCCACTAGTTTATTTAAAAAAATAATGGATTTAGTGATTAATTTGTTTTATTAATGTATTTAGTTTATTTTAGTTACTAAGAGAATTATGTAAAAGAAAATTTGTTTAAAATTTAATTATTCGTTTAAAATTAAATCATTAATTTAAAACTAAATTATTAGTTGAATTAAAAGTATAAAATGGAAATTTAAATTGTTCGATCATTTCAAATACTAATAAATTGTAAAATTGTTTATACAAGGTCAAAATCTTAAAGGAAGCAAGCCGAATTGGAAATGGGTTGTATGCATAACCAAAGGTGAGATCTTCTCACTCAATTGAATATAATTAAAATTTCAGTTATTGATTGACTGTTTGGATGTGGTAGTATATATAGTAATATATATATATATATATGTATATATATTTGAAGTGATTGATTTCCCGCATTATATAGCGGATGAGACTCTATGCGCCGCATAATAACGAATGATATTATATAATCCCATATACCGCGATATTCTACCTCGAAGTGAATTTGGTATTTAATTATTGTGCTAACGTCTGTGGATGCAGGGAAACAGGTTGGAGGGATCCAATTGGATTCCTCAAATTTTTGAATTTAATTCATATGTTGTGATATGGTTATTTACATTCTGTGTATGATTATATCTGTGATTAAAATCATTGAAGGTTATAGTTTAGCCGAATATATTTTTGGTATCATAGGATACCAAAAAAATGTAAAATTGGATTTTTAGAAATTAAAGAAAAATATTTTAAATAAATTTATTTTAGAGGATTGGATAAATTTAAAAGAAGGAATTTTAAAAGGGTGAAGATTGATTTTTGAAATCCTATCGAATAAATTCTAAGTATAGGAATTTTTTTTATAAATGAAAATAAATGGACTTTGATTAGTATTGTTTAAAAGCTAAAAAATTTATTTTAAAAATTCATATTTTAAAATCTAAATAAAGGCGTGAATATTGGATTAATGATTTTTGAAATAAATTTGGATGAATAAAGGAATAATTTATAAGTGAAGATAAATTATGGAAATCAATTTGAAATTGATTTGGTGTTTAAAAATAAATATTTGGGAAATCGATTTGAAAATTTGATTTGGTGTTTGAAAATAAACCTTTGGGAAATCAATTTGAAAATTGATTTGGTGTTTGAAAATGAATATTTGGGAATCGATTTGAAATTTGTATATTAAGGAATATTCGAAAATTTAAATTCACAATGGGAATTTATAAAATAAAGGGAAATTTTTTTTAAAAATAAATATTGGTTTATTTTTAAAAGTGCTGAAAGAAATTTACGAATTTGGAACGTAAATTTAAAATAAATCAAGAAGGATTTATTAATTGATTTAAATGGACCATTTTGAAATGGAAAGTGTATTTTCTCTAGGAAGCTGAGTATGTTTTCAAAGTAGCTTTCAAATATAAATTAAAAGTTCTAGAGTTGGTTTTAAAAGAATGTTTGGAGAAATTATTTTCTTAAGTTATTTTGAAAATAAGTAAAGATTTAATTAATTAATTATAGAAGCGATTATTTACAGATTTAAATTGATATTTGATTTAGAAAATGGTTATTTAAATAGTTATACTCTATCAAATAATTTTTATTTTTAAAATTAATTTGGACTTGAGTTTATATGCGATATTAGTACAATATTTCATAACTAATATTTTAAATAAAGTGATTAAGAATAGTTTTCATTTTAAGTGTTTCCAAGTATGTTTTTGATAAGTGATTTAAATTATTTTAAAGTATTTGAGCTCGGCAAAATTTTCAGTGGAAATAAATAATATTTGAAAATTTATTCCACGTGAGGAAAGTGATTTGAAATTTGTTTTCATAATGTTGAAGTGTTAAATAATATCTTGCGAAGATATGTTGCAAATAAATATTTGGGGAAATTATTAAATCTGATGATTGTTGTGAATATTGATTGATAGTTAAATAATCGACTATCAATATTGGCCTTTAAATAGCATTTGAATTTCGATGCGACCGGGGGTCGGATTCCAAATGGTACCCGAAAACCACATCGAATCTTTGTGATGGATCTTTTGTTTAAAAGATCAAAGTGGAAATTTGTTGTGATTTATTTGAAATCTGAATGTAACACTTATTTTTAAAATAAGCGATCATTATTCGGTTAAGCTGGGAGAGAACTTTGTGTCATAAAACCCATTCCGAATAATGATACGATGAAATGGGATTGCATTTGAAGATTGTGTTGAAGACCGGGTATTTTCGAAAACGAAAGGATTACCTGTCGAATATCTCTGCACTGAGTTGCTTTGGTATAGAGATTATATCACCCTTTGTGATGGGGAGTCCGTACGTGATTAGGGATTATTCGGATTTGCAAGGGCTTCTTTTGAAGGGCCTTCGGTTCCGTTCGAACCCAAAACGGGCTTGTATGGATGTAGGTCTGACGTTACACTTTGAGATGTAAAGCTGGTCTCTATCAAATACATTTCTATTGGTAGCAGAGAATTTATTCTCTTAGCTTAACACCATTCTCTGAGACGTACAAGCTCAGAGGTTATGTAGTTGATATTTACTAGTGATACATTCCCAATTTGGTAATGTGGTGTACGAAGTGCTGCTGATCATTTGTTGATCGAAGCATGGCTTTTGTCAAAAGCGTAGCTTTGTGGACAAGACTTCGTCGGACCTCACAACCCGAAAATGGTCGAAATATGAAGAATGCAGCAAGGTTGTTGTTTTGAGGGTAGCACCCTCAGGGTATGTCCATTTCCTTCTGGAAAAAGGGGGTATCTTGGTATGGAGCCCAGATATTTAACCGATGTGGTTACTGCAAATTTGTGCTTTGTGGTTGTTGGTGTTGTGGATCCTCGGATAAAGGTCGGTAACGACCGAGGATGGCATACTCGTGTGGTAGTTATCTAGTTACAGCTTTATTAAAGTGTGAGGTAGCTCGCCTTGTGTTGGCAGAGAGCTGGTTAAGTTGTCGGGGCGTTCCTCCAGAGGCGTACCCATGTCACATAGGAAGTTCCTTAGCCTGACCATTTGTTGGAAATCCAAAGAAACAATACGCATCCTGCATGGTTTTAGTTGTATAACCTGCCTTTTACTTACGATGATGACCCACCGTCTAATTGGTAGCTATAGTAGGCATAGTACGAAATGTGTATGCTGGCTAAGATTAGTATTATACTTTCGAAATGTCTTCTGCACTAATAATAATATCAAAAGGATTTTGCATATCAAGCATGTTTGACTATCATAAGGAGAAATCTCCTCCAATTCTGCGTTTGCATTGTGTGTATGACGTAGGCCTTATGGTAGTTTCATTTTCCAAAAGCATAGCGGATTTCTTTTTATTTCCTTTGTGCAAATAACTGTTTTTAAGATCTCACACCTGTCCCATGACTGACCTGGAGTTTATTGTTCACTTTCTAAACTCTGGGTCCCCATAATTTTCCACACGGGCAGCTTAGAGTCAGTTTATCATTATTCTGGAGTGAAGTCAGGTAAGTATGCTGTGGTGATCAGAAGGCAAGCTGGATGGCGAGACATATCACTTACATTAGTTAGTGCCCGTTGTGTTTGGGTTGGTGCAAGTCAAAATTTTCATGTAAGCAAGTTATAATAAATGCCAGTGTTGTATTGTGACGTTGTAAACTCTGATGATGTATGTATAAATTGATATAACTCTTTGTTTTAAGGATTATTCATTTGTCTATTATATATTGTTCCGCTGTGAAAAGTGAGATTCTTTTATTGTTTCTGTTTCTTCTTCTATCTTCGTCTTCTTTAACCCTAACGGTTCGGTTTTCTGGCATTCGATGGTTCGGCATTTGATACAGTGGGCATATTGATGTCGACTTTCGACAGTCGAAAAATTAGGTCGTTACAGAGTGGCATCAGAGCATTTGGTTAAGCGACAACCTTGGCTCTGGTGGGGATTACTCGTTAGGGATAGAGTCCGTAGTATTCTAGAATGAGTTTGAGTGTAATAATAGATAAGAGCGCGTATTTGTTAGTGAATATAAAATTGTTTTATATTGTGTTGACTTATCAGTTGATTGTTTATAGATTCTGGTCGGTGTAGTTTGGCCAACTGTATCGATAGGGGTTTCTAAATTCTTAAACAAGATAAACCGACACAGTATTGTTTTAAAATAGGATAAATGAAATAATTTTACCCAAATTATTTTCGTATATAAAAGGAGATAATCTTTGTAAATTATTATAGTATATGGTTGCTTGATTGTTAGGAAGTGATGATATTAAATTATTATCATTGATTATTGAATAAGAAATTGAAATCATAACCAAAGGTTAAGAAATAAATTCATACACAAATGGGATTTGTAAATAAAAATTGTAAATGTGATTTATAATTTGAAATAGAATTCCAGAGAAATATTTGAAAGAATTTGAAAGGATTTGAAAATTTGAAAAAGATTAAAATTCCCTTGGAGTTTGGAAATGGTTTTCAAAAGGTTTGGGAAAATATTTTGGAAGGATAAAAGAACTAAACTCTTTTCGGTCGTTGGAAAATAATTCCGATGATGATCGCGACATCATCGGTGTTCATTTTCAAGTTTTCAATAGAGGAATTGCTGCCAAATTATTTAAAAATTGAAATGGTTTGGAAAACTAGAGTTGGTTTTGAAAATTCAAAAGATATTTTGAATTGATTTCAAAAATAGTTTTGAAAAGATGGAAAGACTCTGGAATCCTATATAAAATATTTGTAGAATATAATTGAGTTTGGCAACATATAAATGTGAAATTGTTAGAATAAAATCTAACTTGAAAGGAGCTAAAATTAAATTAAGTGTGAAATGTAAATAAGTTGGAAAACTTATCGAAGCTTAAAATTTGGATTAAAATTGAATATTTGGATTGAGTAAAATTAAGTGAAATGGAAAATTTGTCATGTTGGATCAAATGAAGCAAAGTACTGAAATAAAATTAGTAAGTGAAACTAATTGAAGTAATAACAAAATAAATATGGTTTGAAATGAATTCAATAATTATAAATGAAAGGTAAATTGAATTCATATGAAATTTGAAATCCAGTTTAAATATAAGTAGATATTAACTGAAGTGGAAAATTGAAAATAAATACAGGAAGTATGTAAAATACTTGTATCGAACTTAAGAAAACGAATGGTGTAGTTCTTAAGTAAATTTGATATTGGAAATATACAAAGTTAGTAACTGAGTGCAGGTTAATCTGGGAAGTGTGAAATGGTAATTGTGAATAAGGGAATGAAAATAATCAATGTGAATAAAAGAAAATTGATATATCTAATAATCAATTAGAAATAAATACGTAGGATGTACGTATATTATTTTATTTGCATAACAATTTGATCCAGAATTCGAGCATAGAATTTCAAGATAGTTATTGTGACGACCCGTCCTTCTACTACCAGAAAGACGCATCATCATTAAGAAAGAAAGGGATAGAAATAGAAGAGAAAGAGAAAGAGAAAGAAAGAACAGCAACATCATAATCTCACAGCGGAACGGAACAAAATATAATATGTCACATAAATATTACATAGTTTTACATATATCAGAGTTATACTATATCAATACATATGACAATCATACATACAGCTATCACTATATACATCAGAGATACAGTACACATCAACTAACACAGCGGCACTAGATAAATAGCTACATACGTCTGGAAACTCCTGCTCTAAGCTTCTCCAGAAATCAAGGTCCAAAACCTATCACTTGGCTACTCATAAAAATTTGAGTACCCAAGAGTTTATGAAAAACAAATTATAAACTCCGGGTCAGACATGGGTCTGGTATGAGTAAACGTTTAAAGTTGTTTAACTTTGAAAAACATTTGAAAATAAAGGTATCACGTAAGACTCCCCACAAATAAATACGGGTAAGTTTTTATCTTACGCTAACCAAAACATTTCATAGGAAATCCAGTGATATTATAATAGTGTCTAGGGTTTTCAAGTAAATAGAAAATAGCCGAAATTGTTACATGATTAAAATCCAGCTACTAGCCACGGAAGTGGGTAATACAAATCAAAACCTTAGGGTCTCGTAGGGAAAATGGATTTCCAACAATGGAAGGGCTACTGGGGTACCACCCGTCACAGTACGGGGCCTAGATCACCGTACCGAGGATCACTCCCGACCCCCTACAACACAAGGCCGGAACCATTCCTTACCGAACAGTCCTGAACAAGATAAACCCCGCGGTTGTAGCTAGAAACCGCCCACACAGCCGAAATAAAAAGGGACATCTAGATAGGGGAAATATCTTGTCCTGCTTGGGCATGACCCACCTAACCTTGCTGCATCTCCCCTGTTTTAGCCATTCCCGGTTGATGAGGCTTGAGGCTGCGATTACCTTTAAAGAACATATCACTTAGAATGCTCATCGTCCGCCTGACGATGTGCTGAAAGCATTCAATCCATACAAGTTCGTTCCGGGTTCGAACGAAACCGAAGGCATTATCTCGTTACACTCATTTTAGAATCACCCTCAGAGTCAACGACGATAACCCTTGCATTCTGAAAACACCATCTCGACCACCATTTGATAAGTCACGACCTATCGTTTAATTTGGATCGATGTGGTTTTCGGAGATTCAAATTTGATTCTTCCAATCCCGGTCTAATCGAAAATCCAAATGCCATTTTAAGGGCCAAGTTGTCTAATTAACTTAAACAGTTTAAATAATTTAAATTCAACAATTGATTTAACATAGCATATATACCAGATAAACATATACAAGCATCATAGGTATATCATAACATATCACAGAGCATCACAAAATATCATCACATAAATAACACAATCATATATTTAACATAACAATCCATAAGCAATTACCTTTAAATTCTCAATGCAATTAATTAAATTTTAATTAATTACTTGAGAATTTATCTCTCAAACATGTTTAATTGATTATTAATTATCAAGTAATTACTTTTTCCAATTTCAACTAAATCAACTATTAAATCTTAATTATTTCATTAATTACTTATATTATCCCACAACATTTAATTAATTACTTCCTAATTGATTTGTTTAACTTTAATTAACCATTTTATCAATAACCTTGTTTATTAATAAATGAAACTTACTTACCTATTTATTTACTGCTAATAATCTAATTAATCATTTATTAATAAGTAGTTAAATTAATTAATTAATTGACTATTAACTATTCTTGAATTAACTTAAGTAGTTAATTGCAATTTCATTGATTACTTAAACATCGATTGATCCATTACTAATTACAATTAAAAAGTAATTATTCTAAATTGTTTTCTAAGATAATTAAGTAATTATCATTCAATTTAATTAACACTTAAAAGCTTTTCTTTAAATTTTGAAATCCAATTAATTTTTAACTTTCAACTTAAAATGTTAATTAAATTCATTCTTACTTAAATTAATCACTGTATGATAATTAAGTGTTAAAACATTTTTAAGATATTAACTAAAAATGTAAACTTATATTCCAATCTTATCCCATCAGTTAAATTTTAATTGAACTATAGAATTTAAAACTTGTAGAAATAGCTTCTTAACTCCATCTTAATATGCATTACTACAATTAAGGATAACCGAGTCTTCTCTGCAAAAAACTCAAGTACGGCTCCGAGTTAACTACCAAAACACCTGAGCCCTTTCCCTTACTTCTTCTCCCCCTTCTTTTTTTTTATACTATAGTTTAAGTTATAGACCAAATAACAGATTCAAGCATCAGGTTACACGCACGCGATCTACCTGAAGCCTCCACCATTTCTCTCGAACACGACTCGAAGCAGACCCCTTCACGGCATCACAGACATGACACCTCACCCCAAACGCCACCGTGCACGTTCACGGTGGTTAGCTGCACCTGCAGCGGCCCTCGCCTGCGCCCACAAACCACAACTTCGCTCCTCACCCAAGATCGAAACCCAGAATTTCAACAAAGGGCTGAAATCAAAATATCACCTGAAACTTGAACATGAAACACCATCTCCTCACCGAAAACCACCCAGTCCTTCAACCCCACATCGCCAGAGGTTAAGCCACGCCACCCATGCCAAGTCCTGCCCCTCAGCAACTCCCTCCTCGAAGCTCAGGAAGCTCGATCTCACTATGATGCCGAAATCGACAATTTACAGTGAACAGGCAACACCTGAACTAAAACCCTATTCTTCGTTCGTTTAATTAGTTTATGAATTAGAAAAATCATCTGACATTTTTCTCAACATCTTGTATGTTCGAACTATCTCCAAAAAATTTTCAACTATTTAAATTGAACCAGTGACTAGGAATTTGCAAAAATACAAGTATTGTCTATTTACAAACTGCTATTCAAATATCAATCTAAAAGTCTTGATTTTTGTTGTAAAAATTAGGATTCGCAGTATAGATATAATATAAAATCTTGAATCAACATTTTGCAGTATTCGAATATTATCAAAATATCACTTAGTTTACCTGTACATCAATTACAGTGAAGCACTTGATGATAATGATTGTAATCACTTTTTTTTTAAAAAAAATCTTAGTTTAAATCTTGCTTCTTGTTTGTTGAAGAATCTAAGTTTATTAATGGTTAAATTGGAATACCTTGACATGTTTATACAAACATGAAACCTGTACCAATTTTACAGAAAACACAGAAGATCACAACATATATGCAACAGAAGTATATTCAATTAATTTATCAAGTGAGATTGAACTACTTAAATAACTTAAAACTTTTAAGAACTAAGTTTACTCACAATATGATTTAACAGAGGGTAGTTCAGTTTCCAGATGAACACAGTTTCCCAGCCTTCAAGCTTTGAATTTCAAACTCCAACCTTTGATGTTAAACAAATTTGTTTGTATTTAATTCAAGTTGCAGTTTTTTTTAATGAACGAACTGAAAACATAAGATGATATAAATAGGGAGGGTATACAGGCCGAAAACATGTTGTATGAGATTTTTATGTATTTGAAACATTTTTTTATATTTGTACCAGAGATTTTTATTTCCAAATAGTAGGCTGATAAGATTAGTTTGTGTGCCCCATTAATTAGTTTTGTCTTGTATATATCATCACACTTATCTTTATATACATGTTTTTTTCAGGGTTGTTCAACTTAATTTTCAAAAGCATATGGAGCTTTATATTACCCTGCCTTATGATTGAAGCTTATTCATTCATATATATTTTTAAAAGAGTGCAGCCTGACTTGATTTTGGGTGAGCATAACTATACATAAAACTTTGTCTTGTTTCACAAGTCTTATACCAGTACACTGCTTTCCCTGTTTTTAAGGCAGAGGTGTTTTAAACCTGAAATGATAGTTGAACTTCAATGGGGTTTTCAAAAGCAAGATGCTACAAAATTTTATTCTTTTTGTTTTCAGGTTTACTAATATATTTTACTGAACGAAATTAAATAAGAATATGTACTCATATATATAGAATAAATTAGGTGTATATGGGTAGGTTGTTTCTAGACAGCCTTATATTCTTGACCAGGTTGATTTTTTGTAATCAACTTCTTGCAATAAAACATAATTTTGCAATTTCGGCTGGACATGTTTTCATGCTGAGATGATAGCAATTAGTACTCTGGTTTCTAACTTAGTTTGCATAATATAATTATGGTCGGCTGCTTAAAGATATGGTATGTAAGATTATGTACTTTAGCAGGTAGCTTATGGCTTGTATGGGAAGACATGTTGATGTGTATAAAGATTTTGTTGTATGAAAAGTACAGTTGCAGGTAGATATTTAGTTTTTTTTTAAATGAAGATATTTGTATGAAGATTGTACTTTTACAGGTCAACATGGCTTGTATATGAGGCTACTCATTTTGTCTTGTTATTATTATTTGGAAACATACATTTCAGACTGATGGTTTGCATGAAAAATATTTTTGTTCATTTCTTCTAGTTGAAATAGTTTATACTCATATGTGTTTGGTTTCCACTTTATTTTGCTTACTGCTTTTTAAAGTTATGTTGTATGTTAACAAAAGAAAGTATTTTAATTTGATGGTATAAGATAAATATTATAAAACGATTTATTTAAATTTCAAACATTATTGTTCATATGTATATTTATCAGAGGTAAACAAAGTAAAGTGTTTTAATTCAATTATAAAATAAATTTTATTATAATATTATCAAAAGATTTTATTTTGAACTCTCCAAAGTCCAATTCCCCTTTTAAAATACAAATTTAAAGAAATAAATTGACAGTATTTCCAAATCATAATCATTTTAATATGGTCAATTTACATTTCATTTAATTTAGATTAAATATTTATTAAAATAACCGGGGCCAAAATCCAGAGTCGTTACATTCCTCCCCCCTTAAAAGAATTTCGTCCCCGAAATTTAAAACAAAGATAATTTTAAAAACTGTTATACCAACCATTCAAATATACATATCATTCATATATTAACAAACAACCAAACAGTCTATCCTCACTAACAACACTAGTTATCCGAACACAAATCCGGATAAACTTCCCTAAAATTTCTAAGAGTTGTCTCTCGATGATCAACAATCCATACTGGATTCCTGACCACAGTTAAATTTGATTCAACTTCCAAATTCCTGAATTACTAGTTTAACAACTAATGATGAATCATGAGCAAATTCCTTAATGGGATATATGGAATATACAATAAATTCCAAACATCCATTCTAGCATTTCAATACTGAAATCTACAGTATCAATTCTTTCCCAATTTTATTTGCTCTTGACAGAATTTTAAAGTCTATTCAATCAAGCCCGTACGATGTACATATACCATTCGAACACAAAATCAAATCCGATCGCTCGCTCGATCACACAATTTCATATCCAAACTAGTATCGTCCATCCGATTTCCTAGTGCGGACTCAAATCTGGTTTCTCGATCAGAAACTTCCATTCTCCTTTCATAGTCTCAACTATAATAGAGAATTTTCCAGAATCAATCAAAATCCACATCCATGGTTCGTCGTCGAAAATCGAGTGAAAAATCCTAACTCGGATCGATATAACTATCTCGAAATTCTGTGCTCGAATCTGGATCAAATTGTTATGCGAATAAAATAATATACGTACATCCTACGTATTTACAACTATATCGTTTGTCTTTCACATTATTCGGATTTCTGTTCGCTTGGAATATTTTTCTCAGTGTCAAATTTACTTAAGAATTTCACTCTTCCTTTCTTAAGTTTAATATAAGCATTATATATCTCTCACATTATTACTCTACCACTTTAACCTTATATCTTCTTATTTAAATCTGAATTTCCAATTCCATGTGAATTCAATTTATCTTCAACTCTGAATATTTAATTTTATTGACTATCTTCCATTTATAACTGATTTATTATTATTTAAATTAGTTTCATCCACTAGTTTATTTCAATCTCCAATTTGAAATTGTTTTGTCGCTAATTTTTTTTTAGCATTACATATTTTCATAAGCACATATTTAAGGTCTCAATCCATATCACAATTAATTTTAACCAATTCTCAAATCATTCCCTTCAGTTAAAGTGATTTATAACTTACCTGCTTAAGCAAAACAACTCATATTCAAAATCATCCTATTTTTCTTCTAATAATTCATAGAATTTTATCTAATCTTGTTTACTTCAAAACAACTCAATTCTATATGCAGTTTGACAATACTATTGTGAATAAATAATTACTTAAGCTTTATGACAAATCTTAAATTGATTCCAACTCAATTTACACTTGACTCCATCCCAATTAATTTATTCACAATCTTTACATTGGATTTTCTTTCATTTCAACAGGTTTGATCCCAAACCATTTTATTAAAATTCGACAACCAATATTTTAAATAATCATCTCACACTTTACTTAAGTCATTTATTTTCTTCAAACTGTTCCACCCAACGACTTAAGTTTATTCCATTCCACCAATTTCCATTTAAATCTTTGATTCGATTTTCCTTTAATCAAATCCCAACTATTTACTAATTTACTTGATTAGTTTATTCTCTTATCCATTCTTAAATTTTAATTAACAA
The DNA here is from genome assembly GCA_030765085.1 of Allium cepa. Taxonomy (NCBI): domain Eukaryota; kingdom Viridiplantae; phylum Streptophyta; class Magnoliopsida; order Asparagales; family Amaryllidaceae; genus Allium; species Allium cepa. The sequence continues at coordinate 393,901,100 of CM060938.1, read as the reverse complement.
TTCATTATTGAATTTTATTTATAATAAGGTCATTCAATTTATGCTTGAATTAGATTTGTTTACAACTCACACCAATTCTATTTTAATCCAATTCAATACTTACCTTGGTTTACATCTACTCATAAGAATTTTATTCCATTCAATATTATCTGTAACTCGATTGAATTCATTTGAATTCAATTTTATTCCAACTCAACTTCAGTTAAATTTAGCTACTTACCATTCTTTAAATTTATTTCTCAATATATGAGCTCAAAACCTATTTATCTACTTAACAGCTTATATTACTCATTTGGGTTATTTCATCTTATAATCACAATTTCAGATTATATATATAACACGTACTATCTTAAGGTAAAAATTTCCACCTCACAATTACAATCATTTTACCTTCAAATTTTATATCCAATTAAGTTCATTTTGAACTTCAATTCCATTTAACTTATCTCAGGTTAAGCTCGAGTACATTTTCTTCACTTTTATTTCCTTAAATTAAATTTTAATTCCTGGATTAAAATTCCCAATTTCATCTTATTAATATCAACTTTACTTTATAGATTCAACAGTTAATTCATTTAAATCTCCCACATTGTCTAAATAGAATTTCTTAGAATTCAATTGTCCGGTTTTCATTTCCAAAACCATTTTGAAATGATAACTACATATACCCACTTGGTATATCAAATCAAAATTTCAAATTCCAAACACTTGTTTTCACCAAAGCAAATTTTCTCTTTGAAAATTTTAAAATAACTTGTATACCCAACAAGCCCAACAATATCTTGTCCAACTGTCCTGGTAGCAGTCCATCACTTTTAGAAACTCGAAAATGAATACTGATGATGTGGCCATCATCGTTAGGATTATTTTCTAGCGACTGAAGTGAGTTCAGTGCTTCCTTACTTCCACAATTTCTACCCAAAACAATTTCCAAAACAATACTTCATTATTACCTTCAAATCTTTGGCAAAAACATTTCAAACATTCCCAAGATTTTTAAATTCCCAAATCTTTTATTTAAATTTAAACACCTTTCGAATTTCCGGGACTTAAATTCCGATTTAATCAAATTTTAGTTATATTCCCTTTTTATTAAAGATCATACTTAGATAATTTTATTTAGTTATAAACCACTCGAATTTTAATTTTTTATTCAATTATAGTATTAACAACCAAATATCCAAATATATATAATTATTTCAGAAAATATTTCTTTTATGTCAAAATATAATCTTGGGTAAAATTATTTCATTTACCCTACTTTAAAAACAATACTGTGTCGGTCTACCTTGTTTAAGAGTTTAGAAATCCCTATCGATGGAATGGCGTCCCACACATCGACCAGAATCCATAAACACTCAACAGATAAATCAACACAATATAAAAACAATTTTATATTCACTAACAAATACGCGCTCATATCTTATTTATACACTCAAACTCATTTTAGAGTTCTACAAACTCTATCCTATGAGGAATTCTTACCAGAGCCAAGGTTATCACCAACCTATGCTCTGATACCAACTGTGACGACCCGTCCTTCTACTACCAGAAAGACGCATCATCATTAAGAAAGAAAGGGATACAAATAGAAGAGAAAGAGAAAGAAAGAACAGCAACATCATAATCTCATAGCGGAACGGAACAAAATATAATATATCACATAAATATTACATAGTTTTACATATATCAGAGTTATACAATATCAATACATATGACAATCATACATACAGCTATCACTATATACATCAGAGATACAGTACACATCAACTAACACAGCGACACTAGATAAATAGCTTCATACGTCTGGAAACTCCTGCTCCAAGCTCCTCCAGAAATCAAGGTCCAAAACCTATCACTTAGCTACGCATAAAAATTTGAGTACCCAAGAGTTTATGAAAAACAAAATATAAACTCCGGGTCAGACATGGGTCTGGTATGAGTAAACGGTTTAAAGTTGTTTAACTTTGAAAAACATTTGAAAATAAAGGTATCACGTAAGACTCCCCACAAATAAATACGGGTAAGTTTTTACCTTACGCTAACCAAAACATTTCATAGGAAATCCAGTGATATTATAATAGTGTCTAGGGTTTTCAAGTAAATAGAAAATAGCCGAAATTGTTACATGATTAAATTCAAGCTACTAGCCACGAAAGTGGGTAATACAAATCAAAACCGTAGAGTCTCGTAGGGAAAATGGATTTCCAACAATGGCAGGGCTACTGGGGTACCGCCCGTCACAGTACGGGGCCTAGATCACCGTACCTAGGATCATTCACGACCCCCTACAACACAAGGCCGGAATCATTCCGTACTGAACAGTCCAGAACAAGATAAACCCCGCAGTTGTAGCTAGCAACCGCCTATACAGCCGAAATAAAAAGGGACATCTAGACAGGGGAAATATCTTGTCCTGCTTTGGCATGACCCACCTAACCTTGCTACATCTCCCCTGTTTTAGCCATTCCCGGTTGATGAGGCTTGAGGCTGCGATTACCTTTAAAGAACATATCACTTAGAATGCTCATCGTCCGCCTGACGATGTGCTGAAAGCATTCAATCCATACAAGTTCGTTCCGGGTTCGAACGAAACCGAAGGCATTATCTCGTTACACTCATTTTGAAATCACCCTCAGAGTCAACGACGATAACCCTTGCATTCTGAAAACACCATCTCAACCACCATTTGATAACTCACGACCTATCGTTTAATTTGGATCGATGTGGTTTTTGGAGAATCAAATTTGATTCTTCCGATCCCGGTCTCATCGAAAATCCAAACACCATTTTAAGGGCCAAGTTGTCTAATTAACTTAAACAGTTTAAATAATTTAAATTCAACAATTGATTTAACATAGCATATATACCAGATAAACATATACAAGCATCATAGGTATATCATAACATATCACAGAGCATCACAAATTATCATCACATAAATAGCACAATCAGATATTTAACATAACAATCCATAAGCAATTACCTTTAAATTCTCATTGCAATTAATTAAATTTAAATTAATTATTTGAGAATTTATCTCTCAAACATGTTTAATTGATTATTAATTATCAAGCAATTACTTTTTCCCATTTCAAATTATTTATTAATTAATCATTTCTAAATCAACTATTAAATCTTAATTATTTCATTAATTACTTATATTATCCCACAACATTTAATTAATTACTTCCTAATCGATTTGTTTAACTTTAATTAACCATTTTATCAATAACCTTGTTTATTAATAAATGAAACTTACTTACCTATTTATTTACTGCTAATTATCTAATTAATCATTTATTAATAAGTAGTTAAATTACTTAATTAATTGACTATTAACTATTCTTGAATTAACTTAAGTAGTTAATTGCAATTTCATTCATTACTTAAACATCGATTGATCCATTACTAATTACAATTAAAAAGTAATTATTCTTAATTGTTTTCTAAGATAATTAAGTAATTATCATTCAATTTAATTAACACTTAAAAGCTCTTCTTTAAATTTTAAAATCCAATTAATTTTTAACTTTCAACTTAAAATGTTAATTAAATTCATTCTTACTTAAATTAATCACTGTATGATAATTAAGTGTTAAAACATTTTTAAGAGATTAACTAAAAATGTAAACTTATATTCCAATCTTATCCCATCAGTTAAATTTTAATTAAACTACAGAATTTAAACTTGTAGAAATATCTTCTTAACTCCATCTTAAATTGCATTACTGCAATTAAGGATAACCGAGTCTTCTCTGCAGAAAACTCGAGTACGGCTCCGAGTTAACCATCAAAACACCTGAGCCCTTTCCCTTACTTCTTCTCCCCCTTCTTTTTTTTATACCGTAGTTTAAGTTTTAGACCAAATTACAGATTCACGCATCAGGTTACACGCACGCGATCTACCCGAAGCCTCCACCATTTCTCTCGAGCACAACTCAAAGCAGACCCCTTCACGGTATCACAGACATGACACCTCACCCCAAACACCACCGTGCACATGCACGGTGGTTAGCCGCACCTCTAGCGGCCCTCGCCAGCGCCCACAAACCACAACTTTGCTCCTCACCCAAGATCGAAACCCAGAATTTCGACAAAGGGTCGAAATCAAAATATCACCTGAAACTTGAACATGAAACACCATCTCCTCACCGAAAACCACCCAGTCCTGCAACCCCACATCGCCAAAGGCTAAGCCACGCCACCCACGCCAAGTCCTGCCCTTCAGCAACTCCCTCCTCGAAGCTCAGGAAGCTCGATCTCACTATGATGCCGAAATTGACAATTTACAGTGAACAGGCAACACCTGAACTAAAACCCTATTCTTCGTTCGTTTAATTAGTTTATGAATTAGAAAAATTATCTGACATTTTTCTCAACATCTTGTATGTTCAAACTATCTCCAAAACAATTTCCAACTATTTAAATTGAATCAGTAACTAGGAATTTGCAAAAATACAAGTTTTGTCTATTTACAAACTGCTATTCAAATATCAATCTAAAAGTCTTGATTTTTGTTGTAAAAATTAGGATTCGTAGTATAGATTCAATATAAAATCTTGAATCAACATTTTGCAGTATTCGAACATTATCAAAATATCACTTAGTTTACCTGTACATCAATTACAGTGAAGCACTTGATGATAATGATTGTAATCACTTTTTTTTTATAAAAAAAATCTTAGTTTAAATCTTGCTTCTTGTTTGTTGAAGAATCTAAGTTTATTAATGGTTAAATTGGAATACCTTGACATATTTATACAAACATGAAACCTGTACCAATTTTACAGAAAACACAGAAGATCACAACATATATGCAACAGAAGTATATTCAATTAATTTATTAAGTGAGATTGAACTACTTAAATAGCTTAAAACTTTTAAGAATTAAGTTTACTCACAATATGATTTAACAGAGGGTGGTTCAGTTTCCAGATGAACACAGTTTCCCAGCCTTCAAGCTTTGAATTTCAAACTCCAACCTCTGATGTTGTAGATGTTAAACAAATTTTTTTGCATTTAATTCAAGTTGCAGTTTTTTTTAATGAAAGAACTGAAAACATAAGATGATATAAATAGGGAGGGTATACAGGCCGAAAACATGTTGTATGAGATTTTTATGTACTTGAAACATTTTTTTATATTTGTACAAGAGATTTTTATTTCCAAACAGTAGGCTGATAAGATTAGTTTGTGTGCCCCATTAATTAGTTTTGTCTTGTATATATTATCACACTTATCTTTATATACATGTTTTTTTAGGATTGTTCAACATAATTTTCAAAAGCATATTGAGCTTTATATTACCCTGCCTTATGATTGAAGCTTATTCTTTCATATATATTTTTAAAACAGTGCAGCCTGACTTGATTTTGGGTGAGCATAACTATACATAAAACTTTGTCTTGTTTCACAAGTCTTATACTAGTACACTGCTTACCCTGTTTTTAAGGCAGAGATGTTTTAAACCTGAAATGATATTTGAACTTCAATGGGGTTTTCAAAAGCAAGATGCTACAAAATTTTCTTCTTTTTGTTTTCAGGTTTACTAATATATTTTACTGAACGAATTAAATAAGAATATGTACTCATATATATAGAAAAAATTAGGTGTATATGGGTAGGTTGTATCTAGACAGCTTTATATTCTAGACCAGGTTGATTTTTTGTAATCAACTTCCTGCAATAAAACATGATTTTGCAATTTCGGCTGGACATGTTTTCATGCTGAGATGATAGCAATTAGGACTCTGGTTTCTAACTTAGTTTGCATAATATAATTATGGTCGACTGCTTAAAGATATGGTATGTAAGATTATGTACTTTAGCAGGTAGCTTATGGCTTGTATGGGAAGACATGTTGTTGTGTATAAAGATTTTGTTTTATGAAAAGTACAGTTGCAGATAGATATTTAGTTTTTTTTTTAAAATGAAGATATTTGTATGAAGATTGTACTTTTACAGGTCAACATGGCTTGTATATGAGGCTACTCATTTTGTCTTGTTATTTTTATTTGGAAACATACATTTCAGATTGATGGTTTGCATGAAAAATATTTTTGTTCATTTCTTCTAGTTGAAATAGTTTATACTCATATGTGTTTGGTTTCCACTTTATTTTGCCTACTGCTTTTTAAAGTTATGTTGTATGTTAACAAAAGAAAGTATTTTAATTTGATGGTATAAGATAAATATTATAAAAAGATTTATTTAAATTTCAAACATTATTATTCATATGTATATTTTTCAGAGGTAAACAAATTAAAGTGTTTTAATTCAATTATAAAATAAATTTTATTATAATATTATCAAAAGATTTTTTTTTGAACTCTCCAAAGTCCAATTCCCCTTTTAAAATACAAATTTAAAGAAATAAATTGACAGTATTTCCAAATCATAATCATTTTAATATGGTCAATTTACATTTCATTTAATTTAGATTAAATATTTATTAAAATAACCGGGGCCAAAATCCAGGGTCGTTACAGTTATATCGATCCGAATTGGAATTGTTCACTCGATTTTCGACGGCGAACTCGGGATATGGATTTTTGGTTGATTTTGAAAATTCTCTATCGTAGTTTACGGCTATGCCAGAAGAATGACGGTTTCTGATCAAGAAACCAAATCTGAGTCCGCATTAGGAAGTCGGTGGAAGATACTAGTTTGGAAGTGAAATTATGCGATCGAGTGAGCGATCGAATTTGATATTGCATACGAATTATGTAAGTACTTCGTACGGACTTGAATGAAACAAATATTGAAGTTTTGGTAAATAAGTGTGTAAAATGATTTTGAATGTTGTAATTGGATATTATTGTTAAGTAAGATATATATGTGTGTTAAAGGCAAAGGATAAATTGGGGTTTGTTAAATTAAATGGCTCGAAAATAGGTATATATTTAAATTTCTGTATGAAATTTGATGATTTTCTTGTCCAGCCACTTGGTTTTTTATTTTCTTTTAAAATCTGAAAGCCCGTTGTGGCATTTTGTAGTCGTACCGAGCTAGCCGTGCAAAGGAGACGCTGGCGAAACTTTTCGAAATTTTATGGAGTTAGAAAAGTTATGAGATTTTTTTTTGATAATTTGAAATTTGAATTTAAATTTAAATTTGAATTGTGAGGCAAACAATGTTGTTTGGAAACTATGGAAGATTTTGGAAAGTTAGTTGAAGTGATAATGGGTCTTTTATAAAAAGATTTGTTTTGGCAAGTCGTTAAAACTGTTTGGTTTTGGAAAAATGATAAACGGGTTAAGGATCATTCTTCTTAACTAGTAATTTCGGGACAAAATTCTTTTAAGGAGGAAGAATGCGACGATCCAGAATTTTGAACATTTGAAATTGAAATATTTAATTGATTTTTAATATTTAGAAGTTATTTTAAACTTGAATTTCAAATATAACTAAGAATTTGGCAATCAAACTTATTGTGTAACGATCCCTATTTTTGAGTCAACTTTAAATTGATAATTAAAATAATTTTTTGGATATAATTGTGAATTAATTTGGTATTTTTCAAATTAAATTGATATTTATTTGTTTATTAATATAAATGTATATATATGGATTTCTAATTCAAATAGAATTTCTAATTGGAAATTCAGAGAAAAAATATATTTTGAATGATATAATTATAAATTTGATTGTGGATTAGTTTGAAAATTTTGAATAAATATATTTATGAATATATATAGATTAAAAATTAGTTTATAAATAAAATTTTGATTTTAGAAAATTCAAAACGTAAATTGTTATAAATAAATTGGATGTTGAAAATTGAGATTCTAAAATAAATAAATTGAATTTAAGTACTCTATATTTTCAGATTTATAAAATTTGTTTCTAATTATAAATACACATATCTTTTGAAAGTTTATAAGATAAATATAACTTGAATAAGATATTAATAAAGGAATAATGTTCTTTCTCTTTAAAATAATACATATGTAAATAAGATAAATTTAAATTATACAAATATTAAATATATAAGGTATAATTTATAAATTGATAAGGGTTCCAAACAAAATTTATAAATAAAATAAAGAAAAGGTTTTAAACATAAATTTACTTATTTTTAGCAAGTGTAAGATTTTTAAAATCATTTTGTGATAAATGTTTAATAAGTAACATCATTAATTAACAAGTGTTTGTTTAGTAATACAAGTGGCATAACTATTTCTTTAAATTCAAATGTTAATATCAAATAAAAGAAACCAGGCCATTTTTCAAAAGCTTCTCATATTCTTTCATCTTCATTTTCATATCTGCAAACAAACCTGGAAACCAAAATAGATCAAAAGAAAATCTGAAAACAAACATCATCAAACTTCAACCTGATTTAGAGCAATTCAAAACAGTTTCCAATTTTAAAAGAAAATCAAAACCTGCTTTCAAAGATCTTTAATTTGGAAGCAAAGCAAATAATCAACCTGGAAATGAAGATCAGAATCAAAGCCAGTTCAACATCAGGCATTAAAACATCATAAAGTTTCAACAGATCAATTGTATCAAGATTCTAGAATAGAATCAAAAGAATGTAATTACAACTAAGTAGCAAATCAAAGCAAACTAGAAAAATATATAAAGATTCAACCTGGAAAACACAAAACAAAAATAAGAGAAAATCAAGCAAATAACTTCAAGTGTTTAAGTTCAGTATGATCAAAGCAGAATCAAATGCAATTAAAGATCATATTCAATCGCGCAACAGAACAAACTCAAGGGTTCCATACTTCATTCCCAGGATATTCTTTGTCCTCTGTTCTTCCTGGTGAGCGAACTCTTCAACCTGTACGAGTAAATCTGGTTTGTATGTGTTTGAATCTGAAATGATGTGGTGAATGATGGTTTAATAGGTGCAAATATGTTGTGTATACATATAAATAGACAAATGTTGAATGTGGATAGGTATATTCATATCTGTTCATAGTTTACATGATTCAGAAAAAAAAGATTAAAAGCTCAACATCTCATCCTATAATCATCTATAGACTTTGATGTCGGAATAAAACTAGTTTGAATTGGTAAGATCAAAATTTTTAAAACACTTTTAGGTAGTTAAAATAAAAGGGTTTACTGGGAAAATATAAAAACACAGCAAATTCAATTTTTGTTCAAAATTTAAATTGATTAAAACTTGAGTTTTGAATTCATGATCTGGTTCATTTTCATAAACCATGATTTTTAAATATAAATTCATGATTTTTAAGTTAGAAAATCTCGCGCATGTGGAAGTTGAATGGAATTGCTGGGATCGTCAATTCCCGATGATCAAAGTGAAATTGAGCCTCGAGTTTGAATCTGAAGGAAAATGAAGTGTTGTAGATTGAAGGAAAAATGGTCACATATTTTTTTTGATGATCATAGAGGTGTCACGATGCGAATGTAGGGTTTAAGAGAGTGTGAGGTCGAGGTGGGTTCATAGAAGAATTTTAAAGTCACGGTGGTGTCGAGTTGACCCAGGGGTAGGGGAAATGGAAGATAGAAGTATGGCGAGGGTTCAGGCAGGTGATCGTGACCTCCGTTGGTCGTAAATGGAAAGCGCAGGGTGATTTTCAAGGGATCGGTTTCGTTCCAGTTTGAGTTGAATAGCCAAATTTGAATTCGCGGGCGAATTCGCTAACCTTGGTGGTCGGAAGGATTGGGCGTATCATCGATGACCTGAAGGCGATGATGGCGATGGTCGAAAGCGCTCCGACAAAGTGTACATGTGCATAGGTATCTCAATATATCTGGGCGAATTTGGATTGGGAAGAAGAAAAGATAGCTTGGGTTCGAGCGCGAGAAGAAGAAAATATGGCTCGAAGTCGAAGTGATGCGGGTAACTCGGGGTTTTTACTCGAGAAAAATTTAAAATGACCTAGGTTTTGTATGAAAGTTGAATTATTAGATTTTTAAAGGTTAAAGAATTTAAGCATTTTCAAGAAGGTTGATAAAGTAACTAAGTTTTCAAGGAAACATTACCAAGTTTCAAAATAAAATATTAATAAGTTTAAAACAAGTTTTCAAAGTTTTTAAAAGGTTTTGAGATTATCTATTCAAAAGGTAATTATATAATAGTTTGATTTCTAAATGTTTTCCAAAGGGGATTTAATGATGTAGTTAAGTAATGGATTTAATTAATAAAGGATGGTTAATTAATTAATGTAATCAGTTAAGGGAATAATTGATTAATTTATTTATTAAGGAGAACTAATTAAAGGTTAATTTATAATTAATTAAAGGATAATAATTTATGTGATTAATTAATAAAGGAAATTAATTAATTAGAGTTATTAATCAAGGGATAATTAACCAAAGTGATTTATTAATTAATGTGATTAATTAAAGGTTGATTAGTTAATTAATGTTATTAATTAAAGATAATTAATTTATGATTAGGGGTTGACTAATCAAGTGATTAGAGGATAAATTACTCGATTTGTGATTTACTGATTAAAATGATTAGGGATAATCATTTTATTGTAATTAATTAAGGATAATTATTTAAATGGTAATTAATTAAGGGTTAATTAATTAATTAAGGGTAATTAATTAAAGGATCATTAAATAATTAAGATTAATTATTTAATGATTGATTATTTTATTAATTAAGGTTAATTAATAAATGACTAAGGGATAATTAATTAAATTAAATTGTAATTAATTTATGTTAAGCAACCAGGATTAGTGATTAATCTGGTTTAAATTAATCAAGTGACTAATTGAACTTAATTATGGATGTTTGGATTCTATTGAATGTTGAATTGTTTGATTGTAACGACCCATAATTTTCAACAATATAAATTTGTTAAAAAAAAGAGATTTTAGTAATAGAATTTTGAAAGAAATAAAACTTGTGGATTAAGAATGAAATAATAATTAGAATTAAAGGTATTGATGTTAATATAAGTTGACAATTAACAATTTGAATGAAATTCTAATAAACGAAGTAGTGAAAGTGTTATACCGGGTTATAAATTGAAAATGAGAAAATAAAGGTAAGTATTGAGTTAATGAATGAAATAACACATTGGTAATAGTAATTGAATGTAAATTTAGGTAATATTTGGAAACAATGTTAACGCCAGTTGATAATAACTAATTTAGTGCAATCCCAATTTAATTGAAACAATGGTAAGGTTATAATTGATTGTATTTAATAAATTGGAAATAAATTTCAATAAATATAATTAAATAGTATGTTAATGATGATTGAATGAAATCTGTGTGATGTAAACAATTGTAACAATTGTTTGGGGATAATAACTCATAAGTGTGATTGAAAGTAAATGGTAACAGATATTTTATGGTACCTATTTATTTAGCCTGTTAATTTAAATGTGGTAAAAATTTCAATAAATCTAAATAAATATTTTGTTAATGTGAATTTAGTTAATAATGGGAAATAACATTTACTTTATTCATAATATGACAATTGGTTGAATAAAAGGAATGGAAATTCAAGATTTATTTATTTACTGGAATTTAAATTTAATAATTGAATTAATTGCAAATAAATGGAATTTAAAATTTAATGTGAAACCAATTGCAGTTAATTGACTTAATTTGTGCAGTTAGGGTAGATTTGATTTGTCATTGAAGATTGTTAATTCAACAAGAAGTAACCAATGTAAACTCTATCCATAATATGGCAATTGATTGAATGAAATCAATTGAAATTCATGTTTGATTAATTTATTGGATTTTGAGCTGTAATAAATGGATTATTGAAATTAAATGAAATAAAATATTACGTTAATGGGAATTAATATGAAATAAAACATACATTAATGAAATGTAATATAAATCAATGTTAATTATACCCATAAGATGTCAATTTATTGAATAGCAAGATTTTGAATCAAATAAATGGATTTATTGAGATTTCAATTGATAATTAATAAATTTATTAAAATTGAAACTAAACACGGTATTGGGTAAAATTTATTTAACTTTAAATTGATATCTAAATTGTTTAAAGGGCTATAATGGTGTAGGAAATCAAAAATGATAAAATTTGTAAATTTTGAAATTGGAATTTAAGATTTGATTTATTTAATATTTATTTAATTAATTAACTGGAAAATAACAATTTTGGCCACTGACTCGGATTTCGACGAAAGCAGTTTCATCGGATCCGTAACAGTGAATTATTGTAGGATTTCAAGTTTCGTAGCGATCGGGCTTGTGTTTGATCGTACGGACTCGAAACGCCTAGAAATCAATTAAATTGAAATCAATTTGAAATAATTTGATTTTAGCATAACTTCTTCATACGATGGAATTTGGACCTGAAACCTGTTCCATTGCATTTGGAACATTAAAAAACATCTATTTTGATATATGGGTTGACCCAATTCTGTTCCGGAGTCAGAACGGGCTTTTCGGGCCATTTTATCGTTCAACGCGTTTATCAATCTGGTCCATCTACTCTATTTTCAGCTTTGTCTATATATACCTCTTTATAAACCCTAATTGTTCCTTAATGTCATTTGTCTGTATGTACAATTCCTTCTCACCTCCTCATTTCAATGGCAGACAATTCCAAATCCAATTGCAATTCAAAAATCAAATAGAAAATTCAACCTTCTCAAACTACATCAAATTATATATCATCGAAAAGCTCTCGACGAGCGCATTCTTCTACAATGATTATTTTTTCATTCTGGTTCACTGTTTAGCCAGAAATCGAGGACGAATTCCAGCCGTCCATAGGTCGTCGCCTCATTTAACGGTGGATTCGAGCCGTGGTATCAATCAGAGGGCGTGGATGCAAAGAGGGTGTCGAGGAAGGCCGATCCATATGGCCAAGTCGTGTCAACGGTGCCTGGATTCGCCATGGTTGATCGTTGTTTATTGGCGGCATCGTAGCTTTTCAGGCGAGTTCTAGTGGCCGCATCGACGTGGTGGGGTCGGCTTGAGGAGGCGAGTAGTATAGAGACGCCGATCTGGTCGACGTTGATCATAGAGGCGGCGATGTCACGATTTGGTCGGCAGCTGAATTTGGGTTGAATCGCGATAAACAGTGGAGGGCTTGGGTCAACGCGTGTAGCTGGCGTGGTAACGTGTAAGATTTCTATTTGTTTTATTTTAAATTATTTGAATCGTCTAACTTCCAGTCGTCATAACTTTTACATACGAACTCGGTTTTACACGCGGTTTTCCCCGCTAGGTACGTAATGGGGTTCCAAACACTTTGACGCTGGTTTAGACGAATTCTGAGACTGTACAAATTTTGGGTTTAAATTGGATTTGAATTCAGTTTAAATTCAAAAGGTGAGTGTTTTAACCCACTCACAACTTCTAAAATTTCTTATGTGTGTTAAATTAATTTTTGATGTGATTAGAAATTTATTTATAACTGTTTGGCATATTTTTATTCATCATCTCAGTTAAATTGAATTTATTGAATTAAATTGTTATTTAAGTTATTATTGCATATAAACTGCCACTTAAATAGTTATTTAATTTATTATTCAATATAAACAGCTAGTAAATGCCTATTATTTATTTTCTGTTATATATTGATGTTATTGATTGAATTGGATGATGATTGTGATAAATGGTTGATGATTGATATTTGATGAATAGATGTCGTATTGTACATTGTTATAAACTGCAAGTTGTTATGCATTTTTATTTCATTCAGGATTGCGGTTTGAAATGATATATAACCGTATTTTATTTAAATTACGGATTGAAATGATAAATATCTGTATCACTTGACCATAGGGCAGAAAAGTATATACAGACACCGTGGTCTATATATATAAAAATATTTTGAAATGATTTCTATGGTTTTGTAAAGAAATATTTGGTTTTATGACATATTGATTTGGATATTTTATAAATGTTATTTTATATATAGTAAAATTCTTGGTTTTAGGCTATGTATAAAATTGGTTTAAAGTATAAAAAAAGTTTAATAGTAAAGTTTGATTTTATCGAGATATAATATGGCTAAGTATTTATTTAAATTATATTTCTAGAATTTATAATGACTTAAATGAGAATAAGGTTGGAAGATAAATATGAAATTGATTTGAAATTTAATAAAATTGAGATTTTAAAGGTATGATCTTTATAATTGGATTTTGGTTTAAGATGAATTAAACGAATATTTCAAGTATAAATTAATTGAAGGAAATATTTAGTTATTTGTAATTTGAGTTTTATTTAAATGATAATGGATTTATTATGCAGATATTTCAAAACTAAATAATAGAACACTGAATTATTGAATCGTAATTACCAACCTTAGTTTTGAAATTGTTTAATACTCAAAGTTAGAAATATATTAAAATTGAAATGGTTTATTGAAAGTTAAGAATTGAGATTTGATTTAAAGTGAATAAAATTGTGAAATCGAGGAAATTATTTTACTTTATAAAGTAATTTTAGATTCAAAATATTTTATTTTATAAACCGTTGAATATCCAAACCATTTAAGTTTTGGAAGTTATGGTTTAGAAGCTATGAAATTCGAAGTATTATGTTTGAAAGGTTATATTTCAAGCGTTTGGTTTCGAAATATTATAAATTTGAAAGTCCTATGATTTTGGAAAAGAGATATATTTGAAATAAAAATGAGATTATATTGATTTGGATTTTTATAACAATGATATTATATTGCTTTGGATTTTTGAAATGGAAATAATATCATATTTATAGGGTTTTGAAATGGATATTATATTATGGTTTTGAAGTAAAAATATTTTGAAATGACCGCGGTGTTGTAATAACGATTGGTTGGGAAAGAGACCGGGATCGGATATGGGCATACTCTCTGCCGATAATGAAAACCACTTTGACAACCGTGTACGCGGTGGAGATTCCAGAATGAAGTAGAATAGCGGCGGTGTTTCCTTTGAGGTATATACGTGGACCCGACTTCCGTGAGTTGGCATAAGATGGCTAAAACACGAGCGATTGACGGGCTAAGAAGGCAGCACCTTTTATGGGACACATCCCTTCGATATTATACTCTGACTTTTGGATTGATTCGGTGGCCACTTTTGATTTTTGATTTTAGGGGTGTGGCTCGAGATGGGCGGTAGTAGCTTCTATGCGTTACCACCGGTCCAGAAGCGTAATTGGTATATCTACCCAGGCATTGCCTTGTGTGCTGTGTCACCTACCCTATCGCGCCTTGTACGAGTTTGGTTTTCTCCCGTAGCCCGTGGAGTATTTAGGGTAGTCTCCCGATCTGGAGATGCGCTGATACTGGATGGACTACTGGGACTATTACATGGTAAGGGCTATATGGGTAACCCCTTAACGCTATTTAAAAGTAAGTTTATTTTACTATTAGACTTTATTATAATAGCAAAATATTACTACATAGTAAATAGTTTAACGGATCCTTAGGAGATGTGAATCCCGAGCATCTTTTAAGTTACTGCACTCACGTTAGACACTGGATAAGAGATGTCAAAACCCGTAAACATCTCTGACGCCGTTTACACTCATATTTATTTACAGTTGATTTAACTTACATAAGATCTTTTAGTTCTGACTCGAGTGTTTTGTCTTTTCAATTTGCTCGGGTCAGCCTAAGTATTTCAGGATTTGAAGACTTTCTTTCTGGGGGACGAAGACGAAAACTGTAATAGTATTATTTATTATATTATTCCACTGCATCATTGTTCCGCTGCATTATTTATTTTCTCTGGCATGTGTTACTCTGATATGTATTGTATAAGTAAAATCGAATATTTTGTAAAACAACTTCATGAATTGTTTATTTGATTATTATATTTTATCGTTCCGCTGCAAGATTCTGTTTTGTTTATTTCTTTCTTGCCTTTTCTGATTTACCCCAAATAACAATTCGCCCTTTCGTATGTTTTGAGTCTGAAGTGTGTGGTTTATCATCGGTTTAAAGCGTACAAAAAGGTAGAACGTTACACTTGGTATCAGAGCTTTGGTTTAGCGATAAACCTTAGCTTTGTGGGGTCTGAATCTTTATTAATATGGTAGTAATACCCTATGATGAGTTGCTGAGTGTATACATATGAGAGAGCGTATTTGTTAGTGTTATAAAAAGATTTTTATATTGTGTTAATTTGTTCCGTTTTGTATTTATAGATTCTAGTTGGTGTATAGAACGCTACGACATCAACAGGGATTTCTAAACACTTAATAGGACAGACCGACGCAATATTTGTTTTGAAATATAGGTGAGTGAAATAATTTTGCCTATTATATTTTCTATATATATAAAATAATTTTTTTTATAAATGATATATATTTGGTTGTAATATATTGTTGTTAGGTGGTGAAATTTTAGATATTAGTTGGAAATAAGATTGAAAATAAAATAAATGAAAATCGAGAATTTAGAACCTAAGTCCCGCGGTTTTGAAAGTTTCTTTCGAATGATTTTGGAATATAATAATAATAATATTATTTAGAAGTATTTTCTGATATAAATATTTCAATATAATTTGAAAGAATTGTTTTAAAGAAACTTTGAAAAGAAATAAGTTCTGCACTCCCCTCTCTGTTGCTGGAAAATAATTTCGGTGATGAGTGCACACATCATCGACATTCATTTTCGAGTTTCGAAGTAGGACGGCCACTGTAGTAGTTTTACTGCAGATTTGTTTCGATAAACAAATATAAATTTCAAATTGTTTTATATATAACTGGATATATAAATTATAAGTATATACCTTTATCTATTATTTAAAAACGATTTGAAAATAAACCCGGTATTTAGTTCTTAAGTTCCCATTAAATAAATAGTTCAATTATTGTAGTGAAATGGAATATAACAAATTAATAATAGGAATTTTACTAATAATTGAAACCACTAAAGAAAATAATAGTTTTAATGCTAAGTTATAAATGGAATTAAAAAGAAAGTTGAATTGTAACCTATAGGACAAAAGATATGATTATTGAACATTAAATTAATTCCAAAGAAATAAGATAAACTTATATGATTTTCAATTGCATTCTCTAACATACATATGACTTACCAACTATAAAAATTTAAAATATTAAAAGAATATGTAATGGGAAATTTTACAAGTAAAATTTGAAATAATGAAAATATTCAATGAAATTCTTTAATAAATAAGAATTGGATGTTGTAGTTGTTATAAACTTAAGTATAATGGAAAGGGTACTAATTAAATAATTTGAAAAGTAAGTACTATAAATAAATGAATAAGTAGAATTTAGTAATAAATGAAAATAAGTAGTAAATGAATGAATGTAATGCAATAAAAAGAAAACTATTTGATATGAAAAAATAAAAAAAAAGAAAATTTGCAAGAAATAAATGTGAATTAAAAGATAAATCGTTATATGAATGAAAAGGAATCAAAGGCAAATGTATGAAATGAAATTAATAAGAATGAACTTGATTTATTATTTGAAATTGTTGTTTGTTTGGTTTATGGTTGTTTGGGGCAAAGATACTTTAAATTTGTGTGGATGTACGGATAATCTATTTAGTTTCATCTAAGACTGTTGTGTAAATGGTGCACTTAGTAGTTTATTTTTTATTCTATACAATTTAAAGTTTTTGAACCCGAACAACTATTTGTTTTGTTTTGCTTGAATGGTTGATTTGTTTATGATGTGTATGTTGTTGGTTGCAATGATTGTTGTTTTATATTGAATTGGTTGAAACAACTTTAAATATTTCATTTTATATAATTATTAACTCTTTTTGTATTATATAAGTGAAATACAGGTTATGGAAGCAATTGCTATTACTTTCGCTTCCATAATTAAACGTTGTTTGCCCGACAAATAGGTACTTTCTCGGATTACGGTTTATAGCGCTATTATATTTTTCCCATGTTGGGATATATATTATTTTGGAAAATATATCTTGTATATTGTTATATTTGATATTATATTTTCTCCCGAGCCTCTCGGTACAAAGGAGACACTGTCGAAATTTTTCGTAAATTTTGGACTTAGAAAATTTTGGAAAATGTTTCCAAACTTTATTAATTTGTGTATAAAAAGATTTCTTGGTTATAAATTGGTATATTTTATTTAAATTAATTAATTTTGTAAATTCATTTGTTTATAAAGTTAATATTTTTGAATAAGATGTATTGTTTACTCAATTCTTTCTTTTTCCCTTCTTTTTCCTTTTCGGGGACGAAGTGTTTTGAGGGGGGGGGGGTAGAGTGTAACGACCCGTAATTTTCGATAATTTAATTTTTTTAAAATAATGAGATTTTTTAGTAGCATAATTTTGAAAGAAATGAAATTTGTGGATTAAGAATTAAATAATAATTAGAATTAAAGGTATTAATGTTAATATAAGTTGACTATTAACAATTTGAATGAAATTCTAATAAATGAAGTAGTGAAAGTGTTATACCTGGTTATAAATTGAAAATGAGAAAATAAAGGTAAGTATTGAGTTAATGAATGAAATAACACATTGGTAATAGTAATTGAATGTAAATTTAGGTAATATTTGGAAATAATGTTAATGCCAGTTGATAAATAACTAATTTAGTTCAATCCCAATTTAATTGAAACAATGGTAAGGTTATAATTGATTGTATTTAGTAAATTGGAAATAAATTTGAATAAATATAATTAAATAGTATGTTAATGATGATTGAATGAAATTTGTGTAATGTAAATAATTGTAATAATTGTTTGGGAATAATAACTCATAAGTGTGATTGAAAGTAAATGGTAACAAATATTTTATGTTACCTATTTATTTATCCTGTTATTTTAGATGTGGTAAAAATTTCAATAAATCTAAATTAAATATTTTGTTAATGTGAATTTAGTTAATAATGGGAAATAACATTTACTTTATTCATAATATGACAATTGGTTGAATAAAAGGAATGGAAGTTCAAGATTTATTAATTTATTGGAATTTAAATTTAATAATTGAATTAATTGCAAATAAATGGAATTTAAAATTTAATGTGAAATCAATTGCAGTTAAAGGACTTAATTTGTGCAGTTAGGGTAGATTTGATTTGTCATTGAAGATTGTTAATTCAACAAGAAGTTACCAATGTAAACTCTATCCATAATATGGCAATTGATAGAATGAAAGCAATTGAAATTCATGTTTGATTAGTTTATTGGATTTTGAGCTGTAGTAAATGGATTATTGAAATTAAATGAAATAAAATATTACATTAATGGGAATTAATATGAAATGAAACATACATTAATGAAATGTAATATAAATCAATGTTAATTATACCCATAAGATGTCAATTTATTGAATAGCAAGATTTTAAATCAAATAAATGGATTTATTGAGATTTCAATTGATAATTAATAAATTTATTAAAATTGAAACTAAATACGGTAATGGGTAAATTTATTTAACTTTAAATTGATATCTGAATTGTTTAAAGGGTTGTAATGGTGTAGGAAATCAAAAATGATAAAATTTGTAAATTTTGGAATTGGAATTTAAGATTTGATTTTATTTATTTAATATTTATTTAATTAATTAACTGGAAAATAGCAATTTTGGTCACTGACTCGGATTTCGACGAAACTAGTTTCATCGGATCCATAACGGTGAATTATAATAGGATTTCATGTTCTGCAGTGATCGGGCTTGTCGTTTGATCGTACGGACAAAAAAGGGCTAGAAATCCATTAAATTGAAATCAATTGAAATCAATTTGAAATCAATTTGATTTTAGCATAACTTCTTCATACGATGGAATTTGGACTTGAATCCTGTTCCATTGCGTTTAAAACATTTAAAAACATCTATTTTGATATATAGGTTGACCCAATTTCATTTCGAGGTCAGAACGGGCTTTTCGGGGCATTTTATCGTTCAATGTGTTTATCAATCTGGTCCATCTATTCTATTTTAAGCTTTGTCTATATATACCTCATTATAAACCCTTATTGTTCCTCGATGTCATTTGTCTGTACGTACAATTCCTTCTCACCTCCTCATTTCAATGGCAGACAATTCTAAATCCAATTGCAATTCAAAAATCAAATTGAAAATCAATCTTCTCAAACTACATCAAATTATATATCATCGAAAAGCTCTCGACGAGCGCATTCTTCTGCAATGATTTGTTTTTCATTCTGTTCACTATTTAGCCAGAAATCGAGGATGAATTCCGGCCGTCCATAGGTCGTCACCTCATTTAACGGTGGATTCGAGCCATGGTATCAATCAGAGGGCATGGATGCGAAGAGGGTGTCTAGGCAGGCCGATCCATACGGCCAAGTCGTGTCAACGGTGCCTGGATTCGCCGTGGTTGATCGTTGTTTATTGGCGGCGGCACAACTTTTTTGGCGAGTTCTGGTGGCCGCATCGAGGTGGTGGGGTCGGCTTGAGGAGGCGAGGTATATGGAGACGCTGGATCTGGTCGACGTTGATCATAGGGGCGGCAATGTCACGATTTGGTCGGCGGCTGAATTTGGGTCGAACCGCGATAAACAGTGGAGGGCTTTGGTCAACGCGCATAGCTGACATGGTAACGTGTAAGATTTTTATTTGTTTTATTTTAAATTATTTGAATCGTCTAACTTCCACTCATCATAACTTTTACATACGAACTCGGTTTTACACGCGGTTTTCTCCGCTAGGTTCGTATTGGGATTTCAGACACTTCGGCATAGGTTTGGACGATTTCTGAGACCGTTCAAATTTTGGGTTTAAATTGCATTTAAATTCAATTTAAATTCAAAAGCTGAGTGTTTTAACCCACTCACAACTTCTAAAATTTCTTGTGTGTTAAATTAATTTTTGATGTGATTTGAAATTTATTTATGACTGTTTGGCATATTTTTGTTCATCATCTTGGTTAAATTGAATTTATTGAATTAAATTGTTATTTAAGTTATTATTGCATATATACTACCAGTTAAATAGTTATTTAATTTGTCATGGAACATAAACTGCCAGTAAATGCCTGTTATTTATTTTCTGTTATATATTGATGTTATTGATTGAATTGGATGATGATTGTGATAAATGTTTGAAGATTGATATTTGATGAATGGATGTTGTATTGTATATTGTTATAAACTGCAAGTTGTTATGCATTTTTATTTCATTCAGGATTGCAGTTTGAAATGATATATAACCGTATTTTTTTTTGAATTACGGATTGAAATGATAAATATCTATATCACCTGACCATAGGGTAGAAAATTATATACAGACACCGAGGTCTATATATATAAAAATATTTTGAAATGATTTCTATGGTTTTGTAAAGAAATATATGGTTTTATGAGATATTGATTTGGATATTTTATAAATGTTATTTTATATATGGTAAAATTCTTGGTTTTAGGCTATGTATAAAATTGGTTTAAAGTATAAAATAAGTTTAATAGTAAAGTTTGATTTTATCGAGATATAATATGGCTAGGTATTTATTTAAATTATATTTCTAGAATTTATAATGACTTAAATGAGAATAAGGTTGGAAGATAAATATGAAATTGATTTGAAATTTAATAAAATTGAGATTTTAAAGGTATGATCTTTATAATTGGATTTTGGTTTAAGATGAATTAAATGAATATTTCAAGTATAAATTAATTGAAGGAAATATTTAGTTATTTGTAATTTGAGTTTTATTTAAATGATAATGCATTTATTATGTAGATATTTCAAAACTAAATAATAGAACATTGAACTATTGAATCGTAATTACCAACCTTAGTTTTGAAATTGTTTAACACTCAAAGTTAGAAATATATTAAAATTGAAATGGTTTATTGAAACTGAAAGTGAGTTGAAAGTTAAGAATTGAGACTTAATTTAAAGTGAATAAAATTGTGAAGTCGAGGAAATTATTTTACTTTATAAAGTAATTTTAAATTCAAACTATTTTATTTTATATACTGTTGAATATCCAAACCATTTAAGTTTTGGAAGTTATGGTTTAGAAGCTATGAAATTCGATGTATTATGTTTGTAAGGTTATATTTCGAGCGTTTGGTTTCGAAATATTATAAATTTGAAAGTGCTATGATTTTTTTTTGAGAAAAAATGTGTGATCCCCAACGCATAGAGGAGAGCACACATGTAAAAATATATATATCATGAACATAATGAGCTGCCAACATGCCTGGCAGGTAACAAGAGTGAAAATACATATAGCTAATCTCAGGTACTCCATAGACGAGTTTCGACAAAAAGTGCTATGATTTTTGGAAAAGAGATATATTTGAAATAAAAATGAGATTATATTGATTTGGATTTTTATAACAATGATACTATATTGCTTTGGGTTTTTGAAATTGAAATGATATCGTATTTATAGGGTTTTGAAATGGATATTATATTATGGTTTTGAAGTAAAAATATTTTGAAATGACCGCGGTGTTGTAATAACGATTGGTTGGCGAAGAGACCGGGATCAGATATGGGCATACTCTCTGCCGATACCGAAAACCACTTTGACAACCGTGTACGCGGTGGAGATTCCAGAATGAAGTAGGATGGCGGCGGCGTTTCCTTTGAGGTATATACGTGGACCCGACTTCTGTGAGTTGGCATAAGATGGCTAAAACACGAGCAATTGACGGGCTGAGAAGGCAGCACCTTTTATGGGACACATCCCTTCGATATTATACTCTGACTTTTGGATTGATTCGGTGGCCACTTTTGATTTTTGATTTTAGGGGTGTGGCTCGAGATGGACGGTAGTAGCTGCTATGCGTTACCACCGGTCCGGAAGCGTAATTGGTATATCTACCCAGGCATTTCCTTGTGTGCTGTGTCACCTACCCTATCGCGCCTTGTACAAGTTTGGTTTTCTCCCGTAGCCCGTGGAGTATTTAGGGTAGTCTCCCGATCTGGAGATGCGCTGACACTGGATGGACTACTGGGACTATTACATGGTAAGGGCTATATGGGTAACCCCTTAACGCTATTTAAAAGTAAGTTTATTTTACTATTAGACTTTATTATAATAGCGAAATATTACTACATAGTAAATAGTTTAACGGATCCTTAGGAGATGTGAATCCCGAGCATCTTTTAAGTTACTGTACTCACGTTAGACACTAGATAGGAGATGTCAAAACCCGTAAACATCTCTGACACCGTTTACACTCATATTTATTTACAGTTGATTTAACTTATATAAGATCTTTTAGTTCTGACTCGAGTGTTTTGTCTTTTCAATTTGCTCGGGTCAGCCTGAGTATTTCAGGATTTGAAGAATTTCCTTCTGGAGGACGAAAACAAAGATTGTATTAGCATTATTTATTATATTATTCCACTACATTATTGTTCCACTGCATTATTTATTTTCTCTGGTATGTGTAACTCTGATATGTATTGTATATGTAAAATTGAATATTTTCTAAAACAGCTTCATGAACTGTTTATTTGATTATTATATTTTATCATTCCGCTACAAGATTCTATTTTGTTTATTTATTTCTTACTTTTTCTTATTTACCCCAAATAACAATTCGCCCTTTTGAATGTTTTGAGTCTGACGTGTATGGTTTATCATCGGTTTAAAGCGTACAAAAAGGCGGGACGTTACACCTGGTATCAGAGCTTTGGTTTAGCGATAAACCTTAGCTTTGTGGGGTCTGACTCTTTATTAATATGGTAGTAATACCCTATGATGAGTTGCCGAGTGTATATATATGAGAGATCGTATTTGTTAGTGTTATAAAAAGATTTTTATATTGTGTTAATTTGTTCCGTTTTGTATTTATAAATTCTGGTTGGTGCATAGGACGCTATGATATCAATAAGGATTTCCAAACACTTAATAGGATAGACCGACACAATATTTGTTTTGAAATATAGGTGAATGATATAATTTTGCCTATTATATTTTCTATATATATAAAATAATTTTTTTATAAATGATATATATTTGGTTGTAATATATTGGTTGTTAGGTGGTGAAATTTTAGATATTAGTTGGAAATAAGACTGAAAATAAAATAAATGAAAATCGAGAATTTAGAACCTAAGTCCCATGGTTTTCAAAGTTTCTTTCGAATGATTTTGGAATATAATAATAATATTATTTAGAAGTATTTTCTGATATAAATATTTCAATATAATTTGAAAGAGTTGTTTTAAAGAAACTTTGGAAAGAAACAAGTTCTGTACTACCCTCGCTGTCGCTGGAAAATAATTTCGGTGATGAGTGCACGGACCATCGACATTCATTTTCGAGTTTCGAAGTGGGAAGGCCGCTGTAGTAGTTTTACTGTAGACTTATTTCGATAAACAAATATAAATTTCAAATTGTTTTATACATAACTGGATATATAAATTATAAGTATATACCTTTATCTTTTATTTAAAAATGATTTGAAAATAAACCCGGTATTTAGTTCTTAAGTTCCAGTTAAATAAATAGTTCAATTATTGTAGTGAAATGGAATATAACAAATTAATAATTGGAATTTTACTAATAATTGAAACCTCTAAAGGAAATAATAGATTTAATGTTAAGTTATAAATGGAAATAAAAAAAAGTTGAATTGTAACCTATATGACAAAAGATATGATTATTGAACACTAAATTAATTTCAAAGAAATAAGATAAACTTGTATGATTTTCAATTGCATTCTCTAACATATATATGACTTACCAACTATAAAAAGTTAAAATGTTAAAAGAAAATGTAATGGAAAATTTTACAAGTAAAATTTGAGATAATGAAAGTATTCAATGAAATTCTTCAATAAATAAGAATTGGATGTTGTAGTTGTTATAAGTATAATGGAAATGGTACTAATTAAATAATTTGAAAAATTAGTACTATAAATAAATGAACAAGTAGAATTTAGTAATAAATGAAATTAAGTAGTAAATGAATGAATGCAATGCAATAAAAAGAAAATTATTTGATATGAACAAATAAAAAACGAAAATTTGCAAGAAATAAATGTGAATTAAAAGATAAATCATTATATGAATGAAAAGGAAATCAAACGACAAATGTATGAAATGAAATTAATAAGAATGAACTTGATTTATTATTTGAAATTGTTGTTTGTTTGGTTTATGGTTGTTTGGGGTAAAGATACTTTAAATTTGTGTGGATGTACGGATAATCTATTTAGTTTCATCTAAGACTGTTGTGTAAATGGTGCACTTAGTAGTTTATTTTTTATTCTGTACAATTTAAAGTTTTTGAACCCGAACAACTATTTGTTTTGTTTTGCCTGAATGGTTGATTTGTTTATGATATGTATGCTGTTGGTTGCAATGATTGTCGTTTTATATTGAATTGGTTGAAACAACTTTAAATATTTCATTTTATATAATCATTAACTCTTTTTGGATTATATAAGTGAAATACAGGTTATGGAAGCAATTGCTATTGCTTTTGGTTCCATAATTAAATGCTGTTTTCTCGATAAATAGGTACGTTCTCGGATTATGATTTATAGCGCTATTATATTTTTCCGTGTTGTGATATATATTATTTTGGAAAATATATGTTGTATATTATTATATTTGATATTATATTTTCTCCCGAGCCTCTTCGTACGAGGAGACTCTGCCGAAATTTTCCGTAAATTTTGGACTTAGAAAATTTTGAAAAATGTTTCCATACTTTATTAATTTGTGTATAAAAAGATTTATAGGCTATAAATTGGTATATTTTATTTAAATTATTTAATTTTTTAAATTCATTTGTTTATAAAGTTTATATTTTTGAATAAGATGTATTGCTTACTTAATTCTTACTTTTCCCCTTCTTTTTCCTTTTCGGGGACGAAAAGTTTTGAGTGGGGGAGAGTGTAACGACCCGTAATTTTCGACAATTTAAATTTGTTAAAATAATGAGATTTTAGTAATATAATTTTGAAAGAAATGAAATTTGTGGATTAAGAATGAAATAATAATTAGAATTGAAGGTATTAATGTTAATATAAGTTGACTATTAACAATTTGAATGAAATTCTAATAAATGAAGTAGTGAAAGTGTTATACCTGGTTATAAATTGAAAATGATAAAATAAAGGTAAGTATTGAGTTAATGTATGAAATAACACATTGGTACTAGTAATTGAATGTACATATAGGTAATATTTGGAAATAACGTTAATGCCAATTGATAAATTACTAATTTAGTGCAATCCTAATTTAATTGAAACAATGGAAGGTTATAATTGATTGTATTTAGTAAATTGGAAATAAATTTGAATAAATATAATTAAATAGTATTTTAATGATGATTGAAATTTGTGTGATGTAAACAATTGTAACAATCGTTTGGGGATAATAACTCACAAGTGTGATTGAAAGTAAATGGTAACAAATATTTTATGTTACCTATTTATTTAGCATGTTAATTTAAATATGGTAAAAATTTCAATGAATATAAATTTAATATTTTGTTAATGTGAATTTAGTTAATAATGGGAAATAACATTTACTTTATTCATAGTATGACAATTGGTTGAATAAAAGGAATGAAAATTCAAGATTTATTAATTTATTGGAATTTAAATTTAATAATTGAATTAATTGCAAATAAATGGAATTTAAAATTTAATGTGAAATCAAGTGCAGTTAATTGACTTAATTTGTGCAGTTAGGGTAGATTTGATTTGTCATTGAAGATTGTTAATTCAACAAGAAGTAACCAATGTAAACTCTATCCATAATATGGCAATTGATTGAATGAAAACAACTGAAATTCATGTTTGATTAATTTATTGGATTTTGAGCTGTAATAAATGGATTATTGAAATTAAATGAAATAAAATATTACGTTAACGGGAGTTAATATGAAATGAAACATACAACAACGAAATGTAATATAAATCAATGTTAATTATACCCATAAGATGTCAATTTATTGAATAGGAAGATTTTAAATCAAATAAATGGATCTATTGAGATTTCAATTGATAATTAATAAATTTATTAAAATTGAAACTAAATATGGTAATGGGTAAATTTATTTAACTCTAAATTAATATCTGAATTGTTTAAATGGTGGTAATGGTGTAGGAAATCAAAAATGATAAAATTTGTAAATTTTGAAATTGGAATTTAAGATTTGATTTGATTTATTTAATATTTATTTAATTAATTAACTGGAAAATAGCAAATTTAGCCACTGACTCGGATTTCGATGAAACCAGTTTCATCGGATCCAAAACGGTGAATTATTGTAGGATTTCAAGTTTCGTAGCGATCGGGCTTGTCGTTTGATCGTACGGACTCGAAACGTCTAGAAATCAATTAAATTGAAATCAATTTGAAATAATTTGATGTTAGCATAACTTCTTCATTCAATGGAATTTGGACTTGAAACCTATTCCATTGCGTTTATCAATGGTAGAACGGGCTTTTTGGGCCATTTTATTGTTCAACGCGTTTATCAATCTGGTCCATCTATTCTATTTTCAGCTTTGTCTATATGTACCTAGTTATAACCCTTAATTGTTCCTTAATGTCATTTATTTGTACGTACAATTCCATCTCACCTCCTCATTTCAATGGCAGACAATTCCAAATCCAATTGCAATTCGAAAATCAAATTGAAAATTCAATCTTCTCAAACTACATCAAATTATATATCATCAGAAAGCTCTCGACGAGCGCATTCTTCTGCAATGATTTTTTTTCTTTTTGGTTCACTGTTTAGCCAAAAAACAAGGATGAATTCCGGCCGTCCATAGGTCGTCGCCTCATTTAACGGTGGATTCGAGCCATGTTATCAATCAGAGGGCATGGATGCAAAGAGGATGTCGAGACAGGCCGATCCATACGGCCAAGTCGTGTCAATGGTGCTTGGATTCACCATGGTTGATCGTTGTTTATTGACGGCGTCGCAGCTTTTCTGGCGAGTTCTGGTGGCCGCATCGACGTGGTGGGGTCGTCTTGAGGAGGCGAGCAGTATGGAGACGTTGGATCCGGTCGACGTTGAACATAGGGGTGGCGATGTCACGATTTGGTCGGCGGCTGAATTTGGGTTGAATCGCGATAAACAGTGGAGGGCATGGGTCAATGCGTGTAGCTGACGTGGTAACGTGTAAGATTTTTATTTGTTTTATTTTAAATTATTTGAATCGTCTAACTTCTAGTCGTCATAATTTTTACATACGAACTCGGTTTTACACGCGGTTTTCTCCACTAGGTTTGTATTGGGATTCCGGACAGTTTGGCACTGGTTTGGACAAATTCTGAAATTGTTCAAATTTTAGGTTTAAATCGGATTTAAATTGTTCAAATTTTTGATGTGATTTGAAATTTATTTATGACTGTTTGGCATATTTTTATTCATCATCTCAGTTAACTTGAATTAATTGGCAATTCAAATTTTGGGTTAAACTGAATTAATCGAAGTGGGCGGTAGTAGCTGCTACGCGTTACCACCGATCTGGAAGCATAATTGGTATATCTACCGTGGCATTTCCTTGTGTGCCGTGTCACCTACCCTATCGCGTCTTGTACGAGTTTGGTTTTCTCCCTAGCCCGTGGAGTATTTAGGGTAGTCTCCCAATCTGGAGATGCGCTGATACTGGATGGACTACTGGGACTATTATTTGGTAAGGGCTATATGGGTAACCACTTAACATTATTTAAAAGTAAGTTTATTTTACTATTAGACATTATTATAATAGAGAAATATTACTATATAATAAATAGTTTAACGGATCCTTAGAAGAAGTGAATCCCGAGCATCTTTTAAGTTACTGCACTCACGTTAGACACTGGATAGGAGATGTCAAAACCCGTAAACATCTCTAACGCCGTTTACACTCATATTTATTTACAGTTGATTTAATTTACATAAGATCTTTTAGTTATGACTCGAGTGTTTTGCCTTTTCAATTCGCTCGGGTCAGCCTGACTATTTCAGGATTTGAAGACTTTCTTTCTGGAGGACAAAGACGAAGATTGTATTAGTATTATTTATTATATTATTCCACTACATCATTGTTCCGCTGCATTATTTATTTTCTCTGGTATGTGTAACTCTGATATGTATTATATAAGTAAAATCAAATATTTTGTAAAACAGCTTCATGAACTATTTATTTGATTATTATATTTTATCATACCGTTGCAAGATTCTGTTTTGTTTATTTCTTTCTTACTTTTTCTTATTTACCCCAAATAACAATTCGCCCTTTTGTATGTTTTGAGTTTGACGTGCGTGGTTTATTGTCGGTTTAAAGCGTACAAAAAGGCGGGACATTACATTGATATCCCTGATGTGTGATGCTTGATGAAGTGAATTGTTTTGATTTGAGCTATGATGAATATAATTTATTTACCTGTGATAAATTTACATTATTTATCTGTGAATGAAGATAAGCGTTATAGATTATATCATTTATCGATATTGGTATGATTGAATCTGTGACGGTTGATGATGTTGCACTATTGTGTGAATCCCCTGGACTACACCTTACACACACAAATATGGATTGCACGAGGAAATTGGTTAAGTCACAGATTTTTGAAATGGTTTTAAAGTTGAATTTCGAATCCAAATATTTTTGGAAATGGAATTGGGTTAAATATGAAAAGCTTTTGAAAAGGAGATTTAAAGATAAAGGTTATTTTGAATAACTTGATAAAGTTTTGAAATTTAAATGATTTGAATTTAAATTCAAGATTTGAAATTGAATTCTATGTTTGGAAATTATGATTTAAAAAAGGTATACAAGTTATAAATGTGTTTATATGGGTTTTAAACCATTTTTAAAGTATTTTTTTGGGAATTTGAATTTAACCTAAGTTTTATACTTGAAGAGCATTAACTTGTGCAAATGTAATCGGATTTTTTCGAAACGAAAACTATTTGTTTTCAAATGATAATAGCTTTCGTATAAAGAAAGGATTTTCAATTTGTGTTGAAAGATTTCAAGTTTGAAATGGAAATGAAATAGTTTTGAAAACTATGAATGAATCTTTGTGAAAGATGGTTGAACATTGTTTTGAAATTTAAGAGGATCTTAAAGGTGTATCTTTTGTATAAAAGATTTGAAATGGAATTGTTTTGGTAGCTATGAATTAATCCTTATGAAATATTTGTGAACTTTGTTTTCAAACAAAAGAGGATCTCAAAGATAAATCTTTTGTTAAATATTGTGAATGA
This sequence comes from Allium cepa, assembly GCA_030765085.1. Lineage (NCBI taxonomy): Eukaryota > Viridiplantae > Streptophyta > Magnoliopsida > Asparagales > Amaryllidaceae > Allium > Allium cepa. The sequence continues at coordinate 393,871,061 of CM060938.1, read as the reverse complement.
ATCTTTATGGAAGATTGGTGAACTTTGTGAAGCCAAACTTTTTGTTTAAAGATTTGAAAATGGTAATTTGTATAAACCATTTGAAAGAAAAGTTTTGGGTTTAAGTTGTGACTTAACTGAGATCCCATTATCTATATGATTTTTAAATTTTGCGCTCATTATTCGGTTTAGCCAGGGGAGGACCTTATTTCATATAACCCATTCCGAATAATGATACCACGTTATGGATAGCATTTGAAGACCGGTGGTGAAGACCGAATATTTTCGAAAGTGAGAGGATAACCCGTCGAATGTCTCTACACCGACTGGTTCCGGTATAGAGATTTGATCACCCTTTGTGATGGGGAGTCTGGACATGATTAGGAATTATCCGGATTGCAAGGGCTTCTTTGGATGTGCCTTCGGTTCTGTTCGAACTCGAAAAAGACTTGTATGGATGTGTGTGTGACATTACACTTTGAGATGTAAAGCTGGTTTCTATCAAATACATTTCTGTTTGGTGGTGGAGATTTATTCTCTTAGATTAACACCCTTCTCTGAGACGTACGAGCTCAGAGGTTATGTAGTTGATAGTTACTAGTGATACATTCCTAATTTGGTTATGTGGCATACGAAGTGCTGCCGATCATTTGTCGATCAAAGCAAGGCTTTGTGAAAAAGTGTAGCTTTGTGGACGAGACTACATCAAGACCTCACACCTCGAAAATGGTCGAAACATGAAAGATGCAGCAAGGTTATCAGGGGTCGCGCCCCTAGGGTATGTCCATTTCATCTGGATAGAGGTGGTATCTGGGTATAGAGCCTAGATATTTAACCTATGTGGTTACTGCAAATACATTACTTTATGATTGTTGGTGTCGAGTGCTCGGATAAAGGTTGGTTACGACTGGGGATGGCATACCTGTAGGTGTCACTCTCGGGCAGGGAGTAAACCGGCCTTGTGTTGGCAGAGATCCGTGTAGGTTCTCGGGGCGTCCCTCCAGAGGCATACCAATATAGCAATAGGAAGTTCCTTAGCCTGACCATTTGTTGGAAATCCAATCTCTAATACGTGCCTTGTACGGTTTTGGTTGTATAACCTGCCATTTACTTATGGTGGCACCCCACTGTTTAGATGGTAGCTATAGTAGGCATAGTTCGAAATGTCTATGCTGGCTAAGATTAATATTATTCCTTCGAAAGGTTTTTTGCACTATGCACTAATAACAATATCAAATGATTTTCATGTATCAAACATGCTTGACTATCATAAGGAGAAATCTCCTCCAATTCTGCGTTTGCATGGTGTGTGCGGAGGGAGGCCTTATGGTAGTTTCATTTTCTAAAAAGAATTGGGGATTTATTTTAAATTCTTTTGTTTTGTTTTGTTTTGTTAAAGATAAATTACTTTTGTTTGCTCATACCAGTCCCATGACTGACCTGGAGTTTATTGTTCCCTATCTAAACTCTGGGTGTCCACAATTTTCTACACGGGCAGTCTAGAGTTAGATTTTTCAGATAGTCGGATAATAGATGTAGATTCGATATCTTTCGAAGTATCCGGTTTGGTAGCTATTGGAAATCTTCTTCGGTCTTTGGATGACTGACCTTGCTTAAGTCCTACTTGATGGGCGTTCGACCTAGCTTTGGATTTGAGGTGAAGTTGCAGATATTGGAGTTCTCACTTGCACTACAACAAAACAACCATGTTACAACCTTTAGTTTACAACTTGCATAAACAAACAGTTGTAATATGCACTTTATAACAACTGTTTATTTTAATAGTTGTAACAAATGTACTTTAAACAACTTTTGTTTCTACAGTAGTTGTAATATATTTCTATAACAACTGCCTTTTGTGTTCAATTGTAAATACTTTATCTTTTAACAACTGCTTTGTTTTTTGGCAAACTTGACCACTAAAATTATTATCGTGAAATAAAATTTAGGCCGCCAAAATTCCTAATTCTAAACCCTAACTCCATCTCATCACTCTCCTCCATTACCATCCACGAATCTAAACCGCTCCCCTCACGTCGAAGAAACCCTAAATGAACCCTCACTGTTGACGAAACCCTCAACAAACCCTCACCAGTGACTAAACCCTCAGCAAACTCTAACTCGCTATGCTCACATCTTTTGCTGCTTGCGTCTTTTGCTGCTCGCCGCCGTTGCGCTCGTCATCGCTGCCTTATCGTCGGTGAAGTTGTAAGTGTTTCGGAGAGTGATTTTTTATTTATTTATTTTTTTCATCATTATTGATAAATTTAGATTTTTTGGCTTTGATACAAATTGATTGTACTATGAGTTCACACACTTTAAGCTTATCTAAACCGTGATTTTTAAAGATGTGAGAATTTTGGTTTCATGTTTGACTCGGATGCCATGTTATTGAACCGAAGTATTTTGGTTTCTAAGAAGTTTGCCACACGCAAACAGAAACTTTACGTACTCTATTCTAGAATTTTTATGCACTTTATTTAAGAACTCAGTGGTACAAACGTTTTTGATGTGATATAAAACATTTTTTCTAAAAATCGAAGTAGAAAAAACAATCTAAAGTTTATTAGCTTCTGTTACCTGCTAACAAATGAAGAAACAAAAAGTTTATTAGCTTCTGTTACCTGCTAATAAATGAAGAAACAATCTAAAGTTTATTAGCTTCTGTAATATAATCGATGAAGAAACAAAAAGTTTGTCAATATAGTTTCTGTTACCTGCTACTTTATTAGCTTCTATAACATAATACACATAAATGTACTGTTTAACTACTTTGACACAAAAAATTTCAATAGGAAAATGCTTATTCACTTAAGTTTTACTCACATTTTGTTATGATCTGAAATGGCTAGAGCAAAAAATATGTAATGAACTTCAAGAATTTCATTAAAGGAGTTGAAAAATGCAATGTAGAATTAAGACATTTGTCATTTAGTGAACTAATCCAAAAACTAGATGAATTACAAGTGGATTCAATTCCTCCGTTACCATTTTCAATGTCCACATGTGACAAATTTATCTCAACCATTAATTTTTGTATCATTGAAACATTTTAATTATATTGATTCCAAAATTACAAATTCATTGGTACTAATTTCCTATGTTAATAATAATAATAAGTATTTTACAGTGAATAAAAAATGATCTAGTAATAAATTGTAGTAATTTTCGTTTTTGATAACGCATAATTTGTTCACTATCCTAGTTCCTCCATTAAGATTTACATACGGATTATTACTTTGGATTGAATTAATTGATTTATGGTTATAAATCAATGCCTCATGATTTCTTCTACTCATACAGAATCAGTTATCTAATTGATTTTTCAGCTTCCTTCAATATGTATATGTCTGATAAAATACATTCTTTAATCAGCTGATTAGAAAATTGACCGATTACTACATTCTCCAACAAATAATAATCTCCGTAGATATAATATATTTGAGCAATTATTTTACATTAAATCAAATATCTTTCAAATCTTCTGTAATTGAAAATATTGTATCTTCGAAATTCACAAAATCTTCCAACTCCTCTTTAATATGAAATTATAATATCACCGAAATCTAGCACAAGTAGTTTCGCATCTTTATAAGTAGAATCTCTTATTTGCAAAGATTTCATACACGATATAGTGGTAAATATTTTAGGAACTTCACTTGATCCATGAAAAATCCGTTTGAAGCATAAATAAGGAGCAATGAGTCTTCGAAATACAAAATATTTATCCTTTCTCAACTTATTTATTATGAATAGTTTTTACACAAATTTATATGTTTATTCAGTTTTGCTTTTAATATCAATTTTTATCTTGATATAATACTCTTGTTGACAGTAGGCATTCTAAGCATTAAACTGGATATGGAATGTAAATTCTTTAATATTAAATTAAGAACATTCATCTGAAGTACAAAATTTTGTTATTGTTGGAACCTGGTAACGGACATGTACTATTCAAAACTAGAGAAAGATTGATTAATTACTTGAACTCTTTTACAATCATATTATTTCAGACTAATTTGTGAACAGTAAAGAAGAAAAACCTATGTTGAAATTTGATACCTGGGCAAAAACACATAGGGATTCTAAATGCACCACAAATCTACTAAAAACTCTAAAAGTAAATGTACAGATAATGAAGCGAATGTAGCTTTCAAGAGTGGCAGCCTCTTTTGCAAAAAATCTTGAAATGGAAAAATACTTTCTTCAGTTATGCTTAATAGAAATCGCTAATCTTGTGACAAATTTAATAATATTGCTAAAAGCATTTCTGTTTTCATTTCATGTAGAAGACCATTGAATATATTTTTCATTTTTAATTTGTAATAACTCATTCTATGTAATTTATTCGTACTGTGCAAATAGTAAATGATATAAACAATGAAAAGAAAACTTGTGAACTAACAAATTTTTTTTCTCCAATGTTAGTGCATAGACTAGCATAAAAAATGTGTTACTAGTTTCTTGATGAAGTACATGTAAAGAATGGACTATTTAAAACTTACTAGTTTCTTTTGCCGTGTAGTTGCTAGTTTCTTTTGCATGTGCGTCCAATCAGATCCACACAAGCTATGGACAAAACTTGGGTTAACTTACCAAGGTTTTGTAATTTTGGATTAGTTATTTCATACTTATAACTATTTAGGGTTGACTAAGGACATGTTTATTTTTTATAGAATGACAGAGGAATATAGGCAAGCCGTTCGGAATTTCATACATAAGCAGGCAGAAAGTGAGGGTAATCTAGAAAAAAGTATTTGTCCGTGTCGTTAATGTAGGAATCTTGTTTGGCATTCTCCAAGAGATGTTGTGAAACATTTGGTGTGTTTTGAAATTGATCCAACATATGATGTATGGATCTTTCACGGAGAAGCATGTCATTCACGAAATGAAACCGATGAAGTGACAGATACATACAGAATGTATTTAGATGCAGAAATTGGTGATGATGAGAATGAGTATCATGTTAACGATAAACATAGGGAACAGACTATGAAAATGTTGGAGATGGCTAAAATTCCTTTATATCCTGGTTGTACAAGCCATACAAAGTTGTCTGCTACAATACTTCTTTATAAACATAAGGCTCGAAATGATATAACCGACACAGCTCTTACGGAACTTCTTAAGCTTCTTAGGGATATGCTACCTAAGGAAAACAAGCTTCCTGATTCTACATATGCAACAAAAAAGTTGATTAAATCATTTGGTTTAGGTTATAGGAATATACATGCATGCGTAAACGATTGTTGTCTATTTAGAAAAGAGCTTGCACATTGTGATTTTTTCCCCACATGTGGCAAATCTCGTTGGAAAAAGAACAAGACAAGCGAAGATGGAAAGCAAGCCAAAATACCTATGAAGGTTTTGAGATACTTTCCACTCATACCAAGGTTGAAAAGAATGTTCATGTCGCCGGAGACCTCAGAAAAATTAAGATGGCATAGCAGTAATAAAAGAGAAGATTGCAAACTGCAACATCCTATAGATTCCCCTCAATGGTCTACAATTGATAGAATGTATCCTTCCTTTGCAACCGATCCACGAAATTTAAGGCTCGGTCTTGCAAGTGATGGTTTTGACCCCTTTGGTGATTGGAATTCAACATATAGTTGTTGGCCCGTGTTTCTTGTTGCCTATAATTTCCCTCTGTGCCTTTGTATGCATAAAGATAATATAATGCTATCTTTATTAATTCCTGGACCACGTCAACCAGGAAATGATATTGACATATATATGCAAACACTTATTGAAGATTTGAACAAATTATGGAATAAAGGGGTAAAAGTGTATGATGCATACGATCGCAGCGAATTTAGAGTAAATGCAATTCTGATGTGGACAATAAATGATTTTCCAGCTTATGGAAATTTAGCAAATTGCATTGTAAAAGGTAAGAGAGCATGTCCTGTTTGTGGCATTAATACATGTTCAATATGGCTACCATTTAGTAAAAAATGCGCATACTTGGGTCATAGACGATTTCTTGCACCTAATCATGAATACCATCAACGGAAAAACTTGTTTGATGGAACCATAGAAAATAGACAAATGCCTCCAATACATACTGGTACTCAAACCTTCGATGATGTCAAAGATGTTGTGAATGAGTGGGGGAAAAAACAAAGGAAGAAGAGAGAGACAGTAGGAAAGAAAACGGGGGGAAGTAAAGAAAAAAGGAATCCAAATGTGGAAAAAGAAATCCATTTTTTTGATTTGCCTTATTGGAAGGTAAAATATAGCTAAAAATAAAATGTCTTTTTATTTTTTTAACCATTTCTAGTACTTAGTATTTTACTACCACTCTATTATGCACATTTTTTGGGTTTTCGTAGGCACTTCCGTTGCGTCACAATTCAGATGTAATGCATGTCGAGAAAAATATTTGCAAGAGTATTCTCGGTACATTGCTTGATATCAAAGGAAAATCAAAACATGGAATTAGTTCACATCAAGATTTAGAAGCAACGAGTATAAAAAGAAGTTGCATCCTATAAATGTTGGAAGTAAAGTATTACTTCCTACTGCCCCGTGCATCTTAACAGATCAAGAAAAAGAGATCTTTTACGATAGGATGAGGAATTTGAAGGTGCCTGATGGGTATAGCTCAAATATTGGGAAACGTTTTGCAAAACAGGACAAAATTTCAAGTCTTAAGTCTCATGATTATCATGTTTTGCTGTAGCAACTATTGTCTGTAGCATTGAGAGAGCTATTGCCTATAGGTACAAGGAATGCATTATTGCGACTATGTTCATTTTACAATGACATATGTCAAAGAGTGCTTGATAAAGATAAATTAGAATCCATGGAAAATCAAGTCGCATTAACACTAAGTGACCTTGACAGATTCTTTCCTCCTTCTTTTTTTGACATCATGATTCACTTGACAATACATTTTGGGAGGGAAGCAAGAATTTATGGACCGGTACAATACCGGTGGATGTATCCATTTGAGAGGTATATTTTTTATGAATACTTAACATAATTAATTAATAAAACATGCACTTATGAAAGCATTTTATTCTTATATCTTGATTGTAGGTATATGAAAATACTGAAGGGTTATGTTAAAAATCAAGACCGACCCGAAGGATGCATAGCTGAGCGCTATTCTTCCAAAAAATGCGTTAAGTATTGTGCTAGATATATTGACGATGGGTATAAGTCTGGAGAAATAAAAAATCGGAATGAAGTGCAGCAAAGTGATTCCATACTTAATGGACGTCCAATTTCCAAAGGAAAACCCATCTTAGTTTCTGAGGAAGTAATTGATGCTGCTCATCGGTATGTGTTGTTCAACACCGATGAAGTGGAGCTATACATAGAATAAGTATAAGTTCAACTCGATTATTCTATATGAACGCAATTAAATTTTAACTTATACATTTGCGATCTAGAATGCACAAAGAGGAGTTGAAACGTTTGTCATATATCTTTATAGACAAAACTATATATGTCCAGGTTAAAGATGAGAGAAATGTTTCACATGTTAGCAAAATAATAAAATGGCTTTCATATGGGCCTCGGTCATAAGTAGTTTCGTATACTGGCTATATTGTTAATGGATGGCGTTTCCATACTGAGGATTACGAGAAGTCTATGCATAATAGTGGTGTTTCCATTGAGGCAAATACTATTCGTGCAGACGGGTCCGTTGAGAAAATTATTTATTATGGCATCTTGCATGAAATTTTGTTGTTGGACTACCGTCTATTTCAAGTTGCTTTGTTTAAGTGTGATTGGGAAATTTTTTATCGTGGAGTTTAGGTTGAAGATGGATTTACATTAGTTAATTTACAACAATTCCAAAATTAATTTGCAAGCGATCCTTTCATCTTAGCAACACAAGCTGTACAAGTGTTCTTCTCTAGAGAAAGTAGTTGTTCAAATTGGTATGTTGTTTTGAAAGCACCTCCTAGAGGTTTTCATGAATTGGAAAAATATGAGGAGGAGGAAAACTCAACTAGTAAACCACTAGATGAGTCACTACTTAATGATAGAGATGTTGATAACGGGGACGAAAGTTACATAAGGAAGGATTGCGATGGCATTTTGGTATGAATAAATCATTCATTTGTTTTATATGTAGTCATATGCCTTAAAATGTTTAGTTATGTAGTTATATGTCTGATATATATAGTGTAAACAAAAAATAAAAACCTTTGTTCTAAGTTAGGTTAAGAAACTAACAATTAAATATTATTGAATAACCTTTCTTCATTTCTGATTTCAAAAGTGCATCTCTTTTTTGAAAGATAAACCCATAACTAAATTTCTCTTCTGATTGAAAAGAATACAACTGATCAAATCACATATTGATTTACTTGAGTTTTTGATAGAAGTGTGTCAAAGCAATTTTATATTGTATCATACATGGTTGTTTAAATATTTGTCTGATATCATATTCTTTACATATAAAATAAATCCTATAATTAGTATGATGTTAATTTTATACATGTTATGGTTTTTTTCCAGGTTGATCACTTAGTAAAAGAAGCTTGAACATCTTGCATCCATGGGTAAGAATGAGCAACATCAAGAAGAGGTAACCATCTTGAATAATATTACCAACTAAATTTTGTCCTGGAGAAATTAAAATGATGCTCAAATCTTTTCTTTCTATGAAAGTAGATGTTTAAAATTATGAATTTGTGAGATATTTTAAAGTTATGATTTTTAAAAACCATGAACTGAAGAAATAATGGATGAATCGATGCTTATCTTTCTTACGCTTAGCGTTCCTTGCATCTGGAGTCTATTTTTATTTCTATTTAATGTTACTGTTGGCGTATTCAATGAATTTTTACATTTTCATTTAACTTTTTTCAAGTTCAAGTTATTTATTCCGCTTTAGCATTGTAATTGTGCTCTGATATATGTTGGGCAGTGTTGTATCATATTTGGATATTGTATTCATTGGATATATATGATATATTCATTGTTTTCTTCCGCTGTGTTGTTATACTTAATGTGGTATAAGCTCCGACAAATCAGATTTTTACGGTTGAATATGCGGCATTCGATATGAGTGAAGTATATATGTCGGTTTTCGAACGCAAAAATCCTGGTCGTCACATATTGAATTTAATTATTGAAGTTGGGTGAAAGATTGAATTTTGATTTTTAAGTTGATTAAAAATATTTCAAAGGTTTGTAAAATCTATACTGATAATAACTGAAGATAACGGAAGCTCTAGAATTGGATTTGAAAGTGATTCTTTCAGTTTTGAAATTATATCGTTTAAATCAATATTTAAAAATAGCCTTCCAAGGCATAGTCTCGGAATTCGACGAAACTAGTTCCATTGGATTCGTAATACTGTATTATTATCGGATTTTAGTTTTCGTAGCATTGGGAGTGATCATTTGGCCGTACGATAAGCAAACACGCTGAAAATTTTATCGAAATTTAATTTAATAACTGGGTCCAAAAAGCAATCTTCTCCATACGATCGAATTTGGCCTCGAAACCTTTTCCATTGCATTCAGAATAGGGATTTAACATTATAAATTCTTGGCGGAATGCCTCGATTGGAGATCAAGTTTTTGAGTAGCATTTATCGAGACGATTTGAATTTGAATTTGAATTTAGATTGAATATAAATATTCACATTCACAAGGCAAATTACACGTTTCTTCTCTTCCAACACTTGGCAAATTTTTTAACACGTGTTGCCTTTCTCTAAAAAAATAAAAAATTTGATTATCTCCTTCAAAAAAAGAGAATAAAATCAAATGCCCGCAACTTTCTTTTCGATGAAAATTAAATCATAGCCGAGATCTTCGTTCCCCTTTCTCCCCTCCATTCTCAAATCAGTTCAAATCGATTCGTATAAAAAGGGAGGGAACGCGACCATATCGCGAGTTCGATTTCGAGTTGGGTTTCCTTGACCTTATATAAAAAAAAAGATGCGATCGTGTTTGATTCATCGGTCGAGGGTTTGGAGCTCGCGGGGTCGGGCCGCAGGAACACGCACGTTTAGGGAGGAGATTTTGGCGAGACCGATGATCATTATTGTAGCGGCGATCGGTGATTGTCGAACCGCATGAAGGAGGGGCAGTGGAAGAGGCAGGAAAGCGGCGGCGTAGAGCTTAGCGGTGGTAGACATTGACGAATCGTGATGCGCGTATGCGTGATAGTGGTTGGACGCGAATTCATACGTGGGTTCTCGCGATGGTGAGGGCTGGATTTGCGTTCGAGGGTTAGGAGCCTGGGTTCGTTTGTTTTCTGTGAGGTAAAACTCTTTTAAAATAAATTTATATATGTGTGTATATATATATATATAGAGAAATTTTATAAACTAAAGTACAATTATTATTGTTAGTTACAGAAATTATTACATATATAGATAAAGTTTGGGAAAAATTAGGAATTTTAAATATTTGAAAGTTATATAAAAATTAGTTTTTTTAAACATATGTGTAATATTTTACAAGTACATATATATGGGTAGTTTCAGAATAATAATAATAATAAATATCTACATTTTAAATGTTACTAGTTTATTTTAAAAAATAATGGATTTAGTGATTAATTTGTTTTATTAATGTATTTAAATTATTTTAGTTACTAAGAGAATTATCTAAAAGAAAATTTGTTTAAAATTTAATTATTCATTTAAAATTAAATCATTAATTTAAAACTAAATTATTAGTTGAATTAAAACTATAAAATGGAAATTTAAATTGTTCGATCATTTCGAATATTAATAAATCGTAAAATTGTTTATACAAGGTCAAAATCTTAAAGGAAGCAAGCCGAATTGGAAATGGGTTGCATGCGTAACCAAAGGTGAGATCTTCTCACTCAATTGAATATAACTAAAGTTTCAGTTATTGATTGACTATTTGGATGTGGTAGTGTGTGTATATATATATATTTGGAGTGATTGATTTCCTGCATTATATAGTGGATGAGACCCTATGCGCCGCATAATAGCGGATGATATTATATAATCCCATATACCGCGATATTCCACCTCGAAGTGGAATTGGTATTTAATTGTTATGCTAACGTTTGTGGATGCAAGGAAACGGGTTGGAGGGATCCAACTGGATTCCTCAAATTGTTGAATATAATTCATATGTTGTGATGTGGTTATTTATAATCTGTGTATGATTATATCTGTGATTGAAATCATTGAAGGCTATAGTTTAGCCGAATATATTTTTGGTATCGTAGGATACCAAAAATGTAAAATTGGATTTTTAGAAATTAAAATAGAAAATTTTAAATAAATTTATTTTAGAGAGTTGGGTAAAATTAAAAGAAGGAATTTTAAAAGGGTGACGATTGATTTTTGAAATCCTATTGAATAAATTCTAAGTATAGGGAATTTTTTTATAAATGAAAATAAATGGACTTTGACTAGTATTGTTTAAAAGTTAAAAAATTTATTTTAAAATTTCATATTTTAAAATCTAAATAAAGGCGTGAATATTGGATTAATGATTTTTGAAATAAATTTGGATGAATACAAGAATAATTTATAAGTGAAGATAAATTTTGGAAATCAATTTGAAATTGATTTGGTATTTAAAAATAAATCTTTGGGAAATCGATTTGAAAATTTGATTTGGTATTTGAAAATAAACCTTTAGGAAATCAATTTGAAAATTGATTTGGTGTTTGAAAATGAATATTTGGGAATCGATTTGAAAATCGTATATCAAGGGATATTTGGAAATTTAAATTCACAATGGGAATTTAAAGGGAAATTTGTTTTGAAAATAAATATTGGTTTATTTTTAAAAGCGTGGAAAGAAATTTACGAATTTGGAATGTAAATTTAAAATAAATCAAGAAGGATTTATTAATTGATTTAAGTGGACCATTTTGAAATGGAAAGTGTATTTTCTCTGGAAAGCCGAGTATGTTTTCAAAGTAGCTTTCAAATATAAATTAAAAGTTCTAGAGTTGGTTTTAAAAGAACGTTTGGAGAAATTATTTTCTTAAGTTATTTTGAAAATCTTTAAAGTAAAGATTAATTAATTAATTATAGAAGCGATTATTTAAAGATTTGAATTGATATTTGATTTAGAAAATGGTTATTTAAATATTTATACTCTATCAAATAATTTTTATTTTTAAAATTAATTTGGACTTGAGTTTATATGCGATATTGTACAATATTTCATAACTAATATTTTAAATAAAGCGATTAAGAATAGTTTTCATTTTAAGCGTTTCCAACTATGTTTTGGATAAATGATTTAAATTATTTTAAAGTATTCGGGCTCGGTGAAATTTTCAGTGGAAATAAATAATATTTGAAAATTTATTCCACGTGAGGAAAGTTATTTGAAATTTGTTTTGAAAATGTTGAAGTGTTAAATTATATCTTGCGAAGATATGTTGAAAATAAATAATTTGGAGAAATTATTAAATCTGGCGATTGTTGTGAATATTGATTGATAGTTATATAACCGACTATCAATATTGGCCTTTAAATGGCATTTGAATTTCGATGCGACCGGGGGTCGGATTCCAAATGGTTATCCGAAAACCACATAGAATCTTTGTGATGGATCTTTGGTTTAAAAGATCAAAGTGGAAATTTGTTGTGATTTACTTGAAATCTGAATGTAACACTTATTTTTAAAATAAGCACTTTTTATTCGGTTAAGCCGGGAGAGGACTTTGTCATAAAACCCATTCCGAATAATGATACGACGAAATGGGATTGCATTTGAAGATGGTGTTGAAGACCGAGTATTTTTGAAAACGAAAGGATTATCTATCGAATGTCTCTGCACTGAGTTGCTCCAGTATAGAGATTATATCACCCTTTGTGATGGGGAGTCCGGATGTGATTAGGGATTATCCGGATTTGCAAGGGCTTCTTTTGAAGTGCCTTCGGTTCCGTTCGAACCCGAAACGGACTTGTATGGATGTATGTATGACGTTACACTTTGAGATGTAAAGCTGGTTTCTATCAAATACATTTATGTTGGTGGCAGAGAATTTATTCTCTTAGCTTAACATCCTTCTCTGAGACGTACGAGCTCAGAGGTTTTGTAGTTGATATTTGCTAGTGATACATTCCCAATTTGGTAATGTGGCATACGAAGTGCTGCTGATCATTTGTTGATCGAAGCATGGCTTTTATCAAAAGCGTAGCTTTGTGGACGAGACTTCGTCGGACCTCACAACCCGAAAATGGTTGAAACAGGAAGAATGCAGCAAGGTTGTTGTTTTGAGGGTAGCACCCTTATGGTATGTCCACTTCCTTCTGGAAAAAGGTGGTATCATGGTATGGAGCCCAGATAATTAACCTATGTGGTTGCTGCAAATTTGTGCTTTGTGGTTGTTGGTGTTGTGGATCCTCGGATAAAGGTCGAAAACGACCAAGGATGGATACTCATGTGGTAGTTATCTTGTTACAGCTTTATTAAAGTGTGAGGTAACTCAGCCTTGTGTTGGCAGAGAGCTGGTTAAGTTCTCGGGGCATCCCTCCAGTGACGTACCCATGTGGCATAGGAAGTTCCTTAGCCTGACCATTTATTGGAAATCCAAAGAAACAATACGCGCCCTGTACGGTTTTAGTTGTATAACCTGCCTTTTACATATGGTGGTGACCCGCCGTTTAATTGGTAGCTATAATAGGCATAGTACGAAATGTGTATGCTGGCTAAGATTAATATTATACTTTTGAAATGTTTTCTGCACTATGCACTAATAATAATATCAAAAGGATTTTGCGTATCAAGCATGTTTGACTATCATAAGGAGAAATCTCCTCCAATTCCGTGATTGAATTGTGTGTGCTGCGGGAGGCCTTATGGTAGTTTCATTTTCCACGGATTTCTTTTTTATTTCCTTTGTGCAAATAACTGTTTTTAAGATCTTACACCAGTCCCATGACTGACCTGGAGTTTATTGTTTCCTTTCTAAACTTTGGGTGCCCATAATTTTCCACATAGGCAGCCTAGAGTCAGGTTATCATTATTATGGAGCGAAGTCTGAAAAGTATGCTGTGGCGATCATAAGGCAAGCTGGATGGCGAGACGTATCACTTACATTATGTAGTGTCCGTTGCGTTTCGGTTGGTGCAAGTCAAAATTTTCATGTAAGCAAGTTATAATAACTGCTAGTGTTGTATTGTGTCATTGTAAACTCTATTGATGTATGTATAAACAGATATAGTTTTTTGTTTTAAAGATTATTCATTTATCTATTATATATTGTTCCGCTGCAAAAAGTGAGATTCTGTTATTGTTTCTGTTTCTTCTTCTATCTTCTTCTTCTTTAACCCTAACGGTTTGGTTTTTGGGCATTCGATGGTTCGACATTTCATACAGTGGGCGTATTGATGTCGATTTTCTGAAGTCGAAAAATTGGGTCGTTACATTTGATTTAAGTAACAATAAATTAATCCAAAATGTCACAGCACCTAATAAGTGATGTGTGAACATAAACATTCGAATTGTTCGATGTTAATCGCTGACTAAATTTACACCCGCCAAGACACACAATCAAAACAATGAATCCTCTTTAGACTATACGGTTTAAGTATTTTATAAATTTTATAAATTAATTAATAGAGGAAATTAGGCTGAAGGAAAAACCTGAGAACACTTTTAGTCTGAAGGACAGAAGTTTTAAAATTTAGCCTGAAGGACAAAAAATGATATATTCATATAGCATTACACATCCATAATGCTATATTCATATAGCATTACACATCTATAATGTTATATACAACACAATTTTATAAGTTTCTGCATACACAAACAAGCAGCTGTGTAATGCTATATGAATATAGCATTATGGATGTGCAATGCTATATGAATATATCATTTTTTGTCCTTCAGACTAAATTTTAAAACTTCTGTCCTTCAGACTAAAAGTGTTCTCAGGTTTTTCCTTCAGCCTAATTCCCTGTTAATTAATATCTATGTAATATTAATCATAAGGTTTTGAATATGATTTGAGGAATAAATATTATTAAATACATTTATAATAGTTATAAATATATCGATCAATATGTGATATATATCAATAAGCAAGTAAATTAGATTTTATTAATAATATTCATTTGGGCTTAAATCCGATGTTAGCCCATGATGATATGGTAATACTTCGGTTGTTATGAAGGCCATTGGGGAGGTTAAAATAGGCTGGAGGGGTTGTAAATGGATGGCTTAGATTTAGTGAGAATTGGTATGAGATATGATCCATATTTCTCTCTCTTTCATCCACTATAAACGAACCTCTAACCCTAATTTTTAAAGAAATTTTTGGCTGCCACTATCTCTTCTATTGCTGGCCAACCTCATCCCATAGGAGCTTAAATAAATCCAACTCAAATCAATTTAAAATAAGTACTATTTGATAGTCAAAGATCTACAGTTCAAGGATTAGCAGTCTGCCAAATCGTGAAGATTTCAAAGAAGAAAAAGTTCATCATTACTAGGTGTGCTTCAAGGCATTAATTTTAGGTATGTTTTTACACTATTATACGGTTATATTTTTTGAATAATATTTTAATATTCACATATATTATTATTATATTGTTCGTTAGGCGACGATTCTTCTATGTATTGATGTTGTCACATACAAGATTGGTTAAATGTATGTATTCATTTAAACAAACAATTTTTACATATTGATCAGGTCTGACGACCCACATTTCAAAAGGTTTAAATTGGCAATAATCCACATATGTCCAACTCAAACAATCCGAAACATAGATAATCAATGAGGCTAATTAAGGAAAATAAGGAAAGAAGAACATATGTACAAAATCTCGCAACGGAATGACAAAATATAATAATCAAATAAACAGTTCATGAAGCTATTTATACTATACATTTGACTATAATTTTACAAAATTTATCAGAGTTACATATACAACAGAATAAAATAATAATGCAGCAGAGTAACAAGGTGGTGAAATAATACAAGTAATAATAATATACCAAATCTTTGTCTTCGTCCTCCAGAAAACAATCTTCAATGCGCTGAAAAATCAGGGCTAACCCGAGCGTAATGAAAAGAAAAAACACTCGAGCTAGGACTAAAATATTCTTATGTGAGTCAAATAAATATCACATGTAACATGAGTGTAACAACGTAAGAGATGTTTATGGGGTTTTACAGCTTCTATCCAGTGTATAACGCGCGTGCAATAACTTAAGAGATGTTACGGTATTTTCCATCTCTCAAGGATCCATCAAAATATTTTTATATAGTATAATACGCTATATATATAATGTCTAACCAGTAAAATAAATAATTTTCTTAGCGTTAAGGCGTTACATTAATCCCCCTTAACGCGTTTTAAGCATTATCGTACAGTTTGCATATAACGCCCCAGTAGCACTCTGGGGAAATGGGATGCACCATGATACGACAGTACTAAACCAAACTCGTAGTGGTTTTGTATGGGGATAAAAGTATGACAAGGCATGTGAGGCAATGCCAAAGGTAGGATACTACCAGTTCGGGTCGCAGGGCTGGTGGTAACGCATCGTAGACACGACTGCCCACCACGTCCATCCATTCCATATCGAGTCAAAGGGAGGTTATCCCAAATCAAGGTGCACTAATCGAAACCAACATCAAAAGTATCAGTATGGACCAAGTCCAAAATAAAATCGAAGAACGGATGTCCGCTAGAAGTAATTAGCCCCATTGGCCCTGTCAAGCCATCATGTTTTAGTCATTTCAAATTGGCACAAGTGCCGGGGTCTATCTATCATCGTTCTCTACCTTCAAATCTAGAAAACGTACGCCAAATCCAACCACTTCATTCTGGTGTCTCCTCTGCGTACACAGTTGTTAAAGTGGTTCTAATATTGACAGAGATTATGCCCCAGTCTCCTTAACAACCAAATGTCATTTTACACATCGGTTAGTACGTTTACATTTCAAAAACGATTCATACTTGATATCGAAATATCATATTCACTTCAAAATCAATTTCATTTCAAAATATCATATTTACTCAAGATATGACAAATTCACTGGAAAATAAGTCGCTTCAATATCTCGATTTCACTTCTAAAATCATTTCGAATTTCCATTTAGGTTATCACTTCATGTTAAACACATTCGGATTTAAATTAATGATTTAAATATAAACAATTCCCACTTTGACCAGTTTGAATATTTAGAAAATAGTTTGAATAGTTTAAAATAATTTAAAAAGTTAATATAGTTTAGTATAAAATAGTTTGAGTATTGAAAATGTTTATATAGTAAAATAGCTTGGAAAATCAAAATAATTTGAATATTTAAAAGATAGATTTTAAATAATTTATATTAAAATAATTTATTTAAAAATGGTTTCAAAGTCAAACTGATTCAATTTCAAATCTCCAATTCAAATCATCTTCAATTTCAATTCAATTCAAATCGACACAATTTCGATTTTAATTCGAATTAACTTCGATTCCACTTCTAATTCAAATCAATTTCGATTTCGATTTTCATTTTTAGCTTCAAATTCGATTTAACAATCTGATTCAATGGTTTAAATTTCAATTCAATTCTATTAAACCATTTCAGTTTATATCAATTTCAGGTTCACATTCAGAATATCGATTTAAATCATTTAAGTTAAACTTAACTTCGATGTTCAATTTAACTTTCAAATCTTTAAAATAATACAATTCCTAGTTCGAATTTGAAATATTCATTTAATTTACTTTCGCTTGGATTTATTTCAAATTTTGAATAAAAGTTCTAATTTTTTAAACAAATCAATTTCCATATTTTAAATCATATTTCAATTATAACTTCAAATTTCAAATTCGATTGTTTAAACTATTCATGTTAACAAATTTTATTTTCAACATTTCGAGCTTAAGTTTGGAAATAATTTAATTTCCATAAATTTAATTTTTATTTCTTTAAATCAAAATCATTTAAATAATCTCAAACCAAAATTTTAAAACCATTTAATTTAACCAATCCGGTGTTCGCATATAATTTTCTATCCTATAGCCAAGTGAATAGTTATTTCAATTTAAATTGAGGGATGGATATATATTATTTCACTCCAAACCAAAGTGTCATAGGCATATATCATTTTTACCTATTTCTTAATTTATTCGAAATAATTCAAATAACAGTTAATATTCCGTCAAATAATATATAGGAAGATAACAAGGTATATATAAAATAAATAAACATCCAATTGTCCAGAATATCAATCAATAGGCATCCATCACAATCAACATCCAAATCAGTCAAAATACCATAACAATTTACTAGTTATCAATATCGGGTGTTTAACTAGACATTCAGTTTCAGTTTCAAATTAAATGATCAATTTAAAATCCTATCAATTCAATTCAGATTTAGTTTATATGTCAGTTAAATTACCAATCAACAGTCAATAAATAAATCACTTCATAAATTCAATCTAACTAACATAAAAATGATTTAGTACTTTATAAGCGTTTAAAACACTCACGTTATTTGAAACTAATTTTTTTTCCAGCTTCAAATAAATTCTGCTGAATATGCGCTTATATGATTTTTGTTTGATGATAAAAAACATATATACATTCGTTTAAATGTACTATTTTATTTTTCATAGATTAAATAAATATTTGCTGAATAAAATTAAATACACAGAATGTGAATTCAAACAGAAATTTTATTCAAACAAATATTTATTACAATTTTGAATAGTACAAATTCAAGCTCTCACTATACATATACAAGTTTGATTACAAATACATCACAATTTCATATTTACATTTGACCTCACTACACATCACTCATTCACTCAACTCGTATTTCATCTTCAACTTCGTTCCAGTTAGAATCCAGCATCCGAGCAATCTGCAAAAATATTCACTAACGCAGTAAAATTGAAAAAGAAATATTTTTGCAATATAAAATAAAATATGGATTATGAAAATATTATTTGCCTCAGTTATTTGGGTTGTTCGTCATCATTTGAATTCATCACACACGAACAATGTGACATGCACAGTGTATCACTGTACATGCCACAAGGCCGTGCACACCGATATACACTTGATTGATTTACAGAAACAGGTAAGCGCTGGTCAAACCCAAATTATCGGATTCAACTCAGGTGCAACATAAATAAAATCTCGACTTCAGCACAAGGTCAAACCCGAGTTGTAAAACTGGATTCAACTCAAGTGTAATGCACATTCTACACAAATTCAAGAAGGCAACAAATAACAAACAAAGTGCAAAGGTCAAGCCATAACTGCAAACTCGACTCAACTCAATGTAATTCAAACTGCAAGTCCAAAACAAGTGCACATATGTCAAGTAAAGACTCAAGACCACATAAGTCAACAGTGCAAACAAATAGCATAAGCAAATGACTCAGTAATGCAATGCCACAGCAAACAAATGCCAGGTCGAACAATTATATACATCAACTACAAACATCAAGTGTCGACCAGGAAGCAATTCAGATCAACACAGCAACAATGGTCAGGCAATATGCATCATGCACAGGTCAGGCCGCAACAAAATGTAACAAAAGCAAGCCAAGGCAACAGTGAATGGGAAATGCAATACGAATGAACTTGCATATGCATAACAACCAGCAAATGCTCAAACTCAGGTGGACAACAAACAACAGTGCACTGAACAACTCACAAATGTGCAACCTGAACAATAACTTGTCCAGACCAGGCTACACAATGACAAGATGCAGACGAGACCAAATATACAACCAAAGAAGAAAACCATCAAGCCAACACAGCAATGCATGAACCAAGTAAAAAGCAAAGCATACACAGGAATGCACCAGAGTGTAGGCAACAGGGCCAAAGAAACTCAGAGAATATATGCAGAGTCATGGAATGGCAATTTCTGTATTCGAGTTCAAGCTCACATGAAACAGTGCAAGTTTCATACTCGAAAACAAATGACAGTGATTCAAACTACTCAATGATGCAACATTTTAAAATGAACAAATATGCTATGCAGTGAAGTCAAAGCAAACAGAGGCATCAATATGGCAACATAGCAACAACATGCACCAGTAAACCAAAACAGTAATGTTCAGGGACGAACACTCAGATGAACACATGGCCGAGGTCAATGAAGCCAAAGCAAACAGGACAGAGATGAACAATGTAAATGTCGAAGTCGTGGAAGCATAACAATGTCAATATTAAATTCATGAAATCAAAAAAAAAAAATGATGACCGAAGTCAAAGTCAGAAACGATCAAGCCGTGGTCATCACAAAAATGAAAATGAATCAAAGCCGTGACCACCAAGCAACGAATATACAGGAATTGAAAAGGTCAGAAATCATCAGCATCGTTCAAGCATTATCAAGCGGCAAGAGAAAAGAATTTAACAAATTCAAATAAATATATACGATCGAAGATTCAGGGAATCGAGCCCTATAAATCAAATTCACATCATCGGCAATAGGCATGGAGTTCAATCAAGCATAACAGAATAGCATAAACGAAAATCACATACCGAATCGAAGTCGAACTCCATCAACTCGAAGTAGCCAGAGAGAGCAACGAGAAATCGATCGAGCAAGGCAACTCTGGAGCAACCACAGATTCGATCGAAGTAATAACGGCTCTTCGAAAGCCCTAATTTGGCGCAAGGACAAAACCCTAATTTGGATAAAGAGGAAAAAACGAAAAACGAGGCCGCCATTTATTTTTCACAAGCTAGAGAAAAGAAGACCGGGCTAAAATAAAATGGAGAATAGGGCCGGCTGAATAATAATAGGATTAAAGGGTTTTCTTTATTGTTTTTTAAAATAAGGGCTTTATATTATTTTTTGTTGTTAAATTTGTTTTTAATTTTAAAACTCTTTTCAAACCGTTGTATTTTCTAGTCGTGTGACTAGGGGACAAGCTACGTGGCATAGCTTGAGAATTCGCAACTCAGTGGCTGAGTTGTGGCAGGATTTTGAGCGTAGAGTTAGACTTATCGATAGCGGGTATCGCGAGTTTACGTGTGTAAGCGAGGGACTATCTAATTTCTAGTAGAAACCTTGGGGGTAGCACGTAGGCAGGGTTTTGCCGAAGCTGGGTAAATTCTGTGTCATTCTATTTCTGCATTTATTATTCTGCTATTATCTGTGCTGCTATTGTTCTGTGATCTGTGTTGAAATTATTTTATAAGCTTCCGCAATTAATTTTATAATTTATACTATCACCCTATTCATCCCCTCTCTAGGGTGAAATCGATCCTACAAGTGGTATCAGAGCTAGGAACAAAAGCCGTTTTTGTTTTAAAAATTTGATTTTACAAAAACCAATTTTTGTTTTAAAAATTCGTGTTTCAAAAATCAATTTTTGTTTTAAAAATTCGTGTTTCAAAAAATCGTTTTTTGTTTTAAAAAATTGAATTTTTAAAATGGCTTCTTTTAATAATAATTTCGAGGGTCGTTCCAATATTATTCCTTCTATTTTCGATGGAACAGATTTTTTGAATTGGAAATTGAAAATGGAATTTTATTTAAAATCTGTTAATATTAAATGTTGGGATATTATTGAAAATGGGTGTGACATAACAGATAAGAAAATTATCTTGATTAATGCTCTTGCAATGCATATATTATATTCTCATATTAATCAAGATAATTTTAATTTCATTTCTCATTGTGAAAATTCACAGGAAATCTGGAATACTTTCGATGCAATATATGGTACAAAAGTCAACAGCAATGAGAAATCCTCCACAACCGACTCGGTTAAAGAAATATGCTAAACAGGATTGGTAAAAGACAGTTGTGACGAGGATGATGATAATGGAGCAGTTGAGCTGACACTACTAATAAAGAGATTCAAAAAATGGAGCCACAAATACGAAAATTCAACTCTAAATCAACAATTGAAAAGCAGAATAATTAAAGCACTAGACAACTCGGAAGAACACGGGATCATTTGCAACAAACCCGGTGATATCAAGCCCAATTATCCCCGATTTCAACGCGACTTTGAAAAGAAATCAAAACGGAGAAATGCTACAGCCACGTGGAATACAAGAGATGAAGATAATCAAAGTACTAGCAGTGAGAGTGAGAAAGCAGATATGTGCCTTCATGGAAATATAACGGATAGCGACGATGATGAGCCAAGCGAGGTATCAAAACTCACTCACTCTGAATTACTTATTTATTTCCACGAAGTAAATGGCTATTTTGAACAACTTAGGGAGAAATATGCTAAACTTGAATCACAAAAAGTTACTTTGATAGAATTAAATGAACAACTTGACCAATTAGTTAAAACCTATCAAAGTAGGATCCCTAAGTGTGATAAGTGTCCAACATTTGATGAAGAAATTAAAAAATCAGAAATTAAAATGAAATCGCTTGAAAATGAAATTATGATTTTGAAAGAGAATGAAAATACTAGAAGAGAGAATTCTATTAAAAAGTGCACACAATTGTTAAACGAAAATGAGTCTCTCAAAACACAAGTCCAACAATTGTCAACGACTTTAGATAAATTTTCAAAAAGTGAAAAATCGTTGAATATGCTATTAGGAAAGCAAACTGTTAATACGGTAAGACAAGGACTTGGATATAATCATTCTGAAAATGTTAAAAGAAATATTAATCAAGTTAATTCTATGTGCACAATTTGTAGAAAATATGGACACAATCACAATAATTGTTGGTATAGACCTAAACATGTGAAAACTATACCTATTTGGGTTCCAAAAGGCACAAATATAAAAACTCTTAAAGTTAAACAAATTTGGATGCCGAAGGGAACAATTATAAATAGTTTTGGGTCTCCACAAAATTATTTTTATAAAAATTCTGCCACTAACAACCATGGACCTATAAAAACAAATAGGTCACATAAATCTTTTCCCGTGTAGGTGTAGTGGCAGGCTAAGGAACAACAACAGTGTTCTCTGGATTTTTGGCTATTCCGAGAACACAATGAGCAACAAAGCAAAGTTCCTTAACCTAGTATAAAGGTGACATAATCACAATGGACAACGACGAAAAATATCGTAAAGGTAAAAACAGGTAAAAGTATATTTATTTGAACGATATATTAAATGTGATAATCTGCACCATATTCTGAATTAAAATCAGCCAATATTGAGATGATGAAAAGATGATGATTTTGACTCTGACTTATTCAAAATAGTTGGCCAATTATATTCTTATGCCAAAAACACTATAAAATTCACTAGATTCTTTGAATTACTTCTTATACATCAGTTTGGATTAAAAATAGTGTTTTGTTGGATGATGATACATTTGGTTATAATACGGCTAACTCTTTATTCACGGTTTTCGATTATTAACACGGCTTCAAATTCAAAGAATGTTATTTAAATTGTTGTTAAAATTGAGTTTGAAATTTTTGGTGCACACTTCATGGTTTTGTCGATCAAATTCAATTAATGAGATTTTGTGTAAAAGAGAAATTCAGATGCAGATTACACTGGTAATCTAGTTGTTAGAAAAATTACTAATTGAACGTGATTTTTGTTGAGACATTTAGTAACTGCATCGTTTTTCAAAGAAAATATCTGCATATTTTTCATTTTCAAACAATTTTTAAGTAGTAGAAAATTTTCTTATAAAACCCCCTCGAGAAAATCATTTTTGACCATATTTTCAGATTAATCATTTAGACAAATTGATTTATAATTATTTCTGAATTTGATTTTAAATGATTACATTGACTAATCTAACTCCCTAATGATTATCAAAAAGATGAATAGTGATTGAAAAAGTGATGAGTGTTGATATTTATTATATATTATGACTCTAGACGATATAATTAGTAAATTTCTTTAGAAATTTAAACAAGAGTTATAAAACTTTTTGTTTGTAAAAATTCCATGACCATCTCTATATCTATCATATTTCTAACGACCATCACTCATCAAAATTCTATATAGTTTTTCGATATGTGGTACTTTAAACAGGAATCATTCGTTTTTCATTTTTACATTTTTTTAAAATAAAAAAATAAAAAAAATAAAAATAAATAAATACCAAAGTATTCACTCTCATTTAAAAGTCCTCACGGTTATGCATGGGTGAATTACTTGGAATTTGTTATGTGCTTCCATGCTCATTTAAAAGTCCTCACGGTTATGCATGTATGGAACGCATATCAAAAGTTGATTTTTAAATAATAAACAAGTTGATTCTAATCCCATTTAAAAGTCCTCACGGTTATGCGTGGTTAGAAGAAACTTGAATTCTTTTTTTTTTAAAAATAATTGGAATACTACTAATCTCATTTAAAAGTCCTAACGGTTATGCATGGTTAGTAGATATTCAAATTCCTGATATAAATATACCACAAATAGACACAACTGTATGGTTTTATATGATGACATCATTCCCATCATTCTAAAAGTGGAATATGCACCTAACAAAATATTTATGATTTTTGTTTGATTTTTTATTGAAATTTAATATTTATATTCAATTGAGTTTTAATGTTGAATTAATATCGATCACTTTATCTCTATTTTCTCTAATACTATTATTCTTTTGCTGATAACAAAAGGGGAAGAGAAAAGTTAAGATTTTGTCAAATAAAATCAAGCAAAGGTCAAATATTTTCCATTTGCATCTAGGCTCATTTGCATATTATTTAATTGTATGCATATTTGTAGGGGGAGCTTTGTGTAGAGAGGAAGCATTTAAATAGGGGGAGCAATTAGAGAAATCAATGATCAAATACATTTAACATATTCAAAATCTTAAATATATGTTTGTTATCATCAAAAGGGGGAGATTGTTGAATATGCGCTTATATGATTTTTGTTTGATGATAATAAACATATATACATTCGTTTAAATGTACTATTTTATTTTTCATAGATTAAATAAATATTTGCTAAATAAAATTAAATACACAGAATTTGAATTCAAACAGAAATTTTATTTAAACAAATATTTATTACAATTTTGAATAGTACAAATTCAAGCTCTCACTATACATATACAAGTTTGATTACAAATACATCACAATTTCATATTTACATTTGACCTCACTACACATCACTCATTCACTCAACTCGTATTTTATCTTCAACTTCGTTCCAGTTAGAATCCAGCATCTGAGCAATCTGCAAAAATATTCACTAACACAGTAAAATTGTAAAAGAAATATTTTTGCAATATAAAATAAAATATGGATTTTGAAAATATTATTTGCCGCAGTTATTTGGGTTATTCGTCATCATTTGAATTCATCACACACGAACAATGTGACATGCACAGTGTATCACTGTACATGCCACAAGGCCGTGCACACCGATATACACTTGATTGATTTACAGGAACAGGTAAGCGCTGGTCAAACCCAAATTATCGGATTCAACTCAGGTGCAACATAAATAAAATCTCGACTTCAGCACAAGGTCAAACCCGAGTTGTAAAACTGGATTCAACTCAAGTGTAATGCACATTCTACACAAATTCAAGAAGGCACCAAATAACAAACAAAGTGCAAAGGTCAAGCCATCACTGCAAACTCGACTCAACTCAATGTAATTCAAACTGCAAGTCCAAAACAAGAGCACATATGTTAAGTAAAGACTCAAGACCACATAAGTCGACAGTGCAGACAAATAGCATAAGCAAATGACTCAGTAATGCAATGCCACAACAAACAAATGCCAGGTCGAACAATTATATACATCAACTACAAACATCAAGTGTCGACCAGGAAGCAATTCAGATCAACACAGCAACAATGATCAGGCAATATGCATCATGCACAGGTCAGGCCGCAACAAAATGTAACAAAAGCAAGCCAAGGCAACAGTGAATGGGAAATGCAATATGAATGAACTTGAATATGCATAACAACCAGCAAATGCTCAAACTCAGGTGGACAGCAAACAACAGTGCACTGAACAACTCACAAATGTGCAACCTAAACAATAACTTGTCCAGACCAGGCTACACAATGACAAGGTGCAGACGAGACCAAATATACAACCAAAGAAGAAAACCATCAAGCCAACACAGCAATGCATGAACCAAGTAAAAAGCAAAGCATATACAGGAATGCACCAGAGTGTAGGCAACAGGGCCAAAGCAACTCAGAGAATATATGCAGAGTCATGGAATGGCAATTTCTGTATTCGAGTTCAAGCACACATGAAACAGTGCAAGTTTCATACTCGAAAACAAATGACAGTGATTCAAACTACTCAATGATGCAACATTTTAAAATGCACAAATATGCTATGTAGTGAAGTCAAAGCAAACAGAGGCATCAATATGGCAACACAGCAGCAACATGCACCAGTAAACCAAAATAGTAATGTTCAGGAACGAACACTCGGATGAACATATGGCCGAGGTCAATGAAGCCAAAGCAAATAGGACAGAGATGAACAATGTAAATGTCGAAGTCGTGAAAGCATAACAATGTCAATATTAAATTCATGAAATCAAAAAAAAAAAAATGATGACCGAAGTCAAAGTCAGAAACGATCAAGCCGTGGTCATCACGAAAATGAAAATGAATCAAAGCCGTGACCACCAAGCAACGAATATACAGGAATTGAAAAGGTCAGAAATCATCAGCATCGTTCAAGCATTATCAAGCGGCAAGAGAAAAGAATTTGACAAATTCAAATAAATATATACGATCGAAGATTCGGGGAATCGAGCCCTATAAATCAAATTCACATCATCGGCAATAGGCATGGAGTTCAATCAAGCATAACAGAATAGCATAAACGAAAATCACATACCGAATCGAAGTCGAACTCCATCAACTCGAAGTAGCCAGAGAGAGCAACGAGAAATCGATCGAGCAAGGCAACTCTCGAACAACCACAGATTCGATCGAAGTAATAACGGCTCTTCGAACGCCCTAATTTGGCGCAAGGACAAAACCCTAATTTGGATAAAGAGGAACAAACAAAAAATGAGGCCGCCATTTATTTTTCACAAGCTAGAGAAAAGAAGACCGGGCTAAAATAAAAGGGAGAATAGGGCCGGCTGAATTATAATAGGATTAAAGGGTTTTGTTTATTGTTTTTTAAAATAAGGGCTTTATCTTATTTTTTGTTTTTAAATTTGTTTTTAATTTTAAAACTCTTTTCAAACCGTTGTATTTTCTAGTCATGTGATTAGGGGACAAGCTACGTGGCATAGCTTGAGAATTCGCAACTCAGTGGCTGAGTTATGGCAGGGTTTTGAGCGTAGAGTTAGATTTAGTCGATAGCGGGTGTCGTGAGTTTACGTGTGTAAGCGAGGGACTATCTAATTTCTAGTAGAAACCTTGGGGGCAACACGTAGGTAGGGTTTTGCCGAAGCTGAGTAAATTTTGTGTCGTTCTATTTGTGCATTTATTATTCTGCTATTATCTGTGCTGCTATTGTTCTGTGATCTGTGTTGAAATTATTTTATAAGCTTCGGTAATTAATTTTATAATTTATACTATCACCCTATTCACCCCCCCTCTGGGGTGAAATCGATCCTACAAATTCCACTTCAACCCCATGTTGTAGATGATGTTGATACGATTTCAACGCGACTTGTTTCGTCCGAATCAGACCTCGTACGAGAAAGATATTTAATAATTAACACAACAATTTTAATTAACATTTAAATTAAACTAAAAAAAAAACTAAACCTCTACAACCTACCTCACTCTTCTTTCCCTGAGTTGTGCTCAAAGCCAATGCATGCGTATCTCCACCCAGCAAAACCACGACTTCAAACTTTGCCTCTCTGTTTATTTTATGAATCGCGAATGCCAGCGATCGCCACCGCTAGAACCACCGTGCTACCCACTACCCCGTCACCTAGCCCAGATCCGCCGTCATGTGCCTTAACACGCCGCGCACGCTTCAGTCGCACGCCACTTCATCCCAGTCATCCCCAAGCGCTGCGCACGTACGAGCTTGATCGTTTGTTTTTTTTCTTTTTTTCTTTTTTTCCGTTCTTTCTGCCAGAAATTTGAAATGAGGGAGAGGAAGATGTACGAGGGTAGACAATAACATGTGCGCATGTACAAAATGTTGGATGATGGTGAGTATATATATTATTATAATTAGAGAATATCTGATTTATAGCGTCCGAAATTCTCAAGCCCTAAACGAGGAATATCGCCTAGCATTTTATATGTTATATCCCCATTCCGAATGCAATGAAACTAATCTCGGGGCCTAATTCGATCATATGCAAAAAATAGCTTTTCAAACCCAATTATTTTAATTAAATCCATTTAATCAATTTCTACGCGTTTCAAGCTCGTACGGCCAAATGATAAGTTCGATCGCTACGAAACTTGAAATCCTATAATAAATAATTATTATGGATTCGAAGAAACTAGTACCATCGAAATTCGAGACAATGGCAAAATGACTATTTTTACACGTTAATTGAAACAAGAAATTTCAAAAATCAAATTTATCACTTTAAATTCAATTTTAAAAGTTTACTATCATCATTCTAATTTTAAATAAAATTTAAATCAACTTTCGCCATCATTTTCATTTATGTTATATTAGGATTTAATTATTTAAATAATTTCCAATATTAAATTTGAACAATTTATTATCCAATAAATTATATTAATAAATCATAAAATTTCAAATAAATTTCAATTATCAACAATTATTTTATTTCCATCTAAATAATACAACAATTATTATCTAATTTCTACTATTGATTATAAACACATTCAATTATAGAATTTCATTTCAATACCTATTATTGCCAAAATTTTCGAAATTGGTTATTTCAAACTTTTATTCAAGTTCATATTACATAAATCACATTGATAAATCACTAATTTTTTTTTATTTATAACCATTTTTGTTCAATAATTATATTTAATTTAATAATTTAAAATAGTTATAAATACGAGTCGCTACAATCTCCCCCACTCAAAACTTTTCATCCTTGAAAAGCGGTTAGGTAAGGAATTTAACATACCATATATTTTACTAGAAATAACCGACTTACAAAACATTAAGATTTTATTAGAAAATCATTACTATGCTTCGGCTATGCCACTTCGATACTGGCTTTACAAAAATTACAAAATAGCTTGGAAAATCAAAATAAATTGAAAATTTGACAAGATAGATTTTAAGTAGTTTATATTAAAATAATTTATTTAAGAATAGTTTCAAAGTCAAACAGATTCATTCCAAATCTTTCAATTCAAATCATCTTTAATTTCAATTCAATTCAAATTGACTCAATTTCGATTTCAATTCGAATTAACTTCGGTTCCACTTCCGATTCAAATCAATTTCAATTTCGATTTTCATTTTTAACTTTAATTTCGATTCAAAAATCCAATTCAATGGTTTAAATTTCAATTCAACCTTAATTTCTAAACCATTTCAATTTATATCAATTTCGAGTTCACTTTCAGAATATCGATTTAAATCATTTAGGTTAAACTTAACTTCAATGTTCAATTTAATGTTCAAATCTTTAAAATAATTCAATTCCGATTTCAAATTTGAAATATCGATTTAAATTACTTTTGCTTGGATTTATTTCAAAGTTCGAATAAAAGTTCAAATCTTTTTAACAAATCAGTTTCTATAATTTAAATCATATTTCAATTATAACTTCAAATTTCAAATTCAATGATTTAAATAATAACTGTTAACAAATTTCAACTTCAACATTTCGAGCTCAAGTTCGAAAATAATTCAATTTTCATAAATTCAATTTTCATAAATTCAATTTTTAATTATTTAAATCAAAATCATTTAAATAATCTCAAATTTAACCAATTCGGTGTCCGTATAAAATTTTCTTTCCTATGGTCAAGTGAATAGTTATTTCAGTTTAACTTCAGGAATGAATATATATCATTTCAATTCAAATCAAAGTGTCATAGGTATATATCATTTCAACCTATTTCTTAATTTATTCGAAATAATTCAAATAATAGTTAATGTTCCGTCAAATAATATGCAGGGTGATAACATGGTATATATAATAAATAAACATCCAATCATCCAAAATATCAAATAATAGGCATCCATCACAATCAACATTCAAATCTGTCAAAATATCATTACAATTTACTAGTTATCAATATCGAGTGTTTAACTAGCAATTCAATTTCAAATTCAATAGTCTATTTAAATTCTTATCAGTTCAATTTAGATGTTAATTTAGATGTCAGTCAAATTACCAATCAACAGTCAATAAAATAAATCACTTCATAAATTCAATTGAACTAACATAAAAATAATTTAGTACTTCAGAAGCGTTTAAAACACCCACCTTTCTTTGAAACTGAAATTTTTCCAGCTTCAAATAAATTCCACTTAAATTCCATGTCGCAGACGACATCGATATGATTCCAATGCAACTTGTTTCGTCCAAATCGAACCTCGTACGAGAAAGATACTTAATAATTAATATAATGATTTTAATTAACATTTAAATTAACTTAAAAAAACAAAATCTTTACAGCCCGCCTCTCTCTACATCCCAGAGTCGTGCTCAAAGCCGCACGCACGCATATCTCCTCCCAACAAAACCGCGACTTTGAACTTTGCCTTTTTTTATGGATCGCGAAAGCTAGCGATCGCCACTGCTAGAACCACTGCGCTACCCACTACCCCACCGCCTGGCCCAGATCCGCCGCTGCGTGCCTCGACGCACAGCACACGTTCCAGTCGTGCGCTACCTTGTCCCAGTCGTCCCCACGCGCGCCGCACGCATACGAGCTCGATCGTTTGTTTTTTCTTTCTTTTTTCATTCGTCCTTCCAGAATTTTGAAATGAGGGAGGGGAAGATGTACGAGGGGAGACAATAACATGTGCAGGTGTGCGAAATGTTGGATGAGCGTGAGTATATATATTATTATAATTAAAAAATATCCGACTTATAACGTCCAAAATTCTCGAGCTCCAAACGAGGCATGCCGCCTGGTGTTCTATATATTATACCCCTATTCTGAATGCAATGAAACTAGTCTCGAGGCGTAATTCAATCGTATGCAGAAGATAGCTTTTCAAATCAATTATTTTAATTAAATTCTTTTAATTAATTTCTACGCGTTTCAAGCTCGCACAGCCAAACGATAAGTCCGATCGCTACGAAACTTGAAATCCTATAATAATTAACTATTACGGATCTGATGAAACAAGTTTTGTCAAAATCCAAGACAGTGTCAAAAATGGCTATTTTTACACGTTAATTGAAACGAAATTTCAAAAATCAATGTATTCACTTTAAATTCAATTTTAAAATTTTAGTATCATCATTCTAGTTTTAAATTAAATTTAGATCAATTTTTGACATTATTTTCATTCACATTTTATATAGGATTCAATTATTTAAATAATTTCC
Source organism: Allium cepa (assembly GCA_030765085.1). Classification (NCBI taxonomy): domain Eukaryota; kingdom Viridiplantae; phylum Streptophyta; class Magnoliopsida; order Asparagales; family Amaryllidaceae; genus Allium; species Allium cepa. The sequence goes on along the minus strand of CM060938.1, from coordinate 393,839,818 downwards.
ATTATTAAATTTAAACAATTTAATTATCCAATAAATTATATCAATAAACCATAAAACTTCAAATGAATTTCAATTATCAACAATTATTTTATTTCCATCTAAATGATACAACATTTGTTATCCAATTTCATCTATTGATTATAAACACATTCAATATATAGAATTTCATTTAAGTACCTATTATTGCTAAAATCTTCGAAATTGGTTATTGCAAACTTTTATTCAAGTTCATATTAAATAAATTTCGTTGATAAATCATTAAAATTTTTCAATAATTATATTAAATTTAATAATTGAAATAGTTAAAGATACGGGTCGTTACATTAGGTATGCACAACCAAATACTTTAGTTATTATAATTATTGTTTTATTAGTTAATATATACATATTAATGTGTCATTTAGTTATAATTATATGGTTTCTATTTAATTATATCATCATTTCATGCTAATAATTGGATATATATTTTATAGTGGAAATCAGCCACAAGGGCCTCTTTAGCAAGTGCAATTAGTTTTTAGGACACAAAACTGAAATAATTATTTTTAAGGACAAAATGCAAAATAATTAGTTTCTAAGGCCTAAAAACCTATGAAATTATGTCCTTGAAAGTAACTGGACCGGTGACTTTGTCCTTAAAACTAATTATTCTGCCGACTTTAGTCTTAAAATTAATTTCTATGGACGTGTGTCCTAGAAACTAATTGGACTGCAAAGTTTGTCCTTCTAGTGAAATGCCCCTATTTTATACATGTATATTTACATTAATTATAATTTTTGGCAGCCGTAATTTTTTTTATTTATAATTATTTACTATTAGTTTATATTATTTAAATTAACGCACCATTTAAATAATTATATAAAATAAAATATGTTTTGAAACTTCACCTTCAAGTTTTATAAATTTATTTTGATCATGAAATAAACTATCGGCCAAAAAACGGGAATTTGAAAATATTTTTTATATATTTTTAAAAAAATATTATAATATACGACCGAAAATAATTAATTAACCATAAATAAATTAAAAACATTATGCTAGATTTTCTAAAAAATTAAAATTCAAATAATATGTCTCGACATATTTTCTATAATATTTATTATTTTTGACTAATTAATCAATATATATATATATATATTAATAAAATAAAATTTATAATAAAATTTGGTTGTGCATTATATATGATCTAAAAGTGTTAAAAAATTAAGAATAATTTTATTATTTAAGTTTATTAGTACATACATACATACAAACACACACACACATATATATGTATGTGTGTATATATATATATATATATGTATGTGTGTATGTTATTCCGCCTTTTGGCAAGGCCGTGACACCAAAAAATTGACGGGGAATCAAGGACGGTTCGTCCCGAAGATCAGTTATACACAGGTTCATAATGGATGCTGGTAAATTTTGCGCGAGTCCGGATCGAGCTACAATCGGTATAGTATGACTTACAAAGCTACGAAAGCCAGAGCCCAAATTTTGAGTCAATCAGAGTTCGTATGCTTGAGATATTGATTGATCAAAATCAAGGAAGACAGCTACTATTCAAATCCATCAAAGTAAACAGTGGTGTGTATCCATGGCAGAAACACCACGTTCGTATCCATGGAGGAAGGCCACATTCGTATCCACCTCCCTTCTCTATTTCGTATCCACCACATGTACTCTACTTTGAATCCATCAACTAAAGCCACTACGTATCGATCTCATCTATAAGGTTTGTATCGGTCAAACCAACGGTCGATACAAATGGGTCATCCATAAGCAATACGAGATAATTCATCCTACCAATACGAAATGGGGTTGAGGGAAATGATACGAAAGGGACAACTTAGAATGATACGAATAAGGTTGCCTCGCGTCGATATGAAGAGTAAAGGAGTACCTCGATACGAAGTGTATGAATTCGTATCGATATAGAGCAGTTACAATCCCTCGATACGAACAAGGCATGTTTAAGAGAAAGACTCGGTCATTCGGCATGAAAAGTGGATCGATCCAAGAATATAGCACCACATCATCTAGCAGTCACATGCACAACATCGATACGAACATATCGATATGAAGCTCGACTGCACATTGAAGATCCAAACTTGCATCGATCATATCTCACAATCAACAAGTCCAAATGACACCAAATTTTCGCAGGAGCTTGTGCACTACCTCAAAAATGTACTGGATTGATCTCAGCCCAAAAAGATGATTTTTTGATTGATACATATCGATCATGGATCCAGTCGAAATTACCAAGGAGCGATCATGTTGGCCCACCCACGCGAGGGAAGGAGTCTTCCAAGATTCTAGTGAGATATTTGCAACCTACACCTATAAATAGCAGTACAAGGACTTCAAAAAAGGGACTTTTGGACGCTGGAACGCCGATACTATGCCAAAATCATTGTTGTATCCCGATTGTACTGTCGTAAACATCTGTAATCAGCGAATAATATCAATAAGCAACAAACTTTCTATAGTGGATGTAGGCAACAACATCAAACCACTCTTAATCCCTGTATTTTCATACTTCTGTTTGTCTGTTTTTGGTGTGTTTGTTGGATCTACCTCATTTTCCATTTATATTCTTCACTTTAATCTATTCAAACACACTTGAAAAGTGTTTTGCCCAATTTTGACATAAACACTTTGGTGCTTTCACTGAGTAAACCCAGCTTTTCTCCTGCTCTTTGGATCTACTACCATCGTTGAATTGCAAGAATCTAAGGAGAAGATCCAGATCTCACATTCAGTAGTTCTTCCATCCTATTCAGATTGCATCAAATCTAGGAGAGAGCTACATCATTCACCATGGCTACTACAAGGATTGCCTCGACTGTTGTAGATCAGGAAGGAAGAGATAGACAAAACCCTACGCAACTACTCACCATAGGCCAGAACTCAGTTGGACCTTCGGATCCACAAGGCCCTATCACCAAGGAGGAGTTCCATATGTTGATGCAAGAACTGATCCAAAGTCGCTAGCAGCTTACCCAGCAGATCTGTGCCAACATGGAGTTAACCAACTGATTGAATCAGGAAAGAAGAAGGAGATCTAGGAGGGATCAAGCTTCCTACTCATCCACTGAGAGCTCAGCTTCCTCTGGTTACCATCACAAATCCACACGTCTATGACTGGATGGAAGCTACGCGCAGGCTCCTGGACATCAACACACTCTGAAACTTGGACAAGCAGGACTTGGTTTATCCGCTAGCCACCAGGCAGGACCCTTCTCTCGAGGAGGGACAATTCCTTATCACATCACTGATAACCATGCTGCTGCCGCCGCTATCGACTTGGAAGCTGACATTCAAGATTGAATAGATCCGAACCTCCGTCCACATGATCGTACTCCCAAACCCTATGTGCCTGAAGACCTGGAGCTAAGGAGACAAGGTATGGACCGTGACCGCACTCGGGCCATGCTTGCATTGTGGACCCCGACTACCCTTGGCCCAGCATGCCCAGAATATCCAGATGCTAGACATCCTGATCATGATTCGTCAAATGATTCGTGAAAGTCAGGGTCTCTCCAATGACGACTGGGGAATCTCCCTGAGTCATACACCCTTCAATAATGACATCTTTTATGCCGAACCACTCGTGATTCAGAATGCCAACTTTACCTGTTTACGAAGGGAGTTTGGACTCTAACCAGCACATTTTTAAGTATGAATGGATGATGAACACCGCACGAGCGGATGATGTGGTCAAATGTGGAAGTTTTCCTATCTCCCTCGGGGTTATCGCAACCATGTGGTCTACTCGCCTACCGCCCCGATCCTTTTCATACTTTGATCAGTTAGCTACGAAATTCGTTGAATAGTTTCGTATGCACGTTACAAGACCTAAGGATATTAACACACCTTATCTAGTGTCACTCAAGTTCCTAGAGAGATGCTCAGACGTTATCTGAAAAGGTTCTATGCCGCATCCGTGGAGATTAGTAACCCTAATGATAATTCCATACTGATGGCATTGACTAAAAGAATCGATTCTGATTTCAAATTCGACAACTAGTTGGCTGGAAAATCCCCCACTTGCTGGACCTTTTCTACTCTAAAGTGGCCTAGTTCTTAAGAAGGGAAGATGCTAAACAATCCATGAAGAAGGATGGCGTGGGGCCCAGTGTAGAAGGCGTTCAAAGTAACATCGCTGTGAAGCAAACTGGTGAGAGTTCCGGTAAAGCACAGTTAAATATACAGAGTAAGCAGAATCAGCAGAAAGGCGATGGAAGTTAGGGTAAGAAGCGGGATCAAAATCGCGGACAGTGACGTAGAGCTCCCATGTTTGACACCTATACTCCTTTGAATACGTCCTTGAAGAATGTGTACGTGCAAACCTGTAATAGTGGCCAATACAAGAAGGCTGCTCCGAAGCAGTCGTCCGAAAAGTAGATTCAATCTAGAAAATTCTATATATTCCATGATTGCTATGGTCATAATACTAATGAATGTCACCATTTGCAGTATATCATCAAGAAGTTGATCCGAGATAGGAAGTTGAACAATTTGTTCGGGCACTGCTGGCTCGAGGTGCGGGCCCATCAAACTAGAATTAAGCACCAAATTAGACCGGAAGAACCCACACGTACTAGCAGGAGGTTAGTGATTAACACAGTTAGTGGTGGTCCTTATCCAGCGGATCGGAGCCGGAGGGAAATGGAGTCGTATGCCAGTTCGATTAGGCATGCGGACTTCGAGTGTTGCAGGAATCTTGATAATGAGGCTCCAGCTAAACAACAAAAAACGATGACAAACGACATTGTTTTCCCAGACAGATATGCCGATAGAGTCGAAGCCCTATCATTGATCCACTAGTCATATCAGCTCAGATAGATCCTGCTCGGATGAAGAGGATCTTAGTGGACTATGGAAGCTCCATGAATGTTCTTTTCAAGCGAGCGTATGATCAAATGAAAATGGAAGCAAAGGACTCGAAGCCATGTCAATCCCGTATACATGTTTCAATAGAAGTGCAACTATACTTACTAGAATGGTAGAATTACCAGTGGAGTTGGTGTAGGATCGATTTCACCCTAGAGGGGAGGGGGTGAATAGGGTAATACTAATAATAATAACAATTAATGCGGAAACATATAAAATAATTGCAGCACATATAATAACATAATAATAAAATTAGAAATAGAATACCATAGATTTACCCAGCATCGGTAAAACCCTGCCTACGTGCTGCTCCCAAGGTTTCTACTAGAAATTATGCAGTCAGACGCTTACACACGTAAACTTACGACACCCGCTATCGACTAACCTAACTCTATGCTCAAAATCTTGCCACAACTCAGCCACTGAGTTGCGAATTATCGAACTACACCACCATAGTTCATCCTCTAGTCACACGACTAGAAAGTTACACAGTTTAAAAAAAGGAAAATTACAATTGTAAATAAAAAAACAAAAAAAACCCAAAACCCTTTTTAATAAACTTAAGTCCAAAATAAAATTGTGACCGGCCTAATTTTAAATATAAGAAGATGTTCTCCCCTCTTATCTTTTCTGTGTAAAATGGCTTTAGCCAATCTTTCTTGTTCCTCTTCCAAAAAATTAGGGCTTTGTGAATTGAAGTTGCCGATTAATAATTGATTGATTGAGTTGAGGGATTTGAATTGCCTTGATTTGTCAATCGACTTCTGGCTATGATATGCTTTCGGTCGCTCCAATTGTATCGAGTTCGAATAACACGAAATTGGTATGTGATTTACGCTTTTTTTTCTGGTTAATTAGCTTGAACTCGATTTGATGATCTCTACCGATAATGATATGGGGATTTATATAGGGATCGAATCCCTTAGTTTACGTTCGTATAATTTCGGTTTGAATAATTCATGATTTTGTTTTCTACGTTGATTTTTGATAGTATTATCTTGAGACCTCTGACGGGTTCGTTCCTTGATTGTAGCTCGGTATTTGAATTTGATTCTCGTTCTTTTTTCTTTTGACTTCGACATTTAAAATTTGAGATAATTCTTGCGACTTCGTTTATTTCTCTGGCATTTGAATTTGCTGACTTGAGATAAAAATTGACTTTGTTCATTGACTCACAGCTTCATGTAAATTGCTTCTCTTTACTTTGCTGGCAATTGTTATTTGAACCTCTAAGTACTTTGTCCACTTCAGTGCTTGTTCGTGTTGTAACTGGACTTGTACTTGTGTAGTGCTTTGTTTTGTACTCGAGTCTACATTGTCATGTGGTCTGTCAACATGTTGAGTTCACCATTTCAATTTATTCAAAGCCTTTGGTCTGGTTGGTTCCATGTGTTGTTACAGTGTTGTTTTGTATTGATGTTGCACTTGGTTGATGTTGAATCTGGATTGATACAATTGCATTCTGCATTTTGATGTACACTTGATATTATTGGTTTGAGTTGATGCTTCATGTGTACTCATGTTAAACTGATCTGTATTCATGTTGACTTTGTTGCTCCTGATATGTATACATGTCTGCATATATATGTATATATGTTTGTGGTTTGATATTGACCCTGGTTGTATTGGTATGATTTCTTTGAGTCAACTGAGTTGCTTCGAGTTAAACTATAGCTTTTACTCTTGTATGTACATGTGCATATTAAACTGGCCTGGTTGCAATGCATGTATATATGTATACATGTGTTTTCATACATGCATATATGTATGTTAGCTTGTTGCCTCTGGTTGTGATTTACTCGAGTCTGATCTTGTAACATGCCTGGTGTTGTTCCACTTGCATGCTATCATTGACTTCATGCTGTATTCATTTTCGTTGATGATGACTGGTATCATTTGAATGCTTGTATAGTTCATATACTCTGGTGTGAAGTCTAGTCTTCGAGTTAAAATGCCTCTGACCTAATGTTGTATTTTTGAGTGTTGACAGAAATTGTGTTATGTGACCATATCTATTTTGGTCTGGCTTCTTTGATGACCTTGTTGTATATTGAAGTCTAACTGTGTTTGGTCTTGCATATTTGTACATATCTTCATACTTGTATTCTCTGGCATCAACTCTATATCTTCATACTTGTATTCTTTGGCATCAACTCTATATTGACTGGAGGAGAGAGAAACTATCCGAAGTTGGAAAAGCTGGCCTATTGTCTCGTCATTACCTCGACAAAGCTCCATCCCTACTTTCAGGCTCATCCTATCACAGTCTACACCGACCAACCGTTACTACAAGTCCTTACGTGGCCTGAGACATCTGGTAGGTTGTTGAAGTGGAACATCAAGTCGAGTCAGTTTGATATTGCTTGCACACCAAGGCGGGCTATTCAAGGACAAGTTCTGGTGGATTTCATTACTAAATTCACTATCTCAGAGGACTTGCTTGGGACCAGTCAACCTCCAAGATACATATGGAAACTCTATACCGATGGTGCATTGAACGACCGCTGCTCAGGCGCCGGAGTTGTACTTAAACCCCAAAAGGTCGATCCATATGTTATGCTTTGAGGTTTGATTTCCAGGAAACCAGTAACGAGGCCGAATAGAAAGCTTTACTTGACGGACTCAGACTCGCCAGAAACTTGAGAATTATTACAGTGGAGATTTATTACGATTCATAATTGGTCGTATGTCAAGTTCGGGGAGAATACCAAGCTAGAGACCGGAGGTTCGAGGAGAAGGCCGATTCTTTGGCAAAACTGGCCAGCACCGATGAAGCACGACAAATGGGACTTGTCCCTATTGAGACACTTATCACTTCGAGTATCGTTCAGATGGAGACAGACCGAGTTCATGAAGCTATACCTAAGAAAGAGTCATGGATGACCCCTTTCAGAAACTATCTTGAGCATGGAGCTTTGCTCGAGCGCCGAAGTGAGAAAAGACAAGTTCTTCGGAAAGCTTCACGATTCAATATCCAGAGTCGAGTCATGTATATAAGAGGATACTCTATTCCTTTACTCAGGTGTATCGCCCATGACGAAATCAAAGGAGTATTACATGATGTGCATGAGGGAGAATGTGGCGATCACACTGGAGGCAAGCCCTTGCTATAAAGATACTCAGATATGGGTATTATTGGCCGATTATGAATCGGGAAGCATTAGACTATGCCAAGAAGTGTGACAGATGTCAGAAACATGCTCGGATACCAATAGCCTCACCTACTGAAATTACTCAAATGGTTAGTCTATGTCCGTTCGCCACGTGGGGCATCAATATAATTGGATCTTTACCTCTAGCTAAAGGTGGTGCGAAGTATGCCATTGTTGCAGTTGACTACTTTACCAAATGGACGGAAGCTGAGACCCTTGCTACAATCATGAAAAAGAAAGTAATCGACTTGGTTGTCCGCAACATCATCCATCGTTTCGGCCTCTCACATACCATTATCATTGACAATGGAGCCCAATTCGATAGTGTTGAGTTCAAGAACTTCTATCAACGTTTCTGTATTGAGAAATAATTCCCAATAGTTGCTCACCCTCAAGCGAATAGACATGTCGAAGCTGTTAACAAAGTTATCAATTCCATTCTGAAAAAGCGGCTGGAAAAGGCTGGAGGCAAATGGGTCGATTAGCTCCCTACGGCCCTATGGGCATATCGAACTACACACAAGTCCATGACCGGCCACAATCCATTTTCACTTTCTTACGGCTCAGAAGCCGTCATTCCGGTCGGACTGGAAGTGCCTTCTCATCGTGTGACTTACTATGATCTGAAGACAAATGCTATATTGCTTGTTGATTCTCTTGACTTATTAAATGAGAAGAGTGAAGAGGCTGATTTGAGGGCAGCCGCGCACTAGAGTCGAGTCGTCCGATTATACAATGCCATGGTCCGACTCCGAACTTTTGAACTTGGCGATCTTGTGCTCAAGAGAATTTATCCGGTCCCTTCACATATGAAGAAAACATGGGAACGATCGTATGTTATCAAATGGAGGCTTGGAGATGACACATTCAAATTATCGACTGTTGATGATCTCACTTTGTCGAGAGCTTGGAACATCGAGAGTCTCCATTGCTACTACACATAACAGGCTTTGGTTATTCATTTGGTCTGCTTTCCATTTGCAATTTGTTTATGCATTTCAAAATATGAACTTGTAATAAGGAAACTAACTTTGCTATCCTTTCTTATTTCAACAATAAAATGTAATCTCTTTGAGCCAAAGTAGTGATTTTTTGAAATACGTCATGCAACCATCACAATGCACGGAGAGTTAAGTTCCATCTCATGGTATGACTTATTCAAGTAGGGAGTGACTGTGATACGATCGGTCACTTTCTAAGTGAAACCTAATCTCGGGGCAAGATGTCACACTGAAGCCAAAAAGGATTGGTACATGACAATCCTCTAACTAACTCCGTCTCCTAGAGTGCGAGCTGGAGTATAAACTTAAAATCCAAAAACGTGGGCTCGAGAAGGGTGGATCTGTCCACCCACGACTGCACCCATGTGTAATCTAAATTTGAGGAGGATGGATTCGTCTATCTACGACTTTGCTTGTTCATTCAGGATGGATGTGATCCGACCATCCATGATCCTAATCAGTTTATTGTTACTAGAGTGCGAACGAAATCTCAAAACTCAAAACAGATGTGATCGACCGTCTGTTAACTAAATCCAGATTCTCAGAGCATGAATTGGAGTATAAACATTAATTGGATGTGACTGACCACCCACAACTAACTCTAAGTCCCCAGAGTGCGGACTGGAGTACAACAAAAAATTAGGTGTGATTGACCTCCAATAAATCAACCTAAGTCCCTAGAGTCTGGACGCAATTCCAACTATTAAAACGAGTGTGATTGACCGCCCGAAAAAAATTAAGTCCCCGGAGCGTGGATGTAACCTTAATGCGAGTTCAATACCCAGAGTGAGGAGGCGATTATCAATACATGAACGAGGGTGATCCGATCACTCGAACTCATCTCACAACCACTTGGTACTGACTAAGTGAAATTAAAAAGCATCGAAGGTGAAAAGCTATCATCGTCCAACCACTTCAGCTCGTCCCTAGGACTGGGGGCACTACTCGAGCACCAGTTACCGATGAGATAGTATAATATTAGGACTTGACTTAACGTTTGGTTACGACTCGGAGCCATGACTTTGAGACCTAACGACTAAACACGATTCCTATCCAAAGATTAAAGCTTCACAAATGTATTGAATAAAATTCAAGTACCGAAACACTTAGGCAAGTAAACTCAGAGTTATGCCAAAAAAGCGAATGGAGATTTTATTTCATCTATTCTTTGGAAACAAAATAAGTACAAAAAAGCTTATTCTGAAAATTCCTACTAGCAGGGGCCGAACTCGCACCTATACACGGCCTACTGAAAGCAAAAAAGAAATTCCTACATATATACCGGAAAGGGATACAAGGAGATATGCCGACTCCCTATGTTTCTTCTTCTTCTTCCCCTTCGACGTTGATCCACTAGAGCTACCGCTGTGGTGCCGCTTCGAACTCTTGCATTTACCCAACTTGTCCCTAGCCGGGGGAAGAATTGTAATTTCCTCCTCCAAACTCACAGAAATTGAACACTTTAAGAATGTATGGTCGGGGGGAAGGGGGCACTTTCTACATGAGGAGACACAAGGGGTACCCAATTGACGATGATTGTACCACCTAGGGAGACCATGCGTAAAGGAGCCGAGCCAGGACCTACCATACCACCTCCCATACTACCACCCAGCGTAGCACTTTCCATTCGGAACGATCTCTGTCATTATTGCCTCATCATGAGCTGCTTGAGTGTCCGACGAGATTCTGACAGTTGGGGTCGAAGAGCTGGCTGTGAACATGCCTTCGCCCATGCCAAAAGGCAAATTTGTATGTGGATCGCTCTGATGACCGAGGAGTTCTTCCATCATCTGTTCGTTGAAGATAAAAGTTCTCACATGAATTTCCTTGGTCGATGCAGTGGCTGTGGTGGTCGTCGTTTCCGTCGCAACAGTCTCCTGCTCTTGATGCTGCACTTGGGTTGTAAGGGGCAAGGTCGGTGCACCGTCTATCACTGAATGAAGATAAGAGAAAATATTAGCGACTTCTTCTGATAATACTCCAGACTTTGAATGAATTCGAGAAATGTTTAGAATACCCTCCTCAGGTTGGTTGGTGGGTGTAGCTGGGACTCCTTTGGAGATGTGCTCGCGAGTTGGAGAATATTGCGGTTGATTGGGATTATAAGTAGGCACAGGTGGAGGATAGACTGTAGGGGTAGATTCAGGCTGGGCTGGCATTGGAATTTCAGAACTTATGACATGATGATCAACACCAGAACCCTCTTCGACCTCTGGATGCTGCATGGCGAGTTTCTCTTTTTCAAATGTAATAATGGCCTTGTGGAGAACTCTCCTCTCATCTTTAGTTAGCACCTGATTCTCTAAGTCAAACTCATCGATAGATTCAGCATGGTGTTTCGCCTTCTCATCATCCACCAAGCGCCGCCAGGCATTATGCAAATGTGTCGGATAATCGTTGAGCAATCTCAGATCGGGGTATTTCAGGACACCGACTTTATAAGTAATCAGAAGGTCTTGCATATCGCCTTCTAACCTTGCCTCCGATGTCCCGAGTTCGGCCTCAATCCTAGCCTTAGCTTCCTGAACCTTTAGAACTATTGCATCCCGCTCTCCCTTAAGCTCCACGTCTGCTTACACACCTCCCGAGTAGCCTTATTTACGTCATCCTTTTCTTTGACAACTTCGGTGTACTTCGCCTTAAGCTCTGCGAGCTCTTTGAGCGCAGTGTCTTTTTCGACTGTGACGATGGCATTCCTATGGCATATATCATCTACCAATTTCAGATGCTCTTGCCTCATTCACTCTATTTACTTGTTGGCATCATCGACTTTCTTCAAGGCTTCTGTTTCTGAGTTCCTTAAGGTTTCATTCTCGTTAGTAAGCACTTAGACTATGCGATCTTTCTGGGCGAGACTTTCTTGTAGCTGTTCAATTGTTTTGGCCCGATCGAATGCCCTAACCGAGGCTTTCCTTGTAGTTTTCTTCCATTCTCGGTATTGGCTGTAGGCATGGTAAACATAATTGTGTACATTTTTATCCACCCCTTTTGGAATCAACTGCAAATTTGGAGGAAAGTGGAAGCCGTCAAAAAAAATGTTGGGGAATTCCTTCTTTAGCTAAGCAATTTGAGCAGCTCCTTCCCCTGTGAGCTCTGTAGCCATTGATGTGGTAACAATAGGAGTGTCCGCCCCAATTCTGTTGCATTGCTCGCCAGGCCTTGAAGTTTTTGGAGGCACTTAATGGCATGGAATTTTAGTAATGTGTGTTCCAAAACCGAAGGGCGGCAAGGGAACTCTGGGTGAAGGAGAGCGCGATCGTAAGCTTCGCCTATCTCGCCTCTCTCTCTCTTTCTCTGTCTCTCTCCCTATCATAACAATCCTTATCTTGACTAGAGTAGTAGCGATCATAACCGGACTCGTGCCTGCGAGACTCTCGATATGAACTGGTGCATTGGCATGCGACACGAAGGCTGCTTACCATAGATACTTTATTCAACATTGTGTCTATAAAGTGGAAGAAGAAACAAAGCTAGTTATCTCCGAAGATTGAACAGCTCGTGAATATTGGGTGTGTGGTGCCTTAAAGTGTGTGCATGCATGTGTAAACCCCCCCAACTAACTGGATGTAGCAGCCGTATTCGGAGGTGTTGGCTCTCCTAAATCTATGGCGCTTTGAAGCCCCTCTAGTCCGGTATCTTGGTGAAGAGACACATCGTCCAGAATAGGAATATCTGCAAGTCTCTCGAAAGGACTCTCTATTTGTGAAGATGGAGCCTTTGAAATTATAGCATCCATTGCTAGCAAAGACATTACAATATACTCGCGTCACGAAGCTTTATAGGCAACGACCTTGCCTTTCCTTATCCTCTCAGAATGTCGATGGCTGTATGAAGGCATGAGTGTGGGCTTATCTCCAACAAGCATATTTTCATTGTCAGCTCGATCGGTGATCACGATTCTAAGAACCCTCCTCTTAACTTGCCTTCCCGAAACCACCCTAAGAGATCCTTCAAGTCCGATGCTTTGATTTCCACCGATTAACCCCATGACCCTCAAATTCTCATCCGTTAGAACTTCATCGGTTTCTCTATCCACAACGGCCACTCTTTGAAGAACCCTTACAGTCTCGTTAAACTGGCCGGGTTTAGGTTGTGAAATCGAAGCTGTGAAAGAAAGAAAGTATTGTATTCGACATCAAATAAGATTATCCGATCAATCAGCATAAAATTTGAAGTACTTACGCCTGATTAACCACCGTCTGGCGATTCCCGGTGGGGATCGGATGTAGAACCATTCAGTCTTGAAGAAACTTAATTTGATCCACGCTCCAATCATGACCTAATAGTTCCTAAATACCTCTAAGAAGGTGAAAGATGGATTATCCTCTCCGCTCTTTAAATTGAACAGGTACCGAATTTCCTCTGGAGTCGGGGGTCGAAAAAGATGCTCTATGAAGACGATAAATAAGCTGTTCAACAAAGCATACCCATTCGAGTGCATCTATGGAGGAGCAATCCTAAAGTAGGATAACACTTCCCGAATGTGTTGATTGAATGGAGGGAGTATCCCAACTGTGCACGAGAATCTATTAAAAGCAGTATACCCTTCTGGGGGGGAGTGGGGTCTGTCTTCTGCCCCTGGTAGTAGGACGTCATCCCTCGACAATCCATGCCTTGTACAAATTTTGCCTAGCATTTCTTCAGAGATATTGGATGGAACCGAGTCTTGTGGATTCTCGATGAAGACTGCCCCTGGTAGCTCATCCGGAGAAGGGCTAATAACTTCAGCTACGATAGCCGGCATCTCAATTATAGGAAGAGGCGGACTCTGAGCTTCCTGCGTTGCCAACTTCCAGTTTCCGTAGCTAATCAACTCAACAAAAATCATTATTAGATGACAATAAACCCGTGTTCCCCCAGTGTGAAGTGCATGAATGTGTTGTGTAGTGTAGTGTTGTATATTATCTATGAAATGCTACGAGATTTAAAGAGTGTTTGAACGACGAGTCGTCAGAATTCAATTGGAGTGACTGTCATCGCCGACCGTCACAACCGTGTCATCAAGACTTTGGAGACCGCTCCAAATTAAAGTTCGTTAAATTTTGTCAAGTTACAGTTCCATCGACGAGTTTCGAGAGGGTGTCAGATATGTAGTGAAACGGTTAAGTCCAATTATGCAACGCAGAAGCTCGTCGGAGTCAAATGTTCGAGTGTGCAAACGGATTCATCTCCATCGAGTTCAGACATAGATCGATCTCCACATAGACAATTCATATCAATGAGAAGAGGAAGCAATTCATATCGACCACTAATACATCACTTCATATTGATTAGAAGCTCAAAGTTCGTACCAATCACCTTCTAGCATTTCGTATCGATCATATAAGTTATTTTCGTATCGATCATTTTTACATCGCCTCATAGTGACAGCTATGGTTCGATACGAAACTCCATAACCCCAGAAGCGATACGAATTCCCTCCTCATAACCCTCGGTTGCCGATCGATACGAATCCCTTTTCCCAGTTCGACAGGAATGTGCTACTTCCCCCTTCTCCCATCGATACGAATTCAAGGCCAAGCAATTCTTCCATCAACACTTCGTATCCCTATGTTTTTCTTCTCAAAACCCACTCAGGTATGGCCTCTGCCGTCCTCAACTTCATTCTGGCCATCCAAGACCTCCACTTCACCTGAATCGACAACAAAGGTGAATGGAATGACAATGAATCTCAAGCCTCATCGTTTTTAATATAGTTCATTGCCCAGTTACTAAGATCTAACGGCTGGTTTGAGGGATTAAGAGCTCAAGTTGGTTTGAAAGAAATTTTTTTTTCGATTTCCTTTGATCAGAGCGATATAAAGGCCAGAGAGGACAGGAAAACAAGTGGAAAAAAATTCTAAGCACCAGGATTTTTATACTAGGGGAAAGCTATTCGTCTCCCAGTGGACCTAACCGGTTGAAGCGGTCAATGGCATAAACGATACGAGTGCCAGTTTGTATCCAACGTTTAATCGAGGCGATTTGAACACCATCGATGTGAAGAAATTCGAATTCATACAACAAGCAACACGAAGCAACAAAGACAAAGCTCATGTGAACTATTCGAACCCATAAAGATGCATCAATACGAAACGTCACGTTCGTATCCATCAACCAAAAGCTCACCAAGATTTGTATCCATCAATACAAAGTATCGTGTCGATCGCATCGATACATAAACAATCATTTAACTTTTCACATAAATCCAAGAGAGCATTAATACGAAGAGATAAATTAAAACAACTATCAAGTATTGTTACAACTCGAATTTCACGTCGATTCAGGAGAGAATCGATATGGAATTCGAGACAAGAAATCCTGACAATGACTCGTGAACGTGCAAACGTTAATGAGAGTCAAGTTAACAAACATTTATGTTATGATGAAATAACATTCAATTTTCAAAATTCACAGGAATTGAATGATCACCCAGTAACAATTGCAATGACGAACAACAGATTTTTGGCATTCAACACTGAATTAATATAATACACTGTACAATCATTGGTAGCCAACAATCCAGTATTTCTATTACAGTGAAACAATCAAAGATCACATCTTTTGGCGAAAAGACGACTACTCATCAAATCAGATAGAACTTTTTAGACAAAAGATTGTAGCTTTTTCAAAGCACGTCATGTTCACACAAGACGTACTTTGGGGGGAAATGTTATCTCGCCTTTTGGCAAGGCCGTGACACCAAGAAATTAACTGGGAACCAAGGACGGTTCGTCTCGAATATCGGTTATACACAGGTTCATTATAGATGCTGGTAAACTTTTTTCGAGTCCGAATCGTGCTACAATCGGTATAGTATCACAAAAAAAGCTATGAAAGCCAGAGTTCCAAATTTCGAGTCATTCGATGTTCGTATCCTCGAGATATTGGTTGATAAAAATCAAAGAAGACAGCTACAATTCGTATCCATCAAAGTAAAAAGTGGTTCGTATCTATGACAAAAGCACCACATCCGTATCCATAGAGGAAGGCCTCATTCGTATCCACCTCGCTTCTCCATTTTTTATGCATTACATGTACTCTGCTTCCTATCCATCAACTAAAGCCACTACGTTTCGATCTCATTTGTATAGTTCGTATCGGTCAACCAACCGTCGATACGAATGAGTCATCCAATAAGCGATACGAGATAACTCCTCCTACCGATACAAAATGGGGTTGAGGGAAACAGTACGAATGGGACAACTTAGAATGATACGAATAAGGTTTCCTCGCGTCGATACGAAGAGCAAAGGAGTACCTCGATACAAACTGTATAGATTTGTACCGATACAGAGCAGTTACAGTCCCTTGATATGAACAAGGCACGTTCAAGAGAAAGACTCAATCATTCGACATGAAAAGTGGATTGATCCAAGAATATAGTGCCACATCATCTAGCAGTCATGTGCACAACATCGATACGAAAGGAAACGTACGAGTATATCGATATGAAGCTTGGCTACACATTGAAGATCCAAACTTGCATCGATCATATCTCACAATCTACAAGTCCAAATGCCACCAATTTTCACAGGAGCTTGTGTACTACCTCAGGAATGTACCGAATCGATCTCGGCCCAAAAAATCATTTTTTGATCGATACGAAATTGATACATATCGATCATGGATCGAGTCAATATGACCAGGATTGATCCGTTGGGCCCACCCACGTAAGGGAAGGAGTCTTCCAAGATCTAAGCAAGATATTTGCAGCCTACATCTATTAATAGTAGTCCAAGGCCTTCAGAAAAAGGGATGTTTGGATGCTGGAACACCGATACTCTGCCGAAATCATTGTTGTATCCCGATTGTACAATGGTAAAAATTTGTAATCAGTGAATAATATTAATAAATAGCAACTTTTTATAGTAGACGTAGGCTACAATGCCGAACTACTCTAATCTCTATGTTTTCATACTTCTGTTTGTCTATTTTTGGTGTGTTTATTAGATCTACCTTATTTTTCATTTATATTCTTCTCTTTAATCTCTTCAAACACACCCGAAAAGTGTTGTGACCAATTTTGACACAAATAATATATATCACATTATATATATATATATATATATATATGTTATAGAAATGCTAATATATATAAGTTATTTTCTTCGTAATACAAATATATATATATATATATATTAGTTCATAATTAAAAAAACTTTTAATATTATGTGTATGTGTATATATATGTATAATTTTAATATTTATTACAATAATACACACACACACATTTATAATAATTAATATTTTACTTATATGTATAAGTTTTATATATACATACATACATGTGTATATATATGTAGATGTATAATATTTATGTAAATAATTCTTTTACCTATATATATATATATTTGGACAACATACAATACATATCAGATGAGCTAACATGTCTGTTGTAATGTAAATCCCAACATCGATATACGGGGATGTTATGTCTTACACGGGTTATCATGTTACACATGCACGTACACACACATATGTATATGATACATATGTATGTTTATATACATTTAGAATATAAATAAGTATAAGTGTACATAATTTATAAATTTATAAAAAATAAGACATTTTAGTTAAATAAAATTTAGAAATGTTCTAAATAAATTAGACTTCATAGACCCAATATTGATCCAATAAGGGAATTCTTTTTTGAAATTCATCCATAACTTCCATTGTGGGCTGGCGTAGTTCCAATGATGGTATCAGAGTTCAATAGCTTATGTGGTCTAAATTAGTAATGTTATGATTAACTATTAAGCTCACAGCCCAAAAGTTTTCCCTAATAGAAAAAGGCCCAAATTTAAATTTGGTCTTGGGCTAATTTTCAAAATTGTTTTGAAACTAAAAATAAAAGTTTTAAATTTGGATGTTGAATTTAAAATAAGAGAACTAATATAAATGTTATAATATAAATTTCCTAATTGTTTTGAAAATTGAAAATATAAGATTTTTAAATTCAAAAGTTAAATTTAAAATATATTATATATAAATATTATAAATGTTATAATATAATGAAAATTTTCAAAATAATTGAAAGTTAATATAAATTAATTTCAACTTTTAAAATTTATTCATAATATTAATATAATATATTAATTAAACAAGTTAATTAATTAATAAATATATATTCATGTATTGTATACTATGATATATGTTATGTTGTATTAAAATGTCAAATTAACATTGGTATACATGTATGTATGTAAATTAATTTCAAAATTAATGTAATTTAATTAAATTTGTTTAATTAAATAAAATTAATTAAAGGTTAATTAAATAAACAAAATAAATTAATTAATTTAAGGTTAATTAATTTGAACAAAAATACACACATATAAGATATATATGTTATATTATAAAGGTTATAGCACATAATAAGTATCTAACATAAGTGTTATTGTTACCCCACCTTTTGGTCAAGGCTGGAATATCAACAAATTCACAAGGAATGATGGATATCAGGATTGAAGATCGATTGGAAATGAGGCTGCAATCGATGTCATCAAAATTTGGCCGAACTCCGATCAGGACAGAATCGATTGGAAATGATGATGAGGACTAGGAGAGGCTACATTTCAAATTTCAGGTTAATCGGAGTTCGTATGAAGGAGATATGATCGATACAAGGTAGGAAAATATACCGTTCGTATCCATCAAAGAGTCGTGAAGATGTTCTATTCAAACCCATCGGATTCGTATCCATCAATCTTTGTTTTGTTCGAATCCATCAGGTTCTACATACTTCAAATCGATCGAGTTCGAATCGATCAGTAACATGATATCCATTTGTTCGAATCGATCGGTTTCGAATCGATCAAATAGACGTCGCCTCATTCTGTTCGAATCCATCGGGTTCGTATCCATCAGGAAATCATGACATTGGCTTGTTCGAATTGAGTGGTTTCGTATCCATCAGAATGGCGCGCCTTCGTGCAATTCGTATCCATCTTGTTCGTATCATGCTGACGCATCGATATTGTTTGCATCCTTCTGAACCACGCATTTCGTATCGATCCCCAAACAGCCATTTCGTATCGATCGATCGATGCGAAACAGAACCACCATTGATCGATGCGAATAAGATAACGAACAATGCAAATGCTATCGATGCAGAGTCAACGCGAACAAGGTGCAATATGACTTAAACCTTGGAACGAACGAAGCACAAGCAACCCAGTCAACATGCCACAGAGATCGGATTGATCCAGAAAATTAGCGCCACGTCACTGCGCGCGTGCTTCTGATCGATACAACAGGAATGGATACGAAATCATGGTTTCGAACTCGGCAACATACAAAAATTGCAATTTCGTATCGATCGTATCTCCCAAACCATGGATCCAAATGCAACGAAATTTTCACAGAAGCTCAAGTACAAGGTAAAGATTGTTTCTGCCAAGTTTCATCCCGATTGGATCATTTTTTGATGGATACGAAATCAATTCATATCGATCGTAGATCGGGTCGAAACTTGGTGGGGTCGGTGGCGTGGGCCCACTCACATGCCAGAAGAAGTCTCACAAAATTTTAGCTCGATCTCAGCCTCCTACGCCTATAAATAGCCCCTGAAGCCTACAGAAAAAGGATCTTTTGGATGTTCAATGTCCAGACTCTGCAGGATTCAAACTTGCATTCTACCATTGCTATTGTACTCGAATTTCTTTATTGTAATTGCTGTAATCGACTGTAACCAGCAAGGATAAGCAATAAAAGATAAAACTTTGGAGTGGACGTAGGCCAGAGATAGCCGAACCACTATAAACACTGTGTCTCTGTTCATTATTTATGAATTGCTGTTTGCTATTTGCTATTTGCTGAGATCTGATATTTATGCTTGAATATTGCTGATTTGTGTTCTTACACTGGTGCTTTCACGGTATTTGGGGTTTGTGGTCATTTTTGGCGCAAACACTTTGGTTCTTTCACCGAGAAGGACAAGCACCCGCTACATCGGATTGAAGTTCTGATTTGAAAAGCTTGAAGAATTCAGACTTAGAGAAAATGATTAGACAAAACAGTAGAAGGCAGAGGGCTGAGAGAAGCCAACAGGAAGGAAGTCAAGAAGCTTCCTTCGGAGCTGGAGAAGGACAAGCTTCCATCTACATCACTAGAGATGAAATAGAAGCTATGACGAATTCATTGCAAGAGAGGTTGTTGAAGAGTCAGCAGGATATGATGCAAACCTTCTTCGAACAGATGAGAGCTGCAGGGATGCAGAATGTAGGACCCGCCACAACGACTATTAATGTAGGACAAGGAGCTAGGGTTATGGAACCCAATGGAGAACTGGATACAGAACAAGAAGGCAATCAACGAGGGCTTGAGGGCAGGCCCACAGGATCCAACGGAGGAGGACCTTTGGAAGGAGTTCAACATGCTAGAGCCAACGTTGCTGAACCACATGAAGAATATGTACCGGAGTTCCCTCGGGGGCATGAGGGGCAACCCCTGACAGACAATACTGGATTAGTGGAGATCATTAGAAAAACCATGCGTGGAGGCTTGACCAATAGAGACTTGGAAGGAGTGAACAGGAGTCCGTTTACTCGGAAAATCAGGATAGCTCAAAATCCACCTAAGTTCAAGCCACCTAGCGTGGAAGTATATGATGGCAAGGCTGATCCGAATAATCAATTGATGAGGTATACTAGACATATGGAAGTGCTGGGGGCATCGGAGGAAGTGATGGCCCGATGCTTTCCTTTGTACTTGACGGACTTAGCTGCAATGTGGTTTAGGCAGTTGGAGGAAGGATCTATCAGGACTTGAAGGGAATTGGTGGATAGGTTTTTGGGACAGTTTCGGGTTCATATCAAGAGACCAAAGAACGTAATGACGTTAACATCGGTAAAGCAAAGGACGGTTGAATCACTTAGAGCTTTTCCAACTCGATTCAATGCGGCAGTTGCTTCAGTGGATCGGCTGGATCCATCAATGGTTTTAATGGCGGCAGTGTCAGGAGTCAGGGAGGATTCAGATTTCAAGGTATCTTTGATATGAGACCCACCACTGGATCTCGAGGAATTCTTTCACGAAGCTGAGAGGTTCCTCCGACAAGAGAATGCATGTGCATATTTAAAGTTGAAGGAGGTGAATGCGACTGAGGGTGGAGGACCATCCAACAAAGGTTCAGATAAAGATAAAGGAAAACGAAAGTTGGATGATGATTCAGGAAAAGCTAGGAAGCGATGGAAGGATCCTAAGTTTTTCACATACACAGGGTTGAATGAGACGCTGGAGCGGATATACCTGGATACTTGGAATCGCCTTCCCTATCGAAGGCCGGCTAGGAGAGAGCCTTCTGAGTGGGAGAGGGCATCAGGAAGGCACTGCCTCTTTCATGATTTGGATGGGCACGATACCAACAGCTGCAGGCACTTGAAGGATATAATCGAAGAGCATGTAAGGAATGGACAGTTGCGACAATATGTCGGAGCTCGGAATGCAGTGGTGGAGCAGGAGCAACCACCGCCTACCTCAAACCATGATGGTGGGAGGTCCAGGAATGATGATCGATTGGTTATCAATTGACTAGGATAATATGAAATAAGTAACAAGCTATTGGCAAGCGACAAAGTCATCTACACATGTATGGGGACGGAGATTGCCCCTAGGCATGCTCTGAATGATGATAAACCGCGATGCTATGGTTTGTGAAATTTTCTTTTGCTTTCGGATTGGACACTGATTTTTCTGGTTTGGTTTTGGAGTTTGGTCTGAACTCCTGGTTTTGTTTGCTTTCTGTTTTGGATTTTCGCTTGGATGATTGTTTTCTGTTTTGGATGTTGGTTTGGATTTCTGATTTTCTGATTTGATTTGGATTTTGGATTGGATTTTGATTGGATTTTTATCTGGTTTTTGGTAAATGGTCATCGGGTATGGATTATACCTAGCAAGGGGTAAGTCTCTTCGTCCGCATGTGGCGAATTGGCTTATTCAGGTCGTTGAGTATGGACTATGCTCAGCAAGGGTCCGAAGTGACCAGGATTCGGCCTAGGACTTAGGCCCCATATTATCGATTATTGTTTCAGGTCGTTGAGTATGGACTATGCTCAAAAAGGGTCCAGAGCGATCAGGATTCAGCTTAGGACTTAAGCCACGACACTATTTACGTCCAGGGACACTGGACCCCGGTCGGCAAATGTGGATTGCGCTTGGCAAGAACCCGGAGAGGTTAGTTCAACGTCCAAAGACACTGGACCATGCTCGTCAAGGGTGGATTACGCTTGACAAGAACCCGGAGAGGTTACGGATAAGGATCGACCCGGAGAGGTCCTGGATTCGGTTGTTGGATAAGGATGGATTGAAAACTCGGTCATCGAGTCGGACAGACACGGAACTGGCTATCGACTTTGGATATTGGATTCGGAGTTATTCAAAACATGCCTTATTATCACAAGGCATGTTTTGGGGGGCAAATGTTATCCCACCTTTTGGTCAAGGCTGGAATATCAACAAATTGGCAAGAAATGATGGATATCATTACTGAAGATCGATTGGAAACGAGGCTGCAATTGATGTCGTCAAAATTTGGCCGAACTCCGATCAGGACGGAATCGATTGGAAATGATGATGAGGACTAGGAGAGGCTACATTTCAAATTTCAGGTTAATTGGAGTTCGTATGAAGGAGATATGATCGATACAAGGTAAGAAAAATATACCGTTCGTATCCATCAAAGAGTCGAGAAGATGTTCTATTCGAACCCATCGGATTCGTATCCATCAATCTTTGTTTTGTTCGAATCCATCAGGTTCTACATACTTCGAATCGATCGAGTTCGAATCGATCAGTAACATGATATCGATTTGTTCGAATCGATCGGTTTCGAATCGATCAAATACACGTCGCCTCATTCTGTTCGAATCCATCGGGTTCGTATCCATCAGGAAATCATGGCATTGGCTTGTTCGAATCGAGTGGTTTCGTGTCCATTAGAATGGCGCCGCCTTCATGCAATTCGTATCCATCTTGTTCGTATCATGCCGACGCATCGATATTGTTTGCATCCTTCTAAACCACGCATTTCGTATCGATCCCCAGACAGCCATTTCGTATCGACCGATCGATGCGAAACAGAACCACCATTGATCGATGCGAATAAGATAACGAACGATGCAAATGCTATCGATGCAGAGTCAACGCGAACAAGGTGCAATATGACTTAAACCTTGGAACGAACGAAGCGCAAGCAACCCAGTCAACATGCCACAGAGATCAGATCGATCCAGGAAATTAGCACCACGTCACTGCGCGCGCATGCTTCTGATCGATATGACAGGAATGGATACGAAATCATGGTTTCGAACTCAGCAACATATGAAAATTGCAATTTCGTATCGATCGTATCTCCCAAACCACGGATCCAAATGCAACGAAATTTTCATGGAAGCTCAAGTACAAGATAAAGATTGTTCCTGCCAAGTTTCATCCTGATTGGATCATATTTTGATGGATACGAAATCAATTCGTATCGATCGTAGATCGGGTCGAAACTTGGTGGGGTCAGTCGTGTGGGCCCACTCACATGCCAGAAGAAGTCTTCCAAAATTTTAGCTCGATCTCAGCCTCCTACGCCTATAAATATCCCCCTGAAGCCTACAGAAAAAGGATCTTTTGGCTGTTCAACGTCCAGACTCTACCGGAATCAAACTCGCATTCTACCATTGCTATTGTACTCGAATTTCTTCATCGTAACTGCTGTAATCGACTGTAACAAGCAAGGATAATCAATAAAAGATAAAACTTTGGAGTGGACGTAGGCCGGAGATAGCCGAGCCACTATAAACATTGTGCCTCTGTTCATTATTTCTGAATTGCTGTTTGCTATTTGCTGAGATCTGATATTTGTGCTTGAATATTGCTGATTTGTGTTCTTACACTGGTGCTTTCATGGTATTTGGGGTTTGTGGCCATTTTTGTGGCAAACAGTTATATTAAGAAAATATAAAGTAAATTAAACTTTTAATTAATTAAAGTTAATTAAAATATATTTAATTAATATAATATTATACATAAGACTATTATATAAGTAATATCAAAAGTAAAAGTTATATAATAATAAAAGTAATATAATATGCATGTATTAACTAAAGGCGGAACATTAAAGAAACCCTAAATAGACTTAAGGAATATATATATATAAATATAAATATATATATATATCGTGATTTTTGATGTATCCGACATTTGAATCACGAGAGTATTTTATAAGAAATAGATTATTCCATAAGACGATATCACTCAATATAATATATTGAAGATTATGAATCATCAATATAATATTGTCCTCTAACATATATATATATATATAAATCACTTGCATACTCCTTGGTTGTTGGGTAAACTCAAGCTGAGAATGTTATGTTTAGTATTGTTAATATATCGAACAGACAAGGTAAAAACTATATGTATTTGTTGAGCAGACTCAAGATATGAAAATTATACTTACGCCGTTGTGATATGATAGGTATGAGTGAATAATTTTATTTCAATTTATTGAGCAGAATCAAGTTCAAAGCAGAATTAGGACAATGTACTAAAGGGTTAGGTGTCGTATATGATACAGCCAAATCGGCCGTGGAACTATGACTTAATTAGAAAATTCAAAGTCAAAATTCCAAGACGGTTGAGTCCTAACATTCACTAGTTAAGTTAAAAGACTTCTATTTTTCGACTTAGGCTTTGGCATAACATAAAAGACTAGTGAGAGCGTTATTAGAAAATTGAAACGATAACATTCAACCTTTCTAATATTGTAAGAATATATGCTATACAATGTTATAATAAGCTGCATTGATAAATTTGTGCATTTAATATGATTGTTAAAATCTTTGTCAATCAAGATATACAAATGAACTAAATTGAAGATTGACAAGTGTACACACACACACACACTTAATGTCAAATACTTCTTGCATGTTAATTTTTTCCATACCCATGCAAATATCTAATTTGACAACTACTTAATACATCCTTAATTTGATCGCTTACGTATTAATTTGATTAGGACTGTGTATTGCAATCTATGAGTTCCAAAGTCAAAAGCAGTATGAGACTATGGATATTTGATCCATTTACTATAAAAATAAATGTTATATGGTGAATGTTCATAGTTTGTAATGTATGATACTTTGACAAAATTAACTCATTCGAAGTAGACAAATAAACAGTATTATGAGATCGAGTATTCAGTTTGATTGATTGCAAAAGGATCGTATTGTATTAAATATAACACTAGACCAAAACTATAAGATAGATCTAAGAACTCGATCGCTAAAATGTGATAACCCACCTTTTCAACCCATAAAATTGGCACTAATACGTACATGGTATTAATGTGTCGAGTATTTGAATGCCAAAAAGGCAGATCGTTGTGATCAAAGATAAGAAAAGATAGAATAGAATCTAACGTCGTGATGAATAATATATAATATCCAAATCACTTTTAAGAAAGAAGAAAACTTTACAACTATCAGAGTAACTAACTTATCATCAACCTAGATAGGTATAATAGTCTGTCCTTATGAATGCTGATAAATACAGAGAAGAAATATAGTAGAAATAAAAGTATGAGAGTGCATCCTGAAGACGTCCAACTCGTCTCCTAAAGCTGCAAAGTGTCCAAAGCTAACGCTGAAAACATACTCAGGTATGACCTGAGTATTATAAGCCTGAATCTATTTGGTAAACCAACTTAAGAAACTCAATCATATTGATCATTATATTTATAAAACCTTTATAAAATAAAGGCTTCTTATTAGAATACACCGCATATAAATACATATAGGTTTTTACTTTATGATAACCAAACCATTTTATAGAAAACCTTGTGATATTACAATAATATCAAGGGTTTAAAATAAATAGCGAATCGCACCTGAAATGGTTACATTAATTACATTCTAGCATATTTAGTATACAACTAAGTCCGTAAAAGCACGTATTGGAAAATGGATTCCATACAATGACAAGGCTGCTGGGGTACCACTTGCTACAATACAAATCTGGAAAAATGTACCAAGATCAAAAATCTTTTGACCACTGCCAATGCATAACTGACCTACCCCTTCTTAGATAGTACTGAATATGTTGTCACCCCAGTTGCATTGCAATCTTTTCTTGTGAGCTCACATGCATGTACTACATCCATAAATAATGATCTAGAAGCGTAATGTCCATACTCTAATGGGTGCGACCCACATAGCCTTGCTGCATATCCCCTATTTTAATAATTACCAGGTGCGAGGCTCGAGACTAAGTTTTACCTTTTTAGCAAATCCCACATGGAATTCTAACACTGTCCTCCAAGAAACAATGCAATGTCAGCATTTGTCCATACTATTTTTTCAGGATATGAACAAACCGAAGGCACTACTCTATTATATTCCTTTTGAAATCACCTTTGAAATTAGTAGCAATTAGCCCTTGCACTTCAAAGATCTTCGTCTTTAATTCCATCATCTTCAAGATGTCTCTAATTCAAACGCTTATGTCGGTTTGAAGTGGTTTTCGAATAACCCATGCTTATCTGAACCTGGTCTCTTCGAACCAACAGTCGATATTTTTCGGTTGACTCATTTCCGCTTCTTTCGAAAGTAAGTGGACTATACAAGAGTCCTAAAGGGTTCTCTAATATACCTTTTAAAGTGAGAGATGTTTCATCGAAATGAGTTCTCTAAAGGGACTCTCAAACCGTATGAAATCGCGAAGCTTTAATATACTTCCTAAGTCAAAATAGGTTAAGTTATCGATAGTGGACAAACCACTATATAGGCATAAGTATAGTTTGCATACGAAAAATCAAACATTTTACACTTATCACTACTTTTCGATTTCAAACAGTATTATCTCTTGATTAACAATGAAGTCGGACAAGTTAGAAAACTATCATTGCTTTGACCTACACTCTTAATTTTGAAGATAGAGACAAGCCTCCATACCTTGGAATTTGGTGTCAAGTATACAATGAAGTACTTTCCATATACTTAATCATGATTCATTTATTGAAATTAACTCTCTTATACTTATCACGTTTCCAACATTTCGACTTCTCTATCCCTTACTCAGAAATGAATTCCGATAAGTCAGGGTATTGGTTGCTCCTAGTCTTACCTAATACAAATACTTTTATTCTAGATCTCACAGATAAAGGAAAGTCTACTCACCGACTTTTAGTGCTAAATATAATACGACTTAATTTCATAAGCGTTTCAACATGTTAGCATCATTTATCATATTTTTTGCGTGTTACTTAATGGAATTGATAAGAAATCCCTTGCATAAAATAAAGTCTTTTTAAAATGAATGAAAAACCAGCTCCGTAAACTTATTTCTAGTCTTGGATTTCAAACTAGTGCTTTTCATAGGTTAGAAATGAAACTGTTCACGTTGAGGTATTATTACCTCTCAACCCTTGACTCGACATTCACTTCTAACTTTCAAAATAGAAACAAGTTTTCCCTACCTCAAAGTCTTGAAACAGGATCCAAGAGTTGCATATATTTATTATTGATACATTTTCCAAAAATTGCTTATCTAAATCAAAGCTTGACTTAAAAGGCATTTCCTTCCTTTATGAAAGTAGATACTTTATTATTAATGAATTCCTAATCACTTAAAACATCTTCCTTTTCGTAAAAGTATACACTTGTTTAATAATAACAAAATGTTATAAATTAACTTCCTTTCAAATTTCTCGAAATCATTTACTATAACAAAAATGTTATAGTCTATAATCTCTGTCCTTTTCTCAATAACATTTAGTTCAACAATAGTGTTGTAATCCATGACTCCTTTCTCTTTTAAAATTACTGTTAAAACTCTTTTAAAGAAAGTTTGAAACTTGTATTTAAAACATCCTTTTAAAGATGATAATCTTTTAACAAAACTTAACTTTTGAAACTAAATGGTAAAATTTAAACCACTTGTTTAAATAACTAGATAAATTCTTGAAAATATATTTAATACTACAAATTATTTTAAAAATATCTTTACTTATAAAAACCTGTGAAAAGACTTTTCAAAATATTTAAAAATAGATTACCCTATTTACTTTACAAAAATCATAATTTTCAAACTACATCCATAGCGACTATTGTTATATGGATCGTAACTTTTAAACTTGTTTTTCTAAATCAAATAATCTTTAAACTCCATTTTCTTTTCATATTTCAACCACTTTAATACCCCTTTGAAAGGGTTAAAAAGAGGGAACTCGTTCGAATTTTTTTTAAGAAGTATATTAGAAAACAAGTAGTAAATCACTAAAAAGTGAGCATGGGATTTGAACGTCGTAATAAAACGAATAATAAGTATGTTAACTATAACCAAACAACGTTCATTTTTCACAACCACAAGTATTTACATGACCAATGTAAATAAAAATAAATAAGATGAGGAATCTTTTAGCATCATTTTATTATATTTTTATTTTTTGAAGCGTTTCTGTAGCGACGTATTTGCTATGAAGACACTTCGACTTTCATTTCTTTGCTTTCGTCCCCTGCAACAAAATGGTTATTTATGTCATCCGCTTTCAAGTACGAATCAAACCATACCAAACATTATAACCACATCACAAATACATGCATACCACACTATATGTGAGCATTAAATTATCACAACATTTTGTTACTTTTTAAATTAAATCAAAGTAAGATCTGACACGGTCTCCTAGCACACACTCGGACAAGGCTAGAGAAGCCTTAGAAGATACACGACCAAGGTCCAGGCTTAGCATAGGGTGGAGGCGCACGACCCCAAGGGGGTCGAGAGGAGGTAGGTGGTGAAAGCTAGTTGTTTTGAGGATGTAAATGTTTTGAAATAAAAACGGAAGCTTGTGGAAGGAGTAAGGAAAAGTTTTTGGAATGGATTTACTTAGTTTTTAAAATGAAGAAAGTGGATAAGAGAAGAGCAAATGGAAAATGAAAATATAAATGAAAATGAGAAGGTCGTGGTTTCTTTTATAAACAAAAACAAATGGTAATTTACCAAATTACCCTTCCTAAAACTAAACTAATACTTCTCTCTAAAATTTTGGCAACACATCTTCACTTTATCATAATTGTATTTAGTCATCACATCACAAAATAAGCAATTAAAATAAGAAAAGGGAAAAGTCTTCTCTATTCTTAATCCTTACTTTATTTAATTATTATTTTTGAATTTTCAAATCATACTTACTATTACTAATTGTATTTGCTTATTTTTGAGATGTTAATCTATGTGTAAATGTAGGTGCAAATATGTGCAACAACGTTGCGATAAGTTATTGTTCGATGAAAAATTGAAAATCCAAAAAATAGTTTTTGGTCACATTTTCGATTTTCCTACGAACTATTTATTTATGTAAAAAAAAATTAAAAATGAATTTCCTATCATTACTTACTAATTAAGATAGGGTTGTTTAACTAATAAAAACTAATTAATCGAATATTTAAAATTTATCGAATATTCACAAATTAAAGAACAAAATTTCGACTCGTTGCGTTCTTTCCCCCTTAAAAGGATTTTGACCTTGAAATTTCATCACAAATAGCAACTCCGAAAAAATCCATACTAATGCTTAACATTTCCCAAAATGTTAAATGACTAACAATCAAACTTAGAGTTGCTCAAATTTACAGCCTTCTCATCACACAAGGATGATAAACAATATCTGAGCACCTCATGCTCAACAGCCATAGGTTATTGTTCAATAAATTATTTACACTACCTCATGCCAAATCACAGACTCATTTAGCCAACACTTCAAAACATTAAAGGTAAATATACTTAAGCCCGCACGATGTATGTAGATTATCCATATGTAATATCTGATTTGATCACTTATCCAAATATATAAGCTTTTTCTCCAAACAAGTATCGCTCACCCACCTTCCCTAGTGTGGACTTCAATCAGAATCTTTGATCAAGAACCACCATTCCCCTTCCATAGCCATATAATATGATAGAAAAACTCGGTACCATGTCAAAACCTTCACTGAATGTTCACCCCCAAGAATCGGGTGATAAATCCTAATTCAGACCAGTGTGAATCAACTCAATATCCTGTACTCGAATCTTGGATCAAGAACCGTATGAAGAAATGATGTACCTACAAATTACATACTTATTCTTATTGGTTCTTACTTATACCAATTTATTTTTACTTCTAAAAAAAGTATTTATGAAAACATTTCATCAAATGTTACTTAAGTTTTAAACTTGTATAATACCCTACTACATTCTGAGAGTACATACAACTATTTGATTTAATCTTCTATCTCTTCAACTAAGTCAACCTCTTCAACCTCTTTACCCATGTGGTCTGGTAAGTAGCCAAGAAGAGCAAAATGTTGGTACCTAAACTCAGTCCTAGAGTCTACCTTTCTTTATACTTTTCTAAAGTAAAGACGTTTATTAGTCAGCCTAATAACATCAAATAGTTTTCACAACTTAGATGTTAAAACAAAAGACAGTTTTAATTAAACAAATCTTATTAAAACCTTCTTATTAAATTTAACCCAGTAAAACTTTTATTAAATTATTTCTTCTTTAACCAAGAGTGATATAAACCCATATTAAAAATTTCATTTATCAACATATTATTTTATCAAAATACCTTTTTATTTTGAATCTATTTTTTTAAACAATCTTAAGAACTAAATACTCGATTTTTATTTCAAAATCTTTTTTAAATGATATAATATATTTTAATCGTAGAAAATATACATGCAGACCAAGTAACACCAAAATGGTACCAAGGAACTGGGTCCTACCAAATTGTATCATACATCCCTTTACCTAGAAGGGTAATACTTAAGAGAAGTGCTTACCATTTGAACACATCTCTTGTCCAATTTTAGTCATTTTCGAGCCATTCGAACTAGTTAACATAAAAATATTTCTTCTTTTTCAAATACTATTTGAACCAATAGTGTACGTATTTCTTATATATATATATATATAATAGCTTTAATAATTTATTTACTAATCTTGCTTTCGGTTCCTTCGGATTCGAACTCGTTTCGATCGTACAATGACAAAAGGAATAATTTACCAAGTGCACTACAACGTTCGTTTGACCAAACCAGTGTTTTAAATCTCGGCCATCTCGGCCGATATCTCGGCTTAGATCTCGGTTTAAGGGTTAGGCAAAACGAAACATGAGATATCGGTTGATATTTCGTTTTGATTATATCGGCCAAAATTTACATATATCGGCCGATATTTGGAGCGAAACGATAATCCAAGATATCCCCGATATTTTTTTTTTCAAAAAAAAATTGGCCCAGCTTAGCATATCATAAAAAAAAAACAAAGCCCTTTTATTTCTGATTCAACTTCTCAAAAGATCACGTTCCTGATCAAGATATCGAACTTCCTCTTCTAACATCCGACAGCTCACGGTTGTTTCCAATTCTCGACTACTCGATCTCCTTTTGACAGTTTGCAGTTTCGTCTTCGACCAATCTCTCTACTCTCTACATGCATGTAAATTAGGGTTGTTTCTATTTTAATGAAATTCAATTTTTTAGAAAATTGAATATACAGTATAATTTAGAGCAGATTCGCAAGTAGATTTAGTTTGTTATTCTTACTTGCATAACCTTCTGCAAGTAGATTTGCATTGCCTGAAATCCTTCGATTCCTGATATGTCTTATATGCATTTGCTTTTATTTGCATTAGTTCCTGATACTGTTATTATGTTATTCTTACTACATATATGTAATTGTATATAACCCAATTTTTTTAGTTAAATTATCACCTTTCATCTACTTATATGTAATTGCTAAAACTAATGATGTTTTGTAACTTTTATTGAACAATTTCATATATTTGAAGTATAATTGCATTCTTCTTTTTTTCCAGTTAGAATACTGGAGATTAGTTGCAGTAATTCATTAAATGTTAAATAAATCGATACCATGCATTTTTTGCTATAAATTATGTGATGCGTTATACTCCGATATGGTCTCAAGATGAACTTTAGGTCCGAGATGTAAATTCGATATTGGCGTCCGAGATGCACTCGTCACGTCCGAGATCTCCCCCGATACGATACCACGTCACTAAAATCGCCGAGACGAAACGTGCCCAATATCCGAGATTTAAAACCTTGGGCCAAACATCCGATTATCACTTAGAAGATTATTTAGATTGTCGCAAAACTAATCGAGACCTATTTCCCAAACTATCAAAGAAAATATATCTTACTTTAAAATTCTCTTTTAAAATACTCCACTTATAAATACTTCCAAGTAATAATGTTATTACTTTTTTTCAAAATCATTTGAAATCTTTTCAAAGACACCGAGATTTAAATTCTCAAAAATCATCCTTATTCACAAAACACATTTTATAAAATCAATTTATAAAATCCTTTTTATTTAAAATCATTTCTTTTTATAGTAACCCTTAATTAAACTTGTTAAACCTACGTTATTAACAAACGCCCTATAGTCAAAACATGAAACTGAATTCACAAAGTGTTCGTATTTAATTTAGTCAAACAACAAATGCTCATAGACTGACTAAACATAAATAATTAGTCAAAAAATAATGATAAATAAATATCATCATTCCCTAACAAATAATCACAATAAAAGAAATATATCATTTTTTTTGAAAATTATCCTTTTTATATAAAATATAGGTAAAATTATTTCATTCACTAATTTCAAAACAATATAAAATATTTCTATAGCACTAACAAGTACACACTCTTATACATAATACACTCAAACTTATTCTATGGTGTCACATACCTTGTCTTTAATGAGTTAACCCTACCAAGGCCAAGGTTCCTATTTAACTTTCAGCTTTAATACCAAATGTGATGACCCGCCTTTTAAGTTCATAAAAGTCGACACTAATACATCCATGGTATTCATATGCCGAGCATTCGAGTGTCGGGAAGAAAAGTTATTAAGGTGAAAGAAAATAAAAGACAGAACAGAATCCCACATCGTGACGAGTAGTATATAATATCCATATGATCTTTACGACAATCAGAGTAACTGACTTATCATCAGCTTAGACAGTTGTAACATCCTATCCTTACAAATGTTGATAAATATAAACAAGAAATATAGTGGAAATAAATGTAAGAGAGTACGTTATGGTGGCATTCAGCTCATCTCTTAGAGATCCAAAGTATCCAAAGCTAACTGTGGAAAATACTTGGGTCTGGCCTGAGTATTATAAGAAAATAAAACCCGGATCACTCCGGTAAACCAACATGAGATAATCAATCATATCAATTGTTATATTTATAAAATCCTTATAAAAATAAAGGTATCTCGTAAGACCACATCGCATATAAACAAAGATAGATTTTTACCTTACGATAACCAAATAATTTTATAGGAAATCTTGTATTAATACAATAATGTCTAGGGTTTAAAATAAATACTAAATCATAACTAAAATATTTACATTAACTACATTCCAACATATTTAGTATATAACTAAGTCCATGAAGGCATGTATTGGAACATGGATTCCATACAATGACAAAGCTACCGGGTATCGCCTGCCACAGTACACCACTAGATAAATGTACCGAGGTCGAACACCTTTTAACTCCTGCCAATATAGAACCGACCTACCCCTTTTTGGATAGTATATGTCGTCACCCCAGTTTCTTTGCAACGTTGTCTTATGAGCTCACTTGAACATACAATATCCATAAATAGTGATCTAGAAAGATGATGTCCATACCCTAATGGGTGCGATCCACATAGCTCTGCTATATGTTTTAGTCATTATCGGGTGTGAGCCCAAGGCTACGTTTTACCTTTTTAGCGAATCTCATTTGGAATGCTAACACTGCCCTACAAGCAACAATGCAATTCAAGAATTCATCATAGAAGTTGTTCAGGATATGAACAAAATGAAGGCACTACTTCTACTACATCCTTTTTGGAATTACCCATAGGATTAGTAGCAAGTAGCCTATAACGACCCGTAAATTTTAACCGTTTTATAACGTAATTAACTGAAATTTTACTTGAAATTAAACTATAAAATTTGCAATGAAAAATTGATATTTGAAATACGTTTATTTAGACATAGCAAATGGTAATTTTTTATTGGAAAAATGAAAGTTAGTTTTGTCGTGTAATTTCAATTTCAATTTAAATCAGTTAAAATTTATGTAAATAAAATGTTTTCAAAATTCGAATATTTTTATACAATAAAAATGTAAATCATTTTCTGAGTGAGACTTCGTATTTCATTTCGCCAAATATTGACTTCTCTAGCCTTGTTTATCTTATTTTCGACGAATTTGCAGTAGTTACAGGCAGCAAATATCGACTTTTGATCAGATGATCGTATCATTGAAATCTATGTACCATCCCGATCATCTTGTAGTGTTGTTCTCTATAGTATATTCATTTATGTATTTTGGTATCCGTTACACAACGAAAACCGTGAAACAGATAGCCGTATCGGTTATGAAATTTCAACCTTTTGTTTTACTATGTCCATTCAATTTTTCTCAGCATAGTCTAACAGCCATTTGCTTTAAATATTTTGCTAAATTCATGCTTGACTATTTCTATTCCCATTGTTCAGTAAATGTGGGTTTTCCCTTTCAATTCATTTCGGTTCATTATTTATTTCAAATGAAAAAATATATAAAGCTTTTATATATTATACCTGTAGCTTGTCGTTCTCTTCAACATCTCGTCCACCCTCCTTCTTTTCCACCGAAGCCAAACATTCCAACCTACCACGGTTAAGCAGCGCATCACCCATCATCCACCCTTCACCTCGTGTTATCTTTCCACTACCACAAGCATCTCATTCACCAGTAGCCGTGACTCAAACCTTCCTGTTTCCTTCAATTTCCACCAATGGCCGTAGCCCTCCTCCCATGCATCCGCCACCCTCGTCCAAACCACCGACCCGCACTTCATCAGCCGCTGCCACCCCCTCTTCCCCTATGCCCATCGCCTTCCTCCCATCAACCACGTCCGCCACTACCTGAACAAAAACCACTCTTGCCTCCGTTTGACTACGACCACTTATAGCCTTCATCTCCTCCCTTCCTCCAGCTGCCACGTTAGCCTCACACTACCCTAGACAGCACCGCCTTTTGCCTCTCTTTCCTCCAGCAGATGCACCATGCATCAAGCTTCTCCGTCCATCAACTGTGCTCTTCCTCCCTCTCCTACCTGCTTGTGCATCCTCTTTGCCATACAAAGCTATTTCTCCTCTACTCTTCTATTATATATATATAAAGGGAAAGAAAATATGTATGTTTGCTTGTTTTCTGAAATCTGAACCTTATGTATAAAAATCCTCGAAGCTTGTATTTGTTTTATGAAGACTGCACATTTCGTCAGCCTTCTTTTTTGTTTGTTTTAAATATTGCTTTCAAATTTATTGTTTAAATTTTTGTTTTTTTAATATATGTTGTTTTGGGTATATATTATATACTATTTTCGTATACTGTCTTGAGTATATAATTGTTTGTATCAAAATTGGACACAACACTCTTCGAAAGTATTTGAAGAGATAAAAATGAAGAATAGAAATGTAAAAAGAGAATAATCTAATAAATACTTCAAAAACGGATATGAAAACACGTAGAAACACAACGATTTAGAGTGGTTCGACGTATGGCCTACATCCACTATGAAGTTGATGACTTTATTGATATTCGCTTGCTGATTACAACTGATTACAGTGGATTACACCAGATTATAGTGTTGAAATTCGAGTACAACAGCAGCTATGGAGTACAAAAATAGTTTCGGTAGAGTCTGGACGCCAAAGAGCCAAAGATCCTTTTTTTGTAGGCTATGGGGTGTTATTTATAGGCGTAGCATGCAGATATCTCGTTCAGATCTCGGGAGACCTCATCTGGCATGTGAGTGGGCCCACACGATCTAATCCAGGCGATTTCGACTCGATTTGTGATCGATACGAACGAATTTCATATCGATCAAGATTTGAACCAATCGAGTCGAGACCTGGCAGGAACATTCTTTAAGTTGCACGTAGGATCCTGTGAAAATTTCATAGCATTTGGACTTGTGGATTGCGAGTTATGATCGATGCAAATTTTTGTTTTCCCAATGCTGCCGAATTCGAATCCATCTGTTCGTATCGATTGCTTCGAATCGATACTGAGCACGTTCTCGCGAGTCGACGTGGCGCTTGATTTTGGATCGCTCCACTTTCGACGCTAAGTTGACCAAATCTTCCTAAGATTTTCGCCTTGCTCGTATCGATAGATGTTGCCTTATTCGTACCGATGTAGGATGTTCAATTCATATTGATGGTGGTGGCTCTGTTCGTATCGATGGAAGTAGCTCTATTTGCATCGATGAAGATGACTCTTGTTCGTATCGATCAAAGTTGATTCAACTTGATGGACAGAACAAACGATATTATGATGGATACGAACAGATGGCGACTCTGCTTGGTTTGATGGATACGAACAGTGGTTTCATGATGGATACAAAATAACGATCACTTAATGGATACGAACTACCAATGCTTGATGGATTCGAATAAGGCCCTTCTAGGATGGATACAAACTAGACAACTACTGTATGAAGTGGAGTTTGTTTGATGGTGGAGTCGAATAGATTTATACGAACAAGCATATTCTCTCGTTGGATACGAAGTAGCGCATCCTGTTGGATTCAAACAATTGCTCGCCGATGGATACGAACAAGATCGATACGAATAGATGGTTGCGAAGTGAAGGTTGATTTTCTTGAACGGCATCGATCATAGCTTAAGCATACAGACTCCGATTGACTTGAAATTTGGAACGTTGGCTTTCATAGCTTTGCTGGTCCTGTCATATCAATTGTAGCTTGATCTGGACTTGGAAAAAATTCATCGACATCCATAGTGAACCTGTGCTTACTCGACATTTAGGATGAGTGGTCTTTGATCTTTAGTCAATTTCTTGATATCTCGGCCTTGCCAAAAGGCAGGATAACATTTTGCCCCCCAAAGTACGTCTTGTAAGAACATGACATGCTATGAATAGTCGCATCTTTCATTCTGAATAGTTCCATCTGACTTGTCAAATGGTTGTTGTATGATAGCGATTAGCTGTTTGTTGTTGTAATCATCATTAGGTAGGCATTTGACCTATGAATTTTAAAAATTGAAAATTTTCCGACATACATACGAATATGTTAACCCGACTCTTGTTAACGTTCGCACATTTATAAGTCGTTATCAGTTTTCTTGCATCGAATTCCATATCGATCCTATCCTGAATCGATATGAAATTCGAGTTGTAACAACGCTTGATGGTTGCTTTGGGATGTTCCTTTGTATCGATCCTCTCCTGGATCGATGTAAAAGGTCGAAAGACTGTTCTTGTATCGATGGATATGAGTTTTCATGCGCCGTGTGTCAATGGATACGAACAGTGAAATTCGTATCGAGGTTGACCGACACAAATTTTTTTATTGTCTTAATGCAGTTCGCATCGATGGATACGAATTAAGCACTTCATATCGATGGATACGAGTCTTGTAGGCTATGATTTGATGGATTCGAACAGTGCAGCTCCTATCGATTTGCCATGGAAGGATTTAAAATAGTGGATTCGAACATGACCGTTCATATTGATGTTATGAAGAACCGGTTGGGATCGGTCGCAACGACCGGGAGATGAATCATTTTTCTTTATTTCTTAAATCCATATATAAGCGCTTGTACTTAGCCAAATTTCTAACTCGGTCTCACTTTGCTATTTGCCTTCGAATCGATCAGAATGTGAGAAAGAGGAAAAAAAACTGCCTTTGTCTTCGATTCGAACATCCTGTTAAATTTTTAACCCGAATCTGCAAATTAGGTAATTAACCAATCTAAATTGATCTAAAATGATGAAACTCGAACTTTAACGCCAAATCACCCAGAGTCGTGGCCGATTCCGGCGTCGTTGATGTTAGAGTTGGGTCGAAGCGAGGTTGAGGAGAAAGCAACGGCGTTTGTGTCGTTTGGAGTAGAAGGATAAGTGGACACGATGGGATCGCTCGTAGCAGTCGAAGAGGAGTGGTTTGCATTAATTGCAAGATGATCGAAGTTCATTTCGATTGGAGAAGTATGGGAGTTGAGGAAGCAACTTCGTATCGCTCGGAGACAGTGAAAGTTCGTATTGATCCGGAGAGATCGATACAAAACGCTGGTCGCATGATTAACACGAAGTGGCGACCTTATTTTTCGATACGAAGATCAAAAGCTTGCTGATCGATACGAACCGAAACCTCGGTTGATCGATACGAAATCTCTTGCTCCAAGATCGATACGAATAGGGACTCTGGTGATCGATGCGAAATGTGAGCTTCGGATCGATGCCAAGTTAAAGCTTTCATCGATGCGAACCAAGCGCTCTGAGATTGATATGAAGTCAATGCCTTTGCGATGAATGATATGAAATTTTCGGTCTTGAAGAATGTAAATTTTATGCAAATTCAAGTACTAGACTCCGACGAGCTTCATCTTTGTATAACTGGACTTGATTGTTTCACTGCATATCCAACTGCCTATCGAAGCTCGTCGATGGAACTATAACTTTAACAAAGTTTTAAAGAACACCAACTTGAATCGATCTCTAAAATATGGATGGCACGGTTGTGGCTGTGAGCGATGATGGTCACTCCAGTTGAATTTCGAGGTCTTGTCGTTTTGCATATTTTCCCA
The DNA here is from genome assembly GCA_030765085.1 of Allium cepa. Classification (NCBI taxonomy): domain Eukaryota; kingdom Viridiplantae; phylum Streptophyta; class Magnoliopsida; order Asparagales; family Amaryllidaceae; genus Allium; species Allium cepa. The sequence continues at coordinate 393,801,118 of CM060938.1, read as the reverse complement.
TACACTGTAGGATTTCTCAAGTAGTTTGTAGCACTACACACTGTGGGATACACGAGCTTATTATCGTCTAATGATGATTCTTTATAAGTTAGTTAGTTATGGAGTCTGCAAGCTTACAACAGCAAGAAATCCAGAGTTCACTTCCCCTAATAATCGAGACACCGGCCATTGCGGCCGAAGTTATAGATCCAGCTCCAGATGAGCTACCAGGCGATACTTTTATCGGTAATCCTCCAGATTCCGTGTTGTCCAATATTTCTGAAGACATGCTGGGACAGATATGCTTAAGGCATGGCCTGTCATTGGACGATGTGCTATTACCAGGACCAAATGATAGGCCGCATTATCCACTAGATGGGTTTACTGCTTTCAACCGCCATGCATGCGCAGCTGGAACACTTTTGCTACTTAATCAATATATTAGGGAAGTGTTGTCTTTCTTTGGAACCGCTCCATCTCAATTATACCCCAACAGGTATGTGTGCTAAATAGTCTATTCATTGTATTCATGGAGCATCTCGTCCGACCATCAACTCCGCTCGAAATTAGATACTTATTCAATGTCAAGAGCCGGGGAGATAGCCCTTCTTTTACATTCCTGGAAGCGGTTAGAAATTGTCAAGTGGTAACGGGGTCCTGCACTCTAGGAACTTAGAGTTGTTGTTTATACTCCGACAAGAACTCTAGAAACTTAGAGTTGGTGTTTATACTCCGACTCGCACTCTGGGAATTCGAAGTTAGCCGACAGATGGTCAATCACATCTGTTTAGGCTTTTAGGATTTCGTTCACACTCCAGGAACGATGGATTTATTAGGATCATGGATGGTCGATTCACATCCACCCCGAGTTAACAAGTGAGGTTGTTAGATGGACGGATCCATCCTTCTCAAACTTGGTTAGGATATGGTCGAAGTCATTAGGTGGACGGGTCCACCCTCTTCGAAACCGCATTTATGAGTTTATACTCCAACTCGCACTCTGGGAGATTGGAGTTAGTTAAAGGATTGTCGTGCATCAAGACTTTTTTGACTTTAGTGTAGTGACTTGCCCCGAAGCTTAGGTTTCACTTAACGAGTGGCTGGTCGTATCACGGTCACTCCCTATTTGAATAAATTCCACAGTATGATGGAACTTAGCTCTTCGTGCATCGTGGAGGTCGTATGTCACATTTAATAAATCACAGCTCTGGCCCGAAGAGATGGCATTTTATTGCTGAAATGAGAAAATATGCCAAAGTCAGTGGCCTTATTACAAATTCAAATTTCAAAATGCAGAAACAAATTACAAATGAAAAATAGACTAAAATAAATAAAGCCTGTCATGTGTTGTAGCGATGGAGACTCTCGCTGTTCCAGGCTCTCGGCAAAGGAAGACCGTCTACGGTTGATAACTTGAATGTTCCATCTGCGAGCTTTCGTTCAATCACATACGGTCCTTCCTAAGTTGGTTTCATGTGCGAAGGAACGAGATAGATTCTTTTAGGACGAGATCGCCGAGTTCAAAGGTCCGAGGTCGGATCTTGGCATTATATAATCGGGCGACTCGACTTCAGTATGCGGCTGCCCTTAAATTAGCCTCTCCGCGCTTCTTATCCAACAAATCCAAGGATTCAACAAGAAGTATGGAATTTGTCTTTGGATCATAATAAGTCACATGATGAGAAGGTACTTCCATCTCGACTGGAATAACGACTTCTGAACCATAGGATAGAGAGAATGAAGCGCGTCCGGTCGCGGACTTATGGGTCGTCCGGTAAGCCCATAAAGCCATAGGAAGTTCATCAATCCACTTGCCCTTGGCTTTTTCCAGTCTTTTCTTTAGAATAGACTTGATAACCTTATTAACAGCTTCAACCTAGCCATTCCCTTGAGGGTGTGCAACCGCACAGAATTTCTTTTAGATGTGGAATCATTGGCAGAAATCCTAGAATTCAACACTGTCGAGCTGGGTTCCGTTATTAGTGATGATGGTATGCGGGAGACCAAATAGGCAAATAATTTGTGAACTACAAAGTTGGTCACCTTCTTCGTCATGATTGTAGCATGAGGTTCAGCTTCGACCCATTTGGTAAAGTAGTCAACTGCGTCGATGGCGTACTTCACATCACCTTTAGCCAAAGGTAGAGAGCCAATGATATCGATGCCCGATACTGCAAACGACCACGGACTGACCATTTGGGTTATCTCAGTAGGTGGGGCTCTAGGAAATTGAGCATGATTTTGGCATTTATCACATTTTCTGGCATAATCCATTGCATCGCAATTTACAGTTGGCCAATAATCCCCATATCGGATTACTTTCTTAGCGAGAGCTTGCCCCCCGGTGTGATCGCCACATTCTCCTTCACGTACATCATGTAAAACTCACTTAATTTCATCGTGAGCGATACATCGGAGTAGGGAAATGGAATACCCTCTTCTATAAACATGACTCCATTCTGAATGGTGAACAGCGAAGATTTTTGAAGAATCTGTCTCTTTTCACCATTGCGCTTAGGTAGCGTTCCATGCTCGAGATAATTTCAGAATGGAGTCATCCATGACTCCTTATAGGAAGTGAATTCAAATACACAGTCCGTCTCCATCTAATCAATGCTTAGGGAAGATAACGTTTCCACAAGAACGAGTCCCATTAGCCGTGCTTCGCCCGTACTTGCTAACTTGGCCAATGAATCAACCTTTTGGTTGCGCTCATAAGGTATGTAGTAGATGGCATAATAATCAAACTGATTAAGTATCTCCTGGACTCGAGCTAGATAAGCAACCAGTCTTCGATCTTTGGCCTGATATTCACCCCGAACTTGACACACAACCAACTGTAAATCATAGTAAATTTCCACAGCAATAATTCTAAAATCTCAGGACAGTTTCAATCCGACAAGTAAGGCTTCATATTCAGCTTCATTATTGGTCGCACGAAAGTCAAACCTTAGAGCATAACATATGGACCGACCTTCGGGGGTTTCTATTACTACTCCAGCACCCGAGCATCGGTCGTTTAATGCACCATCAGTGTGCAACTTCCAGATATACTCGGGAGATTCACTGGTTTCGGGGAAGTCCTTTAGGATGGTAAATTCGGTTATGAAATTCGCTAGGACTTGTCCTTGAATGGCTCACCTTGCAGTGTAAGTGTTATCAAACTGGCTCAGTTCAATGTTCCATTTGAGTAACATACCAGACATCTCAGGCTGCGTAAGGACCTATCGTAATGGCTGATCGGTGTAAACAGTAATAGGATGAGCCTGGAAATAAGAACGAAGCTTCCTTAAGGGAATAACGAGACAATAAGCCAACTTCTCTAGCTTCGGATAATTTCTCTCACTCCAGTTAATCGTTTACTAACATAGTAGACCGGTTTCTGCACTCGGTCTTCCTCCTGAACTAAGGCAGCACTGATTGCGTTTTCTGATACCGCCAAATAAATGTACAATTGCTCGTGATCGATGGGATTTGACAAAATCGAATGAGACGACTTTCAATTTGATTGGTTTAAAGATAAGCTTTCGACTTAGATTGCCGCCTTTGTTTTTAAATTGGCTTTCTACAGTGCCGAAACCAACGTTTCCGCTATTCAAACTTTGACCCAGTTGAGGCCGTTGCCTTTAAACATGGTTTCGAAGGGATGCTTTCGATTTTATTAAAGAAGCCACTCTCTAATGCTTTTGAAAGGGATGGTGTCGAAACCATCAAATTTCTTTACTTTGGAAAATGTTTTTGAAAGAGAGTTTTCGACTTAGATTTTTTATGACCCTTAGTTCTGTTGAAAGATAAACCCAAAGGTTTCGACTTAAATGATTTTAATGGTTTTGAAACTAAGCTCCACAAGCTTTTACTCGAACCTAATGCTTTCGAAAGGTTTGTTCTATGTAGTATACTTTAATGCATTCTAAAGGTAACTAATATAGGTTTCGAAGGGAAGGTTCCTCGGTATTTTTGGAAGGTATTAACTATGGTTTCGAAGGGCAGGCTCCCCAATGGTTTCGAAAGGTATTTAAGGCATTTTTAATGGAAGGTTTCCAATTGCTTTCGAAAGGCAAATTTTATGGTTTGAAAATGATGTCTAAGGTTTTAAGGCTCTCAAAAGAGAAGAATTCAATGTTTTCGAAACAGGCGTTTGTAAGATGGTTTCGAAAGATATATTTTGACCTTTCGGCCTAAGGTTATAAAGTAAAATAGTTTACTTATATCAAAAGTGGCACTTTCAATGGTTACGAAAGGGGTCCTTTCAACGGTTCGAAAGGACTGTTTGTAGATTTTAAAAAAAGGTTTCGAATGAAATGCTTTTGGCAATATAGCCTAAGTGTTTTAAGTTAAAAAGGGTTTAACTTATTTTGAAGGGATGGGAAATCCTTAATGTATTTCATCAACATTATCTTGAGTAAAGTATATATAACATGGAAAATAGCTTAGAGTAAAGCAAAGAGTATATCTTCCTTATATATGTATGATTTAAAGTTTTAAATCATTTTGAAAAGATTTTCAAGGAAAATTTAAAAAGGGTAGTTAAACCTAAGAAAATGACTCAAATATACAAGACCAAAGGGGACTGGTGTAGGGTGGCGCCATATACATTAGCTTTAGCCCCAAGATAATTTAGTCCAAAATTCTAGTGTGTAGGGCTTAGTCATAGGTAGACTTAAGTGATGGTTACACACAGAAAGAAATATATGTACAAAGAAGAAAAATGTTATTGGTGAGCTAGCAAAACCATTAGGATCAAGAGATCCTAGGGGATGTAAGTTAGGGACAGACCGTCCAGAAGACTTATCTACGAATTGTTAGATCATATTTATTATTTTGTTTGGTAGGCCTGAGTCGGCCAAAGGTTAGTAGTTTTGTTTCGGACAGCTGGTCTAGTAAATTACCCATTTTTAGCATGAAGGATATTGCTATTTTGATATAATCAATTTGATTAACCAGTTTGGTTGTAGGATTATGATTTACAAAAGATATGTTTTGAAAGAGATATTAGTGAGGGAAAACCCATTCCGCTAAGCGCCATGGTCTCACTCGATATCGTATATAACTGAGATGTATAGTATTATTTACACTAGGCTTTATATTTGACTCAAAGTTTATGTTTTCCTTTTAAACTCTCGGGTGCTCAAAATTGATTTTGATTAGACTGAGAGTTGAAGGTTTTTCAGGTTTTAGTAGGTGGACGAATTAAGCTTCCGAAGACGTGTAGGAGGCAGACTAGTGTAGGGTGCAGCTACTCCATCTAGTTTATGTTTTCTCCTTAAACTCTCGGGTGCTCAAAATTCCGCTGTGTGTATTAAGACAATTAGTCTATTAATTCTCTGATCATCCAAAAGGACATCTTCATATGTCGCATTTGGCGTATTTGTAATAATTATATTTGATTAATGCTTGGGAAACATTATGGGATTATGTAACTTGGGTATGAACTTATGATTTGAAATGTAATGAGAAAAGCTGTTTTTGAAATCTGTGATTTTATTTCATATTCAAGTGTTTCTGATATTATGGATACCATTAACATTACCGTATTTGGCCACTGGAAGTTAATACTATGGATGACTGTAGCATCTGTAGTGCTTAATTTCGAGCCTATAGAGGATGTTATAGAGTTCATCATTACTAGGTATGCTTCAAGGCATTTGTTTTATGTATGTTTTTACTATATTATATGGTTTATAATTACTAAATAATATTTTAATGTTCATATATATTATTAGTATATTGTTAGTTAGGTGATGATTCTTATATGTATTGATTTTATCACATACTAGAATGGTTATATGTATGTATTCAATTAAAAAACAATTTTTTTACATATTGATTAGGTATATGCACTGCCAAATATTTTATTTACAATAATTATTATTTATTAGTTAACATATACATATTAATATATCATTAAATTATAATTATATGGTTTTTATTTAATTATATCATCATTTCATTCTAATGATTGGATATATGTTTTATATATGTATATTTGCATTTATTATAATATTCGACAACTGTAATTTTGTTATATATACCATTGTTTAATATTATTTAAATTAATACACTATCCAAAATTTATATAGAATATGGTTTGAAAATTAACTTTTAAATTTTGTAAAATTATTTTATCATGAAGCAAACTCTAATCTAGAAAATGAGAATTTAAAAATAACTTTTATATTTTTAAAAATTATTATAATATACATATGAAAACAATTGATTGATAATAAATAACTTTTGACCAAAAAAAGTATGGAAATTTTTTTCAAACCTCAAAATATCATGCTAGATTTTTAGAAAATTTAAAATTCAAATAGTATGTCAAGAAAATATTTTTATTAATATTTACTGTTTTGACTAATTAATTAATATATATATTTTTAATATAATAAAGTTTATAATAAAATTTGGTTGCACTATGTATATGATCTGGAAGTGTTTAAAAACTAAAAATAATTTTTTTATTTAATTCTATTAATATATATATATATATTATAAATATGCTTATATATAAAAATTATTTTGTCTTTGTAATACATACATACATATATACACACACACACATACACGCACACACACATTAGCTCATAAGAGAACACTAAAAAGAAGACAACATATATAAGGACACACAAAGGAAAAAAGAAACAAAAACCGAACCAAACAAACAAAGGCACATCACTATAGCTTAATCAAATCAAGACTGAAAGCAAATGAAGAATTAGCGAGTTTTCTTTTAATTCCATTAGATATAGCTGCAATCAAACTTATCTTGTTGTCTTCCTTTCCTTTAAAGCACCTTCTATTCTGTTTATACTATATCAGAAAGATAATAACCTTCAAAATAGTAAGAAGAGCAGACCCTTTTTCATCTTTCCATCTTGTTTCCTTGAAAATTCAGTTCCACTCAATTTTGCTTTCTCTAGAATGATTATGCAAACTACCCCTCAACAAAATGCTTCTCCATATTTCATAGGTCAACTGACAGTTAAAGAATGGATGTAAAGTATCCTTCTCCTATTTTTACAGAAAAACAATTACTATTATTTATAATACCACTCCACTGTAGAAGACTAAGTGTGTGCAATCTGTTTCTAATCAACTTCCACAACATAAAGTTATGCTTTTGACATTTAATAGGGTTTCAGAGTGTCTTGCACCAATTAAAATAACTTGTTGGTGCAGAATTCATTAATTCTTTGTACACTAAAGAAATTGTATGAAATTTCTTTTTCCTTATCCAAACATATTTGTAGTCAGCAGGGCTATGAGAAGTATGATTAATGACACTAAAAATTTCTATAATTCTAGTATTAGTGCAATATGGTAGGGATATGAATCCATCATTGATATAGTCATTAGATTTAGCATGTATAGGGATTCCTATTTGCTGCACCTCATTAAAATTGACTATTTTGGATAAAATGAGGCCTTGCATAGACCATGGATACCTCAGGTCTACCACTAGCATTACAAGTTATCAAATGTAATACCTTCTCTCTTAATCTAAGAACCCCTCTCCAAACCCAACCGCAAAGTGGTGATGGATCCACTAGCCAAAAACTCTAATTGGAAAGGTGATATTTAGAGGCCCACCAAATCCAGATGTTCTTCTTATTGTTTAACAAATTATCTAGTTGTTTAGACAAAGCAGCCTTATTCCATGTGGCTATGTTAGTAATATCTAGACCATCCATACTATAACTTTTCTCAATTTTCCTATAAGCAATAGGGACAAGTTTCCTAGAAAACCTGTCACTCGGCTAAAGAAAATGGTTGATAGCTCTTTACACTTGGGAAATTAATTTTGCTGGAAATAAAAAACTACTCTAATAAACTGTTATTGCTGTTATTATAGATTTGATTATCGTAACCCTCCTAGCTTGAGAAATATATTTATTTGGCCACTTATTCATCACATCAGTAAAAAAATTCATAAAGAGGAAGGCAATTAGCATACCTTGCTTTATTGGTAGTTAGAGGAATTCCTAAATATGAAATTCTACCTTGGAATGGTTGTAATTTGCATATCCGTAGAAGAGGTTGATGCATATGACTGGGCATACCAACAATTAAGATATTTGATTTGTCATAGTTCACTTGAAGACCAAAAAACTGATTAAGTGTTTCTAGCACAACAACTAATCTCTGGAAGGACCTGACAGTGGGTTTGGTAGATACAATTAAGTCAATAGCAAACATTAATGATATAATTCTAGGGTTGGAGCATTTGAGATGCAACTCAAACTCTTTATTATTGGCTGCCTGGTCTATTAGCTGGGTTAAAACTTTCATGATAAGAACAAAGAGGTAGAAGACATGGGATATCCTCACCGTATACCTTTGTACCTTTTAAAAAACAACCAGTTTGCATTAATTCCCAAAGAATAGGTTACTGAAGATATGCAGGAGTACACCCAGTTTGCAAAATGGCTAGGAAAATTCATTTTTGTCATAACTCTTATGATAGCTTCCAATAGACAGAATCATATGCATTATTGACATCCAATTTTAACGTTGCTCCACGGAAAATGTTAAATCTATTATACCCATTTAACAATTCATGTTCCATGAGGACATTGTCAAGTAAGTTCCTAAAAGCTAAGTAACCTGCTTGATTCTGGGATATAATTATAGAAAGGACATGCTTCAATCTAGTGGCAACTATCTTAGAAATGCACTTATAGTTGGAGTCACAACATGCAATAGGCTTTAAATTGCAAACTGAATTAGCTCTAATATCTTTGGGATTAAGGCTAGCTTGGTAGTATTAACACTTTAACATCTTAGCATGGTTGAAGAAATTTTGGACTGCTTTGATTAAGTCTACAAAAATGATATTCCAACATACAATGAAGAAGGTAGCACTAAAACCATCTGGTCCACCACATGAATCTTTTTCATTGAAAAAACAACATTCTTTATTTCTTCATTTTAAGCAAAGCAGATTGAAAATCAAATTCCTCTTGCTTGAGTTTATGCAGTGGAAAATTGTCAATTAAGTTTAATTATGGTCTAACATTGTCAGAGGAACCAAGAATATTTTCATAATAGCCAAGAAAAGCTTTTTCAATAGCTAAAGGGTTAGTGTGCAGAGAACCATCCACATCATAGATTTGCACTATAAAAGACATAATTTTATTTATGTTTAGAGAGTTTTGAAAAAGGTACGTGTTTATATCATCTTGGACATTCCAATCTTTCTTGAGCTTTTTCCTATACATGTTCATCTCCACAAATATTGCTTTATCTAGTTCTTCAAAAATTGTATGCTCCATGTTAGAGAAACTACTGTTATCGTGGTCCTGTAACATTGCTAGTTGAATTTCCTTGTGTTGATTGGTGAGTTGAGTAGATAGCTTATCATCTCTTCCAAACTTACTCCTAGCACACTGACTTAAGGCATGCTTTGGTGACCAGAGTTTTCATTGAAAAAATGACATTACCATAAAAAAAGTAGCCCAAGCAGCTGTAACAAGTAACAACAGTCATAAAACCTGGTTTACTGGTCCATGTATTAAAAAAATGAAAATAAGGAATCATTTTTAATGGTAGACCACCATTTGAGATGGAAATAGGAGAGTGGTCAGATAGCATGGGAGGGTGGATTTTGAGAAATGAGTGGAGGCCACTTGAGGATGGAGGAGGAGTTCACAAAAGTATGATCAATCCTACTTAAAATTCTTGCCCTCAATGTACTTTTATTATTCCACGTATATGAGGGACCTAAATAAGTTAACTGTAGATGTTTGGAATAATGCAAAGCAACACTCAAAGGAGTATATCATTTATGAATTAGGAACAACCACCAATTCTATCACTAGCAGTTATCATACAACTAAAGTTACCTTGAACAATCCAAGGGTGAGTTACCAGACTTAGATATAGGAGATAGCTGAGAAGAAACTATCTTGAGGAAGCGAGTTATCCCATAGACAAAAATTCAAAGGTTGAGGAAGATAAATGATAGGCATGAAAATGGATAAATTGTTTACGGGAAAGAATGAGTTCAAGCTTGAAGATAGAAGGGTTTGAAAGAACCAAAATTCTTCCATATGGTGCATGCTTAAGATTGTGATGAAGTTCCCAAGAAGGATTGATATATTTTGCAGCAGAATTAGTTAAGGTTAGAGTGAGTTTAGTTTCAGTTAAGGAAATGATGCTAACTTTCTCTTGAAAAATCAATTGTTTGACTTGCATAAGTTTAGATTCCTTATAAGCACCTCTAACATTCTATGAACATATCTTGTCTAACATAAAAACTATAGTGGAGAGGGGAGGAAATTCTGATACTCCTTCTTGGAGTGGATTTTGATTGCTGTGTTTTTGGGACTACGTCATCGGTAAGAATATCCCTTCCTTTATAAAGATCTTTTGGAATATTAGAGAGATTCTTTTTGATGCTCTTTTGCCCTTATGATTGGTAGAATAAAGTTGAATAGTATATTTTGGTTTAGATTGTTAAATTTTGGTGATACAAAATCACAAATGGAGGGAAAGAAATATGCAAAAGAAAGAAAGAGAAGATTTTGTTTCCCCTAATTAATAGGCATATTAAATATGTTTATTTATTTCTCTAATTAACTAATCAAATTATTTTTTATCATCTAATGTTAACTTGGGCATTAAGTAATTGATTATATAAATAGAGACTAGAAGAGAGGGTAAATGTATGGTGGAAAATCTATTTGCTAATTCCCTGTTCTCCATCTTTGTTCTTCTTCTCCAACAATTTTAGCCATAGAGATATTTTCTCCCTTTCTCAATTTGGTTATTGATTCAATGTTATTTTGTTTATTTTAGCTTTGTTCTATTAATTGTAAACAAAAATTTTGGTGAATCAATAAAGTGGGTGGTTGAGTGGAATATCTTGTCTTATTGCTTTTAATTTCAATTCCGTCTTATTTTTAATCTAAGTTATCTCTTTGTGATTTGGGTGACAAAGATCTGTTGATATAAGCTTCCGCAAATGCGCTACCATTTTTTCACAACAGATTGGTATCAGAGCACAGATCATCGCAAAGCTTAGAGTAATTTTGGATTGAAAAATTATTGATGTCGGATATGATTTCGTTTTCGAAGATGGCTATTTTGGATGGGAAGAATTGGGGTATTTAGAAGCCTAGGATGGAGGATGTTCTGTACCTCAATGATCTTCATGATCCGATTGATGGAGATGAAAAGAAGCCCTCTAATGTAGATGAGGGAAAATGAAAGAAGATGGATAAGAAGGCGATTGCTTTGATTCGCCAATATCTTGATGATTCAGTTTTCCATCATGTGGCTAGTTGTGAATCCGCAAAGGTTTTTTGGGATAAGTTGGTATCTTTATATGAGTCAAAGAGTGCTACTAGTAAGGCTTTTCTGGTTCGAAAGTTGGTACAACTGAGATTAGATGAAGAGAAGTCTGTTGCAGAGCATTTGAATGAATTTCAGGATGTGATAAATCAACTGGCAAATATGAAGGTCAATTTTGATGATGAGTGACAGGCTCTTTTATTGATGAGTTCGCTTTTAGAAAGTTGGGAAACTTTGGTTGTTTCATTGAGTAATTCCAATGCTAATGGAACTATCTCTTTGGAAATTGTTCGAAGCAGTCTTTTGAATGAGGAGCTTAGAAGAAAAGGGTCGGGTATGAAATCAATTCAAAGTGAGGCTATGGTGGCAAGGGACTCGAAGAAAGATACAATTTGGAAGAAGAAGGATGCTAATGGTAAAGGTGTTATCACTTGTCATTATTGTAATAAGAAAGGTCACATACGCAGCAAGTGTTATGCTTATAAAAGAGATCAGAAAAAGGCTGCGCACGGTGATACTAGTAGTGATGCACATGCAGGTTTTGCTGAAGGTACCGATAGTGATGCTTCTTATGATGTCCTCTTTAGTGAAAATAAGCCTTGGAAGATGGATTCCGGAGCCAGTTTTCACATTTGTAGAGATGTGAATTATTTTTCTTCTTATGAGAAGAGCGTCGACATGATTAGGACAGCCAATGGAGAAGAGCTTTTGATTTGTGGCATTGGATCTATCCGGTTTCGTATGCATGATGGTGTGGTTAGAGAAGTCTCTGGAGTGAGACATGTACCCACTTGTTCGCATAATCTTATTTCTCTCGGTCAGTTGGATCGCCGTGGTTGCACTTATGAGACTCAAGGTGGAGTTTTGAGAGTGAAGAAAGGTGGTCGTGTAAGGATGAGAGGAGTATTGGAAGAAGGAAACCTTTATAGCTTGGTTGGTTCTGTAGTCGACTATGGAAAGCGAGTGACGGTTGAAGAACCTAATCTACAGCAAGGTGGAGAGGTTAATGTGGTCACCGCTTATGATTCTAGCATTGAGGATCATATTTTAGACAGGGGTCTTCATGTTGATGATGCTCGGGGGATCGATAGTGATCAAGTAATGAGCTTAGGTCGAGTGATAGACGGGTATCGAGTTGCAAAATCCACAAAGACAAGACGGAGATCTTTGTGGTATTACAAACGTTTTTGAGATCGGATTTGTATGGTGCACCTCATGTGTGAGATGCATCATTTGCAGTCGGTGGTAGAGGTTTGTAATTTGGTATGATTGAGATATATGAAGTTGTGATAGATCTAGATATGGCATGTTTGATATGTTGGAGCTATGTGATTTTGCATCAAGGTGGAGTGTTAAATTTTGGTTATACAAAATCACAAATAGAGAGAAAGAAATATGCAAAAGAAAGAAAGAGAAGATTTTGTTTTCCCTAATTAATAGGCATATTAAATATGTTTATTTATTTCTCTAATTAACTAATCAAATTATTTTTTGTTATCTAATGTTAACTTGGGCATTAAGTAATTGATTATATAAATAGAGACTAGAAGAGAGGGTAAATGTATGGTGGAAAATCTATTTGCTAATTCCCTGTTCTCCATCTTTGTTCTTCTTCTCCAACAATTTTAGCCATATAGATATTTTCTCCCTTTCTCAATTTGGTTATTGATTCAATGTTATTTTGTTTATTTTAGCTTTGTTCTATTAATTGTAAACAAAATTTTTGGTGAATCAATAAAGTGGGTGGTTGGGTGGAATATCTTGTCTTATTGCTTTTAATTTCAATTCCGTCTTATTTTTAATCTAAGTTATCTCTTTGTGATTTGGGTGACAAAGATCTGTTGATATAAGCTTCCGCAAAGCGCTACCATTTTTTCACAACATAGATGGCAAGCAGGGAGTAGAATTATTGTTGAATTGGAAGTGGAAGAGGGAATTTGAATTTGCCAACCAGGAGGGTGTGGCAATTGAAAGTAAGGATTAGTTATCTAATTGGAAGTCGAAGAGGTAAAAGTGTTAGAATTAGTGATTGGTTGCATAGTTTGAGATGAAGTTTGCATGGATTGAGAGGAAGTTTGCATGATTTGTGAAGGTGATTGCCTGAGTTGTGATGAAGTTTGCATGGTTCATGAGGAAGTTTGCATGGTTTGAGAAGAAGTTTGCATGGTTCATGAGGAAGTTTGCATGGTTTGAGAAGAAGTTTGCATGGATTTTGATGAAGTTTGCAAGATTTGATGAGAATCTATATTAGTCTAGATTTAATTGGGTGGTTGAGGCACTAAGATTTCCATGCAATTCCACTTGCGTAGGACCCTGTGCATTGTTGGTGCATGTAGCATTAATTTCATTAAAAGGAACTTCAATCACCTAACTTTGAACATTAGTAGACATATAAGGTTTGTATTTGTATCTACTCCACCAGTATTCTCGTTCACTTTCTCCAATTCCTTAATAATAGCCTTATCCTCAGTATCTCCTAACTTTATTAGTAAGAGAATCATTCTTAGTTTCGAGTTCCTTCTCATCGCGTTCTTCCTCATCAATAGTTTGAAGAATCAAACAACTATTGGACAGTGTTACATTTCCTATACCAATAAGCGTGCTTTCCTTTTCTTTCTTGTCATCAGATATTTTAATTGTTTTTTTTTCCAAAGTATTTTCTTTTTATATTCCCCTTCTTCTTTATCAACATCAATCTGAAAAACACATTTATTTGTTCTTTACTTCTCTTATCAGTATCCTTATCCACTTCTTCTCCGGTAGTAAACTTTTTTCCTTCTTTGGGAATATTTTTTTTCTTTGAATGCTAAACCTTTTTCCATGTGTTTGTTTGAACTACCTCTTTCATAACTATATTAGCTTTCTAACTAGCTGCATCTTGCTTTAAACTATTACTTCCTTCTGCCTTATCTTCGTTTGGTACTTTTCCAGCAGATTTGTAACAAGATTCTAAATTATTACCAGAAACAGTGCATATATCACAAATCTTTGGTTTCCATTGATATTACTTGAATAAACTGCTCAGAGCCATCCATCCGCCTGCTTGGAAATGCTTGTACTCAAGAATAGAACTTGGTGAGATTTCAGTTAGACATTTGCATAGGAAATCCTTTCATGTTTTTCAATCATTTCATCTAAGCACAAGAGCTTGCCTATTCTATTAGCACTCTAGTTTATTCCTATATGAGATCATGCAAATAGGGGTGTACTGTAAAACTGAACCTAGATTGGTACCTTCTTAGTCGAGCCAAACACATTGTTGTTATCAGGATCCCATTGGTTGATGATGGAGACTCCTTCCAGTATCTTCTTCATGCCATCGAAATACGCAATCTGATATATATATATATATATATATATATATATATATATACACACCAGTGCAAACACGTGCTTCGCATACAGACTGCACTCAACCTCTTATCATCATAACATGTTTAAATGATTTATATGTTTCATTGATTAAGAAATAGTGGTCCTTTTTATCAATTTTCAAATAAGTTTGCATTTTATCTAAAACTTGTGTATAAATCTTTGAAAACAGTAATGCAGATAGTACTGGTGCTTGATAAACAATTGCAAAATATCGAGCAAAAATGATTTCAAAGATAAAATTTCCACACAATACACATATAAATTTATTGTGTACATCTATGCATCAGCTGTATTATATGTAACTTCATTTGGTGAGATACATTTATTAATCATTTTCTTTAATACTTGATGTCGTTGATTCCATTTGCTGCTTCGATAGTACTACCTATAAGAGCAGTGCAGGTAACAACATTTGGTTTACACTTGACCATTGATCCAAAAATGCCAAAAGCAACGTTGACATGATTCATGAGAACGCAAGTGTTGATGATGATCCTATAACTGACTATGTCTAGGAACACATTATGCAGCATCATATTATTGTAGAATGATAAGATTAGAGTATAAAGAGATTTATTTCTATTTTGAACGATTCTTGTGAAAAATATGTTAAATCTAAAGCATACATATTTTATGTCTGAAGTGTTGGAACTAACAACCATTGTTCAACAATATTTATTTTAATGTGAAGAATATCATTGTATTTTTTTACCGTCAAAGAAAATTCAATATAATTAGAAGCGTATAATTGTATTTAATGCTTTTGAGCTTTCTGGTTCCATTTCTAATTCCATTTAACAATGTTGCTGTATTTTGGTAATGTTCGATTTTACCAAACTTGACTGCAATTTGTGAAAGTAGAATCAAAGGCTGAAAATTTTCAAAACAATCAACGACATATATTAGTTAAAAGGAATAAAGTCAAACAGATTTAATAACTTTAATAATATGAATAATCCGAAAAACTATGATTTGAAAAAGAAAAAAAATTAGCTATCAACAATGGATATCATTGGAAAGCAAATTAAATTTGAGATTTAATAGTGAAATCGATTCTTAAATCCAATTAATGTAGAAAAAGTTATTACATTTCAAGTTTGGAATAGAAAGAAATTGAAAACGTGACTATTCATTTTCCAAAATATGAAGGAGGCCTGTGTGCTCTTGAAATCTAACTCAATAATAATATTATAGTATAGATATATATATACATATATATACACATATATACATATATATATATATATATAATATTTTACTTATTTATATAGATTTATAATATTTATATAAATAATAAATTTATGTATTGGACAACATACAATACATATCAGATGAGCTAAGATGTTCGTTGTGGTGTAAATCCCAATATCTATATACATGCGTGTTATACTTTGCATGGGTTATCATATTATACATGACCCCACATACATATATGTATATCATACATATGTGTACTTATATGTATCTAAAATATAAATTATATATAATTATATATAATTTATAAATTTAAATAAAATAAGACATTTTATTTAAATAAAATTTAGAAATGTTCTAAATAAATTAGACTTCATAGGTCCAATATAGATCCAATAAGGATTTTTTTTGAAATTCACATATAACATCTGGTATGGGCTGGCCCAGGTCCATACTAACTATAAAAATATTAGAAATAATAGGAGTTTTAGAGTTACCGACTTTACCTATGACGTATACTTTTGAGTTATCTTCAAAATTTTCCTCCATCTTTGTAAACAATATCTTTTATGATCTCTACGTTTCCAGTAATGTGTCTCAAGCATCACTGTTTACTATCCATTTGTCCTTTGTAATGTATGATTAGCAGGTCTTTGTTTGTTATCTACCATATAACATACCTGTTCCTGCAATTTTACTTTATACACTTTCAAATTTTCAATTAACTATTCAATATTATTAGTTCCTAATCTATTTGAGCATAACATAAGGATTTTACTACTTTGATTTTATTCAAAAACTCAAATAATGTACTACTAGTGATACTAGCCATTTATAATTTTCAGAATCAAATAACGAGTTTTTGAAAACTTAATGTTATGATACCGAATGTGGAAAACGATGTAGTATAAATTGGTATATTGTGGACAGATTTTAAGGCTAATATAACAATAGAGGGAGGGTGAATAGTGTTTTATAATTAATATAAAACATTTCTAAATAGTTTTAAGTTTTAAATCAAAATGCAGATAATCAACGCAAATATATATTAATAGACAGTCACAAATATAATACAGTAAAAATCAAGTAAAATAAGAAAGATGACACTAGGATTTTTGTAGCGGTTGGGATTGACCACATCTAGCCCTGTAAAATCTCGGTACAGATTTCCTTTCAACGCCTACTTTAATCAAGCTGCCAGCAAACCAGAATCCAATCTCGATTTCAAGGCAACTAGATACACCCTCCTGAATTTCCAAACTCAGGGTAGACTCTCTTGATTTATCGAGCAACAAGCATATCCACTTGATTTAAACGAGCAACAAGCACACCCACATAAAATAGTAGTAGGGAGTTATTGATTCCAAATATAAATAATTGTAACTTGAATACAAAATATCCTATAATTCTTTTATAGCATTTTGATTTTGAATTTGTAAAAGAAAAGCTTAGAACAACAAGTGAATTATTTAAATACTTACAAAATAATGAGTAGATTATGAATGTAGTGAAGTAGAGATTGATTTTAAGTGGATTTGAAGAGCATCGAAATTAGAATTTGTGAAATATATAATGAGAATTTAAAATAAGAAAAATGGAGTGAATAATTAGTAAAAAGTTTGTTTTTCAACCCATTAATATAGTGTTTAAAGGGAAATGTCCACTCATAAAAATATGAAACCAATAAATATATCTTTCCAAATTTAAAAAAAATTATCCAGCGGTACATATGTTAACATATTTAGGTAGAATATGTCGACAAATCCTTATATGGTAAAACAACAATATTTGTAAAGTGTTGTAAAATTCTAAAATTTTGTAAAATCATTTAAAAATAGTTTTTAAGTACTTTAATATATAAAACTATTATAAATATATTTTGAAATAAAAATATATTTTTGATGAGAGAGTATTTCAAAGAAAGGAAAGTTACTATTTAAGGACTTTAACAAATTTATCTAATGTACATAAATTATTATTTATGGTCTTGAACTCTTCATTCCTTTGTCCTCAAACGAATGAGTCTTCAATTATCTTGATCATCACTAAATCTTGATCTCTAATCTCATTACTGATCACTGTTCAAACTCGATTATCATGTACTTATATAAATCTATGTAACATCCAGCAATATATTCTATACAACTTGAGAAAACATCAGTACCTACATTTATATCGTTGTTGTCATTAAATCAATATATGTGGTGTTAACAATTAGCACATACTATAAAACTGGAATCCCTTGTTGAGTGCGTGAAAATGTGCTTCCCTTCTTACTAACCAGTAAAAGAATTATTATATGGTTAAAGAAACTAGATCAACAACTATAACAATAACTATAAAAAAAGAGTTAAAATCAGTTTCGAGGTTGATTACAGTTCGCAAGTGTAATTCATAAATACTTTTGAAAAACAAAAAATCTACTTTAACACATAAGTTGGATACCGTGTGCTTATATAGAAAATACAACTAAATGAATTGTCTTATTTGTCTATTCTTAGAGAGAAGACTCTTATATAAAGTACACGGAAAAAAGCTGCAAAATTCTACCAAGAACAAACATTTGATGTAGCCATGCAACCCATGCAAACAACATAACTGAATACCTTTTTTTTTTCAACAAGAAACAAATTTTATTAACGATCACCAAAAGCTGTCAACATGCCTGACAGGTAATCCAAAAGCGAAAAAGAACAACAAACTGAACGAAAAACACCATTACAAAAAAAAAAGGAAAAAAAGGCAAAAGGCCCCCATAGGCAGGCGAATCAGAACGGACGACTGCTGCAAGAAACAGACACGGAACATGGTTGATGAGCTCAGGAAAAACCACCGCCCATCAAACATCGTCATCGAGCTCCGGCAATGCCACCGCCCAACGACGATGTCGGATGACAACCGTGCAATACAACAGCAAGATAGAGGGCTAGTCTCCAATAAATAAAATACCAAACAAAGCGCCCAACATCCAAAGAACAGCAGAATCAAGAGCCGATATAATCCAAAAAACCAACAGCCAAGCTCCACCCAAGAAAGGAAAAGAGCTCCAATCATGCCAGAAAATTCAGATCCTGAAAACAGATGCCAGAAAAAAGCCGAAAATAAAAAAAGGGGGGGGGGGGGGTTAAGCAGGAGATGCTACAAGGAAAACAGCAAGCAAAGACACAAGTCTCGAGATCGGAGATCAACCAATACCCGATCTAATGGAGGGCTGAGAGCAGGTAATAGAAAGCAGGGCCATAAGGAGAGCAGTACGAGAATTGACTGAACCCTTGAAAGGTCTACCGTGAAAAGCCATTAAAACATCATTCCTAACCCGCCGAATAACAGAGGAAGGATCCATAGGAGTCTCCTCAAATATAGCCTTATTCCGCACACACCAGATGTGCCAACAAATCAGACAGGGAATCAATCGACTGGTGATAGATCGAAGAGATTTTCCATTTCTACCGTTCCACCAGATACCCAGAAGATCTTGTGACGAGGAAACGCTTCCACGAATACCCAACAAATTACCGAAGTAATTTCAACAGGATCTGGCGGTGGACCCAGCAAAAAGCAAATGGTCCACCGATTCCGTTTCACCGTTGCCGCAACATCTACAACGGGAAACAAAACAAATGCCAATCCGCTGTAGGTTCACATCAACTGACAATCCATTATGGAGGGTTCGCCACATGAAAAGAGACACTTTAGGCGGGATCCTAGTGTCCCATATGTAGGAGAATATGGGGATAGCAGGGACGGGGGAGCGAGAAGATAGCCAGACCTGACGAATAGAAAACGGACCTCCGTTCCAATCGGATTGCCCTCCATGAGAATCAGAAAATAATTTGACCGCTTGCATATGCTTCCAAGTCTCACTGGCGAATGATGGAGATCCAGAGTAGCCATTAGAAGCTAGCCTCCGGTATTTGGCATGAAGGAACGACGCCCATAATGAGTCGTTAGTACCAAATCTGTACCACAACTTGCAAGCAAAAGCCAAGCAAATGTCCTTTGGATTTCGCAAGCCAAGACCGCCCTCAATCTTTGGACGACATACAGCGTCCCAAGATACCCAGTGATGGCGGTGATTGTCAACCTTCGATCCCCAGAAGAAGGAGGAAGCCAAGGATTGGAAAGACCGAAAAAAGGAGGACGTAGGGGTCATTGCGGCGAAGACATGAGTGCCCAAAGATCCTAAAACAGATTTGATTAGAACCAAACGACCAGCAAGAGATAGAAGAGACGCATTCCAACGGATGATCTTACCCCTTACTTTGTCCGTCAGAGGGTCGAAAAGAGCGTTAAGTTTCCTACCTCTGTAAAGAGCAATACCCAAATAAGGAAGAGGAAGGGATGCCTTCCTGAAGCCGGTAAAGGATGCGATCCAATAAACCCTAGAAGAGTCCATGTCCTTCGCATGGACGAAACAACTCTTGGAGGAGTTGACTAATTGGCCCGAGCACCTCTCGTAAAGGTGGATGAACCGAATGAACCGCCTAATAGAAGACCGATTGCCATTGGAGAAAATGACAATGTCGTCCGCAAAGGATAGGGAAGAGACGAGCGGACAACCGCTAGGGAGTCCAAAACGGTGAATTTGGCCAAACATCGTTAAGATGTGGATCCCTCGGATGAAAGCCTCAGCCACAATCACGAAAAGAGATGGAGATAGAGGATCACCTTGACGAAGGCCTCTACCCGCCTTGAAAAAACCATTAGCTGACCCGTTAATGAGAACAGAAAACCAGCAATTGGAAATGAGCCTCCACACCAAATCGATCAGTGTTTCAGGAAACCCGAGAGTACGGAGAACCTTGATTACGAAAAACCATGACATACGTTCATAGGCCTTTTCCATATCAAGTTTGAAAACAATATTTGAACCTCTGACTTTCCTGTCAATCTGGGAAATCAACTCCTGGGCTAACAGGACGTTGTCAGTGATCAGACGACCTTTTACAAAACCCGCCTGAGAAGATGAGATAATGCGATCCAGGCACGGAGCCAAGTGCTTGGCCAATACCTTTGAAATTACTTTGTTCGAGAAATTACAAAGGTTGATCGGGCGGAAATCCACGCAAACGCGAGGGGTATCACATTTGGGGATGAGGACCAAATTAGTGGAAGACCAACTAATGGGAAGAGAGGAGCCGAAAAAAATTTGTTGAATAGCCAGACAGAAGTCTGTTTGGACGATAGACCAAGCTCTCCGATAGAAGGATCCGTTGAAGCCATCCGGCCCGCTGGCACTATCCTTGCTAAGAGCAAAGACGCGGTCACGAATCTCATCCGACGAAGGCGGAATAGCTAAATCGGCACTTTCCTCCGTAGAGATTAGCCGAGGAATGAAAGAGAGGAGGTCCAAATCCGGGTCTGACATAGAAGGAGAACCCAAGTAGGACTGGAATTGAGACACAATGACCTCTCTAACTTCAGAAGGAGTTGAAGCAACTGAAAGATCCGATCTCAAAATTTCACGAATAGATAGCAAATTGGCTTTCTTACGAATGGATGAATGGAAAAATTTGGAATTCGAATCCCCTTCCACCACCCATTTGACCCGCGCCATTTGGCGAAGATAGGAGTTTTCGACACGAAGCTCCGAGGAAAAGGCCAGTTGGGCACAAGCCCAAATTTCCTTGTTTTCAGCCGAAGGAGTCTCGTCGTACACAGATTCGGCAACGATGAGAGCCTCTTCTGCTGCTCGAACACGGTCGAAAATATTCCTGAAAACTTGGATATTCCACGTCTTTAGGCAAGCCTTAAGCCGCTTCAATTTTAGAAAGAAAGCCCCCATAGGAGGAGCATCAATAGGAGCTATCCACGATTCCTCCACCACTTGCAGGAAAGAGTGGTGAGAACTCCACATACTAAGGAAGCGAAAAGAAGACGGCCCCGACAAAGAACGAGAAAAACAGCGCAAAACCAGAGGCGCATGATCAGAACAAGAGCGATGAAGATGAGAAGTAGAAAATGAGAATGGTAGATTAAACCATTCAGCAGACCCAAAAATTCTATCCAGCCGGGATAGAATCCGATTCGGCCCCTCCTGATTGTTGGACAACGTGTAAGCAGAACCAACGAATGGGATTTCGGTCAACCCGGAACAAACAATGAAAGAATTGAAGTCAGAAACCGATTGCCGATTGACGGCCAACCCCCCTAATTTTTCGGCCTGACTAGCAACAACATTGAAATCCCCACCCAACACAGAGTACACGAAACCCATGTCAGTGAGGGACAGAATGTCATCCCAGAGAGATAATCTCTCAATCCGATCACATTTGGCGTACACTGCCGAAAAAAGGAACGGGTGAGGAAAGAGAGAGGAGGAACACATAACAGAGAAAAGCTGGCAAGAATCGAAAACAGGACGAACAACACAGTCCTTGGACCAGAGAATCCAGATCTTACCCGAAACGTTAGCCAAAGCACCACCAAACCCAAGCGATAGCACCGCCTTGGTTACCTCTCCAGAGCCCAGGAATGGTTCTAAAAGAGCCACCAAGCAAATAGAGTTCTTTCAGACAATACGCTTAAGCCTAGCTGAAGAGGCTTCATTGCCGATACCACGAATGTTCCAGAAGAGAAAGTTCGACATGAATGCTGAATCAACGAAGAGAAATAAACCTAGACTAGAGGAGCCAACAATCCCAACTCAGGAGCTATACAGAGAGTGCTGAGCCGATCGATCGATCTGCTCTGTCGCCGCTATAGAGCGAGTACGGATAGTGCGAAGAATGGTCGGGGCTCCTCTCGATCTGCGTCTAGAGGGTCGAGACTGATGCGCAACGTCGATACGAGGCTCGGACTCCGCCGATGCCCGAATCGGCTTCAGAGAACCTGACCGCCTAGCTGAATATCTGGAAGGCGCCGAATTTTTAGTTTGACGAGCTAGGCGATCATTAATGATCGCAATCTCCTCTAAACTAAGCATCGGAATAGAGATCGATAAGGCACAAGAGGAAGTAGGGAGAGAACAAAGAGAAGAGCAACAAACTGATGGAGGATCTGGAGAAGCCAGATCAAACTGAGCAGATCTAAAGTATGTAGGGGAGCAGATAAGACGCATCCCTCGTTGCTGTAGGAACCTTACCCAAGCCGGACTATCACTAGTGAGACAGCCCTGCGAAGCAAGTGAGGTTCGCAATATGGTCCTTGCAGAGTGATCGCCCGATAGGTTCGATAAAAGCCGGCAATATTCCCGGCTGCCCGCATAGTGGACCGAGTAAGTGGTCACTATGCGACCAGGACTGGAATATCGCCCTAGCCAATCGATCCATCGAAGGAACAATCTCCGAAGAAACCACAGGAGGTCTGCCAGCAGATAAAGACGAATACATGCCACAAACGACACAGACCAGGCCTCGCTATGGCTCGGATCAAAAAACCAACTGAAAGACCCAAACTGTCCGCTCCAAATGGAGCATACAAAATCTAGAGGACCTGACACGCCACCAAACGACAACCGGGTAGCATAGTCAGGGAGCACACACCAAAATGTGTCATGGCTCAAAAACATGATACATAAACCATCAGACATAACCCAACAAGCCGCTGCAAAACCAACAACAACGACCAAGCTAGGTGGAAAATAAAAGAGACTCACCTGACAGGGCAAGTATCCACTAGCCTGCAGCAACAAAGCTAGGTGATTCCCCAGGCAATCACCCAGAAACTGCACTCCAGCAAAAGTAGGATAAAATCTAACAGAGCCACGCAAATCAACAACCGGATCAAAGCAACCCAAATCCACTTCGAACAGCCCAAACCGAGAAAAGCAAACCAACTGCACTGACATAGGCGAACAACCCAAAACAACTTGACTGGAAGAGGCGATGAAATCCCCTTCAGCCAAAAAGACAACCGATGAGACAGCAGAAGCATGCATTGTCGCTGTACGACGCTGCCTGCCGCCCCAACAACTAGCCAAAAGAGCAAGGAAACTCAGATCCTTATCGAGCATTCTCACACGTGAGTCGCAAACCGCCAGGGTAGTGTCAGGCCCGCAAGACACTCTTGATGGACTCGAAGAGGCGGTGAACTCCTCTTCAGTCACACCAGCACCCATAACACCAATACCACAATCCACCGACCCCACCATCAGAGGCACATCCCCCCGAGGCAACAACCCACTTGAGACAGAGAAGGATAGCAACGGTTTGAAATGGGGGATGAAATCCCTTTTCGAAACATTACCTATCCCACCAAAAGAACACGCATCCACCGACAAACCAGGAGCCATATCGAGGCGAAGATGAGACGACAAACGAGATTGAATACCATCTCCCGATACGGGCAGAAGCTCCATAAAACAATCATCGACCAAGATAAACCGAGATCTACAGAGATCCCTAAAATTAGCCAAACAATAAATCCTAACCTCGATCGAGCAAGCATCAGTAAAAATCACCGAGCAAGGCCCAGAGATCTCTGCCAATAAGGCAGCGCCAATAGCGGCGAAGGTAGGGCAATTTCGCACAAATGATCCAGAGAGGAAGAACTCTCCCTCATACGAGAGCGACAATGAAGCCATAAACCACTAGTAATAGAGAAGAAGGTCCTCAGATACAAGCTAAAATAGGGAATATAAAAATGTGACTTGTAGAAAGAATCTTCATTAAACACATTTGCTATATTTTTTTATACTTAAACATGTAATGTTATAGTACATTCCAAATTTCCACTATGGATTTTGACTTCGGTGTAGCATAGATGCATTCAGTAAATATGAAAGGTATGTAGTAATAAATTACCAGATATAGCAATACTCTTCTTTTAATGTTTTGAGACAATTATAGAAATAAATAACTGACCAAACCAGTTCATTTCGATCCGGCTTGTTACCAAATATGTGATATGGAGGACAATTGAGGTATATATGTGCATGTGTACAAGTAATTGATCACCATATCTTCATTGTATCCTATGTCAGTACTATTTTAACTTTCATTTATAACTTTAAATGAAAATTAGAATAGTGATGTTATAATGTATTTCTTTAAATAAAAGACAAAGAATACAACAAACATTTAAAACCAATGGTAATTAGCTCTTGTCAATTTAACCGTAACAGTAAATTAACCAAATGAACTCACATTAAATTAACCATAAAACCATCACTATTTAGCTTTTTCAGCCCAATGAACTGACATTAATCAACCTAGCTTGTAAGACATGAGTGAATAATTTACTATCACCTTTGTACAGACTAACAAATCTTTGTATGAAACAAGAATAATTATGACATAAACAAGGAAAAACTCAATATATGAACATATGTAGTAAGTATTTCAATACTATGGTAATGATATATACATAAATACGTTTGAGGTCATAATAACATGATTAATTAATTAACAGCAAATCAAGAAGTCTACCTTTAAACATAGAAAACGAACGATGTAGAAAATTTCACATGTCCATGCATCTGGGAGAAAAATATTATTGTCACATTTTGCACTACCTCAAAAAAATAAAAAGTAAATACAGTGTAACAATTTTGGTTCTAATAATCAATTCTATACAGCTTATAATGTTATAGACTGGCAAAAAGGAGATTATTTTCCATTCAAATTCCACTGTTCATCTACATACAAACCTAAGGTAAAAAAACATTGATGCTATGATACCAAACTAAATGATAAAGGAACCAGTTATTCTTCTACATACAAACGTTGATTTTACCCTTCCATAGAAAATATTACCTAACTATGATAGGTTTTCTATTATCCTATACATATATTCAGACCTGAGCAGAGAAATCTTATACAAGGGTACAAGATAATAAATATTATAATAGAAAATATTTTAGGGACACATTCACTCATTTCGATATACTACAATTTTGATGTAAAAAATTTCGATGTAAATTATATACTGTTATTCCAGTTAGGGTGGGACTACACTATGAATTTATTGCATATTTAATTAAATACCACTACGAATTTGGTTTCTTACAAAGAGGAAAAGGCAATTCACATTCTCTGTTGTAAATTATATAAAGTTAGTAGAAATGTCTTTGTTTTACTTCAATTTTGTCAAATGATTGTTAATGAAGAAGTCAATATTTGTGTGTGAATGCACATACTCTTGTTGAATAAACTATTAGAGTGTATAATGTCTTGTTTAAACTAATGACAACCAAGAAGCAACCATGCATGAAATTGCATAATACATATATACTACTATGCTATTTAATGATTCATACTCACTTGGACCGCGTACACTCAAGAGATAAGGCCAGTGGCAACTACAGTTATTCATTGAAGGACTTTAATATATAGTTATATACATACATTGTTTTAGGCAAGAAAGAAAATTATAATCCTGCTAATAGAGCTAATTAACATGAGAAGATCTTGTGAAAGTGTAACACTCTGCATTTTTAGATAATTAAATAACCAAAATAATTATAAATAGTGAAAATGAGCATTTTTGGAATTGTTAGAATATGGCCTCGAAACTTATAACATTGTGTTCGTAGCGATTTTTTGATTAATTTACATATATAATATGCTTTGAACGGACTTTGTATGAAAAAGTTATTGACGTTCGATGTTCTGTATCGAAAAATAATTATACGTGTAAATGTGCATAAATATTTTTTTAATAAATATACGCGTGTATAAATTCCAGAAATAACACGCGTTTGAATTACAAAATAGATGCGCGTCATAAAGGAAATTAATTGACATCAGCAATTAGAGGTAATTGATTAACATTAGTAGGCAATGTTAATCAAATCAGCAATTAAGGAAAATTAATTTACATTAATTAGCAACGTTTGAATTTCAAAATAAACATGTGTTATAAATGGAATTAAATTTGCAATTGATGGAAATTAATTAGAATGAATAGGCAACGGTTAAAAGCTAACGTTTAATAATTTTATTTTTGTGCGATTTGGAGCATCGTTTTCTGAATCCAACGACTCGCAGTGAGCCTGTGATGTGGTTGCACAAGATTGAATCCAAAATCTGACAGTTTGAGATCCCCAAGCTACACTATAAATAGAACCTTAGGCCTAGCTATTTTCTCACGATCGAATTTTCTCCCAATAGGGTTCATTGCCTGATGCTGAACCCTTAATAGAAAATATTTCTAGGGAGAAGATCTTCTTAATAAAAATATTAGATGTCTAAGACAGGGATCCATGAAGGTCATGGAGCAAAGTTAAGGACGACAAGTGAGTGGATTTAAATTATATATCTTTTACATTTATGATATATTATCATTAGATTCCCATTAAATATTTTAGTTCAACGTTTATTTCAGTAATTTGTTCTACTAATTAGTTATGTTGAAACTGTAAATTTTATAAGAGAACATATATTTAATTATTATTTATATGGAAAAGAAAGGAAGAAATCCAATTACATATGAATAATATTAGGCTTAACAGTTATAGAGAAATGCTTAAGCCTAAAAGCAAGAAATTTACAGTAAATTATGCTAAAACGGGAGAAATAAATTAAAATGGGGAAAATCTAATAACTTGGTTTGGAAGTTAGTGATAGATTAGTTCGTTGGTTTAGAAAAGAGAATACTTTTCATTAATATTTCAAAAATAACGATAAACGTAATTGCAAGAATATAAAGAAAGTAAAAAGGAATTAGTGTAAAATAGAGACATTTCTGTGTTTTGCATTACCCAATAGTTGAAGAAACAATATAAGAAATATCTTGCAATTTCGAGTTATTGTTTATAGCCTTATTTAGTACTAAAATATGGAAATGGATTTTTAGCATAGTTTTTGTAACCAACCAAATTGAATAGAACTACTTCCTAGAATGAAAGAGAATAAAGTGAAAAGTTATAGAAATTAAAGAAGAAATCAAGTTAATTATTTGACAAGACTAGAAACAATAAACAGAAATGTGCCTAGATGTTCATTTACTGCGCAGATAGTAGAATAAAAGCAAAGTAGTTATTATAATAAGTAAATTTGTGACAGTCGAACGTAGTCCTAAGCCAAGATTGTCATATAATATAAGCGAACTAAAGAGAATTCAATATCATAATAAAAGAAGACAGACTAGAACAGAAAAGAGACACTTGCAATTATATTTATAACATGTAGATTGTAAAAGAATATAGAAGTAACAGTTGCAAGTATAATTGTAACATAGGTTATAATTAGAAATAATGAAAAAGGCTTTTAAAACTTACACTAAGTTAATAAGAAAACATAGAAGAAAAGAAAATATATAAGAAAGGCCCATGCCAACAGCATTCCCTTTCAGTCAGTAACTGATAGTCTCACAATAGTTAGGTGAGGTTGGGACATGCTTATGCTGATTAGGGTAAACAAGTAGCCAACAGAATTAGAAAAGTAAAGTAAACTATATTAAAAGATTAGGTGTAGGGTCTAATAAAATGATAAGATGCATTTGGAGCAGTCCAAAGGATGAAGAGCCTAACAAAGCAGTTCATCACATTTTAGCACAAAAATAGCATGTCCAACTTAGTTAATTTGGACTAGAAGGAAGTATAAGACTCCAACGGGATGCGAGGGTACTCTAGGATAGTCCTCTAGGGTAGGCCTAACGAAGCTGCACCCTCGGAGGCAGGTTCGTAGGTGTTCCATCAAGAGAGCATGGCATGAATGCTTTTGCATTGCAGGCCTAACGAAGCGGACCTTTGTAGGCAGTCAACAGGTCGATGAGTGGAGTAGGATATTCGTATGACATCGTACTCTGACTTGTGAGTAGGTTTTAGTGGGCCGGACCCAAATGGATAGTCGCATGCGGAGATCAAGCCATCATAACCAAAAGCGAGTTCGGGAAGGACTAGAGTTAAACCAACAGGCCAATGATTCTTTCACTATCGAGACATTGGATAAGGGGCACGGCCAATTCGATGTTTAGATTTTTTGTAGTAGGGCACAACCACTTAGCTCTTTAGAGGTCTTTTGATTAGTTGAGGGGTGGCTGTGTGGGGCCATAGCCATGATGAGAAAAGAGACAGACCATCTAGAATATCTGTATTGTAGGCCTAATGAAGCTTTCCTTTACAGATATAGAAAATCCTCGATCGAGTTTCGTAAAAGGTAGACCTTGTTGGCGGGATTCAGGGAGTAGACCGAACGATTACGTATATTCCTCAAGGTACGCACTGGGTGGTATATTGTGGATGTTCGGGCATTAGTAAATGTTGAATCACTAGTTTTGATTCATGACAAAGCAAGTTAGAAGAAAAAGAGAATTCAAGACAAAAAGAAAACGAACTATGGCTATATCATCAAAGACTTTTAATCTATGCTTTCACTGTCTGGTATGTATAATTGAGTCTTAGAAATATGTTAAAATCTATCCTAAAGTAGTCCGCACTTCATATTTCACAAAAACATTCAAAACAGAAAGCACACTATGTAAAATGTAACAGCCAGTCGACTGACCGTAACCATCCAGTCGACTGACTGTGTATATATACATATGCATTGTTTATTTTTTAAATATTCTGCATAGTCAGTCGACTGAGCATAAACGACCAGTCGACTGACCCGAGACCAACTGCCATATTTTCGAAAAGACATCTTCTTCTCTGAAAGGATGCAACTCTTCTCTGAACGGAAATAGGTGCTGCTCTTCGTCAGAACCCTTTACCAATGGCAGTAACTCTTCAACTATTATATATAGATACTCCCAAACACTTCACAATCACCGATTTTAATTCTAACTCTCTAATACTCTTCTTGTGCTTTAATATTTGCATTCAAACAGCGAACATACGTTTTTACTGCTTTGAATCTACAAATGACTTTCATAATCTTCGATTCTTAGCATTACCTTCTCTTCATGTCTTCACATACACTTCGTATACTTGAGAATTTGATTATAGGAGGTTTGTACTATCAGTGAAAAATTAGTGTTATCAAGAACACACAATGTCAGATATTATTTTGTATTAGAAAAGTCCTCTTCTCCTGTTGAGGCAAAAATCCAGTTCAATTGCTCAGGTGTCTGTTCTGCTGCTCAGACTGTATATACCTGTTCCTCCGGATTAAGTGAGGGTTATTGTAGTTGGAATTCCAGAAGGAGTTTGGGACAGGACGTAGAACGGGAAGTTCGAAGCAGTATAAAAATTCCTGGTGTGCTTATTTTATTTTACTTATTTCCATTTACTTTGCTATTATCATCTGTTTTCACATTTAGATTTAAGCATATTCCATATTACACGATCCTACACACTTTCAGTATAGGCTACTACGGACGTAATATTACATTTTCATAGTAGACGACGAAACATCTGTATTGTAGGCCTAATGAAGCTGTCCTTTATAGATGTAGTTGCAGAACGCTCTAGGAGCAAGATGATGGAGTCCTTTTCGAGGAGGATACGGAAGGTACTAAGTGTAGTACCTAGGATCGATGCGGTCATTAGGCATATAGCAACATATATATTATTTATTCGATTTTAATCTAATAGGGAATAGATGGGTACGATTCACGCATAGAGGCGAGAGTATTATAAACCCAATAAACCTAATATAATAGAAAATGGAAATAAAACAATATATGTAAAATTAAGCTTAGAAGCTTATAATTTGTCCAATCAAGAGAACTTTAGTTCTGATCCTCTCCTTATAACATCCCAAAGGTTAGGTAGATGGCATAGACTTTCCAGCTTCAGACACTTGTTTTGAAAGTGTTATTATCTTGGTGAGTATTTACTTACTATTATATTTTAGTCAGTTCCGCTATGAGATATTTATTTGAGCTCTGATATATATCTGTCTTTTCCTATTTGCAGGATACTAGATACCCAACTTAGGCTTCATTGGGCTTGGATTTTAGCATTTTTACGAAAAATCCAGACCCACTGGAATTCGGGTTGTTATTGGTATCGGAACCTAGGTTTAGGGTTCCTAGGTAGATAGTGCGTGAACTTATTTGTATTTTGGAATAAAATATAAATATATAATGTAATAAAATCGAAATAGTCCCCAATTGTAGATTTTATCATATGGAAAGTTTTTAGAAGTATATTTGTGCATAGTTTGCCAGTTGGATTTGGGATGACCCAAGGATGTTGAGCCCTATGTTATTGCTGATTTATTGTGTACAATAAGTTATGTTTTGAGAGGAGATTGGTATCCATATGTTATAGGAAGTGGGAAATTTCCCTAGGGATAGTATTTTCATTTTGGAAGAAATAAGAGATTTTAGTAAGAAAATGAGATTTTCAAGGTTTAGGAAGGGTATTCCTAGGGTAGTAAGAAAAAAAATCCACTTTATGTCTAGCCCAACAAAATCAAACTTTTGGAATTAAAAAGTTGAAAAATATAATTGTTAATATGTTTGAGGAAGTAATATTGGGTTTTTGAAAATAATGGTATGAAATTTAAATTGGTTTTTATATGATGTAAATTTGGTAAAAGTGAGATTCTTTTTGTAGAATTATAGAACATGTATAGCTTGCTAGTTTCCTTATAGGTAAACAAAGATTTTAAATATAAAAACATAGTGTGTTAAGTATCAAGAACGTAGGTTACAACATTTATTGTTGTAATAGATGTTTCCGTGAAAAACAAAGGATGCATAGACTATGACATTATTGTTATAGTAGGTGACTCCCAATGGGAATGTTTTTACATAACATGTGAGACTTATTAATATTTATTTTAATTGAATCCATATACTAGTATATTTTTAGGTTGTAGTAGCGGTATTTTACACAACATCTCTTTTGACCCAAATAAAACCGTGTTTTAAAGATAATTTCTAAGTATTGAAATAAAGTGGTTTGTAAGTACACTTATTATTTAAATAAGTATATGAAAATGTTTTCTAGTTATTGAGATATTAAAAAATGTTTTGAAAATGAATTCTTTTGAAGGAAAATGATGTAAGTTAAATATTAGAAAATTAATAACATTCATAGGAAATGTATGTTATAAGTGAATATAGGTTAAACATACTTTAATCTATTGGAATGAAATGAATAATGATATAATTTTCTATGAAACCAAAACACAAATAAATATGTTTTATGCAAGTTATAAGGAATACGTGAAAGAGATGTACAAGGTATGGAAAAAACATATTTTGTATAGCCTATTTTGATAAAATATAAAATAAGTTCATTGTAATTTTACATAAACATGAAATCCACTTTTAAAGGATTTATAGAAGGTTTTAGCGTTAATAGTTACTCATAAGAGAAAGTAGCTCCAATACATTATGGCATAATGCCATTAGGTGTAATAAGAAGTGTAATAATTAGGGACAGTGCTAGTTAGAAGGGATATTATAGAGAGCCTTAGTAAGAAAGCTAAGCAATTGAAATTTCATATTTTTCCATTGACTGTGCGCATTGGTTGCTTATCTTTGTAGAAAGTCCCCATTTGTAGTAAGTTAGGAGCTCCTCTAAGGTTAGGTAATTGGAAGGTAGGAAAGTTAAGAGATTTTTGATAAAATAATTATTCTTATCTACTCTAGTGTTAGTAAATTTGAAAATTTATGAAAAGAAGAGGTTTTGAAAACATGCGAGGACAATTATGGAAGTCAAGAAAAAAGGAAAAAATGTTTTAAGGATAAGCAAGGCATGTTTTAATGAAAAATGGTTTGGTGAAAAGTAAATAAGTTTTTGGAAGAGAAAAACTTGGTAAACAGTTAAATTTAAAAATCTAATTTTTTTTATGTAAAGCTGTATAGGTCTTTAAAAGAAAAAGAGGAATAAGTTTTGAACTTAGAATTTGCAAGTTTTCCCTTCTAGGTTTGGGAATAATTTAAATTCAAAGAGCTATAAGATGCAAGTCAAGAAAGATAAAATGTTAAGTAGCCAGGTACCTTTAAATTTAATAGAAACTTCAAAATAACACTTTTAAAGGCAAAAATTTTGGGATTTGATGTTTCAAAAATTTAGAAGCTTTAATTTTTGAAATTATATGATAAATACCAAACCAAAATTTTAAATATGGAGTAGATAGGAATCATTTCCTAGGTGTGACGGGAAAAGTGTAAGGCTATGTAGGAGATAACAGCGATTACTTTTAGTAGTAATAATAGAAGTTCCCGTAAAGTGTATAGGACAACAGTGAGAACCTAAGAATGTTGCTTCATGTGTGTAGACTATAGAATAATAGTGAAGTGATATTAGTAAGATAGTAAGACACATGTGGTTAGGGTAGGTAGAACTTAGTTGGGGAAACTGGAAGGTAAAGGTAAAGAGAAAATTTCTCCAAGCTTAATGGCATTTTTAGATAGAGACTGCATAGATTGAAATCCTTATTCATTGCAGTAAATGAGACTTTGTTATTCCATTTTGAGTATGGAAGAGATGAATAGATCTTATTCATCGTGAGTAATACAGCGTAAGTTAGTAACGAGTAATAGGCGGTAGGAGGAGCATATGGGTTACTTGGATTTCTAGAGTAGGACCTTTCTGTGTCAGAGTGGACATGGTTCTAGGCCTCCTAGCCCAAGATGATAGTTGTGTTTAGCTGTTATATTTACCTATCTAGTATCACTTTGTAGTTGAACTTGTTTTCTCTTTTAGGATGTTATTGTACTCCTATGTAAGCATTTAGTCCCTATTGTAGTAAATATGTAAGGATTAGTATGGTGATTTTTCTATTTGTTTTTTTGTGATATTCACAAGAAGTGAATAAGAACATAGGACGTAAATAATAAAAGAAAAGTAAAAGCCAAAAATAGTAACTAAGAGGAAAACAACAAATTTAAAGAAAGGGATAGAAACGTTAATAGAAAATTTTGAAAAGAAAAATTTACTTATGTGAACTATGCTTGGGAAAGCAAATAGAGATTTTATATAATAGTGGCACATGTTCCAAGTGCAAAAAAAGAGGCGCGCAAAAGTAAAATGGAAAATGTGAGGTTTCTGTTTTCTACCTTCTTTCTGACATAAGAAATCGAGTTCAAAATATTAGATTTTTTTTGAAATTCAAATATTAAAAGTTGTGTGGTAGGATTTGGATGTAAAATTCGTTGAACTACGCCCCTATTCGGTAGGAGTGTGAGAAAAATTGGATGAAAAAGGTTTTGAGTTTTCAAAAGATTGCATTCATATAAAAATTGCAAGTATATTTAGGATCGGTGCATCATATTTTAAAAAGGAGTTTTTAAAAAAGAAAAACATTGATAAAGGAGGTACCTCTTAGAAAGTCATGTACATGCATATTTTTATGTTGAATTACACTTTGCACAAGGACATGGATAGTCGCAAAATTGGATGTACACAAAATGGATGTGATTGATGTGGAGAATATATATAGTTTTACCCTTATCGAATTTCGGGTACGAAATTTCCTAAAGGGTTGGGAAATGCAACACCCCGCATTTTTAGATAATTAAATAACTAAAATAATTATAAATGGTGAAAATGAGATTTTTTGGAATTTTTAGAATATGTCCTTGAAACTTATACCATTGTGTTCATGGCGATTTTCTAATTAATTTACATAGATAATATGCCTCGAACGGACTTCGTATGAAAAAGTTATTGATGTTCAATGTTCCGTATCGAAAAATAATTATACATGTAAATGTGCATAAATATATATTTTATAAATATATGCGCGTATAAATTCCAAACATAACGCGCGTTTGAATTACAAAATAGATGCGCATCATAAAGGAATTAATTGACATCAGCAATTAGAGGTAATTAATTAACATCAGTAGCCAATGTTAATCAAATCAGCAATTAAGGGAAATTAATTTACGTTAATTAGCCACTTTTGAATTTCAGAATAAACATGTGTTATAAAGGGAATTATATTTGCAATTGACGGAAATTAATTAAAATGAATAGGCAATGGTTGAAAGTTAACATTTAACAATTTGATTTTTGCGCGATCTGGAGTGTCGTTTTCTGAATCCAACGACCCGCAGCGAGCCTGTGACGTGGTTGCACCAGATTCAATCCAAAAATATGACGGTTTGAGATCCCCAAGCTGCACTATAAATAGAACCATAGGCCTAAGTATATTCTCACAATCAGATTTTCTCCCAATTGGGTTCATTGCTTGAGACTGAACCCTAAATAGAAAATATTTCCGAGGAGAAGATTTTCTTAATAAAAATATTAGACGCCTTAGAAGGAGATCCAGCAAGGCCATGGAGCAAAGCTAAGGAAGATAGGTGAGTGGATTTGAATTATATATCTTTTACGTTATATGATATATTCTCGTTAGATTCCCGTTAAATATTTTAATTCAGCATTTATTTCAGTGATTAGTTCCGCTAATTAGTTATGTTGAAACTATAAATTTTATAAGAGAACTTATATTTAATTATTATTTATATGGAAAAGAAAGGAAGAAATCCAATTAAATATGAATAATATTAGGCCTTAGCAGTTATGGAGAAAGGCTTAAGCCTAAAAGCACGAAATTTACAGTAAATTATGCTAAAATGGGAGAAATAAATAAAAAGTGGGAAAATCTAATAACTTGATTTGGAAGTTAGTGATAGATTAGTTGGTTGGTTTAGAAAAAAGAATACATTTTCATAATTTAATATTGCAAAAATAACGATAAACGTAATTGCAAGAATAAAAAGAAAGAAAAGGGGAATTAGTGTAAAATAGAGACATTTCTGTATTTTGCATTACCCAATAGTCAAAGAAACAATAAAAGAAATATCTTGCAATTTTGAGTTATTATTTATAGCATTATTTAGTATCAAAATAAGGAAATGGATTTTTAGCACAGTTATTGTAACCAACCAAATAGAATAGAACTACTTCCTAAAATAAAAGAGAATAAAGTGAAGAATATTTAAAGAATATAAAGAAGAATTCAAGTTAATTATTTGATAAGACTAAAAACAATCAACAGAAATGTGCCTAGATCTGCATTTACTTAATAGATAGTAGAATGAAAGCGAAGTAGTTATTATGATAAGCAAATTTGTGACATTCGGACGTAGCCCCAAGCCAAGGTTGTCATATAATATAAGAGAACTAAAGAAAATTTAATATCATAATAAAAGAAGACAGACTAGAATAGAAAAGAGACACTAGCAATTATATTTATAACATGTAGATTATAAAAGAATATAGAAGTAACAATTGCAAGTATAATTATAACATACGTTATAATTAGAGATAACAGAAAAAGCTTATTTTAAAACTTACACTAAATTAATAAGCAAACATAGAAGAAAGGCCCATACCAACAACATTACATTTCAGTCAGGAACTGATGATCTCACAATTGTTAGGTAAGGCTGGGACACGCTTATGTTGATTAGGGTAAATAAATAGCCAACATAATTAGAAAAATAAACTAAACGCATAATAAAAGATTAGGCGTAGTGTCTAATAAAATGGTAAGATGTGTTTGAAGCAGCCTAAAGGATGAAGAGCTTAACAAAGCAGTACATCATAGAATTTTAGCACAGAAATAGCATGTCTAACTTAGTTAATTTAGGCTAGAAGGAAGTATGAGACTTCAACAGGACATGAGGGTACTCTAAGATGGCCCTCTGGGGTAGGCCTAACGAAGCTGCATCCTCGGAGGCAGGTCTGTAGGTGTTCCATCAAGAGACACCGTACTCTAAGAGGACCTTTGTAGGAAGTCAAAAGGTTGATGAATGGAGTAGGATATTCGTATGACACCGTACTCTGACTTGTGAATAGGTTTTAGCAGCCAAGACCCAAAAGGTTAGTCGCATGTGGAGATCAAGCTATCATCAACCAAGAGCGAGTTCGGGAAAGACTAGAGTTAAACCAACAGGCTAATGATTCTTTCACTATCGATACAATGGATGAGGAGCGCATCCAATTGGATGTTTAGATCTTTTGCGGTAGGGAACAACCACTTAGCTCTTTAAAGGTCTTTGGATTAGTTGAAGGGTGGCTGCATGGGGCTATAGCCACAATGAGAAAAGAGACAGACCAAGTAGAATATTTGTATTGTTGGCATAATGAAGCTGTCATTTGCAGATTTAGAAAATCCCCGACCGAGTTCCATACAAGGTAGACCTTGTTGGCGAGATTCAGGGAGTAGGCAGAACGATTACATATATTCCTCAAGGTACGCACTGGGTTGTATATTATGGATAATAGAGCATTAGTATAGGCTAGTGCAGACACAGTTTTATGTTTTTATAATAGATGATGGAACATCTGTATTGTAGGCCTCACGAAGCTGTTCTTTACAAATGTAGTTGCAGAACGCTCTAGGAGCAAGATGATGGAGTCCTTTTCGAGCAGGATACAGAAGGTACTATGGGTAGTGCCTAGAACTGCTGTTGTCATTGGGCATATAGCTACATATGTATTAGTTATTAAGTTTTAATCTACTAGGGAGTAGAAAGGTACGATTCACTATAGAGGCAAGAGTATTATAAACCCAATAAACCAAATATAACATAAGGAAATAAAATAGTATATGTAGAATTAAGCTTAGAAGTACATAATTTGTTCATTCACCAGAACTTTAGTTCTAGCCCCTCCTCATAACATCCCACAGGTTAGATAGATGGCAGAGACTTTCCAGCTTTGAGACACTTATTTAGAAAGTGTTATTATCTTGGTGAGTATTTATTTACTATTATATTTTAGTTAGTTCCGCTATGAGATATTTATTTGAGATATGATATATTTGTGTTTGCCTATTTGCAGGATACAAGATACCCAACTCAGGCTTCAGTGGGCTTGGATTTTAGCATTTTTACGCAGAATCTGGACCCACTGGAATTAGGGTTGTTACAGCAAGTTTAAGAAGTGAAGACATGCCTGATTACTAGCTAAAAAATGGTGAAGAAGGAAAGATAAAATTAAACATTGAGAAAATCATTGGCTTAATATTTGCATTAAAATACTCGGGCTGTGAAATAGTTTCTACTACTTCAATGATGGTTGTTAAGTATCTCTACAGCCATCCAAAATCAATAGAGAAATTCTGCTATATATATATATATATATTTCTTTAATGAATGGATAACAAGTATAATATTATTTAAAATTATTTTATTGCATACAAGAAGAACATTTGGACATCAGAAAAGGAAAGTTGCCTGACGATGGACTTGGTTGTATTAACTACAAGCCTATGAAATTCACTCGAGTAGTAAGCACCTAATACATCCAAATACAATTGTACCTATTTGACCACTACTTATTTTAAATATCCTTAAATTTATTATCTAGTTAGTTGTATCTTTATCCATATGAATAGTTCCTTTCCACAATGATTAGTATCTAATCCAAAGTCAGCAAATTTATTGATAATAATACATATCCAAGCAGTTTAATTTGAAGGACTCATACCAGGTTCTCTAAACCACTTAAAGCAATAATAACATGATCCCTAAATATAAAATTTCTAGTTGAAAATTATCAGGGAATAAATTCTAACTTGAGAAATTTTGAAATTTCACAAAATTTTAGGCTTGGATTAAAGGGTCTTTTTTAAGAAAAAGATGCAAGTATTCCTCTATAGCAGTTGTAATGACCAAAATTTTCGACCCTCGAAAATCGGCACTAGTACATCCTTGTGCTGCAAATCAAAGTGCCGAAAAGATCAATTGTTAGGGGAAAAAGAAAATAAAGATAGAACAGTATCAAACACGAATGGAATAACATATATTATTTCAACAATAATCTTTAGGGCAGAAAAAATTGAATATAATAACAGAGCCTAACCTGGATTCATCTTGGACAGTTATAACCCTCTATCCTTAAATTGCTGAAAAATAAAAACAAATGCAATAGATACAATGAATAATATAATATGTGCATATGTAGATAAAGTTCTCCCGCTCTCCTTTGGAAACTCCAAGTGTCTTCAGCTAAACCTAAAACTACTCAGAACTGACTCGAGTATTAAAAGTACCCGGATCAGGCTTGATAAACCAGCGTTAGATACTAATTTTTCTTTTCTGATGTCAATCAAAATGTTTGAAAAGAAGGGTATTTCATAAAACCGTTCCCATACATAAATACAGATGGGTTTTTACCTTATGATAACTAAAATAATTTATACGGAAGATCACTTTGATATTATTATTAATGACATTAGTTTGAAAACACTTTGAAATAAATATATATACAAAGAAAGTATCAATACCCGGACTAGGTCTATGGTAATATATTCGGACAAGGTCAACAGAACATACCAGACGGAATATATGATAGCAAAGGGGCAGCTAAAATGTTTGCAAAGCAATACAGCTATTTTAGTACTACAATCAATCTCGTAAAGCTCGTATTAGGATTAGATTTCCAACATGATAGGGAACTAGTGACCATTCAGACCCAAAAACGCACATATAACAATACTAGTTCACTCCAATGGCTTTACACGATCTCCGTCAGCCTCCGAATTATGTTGCTATACTAATATGGAACAGAGTATTACTCGATGGCTTTACACGATCTTCATAAGCCTTCATACTTGTCTATTTCATCATCTTATGGCAACAGATGCATTTCATTCCATATAACTAATATACCCCAAATATGTCATACAGACCATATAGTATCATGTATCGTTCCTGGGATGTAAGGCTCGTAAGGTTACGCTTCACAAAGCCACGCTTTGATCATAACAAGTTTCACTACGAAGTCCACATTGCCATTCCTTCGATCACTATTGACTTCATGAACATACAACCTCTGAGTCATACGTTTTAAATAAGGGTGTAAGCTAAGAGAAGTTTCCTTTGTTGCTACTAAACAGATGTTCGTTTGTAAAAGTCAACGGTGTGATCTTAGAAATGCAATGTTAGACATTTGTCTATACAAGTTCGTTCTAGGACTGAACGAAACTGAAGGCACTCCTCCTACCATATCGTTTTTTTGGAATCACCGCTAGAACCTGTAGTGAGTAGTCCTTGCATTACGATGATTTCAAAATACGATAGGACCATTGCTAAAATAAATATCTCTTTATTAGGAGCGACCCAAAGAATGTCAATAAGCATCCCTTCCACTATGAATTCGGTCTTCATACAACGAAGATTTCAAAATGCAGACACCACTGCCATATAAATATAATATGGGGTAAACCCGTGGGACTCATGACAGTACCGCTACATTCTAAGGAACCCCAGTCTTCAATAATTATCATCTTCAATATGTCTTCTGTAACATCCCGCCTTTTTGGAAGCTTTAAGTAGACACACGTGCCAACTCAAACCATACAAAAGAGCAGATTGTTATTGGGGTGAATAAAAAAAGATAGAGAGGAAAGAAAACAAAACATAATCTCGTAGCAGAATGACAAAATATAATAATCAAATAACAGTTTATGAAACTGTTTGTAAAACATTTGATTATACTAATACAATACAGAATCAAAGTTACCTATAACAGAGACGAATGACAATACAGCAGAATAGTATGAATGTAGTGGAATAATATAATAAATAATAGTAGTACAATCTTCATCTTCGTCCACCAGAAATAAGGTCTTCAAATCCTGAAATGCTCAAGCTGACCCGAGCAAATTGAAAAGACAAAACACTCGAGTCAAAACTAAAAGATCTTATGTAAGTTAAATCAATGGAAATAAATATGAGTGGAATGGCGTCGGAGATGTTTACGTGTTTTACATCTCTTATCCAGTGTCTAACGTGACTGCAATAACTTAAGAGAAGTTCGGGATTCACATCTCCTAAGGATCCGTTAAACTATCTACTATGTAGTACAATACGCTATTATGATATGTCTATAGTAAAGCAAACTATTAAAATAGCATTAAGGTGTTACCCATTTCCCCCTTAACACATTTTATAATGCCAATAGTCTATACAGTACCGTAACTCCTAGTAAACTGGAGCCGCCAGAGGATACCCCATATGTACGACATAAAACAAACTCGTAGAAGGCGCGCTAGGGTAGGTGACATGGCACAACTAGGCAATGCTAGGGTAGATATACCAATTACACTTCCGGACTGTTGGTAACGCATAGCCGTAACTACCGCCCAACTCGAAACACACTCCCGAGTAAAAATCAAAGGGTGGCTACCGAATAAATCAAAAGTCAGAATATAGTATCAATGGAGTGTTCTCGATCAGTGGAATGACCTCACTTAACCCGTCAATTGCTCCTGTTTTAGCCACCTTATGCCAACTCACGCGAGTCAGGTCCATGTAAATATACCTTTAGGATCGTCTCCACCATCGTACTTCATTCTTGAATCTCCACCACGTACATAATTGTCAAAGTGGTTTTCGGTATTGGCAGAGAGTAGACAACATCCGATCCCGGTCTCTTTGACAACCAATCGCTTATTACACACGGGTGGTTCTTTTACATTTCCAAAATTGTTCATAATTGATATCAAAATATCATATTCAATTCAAACCGTATCACTTTCGAAATCATTACTTACTATCTAAATCATGTTCACCTTTGAAATTATATCACATTTGAAATCATAGTTCGATAAATTTATTTCCTTTCAAAGTCAAATTCACGGTTTATATCGAAATATCGTATTCTCAAAATTTTATCACTTTCAAATCATATCGTTTCCAAAATCATAATTTCTTCCAAAAATCATATTTCCAAAACAGGTTAAGTCCTTGCTTCAAAATCATCATTTCAATTTATTATAACATTCAAAATTCCAACTTAGGTTATAACATCATTTAGCCTTATTCTCTTTTAAACCAATGAATTAAATTCAAACAGTTCCACTTTACTTGGTTTAGAAATTTAAAAATTAGTTTTAAATAGTGATAAATAGTTAAAATGCTCTGGAATAGTTTAATTATAGGTAAAATATTTTTAAATTGATTTAAGATGGTTAAATAGATTTATATAGATTAAATATAATTAAAATAGATTAAATAACCTTTAAAATATATTAATTGTGTTTAAAATAAATTAAAATGGTTTATTTAGTTTAAAATAAGTTGAATTGGTTTAAAATAGATAAAAATAATTTACATAGTTAATATTGGTTAAATAGTTTAATAAATTTGAAAATCTTAATTATTGGAAACTTTAAATAATATATCTTTAAAATAGTTTATATTAAAATATGAGTTTGAAATTAATATCAAATTAAACTATTCATTTCATTTCAACATATTTGGACCATTTCAAATTTCTAAATTGACAAACCAAATTTCAATAACTATCGAATTTCATACCGTTATATCCATGTTTAAAATATCAATACGAATGGTAAATAAAATGTAATTGGAACAATGGCGGCCTTAGAGTCTGCGACCTGGTGATTTGCGGCTCTCCCCTTCCGCTCCGTGTTTCTTCTTTCTTCAGCGCTTTTCTCCTCTAAATGTCCTCATCTCCTCCATTTTTCCTTCTCTCTCCCTACTCTACTCGCTCTGGTCGTCGCTTTAAGCATTTGGCTGCTGCTGCCCCTTTACGTAATTCGACTATGCTGTCCCTCAGTGATTTTCCGCCTCTTCCTTCTAGTATTCGATCCTCCTCTGGTCCAGTTGTCTTGGATGCTGACTGTGTCGCCTCTGGTACTGGGGATGATAGTTGCCATTCGCCATCATCTGGTTTGTTCCAACCATCTCCTGCTGTGAATGTTTTTTCGCAGGTGAATTCATTTTGTGACTTGGGGACGCTTGAGACATCTGCTGCTCATGGTGTTGTGGGGTTACGTTGTTTGACTGGAGATAGAGTGGAATTAGTCTCGGCAGTTGGTTCTGGGCAATGCACTGTTAATGCTTGTGATGTTGCATCTATGGATAATGGCCCTCATGTTAGTGATAATAGTCTTAAAGCTTCTAAGGTTGATGTATTTCCTTCTCTGCCTACTGCTATCGCTATTCCTAGTCCATCTGATCCTCCCCCTTCCTGTCAAAAACCATGGTCATCTCTCTTTAAGTCTCTGCCTCGAAATGCCGGTGACTACATTCCAATCGATTTTGATATTGTTGAAGTGGACGGAGTGAAGATCCCTCCTCCTTTGGTTTTGCAAGCCGGTGTTGAGTTTTGGTCTGATTATTTGGTTGGCTTCTTTCTTGAGCCAAGTCACCATCTTCGTAATCCGGCTTTGGAGTTGCGTAAGGCTTGGAAGCTGCGTGGTAATTTGCATGTTAAGCTGATTGATTCCTTTTATTACCTCAAGTTTTCATCGTTTGAGGATCGTCGCATTGTTCTTGGTGCGGAACCTTCTTTCTTTGCTGGTAGGCCCTTTATTATTACTCCATGGTCTCCCACTGTGGCTCGAGCTCGTGAGCAGGTGCTTTCCATCCCCGTTTGGGTGTTTTTCTCCCAAATCCCCTCCGCGCTTCAGCGTTTGCTTGGGTTGAATTGGTTAGCTTGCAACGTCGGAAAATTGAAATGTTTTGACTCCAATACGGTTGCCAGAGAAAAATTGATGTATGCTAAGGCGTTAATTGAGATTTCCCCCTTTAAGCCTCTTCCTGATTTTATTCCTGTTCAGCTTGCTGTTGGGCATGTTGCTGAGGTCCGTGTTCGCTATGGTTGGGTTCCTGATATTTGCTCCACATGTCACTCCTTTGGCCACCTTTCAACTGCATGCCTGCATTCCAAATCCTCTGCAGATCCTCCGAAGATGCCCCTTCCTCGTCCCCCGCTCCAGAAATGGATCCCTAAGGCTTCTTCCGTTGTCTCCCATGTCGCCCCCCCTCCTGCGACTCCCTTGTCTGATCCGGGTCCGCCTCCTTCTGTGGTTAGGCCTGCCTCGCCTTCTTCTGCTGTGGTCACTTGTGTTGCCCCTACTGTTCCTGGTTATGTTCCTGTTTCTTCTCGGATTTATTGGGATGAGTCAGAGAGGTGTTGGGTTGATCGTTCCTCTGATTTCAGATTTAACCCAGTGACTGAATCTTACTTCAAATTTGTATCAGATGAGCAGTCGGACCTTAGATGCCTTTTTTACCGACCGTCTGGTGATTCTTTAGTACTTGATACGGATGGTGAGTATGCGAGCAGGAATTTCGTCATGTTAGCTGATTCTTCTTAGGATCGATCTTTTGTTTTCTCTCCTGATGCTATGGGCTACGACCCAAGTCTTGCCATCCTCTTCAGTCCCTTTGCTGGTCGTTGTGGGAATGTCCCTTTAGATCCCTCTGATGATGGTGATGCTTCCTCTTCGGAGGAGCCCTAGTTTAGGTTTTATATATTGGTTACTGTGACTAGTCTGTCACGTACCTGTGCTTTATTTTTCTCTTTCCATAGTAGTTTAGGTGCTTCTACCTTTCTCCTGTACTTCAACTTTATTACTTGGGTAATAAAAGTGGACGGTCCACTATAAAACCAGCTTGCTTTGCAAAAAAAAAAAAAAAACTCAATTTCGATAGAATTTCATTTATGAAAAAGTTTAATTTTTTTACTTCCCATTTAATTCTTAAAGAAATTCCATTCTAAACCAATTCACAATTCAACACAAAACTTGATTTTCCATTAATATTTAAATTTATATAAATCAAAATTTTCATTTCACAATATCATTTTATTAAATTCCATAAATTTAGGATTTCAAAATCATTTAATATAACCAGTCCGGTGCTCGTATATAATTCTCTACCCTAGGGTCAAGTGATACAGATATTAATCATTTCAATTCGCAATTTAAAATTTTACGGTTATACATCATTTCGAGCCGCAATCCTGAATTAACATAAGTTTTCATAACGAACTTACAGTTTGTAACAATATAAAATACAACATCAATTCAATCAATATCAACAATCAACATCCATCACAATCAATAAATATCAATATAAAACTGATAATCGGTAACAGCTATTTACCTGGTTGTTTATATTCAATAATAAATTAAATAACGATTTAATTCAAACAAATTCAGATTAACTGAGATGATGATTGAAATATACCAAACAGCCATAAATAATTTCTAATCACATCATAAATTTAATTTAAGAAACATAAGAAATTTTTGAAGTTGCGAGTGGGTTAAAACACTCAACTTTGAATTTAAATTGAATTTAAATCCAATTGATGCCCAAAATTCAAACGATCTCAGAATTCATCCAAACCAGCGTCAAAATGTCTGGAATTTCGATACGATCCTAGAGGAGAAAACCGCGCATGAATTCGACTTATTATAAGAAATATACATGGATTAGAATATTTCAAAATTTAATTAAAATTAAATAAATTAAATTATATACAAATTTCCATGTTAACTCGTCCTTGTTCACCGTTCCAAACCCTAAAGCGCTGCATAGAAACCCTCTCAATCGATCAC
Organism: Allium cepa; assembly: GCA_030765085.1. Lineage (NCBI taxonomy): Eukaryota > Viridiplantae > Streptophyta > Magnoliopsida > Asparagales > Amaryllidaceae > Allium > Allium cepa. The sequence continues at coordinate 393,756,155 of CM060938.1, read as the reverse complement.
CAGAAAACGCACGCCACTATCGTCGCGATGCCTCCCCGAGATACGCCGCCACGCCTCCAGTTCCTCCTCCAAAGCCGCACATCTACAGGCGAGCCCGACCGTTGATCGACTCGAGCAACCTCCATAGGGTATGAAACCCTAATGAATTTTCCACCTCGATCCGACCGTCTTCTCATCACAAAACCCACATGGATGCTATCCCCTCGGCCCTCTCCACAATACTGTAACTTCGATCAGCCTAGTCAATCGCGATGAAATAAACGACCAAGGATTACTCTTTAATTTCTGGCCAGGTAGAGTTTCAAATTAGAAAACGAATTATAGATCTGAGATGCACTCGTCGAGAGCTTCAAATCGATATATAATTCGATATAGTTTGTGGAGTTTGAATTTCAATTTCGATTTTCAATTTGGATTTGTAATTTGGGAATTAGGGTTTGTCTGCTATTGGAATGAGGAGGTGCAAACGGAATTGTCCATACAGAAATGAGGAATAAGAAATGACCTAGGGTTTATAACGACATATATATGGCAGAACACAATAGAAACAAATAGGCTTGATCGATTTGGGTTTCGAAAAATAAATGACCCGAAAAGCCCGTTTCGACTCCGGAACGAAAATGTGTCAAGCCATATATCAAAATAGATTTTTTAGATGATTTTAAACTCAATGGAACAGGTTTCAAGTTCTAATTCCATCGTATGAAGAAGTTATGCTAAAATCAACTTATTAAAATGATTTCAATTGAATTCAATTAAATTGATTTCTAGACGTTTCGAGCCTACATGATCAAACGACAAGTCCGATCGTTACGAAACTTAAAATCCTAGAATAATTTACTGTTACAGATCCGATGAAATTGGTTTCGTCGAAATCCGAGTCCATGGCCAAAATGGCTATTTTTCAAGTTAATTAAATAAATAAATTATTAAATTAATTAAATTAATTAAATCAAAATTTCAATTTCAATTTCAATTTTATAATTGTCAAAATTTATTATTTTTGATTTCTTAAACAATTATAATACTTTAAACAATTTAGATATCAATTCAAAGTTAATTAATTTACCAATTATAGTATTAAATTTCACTTTCAGTAAATTCATTAATTATCAATTGAAGTTTCAATAAATCCATTTATTTGATTTTCAATCCTGTTATTAAATCAATTATCATCTTATGGATATAATTTCCACTGGTATATATCTTAGTGCATTAATAATTTCCAATTTCATCTTAATTTCAATTACGTAGTATTTATTTTTTTGAGAAAAAATGTGTGATCCTCTACGCATAGAGGAGAGCACACATGTGAATATATATATATATATATATATATACATATACATATACATACATACATATATATCACGAACATAGGGAGCTGCTAACATGCCTGGCAGGTAACAAGAGCAAAAATACATATAGCTAATCTCAGGTACTCCTAAGATGAGTTTCGGCAAGGCCATCACCAATCACACCTTAATATCAAGCTCTGGCATGGCCACCGTCTGATATTAAGATGTTAGAAGTACCAAAAAGACTAAAGAGAAAAAACACTGAGTGACGACTCAAACTAATAAAAAAGCTCCAAAAGTCTGAATCAGAAGAAGTGAATAAGCATTTGCTCTAAAGAGGATCTGCTGAATAGATAGACCACTCTGAAGGCTCTGAAACAAAAAGAAGGAGTGTCAAACTTAAGAAAAGATTATCGTGAAAAGTACTCCATACTGAAGATAGAAGAATCCATATCTGAGGGGATAACTGCAAGAAGTCCTAGATGTAGAAACTCTGCTTTGATGACCTCTCTACAAACTGATATCCAGCAATCTGAAGACAAGACAAACCTGCAAAATGAACCTGATATCCTATCTCCCAAACCTATATCTGAAACAAGACTAGGGAAAAATTAGAAAGATACATATATATGTATCTTTATCTAATAAATATACATATATATGTATTTATAAGGAATCAAATAAAAACCTAAATAAAACCATTAGGACAAAAAGTAAAGGAATGAATAAACTGTAAACAAAAACCAAACGGAGACTAGAACAAAAATTGAGACATATCAGACTTATTTATCTTTAATCATAAGTAAGCTATGATTTACAGTGAGATCATCATAAAAATTTGGAAAAATATTAATAATACTATTATTAGTGCTATAAATGTTATTGTTATATTTAAAAAAGTTTATATTATAACTAACCTTGTTAAGATACCATTTGAAAAGTATATTTTTAGCTAATTTATATTTGGAATTAGAAATCCAATTAAAACAAAAGGTAGAAATTGAAAAAATCAGTTTGTTAAGATGACTATTGTTATTATTAAAAATTCTTTGTTTTCTCTCAAACCAAGTAAACCAACTAATAATAATAAATAAAGTGTCTATTAAAAATCTAATATTTTTATTGAATTAGAATCTATAATTTTTCCAATAAAATTCACAATCCGAGATATTAGTAATTATATTAAAGTTAAAAAATTCAAGAGTATTATTAGGATGTAATTAGTGTCCAAACAATCATAATATATATGATTTATGACCTCAAGATGCAGGTTGCAAAAATAACATTTATTATCATTTTGAATGTTTTTTCTCTTTAAAAATTCAATTGTATTAAGTTTTCCATAAAGAATTAACCACATGTGAATTTTGGATCTAGGAGGAGCGTTAGATTTCCACATGTATTTAAAAGAGTTATTTATAGTACCCGAGAAATTAATAAATCTATAAAAAGAATTTGGAGTATATTTCTTATTCTTATCCCATTCCCAACTAATCAAATCATTATCATTATCAATATTATAAAGATTTAATCTGGCATAAAGCAAAGAAAGTTGCCTAAGGGTAGATCCTACTAAAATTTTGTTAAAACTGAAGTTATAAGGAGGATCATTTTCCTGATAATAAACTTCATTAATTAAAGCATACTTATAGTTGCAAATATCATACAAACCCTTAAATTCAAATTTAAGAGGCAAGATCGAAATCCAACAGTCCTGCCAAAAAGAAGTACAATTTCCTGAATGTACCATCGTCTTAGTTCCTAAATTAAAAAATTTCATAACATTTTAAAATGTTTTTCCAAAAATTAGAAAAATTATGGGAAAATGAATAATCAATTTGGTGAAAATTGATATTACCGTTATAGTAATATTTGGAAATGATCTCTTTCCAAATAGTGTTATAATATCTTTAAACTTCCAAAGCCATTTACCTAAAAGAGACAAATTCATGTTACGCAAATTTATAACTCCTAAACCACCCTCTTTTTTAGCTTTACAAACAGTTTCACAGTTTACGAGACATTTTATACTGTTATTAATATTATCCCCACTCCATAAGAAATCTCTTCTAATTTTATCGATTTTATCAATAACCCAATCTGGAAACAGATGCATAGACATCCAATAGATCGATAAGGCTGATAAAACTGAGTTTATTAAAGCTAACCTACCAGCTCTAGAAAGAAATCTCCCATTCCAATTAGAAATCTTATTTTTAATTTTATCAATAATAATAAGCCAATCATCATGCTTGAGTTTGGTAGGTCTAATCACAAACCCTAGATATTCGAAAGGAAATTTCATACTTTTGCAATTTAGGGTATTAACTACTAATTTTTCTACTTTATCCAAATCATTTATGACTAGAACTGAACTTTTGTCAAAATTAATTTTTAAACCAGATAAAAGCTCAAAATTATAAAGAATAAACTTGAGAGTAATAATGTGTCTAGGAAGATGAGAATAAAAAAGTAAGGTATCATCCGCAAATTGCTGATACGATATACCATTATGCGATATGTCATTTCCAACACTTCCTAGAGATCCATTATCCACTGCTCTCTTAATAATTTTAGAAAAAACATCAGCAGCTAAGTTAAACAACAAAGGAGATAAGGGATCTCCTTGCCTCAAGCCTCTCTTTGACTGAATTTTATTACCTAGAATACCATTAACCATAATACTAGAGTTTCCCGTTTTAAGTAAAGTGAAAATCCAACTAATCCATCTATGCCCAGATCCTCTAGCATGAAAAATATTTACAAGAAAATCCCAATCCACAGAATCAAAAGCTTCAGTAAAATCGCACAGGTTATGTTGTTCTTACAACAGTAATTAATATATTCTTGAACAACAGCCACACCATCAGTAATATTTCTCCCTTTAATAAAAGACGATTGTGAACAATCAATTAAATCTTTCTTATACTAAGTCTATTAGGTATAACTTTAGAAATGATTTTACTGAACAATTAATCAAAGAAATAGGTCTAAAATCTTTTAAGTTGTTAGCTCCTTCTTTTTAATGCAGAAAAATAACATTTGTGAAATTAAATCTCCCTAATTGCAAATTGCCATTATGAAAATCATTAAACAAATTAACTAAGTCAAATTTTAAAACATCCCAAAAAGTTTTATAAAATAAAATAGGAAACCCATCAGGTCCCGGTGATTTATCACTAGGCATATCATTAATTGCTTTACAAATTTCCTCTTCTGTAAAAGAATTATCTAACTCAGATAAATCAACAATAGAATCCGATGGATATAGATCTGTCCATCTAACATTGATTCTATGTTTGATTTTAGAACCAAAAATATCCTTATAATAGTCAGTAAAAGCCTTGTTGAGTTCACCTTGATCAACTAACTCTATATTGTTAACAAATATAGAGTTAATTGTATTAGAACATTTTCTACCATTAGCAATATTATGAAAAAATTTGGTAGTATTATCACCTTCGTTGATCCATTGAATTTTGGATCGCTGCTTCCACATCACCTCCTCTTTTTCTAAAATAGAATTTAGTTCATCTTTTAAATTAGAAAGAACATTACGTTCACCTAGATTTAGAGGTCGAGTTTCTTCTATCTTGTTTATCTTAAGCATTTCATTAAGAATATTATCTTTTTTAAATTTTAGATTGCCAAAAACATTTTAATTCCAATTTTTAAGAAAAACCCTAAGATCTCTAAGTTTAGAAATAAAAGCTTTTGCAGAATTTTCCTTATTTCTGAAACTATGAAAACTCAAAGAATTCCATTTACAGATAACTAAGTTTACAAAGTTAGATTCCAAAAGCCACATCTTTTCAAATTTAAAATTGTTAATAATAACTCTGTGGAATTCGCAAGAAAGGATAATAGACAATGCTCAGAGAGGTATACGGTAAGCCATTTACTCTACAGATAGGAAATTTGACCTCAATCTCATCACTAACAAAAAATCTATTGAGAAGAGCCATGGAAGGAGAATCTCTAGAGTTACTCCAAGTAAACTCTCTATTAGAAAGAGGAATTTCAATCAAATTAGAGTTAACAATAAATTGATCGAATTCCTCCATAGCAGAGTAATCTCCTTCTCTAGGAAATCACTCACCTATGAAGCGCGTAACATTAAAATCACCCCCTAAAATCCAAGAACCGAGGCTAGGGATCTAAAATCCAAGCATTCATTCCATAAAATTCTTCGAAATAATTTTAGAATTTGGCCTGTAAACATTAGAAATATTTAATAAAGAGTTATCAGAAAGATTAATAAGAATAACATGAACAGAATGTTGCTTAACAATACGTTGAAGTAATTTAAAATAACTATCACGCCAACCTATCATTAATCCCCAAGAAGAGCCAATGGAAGTTTAAAAAACCCATTTTCTAAAATGATACCCACCTAATCTTCTAAAGAAACGAATATTAGGACTGTTAATTTTAGTTTCTTAGAGCAGAGCAATATCTATAGAGTAGTCTTTAAAAAATACTCTAACCTTATCGCATTTGATTAAATCATTCAAACCTCCAATATTCTAACTCACGATCCTCATAGATGAACTGAACTAGCCCTCTCTAATTCCCTACATCTAATATACTCTCGATCTAAGTCAGTATCAGTAAAAATAAAAGATGTGTCTCGAGCTAGCTGACTAAACCCAGCAGAAGAAAGACGACCTAAAGCATAAGTAGAAAACGTGCTACCCAAAGTAGAACCCATACCTGAGCCTGGATACGTAGTACCACTCGTGGCACTCGATCTAGGTAACTCACCTAAAGGAGAAGGCTGACAGTTGGGGATTCTAGCACTTCGACGAACTGAACCGCTAGAAGCTACTGATCGCTTACGCTTCCCTTTCTTCGAAGAAGCAGAGTTAGGGAAAGAGCAAAAATTATTTTCAAACTGATAGACTTCAAAGCATCTGAAACATATTTTACTGGCTCATTAATCTTTACTAGAAAAGAAGAAATATAATGGTTCTCTCCATCTTCGATAGTGATATCATGAAACTCATCTATAGAAGCATATAAGGTATTAGAAATAACATCAGTAAGACTGGGCTTAAACTCAGCAGCATCTTCATCAATTTGGCGATCGAAGGACATAAGATAATCCAGTTCATCGAACTCTGTATCATTATTGAAAACATTCCTATCTACGACAAAGGAAGCATCACAAGAAAAAGTTACTGTCTGATTTATCTCAACTCGTTCAACTGGAAGAGAAAACTGTGCACCATGCATGCCAACAACAGTGTGCATATCATCTACTGGAACCAAGGCATAAATAGAAAAAAAAGCAGAAATGCAAGTCTAAAGATCAGCAGATAATTCATCATCCTTATGCTTTTCAAAATTCAAAATCCAGTCTCGAAAGGCTTCAAATTCGAACAAACGAATATCCCCTGATAAAACTTCCATATCTAAAACAACAGGTTCGAGCACAGAGTGGCACTTTGAAACACTGGTGTCGAGAAAAAACTTTTCCATGGTTGGGTCATCTACTGAAAAACTAGCTGTAGCAGAATTTCTTTCCCTTTCTCGAATCGATCCAATTAGTTTTTGGAATACGAATAAACTGCTCCTGAGGTTGAGAAGGAAGATGGTTCTTGACGGCTTGGGTGTATGAATAGGGAAGTGAGAAACGATCGATCAGATATGAGCAATATTGGGAAGAAGAGAGTCTGGTATACAGATGATTACGAAAGCAAGATTCTTGAGAAGATGCCATTATTTTGAATCTTAATTTTGAAATGAAATTTTACAGGAAAAATTTAACGTAAATTCAATTACGTAGTATTTAGTTTCATTTACTACAATAAGTCCATTTATTTTAAATTGAATTTCAATAAATTGATTTGGTTCAATTCCAATCATTTTATTAAGTCTATTGTTACTCTATAAACCTAGTTAATATTTGTTTGTCCTTCATTACATTAGTATGTTCAAATTTCCATCTTTCCTTTGTATTAACTATTATTTTTAATCATATTGAAGTTGTGAAAAAAATTTCCTTTATTAATTTAATATCACATTTGTCTTCTTATATCAATTTATATCCAAATATAACATTTACATTATTTCATTTATTGGAATTTCATTCAAGTTATTAACAATTAACTTACATTTATATTGTTACAACTCATTCTAGTTATTATTTCCATTTACCATTCACTATTTTTTTCTTCAATATTAAATTACCAAAATCTTAACAAATTAACAAATTTAATTATCGAAAATTTACGGGTTGTTGCACTCTCCCCCACTCAAAACTTTTCATCGCCGGAAGGGAAAAAGAAGGAAAAAGAAAGAATTAAGCAAATATATCTTATTCAAAAATATTAACTTTATAAATAAATAAATTTACAAAATTAAATAATTTAAATAAAGTATACCAAATTATAACCATTAAATCCTTTTATACTCAAACTACTAAAAGTTTAGAAAATGTTTAGAAAAATTTTCTTAGTCCAAAATTTTTGAAAAATTTCGGCAGAGTCTCCTTTGTACGAAGAAGCTCGAAAGAAATTATAATATAAATAAAACAATATATATCAAAACTTTTCAAAATAATATATCCCAACAGCAGGGAAAAATAATATCGTTATAAAACCGTAATCCGAGAACATATGTAACAACCCGGAAATTTGAAAGGTTCTAATAACGTATTTAACTGAAATTTTATGAAATTTTAAATATTAAAATTTGGAAATAAAAATTTAATATTTGGAATACGTCTACTTAAACATAGCAAATGGTAAATTTTTATCTGAAAATATTGAAGTTTATTTTATTGTGTAGTTTTATTTAAATTTAAATCAGTTGATAATTGATGACAATAAAATGTTTTCCGAATTTAAATATTTTTATACAATAAATTTGTAAATCAACTTCCGAGTGAGACATCATAATTATTTTCTGCAAATTTGGACTTTTATTGCTCCGTTTATCTTTTTTCTGACAAATTAGCAGCATTTTTGGTGCCGATTATCGACTTTGATAGAATGATCGTATCGCTGATATGTGTATACCATTTTGATCGTCTCGTCGTGCTGATCTCTGCGGTATATTCAATTCTTTGTTTTGAAGTTCGGTACACAGCGGAATCCGTGAAACCGATAACCGCATCAGTATCGGATCCGTGACCTTTTGTTTTCTTTTGCGTTTGAAATTTGAACCGTGACTGCCAAGCAACAATCAACTGCTTTAATTATTTTACCTAAATCAACCTATGTGACCGTTCTATTATTTTTATTTCAATATATATTACTCAGGTGCTGTTTGCTCAGTGTTTCGTCCTTTCTACCCACCTTCTATTCTTTTTGATTCTTGCTTTTCAAAGAAAGATTTATATATAGCTTACAAATTATAATTTGGTTACATATGCATTCGCGTGTAACCGCTAGTCCTCTCCCCATCCTTTTTTCTCGACCACTAGGTTAGCCCACGTTGCATCCACCATTGCTCGGCCATTTATTCTCCACTCGACCCACCACCAAAACAAGCAGCAGCCAACGCCTCAACCTCCGCTATTTTCACATCTCTTGAATGCCACCGCCACCTCTTACCATGGCCACACCCGAGCTCGGCCTCACTTCCCTTCGCCTGCAACCCTGACCCGGCTTCCCAGATCCGCATTCATCCTCTTTCCTTCACCCGTGCTTTGTCGAGCCTCTTCGAGTTCCTTTTTTGGCAAGTATATATAGCGGAATGTTTTAGTTAAGTATATATTATTTTGTAAAAGAAATATATATGTGTGTGTTTATATAAAAGTGCTGTTATATATGTTACATTATATTAGTTATATATATTTTGTTATGTATTATATATATTTTATAAACTATAGTTTTGTGTTATATGTTCATATGCGTGATATATATATATATATATATATATATGTATGTATGTATCATTTTTATTATAAAATATATATTTATATAAGATGCTAGTTGTATATGTTGTTATATGTATCAGATCAGAAGCTATATATATTAGCTATATAAGTAGTTCACAGATCAGTGTATATACATAACAATGAATGTAAAGTTCTTATCTGAAATATGGTATATAAATTTTATATTTTGTATATATTATATGGTTTTGTATATATATGTTTTATACGGTTTAAAGAAAATATATATATATGTGTCTGTTATAAAAATCTATTTTACTATAAGAAAGAAAAGAAATATGTTTGTGCATATCTTAGCTTGTAAGTGATTTGCTGAGTTTATTCTTAGTTATATAGTTACATATGTTATTATATATGGTGTTCAGTATTATATTATAAATAGTATGATGCGTATTGATGGTTGTATATCTATTTATTTACACACACACACACACATATATCATTTTATGTTTGCAGTTTTCGGGTTGAATCAACGATATATATATTCTGTTTTTTTCTCTTTTGTTTGTAGTTTCAGGTTAGCAGTTTTATGAACAAGTTATATATATATATATATAATAACTGTTTTAATATAAAATACGCGTTAGTGTACATATCTACTAGCTATAAAAGCTAATGTTATACAATTGCTACGTTTATATACTTGTTGGGAGATTGTATAAGTTTAGTCATATATTTGTATAGTATTTAATATGTCTAGTTTTGAAATCAGTCTGTTGCTATATATGTGTGCGTGTGTGTGTGTGTGTGTATATGTATATATTTGTATGTGTACATATATCAGTAGTGATGTATATATATAAGTATATAAATTATATAATATATAAATATTGATTTAAATATGATATTATGTCATTTTTCTAATATAAATGTTACATTTCAGTTTTATATACAATATATATATTCTAAGGTATGTAAGTATATATATTCGTGGGGCTTTATATATATAGTTATGTATGTATTGTATACACATCTGTTTAGACTGTTTTACCATAAAATATTATGTTTTGAGTGTATGCAAATTTATATTAATATTTTAATTTCACTTAGCAACTGATATATATATAAATATATATATATATATATATATATAACGTAAATTTTATATAAAGTTATGCATTCTGTATACTTTCCAATGCATGCTTTTATTTGAATGAGTACATTTTTGTTCATCTATTTTGTTTTGTTATATTACTAGGCTGCATAGCATATTTATTTATTAACTATTGATTTCAAATTACACACATATATGGTTATTTTAATGATTGAAATATATATCCCGTGTACAAAAGTATATATACACTTGTTTACATGTTTTATTGAAATATATATATTTTTAATTTAATTTGTGTTTAAATTTATTTTGATTTGAAAATAAATATAATATATATACCTTATTTTGAATGTATGTTTGAAAATTGATTTAGAGAGAAGTTATAACATATATCTATTTTAGTTCTATCAAGATTGTTCTGATTCGTTTTATAAATTTCCTGTTACCATCCCTGTTCGTCGAATTCGTGCCAATTCGGCTTCGCTTTGGAATTCGTGCTTAGGTTCATAACTCATCTCATCCTCGTTCATCTCTAACCTCGAAAGGTGAGCAATCACTCACGATTGACCTTTTTATATTTAATAAATTTGATTTCAATTGAAACGACAATTGAAAGATGCTGCTGTTAGTTAATTAAATTATTATATATGCTATTATCTATATCTGTTCACCTATGGGATATGACACCATATCCTATTGTTTATATTTTATTTAATTACTGATGATATATACCTGTTATTAATATGTTATATTCATCACTGTTCTCACTCTGCAAGTACCCTATTATTATAGATTTCCCTATGGGTTGAAATGATACATACCCGAACGATCTTGTAGAATAGGAGAAAATCGTTATGGGTTGAAATGATAAACCCAAGCGATTTTCCTTTAAATTGAATTTAGGATAGGGGGTTGAAATGATATATACCTGTATATATTTAAATTGCGGATTGAAATGATAAATGTCCGTATCACTTGACCATAGGATAGAAAATTATATGCAGACACCATTGGTCTATATATAAATATTTTGAAAATGATTTCTATGGTTTTGGAAGGAAATATATATGGTTTTATCTAAATTTGAAAATATTATGTATATGAATAAGTTTTAATATAAAATGAATTTAATAATAAGCTTTAAATTTAGTAAAGTTGATTTAAGTAAAATACAATATGTTTAAGTATTTACTTAAATTCATATTTTAAAATAGATTTTATAATGATTTCTATAGGTTAAGGTTGGAAAGATTAATTTGAATTTACTCAAAATTGTATTTAATTAAGAATTTTATTTAATTAAATCGATTTGAAACTTATTGAATTTTAGGGTTTTAAGATATGATTTTATAACTTGATTTCGATTTAAATTAATTAAATGAATATTTCAAGTTTAAATAAATCGAAGGAAATATTTAGTTTAATGTAATTTAAGGTTTTTAAATTGATATTGGACTTATTAAGTGAAATGTGGAATATTTAAAGCTTTGAAATAATATCGAAATTGAAATGGCTTATTTTATGGTTCAAATTTGTATGTGAAATCGATATAATTTGAAATGATTTATTGAGAAACTGAATTGAATCGATGTTGAAGATTTGAGATTTAATTAAATTGAAATTTTGGAATTCGAGTTGATTTGGATCGATTTTAGAAATTTGAGAAAGCTATTTTATTAGATAAAGTATTTTAAATTATATTTAAAATATTTATATATTTTACTTTATAAATTATTTTAATATAAACTATTTTAATATACTAATTATTCTAATATAAACTATTTTTACTTATAACTATTTTAAATAAAATATTTAATTTTATAAAAAATTTAATTTTATATACTATAATTAATATCTAAACTATTTAAGGAAAGTGTTACAATTTCCAAAGTGTTATAAATACAAGTGTTTGGTTTCGAAAATATTATAACTTTGAAAGTGCTATGGTTTTGGAAATGTATATATCTTTGAAGTGAAAATGATATTGTGTTGATACGGTTTTGAAATGGATATGATATTTTGGTTTTGAATTATAAACTATTTTGAAATGACCACGGTGTTATAATAACGTTTGGTTGTTAAAGAGACCGGGATCGAATATTGTCATACTCTCTTCCAATACCGAAAACCACTTTAACAACTATGTATGTGGTGGAGATTCCAGAATGAATTAGGATGGTTTGGTGATGATTCTATATGGTATTTACGTGACCCTGACTCCCGTGAGTCAGCTTAATGCGGCTAAAGCAGGAACCACGCCTGGCCAAGTGAGGTTATTACTCCTATCGGACACATTTCTTCGATACCATTCAATTGCTTTTGTGATGTGATTGGGTGCACCGTCGATTTGATTTGGGAGTGTGTCATGAGGTGGGCAGTAGTAGCTGCTATGCGTTACCACCGGTCCAGATACGCAAACGGTATATCTACCCTGGCATTGCCTCGAGTGCCATGTCACATGCCCTATCGCGTCTTCTACGAGTTTGTTTTGTGTCGTACCTATGGAGTGCTCCCTGATAGCCCACTCGTGGATGGAGTTTACAGTATCTGTGTAGAATACGACATTATAAAAATGTGTTAAGAGGGATATGGGTAACGCTTTAATGCTATTTTAATAGTTTACTTTACTATAGACATACTATAATAGCGTATATTACTACATAGTAGATAGTTTAACGGATCCTTAGAGGATGGTTATCCCAAACATTCTTTATGTTACTTGTATTTCAGTTGATACTTCACTTGAGTTGGATTTATTGATATAAGAATGTTAATCCTGACTCGAGTGTTTTGTGTTTTGCTTTACGCTCGGGTCAGACTGAGTGATACAGCATTTGAGACTCACCTTTGGAGCTTGGAGCTTCCCTTGAAGATCCAACTATCGATTCAGCTTTTAGCTTTCTCAGTTGATTTGTTCAGAGATGCCATCAGTTTGTATTTGAGACTTCACTGTATTTGAGATATTCTATTGTATTTTATTTCAAACTCTGTTGTTTATATAGTAGCTTCATGAACTACTATTTATCTATTCCGTTGTATTATTGTTATATTACTCTGTGTCTATGATTCTGCAATATCTCTATTTACTTCATATGCTGAGCTTTGTCAAATATAAATTAACAATATAACATTTTGAGCAATTCAAGTCCGACATGTGTGGATGCGAATGGCACGAAATACCGGGTCGTTACAAAGTACCTATTTGTCAGGCAAACAACACTTAATTATAAAACCAAAAGCAGTAATAATTGCTTCCATAACCTGTATTTCACTTGTATAATCCAAAAGGAGTAAATAATTATATAGAGAGAAATATTTTTAGTTGTTTCAATTAACGACTAAACAATCAAGGCAACATAACACAATCACTTGCAAACAAGCATACTATCATCACAAGGAACCAAAGAAATCAACCATTCATACATATCAAACAAAACAATTAGTTTGTTCGGGTTCAGAGACTTTTAATCACCTAGAATGATGAATAAACTACTAAGTGCACCATTTACTCAACAGCCTTAGGTAGAACTCAATAGATCATTCATACATCTTAACAATTAGAAGTATCCTATCCCAAACAACCTAAAAGCCAAAACAAAACAACAAATTCCAAGCAATAAATCAAGTTCATTCTTTTTTTTATTCCATTCCTCAATGATCATTTCCTTAGTTCACATTTAGTCCCTACAACATTTATTCCCATTCATTCATTCAGTGTTTATTTCATTTATTACTTAATTTCACTTATTTACATCCATTTATTTTTAGTATTCATGTTCAATTCAAATACTTATCATATCAATACATTAACTTAAGTCCATAATCATACAGACGGTATTCATACTTTCTACTTATTTTATTTATAAATAGCTTCAACCATTTACTTAAGTTTATAATTTCTTCTCACAATGCCTACTTTCTATCACATTTTTTTATAGTAACATTATAACTTAAGTTTATATCAACTATAACATCAAACTCTTATTTATAAAAGTAATTCATTGAACACTTCCATTATTCAAGTTTTACTTGCATAATATCCTATTACATTTTCTTATTAAACATTACAACTTTTAATATTTGGTAAGTAACCTGTATGTCTTTTAAGGATGCAATTGAATGTTACATAGGTTTACCTTATTTCATTTTAGTAAATAAATGTTCAATAATCATATCTTTTAGATTTTCAAATTCTTTTGATTCACAAGTTACAAGTTTCAAATCTTGTATATTTCATTTATAACTTAGCATTTAATTTCCATTTTTTCATTTAGAAGTTTCAGTTATTAAATAGTTAAAATTTTATTCCATTACAATAATTGAAATCTCTAGTTTATAGAAATTTAAGAACTAAACGCCGGGTTCCATTTTCAAATCATTTAAAATAATATATAATTATATCTTTTATATCCAACCACATTCAAAAATTTGAAATTAACGTTTGTTCATCAAAATAAATGTGTAGTTAAACAATTACTATAGTCTTCCCACTTTAAAACTCGAAAATGAATTTCGATGATGTGTGCAATCATCATCGATTTTATTTTCCAACGATAGGGAGGGGAGTATAGAACTTATTCCCTTTCCAAAATTCTTTGAAAACATTTCTTTCAAATTATATTGAAATAATTATATCAGAAACTACTTCTAAATAATATTATTATTATATTCCAAAATCATTCGAAAGAAATTTTCAAAAATCCCAGAACTTAAGTTCTAAAATTTCCAATTTTCATTTATTTTATTTTCAAATCTTATTCCCAACCAATATTTATAAATTTTCATTACCTAAAAATCAACATATTACAACCAAATATATACCATTTATAAAATTATTATTTTATACACAAAACATGTAATAGGCAAAATTATTTCATTCACCTATATTTCAAAACAAATATTGTATCGGTCTGTCCTATTAAGTGTTTAGAAATCCCTATCGATGTCATAGCGTCCTATGCACCAACCAGAATTTATAAATACAATACGGAACAAATTAACACAATATAAAAACCTTTTATAACACTAAAAATATACTCTCAGCGACTCATTCTAGGGTATTGCTACCCTTTTAATAAAGGGTAAAACCCCACAAAGCTAAGGTTTTTGCTAAACCAAAGCTCTGATACCAACTGTAACTCCCGCCTTTTTGAATGCTTTAAGCAGACATATGTGCCAACTCAAACCATACAAAAGAGCGGATTGTTATTGGGGTGAATAAGAAAAGATAAAGAGGAAAGAAAAAACAAAATAGAATCTCGCAGCGGAATGACAAAATATAATAATCAAATAATAGTTCATGAAGCTGTTTATAAAACATTTGATTATACTAATACAATACAGAATCAGAGTTACCTATAACAGAGATGAATAACAATACAGTGGAATAGTATGAATGTAGTGGAATAATATAATAAATAATAATAATACAATCTTTGTTTTCGTCCTCTAGAAATAAGGTCTTCAAATCCTAAAATGCTCAGGCTGACCCTAGCGAATTGAAAAGACAAAACACTCGAGTCAGAACTAAAAGATCTTATGTAAGTTAAATCAATGCAAATAAATATGAGTGGAACGACGTCAGAGATGTTTACAGGGTTTTACAATTCCTATCTAGTGCCTAATGTGAGTGCAATAACTTAAGAGTTGTTCGGGATTCACTCTACTAAGGATCCGTTAAACTATCTACTATGTAGTACAATACGCTATTATAATATGTCTATAGTAAAGTAAACTATTAAAATAGCGTTAAGGCTTTACCCATTTCTCCCTTAACATATTTTATAATGCCAATAGTCTATACAGTACCGTAACTCCCTGTAAACTGGAGCCGCCAGAGGATACCCCATAAGTACGGCATAAAACAAACTCGTAGAAGGCGTGCTAGGGTAGGTGACACGGCACAACTAGGCAATACAAGGGTAAATATACCAATTACACTTCCGGGCTGTTGGTAACGCATAGCCGCAACTACCACCCAACTCGAAACACACTCCCGAGTAAAAATCGAAGGGTGGCCACCGAATAAATCAAAAGTCAAAATATAGTATCGATGAGCCCCGTTCAGAGGAATGACCTCACTTGGCCCGTCAATTTCTCCTATTTTAGCCACCTTATGCCTACTCACAGGAGTCGGGTCCACGTAAATATACTTTTAGGATCGTTGCCACCATCCTACTTCATTTTGGAATCTCCACCGCGTACACTGTTGTCAAAGTGGTTTTCAGTATTGGCAGAGAGCATGACAACATCCGATCCCGGTCTCTTTGACAACTAATTGCTTATTACACACCGGATGGTTCTTTTACATTTCCAATTTTTTTCATAATTGATATCAAAATATCATATTCAATTCAAACCATATCACTTTCAAAATCATTATTTACTTTCGAAATCATATTCACCTATGAAATTATATTACATTTGAAATCATAGTTCGATGATTTTATTTCCTTTCAAAGTCAAATTCACGGTTTATATCAAAATATCGTATTCTCAAATTTTAGTCACTTTCAAATCAAATCGTTTCCAAAATCATAATTTCTTCCAAAAAATCATATTTCCAAAACAGGTTAAGTCCTTACTTCATAATCATCATTTCAATTTATTATAACATCCAAAATTCCAACCTAGGTTATAACATCATTTAGCCTTATTCTCTTTTAAACCAATGAATTAAATTCAAACGGTTCCATTTTACTTGGTTTGAAAATTTAGAAATTAGGTTTAAATAGTTATAAATACTTAAAATGCTCTGGAATAGTTTAATTATAGGTAAAATATTTTTAAATTGATTTAAGATGGTTCAATAGATTTAATTTGGACTTAATATAATTAAAAAGGTTAAATAACCTTTAAAATAGATTAATTATATTTAAAATAAACTAAAATGGTTTATTTAGTTTAAAATAAATTGAATTGGTTTAAAATAGATTAAAATAATTTATATAGTTAATATTGGTTAAATAGTTTAATAAATTTGAAAATCTTAATAATTGGAAATTTTAAATAATATATCTTTAAAACAGTTTATATTAAAATATGAATTTGAAATTAATGTCAAATTAAACAATTCATTTGGATCATTTCAAATTTTCAAATTGACAAACAAAATTTCAATAAACTATTGAATTTCATATCGTTATATCCATGTTCAAAATATCAATACGGATTACTCTAATCCCAAAATATTTCAAAGTTATTTTCAAACAAACTTAATAACCCAATTTCGATAAAATTTCATTTACAAAAAAGTATAATATTTTTTACTTCCCATTTAATTCTTAAAGAAATTCCTTTTTAAACCAATTCACAATTCAACGCAAAACTTGATTTTCCATTAGTACTTAAATTCATATAAATCAAAATTTTCATTTCACAATATCATTTTGCTAAATTCCAAAAATTTAGGATTTTAAAATCATTTGATTTAACTAGTCTGGTGCCCGTGTATAATTCTCTACCCTAGGATCAAATGATACGGATATTTATCATTTCAATTCGTAATTTAAATTTTTATGTTTATACATCATTTCAAACCGCAATCCTGAATTAACATAAGTTTTCATAACAAACTTGCAGTTTATAACAGTATAAAATACAACGTCAATTCAACCAATATCAACATCCATCACAATCAATAAATATCAATACAGAACTGATAATCGATAACTGGCAGTTTATATTCAATAATAAATTAAATAACGATTTAATTCAAATAAATTCAAATTAACCTAGACGATGATTAAAATATACCAAACAACCATAAATAATTTCTTATCACATCATAAATTTAATTTAACAAACATAAGAAATTTTAGAAGTTGTGAGTGGTTAAAACACACCTTTGAATTTAAATCCTATTTAAGCCTAAAATTCAAACGGTCTCAGAATTCATCCAAACCAGCGTCAAAATGTCCGAGATTTCAATACGACCCAAGCGGAGAAAACTGCACGTGAATTCGACCTCGTATGAAAAGGTTATGTGGATTAGAACATTTCAAAATTTGATTACAATTAAATAAATTAGAGTGTATACAAATTCACGTCACCTTGTCCCTGTTCGCAGTTCCAATCCCTAAAGTGCTGCATAGAAACCCTCTCAATCGATCACCCGTAAACACACGCTACCATCGTCGCGATCGCGACGCCTCCCCGAGACACGACGCCACGCCTCCAGCTCCTCCCTTAAAGCCGCACGTCTCCAGGCGAGCCCGACCGTTGATCGACTCGAGCAGCCGCCACAGGGTATGAAATCCTAATGAATTTTCCACCTTGATCCAACCGTCTACTCGTCACAAAACCCACATGGATGCGACCCTCGGCCCTCTCCACAATACTGTAACTTCGATTCCTCGATCACCCATAGTGAATCGCGATGAAATAAACGGCCAAGGATTGCTCTTCAATTTATGGTCAGGCAGAGTTTCAAATTGGAAAACAAATTACAGATCTGAGATGCGCTCATCGAGAGCTTCAAATCGATATATAATTCGATATAGTTTGTGGAGTCTGAATTTCAATTTTGATTTTTAATTTGGATTTGTAATTTGGGAATTAGGGTTTGTCTACCTTTGGAATCAGGAGGTGAAAATGGAATCATACGTACAGAAATGAGGAATAAGAAATGACCTAGGATTTATAATGACATATATATATAGGCAGGACACAATAGAAACAAATGGGCTTGATCGATTTGGGTTTTGAACGATAAATGACCCGAAAAGCCCGTTTCAACTCCGGAACGAAAATGGGTCAACCCATATATCAAAATAGATGTTTTAGATGATTTTAAACTTAATGGAACAAGTTTCAAGACTTAATTCCATCACATGAAGAAGTTATGCTAAAGTCAACTTATTTTAAATTGATTTCTAGGCGTTTTGAGCCCGCACGATCAAATGACAAGTCTGATCATTACGAAACTTAAAATCCTACAATAATTTATTGTTACGGATCCAATAAAATTGGTTTCGTCGAAATCCGAGTCAGGGGCCAAAATGGCTATTTTTCAAGTTAATTAAATAAATAAATTATTAAATTAATTAAATCAAAATTTCAATTTCAATTTCAATTTCATAATTATCAAATTTTATCCTTTTTGATTTCATAAACAATTACAATACTTTAAACAATTTAGATATCAATTCAAAGTTAATTAATTTACCAATTATAGTATTAAGTTTCACTTTCAGTAAATTCATTAATTATCAATTGAAATTTCAATAAATCCATTTATTTGATTTCAATCCTGTTATTAAATCAATTATCGTCTTGTGGTTATAATTTCCATTGGTATATATTTCAGTGCATTAATAATTTCCAATTTCATCTTAATTTCAATTACGTAGTATTTAATTTCATTTACTACAATAAATCCATTTATTTTAAATGAATTTCGATAAATTGATTTGATTCAATTCCATTCATTTTATTAAGTCTATTATTACTCTATAAACCTAGTTAATATTTGTTTTTCTTTAATTACATCAATATATTCAAATTTCCATCTTTCCTTTGTATTAACTGTTATTTCAATTATATTGAATTTGTCAAAAAAAATTCCTTTATTAATTCAATGTTTACATTTGTCTTCTTATATCAATTTATATCCAAATATAATATTTACATTATTTCATTTATTGGAATTTCATTTAAGTTATTAACAATTAACTTACATTTATATTGTTACAACTCATTCTAGTTATTATTTCCATTAACAATTCACTAATTTTTATTTTCTTCAATATTAAATTACCAAAATCTTATCAAATTAACAAATTTAATTAACGGAAATTTACGGGTCATTACATCTTCACTTCCGAATGTATTCATTGGTTCAATATGGTTTTCGAATAGGAATTATCCAATTCCGACCCCGGTTCCTTTGCACTAATCATCGATTAGACAGATGTTAAGTTCTTATGTGATTATCAACCATCAATCAATTTAATTCATCATTCATTCATAAATATTTCAAAGAGACATATTATTTTAAATTATTCCATTTAGCTTATTAACAACATATGGAATCGTTAAGCCTCATTTATCAAATCCTTTTGTTAATTAAACCATTTTGAATCTTGGAATAATTCCAAATCATTTCACTTTTTATCTAGGAAAAAAATTTCAAAATTATTTACTTAAATCTAAATCAAAGATTTCTTATATTCAAATCATGACATTTTAATGGATAAAGAATAATGTTAGTTAAGACATAGTTTACTATAAACCCCAAACTAATTTGTATTTAGTAAAATATTAGACTAATCATACCTAGATTAACTTCATATTCAACTCATACTATTTGCATAATGATAGTGGAACCGCCTTTAAAATTCATGCAGATAGTACAAGTTCCCTCCTCGGACCTTAATCAAAGTTTGACCAAAATATCCTTTATACTATTAAAAATATTGTTTAACTAACTATTTAGAAAATTCTTAACTTTTGGAAAAAAATTAAATGAGATCTTTTTTTAGCATCCGGGCTTTCCCATCAACCTATTCCACCCCTCATCTAAAAGAGAAAACATAGGCCAGGTAAGTTCAGGACGCTGGTTTCTCCATTCTTAATCTTAGTTGCACAGCTTGTTTTGCTATTTTGATCTCACAAGTGGGACAAACGTACTAGTGTTTTCGCATATTTCTTTCATTTTTAGAAATGATGCATAAAACTTCCAAATAATTATTTAAAACACTTAATTATTCTTTTAAAAACCATTTATAAAGATATGAAAAAGAGTGGTTAAGTATAAAATCATATTTCACAAGTTATTTAAAACCGACGCGAAAAATATTATAAAAGCTATATTGATCACAACGACTTTTCAATCTTTTGGAAATTGATTTATATAACTCAAATTTCCTTTAAAAAATTTAAAAGATTTATAAAATTTATTTTATATTTTTAAATATTTAAAAATATTAATTTTAAATCAATTAAAATTTGGGTTTTAAACTGCAAAACAACGATTTTTCTAAAAACTTGTTTTGGACTTATTTAAAAATTTACAACATGAAATCTTGATTTTATTTATTTGGTTAAAAACAATGGATACAACAGTCCATGAAATCTTATCTCGAATTACTCCAAGCTATAATTCATTATCTATACTTGTTTGAATTCTACGGTGCGAAATCGCGAACTACCGTTATGCGACACGCCTAGTTTTGACTTGTTTTTCAATTTATTTTCAATTCAAATGTCATGGAAGCACTTTTAAATGTTGATAAAACATTTCTAAATCATTTTAAATCATTTAAAAAAATATTTTTCATATTTATTCTCATATTCAATTTTAAATCATTTCATAATATTGTATTATTATCATATTCATTTCCAAACATTTTAGATGTTTGATATCAATAAGTGGCTAAACAACTCCATACGCCTGTTTATGTATTTAGTTCTCATTTATTTAACTATGGTTCATTACTAACCATTGCCGTTATCATTTACCAAACCAAGTAATCATCCATATTAACATCCATATATTCAAATAAGTGATCAACCAAGTAATCACACATTTAATCATCCAATATATATATATATATATATATATATATATATATTATATTTTTATATCATTAAATTTGGAATTATTTAGAGATTTATTAGTAAATTTAAATTGAGTATTCACCTTTATCTCTAACTAATTCTTCCTACCAACATTCTTATCCAACAACATTTCACTAAAATTTTGTCAACTTTGACTAATTATCGTATGCTCCATTCCTTCTTCTTAAGCTCTAGAAATTCTAGCAGAACTTCCGTAGTACTTTAAACTTCCTCCTATCTTCTTGGAACGAATTCAACGACACTTCTCTCCAATATTTTCACTCCGAAGCTTCCCGAACTCCTTGTTCACGGCTATAGGCCACCACCATCCTCTAGTTCATACCCAAAGCCTCCACCTCCTTACTTGCTTACAGCCATTCCCTCCTCCATCCATCATTGTTCATGGCCCAAGAGGATATTTCCCCATACTCCATCATTTATACTTTTTAAAGGCTAAAGCATGTTTTCCAGATGATATAAGAACTCTGGTAAAGTTTGATGGAGATTGGAGTTGGTTTGATATAATTTCAAGAGAATTAGTACAGAAAGAGAAGAGAAGAAACCATTAAAACTTTTAGAAGGAAAAAGAAAAAAGCTAAGAAAAGAATGAGTGGAAGTGTGAAGAAATGAAAGCATAACGGTCCATATTTATAGCCTGAGAATCCTTAACCCTTAAGTTTTGTCCAATTACATAAATACCCTTCCTTAACCTCTAAGTAAACATGCTTTTTCAACACTTACCATCATCACATCACTTCATTACTTTATATCATATTTACTTAATACTTAAAGGATGAACCTAGCTAGTTGGAAAAGTGGACTAAGGTGGAGATTTGGTTTGATTTGCTTTTGTTTTGATATGATTTGATCGGACTTCTGTTGGATTTGTTGAAAATATCTTCTTTCATTATTTTTCTTTACTTAATTAAACACTTAGCTTAATTATTCCTTAGTTAATATAAGCGAGGTGTTTATTTCTTTGTTAACGTGTTTATATAATAACTATTCAAGTTGTAAAATGTTTACATAATTTACGTTGAACAAAATGCTGATTTCGACAAAACGTTTTCGGTCACATTATTTTAATCAAACTATCTATTTATGTAAAAACAACTTGAAAATAAGTTTCTTATCATCTTTAAAAAATTAAAAAAAGTTTATTTTAGTTATAAAACCATGTTTAATAATATTAAAATCCAATTATAAAAATATGACATCGATTTGTTAAAATGCGACGAAGTTTGTACACTTTTATAAAACAAGTATATATTTTTATTAAACCATTATAAATCAAACTTCTATTATTATCATATCATTACAGAACCATTAAAATAATTTTTTACCATTTACAACAATTATTCGAATGTATATCAAATTTTATCAAAAACCGGCTTTTGTAAATTTTATGATGAATATCCAAACTCTCTTATTTTTGTAAACCATGTGTAAAAATATGTTCACCATTCTATCACATAAAACATGATTATTTAAGTTTGAAAATTCTATATTTGAATATTTAAAGCTAATTAAATATTCCATTTAAAAGTGATAAAATTAGAGTCGTTACATACTTCCTCCCTGAAAAGAATTTTGTCCTCGAAATTAAACCGAAACCCAAAACTGGATAATGCTTACCCAAAACAATCTTTAAACTCAATTTTTTATGATATACACAGATCATCCATGCGCGATATCTGATTCGATCTTTTATTTGATTCAACAACTTTACTTTTGAACTGGTATTGATCCCCGATCCTCTAGTGCGGACCCTAATCAGGCTCTTTGATCAGAAACTTCATTTCCCTCACATAGCTCTCAACTATGATAGAAAACTAAAGTACCTAATCGTAAGACCTTATCAATTTTCTTCATCAGGAATCGAGTGATAAGTTTTCTTTCGGACCAGTGAGAACAGCTTAAAGCTCTATACTCAAATCTTGGATCAAATTGTACGACGAAATGATCTACGTACCTCATATGTACTTATTAACGTTGAAAAATCTTTACGAAAACTTCTCATAAAACTTTTTTACTTTTAAAAATGCTTCTTTATATGTAATCACTCTAAATATTTTTCTTGAAGGCAAAACATTTAATCCCAAAGGAATCATTTAAATTTTAAAAGATAATATACCTTATATTTTCCTAAATTATAATCAACTTCTTCCATTATAACATATTCCTTTTTAACCAACCTAGATATTATTAAATAACAATTCAAAATTATCCTTTTAACTTAAGGAAAAATATATAGATCGAGTAACTTCAAAATAGTACCAAGAAACTGCGTACTACCAATAGTACTCTATATCCTCTTAACAAGAAGGGTAATACTTAAGAGAAGTGTTTACCATCCAAATATATATCACTTGTCCATTTTTAGTTATCTTCAAGCCACTCAAACTAGTTATGATTTAAGACTTTCTTACTTTTCAAATTTCTTATTTGAAATTTCTTTTCAAAAATCCATTAGAGATTATTTTGTTTATAAAACCCATTTTATAAACCCCTTTCATTAAATCAACTTATATTAACTTACTTCCTTTTAAAATTTCATAATTCATTTCTACAACACCCAAAAAATTTCTCAAAATTTGTATAAAATATCTTTCATATTCATCTTTTTCAAAATTATTTTATTTGGGTAAAATACATTTTTTATACTACATGCTTATTTTATTATCTTATATAAATTTTTTAATCTTAACCCCATATTATTCTCAAACATCTCATAGTCAAATCGTGAACTTAATCCGTAAGATTTTCGTTCAATCAACAAATGGTAATGACTGAATATTATCGCCTTAACCATAAAATGACACGCCTAAATATCTATATCTTTCAAAAGATATTCCTTTATACTTAAAATATAATCCTTATAAATTTTCAAAAGATTAGAATAAGAGTTCTTAAAATTTCTTTTTATTACACATATGTCTTTTACACTTAAAACAGACTATATGTAACAACCCGATATTTTTCAGTCATTCGCTTCCGCACATGTCGGACTTGAATTGCTCAAAATACCGCGTTGTAAATAAATTTGGAGCAAATGAAATACAATCACAGAATCACAGACACAGAAATATCAGAATAACTCGCAGCGGAAATTAAAATACCATAGTAGTTCATGAAGCTACTATAACAAACTCTCAAAACATAATACATAATATCAGTCTGAAAAACATATACAATAGAAATCTCAATTACATAGCAGTTTATCAATACAAAAGCTGAAATAGAACAACTGAAACTGAAGGGATAGATAACTAGACAAGCAGAATCTCCAGCAATTCCTAGCTCCAGAAAGAAATCCAAAGCTAAGCTGTAAATACTCAGGCTGACCCGAGCGTAAAGTAAAACACAAAACACTCGAGTCAGGATAATATATACTTATATAATGTAAACCAACTCAAGTGAACTGTAGTAGAAATGCACAATAACTTAAAGGATGCTTGGGATCGCCCATCCTTTAAGAATCAGTTAAATTATAAATTAAATACATCCCGTGATTAAAATTTCAAAATGGTGTTTTATACTTCAAAATAAAATATCATTTCAAAAATTCAATATCATTCAAAATCCATTTCAAAATATCAAAAATATAATATCTTCCAAACCACATTCATTTTTATTTAATTTAAATACCATTACAAAACACATTTCAAAATAGTTTATATTTCAAACCAAATTACTTCATTTTAAATCATAAAATGAAGTTATTATATTTAATAATTAAATTTATTTAATTTGCAAAAAAAATTTAGTCTTTCAAAATTCATTTATTCACTTAATTAAATAAAACAGATGAAAATTCAACTTTCGCAGCATTTAGAAATTGCTAAAAGAAGTTAAATTCAAAACAGTTCAATTTAACAAAAGATAGCATTTAAAAAATGCTGTAATAAGGTTACATTAGTTTCAAATAAAACTTAGTTAAATTCAACAATTATAACATTTACAAAAATGCTATAATAGCCTTTAATTAAACTTAGCCATTTGGTTCATTATTGTCAACTACAGCATTTACAAATGTTGTACTATCATTTACATTAGAATTAATAGCACTTCAGAAATACAGTTAATTAACTTCAAATATTCGGTATAATTTCACAAAAAAATTTATATTTTTATTTAAATCATTTTTAACTTATAAAATCATATAATTTCACTTTTAAAACAATCATTCAAATACCCTTATATTCATGATTTTATAAAGTTAAATCTCCATTCAAAAATCAAAATTTAATAATAATTCACTTATTAAATTCCAACATAAAATTTCAAATTCATTAAATTAAATTTTACTTGACACTTAAGTTTAAAATTTTCAAATATAACTTAATTTCATTTTTATTTACTTAACTTAAAATTCACTTTTATGCCAAATTCACAAATTTCCAATTTTAGTTATATTTCCAAATTTCAACCTAAATATTCATTCATTTCACATTTTAACTTTATTCAAAAATCATTAATATATTATAAAATCATTTTCAATTCATTTAATTCAAAATATCATAAATTTATCATATTTTCATATTTAATTTAAATTCCATTTATCAACCAATTCTAATTTCCAAAATAACTTACATTTCAGATTTTCTAACTTTACCATTTATTTATTTCACTTATAAATTTTCAGAAAATCAATAATGCTTTACAAAATCATTTTTAATCAAATTTAAATCAAAATATTATAATATTTACATTTCTAAAAAAAATTCAAAATTTTTAGAAAAACATATTTTAACAACGGGTCTGTATTTCATTTTCTAGCCAAGGTAAAGTGATACGGGTAATATATCATTTCAACCCGTAATTTACAAAGAAAACCCGGGTTTGATCATTTCAAACCCGCAATCCCAAGTAAAAGAAAATAATTGAAAATCATTTAGGCCTATCATTTCAGCCCATAACGATTTTCTCCTATTCTAAATTCCGTTCGGGTATGTATCATTTCAACCCAAAGTGATTCTAGTCTACAGGGAACTTGCAGTGTGATAAACTGATGAAAATAACAGAATAGCATGAAATAATGTAACATATGGTATAACAAGTGTAAATATAGGTGTGAACTTCATATGAATATAATATAGCAGTTATAACAGGATGATATGCATTTACAGATTCAGGTGATGTCAGTTTATCACTATATAAGTACATATTAGTCTGGTGAGATTTACTCACTGTTTTGAGCTGATGACACAACGACGAATTGCACAACGGGATCTACACAAGCACAAAAGCAAGATACAGATACGAAATGGAGGAGCCAAGGATTAATTACCTTGAATACAAATCAAACAAACAATATAACAATTATAAGGTTTCAGACCAAAAATACAATAAAGGATGCTAGAAATTAAGGAACAACAATTAATCAAACACTTGCACTTGCTTCCACCATCACTATGCTCAGCCTATAGGGTGATAACGTACTGCCATGGGGTGTATTTGGTCAGGTATGGGTCATATATGGTCGGCCTAGCAAGGGTAGTGAAGGTATGGAAGTTGCTATGTATGAAAATACAAGTACAAGGCAAACAAGTGGATTTTTGTGCAATTTCAAGCATCGGGCAAGGCTACAAATGGCATGGCCAGACCTGCTGGAGGCTAGGAGATGGTGTGGCAGTGGTTTTAGTTCAGGTATGAGCTGGAGAAGGTAGTGCAAAGGGCGGCTAAGGGTGTGGTGAAGTGGTGGAAGTTACAAGGTGTGAATACAAAGGGTTTAAGGCAAATAAGTGGCTTTTGTGCAACCATGGCTCAACCGTAGGACCATTGGGCTCGGCCCCTACAAGGTGAAGGTCAGGTGGGGTATGGAGTGTCAGCCAAAGGTGGTGGAGGGACTGGTGGCGGCGGCCAAGGAGGTGGTTTAGGTGAAAAATGAAGGGTATGTGCATAAATGGTTCGGCTAGGCTGAACAAGTGGAGTGTTTGCATAAACTTTGGTGGATCTAGTCATAGATGACCACGGCATGGCTTGGTCAGTGGGCTGGAGGAGATGGTGACCTAATGTGGTGATGGTGGAGGCGGCTATGGTGGTGGAGGAGCAAGGCCGAACCTATGATGAAGAAGAACAAGTGCAAAAACCATGAATTCAAGCATAAACAAATGGAAAAAGGAAATAAAGTTTACCAAACTTTCTTCAAAAGCTATGGCCGAAATTTTTGAGGAAATGAGAGAAAAAATAAAGTACGTGAATGAGAAATGAGGGTGGAAGCTGAAAGAATGAAGAGATATGGCCATTTGAGTGAAAAGAAACGTTAAAATGTGAAAAGGTGGGAAAATCAAAAGCCATAGGAAACAAAAGGTCACAAACCTTTTCAATTTACCTTTTATTATTTATATAAATTTATGTAGCTGAAATAATAATAATATCAGACAAGATTTCGAAATTTTTAACCAATATACAAATATATATAATATTTATCAATTATGTAAAGTAAAATTAAGGAAAATAGTTAAAACAGTGAACTAGACTAGCAAAATTTGAAGTTAAATGAAATAATTTTCAGAAAATTCATATAAGCTTGTAAATTATATTTTAAACATAAATAATAACATAAAATACAATTATATTCACAAAATAAATATTTGAAATTTAATTTAAATATAAAATTTTAATGCAGAAAATAGTAGAAAATGGGAAAACCGCTCTTAAAAATAGGAAATCAACACAGTAATTTTTGGAAAAATTCTATTATTAGTTTAAAAATATTTAGAGATGAATTTTCACAAATAAAACAAATTTAAAATAAAATAAAGAAATTTAAAATGAAGAAAATGGCAGAAAATTAGAAAACAGCCTTTAAAAATAGGAAATAAATACAGTAAATTTTGAAAAAAAATTATATTATCATTTTAAAAATGTTTAGAAATGATATCGCACAAATAAAACAAATTTAAAATAATTTCAAAATGAAATAAAGTCAAATTTAAATATATAGTCAAAATCTAGGGTTGTTGCACTCTCCCCCACTCAAATCTTTTCGTCCTCGAAAAGGAAGGAAGCGGAGAAACAACAAGAAAGAGCAATAGGTTGGAAGACATCCTCGAAAGAAGGTAGGGAAATGGTAGCTAGGAAGGGAAGCATGTTGGAAGACAAGGGTGAACCATTATTTAAACCATTATACATTTCAATTAAAATTTCATAACATTTTAAACATTTTATAATATGATGAATAGTCATTTGATTCAAATCTGATGGTTCAAAGTAAACAATTTTTAAACATTTTAAAATCTTTAAAGGGAAAATAACTGATCAAAATATTCTTTATATAGTACTTTATCCAGATACTTTTATCAAAATACTTTTATAACTCGATGTCTTAACAAGTTTACTTTCGTTCCTGCAGACTCTGGCTATGCGTTGATCAGGCGCAAAGCTAGAATTCTCCAGGTACTTGGTAGACTTGTTTCAACACCTAGTGAAAATAATGAAAACACTTTTAAAACAGATATGGAAAGTACAATCCAAACAAATCAACCAAACCGAAACAGTTGTCTAACCATGGATCGCAGATACACAATGGTTTCGCCTGGAACCCCCAGGAAACAATCTGTATCCGTAAGCTTTCTCAGCCCTGCGAGTTACGCCATGATGACGAGTAGAATGCAGGATACACAATGGTTACGCCTGGATCCCCCAGGAAACAATCTGTACCCCTAGGCAAGACTCAGCCAGGCACTTGCGCTACTCTTCGCGACCTACACAGATTGCAGGATACACAATGGTTATGCCTGGATCCCCCAGGAAACAATCCGTACCCCTAGGCAAGACTCAGCCAGGCAGTTGCGCTGTGTAGTCGCGATCATAAGACCACGGGGATCGCCGTGGAATTCGATGGACACTCGAGTATCATATCCGGAAAACCCAAATCAAAGAGAGAGAATAATATCGATAGAATGAATCCACAGTGTGGCCACAAAGCGGATATCAAGCAGAAGGCACTTTCCATATCTTTACTTCGAAAATATGTATCATAAATACCCTTCAAAATCACTTTCAAATATCATACTTATATAAAGTCCATTTTATATAAGATTTCATTTCAAATCAAATACTTTTCAAAATAATAGTATATCAAATCACACTTATATAAATTTCGATTATATAAGATTTCATTTTTCAACATTGAGTACCTTTTCAAATCAACAGTTCTCAAATCAATGGTTTACTTATACAAATCATTTTTATATAAGTTCGATAGCTCCCAAATCAAGTATTAAATAAAACAGGTTCTAAATTTTAAACCATTTCGATATCAAATAAATTTTAAAATCACATATGATGTCACCAAATCATTTCTTCCAAATTACATATATTCAGTTTCAAAGTTTCTTAAAACAATAGATTTAGAAAATAATCCAAATCTACAAAATTTAAGTCAAACAAATTCATTTCCATTTCAAACATATATTCACTTCAAAAGTCATAATGCTTTCAAAATTATGAATCTTTCAAAACTAAAATACTTGAAACATTACACTTTGAAAATCATAACATTTTGAAATCATACATCAGAAATCATAAAACATTCCTTTAATTCTTTGCCTTTCCGAAAATTTTCAATTAAACCCAAATCTAAAATTTCAAATTTTAGTTCAATTAAATTTACTTTTCCAACAAAACCATTTCAAATATTATCTAATTTCAAATATAGATTTGATTTACAAAATAAACTATTAAATCTTAAATATGTTTCAAGGCTTAAATATATCATATTTCAAAACTAAATTTCATAATTTCATATATCTCAAATTTTACTTCATTATTACTTACATATGTCATCATTTCGCAACATTACATTCAATCGCTCGCTTGATCACACAAGTTCGCTTTCGAACTAGTATTGCCCATTCGACTTCCCTAATGCGGACTTCGATATGGTTTCTCGACTAGAAGCCATCAGTCTCCTTGCATAGCCATATACTATGATAGAGAATTCTAGAATCAAGCCCAAAATCCATATCAAATGTTCGCCATCAAGAATCAAATGAAAAATCCTAACACGAAATGGTGTAATTCACCTCGAACTTGTGTACTCAAACTTGGATCAAATTAATTATGCGAACAAAACAGCATACATACAACATATGTATCTATTCCAACTTGTTAAATAAATAGTTTCATAAAGATGTTACTAAGTTAAAACATTTAAAATCAAATTTTTCTCAAACATTTGAAGACTAATTTTTATCCAAAACATTTTAAAACTAAATTTCATATTAGTATAATTCAAAATATTCTTATTTATTTAATTAACAAAACAGTTTCAACTTATAAAAATCATATTATTTCATACTTGAAACATACAAACTAAACGTATATTCTTTATCAAATCCCCTATACCTTTCAAAATTTCTTAGCTTTGAAAAGTTAACCTTGATTTGGAAGTGCTCAAACCTTCAAAATAGTTAAAGAAATCATATTTTCAAATCCAAGAGTGGGAAATCACTAACAAATCAGTAGATCAATTCCAATAGATAAGGTTATAACAAAACAAATCTGAATCTCGAGGACTGAACACCGACTTACTTTAAATCATTTCAAATATATATATACATACATATATCTTTCGAATATCAAACCATATTTCAAAATCTGAAATCAAAATTTGTTTCACAAAATCACTCGCATAGCAAAGCTACTAGAGTGGCCTCTCCCTCACTCAGAAACTCGAAAATCAATGTCGATGATGCACGCATTCATCACCGAAATTATTTTCCAGCGACATAAGTGAGTTCTGGACTTCAATTAACTTTGAAGAACTTCTTTGAAATTCCTTCGAAATCATTGAAATTCATTCGAATACATTTGAAACATTTCTTATTTGAAAAAAATATCTTTAAATCATATCTTTATTATATATTTTCCAAAATCTTAAAACCGATTTCAAAACACCGGAGTTCGATTCCTCGAAATTCAAAATTCAAAACCCTTCAGTTATAAATCATTTTTGTATAAATCAAGTTCTTATAAAATTTTAAAAATTTCAAATTCTTTCGAAGCTTCCAATTTTCATTTTAAAAGGTATATAATCCTTATTGGAAACATTTCACTTTTTATATACAAAATATGGTCATCCTTAATAATTTCGATGTATGCACAATTTCTAAATACAACCAAACACAAATTTCCAAAGGATGATTCAAGGAAGGATTTCAAACAAACAAAGATTCAAAATTAGAGGAACTCTAATCAAATAGAATTCTAGTTCAAAGATAAGCTCGGACGAAAATGAGATAATTTAATTACCAACTAGAAAATGGATAAGCCTATATAAATCGCGGGCGACCATAACCGGTCAACCGTGACTTCAGAAATATACCCAATGCGGAAATCTAAGGCAAATCGACATTCGATCGCCAGAGATAGAATCCGCATAGAGCAGGAGATAGATAGCATCGTAAACTAAGGATACTGAAATCTTTGGTGAATCAATGATAATTGTAAAGGAGTTTTACCCCTTTACAAATCATTCGAAGATTGGCGGAATCACCGATCTTTAGAAAGGTCATTCCAAAGTGGAGTTATGGAATGCTCCAAAATTAAAAAGGTAAAATAGGGAAGACAAGACTGGACTTCGGAACAAGAGGGAGTGTTCCAAAGTTCAGGGAACCCTAATCGATAAGAATTCTAACCAAGAGGTTTCTAACAAGGTTGATTCAGAAGGGATGAAGTTTAGAAAATCTTTATTTCAAAATAAAAAAAATTTATACCAAAATAATCTTTGAAAATCCTTTAAAAATCATTTGGAAATCATTTTATACTTCGGAAATACGTTCTCTCATAAAGAAAGGATTCTGAGATTGATTTCACTCATTCTAGGGTATTTCTACCCTATCTCTAATGAGTTTTTGCTCCGCAGGCTAAGTTTGCCTAAAACCATAGCTTTGATACCAACTGTAACAACCCGATATTTTTCAGCCATTCGCATCCGCACATGTCGGACTTGAATTGCTCAAAATACCGCGTTGTAAATAAATTTGGAGCAAATGAAATACAATAACAGAATCACAGACACAGAAATATCAGAATAACTCGCAGCGGAAATTAAAATACCATAGTAGTTCATGAAGCTACTATAACAAACTCTCAAAACATAATACATAATATCAGTCTGAAAAACATATACAATAGAAATCTCAATTACATAGCAGTTTATCAATACAAAAGCTGAAATAGAACAGCTGAAACTGAAGGGATAGATAACTAGACAAGCAGAATCTCCAGCAATTCCTAGCTCCAGAAAGAAATCCAAAGCTAAGCTGTAAATACTCAGGCTGACCCGAGCGTAAAGTAAAACACAAAACACTCGAGTCAGGACAATATATACTTATATAATGTAAACCAACTCAAGTGAACTGTAGTAGAAATGCACAATAACTTAAAGGATGCTTGGGATCGCCCATCCTTTAAGAATCAGTTAAACTATAAATTAAATACATCCCGTGATTAAAATTTCAAAATGGTATTTTACACTTCAAAATAAAATATCATTTCAAAAATTCAATATCATTCAAAATCCATTTCAAAATATCAAAAATATAATATCTTCCAAACCACATTCATTTTTATTTAATTTAAATACCATTACAAAACACATTTCAAAATAGTTTATATTTTAGAATAAATTACTTCATTTTAAATCATAAAATGAAGTTATTATATTTAATAATTAAATTATTTAATTTACAAAAAAAATTAGTCTTTCAAAATTCATTTATTCACTTAATTAAATAAAACAGATGAAAATTCAACTTTCGCAGCATTTAGAAATTGCTACAAGAAGTTACATTCAAAACAGTTCAATTTAACAAAAGATAGCATTTAAAAAATGATGTAATAGGGTTACATTAGTTTCAAATAAAACTTAGTTAAATTCAACAATTATAACATTTACAAAAATGCTATAATGGCCTTTAATTAAACTTAGCCATTTGGTTCATTATTATCAACTACAACATTTACAAATGCTGTACTATCATTTACATTAGAATTAATAGCACTTCAGAAATACAGTTAATTAACTTCAAATATGCGGTATAATTTCACAAAAAAATTTATATTTTTATTTAAATCGTTTTTAACTTATAAAATCATATAATTTCACCTTTAAAACAATCATTCAAATACCCTTATATTCACGATTTTATAAAGTTAAATCTCCATTCAAAAATCAAAATTTAATAATAATTCACTTATTAAATTCCAACATAAAATTTCAAATTCATTAAATTAAATTTTACTTGACACTTAAGTTTAAAATTTTCAAATATAACTTAATTTCATTTTTATTTACTTAACTTAAAATTCACTTTTATGCCAAATTCACAAATTTCCAATTTTAGTTATATTTCCAAATTTCAACCTAAATATTCATTCATTTCACATTTTAACTTTATTCAAAAATCATTAATATATTATAAAATCATTTTCAATTCATTTAATTCAAAATATCATAAATTTATCATATTTAATTTAAATTCCATTTATCACCAAATTCTAATTTCCAAAATAACTTACATTTCAGATTTTCTAACTTTACCATTTATTTATTTCACTTATAAATTTTCAGAAAATCAATAATGCTTTACAAAATCATTTTTAATCAAATTTAAATCAAAATATTATAATATTTACATTTCTAAAAAAAATTCAAAATTTTTAGAAAAACATATTTTAACAACGGGTCTGTATTTCATTTTCTAGCCAAGGTAAAGTGATACGGGTAATATATCATTTCAACCCGTAATTTACAAAGAAAACCCGGGTTTGATCATTTCAAACCCGCAATCCCAAGTAAAAGAAAATAATTGAAAATCATTTAGGCCTATCATTTCAGCCCATAACGATTTTCTCCTATTCTAAATTCCGTTCGGGTATGTATCATTTCAACCCATAGTGATTCTAGTCTACAGGGAACTTGCAGTGTGATAAACTGATGAAAATAACAGAATAGCATGAAATAATTTAACATATGGTATAACAAGTGTAAATATAGGTGTGAACTTCATATGAATATAATATAGCAGTTATAACAGGATGATATGCATTTACAGATTCAGGTGATGTCAGTTTATCACTATATAAGTACATATTAGTCTGGTGAGATTTACTCACTGTTTTGAGCTGATGACACAACGACGAATTGCACAACGGGATCTACACAAGCACAAAAGCAAGATACAGATATGAAATGGAGGAGCCAAGGATTAATTCCCTTGAATACAAATCAAACAAACAATATAACAATTATAAGGTTTCAGACCAAAAATACAATAAACGATGCTAGAAATTAAGGAACAACAATTAATCAAACACTTGCACTTGCTTCCACCATCACTATGCTCAGCCTATAGGGTGATAACGTACTGCCATGGGGTGTATTTGGTCAGGTATGGGTCATATATGGTCGGGCTAGCAAGGGTAGTGAAGGTATGGAAGTTGCTATGTATGAAAATACAAGTACAAGGCAAACAAGTGGATTTTTGTGCAATTTCAAGCATCGGGCAAGGCTACAAATGGCATGGCCAGACCTGATGGAGGCTAGGAGATGGTGTGGCAGTGGTTTTGGTTCAGGTATTAGCTGGAGAAGGTAGTGCAAAGGGCGGCTAAGGGTGTGGTGAAGTGGTGGAAGTTACAAGGTGTGAATACAAAGGGTTTAAGGCAAATAAGTGGCTTTTGTGCAACCATGGCTCAACCAAAGAACCATTGGGCTCGGCCCCTACAAGGTGAAGGTCAGGTGGGGTATGGAGTGTCTGCCAAAGGTGGTGGAGGGACTGGTGGCGGCGGCCAAGGAGGTGGTTTAGGTGAAAAATGAAGGGTATGTGCATAAATGGTTCGGCTAGGCTGAACAAGTGGAGTGTTTGCATAAACTTTGGTGGATCTAGTC
The DNA here is from genome assembly GCA_030765085.1 of Allium cepa. Classification (NCBI taxonomy): domain Eukaryota; kingdom Viridiplantae; phylum Streptophyta; class Magnoliopsida; order Asparagales; family Amaryllidaceae; genus Allium; species Allium cepa. Next base: position 393,720,441 of record CM060938.1, on the reverse strand, counting down.
ATAGATGACCACGGCATGGCTTGGTCAGTGGGCTGGAGGAGATGGTGACCTCATGTGGTGATGGTGGAGGCGGCTATGGTGGTGGAGGAGCAAGGCCGAACCTATGATGAAGAAGAACAAGTGCAAAAACCATGAATTCAAGCATAAACAAATGGAAAAAGGAAATAAAGTTTACCAAACTTTCTTCAAAAGCTATGGCCGAAATTTTTGAGGAAATGAGAGAAAAAATAAAGTACGTGAATGAGAAATGAGGGTGGAAGCTGAAAGAATGAAGAGATATGGCCATTTGAGTGAAAAGAAACGTTAAAATGTGAAAAGGTGGGAAAATCAAAAGCCATAGGAAACAAAAGGTCACAAACCTTTTCAATTTACCTTTTATTATTTATATAAATTTATGTAGCTGAAATAATAATAATATCAGATAAGATTTCGAAATTTTTAACCAATATACAAATATATATAATATTTATCAATTATGTAAAGTAAAATTAAGGAAAATAGTTAAAACAGTGAACTAGACTAGCAAAATTTGAAGTTAAATGAAATAATTTTCAGAAAATTCATATAAGCTTGTAAATTATATTTTAAACATAAATAATAACATAAAATACAATTATATTCACAAAATAAATATTTAAAATTTAATTTAAATATAAAATTTTAATGCTGAAAATAGTAGAAAATGGGAAAACAGCTCTTAAAAATAGGAAATCAACACAGTAATTTTTGGAAAAATTCTATTATTAGTTTAAAAATATTTAGAGATGAATTTTCACAAATAAAAAAAATTTAAAATAAAATAAAGAAATTTAAAATGAAGAAAATGGCAGAAAATTAGAAAACAGCCTTTAAAAATAGGAAATAAATACAGTAAATTTTGGAAAAATTATATTATCATTTTAAAAATGTTTAGAAATGATATCGCACAAATAAAACAAATTTAAAATAATTTCAAAATGAAATAATGTCAAATTTAAATATATAGTCAAAATCTAGGGTTGTTACAATATATCAAACCTAAAAGATTTTTCTTTCTTCTTTTTCTTTGCTTTCCTTTTACCATTTTTTCCTTATTTCCCTATCCTTACATAGAACTACATAATGCCCTACTTTACCGCGTTTGTAACAGAAGATGCCGTAAAATCCTAGTTTTAATTTCTCTTCTACCTCTTTTTGTGTACGTATTCTTCATGCTTGCTTTTGATTAGCTCATAACTCATCAACTGACATATAATAAGACATCCTGACCTAAATGATATACTAAGATATTATCCGAAGTCTCATACCATTAATTTCTTGTCTTATTCAAATTACTTGATTTAAATTTGTTCGGATTTGAACTTGCCTTGACTGTACAATAATAAGAAGAATAATTTACCAAGCGTTCGATATTATTCGCCCAAGCCAACATATGATCGATACTTAAAAGATTATTCCCATCATCACCAAACAGATTAAGACCTTATTCTTGTAACATTCTAAGGGGATAACACGTTATAAATTTTCCATAACACAAAAATATTTATACTATTGTATATATAAAATATATTCCTTTTAAAACGGTGTGTCAACTGCCTTGTTTAAGTACTAAGAAATTCTTATCGATAATGGTGATCAGGCGTATCGATCAGAATCTATAAACCACTCAACAGATAAATCAACACAAAACATTGTTATATCAAATAAAAAATACGCGCTCGTATATATATATATATATATATATATATATATATATATATATATATATTACTCACAAACTCATTCTAGGCTGTTACAAACCTTATCTCTAACGGGTCACTCATTCTAGGGTATTACTAAACCCATCTATAATGATTTTTACTGCACCAAAGCCTAGGTGTTCGCTCAACATAAGCTTTGATACCCAAATGTAATGACCAGAATTTTCGACCCTCGAAAATCCTGGCCAAAACATCCTCATGCCCCAAATCCAAGTGCCAGAAAGCTCGATTGTTAGGGGAAAAAGAAAATGAAGATAGAATAGAATCTCACATGAATGGAATAACATATATTATTTCAACAATAATCTTTACAGTGGAAAATTTTGAATACAATATCAAAGTCTAACATGGATTCAACCTGGACAGTTATAACTCTTTGTCCTTACAATAGTTTGAAAATAAAAACAAATGCAATAGATGTAGCAGATAATAGAATACGTGCATATGCAGATGAAGATCTCCTGCTCTCTTCTTGAAACTCCAAGCGTCTTCAACTAAACCTAAAACTACTCAGATCTGACTCGAGTATTAAAAAAACCAGGATCAAGATCAGGCTTGACGAACAAGTGTGAGATACTTGAATTTTTTTTTAATGCTGATGTTAACCAAATCCTTTGAAAAGAAGGGTATTTCATAAGACCGTGTCCGCATATAAATACGGATGGTTTTTACCTTATGATAACCAAAATACTTTATGTAGAAAATCACAGTGATATTACTATTAATGACATTAGTTTGAAAAAACTTTCAAATAAATATATATAAAGAAAGTATCAATACCCAAACTTAGTCTATGGTAATATATTTGGACTAGGTCAATGGAATATACCGGACAGGATATAATATACCAAACGGGTAGCTGAAATGTTTGCAATGCATTACAGCTATTTGGGACTACAATCAAAACCGAAAAGCTCGTATTGGGATTGGATTTTCAACATGATAAGGAACTAGTGACTATTCAGGCTCGAAAAGTGCATGTATAACAATACTAGTCCACTCCAGTGGCTTGGTACGATCTCTGTTACCCTCCGAATTATATTGCTATTGTAACGACTTGGAAATCTTAACTATTTAAATAATGTAATCAACTAAAACATTTCATGACATTAAATAATAAAAATTTTGCAATGAGAATTTGATATTTGGAATACGTCTATTTAAACGTAGCAAGTGTCAGATTTTCATCGAAAAATTTGAAAGTTTGTTTGGTGGTGAAATTTCTATTTTAAATTTAAAATCAGTTAAATTTGATGGAAATAAAATATTTTTGAAATCTGAATATTTTGACATAAAAAAATGTAAATCATTTTCTGAGTGAGATGCTGTATTCTGTTCGCTAAATTTGGACTGCTCTAGTTCCGTTTATATTATTTTTGGCATTTTAGCAGCATTTTCGGTAGGAATATGGAGTTTTGATAGGAGTATCGTGTCACTATAACTGTGTACCATTCTGTTCGTCTCGTCATGCAGATCTCTACAGTATATTCATTTATGCACTTCAGTGTCCGGTACACGGCAACTTGCGAAACGGTTAACCATATCGGTTCCGCATTTGAGCCTTTTAGTTTCCAGTGTCCATTCAATTATCCAATGGGCGAAACCAATAGGCATTTGCTTTTATAATTCCTTGAATTCTCGTGTATGACTTTTATCATTCCTACTTTTCCAATATAGTCTGGTTCGTTCCATTTTCTTCCTTTCCCTGCCATTCTTTTTTCGTTTCTACTTCGTTTTGTTCCTAGTCATGTGTGTGTATATATATATATATATATATATATATATATATAAGGTTTGTTGTTTCAGAGAGCTACACGTCTTCTCCCCTCTCCCTTCGTTCATTGCCTCTCTAACCCACTCTCCCTTGCACAGCCGAAGACATAATCCACTCCATCCAAACGTCCTGTCCAACCTCCGAGCCAGCTCCACCCATCACCTTTGTCCTCCGCTCTAAGCCTCGCCCAACAGCTTCGACCCTTCCAACCCGAACAGCCCTCCACATCACCCCTTCCTCCGTCCTAAAGACAGCTGTGCTTCCCCAAAACGCAATCCCTCAGCCCCCACTTTTTCAGGCCATAATCTCCATGTTCCGAACCCATTAACCACTCCACCAAGCCTCTCTCCAGCCTCACTCGTCTGCCTTGCACCACCGCTCACTCCACCACCGGACAGCCCAGCAGCTATCCACCAATCACTCCATTGCCGGAAGACACCGTCCTGCATCGCCACTCGTAAACCTAAGCACCTGATAGCCCATTGCCTTGTCCTCCCTCCGTACACCAATAGCCGCTAGCCTGTCCGCCTTCGGTCCTTCCCGCAGCCTGCTCTGACCCGAGCACCCGCTTTCACCTTGCTCCATCGTAGCTACCGAGCCAAACAGCCCACTCGAAAAGCCTATCCCTGAACATGCGCCTCACTGACCGAACCCGAGCAGTCCACCCTCCTCTTTGTCGCAGCAGCCTGCCACCAAGAAAATCTTCATTTGCCAAACATTCTCTCTTCTTTGCTTATATAAAAAATAAAAGAATATATATATATATATCTATATATATATATAGATATATATATTGTATTTTCATTGAATTCAAGTTTGATCACTCTACTTTACTTTGGAATTTTAGTAGAGTTCGTGACTCAAAAGCCTAGCTTGTTGCGTTGTCCAATCTCTCTAGCCTCGAAAGGTGAGCGATCACTCACGATTAACATTCTTATGTTTAGTAAATTGATTTCACATGAAATGATGATTGAAACGTATTGTTAAATTTGAATTGATTAGTGATTAAATTGTTAAATACGATATGTTATTATTTGCATTTGTTCACCTATGTTAATTGACAATATTGACACCAATAACCTGTTAGTATATATATATTTTATTAAATGATTAATTTTGATCATATTTGTCTTTGATATGCTATGTCAATTTATATTACTATTTTATTGTTCTCACTCTACAAGTTCCCTGATAATTAGGGATTCCCTATGGGGCGAAACGATACGTACCCGAACGATCTTATAGATTAGAGGAAATCATTATGGGTTGAAATGATAAACTCAAGCGAATTTATTGATTGTAAATTTTGGGATTGCAGGTTGAAATGATATATACCCAAAAATATTGAATTATTGCGGATTGAAATGATAAATATCCAAATCACTTGACCATAGGTTAGAAAATTATATAAGGACACCGTTGGTTTATTTTGAAAAGTGATTTCTAAAGTTTTGAAAGAAAATAGATGGGTTTTAATAAATATTGATTTTTAAAATACAATATAAAGATTTTTATTTTAAAATGTGTGTAAAAGTTTAGAATTTTAAATTATATGTTTGGAAATTTTAAATTTATAAGTTAAGTTTTGAAAAATGTACATTTTAAGATTTTACTTATAACTTTATTAATTTTAAAATATATAAAATAAGATTTAAAATATATTTAATAAATGAGATTTAATTTAATAAAAATTAAATATAATAAAATTTAATAAAAAATAAAATATTTATTTAGATTTATGTTTTATTTTAAATTAGATTTTTTTGTAATAACTTTAATAAATTAAGGTTGGAACGATAAATTGAAATTGATTTGTAATTTTATTTGTTTAAGAATTGTATTTAAATAAAAAATTATTTGAAACTTATTAATTTTGGGATTTTAGAAATATGATTTTTTAAAGTGATAACTTGATTTTGAAAAATGGTGTTTAAACGAATATTTTCAAATTAAAATAAAATTGAAATTTAATATTGATTTAAATTTGTAATTTGAGATTTTGTTTAAATGTTATTAAAAATGATTAAGTGAATATTTTCAGAGTTAAATAAAATTAAAGTTGAAATTTGAAATATAAATGAAATTTATCAAATTGAGTTATTGTGAATTGTTTGAATATTTAAATTTTGAAATCTACTGAATTTGAAGTGGTTTAAATTTGTAGTTGAAACCGAGATTTAAAATTGATATAAATTAAATGGTTTAATGAGAATTTGAATTGAACTTTTAACCTTTTAATTGAAATTGTTAAACTAAGTTTGATTTAAATTGAATTTTGGAACTAAAGTTGATTGAATTGATTTTTGAAATTGGAAGAAACAATTCTAGTTTGAAACTATTTTCGATATAAACACTTTTTAATATACAAACTATTTTTATATAAAATATTTTAATCGATAACCTATTTTTAAACATAAACTATTTTTAATGTATAACCATTCCAATATATAAACCACTTTTAATGTTCAAACTGTTTAAGTTGAAACTGTTATGATTTAGATTTAATGGATTTCAATGTGAATACATTGATATGATGGTTTAACGTATTTTATGGTTATGATTTTGGAAATGAATATGATTTAAAGTGAATAATGATTTCGAAAGTGAATATAATTTTGAAAGTGAATATGATTTTGAAAGTGATATGATTTCGAAAGTGATATGATTTTGATATGTATATGATATTTTGATATGAAGTATAAACTGTTTGAAATGAAAATGACCACGGTGTGAAATAAGCATTGGTTGCTAAAAGGACCGGGATCAGATATTGTCGTACTCTTTGCCAATACCAAAAACCACTTTAACAACTATGCACGTGGTGGCGAATCGAAAACGAGGTAGGATGATTTGGCAAACTTTTGTTGAGGTATGAACGCTGCTCTGACCCCCTCGGGTCCCCTTTGGTCAGCTTGATGTGACTAGAATAGAATCTATAACTGGGCCAAGTGAGGTCGCACTTCTGATCGAACATGCTTCTTTGATACCATATCTTTTACTTTGTGATTTGATTGTGTGCACCTCTGATTATGGGAGTGTGTCTCAAGGTCGACGTAGTAGCTGTTATGCTTTACCACCAGCTCGGTTCTGCAAAACGATAGTATCCTACCATGGGCATTGCCTCGCATTCCTTGTCACATGCCTTTTCGCGCCTACTACGAGTTCGGTTTGTGTCATACCTATGGAGTGCTCCCAGATAGGCCACCGATTTGGTGAAGTTTACAGTACTGTATAGGCTACAACATTTATATAAAATGTGTTAAAGGGGATATGGTTAACGCCTTAATGCTATTTTAATATTTTACTTTACTGTAGAGATTATTTATGTAGCGTGATATACTATATATATAGATAGTTTCATGGATCCTTAATGGAGGGAATCCCAAACATCCTTTAAGTTATTTGCATTTCACTTGAGTTGATTTACTGGCATAAGAATGTTAATCCTGACTCGAGTATTTTGTATTTTGCTTTATGCTCGGATCAGCTTGAGTATCACAGCATTTGAGACTCACTTTTGGAGCTTGGAGCTTCGTTTAGAGTTCTATCTTTATCTATTCCACTTTCAGTTATTTCAGTTATTTCCAGTTGTTTATGTTCAGACTTGTCATTTGTTTATATATTGGAGACATCTTTGTATTTGGACTTATGCTGTATTTTCTTTAAACTCTGATGTTTATGTAGTAGCTTAATGAACTACTATTTATCTATTCCGCTACATATTGTTGTATTACTCTTTGTTTGTGATTCTCTAATTGATTTACTTACTATATATGCTAAGTTTTGCCAATTATAAATTAATAATATGTTGTTTTGAGCATTCAAGTCTGACATGTGTGGATGATTGTCGATTTAAATGTTTCGAAATAGCAGGTCGTTACAACTATACTACCATGGAATAGAGTATTACTTAATGGCTTTACACGATCTCCGTCAGCCTACATACTTGTCCATTTCATCATCTTACGGTAACAAATGCATTCAATTCCTCATAACTGATAGCCCAAAATTCGTCCTGTAGAGCACATAGTATCCCGTATCATTCTTGGGATGTGTACGTTCACAAAACCAAGATTTTTCATAAAGCCATACTTTGATCATAATAGGTTCCACTTTGAATGCCACATTGCCATTTCTTCGATCACTATTGACCTCTACGAACATACAACCTCTGAGCTTGTACGTCTCAAAGATGGATGTTAAGATAAGAGAAGTTGCCTTCTCTACCATCAAATAGATGTATGTTTGTAAAATTAAACGTCGTGATCTCAAAAATGCAATGTCGGACAATCGTTCATACAAGTTCGTTCTGGGACTGAACGAAACCGTAGATACTGTTCCTACCACATCCTTTTTTGGGAATCACCCATAGGATCAGTAACGTGTAGTCCTTGCATTACGAAGATTTCAAATTACGATAGGACCATTACTACAATAAATATCCCTATATTGGGAGCGACCAGAGAATGTCAACAAGCAGCCCTTCCACTATGAAGATATTCGGTCTTCAATACAATGATAATTTTAGAATCTAGACACCATAGCTATATAAATACATATAGGGTAAACTTCTGGGACTCATGATAGCAATCCCTACATTCTGAAGATCCCCATTCTTTAATAATTATCATCTTCATCACGTCTGTGCTTTCGAACGTATTCATTGCTTTGAAGTGGTTTTCGGATAGTAAGTACCCAAATCTAACCCCGGTTCCTTTGAACTAATCATCGATTAAGAAGATGTTAAGTTCATATGTGATTATCAATCATCAATCAATTTAATTCTTCTTTCATTCATAAATATCTCCGAGAGACACATTATTTTAAATTATCCCATTTACCTTCTTAACACCATATGGAATCATTAAGCCTCATTTATCAAATCCTTTGGTTAATTAAACCTTTTTGAATCTTGGAATAATTCCAAATCATTTCACTTTTGACTTAGAAAAAACATTTCCAAATTATTTATTTAAATCTAAATCAAAGATTTCTTATATCCAAATCATAACATTTTAATGGATAAAAAATAATGTTATTTAAGACAAAGTTTACTGTAAACCCAAAACCAATTTGTATAGAGTAAAAGATTAGACTAATCATACCCAGATTAGCTTTCGTATTCAACTCGTACTGTTCGTGTAATAATGTTGGAATCACCTTTTAAATTCATGTGGAAATACAAGTTCCCTTCTTGGACCTTAATACAAAGTTGACCAGAATATCCTTTATACTATTAAAATTCTGGTTTAATTAGCTCTTTCGAAAATTCCTTACTTTTGAAAAAAACTTAAATGAGATCTTTTTTTTGAGCATTCAGGCTTTCCCTTCGATCTATTTCACCCCTTGTCTAAAAGAGAAAATTGAAGGCCAGATAAGTTCGAAGCACAGGTTGCTCCATTCCTAACCTTAGTTACACACCTTGTTTTCCCGTTAAGATCTCCCAAGCAAGACAAATGTACTATTCATTTCCGCATACTCCTTTCATCTTTAGGAATTGTAACGACCCACCATTTCGGATAGTTTAAATCGACGATAAACCAAACATGTCAGACTTAAACCATTCAAAAGGGAGGATTTTTATGGGGTAAATAAGAAAAAGCAGAGAAAGAAAGAAAACAAGCATAGAATCTCACAGTAGAATGATAAATATAATAATCAAATAAACAGTTCGTGAAGTTGTTTTACAAATAACATTTGATTACACTTTTACAATACAGATCAGAGTTCAAAACAGGAATAAATAAATAAATAAATGCAATGGAACAACATGATGCAGTGGAATAAATATGATATATAATAATAGTATACAAATCTCCGTCTTCATCCTCCAGAAAAGCAATCTTCGATATACCGAAAAGATCAAACTAACCCGAGCAAATTAAAAATACAAAACACTCGAGTTAGAACTAAAAAAATCTTATGTAAGTTAAATCAACAATAAATAAATATAAGTGTAACGGCATCAGAGATGTTTATGGGGTTTGACATCTCCTATCTACTGTCTAACGTGAGTGCAATAACTTAAGAGATGTTTGGGATTTCCATCTTCTAAGGATCCTTTAAACTATCTACATACATAGTACAATATGATATTAATAGTATCTATAGTAAAGCAAAGTTTTAAAATAGTGTTAAGCATTACCCATATCCCCATTAACGCATTTTATATATTCCAGTAATCTATACAGAAGCTCCACTTAACCGGTGGCTTACCCAAGGGGCACTCCATAGGTACGGTACAAAATAAACTCGTAGAAGGAACAATAAGGAATGTGACACGGCACGCGAGGCAATGCCAGAGTAGAATTCTACCATTTGCACTCCCGGACTGGTGGTAATGCATATCAGCTATTACCGCCCACCTCGAAACACACTTTCATAATCAAAAACGAGGGGTGGCCACCAAATCAATCACAAAGTCATAATATGGTATCAAAGAAATGTGCTCGATAGGAGAAGCGGCCTTACTTGGCCCGGTATAGCTCCTGTTTTAGCCACATCACGCTGACCCACGGAAGTCAGGGCTATGCAAATACCTCATACAGAATCGTTCGCCAAACCATCATACTTCATTCTGGAATCTCCACCACGTACATAGTTGTTAAAGTGGTTTTTCGTATTGGCAGAGAATATGACAATATCCGATTCGGGTCTCTTTAACAATCAAACACTTATTTTTCACACCGGATGGTTCTTTTACATTTCCAAAACCAATTCATATTTGATATCAAAATATCATATTCAATTCAAACCGTATTCATTTTTGAAATCATATTACATCGAAATCATATTCACTTCCAAAATAATACCACATTTGAAATCATATCACTTTCGAAACCATATTTACAAAATAGGTTAAACTCTCATTTCAAAATCATCATATTTACACAAATATGTCATTTCGTAAAAATATCATTTCAAATTCCAACTTTAGGTTATAACATCATTTAACCATATTCGATTTTAAATCAACGATTTAAATATAAATAATTTGTAACGACCCGATATTTTCAACCATTCGCATCCGCACATGTCGGACTTGAATTGCTCAAAATACCGCGTTGTAAATAAAATTTGGCAAATCTCAGAATATACAGTAAATAAAAATCACAGAACACAGACACAGAGTAAGAAATGCAGCGGAAGTAAAGAGATAGCAGTTCATGAAGCTACTATGTAAATATATCAGAGTTAAATAAAATACAACAGACTAAATAAAGTACAACAGAACTCTTAAGATGATAACCAAGTACAAGCTGAATAGAACAACAGAACTGGAATAGATAAAACTAGATAAGAAAATAATCTCCAGCGATTCCAATCTCCAGAAAGTGGAATCCAAATCTGTGAATAACTCAGGCTGACCCGAGCGTAAATAAAAATACAAACACTCGAGTCAGGACAATATATACTTATATAATGTAAACCAACTCAAGTGAACTATAATAAGGTACAAGTAACTTAAAGGATGTCTGGGACCGCCCATCCTTTAAGGATCCGTTAAACTATTTACTATGTAGTAATATTTCGCTATTATAATAATGTCTACAGTAAAATAAACTTACTTTTAAATAGCATTCCGGGCTACCCATATCACCCTTCACACATGATAGTCCCAGTAGTCCATCCAATATCATGCCATCTCCACTCCGGGTGACTGTCAGAGGATACCACACGGGCTACCGGAGAAAAACAAACTCGTAGTAAAGGCTCGGTATGGTAGGTGACACGGCACACAAGGCAATGCCAGGGTAGATATATCAATTACGCACACGGGTTGGTGGTAACGCAGCAGCCACATACGCCCACCTCGGAACACACTCCCATATCAAAATCGGAGGATGGCCATCTAATCAATCACCAATAAGAGTATAGTATCGAAGGAATGTATCCGATAGGAGGAATGACCTCACTTGGCCCGAGATCGCTCCTGTTTTAGCCACCTTATGCCAACTCACGGGAGTTGGGCCACGTAAATATACCTCAAGAACGTCGCCACCATCCTACTTCATTCTGGAATCTCCACCGCGTACACGGTTAGTCAAAGTGGTTTTCGGTATCGACAGAGAGTATGCCCATATCCGATCCCGGTCTCTTTGCCAACCAATCGTTATTATAACCCGTAGTTATAACTTTAAAACAATATTTTATACTTCAAAATAAAATATCATTTCAATCCAAATCTTTATCAAAAAAAAGATTTAATCATTCCAAACCATTTCAATATATCATCATACCATATCTTCCAAATTCAAATATTTATCAAAATAAATATTAAATCATTTCTAACCATTTCAATATATTAAATTATCCTATCCTTTCAAAACTTCCTTTCAAATCATTTTGATATATTAAAATTCATAACCTTTCAAAGCTTCATTTCCAAATTATCATATCTTTCAGAATTTCTTTTCAAATCATTTTAATATCGAAATATCATATCTTTCAAAACTTCATTTTTTTTCAAATCATTTAATGTCAAAATATCATATCTTTCAAAACTTCATTTTCTTTCAAATCATTTAATGTCAAAATATCATATCTTTCAAAACTTCCTTTCAAATCATTATTCATTTTATTCAATTTAAAATACGAATTCAATTCACATTTCAAAACAGTTTATATTTCAAAAATCATTTTAAATCATTAAAATGAAGTTATTATATTTAATAATTAAAGTATTAAATTTCCAAAATTTTCAACTTCCAAAGTTCATTTATTCACTTAAGTTTATCAAACAGTGAAAATTCATTTTTCGCAGCATTTAGAAAACGCTACGGAAATTTACATTCAAAACGGTTCAATTTAACAAAAGACAGCATTTTAAAAATGCTGTAATAGGGTTTACTTAAATTTCAAATAACTTAGTTAAATTCAACAATTATAGCACTTAAAAAGATTGCTATAATAGCCTTTAATTTAATTTAGGTTTTTAGTTCATTATCATCAATTACAGCATTTACAAATACTGTAATATCATTTACATTGCAATTAATAGCATTTCAAAATACAGTTAATTAACTTCAAATATTCAAAATAATTTCACAACCAATTATAATTTTATTTAAAACATTTTTTTACTTATAAAATCATACATTTTCACATTTATAAACAACATTTAATTTTCCTTAAGTTCATGATTTTATAAAGTTAAATTTCCATTCAAAAATCAAGATTTAATAATAATTCACTTATTAAATTTCAACATTCAAATTTAAATTCATTGAATTAAATTTCAACTTAACACTTAAGTTTAAATTTAAAAATATAACTTAATTTCAATTTTATTCACTTAACTTAAAATTCACTTTTAAGCCAAATTCACAAATTCTCATTTGGTTATATTTCAAAATTTCAACTTAAATAATCATCCCTTTCATTTTTTAACTTTACTCAAAAATCATTAATATATTATAAAATCATTTTAAATTCATTTTAAATTCAAATTATCATAAATTTATCATAATTTCATATTTAATTTAATTTCCAATTATAATTAAATCAAAATTTCCAAAATAACTTACATTTAAATTTTCTAACTTTTCCATAATTTATTTAACCTATCAATTTCCAAAAAATCAATAATACTTTACAAAAATCATTTTTAATTATGTTTTAAATCAAAATATGATAATATTTACATTTCAAACATACTTTTAAAAATTTTAGAAAAATACATTTTAACTACGGGTCTGTATATAATTTTCTAGCCTAGGTAAAGTGATACGGGTAATGTATCATTTCAACCCGTAATTTACAAAGAAAATCCAGGTTTTATCATTTCAAACCGCAGTCCCAAGTAAATGAAATAAAATGAAAATCTCTCAGGCCTATCATTTCAGCCCATAACGATTTTCCCCTATTCTAAAGTCCGTTCGGGTATGTATCATTTCAACCCATAGTGATTCTAATCTAAAGGGAACTTGCAGTGTGATAAACTGATAAAAATAACAGAACAACATAATATAACAGTAACAGATGTTATAATAGGTGTTTAAGCATGGGTGAACATCATATAATCATAATATAGCATATGTAACATGATAATGCATTTTACAGATTCAAAAGGGGTCAATTTACTAGTTATATATGTACATATTGTCTGGTGAGGATAACTCACATGTTTGAGCTGGAGACACAACAACGAATGCACGAATGAGATCCCAACAAGAACGATAACATGACACAAAGATGAGTGGGAGAGCCAAAGTATCAATTCCCTTGGATACATTCAACAAAACAAGTATAACAACACATAAGTTTCAACACAAAATACCATTAAACAATGATAGAATTGGATGCATAAACAAATCCAAAGTGTTTGCACTTGCTTTCTACCACCTATGCTTCAGCTCCAGATCTGAAATGGCACGGCTAAAGGCATGGTTTGGATCTGGTCTGGGTTCTTAAAGGTCGGCCTAGCATGGGAAAATGATGGAGCAAAGTATGGTAGAGAGATAGGTGCATGGAACTAACACTACAATGCAACTACCATGGATCCTATGCAACATATGGGTTCGGCCACAAGCTAGCATGGTGCGGCCATCACTGTAGTGGGCTGTAGGATGGTGTGGCAACGGGTTCCAGGTCATCCATGGATGGTGGATGTGGAGTAGGTGGCGGCCAACGGGTGGTTGAAAGTGATGAAGGCATAGGTGATTGGCTATGGTGCATATAGGTGAAGTTTGTGTAGATATTGTTGGATTTGGTCACATGGGTGCATGGCCAGTGGCTTGGGGCTGTAGAGGAGGTGGTGGAGGCTGGCTCAAGTGGTGGTGGTGGCAGCCATGGTGAAGGAGGAGCAAGGGGCTGAGCTACAAAGGTGAGAAAGCAAGTGAAAACAACATAAACAAGTAGAAAAGCAATGGAAAATAAAAAGAATTTTACCAAACTCTTGGAGATGATGGAGGCTGAAATTTTCAGAGGTGAGAAGGAAGAATTTTCGTGAAAAACGAAGAAAAAAAAGATACGGCTGAAGATAGTATAAGGAACGGCCACAATTGAATGTAAGTGGAGGTTGAAAAATGAAAAGGCAGGGAGGTGAAAAGTCAAAGGTAAATGAAAGGTTTTAAACTCTTCATATTTCTCTAATTCTTTTTGTAATTTTAAATACATTTAAAATATTGATAAATAAAGATAAAATAAACTCAGAAATAAATTAAACAAGTAAACAAAATAAATAAATATTAATTACATATAATTTAATTAATAAAACAGCAAAAATTGCAAACTAGTCTTGAAAATATGAAAAATAAATGCAATGAACTTTGGAAAATTTTTATGTACTTGTAAAAATATTTATAACAAAGATAATAACATAAACTAAAATTCATTCACAAATAAATATATAAATTTTAATTTAAATATAATTTAAATGAAGAAAATAGAAACTAGGCTTTAAAAATAGAAAATAAATTCAATAAGCTTTGGAAAAATTCAAAAATCACTTTAAAATATTTAAAAGTCAAAATATACATAATATAACATAAATATACAAATTAGAATAAGATTTATCAAGTAAAAATATCATTTATATAAATTAAAACAAAGAATATTGTTAAATAACCTTATATACACACAATATTGTAAAGGGTATAACTTTCACAATTTAAATTCAATTTCGACGAAACAAAAAGCAATATTCATGATATTAAATCTATTTTCATAATAAAAGACAAAATTAAAGAATTCAAATATTTAAATTTAAAATTTAAAAGTCAAAGTTTGACCAGTTTTAACCATCCATTTTTCAAGGAAATATTCAATTTATACCAGTTTGAAATTATAATTAAAATAATAATCAAAATTTATATTTAAAAATGAAATGTTTGAAATAAACAAGTTTAAAATAATTTCAAAATAAAATAAAATCAAATTTAAATTATATGCAAAAAATATAGGGTTGTTACACAATTCAACCTTACACAGTCTGAAATTCAGAAAATAGTTTAGATGGTTATAAATAGTTTAAATAATTAAAAATAGTTTAAGTACTTTAAATAAGTTTTAATGGTTTAAACTAGTTTAAAATAGATTAAAATAGTTTTAAATAGTTAAAACAGTTTAAAATACATTAAAATAGTTTAAATTACTTTAAAATAGTTTAAAATACTTTAAAATAGTTTTTAATGGTTTTAATAGTTTAAAATAGATTAAAATAGTTCAAAAATACTTTAAATAGCTTAAAATAGATTTAATAGTTTAAACGGTTTAAAATAGTTAAATAGGTTTAATATAGTTTAATATAAAATGGTTTGGAAATCTAAATAAATCTGAATTTGAAATAATATATTCTAAACAGTTTATATTAAAATAATTAATTTTAAATTCATATCAAATTAAAACCATTTCTTCCATTTCAACAAATATGGACCAAATCCATATTTCAATTCAACAAATTAAATTTTGTCTTTCAATTCAAATTCTCATTTAAAACCATTCAATCAATTTCGATTTCAAATCCATGTTCGAACTATAAACTAAACTATTTCAAATCTAGTAGTTTTCAACGTTTAAATATTCAAATATTCTAATAACTCAATTTCGATAAGTTTCATTTATGCTTCAAAATTCAACTTTGAAATTTCCATTTTAATTATTTAACCAATTCATTAAATCAATTCCAATTTCAACATTTAACGCTTTGATTTTCGAAAATAATTTAGTTTACATAAATAAATTCTATTTCAAAATATCATTTAATTGAATTCAAAATTTAATGATTGAAAAATCATTTAATTTAACCAATCCAGTGTCCGTATATAATTTTCTACCTTATGGTTATGTGACGACCAAGATTCTTTTTAACGTCTGTTAATTGGGTATTTAACCGATTTAAATTATTGGAATATTAATAGATCAAACAAATGAATTTCTGATATCTGGATGTATAAGTTAATTTAAAAGCTATATTAAATATTGAATTACAAAATTTCGAGATATGATGAATCTAAAAAAACAAAAAAAATCTCATATGTGTATAGAAACTCCACCATTTAAAAGTACACATATACAACTAGATGATGCTTAAAATATATATAGCATATGAATAATATATGTATATACATATATATCTATATGCCTATACGAAGTAATGTATATAAATAGATATGTGTATATAACCATACATATAAGTAAAGGAAAATATGTATGAATATAAATATAAATGTGCATGATGATAACAAATATAAATGCATATGGAAATATATATATATATATATATATATATATATATATATATATATATGAATCCCATTAATTAAATTAAAGGTAAAATGTTCAAATATATATATATATATATATATACACACTTATACATATACATACATACATACATACATACATATATATAAAAACATGTAGACAAGTCTTACGATGTTCAAAAATAAATATACATAAGTACATAGGTATGTGTATATATATATATATATATATATGAGGATTGGACATACATAGGTATAGGGATATATATGTATGAACATAGGGAGACAAGCATTTAATGCACATTTCAACTCAAGCATACAATACATCCTTTCAAGCTTACTAAACATTGAATCAAGGTCAAAAAAAAAATGAAAATCCTATCATATAAAATCAAATCATCTTTTATTGAATCAAGTCACATATTTTCAAATCAAAATTAAAGAAATAAAAGGATACAAGTGTAAAGCCTATACACAAAATGTTTCAGCTTTAATAGCTTACCCTGTAATCTTACCTTCTCATATATATACATGGTCCTATAGCATACTCACGCATAAACAAAAAAATACAGGTAACAAAGTAAACAAAGATCTTCCATTAAACACTAAGAGAAGCGAGACAGTAAAAAGGAAGCAAGAGCAGACCCAAGCAGTAGTTCATTTGTTTATAAAGTGAGTAAGCACGACCTTCATTTACTTTAAATCATACATATTTGTAGATGTGCATGAATCTTTTACTTATTAAGCATATATTTATTACTAACCTTGCTATGCTGTGTGTATATATGTCTTAAATCGTATTAATGAAACCTGGAAATAAAAAAAATGCATAGCCTCTGTTTCAAAGGAAGAAAATATAGCTTGTACAATCTTCAGCCCCTATGGCTTACCTTGCGCACTTTACCTCCCCTTATATATACATAGGCCTATAGGTCACTAATGTATTATTTGTCAAGTGTACATGTATAAGTTGATACCTATGTGGTGTACATGAGAACTTAGTCATGATTTAATACTGGTAACACAGTAACCAGTTTAATTCCTCTGTTCTTCAAAAAAGTGGTATTTGGCAACCTTTAAAAATTGTTATCTTTTAATCCAGTTAGTTTTTGGCTTTGATTCCAAAAGGGAAATCAACTTTCTGTGAGTATGGATTACCTAAAATTAGTTTTATTTGAAACTATGTAGATAGAGGGAGGAGGGTTCGTTTTACAACAAACAAATTCAAAAGTGGAAAAATTCGAACGTCACAATTAGTATTTTCACTTATTTGATCCTAATTGACCTTGGAAATCATGAATTTTAAGAGTCGTTTCGGAATTTTTAGGTGTGAATTAAGGAGGGTAGAGGGAGATGGTTGGAATTGGGTTTTGGGTAAAATCATGGCGGTCAGGATGATGGGTGAGCTTGTCATTGGCGGTGGAGGTGGCTCGGGTAACGTTGGAGCGGGGAAAAATAGCACGGCTTTCCTTTTTTGTGTGGAGGCTTGTCGAGTTAGAATTAAGGCTTAAGGTGTTCTAATGTTGGTTATCGTCTCGATGGAAATAGTGATGACGGAAGGGCGAAGTAAGAGTGCGGTCAAGGGGGAAATGAAGGAGGGGGATGCAGTGAGTGTCGGCCATAGTTTGGTGAGGAACGATGGTGCGAGGCATCAGGACGAGACATTTTGGAGAGTGTGTATTGTTCCAGTTTTCGGCGAGATGGTTCGATTACGAACCAAGGGTTCGATCGTGGTTACAGGGGATTAGGCGAGCTGCTATGCCGTGGGAACGTGCGAGATGATATACGGCAAGATTCCAGTGTTCGACTGCTCGTGCAGGTGCACAGTGATATGCACGATATGGATGGGAAGAAATGAAGAAAGGAAGAAAGAAGAACTGGAACTAGAAAGAAAGATGGGAGAAGTAATGGGCCGGAATTTTTGGGCCGTATAAAAAAAAAGAGAAAAAAAGAAAATAAAGAAATAAAGAAAAAAATAAAGAAAGAAATAAAGAAAAGAAAAGAAATAAAGAAAGGAAATAAAGAAAGAAAAGGAAGTAAAAATAAGCATAAAAGGAAGAGGAAAGTAGAAAATAAAAAAAAGAAGGGAAAATGATAAATAAAAGAAGAAAGATAATGAAATTCATTTTTATATATATATACACACAATTATATGGTAACTTATATTTTCTTCCAAACAAAAAGTCTATTTTCAAATTTTAAAATCCGTAATTTAAAAAGATTCAACGATGTTTTATAATGGTAATTGATTTTATTATTATTATTATTATAAATTGACTTTAACCTTATGGGTAGTTAATGGTAAATAGCAATTTATTAGTTAATACATTGTTTAAAGTGAAATTAGTTGGATAAACATATAAATGATTATGGTCAATCAAGTTAATTAAAAACTGATGTGTGAATCATTTCGATATAGGTATTGACCGTTAACTTGATTAACAATTTATATCTCGAAATATTCCTATCGGACGTTTATTTCAAAAAAAAATTCTTGTCTGTGTCACCAAACGAGCAGATGAATTAAAATAGTTAATTTAAAATAATGATACATTTTTATTTGAAATAAACGGCTGTAATAAATCCCTATAAGTGAATATTATCATCCTAAGTGATAAATTGTTATTTTAAACAATTCATCTCCCTTTAAAATTTATGATTTGGATTCAAAGAGACAGGGATTGAATATCATCGTTATCCGAAACCACGTCGATTTAATAACCACTGCAAATCTTATACGGATTTGATTATAGAGTCAAATAAGCTAGAATTGGATAAAAATTAAGTAAATCTGACCATTTAAAATAAGTAACAGTACTTAGATATTATTTTAAATATCAATGGATTTGTGAAATAAGTGTTTGGTTATAACAAGATAAAAAATCGTAGTGTTTGCACGAGTTACCTTGGTTTTCAGGGAAGTTTTATAACTTTAAGTGTTTCAAATTGAGTTGGTTTTACTCACGCTGGTTTCCAACTAGACTCGGGTGTTACTTTATTATAATGGTCAGGTCAGACCGAGTATTAGAGATTTTTATGTTAGGATGCTTTGGAGTCCGAAGATGAGCTGGATGGCAGAGACGTATTGATTATATTCCACTATGTATAATGGACTGTATTGACAGTAGTAGAGGACAAGTTATTATAACTGTCTAGATTTATTTGCTGATGTTGTACTCTGATACATTGTATGTATATTGACAGTTACAGCTTTCTTTGTATAAATGTTGTTATTTTGTGTTATATTTTGTTCCGCTGCGATTGTGAGATTCTGTGCTGTTGTTTCTGTTTCTTTTTCTACCTCCTTTTCTTCTTAACCCTAACGTCTGCGATTTTCGGCACTCAATTGCTCCGCACTCTATACAGTGGACATATTAGAGTCGATTTTCGGGGTCGAAAATCTTCGGGGCGTTACACCTGGTATCAGTGCTGAAGGTTAAGCGTGAACCTTGGCTCTGGTGGAGATTACTCATTAGAGATAGGGTTAGTACTACCCTAGATAGGGTCAGTAGTATCCTTGTATGTATAACGGTTTTAAAAATGATTTTTATATATATAAGCTTATATTTTGATATATAAAGCAATAATTTTTCTAATTATTATAGTATATTAAGGTAAGTGGGTGTTGTTATTAAAATGAACTAAAATTCTAAAATTTAAGTGGTAATTATATAACCAAATAGAAATTTGGGTAAGGATTAACTATACAAATAAGTTAACTTAAAATGGATTCAAGGCTGAATTTAAATCCTGGAAAATTCCAAGGAATTTTCAAAGTACTTGAAATAAGTTACCCCGGTTATATTTTTCTAAAAAATTTGAATGGAATATATGGTGTGTTTGGTTTTAGATGTGATATTATTATCATAAAATGGTTGTTGTGTCTAAATAAAGGGATTTTTATTTTTAAAATATACAGTGATAAGACAGAATGAAATGTTTTAAGGAAGTAACAATTTAGATAAGTATGACTTATAAATTGAAATGGATTTAAATTGTGAAGTTGAAAATTTAAGTCCAGAAAATTTTGAAATTGTTTCAAAATGTTTAAGGAAATAAGTAGTATTATTAGAATATGTCTCGATACGGGAATCTTTGTTTATAACAAGTGTTGGTGAAGATGAATTTGTTTTGAATAGAAAACTCAGAATGGTTTAAAATTTAAAAGTATGACTTGATGAAATAAATATATGTCTATCCAGATATACATAATATCAAAGTTAATTTGAAATAAATAATAAGTGTTGAATTCTAAAATCCCCTTGAAATGAGAGTATAACCCAAAGAGAAATAAGTTTTTGAACATATAAATGGGAAAGAAATATTGATAAGAAATTTAAATTTGGAATGGAAAATTTAAATTGGGTAAGGTTGAATGGATTAAAGGAGTTGAGATTTAACTTAGGGGAAATTAAATAATTTTTGAACTTATAACTTGAATTAGAAGTTTCAAGATGGGATTAAGATTTAACTTAGGGAAGTAAATGGATTAAATTGAAGAGGAAAGTATGGATTTGATAAAAAGTTATGTATGGATAATTTCAAACAGCTTTTGAAATGAAACGGGTTTTGGATTTTGGAAATAGGTAATGAGTGTTATTTGATTGGTGTCTTAGATAATTTAGGTGTTTATTTACTTTGATATATACTGCTCTCATCCTATTGTTATTGACAGAATTTATAAAACTGTAAAATTGGATTATTTCGAGGTAATTAAGAATTGGATTGAAATGATATACATCCATTGCTTAAATTAAATGGAAAAACTTTATTTAGAAACCATTCTAAAATTTTGATTTTAGAAATAAAATTGAAATTATGGAAGTGGAATCACGTTGAACTTAAGATTGAAATGTTAAAAATGGATTTATCAACCGGAATTGTTTAAAAGGATTGGGATAAAAAAAATTGAAGTATAATTGGATAATCAATCAAATTCCGAAAATTTATTTGTTTAAAAATGATTTGAACTCTTACCCGAACCTTGAAATAATCTAATTTAAATGAATACTTGAAATTTGGCTCAGAATTAAATTATTTCAAAAGACTTGGGTTGTTAAATTAAATGTTAAAGGTTAATTTGATTTAAGTGAATCAACATTTTGGAAACCGAACCCGAATTAGTATAAATCAAGACGGGTGAAAATTGAGAATGAAATTGGAATTAATTCAAAGGTGAAATTGAATTGAATTGGTTGAAATTGTAATCGGAGTTGAATAAGTTTAAATTCTTATTGGGAATTGATTTGAATGAGAATGAGAATCGAAGTTAATTCGAATGGCAGTCGGGATTGAATTAATTTAAATGGAAGAGGGAATTGAAATCGATTTGAAATGGAGATTGGAGATTGAGCCAGTTTGACTATGAAACTATTTTCAAACAAATTGTTTTAATATAAACTACCTTAGATCTATTTTTCCAAGCTAGTTACTATACAGACCATTCTTTTTAATACTCAACCTATCTTATACTTACTATCCAACTATTGTACAACTATTTAACTATTTTACAACCATTTAACTATTTCAAAACTATTCAAGCTATTTTTTAAATTCAAACTAGTCGGAGTGGAAACTGTTTATATTTAATACCAACTAAGATAAAAATTGAAGTGGTAACCCAAATGGAAGCAAAAAACTAAAATTGGAACTGAAATCGAAAATTGAAGTAGAAATGATTTTAAAGTAAAATAATATATATTAAGAAAATATGATGATTTAAAAATAAAAGATTGGATAGCATAATAACTGGAACTTACTTTATAAGAAGTAAGTAATGGTGCAAATGACTTTGGAAAAGGAAGTCGAACTTGAACAAAAATTTAAGTTGGCATTAATGAGATTTATAACCAGAAGAAAGATTCTTGAAGTACATTTGAAATATAATAAAGTGGAATTTATAAGTATGGAGTGGTACGAAAAAAATTTCAAGTGTAAGAAAAATATTATATATATATATATATATATATATATATATATATATATAAGAATGACTTTTTGAAAATGGAACCGGAAAAGGTTTTTGGAAACCACTGATTTTGAAAGACTTTTGTTTTTGACAAAAAGAAAATTTTGGGAACTTGGAAAGCCAAGTTTGAGAACTATCGATTTTGAGATGTCGATTTTGAAGTTTATATGGGATGCATATAGAGAGTATGATTTGAAAGATACTGCATGTGTATAGTATAAAATGTTTTGAGAGTGTTATGGGAAAAAAAGGCGCTCCCATTTAGAGTTGAAACTTATAGTAGGAGATCCACGGGGTGGTTCTGCCTTGAGCCCTAAGGGGGGTTCTAAATTTTGATCCCAGAGGACATCCAGACTAAACTGTTATTCCTGTGGATTGGGATTAGGGTAGCGAAAGTTGAGGGCGTTGATGCCTACAGACACATTAGGGTTATGTTGCGACTGTAACATGTCTGATTTCTCGACGCCCGAAAGTCGATATCAATACGTCCACTGTATCGAATGCCGCACAGTCAAATGCCAGGAAGCCGAACCATTAGGGTTTTAAAGAAGAAGAAGATAGAAGAAGAAACATAACCAATAAACAGAATCTCACATATCGCAGCGGAACAAATATAATAAATAAATGAATATCTTTAAAACAAAGAACTATATCAGTTATTACATTACATTACATTACATTATCCGAGTGTTACAACAACAAACAACGGAAAAGAATATAACATATACTAGTGATACGCTTCGCCGTTCAGCTTGCTCCTGATCTCCACAGCATCTTTTTTTATTTTTTCTCTTGAATAATGCTAACCTGACTTTGGGCTGCCCGTGTGGAAAATTTATGGGCACCCAGAGTTTAGAAAGGGAACAATAAACTCTAGGTCAGTCGTGGGATTGGTGTGAGATCTCAAAAACAATTATTTTCACAAAGAAAATAAAAGAAAAGAAATCCTCTATGCCTTTGGAAAATGAAACTACCATAAGGCCTCCCGCCACACACACAATGCAAACGCAGAATTGGAGGAGATTTTTCCTTATGATAGTCAAACATGCTTAATACACAAAATATTTTGATATTATTATTATTAGTGCATAGTGTGGAAAACATTTCGAAAGTATAATATTAATCTTAGCCAGCATAGGTACCATTATATTATGCCTGCTATACCTACCTCCTGAGGAGGCAGGTTATACAATTGCAATCGTAAAAGGCTCGTATTGTTTTGTTTGGATTTCCAACAAATGGTCAGGCAAAGGAACTTTTCACATAAAATGGAACGCCTCTGGAGGGACGTCCGCGAGAACCTGACCAGATCTCTGCAACACAAGGCCGGGTTACCTCTGTAACTAGGTAACAACTGACATAAGTATGCCATCCCCCGGTCGTTACCGACCTTTATCCGAGGGCCCTCCATGCAACAACCACACAGTAAAGTATCTAGGCTCCATACCTTGATACCACTTTTTGTAAAAATCAACATAAGTAAATATCTGGGCTCCATACCGTGATATCACTTTTTATCCAGAAGGAAATGGTCATACCCTCAGGAGGAGCTACCCCCAAATAACCTTGCTGCCACGATTCCTGTTTCTACCATTACCGGGTTGTGAGGCTCGACGAACTCACGTCCACAAAGCTACTCTTTTCCACAAAGCCATGCTTCGATCACAAATGATCATCCACACACAACAGCACTTAGCATGCCACATTACCAAATTGGGAATGTATCACTAGTAACCATCAACTACATAACCTCTGAGCTCGTATGTCTCAGAGAAGGGTGTTAAGCTAAGAGAATAAATCTCCGCCACCAACAGAAATGTATTTGATAGAAACCAGCTTTACATCTCAAAGTGTAATGTCAGACGCACATCCATACAGGTCTGTTCCGGGTTCGAACAGAACCGAAGGCACTTCCGAAGAAGCCCTTGCAAATCTGGGTATTCACAGTCCCGATCAGACTTTCCATCACTTAGGAAATATCTATACCGGCGCGACTCAGTGCAGAGACAATCGATGGGTTATCCTTTTGTTCTCGAAAATACCCGGTATTCACCACCAGTCTTCAAATGTTATCCATATTGACGTATCATTATTCGGAATGGGTTACATGACACAAAGTCCTCTCCCGGCTAAACCGAATAATGAGCGTAATATTTAAAAACATATGGATATGGGATTTCAATTAAGTCACAACTTTAAATTCAAATCTTTCTTTCAAATGGTTTAAACAAATTACCATTTCAAATCTTTAAACAAAAAGATTTATTCCACAAGTTCACCCAGTTTCACAAAGATCCATTCACGGACTTCAAAACAATTTCCACCTCAATTGGATTAGCTTATTTTAATCTTTAAATCAAAGATTTAACTTATAGCATCCAAAACCCGTTTCCAAATATTCATTCATAACTTGGAAAACCATTTTCAATTCAACTTAAACTTCCTTTAATACAAATTGGAAATTCATTTCTTATATGAAATCCTATATCGTTTGGAAACAAATAGTTTTTATTTCGAAAAAATCCGATTTTATTTATACAAGTTAAAATCTTTGGGTTAATTTAAATTCCCAAAGCACACTTTATAAAATGGTTTAAGTTCATGTAAACTTGTATAGCCTTTTTGAAATCATAAGCTTACAACATAGAGTTCGATTTCAAATTTTTATTCAAATTTAAACCAAATTTAAAACTAGATTTATTTATTCAAAAATAACTTATATCTTTGAAATTCTTTTTCAAAAGTTTTCTACTTTAAATCCGATCCGTTTCCAAAACCATTTGGGTTCAAAAATTCAATTGTAAAATTATTTCAAAAAACTATGACTTAACCAATTTCCACGTGCAATCCATATTCGTGTGTGTATAGTGTAGTCTAGGGGTTTAACACAATAGTGCACAACATCAACCATCACAGATTCAATCATATTAACATCGATAAGCGGTATAGTCCATAACGCTTATCTTCATTCACAGACTTGTAGATAAAATAAATTTATCAATGAGATATATCACAGAATATAAATAAAATTACTATTTGTGAGGAATCCAGTTGGATCCCTCCAACCTGTTTTCCTGCATCCACAGATATTAGCACAACCAATAAATATCGACTCAATTTGATAATAATTATCATATTCAGCTAAACAACCAATCAAACATTTAAATATTAGCTATTTAAATTAACTGATATCCAAATTTGAGTGAGATTAACTCACCTTGAATTTTCGACGAGCGTTCAAATTTAGGTTAAATCGAATGCTTTCAAACTTAAATTAAATCGAACAGCATTCGATTTAACCTAAATTTTTACTTGCTCCGAATAATTACAGAATTGCTCCACTACGTAGTACTCGGCGGCGTCGCCAAATTCGTCTGATTTCGCCCTCGTACGAGAAAGATATGAAATTTATTAGTTTCAATTTCAAATTAAAACAAAAATTTCTATTTTATTATTTATTTTTACCAAATCTACCGTGCTTCACAAGGAAAGAAATCGGGCCACGAAACCCTTCTTCCTTCATGACGTTCGCTCCAGACTAAAACCAAACCCCACATCGCGACTTAGGGCTAGGAACCACTCCTTCCACGATCGACTAGGAGTCGATCAAGTACCACCACATCGCGCTCGTGCCTCAGCTCCACCCCCGGTCGAAAGCACACGAAACTCGGTGCCCTTATCTCATCGAAAAACGCACACGAACGGCTCAGCTTCAGCATCGAACTGCCGCCAATCCATCGAGGTTTGAGTCGACCTACCGTACGGATGTGAAGCCTACGTCATGCTCTTCGATTTACTAGTTCAAAGTTTTCGAAATTATCGCGTGGATTGATTGAAAATTTAAGATGAACGTCGGTGTGTTTCGGCCATTAAAAGGAAATAAGTGACAGCTGAAAACATATGCTAGGGTTTCCTTTGATAAACGTGAACATAGACGTTTATTTATATTATTTTATTAATAAAATTTCCAACTAACAAGATTATACAAACGAACTCCAAATCACACAGGTCGCCTGGCGATTATAAGGTTTTACCCACGTTACGAACATAATGGAAAGTGTTTCGAAGGCTAATTCGATCATATGTGCGCGTTACGGAAATAAACGCTCAATTTTAAATTAAATCGATTAAAATAGTTTCTATGCGTTTTGAGCTGCCAGAGTCAAACGACAACTCCGATTGCTACAAAAATTGAAATCCGATAATAACTAACTATTACGGATCCAATGGAACTAGTTTCGTCGAATTCCGAGATTGTGCCCCGGAAGGCTATTTTAACTCGTCGATAAATTCAAGCGATTTTCAAAATCGTCGAAATCACCTAAAATTTCACTTTTAAAATTTTATTGACTCTATTATAAATCATATAGACTTTATAATTACATTAGAGACTATTCTGATTCACTTCGAACAAAATCTGATTATTTGCATTATTATATTATTAAATTCCATTATTAAATTAATATAAAATCCCAAATCTTAATTTATCAACTTTTGATTCCATCCAAAAGTAAAACATCATTATTTAAATCCAAATAACTTAAAATAAATTTTAGAAACCATTTCATAACCATTTATATCCAGATTCACCAATTATCACAATTCCAACATATAATTATTATTATTCAAATTTCAATTGAATTGCCATATTGAAAATTACAAATAAATTTTATTGATTTAACAAAATCCTTATTTCAAAATCAATTCAAAATCCACATTTAACATTTAAAATAAATTAAATATTCAAAATTTACAACTAGAAATTCTGGGTTGTTACAGTGACGGTAGTGAGACTCTGGTGTACTGCGATCTACTGCATTTCCATAGCGTAAGTCAAGGGGCAGTGATTGTCTAAAGTCTACGTTTGATTTTGCTGGGAGAACGACGTAACATCGGTAGATTGCGATCTATATGGTCCATAGCAAAATTCGTATGGCAATAAGTGCCTACAGGCTACATTGGGACTCGACTGGTATAGTATGCAATCTATGTGGTGAAGTTTCATTTGGCAGTGAAATTCGAGGGCGTTGATGCCTACAGTTACATGGTTTTTGCCATGATGGCAACGTAACCCTAGGTGTAGTTGCGATCTGTGGCGGTTCCATGGTGAAATTGAGGGGTGCGGATACCTATAGTTCTCTATGGATTTCGCCGGGATGGCGACGCAATCATCGTGCTAACTACGACCCATGGAGGGGGTGATGATTTCCTGGGCATTATCACAGAAAGTTGTTTCTTCAAGTATTTTCACTGGGTGTTGAAGGCGGGTCTACTAAGTACTTATAGATTTTCAGTCATGTGCCTGATCAACGTTTGACTGAATTTCTGTGAGAACAAGGATAGACTTGTTGAAACATTGAGTTATAAAAAGTATTTTTATAAAACTAGTTTGATAATATTATGTAGTTTTAAAGGTGTTTTAAATTTTTTTGAATAAAAAGAGTAAAGAGTTAAAGTGTTTAAAAGAATAATTTAACTAATAATAAACGTTAAAATAAAAAATAAAAAAAATTCTCATTCGTTCCTTTTCGAGGATGAAAAGTTCTAAAGGGGGAAGGAATGTGACGACCCAGCTTTTTTTAATGCCTATTAATTTGGTATTTAACCGATTTAAATTATTGGAACATTAATAGATCAAACAAATAAATTTATAATATCTGGATGTATAAGTTAATTTAAAAGCTATATTAAATATTGAATTACAAAATTCGGGGATATGATGAATCTAAAAAAAATCATATGTGTGTAGAAACTCCACCGTTTAAAAGTATAAATATACAACTAGATGATGCTTAAAAATATATACAACATATGAATAATGTATACATACATACATACATATATATGTATACGCCTATACGAAGTAATGTATATAAGTAGATATGTGTATATAACCATATATATAAGTAAAGGAAAATATGTATGAATATAAATATAAATGTACATGATGATAACAAATATAAATGCATATGGTAATATATATATATATATATATATATATATATATATATATATATATATATATATATGAATCCCATCAACTAAATGAAAGGTAAAATGTTCAAAAATATATATATATATATATATATATATATTGATAAACATGTAGACAAGTCTTATGATGTTCAAAAATAAATATACATAAGTACATAGGTATGTATATACATGAGGAATAGACATACATAAGTATAGGGATATACATGTATGAGCATAGGGAGACAAGCATTTAATGCACATTTCAACTCAAGCATACAATATATCCTTTCAAGCTTACTGAACATTGAATCAAGGTCAAAACAAAAATCAAAATCCTGTCATATAAAATCAAATCATCTTTTATTGTATCAAGTCACATATTTTCAAATCAAAATTAAAGAAATAAATGGATACAAGTGCAAAGCCTGTACACAAAATGTTTCGGCCCAATAGCTTACCCTGTAATCTTACCTTCTCATATATATATATATATATATATATATATATATATTTATGGTCCTATAGCATACTCACGCATAAACAAAAAAAATACAGGTAACAAAGTAAACAAAGATCTTCCATTAAACACTAAGAGAAGCGAGACAGTAAAAAGGAAGCAAGTGCAGACCAAGTAGTAGTTCTTTTGTTTATAAAGTGAGTAAGCATGACCTTAATTTACTGTGAATCATACATATTTGTAGATGTGCATGAATCTTTTACTTATTAAGCATATATGTATTACTAACCTTGCTATGTTGTGTGTATATATGTCTTAAATTGTATTAATGAAACTTGGAAACAAAACAAAAATGCACAGCCTCTGTTTCAAAGGAAGAAAATAGAATATGTACAAGCTTCAGCCCATATGGCTTACTTTGTACACTTTACCTCCCCTTATATATACATAGGCCTATAGATCACTAATGTATTCTTTGTCAAGTGTATATGTATTAATTGATACCTAAGTGGTGCACATGAGAACTTAGTCATGATTTAATACTGGTAACACACAATAACCAGTTTAATTCCTCTGTTGTTTAGAAAAAGGATATTTGGCAATCTTTAAAAATCGTTATCCTTTAATCCAATTAGATTTTGGCTTTGATTCCAAAAGGGAAATCAATTTTTTGTGAGTATAGATTACCCTAAAATTAGTTTTGTTTGAAACTATGTAGCATAGAGAGAGGAGGGTTCGTTTTACAGTAAACAAATTTAAAAGTGGACAAATTCGAACGTCGCAATTCGTATTTTCACTTATCTGATCCTAATCAACCTTGGAAATCATTAATTTTAAGAGTCGTTTGGGAATTTTTAGGCGTAAATTAAGGAAGGTAGAGGGAGATGACTGGAATTGGGTTTTTGGTAAAATCCTGGCAGTCAGAGTGATGGGTGAGCTTGTCATTGGCGGTAGAAGTGGCTCGGGTAACGTTGGAGCGGGGAAAAATAGCACGGCTTTCCTTTTTTTTGCGTGGAGGCTTGTCGAGTTAGACTCAGGGTTTAAGATGTTCTAGTGTTGGTTATCGGTTCGATGGATATGGTGAGGAGGGAAGGGCAAAGTAAGAGTGCGGTCACGGAGGAAATGAAGGAGGGGTACGCGGTAGAGTGTCGGCCGTAGTTTAGTGAGGAACAATGGTGCAAGGCGCCGGGACGAGATGTTTTGAAGAGCGTGGATTGTTCCAGTTTTCGGCGAGATGGTTCGATTACGAACCAAGGGTTCGATCGTGGTTCCAGAGGATCAGGTGAGCTGCTGTGGCCGTGGTGAATGTGCGAAGATGATCGGCGACAAGATTCCAGTGTTCGGCTGCTCGTGCAGGTGCATAGTGATATGCACGAGATGGATGGGAAGAAATGAAAAGAGGAAGAAAGAAGAACTGGAAATAGAAGACAAAAGGAGGGAGAAGTAATGGGCCGGAATTTTTGGGTCGTATAGAAAAAAAGAGAAAAAAAAGAAAAAAAGAAAAGAAAGAAATAAAGAAAGGAAATAAAGAAAAGAAAAGGAAGTAAAAATAAGAGTAAAAGGAAGGAGAAAAGAAGAAAAACAAAAGGGAGAATGATAAAGAAAAGAAGAAAGATAATGAAAATCATACACACACACACACACACACACACACACAACTATATGCTAACTTATATTTTCTTCCAAACAAAAAGTTTATTTTCAAATTTTAAAATCCGTAATATAAAAAGATTCAACGATGTTTTATAATGGTAATTGATTTTATTATTATTATAAATTGACTTAAACCTTATGGGTAGTTAATGGTAATTAACAATTTATTAGTTAATAAATTAAAGTGTAATTAGTTGGATAAACATATAAATGATTACGGTCAATCAATTCAATCAAAAACTGATGTGTGAATTGTTCCGATATGGGTATTGATCGTTAACTTGATTAACAATTATATCTCGACATATTCCTATCGTACATTTATTTCAAAAAAAATTCTTGTCTGTGTCACTAAATGGTCAAACGAAACAAAATAGTTAGTTTAAAATAATGATACGTTTCTATTTGAAATAAACGTCTGTAATAAATCCCTATAAGTGAATATTATCATCCTAAGTGATAAATTGTTTTTTTAAACAAATCATATCCCTTTAAAATTTATGATTTGGATTCAAAGAGACCGAGATTGGATATCAGCGTTATCCGAAACAATGTGGATTTAATAACCACAGCAAATCTTGTACGGATTTGATTATAGAGTCAAATAAGCTGGAATTGGATAAAAATTAAATTTAACCATTTAAAATAAGTAACAGTACTTAGATATTATTTTAAATATTAATGGATTTGTGAAATAAGTGTTTGGTTATAACAAGATAAAAACTCGTAGTGTTGCACGAGTTACCTTGGTTTTTAGGGAAGTTTTATGACTATTAAAATCAATTATATACACAATTCTTTTGCATATCAAATTATCCTTTGAAATTTAAAACCAACCTTAGTTTTGCAATAACTCCAATTTAAAATAATTTGGCAGTAATTCCTCAAGGAAACTCGAAATTGAACACCGATGATGTCGCGATCATCATCGGAATTATTTTCCACTGACCAAAAGAGTTTAGTGCTTTTATCCTTTCAAAAACATTTTCAAAATATTTTTAAACTCCAAATCTCACCAGATTTCATATTCAATTCAAAAATATTTCTGAAATAATATCATTATTATTTCTCCAAAACCTTCGAAAATCATTTTCAAATTAAAGGAATTTAATTTCTAAATTTCAACTCCAAGTCATTTTAATCCATATTCAAACATTATTCTGGAATTTTATACTGTTTTGATTATAAATCATATTTATAATTCACATTTACAAATTCCATTTTGTATATGAATTTTATTCTTTATCCTTTAGTTATAATTTCATCTTTGTTCAATTCCTACCACACAATGATAATAATTTAATATTTTCACTTCCTAACAACCAAGCAACCATATATAACTATAATAATTTATGGAAAATTATTACAAAAATAAATTGGGTAAAATTATTTCATTTACCCTATTTTAAAACAATACTGTGTCGGTTTATCTTGTTTAAGAGTTTAGAAATCCCTATCGATACAGTTAGCCAGACTGCACCGACTAGAATTTATAAACACTCAACCGATAAGTCAACACAATATAAAACAATTTTTATATTCACTAAAAAATACACGCTCATATCTGTTAATACTCTTAACCTCATACTAGAGTACTACGGACTCTATTTTTAATGAGTAACCCCCACCAGAGCCAAGGTTCTCGCTTAACCTTCAGCTCTGATGCCAATTGTAATGACCCGTGAATCCGTACGCCTTGAGTCTACACTATTCTCCATCATATCAACTCAAAATGAACGAAAATACGAACCATCCGGGTTAAAGAAGAAGGAGATAGAGGAAGAAATAAAAACAACATCAGAATCTCACATACGCAGCGGAACAATATATAATAGATAAATGACTAATTTTAAACAAAAAAACTATATCTGTTTACACATTACATCATCGGAGTACAACATCAACAAAATACAACACTAGACAGTTATGATAACTTGTCCACATATAACTGAATTTGCAGCAAACCATACACAGCGGAATGTTCATCAAATACATGTGTTACGTCCCGCCATCCAGCTCGTCTCCTGAGCTCCACAACGTCCTTTCATGTACCTTATAATACTTGGTCTAACCCGAGCATTATAGCGAAATAACACCTGAGTCAGTCTGGAATACCAGAGCGAAAAAATACACTCAACTGGATTATTAAAGTTTCCAAAATCTTTTGAAGTCAAAGGTATCTCGTAAGACCACGCCACAAATAAACATAGGGGTTTTTACCTTAAGATAACCAAAATATTTTTATCTAATCCGTCTGATGTTATAATAATGCCTATTGAAAGTAAATTAGAATCTAGCTGAAATAAAACAATACATCTCCTTTTTTTAGTAACTAAAATAATTTTGATCTAATTCATCAATACATCTCCCTTTTTTAAAAGTTAACTAGTAAATAAAAATAGGTATATATTTCTTTCCTGACCAAAACATTAATTTTATAACCGCATATATATACCATAATCACCATTTAGCAACTTTTAAAATTCACAATAAGCAAAATATTTGTATATATCTATATATTTTTATAAACATTTACACTTCACTGTAAATATTAAACAAATTGTAAATTTCAAATCTATATACGTATTTATTGAAGCGAAATTTAATTTGAGAAATAAATTCGAATACCTCACCTTCAAAAGCACACGCGACTCGAACTCGCCACTATCACTTGACTCCATGCTGCTTCCCGCCGACGAACCCATCCTCGCCGTGATCGATTGCGGACCCTCAACATCAGCCCGTAGTCCAGGCGACCTTGCCAGCCATCGACGCATCAAATGCACTTGCCTCCCCATCGCACGCGTCTGCGGAACCCAAAATCGCGACTTTCTCAGACCTTAATCCACACGCGCGAGACCCCAACTCACGACACATAAAAACTACTCCGGTTGCCTCCAGCTTCGCGTCCCAGTTTTGGTGAAAATAGAAATTGAATCTGCTCACATCAGTCGCGGCCATGCTCGGTTTGAGGAAGGATTTACTGAGGAGGGAGGAAAGTCATTTGAATTGGAAAGGAGGAGATTGTAGGCTCGCGATTTATAGAAGAAAAACGATTCGCATTTTTGCTCGGCCATTAATTTTGTTTCTCAGATTCTAAGTTTTTCAATGAAGAAGGGGACTATATATTTAAAAAAAATAAAACGAGACAAGTATATTTTTAAAGAAGACACGTGTAAAATCAGAGAAAACACATGTCCAAAATTTCTTTACGTGTTTATTTGTCTATTGCATGCGAAAAGATATATATATATATATATATATATATATATTAAATTTAAATTCAAATTCAAATCATCTGGATAACGCAACATAAATTTTTGAACTCCTATCGAGGCATGCCGCTAGGCGTTTATAATGTTATACCCCTATCCCGAATGCAATGCAAAAGGTTTCAAGTCCTAGTTCGATCACATGTTGAAGATAGCTTTTTGGACTCGGTTATTATATTGAAATTTGATATACATTTCAACACGTTTATATGTCGTACGGCCACACGACAACTCCAAACACTACGAAGATTGAAATCCGGTAATAATATACTATTACGGATCTAATGGAACTAGTTTCGTCGAAATCCGAGACTGTGCCTCGGAAGGCTATTTTTAAATTCAATCTAAACTATATATTTTTAAAACTGAACAAAATACTTTCAAATTCAAATTTAAAACTTCTATTATCTCCAGTATTATAAATATAAATTTTCCAAGCCTTTGAAATATTTTTAACCAGCATAAAACCAAGATTCACTATTTTAACCAATTTTCAATTATTAAATTCAATAATTTAATTGCCAAATAAACAGTGATATTTGAAAATTAAGTTAAACTAACTTTCAAATATTTAAAATCAATTAAATATTCAAATTTCAAATATCTAAGGTTTCCAGATTGTCACATTCCTCTCCCCTTAAAAGAATTTCGTCCCCGAAATTACTAGTTAAGAAGAATGGTCCAATATCTGTCTACTATTTTTCCAAAAACCAAACAGTTTCAAACAACTTCCCAAGACAATCTTTTTATTAAAGACAAACTATTACCCTTACTAACTTTCCAAACACATCCATAATTTTCCAACAATATTATTTACTCAACCATTTCAAATTATAATTAAAAACCAAATTTTAAACTATCAAAATTTTCTAACTCCCTTAATTTTCGAAAATTTTTGTCAGCGTCTCCTTTACGTAGCTATCTCGGAACAACTACAAAATGCCTCTATGGGCCTTAGATTTCAAAAGAAAACAAAAGGCCAAGTGGCTAGACTAGAAAACCATCAAATTTCATGTGCCAAATTTAAAAACATACCTTTTGTCGGACCATACAATTTTATCTTCTAAAATCAAAATCATCAATTCCTTTTTCTTTTATAATACCTGAATATTTTACTTAGCAATAATATCCAATTACAAAAATCCAAAATCATTCATTCATACTTTTACAAAGACTTCAATATTAGCTTTACTCAAGTCGTACGATGTACATATATGATCCATACGCAATATCAATTCGATCGCTCACTCGATCACACAATTTCACTTCCGAACTAGTATCGTCCACCCGACTTCCAAGTGTGGACTCAGATATGGTTTCTTAATCAGAAACCGTCATTCTCTTTGTACAACCATAAACTATGATAGAGAATTTCCAAAATCAATCAAAAATCCATATCCATAGGTTCGTCGACGAAAATCGAGTGAAAAATCCCAACTCGGATCGATATAATTATCTCGAAAATCTGGGCTCGAATCTGGATCAAATCGTTATGTGAATAAAATAATATACGTACATCCTACGTATTTATCCCAATTGATTATTAGCTATATCAATTTTCTTTTATTCACATCTATTTTGATTTCTATCCACTTATTCACAATCACCATTTCACAACTTCACTTAACCCTTATTTAGTTTTAATTTAGAATATTTTCCCAATGCCAAATTTTTTTCTCTTAAGAATTTCACCAATTCTTCTTAGGTACAATATAAATGTCTTACCCACTTAAAAATTTATTTTCATTTCATTACTTAAGCTTTCACACCTATTTTATTTAACTTAGATTCTTAATTCCATTCTGAATTCAATTTACCTTTTAGTTTACTTAGAATCTTCCTCAAATTCACTTTTATTTAACTAGATACAATTACATTCCAAATAAATTCAATTTAAAACTTCCATAAGTTTTTCACACCTATTTTTTATTCGGTTGCCTTTCTGACTTATTTCGTTTTCACGCTTACTTTAGTCAACTCCTTTCAAATTGAATTTTATTCCAACAAATTTCAATATTCTTATAAGTTATGAACCTTATTTATATTTCACAAGCATTTTTAATTAACTTCCAGAGTTTAAACAATTGCTTAAACATTCAAAAACATTTTAAACCAATTCCAGAGTTTTCAACAATCACTTAAGTATTTCAAAATCATTTTGAAATCAATTATATACATAATTCTTTTGCATATCAAATTATCCTTTGAAATTTAAAACCAATCCCAGTTTCGAAACAACTCCAATTTAAAATAATTTGGCAGCAATTCCTCTATTGGAAACTCGAAAATGAATACCGATGATGCCGCGATCATCATTGAAATTATTTTCCAGTGATCGAAAGAGTTTAGTGCATTTATCCCTTCAAAAACATTTTCCAAATATTTTTAAATTCCAAATCTCACCAGATTTCATATTCAATTCGAAAATATTTCTGAAATAATATCATTATTTTTTCTCCAAAAACTTCGAAAATCATTTTCAAATTAAAGGAATTTAATTTCTAAAATTTCAATTATAAGTTCTTTTAATCCATATTCAAACATTACTCTGGAATTTTATTCTATTTCAATTATAAATCATATTTATAATTCACATTTACAAATTCCATTTTGTATATGAATTTTATTCTTTATCCTTTAGTTATAATTTCAACTTTGTTCAATTCCTACAACATAATGATAATAATTTAATATTATCACTTCCTAACAACCAAGCAACCATATATAACTATAATAATTTATGGAAAACTATTTCTTTTATATCAAAAGTAATTTGGGTAAAATTATTTCATTTACCCTATTTTAAAACAATACGTGTTAGTTTATCTTGTTTAAGAGTTTAGAAATCCCTATCGATACAGTTTGCCTGACTGCACCGACTAGAATTTATAAACACTCAACCGAGAAGTCAACACAGTATAAAACAATTTTTACATTCACTAACAAATACGCGCTCATATCTGTTAATACTCTCAAGCTCATTCTAGAGTACTATGGACTCTATTTTTAATAAGTAATCCCCACCAGAGCCAAGGTTCTTGCTTAACCTTCAGCTCTGATACCAATTGTAATGACCCACAATTCTATACCCCTTGAGTCGACACTATTCTCCATCATATCAACTCAAAATGAACAGAAATACGAACCATTAGGGTTAAAGAAGAAGGAGGTAGAAGAAGAAATAGAAACAACATCAGAATCTCACAAACGCAGCAGAACAATATATAATAGATAAATGACTAATCTTTAAACAAAAAGAACTATATCTGTTTACACATTACATCATCAGAGTACAACATCAACAAAATATAACACTGGACAGTTATGATAACTTGTCCTCATAGAACTGAATTTGCATTAAACCATACACAGCGGAATATTCATCAAATATGTGTGATACGCCTCGCCATCCAGCCCGTATCCTGAGCTCTACAACATCTTTTCCCGTACCCTATAATACTCGGTCTGACCCAAGCATTATAGCGAAATAACACCTGAGTCAATCTGGAATACCAGAGTGAGAAAACATACTCAATTGGATTATTAAAGTTTCCAAAATCTTTTGAAACCAAAGGTATCTCGTAAGACCACGCCACAAATAAACGTTCTGGGTTTTTACCTTACGATAACCAAAACATTTTTATCAAATCCGTCTGATATTATAATAGTGTCTATTGAAAGTAAATTAGAATCTAGCTGAAATGCTTGCATCTCACGTTTCAGCATAGTTGGACAAAATCAAAACCGTACAGGCGCTTATTGGAGATTGGTTCCCATACAATTGCAGGGCTACTAGGGTATTTCCTATCACAGTACGTGGTCTAGATCACTGTACCAAGGATCCACCTTTGATCCCCTGCTACACAAGCCTGGACTACCCCTTACTGGATAGCCCGAATAAGATCACCCCGCGGTTGGGATCAGCAACCGCCCACACAGTCGAATAAAAAGGGACCTCTAGACAGGGATGACCTTACCCTAATTGGTTGCTAGCCACTTAGCCCTACTTCATCTCCCCCGTTTTAGCCATTACTGGTTGATGAGGCTCGAGGTTAAGCGTTACCTTTTTAGCACACATTCACTTAGAATGCTCATCGTCCTCCTGACGATGTTCTGATAGCATTCGTCCATCCAAGTCTGTTTTGGGTTTGAACGGAACCGAAGGCACTGTTCCTACTACATCCATTTTGGAATCACCCTCAGGATTAGCAGCAATTAGCCCTTGCACTTCACTGCTCTATCTTTGACTTCGAGCTCTTGTCTTCCTTACGAAAACTTTCAAACCAGATCGAAGTGGTTTTTGGGAAATTAATCCTGATCCCGGTCTCTTCGAAATGATCAGCGCATTTGCCAATATTGATAGTCGGTTATTTAACTATCAAATAACATCCACAAACAATCATCATATTTAAATAATTTTTCCAAATTATTTATTTCAAAATATCTTTGCAAGCTATTTTGCTACACTTCAACTTTTTGAAATTAGTTTTCAAATCTCTTTTCTCTTTCGGAATAAATTTCCTAAATATTGTTTATTTCCACCAAAAATCACCAAGTCTAAATAACTATATTTTAAAATAATTTAAATCACTTAATCCAAAATATATACTTTAAACGTTTAAAATAAAAACTACTTAAACATTTCATTTTAAAAAAATACTAGTTATAAAATTTTGAAATAATTCCTCATGTAAAATTTAAGCCAAAACAAATTAAAAATAAAGTTTATGAAATTCTATACAATTTTTTCAAATAAAAACTTTAGCCAAACTATCTTTAAAATACTACTTTATAAAATATAAATATTAATAATTATCTTTCTAAATCATAATACTAATTACTACTATAACTAATTTAATAAATATTTAACTTTAAAATTCTAAGCAACTTAAATAATAATTTCTCAAAAACATTCTTTAAAACAACTTTAAAACTTTTAACTTATACTTAAAAATCTGCTTTGAAAACGTACCAGGCTTTTCAGAGAAATACACTTTTCTTTCACACCTTTAAAAATAAACCACTATTTATTTCTAAAACAAATTACCCATTCCTTTATAAATTCCCACCGTGAATTTATACTTCCAAATATCCACTGATATCTTATTTCGCTTTATAAACCCAGTTTATAAATTCCATAGCCTCATCCTTCTTTTAAACCCCAGTTTCAAACACTAAATCAATTTCCAAATCGATTTTCAAAATTTACCTCATTTTAAAAATAACTTCCTTTACTTGCTCAATTTTATTTTAAAAACCTTTAATTTCAGATTTAACTTCTTAATTATGATTTAAAATCATATTTAAACTGAAAATACCAATTTCATATTTATTTCAAAATTCTTCTTTTATTTCTTCCTAAACCATTTAAATTCTGAATTTAAAAACAAATCTTTTATTCCTTTAATTAATATCACTTAAGTTTAAAAATCCATTTATTCCCATTAATTCAAAAATCTCCTTTCCCATACTTGGAATTTATTTATTAGAATTTAAAAATCAACTTTTATCCTTTTCTAATTCATTTATCCAAACCTCTATAATTATTTACATAGGAATTCTCCTTTTTATTTCCCTTCAAAAATCCAATCTATATATTTTTGATAACTCAGTATACCCAAATATATATATTCACTCAAACAATAGCATCCAATATTTTCAATTACCAATATAATTTATCGTAGATTATCAAATAAACCATATCACTGAGTATTAAACAATCTAAATAATTTTGAGGAATCCAGTTGAATCCCTCCTACCCGTTTCCCTGCATCCATAGATGTTAGCACAATATAAAAATACCAATCCCACTTCTAGGTGGGATATCGCGGTATATTGGGTCATCCGCTATTATGCGGGGCGCATAGGGTCTTATCCACTATATAATGCGTGAAATCAGTCACTCAAATATATATACTATATATACTACAATATATATACTATCACATCCAGACTGATAACAATTATCAATGAAATCAAACAATCAATAATTTAAGTTTAACTATTTAAATTTTAAAAAAGTAATCCATATGAGTGAGATTAACTCACCTTTATTTTTGTTTGCAACCTGATCCAATCTTGACTTGGCTTCCAAATTTTTGACCTTGAATAAACAATTTATATGATTTATTAAAATTCGAAATAAAATCGAACCATTATGTGCCGTTTAATAATTCAATTGGCTAATGATTTAAATTTGAACTAATTTTCCTTTAAATAATCTCCTAGTAACTAAAATAATTTTGATCTAATTAAACAATACATCTACATTTTTTTTGAAAGTTAACTAGTAAATAAAAATAGGTATATATTTATTTCCTGACCAAAACATTAATTTTATAACCGCGTATATGTACCATAATCACCATTTAGCAACTTTTAAAATTAACAGTAAGCTAAATATTTGTATATATCTATATATTTTTATTAGCATTTATACTTCACTGCAAATATTAAACAAATTGTAAATTTCAAATCTATATACGTATTTATTGAATCAAAATTAAATTTGAGAAATAAATTTGAACACCACACCTTCAAAAGCACACGCGGCTCGAACTCGCCACTATCACTCGACACCACGGTACTTCCCGTCGACGAACCCAGCCTCGCCGCAATCGATCGCGTACCCTCTACATCAGCCCATGCTCCAAGCAACCTTGCCTGCCTTCGATGCCTCAAATGCACGCGCCTTTCCATCGTGCGTGCCTGCGAAACTCAAAATCGCGACTTGCTCGGACCTCTAATCCACACGCGTG
Source organism: Allium cepa (assembly GCA_030765085.1). Classification (NCBI taxonomy): domain Eukaryota; kingdom Viridiplantae; phylum Streptophyta; class Magnoliopsida; order Asparagales; family Amaryllidaceae; genus Allium; species Allium cepa. Next base: position 393,679,639 of record CM060938.1, on the reverse strand, counting down.
AAAACCCAACTCGCGACACATAAAAACTACTCCGGTTTCCTCCAGCTTCGCGTCCTAGGCTTTAGTGAAAATCGAAATCGAATCTGCTCACATCAGTCGCGACCATGCTCGATTTGCGAAAGGATTTATAGAGGAGGGAGGAAAGTTGTTCAAATTAAAAAGGAAGAGACTGTAGACTCGCGATTTATTGAAGACGAATGATTCGCATTTTTGCTAGGCCATTAATTTTATTTCTCAGATTCTAAGTTTTGAAATGAAGAAGGGGATGAGATATTTAAAAAAATGAGACAAATATTTTTTTAAAGAAGATGCATGTAAAATCAGAGAAAACACATGCCCAAAATTTCTTTACGTGTTTAATTGTCTATTGCATGTGAAAAGATATATACATATATATATTCAATTTAAATTCAAATTCAAATCACCTCGATAATGCAACATAAATTTTCGAACTCCTATCGAGGCATGTCGCTAGGCGTTTATAATGTTATACCCCTATCTCGAACATAACGGAAAAGGTTTCGAGTCCTAGTTCGATCACATGGAGAAGATAGCTTTTTGGACTCAGTTATTATATTGAAATTTGATATAGATTTCAGCGCGTTTATATATCGTACGGCCACACGACAATTCCAAACACTACGAAAATTGAAATCCGATAATATTACACTATTACGGATCCATTGGATCTGGTTTCGTCGAAATCCGAGACTGTGCCTCGAAAGGCTATTTTTAAATTCAATTTAAACTATATATTTTTAAAACTGAACAAAACACTTTCAAATTCAAATTTAAAACTTCTATTATCTCCAGTATTATAAATATAAATTTTTTAAGCCCTTGAAATATTTTAAACCAGCTTAAAACCAAGATTCATTATTCTAACAAATTTTTAATTATTAAATTCAATAATTTAATTGCCAAATAAACAGTGATATTCGAAATTCAAGTTAAACTAACTTTCAAATATTTAAAATCAATTAAATATTCAAATTTCAAATGTCTGAAATTTCCGAGTTGTCACAATAACGATTTCTTCCTAATCTATCAGATCGTTTGGGTATGTGTCATTTCAACCCATAGGGATTTTCTAGCAATCAACTAAGGGTACTTGCAGTGTTATAAAAATATATAAATATAACATTTAGTCATCCAATATCAACAACTAACCATCCATCACAATCATCATTCAAACCAACTAATAAACGAGAACAAGTGACTGATTATCAATAACAGGCATTAACTGGCAATTTAAAATTTAATATTAAATTAATAGCGAATAAATTAAATAAAAGTCTGATTTAACTGGGGTGACAATTTAAATATGTCAAACATCAACCAGTCAATTTCTAATCGCATCATAAATTCAATTTAACTAACATAAGATAATTTAGTAGTTGTGAGTGGGTTAAAACACTTACTTTTGATTTCAAATAAATTTGAAATCCAAAATTGTTATCCCGCCTTTTGGCAAGGCCGAGATATCAAGGCACCGGTTTAAAACCAAAGGTTTTTTTGTCCTGTATATCAAGCACACACAGGTTCACTATGGATGTCGATGAATTTTGTCCGATTTCAGATCAGGCTAAAATCAGCAAGACACGACAAGCGGGGCCATAAAAGCCAGCATTCCAAATTTGAGGTCAATCCGAGTTCGTATGCTCAAGTTGTAATCGGTGCAAGTTGAAGGGAAAAGCCATGTTTTCGTATCAATCGATGAGCCCTATTTCGAATCCATCAGCTTCGCACCAACCAGCCTCGTATCCATCAAGAAGCCTCGGTTCGCACTGATCAAGTTCGTATCCATCAACAGAGAACGCATTTCGTATCAATCGGCTAGATCCTGTTTTGTATCCATCCAGCTAGACACAACTCGTATCCATGGTTGAGCCTCTATTCGAGTCCATCATCTTCGTATCGATCAGGGATACAATACCCTCGTATCCATCTGTCTCGAATCCGTTAGCTCGCAATCATTTGCAACCATCCAGTTCAAAACCATCAATAGGTGATTACTCGAATCCATCAGGTTCTGTTAGTTCGAATCCATCAGGCAACTGCTCTTCGTATCCATGTGATGACCTCGCTTCGCATCCATCATACGGTGACTACTTCGTATCCATTAGGGGCTCTCATTCGAATCCACGTCCAATGGCTTGTTCGTGTTCATCAAGTCAAATGAGCCCAGATTGACGCAATGGTCATCGTAAAAACGAGGCGAGATTCATGGATGTGAAACGGTCAACTCGGAGCAAAAAGAGGATCGATGCAAGGAATGCGCGCTGCGTCATCACAAAGGTACGTGCATCATCGATTCGAAGTGGATCGATTCGAATTGATGGATTCGAACCAAACAGCCAACAAGAAACTCAAGCTCGTATCGACATAACTCAAGATCCACCGATCCAAAAGCTATGAAATTTTCACAGAAGCTTACGTACAAGCCAAGGAATGTTCCTGCCAAGTTTCAGCTCAATTAGACCAATTCTTGATCGATACGAAATCGCTTCGTATCGATCAAAGATCGAGTCGAAACTTGGCGGGATCGATCGCGTGGGCCTACTCACGTGCCAGAAGGAGTCTCCCGAAGTTTGAGCGAGATATCAGCCTCCTACGCCTATAAATAGCCCGCTGAAGCCTACAGAAAAAGGATCTTTTGATTCTCAAGTGCCCAGACTCTGCCGGATCGAGATTTGCATCCTACCCTTGCTGTTGAATTTAAATTCTAAGTTGTACTTTACTATTTTTCACTGTAATTGCTTGTAATCATTGAAAGAAAATCAGTAAAATCCCAAAAACTTCATAGTGGACATAGGCAACACGCCGAACCACTCTAAAACTGTGTGTCTGTGCATTTGTGTTATTGTTTACTGGAGTTTTTGTTAGATAATCTTCATTTTACATTTATATTCTTCACTTTTATCTCTTCAAAAACTTTCGAAGAGTGTTGTGCCCATTTTTGGTACAAACACTTTGGTGTTTTCACTAAGAAAACCCAGATTTTCTCCTGCTCCTTGGATCTATCGTCGATACCGGATTGCATAAATCTAAGAGAGAGATCCAGATCACTAATCTGAATTCCTTCCACTCTATTCAGATTTGCACAAAGTCTAAGAAAGGAATTCAACCCTCAAGATGGTTAGCACAAGGACCACCTCCAACGTTGGCGATCAAGAAGGCCGGGATAGGCAAAATCCCGCGCAGTTACCACCAACCAACTATAATGCAGCCGGACCCTCAGACTCACATGGCCTGGTTACCAGGAAAGAGTTCCAGTTGTTTCTATAGGAACTAACACATAGTCGACAACAGTTGACAGAATAGCTACGCACAAATGCCGAGCTGATCAACCAGCTGAACCACTAGAAGCGTAGAAGGCATAGAAGAGATCAAGTCTCTCAATCCTCCACAGAAAGTTCTGCCTCGTCTGGCTACAACCAAAGGTCCGTTCGTCCTCGACCAGATAAAGGTCATGCACAGGCCATCGGACATCAGCCCACATTGACTGTTGGACAGCTGAGATTTGGTCCATCGGCCAGCTTTCATACTGACCCTCTTCTCAGGGAGGGGCTGTTTCTTATTACACCGCAGATAACCGTGCCACCACCGCCGCGGTTGAAACAGAGATTGATGTCCGGAATCAACATGGACGTACTCCTGAACCTTATGTCCCAGAAGACGTCGAGCCAAGGAGGCGAGACGTGGATCGCCGACAGCGCCCGGTCCATCCTAACCCTACCATTCCTTGGCTCCACGTGCGCAGAACATTCAAACGCCAGACCTCCCAGCTATGATACGTCAAATGATCCGTGAAAGTCAGGGTCTTACCAACGACGATTAGGGAATCTCCCGTAGTCACACCCCCTTTACGGATGACATACTCTATGTGGAACCTCCTCGACGGTTCAGAATGCCCACTTTGCCGGTTTATGAAGGAAATTCAGACCCAAACCAGCACATCTTGAAATATGAATGGTTGATGAACGCTGCAAAAGCGGATGACTCGGTAAAGTGCCATAGTTTTCTATCTCTTTGGGTGGCATTGCCACTATGTGGTTTACGCGATCGCCGCCCCGATCCATTTCTTGTTTTGATCAAATGGCCACAAAGTTTGTAGAACAGTTTCGTATGCATGTTGCTAGACCTAAGGATGTTAACACTTTGTCTAGCATCACTCAAGCTCCTGGGGAGACGCTTAGATGCTACTTGGAAAGGTTCCATGCTGCATGTGCAGAGATCAGTAACCCTAATGACAACTCAATCTTGATGGCACTAACTAAGGGAATTGACCCTGACTCCAAGGTTGGAAATTGGTTGGCCGGGAAGCCTCCCACATCGTTGGACCGTTTCTACTCCTAGCCGCCCAATTCTTAAGGCGAGCGGACGCGAAACAGTCTAGGAAGCAAGATGACGTGCGACCCGATAGTGAGGGCATTCAGAGCAATGTAGCGGTTAAACAGTCGGGTGAGAGTTCTGGAAAAGTACAGCTGAACATACAGAACAAGCAATCTCAACCAAGAAACAGTGGTTGTCAGAATAAGAAACGGATCAAAATCGTGGCCCACGACGTAGGGCTCCAATGTTTGATAACTACACACCATTGAATACGTCACTAGAGAATGTGTATCTACAAACCTATAATGCCATGCAGTATAAGAAGCCTGTTCCGAAGCCATCATCGGAGAGGCAGATTCAAACGAGAAAATTCTATAGATTCCATGAGAGTTATGGCCATAATACCAATGAGTGTAGACATTTGCAGGACCTCATTGAGAAGTTAATCAGGGAGAGAAAGTTAGATCAATTTGTGCAGGCGCCGCAGTCTGGTGGTGCGGGCCCATCAAACCAAAATTGTACTCAGAATCAAGAAAGACGAGAGGAACCCACTCGCACGGGTTTTAGATTGGTAATAAATACAGTCAGTGGTGGTCCCCATCTAGCAGATCGAAGCTGGAGGGAAATGAAGTCGTATGCCAGTTCTATCAGGCATGCGGACTTCGAGGGTTGCAGTAGTTTTAATGAAGGGGCTCTGGCCAAACAGCAGAAAACAATGACCGATGACATCGTGTTTAGAAGCCGGGATGCTGATAGGGTCGAAGCCCCCACTATTGATCCACTGGTCATATCTGCCCAGGTTGGTCCTGCTTGGATGAAGAGGATCCTGGTTGACAGTGGGAGTTCAGTAAATATTTTGTTTAAGAGAGCTTACGATCTGATGAAAATGGAAGCCAAGGATTTAAAACCTTGCCAATCTCGAATTCATGGCTTCGATGGAAGTGCCAATATACCCACTGGAGTAGTGGAGCTGCTAGTGGAGCTCGGAGTTGGGGAGTGCTGGAGAGTCCGGATGTTGCAGTTTGTTGTGTTAGACATTCAATCTCCTTATAATGCATTTTTGGGTAGACCGGCTCTGCTGAAATTAGGGCAGCAATTGCCTCATGGTCTTTAACTTTGAAATTCCCCACCGATCGTGGGATTGGAGTCATTCAAGGAGATCAGGCTGTTGGGAGAGCCTGTTACGTTGCTGAGCTGCGCGAGGCGCAGCGAAGAGAGAAAGGAAAGGGCGTAGAGGAATCTCACTGCGTCCGCTTTGCAGATAATTGACAATTGGTGCCTGGGCCTCGGCCTGGGCACCACAACCAATTCCAAAGGGATCTTGACCATAGAGACAATGAAAATAAGGATGAATCTATAGAAAGTCAAGATTCTCCGGCTGAACTAACAATCGATGTTTTGATCGGTAATGATGATGATGATGATTCGAGAATGTTAAAGATTGGTTGAATTTCTCCAGCTGAACTCGGTGAGATCCCACACATGTCAGAATATTCAGTTGAGCTAAGAGACATAGCAGGAATTGGTTGAATTTCTCCGGACGAATCTCGACGTGTTCGCCTGGACACATTCTGACATGTGTGGGATCTCGCCGGACATCGCGAACCACACCCTGAATATTGACCCATGGTGTATCCCGGTCAAACAGAAAAGGCATGGTATGGATCCAGAGAGATCGACCGCCCTTAAAGAAGAGGTCGATAAGCTCAAATCAAACGGATTTATTGGAGATGCTTTATATCCGGAGTGGGTATCCAACCCTGTACTTGTTCGAAAGCCGAATGGGAAATGGAGAACATGTGTTAATTATTCTGATCTAAATAAAGCTTGCCTAAAAGACAGTTTCCCACTTTCCAGGATTGATCAGCTTGTAGATTCAACAGCTGGACATGAATTATTATCTTTCATGGACGCTTATTCTGGTTACAATCAGATACCCATGCACGTACCCGACCAAGAACATACTAGCTTCATAACCGACCTGGGACTCTACTGCTACAAAGTTATGCCCTTTGGACTAAAGAACGCCGGAGCAACATACGAACGCCTAGTCAACCGGATGTTCACTAACCAAATCAGGAAGACCATGGAGGTTTATGTAGATGACATACTGGTAAAGTCACGGCTCTCAACTGATCACATCAAAGATCTGGAGTCAATGTTCAACATCCTTCAAAAGTACGGGATGAAGCCCAATCCATTGAAGTGCCACTTTGGAGTCGCATCCGGAAAGTTCCTTGGGTTCATTGTCAACGCTCGAGGAATAGAAGCCAATCTAGAAAAGAACTGGGCAATCAGAAACTTGCAGACTCCAAGAATAATAAAGCAAGTTCAGAGTCTCAACGGGAAGGTAGCGAAGTTAAGCAGATTCATATCGAAGTCTACCGACAAATGCATCCCTTTCTTTGATCTGATCTGAAAAGGAAAGCGTTTCAAATGGACTACAGAGTGCGAGGGCGCTTTCCAAGCACTGGTTCAACATCTTTCCACACCACCAATTTTATCAAAGCCTATCGACCATTAGCAGTTGTATATTTACCTGGCGGTATCGGAAAATGTGATCAGTGCTGCCCTAGTTCGGGAGGAAGACCGAGTGTAGAAACTGGTCTATTATGTTAGCAAGCGACTAACCGGGTCTGAGAGAAACTACCCAAAGCTAGAAAAGTTGGCCTACTGCCTAGTCATTGCCTCGAGGAAGATCCGTCCATATTTTCAGGCTCATCCTGTCACTGTGTACACCGATCAGCCATTACGATAGGTCCTTATGCGGCCTGAGACGCCCGTAGGTTGATTAAGTAGAATATCGAACTGATTCAGTTCGATATCACCTATACCCAAAGAAGAGCCATTCAAGGCCGAGTCTTAGCAAATTTTATAGTCGAATTCACCGTCCCAGCGGACTTGCCTGAGACCAATAAATCTCCCGAATACATCTGGAAGCTGCATACCGATGGCGCATCCAACGATCAGTGCTCAGGTGTTGGGTAGTACTTGAAACCCCGAGGGCCAATCCATATGCTATGATGTGAAATTTGAGTTCCGTGCGACCAATAATGAAGTTGAGTATGAAGCTTTACTTGCTGGGTTGAAGCTAGCCCGTGATGTGAGAATTATTGCTATGGAAGTTTACTGCAACTCTCAGTTAGTCGTATGCCAAGTCCGGGGTGAATACCAGGCCAAGGATCAAAGACTAGCAGCTTATCTAGCTCAAGTCTAGGAAATACTTGATCAATTCGATTATTATGCCATTTTCTACATACCCCGTGAGCACAACCAGAAGGCTGATTCATTGGCCAAGTTAGCAAGTACGGGCGAAGCATAGCAGATGGAACTCGTTCCTGTTGAAACTTTATCTTCTCCCAACATTAATCAGATGGAAACTGATTTTATATTTGAAATCGCTTCCTATAAGGAGTCTTGGATGACCCCATAGCGAAACTATATCGAGCACGGAACACTGCCTGGGCGTAGGAGTGAAAGAAGACAGATTCTTCGAAAAGCCTCGCGGTTTACCATTCAGAATGGAGTCATGTATAGAAGGGGATATTCCGTTCCTCTCCTCCGATGTATCGCACACGATGAAATCAAACGAGTATTATGTGATGTGCATGAGGGAGAGTGTGGTGATCACACCGGGGGCAAGCCCTCGCCAAGAAAGTACTCCGATATGGATATTACTGGCCAACTGTGAACCGTGACGCATCAGACTATGCAATGAAATGTGATAAATGCCAGACTCATGCTCGAATTCCGAGAGCCCCACCTACTGAGATAACCCAAATGGTCAGTCCTTGGCCGTTTGCAGTATGGGGCATTGATATCATTGGTACTCTACCTCTTGCCAAAGGAGGAGCAAAGTATGCCATCGTCGTAGTTGATTACTTTACTAAATGGGCTAAAGCTGAACCTCTTACTACAATAACGGCGAAAAAAGTAATCAACTTCGTAGTTTGCAATATCATCTGCCAACTTGGTCTCCCGCATACCATCATCACTGATAACGGAGCTCAATTCGACAGTGTTGAATTCAAGAATTTTTGCCAACGATTCCACATCCACAAGAAATTCTCTGTGGTTGCGCACCCTCAGGCGAGTGGCCAAGTTGAAGTTGTTAACAAGGTTGTCAAATCTATTCTGAAGAAGCGACTGGAAAAGGCCGGGGCCAAGTGGGTTGATGAACTACCTATGGCTTTATGGGCTTACCGAACGACCCATAAGTCCGTGACCGGACACACTCCATTTTCTCTATCTTACGGCTCAGAAGTCGTTATTCCAATCGAAATGGAAGTACCTTCTCATCGTGTGACTTATTATGACCCGAAAACTAATGCCATATTACTTGCTGAATCTTTGGATTTACTGGATAAGAAGCGTGAAGAGGCTGATTTGAGGGCAGATGCATATCGAAATCGAGTCGCCAGATTATACAATGCCAAGGTTCGGCCACAGACCTTCGAACTTGGCGATCTTGTTCTGAAAAGAATTTATCCGGTTCCTTCACACATGAAGCCAAATTGGGAAGGGCCATATATGATCACACAAAAGCTCGGGGATGGCACATTCGAGTTATCGACCGTTGACGGTCTTACTTTACTGAGAGCTTGGAATAGTGAAAGCCTCTGTCGCTACTACATATGACAGGCTTCATTATTCAATTCATTATCTTATTTGCAATTTTTTTTCGCATTTCGAAATTTGAATTTGTAATAAGGCAACTGACTTTGCCATATTTTCTCATTTCTGCAATAAAATGTCATCTCTTCGAGCCAGAGCTGTGATTTATTTAATATGACGTACGACATCACGATGCACTGAGAGCTAAGTTCCATCGAATAGTGGAATTTATTCAAATAGCGAGTGACTTTGATATGACTGGTCACTCACTAAATGAAACCCGAGCTCGGGGGCAAGCCACTACGCTAATATCAAAAAGGATTGATACACGACAATCCTTAAAACCACTCCAAACTCCCAGAGCGCGAGTTGGAGTGTGAAAATTCTAAGTATGGTTTTGGAAAGGGCGGACCCATCTGCCTAATGACTCCAACCGTATCCTAACCAAGTTGGAGAAGGATGGACCCGTCCATCTAACGACCTCGCTTGTCAATTTGGGATGGATGTGATCTGACCATCCACGATCCCGATAAATCTATCGTTCCCAGAGTGTGAACGACCTCCTAAAAGGTCCAAACAGGTGTGACTGACCATCCGTCGACTAACTCCAAATTTCCGAAGTGCGAATTGGAGTATAAACATCGACTGTAGGTTCCCGGAGTGCGAATCGGAGTATAAACACTAACTTCAAATTCTCAGTGCGCGAATTGGAGTATAAACATCAACTCTAGGTTCCCGGAGTGCGAACCGGAGTATAAACACTAACTCTAAATTCCCGGAGTACGAATTAGAGTATAAACATCAACTCTAAATTCCCAAAGTGCGAATTAGAGTATAAACATCAACTCTAGGTTCCCGGAGTGCAAACAGGAGTATAAACACTAACTCCGAATTCCCGGAGTGCGAATTGTAGTATAAACACCAACTCTAGGTTCCCGGAGTGCGAACCGGAGTATAAACACTAACTTTAAATTTCCGGAGTGCGAATTAGAGTATAAACATCAACTCTAAATTCCCGAAGTGTGAATTAGAGTATAAACATCAACTCTAGGTTCCCCGAGTGCGAACCAGAGTATAAACACTAACTCCATGTTCCCCGAATGAGAATTGTAGTATAAATACCGAGTCAAAGTTCCCGGAGTGTGAGTTGCGCTACAAATGTCGATAACTCTCGGATTCCTAGAGTGCGAACCAGATTATCGATCATATATTGTCCTAAGTCCCTAGAGTGTGGACATGAGCTCAGGATTTGTGATAGGTGCGATTGACCACCGAAATACGAATATCGGTCCCCGAAGTATGGACGCGATTATTATTAGTGAATATGCGCAACTAAAACTGCCTATCCTTCACTTGCTTCTACATTGATTTAACAATGTTAAGCTTGGAAGGCAAAGATAAAATTGTGATCGCTAGTCGATCATTACAACTGGTTCCCCAAACTGAGGGTAGAGCTTAAGTGTGAAACACTGACTGAAACAATAAGACATCGAGTGTCCAGCTTAGCCTTGACTCGCAGCTTTTATCCACGATTTTAAGACTTGTGCATGAAATAGATTCAGCTCCAGAACTGATACTCCGCAAACATACCAAGCTATGATTCGAACATTACAACACTTAAGCATAAAATACAGGAAGAACAGTTGAAGCGAAGAAAATAAAGTTTTATTTCAACTAACTGGAAATAAGAATCTATGTACAAGCTCTTCCAAAAAATGCCTTCTAGCAGGGGCCGAATCCGCGTCTATACACGACCTACAAAAGCAAAAGTAAACTCCTATCTACCCAAAAATGTGCCTAAGGAAACTATTTATTCCTTCTTCTTCCTCGGCTTTTTCTTTAATGAGGAGCCACCGGCACCGCTAACGATATTTCGTTTCGAACTTTTCCCTTTAGGTGGGGAATCTTCGGATGAAGGCATGATATCGATTTCTTCCTCCGAACTTGAGTCTACGGGAATGCTCCCTTTAGGAGGAGTCGGAGGAACTGGATCTGCAACCGGGGGCGTAGTAGACACACTAGTATCAACCAGTGTCCTCCCGGGTGATATCATCCTAAGTGGAGTTGGACCCTGTGCCGTCACTACACCCTCAGAATCACCGCCATGAGCCGCTGCCTCCATCTCAGCATTAATTTCAGCCAATATCTCTGCTTCTCGAATAGCACGGGCTTCGCTGGGGGCAGTGGTGGACTATGACGAAGCACTAGAAGCAGGCGGGAACCAACTAAGAATGAACAGTATGTCCGCAAAAGGGTCGCTATGTCGGCCCAGGAGCTCATTCATCTTCTGTTCGTCGAAGGAAATCGAGCTCCCCTGTGTCACCTCAATCGGCACGGCCGCAGTCGCGGTGATTACCTCAGTAATAATGGCCTCCTACACTTGATGTGATTCTTGGATTGTAGGAGGCGCTGTCAATGCAACTTCGGTCACTGGACAAAGAAAAAAAGAAGTTGTTAGGACACACTTCAAAACAGGTCTTTTATTTCGAATACACATGAGATTCGTTCAGAGTACCTTCCTCAGTTTGACCTACGACTGGCTGAACGGCTTCGGATGAATGCTCCTCAATATGAGATAGGCGTGGCTGTTCTAGGACATAAGCCGAGACGGGCTGAGGCTCGGTCATTGAGCAGGCTCGGGTCGAGGCGGAGTGGTAATTTCTGAGCTTGTAGCATGATGCATAACTCCGGAACCTTCCCCGACTTCTTGGTGCTGGATGCCGAGTCTTTCTCTTGCGTGAGAAATCATAAAATCATGAAGAACCTTCTTCTCATCATCATTTAGTATGCAGTTCTCCAATTCAAACTCGTCAAAGGATCCGCCCGACTGCCCAATTTTCTCCTCCTCAACCAGGAAGTTCTAGGCATTATACAGGTGTGTCGGATAATCATCAAGCTAGGCAAAGTCCCTATGCCTCAACACGTTGACATTGTAAGTGACGAGGAGCTCCTCTATGTCAGCCTCTAGCCTGGCCTCCGCCAGTCGGACCCTCTCACCGACCTCAGCCTCAACCTCACGGACTTTTTCCATGGCCACATCTTTCTCCCTCTGGAGCACCACCGCTTGATCGGATGCTTCCTGTGCAGCAACGTTAGCAGCATCCTTTTCCTTTATGATTTCAGAAAATTTGGACTTAAGCTCGTTAATCTCTTTAAGGGCTGCGTCCCACTCAGCGGTAACGATGGTGTTCCTGTGGCCCATGTCCTCCACTGTGGCATAATGCTCCCGCTTCATTCTATCCATCGCCGCCTGGGCCTCGTTGGCTCTCTTAAGAGCCTCAAACTCAAATTGGCGAGAAGACTCGGCCTCGCTATTGAGTGCTTGAATAATACGATCTTTCTGGCCAAGTTCTTTCTCCTGCTTTTCAATCATGATTTCTTGGTTGAAGGCCACATTCGATGCTTTTTTCACGGTTTTCGACCATTCCTGATACTGGAAAAATATGTCTGCGACATAATCATGCACTGTATTTTCGGCCGACGCCGGATCCTTTTCAAACGCGGAGGAAAGACGAACCCATCAAAGCATATAGCAGGAAAATCATTTTTCAGCTGAGCGAGCCTCATCGCTCCTTCGCTAGTGGGTTCGACGAGGGCCTGTGCAGTAAAGGAAGGGTCTACAAACTCAATTCTACGTTGGGACTCAGACCTAGAAGATTGGGAAAATGGTTTGTGTCGTAGAGCTTCCGAAGGTCGCGAAACATGAACTGGCGATGGTGCAGGAGCTCTGGGAGGAGGCGTGCAAGATCGAGACCGACTCCTGTAACCTTTATCTCTGTCAGACCATTCCTGACTAGAGTATCCTTGATCGTAGTCCCTATCTCCTTCTCTCCTATGTGACTCGTAGTATGACGAAGACTTGCGTTTGCTGCAGACTACCGAGCATTGAACCTCGACCGGACATGGTACCTGCAAGGCAAAAAAACAGAAACGAAGTTAGCAATCTGTCATAGCGGACGTATTACATTCAGAAATCGTGTAGTGCCATGAAGTGTGAATGTATGTGCAACCCCCCGACCAACCGGATGTGTCAACCACACTAGTGGGCGGAGATTCACTTAAAACTAAGGCATCTTGGAGTTCACCCAATTCGGCATCATGCTGCGTGGACACGTCGTCTGGAATTGAAAGATCGGCAAGCCCTTCGTAAAGATTTTCTGTTCTCGGGGGAGATATGTCCGAAATTCTAATTCCAAAGGCGGGCCGGGACATGATCACAGATTTCCATCTTCCCTTTTTGGATGGCTTGAAAATGGCTGCCTTGCCTTTTCTCTTTTCTTCAGCACCCTTGGTTGCACCCGCAGGTTCGCCCAACGGTTCCTCGTCAGTAGGGGCTCTTTCAGAGTCAGTTCGACTATAACAACTCTAGGCTTTTTACGCTTAACTCGCTCCCTCTAGATAGTTCTTAATGCACCTTCGAGCCTTATACTTTGTCTTCGCTTGATTAGCCAAAGAATTCTGAGATTCCTATCCGTCAGGACCAAGTCAATATTCCTATCTTCGCTTGGAACCTCTTGAAGAAGCCGAACTATCTCCTTGTAATATCCGCCTTTGGATCGTGGAATTATCGCCGCAAAGAAAAAGAGATATGAGTTGGATTTCATTTACAATTGTCTTGCTGACTACTTGAGAAGATAGCAATACTCACGTCTAAATAGCCATCGCCTGGCAAATCCTGAGGGGCATCTAACATAGAACCACTCCGTCTTGAAGTAGCTCAGCCTGGTCCAAGACCCCGTCATTATTTGACAATTTCACACGGCCTCTAGAAATGTGAAAGATGGACTAGATGTCCGACTCTTGAAGTTGAACAAATATCTTATCTCGGTCAGTCGGGGTAGTCGATAGAGGTGCTCCATAAATGCAATGAACAAGCTATTTAGTAAAGCATATCCATTTGGGTGTAGCCGAGATGGGGCACTCCCTATAAGAGATAGCACTTATCTTATATACTGATTGAACGGAGGGAGCGTCCCAGCTACGCACGCATGTCGATTGAATGCGGTATACCCCTCCGGTGGATTGTGTGGTCTGTCATTTGGTCCCGGCAATAGTACGTCATCCATCGACAAACCGTGCCTTAGGCATATTCTCCCAAGCATATCTTCCGAAATGTTGGACGGAACAGAGTCTGGCGGACTATTGATAAGAGATGCGTCCGGTGCCTCGTCCGGGGCTGGATCGATAACTTCGCCCTCAATCTTCGGTATTTCAAGCATGGGAGCAATTGAACTCGGAGTTTCCTGTGGCTGCGAGCTTGGAGTTTCCATATCTAGCTAACTCACGAGAAACCATCTTTAGACGACAAAGAGCCTGTGTGTTCCCCTCGTGTAAAGTGTATGTTGTGCAGTGCAGTGCTGTGCATTTCTTGAATAAACTTTGCAGAGTTAAAGAAAAATTTGCCAACGGCGAAGATAACCGTAATCCAGTCGGAGTGACCGTCATCACTGACCGTCACTACCATACCATCCGGATGTTAGCAATTGATCCAAATTAAAGTTGTTATGGTTCCATCAACGAGCTTCAAAAGGCAGTCAAGTATGCAGTTTAACATCAAGTCCAGATATGCAGGAATGAAGCTCGTCAGAATCATGCTGTCAAGTACACAAAATTTCGTATCCATAACAGGATGGGTTCCAATCGATCATGGGAAGCATACTCGAATCCATCAGGATCCAAGTTCGTATCGATCACCAGGAACATATTTCGAATCGATCGTCAACACTTGGGTTCATACCGATCAAGATTAGTAGCTTCGAATCGATCCTTGACATTCAGGTTCGCATCGGTCAGGAAAATCTCGGCTTCGCATCGATCACGTTCGAGTCAGTACTTTTCGTATCGATCGCAAGTGTACATTTCGAACCGATCTGAAGCCAAGGGTTTCGTACCGATCGCTCACCTGTTTTTCGCATCGATCATTATAGATCGACACGATTTACCACCATCTCGGTCGATACGAACTACGTCATTTACCATATAAATCCGAGACCGATACGAACTCCAAGGAAAGGCGTTATCGCCTGCATCGATTCGAGCACAGGCCCCCAAATCGACACAAAATACGGATCGAGCCATCTTCATTTTATTTTTCCTCTGTGCTCCTTCTTCTCCAATTATCAAGGGCATTGCCATGACCATCCTTGACCAAGCTCCGACCCAGATTTGACCTTAAAAATTGCCAGAATTGGTAATCGGTGAAGAGGTGATGGATCTGAGATTCGATCTTCGTCGTCAAGATGTAGCTATAACTGATTAATTACCTAAGTTGGAAGTTGAAATTAGAAGAATTAAGGGACTGAATGTGATCGATTCGAAGGAAGCGTGCAAATCCTCTCTCAAGTTTCTAAATCGATACGAAAGCAGGAAGGTAATAAAAGCCGCAGTAAAAAGTAAAAAAGTGAAAAAATGGCCAAGCCCTTGGTATTTATATGAACCAAAGTATGGGGGAAAAACGATTCGCCTCCCAGTCAGCATGACCGACCGTTGCAGGTCAACCCTCGAATCGAGTTGAACACGCTGTTCGTATCCATCAGGCCAAAAGTTTCATCGAGTCAAAACGGTCAGCTGCTCCATTCGATTCGAAGTGATCAGCGGGCCCGTCGATGCACGACCCCCAAATGTTTATACACATCGATACGAACTAGCTGGACAAATGCAACAGCATAATGCTTCATTGGTACGAAAGGCTCCATGAGGACCTACTGAAGTTCATAACCATTGATACGAACGGTCATTTCGTATCCATCATGACTCATACATATCGATGCGAAGTGTTACAATTCGCATCAATCAAATGCAAAGACCATTGCGAGAGCAACCTTCCAAACTTCTATATTGATTCAGGAGAGGATCAATACGAAGGAACACCCAAAGTCGACCATCAAGCATTGTTGCAACTCGAGTTACACATCGGTTCAGGAGAGGAACGATACGGAATTCGAACACGAGAAAATTGACAATGACTCGTGAACGTACAACGTTAACGAGAGTCGGGTTAACATATATGCATATATGCCGAGCTAATATCCAATTTTCAACATTCACAGGAATTGGATGTTCATCAAATAACGATTACGACAAAAAAGCAATAGCTGTTCATAATGAAGACTGCAACTTTTCAAAGCACGTCATGTTACCAGAAGACGTATTTTGGGGGGCAAAAAATAAGGCCCAAAATTGAACAGTCTCAGAATTTTCCCAAACTAGTTCATAATGTCTGGAATTTCAATACGATCGTACCGGAGAAAACCACGCATGAATCCGACCTCATACGTAAAAGTTATGCATATTAGAAATCATATGATTTATAATATTGTAAAATAAATAAAATAATTAAAAAATGAAAACAAACATACGTTACCACGCGAGCACAAAGTGCTCGAACCTGGGTCGCTTGCCGCTAGCACTATAATGACCAGTATTTTTCGATAAATTAAAATATTAAATTTAATAATTTTTGGGAATTTAATGTTGTGAAAATTTAAAAAAGAAAAAAATTAGATTTATTAATGAGAAAATTAACTACAATAAAATGTAACGATGTTAATTTAAGGTAATTCCTAACTATTTAATGTAATTCCAATTAATTTAAATGATTGCAGAGTTATGATTGGTTATAATTTGTAATTAGTAAATAAACCAAATGTTGTATTAAAAAGTGAAATTGTATGTAATTAATTGAAATTGGTTAATATAAAATAATTTATCAGTATGTGAGTATATTAGTTTTGTTTGTTAACGATAAACAAAGAAATGTATTTGAAATTGTAAGTTGTAACAATTGTTTAACTATCATTTCATGATTTAACCCATTGGAATTAAAATGTAAATCAACTGAAATTAATAAAATTAAATGTTGTAGTTAATGTGAATTAAGATGGTAATAATAGAAGATTGAAAAAACGTTAAGTATATCCATATAGTTATAATTGACTGAATAATACGATGTAAATCAAAATAATTGAACTTATTAGGATTTAAATTATAATTAGTGAATTTATTCCTATTCACATTAAACACTGTAGTACTGCAATATTTAGCAGTGGTTTTTACTTGGAAATTTACTTTAAAAAGATTGTAAATTACTAGGTAGCCAGAAATGATAATAATTTGTTAGTTATTAAATTTGAAAAGTGATTTAATTAATTTAATAATAATTTATTTAATTAACGTGATAATAGTCATTTTGGCATCTCGGATATCGACGCAAACAGTTTCGTTGGATCCATAACAATGAATTATTATAGAATTTCAAGTTTAGTAGTGATCAGACTCGTCGTTTGATCGTGCGGACTCGAAATGCATTGAAATCAATTTACTGAAATCAATTTAAATAAGCTGATTTTAAAAGCTAACTTCTGTATACAACGGAATTAGGACTTGAAACATATTCCATTGAATTTAAAAATATCGAAAACATCTATTTAGATATATTAGATGACTAATTTTCGTTTAGGAAGCAGAACGGGATTTTCGGGTAATTATTGTTGCTTGGAACCAATTCGATATGTTGTTCATTGTTATCAGGCCTTGTCCATATAAATAGCTTTGTTTCCCAAACCCTAGCAGTCTTTCAAGTTATTCTGTACGTACAATTCCTTCTGTCTATTCCTTTCCTCAATGGTAGAAACCAATTCAAATTCAAAATTCTCAATCCAAATTCAAAATCAATTTCAAAAATTAAAAATACTCAAACAATATAATATTATATATTATTGAAAAGCTCTCGAAGAGCGCAATTTAGATCCGCAGTTTGCTTTTCGATTTGTGTCTTCATGTGTCCAGAATTTGAGGGATAACTCTCGGTCGTTCATTTTGGGTTTGATCAACATCAGTGGATCGTCAACTTGAGGGTATGGTTGCGTGGAGAGGGCTAGGGGAGTTCATCGGCGTTGGTCATTTGGGAAGATGATGGCTAGATTTGCGGAAAAAATTCAATTAGTGTATGAAATCGTTGGCGGCGGCTGTCCTTTTGGTGGACGATCTGAGATGCCGCGAGGTTGTAGGGCACAGCCAGTGGTGGGTTCGATAATGTCTAATGGCCGCGGCGTCGAAGTTGTAGCGTGTTTTGGCTTCTAAGTAGTCGAGTTCAAACGTGGATGAGGGTTTCGACCGATGAGATGCAGGAAGGTCGCTTGAACGGGTAGCATGCTTCTTTTTTAATTATGATTTTCAAATTTAGTCATTCTAATTTTCATAATTTTTACGTACAAACTCGGATTTGGGCGCGGTTTTCTCCGCTGGGATCGTATTAAAATTCAGGACATTATGGAACTGGTTTGGACGAACTCCGTGACTATTGAATTTGGGCCTTCATTAGAATTTTAATCGTCAGAAATTCAAAGGTGAGTGTTTTAACCCACTCACAACGACTAAATTGTCTTATGTTAGTTAATTTAAATTTATGATGTGATTGGAAATTGATTGGTTGATGTTTGGTATATTTAAATTGTCATTCCAGTTAAATATGACTTTTATTGCATCTAATCATCATTAAATTTAATATTGAATTTAATTGTCAATCGAATACCTGTTGATGATAATCAGTTAATTAATGTTATTTATTGGTTGACTAAATGGTGATTGTCATGTATGTTTTGTCACGATCCGAAATTCAATGTTCGAAAATTGACACTAAATACCTCACTTGTATTCGACTGTCTAAGATTCGAACATCGAACTCCAGTTGGATGGAGCTTATAACAACATTAGATGAATATAAAATAGCGGAAACAAAATGAATATCATGCATTACATCATAGATACAGCATCATCATAATACCCATTACTACATCATAGTATTTTTATACATATATCACAACTCCAAATAGAACATCATAATAGAACAACAAGTGATCATATATCCAAAAAGTCTTCAAAGGGATGAAGCGATAGCGAACTTCCTAAAACTAAGCACCTTGATATCCAGAGCTTCCAAAATATCTTCAAAGTAAAAGCTTCCAAAATACTGCTAACACCAGAACACGGAAACCTGCTACTAGGCTGCCCGTGTGGAAATGATGGGCACCCAGAGTTTAGAAAGGAAACAATAAACTCCGGGTCAGTCATGGGACTGGTATGAGTAAATAAAAATAGTTGCTTTTAAATAACAGATTTTTAAAGAAAATCCGGTGTACTTTTTGGAAAATGAAACTACCATAAGGCCTCCCGCCACACACACAATGCAATCGCAAAATTGGAGGAGATTTCTTCTTATGATAGTCAAATATGCTTGATACGAGAAAAATTCTTTGGTATTATTACTAGTGCATAGTACGAAAACATTTCGAAAGTATAATATTAATCTTACCCAGCACAGACATTCCGAACTCTGCCTACTATAGCTACCATCTAAACAGTGGTGACCACCATAAGTAAATGGTAGGTTATACAACTAAAAACGTACTAGGTTCGTATTGGGAATTTAATTTCCAACAAATGGTCAGGCTAAGAAACTTCCTACTGCCACATGGGTACGCCTCTGGCGGGACATCCCGAGAACTTAACCAGCTCTCTGCCAACACAAGGCCGGGTAACCTCTGTAACTAGGTAACTACTATTCGAGTATGCCACCTCCCGGTTGTTTGCGACCTTTATCCGAGGGCCCTCTACCACAAAGCAACAACCACACAGTAAATGAGATTTAAGAAATCACATAGGTAAATATTTGGGCTCCATACCGTGACATCACCTTTTTCCAGAAGGAAATGACATACCCTAAAGGGCGCGACCCTCATAACCTTGCTGCATTTTTCCTGTTTTGGCCATTTCCAGGGTGTGAGGTCGGTAGAGGTCTCGTTTACAAAGCTACGCTTTACATGAAAGCCATGCTTTGATCACAAATGATCAACAAATGATCATCAACACACAGCAGCACTTAGCATGCCACACTACCAAATTGGGAGTATATCGCTGATAACCTTCAATTACATAACCTCTGAGCTCGTACGTCTCAGAGAAGGGTGTTAAGCTAAGAGAATAAATTCTCCGCCGCCAACAGATATGTATTTGAAAGAAATCTGCTTTATATCTCAAGGTGTAGTGTCAGACACACAACCATACAAGTCTGTTCCGGGTTCGAACAGAACCGAAGGCACTTCGTCCAATAAAGGAAGAAGCCCTTGCAAATCCGGGTATCCACAATCCCAATCGGACTCCCCATCATATGTGGAAATCTCTATACCCGAGCAACTCAGTGTAGAGACATTCGATAGGTTATCCTATAATTTTCGAAGACAACCGGTCTTCAACACTGGTCTTAAAATGCTATTAATTTCGACGTATCACTATTCATAATGGGTTATATGACACAAAGGTCCTCTCCCGGCTAATCCGAATAGTAAGCATTAATTTTTAAAACATGTGGATGTATCAATTACATAGATTCACATTCAGGGTTCGATGTGGGTTTCGGATAACTAACTGAAATCCGACTCCCTGTCACATCGAAGTTTAAATGCCGTTTACGACAAAAGGGTTTTCACATACATACAGAAGCAAATCACAAACCACAGTTCAGCACAAGGCAATTCACATCACACAGTATCATAACAGAAATATCAATCTAGTGCACAACAATAGTTAATTATTTTTAATTAAGGTGAATGTGGTTTAAATGAATTAACCGCATAACTATTTTTATGGATTAATTTTAAATCAATGATTAATTATTTTTAATGATAAATTAAATCTTAATCCCTTTAATTAATAAACCATTCCTCAATTAATTATCTTAATTAACTACCAATTGTAAATTAATTAACTTAAATTATCTAATTAACAATTCCTAATTACAAATAGATTCGACACTTAATTATCAATTAACCAATTTTTTTAATCACAAATTGATAAATCTCTAATTACTAATTAATTACAATTATAAATTAATTAACCATTCATAATTAAACAATTAATTAATAATGATTGTTTATCTTAATTGATATTTAAAATCTTCCTTAAACTTTGAAATCAAATTATTATTAACTTGAAAACTTTAGTGTTATTACATTAAATACTTAACTTAGGTTAATTACTTAATCAAAATATTAATTAAGATTTTAGAAAACATTGTTAAGCATTTTCCTCAAATAATTATACTTGTAATAAAATTTTAACCTCAATTAGTCAACACATTAATTGTCATCATTACTTAAAATTTGTTTAAACGGTTTTCTTAATTTACTTTTATTACACTTTAGGTTTTGGGAAATCGACCTGAGCGAAATGCCGGTTTACATGAGTTACAACTCGAGTTCCTCTGTGCTTTTCCCCGAGTTGTCTCTCGTGCCTCGCATTCATTTCTTCTTCTTCCCTTTTTTCCCTTTTTTTCTAACTTAAGTTTAAACTTAACGACTGCTGAATCAACTCCACTCGAGCGCGAGAAAACCCGAGCCAACCCACCTCCTACTTGAGCACTCCTTCGAGTTTCTCCCCAACCCAAACTTCCTGACACGAAATCGACGTCGTGCACGTGCACGGCAACGCGTCGCCGCTCGGTGAACGTCATGACCTTCGACAGGTCGAAAAACTCACCCACACTCGAAATCAAACTTCGATTCGAAGACAAAAACTCGAAATCAAAAATTACCAGTTTGATCAACACTGCAACTCGAACTCACCAATACGAAAACGCTTCGTCCCCCTCGCGCTGTTCGCCTGCAAATCCATGACTCCGGCTTCCTGTTGTCGGTACCCCCACTTTACTCTCCCTCTCAATTTCGTGCAGCTCGATCACTTCAAGGAGACGCAAACACCTTGCCACTGAACACGTTCAAAACTCGAGCTTTAACCCTAAATTGAACTCGTACAACCAATCTATGCAATAGAAAAAAATTTCGACAATTTTCCTGAGATCGTTAATGCTCAAACCAGCTTCAAACAAAATTTTAACATGCGAAAATTTCTTGAACGATGGCAATGGCCGAAAAAGCATTTTCGGTTCAACATGGAACTGCACTCAAAATACTTCACCAAAAATCACCAATTTTGTTTTAAAAATCTTGTCTTGCACTGAGGATTCAAGTTGTATAATCGAATTAATAATTCACAATATTCAAATTTATCCAAAAATTTACTTTTTACTGTAAAACTGAATGTTACAAAATCACAACTTCACTTTTAAGCTTTAAACAAATTTTAGGCTGTGATTCAAGTTTAAACAAACTTATTTTGCTCAAAATCTTAAGCTTAAAAAAAATTTATATGCAGCTGTATTAATTTGTTTCAACTTTACCCTGCCCTGAACTAGAAATACAGGAGAACAAACCATAATAGAATTTCTCAGTGCACAGAATTTATACAAATCTTCTTATTTAAAATATACAGCAAACATAAGTTATTCATGAATCAAACATATAAATTCAAATTTTTGAAACAGTTGTTTACTCACCTGAAAGCAAATTTGAAACAGAGAACGACCTTTTCCTTATGTTTGAAAACCTGTAGTTTGATTTTCCCTGAACCGCCTTTCTGGTTTTTCTCTTTTTAGTTGAGTTGTAAATTTGAGTTTCAGTTGTATAAATTAGTTTCTGTAATGCTAAGTCTAATGTTTGAACGAACAAAGATATAAATAGATGCATATATAAAGAAGATAGTTTGATACAGATAGGTAATATCTGGTGCCAGATTTTCTTTTGGTCAGAATTTCATTGACCAGAGATTTTTCTTTTTTTGATGGCTGAAAGGATTTTATTTGTGCTGAGAAGAAAGCATTTAATGCTTATGTTCCCTCTAAGTTAACATGTAATCCTATTTGATTTTTTATTTGTAAGTACATCTTTGTTTTGTTTGTAGATTTTTTTCGTGCATACATTTTTGTTTTATTGTTTCCTTGTTTACATAATTCACATGCAGACTTGTATGTATTTCATATGTTACCTTATAACCATATAATCTTGTCACTAACATAAATCATGAATTTTATTCCTATTTAAAGTCTAACTATCAAATATTTTATTTATATCCATATTTCTTTATAATATTAATATTAATAATATTTTATTTCTTTTGAAACTTTTCAAATTAAATTCCAAAAGTTCAAATAAGTAACCATGTTTAAATTAATAAATTTTGGGATGTTACAGATATCCCCCTTAAGAAAATTTTGTCCTCAAAATTAGAAAGAGAGAGAAAAGCAAACAAAGAATATACGAATTCAGAAAAGGATATAGAAATGGCTTACCAGTTTAAGCCGAGATATCCACTCTGCAATTGGGATATGATTTCTGCATATTATCTTCGGTTTCCGAAGTGCAGTCCTTTGGATTGCCACTCCATTGAACTTTAACTAGTTTCACAACTTTGTTTCTCAATTGCTTGTTATCACGATCTACGATCTTTATTGGTTCTCTTTTAACTGTTAAATTGGGAGTGACTTCGAGATCCTGCCGAGCAGCTTCTTCAATAATACTATGTGGATCATGCACATACTTCCGAAGATTAGAAATGTGGAGCACATCATGCACGCCATACAACCAGCTAGGCAGTTATACTCGATAGGCTAAAGAACCAAACCTTTCCAGAATAGAAAAAGGACCAATATGCCGTGGTGCCAGCTTACCGGTCTTCCCAAACATTAATACACCTTGCATAGGAGATACTTTAAAAAGACAGAGTCTCCAATCCGGAATTCCAAATCTCTTGTTCTGCGATCATAATAACTCTTTTGACGACTCTGAGCCATCCTCAATTTCTTCCGTATAAAATCAACTTTCTCTGTGGCTTCTTTAATCATATATGGTCCAAGGACGAGTCTATCACCTACCTCAATCCATCATGTGGGTGATGGCATGGACGACCGTACAAAGCTTCAAAAGGAGCCATCTTTATACTGGCCAGATAGTTATTGTTATATGAGAATTCGACCTGATGTAAATGGTCCTCCCAAGAACCACCAAAATCAAATATACAAGCACGCAATAGGTCTTCTAAGATTCGGTTAATCCTCTCAGTCTGCCCATCAGATTGTGGGTGATAAGCAGTGCCGAAATTCAGTTTTATTCCCAATGCGTCCTGAAATGCCTCCCAAAATCTACTAGTGAAGATCGGGTCACGATCACTCACTATGTTGCTAGGAATACCGTGGAGACGAATAATTTCTTTCACATATAACTCGGCTAAACTTGCAGCCGTGCGGGTAGATTTCATTGGCAAAGAGTGGGCTATCTTAGTCAAACGGTCCACAATAACCCAAATTGCTTCATTGCCTTTTCGAATATGAGGCAACCCGTCGATGAAATCCATTGATACTTGGTCCCATTTCCACTTGGGTACCTCCAAAGGCTGAAGTAAACCCGCCATTTTCTTTTGATCGCTTTTGATTTGTTGGCAAGTAGCACAGCGACTCACATATATAGATATGTCCCTTTTCATTGTCTTCCACCAGAAAGTTCTTTTGATATCACGATACATTTATTGACTCCTAGATGGATGCAAAGCTTAGATTTATGGCATTCGTCCAAAACTTCTCGTTTCAGATCAGGGAAGTCTAGAACACATATTCTGCCTTTTAATCTTATAACTCCTCTACTATCCATCTCAAAACTAGTGTCTTCTCCTTGGCATATCCTTTTATAAATTCCCCGAAGATACTCGTCTTCATACTACTTACTCGCAATTCTCTTAAGAAGAGTAAGACCGATAACAAGATGAGAAAGAATAGCATGCTTTCTACTCAAGGCATCGGCAACTACATTGGCTTTTTCGGGCGTATATAGAATATCTAGGTCATAAGATGCCAAAAATTCCAACCAACTTTGTTGTCGTAGATTTAAATCTTTCTGGGTGAAGAGATATTTCAAAGATTTGTGGTCGGTGAATAATTCGAATTTTTCACCTAAAGAAAGTGAGTCCAATAAATATATTTGTTAAGTTAAGTTAAATTCGTAAATTGTTAGGAAAGCTGAAAAGATTTTTACCCAGAAGATAATGTCGCCATATTTTCAAAGCGAAGATAATAGCTAAGAGTTCCAAATCATGGGTTGGGTAGTTTCTTTCATGAGGACGTAATTGTCTACTCGCGTAGGCAATTACCTTCTCATTCTGCATTAATACCGCACCCAAACCATCACTACAAGCATCGGTATAAACAGATAATCCTTGGTTCCCGTTGATAATAGCGAGAACAGGAGCGATGGTTAATCTCTTCTTCAACTCCTGAAAAGCTTCGTCACATTTTGGAGTCCAATTGAACTTTACATCCTTCATTGTTAGCTTAGTCAACGGACTAGCAATCTTAGAAAAGTCCTGAACAAACTTCCGATAATAACCTGCTAAACCCAAAAGGCTTCGAACTTCTTTTGGGGTAGTGGGTTTTCTCCAATCAAGAATAGTGGAAATTTTGCTAGGATCAACAGAAATTCCTTCTTCATTAACAATATGGCCGAGAAATTTAGCTTCTTCGATCCAAAAGTGGCATTTGAAAATTTTTGCGAATAGAATATTTCTCCTTAATATCTCCAAAATGATTCTAAGGTGCTCAACATGCTCCTCTTCGGTCTTGGAATAGACCAAAATATCATCAATAAACACAAGCATAAATTTATTCAATACTTCTCGAAATACACGAATCATAAGATCTAGAAGTATGTTGGAGCATTGGTTAGCCCGAAAGGCATGACTAACCATTCATAGAACATATTATTACCCCTGAAAGCGGTCAAATGGACACAATCTTCGGCGATTCATAATTGATGGAATCCTTGGGCTAGATCCATCTTTGAAAAGAAACGAGCGCCGTGCAATTGATCAAACAAATCATCAATTCTAGGTAGTGAAAATTTATTCTTGAGAGTCAGCTTATTAAGATCGCGGTAATCTACACACAATCTGTGATATCCCGGAAATTTTAGCAATATCAATTTAATAATCTGTATTTAAAATTAAATTCATTTGATAAAATTTTGTTAATAAAATTAACTTGATTTAATAATCCAATTAAATAAATGTTTAATTGGTAAATCTTATCTTTTAAAAGCTAATAATTGTTTTCCTATTTATAATGTATGTATATATATTTATATATATATGTTGTAAATAGATAAGTTTAATTTGAAGTTAAATGAACAAATAAAATATGGTTTTTAAAATTAAAACATTCATTTTTGATAATTTGAAGATTTTTATTTTATAAAATAAATAACTAATTGTTTGAAATACTTAAAGTAATTATTTTAAATTGTATAATTGAATTTTCATAAGATAAACAAAAGTTTACTTTATTTCTTTTTAAAAATAGCTTAATTATAAATTGGAATTATTTGAAATTTAAATACAAATTGTTTACTAAAACATTAATGTAATTAAATATGTTCAATAAGACATGTAATTTATAATTTCTTTTATAACTTATTTAAATTTGTTAATTGTGTTTTTATTTATTTTAATAAATGTAGATATGTTTTAAAAAGACAATGTTATTATTCTAAAATTTAAAATATGTTGATAAACTAGTTTTAAATTATTTTTAAAATTGAATTTTTAATGTATGAATAACATTTGAAATTGAATTGATTTTTAATTCAAAAAGTAATCATATTTAAATTTTGTAGATGAGCTTTCATGTTTTACAAATTGTTTTACTTCATCTAAAGAAATACCTATTCATTAATTTGTGTAAACTACTTGTATGTATTTAATAAAGAAAGGAGGATTTTTATTTATCTTTAAATTAAAATTTTTTAAGTAATATATGTATAAAACATGTGTAAGCATCTTAAGCAATTTATGAGACAAGTGCAAACAAGTTATTTACTTATTTTGACAAGTGTCTTTTATTTTGGTTTTCTTTTATTTTTTTAATAAATCATATGTACACTTATATAAAACATGTCTCTCTTCACTTTCATTTTTTTTTCAAATGTTCATTTTTCCAAAGTTAAGAAGAAAAAGTTTCAGCTGAAAACAAACTTGTTTTCAAACTCTCAAAAACAAGAATTTAAACCATGTTCAAACTTGATTTTTCTTTTCAATACTCAAATCCCTCTTCTCTGCAAATCTATACTCTGAACCAAATTCTTCAATTTGTTCTGTTGCCTGCATGCAAGCTTTTTCTTTTTTTAACCTAAGTTCTAAATCAAGCAAATCCTCTGTTAAAATCTCAAGTTCAAATGCAATTGTAAATTCATCTCCAAATGCATGCAACTGTAATTCCATTCAAAATCAAAAGGCCTGCATCCTGTAATTCCATTCAAAAGCCTCTGCATTTTTCTTTTAAAAATCTGGGGATTAAGTATATGTTTGCATTTCTTTCTCTGGAAACAATCCTCTAAGCCAAATCCCTCTGAATCATACCCAAACTTGTAATGCAAACCATATAAACCTGTAGCTTTTCAATTCAAATACCTGAAATCAATTTGCAACTTTAAAAAAAAAAAAAACTGCATGCAACTATTAATCTGGAAGCAAAACCAAACATGCATTGTTTTCTGGAAGCAAAGGCTCTGCATTCCAACCTTTTGGAAATCAAAAATAAAGAATATGCCTACATGCAAGTTTTAAACAGCTAGCTACTCAAGTTTATTAAAGATTCAAAGAAATAAAAGTGCTCTGGAATCTGTGCTCTGCTTCATCACAGTATCCAGGTGAGTAACAATCCTTTTTAAAAATAATAAGTATAAATTTGTTGCTTAATAAGTTTGCTATGAAAATGATTAGCTATTTGCATGTTGAGTAGTATGCTTGAGAATGATTTTTAATGCAGTGCTGTATATATATATGAAAATGAATGTTTGAATGGGTTTTGAACATGGATGACTATTATGACTTGCAGTTTTCTTCAGGTTCATAATTTAATAAATGATTCAATTTCTATTGAATCAATCTGTAATACTGCATGAGACTAAAACAATGTGTGCTTATATTGTATGTATAAATTAAAATTAAGATTTGTTCAGAAGAAAAAAAAAATACCTGAAGTTCTGGAAACAGGTCAAGGCAAAGAAACTGGAATCTAACTAAAGTATAAAGGTTATTTCTTAATTCCAGATGATTGAACCAAATCTTTGAATTAAATTATGATTTTTAAAAGCCAAATTTCAAATTTAGTGTTGAAATTTGTATGCAATGCTGTTTTGCTACTGGGAAGTGAAATTGGGGAAAGGTTGTAAACCTAGTGGGAAATTTTGATCGGCATGAAGCCTATAGAGGTTCGAATGCTACAATATTGGGTGAGAGGGTAGCTCGGGTGTTGAAGAAGAGGTGGACGTGGTGCCAACGTCTCTGAAGGTCGGCGGTGAGGTGATGAACTGTTTTCAGGTTTGGGTTGGAAGTACATGTTGCTGACAGGCTTAGAATTGGGGAAAAACTCGTTTTCGTTTTCGAGTGAAATTGGGTGGTTTGACGGTCACGATATGATGCAGTGGTGAACGGCGACTTGTTCATGGCCTGGGTGGTGGCCGGAGGTGGCTACAGTAGTCGTGCATATGCACGGGGAAGAAGGTGTATCAGGGTATTGTGGGATTTTGCAGTAGTATTGTGCTCGAGTTAAACTCGAGTGAATTGGAATTTTTGCTCGATGTAATTAGGGTTGTGACTCGAAGCAAAATAAAGAGGGCTCGGGTTTAATGTCTGAAGGTTACAGGTTTCAGAAAACCTGTATAATTTCAATTCAAATTGTTTTAAAACTGAATGCAGGTTTAAAAAAAAAAAACTAAATTTAAAGTATGGACTTAAACAAAGTTTGAATTCTAAATTTAAATATATTCAAACTTATTAAAATTTAAATTGTTTATAGGATTTCAGGGAAATCCTGCATATTTACAGATCTAAAGAGATAAAGTTTTAAAAGTTTGAAACAGAAAATAAAAACTGAATTTAAACTAGATGGGGTTTTCAGTTTGAAATTTAATTTAAACTTTATAAATTAAAATGTTTAACAACTATAAAGAGTTTAAATATTTGAATTTATGATAAAGTTTAGAATTTTAGTAAAGATTTAAACACAAGTTTAAATTTGGAATCAAACTTCAATTTTGAAACAATGTTTTGAAAATAAAGAAAGTTTTAAAAGAAATTTAAATGTTTAAACAAATTTGTTGTTCAAACATATTTAAATATGATTTGTATTTTAAATGAATTTGGAGTTTAAATTTCTTATAACTTCTTTTATAAAATAAGAATAAAGCTTTAAAAGATTTTAGAATGTTTTATAAACTTTGTTTGAGTTAAGTTTGTTTTCTTTTTAATTTTTAAATTTAAAAATATAATTTGAAAACAATTTTGAGTTAATTGTTTAAGTTACTTTATGTATGATAAAGTAACCATGAATAAGTAATGTTTTATTTTAAAATGTAAATTTAATGATATTTGTTTCATTAAATTAGCAAGATAATTTAAATAATGTAATTAATTAATTTGTTTAATTAATTAAAGATTTGAAATAAATTAATTAAGGTAAATTAAATTGGTAATTAATTTAAGTTAATTACTTAAGAAAGGTAATTAAGAATTTAATGATAAGTTAATGAAGGTCATTAACTTGTGATTATTTATTAATTAATTAATGTAATTAAATTTTGATAATTAATTGGATTAATTAATTTAAATAATCAATTAGGAATTTAATTAAGTATGATTACTTTTTGGAAATAATTAAAGATATTAATTACTCTTTGTAATTAATTTATTAATTGGATTAATTTAAATTAATTAATTAAGTTTAATTAATTTAGAATAATCATTTGATTGATAAGTAATCAATGAAGTATAATTACTTAAAGAAGTAATTAAGATAAGTAAATTACTGGAGGTAATTAATTAAAGTTATGAAGAGTTTTGGAAATTAATTACTTGTGAAATTAATATGGAAGGTAATTTCTTTATGAAGTGATTAATAATTAATTACTTATTGTAATTAATGTAAGCATTTATTAATCAAGTTATTTGGAAATGATTAAGTAATGTAATTAATTAAGAGTAATTAATTACTGATGAGATTAATCAAGATTTATTAATCAAAATAATTAATTATTGAATGTAATTAACTTAGAAGTAATTAATTCAATGTTGATTAAGGATCATTAATTAATTAATTAATGATGTAATTAAGGATTAATTAATTAGGATTAATTAATCTAATGATAAGTGATTAAGGAAATAATTAATTAATGTAATTAATTAATTAAGGAAGTAATGAAAGGTTATTTACTGATTGTGGTTAAGGATAATTAATTTGTAAATTAATTAAGGATAATTACTTGGATGTAATTAAAGAATAATTAATCAAGGGAGATTAATTAAGGTGATTAATTTGAGGATAATTATTTAATTGATTGATAATCAATTAAGGGTTAAGTAAGCAAGTTTTAGATGGTGAAGTAATTAATTTAATTCATTTTAAATTAATTAAAGATAAGTAATTAATTTAATTCATTTTAAATTAATTAGAGATAGAAGTAATTAATTTAATTCATTTTAAATTAATTATAGATGATGTGATTATGGATCTTGCTTATGAATGGTTGATTTGGTTTGACTTGAATGGTTGAATCTCATATATGAGATTAGTATTGTGTGATATAGATGCATTGGTTGCATTGTGATGGTGATATGAGTTATCTATGGATGATGATAATGTAGATTATCAAGTTATGATGATAATATAGATTACCTGCTTATGATAATATTGTTGATTATCTGTTATGATGATGTGAAGTATCTATCTGGGTGTATATAGATAGTTTAAATTGAATTGTTTTAAACTTAAAACAACTTGGACCTAAAAGACACGCATTGGATTTCGATGAGACCGGGATCGGGTTTCCATATTTGGAATCCGAAAACCACATCGATTCCAATTAACGTTAGGTCGTGAATCTAAGTGGAGCAAGTGAAGACTCGAGGTGTAAGGGCTATACGTCAGTATAACTCTGTGGGTGATTCCGTAATGAGTTTGACGGAATAGTACTTATAGGTTCGAGATGGTGATTAGAGTGCAAGGGTTATTGTCGTTAACTCTGAGGGTGATTCCAAAACGAGTGTAACGAGATAATGCCTTCGGTTTCGTTCGAACCCGGAACGAACTTGTATGGATTGAATGCTTCCAGCACATCGTCAGGCGGACGATGAGCATTCTAAGTGATATGTCCTATAAAGGTAATCGTAGCCTCAAGCCTCATCAACCGGGAATGGCTAAAACAGGGGAGGTGCGCCAAGGCTTCGTGGGTAGCCCCCACTTGAGAGCAAGATTTACCCCTGTCTAGAGGTCCCTTTATATTCGGCTGTGTGGGGTGGTTGGTCGCGACAACTGCCGGGGTTGTCTTGTTCGGAACTGTTCAGTAAGGAACGGGTCCGGCCTTGTGTTGCAGGGGAGTTAGGGTGGCTCCTCGGTACGGTGATCTAGGCCACGTACTGTGACGGGCGGTACCCCAGTAGCCCTGCCATTGTATGGAATCCAAAATCCAATAAGTGCCAACGGTTTTGATTGTATTACCCACTTTTGTGGCTAGTAGCTGGAATTTAATAGATGTAACAATTTCGGCTATTTCATATTTACTTGAAAACCCTAGACACTATTATAATATCACAGAATTTCCTATCAAATGTTTTGGTTAGCGTAAGGTAAAAACTTTTCCATGTTTATGTGTGGGAAGTCTTACGTGATACCTTTTCTTTTAAAAGGTTTTTGAAAGTTAAGCAACTTTAACCTGTTACTCACACCAGACCCATGTCTGACCCGGAGTTTATTTTTGTTTTTCATAAACTCTTGGGTACTCAAATTTTTACGAGTAGCCAAGGGATTCAGGTTAGGATTCAGGATTAGCTTTGACGAATTGTGGAGGAGCAATGGAGCAGGAGGCTTCCGCGTTGTAGATATAATAGTCCGCTGTGTTTAGTATCTCTG
This sequence comes from Allium cepa, assembly GCA_030765085.1. NCBI lineage: Eukaryota > Viridiplantae > Streptophyta > Magnoliopsida > Asparagales > Amaryllidaceae > Allium > Allium cepa. The sequence continues at coordinate 393,647,850 of CM060938.1, read as the reverse complement.
AGTTATTTGTGATGTTGTATTGAGTTGTAAATACTAGACAGGTGTTTATAACTGTCTAGTATATGTGATGTGTATGCTGTGTATCTCTGATAGATATTGTATATTATGTAAATACTTTTGATTATTAATATAATTTATTCGTTCCGCTGTTTAGATTCTGATGTGTTGTTTCTTCTTTCTTCTCTTTCTTTCTATTCTCTATCCCTTTCTTTCTTATTAGCGATGCAACTTCCTGAAGATAGGAAGTTGGGTCGTTACAGTGGTATCAGAGCTTTAGGTTGAGTGAATACCTAGGCTCTGTAATGGTGTCTATCTTGAGAGAGCGTATTTTTAGTTTTGATATATATCTATATATATTTATTATTTCTACCTATCTGTTGGGTTACCTGTTCAGGTATTCCAATATAGGTTATAAAGGTAGATAAGGTAGTGGTGTGTGTAACACGATGACTACCATTGGTTGGAGTTTGAATGTTTGAGGTTGGAAGTGTATTTGTTGAGACTGTAGACCTAATACCGTCTCAAGTGAGTTATGCAGTGTGTAGAGATTTCATCGATCCCTGAAGGTAACCTGTTGAGGTTCAGAGTTCATCTTTGAAGATGGATGAGTAGAGTTTGGATCGATTTGTTGGCAGAAGTGTGTGATGGTATTTTGATAACTCAGGAAGTGGTAGCTGCGTGATGAGATGCAGTGACATTGGATTGTATCCGAAGATGTTTTCTTTGGAACAAGTTAAGAAGGTGTGTCTGCTTTGGTGATGTGGCTGAGTTCAGCTAGATGTTTGTGTTTGGCTTTGAGGTCCGGGTTTCTCGAAGAACTTCAGCTGAAGAAGATTTGGCATTGGAATCAGCAGTGCAACTCGGAGTGTCTTTGTTGGCAGAAGTTGACTGGCTGAGTAGTTTCTGAAGTAGGAGTTCAGAAGTAGCAGAGTGGATCCAATACTTTATTGGATTGACTAATTAAGAGTAAGCTGTTCTGTTTGGTAAAGAGAGAACAGTTTTGTTTGGGAATTGGTCTCTATTGATCGCAAAAGTGACTTGCGATAGTTTGAGTATTCTTTTGAGGTATTGAAGAATTTTTGGTTGTCTTTTGAGAAGTCGGAGGTTTGTCCACTTCTGAAGATTGAGATTTCTTATCGACCGGATTTCAGGAGTGCTACCGGTGGATCAGGTAGTAGAAGGATGGTTTCTCGAGATAGGTTTGGAGAGGCAGCTTAGGATTGGAGAAACATCTGAGAGTTCTTTGGATATGTTGAGCCATGTTTCTGGGAAGGGATGTTCAGTTTGTGTTCATCAGCAGTATCTTCTGTGCTAGATCAGAGTTGTGCAGCGGAAGCAGTTCGGGAATGCTTCTGTTTTGTCTTTTCTGGATAGAAGAAGTGAGTTTGTTCTTCTATTGTTTGAAGAATAGAGTTGGTGATCTTAGTCTTGGTTGATCTTGAGGAGATCGTTGTGTTGGGTTGTTGTGGTTTAGATTGATTTTAGAGGAGTCAGCAAGAGTTAAGCTGATCAGTTTGGATGTAGTCCGCCCAGGATTGTCAGAAGAGTTTTATGGATAAGAGACGAAGGAAATTGGACTCCTGAGTCGGAGATTTTGTTTTGGATCTCTTCTGTGTTATTGTTGGATTGGTGTTTGTTTTCGAGAATTGAATTGCCAGTGTGGATAACTGGGATTCGATGAGTTTCACGTATCTCTGAGGGAGTACGTGTATGAGTTATTTCTGGATTTGGAGCCAGCTGTTCAGGAAGGTTTTCTGGTTGAGTCAGACTCGTCTGCAGTCTGATATCTTGTCTAGTTCTATAGATCTAGATAAGTAGAAGCTCTGTAGCTTCATAGTTTAGATGGTTTGTATTTTATAGGGCGAGTATTCCAGTATATATATATACCGGGTAAACTCGAGGAATTTTTATCTAGAATTTATCTGGATAATTAATTTGTTTAATTAGATAAATTGGTTGCCATAGTTGTTAGCATTTGATTGATATGTGATTGTGATTTAAAATCTATAATTTTAAATGGGTTATTAAATTACTTTTGCTTTTAAATTTCGGGGACGAAATTCTTTTAAGGGGGGAGGAATGTGATATCCCGGAAATTTTAGCAATATCAATTTAATAATCTGTATTTAAAATTAAATTCATTTGATAAAATTTTGTTAATAAAATTAACTTGATTTAATAATCCAATTAAATAAATGTTTAATTGGTAAATCTTATCTTTTAAAAGCTAATAATTGTTTTCCTATTTATAATGTATGTATATATATTTATATATATATGTTGTAAATAGATAAGTTTAATTTGAAGTTAAATGAACAAATAAAATATGGTTTTTAAAATTAAAACATTCATTTTTGATAATTTGAAGATTTTTATTTTATAAAATAAATAACTAATTGTTTGAAATACTTAAAGTAATTATTTTAAATTGTATAATTGAATTTTCATAAGATAAACAAAAGTTTACTTTATTTCTTTTTAAAAATAGCTTAATTATAAATTGGAATTATTTGAAATTTAAATACAAATTGTTTACTAAAACATTAATGTAATTAAATATGTTCAATAAGACATGTAATTTATAATTTCTTTTATAACTTATTTAAATTTGTTAATTGTGTTTTTATTTATTTTAATAAATGTAGATATGTTTTAAAAAGACAATGTTATTATTCTAAAATTTAAAATATGTTGATAAACTAGTTTTAAATTATTTTTAAAATTGAATTTTTAATGTATGAATAACATTTGAAATTGAATTGATTTTTAATTCAAAAAGTAATCATATTTAAATTTTGTAGATGAGCTTTCATGTTTTACAAATTGTTTTACTTCATCTAAAGAAATACCTATTCATTAATTTGTGTAAACTGCTTGTATGTATTTAATAAAGAAAGGAGGATTTTTATTTATCTTTAAATTAAATTTTTTTAAGTAATATATGTATAAAACATGTGTAAGCATCTTAAGCAATTTATGAGACAAGTGCAAACAAGTTATTTACTTATTTTGACAAGTGTCTTTTATTTTGGTTTTCTTTTATTTTTTTAATAAATCATATGTACACTTATATAAAACATGTCTCTCTTCACTTTCATTTTTTTTCAAATGTTCATTTTTCCAAAGTTAAGAAGAAAAAGTTTCAGCTGAAAACAAACTTGTTTTCAAACTCTCAAAAACAAGAATTTAAACCATGTTCAAACTTGATTTTTCTTTTCAATACTCAAATCCCTCTTCTCTGCAAATCTATACTCTGAACCAAATTCTTCAATTTGTTCTGTTGCCTGCATGCAAGCTTTTTCTTTTTTTAACCTAAGTTCTAAATCAAGCAAATCCTCTGTTAAAATCTCAAGTTCAAATGCAATTGTAAATTCATCTCCAAATGCATGCAACTGTAATTCCATTCAAAATCAAAAGGCCTGCATCCTGTAATTCCATTCAAAAGCCTCTGCATTTTTCTTTTAAAAATCTGGGGATTAAGTATATGTTTGCATTTCTTTCTCTGGAAACAATCCTCTAAGCCAAATCCCTCTGAATCATACCCAAACTTGTAATGCAAACCATATAAACCTGTAGCTTTTCAATTCAAATACCTGAAATCAATTTGCAACTTTAAAAAAAAAAAAAACTGCATGCAACTATTAATCTGGAAGCAAAACCAAACATGCATTGTTTTCTGGAAGCAAAGGCTCTGCATTCCAACCTTTTGGAAATCAAAAATAAAGAATATGCCTACATGCAAGTTTTAAACAGCTAGCTACTCAAGTTTATTAAAGATTCAAAGAAATAAAAGTGCTCTGGAATCTGTGCTCTGCTTCATCACAGTATCCAGGTGAGTAACAATCCTTTTTAAAAATAATAAGTATAAATTTGTTGCTTAATAAGTTTGCTATGAAAATGATTAGCTATTTGCATGTTGAGTAGTATGCTTGAGAATGATTTTTAATGCAGTGCTGTATATATATATGAAAATGAATGTTTGAATGGGTTTTGAACATGGATGACTATTATGACTTGCAGTTTTCTTCAGGTTCATAATTTAATAAATGATTCAATTTCTATTGAATCAATCTGTAATACTGCATGAGACTAAAACAATGTGTGCTTATATTGTATGTATAAATTAAAATTAAGATTTGTTCAGAAGAAAAAAAAAATACCTGAAGTTCTGGAAACAGGTCAAGGCAAAGAAACTGGAATCTAACTAAAGTATAAAGGTTATTTCTTAATTCCAGATGATTGAACCAAATCTTTGAATTAAATTATGATTTTTAAAAGCCAAATTTCAAATTTAGTGTTGAAATTTGTATGCAATGCTGTTTTGCTACTGGGAAGTGAAATTGGGGAAAGGTTGTAAACCTAGTGGGAAATTTTGATCGGCATGAAGCCTATAGAGGTTCGAATGCTACAATATTGGGTGAGAGGGTAGCTCGGGTGTTGAAGAAGAGGTGGACGTGGTGCCAACGTCTCTGAAGGTCGGCGGTGAGGTGATGAACTGTTTTCAGGTTTGGGTTGGAAGTACATGTTGCTGACAGGCTTAGAATTGGGGAAAAACTCGTTTTCGTTTTCGAGTGAAATTGGGTGGTTTGACGGTCACGATATGATGCAGTGGTGAACGGCGACTTGTTCATGGCCTGGGTGGTGGCCGGAGGTGGCTACAGTAGTCGTGCATATGCACGGGGAAGAAGGTGTATCAGGGTATTGTGGGATTTTGCAGTAGTATTGTGCTCGAGTTAAACTCGAGTGAATTGGAATTTTTGCTCGATGTAATTAGGGTTGTGACTCGAAGCAAAATAAAGAGGGCTCGGGTTTAATGTCTGAAGGTTACAGGTTTCAGAAAACCTGTATAATTTCAATTCAAATTGTTTTAAAACTGAATGCAGGTTTAAAAAAAAAAAACTAAATTTAAAGTATGGACTTAAACAAAGTTTGAATTCTAAATTTAAATATATTCAAACTTATTAAAATTTAAATTGTTTATAGGATTTCAGGGAAATCCTGCATATTTACAGATCTAAAGAGATAAAGTTTTAAAAGTTTGAAACAGAAAATAAAAACTGAATTTAAACTAGATGGGGTTTTCAGTTTGAAATTTAATTTAAACTTTATAAATTAAAATGTTTAACAACTATAAAGAGTTTAAATATTTGAATTTATGATAAAGTTTTGAATTTTAGTAAAGATTTAAACACAAGTTTAAATTTGGAATCAAACTTCAATTTTGAAACAATGTTTTGAAAATAAAGAAAGTTTTAAAAGAAATTTAAATGTTTAAACAAATTTGTTGTTCAAACATATTTAAATATGATTTGTATTTTAAATGAATTTGGAGTTTAAATTTCTTATAACTTCTTTTATAAAATAAGAATAAAGCTTTAAAAGATTTTAGAATGTTTTATAAACTTTGTTTGAGTTAAGTTTGTTTTCTTTTTAATTTTTAAATTTAAAAATATAATTTGAAAACAATTTTGAGTTAATTGTTTAAGTTACTTTATGTATGATAAAGTAACCATGAATAAGTAATGTTTTATTTTAAAATGTAAATTTAATGATATTTGTTTCATTAAATTAGCAAGATAATTTAAATAATGTAATTAATTAATTTGTTTAATTAATTAAAGATTTGAAATAAATTAATTAAGGTAAATTAAATTGGTAATTAATTTAAGTTAATTACTTAAGAAAGGTAATTAAGAATTTAATGATAAGTTAATGAAGGTCATTAACTTGTGATTATTTATTAATTAATTAATGTAATTAAATTTTGATAATTAATTGGATTAATTAATTTAAATAATCAATTAGGAATTTAATTAAGTATGATTACTTTTTGGAAATAATTAAAGATATTAATTACTCTTTGTAATTAATTTATTAATTGGATTAATTTAAATTAATTAATTAAGTTTAATTAATTTAGAATAATCATTTGATTGATAAGTAATCAATGAAGTATAATTACTTAAAGAAGTAATTAAGATAAGTAAATTACTGGAGGTAATTAATTAAAGTTATGAAGAGTTTTGGAAATTAATTACTTGTGAAATTAATATGGAAGGTAATTTCTTTATGAAGTGATTAATAATTAATTACTTATTGTAATTAATGTAAGCATTTATTAATCAAGTTATTTGGAAATGATTAAGTAATGTAATTAATTAAGAGTAATTAATTACTGATGAGATTAATCAAGATTTATTAATCAAAATAATTAATTATTGAATGTAATTAACTTAGAAGTAATTAATTCAATGTTGATTAAGGATCATTAATTAATTAATTAATGATGTAATTAAGGATTAATTAATTAGGATTAATTAATCTAATGATAAGTGATTAAGGAAATAATTAATTAATGTAATTAATTAATTAAGGAAGTAATGAAAGGTTATTTACTGATTGTGGTTAAGGATAATTAATTTGTAAATTAATTAAGGATAATTACTTGGATGTAATTAAAGAATAATTAATCAAGGGAGATTAATTAAGGTGATTAATTTGAGGATAATTATTTAATTGATTGATAATCAATTAAGGGTTAAGTAAGCAAGTTTTAGATGGTGAAGTAATTAATTTAATTCATTTTAAATTAATTAAAGATAAGTAATTAATTTAATTCATTTTAAATTAATTAGAGATAGAAGTAATTAATTTAATTCATTTTAAATTAATTATAGATGATGTGATTATGGATCTTGCTTATGAATGGTTGATTTGGTTTGACTTGAATGGTTGAATCTCATATATGAGATTAGTATTGTGTGATATAGATGCATTGGTTGCATTGTGATGGTGATATGAGTTATCTATGGATGATGATAATGTAGATTATCAAGTTATGATGATAATATAGATTACCTGCTTATGATAATATTGTTGATTATCTGTTATGATGATGTGAAGTATCTATCTGGGTGTATATAGATAGTTTAAATTGAATTGTTTTAAACTTAAAACAACTTGGACCTAAAAGACACGCATTGGATTTCGATGAGACCGGGATCGGGTTTCCATATTTGGAATCCGAAAACCACATCGATTCCAATTAACGTTAGGTCGTGAATCTAAGTGGAGCAAGTGAAGACTCGAGGTGTAAGGGCTATACGTCAGTATAACTCTGTGGGTGATTCCGTAATGAGTTTGACGGAATAGTACTTATAGGTTCGAGATGGTGATTAGAGTGCAAGGGTTATTGTCGTTAACTCTGAGGGTGATTCCAAAACGAGTGTAACGAGATAATGCCTTCGGTTTCGTTCGAACCCGGAACGAACTTGTATGGATTGAATGCTTTCAGCACATCGTCAGGCGGACGATGAGCATTCTAAGTGATATGTCCTATAAAGGTAATCGTAGCCTCAAGCCTCATCAACCGGGAATGGCTAAAACAGGGGAGGTGCGCCAAGGCTTCGTGGGTAGCCCCCACTTGAGAGCAAGATTTACCCCTGTCTAGAGGTCCCTTTATATTCGGCTGTGTGGGGTGGTTGGTCGCGACAACTGCCGGGGTTGTCTTGTTCGGAACTGTTCAGTAAGGAACGGGTCCGGCCTTGTGTTGCAGGGGAGTTAGGGTGGCTCCTCGGTACGGTGATCTAGGCCACGTACTGTGACGGGCGGTACCCCAGTAGCCCTGCCATTGTATGGAATCCAAAATCCAATAAGTGCCAACGGTTTTGATTGTATTACCCACTTTTGTGGCTAGTAGCTGGAATTTAATAGATGTAACAATTTCGGCTATTTCATATTTACTTGAAAACCCTAGACACTATTATAATATCACAGAATTTCCTATCAAATGTTTTGGTTAGCGTAAGGTAAAAACTTTTCCATGTTTATGTGTGGGAAGTCTTACGTGATACCTTTTCTTTTAAAAGGTTTTTGAAAGTTAAGCAACTTTAACCTGTTACTCACACCAGACCCATGTCTGACCCGGAGTTTATTTTTGTTTTTCATAAACTCTTGGGTACTCAAATTTTTACGAGTAGCCAAGGGATTCAGGTTAGGATTCAGGATTAGCTTTGACGAATTGTGGAGGAGCAATGGAGCAGGAGGCTTCCGCGTTGTAGATATAATAGTCCGCTGTGTTTAGTATCTCTGAGTTATTTGTGATGTTGTATTGAGTTGTAAATACTAGACAGGTGTTTATAACTGTCTAGTATATGTGATGTGTATGCTGTGTATCTCTGATAGATATTGTATATTATGTAAATACTTTTGATTATTAATATAATTTATTCGTTCCGCTGTTTAGATTCTGATGTGTTGTTTCTTCTTTCTTCTCTTTCTTTCTATTCTCTATCCCTTTCTTTCTTATTAGCGATGCAACTTCCTGAAGATAGGAAGTTGGGTCGTTACACAATCTCAAAGATCCGTCTGATTTAGCAACAAACACGACTGCTGAACCCCATTCAGAAACACTAGGACGAATTAATCCTTTTTCTAGTAAATCCCTGGTTTGCTGAACTAATTCAACCCTTTCCCTGGATGCCATCCTGCGACTTGCATGAACGACAGGTTGAGCGCTGGGTACTAGGTCAATTTTGAATTATATTTCTCGGTGTGGAGGTAAGGATTTCACTTCTTCGAACACGTCCGAAAAATCTCTAACAATGGTATAGACTCAAGACTGGGTTCAGGACCCAAGTTATACATCAACCCATCTCTTTTAGGACTAGGATCCTCACAAGAAATCTCAATGAAATCTCCAAATTCGGTTTTAATCGAAATCAATCGATTATTGCAATCCAATTTGGCTTCATATTTTGCTAGCCAATCCATTCCGAGTAAGACTTCAAACTCGTTAAAGTCAAGAACAAAGAGACCAATAGGGAATTGATAACAAGAATATGAGATAGGAACGTCTCTACATCGAAGACAAAGGTTCGCGGGACCTCCAACTTGATTCTTACGCATATAGGCTCATCAACAAAATCGGGTTCAAGATTTAATTCATTTATAGCTTGCTGAGAGATAAAACTGTATGTAGCGCCCGTGTCAAACAGAACTCTAACAATGCTATCATAAATAGTTAGGTTACCTTCCAAAACTCCTTTCCCTTTTTCTGCTTTGGAAGATGCAGGTTGGTTTTTGACTGTGTACACCTTAGCTGTCTGAGCTTGCTTCATGACTGGGCAGTCTTTAACTTCGTGTCCCAATTTCTGACAATAATAACATTTCCTGGGCTTCGTTTGAACGGATTGACTGACTTGTCTCTTAGGCTTTGTACATCTCCTAGAATAATGGCCCTTCTCCAAGCAATTATAGCAAGTGACATTCTCTGCTGTGCTTCCCTGGTTGCTCTCCTTTTTTTCCTTACCCTGCCATGGTTTCTTGCCTCCAATTCCGCTTCTTCCAATTTTAATTGCTCGAATTTCTTTTCTCCACCGGGGCTTCTTGCATATCAAGTGTAGCATATCTGTACCCCATATCAACCAAATCTGAAAAAGATTCTTTGACGTGGCTAGTCATCCTTTTGTGGAACTTCTTATTCATCCTAGAATGAACCTTTCATTCTTCTTTAAAGGTGTGTTCACGAATTCTGGACCAAAACGAGCCAATTCATTGAATTTGTTTAGATACTCCTCGAATGACAAGCTCCCCTGCTTTAAGTCCGTGAATTCCTGATACATTCGAGAAATTCAAGCTGATGGCATATAGCGCTTCTCAAATACTTCTTTGAATTTATCCCAAGTAAACCCGTCTTCTGGCTTATCTACAGTGACCATCTCCCACCATGCTAAGGCTTCTTCTTGAAGTTGCCAAGAAGCTATGAGTCGCATCTGATCGTCTTGCAACTTTAGCCCTCTAAAGATTCTTTCACATTATCTAATCCAAGCTTGAGCCTCAACAATTGACTCCTTGCCGGTGAACGGATTACCACCAAGCCTTGAGAAATTCTTATACAAATCAGCCAGATTCGGCTGATGCTGAGTAGATAAAGCTGCTTCTGCTGTTGGGGGAACTTGGCTAGGTGCTGTGACATTTCCTTGACCCCTAAATCTTCCTCTTAGTCCGCTCAGTCTTACTATCTGTAATTAGTAAGAAAATTGATTTAGGTATTCGGACGAGATATCTTAAGGAATATCAGTAGTTAAAGGAAAATAGATTAAGAAAATTTGAGGTTTCAGTCTCGGTTATACTCATTCTAGGGTATACTTCACCCTATCTCTAATGAATCATCTAATGTGTTATACTCCGTAGCTAAAGTTCTTACTCAACCTTCAGCTCTGATACCACTTTGTCACGATCTAAAATTCAATGTTCAAAAATTGACACTAAATACCACACTTGTATTCGACTGCCAAAGATTCAAATATCGAACTCCAGTCGGATGGAGCTTATAACAACGTTAGATGAATATAAAACAGCGGAAACAAAATGAATATCATGCATTACATCACAGATACAACATCATCATAATATCCATTACTACATCAGAGTATTTTTATACATATATCACAACTCCAAATAGAACATCATAATAGAACAACAAGTGATCATATATCCAAAAAGTCTTCAAAGGGAAGAAGCGATAGTGAACTTCCAAAAACTAAGCACCTTGATATCCAGAGCTTCCAAAATATCTTCAAAGTAAAAGCATCCAAAATACTGCTGACACCAGAACACGGAAACCTGCTACTAGGCTTCCGTGTGGAAACAATGGGCACCCACAGTTTAGAAAGGAAACAATAAACTCGGGGTCAGTCAAGGGAATTCTATGAGTAAACAAAAATAGTTTCTTTTAAATAACAGATTTTTAAAGAAAATCCGGTATGCTTTTTGGAAAATAAAACTACCATAAGACCTCCTACCACACACACGATGCAATCGCAGAATTGGAGGAGATTTCTTCTTATGATAGTCAAATATGCTTGATACGAAAAAAATTCTTTAATATTATTACTAGTGCATAGTGTCAAAATATTTCGAAAGTATAATATTAATCTTAGCCAACATAGACATTTCGAACTATGCCTACTATAGCTACCATCTAAACAGTGGTGACCACCATAAGTAAATGGTCGGTTATACAACTAAAACCGTACTGGGTTCGTATTGGAAATTTGATTTCCAACAAATGGTCAAGCTAAGGAACTTCCTACTGCCACATGGGTATGCCTCTGGCGGGACGTCCCGAGAACTTAACCAACTCTCTGCCAACACAAGGCCAGGTTACCTCTGTAACTAGGTAACTACTACTCGAGTATGCCACCTCCCGGTCGTTTGCGACCTTTATCCGAGGGCCCTCTACCACAAAGCAACAAGCACACAGTAAATGAGATTGAAGCAACCACATAGGTAAATATCTGGGCTCCATAACATGACATCACCTTTTTCCAGAAGGAAATGACATACCCTAAAGGGCGCGACCCTCATAACCTTGCTGCATTTTTCCTGTTTCGACCATTTCCGGGGTGTGAGGTCCGAAGAGATCTCGTCCACAAAGCTATGCTTTACATGAAAGCCATGCTTTGATCACAAATGATCAACAAATGATCTTCAACACACAGCAGCACTTAGCATGCCACAATACCAAATTGGGAGTATATCGTTGATAACCTTCAATTACATAACCTCTGAGCTCGTAGGTCTCAGAGAAGGGTGTTAAGCTAAGAGAATAAATTCTCTGCCACCAACAGATATGTGTTTGAAAGAAATTTGCTTTATATCTCAAGGTGTAGTGTCAGACACACAACCATACAAGTCTGTTTCGGGTTCGAACCGAACCGAAAGCACTTCGTCCAATAAAGGAAGAAGCCCTTGCAAATACGGGTATCCATAATCCTGATCAGACTCCCCATCACATGTGGAAATCTCTATGCCGGAGCAACTTAGTGCAAAGACATTCGATAGGTTATCCTATCGTTTTCGAAGACACCCGATCTTCAACAATGGTCTTCAAATGCTATTAATTTCGACTTATCACTATTCGGAATGGGTTATATGACACAAAGGTCCTCTCCCGGCTAATCCGAATAGTAAGCGTTAATTTTTAAAACACGTGGATGTATCAATTACGTAGATTCACATTCAGGGTTCGATGTGGGTGTCGGATAACTAACTGAAATCCGACTCCCTATCACATCGAAGTTTAAATGCCGTTTACGGCAAAAGGGTTTTCACATACATACAGAAGCAAATCGCAAATCACAGTTCAGAATAAGGTAATTCACATCACACAGTATCATAACAGAAATATCAATCTAGTGCACAACAATAGTTAATTATTTTTAATTAAGGTGAATGTGGTTTAAATGAATTAACCGCATAACTATTTTTATGGATTAATTTTAAATCAATGATTAATTATTTTTAATGATAAATTAAATCTTGATCCCTTTTATTAATAAACTATTCCTTAATTAATTATCTTAATTAACTACCAATTATAAATTAATTAACTTAAATTATATAATTAACAATTCCTAATTAAAAATAGATTGGACACTTAATTATCAATTAACCAATTTTTTATCACAAATTAATAAATCTTTAATTGCTTAATTATTTACAATTATAAATTAATTAACCATTCTTAATTACTCTTTTTTTAAACAATTAATTAATAATGATTGTTTATCTCAATTGATATTTAAAATCTTCCTTAAACTTTGAAATCAAATTATTATTAACTTGAAAACTTTAGTGTTAATTACATTAAATACTTAACCTATGTTAATTACTTAATCAAAATATTAATTAAGATTTTAGAAAACATTGTTAAGCATTTTCCTCAAATAATTATACTTGTAATAAAATTTTAACCTCAATTTGTCAACACATTAATTGTCATCATTACTCAAAATTTGTTTAAAGGTTTGCTTAATTTCTTTTATTATACTTCAATTTATAGGAAATCGACCCGAGCGAAATGCCGGTTTACTCGAGTAACAACTCGAGCTCCTCTTTGCTTTTCCCCGAGTTGTCTCTTATGCCTCACATTCATTCTTCTTCCCTTTTTTTCCTTTTTTTCTAACTTAAGTTTAAACTTAACGACTGCTGAATCAACTCCACCCGAGCACGAGAAAACCCGAGCCAACCCACCTCCTACTCGAGCACTCCTTCGAGTTTCTCCCCAGCACAAACTTCGTGACACGAAATCAACGTCGTGCACGTGCATGGCATCGCGCCGCCGCTCCGGTGAACATCACGACCTTTGGCAAGTCAAAAAACTCACCAACACTCGAAATCAAACTTCGATTCGAAGCCAAAAACTCGAAATAATAAATTAGCAGTTTGCTCGACACTGCAACTCGAACTCACCAACACGAAAACGCTTCGTTCCCCTCGCGCCTTTCGCCAACAAATCCATGACTCTGGCTTCTTGTTGCCTATACCCCGCTCTACTCTCCCTTTCAATTTCGTGCAGCTCGATCGCTTCAAGGAGACGCAAACACCTTGCCACTGAACATATTCAAAACTCGAGCTTTAACCCTAAATTGAACTCGTACCACCAATTTATGCAATAGAAAAAAATTTCGACAATTTTCCTGAGATCATTAATGCTCAAACCAGCTTCAAAGAAAATTTTAACATGCGAAAATTTCTTGGTCGATGGCAATGGATGAAAAAGCATTTTCGGTTCAACATGAAACTGCACTCAAAATACTTTTCTAAAAATCACCAATTTTGTTTTAAAAATCTTGTTTTGCATTGAGGATTCCAGTTGTATAATTGAATTAATAATTCACCATATTCAAATTTATCCAAAAATTTACTTTTTACTGTAAAACTGAATGTTACAGAATCACAACTTCACTTTTAGGCTTTAAACAAATTTTAGGCTGCGATTCAAGTTTAAACAGACTTATTTTGTTCGGAATCTTAAGCTTAAAAATGTTTGTATGGAGATGTATTAATTTTTTTCAACTTTACCCTGCCCTGAAACTAGAAATACAGGAGAACAAACCATAATAGAATTTCTCAGTGCATAGAATTATACAAAACTTCTTATTTAAAATACACAGCAAACATAAGTTATTCATGAATCAAACATATAAATTCATATTTTTGAAACAGTTGTTTACTCACCTGAAAGCAAATTTGAAACAGAGAACAACTTTTCCTTGTGTTTGAAAACCTGCAGTTTGATTTTCCCTGAACCACCTTTCTGTTTTTTTCTCTTTTTAGTTGAGTTGTAAATTTGCGTTTCAGTTGTATTAATTAGTTTCTGTAATGCTAACTCTAATGTTTGAACGAACAAAGATGAGAATAGATGCATATATAAAGAAGATAGTTTGGTACAGATAGGTAATATCTAGTGCAAGATTTTCTTTTGGTCAGAATTTCATTGACCAGAGATTTTTCCTTTTTTGGTGGCTGAAAGGATTTTATTTGTGCTGAGAAGAAAACATTTAATGCTTATGTTCCCTCTAAGTTAACATGTAATCCTATTTGATTTTTTTTGTAAGTATATCTTTGTTTTGTTTATAGATTTTTTTCTTGCATACATTTTTGTTTTATTATTTCCTTGTTTACATAATTCACATGCAAACTTGTATGTATTTCATGTGTTACCTTATAACCATATAATCTTATCACTAACATAAATCTTGAATTTTATTTCTATTTAAAGTTTAACTATCAAATATTTTATTTATATCCATATATATTTGTAAAATTAATATTAATAATATTTTATTTCTTTTGAAACTTTTCAAATTAAATTCCAAATGTTCAAATAAGTTACCATATTTAAATTAATAAATTTTGGGATGTTACATGTTTGATATTGGATGACTGTTATATTTTTATATTGTTATAACACTGCAAATTCCCTATGGGTTGAAATGATACACACCCGAACGATCTATAGATTAAGGAAAAATCGTTATGGGTTGAAATGATAGGCTTAAGCGATTTTTATGGATTTTTAATTTTATCCAGGAATGCGGGTTGAAATGATATATTCATAAATATAAAATATTTGCAGACTGAAATGACAAATATCCATACCACTTGACCATAGGGTAGAAAATTATATATGGACATCGGATTGGTTAAATTAAACGAATTTAAACTCTTAAATATTGAATTTGGTTAAATGACATTTTAAAGGAAATTGATTTATATGAACTGAATTATTTTTGAAATCCAAGTTTTAAATGTTGAAATTGAAATTTTTTTTAAATTGAAATTTTAAAGTTAGATTTGAAGTATAAATGAAATTTATCGAAATTGAGTTATTGAAATATTGAATATTTAAAACTTTGAAATCTGCTAAAATTGAAATAGTTTAAATATATGATTCGAACATGGATTTGAAATCTATATTGATTTAATGGTTTTAAATGAGAATCTGAACTGAAAGACAAAATTTAGTTTGTTGCTTTGAAAGCTGGACAATGTCAGATGTGTTGAAATGAAAGAAATAGTTTAATTTGATATTTATTTCAAATTCATCATTTTAATATAAACTGTTTAAAAATATATTATTTTTAAATCCTCATTTTAAGATTTTCGAATCATTAAACTAATTTAATATATTTTTAAACTATTTTAAATTATTTTAAACTATTATAATCGATTTAAAACTATTTTAATTTATTTTAATCTATTTAATCCAATTTAATCTATTTAACCTATTTTAAACTAATTGACCCATTTTAATGTATTTTAAATCTATTTAATCTATTACAAATTTATGTAAACTAATTTAAATCCATTTAAACTATTTTAAATCCATTTAAACTATCTTAAATCCATTTAAACCATTTATAACTAATTATACCGTTTTCTAAATTCAAAATGTGTAAAGTTGAAGTGTTATGTTAAAATCCTTGATTTAAAAGCGAATATGGTTAATCATGTTATAACCTTAGTTGGGTGTAAAAATGATATTTTCTAGTGAAATGACATATTTTATTGGATACGATGATTTTGGCTGAGGATTTAACCTATTTTTTCGATATGATTTTGAAAGTGATATAGTTTGAATTGAATAAGATATTTTAATATCAATTATGAATTAGTTTTGAAAATGTAAAGAACCATCCAGTGTGAAATAAGCGTTTAGTTGTTAAAGTGATCGGGATCGGATATTGTCATACTCTTTGCCAAAACTGAAAACCACTTTAACAACTATGTATGTGGTGGAGATTCCAGAATGAAGTAGGATGGTTTGGTGAAAGATTCTATATGAGGTATTTACATAGCCCTGACTCCCGTGAGTCAGCTTGATGTGGCTAAAACATGAGTTGTAATGACCCGCTATTTTGGACCATTCAAATCGACAATAAAACCACACATGCCGGACTTGAATAGCTCGAAATACCGAATTGTTAATTTAAATTTAGCAAAACTCAGAATATACAGTAAATTAATAAATCATAGATCACAGACACAGGGTAATATAATATAGCGGAAGTAAAGAAATAGTAGTTCATGAATCTACTATATAAATACATGAGAGTTAAACAAGATACAATAGAAGTCTCAATATGATAATCAAGTATAGAGCTGAATACATCATTGGAATCAACTGAATAACTGAAAGTGAAATAGATAGCTGGATCCCCAAGTGAAGCTCCAACTCCAGAGGTGAGTCTCAAATGCTGTATCACTCAGTCTGACCCAAGCGTAAAGCAAAACACAAAACACTCGAATCAGGACATACATACTTATACAATGTAAACCAACTCAAGTGAACTGTAATATAAGGTGCAAGTAACTTAAAGGATGCTTGGGACTACCCATCTTCTAAGAATCCGTTAAACTATTTACTACGCAGTAATATTTCCCTATTATACTAATGTCTATAGTAAAATAAACTTACTTTTAAATAGCGTTAAGGCTTTACATTTTCCACCTTAACACGTAATAGTCCCAGTAGTCCATCCAGTATCATAGTCCCTCCTGATCGGGAAGCCACCAGAGGATACTCCACGGGCTATGGGAGAAAACCAAACTCGTACAAGGCACGATAGGGTAGGTGACACAGCACAACTAGGAAATGACATGGTAAATATACCAATTACACTTCCAGGCCGGTGGTAGCGCGTTGCAGCTACTACTGCCCACCTCGAGCCACACCCCAAATCAAAAGAATCAAAAGTGGCCGCCGAATCAATCTCAAAGTCCGAATATAATAGCGAAGGAGTGTGTCCAATTAGAGGAGCGACCTCATTAGCCCTCGATTGCTCCTGTTTTAGCCACCTTATACCAACTCATGGGTGTCGGGTCCACTTATATACCTCAATAGAACGTCGCCTCCATCCTACTTGATTCTGAAATCTCCACCACGTACACGGTTGTTAAAGTGGTTTTCGAAGTTGGCAGAGAGTATGACAGCTTCTGATCCTGATCTCTTCAACAACCCAACGTTATTATAACCATGGGTATTTATTTCAAAATCATTTATACTTTAAAACCAAAATATCATATCCATTTCAAATAAAAAAACCAAAGTAATGATAATATATCATTTAAATCCCAAAACCAAATCAATATATCATTTAGATAAACCTAAATTTCCAAATCATTGAATATTCCTTCAATTTATTAAACTTGAATATTCCTTTAAATCATCTTAAATCAACCACCTTATAAAGTCATATTCTTAAGTCTTCAATTTCAATAAGTTCACATTAATATATTTTAAGACAATTCTTAATTAAATACAATTTCCAATAATTTCATTTCCAAAGCCATATTACTTTCAAATTATAACAACTCTGAAACCAAACACTTTGAAACATATTTATTTGACCCATTTAAATTCAATGTCAAATAATATTCGTTTCAAAGTTGTAGCATTTCACAGTTCATTCATTTAATTATAAAATTTCCGATACATTGTAAATTTCAGCTACAACAATATTTTATAAAGTGTTAAAGTGGATATATTAGTATGTCAAAAACATTGTCAAATTCAAAAACAACAGCACTTACAAAGTGCTACAGTATGTATTTAGTTATTATTTCAATACAGTTTACTTTCAGCAAGAATAGCACTTACCAAGTGCTACAGTAGCTATTTAGCTATTTCAAAATATAATTTGGTTTCAGCAACAACAGCACTTACAAACTGCTGCAGTAGCTATTTAATTATTCCAAAACTGAGTTTATTTTTAGAAATGATAGCACTTAACCAACGCTGTCTTAAAACCACAGCATTTCTGAAATGCTACAAATACTAATTGCAGATTTAATATAAAATTTCAAAAACATTAAAACTTCAAATTTAACCATTTTAACTTATAAAAATCATATTTTTCGCTTCAAAAATATTCATTTGGATAACATTCAACTTATGATTTAATAAAATAAAATTTTATCAATAAATATCCAATTTAAACTAAGATTCATTTGTTAACTCAAAAGTACATTCTTCCTTAACTCTACTTTAACAAATAACTTAACACTTTATTTTAAAATACCCGCTTCATAAATAAAACTAAATTTTCATTTATTTACTTAACTTTATAATTTTATTTACAACCCAATTTCCAATTATCAAGTTAAGTTATAATTTAAGATACATTTTTTCATTTTAAAATCATAACTATTTATTTTACAAAACATAACATTTCACAAAAGAACAATTTATCGTTTAACAATCAAATTTTCCTACTAGATCTATTCATTTAGACATCGATTAACTATGATTCTTGTTAAATAAATTTTAATACAAAATGTCTAATTAAAACTGTATTCCATTTTATCAGTTTAAAATACATTATTTATTATACAAAACACATCCATTTCATAAAGTAAAATTCATAACAATTACTAGGTTAGATTTAAAACTTCCATATTAAGTCAAATTCAATTATCAGGTTATATATCATCAATAAAGATCTTTAATTCAACTTAAAACTAATAATTAACTTATAAAAATTCAACTTATAGAAAAACTAATACACCTTTATAATTAAAGCACTAAATCAACTTTTAAGTTGAAATTTCATGTAATTATAAGACTCAAAATACTTAATAATGTTTTAAGAAAATATTATTTAAAAATACTTAATAAATTTTTAGGGAAAATATTATTTAAAAATTTAACCATGGGCCTATATAATATTTTCTAGCCTAGGTCAAGTGATATGGTTATGTTCATTTCAATCCGTCAGTTAAAAAGAAAAATCCAAGTTCTATCATTTCAAACCCGCAATCCCACGTAAAAAAATACAATAAAAATCACTTGAGCCTATCATTTCAGCCCATAATGATTTTTCCTTATTCTAAAGTCCGTTCGGGTATGTATCATTTCAATCCATAGTGATAGGGAACTTTCAGTGTGATAAACAGGAATAAAATAACAGTATAGAATATAATATCATAACAGATGATGTCACAGATATATAAACAGCATTTAACATCATATAAATATATATCACAGGCATATATGAACATAACATATCAGTTTTACATATTCACTTGTCATCATTTCACATTTATAAAAGTACGAATGTCTAGAGTGAATAACTCACCTTTTTAAAAGCTAGAATCAAATTCAAACACAAATTTCAGCTCCATAAAGCATGAAAATGCACGACAAAGCACGACTATATTCTTTTGAGTGGATGAAGAGTCGGATCCAAATCTTGTATACAAACAATTTCACAAACGTAAGTGTATAATTCAACATACAAGATTATGAATCAAACAATGAACAATATGGATCAAAGGGACATAACCTTTTGATAAAACAAAGCAAGATGAAAACTTGAGTGAAAAGAGAGCCAAAATCCACATTTTGTACATAACAAAATAAAGCAAACAAATATCACAAACATAAGAATATGATTCAATACAAAGAATAGAGATTACAAAAATGAAAAGATAGGAAATAAAATCACATAACCTTGATAAATCAAAGCCAAGTGATCAATACATGGCTTGGTTTGTTCAAAGTTTTGGTGATGTTATCTTCATGGTGGTAACGGCCCTGGATGATGGTGAGGAGGAGTGATGATGGTCGGTCATGGTGATGTGGTGGAGATGGTTAGGTCGGCAATAGCATGGAGGTCGAGCCAAGCATGAAGACAAAAGAGAAGAAAAAAAGAGAAGAAAGTAAGGAGAAGCCATGGAAAATAACTTGTATATTTTTTTTCTTTCTGGACGAAATGACAAGAGATGAGGAAATGAGAAACTTTAGTACGTGATTGACAAAAAAAGTGGCAGCTAGCGTTTGTAAAAAAAATGAACGGCTAAGGAAAGATGAGAAGGCAATAAAAGAAAAGGCAACAATTTAGGAGAAAGAAACTTATATATATTTTATTCTTAAATGCAAATGAAAATGAGGAGTTTTGAAATGAGAAATAAATCTTCTTATATGTGATTTGTGGAATAATTAATCACGGCTGGAGAAAATAAATAAACGGCTAAGAAAAGACAAGAGTGAACGGCTAGGGCAAGTAATAAAGAAGCCATGCAAATGAAAAGTTAAGAAATTAAAACAAATGTAACATATGCCTAATTAAACAAAGTAACGTATGTCTAATTGATTTGTTTCTAAGCCATTAAATAAAAGAATATATGAAAATAAACTCCAATAAATAAATAAAGTCTAGTGGAAACAAAGTAGTAAATAAAATAAAAGATGGACATAGGAAAAATATAAAATAAACACATAAATTAATTGTTTGTAAAACGATGTACTTTATTCAATTTTAAAAGTATAAATCAGAATTAAATGAAACAAAAAGGAGAACGGATATTATAATTATATCTAACTTCAAATAAAAGATTAGAATTTAAAATTTAAAATTTAAAATTTTAAACTTTTCGAATAAAAGTCAAAGTTTGACCCAAAAATATAAAATTTTCAGAAAATGTTTAATTTATTGAATTTGGAAAATAAAGTACAAACAAATTTCAAACTTACATTGGAAAAATTCCAAAAACTTAGTTTGTAAATAATTTAAAAATTAAAGTTTTCAAATAAAATATAATTAAAAATATTAACAAAATTATGGGTTGTTAAACTCTCCCCCACTCAAAACTTTTTGTCCCCGAAAAGGAATGAGGCACGGAAAACAAGGAAACAAGATAGAATGAGATAGGGTTAAGACAAGATGAAAAAGATTGGAAAACAAGATAAGATAATAAATTTAAAACCATGAGAATTTCAACTTAAATTAATACTTGATTTTGCCTAAGTTAAATAAAACTTAAATATTTCTAATTCCATTATCTTATCATCCAATTATCAATTTATAAATCATGAATTTGGAAAAATCATTTGTTCTACTTATAATTTATTCAATAAATTTAATTCTTCTTTATTCAAAATCATTCTTGACTTTATTCCACTTAATATATATCAAATCACATATATTAAGTATATTTACTTCCAACTTATTTCAAAATTCCTTTAACACCATTTTATTGTAATTTATTCAATTAACCTTTTCTTCTATTTACCTCTATTGATATTTTTGTAACTAAAATTTAGGCATACAACATTCATTATAAAAATTCTTTTATATTGTACATTATCCAATTACATTGTTAACTTCTAATAATTTAGGTAAGTTATAGTGGAATGTAATGGAATATTATGCAAATAAAATTTTCTTAATTCAACTATTCGAGTTTACATATTTATTCAAAATTTTGGTGTCATTTTATAATTGAAATCATCCTTTAAGATAAAATTTTAAGAATTCAATTTTCGATCAACTTCAAACTATTTAGAGATAAATAAGTATACCCAATACATATCTAATTAAATCTTGAATCATATATCATATATATTATAAATCACTTCATATTTTAGAAGTCCAAATCAATTTAATTCTCCAAAAAAAGTCTGTAGCAAAACTACAGAATGGTCTCTTCACCTCAAAACTCGAAAATGAAAGTCGATAATGTTGCAGTCATCACCGAAATTATTTTCCAGTGACAAAGAAAAGAGCACTGATTTACAAATTAAAAATTCTTTGAAATAATTTCTACTTGAAATACTTTATATAATACACCCTTTAAAATTTTAAACACAAAGTTTGAAACCATCAGAATCAAATTCTTAGTTTCTTGTTTTAAATTCATTTAAATTTCAAAATTAATTTATAACCATGTTTTATAGTTCAATTATTTATATGAAACAAAAGTCAATGGTTCACAAACTATATACAAAGTCAAATATTATTTCTTAACATCCAATTCAATTAACTATCAAATTTCAGAAAATTATACTTATATATATAATACAATTATGCAAAATTTATTCATTTATAAGTTTGAAAACAATACTGTGTCCGTTTTCTCTTTCAAGTGTTTTGGAGATCCTATCGATAGCGTTGATCAGATGAATCGATCAAAAACCCAAATCAACATCAACAAATCAAATAACATAATATATAAAACATTTTAAATATAGCTTTAAAAAACAAGAATAGGGGTTCAAATTTGATCAAATCAAAGAAAATTTTGATTTGAGGATAAGTTAGAACAAAAGATAAGATGATTAACTAACCGAATAAGGGAATGGATAAGCTTATCTAAATCGTTGGCAACCTTAACCAGTCAAACGCAACTTCAAGAATTAGATAGATGTGGAGTTCTAAGGCAAATCTACATTCGATCTCAAGAGATAGAATTCGGGATAACAAGAGTTCCTAGCGTCTAAACCAAGGATATATAAATCTACGGTGAATAAATGCCTATTATAAAGGAGTTCTACCCCTTTACAAGTCATTCAATGGAGCTATGGGATGCTCCAGAATCCAGAAGAATACGAAGAATGAGGGACAAGAATGAATTTTGAAACAGAGGGAACATTCCAAAATTCAAAGGAAACAGAGTTAAAGAGAAAGAGATTCAAGCTCGAATGAAAGTTATTATGTAAATAAATTTACCATATATGCTAAGTTTGCCTAGAGCCAAAGCTCTGATACCAACTGCAACGACCCACTATTTTGGACCATTCAAATCGACAATAAATAAATAAATCACACATGCTAGACTTGAATAGCTCGAAATACCGAACTGTTAATTTAAATTTGACAAACTCAGAATGTACAGTAAATAAATAAATCACAGATCACAGACACGGAGTAATATAATGCAGCAGATGTAAAGAAATAGTAGTTCATGAAGCTACTATATAAATACATCAGAATTAAACAAGATACAACATAAGTCTCAATATGATAATCAAGTAAAGAGCTGAATATATCATTGGAACCAACTGAATAACTGAAAGTGAAATAGATAGCTGGATCTCCAAGTGAAGCTCCAACTCCAGAGATGAGTCTCGAATGTTATATCACTCTGTCTGACTCGAGCGTAAAGTAAAACACAAAACACTCGAGTCAGGACATACATACTTATACAATGTAAACCAACTCAAGTGAACTGTAATATAAGGTACAAGTAACTTAAAGGATGCTTGGGACCGCCCATCCTCTAATGATCCATTAAACTATTTACTATGTAGTAATATTTTGCTATTATAATAACATCTATAGTAAAATAAACTTACTTTTAAATAGCGTTAAGGCTTTACATTTTCCACCTTAACACGTAATAGTCCCAGTAGTCCATCCAGTATCATAGTCCATCCTAATCGAGAAGCCACCAGAGGATACTCCACGGGCTACGGGAGAAAACCAAACTCATACAAGGCGTGATAGGGTAGGTGACACGGCACAACTAGGAAATGCCAGGGTAGATATGCGAATTACACTTCCGAGCCGGTGGTAACGCGTAGCAGCTACTACCGCCCACCTCGAGCCACACCCCCAAATCAAAAGAATCAAAAGTGGCCACTGAATCAATCTCAAAGTCCGAATATAATAGCGAAGGAGTGTGTCCGATTAGAGGAGCGACCTCATTAGCCCGTCGATAGCTCCTGTTTTAGCTACCTTATGCCAACTCATGGGAGTTGGGTCCATATATATACCTCAATAGAACGTCACCACCATCCTACTTCATTTTGGAATCTCCACTACGTACACGGTTGTTAAAGTGGTTTTCGGAGTGGCAGAGAGTATGACAACTTCCGATCCCGGTCTCTTTAACAACCCAACGTTTTTATAACCCATGCATATTTATTTCAAAATCATTTATACTTTAAAACCAAAATATCATATCCATTTCAAAAAAAAAACCAAAGTACTAAGAATATATCATTTAAATCCCAAAACCAAATCAATATATCATTTAGATAAACCCAAATTTCCAAATCATTGAATATTCCTTCAATTTATTAAACTTGAATATTCCTTTAAATCATCTTAAACCAACCACCTTATGAAGTCATATTCTTAAATCTTCAATTTCAATAAGTTCACATTAATATATTTAAAGACACTTCTAATTACATATAATTTCCAATAATTTCATTTCCAAAGCCATATTACTTTCAAGTTATAACAACTCTGAAACCAAACACTTTGAAACATATTTATTTGACCCATTTAAATTCAATGTCAAATAATATTCATTTCAAAGTTGTAGCATTTCACAGTTCATTCATTTAATTATAAAATTTCGAATAGCTAAATTTCAGCTACAACAGCATTTATAAAGTCTTAAGTAGATATATTAGTATGTCAAAAACATTGTCAAATTCAGAAATAGCAGCACTTACAAGTGCTACAGTAGGTATTTAGTTATTATTTCAAAACAGTTTATTTTCAGAAACAACAGCACTTACCAGTGCTACAGTAGCTATTTAGTTATTTCAAAATATAATTTGGTTTTAGCAAGAACAATACTTACAAAGTGCTGCAGTAGTGATTTAATTATTCCAGAACTTAGTTTATTTTCAAAAATGATAGTACTTAACAAAAGCTGCTTAAAACCACAACATTTCTGAAATGCTACTAATACTAATTCCAGATTTAATATAAAATTTCAGAAACATTAAAACTTCAAATTTACCATTTTAACTTATAAAAATCATATTTTTCGCTTCAAAAATATTCGTTTGGATAGCATTCAACGTATGATTTAATAAAATAAATTTTTATCAATAAATATCCAATTTAAACTAAGATTCATTTGTTAACTCAAAAGTACATTCATCATTAACTCTACTTTAACAAATAACTTAACACTTTATTTTAAAATACCCACTTCATAAATAAAACTAAATTTTCATTTATTTACTTAACTTAATAATTTTATTTAAAACCCAATTTCCAATTATCAAGTTAAGTCATAATTTAAAATACATTTTTCCATTTTAAAATTATAACTATTTATTTTACAAAGTATAACATTTCGCAAAAGAACAATTTGTCATAGTTAATATAACAATCAAATTTTCCTTCTAGATCCATTCATTTATATATCGATTAACTATGATTTTCTAGTTAAATAAATTTTAGAACAAAATGTCCAATTAAGACTGTATTCTATTTTATCAGTTCAAAATACATTATTTATTATACAAAACATGACCATTTCATAAAGTAAACTTCATAACAATTACTAGGTTAGATTTAAAATTTCCATATTAAGTCAAATTCTATTATTAGGTTATTTATCATCAATAAAGATCTTTAATTCTACTTAAAACCAATTATTAACTTATAAAAATTCAACTTACAGAAAAACTAATACATCTTTATAATTAAAGCATTAAATAATCTTTTTAGTTGAAATTTCATATAATTATAAGACACAAAATACTTAATAATCTTTTAGAAAAATATTATTTAAAAATACTTAATAAATTTGTGGGGAAAATATTATTTAAAAATATAACCAAGGGCCTGTATAATATTTTCTAGCCTAGGTCAAGTGATATAGATATGTATCATTTCAATCCGTAAGTTAAAAAGAAAAATCCGGGTTCTATCATTTCAAACCCGCAATCCCAAGTAAAAAAATATAATAAAAATCACTTGAGCCTATCATTTCAGCCCAAATGGTTTTTCCTTATTCTAAAGTCCGTTCGGGAATGTATCATTTCAACCCATAGTGATAAGGAGCTTGTAGTGTGATAAACAGAAATAAAATAACAGTATAGAATATAATACCATAACAGATGATGTAACAGATATATAAC
Source organism: Allium cepa (assembly GCA_030765085.1). Lineage (NCBI taxonomy): Eukaryota > Viridiplantae > Streptophyta > Magnoliopsida > Asparagales > Amaryllidaceae > Allium > Allium cepa. The sequence continues at coordinate 393,621,890 of CM060938.1, read as the reverse complement.
CAGCATTTAACATTATATAAATACATATCACATGCATATATGAACATAACATATCAGTTTTACATATTCACTTGTTATCATTTCACATTTATAAAAGTACGTATGTCTAGAGTGAATAACTCACTTTTTAAAAGCTAGAATCAAATTCAAACACAAATCTCATCTCCGCAAAGCACGAAAAGGCATGACAAAGCACGACTATATTCTTTTGAGTAGATGAAGAGTCGGATCCAAATCTTGTATACAAACAATTTCACAAACATAAGTGTATAATTCAACATACAAGATTATGAATCAAACAATGAACAATATGGATCAATGGGACATAACCTTTTGATAAAACAAAGCAAGATGAAAACTTGAGTGAAAAAAGAGCCAAAATCCACATCTCGTGCATTACAAAATAAAGCAAACAAATATCACAAACATAAGAACATGATTCAATACAAAGCATACAGATTACAACAATGAAAAGATGGGAAATAAAATGACATAACGTTGATAAATCAAAGCAAGGTGATCAATACATGGCCTGGTTTGGTCAAAGTTTTGGTGATGTTGTCTCCATGGTGGTCACGGCCCTGGATGGTGGTGAGGAGGAGTGATGATGGTCTGTCATGGTAATGTGGTAAAGACGGTGAGGTCGGCAATAGCATGGTGGCCGAGCCAAGCATGAAGACAAAAGAGAAAACAAAAAAAATGGAAAAAGAAAGTAAGGAGAAGCCATGGAAAATAACTTGTATTTTTTTTTTTTTCTGGACGCAAATGACAAGAGATGAGGAAATGAGTAACTTTAGTACGTGATTGAAAAAAAAGTGGCAGCTAGGGTTTGTAAAAAAAAGAATGGCTAAGGAAAGATGAGAAGGCAATAAAAGAAAAGGCAACAATTTAGGAGAAAGAAACTTATATATACTAGTATGGGGCCATGCTTCGCACATGGGCTGTTTATATTATTAAAATTGGATGCAAGGGCATTTTTGGAATTTCAAAAAGACATCGAGTAAATTGGTTCAACGATTTTTCTTTATTATTAGTACAGATTTTATTCTTAAATGCAAATGAAAATGAGGAGTTTTGAAATGAGAAATAAATCTTCTTGTACGTGATTTGTGGAATAATTACTCATGACTAGGGAAATGAAATACATGGCTAAGCAAAGACAAGAGTGAATGACTACGGCAAGTAATAAAGACGCCATGCAAATGAAAAGGCAAGAAATTTAAACAAATGTAACTTATTCCTAATTAAACAAAGTAACGTATGTCTAATTGATTTGTTTCCAAGCCATTAAATAAAAGAATATACAAAAATAAACTCCAATGAATAAATAAAGTATAGAGGAAACGAAATAGAAAATAAAAGATGGACGTAGGAAAAATATAAAATAAACACAGAAATTAATTATTTGTAAAACGCTGTATTTTATTCAATTTTAAAAGTATAAATCAAAATTTAATGAAACAAAAAGCAGAACAAATATTATAATTATATCCAACTTCAAATAAAAGATTAGAATTTAAAATTTAAAATTTTGAACTTTTCAAATAAAATTCAAAGTTTGACCCAAAATATAAAATTTTCAGAAAATATTTAATTTATTGAATTTGGAAAATAAATTACAAACAAATTCCAAACTTACATTGGAAAATTTTCAGAAATTCAGTATTAAATAATTTAAAAATTAAAGTTTTCAAATAAAATTTAACTAAAAATATTAACAAAAATATAGTTGTTACAGGAGCCGTGTCGGGGCAAGTGAGGTCGCACCTCCGATCGGACACATTTCTTCGATACCATATTATGACTTTGTTATTGGTTTGGTAGCCATCCTTCGATTTTGATTAAGGGAGTGTGTTCCGAGGTGGGCGGTAGTGGCTGTTATGCGTTATCACCAGTTCGGATCCACAAAACGTTAGTATCCCACCTTGGGCCTCGCCTCTCGTGCCTTGTCATGCCTATTATGAGTTTGTTTTTTTACTTTACCTATGGAGTGCCTTCTAGGTTTACCACCGGTTAGGTGAAGCTTACAATACTGTATAGACTACGGGAATATATAAAATGTGTTAAGAGGGATATGGGTAATGCCTTAATGCTATTTTAACACTTTACGTTACTGTAGACATATTATGTAACGCCCCACCTCTATGCTCACAATAACGAAGAGTATTAAAGGAAATACTATCTGTTATCATGAAGAATAAGGCTGGATAGGAGCGGCCATCCGTAGTTAGGCCTTACACTAGTATTGGTTTATTTCGGTAGGAGTGGTATATATTTTTAATTTTTCATCTCTTATTTATTTACTCCCATCGACTCACCCAATTCCAATATAAAACGAACTACGATGGTTCATAATAGTTTAGGACAATAAATATAATAATAACACAGATAATATAAATGCGGAACACAGATAAAACAAAACGTCTCATATATATAATAACTGATGTCAGTTACAATACATGTGATACAATACAAATGATACAACTACAACTGTCGACACAGGAAGTTACATATACAAGTACATTATCGTATATAATATACATGAATACATATCTTCCTATACAAATACACTAACTACTATAAATGACAACGACTGCTCCAAAAGATACGAAGTGGCTTCATAACTCAAGCAGCAACCCAAAGCTAAAAGTCTACAACCTGTAAATACTCGGTTTGACCCGAGTATTGAATTCAAAAGAAAATAATACACGAGTCAGTCTAATTCAAACTCAGTTATTAATGCATAGAAGCAATAATAATAAATAATGAATAGACGACAGTCATAATAAATCCCGTCTATCCAATCCTTTAACAAGGAAATCGGATAACGGTAAATATAACACGTAACAGTGCTAAACAACAAATCAGCCGATTCAAACATCAACAATAAGTGAAAAGAATATCAATGAAGATAATTTAGAAAACATCAGAATTGCCTAATTGGCAAATAACAACAAAATAATCAATACTGTTTTGGCTGCAGTACACGCTCGCGTGCACTGCCTTGCCACTACAGTGATGGAATACACTAAAGCTTAATGAATCAGAATTAAATGGCATCAAATCAAACCAAATCAGAATACAATTTCAAAAGTAAACTACAGTACTCAATACTACAAACTGGTCAATGCAACTAAAACATGAATGACCAGTTTCGACCAAAAATATACAGATGCCAGCAACTCGAGCACAAATGTAACATGCTCAAAGTAACCACATGGATGCAACTAATACACAGTGCTTATATGAAGTACACCAAGACTCAAGTGCAGCCTCAACATAACTGCATGAAAGCTACAAAATGACCAGAACAACCAAATAGTGAATTAACAATGTCAGAGACCAAAGAATGGCCTGAGACAAGACTCAAGACAAAATACACCTTTATACATACATGAATGAGGCAATGTAACAGCATATAACAAGCCAACACAGTGCAATTGACTCGCAGCAATTTACAGTGACAATATGGTACAGTGAAGACCAACATGAAATGAAGTCTGTGTGCCACAAGGTCAGAGGCAATACAAGTGCAGACTACACATAAGTGCAGACCCAGACTATAATAAAATCTCAACTACTACAAGCAGATGCAACTCGAACTCAAGTCAAGCCACCCAATGAAAACATGAACCACAACAATATGTTAAAACCAAAATGTGCTGTGCAGACTCGACTAACAAGTTCAGATCAAATGAAGAGTAACTACAAATCATCCAAGTACAAAGGCAAGGCAATGCACTTCAATGATCAGCTCAGGACAGACCAACCAGAGAACAACATCAGACAACATGCCATGACAACAAATGTATAGTCACAACTATGCAGAACTACTCCAAACATCAATCAAGCTAAACTGCACATGAAAACGACACCAGGGCTCAATACATGTGAACTCAGGTGGACAGGACAAGTGCAGTGCAACTTAATGCTACAAAAGGTACCAGACTCGATTGTATCAAATACAACTTCAAGACCAAATGCACCAGGCTAAACTAGTCATCAACCAAAATGAAAGGCTTGCCAACATCAATAGACAACGCAGACAACCGGAGTGATATCAGTTACATGAAGAACAGAGACACAATAAGCCTGTACATGAATCATCAAAAGTCAGAGTATAAAACTTCCAGGCTTTCACAAAATCAAGTTTGAAATGCAGGTCAAAAGAAAAAATCAGACCATCATTGTGCAATGAAGACTTCAAGAAATACTACAGAGAATTAAAATCAACCATGAACAATGCAAGTCATGGAACAATTCAAAATCAATAACCAAGAAAAATCGAAGAAGTTCATATTTTCACAAAATCAAAGTCAAGCCCGAAGTCACCAGAAATTCACCCAACCAAACTGTAAAACCCAAAGTCACAAAAATATACGAATTCAAACAAAGTCCAAGTAAACAAAATTTGAACAAGTCAGAAATCTAACTAGATTTGAATTAGATGTGAGCAATTAAAAATCGCTCACCTTAGTCAACGAATTGAAGTAGCCGAGAGCCAAGCAAGGAGACGAAGTCATCAATCGCTCGAGCCGTTCAAGTCGAAGTCGTGGAAGGAGTTGAAGCATCTCGATAGACGAACGATCGACAAACGCCGACACTCTTATTTCTCAAAGCCCTAATTCTCGAGCAAAGGAGAAAAGGAACGAAGAACACCATTTTACAGAGGCAAAGGATCGAGGCCGCCACCATTTATTTTCTTTCGTTTGTTTTAGGTTTCGAACGAAATGAAAATGAAGGGATAGTGGAACGGGTATCCACTTGAGATAACCCAGCACCAAGATAAAACACGGGCCAAATTCAATTGAAGCCCGCAACCATTTCAACAAATTTTTGAAAGGAATTTAAACCGGGTTTTATAAACTCCAAACAGCGATTAGCTAGCAAAATCAGTCGTCTAATGACAATAGTTAATTTCCACAAAACTCTGGGTTGTTACATATTATAATAGCGTATCATACTATATAATTAATAGTTTAACCGATCCTTAGGAGATGATAATCCCAAACATTTCTTAAGTTATTGCATGCATGTTAGGCACTGGATAGGGATGTAAAACCCGTTAAACATCTCTGAAGCCGTTGCACTCATATTTATTTACTGTTGATTTATCTTATATAAGATCTTTTAATTTTGACTCGAGTGTTTTGTTTTTTCAATTTGCTCGGGTCAGTCTGAGCTTTTTAGTGTATCAAAGACTGCTTTTTTGGAGGATGAAGACAACGATTTAGTACTATTATTATTTATTATACTTATTCCAATGCATCATGTAGTTCTGCTATATTATTTATTTATTACTGCTTATGTACTCTATTCTGTATTATAAAGGCGTAATCAAATGTATTTCTAAAATAGCTTCATGAACTGTTTATTTGATTATTTACCACGTAACAATCCTTCCTTTTGAATGGTTTGATTTTGACATGTGTGGTTTATTGTCAATTTAACCATCCAAAAAGGTGGGTCACATTTGGTATCAGAGCTTTGGTTTAGTAATAACCTTAGCTTTGTGGGATCTGTCTCATTAGAAATAGGGTAGTAATACACTAGAATGAGTCGTTAAGTGTACATATATGAGAGAGCGTACTTGTTAGTGTTATGAAAGATTTTTATATTGTGTTCATTTGTTCTATTTAGTATTTATAAATTCTGCTCGGTACATAGGACACTATGGCATCGATAAGGATTTCTAAACACTTAATAGAGCAGATCGACATAATATTGTTTTCGAAATATAGGTAAATGAAATAACTTTGCGTAGTATTATATTTTGTATATAAAAGAATAATTTTATAAATGGATATAGTTGGATGTGATATGTTGTTTGTTAGGTAGTGAAATTTTGTAAATATTAATTGTAAAATAGGATTTACAAGTAATGTGAACATAAATTGGAAATTTAAGAACTTTAGTTCCAGGATTTCGAAATTTTCTTTCGAAATTTTTTGGAATATAATATTAGTATTATTTGGAAGCATTCTTTGATATAAATATTTCAGTGTGATTTGAAAGAAATGTTTAAAGGAATTTTGGAACTAAATAAGTTGTGTACTCACATCTCTGTCGCTGGAAAATAATTTCGATGATGAGTGCACACATCATCGACGTTCTATTTCGAGTTTCAAAGTGGGAAGAGCACTATAATAGTTTACTACACATTTGTCTTGATAAAAAATCTTAATTTTAATTTCCAAATATGATTTAATATATATAAAAGATATGATTATATATATATATTATTTTAAATTGATTGAAATGGAACTCGGTATTTAGTTCTTAAGTTTTTTGTAAATTAGAAAATTTAATTATTGTAATGAATGAAATCTTGACTATATTAATGATTAGAAACTACCGAAATGAGAAAAATAGGAATTTAATGCTAAGTGATTTAAGGATATATAGGGAAAATGGAAATTTGAGACTTGTATATATGAGAAGAATAAGAAAATGTAACTATTGAACAATTTTGTTAACTAAAGGAATAAGATAAACTTATGTAATATTCGATTGCATTCTAAAAGACACACACACAAATATATATATATATATATATATATATATATATATTTAACTTACCAAAATATTGTAAGTCGAAATGTTAGTAAGAATATGTAATAGAATATTATACAAGTAAAACTTAGAAAATGAAATTGTTCAATTGAATTATTTCTATAGACAAGAATTTTGATGCTATAAAATGTTATAAACTTAATTTAATAATTTGAAATGGTACTAATTAAAATTATAAAAAGAGTGAATACTGTATGTAAATAATTATAAACTTAAATTAACATTTTAAGCTAATTATATTCAAATTGAATAGTAAAGGTGAATCCTATATTAAGTAAATGAATATAGCTTCTGTTTATGTTGAAATGATTAATAAATAGACTTAATATTCAATTGATGTCATAAAAGGAAAGAGTAAATGTAAATTAAAGGTAGGAATACTTAAGTATGAAATGTTTTATTATTGGAAATCAAATATATCATTAAATAATAAATGTGAATTAACCTGCAATGAAAAGTATGTAATACTTAAATAATGAATTCATGGATTATTCAAATAATTGAATGGAGAGAGTATATTAAGCAAACGAATATAGAAAATGGCATTATATGAATAAATGAGAAATGAAATTTTGTAAGTAATGAATGAAAATTAATGGTAACATAGCATTGTATGAATGAAAAAAATGACGGTAAATAGTGAAACAAGATTAATAAGAATAAACTTAAATAATAATTGGAATTCTTGTTTATTTTGGCTTACGGGATGATTGGGAAAGGACTTCTAACGGTATGAAGATGTATAGATTATCTATTAAGTTTTATCTAAGACAACTGAGTGCATGGTATACTTAGTAGATTATTTACCATTCTATACGATTAAAAGTGTCTAAACCCAAACAAACTATTTGTTTTGGTTGCTATGGATGGGTGGTTGATTACTTTGCTGACATGTGATGATTGTATGGTTTGTTTGCAAGTGACTACTGTTATGATGTGTTTTTTGTTTGTAATTTATTTGAAACAACTTAATATCTCTTTTTACATAATTATTAACTTCTTTGCATTATATAAGTGAAATACAGGTTTGTGGAAGCAATACTACTACTTTTGGTTTCATAAATAAAGCATTGTTTGTCCGACAAATAGGTACGTTTTCGGATTATGGTTTTATAGCGATATTATATTGCTTTTCCATGGTTTAGGATATTTTATTCTGAAATATGATCTATATATATATATATGATTATTATTAATATTATTATTTCTTCAGGACCTCTCCGTACAAAGGAGACTCTACCGAAATTTTTCGTGAATTTTAGACTTAGAAATCTTTGTAAAGAAGTGAATTTTCTTTGAACTTTTATTGAACTTGAATATGAAAGGATTTAATTGTTTGTACACTGATATATTTTATTTAAATAACTTAATTTTGTAAATTAATTATTTATAAATTGAATACTTTAAATAAAATATATTAATTCCTTAATTCTTTCTTTTCCTTTTCGAGGACAAAAAGCTTTGAGTGGGGGGAGAGTGTAATGACCCGTATTTTTCGATAATTAGTTTTGGGAATTTAATATTGTGAAAATTAAAAAAAATAGATTTATTAATGAGAGAAAAATAACAAAAATGAAATGTTATATGATGTTAATTTAAGGTAATTACTAACTATTTAATGTAATTCCAATTAATTTAAATGAATGTAAAGTTATGATTATTATATATTTTAATTAGTAAATAAACCAAATGTTGTATTAAATTGTGAAATTGTATGCAATCAATTGAAATTGGTTAATATAGAATAATTAATCAGTATGTGAATATATTAGTTTTATTTGTTAACAATAAACATAGAAATGTTTTTGAAATTGTAAGTTGGAACAATTGTTTAACTATCATTCCATGATTTAATCTATTGGGATTAAATTGTAAATCAGTTGAAATTAATAAAATTAAATGTTGTAGTTAATGTGAATTAAGATGGTAATTATAAAAGGTTGATGTAATAAATGTAAACAAATGTTAAGTATATCCAAATAGTTATAATTGATTGAACAATAAGATTTAAATCAAAATAAATGAATTTATTAGGATTTAAATTATAATTACTGAATTTATTCCTATTAATATTGAACACCGTAGTAGTGCAATATTTAATAGTGGTTTTTACTTGGAAATTTACTTGAAAATGAATTTAAATTACTAGGTAGTCAGAAATGATAAAAATTTGTTAGTTATCAAATTTGAATTTGAAAGGTGATTTAATTAATTTAATAATAATTTATTTAATTAAGGTGAAAATAGCCATTTTGGCTACTGTCTTGGATTTCGACGAAACCAATTTCATCAGATCCGTAACAGCGAATTATTATAGGATTTGAAGTTTTGTAGAGATCGAAATTGTCGTTTGATCGTGCGGGTTCGAAACGCGTAGAAATCAATTTATTGAAATCAATTTGAATAAGCTGATTTTAAAAGCTAACTTCTATATACAATGAAATTAGGATTTGAAAGATGTTCCATTGAATTTAAAAATATCAAAAACATCTATTACGATATATTAGATGACCCATTTTCATTTTGGAAGCAGAATGGGCTTTTCGGGTAGTTATTGTTGCTTCGAGCCAATTCGATATGTTGTTCATTGTAATCGGGCCTTGTTCATATAAATAGCTTTGTTTCTCAAACCCTAGTAGTCTTTCAGGTTATTCTATACGTACAATTCCTTCTGTACGTTCCTTTTCTCAATGGAAGAAACCAATTCAAATTTAATACTCTCAATCCAATTTCAAAAATTAAAACTCCTCAAACTATATAATATATATCGTTGGAAAGCTCTCGAAGAGCGCAATCTACATCGGCATTTCATTTTTTGATTTGGGTCTTCGTATGTCCAGAATTTAAGGGATAACTCGCGACTATTCATTTTTGGTTTAATAAACGTAAGTGGATTATCAATTTGAGGTATGGTTGCACGGAGATGAGCGAGGGGAGTTCATTGGCATTGGTCGTTTGGGAAGATGATGGCTAGATTTGAGGCAAATTCAGTTAGGGTATGAAATCATTGGCGGCAGCTGTTCTTTTGCTGGCCGATCTGAGATGTCTCAAGGTTGTGGAGCGTGGCCAGAGGTGGGTGCGATACTGTATGATGGTCACGGCATGCCAGAGATGGCCGCGGCGTCATGTAGCATGTTTTGGCGGCCGAGCAGTCGATTTCGAACATGGATGAGGGTTTTGACCGACAAGATGCACGAGGGTCACGTGAAAGGATAGCGTGCTTCTCCTTTTTTTTCATTTTTATTTTTAAATTTAGTCGTTCTAACTGTCATAACTTTTACATACAAAATCAGATTTAGGTGCGGTTTTCTCCGCTGTGATCGTATCAAAATTTAGGACATTATGGAAATTGTTCGGATGAATTCTAAGACTGTTGAAATTTGGGCCTCCATTTGAATTTAGATCTTCAATGTAGCACCAAAACTGGTCACTAACACCCTTAGGAAGATTGTGTAGAGAGATTAATGAAGAAAGTAAATTAAAATAGAGAACAATATATAAATTTAAATGCAGAGGACAAGAACACCCAATTTATAGTGGTTCGGCGTAACTGCCTAAGTCCACTTCGAAGTTAATCTTTGTTGCTTTCTCCACTACTTGGGTACAGATACAATCCGTAAATCAATTACTTAAATACAAGTTTGAATGAAAAAGAAGAGAGTATAAAAAAGGGCAGAGTCTCCCCAGTCTTCTCAAAAAAAGGATCCCTTTCACTGTTCCTCTGCCTCTCTATTTATAGACAAAGGTGGGTTGGACTTCTCTGGTGGGCCTGGTAGCTGAATATCTCGGCCCAAATAGTGCAATCTCTATATGCCGAACCATAGACGTCGAGCGTTCTTTGAATGCCGAACAGGGTGTGAATGCCGACCGATCTCCTTAGGCCGAACGAGATGAGGCCGAATGCTCTGAATGCCGTGGGAAGCATTTGTGCCGAACGATACTGGAAGCCGTACCAGAGTCTTGGTTGAATGAGGCTAGAACGCTGAATAGTCCAGGAATGCCGAGTGAAGCATAGATGTTGAGCGCTCTTTGCATGCCGAACGTAGTGGTGCCGAACACCTAGGATGCCGAGCAATACGGAAGCATGCCGAGTGAAGTGGAGCCGAACGTTTCGAATGCCGGCACCCTGTCTACCGAACACTTCCAATGCCGAACGCTACTAAGTGCCGAGCGCTCCTTTCTGCCGAGTGTCCCCTTATGTCGAGCGCTCCCAAATGTCGAGTACTTGCTGGATGCCGTTCGTGATGATATGCCGAACAATCCAGAGGGGCCGTGTATCGAGTTGCTCGGCCAAATCTCCAGGAAACACTTGCCCCCTAAAGTGTATCGCGTGGTCGAACGTGATGCGCTTTGTACTACGTGTCCTTTCGAACCCTGGCCCATCACACTTGGGGGTTGTTTTTCTTATGAATTCCAGTTGTGGAGGTGTGTGCCGAACGTAGTGTGAAGGCCGAGCGATACAACCGAAGCTAAACGATCCACGTATGCCGAACAAACTGATGTCGAACGATAGTTTTGACCGGTTCTACCGGTCATCGTCGTTTCGCCTCCTTCTTCCTCCCTATAAAGGCTAGCGTCTTCCCCCTTTTTCTCTTTTCACTTTTTACCTCCACTACCTTATACCTGCAAACTTCGCCTATTAATCAGATACTAAAGACTTAATCAATCCTTCCTAAGTCTCGATCTACTAACTAGGTATTGTCTCCTCTATCTAAATCCTTTCCATGATTAAACAGTTTCAATAAGAGGCTTAAGTTTGTAAATTAGGACCGTAGCCGAAAGGGTTACGTGGATGGAGGAATCAAACTTCGATTAGGATATCTTTAGGGCTGGATGATGCGAGGTAAGGAGAAATGACCGGGGATGATCACACGTAGGAGTTGTTGGGTGATGTGTTATGGTTCGGCTCGGTTTCTTCGTGCCGAACGAGACTGAAAGAAAAGAAAGAATAGAGGAGGAGAAGGAGGTGGTTAGAATGCCGAACGACATGACCTGGAATGACTCGCCGAGTGATCTGCTCTTGTTGTTCGACGTGGATGGAGGAGGAGAGGAAAAAATGGAACTATAGCCAAGGGCGGAGTGCCGAGTGTTAAGGCTTGGCATAACCCTGGTTTGGCGTGACACACCATTTGTCGAATAGTGGAATGGAAGGTTAGGGAGGAGGCATGAACTAGTGGGGATGTCGAACGTTACTTTGGCCGAGCAGGACTAAGGTCGGGCGTTATTTAGGCCGAATGATAGTTTTGCCGAATGGTAGCTCGGCCGAACGATAGCTTGCCCGGTCGACAGTTAAGCCGAACAACCTTTAGGACGAACGATCATGAATGACGACCCGTATTTCAACCAAACCACATTTTATAGGCCGAATAGTCACAGATGCCGAACCATATCAAGGCCGAACCGAACTTAGGCCGAACGATCAATTGCCTTGCCTAATTACATAACAAAACAAGGACAAAAACTTCAGCATACTAGTGTATCGAACTGATTTGGACTGATAACCTCCTAGGTTCAACAGACATAAACCTGAACTTAAATTGACATAATTGGATAACTTCTTCTAACATTCTCTGAATCCGAAACTGTAAACACCATAAGGCAGGCTTCTGGAGATGGTCAGCGATGACGGTCTCCGAAGGCGATGATTCGAAGCTCAATTTCATATTATTAACTCTGCGACTTTCAATTTTTCAGTGCTTACACACGATTGATCGCACTGGTTCACACACCACATGGGGGGAATATTTGTGTTGTTAATTCTAACGTCGAACATTTTTCAAGCATAGTTCACACAGGTGCTTAGCCGAATTCACTGTTTATTGAAGATCTCTAAAAAATCCAGCTCCGCCGCGATTTCTGACAAACCGGGGCCATTCTCTCGACAGGAAGTCGTCTCAAATCCATCCTCCCCTGCACATAACTTAGCCCCTAATGCCCTGGAGGCATCGATTCTCTTGGACAACCCTATCGATTCACAGGCTTCAAAAATCAATGAAGTAGCGCTCTGGCGAATATGTTCCATTCATGGGATACCTTTTGACAACGTGCTGGTTCCATCGGGCCATGATCGGCCACACCTGCCCCAGTCGGATACACGGCGTGTAATAAATTCATGTGCTGGGTTGGTAGCGTGCCATCGTTCAATTTATTTCTTCGGGATGTGCTGCAATACATCGACATCGCCCCGTCGCAGCTGCACCCAAACGGTCACGCCTTCATCTATGGCACTTACATACTCTTCATGACTGACTTCTCTAGGCCTCCAACTCCTTGCGACATCAGATATATTTATATGATCAAGAAGCAGAGAGATAGCCCCTCCTTTGTGTTCCTCGAGCCGCACCACAAATGCCAAATTTTAACCGGGGCGTGAAGCAAGTTTTCCCTGTACAAACAGGAATGGTTCTATGTGCGTTGCCCCTCTGGTTTCGCGAGGAGATGGGTTAAAGGAAGTAAGTCTTCTTCTTGGAACGATATTCATGTTTTGGTCGAGGCTATGCCTTTTCTAACTCTTGTTTCATCTTCTCAGGTATCAATCCACATCCTGACGGCCGTGGATATTCTAAGGCCGTTGAAGCTATTAGAGCTCTTCCCGTCATGGAACGAGACATCCGAACTCTCATTTCTAATGAGTCACTATCGCGGTTCGGACTGTTAGCAGAAGGTCGTCGGGTAAGCCTTCTCGAGGGCGTCTCCATACCCAAGCCCGCATCCGGTAAGGGGAAAAAATTAGCTGAGTCATCATCACGCCACACCCCTGATGTACAGGAAGAGGGAGAAATCAAAGAGAATGAACCACCTGAAGCACAAGGTGAGAATTTGGGTCCCGCTCAAGGTCCTATTGTCGAAGTGCACAATATCGAAACGTCATATTCTCCTTCAGAGAGGAAAAAGGGATTGATGTACAAGATTAGGAAGGAAAAGGTTGGCGGAACTTCAAAGGTTACGCTTATTCCAACAGAGAAAGAGGCCTCTTTACAGCACGTAGAAAGTTCTTTAAAGGGCCTATCGAACCTCTCCATTCCAGATGATCTGCTCAATTACGGCTTTGACGATCCGGAAGCATTTCAACTTCACTCGCCCATCAGAGGCGATGCGGGAGCTCTAGCCCAGAGTCAGGGAGAGAAAACTCCTGTTAGTAAAGCAACTGATCCGTCGGGGGGAACACTAGGACACACACGAACACTTGCACTTCAATTTTCGCTTAGATTTTGTCGTCACACTACTCTTTTCTAATTCGCTGTTATTCGAATTATGTGCAGGTGGTATGGGGCATTCACATGGATTCGACCACCTTCGTGGTTCGCCTGTTCTTCATCACTTTGGACGGGACTCGGGTTCCGAGAGACGTCGAGATAGGGATGGCGACGGTGATAAAGACTATCATTCCCGGGACTCGTCATCTCGGAGGAAGACTTATTATCAGCCAAAATACCGCCAGGATACCTCTTCTCACGCGGAGCAAAGTAAAGACAAGCGCTGCCACAAGAGGTCGCAACCTGATGCTCCCCGGGACCAACACTCCGATTCCTCCTCCACTCGACAGTCCCAAGATTCTCATAGGAGAGCCGAACTTTCAAAGTTGTCTCCTCCTGCTCCTACAACGGACCCATCAGTACCGGAGAGACTGGCCGAGCTTAAAGATAAATTTCCAAAAATCTGCTTCAACGGCCTGAAATTCCTCCCGACGATTCATCCTATTCCCGGACACGTCAAGCAGAGCGCCATCGCCTGTACAAATGACGTCTATGTTCAACACGACGTGTTTGTTCACATGGCTGAAAAACTTTTCGAAGTCTCCATGGAGCGCCAACATGAAATCGATTGCCTGAAGCTTGAGGCTATCCACGACAAAGACATCATTAAGGCTCAGGACGAAGAAATCGCAACTTACAAGTCCGAACTTGAGGTCGCCCATCAGAGCGCCAAGGACACTGCTGAGGCCATCACTCGCCTGGAATTGACTCATAAGTAAGAACTCGACAAGGCGGTTCAACGATCTGGGGCTTTGGCTCTAGAGAAGGACTCTGTTCAAAAGGAGAGGGACGCACTCGGCCTCCGAGTCAAGGAACTTGAGGAGCAGCTTCGCAGGGAGAAGGAAGAGAAAACAGCTGCCTTAGAAGAGTCATAACGATACTGTGACGAGATCGTGCCACCCGACTCTTAAAAGAAAAACTTGAAGGCGAGCTTTCCAGGGTTGAGGCGTTAAAGAGTAAGGCCCGTGAAGAGGGCAAGAGGATAGCATCCATCGATATCGACTCGTGTCTTGAGGCGGCTAGAGAAGAAGGCAGGGAGTAGGTCAAAATAATGTTTGACCCGCTAATTGCTGAGCTCAACGCCCGCGTTCTCATGCATAGAGACCTAACTTTCTTGGGCGAGGGTTATCTTGAATCTCTGGCCGAGGCATGGGAGACTTTAATCGAAATCAGAAAGGCCGAGCACGGTACAGAAGAGATTGACGAGGGGGCCTTGATAAAAGAATTCCTTAAGGGAAATGAGACTTCGGACTTGTCTGTAGCTAAAACTATATATGGTAAAGGTTCCCCCTCAAAGAAAGGGAAAGAAGTTTTACTGGTCCATCCGAGACCGTGCCTCCAGCTCATGCGCCTACTCAATCGGCCGATCGGCCGATACTCGATCCATTTGAGCAGCATATGAGTTACAATCCAGAGGACCCTGGCCTCAGCGTCCATATTCTGTCTCCCATTTTGAAGGGCGAGACCCCCTTGACGGCTGAGAGCCTGCCGGAACCTGGTAGAAAACTCTTCGCTTTAAGATTTTGAAAGTGTCATTCGTTACGAAGCACTATTATATTCTAATGCTTGTTTTTCATGGTTTCGCGCCAGTCGTTCTGATCCCGGGCCCACTCCAAGGAGCGATGTCGCCAAGGAGGTGGAGGAAAAGATAGTGAGGCCAGTCAGGCAAGAGAAGCTCCCGAGCCAGATGCTCAGGTGATTGGGGCGCTAGATGAAGACAAATCTAAGACTTCTTCTTCCATCGAGGGGAGTTATGAAGTAGAGATCACAGGCGCCTCCGAATACACATCTGAGCTGAGTATGAAGGAGCGGCTCGAGAAGGAGAAGAGAGAAACGACCAAGATCAAGGTCGAACCTCAAGTCGTGGACCTCGACGATCCTTTGAACAAGCCGCTGAAGATCATTCTCCCCGGCAGTTCCAAACCCATGGACGTCCCTCGTACTTCTTCGGCCGTCACTACTCCATCAAAGAAGGGTACCAAGTAAAACGTGGAGGAGAGGAGTCGTCTAATAAGATAATGGAGGTGAAGAAGGCGAAGAAGCACAAGAAGTAATCATTACTCTCGTTCAGCGAGAGCTAATTTAGATTATGCAAGTACTTTTGCTTTCTTAGTTTGTGTAAATAAACTTTCGATTCCAAGCTTCAAAGGAGTTGTAATGGAAACTTATCTTCGATGAATAAAACTTAGTTTTTATGTCTTTCCATGGCTCTTATCGTTTGACTTTCTTTGTGATTGTGATTCAAATCCAAGCTGTTGTGAATATAACAGACCTCTCGGTTCATCTTCATATAGCTCGGAAATTCTATGAGAGCTGTATGTTTTTTCTTCCGCGCTCCAAGCACTTAGAATATTTTCTAGTATGTGCGTTGAAGGCTCGATGACTTCGAGTCATTTACATCCAGTCCACCTTCGGCGGACCTGGTCATTCAAATCGCTTATCCTTGAGTCCGCATTCTGAGGACTTAGAGTACTTCAGTCCACACTCCAGGGACTTGGAGATTTTGAAGCGTTTATACTCGAGTCCGCACTCCGGGGACTTAAAGTACTCCAGTCCACACTCCGGGGACTTGGAGATTTTGAGTCGTTTATACTCGAGTCCATGCTCCGGGGACTTGGAGTACTCCAGTCCGCACTCAGGGGACGTGGAGATTTTAAGTCATTTATACCCGAGTCCGCGCTCCGGGGACTTAGAGTACTCCAGTCCGCACTCCGGGGACTTGGAGATTTTAAGTCGTTTATACTCGAGTCCGCGCTCCGGGGACTTAGAGTACTCCAGTCCGCACTCCGGGGACTTGGAGATTTTAAGTCGTTTATACTCGAGTCCGCGCTCTGGGGACTTAGAGTACACCAGTCCGCGCTCCGGGAAATTGGAGATTTTAAGTCGTTTATACTCGAGTCCGTGCTCCGGGGACTTAGAGTACTCCAGTCCGCGCTCCGGGGACTTGGAGATTTTAAGTCGTTTATACTCGAGTCCGCGCTCCGGGGACTTAGAGTACTCCTGTCCGCGCTACGGGGACTTGGAGATTTTAAGTCGTTTATACTCGAGTCTGCGCTCCGGGAACTTAGAGTACTCCACTCTGCGCTTTGGGGACTTGGAGATTTTAAGTCGTTTATAATCGAGTCTACGCTCCGGGGACTTGGAGATTTTAAGTCGTTTATACTCGAGTCCGTGCTCCAGGGACTTAGAGTACTCCAGTCCGCGCTCCGGGGACTTGGAGATTTTAAGTCGTTTATACTCGTTCATACGTCAACCAGAATAATACGGTTTCGTTTGCCTGTCACAGGATCATTATATGCAGAAACATTAGTCATTTATGGAAAAGATGGCTTCGAGCCTTTATTAATGAGAGCAAGTTGAATTGTCTTACTACATGCCAAAAACTAGAAATAAAAGCATACTGGAAATAAATGCAGCTAATACATAAAAGAATAGACTAAGTATAATAATGCTGCAAGTGCTCGCTTTTCCATGCTTGGGGAAGCGTCGCACCATCGACGGTCGATAGCTTGAAAGTTCCTTCTCTAAGCTTCCGTTCGATGACGTATGGACCCTCCCATGCGGGATTCATATGAGATGGGACAGGAAAAAATCGTTTCAAAACGAGGTCTCCCACACCAAAAATTCTCGGTCGGACTTTTTTGTCATAATATTTAGCGACTCTATGTTTGTACGCGGCCGCTCTCAAATTAGCTTCTTCGTGTTTTTCATCAATGAAGTCCAACGATTCTAATAAAAGATTCTGGTTCGACTTGGGGTCGTAATGAGTTACCCGATGTGACGGGACTTCAAGTTCCACGGGTATGACAGCTTCCACGCCATATACCAATGCGAAGGGAGTGCGGCCAGTTGCGGTCTTGTGGGTGGTCCTATAGGCCCAAAGCGCCATTGGAAGTTCATCCACCCACTTGCCTCTAGCCTTTTCCAGATGATTTTTTAATATGGACTTGATTATCTTGTTTACGGCTTCCACTTGTCCATTGGCTTTCGGGTGAGCAACCGCTGCAAACTTCTTCTCAATGCCGTATTTCTGACAAAAATCTTTGAACTCCTTGCTCTCGAATTGAGTTCCATTGTCTGTGATAATGGTCCGTGGAAGGCCAAAACAGCATATGATATTTCATACGACGACATTAATAACCTTCTTGGTGGTTATTGTGGCCAGAGGCTCTGCTTCTTCCCATTTGGTAAAGTAGTCGACCGCAACTATTGCATATTTCGCTCCACCTTTCGCTAAGGGTAAAGAGCCAACTAGGTCAATCCTCCACATTGCAAATGGCTCGGAACTAACCATCTGCGTGAGTTCCGTCGGCGGAGCTCTCTGGATTTTTGCATATATCTGGCATTTGTCACATCTTCTCACATAGTCTGCAGCATCCCGATTCACCGTTGGCCAATAGTATCCATAACGGAGGATTTTCTTCGCTAGTGTCTGCCCCCCAATATGGTCACCGCACTCTCCTTCATGGACTTCCTTCAGGACTCGTTTTACCTCATCATGGGTAATGCATCGGAGTCATGGGGGAGAATCCCCTTCGATACATTCTTCCGTCCTGTATTACAAAACGAGAAGCCTTACGAAGGACTTGTCATCTTTCGCTTCTTTCTTTGGATAAGGTCTCGAATAGCAAGTACTGCCTGATTGGGGTCATCTACGATTCCTTCTCGATTTCTGTTTCTAACACAAAATCTACCTCCATCATATCTATACTCGAAGCATGGAGGGTTTCAACAGGAAATAATCACATTAGTTGTACATCGCCTGTGCTTGCGAATTTTGCTAATGAATCGGCTGCTCTGTTTTGCTCACGCGGGATATGTGAAATATCATAGTACTCGAGACTCGCTAGCAGCTCCTGCTCTCGGACCAAATATGGGGCAAGTCTCTACCCCCTCGCTTGGTAGTCTCCTCGCACTTGGTATACCACCAGCTGAGAGTCGCTAAAGATCTCAACCGATTTTACTCCCAGTTCTTTAATAAGTCTTAAGCCGGTGATCAACGCCTCATATTCGGCTTCATTATTCGTCGCTGTGAATTTGAGCTTCAAAGCCTAGCAAACCGATCGGTTTTCAAGAGTTACAAGAACTATGCCAACCCCCGAGCAACGGTTGTTAGATGCCCCATCGGTGTACATCTTCCATCGAACGGGAGGTATGGCATTGTGATCGTTTGATTCGTCTGTCATAGTGAATTCAGCAATGAAGTCAGCTAGTGTCTGTCCTTGTATGGTCCTTCGCGGCAGGTAGGTAATGTCGAACCGACTTAGCTCAATATTCCATTTTAACATCCTTCCGAAAGTTTCCGGTCGTTGGAGTATCTGTCGCAAAGGTTGATCGGTATAGACACTGATTGAGTGTGCCTGAAAATACGGGCGAAGCTTGCGTGACGCAATCACCAAGCAATAAGCTAGTTTTTCAATCTTTGGATAATTTTTTCTGCCCCCGTCAAGCATTTACTAACATAGTAAACTTGCTTCTAAACCTGGTCTTCCTCACGAACCAGGGCTGTGCTGATAGCGTGCTGGGATACAGCCAAGTATACGTACAACATTTCGTGGTCTATTGGTTTTGATAATATCGAGGGACTTTCCAAGTGCCTTACAAGAGCTCGGAATGCTTCCTCACAGTCGGATGTCCACTCTAAATTCCTCTTTCCTTTCTTTATGACATCGAAGAAAGGAATACACTTGTCTGTGGCCCTGGATATGAATCGGCTCAGTGCGGCCACCTTTCCATTCAAGCTTTGCACCTGTTTCATGGTTCTGGGCACTTGTATATCTCGAATAGCCTGAATCTTCTCTGGGTTAGCCTCGATTCCCCGAGCATTCACAATGAAACCCAAAAACTTTCCTGATGCCACGCCGAACGTACACTTCAAAGGATTGATCTTCATTCCATAACGCTTGAGTATGTCAAACATTTTCGCTAAGTCTCGGATGTGGTCGTTTGACTGCCATGACTTCACGAGCATGTCATTCACATAGACTTCCATTGTTTTACCAATCTGAGCTTTGAACATTCGATTTACCAGGCGTTGATAAGTCACTCCTGCGTTCTTCAACCCAAATGGCATTACTACATAGCAATACGATCCTATGTTCGTGATAAAACTGGTGTGTTCTTGGTCTGGGAGGTGCATTGGGATTTGATTATATCCAGATTACGCATCCATAAATGATAATAACTCATGTCCGGCAGATAAGTCGACCAGCTGGTCAATCCTAGGCAACGGGAAACTATCCTTAGGGCATGCTTTGTTTAAATCAGAATAATCAACACAAGTCCTCCATTTTCCATTTGCTTTCTTCACTAGTACCGGGTTAGATACCCATTCAGGGTAGAGGGCGCCGCGGATGAACCCGTTGGCTTTGAGTTTGTCCACCTCCTCTTTGAGAGCCGCAGACCTCTCCAGGTCCATACCTCTCCTTTTTTGTTTCACAGGTACATGTTTCGGGTCTATGTTCAACATATGACTCGCGATCGTAGGAGAAATCCCGCACATAACAGAATGTGTCCAGGCGAAAACATCAAGATTCGCTCGGAGGAAATCAGTAAGGTTCTCAGCGGCCAAAGGTTCGAGTTGCGACCCAATTTTAAGAACTCGTGATGGATCGCTCCGGCTAACTGGGATGTCAATTTTGAGTTCAGCTGGTGCTGCATTGGTTTCCCTGGGTTCCCCATCATTGTCTCTCGGATCTATGTCTCTATAGATCCGAGAATGTTGCCCGAGCTAGGGCTCGGGCGCTACTTGTCAATCATCAGCATTTCGGATGCGGACGGAGCGGTCCGCAACCTTTCCATTCTCTCTACGCTGAGCCTCTCTCAGCTCAGCCACATAGCAGGCACGTCCGGTCGCCTGATCGCCGTGTACCACTCCAACACCACAGTCTATGGGAAATTTTAACATCAGACACCAAGGGGCCAATGCTGCCCTAAATTCTGCCAAGGCTGGACGTCCTAGAAATACGTTATATGGAGAGTCAACATCCAACACTATGAATGGTAGGATTCGCACCCTCCTACGCTCACCTTGCCCCAGCATAACTCGTAACTCCACATATCCCACTGCATTCGTTGTTGCGCCGTTAAAGCCATGGATTCTGGCATTGGATGGCTTCAAACCCTTAGCTTCGAGCTTCATTTGGTCATATGCCTTCATGAAGATGATGTTAACGGAGCTTCCACAATCGATTAGAATTCTCTTCACAAACGCCGACCCGATTGTCGCAGATATGACCATCAGGTCGATGGTAGGGGCCACCACCTTATCCACATCTCGGCTTCTGAATACAATATCATCGCTGCTGCTTTGCAGGAGTCCCATCCTCCACATTCGAACAACACTCATACTCCGCATGTCTTAAAAAGTTATCATATTGCTCCGTCTCTTACCAATTCTTATCTGCAGGATGAGGTCCACCCGCAATCGTGTTGATAACCATTCTACCCACAGTTCGAGCAGGTTGTTCTGGTTGGCGTGGAGCTGGCCCACGTCCGGCGTCCGAAGTCTCTTGTCTTCCGTTTTGTGGGTATTTGACGAACTCCTACAGCTTCTTCTGTCTAATCAACTTTTCAATAGCGTCATGGAGGTGCCTGCACTCCTATATGTTGTGCCCATAAGACTCGTGAAAGCGGCAGTACTTCCCAGTCCGCTTCTGTTCCTCCGTTGATTCTTTTGGTCGTGGTTTTCTATACTGGAACGTGTTGCAAGTTGACAAATAGATGTTCTCAAGTGATGCGTTGAGCGGGGTGTATTCATTGTAGGTCGGGATCCTTGACTTCCATTTCTCCGTCTCTCTTTTCTTCCCAGGTTTCCACCTTCGGATCCTTTAGACTGTCCAGGCTTGTTTTTGACGTTGGCTTGAGCTTTTCCCGTATTATCGCCAGCTCGCTTCATGGGGACGGTACTTTTCACAGTCTCCTGAGCGGGCCATAGTGCCTTGTCTCGTCTCGTCCGTCGAGCATCTTCCCTTCTTATGAATTGATGAGCTTTCGAATAAAAACGCTCCAGCGTGGCTGGGGCCTTTCCCGCTAACCAATCTCCAAATTCAGAGTCTGGATCCACTCCGTGCATTACCGCCATCAAAATTGCGTGGTCGTTTGGATTGCTCACTTCACTAGCAGCAACATGAAATCTCTGCAAGTATGCTTTCAATGACTCTCCCGGAGCTTGGATTACGCTTGATAAGGACATCACATCCTTTGGACGAGTGGTGTGTATCCTGAACTGCTCTATGAATTTCATTGCCAATTCTTCAAAGCTGGATATAGAACGCGGGGGAAGTCGAGTAAACCACATAGTGGCGATTCTGGACAGAGTGATTGGGAAGCACCTACACTTGGTTGCATCATTAGCTCTTGCAGAATCCATCATCCATCTGTACCTCATCACATGCTGCCTGGGATCAGTCTTCCCTCCGTAGGCTGGGATAGTCGGCATATTGAACTTCTTGGGGTACTCTGCCTGCAGGATACCATCCGTGAAGGGGTATGGCTTTTGGACACTCCCCAATCTTTATTAGTCAAGCCTTGGTTTTCTCTCATCAACTGCCTAACCATAGCTGTTAAGTCCAGAGTTTGTATGGAGGATGGAAGGTTGGGTTGCGTTCCATGGGACCTTGTGGGTTGATGTCCCGCCTGATTTGGGTTTTGGAGATTTGGATGCCCGGTCTCTTCACGGGCTTGATTCCCAATGCCTGCTTGTGCACCTTCATCCTTACGGTGTGTACGCCTAGGAGGTTCGTCAACTGAGATTGAGCTATCAGATTCAGAATAAGGGGCAGGGTCACCTCCAGCA
Organism: Allium cepa; assembly: GCA_030765085.1. NCBI lineage: Eukaryota > Viridiplantae > Streptophyta > Magnoliopsida > Asparagales > Amaryllidaceae > Allium > Allium cepa. The sequence goes on along the minus strand of CM060938.1, from coordinate 393,599,264 downwards.
TTCTGGCGCTGCTGCTGAGCGAGCTGAGTCATGAGGTTAGTGTTGGCTTGAATCCTCTCAGCAAGCTGCCTTCTAATTTCCTTGAGTTCTCTTATCAAGTCACTGAACTCCGTTCGGGAAATGACTTCCGCTTGGATTTGGGTAGAGGGCCCTGCACCTCTGGTTGTTTGCTCATTTTCAGGTCCAACTTGTTGTACACTGGCAGTTTCATGGACATCTGCGTTGTGGGAGGCCGATCTGGTTCGTGGTCTCCCCATAGTAGAGTTGTTGGTTGTAACTCTGAATAGAATCAACGGATGCCATGTGAATGTTTTCGGATCTCCTCTGGGGGATTTATGCTATCCAGTAGCTACAAAGCAGATTTTAACAGCCTGAGTTCAACTCTCAGTGAAAGCACCAAAACGTTGCACCGAAATTGGTCACTAACATCCTTAGGAAGATTGTGTAGAGAGATTAATGAAGAAAGTGAATTAAAATATTGAACAATATATAAATTTAAATGCAGAGGACAAGAACACCCAATTTATAATGGTTCGGCGTAACCGCCTCTGTCCACGTTGAAGTCAATCTTTGTTGCTTTCTCCACTACTTAGGTGCAGATACAATCTGTAAATCAATTACTAGAATACAAGTTTGAGTGAAAAAGAAGAGAGTATAAAAAATGGTAGAGTCTCCCCAGTCTTCTCGAAAAAAGGATCCCTTTCACTGTGCCCCTGCCTCTCTATTTATAGACAAAGGTGGGTTGGACTTCCCTGGTAGGCCTGGTAGCTGAATATCTCGGCCCAAATAGTGAAATCTCTGTGTGCCGAACCATAGACGTCGAGCGTTCTTTGAATTCCGAACAGGGAGTGAATGCCGACCGATCTCCTTAGGCCGAATGAGATGAGGCTGAACGCTCTGAATGCCGTGGGAAGCACTTGTGCCGAACGATACTGGAAGCCGAACCCGAGTCTTGGCTGAACAATGGCTAGGCCGAACGAGGCTAGAATGCTGAATATTCCAGGAATGCCGAGTGAAGCATAGATGCCGAGCGCTCTTTGCATGCCGAACGTAGTGGTGCCAAACACCTAGGATGCTGAGCAATATGGAAGCTTGACGAGTGAAGTGGAGCCGAACGTTCCTAATGCCGGGCACCCTGTCTGCCGAACACTTCCCAATGCCAAACGCTACTAAGTGCCGAGCGCTCCTTTCTGCCGAGTGCCCCCTTATGACGAGCGCTCCTAAATGCCGAGTACTTGCTGGACGCCGATCGTAATGATATGCCGCACAATCCAGAGGGGCCGAGTACCGAGTTGCTCGGCCAAATCTCCAGGAAACAGTCAAAAATTCAAAGGTGGGTGTTTTAACACACTAACAACTACTAAATTGTCTTACGTTAGTTAATTTAAATTTATGATGTGATTAGAAATCGATTGGTTGATGTTTGGTGTATTTAATTTGCCATTCCATTTAAATATGACATTTATTGCATTTAATCGTCATTTAATTTAATATTGAATTTAATTGTCAATTGAATACCTGTTGATGATAATAAGTAAATTGATGTTATTTATTGGTTGATTGAATGGTGATTGTGATGTGTGTTTTATTGTTTGATATTGGATGACTGGTGGTATATTTTTATATTGTTATAACCCTACAAGTTCCCTATAGGTTGAAATGATACATACTCGAACGATCTATAGATTAAGGAAATTCGTTATGGGTTGAAATGATAGGCTTAAGCAGTTTTTATGGATTTTGAATTTTACTCGAGATTGTGGGTTGAAATGATATATATCCGTAAATATAAAATATTTGCGGACTGAAATGATAAATATCTGTATCACTTAACCATAGGGTAGAAAATTTATACAAGGACACTTGATTGGCTAAATGAAACGAATTTAAACCTTAAATATTGATCGGTTAAATGATATTTTGAAGGAAATTAATTTATATGAACTGAATTATTTTGAAAATCCAAGTTTTAAAAGTTAAAACGGGGAATTGGTTTAAATTGAAATTTTAAAGTTAGATTTGAAGTATAAATAAAATTTATCGAAATTGAGTTATTGAATATTTAAAACTTTGAAATCTGCTAAAATTGAAATAGGTTAAATTTATAATTCGAACATGGATTTGAATTCGATATTGATTTAATGGTTTTAAATGAGAATCTGAACTGAAAGAAAAACTTTAGTTTGTTGAATTGAAAGCTGGACGTAGTCAGATGTGTTGAAATGAAAGAAATAGTTTAATTTGATATTTAATTCAAATTCATTATTTTAATATAAACTGTTCAAAAATATATTATTTTTAAATCCTGATTTTAAGATTTTCGAACTATTAAACTAATCAATCTATTTTTAAACTATTTTAAACTATTTCAATTGATTTAAAACTATTTTAATTTATTTTAATCTATTTAATCCAATTTAATATATTTTAACCCATTTTTAACTAATTAACTCATTTTAATCTATTTAATCTTTTCTAAATATTTAAACTATTTTAAATACATTTAAACTATTTTAAATCCATTTAAACTATCTTAAATCCATTTAAACTATTTATAACTATTTAAACTATTTTCTAAATTCAGACTATGTAAAGTGGAAGTGTTATATTTAAATCCTTGATTTAAAAGTGAATATGGTTAATGATGTTATAACCAAAGTTAGGTTTAAAAATGATATTTTCTAGTGAAATGACGTATATGATTGGATATGATGATTTTGAATGAGGATTTAGCCTATTTTGTCGATATGATTTTGAAAGTGATATAGTTTGAATTGAATGTGATATTTTGATATCAATTATGAATCAGTTTTGAAAATGCAAAAGAACCATCCGGTGTGAAATAAGCAACTATTTGTTAAAGAGAGTGGGAACGGATATTGTCATAATCTCTGCCAATACTAAAAACTACTTTAACAATTGTGTACGTGGTAGAGATTCCAGAATGAAGTAGGTTGGTTTGGCGAATGATTCTATACGAGGTATTTACATACCCCTGACTCCCATTAGTTAGCTTGGTATAACTAAAACAGGAGCCATGCCGAGCCAAGTGATGTCGCACCTCCGATCAGACACATTTCTTCAATATCATATTATGAATGTGTGATTGATTTGGTGGCTAACACTCGATTTTGATTATGAGAGTGTGTTTCGAGGTGGGCAATAGTAGCTGCTATGCACTACCACCAGTCTCGATCCATAAAACGGTAGTATCCTACCCTGGGCATTGCCTCGCGTGCCTTGTCACATGCTTTATCACACCCATTACGAGTTTGTTTTGTACTGTACCTATGGAGTACCCTATGGGTAATCCATCGGTTTGGTAAAGCTTACGGTATTGTATAAATTACAGGAATATATAAAATGTGTTAAGGGGGATATGAGTAATGCCTTAACGCTATGTTAATACTTTACTTTACTATAGACATATTGTAATAGCGTATTGTTCTACATAGTTGATACTTTAACGGATCCTCAGGGGGTGGAAATCCCAAACATGTCTTAAGTTATTGCACGCACGTTAGACACTGGATGGTAGATGTAAAACCCCGTAAACATCTCAGAAACCGTTGCACTCATGTTTATTTACTGTTGATTTAACTTACATAAGATCTTTTAGTTCTGACTCGAGTGTTTTGTCTTTTAATTCGCTCGGGTCAGTATGAGTTTTTCAGTATATCGAAGATTGCTTTTCTGGAGGACGAAGATGAAGATTTAGTACTATCATTATTTATTATACTTATTCCACTGCATCATGTTGTTCCGCTCCATTATTGATTTATTACTGCAGTAGTACTCTAATCTGTATTGTAAAGGTGTAATCAAATGTATTTGTAAGACAGCTTCATGAACTGTTTATTTAATTATTATATTATGTCATTCCGTTGTGAGATTTTGTGTTTCTTTTCTTTCTTTCTCTGATTTTTCTTATTTACCCCATAACAATCCTCACTTTTGAATGGTTTGAGTTTGACATATGTGGGTTATTGTCAATTTAAACCGTCCAAAAAGATGGGTCGTTACAAGCACGCTCACCCCCTATGCTGTCGCTGGCCAGACACGGCCACCAGACCTCGCCGCCGACCTCCCTACGCCTATGTGACCCTCCACGCTCGACCTCCAATCACCCTGATCATCAACAAAAACAACAACCGTTGCCTATTTCTTTGACCTAATCTAATTTTCTGGCCCAATCTACCCATCATCTCGCCTAACGAACCATACAGATGCATTCCACTCGCCACTCTCCACCCTGTACCTTTGAATCAACGATCCATCGTCGATCATGAACCACCAAATGGATGGCCGAGAATGTATTTCCCAATTCCAGACAAACCACAATCCAATTCAAAAATGAACAGTGCATTTGCATTCATCGAGAGCTTCGAATCGATATATAATATGATAGGGTTTTGAGGAGTTTGATTTTCGATTTGAATTTGAAATTAGATTTAGGGTTTTATTTGGAATTTGTTTCTGCCATTGAAGAAGGAACAGATAGAAGTTGATATATATATATATATATAAGAAATGAGAAACAACAAGGGTTTATAACAGCCTGTATATAGGCAGAGCTAAAATAGAAAGGATGGACTGGATCGATTTGGATTGAAACAATAACAACGATCCATAAAGCTTGTTTCATTCCCGAAACGAAAATAGGTCATCCAATATATCGAAATAGTTGTTTTCGATATTTTTAAACTCAATGGAACAAGTTTCAAGTCCTAATTTTATTGTATGAAGAAGTTAGCTTTTAAAATTAGCTCATCTCAGATTGTTTTCATTAAATTGATTTCTACGCGTTTCGAACCCGCATGATTAAACGACAAGTGTGATCGCTACGAAACTTGAAATCCTACAATAATTTACTGTTATGGATCCGGTGAAACTGGTTTCATCAAAATCCGAGACAATGGCCAAAATGACTATTTTCACGTTAATTAAATTAATTATTATTAAATTAATTAAATCACTTTTCAGATTCAAATTTAATGACTAATAATTTTTATCATTTTCGATTACCTAGTAGTTTAAAATCTTTTAAAACAAATTTCCATGTCAAATTCAATTATTAATATTGTGCTAATTACAGCGTTCCAATTTCAATTGAATTAAATTTATTAATTATAATTTAAATTCCAATAAATTCATTTATTTGATTTTCATTTTATTAGTCAACCCATTATTACTCTATGGATATAATTAACATTGGTTGATATCTTATTACATTAATATTCTACAATTATCATCTTAATTCATTTTAACGTTTAATTACATTTATTGCAATTGGTTTATAATTAAGTTTTAACAGATTAAATAATGCAATGATAATTAAACCATTTTTACCACTTACAATTTCAAACACAATTCTATTTTTATTGTTAACAAACAAAAGTAATAAATTAGCATACTGATTAATTATTCTATATTAACCAATTTCAATTAATTATGTAAAACTTTACCATTTATATATAATACTTGATTTATTTACTTATTTACACTTTATAACCAATTATAACTTTCCAATCATTACAATTAATTGGAACTACAATAAAATAGTTATCCGGTACCTTAAATTAACATTACTAACATTACATTCTATTTATTTTTCTTATTAATAAATCATAAATTTTTATTTCTTCCAGTATTAACACCAACATATTATTTAAATTAAATATTTTTAATTATCGAACATTTCAAGTCGTACACTCTCCCCCACTCAAAACTTTTCGTTCTCGAAAAGGAAAAAGAAGGAATTAAGAAATTAATATATTTAATTCAAAGTATTCAATTTATAAACAATTTATTTACATAATTAAATAACTTAAATAAAATGTATCAATTTAAAACAATTAATCCTTTCATATTAAAGTTCAATAAAAGTTCGAAAAAAATGGTTTATTTGGGTTTAGAAACTTTTAACCGTATAAAATGATAAATAAGCTACTAAGCATACCATATACTCAATAGTCTTAGATAAAACTTAACAGATTATTTATACATCTTAAACAATTTAAAGTATCACTCCCAAACATCCCATAATCTAAACAACTAAGAATTTAAAATATTATTAAGTTTATTCTTATTAATTTCCTTTCACATCATTTACCATTCATATTTTTTTCATTCATACCACGATTATTTTCTTTAATTCACATTCATTACTTACAAAATTCATTTCCCATTTATTCGTACAATGCTTATTTTCATTAATTTATATTCATTTGCATACATAAGTTATTTCAATTCAATTGTTAAAATAATCGATGAATTCATTATTTAAGTATTACATACATTTTATTTCAGTTTACTTTACATCTATTATTTACTTTGATTTCCTTTTAACATCAATATTCATTTGCGAAGCAACTCATACTTAGATTTTCATTCTTTTCTTTTCACTTTTATCTCTTTTACATATAGTATTCCCTTTTACTATTTACTTTAATTATAATTGGCTTCAAACATCACTTAAGTTTATAATCATTTACTTACAATATTCACTTTTTTTATTAATTATAATTACTATAATTTCAAATTATTAACTTAAGTTTATAACATTCTTATACATCTTAATTCTTCATTTATAAACATAATTCCATTGAACACTTTCATTTCATAAGTTTTGCTTGTATAATATTATATCACATATTCTTATTAATATTCCAACTTTTACCAATTCGGTAAGTTATCTATATTTTCCTTCTAGAATGTAAATAAATGTTACACGGGTTTATTTTATTCATTTTTAGTTAACGAATGTTCAATAATTACATCTTCTAAATTTTTATTGCTCTTTAATTTGTAAGTGTCAATCCTTCAATTTCTTTACGTTTCATTAATTACTTAACTCTTAATTTCTTATTTTCTCATTTAGAAGTTTCCAATTATTAATATAGTCAAGATTTCATCCTATTACAATAATTGAAAACTACTAATTATCAAATAGTTTTAAGAACTAAATTCTAGGTTTCTTTTCAAACCAAATATACATATATATATAGACATTCATATCTTTCATGCATGTCAAATCGTACTTAGAAAATAAGATTAAATTTTTTATCAAAATAAATGGGCGGTAAGCTACTACAACGGTCTTTCCACTTTGAAACTCGAAACTGAACGTCGATGATGCGTGCACTCATCATCGAAATTATTTTCCAATAACAGAGAAGGGAGTATAGAACTTATTTTCTTTAAAACTTCCGTTTAAACATTTCCTTCAAATCACATTGAAAACATTTTTATCCAAAAATACTTCCAAATAATACTAGTACTACATTCCAAAATCCGTTGAAAACCAATTTCAAATTTCTGTAACTTAAGTTTTCAAATTTCCAATTTATATTCATTTTATTTATCTATCCTATTTAACAATCAATATTTATAAAATTTCACTACCTATCAAACAACATATTACGTCCAACTATATCATTTATAAAAATTATTCTTCAATGCACAAAATATGTACTACGTAAATTATTTCATTTACCCATATTTCAAAACCAATATTGTGTTGATCTGCCCTATTTAGAGTTCAGAAATCTCTGTCGATGCCATAGTGTCCTATGTACCGACCAAGATTTATAAATACTAAACATAACAAATTAACACAATATTAGAACATTTTATAACACTAACAAGTACAGTCTCTCATATATACACACTCAACGACTCATTTTATGGTATTGCTACCCTATTTCTATTGAGTCAGACTCCTCAAAGTTGAGGTTATTGCTAAACCTCGCTCTGATACCAAATGTAACGAGCCACCTTTTTGAACGGTTTAAATCGACGATAAACCACACACGTCAGACTCAAACCATTCAAAAGAGAGGATTGTTATGGGGTAAATAAGAAAGAGTTGAGAAAGAAAGAAAACAAACAAAGAATTTCACAACGGAATTACAAATATAATAATCAAATAAACAATTCATGAAGTAGTTTTAGAAATAACATTTGATTACACTTTTACAATACAGATCAGGGTTACATACAACAGGAACAAATAAACAAGTATAGTGAAACAATATGACGCAATGGAATAAATATGATAAATAATAATAATATACAAATGTAACATCCCTCCCTTTTTGTACGCTTTAAATGGATGATGAGCCACACACATCAGACTTAAACCATACAGAAGGGAAGATTTTTATGGGGTAAATACGAAAAAGTAGAGAAAAAAACAAAATAGAATCTTGCAGCGGAACGATAAAATATAAAAATCAAATATACAGTTCATGAAGATGTTTTACCAAATATTTGATTATACTTATACCATACATATCAGAGTTACACATACCAGAGAATAATTAATAATAATGCAGCGGAACAAATGTGATGCAGTGGACTAATATAATATATAATAGTAATAAAATCTTCGTCTTCGTCCTCCAAAAGTAAGGTCTTCAAATCCTGAAAATGCTCGGACTGGCCCGAACGAATTGAAAAACAAAACACTCGAGTTAGAACTAAAATATCTTATGTGAGTTAAATTAAAAGAAATAAATATGAGTGCAGTAACTCAAGAGATGCTCGGGATTCACATCTCCTAAGGATCCATTAAACTATTTACTATGTAGTAATATTTCGCTATTATAATAATGTCTATTAGTAAAATAAACTTACTTTTAAATAGCATTAAGGGGCGACCCAATATTCCCCTTAACACAAATAATGACAATAGTCCATACAGTACCGTAATACCTCATGATCGGGAGGCTACCAAAGGATACTCCATAGGGACGACACAAATAGAAACTCGTAGTAAAGGCTCAACATGGTAGGTGACACGGCACAACTAGGCAATGACAGGCTAGATAGACCAATTGATATCCGGGCTGGTGGAAACGCATAGCAGCTACTACCGCCTACCTCGAACAAACACCCCCAAAATCAAAAAAGTAAAGGTGGCCACCGAATCAATCCAAAGTCAGAGTATAGTATCGAAGGGACGTGTCCGATAAAAGGTGCTACCTCCTTGGCCCGAGAATCGCTCCTATTTTAGCCACCTTATGCCAACTCACGGGAGTCGGGTCCACGTATATACCTTAATAGAACGTCGCCACCATCCTACTTCATTCTGGAATCTCCACCGCGTACACAGTTGTTAAAGTGGTTTTCAGAGTTGGCAGAGAGTATGACAACTTCCGATCCTGGTCTCTTCAACAACCAAACGTTATTATAACACGGTGGTCTTTTCAAAATAGTTTATACCTTTAAAAACCAGAATAAAATATGCATTTCAAAACCATATAATTACGATATCACTTCCTCTTTTAAAAACCAAATCAATATGATCTCATGCTCAAATATATCTTTTTCTAAAACCATACCACTTTAAAATTTATAATATCTCGAAACCAAACATTTGAATTATAACTTTTCAAAACATATTACTTCGAAATCCATAGCTTTAAAACCATAACTTCCAAAACTTAAATGGTTTGGATATTCAAACAGTATATAAAATAAAAATGGTTTGAATTTAAAATTACTTTATAAAGAAAAATAATTTCCACGACTTTACAGTTTTATTCTCTTTAAATTAAGTCTAAATTCATAAATTTTAAATTCACTTTCAGTTTTCAATAAACCACTTCAATTTCAATATATTTCAAACTTTGAGTATTAAACAATTTCAAAATTAAGGTTGGAAACTGCTATTCAACAATTCAATGTCCTATTATTTAGTTGAAATATTTGCACAATAAATCCATAATCATTTAAATAAAACTCAAATTACCTATAACTAAATATTTTCTTCAATTTATTTATACTAGAAATATTCATTTAATTCATCTTCAATAAAAATTCAGTTATAAATATCATACCTTTTAAAATTTCAAGTTAATAAGTTCTACATCAACTTGTGGAGTTTAATTCTTAAATAAGCTCAATTCCAAATAATTTCCAATTTACCTTCCAATCTTAGTTGATTTAAATCATTAAAACTCTATGTATATATATATACAATATCTTAAACATGTACTTAACCATAAAATATAAAATAATCAAACTCCATAATTCAACTTATTTATTTTTATTTAACAAATTTATACATAGCTTAAATTCAATAATTTAACTATATATGTATATATAAAATAATATTTATATAATATCAAAAATTAATATTTATTAAACCGTATCCAATCCAAATCATAGAAATCATTTTCAAAATATTTATATATATATATATATATATATATATATATATATATATATGTATACCGGCGGTGTCCGTATAAAATTTTCTATCTTATGGTCAAGTGACATAGATATTTATCATTTCAATCCGCAATTTAAAAATAAAATTTTACGGTTATATATCATTTCAAACCGCAATCCCGAATGCAATAAAATGCATAACAACTTGCAGTTTATGATGATATAAATAAACATCCATTCATCCATCATAAAATCCTACATCCATTCATCAAAATCATCATCCAATTCAAACAATACATCAATATATAACTAATAATAAACAACAGGTATTAACTAGCAGTTTATATTCAATAATAATTTAATTAACTGTTTAACTGGCAGTTTATATGTAATAAATAAATAAATAAATAATTAACTGGTAGTTTATATGCAATAAATAAATAAATAACAATTTAACTAGCAGTTTATATGCAATAAATAAATAAGTAACAATTTAATTTAACTGGAATGATGATTGAAAATATGCCAAACGGTTATAAATAAATTTCTAAACACATCATAAATCAATTTAACAAACATAAGAAATTTTAGAAGTTGTGAGTGGGTTAAAACACTCACCTTTTGAATTTAAACCCAAAATTTTAACTGTCTCAGAATTCATCCAAACAAGCGCCAAAGTGTCCGGAATTTTATTACGATCCCAGCGGTGAAAACCGCGTGCAAATCTGACATCGTATGTAAAATTTATTCACGTTATAACGATTTGAAATCAAAATTAAATTAAAAACAGAAAAAAAAAATAACCCTACCCACATTTGCCACTTCAACATCCTCCACTCGGCTATAGAAGTCACGCACGAACGAACCAAGTGAACCCTAGATGCTATAGCATGCTCGCCCTGCCGCCACGCAAACTGCCCACTTACACGCCGCCGAAAGACCACGACCTAGCCACCACGTCAGTTCCTTGCACCCATGCTCGGCCTCGCGACACCCCATACCCATGACCTGATGCGCGCCCCAAAATTTGAACAACCGCCTCAAAAAACGCAACCCTAATCGATTATTCCCGATGATCTAGCCATCGAACCATCCAATGAACTGCACCGATGAACTACGCGCCTCAATCTCCACAAAACACAGAAACGAATCGACGATCCGACAATGTTCATCGACGCGCGATGAACGGCCGAGAATAAACGATCAATTTCTGAACAACCGGTGATTCAAATAGAAAAACGAATTACGGATCTGTGATGCGTCCATTGAGAGCTTCGATATAAAATTTTCCTGAATTTTTTTAGGGAGTTTGAATTTTCAGTTTTGGATTCGATTTGGGATGCAATCAGAATTAGGGTTTGTCTGCCATTGAAGTGAGGAGGTGAATAGAACGTATAGAAATGAGAAACAGAGACTGCTAGGGTTTATAGCAGGATATATATAGGCAGGGTTGACATTTGAATGGATGGATAAGATAGATTTACGCGCTAACGATAAAGTGGCCCAAAAAGCCCGTTTCGACTCCGGAATGAAATCGGGTCAACCTGCATTCGAAATAGACGTCTAAAAATATTTTAAACGCAATGGAGAAGGTTTCAAGTCCAAATTACATCGTATGAAGAAGTTATGCTAAAATCAATATTTTTTCAAATTGATTTCAATTGATTTCAATTAATCGATTTCAAGGCGTTTCTAGCCCATACGATCAAACGACAAGTCCGATCAATACGAAACTTGAAATCCTACAATAATTCACCGTTACGGATTCGATGAAACTTGTTTCGTCGAAATCCGAGTCAGTGGCCAAAATGGCTATTTTCTAGTTAATTAGATAAATAAATAATTTAACAAATTAAATCAAATTTCAAATTTCAATTCTTTAATTGACAAACTTCATCATCTTTGATTCCTTAATCATTTACAATGTTTTAAACAAATTCAGATGTAAATGTAAAGTTGATTAATTTATAAATTTCAGTGTTAACTTCCAATTTCATTAAATTTTAAAATTATAAATAAAATTACCAAAATTTCCATTTAATTAGCTTAACCAATAATTATCACATTCATTATTGTCAAATAGATGGGTTTACCATTGTATTCAAAACTATTACTTAAAATTTCTCCTATTTCATCTTCATTTCAAATAACGTATTATTTAGCTATATTCAATTTCATTTGATTACAATTAATCCAATTATTTAACTTTTCATTTCAATTAAATAAAATCTTGGTTTCCATTCTTTAAATCAACCAATTCATATCATGAATAAAATTAACATTACTTAAATTTACATTAACAAAACGTTAAATTTGGATTTATAGTAATTGATTACCAAAGTTTATTTACACGTTAAATAAATAAACCTATATTAATTCTCACCTATTTGCTTTCCATTGCCTTTATAAATTCGCTACTTATCAACCCAAATTATTATTCCATATGTACTCTAATTTATTCCATTCTATTTATGATATCCATTGCATTACATACTTCAATATTCCCATTTTCATCTTTATTTCAATTTGCATAATATTTAATTTCAAATGCTTCAATAATTACATTTTATTATAAATTAGATTTAGATGGAATGGTTTGTTTGTCTTTCATTAAACTGCTATATTCAAAAATCTAGCTTTTCTTTGTATTAACTACTATTTCCATTTTATTATATTTGCCAGATTTGTACATTAATTACGATTTATATTCTCAATCAAATTTATTTACTTGGTTTCATACCCTTATTACATCAATGACTACCTTATAAATAAATTTTACGTTACTATTTTAATTTGCATTCACTCTTTCCGTTATTATATTAATTGAATTCCATTCAAGTTAATATTTTTATTAATGATTCACTAATTCAACATTTCCATTTGTTGCTTATATTAAACTTATAACCAAGTAAGACAATTTACATTATTTTCAATTAATTGCAATTTTACTTTAAATTGTTAATTTTAATTACAATTGCAACATCTAATTTCTAACATTGTATCACATCCCCATAAATGTAACATTTATTTATTTTTACAAAAAATTATTTCCAATTCCATCCACAAATTAAACAGGTAACTTATAGTAATTGTTTACATGCCAAGGTTACACTTAAGTTTATCAAGCTTCAACCAATTATTATAATTACCTACATAATACCGAATTCATTCAATTACTATAAATTATATACAAATCCTTTAATTTACACCACTTTTACGCTTATTTACTTATTTTAAATTTATACACAAGTGTACAATTTACGCTATTTCACTTTTATTGATTTTACTTCAATTGTCAACAATTGGTTGCTACAATTCATTCTTAAACTTTTATTTCGATATAAATTATAAAATTTTATTTCCTTCTAAATTTAATTACAAAATTTAATTAAATTAACCAAATTTATTCATCAAAATTTACGAGTCGTTACGACTCTACCCCACTCAAAACTTTTCGTCCCCAAAAAGGAAAAAGAAGGGAAAAGAAGTATTTTAGAAATCAATATATCTTACTTAAAATATTGAATTTATAAACAACTAAATTTACAAAATAAAATAATTTAAAATAAAATATACCAATTTATAACCATTTAATCTTTTGTACTTAAATTATTAAAGTTTGGAAAAACATTTTCAAATTTTTTTCTAAGTCCGAAATTTACGAAAAATTTCGGCAGAGTCTCCTTTGAACGGGAAGGCTCGGGAGAAAATATAATGTCAATTATAATAATATACAACATATATTTTCCAAAATAATATAAATCCTAACACGGAAAAATATAATAACGCTATAAACCGAAATCCGAAAACGTACCTATTTGTCGGGCAAATTTACGCTTATATTATGAAACCAAATGCGGTAGCAATTGCTTACATAACCTGTATTTCACTTATATAATCCAAAAAGGTTAACAATTATATAAAATGAAATATTTAAAGTGGTTTCAGCCATAAACAAACAAATCAGTACAACAACCATCACTTGCAATAAGCAAACAACCATCACATAAAATCAACACACATCAATTATCCATTCATATCAAAAAAACAAATAGTTGTTCGGGTTCAAAACTTCAAATTGTAAAGGATGAAAAATAACTACTAAGCGCACCATCTACTCAACAGTCTCTGATGAAGCTAAAAAGATTATTCATACATCCAAACAAATTTAAGTATCCTTACCCAAACAACCATAAACCAAAACAAACAACAAATCAACCAATAAATCAAGTTCACTCTTATTAATTTCATTCATATAATAATTTATCTTTTTAATTTACATTTTATTTCTTACAGTTTCATTTACTTTTATTTATTTCTACCAATATCTCAATTTCACTTATTCATATCATGAAATTTTCCTTTTATTATATTGCATTCATTTATTCACTTCTTAACTTCATTTATTTGCTGCTTAACTTCATTTATTTACAGCATTCATCTTTCTGCTTATTTTCACAATAAATGCCTTCGACACTTACTTAAGTTTATTATCATTTCCTTGTAACCTTTCTATTATATTTAATTAGTGGCCTTTCAGTAATAACTTAAGTATATAATAATTATAACTTTAAATCTTATTTATAAAAGCATTTCATTAATTACTTTCATTACCTTAAATTTATTACTTGTATAATATCTATTACATCTTCTTATTAACATTTCAACTTTTAGATCTTTTGGTAAGTTATATATATGCCTTTGAGAATGTAATAGAAAATTACCTAAGTTTATTTCTATTTCTTTTAATTAACTAAATGTTCAACAATATTATTCTTTGTTTCATAGGTTACAGTTTCAAATTACCTTTAATTTCATTCATAACCTAGCATTAAATTACTTATTTTAATTGAAGGCTCCAATTATTAATTAACTTCAATTTTACTACACTAGTTGAAACTGTAAAATAATGGAAACTTAAGAATTTAATTACCGGGTTAAATTTCAAATCATTTTAAAGATAATAGATAAAGGTTTATACTTAAAACTTATATATCCAATTATAATTAAAACAATTAAAAAAAATTATTTGGTTTATCAAAACAAATCTGCAATAAACTACTACAGTGGCCTTCCCACTTCGAAACTCGAAAATAAATGTCGATGATGCGGCCGCCATCACCGAAATTAATTTCCAGCGACAGAGAAGGGAGTACATAACTTATTTCTTTTTTATAAATTCCTTTAAAACAATTCTTGTGACGCCCCACCTCTATGCTCACAATAACAAAGGTTATTATAAGGAATAACGTCTGCTATTGCGAAGAATAAGGCTTGTTAGAAGCGAGCATCCGTAAGTTATGCCGTAGACGAGTATTGATTACATCGATAGGAGTTGTGAAAATTAATCCCAAAGATATAAATTCAATCCAAATCTAAAACAAAACTATAGTGGCTAAAGAAAAATCCAGAACATCTCATAATAATAACACTGATAGCATAATCACATCAGAACAGAAATATCAGATATATAGCGGAAGACAAATCTGGAATACATGCTACAACAATCGATCGTTCAAATGAACCAAATGTACATATACAAAGATATTAACATACATGAGGCGATAGTCAATACACCAAAAGTACACCTCTAAGACTAGACAAAAGATGGAGTCAAATCCCAAAAGCTGAAGCTACTACTGAATCAGAGATAGAGATTACCCTGAAATAACTCGGTCTGACCCGAGTATTATTTAAAAGAAAATAATAAACGGATCGGTCTAATTTATTCTTAGAAGTGATTGCAACATAAACAACATCAAATAAAATAATAATAATCTCGAATGAGATTATACAACATAAATAATCAACATAGTTTAAATGAAGAAATCTCAATTTAAACTCCATCAAAATTAGCTTTTGAATTCCCAATTGAATTCAAAACAGCAATACGCAAATTTATAATCTCGGATGAGACTATACACAAAATTATAATCTCGGAAGAGACTATACACAAAATTATAGTCTCGGGTGAGACTATACAACATAGTAATTAGCATAGTTTAAAGGAAGAAATCCCATTAAACATCATCAAAATTAACTTCCAAATTCACAATTGAATTCAAACAACAATACGCAGAATCTAGAAATCAAAATAAGATAACTAGAAAATCAACATAAAAGATGGATCGATCCCGGCAGATGGCGAGTTTTAGCTACGCCGCAAGTGCATCTCATATGGCCGAAGCCTACCATGTACTATATTTTTGGCACCCAATAAATGACCGAAGGTCCAACATATGACCCGAAGGTCCAACAAATGACCCGAAGGTCTAGTATCTGGTAATTGACCTGGGTCCATCATATGATCCGAAGGTCCAGCAGAGTGGGTCGAAAGCCAAATAAAATCATCAAAATCATCAAACAACAAATATTTCAATTAACGAGTCAGGAATTAACCGAATTAGTAAAAGTGTGGTTCCATACTCCACGCTTTTTCTAAATCATTTAAATCTCTTCATCGTTTCCTTGAAAGTGCAAAATTGTGTATTTATATAAATAAAATTTACGTTCCCAAACGGACAAGTCCGAAATTAATAGAATTAGTAAAAGTAAGGGTTCATAGTCCTCAATTTTGCTGAATCGTTTAAATCGCTTCCTCGTTCTTTTGAAAACGCAACTGTAAAAATTTTGAAAACAATTTTTAAAACACGTGACTAAAACAGCAACAACTATAGCAATTTCAACGAGGAAATTGCGCCTCACAAAACATCGTAAAAACGGATACCAAATCAGCGTTGCGGGATAACCGCTTAAAAATTCACTTTAAAATTGACGGTTACTGAAGTCAAAACAACGTACAGTAATTTTTTATTCGTCAAAAATGCCATCAAAACAGCACGCTTCAAAAATATAATTCCAGTGTAAACTTTTCGTTGTAAAAATAACGGCACAAAATACACTTTAAAACCAAACACCGGTTCAACGTAAATTAAATAGTGGACTGCACCACTATAAATTCAAAAATATTGCACTGCTCAATATACCCGTGCACTACAATATACATGCACGAATTAAAACTGAGTATGCACAAAAATGAAATTGACAAAATAATAAAAGTGACCGGGAAGAATACATGTACACAATATAATTTTGCATGCAAGTTAAATAATGGTTTTGGACAACATTTTATTTGGTGATGTACGTTAGTGCAGTTTGCATGCAAATTAAATAATGATGCACGTTAGTGCATTTAGCAAACAATATAATACTACATTTATGTCAAGTATGAAATTATGAAAATGGAAAAACTTATAAAAGACACATGCACTTGGTTTGCAATATATAAGGACTGGACACGCATGCACTTAGTTTGCAATATACAAGGACTGGACACGCATGCACTTGGTTTGAAAGGACCATAG
Organism: Allium cepa; assembly: GCA_030765085.1. Taxonomy (NCBI): domain Eukaryota; kingdom Viridiplantae; phylum Streptophyta; class Magnoliopsida; order Asparagales; family Amaryllidaceae; genus Allium; species Allium cepa. The sequence goes on along the minus strand of CM060938.1, from coordinate 393,581,724 downwards.
TTTAATTCGCATGCACTTGGTTTGCACGCAAGTAGATGAAGGGACCTGGATACATCAGTATATGCATACACGTACCAAGTTTGCACATTTTAAAAAGTGCTCTGGATATGCATCACATCTTGATAGCAATAGCCTAGTACTACAAAATTTCGTATGCATATGTGTGAGATAGATTATACAATGACACTACCTAGACAAGCAAATACAAAATTTTAGTGCTTGGACATATTTTCTTTTCGTAAACCTATATAGACACGCACGCTTGCCAAATGAAATGACCTGAATAATACTTATACACGCACACGAATTTAATGTTTAAAAAATATAACCAGGCCCTATATTCTTACACATACTTGCACACGTTATATATGCACACGAATAAAAATGAACAAAGTTGGCCTAAAATCAAGTTTTGGTGTTTTATTCCATGCATACATGTGAAGGAATTAAAATTAGAGTGCATGGACCTTGATTTTATTTACACCTATTTGTAAATACTGTAAACACAATATGAAACAAAAAAATGAAGGTCTGGCACAAAACTTTTGCCTAAACAACTTAAGTTTTCGAAATAAACTATAACTCAGTGACCTGGGCCGATTCTCTTTGTAATGCAACTCTGTATAAAGAATACCCAACTAAATTTAATTCAACTTTCCCATACAAACCCGCATACATGTGTACGTAGTGTTTATTTGGCCCATGTTTTCATAACTAACATGCCTGCATGTTAAAATAACAGGCAAGTATGATATACCTTTGCACACAATATGAATTGTGCGCGTGCAAAGTAAATGACCTAGGCTTGCATAATATAACACAAAGTTTTTAAAACTTCCCTTCAAAATGAAATAGTCAAAAGTATAAAGAAACTAGGACATTCATCTGCAACGTTTACGTGCATAAAACAACACCTGACTATGTACAGCATGCACGAAACAAAAGTGTGGCTGCATAAAATAGATTAAAGATCTGGGCAAAAAATTTAATGCACGCATAAATATTCAGAGAAAATATAATATTACCCATACTTGTATGTACAGATGAAATAAAGGATAAATTAGAGAATGTGATTGTTGAACTCACCATAGTTTGGTTCCGATCAGTAGCACAAGGAACATTGTGGAGCAAAGTTTTTTGAAACTGCCATTATTAAGTTTGCAGAGCTACTTGAAAAGTGAAAACGAAATGAAAGAATTGAAGCAGCCTCTACTTTTCTCTTTTTCAAAGTGTGAACAAGTTAATGAAATAATGTGTGCTGGCCTCGAAGGCATCGACGAAGATGGGATACATGAAATACGTCATAAATTCCCGAAAACTGAATAGGTAACGATACACGATAAGCAACTGGGCCAATGCATTCCGTAATAGGAAACGGTCCAATATATTGAGGGGCTAATTTCCCGGAGCTACTAAAACGCACCACACCCTTCATCGGAGAAACACGAATGAATACGCGATCGCCAACAGAAAATTCCAAAGGCTTCTTACGATGATCGGCATAAGATTTCTGCCTATTCTGAGCCTCTTTCATTCTCTGTCTAAAGATATCAATCTTCTCAGAAGATTCACGAATATAATCCTGGTCGAGAACTAACTTTTCCCTCGATTCCAACCAACAAAATGGTGATCGACACTGTCTTCCGTAAAGAGCTCTGAAAGGAGTCATACTGATACTGGATTGGAAACTGTTGTTATAAGAAAATTCAACAAGAAACAAGTGGTCTTTCCAACTACCACCAAAATCAGGAAGCAGTCCGATTGGACTTGGTAGGAATAAAATAAGCTGATTTGGGCAATCGGTCAACAATCACCCAAACACTAGCATGGCCCGACCTCGAACGAGGTGGACCATCAATGAAGTCCGTAGAAATCTGATCCCATTTCCATTGGAATCTCAAGAGGCTGCAAAAGATCACTAGGACGATGGTGTTCTGCTTTAATAAGTTGACAAGTCATGCAATGACTCACATAACTTGCAACATCATGCTTCATACCTTTCAAAAAGTATAAGCGTTTCATATCAGCATACATCTTACTACTACCCGAATGGATAGTATACTTAGAACGATGACAATCCTCAAGAATGTCATTTCTAAGATTAGGAACATTAGACATGATCAACCTTCCCTTCTTTCGAATACAACCATGAATATCAATATCAAAATCCTTTAGATCATCACTTTGGGATTCCGATTTACAACTCTGAATAAGATAAGAGAGATTTGGATCTTGTTCCTGGGCATCGGCAACATGATCCAACAAACTAGGACGAGTTTCCATGCTAAATAAAAGCACGGAAGAATTAGAAACTGAAGGACAGTCTCTACTATCACAATGACATAAAGCTTCCAATATATTCAACTCTGATAGCATCATGAAAACAACAACTTGCTGCTTGCGACTAAGCGCATCAACAACTCGATTACTCTTACCTGGGGTATACTGAATATCGAAGTCATATGAAGCTAGTAATTCGAGCCAACGCTGTTGCCTCATATTAAATTCCTTCCGAGTGAAAAGATATTTCAGCGATATGTGATCAGTGAAGAGAATTAAACGCTCGCCCAATAAATAATGTCGCCAAATCTTTAGAGTAAAGACTACAGCGGCTAACTCCAAATCATGGGTAGCATAACGAATCTCGTTAGGCTTTAGTTGTCTAGAAGCATAGGCAACTACTCTCTTTTCGTATGAGAACAACACTGAAACCAATACGGCTAGTATTGGTACAGATAATGAAGTCTTGGTTCCCATTGGGAATCACAAGGATAAGAGTATCGGAAAAGAGTTCTTTCAAATAATCTTCTTTCCTGAAAAGCTAAAACTTCCAAAATTGCAATTATCTTTATGAAATCATTTTCTAGAAAAATTTACTTTTTATAGGTCAATTTATTGTGTCAAATTGTCCCATCAAAGCATTTAGGAGATTCCTATCGATAACGTTGATCAAGCACATCGACCAGAATTCTTAAAGCACTCAATGGGAAATACTATCATAAAATCTTCTTCTATATGATAAACACAATTCCAATTATACTTGTAAATAAATCTTATGAAAAAGATTTGCAAAAATTTTAAATCGCTGTTTTCATCCAAAATCAATAAATACACAAATGGAGTCATCGAGATATTCGTAGAATACTCGATTCATAAAATGGATGAAATAAGCTAGGCAAACTGAATGACATAATAAGTCAATCATAAAAATCATAACGAGTGCGGAATGCGGTAAGTGGAATGCTAACTTCTGCAACTCGTTGCCAAATGAAAATCGGTGGCAAGATCGAGTTGGGAGAAGAGCTAGAACGAATAAAATGCTTAGCTTCCAACTCAAATAATTGTTGCTTGAGTTCCTCATTTTCCTTAGCAGACATCCTCGTGGGAGGACGATTGACAGGATGTGCACCAAAGATAAGATCAATACGGAACTCAATTGCCTACTTCGGCGGCAAACACGAAATAGGCTCAAAGACATCAAAAAAATCACAAACAACCGAAATATTAGCTAAGACATCCTCCAATTCGAAGGAAGAATCTAGAAGCATTCGAATCATGGTCCATACTTCGAAATACAATAGATTACTGCTCGATAGCACGGGATGCTTGAGATATAAATTTCTTTCGGGACATAGGATTTGAACTTCATAACAGACGAGCCAATCCATACCCAAAATCATATCAAAACCAAGATGATCCATAACATGCAGATTCGCATGAAAGGAAAAACCACATAAAATAATCTCGACATCAACACATAACAAACCAAGAGTAACCGATCCACTAATAGGATTCACAATCCTCAATGGGTCGCAAAGACTAACAACATCCAAAGGAATAACACCAACAGGCTCCTTTGACATGAATGAATGTGATGCACCCGTATCGAAAAGAACTCTAATAGAACGGTCATGAAATAAAATAAAACCTTCCAAAACAGAAGGAGTAATACCTTTGGGCTTAGAAGAATCACCAGAAGCTTAAGCAACATTAAGCTTCCCAGATTTGAAACCCTTAGGAGCAGTAGGACAATCAGAAACAAAGGAATTTCCTTGTTTTAACTCAAGGAAACTACAAGAAAAATTGATAAGGAATTTAACAATTGGAATACTACGGAAATATGAGATATATTCCTAGACATATTCCAACTTGTTAGAGAGGATAAAAGTTTAAGAACAACGAAGGAATAGATTCGAAAGGCACGAATAAAACCCTCGAATAGTTGTAACACATGTTCCATTCTTCTTTTGTTATGTGTTTATTATAACTTGTTCTGAATCTCAGCTCTGATACCAAGCTGTGACGCCCCACCTCTATGCTCACAATAACAAAGGTTATTATAAGGAATAACGTCTGCTATTGCGAAGAATAAGGCTTGTTAGAAGCGACCATCCGTAAGTTATGCCTTATACGACTATTGATTACATCAATAGGAGTTGTGAAAATTACTCCCAAAGATATAAATTCAATCCAAATCTAAAACGAAACTACAGTGGCTAAAGAAAAATCCAGAACAACTCATAACAACAACAACACTGATAGTATAATCAAATCAGAACAGAAATATCAGATATATAGCGGAAGACAAATCTGGAATACATGCTACAACAATCGATCATTCAAATGAACCAAATGTACATATACAAAGACATCAACATACATGAGGCGACAGTCAATACACCAAAAGTACACCCCTGAGACTAGACAAAAGATGGAGTGAAATCCCAAAAGCTAAAGCTGCTACTGAATCAGAGATAGAGATTATCCAGAAATAACTCGGTCTGACCCGAGCATTATTTAAAAGAAAATAATAAACGGATCAGTCTAATTTATTCTTAGAAGTGAATGCAACATAAACAACATCAAGCAAAATAATAATAATCTCGAATGAGATTATATAACATAAATAATAAACATAGTTTAAATGAAGAAATCTCAATTTAAACACCATAAAAATCAGCTTTTAAATTCCCAATTTAATTCAAAACAGCAATACGCAAATTTATAATCTCGGATGAGACTATACACAAAATTAGAATCTCGAAAGTGACTATACACAAAATTACAGTCTCGGGTGAGACTATACAACATAGTAATTATCATAGTTTAAAGAAAGAAATCCCATTAAACATCATCAAAATCAACTTCCAAATTCATAATTGAATTCAAAACAACAATACGCAGAATCTAGAAATCAAAACAAGATAACTAGAAAATCAACATAAAAGGTGGATCGATCCCAACAGATGGTGAGTTTTAGCCACGTTGCACGTGCATCTCATATGGCCGAAGCCTACCACGTACTATATTTTTGGTGCCCAACAAATGACCCGAAGGTCCAACATATGACCCGAAGGTCCAACAAATGACCCGAAGGTCTAGTACTGGTAATTGACCTGAAGGTCCATCATATGACCCGAAGGTCCAACAGAGTGGCTCGAAAGCCAATTAAAATCATCAAAATCATAAAACAGCAAATATTTCAATTAACGAGTCCGGAATTAACCGAATCAGTAAAAGTGTGGTTCCATACTCCGCACTTTTGCTAAATCATTTAAATCTCTTCATCGTTTTCTTGGAAGTGCAAAACTGTGTATTTTATATAAATAAAATTTACGTTCTCAAACAGACAAGTCCGGAATTAACTGAATCAGTAAAAGTAAGGGTTCATAGTCCTCAATTTTGCTGAATCGTTTAAATCGCTTACTCATTCTTTTGAAAACACAACTGTAGAAATTTTGAAAACAATTTTATTTAAAAATGATTTTTAAAACACGTGACTAAAACATCAACAACTATACCAATTTCAACGAGGAAATTGCGCTTCACGTAACACCGTAAAAACGGATACTGGATCAGCGTTGCGGGATAACCGTTTAAAAATTCACTTTAAAATTGACGGTTACTGAAGTCAAAACAAGAGTAATTTTTTATTCGCCAAAAATGCCATCAAAACAACACGCTTCAAAAATATAATACCGGTGTAAACTTTTCGTTATAAAAATAACGGCACAAAATACACTTTAAAACCAAACACCGGTTCAATGTAAATTAAATAGTGGACTGCACCACTGTAAATTCAAAAATATTGCACTGCTCAATATACCCGTGCACTACAATATACATGCGCGAATTAAAACTGAGTATGCACAAAAATGAAATTGACAAAATAATAAAAGTGACCGGGAAGAATACATGTACACAATATAATTTTGCATGCAAGTTAAATAATGGTTTGGGACAACATTTTATTTGGTGATGCATGTTAGTGCAGTTTGCATGCAAACTAAATAATGATGCACGTTGGTGCATTTAGCAAACAAAATAATAGTACATTTATGTCAAGTATGAAATTATGAAAATGGCAAAACTTATAAAAGACGCATGCACTTGTTTTGCAATATATAAGGACTGGACACGCATGCACTTAGTTTGTAATATATAAGGACTAGACACGCATGCACTTGGTTTGCAAGGACCATAGTTTAATTCGCATGCACTTGGTTTGCATGCAAGTAGATGAAGGGACCTGGACACATCACTATATGCATACACGTACCAAGTGTACACATTTTAAAAAGTGCTCTGGATATGTATCACATCTTGATAGAAATAGCCTAGTATTACAAAAATTTGTATGCATGTGTGTGAGATAGATTATATAATGATACTACCTGGACAAGCAACTACAAAATTTTAGTGCTTGGACATATTTTCTTTTCGTGAACCTATATAGACACGCACGCTTGCCAAAACAAATGACCTAAATAATACTTATACACGCACGCGAATTTAATGTTTAAAAAAATATAACCAGGCCCTATATTCTTACACATACTTGCACACGTTATATATGCACGCGAATAAAAACAAACAAAGGTGGCCTAAAATCTAGTTTTGGTGTTTTATTCCATGCATACATGTGAAGGAATTAAAATTAGAGTGCATGGATCTTGCTTTTATTTACACCTATTGGTAAATACTATAAACACGATATGAAACAAAAAAAATGAAGGTCTGGCACAAAACTTTTGCCTAAACAACTTAAGTTTTCGAAATAAATTATAACACGGTGACCTGGGCCGATTCTCTTTGCAATGCAACTCTGTATAAAGACTACCCAACTAAATTTAATTCAACTTTTCCATACAAACCTACATACACGTGTACGTAGTGTTTATTTGGCCCATGTTTTCATAATCAACATGCATGCACGTTAAAATAACACGCAATATGAATTGTTCGCGTGCAAAGTAAATGACCTTGGCTTGCATAATATAACACAAAGTTTTTAAAACTTCCCTTCAAAATGAAATAGTCAAAAGTATAAAGAAACTAGGACATTCAACTGCAACGTTTACGTGCATAAAACAACACCTGATTGCGTACAGCATGCACGAAACAAAAGTGTGGCTGCATAAAATCGATTAAAGGTCTGGGCAAAAATTTTAATGCACGCCTAAATATTCATAGCAAATATTATATTGCCCATACTTGTATGTACAGATGAAATAAAGGATAAACTAGAGAATGTGAGTGTCGAACTCACCATAGTTTGGTTCAGATCAGTAGCATAAGGAATGTTGTGGAGCAAAGTATTTTGAAACTGCCATTATTAAGTTTGCAGAGCTACTTGAAAAGTGAAACGAAATGAAAGAATTGAAGCAGCCTCTACTTTTCGCTTTTTCAAAGTGTGAACAAGTCAATGAAATAATGTGTGCTGGCCTTCATTTTGTACAAATGCATTAAAGAGAGAGCGTGCTTCGGATGCAAGAAAGGACGTACTACACAAAGGAATGATGGAAAATGAAAAGTGTTCACACTTGCACAAAAAGAATGTGACAGCACAGCAAAGAAAGTGTTCAAACAATTGTTTTATACAATGGACCATTCATTCTCACGCGCAAAGGAAAAATGCAACAGACTTAGAAATGGATTTGCATCATCATTTTTTTTTGAATTTTTATTTTTAAAATTTTTAATTAGAATATTTATTACGATAGTAATTCAAAAATCACGGTTGTTACAGATTTTTAAAATATTTATTACGACAGTAATTCAAAAATCACGGTCGTTATAATTCTTTTCAAATTATATTGAAATAATTATATCAGAAAATACTTCTAAATAATATTATTATTATATTCGAAAATCATTCAAAAGAAATTTTCAAAACCCTAGAACTTAAGTTCTAAATTCCCAATTTTCATTTATTTTATTTTCAATATTATTTCAACTATTATTTAAATATTTCATTACCTAACAACCAATATAATAAACCAAATATAACCTTTATAAAAATTTCCTATATATATAGAAAATATAATAGGCAAAATTATTTTTTTCACCTATATTAAAACCAAATATTATGTCGGTCTGTCCTATTAAGTGTTTAGAAATCCCTATTGATGTCATAGCGTCCCATGCACCAATCAGAATTTATAAATACAAAATGGAACAAATTAACACAATATTAAAACCTTTTATAACGCTAACAAATACGCTCTCTCATATATACACTCAGCGACTCATCATAGGGTATTACTACCCTATTAATACAGAGTCAAACCCCATAAAGCTAAGGTTTATCGCTAAACCAAAGCTCTGATACCAGATATAACATCCCGCCCTTTTTGTACGCTTTAGATCAACGATAAACCACACACGTCCGACTATAACCATACAGAAGGGCGGATTGTTATGGGGTAAATTGGAAAAAGTAGAGAAAAAACAAAATAGAATCTTGCAGCGGAACGATAAAATATAATCATCAAATATACAGTTCATGAAGCTGTTTTACCAAATATTCGATTATACTTATACCATACATATCAGAGTTACACATACCAGAGAATAATTAATAATAATGCAGCGGAAAAAATGTGATGCAGTGGACTAATATAATATATAATAGTAATAAAATCTTCATCCTCGTCCTCCAAAAGTAAGGTCTTCAAATCCTGAAAATGCTCGGACTGACCCGAACGAATTGAAAAACAAAACACTCGAGTCAGAACTAAAATATCTTATGTGAGTTAAATTAACAGAAATAAATATGAGTGCAGTAACTCAAGAGATGCTCGGGATTCACATCTCCTAATGATCCGTTAAACTATTTAATATGTAGTAATATTTCGCGATTATAATAATGTCTATTAGTAAAATAAACTTACTTTTAAATAGCGTTAAGGGGTGACCCAATATTCCCCTTAACACAAATAATGTCAATAGTCTATACAGTACCGTAATACCTCCTAATCGGGAGGCTACCAGAGGATACTCCATAGGCACGACACAAATAGAAACTCGTAGTAAGGCTCGGTATGGTAGGTGACATGGCACAACTAGGCAGTGCCAGGGTAGATATACCAATTGCTATCCAGGCTGGTGGAAACGCATAACAGCTACTACCGCCCACCTCGAACAAACACCCCAAAATCAAAAAGTAAAGGTGGCTACCGAATCAATCCAAAGTCAGAGTATAGTATCGAAGGGATGTGTCCGATAAAAGGTGCTACCTCCTTGGCCCGAGAATCACTTTTGTTTTAGCCATCTTTTGCCAACTCACGGGAGTCGGGTCCACATATATACATTAATAGAACGTCGCCACCATCCTACTTCATTCTGAAATCTCCACCGCGTACACGGTTGTTAAAGTGGTTTTCGGAGTTGGCAGAGAGTATGACAACTTCTGATCCAGGTCTCTTCAACAACCAAACAATATTATAACACCGCGGTCTTTTCAAAATAGTTTATACCTTTAAAAACCAGAATAAAATATCCATTTCAAAACCATATAATTACGATATCACTTCCTCTTTTAGAAACCAAATCAATATGACGTCATGCTCAAATATACCTTTTTCTAAAACCATACCGCTTTAAAATTTATAATATCTCGAAACCAAACATTTGAATTATAACTTTTCAAAACATAATACTTCGAAATCCATAGCTTTAAAACCATAACTTCCAAAACTTAAATGGTTTGGATATTCAAACAGTATATAAAATAAAAATTGTTTGAATTTAAAATTACTTTATAAAGTAAAATAATTTCCATGACTTTACAATTTTATTCTCTTTAAATTAAGTCTAAATTCATAAATTTTAAATTCACTTTCAGTTTTCAATAAACCACTTCAATTTCAATATATTTCAAACTTTGATTATTAAAAAATTTCAAAACTAAGGTTGGAAATTACTATTCAACAATTCAATGTCCTATTATTTAGTTTTGAAATATTTGCATAATAAATCCATAATCATTTAAATAAAACTCAAATTACCTATAACTAAATATTTTCTTTAATTTATTTATACTAGATATATTCATTTAATTCATCTTGAATAAAAATTCAGTTATAAATATCATACCTTTTAAAATTTCAGGTTAATAAGTTCTACATCAACTTATGGAGTTTAATTCTTAGATAAGCTCAATTCCAAATAATTTCTAATTTACCTTCCAATCTTAATTGATTTAAATCATTAAAACTCTATATATATACAATATCTTAAACATGTACTTAACCATAAAACATAAAATAATCAAACTCCATTATTCAACTTATTTATTTTTATTTAAACAATTTATACATAGCTTAAATTCAATAATTTAACTATATATGTATACATAAAATAATATTTATATAATATCAAAAATTAATATTTACTAAACCGTATTCTATTCAAACCATAGAAATCATTTTCAAAATATTTATATATATAGACCGACGGTGTCTGTATAAAATTTTCTATCCTATGGTCAAGTGATACAGATATTTATCATTTCAATCCGCAATTTAAAAATAAAGTTTTACGGTTATATATCATTTCAAACCGCAATCCCGAATGCAATAAAATGCATAACAACTTGCAGTTTATGATGATATAAATAAACATCCATTCATCCATCTTAAAATCATACATCAATTCATCAAAATCATCATCCAATTCAAACAATACATCAATATATAACGAATAATAAACAACAGGTATTAACTAGCAGTTTATATTCAACAATAATTTAATTAACTGTTTAACTTGCAGTTTATATGCAATAAATAAATAAATAACAATTTAACTGGCAGTTTATATGCAATAAATAAATAAATAACAATTTAACTGGCAGTTTATATGCAATAAATAAATAAGTAACAATTTAATTAAATTAATTTAATTTAACTGGAATGATGATTGAAAATATGCCAAACAGTTATAAATAAATTTCTAAACACATCATAAATCAATTTAACAAACATAAGAAATTTTAGAAGTTGTGAGTGGGTTAAAACACTCACCTTTTGAATTTAAATTGAATTTAAACTGAATTTAAATTCAATTTAAACCCAAAATTTTGATAGTCTCATAATTCGTCCACGTAAGCGCTAAAGTGTACGGAATTTTATTACGATCCCAGCGGTGAAAAACCGTGCATAAATCTGACATCGTATGTAAAAGTTATTCACGTTGTAACGATTTGAAATCAAAATTAAATTAAAAACAGAAAAAAAACAACCCAACCCACATTTGCCACGTCAACCTCTTCCACTGGCTACAGGAGTATATACGAACGGACCAAGCAAACCCTATTAGCTATAGCATGCTCGCCCTGCCGCCACACAAACTGCCCACGTGCAAGCCGCCGAAAGACCACGACCCAGCCACCACGTCAGTGCCTCGCACCCATGCTCGGCCTCGCGAAACCCCATACCACAACCTGATGCGCGCCCTAGAATTTGAACAGGCGCCTCAAAAAATGCAACCCTAATTGATTATTTTCGATGATCTAGCCGTCGAACCATCCAATGAACTGCATCGATGAACTACGCGCCTCAATCTCCACAAAACCGAGAAACGAATTGATGATCCGACAACGTTCATCGACGCGCGATGAACGGCCGAGAATAAACGATCAATTTCTGAACAACCAGTGATTCGAACAGAAAAACGAATTACGGATCTGTGATGCGTCCATCGAGAGCTTCGATATAAAATTTTCCTGAATTTTTTTGAGGAGTTTGAATTTCCAGCTTTGGATTTGATTTGAGATTGCAATCGAAATTAGGGTTTGTCTGCCATTGAAGTGAGGAGGTGAATAGAACGTATAGAAATGAGGAATAGAGACTGCTAGGGTTTATAGCAGGATATATATAGGCAGGGTTGATATTGAATGGATGGATAAGATAGATTTACGCGCTAACGACAAAGTGGCCCAAAAAGCCCGTTTCGACTCCGGAATGAAATTGGGTCAACCCGTATATCGAAATAGATGTTTAAAAATATTTTAAATGCAATGGAAAAGGTTTCAAGTCCAAATTCCATCGTATGAAGAAGTTATGCGAAAATCAATATTTTTCAAATTGATTTCAATTGATTTCAATTGATCGATTTCGAGGCGTTTCTAGCTCATACGATCAAATAATAAGTCCGATCGATACGAAACTTGAAATCCTACAATAATTCACCGTTACGGATCCGATGAAACCTTTTTCGTCGAAATCCGAGTCAGTGGCCAAAATGGCTATTTTATAGTTAATTAAATAAATAAATAATTTAACAAATTAAATCAAACTTCAATTCTTTAATTGATAAACTTCATCATCTTTGATTCCTTAATCAATTACAATGTTTTAAACGAATTCAGATGTAAATGTAAAGTTGATTAATTTATAAATTTCAGTGTTAACTTCCAATTTCATTAAATTTTAAAATTATAAATAAAATTACCAAAATTTCCATTTAATTAGATTAACCAATAATTATTACATTCATTATTGTCAAATAGACGGGTTTACCATTGTATTCAAAACTATTACATAAAATTTCTCCTATTTCATCTTCATTTCAAATAACGTATTATTTAGCTATATTCAATTTCATTTGATTACAATTAATCCAATTATTTAACTTTTCATTTCAATTAAATAAAATCTTGGTTTCCATTCTTTAAATCAACCAATTCATATCATGAATAAAATTAACATTACTTAAATTTACATTAACAAAACGTTAAATTTGGATTTATAGTAATTGATTACCAAAGTTTATTTACACGTTAAATAAATAAACCTATATTAATTGTCGCCTATTTGCTTTCCATTGCCTTTATAAATTCGCTACTTATCAACCCAGATTATTATTCCATATGTACTCTAATTTATTCCATTCTATTTATGATATCCATTGCATTACATACTTCAATATTCCCATTTTCATCTTTATTTCAATTTGCATAATATTTAATTTCAAATGCTTCAATAATTACATTTTATTATAAATTAGATTTAGATGGAATGGTTTGTTTGTCTTTCATTAAACTGCTATATTCAAAAATCTAGCTTTTCTTTGTATTAACTACTATTTCCATTTTATTATATTTGCCAGATTTGTACATTAATTACGATTTATATTCTCAATCAAATTTATTTACTTGGTTTCATACCCTTATTACATCAATGACTACCTTATAAATAAATTTTACGTTACTATTTTAATTTGCATTCACTCTTTCCGTTATTATATTAATTGAATTCCATTCAAGTTAATATTTTTATTAATGATTCACTAATCAACATTTCCATTTGTTGCTTATATTAAACTTATAACCAAGTAAGACAATTTACATTATTTTCAATTAATTGCAATTTTATTCTAAATTATTAATTTTAATTACAATTGCTACATCTAATTTCTATCATTGTATCACATTCCCATAAATGGAACATTCATTTATTTTTACAAAAATTTATTTCCAATTCCATCCACAAATTAAACGGGTAAATTATAGTAATTGTTTACATGCCAAGGTTACACTTAAGTTTATCCAGCTTCAACCAATTATTATAATTACGTACATAATACCGAATTCATTCAATTACTATAAATTATATACAAATCCTTTAATTTACACCACTTTTACGCTTATTTACTTATTTTAAATTTATACACAAGTGTACAATTTACGCTATTTCACCTTTATTGATTTTACTTCAATTGTCAACAATTGATTGCTACAATTCATTTTTAAACTTTTATTTCGATATAAATTATAAAATTTTATTTCTTTTAAATTTAATTACAAAATTTAATTAAATTAACCAAATTTATTCATCAAAATTTACGTATCGTTACAACAAATGTCCGTCTTCGTCCTCTAGAAAAGCAGTCTTCGATATACTGAAATGCTCAGACTGACCCGTGCGAATTGAAAAGACAAAACATTCGAGTTAGAACTAAAAGATCTTATGTAAGTTAAATCAACAGTAAATAAATATGAATGTAACGGCATCAAAGATGTTTAGGGGGTTTGACGTCCTCTATCCAGTGTCTAACGTGAGTGCAATAACTTAAGAGATGTTCGAATTTCCATCTCCTAAGGATCCGTTAAATTATCTACATACATAGTACAATATGCTATTATAGTAGTGTCTATAGTAAAGTAAAGTATTAAAATAGCGTTATGGTGTTACACATATCCCCCTTAACACATTTTATATATTCCTATAGTCTATGCAGATACTGTAAGCTCCACCAAACCGGTGGTTTACTCAGAGAGCACTCCATAGGTACGGTACAAAACAAACTCGTAGAAGGCACGATAAGGCATATGACATGGCACGCGAGTAAAACGCACTGAACTTCTGTCATTTGAAATTCCATAGCTACTACCGCTGTAACGACCCAGAATTTCTATCATTTGAAATTCGTATATCTAATTGATTTTTAAATATTAACAAGTAAAATTTGTAAGTCGAATAAATATTATTTCAAATATAGTGATTTAATTGGATAATTAAATTGATAATTTAATATTTGAAATTACATAAATAATTGGAAATTGGGTTTAGTGTGATTAAAATTGATTTGTAAACTTGTATTTAATCATATTGGAGTTAGAATGATGTTATAGAACTTTTAAAATCGAATTAAAAGTAAATTGTGAAAACTGAATATTTTAATATCTAATTGACGAGTAAAAATAGCCATTTTTCAAAGACTCTTGGATTTCGACGAAGCCAGTTTCATCGGATCCGTAAAGGTATATTATTATAAGATTTCAAATTTTGTGTCAATCGGATTTACGGTTTGTCCGGGGCAAGCTAAAACGCACTGAAATCGGTTTAAGTGAATTTTTAATTTAAATAGTCGATTTGAAAACTTATCTTTCAAATATGATCGAATTGGCTCCCGATATATATTCCATTGCGTTCGGAATGGGGGTAAAACATTTTAAACGCCAGGCGGCACGCTTCGTTTGGAGTTCGGAAAAATTTCGGGTGAATAGTGTCGCGTAAATTTCTATAAAAGGCCCCCTATTTTCATTATTTTCACAAACCCTAATTCATTCAAGCCCTAGCCGCCAGTTATATATTAATGGCCGAAATTTCATCTCCTTCCCCCCTCATTTTCTTCAAATCCACCAACTAATTCGCGAAACTTCCTAAATGAAAGTTGTAGACAACGACGAGATCGACATATCCAATGGTCGAGATTGGATTTCGAGCTGTAGATTGAGAGCTATGGCGCCGCGTTCATCACTGGTTCGTGCACGTTTTTCTATGTGCAAGGGGGGTCGAGCTCCGAGTTGCTGCAGCCGAAGGTGGCTCTCATGATGGCCATTCGAATGGAAGAGCTTGATCGTCTTCACGTTGGCCGATGGGGTCACGTCATCTAGGGTTTAAGTGGCGGCCGTGGGTTGATGTTCACACGTGATTATCTTAGGCATGGTTTTGAGGAAGAAAGAAAACAAGCAGCCTTGATCTGATGAAGGAAAATCTAACGGCCAGAAAGGATTAAGGTTTAAAAATAAGAAGAAATTAGTAAAATTATTATATATTAAACTGTTCAAACTTTAAACACTATAACTTTTTCATACGAGGTCTGTTTTGGACGAAACGAATTGCGTCGGGTTCGTATTGATGAATACTACGCGATGGAGCTGGATTGGAATCGGAGCTAGTGAAATTTTTGGGTAAAATTAAACGCGCGTTTAATTTTATTCGAAATAAAACACTACAACTGTTATTGGAAGCGAGGTGAGAACTTCTCACTCAATCGAAATTGTTTCGATTTAAATTTTAAATAGTAAGATTTAAAATTGCTTGATTGTGTTGATTGTATGCTTGGATGATAAATTATTATCTGTTGTATTGAAATAGACCATATACGCCGCATATTAAGCGAAGGTTATTATATTAAACACATATACCGCGATATTTCACTTTGAAGAGGAATTGGTATTACATATGTACTTGGAGTTGATTTTTCCGCATTATATAGCGGATGAGACCCTATTGCGCCGCATAATAGCGGATAATATTTTATATGAATCCATATACCGCGATATTCCTTCTTGAAACGGGATTGGTATTGTGCTAACATCTGTGGATGCAGGGAAACAGGTTGCAGGGATCCAGCTAGATTCCTCAACAGTATTGATTTATTTACAGATATTTGCGACATATTCTGTTGTCATATGATATATGATGTTTTGGATGCCGTGGTTGATTTATTGGTGCTGTTGCAGCATTGGGCCTATTTTGGAGTTTTAAATATGTTAAAGTAACGATTTCGAATTTAAAAGGATTTTCAAGTGATTTTTGAAAGTATACATTTTATTGAATTTTGGAATTGATTCATTTAAATAAATAAACGTTATAATTTTTATGTTATAAAAGTTCTGATTTTTGTGAAATATAACAAAAATGTGATTTTTTTTTTGAAATAAGTAGTTGATTAATTTGTAAAATGGTTTAAATTGGGATTTTTGAATTATTATAAACGGGTTATATAAAAGATTTATAAAATTGATATTTTATAAATTAAAATATTGGAATTATAAAACGAGTTTTTATAAGTGTTAAAATGAAGTATCAATGGATTTCATAAGTGAATGATATTTGTAGATTTATAAATTGTGAAGTTATAAAATGAATAGATTTTGTAAAATAAAAGATTTATAAGGAATTAACTTATAAATTGGATTTTGGCATTTAAATGATATATAAATAGAATTTGTTAATTAAGCGATTTTATAAGTTGTAGTTTTTATAAAATATATATGAATGTGAATTTATAAACGTTGTTTATAAATCTGAAACCATTTGAATTTGATAAGTAAATATGAAAGCTTATTAAAGGAGATATATCCACGATTTTGGACAGTGGATAATCCTTTAATTAAATGTGTACAAATGTTGAATTTGGTTAATGAAGTATATTCACGATTTTGGACAATGAATAATATATTAAAGAAATGTTTTAGGAAATGATCTTTTAAATAGAATTAAAACGATTTGAAGTTGTTTTAAAATGTGTTAAGGATCGAAACCATAGATTTCAACATTCATTGTTGAAATAGACGTTTTCGAGGAATAAGGAAAAGATGGACTATAACACTGTTGTTATCGTAAATGATTTTCGAAAGGAAATGTTTTTTGTATAGTATTGGGATTTATATATCTATCGTATTTTCAAATCCCTATGCTATTGATTTTGGGTTGTCGTAACGAGGTTTTTACGCAACATTCGTTTTGACCCAAATAAGTGTATTTAACGAAAATGTTTTCCTTAAAAGAATAATATATATACTTAATCGTGTTTCAAGTATATTGAATATTTTCCAAATGTTGAAAATAAAATCCTTTAATTAAATTTGTAGAAATGTTGAATTTGGTTAACGAAGTATATTCACGATTTTGGACAGTGAATAATATATTAAAGAAATATTTTAGGAAATGATCTTTTAAATAGAATTAAAACGATTTGAAGTTGTTTTAAAATGTGTTAAGGATCAAAACCATAGATTTCAACATTCATTGTTGAAATAGGCGTTTTCGAGGAATAAGGAAAAGATGGACTATAACACTGTTGTTATAGTAAATGATTTTTGAAAGGAATTTTTTTTGTATAGTATTGGGTTTTATATATCTATCGTATTTTCGAATCCCTATGCTATTGATTTTGGGTTGTCGTAACGATGGTTTTACGCAACATTCGTTTTGACCCAAATAAATGTATTTAAAGAAAACGTTTTCCTTAAAAGAATAATATATACTTAATCGTGTTTTAAGTATATTGAATATTTTCCAAATGTTGAAAATAAAATCCTTTAATTAAATGTGTAGAAATGTTGAATTTGGTTGACGAAGTATATTCACGATTTTGGACAGTGAATAATATATTAAAGAAATGTTTTAGGAAATGATCTTTTAAATAGAATTAAAACGATTTGAAGTTGTTTTAAAATATGTTAAGGATAGAAACCATAGATTTCAACATTCATTGTTGAAATAGACGTTTTCGAGGAATAAGGAAAAGATGGACTATAACACTGTTGTTATAGTAAATGATTTTCGAAAGGAAATGTTTTTTGTATAGTATTGGGATTTATAAATCTATCGTATTTTTGAATCCCTATGCTATTTATTTTGGGTTGTCGTAACGATGTTTTTACGCAACTTTCGTTTTGACCCAAATAAATGTGTTTAAAGAAAATGTTTTCCTTAACAGAATAATATATATACTTAATCGTGTTTTAAGTATATTGAATATTTTCTAAGTACTGAAAATAAATAGATTTGTGTGAATTACTTATTGTTAAATAAGTATTTGGAAATGTTTTCCAATGTAGAAATTGAAATGGTTTAGAGAATATATTTTTTTTAAAAACAAATTGAAGTGAATATTTGGCAAGTTATTTAATTTATGGAAGATTAATAAAAGGGCCCAGTGATTGTTATGGTGCTGAATATTTATGGGTTTGTTTTGATAGTTAAATAACTGACTATCAATATTTACCTTATTTGTTGTGATTTGCTTGAATTTGAATGCTACACTTATTTTAAAATAAGCGCTCCTTATTCGGTTTAGCCGGGAGAGGACCTTTGAGTCATAAATCCCATTCCGAATGCGATATGTCGTAATGGATAGAATTTGAAGACCGGTGTTGAAGACCGGATATTTTCGAAAACGGAAGGATTACCGCCGAATGACTCTGCATCGGCTGATCCCCGATATAGAGATTTTATCATCCTTTGTGATGGGAATTGCGGACGTGATTATTGAATATCCGGATTGCAAGGGCTTCTTTTGGAAGTGCTTCGGTTCTGTTCGATCCCGGAACGGACTTGTATGGATGTGTGTCTGACGTTACAATTTGAGATGTAAAGCTGGTTTCTATTAAATATATTTCTGTTGGTGGCGGAGAATTTATTCTTTAAGCTTAACACCCTTCTCTGAGACGTACGAGCTCAGAGGTTATGTAGTTGATGGTTACTAGTGATACATTTCCAATTTGGTAATGTGGCATACGAAGTGCTGCTGATCATTTGTTGATCAAAGCATACCTTTTGTGAAAAGCGTAGCTTTGTGGGCGAGACTTCGTCGGACCTCACACCTCGAAAATGGTCAAAACGGGAAGAATGCAGCAAGGTTATTTGAGGATCTCGCCCTCATAGGGTATGTTCATTTCCTTCTGGATAGAGGTGGTATTATGGTATGGAGCCCTGATATTTAACCTATGTGATTGCTGCAAATTTATTTCTTTGTGGTTGTTGGTGAATCCCGGGATTTAGGTCGGTTATGACCGAGGGATGGCATACTCGTGTCAGTTGTTACCCAGCTAGGGGTAACCCGGCCTTGTGTTGGCAGATATCCGGTTAGATTCTCGGGGCATCTTTCCAGAGGCGTACCGATGTGGCAATGGGAAGTTCCTTGGCCTGACCATTTATTAGAAAATCCAAAGAAACAATACGAGCCTTGTACGGTTTTAGTTGTAGAACCTGCCATTTACTTATGGTGGTCACCACTATTTAGATGGTAGGTATAGTAGGCATAGTTCGGAATGTCTGTGTTGGCTAAGATTTATATTATACTTTCGAAATGTTTTTCCACACTTTGCACTTATAGTAACAATATCAAAGAAATTTGCGTATCAAGCATGTTTGACTATTATAAGGAGAAATATCCTCCGATTCTACGTTTGCATTGTGTGTGTGTGTGCGGGAGGCCTTATGGTAGTTTCATTTTCCAAAAGCATTGCGGATCTATTTTAAAATATTTCTTTATTTGTTTTTTTTAAAGAATAACTGTTTTAAGTTCTCACACTAGTCCCATGACTGACTTGGAGTTTATTGTTCCCTTCCTAAACTCTGGGTGCCCATAAATATCCACACGGGCAGTCTAGAGTCAGGTTACCAGGTCATTCTGGAATTCAGGAGTTGCTGTGGAGATCAGGAGCAAGCTGGATGGCATGGCGTATCAACTAGTATATAGTATTTTTTTTCCGCTGTTTTTTGTTGTAAACTCCGATAATGTAATGTGATGTAATGTAATAACAGATATGATTCATTGTTTTAAAGATTATTCATTGATATATCATATGTTGTTCCGCTGCGAAATGTGAGATTCTGTTATTGTTTCTGTTTTCTTCTTCTTTCTTTCTTATTCTACCTCTTCTTCTTTAACCCTAACAATTCGGTTTTCCGGCCTTCGATTGCTCGGCAGTTGATACAGTGGACGTATTAATGTCGACTTTCGTACGTCGAGAAATCCCCGTCGTTACAATGTGGTATCAAAGCATTTGGTTAAGCGACAACCTTGGCTCTGTTGGGTGTTACTCATTAGAGATAGAGTCAGTAGTACTCTAGAATGAGTGTGAGTGTAATAATAGATATGAGTGCGTATTTGTTAGTGAATATAAAAATGTTTTATATTGTGTTTGCTTATCCGTTGAGCTGTTTATGAATTCTGGTCGGTGCGGGAAGTACAACTGTATCGATAGGGGTTTCTAACTCTTAAACGAGATAAACCGACATAGTATTATTTTAAATTGGGTAAATGAAATAATTTACCTTTATTATATTTTATATATGAAGGAAATAATTTTTTAGAAATTTTTAAAGTGTATATAAATTGATTGTTTGGTTGTTGAAAATGTAAGAATATATATATATATATATATATATAAGTTAATTAATAGAATAAATTATATAAGTAAATGAATTATTAAGTATGGAATTATAATTAATGTGATTTACAATTGTGAAATAATCTTATATATAAGAAGTGAAACTATATGAATATATTTATAAATATGAGTTGTAAATAAAAATGAATTTGAACTATGAATTGAAAATGTTGAATCCTGTTTATTTTGGAAATTATTTTCCAAAATTAAAAATTAAATAGTGAAATTAGATAAGAAAAAGACTTATAAATGTGATTTATGAATAAAAGTAATTTTTTTGAAAGAATATTAAGCACTAAATTCACTATTGTTGCTGGAAAATAATAAGGGTGATGACTGCAGCATCATTAGGATCATTTTCAAGTTTCTGTGTGATGGATTTGCTACCATAGTAAATTGAAAACTTAAGTTTAGTTGTGATAAACAAATTCGAAATCAAAATCCAAGTTTTAATTGTTGAATATAAGCAAAACAAGATATGAATTTGAATAAGTGATGAAATTTGACTTGGTAAAAGTTAAATAGAATTTACTTTAGAGTTGGAATCTGAATTGGATTTATAAGGGGAAATTTAAGTTAAGTTAAACAAATGATGTTCAAAATGGAATATAACTTAAGTGATATTGAATGAAGTTGATTTTGGTATCGAAGTATAAGAATAAAGTGAATCAAATGAATGTGGACTTGAGTTATATAAATAAAATTCAACCTTATTTGTTAAATGAATTAGCAATTGAATTAATGAATGAATTGAATGTAAATCAATCTAATGTAAATGAATTGATATAGAATAATGAATGTAAGTGTTAATTCATTAGAAGCTAATAAAGTAGAAAAAAAATTTGAATAAATCAATGTTAGTAAACTCCAATGTTAATGAATCAAATGTGAGTAAATGAAATACAAATTTATTGAATATTAATGAGAAGTGAATGTATATTGATTTGATGATTGGAATTGTTGTTGGATGATAGTTGCTTAATGGTTGGATTTGTTGCCTTTTGTTGCATTTGCTATATTGGCATATGTAGTAGTTGTAGTGATATATGTAGTATATTGATATTACTTTCATATATACATGTTCTCATTTGTTTGTTGAGTGTTCAGTGGGTGCAGATGACGCTTGCCTCGTATTTGGAGCTCGTTTTCATGCTATATTAGCCGTATATGCTCGTTAATAATATATAAGGTACATATCTCGGATTACATATCGTACTTTTACACCTTTTTTCCTGCGGGATGCCTCATTACTTTGATGAGATGTATATTTGTGATATATATATTGCCCTTTTTTTTGGATTGAGTCGCGCAAAGGAGGTTATGGCGAAATTTTCTGAAAATTTAAGGCGTTAGAATATTTTTGAGAAAATTGAAAATTTTTGGAAACTATAACTTTGATTTTGGAGTGAAAAGTTAAACGATATAGTTGGTTCTGAAAAGAATTAAGTATGATTTGAAAACTTAGTAAAGTTATTGTAAGAAGTTTAACTATTGGATTTTAGGAAAGTTAAAATGTTTAAATGAATTTGAAAGTTAATTTGAACAAATGGTTTTAAAGAATTAATGGATTCTGTAACTTTTTCTTACTTGGTAATTTCGAGGACGAAATTCTTTTAAGGGGGAAGTTTGTAACGACCCAGAATTTCTGTCATTTGAAATTCGTATATCTAATTGATTTTTAAATATTAACAAGTAAAATTTGTAAGTCGAATAAATATTATTTCGAATATAGTGATTTAATTGGATAATTAAATCGATAATTTAATATTTGAAATTACAGCAATAATTGGAAATTAGGTTTAATGTGATTAAAATTGATTTGTAAACTTGTATTTAATCATATTGGAGTTATAATGATGTTATAGAGCTTTTAAAATCGAATTAAAAGTTAAATTGTGAAAATTGAATATTTTAATATTTAATTGACGGGTAAAAATAGCCATTTTTCAAACAGTCTCGGATTTCGACGAAATAAGTTCTATCGGATCCATAATGTTATATTATTGTAAGATTTCAAATTTCGTGTCTCTCGGATTTACGGTTTGTCCAGGGCAAGCTAAAACGCACTGAAATCAGTTTAAGTGAATTTTTGATTTAAATAGTCGATTTGAAAACTTATCTTTCAAATATGATCGAATTGGCTCCCGATATATATTCCATTGCATTTGGAATGGGAGTAAAATATTTTAAACGCCAGCCGGCACGCTTCGTTTGGAGTTTGGAAAAACTTCGGGTGAATAGTGTCGCGTAAATTTCTATAAAAGGCCCCCTATTTTCATTATGTTCACAAACCCTAATTCATTCAAGCCCTAGCCGCCAGTAATATATTAATGGCCGAAATTTCATCTCCTTCCTTCCTCATTTTCTTCAAATCCACCAACCAATTCGCGAAACTTCCTAAATGAAAGTTGTAGACAATGACGAGATCGACATATCCAACGGTCGAGATCGGATTTCGAGCTGTAGATTGAGAGCTATAGCGCCGCGTTCATCACCGTTCGTGCACGTTTTTCTATGCGCAAAGGGGGCCGAGCTTCGAGTTGTTGCAGTGGAAGGTGGCTCTCATGATGGCCATTCGAATGGCAGAGCTCTATCGTCTTCACGTTGGCTGATGGGGTCGCGTCATCTAAGGTTTAAGTAGCGGCCGTGGGTTGATGTTCACGCGTGATTATCCTGGGCACGGTTTTGAGGAAGAATGAAAACAAGCGGCCTTGATCTGATGAAGGCAAATCTAACGGACAGAAAGGATTAAGGTTTAAAAATAAAAAAAAAAATTAGTAAAATTATTATATATTAAATCTTTCAAACTTTAAAACACTATAACTTTTTCATACGAGGTCCGTTTTGGGCGAAACGAATTACGCCGGGTTCGTAATGACAAATACTATGCGATGGAGCTGGATTGGAATCGATTGGAGCTAGTGAAATTTTTGGGTAAAATTAAACATGCGTTTAATTTTATTCAAAATAAAACACTGCAACTGTTATTGGAAGCGAGATGAGAATTTCTCACTCAATCGAAATTGTTTCGATTTAAATTTTAAATAGTTAGATTTAAAATTGCTTGATTATGTTGATTGTATGCTTGGATGATAAATTATTATCAGTTTTATTGAAATAGACCATATACGCCGCATATTAAGCGGAGGTTATTATATTAAACACATATACCACAATATTTCACTTTGAAGTGGAATTGGTATTATATATGTACTTGGAGTTGATTTTCCCGCATTATATAGCGGATGAGACCCTATTACGCCGCATAATAGCGGGTAATATTTTATATGAACCCATATACCGCGATATTCCGTCTTTAAACGGGATTGGTATTGTGCTAACATCTGTGGATGCAGGGAAACAGGTTGAAGGGATCCAACTGGATTCCTCAACAGTATTGATTTATTTACAGATATTTGCGATATATTATGTTCTCATATGATATATGATGTTTTGCATGCCGTGGTTGATTTATTGGTGTTGTTGCAGCATTGGACCTATTTTTGAAGTTTTAAAAATGTTAAAGTAACGATTTCGAATTTAAAAGGATTTTCAAGTGATTTTGAAAGTATACATTTTATTGAATTTTGAAATTGATTCATTTTAAATAAATAAACGTTATAATTTTTATGTTATAAGAATTATGATTTTTGTGAAATATAATCGAAATGTGATTTTTTTTGAAATAAGTAGTTGATTAATTTGTAAAATGGTTTAAATTGTGATTTTGAATTATTATAAACGGTTTATATAAAAGATTTATAAAATTGATATTTTATAAATTAAAATATTATAATTATAAAATGAGTTTTTATAAGTGTTAAAATGAAGTATCAATGGATTTCATAAGTGAATGAAATTTATAGATTTATAAATTGTTAAGTTATAAAATGAATAGATTTTGTAAAATAAAAGATTTATAAGGAATTAACTTATAAATTGGATTTTGGCATTTAAATGAGATATAAATAGAATTTGTTAATTAAGGGATTTTAAGTTGTAGTTTTTATAAAATATATATGAGTGTGAATTTATAAACGTTGTTTATAAATCTGAAACCAATTGAATTTGATAAGTAAATATGAAAGCTTATTAAAGGAGATATATCCACGATTTTGGACAGTGGATAATCCTTTAATTAAATGTGTAGAAATGTTGAATTTGGTTAACGAAGTATATTCACGATTTTGGATAGTGAATAATATATTAAAGAAATGTTTTAGGAAATGATCTTTTTAATAGAATTAAAACGATTTGAAGTTGTTTTAAAATGTGTTAAGGATCGAAACCATAGATTTCAACAATTGAAATAGGCGTTTTCGAGGAATAAGGAAAAGATGGACTATAACACTATTGTTATAGTAAATGATTTTCGAAAGGAAATGTTTTTGTATAGTATTGAGATTTATATATCTATCGTATTTTCGAATCCCTATGCTATTGATTTTGGGTTGTCGTAACGATGTTTTTACGCAACATTCGTTTTGACCCAAATAAATGTGTTTAAAGAAAATGTTTTCCTTAAAAGAATAATATATGTACTTAATCGTGTTTTAAGTATATTGAATATTTTCCAAATGTTGAAAATAAAATCTTTTAATTAAATGTGTAGAAATGTTGAATTTGGTTAACGAAGTATATTCACGATTTTAGACAGTGAATAATATATTAAAGAAATGTTTTAGGAAATGATCTTTTAAATAGAATTAAAATGATTTGAAGTTATTTTAAAATGTGTTAAGGATCGAAACCATAGATTTCAACATTCATTGCTGAAATATACGTTTTCGAGGAATAAGGAAAAGATGGACTATAACACTGTTGTTATAGTAAATGATTTTCGAAAGGAAATGTTTTTTGTATAGTATTGGGATTTATATATCTATCGTATTTTTGAATCCCTATGCTATTGATTTTGGGTTGTCGTAACGATGTTTTTACGCGACATTCATTTTGACCCAAATAAATGTGTTTAAAGAAAATGTTTTCCTTAACAGAATAATATATATACTTAATCGTGTTTTAAGTATATTGAATATTTTCTAAGTACTGAAAATAAATAGATTTGTGAATTACTTATTGTTAAATAAGTATTTGGAAATGTTTTCCAATGTAGAAATTGAAATGGTTTAGAGAATATATCTTTTTAAAAATAAATTGAAGTGTATATTTGGCAAGTTATTTAATTTATGGAAGATTAATAAAAGGGCCTAGTGATTGTTATGGTGCTGAATATTTATTGGTTTGTTTTGATAGTTAAATAACCAACTATCAATATTTACCGTTAAATGGGTATTTGTTGTGATTTTCTTGAATTTGAATGCTACACTTATTTTAAAATAAGCGTTCATTCTTCGGTTTAGCCGGGAGAGGACCTTTGAGTCATAAATCCCATTCCGAATAGCGATATGTCATAATGGATAGCATTTGAAGACCGGTGTTGAAGACCGGATATTTTCGAAAACGGAAGGATTACCGTCGAATGACTCTGCATCGGCTGATTCCCGATATAAAGATTTTATCACCCTTTGTGATGGGAATTCCGGACGTGATTAGTGAATATTCGGATTGCAAGGGCTTCTTTTGGAAGTGCCTTCGGTTCTGTTCGATCCCGAAACGGACTTGTATGGATGTGTGTCTGAAGTTACAATTTGAGATGTAAAGCTGGTTTCTGTCAAATATATTTCTTTTGGTGGCGAAGAATTTATTCTTTAAGTTTAACACCCTTCTCTGAGACGTACGAGCTTAGAGTTATATGTAGTTGATGGTTACTAGTGATACATTCCCTATTTGGTAATGTGGCATACAAAGTGCTGCTGATCATTTGTTGATCAAAGCATATATTTTGTGAAAAGCGTAGCTTTGTGGACGAGACTTAGTCGGACCTCACACCTCGAAAATGGTCAATACAGGAAGAATGCAGCAAGGTTATGCGGGGATCGTGCCCCCATAGGGTATGTTCATTTCCTTCTGGATAGAGGTGCTATTATGGTATGGACCCCTGATATTTAACCTATGTGGTTGCTGCAAATTTATTTATTTGTGGTTGTTGGTGAATCCTGTGATTTAGGTCGGCTACGACCGAGGGATGACATACTCGTGTTAGTTGTTACCCAGCTAGGGGTAACCCGGCCTTGTGTTGGCAGAGATCCGGTTAGGTTCTCGGGGCGTCTTTGCATAGGCGTACCTATGTGGCAATGCGAAGTTCCTTGGCCTGACCATTTATTGGAAAATCCAAAGAAACAATACGAGCCTTGTACGGTTTTCGTTGTAGAACCTGCCTTTTACTTATGGTGGTCACCACTGTTTAGATGGTAACTATAGTAGGCATAGTTCGGAATGTCTATGCTGGCTAAGATTTATATTATACTTTCGAAATGTTTTCCTACACTTTTCACTTTTAGTAATAATATCAAAGAAATTTGCGTATCAAGCATGTTTGACTATCATAAGGAGAAATCTCCTCCGATTCTGCGTTTGCATTGTGTGTGTGTGCAGGAGGCCTTATGGTAGTTTGATTTTATAAAAGCATTGCGGATCTATTTTAAAATATTTCTTTATTTGTTTTTTTAAAGAATAATTGTTTTAAGTTCTCACACCAGTCCCTTGACTGACTTGAAGTTTATTGTCCCCTTCCTAAACTCTGGATAACAACAAATTTCCACACGGGCAGTCTAAGTCTGGTTATCAGGTCATTCTAGAATTCAGGAGTTGCTGTGGAGATCAGGAGCAAGCTGGATGGCATGGCATATCATCTAGTATATTGTATTTCTTTTCCGCTGTTTTTTGTTGTAAACTCTGATAATGTAATGTGATGTGATGTAATAACTGATATGATTCGTTGTTTTAAAGATTATTCATTGATATACTATATGTTGTTCCGCTGCGAAATGTGAGATTCTGTTATTGTTTCTGTTTTCTTCTTCTTTCTTTCTTCTTCTACCTCTTCTTCTTTAACCCTAACAATTTGGTTTGTCGGCCTTCGATTGCTTGGCAGTTGATACAATGGACGTATTAATGTCGACTTTCGTACGTCGAGAGATCCCCGTCGTTACAACCGCCCACCTCGGAACATACTCCCATAATCAAAATCAAGGAGTGGCTACCAAATCAACCTCAAAGTCATAATATGGTATGGAAGAAATGTGCCCGATAGGAGGAGCGACCTCACTTGGCTTGGTATAGCTCCTGTTTTAACCAAATCAAGCTGACTCACAGGAGTCAGAGCAATGTAAATACCTCATGCATAATCGTTTTCCAAACCGTCCTACTTCATTCTGGAATCTCCACCATGTACACGGTTGTTAAAGTGGTTTTTGGTATTGGCAAAGAGTATGATAATGTCTGATCCCGGTCTCTTTAACAACCAAATGCTTATTTCACACCGGATCTTTTCCATTTCCAAAACCAATTCATATTTGATATCAAAATATCATATTCAATTCAAACATAATTCACTTTTGAAATCATATTACTTTAAAATCATATTCACTTCTGAAATCATATCACATTTGAAATCATAACACTTTCGAAACCATATTCATAGAATAGGTTAAACTCTCATTTCAAAATCATCATATTTACTCAAATATGTCATTTCACTAGAAAATATCATTTCAAATTCGAACTTTATTTATAACATCATTTAACCATATTTGCTTTTAAATCCAGGATTTAAATATAAACAATTCAAACTTGCATGGTCTGAAATTCAGGAAATAGTTTAGAT
This sequence comes from Allium cepa, assembly GCA_030765085.1. Lineage (NCBI taxonomy): Eukaryota > Viridiplantae > Streptophyta > Magnoliopsida > Asparagales > Amaryllidaceae > Allium > Allium cepa. The sequence continues at coordinate 393,553,021 of CM060938.1, read as the reverse complement.
AGTTATAAATAGTTTAAAAATAGTTTAAATAGTTAAAAATAGTTTAAATACTTTAAAATAGTTTTAATGGTTTAAAACAGATTAAAATAGTTTTAAATAGTTAAAAAAGTTTAAAGTACTTTAAAATAGTTTAAATTACTTTAAAATAGTTTAAAATACTTTAAGATAGTTTTAAATGGTTTTAATAGTTTAAAATAGATTAAAATGGTTTAAAAATACTTTAAATAGCTTAAAATAGATTCAATAATTTAAATGGTTTAAAATAATTAAATAGGTTTAATATAATTTAATATAAAATGGTTTGAAAATCTAAATAAATCTGAATTTAAAATAATATATCTCTAAAAAGTTTATATTAAAATAATTAATTTGAAATTAATATAAAATTTAAACCATTTCTTCCATTTAAAAAAATCTGGACCATATCCAGATTTCAAATCAACAAACTCAATTTTGTCTTTCAATTCAGATTCTCATTTAAAACCATTCAATCAATTTCGATTTCAGATCCATGTTCGAACTATAAATTTAAACTATTTCAAATTTAGTAGATTTCAAAGTATAAATATTCAAATATTTTAATAACTCATTTTTGATAAATTTCATTTATGCTTCAAATTCAAATTTGAAATTTGCATTTTAATTCTTTAAGCAATTCAGTAAATCAATTCCAATTTCAACATTTAGCGCTTGGATTTTTGAAAATAATTCAGTTTATATGAATCAAATTCTATTTCAAAATATCATTTAACAGCATTTAAAATTTAATGATTTAAAAATCATTAAATTTAACTAATCCGGTGTCCGTATATAATTTTCTACCCGATGGTCAAGTGATATCGATATATATCATTTTAACCTACAATAATATAAAATTTATGGGTATATATCATTTCAACCCGCAATCTCGAATTTAACTTCAAATCCATGAAATCGCTCGAGTCTATCATTTCAAACCACAACGATTTTTTCCTAATCTATCATATTGTTCGGGTATGTGTCATTTCAACCCATAGGGATATTCTAGCAATAAACTAAAGGAACTTGTAGTATTATAACAATATATAAATATAACATCCTGTCATCCAATATCAACAATTAACCATCCATTACAATCATCATTCAAACCAACCAATAAACGATAACAAGTGACTAATTATCAATAATAGGTATTAACTGGAAATTTAAAATTTAATATTAAATTAGTAGTGAATAAATTAAATAAAAGTCAGATTTAACTGGAATGACAATTTAAATATGCCAAACATCAACCAATCAATTTCTGATCGGGTTATAAATTCAATTAAACTAACATAAGATAATTTAGTAGTTGTGAGTGTGTTAAAACACTCATTTTTGATTTCAAATCGATTTAGAATCCAAAATAAGGCTCAAAATTCAACTGTCTTGGAATTTGCTCGAACCAGTTCATAATGTCCAAAATCTCGATACGATCACCGTGGAGAAAACCGTATGTGAATCCGACCTCATGCGTAAAAGTTATGCATATTAGAAATCATATGATTTATAATGTTATAAAATAAAATAATAATAAAAAGACAAAGAAAAGAAATGTACGTTACCACGACAGCTACCTCCTGCCCAACCCTAACGTAAGCACAAAGCGCTCGAACCCAGGTCGTTTGCTACCAACACGTTCACCCCCTATGGCGTCGCTGGGCAGACACGGCCACCAAACCTCGCCGTCGACCTATCTATGCCTACGCACCCCCCCGCGCTCGACCTCCAATCACCACGATCTTCAACGAAAACAGCAGCTGCCTCCTATTTCTTTGATCTAATCAAATTATCTTGCCAAATCTACCCATCATCCCGCCTAACGAACCATACAGATGTGTTCCACTCTCCACAACCCTTTACCCATGAATCGATGATCCATCGTCGATCATCAACCACCAAACGGAGGGCCGTGAATGTTTTGGCCAATTTCATACAAGACAAAATCTGATTGCAAAAACGAATAGCAGATTTGAGTTGCCCTCGTCGAAAGCTTCGAATCGGTATATAATATGATAGGGTTTTGAGAAGTTTGATTTTCGATTTGAATTTGAAATTAGATTAAGGGTTTGTATTTGAACTTTGTTTCTGCCATTGAAGAAGGAACAGACTGAAGTTGATATACGTATAAAAATAAGAAATGAGAAACAACTAGGGTTTATAACAGCCTATACATAGGCAGAGTTGAAATAGAAAGAATGAACCAGATCGATTTTGATTTAAACGATAACAACGACCCGTGAAGCCTGTTTCGTTCCCGAAACAAAAATGGGTCATCCAATATATCAAAATAGTTGTTTTCGATATTTTTAAACTCAATGGACGTTGTTTCAAGTCCTAATTTCATTGTATGAAGAAGTTAGCTTTTAGAATCAGCTCAACTCAAAATTGATTTCTACGAGTTTCGAGCCCGCACGATCAAACGAGAAGTCTGATCGCTACAAAACTTGAAATCCTATAATAATTTACTGTTGCAGATCCGATGAAACTAGTTTCGTCGAAATCCGAGACAATGGCGAAAATGGTTATTTTCACGTTAATTAAATAAATTATTGTTAAATTAATTAAATCACTTTTCAAATTCAAATTTAATAACTAACAATTTTAATCATTTTGGATTACCTAATAGTTTAAAATCTTTTAAAACAAATTTCCATGTCAAATTCAATTATTAATATTGCGCTAATTATAGCATTCCAATTTCATTTGGATTAAATTCATTTATTTGATTTTTCATCTTATTATTCAATCCATTATTACTTCATGGATATAATTAACATTAGTTTATATCTTCTTACATTAATATTCTACAATTATCATCTTAATTCATTTTAACGCAATATTTAATCAATTTATTGCAATTGGTTTACAATTAAGTGCCAACTGATTAAATAATGCAATGATAATTAAACCATTGTTACCACCTACAATTTCAAACACAATTATATTTTCATTTAACAAACAAAACTAATAAATTCACATACTGATTAATTATTCTTTATTAATCAATTTCAATTAATTACGTTAAACTTTACCATTTATATATAATACTTGGTTTATTTACTTTTTACACTTTATAACCAATTATAACTTTCCAAGCATTCCAATTTATTGGAATTACAATAAAATAGTTATCCATTACCTTAAATTAACAATACTATCGTTACATTTTAGTTATTTTTCTTATTAATAGATCCTAAATTTTTATTTCTTCCAATATTAACACCAACATCTTATTTAAATTAAATATTTTTAATTATCGAAAATTTCAGGTCGTTACAGGAATGATTTATAAAACTTCCAAACCATTATTTAAAACACTTAATTATTCTTTTTATAAACCATTTATAAAAGATATGAAAAAATGGTTATGTTTAAAATCATATTTCATATGTTATTTGAAACTGTTGCGAAAAGTGTTCCAAAAAGCTATATTGATCAAAATGACTTTTCTATCTTTTGAAAATTTATTTATATAACTCAAATTTTCTTTAAAACATTTTAAAAGATTTATAAAATTTATTTTATATTTTTAAACACTTAAAAATATTCATTTTAAATCAATTTCAAATTCATATTTTAAAATGGAAACCGTGATTTTTTTTTGAAAACTTGTTTTGGACTTATTTAAAATTTTACAAGATGAAATCTTGATTTTCTTTCTTTATTTAAAATTATGGATACAATAGTACGAAAAGTTCTTTATCTTATATAATTCAAAGCTATATTTCATTCTCTACACTTATTTGAATTCTACGGCAAGACATCTCAAACTACCGTTATGGGACGTGCTTAGTTTTGACTTGTTTTTCAATTTTATTTCAAAAATCATGGAAACACTTTTAAATGATTATAAAACATTTCTAACATTTAAATAAATATTTACCATATTAAATCTTATATTCACTTTAACTTATAATATTATATTATTATAATATTCATTTCAAAACTTTTTAGATGTTTAATACCAATAAGAGGCTAAACAACTCCATATACATCTTTATATATTTAATTCTCATTTAATTAACTATGGTTAATTACTAACCATTGCTCTTATTATTTATTAAACCAAATAATCATCCATATTAACATCCATATATTCAAACAAGTAAACCACCAAGTAATCACACATTTAATCATCCAAAACACACACACATACACGCACAAGAAAATAGCAAAGGAAAGAAGTTGCAAGAAAATTTAGTCTTAGGGACAACAAGTTTGTATTTATTCAAAAGGATACTTTATAACATGAATAAAAAATGATAGTTGTAACTATCATTTTGTGATTTACACTAAAATTTGTTCTTCATCCTAAAAAGCGAACTTCTTGTCCCTGAAACTAAATTTTTTTCCCAACGTTTTCCCTAAACCTAAAAACCACACACACACACGGATGTGTGTGTGTGTGTGTGTATAATATTTTCATATCATTAAACTTGGAATTATTTAGAGATTATTAGCAAATTTAAATGTAAGTACTCACCTTTATCTCTAACTAATTCTTCCTACAAACATTCTTATCCATCAACACTTCACTAAACTTTTGTCAACTTCAACTAATCATGATGTACTCCATTCCTCTTTCCCAAGCTCCAGAAAATCCGACCGAGCTTCCGTAGTACATTAAACTTCCTCTTATTTTCTTGGAACAAATTTGGCGGCACTTTTCTCCAATATTTTCTCTCCGGAGCTTCCCGAACTCCTTGCTTAGGGCCATAGGCCACCACCATCCTCTAGTTCATACCTAAAGCCTCTACCTCCTTGCTTTCTTACAGTAATACCCTCCTCTATCAATCATTGCTAACAGCCCAAGGGGATATTTCCTCATACTCCATTATTTTTCTACTTTTAGAGGCTAAAACATCTTTTTTAGATGATATAAGAATTTTGGTAAAGTTTGATGGAGATTGGAGTTGGTTCAATATGATTTCAAGAAAGTTAGTAAAGAAAGAGAAGAGAAGAAGCCATTAAAACTCTAAGGAAGAAGAAGAAAGTTAAGAAATGTATGAAAGGGAGTGTGAGGAAATGAAAGCATCAGGGTCCATATTTATAGATTTAGAATCCTTAACCCTTAAGCTTTGTCAAATGATATAAATACCATCCCTTAACCTTTAAGTAAACATTCTTTTTCAACACTTACCATCATCACATCACTTCATTACTTTATATCATATTTACTTAATACCTAAGGTATGAACCTAGTTGAAAAATGGACTAAGGTGGAGATTTGGCTTGATTTGCTTTTGTTTTGATGTGATTTGATATGATTTGTGCTGGATTTGGTGAAAATATCTTCTTTGAGTACATTTCTTTACTTAATTAAACACTTAGATTAATTAATCCTTAGTTAATATAAGTGAGTGTTTATTTTTTTAATATATTCATATAATAACTATTTAAGTTGAAAATATACACAACTTATGTTGAGCAAAACGTTTATTTTCGACAAAATATTTTCCGGTCACATTATTAGTTTTTTATAAAACTATTCATTTATGTAAAAAAAAACTTGAAAATAATCTTTTTATCGTCTTTAAAAAATTAAAACAAGTTCATTTTAGTTATAAAACCATGTTTAATAATATTAAAATCCAATATAAAAATACGACGTCGATTTGTCAAAATGCGATGAAGTTTGTACACTTTTATAAAAAAAGTATATATTTTTATAAAACCATTATAAATCAAACTTCTATTATCATATCATTGTATAACCGTTAAAAAGAGTTATTTACCATTTACAACAATTATTCGAATGTTTATCAAATTTTATCAAAAACAGGTTTTGTAAATTTTAAGACGAAAATCCAAACTCTCTTATTTTTTTTAAACCAATTCTAAAAATAAGTTCACCATTCTTATTTATCACATAAAACATGATTATTTAAGTTTTAAAATTCTATATTTGAATATTTAAAGTTACTTAAATATTCCATTTAAAAGTGATAATTTTACGGGTCGTTACAGTAGTAGACAGTTGACTCAATGGATGTTATCACTCTAGTGCAAGCACCAGAGCATAACAAGGTCATGAGGTTCTCTTCTTTGATGATATTAGGCATAACAGAGAGACACCATTTATGGATTTGAAAAAAAAGGCCGTAGGGAATTTATATTTAGAGGAGTGGGCGATTTGAGATTTAGGTTTGCTTGTTTCAGTGAAGAAGGGGAAAATAAATTTATGCAGTGAACAAAAATTATGGAGGAAAGTTAGGTAGGCTTAATTTCATTAGAGAGTAGACCCGAGGCATAGCATAATGTTACACTGTGTTTTGTTTTTATAGTTTACGTAAGGATTACGACATCCATTAGCTCGCAATGTTGTTGTCCATTGCGGTTAAAAACAACTTTTCGAGGATTATAAATGGATGTGATTATTGATTATTAAAAAATTTCTATTTTGCAAATAAATGAGTAGAATCAAATCAATTGATAACAAAGTTATTGTAAATAAATAGGAAAGGACATTACAAACAATATAATAGACAAAATAAAGGATTAAAATGATGTAGATAAGCTAATTGAAGTAAGGAACGAATAGTTAAGATATAGTGTAAAGTCAATTAAAACACCATTAATACAAATATGTAATAAATCAGAGGTCTAAAAATAAAATTCGATGTCTGAGAATAACTCAAGTCAACTAAAAATATTATAATAGTAAATAGTGTTATCCGGCATTTTGGTCTGGCAGTATTCAAATAGACTAGACAAGTAAGACTAGATGATCATTGAGGAAGTCGGCACGGAGAGATGATTTATTAGTCATAAAGATCAAGTACAAGCAATGATATAAAGCGACAATCAACCGAAACAGTAAGGACTCGTAATTTTTAACGATTTTTATAAATAATTAACTAAAATTTTGCTTGAAATTAAATAATAAAATTTAGCAATAAAAATTTAATATTTGAAATATGTCTATTTAAGCATAGCAAATGGTAAATTTAGTTTGAAAAATATAAAAATTAGTTCAGTTGTGTAATTTTCTATTTCAATTTAAATCAGTTAATTTGAGGAAAATAAAATGTTTTCGAAACTTGAATATTATTATATAATAAAAATATAAATCATTTTCAGAGTGAGACGTCATATTTCATTTCTCAAATTTGGACTTCTCTAACTCCATTTATATTATTTTCGACGGTTTAGCAGCATTTTGGCAGCGAAATATCAACTTTTGATGGAATGATTGTATCGTTGATATCTGTATATTATTTTGTTCATCTTGTCTTCCTGATCTCCATAGTATATTCAGTTGTGCATTTTGGCGTCTGATGCACAGTGAAATCGACAAAATGATTTATCGTATCGGTTCTGTATTTGAGCCTTTTGGGTCCTTATGTTTATTTAATTATCCTCCGTGAGAAATCTAACGGGCATAACTTTTAATATTCTCAAAAATTAATCCTTGACCTTCACTGTTCCTTATATTCAATATAATTTCTGGTTCATTTTTATTCTTCGTTCCATTTTTCAATATGTTCTCTCTTCTTCTCTTTTCGTCATGAACAAAAATATTATTATATACAATTTCTATATATAATCCTGTTCCTGTTCCTGTTCCTGCTCTTCGTGCCATCAGAAAATTTTCCCTCCTTCTTTTGCCCCTGCTTCCCATCTACAAGCGCTCCGACCAACGTCTCCAATTCCCTGACCATCTCCGGCTGCTAGCTAGTTCACTTTCCTCTCCGATTCCCATGCTTACCCACCTCTACGTGAGCAAGCGGCTCTCGAACCCTAGTTCTAGCCTCGCCGTGACAACCGCTTAACAGCAGCTCACTACCCTCCCGGTTTGCCTTCCATTACCAAACCACTTGGCCATCGATATACACCACAACCGCACCTAATTTTCCCTCTAGCCTTCTTCCACCCCCTGTTCTCCAACCTCGCCCACCATGTTGAAAGCCAGCCGCATCCTTGCTAACGAGACTGCACAAACCCCAAACACCTTTCTCCGGCCTCCATCTCATAACCAGCAAGTGCATCCCGCCTTTATCCTAACTACCGAGATTCGCCACCATTTCTCCCTTGCTTCGAGCACTCATCCCTCCGCCTCAGTCGAAGTCCAATCAGCCCTGCAACCTCCTATAGCCATGCTCGTTAGTAGCCACAACCTAGCTTGCATATATTTTATTAGATATGTATAATCTACATATATGTTTAGTCTACATGCATATACATTTAACCAGTATACATTTTTTTTTGTTCTATGATCTGCATATATGTATGCATATATATATTTACCTGCATATGTATATTTTGTTGTATATTTATACAGTGGTCTGCATATATACTTATTTAAATGGCCTGCATATATATATATATATATATATATATATATATATATGTTTGTGTATATATATAACATGCATGTATATTTATCTGATGCTTACCATGCATATCAACTCATACGTTTTGTTAGAAACATGTTCTAATTCAAGTTATATATATATATATATTGATTAAAGAAATTGTTTAAATTTATGTTAATATTTTAAAGTATTTTATTTAAAAAATTAAATTAATATTTTAAAATGGGTTCGTAATAATATATTAATATTGATTTAGAATTCTTTCCATATTAATTTGTTTTCCGTTGTCTAATCTGTCGCAACGGTTTTGTGACGACCCAGAATTATGAATGTTTGAAATTGAAATATTTAATTGATTTTAAATATTGGAAGTTATTTTAAACTTGAAGTTCAATTATAACTATGAATTTGACAATTAAATTGTTGAAATTTAATTTATTGAAGTTGGATAAAATATTGAATCTTCAGTTGTAAGCCTGTTAAAAATAATTGGTGGCTTACAAAATTTGTATTGAGAATACTAAAGATAATGGAAGCTTCAGAATTGGATTTGGAAATGTTTTATTCAATTTTGAATTTATAATCCTTTAAATCGATATTTAAAAAATAGCCTTCCGAGGCACAGTCTCGGCATTCGACGAAATCAGTTCCGTTGGATCCATAATAGTGTATTATTATCGGATTTCAATTTTCATAGCATTTGGGGTGATCGCTCGGCCATACGATAAGCAAACGCGTTGAAAATTATATCGAAATTGATTTAATAGCTGGTCCAAAAAAGCCATCTTCTCCATACAATCGAATTTGGACTCGGAACTTTTTCCATTACGTTCAGGAATAGGGGTTTAACATTATAAATGCCTAGCGCACGCCTCGATAGGATGTCGAGATTTTGAATTGCGAAATCGAGAAAAATCGAGACGATTTAAATTTGAATTTAAATTAAAAAATATTAATATTCTTATAAAACTGATAAATTTTTACACGTTGCATATCTCTTCGAACATTTGGCAAAATGGTAGACACGCGTTTCAAAATAAAAAAGACAATGGAGAGCTTCAAATTTGAAATGGCCGAACGAACCAAATCATGAAAATTTTTCCGCAGAATCAAGCAAACCAAAATTGAAAAAAAATGAGATCACAAAACAATTCCAAATTAACCTAAATCAAATTTGTTTAAAGGGGATCTCGATCGCTTTTATTTGAATTAAAGGTGGAGGCGACTGAGTCGCCTTCACATAAGGTAGTGTCGCGAAGGCGCGACGACGAAGGCGGCTGTGGTTTGGGAAGTCTGCGTGCGAATAGAAGGAGGATCTTGGCAAAGGTAGGCGCGAAGGTAGGTGCGAACGATGCAGCCATTTGTCAATGCACAGGAAGGATTCTCGACTCGGATTAAACTCGAGGGATAGTTGAGTAACGTCGCAATGTCAAGCTCGGAACAGCGTTGGCGATCGCGGTGTTCATCGCGATTCTGGTGGCAAACTCCTGGGTGCGAGCGTGAATCAGGGAGGGTCTGAGGGCGGCATCTCGATGCGTTCGAGGTCATGCACATGAGGGCTCGAAGTCGTGTTCTTGGAAGATCGCAGTAAGGAATTTTTTTCTTTACTATTTTTATTTGTTTATTTTAGTTTATTTAGTAAATTATATACATGTATACATATTTGAAATAACAAAAAAATTACAGATAGAATTTTAGATTACAGTTGATACAAAAACAATTTTTATTTAATTTAATGCCTGTGTATATAGTAGAAAAGGACATAGAAATTATACATGCTAATAGATTTGACAATTACTGAAGTTAATATTTTAAAAATGGAATTTTTAAAAAATGTCTTGACTTAGGAAATTTTAAAACACTAAAAGTTTATATAAAGTTTGATTTTGAAATCTACAAACTTCTATAATTATAAATGCCGTTTCAAGATGAAAAATAAAATAAATATAAATATTTTAGTTTACTAAAAAATAATCTATTAAAGGGAATCACAGTTTAAGTCAAACTATCGGTTTAAAAAATTAAATCATTAGTTAAATAAAGTTTTTAAAATGGTAGTTAATTGTTCGACCGATTTGAATATTAATAAATCATATAATTTGTTTATACAAGGTTTAAAAATCGTGAAAACAAGCTGGATTGGAAGTGGGTCGCAAATAAAAAGCAAAGGTGAGATCTTCTCACTCAATCAGATTTTCCGATTTAATTTTAAATCGTTAAATTTAAAATTGTTGATTGTGTGCTTGGATGATAAATTATTATCAGTTGTATTGGATTAGACCCTATGCGCCGCATAATAGCGGATGATATTATATAAACTCATATACAGCGATATTCCACCTCGAAGTGGAACTGGTATTACATATATACTTGGAGTGATTGATTTCCCGCATTATATAGCAGATGATACCCTATGCGCCGCATAATAGCGGATGATTTTATATAATCCCATATACCGCGATATTCCACCTCGAAGTGGAATTGGTATTCAATTGTTGTGCTAATGTCTGTGGATGCAGGGAAACAGGTTGGAGGGATCCAACTGGATTCCTTAAATATTTAAATTTGTTTCAATATTGTGTGTTGATTATTTATAATCTGTGTGTGATTATATTTGTGATTGAAATTGTTGAAGGCTATAGTTTAGCCGAATATATTTCTGGTATTGTAGGGTACCAGAAATAAATAAAATTGGATTTTTGAAATTCAAGTAGAAAGTTTATAGTAAAATTTATTTTTGAGAACTGGATAAATTTAAAAGAAGGAATTTTAAAAGGATAAAGTTTTATTTTTGAATCCTATCGAATAAATTCCAAAATATGGGAAAGGATTTTAATAAATGGATTTCAAGTAATATTATTCAAAAAAATTGAAGAATTTATTTTAAAATGCAGATTTTAAATAGTTTGGAAGAGATAAAGGAATTTATTTTAAAAGAGAATAAATTTAGAAATAAATTCGAAAATTGATTTGGTGTTTGAAAATAAATCTTTGGAAATCAATATGAAAATTGATTTGGTGTTTGAATGAAAATCGGTTTGGTGTTTGAAATAAATTTAGAAATCAATTTGGAATTTGATTCGGTGTTTGAAAATAAATTGGAAATCAATATGGAATTTGATTTGGTGTTTAGAAATGATTTTTGAAATCAATTTGAAAATCGTATATCGATGGATATTTGGAAAATTTAAATCCACAATGGGAATTTATAAAGGAAAGGGAATTTCATTTTAAAAATAAATGTTGGTTTATTTTTAAAAGTGTGGAAAGAAATTTACAGATTTGGAATGTAAATTAAAATAAATCAAAATGATTTATTAATTGATTTAAATGAACCATTTTAAAATGAAAAGTGTATTTTCTTTGGAAAACCGAGAATATTTGCAAAGTAGTTTTTTTAAAATATAAATTAAAAGTTCTAGAGAATATTTTGGAGAAATTATTTTCTTAAGTTATTTTGAAAATCTTTAAAGTAGAAGTGATTATTTAAAGATTAAATAATATTTGTTTTAGAAAATGGTTATTTAAATAGTTATACCCTATCTACTAATTTTATTTAAAAATTAGTTTGGACTTGAAGTTTTATATGAGATATTGGTATAATGTTTTAATAGCTATATTTAAATAAGTGTTTAAAAATAGTTTTTATTTTAAATGTTTCCAATTATATATTTTTAGATAAGTGATTTAAATTATTTTAAAGTATTTGAACTCGACGGACAGTGGAAATGAATAAATACTTGGAAATATATTCCGCGTAAGGAAAATGATTTGAAATTTGTATTCAAACGATTGAAATGTGGAAATTGATTTGAAATTTGTTTCAAAAGGTTGAAATGTGAAATATATCTTGCAAAGATAATTTGAAAATAAATAATTGGGGGAAAATTATTTAAAAAATATGGTGATTGTTGTGAATATTTATTGATAGTTAAATAGCCGATTATCAATATTGGCCTTTAAATAGCATTTGAATTTCGATGCGACCATGGGTCGGATTCCAAATGGATATTCGAAAACCACATCGAATCTTTGTGATGGATCTTTTGTTTAAAAGATCAAAGTGGAAATTTATTGTGATTTGCTTAAAATCTAAATGTAACATTTATTTTAAAAATAAGCGCTCGTTATTCGGATTAGCAGGGAGAGGACTTTGTGTCATAAAACCCATTCCGAATAATGATACGACGAAATGGGATTGCATTTGAAGATGGTGTTGAAGACCGGGTATTTTCGAAGGCGAAAGGATTACCTATCGAATGTCTCTACATCGGGTTGCACCGGTATAGGGATTTTATCACCCTTTTTGATGGGGATTCCGGACGTGATTAGTGAATATCCGGATTGCAAGGGGTTCTTTGAAGTGCCTTCAGTTCCGTTCGATCCCGGAACGGACTTGTATGGATGTGTGTCCGACGTTACACTTTGAGATGTAAAGCTGGTTTCTATCAAATACATTTCTGTTGGTGGCGGAGAATTTATTCTCTTAGCTTAACACCCTTCTCTGAGATGTACGAGCTCAGAGGTTATGTAGTTGATGATTACTAGTGATACATTCCCAATTTGGTAATGTGGCATACAAAGTGCTGCTGATCATTTGTTGATCGAAGCATAGCTTTATGAAAAGCGTTGCTTTGTGGAACGAGACCTCGTCGGACCTCACAACCTGGAATGGTCAAAACAGGAAGGATGCGGCAAGGTTATTTGAGGGTAGCGCCCCCTGAGGGTATGTCCATTTCCTTCTGGAAAAGGGTTGTACCATGGTATGGAGCCCAAATAATTAACCTATGTGATTGCAGCAAATTTATTACTTTGTGGTTGAGGATCCTCGGATAAAGGTCGCTAGCGACCGGGGGATGGCATACTCGTGTAGTAGTTACCTAGTTACAGAAGTAACCCGACCTTGTGTTGGCAGAGAGCTGGTTAAGTTCTCGGGGCATTCCTCCAGAGGCATACCCATATGGCCTAGGAAGTTCCTTAGCCTGACCATTTGTTGGAAATCCGTAGAAACAATACGAGCCCTTTACGATTGCAATTGTATAACCTGCCTCCTTAGGAGGTAACTATAGCAGGCATAATATAATGGTACTTATGCTGGCTAAGATTTATATTATACCTTCCAAATGTTTTCCACACTATGCACTAATAATAATATTAAAGAGATTTTGTGTATCAAGCATGTTTGACTATCATAAGGAGAAATCTCCTCCAATTCTGCGCTTGCATTGTGTGTGTGCGGGGAGGCCTTATGGTGGTTTCATTTTCCAAAAGCATAGCGGATTTCTTTTTATTTTGTTTGTGAAAATAACCGTTTTTAAGATCTCACACCAGTCCCATGACTGACCTGGAGTTTTTTGTTCCCTTTCAAAACTCTGGGTGCCCATAATTTTCCACACGGGCAGCCTAGAGTCAGGTTATCAGTGTTTTGGAGCAAAGTCGGAAAAATATGCCGTGGAGGTCTGGAGGCAAGCTGGATTGCGAGGCATATCACTAGTATATAATATTTCCTTTCCGCGGTTGTGTTGTTGTAAACTCTGATGATGTGATGTATAAACTGAGATAGTTCTTTATTTTAAAGACTATTCATTTATCTATTATATTTGTTCTGCTGCGAAATGTGAGATTCTGTTATTGTTTCTGTTTCTTCTTCTATCTACTTCTTCTTTAACCCTAACGGTTTGATTTTTTGGCATTCGATTGTGCGGCATTTGATATAGTGGACGTATTGATGTTGATCTTCGAATGTCAGAAAATTGGGTCGTTAAAGGTTTTCTAGCGTACCGCTGTACAAATCCGCACTAAAGCAGCAGTTTTCTAGCTCTGTCAATTTTTTGTGCTGATCCGTGTCCGTTTCCATCTTGTTTACATGTTTCTTTAGCCTCGAAAGGTGAGATATCACTCACGATTAACATTCTTATATATAGTAAATTTAATTCACATTGAAATGACAATTGAAATATGCTGTTAAATTTGAATTGTTAAATTATTTAGTTGTTAAATTTGATATGCCAATTGTTCATCTATGACATATGACACAATGACCTGTTAATTGTATATTTAAATTGTTAATTGTGATATATGCTCATCATTGATAAATTATATTATTTTATTTTATTATTCTCACTCTACAAGTTCCCTGTTAGTTTAAAAATTCCCTGTGGGTTGAAATGATTCATACCCAAACAATTTTGTAAATTATGGAAAATCGATATGGGTTGAAATGATAAACCTAAGCGATTTTCGTTAATTTTAAGTTTTGGAATTGCGGGTTGAAATGATGTCTATACCTATAAAATTTTATACTTAAATTGCGGATTAAAATGATAAATATCCATATCACTTGACCGTAGGATAGAAAATTATATACGGACACCATTGGTCTATATTTTGAAAATGATTTCCAAATTTTGAAAGGAAATATATGGGTTTTAACGAAAATATAATATATAAATGTTATTTTATATATGTATAAACTTTAGACTTTAAAATAATATGTTTTGTAAATTTTAATTTATAAGTTAGTTTTGGAAAATTTAAATTTTAAGATTGTACTTATAATTTTATAAAATAAGATTTAATATAAAATAAATTAAATAATAAGATTTAATTTAATAAAATTTGATTTAATTAGTATATAATATGTTTAAGCATTTATTTAATTTATATTAATGGTTTAAAAATAATTTTTTATAACTAAAATAATAGAGGTCGGGAAGATAAATTAGTGTTGATTTGGAATTTAAATTGGTTAATAATTGAATTTAAATAAGAATTTGTTTAAACTTATTGATTTTGACATTTTTAAAGGTATGATTTATAACTTGATTTGATAAAAAGTGATTAAATGAATACTCTCAACTTTAAATAAAATTAAGACTGAATATTTAATATTGATTCAAATTTATAAATTGAGATTTTATTTAATTATTATTAAAATGTTTAGGTGAATATTTTTCAATTTGAATAAAATTAAAGTTAAATGTTGAAATATGAATGAAACTTATATTGTAAATATTAGAATATTATAAACGTTGAATCTTATTATAATTGAAGTGATCATTCAAACAGGAATTTGAAATCGCTATAGATTTATATGGTTTATTGAGAATATGAATCGAATCTTTGACCTTTTAAATTGAAATTGTTGAACTGGAATTCATTTAAATTGAATTTTGAAATTTAAGTTGATTTGAATCAATTTGTGAAATTGGAGGAAATTAATTTTATTATAAAAGTATTTTCAATATATATAAAAACAATTTTTAATGTATGAACTATTTAAATCTATAACCTATTTTTAAATATAAACTATTTTTAATTTATAAGTATTTAAAGATATATGGATATAATTGTTTTCAATGTTTAAACTATGTAAGTTGGAACTGTTATGATTTAGATTTAATGGATTTAAGTACTAATATTTTGATATGATGGTTTAAACTATTTGTGAATATGATTTCAAAAATGATATGATTTTGGAAGTGAATATGATTTTGGAAGCGATATGTTTTTGAAAAGAATGTGTTATTTTGATATGAGGTATGGATTGTTTAAAATGAATATAAAAGCGATTTTATAAAATGACCACGGTGTGAAATAAGCATTTGGTTGTTTAAGAGACCGGGATCGGATATTGCTCTCTGCCAATACCGACAACTACTTTAACAACTGTGTACGTGGTGGAGATTCTAGAACGAAGTAGGATGGTTTGGTGTATGATTCATTATGAGGTATTTACATAACCCTGACTTCCATGAGTCAGCTTAGATGTGACTAAAACAGGAGCCATGCCGGGCCTGGTGCGGTCATTCCTTCGACCAGAAACATTTCTTCAATACCATTCTATTACTTCGTGATTTTATTGGGTGCACCTTTGATTTATGAATGTGTCTCGAGGTGGGCGGTAGTAGCTGCTATGCGTTACCACCAGTTCGGGTCCATAAATGGTATATCTACCCTGGCATTGCCTCACGTGCCGTGTTCACATGGCCTATCACACCTTCTACGAGTTTTTTTGTACTGTACCTATAGGGTGTCCTCTGGGTAAACCACCGGTTTGGCAGAGCTTACGGTATTGTATAGACTACGGGAATATATAAAATGTGTTAAGGGGGATATGGGTAACGCCTTAACGCTATTTTAATAGTTTACTATAGGCATTATTTACATACCATATATTACTATATAGTAGACAGTTCCACGGATCCTTGAAGGATGGAAATCCCAAACATCCTTTTAAGTTATTTTGTATTTCAGTTGACATTTAACTTGAGTTAAATTTACTGATATAAGAATGTTAATCTTGTCTTGAGTGTTTTTTGTTTTTCTTTATGCTCGGTTCAGACTAAGTGTCACAGCATTTGACTCACCTTTGGAGCGGGAGCTTTGCTTGGATATCCATCTCTATCAGATCAGCTTTCAGTTATTTCCATTTATTCTGCTCAGTCTTGTCAATGACTTTTGTTTTTGAGACTACTCTGTATTTGAGATACCTGTTGTATTTTACTTTAAACTCTGATATTTCTATAGTAGCTTCATGAACTACTATTTATCTATTCCGCTGCATATTGTTATTTTACTCTACGTCCGTGATTCTGTGATTGATTTATTTACTATATATGTTAAGTTTTGCCAAATATAAATGAAGAATTTGTTGTTTTGAGAAATTCAAGTCTGACATGAATGGATAATTGTCGATTTGAGCGGGGCGAAATACCAGGTCATTATAGTTGGTATCAGGGCTTAGGTTTAGGCAAGACTTAGCATATGGAGTAAAAGCTCATTAGAGATAGGGTAGTAATGCCCTGGAATGAGTAAAAACTAATTACAGAATCATCTTCGTTCAAGCTTGAAATTATTTGTTAAGATCCTCTTTGATTTGAATTTCTTTTGAGTTTTTGTAACGCTTCCTTTGTTCTGAAATTCATTCTTGTCTTTTCCTATTCGTGTTCTTCAGAGACTAGAGCATCCTATAGCTCTATAGTGTGATTAATTCCATCGGCAGCCCCGCCAACCTCAGTATGATTTGTAAAAGGGTTAAACTCCTTTACAACAGGTGTCGATTCATTGGAGACTTCTACGTCCTCGGTTTTGATGTTGTTTTTTCATGTAAAGACCAAACCGTTTCTCTAGTAGACGACACAAATAATTCACTTATGATCCAATATCAAATGACTCAGGATTTTACAAGCAGCTTACTTTTCGCCTGATTTTCAGCCTGGAAATCCAGACTCCACCCGATAGTCAGGGATTATCTTGATGTTTGGTGAAGTCATTTCTCTTCCTTCTAAGCGGGAATTTGAATTCCGCATCGATCTTATTCCTGGATATCGACCTATTGTCCTACCTCCTGGACGAATGGTTTTCATGAATAGTTAGTCGCTTTCTGGATTATCGATTTTCCTGCCTTCTTCGTTGACCGCGCGAATCACATTTTCTACGATGTTCTCATCAAGTTTGCCCCATTTCTTTGAATGTACTCTTGTCTTTCTAAGTTTTTGTTGACCCGGTTAAGGTCGCCATGATTAATATCAGTCTATCCATCTTTCCTCTTTGTAATTTAATTGTCTTATCTTCCTTTCACGCCTATCTTCGTAGTTTGGAATTCTTTTTGATTAGGGTCCCTTTAATATGAATATCTATCCTTGTTCTATAATCCATTCTTAAATCATCCTGTGAGGGAGTGCATTTGTAATTGATATAATAATATTTTATATTGTGTTGTTTGAATTTTTAAATTTGATTTTGAGTTTCAATCGATTCGTCTAGCAGCACTATTGATAGGAATTCCAAAGCACTTGAACAGAGCAAACTGACAAAATATTGTTATAAAAATTGGTAAATGGAATAATTTTATGTATGATTATATTTTATATATATAAAGGTATAATTTTCTAAATTTAGATAGTTAATGAATTATTGTTAGAAATGATAATATTTGGTTATCATTTATTGCTTGGTTAACACTTCCAAATCTTTGGCTATTGTTCTTCGAAATTTTAAACAAGGTTTGAAAATTTGATTTGAAATCGAAATGAATTTAAATTAAGAAACTGAGAATTAAATTTTCGATGCTTTTCTAAAATCTGGTTTTAAAAGTTTTGGAAAGTGTATCAACTGAAATATTTCGAGCATAAATTGTTTTCAAAGAATTTTAAAGGAAGCAAGTTAGTGCTCTCCTCTTTTGTCGCTGGAAAATAATTTCGATGATGACTACAGCATCATCGACGTCCATTTTCGAGTTTCAAAGTGAAGAGACTAGTTTGTAGCTTTTCTACATTTTGTTTTGAAAAAAATGGGTTTAATTTAAATTTCTTGAGTATGATTTGATTTGAATTTCTTGAATATAATTTGATGTACAAAACATATTGTTAGCACCAAAATTGGTCACTAACACTCTTAGAAAGATTGTGTAGAGAGATTAATGAAGAAAGTAAATTAAAATAGAGAACAAAGTATAAATTTAAATGCAGAGAATAAGAACACCAAATTTATAGTGGTTCGGCATAATTGCCTACGTCCACTTTGAGGTTAATCTTTATTGCTTTCTCCATTACTTGAGTACAGATACAATCCGTAAATCAATCGCTTGAATACAAGTTTGGATAAAGAAGAAGAGAGTATAAAAAATGGCAGATTCTCCCCAGTGTTCTCGAAAAAAGATCCCCCTTTTACTGTGCCCCTGCCCCTCTATTTATAGACAAAAATGGGTTGGACTCCCTGGTGGGCTTGGTATCTGAATATCTTGGTCCAAATGGAATGAGCCATGTGTGCTAACCCAAACATGCCGAACAGCCAAGTGCCGAACCTCTATCTTTATGCCGAACAAAGTAAGGCCGGACGCTCTACATGCCGAACACCCCTTGGTGCCGAACGATTCTGGATGATGAACAATATGTGACGGCCGAACGAGGTATGTGTCGGACGGGATGTGGTGTTGAGTGAGGGGTGCAGGCCGAACGAGGAGCTTGACGCCGAGCGCTATCCAATGCCGAATGAGGCGCTTGATGCCGAGCGCTATCCAATGCCGAACGAAGCGCTTGATGCCGGACGACTCTACCATGCCGAACGCCCAGAGATGCCGGATGTCCTTTGACCGGATGATGCCTTTGGCTGAGCGATGTTTTTGACCGAGCGCTCCTGGATGCCGAGGGTTCCCTGGACGCTGGACGTTTCTAAACGACGGTCGTAAATAGATGCCGATCGAGGGTATGCCGAGTACTAAGTTGCCTGGTCAAATC
This sequence comes from Allium cepa, assembly GCA_030765085.1. Lineage (NCBI taxonomy): Eukaryota > Viridiplantae > Streptophyta > Magnoliopsida > Asparagales > Amaryllidaceae > Allium > Allium cepa. Next base: position 393,533,445 of record CM060938.1, on the reverse strand, counting down.
TCCAGGAAACACTTGCCCCTCAAAGTGTATCGCGTGATCGAACGTGATGCGCTTTGAATTACGCATCCTCTGGACTCCTCTTCGAACCTTGGTTCACTTCTCTTGATGGGGTTATGGCACATGCCGAACGTAATGTGTATGCCGAACAATCTAGCTGAAGATGAGTACCCGGGATGCCGACCGAGTCAGAGTAGCCGATGCCGAACAAACCAAGGTAGCCGAACGATATCGCCTTGACCGGTTCTACCGGTCATAGTCTTTTCAACTTCTTCTTCTCCCCTATAAAACCTGGCACCTTCCTCCTTCTTCTCTTTTCACATTTTTACCACCGCTGCTTTGTACTTGCTAACCTTTCCAGTTAACAACCTCCAACGATTCATCAATCCTTTCCAAGTTTCGATCTACAAATTAGGTATCGATCCTTCCATCAAAGTCCTTTGCATAACTAGAGAAGTTTTTTATGCCCGAGTCCTCAGGCGATAGAATAGGGTCGGGCCTTGATTAAGGTATTCTAAGGGTTTCTAGAGTTAAATGATGAGGAGGAAAGGAGGAATGACTAGAGATGAGCGTATGAGGGAGAGATGTTTTATGGTTCGGCACAGTTTCCTTGTGCCAAACGAGAGTGGAAAAAAAGAATAGAGGAGGAGTGGGTGATGGTTAGAATGCCGAACGGTATGTTCTGGCATGACTTGCCGAATGATGACGGAGTGCCGAACGTTGGGGCTCGGTGTAGCTTTGGTTCGGCATGGCTCGCCGCATGCCGAGCAGTGGAACGATGGGTTAGGTGGGAAGTATGAATTGGGTAGGATGTTGAGTGTTGTTTCAGCCTAACAGAATCTTGGCCGAATGATACTTTGTCGAGCGCTAACTAGTTCGAACGATAGTTAGGCCGAACGAGAGTTTGGCCGAACAAGTTTCAGGCCGAACGGTAGCTTGTCCGAACGACAGCTTGGCCGAACAAACATAAATGCCGAACCATATCAAGGCCAAACAATCATAAATGCCGAACCATATCAAGGCCGAACGAACATAGATGCCGAACCATATCAAGGCCGAACAAACATGGATGCCGAACCATATCAAGGCCGAACAAACATGGATGCCGAACCATATCACAAAACAAGGACAAGGACTCTAGCATATTAGCATATCGAATTGATCCGAACTATAAACTTCCTAGTTTCAGTAGTCACAAGTCTGAACTTAAATCGACATAAACGGATAATTTCTTCCAACATTTACTGAATCCGAAATTGTGAACACCATAAAGCAGGCTTTTGGAGACGGTCAGCGATGACGGTCTTCAAAGTCGACGATCCGAAGTTCAATTTTGTATTACTAATTCTGTGACTTTCAATTTTTCAATGCTTATATACGATTGATCGCACTAGTTCACACACCACTTGGGGGGGAATATTTGAGTTGTTAATTCTAACGTCGAACATTTTTCAAGTATAGTTCACACAGGTGCTTAGCCAAATTCACTATTTGTTGAAGATGTTGAAAAAATCCAGCTCCGCCATGATTTCTGACAAACCAGGGCCATCCTCTCAACAGGAAGTCGCAGACGTCTCAAATCCATCCACCTCCCATGCACATAACTTAACCCCCGATGCCCTGGAGGCATCGATTTTCTTGGACAACCCTGTCGACTCACAGACTTCAAAAATCAATGAAGTCGCGCTTCGGCGAATATGCTCCATCCATGGAATACCTTCTGACGACGTGCTGCTTCCATCGGGGCACGACCAGCCACACCTGCTCTCGGTCTGATATACAGCGTGCAATAAATTCATGTGCTGGGTTGGCATCATGCCACCGTTCAATCTATTTCTTCGGGATGTGATGCAATACATCGATATCGCCCCATCGCAGCTGCACCCAAACGGTCATGCCTTCATCTATGGCACCTACATCCTCTTCATGACCGTTTTCTCTAGGCCTCCAACTCCTGGCGACATCAGATACATATACATGATCAAAAAGCGGGGAGATAGCCCCTCTTACCTGTTCCTCGAGCCATACCATAAATGCCAAATCTTAACCGAGGCGTGGAGCAAATTTGCCCTGTACAAACAGGAATGGTTATGTGTGCGATGCTTGCGGGGAGATGGATCGAAGGAAGTAAGTCTTCTTCTTGGAACGACACTCATGTTTTGTTCGAAGCTATGCCTATCCTAACTCTTGTTTCATCTTCTCAGGTATCAATCCACGTCCCGACGGCCGTGGATATTCTTAGGCCGTTGAAGCTATTAGAGCTCTTCCCGCCGAAGAACGAGACATCCGAACTCTTATCTCAAATGAGTCACTATCGAGGTTCGGATTGTTAGTAGAAGGTCACCGGGAAAGTCTTCCCGAAGGCGTTACTGTACCCAGGTCGGTCTCTGGCAAAGGGAAAAAATTAGTTGAGTCGTCAGCACGCCACACCCCTGATGTACAAGAAGAGGGGGAAATCAAGGAGGGTGAAACACCCGAAGCACAAGGTGAGAATTTGGGTCCAGCCCAAGATCCTATAGTTGAAGTGCACGATATCGAAACGTCATCTTCTCCTTCACAGAGGAAAAAGGGATTGACGTACAAGATCAGAAAAGAGAAAGTTGGCGGAACTTCGAAAGTTACGCTTATTCCGACGGAGAAAGAGGCTTCTTCGCAGCACGTAGAAAGTTCTTTAAAGGGATTATCGAACCTCTTCATTCCAGATGATCTGCTCAATTATGACTTTGACGATCCGGAGGCATTCAAACATCATTCGCCCATCAGAGACGACACCGGCACTCCAACCCAGAGTCAGGGAGAGAAAACTCCTACTAGCAAAGCGACTGGTCCGTTAGGGGGAGACACTAGGACACACACGAACACTTGCTCTTCAATTTTCACTTAGACTTTTGTCGTCACACTACTCTTTGCTAATTCGCTGTTATTTGAATTCTGTACAGGTGGTATAGGGCGTTCACATGGATTTGATCGCCTTCGTTGCTCATCTGTTCTTCTGGTCCGTGCGTAGGAGTTACCAGTTGAAGTCCCATCACAACAGATGCAGTGGGATATGTGGAGTTACCAGTTGAACTGGGGCAAAGCGAGCGTAGGAGGGTGCGAATCCTACCATTCATAGTATTGGAAGTCGACTCTCCATATAACGTATTTCTAGGACGTCCAGCCTTGGCAGAATTTAAGGCAGCATTGGCCCCTTGGTGTCTAACATTAAAATTTCCCACAGACGGTGGTATTGGAGTGATGCACGACGATTAGGCAACCGGACGTACCTGCTATGTGGCTGAGCTGAGAGAGGCTCAGCGTAGAGAGAAAGGAAAGGTTGCGGACCGCTCCGTCCGCAGCCGAAATGCTGATGATTGACAAGTAGCGCCCGAGCCCTGGCTCGGGCAACATTCTCGGATCTATAGAGACATAGATCTGAGAGACGATAATGAGGAACCCAGGGAAACGAATGCAGCCTCGGCTGAACTAACCATTGACATCCCAGTTAGCCAGAGCGACCCATCACGAGTTCTTAAAATTGGGTCGCAACTCGACCCTTTGGCCGCTGAGAGACTTACTGATTTCCTCCGAGTGAATCTTGATGTTTTCGCCTGGACACATTCTGATATGTGTGGAATTTCTCCTGCCATTGCGAGTCATATGTTGAAAGTACACCCGAAACATGTACCTGTGAAACAAAGAAGGAGAGGCATGGACCCGGAGAGGTCTGCGGCTCTCAAAGAGGAGGTGGACAAACTCAAAGCCAACGGGTTCGTCCACGACGCCCTCTACCCTGAATGGGTATCTAACCCGGTGTTAGTAAAGAAGGCAAATGAAAAATGAAGGACCTGTGTTGATTATTCTGATTTAAACAAAGCATGCCCTAAGGATAGTTTCTCGTTGCCTAGGATTGACCAGCTGGTCGACTCAACTGCCGGACATGAGCTATTATCATTTATGGATGCTTACTCTGGATACAATCAAATCCCAATGCACCTACCAGACCAAGAACACACCAGTTTCTTCACGAACATGGGATTGTACTGCTATGTAGTAATGCCATTTGGATTGAAGAACACAGGAGCAACTTATCAACGCCTGATGAATCGAATGTTCAAAGATCAGATTGGTAAAACAATGGAAGTCTATGTGGATGACATGCTCGTGAAGTCACGGCAGTCAAACGACCACATCCGAGACTTGGCAGAGATGTTTGACATACTCAGGCATTATGGAATGAAGATCCACCCGTTGAAGTGTTTGTTCGGCGTAGCGTCAGGAAAGTTTCTGGGATTCATTATGAATGCCCGGGGAATCGAGGCTAACCCAGAGAAGATTCAGGCTATCCGAGATATACAAGTGCCCAGAACCATAAACAGGTACAAAGCTTGAATGGAAAGGTGGCCGCACTGAGCCGATTCATATCCAGGACCACAGACAAGTGTATTCCTTTCTTCGATGTCATAATGAGAGGAAAGAGGAATTTCGAGTGGACATCCGACTGTGAGGAAGCATTCCGGGCTCTTGTAAGGCACTTGGAAAGTCCCCCAATATTATCGAAACCAATAGACCATGAAATATTGTACGTATACTTGGCTGTATCCCAGCACGCTATCAGCACAGCCCTAGTTCGTGAGGAAGACCGGGTCCAGAAGCCCGTTTACTATGTTAGTAAACGCTTGACGGGGGCAGAAAGAAATTATCCGAAGATTGAAAAACTAGCCTATTGCTTGGTGATTGCAGCACGCAAGCCTCGCCCCGTATTTTTAGGCACACTCAATCAGTGTTTATACTGATCAGCCTTTGCGACGGATACTCCAACGACCGGAAACTTGCGGAAGGATGTTAAAATGGAATATTGAGCTAAGTCAGTTCGACATCACCTACCTGCCGCGAAGGGCTATACAAGGACATGCACTAGCTGACTTTATTTCTGAATTCTCTACGACAGACGAATTAAACGATCATAATGTCATACCTCCTGTTAAATGGAAGATGTACACCGATGGGGCATCTAACGACTGTTGTTCGGGGGTTGGCATAGTTCTCGTAACGCCTGAAAACCGATCGGTCTGCTACGCTTTGAAGCTCGAATTCATAGCAGTGAATAACGAAGCCGAATATGAAGCGTTGATCGTCGGCTTGAAACTTATCAAAGAACTGGAAGTAAAATCGGTTGAAATCTTCAACGACTCGCAGTTGGTGGTGTACCAAGTGCGAGGTGACAACCAAGCAAGGGGGCAGAGACTTGCCCCATATTTGGTTCAAGTTCAGGAACTGCTAGCGAATCTCGAGTACTACGATATTTCACATGTCCCGCGTGAGCAAAACAGGGCAGCCGACTCGTTGGCAAAATTCGCAAGCACAGGCGACGCACAACAAATGGGATTATTTCCTGTTGAGACCCTCCATGCTCCGAGTATAGATATGATGGAGGTAGATTTCGTGTTGGAAACAGAAATCGAAAAACAGAAATCGAGAAGGAATCGTGGATGACCTCAATCAAGCAGTACTTGCTATTCGAGATCTTTCCCAAAGAAAGGAGTGAAAGACGACAAGTCCTTCGCAAGGCTTCTCGTTATGTAATACAGGATGGAATAATGTATCGAAGGGGATTCTCGACCCCACTACTCCAATGCATTGGCCATGATGAGATAAAATGAGTTCTGGAAGAAGTCCATGAAGGAGAGTGCGGCGACCATATTGGAGGGCAAGTGTTTCCTGGAGGTTTGACCAGGCAACTTAGTACTCGGCATACCCTCGATCGGCATCTATTTACGACCGTCGTTTAGAAACGTCCGGCATCTAAAGAACGCTCGGCATCAAAGAGCGCTCGGTCAAAAACATTGCTCAGCCAAAGGCATCATTCGGTCAAAGGACATCCGGCATCTCTGGGCGTTCGGCATGGTAGAGTCGTCCGGCATCAAGCGCTTCGTTCGGCATTGGATAGCGCTCGGCATCAAGCGCCTCGTTCGGCATTGGATAGCGCTCGGCATCAAGCGCCTCGTTCGGCCTGCACCCCTCACTCAACAACACATCCCGTCCGGCACATACCTCGTTCGGCCGTCACCTACCGTTCGTCATCCAGAATCGCTCGGCACCAAGGGGTGTTCGGCATGTAGAGCGTCCGGCCTCACTTTGTTCGGCATAAAGATGGAGGTTCGGCACTTGGCTATTCGCCATGTTTGGGTCGGCACACAGTGATCATTCCATTTGGACCAAGATATTAAGATACCAAGCCCACCAGGGAGTCCAACCTATTTTCGTTTATAAATAGAGGGGCAGGGGCACAGTAAAAGGGGGATCTTTTTCCGAGAACACTGGGGAGACTCTGCCATTTTTTATACTCTCTTCTTCTTCATCCAAACCTGTATTCAAGCGATTGATTTACGGATTGTATCTGTACTCAAGTAATGGAGAAAGCAATAAAGATTAAACTCAAAGTGGATGCAGGCAATTACGCCGAACCACTATAAATTTGGTGTTCTTGTTCTCTGCATTTAAATTTATACTCTGTTCTCTATTTTAATTTACTTTCTTCATTAATCTCTCTACACAATCTTTCTAAGGGTGTTAGTGACCAATTTTGGTGCTAACACATATTCATGGGATACTCTTCTAGAAGCAAAGCTTATAGAGTCTACAATAAAAGGAATAAAACAATCGTGGAGTCAATCAATGTGAAGTTTGATGAAGGCATCAATGAACAGGAAATGTCAAAAGCAATGTTGAAGAGGAGAATGAAAAAGATGAGAATGAAAAACCAAAAGAAACTGCAACAACAAAAGAAGTCCGAAGGAATCTAGATCCAGAGAGATTGAAATTCAAAGCAGATCATCCTCCAGAATTGATAATAGGAAATCCTATCACAGGTGTTCAAACTCCTTTCTCCTTTAGAAATTTATGTGATCTGTGTCTATATAGTGGATTTATTTCAGAAATAGAACCCAAAGACATAGATACAGCTCTTAATGATGAAAATTGGTTTATGACTATGCAAGAAGAGTTAAATCAATTTGAGCGAAATGATGTTTGGACTCTAGCACCTAGACCTAAGGATTATCCAGTTGTAGGAACAAAATGGATTTTCAAAAATAAATATGATGAATCTGGAAATGTGATTAGGAATAAAGCTATATTAGTCGCTAAAGGATATAATCAAATTGAAGGAGTTGACATCGATGAAACTTTTACACCAGTAGCTAGACTAGAATCAATTAGGATATTGTAAGCTTTTGCTTGCTACAAAGGATTTAAGTTAAGACAAATGGATATTAAAAGTGCATTTCTTAACGGAATTTTAAAAGAAGATGTATTTTTTGAACAACCAGAAGTTTTTGAAAGTCATGAATATCCTAACCATGTATATAAGCTTAAAAGGCATTATATGGATTAAAACAAGCTCCTAGGGCTTGGTATGAATGCCTCGGTACTTATCTTCTTGAAAATGGGTTCAAAAAGGGTTGTGTAGACACCACACTATTTCTACTGCATGAAAATGATGATCCTTTAATTGTTCAAATATATGTTGATGACATTATTTATGGTGCTACTAACAATTTGTTGTATGAGAAATTTGAAAAAGTTATGCAGGATAAGTTTGAAATGAGCTTGGTTGGAGAGTTGAAATTCTTTTTAGGATTTCAAGTCAAACAAAGCGATAAAGGTACATTCATTTCTCAAACAAAATATATTATGGAACTTGTCAACAAATTTGGATTAAAATATGCTAAACCAACTAGAACCCCCATGAGCACAACAATTAAACTTGACAATGATGAAAAAGGTAAGGCGGTTGATCAAAAGTAATATAGAGGTATGATTGGATCACTCCTTTATCTTACTTCTTCTAGACCTGACATCATGTTTTCTGTCTGCTTGTATGCACGATTTCAATCTAACCCAAAAGAATCTCATTTAAAAGCCGTTAAAAGAATTATAAAATATTTGTTGCACACCCCACAATTTGGTCTTTGGTATCCAACAAATGATAATTTTGAATTAAAAGGATTTTCAGATGCGGACTACGCTGGAAGTCTAGTTGATAGAAAAAGTACTAGTGGTGCATGCTTTATGTTAGGACATTCATTAGTTGCATGGTCAAGTAGAAAACAAAATTGTATTGCGTTATCCACTACAGAGGAAGAGTATATTGCTCTGAGTGGTTGCTCTGCTCAAATCTTATGGATGATACAGACTTTGCAAGACTATGGTCTAAATTTTAAACGTGTACCACCAATGTGTGATAGCAAAAGCGCAATTGATCTCACAAATAATCATGTACATCACTCACGAACAAAACATATAGATGTTAGACATCATTTTGTTAGAGATCATATTTCCAAGGAAAATATCTGCATAAATTTCATTTCAATCGATTCTCAATTAGCAGACATTTTTACAAAACCCCTACCAGAAAATAGTTTTTGTAAACTATGACTCCGCTTAGGTATTTTAGAAATTTGATTTTCTAAATATTTAACATTTTTTTCTCCCTACTAATTATCAAGAAAAAAGATAAATAGTGGTTGAAAAAGTGATGAGTGTTAATATTTATCATATATTATGACTCGAGATGGTATAATTAGTAAAATTCTTTAGAAACTTAAAAAAGAGTTGTAAAACTTTTTGTTGGTAAAAATTCCATGACCATCTCTATTTCTATTATATTTCTAACGACCATCACTCATCAAAATTCTATATAGTTTGTCAATATGTGGTACTTTAAATAGGAATCATTCTTTTTTATTTTACATTTTTTAATAATAAAATAAAAATAAAATCCAAAGTATTCACTCTCATTTAAAAGTCCTCACGATTATGCATGGGTGAATTACTTGGAATTTGTTATGTGCTTCCATGCTCATTTAAAAGTCCTCAGGGTTATGCATGTATGGAACGCATATCAAAATTGATTTTTAAAATAAACAAGTTGATTCTAATCCCATTTAAAAGTCCTTACAGTTATGCGTGGTTAGAAGATACTTGAATTCATTTTAAAAAAAAATTGAAATACTACTAATCTCATTTAGAAGTCCTAACAGTTATGCATGGTTGGTAGATATTCAAATTCCTGATATAAATATACCACAAATAGACACAACTCTATGGTTTTATATGATGACATCATTCCCATCATTCTAAAAGTGGAATATGCGCCTAACAAAGTATTTATGATTTTTGTTTGATTTTTTATTGAAATTTAATATTTATATTCAATTGAGTTTTAATGTTGGATTAATATCGATCACTTTATCTCTATTTTTTTTAACACTATTACTCTTTTGTTGATAACAAAAGGAGGAGAGAAAAGTTAAGATTTTATCAAATAAAATCAAGTAAATGTCAAATATTTTCTATTTGCATCTAGGCTCATTTGCATATTTTTAATTGTATGCATATATGAAGGGGGTGCTTTGTGTAGAGAGGAAGCATTCAAATAGGGGGAGCAAATGGAATCATCAAATACATTTAATATGTTCAAAATCTTAAATATATGTTTGTTATCATCAAAAGGGGGAGATTGTTGAATATGCGATTGCTATGATTTTTTTTGATGATAATAAACATATATATATTGATTTAAATGTATTTGTTAATGTACTATTTTATTTTTCATAGATTAAATAAATATTTGCTGAATAAAATAAATAACACAGAATTTGAATTCAAACAGAAATTTTATTCAACCAAATATTTATTACAATTTTTGAATAGTACAAATTTCAAGCTCTCACTATATACAATTTCAATTACAGTACAAATTTGATTAAATTACAATTCACATTTACATTGCACCTCACTACATATCACTCATTCACTCAACTATTAATCTTCAATTTCATTCCAATGTGAATCCAGCATCTGAGCAATCTGCAGAAATATACACTGACGCAGTAAAATTGAAAATAAAATATTTTTGCAGTATAAAATAAAATGTGGATTTTGAAATTAATATTCGCCTCACTTATTTGGGTTGTTCGTCATCATTTAATTTTGAATTCATCATACACGAACAGCTTGTGACATACACAGTGTATCACTGTATATGCCACAAGGCCGTGCACACCGATATATACACTTGATAGAATTACAAGGACATGTGAGCACAGGTCAAACCCAAAACGTCGGGTTCAACTCAAGTGCAATAAAAATAATGTCACAATATCAGCACAAGATCAAACCCGAGCTCCAAGCTGGATTCAACACAGGTGCAGTTCGAATATACAAGTTTAATAAAATGGTCAGGAGCAAGCCAGTCAAAGTATACAAACATGTAACAAATCATACATATATGCAGCCTGGACCAAAATCAAAATGAAACAAATGCAACATAATGGCCAGAGGGATTAATATGGCAACACAGCAACAATGAAATGGCTACAAACAAAATACATGAAACTGCACCAAAGGAATGGCAACATGCATGCTACAGGTCTGAAACAAATGAAACTCAGATGAAAGCACACTCAAGGCACAGTGCACATCAAACCAGAAGTGTGCTCAACGAAAATCCAAACCAAGTTCAAGTCACACATGAAAACAACTCAGTGCAGCACTAATAATCATATACAAGTTTCTCTTACTCGAAGGAACAAGCCAATATGGCGACAATACTACGACAAATTCAAATGAACTTCACCATGAACAGGCAGTGGTACAAACTACAAGTAGATAGGGATGTGCAGACCAATAGATGTAAGCAGCAGTGAATGGTAGCAACAACTAGTATACATGAAGGCTAGAGTGTGCAGTAACAATATACAAGACTACAAGTACAAAGCATGCACATCGAACTCACCACAATGCATCACTGTAAATTCAACATCAAATCATCAACGAGCTAAACTGCACATGAAAATGAAACCAGAGCTCAATACATGTGAACTCAACTGGACAGTACAAGTTAAAGACATAAACAATGCACAAAGGCTACAACTAAGTTCAAATGAATCTGGACAGAACAAGCCTTGAAAAGTATCAGACTCAAGTGCATATACAGGAATGCAACAGTGAATCACAAACCAAGTGTACCAAAGATACAACATGTATGCAACTGTGAAACTGGATAATGCAAGTGCAGACTCAAGTGATACAAGTTCGAACAAAGCTCAACAGCAAAACATCAAGAAACATCAAGTTGAACAAGATAGAGAAGCAGTAGATAACAAGCACAAAGAACAAAACAAGTCAATATGCTACAACAATGAATTCAATCAGTGCCGAAGTCAACATCGAACCAAGTCAGAAACCAGCAGTAGCAAGTTTAACCACGAAGGTCAGAAATCATCACATAAACAATATCACAAGCCGAAGTCAAAAAGAACGGAATCGAACAGTTCAAATTCGAAACCGTGGTGGCCAAGTAAATTGACCAAGTTAAGAATCAACACTGTGAGTATCAAGCAACGAAATTATATGAATTGAAGAAGTCAGATAAATCACCATCGTTCAAGAATAATCAAATGGCTGAAGACAAATTCAAACAAATATATACGAACTAAAATCAAGGGGTTCGAACCCTATATAAAAACCCAATCATCATCGGCTACAAACGCAATCGAGTTCAAGTAAGCAAAACCAGTAAAGCAAAAAGCACAAATTACATACCGGAGCAAGAGCGAACTCAATCATGAAAGGAGCCGTGAGCAAAGTGAAGAGACGATCGATCGACAAAGAAAGAAAGCAAAATCCCAATTCGATCGATCAATTTAAAGCCGGCATTTCAAAGCCCTAATGTTTAATCAGAGAGAAACAAACAATAGGCAGCCATTTTCAAAGCATCAAAGTGGAAGGAATTGGGCCGGATACATAAGAAAAGAGAAAGGGGATTCCTTATTTAATTTGGGGTCGACCTTGTTTTATTTTGGTTTTTATTTTTAATTTAGGGCTTTGTGTTCAATTGTTTTTAAATTGTTTTTAATTTTTATTTCTCTTTTAAACGTTGTAATTACTAGTCATGTGACTAGGGGACAAACTACATGGCGTAGTTTGAGAATTCACAACTCAGTGGCTGAGTTGTGGCAGGGTTTTGAGCGTAGAGTTAGGTTAGTCAATAGCGGGTGTCGCGAGTTTACGTGTGTAAGCGTGTGACTACTTAACTTCTAGTAGAAACCTTGGGGGCAGCACGCAGGCAGGGTTTTGCTGAAGCTGAGTAAATTCTATGTCGTTCTATTTATGCATTTATTATTCTGCTATTACCTGTGTTGCTATAATTTTGATTTATCCGTATTGAAATAATTTTATAAGCTTCCGCAATAATTTTTATAATTAACAGTATCACCCTATTCACCCCCTTTAGGGTGAAATCAATCATACACATCCATGTTACATCAAGCTAGCACCTTCCTAAAGTACTCCTTTCGAGTGAGCCTCAAAAGTCCTAGCTTTCTATCTCTTTGGGTTTCCATACCCAAAATCTTCCTTGCCTCTCCATGGTCTTTCATCTCAAATTTCGATTTTAGCTTCATCTTCAAACTATCAATTTCAGATTTATCCTTGAAAGCAATAAACATGTCATCCACATACAAGAGTAAATACACCTAACTACTGCTCTCTAAATGCTTGAGGTACATACAAGCATCTTTAATACTATGATTAAAACCAAGTGAAAGCATAAAAGAGTTAAACCTCTTATACCATTGTCTAGGACACTGCTTAAGTCCATAAAGTAACTTCTTCAACTTGCAAACATGTTTCTCTTTCCCACTTACAACAAAATTTTCTAATTCTTCATGTAAATAGTCTCCTTCAAGTCACGATGTAAGAAAGCGGTCTTCATATCATGTTGCTCCTACTCCAAGTCACAAGTATCAACAATAGAAAGCAAAATGCGGATGGAAGTATCCTCACTACAAGAGAAAATATCTCATCATATTGCACTCCATTCCTCTATTGAAACCCTTTGGTAACTAATCTAGCCTTTTATATCCCATCATCCTTTACCTTGAATACCCACTTGCAACCTATGGCTCGGCTTCCTAGAGGGGTTGTACCAAATTCAAGTCTTTTTCTTTCTCGATGACTCTAACTCCTCTTCCATAGCGCACATCCGTTTCGAGCTATCACTCGACTTCATAATTTTTTCAAGATTATTATGAACCACATGTAAAGCATAATCAAACTGATCATCAAGGCTCTGTTTTGCATAATTCCAGTCTCCATACCTTTTGGGTGGCCTAATAGTCCTACACTAGCCCAAATAGGTACAGCTTTGCCTAAACTCCTTTTAGCTCCACCTTGAACTGAACTTCCTCTAGTCTCATGCACATCACCATACTACTAGAAGGAACCTGTGGACTACTCTGTGATGTCTCATCAACTACATCTACATCTCTCTCAACAATAACAACTCTACTACTAGGTTGAAATATGGCAACATATTCCAACTCCTTAGGTCTATCAAATTCATATGATGTGGTTGATAACTTCTTCTTAGGATTGAACATTGCAAACTTATCAAAAGTAACATCTTTAGAATACACAACCTTTCTATCAACATGGTTCCAAATGCGATACCCTTTGATATCATCCGTTATACCATAAATATGACCTTTTATGCTCTAGCCTCCAACTTATCATTACCTGTACGGTGAACATACATAGGACAACCAAAAATATGAAAGTAACCAAGATACACTACTTTACCTCTCCACTTATCCTCCGAAATCTTCTCATCTATGGCTGAGCATGGAATTCAATTAATAATATGCACTGCAGTCGATAAAGCTTTAGCAAAAAGCCTCTAGACAAGCCTGCCGTCAATCTCAAACAATGAGCCTTTTTAAGTAGAGTCTGATACAACCTCTTAACAACTCCATTGGATTGCGGGTCTCCTGGTGTAGTGAATTATCCTCGAATACCATGTTGCTAACAAAAATTGAGGAACTCCTTAGAAATAAATTCACCGCCATTATCAAATCTAAGCACCTTCAAACTACAACAAGATTGGTTCTCAACTAGCACTTTCAAGCTTTAAACATCTCAATGATTTCTGATTTGGCCTTCATCGCATATACCCAAACTTTTCAAGAAAATTCATCAATAACGGAAATAAAATACTTCATTCCCTCAATGGAAGAGGTAGCTACTGGTCTCCAAACATATATATGTACATAATCAAGCACTCTCTCCAATCTATGAAGTCCAACTCCAAAAGATACCTTCGTCTACTTTTCCAGCACACACTCTAGGCAAAATTCCAACTTGTCAAAGCTTCCTCCTTTAATCATCTTTCAATTGTGAAGCAACTCTAAGCCCTTCTTCGAAATATGACTAAATCTTAGATGCCAAAGTCTAGTGGTATCCAAAGCACGAGAGCTGTCCACTTCAACACAAAACTCTTCAAGAACCGTGTTTCCCCTCAATAAATACCGTTTTTGGAACACATCTCCCTTCATCAAAACAAGTGCACCTCTAGAAACCTTTAAACCATCCTTCTCCATAGTCACCTTGCATCCCATGGATGCCAACTGCCATAAAGAAATCGGTAACTTTCGAAGACTCGGAACATAGTTGATACCTAATAAAATGTGTATCACTCCGTCAAATATCCTAATCTGAACTGTACCCTCTCCCATGGCACTAAAACTAGCATCATTTCTCATAAGGATTTCACTTTCCTCTTTTCCAACAAAGAGTTGAAATAATCCTTGTTTGGCATCATATGGAACAATGCCCTAGAATCAAGCGCCCAATTGTCTGATACATCAAATACCGCTGTAATCAACACATCATCGGATAAATTTTCTCCACTGCAATCGATGAAGATCCATCCTCAGCCTTCTTATTCAAATCCAGACAAACTCATTTCCAATGGCCTAGTTTCTTACAATAATGGCACTTTTCATCTCCAGACTTTCCTCTTCAATCATTTTTGGGCTTTCTAGACTTGGAACGCCTCTTAGGATTCCAACTCTTCTTCTCCTTTCTTCCTCTCTCAAAAAATAGGCACTGATTATTGCTCCCTTCTCTTCCTTCACTCATCTCTTTTATTAGATCCCTCAAGTTTTCAAATAGAAGACCTGACTTTACATCATCTATAGTCAAAGTGTCTCTTCCATAAATCAGATTGTTAGCTAAACCTATGTAACACTCTGGAAAGGAACATGAAAACCATCGCCTTTTGTTCTTCATCCACCGTCTTCATCTTCATTACAAGATCATCAAAGAAACTAATATGTGCCTTCACTGAAGCAACTTCTTTCATTTTCATGGTGCAAATGTCTTCAGCAGAATCAAACGATCAGTGGGTGATTTCTTTAGATAGAGATTCTCCAGCTTGGTCCAAATTCCTTTAGCAGTAGTTTCTGTGCTAATTTCCAAGATAACTTTTTCTCTCATGACCAGCTATAGGGTAGCAAACACCCATTCTTCCATCTTCTTCTTCTATGCGTCAGAAATTTCAACCGGTAACTATTTAGTGTCAAACTACCTGATGAATTATATTCCTTTTTAGAATAGCCTTCATCCTTCATTGCCACTTTTTAAAGTCTTAATCCCCGTTCCATATTCCTATTGCCAACTGGCAACTGAGATTCAGATGCAATATAGGAACCTCTCACATAAGGTCTTGTTACAATAGGGGTACCCCCCAGCTTCTACATAATTCCTTACACTTGTATACACCAAACTCGATGCTCTAATACCAGATTGTTGGGATCTATTATTCCAACCTGATATTACCCAACAATACAGATGCGAAAATAAATAGAATCAAATATAAAATGGTGAAACAATCAAATAAAATTATTAGGATTGTTCACCTTGAAAATGTGAAATTAACCAACTAATAATAAACGATAAGGAAGCACACAAATTTTTTTAAAATTGTCCCACCATCGATGTGATAGTATACGTCCACTAAGGGAGAGAAGAATTTTATTAATACTTAGAGAGAATATTACAGAAAAGGTACAAGTTATTTTACTACATAGGCTCATTTATATATAGGCTTTAGAACAAGGGATTGAACTTATCCCACGATGTGTGACTAAACAAAATATCAAAACCTAATATTGTATCACTTTTTTCAACAAGATCATGTGGTACATCAAGTTATGAATGTATATATGTTTCTTCTCTTTGCCCTAGAGTAAAATTTGGAAGCATGTCTCCAAAATAAACATTTATGGATATACATAATACATGTGTGTCGTACGCACTGATGTAGTTCAAATGTAGCATAAACTAAGTCTGGATTTGATTAAAATGTGTTACAAGTAGTAAGTTTGTGTTATAACTATTGTTAAAAGCTAATGGAAGAACCGGTATTACACAAACTATTAGAATACACATTGTTGGTTAGTAGAACTCAAAAATATAACATGCTTTCACTAATTTTCTACTAGAGAAAGACTATATTGAATCCAACTATCAAATGTGCCAGCAAATCGGAAGATGAATCATGAGTTTGAGCATTTGCTACACTTTTAATCGGAATGATTCAACTGGGGAGCATGTTTTCTTCGGCATTTTCTAATTACTTCATTTTAAGATGGTATTTGGTATCCTTACACTTGCCCAAAGATAATCTACACTCCTGAAAATTATATTGTTAGGCACAAAGTGCATTTATTCAAAGTTATTGTATTCGTATTTTTTAAAATATTTCTGATCAAGCTAATATTTTAATGAACAATTGCATTATCCATCTATTTTTCCAGTATCGAACAGATGATAATATATTGTTACACCATTTGCATCTTTTTTGTAAATGCCTTTATGTGAACCTTCATTTTTATTTCGAAGGTTTGGTTAAATGTATTAGAAAGCAAAAGTGAAGGACCAATCATTACAAATTATCTATGCGCTTTATTTCTTTTCTACTTTGCATGTCTCCTTATTCAAATGAGTGGATTGTTTTGTTCATTTGTTGAATATAAAGCAATAATGACTTCATGATGATTTAAACTCTAATCGGGTAGCATTTTGGATGATTCTATTATAATTTAGTTGAAATTTGATGACGATGCAATATTGTGGTTTTGGCATTTCCAAGTTTTTCATTTAAATATTCTTCTTGAGCATTATATAATAGGTGATCATAATTAAGTTTACTTTTGAATTATACACATCGTGGTTTGTTAAGTGATAGTTTTCTAATTAAGAAGGTTGAGTTTTATCATTTGACTATTTCACATTGATCAAAACCTATAACTTTATTTGGTTATTAATTATTTTTTGTCTTAAATTATTTTCAAAATAATGTCTTTTAAAGGCCAATATTTGTAGCCTTCCATGTTACATAGTGGAGTGCCTCTATGTTGCTTCAGATGGGTAAGTTTGCTCATTGTTAACATATAAATAGCAAGGCAAATCCATCTTATGTGTTATGTTTACCCTCTAACGCTTTAATGAATTATAACTGTAAATAGTGGACAAAAAAAGCATACATGTTTTGGAAAAAAAATGGTTCATTTTTTTAAAATTTCTATTCACGGGCAAACCAAACCTCAACTCGACCACTACAACATTCGACAAAAAAAATCTGGACTTTTGCAGAGTCGGAAAAATTAACTTGCACATACCACATCCACTTACATCTCCACAAGTAGCCACTGACACGCAATTCCTTCATAGCCTGAAGATGAGATGGCCATTGCTGTTGAACAAATATGAAATAAATGAAGAACATCTAATACTTCAGATACAACATATGAAGTGAGTGAATGCGAAAACCCAGCTAACTTACGATAATATTGTTGCAAATTACGAATAATAACTACCAATTTGTAACAAGTACTGATGCATCATGTAACAGAGATGGAATTACTATGCAATCCAACAAGATTTGGGGAAGCAAATAAAAGAGTGTGAGAGCTACGTGCCTTACCACAGTGATAAGCTTTGGAATTACAAAATTAAGGTAATTTCAACGGCCTACTTTAGAACAAGACAGCAGAGTGTCACTTTAGCATCTGAACATTGAAGTTCTTCCATGCATAGGTCACTGTTATGTTTGACAGCTCCAGCGAGCGAGTGCACATTGACATTGAAGCTTCTACGATATGATGTCTCTCTACCACTTCGGAAGTTTGAAAACTAGAAGCAATTGATCAAATTATCATGTTACCTCACCTAATGTGAGTACTTTGCATCTTTGTGATTATTTTTATATTTCCCTCTTTTTCACCTATTTTCTCCTTACACATTTGTTGTGCTCTACCATGTACGATGTACCCTCCCATACAATTTGGCACCAACAAAGTCTAGCTACGTTGGTTCACCCACTATAGGGCTATGTTAAACCAAATTACGTGAGCGAGTAGACCATCATGCACAGGTCCACTATTTAGAGCCAACTTCAAACACCAAACATCTATACCTATGAATTTTTTGTCATCCTAACCTTGTTAGAATTGTATTTATGTTTGAATTAGTCAAAAATGTGTCCCTAATAGCGAGAGTTGGTTTTATGGTGAAATTGGTTTTGAAATTTTTGTTTTTTAAAAGCAGATTGCAGTTGTAGCTTGCTTCGAGATGGGTTCATATTTTGGTTTGTTTCGTTTGGTAATAGATGTGCGAAAGTTTTGAGGCTAATTTTCTTTTTGGGATTCTTTTTTTTTTTAACTCTTGCTCACTTTTTATTTTTGATCTCCTGTCAATAACTCCTCTCTCTCTTGCCTAGCTCTGATACCATGTTAGGATTTGATACAAAGAGGAGAGAGATATAACGATAAAACATAAACAAAACTACATTGTTATTCCCTTGGATAATGAGAACTACGTACATAGCTTTTTAATCTCGAATTCCTAATCTAAATCGAGTTGCAGCATGGTGGTCTTCGAGGAGATGGTCTGAAGTGGTGGCAGTTCGATTTGGGTTATTGGAGATTGCAATTGAGTTTCGACGTGAGGTGGCAATTGGTTCTGGAGTGGCGATTCGATGTTGGAGGAGGCGATTTGGTGTTCAAGTTTGGAAGTGGTTGCTGGAGACGATTGCTGACTGCGGTGTAAATTGAAGTTGCTGTTTGGTTCGACGCGATGGTTGGAAGGTGAGTTTGGATTTGCAGGCTTGAGGTGGAAGCAGTGAGGGTTGCTCATTTGTTCGAATCTACTGATGCAATGAGATGTTGAAGGAAGGTGATTTGGCAAATAGTGGTTAGTTTCTGGTGAAGTATGAATTGCAGTGGGGTTGTAGCGGTAGGTTGTTGATGTGGAGGAAATTGCAGTGGAAGGAGTCACAGTTGAGTGTTGTAGAGGGTGATTTAATGATGGCAGTGCACAAGGATGCTGCAGTTGAAGAAATGGTAGAGTTTTTGGGTATTGGGTAGCAGGTAGAGGCTGGTGAAGATGTAGTTTAGTGGTTAGTTACTGAGTGTTGTTTGAAGTATGGGGATGGTGTGCACTATTAGGCGGTGATGAAGGATGGTGGTGATAGGTGATGTTTGTGAAAGAGAAGTGGGTATTGCACTGTATGTTGAATGGTGAAGTGAGGCAGTGATGTATTGTATGAAGCTGTGATGGCAGTGGTTGTGGGCGGAGGTTAGTGTGGAGTTGGTAGTGATTAGCAGTGGGTGGAGGATGAAGTGATTTGTTGGTTTAGGCAGTTTTTGAGGCTGTGCTGTGGTTGGAGTAGATGTTGGACAGAGACAGTGGTTGAGTATTTGTTGATGACGGAAGGTTATGGCGGTGTCTTGGCTTGATGATGGTATCACTAGTAGGCAGGGGAAAGATAGAGTATGATTCGGGAAGTATATGCACACTGATGAAGTTGAGTATGAGTTCAGTGGTGAGGAAATATGGCAGAGGTGATGTGGAGGCAGGCAATGATGGTGAAGAATGGTTGATGAGGTATATGCAGGTATGGTTGTGACAGTGAAGTTGATGGCAGGAAATGGTTGATAGATGCATTAGTGTATGGTTGTTTCTGTGATGCGAGTATAAGGTTAGGAGAAGTTGGTGGTCAGTTAAGTTGTGCTGCAGTGATGTTTGTGATGGCTGGAGATGTAATGTAGGCTGAAGTTGCAGTTTGAAATGGCAGTCGGGGGAAGGTAGTGAATGAAGATTGCTGTTGTTTTGGTGGGTGGTGCAGTTGCTTTTGGTATGATGGGTTTGTTTGTGGCTGTTGTAGTATTGTGATGAGGAAGGGAGATGGAAGGCAGAATTGATGGTTGAAGTAGTGGATGTATGGAGGAGGATTTTGGTTGGGGTAGATGTTGTATGACAACGAATAGTAAATGAGGAACACAATGAAATGTAATACAAAGAAGAAAACAACTCGCGAATGTATGCTGATTTGAAGTGGGTTCGACGCTGATGAGTGAAGGCAGTTACGGTTTCGAGGGGAGTGAAGGCGCTGTGTCGCGAGTTGGATGCGAGTTTTTTTTTTTTTTGGAGATTGTTCCAATTGGGAAGGTTGGAGCTCGACTGCAATTTTTCCGCGGTGGATTTGGAGGAGTTGGCGATTGCAGAGATGGAGGCAGTGAACAATTGTCTATGGTGAAGGCAGTGAATTGTGGAATGTATTTGATATCAATGATGGCAACTTGCAGATTAAGGGTATGAAGAGGAAGTGAAGTAGTCTGTGGATATCTAGTTGACTGCAACAGTGAAGTGAAGTGGTAGAAGTATTTGTGAGGAGTGGCAGAGGTTAAGCAGTTGATAGTGAAATGTTATTGATATGTTGGCAGAAGTGTTGTTTGTATATAAGAGTGGATTAGTTGAATTAAGTTGAAGATCGTCACAGGACAGAAGCAAGTTGGAGATGGACAGTATATGGTTCAGGTGGAAGGTAGAGACAGACAGTGGAAATGTGGGATTTTGTTATGGTAGTCGATTGGAAAGTAGGTCGTAGTTCATATGTATGTAGTGCAGTCAATATGTGATGAGTGTAGTTAGTATGATAGTGAGCACTGTGAGTGGATGAAAATTTCAGGTGAAATGCAGGTTGAAATGAGTGTGCAGTTGCCAGAAGTAGAAATTGACAATTTATATGGCAATTTTGTGTTGAATATGCGCTTATATGATTTTTTGTTTGATGATAATAAACATATATACATTCGTTTAAATGCATTTGTTAATATACTATTCTATTTTTCACAGTTTAAATAAATATTTGTTGAATAAAATAAATTACATAGAATTTGAATTCAAACGGATATTTTATTCAAATAAATATTTATTACATCTTTGAATAGTACAATTTCAAGCTCTCACTATAACTATACAACTTTGATTACAATTACATCACATTTCATATTTACAGTTCACCTCACTACATATCACTCACACTCGTATTTATCTTCAACTTCCTTCCAGTTTGAATCCAGCATCTGAGCATCTGCAAAAATATAAACTAACGCAGTAAAATTGAAAAAGAAATATTTTTGCAATATAAAATAAAATATGATTTTTGAAAATATGATTTGCCTCGGTTATTTGGGTTGTTCGTCATCATTTAAATTTGAATTCATCATACACGAACAACTTGTGACATATACAGTTTATCACTGTATATGCCACAAGGCCGTTCACACCGATATACACTTGATTGATTTACAGGGACAGGTGAGCACAGGTCAAACCCAAAGAAAAAGCCGGGTTCAACTCACGTGCAGTATATTCAAAAGTCACAACTCTCGAGCACAAGGTCAAACCCGAGTTTTTGAAAAACTGGATTCAACACAGGGAAGGTCACAAGTCCAACACGGTTACAACAATGCATGAAACAATGAAACATTTCAAAGCTTCAACAAATCAGAACAGCCATGCATGAAGTGAATCAAGTTCAGCAGTGCAATGACCAAGCATTGACCAATGAACAAAGAAAAGAGACCAAGCAAGGCATAGAAACTGCACAGCAACAGTGAATGGGGCAATGCACAAGACAGTGTACAACATCAACTACACAAAGCCAAGCATGATACAGGTGGACAGTGAAACAAGGCAACGACTTCAGGCATGATTCAGCTGCATGTATAACAGGTATGGTGACACAAGTGATACAAGACAAGATGCAGTGAAGCATGTACATAGGCCACCAGTGAAACAACTTCAAATAAACACAATGCACATGACAACATACAAATGCATTATGAATACTATAGGCCGAAAATGAAGACTGCAAGAACATGAATACAGGAAAACATGTCACTGCAACATGAATGTCATCACAGTCATCACAATGAACACATATACTCAATGCAACATGATCAACTCACATGTTTGAAACCATAAGAGAATGCAAACTACCAACTACATGCAGGAGAACAAAGACCAAGTGCAGCATCAGTCACACTTTATCAAAATCATGCAAGACAGTGGTCATGAATGCAGTAACAACATCGAGCCAGAGCTATCAAATATCACAAAAGTCAAGGCCGCAAATGAAATGCAACACACATGCACGACCAAGTATGGCCAGTAAAACCACAGTATCTGCAAACCAGTTTGGATATCACATGAAATTCGAACAAACATGACAGTTCAAGTGAATCGAGTTCAAGTCAAACCAACATGATGATAACACAGCAACAATGAAACTGACTCAAATCACAAAAGTGCACAGTAACCATCAAGTACACAGTGAACAAAGCAAGGTGAACCATGAAATCAACTAAATCAGTAAATGATACAGTGGTGACAAGTTCGAACAAATGCATAGCCTCAACAATGCAGAGCTACTCGAGACAGAGATGTACAATATGATAACACATATATACACATGACAGTAAAACAGGCCAGAGGTGAAAACAATACAACACTGAAGTGATGCATCCAGTACCAACCAGAAAAAGATGGCCAGAGACGAAATAAATCAAAGCCAAGACCGAAGTTCAACAGTACAGAGAAATTCACGAAACCAAAAATTCACGTAATCAAAACATGGTCGAAGTCAAGTCAAATCAAACCGTGATGACCAAGGCAACTAGTTCAATATTCAAAGCCGTGAGATGCAGTCAAAATTCAAGAAGCCGAGATTAAAAACAAATTGGAACAAGTCAAACAAGTGTTTCACCGTGATAGCCAAGAAAATTGACCACGAAATCAAATCAATATCGTGTGAATCAAGCTACCAAAAATACGAAAGTGACAAAGTCAGAACAAATCCCAAGCATCAATACAAGATCGAACGGCCAGTGACGAATTCAAATATATTTAGACGAACGTAATTCAAGGAATTCGAACGCATATATAACCCAATCATCACTGACAATTTCAAGCATCGAGTTCAAGGATCAACCAGTAAAGCAAAAGGGATAAATTACGTACCGAAATCGCAACAGTGAACTCGATCAAACAGAAGCGGCCAAGAGAGAACGAACGAGAACGAAGCACACGAAAAGGTGCAGCTTCAAAACCCTAGTTTGGATTGAAGAGAGCAAAGCCCTAAAGAGGAACGGCCGACATTGTTCACGAAAAGGAACGGAGCAACTAAAAGTCGAACGGGCTAGGGAAAAAGAAATTGGGCCGGCCGTGTTTTTAAAAGGGCTTTATTATATTGTTAATTAGGGTTTAGGGTTATTCTCTTTTGTCTTTTAATTGTTGTTTTTATTTTTCGAATCGAAGAATTTGTAAGTCACCACCTAGGGATTAGGTCGTGTCAGATTGTCTAGTTAGAATTAGTTCAGTGAGCAGGTAGTGCGAGTTTGCAAAGCTCTATAGGCGGGAGCAGAGTTTGCAAGTAAGCAAAGTTCTATTGTAGGCGGGAGCAGAGTTTGCGAGTAAACGAAACTTTATAGGCGGGAGCAGGGTGTGCGAGTCTAGTAGAGTGTTTGTGAGCGGGAGCAAATGTTTGCGAGTCTAGTAGAGTGTTTGTGAGCGGGAGCAAATGTTTTCTAGTCTAGTAGAGTGTTTGTAAGCGTGATACTGTTTAATTCTAATAGAAATCTGAGAATGCAACAGTAGGCAGGGGTTGCCGAAGCTGGGTAAATTTTGTGTGTGATTTACTTTTCAGCATATTTATTTCTGCAGTTTGTTTCTGTGTTTAATTCGAGAAAATTTGCTATAACCCTATTCAACCCCCCCCCTCTAGGGTTAATCTAGATCCTACAAGTGGTATCAGAGCCTGGTATTTTATTTTTAACTCTAGAGTCATGAATTCACCGAACAATGCTTTTTCTGAGGGGCAATCTATTGCTAGGCCACCCATGTTTAACGGGAACGATTATGCTTATTGGAAAGTTAGGATGGGTATCTATCTTAGTTCTGTTGATTATGATGTTTGGGATATTATTGAAACTGGCTATAAACCTCCCACTATAATCGTTGGTGATACTGAGATTCCTAAACCTAAGGATAGGTGGGATGCTAATGATAAGAGATTGAAAACGACAAATGCTAAAGCCATGAATGCTTTGATATGTGCTCTTGATAAAAATGAATTTAATAGAATTTCTCATTGTACAACAGCACAGGAAATTTAGCACACTTTGGAGGTGACACACGAAGGAACTGCTCAAGTCAAGGAGTCTCGTCTAGCCCTATTCAGCAATGAATATGAAAACTTTGTGATGGACAAAGGCGAAAGCATAAAGGACATGTTTGGACGCTTTTCAACCTTGGTGTACAATGCTAGAGCGCTTGGGAAGGTATTCACTGAGGTAGAGCTTGTGAGAAAGATACTACGAGTCTTACTGATGAACTTTGAGGCAAAAGTCACAGCAATACAAGAATCGAAAGATCTGAGTAAGCTAAGCATGGAGGAGTTGATTGGCAACTTAATGACATATGAGCTTGAGCTAAAAGCAAAGGAAGAACGCAACAACTCCGAACCAATGAAGAAGACGATTGCCTTAAAGAGCAAAGAAGAGAGCGATGAAGATAAAGTAGATCCAATTGAAGAGCTTGCAATGGCTGTCAATAAACTTAGAAACTCATCAAGATTTAAGCCACGCAAGAAGAAAACAAAGGGCAATAGGTCAAAAGACTCTGAAAATTTCGATGATGAACTGACGTGTTATAACTGCAACAAGCCTGGCCACATCAAACCAGAATGTCCACTTCTCAAATATAACAAAGGAAAGAAAAAGAAAAAGAAGGCTTTTGCAGCGACTTGGGATGATGAAGAAGGAGAGGAAGCTTCAGATAGCAGCTCAAAGGAGGCTAACTTGTGTCTTATGGCAAAATCAAATTCAAAAGCAAGCTCCGAGGAATCTAGTGAGGCAGGTGAGTATTCCTATAGAGATCTTGTTTTTATGTGCTTAGATCTTACTAAAACAATTGATAGTCTTGAATCTAAAATTGAAAAACTGAAATCTGATAGGAGAGAATTTGCTCGTGAAAATTTTAGGTTAAAAATTGAACTTGAAAATATTCAAAACCTAGAATGTAACCAATGTAAAATTTTAGATTCAGAATTGACAAGACTTAAGAATAACTCTGAGAATCTCGAAAAAGAAAACTTGAATCTTAAGGAAACCATCAACACCAGGAAAAAGGATTTTATAAATCGATGCACCTCACTTGTCACTGAAAACTCAACATTAAAAACCAAAGTCCAAAATCTTGAGAAATCCCTGAATAACTTTTCAAAAGGAGAAAAATCTTTCAACATGCTATTGGGAAATCAAATTTTTGCTAACAACAGAAAAGGGCTAGGTTTTGGGAAATCACAAGATGATGCAAAAGGTAAAAGTGTCTTTGCTCGATCTGAAATAATTGGACATCATGTTGAAAATTATAGTCATAGGAAAAAGAACACGAAATTTAATCAAGTCAATTTAATGTGCACGATTTGTTGAAAATTTGGACATAATCAAAATAATTGTTGGTATAGACCCAAACACGTGAAAACTATACCAATTTGGGTTCCAAAAGGCACAAATATAACATCTTTGAAAGTCAAACAAATTTGGATGCCAAAAGGAACATATATAAATAGTTTTGGGTCTCCACAAACATATGTTTCATATTCTGCCACTAACAATCATGGACCTATAAAAACAAATAGGTCACATAAATCTTTCATCGTGTAGGTGTGATGGCAGGCTAAGGAACAACAACAGTGTTCTCTGGATTTTGGCTATTCCAGAAACACAACGGGCGACAAAGCAAAGTTCCTTAGCCTAGTACAAAGGTGACAGAATCACAATGGGCAATAACGAAAAATATCATAAAGGTAAAAACAGGTAAAGGTATATTTTTAACGATATATTAAATGTGATTATCTACACCATACTCTAAATTAAAATCAGCCAATATTGAGATGAACAAAAGATGATGATTTTGATGCTATGATTTTTTCAAAATATTGATCAACCATCTTTAAATAGAATTACTTGGAGTAATTATGATGGTTGACTGATTCGAACTTAATTGATATGATTTTTTGACTTGTTCTTATTTATGACATTCATTCGTGCTTAATGATGACCAATCAGATTTTCAATTTTGAACTAATTTATATAAATTTGTTCGGTCAAATGATTGTTACTCATGCTACACGTAGATATATTTGTTTTGATATTTTGGTCACTGCTTGTAAATTTGCACGATTTCAATTTTCATGTGAAAGCTGTTGAAAGAGAACTTTACGAAATTGTTGAAACTTCAAGAAATTGTTTTGAAATAATAATGAAGTTTTAATGACTGTTGATAGTTGTTCATCCTATGGCTTCTAAGATTGACACTATGATATGTTTTTGATTGTTAACACGGATTCAATTCAAATTCAAAAGAATGTCATTTAAATTGATGTTAAGTTTGAAATTCTTGGTGCACACTTCATGGTTTGGTCAATCAAATTCAACGAGTGAATATTGAGTGAAATTTAAATTCAGATGCAGATTACACTGGTAATATAGTTGATAGAAAAATATTAGTGTAACGTGATTAATTTTTTCATTTGCTGCATCATTTTTTCAAAGAAAAATCTTTGCATATATTTCACTTGAAATAATTTTCAAAAGGCGGAAATTTTTTTAAAACCCCTCGAGAAAATCATGTTTGACCATATTTTCAGATTAGACATTCTTATTTGATTTTAAATGACAAATTTTGACTAATCTGACTCCCTTTGATTATCGAAAAGATGAATAGTAATTGAAAAAGTGATGAGTGTTGATATTTATCATATATTAAAACTCGAGAAAGTATAATTAGAAAATTTCTTTAGAATTTCATAACAAGAGTTATAAAAACTTTTTGTTGGGTAAAAATTCCATGATCATTTCTATTTCTACCATCTTTTTATCGACCATCACTCATCAAGATCATATATAGTATGTAAATTTGTGGTAGTTTACAAAGGAAATCATTCGTTCTTCAATATCTTTAAATTTGTGAAGGAAATTGTTTGTGCTTCAATTTATTATATTTGGCAATAAAAATAAATATCCAAAGTATTCACTCTCATTTAAAAGTCCTCACGGTTATGTATGGGTGAATTACTTAGATTTTTGATTATGTGATTCCATGCTCATTTAAAAGTCCTTACGGTTATGCATGTATGGAACGCATACCAAAATTAATTGATTTAATAGACAAGTTGATTCTAATCCCATTTAAAAGTCCTCACGGTTATGCGTGGTTAGAAGATACTTGATTTCATTTTTTAAATAAAAATTGTGAATACTACTAATCTCATTTAAAAGTCCTAACGGTTATGCATGGTTAGTAGATATTCAAATTTCCTGAAATAAATATACCACAAATAGACAGAACTGTATGATTTTTATGATTTTATTCCCATCACTTCTGAAAGTGGAATATGCGCCTGACAAGGGTAATTATGATTTTTGTTTGAATTTTATTGAAATTTGATATTTATATTCAATTGGGTTAAATGTTTGATTCATGTCTGTCACTTCATCCCTATTTTTATAACACTGTTATTCTTTTGCTGATAACAAAAGGGGGAGAGAAAAGTTAAGATTTTGTCAAATAGAATCAAGCAAAGGTCAAATAATTTTCCATTTGCATATAGGCTCATTTACATATTTTTATTTGTATGCATATATGTAGGGGGAGTATCATGTAGAGAGGAAGCATTCAAATAGGGGGAGCAAATTGAACGATCAAATACATTTAATACATTCAAAATCTTAAATATATATTTGTTATCATCAAAAGGGGGAGATTGTTGAATATGCACTTATATGATTTTTTGTTTGATGATAATAAACATATATACATTCTTTTAAATGTATTTGTTAATATACTATTCTATTTTTCACAGTTTAAATAAATATTTGTTGAATAAAATAAATTACATAGAATTTGAATTCAAACGGATATTTTATTCAAATAAATATTTGTTACATCTTTGAATAGTACAATTTCAAGCTCTCACTATAACTATACAACTTTGATTACAATTACATCACATTTCATATTTACAGTTCACCTCACTACATATCACTCACACTCGTATTTATCTTCAACTTCCTTCCAGTTTGAATCCAGCATCTGAGCAATTTGCAAAAATATAAACTAACGCAGTAAAATTGAAAAAGAAATATTTTTGCAATATAAAATAAAATATGATTTTTGAAAATATGATTTGCCTCGGTTATTTGGGTTGTTCGTCATCATTTAAATTTGAATTCATCATACACGAACAACTTGTGACATACACAGTTTATCACTGTATATGCCACAAGGCCGTGCACACTGATATACACTTGATTGATTTACAGGGACAAGTGAGCACAGGTCAAACCCAAATAAAAAGCCGGGTTCAACTCACGTGCAGTATATTCAAAAGTCACAACTCTCGAGCACAAGGTCAAACCCGAGTTTTTGAAAAACTGGATTCAACACAGGGAAGGTCACAAGTCCAACACAGTTACAACAATGCATGAAACAATGAAACATTTCAAAGCTTCAACAAATCAGAACAGCCATGCATGAAGTGAATCAAGTTCAGCAGTGCAATGACCAAGCATTGACCAATGAACAAAGAACAGAGACCAAGCAAGGCATAGCAACTGCACAACAACAGTGAATGGGGTAATGCACAAGACAGTGTACAACATCAACTACACAAAGCCAAGCATGATACAGGTGGACAGTGAAACAAGGCAACGACTTCAGGCATGATTCAGCTGCATGTATAACAGGTATGGTGAAACAAGTGATACAAGACAAGATGCAGTGAAGCATGTACATAGGCCACCAGTGAAACAACTTCAAATAAACACAATGCACATGACAACATACAAATGCATTATGAATACTATAGGCCGAAAATGAAGACTGCAAGAACATGAATACAGGAAAACATGTCACTGCAACATGAATGTCATCACAGTCATCACAATGAACACATATACTCAATGCAACATGATCAACTCACATGTTTGAAACCATAAGAGAATGCAAACTACCAACTACATGCAGGAGAACAAAGACCAAGTGCAGCATCAGTCACACTTTATCAAAATCATGCAAGACAGTGGTCATGAATGCAGTAACAACATCGAGCCAGAGCTGTCAAATATCACAAAAGTCAAGGCTGCAAATGAAATGCAACACACATGCACGACCAAGTATGGCCAGTAAAACCAAAGTATCTACAAACCAGTTTGGATATCACATGAAATTCGAACAAACATGACAGTTCAAGTGAATCGAGTTCAAGTCAAACCAACATGACGATAACACAGCAACAATGAAACTGACTCAAAGCACAAAAGTGCACAGTAACCATCAAGTACACAGTGAACAAAACAAGGTGAATCATGAAATCAACTAAATCAGTAAATGATACAGTGGTGACAAGTTCGAACAAATGCATAGCCTCAACAATGCAGAGCTACTCGAGACAGAGATGTACAATATGATAACTCATATATACACATGACAGTAAAACAGGCCAGAGGTGAAAACAATACAACACTGAAGTGATGCATCCAGTACCAACCAGAAAAAGATGGCCAGAGACAAAATAAATCAAAGCCAAGACCGAAGTTCAACAGTACAGAGAAATTCACGAAACCAAAAATTCACGTAATCAAAACATGGTCGAAGTCAAGTCAAATCAAACCGTGATGACCAAGGCAACTAGTTCAATATTCAAAGCCGTGACATGCAGTCAAAATTCAAGAAGCCGAAATTTAAAAAAAATTGGAACAAGTCAAACAAGTGTTTCACCGGATAGCCAAGAAAATTGACCACGAATCAAATCAATATCGTGTGAATCAAGCTACCAAAAATACGAAAGTGACAAAGTCAGAACAAATCCCAAGCATCAATACAAGATCGAACGGCCAGTGACGAATTCAAATATATTTAGACGAACGTAATTCAAGGAATTCGAACGCATATATAACCCAATCATCACTGGCAATTTCAAGCATCGAGTTCAAGGATCAACCAGTAAAGCAAAAGGGATAAATTACGTACCGAAATCGCAATAGTGAACTCGATCAAACAGAAGCGGCCAAGAGCGAACGAACGAGAACGAAGCACACGAAAAGGCGCAGCTTCAAAACCCTAGTTTGGATTGAAGAGAGCGAAGACCTAAAGAGGAACGGCCGACATTATTCACGAAAAGGAACGGAGCAACTAAAAGTCGAACGGGCTTGGGAAAAAGAAATTGGGCCGGCCGTGTTTTTAAAAGGGCTTTATTATATTGTTAATTAGGGTTTAGGGTTATTCTCTTTTGTCTTTTAATTGTTGTTTTTATTTTTCGAATCGAAGAATTTGTAAATCACCACCTAGGGATTAGGTCGTGTCAGATTGTCTAGTTAGAATTAGTTCAGTGAGTAAGGAGTGGGAGTTTGCAAAGCTCTATAGGCGGGAGCAGAGTTTGCGAGTAAGCAAAGTTCTATTGTAGGCGGGAGCAGAGTTTGCGAGTAAACGAAAATCTATAGGTGGGAGCAGGGTGTGCGAGTCTAGTAGAGTGTTTGTGAGCGGGAGCAAATGTTTGCGAGTCTAGTAGAGTGTTTGTGAGCGGGAGCAAATATTTGCAAGTCTAGTAGAGTGTTTGTAAGCGTGATACTGTTTAATTCTAATAGAAATCTGGGAATGCAGCAGTAGGCAGGGGTTGCCGAAGCTGGGTAAATTTTGTGTGTGATTTACTTTTCAGCATATTTATTTCTGCAGTTTGTTTCTGTGTTTAATTCGAGAAAATTTGCTATAACCCTATTCACCCCCCCCCCCCTCTAGGGTTAATCTAGATCCTACATTTTGATGGTGTTATGGCTGTTTCAGAAGGTTGAAATGATGGTTGCTCTGTTGTATAGGATGGCAATGTTGATGGTGTTATGAGTGAAGTGAAGTGTGTTGTAGTAGTTTGTGGGATGGCAGTAAGTTGTTATGGAGGCAGTAGGAATTTGCGATGTGGGTGGCGTGGAGTCGCAGAAGCAGATGTTGGCAGAGTGACGGAAGTTGACAGTATTTGTTCGAAGTGGTGATGTATATGAAGTGTTGTTACTATAGAGGGATGGTGGAATTGCAAGTAGAAGTTGAGGTTGGACAATTCGAAGAATGCTCGAAAACTGTTTGATGATATGCCTAAGAGAAGATAGACATGCCTACATGTGAAGTAGGCGGAGTGCGGAAGATTTGGTTTTGTGTCATCCAACAAGTAAGGAAGAAGAGCCGCGGTTCTCACTTGTTGGGGAGATGACAGATAAAAGGGACGACCCAAATGGAGAGGTCAGTGGATCCCTAAGAGAAAACCAAGAGTATCGTTGATGGTTAAACTACCAATCAACGTGAAACAGTTGAGCATATCCAACCAAGTAGAGATGAAAGTTGTGACCGAGTTCGTCTATGCAAGACGATGAAGAAATTGAGAACTGTAGTTCATTGAGTTGTAAACTGAATGTTTGACACATTTCAGCTTAAGGGAGGGTGTTAGAAGTTGTATTTATGTTTGAATTAGTCAAACATGTGTCCCTAATAATATATGTAAATAGGGGTCAAGATCCTTATTAGCAGGTTAGTGAGTATTTTATTTTATTTAAAAAGCTATGTACGTAGTTCTCATTATCCAAGAGAATAACAATGTAGTTTTCTTTATGTTTTACCATTATATCTCTCTCCTCTCTGTATCAAATCCTAACAAACCTGACAAATATACCCACCGTTTTTTATCCATTATGTACCTCTACGCACCTTAAAATGACTCAATAAGAAAACATATAAACAAAGTTAAGTCATCAGTAATTGACTTTAAAAGTCATATATTTAAAGTCTACAGGTGTTATCTTTCTTATTAATGTTTTTCGGATGGTTCCTTTAATGCAACAGAATTTGCGTGCTTATTTCATTTAAGGGTTAACACAGAAACCTCGACCAGGTCTTTAAACAAAATATTTGCTTTTACACGTTATGACTTTGGCTGTACTTTCCCCCCTTTCTAACTATTTGAAATCGTTTATTTGCTTTGAGACCCACTGTCCTATAGTGAAATTTGACTTATCAACTTTGTTACGCCTCATGACGATTCGCTCTAAAACACTGGCAACAACTGTAAACTGCTTCTACCATATAGTGTAACCTCATTACTTCCCCGTGTTATTATCTACTATGATTTTCAGACCAGTGAATATTAGACACAATCTGTAATTTCTTTATAAAATATTTTAAGATCCCATGTTTTTCGGATATCGTTTACTATCGTTAACCTATTACTGAATTAACTTAGATGTGTATTTGTTCATCTTATGTTCTTTTTCTCATTGATTATTATGTGCCTCCTTTAAAATTTACTTTGTATACTCCCCTGCACAGTTTTTAATATTAGACACTACGAAACGTGTGTTCTGATTTTTGACGGCATCATGTTCTACTCTACACAGATCCGATAACTTTTAACCGCTTTATTTTGTTAACTTGTTGCTGCACAAGCGTGCACAGCTCAATACCAAAAAAAGATGAATTAAAGACTGAATTTTTTTTAGTCTTTATTTGAACAAATCAGTCTCTGAATAACTGTTAAAAACCGATTAAAAACTAAATTTCCAGTCTTTAAATGTTAAGTCGCAAAAAACATTTGAGACTGTACTTTCAGTCTTTATTTTTAAAGACTAAAAGTCGGTTTCTAACAATTTTAAAGATCGATTTTTAAAGATTGGAATATGGTTCTAAATCGGTCTTAGATTATAAATTGATTGAACGAAGCCATGAACAATTAACAATACAATATTTAGAACCGTTAATAGTATAATTTAAGTATCAATGAAGAAATTCAAAATTTGCCTTCATACAATGCAGAAAACTTCCAAAATTATAGTGCAACAATATTATATTAAACAATTAAATACTAATAATATATCCATAATATTTTTGTACATATTTGAACAGCTGCTTTCATTCATCACCACCATGTATAAATTTTTATAGTCACTTAGATACAACATGATCAACGCAACTCCAGAAAGTACATTTTAACCTCACATTACAAAAAATACAAAATACAATTTATTGCCATACGTGTTTTACTACTACCATTCTGCTAACCCTTCTGAATTAAACCAGTTTGATTGGTTTGAATTTTTCTACTTTGTAGTTTGTATTTTAGGTTTGCATTTTTATTTTTGGTTTGAGATGATTTTTTTGTTTTACTGATTTTGATTCCATTTTTGAGAATTTTCAAAATAGCCTAGTTTATCATTTATTCATATCTTATAAAATAATTGATTAAAAGAAAATCTTATTTTTTTTCCACTTGTAAATCTTCATATTACACTTGTAAACACATATTTTCAAAAGATTACAAATGTCTTAATACATCTTTAAAATACTTACACATATATTATGGCATGCATAAATGGTTTTCAATATATTTATAAAATTGTTTATACTATTTTCTATTTTTTTTTCCTTTTGTATTATTTATACATATTCATAACTTAAAAGAATAAAATTTAATAATTAACTAAACAACAATATGTAGATACATATATATTTGAATTTAACTCTTTAAATAGCTTTTGGAAAAATTTATCTGTATCAAAATACAACTTCCAAATTATCATATTAAAAGCACAAAATAAATTCTTTTCTATTACTAAAATATAGAGTTTTAAATCCAATGTATTATTTAAAACATTTACTTTTAAATTTCAAACTCAAAAATTAATATACAATCAATTTGTATTTGTAAATGAGTAAACAAATATAAATTTTATTCCAATCATAATTTATTTATTTTCTAAATCTTTATTATCAAAATATATTTATTTTTGTACTTCAAATCAAATTTCAAATTCCAATTTTTATTTATAAGATATTTAATTTAGAATTTCAAATTTACAATCAATATTCAATATATTTCAAAAATAGTTATATTTAAGTTTCAAATATATTACATTATTCAAAACATTTATTTCTGAATTTCCAATTAGAAATTCAATTTAAAAATCATAATTATATATATATATATTTGTACTAAAAAACAAAAAATATCTATTAAATTTTGGAAACACCGTATTAATCCACAATTTAATTTCAAAATTTAAATTACTTACCAATTCAAATTTAGCTTAAACATCGGGAATGTTACAGACTCCCCCCTTAAGAAAATTTCGTCCTCGAAATTTGCAAGATAGGGAGAAAAACAAAGATGGATACACAAAGATAGAGAATCGACTCATCAATCAAGCTAATTACATATTCTGCATTTGGCTTACCAAATCAGAATATTAAAAATATGAGAACAAACTCATTCGATACTACACGAAATGCTTGGGTCAGCAGATCTATGAAGACATACAGAGCACTGGTTAGTTCGAAGGATAACTAACCATTCGTAGAATATATCGAGACCCAAACAACAGATAAATGGATTCAATCTTCCACAACGCTCAAACACTAGGTATGGATTCCAAACTCAGGTCAGAATACCCCAAAGTTTACACCGACTTGTCCTTCTTCAGACCTTGATTCTCACAAGAAATTACAACAGGATTCCAAATTTTTTTTTGATCGAAATCGTTTTATCAATACAAATCTTCATATGTAACTTCATATTTAATTTACCAATTTATTCAAATAAAATTTCAATTTCGTCAAAGTTAAAAATGGAAAGCTGATAGAAATTTGACGAAGAGAATACGAAATAGAAACTTATCTATACGATTCACGATGCTGCCACCACACCGAAGCTTCTCCCTTGCGCTGCCACGAAGCCATCAAAGAATTTGAAATCGAATGATAATCAAAGAGATTGATAGAGAAAGTCGTTTCCTTGTTGTTGCAGGGTATCGACCATTTGTAGTGGTACTCCCTTGTCCCCTATCTCGTCCTCTTCTCGCACTCATACTTATTATCAGTTAATAGTAAGAGAATTTACTAAGGCACACGAACGGATATCTTAGGGATATACTTATTCTAGGGCACACTTCACCATATCTCTAATGAGTTACCTAATGTGTTATACTCCTGAGCTAAAGTTTCAACCTTCAGCTCTGATACCACTATAACGATCCTGACACGACCTTCGAAAATCGACACCCGTACTTCACTTGTACTCGAATGCTGCAGATTCAAACATCGAATCTGGCTCGTCGGAGCTTATAACACATTAAATACAATAACATAGCGGAAGAAAAGGAATAATATCATTTGATAGCGGAAAACAACACAAGAAGATGGTCTAGACTTTGCAACCACCGATATCGAAAAGATAACTCCAATAGGATTCCAAGTGAGAAAGCGAGAATCCAATATCCAGAAACTCCATTGCCAAAATTCCAAAGCTGGAAAGACTCCAAACCAAAAAGCGAGAACTACCATCTATGCTGAAGTGAAGCAATGCGATCCAAATGCGATCGCCAACATCCAGAGATTGAATGCTATCGAATCTACACCTACTATTTGATTATCTGAAAAACCCAACTCTAGACTGCTCGTGTGGAAAATTTTGGGCACCCAGAGTTTAGGATTGTAACAATAAACTCCGGGTTAGTCTGACTGGTATGAGCAAACGAAACAGTTTTATTTAAAACAAACAACAAAAGATTTTAAATTTGAAATCCGCAATGCTTTTTGGAAAATGAAACTACCATAAGGCCTCCCGGCATACACACCATGCAATCGCACACTTGAAGGAGATTACTCCTTATGATAGTCAAACATGCTTACTATGAAAAATCCTTTTGATATTATTATTAGTGCATAGTGGAAAACATTTACAAGTATACTATTAATCTTAGCCAGCATACGTACCATTATAGTATGCCTACTATTGCTACCATGTTAAATGGCAGGTTCTACAACTACAACCGTACAAGGCGCGTATCGGAGATTGGATTTCCAACAAATGGTCAGGCTAAGAAACTTCTCATTGCCGCATGGGTACGCCTCTGGAGGGACGCACCAAGAACCTACCTGGCTCTATGCCAACACAAGGCCGGTTTACCCCCTTCCCGGGATTAACACCTAAGATATGACATCCTCGGTCGTTTGCGACCATTATCCGAGGGCCCTCCACCATAAAGCAACAATCACACAGTAATAAATTTACAGTGTCCACATGAGTTATGTATCTGGGCTCCATACCATGATACCACCCTTTTCCAGAAGGAATGGACATACCCTAGGGGCGCGACCCTTGCAACCTTGCCGCATCTTTCCTATTTCGACCATCTTCGGGGTGTGAGGTCCTGATGCAGTCTCGTCCACAAAGCTACACTTTTTCACAAAGCCATGCTTTGATCAACAAATGATCAGCAGCACTTCGTATGCCACATTACCAAATTGAAAATGTATCACTAGTAACCATCAACTACATAACCTCTGAGCTCGTACGTCTCAGAGAAGGGTGTTAAGCTAAGAGAATAAATTCTCCGCCGCCAAACAGAAATGTATTTGATAGAAACCAGCTTTACATCTCAAAGTGTAACGTCATACACACATCCATACAAGTCTTTTCCGGGTTCAAATAGAACCAAAGGCACTTCCAAAGAAGCCCTTGCAAATTTGGATAATCCCTAATCATGTTCGGACTCCCCATCACATATGAAGATCTCTATAACGGGGACCAGTCGGTGTAGTGACATTCGATGAGTTATCCTTTCGCTTTTGAAAATATACGGTCTTCACCACCGGTCTCCAAATGCTATCCATAACTTCGTATCATTATTCGAAATGGGTTATATGACATAAGGTCATCTCCTGGCTAAACTGAATAATGAGCGCAATATTTAAAAACATATGGATATTGGGATTTCAGTTAAATCACAACTTAAAACCCAAAACTTTTCTTTCAAATGTTTTAAACAAATTACATTTCAAATCTTTAAACGAAAAGATTCACTTCACAAAGTTCACCCATCTTTCACAAACACCCATTCACTGATTTCAAAACAATTTCCCTTTCAAATGGGATTAACACATCTAATCTTTGAATCAAAGATTTAATTCATAGCTTTCAAAACCACTTCCAAATATTCATTCATAACTTGGTAAACCATTTTCATTTCAAAAATTGAAATCCTTTTTAACACAAAGTGGAAATTCTTTCCTTATATGAAAGCTTTTATTATTTGAAAACACATAGTTCCGTTTCGAAAAAAATCCGATTACATCTGTACAAGTTAAAGCCCTTGGGTTAAATTCAAATTCCCAAAAACAATACTTTTAAAATGGTTTAAAACCCATATAAACACATTTATAACTTGTATAACCTTTTTAAACCATAATTTCCAAATATAGAATTCAATTTCAAATCTTGAATTTAAATTCAAATCAAATTATTTAAATTTCAAAACTTAATCAAGTTATTCAAAATAACTTTTATCTATAAAAACTCCTTTTCACAAGCTTTTCACATTTAACCCAATTCCATTTCCAAAACCATTTGGATTCAAAAATTCAACTTTTAAAACCATTTCAAAAATCTGTGTGACGACCCGAAATTTTTTAACATTTGGAATGGAATATTTAATTGATTTTAAATGTTTGGAGGTTAGTTTAACTTGAATTTTGAATATAAATATGAATTTGGCAATTAAATTATTGAATTTGATTTATTAATGATGGGTAAAAATTTGAAATTTCAATTTTTAGCTTGTTAAAAATAATTTGATGGCTTAGAAAATTTATTTTGATAATACTGAAGATAATGGAAGCTTCAAAATTTAATTTGGAAATGTTTTGTTTAGTTTTGAATTTATATTGTTTAAATCGATATTTGAAAATAGCATTCCGAGGCACAGTCTCGGATTTTGACGAAACCAGTTCCATGGGATCCGTAATATTGTATTATTATTGAATTTTAATTTTCGTAATATTTGGAGTTGTAGTTTGGCCATACGATAAGCAAATGCGTTGAAAATTAAATCGAAAATTTAATTTAATAGTTGGGTTCAAAAAGCTATCTTCTCCATACAATCAAATTAAGACTCGAAACATTTCCCATTGCGTTCGGAATAGAGGTTTAACATTATAAATGCCTAGCGGCACACCTCGATAGGAGGTCAAGTTTTTAAGTTGCATTTATGGGAACTGCTCGAATTTGAATTTGAATTGAATATTTATATTAGTCAACTGCAGTTGAAATTATTTCACATCAAAGCTTTTTCGTTTCACCTCAAATCACTGTAGCCTTCTTTTGCACGCTACCTCTTTTTCAAACATCACGTTGTTCCTCACCATTCAGAATGAATTCGAACGAAATCAAGAAAAAATATATCTCGAGCCTATCTTCCTTTAATGGCCGAGCATCTTTCCTTTAAAATTCAAATCAACAGAAAACTACAGTTCAAAATTAAAGGGCCGATCGAACAAAAAAAATCTTCTTTCATTCAAAATCAAAATGATGGCCGTGACATTCAAATCCAGCTAAATTCGTTCGATCTAAAATAAAATCCATGGCCGAGCATGAAAAATTATTCGCCATCATTCGCGCGATGTAATCAAGTGAGGTAGGTTCGGGATGCTCGTCGAAATCGATTGTGAGGTAGCAAAGTCGATGACATCGAAGAGGCACTGTACTCGAGCGCGGCGTCGAAGGGGAAGAAGCAACTCTGTGCTGCATTGGGGTTAGGGTTTTCAGGCTCGCGTGGATGGTTGTGAGGGGATTTGAGCTCGAATCGATGGCAGTATTCGTGAACATAGTTCTTGGGTTCACGATGATGTTGTGCGTGCAGTGGGATTTGGCCGCAGTTTTGGCGAGGCAAGCGATGGTGGCAGGGGCGCGCGCTCGATTTGGGGACGCTCAAGTACGAGCATGGCAAGACATGAAGCAATAGCCTGGGTTCGCCTTTTACAGTAAGGTATAATAATCCCATTTTAATTTAATATAGTAATTTATCTATACACTCTCATACATATTTTGATTCAAAGCAGTAAATTTTAAAATGTTGATTTCACAACAAAAAATATATGGAAAATAAAATGGGAGTTTTTAAGTATTTAATAAACTTATTAATTATTATTTTTGCTAAAAATATAAAGGGGATTTAGTTTAAAATATAAATCATTTGTTTAGAACTAAATCGATAGTTAATTATAAAATTAATTAAATTTATTAAACAAAACTTGATTATTCAGTTATTTCGAATATTGATGAATTGTATAAATGTTATACAAGGTCTAAAATGGAGAAAACAAGTCCGGATTGGAAAATGGTTGCATGCGTAAGAAAAAGGTGAGATCTTCTCACTCAAATTATAATAATTGAAATTTTCAGTTATTGATTGATTGTTGAACTTTGATAGTTAAATTTAAATTGTTGATTGTGTGCTTGGATGATAATTTATTATCAGTTGTATTGAATGAGACCCTATGCGCCGCATAATAGCGGATGATATTATATAAAATCCCATATACCGCCATATTCCACCTCGAAGTGGAATTGGTGTTTAATTGTTGTGCTAACATCTGTGGATGCAGGAAAATAGGTTGGAGGGATCCAACTGGATTCCTCAAATATTGAATTTCTTTCATATGTTGTGTGTTGATAATCTCTATGTGATTATATTGTAATTGAAATCGTTGAAGGCTAAAATTTAGCCGAATACATTTTTGGTATCGTAAGATACCAGAAATAAATAAAATTGGATTTTTAAATTTAAGTAGAAAATCTATAGTGAAATCCTATTGAATAAATTCCAAAATATGGGAAAAGATTTAATAAAGGAATTCTTAGTAATATTGTTTAAAGTTGAAGGATTTATTAAAAATTCGATTTTTAAATAGTTTTGAAAGAGATAAAGGAATTTGTTTTTAAAGGCAACAAATTTGAAAATTAAATTGGAAATTGATTTGGTGTTTTAAAATAAATCTTTGGGAAATCAATTTGGAATTTGATTTGGTGTTTAAAAAATAAAATTTGAAAATAAAATTGGAAATTGATTTGGTGTTTGTATACGATTTTTGAAATCAGTTTAAAAAATCATATATCAGCGGATATTTGGGAATTTAAACTCACAATGGGAATTTTATTAAAGAAAGGGGAAAAAATTTAAAAAAAATAAAAAGTGTGGAAAGGAATTTACGGATTTGGAACATAAATTTAAAGTAAATCCAAATGGATTTATAAATTGATTTGAATGAACCATTTTAGAATGGAAGGTGTACTTTCCCTGGAAAGCCGAGTATGTTTTCAATATAGTCTGTAAATATGAAATTGAAGTTGTAAAGATGGTTTTAAGGAAAGATTATTTTGGATAAATTATTTACTTGGGTTATTTTGAAAATCTTTAAAGTAAAGATTTGTTTTAAATTATTATAGAAGTGATTATTTAAAGTTTTAATT
Organism: Allium cepa; assembly: GCA_030765085.1. Classification (NCBI taxonomy): domain Eukaryota; kingdom Viridiplantae; phylum Streptophyta; class Magnoliopsida; order Asparagales; family Amaryllidaceae; genus Allium; species Allium cepa. The sequence goes on along the minus strand of CM060938.1, from coordinate 393,492,872 downwards.
GATATTTGTTTTAGAAAATGGATATTTAAATAGTTATATCCTATCTATAAAAATTTTAAATTAGTTTGGACTTGAATTTTTATATGAGATTTTAATATAATATTTTCATAACTAATGTTTTAAAAATAGTTTTTATTCTGAATGTTCCAAGTATATATGTTTGGATAAGTAAAATAAATTATTTTAAAGCATTTGAACTCGGCAGATTTTTAGTGGAAATAAATAAATATTTGGAAATGTATTCCGCGTAAGGAAAAGTGATTTGAAATTTGTTTTCAAATGGTTGAAGTGCGAAATATATCTTGCGAAGATATTTTGAAATAAATAATTGGGAAAATTATTTAAATCTGGTAATTGTTGTGAATGTTGATTGATAGTTAAATAACCAACTATCAATATTTTACTTTAAACGATATTTGAATTTCGATACGACCGCGGGTCGGATTCCAAATGGATATTCGAAAACCACATCGAAGCTTTGTGATCGTGATGGATCTTTTGTTCAAAAGATCAAAGTGGAAATTTGTTGTGATTTGTTTGAAATATGATTGAACACTTATTTAAAAAACAAATAGCGCTCATTATTCGGATTAGCCGGGAGAGGACTTTGTGTCATAAAACCCATTCTGAATAATGATACGACGAAATGAGATTACATTTGAAGATGGTGTTGAAGACCGGGTATTTTCGAAAATGAAAGGATTACCTGTCGAATGTCTCTACACCGGCTTGCTCCGGTATAGAGATTTTATCACACTTTGTGATAGGGATTCCGGACGTGATTAGTGAATATTCGAATTTGCAAGGGCTTCTTGAGAAGTGCCTTCGGTTCCGTTCGATCCCGGAACGGACTGGTATGGATGTGTGTCTGACATTACACTTTGAGATGTAAAACTGGTTTCTATCAAATACGTTTCTGTTGGTGGCAGAGAATTTATTCTCTTAGCTTGACACCCTTCTCTGAGACATACGAGCTTAGAGGTTATATAGTTGATGGTTACTAGTGATACATTCCCAATTTGGTAGCGTGGCATACGAAGTGCTGCTGATCATTTGTTGATCGAAGCATGACTTTGTGAAAAGTGTTGCTTTGTGGATGAGACCTCGTCGGACCTCACAACCCGAAAATGGTCCAAATAGGAAGGATGCGGCAAGGTTATTTGGGGGTAGCTCCCCCTGAGGGTATGTCATTTCCTTTTGGAAAATGGTAGTATCATGGTATGGAGCCCAGATATTTTACCTGTATTGATGGTGCAAATTTATTATACTTTGTGGTTGTTGCTTTGTGGTTGAGGATCCTCGGATAAAGGTCGCAAACGACCGGGGGATGGCATACTCGTGTAGTAGTTACTTAGTTATAGAGGTAACCCGACCTTGTGTTGGCAGAGATCCGGTTAGGTTCTCGGGGCGTCCCTCCAGAGGCGTACCTATGTGGCAATAGGAAGTTCCTTAGCCTGACCATTTGTTGGAAATCCAAAGAAATAATACGAGCCATTTACGATTGCAATTGTATAACCTGCCTCCTCAGGAGGTAGTTATAGCAGGCATAATATAATGGTACCTATGCTGGCTAAGATTAATATTATACTTTCGAAATGTTTTCCACACTATGCACTAATGATAATATTAAAAAGGATTTTGCGTATCAAGCATGTTTGACTATCATAAGGAGAAATCTCTCCTAAGTCTGCGATTTCATTGTGTGTCTGCCGGGAGGCCTTATGGTAGTTTCATTTTCCATAAAGCATAGCGGATTTCTTTTCCTTTCTTTATGGAAAAAACTGTTTTTCAGATCTCACACCAGTCTCATGACTGACCTGGAGTTTATTGTTCCCTTTCTAAACTCTGGGTGCCTATAATTTTCCACACGGGCAGCCTAGAGTCAGGTTATCGAGCGAAGTCAAGAAAGATATGACGTGGAGATCTGGAGTTTAAGCTGGATGGCAAAGCGTATCATTTATACTATGTAGTGTCTGTTGCGTCTGGGTTAGTGCAAGTCAAATTTTATTGTACACAAGTTACTATAACTGCTTGTGTTTGTATTGTGTCGTTGAAAACTCCGATAATGTGATGTATAAATTGATATAGTGTTTTCATTTTAAAGATATTGATTTATCTATTATATTTGTTCCGCTGCGATATGTGATATTCTGTTATTGTTCTATTTTCTTCTTCTATCTTCTTCTTCTTAAACCTTAACGGTTCGGTTTTCCGGCATTCGACTGTGCGGCATTGGATACAGTGGACGTATCGATGTTGACTTTCGGGCGTCGAAAAATTAGGGCCATTACAATCTGTGAATTAACCAATTTCCTTATGCAATCCATATTTGTGTATGTAAGGTGTAGTCTAAGGGTTTCAAACAATAGTGCAACAACATTAATCATTACAGATTCAATCACAGCAGTATTAATAAGCGGTATAATCTATAACGCTTACCATCATTCAAAGATTCACGGATAAATAATGTAAATTTATTACAAATAAATAAATTATATTCATAACAGCTCAAAACAAAACAAAGCATCATACATCAGAGATATCAGAAGAATCACATCATTCAATAGAATATAATCATCCTTAAGTAAGATTAAGTAATCATCTGATTAATTTAAATCACATAATTAGTTAAGAATAAACCTAATATTGGTTAATTAACATTAATTAATTATAAATCATTTTGATTAATTATTCTTTAAACCATTTGTTAATTAACCATTAATAATAAATTAATTAATCTTTAATTATTAAATAATTAACCTTTAATTATTTAGTTATCTATTAATTGATCACATTAACCCTCAATTAATTACCATTTAATTAATTATCCTTAATTAATTACAATTAATAAATTAATCCTTAATTAATCGCTATTTAATTATTTATCCTTAATTAATTACAATTATTTGATAATTTTAATTATTAGTTAATTACTTTTAATTAAGTAATTATCTTTAAGTAATTAGTTAACTTTAATTAATTAATTAGTCCTTAATTAATCACCTTAATTAAATTAACCTTTAAGTTAATTACATAATTAATTAACCCCTAATTAATTATTATTTAAATAGTTATCCTTAATTACTCATTCTTAATTACTTAACTCAAAATCAATTTATCCTTAATTAATTACATTAATTACTCATGAATTTAATTACAATAATTAATTTACCCTTAATTAATTGCACAAAGTAAGTAGCTTTAATTTAACCACATAAAGTAATTAGCCTAAATTTAATCTCACAAAATAACTATACTTACTTAATCCCTTAATTGCATCCTTTAAATTTTATAAATTATCATTAATAATTAGTTAAATTTCAAAACCCTTAAGTTAATCAAAAATCAAAACATTATTTAAGATAAGCCACTTAAATATAACGTTTAAACTCCTTTTAAATAAACTTAAGAATTCATTTAAAATAAAGGATATAGATTAAAATAATTATTTTTAAACTTAACTATTTGACCAAAACTGATATACAACATTTAATTAAGAAAGTATTTTAAAACTTGATTTAAACTTGAAATTTGAAAACTTGTTTAAGTTCTAGAAATTAAAATTATTTTATACACAAACCCGAGATGACCCCTAGAAAACTCGAACCTATCTTCGAGTAAAATCCCAAATTCCCCGAGTGAAACCCAAGTTCCTATTTTTCTTCCCTCCCCATACTTTGTTTTATTTTCAAATTTTTATAACTGTTTAAAATTGGTAACACATACGTGAATATGCTTGAATATGTACTCGAGCCAACAACGAAGCTACACGAGGTCGCCTTCGAGTCCCCTTTCTTCCTCAAATTTCATCATCAACAGACATTGATGATATCGCGTGCACGTGCACGGCCGGCCCGATCACCTTCGATCAACCACGCCATCGTCAACTAGTCGTCGACGACACCTCAAGTCACTACAAACACCCAGATCCAAGAATTCGATAGCGAATCGAAATTGAGCATTCCAATTACCGCCTGTAACCCAACCCCTGATGACAAATATCGCCTTGCACCACCGATTCTAGTCACCAGAGCTTACACCGTCCTATCAGAATTTCCACCACAGTCCTCCTCTTCTTTTTCCCGGTCGCAATCACTTCCAGTTCGCTGATGACCACGCAATTGTCTCAGTGCCAATATTGATCAAAATAGGTGCTTAAGCCTTAATTCCTCTCCATTACTTGAATCAATTAAAAAAGTATCTGGACATTTTTCCACAAATCTCCAATACTCAAGCTACCTTCCACGTAAATCTCGAAGCTCATCATCTCCTCGTTCATCAAAAATCGATGTATTTACGATTTCTGATCATCCCACGATATCTCGGCAACCATGCAATGAAAAACCTTGAAACCAAAATCAAAAATCACCATTTCCGAATACTTACCAGATTACAATATCAAAACGCATAATTTAGACCCTTGAATTTTCTGATATATTTTGTGTTCATCGGTGTTTACTTGATTTTTCAGTAAACCCAACTTAATTTAAACTAAAAATGATTTTTAAAATTAAGTTTTTGTTAATCTAAACATTTTTCTTTTGACCTTAACTTCTAAAAAGAATTAGAGAGGAAGATATTAAATTTTGAAGTTGACTAACTCTATAATCTGGAACAAAAAAGAAATGTTTCTGTCTGTAACACAGGCATACACAAATATTTGCATATATGTTTGTATATATGCAAAACACATTTACAAACATTCAATCATATTTCACAGCATCATTTTCACAATCATCAAGAGATAACCATATCAAGAGAAAAAGAATAAAAATATTTGCTCACCCTTTTGCTGTTGAACAGAGGACAGTATAATTTTTTCCTTAATTTGATCTGGTATTTTAAATCTTCTGGTTTCCAGCTTGTATTTGCTTAGATGTTTAACTTGGACTTTGATCTACTACTTCAGGCTGAAGCTTGAATTGCTTCAACTCTATAACTTAATTTACTTGCATGTCTTCATGTTTAGAAATCTGAGAGTAGCTTTCAGGATTTTGAACTTGAACACTTTATTCTAGGTTGAAACAGATCTGGTTTTTAATTTAAACTTGCTTTTGGTTAATCATTTGATTCCAGGTTTTTAATAAATGCAGGCTAGATGATTTTCATCTCAGATTTGAAGAAGTTCAGGCTTAGATTTTTTTTATTTTATTTTTCTGAATTTAACCTGTTTGATTGCTTTGAATTTTTCTAATTTGTAGTTTGTATTTCGAATTTGCATTTTTATTTCTAGTTTGAGATGATTTTTTGTTTTACTGATTTTGATTCCATTTTTGAGAAGTTTCAAAATATCCTTGTTTATCATTTATTCATATATTATAAAAAAAATTGATTAAAAGAAAATCTTATTTTTGCCACTTGTAAATCTTCATATTACACTTGTAAACACATATTTTCAAAAGATTACAATTGTCTTAATACATCTTTAAAATACTTACACGTGTATTATGGCATGCATAAATGGTTTTCAATATATTTATAAAATTGTTTATGCTATTTTCTATTTTTTCCTTTTGTATTGTTTATACATATTCATAACTTAAAAGAATAAAATTTAATAATTAATTAAACACCAATATGTAGATACATATATATTTTAATTTAACTCTTTAAATAGCTTTTGGAAAAATTTATCTATATCAAAATACAACTTCCAAATTATCATATTTCTAAATCCAATGTATTATTTAAAACATTTACTTTCAAACTCAAAAATTAATATACAATCAATTTGTATTTGTAAATGAGTAAACAAATATAAACTTTATTCCAATCATAATTTATTTATTTTCCAAATCTTTATTTTCAACATATATTTATTTTTGTACTTCAAATCAAATTCCAAATTCAAATTTTTATTTATAAGATATTTAATTTAGAATTTTAAATTTAGAATCAATATTCAATACATTTCAAAAATACTTATATTTGAGTTTCAAATCTAATACGTTATTCAAAACATTTATTTCTGAATTTCCAATTAGAAATTCAATTTAAAAATCATATATATATATATATATATTAATAAACAAACAAATATCTATTAAAGTTTGGAAAACACCAGATTAATCCACAATTTAATTTCAAAATTTAAATTAATTACCAATTCAAATTTAGCTTAAACATCGGGAATGTTACACAGAGGCAATCACCAATGTCTTCTGACCCTCACTACAACTCACCAATAATCTCTACTATGCTGCCCTTAGTGATCGTAACAGAATGGAAGAATAGATTAGGTAGATTGGGTGAAATGAAGTGAGGAAAGCGAATTGGCCGTGAAACAAAAGAGGGGGAAACTGTTTGAGATGACTCGAGGAATATTAAAAATAAATAAGTGGAAAGGGATCGGTTACTAGAAAGAGGAAAATTGGGGGAAGCCGTTTGTCTGTAGAAGAAAATGGAAGAGTTGGAGAAGTTTGATCTGTGAGTGGCAAAGGAAGTGGAGGAAAATTGGCAAATTATGATTGTAAGGTATTTCTTACAAATTTTTTAATTGTTTAATAAATTAATGACCAAAAAAGTAAAGACTGAAATTCAGTATTTAAATGGTCTCTTATTTTACCAACCAATCAAAGACTGATTTTCAGTCTTTAATATTAAAATTTAAAGACTGAATTTATCGGTCAATATGTAGTCTTTAAGTAGAGACCAAAAGCTTTATGTCTTTAATTTACAGTCTCTAAGTAAAGGTATTTTTATAGTGGCTATTTGTGCCAAGGTCGCATTGATTATATGCAAACAAGCACATCATTATCATTTTGAATACAACATCCATGTATTTGTTCTTAGATGTGTTGTACAACATTATTATATCAGTATGTTTTCTAACTATTACTCTACTTGCAAAATTTCAACTAAGGCTGCTGAGGTGCACTGCCACTTGTTGAACTGCAGTGTTCAATGGAGATGGATAAACTACCTAAAGAGCATTAGAGCTTTACATGCGCCACTAGCTTCGTACAATATAAATTTTATTTCAACTACATAGACGACGGTTATAAAGAACTTGAATTCATATTTGTTAAATTCATATTTGTGGCAGCAACTATCTAAAAATATTCTATGAGTTAATAGTTACATGTTAAATAGTTATTTTGTTGACTAACTGATTAATTTTTTCATTTATTTGTAATGTTTAAAACTATTGCCTGTGAAATTTTCATGTTTTCATAATGTTTTACATGATTTTGGTCCCTAACTTTGATGATTAACATGCAATTAATATAATATTTTAATTAAAATGTTAGAAAATAGGCTTTAGAGAGTGTTATAACATATGTAAGAGATTTGAGAGAAATGATGAATTTTCTCAAATCAAAAAATGTTGCAAAGAAAAATGATTATAATTTTCGTATTGTCTCAGAATATATTACTGATGCTGTACATTGAGTATATATACATGTATCAGTGAATATATTGCTTTAGGCTTGATACAGCCTATGCTAGACCTATATATTTGCAACCACATACTTTGATATATCCTACTATAGCCGAGCACACTCTCGTATACATCTTTCATTTGCCCCCTTCAAACCTAACTTTTAGGGTTAGGAAGTGAAGGCGATTTCCCAAATCAATGTCGATCTCTTCTTTATTCGAAAAAAGTACTTCAAATTAGCCAGTGTGTTGCTTCAATCTTGACCTCGATTCAACTCGAAGCACTTGTTTCTTTTGCCACAGATGTAACTAGTGTGAGATTTAGTGTTGAACTTGCTCATTTCCATAAGACAGTTTGTGTTGTGGCAAGAGTAACAACTTTGTCTTGAGTTTTCCTCACTTTCTAAAGATTTGTTCAGATCTGACTGACAGCAGTAAGACTGGTCTTCGATTTGCTTGATTTTGAGCTCAGATCTGAATTTGATGTAGTTTTTCGTTGACAGTGCTTTAGTGAATGTATCTGCTCGTTGGTAAGTGGCAGGTATGTGGTTGATTTGTAATTTTCCTTTTAATACTTGTTCACGAACAAAAAACAAGTCTATTTCGATGTGTTTGGTTCTGGAGTGAAGTATAGGGTTTGCTGTCATTAATACTGCACTTTGATTATCACACCATAGAATTGGTTAAGCTTCTGCTTTTAGCTTTAATTCCTTCAGTATTGATTACAACAACATTATTTCTGCTGTAGCATTAGCTATACTTCTATATTCGGCCTCAGTGCTGGATCTAGAAATTGTTGTTTGCTTCTTTGAGCACCATGATATTAAATTGTTTCTAACATATATACAGCATCCACTAACTGATTTTCTATTATCTGGATATGTTTCCCAGTCAGCAACTGAAAATCCTGTTATGTTTAGATTGTTGCAAGCTTTGAATGATAAGCCATAATCTATAGTTCCTTTGAGAAATCTGAGTATTCTTTTTACAGCTCTCCAGTGTTCATCCAAAGGATTCTGCATAAATTGAGATACTTTGTTAACACCAAATGCAATATCTGGACATGTTATAGTAGCATATCGTAATGCTCCTATAACACTTCTATATTGTTTAATGTTAGTTATGGCTTCTCCCTTGTTTTTAGATAGATGGTGATTATTGGTCATTAGTGTTGGTTGTGAGTTTGCACCATCCATTTATGTTTTTGTCAGCAGCTCTGAAATGTATTTCTTTTGACACGGTATTATTTCAGAATCTTCTTTTCTTACAACTTCTATCCCCAAGAAATAATTAGGACTTCCAAGATCTTTTATTGAGAACTCCTTGTTCAGATAGCAGATAACACTGTTGATTTCATCCTTGCTATTTCCTGTAATGATTAAATCATCAACATATATTAGTATGTAAATAGTTAGTGAATCATTGATTTTAATCAATAATGAGCTATCTGGTTTGGTTAACTGATATTTCATCTTTGTCAATGCAACTTTTAGTCTATCAAATCAGACTCTTGGTGCTTATTTAAGACCATATATTTCCTTTTTTAATCTGCACACGTAATTTTCATTTTTGTTGTATCCTAGTGGTTGCTCCATATAAACTTTTTCCTATAAAATACCATTTAGAATGCATTAGTAACATCTAATTGTCTGATACACCAGCCTTTGTGCAGTGCAATAGTAAGAATAAATCCTATGGTAGTTGGTTTAATCCTTGGAGAGAATGTTTCATTGAAGTCAAATCCATATTGTTGAGTATACCCTTTGGCAACAAGCCTTGCTTTATATCCATTGATTGAACCAACAAGGTTTTTCTTCATCTTGTATGTCCATTTACATCCTACTAAGTTCTTATCATCTGGAGGACATACAAGATCCCATGTCTTATTCTTTATAAGTGCATTGCATTCCTCATCCATTGCTGCTATCCAGTTTTGTCTTTTGCAGCTTGCTCATAAGTTTCTTGTTCACATGAAATGGAGCTTGCATTGTATATCTTTGGCTTAAAAATACCACTCTTGGATCTAGTAACCATGGGATGGCTTGATTTTGCTTGAGTTTTAGTGTGAGGTAAGTTTTCAACATTCACATGATCTAATATGCTTATAGAGTTGCTCTATTGTATATTCTCTTCATCTTGATTTATTTTATCCACTAATTGTATAGGTGAATGACTGGCATGACTATGATCATCTGCTCATTTGTAATCTTGTTGAGCAGATACTATTGGCTGAGCACTATGATTCCAAGTAGACCTTATTACCTTACCTTGATGCTCATTCTCAGAGTATATAGGTAATTATGGTACTGAAAATCTTGGATTGTAGACTTTGTTTGTGGTTTTTATCTCTGAGTTACCATAGGAAAAGATGTTTTCATTAAAAACAACAAGCTTGCTGATAAAAATTCTTCACTATCATCTAGACACTTATACGCCTTGTGATTTATTGCATGTCCTAAAAAAGTGCATGGCTTAGATCTAAAATTCAGTTTGTTGGCATTGTATGGTCTTAAATAAGGAAAGCATAAACATCCAAAGGTTTTTAAACTATGATAATCTGGTTTTACCCCGTATAGTTTTTCCATAGGATTAATTCCTTTATTCACCTTTGTTAGTAATCTATTAATTAGATATACAGCAGCGTTAAAGGATTTAGGTCAGAATTTTAAAGGTAATATGCATGAGCTAGTAAAGTAAATCCTGATTCTACTATGTATTTCCTTTTAACCAAGACATTCTGTTTAGATGTATATGGGCATGTAGTTCTATGCTTATTCCTCTCATTATAAAATAACTACTGAGTGCCTTATATTCAGTTCCCTTATCTGATTGTATAATCTTAACTTGAGCACCAGTTTTTTTTCAGCCATGGTTATAAAGTTTATTACTGCATTACAAACCTCGAACTTTGTTTTTAAAAAGTATACCCATATGTATATTGTGTGTACATCAACAAATGGAATGTAAAATTTGTATCCAAAGTTTGAACATATAGGTGCTGGCCCCATAGATCAGTGGAAACAAGTTCTAATAGTTTTTGAGTATTCTATTAAAGAGTCATTAAATGCTAACTTATGACTTTTACACATGTAACAGTAATGTCACGATCCGAAATCCAACGATTAAAAATCGACATCAAATACCTCACTTGCATTCGACTGTCGGAAATTTAAACGTCGAATTTCAGTTCGGATGGAGCCTATAACAACATTAGATGAATCTAAATAGCGGAAACGAAATGAATATCATTAATCACAACACAGATACAACACCATCATAATATTTGGTTACAATCATCAGAGCCTATATACATGATACAACAACAAAGCGATAACAAATTTATCTCAACTTCAAGAGAGTTTCCAACATACTTCGACTTTGAGAAGGTCCTCCAAGAACTCCAAATACTCCAAAAGGTTTCCAAGTCCAAAGCTTCCCAAAATTCGATAACTTCCGAAAAGACTCCTAATCCAAGCTAACTCCAAAACACGGATAACCTTCTTCTAGGCTGTCCGTGTAGAAATTATGGGGACCCAGAATTTAGGAAGGGAACAATAAACTCCGGGTCAGTCATGGGACTGGTATGGGTAAACAAAATAGTTGTTTGAAACAAAAACAGTTTATAAAAGAAATTCGTTCATGCTTTTGGAAAATGAAACTACCATAAGACCTCCCGCCACACACACAATGCAATCGCAGAATTGGAGGAGATTTCTTCTTATGATAGTCAAATATGCTTGATACGAGAAAACTTCTTGATATTATTATTAGTGCATAGCGTAGAAAATATTTCGAAAGTACAATATTAATCTTAGCCAGCATAGACATTTTGTACTATGCCTATTATAGCTACCATCTAAACAGTGGGTCACCACCATAAGTAGATGGAAGGTTATACAACTTAAACCGTACAGGGCTTGTATTGTTTCTTTGGATTTCCAACAAATGGTCAGGCTAAGGAACTTCCTTAAAATGGGATGCCTCTGGAGGGACGCCCCCAAGAACCAAAATGGTTCCCTACCAACACAAGGCCGGGTTACCTCTGTAACTAGGTAACACCTACAAGTAAGCCATCCCCGGTCGTTACTGACCTTTATCCTAGGATTCATCAATAAATAGCAACAACCATACAGATAAATATCTAGGCTCCATACCATGATATCACCTCTTATCCAGAAGAAAATGGACATACCCTAGGGGTGCGACCCCTAAAAACCTTGCCGCAACATTCCTGTTTCGACCATTACCGGGTTGTGAGGTTCGACGAAGTTTCGTCCACAAAGCTACGCTTTTCACAAAAGCCATGCTTCGATCAACAAATGATCAGCAGCACTCAGCATGCCACACATCCAGATTGAGAGTATATCACTAATAACCATCAACTACATAACCTCTGAGCTCGTACGTCTCAGAGAAGGGTGTTAAGCTAAGAGAATAAATTCTCCGCCACAAACAGAAATGTATTTGTAAGAAATCAGCTTTATATCTTAAGGTGTAATGCCAGACATACAACCATACAAGTCTGTTTCGGGTTCGAACAGAACCGAAGGCACTTCCAAAAAATTCCTTGCAATCCGGGCATTCACAATCCCGATCGGACTCCCCATCACATATGGAGATCTCTATACCTGAGCAACTCAGTGCAGAGTCATTCGATGGGTTATCCTATCATTCTCAAAGACACCCGGTCTTCACCACCATCTTCAAATGCTTTCCATTTCGTCGTATCACTATTCAGACTGGGTTATATGACACAAAGGTCCTCTCCCTGCTAAACCGAATAGTGAGTGCTCAATTTAAAAATATGTGGATATATCATTCACAAAGATTCACAGGTTCGATGTGGGTTTGGATAACCAACTAAAATCCAACTCCATGTCGCATCGAAATTCAATTGCCGTTTTACGGGCCAATGGGTTTTCACATTCACACAGAAACAAATCACAAATATCACAGTTCAGCACAAAGCAATTCACATCACAAAGTATCACAGTCACAAACAGGGGTATCAATCAGCTCAAGGCATTTCCATAATAATTACTCATCTATCAATGGGATGAATTAATAGTGTGATTATAATCAATTAATTATATGATCATTTTTCATTAGTTAACTTTAATTAATGATGAATTATCCTAATTTTAAATTAATTAATCCTTAATTATTAATTAAATTAAATATTTAAATTATTAGTTAATTAAAACTTAATTGCCTTCATTAAGTAATTATTTCTTAATTAATTACCTTAATCAATTTATCTTTAATTATAAATTAATTAACTTAAATTGATAATTAATTACCCTTTAATTAATTATTCTTTAATTGTTATGTAATTATAATTCATCAATTATTTAATCAACATCAACAATACATTAATTGATTTACTTTTGAGTTAAGTTAAAAATGTAAAACATTTAATTATCCCCTTAACTACTTTGTTAAGTTTTATTTAAAATAAACTTTTGAAAATATAAGTTTAAAAACATTCTTAACTTAAATAATTTAAAACATTTTATTTTTAAAACCTTCAATCACAAATTTCAACTTAACGACAATCACCCATTTGAAAAGAATAATTTTAGAAATCAATTTGACTTAAATTTTTAAAGTTTAAAACTAGAAATGTCATCATCCTAGAGCTACTTCGAGTGACACCTGAGAATCTTTCATACTTGCTTCGAGTTTTCCCAAAAACAACCCGATAGCTTCAATTTTTAAAATTTTGTTTAAGTTTAAAAAGTAACAGGATGTATAGCTAGAATTACTCGACCTCAACTTCTAGCCATCATCTCTGAATCCCGAGTGATACTTCGAGTCTCCACCCCTCCTTCCACAAAACAAGCAACTGACACAAGCCTTGGTGCCGTGTACATGCACAACGGCACTGACGAACTTCGACCGACGCCACCACCTTCCACGTCTCGGCAACAGTTCGCATGGGTCATACGAGCACCCAGAAGCACAAGACATTGACGAACTCGCGATCGAGCTTGCTAACCCAGGCTTGCACCAAAAACGACAACCAGAAATCGTCTCATCCCTCCACCCTCTGTCCATCAGAGGCCACGAAAATTCAACCAAAGCTTCGTCTCGATCTCACGCCACTATCCCCACTGTAGCGATCAATTCCGGTGGTCTGACGAAATCGCGGCAATCCACTTTTCTACTTCGACCAAAATGGGGCTTAAAACACTAGATCCTTGCCGTGCCAACACCACAACGAAATAGAAAATTATCGAGCATTTTTTTGACAAACTCCGACCTACCAGCAAGCCATGACCATGATCTCGAGGACCAAAGCCCCGTCGATCACCAGAAATTTGTGAAAACGACAATGTCGTTCATCTTCGTATTTCACAGAGGATACGATATTAAAAATTTTGATTTTTCTTTTAAAAATCATTGATTACAAAAACATTTCGAATCATGTACATGAAATCAAGAATTATGATCATTAAATTTTCGACAAGATTTGTGTTTAACTGTGTTTTTTAAATTTCCAGAAAAACTTAAGTTAAACTTACTTAAATTTATTTTTAAATCTTAAAGCATGATCATATAAACAAGTTCTGTTTAAATTTCAAAGCCTAAAAAATGATTCGAGATAAAGCTTTTGAATTTTAGGACAGGTTTTGGAACCTATAACAGAGGCTTTGTGTTTTTTTTCTTTTTCTCATGTGCACAGACATGCACAGCAATATTCAACAAAATATATACAAATTGAGATGCATGCAACAGTTTTCAATCTCACTTAGGCAAGAGTTCAGGCAATAGATCACAACCCAAAGTTTTACAGAATTTACTCACCTGTGAATTTGAAAAAGAAACAGAGAAGGCTTGTGCTTTTTCTTCAATTTGAAAAACTGAGACAGGTTTCTAGGCTTTTTTGATCTTTTTTGAATTTACTGTTGAATTGTGATGATCCTTGCTTCTTTAGTTGAATTGTTGAAGTTTTGAATCCTTCTTGCTTTAGATTTTCTTACAAATTTGAACCTTGAAGCTCTGTTTTCCTTGATTGCTGAAGAACTTTGCTTAGTTGAATTTGTGATGAAGCTTGCTTAGCTTTTGATTTCTGTTTTTGATTGCTTTTTCTTTTCCTGGTTTGTTTACAGATTGTTTTTGTTTTGCTTTTTTTTCTTCGAGAATTTTTTTCCTGGCTTTAGAAAATTTACAGACTTTTGTCTTTTTGAAAATAATGGTAAAAGAGAAGAGAAAGAGAGGAGGTGATGGTTTATAAAATTTTGTTTTCTATTTTATTAAAAAAATTCCTCAAAGAAGAAAAAAAATGACACTTGTCCAAAAGGATTACATTTGTTTAAAATACTTATTATATGAACAACACTTGTATTATCTCTTATTACATGCTTAACACTTGTATTTTTTTATGAGTTAAATACTTTTAAATAAAACTTATATCATGTTTTCCTTATTAATAAATACATTTCCTATTTTATTTGTGTATAGAAATTTAAAGAAGAAATGTTTTAACAAATTTTTACATTAAATAAATTACATATTTATGATTTCAAATGCAAATTATTTTTCTAAGACATTTAGTTAAATTTTAAACTCAAATTCAAATTCAAATTTGAATTATAATCCATTTATATGTATATATGTACTCATACAATTTAAAATCAAATAGTTTTAAAAAAAATTATATTTTTGAATTCTTAAATTCAAATACAATTTTTCAATCTTATCTGTATATATATAATTCAATACTTATTTTATTTATTTTCAAAAATTCAAATTAGTTTCACAATTTATTCCAAAATTCATATTAATTATTAAATTCTAAATTGATATAATTTTGGGAATGTTACAGATTCCCCATTAAGAAAATTTCATCCTCGAAATTTGAAAGAGAGAAAGATAAGCAAAGAATATAAGAATACAGAAAAAGATAGAAAATGGCTTACCAGATTAAGCCGAGATATCTATTCTGCAATTTGGATTGGTCTTTTGCATGATATCCTATGTTTCCTAAGTACAGTCCTTTGGATCACCGCTCCATTGTACTTTAACCAGTTTCGCAATTCTGTTCCTCAATTGTTTTTCATCACGATCTATAATCTTCAATGGATCTCTTTTAACTGCTAAGTTGGGAATGATTTCAAGATCCTGCTGAGCTGCCTCTTCAATAATACTATCTCGATCATGCACATAATTCCGAAGGTTAGAAATATGAAACACATTGTGCACGCTAGATAACCAGCTGGGTAATTGCACTCGGTAAGCTAAAAGACCGATCCTTTCCAATATAGGAAAAGGACCAATATGACGCGGTGCCAGCTTTCCAGTTTTCCCAAATCTCAACACACCACGCATTGGAGAAACTTTGAGGAATACAGAATCTCTAACTTGGAATTCCAAATCTCTTCTTCTGCGGTCATAATAACTCTTTTGATGACTTTGTGCAGTTATCAACTTCTTTCGAATAAATTCAACTTTTTTAATGGCTTCCTTAATCATATTTGGTCCAAGGACGAGTCTATCACCTGATTCGATCCAACATGCAGGTGATCGACATGGACGACCATATAAAGCCTCGAAAGGAGCCATTTCGATACTGCCATAATAGCTGTTGTTATATGATAATTCAACCAGATGTAAATGGTCCTCCCAAAAACCACCAAAGTCGAGAATACAAGCGTGCAAAAGGTCTTCTAATATTCAATTAATCCTTTCAGTCTGCCCATCAGACTGTGGGTGATAAGTAGTGTTGAAGTTTAGTTTGGTTCCCAATGCGGCTTGAAATGCCTCCCACAATCTACTGGTGAAGATCGGATCGCGATCACTCACTATGCTGCTGGGTATACCATGGAGACGAACAATTTCTTTCACATATAATTCAGCTAAACTTGCTGCTGTGCGGGTAGATTTCACTCGTATAAAGTGGGCAGTTTTAGTCAAACGGTCCACAATAACCCAAATTGCTTCATTCCCTTTTCGAGTGTGGGGTAACCCGTCGATGAAATCCATCGATACTTGATCCAATTTCCACTTAGGTACCTCCAAAGGTTGGAGTAAACCTGCTACTTTCTTTTGATCATTTTTAATTTGCTGGCAGGTAGCTCAACGACTCACATATATAGATATATCCCTCTTCATTGTTTCCCACCAAAAAGTTCTTTTAATATCTCTATACATTTTATTAACTTCTGAATGGATACTGAGTTTAGACTTGTTACATTCGTCTAAAACTTCACGTTTCAGATCTGGAATGTCTGGAACACACATTCTGCCTTTCAGTTTAATAATTCCTCTATTATCAACTTCAAAACCGGTATCTTCCCCATGGCATATCCTTTTATAAATTCCACGAAGAAACTCGCCTTCTTTCTACTTTCTTGCAGTTTTAAGAAGAGTAGGAGTGACAACAAGATATGAAAGAACAACATGTCTTTTGCTCAAAGCATCGGCAACTACATTGACTTTACCAGGCGTATACATAATGTCTAGGTCATAAGATGCCGGAAATTCCAACCAACGTTGTTGTCGCAGATTCAAATCTTTCTGGATGAAGAGATATTTCAGAAATTTATGATCGGCAAATAATTCGAATTTTTCACCTAAAACAAGGAGAGTTATTAAGTATATTTAACAAGTTAAGTTAAACTTTTAAATTTTCCTTTTAGAAAAGCTGAAAGAGATTTTTCCCAAAAGATAATGTCGTTAGAATTTCAAAGCGAAAATAACTGCTAAGAGTTCCAGAACATGGGTTGGGTAGTTTCTCTCATGCAGACGCAATTGTCTACTCGCGTAGGCAATTACCTTCCCATTCTGCATTAGTATCGCACCCAAACCATCACCACAAGCGTAAGTATAGACATATAAGCCTTGGTTCCCGTTGATAATAGCGAGAAATAGTCGATCTCCTTTTTAACTCTTGGAACGCTTCATCACATTTCGGAGTCCAATCAAACTTGGCATTCTTCATTGTTAGCTTAGTCAATGGACTAGCTATCTTAGAGAAGTCCTAAACAAACTTCCGGTAATATCCCGCCAAACCTAGAAAACTTTGAACTTCTTTCGGGGTTGTGGGTCGCTTCCAATCTAGAATAGATGAAATCTTCCCTGCATCAACAGAAATTCCCTCTTCATTAACAATATGCCCGAGAAATCTGACTTCTTTGACCCAAAATGGCATTTAGAAAATTTAGCAAACAGAAATTTTTTCTTAATATTTCCAAAACAATTCTGAGATGCTCGGCGTGCTCCTCTTCGGTCTTAGAATAGACCAAAATATCGTCAATAAACACAAGGACAAATTTGTTCAATACTTCTCGAAATACACGAGTCATTAAATCTAGAAATAGGAGGAAGCATTTGTTAGTCCGAAAGGCATGACTAACCATTCGTAGAACATGTTAGGACCCCTGAAGGCAGTCAAGTGGACACAGTCTACGGCAATTCGTAACTGATGGAATCCTTGAGCTAGATCCATCTTTGAAAAGAAATGAGCGCCGTGCAGTTGATCGAATAAGTCATCGATCCTGGGTAAAGGAAACTTGGTCTTGAGAGTTTGTTTATTGAGATCGCGGTAGTCAACATACAATCTCAAAGATCCATCTGATTTATCCACAAACACCACAGCTGAACCCCATTCGGAAACACTAGGACGTATTAATCCTTTATCTAGCTGATCACTGGTTTGCTTGACTAATTCAACTCTTTCCCTGGGTACCATCCTACGACTTGCATGAACGACAGGACGAGTGTTGGGTACTAAGTCAATTCTGAATTCAATTTCTCTATGTGGGGGTAAAATTTTTACTTCTTCGAACACATCTGGAAATTCCGGGACAATCGGTATGGACTTCAGACTAGGTACGTGATATCGCAAGGTATACATCAGTTTATCTCTTTTAGGACTCGGATCTTCACAAGAGATTTCAATGAAATTCCCAAATTTGGTTTTGATCAAAATTGTTCGATTTTTACATTCCAATTTGGCTTCGTATTCCGTTAGCCAATCCATTCCGAGTAAGATTTCAAATTCGTCAAAGTCGAGGATGAAAAGTTTGATAGGAAATTTGTAACAAGAATACGAGATAGGAATGTCTCTGCATCGTAAACAAAGATTTGGCGGACCACCAACTGGATTCTTTACGCAAATAGGCTCGTCAACAAATTCAAGTTTAAGTTTTAATTCAATGACGGTTTGTTGGGAGATGAAGCTATGGTAGCGCCGGTGTCGAACAATACTCTAACAATTCTATCATAAATGATCAGGTTACCTTCTAAAACTCCTTTTTCTTTATCCGCCTTTGAAGTTAAAGGGTCATCTTTTATTGCGTACATTTTTGTTTCTTGTGCTTGCTTCTTTTTCGGGCAATGTTTAGCTTCGTGACTTGGTTTGTGACAATAAAAGCATCCCTTAGTTCTTCGACTTGTCTTCACAAGCTGATATTCCTTTACTCATTTCTTTGGCTTCTTACTATCGTTTGAATAATGGCCTTTCTCTTGATTACTTCTCTTCTCCTTGCCTTAATCCGGTTTCTTCCCTTCAGACTTCCTTTTCTTCCAATTTGGGTTACTTGAACTTCCCTCCACTTCCGGAACATCTTGCATATCCAGAGTAGCATATCGATAACCCATATCGATCAAGTCTGAAAAGGACTCTTTTATGTGAGCAGTCATCCTTTCATGGTACTTCTTATTCATTCCCCGAATGAATCTCTCATTCTTCTTCAAAGGTATATTCACTAGCTCCGGACCAAAATGAGATAATTTATTGAATTTATTCAAATACTCCTCAAACGATAAACTTCCCTGCTTCAAATCAATGAACTCCTGGCACATTCGGGAGATACCTGCAGATGGCATATATCGCTATCCAAACACCTCTTTGAATCGACGCCAAGTGAATTCATCTTCTGTCTCATCTACAGTAACTGTTTCCCACCAAGCTAAAGCTTGCTCTTGGAGTTGCCAAGAAGCTATTAATCGCATTTGATCGTCTTCTAAGTTCAACCCTTTAAAAATTCTCTCACATGATCAGATCCAGGCTTTGACAACAGATTCCTTGCCAGTGAATGGCTCCCCACCAAGTCTGGTAAAACTTCTATATAGATCAGCCAGATTCGGTTGAGGTTGAGTGAGTATAGCTTTTGTTACAGGGACTTGACCAGTTGAAGTGGTATTTCCCCGTTCCCCTACCTCGTCCTCTTCTCCCGCTCATTCTCACTTTTTGTAATTAGTAAGAAATTTTGATTTAGGTATAAGGACGAGATATCTTAGGGAATATCAACAGTAAAAGAGATAGACCAAGAAATTTTAGAGTTTTGGTCTCTCGGTTTATAATCATTCTAGGGTATACTTCACCCTATCTCTAATGAGCCACCTAATGTGTTATACTCCGTAGCTAAAGTTCTTACTCAACCTTTAGCTCTGATCCACTTATCATGACCCAAAATCCAGTGATTAAAAATCGACATCAAATACCTCACTTATATTCGACTGTCGGAAATTCAAACGTCGAATTTCAGTTTGAATGGAGCTTATAACAACATTAGATGAATATAAACAGCGGAAACCAAATGAATATCATTAATCACAATGCAGATACAACACCATCACAATATTTGGTTACAATCATCAGAGATTATATACATGATACAACAACAAAGCGATAACAAATTTATCTCAACTTCAAGAGAGTTTCCAACATACTTCGACTTTGAGAAGATCCTCCAAGAGCTCCAAACACTCCAAAAGGTAACCAAGTCCAAAGCTTCCTAAAATCCGATAGCTTCTGAAAAGTCACCTAATCCAAGCAAGCTCCAAAACACGGATAACCTGCTTCTAGGCTGTCCGTGTGGAAATTAAGGGCACCTAGAGTTTAGGAAGGGAACGGTAAACTCCGGGTCAGTCATGGGACTGGTATGAGTAAACAAAAAAGTTTTTTGAAACAAAAACAGTTTAAAAAAGAAATTCGTTCATGCTTTTGGAAAATGAAACTACCATAAGACCTCCCGCCACACACACAATGCAATCGAAGAATTGGAGGAGATTTCTTCTTATGATAGTCATATATGCTTGATACGAGAAAACTTCTTGATATTATTATCAGTGCATAGTGTAGAAAATATTTCGAAAGTATAATATTAATCTTAGCCAGCATAGACATTTCGTACAATGCCTATTATAGCTACCATCTAAACGGTGGATCACCACCATAAGTAGATGGCAGGTTATACATTTAAAATCGTACAGGGATCGTATTGTTTCTTTGGATTTCCAACAAATGGCAGGCTAAGGAACTTCCTTAAAATGGGACGCCTCTGGAGGGACGCCCCCAAGAACCAAACTAGTTCCCTACCAACACAAGGCCGGGTTACTTCTGTAACTAGGTAACACCTACAAGTAAGCCATCCCCGGTCGTTACCGACCTTTATCCTGGGATTCATCAATAAATAGCAAAAAGCACACAGATAAATATCTGGGCTCCATACCATGATATCACCTCTTATCCGGAAGAAAATGGACATACCCTAGGGGTGCGACCCCTAAAAACCTTGCCGCAACATTCCTGTTTCGACCATTACCGGGTTGTGAGGTTCGACGAAGTCTCGTTCACAAAGCTACGCTTTTCACAAAAGCCATGCTTCGATCAACAAATGATCAGCAGCACTCGGCATGCCACGCTACCAGATTGGGAGTATATCACTAATAACCATCAACTACATAACCTCAGAGCTCGTACGTCTTAGAGAAGGGTGTTAAGTTAAGAGAATAAATTCTCCGATACCAATAGAAATGTATTTGAAAGAAATTAGCTTTATATCTCAAGGTGTAATGTCAGACATACAACCATACAAGTCTGTTTCGGGTTCGAACAGAACCGAAGGCACTTCCAAAAAATTCCTTGCAATCCGGGCATCCACAATCTCGATCAGACTCGCCGTCACATATGGAGATTTCTATACCGGAGCAACTCAGTGCAGAGTCATTCGACAGGTTATCCTATCGTTCTCGAGGACACCCAGTCTTCACCGCCATCTTCAAATGCTTTCCATTTCGTCGTATCACTATTCAGACTGGGTTATATGACACAAAGGTCCTCTCCCGGCTAAACTGAATAGTGAGCGCTCAATTTAAAAATATGTGGATATATCATTCACAAAGATTCACAGGTTCGATGTGGGTTTTGGATAACCAACTAAAATCCAACTCCCTGTCGCAACGAAATTCAATTGCCGTTTTACGGGCCAATGGGTTTTCACATTTACACAGAAACAAATCACAAATATCATAGTTCAGCACAAAGCAATTCATATCACAAAGTATCACAACCAAAAACAGGGGTATCAATCAGCTCAAGGCATTTCAAATAATTACTCATCCAATAATGAGATGAATTAATAGTGTGATTATAATCAATTAATCATATAATCATTTTTCATTAATTAACTTTAATTAATGATGAATTATCCTTAATTTTAAATTAATTAATCCTTAATTATTAATTAAATTAAATATTTAAATTATTAGTTAATTAAAAATTAATTGCCTTCACTAAGTAATTATTTCTTAATTAATTACCTTAATTAATTTATCTTTAATTATAAATTAATTAACTTGAATTAATAATTAATTACCCTTTAATTAATTATTCTTTAATTATTAAGTAATTATAATTCATCTATTATTTAATCAACATTAACAATACATTAATTGATTTACTTTTGAGTTAAGTTAAAAATGTAAAACATTTAATTATCTCCTTAACTACTTTGTTAATTTTAATCTAAAATAAACTTTTGAAAATATAAGTTTAAAAACATTCTTAACTTAAATAATTTAAAACATTTTATTTTTAAAACCTTCAATCACAAATTTCAACTTAACAACAATCGCCATTTAAAAAGAATAATTTTTTAGAAATCAATTTGACTTAAATTTTTAAAGTTTAAAACTAGAAATGTCATCACCCTAGAGCTACTTCGAGTGACACTCAAGAATCTTTCATACTCGCTTCGAGTTTTCCCAACAACAACACGATAGCTTCAATTTTTAAAAAAAATTAAGTTTAAAAAGTAACCCTATGTATAGCTAGAATTACTCTACCTCAACTTCGAGCCATTATCTTTGAATCCTGAGTGATACTTCGAGTCTCCATCCCTCCTTCCACAAAACAAGCAACTGACACAAGCCTTGGTGCCGTGCACATGCACATGCACAACGGGACTGATGAACTTCGACCGACGCCACCACCTTCCACATCTCGGCAATAGTTCGTATGGGTCATACGAGCACCCTGAAACACAAGACATTGACGAACTCGCGATCGAGCTTGCTAACCCAGACTGGCACCAAAAAAGACCACCAGAAATCGTCTCGTCCCTCCACCCATCAGAGGCCACGAAAATTCAACCAAAGCTTCGTCTCGATCTTACGCCACTATCCCCACCGGAGCGATCAACTTCGATGGTCTGACGAAATCGCGGTGATCCTATTTTCTGCTTCGACCAAAATGGGGGTTAAAACCCGAGATCCTTACCGTGCCAACGGCACAGCGAAATAGAAAATTATCGAGCATTTTTCTGACGAACTCCGACCTTCCAACAAGCCATGACCATGATCTCGAGGACCAAAGCCCCATCGATCACCGGAATTTTGTGAAAACGACAATGCCGTTCATCCTCGTATTCCACAGACGATACGATAATAAAAAAAATTGATTTTTCTTTTAAAAATCATTGATTACAAAATCATTTCGAATCATATACCTGAAATCAAGAATTATGATCATTAAATTTTCGACAAGATTTGGGTTTACCTATATTTTTAAAATTTCCAGAAAATCTAAAGTTAGACTTACTTAAATTTATTTTTAAATCTTAAAGCATGATCATATCAACAAGTTCTGTTTAAATTTCAAAGCCTAAAAAATGATCGAGATAAAGCTTTTGAATTTTAGAA
The DNA here is from genome assembly GCA_030765085.1 of Allium cepa. NCBI lineage: Eukaryota > Viridiplantae > Streptophyta > Magnoliopsida > Asparagales > Amaryllidaceae > Allium > Allium cepa. The sequence continues at coordinate 393,469,562 of CM060938.1, read as the reverse complement.
CAGGTTTTGGAACCTATAACAGAGGCTTTGTGTTTTTTTTCTTTTTCTCATGTTCACAGACATGCACAGCAATATTCAACAAAATATATATAAATTGAGATGCATGCAACAATTTTCAATCTCACTTAGGAAAGAGTTCGGGCAACAGATCACAATCCAAAGTTTTACAGAATTTACTCACTTGTGAATTTGAAAAGGAAACAGAGAATGCTTGTGCTTTTTCTTGAATTTGAAAAACTGAGACAAGTTTCCTGGCTTTTTTGTTCTTTTTTGAATTTACTGTTGAATTGTGATGATCCTTGCTTCTTTAGTTTAATTGTTGATGTTTTGAATCCTACATGCTTTAGATTTTCTTGCAGATTTGAACCTTGAAGCTCTGTTTTCTTTGACTGTTGAAGAACTTTGCTTAGTTAAATTTGTGATGAAGCTTGCTTTGCTTTTGATTTTTGTTTTTGATTGCTTTTTCTTTTCCTGGTTTGTTTACAGATTATTTCTGTTTTGCTTTTTTTCTTTGAGAATTTCTTCCTGGCTTTAGAAAATTTACCGGCTTTTGTCTTTTTGAAAATAATGGTAAAAGAGAAGAGAAATAGAGGAGGTAATGGTTTATAAAATTTTGTTTTCTATTTTATTAAAAAAAATTCCTCAAAGAAGAAATATAATGACACTTGTCCAAAAGGATTACATTTGTTAAAAATACTTATTATATGAACAACACTTGTATTATCTCTCATTACGTGCTTAACACTTGTATTTTTCATAAGTTAAATACTTTTAAATAAAACCCATACCATATTTTCCTTATTAATAAATACATTTCCTATTTTATTTGTGTATAGAATTTAAAGAAGAAATGTTTTAACAAATTTTTACCTTAAATAAATTACATATTTATGATTTCAAATGCAAATTATTTTTCTAAGACAGTTATTTAAAATTTAAATTTTAATTTGAATTATAATCCATTTATATGTATATATGTACTCATATAATTTAATTCAAATAGTTTTAAAATATTTATATTTTTGAATTCTTAGATTCAAATACAATATTTCAATCTTTTATATATATAATTCAATACTTATTTTATTTAGTTTCAAAAATCAAATTAATTTCACAATTTATTCCAAAATTTACATTAATTATTAAATTTTAAATTAATAAAATTTTGGGAATTTTCCAAGTAAGTACATATATAAGGGAATGAAATATTATCAAACGATATTTTATTTTCAGTAAGAACCTGTTTTTCAACTTTCACTCATGGACTAAGTTTTTAATGCCAGACATCAAATATATTTTCAGAGTTTTGCTCGTCACACAAGTTACAAAGATTTTGATTTTCTGTAAAACTACTGTTGTTGACAGACCTAAATCTATGCAGTCTTTTTTCTACATCACCCTGTAGAAGAATATCCTTAGTTATATATCTCTAACCAAACAATATTTAGGATAAAATTCAAAATAGACATTATTGTCATTAGAAATCTGAGATACACTTATAAACTTCTTCATTATCATTGGTACTCCTAATAAATTATGCAAAAAAAATATTTCTTTCCTTTAATAAAAGCATTACCAATATGAGAAATCTTGATACACTTACCATTCCTATGCAAATTGACTATTTGCCTCTCTACTCCATGTTGCCAAAATTCAAGTTATCATGATTATTAGTAATATGATTTGTTGCTCCAGAGTCAGGGTGCCAGCAGTCATCTTTTATGTGTTATATTCTTGCCGTCTCATTTGAACAGTGACTTTTATTACTGTCTGCTTAAGTGTCTGGATTTGCTTGAACCATATTAGCACTAAGTTTATTAGTTTTTTGACTATTGTTGTTTTATTTGAGCATGTGAAATAGCATTTTACTGCTATATAACCAATTTTCTCACAAATTTGACACCTTGGTCTATTACCACTGTTCCATCTGCCTCTATCCCTGGATCTCTTTGAATAACCTCCTCTTTATGTTGGTTGATCTGCTCTGTTGTTGCTTTGACTTTTATTTCTGAAATTGGTAGTGTAATTGATTGCAATTTCTGATTCTTGTGGTTTCTTGTTTTCAATTCTTGCCTCATGTGCAAGCAAAATTGAATCAACATCATCAATTGATGGTAAGGTCTTTTGAGAGGATATAACTGCAGCAACTACTTCATAATCATCATTTTATCCATTCAGGATGGTTAGAATTTTCTCTGAAGTTGACCCTTTATAATCCGCAGCTTCTGATAAGTCACAAGTTGTTTTAATCTTGAATTAATATTCCCTTATGCTGTTGTTGTCTTTCCTCATATTTTGCAGTTTCTTTTTATGATGCATAACATTGGCTGTAGATTGTATATTAAACACTTTTTTCACAGTTGTCCATTTTTCATATACTGTTTTGCACCCAATCACATGAGATAACAGATGTGTATTTATTGAAGAAAGCAACCATGAACAAATGAGTATGTCTTGTCTGTGATATTTTACATATTCTTCATTGTTGATTATCTTGTTTTCTTGATCAGTAATGCATTTTGGAGGAATTGGAATAGTTCCAAGAATATGGCCTTTAAGCCCATATCCTCGAACTGCAGTCTCTACTTAAGGTTTCCATAAGAGATAGTTATCTTCATCCAAGTGCACAGTGACAAGTTAGCTTTGAGGACTAATGACAGTGTTCTCTAATTTCTCTATTATTGCACTAGTTTGATGATTGTTACTCACATTGGCAGAAGTTGCGGAGTTGGTTTCATCACCCATGATGATTCAAGATCGGACTGAAAATAAAAAGGTTTGGAGGAATTCAATCAATCTTTATTAAGATTTGAAATATGAAGACAATAGTTGTTCACTAATAGGTTTGTTGCAACCGTAAAGTTTACATGATGATCATCTTCATCGCATCTGATAAGCCCCGCTGGATGGCACTTTCATTAGTTTTGCGCAATGATTCTTGACTTCTTGATTTGATTTGTGAGATTTTTTTTTTATTGATTACCTTCAAGATTTGATAAAATAATCTTGATGCAGCCGAGCTCTTTGAAATCAATCATAGCACTGGATTGTTTTGTTGAATCTTCTTCTCAGATGATGAAAAATTAAATTTCTGATGAGAAATAATCACTCAAATGATGATATTGCTCTAATGAGTCTGGTCTTTAACAAAAACTGCTGTTATGCTTTCTTTGCTCTGATACCATATAAGAGATTTGAGAGAAATGATGAATTGTACAGAATCAAAAAATGTTGCAGAGAAAACTGATTATAATTTCGTATTGTCTTAGAATACATTACTGATGCTATACATTGAGTATATATACATGTACCGATGAGTATATTGCTTTGGGCTTGATATGGCCCATGCAGACCCGTATATTTGCAACTGCATACTTTGATATATCCTACTACAGCGGTGCACACTCTTATAAACATCCTTCATTTATGAATATAACTATTATAAGTGATGTGATCATTCATAGTTGTTATCAATAGATTTATTGCTCTTACTTCATTGGTTGTGAAGGAGATGTAAAAGAATCTAATTATCTAGGTTGCATGAATATATATCAACTGTTTTCTATACTTCTCTTTGCTAGATTACCTTCACAGTGTTTCTTTATTTGCTTATAAAACATGAAATGGATGTATTCAAGTGTTTAGATGTTAGGATGTACAAAAAGTCATTGTATTAAAATACGAATGTTTCATGCATGAGATCTGCTCCTATCCTTACATTCCTGTTCTTTATAAAACAACATTATGCATTTTGATTTCTGAAGTAGTCTTGTTGACAAAAATCTTAAAGGTGCTTAGTATAAATTTGCATTCATACAATTTGAAATTACACTAGTGTTATAATCCAATAGGAAGATGGGGCGGTCAAAACAAACATGTTTATAATATATTTGAAAAACCAATCATCTTTCTTCTGAAAAAATTCGGTTCAGTCCCTTAATTTTGGATTTGACACGTATAAACTCATTTTTAAAAGTATGTTATAAATTGCACCTCTATTTTTTATTTCGATAAAGAAAATTTCATTTTTTCAAAAATTAAAATCAAAACATTAATCGACGTTTCTATGATTAAAATAAATTTTTTTAGAAAAATACAAATTTTTGCATATCAAAAGCTTCAAATATTTGCAGAGTTCTCTACAAATATTTGCACAGTTTTCCTTAAATATTTTAAAACTTAAAAATAGAGGTACTTTTTACATTACTATTTTGAGAAGAAACAGCTGTGCATTTTGAAATTTGATGAGGGTGATTTTATGGAAGTTCCTTTTCCTTTTATTATATTTATGACGGGTAACCTTTTTTCCTCTCCTTTAGAAAAGGAAAGAAGAAGAAAACAAGGATGCTGAAAATCCTAAATTAAAATCTTTTATACGCTTGGGAATGAAAACCAACAAGAGGACAGAATAGGCGAAGAAAATGTGAAAAAGAAAGAATTGTGAAATTTTACCTTTTATTCTGGCTATAGATAGGAATGAGCGTTCGGTCGGCTCGGTTGATTTTTGGATAAAAATGTCAAACCGAATTGAAACCAATAAAATTCAAAACCAAAACGAACCAAACTGAATTAATTTTGGTTAATTCGGTTGCTAACTGATTTAACTGAATATATTATGTTTGATATAACTAGAGAAAAATATAAATTTATGTTTATAGAGATTTTATTTAGTATTTTTATATTTAAAATGATATTATACATACTTTCAACAAATAATCTTTATATTTTATCACTGAACCAATTATTTAAGGTATTACAATACCATAAAATTAAGGATAAATTTTAAATTTAGGCCAATTTTAAAAACTAATCACAAATTTAGGCCAGTTTAATAACATATTATAAAAATAGGCTAATTTAGCCCATGACATGGAATACGGTCATTTTCGACGGCTCCATGCCGTTGACGGTCGTCTGAAGCCGTTAGAAATGTCGTTGGTATATATAACACGGCTTTCGCCCATTTTCAACGGAAACGACGACAGTTTTTTGATGGCCTCCGACTGCTTTTTCGACGGCAGTTCCAACATTTTTTCTGACTATGAAGACATCCACATGGCTTCAAAACATGCCAGAAAACCATTGGAAATCGTCGAAAGCCGTCAGTATATATGATCAGTTAGTCGTCGGAAGCTGTTGCAATATTTCAACCTATAAGCCATCGGTAGCCATCGAAAATCTACGTAAATTTTTTTTTCAACAGCCCAACAGCGCATTAATATCAATATATATCACAACACATCAAAATCAATATATACATATATCAGATATATAAACTAAAATCAATATCAATAGTAATATAAAACTCAAACGTTACCATCTCAAACTCATACATTCCAATCAATACAAACCAAACCATCCATCAACACCCTAAAATGTCCAAATTCAACATCAATGTACAATATATATATCCAACATCAAACCCCACAAATCAACATCAAGCACCAAATGTCCACAAATCAACCCCAACATCTCTCATTGTATATATACAAAAGTTTTAAAAACAAAAACTGTAAAACATACCTCATGACTCGTCATTGGCTTCGAAACCACCAGACGAAGGGAATGCTCCATGATGCTCCATATACTCGGTCAAACGCTAGTTCACTTGCTCCATTTGCACTGTTCAGAGGCGGTCCTGCTCCTGTAGTTATGCAATCTGCTGTCAAAGCTCATTAATCACAGTGTTGTCCTGAGCCTTTTAATAGGCCTTTTGTGAGGCCCTGAGCCTACAAAACAAGTCGAAATATGCTTAAGTTATTGCGTAAAATTAAGCAATTTTTACAACTTAGTTAATATTTATAAATTACCGATTGATTGCCATGGGCATAGCGCCTATTTCTCTTTGTCGAGTTTATAACAGAGTCAAAGATAGCATCCTCCTCATCAGTGGTCAACTGCTATCGTCTCGAATGCTCAAGCACATGTGCACGTGCTTGCATAAAAAAATTTGCAAATTAAATACAAGTAAATATTACATGACATTATTATAATAATTTCTTACTAATTAATTAAAATAATAATTATTAATAACCTATAAATTAAAACATACTTACATGTGCGACATATGCTTTATAATCCTCAAGCAAGGCATATGTTATCGATTCCTCGTCGTTGTTCTATGTGCAAATACGTTCATATACAAGAAAGGAGCCCCACGCACTCTTTCCTGCAATAACTGGTGTATATTATTGTTGTTCATACAAATTTACACAAAAATGTAAACTGTTCGTAATTGTAATTAATCAATTTACCAGGTCCTCGCGATGATGCTGAAATGATTTCGAGCCACCATGGTGTGTGACTGGATTTTTCTGCCTGTTCGTCGAGTTACTATCTGACTCTGCCTGCAAATTAAAAATGAAGATTATATTTTACAGGTATAAATTATGTATTCACTACTGAACAAATTAAGGTGATAACTGATAGACTTACCCTAAACTTATCACCACCCCACCATGCGACACAAGCATCCCATACATTGGCGCTCATCCAGTTTGGCTTCTTTCCGGATGTTCTGATGGTTGACATCGTATCTCGGTAATTCTTTACAACTTTAGAGTTCCAATGGCACTGGCAAAGAGCAACATCCTCCTCTTACAGGTCTACCACACCCTGTATATATGTTGAAAAAATATAAGTCATACATTTATACTTAGTCAGCAAATTGTAAATTGATTATATATAATGATATATAATTTTACACTTACCAGGAAGTCCTGCAAGATGCTCTCCCGAACATGCTCAGGAATCCTACTCTATTTCGGCCAGCATGTAGTCATACGGCTTATGTATGCCTGCCAAGATATGCTAAACACTATATTGGAAGGCCGAAGCTTAAAACCCCTACATTAAATATGATATAGACAAATCATGACTAATATATCATACAAAATATTTATAATGTTGAAGTAAATTTAATACTTACGAGCCATCTGCTTTCGGTAGCAATTTAACTACCGTACATGGTGCCTCCTAAGATGTGTCGCTACCATCACCTCCGCTGCGAACGGTCCCTCTCTAAGATGAAGAGGGGGAACCGAACTGCGAAGAACTCTACCGTCTAAAGAAAGACATCTGTAGTACCTGGCATTTACATATTATTTTATTGTGGTAGAACGTATAATTCAATTTTGAGTAAACATATCAACATTTAACATCAATAATCACATATAACATACAAAAAAGTGTAACATCAATACACACATAAATTATATTTCTTCAACATGTATACTATTAAATCGGTTCTCGTCATTTTCTGATTCAAACTCAGCCTCGTCCTCTATATTGTTTTCCTATGTGGTCTCAAATGCTTCTACTAATACATTTGATTCAGCATTTAGAGGTTAAAATTGGTTTGATCGTATGCCATTGTAATTTCGCTATTTTTCTCGATATCTGCTTGGTACGCTTGTTCATCTGAAACATTCTTCCAGCAAATGTAAATCTTCCCTTCGTTTTAAAAATTGTCGACTAATCTGCTTTATCTCTTTTTAGAGATGGATAGGGAGTATAATAAACTTATAGGGCTTGTTTTTTTAGTATAAACGGATCGTACTTATAATAACGTAATGTGTGCTTTATTTCAATAATATTATATTTTTGATGCACATTGATTCCAAAACTTGGAACATTACTGAACCAGTTGCATCTAGACAAATAAACTTCTTCCGTAGGTCTGGTGAAATATGTTAATTGCAAAACCTAAGTTAACACGCCATAAAAATCATTTATACGATCATTTAGATCATCACTGTCTTTAACATATACACCAGTATTGTTAGTTGATTCTTTAGCCCCATATTCTTTTGTGCTGAATTTGTATCCATTGACAAAGAATATTGGATATGTCTTGACTTTTCTTGTTGGTCCCATCGCAAGATGTTTTAACCCTTCATCGACCATACAATTTACCAGATCATATACGTGGTTCAAAAACCAAGTAGCAAAATTTTTGCTGATATCGCCGCTTGGATGATATGATTCGTAAATACTACATATATAGATAATATATTGCATTATAATTACGTACATGTATTATTAAAGTAATAATTTTAGATGTGTTATTTAATAATACCTAACAAATGGCGCAACTTATGCACAACTAAGAAGAATATATGTGTCAGCTACATGGTAATCTCTGTCGTCTAACCATACTTTCACACATTTTTCAACAGGGCGTCCCTGTTGTCTAAAATAAATAGCACTGATTCGAAAGAATCTTGTTCAATGTCCTCATCATTTCACGTGGCACTTTCAAAAAGAAAAGTTCACATGGTCACTGAAATAATGAGAGAAAAAGAACGAAGCTTCTTCTTCGATATATGATTTACATATCAAAACTTCAACTCATGATTTTTGTCTCACTTTTTTCTTTAGATGATTTAAGTACCTATTAAGAATAATTATGATTAAATTTTATTACATATAGTTAAACTAAAATTTAACATACTCAACATTAATACCTTTCAAACGGATACATTCATCCATATTGCACAGGACCTGGAAGACGTGCTTGAAACAGAAGATGAATAGGTAAATGCTCCATTACATTAAAGAAACCCGAACAAAACATTTTCTCCAGTTTGCATAGCAGTATAGGAATTTCTTCCTCCAGTTTACATAGAAGATCAACTTTTAACGTAGTTGAACAAAGGTCCTTATAAAAAAAACTAACTTCTATTGCAACCGTCCAAACTTTTTTGGGCAATAATTCTTTGAAAGCGACGGGTAACAAGTGTTCCATTATTGCATGACAATCATGACTTTTCATCCCACTCAGTTTACCGTTCTTATAGCCAACACATCTACGCAGATTAGAGGAAATCTCATTAGGAAATATTAATCCTTCCACCCACTTCAATAGAAATTTAACTTGGTTATCGTCTAGCTCATAGCATGCTTTGGGTTTTTTGTGTCATTTGTCTTTATATGAAACTCAGGACGATTGCATATTGCCTCTATATCACGTCTTGATTTCAAATTTTCTTTAGTCTTTCCTTTAACATTCAGAACTGTGTTAAATACATTATCAAACACATTTTTCTCATTGTGCATCACGTCGATATTATGACGAATTAGGAGATTTTTCCAATAAAAAACTTCCATAATGTACTTTTTTTGCACCAATTACGAATTGTTGATTTACCTTGAATTTCAATTTGTTCATCGGTTTCATGTATCTTTGGATAATCCTTTACAAGGTCATAAATATCTTCGCATGACCAAATCGTTGATGGTTGCACAGTCCCAAGTCTATAGCTTGTGAAATTTTTTATTATCTTTTCCAAAAGGATGATTAATATGGATAAAACAATGATGACAATCAAATCATGAAATTTTCTACTCATGCGATAAAGAAAATGCTCATGTTTCTTCCATGCAATAAGAACAAGCTAGACGATCAGCCGTACTCCAACACAAAAGCATTTCATACGTAATAAAATCGCTTATAGTCCACAACAAAGAAGTGAACATATGAAAATTCTTTTTTTCGAAAATTTACCACAATGATTTCAACTCTTCAATCAATGGTTGTAAATATAGGTTGATTCTTTGTGTCGGATCATCAGAGTCAAGGATGACAATAGTGAGAAACATATACAGAGTTTTTATACACATTCACAAAGGTAAATTGTATGGTGTAGTGATTATAGGCCAAGATGAATATTTTGAACCAAATTGAGAAAATGGTGAAAATCCATCCATACATAAATGAAGTCTAATATTACAATATACACTTACTTGATAAAATTGCAGAGATAGGTGAATAGAGGTGTAACGACCCATAAATTTTAATAGTTTTATTTATTTAATTAATTAAATTTTGTGAAATTTTAAACAATAAAATTTTGAAACAAAAATTTGATACTTGGAATACGTCTATTTAAACATAGCAAATGGTAAATTTTCACCAGATAATATGAAAGTTTATTTTGTGTAACTTTATTTCAATTTAATCAGTTACTATTCGATGATGATAAAATATTTTTCCAAACCTAAATATTTTTATATCGAAAATTTGTAAATTATCTTCTGAGTGAGACGTCATATTTCGTTTCTCGAAATTTTGACTTCTATTGCTTCGTCGATCTTATTTCTGACAAATTAGCTGCATTTTCGATACCGAATATCAACCTTTGATAGTTTGGTCGTATCACTGATATCTATATACCATTTTGATCATCCCATCGTACTGATCTCTGCGGTATATTCATTTGTGTGTTTTGAAGTCTGGGCGACAGTGGAAATCTATGAAACGACTTTGTATCGGTTCCGCATTTTCGATCCTTTTGGTTTCTTTTGTCCCTTCATTGACCACAAACCAATGGACAACAACCTTTAATATTTCCTGTAATTCAGTTCTGATTATTGCTATTCCCTAGAAATTTATTATTGACCATTTCTCTTTCTTGGTTTTAAAATTATTATCAACCGGTTCGTTCTCTCCTCTCTCTGTTTGTATCCCTACCTTCATTTGAAAGGAATGAAAAATATACTGTATAAAATAAAACAAATACGGATGCCTTCCCTTCCAGACTTGCTCGCTTTTTTTCATTTACTTGCTAAACCCATCGATATCACATCTCTGCCTTAACATATAACTTCTTCCCAGTCGAAGCACCCTCCGCGATCTCATCTCTCTCCGATCCCTCTCCGCCTTGCTAAATGGCCTCTAGCCGTGCTCCTCGTCAGCCGCCATCCCTCCTCTCTTCCTTTTTCCTCCTTTCTAGCTTCCAACACCATAGCTTGTCTCGTCCTATCCTCCTTACCATGTGTGAGCCATCTTCCCATGCCTCGCATTAGTTTGCATAGTTTTGGGTAAGATTTATATATATTTGTGTTTATATGTCTTGTATTCTTTTATTTTAAATATATATAACACATGTTTTATTATGTGAATGCCTACATTTTTATTGTTTGCATACATATGTTCTGAGTTGTATAAAGGTTACAGCGGCACGTATACATATACATATAAATTACAGCATGAATCTGTATGTTTAAAATGTTCTGGTGAACAAGGTTTTCGCATGTGAACAAGGTTTTCGCATATTAGCATACATATATTTATGTATAAAGTTTTTTTATATATAAATATATATAATTTATTACTTATATATGCAAACCTATGAGTTATGTATTGCTAAATTTTAGTACCGTGAATTTTATTTTAAAAGTAATATATATTATATGATATATGATTTGTTTGTGATATAAATGTCTTTGCCATATACGATTTCTAAGTTTATATATATAAGACCTTTATCTGCCACTTTACTTTATATTTAAACTAAGTTGGCTTGGTTATTTCATGATATATACATTTTTAAAATATTTTCGTATTCTGTTTATAAAATATTGGTACGGTATATATATATATATATATATATATATATATTATATTTTATGTTAATACAATGCGTACAGGGGCTTTATTTATATATATATATATATATATATATATATATATATATATATATATGCGTGCGTGTGTGTGTTCAGTTTATATATTTATATTGTTTCGGTTGAAATGCATATATATATATATTACAGTATTTATATAATCCTCTTATGTACGTTATGTTATATATAATATGTTTAAATGGGTTTGTACATAAAGTTGTTATACATATTAGTTATATCAAGCTATGTAGTTTATTTCTATGTTAATGTTATACGTACAATATGTTTATTTATATATATTAGGTCTGTTATATAGGTGTATAAATATACTTGCCACATATATTAGTTATACAGTTTATAAAGTTATAAAAGTATTTTAAATTATTATATATATATGTGTTAGTATCATATTTGTTTATGAAGTGTATTGGACCAGAGGGGAATTTCTGCTGTTATATATTATATATGCTTTGGTTTGATATATGGGTTTAACTAAACATTTATCTGAAAGGTATATGCGGTTTCATATATAAAGCTATGTTTTAATAAACCATGAAGTCTGTAGTCTGTTGTTACAGGTTATTCATGTTGCATGTTATAGTATTTATATATTCATTGTTTGTTGCCCTGTTTTTAGAAAAGACTATATATGTAAGTTTAACAAATATTTATTTTTATGTTTCACATATACGAAGTTGAGAGTCTTACGTGTACCAGGCTTTGGAAATGTATGATTTGTATGGTTATAGTTTCACGCAAACAGATAAATAGAATTTATTTTATACGTTTTAAATTGATTTAAGAGGAAGTTTATATATAGCATAAATTTTTGATACGTTTATATTAAACTTGTTTTGATTTTATTTTTTGTATCGTTATGAGTATTGTTTTAAAATATAGTGTGTGTGTGTATGTATTCCATTTATATCAAACGGATCCGATTTGTTTTCATCAAATTCCTGTTATCAGCTTTGATCGTAGAATTCGTGCCGATTTTGCTTTGCTTGGATCCGTAACTCAATTTCAGTTCCCGTATCAGTGTGCATATCTGTGTCATCTTTTGTACTATCTAGCCTCGAAAGGTGAGCAATCACTCACGATTAACGTTCTTATATTCATTAAATTTGATTTCAATTGAAACGACAATTGAAATATGCTGCTGTCAGTTATTTACATTGTTATATATATAATATCTCTTCACCTGTGACATCTGACACCATTATCTATTGTTTATATTGATGATATATGCTTCATATATTATTATCATATTTGTTATCACTTTGCAAGTCCTCTGTTAGTATAGAATTCCCTATAGGTTGAAATGATACATACCCTAATGATCTGTAGAATAGGAGAAATCGTTATGGGTTAAAATGATAGACCCAAGCGATTTTCACTGAATTGAATTTGGGATTGCGGGTTGAAATGATATATACCCGTATATATTTAAATTGCGGATTGAAATGATAAATATCCGTATCACTTGACCATAGGATAGAAAATTATATACAGACGTTGCTGGTCTATAAATAAATATTTTGAAAATGATTTCTATGGTTTTGGAAAGAAATATATGGTTCAATAAATATTGATTTTTGAGATTATATAAATATTATTTTATATATAGTTAAATTCTTAAATTTATGTTATGTATAAATTTGTTTAATATAAAATAAATTTAATAATAAAGTTTAATTTTTTTAAATACAATATGGTTAAGTATTTATTTAAAATTATATTTTAATATAGATTTTATAATGATTTTAATAAATTAAGGTTGAGAAGATGGATTTGAAATTGTATTTAATTAAAAATTATATTTAACTAAAATCGATTTGGAACTTATTGAATGTGAGATTTTAAAGGATATGATTTTATAACTTGATGTTGGTTTAAAGTGATTAATACATATTTCAAGTTTGTGTTTTATTTAAATGATATTGAATTTATTAAGTAAATATTTCAAAACTAAATAATAGTAAATTGAATTAATGTGTATATATATAGTTATCGCATTTAGCTTTGAAATTCTAGATTATTTAAAGATTTGAAATATATATATTTGAAATGGTTTATTTGTGGTTCAAATCTGCATTTGAAATCGATATAATTTTGAATGGTTTATTTAGAAGATAAATTGGAATTAATGATTTGAGACTTGATTAAATTTGAATTTTTGAAATTCAAGTTGGATTTGAATTAATTTCTGAAATTTAAGGAAAACAATTTTATTGTATATACTATTTTAATACTTAAATCGATAAGTGGGAAGTATTTTGATTTCAAATTATTATGTTTCGAAAGTGTTTTAATTTCAAGTGTTTAGTTTCAACAGGTGTTATAAATTTGAAAAATGTTGGGATTTTGGAAAAAGGTATATTTGAAATGGAAATGATATGATATTTGATTTTGAAATGGAAAAGGATATCGTATTTATATGGTTTTTGAAATGGCAACGATATTTTGGTTTTGAAGTATAAACTATTTTGAAATGGCCGCGGTGTTATAATAACGTTTGGTTGTTAAAGAGACCGGGATCGAAAGTTGTCTTACTCCCTGTCAACTCCGAAAACCACTTTAACAACCGTGTACGCGGTGGAGATTCCAGAATGAAGTAGGATGGTGGTGACATTCTACTGAGGTATATACGTAGACCCGACTCCCGTGAGTTGGCATTAGGTGGCTAAAACTAGAGCAATTCCAGGCCAATGAGGTAACTCCTCTTATCGGACACACTCCTTCAATACAATTCTATTAATTTGTGATTGATTGGATGCACCTTTGATTTTTGGGGGTGTGGCTCGAGGTGGGAGGTAGCTGCGGTTGTGCATTACCACCAGTCCGAATGCGTAATTGGCATATCTACCCTGGCATTGCCTAGTTGTGCCATGTAACCTACCCTAGCTGCTTTACTACGAGTTTGATTTGTGTCGTACCTATGAATTATCCTCTGGTGGCTTCCCATCAGGAGGGACTATGGTACTGTATAGACCATTGGCACTATATATGTGTTAAGGTGGAAAATGTAAAGCCTTAATGCTATTTTTAAGTAAGTTTGCTTTACTTTAGACATTATTATAATAGCGTATATTACTATATAGTAGATAGTTTAATTGATCCTTAGAGGAAGGTTATCCCAAACATCTTTTGAATTACTTGTATTTCAGTTGTTATTTCACTTGAGTTGGATTTACCGATATAAGAATGTTAATCCTGACTCGAGTGTTTTGTGTTTTGCTTTACGCTCGGGTCAGACTGAGTGATACAGCTTTTGAGACACACCTTTGGAGTTGGAGTTTCATTTAGAGATCCAGCTATCTATTCATCTTACAGGTATTCAGTTGATTCGAGTGATGTATTCTGATCTTGTATTTGACTATTGTATTTGAAACTTCTATGGTTACTCATTTAACTCTGATATATATATATATAGTAGCTTCATGAACTGCTATTCATTTTGTTTCCGCTGCATATTGTATATTATTCTGTGTCTGTGATTATTTGATTTATTTATCTACTTTATATGCTAAGTTTTGCCAATATAAATTAACAATCTGGTATTTTGAGCAATTCAATTCCAGCAAGTGTCGGTGCGAATGGTAGAAAATATCTGGTCGTTACATTTGGTATTAGAGCTTTGGTTTTAGGTAAAACTCAACATATGTAGCAGATTTAATTACGGAATCACTTTCGTTTGTACTTGAATTCCTTCCCCTTTGACTCGGTTTCCTTTGAATTTTGGAACGTTCCCCTCGATTCCAAAATCCATTCTTGTCTCCCACTACTAGTGTTTTCTGATTCTAGAGTATCCCATAACTCCACTCTGAATGATTTCTATAATAAATCGGCGGTCCTGCCAACCTTCGAATGGTTTATAAAGGGGTGAAACTCCTTTACAATAGGCATTGATTTACCAGAGATTTCTGTATCCTCGGTTTACGATGCTATCTATCTCCTGCTATGCTTGAATTCTATCTCTTTCGATCGAATATCGATTTGCCTCAGATTCTGCATCGATCTTATTCTTCAATTCTTGGTTAACCCGATTAAGGTTGCCCATGATTAATATCAGTATATCCATCTTCCTATTTTGAAATTTAATTATTTTATCTCCCGCTCAAGCCTATCTTCTTAGCTAGGGTTTTCTTTGAGTAGGACCCTCTTGAATTTGAATCTCTAATTTTGTTTTGAAATCCATTCTTGAATTATCGAGTGAGGGAGTGTATTTGTAATTAATATTTAAATGTTGTATATATTGTGTTGTTTGAGTTATTGATGCTGATTTGGATTTTCGATCGATTCGTATGATCAACGCTATCGATAGGATTTCCAAACACCTAAACAGAACAAAGTGACACAATATTGTTTTCAAATTGGTAAAGAAAATAATTTTGTATGATTATATTATATAAGTATAAATTTTTTTGAAATTAAATTGTCAATAGATTTGTCGTCAGAAATGATAATATTTGATTTTCATTTATTGTTTTTTAAACCATTAACTATTGCATAATATAAATAAATGAATTAATAAAACTTGGTTATAATTTGATTTGGAATTTAAATGAATTTAAATCGGGAATTTGAGAATTTAATTTCCGATGATTTCAAACTTTGATTTTAAAGTTTAAAGTGTATAGTATTTAAAATATCTTCAAATAGAAATGGTTTTCAAAGAATTTTGAAAGTGTAAATCTGTGCTCTCCTCTTTTGCCGCTAGAAAATAATTTCGGTGATGACTGCAGCATCATCGACATTCATTTTCGAGTTTCAAAGGGAAGAGACTATTCTGTAGCCCTACTACACTTTTGTTTGGAAATTAAATTGATTTGAATTTCTAAAATATGGCATGGTTTATAATATATATACAGGTATATGATTATAAATTTGGTTCGATATATATATATATATATATATATATATATATATATATATATATATTGTGTGTGTGTATAAATTATTTAAAGTAAAATCAAAAATTTAATTCTTAAATTTATGCTAAAGATGATTTTAATTATAAAATGAAGCCAAATTTTAGAATTTAAATTTAAATTTGAAATAATTTCGTTAAGAAAATTTAATTGTATAATACCTAATTCCAATATTAATACAACTTACCTAAATTATTCAAAAGTTGAATATGTAATTTAATAATATACAATATAGAATGTTTTATAAATAAATTTGAATGTTGATAATAAATGTTATGCACTTAGATTTTAATTATAAAAAGGTTAATAGAGATGAATAGAATAATCGGATAATGAATAAATGAAATAAATAAAATAAATATTGCTTTGAGGGAATTGATAAAATTTAAAGTAAATCAATAGAATGAAATACCTTGAATTTAAAATCAATGATTGAATATTATTTTATTTAAATGAAATTTATATCGTTTCAAATTAATTGTTTCAAGTCTATTTTCTTCTGGTTGTTTATATTCTCCTACCTCCTTCCTTTTCGGGGACGAAAAGTTTTGAGTGGGGGAGAGTGTAACGACCCGTAAATTTTAGTAGTTTTATTTATTTAATTAATTAAATTTTGTGAAATTTCAAATAATAAAATTTTAAAGAAAATTTTGATATTTGGAATACGTCTATTTAAACATAGCAAATGGTAAATTTTCTCCAGATAACATGAAAGTTTATTTTGTGTAACTTTATTTCAATTTAATCAGTTAATATTTGATAATAATAAAATATTTTTCCAAACCTAAATATTTTTATATAGAAAATTTGTAAATTATCTTCTGAGTGGGACATCATATTTCTTTTCTCAAAATTTTGACTTCTATTGCTCCGTCTATCTTATTTCTGACAAATTAGCAGCATTTTCGATACTGAATATCGACTTTTGATAGTTTGGTCGTAACACTGACATTTGTATACCATTTTGACCTTCTCGTCGTACTGATCTCGGCAGTATATTCGTTTTTGTGTTTCGAAGTCCGCGTGACAGTGGAAATCTACGAAACGACTTTGTATCTGTTCCACATTTTCGAGCATTTTGGTTTTTTTTGTCCCTTCATTAACCACAAACCAATAGACAACAACCTTTAATATTTCCTGTAATTCAGTTCTGATTATTGCTATTCCCTAGAAATATATTATTGACCATTGCTCTTGTAACATCCCGCCTTTTCGCACACTTTAAACCGACACACGTGCCAATTCAAAGCATACGCAAGGGCGGATTGTTATGGGGTAAATAAGAAAAACAGAGAAGAAATAAAAAAAATAGAATCTTACAGCGGATGGATAAAATATAATAATAAATATACAGTTTACAAACACTTGATTTGCTTTATACAATAAATATCAGAGTTACACATACCAATACAATCAATGCAGCGGAATAGAAAGAGTGTGGTGCAATACTATATATAATAATAATACGAATCCTTCGTCTTCGTCCTTCAAAGCTAAAGTCTTCGATCCTGAAACGCTCGGACTGACCCGAGCGAATTTGAAAAGACAAAAACACTCGAGTCAGAACTAAAAGATCTTATGTGAGTTAAATTAACAGAAATAAATATGAGTGCAGTAACTCAAGAGATGCTCGGGATTTACATCTCCTAAGGATCCGTTAAACTATTTACTATGTAGTATATTGCGCTATTATAATAGTGTCTATTTGTAAAGTAAACTTACTTTTTAATAGCGTTAAGGGGTTACCCATATAGCCCTTAACACAAATAATGCCAATAGTCTATACAGTACCGTAATACCTCCTGATCGGGAAGCTACCAGAGGATACTCCATAGGTACGACACAAATAGAAACTCGTAGTAAAGGCTCGGTATGGTAGGTGACACGGCACAACTAGGCAATGCCAGGGTAGATATACCAATTGCTATCCAGGCTGGTGGAAACGCGTAGCCGCAGTTACCGCCCACCTCGGACTAACTCCCCAAAATCAAAATATAGAAGTGGCCACTGAATCAATCCAAAATCAAAGTGTAATATCGAAGAGGAGGGTCCGATCAGAGGAATTACCTCATTGGCCTGAGAATCGCTCCTGTTTTAGCCACCTTATGCCAACTCACGGGAGTCGGGTCCACGTATGTACCTTACAGGAAACGTCGCCACCACCTACTTCATTCTGGAATCTCCACCGCGTACACGGTTAGTCAAAGTGGTTTTCGGTATCGACAGAGAGTATGTCCATATCCGATCCCGGTCTCTTTGCCAACCCATCGTTATTATAACACCGCGGTCATTTAAAAATAGGTTATACTTTAAAAATCAGAATAAACATTTCCATTTTAAAATTATGAATACGATATCATTTTAAAACCCAAAACAATATGATATCCTTTATCCCAAATATAAACCTTTTCAAAAATCCAAATGCTTTAAAATTTATAACGTCTGAAAGCCAAATATCCTTTCAAAGCATAATATTTCGAAATTCATAATTTAAAACCATAACTTTTAAAACTTGAATGGTTTGGATATTCAACGGTATATGAATTAAAAGGTTTAACTTAAATGTTACTTTGTAAAGAAAATAGTTCTCATGGCTTTACAAATACATTTCTTTATTAAAGTCTAAACCAAAATTTATATTATCTCTCTCAAGTTCCAAAACCACTTCAATTTATTTATATATACGTATATCCATTTTGAGTATCAATATTTCAAACTAAAGTTGGATTTTATTCTTTCAACAAATCAATTGTTCTATTAATTAGTCTTGAATATTCATATAAAATCCATAAATAATAAGACTTCAATTTCTAGTAATAAAATATATATATTTTTCCCAATTCAAATTATACTAGAATATTCATTTCAATTTATTTTGGGAAAAATCCAATTATAAATATCATATCTTAAAATCTCCAAACTTAACATTTAAACATATGATATAAATTATTAAACTCCATTTTCTTAATTTTCTTCCATTTTTAATAAATATTTTTATACACCTTTTAATTTCAAAATTTTCAACTTCATATGTATATATATATGGAAGAAAAATATTTATACAATATAAAATTTAAGATTATTATAAACCGTATTCCATCCAAACCATAGAAATCACATTTAAATAGTTATATATATACCGCGGTGCCTGTATATAATTTTCTATCCTATGGTCAAGTGATACGGATATTTATCATTTCAATCCGCAATTTAAAAGATATAAAATTTTGCGGTTATATATCATTTCAAACCACAATCCCGAATGAAATGAAATATGCATGATAATTTGCAATTTAATGATATACAATAAACATCCATTCACCAACATCATCCATCATCCAAATCGCAATCATCAATCAATAACAATATTATATTTGATAATATATAACAGGTAATAACTGGCAATTTTATTCAATTTAAATTTAACGACCATAAATCTAACAGTTTATATTCAGTAATAAATTATATAACTGTTAACTAGCAGTTTCATGCAAACACAAATTCTAACTGTCAATTAATACGCAATAAATAAATTAAATTAACAGTTAAATTCAATAAATGCAATTCAGCAGATATGAATGAAATCAGCATGCCAAATACTCATAAATAAATTCTATTCATTTCTAAAATTTATTTAACAAACATAAAAGCTTCTAGTAGTTGTGAGTGGGTTAAAACACTCACCTTTTGAATTTAAATCGAATTCAAATCCGATTTAAACCCAAAAATTCGACTATCTCCAAATCTGTCCAAACCAGTGTCAAAAGATCTGGAATTTAATTTCGATCCTAACAAAAAAAAATTGCGTGAAACGGAGTCCGTATGTACGAGTTATGATTATTAGAACTAATTGAAATCAAAATTAACAAAAATAAATTAAACAAAAATAAAATACAGTGCCACATGCACTCTTCCCTCGTGAAAAACGCGTATGCTTCTTCTTGATTGCTAACTTTGTTCCGTAATTTTTCTTTTATTTCAATTTACTTTAATTTTCCTCCTTATTATATGAATGTATGCATTTTTAAAAGGTTTGGAAAAAAAAAGATTTGAAAAAGAAGAATTGAAAAAGAAAATGATTAAAATAAAAACTGAAAATGGAAGAGAAAATCTAGATTTGAAAAGAAAGAAGAAGGTTTGAAATAGAAGAAAATTTGAAAAAGAAGTATATTTGAAGAGGAAGGAAAAATTAAAATCGGAGATAATAAGGAGATTTGAAGGAAAAAAAGGAAAAAAAGAAGAAGATTATAATGGAGGCTGTGGTTTCATTTGCGTCATATCTTATTTATAAGGTTAGAGTTAGGTTTAGGATCAAAGAGATTTGGAAAGAGAGACCGCTATTAATTAGAAATAAATGAAATGACGTTTCAGAAAATGAAGTTGGAAAATGAATGGAAAGAAATAAAGTAAATATGAACAAACTTGGTTTTGAAATATAGTAAATATGAACAACCTTTTTAAAAGTAGAAGGTATTAAAAAGAGGCAATTATTTATTAGAAAGGGAATGAATGGACTAACTCTATACTGTAAACATACTTTTAGGATTCAAATTTCAAAACAATTGTTTACTTAATGAATTTTGTTAACCCTAAACACACCAAAATTAACTTCATTATCTCAAGTAATATTCGAATTTCTACGCATTCGGGTTTTCGTCTATGCATAATAATTTTTTTATAATTACCTTAAAAATGAAAACATTTGATTTGTTTTTCCCAAAATGATCTCTAATTACCATTAAAACACCCTTTTTGTTTACCATAAAACGCGCGTTTTTTTTTTTATTAAATCTATTAATTGCAATCACCGTTTTCTTTTCTTTTAATTGAAATATTTGAACTACATTAATTGCAATCACACAAAATTAAATTTTAAAACAGACAACTAAATTGCATAAAAAAAAATAGAAAAATTATTTATACATAAGAGTAATAAAGAGATTATTTTCCTATTCTTGTAATTAGTTTGTAAGCTAAACACAGTTCAAATAAACATATATTTCTTTCTTTAAAAATCAATCTTTCTATATTTTTATTTAAATTAAATTAAACCTACATTCATAGATGAAACATTCATTTTATTGATGTAAATGTTTTTTTTTTTTTGAATCAAAACTTTTCTTATATTTCACAAAACATAAGCTGCTTTTATTTGCACCTATTACAATTAGTATTCTCTCTCCTATTAATTTCAGTTGATTAAGTTTCAAAATGGGCTAAATGAATATAATGATAAGTAGAACAATTACTTCCTATTAACGTAATATTTAGATGTTAAATTCTCATTTATTTTGCAATACTTCAATTAAATTAATAAATATTGCTCTCTATACTTAAATCTATATTAACAAAACGTTAGCTTTGGATTGGTAGAATTTGATTTACCGAAGTTTACTTACATAATACAAACTATATTAATTTGCCACCTATTAGTTCTTAATTATATTTTTAAGTTCGTTACCTATCCACCTTGATTAAAATTCCATCTATAAAGCAAATTTAGTTAGCCTTAACATTACTACACTAAATCTACAATCAGTTTCAATTAATATAGAATTATATCTTAAATACTTACCATTTATTTATAAATTAGGTTACCTTCCAATAAATTTTATTCCTAAGTATTTGATTGGATTGCCATCTTTACTATGTCTATTATTAATTAGCTTCAAATTCTGCAGTTTCACTTCTTAAATTCACCTTTTGCTATATTATAAATAAAATTTACATTGGTTACATTTCACATAAATGTATCATTTATTTACATTTATTACAAACTTATTTCCAATTCCAACTAAAAATCTAAATAAATGAATAGGCAACCTACCATAAACATTACCGTTACCTTTTTGTCACATACAAAATCTTTTATTACAAAAATCAATTTTTGCATATATTTTATACTACAAATTCAATTTACTTATGTTCAAATTGTAGCCAAACCTGACTTTTAAATTATTTTATACAAAATTGGGATTTCATTAAGTTTATTAATTATTGCCCTTAATTGGCATTTATCACATTGTATTCTCGTTATCATTTCATAGATATGATTCCCAATTCCTTATTATTGACTTAAATTGGCATTACTAACATTGCATTAAACGTTGTTGCTTAAATCTCTACCCAATAGTAACTAATACTCTAAATAAATACGCTTACTCCTTTCGTTATTTATTAGTTATCACAAGAAACGTTTAATCATTTCAACAACATTGTAATTTCAAATTACCTACATTGATTGTATACGTTTTCCATTATTATCATTTATTAGAATTCTATTCAACTTTCCATCTTATGCATATAGTTAACCTTTCTATTGATTTTTCCTTCAAAATTTTCAGTTACTTCTTAACTTACAAAAAGGCAATGATTAATTACATTTAATCGCTATAAATTAAATGCATTGGTAACGAACAATATCTGTCACCATTATACAATTTATAACATTTGTAATTTATTCTCTACAACAATTATTACCTATCAATATTATTTCGCCCATAAATACAAACTTGCAATTGTTCTTATTATCATATTCCATTTACTGTTAACAATGTTTATTACATTATATTAGTTTAATATTTTCCTCACATTCCTCATATTCAACTCATATATAGGTAAAATTCTTTTCACCACTTAAAATCATTTGAATTAACTTCGAATTACTATAAGTAGGTTTTTAATTTATTTTTCTTCTAAATTTAATTACAACTTATTAATTCAACCAAATTAAATCCATAAAATCTACGGGTCATTACACTCTCCCCCACTCAAAACTTTTCGTCCCCGAAAAGGAAAAAGAAGGGAGAAGGAAGAATAAAACATTACATCTTATTTCAAATATTAACTTATAAACAATAATTTACTAAATTAATTTCCTTAAATGAGATATGCCCGTTTTATAGTCATTATAACCTTTTATACTTAAATCATTAAAGTTTGGAAAATATTCAACAAAATTCTAAGTCCAAAATTTATACGAAAATTTTTGGCAGAGTCTCCTTTGTACGGAGAGACTCTGGAGAAAATATAATATCAAAATATACAAATATATTACATATATTATCAAAATATTATCCCAACACGGGCAAAATTATAAAATAGCGCTTTAAACGTAATCCGAAAACGTACCTATTTGTCGGGCAATACGCTTATTATTAGGGAACCAGAGCAGTAGCAGTGGCTTCCATAGCCTGCATTTCACTTATAAAATCTAAAAGGTTAAATATTTATTTTAAAGTGAACTATTCAAGTGGATTCAATCATTAATCAATCAAACAATTCAACAACCATCAACCTTACAAACAACATACATACACACACAAAGCAATCATTTAATCCATCAAACAAATAGTTGTTTGGGTTCAAACTTGAAATTTGTATGAAATGAAATTAACTATCAAGTGCATCCTTTACTCAACAGTCTTAGATGGAACAAAGATAGATTATTTATTCATCCAACAACTTCAAGTTCCTTACCCCACAATCATAAATCAAACGATACAATTCAAACCAACAACCAAATTAACTTATTATACATTTATTTCATGCTTCAGTGGTTTGATTTTCTTTCTTTCATTTATGGAGGGATTTCTTTATTTCTTACAATTTTCGTTTTCCATTTATTACAAAATTCATTATATTTGCATTCCAATTTATTGACTAAAGTTTATATCATCTATTTATACTACTTACCTTTACTTATATAGTAAAATTTCCAATTTAACTTAAGTTTATACAATTAATTCTCATTAATAACAGCAAATTTATTGAATACCTTTATTACCTCAAGCTTCACTTGTAAGATTTCCCCTTACATTTTCTTACTAACATTGCAACTTTTATTATATGGTAAGTTATGTATGTTTTAAGAATGTAAGTGAAAATTTACAAGTTTCTTCTCAATTCCTTTAATTAATATATATTTGTTTTATAAATTACAATTCTATTACTTATTTATAGTAACCCTTTTTAATTCCCTTAAATTCTTAACCCTAAAATATCCATTCTTATAAGTAAAGGAATTTACAAATTCTTTAACTAGGGTTTGCAGTCATTTATTTATATTACCTACTTTCCATTATATTTAGCTAGTAGTATTTAATTCATACTTAAGTTAATAACCCTACACATCAATCCTTATTTATTAAAGAATTTCATTTTATTCACTTAAGTTTAAAATCACCTATTTATAATACTTACCTTTAATTTTGGTAAAATTTCAATTATAACTTAAGTTTATACCATTAAATTCTTATTTATAATAGCAATTCATTGAATACTTCATTATTTCCAAAATTTCTACTTGTATAATATTCTATTCCAATCACTTATTTAACATTTCAACTTTTAATATTTGGTAAGTTATATATGTTAAAGAAAATGCAAAAGAGATTATACAAGTTTTATCTCATCCTTTAATTATGTTCATTGTTCAATAAATCTTTACCTTTTCTTATAAGTTAAAATTTTAACTTCCTTTATAACTTAGCATTAAAGTCTCTTATTCTATTTAGGTTTCAATTCTTAATTAAATTCTGTTTCACTACCATAAATGAAACAATTAATTAATGGAAATTTTAGAAGTAAATACTGGGTTAAATTTCAATAGATAAATATACCTTTATAACTTATATACCTCTAATTATAATTAAAACAATTAAACCTTTAGTTATTTCCAAAACAAATCTGCAGTAGAATTCACTACAGTAGCCTCTCCCCTTCGAAACTCGAAAATGAAAGTCGATGATGCGGCCGCCATCACCGAAATTATTTTCCAACGACAGAGAGGAAAGTACAAAAATTATTTTCTCCAAAATCTTCTTTAAAACCATTCTTCCGAATTATACTAAATATTTATATAAGAAAATACTTATAAACAAAATTATTATATTTCATAAATCCTTTGAAAGAAAATTTTCAAAAATCCCGGACTGAAGTTCTAAAATTTCCAAATTTCATTGATTCTAATTTCAATCTTATTTTTCCTATTATTTATAAATTTTATTCCTAACAACCAATCTATTGCAACCAAATATAGATATCATTTGAAAATTTTATTTTATATACAGAAAATATAATAGGCAAAGTTATTTCACCTATATTAAAACAATATTATGTCGGTCTGTCCTATTAAGTGTTTAGAAATCCCTATTGATGTCATAGCGTCCCATGCACCAACCAGAATTTATAAATACAAAACGAAACAGATTAACACAATATCAAAATCTTTTTATAACACTAACAAATACGCTCTCTCATATATATACACTCAGCGACTCCCATAGTGTATTACTACCCTATTAACAAAGAGTCAAACCCCACAAAGCTAAGGTTTATCGCTAAAACCAAAGCTCTGATACCAACTGTAACATCCCGCCTTTTCGCACACTTTAAACCGACACACGTGCCAATTCAAAGCATACGCAAGGGCGGATTGTTATGGGGTAAATAAGAAAAACAGAGAAGAAATAAAACAAAATAGAATCTTACAGCGGAAGGATAAAATATAATAATAAATATACAGTTCAAAACAGTTTACAAACACTTGATTTGCTTTATACAATAAATATCAGAGTTACACATACCAATACAATCAATGCAGCGGAATAGAAAGAGTGTGGTGCAATACTATATATAATAATAATACGACTCCTTCGTCTTCGTCCTTCAAAGCTAAAGTCTTCGATCCTGAAACGCTCGGACTGACCCGAGCGAATTTGAAAAGACAAAAACACTCGAGTCAGAACTAAAAGATCTTATGTGAGTTAAATTAACAGAAATAAATATGAGTGCAGTAACTCAAGAGATGCTCGGGATTTACATCTCCTAAGGATCCGTTAAACTATTTACTATGTAGTATATTGCGCTATTATAATAGTGTCTATTTGTAAAGTAAACTTACTTTTTAATAGCGTTAAGGGGTTACCCATATAGCCCTTAACACAAATAATGCCAATAGTCTATACAGTACCGTAATACCTCCTGATCGGGAAGCTACCAGAGGATACTCCATAGGTACGACACAAATAGAAACTCGTAGTAAAGGCTCGGTATGGTAGGTGACACGGCACAACTAGGCAATGCCAGGGTAGATATACCAATTGCTATCCAGGCTGGTGGAAACGCGTAGCCGCAGTTACCGCCCACCTCGGACTAACTCCCCAAAATCAAAATATAGAAGTGGCCACTGAATCAATCCAAAATCAAAGTATAATATCGAAGAGGAGGGTCCGATCAGAGGAATGACCTCATTGGCCTGAGAATCGCTCCTGTTTTAGCCACCTTATGCCAACTCACGGGAGTCGGGTCCACGTATGTACCTTACAGGAAACGTCGCCACCACCTACTTCATTCTGGAATCTCCACCGCGTACACGGTTAGTCAAAGTGGTTTTCGGTATCGACAGAGAGTATGTCCATATCCGATCCTGGTCTCTTTGCCAACCCATCGTTATTATAACACCGCGGTCATTTAAAAATAGGTTATACTTTAAAAATCAGAATAAACATTTCCATTTTTAAATTATGAATACGATATCATTTTAAAACCCAAAACAATATGATATCCTTTATCCCAAATATAAACCTTTTAAAAAATCCAAATGCTTTAAAATTTATAACGTCTGAAAGCCAAATATCCTTTCAAAGCATAATATTTCGAAATTCATAATTTAAAACCATAACTTTTAAAACTTGAATGGTTTGGATATTCAACGGTATATGAATTAAAAGGTTTAACTTAAATGTTACTTTGTAAAGAAAATAGTTCTCATGGCTTTACAAATACATTTCTTTATTTAAGTCTAAACCAAAATTTATATTATCTCTCTCAAGTTCCAAAACCACTTCAATTTATTTATATATACGTATATCCATTTTGAGTATCAATATTTCAAACTAAAGTTGGATTTTATTCTTTCAACAAATCAATTGTTCTATTAATTAGTCTTGAATATTCATATAAAATCCATAAATAATAAGACTTCAATTTCTAGTAATAAAACATATATATTTTTCCCAATTCAAATTATACTAGAATATTCATTTCAATTTATTTTGGGAAAAATCCAATTATAAATATCATATCTTAAAATTTCCAAACTTAACATTTAAACATATGATATAAATTATTAAACTCCATTTTCTTAATTTTCTTCCATTTTTAATAAATATTTTTATACACCTTTTAATTTCAAAATTTTCAACTTCATATGTATATATATATGGAAGAAAAATATTTATACAATATAAAATTTAAGATTATTATAAACCGTATTCCATCCAAACCATAGAAATCACATTTAAATAGTTATATATATACCGCGGTGCCTGTATATAATTTTCTATCCTATGGTCAAGTGATACGGATATTTATCATTTCAATCCACAATTTAAAAGATACAAAATTTTGCGGTTATATATCATTTCAAACCACAATCCCGAATGAAATGAAATATGCATGATAATTTGCAATTTAATGATATACAATAAACATCCATTCACCAACATCATCCATCATCCAAATCGCAATCATCAATCAATAACAATATTATATTTGATAATATATAACAGGTAATAACTGGCAATTTTATTCAATTTAAATTTAACGACCATAAATCTAACAGTTTATATTCAGTAATAAATTATATAACTGTTAACTAGCAGTTTCATGCAAACACAAATTCTAACTGTCAATTAATACGCAATAAATAAATTAAATTAACAGTTAAATTCAATAAATGCAATTCAGCAGATATGAATGAAATAAGCATGCCAAATACTCATAAATAAATTCTATTCATTTCTAAAATTTATTTAACAAACATAAAAGCTTCTAGTAGTTGTGAGTGGGTTAAAACACTCACCTTTTGAATTTAAATCGAATTCAAATCCGATTTAAACCCAAAAATTCGACTATCTCCAAATCTGTCCAAACCAGTGTCAAAAGATCTGGAATTTAATTTCGATCCTAACAAAAAAAAATTGCGTGAAACGGAGTCCGTATGTACGAGTTATGATTATTAGAACTAATTGAAATCAAAATTAACAAAAATAAATTAAACAAAAATAAAATACAGTGCCACATGCACTCTTCCCTCGTGAAAAACGCGTATGCTTCTTCTTGATTGCTAACTTTGTTCCGTAATTTTTCTTTTATTTCCATTTACTTTAATTTTCCTCCTTATTATATGAATGTATGCATTTTTAAAAGGTTTGGAAAAAAAAAGATTTGAAAAAGAAGAATTGAAAAAGAAAATGATTAAAATAAAAACTGAAAATGGAAGAGAAAATCTAGATTTGAAAAGAAAGAAGAAGGTTTGAAATAGAAGAAAATTTGAAAAAGAAGTATATTTGAAGAGGAAGGAAAAATTAAAATCGGAGATAATAAGGAGATTTGAAGGAAAAAAAGGAAAAAAAGAAGAAGATTATAATGGAGGCTGTGGTTTCATTTGCGTCATATCTTATTTATAAGGTTAGAGTTAGGTTTAGGATCAAAGAGATTTGGAAAGAGAGACCGCTATTAATTAGAAATAAATGAAATGACGTTTCAGAAAATGAAGTTGGAAAATGAATGGAAAGAAATAAAGTAAATATGAACAAACTTGGTTTTGAAATATAGTAAATATGAACAACCTTTTTAAAAGTAGAAGGTATTAAAAAGAGGCAATTATTTATTAGAAAGGGAATGAATGGACTAACTCTATACTGTAAACATACTTTTAGGATTCAAATTTCAAAACAATTGTTTACTTAATGAATTTTGTTAACCCTAAACACACCAAAATTAACTTCATTATCTCAAGTAATATTCGAATTTCTACGCATTCGGGTTTTTGTCTATGCATAATAATTTTTTTATAATTACCTTAAAAATGAAAACATTTGATTTGTTTTTCCCAAAATGATCTCTAATTACCATTAAAACACCCTTTTTGTTTACCATAAAACGCGCGTTTTTTTTTTTATTAAATCTATTAATTGCAATCACCGTTTTCTTTTCTTTTAATTGAAATATTTGAACTACATTAATTGCAATCACACAAAATTAAATTTTAAAACAGACAACTAAATTGCATAAAAAAAATAGAAAAATTATTTATACATAAGAGTAATAAAGAGATTATTTTCCTATTCTTGTAATTAGTTTGTAAGCTAAACACAGTTCAAATAAACATATATTTCTTTCTTTAAAAATCAATCTTTCTATATTTTTATTTAAATTAAATTAAACCTACATTCATAGATGAAACATTCATTTTATTGATGTAAATGTTTTTTTTTTTTTTGAATCAAAACTTTTCTTATATTTCACAAAACATAAGCTGCTTTTATTTGCACCTATTACAATTAGTATTCTCTCTCCTATTAATTTCAGTTGATTAAGTTTCAAAATGGGCTAAATGAATATAATGATAAGTAGAACAATTACTTCCTATTAACGTAATATTTAGATGTTAAATTCTCATTTATTTTGCAATACTTCAATTAAATTAATAAATATTGCTCTCTATACTTAAATCTATATTAACAAAACGTTAGCTTTGGATTGGTAGAATTTGATTTACCGAAGTTTACTTACATAATACAAACTATATTAATTTGCCACCTATTAGTTCTTAATTATATTTTTAAGTTCGTTACCTATCCACCTTGATTAAAATTCCATCTATAAAGCAAATTTAGTTAGCCTTAACATTACTACACTAAATCTACAATCAGTTTCAATTAATATAGAATTATATCTTAAATACTTACCATTTATTTATAAATTAGGTTACCTTCCAATAAATTTTATTCCTAAGTATTTGATTGGATTGCCATCTTTACTATGTCTATTATTAATTAGCTTCAAATTCTGCAGTTTCACTTCTTAAATTCACCTTTTGCTATATTATAAATAAAATTTACATTGGTTACATTTCACATAAATGTATCATTTATTTACATTTATTACAAACTTATTTCCAATTCCAACTAAAAATCTAAATAAATGAATAGGCAACCTACCATAAACATTACCGTTACCTTTTTGTCACATACAAAATCTTTTATTACAAAAATCAATTTTTGCATATATTTTATACTACAAATTCAATTTACTTATGTTCAAATTGTAGCCAAACCTGACTTTTAAATTATTTTATACAAAATTGGGATTTCATTAAGTTTATTAATTATTGCCCTTAATTGGCATTTATCACATTGTATTCTCGTTATCATTTCATAGATATGATTCCCAATTCCTTATTATTGACTTAAATTGGCATTACTAACATTGCATTAAACGTTGTTGCTTAAATCTCTACCCAATAGTAACTAATACTCTAAATAAATACGCTTACTCCTTTCGTTATTTATTAGTTATCACAAGAAACGTTTAATCATTTCAACAACATTGTAATTTCAAATTACCTACATTGATTGTATACGTTTTCCATTATTATCATTTATTAGAATTCTATTCAACTTTCCATCTTATGCATATAGTTAACCTTTCTATTGATTTTTCCTTCAAAATTTTCAGTTACTTCTTAACTTACAAAAAGGCAATGATTAATTACATTTAATCGCTATAAATTAAATGCATTGGTAACGAACAATATCTGTCACCATTATACAATTTATAACATTTGTAATTTATTCTCTACAACAATTATTACCTATCAATATTATTTCGCCCATAAATACAAACTTGCAATTGTTCTTATTATCATATTCCATTTACTGTTAACAATGTTTATTACATTATATTAGTTTAATATTTTCCTCACATTCCTCATATTCAACTCATATATAGGTAAAATTCTTTTCACCACTTAAAATCATTTGAATTAACTTCGAATTACTATAAGTAGGTTTTTAATTTATTTTTCTTCTAAATTTAGTTACAACTTATTAATTCAACCAAATTAAATCCATAAAATCTACGGGTCATTACAGCTCTTCTGTGGTTTTAAAATTATTATCAACTGGTTCGTTCTCTCCTCTCTTTGTTTGTATCCCTACTTTCATTGAAAGGAAAGAAAAATTTATTGTATAAAATAAATAAAAAACACGGATGCCTTCCCTTCCAGACTTGCTCATTTTTTCCATTTACTTTCTAAATCCATCGACATCACATTTCCGCCTGGACATATAGCTTCTTCCCAATCGAAGCTCAGCACCCTCCGCGATCTCATCTCTCACCGATCCCTCTCCGCCTTGTCGAATGGCCTTTAGCCGTGCTCCTCATCAGCCGCCATCCCTCCTCTCTTCCTTTTTCGACCTTTCTAGCTTCCAACACCATAGCTTGTCTTGACTTATCCTCCTTACCGCATGCGAGCCATCTTCCCATGCCTCGCATTGGTTTGCATAGTTTTGGGTAAGATTTATATATATTTGTGCTTATCTGTCTTGTATTATTTTATTCTAAATATATATAACACAAGTTTTATTTACGTGAATGCCTACATTTTTACTGTTTGCGTATATATGTTCTGAGTTGTATAAAGGTTACAGTGGCATGTGTGTGTGTGTGTGTATTACAGTATGAATTTGTATGTTTAAAATGTTTTGGTAAACAAGGTTTTCGCATGTGAACAAGGTTTTCGCATATTAACTTACGCATATTTATGTATAAAGTTTGTTTATATATATATATATATATAATTTATTACTTATATATGCAAACCTATGAGTTATGTATTGCTAAATTTTAGTACCGTGAATTTTATTTTAAAAGTAATATATATTATATGATATATGATTTTTTGTGATATAAATGTCTTTGCTGTATATGATTTCTATGTTCATATATATAAGACCTTTATCTTCCACTTTACTTTGTATTTTTACTAAGATGGCTTGGTTATTTCATGATATATACATTTTTAAAATATTTTAGTATTATGTTTATAAAATATTGGTACGATATATATACGTATTATATATTTTATGTTATTACAATGTGTACAGGGGCATTATATATGTGTGTGTGTGTGTGTGTTGTATAAATTTTGTTTACGCATATATATATTTGTTCATATAAGTTTATAAGCCTATCAGTTTATATATTTATATTATTTCAGTTGAAATGCATATATATATATATATATATATATATATATATATATTACAGTATTTATATAATCCGCTTATGTACTTTATGTTACATATAATATGTTTAAATGGGTTTGTACATAAAGTTGTTATACACATTAGTTATATTAAGTTATGTAGTTTATATCTACATTAATGTTATACGTACAATATGTTTATTTATATATATTAGGTCTGTTATATAGTTGTATAAATGTACTTACGGCATATATTAGTTATAGAGTTTACAAAGTTATAAAAGTATTTTAAATTATTATATGTATGTTAGTATCATATTTGTTTATGAAGTGTATTGGACCAAGGGAATTTCTGCTGTTATATTATATATGCTTTGGTTTGATATATGGGTTTAACTAAACATTTATCTGAAAATTATATGTGGTTTCACATATAAAGCTATGTTTTAATAAACCATGAAGTTTGTAGTCTGTTGTTACAGGTTATTCATGTTGCATGCTATAGTATTTATATATTCTTTGTTTGTTGCTCTGTTTGTAGAAAAGACTATATATATATATAAGTTTAACAAATATGTTTTTTATGTTGCATATATACGAAGCTGAGGTTCTTACGTGTGCCAGGCTTTGAAAATATATGATTTGTATGGTTATAGTTTCATGCAAACAGATAAATATAATTTCTTTTATACGTTTTAAATTGATTTAAGAGGAAGTTTATATATAGCATAAATTTTTTATCTGTTTATATTAAACTTGTGTTGATTTTATTTTTTTGTATCGTTATGAGTATTGTTTTAAAATATAGTGTGTGTGTGTATGTGTGTGTATACTTTTTCCATTTATATCAAACTGATCTGATTTGTTTTCATCAAATTCCTATTATCGGCTTTGATCGTTGAATTCGTGCTGATTTTGCTTTTCTTGGATTCGTAACTCAATTTCAATTCCCGTATCAGTGTGCATATCTGTTTCATCTTATGTACTCTCTAGCCTCGAAAGGTGAGCAATCACTTACGATTAACGTTCTTATATTCATTAAATTTGATTTCAATTGAAACGACAGTTGAAATATGCTGTTGTTAGTTATTTACATTATTATATGTATACTATCTGTTCACCAGCGACATCTAACACCATTATCTGTTATTTATGTTGATGATATATGCCTGTTATATTATTATCATATCTATTATCACTCTGCAAGTCCTCTATCGGTATAGAATTCCCTATGGGTTGAAATGATACATACCCATACGATCTGTAGAATAGGAGAAATTGTTATGAGTTGAAATGATAGACCCAAGCGATTTTCAATAAATTGAATTTGGGATTGCGTGTTGAAATGATATATACCCGTATATATTTAAATTGCGGATTGAAATGATAAATATCTGTATCACTTGACCATAGAATAGAAAATTATATATAAACACCACTGGTCTATATATAAATATTTTGAAAATGATTTTATGGTTTTGGAAAGAAATATATGGTTTAGTAAATATTGATTTTTGAGATTATATAAATATTATTTTATATATAGTTACATTCTTAAATTTAAGTTATGTATAAAAAATTTTAATATAAAATAAATTTAATAATAAAGTTTGATTTTTTTTAAATATAATATGCTTAAGTAGTTATTTAAAATTATATTTTAATATAGAGTTTATAATGATTTTAATAAATTAAGGTTGAGAAGATGGATTTGAAATTGTATTTAATTAAGAATTATATTTAACTAAAATCGATTTGGAACTTATTGAATGTGAGATTTTAAAGGATATGATTTTATAACTTGATGTTGGTTTAAAGCGATTAATACATATTTCAAGTTTGAGTTTTATTTAAATGGTATTGAATTTATTAAGTAAATATTTGAAAACTAAATAATAATAAATTGAATTAAGATATATATATATATATAATTATCGCATTTAGTTTTGAAATTTTCGAATATTTAAAGCATTGAAATATATATTTGAAATGGTTTATTTGTGGTTCAAATCTGCATTTGAAATCGATATAATTTTGAATGGTTTATTTAGAAGCTAAATTGGAATTAATGATTTGAGACCTGATTAAATTTTAATTTTTGAAATTCGAGATGATTTTGGATTAATTTGTGAAATTTGAGGAGAACAATTTTATTGTATATACTATTTTAATATTTAAATCGGCTAAGTGGGAAGTATTTTGATTTCAAAGTATTATGTTCCGAAAGTGTTTTAATTTCAAGTGTTTAGTTTCGAAAGGTGTTATAACTTTGAAAAATGCTATAATTTTGGAAAAAGATATATTTGAAAGGAAATGATATCATATTTGATTTTGAAATGGAAAAGGATATCGTATTTATATGGTTTTTGAAATGGCAACGATATTTTGGTTTTGAAGTATAAACTATTTTGAAATGACCGCGGTGTTATAATAACGTTTGGTTGTTAAAGAGACCGGGATCGGAAGTTGTCATACTCTCTACCAACTCTAAAAACCACTTTAACAACCGTGTATGCGGTGGAGTTTCCAGAATTAAGTAGGATGGTGGCGACGTTCTATTGAGGTATATACATGGACCCGACTCCCATGAGTTGGTATAAGGTGGCTAAAACAAGAGCAATTCCGGGCCAATGATGTAGCTTCTCTTATCAGACACACTCCTTCGATACCATTCTACTACTTTGTGATTGATTGGGCGCACCTTTGATTTTTGGGAGTGTGGCTCGAGGTGGGCGGTAGCTGCAGCTATGCGTTACCACCAGTCCAAATGCGTAATTGGTATATCTGCCTTGGCATTGCCTAGTTGTGCCATGTAACCTACCCTAGCTGCTTTACTACGATTTTGATTTGTGTCGTACCTATGGAGTATCCTCTAGTGGCTTCTCGGTCAGGAGGGACTACGGTACTGTATAGACTATTGGCACTAAATATGTGTTAAGGTGGAAAATGTAGAGCCTTAACGCTATTTTTATGTAAGTTTACTTTACTTTAGACATTATTATAATAGCGTATATTACTACATAGTAGATAGTTTAACAGATCCTTAGAGGAGGTTATCCCAAACATCCTTTGAGTTACTTGTATTTCAGTTTTTATTTCACTTGAGTTGGATTTATTGATATAAGAATGTTAATCATGACTCGAGTGTTTTGTGTTTTGCTTTACGCTCGGGTCAGACTGAATGATACAGCTTTTGAGACTCACCTGTGGAGTTGAAGCTTCGTTTGGAGATCCAGCTATCTATCCAGCTTGCAAATATTCAGTTGATTCCAATGATGTATTCTGATCTTGTATTTGACTATTGTATTTGAAACTTTTATTGTAACTCATTTAACTCTGTTATATATATAGTAGCTTCATGAACTGCTATTCATTTTGCTTCCGCTGCATATTGTATATTACTCTGTGTTTGTGATTCTGTGATTTATTTATTTACCGTATATGCTGAGTTTTGCCAAATATAAATTAGCAATCTGGTATTTTGAGCAATTCAATTCCGGCATGTGTGGGTGCGAATGGTTGAAAATATCGGGTCGTTACATTTGGTATCAGAGCTTTGCTTTTAGGTAAAACTCAACATATGTAGTAGATTTAATTACGGAATCACTTTCATTCGTACTTGAATTCTTTCCTCTTTGACTTGGTTTCCTTTGATTTCGGAACATTCCCCTCGGTTCCAAAATCCATTCTTGTCTCCCTCTACTAGTGTTTTCTGATTCTGGAGTATCCCATAACTCCACTCTGAATGATTTCTATAATAAATCGGCCGTCTCGCCAACCTTCGAATGATTTGTAAAGGGGTGAAACTCCTTTACAATAGGCATTGATTTATCGGAGATTTCTGTATCCTCGGTTTACGATGTTATCTATCTCATGCTATGCCTGAATTCTATCTCTTGCGATCGAATATCGATTTGCCTCAAATTCTGCATCGATCTTATTCTTGAATTCACGGTTAACCCGGTCAAGGTTGTCCGCGATTAATATCAGTATATCCATCTTCCTACTTTGAAATTTAATTATTTTATCTCCCGCTCAAGCCTATCTTCTTTGCTAGAATTTGCTTTGATTAGGACCCTCTTGAATTTGAATCTCTAATTTTGTTTTGAAATCCATTCTTGAATTATCAAGCGAGAGAGTCTATTTGTAATTAATATTTAAATGTTTTATATATTGTGTTGTTTGAGTTGTTGATGCTGATTTGGATTTTCGATCGATTCGTCTGATCAACGCTATCGATAGGATTTCCAAAACACCTGAACATAACAAACTGACACAATATTGTTTTCAAATTGGTAAATAAAATAATTTTGTATGATTATGTTATATAATTATAAATTTTGTTGAAATTAAATTGTCAACAGATTTGTTGTCAGAAATGATAATATTTGATTTTCATTTATTATTTTGTAAACCACTGACTATTGCATAATATAAATAAATGAATTTATAAAACTTGGTTATAATTTGATTTGGAATTTAAATCGGGAATCTGCGAATTTAATTTCCGGTGATTTCTGTAACGACCCAGAATTTCTATCATTTGAAATTCAGATATTTAATTGATTTTAAATATCAAAAAGTAAAATTTGTAAGTCGAATAATTTATTTTTTGAATATCTGGATTTAATTGGGTAATTTAATTGATAATTTAATAATTGAAATTCCAGAAATAATTGAATATTTGATTTAATGTGATTAAAAATGATTTAAAAAGTTATATTAAATCATATTGAAGTTAGAACAATGTTATAGAACTTTTAAAATTGAATTAAAAGCTGATTTGTGAAAATTGAAGATTTTAATGTTTAATTGACGAATTAAAATAGTCATTTTTCAAATAGTCTCAGATTTCGACGAAACCAGTTTCATCGGATCCATAATGTCAAATAATGTATTATATGTTGTTCCGCTGCGATATGTGAGATTCTGATATTGTTTCTGTTCTGTTTCCTTATTTCTTCTATCTTTTTCTTCTACCTCTTCTTTTTAACCCTCATGGTTCGGTTTTCCGGCATTCGATTGCTCGGCAGTTGATACAGTGGACGTATTGATGTCGATTTTCGAAAGTCGAAGAATCAGGTCCTGACAATGTGGTATCAGAGCATATGGTTAAGCGACAACCATGGCTCTGTTGGGTGTTACTCATTAGAGATAGAGTCAGTAGTGCTCTAGAATGAGTTTGAGTGTAATAATAGATATGAGAGCGTATTTGTTAGTGAAAATAAAATTGTTTTATGTTGTGATGATTGGTTTGTTGGGTGGTATATGGATTCTGGTCGGTATAGTCTATACAACTCTATCGATAGGGATCTCTAAACACCTGTACAGAACAATTTGACACGGTATCGTTTTAAAATAGGGTAAATGAAATAATTTTACCTTGATTTTATTTTATATATATAAAGGAATAATTTTTCAGAATTATTAAAGTATATCTGAATTGATTGTTTGATTGTTGAATAAGTTAAATAAAAACAACAGCTGTTAAAGAATAAATTATATAAGCAAATGAATTATAAGTATGGAACTATAATTAAAATGATTTACACTTGTGAAATAATCTTATATATAAGAAGTGAAATTGTATAAGTAAAAGATTTATAAATGTGATTTATAATCTAAAAACAAAATTCCAAAGGAATATTTGGACATATTTGAAAGGGTTTGCAATTTGGAAAAGATTAAATTCCTTTTTGAGTTTGAAAATGGTTTTCAAAGGTTTGGGAAAATTGTTTTGGAGAAATTAAAGCTCTAAACTCTTTTCGGTCGCTGGAAAATAATTCTGATGATGATTGCAACATCATCGGTGTTCATTTTCGGGTTTCCAAAAGAGGGATTGCTGCCGAGTTATTTTAAATGGAAGTTGTTTGGAAAATTTGGATTTGGTTTTGGAAATTCAAAAGATAATTTGAATTGAATTCAAAAATGGTTTTGAAAGGTTGAAAAGACTCTGGAATCCTATTTAAAATATTTATGGGAATGATAAATGAGTTGACAACTTGTACAATTTGAATTTTGATAGAATAAATTTAACTTAAAGGATGGAGTTAAATTAAAGGAAGTATAAGTGAATCAATAAAAATCCAAGTGGAAATTGTTGAATATAAGTTATCAAGTTTTGAACTTATAATATGAGATAATAAAATTTTAGCTTTGGTAAAGTTGAAATAAATTTGAATTAGCATGATGAAATATATGATGTAAAATTTAATTAAAGGAAGTTAAATGAATTAACTCAGATTTGGAAGTTGAATAATAAGTTGTATAACTTATTAAATGTGAAGATGTAAGTAAAACCAATTATTAGAATGGTTAAATAATTTTGATAAGCAAAACGAGATATGAATTTGAATAAGTGATGAATTTGACTTAAGTAAAAGTTAAATAGAATTTACTTTAGAATTGGAATCTGAATCGGGTTTGTAAGTGGAAATTCAAGTTAAGCTAAACAAATGATGAATTGAAATGGAATATAGCTTAAGTAATATTGAATAAAGTTGATTTTGGTATCGAAGTAAAATAACAAAGTGAATTAATGAAATGAAGTTATGAATGTGAACTTGACTATATAAATAAAATTCAACTTTATTTGTAAAATGAATTAGCAATTGAATTAATGAAGGGATTGAATGTTAATCAATCAAATGTAAATGAATTGATATGAAACAATGGATATAGGTGTTAATTCATTAAAGTTAGTAAACTGAATAAATTGCATGTAAGCCAATTTAATATTAAACCAAATCAGAATTTAAAGTGTTGAACCAAATTGAATGTAAATTGAATAATTTGGTTATGTTGAATAAACATTGGTTGTTATTTGATTGTTAATTAATTGTGTATATTTCATTAAGTGTTAATGAAGTTGAAGTGATAAAATTGAAAGCTATGTAATTGAATTCAAATTGGAAGAAAATGAATTTGAATAGAATTGAATTTGATTTGGAAGTGAACTAAAATGAATGTAAATTAGTGAATGTATACTAATTGGAAATGAATAAATGAATATTTGTAAAGTCCAATGTTAACAAATCAAATGTGATTAAAATGAAAAAAAAAACCAATTCATTGAATATTAATGAGAAATGAAAGAATATTGATTTGGTTATTGATATGTTGGATGTTAATTGGATGATAGTTGTTTGATGGTTGCATTTGTTGTTTTGTTGCATTTTCTATGTTGGCATATGTAGTTGTTATGTTGCTATATGCATGTATTGTAGTTGTTTAAAAGAGTAAAATGTTAATAACTTCTTATATATGTCACTTACGTGTTTATATTGAGTAAGTACAGGTACCGGGGCTACCGTTAGCGAGATTTGGGTTACGCAAAACACTTAATAAATAACTGCTTTGCTTAAAAATGCTATAAAAATGCTAAAAAGGTACGCCTACGCAATAAAAATAGGAAATATGAACTGTTTTTCTGTTTTTCCGACCGGTGGGTCGATGTATATATATTTATGTGTAACATCCCGCCTTTTCGCACGATTTAAACAGACACACGTGTCAATTCAAAATCCATACGGAAGGGCGGATTGTTATGGGGTAAATAAGAAAAAACAGAGAAGAAATAAAACAAAATAGAATCTCACAGCGGAAGGATAAAATATAATAATAAAATATACAGTTCATGAAACTGTTTTACAAAACTTTTGATTTTATTTATACAATACATATCAGAGTACACATACCAATAAAAATGCAGCGGAACAGTTTGAGTGTAGTGACTAATATAGTAGATAATAATACTACAAATCTTCGTCTTCATCCTCCAGAATAAAACCTTCAATCCTGAAACGCTCGGACTGACCCGAGCGAATTTGAAAAAAACAAAAACACTCGAGTCAGAACTAAAAGATCTTATGTGAGTTTAATTAACAGAAATAAATATGAGTACAGTAACTCAAGAGATGCTCGGGATTTATATCTCCTAAGGATCCGTTAAACTATTTACTATGTAGTATATTGCGCTATTATAATAGTGTCTATTTGTAAAATAAACTTACTTTTTAATAGCATTAAGGGGTTACCCATATAGCCCTTAACACAAATAATGCCAATAGTCTATACAGTACCGTAATACCTCCTGATCGGGAGGCTACCAGAGGATACTCCATAGGTATGACACAAATAGAAACTCGTAGTAAAGGCGCGGTAGGGTAGGTGACACGGCACAACTAGGCAATGCCAGGGTAGATATACCAATTGCTATCCGGGCTGATGGTAACACATAGCCGCAGCTACCGCCCACCTCGAGCAAACACCCCCAAATCAAAGAAATCAATAGTGGCCACCGAAACAATCCAAAGTCAGAGTATAGTATCGAAGGAGTGCGTTCGATCAGAGGAATGACCTCATTGGCCTGAGAATCGCTCCTGTTTTAGCCACCTTATGCCAACTCACGGGAGTCGGGTCCACGTATGTACCTTACAGGAAACGTCGCCACCACCTACTTCATTCTGGAATCTCCACCGCGTACACGGTTAGTCAAAGTGGTTTTCGGTATCGACAGAGAGTATGTCCATATCCGATCCCGGTCTCTTTGCCAACCCATCGTTATTATAACACCGCGGTCATTTAAAAATAGTTATACTTTCAAAACCAGAATAAAACATCTATTTCAAAACCATATAAATACGATATCATTTATATTTTAAAATCCAAATCAATATGATATCATTTTATTTCAAATATATTTCCTTTCCAAAATCATACTACTTCAAAATTTATAATAACTTGAAACCAACATTTGAGTTATACTTTTCAAAACATAATACTTCGAAATTCATAGTTTTAAAACCATAACTTCTAAAACTTGAATGGTTTGGATATTCAGCGGTATATAAAATAAATGGTTTAACTTTAAGGTAACTTTGTAAAGGAAAAAAAATTCCATGGCTTTACAAATATGTTTCTTTATTTAAAGTCTAAACCAACATTTAAATATCACTTTCAATTTCCAAAACTACTTCAATTTCTATATATATATATATCCATTTGGAGTATTAATATTTCAAAACTAAAGTTGGGTTTTATTCTTTCAACAAATTAATGTTCTATTTTTTAGTCTTGAATATTCACATAAATTCCACAAAAAAAACTCCAATTTCTAGGAATTAAATATTTCTCAAATTTACTTAATACTAGAATATTCATTTTTAAATTTATCTTGGAAAATCCAGTTATAAATATCATACCTTGAAATTTTCCAAACTTAAACATATAAGATAAATTACCAAATTCCATTTTCTCAATTTTTATCATTTTTATTCAACAGGTTTATACACAGCTTAAATTTAACATTTTTAACTTCATATGTATATATATCGAAGAATAATATTTTATAAAATATCCAAATTAAATTTTTAAACCATATCTCATCCAAACCATAGAAATTACTTTTAAAAAAAATTATATATAGACCACGGTGCCTGTATAAAATTTTCTATCCTATGGTCAAGTGATACGAATATTTATCATTTCAATCCGCAATTTTAAAATAAAAATGCGGTTATATATCATTTCAAACCACAATCCCGAATGAAATGAAAAATGCATGATAACATGCAGTTTAATGATAAAATAAACATCCATTCATCAGCATCATCCATCATCCAAATCACAATCATCATCCAAAAATTAAATCAATATCAATATATATCTGATAATATATAACAGGTAATAACTGGCAGTTATATTCAAAATAAATTTATCAACTATTAAGCTAACAGTTTATATTCAGTAATAAATTTTATAACTGTTTTCTAGCAGTTTATATGCAAATAAATAAATTCTAACTGTCAATTAATATGCAATAAATAACTAAATTAACAGTTAAATTAAATAAATGCGAATTAACAAATATGCTAAATAAAACATGCCAAACAATCATAAATAAATTTCTGCTCGCATCCAAAATAAATTTAACAAACATAAAAACTTTTAGTAGTTATGAGTGGGTTAAAACACTCACCTTTTGAATTTAAATCTAATTTAAATTCGATTTAAGCCCAAAAATTGCACAGTCTCCAAACCTGTCCAAACCTGCGTCATTAGATCCGAAATTAAATTACGATCCTAACGAAAAAAAATTCGTGAGAAACGGATATCGTATGAAGAAATTACAGCGATAAATGGGATAAAAATCAAATTAATTTAAAACAAAACTTAAACAAACTCACCCTAAAGAAAAATAAACACGTCAGCCACGTTCTCCTTGAACACGCGAACCTGCTCACGCACGGCACTCTACTGGACACACACGCAACCGCCTCTCGTGAGCCACGCCACACCGTCGCTACCTCGGCCGAGCATCAGAACCAACTCGCCACCAGATGATGCCACTCTCCCACGTTTCCCAGCCCCACAAAGCCTGACCGACGCCATGAAAACAGGCCGGCCGCCAGCATCTTATAACCCTAAATCAAGATTACGCGACGATCTAACCATCAAACTGCCGCAAAAATTATATGGATGCACTCCCCTCGGTTATCTCCGCAATACCCAGAAACAGTTTCCGATCGGGCGTGTTTTGCTGCGGTGATGATGAATGGCCGAAACTTCATCGATTTCTTCTG
Source organism: Allium cepa (assembly GCA_030765085.1). Taxonomy (NCBI): domain Eukaryota; kingdom Viridiplantae; phylum Streptophyta; class Magnoliopsida; order Asparagales; family Amaryllidaceae; genus Allium; species Allium cepa. The sequence continues at coordinate 393,426,585 of CM060938.1, read as the reverse complement.
GTCAAACGAATATCCAAAACAGAAAACGAATTGTGCCAGTAGATTTCGTGTCTCGAGAACTATGACAAATATTTTTATTGAATTTTTCTGGAGAGTTTGAATTTTCATTGAAATTTTGAATTGTAGATAGATCTAGGTTTTGCAACCATTGAGGAAGAGAAAGGGATGAAGAAAATGAACGTACAGACAATGATAGAAGATGGAGGCTAGGGTTTATCACAGCATATATATAGACAAATAGTAGTAGGCTAGGTGGGCACGAATTACGAACGTGCTAAACGGTAGTTGGCCCAAAAAGCCCATTCTGACCCCGGAACGAAATTTATTAAACCCATATATCCAAATAGGTATTTTAAAATATTCTGAACGCGATGGAAAAAGTTTCACGTCCAAATTTGATCGTATGAAGAAGTTATGCTGAAAACAAGATTCCAAATTGATTTTTCATTGATTTTTAATTAAATCGATATCAAGGCGTTTCGCGTCCGTACGATCAAACGACAGGTCCGATCGATACGAAATTTGAAACCCTATAATAATTCACCGATACGGATCCGATGAAACTGGTTTCGTCGAAATCCGAGTCCGTGGCAAAAATGGCTATTTTTATATCAATTAAATAAATTAAAAATTAGTCAATTAAATCAAATTTCTCATTTCTTTTTGATAATCGACGATTCTTATTATTATAAATTTTTCAATCACCTATACTAATTTAAACAAAATTTAACTTGTCGAATTTAAAATTTTAGAAATCCCCAAATTTCATTAATTTCACCAAATTATAAATTAAATTTCCAAAAATTTTAATTAAATTTACTTTCCATTATTATTGTCAAATAGAAGAATTTATCATTGTATTCATATTTCAATATGTAAATATTTCCAATTTCATCTGAACTTATATTTACATAATTCCTAAATATTAAATTTCAAATATCACTTCAATTAACGTTAACGTAATAATTGTTTATTATTTATTGCAGTTGATTATCAGTTACAATTAATATACTAAATAGATGGTAAATCTTGAATACTGGTTATCCTTTACGTTTTATTTCCCATTTAATTGCAACAACGCAATTTCAAAAATTTAACTCAATTAAAAAGACAACTCTTTATACTCTAAATCAATTGCAATGGTTTAAAAGTTGCTAAAAATTGATTTCAGTAATCCCTTTAATTCGATTCAAAATCAGCAATTACCTATTAAATGCCCCAAAATTCCTATTAAATAAATCTAACAAATCTTTATCATCAATTAGATGAATTAAATATTGCAATCAAACTATAGCGTTAATAATTTCCGTTTCACTTTAAAGTATCTAAATTAGCCAATTACAATACTTATTATCCAAATAACTTCAATTTCTTCCAAATAATATTTACATAATTAATTTAAATATTGAATCCATTTAATTGCAATAAATTCAATTGATTTCAAATCAATTCCAAATAAATTTGATTTCTATCCAGTTACAACTTAATATCAAATCAGTTTTCACTTTCTAACAAAGTCATTATTACTTAGAATTTCATTACATTTTATATTTTCACATTTTCATTTTTGGTTTCATTACTTTTCCCACATAGTTTTAAAAATGGGATTTTTCTTGGTTACAACTTATTTGGATCCAACATTCTTCCTTTTACCAATTTATTCCACTTTAACTGCAGTAATTTTGGGGATAAATTGAATTTGATTCCAGATTAACATTGACAATTAATAAAATAAGTAACGTACAATAATTATAGTCATTAACTCTATTTCACACGTCTACGTTCAGTTACTATTAGAAAATCTTATTGCATTGGTTTTATATAATCGTCATTTACTTTACATTTCATTACTATTTAATATATATTTATTCATCAATCAAATCCGATATTTACTTTCTATCCTTCTATTTGATAAATAGCCTAGTATACATTTTACATATATTCATTTCATTTCATTCATTTATGGGCATTGCATTGAAATTTATTTATTAACTAATATCAACGTTATTATCATTAATTTAAATTGGATTCCCAATTTTATTCAATACCCTGAACAAATAACATAAATATCAATCATGTTCTTACTTTTGTTTCTCTCATATTTAAAAATCAAATTATAGCATTTAACTTATTTTATTGGATCGATATTTTATTCAAGTCATAAATATGATACCTTAATTTATTTAAATTTCCAATTACAACTTTTATTGCACTAAATCAAATTAATACTTTCTTAAATTTCTCTTATTAGATCTTATATCCAGGTAAGAATCATTTTCCTACTTACTTCATTTGAATATTATACAAATTTCTATATAAATAGGTTTTTAAGGCATCATTCATATAATTTATTTTAGCCTTTATTTCAATATTTGTTTATAAAGTGAAAATTTTCCACTAAATTAAATTACAAAGCTCAGAAATCCAACCTAGTTAAATCCACGAATTATACGGGTCGTTACATTATGTCTATTGTGATATTGTAAAAGCTCCTCCGTACAAGGGAGGTTATGGCGAAATTTTCTAAAATTTAAGGCGTTAGAAAATTTTCGGGAAATTTTGGGAAAATTTTTGTGAAAACTAGGTTTTGATTTGAAGTTAAAGGTTAAACGATATAGTTGATTTTGAAAAGATAACTATATATAGATTTGAGAAATATTAGTAAATATTTTGTAAGAAGTTTAACTATTGATATTTTGAAAAAATTAAACGCTTAAGAGATTTGGAAAATCAAATTTAAACAGGTTGTTTTGAAAAGCTAATGGATTTCAAAGCTCTTTCTTACTTGGTAATTTCGAGGACGAAATTTTTTTAAGGGGGGGAGTTTGTAACGACCCAGAATTTCTGTCATTTGAAATTCAGATATTTAATTGATTTTAAATATCAAAAAGTAAAATTTGTAAGTCGAATAATTTATTTTTCGAATATTTTGATTTAATTGGGTAATTTAATTGATAATTTAATAATTGAAATTCCAGAAATAATTGAATATTTGATTTAATGTGATTAAAAATGATTTAAAAAGTTATATTAAATCATATTGAAGTTAGAACAATGTTATAGAACTTTTAAAATTGAATTAAAAGCTGATTTGTGAAAATTGAATATTTTAATATTTAATTGACGAGTTAAAATAGCCATTTTTCAAACAGTCTCGGATTTCGACGAAACCAGTTTCATTGGATCCGCAATGTCAAATTATGTATTATATGTTGTTCCGCTGCGATATGTGAGATTCTGATATTGTTTCTGTTCTGTTTCCTTATTTCTTCTATCTTTTTCTTCTACCTCTTCTTTTTAACCCTCATGGTTCGGTTTTCCGGCATTCGATTGCTCGGCAGTTCATACAGTGGACGTATTGATGTCGATTTTCGAGAGTCGAAGAATCAAGTCCTGACGATTTCAAACTATGATTTTAAAGTTTTAAAGTGTATAGTATTTGAAGCATTTTCAAATAGAAATGGTTTTCAAAGAATTTTGAAAGTTTAAATCTGTGCTCTACTCCTTTTTCGCTGGATAATAATTTCGGTGATGTCTGCAGCATCATCGACATTCATTTTCGAGTTTCAAAGAGAATAGACTATTCTGTAGCCCTACTATACTTTTGTTTGGAAATTAAATTTATTTGAATTTCTAAAATATGGCTTGATTTATAATATATATACAGGTATATGACTATAAATTTGGCTCGATATATATCGTGTGTGTGTGTGTCTATATATATATATAAATTGTTTGAAGTAAAATCGAAAATTTAATTCTTAAATTTATGATAAAGGTGATTTTAATTATATAATAAAGCCAAATTTTAGAATAAATATTTAACTTTGAAATAATTTAGTTAGGAAAATTTAATTGTATAATACCTAATTCCATTTTTAATACAACTTACCTAAATTATTCGGTAGTTGAATATGTAATTGGATAATATACAATATAAAATGTTTTATAAATAAATTTTAGTGTTGATAATAAATGTTATGCACTTAGATTTTAATTATAAAAAGGTTAATAGAGATGAATAGAATAATGGAATAAAAAAAAAATTTAAAAAAAAAATTGTTTTGAGGGAATTGATAAAATTTAGAGTAAATCAACTGAATGATATACCTTGAATTTAAAATCAATGATTGAATTATTTTATTTAAATGAAATTTATATGGTTTCAAATTAATTGTTTCAAGTCTAGTTTCTTCTGGTTGTTTATATTCTCCTACCTCCTTCCTTTTCGGAGACGAAAAGTTTTAAGTGGGGGAGACTGTAACGACCCATAAATGTTAGTAGTTTTATTTATTTAATTAATTAAATTTTGTGAAATTTTAAATAATAAAAATTTGAAATAAAAATTTGATATTTGTAATACGTCTACTTAAACATAGAAAATGGTAAATTTTCATCAGATAATATGGAAGTTTGTTTTGTGTAAATTTATTTCAATTTAATCAGTTAATATTTGATGATAATAAAATATTTTTCCAAATCTGAATATTTTTATATTGAAAATTTGTAAATCATCTTTTGAGTGAGACGTCATATTTCGTTTCTCGAAATTTTGACTTCTATTACTCCGTCTATCTTATTTCTGACAAATTAACAGCCTTTTCGATATGGAATATCGACTTTTGATAGTTCGGCCGTATCACTGATATCCGTATATTGTTTTGATCGTCTTGCCGGACTGATCTCTACGGTATATTCATTTGTGCGTTTCGAAGTCCGGGTGACAGTGGAAATCTACGAAACGACTTCGTATCGGTTCCGCATTTTCGAGCCTTTTGGTTTCTTTTGTCCCTTCATTGACCACAAACCAATGGACAACAACCTTTAATATTTCCAATAATTCAGTTCTGATTATTGCTATTCCTTAGAAATTTATTATTGACCATTGCTCTTCCGTGGCTTTAAAATTATTATCAACCAGTTCGTTCTCTCCTCTCTCTGTTTGTATCCCTACCTTCATTTGAAAGGAAAGAAAAATATACTGTATAAAATAAAACAAATACGGATGCCTTCCCTTCCAAACTTGCTCGTTTTTTTCCATTTACTTGCTAAACCCATCGACATCACATCTCCACCTCGACATACAGATTCTTCCCAGTCGAAGCTCAGCACCCTCCGCGATCTCATCTCTCCCCGATCCCTCTCCGCCTTGCCGAATGGCCTCAGTCGGGCTCCTCGTCAGCCGCCATCCCTCCTCTCTTTAATTTTCCACCTTTCTAGCTTCCAACACCATAGCTTGTCTCGGCCTATCCTCCTTACCGCGTGCGAGCCATCTTCCCATGCCTCGCATTGGCTTGCATAGTTTTGGGTAAGATTTATATATATTTGTGTTTATCTGTCTTGTATTCTTTTATTTTAAATATATATAACACATGTTTTATTTATGTGAATGCCTACATTTTTACTGTTTGCGTATATATGTGCTGATTTGTATAAAGGTTACAGTGGCATGTATAAATATATATAATACGGTATGAATTTGTATGTTTAAAATGTTCTGATGAACAAGGTTTTCGCATATTAGCTTATGTATATTTATGTATAAAGTCTGTTTATATATACATATATATAATTTATTACTTATATATGCAAACCTATGAGTTATGTATTGCTAAATTTTATGTAACGACCCAGAATTTTAATTAATTAAAATTTGAATATTTAATTAATTATAAATATTAATAAGTGAAATTTATAAGTTGAATAAATTTTATTTCGAATAATTGGATTTAATTGAATAATTAAATCAATAATTTGATAGTGAAAATACAGAAATAATTGAAATTTGAGTTAAATATGATTGAAAATGATTTGTAAAATTTTATTTTATCATATTGGAGTTAGAATGATATTTTAGAACTTTTAAAATCGAATTAAAAGTTAATTTGTGAAAATTGAATATTTTAATATTTAATCGACTAGTGAAATTAGCCAATTTTCGAACAGTCTCAGAATTGGACGAAACTAGTTCCATTGGATCCGTAATAGTTTGTTATTATCGGATTTCAATTTTCGTAGCAATCGGAGTTATCGTTTGATCGTGGCAGCTCGAAACGCATCGAAATTGTTTTAATATTAATTTGGCGAGTTAAAATAGCCATTTTTCAAAAATTCTCGGATTTCGACGAAACTAGTTTCATCGGATCCGTAATGTGATATTATCGTATGGTTTCAAATTTCGTGTCAATCGGATTTACCGTTTGTCCGGTGCAAGTTAAAACGCCTAGAAAATCGTTTAATCGGTTTAATTTTAAGTTGAACGTTTATTGCCATAACTCGCACAGATGACCGAATTGCTCCCAAAACATGTTCCATTATGTTTGGAACGCGGGGTAAATCGTAGAAACGCCAACCAGCACGCTTCGTTTGGAGTTCGGAAAATCCGGGGTGAATAGTGTCGCGCGAATTTTCTATAAAAGCCCCCCCTCCCCCCTCTTCATTTTTTTCACAAATATTAAACCCTAAACCTAACAGCCTAGCCGCCACCCTATTTTCGAACGGCCGAAATCATCTCATCTTCCTCCCTCAAATCCTCCAAATCCATCAATCTATATGAAATTTCTCCAACTACGAAGTTGTAGATCACGTTGAGAGCTACGTTCTCAACGGTGATGATCGGAAAATATTGAATCGATCGACGGCAATTTGCATTTGAACGCATGACGTTCGCGCACGTTTTCAGCTCGAGATGGAGGGCCGAGTGCCACGTGGCTTGGAGCGGTTGTTCACGGCAGTGGGGGCTTCGCGTCGATGACCTTCGATTTGGTACCGGTCGTCGTTTTGGAGGAGCGGCGTTCGATTTGGGTCGCGCGTTTATGGGTTTGGTTACGCGATGTTAAACTGGGAAGAAGAAGAAGTGGCGACGGTCATGATTTTCTTGCATATGAAAGCAGTGGCCATGATTCTAATTTAGGTTAAAGAAAAATTAAATATGTTGTAAATTAGTTTATAAAAATCGTGTAACTTTGAAAATTGATATCTTTTTCATACGAGGTCGAAAACGCGCGAAACCAGTTGCGTTGGAATCGTATGGACGAGCACTATGCTATGGAATTGGATTGGAGTCATTTGGAGTTAGTGAGAATTTCAGGTAAAATTAAACGTCCGTTTAATTTTATTCGAAATAAATCGCTAAAACGAAATTGAAATCAAGGTGAGAACTTCTCACTCAATCGAATCGGTTTCGATTTTATTTTAAATAGTTAGATTTAAAATTCTTGAATGTATGTTTGAATGATGATTGTTATCTATTGATTGTTAAAATAGACATTATGCGCCGTTAGTAAGCGGATGTTATTTATTAAAAACATATACCGCGAATATTTCATAAACAGTGAAATTGGTATTATATATAATAGCAATATATATATTGGCATATGTATATATTGCAGTTGTTGATTTCCCGCATTGTATAGCGGATGAGACCCTATTGCGCCGTCTATTAAGCGGATAATATTTTAAATCCCATATAACGCGATAATTTCGTACTGGAACGGAATTGGTATTGTGCTAACATTTGTGGATGCAGGAAAACAGGTTGGAGGGATCCAACTGGATTCCTCAACAGTATTTATTTGATTATGGATATTTTGATATTCGTTAATTATCATATCGATATATGATATCGTTGTTGTCGTGATTGACTATTTGGTATGTAGCATCATTGGGCCAAATTTTGGAATATTAAAAGGATTTTTAAAGTGATTTTTAAAAGTATACGTTTTGTGAAATAATTTTGGAATTGATTCGTTTTAAATAAATAAATGTATAATTTTAATGTTATGAAAATTATAATTTTTGAGAAATGTAGTTAAAAGTTGATTTTTGAAAATATGGGATTAATGATTTTATAAAATAGTTTAAATCGGAATTAATTGAATTTATTACGAAAAGTTGAAATATAGGATTTATAAAATTTGATTATTTTATAAATCAAAATGATGAAAATATAAAGGAGTTTAAAGACGTTTTAAAAGAATAATATAAATCTTTATATAAATCAATTTCAGATTCTAATTCTAAAGTAAATTTCCATTTAACTTTAAATTCATTTTTATTACAACTCATGTTCATAAATATATTCATATAGGTTTACTTCTTATATATATAAGTTTATTTCATAATTGTAAATCACTTTAATTATAATTCATACTTATAATTCATTTTACTTATACCATTATTCTTTAATTTAGATTATTCAAATAACTAAACAATCAACTTATATACACTTTAATAATTCTAAAAAATTATTCCTTTATATATAAAAATATAATCAAGGTAAAATTATTTCATTTACCCAATTTAAAACAATACTGTGTCGGATTGTTCTATACAAGTGTTTATAAACCCCTTCGGCATAGTTGTACAGACCATGCTGACGAAGGTTCATATGCCACTCAATAAACCAATCATCACAACATAAAACAATTTTATATTCACTAACAAATACGCTCTCATAGCTATTATTACACTCAACTCATTCTAGAGTACTACTGACTCTATCTCTAATGAGTAATACCCAACAGAACCATGGTTGTCGCTTAACCATAAGCTCTGATACCACCTGTGAAGACCCGCAAATCCGTACTCCTTGAATATACACTAATCTCCATAGATTAACTCAAGATGAACAGAAATACGAATTATCAGTGTTTAAGAAAAAGATAAAGGTAGAAGAAGAGAGAAAAAGATAGGAAATAGAGAGAAAAGAAAATAGAAAGAAATAGAAAGAAAACAACAGAACAACATCAAAATCTCACAATCGCAGCGGAACAACATATAATAAATAAAGGAATAATCTTTAAACAAAGAACTATATTAGTTATTACATTACATTACATCATATCATCAGAGTGTACAACAACAACAACAAACAGCGGAAAAAGAAAATACTATATACTAGTGATACGCCATGCCATCCAGCTTGCCTCCAGCAACTCCTGAATATCCTGATAAACCTAACTCTTGACTGCCCGTGTGAAAATTGGTGGGCACCCAGAGTTTAGGAAGGAAAACAATAAACTCCGAGTCAGTCATGTGACTGGTGTGAGAACTCAAAACAGTTTATTTATCTTTAAAATCAAAAATAGAGGAATATTTTTTTTTGTCAATTCGCAATGCTTTTAAAAATGAGACTACCATAAGGCCTCCCGCACACACACACATGCAAACGCAGAATCGGAGGAGATTTCTCCTTATGATAGTCAAAGATGCTTGATACGCATTAAAAAGAACATTTGATACTATTACTAGTGCATAGTGTATAAAACAATTTCGAAAGTAGAATATAAATCTTAGCCAACATACGACCATTATCGTATGCCTACTATAGCTACTATGTTCAATAGCAGGTTACCGCCACATTCCATAGCAGGTTATACAACTAAAACCGTACAAGGATCGTATTGTTTCTTTGGATTTCCAACAAATGGTCAGGCCAAGGAACTTTCCATTGCCACATGAGAACGCCTCTGGAAGGACGTCCCCGAGAACCTAACCGGATCTCTGCCAACACAAGGCCGGGTTACCCCTAACTGGGTAACTACTGACATGAGTATGCCATCCCCCGGTCCTTTGGGACCTTTAACCGAGCGCTCGTCACCATCATCACACAATCATAAATAAAGTGTTTCAACATGAGTAAGTATCTGGGCTCCATACCATGATACCACCCTTTTCCATAAGGAAATGCACATACCCTAAAGGGAGCTACCCCTCATAACCTTGCCGCATCTTTCCTGTTTTGACCATTCCGGGGTGTGAGGCTCGACGAAGTTTCGTCCACAAAGCCACGCTTTATACAAAAGTTGTGCTTTGGGTCAACAAATGATAATAGAAATGATCACAAAGATAAACGATCAGACAAATGATCATATCACAAATGATCAACACGATGATCATTTCATAGCAACACTCAGCATGTCACATTACCAAATTGGGAATATATCGCTGATAACCATCAACTATATAACCTCTGAGCTCGTACATCTCAGAGAAGGGTGTTAAGCTAAGAGAATAAATTCTCCACCACCAACAGAAATATATTTGAAAGAAATCAGCTTTATATCTCAATTGTAATGTCTGACATACAATCCATACAAGTCTGTTCCGGGCTCGAACAGAACCGAAGGCACTTACAAAGAAGTCCTTGCAATTCGGATATTCACTAATCACGTCAGGACTTCCCATCACATATGGAGTCTCTATACCGGGGACCATTCGATGCAAAGACATTCGACGAGTTGTCCTTTCGCTTTCAAAAATATCTGGTCTTCAACACCGGTCATCAATGTTATCCATTATGTCGTATCACTATTCGGAATGGGTAATCCGAATAACGAGCGCAATAATTTAAAAATAAGTGTGGCATTCAAATTCAGCAAATCACAACAAATGCCTATTCAAAGGTAAATATTGATAGTCGATTATTGAACTATCAATGGATATGCACACATCATCAAATTCCAAATAATTTTCCAAATTATTTATTTTCCCAAATTATATCTTTACAAGATAAACAATTTTCACACTTCAAAAATAAATCAATATTTATTTTTAAACAAATTCCCCTTTTCTTTTATAAATTCCATAGTGAATTTATATTCCAAAATATCTATGAATATACGATCTCAATTATTCATTTTCAATTTATCTTCAAAAAGATAAATTCTCAAAATATTCACTTTATATTGGAAAACATTTCCATACTTATTTAATAAGTAATTCACAAATCTTTTTATTTTCAACTCTTGGAAAATATTCAATATACTTAAATCGAAATTAAGTATATATTTCATTCTTTAAGGAAATCATTCTCTTAAACAAATTTATTTGGGCCAAAACGAATGTTGCGTAAAACATCGTTACGACAACCCAAAATCACTAGTATACGGATTCGAAATTAAAATAGATATATATAAATCCCAATACTATACAAAACATTTCCTTTCGGAAACCATTTACTATAACAACAGTGTTATAGTCCACTATTTCCTTCTATTTCTCGAAAACGTCTATTTCAACAATGAATGTTGAAATCTATGGTTTTGAATCTTTAACACATTTAAAAACATCGTTAGATCGTTTTAATTCTATTTAAAACATCAAATCCAAAACATTTTCTTTAACATATTATTCACTATTCAAAAACGTGAATATGCTTGTTAACCAATTTCATCATTTCTATACATTTTATTTTAAAGGATTATTCACTGTCTAAAACGTGAATATAACTCCATTAATAAGTTATAACTATTTACTTATCAAAATAAGTCGTTTGCGAATTTATAAAACAACGTTTATAAATTCCATTTCTACTTATTTTATAACAACTTTCTTTTATAATTTCCTTTATTAATCTATTCAATTTCATATCTCAATGATGTACTAAAATTTCATATTATAAGTTAAATACATATAATTTATTTGTTTGCAAAATCTTCCTTTAAACTTCCCAAATTTATAAATCTTATAACTTATAAGATTCATTAATTTACCCAAATCTATTCCTTTAATAACCTTATAAATTTTATAAACCTACTTCTTATAAAATTCCATTTATAACTTCACCGTTTATAATTCTATAAATCTCCTTCATTTATGAAATTCATTCACAATTCATTCTAACACTTATAAAAACTCGTTTTATAATTCAAATGTTTTAATTTTACAAATATCCATTTTATAAATCTTTTATATAAATCAATTTATATTATTCGACTTATAAATTCATTAATTTATATTTATAATTAATTAAATATTCAAATTTTAATTAATTAAAATTCTGGGTCGTTACATTTTAGTACCGTGAATTTTATTCTAAAAGTAATATATGTTATATGATATATGATTTGTTTGTGATATAAATGTCTTTGCTGTATATGATTTCTAAGTTTATATATATAATACCTTTATCTACCACTTTACTTTGTATTTTAACTAAGCTGGCTTAGTTATTTCATGATATATACATTTTTAAAATATTTTTGTATTCTATTTATAAAATATTGGTACGGTATATATATGTATTATATATATTATGTTAGTACAATGTGTACAGGGGCTTTATATATGTGTGTATTGTATAAATTTTGTTTACACATATATATTTTAGCTCGTATAAATTTATAAGCCTATCAGTTTATATATTTATATTGTTTCAGTTGAAATGCATATATATATATATATATATATATATATTATAGTATTTATATAATTCGTTTATGTACGTTATGTTATATATAATTTGTTTAAATGGGTTTGTATATAAAGTTGTTATACATATTAGTTATATCAAGCTATGTAGTTTATATCTATATTAATGTTATACGTACGATATGTTTATTTATATATATTAGGTCTGTTATATAGGTGTATAAATATACTTACTACATGTATTAGTTATACAGTTTATAAAGCTGTAAAAGTATTTTAAATTATTATATATATGTTAATATCATATTTGTTTATGAAGTGTATTGGACCAGAGGGGAATTTCTGCTGTTATATATTATATATGCTTTGGTTTGATAAATGGGTTTAACTAAACATTTATCTGAAAGGTATATGTGGTTTCATATATAAAGCTATGTTTAATAAACCATGAAGTATGTAGTCTGTTGTTACAAGTTATTCATGTTGCATGCTATAGTATTTATATATTCTTTATTTGTTGCTCTATTTGTAGAAAAGACTATATATATATAAGTTTAACAAATATTTTTTTATGTTGCACATATACGAAGCTGAGGTTCTAACGTTTACCAGGCTTTGGAAATGTATGATTTGTATGGTTATAGTTTCACACAAACAGATAAATAGAATTTATTTTATATGTTTTAAATTGATTTAAGAGGAAGTTTATATATGGCATAAATTTTTGATCTGTTTATATTAAACTTGTGTTGATTTTATTTTTTGTATCGTTATGAGTATTGTTTTAAAATATAGTGTGTGCGTGTGTGTATATATTTTCTATTTATATCAAACTGATCCGATTTGTTTTCATCAAATTCCTGTTATCAGCTTTGATTATTGAATTCGTGCCGATTTTGCTTTGCTCGGATCCGTAACTCAATTTCAGTTCCCGTATCAGTGTGCGTATCCATGTCATCTTCTATACTCTCTAGCCTCGAAAGCTGAGCAATCATTCACGATTAATGTTCTTATATCCATTAAATTTGATTTCAATTGAAACGACAATTGAAATATGTTGCTGTTAGTTATTTACATTGTCATATATATACTATCTATTCACCTGTGACATCTGACACCATTATCTATTATTTGTATTGATGATATATGCCTATTATATTATTATAATATCTGTTATCACTCTGCATGTCCCCTGTTACTATAGAATTCCCTATGGGTTGAAACGATACATACCCGAACGATCTGTAGAATAGGAGAAAATCGTTATGGGTTGAAATGATAGACCCATGCGATTTTCATTTAATTGAATTTGGGATTGTAGTTCGAAATGATATATACCCATATATATTTAAATTGTGGATTGAAATGATAAATATCTGTATCACTTGACCATAGGATAGAAAATTATATACATACACCACTGGTCTACATATAAATATTTTGAAAATGATATATATGGTTTTGGAAAGAAATATATAGTTTAATAAATATTTATTTTTGAGAATTTATAAATATTATTTTATATATATTTAAATTCTTAAATTTAAGCTATGTATAAATTTGTTTAATATAAAACAAGTTTAATAATAAAGTTTGATTTTTTTAAAAATATAATATGGTTAAGTATTTATTTAAAATTATATTTTAATATAGAGTTTATAATGATTTTAATAAATTAAGCTTGAGAAGATGAATTTGAAATTGAATTTAATTAGGAATTATATTTACCTAAAATCAATTTGGAACTTATTGAAAGTGAGATTTTAAAGGATATGATTTTATAACCTGATGATGGTTTAAAGTGATTAATACATATTTCAAGTTTGATTTTTATTTAAATGATATTGAATTTATTAAGTAAATATTTCAGAAATAAATAATAGTAAATTGAATTAAGGTATATATATAAAATAATCACATTTAGTTTTGAAATTTTAGAATATTTAAAGCTTTTAAATATATTTTTTGAAATGGTTTATTTGTGGTTCAAATCTGCACTTGAAATCGATATAATTTTGAATGGTTTATTTAGAAGCTAAATTGGTATAAATGATTTGAGATCTGATTAAATTTGAATTTTTGAAATTCGAGTTGATTTGGAATTAATTTGTGAAATTTGAGGAAAATAATTTTATTATATATACTATTTTAATATTTAAATCGGGTGGGAAGTATTTTGATTTCAATGTATTATGTTTCGAAAGTGTTTTAATTTTAAGTGTTTACTTTCGAAAGGTGTTATAACTTTGAAAAATGCTGTGATTTTGGAAAAAGATATATTTGAAATGGAAAAGGATATCGTATTTGTATGGTTTTTGAAATGGAAACGATATTTTGCTTTCGAAGTATAAACTATTTTGAAATGACCATGGTGTTATAATAACGTTTGGTTGTTAAAGAGACCGGGATCGAAAGTTGTCATACTCTATACCAACTCCGAAAACCACTTTAACAACCTTGTACGCGGTGGAGATTCCAGAATGAAGTAGGATGGTGGCGACGTTCTATTGAGGTATATACGTGGACCCGACTCCCGTGAGTTGGCATAAAGTGGCTAAAACAGGAGCGATTCCGGGCCAATGAGGTAGCTCCTCTTATTGGACACACTCCTTCGATACCATTCTATTACATTGTGATTGATTGGGTGCACCTTTGATTTTTGAGAGTGTGGCTTGAGGTAGGCAGTAGCTGCGGCTATGCGTTACCATCCATCTGGATGCGTAATTGGCATAACTACCCTGGCATTGCCTAGTTGTGTCGTGTCACTTACCTAGCGTGCTTCACTACGAGTTTGATTTGTGTCGTACTTTACTTTAGACATTATTATAATAGCATATATTACTACATAGTAGATAGTTTAACGGATCCTTAGAGGATGGTTATCCCAAACATCCTTTGAGTTACTTGTATTTCGGTTGTTATTTCACTTGAGTTGGATTTATTAATATAAGAATGTTAATCCTGACTCGAGTGTTTTGTGTTTTGCTTCACGCTCGGGTCGGACTGAGTGATACAGCTTTTGAGACTCACCTTTGGAGTTGGAGCTTCGTTTGGAGATCCAGCTATTTGTCCAGCTTGTAGTTATTCAGTTGATTCCAATGATGTATTCTGATCTTGTATTTGACTATTGTATTTGAAACTTCTATTGTAACTCATTTAACTTTGATATATATATAGTAGCTTCATGAGCTGCTATTCATTTTGTTTCCGCTGCATATTGTATATTACTCTGTGTTTGTGATTCTATGATTTATTTATTTACTGTACATGCTGAGTTTTGCCAAATATAAATTAACAATCTGGTATTTTGAGCAATTCGATTCTAGCATGTGTGGGTGCGAATGGTTGAAAATATCGGGTCGCTACACATGGTCAAACCCTAGCATAAGTTGGATTCAACTCAGGTGCGTGCAAACAAAATTCAGTTCAGAAAACTGAAATGACACAAAGCAAACATCAATTTAACTTGAAGACAATACAACAAAGGGATGTAACACCACATACGGACAATATGCAAAAAGCTTCGGACCACTCTAAAATGCAACAGCAATTTCATAACCAACATACAGGGGAATGCAACTCTAAGGAAACAAGAAATGCAAGTGCAGACCAGGCGGTCAACAAAACGAAAGAAAATGCAGCTTACATTTCGACCCTGACAATATTAGACTCAATCTAACAAGCTACAGACCAAACATTAATGCGCAAGACTGCAACTCAAAAGGAGACAGCAAATACAAGATAGTACATAAACACATGTATACATATGCATATATATTGATGAAGCAGACAAAATCACCCATTGCGGACTAATGAACAAAAACATGTAACATGAAGATCTCAAACAATCAACAAGAACTCAGACCAACTAAAAGTGAGACAAGACTATGAATCACTGGCCAGGCTCACATTGACAAGTGCATCAAACCATAAAACTCAACACTGTAGAGACATCAAGCCAACCAAGTGGATAGGCATAAAAATCAAACACATACATACATACATATATGTATGTATATACATGCGTATATGGTTACAGTAATCACAGTTGCAAGTCACTGTTCAAATGGCGTTGCAGTGATTTTCAAAATGAACAAAATTTATCACAATGTTAAATTCCAAAGTCAAATGTAAAAAGAAATGAGAAATTCGAATTCATGGATTAATTCGCATATGATGAAAAAGCCAGCAAATTCAAATGCCAAAATCAAAGGAGTTTACGTACGAGATGGAACTAGTCAATCATCACGAAATCAGAAAAATATTCAACTATTAAATTAGTCAGTGCAATCATCATCATTTAAGCAAAATTGAACGGCCAAGCAAGAATTATGAAGAATTCAAACATATTTATATGAACGAAAATATAGGGTGTTCGATCCCTATAAATTATCATCATCGACAAAATGTGAATTCAAGTTTAAGAAAATACCATAGTTAGCTAAGTCATGAACAAATCTATAACTCAAATAGAAGTCGACCAAATTCAAAATCGAATAAGAAAATCACGTACCAAATCATAACATTCAATCTTGACGCAATTTGAAGCCGTCGCATATTAATTGAAGCCAGGATCAATTGATAAAGCCAAGCCAAAGTGAATTCAACACTCAATCGATCAATTTTTGAATCGACACTTCAAATTTCACAAAGCCCTAGTTTTTGGAAGAAGAACGAAGCAGACATTACAGAGCAAAAGGAACGGCCGTATATACAATGAAAAGAAGACGTCTTTATATTTTTGTTGGGCCGACCTCTATTATATTTTACTTTGGGCTTAGATTTATAAAAGGTATTTGTGTATATTGTTTATTTTTTTTAAATTTCTTGTCAATTCTTGTCGTGTGACTAAGGACAAACTACGGTAGTGTAGTTCGAGAATTCACAACTTGGTGGCTGAGTTGTGGCAGGGTTTGAAGCATAGAGTTAGGTTAGTCGATAGCGGGTGTCGCAAATTTACATGTGTAAGCGTCTGACTACTTAATTTCTAATAGAAACCTCGGGGCAGCATGTATGTAACATCATGGTATTTTCAACCATTCGCATCTGCATATGTCGGACTTGAATTGCTCAAAATATCAGATTGTTAACTTATATTTGGAAAAACTCATCGTATACAGTACATAAATAAATCACATAATCACAGACACAGAGTAATATAATAATAAGCAGTAGAAACAAGTGAATAGTAGTTCATGAAGCTACTATATATATAACAAAGTTAAACAAGATACAACAGAAGTCTCGAATACCTAGAAGTCTCAATAAAATAGTCAAATACAACATCAGAATATATCACAAGAGTCAACTTAATAACTACAATCTGAATAGAGAGATGGATCTCCATGCGAAGCTCCAACTCCAAAGGTGAGTCTCGAGTGCTGTGACACTCAGTCTGACCTGAGCGTAAAGTAAAAACACAAAAAGCTCAAGTCAGGATTAACATTCTTATATCAATAAATCCAACACAAGTGAAATAACAACTTAAATACAAGTAATTCAAAGGATGTTTGGGTAACCATCCTCTAATGATCCGTTAAACTATCTACTATGTACGCTATTATAATAATGTCTATAGTAAAGTAAACTATTAAAATAGCGTTAAGGCGTTACCCATATCCCCCTTAACACATTTTATAATGCCATAGTCTATACAGTACCATGATACTTCCTGATTGGGAAGCTATCAGAGGATACTCCATGGTACAACACAAAACAAAAGCATAGTGGTCTCGATAGGGTAGGTGACACGGCACAACAAGACAATGCCAGGGTAGATATATCAATTACGCATGCGAGCTGGTGGTAACGCATAGCCGCGGCTACTGCCTACCTTGAGCCACACTCCCAAATTAAAGGTGTGCACCAAATCAATCACAAAGTAATAGAATGGCATACAATGAAGTGTGTTCGATCAGAGGAGCTACCTTACTTGGCCCGTCAATCACTCCTGTTTTAGCCACCTTATGCCAACTCACAGGAGTCGGGTCCATGTATATAGCTCATATAGGATCGTCGCCGCCATCCTACTTCATTCTGGAATCTCCACGGCATACACAGTTGTTAAAGTGGTTTTCGGTATTGGAAGAGAGTGACAATATATGATCCCAGTCACTTTAACAACCAACGTTATTATAACACCGCGGTCATTTCAAAATAGTTTATACTTTAAAGCCAAAATATCATTGTCATTTCAAAACTGTATCAGTACGATATTATTTCCATTTCAAAACCAAATATTATATCATTTCCATTTCAAATATATCCATTTCCAAAAATCATAGCACTTTAAAGTTATACACTTTCGAAATTATAAAGCTTCTAAAACCATAACACTTTAGAAATCATAACTTAGAAATCATAATACTTTAGAAATTTGGAAATCATAATTTAGAAATCATAATACTTCGGAAATCATAACATTTTTGAAATCATAACACTTTGGAAATC
Organism: Allium cepa; assembly: GCA_030765085.1. Classification (NCBI taxonomy): domain Eukaryota; kingdom Viridiplantae; phylum Streptophyta; class Magnoliopsida; order Asparagales; family Amaryllidaceae; genus Allium; species Allium cepa. The sequence continues at coordinate 393,407,982 of CM060938.1, read as the reverse complement.
ATAATACTTTGTAAAACCACAACACTTCCAACTTAATTAATTTAGATATTAAAATAGTGTATAAAATAAAATAGTTTATAAAATATAATTGTTTACATAAAGTAGTTATAGGTTAAAATAGTTTATAATAAAATAGTTAGTATATTAAAATAGTTTATATAAAAAAATAGTTTATATTAAAATAGTTTATATGAAAATAATTTATAAAGTAAAATATATAAATAGTTTGAAATATAATTTAAAAATACTTTATATAATAAAATAGTTTCCTCAAATTTCACAAATGGATTTGGATCAACTCGAATTCCAAAATTCCAATTAAATTAAACTTCAATTCATAAATTTCAATTCAGTTCAGTTTCTAAATAAACCATTTCAAATTATATCAATTTCAAATACAGATTTGAACCATAAAATAAACTATTTCAATTTCAATATATTTCAAACCTTTAAATATTCAACATTTCGAAAATAAATTTGACAATTTCATATATTTATATATATATATCAAATTCACTTTACTATTAGTTATTTTGAAATATTTACTTAATCATTCAAATAAAATTTAAATAAAACTTCAAATTTCAAATTTAAATAAAACTAAATATACCATTTCAATTTATGTAAATTTGAAATATTTATTAAAATCACTTTTAATCAAAAATCAAGTTATAAAATCATATCTTTAAAATCCCAAATTTAATAAATTTCAAATCAAACTTATTTAAGTATAATCCTTAAATAAATTCAATTTCAAACCAATTTCTATTTCTCTTTCCAACGTGAATTTTGTTGAAATCATTATGAACTCTATATTTGAAAATATAAGTTTTAAATAAATACTTAAACATATTATATATTAATTAAATCAACTTTAATAAATCAACTTTATTAAATCAAATCTTATTATTAAACTTATTTTATATATATTTTAAAATAGTAAAATTGTAAGCAAAATCATAAAATTTATAATTCCAAAACTAACTTATAATTTTAAAATTTTCAAAATATATAATTTTAAAAATAAAAATTAAAAACTTTTATGAAAATAACATTATATATAACTTAAAATCAGTATTTATTAAAACCAAAATATTCATTTCAAAACCTTGGAAATCATTTTAAAATATATATATATATATATTGTCCAACGGTGTCTGTATATAATTTTCTATCCTATGGTCAAGTGATACTGATATTTATCATTTCAATCTGCAATTTAAATATATACGGGTATATATCATTTCAACCCGCAATCCCAAATTCAATTCAATGAAAATCGCTTGGGTTCATCATTTCAACCTATAACATTTTCTCCTATTCTACAGGTCGTTCGAGTATGTATCATTTCAACCCATAGGGGGTTCTATACTAACAGGGAACTTGTAGAATGGTAACATATATGATAATAATATAACAATTAGCAGCAGGCGCATATCATCAATATAAATAACAGATAATGGTGTCTGATGTCATAGGTGAACAGATAGGATACATATAGCAATGTAAATAACTAACAGCAGCATATTTCAATTGTCGTTTCAATTGAAAACAAATTTAATAAATATAAGAATGTTAATCATGAGTAATTGCTCATCTTTCGAGGCTAGAGAGGTTCAACAAATGAAACGAGAGTGGGATGAGTTACGAGTCTAAGCATGAATTCTAAAGCAGGGCAAGATGGCACGAATTTGACGAACAAAGCTGATAAAAGGAAACAGACGAATTCATAACAGAACTGGATCGATGAAGATAATTAATATAGGTGAACTTATATATATAACTATACATAACTAAAAAAATCAAATTCTAAATTTCAAACATATATTGTATTAAATATATATGTAAATTCAAAATCATTATTTTAAATAAAATAGTAGAACAAACATATTTGCATAATATAATTTGAAATAAATACATATATATACTTAAAAAAATGAAAAATACTTACTTATATGGTATGTTCATTTAAAAGTTTCAATACGTATAAACCTAAAATCAAACTAATGTACTTATAAATCAAAAATCCTGAGATATTTACCAGTTTAAATATACATATGATCCTATGAATATACACTAAAAATTGTATGAAATATGTATGTAACTATTCTATTATGCATATCAAACTTTTAACAAAAGGTATGCAAACAATACAAAAATTTATAATTACCAATCATATATATATATATATAACTACTTTATTACTACACATATAAAACCTCAGCAAATTGCACTGTCCAATCTCTTTTTATAAAATGCTATATATAACATCTTACTTTAAACCAACATGATATATATATACATGTTTATAAAACATATATAATCAACAACTTTTAACTTATATCTTGTATAAACTTCCTTTTCAATAATACAAAACAGGAAAATCAAAACAAAAGTATGCATAGGCCAGCCAACCTTATGTACTTACTAACATATATATAATAAAATTTGTATAAACAGATAACAGACAATACAGTAGCCTATTTATACCCAAACTTACATGTAAATATAACATACTTTACAAAATTTTGTATATATACTACTAAAGCATGTCATATATAAAAAAACTCAAATATATACTATACTAACAGTAATATATATATATATATATATATATAAACTCTTTATATATAAAGGAACATACACCTGTATACTTATATACGTAACTTCTATAAGCTCATATATATAACAGCACTTATATATAATCATATATATATATTAACATATAACTTATATAAGACTGTAATATAAACTGCAGCTAAATATAAGCCTATATATATTATAATAAAATCGGAAGATGATAAATTATACAAACCACAAAATCTAAACAACATATGCACATAACCTATATACTATATACAAACATATACAAAGCAGCAAATCTCATTTTATAACCTTGACATAACTGAACATAACTTATAACATATATATATGTAACTTCTTAATTAATACATATATAAACATATCTAAGAAAAGGCTGCAAATGACCAGAGCAAGGCAAGAGTTTGCCAAGGTTGGAGGAAGAGATCATTGCGTCGGTCAGCGGTGAGGCGAGAGGAGGTATGGCTTCGGCCATGGTTGTTTCCGAAGGGGAAGAGGAAGAGTAGTGAAGTCAGAGAGATGGAGAATACAAGCAGAAGCTCGCTGGCAAAGGTGGAAAAATTGGGAGGTCGGCACGGCTGATCGGGGAGGAGCACCAGCAAGGCTGTGTTGCTGGCGAGGATGAAGCAGTGGAGGATGAAGCAGTGGAGGTCGAACGAAGAAGGAGGATGGTTGGTGAGATGTGGAGAAGAGCAGATTAAACGTGAAGGAGTCGATGTTTTTTATCTTTTTTTTATGGCTCAGAACAACAAAGAAGGGAACAAAAGATAGCATACGAAACGAACCACAATTTAAGTGATATAGTCAATATAAATTTTATCAATGGGAATAGAGAAAACCAATAGACGATTGCAGAAAGTAATAAAAGCAATTGTCCATTCAATTTCTGACTGTTGGAATAAACGAATGGTCAGTGGAAAACCAAAAGAATTTAAAACCGGTACTGATACGAAATCGTTTTTCATGGATTCCGCTGCGTACCGGACTTCAAAACACAGAATTGGATATACCGTAGAGATCAGCATGACGATACAATCAAAACGATACACAGATATCAGCGATATGATCATTCTATCAAAAGTCAAAAATCGGTACCGAAAATGCTGCTAAAACGCTAGAATTAAGATAAACGGAACAATAGCACTCAAAATTTTGAGAAATGAAATATGACGTCTCACTCAGAATATGATTTACAAATTTATTGTATAAAAATATTCAAGTTTGAAAAATATTTTATTATCATCAATTTTAACTGATTTGAATAAAAATATAATTTACACAAGAAAATAAACTTCCATATTATTAGATGAAAATTTACCATTTGTTATTTTGGAATAGACGTACTCCAAATATTAAATTTTTATTTCAAAGTTTTATCATTTAAAATTTCACCAAAATTCAATCAAATACGTTATAAAATAAATAAAAATTTACGGATCGTTACACTCTCCCCCACTCAAAACTTTTCGTCCCTGAAAAGGAACGAGATAGGAGAATAGAAACAACCACAAAGGAAAAAAATTAAAATTCAAAAGAAACAATTAATTTAAACCATATAAATTTCAATTTAAATTAATTAATATTCAACAATTGATTTTAAATTCAAGATATTTCATTAAGTTGATTTTATTTAATTTATTAATTTCTTCAAAACAAAATTTATTTTATTTATCTCATTTATTATTCAATTAACTAATTATTATATTTATCTCTATTAACATTTTTATAATTAAAATTTAAGTGTATAACATTTATTATAACAACTCAAATTTTTTTTATAAAAATCATTTTATATTGTATATTATCCATTTACATATTCAACTCATGAATGATTTAGGTAAGTTATATCTTGGAAAGTAATTGAGTATTATACAAGTAAAAAAAATTTCTAATTCAATTATTCACTTTTAAATATTTATTCAAAACTTAGCTTCATTTAATAGAAATCATTCCTTGACAAAATTTAAGAATTGAATTTTGGATTAACTTCAAAAAATTTAGAGATAAATATAATACATATATATATATGTATATCAAATCAAATCTAAAATCATATACCATATATATCATACTTTAGAAATTCAAAGCAATTTAATTTTCCAAAATAAAAGTGTAGCAAAGCTACAGAATTGTCTCTCCACTTCAAAACTCGAAAATGAATGTCGATGATGCTACAGTCATCACCGAAATTATTTTTCAACGACAAAAGAGGAGAGTACTGATTTAATCTTTAAAATTCTTTGGAAACAAATTTCTATTTTGAAAATACTTTAAATAATATGCATTTTAAAACTTTAAAACCAAAGTTTGGAATCACCGGAAATTTAGTTCTCAAATTCTTAATTTTAAATTCATTTAGTCTCTAAATAAATTTATAAACCATGTTTTATAATTTCATTTATTTATATTATGAGGCAAAAGTCAATGGTTTACAGAATCATAAATGAAATCAAATATTATTATTTCTATTAGCCAATTCATTTAACTATTTAATTCCAGAATATTTTACTTATATATATAATATAATCATACAAAATCATTGCATTTGCCAAATTTTGAAAATAATATTGTGTCAGTTTTCTCCGTTCAAGTGTTTTGGAAAACCAATCGATATCGTTGATCAATCGAATCGATCGAAATCCCAAATCAACATTAACAACTCAAACAACATAATATAAACATTTTAATATTGATTCCAAATACACTCCCTCACTTGATAATTCCAGAATGGATTTCAAAAGAAAGGATAGAGATTCAAATTTTTGAGAGACCTTAATCAAATGGAAATATAACTAGATATAAGTTTGAAACAAAGATAAGATAATCAAATAACAAAATATGAAGATGGATAGACTTGTATAAATCGCGGGTGGCCTTGACTGTTCAACCGAGACTTAGCAGCATCATAAATCGAGGATACATAAATCTTCGGTAAATCAATGCTTGTTGTAAAGGAGTTTCATCCCGTTACAAACCACTTAGTGGAGCTATGGGATAGTCCATAATCAAAAAGAATTTGGATAGGGGAAGACAAGAATGTATTCTAGAATCGAGGGGAACGTTCCATAATTCAAAGGAAATTCAAGTCAAAGAGGAAGAACTCAAGCTCGAACGAAAGTGATTCCGTAATTAAATTTACTTTATATGTTGAGTTTTGCCTAAAACCAAAGCTCTAATACCACATGTAACATCCTGGTATTTTCAACCATTCGCATCTGCATATGTCGGACTTGAATTGCTCAAAATATCAGACTGTTAATTTATATTTGGCAAAACTCAGCATATACAGTAAATAAATAAATCACAGAATCACAGACACAGAGTAATATAACAACAAATAGCGGAAACAAATGAATAGTAGTTCATGAAGCTACTATATATATAAAAGAGTTAAACAAGATACAACAGATGTCTCGAATACATAGAAGTCTCAATAAAATAGTCAAATACAAGATCAGAATATATCACAGAAGTCAACTGAATAACTGCAAACTGAATAGAGAGATGGATCTCCAAGCGAAGCTCCAACTCCAAAGGTAAGTCTCGACTGTGTTACTCAGTCTGACCCGAGCGTAAAGTAAAAACACAAAACACTCGAGTCAGGATTAACATTCTTATGTCAACAAATCCAACTCGAGTGAAATAACAACTGAAATACAAGTAACTCAAAGGATGTTTGGGATAACCATCCTCTAAGGATCCATTAAACTATCTACTATGTGGTAATATACGCTATTATAATAATGTATATAGTAAATTAAACTATTAAAATAGCGTTAAGGCGTTACCCATATCCCCCTTAACACATTTTATAATGCCATAGTCTATACAGTACCATGAAGTCTCCTAATCGAGAGGCTATCAGAGGATACTACATAGGCACGATACAAAACAAAATCGTAGTGGTCTGGATAGGGTAGGTGACATGGCATAACAAGACAATGCCAGGGTAGATATACCAATTACACAAGCGGGCTTTGTGGTAACGCATAGCCGCAGCTACCGTCCACCTCGAGATACACTCCCAAATCAAAGGTGCACACCAAATCAATCACAAAGTAAAAGAATGGCATACGATGAAGTGTGTTCGATCGGAGGAGCTACCTCACTTGGCCCGTCAATCGCTCCTTTTTTAGCCACCTTATACCAACTCACGGGAGTCCGGTCCATGTATATACCTCATATAGGATCGTCGCCGCCATCCTACTTCATTCTGGAATCTCCACCGCGTACACAGTTGCTAAAGTGGTTTCGGTATTGGCAGAGAGTATGACAATATCCGATCCCGATCTCTTTAACAATCAACGTTATTATAACACCACGGTCATTTGAAAATAGTATATTCTTCAAAACCAAAATATCATTGTAATTTCAAAACTATATCAATACAATATCATTTCCATTTCAAAACCAAATACGATATCATTTCCATTTCAAATATATCCATTTCCAAAAATCATAGCACTTCAAAGCTATAAGACTTTCGAAATTATAAAGCTTCTAAAATCATAACACTTTAGAAATCATAACTTAGAAGTCATAATACTTTGGAAATCATAACACTTTGGAAATCGTAATTTAGTAATCGTAATACTTTGGAAATCATAACATTTTTGAAATCATAACACATTGGAAATCATAATACTTTGGAAAACCACAACACTTCCCACTTAACCGGTTTAGATATTAAAGTAGTTTATAAAATAAAATAGTTTACACAAAATAGTTAAAATAGTTTATAATAAAATAGTTAGTATATTAAAATATTTTATATAAAAAAATAGTTTATATTAAAATGATTTATATTAAAATAGTTTATATGAAAATAATTTATAAAGTAAATATATAAATAGTTTTAAATATAATTTAAAAATACTTTATATAATAAAATTGTTTCCTCAAATTTCACAAATGGATTCAAATCAACTCGGAACCAAAATTCCAATTAAATTAAACCTCAATTCATAAATTTCAATTCAATTTAGTTTCTAAATAAACCATTTCAAATTATATCAATTTCTAATACAGATTTGAACCACAAAATAAACTATTTCAATTTCAATACATTTCAAAACATTAAATATTCAACATTTCAAAAATAAATTTGATAATTTCATATATATATATATATATATATATATATATATATCAAATTCACTTTACTATTATTTATTTTGAAATATTTACTTAATCATTCAAATAACATTTAAATAAAACTTCAAATTTCAAATTTAAATAAAACTAATTATACCATTTCAATTTTTGTAAATTCAAAATATTTATTTAAATCACTTTTAATCAAAAATCAAGTTATAAAATCATATCTTTAAAATCCAAATTTAATAAATTTCAAATCAAACTTATTTGAGTATAATACTTAAATAAATTCAGTTTTAAACCAATTTCCATTTCTCTTTCCAACCTGAATTTTATTAAAATCATTACGAACTCTATATTTGAAAATATAAGTTTTAAATAAATACTTAAACATATTATATATTAATTAAATAAAATTTAATAAAAAAAATCATATTATTAAACTTATTTTATGTATACTTTAAAATAGTAAAATTGTAAGTCAAATCTTAAAATTTATAATTCGAAAACTTACTTATAATTTTAAAATTTTCAAAACATATAATTTAAAAAATAAAAATTTAAAACCATTATAAAAATAACATTATATATATAATATATATAAATATCTTAAAATCAATATTTATTAAAACCAAAATATTCATTTCAAAACTTTGGAAATCATTTCAAAATATATATATTGACCAACGGTGTCTGTATATAATTTTCTATCCTATGGTCAAGTGATATGGATATTTATCATTTCAATCCGCAATTTAATATATACGGGTATATATCATTTCAATCCGCAATCCCAAATTCAATTCAATGAAAATCGCTAGGATTTATCATTTCAACCCATAACGATTTTCTCCTATTCTACAGATCGTTCGGGTATGTATCATTTCAACCCGTAGGGAGTTCTATACTAACAGGGAACCTGCAGAGTAATAACATATATGATAGTGATATAACAATCAGTAACAGGCATATATCATCAATATAAATAACAGATAATGGTGTCAGATGTCACAGTGAATAGATAGCATATATATAGCAATGTAAATAACTAACAGCATCATATTTCAATTGTCGTTTCAGTTGAAATCAAATTTAACAAATATAAGAACATTAATCGTGAGTAATCGCTCACTTTTCGAGGCTAAAGAGCTTCGATAAATGAAACAAGAGTGGGATGAGTTACGAATCTAAGCACGAATTCCAAAGCAGGGCAAGATGGCACGAATTCGTTGGACAAAGCTGATAAAAGGAAGTACGAATTCAAATCATAATTAGATCGATGAAGATAATTGATATAAGTGAAATTATATATATATATAACCATACATAACTAAAAAAATCAAATTCTAAATTTCAAACATATAGTATATTAAATATATATGTAAATTCAAATCATTATTTTAAATAAAACACATAAAACAACATATTTGCATAACATAATTTGAAATAAATACATATGTATACTTAAAAAATGCAAAATACATACATATATGGTATGTTCATTTAAAATTTTCTATATATATAAACCAAAACAAACTAATGTACTTATAAACCAAAAATCTCGAGATATTTACCAGTTCAAATATACATATGATCCTATGTATATACACTAAAAATTGTATGAAATATATATGTAACTATTCTATTATGCATCTTAGACTTTGAAAAAAAGGTATGCAAACAATACAAAATTTTATAATTACCAATCATATATATATAACTACTTTATTACTACACATATAAAACCTTAGCAAATTGCATTGTCCAATCTCTTTTTATAAACCGCTATATATATCATCTTACTTTAAACCAACATGATATATATATATATATACAGGTTTATAAAACATATATAATCAACAACTTTTAACTTATAACTTGTATAAACTTCCTTTTCAATAATACAAAACAGGAAAATCAAAACAAAGGTATGCATAGGCCATCCGACCTTATGTACTTACTAACATATATATAATAAAATTTGTATAAACAGATAATAGATAATACAGTAACCTATTCATACCCAAACTTACATGCAAATATAACTTACTTTATAAAATTTTGTATATATACTACTAAAGCAGATCATATATAAAATAAACTAACATATATACTATACTAACAGTAATATATATATATATATATAAACTCTTTATATATAAAAGAACATACACATGTATACTTATATACGTAACTTCTATAAGCTCATATATATAACAGCACTTATATATAATCACACATCTATATGTATATATATAAACATATAATGTATATAAAACTGTAATATAAACTGCAGATAAATATAAGCCTATATATATTATATTAAAATCAGAAGATGCTAAATTATACAAACCATAAAATCTAAACAACATATGTACATAACCTATATATTATATACAGACATATACAAAGCAGCAAATCTCATTTTATAACCTCGATATAACTGAACAGAACTTTTTTTTTGAAAATGGGTAAAAGCTTTATTACTAAGCCCAAAGCAAGGTCGGCCTAACCCAAATAATTAATATTAGTTCGAAATGTTTACATTCATTCCAGAAAATTAAATAATAAAAGAGCTGATTCGTCTTCCTTCAAACTCTTTACGGAGGATTCCATGGCTGCACTAGCTGAATCTCGTTATTATGTGCTTTTAGTCCCATCTTCTTCAATGCATCTAGTTCAGCACCTGATTGATCTGTGAGTTTCCTTGCTCTTTTCATAATAATTCGAACATCTCGTCTTATCATTTCGCTAATTGAATGTCCATTTTTGCATTTGTTTTGGAAAATATGTCTATTTCTTTCTCTCCATACATGCCATACAGAAGTTGTCATCAAAATGGAAGCAATTTTGCCCATCAGGCTTTTGGATTTCCAGCTTCTTGTCAGGTAAATTGCAATGTCACTTAGGTAATAGTCTTGTAAATTACAGTTCAGAATTGATTTTTGGTTGTCCCAGATTTGTCTAGTGAATGTACATTGAAAAAAAATTGTGTTTATGATTTTCTTCCTCCTGTTTAAGGAATACACAGGCTGAGTCTTGTATAATCCCCCACTTTTTCAGTCTGTCCATGGTAGGAAGTCTGTTTAATAGAGCCTTGTATGTTGTTTGTGACATTTTAAGGGTGCTAGCTCTATTCCATACAATTTGCGCCTATTCAATTTCAAGACTTCTTTCCCTCAGTTATTCCCAGGCAGTTTTTAAGCTGAAGTCTTTATTGTTTGGTTGCCATATCCAAGTGTCTGATGAGTTATCTCTTAATGGAATACTCATTATTTCCTGTTTGATTTGGTTTGCTGGAGAGTCAGGTGGAAGACACCATGATTTTCCTTGTATAAGTTTTGCCTAACATAAAATCTCTTCCTCTATATGCATTAAAACTGTCCCATCCTAGCTTGTTTGTGACATACTCAATGTTCAGCCAGGGGTCGAACTAGAAGCTCGTGCATTCACCATTTGCAATTCTTCTGTTTACTAAGTTTTTAAGGTCACTTCTAGCTCTGAGGATTGTTTTCCATGTGCCTGGTGCATTTGGGTCCTCTCTTTGAATCCAGAAATTTTCTTTTACATATCTACTTCTCATCCAAGTAGCCCAAAAACCTTTCCCATTTAGAATTTTCCATGCCAATTTCGTTGCATATGCTTTTTTTAAGTCCCTGAGATTTTTGAGACCCACTCCTCCTTCCTTTTTAGGTTTGCATAATGTTTGATATGATATTTTATGGATCCCCCTCTCCAAATAAAGTTTGCATAGAAACTTTCAATTTTGTCAATGGAAGCACTAGGAATTTGAAATGTCTGTAACCTAAATCTAACCATAGATGCTATAACAGTATGAAACGGTTTATCCTACCAGCAAAAGATTGCAATTTTGAGCTCCAACTTTGTAGTTTATTTCTTATTTTTGTTACTAGGACTCCACATTCTCTATCAGTAATCACATTTGTAGATAGTGGCACACCAAGGTATTTGATAGGCAGATAACTCTCTTCATAATTAAGGAGGGAACAAAAAATTTCTTTGTTTATGCAGTACTCATTGAAATAACACTTTGTATTTTGTTCATTTACTTTCAAACCTGCTAGGCTCCCAAGTTTTTGAAATATTTCTTTCATTCCCCTAATTGCATCATTTGAAGCTTTGTAGCAAATAAGGAGATCATCAGCATATAGAAGATGTGTTATTGGAGGCTGGATTTTATAAATTGGCTGTATAATGTTACTATGAGTATATATTTCCATTTGTAGGGAAAAAAATTCCATAGCCACTGCAAATAGATAGAGGGAGAGGGGGTCTCCTTGCCTCAGCGCCCTATTGCTTTTGATAAAACCTTTTGGAACTCCATTGATTAAGATAGAGTAGGTGGGAGAGCATATGCATTCTTTAATAAGATTCAAAAAAATTTCAAGTAAACCCGTAATTCTAAGCATGTGAATGATGAAGCTTCTATTTATTTTAACATAAGCCTTTTGAAGATCCACCTTTAAATAATTTTTTCCAGCTCCCTTCTTTTTAGAATTCCTAACCAACTCACGAGCTAGCAGAGCATTCTCAGATATGCTTCTCCCTTTAATAAATGCACTTTGACATTCACTTATGCATTCATTTAAAATTGGTTTAATTCTGTTGCAAATGATTTTACTCAAGATTTTATAAGAGACATTGCAGCATGAAATAGGTCTATAGTCCTGTATCTGAGATGGTTTTTCTTTTTTTAGTATTAGACATATGAAGTGTGGTTCATTTCTTTTATGATTTTTCCAGATTCTAATGCTTCCTGGTAAGATAACCTCAGTTTATCTTACAGATCCTCCCAGTGGGTTACATAGAAATGAGAACCCAGCCCATCTGGCCCTAGGCTAGAATCATGATGAATGGATTTCATAGCTTCATCAATTTCCCTAGTTTCAATATCTCTGGACAGCATATGCCTCCCACTTTCAGTAACCAAGCATTTGGTTTTAATGTTAGGTAACTTTTGAGGATAGTTACCATTAAAAAGTTCAGTAAAATAATCAATTGCATCCTTTTCCAGACTCCTCAGATTAGATACCAGTTCACCTTTGTCATCAACAATATTGTGTAAATTGTTATAGTTCTGTCTAACAGACATTTTTGTGTAAAAAAAATTTGAGCTTTCATCACCCTCTTTCAGCCATTTTTCTCTTGATTTTTGTTTTAGCTCCATAGTCGAATTTGTAAAGCATTTTTGAGTTCTTTTTGCACTTCAAAAAAATCCCTGTTTAATTCATCATTATAAGGGTCTATATCCAGTTCGGATTGGATATTACCTAGGGTTTCCTGAAGTTGAGTAACCATGTTACCTTGCTTTATTCTATATTTGTTCCATTCTTTGATTCTCAATTTATTATGTTTAAGGATCATAATTAGGACAAAAGAATTATTACCCTTAAATATATCAAGTTTGGAAAAGTCTGCTGCTTTATAATAGTCTTTGCATAAAGGCCAATAATTAGCATATCTGAATGGCTTACCTTTCTCGATGTTAAGTTGAATAAGTTCAACTAGGAGAGGGGAGTGGTCACCTGTAGAGCAAGGCAGAATATTGACTTTCATTGAAGGAAACATGTTAATAGCATCTGAATTTGCTAAAACTCTATCCAGTTTGCAGGCTATCTTTCTAACTTCACCACTTCTCCATGTATATTTCAGTCCAGTGTGGGCAACTTCAGTCAACCCTGCAGCAACAACACAGTCATTGAATTCCTCCAACTAGGATGCTTTTAATGTGAGACCACCAAATTTATCTTCTGCTTTTAACATTGCATTATAGTCTCCCATTGTTAACCATGGACCATCTATTTGATTTGACAATTTTGTAATTTGATTCCAGAGACATGATCGTTTTGTTGCAAGGTTATTGGCATATATGAAAGTAATATTAATTTTCAAGCCTCCCATATTCGTAGCTTTTATTGTAATTTTTTGATCGTCCTTTCTTGTCAGAATACATGACCAGAAATCATTACACCAGGCAACTAATACCCTTCCTTTACAAGTATTAGAGTTATTATGATGTATACTCCAGTTTGCCCCTAAAATAGAATGAAAATTATCTATGTTATCATTATTCATTTTATTTTCAAGTAAACCAAGTAATGATGATTTAAATTTATTTCTTAAATTAAAGAGGTCAAATTGTCTCTCATCACTATTAAAACCTCTAACATTCCAGCAAATTATTGTCATTGGGAAGGTGGTGCTTTATTACTCCTCAAGTTCCTAGGAGCAATGTTCTTTGGACCATGCTTGCTTGCTTTTTAATTAAACTGTTCTATGTATTCCTGGTTTGGTTTAGTGTAAGTTCTTGTTCGTGTATCGTCATTTATCTCCTCATCACTAGAACTCATATTTATGTTCATTTATTAATGTCTTCTACTGTTTCAGGTTCCTCTTCATTATGGTATAAATCTTCAAGCTCCTGTTCATGTTCTTTCTCCTGTGCCAAATTATTCAAATGCACCGATTGCTTCTCAGGGGTTTCCTTTGTAGAACTTGGGCAGCTAGGGGGTGTTTGATTATCAACAGTATTATGATGTATTGAATCAGTAACAGTACTGATACTACTTTGTATATTCTAGGTGACTGGTGATGCATTATTAATATTCTCATCTGATGCTTTTTGTGGGGCTTGTAATGGTTCTAGCAACTTCTCATTTTGACTATGATGTATATTATTAATTCTTATCTCCGAACTACTCTCTTGTCCATAAGTTTTTTGTTGTTCCACTGTTTTTTCTTTGATCCTCCACTCTTGAACGTTATAATATATATATATATATATATAATATACATATATATATAACTTCATAATTAATACACATATAAACATACCTAAGAAAAGGCTGCAAATGGCCAAAGCAAGGCAACAGTTTGCCAAGGTTGGAGGAGGAGATCACTGTGCTGGTCATCGGTGAGGCGAGAGAAAGGTATGGCTTCGGCCATGGTTGTTTTCGAATAGGAAGAGGAAGAGTGGTGAAGGCAGAGAGATGGAGAATACGAGCAGGAGCTCGCTGGCAAAGGTGGAAAAATTGGAAGGTCGCATGGCTGATCGGAGAGGAGCATCGGCAAGGCTATGTTGCTAGCGAGGGTGAGGCAGTGGAGGTCGAACGAAGAGGGAGGATGGTCGGTGAGATGTGGAGAAGAGCAGATTAAACGTGAAGGGAACAGAAGAAGGCATACGATATGAATCACAATTTAAGTGATATAGTCAATATAAATTTTATCAATGGAAATAGAAAAAACCAATAGACAATTGCAAAAAATAATAAAATCAATTGTCCATTCAATTTCTGACTGTTGGAATAAACAAATGGTCAGTGGAAAACCAAAAAAAATTAAAACCGGTACCAATGCGAAATCATTTTTCGCGGATTCCGCTGCGTACCGGACTTCAAAACATAGAATTGAATATACCGTAGATATCGGCATGATGAGATGATTAAAACGGTATACAGATATCAACGATATGATCATTCTATCAAAAGTCGAAAATCGATACCGAAAATGCTGCTAAAATGCCAGAATTAAGATAAACGGAGCAGTAGCAGTCAAAATTTGGAAAAATGAGGTCTCAATCAGAATATGATTTATAAATTTATTGTATAAAAACATTCAAGTTCGGAAAATATTTTATTATCATCAATTTTAACTGATTTGAATAAAAATAAAATTTACACAAGAAAATAAACTCCCACATTATCAGATGAAAATTTACCATTTGTTATATTGGAATAGACGTACTCCAAATATTAAATTTTTATTTCAAAAATTTGTTATTTAAAATTTCTCCAAAATTCAATTAAATACATTACAAATAAATAAAAATTTACAGGTCTTTATAACATAGGCAGGGTTTTGCCGAAGCTGGGTAAATCTGTGTTATTCTATTTCTGTTTTTATTATTTCGCTATAATCTGTGCTGCAATTATTATATGTATTTCCTCATTAAGTATTATTATTATTATTATCACCCTATTCACCGCCCTCTAGAGTGAAATTGATCCTATTGGTGGTATTATAGCTAGGAACTAAAATCGTTTTTGTTTTAAAAATTTGATTTTTTCAAAAACCAATTTTTGTTTTAAAATTTTGATTTTTAACAATGACTTCTTTTAATAATGTTTTGCTGAGGGTTAGCCATAGTTAGACCACCCATGTTCAATGGTGAATATGCATATTGGAAAAACAGAATGAAATATTTTTTTGAAAACTATTGATGCTTGGAATATTGTCAAGACGGGATATAGGACACCAACTATAGTGGTAGATACAACAAATTGAAAAAACAATGGATCAATGGACAGATCTTGAAAATAAAATACAGAATGCTAATGCTAAAGTTATGAATTCTATTATATTATCATTGGATCAAACTGAATTTAATCATGTCCCAACTGTCTTACTACGCAGGAAATCTAGCACACACTTGAAGTGACTCACAAAGGAGCCTCTCAAGTCAAGAAATCTCGCCTGCCATGCTTAGTAACGAATACGAGAACTTCACAATGGCCAAGGATAAAAATGTTAAAGAGATGTATGGACGACTTTCTAATCTCATATACAAATCAAAAGCTCTCGGAAAACCATACACAGAATTGAAAATAGTCCGAAAAATCATCAGAGTCCTTCCACGAAATTTTGAAGCGAAAGTTACTACCATTCAAGAATCAAAGATCTGAAACAAATCAAAGTTGAAGAATTCATTGGAAATCTCACCACTTATGAGCTAGAAATGAAATTCAAGAAAGAATGTGAAGGAGGTGATACTCGAAAGAAATCAGTAGCTCTCATTGGAACAACGGAAATTGATAATGATGATGATGGAGCAACTGAATTGGCGTTGTTAATAAAGAGATTCAAAAGGCGGAACCACAAATATGGAAATCCAGCTCTAAATCAACAACCGAAAAGCAGAATGGTCAAAGTTCTAGACAACTCAGAAGAGCAAGAGATCATCTGTCACAACTGCAATAAACTTGGTCATATTAAGCCAAATTGTCCTCAAAATCGACTCAGATGAGGAAAGAAAACAAAAATGAGAAGTTTTGCAACTATTTGGGATGAAAATGATGAAGCTGACAAAAGCACTGGCAGTGAGAGTGAAAAGAAAATTTTTGTCTTCAAGGAGAAACAAATGATAGTGATGATGACTGTTGAATATGCGATTATATGATTTTTGTTTGATGATAATAAACATATATATATATATATAATCATTTAAATGTATTTGTTAATGTACTATTTTATTTTTCATAGATTAAATAAATATTTGATGAATAAAATAAATAACATAGAATTTGAATTCAAACGGATATTTTATTCAAACAAATATTTATTACAATTTTTGAATAGTACAAATTTCAAGCTCTCACTATATATATACAATTTCAATTATAGTATAATTTTGATTACATCACGATTCACATTTACATTTGACCTCACTACATATCACTTATTCACTCAACTCGTATTTTATCTTCAACTTCACTCCAAATTGAATCCAGCATCTGAGCAATCTGCAAAAATATACATTGATGCGGTAAAATTGAAAAGGAAATATTTTTGCAGTATAAAATAAAATGTGGATTTTGAAAATAATATTTGCCTCAGTTATTTGGGCTTTTTGTCATCATTTAAATTCGAATTCATCATACACGAACAGCTTGTGACATGCACAGTATATCACTGTACATGCCACAAGGCCGTGCACACCAATATATACACTTGATAAAATTACAGGGACAGGTGAGCACAGGTCAAACCCAAATGAAAAGCCAGGTTCAACTCAAGTGCAATAAAAATTAATGTCACAATATCAGCACAAGGTCAAACCCGAGCTTTAAGCTGGATTCAACTCAGGTGCAATACAAAATTGTCAAGTACAAGTGAAAATGCTCAATCAAAGCAACACAGCCTCAACAATGCAATGGGCATGTTCACAACAACACCACAACTAGAAACATGAATAACAAAGTCAGGCAGAAGCCTATTCCCAAGCAAAATTGACAAACAACAAGTGCAAGCTGGGATGAGCAAGTGACAACCAAGCTAAATATGCTAACCAGATGTACACATGAAGGTTACACTGCAACAAGTCAGGGAAGCAAGCATGTGCACCAAACAAGAGCATAACACAAATACTCAAAGCAACTCAAGTCGGTGCACCAGTGATGTCAACAAGCCTCGACCAAAATCCAAATATACAAATGCAACATGAACCAAACAGTGCACAAAGGCAGTAGTACAACTCTAACTGGAAGCACACAAATGCACATACCAAATATGTCAACAAGTCAAGGGATGCACTAGCAAACAAGGCTACAACTTCAAATGAAATAATACACAGTGAATCAAATGACACAGATTCGAGTGGAACAAGAAACAAATGTACATATACAGTGCAGCAGTGTGAATATCACCATGAACAAGGCTCGAACTCAAGTCAGTGCACAACAACCCAATTCAAACTACAATGAACCAGGTGAAGCAACTTGAGCTCCAAAAGATACAACATAATGCACCAGTGAACAACTAAATGAAAAAGGACAGTGCAAGCTTCAAAAAGTATCAGACTCAAGTACATATACAGGAATGCACAGTGCAAACTACAACAGCTCGAAACAATATGGATGTCGAATGGCCAAGCAAGTGTACACACTAAATAAAATCAAATGACTAAAGGCAGTGAACAGTATGGCCAAAGTCGAACGAAATCAACATCGTCAAAATCAAGTCAAAGCCGAGGACAACAAGAACGAGAATGAACGAAATCAACACCGTGTCAATCAAGGAATCGAACCAAGTCAGAAATCAAAACCGTGTTATTCAAGTAATTTGAACAAGTCAGAGATCAATCCCAAGCATCAATACAAAATCATACAACCGAGATAAATAAATTGATGAATTCAAATGATCATATACGAATGAATATATAGGATTTAAAATCCTATATAAACAGAAACATCATCAACAATTTAAACATCGAGTTCAAGAATATTAACATAAAGCAATAAGCAAAAATCACATACCAATTTGTAGTCGAACTCGATCAAATCTAAGAAGTCATGTTCAAATCGAAGAAACGGTCGATTGCCGAAGCAAATCAGAGGAACGACAATTATAATCGACCAACAATCGGTCGACTTCATCGATTTCTCCAAAAGCCCTAATTTTCGAGCAAAGGGAAAGAGGAATGAGAGAATGAACGAGGCCGCCATTTTTTAACAAAGCAAAGTAGAGGAACAACATAAAAGAAAAAAAGGCCTGCCTTATTATTTTAACAAAGGCTTTAGTTTGTAAATTAGGGGTTTTGTTTTTTAATTGTCTTTTAATTTGTATTTTGTTTTTAAACCGTTGTAATTTCTAGTCGTGTGACTAAGGCACAAACTACGTTCCGTAGTTTGCGAATTCGCAACTCAGTGGCTGAGTTGTGGTAGGGTTTTGAGCGTAGAGTTAGGTTAGTCAGTAGTGGGTGTCGTGAGTTTACATGTGTAAGCGTGTGACTACTTAAATTCTAGTAGAAACCTTGGGGGCAGCACGTAGGCAGGGTTTTGCCGAAGCTGGATAAATTCTGTGTCATTCTATTTCTGCATTTATTATTCTACTATTATATGTGCCGCTATTATTTTGATATATCTGTGTTGAAATAATTTTATAAGCTTCCGCAATAATTTTTATAATTAACAGCATCACCCTATTCATCCCCCCCTTTAGGGTGAAATCGATCCTACAAGTGGTATCGGAGCTAGGATTAGGAGTAAGTTTTTGTTTTTTAAATTTTTTTTTTTTTTCAGAAATCAATTTTTGTTTTAAAAAGTTGAATTTTTAAAATGGCTTCTTTTAATAATGCTTTTGCTGAGGGTCGGTCCATAGTTAGACCACCAATGTTCAATGGTGAATACGCCTACTGGAAAAATAGAATGAAATTTTTTCTGAAATCTATTAACGCTTGGAATATTGTTGAGACGGGTTATAGAGCACCAACTATAATTATAAATAATCAAGAAATAAATAAACCAAAGGATCAATGGACAGATCTAGAAAATAAGTTACAGAATTCTAATGCCAAAGCTATGAATTCGATTATTGGTTCATTGGATCAATTTGAATTTAATCGTGTCTCACATTGTCTAACTGCACAGGAAATATGGCACACATTCGAAGTGACTCACGAAGGAACGTCGCAAGTCAAAGAATCTCGCTTTGCCATGCTAAGCAGCGAATACAAGAATCTCACAATGGCCAAGGAACAAAATGTCAAAGAGATGTACGAACGACTTTCTAATATCGTATACAAATCAAAAGCTCTCGAAAAATCATACATAGAGTTGGAGATAGTCCGAAAAATCCTCAGAGTCCTTCCACGAAGTTTTGAAGCAAAAGTGACTGCCATTCAAGAATAAAAAGAGTTAAAACAAATCAAAGTTGAAGAACTCATCAAAAATCACACCACTTATGAGCTAGAAATGAAATTCAAGGAAGAGCGTGAAGGAGGAGATACTCAAAAGAAATCAATAGCTCTCAAAGGAACAACTGAAAGTGATGATGATGACGACGATGATGATGGAGCAGCTGAGCTGGCGTTAATAATGAAGAAATCAAAAGATGGAACCGCAAATATAGAAATCCAGCTCTAAATCAAAAATTGAAAAGAAAAATAGACAAAATACTAGACAATCCAGAGGAACGGGAGATCATTTGTCACAAGTGCAACCAACCCGGACACATCAAGCCAAATTGTCCTCAAAACCGACACGACTTTGAAAAGAAATCAAAATGGAGAAGTTTTGTAGCCATGTGGAATATGAGTGATGAAGATAATCAAAGTACTAGCAGTGAGAGTGAGAAAGCAGATATGTGCCTTCAAGGAATATAACTGATAGCCACGATGATGAGCCAAGCGAGGTATCAAAACTCACTCACTCAGAATTACTTATATATTTCCACAAAGTAAATGGCTGTTTTGAATGACTTAGGAAAAAGTATGCCAAACTTGAATCACAAAAAGATACTTTGATAGATTTAAATAAACAACTTGACCAATTAGTTAAAACCTATCAAAGTAGGATCCCTAAGTGTGATAAGTGTCCAACATTCGAAGAAGAAATTAAAAAATCAGAAATTAATATAAAATCACTTGAAAAAGAAATTTTGATTTTGAAAGAGAGTGAAAATACTAGGAGAGAAATTCTATGAAAAAATGCACACAATTGTTAAATGAAAATGAATCTCTCAAAACACAAGTTCAACAACTATCAACGACCTTAGATAAATTTTCAAAAAGTGAAAAATCATTGAATATGCTCTTAGGGAAACAAACTGTTAATACAGTCAGATAAAGACTTGGATATAATCAATCTGAACCTGTTAAAAGAAAAATTAATCAATTCAATGTGCACAATTCGTAGAAAATTTGGACACAATCAAAATAATTGTTGGTATAGACCAAAACAAGTAAAAACCATTCCAATTTGGGTTCCAAAAGGCACATATATAAAATCTCTCAAAGTTAAACAAATTTGGGTGCCAAAAGGAACATATATAAATAGTTTTGGGTCTCCACAAAATTATTTTTTAAAATCTACCACTAACAATCATGGACCTATAAAAACAAATAGGTCACAAAAATCTTTTATCGTGTAGGAGTGATGGCAGGCTAAGTAACAACAACAGTGTTATCTGGATTCTGGCTGTTGCAGAAACACAACGGGCGACAAAGCAAAGTTCCTTAGCCTAGTACAAAGGTGATAGAATCACAATGGGCAACAGTGAAAAATTATCGTAAAGGTAAAACAGGTAATGGTATATATTGAACGATATATTAAATGTGATAATCTGCACCGTATTCTAAATTAAATCAACCAATAATGTGATGATGAAATAGTGATGATTTTGATTCTGAACTATTCAAAATTGTTGGCCAATTATATTCTTATGCCAAGAATACTATAAAAATCTCTAAAGTCTTTGAATTACTTCATATATATTAGTTTGGATTAATAGTAGTGTTTTATTGGATGATAATACATTTAGTTATTTTACGGTTGACTCTATATTCACGGTTTTTTATTATTTACAC
Organism: Allium cepa; assembly: GCA_030765085.1. NCBI lineage: Eukaryota > Viridiplantae > Streptophyta > Magnoliopsida > Asparagales > Amaryllidaceae > Allium > Allium cepa. The sequence goes on along the minus strand of CM060938.1, from coordinate 393,386,183 downwards.
GGCTTCAATTAAAATTCAAAAGAATGTCATTTAAAAAGCTGTTAAAATTGATTTTGAGATATTTTGTTGCACACTTCATGGTCTGGTCTATCAAATTCAATTAATGATAATTTTGAGTGAAAGAGAAATTCAGATGCAAATTACACTGGTAATCTAGTTGATAGAAAAAATTACTAGTGGAACATGATTTTTGAGACATTTAGTAACTGCGTCGTTTTTCAAAGAAAATATCTGCATATTTTTCATTTCATAATTTTTCAAATGGCAGAAATTTTTCTCATAAAATCCTTCTAGAAAATCATTTTGACCTTGTTTTTAGATTGGTCATTTTTAGAAAAATTGATTTTATAATTATTTTTGAATTTAATTTTTAAATTATAACAATGACTAATCTGACTCCCTACTAATTATCAAAAAGATAAATAGTGATTGAAGAAAGTGATGAGTGTTGATATTTATCATATACTATGACGCGAGACGGTATATTTAGTAAATTTCTTTAGAAATTTAAACAAGAGTTATAAAACTTTTTATTAGTAAATATTCCATGACCATCTCTATTTCTATCATATTTCTAACGACCATCACTCATCAAAATTCAATATAGTTTGTCGATATGTGGTACTTTAAACAGGAATCATTCGTTTTTCATTTTATATTTTTTAATAAAAATAGTAGTAATAAATAATAATAATAATAATAATAATAATAATAATAAAATCCAAAGTATTCACTCTCGATTAAAAGTCCTCATGGTTATGCATGGGTGAATTACTTAGAATTTGTTATGTGCTTCCATGCTCATTTAAAAGTCCTCACGGTTATGCATGTATGGAACGCATATCAAAATTGATTTTTTTAAATAAACAGGTTGATTCTAATCCCATTTAAAAGTCCTCATGGTTATGCGTGGTTAGAAGATACTTGAATTCATTTTTTTTAAATAAAATTGGAATACTACTGATCTCATTTAAAAGTCCTAACGGTTATGCATGGTTGGTAGATATTCAAATTCCTAATATAAATATACCACTAATAGACACAAATGTATGGTTTTATATGATGATATCATTCCCATCATTCTAAAAGTGGAATATGCGCCTAACAAAGTATTTATGATTTTTGTTTGATTTTTTATTGAAATTTAATATTTATATTCGATTGAGTTTTAATGTTGTATTAATATCGATCACTTTATCTCTATTTTTTCAACACTATTACTCCTTTGCCGATAACAAAAGGGAGAGAGAAAAGTTAAAATTTTGTCAAATAAAATCAACCAAAGGTCAAATATTTTCTATTTGCATCTAGGCTCATATGCATATTTTTATTTGTATGCATATATGACGGGGGAGCTTTGTGTAGAGAGGAAGCATTTAAATAGGGGGAGCAAATAGAGTATATAATTAATCAAATACTTTTAACATATTCAAAATCTTAAATATATGTTTGTTATCATCAAAAGGGGAAGATTGTTGAATATGAGATTATATGATTTTTGTTTGATGATAATAAACATATTTATATTCATTTAAATGTATTTGTTAATGTACTATTTTATTTCTCATAGATTAAATAAATATTTGATGAATAAAATAAATAACATAGAATTTGAATTCAAATGGATATTTTATTCAAACAAATATTTATTACAATTTTTGAATAGTGCAAATTTCAAGCTCTCACTATATATATACAATTTCAGTTACAGTACAATTTTGATTACATCACGATTCACATTTACATTTTGACCTCACTACGTATCACTCATTTACTCAACTCGTATTTTATCTTCAACTTCACTCCAAATTGAATCCAACATCTAAGCAATCTGCAAAATATATATTGACGCGGTAAAATTGAAAAGGAAATATTTTTGCAGCATGAAATCAAATGTGGATTTTGAAAATAATATTTGCCTCAATTATTTGGGTTGTTCGTCATCATTTAAATTCTAATTCATCATACACGAACAGCTTGTGACATGCACAGTGTATCACTGTACATGCCACGAGGTCGTGCACACCAATATATACACTTGATAAAATTACAGGGACAGGTGAGCACAGGTCAAACCCAAATGAAAAGCCGGGTTCAACTCAAGTACAATAAAAAATAATGTCACAATATCAGCACAAGGTCAAAACCGAGCTTTAAGCTGGATTCAACTCAGGTGCAATACAAAATTGTCAAGTACAAGTGAAAATGCTCAATCAAAGCAACACAGCCTCAACAATGCAATGGGCATGTTCACAACAACACCACAACTAGAAACATGAATAACAAAGTCAGGAAGAAGCCTATTCCCAAGAAAAATTGACAAACAACAAGTGCAAGCTTGGATGAGCAAGTGACAACCAAGCTAAATATGCTAACCAGAAGTACACATGAAGGTTACATTACAACAGGTCGGGAAAGCAAGCATGTGCACCAAACAAGAGCATAACACAAATACTCAAAGCAACTCAAGTCAGTGCACCAGTGATATCAACAAGCCTCGACCACAATCCAAATGTACAAATGCAACATGAACCAAACAGTGCACAAAGACAGTAGTACAAATCCAACTGGAAGCACACAAATGCACATACCAGATATGTCAACAAGTCAAGGGATGCACCAGCAAACAAGGCTACAACTTCAAATGAACTAATACATAGTGAATCAAATGACACAGACTCGAGTGGAACAAGAAACAAATGTACATATACAGTGCAGCAGTGTAAACATCACCATGAACAAGGCTCGAACTCAAGTCAGTGCACAACAACCCAATTCAAACTACAATGAACCAGGTGAAGCAACTTGAGCTCTAAAAGATACAACATAATGCACCAGTGAACAACTAAATTAAACTGGACAGTGCAAGCTTCAAAAAGTATCGGACTCAAGTACATATACAGGAATGCACAGTGCAAACTACAACATCAAGTGATACAACAGCTCGAAACAATATGGATGTCGAATGGCCAAGCAAGTGCATACACTAAATCAAATGACCAGAGGCGGTGAACAGTATGGCCAAAGTCGAACGAAATCAACATCGTCAAAATCAAGTCAAAGCCGAGGACAACAAGAACGAGAACGAACGAAATCAACACCATGTCAATCAAGGAATCAAACCAAGTCAGAAGTCAAAACCGTGTTATTCAAGTAATTTGAACAAGTCAGAGATCAATCCCAAGCATCAATACAAAATCATACGGCCGAGACAAATAAATTGATGAAGTCAAATGATCATATACGAACGAATATATAGGAGTTAAAATCCTATATAAACAGAAACATCATCGGCAATTTAAACATCGAGTTCAAGAATATTAACATAAAGCAATAAGCAAAAATCACATACCAATTTGTAGTCGAACTCGATCAAATCTAAGAAGTCATGTTTAAATCGAAGAAACGGTCGATTGCTGAAGCAAATCAGAGGAACAGCAATTGTAATCGACCAATAATCAGTTGACTTCATCGATTTCTCCAAAAGCCCTAATTTTCGAGCAAAGGGAAAGAGGAACGAGAGAATGAACGAGGCCGCCATTTTTTAACAGAGAAAAGTAGAGGAACAACATAAAAGAAAAAGAAAAAAAAGGCCGGCCTTATTATTTTAATAAAGGCTTTAGTTTATAAATTAGGGGTTTTGTTTTTTAATTGTCTTTTAATTTGTATTTTGTTTTTAAACCGTTTTAATTTCTAGTCGTGTGACTATGGCACAAACTACGTGGCGTAGTTTGAGAATTCGCAACTCGGTGGCTGAGCTATGGTAGGGTTTGAGCGTAGAGTTAGGTTAGTCAGTAGCGGGTGTCGCGAGTTTACGTGTGTAAGCGTGTGACTACTTAATTTCTAGTAGAAACCTTGGGGATAGCACGTAGGCAGGGTTTTGCCGAAGCTGGGTAAATTATGTGTCATTCTATTTCTGCATTTATTATTCTGCTATTATCTGTGCTGCTATTATTTTGATATATCTGTGTTGAAATAATTTTATAAGCTTCCGCGATAATTTTTATAATTAACAGCATCACCCTATTCACCCCCCCCCCCCACTCTAGGGTGAAATCGATCCTACAATGACAAGCCAAGCAAGGTATCAAAACTTACTCATTCGGAATTACTTATATATTTTCGTGAGGTAAATGGCTATTTTAAATGGCTTAGGGAGAAGTACGCTAAAATTGAATCGCAAAGAGATAGTATAATAGAACTAAATAAATAGCTTGATCAATTAGTTAAATACTACCGAAACAAGTGCCCTAAGTGTGATAAGTGTCCATCATTCAAAAAAGAAATTAAAAAATCAGAAATTAAATCACTTGAAAATGAAATTCTAATTTCGAAAGAAAGTGAAAATACTAGGAGAGAAAATTCTATTAAAATGTGCACTCGGCTATTGAATGAAAATGAATCTCTCAAAACACAAGTCCAATAATTGTCTACAATTTTAGGAAAATTCTCCGAAGGAGAAAATTCACTAAATATGCTAATAGGGAAGCAAATAGTCAATATTGTTAGACAAGGACTTCGGTATACTCAATGTTAGCATGTTAGAAGCGAAATTAATCAAGTCAATTCCAAGTGCACAATTTGAGAAAAAACTAGAGATAATCACAATAAATGTTGGTATAGACCCAAACATGTGAAAATCATACTAATTTGGGTTCCTAAAGGCACAAATGTAATTCTCTTAAACTCAAACAAATTTGGGTGCCAAAAGGATCAAATATAAATTTTCTTGGGTCTACACAAACTTATTTTTCAAAATCATTTGTTACAAACAACCATGGACCTATAAAAACAAATAGGTCACAAAAATATTTTCTCGTATAGGTGTGGCGGTAGGCTAAGGAACAACAATAGTGTTATCTGGATTCTAGCTATTCCAGGCACATGACAGGCAACAAATCAAAGTTACTTAGCCAAGTACAGAAGTGGTAGAATCACAATGGGCAACAACGAAATATTATCGGTAAAGGAAAAATAGGTAACAGTACATTTATCTCGAGCGATATATTAAATGTTGAAAATCTACACCATAATCTAATTTAAATCATCCAGTTATGTGATAGAGGAACGAATGTTGATTTTGATTTTGACTTATTGGCCAATTATTTTTTTATGCCGAGGACACTATATGTACCTCTAAAGTCTCTGAACTAGTTCATATAGATTCATTTGGACTAACTATATTACAAGTTTAGGTAGTAAGAAATGTTGTTTTGTATTGATTGATGATTACTCAAGATACTCATGGAGATACTTGTTTATTTTACTAATTCTAGACCTGTCATTATGTTCACTGTTTGTTTATTTGCACGGTTTCAATTCAAATCCAAAAAAATTTCATTTAAAAGCTGTAAAAAGGATGTTAAGGTACTTGTTGCACACTCCACGATTTGGTCTATGATATCTATCGGATGATAACCTTGAGTCAAAGGAAAATTCAGATGCAGATTACACTGGTAGCCTGATTGACAGAAAAAGTACTAGTGGAACGTGTTATATGTTGAGACGTTCATTAGTGCATCATTTTCAAAGAAAATATCTGCATATTTTTCATTCCAACTGATTTTCAATTAGTAGACTTTTTTTATAAAACCCCTTCTAGAAAATAGTTTTTGTTGACCTCATTTTAGATTAGTCATTTTAGAAATTTTAATTTTATAGTTATTTTTGGATTTGATCTTAAATGACCACATTAACTAATCTGACTCCCTACATATTATCCAAAACATAAATAGTGATTGAAAATGTGATGAGTATTGATATTAATCATATATTATGACTCGAGACAGTATATTTAGTAAATTTCTTTAAAAAAAATTAAACAAGATTTATAATTACTTTTGTTGGTAAAAATTCCCTGACCATCTCTATTTCTATCATATTTCTAACAAACATCACTTATTAAAATCCAATACAGTATGTAAAATGTGTTATTTTAAATGGAAAATTATTCGTTTATATTTTATTTTATTTTGCAATAAAAACAATCAAAGTATTCACCCTCATTTAAATGTCCTCATGGTTATGCATGGGTAAATTACTTGGAATATTTGTGTATGTGCTTTCATGCACATTTAAAAGTCCTCGTGGTTATGCATGTATGGAATAAAAGTGTGTTATGGATCGTGTAATATGGATATATGATAATGCAGAGTATAATGATTATAATGATATTGTAAATAGTGCGGAATAAAAAGCAGTATAGTAAAATGACACCAGAGATTTTTATATTGGTTCGGAGCACCGTCCTACATCCAGTCCCAGACTCCTTCTGCAATTTCACTAAAACAACAACCCTCACTTAACCCGAAGGAACAGGTCTATACACCCCTAAGTAGCCGAACAGGGACCTGAGCAGCAAAACAGAATTTCTCCTCAACAGCTGAAGAGGACTTCACTCGCCTGAGCAGTAGAACAGGACTTCAACTAATATAGAAAATAGTTTGACTAATGTGTGTTCCGATAACTCGGATTTGTCACTTGTAGTACACCCTTCCTATAATCGTCTCCTCGAGTATAAATATTTATATTTGAAGTATATGAAGAATAGAAAGGTATAGTATTGCTTTAATGCAGAATATTTGAAAGTATGATAGCAAATAGATTTCAGAAAGTTAGATCAGAGAATAAGAGAAATCGATTGTGATTAAGTGATTTGAAATGAAGTTGGAGTTTGTATTTATAAGAATTAGAAAGCTGCGACAGTTGGTGAAGAGTTTCAAATGAAGTGTTACATCCGAATCTTCTTGTTAAAGGTTCGCAAATCTTCACAAAAGTCGTGTCCTTTCAAAAAAATAATGGCTGTTATAGAAATTGAGTCGACTGAAGATTCAAAAGTAATTTAAAATTTAAATTCGTATATATTTATGTAACTGTGCATGCTGCACAAAAATTCCAGTGTCAGTCGACTGGGTCTGTAGGTCAGTCGACTGACCTAGTCATTTTTGTGCAGTTTGCACAATTTACATATATATATTTATTTCTATAACTTTACATTACTTTAATAATTTAAATGTGAGCTTATATATGTATAAAGTATTTAGTAAATATAGTGATTAAATATATAAGCTAGTGTAGACATAATCGAGGAGAGATTTTAACAAATATTAACCTAAGATTTAAAAACAAAATACCATAGTTGATGCACCGGTTTTTAAAGTCTCGTCTTCTTGGCTCTTTTTATCGTAGCAGTCGTCAAATATATATGTTATAGTGATAGTTTCGTGTCATGAATCAAAACCAAGTCTCAACATTCTCCCCCTTTCTGATTGATGACAACCTATCATACACACATTTTACATCCATAGACAAGAGTGTTTAAAAATAAATAAACTAGAATGGCTATTTAGTACAAGCCATATTTAAAAAGCGAATGTCTTAAATGAAAGAAATGAATATTTTACTCCATTGGATGTTTACCCCTACCACCATCTCCTTCATCACCATCATCATCACTACCAGCTTGATCGTCCCCAGAAGAAGAAGAAGAAGACCATGTAAATACGAGCTGCTTACCCGGATCGCCTATAGTAGCAATAGATGTACCGGAAGAGCACGATATAGCTTGCCACAATTTTTTGACAAATCCTTTGACTTTATCAAGCTTCTTATCAACTTTGAGGATGTTTGATTGAAGGATTTGTTGATTACGGCGCATTATATTGATGGCCTCACATGGTTGATGACCTTCATTTGGAATCGTAATTTCTTCGCGTTGGTATCGGGTTGATGTTTGACGAGATGGTCGGTGAGAAGGCTCGCCTTGTTGTACATGTTGGACTTGAGTTGTTTGCCTTTGGATCCATTCTTCAAAAGATATTATATTTGAGGTCGGGAAACCGGTAATTTCATCAAGGCTAAGGTCCGAACGTTCAAACATCCAACTGTAGAAACTGGTGAATCCGGTTCCGAAACTTCACAAGCTTTGAGAAGATGCATAATATATTCGCCGTGATAAATTATATTTATCCTACCTTTGTTGAAGCTTAAAAACTCGTTAAGTATTAAACGAAGCCATTTTACTTTGATGTTTCCAAAAATTGCATACAAGGCTCTAAAATTATGTTCATAGACGAGTTTATAACTCCCGGTTCTAGGAGTTATGGTTTTCATTAGGGCGCGATGAATAATTTGTGCCTTTGGTCGTAAAGATATCGATTTTAACTGACGCATATCGTCTTCTAGAAACAAATGGCTTACGCGGTCTCAAACAACCAAATCAACATCAATAGTAGCTAATTCAACACCATTATTTTCTGTTTTTAGAATATGGGCCATGCGGTCTAGAGAAAAGAAGATGGGCTTACCACATACGTGACTCCGTATGCAATCTTCTTGATTTGGAACATCTTGATGATCCAAATTTAGATTAGCGTAGAACAACTGCACCATAATTTGGTTGATTTTGTGTTTATTGTCGACGACATCAATTAACGACTCTAAATTGCTTCGTCGAGCTAATTCTTGAATGTGATAGGGTGAAAAGTCAGGGAATTTGAAGAACGAACCCTCGAATATTCTTGAATCCTGCATCCGTCTCCACCTCTTCATTGCAGTGTCGTCAAATAGCCACTGCTGAATTTGTTCATTCGATGGAGGTTGAGATGAGGTGGAGGCCTGACCCCTACGTTTTGGTGCCATTTGATTTTGATTTGGAGGAGAAAAATTGGAGTTTTGGAGAGCTTAGGGTTTTGGAGAGTTTGAAAAACTGAAGTGGAAGAGAGGAGAGAAGGTAAAGTGAAAAATAAAAGGGCAAAGGGGGTAGGTGAAAAGGTAAAAAGCACTTCAGATCTACGGCTCAGTCGACCGGCTCAGGGCTTCAGTCGACTAAAGCTGAAGGTTGATAATATTCGACCTTCTGGTCCAGTCGACTGAGGCCCTGCAACAGTCGATTGGGCCAGTTACATAAACTTTTATATTACAGCGTCAGTCGACTGGCTCAGGGGTTCAGTTGACTGAAGTTGAAGGTTGATAATGTTCAACCTTCTGGTCCAGTCAACTGAGGTTCTGCAATAGTCGACTGGCCGTGTATATATTAAAAAATGTTTGCAGTGTCAGTCGACTAATTTCCAGATCCAGTCAACTGACCTGTAGCATTTTACACAATGAATTTTTTATATGATGAAAATTGTGTATATTTTATTTATGTTTGTTAATTCTACTAATATAAATAATTTTATTTTACTGAATGATATAGAACTAACTTTATTTTGTTGTTAAATGTGAAATTTTTTTACATATGAGTTGTTGTTTATTGCATTTGAAATAACTTTATTTCAAATATAAACATACACATATATAGAAAATTTATTTAAAAAAATACAACGAAAAATGATTAAACGGTATGATTATATCTTAGGACTCGGTATCTTGAACCCTTTCAGTTGCTTACGACGAACATTCGAAGCTTCGTTGCGATCCCATGAATTTGGTGAGTATGGTGGTCACGAAGAAGACGAAGTTGAAGGGCGTTTGATAGGCGAAACAGCATTTTTGTCTATCGGGTGCGATGAAGCCCCATAGAATTTCATCCCTGTATGCTCGATTATACCTATACATCTAGAGTTTATTTTATGTTCATAATACATCTCCTGTTGCAGCATAAGAGATTCCTACTGATAATGGTGGAGATCGTCGATCTTTTATTTTGTGTTTGGAGAAATATCAAGTCTTCTTTCTCTTTTTCTTGTCCGGAGTATATCCGGTATGGTGGACCGATGATGGTGAACCTTTATGGTCCGGAGTTTTTGGAGAGTTGGTCGAGGCAATGATTTCGATAAAGTCGGTTATAGAGGAAGTTGACATTGTTTTAAAAACTGCTGTTAATTGATGTTTTACTGCAGAGAATCGAATGTTGTCTTTTATTTTGTTTTGAGTGCATAGGAATAGGAATATGCACCTATTTATTGATTTATTTTTAGAAAAAATAGGATATTAATTTGTGGATTACATTAATTCCAGCTTAAAAGTATGTAGAGACATTGGTTTTCTGTTGGCTGAGCTAATTTGAACAGTTATAATATTTATAAAATTAGTAATGTAAATTATAAAGATAACTGTGACAAATAATGTAGTATAAAATCCTTGTTACTATATAATAAAATGGCCATAAGAGCCTAGAACAGAAACATTAATAGCTCAGGTGGTTATGACACCTGGGCTATTCACAATAGGTCATGAGTTTGAATCTTAACATGGTCAGAATTTCGAATTTTCGTAAAAAAATTATTTGTGACTTTTTAGTTTCAAATTTTATATTTTTATTTATATATCCTTACTTGAAATTATCCAGAGCTCACGTCGCAATTTTATAAATGTATTCTCTAATAGTGGTTTAGTTAAAATATCGGCTAACTGATTTTCTGATGGTATGTAGTCTAGATTTATTATATCTTTTTCTATATTATCACGTAAAAAGTGATGTCTAATTCTATATGTTTAGTTCTCAAGTGATTTACTGGATTTTTAGATAAATTTATTGTACTAGAATTATCGCAGTAAATTGTTGATTTTGATAGGTTCATTCCAAAATCTTTAAGTGTCTGTTGCATATAAATTACTTGTGTGCAAGCTAGTGCTACAGAAATATATTCTGCTTCACAAGTTGATAGAGAGACACAGTTTTGTTTCTTACTAAACCATGATATTAACGATTTACAAATGAAGTGGCACGTACCACTTGTACTTTTTCTATCTATTCGTGATCCTCCGAAATCAACATCGTTGTATGATACTAATTCGAACGAACACTCTTTTGGATAGAAAAGTCCGAAATTTGTAGTTTTACTAAGATAACGTAGTGTACATTTTACTGCACGTAGATGTGATTCTTTCGGGTCTGCTTGAAATCGTGCACATAAGAATACACTCATCATAATATCTGGTCTACTTACTGTTAAATAAAGTAGTGATCCTATCATACAACGATATAATTTCTGGTCTACACTTTTGTCATTTTCATCTTTATCAAGATGTGTTGTTGTACTCATAGGAGTTGGTTTGGCAGAAGTGTTTTCCACTCCAAAACGTTTTGATAAGATTATTACAGTATTTTTCTGGACTAATAAATGTTCCATTTGAAACTTGTTGAATTTGTAGTCCTAGAAAATATGATAATTCTCCCATATGGGACATTTCAAATTCTCTAGTCATTATTTTAGAAAATTCTTTACATAATTCATTATTCGTTGAGCCAAATATAATGTCATCGACATATAATTGAACTATTAATATATCATTTTTATAGCGATTTATTAATAATGTTTGATCTACTTTTTTATTTCGAATCCAGAATTTATTTAGATAGCTTTTGAGACGTTCATACCAAGCACATGGTGCTTGCTTTAATCCATATAAAGCTTTCTTAAGTTTATATACATAATCTGGATATTTTTCATGAATAAATAAAGGAGGTTATTCAAAATAAACATTTTCTTTAATATAACCATTTAAAATTGCACTTTTAACATTCATTTGATAAAGTTTAAAATTATTAAAACACGTGTACGCCAATAAGATTCGTATTGCTTTTAGTCTAGCAACTGGAGCAAATGTTTCTTCGTAGTCTATTCCTTCTTCCTGGTTATATCCTTGTGCTACTAGTCTTGCTTTATTTCTAGTTATATTTCCTAATCCGTCAGCTTTATTGTTATAAACCCGTTTAGTTCCTATAACTGTCTGATCGGTCGGCCTGGGTACTAGTTCCCAAACTTTATTTTGTTCAAACTGATTTAATTCTTCTTGCATAGCAATAATCCAATTTGCATCGGATGATGCTTCTTTAGTATTTTTAGGTTCTATAGTAGAGATAAAAGCTACATTACTCATTAAATTTAATTGACTTCTAGTTCGAACATTTGAATTTATTTCTCCAATTATATTTTCTGTAGGATGATTTTGTAAAACTCTTTGATGTGATCTTATCGTATTAGTAGTATTTCTATTTTCTAAATTATAAACGATGTTTTCATCTTCTCTAGATAAAATGATATCGTCATCATCTCTCGAATTGTTTATTATTGTTTTTGTTTTATTAAGTAAGTCATTGTCATTAATTATAGTAGAAACAAGTTTAGCATTTTCATCAAAAGATACATGAAGTAATTCTTCGATAGTATTTGTTCGTTTAATAAAAAATCGATAAGCTTTACATCGATTCGAATATCCAAGGAATATTCCTTCATCACATTTTGAATCGAATTTGCCAAGCTGATCTTTAGTATTTAATATAAAGCATTTTGATCCAAATATTTTAAAATAAGATATGTTTGGTTTTCTACCGTTAAAAAGTTCGTAAGGAGTATTTTTGGTAAGAGGTCTAATAGAAACATGATTCAAAACATAACAAGCAGTTGCAACAGCTTCTGCCCAAAATTGTTTTGGTAACGTGCTTTCATTTAGTAAAGTTCTTGCACATTCTTGTAGAGTTCGATTCTTTCGTTCTACAACTCCATTTTGTTGTGGAGTTCTAGGAAATGAAAAGTTATGAAATATTCCTTTCTTTTTACAATAATTATCAAATTGTATATTTTCAAATTCACCTCCGTGATCACTTCTAATATTTTTGATTTTAATACCTTTTAAATTTTGAATTTGATTAACAAATGTTTTGAAATTTTCAAAGGTATCCCTTTTATTTTTCATAAAAATAGTCCATGTATATCTAGAAAAATCATCAACTATTACAAATACATATTTATTATGATTTATGGAATGAATTTGGGTAGGGCCAAATAAATCCATATAAAGTAATTCGAGCGATTGTAATGTCGAGATAACTTTCTTAGATTTAAACGAGGATTTAATTAGTTTACCTAATTGACATGAGTTACATATATCATTGACTTTAAAAATCATATTTGGTAATCCTTTTACAAGATTATTTTTAGAAATTTTATTTATATTTCTGAAATTGATATGATAAAATCGTTTATGTCATATCCATGGATCATTTTCTTTAGCTATTAAACATAAATATGAGTTATGATTAACTTTCATGTTTAAAATGTAAATTTTTTTATCACTATTTCCCTCGAAAATAAGATTTTGATTCTGATCAAGAATACTACACTTATTTTCAGAAAATGATATTTTAAATCCTTTATCGCATAACTGACTTATACTTAATAAATTATGTTTTAAATTATTAACAAACAAAACATTTGTAATTAGAGATAAATTAGATATACCGTAATTTCTCACATCGCCTTTGCCGATGATATATCCCTTGGAATTGTCTCCAAAAGTGAAAAAACCTCCATCTGAGTATGCAATATTTGTCAGCATATCCTTATCTCCTGTCATATGTTTTGAGCAACCACTGTCGAGTATCCATTTTCCTCTTTTCTTGAGTAGGACCTGCAAAAAATATGAGATATCGTTGGTATCCACCTTTTTAATAGGGTCCTAAGAGTTAGGTCCTAGAAAACCAAACACAAGAGGGTTTAGTATCCCTTTTATAAATATAATTTTTATTATTATGTACATCTTTTATGAATGAACTAATATATTTTTTCTTATTAGTTTTTTATTAGTTTTAGGTATCCATATCTTATAGTTTTAGAAACTAATCTATTTGAAGATGTGGATGTTTTAACATTACTACTAGATTGTGACTCTTTTACTTTCTTTTTATATCCTATACCATATTTATTATTCACGGATTGTGAATTCTCAATAATTCTAGATAAATTTTCTCTTCCTTTATTAAAATTTGAAACATTTTTAGTGATTCCATCTAGTTTGGTCTTTAGACTTGAATTTTCTAGTTCTACCATTTTAATATTAGTTTTTAAAACATGATTTTCAGAAACAAGACTATCATTCTTCTCCTTTTGAGTTTCAATTTCTTGACTCAATAATATAAGTTGAGAATTAACATTAGAGAGAGATTCTTGAGTTTTCTCAAGTTCTTCTTCCAATATTTTCTTCTTATCTTTAAGCATATATCTTTCGAATTTTGCCTTGTTCTGTTTTTCTACAGCTTCTTTATATTTTCTTTTAAGACTTTTTAAAGTATCTAATAATTCAGAATTTATTTCTATCATATCATCAAAAGTAAAATCACTAACCTCATTAGCTTTAGCCATAAAACATACGTTAGCTTGTTCATTATCGCTATCACTTTCACTTCCTGAAGAAGAGGATGAGGAATCTGAATCATCCCATGTGACTGAAAAGGCTTTCCTTTTGAATTTTTCCTTCCTTTTATTTCGATATTCTTTCTTTTGATCTGGACAGTCCTTCTACATATCCCACTTTTTGTGACAGTTAAAAAATTCCATAACTAATTAAGATGGTGGTTTATTGCTGATAGACCTTCTCTTGCCATTGTTTATGTTTCCTTTTCTATATTTCAAGAATTTCTTGAATTTTTTTGCAATAAATGTTAGGTCGTCTTTGTATGAGTCTGATTCTTCTTGTTCTGCATGAAATGCTCTGATACCAAATGAAAGTATGATATATTGTTTTTATCTTGAGCCTGAACTCTTTTTTCCTGCAAATTCACTTCATAGGAATTAGATTTCCTATTAATTCTTCTGGAGTTATTTTGGAAATATCGTTCGCTTCTTCAATAGCGAGAACTTTTCTTTCCCATTCTTCCGTTAAAGAATTAAGGATTTTGGATACGATATTAAAATATGCATATTTTTCTCCTAGTCCTACTAATGAATGATAGATATCCTGAAATCTTGAGTACATGTCATTTATGAATTCATTTTCTTTCATTCTAAAGTTTTGAAACTGACTCTTGAGCATGGATATTTTGCTTTGTTTAACCCTGTTGGTTCCTTCATGTGTTATTTTGAGTGTACGCCATATTTCATATGCAGTATTGCACATGCTAACACGGTTAAACTCATTTTATCTAAGGCACAAAATAACATATTCATGGCTTTTGCATTAGCTGTGGCATCTAATTTCTATGTACCTGGCCAAGTGGAATATTCTTCAGTACGAATAGTATATTCTGTTTGAGTTATATTTCATGATTCAAAACTATTTTCTTGCATATATATTCTCATTCGTGTGGCCCAATAGTTATAATTCATGCCATTAAATAGTGGTGGACGTGTAGTGGATTGTCCTTCAACAAAGCTAGTGTTAATGCTAGTGTTGGTGTTAGTATCCATATTATTAGATTATCAGATAATTGTGTTATGGTTATATGATGACCTTGCTCTGATACCAAATAAAAGTGTGCTATGGATCGTGTAATATGGATATATGAAAATGCATAGTGTAATGATGATAATAATACTGTAAATAGTGCGGAATAAAAAGCAGTATAGGTAAATGACACCAGGGATTTTTATACTAGTTCGGAGCACCGTCCTACATCCAGTCCCAGAATCCTTCCGGAATTTCACTAAAACAACAACCCTCACTAAACCTAGAGGAACAGGTATATACACCCCTGAGCAGCCGAACAGGGACCTGAGCATCAGAACATGATTTCGTCTCAACAGCCGAAGAGGACTTCACTCGCCTAAGCAGCAGAACAGGACTTCAACTAATACAGAAAATAGTTTGACTAATGTGTGTTCTGATAACATGGATTTTTCACTTGTAGTACACCCTTCCTATAATCTTATCCTCGAGTATAAATATTTATATTTGAAGTATATAAAGAATAGAAAGGTATAGTATTGCTTTAATGCAGAATATTTGAAAGTATGATAGCAAATAGATTTCAGAAAGTTAGATCAGAGAATAAGAGAAATCGATTGTGGTTAAGTGATTTGAAATGAAGTTGGAGTTTGCATTTATAAGAGTTAGAAAGCTGCGACTGTTGGTGAAGAGTTTCGATCGAAGTGTTGCAACCGAATCTTTTCGTTAAAGGTTTGCAACTCTTCACAAAAGTCGTGTCCTTTCAAAAAAGGTTGTTGTAGAAATTCAATCGACTGAGCTACAGAGTCAGTCGACTGAAGATTCAAAAGTAATTTGAATTAAAATTCATATATATTTATGTAACTGTGCATGCTGCACAAAAACTTCAGTGTCAGTCGACTGGTTCTGTAGGTCAGTCGACTGACCTGGTCATTTTTGTGCAGTTTGCACAATTTTCATATATATATTTATTTCTATAACTTTATATTACTTTAATAATTTAAATGTGAGCTTATATATGTATAAAATATTTAGTAAATATAGTGATTAAATATATAAGCTAGTGTAGACATAATTGTGGAGAGATTTTAACCAACATTAACCTAAGACTTAAAAACAAAATACCATAGTTGATGCACCAGTTTTTAAAGTCTCGTCTCGTCTCCTTGTCTCTTTTTGTCGTAGCAGTCGTCAAATCTTTATGTTTTAGTGATAGCTTCGTGTCATGGATCAAAACCAAGTCTCAACATGGAACACATATCAAAATTGATTATTAAATAGACAAGTTGACTCTAATCCCATTTAAAAGTCCTCACGGTTGTGCATGGTTAGAAGATGCTTGAAATTCATTTTTTCATAAAAATTGAGAATGCTACTAGTCTCATTTGAAAATCCTAACGATTATGCATGGTTAGTAGATATTCAACTTCCTAATATAAGTATACCACATATAGACACAACAATATGATTTTATATGCCGGCACCACCCATATCACTCTAAAGTTGCCACCCCTATCTCTCTAAAGTGGAATTGCGCCTAACAGAGTATTTATGATTTTTGTTTGATTTTTTATTGAAATTTAATATTTATACTCGATTTGCTATTAATGTTGTATTAATGTCTATCACTTTATCTCTATTTTTCTAACACTATTACTCTTTTGCTGATAACAAAAGGGGGAGAGAAAAGTTAAGATTTTGGCAAATAAAGTTCAAATGTTTTATTTTTTATTTGCATATTCTCATCTAGGTTAATTTTTTATATTTTTATTTATTTTCATGCATATATGAAGGGGAAGCTTTGTTGTATAGAGGGAGCATTCAAATTGGGGGAGCAAATAGTGTTCATCAATGACAAAATACATTTAATAAATCTAAAATCTTAAATATGTGTTTGTTATCATCAAAAGGGGTAGATTGTTGAACATGCTAGTATATGATTTTTGTTTGATGATAATAAACATATATATATATATATATATATTCATTTAAATGTATTTGTTATTGTACTATTTTATTTTTCACATAATTAAATAAATATTTTTTAAATAAACTAAATAACACAGAATTTAAATTCAAACAAATATTTTATTACAATTTTGAATAGTACAAATTAGAACTCTCACTATATATACACTATTTTGATTACAACACAAATTTAAATTTACAATGTTCACCTCACTACATATCACTCATTCACTTGTATTTATCTTTAACTCTATTCCAGCTTGAATCCAGCATCTAAATTATATGTAATATAAATACTGACGCGGTAAAATTGAAAAAGAAATATTTTGCAGTGCAAATTAAAGTGTGTGTTTTGAAAATTTTATTTGCCTCGGTATTTGGGTTGTTCGTCATTTATTTCTTTTGAATTCATCATACACGAACAACTTGTGACATGCACAATGTATCGCTATACATGCCATAAGGCCGTGCACACCAATATACACTTACTTGATATAATTTTAGGGATAGGTGAACAAAAGGTTAAACCCTAGCATAAGCTAGATTCAACTCTAGTGCGTGCAAAAAAAATTCAGTTCAGAAAACTGAAATGACTCAAAGTAACTATCAATTTAACCCGAAGACAATACAACAAAGGGATGTAACTCCACATATGGACAATATGCAAAAAGCTTCAGACCACTCTAAAATGAATCAAGCTCATATTTATGCAGTGAACACCAATTAGAACATGAAAGTGAAGCCTCAACCAAGACCACTTCAAGTAACAGTGGCAACCAAACAAGAATGAGATTAGACTGGATTTAAAGTGAACTAAGCAAGCCAGTAAAACAAAATGCACTCACATATAGACAACAATGCATTAGAGCATATATCTATCCAACCAAAAAGGCCCCAAAATAATATACTAGTGAAGATCAAAACAAAATGTTCAAGCAACTCAACATGGCATGGTCGGGTGTAGACACAAGTCAAGGCAGGAAGCAAATACAACACAAAACCAGATCATACCAAAATACAAGGCAACCCAGGTTTAACAAATGCAAAGCACTTGAATAAAAAGTGCATGAAAAAATGTATCGTACTAGAATAGCTCATATGTACACAGTCAAGTGTGAGAACATTCAAATGCTCACAATAACAACAAGTTTCAGGAATACAAAACAACAACATGCACAAGGACAGCAAGGCACCAAAGCAATCACACGTATATACATAGATATATGTATGTATATATGTATGGAGACCATAATGCATCAATGAAATATGTAGATCACTAGACCAATTCGACTCAATGCAACTAGGTTCAAGCAATACAAATACATGAACTAGACTTCAAAAACAAGGTAAGGCGGTTTTCTAATCAGTGCAACATGAAACAGATGCCACGAGTCATGTACATATTCAAGTGGTACAAACTGTTCAGAGACAAGCAGTGGTAGACTCAAAGGATCAATAAGATTCACATGAATACAAATGTACACTTGAAGAATAAAATGCAACAGCAAGTTCATAACCAACATACAAGGGAATGCAACTCTAAGGAAACAAGAAATACAAGTGCAAACCAGGCAGTGAACAAAACGAAAGACAAAGCAGCTTACATTTCAACCCTGACAATATTAGACTCAATGTAACAAGCTACAGACCAAACATTAATGCACAAGACTGCAACTTAAAAGGAGACAACAAATACAAGATAGTACATAAACACATGTATACATATACGCATATATATATATATGCATACACATGCATATATATTGATGAAGCAGACAAAATCACCCAGTCCAGACTAATGAACAAAAACATGTAACATGAAGATCTTAAACAATCAACAAGAACTCAGACCAACTACAAGTGAGACAAGACTACATGAATAATCACTTTCCAGGCTCACAACGACAAGTGCATCAAACCACAAAACTCGGTAGAGACATCAAGCCAACCAAGTGGATAGGCATATAAATCATACACATATATACATACATATATGTATGTATATACACACTTATATGGTTACGGTAATCACAGTTGCAAGTCACGGTTCAAATGACGTTGCAGTGATTTTAAAAATGAACAAAAATTTATCATAATGTTAAATGCCAAAGTCAAATGCAAAAAGAAAGAAGAAATTCGAATTCATGGATTAATTCGTATACGATGAAAAAGCCAGCAAATTCAAATGCCAAAATCAAAGGAGTTTACGTACGAGATGGAACCAGTCAATTATCACGAAGTCAGAAAAATATTCAACTATTGAACAAGTTAGTGCAATCATCATCATTTAAGCAAAATCGAACGGTTAAGCAAGAATTATGAAGAATTAAACATATTTATATGAAAAAAATATAGGGTCTGTGAGAAATGTGGATTACGGATCTTAAGGCTGGAATAACAGTAGAGGGGGTGAATAGTGCTTTGTGGATTTTATAAATCTTTTTGAAACTTATGTAATTTAATCACCAACAAATGCAATTCACAGACATAGATATAATCACAGAATTAGACACAGATGCAAATACTAAATAAAAGTAGTAAAGGAAAGAACACACCAGGATTTTATACTGGTTCGGAGTTACCCTACATCCAGTCCCGTACAATCGTACAGATTTCTTATAAAAATAATCTCCCAGATTACACCGTCAGTTTCAAGGCTACGAGGAACACCCTCCTGTATTCGAGTCCAGGGCAAACCCTCTTGATTTAACCAGGCTACAAGATCACCTAACTAATTTCCTGGGCTACAATCACACTCAATTGATTTCAAGGCTCAAACGCACCTTTTACTCAACAGTTTGATTTACAAAAGATTCTATAACTCTGAATAGCACTGAGATCTTATGGAGAGAGTGGCAGAGAATCAAACAATAGATAATCAAGTTTGATTCACTTGGTATTTTGGCAGAATATAGTTTATAATTCTTTAGAATAAATGTGGAAGATGAAGAGAAGAGAAAATAAATGAAATCTGGTAAAAAATTCGTTTAGAACTTACTGGTATTTATAGTAAAGCAACAGCCATACCTATTGGTGAAAGGATATGACGAATAGACACTTCTTTTGAAAATTGATATTTGAAAATAACGGACACCATGTCGACATGGGGGGTTGAGAGATGTCGACATGCTCAAGGCAAAATCGATGTTTTGATTTCTTATTAAAATTGGTTTATATAATTTGTCTAAACAATTTCTAAACTTTGTAAATATATTTGAATATAGTTTAAACATATAAAAGAGTTTAGAAAGTAATTTTTAATATATATAATCGTAATCTACAAAGTGATTTAAAATCTGAGTATATAAATATTTTAAAGCTAAATATTTAAAATAGAGATGGTTTAAAAATAAGGACAATTTTGAAATCAAAATATTAAAAATGATAAAAATAGTTTTGAGGCTAAAATATTTAAAACTAAGAGAGATGTATTTTTGAAAAGAAAGTTTTGAAAACATTTTTTAAAAACAAATAGAATTCGTTTAATTATGAATCAAAATCCATAGGAACTATTAGTAACTCGAAAATGTTGCTTATCTCACAAATGGGAACTATGAGTTACCATTTTAACAACTACAAAAACTATTTTATATTTCATTTAACTATTTAAATATTTATTAATTAAATCTAAAATTTTAAAACGTATTTTAACTTTTGTTTAACTACATAAGTTTTAATTAACGATTTTGTGAACTAAATAAGTAGTTAGCACTTACAACAGCATAACAAACATTCTCGTAAACTTATCAATAAACATATTATTCAATAATCATGGACTATTTTTTGGATTTTAAATTAGCCATAATTTTTAACTACATAGTGAACAATAAATTCACTAATTAATACCACCAAATCAACACTAATTATCATCACCTAATACGCAATAATCACCATTTTCAAACACATAATCAACTAATTTTCTAAATTAGGTTTACCATTATATACCCAATTCAAATAATAAACTATATATCATAAACTAATAACATATATTCATCAATTCCAAACCCTTAAATCATCCAAATTAAATCCCTAAATCGTCAACTAATTTAATTTAAACCTAAATTAAACAAAGATAATGGAAAATATGAGATACCAGCAAGTTTGGAAAGGTTGAAATTAGCGATGGAATGTTGCGACGGCTTTTGGTGGCGGATGGCGGCGGCTGGTTGCGGGGGGAGGTGGAGCTGAGTAAATTTGGAGGAGGCTGGAAATGAAATGTTTCTCTGGCTTGCAGTTCTGTGTAATCGCGATAACCGACGGCTAGCGACGGCCGCTTTTTTTAGCCGTCGCTAGGATCTGTCGCTTTATGAAGCCTTTCTAGTAGTGAAGAGATATATTTTTGAAAAGCATTTTTATAAAATTAATGGATATCAAAATAGGACCACTATATGTTCCACTAGATATTGCCGTGGGTTCCATCCCATTAGGATTCATCCCTTTAACATACTCGAAGTGGATTCCATTCCACGAATAAATTTTGAATAAAGATGTAAGTGCTTTCAAGAAGTTTTAACACAATTCTAGACTCAATACTTATCTTGTACTATTGAAATCTTGAACTATTGATATCTTGATACTCATGAGTCTTCAATCTTGATATCTTCGATCTTTAAATTCACCAGTCTTGTATCCCTATACTGTACAGTCTTCATTCTTGGTACATGCATGTTTATATCCTGCATATACATACATACATACATACATATATATATATATATATATATATCTAAACCATAACGTTAGTATTTATATTTTATAACAAGTCCTAAGCTTGTTGTCATCAAAACCATCATCTCAAGGACTAACAGGGTGTTCGATCCCTATAAAATCCCAATTATCATCATCAGCAAAATGCGAATTCGAGTTTAAGAAAATACCAGAGCTAGCTAAATCACGAACAAATCTATAACTCAAATCGAAGTCGAGCAAATTCAAAATCGAACAAGAAAATCACATATCAAATCATAGCATTCAAACTCGACGCAACTTGAAGTCGCCGCATATTAATTGAAACCAAGATCAATTGATAAAGCCAAGTCAAAGTGAATTCAACACTCAATCGATCAATTTTTGAATCGGCGCTTCAAATTTCACAAAGCCCTAGTTTTTGGAAGAAGAACGAAGTGGACATTACTGAGCAAAAGGAACGGCCGCATACACAAAGAAAAGAAGATGTCTTTACATTTTTATTTGGTCGGCCTCTATTATATTTTACTTTGGGCTTAGATTTATAATAGGGTTTTTTGTATATTGTTTATCTTGTTTTATTTTTCTTTTAAATTTTGTGTCAATTCTAGTCGTGTGACTAGGGACGAACTACGGTGGTGTAGTTCGAGAATTCGCAACTCAATGATTGAGTTGTGGCAGAGTTTTGAGTGTAGAGTTAGGTTTGTCGACAGCGGGTGTCGCAAGTTTACATATGTAAGCGTCTGACTATTTAATTTCTAGTAGAACCTTGAGGAAAGCACTTAGGCAGGTTTTGCCAAAGCTGGGTAAATCTTTGTTGTTTTATTTCTGCTTTTATTATTCTGCTATCATCTGTGCTGCAATTTTTATATATATTTCTGCATTAATTATCATTAGTATCACCCTATTCACCCCTTAGGGTGAAATTGATTCTACATTCTCCGCTGCAAAAGCGAGGTATGTCTTATCAAAATGCTTTCATACTTTTCCATCAGTTGGGTGTGTTAGCATACCTTTTTTCTGTGTTCTCACACAGTGCCATCTCATATGATGCGCGGTTACAGATAATGCATATAACCTTTGAAGCCTAGGAGTTTTGGGTAAATAATGCATAAGCTTGTACGAAACTTCATTTCCTTTCTTTTTCTTGGTTTGTATCTTTACTGATTACATATTTTACAATTCCTAAGATTGATGTCTTTTCCCAAAACAACATGCAACCATTTAAACATGCATCTATTTTTTGATACGGCAAACCAAAAGCAGACATAAGTTTTTTCACTTCATAATGATTTTCGCACATTAAGTTATGGGATTGCATATGCCGTTTTGCAGCTTGTACTATAGCTGTAAACCAGGCTTCTGTGAAGTTGTATTTTGATTTCATCGCAATGTATTCTACAGTTACTGATAGTTGGATACCGCTTATACAACCTTTCCAAAGGGGTTTCTTATCAACATCCAATAAATGATAATAAAAAAATTTGCTCCAATACTTGGTTCTTCTTCGACATTAACATCGTTGCCATCAACTTTAATAGTAGGGAACATTGAACGTGTTGCATCTTCAACCATATCTTCTATGAGATTCGTCGCAACAATTTTTGTATCCACCTCCTCCTCCGAATGTACGGGATTAGCTGCTATAAGTTCTCATGACGATCCCACACCAAATAAATCGGCACGAAACCGTATTGGCGCAAATGAACTATTTTCATATCTGGTATCAAATGCTTCAATAATTTGCACCTACTACATGGACAACGAATTTCTTCATCGTTCTCGTTATTACTTAAAGCGAATTCAATAATACGTATACACCATTTTGAAAATGTTCACTTATTGAGCCTCCAATTTCTTTTCTTTGTTGGTACATCTAGCTCCGGTCGATAAAACAATTGATCATTTTTCCAACTTTAAAACATAAAAACGTATTAATCATT
Organism: Allium cepa; assembly: GCA_030765085.1. NCBI lineage: Eukaryota > Viridiplantae > Streptophyta > Magnoliopsida > Asparagales > Amaryllidaceae > Allium > Allium cepa. Next base: position 393,362,478 of record CM060938.1, on the reverse strand, counting down.
TACTTGTTGACATTTTATATTTTAGTTAAATCATACATTTAAATTTTTGCAAATATATAATATTATTCAATTTAATTTAATTTTCAAACGGATTTACACAAATTATTGTATGAATATATAATCTACAATTTTTTATGTTACTGTTTTACACTTTGATGGTTGGCCATCCTACTTACCATTACAAACACGGTAGTAATTATATTTTGTAAATCATTTCATTTTAAATGATTAAACAAAATTTCGACAGCACTTCCCCTTTGTTTCTTGTATCGCACATATGCATGTACAAATGGAACAAAAAGTAAGTGTTGTCAAAATTTTGTGAACTGTTTAAAATGAAATGATTTGCAAAATATAATTACTATTATATTTGTAACTTATCTAATACAGGGATAAATCCGACAAAAATTGTTTCGGATGAATATAAATATCCATTCTGTGATAAAAACGAACATCCATACGACAATTCATATACAATACTTGTCAGACGGGGCCAAAAATTCTATAAGGAAAAGTAAAACGTATTATACAACAACTTTTACAATAATTTATATTCTAAGAAACGCAAACACTAAATCGTCGTTTTCGTTATCTTAAAAACGCATACACTAAATCCGGAGCATCGACTCTAATTAATCCAAACTAGCCATAATGCGTGCATGCACTAATTAATCAAACAAAAATACATCAATTAACGCACGTATGCACTAAACAAATTTTTTCTCAACATTTAAATTATAAACGATTATAATAACAATCTAATTAGCATTCAATAGGGTATATCAAACAATCAATATGGTATTATATAACTATAACAACAAATTAACCCTAATGTAACAAATCAAAACTAATCAGGGTTTAGGAATAAAACATGATTGGAGATTGATGAATGGCCTAAGCTTGTCGAGTGTGGAGAATGATGAAGTTGGAGATGACCGGGGAGGCGCGGGGGCTGGCTGACGACGGGGAGGTGGTGATGGGTTAGGGATTTGGTTATTTTGGGGGAGAGGGAATAATGAAGAAAGGTCTCGGTCTGGAGCCTGTATACACGATAACTTTCGACGGTCGTCGACAGTTAATTTACGTCGGTTTTCGACGACTACTATATTTTATTTACGAAAATACCACAGAGTTCGTCAGCCGTCGGTAGCCGTCGAAAATCGCCGTCGACGACCGTCGGAAGTTTCCATCGCTATTTATTGTATTCCTTGTAGTGGCCAAATCAGCGCCATACATACTAGAGGCATCTCAAATGCCGCTAGTACAATTTATTTTTTAAAATAGTTTGCGGCATTTGAGATGCCGCCAGTGTGCGGTGTTTGAAATGCCGTCCGAAATTATTATTATTTTAAATAGTTCGCGGCATTTAAAATGCCGCGAACTATTTAAAGAAGAAAACTGAACTAATGGTATTTCAAATACCGCCAATACACGTGGCGCTAGTGTGACACAAAGTGGTCTGTTTTTGTAATTAGTTATAAAACTGGTGTAAATTTATAATTAGTTTATAAAATTGATCTAAATTTAAAATTTATCCTAAAATTAAATGGTACAGTAAAAGTTCGGTTAAACCGATAAACAAAAAATATATATATAGCCGAATTCAAACCGATTAAATTTCAAACCGAACCGAACTGATCGTAATGAACCGACAATCGGTTAATCCGGCTCTAACCGAATATTGCTCAGCCCTAGGTGTAGAAAAGAGGGGCAGTAAATAGACATGGGCAAGCTATGTAACAACATAAGCATGAATACAAAACCATGGGGATCGGTATGATGAACTGATACGCGCCAAACTGACTATATAAAACGTATACTGTTATATGTCACAAACACACAATTTTTGAATTTTTTGCATTAACGTTCGTTACAAACAAGAAAAACACTTATTACTTACGAGCGTTACGGCACACGCTTCATGCGTGAATTATTTTTCTGCAAATTGTATATCACATTCAAGAGAAAATGATCTGTAGAAATTTTTAACCATATTTTTGCATTGAAATAATTTGTCGTTAGTTAAAATTTTACTTTTAAGTTGCAACATCTATTTTTTTAAGTTTAAAATTTTATTTATATTATTAATTAATAATTTATTTGTTAAATTCCATCTTAAGTGACAATAAGATTTGATAGTATTTGTAAATGAACGTTTTGAATATGTAGAAGAACTTAGTTTCTAATTTTAAGTGACATTAAAATTCGATATTATTTATAGATGGACGATTTAAATTTTGCATCAAAGTTTTACAATTTTTATACTATTAGTAATTTTTCATCATCGTCCTTGTTATATTAGAAAATGTGAAATAAAAAATGAACAGTTATATTGCAAAAAAAAAAAGTTTTTTTCTTTGAACTGGTACTTTATATACATCAAATCAATGGGCTTGTTTTCGAACATGTGACATCCTGCACCAAGCTGAATCAATTAACCACTTGGACAATGGTGCTTGTCAAAAAAAAAGTTAGAAAAAAGGAAAAGAAAACTTGTGAGTGATATAAAGAATAAGTACGAATCGGACTATATTTATGAGATGACAACTTACAAATCAAAACAGATGCAATCTATTAAATAATAGTAAAGCAGAAGAATTTAAAGCTCTGTTATTAAATATAGGAATTTCCTCCCCTCTCCTTAATTCTCTCAGGATATTTTATTTTCACATCCTTATAATTTATTATTATTATTATGATGTTTCTACTGGTTTTCTCTTCTATCATTAAAATTTAAAACTAATTTTAACAGTTATTTATAGGTTTCTTCCAAGTTTTCTCTGGTATTTTGCATTTAAGTCCATATATATCAAATTTAGTTAAGTGATCTTAAATTTAAGTTTTTTAAATAAATACAATAAATGAGTAGCCATATTGATCTAACAAATTTTAAAAAATAACAATTCAATATGTGTACAACATTCATATGGACAAAAATGGTAAATTTAATTTTTCATTCAAGTCTAGATAGTTTTAAATTTCCACAATTATGTGCAAACTATTACAATGTCATGCTGATATTCTCTCTTATCATTTTGCATTTAAATGCCAACATTCAATAATTTTAACAATTATCTACGGAATTCTCCTACGTTTTTTTGTATTATTTCACATGCAAGTCCATATATTTGAATTATTAATTGATCTTGAATTTAATTTTTAACTAAATTCAATTAACAAATATGTATTAATTGATCTAATAAATTAGAAAAAATGGTAATTCAATGTGTATGTATTTGTATTGACATAAATGATAACTATATTTTCATTCAAGTTCATATAATTTAATATTTTCACAACTATATACAAAATTATGTTTGATACTATTACATTTATTTACTTTTAAGTTCATACAATTTCTTTTTATAGAATTATTTATTTAATACAAAGAAATATGTACATAATTTTTTCTTTCTAAAAATGGTACTTCATTACAAACAAGTATATACAAAAAAATTGTTTTCAAAATTGGTACAAACATAAATAACGTTTTTTCCTTATAAAATTGTTACGTCAAATGGACTCTTTATTATTATTAGATTATATTTTGTGAAGAATAACATTACATTTAATGATAAGTGATGAATGTTTATATTCTATAATATTGAATAAAGAATAAATATTCTCAATTAGTACATTTTTGTACAAAATGTTACATTTTAATTAGTTATATTTGTAATCTAAGTTAACCAAATTGACAAAAATTATACCATATTTTGTTTAGAAATATTTTTCTTTCATACTTTATTATCGTTTTTACATAAATGTTAAGTATTTTTTGTAAATTTTATTATAAAATAATAATAGTAAGGTATGAAACAATGATTAAAAATCATTTTTTTACATAATTAAAATGAAAATATTATTTGTAACGTTTCAGGTCTTATTTTCACTTCATATTTCTTTTAGTAGTTAAATAAATACTTTTTATCAATGTGATAATATCATATAATTATTTTGATAAATACGTCCTGTGAGAACTATAAATGCATACAAATATATTGAGTCTTTGGTATTACACTTTTATTTTTAGGTATTTATCGTTGTTCTTTCAAGTAATATTTGAAATTTAATGTATACATCATTTATCTTTTAGTCAAATGTATCAAAATCTAAATGTCAATTTCAGAATATATGCATATGAATTTATTTATGAAATTGTATAAAAATATTAATTTCAAAATTTATTAAGAATGTTTACTTTCATTTATTTAATTGCCAAATAATGAATTCTAAAAAATAATAAATCGAAGCCTAACTCATTTCTATCAACAAAAATGATATTATTTTTTATTCAAATATAAAAATAAACGAATCTCATAACAAAAATACACAATCATAAATATAATAATTTCAATTTATAACTCATTTATCCTAACAAAAATCATCGGATATTGCATAATAAATTATATACTTCAAATATATAATATTATTTTCAACAACATACCGTGTGCAACGCACGGGTTACACACTAGTAACTATTAAAAATCAAACCACTGCCTGAAGCTATTCCTCTACTCCGCACAAATTTTTTGCATTATCACCTGTCAATTTATTTATATTTACTTACCTATTAACTGCAACCAAAGCAGAACAATGGAAGTTGGCAAACTCAACCCAACCAAGGCCAGGAACCCGACAGCCAAAGCGGGTCGAGTTTGCAACAACATGGTCTGCATCAAACCCACGAACCCGCAAACGTCCGACCCGTAAGTGGTGTAGTACCTCTTTTCCCACCGCGCCCAATCGGAGGGCGCCTCGTAGTTGTTTTCGGCTGCTTCCATGTTGTGTATTCGTTTTCAAAGAACTATCATGTTCTCGTCTACCGAATTGAAATTCCCTCCGTAATTTGGATTCTTCTTTGTTTCCTTTTTGGCTGATACGGGTTTGAATCGGACGGTTCTGGTTATGTTTGAAGGAATGGCATTGAAGATGGACGATTGGGTGGGAGTTTTGAGATGGATGCGATCGGAAAGTTATTTGAAGAAGACGACATTATTTTTTTCCTTTCGAAAAGATGTTTTGATTTGGTTTAAAATGTAACGAAGATATGTATTTATAGATTCACGCACTTTGCGCGTGAATTGTTTTTTGAATTTGTCAAAACATATATATATATATATATATATATTCAGGTGATATTAGGATTTGTATATCTGCAAAGAAGTATTTTGAATTTGTAAAGAAAGTTTAGTTTTAAATCCTATTTTTAGAAGCGTTTTGAATTTATAAAGCATGTTTGATTGTTATATCCTACTTTTAAGGGCATTTGAATTTGCAAAAATAGTTCAATATTAGATCCAAGTTTTAAGTGATTAAACACAGAGTGACATTTTTAGTCGTACATGTTATACCAAAAGTATTACAACTATTATTAAAAATGAACACATATAAAGGGCAATTTTGAAACTTTACGGTCGAACCAAAAAATTGCGCTTTCAAACCAACTATTAATAAAGATTTTAAATCGACTTTACCAACCATCTGAAGAAAAGTTCATCGAAGCACAAAATATAACAAAGCATTGATCATTAGATTTCTTTCTATACATGGATGGAAATCAACAGAAGAATTAATGGTTTAAATCTCATGTTGTAACGCTATTCAACCGTTTTTGAATTTTGTATCAACAATTTGTGTCCAAATACAATATACAACTCTCTAAACCTTCAAATAGAAACTCAAATGATATATAACCTTTTTTTGTTGATAATTGAAATATAAACACAACATTCTGATCCCAACTTAACAATTATTTCCATCTAAAAACTCAAAAACATAAACAAACATATAAAGCCATGAGTTGTAATCCCAATTTTGACAAAAACGTTCGTATCATTTTCTTTATATTTTACAATCTAGGTTTGCAAAAATAATATAGAAAATTAGATTAACAATTTGAAATTATATCATGTCTAAATATAAAAATATTTCTATACGCACACGGTATCTTGTCATAAATATGTAACTTGCTCTTTGGACGTTTGTTACAAACAATCACATAGTTGGCCAAACACAACGAAATATTGCAGTGAAAAGAAATAAGATGATCCGCAAAGAAATCGTCATCCATGTGCCGTTTTCTCATAAGAAAGACAAGTAAGATGATCCATAAAGAAGCCCAAAGAACAACCTATGGTAAACTATACATTTTTCTGGTATTCAGATTTCCTACTAGATTACACTGATTATAAAGTCAGCCAGGATAAATGATTAGCTAAACTTTACTGATTAGCAAAAGGAAAAAAAAATCACATACGCTGGCTAGCTCAACAACTAGAAATTGAAAGACTGGCCGAAAGGTTGTGATGAGAGACCAAAATCATTTACACCATAAATAAGTAACTTAAATCTTCCACTGTGAGTTTCGAAGCACGACCTCCTCCTCCATCTTCTCCAAATGCAGAGGAAACCATCTTCCTTTTCTCCTCCTGCAACAAGTTAATAATTGAAGCTTTCTCAAAATTTTGTATCTAAAAGGACAAGTAAATAGCAAATGCGTGATATCGTATAGAAGAAAGTGCTTATGGTAAGTCTGCTTACAATATAAATTAAGCAACCTATTATTGCTTGGTATGATGTTATTGGTTTGGATTTCAGTAAGCATTTATATTTTGTCCAATAAGCCAACTATTAGGCTGATTAAATTAAGCGCAGTGCTAAACGCGCCGAAATATAGACTTCATTTTATTCAAAAAAAATTAAAAAGCAGGAACGGTGCTACATTTTACCCAACGCGGGCGGCAGCATACTACCTGACGGCAGTATTAAACCGTTCAAAGTAGCATAGTTTTTTATTTAATATAGTACTTCCGATCGGCAGTATACTACCGAACGGCAGTATGAAACCGAACAGTGGGATTTAAAAAAAATTGTTTGGGTAATTGGTTCATACGACATTATGAAATTGTCAAAATCTTCAAATCATTCGACGTTGTATTGTCGGACGGCAGTATGAAACCGGACAGTGTGATTCAACAAAATTTGTTTGGGTAATTGGTTTATACGGCATTATGAAATTGTGAAAGTCTTCAAACCATACGACGTTGTATCGCCGGACGATGGTATGGAACCGGACAGTGGGATTCGAAGTTCAATCGATGGTATGGGTAACACGTGGGTAATTCTAAGCCATCAAAAATATTTTATTAGGTAAAAGAGAGACTGGATAAAATGAAGTCTATACTCTAAATTAAACAGCTTTAGCATCACCAGTTTTATTTTCTTTTCTTTTTTTCCAAGTCAACAAAGCATCCAGCTTTACTGAAGTTGAAACTTTGCAATTCTTACGGTTCAACTTGTGATGATATGATATTATTTTATTAAAGTTTTAAAGAAAATACTAAATAGAATGACATAAATTGAATTGTATTTGATGTATTATAACGGCATAAATTTGAGAGATAAGTGGGCAAGTCTGATAAAATCAACATTGGTGGCTGTTAAGTCTAATATCGCATCTAGCATTGGGGGGAGGTAAGTCCAATAATCCCAATAAATACTAACCTGGAGAGCAAGTATACGATCTTCGATTGTATCTTTGATAGTGAGTCGAGAGACAGTAACAGGACGAGTCTGTCCTATCCGATGTGCTCGATCAACTGCTTGATCTTCAGTGGTTGGGTTCCACCACAGGTCTAAAAGAATAACATGACATGCTGCAACCATATTTAGTCCTAGATTTCCCGCTTTTAGTGACATTATCATTACAGTTACCTAAAGTAATTCCAAAATGATATGAGAATGCTTTTAAAAAAAAGTACATATTGAAATATATTGTGGTTGGTGATCAGGGAATTTATGTAAATTTACACGTTAATATGTCAGTTTACCCAGGCCCCTTGATTTCGACTTATGATCCAGCTAACAGTATGCCCCAGGTGCATATTGAAATAACTAGAAAAAGGGATTTGCATCCAAGATACAAACTCTTAGTTGCACCAAGGATTGTATAAATTTAAAAATTATAATGTGCCAATGTGCAAAAAAAAAACCCCACCGATCTCCACCCGTGTTGCAACTAAGAGTTTACGGCATGGTGCGGATTCATATATCTCATAAATAAAGCACCTGTGGGTCAGTGTTAAAATCCTTCACAGCATTGTCTCTTGATGGAAGAGACATAGACCCATCTAATCGTCTATACTGAATTGATGATTGGTTCAGGGAAAGTTCGAGCAAATCCAGCATACCGGTCCACTGTGAGAAAACAATAGTTTTCACTGGTTCAGTGTTTGGTCTAATACCATCACATTGATTTGTCTGAACATTGTAGCATGGATTAGAGAGAGAATTCAGTATTTCCATAACCGCCCTTATTTTCGAAGAAACGTAACTTCTTTCGACTACCAAAGCTTCGTCACAAGGTGATAATCCACTTGATGAAGCAACATCGTTATCTAGCCCACCAGAAATACTAATCTGAAGCGTAGTTCGTGAGAAAATGGAACTGGGAGAAAGTGATGCTCTACACAGAAGAGAAGGGCATGTAGTTTCATCTCCAGTTAGGCGTTCAGACACGCATTGGTAGCAGAATACATGGCCACACATTGTCACAACAGCATCCTCGGGTGGGTCCTATAACAGTATCAACTTTAGCAATTAAAAGTACCCGGTGCATAATGCATTTTGTAGATGAAAATCCATGGCAGATATAAATAGACAAATACAGAAACACTCCGTTGGTGGCAATTTATGAAGAGAAAAAATGATAATTATGAATATCTAATATGCAGTAAATAGGAATTGCAAAAGAAATTACTAGAATGATTTAACCTAGTTTCTATCAGTGATTTTAAGAAAATGTTAACATATGCTCACACTAGGCACATGTCAAAGGTGTACGCTTAACTTTATTCATCCTTACTGAACGTGAATAACTAATCCAATAAAAAAGGTAATTTGGTACTTACACTTCTTGTCTTCTTATCTATTAAATTATAGTAAAGCGGAAGCATTTGGTACTCTCTTACTAATTCTAGAAATTTTCTTTTCTCCTTAATTCTCTTTAGATATATCATTTTCAAATCACCACAGTTCATTGTTATTTTTATTATTATAATGTTTCTATTTGTTCTGTCTTATATAGTTTTACATTAAATACCAAGATTTCATAATTTTTACAATTTTTTACAAATTTCCCTCAAATTTTTTTCTAACATTTTACATTTATGTCCATATATTAAAATTAATTAGGTGATCCTAAGTTTAAACTTTTTAAGTAAATACAGTTAACAAATGTTCATTAATTAGTCTAATAAATTTTTAAAAAAAAATGTCAATTCAATGTATGTACAACATTCATATGGACAAAAACGGCAAAACTAATTTTTTATTCAAGTCCATATAGTTTTAAATTCCACAATTATATACAAATTATTTCAATGTTCTACTAATTTTATCTCCTATCGTTTTACATTTAAAAACCAACTACTAATTATTCATGGAATTCCTACGTTTTTAATATTATTTTACATTCGAGTCCATACATTTGAATTTACTAAGTGATCTTAAATTTAAACTTTTTAAATAAAACCAACTAAAACATATTTATTTGTTGATTTAATAAAACATAAAAATGACAATTCAATGTGTATACATAATTTTTTCTTCCTACAGTTAGAAATGGAACATTATTATATTTCGTTGGGGTGTAACCCTCTTAGCGACGAGGTCCCGGTATGGTGATAAGTGAGCAAAGGCTGGATCGTGACGCCCTTAGTGGCGCGCTACATCCACTCCCCGGTGTAGTGATAAATGAGTAAGGATTTTCGCACTTTACTCGGCAGATGCGAGGAATAAGGAAGATAGTCGATGAAAGTAGGATTCGCTTAGGTAGTTGGAATGTAGGATTCTTAACAGAAAAGTTAAGAGAGATAGTTGACACTATGACTAGGAGACGTGTAAATATCTTATGCATTCAGAAGACCAAATGGACGGAACAAAAAACGAAAAAGGTGGAGAACACAGACTTCAAGTTATGCTACATAGGAAAAGAACGTAACAAGAACGGGATAGGCATCTTAATTGATAAGAACCTCAAAAAAGGAGTGGTTTACGTTAGGAGACAAGGGGACAGAATCATCCTAGTCAAACTTGTAGTTGGTAATATGATTATGAACGTCGTTAGTGCTTATGCCCCACAAGTAGGCCTAAGTGAAACCGTCAAGAGGAATTTCTGGAAAGAGTTAGATGTCATGGTCAGAGATACGCCTAGTAGCGAGAAACTTTTCATAGGAGGAGATTTCAATGATCATGTTGATACAACTAGTGGAGGGGGTTTGAGAGAGTACATGGTGGTTTTGGATATGGCGATAGGAACCAAGAAGAAGAAATATTGAATTTCGTTATTGCTTATGACCTCACGATAGCTAATACCTTTATTAAAAAAATACAATCACACTTAGTTACTTTCAGTAGTGGCCAATACTCTAACCAGATTGACTTTGTCCTTATTAGAAGAGATGACAAACGAGTTTGTGTAAATTGCAAAGTCATACTTGGAGAATGTGTCGTCTCACAACATCAGCTTTTGGTATCTGAGTTTCATCTTCGAATACATGTTCAACAGCATTAAGAGCCAAGATTAGTCGGACGAAATGGTGGAAACTCAAAGAAGACGCATCATGGGTGTTTAATGATAGAGTAATGGGAGAAGGAGCATAAAATACGAAAGGAAAAGCAAATGACATGTGCGATGAGATGGCAACACGCATTTGAAAAATGACTACTGAGGTGTTTGGAATAACGAAAGAAAATAAATACGAACCTAAAGATTCATGATAGTGAAACAGTGATGTGCAAAAGGCTATCAGATAGAAGAAATGCTATAAGTGCTTACATCATCACAGGAGTGAGGACAACATGCGTAAGTACAAAGTGGCAAAGAAGAACGCAAAGAAAATGATGAGTGAAGGGGTCGGACTTATGAAGATCTATATCAAAGGCTAAGTACGAAGGAGGGTGAAAAAAAACGTCTATAGGATCGCTAAGCTCCGCGAGAGGAAGACGAAAAACTTCAACCAAATTAAATGCATCAAGGATGACAATAATAGACTTTTGGTGAAAAACGATGAGATAAAAAATAAATGGAGATGTTACTTCGATAAGCTATTCAATGAAGCATGTGATAACACTACGATCGAGCTGGACGACTTTTTTGATGACACCAGTAGACATTTGTTCAGAGAATTCAAGAGTCCGAGGTAAATGAAGCGCTAAAACGGATGAAAGCGGTAAGGCATTAGGGCCTTATAACAGCCTCATTGAGGTGTGGAGCTCAATGTGGAGATGCCTTGAAGATGCAGGGATAACTTGGCTAACTAAGTTGTTCGATAATATTTTCAAATCAAACAAGATGTCAGATGAGTGAAGGAGAAGCATATTAGTTTCAATTTTTAAGAATAATGGAGATATGCAAAGTCGCACAAACTGCAGAGGAATTAAACTTATAAGTCATACAATGAACTCTTTGCGAGGGTCATTGAACGTCGTTTAAAAAGGACGACAAGCGTTTCAAACTGGTTTCATGCCTGGAAGATCGACCACAGAGACAATTTTTTTGATAAGACAACTTATGAAGAGGTTTAGGGAACAAAGATTGATCTACACATGATATTTATCAAATTGAAGAAAGCTTATGACAAATTACCGAGAAAGGTTATGTGGTGGGCTCTGAAAAAGAAGATAGTCCCAACAAAATACATTACCCTTATTAAGAATATGTGCGATGATGTTGTGACTGGTGTCAGAGCATGCGAGGGTGAAACCAATGACTTTCCCATTAACATAGGATTACAGCAAGGGTCGGCTTTGAGTCCATACATTTTTGCCCTAGTGGTGGATGAGGTTACAAAGGGTATACAGGGTAAGATTCATTGGTATATGCATTTTGCTGATGATGTTGTGTTAATTGACGAAAGTAGGATTGAGGTTGATAGACAACTACAGCTGTGAAGACAGACTTTAGAATCAAAGGGTTTAAGCTTAGCAGAACTAAAACAGAGTATATGAAGTGCGAGTTCAGCGGTGTCAGGTCAGATGATGGAAATGTCACTCTGGCCGGACAAGCAGTGCCCAATAAGGAATCTTTTCGATATTTAGGATCAATGTTGCAGTATGATGGTGAAATTGATGAAGATATTAATTTTAGTATTCGAGCGAGATGGATGAAATGGCGCAAGTGTCTGACATTCTCTGTGACGGGAAAGTCTCACAGAAGCTTAAAGGAAAGTTCTATAGAATGGCAATCAGAATTGCGATGTTGTATGGTGCAAAATGTTGGACTACTAAAAGCCGACAAATCCAGAAGATAAGTATAGCAGAGATGCGTATGCTGCAATGGAGCTGCGATCATACGAGAAGAGACCGAATTAGAAATGATGATATACGTAACAAACTTGAAGTAGCACCAATTGGGGAGAAGCTAGTCCAACACCGCTTAAGATGGTTTGAACATCTCCAACGGAGACCTCCCGATGCACCTGAGCGCGTTGAAATTATAGATCGCGTCGAATGCTCAAAGAGAGGTAGAGGTCGACCAAGGTTGACATGGGAGAAAGTAGTAAAAAAGGACATGAAAGATTGGAATATATTCGAAGAGCTGTTGTCGAACAAGAACGCGTGAAAGTTAGCGATCCACGTACCAGAACCACAAGCTACGAGTTTTTTGCTTAGGGTTGGTTTAGGAGTAGTGTTATAAGTTTTAGATTATAGAACTAGTGAATAGGAGCCTAAGATGCGGTGTTTGGTCTTCGGTCAATGTTACTATTAGTACAATTATTACTATTAGTATTATTATTATTACTATTATCATGGTTTTTTTAGTTTTTTTATTTTATATATATTTTATTTTTATTTTTATTTTACTTAGTTGTTATTATTATTGTTTGTTTACTTATTTGACTTATCTTATTATTACTAGTTTGCGCCCGTGCTTCGCACACGGGCTGTCTGTATTATTGTATAGGTATATATTTTGTTTGAGCGCAAACATATAAACGTAAAGCAAGAGCATTTTCGGAATTTCAAAAGGACACCGAGTAAATTAGTTCGATGAATTTTCTTTATTAGTAGTAAAGATTAGCATGGTTTTATTATTACTACTACTATTGTTATTATAACTTTTAAACTGACTTCGTCATTTAGTTTTGGGCTCCATCTCTAACCGACTTCAACTTGTTTGTAAATAATGGTTTAGTTGTTGTTGTACAGTTGATGTTTCATTACAAACAAATATGTACATAATTTTTTCTTTCTAAAATTGGTATACCATTACAAACATATATCGCTTTTTAAAAAAAATTGGTACGTTAAGTGGATTCTTTGTCATTAATAAAATTTATTTTGTGAAGAATAACATTACAAACATAAGCGATAAATGTTTGTATTCTTTAATGTTGAAAATAGTTTTAGTTAGTATATTTTCGTAAAAATGTTATATTTTAATTATTTGTGTTCGTAATTTACTTTAATCAACGAACAAAAACTGTACCATATTTTGATAAGAAATATTTTTCCTCTGTATTTTATTATCTTTTTGAGGTAAATGTTAAACATTTTTTGAAAATTTCTATTATAAACTAAAATTATTAAGGTATAAACAATGGATTAAAAATATTTTTTTACATGATTAAAATGACAATGTAGTTTATAATGTTTTAGGTCTTGTTTTCACTCAATATTTAAACAAATATTTTGTTTATCACTTTTGATAAATATCATATACGTGTTTTTGATAAACATGCATTGCAATAAATTTAAATGCATAAAAATATATTGATTCATTAGTATTACACTTCCATTTTAGATATTTTCGTCATTCTCTAAGTTAATATTTGAAGCTCAATCCATACATCATTTATCTTTTAGTCAAATGCATCAAAGGTTACATGTCAATTTCAAAGTCGGTGAACGTGAATATTTATTATAAAATTTTATTAAAACATTAATTTCAATATTGATTAATACCAATTTTCTTTTATTTTCTTAACAAATATTGAATCCAAAAAAAATGATATATAACTTATTTTTGTCAACAAACATGATAATTTAGTTTTTATTCAAATATAAAAATACATACATAAATCTCATAACAAAATTTACACATTTAGAAATATGGTAAGTACAATTTTAAATCTCATAATTATTATAGTAATGTTTCTGTAAGTTCTCTATTTTATCATTTTACATTTAAATACCAACATTTAATAATTTTGTACAATTATTTACAGATTTCTCCCAGGTTTTCTTCTGTTATTTTATATTTAAGTCTTTATGTAAACTGATTAGGTGATCTTAAATTTAAACATTTTAAATAAGGGGTCGGCTATTTGGACACAAATGAGGACACAAAAGATCTGGACCATCGGATCTTTTTGTCTTTACAAGGAATGTGGAATTCATGAAGCAATATTATGGTAGAGATCCCTTGTGTCACCAATTGTGTCGCCAAATTGTGTTCAAGTAGACTTTTCCTTTAAATAAATACAACTAACAACTATCCATTATAGGCGATCAAATAAATTCTTTAAAAAAATAACAATTCAATGTGTGTACTATGTTCACAGTATTGGCAAAAATGGTAAAACTAATTTTTTATTTAAGTTTGTATAGTTTATAATTTTCACAAACAACGGCAACTAAGCCATTATTCCCAAATAAGTTGGGGTCGACTAGAGATGGAACTCAAAACTAAATGACAAAGTCATTTATATAATTTTCACAATAATATAAAATTACAATATATTTTACTAATTTTCTCCCCTATCATATTACATTTAAATACCAACACTTAATAGTTTTTATAATTATTTACGGATATCTCCTAAGTTTTCTTATATTGTTTTATATTCAAGTTCATATATTTGAATTTATTAACTGATCCTAAATTTAAACCTTTTAAATAAATCCAATTAAAAATAATTACTAATTGATCTAATAAATCATTAAAAATGACAATTCAATGTTTGTACCATAGTCCTACTGACAAAATAGTAAAACTATTTTTTCATTCAAGTCCATATGATTTAAAATTTTCACAATTATATACAAAATTATCTTTAATTCTCTTATATTTTTCCACATTTATTTCTAAAAAATTTAATACAAATAAATATACACATAATTCTTTCTTTTTAAAGTTGGTATTTTATTACAAATAAATATATATACAATTCTTTCTTTTTAAAATTGGTATATCATTATAAACATAATATTTATACTTTTCAAAATTTGTACATTAAGTGAATTCTTTACCATTAATAAATTTTATTTTTGTGAAGAATGATATTACAATTAATGATAAGCGGTGAATGTAGTATTCTATAATGCTAAAAAATAATTAACATTTCCAATTAGAATGTTTTTGTAAAATAGTTACATTTTAACTATTTATATATGTAATTTAGGTTCATCGATGGAAGAAAAATCATAGCATACTTTGATTAGCAATATTTTTCCATTTGTATTTTATTATCTTTTAGATGTATATGCTAAATATTTCTTGAAGAACTTTTTATTAAATATTAAAATTATTGAGGTACGAAACAATCGATTAAAAGTCATTTTTTGCATAATTAAAACGACAATGTTATTTGTAACATTTCAGGTCTTATTTTCAATTAATATCTATTTTAATGGTTAAATAAATATTTTGTTTATCGCTTTGTCGGTATCATATGCTTATTTTTTGTATGTGCTCGAAGAACTTTGAATGCATAAAAAATATATTGATTCAAAGCATTGCACTTCCATTTTTAGGTATTTTCGTCAATTTTTATGTGATATATGAATTCAAGCTATACATCATTTATCTTTTAGACAAATGTATCAAAAACTTAACGTCAATTTCAAAATCTATATTAATATTTATCTATAAAATTTCATAAAAATATTAATTTCAAAATTAATTAAGAATGTTGTTTTTCATTTATTTGCATGAAAAATATTGAATCCTAAACGATAACAAATTTACATGTAACTCATTTTTATTAACAAAAATGATAGTTTAATTTATATTCAAAAATAAAATTACATAAATCTAATAACAAAATTTACACTTAGAAATATAGTAAATTCGATTTATAACTCTTTTATCCTAACAAATTCACCATATGTTACATATTAAATTATATTCTTTAAAAATATTTATAACATTATTTTTCTACAACATATTCCGTGCAATGCACGGATTACACACTAGTAATGATAATTGATGAACCTTGTCATCTTCCAAATGGACACATCTTAACGCGATCCTTAAATTCGAAAAAAAACCAACTGAGAGGATAACAGTGAAACATTTTAGCTAATTAAATGGGATGGAGATCTAAAATAGAAGCCTTTTCTCATGAAGAGATTTCACCGTCTGTTTGATTATTGAGTGTGAGTTTACATAATTAATATTGAGATTAGTTAAATGCATAGAGTTATCTTGAGAAGAGATCAACAAATTATTTAGTTTGATGAATATCAAACACCAAAACAAATGCCCATGAGGAATGAGACAAAATGTGCATATGGTTTATAATCTTAGTGGATTTTTCAGCAGTCATATAGATGTGCATGTTTTTCAAACCAGAGAACAGCTTATTTTTATCTAATATTTATGTGTATTAATTTCTGGTATACATGCATTTTCTTCTGATGTGTGTAATCACACTATTCTCCAATGACTTCGTCTCAATCATAACTCTTCAAACTCTAATAAGTGATATGGGATGCCCATCTAAATCATCAAATTCAAAAAGTTTGGGTATAATTGCGACATGACATTTCAAACCCAGTAGTCATGAATAATCTGAGAACTAAATTGACACAGGCTCTTGATGAAATGGTACAAAATTTAAAAAATGACTTACACTGCATACACCACAAATGGCAAATCCTTCCAATTTCTGTAGTAAACTATACTGCAAGTCTGAACTAAGTTTTCTTGCCTTATCTAGTGATTCCTTCCCAACAGTATCTGAATTTGTATATCCTTTCACGAGCACTGGATGATCGCAAGCCTGTCTAAGCCTTAAGAGCATTAACAGTATACTAGCATAGTTTTGGCTTACAGTTCCAGCAGCTGCATATTTCTGCAAAAATAAATCAATCAAAATGTTAAAATGTTACATGAGAAGTAAAACCAAAATATTCTCATCGATAAGAAAATAAATCAATTTTGCAAAACTAGTATCTAAGGCTACAAAAGTATGAAGAGATGGACAATATGAATTTAACATTAGGTTCAAGGTTCAGATGCTGGATTTAAAAGTAGAAAAATTACCACCCAAACTTACGAAAAGATGGACGATACAAACTTAACATTAGGTTCAAGGTTCAGATGCTGGATTTAAAAAAATACGAAAATTATTACCCAAACTGTTAATGTGGCTATTTTATAGGCCCAGCAACTTCAACTTCAAAATAAAGGAATACACAGAATATATGAATAGAATAAATTCGATGAGACTTCCATGATGCTCGTAGATGTTTATAAAATAAAACTTCTTGGTCACTTCAGTTAGCATCCTTGTCATATTTTGAGGAATGGTTTTCCTGTTTGTCTTTTTATCTTTCTGACAAATTCATGATTTTTATTAAATAAAGACATCATAGACAGTGACAGTATGTGCATTTTTAATAATTAAGAATATTCCAAATAACATGTTTAGGTAGAATATAAAGCTTCCAAGACACCATAGATGCTACAGCCAATTACAACTGCAGTTTCATTACTTGGGAAGATGACAGGTCAAAACCCAAACCTACGATGAACTAATATATATAATTCTTCATACTTATTTGTAACTTTGTACACGTTGACATATTCTTTGAAGCAATAAAATAAGTATTTTTTTATAATGGGAAATAACAGATAAACACGCTTTTTATTTAAAAATATGGTACTACAGTCAATACAAGAAAATGCATACTGCAGCGAATTGAATCTAAAAATAATTCAATTAATTCTTGTTCATAAGCATTCTGGAAGTTAGTGAAGACGAACAAGCAGAAACAAAAATTTCCCCAGGAAAAAAGCTCATATATTTTTTCTTTGTGTTCACTAACCCATTGCAGAAGATATCAAAAGACCCACCTTCCGGAAAACCAAATATGTAGGAAATTTGAACCAAAGAAAAATGGAGGA
This sequence comes from Allium cepa, assembly GCA_030765085.1. Classification (NCBI taxonomy): domain Eukaryota; kingdom Viridiplantae; phylum Streptophyta; class Magnoliopsida; order Asparagales; family Amaryllidaceae; genus Allium; species Allium cepa. Next base: position 393,344,342 of record CM060938.1, on the reverse strand, counting down.
AAAATGAAATAATGATTTACTTAATGTGATGTTAAAAACAAAACAAGTCCATTATTTAGTTTAGTGTAAAATAAAGGTGTATGCATGTCATGCATCAGATTATGTGTGCCGTGTGGTTAATAAAATAAATCAACATCATTTTGTGAGTAATTCTCTAAACGTCATGGTTTCCATTATCTTCAAGAAAATTCTGCTGCAAAGCAACTGACACGTCTATTCATATACAAGAAAACTAAGGAAGGCATGAAATTTGCAAAAGGAATATACGATGTTCGTTCGCAAAATATGCCAACATATTACAGATCAAATCATATGAAATCGGTACCTTGAACTGTTGACGAGAATCCAGTTCCAGTCTCAGATAGAATGATCTCTCTTCTGGAGAAAATTCTGCTTTTTTTAGGATGACAGATTTTGAAGGCAAGTTGATGATTGGCTCACCATTGATTTTTGTGTCTAAAGTAAACAAATGCACCAAGGTTTCAACCAGATACAGTAAGAATACAAAGATGAAGGAATAAAAACAATCTCGTATAGGGTATGCGGAAAGCAATTAGGGGATATGAAAAAAAAATGCATAACTATATTTTTGTCTAATAAATTTTTCTTTCTTCCTATGATCAAACATTTCTGCTAAACAGAGAGTTCCAACATCTTTCTTTTTCAAAAATACGATGAAAGATTATGATAAAAAGCAAAAATAGTATTGCAAGAACGATAGAGCGGGAACAACTTCCACAACACAAAAATAATCATGTGATTAAATTCCATGGTTCAAACAAATTTTATGACACTTCAATGAATGAAAAAGACACCTAATGTATGCCTCTGATGTCAAAGTCAAATAGTTTCATGCCCCAAGAATAAGGTCATCCATGTTAATTACACATATAGGAGTTGTAATTATATTTTAAAACGTTCAATAGATATCAAATAAAATAAATTATTGCAGTAAATTTGCCCAAAAAAAAGCACATACATTTCAATACCAACCTTTTGTGCGACGCAAAAGCATGGTTCTGAGAACCGCATGAAGTTTCTTATATCCACTGCTAGAACTTTTTGAAATAGGATACTTTATCATGCTACAAAAGGAGCTATAGACACAATAAGGATCATACTTCAAGAACCTAAAATAACTATATAGATCATCAATTGAATTTTGTATAGGTGTTCCCGATAAACACCATCTTTTTTTAGCTCTAAGTCCACTACAAGCTCTAGCAACTTGAGTTTTATGATTTTTAATGGTCTGTGCTTCATCTAGTATGACTCTAAACCATCTAACTCTAGAAAGAGGGCCACCAATATCATTATCCAACTGAACATCATTTTTCTTTTTTCTCTTTCCTTTATGACCATTGCTTTCCCCTTTTCTCTTTTTACTGGTGAAGTCTGGGTGCAATTCGTAATCCAAGTTCTTCTGTTCTCTGTCATCATCATTATCATCAAAATTTTGTCTAGGAACTTCATTTGTAACAATGGCATAAGTCGTGATGATTACGTCATATTTTGCCAGCTCGTGAGGATCTTTAGTTCTTGTGCCACCATGATATACTAAAACAGACAGTTTAGCATCTTCTGAAACTTTTTCATCTAATTCGCGAGCCCACTGCCTTAAGATGCTAGCTGGGCAAACAACCAAAGTACCTGCTGAGGGTTTTGAACTCCCAGAGGCTCGCATTGATGTGCTTGGAATTTGTTCCCTTTTATTATTAGCTTTGAATGGTCTTCTATCCAGATCAGAGGTTAAAGCATCCCCATCTTTGTCTAAATTAAAAGCAGGTTTTATTTGGAGCAAGTCATTAGTCAAGAGTTTGGTCTGTTTGTTCCTCTGCTCTTGTATGGTAGTCAAAGCACCCGCTGCAGGATCTGAATTCCCAGAGGCTTGCATTGATGTGCTTGAAATTTCTTCCATATTATTAGTTTCGAAAGGTTTTTTATCCCGATCAGTGATTATAACATCCCCATTATCGCTTAAACTTAAAACTTCAGGTTTTACCAATGGCAAGTCATTAAATGTGTATCTGGTCAGTTGATTTCTCTGCTCTTGCATAAGAGCTGGGCAAACAGCCAATGTGCTACAAATTTCTTCCTTTTTACTATTAGTTTCAAATGGTTTTTTATCCAGACCACTGATCATATCATCCCCATCATCGTCTAAATTTAAAGCTTCGTGTTTTACCTGTGGGAAGTCATTAGACGTAAATTTGGCCTGTTGATCCCTCTGCTTTTGTATGAGAGCAATCGTTGATAAAGTTTTACCAAGACCCTGTAAAATAGGAATTTATTATTTAGATAGAAATTAAATGAATTGGATGTTAATGAAATCCACAGACTACAGCGATACTGCATAGAAAGACAGATCAACCTGATCATCTGCGAGAATACCTCCAGCACAATGAACGCTCTTCTCTTTATGAACCATCCATGCCAATGCTATTTTCTGAGTAGCAGTAAAAAGTATGGTAAAATGTATAATCATCAACAACAAAGTTAAACAAGCAAATCACCTGATGCTTCATAAGAGAAACAGATAAAACTCCACTAGGTAGATCCTCCTCTATGTTTGGTTGATTGAGATTCTGTACAAGATATAAGAAAATGATGATTAAACTAAATCAGCCATTTACTTTATAAACTTTAATGGCATTTGGAAAAGGATTAGGTGAAAAACAATGGAATTAAATGAGAAGCAAAATTCGGTTTCATCCAAATTCAGAACAAATATAATTAGAGGTATTACGGTTGCGGTAACCGTCGTCGTTACCTCCAGCCGTAACTGCAACCGTTATTGAAGGTATAAAATTTTCCTAACCATTATTGTACCCTTTTATGATGGTTAATCGTCACATTTCTAAATTTAAAACTTTTTATACATATATTATCAGTTGTGTAAAATATCATTGATAAATATTTATGGTTCAATCTTTTTCCACAAACTAGTTTATAGAATAAACCATGCATGCACATGTTACTAATGCTTGAAAATTACATAATATTAATGTAAAAAATTATTTCTCTAACTTATATTTCTAAATTGCATACTTTTTGTAAAATAAAATATAAAATTCATGCATGGTTGGTATGTTCTACCTTGGTTAGCAAAATCTAGAACCATTACCGTAACGATTACCGTAGTAGATGGTAACCGTATGAAAAGTTGAGTATGATTGAGCGATTGATGTTTCAACCGTAACAGCCCTAAATATAACCTAAAAATATAAAATAAACGTAATAGATAAGATCACCTGCAATGCCTCTTGATATATTGCTGTCTCGTCAAGCTCACTGAATCTTTGCTCAGCCAAACTAACATAGCCCCCAACATCATAAGAACTGACAGTGTTTGGATTATGAACATGTTTTCCGTTCATCATAGATGGAGGCAGCACTCTTTGTTTACCAAAATTTATATTATCTGGCATAAGAACGTAAAATTTAAAATGATAAAAATATTATAATCGTCACGGTCTAACAAACTTCTCATATGCAAATATAAATTGTTATGATATGAATGATAAGTGGCCAGCAAATACATGCTAGATTTTATTTCTCCCTTTAACTAATCACACTGACATACCATTCATATTTGCGGATGAAACGGTTTGGTGATTGCTGCTTTCATATTTGTAGGGCACATTCATTTGTCCTACATGATGAAAAATATGAACAGAAAATTTACATTACACAGAATTTCATCACTGTTAAGGTAACTGATGAATAAACAGTAATCGCTTTTGTAGTAATAACCTGACTCAGTCAACTTACCTGCTTTCTGAAGGTAAGGTGGAAGCATCCTCCTTTGAGTATGTTGGGGAATATTGATACCATTCTTATTTCTGTGATCATCAATAATATGAAGGTCTTCATCGTAACTGAAGTTATGCTTTTCCTGTTGAGTGTATTGGGGAATTTCGATATCATTCTTACGTCTTGAGCTATTCAAAGAAGTTTTAGACTGAAAGGATGGTGGAAGGGTTCTTTTTTGTGTAAAGGCAGCATTCGACCCATCAGTAGTCCAAGATGTTATTTCTTCATCTACATTTACCCGTGGAGAATAGAAAATGTTACTTCTATCAATTATTGGCATGTTAGAACTAGATGACCCGTTCCATGGTGGGTTGTTTGGCAAGTCCCGTCCGATCAAAACATCATCATCACTTTCTGATGAATCAATTTCTATGATGTCCATATCCGAGGAACTGGAAAATTTTGAAGCTGTATTTGGATTAATGCTAGAAATAGAGTGACTGCTTTTTGTCGCAGGCTGTAATCAAGGATGGTGCAGTTATTATGAAATGTATCACTATCTAAACAACGTAGCTAAACTAGAACATTTAAACTCCGAACGATATTTAAATCACTTACTGAGAAATATTTTGGCAAACTCAATATCGCCTTCCAAATCGATTCTCTTATAGATTTGCTTCTTTCCTGATCATCCACATGGGAAATTTCACAATATACACTTGATGTAGCATCGGCAATAACCAAAATCGTAGTTAAGGTCCATACCCACAACCAGAAAAAACCACAACACTCTGACAAGTTGGTAAGGAGAAGTTGAGCTAAATCACTAGTCAACTACAATGTTGATACTATAGGTAGGCCACAAATATTAAAACCTTTATTGATGAATGAAGAATAAGATTTATTGTATAATTTGAAGTGGAGTCACTAAGGTTTTATTTGTTTTGCATTAATAAGGTGCTTAAAACGATCCGTTACTTAAACGGGGTTATGTTTATTGGAGTTGTCATTGCTTATTACATTATAGAAACAACAAATAAGCATATAATTCAAATAGTAAACACAATTACAAGTAATTATCATTCAGACACAAGACTTCCTATTGCAGCTTTAATCTTGGCTTCAAATTAGAAGGCATTTTGTTTTCCTATGCACTTCACATTGTGATTCCTACCTTGTGTTAAATTGTGTTTGCAAGTAATTCTAATGCATGCACATCAGTCACGGTGGTGGCTACTGGTAGATTTGGTTTTCATCATCCATACAAATGTGTGCTTGGAATGTGTGAAGTGCACATCATCATTTCTCCATATAATTTTCTATAATCTACAATTATAGATGTATGTTTTATGGTTTAACCATTGTTTTCAAACGCGAAAGCGTGTGCAAGAAGTTTTGGTTCTCATGAGACGAGGCGTAAGCCTTTGAGGCATTGAAGCACAAGTTTTTCGGGTAAAAAAAATAAACGCATCACATATAAAGAAATTATACAAAGAATCATAGAATAATGCTAAATCAAATATTAAATATGATACATAAAGCATTCAAAATATAAAGCGTTTTTTAAAACACTGATCTATACAAGTAAAAAACAAATTAAAACAGTGCAGTTTATTTTATTTTATTTTTAATATACAGCTGCAGTAAAAAACAAATTAAAACAGTACAGAGCAATAGCAGTTTTTTTTTTAAGTTTACAGAATAAAGAATGCAGGGTATTATAGCAACATATTATATATAGTTAATATGTAATTAATTTAGTAACACAGCAAGGTTTTTTAATATAACCTGCAGCAAAACATAATGGGCAAACTGCAGGCAGAGGAGAGAAAAATGCACAAGCGCGTTTTTTTTTTCTTTTCTTTTCCTTCTTCTCCTCTACTTATGATTATCTTCTCTCTTTTTTTCTTTGAAAAAAACCCAATCAGGTCCTGATCGACAATCGATCAGGGATTCCACTTGGAATCGATTGGGAAAACCTAATCAATTCCATGTCGATGGGATCCCTAATCGATTTCCAGAATCGATCAGGGTTCTTGATCAATTTCGAGGATCATGATTCAATTTAAAATAAGGAAAAATTACCTGCTCTACCTTGCGTTTTTCCTCCTGCTGCTTCTTCTTCTTCTTTCTTTTCTTTTTATTTATTTATTCATTTTATTTTATTTTTTGAATGAGCAATGAGTTAGCTTCAGTGAACAGGTAAAAACTGATTAGGGTTTACCTGAATAACACGAGCCTCGACTTCCTGAGGCGTAAAAAACCCGCACCTCATGCGCCTCATGATGAGAGGTAAATTTCTTCTGAGCAAAACGTTTTTTGAAATTCGCTTTGAGGCCTTTTGGCCACCGCCTCGTCTTGTGGCACGCTTCACGTGCATTTTTTAAAACAATGGGTTTAACAAATGTTAGATGTTTCTACATCTAATATCACCCTCTTCATTGACAGACATGCTACATTAGAGCATGCATCACTTCCGGTAAATTAGAAGGGAACAGAGTGCTATCAGTAATTGTAGGTATTATTTGTTTCAATGTAGTCAGTTCAAAAAAGACAATCAAGGCACGAGACTTGTGCCTTAAGCAGTTTTGCACATTGCACCTACACATTTTCTTTCTTTTTTCCTTATTGTTGTTGTTGTTGTTTGCAAGAAAGTAATTGCTAATTTGGTATGCATATTTGTCAATTTATCATGTTTAACAAATTTTAAGTGTTTTTTCGCTAATTTTGCATAATAACTTCTCCAAGTATTTTGAAACATCAAATATGAGATTATACTACAATAAACTAATAACATTCTAAATCGTTAATTGGTAACATTTGGAATCATTACAAAGCCTATAATTTTATTACAGTAGATTAGTGACATTATAAAAGAAAACAAAAATTATATTAAAAAAATTCAAAAAATGATTCAATCATTCAATATCAGTTTTTTATAGAGGCTTTTTTTAAAAAAAAAAAACAATTCAGTGAGAAGGAGAAGCGGATTTTCCATAATTGTGATATAATTTAGCCAAAGGAAACGGATTCTAGAAGAAAACGGGAAAATAGAAGAGAAAAAATATATAACAAAGTGTTATCATGATCAAATTATTCTTAAGATGCAAAAAGTGTACCTTCTCCCATTTTGGCTTTAAAAACAACACGCTTTTGTGCACTTGTGTTAGCATTTCGCCTCTAGAGGTAGAAAAGCGCAAAGACTATGCCCTGAACTTTTTTGAGCCTAAGCAGCACCCTGACTACATTTATTTGTTCTGGTATCATGACCAAAACAATTTGATGGAAATAACATGTAAAATTTGGACCTTAACAACATGTGTGCGAGTGCGCGCTCGGTTGTATCGCATGCTTAAAAAACCCACACAGTGGCCAGTGTAATGTGACATTTGTTACTTAACTAAGAGGTTGGTGATATATTAACATATGTTGTTCTGGGAAGGGCAGAGCATTGATTCTTAAGGCTGCCTTTAGAGCCCAAACAAAGCTTAGACAGAAGCTTGGAGAAACCCCGTCAATGTCATCCATATAATAGGTATCAAAGACCATTGTATGGACTAATTATTAAGAATAGTTACGAATTGTCTCGGTTGGTATCCAGAAACATAGAACACTGCAGACTTAAGTTCTATACTACTAAGGATTTCAGTTCTACTTATTTCACTTAAAAAAAGGAAATTATACCATTTTAACCTAACACAGTAATATACAGCGAAAAAGTGTATTCCACTTGAAACTCGGAGCAGTACAACAATCAAACCTAACCAAAATTCTCGTAGCAAACAACTAAAAATAAATTTCCAACCCACCGAAAACCAAATCATATCTAGACCAAAGATCAACCAGATAACAAAAATAATAAACAGTAAACTTAGAGATTTTGGAAGGACATACCTCGATATTGGAGGGAATCATAAAACTGGAGTTAGGGTTTTCTAAGAACGATGGGAGTGGAGAGAGTGAAGAACGTCAAAACCGAAGAGGAGCGATCTTATATATGATCGACTAGGGATTTGATTGTTATTTGGATTTTGGAATGTAATTAAAAACTTTGGATTGAATTCCATTGTTCATTCAAAAATTAAAATTTGACTTTATATTTTGGGTTGTTTTTCCGCTATTTAGCAGACCGGAAACCCGATAACTCAATTTTTTCGACAACTGTTGTTTTAACTCAAAGTTTTGTAAAAACTGTTTCTTTCTAGCAATAGCTACCAAACAACCATAGAAAGGAGCAAGGTCGCGTGCCAGTATCCCTGCAATTCATAGTTTCTTGCGAAAACAAACTGGGCATTTAAACGGAGCATTTGAAGAGGGAATTTGAAGGGTGGAGTATTCGAGTCGAGAAATTGATTGAAAGATGAATACATTTGTGTGCTGTAAACAAAAAATCTGAACAAAGTATTTGAAATATATTTTAAAATAAAATTAATTTATATTTAATCAATTAACTATTCGTTCTTTTAATAAATAATATGCATCAACAATTTACAAAAATAAATAATTAATTAAATTTTAAAATTTTAAATTGTTTGGATTCAGTTCAAACCAACTCTATAGTATAGAGCATTTTGATACGATCGCAACGTAAAAAACTGTATCTCAAACGGATCTCGTTTGCAGAAGTTATTAATTTTAGAAAATTATAAGAGTTTATATTTAATAAGTCAACGTGTATGAACAAGGTAACACACCATTCCTATGCGGTATCACTTTTGACGGAAGTGTTGGACTGGTCCGAAATGTAAACTGCAAGTTTGACTTTGTTTAGTTACACAGCATCATAAACGTCGTAGCTAATGGTCAAATTGGGCAAATGCTGCATTTTGAAATTTGAAAAATGCAAACCTTCAATTCTTGAGGACACTCCACGTGAATTCACGAATTGGCTTTGCACATGACCTGTTTAAAATGCACACACAAAAATTAGATGTAATGTTAAAAGCCAGGACTTTCCATGCAATTAATTTGTTAAGATAAAGAGGCATTACATTAGAAGGGCCTTAAACATATTATAAACAATAAGTTTGCAATACCCGGTATTAAAAGTTTAAGTTTTAAGGACAATGATAGCAAAATTACATCGCTGCCCTCTCTTACTAAACAACGCAGTCGTTCTAAAACTGCTTCATTTTCTTTTTCTCAAAAAGCAATATAAAACTCTTCGTTCCAATTCATTCAAACCCACATACTTCTTCTTCCTTCAAAGCAAACCTACAGAATTTCAGAAGCATTTAACCATGTCACTATCGTTTGAAAAAGGTAAAAATCCTAACTTATAATGATCCGGTCATTTGAAATTGAAATATTTAATTGATTTTAAATATTGAAATGTTAATTTTATAAGTTAAATAACTTATATTTCAAATATAGCGATTTATTTCACAATAAATTTAATATTTGGAATTGTTTAAATAATTGAATCTTAAATTTAATGTGAATGAAAACGATTTCGAAAGTTGATTTAAATTCTATTTGAATAAGAAGGAAGATAGTAATTTGTTAAATTTGAATTAAAAGTGATTAAACTGATTTTGCAAATAACTCGTTTTAATTAACGTGAGGCACTGTCTCGGATTTCGACGAAACCAGTTTCATTAGATCCGTAATAGTGAATTATTATATGCCGTTGAATTTCGTGGCGATTGAACGTATCGTTTGGTTATGCGAGTTTGAAAAGCGTAGATGTGACGCCCCACCTCTATACCCACACTAGCCAAGAACACTACGGTGTAGTGCTGTCAACTAGCATGGAGAATAAGGCTGTTGAGGAGCGACCATCCATGTAATTGCTTATCACACGGTGGCTATAAATAATCTTCGGAAACAAACATAGAAATAATCATAACACAAATCAGTCACAGACATCCATATCACAAGGGCGGAAGAAGATATGAATATATATCTAACACATGAAAGTGTACATCAAAGTAGTGGTCAGTAAGATTCACAATAATACAAAAGAATAGCAACACGTGCTATACAAAAGAATACAACTATGAGTCTATATCTCAAGTGTATACCACAAAAAACTGCTAATCTAAACAGTTAGCCAAAAGTCAGAGTGATGAATCCCTGGGAAGAAGTCAAGCAGAAGCACCTGTAACATCTCGGTCTGACCCGAGTATTATTTAAGAAAATAATAAACGGATCAGTCTAGCTATAAATATCAGATGACATGATATAACATAAAAGATATAGCATAAACATAAAATATCCGTAATGACATACCACTATAAGTATGTAAATAATGATCAACAGAAGACCAGTCAATAAGAGATAATCAATATCACAAGAATCTTCTCAAAGATTCGGAAAGGGCATCATACCTGTAACGACCCTGAATTTTGAACTATTTAATTTGAAAATATTTAATTAATTTTAAATATTTGAATGATGGTATGGATTGAATTTTCAATATAACCTTGAATTTGACGATTAAATTATAGAATTTAATCTATTGAAAGTAAATAAAAAATTGAATCTTCAATTTTAAGCTAATTAAAAATATTTCAAGGGCTTGTAAATTCATATTGATAATATTGAAGATAATAGAAGCTTCAGAATTGAATTTGAAAGTGAATTGTTCAGTTTTGAAATTTATATCGTTCGAATCGAATTTAAAATAGCCGTCCGAGGCACAGTCTCGGAATTCGACGAAACCAGTTCCATTGGGTCCGTAATATTGAATTATTCTCGGATCTCAAATCTCGTATTTTTCGGAGTTAATATGTGAGCACACGACACATAAACGCGTCGAAATTTTCAACGATTTAAATTTAAATTTCAGTCAAACTCAACACGTTCTTCCCCAACATCACGCCTAAAATCATGGCTAAAACGTGCAAACACGTTCATTCTGCTTAATCACGATCTCCTGTCTTCCCCCTCTCTTTTTAAATCATCACGCAAGTCTTCATATCAATTGCAGAGGAAAACGAAAAAATAGAAATAAAAATGGCAACCGAGTTTCTCTGTATAAAACCAATTCACCGAAACCCTCTTTTTCATTTTATTCTCAGATCGGGGAAAAATAAAACAAGGAAAAAAGGGGGGGGCCGCGCGCTCGAACGAGATGGGGGTGCGCGCGCGTATGGGGTGGAGCGGCACGGCGGCGTGGGGGAGCTCGAAGGCGATGGTTGGGCGGCGCGCGACTTTGAGGCGATGGCGATGCGTCGCGATTTGGTACTCAAACAAGGGGCGCGTGCATAGAAGGAGGAGGAGGAGAGCTCGCGCGATTCAGCGGAGGGCCGCGACCTTGCAGTTGCCGATCGATGGGTCGCGCTCGCATAGGGTTGAGGTGACGTCGTGGGTTCTCGAGCATCGGAGGAGGCGACTGGATGGGGTTTTAAGCATTCGTTGGCATCGATGTCGTGTTGGTGGCCGTGATACTCGACTATGTATGAGTAGTAAGGTAATTGCTGTTTTCCAATATATGATGATGGATTTTTATAATTTGTAAATGAATGGAGAAAAAAAAAAGATTTATCATCAGTGAAAATGGAATTACTAGGTTAAAATAAAATTTATTTCATTGAATTAAAATTTTAAAGCATTAGTTCGAAAACGAAGATTTGTTCAAACAAAATTATTAGATAAATTGAAAGTGTTAAGTAATTTCCATTGAAAAGAAATTGATTTTTCGATTGTCTCGAATATTAATATATTATAAAGGTAGTTTTATTTAATGAAACTTAATTGAATTTTTACAAGAGGTTATTTTATTTAATTTAGTTTTGAAAGTTAAATTTTTAGTTAAATATTTTATTAAAGAAAAAAAATCAGTTGATTTATTTATTTGATGGTAATAAATTGTTTGATAAGTTAAAATATTAATAACCCATATATGCCTATTTCCTTTTACTAGTGAAATTTTGAAATAATGAACTATTGGAAAAAATTAATTTTTTCTTAGCCACTTAAAGAAGTTATTTTAAAATTTTAGTTAAAATTGAATTAATAGTTCATTAAATTATTAAAGGAAGTTTGGTTCTAAATTTAATAATTAGTTAAAATAAATTTGTTAAAGAAAATTTTATTAAAGAAAAATTAGTTGATTTGAATTTATAAAAAGGAAATTTAGTTCAATTGAAAATTTCTAGTTAAATTTTTTTTTAAAAGTAAAATAATTAGTTAAAATAAAATCTTGGTTAAGTAAATTTAATTTAAAAGGAAATTTAAATTTTAGTTAAATAAATTTATTTAAAGAAGAAACTGGTTTAAACGAAACTATGAGTTAATTTAACTATTAAAATGAAATCACCAATGAATTAAAATTATCAAATGAAAATTTATTATTCGATTATTTCGAATATTAATAAATTGTGTATAATATTTATACAAGGTATAAATCAAGAAATCGAGTCAAGATGGGAAAATGGATTGCTAATAAAAGCAAAGGTGAGAACTTCTCACTCAGAATTCTGTTGTTTATTTAAATTTTAAATAGTTAAATTTAAAATTGATTGACTGTGTTGATTGAATGATTGAATGATGATTGTTATATATATATATATATATATATATATATATTGGATGTGAATAGACCCTATACGCCGTTAGTAAGCGGAGGTTATTTATTACACACATATACCGCGATATTCCACCTTGAAGTGGAATTGGTATTATATTATGTATATAGCAATATATATATATTGGCATACGTATATATTGCAGTTGATTGATTTCCCGCATTTTCTTTTAGCGGATGAGACCCTATGCGCCGTTAGTAAGCGGATAATATTTATAAAATCCCATATACCGCGATATTCCGTCTTGAAACGGAATTGGTATTGTGCTAATGTCTGTGGATGCAGGGAAACAGGTTGGAGGGATCCAACTGGATTCCTCACAAATATTTATTTGATTTCATATATTGTGATATTTGATTGTTTATCGTGGATGATATATGATGTTTGAAAGTCGTGATTGACTATTTGATGTGTTGCATCATCGGATCCAATTTTTGAAGTTTAAAAATAACGATTTTGATTTTAAAGGATTTCTAAAGTGATTTTTGAAAGTATACGTTTATAAAATATTTTTTGGAATTTGATTCATCTTAAATAAATAAACGATATAATTTTTAAATGTTATAAAATTATGATTTTTGAGAAATATAGTTAAAAGTTGATTTTTGAAAATATGGGATTTGTGATTTTATAAAATAGTTTAAACTGGGATTTTTGAATTTATTATAAAAAGTTTAAAAATTGGATTTATAAAATTGGATTATTTTTATAAATCAAATGATGAGATTATAAAGGGGTTTAAAGACATTTTAAAAATAGTAATATAAATTGTTTTATATTAAAAGATTTATAAATTGATATTTATAAATTAAAAATATTAGAAGTGTAAAACGAGCTTTTCTAAGTGTTAGAAAGAATTGTGAATGAATTTCATAAATGAATGAAATTTATAGAATTATAACGGTGAAGTTATAAATGAAATTTTATAAGCAGTAGGTTTATAAAATTTATAAAGTTATGGAAAAGGATAGATTTTGGATAAATAAATGAATCTTATAAGTGATAAGATTTATAAAATTGGGAAGTTTAAAGAAATAATTTTGTAAACAAATAAATTATAAGTGTTTGACTTATAATATGAATTTTAGTATATCATTGTGATATGAATTGATATAGGTTAATAAAGGAATTTATAAAAGGAGTTGATATAAAATAAATAGAATAGAATTTATAAACGTTGTTTTATAAATTCGAAACGATTTACTTTGATAAGTAAATAGTTGTAATTTGTTAATGGAGTTACATTCATGTTTTAGACAGTGAATAATTCTTTAAAATAAAATGAATCGAAGTGATGAAATTTATTAACAAGGTATATTCACGTTTTTGAATGGTGAATAATAAGTTAAAGAAATTATTTAGAATGTGATGTTTTAAATAGAATTAAAACGATCTAACGATGTTTTAAAATATGTTGAGATTCGAAACCATATATTTCAACATTTATTGTTGAAATAGATGTTTTCGAGAAATAGAAGGAAATAATAGATTATAACACCGTTGTTATAATAGATGATTTCCGAAAGGAAATGTTTTATATAGTATTGGGATTTATATATCTATTTTAATTTCGAATCCCTATACTAGTGATTTTGGGTTGTCGTAACGATGTTTTACGCAACATTCGTTTTGGCCCAAATAAATATGTTTAAGAGAATGATTTCCTTAAAGAATGAAATATATACTTAACTTCGATTAGAGTATATTAAAGCGTAGAAAATAAAAAGACTTGTGAATTACTTATTTAATAAGTATGGAAATGTTTTCCAATATAAAGTGAATATGTTGAGAATTTATCTTTTTGAAGATAAATTGAAAATGAATATTTGAAATCATATATTCATAAATATTTTGGAAATATAAATTCAATATGTAATTTATAAATGAAATTGGGAAATGGGTTTAAAAATAAATATTGATTTATTTTTGAAGTATGGAAAGTTTATATCTTCTAAAGATATTTTTGGGAAATAAATAATTTGGAAAATTATTTGGATTCTGGTGATGTTGTGCATATCTATTGATAGTTAAATAATCGACTATCGATATTTACCTTTGAATAGGTATTTGTTGTGAATTTGTTTGAAATTGAATGCCACACTTATTTTTTTAAAATAAGCGCTCACTATTCGGGTTAACCGGGAAAGGACCTTGGGTCGTATAACCCATTCCGAATATGTGATACGTCGTTATGAATTGCATTCGAAGACCGGTGTTGAAGACCGGATATTTTCGAAAGCGAAAGGGTTTCTTGTTGATTGTCTCTGCACTGGCTGATCCCCGGTATAGAGATCTCCATAAGTGATGGGAAATCCGAACGTGATTAGAGATTATTCGGATTGCAAGGACTTCTTTGTAAGTGCCTTCGGTTCTGTTCGAGCCCGGAACAGACTTGTATGGATAGTATGCCTGACATTACAAGTTGAGATATAAAGCTGATTTCTTTCAAATATATTTCTGTTGGTGGCGGAGAATTTATTCTCTTAGCTTAACACCCTTCTCTGAGACGTACGAGCTCAGAGGTTATATAGTTGAAGTTATCAGCAATATATTCCCAATTTGGTAATGTGACATACTGAGTGTTGCTGTGAAATGATCATTGTGTTGATTATTTGTGATAGGATCATTTGTTTGATCGTCTATCCTGGTGATCATTTCTATGATCATTTGTTGACCCAAAGCATGGCTTTTGTATAAAGTATGTTTTTGTGGACGTGACTTCGTCGAGCCTCACGTCCCGGAATGGTCAAAACAGGAAAGATGCGGTAAGGTTATGAGGGGTAGCTCCCTTTAGGGTATGTGCATTTCCTTCTGGAAAGGGTGGTATCATGGTATGAAGCCCAGATACTTACTCATGTTGATACACTATATTTATTACTGTATGGTGTTGTTGGTGACGAGCGCTCGGTTAAAGGTCCAATAGGACCGGGGGATGCCATATTCGTGTAGTAGTTACCTAGTGATAAAGGTAACCCGGCCTTGTGTTGGCAGAGAGCTGGTTAAGTTCTCGGGACGTCCATCCAGAGGCGTTTCCATGTGGCAATGGGAAGTTCCTTGGCCTGACCATTTGTTGGAAATCCAAAGAAACAATACGAAACTTGTACGGTTTTAG
Organism: Allium cepa; assembly: GCA_030765085.1. NCBI lineage: Eukaryota > Viridiplantae > Streptophyta > Magnoliopsida > Asparagales > Amaryllidaceae > Allium > Allium cepa. The sequence continues at coordinate 393,328,946 of CM060938.1, read as the reverse complement.
TTGTATAACCTGCTATGGAATGTGGCGGTAACCTGCTATTGAACATAGTAGCTGTAGTAGGCATAAGTGCGGAATGTCTATGCTGGCTAAGATTTATATCTTTATTTTCGAAATGATTTTCCTCTACACTATGCACTAATAATAATATCAAATGTTATTTTAAATGCGTATCAAGCATCTTTGACTATCATAAGGAGAAATCTCCTCCGATTCTGCGTTTGCATGTGTGTGTGTGCGGGAGGCCTTATGGTAGTCTCATTTTTAAAAGCATTGCGAATTGAAATAAAAATATTCCTCTATTTGATTTTAAAGATAAATAAACTGTTTTGAGTTTTCGCACCAGTCACATGGCTGACTCGGAGTTTATTGTTTTCCTTCCTAAACTCTGGGTGCCCACCAATTTCCACACGGGCAGTCAAGAGTTAAGGTTTATCAGGATATTCTGGATATTCAGGAGTTGCAGGAGGCAAGCTGGATGGCATGGCGTATTACTAGTATATAGTATTTCTTTTCCGCTGTTCTAAAATTGTTTGTGTTGTACACTCTGATGATTTGATGTAATGTAATATAATGTGATGTAATAACTGATATAGTTCTTTGTTAAAGATTATTCATTTATCTATTATATGTTGTTCCGCTGCGAATTGTGAGATTCTGATGTTGTTTTCTTTCTGTACCATTCTATTTTAAAATTTTCTATTTTTCCCTCTATTTTCTATCTTCTTTCTCTCTTCTTCTTTTTCTTTTCTTCTTTCTAAAACCCTAATGGTTCGGTTTTTCGGCAACGAAAAATCGCTTCCGTTACAATACCCCAAACTTGTACTCATGACAAGTCAATGGCATAAATTCTAGAAATCAATGCAAGAAGTCCAGAAATCATAGAAAAGAGAAAGAGGCCTATCACATGACGGTCCGAAGACCAAGGGGAGCTACCCCACATGTGTGAATGGAATCACACAGATTAAGGTCCAGACTAACCAAAAAGCAAAAAGTTATGTGTGAGTGGAATCACACAAGTGGTGTCTAGTCTAACCTCGCAACAAGAGACATCGCATAGTTGCTAGTCTAAATCATCAGAATGATCGTCATGATCAACGAGAAGTGTCAATTACACTAAGCTAGTAAATATAGAAGTTTAGCTTCATGTCCCATAACCACTTGCTTAACTTAAATATTTACGAACAAACTGTAAATCTTCACTAATAAAATTGTCACAAGAGGTTCAATCGAACAAGTCCAAGAATTAACCGACGAAGTGAACGCAAGCGTTTCATACCACTTGTTTTACTAAGTCGTTTAATTAGATTTCTCATCCAAGTGAGGTAAAAGTTTGTATATACTAATAGATTGGAAAACGGTTTAAGAAAAGAGCTTAGTTATTAAAAATAGAGTTGAAATTGTTTGTTAAAAGAATTTTGATATTTACTACTAGTATTGAAACCTTTATATTATAAAGTGGCAAAACACAGAAGCAATTGTAGAAACAATCAGTCACAAAGATCGCATACGGAGATGTGAATAAAATCCAAGGAAATCAGCTCAATGTTTTTCAGATAAGATCCCCTACGGAGGGGGGGTCCAGGGGGGGTGGCAACCCCCCAAGGTGGGGGTGCGGGGGCAACGCCACCGCTTACGGGGTTCGACCTGCCCGGTCAGGTCGCGGGAGTCCAGGGGGCAGCGCCCCCGGCGGGGTGCGGGGCAGCGCCCCGACAAAACGGTACGACCTAAGTGAAGGCAAGAGGCCTACAACCTAAAGCAAAATGAGGTCTAACGACCTAAGGGTTCACGCGACCTAACACAATGGCTGAGCGACCTAACTAAGTGCGCGACCTGGTGGGTAAGGAGGTTGAGCGACCTAAAGTTCTTTGCGACCTAACGAGGTAGAGGGGACACGCGACCTAAGAAAGCACGCGACCTATCGGCAACAAGGATCGAGCGACCTAACGGCAACATGGGTCGAGCGACCTAACTTTGCCGCGACCTATAAATATCACGATCTAAGGCCACAACGACCTAAGAAATAAAGGGGAGCGACCCAAAAGAGGAAGGGTTTAACGACCTAAGCAGTGAAGAGGCCAAGCGACCTAGCGTGGTCAACGACCTAAAAGGGTTCGCGTCCTAAGAAAGTGCGCGACCTAAAGCACACGCGACTTACGACCTAAGGAAAGCAGGCGACCTAACTCCACACACAAGGCCTAACGACCTAAGAGTTAAACGACCTACGACCTATGCCACCAACTCACGAGCGACCTAAGTACTAGGTCGTGAACGACCTAACTCCGAACACACGAAAAGTGGTCAGAACGATCTAGGAGCTATCTCGTACGCGACCTACGACCTAAGACCCACATGACCTAACTCCGAACGACCTAAAAATGGCCAGAACGACCTAAATGCAGAAATTTCGCCAAAACGCCAAAAATCGAAGTTTTTCGCCAATCCAATCCAAACCAAAAGCAAATATTCATGCTAAAGTGATAGGGAATCATTCACAACAACCCAAGATAGTTATAGACAAGAATGTGAGTTAAAAATCTCACCTTTGCACTAAAGTTTATGAAGATGAAGCTTGAAAGCAAGGAGAAGCAATCCAAAGCTTGAATCCAATATATTCTACTTGAATTTGGAGTTGAATGTTGGATTTGCAATTGAATTTGTGCTTGGAGTTTTAATTTCCCATTCTTTTCACCATTAATGCCCAAGCTTGAGTTAGTTAGGAAATTTATGAAGAGTGAGGAGAAGGGGGTTGGAACTTGGGCTTAATAGGCTAAACTAACCCAAAGTCCAAAGCGGGAAAAGTTAGTGAAATTTCGCTAACTCCAAACCCATCGATGTTTATACTTAAAAAATTTGTAAACGGCATTTCGAACTCAATGGAAGTGGTCTCGAGTCCTAATTTGACCGTTTGCAAAAAGTAGCTTTTCGGACCAATATCCGATTAACGACCTAATATTTAAATAAAATATTTAAATATTAAATCGATAAATATGCGGGTTGTTACAGTAGAAATTAATTAAAGTAATTTAAATTGATATAATTTGATTTGAAAAGATATCTCATGTATAAGATGGAATTGGATCACGATATATATTTCATTTTGTTCGGAATAGGGGTATAACATATAGAACATCAGGCGACCCGTTTCGATTGGAGTCCAAAATTTTAAAAAGTGAATAGTGCTTCGAAAATTTGCTATAAAAGGTCATTAACTTTCATTATTTGCAAACGAACTAATTAAACCCTGGCCGCCATTATTGCTTTTCATCTAATGGTCGAGATTACTCTCGATGATTGAAGCCGAATTAGGAAAAAAATTCAACATGAAAGTTGTTGCTCTCATCCTTACAAACCCATCCATATAAGTCGATCGTCGATCGACGAACCACAGCGGCGGCCTGTTTAGTTTGAACGCGGCAGTTTAGGGTTCAATTTTGGCGGCGCAATGGGCATGGGTCGTGTGAACGACGGCGAAGGGAGCGACGGCGGCACGGTGAGGCGCACGCAAACGGCGATAGGCGGCGTTGAGCGGTGCGGCGAACATCGAGGGCAAAAGTCGCGTTTTTCGATTGCCTGAAGATGATTATGTAGGGTGATTAGGGTTTAAACTGAGGTTAATTAACATTAATGGCTTGTAATTTAATTAAAATAATTATATTGTTAATTTGTGAAACTTATAAATGCAATTACTTGTTCATACGAGATCCAAATTGAGCACGACAAGTTGAGTTGTGATCTATCGACGAAATCTACGCTAAAGAGTTGGATTGGATGGATTGGGGGATAGTAGAAAATTTTGGATTAAATTGAATGACTGTTCAATTTTAATTCAAACCAAAACGCTTTGGCAATTACTGAAATATCAACGAGTAAAATTACCTCTCTGGCTTGCTTATTTTTTTGTATAAGTGGAAATAATTTTATTTATATTGTTTATTGTTTGTTTGGATGATTTACTATATTTATTAGTTGGTATGGATATATTCTCGCCTATTGAAGTGGATAAAACCCTATTACGTTCCTGTGTAAGAGCAGATGACCCTTTGTATACATTCCCGCCTCGAAGCGGTTGATTTATATTTTAATGATTATATACTATATGTGATGCAGTGGGACAGATTGGAGGGATACAACAGAATTCCTCACTACTGTTGATTTTACTTTTCCTATATACGGTGATATATGATGTGTTGGATGTCATATTATTGATTGTGTTATGATTTGACTTAAGTAGTGATATAGTAGCACTGAGCCTTATTTTTGGTATTTTGAAATACTAAAACGGTGATTTTGATTTATAAAGGATTTCAATTTACTATTTTTTAAAGTGTTTTAAATAGAGATTCTAGAATAATTTATGTATAAGATTTATAAAAGTATATTTTATAAATAAAGTAATGGATTGTAAATGGAGTTTTATGAAATATTAAATGGATTTGAAATCAATATTTTGTAAATGGATTTTCTGAATAAATTGGATTATCAAAGAAAAGGGATTTATAAATAGATTTTATAAATAAATGAGTTCTAGAAAAGAATAGATTTATAAAAGGAACTTTTATAAATAAAGAGAAGTTATAAAAATAGAAGTTTTATAAAATAGAAGTGAAATTTATAAACGTAGTTTATAAACATAGAAACGATTTATGTTGAACTTTAGGTTGGAGTTAATCGTTTTAAACATGGTTTATCTTTTAAAGGAATGTTTGAAAGTAATATTTTGATGGAGTTAATGGTTTTAAAAGTAATTTATCTTTTGAAAGTAAGTTTTCGGAAAATAATAATTCCAAATGGAATTTAATAGTTTGGAAATGATATAAAATGTAATAAGTATTGAAAACATAGGTTTCAACATTTATTACTGTAATAGACGTTTTCGAGAAAGTAAGGAAGACATGAACTATAACACTGTTGTTATAGTAAATAATTTCCAAAAGAAAGTGTTATATATATATATATATATAAATTGAATCTCTATACTAGTATTTTGGGTTATCGTAACGATATTTTACGCAACATTAGTTTTGACCCAAATAAAGTGCATTTTGAAGAATACTTTCCTTAAGATTTCATTAATATTTATTTTTGTTTTAAGTATACGGAGATATTTTCTAAGTGCTAAAAATGAAATGATTTGTGAATATACTTATATCGTTAATATAAGGATATGAAAATGTTTTTCAAATATCGAAAGATTTAAAGGGTTTTGAGAATATATTTATAAAAAAATATAACCAGGAGTAAATATTTGGAAAGTGATTTAAGTAATAAGAGATTTATTAAACAGGCCTAGTGACTACTCATGTGCTAGATTTTATTGTTACTTTGATAGTTAAATAACCAACTGTCAAATTTGACCTCTTTATCGTTGTTGATCCGGAGAGACCAGGATCTGATTTATCCGAAAACCTTGGACCAATGTATGCGTTCGAAAGTGCAGGTTTATGACAACGACAATTGAAGACGAAGATCATTATGATGTAGGGCTGCTTGTTACTAAACCCTTGGGGAAATTACCATATCGTATACCTATGGTGGCAGTAGTGCTCTATTATGAAAATATTTGATTTACAAGGACTGATCGCTACTGATTTTAGGGATGATTCTCAAAACAGGATGTAGTAGGAGAAGTGCCTTCGGTTTGTTCTGTTCTTGGACAACTTGTATGGACGAATATCTGACATTGCATTTCTAAATCACGAATGTTGATTTTTACAAATGTACATCTGTTAGTGGCGTAGGAGGCAACTCTTATTAGCTTAACATCCTTCTTTGAGACATACGAGCTCGGAGGTTGTATATTTGTGGAAGTCAATTAGTGATAAACGAAAATGGCAAGGTGGCATTCAAAGTGAAATATGCTATGTGAAAAGTAATCGTTACCTCAGGCCTCACACCCGAAAATGATCGAAACATGGTAGATAGCAAGGCTATGTGGTTTGCAACCATCAGGATATGATCATCCCCATCTAGGTATATTTATTCTAGCTATGATGTCGGGTTTTAAATATTGTGGTGTATGCGAAGTGGGCCCTCGGATAGGTTGGTAACGACCGGGGTGATGACATATTCGGTATTATCTAGTTAGAGGTAGACTGGTCTTTTGTTGGTAGAGGTGCAGATGTTCTATAGCCTCGGTCATTCCTTAGAGATGTACTACCGAAAGGTAGTCCCTTCACCTCATCATTTGTTGGAAATCCATTCACCACTATGTGCCTTTCATTTTGTTTGTAGAACCCACTTTATGTCTAGCATGCTGAAATTTAATCAATGTTCAATTTCGACTATGATTAATATTATTTGTATACTGGACACTAGTATAATATAACAGAATTTGATATGAAATGTTTTGGCTATCGTAAGGTAAAAATCCATCTGTGTTTATGTACGGCACGAGGTACTTTCGTTTTGAAAGGTTTTTATAACTTTAAAATTCAGTTGAGATGTGTTTTCTCACGTCGGTTTACCACACTGACCATGGCATTCTTCCCTTTCAATGCTTGGGTCAGACTGAGCATATTTACAAATTTATATTTGGATGCTCTGGAGATTCAACAGACGAGTTGGAGGTCTCCAGGACGTATTGCCATATTTATTTATTTTTCCGTTGCATTGTTGTTGTTGTTTAAATTATCAGCATCTGTAAGGGCAGATTGTTAACTGTCCAGACCGAAGATTGTGATTTATTATACTCTAATGGATGTATGTGTATTATAGTTTCTGTTTCGTAAAGTTCATTTATATTATATTATATATGTTGTTTCACTGCAATTTGTGAGATTCTTTGATTATTTTATTCTTTTTCTCTTCTTCTGCTCTTCTTTTCTTCTTTCTTTCTTTACATAACTATCCGTCTTTCCATTCAATTTGGGTTGGATATATGCGGTTTATTGTCAGCTTGAATTATGCGGATTTGCGGGTCGTTACATAACTTCTTTAACCTAATGGAATTTAATAGTTTGAAATTGATTTAAAATGTGATAAGTATTGAAAACACAGGTTTCAATATTTATTTTGTAACAGACATTTTCGGGAAAATAAGGAATGTATGGACTATAACATTGTTGTTGTAGTAAATGATTTTTGAAAGTAAATGTTTTATATCGTATACGGGATATATATATATATAATTAATTAATTAATCAAATCTCTATGTTAGTGTTTTGGGTTGCCGTAACGATGTTTTACGCAACATTCGTTTTGACCCAAATAAAGTGCGTTTTGAAGAATACTTTCCTTATGATTTGTACATATACTTATTTCTGTTTTAAGTATATGAAGATATTTTCTAAGTGTTGAAAACGAAATGATTTGTGAATATACTTATATTGTTAATATAAGTATATGTAACTGGTTTCCAAATATCGAAAGGTTTAAAGGGTTTTGAGAATATATATGTGTATGTGTGTGTGTGTGTATTTCAAAGATAATTAGGAGTAAATATTTGGAAGAAATTTAAGTAATAAGAGATTTATCAAAAAGGCCTGGTGACTACTTATGTGCTAGAGTTTATTGTTGCTTTGATAGTTAAATAACCGACCGTCAAATTTGACCTCTTTATCATTGTCGATCCGGAGAGAGCGGGATCAGATTTATCCAAAAACCACTTTGGACCAATGTATGCATTCGAAAGTGCACGTTTATGATGATGATAGTTGAAGATGAAGATCGTCATGATGTAGGGCTGCTTGCCGCTAGACCCACGGGGAAATCACCATATCGTATACTTATGGTGGCAGCAGTGCTATGTCATGAAAATCTTCAATTTACAAGGACTAATCTTTACTGATCCTAGAGGTGATTCCCTAAACAGGATTTGGTAGGAGAAGTGCCTTTGGTTTGTCCTGTTTCTAGACAACTTGTATGTACGAATGTCTGGCATTTCATTTCTAAATCACGAATGTTGATTTTTACAAACGTACATCTGTTGGTGGCATAGGAGGCAACTTTTATTAGCTTTACAACTTTCTCCAGGACATACGAGCTCGGAGGTTGTATTTTTTGGAAGTCAATTAGTGATAAACGAAAATGGGAAGGTGGCATTTAAAGTGAAATGTGATATGTGAAAGGTAATCGTTACCTCAGGCATTACACTCGGAATCGACCGAAACATGGTAGATGCAGCAAGGCTATGTGGTTCGCAACCATTAGGATATGATCATCCATTTTTGAATATACTTATTCCTGCTATGATGTCGGGTTTTGAATTATTGTAGTGTATGCGAAGAGGGCCCTTAGATAGGTCGGTAATGACTGGGGTGATAACATATTTGGTACTATCTAGTTAGAGGTAGACTAGTCTTGTGTTAGTAGAGGTGCATATGTTTTGTAGCCTCGGTACATTCCTCTAGAGATGTATTGCCGAAAGGTAGTCCATTCACTTGGTCGTTTGTTGGAAATCCATTCTCCACTATGGGCCTGCCATTTTGTTTGTAGAACCCACTTTGTGGCTAATATGCTGGAATTTAATTGATGTAACAATTTCGGCTATATTAATATTATTTGTATACTAGACTAGTATAATATAACAGAATTTGATGTGAAATGTTTTAGTTATCGTAAGGTAAAAACCTATCTGTGTTTATGTACGGCACGACATAACTTTGTTTTGAAAGATTTTTATAACTTTAAAATTCAACTGAGATGTGTTTTCTCACGTTGGTTTACCAGATTGATCCGGGCATTCTCCCTTTCAATGCTCGGGTCAGACCGAGCATATTTACAAATTTAGATTTGGATGCTCTAGAGCTTCAGTAAACGAGTTGGAGGTCTTCGGGATGTATTCCCGTATTTGCTTATTTTTCCGCTGCATTGTTGTTTAAATTATTATCATTTGTAAGGGCGGGTTGTTATAAATGTCCATGTTGATGATTGTGATTTGTTGTACTCTGATGGATGTATGTATTTTACAGTTTCTTCTTTGTAATGTTCATTTATATTATATTATATATGTTGTTCCGTTGTGTTTGTGAGATTCTGTGATTGTTTTAGTTCTTTTTCTCTTCTTCTTCTCTTCTCTTCTTCTTTCGTTCTTTCTTTCACATTACTATCCATCTTTTCATTCAATTTGGGTTGGACATATATGGTATACTATCAACTTGGATTGTGCGGATCTGTGGGTCGTTACAGTTGGTATCAGAGCTTAGATTGTGCGAACACCTAGGCTTTGGTTGGGTACTCATTATAGATAGGGTTTGTCATACCCTAGAACGGATTTGAGTGTGTGTATGTGTGTGTGCGTGTGTGTATATGAGAGCGTATTTGTTAGTGATATAAAAATACTTTTATATTGTGTTAATTTATCTATTGAGTGGCTTATGAATTCTGATTGGTGTGTGGCGCACCACGATGTCTATAGGGGTGTCTAAACCCTTAAACAAGGCAAACCAACGTAGCATTGTTTTGAGAAATTGAGTAAATGAAATAATTTTACCTTGATTGTATTTTAATATATAAAGGAATACTTTTTCAGAAATTATTATAGTTATACATATGGATTGTTTGGCTGTTAGTGAATGATAATATATGATTATTATCATTTGTTGTTTGTTATTTGTATTTTAATAAAAGTTGTTATTATTATAATATAAACAAAGATAAACAATAAAAAATGGTGTTATAAAAAAGTGAAATTATATATAAGGAAAATTTATCAATATGATTTGTAAATAAAAAAGATTTAAAAGAAATAAAAAGCACTAAACTCACTTTAGTCGCTGGAAAATAATTCTGGTGATAACTGCAGCATCATCAGCGTTATTTTTCGAGTTTTTACGTGATGGATTGCTACTATAAGTGATTTGATATTGAAGTTGTGTTTTGGTAAAATAAGTTTTTGTAACTTATAAGTTGAAAAAAATAGTAAGTTAAAACAAATTTTAAAATTGTTAAATATTCTGATAAAATAAATAAATTGGAAATTATATACTCTTAGATATAGAAGAGTGTAAAATGAACTTAAACTTAAGTTGTGAAATGATTATACACCATAAGTTGTAATTATGAAATGTTTATGAACTTAAGAAAGGATTTATGAAATTATAAATAGATAAGTTTGTATAACTTATACATTTGAGGGATATTAAGCTAAAACAATTTTTTTAAAATATTGAATATGAATGTTAAGGGAAATAAATTTTAAAATTGAACTATGAAATGAAATTTAGTCTAACATAAGTTGAATGAGATGATTTTTGAAATGAAATTTAACTCAAGTTAAGTAAAGTGAGATAAAATGAGTTAAATGGCATAGAATTTAATTTGAAATGAAAATGAACTTAAGCTATAAAATGCGATTCAATTTGAGTTGCAAAATGAATTGAATATAGTTTAGAATGTTGTTTGACAGAATTTAATATGAACTTAAGTATAAAGTGTAATAAACCTCAAAAGTGTTGAAAATGTTTAAAATAAACTTAAGTAATGGTTTATAAACGGTAGTAGTATTAAAGAAAATCTACCAAATAATTGAATATGCAATGAAATACTATCAAACATAAATTGAATTTAAAATGAATATTAATAAGTGAATGTTACTGAATTGAATGTAAGCGGAATTAATATGAATAATTGAGTTTGATTTAAATTGAATATGGATCAAATGAATGTAAAAGGAATTGAACGTAAATAAAAGAATCGGGAAAAAAAGGAGTGGGATATAATAAGAAACCAATTGAAATAAATACATAAGTTGTACTTATATTATTTTATTCGCATAACTATTTGATCCGGATTCGAATATATGATTTCGAGTTACTTCCACCGATTCGATTTAGGATTTTTCCCTGGATTCTTGACAGCGAATACTGGATATGGATTTTGATTTATTCTGCTATGCAAGGAGAATGGCGGTTTCTAATCAAGGAACGGGATCTGAGTCCGCATTAGAGTGGTTATGTGAACAATACTTGTTCGGAAGTGAAATTATGTGATCGAGCGAGCGATTAGGTATGGTTTTGCATATGAATGATATATGTACATCATACGGACTTTAGTAAATTAAATGTTGACAGTGGAAAATGCAAATTGATATGGTAATGAATTAATTGGATGAATATTAGTTATTTGACGATTCTCTTGTTACCCTTGCTACATTTGCGTATAGTTATTGTATTAGTACATGTTATATATTGATACTACTTTCTATTTACATGTTCTCATTGGTTGTTGAGTGATTAGTAGGTGCGGATGGTGTATGCTTCACATTTGGAGCTCGATTTTGCATTATATTGATTGTATATGCTTGCTAACATAATAAAAGGTACACATCTCGGATTGCATATCATATTTTTATATTTTTCCCTACGGGATGCCTCATCCTTGAAGATAAAATGTATATGTGTGATTTTATATATATATATATATATATATATATATATATATATTATAAATTTCTCCGATCGAACTGCGCAAAGGAGACGCCAACGAAATTTTCCATAAATTCAATGCATTAGAAAAAAATTGAGAATTTTGGAAAAAAATTTATAATTAAAATTTGATTTTGAGTTATAACTTGGAATAAATGAACGGATGGTATTAGTTGGAATCTTTGCATGAATTTTAAAGACTTAGAAATTGTATAACCCATTTCAGCTAATTGATTTTGAAAAGTTAATGGGTTTGGTGCGTTTTTCTTAACTTGAAAATTTCGGGGACGGAATTCTTTTAAAGGGGGAGAATGTAACGACCCAGAAATTTAGCCATTCAAAATTGGAATATTTAATTAATTTTAAATATTAAATAGTTAATTTTATAAGTTAAATAACTTATATTTCATAAATATAGCAATTTATTTGATAACTAAATTGTTAAATTTAATATTTGGAATTGTTTAAATAATTGAATCTTGAATTTAATGTGAATGAAAATGATTTCGAAAGTTTATCTAAATTTTATTTGAATAAGAAGGAAGATAGTAAGCTTTTAAATTTGAATTAAAAGTGATTAAACTAATTTTGGAAATAACTCGTTTTAATTAATGTGTAAACATAGCCTTCTGGAGGAACCATCTCGGATTTCGACGAAACCAATTTCATTAGGTCTGAAATAGTGAATTATTATATGCCGTCGAATTTCATAGAAATTGAACGTATTATTTGGTCGTGTGAGTTTGAAACGCATAACAATTAATTAAAGGAATTAAAATTAATATAATTTGATTTGCGAAGCTATCTCCTGCATATGATGGAATTGGGTCTCGATATATATTCCATTGTATTCGAAACAAGGGTATAACATATAGAACTTCAGACGGCACGCCTCGATTGGAGTCCGAAATTTTAAAGAGTGAATAGTGCTTTGAAAATTTGCTATAAAAGGGCATTAACTTTCTTCATTTGCAAACCTAACTAACTAAACCCTAGTTGTCATTATTGCTCTTCATCTAAGGTTGAGATTACTCTCGATGATTGAAGCCGAATTAGGAAAAAAGTTCAACACGAAAGTTATTGCTCTCATCCTTACAAACCCATCCATATAAGTCGATCGTTGATCGAGAACCGTCGCGGCGGCAATTTTAGTTCGAAGGCGACGGTTTGGTGTTCGATTTTGGTTGCGCGATGGGTGTGGGTCGCGTGAACAGCGGCGAGGGGAGCGACGACGGCATGGTGAGACGTGCGCGAATGGCGATCGACGATGGTGAGTGGCGCGACGAACATCGAGGGCAAAAATCATGTTTTTCGATTGCCTGGAGATGATTATGCGAGGTGGTTAGGGTTTAAACAAAGGTTAATTAATGTTAATGACTTGTAATTAAATTAAAATAATTATATTTTTAATTTATGAAACTTATAAATGCAATTAATTATTCATATGAGGTCCAAATTGAGCGCGACAAGTTGCATTGTGATCATATCGACGAAATCAACGCTATGGAATTGGATTAGATGGATTCAGAGCTAGTAGGAAGTTTTGGATTGAATTGAACAACCGTTCAATTTTAATTCATACCAAAGAGCTTTGGCAATTACTAAAATTCAATGAGCAAAGTCACCTCTCTGGCCTGCTTATATTTTTTATAAGTGGGAATAATTATATTTATGTTGTTTGTTGCTTATTTGGATGATTTATTATATTTATTAGTTGGTTTGGATATATCTCTGCCTATTGGAGCGGATGAGACCCTATTACATTTGCGTGTAAGAGCGCATGACCCTTTGTATACGATCTCGCCTCGAACTAGTTGATTTATATTTTTATGGTTATATACTATATGTAATGCAAGAGGGACGATTGGAGGGATTTAACAGGATTCCTCACGACTGTTGTTTTTAAAGTTCTTATATATGGTGATATATGATGTGTTGGATGACATATTATTGATTGTGATATGATTTAACTTCTTTAGTGTTATAATAGCACTGGTCATATTTTTGGTATTTTAAACTAAAATGATGATTATGATTTATAAAGGATTTCGAAGTAATTTTGAAAGTATAAATTTGTTTTAATAACTTTTGAATTAGTAAAAAAGGAATTTATTTTAAATAAATAAAAGTATGATTTTTATATATTTTCAATTTACTATTTGGTAAAGTTTTTTAAATAGAGATTCTAGAATAACTGACATAAAGGACTTATAAAAGAATATTTTATAAATAAAGTAATGGATTCTAAATGGTGTTTTATGAAATATTAAATGGATTTGAGATCAATATTTTGTAAATGGATTTTCTAAATAAATTAGATTATCAAAGAAAAGGGATATGTAAATGGAATTTATAAATAAATGAGATTTAGAAAAGAATAGATTTATAAAAGAAATTTTATAAATAAAGATAAGTTTCAAAAATAGAAGTTTTATAGAATAGAAGTGAAATTTATAAACGTAGTTTATAAATATAAAAATGATTTATGTTGAAATTTAGGTATGGAGTTAATCATTTCAAAAGCAATTTGTCATTTAAAGGAATGTTTGAAAGTAATATTTTGATGGAGTTAATGGTTTTAAAAGTAATTTATCATTTGAAAGCAATGTTTTGGAAAATAATAATTCCAAATGGAATTTAATAGTTTGAAAATGATTTAAAATGTGATAACTACTGACAACACAGATTTCAACATTTATTGTAGTTACAGACGTTTTCGGTGAAGTAAGGAAGGCATGGACTATAACACTGCTGTTATAGTAAATGATTTCCGAAAAAAAATGTTTTATAAAGTACACGGGATATATATATATATATATATATATAATTAATCGAATCCCTATACTAGTGTTTTGGGTTGTCGTAATGATGTTTTACGCAACATTCGTTTTGACCCAAATAAAGTGTGTTCTGAAGAATACTTTCCTTAAGATTTTATATATATTTATTTCCATTTTAAGTATATGGAGAAATTTTCTAAGTGTTAAAAATGAAATGATTTGTGAATATACTTATATCATTAATATAAGTATATGTAAATGTTTTCCACATATCGAAAGATTAAAGGGTTTTGAGAATATATTTTTTAAAGATAACCGGGAGTAAATACTTGGACTATAACACTTATAGTAAATTATTTCCAAAAGAAAATGTTTTACACTATATACGAGATTTTTATATATATGTGTGTGTGTATATGTATGTATGTATGTATAATTAATCGAATCCCTATACTAGCATTTTAGGTTGTTGTAACGATGTTTTACGCAACATTCGTTTTGAACCAAATAAAGTGAATACTTTCCTTAAGATTTTATACATACTTATTTCTGTTTTAAGTATATGGAGATATTTTCTAAGTGTTAAAAATGAAATGATTTATGAATATACTTATATCGTTAATATAAGTATATGTAAATGTTTTCCAAATATCAAAAGATTTAAAGGGTTTTGAGAATGTGTGTGTGTGTGTGTGTGTGTGTGTGTGTGTGTGTGTGTATTAAAGATAACTGGGAGTAAATATTTGGAAAGTGATTTAAGTGACAAGGGATTTATTAAACAGGCCTAGTAATTACTTATGTGCTAGATTTTATTGTTGCTTCGATAGTTAAATAACCGACTATAAAATTTGACCTCTCTATTGTTGTTGATCCGGAGAGACTGGATCAGATTTATCCGTAAACCACTTCGAACCAATGTATGCAATCGAAAATTCAGGTTTATGATGATGAAAATTGAAGATGAAGTTGTCATGATGTAGGGCTGCTTGCCACTAGACCCTCGAGGAAATTACCTTGTCGTATACTTATGGTGGTAGTAGTGCTCTATCATGAAAATCTTTGATTTGCAAGGACTAATTGCTACCGATCCTAGGGATGATTCCCAAACAGGATATGGTACGAGAAGTGCCTTCGGTTTGTCCTGTTCTTGGACAACTTGTATGGATGAATGTCTGATATTGCATTTCTAAATCATGAACATTGATTTTTATAAACGTACACTTGTTAGTGGCATAGAAGACAACTCTTATTAGCTTGTTACCCTTCTCTGAGACATATGAGCTCGGAGGTTGTATTTTTATGGAAGTCAATTAGTGATAAATGAAAATGGCGAGGTGGCATTTAAAGTGAAATGTCTTATGTGAAAAGTAATCATTACCTCAAGCCTCACACCCAGAAATGATCGAAACATGGTAGATGCAGCAAGGTTATGTGATTCGCAACCATTAGGATATGGTCATCCCCATTGAGGTATATTTATTCCAGCTATGACTTCGGGTATTTATTATGGTGTATGCAAAGTGAGCCTCGGATAGGTCGGTAACGACCAGGGTGATGACATATTCGATACTATCTAGTTAGAGGTAGACCGGTCTTGTGTTGGTAGAGATGCATATGTTCTATAGCCTCGGTACATTCCACTAGAGATGTACTGCCGGAAGATAGTCCATTCACCTGGTCATTTGTTGGAAATCCATACTCCACTACTTGCCTGCTATTTTGTTTGTAAAACACACTTTATGGCTAACACGCTGGAATTTAATCAATGTAACAATTTTGGCTATGATTAATATTATTTGCATACTAGACAATGGTATAATACAACATAATATGATATGAAATGTTTTGGTTGTCGTAAGGTAAAAACCCATCCATGTTTATGTGCGGCACGAGATACATTTGCTTTGAAAGGTTTTTATAACTTTCAAATTTAGTTGAGATGTGTTTTCTCATGCTGGTTTACCAGACTGATCAATGCATTTTTCCCTTTCAATGCTCGAGTCAGCCCGAGCATATTTACAGATTTAGATTTGGATGCTCTAGAGCTTCAGCAGATGAGCTGGAGGTCTTCTGGACGTATTCCCATATTTGTTTATTTTTCTGCTGCATTGTTGTTTAAATTATCAGCATTTGTAAGAACAGGTTATTATAACTGTTCAGGCTGATGATTATGATTTGTTGTATATATGTATAGTACAGTTTTTGCTTTGTGAAATTCATTTATATTATATTATATATGTTGTTCCACTACATTTGTGTGATTCTGTGATTGTTTTAGTTTCTTTTTCTCTTTTTTTTAACATAACTATTCGTCTTTCCATTCAATTTGGATTGGATATGTGTGGTTTATTGTCAGCTTGAATTGTGTGGATTTGCAAGTCATTACATAACTTTTTTAACATAAAATATTTCAAATATATAATTTCAACCTTGTGTTGAACAAAATTTATTTGTAAGATGTCTTATTTTACAAATTAGATGTTATTCTTTTATATACTTCAATTAATTGGTTAGACCAATAATATCTTGTATAAAATTTAACGTATGAACTTTTTTATTGTTGAATATCTGTTAATTTTTGTTGATGAATATACATTACTATAAATTTGTTATAAAATAATAAATGTAAATTATTTTATCATTATACATAAATTAGTTTAGTATTACAATTAAATTTCAGTCCGTCTACCATTCCTTACTTCAATTTTTATTA
Source organism: Allium cepa (assembly GCA_030765085.1). NCBI lineage: Eukaryota > Viridiplantae > Streptophyta > Magnoliopsida > Asparagales > Amaryllidaceae > Allium > Allium cepa. Next base: position 393,312,090 of record CM060938.1, on the reverse strand, counting down.
CATCAGTAGAATTTTTTTAAACAAAACGAACAAAATGAAGTTTGTCTTTTACAGTTTAAATAAATGATAACTACTTCTATCTTTTCATTCAATTAAAAATTTATTTATTTGTATCCTAACTTAGATTTACAAAGATACATACATTTATCTTTTCATTTACTCGCATTATATAGTTGACAAAATAGAGTAGGTATATTTATCTAATGGTTTTTTGATAATAAATTTTTACTGGTAAAATAAGTAATTGGGACTTAGTAGTCTTAGTTGTGAGTTTGTTTATTATGTTTTATATCTACGTGTTTATTTGTTTGAAATAGATTCTTGTAATTTAGGCAATCTTTTTTTAATTGGCATAGTTAATCTACACTATTATAATTACCTAGATGTTTATTATAATTACCTAGATTTTCGAAGAAGCATAAATGATTGTTTATTGAACAATGTAATTTGTGTTACTTAGTGAAATTTGATGATAAATTTCACAACCTTGTAATACTAATTAAATACTAATTGGTTGGAGGCATTTAACAAAGTTATCGATCACTTATCCTCTATAGTAAATCTTTATTATCCCATATCTTAACTTCGTAACTTTACCCAAATAGTTGATAAAGCATTTAACAAAGGTTTTTTCAAGACCTATAGGCATATTGTTTTTATCTTAACTTCCTAATATTTTAATTTTTTGAATTTTGCCTTTTTTGTTATTTTGTAAAAAATCGATTCTAAATAAAGAACAAATTTTAAATTTTAAAATTTATTATTTATGGTTTTAAATAAAACAAAATTATTTTATCATATCATTAGGTCAAATCATTTTATGTTTCAACAAAAAATAGTTTTCTCTTTTACCTTTTATCTTTTGTCTCTTGCCTTTTGCCTTTTATCTTTTATGTTTGTCTTTTATTGTTTTATGAAAAATATTTCCAAAGGAAAATTGATATTCGAAGTTATATCTTATATGTTTAATTTACATGTTTTTAAATAAAAGATTATTATTTTAACAAAGGAGCGAGGGCAACATGCAAAAGTACAAAGTGGCAAAGAAGAATGCAAAGAAAGCGGTAAGTGAAGCAAGGGGTCGGGTGTATAAAGATCTATATCAAAAGCTAAGTACGAAGGAAGGTGAAAAAAACATCTATAGGATAGATAAGCTCCACGAGGGGAAGATGAGAGACTTCAACCAAGATAAATGCATCAAGATTGACAATAATAGACTTTTGGTCAAGTACGATGAAATAAAAAATATATGGAGAGGCTTCTTCGACAAGCTATTCAATGAAGAAGGTGATAGCACTACGATCAAGCGAGATACCTCTTTTGATGGCATTGGTAGACATTTTGTTCAGAGAATCTAAGAGTCCGAGGTAAAGGCGGCGCTAAAACGGACGAAAGTGGGCAAGGCATTGGGGTCTAATAACATCCCCATTGAGGTGTGGCGATGCCTTGGAGATGCAGGGATAACCTGACTAACTAAGTTGTTAATAATATTTTCAAATCGAACAAGATGCCAGATGAGTGGAGGAGAAGCATATTAGTTTCAATTTTTAAGAATAAATGAGATATTCAAATATACACAAACTACAAAGGAATTAAACTTATGAGTCATACAATGAAGGTTTAGGAGAGAGTCATTGAACATCGATTAAGAAGGATGACAAGCGTTTCAAAAAATCAATTTGGTTTCATGCCTGGAAGGTCAACCGTAGAGGCAATTTTCTTGATAAGACAACTTATGGAGAGGTTTAAGGAGCAAAAGAAGGATCTACATATGGTATTTGTCGATTTGGAGAAAGCTTATGACAAAGTACTGAGTAATGATGGCAATGGTGCGGGTTTTTTATGCCCCAGACTCACCCTAGTTTTTTTGAACCTTGTCCCAGACCCGTCCCGTAGACCCACTGTGCGTTTGAACTTTCGCCTCGTACCCGGAACCTATATGGGTCAGGATAGATCCGCCTCGCCCCATGACCCGGTGAACCATTACATATTCATTCAAAATTATATATTCATGTACATATATTTATTTTATTTACAAGAGGGATTGTCACTAAGTGATAAGTTTACAATGATAAGTAAGGTAATAAAAATAAGATGTATGATTACGGTTCAAGAAAAACATGCATACGTTATTATATATTTATTAGTGATGCAACTTAATATCATAAAAATTATATAACTTATTAAATAGTATATTAGAAAATCCATGTTATAATTGCTTATGTATAAAAGGATTAACAAATCATCATTATCGTAATAAAGAGATTTTATGAAGTCTCTGTAATGCGGATCAGGTTGGGGCGGGCCGGCCAAGCCCCAACCCGACCCTTGACCCGAAGCTCTTAAGAACGCATCATGCGTCTACCTAACCCGACGACCCAATGTGGCGGTTATTGGCAGCTCAAAACAGGGGCGGGTCTAACAAATTTTGACCCTAGACGCTCCTCATTGCCATCCCTAGCACCAAGAAAAGTTATGTGGTGGGCTTTGGAAAAGAAGGGAGTTCAAACAAAGTACATTACTCTTATCAAGGATATGTACAATGATGTTGTAATTAGTGTCAGAGCATGCGAGGGTGTAACCAGTGACTTCCCTGTCAACATAGGATTATATCAAGGGTCAGCTTTGAGCCCCTACATTTTTTCCCTAGTGATGGATGAGGTAACGAAGGATATACAAGGTGAGATTGCTTGAGATATGCTCTTAGCTGATGATGTTGTGCTAATTGACAAAAGTAGAATTAGGGTTGATAGACCACTGGAGCTATAGAGACAGACTTTAGAATTAAAGGGTTTAGGCTTAGTAGAACTAAAATAGTATAAAGTGTGAGTTTAGCGGTGTCAGATCAGTGGATGGAGATGTCACTCTGGCCAAACAAGCAATGCCCAAGAAGGAACCCTTTCGATATTTAGGATCAATGTTGCCGAATGATGGTGAATTGATGAAGATGTTAGTTTTAGAACTGGAGTGGGATGGGTGAAATGACGACAAGCTTCTGACATTCTCTATGATAGGAAAGTCCCACAGAAGCTTAAAAGAAATTTCTACATAACAGCAATCATGCCTGCGATATTGTATGGTGAAGAATGTTGGCTTACTGAAAGCCAACATGTTTAGAAGATAAGTGTAGCAGAGATGTGTATGGTGCAATGAAGCTGCGGTCATACAAGAAGAGACCGAATTAGAAATGATGATATACGTGATAAACTTGGAGTAGCATCAATTGAGTAGAAGCTAGTCCAACATCGCTTAAGATAGTTTGGACATCTTCAACGAAGGCCTCCCTAGGTACCTATGCACATTGGAATTATAGGCCACGTCGAATGCTCAAAGAGAGGTAGATAAAAGGGATTTGAAGGATTGAAATATATCTGAAGGGTTGGTGTCGGATAGGAGTGCGTAGAAGTTAGCGATCCACGTACCAAAACCGTGAGCTAGGAGTTTTTTTGCTTAGGGTAAGTTTAGGGGTAGTGTTATAAGTTTTAGATTATAAAACTAGTGAATAGGAGCCTAATACGTAGTGTTTCATCTTCGATCAATATTACTATTAGTACAATTATTACTATTGGTATTACCATCATCATCATCGTCATCGTGGTTTATATATATATATAAAGGATATAATTTTCCGAATATAAATAGCTTGGGTTTATGGGGATAATCTTCTTATACTCGGTGTTAAAGCCGAAGAGGGAACTCAAACTATTCATGGAATTTAGAAGGCGATCTCACCATTATTCTAGCCTTAATACTTGTTGAATACGGAAATTGATTTTGAGTAGAATTAGATGATTTCTATAGATTCCGCTCACTCAATATTTACTGGCTTTGGATTAATATCCTAGGTAAAATGATTTTAAACTCAATTGAAATTTTGAGTTTTGAATTAAGAAATTTATGTTAAGATTTAAAAGAAATGGTTTGGAAATATTTCCTAAGTGAAAAATGAAATGTTTTCGAATTATTCAAAGTTTAAAATGGTTTATAGTAATTAAAGGATTTGATAAGAGAGGTTTAGTGAATCCATATACCAAAAAGAATGTTTTAGAAATATATATATCTTCAGAAGATACTTGATAAAAAGAAATTAATCAATTAAAGAATGATTCCCTATTCACACAACATCTTTTTATCGATGATTGGTTCGAAGGAATCGGGGTTAGATTTGAGTAATTCCTATTCAAAGACTACTTCGAACCAATTTACATATTCAAAATGAAGACATGGATTTAATTTGGAAGATGGAATGTAGGGCTGCTTGTCACTCACCCTCGAGGGAAATTTCCCATATCATATTATGTGGCAATAGTTCTTCATTTATGTTCTTCGATGCATGGACTTCTCGCCACTAATCCTAGGGGTAATTTCTGATAGGATGTGGTAGTAGAGTGTCTTCGGTTTGTCTTGTTCATGGACAACTTGAATGGACGAATGTTCGACGTTGCATTTCTAGTTACATAGATTGATATATGAACGTATCATCTGTTTGGTGGCGGAGAAAGCAACTTCTCTTAGCTTAACACTCTTTCCTAAGACGTAAAAGCTCAGGAGTTATACGTTTGTAGCAACCAGTTGTGTGACTATAGGATGACAATGTGGCATTCAAAGTGGAATGTGCTATGTGAAAGGTAAACGCTACCTCAGGCCTCATCACCCGGTAATGGCTTAAACAGAGTATGCCGTAAGGCTATATGGTTTGCAACCATTAGGATATGGTCATCACTTTTTTGGATTACTCTATATATGTCGAGTATGTGGTTTATGCTATGGCCCCCACTCCCTAGATAGGTCGATTACGACTGGGGTGATAGCATATTCTGTTTCTATCCAGGCTATGTATGAGTGCCAAATTGGGATAGACCGGTCTTGTTAGATGCAGAAGATTATTTGTGTATCCTTGGTACATTCCTCTAGAGAGGTACCATATAGAAGGTGGTCCCTTACCTGCCATTGTATGGAAATCCATTCTCCGAACGAGCCTTGTAAGAGTTTTGTTTGTAGAGCCTAATATACCCTGAATTTAATAATGGTAACAATTTCGGTGAAGATTAATAAGTTTATGCGACGACCCGGTGTTTCGTGTCACACACATTCACAGACACATAGTAATATAACAATAAGTAGCGGAAATGATAAACCGTAGTTCATGAAGCTGCTATATAAACAACAGAGTTTGAAATAAAATACAACAGAATATCTCAAATATAATGTAGTCTCTAATATAAACAGCTGAGAAGTCTGAACAAAACAACTGGATAACTGAAAGCTGAATAGATATAGATGGATCTCCAAGCGAAGCTCCAAACTCCAAAGGTGAGTCTCAAATGTCGTGACACTCAATCTGACCTGAGCGTAAAGCAAAACAAAAAATACTTGAGTCGGGATTAATATTTTTATATTAATAAATTCAACTCAAGTGAAATGTCAACTGAAATACAAGTAACTTAAAGGATGTTTGAGATATCCATCCTCTAAGGATCCATGGAACTATCTACTATGTAGTAATATACGCTATTATAATATGTATATAGCAAAGTAAACTATTAAAATAGCGTTAAGGCGTTACTCATATCCCCCTTAACATATTTTATATAATGCTGTAGTATATACAAATACTGTAAACTCCACTCACAAGTGGCTATCAGGGAGCACTCCATAGGTACGACACAAAACAAACTCGTAGAAGGCGCGATAGGGCATGCGACTAGGCACTCGAGGCAATGCCAGGGTAGATATACGGTTTGCATATTCAGACTGGTAGTAACGCATAGCAGCTACCACCACCCACCTCGTGACACACTCCCAAATCAAAGGTGCACCTAATCAAATCACAAAAGTAATAGAATGGTATCGAAGAAATATGTCCGGTAGGAGGAATAACCTCACTTGGCCCGGCATGGCTCCTGTTTTAGCCGCATCAAGCTGACTCACGGGAGTTAGGGTCACGTAAATACCATATAGAATCGTCACCAAACAATCCTACTTCATTCTGAAATCTCCACCACGTACACAGTTGTTAAAGTGGTTTTGGATATTGGCAGAGAGCATGACGTCCGATCCCGGTCTCTTTAACAACCAAACGTCATTATAACACCATGGTCATTTCATTTTAAACAGTTCATGATTCATATCAAAATATCATATCATTTCAGATCATGTCAATTTGGTATCATTATACACTTTAAATCATATTCATTTCCAAAATCGTAACACTTTCAAAATTATAACACTTTCGAAATCATAACACTTTTGAAATCATAACACTTTGGAAATCATAGCACTTTTGAAATCATAACATTCCCAACTTACACAATTAAGATATTGAAAATAGTATATATAATAAAATAGTTACAAATTAAAAATTGTTTATACATTAAAATAATTTATATATTAAAATAGTTTTTATATATTAAAAATACTTTATATAATAAAAATAGTTTCCTCCAATTTCACAAATCGATTCAAATCATCTTAAATTTCAAAATTCAATTTAAATCAATTCCAGTTCAACCGTTTCAATTTAAAGTTCAAAAATTACTTTAAAAATTCAAGCTTAAATATTCAAACATTTACAATATGAACTTCATTTATATTTCAACATTTAAATTTAAATTTTATTCAAATTGGAAAATATTCACTTACCCATTTTAATAACTATTTATTTAAAGGGGATTTTCACTTCAAGGGCCTATTTGTGCAGGGTAATAAGTTTTAAGGACACTACTTCTGAAAAATTAGTTTTAAGGACATTTTACAGAAAAATAGATAAAATAATTTATCATTTTCAGTTATACGGAAATAATGATAAAAGGATTTATCATTTTTCTGTATAACTTAAAAAGATAAATGAATTTATCATTATGCTGTAAATTGTCCTTAAAACTAATTATTCAAATGTGCTGTCCTTAAAACTTATTACCCTGCAAGCAGAAGCCCTTTAACCTAATTTCCACTTATTTAAATCCCAATTTATATATTTAAATTAATATCAAATATTCAATTTCAATTTTATTTAAAATCGAGAATATTCATTTAATCACTTTTTATCAAATCAAGTTATAAATCATATTTTTTTCAGATCTCGAAATCAGTGAGTTTAAATCAATTCCTATTTAAAGTCACTTATTAATCAATTTAAAATTCCAAGCCAAAATTAATTTATCTTCCCAACCTTTATATTAAAGTTATAAAATCTCTTTTAAAATGTTAGTATAAATTTAAATAAATACTTAAACATATTATATACTAATTAAATTAAATTTTTTATTAAATTAAATCTTATTATTAAATGTATATTTTATATTAAATATTATTTTATATATTTTTAAGAAAATAAAATTATAAGAAAAATCTTAACATTTATTATTTCAAAACTAACTTATAATTTTAAAATTTCCAAAACATAAAGTTTAAAAATCTAAAATTTTGACATATATAAAATACGTTTATATATTTTTTCAAAAAAATTTAATATTTATTAAAACCATATATATTTCTTTTCAAAATTTTGGAAATCGTTTTCAAAATATATAAACCAACGGTGTTTGTATAAAATTCTCTATCTTATGGTCAAGTGATACGGATATGTATCATTTCAATCCGCAATTTAAATATCTACGGGTATATATCATTTCAACCCGCAATCCCAAAATCAAAGTCAATGAAAATCGCTTGGGTTTATCATTTCAACCCATAATGATTTTCCTGTATTCTACAAAATTGTTCGGGTATGTATCATTTTAACTCTTAGGGATTTCTAAATTAACAGGGAACTTGCAGAGTGAGAACAAATATGATTAAATATTACACATCAATAACAGGCATATATCAGTAGTGATAAATTAAATAAAATATATACAACATGATATGGTGTCATGTCCCACAGGTGAGCAGATACAGATAATGGCATATCATATGCAGTAATTAAATAACTAGCAACAACATATTCAATTGTCGTTTCACGTGAAACCAAATTAAAAAATATAAGAATGTTAATGTGAGTGGTAGCTCACCTTTCGAGGCTAGAGAACGATAAGAATGGGAAGCAACTGATACGGATATGCACACGGATACGCACATAGATACGGACACTGTCACGACTAGCAGGACAGCGACAAGCTACGAATCGTTGCGATTTTGAGTCGCGAACTAGACAATCGACCATTCTAAACGACAATCCTAAAGCAAGGCACGATGTATCGAGATCGATGAAACAAGCTGAAAATTTGGAATCAATGAAAACATGTCAAAAAATTACGTGATAAAAATGGAAATAAAGTGTGTATCCTCCTTCTAAAACCGATATTCAATCTAAAACGCATATTTAAAATAAAATCTGTACATAATTTAAAATAAAAAAATCCATATTAAATTTAAACTAACATCAAAATCATAAAATAAAATCAAAATTGATTATTTGCTACGAAAACTTTAGATTTTATAATATCCTCTTTATATGTACAATTCAAACAGAATATATACATATATATATAAATGTTTAAATCAAAAATTTCATTTAAACACATACATAATTAAAAGTCAAAATAGCTATGTCCTATTTTACTTTATATATATATATATGACATATAACAGAGGAAATTGGACAAGCAAATTCTTTGGCCCAACACTTATATATATATATATGACTTATATAGCTTACTTATATAACAAACCCATCATATAATTTATATAACTTATATATAACGCAACGAATCACTTTTAAACTAATACACAAACAAACATATTTATATAACTTACATAAACCGATACACATGACAACAGATTATATACGACCTTGTATAAATATATATATAACATATTATATACAAACTTAAATAAACTTATACATATGTATATCATTAAACATATTGTATAATGCTGTGCAGCATATATATATTACTGTAAACGTATATATGCTTTGTAAAAATATATACTACTGTAAATCTATAATTTACTGTAATATGTAAAAACTATAAAACATATGTAATACTTCTTTGATATATTTAGACTTACATATATCTTTGCTTCTCTCTATATATAACAAAACAAAGAATATGACTATATAATATAATGCTAACCTTTTATACCTTTTCTTCAACAAAGAGGAGAGGTGTCGAGGAGGGTTTCTTGGCAATATATACGAACTATATATATATATATATATATATGTGCATTTGCTTTTACTTAATTTCAAACTGGAGCATTATCCTAATTCAATACAAACTGGAGAGGGATGCTGTCGTGGCCTGAGCTCGGTTGGAGGGGGATTCTAGGGTGGTGGAGGAAAGGAAATGGTAGATGGCATCGGCTATCAGTGGGTTTGGGTGAAGGTGTCACAACCGGCTATGGGTGAATTTGCTGGCGGCTATAAGCGTGGTTAGGTGATTTGAATAGCTGTAGGAATGGGCTTCAAGAGGCAGAGGAAGAGGTCGCTGTTGAGCTAAGGTGGAGAGGGATGAGTGTGGAGGCGGAGCGATCGGCTAATGCTCGGTGGCGGGCGTGGTTGCAAGTACACGGCAATGAAAGGTTGCCATGAGCGAGCAGCTTTTGGAACAAGCATAAAGTTTCCACAAATATAGGTAAACTTCTATTTTTTTCCTTATATATAAGTACAGAACAAAAAAAATGAGAGAGGAAAAAGAAATGGAGGAATGGAAATCTGCCGATTGTTGGAAGAAGGACCAATTCGCCGATCTTGAAAAACAAATAAAAAGAGGAAGGTTGTAGAAATAAATAATATAAATACGAACCAATATCTTATTATAAACTAGAATGAAAAGGGAAACAGACCAGCAATAAAATTGAAATCAAAAGAATAGCAAAAGTTGAATATTTATTTCAGAGAGTATAAAAGGTACTGGCTATTGGTATTACACATTGGATAATGAACGGACACTGAACACAAAAAGGTTCAAACGGGTACTAATACGGCTAACGTTTCGTCGATTTCATTGCTTACCGATCTCTAAAATACACAAATGAATATACAGGGGAGATCAGCACGACGAGATGAACAAAACGATACACAAATATCAGTGATACGATCATTCTATCAAAAGTCGATATTCGGTGCGAACTGCTGTAAATTTGTCTGAATTAAGATAAACGGGGCTATAGACGTTCAAATTTGACGAAACGAAATATGACGTCTCACTAAGAGAATGATTTACAAATTTATTATATAAAAATATGTAGATTTCGAATACAATTTATTTTCATCAAATTTTACTGATTTAAATTGAATATTACACAACAGAATTTACTTTCATATTTTCCAATAAAATTTACCAGTTGCTATATCGAAATAGACATATTCCAAATATCAAATTTCCATTGTAGAATTTTATAATAAAATTTTAAACAAAATTTCAGTTTAATTATGTTATAAATATCATTAAAATTTATGGATCGTTACACTCTCCCCTACTCAAAACTTTTCGTCCCCGAAAAGGAAGGAGGTAGGAGAACAGAAGTAACCGGAAAGAAAATAAATTCAAAATACAAAATTCAACAATTAATTTAAAACCATTTTAAATTCTTATTTAAGTTTAATTTGACTGTTGGTTAGCTAATTTGGGTTCAATTCATTTTATTCAATCAATAACTATTCATTGTAATCATATTTTATTGATTCAATTTAATGTATTTCTATCAATAGAATTTTATTTCAAGTTATTAACATTTGTTACAAAATTTTCATTCAAAATAAAATTTATTTGATTTAAATCGTTTATTTAATCCTTTCTTCTTCAGTTAAGTTGATCCCACTTGAAATTCAATTTCACTATTCTTAAGTTCATATTTATTTTCTTAAATAACATCCTTTTTCTCATTTAATTTATTCCACTTGACATATTTTACAACGTATTTAAGTGTGTAGACATTTATTATAACCACTTACTATTCAACCAATTAATTCTCTTTTTATTGTTCAAATTCATTATTCAATTTATTATTTATATATTCCCTTAACAAAATATCATTTTTGATATCCTATTACTTATCATAGTGCATACTATCTAATTACATTCTAATCACATTTAAACTTTTCTAGGTAAGTTATATTAATGTTTCTAAATGAAATTAAGCACTACACAAATTTTCCGTTTTGATTTACAACATATATAAAATTTATATAACTTATATCTAACTTAACGGATCACTTTTAAACTAATACACAAACAAACATATTTGTATAACTTACATAAACCGATACACATGACAACAGATTATATATGACCTCGTATAAATGTGTGTATATATATAACATATTATATACAAAATGAAATGAACTTATATATATATAATTAAACATATTGTATAATACTGTACAATATATATATATATATATATTACTGTAAACGTATATATACTTTGTAGAAATATATACTACTGTAAATCTATAATTTACTGTAAATATGTAAAAACTGTAAAACATATGTAATACTTCTTTGATATATTTAGACTTACATCTATCTTTGCTTCTCTCTATATATAATAGAACAAAGAATAGGACTATATAATATAATATAATATCATACTAACCCTTTATACTTTTTCTTCCACAAAGAGGAGAGGTGGTGAGGATGCTTTCTCGGCAATATATACGAACTATATATATACATATGCATTTTTATTTCCAACTGGAGCATTATCCTAAGGCAATACAAACTGGGGCGGGCTGCTGCCGTGGCCTGAGCTCGGCTAGACGGGGATGCTAGGGTGGTGGAGGAAAGGAAATGGTAGATGGCTTCGACTGTTAGTGGGTTTGGGTGAAGTTGGCACAAGTGGCTATGGGTGAATTTGTTGGCGGCTATAAGAGTGGTTAGGTGATTTGAATGGCTGTGGGCATGGTCTTTAAGAGGTGGAGGAAGAGGCCGCTATTGAGCTAAGGCGGAGGCGGGAGGAGTGTGGAGGCAGAGGATCGGCTAATGCTCAGTGGCGGGCGCGGTTGCAAGTAAATGAAAGGTGGCCATGGGCGAGCAGCTTTCAGAACAAGCATAAAGTTTCCACAAATATAGGTAAACTTCTATTTTTTTTTATATATAAGTACAAAACAAAAAAATGTAAGAGGAGAAAGAAATGGAGGAATGAAAATTTGCCGATGGTTGGAAGAAGGACGAATTCGTAGATCTTAGAAAATAAATAGAAAAGAGGAAGGTTACAGAAATAAATAATATAAATACGAACCAATATCTTATTATAAACTAGAATGAAAAGGAAAACAGACCAACAATAAAATTGAAATCAAAAGAATAGAAAAGGTTGAATATTTACCTTAAAGAATATAAAAGGTAGTGGTTATTGGTATTACACATTGGATAATGAACGGACACTGAACACAAAAAGGTTCAAACGGGTACCAATATAGCTAACCGTTTCGTCGATTTCGTCGCGTACCAATCTCCAAAATACAAAAATAAATATACAGCGGAGATCAGCACGACGAGACGAACAAAATGGTACACATATATCGGCGATACTGTCATTCTATCAAAAGTCGATATTCGTTGCTAACTGTTTCAAATTCGTCTGAATTAAGATAAATGGGGCTATAGACGTCCAAATTTGACGAAACGAAATATGACATCTGACTCAGAGAATGATTTACAAACATATTGTATAAAAAATTTCAAATTTCAAAAACAATTTATTTTCATCAAATTTAACTGATTTAAATTGAAAATTACACAACAGAATTTACTTTCATATTTTCCAATAAAATTTACCGATTGCTATGTCAGAATAGATGTATTCCAAATATCAAATTTCCATTGTAGAATTTTATAATAAAATTTCAAACAAAATTTCAGTTAATTACGTTATAAATATTGTTAAAATTTATAGGTCGTTACAGTTTACTTGCAAATGTCTTCAAAAGAATGTCACTAAAATAATATCAAATGATTTTCGCGTAGTAAATGTTTTGGTTATCACAAGGAAAAAACTCATCCATATTTATGTATGGGCGAGGTCTTATGAGATACCATTTCTTTTCAAACGACATATTTTGAGTTTCTTACATCAGTCACATGACCGGCCCGAAGTTTATTTTCCTTTTCCCTTAAACTATGGGTGCCCTAATTTCCTCAGGTAGTCTGGCGGTCAGGCTTAGTTCGAAGAAATCTAGAAGAGCTTGGATCATGGAGTTAGAATATTTTTCTAAAGATTGTTTCCACCACACTTGTGTAGTATAGTATTTTGCATTTATAAGGACAGATATTTATAACTGTCCATTATTAACTCTGATAAATGTATTTAAATTTCCGCTATAAAGATTATATGTTGAAATAATATATGGGAGATTCTGTTCTATCTTATTTTCTTTCTTACTTCGAGAATCCGCTTCTTCGGCACTTGGATTTACGGTATATGAATACCGACGATGTATTAGTGTCGATTTTCAAGAGTTAAAGATACATGTCCTAACATTTTGGTATCAGAGCTTAGGGTGAGCAAAAACCTTACATTTGGTAGGGGTAAAGTCTCATCAGAGATAGGTTTAGTAATGCTCTAGGATGAGTGACTCATTAGAGATAGGGTTAGTAATACCCTAGCATGAGTTTGAGAGTATTATGTATGAGCACGTATTTGCTAATGAAATATACAAATGATTTTGACTTTGAAATTTTTAAATGAAATAATTTACCCATGCTTATATTTTGAATATAAAGAATATATTTTTCAAATAATATAATTATTTGATTAATGAAATGATAATACTCAATTATTATCATTGATTAATTGTTGTTTTATTTGAAAGTTTAAATATAAACACCTCGTGCATTTAGTTTTACAATTTGACTATGAGTTATTCGATAAATAATAATACTGGTTTAAGATTAACAGAATTTATTTATGATAAATAAATCTTATGAATATGTTTTATACAAGTGATTTTATAAACTGGATTTAAGAAATGTGCTCTATAAAGGAATTTTTGAGAATTTAAATTTCAGTATTTTTGAAAGGATTCAAATGATTTTTGGAAAAGGGATAATAATGGTATTATTTCTAAATGAGATTTTGAAAATGAAAAACAATCTTATGATTAATTGATTCGAGTGATTCGAAAGTGACTAAAAATGGGCAGGAGATGTATTCGGATGGTAAACGCTTCTCTTAAGTTTTCCCTTTCTTGTTAAGGAAATATGCGATACTATTGGTGGTACCCAGTTCCTTGGTATCATTTTTGAGTTACTTGATCTATATAATTTTCTAAAGTTAAAAATGGATAATGTGAATCATCAATTCATAAATTAATTCATGGTTGTCATTTTTATTGAAGTGCATTGTCTTAATTAATAAGCACGTCTATGCTTTGACCATTAAAATAAATTTTTAAAGTTATTAATGAATAAATAAAGAGTTTTTGGTTGACAGCAAACAATGTTTTAGCAACATTTGTATTTAAATCCTTGAATTGCATTTTAAAAAGAAATCATATAAATACCTTTAGATAATTACATGTATCGTAATCTTTTAAGAAAAAGATAATAAATGTTAAATGTTTATTTAATAAAAGAAAAGGAGTTCACTATGAGAATGTTTTATTTTTAATCTCTTTGATTATATTTTAAAGTAAGTAAAACTTGTTAAGTAAATTATGGATATACTTAAAACAGTTAAATAAGTATATGAATACTTTTATATATTGAAACTGTAGAAGTAAAGGAATAAATATGCATGGAGGGAGTTTTAATTAACAGAATAGTATTAATTAATAAAGTAAGTTTTAACTAATAAAGAAAGTTTTCACATTTAATATTAGTTAAAGGAAGTTTATGATAATTTATCAATTTAATGAATTATTTTGAAAATGAGTTTTTCAGAAACCATTAAGATATGTTTAGAGATGTGTTATAATAAAAAGATATTTATCTTTTGAAAAGAAATGTGTTTTTAAGTAAGAATAGTTGGAAATAAAAATGTAAAGCGGTTATGTATAAAGAAGCATCTTTATAAAGTTTGAATAAAGAATGAAATTTTCATCAAATGTTTTCATAAAACTTTTTGAAAGATTATTAAATTCATATGAAGTACGTGGATTATTTCGTCTCATGATTTATTCTAAGATTCGAGTGTAGAACTTTGAAATTTTTTACACCGATTCGAAAAAGGATTTATTACTTAATTCTTGACGAGGAACATTGATGAAGATTTATGGTAAGATGCTTAAGTTTTCTATTATAGTTGAGAACTGTCGAAGAAAAGCTAAAATTCTAATCAGAGAGCATGGTCAGAGTCCACACTAAAGGAGCGGGGATCAATACTAGTTCGAAAGTAAAGTTGTGAATTCAATTAGAATATCGAATCAGATATTAAATACGGATGATCTATGCACATCGTATGGGTGTAAGTTTAAAAACAAATATTTTGGTCAAAACTTTTGGGTTTTGGTTTTGGATAATTTAGGGGACAAAATTCTTTTAAAGGGGAAAGTCTATAACGACCCATAAATTTATCACTTTGATTTGAGTGATGACAAATAATAGTAATTTTATTTTGAATATATATTTACAAAAATATTTTCCTCGGGATTTAAATTGATAAAATGACCGAAACTGTTTTATGAAAATCAGCTCTATAATCATAAAAAATCACAAATAGAGCTAGATCCATACATATAATTGAACAAGAATATAAAATAAAATAATTTATTGTATTTTTGAAATTTAAATGTATTTATGACATTGTTAGTAATACCCTTAAATATTATAATTAATTTATTAAATTTAATTGAGATTTATTGATTTAATAATTATTATAATTATTCAAATAATTATTTTTAAATGATATTAATTCATTTTAAATGGTTATAAAGTGTTAATAAATCATTTATAATAATTTTATAAAGACATAATTGTTTTGAAAATATAAGAAAAAAATCGAAATCGCTTTATCGGTATAATAACAATTACTATAAATAATTGTTAATATTAATTTATATGGTTGTATAATTCAAGTGTGATCATTTAATTTATTTATAATGATAAGAAATTTATTTCCAAATTTTGTTTACAAATATTTGTATATAAATTAATAAGAGAAAATGTGATCGATAATCGGTTTTTCTGTTTCCAACGATTTAACGAACAAAAGTTGTTCGAAGTCATTTGAATTGTTGCTATCCTCTTATGTACACACATGTACATATATATACATGTCACATGCATACCATAATATATATATGTGTGTACATGAACAGTTAAATATATACATATTACAAAATATTAAAATAATTTTCTAATACTTAAGCAACGAAAAAGCAAACACCAAATCAACTTACAAAACCATCACCACTACCATCCCCTCAACATCACACTACAACAAAACAATCATATTACAACCTTCCATTTACAACTGTTCATTTTTAACAGTTGTAATAAGTAGTTTGTAACAACTGTTCATCTTTAATAGTTGTAGAATATATATTTTTAACAACTCTATTTGTATAGCAGATGTAATATGCCTTTTTAACAACTGCTTATCTACGCTAGTTGTAAAAAACTATTTATAACAACTGTTTTTGTCAGTTGTCCTCTAACATTACTTTTCTACCCCTAAAAATTACAATTTCCCTCCCTCCATTTTCGTTGGCCGCTCAATTCATTAATTAGGGCAAAAGTTTCTAAAACTAAACTCACTGCCGATTCAATTCGCAAACCCCTAACTTCCAAAAAAACCTAATCTGATCCTCAAAACCGCTGCTGATATCGTTTGCTATTTCCATATTCTTCCTCGCGTTAATGTGCTCGGTCCTCAAAACCGCTACTGATAACGTACGCTTAAGGTATGTTCATTTCGTTCTATTTGTTCTAATTGAGTGTTCTAATTGCATCTGTTTGTGTGTTCAAGGAGTATTAAGATTCGTGATTTGGGTTTTAGGTTTTGCGATTTCGTGATTCGTGATTTTGTAGTTTCATGGATTTGACTGATGGAGTGGGAGGTCAGACATATATCATGTTCATAGATCTTATCTTAGGTTATTTAGAATTGTTATGCAGTGTTTGTTCAGTTCTGAGTTGGTACTTTATCCTTTGTATACTGCATGCTTGTGATAGATTATGTGGGTTAAGGCTTACATGTTTTGATTGAGTAGGCAAGGAGCAATGTTTTTTGTTTCTATTTAACTGAGATTTAACTGGGTTGTGTTTCAATTTTGAACATGTTATAAGTTGAGATCTGCAATTCATTTTCATATGTCAATCACTGATGCATATGTTATCACTAATTTACATGCTTGAAAATGCATCTCACTATTAATATCAATTAAAGGAATAAATTAACTATTCAATTCTTCAAATTTTGTTTCAGGCTCTTTTTATACAAACTTTGCAATTAACTTAATACTGCCCTACATTTGCTTCTTACAGTTTCCTTATTCATTTGTTAAAAGTGTTATTAATGTTCTAATTTACTACCATTTTATTTGGCAGTTTGATTCAGTTCTGGGAAAAGGTGCCATGAAGACAGTGTATCCTTTATATGTCTTTTTATACACACACATGTATGTATGTATGTATTTGAAAAAAAAGCAAAAAAATGGAGCGCTACAGTGACTAGCTTGGGCAACCGACCCTTGGATTAACTTGTATTAACCATTCAATAAATAGCACTTTATCCTAGTTAATTAAAGCAATGGTTTCCTAGTGATTTAACCTCTGTGCAAATGCTAAGTAATTTGGTTTTGCTTGGTTTTAATTAGAAAGAATATATACTGAAGATTAAAAGTGAAAGATAAATTAGAAAGAATATATACTGAAGAGAGAGTACCTCTAATTAAAGTGTGCATAGTAGCCAGTCATTATATTGACAAAGGTGGCCAGTACAACATAAAATACATTCCTATCTTGTCTTTTTGTTACAAAAGCGCACACAAATCCTTGACAAATTCAATAGATACAAAGCATTTGATGAATACTATGGTCTCGAGGTAGCATGGAATCAAGTAAAATTAAGCAATGTGATGTGATCACCAGACGCATTGCAGCGAATGTATTCAGAAGTGCTTTTACTCAGCACACTTCACCGTGACTCAATTATTCAATTTCATTCTTCTTGGGTTGATGTTGGCAAAAATACTTTCAACTTCATCACTGAAACGTTCACTTCGGGAATTTTAAGAGAGTACGTTCCAACAAAAATTGATTTAGTTTTACACTTGAAATTTTGATTTATATTAAATCTAGCTCCTAGATGGTTTTGAAACTTTGAATAGTAGTGGCTATTCTTCATGATAGCACGTCAAGCAATATTAGTGTGTAGTCATATTGTAACTGTTTATGAAAATTTTAGTTCTATTACAACTTAATGCATGAATTTAAAAATACTAAATATAATTAATTGAATATAGACAAACATGTAGGTATTCAGTTTCCTGGGAGAAAATGTATATTCTGATTCTTTGAAGAAATATTATTACGTATTTATGTGTTTATGGCGCTAGTATGTAAAATTTTCATTGAGAACCATATGATGAGTTTATTTTAGCTCAAATATATCAGGTACAGACAAAGGTACCGTCATGTAGATATCAGAGCAATCAAGAACTGGGCTCGTTAAATTCTGAATGACCTGGTTTACTTGCACCACCATAACCCTTCGGTAATTCATAGGGATCTGAAATGTGATAACATATTTGTGAATGGACATTTGGACTAGTAAAGATTGGAGATTTAGGTCTTGCTGCTGTTCTTCGTGGATCTCAAGCTGCGCACAGTGTTATCAGTAAATTTTCTCAACCTTCCTTCAAGCAATCATCACATCATCATCATCATCATCATCATCATTTACTATTATATTTCATGAATTATAAGTTGTAAGTCCTGCTGTATTGAACATGAATGAACGCATATGCAATATATTATCCAGAACAGCTGTTGAAGTTGTAAAATTATTTGGAAGTTTATTTTGCAGAAATCGTTACAGTCTACATAACAATTATTACTAGTCAAGCTGCTTAATTAATCAGAAAACTAGCAATTATATTATTCTTATCTCATGTATTTTTGGGATTGCATAAGAAATCCATAAATATATTATATCCGTGTTCCATTAGTTCTATAAGTGTCAAGTATTACAGAACGAAGCTCTAACTTCTTAGAACACTAGAACACATCATGTACATTACTGTTGCAGTGCTATATTCAGGTTATGACAAAATAATTGTTTGAGCTACTTAGACTGTTGGTAAAATTGTCAAATTGTCTGATTTTTTGGTTGTTTGAATGTCTAATTGCCAAATTCACACTGCTATTTTAACTTGAAATGCCACTATATTCTTACTTTCCTCTGTAAATATAGAATGTTCCAATCTCCTGTGTATATGTATGGACTCAATGGCTACACTGATCTAGGATACTAGTATAACCAATTATTTTGTCTACTTGATGTTCTAATGTCATCTTCCTTCATTTAGGTACATCGGAGTTCATGGCACCTGAGCTTTATGAAAAAGAGTATAATGAGCTCGTCGACATTTATTCTTTTGGCATGTGTATACTGGAAATGTACACTGCAGAATATCCTTATAGTGAGTGCTCCAATCCTGCTCAAATCTACAAGAAAGTCACTTCGGTATAGCATTCCCCGTTTCATTTTCCAATTTCTATCAGTTAAATTGTAACATAGGAGTGGAACAAAGTATAGAATATAATTTCAATACTCTAATAAATAGCACAAACCATCTCAAGTTGTTCTAAAGATACATGCACGAAAGTTTGTGGCCATCAGACTCTTTTTTATTAGGAGTAGCCTTTGCACAAACCATCTCAAGTTGTTCTAAAGATATATGCACGAAATTTGTTCTAATGATATAACCATACTTTATCGATTTCTTATTTTATGCATAGTCATATATATCATAAAATGTGTTGTTATATGGTCAAACAATATTGTAAAATATTAATTTTTCTCTATATGTTAGTCTAAAATGTCCGAATTTGTAGGTCTACAGCAACTTGTTTTAAATTGTTAAATAATATACTTAACTTGTTTTAAATTTGTAGGAAATATGCTTAAATTGTTATATTTTTCATTATAATCTCTTACAATTGACGTCTCCAGCAACTTGTTTTAAATCACAAAACATTTGTTCAGGCGTAGTTTATAAGCTTGTGACTTTTTCTTACTCTGTTTATGAGATTTTTCCATGTTTTCTTTCATTTATGAGATACATGTTTGTATTGTGTACATTGTTTCTATCATCAAGCTATGAAACTAGTCAGATGATAGGTTAAGTACTTGAGAATATAAAGCAATTCTTCGAAATTTATAGGTCAAAACTTTATGATTAATGGAAAGTTATCCATAATAAAGGTAGACATACATGTTCCTATTATTTGTAGGTTCAATTCCTAGGAATGACCTCTTAGAATTTTTCTTCTTTATTTTTTCCAAGATAAAAGTTGCTTCCTACTGTAACCCTTCATTCTTTCATAGTGGCAGGACCCGTCCATGTTCGCTTCTACACAAGTTCCCTACAATAAATGTTTTACTTACACAGTTCACTATAATTTTGCATCTTAAAATTACCTTCTGTTCATCTTCATGTTTCAGATAAGCCACCACCTGAAGAACTTCATCAGTTTCTAGAGTTTCAGTTACCAAGGCAAGAGGCGCCGTTTTTCAGTGATCTCCCTCTTGTCCCCCAGCGCAAACTAAAAAGCAGTGCTTCTCTCCAGTTTACATTCATAAGTCCTAAACTTTATGTTAATACTAAAACTGTCTACGAGAACCAATAATTTTGATTCTGGTTATCTCCTAAGAGAAGGTGGATTTGGTCGAGTTTATAAAGGAAAATTAGAGAGCACAGGCCAGGTATATAATTTATAGCCTGAATAATCAAGTGAAGCATGTCGATACATATATAAGTTAAGAAATGTTTACGATGTGAATAGGTTATGGCTATAAAGAGACTTAATCTTAATGGTCATCAAGGGAATCGAGAATTTTTTGTTGAAGTATTAATGTTAAGCATGCTCCATCATGCTAACCTTGTCAATTTAATTGGATGTTGTACTGAAGGCAAACAAAGACTTTTAGCATACAAGTACATGCCGCTTGGATCACTTGAAGACCATCTCTATGGTATGTATGTTATGCATTTATATAAACAAAAATGAATAAGACTAGGCAGGTTTTATTTATAAACCAAAATTTGCTCAGCGTGCACTAAAAAACAGAAGGGCTAGTGTACACAACATGGTGATATTGATTTCTACTCAATGTAAAGCTGTTAAAGAAGGATGGTTGTTGCATTGTAGTTGTAGAATGGTGTAGTAGAAGGTAGAGGGAAGGAAGGTTTCAAATGACTGGGAATTGGGGATTGCAGTGGAGCTTGGTGAAGTATGTTTGGCAGTGGTGACGTAGCTGTTTGGAGTGGACGATCTTAGATGAATATGTACCTATATGTATGTGTTAACAATATATGTACCTATATGTATGTGTTAACAATTTTTTGTACCTTATTGCTGTTTGTAATAAAATTATGAATTCAAAAATGGTGTAAAACTGAATTGTTTTAGCTTTTATTAAATGTGAATGGTTCATGATGTTGCAATTAATGTTAATGAATGTAGTTATTATTAGTGAAATATCGGTTTTAATTATAATGTTGTGAAATTTATGGTTAATGGAAGTTGTCGGAAGATAAATTGCAATTGTTGGTAGCAGTTGTAAAAAGATTTATTGCAACTGTCAATAACAGTTGTAAATGAATCTATTACAACTGCCAAAAGCAGTTGCAAAAGTTATTGTTGCAACTGCTATTAGCAGTTGCAAAAGAGATCTATTACAACTGTTAATGCAACAATTACGATAGACTTTACCACAACTTTCAAAACAGTTGTAAATTTTTTTTACAGCTGCTCCTGCAACTGTCGACAACAGTTGTAAAAACATTCAACTCTATTACAACTCCGGATATTAAGACTGGTGGCCGCCAGTTGTAATAGACCTATTAAAACTGTTTCTGGCAGTTGCGAAAAGGTATTTTTGCTGTAATGTCACCATCACCTAAGGGAATGGTTTGGGGGGAGGGGGGTGTGGGTCGAGGGAATGGTAATTTTACCATTAGATATTTTTTCCAAATTTCTCCTATAATTACCCATCCACTTTCTCATATTTTATCACCATATTCTCATCTTCTTCTCCACTTTAATCTTCTTTTCATGGCTACTATACTTAACAAAATAATGACAAAATCATATGATATGTATATGTTATCAATCCGCTTCAAAACAAGCTCAAATCCCCTTCATTCCTCCTTCTAAACCTACGGCCACCCTCCTTTCTTCCTTTGTCCGAGCCTTCCTCCTCATACCATTAAGGCCGTGAGCATTGTAGGGTGGGTCGAGCTCATTCAAGGTCGAAAAGTTCTGTTCCGTAGAGTTTATAGCCATCGTAGCCGAGCTATAACCAATTTAGACTAGCCCATGGAAAAAATGAAGGTAAGAAACTCCTATACTGTAGTATTTTATGCTATTGTATGTTATATATGTTTGATTATAATTGTCGAGGATGGTTGTTTAATGTGAATGTTGAATATATATGCAAGTCATGGAAATACACAACGATAAGCACAAAGGAAATCGCTTTCCTCTATTTAATGAATTGGTGTATATGGAATGTTAAACCTCTTTAAACAGATTTTAAAATGGGTTTGAATTTTTTTATAAACATATGAAAGTTTTTTGGTGAAGTTTGAAAGGTGATTGAAAATTTCATCAAAATTAGGCGCGTCGCGTGGGAAGTTCGCGATTTCGCGCCATAAAAGTCAAACGAGTATGTATAATGGAATATAGCTCGGAATTCTTCGAGATAAGAATTTTCCAAACTATTATATACATAGTTTTCCAAAAAAGAAAGAAAATCGAGATTTTGATCAGCAGATTTTGAAATACGAGTAAAACAAAATTTTGAAAAATCGCGGTTTTGCAGTTCGGAATACATAAAAGGATTTCTTTAAAAATGATACTTTAAAATTGTTTAAAAATATGAAACAAATTCTAATAATATTGTAAATTGTTTTAAAAGTAATTTGAGTTACAAAAATGAATTTTCAAACGATAAAGAGTTATTCTGAGCAATATAGCTTAAAATACACTTTCCGTAGCACTTTTCCACAACACTTTTCTTTAACTTTTGAAATATAATTTCAAACACAACATTCTTTTCCAAATCTTTTGTAAATCTTTTAAAATGATTAATAAATTATTTTAAAGTGATTTGAAGGATTTATGGAATGGTTAAATATTAGATGATTTAGATTCGATCAAATTACTTGATTGCCTTATGGGTGACAGAGAGGTTGTGTCTAGGCTTGAGTTTGAAAAACAAGTTTTCCGCTCTCCCTAGCTATCCGGACTGGCTCAATGGAAGGTTAGTAAATTTGATTTACTCAGATCAAAACTTTGAAAAGTATAAAGGATATAATTTTCCAAATATAAATAGCTTGGATTTTATTGGGATAATCTTCTTATGCTCGGTGTTAAAGTCTGAAGTGGAACTAGTACTATCGTGGAATTCAAAAGGTGATCTCGCTGTTGTTATGCCCATAGTACTTGTTGAATACGTGAATTGATATTGAGTAGAATTAGATGATTTCTATAGACTCTGCTCACTCAATACTGGTTTTGGATTAATATCCTAAATAACATGGTTTTAAACTTAATCAAAATTTTGAATTTTGAATTAAGAAATTTACATCAAGATTTAAAATAAATGGTTTAGAAATATTTTCCTAAGTGAAATATGAAATGATTTAGAATTATTCAAAGTTTAAAAAGGTTTAAAGTAATCAAAGGATTTGATAAGACATGTTTAATGATTCTGTATATACCAAAAAGATTGTTTTAAAAATATATGTATCTCTAGAAGATAATTTGTTAAAAAGAAATTAATCAATTAAAGAATGATTCCCTATTCACATAACATCTTTTTATCGATGATGGGAACCGGGGTCTGATTTGAGTAATTCCTACCCGAAGACCACTTCGAACCAATTTACGTATTCGAAGTGAAGACATGGATTTGATTTGGAAAATGGAATGTAGGGCTGCTTATCACTAATCCTCGGGGGAAATTTATCATATCATATTATGTGGCAGTCGTTCTTCATTTAAGATCTTCAATGCAAGGACTTCATGCTACAAGTCTTAGAGGTAATCCCCTATAGGATGTGGTAGGAGAGTGTCTTCGATTTATCCTGTTCCTGGGCAACGCGTATGGACGAATGTCTAACGTTGCATTTCTAGCTGCATAAATTGATCTCTATGAACGTATCATCTGTTTGGTGGCAGAGATGGCAGCTTCTCTTAGCTTAACACTCTTTCCAAGGACGTACGAGCTCAGGATTTATATGTTTGTAGAAATCAGTTGTGTGACTATGGGATGAAAATGTGGCATTTAAAGTGGAATGTGCTATGTGAAAGGTAATCACTACCTTAGGCTCATCACCTATTAATAGCTTAAACACGGTACGCCGCAAGGCAATGTGGTTCGCAACCATTAGGGTACGGTGACCACCTTTCTAGATTACTGTAACGAACCACTATTTTGGACCATTTAAATTGACAATAAATCCACACATGTCTGACTTGAATAATTCAAAACAAAAGATTGTAATATAATTTGGAGAAAATAAACCAATCACGGAATCACAGGCACAGATAAAATCAGAATAACTCGCAGCGAAAATAAAATAACCATAGTGGTTCATGAAGCTACTACAACTCAGTCTCAAAACAAGTACAAAAATACATAGTCTGAAAAACAAATACAGTTCTGAACCAAATATAGTAGAAAATCCCAAATATATATGTCTCTAATACATGAGCTGAAATGGTAATACTGAAATTGAAATAGACAACAACTTGATAAGCAGATAACTTCAGAAATCCCTAGCTTCCAGAAGATAGATCCAAGTTGTGGTACTCAGGCTGACCCAAGCGTAAGAAATAAACAAAAACACTCGAGTCATGACATACCTACTTATACAGTGTAAACCAACTCAAGTGAACTGCAATATAAGGTACAAGTAACTTAAAGGATGCTTGGGACTGCCCATCCTCTAAGGATCCATTAAACTATTTACTATGTAGTAATATTTCGCTATTATAATAATGTCCATAGTAAAATAAACTTATTTTTAAATAGCGTTAAGGAGTTACCCAATCTCCCCATTAACACAGTAATAGTCCTAGTAGTCCATCCAGTATCATAGTCCCTCCTGATCAGGAAGCCACCAGAGGACACGCCATGGGCTACGGGAGAAAACCAAACTCGTACAAGGCGCGCTAGGGTAGGTGACATGGCACAACGAGGCAATGCCAGGGTAGATATACCAATTACTATTCGGACTGGTGGTGACGTGTAGCAGCCACTACCACCCACCTCGGCCCGCACTCCTAAAATCAATGGTGCTCACCAATCAATCACAAGGTAATAGAATGGCATACGAAGAAGTGTGTCCGATAAGAGAAGCAACCTCACTGTCCCGGAATCGCTCCTCTTTTAGCCACCTTATGCCAACTTACGGGAGTCGGGTCCACGTATATACCTCAACAGAACGTCGCCTCCATCCTACTTCATTCTGAAATCTCTACCGCATATAAGGTTGTTAAAGTTGTTTCCGGTATCGACAGAGAGTGTTTGCGCAAAAAATGGGCAAACACCTCCAAGTCATGTGATTTAGTTGATTTTATGTGGTTTTCAATGGTTTGGGTGACTTATGCAAACAAGTAAAAAAACAGGGGCTAAATTGTAAAAAGACACGCAGATTTATAGTGGTTCGGCCAGAACGTGCCTACGTCCACTTTATATGTTATTATCCTTTTTCTTTCAGATTACAAGTACAAAGCTTTGTATACAAGTATATGAAAGTTGTTTGAAAGTTCCTTCCGTGCTTGAGCTCTCAAACTTGTCTGCCATTGTTGTACCCCTGCCCCTCTATTTATAGAATGAGGCTGGGGGCAGGGGTCTTGGATGTATATAGCTGCTGGTGGGCCTGGGCTGAAGCAATCTGTCCTGGCACATCTGGTTCGGTGGAGCTTCGTTTGTCGTGGTTGGAGTGGCTTTGGTCCGGTAGGACGTTGGTCCGGTGGTGAGATGAAGGTGAGGTTGGTCCGGCCATGTTTTGACTCGGTAGGGTGTCGTTCGGTAGACGTTGGTTCGGTGATGCATGGTAATGGAGATGGGAACTTGGTTCGGTATGGGCTGGTTCGGTGGGAGGAAGTATTTCGTTTGGACCGGTAGTTGTTGGTTCGGTTGTGGAGGAGAGGGTTGGTCCGGTGGTCACTCTGGTCCGGTGGTGGTATGGAGCTGAGTATGGTTCGGTAGTTGTGGTTGGTTCGGCGGAGGCTTGAAGACGTACTGGTTCGGTGTTGGGAAGGAGAAGTGTTGGTTCGGCAGATGAGGGATGGGGTTTGGTCCGGCTAGGCATAGGTACCGAATGGGCATGGGTACCGTATGTAAATGGTGACTCTTGACGACATTGATGCTCCTTGGTCTCGCGATTCCATGGGTGAGAATTCGCCCAACATTTGCCCCCCAAAGTGGGGAACATGCTTGCATGTGTCGCGCTTTGCTCTAAGTTGGATAACTGGTATAACTTTATTTGGTTTGGGTGCCGAAAAGGATGGTCCGGTGTGCCGAACCGGTTGGTCCGGTGCTTCTGCGCTTGTCTATATATAGGGGCTACACCCCTTCGTTATTTCTTACCAAACAAGCCGAACTCTTTGCCGAATCAAACCCTTAGCTTCGCCGAATCGAGACGCTAGCCGAACCAGGTGAGCCCCCTTGCTGCCGAATGAATTTTTATAGACTTTCCGTATCGGATGAATTTGAAACCCTCAATACCGAATGAACTTTCATCCTTCAACACCGAATGAAACTCGAACTCTCAATACCGAATGAGATTCAAACTTTCCATACCGAATGGAACTCAAACTTTCACTACCGAATGAAACTTGGACTTTCACTGCCGAATGAAACTTGAACTTTTACTACCGAATGAAACTTAAAGACTTTTATTTCTGCGAATGAGTTTTGAATTGTGAGCATGTCTCCAAGATGCATGTACCTATTTGTTTACATTTCCATACTCCTTGTTCTAACAACATGTCTTTTGCTTTTGTGTATGAAGATAAATGTCTCGCAAAGCGGAAACTCGATCAGATAGTAAGAAGTCTAAGGATAGAGGAGAGTCTTCTTCCGTGCCCCCAGCCCAGTCTGGACCGGAGCGACATGGACCTGCCCCGAGGTCGTTAGTGGATGGGTATGGTCCCCAGGAACTTCTGGTCTCCCCTCCCGATTGTTTTCCTAGCTCCCTAAAGGAGGAGCAACTTGATGTTATATCTCATTCCTTCGGGATAGATAGAGCGCTTATGCAGTTGCCGGGGAATGGAGTGATGCTGTACAATCCCCCTGAAGGATATTTTGCGTACAGTAGGTACCATTGCATGTGTGGTGCTATCCCGCCTCTCAATGCCTGGATAGTTAGCTTTGTCACATATCTGAAGGTGGCTCCATTCCAGCTTCAGCCTAACTCCTACGCCATTCTGGTGAGTCTTTTCGTCATCTTTCAAAGGATATATGGGCGTCCCCCTTCCAACCGGGAGATCCGGTATCTGTACAACTTGAGAGGCTACAAGAAGGGGTCTCCATATATCAGTTTGGAAGCGGCCGTGCCCTTCAAGCCTGTTCTGGATCTGTACTCGAAGCTCAGTATGTTCAAGAAGGAATGGTTTTTTATTAGGGATGACTCTGTTTCTTTCCGCCTTTTCACTTCCGGCTGTAAGTTGAACTTCATTTATATTTTCCTTGTCCCGATCACAATGCTTCTTCTTATATGCTTTTATTTCTTGCTAGCGACAGGTGGTTTTGCGGTCGTGGAGACTGATTCCTTGGCTCGGATGGCTGCGGAAATAAAAGCCATTCCGGCACGGGATCGGTCGGCCTCTTACTTGATCAGGAACGCCACTCTCCTGGAGTATAACTTGATTCTGTCACATCAATCTGTGGTTAAACAGAGAGATACGGCTGAGGAGAGGGCTGCTAAAGCTAAGGACGGGGCTACTGCAAAGAGTAGCAAGAAGAGACCTTTCTCGGTGCCTCCAGCCGTTGGGGGGAAAGAAGCTTAAGAAGTCTGATGGACCCTCTCCCAGTACATGTCCAGATATTCCGGAGGAGGAAGGTGGAGAGGAGGAAAGAGACGAAGAGGAGAGCGGAGGAGATGGAGAAGGTGAAGGACAGGGTGGTAGTGGTGTCGGGCCTTTGTCTTTTGAGCAGGCAGGGGAGATCCAGGAGTGGACGGATGATGCCTTCCGCCAGGCTTTTGAAGGGTTGGAGGAAGGATCAGCCTCGGTGAAGAAGGCAAAGGAGGTTGACAAGGCTGGGGCTGGCGCCGATCCATTCCCTAAGAGCTCTTCAGCTGAGGTGGCTCCAGCGACTCAAGGTGAACTCTTGACTTCTGCCGATCCCATTTATGATAGGGACTTAGGAATATTTTATGGTTCGCTTCCGTCCTGGACTGAGATTCAGGACTTATTGCAGTATTCTACTCCTCCGCAGGGTTTGTATAATAGATGTGTTTTCTCATTCTTTTTTAACTTAACATATTTCTCGAATTATGGACCATTGTACGCTCGTAAACTTGTTCTTTATTACAAGGGCAGGCGAGGTGGCCAAAACTTCAGACGTTCGACACCGCCTCGAACAATTCAATTTGATGAGAGCTGCTACTAAGCCGCCAACTGGCCGTTCCGGGGATGTAGTTAAATATCGCCCTCTTCTTGGAGTCATTGAGGAAGATATACAGCAGAGGAAGAGGAGGCGTTCCTTATTTGATTCGCCACTTGGTCCTCAGTCTCCTATTCAGCCTCCCCGAGATACTACGGAGAAGACCACGGAGTTTGTCCCCCCTCCGCCTCCTTCCGAGAACCCTACTGTGATCCGCATAAAACGTCCCGACGTGCCTCGCAATCCCTTTGCCGGTCACCCGGATTTGGACCCAAGCCTTCAGGATATCTTATTTGACGAGGCCACGGGCGAGCATCTTCTCCCTCGCAATCCCATGGTTCGGGTTCTGGATGAGGCTAAGTCCCTAGATCTGGATCTGCTCACTACCCGGATAGCTGCTATGGGGGACGAAGCCAAGGCCAACATTGACCGGGTCACGGAGGAGGTCAAGAAGTTGATGGAGCATCACGCCCTATTGGCCAAGGCTGGGGAGGAGATAGGGAGTGCCAATATAAGGTTGCGGTTAATGGTTGCTGATCAGGCCAAACAACTTGACGACCAGGCTATTCAGATTTCTCAGCACGAGGCAGCCTACAGGCAGTTGAAGGAGAATCTGGAAAAGGCCAGCAGGGCAGAATTGCGAAAAATGGAGGCTGCTTGCAAGGGGCGGATTGATATGGCCATTGCGACGGTGGATGAGGTTCGGAATGCAGATCTTGAGCGAATTGAAGAGTTGTCTGGGAGGCTTGAGGCCGCAGAGCTTGCTCAGGCCAAGCTAAAGGAGGAGATGGAGGAAATGAGAAGGTCTCTCCAGGCTGACCGCTTGAGATATCGATCGGAGAGGGATGTTGCCGTCACTAAGTTGTTATCCTCCGAGGCCCGGGTGAGGGAGTTTGAGGAGAATGAGGGGATGATGGATGAGATGTTGCAGGATATGTACTTCCGTACCTGGAAGCAGGGTAATCTATCCTGGATGGATGACTATCCCCGGATCATGGCTAGGATATATCTCCGGGCTTTGGAGGAGGCCAAGGCCGATGCAGATAAGGAAGGTGGAGCGGCATTCAGGATGGACGTGGTAACCGCCCAGTTCTCAAAGGAGGAGAAGGTAGCGGTGAAGGAAGGGATGCGGCTGCTTGCTGCGGAGGAAGCGGGCGTGCAATTGGCGGATGAGGATCAAGCGGCGGACGTTGGTGAGTCTCTCTTCTCCTTTCTTTTTAGATTTTCATAACTTGATCGCTCGCTGTTTATCTTATGGATTCTTCTTCTGAATTGGACAGGTGGATCTTCTGGTCAACATGCTGGGAGTTCCGACCCAGCAACCAAGTAGATTCGGAGAGCTGGTTCTGAAGTGTAGTGGTTAGCACTAATGCAGCTGGTCACCTTTTGATTTCTTTTTATTGCTGTTCATGTTAGTTCAAAACATGGATGTAACTGTAATAATATTGTTTGTGATGAATGACTTTATGTAATTTCATAATATAAGCTGATTCCTTTATGTTGGAATGTTATCGCTATTTTGCTGTGCTGTGTAAGTGATGTAACTATGCATGTTACTAGTGACTTGACTATGCCTGATGCCAATTTTTTTTTTTTTTGCTTAAAGTATAACTTTCTCATTTTGCAACGTAAATGTGATGTGTGAATATGAACTGCAGCTATGCATTAATGTATGAAAGTAGAAGGTACCGCCCTTCATGTTTCGGCTGTGGACGGCAACTTCGTGCGCCCTGTAAGACTAAGCACGTAATGCTGTTGAGTGTCCCGTCATCCGATTGTAAGTTTCTGTTCCCATTAGCGAGCGTTCCCTATTTCATGTCCTGTACTTTCAAGCACCGTTACGGAGAATAGGAGAAAAGTTTTAAATGAAATTGAAATATAGAAAAAGTAAAACTTCCAGTCACGGAAGGCCGTCGATGTGCTTAAGTTCGTGGCAAACGGGTTTTGTAGTCACTTTCCCTAGCTGTGGGTCTTGGAGACATTTGTCACCCATCTTACGCCTACTGCGGGGAGTTTTCTTTTTTACCACAGCCGCACTTAAGACACATCGGAGCCGATCGCGCACAGTAACTACCCGGGTCATTATGGCCCGTAATCGTGGGTATTATTCGATTTACTGTGGCCGGCTAGCGTGGGGGCCGATCGTCAACTGTGAACTGCCCCTGGCTGGCCACACCTTATGTTGGGGCTTATGATCGGTTCACAGTCGCCGGCGAGCCGAATCGCTGTAATGAGCTGCCATCGGCTATAGTCGGCCTTTTTTATGATGACTTATACTCGGCTTATTACAGTCGGCTTTAAGGGCCGAGGCAAACAATGAGTTAACTCACGGCAGAGGGATACCGGAGCAAAGTGTCTCATTGGCGAGGGCATAGGAGCGTAGCGTACCTGTTAGATTTTGTCCAGGTGGAGTTGTGTTGTGAGTTCTGGATTGAAATGTCATCTGCAAAGGATTTTGTTCAACAACAAAGGACAAAGCTTAACAAGTAGCCAAGATATAAAGGAACAAGTTAACAAGAGCCAAGTTTTTTAAAGTGGTTCTGCACGAAAATGCCTACGTCCACTGATTCTCTTTGTTAATTCACTTCATATGGGCAGTACAAGTTAAGAAAAGTATTGACGGAGGTGTCGGATGTTCCATGCCCTCTGGAACACCTCTCCGTCCACTGTTGACAAAATATAAGCTCCGTTGTGGAGATCTTTATGAATTACATATGGTCCGTCCCAGATGGGGTCCAGTGCCCCAGGGCGCGGAAAGATTCTCTTGAGGACAAGGTCTCCTTCTTGTAAGCTGCGATGTTTGACTTTGGAGTTGTATAGTGCTGCCACTTTTTGTCTGTGAGCTGCTGCTTTGAGTGCTGCATCATTTCTTCTCTCCTCAATTAGATCCAAAGACATGTGGAGGAGTTCTTCATTTTCTTCCGGGTTGTAGTGGATCCTACGGTGAGAGGGCACTATAGTTTCAACTCGGAGCATAGCCTCCGATCCGTATGCCAAAGAGAAGGGAGTATGCCCTGTTGAAGTTCTGTAAGATGTGCGATAGGCCCAAAGTGCCGTAGGAAGTTCGTCCACCTAAGCGCCTTTCGACTTTTCAAGTTTCTTCTTGATTAAGGTTTTGAGAATTTTGTTGACAGCTTCTATTTGGCCGTTTGCCTGGGGATAAGCCACGGATGAGAAGCTCTTGTGAATCCCGTGCTCTTGGCACCAGTCGATGAATTCCTCGCTGTCAAACTGAAGTCCATTGTCTGATACGATTTTGAGTGGTGTTCCGTACCTGCACAGAATATTTTTGATTAAGAAGTTGATAACTTTTGCCGAAGATATTTTATTTAGAGGTTCCGCCTCCACCCATTTGGTGAAGTAGTCGACTGCCACTATAGCATATTTGGCTCCGCCTCGGCCCGTTGGCAGTTCGCCAATTAAGTCAATCCCCCATATTGCGAAGGGCCAAGGGCTGGTCATCTGAGTAATTTCATTGGTTGGTAGTCGAGGGATTTTGGCAAATTTCTGACATCTATCACATTTTTTGACGAAGTCTAAGGCGTCTTTGTTCAAGGTGGGCCAGAAATATCCATATCGGAGTATCTTTTTCGCCAGAGTCTGCCCTCCGGTGTGGTCTCCACAACTTCCCTGATGGATGTTGGATAGAATTTCCCTGGCTTCTCTTCCAGCAACGCACCTCAATAAGGGGTTAGAGAAGCCGCGCCGATAGAGGATGCCTTCTTGCATTGTGTAGCGGGAAGCTTTCCTTAGAATTTTCTTAACTTCATTTCGCCCGTCTGGTAGGGTGCCGTTTTGTAAGTATTCTCGGATAGGGGTCATCCATATTTCTTCTTCGGTTGCAGTTATCAGGTGTACTTGCTCGAAACTCGGGGTTAGTAGCCTTGAGACAGTTATCGCTCCAGAAGCGGTGTCATCTCCCATGCTAGCTTGCTTTGCCAGCTCGTCGACCTCTCGATTTTCCTCTCGAGGAATGTGTCTGATCAAATAGTGATCCAGTTGGTTAAGTAGCAGCTTGGTCCTCTTTAGGTATGCTGTGAGTCGTTCTCCTCGAGTCTGGAACTCTCCTAGTATTTGATTCACAATAAGTTGAGAATCACTATGGAGACATAAAGAACCGACTCCGATTTCCAGTGCAAGTTCTAATCCGGCTATCACTGCTTCGTATTCTGCGTCATTGTTGGTGGTAGCGAATTCCAATCTTAGGGCGTAGCGCAGCTTCTTTCCCTTGGGGGTGATTATCACAACACCTTCCCCCGAGCCTTGTTCGTTCGACGCTCCATCCACGAAGAGATTCCACTTGATATCTTTTGCTATTTCAGATTGGTCCTTACCTTCGCCAGTAGTGAATTCGGCAATGAAATCAGCTATGGCTTGTCCCTTGATAGCGGTGCGAGGATGGTAAGTGATATCATATTGGCTTAGCTCGATGCACCACTTGAGCAGTCGCCTAGAGGTGTCGGGACGATGGAGCACTTGCCTCAATGGCTGGTCGGTTAGGACTCTGACGGGATGAGATTGGAAATAGTGTCGCAGCTTCCTTGATGTGATTAGTAAACAGTACGCCAGTTTCTCGAGTTTGGGATACCGGGTTTCTGCTCCCGTGAACCTTTTGCTTATGAAGTACACTGGCCGTTGTGTGCGGTTTTCTTCTCTTACCAAAGCGGCGCTTAGAGCATGGGATGACACAGCAAGATATAGGTATAGTTCTTCGCCTTCATTCGGAGTCGAGAGTACTGGTGGCCGTTGGAGGTGCTCGATTAGGTTAAGAAAAGCTGCTGAACATTCGTCGGTCCACTCGAATTTTCCTTTGTCTTTCTTCAGGGCTTCGAAGAAAGGAATGCATTTGTCAGTTGCTTTAGAGATGAACCGGCTTAGGGCGGCCACCTTCCCGTTTAGGCTTTGCATTTCTTCCGAGTGGACGGTATTTTGATATCTTGCAAGGCTCGGACTTGTTCGGGGTTTGCTTCGATCCCTCTGGCATGGACGATGAATCCCAAGAACTTTCCTGATGACACTCCGAAGGAGCACTTTAGAGGGTTCAGCTTCATTCCATATTGGCGGAGTACTTGGAACATCTCGTCCAGGTGGCTTACATGATCGTTGGCTTTTCTTGATTTTACCAGCATGTCATCCACATACACTTCCATAGTTCGTCCTATTAGTTCTGCAAACATCTTGTTGACGAGGCGCTGATAAGTAGCTCCGGCGTTTTTAAGTCCAAGTGGCATTACCTTGTAGCAGTACAATCCTCGGTCAGTGATGAAGCTAGTGTGGTCTTGATCGGGGGCGTGCATAGGGATCTGGTTATATCCTGAGTATGCGTCCATAAAGGATAAGAGTTCGTGTCCAGTAGTGCTGTCCACGAGTTGGTCGATTCGGGGGAGTGGGAAGCAGTCTTTCGGGCAAGCGTCATTTAAGTTGGAGAAATCGATGCATGTTCGCCACTTTCCATTAGCTTTCTTTACCAGTACCGGGTTGGCGATCCACTCTGGGTAGATGGCTTCACGTATGAAGTCATTGGCAAGTAAGTTCTTTACTTCTTCCTCGAGGGCTGCGGATCGTTCTGCCCCCATACTTCTCTTCTTTTGCTTTACCGGCACCTTGGTAGGATCGATGTTTAGTGCGTGGCATGCTATGTCCGGGGAGATTCCAGTCATATCAGCCTGCGTCCATGCAAACACATCCATGTTGTGGCGAAGAAAATCAATGAGTTGATTCTTTAATTCTCTTTTTAGCCGAGATCCGACTCTCAGCAGTTTACTTGGGTCGTGTTTGTCTACAGATACGAATTCCATAGCCTCTACAGGCTCGGCGGTGGCCTCCTCCTCTCCGTCCCTGGGATCTAGTTCGTTGAAGGGATCACTTGTATATCGAAGAGGAGGGGCTTTCTTTAGTTGCTATGCTTCCAAGCTTTTCATGCAGAGAATAGTCTCTGCATTTTTCCCTTTATCTCTCCTGCGATTATTGCGAAGTTCGGTTACATAGCAGTCCCGAGCGGCGTCTTGATCCCCTTCCACTTCTCCCACTCCATTATCCATTGGGAACTTCATCTTCAGGCACCATGGGGCAAGGACAATTTGGAAGTCGGACAAGGCTGGTCTTCCTAAAAAGGCATTGTAGGCCGAGTGGTTGTCTATTAGCACGAATGTTTGTTTCCGAACGGCGGAGCGGGGATGACTTTCCAATTCAACAAAGAGATCCAATTGTCCGAGGGGCATCTTTGCTTCTCCAGTGAAGCCGTGTAGTGGTTTGTTACAGGGGGATACATCCTTCATTGACAGCTTCATTTTGTCGAAAGCATGCTTGAATAGGATATTTACTGAACTTCCAGTGTCTATTAAAATTCGGAAAACTTTGGCTGGACCGAACCAGGCGGAGATGACCATAGGATCCATGTGAGGGTATTGCCTTCCTTCTAGGTCGCGCCCGCTGAATGTGATATCATTACTTTCCTTCCGCATAGGGTGGCGTTCTTCCATAACAGAATTTACGCAGTCTCCCTCGCTTCTGAGTGAGTTTCCATATCTCTCCATTTCTGCCCATCTCTTGTCAGCGATGTGTGGCCCTCCTGATATTGTATGGACCACTATCTTCTCTTAGCTGGAACCGCTGGTGTTGCGATTTCCTCCGCCTGTCTCTGGGTGGAGCTGCCTTGGGTTTTCCTTGGTAGGAGCTGGAGTCCTGTCCTGGCCTTTTACATAGCGTTCCAGCTTCTTTCTCCTGATGTGTTCTTCAATTAGATCTCGGAGATGACGGCATTCATTGGTATCGTGCCCATGAGACCCGTGAAAACGGCAGAATTTTCCGGATTGGATTGCGCGATCTGACTCTTTCTTGTACGAGGGGCGCTTGTATGTAAGTTCGTCCTGGGTGGCCAGGAAGATGTTCTCGACTGTTTCATTCAAGGGAGTGTAAGCGTCAAATCTCGGTCCTGGTCGGTACAAGCGCTTTTCTCCCTTCATGCCCCCTGCATTGTCTCTGGAGTCGTTTCTCCGAATGTCCTTCGCTGCGGCGGGGGCGTTTCCATGGGCCGTCTTAGCATGTGGTCCTGTCTGCCTTTCAGTGGCAGCCTCTTCGAGTCTCATGTACTTCCCAGCTTCATGGAAGAAATCGGGCAAGGTAGCTGGTTTTTCTTTAGTTAGTCTTCTAGCAAACTTGGTATCTGGGTGCACACCACTACAGAGGGCCATTAGGGTGAGTTTCTCATCGGCATCTTGGACTGCGGCCGCTGCGGCGTTGAACCGGGTTAGATATTGTTGCAGTGTCTCTCTGGATTTCTGTTTGACATTGGATAGAGAATAAGCATCCTTGGGTTGTTCCACATGAATGCGGAACTGGCTAATGAACTTTTCCTTCAACATTTCCCATGAACTGATGGATCCTTGGGGTAGGTGGCAGAACCAGGAGGTAGCTAGATCTGCTAAAAATAGTGGAAAGCATTTGCATAATACTCCTTCCGTTGCCCCGCTCATGAGCATATGCTGTGTGTATCTCTGCAAGTGTACAACGGGGTCGGAAGTTCCCTTGTACGGTTCCATCGTCGGCATTTTCCATTCTCGAGGGGTGATGGCGGTTTCGATGTCGCGGGTGAAAGGGCTGGTTACCCTAGCGCCTATCCCTCGATCCCTTTGCTCCCTTCGGACGCATTCCCTGAATAGTCGTGCCATTCTTTCATCAGAATTTGGAGCGGACAAGAATGAGCATGGTTCTTCCCTGCGGGATCGATCTCGTCCGGATGACCTGTAGGGATGGTATAGCCTATCACTTCTGACATTATCCAGTGGCTGTCTTTGGCTACTCGGATGCATGCTAGGACCAGCTACAGTTGCCCCCTGCCTTGATCTTCCCCTGTGGGGTTCTTGTTCGAGCATTTCCATGGGGTCCACTTCGGGCTGGGTTCTAGCTCGGCTCCGTTCAGCGGGGTTTCTATGATTAGGCGGTATGACCGGGTCAGCTACATCCGACCCTCGCCTGGTGCCTCCCCCATTGGGTTCGGTTCCAAGCACTTCCTCGAGTCGGAGTTCGGGCTGAGTCCGGGCGCGGCCCCTATCATTGTTGTTCCTGTTGATAGCTTCTTCGAAGAGGAAAGACCTTTGCTGTCTCTGAGATCTTCCAGATTGAGACTCACCCCATGATTCAGTGTTGCGGTTGGATTCTTCGGCATCCCTCAAGCGTGACATGAATTGGTTCACTAAAGCTTCTTGTTGGGATGCGAAGCGGTTAGTTACTTCAGTCACAACTCTGTCTAGATCTGCCCTAGTGATTGCTGCCGGTTGTTCCGTGGCAGGGGCTGTCGGATTTGCCTGATCTGCTGTCGTAGTGGGATGGTTCTCTTGATCTGGATTCACTGGATCTGGAGCACTGCTGGTTGCAACGTTCTTTCCCTTGTTGGCGTCTTTTCTCGGCCTGGAAGTCATGTTTCCTAGGCAATGAAGGGTGCTATTGGGAAAGAAAGTTGAATGAGGGAAGCTGAAGCTTCGAGTTCCAAGTTCTTAGTGAAAGCACCAAAAATGTTTGCGCAAAAAATGGGCAAACACCTCCAAGTCGTGTGATTTAGTTGATTTTATGTGGTTTTCAATGGTTTGGGTGACTTATGCAAACAAGTAAAAAACAGGGGCTAAATTGTAAAAAGACACGCAGATTTATAGTGGTTCGGCCAGAACGTGCCTACGTCCACTTTATATGTTATTATCCTTTTTCTTTCAGATTACAAGTACAAAGCTTTGTATACAAGTATATGAAAGTTGTTTGAAAGTTCCTTCCGTGTTCGAGCTCTCAAACTTGTCTGCCATTGTTGTACCCCTGCCCCTCTATTTATAGAATGAGGCTGGGGGCAGGGGTCTTGGATGTATATAGCTGCTGGTGGGCCTGGGCTGAAGCAATCTGTCCTGGCACATCTGGTTCGGTGGAGCTTCGTTTGTCGTGGTTGGAGTGGCTTTGGTCCGGTAGGACGTTGGTCCGGTGGTGAGATGAAGGTGAGGTTGGTCTGGCCATGTTTTGACTCGGAAGGGTGTCGTTCGGTAGACGTTGGTTCGGTGATGCATGGTAATGGAGATGGGAACTTGGTTCGGTATGGGCTGGTTCGATGGGAGGAAGTATTTCGTTTGGACCGGTAGTTGTTGGTTCGGTTGTGGAGGAGAGGGTTGGTCCGGTGGTGGTATGGAGCTGAGTATGGTTCGGTAGTTGTGGTTGGTTCGGCGGAGGCTTGAAGACGTGCTGGTTCGGTGTTGGGAAGGAGAAGTGTTGGTTCGGCAGATGAGGGATGGGGTTTGGTCCGGCTAGGCATATGTACCGAATGGGCATGGGTACCGTATGTAAATGGTGACTCTTGACGACATTGATGCTCCTTGGTCTCGCGATTCCATGGGTGAGAATTCGCCCAACAGAGAGTATGCTCATATCCAATCCAACGTTATTATTACCCGTGGTTATAAATTTTAAAAAGTGGCCTATATTCCAAATCAAAACAATTCATTTAAACCATTTAAATATGAAATAATTACCCTTCCAAATCCAATATGCAAATTCCAAAAATTTCAAAATTTTCAAGGTTCATTTGTTCAATTTCAACATTTCAAACCTTGTAAATTTCAAAACTGCAGCATTTATAAAGTGTTACGTTAGGTATATTTAGTATATATCAAAACATAGTTCAAATTCAGCAACTACAGCATTTCAGAAATGTGGTTATAGGTCTTTTCCAGCCATAGTTATTTTCCAGAATTTACAGCACTTCAAAAATGCCGTTATAGGTCTCTTTAGTGTACTTCCAGCCATAATTCATATTTCTAGACTTTACAGCATTTCAGAAATGCTGTTATAGGTCTTTTCAGTGTATTTCCAGCCATAGTTCATATTTTCAGAATTTACAGCATTTCAGAAATGCTGTTATAGGTCTTTTTAGTGCATTTTCGGCCATAATTCATATTTCCAGAATTTACAGCATTTCAGAAATGCTGTTATAGGTCTTTTTAGTGTATTTCCAACCATAATTCATTTAACCACGACATTTTAGAATTGCTATAATTCCTGTTATACTCTTTAAACAATATATTTTCAAATTTTCTTATTTTTAACTTAACAAACTTATTCCACCTTTCAAAAATTTAATTTGGACATTATTTAACTTACAAATTTTAATAAAATAACATTTTATTAATAAATATCCAATTTAATATAAATTTCATTTGTTAAGTCCATACTTTAAAAATTTCTTAACTTTTATTTCAACTGATAACTTAACAATTTATTTAATCATACCCATCTCCTACATTTAAATTTCCATTTATTTTACCTAACTTAATATTTTCATTTAAACCAAATCTACAAATTCCAAGTTAGGTCATATTTTAAAATACACTTTTTCCATTTATTTATTTATGCATTTAACTTATAGAAAATGACTATACAATTTATTTAAATCATTAATCCAAATTTTTGCTATAATTTCATATTTTAATATACTTAATACCTCAAAGATAATACTTTAAAAATAACCATGTGTAACAACCCGCATATTTAACGATTTAATATTAAATGATTTATTCAAATATAGCGTCGTTAGTCGGATTTTAGGTCCGAAATGTTACTTTTTGCAAACGGTCAAATTGGAGCTCGAAACCACTTCCATTGAGTTCAAAACGTCGTTTGCGATCTTTTTGAGTATAAGCTTCGATATGTTTGGAGTAAGTCGAATTTTGCTACTTTTTCTATTGGATTTTGGGTTTGGGCTCAGCCCACTAGCTAACTAAACCCTCTAACTCAGCCCTCTCCTCTCCATTCTCTCATTCTTATTTCTAAAGCTCAACCTAAAACTGAAAATGGTGGATGGGAAGTGGAAATAGAAATTGCAAGCCCTAGTTTCTTCTTGCAACTTGAATCTTGCTCCAAAAATCAAAGAGAAACCATAGGTAAGCCTCCTCTTCATCTTCTCTATCTCTTTCTCTCTTCAATCTCAGAAATTCCTAAACCTAAATTTAAGAAATACTTGTTTTGATCTTAGATTGAAGCTAGTTGAGTTGAAGTGGAGATTGGTTGGTCTTCTCCTTGCAAATTGAACTCCTTCTTCTTTGTTTTTGGGTTAAAGGTGAGATTTTTATCTCACATCTATGACTATAATCGTCTTTGGTTGTTGTGTATGAATTCCTAACACTTCTTCATGTGCATTTACTCTTGATTTGGATTGGTTTTGTGAATATTTCAATTTTTGGATTTTTAAGTCAATTTGTGTGAAAATCCTTTTATGGATGTTTGACCATGTTTTGGTGATGAATCGAAGTGCTTATAGGGCCGGGTAGCCGCTTGGCGTAAATCCCTAGCGTCCGTGCTCGTCCGATTGAAGGTTGGGAGAGTTTGCACTTCATCGGTAATAAGTAGGAAATGCAGGAAATTGGGTTCAGTCGACTGAGCTGAAGCCCGAAATTTTTCTGGACAATTTTCAGTCGACTGAACAGGGATTTCAGTCGACTGACCTGCTCCTGTTTTCCTGTTTGCCTATTTATGCTTATTTTGATTGGTTTTCCGGATTTTACCGATTCATGTTGGTTCTTAGTGGTTGTTATTGCCTCTTTGACTTTGATAACTTATTTTTGACTTCATCCACGGGTTTTTATAAAATAATCTTTCTAATCATATTAAAAGCTCGTTTCTCCAATTTATAAATTCTATTTAAACACACGCACAATTTCGCACTTCGAGCGAAGTGGAAGGGTGATTAAATGGTTAGGCAAAACACGGACCATGAATCTGTGCGTTTATCTGTCCGATTAATCCCCGACCTATTCAATTGATCGTTTTGACCTTCGGGTTTGGTTTACCGATGATATGAGGTGACTTTGTACTGCTT
This sequence comes from Allium cepa, assembly GCA_030765085.1. Taxonomy (NCBI): domain Eukaryota; kingdom Viridiplantae; phylum Streptophyta; class Magnoliopsida; order Asparagales; family Amaryllidaceae; genus Allium; species Allium cepa. The sequence goes on along the minus strand of CM060938.1, from coordinate 393,271,502 downwards.
TGAGTGGGAAATTAACTAACGGATAGTAAACCGTTTAGTGCGAACGAGTGGTTATGGGACTCACGTTAACACTTTTCGGATTCCTTTTTGAGAGTTATTACACATTCCGCTAGTTAGTGGTGTCCAGTACTGGGTCTTCGACCTTCACCACTATGGCTTATGCCTTCGGGTTTGTAGCCCTATAGTATCGCTTACGATGTTGGTCTTTTTGAGCCGCATGGGTGATATTGGGGTGCCCTTTAGTATCGCTTCCGATGTTGGTCGTTATGAGCCGCATGGGTGATATTGGGTTTGGAGTCTCCGGGCTCATGGATCCTTGTTAATACAGTACTGAGCTCGAGCAATTTTCTAATGTTTCATTGATATGTATATTCCCTTGGTATCGCCCTTCGGTGTTGGTCTTTTTGAGCCGCATGATGCGTAGCGTTTACCTTGTGGAACTTGTATACCTTATTGGTATTTGTTATTGCCTTTTGGCTTGCTTTGGGATATTCTTATCCTTTGTTTCTATATGTTGCCGATGACATGAGGCTTGTTCTATATGATTCATCTTTCGTTAGATGATAGTGTTATCTCTTTTAGAGATATCTATTATGCTTTGTAACCTTGCAGGTTTATTGTTGTTCAGTTTATCTAACTGATTTGTTTAGCTAGACTGGCCTGGGTATTTCATACTCGGGTCAGACCGAGATGTTTCAGGTTAGGTGCTTTTGGACTTAGCCTATTTTGCTTCCGCATGGACTATTCAGCTTGTTCCTTTTTGTCATAGCTTTTTGTGTAGTCCTATTTTGTTGTAACTCTGATATGTGTATTCTTTTGACTCGCCTGTGTACTGTGGTTTGCTATACCACTTGACATGTATTATTTTGTATACTCTGTTTTGTATCAGTATATGTGTTTATGATAATCTACTGTTCTGTGATGTATAATGCAATTGAGTTGTTATGTTCTGTTCTTATAGATCCTCTCGCCACCTATGGCTTTGTTTTAAGTATGCATTTGATATGTCGTTCTGTTTGGTATGATTTTTGTCGACGTATTTAATGGATAGTTAAAGCAAGGCTATAGATGGTCGCTCCTATCCAGCCTTATTCTCCGTATTAGAAGACGGTATTACCTATTAATACTTTTTGCTAATGTGGGTATAGAGGTGGGGCGTCACACCATGGGTCTGTATAGTATTTTCTAACCTAGGTCAAGTGATACGGATAATATATCATTTCAATCCGTAAGTTAAAAGAAAATCCGAGTTCCATCATTTCAAACCCACAATCCCAAGAAAAATAAATACAATAAAAATCACTCGAGCCTATCATTTCAGCCCATAATGATTTTTCCTTATTCTAAAGTCCGTTCGGGTATGTATCATTTCAACCCATAGTGATAAGGGAACTTGCAGTGTGATATGCGGAATTAAAATGAACAGTTTAATATAACATCTCATATTAGATGATGCAACAATTATATAAACATGATATAACATCATATATCACAGGAATATATGAATAACATATCAATATATACTGATTCACTTGTCATCACTTCACAATAATACAAACATGTAATGTCTAGAGTGAATACTCACCTTTTCTGAAGCTAGAGATCAATTAAAACAAAAAGATCCACACACCGCAAAGCACGAGAAGGCACGACAAGATTTGGGAAGAAGTAACAACCAAATTCAGATCTTGTAATTCAAATAAATAAAACAATTATGAATATATGATTTTCCACAAATCAATATGGATTTTACCCTGAGAACAAAATTCTACACAATTTTTTTATTAAATCAAAGAACAAAATGAATTAAAATGAAACAACAAGGGATTAATCATCAAGTGGGCTTAGCCACAACCCCTATAGGCTCGGCCTCATCACCCCTAGGCTCGACCATGGTGTTTAGATGCAAGCTTGGCTAGGATATAGGTTCATAAGGCATGACCATGATATGGAAAGGGGAAGGCAAAGCAAGGCATGGCATAAACATGGATTGAGTGAAGTTTGGCTAGGCCTATGGTCTAAATGGCTCGGCCTAAGGCTAAATTTGTGTCAAATCAGATCTGAAGCATGGCTAGGATGGGAAATAGTCATGGCCAAAGCAAGGTGGGGAGGGTAGGCTCGGGGTTCAAGCCAAACAAGGAGGGGGTTTGCATCCATAGGCTCGGCTAGGGTTTATTACTTGACTTGGTGATGGATATTGGGATCTAGGGTTTCATGGACGTGAGTGGAGGGGTGATGGTAGGTCATGGTGGAGGAGGAAAGGAGATGGTGGTCGGAATAGGGGTGGAGACCGAGAATTTCATGAAGAAAACACAAGAAAAAAAAAGGAGGAATAGGCCATTAAAACTTACAGTATTTTCTTTCTGGAGATGCAAATGGAAGTGAGATGGGAAACTTTGTTTTTGTACGTGATTCGATGAGTAAAAGGAGGCTAGGGTTTGAGGAATAGGTAGTGAACGGCTAAGGCAGTAAACAAACAGGCTTAAGTAAACAAAAGGCAAGAAATAAAGGCAGATGAAACTTATGCCAAAATAAAACAACATAACGTATAACTAATTGATTCGTTTCCCAACTATTAAGTACAAAATATACAAATGAAACATCCAAATAAATAAATTAAAGTGTATACACACAAATAGAAAATAACATAAGTTGACGGACGTAGGAAAATATAGAAATAATCACAGAAATTTATTGTTTTAAAACGCTGAATGTTATCCAATTTACAAAGTATAAATCAGAATTAAATGAAAAAAAAGCATAACAGATATTAGAGTTATGTCCAATTTCAAAATAAAAGATCAGAATTTGAAAATTTAAAATTTTGAAATTTTCAAATAAAAGTCAAAGTTTGACCAAAATATCCGTTTTTCAGAAATTGTTTATTTCACTCTATTTGGAAGAAAATTTGCAACCACACCAATAAAAATTCCAAAAATTCAACTTTAAATGATTAAAATCAAAGTTTTCAAATAAAAAAAATTTAAAATTATCTACTAAATCATAGGTTGTTACACTCTCCCCCACTCAAAAATTTTCGTCCTCGAAAAGGAACGAAAACAAGGAGAACAAAGGAAAATAAGATAGCAAAGCAAAAGTACCTAAAACAAAAAATTCCGGATTCGTAGCACAGATGCTCTCTTCCATCTCCCAAGTACAATCCCGATCATCTGTGCTCCACTGCACTTTGACTAGGTTGACAGATTTCCTTCTTAGCTGCTTCGTACCTCGATCGACTATACGAAGGGGCTTCCTCTCAACAGTAAGATTAGGCTTAATATCCAAACTGTCAAGAGCAGAAGGTTGGATAATAAGAGATGGATCATGCAGATAGCGACGAAGATGCGATACATGGAATACATTATGTACTCCAAAAAACTTCTCAGGCAAATCCAGACGATAAGCGAGAAAACCAATCCTTTCCAAGATACGGAAGGGACAAACAATCCTAGGAGCAAGCTTCCCCCTACGACCAAATCGAATCACATTCCTTAAGGGAGAGACCTTAAGGAAAACCAAGTCACCAACAGCAAACTCCAAACTCCTCCTACGCCGATCAACATACTTCTTCTGCCTATCTTAGGCAATCCTCATCTTCCTCTTAATCTCCTCAACTTTCTCCAAAGCCTCCAGAATCATATCAGGACCAAGAACCAAACGATTATCGGATTCAATCCAGCAAGAAGGAGATCTACAAGGTCTTCCATAAAGAGCAGCAAATGGAGACATTTCAATACTAGCCTGATAACTATTGTTATAGGTGAATTCAATAAGATGGAGATGATCTTCTCAAGATCCTCCATAATCCAGAACACAAGCACGAAGAAGGTCTTCTAGAATCTGATTCACTCTTTCCGTCTGACCGTCGGTCTGAGGATGGTAAGCAGCGCTCATATTCAAAAGAGTACCCAAAGATTCCAAAAAAGCCTTCCAAAATTGACCGGTAAAGATAGGGTCTCGATCACAAATAATGTTGAGGGGACACCGTGGAGGCGAACAATCTCCCTCATATAAATCTCAGCCAGACTGGAAGCAGAACGGGTAGGTTTGACCAGAATAAAATGAGCTGATTGGTTCAATCTATCCATAATAACCCAGATGCTCTCATTACCCCTCCTAGACCTCAGCAATCCATCAATAAAATCCATGGAAACTTGTTCCAATTTCCAATTGGGAACCTCAAGGCGCTGCAACAAACCATGATTCTTCTGATGATCTGCCTTGACTTGCTGATAAGTCACACACCTGCTGACAAAGATAGAGATATCCCGCCTCATGCCTTTCCACCAATAAAGCTTCTTTATATCCTGATACATCTTCGTCACACCAGGATGAATAGAAATTCTGGATCGATGATGTTTCCGAAGTATCTATCTCAAACCATCAACATTCGAGACACAAATCCTGTTATTAATCCTCAAAATCCCCCTATCATCGATCCGATCTCCACTACCATCAGAGCTACTACCACCAACCTTACTACGAATAGTCTCCTTCATATGCCTAAGCATCTCATCCTCATCTTGCTTAGCCATAATACGATCCAAAATAAGAGAAGAAGAAACAACAAGCTGACACAACATAGCCTTCTTTCGACTCAAAGTATCGACCGCAACATTAGCTTTACCGGGAGTATAACTAATATCGAGGTCATAAGCAGCAAGAAACTCAAGCCACCGAACTTGTCTTTGATTTAAATATTTTTGGGTGAAGATATATTTCAAAGACTGATGATCAGTGAAGAGCTCAAACTTAGCACCCAAGAGACGATGTCTCTAAAGCTTCAAAGCAAAGACTACAGCAAGCAATTCAAGATCATGGGCTACATAATTGGCCTCATGGGTCTTCAGCTGGCGACTAGCATAGGTAATCACCTTCCCATCTAGCATCAAAACAGCACCCAAACCCTCTCGATAAGCATCAGTGTAAACGGTCAATCCCTCATTTCCATTCGGAATGGTAAGCACTGGTGCAGAAGTAAGCCTGTGCTTCAACTCATGGAATGCAGCCTTACACTTATCGTCCGATATAAACTTAGCATTCTTTCGAGTTAAAGCATGAGAGGTGCAGAAATCCGAGCGAAGTTCTCAATGAATCTTCGATAGTAACCGGCAAGGCCCAGAAAACTGCGAATATCAGTTGGAGTCTTAGAAGTTTCCCAATCCTATAGTAGAATAGTGAGAAATAAGGACCCCAGAAGGATAGATCGAATTAAAGAAAGAGAAGAAAGAAAGGACTTACATTGATCGCAGCGATCTTGACTGGATCAACAGAAACTCCATCACTAGAAACAATATGCCCGAGAAATCGGACTTCATCTCTCCAGAAATGGCATTTAGAGAATTTAGCCTTCAACTGATGATTTCGAAGAGTCTCTAGAAACAAATTTCAAATGTGACTCATGCTCATCTCTTGTATTGGGGAAAACAAGGATATCATCAACAAAGACTAGAACAAACTTATTAAGCACATCACGAAAGACATGATTCATCAAATCAAAAAAGAAGCAGGAGCATTAGTCAAACCAAAAGGCATAATTAACCATTCATAAAACCCATTCTCGGTATGGAAAGTAGTCTTGGGAATGCTTTCCTCCGCAACTATGAGCTGGTGGAAACCTAAGGCAAGATAAAGTTGAGAGAAAACAGTAGCTCCATAGAGCTGATCAAACATATCATTGATGCGAGGCATATGATATCTGTTCTTCATAGTGTGCTTGTTCAGCTCCCTATAATCAACACAAATCCGCAAAGAACCATCGGACTTGGTGAAAAAAATCACCGCTGCTTCCCATTCCGAATAGCTAGGTATGATTAGGCCCTTGGAGGACAAGTCCTTAATTTGCTTCTTTAGCTCAACCTTCTCACGGGGTGCTATTCTTCTGGGTGGAAGGACTACAGGTCGAGCTCCAGGAATAAGATCAATTCAAAAATCAATTTCCTGCCTAAGGGGTAAAGAAGTGACTTCACCAAATACTTCGGGATAGAGTTTGACTACAGGAGTCGAATGAATATCACTAGGAGAAGTATCAAGAGAATAAATAAAGCTGCCAGCAAAATCCTGGGGCAAATTACACTGAATATCCAAAGAATTACCAAAATTATCCTCAAGAGAAACGGTTCGAGAACTACAAGAGATATGGGCATCATGCCTCAACAACCAATTACCCCCAAGCAATAGATCAAAAACCTCAAAACCCAGAACATAAAAATCACCAGTGAAACAGTGCCCAAAATAGAGAAGCTTCACTCGCTTACAAATCCTACTAAGGTTCGCAGGACCCCCAATAGGATTTGAAACACATAAAGGTACATAAGAAAACTCGGAAGAAAGGAGATGCTAAAATTTGTTGCAAAGATCTAAAGAATAAATCTATGGGAAGCTCCAGTATCGAATAAAACACGAACATGAGATTTAAGAAAAGTAAGAGTACCCTGAAGTGTACCTTGATTATCACTAGGAGCAGAAGAAGGAACAGGTGCAGGTGTAGGCGGTGGAGCTAGGGAAGATGCAGAAGTAACAACAAAAATACCTAATGCCTTGCCCTTCTTTTGAGTAGAGCAGTCCTTCTTGAAATGGCCAGGCTGCAGACAAATGTGACAGAGATCGCGCCTGGTCAACTGAGCTGGAGGAATAGCAGCACTATCCAAAGTAGGACAACTATTAGCATAGCGTCCCTTCTGGTTGCATCTGTAGCAAGTAATGGCAAATAGGTCAATCGACTGCCTATGAGATGAAGAAGATGATCCCAACCCTGGAGTCCTATTGTGGTTCTTCTTATGGTGGAAGTTGGGCTTCCTCTTCTTCGGATTTCCGAAAGACGACTGAGATGAAGAAGACTGAGCAGTAGGAGGATCCCTAGAGGTAGGATTCTCATATCTAATAGCCATATCCATTAGAGTGGTGAAAGAGCTATGCACATGGGTGATGAGGCGGTCATAGTACTCCGGACTTGCACCAGCGATGAAATTCTCATTTTTCTTGAGAGGACTGTCAATCAGATTGAGACCAAACTTCGAAAGCTCATTGAACTTCCCCTCATATTCAGCAAAAGACATTTCACTCTATTTTAGATCTATGAATTCCCGATACAGCTGAGATTTCCCTGCCTCGAGCATCCAGTTCACAAGAAAAGCCTCCCTAAAGCACGACAAAAGAGCATAAGACATATTTCAAAAGGAGAAACTGAAACAAATTTGGAACAAACAGGAGATGATACCTAAATTGTTCCCAAGAAATGTCAGCTTCAGCGGTGAGAGCCGTGACAGACGGCCACCAATCCAAAATTGCTCCTTTCAATTGCCAAGCTGCTAACTGGCGCTGCTGGGCAATAGTGATCTCAAGACCGGAGAAGATTCTCTCCAAATCTCTCAACCACTGTTGAGCTTCAATGATGCTCTTAGATCCTGTGAACTTGGTGCCACCAAGCTCAGTATATTCCTTGCAAAGCTTAGTGAACCTGACTGCTGCAGCAGGCTCAGGAGCTGGGGCGGCACCGTGTCCCCTACCTCTTGCATTCCTTCTATCCATACTGAAAAATCAAGAATGAATTTTAGGACAGAGGTAATTGAGAAACAAAGACAAGATTAGATAAAATAAGATAAGATTCAGCGGGAAATAAATATCCCATACAAGGAAATTACTAACAAGGTGGATAAAAAGCGGGGAGTTAAGAAAAATTTGAAAAACAAGAAAAAAATTTATATCAAAATACTCCTTTCAAAAATCCTTTGAAAATCATTCAAAAATTATTTTATACTTTAAAATACGTTCTCTCACAAGGAAAGGATTCTAAGATTGCTTTCACTCATTTTAGGGTATTTCTTCCCTATCTCTAATGAGTTTTTGCTCCGCAGGCTAAGGTTTGCCTAAAAACCAAAGCTTTGATACCAAATGTAACGATCCACTATTTCGGACCATTCAAATCGACAATAAATCCACACATGTCTGACTTGAATAATTCAAAACAGAAGATTGTAATATAATTTGGAGCAAATAAACCAATCACAGAATCACAGATAAAATCAGAATAACTTGCAGCGGAAATAAAAATAACCATAGTGGTTCATGAGGCCACTACAACTCAGTCTCAAAAAAAGTACCAAAATACATAGTCTAAAAAACAAATACAGTTCTGAACGAAATATAGTAGAAAATGCCAAATATATATGTCTCTAATACATAAGCTGAAATGGTAATACTAAAACTGAAATAGACAACAACTTGATAAGCAGATAACTCTAGAAATCTCTAGCTTCCAGAAGATAGATCCAAGCTGTTGGTACTCAGGCTGACCCAAGCGTAAGAAATAAACAAAAACACTCGAGTCAGGACATACCTACTTATACAGTGTAAACCAACTCAAGTGAACTGCAATATAAGGTACAAGTAACTTAAAGGATGCTTGGGACTGCCCATCCTCTAAGGATCCGTTAAACTATTTACTATGTAGTAATATTTCGCTATTATAATAATGTCCATAGTAAAATAAAATTACTTTTAAATAGCGTTAAGGAGTTACCCAATCTCCCCATTAACACAGTAATAGTCCTAGTAGTCCATCCAGTATCATAGTCCCTCCTGATCGGGAAGCCACCAGAGGATACCCCATGGGCTACGGGAGAAAACCAAACTCGTACAAGGCGCGCTAGGGTAGGTGACACGGCACAACGAGGTAATGCCAGGGTAGATATACCAATTACTATCCGTATTGGTGGTGACGTGTAGCAGCCACTACCGCCCACCTTAGGCCACACTCCTAAAATCAAAGGTGCGCACCAATCTATCACAAGATAATAGAATGGCATACGAAGAAGTGTGTCCGATAAGAGGAGCTACCTCACTGGTCCGGAATCGCTTCTGTTTTAGCCACCTTATGCCAACTCACGGGAATCGGATCCACGTATATACCTCAACAGAATGTCGCCACCATCCTACTTCATTCTGGAATCTCCACCGCGTACACGGTTGTTAAAGTGGTTCAGTATCGACAGAGAGTATGCCCATATCCAATCCCGGTCTCTTTAACAAGCACCGTTATTATTACCCGTGGTTATAAATTTTAAAAAGTGGTCTATATTCCAAATCAAAACGGTTCATTTAAACCATTTAAATATGAAATAATTGCCCTTCTAAATCTAGTATGAAAATTCCAAAAATTTCAGAAATTTCTAGGTTCATTTGTTCAATTTCAACATTTCAAATCTTGTAAATTTCAAAACTGCAGCATTTATAAAGTGCTGCGGTAGGTATATTTAGTATATATCAAAACATAGTTCAAATTCAGCAACTACATCATTTCAAAAATGCTGTTATAGGTCTTTTAGTTTATTTCCAGCCATAGTTCATATTTCCAGAATTTACAGTACTTCAGAAATGCTGTTATAGGTCTTTTTCGTGTATTTCCAGCCAGTTCATATTTATAGACTTTACAGCATTTCATAAATGCTGTTATAGGTCATTTTAGTGTATTTCCAGCCATAGTTCATATTTTCAGAATTTACAGCATTTCAGAAATGCTTTTATAGGTCTTTTTAGTGATTTTCCAGCCATAGTTCATATTTCCAGAATTTACAGCATTTCAGAAATGCTGTTATAGGTCTTTGTAGTGTATTTCCAGCCATAGTTCATTTAACCACAACATTTCAGAATTGCTGTAATTCCTGTTATACTCTTTAAACAATATATTTTCAAATTTTCTTATTTTTGACTTAACAAACTTATTCCACCTTTCAAAAATTTTATTTGGACATTATTTAACTTACAAATTTTAATAAAATAACCTTTTATTTATAAATATCCAATTTAATATAAATTTCATTTGTTAAGTCCATACTTTAAAATTTTCATAACTTTTATTTCAACCGATAACTTAACAATTTATTTAATCATACCCATCTCCTATATTTAAATTTCCATTTATTTTACCTAATTTAATATTTTCATTTAAACCAAATCTCCAAATTCCGAGTTAGGTCATATTTTAAAATACACTTTTTCCATTTATTTATTTATGCATTTAACTTATAGAAAATGACTATACAATCTATTTAAATCATTAAATCCAAATTTTTGCTATAATTTCATATTTTAATATTTCAATATACTTAATACCTCAAAAATAGTATTTTAAAAACAACCACGGGTCTGTATAGTATTTTCTAACCTAGGTCAAGTGACACGGATAATATATCATTTCAATCCGTAATTTAAAAGAAAAATCCGAGTTCCATCATTTCAAACCCGCAATCCCAAGAAAAATAAATACAATAAAAATCACTCGAGCCTATCATTTTAGCCCATAATGAATTTTCCTTATTCTAAAGTCATCGTTCGGGTATGTATCATTTCAACCCATAGTGATAAGGAAACTTGAAGTGTGATATGCGGAATTAAAATGAACAGTTTAATATAACATCTCATATTAGACGATGCAACAATTATATAAAGAAGATTTAACGTCATATAATCACATCACTAGCATATATGAATAACATATCAATTTATACAGATTCATTTGTCATCATTTCACAATAATATAAGCATGTAATGTCTAGAGTGAATACTCACCTTTTCTGAAGCTAGAGATCAATTAAAACAAAAAGATCCACACACCGCAAAGCACGAGAAGGCACGACAAAATTTAGGAAGAAGTAACAACCAAATTCAGATCTTGTAATTCAAATAAGTAAAACAATTATGAATATATGATTTTCCATAAACCAATATGGATTTAACCATGAGAACAAAATTCAACACAATTTTTTTATTAAATCAAAGAATAAAATGAATTAAAGTGAAACAACAAGGGATGAATCATCAAGTGGGCTTTGCCACAACCCCTATAGGCTCAACCTCATCACCCCTAGGCTTGACCATGGTGTTTAGATGCAAGCTAGTCTAGGATATAGGGTCATAATGCACGGCCATGACATGGAAAGTGGAAGGCAAAGAAAGGCATGGCATAAACATGGATTGAGTGGAGTTTGGATAGGCCTATGGTCTAAATGGCTCGGCCTAAGGCTAGACTTGGGTCAAATCAGATCTGAAGCATAGCTAGGAGGGGAAATAGTCACAGCCAAGGCAAGGTGGGGAGGGTGGGCTAGGGTTTCAAAGCAAACAAGGAGGGGTTTGCATCCATAGGCTCGGCTAGGGTTTATTACTTGACTTGGTGATGGATATTGGGATCTAGGGTTTCATGGCCGTGAGTGGAGGGGTGATGGTAGGTCATGGTGGAGGAGGAAAGGAGATGGTGGTCGGAATAGGGGTGGAGGCCTAGAATTTGATGAAGAAAACACAAGAAAAATAAAAGTAAAAAGTAAAAAGAAAGGAGGAAATGGCCATTAAAACTTACAGTATTTTCTTTCTGGAGATGCAAATGGAAGTGAGATGGGGAACTTTGTTTCTGTACATGATTTGATGAGTAAAAGGCGGCTAGGGTTTGAGGAATAGGTAGTGAACGGCTAAGGCAGTAAATAAAAAGGCTCAAGCAAATAAAGGCAAGAAATAAAGCCAGATGAAACTTATGTCAAAATAAAACAACATAACGTACAACTAATTGATTCATTTCCTAACTATTAAGTACAAAATATACAAATGAAACATCCAAATAAATAAATTAAAGTATATACACACAAATAGAAAATAACATAAGTTGTCGGACATAGGAAAATATAGAAATAATCACAGAAATTTATTGTTTTAAAAACGCTGAATGTTATCCAATTTACAAAGTATAAATCAGAATTAAATGAAACAAAAAGAATAACGGATATTAGAGTTATATCCAGTTTCAAAATAAAAGATCAGAATTTAAAAATTTAAATTTAAATTTTTTTAAAATAAAAGTCAAAGTTTGACCAAAATATCCGTTTTTCAAAAATTATTCATTTCACTCTATTTGGAAGAAAATTTGCAACCACACCAATCAAAATTCCAAAAATTCAACTTTTAAATGATTAAAATCAAAGTATTCAAATAAAAAAATTTAAAATTATCTACTAAACCTTAGGTTGTTATAATTACTCTCTATATGTTGAGTATATTGTGTATGCTATGAGGCCTTGGATAGGTCGGTTACAACTGGGGTGATGTCATATTCGGTTTCTTTCCAGGCCATGTATGAGTGCCAAATAAGGATAGACCGGTCTTGCCAAATGCGGAGGATTGTTTATGTATCCTCGGTACATTCCTCTAGAGATGTACTGTACGGAATGTAGTCTCTTACCTGCCATTTTATGGAAATCCATTCTCCGAACAAGCCTTGTAAGAGTTTTGTTTGTAGAGCCTAACATATCCAGAATTTAATAAGGGTAACAATTTCGGCTAAGATTAATAAGTTTACCTGCAAATATTTTCAAAAGAATGTCATTAAAAATAATATCAAATGGTATTTGCGTAGCAAATGTTTTGGTTATCATAAGGTAAAAACTCGTCCGTATTTATGTGTGGGCACAGCCTTATGAGGTACCTTTTCTTTTCAAACAGTGTATTTTGAGTTTCTCACACCAGTACCAAAACTGACCCGAATTTTGTTTTTCCTTTCCCATAAATTCTGGATGCCCTAATTTTCCTCGAGTGGCCAGGTAGTCAGGTTTTGTTCGAAGAAATCTGAAGAGCTTGGAGCACGGAGTTAGAAGATTTTTCTGAAGATTGTTTCCACCACACTTGAGTAGTATAGTATTCTGCATTTGTAAGGACAAATATTTATAACTGTTCATTTTTAACTCTCCATTTTTAACTTTGATAAATGTATTTAAATTTCCGTTGTAAGATTATATGTTGAAGTAATATATGAGAGATTCTTTTCTGTCTTTATTTTCTTTCTTACCTCGAGAATCCGCTTCTCCGGCACTTGGATTTATGACATGTGAATATCGAGAATGTATTAGTGTCTATTTTCGAAAGTCGAAGAAGTGGTTCCTCACAACTTTTTAGGGATAATGTGATAGTAAGTGTGTAACAGGTAATGGTTATTACTAATATAATTTTACAAATATGGACTAGTTACAAATTACCTTTTCTCATGACTTTAGTGTAGTTGTTTGCAGGCTCTTGAATTCCTAATAATCAAGTGTGATAAGTCAGCTTACAAGTCACAAGTGGAACTATCACTCTCATCTTACTACATTTTAATGCATCTTACGTCGATTTTGCCTTTTACTACCCATCAGTCAATAGGATGTGGTTTTGTTCATAGATTAATAAAACTTGTTATGCATAATTTTTTTTTGAAAACTAAATTGATACTTAACAACAATGTGGATTGCGCTCGTATTTTTAGTACATCAGGTTAAATTATAGTTCAAATAATTTATGTTGTGGTATTGCATGTAGTTTGTACTATGTTTCATCCACGAGAGCATATTTATTATTCGTATATGATTTGATGTAAATTTTCTCAAGGCTTGTAATCTTTTTTTTGTTTTGTTAAACATTTGGTATTTTGCTAAGTTTTTGTTTTAAATATATAGAGTTGTTTTTGTTTCAAATATGTAGAGTTTATGAGGTTGGATGCTTACAAATTCCAGTGGATGGTCAACATTTGAAGGCTCAATCTTACAACATGAAAATATGATGCTTACTCTTGCTTCTTCCAGATAATTACGTTGTTAATCATGAAAATCTAGAGAAGCTATAGATGTGGTTTTGATTATAAATGATTTTCTAACTATTATGTTAAACATTTGATATAAAAAATTGATGTACAAAAACTTAGCTTAATGTAATAGTATATTTTGATATTTTTACATCACAACACGTTATTGGTTGAATGATTTGTTTTTGTAATTGTGTATTTATGGTGAAAATAACTATTGAATGTTATTTATCATAGTATTTTATAGGCATCATGCTTTTGTTTGATGTTTTTGCACATTGTAAAAGATACGTATTTGTATGTAAAATGATATTCTCATTCGTTTAATTTATATAATGTTAATCTAGTTATGTGCTAGGTAAATTGATATATCTTTTTGCAAGAAATGATGCACTTACATTGCTATTTTTATATAAATTGATACAATGACAGACTTGCATTGTTTTCTCTATATTAGGTCACTGTGACAATTATGATATTTCTTTTAACTTATTCTATCTTCTTACATACTAGTGTGTAACCCGTGCGTTGCATATGATAATGCCGTAAAAGAAAATATCAAATATACATAGTCAAATATTTGACGTACAATGTAATATGCTATGTTAAGCACATATTTATATAAGTTACGTGTTTTCAAATATCGGGTACATGTTAGTCTACAAAAGAATATCATTTTCGAAAGAAAAATAACACCATAACTTAAATGTAGCTTAGTTAAGTGGAATTAAAGAGAACATTCCAAATAACTTGTAAATTATATTTTAATATAAATTGGTAAGGAAAAATAAAGAGAGCTTTCATTATTTTGCATGTTTATTATTTCTAAATATCATTTAAGAACAAAAATAACAATACAAACTTGAATGTAAAATAATTGAAGTTAATTAAACAATGATATAATTTGTATCTCAAACAAAATGTAGGTCAAAATGAAAGAGAGACTTATTAATAATCGTAAAATCATAAACTATAAATAAAAGCGATCTTGATATAAAATAAAAAATTGAAATAATAATTCACTCTAATTCTCATAATTCATAAGTGAGATATAATTCCTTCTACATTACTATTATTTAATAGAATATATTTAATAAATCATTCTATCAATAATTTAAGTTACATAAGAATAAATTACCAAAAATTATATCTATTATTATTTTGGATTATAAATATATACGTTTGAATTTGAAATAATTCTAGAAAAATGCATTTGAAATTTAAATTAACAATACGTTAAGTATAGTATTTAATTAATTTATATGCATAGTTAATGAGTATACAAATATATTAATAGAAAATTTATAATGCTATTTTCATATCTTTGTGTTAACATAATATTTTTTATTGTTGTAAAGTAATAAAGTAATTTAGAATAATATTTCTCAAATTAAGCCAGTTGCATTTTAAATATCATACTTAAATAATTTATATGTCTTAATAGTTATAAATAGTTATAGATACCGTTGTTTTCTGATTCTAAATATTCACAGTGAAATATATTTTTAAGTTAGTTTCAAAATGACATTACGTTTTAAAGTTTTATTAAGTTATATTCTAGATTATACATAATACTTAGATTAGATTTAGATGAGAGTATAAAACTATATATATATATATATATATATATATATATATATATATATATATATATATATATATATATATATATATATATATATATGCGCGCGTGTATGAAATAAAAGATAACAAAGGACGTACTATTTTAGTTTTGACTTACTAAAATAGTGAGAAGCTTTATGAAAAATCAACAGAGAGAATAAGGAAGAAATTTTAGAATAAGAGAATTAAGAAGAAAAGTATATTTTATTCTATTTTACTATTATTTAACAGATCAGTGCTTAGATAAACAGGTATATTAATTGACTTAACATACTGACAGAATAGATTATAATTACCTGTATTTTTTTTAGATTGTAAATATCTAAAATAATATATTTGTATTACAAAATAATTTGAAATTCATAACATTAAGTATACTATTTCACTGATTTATATTTGTTAAATAAATATTGACGAATTTGTAGGAAAATTGTCATTATCATTTTTTGCTTTTAGCATGTTAAGATGTTATGTTTCGTAGTAAAATATATTAAAATATTGTTTTCTAATAGTTAAAAATAATCATTATTCATTATTTTCATATTGTAACCATTTAAAATGATATATTTCGTTTCAAATTAGTTTTACAATAATATTTCTAAAGTTTAAGGAAATTATATGTTAAAAATATTATTTTATCAATTTCTACGTTAAAAATATATAAACAAATAAAGATATATTATTATTTCCAAAATTTTATGATTTTAAATATTTTATCAAATTTTAAAATATTTTAATTTATATTTTGAAATTAACAAATCATACGTTAATTATTACTAATGTATATATATATATATATGTGAAACAATTGTAAGTATCTATTTATGCAATAAATTTCAAAGAAAAATATTGGCATAATATTTCCGTGTTGAAGTAATATTAAGTGAATTCGTGATCTTCTGTGTGCTTATGCACATGCGCACCCGGACATCTGTATGATGATGGGTTTTAGATGTTAATTTGAAAAATGGTATTAAAAAGAATTTTAAATGTAATATAAGATAATAGGAAAAAAAATTATAATTTGCTAAAATTGTAAATAATAATAATAAAGTAATAGAATATATCACATACATTGCACATGCTAATATTGTAAAAACATGGTACTCATACTTTAAATATTGTTAAAATAAAATTTTGTTATGCAATGTTCTATATAATAATCATCAATTAAACTTTTTTATTATTGTTTACACATATAAATTTTGTTAAGTGATTCATATATTTTTATAGTTGAAAAATATATCTGTTTTACCATTTTGTTACCGCGAATGCGGATGCAAATTGAAATTGTCATTTTGTTTGCAAATTATCAAAGAACTTAATGATTATTAATCACTTGAATTTATTTAGAATTTATAGTGTCTGGGTAAAACAATACATGGTTTTGAATGTAAAATAATAATAGAAAATTCATGAAAACTTTGTAAATAACTGTAGAAATATAAATCTCGGTATATGAATATAAAATCACAGAAAAAATTAACGTAATATATTGGATGACTATAAAATGATAATTTATATAGATTCAAAAAAAATCGAAGAGAATTAACGAGTGGAGATGAAATTTTTACAATTACCAAGATGATTTGTAATTTTAAACCTTTCTCTTAATATATTGATTATTTATTAAAGTAAGTAATTATATATTAAAGGTGTTCTTATTTTCTTTTATGTGATCCATATTATTTTATATCTGAATGAAAATTTAGTTTATACCATTTTGTTACAATGAGCGTGATATACTTGTTGACATTGTTATCTATTTTGTTTAGTAGATAAATTAATAAATAATGGTTAATTAATTTTTTTTAACAATTTGTAGTTAAACTATTTAGTTAATTTAAATATATATACTTAAATGTAATTTGTACATGAAAATTTGAGAACTTTGAAAATAATAGTAGAAAGAAGAAAGCGTAGGTGTTTGAATGTAAATCGATGGTGTAAAATTAATAAAATCTTATAAACAATTCAAAAATAATAAATTGTATCAATGCTTTGAAATAAAATATTAATAAATATCAAGAGAAAGTTAAGGAGAGTCGAGAGAAATGTTATTTGCCTTGAGAGCTAGAATTTCTTTTGCTTTACTATTATTTAATAGATAAAAAGACAAGTACTTTTTATTCTTTGTTAATGGGTAAAGAAATCATCAGCAAAATCAGTTTCTTTGAATTGATGATAATTCAGAATATGTTATAGCAGTGAATCTGTAAATTTCGTGGTTATTCATATCAAACACATTTACTTTCTGTTAACTTATCAAAGATTGTATTATTTGACAAAACACACGTCTCAATTCACTAATATATAAAGAGCTCTTCTGCATTTAGCAAACCCATTTGTTTTTGTTAAGAATCGTAAATGCCTCAAAATAGTATTTTTAGTGTGATGCGTTCTGCTAATAGCTCTTCATGTTAGCTAGAGAATCACAAGGATTTATTTCTTTTTACAAAAACATATTTTTTACACAAATAAATGAAGCCAATACAGAAGCATCACATAATAAAAACTTATCACACGGTGGAAAAAAAACCCGTAACAAAATATCAATTTGTTAGCTCAATATATCTTTTTTAGAAAAGAAATGCATTAGAATTATAAAACATACGAACTAGTTTCACTAATCATATTATAAATACAAGAACTATTAGTAACCTCTAACTAGTAATTCAACAAATTGCTGAAATTGTTATAGTAGCAAGAAATTATTAAAGACAACTAATCTTGATAGCTTGAATGTAGCATGCATCAGATGCAAAGATCCCAAAAAAAACCTTTACAATAATTTGCATTGGCATTGCACATTAACTGAACATTTCACTTTCCAAAGCTACAACATGCATTTTCCACATCCTAAAACTGAATATGGATCGCGAACTTCCATTCGAATACTTTATCTCAATCATTGTTGACCATTAGCAAGTGCATGG
The DNA here is from genome assembly GCA_030765085.1 of Allium cepa. Taxonomy (NCBI): domain Eukaryota; kingdom Viridiplantae; phylum Streptophyta; class Magnoliopsida; order Asparagales; family Amaryllidaceae; genus Allium; species Allium cepa. The sequence continues at coordinate 393,253,346 of CM060938.1, read as the reverse complement.
ATCACAACTGCAATTGGTTCCACGTATACAACCTTTATTCTCTTCTCCTTCATATCCTCCCTTTTCAAATTGCCTACAAATCATTCACAAACATTTAATAACTTTTACAGTTCAAAACAGAATTTGATAATATCAACATATATATAGCAGCAGCACTAAGCACCCTTTAAGAGGAGCTACACCGAGGATGGTAGTTCCAGAAGTGGCATCTCACTCTTCAACAAAGCCTCTTGCAACTGCAACCATAAAAAAAACACAGCAGTTAATTACTTGGGATGACAACTCGGTTAATTAAATTATCAAGTTAACATACCAGAAGCAGCCGCTGCACTTACAGTTTGATCCGCACTTGTAGCCTGTACCGCACTTATCGCATGAAGATGACATTCTTATCTATCTATTAAAGCTTTTAATATGGTCTGAGATTTTGAGATATTATGGTAATGGCTTTCGGTACAATCTTGCTCCTGGATTTATGCAAGCAAGGGTTGATATTTATTGGACACGTGTTGATCAACTTCGGCTTTTTAGGGGAGATTCATGAGCTGATCGTCCGCGTGGCAAATGCGACGATAAATGTTTCTTAGAAATACGTGATATTCGTCCTGTTCTGAAGCCAATTTCGATGAAATAAGAATACATGCAAACAATAATATACATTTTGATGAAATAAAGTTGTTGCAGCTGAGAACACACATAAAAGAGCTACACAACAGCGTGCAAACTGAAAACATTCAGAGTAAATTGAATGCTTGCAATATAATAGTGAAACTCTAACAACATATATTTTTGGATCTTCGAATTTGAATATTTAATTTATTTAAATATTCGAATTTGAATTAAATTATAATAAAATTTATGTTTCAAATTTAGACTTGATTTTTAATGATGCATTTTTAATTTGACTTATAGAATTTTTTCCATAATTTTTATTTTTTATTTTGAAAAATATTTAAATTTTCGTTTGACGCTTTTGCGGTAAATGTCGGTACTTTTAAAACTTCGCAGAATAAGATAACTTATCTAGTTTACTGTTGTTTTATGATCATCTTATATTGTTGTGTGCAATTGTATTTTTATTTTGTTGTTCGCGGTTCGTATGCGAACGTGTTATTGTGTGACGGTGAACTTCAAAAACAAACGTGTATATAGAAAACAATACTCACACAACACGCATTCTCACGTAAATATCTTTCCATTTTCCATTGCTGTTGACTTCTTTTACTTAGCTTTGAGTATTTTTAATTATATATATGTGGGCGCATTTTACAAAATAAATCAGAAGTTTGCTCTATACAAAGATCATATCAAGCATCTGTCTCGAGTTTGCAACTTAATTCATGCAGCAGTAATGGTGAACGTCATTTTATTTCTTCTCCTAGAACAAAAACATCAAGTAAAAGAATGAAATATATGCTGACTGCAACTCAGATCTTATCTCTGCATATGATATATATATATATTGGGCTAATACGGGTTCATGGCCCATAACTTGTTTTTCAATACAACTGTATTTAAATACCGAAACAAAGGCAACTGAATGTATTAGTTTTACTCTATATCATTCCATTTACTATTAATAAAAAAAAATACTTTTGCATTCTTTCTTCATTCAATCAGAGATCTCTTAAAATTCAATAATTCTATCTTGGTATCGAGCCAATCCTCTATAGCTTAACAGCTTTCATACTAGGTTGCATCTTTAAAAAAAAACTGATCCATTAAAGAAACCTCATCATTTGGATCAGTTTTACCCATCAGAATCTTTATCACCATTTGGGTAAAGAATTTGTTCAAGAAAATCGCTGCCTTGCCAAGATTTTGCAACCGGCTGCAGTATCATTTGCAAAAATAAATTCAAGAATCAAGGAAAATCAGAAAACCAATCAGGGAAAAGATCAGAAACTCTTCAGTTCAAAAAAGGAGTAAGTGTCATACCAGGAGCAATCAGAGAAGTCTTATCATTTTGCTCAGTTGCATCATACCTGTTTAGGGGAAAAAATTCTTGATTTTTTCCACAATTTCTTTCTGATTTTACCAGTCATCTTTTTTGTATTAGAGAAGTTTCTTCATGGCTGAAGGCAGCAGTGCAACATCAAGTGATGATGCAAATTCTTCACAGCAACCTATGACCATTATTGATAGTCTGATCAAGACCATAATCGGTCCACATTCCAATCTCATTACTACAAAACTTGAAGAGGACAACTATCTTCTTTGGAAAGTACAAGTTGAAACTACTACCAGAGGATATAGTCTCGATGGAAACATCCTTGGCACAATTACCACTCCACCCAAGTTTGTCACTAATCAAGAAAACAAAACCGTGAGTAATGAAGAATATGTCAAATTTCAAAGGCAAGATAGTTTAATAAGTTCTTGGTTGCTTTCTTCAATAAGTGTGAAGTTACTACCACAAGTTATAAAGTGTAAAATTGCAAATGAGATCTGGACTACAATAGAAAGGATTTTCAATACAAAACCAGCAGCCAAAATAATGCATTACAAAAGACAGTTACACAATATAAGGAAAGACAGTCAACCCATGAGCGAATATCTCTCCAAGATCAATAATACATGTGATCTATTTGAGGCAGCAGGACATAAAATGTCCAATACAGAGCATGTTCTAACAATCTTGAGTGGGTTAAGTGACGAATATGAGGCAGTGGTGTCAGTTATAGCATCCCAAAAAACCCTACCATCACTTGAATATGTTCGCTCTATACTCTTGGCCCATGAAGGAAGACTAGACTACATGAAACCCCTAGATACATATATTTCTATTAACCATGCTTCAAACAACAACAAAAAACAAGAATTATGGAAGAACAGATCAACAATTTCAGAGGGAAGGTCAATCTGTCAAGGGAAGAGGTAGAGGAAGATGGAATGGCAATAAAAAACCAAAATGTCAGACATATGAAAAAGTAGGGCATACTGCTGTAAAGAGCTACTTCAGATTCAATGCAAATTATGTAACAAGTCAGGGATCAAGAAATCAGAAAAATGGCAATTATAGTGCAAACATAGCACAAGTGTAACAAGATCAAGTAAACAACTCAGTGGGAACAAAAGTCAGAACCTGAATGAAATAGCTAAAACAGATCACATTCAAGATGAGTCATGCTATCTAGATTCAAGAGGTACAAATCATTTAACAAGCAATTTAGAGAATTTAAATCTAGGCAGCAGAGAGTATAGAGGTAAACAGTCTATTGTCATGGGAAATGGTAAGGCAATTGAGATTACTCACACTGGTAATGCCAACATCAAAGGTTAAAGAAAAATTATATCTCAATAACTTGTTAAGAGTGCCCAGTATAAAAAAAACCTTATGAGTGTTTCTCAATTTTCTCATAAGAATAATGTCTATATTGAATTTTATCCAAAATATTGCTTAGTTAAAGATATACTAACTAAGGAAATACTCTTGTAGGGTAATGCAGTTAATGATCTTTACAAGTTCACTTTGACCAATAGCAAAGGTTCAAATCAAAGAATGACAAGTTGTAATAGCAATGAACTGCAGTCAAGTGAAAATAATAAAAGTCGTTTTGATCTTTGGCACTGCAAGTTAGGTCGTCCCTGTACAAGTATTATAAAACAGGTTCTTGAAGAAAATAAGATTTCTTTTGATGATATAATTTTGCCTTATGTATGTTCTTACTATCAAATGGGCAAAAGCCAAAAGTTAGCCTTTGTAGATTCTATTACAGAATATAAGGTACCCCTTGAATTGATTTCAACAGATCCATGGGGTCCAGCTCCTATCTGTTCAGATCTTGGGTATAAGTATTATATATCTTTTGTCGATGCTTGCACTAGGTATACTTGGATATACTTCTTAAAATCTAAGGCTGAAACTTGCAATGCAGTCATATGTTTTGTCACTCAAGTTGAAAAGCAGACTAATCATAAATTAAGGTTATTCAGAGTGATGGGGGTACAAGTCTCTTAACAAATAGCTCTTAGATAGTGGTATAGTTCATAGAAATACATGCCCTTACACATTTGAGTAAAATGGTTTATTTGAAAGAAAACATAGACACATCGTTGAAACCGGTCAAACCTTACTAGCACAAGCATCACTACCTTTAAAATTTTGGCCAGATTCCTTCAGTACTGCTATTTATTTAATCAATAGACTCCCAACCAAAGTACTGAATGGAATAAGCCCATTAGAAAAGCTTTTAGGAGTCAAACCAAATTATCAAAATTTAAGGACTTTTGGGTGCTTGTGTTTCCCTACTTGAGACCATATAACAATCATAAGTTAAATTTTAGGTCTCAACCATGTACTTTTATAGGTTATCCAATCAAACAGAAAGGATGTAAGTGTTTAGATGAAACAGAGTATATTTATAAGCAGACATGTTGTTTTCAATGAGAGAGTATTTCCAGTTTCCAATGCAAGTATTAAAACTACGCATAAAATATATAGTCCAAAAACTTCCATACCCAGTATACCTTTGCAGTCCCATATATGGAATGCCGCTGAAACCAAGAAAAGAACAGGAACCTCTGGGCCACAACACACTATGTTATTTGGACCAGGTCATGATTCAGACGGTCAACCTGCTTCACATCCTCAGTCACTTGCAGAATCAAGTAATTAAGATCAAAGTAATCATGAAGGTCAAACTGCTGACAACACTGATCAGGGAAGCAATTCAGAGTCATTTGACATTGAACTACAGACCAGAATAGTCATCATATGATAACCAGATCAAAGAGTGGGATTTATAAACCAAAGGTTTATTGTGCAACTGTATGTACTACAGAGCCTAAAACATTTGAACAAGCATTCACAGATAAAAATCGGAAAACAGCTATGGATGAAGAGTATCAAGCATTGATGAAAAATAATACATGGAGTTTAGTTCATCCACTAAGCAACAAATATATCATAAGATGCAAGTGGACCTACAAATTGAAAATGAATCCAGATGGAACTGTATCTAGGCATTAAGCAAGACTTGTTGCCAAACGGTACACACAATAGTATGGGTTTGATTTTAGTGAGACCTTTTCACCAGTGGTGAAACCAACAACCATCAGAATAGTTATTACAATTGCTCTAAATAATAACTGGAGCTTAAGACAGTTAGATGTAAATAATGCTTTCCTGAACGGTATTTTGCAGAAAGAAATCTATATGGAGCAACCACGAGGGTACAAGCAAGATACTAATCTTGTGTGCAAGTTAAACAAAGCTATATTTGGATTAAAGCAAGCTCCTAGAGTATGGTTTGATAGATTGAAAGCTACATTAGTCAACTTAGGCTATCAATCTACCAAATCAGACAACTCTTTATTCATTAAAGTTAATAATAGTCTTATTATTTACATACTGATATATGTTGATGATCTAATTATAACAGACAATAATGAAAATGAAATCAACAATATCATAAGTATCTTGACAAGCAATTTTCAATAAGGGATTTGGGTAAACTAAACTACTTCTAAGAATAAAAATAAAGTGAAAGTCAGACTCAGAAATCTTTTTAAGTCAAAAGAAATACATCAAAGAGCTTCTAATCAAATCAAAAAATGGATGTTAAACCACAGCCAACACCAATGATCAGTCATCAACAACTCTCTAAATACAGGGGAGAACCAATATTAAACATTAAACAGTATAGAAGTATTATAGGAGCCCTACAATATTCCACTATAACAAGACCAGATATATCATTCAGTGTAAACAAAGTCTCACAATTTATGCAGGAACCACATGAAGAACACTCGAAAGTAGTCAAAAGGATTCTCAGATATCTCAATGGCACAACAAATTATGGTCTCACACTGAAGAAATGCAAAAAATTAAACATCACAGCATATGAAGATGTAGATTGGGCAACAGATGTTGATGACATAAAATCAGTGACATGCTATTATATATACTTAGGCAATAGTCCGATTTCATGGTGTTCAAAGAACCAGATAACCATCTCCAGATCCAGCTCAGAGGCTGAATATAGAAGTATTGCCAGTGTTGCAGCAGAAATTACTTGGAAACAATCATTACTTTCAGAAATGAAAATAAAAACAGAGATGAAACCAACATTATGGTGCGACAACCAAAGTACAGTCTACATAGCAGCTAATCCAGTATTGCACTCAAGGACTAAACACATAGGGATTGGCCTATATTTTGTTCGTGAACTGATACAAAAAGGAAAACCCCAAGTGAATCACTTACCATCATCTCACCAATGCGCAGATATACTTACAAAGGCACTATCAGCAAAAATCTTCCATTGATTAAGAGAGGATCTGAAAGTTGAAGCAATTGATGAAGAATAGAGCTAAAGGTTCCTCCTTTCTTAGATTTATAACTGTATTTTACTCGGATTCATTTCAGAAGATGAATCGAAGTGACAGTAAAGGATTGATCGCATACATATTTCAATTACTTCATCATCCTACCTCAGATAAGCAAAACAATACAAATTAGTGTTTGATTTCATGCAAGCAGATGTTTTAAGTAAAAGATTGAAGAAGAAAAAGACTTATATTTTGAAAATAGCGCATCCGAAGCTCAAAATCGCTCAATTAAATGGAAACCCTAACCCCAGCATTCGGTTGAGGGGGGAGTAAAAGAATGAAATATATGTTGACTGCGACTCAGATCTTATCTCTACGTAGATATATTAGGCTGATATGGGTTCATGGCCCATAACTTGTTTTTCAATACAATTGTATTTAAATACTGAAACAAAAGGCAATCAAATGTATTAGTTTTACTCTGTATCATTCTATTTACTATCAATAAAAAACACTTCTACATTCTTTCTTCATTCAATCAGAGATCTCTTAAAATTCAACAATTCTATTTGGCATTTTTAATAAATCGTATTTATATAACATAATATGCCAGATTGTGGTTATATATATTACACATTGATCAAAAGAAAAATAATACACAACCTTCTTGTATTAAATCTTTGCATACATATGCTTCCGCTTTGTTTGTACTTCACTCAGCATTGGAGGCTGCATTAATTTGTTGTCCAATATTACTTAGCTGCCAGGTAAAATTTGTATTATTTATACATAGAGAGAGATTCCTTTTTCCATTTTTCTTCATGCATGCTTTCTTTCTTTTGTTTTCCACCTCAAGTATATACATGCACGTTCCACCAAGCATCGATTACTGCAAACATCTTCTTCTTTCTCAGATGACAAATTCCTAAGTTTGCTGTAACATATGCTCATCGCTATGCAGTTTTCATCATGATTAGCCAACTTCGACTGTATCTCTGTCGTGGTTGAGCGCGATCCTTTCTGAGTCGTTCCAAATAATCAACCTATTCCAATACCACACTAATAACTGTTATAAATATAGTATACTAAAACAGATAGCACGCTATAATAAACTCGTCGCACAAGTTTATAACTCAAATTTCCACTACACTGGAATTCTGTATTAATTATTATAACAATATGAATGTTGTAAATAAGTTACAACAACAGCGTTATACTATTTTGAATGAATAGTATAACCAGAATAACGGATAGAATATAGAATAATGTATATAAATATACAAACAAACTAGCATTCTAACCGGATTATGCCTGAGGCTCGTCGTAACGATTTCCTTAAGAATTTTATTTCAAAATTCTCCCAAGATACAACAGATGAATTCTGCTCGAAATTGTAACGAGTATATCACTCTGTGATTTGAATATAAGAATAGTAGCAATTAGAAGAGAAGAGATATTTAGATTGGAAATTCAGTGAGGAAAGCGATCAGTTTTCCTCCTTATTTATAGTTGGTTCGTATTCCTTTGAACGGTCGCGTCTGCATCCGTTTGTCCAAACGGTCGCGCCCGTTTCTGCCTTTTGTTGCTGCTGTTTATCGGTTGCGCCTCCTCAGTCGGGCCGCACTCTCTTCTTCAGTTTGGTCGCACCCGCTCGCTTCAGAAGTCGCACCTCCTCAGTAACCCGCGTCCGCTTATGAACAGTCGCGTCTGTTCATTAGCTTGCAGCTGTTAAAAAACCCGGTCCAGTTTTGCAGTAAAATTAGGATCATATTAGACCCAAACCCGAACCCGAGCCCGGGCCCGGGCCCGGGCCGGTTCGGTCGGCCGGACGGACGGACGGACGGCGGCGGCACGCGCGCGCGTTTGTGGTGGAGATGCATGATCTCCCTCCTCACAACGAAGCATACATTTGGGTTCCCCTAGGCCCCAACACCTTCATTGCAAAGCCATATATATTGGAATGGCTTTGCAAATTTGGCGATGTGGGACAAGTGTATTTCGTTTACACTAGGAATTCCAACAATCCCCCACATAAATGATAATATACTTTTCCCCCACACAAAGCGAAATATCACAGAGTACATATGGAATAATGCTTTATCGTGGATAAGTAGATATTTCACTTTGAACTTTCCCTAGTTAAAACTTATCGGATCTACTTGGCTAATCGGTGAATTATTTCATCTTGAACCGTCGACCTTTATTGTATATCCAGACAATAAGCTTTACGAAGCATTGATTACCTTCTCATCCAATCTCTTGGTTGTGTTCATTTTGGTCCTGAACAAATTTTTGGGTTCTGCGAGCGTTTTAGAGAATAAAAGCCTTTTAATATTCTCATAGAGCCAACCCAGCTCACACCAACATAGGTGATCGCAACCATTAAGAGTATCCTACATATACCCCACTTGTTATTTCCAAGATATGGTCATCATTAAAAAAAATAGTTTTAACCTTTAAATACTTCTGTAGGCATGCATTTATATTGTGCACCATAGGAATGGAGTTGGACTATGTCCACGCAAATGCATTACGTCTTGAGTTATTCAGAACTGGTTTGCCTATTGATCCTAGTCCGTGGGATCTCCAGTCGCTAGGATAGGTTTCCGTATAAGATAACTCTTATTAGTTTAGGCTTTTAAAACCATTCCCCTCGATGCGCAGTTAATCTTTTCTCTTGATAAACCTTTAGTAAACGTATCCTCTAGGTTATCATTTGTTCTTACATAATCTATGGAAATAGTTTCATTTGAGAGTAACTGCCTAACTGTGTTATGGCGTCGACGAATGTATCGTGACTTTCCATTATACACAAAGTTTTGCGCTCTGCTTAGCGCTGCTTGGTTATCGCAGTGTATGCATATGGCCAGTACAGGTTTAGGCCAGAACGGAATATCTTCTAAAAAGTGACGAAGCCATTCTGCTTCTTCGTCTGCTTTATCTAATGCAATGAACTCTAATTCCATAGTGGATCGAGCTATGCATGTTTGTTTAGTATATTTCCATGACACTGCTGCCCCTGCTAGGGTAAAGACATAACCACTTGTTGATTTTGATTCGTCTGAATCTGCAATCCTGTTTGCATCACTATATCCTTCTAAGACGGCAGGATATTTTCCATAATGTAAGGAATAGGTAGTGGTATTTTTTAAATATCCAAGCACTCTCATTAGTGCTTTCCAATATTCCTTCCCTGTATTGCTCGTATACCTGCTCAATCGACTTACTACATAAGCTATATCTGATCTTGTGCAATTCATGAGATACATGAGACATCCTATTACACGAGAATATTCCAGTTGCATTACACTCTTATTAGTGTTTTTATGCAGTACTTCTGATGGATTAAAAGGTGTATTTACTCCTCTAATTTCAAAATTTTGAAATCTTTCAATCACTTTTTCTACATAATGTGATTGAGATAACTCAATTCCATTAAGTGTTCTTATTATTTTTATTCCCAAAATAACATCTGCAACACCCAAGTCTTTCATGTCGAAATTGTTGATCAACATTTTCTTTATGGTCTCAATTACCTGAGTATTTGGACCGAATATTAGCATATCATCCACATATAGACAGATCATCACATATGATTGTCCAAGTTGTTTGTAATAAACACATTTGTCACATTCATTTATATGAAAACCATTTCTCATCATGACACTATCAAATTTTGCGTGCCATTGCTTTGGAGCTTGTTTTAGTCCGTATAATGATTTGACTAATCTACAGACTTTGTTTTCATTTCCTTTGGAAATAAATCCCTCAGGTTGCTCCATATAAATTTCCTCATCGAGATTTCCATTTAAGAACGCTATTTTTACATCCATTTGATGAATCTCTAGATTATAGATGGATGCAATTGCTATTAACATTCTTATAGAGGTTATTCGTGTTACCGGCGAATATGTATCAAAAAAGTCTACTCCTTCTTTTTGACGATATCCTTTGGCTACTAATCAGGCTTTATACTTGTCGATAGAGCCATCTTCTTTCATTTTCTTCTTGAAAATCCATTTGCAGCCAATTGGTTTTATTCCTGGTAGAATATCAACAATTTTCCAAGTTTTATTACTTAGAATTGAATCAATCTCACTTTGGATTGCTTCTTTCCAACATGAGGATTCAGAAGATGACATTGCTTCCTTGTACGTTTGAGGTTCGTGCTCTAATACATATGTAAAAAAGTACGAACCAAATGTTTTGAAAATCTAGCCCTTATGCTTCTTCTTGGTTCAGGATCCTTAATTTCATGATGAGTTTCATCTTCATGTGTATCGTTTGATTCTTCCCTTGTCCTTTTCGGGACATTATTTCCTTCATTCCTTTTGTGTGGAAACAGTTTTCAAAGAATGAGGCATCTCTAGATTCCATGATGGTATTTATATGAATATCAGCTATATCAGACTTGAATACCAAAAATCTGTAGGCACTACTATTTTGGGCTGGCCCTAAGTAGTAACAATCTACGGTTTTTAGTCCAAGTTTGACTCTCTTGGGAGGCGGAACTGGAACTTTTGCCAAGCACCCCCACACTTTGAGGTATTTAAAACTTGGTTTGTGTCCTTTCCATATCTCGTATGGAATTGTTCCTGTTTTATTGTGAGGAACCTTATTTAATATATGATTAGACATATTTAGGGTTTCCCCCCACAAGTTCGTCGGTAGACCAGAAGTTAAAAGCATTGCATTAATCATATCTTTTAACGTTCTATTCTTCCTCTCGGCTACACCATTTTGTTGTGGTGAATATGGAGCTATTGTTTGATGAATTATGTCATTTTCTTCACAGAATTGTTCAAATGGTGATTCATATTCTCCACCTCGATCAGATCTTAGTATCTTAATCTTTTTATTAAACTGATTTTCTACCTCAGCCTTGTATTTTATAAACGCTGTTATTGCTTCATCTTTACTATTTAAAAGATATACATAGCAATATCGCGTATAATCATCAATAAAGTAATGAAATACTTTTTCCCACCTCTTGTAGGTAGTGATTTAAATCACATAAATCTGTATGTACCAAACCTAATAGTTCGGTGCTTCTGTCAATAGATTTAAATGGTTGTTTGACCATTTTTGCTTATACACATGTCTCACATTTGTAGTTCTTATCTACTTGGAATTTTGGAATTAATTCCAAGTTTGATAATGTTTTCATTTTGCAGAAATTTATGTGTCCAATCAATCATGCCATAGTAAAATTTCGTGCTCAAGCAAATAAGAAACTTCAGTTTTATTAACAGCATAATCAGAATACATATTTTTGTTGCCGACAACGGCTACATTTGCCTTAAATAGGCCATTACATAAATATCCCCTTCCTATATACATTCCAGCTTTGGACAGAACCATCTTGTCTGACTCGAACACCATCTTGAATTCCTTCTTTGATAGGACTGCACCAGAGATGAGATTCTTGCGTATGTCTGGAACGTGCAGCACGTCATTCAACTTAACAGTTTTTCCAAAAGTAAAATTGAGGATTACTGTGCCACTGCGTACGATCATGGAAACTGCAGAATTACCCATGTAGAGTTTTTCTTCGTGATCGAATTTCTGATATGTAGAAAACATGGATTTGTCAGAACAAACATGACGAGTAGCACCTGTATCTACCCACCATTGGTTAGGATTCTGAACCAGATTGCATTCAGATACCACCGCCGAGAAGTTGGACTCGTCTACTCCCATATTATCCACTATATTTGCCTCTTTATTGCGTTCCTTCTTGTGTCTGCAATCTTTAGAGGCATGTCCAACTTTTCCACAAACCCAACATTCACCATTAAACTTCTTGGTTCGTTTGTTGTCTTTTGGTTTGTTGTCTTGAGCTTTACTTTTCTTTTGGAAATTCTTCTTTTTGTTTTTGGTCTTTGACCGTTCAGCCACAAATGCCTCCTCGCTTGGTTTTGTAACTGCACGGTTGTCTGCCTCAATTTTTAATCGGACTATGAGATCCTGTAAAGAGATTTCCTTCTTCTTATGCTTTAGATAGTTGTGGTAATCTCTCCATGACGGCGGTAGTTTTCCCGTGATGGCTTCAACCAAAAATGATTCTCGAACCTTATGACCTTCCGCTTCGAGCTCATGAATGATGATTTGCAGTTCATGCAGTTGAGCGGTTACTGGTTTGGAGTCAACCATCTTGTAGTCCATGAATTTGTGTACAATGAATTTCTTAAGACTGATATTCTGCGTGTACTTTGTGGTAAGTGCATTCTAGAGTGCTTTTGACGTCTTTAAAGGCTGATACACTTTGTATAGCACCTTGTCGAGACAATTCAGAATATAGTTTCTGCATAAAAAATCAGAATGCTTCCACGTATTCACCTCTGCTTCCTTGCCTGGTGCAGGAATCGGTTCCTCCTACTCGAGGTACTTTTGCAGACCGAGTGTGGTGAGATAAAACAACATCTGATTCTGCCATGTCAAGAAATCATCACCATCTTCTTTGAAAATTCTACTGTTGCCATCTCTGTTTTAGTAAGAAAACAGTAAAATTCTTAAGATGTAATAAATCTAGTATAGTAAAACAGATAGCACGCTATAATAAACTCGTCGCACAAGTTTATAACTCAAATTTCCACTACACTGGAATTCTGTATTAATTATTATAACAATATGAATGTTGTAAATAAGTTACAACAAAGCGTTATACTATTTTGAATAAATAGTATAACCAGGATAACAGATAGAATATAGAATAATGTATATAAATATGCAAACAAACTAGAATTGTCACCGGATTATATTTGAGGCTCGTCGTAACAATTTCCTTGAGAATTTTATTTCAAAATTCTCTCGGCCTGCAACTGTTAAAAAACCCGGCCTAGTTTTGCAGTAAAATTAGAATCATATTAGATTCGAACCCGGTCCCGGCTTGGCCCGGTTCGGTCGGTCGGACGACGGCGGCGGCACGCGATGGAAATGCATGATCTCTCTCCTCACAACGAAGCATACATTTGAGTGCCCCTAGGCCTCAACACCTTCATTGCAAAGCCATATATATTGGAATGGCTTTGCAAATTTGGCGATGTGGGACAAGTGTATTTCATTTACACTGGGAATTCCAACAATAACATCTTTATTTCAACTTCCGCTTGAAAGATCATTTTCGTCATAGCTATTCAGATGCCATCTCCACTTCTCTCGGGAAACTATTACCGTAGACTCCACAACATCAACTCAGATACTCATTTCAACCTCAGGTGCGAAAACCACCATCAAGGCAAAATTAGCAGGAGATCCCTTCGGTGCTAGGGGAGAATGACGCATTCTTTGTTTCAAAAGCATGAACGTATGAAACAAAGGAGGAGTCGGTTGGAAGCATGATGGAGTGTTGTGCAGGGTGCTGATAGTGGCAACAGGACTTCAATTGGTCGGGGCATGGTGAAGTGCTCAAGTCTGAGGGGGCAGTAGGTGCATATACGAGTAGCAGCTCTAAACAGATTTGGAGAAGGTAATTAAGCTTGCGGAAGAGAGAGAATGACGGAGGCGTGTGGGTCAGGGTAGACAAGGTGGTGAGATGTCAGAAGCATGGGTGGTGGCATGGGCTAGGGTTAGTAGGAGGGACGCGGCATGAGGAGAAAGGGCGGGTTTCATTCTGGATCATGAGCATGCGAAATAAATTAAGGAGATGCACTGTTCATTTCATAGGATTTTGCATATAAGCCCTCATAAAAGTGTCCAATTCCAAGTATACATATATTTGGGTGTTTGGTTTCGTATGTTTTGAAATGAAGCATGCGTTGGAGTGGGCTATAGGTCTGAAGCTTAGTGGGCCACGCTCAAATGCACGAAGGGGTGAGAATTTTTTTATTAAACTAATTGTTTAAATTACATAATTGTGTTATTAAGTTAAAATGTTGGATCTCAGCCATATGAAATCCGATTTACCTACGGATTTTTGCGTTGTACTCGTATTGACGAGTACAACATCGTAGAGTAACTTATTGATAGCTTTGAACATGTAAAAATTTATGACATATTTAAACAGACAAGATTTAAATTACATTATTTGTATAATAATGTTTTTTAAAATTTACGCACCTTAATTATTGATGTTTATTTGAAAAAATAAATTACTGATGAGTTAAACTAGACCGAATATGGTAATTGGATATCGATTTAGTAGAATAAAACACCGTTCCACTAATTAAATTAATTTGAATTTAATTAGCAGAATAAATCCCCGTTCTGCTATTTTGTAGTTTTGGACATTTGATTATATATCGTAAACTGATATGACACTTTGAATAAGTGATATATTAACCAATGATTGTTAAGTGTTGGATTTATTCACATAGTCGTGGATTATGCAAACATCTGTTATTAACTTGAAAGGTTAAATTGAGTCAAATTGTAACTTATTTAAGTACCATGGTGACCGTTAAACCTCCTTCAAAATTTGAAAATCTAATTATTGATTTGAAATTTATTTTAAAAATAATTATTTTTATTGTAAGGTTTAAAGATAATTATTATTTAGAAACAAGATTTAAAAAGGTAATAACTTATTAAAAATAATATTTTAAAGATCATTTATAATCGTTTTAATAATGATTCAAATTTAACTATTTTATTAATATGCTTCTTGAAAATGTTTCTTAAAGTTATTTAAATATTGTTTTTTTTAAATATTTTAATTTAATTACTTATTTAAATTAATTTAACAATATTTTTTATTTAAAGTTAATTAATTACATTGATTTAAGTTATTTAATTATATTTAAAGAATAATTAATTTTTACATTAAAATTAGTTTAAGGTTAATTAATTATTGTTTTAATAACTTTTTAAAATTAATTAATTATTATATTAATATTGTTTTGAAGTTCACTTATTAATACAATAATAGTGTTTGAAATTAATTTAATATATTTATTAAATAGATTCTAAAGTATTATTTTAAATAAGATTTGGTTAAAAGGAAATAGAAGGATGTTTAATCGTAATTTATTATTTAAAACTATTTTAAATAACTTATGGTTTATCAGGAGGACCTTATTGACTTAAAGAGTTTATTAATGTAAGGACCCAGAATTTTAGTAGTTTGAAATTGGAATATTTAATCAATTTTAAATATTGAAAAGTAAATTTTATAAATTAAATAACTTGAATTTCAAAAATAGTGATTTATAGGTTAATTTAATTGTTAAATTTAATAGTTTAAAATTGTTTAAATAATTGAATCTTGGATTTTTGTTTGGATAAAAATTATTTGAAGACTTATTAAACTTCTATTAATAAGAATAAAGGTAATAAAACTTTTAATTTTGATTTAAAAGTGATTTAACAAATTTGAAATTTACTTGTTTATATTAACATACAAAAATAACTTTCCAGGGAACAGTCTCGCATTTCGTCGAAATCAGTGTCATTGGATCCATAGTAATAAATTGTAATACGCCATCAAATTTCGTAGCGATCAGATC
Source organism: Allium cepa (assembly GCA_030765085.1). Classification (NCBI taxonomy): domain Eukaryota; kingdom Viridiplantae; phylum Streptophyta; class Magnoliopsida; order Asparagales; family Amaryllidaceae; genus Allium; species Allium cepa. The sequence continues at coordinate 393,237,630 of CM060938.1, read as the reverse complement.
CACCGTCTGGTCATACGGGATAGAAACACGTTGAAATTAATATCGAAATTTAATATAATAATTGGGTTCAAAAAGCTATCTTCTGCATACGATCGAGTTAGGTCTCGAAACTTCTTCCATTGCGTTCGAAATAGGGGTATAATATTAGAAACACTAGGTGGCACGTCTCAATAGGAGTTCATGATTTTAGGTTACTATAAATGAGATATTTTGGAATTAAATATATATATTATCTTCATTCACATCAGCAGTTTTTCTATCACTTTCAGCCTACCTAACCTGGAAACAAGCCCACCCTACTAGTACTATCTCCCATCGCTTCCCTCCTTTTTAAATGCAGATGTACACAGAGAGAAAAAAAAAGAAAAAGGTTTGAATTCAAAAATCAAATTTTCAATATTCACTTGATGGAAAAATCCGAAACAAGTTTTAAAATTTTTCATCGAAGAGTTCTTTCCATTGATGTACTTACTAAGGGGCGCGTCGTCAATTTTGGGCTCGACAGTAAAGGTCGAATGAGTGGCTTTGATTAGGGTTTAAGTTTTTCAAAGTTTTGACCATCAATTCGAGAAACAGGGTCTGGTTTTGGACTTAGGAGGTGAAGGCGCGTCATCTGGTGGAGTTTAATGGATCGTAGTGGTGGTTTGTGGTTTGCGATCTAGGAATGTCAAAGGGTTGCTCTACCGAGTCACATTTTGATCGGGGAGGCTAGGAGCAGTGGCAGTGGTGCCATAGAGTCGAGAGCATGGAGGGTGACTTGTCGACGAGTTTGGATGAGGGAACAGGGCGGTGGTGGGATATGCTGGATGCAGTATACACAGTGTGTATGGGGATATGCATTTACTGGGAAGAAAAAGGAGGGGAGAAGAAGAAGAGAAGGAGAAGTGGATGTGGGTTCGGTTGTTAATGGGCTCGGCCTGTTCTTGTTTAAGGTGAGAAATCTTTGTTTAAAGGATAATTAAATTATATAAATGTGTTTATTGCATTTCATGATGAAGGGAATGGTTATTGTTTATAGGCGGATGTATGTGTGATTTGGGTTGGAACTTCTAGGCCGGCTATTGTGAGTAGGGGTGAGAAACCATTTATATTAAAAAGTTAATTTAATTATTGTAACGACCCGCTATTTTGGACCATTCAAATCGACAATAAAACCATACATGTCCGACTTGAATAATTCAAAATACCGAATTGTTAATTAAAATTTGGCAAAACAAAGCATATACAGTAAATAAATCAACCATAGAATCACAGACATAGAGTAATATAAAATAATGCAGCGGAATAGATAAATAGTAGTTCATGAAGCTACTATATAAATATCAGAGTTAGAAATAAAAATACAACAGAATATCTCAAATACAGTGAAGACTCCAGTAGGAACAGAAGACCTCTCCGAACGAATCAACTGAAAGAGATGAAATCTGAATCAATAGTTGGTCCTCAAATGAAGCTCCAAAATCCAAAGGCAAGTCTCAAATGCTGTATCGCTTAGTCTGACCCGAGCGTAAAGCAAAAACACAAAACGCTCGAGTCAGGATTAACATTCTTATATCAATAAATCCAAATCAAGTGAAATATCAACTGAAATACAAATAACTTAAGGATGTTTGGGAAAACCATCCTCTAAGGGTCCATGGAACTATCTACAAGGTAGAAATATACACTATAACACCGTGGTCATTCAATTTTATTTAGACTTCAAAATCAAAACATCATTTCCCTTTCAAATATATCTATTTTCCAAGATAGTATATATATATATATTAAATAATTTATAAAGTAAAGTATTTGAAATTTCCTCAACTATACAAATTGATTCTAATCAACTCAAGTTCCAAATTCCCATTTATTCAAAGCTCAATTCATTAATTCAATTCAGCTCCCAGTAACCATTTAAACTTTCATTATATTCAAATCTTTAATATTCAATATTTTAAAGTTAAATCTAATAGTTTCATATAGATCTTGATTTAGCTTCATCATTGTTATTTAGTCAGGAAATATCCACTTAACAAGTTCAATATCATTTAAATAGCCTTAGATTTCTTTTTACAAAATATTTCCTTAAATTTATTTAAACTTAAAATATCCATTTAATCCCTTTTAACAAAACCAAGTTATAAAATCATATCTTAAATCCCGAATTCAATATTTTCAAATCGATTTAATTGAATATAATTCTTAATTAAATACCATTTCCAATTAATTCAACTTTATTTTCTCAACTCTAGCTTATTCAAAATTTTACCAAATCTAATTTGAAATATAAATTTAAACGAATCCTTAAACATATTATATGTATTAAATCAATCTCAATTAGATTAAATATTATTATTAGGTCTATACATAAAATTTTCATTTTTATACATATAATATTCTAAGAATCAGTCTTTATTAAAACTATATTTTCCTTTCCCAAACCATAGAAATTATTTTCAAAACATTTATATATACATGGACCAACGATGTCTGTATATAATTTCCTACGCTATGGTCAAGGGATACAGATATTTATCATTTCAATCCGAAATTTAAATATAAGGGTAGATATCACTTCGACTCGCAATCCCAAATTCAATTTAATTGAAAATCGCTTGGGTTTATCATTTCAACCCATAACAAAATTCTCCTATCCAAAAGTCCGTTCGGGTATGTATCATTTCAACCCATAGTGAATTCTAAACTACAGGGAACTTGCAGAGTGATAATAGATAATACAATAAAATAACAGGCATATATCATCAATAAAAATATAATATAAACAACAGGATATGGTGTCATATCCCACAGGTGAACAGTTACAGAAAATAGCACATATATAACAATTTAAATGACTACAACATCATATTTCAATTGTCATTTCAATTGAAATCAAATTTAATAAAATACAAGAACATTAATCGTGAGTGATTGCTCACCTTTCGAGGCTAGAGAAGAACGATAATGAGGTCAGTTATGGATCCCAATACGAACTTTGAAACAAAGCAAAATTGGCACGAATTTGATGACAAAGCTGATAGATAGAAATCGATGAACAAAAAATCAATCGGTTTGATATAAGCTGAGTATATATTATATGTGTTATTTAAATTTCCTTAAAATCTCAATAAATTTAATTTAAGACGGATATTCAAATAAAATATTAACATTGTTTGAAACTGATATTAAATTTAAAATACATATTAAAACAAAACATCATCATATTATTGAAAAATCAATACTTAAATTTAAACACATAAACGTTTTTCCTCTTAAATCAATATTACATTTAAACACACATACAAAATAAAATATAGGCATAATATATATAAAAATCATCACTTATTTAAAACATTCATTTTAAAATAACATATTTTTATATAGTTTACTCAAAATTCAAAGCATATACTGAGAAAATCAACCTATATATATAGACCATACATTATGAAAGCACTACAGAAAAGAGAAAAAAACAAAACGTACTATATATATACACACTAGAATCGAGATGAAAATTATACATTTAAATTTTTAGTTTTACAACATAAATCACTAATGCTTTTACAATACTCAGCTGCCATACTAATATATGTTATATTCGAACAGGAATAAAATCTAATTATATTTTCAAAATATGTATATTACTAATATTTTATAATAACAAATAAGATATAAGACTAACGTATATATACGTCTCTGAAAAGGTTGGCTTAAAATTCACATAAGCATTAAACATATAAAAATATGTAGATATAGTTTTATGCTAAAATATCAATTGAATGGAGACTGTTATAATGTGAAAATTTGTGAACGCGAGTTGAAATATAAAGATGGATTTGTCAAATATATTGGAAGCAGAGGACAGGGAGGGGAGAAGCAAAGCATGGAAAAAAATATAAAATAAAAAGAAGAAAATGGAGGCCATACCTTCAGAGCTCACGCACGTAAGAAGAAATGAAGAAAATGTTGAGATGCAATTGAAAACTATTTGTGTACGAGGCTTATATTTATACATGATTGCATTGATTGAGGTGAGAGAATATAGGCAAGAAATAAATTTAAACCAATTATACACGATTGCATTGATTGAGGTGAGAGAATATAGGCAAGAAAGATTTGAGCGAATATTTACAGTGGTATTGATTGCGTGAATTTAGCAAAAGGAAATTGCAAGAAATCTTTGGCAAACATTTTGTACACGTTTAAAATTTATTAGGAAGTAAATGCGTTGATTAAAACGCAAGAAATATTTATAAAATGGGAAGGTGGTGAAAATTATTTGCGTACAGGGTTGAGTATTTAAATGAAACTAGTATTGATTGCTTGGAGAAACGGCAGGAAATAATTTCTGTCTGGAGGAATTCGCGCGTGATATTTGATTTAGGAGATAATTGCATTGGATAGATTAAATAAAGAAACATACTAATTAATGGTATAAGAACATTAAGGAAATAAAAGAATTTCGCTTGAATGACCAGGAAAATCAAAGATTTTGTTCCTATTAATTGCAAATGAGTAAATGGAAAAGAAGAGACACTTATACACGTGAATTTCAAAAAATCTTGAAACGGATTTTGAACTTCTAAAGAGAAATAAATTTGCTTGAAACTGCTACGCGAATTTTTATTCCTATTATAAAAATGAGGAAAAAAGGAAAGCGTAGAACTTTACACGTAACTTATCAAAACTAGATTTAAAAGAAATTGAATGTCTAGAGAAACGATTTCTTTCCCACTTGGAATGCAAGGCTACAGATAAATTTATTATTTAATGTCAAAATAAATATTATTCCAATTGAAACCATATTAACTTTTAAATCATTAAATTAACATATAAAATAATAACTACTATCTACTGCTTTATAGTAAATAAAAAAAATTGTAAATTCACAGAATACAACCTGTTACTTTTATTTCAAAATATCTTTCTTATAATAATTATCATATTTGGAAAACATTTTGAAATAATTTTCTCTTTTAAAACTTATAAATAAAATAATATTATGTTAACTACCAAATTAAATGTTCATTTTAATACATTCTCTTTCCTTAATGGAAAGATTTCAACAAATACAAATTTTAATTTCGTATTAAAATCAAATAAAAATCTATTTCAACTACTTCTTTTTATTAACAATAAATCAAACAATATTTAATAATTTCACATAACTCAACATATCCATTAGTTACCAATTTTAGTTCATTTGTTAGAGGTTAACTTATTTGAATTACAATAATACAATTAAACTATTGTTTCCTCTTTAATTTTATTCAATAGATCAATATTTACAATTAACAATTATTATTAAATTCTTAACATTTGTTGTTTTTAATTCAAATTGTAAATCTCATATAAACTATTATTATTCCCATCATTTTTGTTTCTACCAAATTTTATTCAAAATTTTAAAAAATAGAATTTTAAACTGGTCTAAAATTTCGGATCGTTACCCATTACCCTTTTTTTTCCAGATTCGAACTGCGTTGCAAAAATGGAGATGGGAAGAGATTTTTGAAACGGTCAGGAAATCAAAGATTTTTATTCCTATTAAATACGGAGACGCAAATGAAAGTGGAAAGTTTTATATGTGAATTGGAGGCAGGGTTTTAATTCTTTTTTTTTTTAAAATGCACGTGCTGATTTGATTTTTAACAGCTAAGATATGAAATCAAAGAGTGCGTACAATAGATGCAATAATTAAAACGAACGTACGCCCAAATTAATTAACAATAACGTAATCTAAATTTATATGTTTTCTTATTTATTCACTACTTATATTTAATTATACGTAATCCAAACATTAAATTTTTATTTCAAAATATTATTATTTAAAATTTCTCAAAAATTCAATTAAATACGTTATTAAAAACCGTTTAAAATTTATGGGTTGTTACACTCTCCCCCTACTCAAAACTTTTCGTCCCCGAAAAGGAAGGAGGTAGGGGAATAGCAACAAACAGAAAGAAAAAATAGATTGAAGTACAAGATAAACAATTAATTTAAAACTATACAAATTTTACTTGAAATATTCATTTAAAAACTTCATTTGAAATTTAATTTTCTTTAATACTTTAATACTTCTCAAAACTCCTTTGAAAACAATTATTTACATTATTACTTATATTTACAAAGAAGCTACTGAAAATATTAAATACAAAATACTTGAATAATTCAAAATATCGAATTGTTAATTAAAATTTGGTATTTTGAATTATTCAAGTCGGACATGTATGGTTTTATTGTCGATTTGAATGGTCCAAAATAGCGGGTCGTTACAATTATTATATATGGGTGTTATAGTCTTAACATGATAACATACTCATACGTTAACCATTTGACACGCGGGTTTTTGCGTTGGACTCGTTCGACGAAAGTTTCAAAATGGAACTGATTTGGACGGATTTGAAGATGGTGGAAATTTGTGCTAAATTCGGAAGTCGTCCAGTTTTAGTTCTAAACTGGAACGCCTCAGCGACAACATAAAATAAAGGTGAGTAAATCTCACTTATTTGGATTACTGATTTTAATTTAAAATGTAAAAAGTTATCTATTGGTTGGTTGGATGGATTGATAAATTATTACCGGTTGGATGTTATATTATATATATAGTAGTAGTATATATATATATTAGTATTTGGGTATATTTCCCACCGATTGGAGCGAATGAGACACAATGTGCTCCGCATAATAGCGGATGACCCTTTTTGTTTGCGATATCTCACCTCAAAGCGGTGATTATATTATTATGATATATAACATCTATGGTTGCAGAGAAATAGGTTGGAGAGATCCTATTGGACTCCTTAAAATTATTGATTTTTAATTTCATATATAGTAATACATGATGTGTTTTGAATTGTCCGTGATAGATTATGATCTGATTTGAATTTATTGGATGCTATAGTAGCACTGGCCTTAATCTTAGAATTTGGAAAAAGGCTTATGAAATGGGAAACGTAAATCGTTTTGTGATAAATCGAGAGAGATTTATAAATACAAAATTGGTTATACTAGAATTTAAAAATATATTTTTATCAAGAAGTGAATTTTGTTTTTAAAAAGGGATTTTAATTTATTAATGTATGTAGTTTGGAAATTGTTATCTATATTAAAATATTTTGGAATGTTTGTTTGAAATGTTTAATATTAGTGGAAATGACTTTTTAATTTTTATATTAAGCTTTATAATTCAATTAGTTTTATGTAAAATGAATTGCAAATGAGTCATTGGTGATTATTTAAAAGAGTTTTTATGTTTCAAATGATTACTTAAACATGTTTTGAAATAAATTTTTATTCTTTAAAATACTTATTATTTTATGTAGAATTTAGAAGTAAGTGTTTAAAATTTATATTTAAATCCTCCCGAGATTCTTAAACTAGGTTTATTTTACGGATGAAATTGATAAGATAAATCATATAAAGGAATTCTGGGAATTTAAGAGAATTTTCAAAATGTTAGATACGGGAAGTTCAAAAGTGAATATGAATTCATAAAAAGAAGTTAAAAATTTATACTTAGATTATAAATAAGTATAATCGAGTTTGTTGGAAATTGTAAAAAGGAATTAATAAAAATTCTAGAGATTATAAAATAAGTATAGAGTATTTCCTAAGTATGGATATTGGAAATGATTTTGGGAAGTAGACTTTTAATATTTTCCTAAGTATTGGAAGTAAAGGTTTGGGGATATCTTAATGACGAAATGATTTATATACAAATATTTTTCTAAGTAATGAATTATAAGTTGGATTTGGAAATATTTCTAAGTACTGGTATGGGTTGAAAATATCCTGTTATGGGGATAAGTATTCAAAATTGTTTTTAAATATTGAAATATCGAAAGAGATTTGAATATATACCTTTGTAATGATATTTTGAAATAAATGTTTTGAGGATTTAAAATATGGGCCTAGTGACTGCTTATGTGTATAAATTGATAGTTAAATAACCGATTATCAAATCTGGCTAAATTCGTTGATCGTTTCGAAGAGACCACGTTCAGATTTAATTATCCAAAAACCACTTTGATCTGATTTGAGCGTTATAAATTGTGAAATCTTAAGGATAATGAAGATGATGATTTTTGAAGAGATTGGTTTATTCCGACCCAGAACAACTTGTATGGATTAATGCTATAATTGCATTGTTGCTTGAAAGGCAGTGTTTATCATTCCAATTGGATTACTATTCAAAAAGGTAAACGTAGCCTCAAGCATCATCAACCTGGAAATGACTAAAACAGGTTATGCAACAGGGCTAAGTGGGTCGCTTCCATTAGGGTATGTCATTATCTTTCTAAATTAACCTATTATTATGGATTTGGTTGTGCATGAGAGACTTCGATTAAGGTTGGAAGACCGAGATGATGACATATTTGGTACTACTAGTCAAGTGATAGGCTGGCTCTGTATGGCAGGGTACAAGATATTCTTGTCAGACCTGGGTGCATTGATATAGAGATGTACTCATCAGAGGTGGTTCCTTACCTGGTTAGAATATGGAACCATTCTCCAATACATGCCTTTACGATTTTGATTGTAGAGCCTAGTATGTTGGAATTTAATTAATGCAATAATTTTGGCTATTTTAATAAGTATTTGTACTTACACACTATTATAATATCACTAGATTTTCTATAAATGTAGATTTCGTTATCGTAAGGTAAAAACCCATCATGTTTATGTGTGGCATGGTCTTATGAAATAACTTTTGATTTCAAAGATTTCTTATAAATTTAAATCCAACTGGGTGTGTTTTTCTCTCGCTGGTTTTCAAGACTGACTCGGGTGTTATTTTATCATAATGCTCGGGCCAGACCGAGTATATTACAGATTGGTTTAGATGCTTGGAGCTTCAGAAGACGAGTTGGAGGTCCAGAGACGTATTCACGTAGATGGTTACTTTTTGCTATATTCATTGTTGTGTTTATCAACAATTGTGAGGGTAGACTATTATAACTGTCCATGCTGAGAAAGGTTAGTATACTCTGATTAATGCTTGTTATACATATATTACAATTTTGTTTTTGTGTAAAGATTTATGATATATTATAGATTATTCGTTCCGCCGTGAGATTCTGTGTTGTTTAGTTTTCTTCTTATCTTCTTCCTTCTTTCGGGTTTTCCAACATTTGATTGCTCAGCATGTGATACAGTGGTTATATCAGTGTCAATTTTCGAGGGTCAAAAATCCCGGTCGTTACATTTGGTATCAGAGCTGAAGGTTAAGCGAGAGCCTTGGCTTTGGTGGGGTAACTCATTAGAGACAGGGTCAGTAGCACCCTCGAATGAGTTTGAGTGTATATATATGAACGTATTTTTGTTAGTGATATAAAAAATTGTTTTATATTGTGTTGGTTGATCTATTGAGTGGCTCATGGATTCTGGTCAATACGAGTAATTAACTTTATTGATAGAGATCTCTAAACACTTGAACAGAGCAACTCGACATGGTATTGCTTTAAAACTGGACAAATGAAATAATTTTACCTGAATTATATTTTATATATAAAGGAATGATTTTTTAGAAATTATTATTATATGGTGTGTTTGGTTGTTAGAGAATGATAACATTTGATTATCATTTTGTTCTAATTAAGTGGTTGGTGTTTTAATGTAAGCAAGACTAACAACAAAGAAATGATTTTATATAACCAAATGGAATTATAGTTTATAAATGTGATTTATAAATTAAAAGGAAATTTCAGAAGTATATTTTAAATATGATTTATAAAAAATATTTAAAAGTTGGGAGTTTGGGAATTCAATTTCCGTTGGTTTTGGGAATTGTCTTTTAAAATTTTGAAAAAATAATAATAGTATTATTTAGGAATATTTTTGAATAGAAATGTTTAAAATGATTTTAAAGGAAATAAAAAAGCACGAAACTCACTTCGGTCATTGGGAAATAATTTCAGTGATGACTGCAGCAACATCGATATTCATTTTCGAGTTTCCAAGAGAGGAATTGCTACCATTGGAATTTTGTTTTGGTAAAACTAGTTTTGATTTTTTTAAGTTCAAAAGAATGATTTGATATACCAAGGGATTGTGAGTGTGTATGTATATATATATATATATATATGATTTCAATAATAATTTGAAATACTTTAGGAACAAGGTATTAAACTCTAGGATTCTCATTTCAATGTTGTACTGAGAGTATGAGAAAATAAGTTGATAACTTATAAATTTTTGGAATTTGTAAGCAAAATAAAGCTTTTAAATTGTTGCATGTGAATGTTAAGGAAAGTAAATTTGGAATTTGAACTATGGAGTTGAACTTAACTTAAGTATAAAGTGAATTATGGAAAGATATTTAGCCTAAGTTAGGTTAAATAAAATAATTATTGGAAATGAATTAAGGAATGGACTAATTGAATGAATTAGTGAGTTGAATTTGATTTGGAATATGACTGAAATTTAAACAAATGGATTTAGTCAAATGGAATTGAAATTTGATTTGAGTTAAAATGGATATAGACTTAAATTGTATAAAATGTTTTAAAATAAACTTAAGTAAACAAATTTTATGGAATGATGTTTAAGTGATAATAGTATTATGGAAAATACTATGTAAAGAAATGAATATGCTAAGTAAATAAGGGATGTGAATAATGGATTGAGAATAATTCATTGTAAATGAAATGAATGTGGATAAGAGAAATTGAGATAGTTAAGAATCAATCGAAATAAATATGTAAGTTGTATCTATATTATTTTATTCGCATAACGATTTAATTCAGGTTCGAGCACAGAATTTTAAGATAATTTATATCGATCTGAGTTTGGATTTTTCACTCGATTCTCAACGACGAACACTGGATATGGATTTTTGATTGATCATGGAATTCTCTATCACAGTACATGGCTATGCAAGGAGAATGACGGTTTTTAATCAAGGAACCAGATCTGAGTCTGCAATAGAGTGGTCGTGTGAATGATACTAGTTCGAAGGTGAAATTGTGTAATCGAGCAAACAATCAGATTTGATATTGCGTACGGATGATATATGTACATCGTATGGGCTTTGGTGAGGTATATATGGGAAATTGAAAATGCAGATATATGATTTTGAATTATATGATTGGATGCCATTGGTAAATAAGATGCAGGTATTTAAAAGAAAGAGCTAAATTGATGTCTTTGATATCATAAGAAGATTGGGTTGCCCAAAAAAAGGTACATGTTTAAATCATTGTTGATTGATGTTTTTATGATGAGCCACTTTTCTTTTGTTGGTTTGGGCCCATAGTGGCAATTTGTGGTTGTTCTGATCTAGCCTCGCAATGAAGATGCTGACGAAATTTTTTAGAAATTTAAAGAGTTAGAATTTTGAAGAAAATTTTTAATAACTAAAAATCAATTTTTGAGTTATAACCGAAATGATTAAATGGATAATATTATTTGGAATCTATGGATGAATTTGGAAATTTATTAAAGGTAATAACAAGGTTTCAACAAATTGATTTTGGAAGTTAAAGGCTAAAATGGATTTTGGAAGTTATTTCAACTAATTTGTTTCAGAAAAGAAATTGGTTTGGGCATTTTTCCTACCTTGATAATTTTGAGAATGAAATTCTTTTAAGGGGAAGAATGCAACGACCCAGAATTTTAGTGGTTTGAAATTGAAATATTTAATCAATTTTAAATATTGAAAAGTAAATTTTATAAATTAAATAACTTGAATGTGAAAAATAGTGATTTATTGGATAATTTAACTGTTAAATTTAATAATTGAATTTTTTTAAAATAATTGAATCTTGGATTTTTATTTGGATAAAAATGATTTGAAGACTTATTAAACTTCTATTAATAAGAATAAAGGTAATAAAACTTTTAAATTTGATTTAAAAGTGATTTAACTAATTTTGAAATTTACTCGTTTATATAAACATACAAAAATAGCCTTCCAGGGCACAGTCTCAGAATTCGATGAAACCAGTGTCACTGGGTCTGTAATAATAAATTATAATATGCCGTCAAATTTCGTAGCGATCAGATGCACCATCTGGTTGTACGGGATAGAAACGCGTTGAAAGTAATATCGAAATTTAATATAATAATTGGGTTAAAAAAGCAATCTTCTGCATACGATCGAATTAGGTCTTGAAACTTGTTCCATTGCATTCGGAATAGGAGTACAATATTAGGAATGCTAGGCGGCACGCCTTGATAGGAGTTTGAGATTTCAAGTTACTATAAACGAGATATTTTGGAATATATATATATATATATATATATATATATATATATATATATATATATATATATATTATCTTCATTCAAATTAGCCGTTTTTATCTCTTTCAGCCCACCCTACCCCGAAACAAGCCTAATTTACCCTGTACTATTTCCCATCGCTTCCCTCCTTTTTAAACGCATATGTACACAAAGTGAAAAAAGAAAGAAAAAGGTTTGAATTCAAAATTAATTTTTAAAAATTTACTTGATGGAAAAATCTAAAAGAAGTTTTAAAAATTTTCATTCGAAGAGCTCTTTTCACTGATGTACTTATTGAGGGGTGCGTCATCAATTTTGGGATCGACTGTAAAGGTCGAATGAGTGGCTTTGATTAGGGTTTAAGTTTTTCAAAGTTTTAACCATCGATTCGAGAAATGGAGTTTGGTTTTGGACTTAGGAGGCGAAGGCGCGTCATCTGGTGGAGTTTCATGGATCGCGGTGGTGGTTTGTGGTTTGCGACCTAGGAATGTGAAAGGGTTGCTCTGACAAGTCGCATTTTGATCGGGGAGGCTAGGGGCAGTGGCGGTGGTGCCATAGGGTGGAGAGCATGGAGGGGGGCTTGTCGACGGGTTTGGATGAGTGAACAAGGCGATGGTTGGTTGTGCTAGGTGCACATATACACAGCGTGTATGGGGATGTGCATTTACTGGGAAGAAAAGGGAGGAGAGAAGAAGAAGAAGAGAGGGAGAAGGAGAAGTGGATTGGGTTCGGTTGTTAATGGGCTCGGCCCATTCTTGTTTAAGGTGAGAAATCTTTGTTTAAAGGATAATTAAATTATATAAATTTGTTTATTGCATTTCGTGATGGTAGGGAATGGTTATCGTTTATAGGCGGATGGATGTGTGATTTGGGTTGGAACTTCTGTGTCGGCTGCTATGAGTAGGGGTGAGAAACCATTTATTTTAAAAGGTTAATTTAATTATTAAATATATGGGTGTTATAGTCTAAACATGATAATGTGCTCATATGTTAACTGTTTGACGTGCGGGTTTTTGCGCTGGACTCGTTTCGACGGAAGCTTCGCAATGGAACTAGTTTGGATGGATTTTGAGACTGTGGAAATTTGGGCTAAAATCAGATGTTGTCCCATTTTAGTTCCAACTGGAATGCCTCGGTGATAACAGAAAATAAACATGAGTAAATCTTACTCATTTGGATTACTAGTTTTAATTTAAAATGTTAAAAATTATTTATTAGTTGGATGGATTGATAAATTATTACCAGTTTGATGTTATATTATATACATAGTAGTGTGTGTATATATATTAGTATTTAGGTATATTTCCCAACGATTGGAGCGGATGAGACACTGTACGCCCCCACATAATAGCGGATGGCCCTTTTTATGTGCTATATCTCGCCTTGAAGTAGTGATTATATTATTATCTATGGTTGCAGGGAATAAGTTGGAGGGATCCAACTGGATTCCTCAAAATTGTTGATTATTAGTTTCATATATAGTAATATATGATGTGTTTTGAATAGTCCATGATAGATTATGAGCTGATTTTAATTTATTGGATGCTATAGTAGCACTGACCTTAATTTTGGTGTTATAAATACCATAAATAATATTTTTGAATTTAAAAAGAAAATTCAAAGGCGATTTTGGAAATGAAATTATTATATTTTGGATTTTTGGATTTATTTAAAAGGGAATTGAGTTGGATAAATTAAATGATTAGATTTGGATATTTATTTAGCTATTTCACAAAATGATTTCAAACAGAGAATTTTAAATTGAGGATTTTTAAACGATGAATTTTTAAATGAGATTCTTAAAATACGAAATGCGGGTCAAGATTGAGATTTGAAGGGTTTTGGAATATAGTTTGGATTATTTAAGGAATAGATTCCTAAATGGAATTTGGATTAGAAATCGATTTATAAATGGATTTTAGTAATATGAACCTGTTATAAACTGGAAATGAGTTTATTAAATTTATAAACAATGAAGTGAAATAATTATCATTTGATAAATTTGAAATATAAATTCACAATGGGGATTTATAATGAGATATGGAAATCGGTTTAGAAGGAATAGTGGATCCTATTTTGGAATTCGGAAAAAGGTTATGAAATGGGAAACGTAAATCGATTTATGATAAATCGAGAGAGATTTAAAAATACAAAATTGGCTATATTGGAATTAAAAAATATATTATTATCTAGAAGTGAAGTTTGTTTTTAAAAAGGGGTTTTTATTTATTAAAATATGTAGTTTGGAAACTGTTATCTGTATTAAAATATTTCAAAAAGTTTGTTCCAAATATTTAAAATTAGTTTAAATGAATTTTTAATTTTATAATAAACTTTGTAATTCAATTAGTTTTATATAAAATGAATTGGAAACGAGTCATTAGTGATTTTTTTTAAAAGGGTTTTTATATTTCAAATGATTACTTAAACATGCTTTGAAATAAATTTTTATTCTTTAAAATTCTTATTATTTTACATAGAATTTAAAAGTAAGTGTTTAAAATTTATTTGTAAATCCTCTCGAGATTTGTAAACCAGGTTTATTTTACGGATGAAATTGATAAGAGAAATCTTATAAAGGAATTCTGGGAATTTTAGAGAATTTCCAAAATGTTAAATGCGGGAACTTCGAAAGTGAATCTGAATTCATAAACAGAAGTTAAAAATTTATAGTTGGATTATAAATAAGTATAATCAAGTTTGTTGGAAATTATAAAAAGAAATTAATAAAAATTCCGGAGATTTATGAGATAAGTAGGAAATATTTCCTAAGTATGGATATTAGAAATGATTTTAGGAAATAAACTTATAATATTTTCCAAAGTATTGGAAGTAAAGGTACGGGGATATTTTAACGACGTAATGATTCATATAGAAATATTTTTCTAAGTAATGAATTATAAGTTGGATTTGGAAATATTTGTAAGTACTGATATGAGTTGAAAATATCCTGTTATGTGGATAAGTATTCGAAATTATTTTCAAATATTGAAATATTCAAAGAGATTTATATATATACCTTTGTAAAGATATTTTGAAATAAATGTTTTGAGGATTTATAATATGTGTCTAGTGATTGCTTATGTGTATAAATCGATAGTTAAATAACCGACTAACAAATTTGGCCAAATTCGTTGATCATTTCGAAGAGACCAGGATCAGATTTAATTATCAGAAAACCACTTCAATCTGATTTAAGCGTTACAAATTGTGTAATCTTGAGGATAATGAAGACAGTGATGTTTGAAGAGATTGGTTTCTTTAGGCCTAGAACAACTTGTATGGATGAATGCTATCATTGCATTGTTGCTTGGAAGGCAGTGTTAACATTCCAAGTGGATTGCTATTCAAAAAGGAAAATGTAGCCTCAAGCCTCATCAACCGAGAAATGACTAAAATAAGGCACGCAGTAGGGCTAAGTGGGTCGCTCCCATTAGGGTATGTCCTCATCTTTGTTGATTACCCTATTATTATGGATTTGGTTGTGCATGAGAGATCTCGATTAAGGTTGGAAGACCGAGATGATGACATATTCGGTACTACTAGTCAAGTGGTAGACTGGTTCTGTGTGGCACGGTACATGATGTTCTTGTCAGACCCGGGTGCATTGATCTAGAGATGTACCCATCGGAGGTGGTTCCTTACCTAGTCATAGTATGGCATCCATTCTCAATTACGTGCCTTTATGGTTTTGATTGTAGATCCTAGTATGCTGGAATTTAATTAATGTAATAATTTCAGCTATTTTAATAAGTACTTCTACTTAGACACTATTATAATATCACTGGATTTTCTATAAAAGTGGTTTTGATTATCCTAATGTAAAGACCCATCATATTTATGTGTGGTGTGGTCTTATGAGATACCTTTTGATTTTAAAGATTTCTTATAACTTTAAATCCAATTGGGTGTGTTTTTCTCATGCTGGTTTTCCAAACTGACTTGGATGTTAATTTATTATAATACTCGGGTCAGACTGTGTAACGACCCAGAAATTT
The DNA here is from genome assembly GCA_030765085.1 of Allium cepa. NCBI lineage: Eukaryota > Viridiplantae > Streptophyta > Magnoliopsida > Asparagales > Amaryllidaceae > Allium > Allium cepa. Next base: position 393,221,425 of record CM060938.1, on the reverse strand, counting down.
TGATCCAGAAAATTCTAGATAGTTAGGAAAAGAAGAAAAGAGAAAGAAGAAGAAACAGTAACAAGTCACAGAAACCTCACATTCGCAGCGGATCAAAATATAATATCACATAAATAACAGTTTTACAAAGAAGAACTGTATCAGTACACTTATATTTTATACATCAGAGTTACAACCATTACCCATCACTGGACAGTTTAAAACAACATGTCCTAGTTATACAATAATATAACACAGCGGGAAAACACTCCATACGTTCCTGCCATCCAGCTCGCCTCCTGAACTCCGAAACGTCCTTACCTGAAAATCTATAATACTCGGTCTAACCCGAGCATTACATCAAAGTAACACCTGGGTCAGGCTGGAAACTAGCGTGAGTAAACCCATATAATTAGTAATACTAAGTTCGAACCATAAAAGAAAACCCAGGTAACTCGTACTTCACTACGAGTTCCTTACTTTTTATGCTCATACACTTATTTCACAACTCAAATTCTAAGTATTCTAACTTAGTTCAAAGGTCCATATTATTCCATTCCAATAATTTAACATCACATATAAAGAATTATTGCAAATTTCTAATCGAAGTGGTTTCGAGTATTAACTAATACCCGAATCCGGTATCTTCGAATCCAATGTCATTTTAACCCAAATTATCAAATTAAATACAATTCAACTTTAATTACCAGATAACACTTTTACACAGCAATTCATAATTGATAGATAATCACATTATCAGCGTCCATCCAACAAATCATATCACAAAGCAATTCATATTAGAGATATCAACCAATTCAAAGTACTCATCACAATTCTATCATTAATAAGCAAGATTTGTCATTTCCATTAATTACATTAACTAATGATCCTTTAATTACTTTCATTAGTTAATTATTCTTAAATTTCATTTAATAATTAACCTTTAACTTAATTACATTCATTAATCAACCTTGATTAATCACAATCAGAAATTATCTTTCCTAAACTACTCCATCTATTAAACCAACTCCTTGATTAATTATATTAATTAATCCTTTATTTACACTGAGTAATTATAACTTAATTCCTTCCACCAGGTAATTAATAATTAATTAATTATATCTTAATTATTAATTAATAAACCTAATTACCAATTATTAATTAAGAACTTAATTACAGATTACTTACTCCTTAATTACCAGTTGATTAACCATTTAATTAATCCTTAATTAACTGTTAATCCATCCTTAATTAACAGATAATCAATCCTTAATTATCAGTTGATTAATCCTTAATCACACTGATTAATCAATTAATCACCATTTAACAACTTCTTAATTAATCCTTAATTACGGATTACTTATTCTTTAATTATCAATTAATAATCCTCAATTATTAATTAATAAAACTTAATTACAAATTAGCACTTCTTAATTATTAGTTAAGTAACCTTTAATTACTTAATTAACTATTCATTAATTACTTAATTAGTAAATCTTAACCACTTGATTAATTAAGTTTAATTACACTTAATTACTTGATTTATTAATCCCTAATTATTAATTAATAATCTAGTTAATGATGTTTTAATTACAATTTAATTAATCTTAAATTAATTAATCTTTAGTCCTTAATCATTTATTAATCAAGTAAATTATTTTCCCTTAATTAATTTCTTAATCAATTCTTTATAATTAAACTAATTAATTAAACTTAATTTCTTTAAATTAACTTAATCAAAATTAAGATATTAAAACCTTAATTAAGATAAAACATTTATCTTATAAATGCTTTAATTACCCTTAACATATTTACAATCATTACCTTTATAACTATCCTTACTTAATTAAATTATTAATTAAGTTTTTAAAATAAAACAATCATTTAACTCGATAAATTAAAGTTATCAAAACACAGCTTCAAATAACTTAAATATTTATCAATTTATAATTTTAAAAACTAGTTTCAATTTGAATTTAAAACTTGTCTTTAATATAAACTTTTAAAATTACTTTCAAAACTCGATTTTAAATTACTTTAAAATTTCTTAACAAAGTTTAAATTTAAAAAACTTCAAAATTTCTTGAAATATGTTTAAGAAAACATTTATTAAGAACATTAAGTAATTTATATAAAAGTTTAAACTAATGTAAATTTTTAAATTTCAAAAACAAGTTTTTTTAAAACCTTTTTAAAATCTAAATTACTGTTTCAAGCTCCTGCTCATGCACGTGCACGTTGCCGTTGGTCGTCTCCGACCAACGTCATCGCCTCCGGCAACTCACTCATCACCATAGCATTGCAACCCGACCATCAAACTACTCAAACAAGACCTCGATCAAAATTTGACTACCCTACACTCCTGGAACCACAACAGCTCCCCATAAACCCCCTTCGACCACCAAGCTCCGATCACCAGAGGTCAAGCGATGCTGACCAACTCTTGCCAAGCCGATACGCTGCCTTCTACCAGAATCTCATAGCACTCGATCCAACAGAGCTCACGAAGAAACCCAAAATCCAACCATACAAAAAACTAGGGTTATAATCAAATTCCGGTCATCGCCGACGCCACAGTCCCCTATAGCCACAACCACCATTTTTACCTGAACCCCCTTTACCTCCTCCACCTTCAGTAACAATTTTGACCACTCTAAATGCTCCATCTTCCAGAAATCACCCAAATCCCAATTTCCAGAAAAACCCAAATTTCTCATTCAATTCAACATAATTTTTTTGGATTATTGTCTTAAAAATCACAAATCCCAATGATGATTCGATATATAAACATGAATCAATATAATTCAACATTTTATTTATCACATTATATAAGTTTTCACTGCAATATTTTAGTTTACAGGTAATTTCCAAACTTATATTATTAAAACTTGTTTTCATAATCAAAATGGAGTTTAAACTCAACTAATTTGTTTGAAAACCCTAAGCTACAAAGTGTTTAGATGGAATGTTTGAATTTTTGTTTATTTATAACACTTTGTAATCAAGAATGAACAGAGGAACAAAAACTTCAGGCATGCAGATTCAAATACAACCATACATACAGATTTATATACAACTATCTACACATGCAGGAACCAACATCACAGTATTACTTAAGCAACAAATTTTACCCTACATAAGTTTTAAGTTAGTTGTTTACTCACCTCTTTATGAACAGACAGAGAACAATTTGATTTGCTCTGTAAATCTAGAATTGCCTTTGGGATTGAGATGATCTGATGTTGAATCCAACTTGAATCCGAGCTTCAGGTTGAAGATTGAAAATGATTGTAGTTTTGAAATTTATTTCTTCTTGATTTGTTCCCTGGTTTCTTACAAGCTTAGGTTAGTTTCAGATTTCTTTTTTTTTTAATTATTAAAACACTTACTTACACAATAAATTCTTTTTTTTAAGAAAACAAATGTTGCCATTTGTTTCTTGCATGCTAATTTAACTTACACATGTCTATACATGTTTTTATTACCTTACAAGTGTAAAAGAAAACCTTTATTTATATTACTTTTACACTTATATATAATTTCTATTATACTTATATTTCTTTTATGCTTAACACCTTTATATAAATATACAACTTATATATGTTTAAATAAGGTATGAACCCTTATTAAACCTCACTTAGCTCCATTTTATTTTTAATACCCTTTTTGAAAATCAATAGATTAAATTCAAACCAAGCTTCCTGTTCACAATTTACACACACACACACACACACACACACACACATATATAAATTAGAAACATTATCTTAAATCCAATTTATTTTGAGATATTATCTTTTAGATTTAAATTTTAACCCAAATTCAAATTCATTTTCAATTTAAAGTCCTATTTTGAAATTAGCTCAAATATATGTATGTATTAAGCAACACAAATTAAATTTGTAATCAATAATTTGATTTAAAATCTATGTATATATATATACACAATATAATTACAAATATAAATATTTATCTGATCAGATTTATTCGTTCAATTTATAATTCAATATTCTATTAATTAACCCAGTTTGTTAATCAATTACAGATGTTCTAAAATTCGGGTTATCACATTCCTCCCCCCTTAGAATCTTTTCGTCCTCGAAAAGGAACGAAACCAGAATTTATTCAATACTTAAAATCAGATAAATCACCTTTTTTAAAACACTTTTAAAATCCATATAATATTGCCAAATCAGTTTTTACAAAAATTACTTTTTATAACTCGATGTTTCCACAAGTCCATCTTTGTTCTTATAGAAATTCGGTCATACGTTGATCAGGCGTAAGACTGAAAATCTATAAATACTTAGCAGACCCATTTTCAACACCCAGTGAAAATACTTGGAAAATAATTTTATTGAAAATATAGAAATATTTTTGAAAATATCAGAAATATCTTTGGTGGGAATGCTCTGGAAATCATCACCCTCATCCATGGTCGCAGTTACATCCTGGGTTACGTTGCCATCACAGCAGAAGTCCATGTAACTGTAGGCACTCCGCGCCCCTCGATTACACCATGGAACCCTTAACAGGTCGCAGTTACATTCTAGGGTTACGTTGCCATCGCAGCAAAAGTCCATGTAACTGTTGGCTCTCAGCGGCACACACGATTTTCGCTGTCAAAATGAAACTTCTCCACTCTTACATAGGTCACAGTCTACCGATATAAAATCAAACGCAGACTGTTGGCTCTCAGCGGCACACACGACTTTCGCTATGTTACCATAGGTCGCAGTCTACCGATATAAAATAGAACGCAGACTGTTGGCTTTCAGCGGCACACACGACTTTCTCTATGGTACACATAACTCATAATCCTCAGGAACTAGTTTTGTCCGGACTCCTCACAGGATCAACTTTAGAACCCCCCTTGGGGCTCAAGGCAGCACCATCCGGTGGCACTCCTGAGAAGTTCATTTCAAGGGAGCGCCTTTTTCTCCAGAGCCATCATCAAAACACTTTATACTATACACATATAGTATTCTACAAATCATACACCTAGTATGATCCTCATACAAAGCTTCTTTACACAAAATCGATTATCCCAAAATCGATAATTCTCAAACTAGGCTTTCCAAATTCCAATATTGATTTTTTCAAAAATCAAAAAGCTTTTCCAAATCCAAAGGTTTCAAAAACCTTTCCTCCAAAATCATTCTCATAAGATCCTTTTTATGTATATGTAGATAGATATATATAATCTTGAAAAATCTTTAGATCATGGCAAATTTGTATAATTTTTTTTATATACTTCAAATATTTTCAAAAATCCTTTCCTTCCGGCAATAGATTCAACAAGAGGAGATTTATCCTATATAACAAAGATATATAAATTTATTTATTCCAAATCAAATATTCAAATTTGATTACTCTTTACAAACCACTTACCATATCACTTACTTCCATAAAGTAAATTTTTATCATAGAAATATCCAATTTTCATTTTACTTCATCATACATTTCACAAAATATACCTTTCATTTCAAAAACCATTTCACAATAATTTTCCACAAATTCCCAGTATCAATTTTATTCAAATCCGTATGATGTACACATACCATTCGTATGCTATACCAATCTGATCGCTCACTCGATCACATAATTTCATTTCTGAACTAGTATCGTCCACCCGACTTCCTAGTGTGGACTCAGATCTGGTTTCTTGATCAAAAACCGTCATTCTCCTGCATAGCCTAACTATGATAGAGAATATTCAGAACCAATCAACAATCCATATCTAGGCTCGCCGTCGAAAATCGAGTGAAAAAATCCCACTCGGATCGATAAACTATCCTGAAATTCTGTGCTCGAATCTGGATCAAATCACTATGCGAATAGAATAATATACGTACATCCTACGTATTTAAGTTCATTGATATTAGCCAAATCAATTCTTTTCTATTCACATTTACTTTAATTTTCATTCACTTATTCACAATTGCTTCAATCCCATTTGGATTATCACCTCTATTCTTATCTCAATTGGGTATTCAATCATAAACAATTTAAACTCTGTCCAGTTAAAATTTAGAAAATAGCTCGAAAAGTTAAAAATATATAAGTAATTGAAAAATAATTATTAGTTTGTAAAATAGCTGCAAAATAGTTAAGTAATTGTAAAATGTTGGAAAATAGTCAAATAGTTATAGAAATGTTAAATAATTGCAAAATAGCTATAAAATAATAATTAGTTATAAGGTAGTTGAAAAATAGTAATTAGTTTATAAAACAGTTGAAAAATTGTTAGATAGTTTCGAAAATAATTGTAAAATAAATATAAAATAGTCTTGGGTTTTAAAAAGAAAAGTTGTATAGTAAATAGTTTCGAAAATAGATTTAAAACAGTTTATATTAAAATAATTTATTTGAAAATAGACCAGAGCCAAACTGTTTAATTTTCAATCTCCATTTCCATCGATTCAATTTAGATTTCCACATCCATTTAAATTGACTCAATTCCAATTTGAGTAACTTCAATATCCCTTGAACTTGATTTATCCCAAATCAAGTTGAATTAATCTCAATTTCTTTCCAAATTCAAATCAAATTCCATTTGATTTTAAACCTATTCATCTTTAATTACAATTCTAAATTATTCAATTCAATTTGGACTAACTTCAAATTGAACCCACTTCAATTTCAAATCATCTCAATTCCATTTTGACTAAATCCCAATTTTCATTTGAATTTGAACTCATTCAACTTCAATTTCATTTCAAATTAATCCAATTCAAATTTTCCATTTGAATTTTTAAACTGATCCATTTTCAATCACAATTTTAATTAATTCAAATCAAATTCAATTTGAACTAATTCAGTTTAATTCAAATTTAAACTATCCCGAATCATGTAAATTCGAGTTAAAATTTTAAATGTTAATTTAGTCCTTTAAATCAAGTCAACTTATACCTTTAAACCATTTAATTCTGAATCCAAATTCCATATTCTTAATTTCAAATTAAGTTTAAATTTCCCTTCAACTTCAATAATGGATAAATTACCACAATCCATTTCTTCATTTATTTAAATAAATCCGATTCTCAATTTAAAGATTATTGATATTAATAGGATAATATTATCCAAATTATTTTAAAACATCCATCCATTTCTAATTTCCAGATCTTAAACCCAATTTGAGATCACTCAAACTTTCAATTCCAATCAACCATTTAACTTCCCAAGTTAAATCTTAATTTCATCTTGAAATTTCCAAATCAGGTTGATCATTCAAACTTATTTAACTTCTTCCAAGTTAAATTCAATTTACTTAATCCAGACAAATTTACCAAATTTGAATTCCCATTCAAATTTTAAACTTTAAATTATTTATCTTCCCACTTAAATTTTAAAAACTTATTTCACTTTGGGTTTCACATCACATTCCAAATTATTTATTATTTCTATATTACTTTGAAACAATTTTCAAATTCTGGATCCAGATTTAAATCTTTACAATTCAGATCATTTTCAATTCCAATTTATAAGTCATACTTACCTAAATGTTTTACTTCCCTAAAACATTTCATTTTTCTTACTCATTAATACACATTTTATTATTAAATACAAAACTATTTATGATAATAACCAAGATTATCTTATCTGGAAACCAATTCATAATTATTTTATTCTAAAACTCCTTCCCAAATTCAAGATTTTGATTTCAGTTTGAATCCATTTCAAACTTATCTTTATTTAATTTCAATTTGGTTGTATTTCTATTACCCTTTAATTTAATTCCAATAATTTAACAACCAATTACCTTAATATTTATTAGAAAGAAATACTGCTTTATATATCAAAATATATTCTTTATATAAAATCATTTAAAATAACAAGTACGCTCTCATATATATATACACTCAACTTATTTTAGGGTACCATTGACCCTATCTTAAATGAGTAGACCCACCAGAGCCAAGGTTCTCACTTAACCTGGCTCTGATACCAAATGTAACGACCTAGAAATTTCGATCCAGAAAATTCCAGATACTTAGGAAAAGAAGAAAAGAGAAAGAAGAAGAAACAGTAACAAGTCACATAAATCTCACATTCGCAGCGGATCAAAATATAATATCACATAAATAACAGTTTTACAAAGGAGAACTATATCAGCACACCTATATTTTATACATCAGAGTTACAACCATTACCCATCACTGGACAGTTTAAAACAACATGTCCTAGTTATACAATAATATATCACAGCGGGAAAACACTCCATACGTTCCTACCATCTAGCTCGCCTCCTGAACTCCGAAACGTCCTTACCTGAAAATCTGTAATACTCGGTCTGACCCGAGCATTACATCAAAGTAACACCCGGGTCAGGCTGGAAACCAGCGTGAGTAAACCCATATAATTAGTAATACTAAGTTCGAACCATAAAAGAAAACCCGGGTAACTCGTACTTCACTACGAGTTCCTTACTTGTTATGCTCATACACTTATTTCACAACTCAAATTCTAAGTATTCTAACTTAGTTCAAGGGTCCATATTATTCCATTCCAATAATTTAACATCATGCATAAAGAATTATTGCAAATTTCTAATCGAAGCGGTTTCGAGTATTAACTAATACCCGACTCCGGTCTCTTCGAATCCAATGTCATTTTAACCCAAATTATCCAATTAAATACAATTCAACTTTAATTACCAGATAACACTTTTACACAGCAATTCATAATTGATAGATAATCACATTATCAGCGTCCATCCAACAAATCATATCACAAAGCAATTCGTATCAGAGATATCAACCAATTCAAAGTACTCATCACCATTCTATCATTAATAAGCAAGATTTGTCGTTTCCATTAATTACATTAACTAATGATCCTTTAGTTACTTTCATTAGTTAATTATTCTTAAATGTCATTTAATAATTAACCTTTAACTTAATTACATTCATTAATCAACCTTGATTAATCACAATTAGAAATTATCTTTCCTAAATTACTCCATCAATTAAACCAACTCCTTGATTAATTATATTAATTAATCCTTTATTTACACTGAGTAATTATCACTTAATTCCTTCCACCAGGTAATTAATAATTAATTAATTATCTCTTAATTATTAATTAATAAACCTAATTATCAATTATTAATTAAGAAGTTAATTACAGATTACCTACTCCTTAATTACCAGTTGATTAACCATTTAATTAATCCTTAATTAACTGTTAATCCATCCTTAATTAACGGATAATCAATCCTTAATTATCAGTTGATTAATCCTTAATCACACTGATTAATCAATTAATCACCATTTAACAACTTCTTAATTAATCCTTAATTATGGATTACTTATTCTTTAATTATCAATTAATAATCCTCAATTATTAATTAATAAAACTTAATTACAAATTAGCACTTCTTAATTATTAGTTAAGTAACCTTTAATTACTTAATTAACTATTCATTAATTTCTTAATTAGTAAATCTTAACCACTTGATTAATTAAGTTTAATTACACTTAATTACTTGATTTATGAATCCCTAATCATTAATTAATAATCTAGTTAATGATCTTTTAATTACAATTTAATTAATCTTAAATTAATTAATCTTTAATCCTTAACCATTTATTAATCAAGTAAATTATTTTCCCTTAATTAATTTCTTAATCAATTCTTTATAATTAAACTAATTAATTAAACTTAATTTCTTTAAATTAACTTAATCAAAATTAAGATATTAAAACCTTAATTAAGATAAAACATTTATCTTATAAATGCTTTAATTACCCTTAACATATTTACAATCATTACCTTTATAACTATCCTTACTTAATTAAATTATTAATTAAGTTTTTAAAATAAAACAATCATTTAACTTGATAAATTAAAGTTATCAAAACACAGCTTCAAATAACTTAAATATTTATCAATTTATAATTTTAAAAACTAGTTTCAATTTGAATTTAAAACTTGTCTTTAATATAAACTTTTAAAATTACTTTCAAAACTCGATTTTAAAATTACTTTAAAATTTCTTAACAAAGTTTAAATTTAAAAAACTTCAAAATTTCTTAAAATATGTTTAAAAAAACATTTATTAAGAACATCAAGTAATTTATATAAAAGTTTAAACTAATGTAAATTTTTAAATTTCAAAAACAAGTTTTTTTAAAACCTTTTTAAAATCTAAATTACTGTTTCAAGCTCCTGCTTCGGGTCGAACCCGAATGCCACTCGAGCCAAACCCGAGTTTTCTTCCTCTTCTCCCTTTTTTTTTTATTTTTTTAAAACTTTTATTAAAATTGAAGTTTAACAAAACTACAGGCTAATCTTACCCATCATACTCGAGAATGAACTCGAGCTTCCCTCCCCATTTCTCGAACACAACTTCGAGATATTCCACGCCAAAAATACTGACACCCAAAACCGACCCCGTGCACATGCACGTTGCCGTTGGTCGCCTCCGACCAACGTCATCGCCTCCGGCAACTCACTCATCACCATAGCATTGCAACCTGACCACCAAACTACTCAAACAAGACCTCGATCAAAATTTGACTACCCTACACTCCTGGAACCACAACAGCTCCCCATAAACCCCCTTCGTCCACCAAGCTCCGATCACTAGAGGTCGAGCGGTGCTGATCAACTCTTGCCAAGCCGATACGCTGCCTTCTGCCAGAATTTCATAGCACTAGATCCAACAAAGCTCACGAAGAAACCCAAAATCCAAACCATACAAAAAACTAGGGTTATAATCAAATTCCGGTCATCGCCGACGCCACAGTCCCCTATAGCCACAACCACCATTTTTACCTGAACCCCCATTACCTCCTCCACCTTCAGTAACAATCCAGACCACTCTAAATGCTCCATCTTCCAGAAATCACCCAAATCCCAATTTCCAGAAAAACCCAAATTTCTCATTCAATTCAACATAATTTTTTTGGATTATTGTCTTAAAAATCACAAATCCCAATGATGATTCGATATATAAACATGAATCAATATAATTCAACATTTTATTTATCACATTATATAAGTTTTCACTGCAATATTAGTTTACAGGTAATTTCCAAACTTATATTATTTAAACTTGTTTTCATAATCAAAATGGAGTTTAAACTCAACTAATTTTTTTGAAAACCCTAAGCTACAAAGTGTTTAGATGGAATGTTTGAATTTTTGTTTATTTATAACACTCTGTAATCAAGAATGAACAGAGGAACAAAAACTTCAGGCATGCAGATTCAAATACAACCATACATACAGATTTATATACAACTATCTACACATGCAGGAATCAACATCACAGTATTACTTAAGCAACAAATTTTATCCTGCATAAGTTTTAAGTTAGTTGTTTACTCACCTCTCTATGAAAAAACAGAGAACAGTTTGATTTGCTTTGTAAATCTGAATTGCCTTTGGGATTGAGATGATCTGATGTTGAATCCAGCTTGAATCTGAGCTTCAGGTTGAAGATTGAAAATGATTGTAGTTTTGAAATTTATTTCTTCTTGATTTGTTCCCTGGTTTCTTACAAGCTTAGGTTAGTTTCAGATTTCTTTTTTTTTTATTAAAACACTTACTTACACAATATTTTTTTTTTAAGAAAACAAATGTTGCCATTTGTTTCTTGCATGCTAATTTAACTTACACATGTCTATACATGTTTTTATTACCTTACAAGAGTAAAAGAAAACCTTTATTTATATTACTTCTACACTTATATATAATTTCTATTATACTTATATTTCTTTTACGCTTAACACCTTTATATATATATACAACTTATATATATTTAAATAAGGTATGAACCCCTATTAAACCTCACTTAGCTCCATTTTATTTTTAATACCCTTTTTGAAAATCATTAGATTAAATTCAAACTAAGCTTCCTATTCACAATTTACATATATATCTATAAAAATTAGAAACATTATCTTAAATCCAATTTATTTTGAGATATTATCTTTTAGATTTAAATTTTAACCCAAATTCAAATTCATTTTCAATTTAAAGTCCTATTTTGAAATCAGCTCAAATATATGTATGTATTAAGCAACACAAATTAAATTTGTAATCAATAATTTTATTTAAAATCTATGTATATATATACACAACATAATTACAAATATAAATATTTATCTGATCAGATTCATTCGTTCAATTTATAATTCAATATTCTATTAATTAACCCAGTTTGTTAATCAATTACAGATGTTCTAAAATTCGGGTTATCACAGACCGAGTATATTACAGATTGGTTTGGATGCTTGGATTCTCAGGAGACGAGTCAGAGGCCTAGAGACATATTCGTGTAGATGGTTATTTTCCGCTATATTCATTTTTGTGTTTATCAGCAATTGTGAAGGCAGACTGTTATAACCGTCCATGTTGAGATAGTTTAGTATACTTTGATTGATGCATGTATATACATATATTACAGTTTTGTTTTTGTGTAAAGATTTGTGGTATATTATATATTATACGTTCCGTTGTGAGGTTCTGTGTTGTTTAGTTTTCTTCTTATCTTCCTTCTTTCTTTTTCCCCTAACAATCGGGTTTTCCGGCATTTGATTGCTCGCCATATGATATAGTGGACGTATCAGTGTCGATTTTCGAGGGTCGAAAATCCCGTTTGTTACAATCAATGATTGGGATTAAATATGGGAAGAGTTTTTAAATGGGTTGGATAATAATAAAAGAACTTATAAATAAGTTTTAAAGATCTGAGAAGGAGAAGTTTTATAAATGGGGTTGAGATTTATTAAGAATGTTTTATAATGAGATTGGTAATTTATAAAGGAACTTTCTAAATAGATTTGGAGATATTTATGAAATAAAGAGATTTTGGAAAGAACAGATTGATTTTCATGGAAAAATTCGAGGGGTAGGGATTGCCTACAGTTTATTATGGATTCTCTGGGATAGCGGTATAACCATTGTGTAAGCTGTGATCCATAATCAATATGGAACGGCACTTTCCGTATCTATTTTCAAACATTTTCAAGTTCTAAGTTTTGGAAGTGAAATGGTTTATGAATATATTTATACCATTGAGATAAGTATATGGTTATATTTTCTATGTATTGAAATATAGTGTATCATGAATATATTTATATTGTTGAGATAAGTATATGGGAGTGATTTCCAAAGTATTTGAAAGATGATTTTTAAAGTAATGGAACTTAATTGAATAAGGCTTAGTGACTTTCCATGGGAATATAATCTTTGTTTAGATGTTTGTTTATTTGATAATTAAATAACCGACTATCAAATCTTGGCCTAAATATGTAATCCTTCTTAATTTTGATGGTAGGGAAATTTTCCCTACTTAACATCGAAGGATTTTAACTCTGGAAATATCTAGGGGAAACACGTGGATTGTATAGTACAGTTACCAGTGGTGGTGCTATACTGTATGTATAAACTCGTTTCGTTTTTCTAGGACAAATGATAAGGAGATCTGTCAACTTAAACAATTAGGGGCGATCCCCACTCTTATGTATTGTTTGATTATTTCTAAAGAACCGGTATTGAGCATTCCGAAATTGGCTTTTGGTTTTGTGGTGCCTCCGGGAAGCAGAAGAGTGTACATGTAAGAGATGACTCGAAACCCATGACCACTCGAAAAACCATATAAGGTTCTATGGAAGAGATTCATGATATATTGAGATGTTGGGATCCATGTGTGATTTAGAGACCCGTTGGGGTATGGGAATCCAGATGTGATTCCAAGGTCTAATTGAGATGTGGGAATCTATGTGTGATTCTATGACCCGTTGGGGTATTGGGATCTATATGGGATTCTGTGATCTATTGTGATGGCAATGCATAAGCTGGAATGCCGGACGTAGCCTCATTGGCGGGAGTGACTAAAACCAGAGATATGAGGCATAGCCAATAGGGTTGGCAAACCCATAGGGTTGGCAAACCCATAGGGTGTAGTCGGCTCCTCCTAGATGCCACTTATAGTTGTTATGCATGGATGGGTGATGCACTTAGTCTTAGCGAGATCAACTATGTATTTCCTATGGTACATCACAAGGGATGTATGCTGCTTCGAAAGGATATCTCTGATCCTTGTGTAGGAGGACTGTTCCTCGAAGTACCGAGGGCACCTCAATGGAAATCCTACACAAGTAGTGAACATGCCTTAACGATTTTCGATTATATACCTAGTATTGTTGTGATGTACACTCACGAGCATCACAACTACTTGATTATTATTATTTTCGCCCCTAGCATTATTATAATATCACTGGATTTTCTACAAAAATGTTTTTCTTATCGTAAGGTAAAAACTCGTCCGTATTTATATGCGACGTGATCTTACGACATACCTTTGTTTTCAAAAGGTTTATTTAAACATTAAGAATCCAATTGATTTTGTTTCTCACGCTGGTTTTACCTGACTGACACGGGCGTTGTTTTCTTACAATGCTTGGGTCAGACCGGGCATATTTCCAAGCTTACTTGGATATTTGAAGCTTCAGGAGATGAGCTAGACGCCCTGAGACGTATTCACGTAGATGGTTATTTTTATTCCACCGCATTCATTGCTGTATACTATTCAGCAATTGTGAGGACAAGTTGTTATAACCGTCTGTGCTGAATAAGTTACCATACTCCGATTAATGTCTATATATACATATATTACACTTTTTTTATGTAAAGATTTGTTATCTATTATAGATTATTCGTTCCCTCGTGAGATTCTGTGTTGTTTAGTTCTTCTTGTCTTCTTTTTTTACCCTAACTATTCGTTTTCCCGTTCAATTTAGGTTGGACATGTATGGTTTATTGTCAGCTTAAACTGTACGAAAAAAGTGGGTTGTTACAAAACTCATAAAGATATGCATCATAACAAGACAGCTTGCATAAACCAATGTTGAAATAATGAATCCGAAATGGCATAGCAAAACCAAATGAAAGAATAAGATGGCTGGACAAGCTTATGACAGCTTAAACTGTTCAAGGCTGTTGCAAATAAAGCTAAACTGGGCAACACAGTATGAATGAGAAGCATAAGACTAATGGGAAAACATGCACAATGCGAAACAAACCACATAACAATGCAGCGTGCATGAGAAGTATCACGCAGTATATAATAAGACTATATATAAGGTCCTAGAGAAATATGCCAGGCAAAATAGGTAGTCACAACAACAGTAGTGCTACTCGATAATATAATATGTAGGGTCCTAGAGAATCATACAGGGAGAACTCAAGACATATCTAGTTTTAAACAAAAGATATATTTAATTTACAATAAGATAAATAAATTTGTCCTTTTGTTAGAACTATATATGTATATTTTTTCTTAAATATGTGCATTGATTCATTTTACTTAATGTTAAAGTTATTGCCCCTAAAAATTTAAACTATAATATTGAAAGCCTTACCTTATTTAAACCTCTCTCCTTTTGTTTTAAAAAGGATAAATAAGTTTACATTTCCAAATATATAAAATTAATTTTTTTTTTAAATATTACCATTTTTCATAAAATTAAATTGAATGTAACAAAAAGATGAAAAGATGCAAATAATTATCATTATAGAGTTGAGCTAAGCTATAAACAGCGAAAATATTTAACAGAGCCAAATGATAAAGTAACTTTTTTATCTAAAATAAATATCTTTTAAACAAAAAGATAAATAAATTTATCTTCTTTCGGAAATTATAATTTTTTGTTATCTTGTTGTTAAGTAATGTGTCGATAATTTTGTATATGATTAAATTTTGATAATAAAATTAAATTAATTAAGCTTAGATTAAAAGATAAAATAGTCAAGCTTTGAAAAAAATAATCAATTTTAGCTTTTAAATTAAAAGATAAATAACATTTCTTTTTGTTAAAATTATTATTTTGCATTTATATTTCTTTAAATATGCACATTTTATCAAGTTTTCACTTAGATTTTTACTAAAAGTGAAATAAATTACCAAAGAAAAATAAATTTAGTGTTTAAATCAAATAAATTTAGTGTTTAAATCACGATTAATTAATTTATCTTTTTGTTGAAAGTGTGGTTTGCATTTATGCATTTGTTCATTTTGACTACATTTACTTTGTAATAAAAAGATAAATAGTTATATTTTGAAAAAATGATAAATAAATCTAGCTTTGAGCAAATAATACGATGTTTATTTACCTTTTAACAAACTTTCTTATCCCTCTGTCAAAAATGTGCAATTTATCATTTGACTACAATTGTTTTTTAATATAGATAATTTAAAATTTGAATAAAAGATTAACAAGTTAAATTTTAAACAACTTTAGCTTTCATACAAAAGATAAATTTTTTTATCTTTTTTTCTTCTGAATTACTATTTTGCATTTTATAGTCAAATGTTAATATTTGATCCTGTTTGCAATGAGACTTTAAACAAAAAGGTAAATGAACATAACATTGAACGAAAAATAAATAGATAAAGTCTGAAGATAAATAAATTTAGTTTTTAAACAAGAAGAAAAACATATTAATCTTTTTGTCAAAAGACAGAAGGACAAAAGACAAAGCAAAAGGCAATAAATAAAAGATTAAAGATAAAATGATAAACTACATAATAATAGAAAATACACTAAAAAAATTAAATGATAAAAGATAAAGGAGTAAAAGCTAAACAAAAAGATAATCGATAAAAGAAAAAATAAACCAAAAGATAAAATAAAATTTCTTTACAAGGTTGCAATTGTATATGTGATTATTTTATATTGAAAATGATTAATGATAAAAGACTAAAATGTAAATGATAACTTAAAGATAAAAATATATAAGTAAAAGACAAAACGATAAAAAGATGAAGGATGAATTAATTTGCATGGTTAATGTGAAAAAATAAGCAAAATGTTTTATTCCATTTTAATAACAATAAGTATTTTGTTTATGTATCAGGTGTTATAATATAATATCACCAATGTTAATTTTAAATGTACTATTTTTATATTTATAATGCTAAAAGATAAGAGATAAAATAAATATATAAAAGAAATATAACATTGTAATGTTACAAGTATATACGAACTTTTTTATTCAAAATGATATTTAAACAAACTGTTTGTGATAGTTAACTTTACATCTTAACTACAGAAAAATACTAATAATTTCAAAAAACGATGCATCAAACCATACAATTTCCATTCTACTTACGTAAAGGAAGTCTTTTGACCTTGATGAAAGATTGATGTAGTGTTATTTGCATCAAATATGCTATTTTTATTTTGGGTGCTTCGTCTTTGGTTCGTTACGCCTTTTGTCTCTCAATTCATTTCATATCTCTATGGTTTGTCGATCTTGTTCTAGCGCACTCACCTGATTTTCTACTGGGTTCTCTTGAAGCCCTACGATGTTATCTACTGCTTGGTTTACTTATTTTGCACTCTCCATCTACTTCCCTAGTTTTGGATCCCGAGACTTTAGTTTTGTACCGAAAGCCTCTCATTTAATTTGATTTGACAATGTCAAGAATCAAGACAGTTTGTCAAGCCTCAAGATAGTTCGTCAAGCTTGTTCTTCACATTTTTAGAGTGTCGTGCCGAGCTGCTAGCTATCTACAGTCCCGGAGCTACTTGCTAATGTGCTATGTTCATGCCTATGTAATCACCATATATGCTTTTTTTAAATTACAAGTGCGTACAAATCAACATTACAATCAAGATTATCGCAGTATTGAAGGCAACAAAAAACATTTAGTTTTCTTTAAGGCATGGAAATTAATGATGTAATAAACAAAAAAAGTAGACAATATTTTGGCACCTACAATGACATCATACGCTTACTAACAATAGCCATCAAAAGGTTATATGCTGATTTAAGCAAGAAGAATATGGCAGCTATGAGGCCTAAACTTTCCGACATTAAACCACCCCTCCTCTGGAAAATCAATCATATTCACTATATCAGTACTGCAACCTCATTTAAGGTCAGCTTTGAAGCTAAAACAATAAATATGTACAGATATTTTTTATTCCATATAAATATCTTTCATCTTTATTCCATAAGATGTTATGCCTTTTATTTCAGCATTTTTTTTTGGGTCCACTAACCATCTTTTGTGGACAACACATTAAATTTCTATGTAGCGTTTTGTTCTCTGTGTATAACTAAAATAAACAAATACTATAATCTTTTGTTGTTTATTTTGATGATGCTTGTGATGATCCCTTTTTTCTGCATACTTTTGTACACTCTTTAGCTCATCCGTCAGCCATGTTGATGGTTATACTCATATATATATATATATATATATATATATATATAATACCGAGTTAGATTTCAAGAGCTCACAAGCCCCTTAAGTATTTTGTGAAATGAACGGTCACGTTTTTTATTTCGTTTAATCTTTCTATTTGTACCCAAACCTATTTACGTTTAATTAACAAAATGTAAGTTACTTCCTGTCCATTCCATAAAACTCCAATTCACAAAATAATGAAGATGAATATTGACCGACGTGGAAATCAACGATTGTTTCTCTTCTTCTTTGTCAGTATGAAAACTTCCACCTTAATTTTTCTGTTTGCATATTTCTCCTTCAATCCCCAAATTATTCAGGTAGTTTTCAATTTTTTGGATCTATTGTTTTTTATTTTCAAACATGATTTAACTCCTTGATTTGTTCGATTTGCTTATGTCTTCATTGTTTGCTTTACCTTCTTAATCTTCGGAACAAACGTAGTTGCTTCATCGGTTTTCTTCGTCTATATTTCAGGCATCGTTATCCTTCCTTACTATTCTTTTAATTATTATGTTATCCATATTTAGGATTTGATGATAATTTGGATTGGTTTAATATTTAGAGCATGAACAATCAGATCTGTTAGATGATTTGAGCTTGCACTAATTAAGGTTGCTTTATTGTTTTTTCTATAAGTAACTATATAGATTTTTAATATTTTATCCCTACGGTGAATTGGAAGACAAACAAATGATTTGTGACATGTTCTTTGAATTCATTTTCAATTATAATTTCAATAAAAATGGAAAACCTTAACAATAAAATGGGAAACCTATGATGAAGTGCATTTTGAGCTTAGCCACTACATAGCAGGTAAGGTTTATTTTAATGTCTTTCTACTATCATCATAAGAGATAACTCTATGCAACAAATAAAGAAAAAAGTAGCTATCTTCATATAAGCATGTTGAATAACAATTATGGAAGTTTGAAGTTATAACTAATCTAAGTATTATAAGAATCGACATAGAGATTTATATTTGCTTAAGAAAAAAGAATTTGTAAGATATTAGGTATTTTTGAGTGCATTCTTTTGTGATTTGCTGATTTAAAAATAAAAATATAGCAATTTTGTCCATGCTAATGTGTGATTTATGTTTTTTTTTTGGTAGATTACGTTAAACGTCCAAATGAGCAAAATTATTTGAACAAGTGTCATCAAGTGATATTGTGGATGCGCACTATAACTATAAGACATTATTGTTAACCGACACCTTGGCCCGGCTACAAAACGACAGTTGAAGATATTATTATTAGCACTAGACATGGTTCTGACCAAGAGGAGCCTGGTAGCAGACGAGTTTGATGCGGTCAACATGTTTGGCATTTAGGCATGGTTCCGCAAGAATGGTTCGGCACACGTCGCTCGGTCCAGATCGTTCGGCAAGCCTCGTTCGGCACAAGCTTCGTTCGGAAAGAATGGTTCGGCACACGTCGCTCGGTCCAGATCGTTCGGCACAAGCCTTGTTCGAAACAAGCCTCGTTCGGCACAAGCCACGTTTGGCGCAAGCCTCGTTCGGCACAAGCCTCGTTCGACAAGCCTCGTTCGGCACAAGCTTCGTTCGGCAAGCCTCGTTCGGCACAAGCTTTGTTCGCCAAGAATGGTTCGGCACACGTCGCTCGGTCCAGATCTTTCGGCAAGCCTCGTTCGACAAGCCTCGTTCGGCAAACCTCGTTCGGCAAGCCTCGTTCAGCAAACCTCGTTCGGCAAGCCTCGTTCGGCAAGCCTCGTTCGGCACAAGCCTCATTCGGCACAAGCGTCGTTCGGCAAGCATCGTTCGGCACAAGCCTCGTTCGGCGCAAGCCTCGTTCGACAAGCCTCGTTCGGCGCAAGCCTCGTTCGTCACAAGCATCGTTCGGCAAGCCTTGTTCGGCACAAGCCTCGTTCGGCACAAGCCTCGTTCGGCACAAGCCTCGTTCGACACAAGCTTCGTTAGGCAAGCCTCGTTCAGCACAAGCCTCATTCGGCAATTGCCGTTCGGCATCTATGGCTTGGTGTGCAGAAGTTACTTACCAAGGGCCGAAGTACACTGTTCCTAGGCCATTGTTCCTAGGCCCATTAGGGAAGTCCAACCCATCTTCGTCTATAAATAGAGAGGCAGTGGCACAGCGAAAGGGACCTTTTTTGAAGAACACCGGGGAGACTCTGCCATTTTTATACTCTCCTCTTTTTATTTCAAACTTGTATTCAAGTGATTGATTTACAGATTGTATCTATATTCAAGTAATTGAGAAAGCAATAAAGATCAAACTCAAAGTGGATGTATGCAATTACGCCAAACCACTATAAATCTGGTGTTCTCGTTTTTGTTGTTCTTTTTGCATCGAATTACACTATTTTTCAGTTCTAATTTACTCTCTTCATTAATCTCTCTACATAACTCTACTCAAGGGTGTTAGTGACCAATTTTGGTGCTAACAATTATAATATGAAGCGTTCAAAAGAATGTACTATAATTTTGTTTCGAGTAGCACTATTTACCTTAAAGTTCTTGACTATACCATTTTAAGATAGCTTTAGTTATTCAAAATTAATACGTATTTATTTATACCCATACAAATAACCTTTTTAGACACTTATTGTGTGACAATAAGCTATATCAAGTAAGGCAGATGCAAGTGTAGTTGAAGTAAAAATAGGCTTTTTATAGTACAAAATGGGATCGTTCATTGCCAACTCCATATTTAAACATCATAAGGATTAACAATAAGATCTTTACAACCATGAGCTTACAAACCTTAAATTAAAATGAATATACAAAGTTGTGCAGCGAAATAAAACAACTGTAAGAAACATTGAAGGAAAGTAGTAACAATTTTTCCATAATTAGAAATTTTATTGATGTACTTTGAAGTCATAGTTACATGTCAAAGTTAAAGAATTTTTTTATTAAGCAATGCATTATTAAAACTATTAAAGACAACTTATTTTATATTACATTTTATTTTAGTATATAGTTATGATTAAGAATATTATCAGTTAATTTTATTTCAGCATCTGACATTTTAAAACTAATTTTTACCTTATGTTTGTTAAATGATCATATTAAAATTGATTTAAATTTGATGGATATGACATAGTTTTCCAGCATGTTACTATAAGTTTCCATGCATTCTTCCTTGCACTATATCATTAGTCATATTTTTGGATAAGCACCATTGTCAAAGTGGTTAAGTGATTCGGTTTTGATGCGAGAGGTCACAAGTTCTAAATTTGCGTAGCGTGATTCGAACGTTTATTGACACGTGATATGTTGTCCAAGCGACATGTTATATATAAAGTACCATTTCAAAAAAAAAATTGTATTTTTGTTTTATTCAAAATTATAATTTATGCATTTTTAACTGTTATAATCCAATGAATGCATTTTCAAAAAAAGAGTGCACACTACCAATATTGTACTTGAGATGTTTTAACAGCTCTGTATTTATTTATGCTCTCTATGTTAGTTGGATGATAATAAAATGATGCACAATATATGAGAATGTATTGATATTTCACTCTATTTTTATAAATGTACTATTAGACATCAATCAGAGGCTTGGCTCAACTCAAGTGTATACGTAATTATTAGAGATTTATATATTTGCTATAATCTATACTCTATATAGATAATAAGAAGAAATTTGATTAATCAACCTTTGTGATTTTTAAAGTGTCAACTACCTTAGTAAAAATATATTCATATAATGATGTTTCTCTTTTTAGTCGAACTGGGATGAGAAATTGAGTAGATTTCTTCAGCGCTATCTAATTTTCTCATAAAATAATTATATTTTTGTATATCTAATGTCGGTATTCATCTTGCAGCTTTGGAATTTAATGTAATTGTTCCATTCATCGGCATTTGCATGCTCTCTGGTGTATATACTTACTACTATCAGGTTGAGCCTTTTACCCTCACCGCTACCAATTTTTTCTTGGTTTTCTAATTTTATTCCAACTTTTTGGATGAATATAAAAACCTTCTTCATTTATGTTGTCTTTGGTTTATAGTTTTTTCCACTGTTTTAAAGAGTCATAGGAATGATGCAAAACTAATTTGATTTAGAAGATCACGATGATGATTTGTTTCAGGTCATTCTGTAATTCTGTATATGCATAGAAGGGATAATAAGTTAATGATAAGGTACGGTTTTATACGTAAGTACTACGTTTATGATTTATCTTAGGCTATTTTTTTATTTTTAATTTCATGAGTCCTTTATATATCATATAATGTAATTTAGTTGATTAGAAATGTTTATTTATATAGTTTTTTAACGATGTTAAAATTTAAGCATTACTTTATTAAATTCAATCAATAAGCTATTATATTGCATGATAAAAAGAAAAGAAAACTGGGACATAATACATGATAACTTAAAACCAAAGCCATCTTTTGTGGAAGCATTTGATTGTAATTCTCATCTCCATTTTGCTGTAAACTCTCATGTTTACCATCAGGAGAATTTGTGTAATTATATTTAGGAAGGAATTCTAGAATAGTTCCCACAGTAATGAGAAGGAATCCATCATGTATATACAACTAGAAAAATGAAAAATATATATGTTCTAAAATAACCAGTGCTTTATCCTGATATGACTCTCAAGTTTTAACGTTTTAACTACGCCCTACAGTAATGTAAATAAAATAACCATGAATAACACCTCTCCTAAACCATGCTTCAACGAGTAGAAATAAATATTACTATATTTGCATTAGTGTCACTTTCAAGCTACTATTTACTTTGGTTATAGTTTATATAGAGATACTGGGTTTTCCTATTATTAGTTGAGTTCATTGTTATTTTTTTCTTAAAAATATATTGGGTGTTCAAGAAACAGATAATAAATTTTATTTCATTAAGTAACACAATGAATCATTATTTTTTGAATAACATAAACGGACAGTGTCACTAAATGATTTCTGTCTATTTCAGTATTAGCTATTAACAAATATATTATTACATTGAATACACAATGGAATACTATTTGTAATGGACATAGATATTGTTGTGACGAGATTCCAACTAGAGACCACTCAAATCAAAACCTCAAATGCACAGCGGAAGACAAGATCGTGGTAAGAAGTGTAAAATAAACCAATCAATATCTCAATTCCAATCTAATCCAATCCAAAAGCAATCACAATCCCCAAACAAACAATATAGAAATCAAAGAAATAACGAAAAATAAATCACACATCGATTTATAGTGGTTCCACTAACGTTGTGTTAGTGTACATCCACTTTAAGAGAGAGCTTTTATTAATATTCATGAGAAGAGTACAAGAGATTGATTACAATGATCAAAATTCTAATAGAAATTGATTTTGTGGAGAAGAAAATTGAAGAAAAATTAGTTTTTGATAAACCCTAATTAGTGGAGGCTAATCTCTTGCAGTCGCTTGCTATTGCTTATAGATCTAGAACCTGAAGCTAGCTTATATAGAAGAATAGAAAACCTAAGCAAAGTTCCAAAATTGCCCCTACAGATCTCATAAATCTTCACGTCAAGCCCATGCCTGAAAAACAGTCGGAGGCCACCACAGACGTCTGTCCTATTTCACAGACGTCTCTCCACTATCTCGGGATAGTTTTCTTGAAGTGACAGATGTCTGTGGACTTTCACAAACGTCTGTCATAAGTCTCGGGTTCAGGTTTGCTGAAGCGATAGACATCTGTGGATTTCCATATACGTCTGTCGCTGTCATTTCAGCATTACCCCACCTTTTCCTCCATAACTTCCACCTCCGAACTCCGATTTGAGAACCGTTTTCTCCGTTGCTAAGCTACTTCCGACCTCTACAATTGTCTATATAGGGTCGACAAAATTTAACAGCTATCAAATCATTTGAGTTCAATTTATTTCCCTGCTATTAACTTGCAATCATCAGTGCATTCATTAAATGTCCATTTCATTTTTTCTAAACCTATTTTAAAAATTACTAAACAATATAATTTTCTAAAGGTTATTAGCACAGCTTAAACTTGCAATTATGTTTTGGTTGCTCTTGATGCGATAAAACCAGTGGTAGTAACATGTAGACGTATTATTAAGAAAGACTTAGAGATTTATTAGTAAATAATATGAATTATTTCTTCTTTTTTGAATAATTTATATATGTTAAATATGTGCTAGTATGTTAGCTTTGCTATAAACTATTAAAAGTATGTTGGTTCTTTCAATAAATATTACTACAAGATGTTTTTCAATACATAGCCTACTATGAAATTGTATAACAATTATAATTACATAGAAGCACTGTTATGGAAACTGCATCTTTATAGAAATATGGCTATAATCATGCGAAATATTATTATTCCATACTCCTATAGCATAGACCACCATCATATTCAATTAGCAATAATTTTTCAATATTATATTATTTGAAAGCTAACCATATACGAAATCAATAATTATAGTGACATTAACTATTAACACTACATATATTTTGTTAATTTGTGGAGTGAAGAATCGTAAATTCTATGAATCACTTTTTCCTAAATTTAAACTAAATGTAATTACTCCATAATAGTGTAAAGGTGACCACCATTATAATCCACTAGCTATAGTTACTTTAATTGATTATGTAAATTAATAGCTAACCGTATGAATATTTCATTATCATATTGGTATAAACTATTAATATTATATTTGTTTCATCAATTTACAAACTCAAAGACCTAATAAATTGTTACATCAACTTTATTTATAAATTTGTGCACTATCATGATTTATTAAATAAATAATGAAATTAATTCTTTTACTATTTTAATGCAAAATTTATATTTTTGAATTTTGACTTTTTGATTACTTTGATGTCCTCATGTCATCTAATTGTCTTGATATAAAATTTGATCAGACCGGATTAAATCATAATATCATGTATAAATCAATTGCTTTGATTTCTATTATATTAATGTTGTAAATGAAGTCATAATCCAACAATCACATTCTCTATAGTTTTTTATCATTTTTTTAAGTATTCTTATTTCACGAGAGGTTTCAATTTTCAAATTCTCCACTAAAAAGTATAGTAATAACAATAAATTTCTACAAAGATATATGCAACTTAATTTATTGTCATAGAATTCAAAACTAATAATGATGTGGCAGTGGACAATGAATGTAAGGTAGTTAATTTGTAGAAATTGATTTCTTTTGCCTATTTTCATGCATTATACTTATATTTAACATATCCTTAAGCATTGATCATATATGACATCAAATGAGGGTGTGTCTTAGACTACTATAACTTGAATAGTTGAAAACATGTTTGCTCTGATTTATATGTAGGGTGATTAGAGTAATGAATATCACGAAGGTGTATTATCTTCCGAGGCAAGCATAAATGGAGCAGGTAGAATATCCATTGGACATGCACCATCGAATATTGTCATGAAAATATGAATGGATTGGACTTTTTGTACTCATTTTATTTGGGATTAAGGTTTTATTTAGTCTATGACCATCCAGTAATTTTAACTTTATTAGAATATAGTATTTATAATACATAAACTTATAATTCATTTAATATTAAATTCATAGTTATATTAGATTCTTAAAACTAACGATATGGCCACTTAGGACTTGAAATCTAGATTATTTTATTTTCAAAAATTGTATCTTAGTCTTCAATATAAAATAAATTGATATTCATTGTATTCTACAAACTAAATTACATATGAAATCTCCATTTATATGGCATGTTTTATTTATACTGATATTTTAGTACGCATGCGATGCATCCCATTCTTTTTTATATATTTCTGGCAGTGGTTATATTTTTTGAAATTAGGTAATTATTGAGTTGCATATGATTCAATGGCATATAGCTTGTTTGACAAATTATGAATGAAATGGTGTTGTCAACACAGAATAAAGAATTTGGAACCCTTTAATTACATAAAGGTACATAAATAATACCTTTTACAATGTGGTTGTTGGTTAAACTTCTTACTACTCCATTTACACTGATTCTGGGAAACTAGATCATTAATCTCTAAATTTATATAATTGTAGGTGATAATATAATTCTTTTGGTTCTCTTTATTGTTAAATCCACCTTTTCCTTTAGTTACAATTACAAATTTATATTAGTTGAAATTAACGTTTAAGGACTCTTACTTAGCAAATTTATTTTACTTTTTGTACTTTATCCAAACATTTGAATTCAATGGTTTAACATTTATCAATATATCAAGAGAAATAAATTTGTATATTAATATATGAATGTGAAGCACCGTAACTAATATTTGGTGAGACCATATGCACTACCTTCTTATGAAAATGGTCAAACTAATCTTTATGAGAAATCTAATTCTACTTTTTTGCATGGCAAAAGTTGAACCCATAAAATTTTGGATGGAGGCTTTGAAGCTTTTCCCATGGTTTATGAGCTTGGTATAAGAAAATTTGATTTTATTAATACTAATCTTCAACCATTTCTTTAAACGATTACGTTTTCAATTAGTGAATGTTGTATTAGGTTGCAATAAACTTTTGTTTGATCATAAAACTTCTTCAGTGTTACAGGTAGGTTGAGCTGACTGATGAAAAAATGAGTTTGAAAACATTATCCTTAATTTTGACATCATTAGATTGAAGAAGTACCAGATGTTTTAGTATTGACAAAGTTTATTCTTAGCAGTATATAGGTATACTACAGACATCATCATATAGAAGATGGTGCTGCTTTAAAAATTAGTTTATAAGTTTTTGGTACATGATCTAAAATGATATTACTGAATCATATTAATTTATGAGGTTAAGCTAATGATTTGATTGTATTGAATGCAATGTACCTTATGTCATGGCTAATAACCATATTGAATGCCCATAGTGACACTCATGTCAAAAGTTGCATTTATCTCTCTCGGTGTCCTATTTCCCAAACATACAACATCTCGTATAAGTAATCTCATACAAAATTAAAACTTACTTTACGTTCTTTTACCTTGAACTCTTTATTGTATTACGAAGGAGGGGTTAAACTTATTGTGATGTGCTAATAGAACAATGATTTTATTAAATAATAGCGATAATGGATGGTGATTAATATTTTGATTGTTTGATTCATAGATCTTGGAATTGAAACTCACTGACATCAATATTATATGTTTAGAAAAATATAAACATATCTGCATAGAGTATTGTGTCTATTTTTACGAATTTGTAATAACATTGACAATTATCTTACATATTGAAAAGTTGTAGCTTTGTTGTAATAACACATCAGACTATATGGGCTTCATTAAATTAGTAACGTATTAATTACTATATGGATAGATATTGGTTTACAATGATATGTACTTCGATTATATGATTTTATAATGAAGAATGAAGCTTAGTTGTCCAGAAAGGTTGCTCATTATGTGTAATATATTATAGTGTGATGCATTACATTGTTGTCTGTGATCAAAGTTTTTGCATCCTTCATTCCATTTTAGTTAGCAATCATCAATCTAATGTTAACCTTTTTTAGAGGTAGATGATGAAATTAGATATTTACATCCAATCAACTAAAATAGAATTTTATAAACAAAATATTTTACATTGGACTAAAAATAGTACCGTAAATAATAATTTTCTTCATATGGGACTTAATACTATAACTAAATTCATTGGTTTATTTACTTAATTTATTTGATGGATATTTGTAAATAACAAACATGCATGGTTATATCTTTGCCTTTATGCCAGTTTCATGAGCATAAAAAATTGATACATTTATTTTATTACATTGATTAAAACATAGTTTGACATTTTTACTAAAACAATTGCTAAACAAAATCACATATTGGATAATATCTTAAATCTGTCAAGAAGTGAGGAATAGTCAATTTAATTGTCGATAATCCTATAATAACACAAAGGTTCAACAATAATTACAAAAATAAGTATAGCTACGGCCCATGTGTGAAGCATGAGTTCGCACTAGTATATAAATTAACAAGTCTTTCCCTCATTTTGAGGACCACTCTTTCATCAAAAAAGTCTCAAGTAGTAATATCATATACATCAGCATGTTGTTTTCCATGAACTAACAATCAACAATGGATTATCAGAAATGATTATTTATTCTATATGTAAAATTATAATGCTAAAGCATGCATGGGAATTTGTATTATAAGATCTATAGGCATATATGAAAAAACAATATCTTATGAAGACTATGATGCTCAAATTTTTAGGGGAAAAGAAATTCATATGCCACAATATTCAAAAGCAGATCCAACTTTAACATTTAGGGAAGGCTAAATTGCTTTCACAACTTGTTAACCAAATTTATGGTTAACACCCCAAAAGATGCTACAACCATTCCGGAAGGATAGCCTTCGATAAAAGGAATTGTATCCTCAAGATTTACCTTTGTACTTAGCTTTAATGTCTGCCGATTTTTGATTTAAACCATTCAGAATGATTGGCTAAGCTGGTCT
The DNA here is from genome assembly GCA_030765085.1 of Allium cepa. NCBI lineage: Eukaryota > Viridiplantae > Streptophyta > Magnoliopsida > Asparagales > Amaryllidaceae > Allium > Allium cepa. The sequence continues at coordinate 393,192,811 of CM060938.1, read as the reverse complement.
TCCAAATAAGAACTCTTGACTCTGAAAGACCTTTAAAGACATGACGCTAAGCTTTCCTTTGTGTTATAAATGATTACTTATCGGTTTAATCCCTTTTAAGTTGTCTTGAGTGCTTCTAGAAGGTTTGAGATGGACCTTATTGGCAGTAGTATAAACAGTAATCCTTAGGCAAAATTCAAGGGCTCTTGACCTCACCGAAAGGTTTGGCTGCTCGTTTGAAGCTAAGTTGAGATTAACCGAAAGGTATGTGATGACTCCTTTCAAGTTAAACTCTATTATTTTATCTTTGGACTTCACTGAAAGGTTCAATCATTTAGATAACAATAGCGGAAGGTTTTGGCGCTGTGAATTTAGAAGGATCCATCAGCTTAGCTAGGAAGTCTAATTTCAGTAACCAATGACTTTGTAGGGTTACTGCTCTCGTTTATTTAGTTCGGCTGTCGCCTTCATCGAAAGGTTGGAATGAAGAATCCAATGACTTCAGAGGGTTGTAATTGAAGCCCGATCAATTGAATTTCCGACACTGCCGCCCAGAACCTATTAATTGAGTTAATCCTGGAAGTATGAATCAATATAATAAAGAATTAAATTAGATAATAAGAAATTTAAAAAGATAGGAAACTTCCCTTTTTATTATTTACTATCGGTTTTTACAAATTCCCTAAATCTATTCTGATTTAGGGTTACGATACATTACTTTGAATCTTATAAGAATGAGGCCAGAAAGAGAAAAGTCCCCTAAATCGGGGACCTTGGGTCCAATTTATAGACAAAGGAAGCCCTTCTTTCGACCTTATGCTTTCAATTGAGCCAGAAGGTTGCTCCTCGTATGCAGCGCAATCCTTTCGATACGGTCGAAGGATTTTCCCTTTATGTCCTGCTATGAACCTTTCGACTTCATTGGAAGGTTGCTTCTTTGCTCAATATTGGTTAATGGTCTCTGTCCCCCATGTAAACCTTTCAATATTGCCAAAAGGGTTTCCTATATGTTTCTCAATCTGTTCGAAAGGTTTAGTATGCTTTCGAAAGAAGCCATCAAATAGTAGTTTTCGCTTACTTTGATTCCTTCTTCTCCTTTAAATTCTTTAGAAACTGGAAGCAGTTCCTTTTAGGCTTTCGCAAGGTTTTAAATTAGTGAACTCCAATGGTTGCATCCCTTCAGAAGCTCCGAGAGGTATGGGCTGCGCTCTTATTTTCATTGCATGCCTATGAGTCTTTGGCCCTAACTGAAAGGTTGATTTTTTGGTGTAACATTTGCCCCACCATTCGAAGGGATGCTATTGACTTTTCAAGTCATCATTGTCGAAACCTTCAGATTTTTTTTGCCTTTTGATCTTCCCGTGTTGATCTGGAGCACCCACATAAGTCCAATCCGACAACCCAGAGTTTAGGCGGCTTCCCTCTATTTAATCTTTTTTCTCTCTCTCCTTCATTCTTTACTTGAAACAAAAAATTACCACAAAAAGTAAAAGGATTCTCAAAATTTTTTGGATTTCAACTCACCATAGTAAGATACGTTTTGAATCTAATTTATAAATTTCGAATTCACTTTCTCTGCTGCTAGTTTCTAATTAAATCGTCAATTTTTGAATTCAAAATCAAATTGGGGTTTTCCTAAAAACTCTTCTCTTCCCAAGTCGATTTTTGATTAAACTCCATTCGTGATTTTGGATTCTAAATCAGAGGTATGTGTCTCAGAAATGCTTTTCTTTACAAAACCTAATTCTTACGCCCAAAACATTTAAAATCCAACCCCGAATTCCTGAGATTGATTTTTGCTGATTTGTCCTTCCATTTTAGAATTAAATTAATTTGATTTTAGGTAAGGTTGTTTTGTAACGGGTTCATCTTACTTGTTTCCCAAGAAAGAGTTTGAAATGGCATTTATTACCGTGTACAGACTTTCTCAAACCCGTTATGAAATCTGGGCCCTGTTATCGCACAACCAGGTGATGTAAAATGTCTTTCCTATCCTCCTGAAAAAGTCCGAGGTGGTACAAATTTGTTTTACCTTTCTCATACCTTTCGATAGTATCGGTAGGTATTTTACATCATCCCACTACTGTAGCCAGAAGGTTAAGTAAGATTAAGGCCAATCCTTTTATCCATGAGCTTTTTGACTAGCCAAGAATGTTTTAAACCTTCTGCTTACATGTCTCAACAAATGCTGAAATCTTTTAGTACTCCAAGCTGTACTTCAACATCTTTGGCCAAGCCTTCTTATAGTATTAGTGATATGCATTCATCTACCTGGGTAATTTTAAATTCTCAAACTTACTCATGTAAGTGGGCCTTGCTACCTGGTTTGGATTGTGCTTGCAATGATCCTAATCCTCAATAAAACCTTTTGCATCATCGAAAGGTAGTGACTTAGGCGGACATATCACCCATTTCTTCTCGACACTATCGGAAGGTTACACCATCGGCCCCTTATACATATATGTATTTCATCTGTGCATGTTTGCTTCCTTTCAGTCTCTTTAATAGACGTCTAAATACATAATTGCTAGAGGTTCCTAACTGGGCTGTTTTCTTTTGACTGAACAATAAGCTCTCTGAAGGTTGAAGCCATCGCCAAACAATTCTCTTAATTGAAACTCGGGACGAAGTCAACGATATTTTAAAAGAATTTGGTATTGTTGGAGCTGAAGCCATAGCTCTTAGTCCTATTAATACTATTGATAACCCACCAGAAGGGTATTTTGCGTTCACTGTCATCCATATATGGCATGGTGGTTTCCTTCCATTTCCTTCATTCTTGAATTCCTTCCTGTCTTATATTGGGGTTTCTCTAATACAACTTTCGCCCAATGTGTATACTTACCTCTTATCTCTTGAGATACTGGCATTGGAATCAGAGCTTCCATCACTCAACCCTGAAATTTTAACCACCTTGCCTAACCTAGCGAGTTTAAGCAAGTCTAACAATCAGATTTATAGAGTTAACATGTGCAAGAAGTTGATTCTGGATAGTATTAACAAGTCTAAGGATTGGGAGAACAAGTTCTTTTTTGTTAAATGCTTTTCTGACGTTCATGGGACATTTGCCTCACTTCGTAAGTTCATCCCAATGCTGTTTTTTTGCATTTCTAGTTGACTAACCTCCAATCTTTCTCAGATGAGTTTCCTAATGTACTCAGCGGCGTAGATCAAAGGATCGTTAACTCATTAACTATAGTTCCAAAACATCTTAGGAGCAGGTTAACACTTTTGACCCTTCTAAACATGAGAAAGAATTCCTTATTGCCTGCTAATCAAAAGATTCTTGGTATCCCCCTCTATTATGCTTACTATCCGAGGGGTTTGTTTCTATTCTCCAGGCATTCCTGATCAATTTTCTCTATTGTCGCCAATTGGACTTGGTGTTTTAGGTATTTTATCAACTTAATGTTGTTTCCATTGACTTCTCGAACTCACTTTATCTGATTTATGTTTTCTGTTATTTGTTATAGCTCATCCAAGGGTTGTGGTGCCCTTAAGGGAAGTTATTCCTCTTCCCTCATCCACAGATGCTTGGAGTTATTTTAAAACTCCAGGAAACCTTTGAAAAGAAAGTAAGTAACGCCTCTTCAAGAAGCTCCTCCATCTAAATTGGCAAGGGACATTGACCTTGATGAGGGAGTGGAAGATACTTCTCCAAAGAATGCTTCAGCAAGTCTAGCTATTGAAGCCTCAAAAATATTTTGGAGCCGGTCCCTCCTTCTTTTGCCTCTATTCCACCTATCTTAATTCTTGATTCACCTTCTAAATTAGCACAGATGTAGGTTGAGCTTTGTGGGACGCCTTCTAAGTCTCACACTTTCCCAAGATCATCTCCCTCTACTTCTTTGCCAACTGACTTTGGCGATCTTGTGAAGTCTATTCTTCAGTTAGAGCCTTTTGTTTCTTCTTCTCCGCCGTCTTTTACCTCAGACATGGCCAAAAATCATCACTCCCTTATGGAGCAACTGTTTCTGGTGAGTTTTTATTTAATCAACTCAATTATCAATGGGTCCTTATTTTTCACGACCCGTTTTTCTGTACCCTTTGAATCAACAATAAACCACACATGTCCAACTCAAATTGCACGAAATGACGGAACATGAAGGGTAATAAAGAAAATAGATAGAACATAATCTCACATGAATGGAATAATATATAATGTTGAACAATATCTTTATAGCGGAAAAACTTTTAAATACATATATCAGAGTCTAACCTAAATTCAGCTTGGACAATTATAAACATTTGTCCTTACAATTGCTGACAAACATTAAACTAAAACTAACAAAGCACAGCGGATAATAGACTATGTCCATACGTAGATGAATATCTCTAGCTCTCCTCTGGAAACTCCAACCGTCTTTGACTAAACTTGAAACTACTCGGATCTGACCTGAGTATTGAAATTACCTGGATTGGGATTGATAAACCAGTGTGAGAAAAACTCAATAATAAATGACAGTGTCATATATCAGCCTTTAAATAAAATCCTTTGAAAAGAAAGAGTATATCATAAGACCACGCCCACACATAAATACAGACGGGTTTTTACCTTATGATAACTAAAACATTTTTGTATTAAAAAAATTTGATATTATTTTTAATGATATCTCTTTGGAAGCATTTTCAAATAAACTTACTAATCTTAGCCGAAATTGTTATCATTATTAAATTTCAACATGCTAGGCTCTACAAACAAAACCGTAGGTTCTTATTGGGGAATGGATTTCCATACTAATGACCAGGTGAAGGGACTATCTTCCGATGGGTACACCTCTAAATGGATGTCTCGAGGACCATCACAAATGATCCTCTACCAACACAAGACCGACCTATCTCTATAACTAGACAGTACCGAATATATCATCCTCCAGTCGTTACCGACCTTTAAACCGGGCACCCAAGCATACAAACCACATTAATTTACACTTTGAACGTCACAGCGGGAAGAAATGTATCTAGAAGGGGATGATCATACCCTAATTGGGAATGACCCACTTAGCCTTGCTGCATCTAACCCATTCGATCATTTTCTGTTGATGAGGCTTGAGGAAACGCTACCTTTTCACATAGCACATATCACATCTCTAAATGCCACATTGCTATTTCCATTGACTACGAATTGCCTTCCACAAAAATACAACCCGTAAGCTCGTATGTTTCAAGGAGGGTGTTAAGCTAAGAGAAGTTGCCTTCTCCGCCACCATAGATGTATGTTTGTAAAAAACAATGCAGGTAATCTTTAGAAATGCAATGTCAGACAAACGTCCATACAAGTTGTCCAGGAATAGGAAAAACCGAAGGCACTCTCCTACTACCACTCGTAGCGAGTAGTCCTTGCAATCCAAAAAATCTCTACAACGAGGAGACCACTGCTATAAATAACTCTATAATGGGAGCTATCCAGAGCATGTCAACAAGCAGTCCTCACGCTATGAAGATCCACGGTCTTCAATAATCATCATCTTCAACATGTCATCACATTCAAACATATATATTGGTCGAAGTTGTTTTTGGATAGAAATCACCCAAATCCGACCCCGGTTCCTTCGAAGCTAATCATCGATAAAAAGTGAATATGAATATATAGAATTTATTAATTCTCTTTTCACTTTAATTCTTTTCAGTTGATTTTGAAATCTCTTTCTTTTGACTTAGAATAATTCTAACTAATTTATTCTTTTTCTTTGGATAATATTTTAAATTTCCTCATTTAACTCTCGATCCAAATTCCTTAACTTTTAGACGGGTCAAAAACAATGTTATTTAAGACATCGTTTATGACAAACCCTAAAATCAATCTTAGCAAACATTTTTGAGTAAATTGGATCATAGAATTCATTCTAATTTTACTCAACATCAATTTCCGTATTCAACAAGTGCTATAGACGGAATAACGGTGAAATCGCCTTTTAAATTCCATGAGTATGATAAGTTCCCTCTTTGAATTTTAATATCAAGTATAAGAAGATTATCTCTATGCAATCCAAGTCGTAATTTGTTCATTTTGGAGACTTCTTAAGTTTTTGGATAGTACCAATCTTCTTTTATTTCAGAAACTTAATACAATCTTTTTAGAGCATCTAGGCTTTCCTTTCGATCTGTTCCACCCCTCGCCTAAGAAAAGAAAACATAGACCAGGTCAGTTCAGGGCACTGGTTGCCCCATCCCTAACCTTAGTTAAATACCTTGTTTTATCTTCCTAGATTTCATAGGCGGGATAAATGTACTAGTCGTTTCCGCATACTCAGTTATCAACTTTATTTTGAAATTGATTTTAAATATTCCAATTTATCTTTTAAACACTTATTTTTCCTTTTAAAAACATTCACAATTGATTCAAGGAAAAATCGTTATGTTTAAACTTATATTCAAAAAGTTATAGAATTCGCAGCATAAAAATGCTTTGGAAAGTGCTAAATAAGCTTAATTGATTTAAACAACTTTTTAATATTTGAAAATTCATATTTTCCACTTCAAATCTCTTTTAAATTATTTAAATGGATTTATCAAATTTATTCTATAACTTCGCCTGTGTAGTTTTCTATGCAGCTTGTCCCAAGCCAAAATAAAGGAGGAGGGTTGTGATAGGATTGGCGAGCCAACGTAAAAACCATAGCCTCCCTTACGGAAATGGAACCTAATTATATTTCGTTGGAGCATAACCCTCTTAGCGACGCGCCATATCGAGGCTCGGGTATGGTAAAATGTGAGCAAGGGTTGGGTCGTCACTCCCTTAGTGGCGCACCATATCGAGGCTTGGGTATGGTGACAAATATGCAAGGGCTGGGTCGTCACTCCCTTAGTGGCGCCCTGCATCGACGCCCCGATGTAATGATAAGTGAGCATGGGTCTTCTCACTTTACTCAGCAAGTGCGGGGGGCAAGAAAGCTAGTCGATGATAGTAGGATTCAGTTAGGTAGTTGGAATGTAAGATATTTAACAGGAAAGCTAAGAGAGGTAGTTGATACTATGACTAGGAGACATGTAAATATCTTATGCGTTCAGGAGACCAAATGGACGGGGCAGAAAGCGAAGGAGGTGGAGAATACAGGTTTCAAGTTATGGTACCCGAGAAAAGAACGTAACAAGAATGGGGTAGGCATCTTAATTGACAAGAACCTTATAAACGGAGTTGTCGACGTTAAGAGACAAGGAGATAGGATCATCCTAGTCAAGCTGGTAGTGTGCGATATGATTCTGAATGTCATTAGTGCCTATGTCCCATAAGTAGGTCTAAGTGAAGTCGTCAAGAGGAACTTCTAGGAAGAGTTAGAAATTATGGTTAGAGATGTGCCTAGTAGCGAATAACTTTTCATAGGAGGAGATTTCAACGGGCATGTTGGTTCGGCTAGTCGTGGGTTTGAGAGAGTGCATGGTGGTTTTGAATATGGCGATAGGAACCAAGAAGGAGAAGAAATACCGAGTTTTGCTATTGCTTATGACTCATGATAGCCAATACCTTCTTTAGAAAGAGACAATCACACTTAGTTACTTTTAATAGTGGTCAATACTGTAGCCAGATTGATTTTGTCCTTACTAGAAGAGATGGAAAACGAGCTTGTGTAGATTGCAAAGTCATACCTGGAGAATGTGTCGTCTTATAACATCAGCTTTTGATATCGGAGTTTCGTCTTCAGATACATGTTCTATAGGATAAAGGAGCCAAGAATAGTCAGACAAAATGGTGGAAGCTCAAAGGAGATGCTTCATGGGTGTTTAAGGAGAGAGTAATGGAAGAAGGGGCATGGAATTTGGAAGGAGAAGCAAATCACATGTGGGATGAGATGGCAACGCGCATTCGAAAAGTGGCTACTTAAATGTTTGGGGTAACGAAAGGAAATAAACGCGAACCTAAAGATTCATGGTGGTGGAACAATGATGTACAAAAGGCTATCAAAGAGAAGAAGGAATGCTACAAGTGCTTGCATCATCATAGGAGCGAGGACAACATGCAAAGGTACAAGATGGCAAAGATGAACGCAAAGAGAGCGGTGAGTGAAGCAGAAGGTCGGGCGTATGAAGACTTGTTTCATAAGCTAAGTACGAAGGAGGGTGAAAAAGACATCTATATGATAGCTATGCTCCGTGAAAGGAAGACAAGAGACTTCAATCAAGTTAAATGCATCAAAGATGCTAATAATAGACTTTTGGTGAACGATGATGAGATAAAAAATAGATGGAGAGATTACTTCAACAAGTTATTCAATGAAGAAGGTGATAGCACTACGATCGAGATATACGACTCTTTTGATGACACCAGTAGGCATTTTGTTCATAGAATTCAAGAATCCGAGGTAAAGGAGGTGCTAAAACGGATGAAAGTAGGCAATGCATTGGGGCCTGATGGCATCTTCATTGAGGTGTGAAGATGCCTTGGGGATGCGGGGTTAGCCTGGCTAACTAAGTTATTCAATAATATTGTCAAATCAAACAAGAAGCCAGATGAGTGGAGGAGAAGCATTTTAGTTCTAATTTCTAGGAATAAAGGAGATATCAAAAGTTGCACAAACTATAGAGGAATTAAATTTATGAGTCATACGATAAAGCTCTGAGAGAGAGTCATCGAACATCGATTAAGATGAATGACAAGCGTTTTAAAAAACCAATTTGGTTTCATGCCTGGAGGTTGACCATGGAGGCTATTTTCTTGATAAGACAACTTATGGAGAGGTTTAAGGAGAAAAAGAAAGATTTACACATAGTTTTTATCGATTTGGAGAAAGCTTATGACAAAGTACCGCTAAAGGCGATGTGGTGGGCTCTGGAAAAGAAGAGAGTCCCAACAAAGTATATTACCCTTATCAAGGATATGTAAGATGATGTTGTGACTAGTGTCAGAGCGTGCGATGGTGTAACCAGTGACTTTTCCATTAACATAGGATTACATCAAGGGTCAGCTTTGAGCCCCTACAATTTTACCCTAGTGATGGATAAAGTTACGAAGGGTGTACAAAGAGAGATCCCTTGGTGTATACTATTTGCTGATGATATTGTGCTAATTGATGATAATAGGATTGGGGATGATAAACAACTTAAGCTGTGGAGACAGACTTTAGAATCTAAGGGATTTAGGCTTAGTAGAACTAAAATAGAATATATGAAGTGCGAGTTCAGCAGTGTCAGGTCAGAGAATGGAGATGTCATTCTGGCTGGACAAATAGTTCCTAAGAAGTTATCGTTTCGATATTTTGGATCAATGTTGTAGTGTAATGGTGAGATTGATGAAGATGTTAGTTTTAGAATTCGAGCGGGATGGATGAAGTGGTGACGGGCATCTGGCATTTTTTTCGACAAGAAAGTCCCATAGAAGCTTAAAGTCAAGTTCTTTAGAACGACAATTAGGCCTGCGATGTTGTATGGTATAGAATGTTGGCCTACTAAAAACCAACTCATCCAGAAGATAAACGTAGCACAGAAATGATGATATACGTGGAAAACTTAGAGTAGCACCAATTGAGGAGAAGCTAATTCAACATCGCTTAAAATGGTTTGGATATCTCTAACGAAGACCGCGTGAGGCACCTGTGCGCATTGGAATTATAGGCCGCGTTGTTTGTTCCAAGAGAGGTAGAGGTCGACCAAGACTGACATGGGAGGAAGTGGTTAAAAGGGACATGAAGGGTTGGAATATATCCGAAGAGCTGGTAACGGATAGGAGAGCGTGGAAGTTAGCGATCCACGTACCAGAACCATGAGCTATGGTTTTATAAGTTTTAGATTATAGGATTAAGGAAAAGAGCCTAAGACGTAGCGTTTGGTCTTTGATCAATATTATTATCAACACCAGTATAACTATTTGTACCGTTATCATCATTTATTTATTATTTATTTATTTGTTAATTATTATTATTATTTTTTATTATTTTTATTCTATTTTTTTTACATTTGTATTTCTATCTTTATTTTTGTTTTTACTTAGTCACTATTTTTACTAATTTACTTATTTGACTTTATTTATTATTGCCATTGTTATTGTTATTATTATAACATTTACATTACTTTTGTTGCTTAGTTTCAGGTTCCATCTCTAGCCGACCCCAACTTGTTTGGAAAAAATGGCTTTGTTGTTGTATCAAATTTATTCTATACTTTTCCATAATTAAAAACGTTCATTTAAGTGGATTTCCTGTTATGGTCACTTAACTGCACTAGCGTTATTTTTCTAAAAAATTGGTTTGGACTTAATTCAAAATCCACTCAATGAAATTTTGATTTTCTTTCTTCGTTTAGAAGATATGGATATAATAGTCCGGAATTTTCTTATCTCGAAGAATTTCGAGTTATATTTCACTCTACACACTCATTCGAACTATTCGGCGCGAAATCGCGAACTATCGTTGCGCGACGCACATAGTTTTAACTTATTTTTTGACATTTGAAATAATATATTCGAATTGAATTTTATCGCTTATAAAATCATTACAAATCATTTTAAATCAATATTTTCACTTTTTAAAGTATTTAAAATGAATTTTCACTATTACCATATTATTACTATTATATTCCTATTATTTAATATTAAAATTTTAAATTTCAATTTCAATTCTAACTCCAAATTAAACTCAGTTAAAACTTAGATTTCAAATCTATTTTTAATTTAAACTCAAATCCAATCTTAATTTCACTTTTAATTTTCAAAATCAATTTCAATTTCAATTTCACTATTCACCTCAATTTCAATTTCAATTTCAAATTCTCTTTTATTTTTACTTTAACGTCAATACTAATTGAAAAGTGACTATTCTTCCAAAGTATATCATATCACCAAAATTGGGTCTTATTTAACAAAGGTGATTACTTAATCAATAATGATAGAAATTTGATGTCCATATTAACATCACAACTATACAAATAATCATATGACATTAACATATTCAATACGGTAAATGTCATAACATTACTATGGATTATCCAACATATTCAAACAATCAATCAAACATCCATATCATCAAATGGTGATTATCTAACATAACAATTAAACTTGATAATCAATATAATTCAAAAAGCGATGAGAATTTCTCACCTTTAACCAAATTGATTATCTTCCTACCCACATTCAAATCACAACACTTCATCTAAATCATTACTAAACTCGACCAAAACTTACCAAATTCAACTCTTTCTTACTCCTTACTTTCGGCCATCGCTTCTACCTTTGCTTTGATCTCGGCCATGCCTCCCTACCTCCATATTTATCACGGTCAAGCGCTATTAAAAAGAGAAGAGAAGAAGTAGATTAAGAAGAGGTTAGAGAGTAACAAGTGGATTAGTGCTTAAGCACTCCACTATTTTTAACCCTCCTACCTCTCTTAAGGAGAGAAGCCATTAAAATAGCTCAAAGAAGAAGAAGAAGAATGAGAAGTGTGAAAAAAATGAGAATAATGGATGGGTATTTATTGGAAAAGTAAGAAGTGGTGAACTACAAAACTAACCCTTTACAAAATTACCAAAATATCCTTGCTTTATCTTACTTTTTCAACACTTACCGTCATCTTATCATATCATCACTTTATGTCTTAATCACTTAATATTCAAGTAAAGAAAAGTAAAGATTTGGTTGGATTTGATGTGACATGTTTTGTCCTTTTGTGTTTACTTTTGCTAATTGTTTCTAAACTTATTTAGTAAAAGTAAACTTGCACTACACCAGACTGCTAATTTTGCCACACCTCATGCGGAAATTTTGCCACGGTGTTGAGCCGTGGCAATTTTACCACGGTTTCGAACCGTGGTAAAACAAAACATATATGCATCATGGACCGTGGCAATTTTGCAAGGGCTTTAAGCCGTTGTAAAATTGGTCCATTTTTTTCACCCCCATCTTGCATACAGAATACACCTCAAATACGATCTCTTTGTTAAAATAACGGCCACGCGTGCCCTAATCATCTTCCCTCTGAAGTTGGCAAATCCTTCTCCATAATTCCCTTTTACTTCCCATGCCCTAGCGTCGCTCCTGAATCGGCCGACCTCAATATCGAGATTTTCTTGTCATCGCTCCCAAGATTTTCCTATCGGCCGACCTCAATCTAGCTCCCAAGGTATTTTTATCTTTATTTTTAATCAAGATTTTGATGATCTTTTATTTTTATTATCAGCGTTCGTTTATATGAACCAAATACGCATTGAACAAGTATCTGTTACGTATTTTGATGTGGATTGTTGTATTTGTATAGAACAAGCTTGACCCACTTACGTATGACTCCTTCGTTGTAAACTGTTTTGGATAGCTAATTTTCGTATGCAATTCTGTACCTTGTTAGATTTTTATGTTTTTAAATGTTCAAATTTGTGATGGATGCACGTGTTAAGAGGATGGAAGTATTTATGATGGACAAGCTTGAACATAAACGAATTTTTTTGTACTGCAGTATTTTTGGTTTTGATTTTAGTTCATTACTGGCCATCTTAATGGGTAACATGTACTGAAATTAAATGGCACATGTAAGAAGAAATGTACTGATTGTGCTTTTAGATTTCAGAATATGATCCGCTTTCTGTAGTAGTTAGAACTTTTGGGTAAACATATTTTTAATTTTTTCTGGTAAGATACGTTGGTGTCCAACTATCCATGTTAAAAGGAAAAAAAGAAAGGGCTCGCGTAAGTGGGTTGGAAGCAATCTTGAAGTTTAAATTAGAGAACTGCCGATGAACGTAACTTTGATTAAGTCCGCACGATGCGGCTAAATCTTTCATTTCATTTTATCCTTCACAAATGATAGATCCTTTACAGATATTCAAGATTAAAACGTTTTATCATCCCAAATCCTGTTTAAAATATCAGAAATAACAAATATTAAAGTTGCTTCTTCAGTATACACACGCTAATCATATAAATATGAAAAATCTAGAATCCATAATAGATAAACGAGCCACGACAATTTGAGAATAAAAAAATTAGTACGTTAACCTGAGCACGGACATTCTCAAGATTTGAGTGAGCTGTATCAACTCATTTATACACACCACACAATCAGTACAAGGAGGCACTTAGGTATGAGTGATCAGGACCATTACTTGCTTATGATGTTCACAATTGCGTTGCATGAACACTAACAAAAGAAATATACAAATATGTACACACTTTGGCACCTAATTCGTGACTTCAAAAAAAATCATCTACGAGGTACAACTGTAGGTTTTGCACCGTATCCACCAGTGATATTATTACTGCCATGGTGTGTCCAAGAAAAAGGCTTAACTCTGCCAGCTAACAAAGCAGATGCAGTCCCAGAGCTAATTTTCCTCCTCTTGTTTACGAGTTCCAACTTTCTAGTAGATGAAGAGTTTAAGGACTCGCTAAATATAGAGGATGCCTTGATTGCAGCTCGTTTATCTTTCCTACTATTTGAATTTTGAAATATATATAAAAGATTGCATAGATATTGTCTCACGTCTTCGGATTTCTAAGTCATTGTATTAGGTACTTTGGTTTACACTAACATGGCCTTGTTCATCATCCATCTCCCGCTATAAAAATACCAACAAACACCAATCAACTACATTGGTTTATTAAGCAAATAATGTTCATATATCCACAATATCTCAATCTAAACCTCAATCGGGAACTGTGTGCTTTAACACCCTGCATAAAAGGCAAAAACTAATGAACTTCAGCAAGCATTATGTGAATTTTGTAGTTGAATAACTAAACATGCATGCAACAAAATTGAGCCTCCACAAACCTTACAGTTTCTTTTTCAAAAAAAATTAAGAAAAAAATAAAAATTACACCCTAGTTAGAAGCATGGCAGATATGCATGTCTCTAACTTTTACCTAATACTGAATTGTTTAGTTGCAGCAGTAAACTCTGTTCCATTAAATTTACTGTTGTTTGCCTCCCTGGAATAAGAAACGTGGCAAGTGAGAGCCCAAAACATATGACACCTTCTAAAGGACTAATTTCACTCAAATGTGAATAAATTCCAAGTCTAAATCTACTGCAATGAGACATGCTTATACAGCACTAAGCAATATGGCTAGTTCCAATTTTGAAATCAAATGATATTGTTTACACTCATAATGTTGTATATCATGTATGATATAGCAGGGCAATATGTCGTCTAGTATAGACAAACAATGGATGAAAGAGTCCGATCGAAGAACCACACGATATGTAGAAGGAGTGCAGAAGTTTATTGAATTCGTTGTGGAAAATGGTGGTGATAAGGAAATCTATTCTTGTCCTTGCACAGTGCAAAAATATGAAAATGAAGATTAAAGTAGATGACATTCATTATCATTTACTCAGATGGGGAATTGTCCAGTCATACACCGTTTGGCATTTTCATGGAGAAGAATCGACAGAGAAGCAAAAACAATCTATTAGTCAAGCCGTAAGTGCTAATGAGGCTGAACATCCTAGGATGGAAGACTTGGTCAATGATGCTGATAGATTTCATCATTTTCAACCTAACAGTCTGTTGTCCGATAATATTGGAGAACCGTCTATGGTTGATGTTGATCGGTCGACCAATCAAAGAAAGAAGTGCAAATCACTTTTTGATAGTGCAAAAGAGCCATTGTATCCTTCATGTTCTAAAGGTATAACAACATTGTATGCCATTGTGAAACTGAATAGCTTGAAAACTCAATACGGCTTTTCCGACAATGGTGTGACTGCACTCCTTGAATTTTTAAAGGAGTTACTCCCTGAAGGTAACACACTACCGACAAAATACCCCGACATGAAGAAGATGATTAAACAAGTTGGGATGAATTACAAGACTTATGATGCATGCATTAATGACTGCATGTTATATTGGAAAGATGACGCAAACAGAGTTTCTTGTACAATTTGCAACGAACCAAGATATAAGACAACATTCAACGAGGACAAAAGAGCTACCAAAGTACCTCAAAAGACACTGAGACATTTCTCTTTGATTTCTAGATTGAGGAGACTGTATACCATACCATGGATATCAGATGCTATGACTTGGCATGCTCGTGCCAAGTCCGATTTAAATGTGATGCGTCATCCACGTGACACTTCTCAATGGCGAGCTGCAGATTCTTTTGATAAAACATTTGCTACTGACCCACGAAATATCACACTTGGAATAGCAACTGATGGTTTCAATCCACATGCGTCTCTAGCCAGTCGTTATAGTTGTTGGCCAGTAATTATAGTACCATATAATCTTCCTCCATCAATGTGTATGAAAAGAGAGTTCTCAATGTTGACATTGTTGATTTCTGGGCCAAAACAACCAGGTAAGGATATCGATGTTTATTTACGACCGTTGATAGACGAGTTGAAGCAGTTATGGGAAGGAGTCAATGCATTTGACTCATTTAATAATTCCGAGTTCACAATGAGAGCTAGGATGTTGTGGGCAATTCATGATCATCCTGCGCTTGGTGCTTTATCGGGGTGCACAACTCACGGCTATTTTGCATGTCCTATTTGTGGGGAAGATACTTGTTCTTATTATCTTCCTAACAGTAAGAAGATGTGTTACATGGGACATCGAAGATTTCTTCCTTCCCAACACAAGTTTCGATACGATAAGGCAAACTTCAATAATGAACAAGAATATCGTCGTCCTCCATGGCCATTGAATGGTTATCAAGTTGAAGAAAAGGTAGTTAATATCAAGATGAAAGTTGGTAAAAACAAACAAGAAATTGGTCGAAAACGAAAAAAGAAAACCGATTATGAAGACCTTATCGATGTTCCTGCATGGTATAGGAGGTCTATTCTCTTTGATTTGCCATATTGGAAAGAAAATTTGATCCGACATAGTGTTGATGTTATGCATACAGAGAAGAATGTCACTGAGCATCTCATCAGTACAATTATGGGTCATAAAGACAAGTCAAAAGATGGCATCAATGCACGGAAAGATTTGAAAACCATGGGTATAAAACAAAAATTGTGGGTGAGGGAAGATCATGAAATAAATAAAATAACTATACCAGAAGCAACTTTCACTTTGAGCAAAGAAGAAAAGGTTCGATTTTGCACCATTTTGAAAAACCTTAAAGTACCTAGCAAATTCTCTTCTAACTTCCACAACAATGTGAGTATCAATCCTCCCGAGCTAACAAATATGAAGTCACATGATTATCATGTCATAATGCAACAATTACTTCCAGTATTGCTTCAACATTCTTATCCACAACATAAGGATCTGCGTAATGCTATACACCGTATAAGTCTATTCTTTAACATTTTGTGCTCAAAGGTAATCAATAGGGAACATCTTTTAAAAGCAAAGGCTAGTTTGGTAGAAGCAATGTGTGTGATAGAAAAACATTTTCCACCCGCATTTTTTGATATCAGCATCCACCTTATGGTTCATCTAGCTGATGAAGCATTGATTTGTGGCCCTGTTAGATATAGATGGATGTATCCTTTTGAACGGTAAATTACTAATTTTTGTTTTATTCTTCATCATTCGATTTAAATAGCTACCAGTTATTTCAATTAATTACCTACATAGGTTGATGAAAACATATAAAGGATATGTGCGCAATAAAAGATATATTGAAGGATGTATTGCAGAAGGATATATTGTACAAGAAGCTAGTTATTATTGCATGGAGTATATGCCAAGAGGAGGTGATGGCACTCATAAACATACCCGTGAAGCGTTTTTAGACGAAGATGATGAGTTTGCTGGTGAGATGCCTCTAGACAGTGGTAAAGATATAACTTTGACCCAAGTGCAGTTTGAACAAGTTCGTAGATGGGTCCTTAATAAGTACGATGGATTGGATGAATGGGAGAAGTAAGTTCACCAATTTATCCTGAATTCCCATTATTGTAAAATAAATTAACTCATATACGTATTGAAATGTCTATCGCAGGAGGTATAATATCTATGTGAAAAGTACTAAATCTAAATCTCGAAGTAGGGTTGCATTCGTGGAAACTTGTCAAAGTTTCACTCTATGGTTACGTGATGAGGTATTACATCTTCTTAGGTATTCATGTGTATTTAAGTGGATTATACACCATCACGATCATGTTTTTTTACTTATTATGTTTTTGTAGTTGGTCAAGACAAATGAAGTTGATTCAACTCTTTGGCGGTTGGTGAACGGGCCGAAGTTCAAAGCGCGTAGTTATACGAAGTACCTAGTGAATGGATTCATATTTTCTCCAAAAAATTATGAAGAACGGATGGTAACACAAGATAGTGTCGTTTGTATGAGAGCAATTACAAAATTTAGAGCGAGCGGGAAGGATAAAAATTACAAGGAAGCAGAAACAATGTATTATGGAGTTATTCAGCAGATAATTGAGTTGGATTATATTGACTTCAAACAAACGGTTTTTTATTGTGATTGGATAAAGGTCGAAGATAAGATTAATGGTTGTATGATAGATCCCGTTTCAAACTTGATTACTGTTAACTTAGAGAAATTAAAGACCAAAGATAGAGTGAATGATGAGCCATTTATTCTTGCATCGGAAGCGAATCAAGTGTTTTACTCAAAAGATTTAAAAAATAGCGGATGGTTTGTGGTTTTGCATACACCAAAACGGTTGACTACAACTGTGGATGACACCGAGTTTCCTATTTTCTATCAATCAGCTTTTGAAGACAATAAAAAATTAGAAAACCTTACAAAATGCATATGTTAATATAAGATGTATTTCTTACTTGAAATGAATTGAATTTCAAGTGTGATTGAATTTAGAATTTCTTCACTATTTTTGTTTGCTTATGTTTCATTTTCGTTTTATGCACCTACTCTGATATTTATGCTGCATCCTCTGCAACATATATGTTGCATCCTCTAATATAGTTCAGTTACAATTTACTAAAAAGAATACAAATGCTATGCATGTTGGATACGAGACCATATTAGTACGAGACCATATCTGCTTTAAATACGTAGTCTTAAGTTGAGCTTTGAGTTTATGTATCTATATCCTAGATGTCTTCTATTTAAATTTTGTACATTATGTTACCCTTTTGTAGACTTTTTATCCAAACATATGGTCATTATATGCATTGATATACACATCTGAAGCCTTGGTTCTCTATAATATCATGGCATTCGCACTTGATATTTTGAGTCATTTTGCCCGCCTATAGAAAACACAATATACAGGTTGCTCTTTTTTCTCATAAAATATTTTGTATTTGGCTAATCATGGCCTAATTAAGTTATTGAATTGCTCATTTTCATGCATATTTTATGAAGGTAGCTGACAAAGATTATTTAGATTTAAAACTTAGATGATAACAAAAAACTCAAGCCCTTTCGAAGGAAAAAAAAATCTTAAATGGATTTAAAAAAAAAGCGTGAATTAATTGTTTCAGTTATTAGACGATGGTTAGTTAAAGATGTACGTTGCGGACATGTAATGTTCAGCTTCTCGAAAAGGCTTGATATCATTTTTTATTAACATTTTAGTAATTCAGTTATAATCTAATCATTAGGCCTTTCATTTTTCTAATTCTATTCCTAATCATTGTTTACATGATACGGATCTGTCAGCTTCTATTGCTTGCCTGATTATATGCAGTTCAGACATAGCTATTGTAATATATTATCAGCCAACCATGTTTACCATGTACTTCGGTTCTAACTCCTATAGAACAGTTTGCGAAATATTGTAGCATAGTTTGTATTCTTGGTTGATGGGATTGATTGCAAACTCACGAGCTTGGTTGTAGGGCTCAGTTTATTAAGTGGACTGCATAAGTATATTGTGATTATTATAAGAGGTTAGTTATGTAGTTTAGTAATCAGTTTACTATACAGTGATATTCTATCAAGTATAGTAATATACAGTATATTATGATTGATATATCTGTGCGTATGTACGTAAATGTGTTCACACATACAAATATGGAGTTGAGACTGGAAAAAAAAGACAAAGTCCACCACAAACTATTTTAGCTGTCAGATTTTATACGTTTAGAATATAAATTTTTTAATTTTACTAATGCATAGTTCATAATTGCAAATTAATTTTCAAATTTTAAGATGATTTAATACCAATTTTAGGTAGTTTAAACAACAGGGAGATGGATCGAATTGTGCATTGAAAATATGACTGTTGAAATTATAGTATGAAATACAACTATTAGTTCAACCCATTTGATGAACTGCTACATATTAATTTGTACTAACGATGTGTGGTGTCTGAATGCTCCTAAACTCAAAACAAATCCTTAAAATGCATCGCAAATGTAAATTTTGTATGCTTCACTACATAAATCATCCGTTATTGCACGACAGAAGAAAAATGAACAATTCTTTGTTATTAATGTCCTCTATTGAATTTATCTTTGTTTGTCAGCCAGTCTTACATTACTCGGAATAATGCCATGATATTATCAGCTATTGTACTAAATATTAAATGTTACAGATATCATCTTCTCTGTTTTCTGTAATATCTCTGACAATATTCAGTTCACGTTTTTCCCTTTTATCCTATGTATTAGTCAAATAGGACCTTTAGCTTTGAACAAATAATGAAATTTTCACTTGACACTTATAGTTTTTTTGCATGTATTATCTGGTAGTTTGATATTAAAAATGCATGAATAAATTGTTTTCCAGTTTTAATACAAGTCATCCATCTTGCTCCCATATTTGATACACAAACCTATTTTTTTATGACTGAATTTTTTAAACATATTAAAAATGCATGAATTAATTGTTTTCCAGTTTTAATACAAGTCATCCATCTTGCTCCCATATTTGATACACAAACCTATTTTTTTATGACTGAATTTTTTAAACATATTAAAAATGCATGAATAAATTGTTTTCCAGTTTTAATACAAGTCATCCATCTTGCTCCCATATTTGATACACAAACCTATTTTTTTATGACTGAATTTTTTAAACATATTAAAAATGCATGAATTAATTTTTTTCCAATTTTAATACAAGTCATCCATCTTGCTCCCATAGTTTGATATTAAAAATGCATATTTTTATTATTAATCTATTTTTATTGTTTGTTGCAGGTGGTCTTGTTCGTTTGGATTGCAACCAAGAAGATAGTAGCAATGTCGGAACCTGCGGAAGCGTCAACCCATTCAATTACACAGTCATCCTCTACACAACCCGAAAAAGTTGAGACAAATGCATTAGGTGCTCCTATTTCAAAAAATGCTGGAGAAGTAAGCAGTCGAGTCGGTAAATTGGTTCGAATGCATGTGCCGATCTCATATGAAAGTTGGGATAATGTACCTGAAAAATACAAGATTGACGTTTGGAATGAATTGCTGGTAAGAAAAAACTGATTTGTACCACTTTCAGTTTTTATATATATATGTATGTATGTTATATATATATATGTCTGTATTGCCACATAATTTCTTTTCTTACGTAAACAACTCTTAATTTTATAGACATCTTATGATATAGAGTCGGATTCAAAAGACTTGTTTTTTAAAAAAATGGCCGAGTCATTTAGGAAACACAAGAGCGAACTGAGGACAAACTATTATGACAAACATGATAATGACGAACATACGCTGAAAAATTGTCCACTAACAATCGCCCAAGAAGATTGGACCGAGTTTGTGAAAAATGAAGCAAAACCCGGTGCAAGGGAAAGAAAAGAGATAGGCAAAAAAAACAGATCGCTGTACAACTACTGTCATCATACTGGACGTACAAGTCACGCTGTAGTAGAACACGAAATGGTATGTTTGTTTCATTTTTTAAATATTAGAGATCTGTTAGTATACCAAAATATTTACATACCTGTGCACACACCTCTTAACTACATCCCGTTGGCTTTTCCAAATTTTAAAACCATCTTGTTAGATTTCCAAAAACAAATAATATCTAATAATTTTCAAAATAATAATGTTTTTGTTAAAGCATTTCTCTTCTACAGTGTTGTTTTTACTGTCAGTTTTCATATCAAGTGCTATAGAAAAATAGAACTGTACATAATTGCAGAAGTGATGGATTAATTAGATATGAAATTTTATGATTTAAACGATTGAGGCAATTCATATTTCTAATCCGCAAAACCACATATTCATTGTGATTTATCAGGACTTTCTAGGAGTTGAAAGGCCAGACATATATATGATATTTGAATGCTAGTTGAAGCTTTAGATTATCTAATACATGCATCCCTAAAGTTAAATTTGAGTGTATGTGCACTGGAGAACAATGACTGAAGTTCCATAAAAACATTTCAAAGTTGGGGAATCACTAAAAGTACATCATCTCAAATGTACGGTAGTAAGAATAATGCAAACCTAATAGTTACCTGTTTCAACGGACTTGCTCTAATGCCATAGAGATCAGCTACCTGTTTCCATTAACATAGCATCAAGTGATGCATACTATCACAACATAAATAAATATACAAGGATGGCTAGAATATGTACTTACACAATTGTGTAGATTAAAAGTAAAATTAGCATATACATGCAAAAATGGAACATGGTCAAGAAATTGAGTCTTTGACCAGTTGGCTTTTCCAAGACGGCTTGTAAAGCAAATTTTTAAAAGAGAGAAAAAAGTTTGTTAGATAATTTGGTGTTTGATTGTGAGGGCCATATTGCAACAAAAAGGAGAAAACAAAGTCGGAAAAATCATCATGATTTTTTTCAGAAACAAGTATGAATGTGTGTTTCATTGTACATGTGACGCAAGCTTGTGTATGAATGTGGAAATGGAACGTAAGGTAATGTAATGAATGTGCTATGTTTTTATGTAGAATATGTGAATCTGTGTCGCAGTTTGAGTGTAACCGTATATACAGTAGTATTTCTTGCCCAACGGGATATAAATCATTTGTTTATTTGTCCATGGTAATTGTCTCCTGTTTTGAATCAAAAGTTAACTTAGCTTGTTTGGTTTTTTCGTTGAAATACGGCCAATTTTAAAATAAAATTAACAAAAAAAATATTTTATGTTTTAAAAAATAACAAAAGTACCAAAAATAATCCATCTATCTGTTAGTAATGAATGTTTGCTGCGTTGAAGTGTTGCGCTGCTTGAAGTACAGCAATGTTCTGACAGATGCAAGGAGATGTTGGAGTTTATGAGTTGTTATGGATGGTGAGTGAAGTAGTAGCAGAGGAGGTTAACAAAAAAAAATGGTTGAAATGCACAAATGAGCTGATGGTCGTATGGTTTGGTGGATTGTACTGTAACTATGGTCGGTGGGGTGGGTATTCAAGTGGTTTGTAGAACTGTGTGATTTGGCGTACAGGTTGCAGTTTGAAAATGGGGTGGATGACCAGAGGAACTTGAATGTGGTGTGGTTAGGTAGATGATTATGTGATGAAGCAGTTTGACACTGTGGCTGCAAGCATGATGGCAACAGGGAGAGTGGAAGGAGGAACTGGTGGAAGTAGAAGGGTGGAGTTTGTATACAGGAGAGGTATGGGATGGTGGGTAGTTTCAGGTGAAGTAATGGATTGTGGCCGGGGGTTTGGTTGTTAGTTGTTCAACTGCCTGTACAAATTAGAACAGAGAAAGAAATATGTAATTCAAGAGAGAAAGCAATGCAAAGTGCCAATAGAAAACAGACTTGTAAATTGCAACAGAAAAGCAATTGGAAGACAAAATTGTAAATGCAAAAGTTAGTGAATTTGGTAGGTAATGTTTGAATGGTAGTGAATTTTTTTTTACTTCAAATGAACTTGTGTGGTGATGAACAGAGAGATTGTTCAACAGTTTTGTTCAGATGAGAATGATGAGAAAGCTGCTATCTTGAATAAGAAATGTGGATGTAGGGACTCTGTTAAACCTGCAGTTTATAAAAGTGAAGAGAAAAATGGTTTTGACCCCATTCTATATGATCCTTCTGTATCGCAATGTTTATTGGATTATAATGTATC
This sequence comes from Allium cepa, assembly GCA_030765085.1. Classification (NCBI taxonomy): domain Eukaryota; kingdom Viridiplantae; phylum Streptophyta; class Magnoliopsida; order Asparagales; family Amaryllidaceae; genus Allium; species Allium cepa. The sequence continues at coordinate 393,170,035 of CM060938.1, read as the reverse complement.
AACGGCAAAAGAGAAAAAATAAAGTCTCACGAGTTGGGCAACTTTGAGTTAATCACAGCCAACAAGTTCAATTGTCTTGCCTCGTTGATGGATATTTATGAAAAGCTAGCTGTAGATGGTGGATTGGAATGCTCTGATGTTAGTTCAATTAGTAATATGTTGACAGACAAGTGCGTATCTGACAATCATGTAGATATTTTCTTAGAGAACGCTGAGTGCAAAACGTTGGCTTTTGAGAATATAGACTCTGATGATGTTCACTGTTCTGAACAAGAGGCTTATGTTTGAGTTGATATGATGCAATATGTGGGGGATTCTTCTGAACAGGTTGGATAGACTTATGATCAGTGTCACAATAAAAAGCTGAAACTGCAATGGTGAGATTCACACTAATCATATAGACTAGGATACCATACCAACTTCCAACGCTATTATAAGTTGCAGGAATTATTAACTTTTACTTTCTTTTAGACACCTTAGGATTTACCTTTAACATTTTCAACACAAACTAACAAGCAATGGATTATGAAGAAATCGATATGGTTCAGACAACAGAAAATGATAAGTCTAGTGATACCATTGATGCATGGAATGCTTACTATAATCATTTCAACTTTGGTTTTGATGAATACAAGCACCATGTATGAGCTAAACATCTTGCTAGAATCTCATTCTTTTTCATAAGATTTATGTACTGAAATGTCAACAAAGTTGAGCTTGAAACTTTGAAAAGGGAAATAAACCACATTAATTGTTAAATGAAAAGGAACTACCAATTCTTACGTTTCAAATCAAATCAAGTTGTGATTGATTACGAAAGTTTGTGGGATTTTAATGACAAATATTTGGAATACATAACTAGTATTTCAATAAAACCATCGGGGTAGAGTGCTATTTTTGGAGGCACTTCACATAACAATGCTTGATTATAAATCTAGGCATAAGGATCTGTGATAACTTGAAAGATCAGGTCCATTTATTTTTTGGATTCATCTTTTTCTCTTAATGAAATCAAATATGTCTTCTGCCATAAGTAGGTGAGTTTATTTAATATTTTTCTTTTTTGCACTGGAAAAGATTTCTTCCAAGCATGCCTACAGTAAAAGTCCATGAGTTGCTTACTTTTCCCCATGTTGGTCTTCATCAATAAATCATACTATTATGGATTAATAGTATGAAATGTTGATGTTGTTTGGTCCTTGGCAGTTTGGTTGTTGATTGTTCATGTATTATTGCTCGTGTCTATATATTTTTTAATTTGACAAGAACAATTTGCTTTTGGTTGGTACTCAACTTTAGAACTCTTTTGTTGTTGTAGGCCGGTGCAAATCCGACAAAAGAAATCACACGGCGTCAAGTATGGGAGAAGACTCACACCAAAAAAGACGGTACCATATCAGATTCGGCTTCTATGTACTTCGTAAGTTAAACAGATAATAATTCAACTATTCTATAAAGTCTTTGTAGTAAATAACATCTTAAATATTACCATATTTTAGGATAAAATTGCAAAAGCAAAGGAATCAATCATCAGTAGTGATGAAGAAGACTTGCCATTGGATGAAGATATCCTATCACAAGTGTTTGGCAAGGATAAAAGAGGTCGGACTCGAAGTATTGGAGCTAAAATATCAAGAACTCAAGTTAAGGCTTGTACTATTGCACGTAAACAACTCAAAAAGGCTCAAGGAGGCACAGAAGACTTGAAAGCTAGAATGGATAATATGGAAGGTACATTGAAGTCATTGGTCGACTTGTTGAAGGGACAATATGCAGGTCAAGGAAATCATTTACCGGACATATCTTCAAATGAAGGAGGAAGCGGTACACCACGTGGAAGTGTTGGAAGAACGCTGAATATTGACTTGGCAAATTCATTGAATTCATCTGGTTTAGCCAATCAAAAATGCGAAATCCTGAACATTGACCTTGAGGTCATTGCAATAGCCACCGTCTGTAAAGATTCGACAGCATCCATTATACATGGAAAATCATTACCTCCAACACATGAGAAGTTAGTTGTGGACAATATACTGCTACCAGAAGAGAAAACATGCAAACAATATCATCCTCTTGCTATGACCTTTGGTGAAGTTGGAATCGGTGGTTATGTATGTCATCCAAAGACTAATATTCGATATTTATAGACCCATAAACAGGTATGTATGTATTATTATACTGTGGCAATTTTAACTAGGTATGTATACTGCTTGTTTATTTACTAAAACCCTTGCTAATTAGAGCTGTGATGCAATGTCTTTTTTGTTTACTAATAAGTACTAGTACAATTTAATTGTCCCTAAAGAAAAGAGAACTAAAAACATTTACCCTTCTTCACTTTTGCTTTGAAATATGTTTACGTACACTAACATAATTCCTGTTTATTTTCCATTGTTGACTTTCTGCATATTTTTGTTTATTTTGCAGCTAGGGATTTTTCTTAGGGAGAGAAGCATCTGAGATATCTTTAATTTGCGTCTACGAACTGATGGTTTCACTATGAAGTTGTATTATGAACAATAGATGTTTACTTGTTTTTCTATGAACTGATGGTTTCACTATGAAGTTGTATTATGAACTTAAAGTTGTAAGTTTGTAATCAAGCACTTGTAGTAGTTGTATTATAAATTGGGTTTGTCATCTATTGCTGGTTTTGTATTTACGTTATTTATTCCATGTATTATACATATTTCGAAACTGCATGTAGAATGTTCGTGTATCATGAAACTGCATTTAGGAATGAATTTGAGCTGTGGTTAAAATGGTATAAGGTGGGAATTTGCCATGGCTCTTAGCCGTGGAAAAAGTACAGTTTGCCACGGCTCAGGGCCGTGGCAAAATTAAATTTTGCCACGGCTCTGAGCCGTGGCAAACTGTACTTTTTCCACGGCTAAGAGCCATGGCAAAAGTTCATTTTGCCACGACTTTGGGCCGTGGCAAAATATAAATTTGCCACGGCTCTGAGCCGTGGCAAAATATTTGCCACTGCAGATTTTGCCACGGCTCAGAACCGTGGCTAAACTGTTTAGCCACGGCTCTAAGCCGTGGCAAAATCGCTTTTCTGGTGTAGTGTTGATTAGTGAATTAAATAATACTTATACTATTTGAATATATGTTCATATATAAGAAAATAAAGGTGCAACAATGTTGCGACAACTTTTAATCGATAAAACGTTGATTTTCGATAAAATGTTTTATGGTCACATTTTGACGTTTTAGTTAAACTATTCGTTTATGTAAGCCAAATTTAAAAATGAACTTTTTACTTCTTAAATAAATTAAAACATGTCTCTTTATATCTTAAAACCATATTTAAATAATATCAAAATCTCTATTTTTACAGCGTATGTAAAACTTACAAAATGCGACAAATTTTGGTTATTTTTGTAAAACGATTATTAATATACTTTTAAATATTTTAATATACTTTTATTATCTTTACTAGATTTTTTTAATAAGATTTATCTTTTTAAATAAATATTTAAACCTATTTTTTAAGCCTTTATTTATGCTTAACAAAACTTAACTTTTGCTGTTTTGTTCTAAAATCCAAATTTATACCTTTTAATTTGTAGTTATAAGAATAAATAATTTCTCTATTATTATTTATTATATACAACTTATTTATTTAAGTTTTAAAATTCTTTTATAAAATCTCTCATTGTCGAAGTAGAAAGATTACGGGTCGTTACATTATTGCTAATTTACACTTCCTTTTTTGTTGCAGATTACTAGGAATTGGATTTCCTTTAATGATTATGTTTCTAAACTTTCCTCTGGGTCCCCCGACCTTCAGGAGGAATATGCTGAGTTAAAGAACCAAGTCTCTTTACTTACTACCGCTCGAATGATTCCTTCTCTGAATTAGAACGAACCCGGGCGTCCCTTCTCAAAGTTGAGGCCGATCTTGAAGCAGAGAAGCAAGCTCATCGTCTCACCACCGAGCAGCTTCAGGCTTCAGTGTCTAAGTTTGAGGCTGACCTTAAGGCTGAGAGGCGAGCTCACCAATTTACTCATGATGAAAAGGTTACAAGAACACTCGCTCTAAAAGACTTTGAAGAGGAAAAAACTCGTTTAGCTTCCAAGAATACATTGCTGGAAGATAAACAAAAGAGGTCTAGTGCTTCGCTCAAATTTGCTGTTAAACTCTTACCAACTTCCAAAAGCATGTTTCTAATTTTGTTCATTTTACCTTGGGACCCTTGATGATGAATTATTATTTGGATGCCTTCTTAATTGCTTATATGGATAATCATGACAAACGTCCGGATCTTAGTTTTCCTTCACTTTACCCTGCTGTAGCAAAAGAAGTTATGAAAAAAATTGCACAATTTGAACAGGGCTCAGAGAGGTAAGGGGGGAAAGTTAATTTCAAGGAAGCCCTTTCTTTTGACATCCCATCATTTGACATAGAATGTGATTCCAAGGAAGAGGAGGATGATCAACACAAAGATTCTAACGAGAAGGAGGATGATGATCATACGAGATGGGATATTAACGACGATGACGGTAACAATCCCCTTGGAGGTCAGGGCCACGGTGTTGACAAGGGAGGCCATCCTGGTACTCAAGAGGATGATAATGGTTCAACCATATCTCCTAAAAAGTGGTCATCGCCTCAGAATGATGTACCTCCATCGTCTTCTGGACCAGATGTTCCTCTGGAAGGGAAAATGCTCCAACCCATTCCAAGATTTTTCAGGGAAAGAGAAAGTCTCTCAAGTTTTTGTTCCAGTTTCTTAGGTACGAGCATCCCTGTTTAAATATCTTATACTTTGAAGATAATAATTAGTGATAAATTATCTGTCTTAGATAAAGAAGAAGTCAAGTTTTCCATATAACACAAAACTTGAGAGGAAATATGTGGAGATTAATAAGTTATATAGGGAATTAGACAAATTAATAGCGGGCCACAATGCTCTATCTTAGAAATATCATAGTCTAGACAAGAGTACTTCCGCTTTAACATATTTTAAATATAAGATAGCGGCTCCTTTACTAAAGAAAGCGCATACCCGATACGACGCCCTCTTGAAGGAAAATATAGAGTTAACAACTCTATTCTAGATGATGATGGAAAAGAGATATATTTTACTTAATTTTTTGTATAAAGTATATTGCAGATAATCAATCATAGATTTTTCGTATTTAGGCGAACTCAATAAGGGTCTACTCAAACGTTTCCATAAGAGATTCTTAGATGAATATGGTTCTGACCCGCATCCCGGAACCTGTTGGAATTTACTACGGGTCAGGTCGAATCCACAAGATATCCCCTCTGAAAAGCTTAAGTATTATAAGGATAAATTTGTTTCTGAGTATTTCTTTAAGTCCATTTTGTATGAACCTGATGAGTAATTGTTAATATGTAGTAGATAACTGATTTATGAATACATATTTTTACAATGTCCCTATACTTAGCTTCCTTTTGCTATGCTATTTCAAAATATCAGTTCTTTAGGTCAAGTCGTCCCAAGAGGCCATTTAAGTCAATATGTTATCCTGAGAAGGTTTTACTCTCAAAAATGCACCACTCTTAAAGACTTCGAAGTTAGCGAGATACTGCTTTCTTCGGAATTTGCAAAAATTATATTTGGAACACCCTCGTTTCCGCTTCGACTTTCTTGGTGAAGAGAAAGAAACTCTCTTAAGAGAAATTAGGATATTTCATTCCAAGCTTATTTGTGTTCGTCACAGTCCACCTGCAGGAAAATGGGATACAGTAAATATCCGCCAGTTATTGTCCTTGAAGGGGTTTCTACACCTTTTGACTAGACTGTTATGCTTTCGGCTAACACTTTAGGCAAAGTTAGAAATGTGGTCTCTCAACTTTAGGTGTAATGAAAGCATTTGTTGTTCCTTTTAACTTTGTGGCTAATTGAGTTTTAATTCATCGATATAACAATAAAGTCCTGTTATCTTAATTTTTATCTATTTTGTTTGTTAAATAGGAGATTCAGCCTTCCCCGTCTTATCTTCCTCAAAGTTTACTTTCTTGCATCGACACCATTATAGATAGGCTATTATCAAGGAGTGGTGAGATTGTAATTCATGACAAAGTCCTTCTCGAGCGTTTCAGTGGCAACCTTGAAGGCGTGAAGTGGCATAATAGACACCTTATCCAAAAGACCATAACAAGCAATCATAAGGATCACATTGAATATCTTGATCCTGAGATTAAAAAGAAAGACGAGGCGATTACTTTGCTTAAGCAACAAGTAAAATCAAATCCCACAATTGACTTTGATGAGAAGATGTCTAAGCTCATCCAGTGAATAAGTGACTTCGAGTTAAAATCGAAAGATAGTCAAGCACAATGCATCTCTAGAATTCATTTTAGGCGATAAAATTTCAAAGATCAAACTTCGGTTTCACAGGCAACCTCTTCGACTGTGAAGACTACTAGATCGAAGCATCTTGCAGCTCAAAAATTTCCTACCATGCTCAGTCCTCCCTCAGGTTTGGATGACATTGTGGTAGGGAACTGGTGTCAGAGAGTGATATTTGAAATCACTCAGTATTTTAATGAGCAACAAAAAGTCACGTATTCTTAGACTATTAACTATGGTGCTGCCAAGAATCAAAAGCTTGAGCATAATATTTACTTCCTCCAAAAACATGATGCTGAGTTAGAAAGGGAAAATTAGACCCTTAGAGCTTCAAATAGGGCCTTTAAACTTGCTTTGAAAATCGACATCGATGAAATTGATGATGAGAATATAATTAAAAGAAAGGAGAAAAAACTTAAAGAAGTTCTCCATGCAGCAATCAACCATGTAGTTAATCCTTTCGCGACGGAGACCCTTAATAAAGCATCTCAAGATTTGTAATTCGTTTATGTATTCGGGTTATGTAAATATATCCAGTGCATAACTTTTTTGTTTGTAAACGACTTCATAACTGACATAAATTATGAAAATTTTGTAAATATCAACTGATTTGTGATCCTTTTCTGTGATGTAACTTTTGATATACTTTTGCATTGTTCATTCAACGACTTTTGTGCTTGCTGAATCCTTTTCTATTCCATGCCATTTTGACTTCCCTGCGGAACACATAGCAAACTAGCATATTTGTCTATGTATATCATTCGCCTAGATTAGCATCTTATCTTGCCAATCGTATGAAAGGTAATTTATTAAAAATGTTAAAATCTCATCTTTAACCATGATGAAAAATGATCATGGATTTAACTCTTTCCACCTGTTCGGAATGCATAAGACTTGTTGGAAGTAAATCCCCTCATTTTGACATAGTTAGAAGCCTAAATTCTCCATTTGGGGAGTCATAACAGTATTCTCTTTAATAATATTCTTTGGCCCAGATTCGAGCACTAGGAATGAATAGAAATCCTAAGATTTTGTACCCAAATCAGGGTCTTAAATAAACAGCACTCTTGACAGCCAGATTTAGGTCTTAATGATAGAGTTTTATGAGGTGTCATCAGACTTGGATTCACGTATTAGTTGATGGAAGGTAAGTTGAAAATCACCTTTCGGTATCCTCTGATAATAAGTGAGGGATGATTAGAATGCCAGTTTCAGTAAAATAATATCAGAATATCCTTCTCGGTAATAAGCAATAGTGGCTTAGAGTACCGTCTACAGTAATAGATAATGTAAGGTTTGAATCCATATCTGCTGATCTAGTATCAATAATGGAAGACCAGAAGACCGTTTTCGGTAATAAGTATCAGAAAACCAGAGAACCATTATGACAATAAGTAATAGAAGACCAGAGAATCAATCTGGCAATACGTAACTGAAAACCAGAATATCATTTCTGATAATAAGTAATAAAAGACTAGAAAACCAATTCGATAAATGTTCGTGGAAAGAAGTCAGTGACTTCTTCTTGATTCTCTTTTTGAAATGCGCCACCTCTAGGCTTTGATGATGGCTTGCATACTTTTGCCTTCTCGGGCCCGAGTTTTCTTTGTCCATTTGTCATTTTTTCGGCCTATTACAGGTAGGGACTCATTTGTCCAATTTTTGTGCTTAATTAAGCAGATCCCATTTCAGGCTGTTTGTCATTTTAGACATTACCGACCTTTTGGTAGTTGCTATTTAAAGCAATGCCAATTTCTAGTGGTGCCTATTTTGGACTTGGACAATTCTTAGTCCGCCGGACATTTCATTCAGGTTTTCGGTGCGCTCGACTATCTTATTCTAAACCAGGGCCCAAGGAGTTATTCGATCTCCCTCCAGGAGGCACCTTAACCTGGCTACAGTGTGACGCGGCTAAGAGCTTGTCGGTACCTTGGCCAGGCCATAGCGTGGCAGGACCAAGGTATTACCCATCCTCCCTCCAGGAGGTGCCTTATCTTGGCCATAGTGTGACGTGGATAAGGGCTTGTCGGTACCTTGGGCAGGCTATAGCATGGCTGGACCAAGGGATTACCTATCTTCCCTCAAGGAGGCACCTTGACCTGGCACGACCAAGGGCTTTCTACCATCATTGGTAGCCTGCCATTTTAGATAGTCCAAAGTTTAAGAAGAATTTCACTCCCGACCATATAGATTTTTCTTATTTTGATAATAGAGTCTTTATTCTTCGGGCTGTTCAATCCTTTACAAACTTCTTGAGTTTTTCTTGTTCTAGGAGGTGAGGGACCATTGATCTATTTCTTGTCCTTTTATCAAGCAAAAGTTGCAACGTAATTTTTTTTCCGACATCTAATCTTCTTTTTGGCACGGTTTATGTACTTCCTCCTAAAAGGCAAGTTTTCTTCTTATGATTAGTTAGTTCTCTTCCAAGGGGTTTTCCCTTATTCTTATGATTTCAGCTGGAAATTTTCTTTTATATTCCCATCCAGCGATTCATCTACTACCCTTAGTCCTTTAATTATGAACTCTTTTATGCGTCCATGGTTTTTCCTTGAGTGGTGGACTTAACTTATAATCTTATTCCATTTATATGTAGGATTTTTATAACCCTTTATCATTTCTTTTCAAAGGCAGTTCCAAAGGAATACGAATGGATAGTCCCTCGCATTTGCCAAAATATATCCTCTCTCCTTGAACTTTCTTTTTCTAGAGCAAAGGTTGGGACTAGCTTCGAACTGACCTGGTTGATATTCCATTTCCATGAGTTATAGGATAAATCTCGTTTTCCCACTTAATGTCTTGTAAAGCTCGAAAATGAAGGGTTTACTCCTCAAGTAAGGGTTGGCTATAATTTATTCGATAATTAGGACCTACATTCAAAGGTTCTGTTGATCCTTGAATTGATATTTCCCTGCAAAATCTTTCTTTTGCTTCGAGTATTAAATCCTTACCTTATCTTTTAATTGCATTCAACTGGACTATAAGTCTTATATTCAAAGTAAAAACTTTTCGGTTCACAAAATGAAGTTAATGAGTCTAAGAGAGTGCCCGGGTAGGAAATGTGGCTGTTAACCACAAGGTCGGAGGTTCGAGCTCTCCTTCTAGTGCCAGAAATGTTAACTAAATTATGTTCAACACGCCAAAAGATGCTGCAACCATTCAGGGAGGATAGCCTTGGATAAAAGGAATTGTGTCCTCGGGATTTACTTTTGTACTTAGCTTCAATGACTGTCGATTTTCGATTTAAACCTTTCAGCATGATTGGCTGAGCTGGTCTTCTAAATAAGAACTCTTGGCTCCGAATGACCATTAAAGACATCATGCTAAGTTTTCCTTTGTGTTACAGATGAATACGTATCGGTTTTATTCCTTTTAAGTTGATCTTGAGTGCTTCCAAAAGGTTTGAGATGATTGACCTTATTGGCAGTAGTATAAAAGTCATCCTTACGCAAAATTCAAGGGCTCTTGACCTTACCGAAAGGTTTAGCTACTCATTCAAAGCTAGGTTGAGATTAACCGAAAGGTATGTGATGTCTCCTATCTTGTTGAACTCTATTATTTTATCTTTGGACTTCATCGAAAGGTTCAATCATTTAGATAACAATAGCGGAAGGTTTTGGCGCTGTGAATTTAGAAGGATCCATCGACTTAGCTGGGAAGTCTAATTTCAGTAACCAATGACTTCGTAGGGTTACTGCTCTCGTTAATTTGGTTCGGCTATCACCTTCACCGAAAGGTTGGAATGAAGAATTCAATGACTATAGAGGGTTGTAATTGCAGCCCGATCAATTGAATTTCCGACCCCGCCACCTAGAGCCTATTAGTTGAGAAAATCCTGAAAGCATGAATCAATACAATAAAGAATTAAATTAGATAACAAGAGATTTAATAAGATACGAAACTTCCCTTTTTATGTTATTATCGGTTTTTACAAATTCCCTAAATCCATTCCGATTTAGGGTTATGATACATTACTTTGAATCTTATAAGAATTAGGTGGGAAAGAGAAAAGTCCCCCAAATCAGGGTCCTTGGGTCCTATTTATAAACAAAGGCGGCTCTCTTTTCGACCTTATGCTTTCGGTTGGGCCAGTAGGTTACTCCTCATACGTAGTGTAATCCTTTCGATACGGCCGAAGGGTTTTCTCTTTATGTGTTGCTATGAACCTTTCGACTTCATTGGAAGGTTGCTTATTTGCTCAATATTGATTAATGGTCTCTGTTCCCCTTGGAAACCTTTTGGTATTGCCGAAAGGGTGTCCTATATGTTTCTCGATCTGTTCGGAAGGTTTAGTATGCTTTCGAAATAAGCCATCAAATAGTAGTATTCGCTTGCTTTCATTCCTTCTTCTCCTTTAAATTCTTTAGAGACTGGAAGTGGATCCTTTTAGGCTTTCGTAAGATTTTAAGTTAGTGAACTCCAATGGTTGCATCCCTTCGGAAGCTCCGAGAGGTATGGGCCGCGTTCTTCTTTTCCTTGCCTGCCTAGGAGTCTTTGGTCCTAGCCGAAAGGTTAATTTTTTGGTGTAACACAACTAAACTAATGTTAGGCCATATTCAGCTTCACAGTGAACACAAAGCCATGGCTGTTTCAAACTTCCATACTGAATGATTTTGTTGTCCACGATCAGTTAAGAGCTCTCCAGAAGTACAATTCCAAAGCTATAAAATTCACTCTTAGAGCTTAGTTGTCCACTCAAAGCATACTCAAGGATGTGAGAAGGTTTCTAATATACTAGTGAAATGGAGTCATGCAACTGCATTAGGAGATTAATTTTATTGGTCAAAATCATTGATCTTTGCGACATCACCATCAATGAGAATAAAATTGTTTCACATTATGTCATGATGTATAAATCGAGTTATGCTTTCTCATGCATATATTGACTCTCCCTATCCATGACAACATTAGACACGGTTGTGCTCCCTAACACCTCAACCCTGCATAATTCACTCTTTTACTATTATTTCCAGTATGTAAAATAATGCTAATTATGATGTAAAATATTTTATGGAACATATCAAAGCCTTGAAATACAAGAGCATGGGCATTTTTTGATATAGTGGAAAATTACAATAGTATTATTTTCTTCTTAATATTTTTCTACTATGATAATTTTTTCCATAAAGATAAATTTCTTTATAGGTTTCTCTAGATACCAGTCTTTCTTTATAAAGATAAACTCTTGTATGTTTTCACCGTAAAGATAACTTCTTATATTTTTGTTTACACAAAGAAATTCTTCTCTCTTATTCACAAAGATTAATAATTTTATGTTCTTTCAGCCGAATTGTAGACATTGTACATGAATTCATCTCTAAAATATAACAATACAATTTCATGATCGAGTCAGTATCAAATCCCAATTTTGTTAAGAAACACAAATAACTTATTGAAAACAAATCTAGTTAAATGAAAATGCAAAAAATAGAATAGATAATCAATCCACAGAAATGTAAACATGAAAATCAAATTCACGACAACAAGCATGGCTTCCTAAAACGACAATATATAATTTGATAATTTCTTTCAGACCTAATGACCTACATCTTTTCAAATGTTGCATTAGAAGATGGAAACAACAAATTCATTCCTCAAATGAATGAACTTCGAACCTTGTGGAAGATGGAAAAAAGAGTAGGACGACGAGAACATCTACAAAGTCTAAAGCTTGAAATTGATAAAAGGTGGATCGATCTCAAAGAAGAAATCGACCAAGAAAATAGGAACTCAATCTCAAAACAAGTCTAGGCATGGATTTAAAAGTGGAAACTAAACAAAACAGGAAAATACATATTGTTTTGGAAGTGATGCAAAAGGAAGAAGAAAGGTATAAACAGAAATTTAAATTTTAGGGTCTGGCCTTAAACAAATTAAAATGTTGATGGAAGAACTTGATTTGAAGGATATATATATCAATGGCTTGGAAACTTAGTAGTTGGAATATGATGTCTTGGGAATTAAGGCCGCTTCAAACATTGTCACGGGGACCTAATTTCCAACACATACATAAACTCATATACACACACATATACATATATATGTACATATATAAATTGGTTGTATATTAATTTCATATATTATGAGAAACTAATTGTGTAAATTAATTGTGCATCGATTGAATATAAGTTAATATTTTTATTTATGGAGATTGATACCCTAGAGATTGGAAATTAATTTTCTATATGTAAAGGTAATTTTTTTAGTAATATTCGTATGTTACTATCTTTACATACGCACATTCAAATTTCCTCTTTCTGTCCCCTCACCCTATAGATTAAAGAGGTCGAGGTGGGAGAATTTTTTTTGGGGGAGCAACTACTATGAATTTTTCTACAATCTTCATTCCTTTCTTAATTCAAAAAGTGTAGCATATATTCCAAAAGGAAATAGTAACTGAAAAAGAAAGGGCTAGGTACTCATTCACGCATACACTTGGATTTTGAAAGTGATTTCTGTTATGATGGAAAAAGAAAAATGCTACTCTTCATTGAGTTGAAATAAATCTAGGTTGATCTGCATTTGAGGTGGGTGCTTGTTTCTCATTTTAGCTATTTTCTTATACTTACAATCTAATCCTAGAAACTTCTAACCTTCATATCTTTCACATACAAACTTTGATTCATGTGTGGCTTCCTGCATTGGTCCTATGAAGGAATTTCGGACGATTTGATATTTGCTATGCTGTGTATGGAGGATGTTTGAAAAAGATAATTAGTATGGCCAATTTAATTTAATTAACTAAAATTTAAGAAATTAAATGCATATATTTATTAATTTTAAAGTAATTTTTGATATATATTTTGGTATATTAGTCATTGTTTTGATATTTTGGATATATTGTATCTTGGGTTATAGATGTAATTCTAATTAATTGAGGATTTAAAAATTGAATGAAATTAATTAAAATAAAGTTAGTGAAATTGCATAATAATTGAAAATATTAGTAAATAAATGATAAACTTGATTATTTACTGTTTTTGTGTGATGTTTGTAAATAACAGTAGTTTATTGAAATAAAATGAAATTTATTGAATAAGTTTAACAAGGTTATTATTTATGAATTTTTTGAACAATTCATAAATAATTATAAATATATTTTTAAATTAAATTTAAAAGGTTTGTTATTATAAATAATAATATTATTTTAAATGCGATTTGGTGAAGATACCTATTTTTGATTTAAAATACATGGTTTCGTGTATTTGAAGAAATGAAACAAAATAAAAGATTGAAAGAGTATATTATTAACAAAAAAGAATTATGATTGTTTTGGGGGTAAGTAGATAATTGTGACTTTATAATAAACAGTAATAAAATTATTTTATATCTAAAAGAATAATAAGTTATTTGGATGGTTGTTGAATGTATGATAAAATTGTTGATTGTAATTATCACACATATATAAACGGTATTGCATTTTGATAAGTGTGCGATATTTTACCATTATTACTGCTAGATGATGGATAGTTAATTATGATTATTTGATGATAGACGTTGTGTTGCTAATGTTTATTGGATAAGTACAATTGTGCATTTTTATTTTCTTATTTGATGATCTGATTTGAAAGTGAATGTTGTTCGTCTTTGATGACTATGTTTTATTTTATTTTTGTCCTGTATGATGATTTGTCATGATGGATAAGTAGAAATACCATTCCCAGCTTCTCTCATTACTATTAGTGAATGTCGTTCGTCTTTGATGACTATGTTTTATTTTATTTTTGTCCCGTATGATGATTTGTCGTGATGGATAAGTAGGAATACCATTCCCAGATTCTTTCATTACCATTAGTTGCATTGGTCATAATGATTGCATTAATTTTATTAATTGCAATGGTTTCATGGATGATATGGTTGTTATGTACTAACAAGCATTTGGATGTAGGAGAACATAACAAAATAGAACTAAGTGAGTTTGATCCTCCAAAAAGGGTACATAGGCAGTCTTTGTGAAATAACCATCGAGCCTATGGCCGTTGTGTATAGGGTTAGACGTAGTCTAAACATAGTTGGAACCATTTTCTCTTTATCATTTATATGTATACATGTGCATTTGCAAGGTTGTAGGTGAATTCAAAGAGAGGAGAAAAAGGTCTAGAAGGAGTCATATCCATAGGATAGATCAATTTACCTCTTGTATTAATATTTTACGGTTATTGTTTTTAATAATTGATGTATTGAAAAAAATTATATAATATTTGATGCACTAGATTTGTATAATATCTAATTATTGTATGAGATTGTATATGTATGCCGATGTTTAAATTCAGCTGTGAGGTTTTCCTTTTCATTCTTTATTCTGGAATTTTTAGTTTTATCTATCTACAGTCCACTGCATTTAATATCTGAAATCAGTTGTAAGCGTATTTTGATATTGTTTATAATTGATTTTAGATGTTTAAAATAGTGGACTATCATACTTGGTATCTAAGCTTAGGTTTAGTGATTCCCCGAGCCTTGGGTATGTATAAACTAATTAGGGTGTTTTTTTTATACTTTAGGTTGGGTTAGATTATAAATGAAAGAGCACTTGATTGATACTTGTATAATTTTGTGATTATATAAATGATGTTTATTTATGATGACATTTGTATGGAAAATAAATAAAGTAGGAGTGGGGTTGATGAACACTTACAAAAGGGGTTAAGTATTGGTTATAACCCAAGTGACATACATTCAATGTGAAATTAATTGAAACCTAACCTTAATAAAATGAGACCACTTTTATTTTCAAGTAAACAATATTTTTTTTCAATATTTATGAAGTATACATTCATAATTTTAAAGATATTTTAATTAAAATGGGTTGTTTTAGATATAAAGTGATTTGTCGAGATTTTTGTTAAAAAATAAATACTTAATTTGGGAAATAATATATTTTTATGTAGATATTTTTGTAAGAAAGAGTGAATATTATAAAAATAATTTATTTGTAAGTATTTGAGTAAAAAGAAGTTTTAGTTAGATGTTAGTAGTTGAATTTAGTCTTTAAAGAAATGTTTTTGCATGAAAAACTTTGATTAATACTTCCTTTGGAATATATTTCTGTAATAGCATTATGATTTTGAAATGCTTTATTAAAAGTGGAAATTTTAAATCATGGAAAGAAAATTTTTGTTGGTAAATATTTTATTTGAGAAGATTTTATTAAATGGTGTTTTGATTAAACATATTTCATTTTGAATGAAATGTTTTAACGAGAACATCTTAGCTAAAATTGTTTTAATTTGGGAACATCATTTGAAAAAAGTATATGTTGAAAACTATACTGTAACCTCATTTTTTTTAATTCAGAATACTCTAAAAAGAAAAAAACATTCTATTAAGAGACATTTTGGAAGAAATATTTTGGTCAACAGATATTTTAAAATATATATAATGTAAAGTTGGAGGAGTATTTATTTAGGAAGAGAAGGCTATTTTGATAATAGTATAGTGTTTAAAATATTTTTTTGTCAAACATACTTTATTGGATGTTGATTAGTGAGAACTCTTATTTTAAAAAGGAAGAGTATTTTGTTGTTGAAACATTATTTTACAATAAATATTATATGATTTAGAGAAGATTTACTACAAGAATGCTATTTCCATAAAGGGATGTTTTATTTTGAAGAAATTATTTTCTTAGAAAAAGTATTTAAAAATAATATAGTGGAAAAATATTTCTATTGAGAAATTATATTAAAGGTTGAAATATTTGAAAATAGTTCGATGGAGGTATTTTTGAGTAATATCTTTCTAAAGTAAAGAATGTGATAAAATATTCATTACAGAGAAAAGTTTTACCAAAGGAGTATATTTGATTTCAGAAAACTTTTTGTTTGAAAATTGATTTTTAATTCAAAGGTTTTTTACTCAAAATCTTTAATAAATGATATTTTGAAGAAAAAACATTTTTGGGTAAAGAGATTTTGGTAAAAAGTGGCTTAATTGTAAAATTATTCTACAAAGAATATATTATTAAGAAATGATGTATTATAAAAATATAATTTAACAATACCTTAAGAAAAATAATTTTCTATGATGTGGATGATTTGATTTGAAAAGTAAATGGTTAAAAAGGTAAAATATTTAATTAAATAACAAAATTTAGTGTTATTTGTTAGAAAGACATTTTATTAAAAAAGATGTTTTACTTGGGATTTTAGTTGAGAACTATTAAACAAGACTTTGTAACATCGAGTGTAAGATAATGAGGCATGCGTTTTGGGTTTCCGTGACACCTTTTGTGGTAATTTTATCTTTATGATTATTATGTACGATTTTTCCTAATAAGATATAGGGACGTCTAGTTGTTCCCTTCCATGGAGAGAGTTAGGATATGAAGAAGGGACTGCCCATTTCTATATTTGGGATAGTCACCTTATTGGTTTGGATCTGTTTAATTTACATAAATTATTTGTATTACATTGTCGTTTGTTAAATTACATGCAATTAAGAAAATTTAGCTGCTTATTTACCCATGTCTTCTTATTAATTTATTATATGCTCATTTAAATTAATTTCTTACGCTTGTATTATTTTGTTGATTGCTTCTTTAACTATGGTTGATTTTAATTATTTATTTGGTTACCTATTTTTTGATGTTCACCTATTAATTCATGTCATGCTTGTTTGGATTAATCTCTTTTACTTGTATTGTTTGCTATTGATTGTCTATTTAGTATAATTAGTTTGTTAGTTGCTTATTGTTTACTTATTTGTCTGCTTTGTATGATAACATTAAGTAGTTATCCAATGTTGACTTTTAGAAGGGTTTACATTGGAGAAACTAGTGGGATGTTAAGTGGTATGTTTCATTTAGTCATAATGGGATAACATAGTTTCCTAAGCCTACGAAGATTAGACATTTGGATTAACTAAGAGATGTGAAGATATTCCATAAAGACGAGTAATATCTAATTAGAGGATTTTGGTGACTAGAGACTTGATGGTCATGACTGAGAAATCAAGACGATGTGCATGATGTTCATTATAAAAAATAAGGAGTTCTAAAATATGAATTCTGGAATTAGTTTTATACAATCAATTGTCGGCTTCTATGAATATTTTTAAAACAATGATTTTCTATTTTGATGAGATTTTTACGGCCTGAAATTCTGATAAAATGATGTTTTCTCTAAAATATTTTTAATTGGTTTAGAATGGTGAATTTATTTTGAGAATTTTTTTATAAAGTGATGTTGATATTTTTAGTAAGAAAAAAGTTTTTGTTTTATAGGAAGATGGAAGCTTTGATTTGAAAATGAAAATGTTTTGGTAAACGTTCTATTTTGAAGACGTATTCCCCTTGTCAGATGTCTATTTTGTATTTTGAACGAGTCATCCCATTCATTAGATGAAAGAATCACTATAAGAGGATAATGAAAATAGATTTTTCAATATGATCTAGTGGTTGGAACAAGATGGGTTTTGATGTGGATGTATACCAGAAGATCGTTGATGACCAAAGGTTTTGATGTATGCTCGTAAAGAGGGGTTATGTGAGGATGCTCGCTTGGATTTTACGATGTAATCCATGAACCCTGGACTTTTACGATGTGAGTCTAGTATCCTAGCCATCTAAGTGGCATGGATTCAGACATATATGTAGTCATGATGCTCTTATGATATTGAATATTCATTGACCTTATGATGGTGGTCATTTTTGTCATCATATATCCTAAAGTATAATACTCTTATGATGTTGAGCATTCATCAACCATACGGTGGTGGTCATTTGGTAGGAGACCTTACTACATGGGTCTGAGAATCGAGTATTGGTGTTGCTCTAGTATGAGTAGATGGCCATATTATTTTGAGGATTCAACCATGACAAGACATATTATTTTGAGGATGCAAGTATAAGTGGGTGTTCAAAATATTCGAGATAGTGTAAAAACGGAATGTTGCACCGATTATTATTAAGGCGAGACTATGTGGATGTTCATTTAGAGTTTTGAGGATACACATATTATGATAGATGTGTAGTCAACATAGGAATTAACACACATATGACATTTGTTGATGGGTTAGTA
Source organism: Allium cepa (assembly GCA_030765085.1). Classification (NCBI taxonomy): domain Eukaryota; kingdom Viridiplantae; phylum Streptophyta; class Magnoliopsida; order Asparagales; family Amaryllidaceae; genus Allium; species Allium cepa. The sequence continues at coordinate 393,151,689 of CM060938.1, read as the reverse complement.
CGGTGATGATGCCACATTATTTTGAATATGTGTGTTTATTTGGATGAGCTTTATAGATTATTAATCTATATCTATTCATTTAATTACACATACATGTTTGGATCAACCTATGTCTGTTGCGGACTTTAATTATAGTTAATCATGGTTGGATTATTAAGATGCGTGATATGAATTAATCCATGACTGATATTATTTCACCTTTATTGATGAAGTGTTATTTTACATACTATAGTTTGAACTGCATGATTGAGAAAGTGTACGTGTTTCAATAGTATGTGTGTGTAGAAACTTAAATTTAGTTTGTAGATAAATTTGATTGTATCGTGGATGAATTTATAAGTAAATAACTTATGAATATTGTATTTTCCTATATTTTGTGACTAGGCCAATAATGTTGATTTATTAATTCTATTAAAGATTGTATTTGGGGAATTGGAAGGGGTAATTCTTTTAATGGTGATGTAACGACCCGTTGTTTCGAACCATTCAAATTGACAATAATCCACACATCTCAGACTTGAATCACTCAAAACAACAGATTGTTAATTTTATATTTGGCAAAACTTAGGATATATAGTAAATAAATCAATCACAGAATCACAGACACAGAGTAATACAACAATAAGCAGCGGAATGGATAAATTGTAGTTAATGAAGCGACTACAGAACATCAGAGTCTAAAACAAAATACAACAGAAATCCCAAATACAAGAAGTCTCTAATACAAAGCAAATGACAAGTCTGAACATATACAAATAGAAATAACTAAAAAGCTGAATAGATAAATATATATCTCCAAGCAAAGCTCCAAGCTCCAAAGATGAGTCTCAAATGCTATGACACTTTGGCTGACCCAAGCATAAAGCAAAACACTCGAGTCAGGATTAACATTCTTATGTAAGTAAACCAACTCAAGTGAAATGTCCAAGTGAAATGCAATATAACTTAAAGGATATAGGGATTCCCATCCTTTAAGGATCCATGGAACTATCTACATACATAATACAATACGCTACATAGATATTGTCTACAGTAAAGTAAACTATTAAAATAGCGTTAAGGCGTTACCCATATCCCCCTTAACACATTTTTATATAAATACCGTAGTCTATACAGTACCGTAATTCTTTCGTAAACTGAAGGGCTATCAGAGGGCACTCCATCGTGTACGACACAATCCAAACTCATAGAGGGCACGATAAGGCATGCAAGGCAATGCCCAAGGTAGGATACTACCGTTTTGCAGAACTGGGCAGGTGGTAATGCATAGTAGCTACTACCACCCACCTCGAGACACACTCCCATTATCAAAGGTGCACCCAATCAAATCACAAATTAATAGATATGGTTTCGAATAAGCATGCTCGATCGGAGGTGCGACCTCACTTGGCCCAGGTATAGCTCTTATTTTAGTCATATTAAGCTGACTCGAAGGGGTTAGGGCTGCGTTCATACCTCATGCTGAATCATACGCCAAACCATCCTACTTTGTCCTGGATTCTCCATTACGTGCACAGTTGTTAAAGTGTTTTTTGGTATTGGCAGAGAGTATGACAATATCCGATCCCGGTCTCTTTAACAACCAAAAGGCTTTCTTCACACCATGGTTATTTTATAAAAATCACTTTTATAAACATTCAAATATAATCTCAAATTACAATTTTAAATCAAAATAAAAAATTTAAATATCTAACTTCAATTATAATTAATTCTGAAACATTCACTTAATCACCTTTTATAAACATTTGAATAAAATATCAAATCACAATTTTAAATCAAAAATAAATATTCAATATCTAACTTTAATTATATTTAATTTTGAAAATATTCACTTAATGACTTTTTATAAACATTTAAATAAAATATCAGATTACAAATTTAAATCAAAATTAAATATTCAATATCTAACTTTAATTATATTTAATTTTGAAAATATTCACTTAATCACTTTTAATCAAAATCAAGTTATCAGGTTATAAGATCATATCTTTAAAATCTCAAAATCAATAAGTTTAAATCAATTTTTATTTACAGATAATACAATTCTTAAACAAATTAAATTACAAATCAATTTCAATTTATTTTTCCAACCTTCATTTTTTAAAGTTATTACAAAATCTATTTTCAAAATATTAATATAGTTTTAAACAAATACTTAAACATATTATACATATTAATTGAATTTAATTTTAATATATTAAATCTTATTTTATATATATTCTAAAATTAATAAAATTATAAGTAAAATCTTAAAATTTACATTTTTCAAAATTTAACTTATAGTTTTAAAATTTCCAAAACATATAATTTAAAAATCTAAATTTTACACATATAATACAATAAAATGTATATATTATATTTTAAAATCAATATTCAATTTAAACACATATTAAAATAAAATCTTGTATTATATTTTAAAAATCAATTTAATAAAACCCATATATTTTCAAAATTTTTGGAAATCCTTTTAAAAAATAGACCAATGGTGTCCATATATAGTTTTCTATCATATGGTTAAGTGATACAGATATTTATCATTTCAATCCTCAACATCCCAAAATTTCAAAATCAATAAAATCGCTTGCGTTTATCATTTCAAACCATAACGATTTTTCCTAGTCTATAATATCGTTCGGGTATATATCATTTCAACCCATAGGAATTTCCTCAACTAACAGGGGCAGTGTGAGGACAATAGCATAATAATTTAAAATATCATAACATATCAATTACAAGCATGGAACATAACTAACAATTTCAAATATAATATATACAAAACATGTTATGGTGTCACATGTCAATTAACATAGGTTAACAAATGTTGATAATAACATATCAAACTAAACAATTAAATTTCTAACCAATTCGAAAGTTAACAACATATTTTAATCGTCATTTCATGTGAATTAAATTTACTAAATATAGGAATGTTAATTGTGAGTGATTGCTTACCTTTCGAGGCTAGAGAAAACAAGCATAAGATGCGACGATTCACAGATACAGACATGAACTAGCGCACATGCACACGCACGCACACACACAACGAGACAGCGACAAGCCAAGAGTTGCTGTAAAAATCTCCGGGCAACAAAAGAAACAAATCAAAGCTAGCACGATCTTGAATTCGATGAAAAACATATATATATATCCGCTTTTTTTCTATATAAGAGGAGAAGAAGCTAGGGGTACTCAACAAAAAAAAGTGGTTGCGATCAAGCTTGGCTGGGCTGCGAGATGCGGGATGGTGGCCAGAGTGGTGTGTTGGTGGCAGGTCGGTTGTCAGGTGGTTGCTGGCATTCGGAGGGCTGTGCTTGTTTGGTGGGGAACTGGAGCTTTGTTTTCCGGCCAGGGGATAGGCTGTGTGGTGGAAAACTAGGTGGGGAGTGGCCGTTGAGCAAGGGAGGCGGCTGATAGTGGGTTGGAGCACACGACGGAGGGCAGAGGGAAGGCTGAAGGGTTTGAAGAAGGTGGGGATAGCAAGGGGGTTTGCAAGGCTACTGGGTGGCCGTCGGAGAGGCTGGAGAGTCTCGGCGTGGGGTGGCTGTCAGGTGGGGTTGAGGATTGTGTGGCAACAGATTGAGGAGGTGGGGAGGGTGAGTTGCGACCGTGGCATTTGGTGGGGGGAGATAGCGGCTGAGGCGTTCTAGGTAAGAAGCTAAAGGCGGATGATGGTGCTTTGGCTGTTGTGGCTACTTGGGTCGAGAAAGGGAGGGAGTGTTGCCGACAGAGGAAAAGAAGGGTAGAGGAAGATGGAGAAGAGGCTCTGGGTAGGCAGCGGTGGAGGGAGATGGTCATGAGTGAGGGAAGGGAAACAGAGATAGGTGCAGCGGCAATAGAAAGGAGAGGAGTTAGGTGATGCGGTTGTAGTGTGCGCTGTGGTGGAGGAACAAGGGTGGGTTTGGATAAAGCAAGGGTCGGATGGTGATGGGTTGAGGGCATGAAGTAAGAAAGAAGATGACTATGCTCCAGGTATACAAAGCTATAGAATGTAAAATGAAAGGTGGGGAGAGAAATGAACGAACCAAAATAATAAACCGGTGGAAATAGAAGAAGCCAACTACTAAATTCAGGAAATATTTATGGCTAGTGGCTATTAGCTTTACCAGATGGATAAACGAAAGGATATAGAAAGCCCAGAAGTCTCAAATGTGGAACCTATACGGCTAACCTTTTCACATATTTCGCCGTGTACCGGACGCCGAAATGCAAAATGAGTATACTGCGGAGATCAACGCGATGAGACAAATAAGACAGTAAACAGATATTATCGATATGACCAACCTATCAAAACTCGATATTCGCTGTCGAAAATGTTGCTAAACCACCGAAAATAACATAAAAGTGGCTAGAGTAATCCAAATTCAGCGAAACAAAAAATAAAATCTCACTTAAAAAATGGTTTACATTTTTCTTAGATAAAAATATTCAGATTTCAAAATAATTTAATTTCCAGCAAATTTAACTGATTTAAATTTTAAATTGAAATTTCACAACCAAACAAACTTACATATTTTTTGATGAAAATCTGACACTTGCTACGTTTAAATAGACATATTCCAAATATCAATGTTCATTGCAAAAATTTTATTGTTTATTTCCATAAAAAATTTAGTTAATTATGTTATTTAAATCACTAAAATTTCCGAGTTGTTACAGGGGAATAATTTAATGATTCGCAAATCTAACACAATTAACATTAAACAAATTAGAAAAAAGGGTGAATTGGTTGTCTTATTTGTAAACATTCTGACATTCTTTCTGTTAGATCAGTTTGACATATAATTTTGATAGATTTGAAGTTATGGTTTTGAAGAATTGACTTTATAAGTCTAAAACATTTGCGTCCATGACAAATAATTTTCAATTTTCTAATTTTGACAACTAAAGTATGGTTAGTGTAGTTGGTTAAGAGTGTAGACTTCACTTGGGGAGGTCACAGGTTCGATTCTAGCTAACAACACATTTTTAAATTTTTATAGAAAACAAACAAAAATACATATTCATAAAGAGAAATGTATGTGTGTGTGTGTGTCTATATATAGGAGAGAGGTATGAAAAAAAATATGGTAAAAATGTATATGTTTATAGATATACGTATATTCAATGCGATGAATTTATTACATATATCCTAATTGTATGAAAATACATACATTCATACATACATACATACATACATACATACATATATATATGTATATATTGTTAAACCAAAATTTGGTTCAACGTTCAAAATGTTGTTGTGGCATATTCGAAGAAATTCCAGTAATATCCCTTAGATTTATGATTATTCATGGTTGTTTGAAATACAATTCATAAATTCAAAAAGTAAAATAGGCAAGTCCAAGCAATTTTCTGATTTTGTCAAGCCCATTTTCTATGAATATCATATATCATCTTCTCCCTCATTAGCCTTTTTTTCATTAGAATTTTCCTTGATCTCTCAATAAAGAGAACTTGGAGAAGATTTAATCACGAAAAGTAATAAGAGTGAGAAAGAAGTTAAGCGCCCCTTTCTATGAGGGGTGCATCCTTATTTATAGTGGTTGGAAGGAGGTAGATTTACTTCCATTGGTGGTATGAGATTTGGATTGCTACTTTGGTGATGGCTTCAACATGAATTCCTTTGAAGCTCTATGAAGGGAAATATACTAAATTCTTTTGAATTTGCTCTCATGAATGATTCTAATCCTCTTTTTTTGTATGCCCTTTTACTTTCCCACAGTATTGATGTTGTGTGACATCGAACATGTGGTATTCATGAAATTGGCATCAATTGATATGTGATGCCTATTATCATGTCGGCAACATGCTTCTTAGTGACTTTCCTTAGTTGATGAAGTATGATATCAATAAGATGTGGCATTGGTGATAGATGGGTTTAAAGAGATGCGATATTGATGAGATGCGATATTGATAAGATGCGACATTGATAGGGCATGACATTGAAGAGATGCGGTATTGATAAATGATGACATTGACTTCACGTAACAACATGCACCAGTGGTTTTCGACATGTTGATATATGACATCATTACTGCTCTGCGGCATTGATAAATGCAGCATGGAAGCAATGTAACATGGAATCAATGTGGCATTGATTGAGTGCGACATTAAATTGGTGCAACGTCATTATTTGTTATAGGTCATTGATATTAATTATTTCCCTAATTTAGCACCCGAATCCTTGAACTTCGACATAAATCTTTAGCTTCGACGTTGATTCCTTTACTTGCCTTCTTTAGAAAATAAGCGGATAATATTTGCCCCCTTCCTTGTATAAAAGAAACTTTTTTATAATTTAGTACAAAACCAAGAATTTTTCCATCTTTTCTTATTCTTTGCAAGGTTTTCTTTCTAACAATGTTTTCCTGCAAAACACAAAGTAAGCCATGATTTTCATTATTAACTTTTTAAATTTTATTTTAGGTAAATATTTTAGGATTTTGACAAGATCATAAAAGATCTTATATTTGTAATCCAATGTTAATTTTGAAATCTATATATTTACTTGCAGAGGTCAAATTCCTATCTGGTGGCAATTTTACTTGAATAGAATCCCATAGAATCAGAATTAGAGACTATCTAGAAATAATGACTTATGAATAGAAAACTAGGAAGTTATTTATGGATTATAATTTCTTGAATAGAAAACCAAAACACCATTTAGAAATATCATATAAGGGAGGACCAGAAACTCTTCAGGCAATGTCGTAAATAGAAGACTAGAGATCCACCTGACAGTAATAATTCCTTAATTAGGATACTAGAAATCCATATGGAAATAATGAGCTTTTGAATAAATACCCAGAAAATCACCGCTGATAATAATTTTAAATAGAAGACCAGAAAGTAATTTGAATATACGATTAGAGAATCCATCTAACAATAATAACTTCTGAATAGAAGACTAGAAAATCAATTGAATATAGTAGAAGGCTAGAAATTTACCTGGCAATAATGACAGAAGACAAGAAAACCATCTGATAATAGAAGAAGACCAAAAAACAATCTGGTAATACATAGAAGACCAGAAAACCATCTGGTAATAATAGAAAACCAGAAAACCATACGAAAACCATCAAGTAAAAATAGAAGACCCAAAAACCATCTGGTAATAAATAGAAGACCAGAGAAACATCAGGTAATAATTACCAAAAAATCATTTGGTAATAATAAAAGACCAGAAAACCCTTTGGTAATAATAGAAGATCAGAAGTCCATCTGGAAATAACCAGAATAAAAGACTAGCAAATCCATCTGGCAATTATAGGAATAGAAGACCAGAAAATCCTTCTGGTAATAACAGAAGACTGGAAATCTATTTGGTAGTAACGGGAATAGAATACCAGAAAATCTATCTGGCAATAAGAGGATTAGAAGACCAGAATATCCGCCCGGTAACTGAAAATTGCTCTATCTTTACTTTGGAGCACAGTAGCTTATATTTGGTCAATCTTTCTCCAGAAGATCACTTTTGCTTTAGAGCACCAATGGCTCATTTTTTAACATATATTTCTTTAGAATACAGCCTCCATTGTGCTTTTGGATTGAGTTAGATTTGAATCTGAATGATCTTCCTCTAAAAGACAATCTCAATTCTTCTTTCAAATTGAGTTGGATTTGAATTTGATTGATCTTCCTCTAGAAGATAACCTCAATCCTTTATTCGGACCAAGTTAAATTTGAATTTGATTGATCTTCCTCTGGAAGACTAGTTTGGTACTATGGCCAAGTACCAAAGGCTCATTTAGTCCTCCCTCTAGGAGGTGCTTCAGCTAGGTACTGAAGGGTTGTTCGGTGCTTTGGCCAGATACCAAAGGCTTATTCCATCCTCCCTCTAGGAGGTGCTTCAGCCAGGCACTGAAGGCTATTTCGTACCTTACTACCATATTAGGTAGTGATTTAGGCTTTTCCTTTTATTTTAGGACAGTCTTACTCCTTTTCATGGTTGATCCAGCATATACTCTTGTTTCAACTTCTTTATTCATCCATTGTTAAGAAATATGGCCTTAGACATTCGACGTCTTGCCTTTTATTATCATATTGCCATCATATTGGCGTAATTGTTAATTTTTGATAAGAATATTCCATGCATAATTTTTTAGAATAACAAATCTCCTTTTAGAATGGTCTTTTTTGAATTCTTTGGTTATTGTAACATGATATCCGTTTTTAATAGTCGAGCGCTTGTTTGGCCACCTCAGTCCTTAGTTTATTGATAAAACCTAGGGATTCTCCTTTATCTCTTAACCCTTTGATAGGATGTTATACCAACTTTAACTGGAAGCATTGTTTCATATGCACATGCAATACAGCATGTCGTGGCTTGATATGCCCAAAGTGTGAGTGGTGGTTCTTCCACCCAATTTTCTTTTCAAAAAGTATTCATCTCTTAGTGTTATCTATTCTTTTTCTATATGAAGGAACCTCTTTTGGTATTTACCATTTACCATTTATCTTTTTGATAAAGACTATATATACAATGGGTAATTCTTCTTCTCGATACATTTTACGGTTCCACTAGTAACCAAAGATCAACTTTCGATAACTAATATCCTTAAACCTATGGATGATAGGCGTTGGGTCTTGTGAAAGTTCCGCAATTACTTAAGATATTTTAAATTGGCCTCATTGTCTTGTCATTACATTAGATCTTAAAAACACGAATCTTCATTAGCGAATTTATTTGTTAATTCCAAGATGTGAAATTTGGTTAAGGGGGAATTTAGTTAAATCTAGATTAGCTTGCTAGGAATGCTCAATCCATGCTGAATCCATACTAATGTTGGAATCATAAGTGATTATGAATTCGATAAAAGTTATGATCGAACTCGTAAGTTCATTGGAATTCAAAATAAGTCATGATTTAAAAAGCCTTTATTGCTATGTAATATTTCTATTTTTAGACAATTCATGTAGATTTAGTTTGGATATCGTAGCTTGAGAATTACTACACTGGATGATGATTCGATTTACGAGTTGTAGGTTTACTTAAATTTCTTCTCCTTTATAGTCGGATAATTGTTTTTCTTAAATATTTAATTTTTCTTAAGATATTGATCATTTTGCCAATGACTCTTTATTCTTTACTTTGCTCCATATAACTAAAAGTATTTTCTAGGCTCCTTTCATGGCCTACTTATTTCTTAATAAGTATTGATTTGACTGCTCATGATCCTGTTCATGACTCTTTTTGAATTATTTTCCATTCTTTAACTCTTTGAAAACTTCTTAGTGTATTCTGATGGATCGAATAAGAGATTTTTTTTCTCGTTGCTTGAAGCTCAGATTTGAGTCTTACACCCTCAATAGGTTATATTTATGAGCAGTCATTCCCTTTTTGGTTAACATCAATAATTTTTACATTTAAAAATGATTTTTCCAATATATCCTTTGGGTTATAATTATAGCGATGAAAACTATGTATCATTTGATAAGCTATTTCTAGTATGCAAATTTTCTTAGAATAATGGGTCGTTTGGTGGTAATAAAGTTTTATCAAAATAAGAGATGGTCTATGAAACTTTTTCGAGAATGCATCTTTTCAATAAATTGGATAACTTTAAAATAAACTTTTTAGGAATTAGTCTAATAGGAGGAGTTAGTGACACCTTCGATCCATGGACTCAAATCAGTGGTTACAATAGGGGTAATAAGCATGGATACGGGAGTCAACCCTTTGATGCAGAAAATCTGAAGGCAATCCACTATCCCTTCAAGAAACTTAAATCCCCCTTTTGTCAATATCAATTCGGCCATAAAGAAAGAACTTTCTCAAATTCCATTTCGAGGGCAAAAGTGTTAATTTTATATCCATTAGGCAAGGGACCTAATAGTTCACATTATTTATAAGAAAATCAGAACTCTGTTCAATATATAAGAAAACCGGAATACCAAACTAGAATTCTATTTGGTGTAAGAAATCCATAAAATCTTCTGGTATAGAAATTCCAAGATCATCTGATATATAAGAAAACCAGAATACCATATGGTATAAGAAACCCCAAAATTTATCTGATCATAGGAATTCCCAAATATCATCATCCAACAATAAGAAATATAGAATCTCATCTGATAATAACAACATTAGAGAATCATCTTATAACAAAGATTCTCGATATACTTTGATAAGGAAATCTAGAACTACCCGAACACCAACTCATAATAGGTTAGCCCTTGTTTCAACGTATAAAGAAATGTAAATTCTATATAAGAACATGGTGAATTTCAAGTATAAATAAATCAAATTAGAAATTTCAATGAATTGATTTAAGTTATGGTGAATTGTAACCACAATATCTCATGGCTAACTTTATTGAATTGCAAGCTTATGTATAGCATGTCTGCAAAATGTTAACTTTTATAACTTAAAAGAAGCCGTAATAATAATTGGAAATAAATGTGCAATAGCAACACTATAAGATGATCATGTTCACCGGATGATAAGCTCAATATGGGTGTAAATAATAAACTCGTCCATGTTCATTTTTATTTGATATGTGCATTCGAAATATCTCATATCACTCTAGGAGGAACTTTCTAACGCATGCCACCACTATAAATTGTTAGCTATGCATTATATAGACTCGTAGGGTCAGCTTACTCATGTGCTACATGTTAACTTAGCTTGTACCACAGTGTACTGATTTAATTAATTCATTTTATTTTAATAGCTATATTAGATAAATAACATGTGATTTCATACTTAAAAAGAAAGATTGGTGCGTGCTAGAAAAGTGTGCTCTATTATATTTTCAAAGCAACAAGAATACATTTCCATATTTGTTGTTTTTTGTCATGCTAATGCTCATATACTTTAACCCCGACGAAATCTTACATATGAAGCTTTAATTATTTGCAATTTATACTTCCAAATGTCCAATATATGTTCAAAACCTAGAATACATTTTAAATCTAGTATATACAAAATTGTATATTCGAAACAGATATATTTTCCAAAACTAATATATATATTCACAATATTTATATTTTTAAATTCATACCCATATATATCTGAAGCTATATTACTCAAAATCTTTGTATTCGAACCCAAATACATTTTTAAAGCTGCATATTCACGAAATTGCATGCATTTGAAAACTTTATGCATTTGAAATCTGACATATGAAACCAACATATATTCAAAGCAAAATATACTTTAAGACTTAATATAATTTAGTATATGCAAACCTTTGATACATGTAAAACTATGTACATTTGAAACCGTGCATGTGAACGAAATCATTTTCACTTAAAAATTGCAAATATATATATGAAAACATATATATGAAACTGTTTGCGCCAAAATTGGTCACAAACCCCAGAAGTAGTGCAAGGACCAGTGTACATACACAGATTCACAATATTCCAACACAGATCTCAGATCCATATAAAGTAGAGAGTAAAGATGAAGAAACAATATAGTTAAAATGGAAGAAAATAGGAAAGAACACAAGGTTTATAATGGTTTGACAATCCATCCTACGTCTACTTTGAATCAATCTTTTTTATTCCCTTTGTATTATAGTTACAATTACAAGCCTTTAGTATCAATTACAAAAATGGCAGAGCTTCAGCGTCAGAGAAGGAGAAGATCCTCTTTTCAGTTGCTATAGGACTCCTATTTATAGGTGTGGATCCGAAAATATCCACCCCAAAACCTGGAATACCAGTTCTCTTGCACAAATAGGCCCACCAGATCGATCCAGAGTGATATAGGATCGATGCGTGTTCAATTCTTATTGATGCAAAAGTGTTTCAATCGAGCTGAGATCGATCATGGAGGTTCTCGAGTGCATCAGGAAGCTCCTCTGAAAATTTCATTGCATTTGGACTTGTAGACTGTGAGTTATGATCTATGCAAGTTTGTGTTCTTCAAGGTAGGCTGATGGCTTTGTATCCACAGACTTTGTATCCATCCATCATACTGTTTTCGTATCCATCAACCAATCCTGCTTCATATCCATGCTATTTGTATCGATCCAATTTCGTATCGAATCAAGTTCGGTAATTGATCGACACGAATAAGACCACATTAAATGCATCTTCGTATCCATCAAACGCTATTGCTTCTGGTGTGTCTTTCGTACCGATCCAATACCTGATCAGTATGAAGTGTTCTCCCAAATTCCTATGATTGTTGTTTCCTTCTTCGTATCGATCTCTGCCTTGATCGATACGAAGCAGGCTGCCATACCGATGTCGTGTCTAAAGAAAACGATGCATACTGCATTTATATGAAAGCCATCCAATCAAATTGAATTGCCGAGTCCATCCCTAATCAATACAAACTACCACTGATCTAAATCCATGTGTGCTATCCACATTTACATCGATCTGTTGACACCCCTCGAACGATACAAACCGTATTGATACAAACGACATCCATCAATCCAAAGTAACCCACATTGATCGATACGAACAATATCGATTCGAAGCATACAGCCACTTCCATCCCGATCGATACAAATGCATCGAGTACGTCCCTGATCGATACAAGAGTATCGATTCGAAATAGACAGCCGAGCCGATGTGAATCGATACGAACCACATCGATGTGAACCATATTGATATGAAGGTATCGATGAGAACCATTTCTCACCAATATTGATCCATCCATATCTCGAGCATACGAACTTCGATTGACTTGAAATTTGAAACGTAGCCTTTCCTAACCTTGTTCATCATTCCCAATTGATCCTGACTTGATTGGAGCTCAGTGAAGTTTTGACGATATCGATCATCGCCTTATTTCCAATCGATCTCCAATCCTGATATCCATCATTTCCAGCCGATTTGTTGGTATCCCGACCTTGTCGAAAAGGCAAGGTAACATTTCCCCCCCAAAACATGACTTGTTGTAAGAAGGCGTGTTTTGAATAGCTCCGAATCTGGCATCTAAAGCCCATATTCCATCCATGGCCATACCATCCAATCCATAATCCAATTGATTACCAAGCCATCCTACCCGAGTGCCATAGTCATATCCTTATCCAAATCCATGATTGCTCTAAATCGATATTCGATTTGGTATCCAGTAACCAAATCCTTAGCCAATTTCATATCCATTTGAATCTAACAACCAATTTCTAACCCATCCGTATCCAATAACCAAAAATCGAATCCAGGACCTCTCTGGGTCGATATCAAAACCCTCAGCTGTTCATAGCCGATATTCAAGTCCATAATCTCTTTGAATTCTTGCCAAGCGCAATCCACACTCGACGACCTACATTGAACAATGCCTTGGTGTTCTTTGTTCAGTGTCCCTGAATGCTGAGTAATGTCGTGGCTTAAGTCGTAAGACGAATCTTGGTCGCTACGGACCCTTGCCGAGTATAGTCCATACTCATTGTCCTGAAATAGTAACCGATAATATAGGGCCTAAGTCCTAGGCCGAATCCTGGTCGCTCCAGACCCTTGCCAAGAATAGCCCATGCTCGACGACCTGAATAAGTCGATTTTCCATGCTCGGACGAAACGACTTACCTTTGTCAGGCATAATCCATACCCGATGACCATTTACCAAAAGCCAGATAAAAAGTCCAATCGAAATCCAATCCAAAAGTCCAGATCCAATCTGAAAACCAAAAATCCATACTTGAAATCCAAACCAATATCCAAACTAGAAAGCAAGCACCTAAACTAAAGTCAAAGTAGAAAACAATCAAAACTAGGAGTTCAAACCAAACTCCAAAACCAAACCAGCAAAAAGCAAATGTCCAAATCTAAAAAAGATAAAACAGATCTCACAAACTACAGCGTCACGGTTCATTATCATCTCAGAGCATGCCTAGGGGCTATCCCCGTCCCCGTACATGAGTAAGTGACTTGGCCGCTTTCCTAGAGTTTGCTACTTATTCCATGTCATTCCTGTCAGTCGATAATCAATCGACCATCATTCATGTGTCTCGTGCCATTGTCGTTTGAGGTAGACGATGGCTGCTCCTGTTCCACTGTCGCATTCCGAGTTCCAACGTATTGTTGCAACTGACCACTCCTTACATGCTCCTCGATGATATCCTTTAAATGCATACAGCTGTTGGTATCATGTCTGTCCAGGTCGTGAAAGATACAGTGCCTTTCGAATGTCCTCTTGCGTTCCGATGGTTCCCTCCTAGCCGGTCCCCGATAAGGAAGGTGATTCCGAGTCTCCATGAATATCCCTTCTAACGGTTCATTCAATCCTGTGTAAGTGGTGAATTTCAGCTTTCTCCATTGCTTCCACACTCTTCCAGCTTCGTCATCTAACTTCCTCTTTATTTTATCTTTATCTTTACTAAAGCTTCCGCCGAATGGTTCTCCATCCTCAGCCGCGTTTACTTCCTTCAACTTCACTTTCAAATATGCATCTTCCCGTCGAAGAAATCTTTCGGCCTCATGAAAGAACTCCCAAAGATCCTTTAGAGGATCTCGTATCAATGATACTTTGAAATCCAAGCTATCCCTGACTTCCGACACTGCCGCCATCAAAGCCATTGATGGATCCGGTAAATCCACCGAAGCGACCCTGCATTGAACCAAGTCAAGAATTCCCCAAGCGATTCTCCTATCCTTTGCTTCACCGATGTTAGCGTCATTACGTTCTTCAGCCTTTTGATATGAACCCGAAACTACTTTAAGAACTTGTGCACCAATTCCGCCCATGTCCCGATAAATCTCTCTTCCAACTGCTTGAAAGACATAACGGCTATATCTGTCAAGTACAGAGGGAAACATCGGGCTATAACTCCCTCCGATGCCCCCGCACTTCCATGTGTCTCGTGTATCTCATCAGATGATCGGTTAGATCAGCCTTGCCATTGTATACCTCCAGTGTAGGCAACTTGAACTCTGGTGGATTCCGAGCCATTCTGATTTCATGGGTAAATGGACTCCTGTTTACTCCTTCTAGATTTCTGTTACTAAACCTCCATGTGTAGTTCGCCTGATCATCTCAGCTAATCCACCGTTGTCCACCAAGGGTTGCTCCCCGAGTCCCCGAGAGAATTCTAGTATGTACTCTTCATCATATACTCTTGTATTCCTGCCAGCATCTTGTTGTGTGGCGTCACCTGGAATTCCTTTGTGAATCGGTCCATCGTTTCCAGGTGGTGTGCCCCCGAGCCTGGATCCCTCCAGATTAGCAGTTATGTGCTGATTAGGGGCTACGCCCTGTTGAGCTGCTCTATCTAATTGCCTGTTGAGTCCTTCTATTCCAGCTCCATGGATCTGAACTCCAGTAGCTCCAGCTGTTCCTACCTGTCCAAACTGTCTGAGAAGGTTCTGCATCATTTCCTCTTGCCTTTTCAATAATTCGTCATTCATAACCCCCATCATCATCTCCATCTCATCTTTTGTGATGAAGGCCGAGGTCTGATTAGCTCCTAAGGATGCTTCCTGGCTTCCTTCATGTTGACTCCTTTCCACTCTTTGTCTCCTTATTGATTGCTTTGTCATATTTCCTTTTAGATCTGATCCATTAGCTTTTCAAATCTGAACCCCAAGTCCGGTATAGCAGGTCCTGAGTTTGATTCTCAGTGAAAGCACCAAGTGTTTGCGCTAAAATTGGTCACAAACCCCAGAAGTAGTGAAAGCACCAGTGTATATATAGAGATTCACAATATTCCAACACAGATCTCAGATCCAGATAAAGTAGAGAAGAAAGATGAAGAAAAAAATATAGTTTAAATGGAAGAAAGCAGGAAAGAACACAAGGTTTATAGTGGTTCGGCAATCCGGCCTACGTCCACTTTGAATCAATCATTTTTATTCCCTTGTACTGTAGTAACAATTACAAGCCTTTAGTATCAATTACAAAAATGGTTGAGCTTCAGCGTCAGAGAAGGAGAAGATCCTATTTTCAGTTGCTATAGGACTCATAATTATAAGTGTAGATCCGAAAATATCTTCCCCAAAACCTGGAATACCAGTTCTCTTGCGCAAGTGGGCCCACCAGATCGATCCAGAGTGATCTGGGATCGATGCGTGTTCAATTCGTATCGATCCAAAAGTGGTCCAATCAAGCTGAGATCTATCATGGAGGTTCTCGAGTGCATTAGGAAGCTCCTCTGAAAATTTCATCGTATTTGGACTTGTAGACTGTGAATTATGATCGATGCAAGTTTGTGTTGTCCAAGGTAGGCTGGTGGCTTCGTATCCATAGACTTCATATCCATCCATCATACTGTTTTCGTATCCATCTACCAATCCCCCTTCATGTCCATGTTGTTCGTATTGATCCAATTTCGTATTGATCCGAGTTCGGCAATTGATTGACACGAACAAGACGACACGAAGTGCATCTTCGTATCCATCAAATGCTATTGCTTCTGGTGTGTCTTTCGTACCGATCCAATACCTGATCAAACTGAAGTGTTCTCCCAAATTCCTGTGATTGTTATTTCCTTCTTCGTATCGATTTCAGCCTTGATTGATACGAAGCATGCTGCCATACCAATGCCGTCTCCAACCAAATTGATGCATACTGCATTTATACGAAAGCCATCCAATCAAATTGAACTACGGAGTCTATCCCTAATCGATACGAACTACCACTGATCTAAAGCCATGTGTGCTATCCACATCTCACCATCTATTGACACCCCTCGATCGATACGAACCGTATCGATACGAACGACATCCATCAGTCCAAAGTATCCCACGTTGATCGATACGAACAATATCGATTCGAAGCATGCTGCCACTTCCATCCCGATCGATACAAAAGCATCGAGTACGTCCCTAATCGATATGAGAGTACGATTTAAAGTAGATAGCCAAGCCGATATGAATCGATACGAACCACATCGATGCGAACCATATCGATACGAAGGTATCGATAAGAACCATTTCTCACCAATATTGTTCCATCCATATCTCGAGCATAAGAACTCCGATTGACTTGAAATTCGAAACGTAGCCTTTTCTAACCTTGTTCATCATTCCCAATCGATCCTATCTTGATTGGAGCTCGGTCAAGTTTTGACGGTATCGATCATAGCCTTGTTTCCAATCGATCTCCAATCCTAATATCATCCTTTCCAACCGATTTGTTGATATCCCGACCTTGTTCAAAAGGCGGGGTAACAGAAACTATATATGCAAATATATATGAAACCAATATGCACTTAATATATATCTGAAGCTAACTTAGCACGTTTTCAAAACATGTACATTTTTGAAAGCTAATATACTCGAAGTTTATATATTTAAAGCTTATCAAATCTTATTCATTTAAAAATATATATACATTCAAGGTTATATATCCATTTGAAACTACGTATACCCAGGAAACTCATATATACAAGAAGCTTTATATTTATAAATCCAATGTGCACTTGAAACTTTATGCATTTTGAACTCCAATATGTATTTGAATTTTTATGCATTTGAAATCTTACACTTTTCAAAATTATGAAAGCTAAAACTTATACTTATTTTCAAAACTTCATATATATTTGGAACCATATGCATTCAAAACTTGTACATTTCCAAAACTCGAAGAAACTTTTATGCATTTGAAAGCTAAGATATGTTTAAAATTTTCATATATGAAACCACACATAAAAGAAACTTCTTATATATATCTGAAACAAAAGAAACCTGAAGCCTATATTTATTCATTCAAGATCGTATATTCACAAACCTTGATATTCAAAAATATATACTTTATAAAACCTGGCATATATATTTAAAGCTATATGCTTTTGGAACTCAAGTACAGACCTGACATACACACACAGATATATGTATGCTCTTTATATATTTGAAACTGTGTGTATTAGAGACTTCATATATTCAGCTGAAGCCATTATAGAAATATTATGCTTTACGAAATCAATGTATATGAAACTTTTATTTTACAAAACCTGGTATGTATTTAAAATTTATTCTTTTGGATCTATACTTTTATATAAAGTTATATTACATGAAGCTTTTTATATATCTTATATCTAATAACATTTGAACCCTTATTCCTTTGTTGCAGAATATATACTTGAAACTTGAATACGTATGTTAATTAAAGACTCATATATGCAAGAAATTCTATACTTTTCAAAATCAATATATCTTTTTCAAAGATATCATACTTTTTGAAACTCATATATGAGACTTATACATATTAAAAACTTAATGGTATATATATTTACGATCGATATATTTAGAGTCATCATATAAGTTTTTCTTATGAAATGGTACTTAGATACAACATATCATTGGGACAACAAACCACAAATCATGTGCCAATAAATGTTCGAATCACGCTACACAAGTTTCAAACTTGTGACCTCTCACACCAAAGTCGAATCACTTAACCACTGGGACAATCATGCTTGTTGCCATCATATAAGTTTGAAACCATTTATTTGAAACCACATAAGCAAGGAACCATAATGTTTAAATATGACAGTAAAGCTTACTTATATTCAAAACCGGGTATTATCTAATGCTTTATACATTTGTAAATTTTGAAACCCATGTATTTATATTCAAGGCTGTATATATATTAAAATGTCAAATATTTGTAACTTAGTATGTATATCATGAAACCATACAACCCGGTCCTTAATGACATATATATTCTAAACCATATGCATATGAAATTATGTGTGTATATATATGTATATGCATATGAAATTATATGTATATATATGTATATGTATATATATGTATATGTATATATGTATATGTATATGTATCCGAAATTTACATATGTAAAAACTTTTCATATATTTAACATTGTACATCTTTGGAATTTTGAATGCTTAAAAGTTTATACATATGAAATTATGTATATATTTAGAATTTGACATACATCTAAAGGCCGATGACATACTTAATCTTAATACTTTTGAAATTAGGTTTATACTTGAAACTCATTAAACTAAAGCTTTATTTTATTGAAACTTTTTTTAATAAAAATCTGATATATAAGATTTTATATCTTTGAAATCCAAATCTGTAAACTTAAACCTCTAGTCTTGAAATCCTCCATTTTCGACATAGCATCTCGATCTAAGCTTCGAAATTTAGGCATGGGTTCTTGAACGTTGGCACAGAGTAAATGAATCTTTGGTATCAAGTAACTAACATCATCACTACCTTATCGCATCACCATTTACAACATCAAATATTTAGGGCATTAGATACTACAACATTGCCTCTTGCAGCATAACTTACTTACCGTGTCAAATAACTCTGAGGCACTTTATTCTTATGCCATCACTTTACTGCAACATCAAATATTTACGCCATCAGATACTGCAACATTGCTTCCTGTGGTGTAGCTTACTTATGGCGTCAAATAACTTTATGGCATTGACTTCGCATGCCATCACTTTACTACGGCATCAAATATCTTTTGCCATCAGTTAACTTCAACAACATTGAATATCCAGCGACATCAGGTATATCGCCGATGTTAATTATTTTGCGGCATTACTTTCTATGTTTAGGCGTGAAGCCAACGATATCAATATCACCAACTTCGGCACAAAACCGACGACACCAATGTCATCAACTTCATCATAAAACTAACGTCGTCATTCTCTAATATTCCAATACCTGATGCTGCTTATAAATATAAGACCTCCTAGATCTTCTAAACTCATCATCACCTAAATCTACAAAGCCAACATCATTTGGATCTGCAATTTTGTATCTAATCAGATCTATAAATTCAATTATCACATAGATCCAAAACTTGGTCCAAGCTTGACATCCATTACGAGGTCAAAATCCATATGGACTTGGATCTATTGATTCCAAAAAGCTTATAAGTTGGTGGTAGGTTTAATATTCGAAATTATGATGTCGACTAGGAAACTGATATTGAAAGTACAAATCAATGTCGGATGGATTGTAAATTAAAATGACATTGGATGAGGAGCAAAGGAAACTAATATTGAATTGTTGAATGAACAGTGAAGGGAGGAGAAGAGTGATATTATTTTCATAGGGATGTGGCGGTATAGAAGGATATTTTTTTCAATTTGGCCTCATTTTAAACTTATATGTATACATCCTCTTTTCAATTACTGCCCTGTTTTGGCCAGCTCAGCGCTGAACTGGCCAATATGCACTGACAACTTTTCAGAAGTCGCCAGTGTAAATTTTTTTCCAGTTTAGTTGGCGCCTTTTTAAAAGAAGCCAATTAAAAAGTAAAATTTTTAAGAAAAAACACTGGCGACTTTTGAAAGGTCGCCAGTATTTTTTTCTTAAAAAATAACACTGACGACTTTTGAAAAGTCGCCAGTGCATTTTGGCCAGGTCAGCGCTGAGCTAGCCAAAACAGGGCTATATTTGATATTAGTTTTAAAACTGGGCTATTTGCGATAATAAATTCAAAATCTCAGGGCATTTTGACAATTATCGGACATGCGAAGGTTCAAGCCCTCCTTCTAGCATCAAAATGTTAAGTTAAAATTTGATTCAACGTTCAAATTGTTGTATGAAGTGGAACATTCGAAGAAATTCCAATAATACACATTGGTTTTATGATTACTCATGGAATTTCTTAAATACAATTCATAAGTTTGAAAAGTAAAATAGGCAAGTCCAAATAGCCATATGCAATATGCTCAAGTCATGTCCTTTATTCAGTTATGAACATGTTACAAAATGTCCAAATATGCAATATCATATATCATCTTCTCCCTCGTTAGCCTTTGTCCCATTAGAATTGTCCTTGTGCTCTCAATGAAGAGAACTTGGAGAAGATTCTAATTAGGAAAAGTGATAAGAGTGAGAAAGAAGTTAATGATCCCTTTTCGTTAAGGGGTGCATCCTTATTTATAGTGGTTGAAAGGAGGTAGGCTTGCTTCCATTGGCCATATGAGACTTGAATTGCTATTTTAGTGATGGCTTCAACATGAATACCTTTGAAGCTCTGAGGGGAAATGCACTAAATCCTCTTGGATTGCTCCTGTCAATGATTTTAATCCTCTTTCTTTGCAAGACCTTTGACATTATCATGGTATTTATGTTATGCGACATCAATAACACGCAATATTCATGAAATGCGGCATCTATTGACATATGATGCCTATTATTATGTCGGTGACATGCTTCTTAGTAATACCTTGGTTGATAAAGTACAATATCAATAAGATGCAGCATTAGTGATAGGTGGCTTTGAAGAGAGGCAACATTACTTAAAATGTGGCATTGAAGAGATGCCATATTGATGAGATCCGATATTGATAAGGTGTGATGTTGATTGGGTGTGACATTAAAGAGAGGCGGTATTTCTAAACGGCGGCATCGGTTTCATGCCACATCATTCACTGATGAATTTCGACATGCTATTATATGACATCATTATTGCTCTAAGGGTATGCAACATTGATAAAATGCAGCATGGAAGCAATGTGGCATTGAATCAATGCGGCATTGATTAAGTGTGGCATGGAATTAGTGCAACGTCATTAGCATCTGAAGCCTTGAACTTCGATATAAATCTTGAGCTTTAGCATTGATTCGTTTCCTTGCCTCCTTTAGAAAATAAGTGGATAGCATATATATATATATATATATATAATTGGCTATATATTGATTTTATATACTATGGACAATTAATTGCATAAATTTGAAATTAATTGCATAATGATTGATATATTTCCTAATAGTTGAATATACATATACGCACATACATATAAACATATAGTTATCTTATCTTTTAACTTGGCAGTATTTGCATAGACTAGGCGAATTAGACTTAGTAGCTATCAAGGCAGAAAGCTCGAAGAGATAACCAAAAGGGTCTTGAAACCAAATGCGAAAAGAGCCACGAGAAAAAGTCCAAACCACCATGAGAAATAAAGTACAAAATTCCAACAATGTGTTAGATCGGTATTGATCCAAACACATGGATCGGTACCGATCCACGGTTCTTCATTCTTCAAGCCCAATCTCCTCCTACATGCAAGTCTTGATCCCAAAAGCTATTTCAAGTTCGAATTTGTCATTCCCGTGCAATTCCCGTGCAATCTACATGAACACTCGAAGTCAGCAACTCCATTCTTCTACCGATCCATCATTTGAACTCAAATACAACCTAATAATGATGCAAACAAGTTTGGAAACATGAAGCTAACCATGAATTGAGCCAGGATAAAGCATCCAGGGTGATCCATATGAAGATTACATGGATCTATACCGATCCAAGCCCTTGGATCAGCATTGATCCACAGACACTGATGATGTGTCCACAAATTTTCTCGGGAGAACTACTAGGGCATGGAAAATGTGACGACCCGGAATTTTAGGTAATATCAATTTAATAATCTGTATTAATAATTAAATTGATTTGATAATTTCCTTTATAATTTTAATTTAAATTGGTAAATTTAATCTTTTAAAAGGTTAATAAATATCTAATCTGGCAATATTGATCAATATCTTTTTAACAATTTAAATTCGATAAGATTTATCTTTCAAAGCTAATAAAATTTTACTCTATTTATAATGTGTGTATATATATATATTGGTATATATATATTGTAAATAGAAAATATTTTCTTTTAAATAAAAGATGTAGTTTCAAATTGTAATATATATGTATGTATATATCATGATTAGAAGTTGTTTTAAAATTTAATATAATAATTCTCAAAACTAATGACAAAAATATTTTCTATTTAACTTGTAAATATACATATGTATATATTGTAAATAAGAAATCTTTGATTTTACTAACGGGTATGTTTTCAAATTTTATATATACTGAGATTTGACGTTTTGTTTTAAAATTCAAGTTAATAATTTTTCAAAGCTAGTTAAAATTAAATCCTATATTTTCAAAACCAATATATATATATATATATATATATATATATATATATATTAATCAAAAATAATTTAGCTTAAGTTAAAATAAGATTTAAATTTTGTTTCTTTGCTTTTAAAATTCTTTCTTTAAATAACACATGAACATGGTTTATAAATATACATATAGCTTAAGCCTTAAATATAAATTAATATAAACATGATATATTAATATGAATACTCGTGTAATTAATTTAAAGATGGTTTAAACATTTGTAATTACATAAATCAAGATTTAGACAACTGTTAATAAATGAACTCATGTAAGATACATTTGTCACTTATGTATCATTTAAATCAACAAGTGGCAACATTTTTTTTGCTTTATTTTAATTTTTAAATAAATGTTTAAAGAAGAAACTAGTTTTTTTTTGGAAACACTTTCATTCCTCAATTCAAATTCTTTTCTTTCCCAAACATTGTCTTCTCTTTCTTAACTAAAACCTGAAATTCAAATCTGCAAACAAGTTTTCCATATCAACTAAACCTACTCCAACTTCAAACCTGTGACTCAAATTGAAGATTAACAACAAGTTTCAGCATTTAAAATCAAAGATTTATGGGCATGCAAAGGGTTCAATCTCAACAGCAAAACAATCAAAGCACTTTCCAGATAAAAATTTAGAACCTGCTCTTTACCTTTTCAAATTATGAGTAAACATTTTAAAAACAGTTTTAATCATATCTGTAGTTGAATTCTTTATGCATGTGATGAATTTTGCTATGATAATGAATATATGTTTACGTGAATACTATTATGTATGCATGTTGAAGGTATGAAATGTTTGAGAATAGAAGAGCCTGTATAAGTTCATCTCTGTTTATTTACAAAAGTTGTTTTCTTAAAAAAATTCAAAAATCTTCCAATCCAAACCATATTAGATCTTGATATTTGAATGAAAGTAGCGAGTTAGGGTATGATGATAATTTTAAAAATAGTTTCTGGAATTTTTGAATTAACAAATAATTTTTAAAATAGGAAATAAAGTAAAATACTGATGCATGTTAAAAATCAACAAAATTAATTTCTGTTTTGGATCTCATGAATGAATTAGTGGTTAAAAATTATGATTTTTAACATGCATTTCAAAAAATTTATTTTGATATTCGATTTGGAATTTTGAGATGAACGTTTTCGGCAATTCATCATGAATTGCCGATGATCAACGCGACGTTCGGGGACGAATTCATGGTCGAAGCTAGCTATTGTAATGTTGATGAAGGGAAAAATACTCTTGAATTTTTCCTATGGCCAAGATGATCATATTCGTTCGAAGTAGTGTTGAATATCCTATTGTTGAAGCCGACGTTTCAGTGAGTTTTTCGATGTCATTATGTGACCGGAGGTGTTTGTGTGTTGAGGGATGGTGGCGCGATGATTTGGAAGGGTTACTGGAGTTTCCAGTTGGCGAGATCATCAGAGACGATGGGTTTTTGGGGATCGTGTTGTTTCAGATATTCGAGCAAATGGTCGATTTTTCGATTTGAGTTTGGATTTTTGTTTCTGGGTTGATGTAAAGGTTGTCGAGGCCTTGAGTGAGTGGACGACGATCGAAAATATGGTCGGAGGAGGGTGGTTGTGATGCGCACGTACATGCGTGTACGTTTGTGCACTGGGAATAATGGAGTTTGGGGAAGACGAGGGTTTACTCGGTATGGTGCTCGCGTTTTCCTGGTGTCGACTCGAAGTATTTGAGCAGTTGGAAGACTCGGGGCAGGCTCGTGTAGTTTGGTGTTCGAACTCGAGTTTTTTTTAGGTGGTACCAATCTGGTTAAGTACTGTAAAATAAATAAAGTTTACAAATTAAACTTGTTGTTTTGAAATAAATAAAATCAAGCTTTAAATTATAGAACAAGTTTTATAAAAGGAAATTAATTTATGAATTAAAAGCTTGTTCTTTTGAGGTAAATGTTAATCAAACTATTAAAAGTGTTAATTGAATATAATTTCAAATTTAAAATGTTTAAGATGATTGCTTTTGAAAGTAATTAACTTAATTAAATTTTGAATTTTAATTTAAAAGGAGTGTTTTCAATTTAAAGGATCAGATCAAAGTTTTTAAGTAAATTTTAAGTAATGTTTTAAAAACTAAGTTTTCAAATTATATAGAAATGGATAAGTATTAAGATTCGATAATTAAGCTTCCAGAGATAAATATTTGTACAATCTAAATTAAACGGTTTGAAAAGTTTCAAAGATTTTAAAGTTTAAATGAGATGATTAAATTATTTTAAAATTTCAAATTGATTTCTAAATGCTTTATTTTCAAATAAGGTTATTGTTAATTTTGTAAACCAATAAAATAGTTTGTCTTTAAGTTATTAAGATTTGATTAATCTAAATAATTAATTTATGAAAATAAATATGGTTAATTTATTATTGTTATGAACTTAAGAATACTTAATTAATATGATTTTTTAATAAGTAAAAGTTTAATTAAGATAAACGATTTTCTTAATTAATTTAGGATTTTTAAATATAAGAAGTTAACTAATTATTTAATTAATTTAAATGACTAGTTAATTGTTTGTTTAATTTTAAATAATCATTTAATTATGAATCAATTAAGAGTAATTACTTAATGAAGTAATTAATGGATATTACTAAATGTAATTAAGAAGAGAAATTACTTATGGAAGTAATTAGTGTATAATTACTTATGGAAGTAATTGAGTGAAATGATTAAGGGTTAATCGCTTGATGTTGTTAATTTAAGGATTAATTAAATTAATTAATTTGAAGTTAATTAGTAAAAGAGTGATTAATTAATTAAAGAATTAAGGATTATTTAATGATGGGATTAATTACTTGTTAAGTAATTAATTAAGAGAATAATTAACTAGAGGATAATTACTTAATGAAAGTAATTAAGGATTAATTACTTAATTAATTTAGTTAACTAATTAATGTGATTAATTAATTAATGAATGTGATTACTTTAAGATTAATTACTAAATGTAATTAATTAAAAATATAATTAAGTAGTAAAGTAATTAATTTAGAATTATTAATTGATGTAATTAATTAATTATTTCTTAGTGAAGTAATTAAATATTAATTAATTAGTATAATTAATCAGAGATTAATATAATTAATTAAGATGTTAATTAATTAAGATAAGCAATTACAAGTTGTTAATTACTGTTTATGATTAATTAAGACTAATTAATGAGATGGTTAATTACATGTTAATTATTTAATTAATTAAAGGGATATTAATTAATAAGGATCATTAGTTAATATAATTAATAAAATTAATCAAGGCTGATGAATGAGTGATTAATTAAAGTATGATTAATTGTAATTAATAAAGGATTAATGTAATTAATCATAGTTGATTAATTAAGGGAAGCAAATGAAGGATCATTCATTAATGTAATTAATGATAGTAATTAAAGGTTAATTACTGTATATGGTTAAGGATAATTAATTTATGGAATTAATTAAATAATTAAAGGCCAATTACTTGAATGTAATTAAAGGATAATTTAATCGAGGGAGATTAATTAAGGAAGATCATTTACAGATGATTAATAAATTAATTCGTAATAATTTAATGAAGCAGGATTAAGATAATCCAAGTGATTAAAGGATAGTAATTAATTTAATTAAAGGTTAATTAAATTGATTAAGAGTTAATCAAACCTGCTTATGGATGATTGATTAATATTGGATGATTGATATTGGATGTTTAAATGATGTTGGATGATTTGGGTGTGATATCTCTGATATGTGATATGCTGCTTTGAGAGATAATTGGTTGATATGAATTATCTATCATGATAATGTGATTCATCTATCTGTTTATGTTATCCTGAATATAAGTTTAAATTGTTTAAACCCTTAAACAACTTGGACATTAAAATGGCATTTGGATTTCGGTGAGATCGGGATCGGGTTTCCATATTTGGATATCCGAAAACCACATCGATCCAAATTAAACGTGAGGTCGTGAATCCAAGAGAAGAGCTTAGTGAAGACTCGAAGTGTAAGAACTATTCGTCAGTATAACTCTGGGGGTGATTCCGAGATGAGTTTGACGGAGATAGTACTTTCAGGTTCGAGATGAAGATTCAGAGTGCAAGGGCTATGGTCGTTGATTCTAAGGGTGATTCCAAAATGAGTGCAACGAGATAGTGCCTTCGGTTTCGTTCGAACCCGGAACGAACTTGTATGGATTTAATGCTTTCAGAACATCGTCAGGTGGACGATGAGCATTCTAAGTGACACAGCGGATATAACGGATGACGACGAAATGTGGATTTCGTGTCAAACTAATCGATGAACGATTAGATGAAGCAATATGAATCGATGAATTAGTGATACCAAACGCCCAAATCCGTTGATCTCAAGAGATACCGGATTCTAGCTATCTCCAACACGTTGATCGCGCACGATACCGTGTTAAAAGATCTATGATTCTTCGACGTTGATCTTGCGCACAAGATTCCGTGAATCGGCTTCAAAATCGTTGATTCGAGCGCACTCGAATAACCGAAGATGGAGAAAGGAGATAACACTCAACTTCCAACTTCAAAGAGGCACAAAGCACTCAAAATTTTATTCAAAAACAACAACCATTTACAATGACTTCACACCTCTATTTATAGAGATTTTACAACATAACAACGACTCAACATAACATGATTCACGACTTAACATGTTCGACTTAACAGCAGAAATTACAACAAACGACTTAACAATCAGTAACGACCTAAAATTGAGCGACTCAAGCACGACAGCGTCCTAGGCAACTTCGGCAGCGACATAAGCCTACTTCGCGATGTAGGAATCTGTGCATTCGCGACCTAAGCTGGAAATTGAGAGCGATTTATGGCTTCGCGACTAATCATCAGGTGATGGGGTTAGGTCGCGCGTGGGGTTAGGTCGTGGAGATGAGAATGGAGTTAGGTCGCGCGATGGGTTAGGTCGTGAGGATGGGGATGGGACTAGGTCGCGTGTGTGGTTAGGTCGTGGAGATGGGTTAGGTCGTGGAGATGGGAATGGAGTTAGGTCGCGTGAGGGGTTAGGTCGTGGAGATGGTTTAGGTCGTGAAGATGGGGTTAGGTCGCGTAGCGACATAGGATGGTCTAGGTCGCGGAGCAATAGCGATGGTTGTTCGCGAATTAAGGTACGTCTTGTTGACTCCTTCCCTCTCATGCCTTGCCGCGCTGCATCATCCTCCCCTGGTTGAAAAGAATTCGACCGCGAGTTCGCACTTTCCTTTCCTTCGACATGCTTATCCTCGTGGTATGGAATCAAGTGTTTGACGTTGAAAACGTCGGTAGTATGGATATGATCTGGTAATCTCAACTGATAAGCATTCTCATTAATCTTTTTTACGGTTTCCAAAGGACCAATCTTTCTAGCGGCTAGCTTGTTGTAAGTGCCAACTGGAAATCGATCCTTGGTCAACACTGCATACACAAACTCTCCTTCTTTGAAGTCAGCATGTCGTCGTTTAATATCTGCGGATTGGTTATATTTCTTGTTCGCCTTAAGTAATCGTTCCTGTACAACTTTGTGGCATTCTTGCAACTCATTCACCAAATCACTAGCTCGTTTAATAACCCCTTTCTGAAATGGAACTATCGATAAATCCAGTGGTCCCTTTGGAACTATTGAATAAACAATCTGAAATGGACTGAAACCAGTGCTACGATTAACTGCATGGTTGTGTGCAAACTCAGCCTGACATAACTTCGAATCCCAACTTTCAAATTATCGTTCACGAGGCATCGCAACAGATTACCTAGGGATCTGTTCACAACTTCAGTCTGTCCATCCGTCTGCGGATGATAAGCACTACTAAATTTCAACTTAGTTCTAACCATTTTCCATAGACTCATCCAAAAATGACTCAGAAAACGAGTATCTCTATCCGAAACAATAGATTCAGGCAATCCATGAAGTCGATAGATCTCTCTGAAGTATAACTGAGCGACATTAACGACATCTGCAGTCTTCTTACAAGCAATAAAATGTACCATTTTTGAAAACCGGTCAACCACCACATAGATAGAATCATTGCCACGTTGCGTTCTCGGCAATCCCAACACAAAGTCCATACTAATATCCACCCATGGTTTAGTAGGTATAGGCAACGGCATATATAATCCTGCATTTGTGGCGGTTCCCTTCGAAACTTGATAGATATGGCATCTCTGAATAAATTTTCCAACCTCTTTCCTCATAGAAGGCCAAAAATAAGATTGAGAAATCAACTGTAAAGTACGATCTCTTCCCACATGTCCTTCTTCATGCAATTCTTTCACAATCTTCATTCGCAAGCTACACTCTGGTATGCACAATCGATTCCCCTTAAATATAAACCCATCTATCATCACATATTCATCCGTCCTCCCTTTATTGACTGCATCTACCATCTTCGCAAAGTAAGGGTCTTCAGCAAACAATTCTGGAAGTACTTCAAACCCGGTCACTTCAACCTTCATTGTTGTCAACAAATGATTCCTTCTACTCAATGCGTCCGCCACACGGTTCGTAACTCCCGATTTGGCTGCAATCTTATCCTCTCCCTGCAAATGTTTCAATGCTTCATGATCAGTATACAGAACAAATTCTTTATGGAAAGAATAGTGTCTCCAATGCTTCACGGCTTGCACAACAGCATAAAATTCTACATCATAAGTATTATATCTCATCTTGGCTCCCGAAAGCTTCTCACTGAAATAAGCAATAGGACAGCCCCTCTGACTTAACACCCCTCCAATTCCAACCTTAGATGCATCAGTATGTAGTTCAAACAATAACTGAAAGTCTGGTAATACTAGAATGGGTGCTGACGTCAAAAGTTCCTTGATCCGCTCAAAAGCAAATCCTGCTTCCTTTGACCATGAAAATTGCTTCCCCTTCATGCAATCAGTAACTGGTGCCATCGCGCTACTGAAGTGTGGAATGAATCTTCGGTAGAATGATGCCAAACCATGAAAACTTCTAACTTCTGTTATTGTCCTGGGTTGTGGCCAATTTCTGATTACTTCAGCTTTATTCTGATCCACCTGTATACCTCCTTCAGATATAACATATCCCAAAAATAAAACACTATGCGTCATGAATATGCATTTCTTCGTTGCAGCATAAAATTGTTCCTGTCGCAGTATCCTTAACACTTCTCTCAGATGATGCAAGTGTTCTTCTGGGCTTCCACTGTATATCAGTATATCATCAAAATACACCACCACGAACTTCCCAATAAATGGTCTAAAGATCTGATTCATCACCCGCATAAACGTACTAGGTGCATTCGAAAGACCAAATGGCATAACCAGCCATTCACGTGTCTTGAATGATGTCTTCCATTCGTCCCATGGTCGAATTCGAATTTGATGATATCCACTTTTCAGATCAATCTTCGAAAAGATAACAGCTCCATTCAACTGGTCTAATAAATCATCCAATCTTGGCATTGGAAATCTATACCTTACGGTAATCTTGTTCAATGCCCGACTATCAGTACACATCCTCCACGTTCCATCCTTTTTCGGCACTAACAAGGCTGGAACTGCACAAGGACTGAGACTCTCCTGAACACGCTCTTGTTCAAGCATCTCCTCAACCTGTCTTCTCAACTCCTCGTGTCCCTTTGGACTCATCCTGTAATGTGGTCTATGCAGTAACACAGCTCCTGGAACAAGATCTATTTGGTGTTGTATGTCCCTCAACGGTGGTAACTCCGTTGGCAGCTCTTCAGGAAATACATCTTCAAATTCTTCCAGCACTGGCTTTACTTCTTCAGGAATTTCAACCACTTCATTACTCTCACGTCCAATCAACAAAAATACTTCAGGTTCATCTTCGACTTCTTTAACAAACTCTTTCAAAGATAGCAAAGTTTTCAGCTCTTCAATCTCCTCCAACTTGCTCTCCTTCTGTTGTTGCTTTTTAGGAATTAAAGTGATTTTAGTACCTTCAAACATGAAACTGTAGCTGTTGGTACGTCCATCATGTTGTACAGCTCTATCATACTGCCACGGTCTCCCCAACAACAGATAACATGCATCCATATCAACCACATCACACCAAATTTCATCTTTGTATTTCTTCCCAATCGAAAAAGTTACACAAGCTCTTCTACTAACCTTCACCTCCCTACCTTTCTTCAACCAAGCTAACTTGTAGGGCTTAGGATGCTTCCCAGTCTTCAATGCCAACTTCTTTACAGCTTCTGTCGAGATAATGTTATCACAACTTCCAGCATCGATAACAAATTTACAAACCTTTCCCAAAATAGTGCACGTTGACTGAAAAATATTACTCCTTAGCCAACTTGAATCATCCTCTTGCTTTGGTATCAAACACGATCTCCTCATCATCAAATAACAACCCTCATCTCCTGACAATTCTTCTTCCTCCTCAACCTGTGGTGAATTGGAACATTCTACTTCAGTTTCCTCATCCTCAACCTTAGCAACCATCACTCGTTTCTTAGGCTTTGGACATTCATTGCTCTTGTGACCAAACTCCTGACAATTATAGCACTTGAAATTGTTATTGACCTTGGTCTTAGCAACTTCATTAACAACCGGTTTATTAACAGCCTTGGAAACATTCGCATTGCTACTAGCCCCTTTCACTTGATTGTTGGAATTTGTAAACACACCACCACCTCTTCTGCCTTGCTTCTCCCAAGCTAGAGCCTTTTGATGTGCTTCAGTGACAGATCTCGGATCAAACATATTCACCATATCCTGAATCTGCATTCTGAACCCTCCAACAAATTTAGCTGTTAATTGTTCCTCTGTCTCCATGATATCATTCCTCGCAATCAATTGATAACCACATAATCATTCACCGACTTCGTTCCCTGTTTCAAATTCTGTAAGCGCTGATACATAAGAGACTGATAATTATAAGGCAAAAAAGTAGCCTTTATCAACTTCTTCATCTTCTCCCATGAGACAATCTTTTACTTTTCCATCCTTTCCCGTGTTAGTTTAGTTTGTTGCCACCATGCCATAGCTCTTCCTCTCAAACGAGTAGCAACCAACTTAACTCTACGATGCTCAGGAACTTCCTTGAAGTCAAATATTTCTTCAACATTAGAAAACCAATCAGAAAATTCTTCCGCTATCATACCACCCTTGAATTCTGCAATTTCCATCTTCATCCCCGACTCCCATCGACGATCATCTTATATATCCCGATATGGATTTCGCACTTGGTCTCGATCTCGATAATGAACATTACATCTATCACCATCCTTATTATAATCAAATGTGCTTCGATATCGATCTCGACCATCAACATCTCTACGATCACGCACGTCCCTTCGACCATGTCTTTCATCATCATGATATGGTTCATTCTCAAACTCACGTGGAGTCTTTCTCTCTTCATTTCTATACCCATGGTGATCTCGCATCGTTGAAACTGATGATTCTCTTCTATCTCGATACGACTATGGGGATGCCCTCCTCGCTTCCGTAACCGACGGCAAAACCCTGTTTCCTCCATGGTTTGAGACTGGTGACCTTCTCCTACAACTTTGATTCATGTCAATCATCAACTTCTCTAACTTCTCAACACTTTCATTAAACTTTTCGTTGATACGTTGCTCCATTGCCTCAGCTTCTTCTCTTCGATACACATCTCTAATATTTCGAAATCGGTTAGCATGTCTCGGAGGCATGATCTCTCTAACAAGCTCGGTTCCTTCTCTACTTAGCTCAAACAAAAGTGATGCACAACTCCAATACTTCTTCTCTGTTCCGAACAGGCTCGGCTTAGCTATGATTGGCTAAGTTCAAGCTCTGATATTAAACTGACGCAGCGGATATAACGGATGACGACGAAATGTGGATTTCATGTCAAACTAATCGATGAACGATTAGATGAAGCAATATGAATCGATGATTTAGTGATACCAAACGCCCAAATCCGTTGATCTCAAGAGATACCGGATTCTAGCTATCTCCAACACGTTGATCGCGCACGATACCGTGTTAAAAGATCTACATTCTTCGACGTTGATCTTGCGCACAAGATTCCATGAATTGGCTTCAAAATCGTTGATTCGAGCGCACTCGAATAACCGAAGATGAAGAAAGGATATAACACTCAACTTCCAATTTCAAAGAGGCACAAAGCACTCAAAATTTTATTCAAAAACAACAACCATTTACAACGACTTCACACCTCTATTTATAGAGATTTTACAACATAACAACGACTCAACATAACATGATTCACGACTTAACATGTTCGACTTAACAGCAGAAATTACAACAAACGACTTAACAATCAGTAACGACCTAAACTTGAGCGACTCAAGCACGGCAGCATCCTAGGCAACTTCGGAAGCGACATAAGCCCACTTCGCGATGCAGGAATCTGTGCATTCGTGACCTAAGCTGGAAATTGAGAGCGATTTATGGCTTCGTGACTAATCATCAGGTGATGGGGTTAGGTCGCATGTGGGGTTAGGTCGTGGAGATGGGAATGGAGTTAGGTCGCGCGATGGGTTAGGTCGTGAAGATGGGGATGAGGTTAGGTCGCGTGTGGGGTTAGGTCGTGGAGATGGGTTAGGTCGTGGAGATGGGAATGGAGTTAGATCGCGTGAGGGGTTAGGTCGTGGAGATGGTTTAGGTCGTGAAGATGGGGTTAGGTCGCGTAGTGACATAGGATGGTCTAGGTCGCGGAGCAATGACGATGGTCGTTCGTGAATTAAGGTACGTCTTGTTGACTCCTTCCCTCTCATGCCTTGCCGCGCTGCATCACTAAGATAGATGTGTTCTATAAAGGTAATCGCAACCTCAAGCCTCATCAACCGGGAATGGCTAAAACAGGGGAGGTGCAACAAGGTTAAGTGGGTCATGCCCAAGTAGGACGAGATTTACCCCTGTCTAGAGGTCCCTTTCTATTTCGGCTTAGTGTGTGGTTAGTCGCGCCAACCACGGGGTGGTCTTTTTCGGGACTGTCCAGTAAGGGATGGTCCCAGCCTTGTGTTGCAGGGAAGTTAGGGTGGCTCCTCGGTACGGTGATCTAGGCCACGTACTGTGACGGGCGGTACCCCAGTAGCCCTGCCATTGATGAAAACCCATTCTTCCTACGAGACCCTACGGTTTTGATTGTATTACCCACTTTTGTGGCTAGTAGCTGGAATTTAATATATGTAACAATTTCAGCTATTTTCTATTTATTTGAAAACCCTAGACACTATTATAATATCACTAAATTTCCTATCAAATGTTTTGGTTAGCGTAAGGTAAAAACTTTTCCATGTTTATGTGTGGGAAGTCTTACGTGATACTTTTGTTTTCAAAGAATTTTCTAAAGTTAAGAAATTTTAACCCGTTTACTCACACCAGACCCCTGTCTGACCCGAGTGTTTATTTTTTGTTTTATTAAACTCTTGGGTACTCATATTATGTATGAGTAGTCAAGGGATTCAGGTTAGCTTTGACGAATTCTGGAGGAGATTTGGAGTAGGAGGCTTCAGCGTGTAGATATATAATGATTCCGCTGTGTCTATGTTGTGTCTGTATCTTGTGATATCTTGAGTTGTATAGTTAGACAGATGTTTATAACTGTCTAATATGAATGTATAAGTTGTGTACTCTGATGTATATGACACTATGTAATATTTTATGTGATATATTATATTTCATTCAATCCGCTGTGAGTATCTGATGTTGTTGAGTTTCTTCTTCCTTATCTTTTCTTCTTCTATCCCTTTCTTTCTTAAATTATGATGCATTTTTCTAGAGATAAAAAGACGGGTCATGACAGTTGGTATCAGAGTGTTAGGTTGAGCGAATACCTAGGCTCTAGAGTGGTGTCTTTCTTGAGAGAGCGTACTTGTAATTTTTATATATAACTATATATATTTATATATCTACCTGATTTGTTGGGACCTGTTCGGGTTTTCCAACATAAGTTTTAGAGGTAGATGGAGCAGTGGTGTGTGTGTAACACGACTACCACTGATGGAAGAGGTCCATATGATGAGATTGGAAGTGTATTTGTCGAGATTATAAACCTAATACCGTCTCAAGTGAGCTTTGTAGCTTGGAGTAAGGATTTCCCTGATCTCCGAAGGAAATGTTTTAAAGACTCTGAGTCCATCTTTGAAGTATAAGTTTGGTTGCGCTCGGATGAGCGGATTTTCTAGGATTTGGATTGTCGGAAGTGCAGAAGCAAGTGATGGTACCTTGATAGCTGCATGGTGAGATGCAGTATCCATGGGTATTTCCGAAGATGTTTTCTCTTGAAGCAGTTTTAGAAGTGGTTGAGGATCAGTTTTTACCTGCCGCAGGGAAGATTTGTCTGTGTAGAAGTTATCTGGATCTTTAGCAAGGAGGTTGGCTGTTTTGAATATGAGACTAAGGTCTATAAGTTGCTTTGCTTCGGCATGGTCTCATTATCATCCCTTAAGGAGAGCGAGATGTTGATGCTTGGTTTGGAGCCCGAGTTTCTTTTGGGATGTCTGCCCATCTCGAGGAGTCATGTATGCAGTTAGTTGATGGCTTTTAGAGTTCGAGGAGCCTTTGGATTAGAAGTCTTTGGTTAGCTGTGGTAGCAGTTTCAACTCGGAGGTGTTTGTGTGCCGACAAGAAGGTCTTTGGCTTTGCAGTATCATCGAGGTAGAGTTTGGAAGCAACAGTGTGGCCCGTTTCTTCGGTGGTTCAGGAATCTTAATGGTTCTTCTATCAGCAGTCCGGGCAGATGGTGAAGGTTTTCTTGAAGGGTTAACCTTTTTTGGAGAAGCTTAAGGCTGTTCTAACTGGAAAAGAGAGAACAGTTTCTTTGGGATCCGAACTAGGTAGGGTCGTAAAAGTGACTTGCGATTAATTTGGGAATTTTTCTTGGGCAATCTTTTGTTTGAGACTGAGGGTTTTTTATGTGGAAGTAGGAACTACTGAAGTAATCTGAAGTTTGTCTGCATCTGGAATTGAGTTCCATATTGATTTGGTTCCAAAAGCTATACTGGCGGTTAGCCTGGTAGTAGGATAGTTTTTGT
This sequence comes from Allium cepa, assembly GCA_030765085.1. Taxonomy (NCBI): domain Eukaryota; kingdom Viridiplantae; phylum Streptophyta; class Magnoliopsida; order Asparagales; family Amaryllidaceae; genus Allium; species Allium cepa. The sequence goes on along the minus strand of CM060938.1, from coordinate 393,115,900 downwards.
AGAAGGAAGAGTTGGTGTAGCAGCTCGGTAATTTTTGGAATTTGGGTTGGTTAGACCTAGTTTTTGAGTTGGATTTTGCTATAAGGTTGCATGACCGAGGCAGATGGGTCATTAAGATTTTATGAATTTGATGAACAAAGTTTCCTGGATATATTGGATAAGTTTGTACTCGTTTTCATTAATTGTATTCTCGTCTATTTCAGAATCAGAGTTGTGCAGCGGAAGCGAGGTAGCAGCTGTACGACAAAGGAAGCAAGTTCAGTTTGCTATTTCTTGAGAAGTAGAGCTTGTGTTCTGGATTTCAACAGATCTTGGAAGACCATTTTGATGAATAGGATCCCGAAACTGGTTTGCTTTGGTCTAGTTGTTTCTGAAAGCATCATCATAGGTTGAGCTGATCAGGATGAAGGTAGGTAGTCCAGGATTGTCTAAAGATTGTGTGGATAAGATGGATAAATCTGGAATTCGAAGTTGGAGATTTCGTTGTTGTTAAGGTTTCTCTGGTTAAGAGAGTAGTAATTGGATAAGATTGGAAAGCTAGTTCTGAGGTATTTAGGATTTCTTATCTGTGTTTTTGATAGAATAAGTTCTTTTGTCCAAAAGATTGAATTGCCAGTTTGGATAGCTGGAATTCATTATATTTCACGTATCTCTGAGGGAGTACGTGTATGATTCATCGTTGGTTGTAGAATCTGCATTTCAGTTGGATTTTGGAAATTGAGCTAGACTTGAGTATGGTCTGATATTTTGTTCAGATTGGTGGATCTAGAAAAGAGAGGAGCTCTGGATTATAGTGGTGTAGTTAATTGAGCTTCTGTAGAGCGAGTCTCCCAGTGATTTATACTTGGGAAACTCTAGATAGTATTAGAAGATCTATCCTGATCTATAATTAGTTAGGTTTGTTTGCTTGATTGACTGCTATGGCTATTAGTAACTGGATTATAAGTATGCTTTGCTGTTTGAGATTAAAATCTTTGTTGGGTTATTAAATTATCTTTGCTTTTAAATTTCGGGGACGAAATTCTTTTAAGAGGGGGCAGGGGAATGTGACGACCCGGAATTTTAGGCAATATCAATTTAATAATCTGTATTAATAATTAATTTGATTTGATAATTTTCCTTTATATTTTTAATTTAAATTGGTAAATTTAATCTTTTAAAAGGTTAATAAATATCTAATCTAGCAATATTGATCATTATCTTTCTAACAATTTAAATTTGATAAGATTTATCTTTCAAAGCTAATAAAATTTTACTCTATTTATAATGTGTGTATATATATATATATATTGGTATATATATGTTGGTATATATATATTGTAAATAGAAATTCTTTTCTTTTAAATAAAAGATGTAGTTTCAAATTGTAATATATATGTATGTATATATCATGATTTGAAGTTGTTTTAAAATTTAATATAATAATTCTCAAAACTAATGTCAAAAATATTTTCTATTTAAAATGTAAATATACATATGTATATATTGTAAATAGGAAATCTTTGATTTTAATAAAGGGTATGTTTTCAAATTTTATATATATTGAGATTTGAAGTTTTGTTTTAAAATTCAAGTTAATAATTTTTCAAAGCTAGTTAAAATTAAATCCTATATTTTCAAAACCAATATATATATATTAATCAAAAATATTTTAGCTTGAGTTAAAATAAGATTTAAATTTTGTTTCTTTGCTTTTAAAATTCTTTATTTAAATAACACATGAACATGGTTTATAAATATACATATAAGCTTAAGCCTTAAATATAAATTAATATAAACATGATATATTAATATGAATACTTATGTAATTAATTTAAAGATGGTTTAAACATTTGTAATTACATAAGTCAAGATTTAGACAATTGTTAATAAATGAACTCATGTAAGATACATTTGCCACTTATGTATCATTTAAATCAATAAGTGGCAACATTTTTTTTGCTTTATTTTAATTTTTAAATAAATGTTTAAAGAAGAAACTAGTTTTTTTTTACAAACACTTTCATTCCTCAGTTCAAATTCTTTCCTTTCCTAAACATTGTCTTCTCTTTCTTAACTAAAACCTCAAATTCAAATCTACAAACAAGTTTTCCATATCAACTAAACCTACTGCAACTTCGAACCTGTAACTCAAATGGAAGATCAACAGCAAGTTTTAGCATTTAAAATCAAAGATTTATGGGCATGCAAAGGATTCAATCTCAACAGCAAAACAATCAAAGCACTTTCCAGATAAAAATTTAGAACCTGCTCTCTGCCTTTTCAAATTGTGAGTAAACATTTTAAAAACAGTTTTAATCATATCTGTAGTTGAATTCTTTATGCATGTGATGAATTTTGCTATGATAATGAATATATGTTTACATGAATACTGTTATTTATGCATGTTGAAGGTATGAAATGTCTAAGAATAGAAGAGCCTGTATAAGTTCATCTCTGTTCATTTACAAAAGTTGTTTTCTTAAGAAAAATTCAAAAATCTTCCAATCCAAACCATATTAGATCTTGATATTTGAATGAAAGTAGTGAGTTAGGGTATGATGATAATTTTAAAAATAGTTTCTGGAATTTTTGAATTAACAAATAATTTTTAAAATAGGAAATACAGTAAAATATTGATGCATGTTAAAAATCAACAAAATTAATTTCTGTTTTGGATCTCATGAATGAATTAGTGGTTAAAAATTATGATTTTTAACATGCATTTCAAAAAATTTAATTTGATATTCGATTTGGAATTTTGAGATGAACGTTTTCGGCAATTTGATGAATTGCCGATGATTAACGCGACGTTTGGGGCCGAATTCATGGTTGAAACTAGCTATTGTAATGTTGATGAAGGGAAAAATACTCTTGAATTTTTCCTATGGCCGAGATGATCATATTCGTTCGAAGTAGGGTTTAATATCCTGTTGTTGAAGCTGACGTTTCAGTGGGTTTTTTGACGTCATTATGTGACCGGAGGTGTTCGCGTGTTGAGGGATGGTGGCGCAATGATGCCTCCGTGATTTGGAAGGGTTACTGGAGTTTCCAGTTGGTGAGATCATCAAAGGCGATGGGTTTTTGGGGATCGTGTTGTTTCAGATATTCGAGCAAAGGGTCGATTTTTCGATTTGAGTTTGGATTTTTGTTTCTGGGTTGGTGTAAAGGTTGTCGAGGCCTTGAGTGAGTGGACGACGATCGGAAAGATGGTCGAAGGAGGGTGTTATGACGTACACGTACACACGTGTACGTTTGTGCACTAAGAATAATGGAGTTTGGGGAAGACGAGGGTTGACTCGGTGTGGTGCTCACGTTTTCCTGGTGTCGACTCGAAGTATTTGAGCAGTTGGAAGACTCGGGGCAGGCTCGTGTAGTTTGGTGTTCGAACTCGAGTTTTTTTAGGTGATACTAATCTGGTTAAGTACTGTAAAAAGATATAAAGTTTACAAATTAAACTTGTTGTTTTGAAATAAATAAAATCAATCTTTAAATTATAAAACAAGTTTTATAAAAGGAAATTAACGAACTAAAAGCTTGTTCTTTTGAGGTAAATGTTCATCAAACTATTAAAAGTGTTAATTGAATATAATTTCAAATTTAAAATGTTTAAGATGATTTCTTTTGAAAGTAATTAACTTAATTAAATTTTGAATTTTAATTTAAAAGGAGTGTTTTCAATTTAAAGGATTAGATCAAAGTTTTTAAGTAAACTTTAAGTAATGTTTTAAAAACTAAGTTTTCAAATTATATTGAAATGTATAAGTATTAAGATTCGATAACTAAGCTTCCAGAGATAAATATTTGTACAATCTATATTAAACAGTTTGAAAAGTTTCAAAGATTTTAAAGTTTAAATTAGATGATTAAATTATTTTAAAATTTCAAAGAAAATAGCTCGATTTCGAGTTCGATGTTGTTGAGGCGATCTGGGTGGTCGGGTGAGTATGGGTGCTCATCAACGATGTGCTGGTGGTTGGAACGATGATCAGAACATGGGTGTTCAGGCGTACACATGCACGCATACAAGTTCGTGAGTGGGATGATGTTGGGTTTGGAGAAGAAGGGGAAGTCTTGAAGTCGATCTCGGGAAAAATAAGTGCCGGCTCAGGTTTAAGTTAGAGTGTTTGCACGAGTAAAAAGGGTTTTAAGTTTTAAAAATAAAAACTTAGTAAAGAATAAAATAAAATAAAGAAAGAAGCAACTAGGGGCAAGGCTCGGGTGAATCGGGAATTTGCTCAGGTCAATACTCGAGTTATCTCGAGTGCAGGTAATAACAGGTTTTCAAATTTTCAAATAAATCAAGTTTTTAAATTTTGAATCAACCAAGTTTAAATTATCTTTTTAAATAAATTTGTTGAAAATAATGGATGTTCATTTAAATGTTTGATAGATGAGAGTTGTATAATTTGTTTTAACTTAGATTAATTTAATTCTTAAGTTTATAAATTAAATGATCATTAAGCAATTGATTAAGAAAATGAAATGATTATTGATTATTGAATAACTTAAAAGGGTTTTAAGTTAAATTCTTACGTTAATTAATTTTTCAAGGTTTATTAAATAAGGATTTAAATGATAATTAAGAAATAAATTAAGATAATGATTTATCTTTGATTAATTTAAGGTCTTGATTAATTTAAAGGATTTTTCATTAATTAATTATGCGGTCATTAATTAATGTACTTAATCAAAAGATAATTCATTAATTAAGGTTGATTAATTAATTAATATGATCAATTAAAGGTTAATTACTTGATGGCATTAATTAAGATGATGTGATTAATTAAAGGTTGATTAATTAATATTATTAATTAATGGATAATTACCTAATAAAATTAGTTAAGGATAATTAATGATTTAAAGGTTGATTAATCAAGTGATTAAAGAATAATTAATTAAAGGATAATTAATGTGATTAATTAATTGAGGTAATTAATTAATTGAGGTAATTAATTTGAGAATAATTTATTAATTAAAGGTTAATTAATGAAGGAAAGTGATTAATGGATGATTTATTAATTAAGGGTTAATTAATGAATATAATTGATTAAGGATAATTAATTAAAGAATGATTAAACAATTAAAGGTTAATTATTTAACGAAAAAAGGTTGATTGATTTATTAATTGAGATTGATTAATTAATAATTATAGGTTGATTAATTTATTATTAAAGATTAATTAGTAAATGATTAAAGGATAATTAATTAAAATGGTTTATAATTAATTAATATTAATTAACCAGGATTAGTAATAAATAATTAATCTGGTTTAAATTAATCAAATGATTAATTGATCTTACTTATGGATGTTTGGATTGTATTGAATGCTTTGAATTGTTTGATATCCTTGATGTGTGATATTCTGTGATATGAATTATGTGAATTGAGCTGTGAACTGTGTTTTATTTATCTGTGATGAATTTATATGTTTATTTTGAATCTGTGAATGAAGATGAGCGTTATAGGAATTATACCGCTTATCGATATTGTTGTGCTTGAATTGATGATGATTGATGATATTGTATTGTTGTGAGTAAAACCCCTGGAATACACCACACACACACAAATATGGATTTTCATGGGGAATTGGTTAAGTCACAGATATTTTGAATTTAATATTATTTTACTCAAATGGTGAAATGATTTTAAAGATTGAATTTTGAATCCAAATGATTTTGGAAATGGAATTGGGTTGAATATGAAAAGCTTTTGAAAAGAAGTTTTGAAATTTAATATGTCTTGTTTAAATTTTTGAAATTATTTTGGAAATATGGTTTTAAAGGGTTATATTAGTTATACCATATATATATATGAATTTTAAACCATTTTTAAAGTATATTAAGTAAATTATTTTGAAGATTTGAATTTAAGTCAAATAGAGCTTGCCGGATACAGCAGTTTGCCGATTTTCCAATGTATACTTTGAAAGGCTATAAGTTGAGTAAAGTGAATCGGATTTTCCCGAAATGTAAAGAATTTTTTTCAAATGATAATGGCTTTCATATAACGAAAGAATTTCCAGTCTTTGTTGAAAGGATTTCAAGCTGTGTGATTTGAATTGTAAATAGTTTTGAAAGCTATGAATAAATCTTTGTTAAAGATTTGTGAACATTGTTTTCAAAGTGAAGGGGATCTTAAAAGTGAATTTTTTGTTTAAAAGATTAAAAGTGGAAATTTGTTTAAACCATTCAAAAAGAAAGGTTTTGGGCTTTAAGTTGTGACTTAACTAAGATCCCACTATATCCATATGCTTTTTAAAAAGAAGGATTCATTATTCAGTTTAGCCAGGAAAGGACTTTATGTCATAAAAGCCATTTCGAATTAATGATACGACGAAATTGACAGCAACTGACGATGGTGGTGAAGACCGGGTATTTTCGAAAGCGAAAGGATTACCTGTCGAATGTCTCTACATCTAATGGCCCCGGTATAGAGATTTGATCATCCTTTGTGATGGGGAGTACGTCTGTGCTTAGGGATTATCCGAATTTGCAAGGTCTTCTTTTGAAGTGCCTTCGGTACCGTTCGAACCCGGAACGGACTTGTATGGATGTAAGTTTTATGTTACACTTTGAGATGTAAAGCTGGTTTCTATCAAATACATTTCTGTTAGGTAACTGAGAATTTATTCTCTTAGCTTAACACCCTTCTCTGAGACGTACGAGCTCAGAGGTTATGTAGTTGATATTTACCAGTGATATATTCCCAATTTGGCAATGTGGCATGCTAAGTGTTGCTGATCATTTGTTGACCAAAGGATGGATTTAGTGAAAAGCATAGCTTTGTGGATGAGACCGCGTCGAACCTCACAACCCGAAAATGGTCAAAATAGGAAGAATGCAGCAAGGTTATAAGGGTCGTGCCCTTTAGGGTATGTCCATTTCCTTCTGGAAAAAGGTGGTATCATGGTATGGAGCCCAGATATTTAACCTATGTGGTTGTTGGAAATTTGTTGGTGTTGAGGATCCTCGGATAAAGGTCGGTAACGACCGGGGGATGGCATACTCGTGTCATTAGTTACCTAGTTACAGAGGTAACCCGGCCTTGTGTTGGCAGAGAGCCGGTTAGGTTCTCGGGGCATCCCTCCAGAGGCGTACCTATGTGGTGGGGAAGTTCCTTAGCCTGACCATTTGTTGGAAATCCAATCATCCAATACGCGCCTTGTATGGTTTTAGTTGTAGAACCTACCATCTAACATGGTAGCTATAGTAGGCATACTATAATGGTACGTAAGCTTGCTAAGATTAATATTATACTTGCAAATGTTTTCTGCACTATGTACTAGTAATAATATCAAAAGGATTTTCGCGTATCAAGCATGTTTGACTATCATAAGGAGAAATATCCTCCAATTGTGCGCTTGCATTGTGTGTGTGGCGGGAGGCCTTATGGTAGTTTCATTTTTCAAAAAGCATTGTGGATTTCTTTTATTCCCATTTTGTTTTCTTTTGTTCAAAATAAACTAATTTTATTCATTGTTCCCTTTCTAAACTCTGAGTGCCCACAATTTTCCACACGGGCAGCCTAGAGTCATATTTTCAGATAGTCAGCTAGTAGGTGTAGCATTTGGCAATTTTCTTCAGTTTTTGGTATTTAAAGCCTTTGGATTTGGCGATCGCATTCGTTTTACTTCAACATTCCGCACTGACCTTGATTAATAAAACTTGATGGTGGTTCGAGCTTCTGGTTTGGAGTCTTTGGATCTTTGGCATTGAAAACATTATCTTTCCGCTGCTATCACTGGTATTTGCTGCTGTGTTTTTCCACTGTTGTGTATCTCTAATATATGTTGATCATTTCATTTGTATCATTGTTGTATCAAATGTTGTGTATCAAAAAATATTCATTCTATTTCCGCTGTGTTGTTACCTAATGTTGTTATAAGCTCGGGCGAATCGATTTTCAACATTTGAATCTGCGGCATTCGAGTACGGTTGAAGTATGGATGTTGATTTTCGAGCGCTGAAATCCGGGTCGTCATATTTGATATCAGAGCTGAAGGTTGAGTAAAAACTTTACCTCAGGAGTATAACACATTAGGTGACTCATTAGAGTTAGGGTTATAAATACCCTAGAATGAGTATCCCTAAGATATCTGTCTGTATGCCTCAATAAATTCTCTTGCTATTCACCGATAGTGAGCATGAGTGCAAGAAGAGAATGAGATAGGGGACATGGGAGTACCACTACAAATGGTCGATATCTTGTAACAACAAGGAACAACTTTTTCTATCAATCTCTTTGATCTTCATCCAATTTCAATTCTTTGATGGTTTACTGGCAGCTCTAGGAAGAAGCTTTGGTGTGGTGGTGGCCCTGCGAATCGTTGTAGATAATTCCTATTTCATATTCTAATCATCAGTTTCTTATGAGTCTTTCCGTTTTAACTTTAATAAATTGAAATTTTATTTGAAATAAATTAGTTAACAAAATATGAAGCCAAATTACTAAAACAATTTTTGAAATTTTGTTGTGATTTCTTGTGAGAATCCAAGTCCAAAGAGGGATAAGCTAGTGTATACTTTGGGGTATTCCGACCTGAGTTAGGAATCCATACCTAGTGTTGGAGAATTGCGAAAGATTGTATCCATTTGTCTGTTCTTTGGGATACAGATATATTCTATGAAAGGTTATTTATCCCTCTTGACTAACCAATGCCTCTGCATATTTCGTAGATCTGGTGACCCGAGTATCTTATGAATTGTTGAACAAGTTGTTCTCATATCCATTGATGATATTCTGATTTGGTAAGCCAAATATAGAATAAATATTCAGCTTGATCTGGAAAACTATTTCTCTGTATGTTCGTCTGTTCTTTTTTTGTCTCCCTGTCTAGCAAATTTCGGGGACGAAATTTTCTTAAGGGGGAATCTATAACGATTTCGGTTTTAAGCCAAATTTAAATTGGTAATTAATATAAATTTTAGATTTAAATTGTGAATTAATTTATATTTTTCCAAAATAAATAAAAATAAATATTCATTTATATATATAGATTGGAAATAAATTGTAAATTAAATTTTGAATTTGAAATTCAAAGAAATAAATATATTATAAATAAATTGGATTTAATGACTCTATATTTTAAAATTAATAAAAATTTGCTTTCTAATATTATAATGCATATATAGGTGTATATATATATTGATTGGGAAAGTTATATTTTAAATTTAATATAATGATAATTTTCAAAAGCTATTTAGAAGTTAAATTCTATATTTTAAAAACTTATATATATATATTATGTATACATGTGTTTATTTATGTATAATTAGTTCTAAAAATAATTTTTTTAAGAGTATATAAATATTTATAAAACGAAAAGTAGTTATTAAAATTGAAAATAGAATATAAATATATATAACTAAATATAAACTAATATATATTATATAAAATTCTTATTAATATATGTAATTTACAAATGTAAACACTTTATAATGTAAAATGGCATGTGTATTATTAATAATTTATAGATTAGCAAGTGTTGTTATTTTAAAGCATACATTAACACGTGTTAACTATGTAATAGGGAAATTAAACAAGTATCCTATTTCTAATTTTCTTTTCATTTTAAAAGTTTAATAAATTAAAGAGAACATAAGCTATATATACACACACATCCATCTCCCTCTCTTCTCATTTTGTTTCATGCATTCAAAGCAAAAGAAATTCAAAAGTAAAACCAAGCAATCAAAACCTTAATCAAAACCTGAAAATAAAATCAAACAGAGAAAAGAAAAAGGAAAATCAAAATAAAGATCTCAAACCTGAAACAAATTCAAGAACCCGGAAGCTATCAACCTATTTTATGTCTTCAACAAACCTGAAAGCTTAATGCAAAATCCAAATCAAATTCAAGCCTGAAGTTGTGATCAGATCATTTCCGAATCAACCCAAGTTCCAGTTTCCAGTATAGATCAGATCAATCAAAATTTCCAGATCACAGAAACATCTTCAGATTTCAAAGAACTTCTTTGTTCTCTATTCCAGTGAGCAAATATACTTAAACCTATTTAAAACTGATGCTTGTGATTTATACTTGAAGTGATGAAATACGATTGCGTGAATATTCTTTAAACTGGAATATAGTTTGAATGTGGGAATGCATGCTTGTATATGTATATAGATATGTCTCTGTTTAGTAAAAGGTTAACAAAATTCAAGAAAAAATTCATATCTCAAAATCAAGAAAGATTTAGGCAATGATATTTAAAAGAAAAGTATTTGTATTTACCTGATTTAAATTTTAAAAATGGCTTCAAGTGTTTATGCTAAGTATTTCTAAAATAATAAATAATAGTATAAAGTCAAAATGGGTTAGAATTCGATATTCGTAGTTGCGTGTTTTGATTATACGATCTGATTCGTGTTGTAAAATTATGAATTTAGATGAGGAAATCATGATTTTTAAGAATGAGATTGTCGAGATATTTTGAGTTGAATGGGAATCAGTTTTTGGGCAAATTCCCGTGATTGTCGAATTGTGATGGGTTGGGATCGATGTCATAGGAGGTATGAAGGGAGGAGATCACCGAAAAAATAGTAACTGGGTTTATTAAAGGTCGAGGCGACGGTACGACGAGGGTTTAGGGTTTTAAACCCAGTTTTTCTCGACAAGGTTTAAGAGGGAAGTTCGTCGTTGATGAGGTGCCGGAGTTGATCGCACTTGGGGGAAAGGAAAGAGGGAAGTTTGGCGCAACTATGGGTGTGATGGCGAGATCTCAGATGATCTGGATCAGTGGCACAGGGAGGTTTTCTGGTGATGGGTTGGTTCCAGGTTTGATGCAAATAGGTTGATTTCGAGTTCGATGTTGTTGATGCGATCTGGGTGGTCGGGTGAGTGAGGGTGGTCGTCAACGATGTGCTGGTGATCGGAACGATGGCCATAACATTGGTGTTCAGGCATACACATGCATGCATACAAGTTCGTGTTTGGGATGATGTTGGGTTTGGAGAAGAAGGGGAAGTCTCGAAGTCGATCTCGGGAAAAATAAGTGATGGCTTAGGTTTTAGTTCAAGTGTTTGCACGAGTAAAAAGGGTTTTAAAATTTTAAATAAAAACTAAGTAAAAGAAAGAAAGAAGCAACTCGGGGCAAGGCTTGGGTGAATCGGGAATTTTCTCAGGTCAATACTCGAGTACAGGTAATAACCGGTTTTCAAATTTTCAAATAAATCAAGTTTTTAAATTTTAAATCAACTAAGTTTAAATTATTTTCTTAAATAAATTTGTTGAAAATAATGGATGTTCATTTAAATGTTTGATAGATGAGAGTTGTATAATTTGTTTTAACTTAGATTAATTTAATTGTTAAGTTTGTAAATTAAATGATCATTAACCAATTGATTAAGAAAATGAAATGATTATTGATTATTGCATAACTTGAAAGGGTTTTAAGTTAAATTCTTATGTTAATTAATTTTTCAAGGTTTATTAAATAAAGATTTAAATGATAATTAAGAAATAAATTAAGATAATGATTTATCTTTGATTAATTTAAGGTCTTGATTAATTTAAAGGATTTTTCATTAATTAATTATGGGGTAATTAATTAATGTACTTAATCAAAAGATAATTCATTAATTAAGGTTGATTAACTAATTAATATGAGCAATTAAAGGTTAATTACTTAATGGCATTAATTAACATGATGTGATTAATTAAAGGTTGATTAATTAATATTATTAATTAAAGGATAATTACCTAATAAAATTAATTAAGGATAATTAATGATTTAAAGGTTGATTAATCAAGTGATTAAAGAATAATTAATTAAAGGATAATTAATGTGATTAATTAATTGAGGTAATTAGTTTGATAATAATTAATTAATTAAAGGTTAATTAATTAATGAAAGTGATTAAGGGATGATTTATTAATTAAGGGTTAATTAATTAATGTAATTAATTAAGGATAATTAAATAAAGAATAATTAAACAATTAAAGGTTAATTATTTAATGATGAAAGGTTGATTGATTAATTAATTGAGATTGATTAATTAATAATTAAAGGTTGATTAATTTATTATTAAAGATTAATTAGTAAATGATTAAAGGATAATCAATTAAAATGGTTTGTAATTATTAATGTTAATTAACCAGGATTAGTAATAAATAATTAATCTGGTTTAAATTAATCAGATGATTAATTGATCTTACTTATGGATGTTTGGATTGTATTGAATGCTTTGAATTGTTTGCTATCCCTGATGTGTGATGCTCTGTGAGGAATTGAGCTGTGAACCGTGACTTATTTATCTGTGATGAATTAACATATTCATCTGTGAATCTGTGAATGAAGATAAGTGTTATAGGAATTATACCGCTTAACGATATTGTTATGCTTGTATTGATGATGATTGATGATATTGTATTATTGTGTGTAAAACACTGAACTACACCACACACACTCAAATATGGATTTTCACTGGAAATTGTTTAAGTCGTTGATATTTTGAATTTAATAATATTTTATTCAAATGGTGAAATGATTTTAAAGATTGAATTTTGAATCCAAATGATTTTGGAAATGGAATTGGGTTGAATATGAAAAGCTTTTGAAAAGAAGTTTTGAAATTGAAATTTAATATGTCTTGTTTAAAGTTTTGAAATTATTTTGGAAATATGGTTTAAAAGGGTTATATTAGTTATAAAAAATATATATATGAATTTTAAACCATTTTTTAAGTATATTAAATAAATTATTTTGGAGATGTGAATTTAATTCAAATAGAGCTTGCCGGATACGGCAGTTTGCTGATTTTCCAGTGATACTTTGAAAGGCTATAACTTGAGTAAAGTGAATCAGATTTTCTCGAAATGTAAAGTATTTGTTTTCAAATGATAATGACTTTCATATAATGAAAGAATTTCCAGTCTTTGTTGAAAGGATTTCAAGCTGTATGATTTGAATTGTAAATAGTTTTGAAAGCTATAAATAAATCTTTGTTAAAGATTTGTGAACTTTGTTTTCAAAGTGAAGGGGATCTTAAAAGTGAATCTTTTTGTTTAAAAGGTTAAAAGTGGAAATTTGTTTAAAACATTCAAAAAGAATGGTTTTGGGCTTTAAGTTATGGCTTAACTAAGATCCCACTATATCCATATTCTTTTTAAAAATAAGCGCTCATTATCCGGTTTAGCCGGGAGAGGACTTTATGTCAAAAAACCCATTCCAAATTAATGATACGATGAAATGGATAGCAATTGAAGACGGTGGTGAAGACCGGGTGTTTTCGAAAGCGAAAGGATTACATGTCGAATGTCTTTGCACCGAATGGCCCCGGTATAGAGATTTGATCATCCTTTGTGATGGGGAGTCCAGACGTGATTAGAGATTATCCGGATTTGCAAGGGCTTCTTTTGAAGTTCGTTCGGTTCCGTTCGAACCCGAAACAGACTTGTATAGATGTATGTCCGACGTTACGCTTTGAGATGTAAAGCTAGTTTCTATCAAATACATTTCTGTTTAGTGGTGGAGAATTTATTCTCTTAGCTTAACATCCTTCTCTGGGACGTATGAGCTCCGAGGTTATGTAGTTGATATTTACTAATGATATATTCCCAATTTGGTAATGTGGAATGCTAAGTGCTGCTGATAATTTGATGACCAAAGCATGGCTTTTGTAAAAAGCGTAGCTTTGTGGACGAGACCTCGTCGAACCTCAGAACCCGAAAATAGTCGAAACAGGAAGAATGCAGCAAGGTTATGAGGGTCGAGCCCTTTAGGGTATGTCCATTTCCTTCTGGAAAAAGGAGGTATCATGGTATGGAGCCCAGATATTTAACCTATGTGGTTGTTGGAAATTTTTTAGTGCTGAGGATCCTCGGATAAAGGTCGGTAACGACCGGGAGATGGCATACTCATGTCAGTAGTTACCTAGTTACAAAGGTAACCCGGCCATGTGATGGCAGAGAGCCGGTTAGGTTCTCGGGGCGTCCCTCCAGAGGCATACCCATGTGGTGGGGAAGTTCCTTAGCCTGACCATTTGTTGGAAATCCAATCATCCAATACGCGCCTTGTACGGTTCGCTTTGTACGGTTTTAGTTCTAGAACGTGCCATCTAACATGGTAGCTATAGTAGGCATACTATAATGGTAGGTATGCTGGCTAAGATTAATATTATACTTGCAAATGTTTTCTGCACTACGCACTAATAATAACATCAAAAGGATTTTCGCGTATCAAGCATGTTTGACTATCATAAGGAGAAATCTCCTCCAATTGTGCGCTTGCATTGTGTGTGTGGCGAGAGGCCTTATGGTAGTTTCGTTTTCCAAAAAGCATTGCAGATTTCTTTTATTCCATTTTTGTTTTCTTTTGTTGAAAATAAACTATTTTTGTTTGCTCACACCAGTCCCATGACTGACCTGGAGTTTATTGTTCCATTTATAAACTCTGGGTGCCTACAATTTTCCACACGGGCAGCCTAGAGTCATATTTTCAGATAGTCAGCTAGTAGGTGTAGCATTTGGCAATCTTCTTCAGTTTTTGGTCTTTAAAGCCTTTGGATTTGGCGATTGCGTTCCTTTTCTTTAACATTCCGCACAGAACTTGCTTAATACAGCTTGATGGTGGTTCGAGCTTCTGGTTTGGAGTCTTTGGATCTTTGGCATTGAAGACGTTATCTTTCCGCTGCTATCACTGGTATTTGCTGCCGTGTTTTTCCGCTATTGTGTGTCTATGATATATGTTGATCATTTCATTTGTATCATTGTTTTATCAAATGTTGTGTATCAATAAAATATTCATTCTGTTTCCACTGTGTTATCACCTAATGTTGTTATAAGCTCGGGCGAATCGATTTTCAACATTTGAATCTACGTCATTCGAATACGGGTGAAGTATGGATGTCAATTTTTGAGCGCTGAAATCCAGGTCGTCATAGTACGATAACTTTAGAATACTGAGAAGAGATTATCTTACGGAAAATAGTACTAAATCAAACATGTCAAGTTGATTAAAATAATTCAAATACACACACACACACACACACTACAACTACACGTTTCTAACCCTATACCTATTGAGTTGACCCCAACTAAGTCCTAGGTGTTTTCTCAACCTAAGCTCTTATACCACGTGTAGCGATCTGCCCTTTTACTCCTAAAGACAACACTTAATACATCCATGATATTCATGTACCAATCATCTTGGTTTCCAAAAGACAACTTGTGCGGGGTAAAAAAAAGAATAGACGAGAAGAAAGAAACACAGAATCTTACAATGGAAGGAGTTTTGGAACTAGGCCAGCCCGTGGCAGAAGATATGAGTGAATTTCATTTTTTTTAATCCTATTGGACCTTCATTGGGCCTACGAAGTTCAATTCATTTACATCATTTCTAAATTTAGTTTAAATAAAATCATGCAATTTATTTAAATTTATAAATTATAGTTTGAAATTTATTTAATTTTGCTTTTACTTAATACATATACATATACATATATCATACGCACACATACATATTTTTTTATGTATGTGCATGTGTAATATAGTAATCCATGCAAGGTATAACATGCCCATATATAGATGTTGGGATTTACATCGTAATGGACACATTAGCTAATTTTATATGTATTGTATGTTGTCAAATATGTGTATGTTTATGTAACTATAAATTCCAAATGATTATATATATATATATATATATATGTATGTATGTATGTATGTATGTATGTATGTATACAGATATGTATTTTTTAAATTATGTTTCATTCTTGAAAATATCACAGAAAAATATATTTATATGCTTATATAAATACACGTTATATTGTAAATATATATATATATATGTATGTATGTATGTATGTATGTATGTATGTAATAAACATATTTTTCATGAATAAAATAAACCATTTATTTAAATTATATATATATAAAAATATGCATAAATACTAAATATAATAATTAATAGTAAATTACTTAGTATTGTAATATAAATATAAATATAAATATACGTGTGTATATATATATATATATATGTATATACATTTTTTTTCATTTTCCAGTTCGAAAATATGTCAGATATATAGTTGTTATGATTTTAATATTTTAATACGTACATATTATAAATTACTAAATAGTTTCAACCATAATTAATTAATGTAAAATAATTATATAATAAAAAATTCAAATTTTAAATTTTCTAAAAATTTAGGATCACATTTTAAGGGTTACTAAAAATTTTCATATTTTTCTCAATTAAGAAAATACTTTAACCAAATAATTAATAACCGATCGAAATATAAATTAAATTTT
This sequence comes from Allium cepa, assembly GCA_030765085.1. Taxonomy (NCBI): domain Eukaryota; kingdom Viridiplantae; phylum Streptophyta; class Magnoliopsida; order Asparagales; family Amaryllidaceae; genus Allium; species Allium cepa. The sequence goes on along the minus strand of CM060938.1, from coordinate 393,099,663 downwards.
AAAATTATAATATTAGTTTGAAAAATATAAAAAGAATTCGAAAGAATTTAACATCAATAATTAGTTTCTAAAATTATTAAATTGAATTTCTAAAACATTGTTTATTTTATATAAATTTATTAAACCATATGTTCATTAAATAATTATAATAAATATATAATAATAATGAAAAATTATTTTCGGCACTTATAAGTCATAATAAACATAAACATGCATTAGAAAAAATGTAGATCAATATTATATATTATACATGAACATATATGTTTAATAAAAATCGTATATGAATATAAATTCTTCATTTAATATGTATATATATATATATAAACTGGTATAATATTAAACTAAAATTTATTTAACATATAATACGAGATTACAAACATATGTCATGAACATAATTATTAAATTTTATATGCATATACAATCTCCATTATGACAACAACATTACATACAAAAATCTTGCCTAACTAATTAAATAACCATAATATATTTATATATGCAAGTTTACATGATTAACTTATCATAAAACATGATAACATATTTGACACATAAATAGATATTGCCCTTATGTCCATATTGAAATAGTGAATTCACTTCGACTGAATGTTCCTTTATCCCTCATATTGCTAGTTAGGAATCATCGACCTTTCATTATCGATTAGCTTTTGTTTTAGCTTGAATTTGATTTGAGTAATTTAGGATTGACTGGAGATATGTTTTGGCCAAGGAAAAGATAGATATGGCGGCCAAAAGTCCTTAGATTAGGGCTTTGAGATCTTTATTTATAATGGTAGGATAAGAGAAAAAATAAGTGAGCATCTAACACCCCATCTCACTTGATCTTAACCACACATCTCTTAGCCATTAACCCTATTTTTAGCCACCCCTAACACATGCTAAACCAGCCGATTTTTTACTCAAAACATCATGGGTCATTGGCCCATTTTAACCTAAATCGAACATATACAATTATATTTAATCTGTTATTGATATCTCATATCGATCGATATATTTATAACTATTATAAATATATTTATACATAATAATGTTTATTTCTAAAATCAAATTCAAATTTTATAAATAATATTTCATAAATATTAATTAATTTAATTAATTTATAACAATTGTAAACTTTAAATCGTTTGGTTTAAAGAGAATTCATAATTTCAGTTGTGTGACTCTTAGGAGTTTATTCGGTCATCGATTAACATCGAACTATTTGAATGTTAATATTCACACATCACTTAGGAAGTGATGTCAAATTATGGTCAAATTTATCAATTAGTTTCTGTAAAATATCATTTTAATTTAATAAGCATTACCCATTTGTGACATTTAATTATATCAATTCTCTTCGTCAAAACAATATCACTTTGGACTTCTGGAATTTAATAATGGTCAAAATTCCAATATCATCCATATTCAACTCTATAGCCTAAACACAAAGTCCTCGGTTCAATAATAGCAATCATTTTTAACCGATATGCTCTAGCTAGGGACTTTGAACTTGATTGACATAAATTGACCGTGATGCTAACCCACATAACCAAGGAGACGAATCTCTCTTGAATAGTGGTTCACTTCCAATACTTCCATTCGATCGAACTATAGTCACTCAATGGAACATCACGCCATAATTTGACTATAATCAAAGTGGAGTTTTCATTTTGAAGATCCACAGTATTCTCAAGCCGAGAGAACTTTGTAAATCAGCAACATTAATATTTTATGTTTTACCTTAGTATATTAACCAACAAAAAACTTTCAAGTGAGTCATTCTATAGTTATCCAATAACTATCAGTACGTAACCCCTCGGTGCCCCCAATAACCATGAGTAATACATCCCGACATTTTTAAAGCATTATGTATTCTAGTGTTAACGGATACATCGATATCCGGTCTCGATGCATCTTGACTAGAAACTTTTAAAATGGTATATTTATTTTTTTAATGATAAATTACTTATGGTTACAACACCTTATAACTACTATCACAAAACATGTCATTTATGGATTTTCAATTAAACACTCTTTTAATTAAATTAATTAATAATATAACCATATTATATCAAGAATATAACAGAAAGAAAATACTTTTGATTTTGAATAAGATTGGTTATTGAGTTAGATATATGTAACAAACTACATAGTTGCCCCTAGGGCGTACCCCTAACTCTATCAATCTCCCACTTGCATTTGGATTCAATTATGGAATCTTATTCCAGCTTCTCTAATCGGTTTCATCAAAGCCGATTGAGTCAGTATCTTAGTGAATAGGTTGCTATTATGTTTCAATTATCAACATTGTCAAGCAACTCTCGCATCACTGATTAACTACTTTTATCATGTGGAGGGTTCAATGTATATCTCTCAATTTCCCATGAGCTCTGCATTCGTGATGAACTACATAGTGACATTGTTATTATATAAATTTTTTATGGGATTCTCAACATCTTGAATCATCCTTGGCTCAATTATAAATTTATGCATTTATATTTTTATACATTTCTTTGTTAATGTTCTATTCAAGACGATGTACTTAGTCTTTTTCGTTGAGTCAGCTACTATCTTTCATTTGGAACATTTCTAACTAAAAGATTCTTAACTTGAATTTATTATTTGTAACGACCCGTCTTTCATTTCATAGAAAGACACATCATTATTAAGAAAGAAAGAGATAGAAATAGAATAGATAGAAGAAAGAACTCAACAATATCAAAATCTCACAGCGGAAGCGGAACAAAATATAATATATCACATAGATATTACATAGTCATTTACATATCAGAGTTACATAGCTAATACAACTCAAAATAGGAAATTATAAAATTTTGTCTATTAACAACTCTAGTACAATACATATATCATCACAGAGATATAACACAGCGGAAACAACATATATCTACAATCGCTGAAGCCTCCTGCCCCATCTCTCCTCCAAAATTTGTTAAAACTAACCTGAATCCCTTGGCTATTTGTAAAAATTTGAGTACCCAAAAGTTTAAGAAAAACAGAATAAACTCTGGATTAGACATGGGTCTGGTGTGAGTAAACGGGTTAAAGTTGCTTAACTTTGAAAAACCTTTGAAAACAAAAGGTATCACGTAAGACTTCCCACATATAAACATGAGTAAGTTTTTACCTTACGCTAACCAAAACATTTGATAGGAAATCCAGTGATATTATAATAGGGTCTAGGGTTTTCAAGTAAACAAGAAATGGCTGAAATTGTTACATCCATTAAATTCCAGCATACTAGCCACAAAGTGGGTAATACAATCAAAATCGTAAGGGCACGTAGGAAGAATGGGTTTCCATCAATGGCAGGGCTACTGGGGTTTCGCCCGTCACAGTACGTGACCTAGATCAACGTACCGAGGATCCCTCCCGATCCCCTGCAACACAAGGCCGGAACCATCCTTTACTGGATAGTCCTGAATAAGACAACCCCGCGGTTGTAGCTAGCAACCGCCCACACAGCCGAATAAAAAGGGACTCTAGACAGGGAAAGATCTTATCCTACTTGAACGCGACTCACTTAACCTTGCTGCACCTCCCCTGTTTTAGCCATTCCCGGTTGACGAGGCTTGAGGCAACGATTACCTTTATAGAACACATCTATCTTAGAATGCTCATCGTCCACCTGACGATGTGCTGAAAGCATTCAATCCATACAAGTTCGCTCCGAGTTCGAACGAAACTGAATGCATTATCTCGTTACACTCATTTTGGAATCACCCTCAGAGTTAACGATAATAACCCTTGCACTTTGAAAACTCCATCTCGAACCTGAAAGTACTAACTCCATTATACTCATATTGGAATCAACCTCAGAGTTTTTAACGACAAATAGTTCTTACACTTCGAGTCTTCAACTTGATCTTCACTTGGATTCACGACCTAATGTTTAACTTGGATCGATGTAGATTTCGGATAATCAAATTTGATATCCGATCTCGGTCTCATCGAAATCCAAATGTATCTTAAAGGCCAAGTTATTTAAAGTTTAAACAATTTAATTCAATTCAATACTAGAATTCACAAAGCATTTACACAGATAAATATCAAACATTTATCATTGATATATCAATATCATATCATAGAATATCCAGCATATCATCCAATAGATATCATCCAATTCAGACATTCAACACAAATAATCATCCACAAACAGGAATTATTAATCCATATCATAATTAATTTAATTAGTTTAAATTAAATTAATTACTTAAGAATTAATCACTTAATCCTGCTTAATCAATCATTAAATTAATTACATCCCATATAATTAATTAATCACTTCTTAGTTACCTTATCCATCAATTAATTAATCTCTAATCACAGATTAATTATCCTTTAACTATTAATTTTTTTTTTGGCAAGGCCGACGGGGTTGAATGGACCCCGACCATTTTATTGCAGCACCAGAAAGATTACAACACAAACAAAGAGCAAGCTCAGAGAGTACAGAGGAGCACATAGTGCTACAAAAGCTGGAAACTAAAAGAAGAAAAATAAAAAAACAAATAAAACAGATGCTTTCTTAAAATAAGTTATATATGCCCGGATCAATGGCGAAGGAGAGCAAATGCATAGAGTTCTTGATCTCATACATCATCCATTGAGAAAACGTGGCTTCAGATTTGGCGTTGACAGGATCAAAAACTCTACTATTTCGTTTTTTCCATACCCCTGCTATGAACCTCTTCAAAATTGCTAAATATAATCTCTTCTCTTCTCGTACGTGTCCTGTCATCGCATATATATTAGTCCAATCATCGTAGTTGTCAAGAGAAGTAACATTCCTACGTAGTTTATCCTTAACCAGTTTCCAAACACTTTTTATGTCAGCACATTCAAAGAACAAGTGTTCCACAGTCTCCACTTGATCATTGCAGAAGGCACACAGGATATTCACATCCATTCCCATGCATACGAGTTTAGCTTTACTTAGTAATGCACGATGTAACACTTTCCATAGTAGTAAATTATCTATCAGACTACTATCTTTACACCAAACACTCTTGCTCCAATTCCAATTATCTTTCTGTTTGTTCTTCATCAGATAATCATACACAGTGCCGATTTTAAATTTAGTCGCTTTATCACCCCAAACAAGCTGTTCAGAGGAAGTTATCAGGGTATTGTTTCTTCTGATCAGGTTCCAAATTCATTGTATTCTCTGGTTTGACGAAAAGGAATTTGAACTTTGTATATTATGGATAACATCCCTGACCTTGGCTGCATGGTGGATACCTGTTTGCATCATCTTATTATAAGTCAGGTACCTTCTCAGAATCAACCCTTTCTCAAGCCAAAGGGTCGTTCCAGAAGCTAACTCTGAAGACACTGTTTTTATTCATTTGCATCAGGGGTAGAACCTCCTCCTTTATCTTGAATATACTCTGCCAAATCCAACTCAGGTTCTGCGGTGTACTCATAGTCCATATGCTTCTACCTTTGATTACGTTATGTCGTGACCATTCTTCCGAAATGCTGCTTGTACTGTTGTAGAACGTGTCGATGTGTTTAACAAATGCCGCTTTATTCCATTGTTTTATGTTGACGATGCCTAAGCCCCCTTTATTCAGAGGTTGCTCAACTGTATTAAATTTGACTGAGGCAAAGTATCTGCCGTCAGTTCTTCCCTTCCACAGAAATCGTATACATGCAGTTCTAATCATTTTCATAAGCTTTATGGGTAGCACATAAGTTCTTGCCCAATATACTTGCATAGCAAATACAACAGACTTAACAAGGGTTAATCTACCTGCCTGGATAAGTTTCGTCGTCATCCAGCAATTTATTCTTGCAGTAATCCTCTCATATAAGGGCAGGCAAAGATTAGTTGTTATTCTTGATGTAGACAGAGGCAGCCCCAAGTACGAGACCGTGTTAGGATTGGGATATAGCCCAGTAACTTGAGATATTTCTTCCACTTGTTCAACATTGAGACCAGCAATAATTATCTCAGACTTCTGAATATTAACCTTCAATCCAGTCATAGCATGAAATTGAGCTAGAGCATTCATTAAGTTGCTGACAGTAGTGATGTCAGGAGAACAAAATACAACAAGGTCATCTGCAAACATAAGCGAAGAAATACTAGGTTGACTGCAAGATTGATGGCACTTAAACTTGCCTTGAGCAATAAGTTTGTTGATCATTCTAGTGAGGAGCTCCATAACCACAATGAAAATATATGCAGAAATCGGATCGCCTTGCCTTATGCCCTGCCTACTTCGAAAAATCCAGCAGGTGTACCATTGATTATGACCGAATAGGCTGGGGTTGAGATGCATTCATATATCCAAGCAAGAAAGTAGGGTGGGAAATTCATATAACCCATGATTGGAATGATGCTGTCCCATTGCAACATGTCAAAAGCTTTCATTATATCCAGTTTTAGCATTGCTTTTGGGGTAGAAGTCTTACGATTATATCCTTTAAGAAGCTCGTGTGCAAGAAGTATGTTATCAAGTATATTCCTACCAGGTAGGAAAGCTGCTTGGTTTCTAGAGACCAAACAAGGGAGAACTTGCTTTAGTCTAGTGGCTATAACTTTTGAAATGCATTTGTAAATGGTATTGCAGCAAGATATAGGACGGTACTCGCTGACATGATGTGCATTATGTATCTTGGGGATGAGAGCAATATTGGTGTAGTTAAACGACCTGAAAAGCTTGGATTTTCTAAAGAAATTTTTTATTGCATTGATAACATCAGTGGAAACGATAGACCAACAACTAGTATAGAATTTGGCGATCAATCCATCTGGGCCACCGCAAGAGTTACAGTTGAGAGAGTGCATTGCCTTTTCAATCTCTTCAGCTGAAACTTCAGAGCAAAGATAGGAATAGTCAGCTTCAGTTATTCTAGGAAGAATGTCATATGGTATTTCTCCAAGGCTCGGTTTGAAGTTGTTCGCATTGCCATAAATGGAAGAGAAGTATTTAACAAATGCATCCTGTACATCAGGTACAGTAGATTGAAGCTGATCATCCTGAGAAATGATAGTTGTAATATTTTCTCTACGATGTTTGTTCTTGAGGCTAGCGTGAAAAAACGCACTATTTCTATCTCCAAGTTCAATCCATTTAATTCTGGACTTTTGTCTAACCATGTCGCTTTCAGAAGTTAAAGCTTCACTATATTGTCGGGTCAAGTTATGCTCTGCTTCAGAAAGGTCAGAGTTGTTAATATTTGGCATCATCTCTGTTTGCGCCTCAGCAAGTCTCTGACCAATTGAAGAACTCATTTTGTCTCCTTTGCCAAATGTCTTGAACGACCACTGCTTCAGAACAACTCTAACTTCTTTTATTTTCTCCTGCAAAACAAAAAGGTGATTACCATTCTTTTCTTTGTTCCAAGCATTTGAAACAGTAGTTTTAAAATCTGGTTCTTTAATCCAGGAGTTAAAAAATTTAAAATTAGATTTTCCTCTCCTGTCAGCTCCACGAAGTTGAATGATTTGAGGAGAGTGGTCTGATAGAAGAGGAGGGGGAAGAAGACTGAAAAGGAGAGGCCATTGGTTAAGGGCAGCCTGATTGGAAAAGGAGTGATCAATTCGAGAGAATGTCCTCCTTCCATGCCTTCTTTTGTTGTTCCAAGTGTATTGCATGCCAACAGTTTTCACAAGAATTAACTCCGCTTGAGTGAGGGTAGTAGCAAGAGGTTTAATATCTTTCAGAGAAAGTGGATTGCCACCATCTCTACCAGAGAGCGTAAAACAACAATTAAAGTCACCCAATATTATCCATGGATGAGTATTTTGCCGAAGAGCTGGAATAACATCAAACAAAGCATCTCTGGCCGCAACAGAGTTAAAGGCATAAACAAAGGTAACGTAAAAGGAAGTGTTATCATAGAAGGATTGAGCATGGCAATGTATCATTTGAGGGTTGGAGAGCAGAGGAGTGATTTGAACTTGGAGTGGGTTGAATAGAATCAAGATCCTACCATATGAAGCTTCATCCAGGTTATGTACATAGTTCCAGTCAGGTTTAATGTAATTGGCCGCCTTGACCGTTAAATCACTATTTAGCTTAGTCTCCAGCAAGGCAATGATGGATAACTTATGCTCACTGATAAGCTCTTTACATTGATTAAGTTTGTTGACTTGATGACCGCCACGTATGTTCCATGCACCCAGTTTTGTCATCATTGGAGTGCACAGGCGTTAATCATTTCAATTTTCATTCTCCTCGTGACAGCTTGCGAAGAGGATAGGTAGTTTGGTATATCAACTGAAAGCGGAGTTACTTCTCTACTGGCATTTCCATCTTTAGATGGTGGAGTGGTCAGACCGGAGATAATGGGGAGAGTACTAGCGGTGGATGTAGAGGTAATTGGAGGAGGAAGTTTGAAAGCAGAGGGAGGTTTAATGTTGGAGTAGACAAATGGTGGAGAAGGGTCATGAACACTAGCTGTATTAGGTTGGAGGTTTTTCAGTGATGTGCATGCAACTGTGTGCATGCATGCTTCCTCATTCATGTTAGCAGACGTACTAAGAGAAGCAATCTTTTTCCTATGCTTTTTACTCTTCTTGCCACTTGAAATTGGTCCTTCAGTACTCTTACTTTCATTACTTGTCTTGCTTGCCATATTACTGGAAAAAGTAGATATATCATAATTTATATTATCAACATTGTCCATCGATTGCTTTGAGAGATCAACACGTTCTTGCTCGATATTTTTGCTGTTATTCACTATTTGTTCTTCTTGGTCTGTAGTCCCACTTATTATTATTCTCGTGATATTATCATTTATTGCTTCATCTTCTCTACTCTTTCCAACCACTGTCAGACTTTCATTATCACCATTACTTATATTATCCACATTTTCCAGATTATTGAGAATATCAAATTTGTTGTAAGTCAATAAATGGTCAACTAATGCAACTTCTTCACTATACTCTTCTTTCCAATTGGTTGTCCCTTCATTTATCATATTCATATTTCCTGAATGATTGCCTGTCTCATCTACCCTCCTATCCTCCTCACCCTGTTCAACAGACTCCACGCCGGTTTGTTCATTCTCCTTTCCCATTCGTGTTTTATCCCCTGCATTCACACTTGCAAGTGTCTCCTTGTTGACCTTTGCTGATACTATCTGATTTCTCCACTCTAGAGCTTGATCTACTTGTTCTTCACTCACATCTTTAACTATTTTCTTTCTCGCTACACGTTGCCATGTTCTTATGCTTTGCTTCCTGATTGGTCTGATATATTTATTAACTTGTACCTTCTCTATGCTTTCCTTCCTGCTTTCCTCCCTATCATCTCTTCTATTTTCCTTATCACACTTTGTCCTATTGTTTTCATTATTTTCACAGTCTACAGTTTTGTGACCGAACCTCTTGCACTTAACACATACATCTGGCCGCCACAAGTACTGAACATAAATTTTCTGTTGACCACCTTCTACTAGTTTTACCAAAAATTCTTCAGCTAATTCTTTTTCCGGCCTAACTTCAATCAAGCACTTTGCATAGCTCAGCCTATCTTGCTTCTCAGTCATTTCATCCATACATAACAGCTTACCCAAATGACTACATAGCCACTTTATTCCTAGAGGGGACCAAGCAAATATAGGGAGGTTGTAAAGGTGCACCCATACTGGCACAGTGGTGACTGAACCAGTTACATTACTCACAGTTGCATCATAAGGTTTAATTATGAATAGTTTATTGTTCATTATAATTGGATCACTCTGCAAAATAGTTTCCTTATCTTCACTATTAGTGAACTTAAATAAGAAGATTGTACCATCCGATTTAACTGAAACAGAGCCTTTAAGTTTCCATATGAGCATTAACTTTTGAACAACAGCTGTGTACGACAATGGCTTGTCCAGGAAGAAGCCAACTATTGTATCGTTCCAGATGGCAGCACCAGCCTCTATAGCTTCAGTGGGAGGCACTAAAGCATCTTCTTCATACACTGGTGTCAGGTCAACGGGTATGTACTTGCCTGCGTTCCTTGGTTTGCGCTTAAACAGAGAAGTCCATTTCCATTCACTCGATCTAGAGGGGGTGTTGTTTCCAGTCTGAGTTGGGAGAGTAAGGGAAGTAGAAAGAACAGGAAGAGAGTGGGAAAAAGACAGCGAGGAGTTTGGTATGGTTGAAGGAGGTGGAGGGGAGAATTGGACAGGTGGGTCAGGAGGAAGAGTGATAGACAGAGTGTTGGTTGGGATGGTCGGAGGAGGAAGAGGAGAGACAAGAACAGATGTTTTCAAAGGAACTTTATCTTTGAGGGGAGAGGGATCAGTGGATGAGACAGATGGGACAGACAACATGGGAGGAGGTGGCATAGGTGCTGTAGAAGGTACGGCGTTGACTATGGAGGGAAGGTTGGTAACAGCTGAGTTGATAGGTAAGGTAGGTGCAGATGAGTTGATGGGAGGAGAAAGGAATGGGTCATCTGGAGCTGACATGAGCGAACATGCTATGGCAATAATTTTTGAAAACTTTGGGGCCAAGGAAACTATGTTTCTTCTGGCCTTTGGTTAGACTGGTTTTATAGTGCCCAGACCACTTATGTCCCATTATTGTGGCCGCTGGGAATCGATCCGGTGCCACTACAACACAATGTAGCAACATCCACTATGTCGAAACCACTGGACCACTAGAACTTGACAAAAACTTTAGGGCCAAGGAAACTATGTTTCTCCTGGCCTTTGGTTAGACTAGTTTTATAGTGCCCAGACCACTTATGTCTCATTATTGTGGCCGCTGGGAATCAATCCGGTGCCACTACAACACAATGTAGCAACATCCACTATGTCGAAACCACTGGACCACTAGAACTTGACAAAAACTTTGGGGCCAAGGAAACTATGTTTCTCCTGGCCTTTGGTTAGACTGGTTTTATAGTGCCCAGACCACTTATGTCTCATTATTGTGGCTGTTGGGAATCGATCCGGTGCCACTACAACACAATGTAGCAACATCCACTATGTCGAAACCACTGGACCACTAGAAATTGACAAAACTTTGGGGCCAAGGAAACTATGTTTACCGTGGCCTTTGGTTAGACCGGGATTTATAGTGCCCGGACACTTATGTCTCATTATTGTGGCCGCTGGGAATCGAACCGGTGCCACTACAACTACATGTAGCAACTCCACTATGTCTTAACCACTGGACCACTAGAACTTGACAAAACTTTGGGGCCAAGGAAACTATGTTTCTCCTGGCCTTTGGTTAGACTGGTTTTATAGTGCCCAGACCACTTATGTCTCATTATTGTAGCCGTTGGGAATCGATCCGGTGCCACTACAACACAATGTAGCAACATCCACTATGTCGAGACCACTGGACCACTAGAACTTGACAAAACTTTGGGGCCAAGGAAACTATGTTTCTCCTGGCCTTTGGTAATAAACCTTAATTATTAATCAATATACCTCAAATACAAATTAATTAATCTATAATTACCCTTATAGTTAATTAATTAACCAATTAATTAACCCTTAATTATTAATTAATAACTTAATTATTAATTAATAACTTAATTACAAATTAATTAGTCCTTAATCATAATTTGATTAACCCTTAATTAACAGTTAATCAATTCTTAATCAATAGTTAACAAATCCCTAATTAACATTTGAATAATCCTTAATCACCATTTGATTAATCAATTAACTACCATTTAACAAATTCTTAATTAATCTTTAATTAAAGATTAATTATCCTTTAATTATTAATTAATAAACCTTATTACTAATTAATAAAACTTAATTACAAATTAAGCACTTCTTATTTACTAATTAACTAACCTTTAATTACTTAATTAACTAATCACTAATTACCAGTTAATTAATCTTAAATCATTAATTAACCCTTAAATTAATTAACTTTTAATCCTTAATTATTTATGAATTAAATCAATTAATTACTCCTAATAACTCTTAATTAATATTTTATAATTAATTAAATTAAGTAATTATACTAATTTCCTTTAATTAATACCAAGACACTAAACCTTAATTATCTTTAGATAAATCATTATCTTATAAATGCCTTAATTACCATTAACATAATTACATTATCTTTATTATTAACATTACTTGATTAAACCATTAGTTAAGTTTTAAAATAAAATAATTATTTTAACTTGAGAATTTAAAATTATCAAAACATAACTTCTTAAGATAACGTAAATCATTTATCAAATAATAGTTTTGAAAACTAGTTTCAAATTTTAATTTACAAACTTATTTTTATATAAACTTTTAGAATTTCATTCCTACTCAAATTTTGAAATCACTTTAAATTTACTTAACAAAATTTAAATTTAACAAACTTTAAACTTCTAAATCAAAATGTTTAAGAAAACATTTATTATAAAAAGTAATTTATATAAAAAGGATTTAAACTAAATTTATTTTTAAATTTCAAAAACCCTTGTTCTTAAAAGTTTTAAAAACAGCACAGCATATTGCTTCGGGTCATACCCGAAGACCACTTAGGTTTAAAGCCGAGTTTCTTCTCTTCTCTCCCCTTTTCAAAACTTAAATTTACTTTTTTAAGTTTTAAAACAGGAAAGTGAAACACTCACGAATCTACTCGAGTAAAAACTCGAGTCCATCGCTCAAATCCCCGAGCACCCCTTCGAGACACGCCCACAACAAACCTACTGATACACACTGCCATCTCGTGCACATGCACCACCACTAGAAGCTATTCCGACCATCGCCACACCCTCCGGCACATCACCCAACGACGCAGCAACCCATCCTGACCACCAGAACACAATCACAAACTCTCGAGCAAGATCGAGCATTCCAGTTGAGTCTGGAACCAAAACAATCCTCAGAAAAACCCCTCGACCACACTGCTCCGACCACCAGAGGTCGAGAGACTCTGACCACACCCTCGACCATCCACACCATCATTTCCCTGAGTTACGCGACACTCGATCACCCTAAGACAAAGCATTGATCACAAGCTCCAGCGTCAACAAAACTAGGGTTTAAAACCCTTTTGACCTACCACCGACTCCATAGAAGGTGATAAATCCTCCTGGCATTTTTTCCTAAACCACTAGTACCTCCTCCACCTCCAGTGAAGTTCCCGATCATCCAAAATCTTCTGACCATCAAAATTTACCCAAAAACCCAATTCCATTCATTTTCCAAATACACATTCATCTTAACACTAAAAGTTATGATTTTTGTTTTAAAAATCCTATCTTTCAGAGATGATTCAAGATATATACTTGAATCAATAAATTTCAACACTTGATTTTATTATATATTTACTGTATTCTCTTGGTTCCAGGAAATTTCCAAACTTAAAATACTAGAACTTGTTTTCAATACCTAGATGGTGTTTAAGCTAAACTAACTTGTTTGAACACCAAAGTTTCACAGTGATTAGATTGGTAGTTTTGAATTTGTGTTTATTTTTAAATCTCTGAAATCTTGAAAACAGAGAGGCACAGACATCAGACATGCATATTCAAGTACATTCATATACACAGATGTACTACTTATATATATACAAGCAATCATCTATCACAGAGATTCACAAGCAACAAACTCTCATTTACTTAAATTTTTAATAAAAGTTTACTCACAGTTTTAAAAAGCATAAGCTTGAAACTGGAATGAAAACTGAAGCCTTTGAAACAGTTGTTGTTTTTGATTTCTGAAACTTTGTCTTGATTGAAATTTAAAACTAAAAAGCTTTTATACTTGAAAATTTGAAGCTGGAATGCTTGACTGGACTGGAATATGATGATTCAAACTTTGATTCCAGGCTTGCAGTTTTGAAAAAATGCTACAGGCTTTGATGTAAATGGTTACAGGCTTTGAAAATGCTTTGATAATCTCAGATGTGATTTTTTTTTGAGGAGATTACAGGTTTTGAAAAATTTGTTACAGGGTTTGAATAAATGTTTCACAGGTATTGATTTTTAGAGAAGATGTTTCAGGTTTGAGTAGAAATTACAGGGTTTTGAAAAAAATGGTTTCAGATTTTGATTTCAACTTGTTTTTTAGGAAAAGGTTACAGATTTTGATTTTTAATTTGAGCTTTGTAAATTGCTTTTAGGTTGATTTTGAGGAAATGAATACAGGACTGGCCATTGATTTCTTCCTTGAATTGAAAGGATAAGAAAAAGAATGAAGAAAGAAAAATGGAAGTCTTATATTATGTAAATTATGGTTTATTAAAATTAAAGAAAAGTAAAAATTAAAGAAGGACACTTGTTCAATTCTATTACATTTGTCACAAATCATTATTTAATTCCTAACACATGTTAACAATATGTTTTCATAATTAAACACTTGTCATTAGTTATTTTATATTATTTTTAAAAGATTTAAAAGCTTTTGTATTTATTTACTATTAAATAAATATTTTCTAAATTTATAAAAATCTTTTGTTTTAAATTAATATAAAGCAAATCTTATTTTAAAATAAAAAATTTATTCATATATTCTTTTATGTCCAAAATTATTTCAAGATATAAATTCTTTTTAAATTTCAATTTAAATTCGAACTTCAAATTCAAATTCAATTTAAATTTCAATTCAAAATCATTTCATATATATCTATATTAGATTAAACGAACACATTATTAAATTTGGAAATATTAAATTCTAAGTTTAAAGTTAACTTAAATAAACATATATACATATATATTTAAAAAACACTTATTAAATTTGAAAATAATAAGTCTATTTAAAATCAAATTTATAAAATAACACAAATTAAATAGTTATTCTACTTAAATCAATCTACATCTATATTTAAAAACATCACACTATTATAATTTTTGTTATTTATATTTGAAAGTAACAATTTTATCAATTTTTTTAAAAATTTAATTAAGAGATTATCACATTTTAAATTCCTTGAAATTCCGGGATATCCCATTCCTCCCCCCTTAAAAGAATTTCGTCCACGAAATTTAAAACAAAAATAATCCAAATCTTTTATTTCCTTTTAACCATTCAAGCATACATATCAAACATACACTATCAACCAAACAACAATTTATCAAACAAACAGTTTATTCAAACAAACAATTCATTCGAATAAACAAGACTAGCTATCCAGACACAGATTCGGATAAGCCTTCCTAAAACTATCCAGAGTTCCTCAAGACAAACTCTGAAATTCTAGCCCCACAACAAGAGATAGATCATTTACCTATTTCCTCAGGTGAGATACGTGAAAAATGTTGTGAATTCCAGCCATCCAAACTGGCAATTCAATCCTGTATACCACAACGCTAATATCTTCCTAATAGGCTCCACTATCGCAGATGTCTCACTGATCAAAACTGGACCAAGAACAAGACGGTCTCCTGACTCTACCCAACAGAATGGGAATCTATAAGTCTTCCAAACAAAGCTTCATTGGGTGCCATCTAGATACTCGCCATAACTATACGAGAATTCCAATAAATACAGATGGTCCTCCTACCATCGATCAAAATCCAAAACACAAGCCCTTTCCAATCCTTAAAAATTTGGTTCAGCCTTTCCATCGATCTAGGGATGATAGGCTGAACTCAAACTCAATCTCGAACCTAAAGCTGATCTGCAAAGCCTTCCAAAACTTGTTGGAGAAGATAGGATCACGATTGCTAACAATGCTGATTGGAACACCAAGCAGTCAGACAAACTCTTCCATGAGAAACTCAGCCAAGATGCTGAAGTACGGATTGCCTTAACCAGAATAAAATGGGTGTTCTTAGTCATCCGGTCCACCATTACCCATATTCCTTTATTTCCCTCTTTGGTCCTTGGCAAACCGTCGACAAAATCCAAAGAAATCATTTCCTACTTCCATTTCGAAACTTTCAAAGGCTGCAACAAACCGACGGTCTTCTGCTGATCAACAACACCTACTGACAGATCGCACATCCATAGACAAAAGCAGCTATATTCCTCTTCATACTCGACCACCAAAAATCTCTCGTCATATCCAAATACATCTCTGAAGACCCTTGGTGGATATTCAGCTTGGAGAGATTATTATCTGCCAGAACTTCTAGCTTCAAATCGTAGAAATTCGAAACACAAATCCTTCCTATGATCCTAAATGTTCCTTAGACATCAAAACACAAAACTGGAACACTGATCATTCTTGACTCAATCCATCCATCTCTAGCGCACATACAAACATCTGAGTAGACCTCAAACTTATTCTTGCCATCAAAAATAGCTAGAACAGGCACACTAGTTAGCCTTGCCTTTAAATCGAAGAAAGCCTCTTCACACTCGGGTCCCACTTAAACTTTGCTCCTTTTCGAGTCACCTGGTTGAATGCGAATAAATCTTAAAAATATCCTAGATAAACTTCTTATAGAATTCTGCCAAACCAGAAAACTGCGGTTATTTCACTCCTGAATAACAGCTACCTGGGCTGGATCTACAGAAATACCATCACCAAAAGAAAATGCTTCCTCAAAGTCTCTAACACAACTCCAAATGCTGCTTTTGCTGCTCTTCAGACTTAGAGTAGACAAGAAAAATATTTATGAACATAATGACGAACTTATACCACACATCCCGAAAAACTCGGTTCATCAAATACACACAGAATCTCAAAAGTTCCATCTGACTAGGCCATAAAGACAACAACTAAACCCTAACTGAAAAAAAAAACTAGGCCGGACAAACCTTCTTAAAGAAATCTAGAGCCTGCTACACAAACTCTTCTCCCTTTCCTTTGATGTCATCCTTCTACTAGGCTGAACAGCAGGCACTACTCCCGGATTTAAGATGATCCAAAACTCTATCTCCAGATGAGGACAAACCTTCACTTCCAAAAAATCTGGAAAATATCTGACCACTTCAATGGACTCTACGCCTTCTGGAGATGCCTCAAGTCCAAGCAAAAGATTGCTCAAATGAACTCTGGCATCATCGCAAGTCACTTTTGCGATTCTTCCCAACTAAGTCTCCAAAGACACAATCCTTGCTTCACACATCAAACATCCCAATACTAATCCAACCAATCCAAATCCAGAATAAGATCAAACTCCTTTGAAATCCAATAAAAAGGGTCACCATAAAAACTATGGGAAGATAAGAAAGCCTTAAACCTCTATAGATCTAATCTAATCGGTTACCCTACCTATATGATTAGATACAAAGATAGGACGGTCAGCCAAACAAAGAAAGAGATAAAACTCCTCTAGAACTCATGTTAGAAATCCGAATAGATATCCAACAAATTTTATATAGATATATAGTTATAAAAAATTACAAATACGCGCTCTCAAGATAGACACTACTCCAAAGCCTAGGTATTATCTCAACCTACGCTCTGATACCAAGTGTAACGGCCCGCCTTTCATTTCACAGAAAGACGCATCATTATTAAGAAAGAAAGAGATAAAAGTAGAATAGATAGAAGAAAGAACTCAACAATATCAAAATCTCACAGCGGAAACGGAAAAAAATATAATATATCACATAGATATTACATAGTCATTTACATATCAGAGTTACATAGCTAATACAACTCAAAATAGACAGTTATAAAAGTCTTTCTATTAACAATTCTAGTACAATACATGTATCATCATAGAGATATAACAGAGCAAAAACACTATATATCTACAATCGCTGAAGCCTCCTACTCCATCTCTCCTCCAGAATCCGTCAAAGCTAACCTAAATCCCTTGGCTACTCGTAAAAATTTGGGTACCTAAGAGTTTAAGAAAAACAGAATAAACTTCGGGTCAGACATGGATCTGGTGTGAGTAAACAGGTTAAAGTTGCTTAACTTTGAAAACAAAAGGTATCACGTAAGACTTCCCACATATAAATATAGAGAAGTTTTTACCTTACGCTAACCAAAACATTTGATAGGAAATCCAGTGATATTATAATAGGGTCTAGGGTTTTCACGTAAATAAAAAATAGCAAAAATTGTTGCATTCATTAATTTCCAACATACTAGCCACAAAGTGGGTAATACAATCAAAACCGTAAGGGCACGTAGGAAGAATGAGTTTCCATCAATGGCAGGGCTACTGGGGTACCGCCCGTCACAGTACGTGGCCTAGATCAACGTACCGAGGATTCTCCCTGATCCCCTGCAACATAAGGCCGGAACCATCCCTTACTGGATAGTCCCGAATAAGACAACCCCGCGGTTGTAGCTAGCAACCGCCCATACAGCCGAATAAAAAGGGACTCTAGACAAGGGAAGATCTTGTCCTACTTGTGCGCGACTCACTTAGCCTTACTGCACCTCCCATGTTGTAGCCATTCCCGGTTGATGAGGCTTGAGGCTACGATTACCTTTATATAACACATCTATCTTAGAATGCTCATCGTCCACCTGACGATGTGCTGAAAGCATTCAATCCATACAAGTTCGCTTCGAGTTCGAACGAAACCGAATGCATTATCTCGTTACACTCATTTTGGAATCACCCTCAGAGTTAACGACAATAACCCTTGCACTTTGAAAACTCCATCTCGAACCTGAAAGTACTAACTCTATTATACTCATATTGGAATCAACCTCAGAGTTTTTAACGACAAATAGTTCTTACACTTCGAGTCTTCAACTTGATCTTCACTTGGATTCACGACCTAACGTTTAACTTGGATCGATGTGGTTTTCGGATAATCAAATTTGATACCGATCCCAATCTCATCGAAATCCAAACGTATCTCAAAGGCCAAATTGTTTAAAGTTTAAACAGTTTAATTCAATTCAATACAAGAATTCACACAGCATTTACACAGATAAATATCACACATTTATCGTTGATGTATCAATATCATATCACAGAATATCACAGCATATCATCCAATTCAGACATTCTACACAAACAATCATCCACATACAGGAATTATTAATCCATATCATAATTAATTTAATTAGTTTAAATTAAATTAATTACTTAAGAATTAATCACTTAATCCTGCTTAATCAATCATTAAATTAATTACATCCCATATAATTAATTAATCACTTCTAAGTTACCTTATCCATCAATCAATTAATCTCTAATCGCAGATTAATTATCCTTTAACTACTAATTAATAAACCTTAATTATTAATCAATATATCTCAAATACAAATTGATTAATCCATAATTACTCTTATAATTAATTAATTAATTATTAATTAACTAATCAATTATCCCTTAATTATTAATTAATAACTTAGTTATTAACTAACAACTTAATTACAAATTAATTAATCCTTAATCACAATTTGATTAACCCTTAATTAACAGTTAATCAATTCTTAATTAACAGTTAACCAATCGCTAATTACCATTTGATTAATCCTTAATCACCATTTGATTAATCAATTAACTACCATTTAACAAATTCTTAATTAATCTTTAATTACATATTAATTATCCTTTAATTATTAATTAATAAACCTTATGATTAATTAATAGAACTTAATTACAAATTAAGCACTTCTTATTTACTAATTAAGTAACCTTTAATTACTTAATTAACTAATCACTAACTACCAGTTAATTAATCTCAAATCATTAATTAACCCTTAAATTAATTAACTTTTAATCCTCAATTATTTATTAATTAAATTAATTAATTACTCTTAATAACTCTTAATTAATCTTTTATAACTAATTAAATTAAGTAATTATACTTAATATCCTTTAATTAATTTAATTAATATCAAGACACTAAACATTAATTTCCTTAAGATAAATCATTATCTTATAAATACCTTAATTACCATTAACATAATTACATTATCTTTATTATTAACATTACTTAATTAAATCATTAATTAAGTTTTAAAATAAAATATTTATTTTAACTTGAGAATTTAAAGTTATCAAAACATAACTTCTTAAGATAACTTAAATCATTTATCAAATAATAGTTTTGAAAACTAGTTTCAAATTTGAATTTACAAACTTGTTTTTATATAAATTTTTAAAATTTCGTTCCTACTCAAATTTTGAAATCACTTCAAATTTACTTAACAAAATTTAAATTCAACAAACTTCAAACTTCTAAATCAAAATGTTTAAGAAAACGTTTATTATATGAAATGTAATTTATATAAAAAGGGTTTAAACTAAATTTATTTTTAAATTTCAAAAACCCTTGTTCTTAAAACTTTTAAAAATAGCACAGCATATTGCTTCGGGTCATACCCGAAGACCACTCAGGTTTAAAGCCGAGTTTCTTCTCTTCTCGCCCTTTTTCAAAACTTAAATTTGTTTCTTAAGTTTTAAATCTGGAAAGTGAAACACTCACGAATCTACTCGAGTATAAACTCGAGTCCATCACTCAAATCCCCGAGCACCCTTTTGAGACACTCCCACGGCAAACCTACTACACTGCCATCCTGTGCACATGCCCTACCACCTAGAGCTACTCCGACCATCGCCACATCCTCCGGCACATCACCCAACGCCGCAGCAACCCATCCTGACCACCAGAACACAATCACAAACTCTCGAGCAAGATCGAGCATTCCAGTTGAGTCTGGAACCAAAACAACCCTCAGCAAAACCCCTCGACCACACTGCTCCGACCACCAGAGGTTGAGCGACTCTGACCACACCCTGCCAACCATCCACGCCACCATTTCCCTGAGTTACACGACCCTCATTCACCCTGGAACAAAGCATTGACCATAAGCTCCAGCTTCAACAAAACTAGGGTTTAAAACCCTTTTCACCTACCATCGACTCCACAGGAGGTGATAAATCCTCCTGGCTTTTTTCCTGAACCACCAATACCTCCTCTACCTCCAGTAAAGTTCCCGATCATCCAAAATCTTCTGACCATCAGAATTTGCCCAAAAACCCAATTCCAGTCATTTCCCAAATACACATTTATCTCAACACTAAAAATTATGATTTTTGTTTTAAAAATCCTATCTTTCAGAGATGATTCAAGATATATACTTGAATCAATAAATTTCAACACTTGATTTTTATTATATATTTAAGATTTCTACTGTATTCTCTTTATTCCAGGAAATTTCCAAACATAAAATACTAGAACTTGTTTTCAAAATCTAGATGGTGTTTAAAATAAACCAACTTGTTTGAATACCAAAGTTTCACAGTGATTAGATTGAGAGTTTTGAATTTTGGTTTATTTTTAAATCTCTGAAATCTTGAAAATAGAGAGGCACAAACATAAGACATGCATATTCAAATACATTCATATACACAGAGGTACTACTTATATATATATATATATATATATATATATATATATATATATATATACACACAAGCAATCATCTATCACAGAGATTCACAAGCAACAAACACTCATTTACTTAAATTTTAAATAAAAGTTTAGTCACAGTTTTAAAAAGCGGAGGCTTGAAACTGGAATGAAAATCGAAGCCTTTGAAACAGTTATTGTTTTTAATTTCTGAAACTTTGTCTTGCTTGAAACTTAAAACTGAAAAGCTTTGATACTTGAAAATTTGAAGCTGGAATGCTTGATTGGACTGGAACATGATGATTCAAACTTTGATTCCAGGCTTGCAGTTTTGAAAAAAAATGCTACAAGCTTTGACATAAATGGTTACAGGCTTTGAAAATGCTTTGATAATCTCAGACGTGATTTTGTTTTTGAGGAGATTACAGGCTTTGAAAAATTCGTTACAGGGTTTGAATAAATGTTTCACAGGTATTGATTTTTAGAGGAGATGTTTCATGTTTGAGAAGAAATTACATGGTTTTGAATAAAAATGGTTTCAAATTTTGATTTCAGTTTGTTTTTGAGGAAAAGGTTACAGGTTTTGATTTTGAATTTGAGCTTTGTAAAATGCTTTTAGGTCGATTTTGAGGAAATTAATACAGGACTGGCCATTGATTTCTTACTTAAATTGAAAGGATAAGAAGAAGAATGAAGAAAGAAAAATGGAAGTCTTATATTATGTAAATTATGGTTTATTAAAATTAAAGAAAAAAAATTAAAGAAGTATACTTGTTCAATTCTATTACGTTTGTCACAAACCATTATTTGATTCCTAACACATGTTAACAATATGTTTTCATAATTAAACACTTGTCATTACTTATTTTTATATTATTTTTAAAAGATTTAAAAGCTTTTGTATTTATTTACTATTAAATAAATATTTTCAAAATTTATAAAAATCCTTTTGTTTTAAGTTAATATAAAAAATCTTATTGTAAAATATATTTTTTTCATATATTCTTTTATATCCAAAATAATTTGAAGATATAAATTCTTTTAAATTTCAATTTAAATTCAAATTTCAAATTCAAATTCAATTTAAACTTCAATTTAAAATCATCTCAAATATATCTATATTAGATTAAATAAACATATTATTTGGAAATATCAAATTCAAATTTAAAGTTAACTTAAATAAATATATATACATATATATTCAAACAACACTTATTAAATTTGAAAATAATAAGTCTATTCAAAATCAAATTTATAAAATAACACAAATTAAATAATTGTTCTATTTAAAATCAATCTACATCTATATTTAAAAACATCACACTATTACTATTTTGGTTATTTATATTTGAAAGTAACAATTTTATCAATTTTTTTTTAAATTTAATTAAGAGATTATCACATTTTAAATTCCTTGAAATTCCGGGATATCACATTATTGACTTATCATACTCAATATCACTTATGCAAGTTTGAGTCTGAACACTTCTTCATATGGAGTTTGTTGTTTTTGTAAACAATTCTCAGTTATTTCATAAATATACGAGAACACTCTAAACAATCAATTCATTGATATCAATTTGGATTTAATATTTGATTCATGTATTAAATACATGAACAAATCACGTTATCATAGACAAAATAAAATGTATGATAATTCCTATCGCCATTCATAAGGAATCCATCTTACATATTCTCTGTTAAACAATTTAACAGGGTGTCCATGTATATCATTTGGGACATTTCTTATATCTTTTATACTTACTATAAAAGACATTGATTTACAAATCTAGCATCGAGTATTAAAACAACTAAGGCTAATTTTATACTAATACATTGTTAAAATCAGTAATGTGCCGTTTACTTAAAGTTTAGAAATATCAATTTACCTTTCAACGTTCTTTCTTATGAGCACGTACTTCCTCTGCATTTTGATTGACAATCAAACTATTTGATTTTTCTATCAAAACATTTACTCATTGATGCTTGTCGAACGATACTTTCGTATCTGCTCTTGAATCATATATAAACACTCATAAACCTAAATATCGCTCCTACTAATTTCGAGACACTTTGGTTGTTATATACAAATAATCTGTTCTAAATCATTATTTAGAATTTTCCATTTCAGCACATATGTACCAAATCATAAAGTCTTACAAAGTGATAATTTTGTGAGTAAATCTAAAATAACTTGTTCATGCTGAATGATGAATCTATTACGCTAATTTCAACATTTGAAATTTACGAGATTATTCTTATCAACATTTCTCATTTAATTCTAACTACATTAGTCCTGCTCATAAAGAGACAATCACGACAGATGGATCGCATCCCTTCGGTTACGATGACCAAAATCATATTTTGATAACATACTTGGAATTCACTTTTTGAATCATGCATCACACAATATTATAAGGTTAACACTCTTAATTGTTTAATTAAACAACCGAGGATTGTATACTTTTGATATTGATAAGAAACTCGTAGTTTCTCTTCAATGTGTAAGAATACTTACTAGATACTATAATGCAGGTGTTCATTTAGGTTAGTTAATTTCATTTCATCTCATGTAATCAGTTTTATCTATGGATCATGACCAATTCCACTTTACTAAAGAAATTTCTTCACTATGAAGTTGGCATTTCTTAAAAGAACGATTGTTTCTCGATGCAATGGAATTGCCATTCATAAACATTTAATGAATTTCCTTATATATAAAATTGATTTGGTTTTAGTTTACATAACTTATGTTCAAAAAGTAAGTAATTCATCCAATGACAACCCTTCCCAAACTTCATTTGGGGAGATTCATACAAGATCCCTTACGAACAATTATTATGTATAGCCTTATAACTTGCACAACCTACCAACTCCTTGACCGAGGATATATTGGAGTTTCTTAAAACCCTTATCTTGTATAATTTTGTAAACAATTATTTAGGTGAAATAATATTAACCTTGTGTACTAATCTTAAGTACATTCCCTTAAAGATAAAATTAACTCAACTTCACTGACAATTAATCATACTATGTTCAACAAAGTTTGATTACTCCTTATCGATACATCATTATGTATCACATATAGGAGTGACTTTTGAGATTGAAACATTATTCATTTTTAGGTACGTTTGGAACTCTTTTCAACATACTGACTCATTTTATCAAATCTAATCATTTTAATCGCATATTATTTTATTTACTTCTGTTTTACGCACTATGAGTTTACCATAGATATACCACATGTGTACCAAATACACATATCCATATCAGTGATAACTCAATGGTGAATATAACAAAGTATGTAGAACCGTTTTAGTATTAATAGACTTCCAATTGCATACATCGATATGTATCTAACTGAAGAGTTTGTCAACTTCTATGACCCTCCCACTAAATGGCTGCATAGCCCTTAATTATTTGAGATATAATTAACTAGCATCATATGATTCATAATCATATAATAAAATTATTTCCCAGAACTACGACTTAGTCTATAATTCTAAATAATTGTAAACAATTTTAGATGCTTCTGTATTTTCTAGTGCATCAATTTTGTTGTGAAAAAAATACCACATTAATTTAATTTCATAAGAATATTCATAATATTCACATTGAAATATAACTACTTCTATTTTTTTAACGATACTGAAATAATCACTATTTCATAAATAATGTTCAGTATGTTTTTATGAAAATAATTTTCGTAATTTATGTAATTAATAAGTACTATATGGCATGCTCCCACTATTTTCGAAATTACTATAATAGAGTACTAAATTCGAAGGTCCATTATTCACTTAGTATAAATACTTATTTCATATATAGCAACTAGTTTATAGTCGAGAGTTCTTTGATCAAATATCTTAAACTTAAAGAAATAAATCTCAAATAAACAATTATTTATATGAAATAAATTTTGGAACAGAAATCATATTTATTATTCCAATGGTTAATTATCAATCATTACAATTATAATTTTCGTTTCTATTGTTTCTTTATGAAGCATAAGTGACTATTCACTCTCTTCATCCCAACTGTACCTTAAATTACATCTACTTTTATACATTCGCTTTACTTTCAAATAGTCAAACCATTTAAAAGAAAAACCTTACTGCAGTATCAAAACGAACTTTTTACAAAACACATTCAATGATCTTTAACTCATAAATACATCGAATATGTTGCGCTTTGTGTAAACTGATCAAAATGACATTTCAGCGATCAAGTTCTTAGTTCTATCATGTAGTTTTGGTTTAATGTTATAGTTAACCCAATATGGTCCTTTTGTAATCAATCGAATTGAGTATTCGGTCTCATAGTAATAGGTACTGGATTATTTTCCAATGAACTAACTTCGTCGAAGTATCATACATTATGAACTATTAATGTTCCCCATGTAACATTTATATGCGATAGTATATGGATCAAATATCCATAGTCTCATATTGCTTCTAGAGTTCGAAACCCATGGAATGCAATGCATGGTCTCAACCAAATAAATACGAAAGTGATGAAATTACAAACACAATAAGCAGTTGTAAAATTAGGCACTTGCACGGGTGTAGAAATATTAACATGCAATAAGCATTTATTAGTAAGTATATGTTATATTTCTATTTATCAATATTCAATTCAGTTTACTTGTATATCTCAACTGATAAACATTTTATCAATCAATTTAAATGCACGAATTTATCAACGTAGATTATTATAACATTATATAGTGCATGTTCTTACAATATTAGAAAATTTAAACATTATCATTTCATTTCTCCAATAAGTTTCCCTTTAGTATTTTATGTTTCACAAAACCTTGAATGCAACATAGAATTCTTTTAACTTCAATAGTGGGTGCTAGAACTGTCCTCTTGTAATTCCGACCTTAAGCTTTCTCATTAAGTCATCGCTCCACGGACGATGGATAACTCCTTATCTATTGTATCACATACAACTCCTAACCCATGGTTCCTTATCCTAATCTCATTTCGACCTTAAGTTTGCCCAAGAAACCGAAAGAGATTATTCACTCATACTTACCATATCGCGAAGGCCTGTGTATAATATATGTACCTTGAGTTTCCTCAACAAATACATATAGTTATCTTACGTCGTCTATTTAATATATTAATAATTTTCCACATAACATCCCTAGCTTGAATTTTCTCAACAACTACAAAGTATGCAAGTAATGTATTAATATGTAAATGGTAGAGCACAACATTTACTGAAGCTTCATAATCTTCAATATCATATCGAGTGATATCGACTAATAGAATAATGTATTTCTTATGAAATGCCCTTGTGGTCTAAGTGTTGGACACATCTGTAATCACAATATACATACAATTAGCATGTATTTATCCCTTAAGGATGTTTAGGATTTTTTTTAATGTTCCACATTTAGTTTATACATTCATATTATATAAGTTTTATTATTATATAACTTTTATATTTTATACTACTTATATAACAGTCTTACTTATACTATTATATTAATTAAATTTTATTTAATTAAATTTTACTTAATTAACATTTTAATTATTTTAATATAAATTAAATATTTATTACATACTATAATAACCTTTATAGCATCACACATATATCTTATATATGTGTATATTTAATTAATTAATAATTAATTAACTAACTTAATTAATTAAGTAATTAACTTAATTAATTAAACTTTAATTAATTTATATAATTAATTAACATTTAATAAAACAATTTTAATTAAATTACATTAATTTCAAAATTCTAATTCATATATGTGCATGTATACTGATGTTATTTTAAACATTTTAAAATATCATAACATACATCTAATACATAATACATGCATATATAAATTTACTAATTAATTTATTTAACTAGTTTATTTTATTAATCTAATCAACAAATTTTAAAATATTCAGAATTAATATATCTATTTTCAAACATTTTGAAAATTTTATTATATTACGACTTTTACAATATATATATATATATATATATATATATATGTATATGTATATGTATATGTATATGTATATGTATATGTATATGTATATGTATATGTATATGTATATGTATATGTATATGTATATGTATATGTATATGTATATGTATATGTATATGTATATATATTTTTTATATTTAAAATCGTATATTTTAGTTTTCAAACAATTTTGAAAATTAGCCCAAGGCTCAATTCAAGTTTGGGCCTTTTCTGCTAGGGACTTTTTCGAACAATTTTGAAAATTAGCCCAAGGCTCAATTCAAGTTTGGGCCTTTTCTGCTAGGGACAACTACTGGGTTGTGAACTTAATAGTTAACCTTAACATGACTAATTGAGACCGCATAGGGTATTGAGCTCCAATAATATTGTTGGAATTGGAAAAGCCATAGTAGAAAATATGGGTGAATTTCAATTTGTTTACCCTATTGGATCTTTATTGGGCCTATGAAGTGTACTTCATTTAGAACATTTCTAAATTTAGTTTAGATAAAATCATGTTTTATTAAATTTATAAATTTTAGTTTGAATTTATTTAATTTTGGTTTTACTTAATATGTATATATATTTGTGTGTGTATGCATTTGTAACATATTAACTAGTGCAAGGTATCACATGTCCGTATATATATTACTGGGATTTACATCGCAACATACACATTAGCTCATTTTATATGTATGATATGTTATCAAATATGCACGAGTACACATAATCATAAATTTCAAATGATTATATATATGTGTATGTATATGTATGTGTGTGTGTTTATATATAGGTGCGTGTATATATGTTATCCGGCATTTTGACCCGGCAATATCCGAACTGATTGGACAAGTTAGACTCGACAGTCATCAAGGCCAGTGGCCTAGAGCGATTATTGTGAGAGCCAAAAATCAAGTACAGGCAATGATATGAAGCACCGATCAACCGAGACCAAGAGATAGGCTCTCTAGAATATTCAAAGAATGGATAAGTATCTCTCCCCGACATGGGATTGGTGCCTATCGCTTCCCCTTGGGGATCGGCACACATCCTTAATTTTTATCGCAAACTGTGTGCGATCGATAAAGAATTACAAGGAAGGTTCCACGAGGCTATATTTCAAATCTCAAGTCGTTTGGAGTTTGTATGCTCAAGTTATGGGAAAATTACTGCACATAAGAAAGGGATCAACATAAAAGGAATCAGCTAAACTTAATTTTGCAGCGATAGTCGGTCAATAACTCAAAATCTACACATGATATCTATGTAAAACTCGGCCTACAAACTTACAACAACATGTGGAACAACCTCTAGGGACCTCATTTCGATTGGAGGAAGTTGGAGGGATCGGCATAACTCCTTTTGGAGGGATTGGGAGAAATCAGAATTCAAGCAACACTACTTCATGGAAAATGCAATATCTCAAAAACCGACGTCGGAATTGCATGAAATTTGGGAAGTAAGTAGCTAACACCTTGGGACAACAATTATAGGGATCGAAGCCCATTTGGACACAATAATAGGGATCTGTACTGATCCCAATTATCGGCCCCGATGGCCTTGGAATTTTTTTGTTGGACTCGTCTTGGTCTCCGAACCTTCTGCCAAAATTTCAGTCTAATCCATGCACGTCTTACCCTATAAATACAGTGCGCATGGCGGCGAAAAGAAA
This sequence comes from Allium cepa, assembly GCA_030765085.1. Classification (NCBI taxonomy): domain Eukaryota; kingdom Viridiplantae; phylum Streptophyta; class Magnoliopsida; order Asparagales; family Amaryllidaceae; genus Allium; species Allium cepa. Next base: position 393,070,858 of record CM060938.1, on the reverse strand, counting down.
TCCTGCTTTCTCCACCGAGGCTCTGCCACTTTTATTCTTCACTTTTGTACTAATGGATCCTAACTGATCTAAACATTCTTGTAATCACAATCAAGTGGAATATCAATAGAAATATGAAGTGGATGTAGGCCAAGATTGTCAAACCACTATAATTCATTTATGATTTTTGCTGTGTTTTAATTTCATTCTTCATTTAATCTCTACTAGATTCTATTAGGTGTTGATGCTTATTTTCGAGGTCAACAATACATATACATATACATATACATATACATATACATATACATATACATATACATATACATATACATATACATATACATATACATATACATATACATATATACATACATATATATCTTTGTGTGTATGCGTATGTATATATATGTATTTGTATAAAATATATTTTATTATTAAAACATTATAGAATAATATATTTATATATTTATATAACTACACGTTGGATTATAAATAACAATAAAGATATATATATATATATATATATATATATTTATATTAATAATAAAATATTTTTTATTAATTTAAATAAACCATTTTTTTAAATTATACATACATACATACATACATACATACATACATATCCAGAAACACTAAATATAATAATTAATGGTAAATTGCTTAATATCATATACACACATTCTTTCAACTTTCTAGTTGGAAATCATTTCAGATTTAATGTTGTAATGATTTTGATAGTTTAATACATATATTATAAGTTATTAGATAGTTTCCATAGTAATTAATTAATATGAAATAATTATATAACAAAATATTCCAATTTTAAATTTTCAGAAAATTTAAGATCGCAGTTTACGGGTTATGATAAGTTTCCAGATTTTTCTCAGTTAAGATAATATTTTTTTCTAAACAATTAATAACCGATCAAAATGTAAACTAATTTTTAAAATTATTAAACTAAGTTGAAATTTTTGTCAAAAGCATCTAACATGATGATTTAATTTCTAAAAATATTAAATTGGATTTTCAAAACATGGTTTATTTTATATGAATTTATTAAACCTTATATTCATTAAATATATATTATAATAATGAAAATTATTTTCAACACATACAATTCATAATAGACATAAACATGTATGAGAAAATTTTTAGACCAATATTAAATATTATATACGAATATATATGCTTTATACAAATTGTATACGAATATTAATTTATATATATATACATAAATTAATATAATACTAAACTAAAATTTATTTAACATATAATATCATATTACAAACATATATTATAAGTATGATCATTAAATTTTATACACATATCCAATCTCCATTGTAACAACAACTGTTATCCAGCCTTTTGATTTGGCTATAATGTGATTGACTGGACAAGTTAGACTCAATGATTACCATGAAACGATGGTCGAACAAGCTTAGAAGTGCAATACTCTTGAATAAACTAAGTATGGATCGTTATTCCGCCCCACATACTAGATCAGTACCGATACCTTGGGGTACACCCAAAGTGGCGCCACCTCCTATGGAACACTTCTCTATCTGAATAGAGCCTGATTCAAGTGTTATTCCAGAATTGCTATGCGTTGTATTGGCAATCTCCATTTGTAGTCTAAAGTAGTAATTCAATCTACGTAGATCCATCGCTTGGACCAGAAAACAAATAGACGACCATGCAAAAAAACATTGGGAACTGAAAACCAATATCAAGAAGAGCCACCATGAGGAATCGCCGGTCCCCTATCTCCATATATATGGATTGGTACTGATCCCACCCGTATAAGGATTGGTACAAACCCCATCCATAAAGGATATGGGGCCGAGATTTTTTTGAGGACTTCTTTTTCATGAGGAGATTCCGTGGGAGAAATATCAGTAAAATATTTGGTCGTCTACCCCTGTAAATATAGAAGGCATGGTTCATACTAAGGATCTTTACGCTACCATTACACTCTTACGCTGTCGTATTCAAGGATCTATTCCGATCCCACTCTCTTGTAATCACAAAAACTAGTACAAAAGCAATAATATCATTCAAGTATACGAAGGCCAAGATTGCCGAACCACTATAAATTTGTGTATGCTTGTTTTCTTTTTGATTTCCTTTATTTTTTCATTTAATTCCTTCATTTAATATCTACTGCTTACTTTCTATGTGTTTGTACCAGCTTTGGTTCAAACATTTTGGTGCTTTCTGAGAGTTGAACTCATGCCATTTTGATCCATCATCTATTACTGGATTTTCTATATTCAAGAGATAGATTCAATTTCTCTACCTTTTGATTCTACAACTTAGATTATCAAAGATCTACTAGAATCTTTCTTCCATGGCCCTAACAAGGAAAGAAAAACATACCATAACAACCAGAGCTCCCTCCAGTGATGCTGAGAATCAAAATCCTCAGCATGTGGATGAAGTTGTGCAGCTGGGACAAATGGAGATTCTGACTCCAACTGACATTGTGAATAATATGGAGATGGATAGATGAAGTAAATGGAACACAAATTCCAAGCTAGTCTGTAGGAAATGAATCAAACAATGAACATAGTGCAAAACTACTGAATGAACTGAATCAAAATAGCCGTAAATGGAGTAGATGGGATTCCATCTCAATGTCAGAGAGTTCTCTTCATTCGAGCAAAGGTTTAGGGATTGAAGGTAGAAGCGGACCCAAAACACTACTAGGACATCATATCATGGGAGAGTGCCGACCCAGGGTGCAAGTTTAGGGATCGGTACCAAATCCTGAGGAGTGATCGGTACGGAGCCCCATTACAATGAGCCCAACGCTTAAAAATAGGAAGGCAATGTGGATGTGGTCTCTAGATGTAAGGAACCAGATTTTCGACCCTTAAATTTTGATATTAATACATCCATTGCATTATATTATGAACATTCAAGTGCTAGAAATACTAATTTGTTAGGGTGAAAGAAGAAGATGGAAGATAGAAGAAAAGTACACAACACAGAATCTCACAATGCAACGAATAATATATAATTCAACAATCAGCTTTACAAAAGTAAACATCTTTATTCATGTATACAACATCAGAGTACACTAGACTTATCATAAATTTGGACAGTTATAAAACTAGCCCTCGCATTGACAAACATACAAACTATACAAAATAGCGGAAGAAAAATATCCGTGAATACATCTTGACCATCCATCTCCTCTCCAACTCCAAGTATCCAGCTAACCTGGGAAAAACATGCTCAGTCTGACTCAAGCATTACATGGAATAACGCTCGGGTCATTCTAGTAAACCAGCGTGACTAAAACTCGATAAAAAGTAACGACCAAACTGATTTCTTTATTTGAAAACTTTTTACGAAGGGTATCTCGTAAGACCACACCGTAAATAAAAACGGATTGGATTTTACCTTACAATAACCGAAATTTTTTATATCAAAATCCAGTGATATTATTATAGTGTCGAGGTTTAATGTAAATAGATAAAATAACTGAAATGCTTGCATCTTACATTCCAACATACAAGGCTCTACAATCAAAAACTTAAGGCATGTATTGGAGATTGGATTCTATAATGGCAAGGTAAGGGACTACCTTACGACGATACACCTGTAGAAAATGCACTGCTGCTAACACAAAGTCGGCTGCCCCTTTAACATGGCACACCGAATTACCTCACCTTCTTGACATCGAGGCCTTATACTACCATGGTATATGCACGCAAACCAATTCTAAAATGAAAATCAAGAATGGGGTAACCGCTCCTAATGATAGCTAACCACATAGCTCTGTTGCATGCCCTATTTTTTCCATTCCTCCTGGTTGAGAGGCTTGAGATTCCATTTTGGAATGCTAACACTACCCTCCAAATGTCAATGCAATGCCAGCATTCATCCATACAAGTTTGTTATGGGTCTGAACGAAACCGAAGGCACTAACTCTACTACATCCATTTTAGGATCACCCTTAGGATTTGTAGCAGTAGCCCTTGCACTTCAAAGAGAACCGTCTTCAATCATCATTAGGATGCCTTTCACTCGAACGTAAATGTTGGTTTGGAGCGGTTTTCGAATATATAAATCCTATCCCGGTCTCTCCGTAGCAACAACCAATAATTTTCGGTTGACTCATTCCCAGTTCTTTTGGAAGTAAGTATTCGAGTCCTTACCATGGAACTCGAATTTACATTCATACTTCCTAAGTCAAATTAGGTCAAATTTAATAGTTGATTATTTAACTATCAAATAACAACAAAATTTAGAGATTTAATCACCCAAAGTAATTATTAAGCCTTAAAACCATTTTTCATTTATTAAATCTCTTTTCCCAAACATTTATCAACATTCATATACTTATTTATGAACTCTTTATAATTATTCAAAGCCGATTATATACCTTCTTTACAAACTTTTAAACCTTGCATCAAACTTCCCTTTATAGACGTTCAAATCCATTTATAAAATCTTTGTAGAAACATTCAAAATCGTTTCTAAAACTCCTTTTCTGAATACCCAAAATCATATACAAAACTTCTTAAACCAATTGTCAAATCATTTTTCAAATATCTTGTTCAAGATAGAATAACTTTGAAGACCATTCCAAAAGAAAATGAAATATTTACTTTACAAAACCAAATAAAGGCTTAACGACTACAATGGATCATTAAATTTGGATTTAACTTATCTAAGTTACATCATAGATACCGCCAAAATTCAGATATGTAAGGGATTCATACATAACATACAATCATAGGTAGATGTCCAAGTTACAAATATAGATATGTCTATTATTGGCGAAAAATGTACACATAGAAGTATATTGTATATGCTTAAGTTACCATGACCCGCTTATTGAAATTAACTTCCTCGTGTTATCACGTTACCATATTCAACATTTATGCTAAACACAAGTCAACTAACTTCCCATAAAATATGTCAACGTTTTATAATCAATAATTTGATTCATTTGGCTACTTAATGGTCCATACAAGAGATCCTTTGATTTGAAATCAATTAACCTTAAAAAGAAAACCGATTTAAAACATAACTGATTAAGTTTAAAAATAGCTTTGAAAATATTAAAATATTTTTATTTAGCTAACCCTAATTATGTCTTAATTAAATCAAGATTAATTCATAATTAAACTTTAACTAACTTAATGAACTTGGTTAAGTCCTAATTAACTTCCTAATGTATCTTAGTTAAGGTTTAAACAATTCATTATTAGTTAAACCCTAATCAATAAAAAATTAATTAAATAATAATTTATTAACTAATTAACTTAATTGAATAATAACTAATCATTAAATTACTTCTTAACTTCATAAACCACTATTTATAACTTTATTAATCAATAATTGTTCAGTAACCTTCTTTAAGTGTTAGTTAACCTCTAATCACTTACTTAATTACTAATTAAACGCTAATTAGTTTTAAATATTTTATTAGATAAATTATTAAATAATCTAAACTTAATTTCTTTTTATATTACTAATTATGTATGGAAATTTTTTTCAAAACATTCCAAAAGTAAACATATTAAAACGAAAATCGACAATTTTGTTGAACCGTGTCCATAGCGACTATCGCTATGAGCGCAGTTCGCTTAAACATACTTTAAGTGGAAACACTTTCTTATTCTTTCCTATTTCATGTTTAGAAGACATAACTTTTAAAGTTTTTGAGACTTAGAAACAAAGACAGAATTCCAAACTTTTAAATAGGAAAACAAAGATTTTGATTTTGAATCGGATCTCACATCCATCACAACACACAAAGTTGTTAACTTTGTTTCAACTCAACATAATTTGGTTCTTAGATCACAACCATACATCCATACTACTATAATTTTAATATCTCAATGAAGCACATATATAAACATAAAGTTATACGCTTACTAACTCGATAAAATCACATTCAAATCTCAAATTCAACACCAAATGCAAACATCCATCAAATCACCATCGACCAACATAATATTCATTCAATTTTCTCATCATATTATCACCATAATAATACACCATAATAAAGTCAAAAAATTTTCAAAAAAAGTAGTTTTACTCACCTTTATGCTAACTAACTTTGCCCGAACTTCGACTAAACTCGGCAACGTCTCTACGCTCGACTCTAGCTTAAAAATTTGAAACTTTGGATGGGTTAAGGCCTTAGAATGGGACCAGCTAGAGGTGATGTGGCATGGATAGAGCTTTATGGAGTAGTGATGTCCTTGGTTTTGAAGAGAGTATGTCGAAATGAAAGTATAAGAAGTATAGAAGGCACGGAAGCAAGTTACAACACAAAAGGCTAACTTTTTCTAAAATTTTTGAGCCATGGAAGCTATGGAATTTTTAGAGAAGAAGGTCTATAAAAGAATGAAGTTGGATTGCAAATAAAAATGTGTGTGTGAGGTTGTGTATTTATAGGTGAAAAAAAGTGGGGAAATTACCATTTAATCCTTAGTTTAAAATATCATAACATGCCATTATTTTGATATGTCACATCACCACCTTCCTTCCCCTTATATGTCACATCTCCCACCTTTCTAGTCACAACCCCTAAGCCATGATGGGTAATGATGATGGTACTTAAGGAAATGAAAAGTGATAATGATATGATTTAGTATATATATATAAGTTATTATTTTAAAACCACGTCTTGTCACATCATTTGCGAAATATAATTAATATAAGATAATACATAACTAAGTATATTATTATATGGTTAATTATCTCTTATATATGTGCATACGGTGCACAAAGGCGAATAACGTTCCCGATGACTTTCTGGTGTTGAAAAGTCGAAAGTTCGGAAAACGTTATTCTGTCTCAATATTTTTTTACGAACTATCTATTTTGGTAAACAAATTTTAAAAAATATTTCACCATCATTATTAAATAATTATAATAGGTTTATTTGTTAATAAAAACCCATTTATTTAATATTTAAACTTAACTTGAATTTTCGAAGAAATATATAAAACCGATGATATCAACTGTCGATGTCATAAATACATTTTATTTTCCAAAAATAAAATAAGTTATTTTATTTCATAAACTTGTTTGAATACATATATTAGTGCATGAATCCTGAGCTATGCATGATCCTTATTGTTTAAAAGTAGTTTTATCGATAAAATGATTTCCAGTTATTTTATCGATATTTTACCTAGGTAATTTGTTCATAATACTTTTCCCAACAAAAATAATATTATTATTTATCACTTAAAACATGATGTTTTCTTACTTTTAAACCCATATTTAAATATTTTTATAGATATAATTTATTTAAGTGATAAATTTGCGGGTCGTTGCATTCTTCCCCCTTAAAAGAATTTCGTCCTCGAAATTTGCCAAAGTCCTATCCAAAAACACCTAACATTATTCATCTAAAATTTCTGTTTTTTTACAAATAATTTTCTATCCTCCCAATATATAAAAATATTTCACAATATCTCTACTTAGGTTCAACCATTTAAGCTATATAACGTCACTTACAAAATTATTATAAAAATTTCTTATGTAATACTCTTCTGCATCCTAAGCGTAAATATAACATTAATTTTTATATCTAATTTGCTTCTAACCGTTTAGTTTTTAATATCCAAAATATTGTTTAACAAAACCAAGTTTATTAAATCCTCTTATTAAATTAAATCGAATTAAATTTTCATTTATTAATCTACCTTCTAGTCAAAATAACCTATGATGGGTCAACCGCTCATCTACCAAGTTTGACATAACTTAAATCGATGAACCTTATTGGTCTAAGTCTTTGTCCATCTACAAGGTCAAGAGAGGTAAAAATGGGCTGAAAATTAATATCAACTAGAACAACATAAGAAATGATACAAAGATAGAATATCATTCAAACAACACATCATCCTAGACACACGCCAAGTGACTCCATCATAGACAGGAAGTGCACTTCGAAAGATAATACAGCAGAAGATACTAAACATGGAATAACTCAGGATGTTATTCCTAATACTAGTCCTTATCTTCCTGGGGCTAAACTGATCCTTACATAACTCTCTTTCCTTTTGTTGCTACCGAAGCAGATGTTTTTGTGAGGATAACAGAAGGTCTAGGCTGCTCCTCTATCTTGAGCATTGGACAATCCTTGACGATGTGGCCCTTTAAGTGGCAGTAATAACATTTCCATTGTGTGATCTATTTTCCAAGCTTTTGCTTCTTAAAAGCCTTCATCTTTTCCCATTTATTTTTCTTACCAACCTTACATTCTTTAACAAAGTGATCCTTTTCCCCATATCGAAAACAACCATATTTGGGAGTTTTTCTTTGAACTTTGTTCTTCTTATCTTCAGTTTGTGCAGTAATAGGTGGCTGTGGAGCAAAATCTTCAAACCATAGAGCATTACTTATCATCTTTTTGAATGATCCGTGGATATAATTCATCTTGTCATCATGTAACTTGTCACACCATCACAACCAATTCTTAACCTCCATGATTGATTCTAAACCCAAAAACTTCCTTTGACTTAAAATCTCAAAATCACAACATAATAAAGCAAAGTCCATTGGGGTTTGATCTTCCTAACCATATATCCCTTAGTTTCGAAAACTCCAGTATCCATGGTTCCTAGATTACATGAATTCATATCAAAGATCCGATTTCAAACTCTTACTAACTATTTAGTAAGTTTAAAGAAATGTTTTAAAAGAAACTAAAGATAGCTGCATATCATTCAAAACATGTCCAAGGGTATACATATTATACATAACTTCCCAAACACCTTACGTATTAAGAGTTCAAACTAAAGATACTTACCCCTATCTACTATTATCCTCTAGTTTCCATAAATATATTTCCTTAGTTATCTCTTTCAAGGTGGTTGGTTTCTCTTTGAATCATGGGAAATCTTTCTTGATGTGTCCAAGTTGTTGGCAAAAGAAGCAATGTTTCTCCCAAACTTTGTATGACAGTCTGATTTTCCGACGCTCGAAAATCGGCATTAATACGTCCACTTTGTCAAATGCCGAACAATCGAATGCCGAAAAACCGAACCATTAGGGTTAAAGAAGAAGGAAGTAGAAGAAGAAATAGAAACAGTATCAGATCTTACCAACGCAGCGGAATAAAATAAAATAGATAATAACTAATCTTTACACAAAAGAAGCTCTATCTGTTTTATACATACACCATCAGAATACAACATCAGAGTTCAACAACATCTATAACACACTACTGGACATTTATATTAACTTGTCCTCACCAAACTGACAACACAACTTACAACACAGCGGAATTATACATCAAGTACGTGTACTACGTCTCGCCATCCAGCTCGTCTTCTGAGCTTCACAGCATCCTTTCCTGTATCTATAATACTTGGTCTGACTCGAGCATTATAATTAAATAACACCTGAGTCAGTCTGGAAAACCAGCGTGAGAAAATACACTCAATTGCGTTATTAAAGTTTTCAAAATCCTTTGAAATCAAAGGTATCTCGTAGGACCACGCCACAAATAAACATGCCGGGTTTTTACCTTACGATAACCAAAATATTTCTTATAAAATCCTTTGATATTATAGTAGTGTCTATATACAAATACTTATTCAAATAGCTGAAATTGTTACATTCATTAAATTCCATCTAATAGGTATACAAACAAAACCGTAAAGGCATGTAGGAAAAATGTATTTCCATCAATGGCAAGGCTACTGGGGTACCGCCCGTCACAGTACGTGGTCTAGATCACCGTACCGAGGATCCACCCTAATCCCCTGCATCACAAGACCGGAGCTACCCCTTACAGGATAGTCCGAATAAGTTCACCATGCGGTTGGGATCAGCAACCGCCACATAGCCGAAATAAAAGGGACATCTAGGCAGGTGTAACAACCTGGGATTTCGCATTAATTAATCATCGTCATTAAACGATTAATGGTGATAGATAATTGCTATTTGTGGTTATTAATTGGGTTGTGATTCTTTTAATAATTGGTTAAGGGATTGTGCGGGATTTAAAATTTAATCTCGGCCCATGTTTATCCTTGGTGCCGTGTTATTTCAAGCATATGCCCGTTCCCCTTTATTTTATTGTCATTCGAAAACCCTAAAACAAAAAAAGAGAAAAATGGCGACTCGTTCGTTCCTCTTTAACAAAAATTAGGGTTTGATCGATGGTGCTTTATCTGACTTAGTTCGATGGCGACTTCGGCCGCTTGATTTGGGTTCGTCTCTGCTTCGATTTTGAACTGTGCGATCTTTGGGTGTGCTCTTCGAAACAAGGTGAGTGATATCCACTCACATCTAATTCAACCTGCAATTGTTGAATTTGTCAATTAGTTTATTTTGGCAGTTCGATTTTGTTCGACGTTGATGATTTTTTTGACTAGGTTAGATTTCTTGTTGTCTTCAGCTTTCACTTGATTTTACGATGTTGAATTTGTTCGACTTTCGACCTTGTTCGATTTTCTTACTGTTTCTTGACTCTGGTATTTATGTCTTGTTTGACTTCGGTCACTTGACATTTTTGACTTGGTCATTTGTGAATTTGGCACTTCTGTTCATCTCCGGGATATTTACTAATACCTGCTTTTGCATAACTTCGGCATTTTGAAACCCCAAATTTTTGTGAAGATATTGCTCGGCATTTAAACTTGACTTGTTTGAATTCATGATAACCATGACTTGAATCTGCATGCTATGGTTACATATTGAGTTGTTGGGTCACTATGTACAGGTCTTCATTGTGTGTTTGAGTCTGGTTTCTGGGCATCTATATGTTACTTGTCGCATTATATTGAAGTCACATGTAGAAGCTGCTTGTTTTGCTGCCTGGCCTGTTGGCACTGCTCATAGGTCCGGGTTTGAGTCCCTGGTATCAGTACATTGCCGTGTGTAATTGTATTTGGCTTGTCTACACTATTCACCGCCTCTGGTAGCACTTTCATCCTCGTTCGATTTTACCTGCAATAATTGTTCGACATTCACTTCATTGAACTTTGACTTTGCATTCTTTTTGTGTATTGTCACTGTATCATGTTTGAGATAGTTTGCATCTCAGTTGTATCTGTTGCCTTCATGTCCATGTACAGTTGTTACTGCTTCATGTTCATATACATCTTCTATTTGAGTTTGCACTATCCAGTTTCATGTAGTTGTTACTGGTGCCTTCTTTGGTTCATGATGCGTTCACTTGCATTGTCCACTGTTGCATTCAGGTGTACATCACTTGTTGCCTCCTTTATTGCCTGTTCTTTGAGGCATGTAGTTCATGTGTACTCTGGTTTATCACTTTCTCTACATGGTGAACTTGTTCTTGAGTATGAGTCTTCATGTGTACTCTAGCTAGCACATTTAGCTTGGTTGTCTTGAGCATGTTTGTATATATGATGCTTTAACTGTTGAAGCCGTGGCATTGATTCTTCGATCACTTTCCTTGACTCTCTGCATATTGAGGTTTTCTTGCTTCATTTTGATAATTGCAGTTTCACTACTGCCACTGTAACTTGAACTGGTCGTGCACATGTGCTTTCCATTCTGGTACATGATATTTGAGTTTCCCCGGCATGTTGTACCTGTTAGCACTTGGATATTGGACTGCTTCATGTAGTCTGGTTATCCACTTGTTGCTAGTTGACATTTTAGCCTTGTTAGTCACCGGGTACGGTTTCAGGGTGGTCCACTGTACCACTGTTGTCATCTTCTCATGACATTTTGGAACTTGAACTGTTGCATTCATGTGGTGACTGCAGTTTCATTTTGTATGCAGTCTTGCCCTTGTTGGTTTGCATTGCATTGATGCAATTGGATTTGTTTTTCTAATTACAATTGAGTTGAATCCGACATTTTGGGTTTGACCTTTGCCTTGATTGTGAATTTTCATTGTTCCTTTATGTGCACTTTGTTCATTTGATGGTTACTAGATGGATGCTGTGCTTCCTATGCAGTTCCATCTGGTTCATTTTGATTTGAGTTCGTGCCATTTGCTTTTGATTCATTGATCTTTTGCGTATTTCATATGCTGTATTGGCGAGGCAGTACACGTGAGCGTGTACTGCAGCCAATTAGTATTGATGTTTTTAAGTGATATTTCAATTGTTTGAATTGTTTCGTGTGTCCAATTCAATATTTGGAAAATTGTATTTTGATATGGTTTGATTTGATCATTTTGTTGTTGTCTAATTATCTAATTGATAATTAGATTATGAGTTTCTAATTATTTATTTAATAATTAGATTTTGTCGTTAATTGCCGTTTAGGCAATTCTGTTGTTTTCTAAATTATCTCCATAGATAATCCTTTCATTTATCTTCGTTGATAATTTGAATTTGCTGATTTGTTGTTTAACACTGTTACGTGTTATATTTACTGTTATCCGATTTCCTTATTAAAGGATTGGATAGATGAGATTTTTGTGACTGTCGTCTATTTGATTATTTAATTATTATTGCTTTTGTGCATTAATAACTGAGTTTGAATTAGACTGACCCATGTATTATTTTCTTTTGAATTAATACTCTGGTCAGACCGAGTTATTACAGGTTGTAGATATCTTGCTTTGGGTTGCTGCTTGAGCTATGAATTCACTTCATATATTTTGGAGTAGTCGTTGTCATAGTATAGGATGGTATGTATTCATGTATATTATTGTCGATAATGTACTTGTATATGTAACATCCAGTGTCGACAGTTGTAGTTGTATCATATATATTGTATCACATGTAGTGTAACTGAATTCAGTTATATATATATATATATATATATATGAAATTTTACATTATCTGTGTTCCGCATTTAGCTTATCTGTGTTATTATTATATACGTTGTCCTAAACTATTATGAACTATCGTAGTTAGTTTTATACTGGAATTGAATATGTCGATGGGAGTAAATAAATAAAGAAATGAAAAAGAATTTATACCACTCCTATCGAGATAATCAATACTAGTGTAAGGCCTAACTACAGATGGCCGCTCCTATCCAGCCTTATTCTTCGTAATAACAGACAATATTTGTTTTTAATACTCTTTATTATTATGAGCATAGAGGCGGGGCGTCACAGTTGGTATCAGAGCGAGGGGTTTATGGACATAATATAAAACATAACTTAGATGGAACATGTGTTACAACTATTTGTTGATGTTTATTTGTGCCTTGAGTCAAAATTAAAGTTTTGAAATTATGATGAAATTTTTAAATATCTTTATTTAAAAATAAAAGTGAAATTGTGTTTTGATGATTCAGTCATTTGTGTTCTGTTTATCAGAGTGCGCAGCGGAAACAGTGAAACTGCCTTCGCTGGTACAGTTGATAACCTTTTTGATTTAAAAATCAAAATATGAAAATGAAATTAAATTCAATACGTTGTTACATAGATGTATTTGTTTTTGTTTTGTTTGAAAATTTCGAATCCGATTTGAGGATCCGAAGCGATTGCAGTTATGTGATTTTGTTGAGATTTTTGCTGTTTTGAATTATCTTCATTGAAGATATATTCGAGTGATTTCTTTGTTCATTTTGTAGTATACGTGCAAATTTGGGTTGCATGTTACTGCATTATTTTTACGTTGAACCGTTGTTTGGTTTTAAACGTATATTGTTGCTGTTATTTTTATAATGGGATTTTTACACCGGTGCTAAATTTTTTGAAGCACAGTGTTTTGTTGACATTTTTGAAGTATGAAAATTCACTGGTATTATATTTTGATGCGAATTATTTTGATGAGATTTTGACGTATAAAAATTACTGTCGCTTTGACTTCAGTACGTGTCAAATTTTAAAATGAATTTTCAAGCGGTTATCCCGCAATGCTGATGTTGAGATCCGTTTTTACGGTGTTTTGAGAAGTGCAATTTCCTTATCGAATTTGCTACAGATGTTGCTGTTTTAATCACGTATTTAAAAAAAATCGTTTTAAAATAAATTTGTTTTCCAAAATTTCTACAGTTTGCGCTTTCAAAAGAATGAGGAAGCGATTTAAATGCTTCAGCAAAATTGAGGACTATGAACCGTCACTTTTACCGATTCGCTTAATTCCGGACTTGTCCGTTTGAGAACGTAAAATGTTATTTATTTAAAATACACAATTTTGCACTTTCAAGGAAACGATGAAGAGAATTAAACGATTTAGTAAAACTCGTGGAATGGGACATGTGCGTTTGCTATTTCGATTAATTTCGGACTCGTTAATTGAAACATCTGCTGTTTGATGATCTTGATGATTTTGTTGGCCTTTCGAGCCACTTTGTTGGACCTTCGGGTCAATACCAGTACCAGATCTTCAGGTCATTTGTTGGACCTTCGGGTCATTTGTTGGGCGCCAAAAATATAGTACTTGGTAGGCTTCGGCCATATGAGATGCACATGCGGCGTAGCTAAAACTTGCCATTTGTTGGGATCGATCCACCTTTTATGTTGATTTTCTAGTCATCTTAATTGATTTCTAGATATTTGTTGTTTTCAATTATCTGCAGGTAATTGGATATTTGTTGTTTCTGATTATCGTTTTTGATAATTAGATATTTGTTGATTTAAGATTTCTGATAATCGTTTTTGATAATTAGATATTTGTTGATTTGATATTTCTGATTATCGTTTTTAATAATTAGATATTTGTTGATTTGAGTTCTAATTATCGTTTTTGATAATTAGATATTTGTTGATTTGAGTTCTAATTATCGTTTTTGATAATTAGATATTTGTTGATTTGAGATTTCTGATTATCGTTTTTGATAATTAGATATTTGTTGATTTGAGATTTCTGATTATCGTGCTTGATAATTAGATATTTGTTGATTTGAGATTTCTGATTATCGTTCTTGATAATTAGATATTTGTTGATTTGAGATTTATGATTATCGTTTTTGATAATTAGATATTTGTTGATTTGAGATTTCTGATTTCTGATTATCGTTTTTGATAATTAGATATTTATTGATTTGAGATTTCTGATTATCGTTTTTGATAATTAGATATTTGTTGATTTGAGATTTCTGATTATCGTTTTTGATAATTAGATATTTGTTGATTTGAGTTCTGATTATCGTTCTAGATAATTAGATATTTGTTGATTTGAGATTTCTGATTATCGTTTTTGATAATTAGATATTTGTTGAGTTGAGTTCTAATTATCGTTTTTGATAATTAGATATTTGTTGATTTGAGATTTCTGATTATCGTTTTTGATAATTAGATATTTGTTGATTTGAGTTCTAATAATCGTTTTTGATAATTAGATATTTGTTGATTTGAGATTTCTGATTATCGTTTTTGATAATTAGATATTTGTTGTTTTCTGATTATCGTTTTTGATAATTTGATATTTGTTGATTTGAGATTTTTGATTATCATAATCGATAATTGAATATTGCTGATAATTGTATTTATTTAGTTTGCTGTTTTCTGATTATCTATTTGATAATTAGATTTTGTTGAGAATTTATGAATTTCTTTTATGAAATTAAAAGATTTCTTTGGCGTTTGTATTCTTGACCTTTATTTTCCTAGCTTAACCAGTTTATGTTAGAAAAATAATTGTTATTGACGACCTTAATTATGAAAATTGCGGGGACACAATTTTTATAAGGAGGGGAGTTTGTAACAACCCGGGATTTCACATTAATTAATTATCATCATTAAACGATTAATGGTGATAGCTAATTGCTATTTGGGGTTATTAATTGGGTTGTGATTCTTTTAATAATTGGTTAAGGGATTGTGCGGGCTTTAAAATTTAATCTCGGCCCATGTTTATCCTTGGTGCAGTGTTATTTCAAGCATATGCCCGTTCCCCTTTATTTTATTTTCATTCGAAAACCCTAAAACAAAAAAACGAGAAAAATGGCGTCTCGTTCGTTCCTCTTTAACAAAAATTAGGGTTTGATCGATGGTGATTTATTTGACTTAGTTCGATGGTGACTTCGGCCGCTTGATTTGGGTTCGTCTCTGCTTCGATTTTGAACCGTGCGATCTTTGGGTGTGTTCTTCGAAACAAGGTGAGTGCTATCCACTCACATCTAATTCAATCTTCAATTATTGAATTTGTCAATTAGTTTATTTCGGCAGTTCGATTTTGTTCGACGTTGATGATTTTTTTGACTAGGTTAGGTTTCTTGTTGTCTTCAGCTTTCACTTGATTTTACGATGTTGAATTTGTTCGACTTTCGACCTTGTTCGATTTTCTTACTGTTTCATGACTCTGGTATTTATGTCTTGTTTGACTTCGGTCACTTGACATTTTTGACTTGGTCATTTGTGAATTTGGCACTTCTGTTCATCTCTGGGATATTTACTAATACCTGCTTTTGCATAACTTCGGCATTTTGAAACCCCAAATTTTTGTGAAGATATTGCTCCGGCATTTAAACTTGACTTGTTTGAATTCATGATAACCATGACTTGAATCTGCATGCTATGGTTACATATTGAGTTGTTGGGTCACTGTGTACAGGTCTACATTGTGTGTTTGAGTCTGGTTTCTGGGCATCTATATGTTACTTGTCACATTATATTGAAGTCACATGTAAAAGCTGCTTGTTTTGCTGCCTAGTCTGTTGGCACTGCTCACAGGTCCGGGTTTGAGTCCCTGGTATCAGTACATTGCCGTATGTAATTGTATTTCGCTTGTCTACACTATTCACCGCCTCTGGTAGCACTTTCATCCTCGTTCGATTTTACCTGCAATAATTGTTCGACATTCACTTCATTGAACTTTGACTTTGCATTCTTTTTGTGTATTGTCACTGTATCATGTTTGAGATAGTTTGCATCTCAGTTGTATCTGTTGCCTTCATGTTCAAGTACAGTTGTTACTGCTTCATGTTCATATACATCTTCTATTTGAGTTTGCACTATCCAGTTTCATGTATTTGTTACTAGTGCCTTCTTTGCTTCATGATGCGTTCACTTGCATTATCCACTGTTGCATTCAGGTGTACATCACTTGTTGCCTCCTTTATTGCCTGTTCTTTGAGGCATGTAGTTCATGTGTACTCTGGTTTATCACTTGCTGTGCTTGGTGAACTTGTTCTTGAGTTTGAGTCTTCATGTGTACTCTAGTTAGCACATTTAGCTTGGTCATCTTGAGCATGTTTGTATATATGATGATTTAACTGTTAAAGCCGTGGCATTGATTCTTCGATCACTTTCCTTGACTCTCTGCATATTGAGGTTTTCTTGCTTCATTTTGATAATTGCAGTTTCACTACTGCCACTGTAACTTGAACTGGTCGTGCACATTTTGTTTCCATTCTGGTACATGATATTTGAGTTTCCCCAGCATGTTGTACCTGTTAGCACTTGGATATTGGACTGCTTCATGTAGTCTGGTTATCCACTTGTTGCTAGTTGACATTTTAGCCTTGTTAGTCATCGGGTTTGGTTTCAGGGTGGTCCACTGTACCACTGTTGTCATCTTCTCGTGACATTTTGGAACTTGAACTGTTGCATTCATGTGGTGACTGCAGTTTTACTTTGTATGCAGTCTTGCCTTTGTTGGTTTGCATTGCATTAATGCAATTGGATTTGTTTTTCTAATTACACTTGAGTTGAATCCGGTATTTTGGGTTTGACCTTGTGCTTGATTGTGAATTTTCATTGTGCCTTTATGTGCACTTTGTTCATTTGATGGTTACTGGATGGATGCTGTGCTTGCTGTGTTGTTCCATCTGGTTCATTTTGATTTGAGTTCGTGCCATTTGCTTTTGATTCATTGATCTTTTGCGTATTTCATATGCTGTATTGGCGAGGCAGTACACATGAGCGTGTACTGCAGCCAATCAGTATTGA
Organism: Allium cepa; assembly: GCA_030765085.1. Classification (NCBI taxonomy): domain Eukaryota; kingdom Viridiplantae; phylum Streptophyta; class Magnoliopsida; order Asparagales; family Amaryllidaceae; genus Allium; species Allium cepa. The sequence continues at coordinate 393,053,127 of CM060938.1, read as the reverse complement.
TGTTTTTAAGTGATATTTTAATTGTTTGAATTGTTTCGTGTGTCCAATTCAATATTTGGAAAATTGTATTTTGATTTGGTTTGATTTGATCATTTTGTTGTTGTCTAATTATCTAATTGATAATTAGATTATGAGTTTCTAATTATTTATTTAATAATTAGATTTTGTCGTTAATTGCCGTTTAGGCAATTCTGTTGTTTTCTGAATTATCTCCATTGATAATCCTTTCATTTATCTTCGTTGATAATTTGAATTTGCTGATTTGTTGTTTAACACTGTTAGTGTTATATTTACCGTTATCTGATTTCCTTATTAAAGGGTTGGATAGATGAGATTTTTGTGACTGTCGTCTATTTGATTATTTAATTATTATTGCTTTCGTGCATTAATAACTGAGTTTGAATTAGACTGACCCGTGTATTATTTTCTTTTGAATTAATACTCGGGTCAGACCGAGTTATTACAGGTTGTAGATATCTTGCTTTGGGTTGCTGCTTGAGCTATGAAGTCACTTCATATATTTTGGAGTAGTCGTTGTCATAGTATAGGATGGTATGTATTCATGTATATTATTGTCGATAATGTACTTGTATATGTAACTTCCAGTGTCGACAGTTGTAGTTGTATCGTATGTATTGTATCACATGTAGTGTAACTGACTTCAGTTATATATATATATATATATCTATATATATGTGTGTGTGTATATATATATATATATGAGATTTTACATTATTCGTGTTCCGCATTTAGCTTATCTGTGTTATTATTATATATGTTGTCCTAAACTATTATGAACTATCGTAGTAAGTTTTATACTGGAATTGAATATGTCGATGGGAGTAAATAAATAAAGAAATGAAAAAGAATTTATACCACTCCTATCGAGATAATCAATACTGGTGTAAGGCCTAACTACGGATGGCCGCTCCTATCCAGCCTTATTCTTCGTAATAACAGACAGTATTTCTTTTTAATACTCTTTGTTATTGTGAGCATAGAGGTGGGGCATCACAACAGGGGTGACCTTACCCTAATTGGTTGCTAGCCACTTAGCCCTGTGTGCACCTCCTCTGTTTTAGCCATTCCTGATTGATGAGCCTTGAGGCTATGCGTTACCTTTTTAGCATACATTCACTTCAAATGCTCATCGTCGTCCTGACGATGTTCTGAAAGCATTCGTCCATACAAGTCCGTTCCGGGTTCAAACGGAACCGAAGGCACTACTCCTACTACATCCATTTTGGAATCACCCTCAGGATTAGTAGCGATTAGCCCTTGCACTTCACTGCTCCATCTTCGACTCCAACTCTTGTCTTCTTCATGAAATCGTTCAAACCAGATCGAAGTAGTTTTCGAGAAATAAATCCCGATCTCCGTCTCTTCGAAACGATTAGCGCATTAGCCAAATATTGATAGTCGGTTATTTAACTATCAAATAACATTCACAAACAATCATCAAGCCATAATAATTTCTGTCAAATTATTTATTTTTAAATATCTTCGCAAGATATTTTCAGACATTTCAATCCTTTGAAAATAGTTTTCAAATCACTTTTCTCTCTCTCGTGGAAATAAATTTCCACTAAAAACCGCCAAGTCCTAAATACTTAAGATTTTAAAAATAATTTAAATCATTTCATTCTAAAATATACTTTAAAACATTTAAATTAAAATTACTTAAACACTTTATTCTAAAATATATACTTTTAAAAATATTTAAAATAAAACTGCTTTAAAAAAACTAATTTTTTATTTTAACATAAAAGTTAAGCCAAACTAAATTTAAAATAAGAGTCACGAAACTCTATACAAGTTTCAAATAAAACTTTAACCAAACTATCTTTAAAATGAAAATACTTTATAAAATATAAATATTAAAATTATATTTTTAAAACATAATTCCAATTAACCTTTAAATAATTACTACTAAAAATAAATTTGAAAAGTATTTACTTTAAAATTTAAAACATTTAAAAATAATAAATTATTTAAAACATTTCTTTAACATAAAATTTTAAAGCCTTTAACTTATACATAAAAAGCCATCTTTAAAATATACTCGGCTTTCCAGGGAAATACACTTCCCATTTCCATACCTTTAAAAATAAACCACTATTTATTTTTAAAACAAATTACCCATTCCTTTATAAATTTCCACCATGAATTTATATTTTCAAATATCCACTGATGTCTTGTTTCACCTTATAAACCCAGTTTATAAATCCTATAGTCTCATCTTTCTTTAAATCACAGTTTCAAACACTAAATCAATCTTCAAATTGATTTTCAAAATTAACTCAATTTAAAATAAATTTCTTTATTTATCCAATTTTATTTCAAAACTTATTAATTTCAGATTTAACTTCTTTATTATGATTCAAAATCTTATCTAAACTGAAATACAAATATCATACTTTTCCCAGATTTCTTCTTTATCTTTTTCTAAATTTAAACCTTAAATTTGAAAATAATTTATTTATTCCTTTAAATAATATCATTAAGTCTAAAAATTCATTTATTCCTCTTTATTCAAAATCTACTTCCCATACTCGAAATTTATTTACTAAAATTAAAAAAAAAAATCCATTTTTATCCTTTTTCAATTTATTTATCCAAACCTCTATAATTATTTACTTAAAAAATTTCCTTTTATTTTCCTTCAAAAATCCAATCTATATATCTTTTTGATAACTCAGTATACCTAAATATATTCAATCAAACATAGCATCCAATATTTGCAATTTACCAATTATAATCTATCACATATTATCAAATAAACCATAACACAGAATATTAAACAATCTAAATGATTTTGCGTAATCCAGTTGGATCCCTCAAACTTGTTTCCCTACATCCAAAGATGTTAGCACAATAAAAAAATAATACCAATTCCACTTCGAGGTGGAATACCGCGATATATGGGTTTATATTATCTCATCCGCTATTATGTGGCGCATAGGGTCTCAACCGCTATAAAATGCGAGAAATCAATCACTCCAATATATATACTACTATATATAATATACCACATCCAATCAATTCTTTAACCATTTAAATTTAAAAAATCAATCCAGATGAGTGAGATTAACTCACCTTTGATTTTGAATATACTTATCCAATCCAAATTGGCTTGATACTCCATGATTTTAGACCTTGTATATCATTATATGATTTTATTAATATTTGAAATAAATCAAGCTATTAATTTCCATTTAAAAATTTGATTAACTATAAATTTAATTCAAACACATAATTTTCTTTAAAAATCATTTAGTGATTTAAAATAAACTAAACAAGTTAATTGAATAAATTTATCACCAAATCCATTTTTTTATATAAACTCCATAACCATTTTTAAAATTCCATTTCCCAAAACCTGGTCAGTATATATATATATATATATTCACTGTTTACATATATATATTTGTTAAATTTCAAATGAAAATAAAAATTTATTTCTAACTTATATATATTAAATTTAAAACAAAATGGTTTTTTATATTTTACGGTAACATAAATATTTTTCTAACATATACATACATACATATATACATATATATATATAGAATTTAAAATAGATTCGTACTCGTCATGTAAATTTCATCCTAATATTCATATATGCATTTATTAAATGGGTTTAAATTGAAAGAAAAGGATCACGCAAACTCACCGACTCGTTCGATACGTAGATGACCAAGCCGTCAGCGCCGCGCCTGACCACCTCAACTTCGTCGCCGCTCGAAACTCGCGACACCTTCGCCTAGCACGGTGCCTCGCCCTTTGCGAACGACTTCACAGGTTGCTGCTCCATCGAGTTCGTCACGCCATCAATAACCCTCGACTTCAATCGCGATGCCTCTGCCTTGATCGAACGAATCTGCTTCCGCCTATCTCGAATTGAAGTCATACTCGAGAATGTAGCTATCCTAGCCACCGCGATGAGCTCGTTGTAACATCCCCGAATTTATTAATTTGAATTTAGTAACATATTTAGATTTTTGAAGTTTAATTTGAAAAGTTAAATAAATAAAATATGTGTTGATTTAAAAGAATAAAACTCTAAATTGTTTTGAATTTAAATCACTTGGATTTAACATCTTATATATGTATATATATTGAATTTGAATTTTGAGTTAAAATAAAAATAAATATATGAAGTGAAATAAAATATAAACGAAATATACTTACAAAATAATAAAAATATATCTATATATATATTTCAACACTAGAAGTTATGAAATTTACATAAGTATAACAAATATATGTGATAAATTAAGTGTTAATGGTTAAACTTTAAATAAAAATAAGTTTAGAAGTTATGTTTGTAATAAATTTTATGGTCATGAGATAACATATGAAATACATACAATGGTCAAATAGCTTAAGTATGTGCTGTGAATATATGCAAAAAAGAAGATAATAGGAAAAAAAACATATGCAAGAAAATATCTCTACAAACAAATAAAAAGAAAAAAAATGTACTTACAAAAATTCAAATAGCATAAGTGTGTAAACAAGAAAGGAAACATGAGCATTAAATGCTTTCAAACTTAGCCCATAAACAAGTCATTCGAAATAATAATAAGAAAAAAAAATCTCTGATTAAAAGTATACAAATAATTACAAAGTACAAATAAAAAAAAGTCTTGCTTCAGTACTCTACTAAAACCTGCACACCTCCTTTATATACATGAATATTTGTCCCAGTTCGTTCAAAGGCAAAAACACTACAAAGTCAGAAAGAAAAAGAAAATTTATAAACATCACTTTATATTCAAGTTTAAAAGCAATCTGCTGAAGGAAAAGAAAGAAAGAAGAAGGATCAAACTATTTCTTCTCAAGCCTAAAAGCTCTCTGTTTCAAATATTACCTCTATGAGTAAACAACTTAAAAAGAAATTTAAATATATTTATTTGTTGCTTGCAATTTGAGATCTGAAATTGTTTTATTATGCATATACATATAGAAATTTCCTCTATGTATAAAGATTTGAAAATGTAAATGCATATTTATGTGAAAACCATCTCTGTCTTTTGTTTCAGAGCATTAAGCCTGTTCAAATCCAATAACAAATTACTTGATCATTGTTAGACTTTGATCTCAAAACAAAACTTATGTGTTTATGAATGAACTATAATTTAAAGATAGATTCAAGAAGAAAAAAGATATACAGCTTGAAAAAAAATGATTGTTACAGGGAAATTTCAATTTTTGGAAAATTTTGAATATAATGATTTGCTACTTCAATCATATAAAGTGAATCCTTAGTCAAAAATAGGATTTTTAATGTAATAATGATGATTTTTGAGTGGGTAATGTAAGAGCAGTTTTCTCTTGAACGGAAATTGGGTTTCATCCAATTTCAGGCGATCGGATGATGGTTAATGGTCGGGCCCTCGCGTGGAGGTGGAGTAGCCTATGGCGCTGCGGGGAAAAATCACCGGAGTTGTTCCAGTTCACAGTGGCGTCGGTGGTAGGCGATTTTGGTTTTTAAACCTAATTTTATGGTGGTCGGGGAAATTTATCGCTGTGGCCTCAATCGTGCATTGAGCTACAAGTGGTCGGAGGAGATGGTAGCTTGGGGGTTGATGGAGCCGTGGCCGCAGGCTCGGGTTGTCTGGTGGTCGGGGTTGCTCAGACGAGATGATACTTTGACTGGAAGTTTTGATCCAGGTTTCGAACGATAAGCCAATTCTTGTTCTGGACCGTATGGCGTCGAGATGATCGTTGTTGTCGGTTGTAGGGATCGTACGCGGCATGCCGGAGGTGTTTCTGATCATCGAAATGATGGCGATGCGTCGTGCATGTGCACGACCATTGTTTGGGTGTTAACATTGGGTTTCGTGAGTGACCCGAAGTAACACTCGTGTCTTTGCCAAGTTGGCTCGAGTTTACTTGCATAGTCTGGAGGTAACTGATGTTAAATTTAAAATAAAAAAAGGAAGAAGAAGATAGTACGGGGGAGGAAGGAGAGAGACTCGGGAAAAGAACGAGAGGTACTCGAGTTGGACTCAAGTAAAAGCCTCGAAGTCTTGGGTTTTGTTTAAAATTGGGTTAAGCCCAATAAAATTTCAAATTTACAATGTTAAGTAAATGTTTGTATTTACAAGGTAACCAATGGTTGATTTATGTTAAGTTAAAAAACTTACTATAAGTTTAAATTTGTTAACAATGTTTTAAAATTTAATTAACCCTTTAATTAAATAATTAAATTTAAAATAAGAATTGAAGTTAATTAACATTAAAACTTTTAATGTAACAATAAATTGATTTTCAAAGTGTAAAGAAGATTTTTAAATGATAATTAAGGTAAATAATTTTTATTGACTAATGGCTTTGAAAAGTAATTAAGAATGATTTATAATTTGAATTAAAATTGATTAATAAACAATTAAGTGTCTCAAATTATTTGTAAATTAAGAATTTGTTAATTAGATAAATTAAGTTGATTAATTATAATTGGCAGTTAATTAAAATAACTAATTAGGAAACAATTAATCAAGTCAATTAAGATTTACTTAATTTATCCAAATTAATCATTGATTTGAAATAATCAATAAAAATAATTATGTGATTAATCTATTAAATCACACTCACATTGATTGAAAATTATTAACTACTGTCGTGCACTAGATTAATATTTTTGTTCTGGTTGCGATACTATGTGATGTAGATTGCTATGTACCGCACTGTGTTTGTGTTTTGTTCTGTATTGATGTGAAAACCCTGTTAGCCGTAATACAGCATTTAAACTTCGATGCAACAGGGAGTCGGATTTCAGTTAGTTATCCGAAACCCACATCGAACTTGTGAATTTTTGTGAACGACATATCCACATGTTTTTAAAAATTGACGCTCATTATTCGGTTTAGCCAGGAGAGGACCTTTGTGTCATATAACCCATTCCGAATAAGTGATACGACGAAATGGATGAGCATTCGAAGACGGCGGTGAAGACCGGACGTCTTCGAGAACGATAGGATAACCTGTCGAATGACTCTACACTGAGTTGCTCCGGTATAGAGTTCTCCATATGTGATAGGGAGTCCGATCGGGATTATGGACACCCGGATGGCAAGGACTTCTTCGGAAGTGCCTTCGGTTCTGTTCGAACCCATAACAGACTTGTATGGATTGTATGTCTGACATTACATTTTGAGATATAAAGCAGATTTCTTTCAAATACATTTCTGTTGGTGGCGGAGAATTTATTCTCTTAGCTTAACACCCTTCTTTGAGACATACGAGCTCAGAGGTTATGTAGTTGAAGGTTATCAGTAATATATTCCCAACTTGGTAATGTGGCATGTTGAGTGCTGCTGATCATTTGTTGATCAAAGCATGGCTTTTGTGGAAAGCGTAGCTTTGTGGACGAGACTTCGTCGAACCTCACAACCCGGTAATGGTCGAAACAGGAAAGATGCAGCAGGGTTACTAGGGGTAGCGCCCCTTAGAGTATGTGCATTTCCTTCTGGATAGAAGTGGTATCATGGTATAGAGCCTAGATACTTAACTTATATGGATATCGCATATATATATATATATATATGTATGTATATATATATATATATATATATTACTTTGTGATTGTTGTTAGGGCCCCGGATAAAGGTTGGTTACAACCGGGGGGTGGCATACTCATGTCAGTAGTTACCTAGTTACGGAGGTAACCCGACCTTGTGTTGGCAGAGATCCGGTTAGGTTCTCGGGACGTCCTTCTAGAGGCGTACCTATGTGGCTCAGGAAGTTTCTTAGCCTGACCATTTGTTGGAAATCCAAAGAAACAGTACGAACCCAGTACGGTTTATGTTGTAGAACCTTCCATTTTGTAATGGCCCTCAAATCCGTACCCCTTGAATCAACACTATTCTACCTCTGTTAACTCAAGTGGCACAGAAATACGAACCATTTGGGTTTTTAAGAAGAAGAGATAGAAGAAGAAGAAGCTAAACAATATCAGAATCTCACAGTCGCAGCGGAGTAAAATATAATAGTAAATATATAACTTTACACAAAATAAAATTTATACCAGTTTTATACATCACATCATCATAGTATCTCATACATCAACATCATCAATCAGACAAAACCATACAATCCTAGCAGCGGAATATATATATGTATAGATAATACGTCTCGGACTCCAGCTCCTCTACTGCTCCATAGTATCATGTCCTGTACATATAATACTCGGTCTGACCCGAGCATTATAATGAAATAACACCCGAGTCAGTCTGGAATACCAGCTGATAATAGTGCATCCAAATTGATTATTAAAGTTTCAAAATCCTTTTTGAAAACAAAAGCATCTCGTAAGACCACGCCACAAATAAACAAATCGGGTTTTTTTTCCTTATGATAGCTAAAACACTTTTTATAGAAATCCTCTAATATTATAATAGGGTCTATTTACAAATACTTATAAAATAGCCGAAATTGTTACATGATTAAATTCCAGCTACTAGCCACAAAAGTGGGTAATACAAACAAAACTCGTAAAAGGCTCGTAGGGAGAATGGATTTCCAACAATGACTAGGCACTGGGGTACCACCTGCCACAGTACGGGGCCTAGATCACCGTACCAAGGACCACTCCCGATCCCCTGCAACACAAGGACGGACCCATCCCTTACTGGACAGTTCCGAATAAGATCACCCCGCGGTTGGGATCAGCAACCGCCCACTAAGCCGAAATAAAAAGGGACATCTAGACAGGGATGACCTTACTCTCCAGTGGGGGCTACCCACGAAGCCTTGCTGCATATCCCTTGATTTTCAGTCATTCCCATTTGATGAGGCTTGAGGCTAAGCGTTACCTTTTAGAACGTTTTCACTTAGAATGTCCATCGTCCACCTGACGATGTTTCGCAAGCATTCATCCATACAAGTCCGTCCCGGGTTCGAACGGAACCGAAGGCACTACTCCTACTATATCCATTTTGGAAATATCCTTAGGATTAATAGCGACTAGCCCTAGCACTTCACAGCTCCATCTTCGACTCCGAACACGTTTTTCGCATGAAACGTACAAACCGGATCGAAGTGGTTTTCGAGAAATAAATCTCGATCCCGGTCTCTTCGAAACGATCAACGCATTTGTCCACTATTGATAGTCGGTGATTTAGCTATCAATTTATATTCACAAACATCCATCACACAATAAATAATCTCACATTATTTATTTGCCTCTAATATCTTTACAAGATATATTTCCAAGTTTTCAAAGCTCATTTGGAAACAATTTCCCAAAATTCTTCCTGTATAAGGTAAGTCCTTTATCACTAATTCCCATTGGAAATAACCAAGTTCAAACAATTTAGATTTTTAACCAGTAAAAACTTTATTCTAGAATATACTTTAAATATGGAAATTTACTACTAGTTATTTACTCAAAATATAATTCCAAATATGTACAGTAAAATCATTTATTAAGATATAAACTTTGATTTTAAATAAGGGTTTTGTTAAACTAAATTTAAAAGTAGTATTTTAAAAGATTAATATTAATTTCATAATAACTTAAGTCAAAACCAGCCTTTAAATAAATCCATTTGTAAAAATAATTACAAATGTATTCTTAAATCATTACTATTGCTAATTTATTAATTTGTTACTTTAAAATAATACATTTCAAACACTCTTTAAACAAGTTTAAACTTTAAACTTTCTTTTAATAAAAATCTGTTTAAAACTCGAACTTGGTTTTCCAGGGAAACACACTTTCCATTCCAACATTCCAAAGAATCCATCTTATAAATCCAACAATTTATTTCCATTCAAATTCATGTTTTTAATAACATAAATTTCATTTCCATGTAAAAAAATAACTTCTTTCAAAGCCCAAACATAGTTTTCCATTCCTGGAAATTCACTTTCAAAGTTCAGGTTTAAAAATCTTTTAAATAAATTTTTGAGAAATTATTAAAGGAAAATAATACTTACGAATTTCCTAAATAAATTCCAATGGTGAAAAATTGCATTTCAAAATATTTTATTTACATTTTAAACTGCTAATTTATATTTGGAAAGCCTCGTTGAAAATATACTTTATTTACTGGAAAACATCACCAAATTATCCCATCGTTATTTTGCAACCATTTATAATTTCTACTGAATTTATCTCCAAATATTTTTACTTTCACATTTATCAACTGATAACTTTTCTCTTCATTTATCATTCCAAATTTACCAATTCCCAATTTTCATCCTAATAGATTTCAATTTTAATTCTTTTTAATTCTTTATTTAACAATATCCTTTATTTCCAAAAAACCCAATTTATCCATTTATAATTAAATTCTGGATTTATAATTAAATTCTGGATTTATAATTATCCAACAATATTCCAATACAATTTAATTTCAGATTTATCAGTCACAACATATAAACAGATTGCATTATCAATTATATAAAAAAATATAATTACTACATCGTGAGGAATCCAGTTGGATCCCTCCAACCTGTTTTCCCTGCATCCACAAATATTAGCACATCGCATATATAAATATCAATCCAGACTGATAACAATGATTATATTCAACCAATCATACAGATATTTAAATATTAACTATTTAAATTAGCTAGCATCCAGATATGAGTGAGAATAACTCACCTTGAGTATCGGCGAGCGTTCGAAATTTAAATTAAATCGAACGATGTTCGATTTAACCTAAATTCTTACTTGCTCGAAACGATTTCCGAACTGCACCATTGCGTAGTACGCATCTCTGCGATTCCGGCGCCGCAAATTTCATCAAATTCTGATTATATATGATATAGATATGAATTTTCAAAGTTTAAATAACATTTTAAACAAATTTTATTTTAATTTTTTAAATTTTAATAGCATCTCAGCCGTTCAGTCAATGCTCGAAATCAAGGCCGCAGGATCGTTCTTCTCCCTCACGCGACAACAACAGCTCGAGAAACACAAAGCCGCCGCGATTAGGGTTAAGTAACTCCTCCTCCTCGGTCGTCACAAACTCGATCCACCACCTCCATTCGAACGCCCACAACGCCACCCACCTCCGGTCCAAAAATGAACTAGCTCGTCTACTCCCAGGTGCGTCAAAACGCGGGCGAACGGCGGCAACAATTATCCCCCTTCCGGCTCCATACGGCGACGATAGGCAAGATCTACCGTTGGATGGGTAGATGAGGTGATCTACAACTTTCATTTAGAGAATTCTTTGAATTAAAACATGGATAAGGAGATTATGGAAGAAGAAGCACAATTGGTTTCGGCCATTAATCTTGAAGTGGCGGCCGAAGACAAAGGATTAGGGTTTTCTTTGGGTCAATGTGAATATATATGTATAACCCTATATTATATTATTATTAAATTCATATTAAAGCAACTTACCCTAACGATCTTCAAACAACGCGTGCCGACAAAAGTTCCTAGGGTTTTTCTGCATTCCGGACACAATGGAACAAATTTCGTAAGCTAATTTGATCATATGCGTGAGTTACGGAGATAAACGATCAATTTTAATTTAAACCGATTAAAACGATTTCGATGCGTTTCGAGCTGCCACGGCCAAACGACAACTCCGATTACTACGAAAATTGAAATCCGATAATAACTAAATATTATGGATCCAATGGAACTAGTTTCGTCGAATTCTGAGACTGTGCCCCAGAAGGCTATTTTAACTCGTCTATTAAATCGGACGATTTTCATAATTATCGAAACCGCTTAAAATTTCACTTTTGAAATTTTAATAACTTAACAATAAATCATATAAAATTTATAAACACAATAAAAATCATTCTGGCTCATTCCGGACCAAAATCTGATTAAATTGCATTTTAATAATATTAAATTCATTTTTAAATTAATATAAAATCCCAAATATTAATTTATCAATTTTAAAATTCTTCTAAAATTCCCACCTTGCTATTTACACTCAAATAACTCAAAATAAATTTTTAAAACCATTTTTTATCACTATTTACATCCAGATTTACTTTTATTTCAATTCCAAATATTTAAATTATCATTTTCCCATTATTCAAATTCAACCGGAAATACTAAAATTAAAAATTATAGCTTATTTCATTGATTGAACCCGAATCCATTCATTTCAAAATCAATTAAGAATCCACATTAAACATTTAAAACGAATTAAATGTTCGAATTCAATGGCTTAAAAATACGGGATGTTACATTCCTTCCCCCTTATAAAAATTTCGTCCCCGAAATTTGCTAGCGTAGAAAATACTCTCCAACCCATTTACTTACTCAATTTGCTTAGTTAAAAGCTTACATTTACTTTCCCAAAAAGTTTCAGCTCCATTTCAAAACCATTTTCTTTATCCACTCTAAAGCTTGTATTTTAACATTTGCTTTCAAAAATAACTTTCCAAGTTAACAAAATTTTCCCAAAATCTCAAAAAAATTCTAACTCCCAAAATTTCTGAAATTTTTTGGCAGAGTCTCCCCTGCACGGAGGAGCTTTCGCGATATCGCGATACACACAAATATATATGCATCGACCCACACGGTCGGAAACCAAAATATATCACAATATATATATATATATATATATATATATATATATCATTTTCCCAATTATATTTGAGTAAACGTACCTTTTTAGCAAATTTTAATAGCGAGCGGCTACTATAACGCATATACGCGCTCCAACTCTATCGAACGCCTCCATACCTGTACTTACTCAACAAACTCATCAGTTTCAAAGATATGAACACTTTAACAACATTTCCAATATAAATGTAAACCAAAACATATCCATTTCATCCCAAACAACACTTTGCATAATTTCATAAGTAAATCATTTTAAAGCATATACAAAGTCCCTTTTCTAATGCCAAACTCCATTTTATTTTGCACAAATGATTTACATACAAGTTTACCATTCTCAATTCATACTCTACCCAATTTTCGAATTGATTCACCAAGCAAATTTTCATTTCAATTTGTTACATTTTCATTTCTATTATAACTCACTTACATTTATACGCAAATCCATTTATTAAGATTTTAGCCAATCCTACTTTCATCCAAACCAACTTCATTTTATTTCACTTGAATGATTTACATTCAAGTTTACTATATACCATCCATATTTTCCCTAACCATTTCATCTTTGCACCAATTACTCCCATATTCACAACAAATTGGTTTATAGGCCTTACTTGCATCAATTTACTTCAATTTAACTCCCAATTTGATTCACGATCAAATTTTACTTTAAATTTGGAGTATTTGCATTTCTTTTATGATCCATTATCATTCATATGCAAAATCACTTAATAAAATTTCAATTCATTCCAATTGATTCAAAATCAATTTCATTTGCTATTTTAAACCAATTCACTTGCATTCATTTACAAACTCTTTGAATTGGATTCCAATCCATATTAATTTATTCAAAAAAAAATTTAATTTCAATTGCTTGTTAAACAACTCAATTCTGAATACAAGCAATTTTCATGTCATTCAAGCAAAATAACCACCACCTAAGCTTATAACCATTAAAATTAATTCTAGTTTAAATTTATATTAATTTTATTCCATTTTAATGGTTCACAATCCAAGCATTCTTATCACATTACAATTATTCAATTTCATTAACCAATTCAAGTTTATATTAGTATCATTCCATTCTGGATTATTAACAACTCATACATCCTTAATTTATCACAATAATTAATTAATATCATTTCACTTGCAATTCAATTTCATTATCTAACAAATTTCATTCAAAATTACTTAATAAAGCTTATCCATCATCATTTTGTTTTACCTTCAATTTTCTTAAATTCTTTCAAATTCCCATATTATTTCCATTCCTTCTTAAACCAATTTTATTTTCATTTAATTCTCATCCAAATTAATTCCAATCCATTTACAAATTTTAATGTACTTTGCTTATTTATTCAATCCATTTTAGATTTATTTTATTAGCAAAGAGACCACTTTAAATTATTTCACTCATTTGGATTATTTATAGTTCAAACCACCATTATTATAATCTAATTCCATTATCCATTCACACTCTCAATATTTATTACCACAAATCTAAATCCCACGCCACAACTGGATTTTTATTTACTTTCCAAATTTTAACCAAACTGTCAAAATTACATCCATTACAATACAAATTCCATTTAATTGTAATTCAATTTAGCCTCTAACCTAATCCATATTAGGTTTTAATTCACTTCCTCAATTCATTCTGAATTCATTTATAATATGGCCATTTTCCAATTATTTCATTTAGTAAATTTAAATTTCTACTTTTCCTTTTCACTCCTTTAAATAGAATCTAAATTTCTTTCAATATTATTTACTACACAACTGAAACTTAATTTCAATTTCATTATCAAAACAAATTTCATTTTTCCCCCATACATAAGTTCAAGACTTATTTTCTAACTTAAGAACATTCACCTTTATATTCTCACTTACTTCATTACCCTTTACATTTCATTTATGGTCAAGTTTTGAATTTGCCACACCATTCAACTCTTTCCATTAATGAATTACAATTTCACTTCCATTCAGAGTTTAGATTGCTTACTTAAGTCCATTTCCATTTTATAATCACAAATTCAAATTATATCACTTAATAACTTAAGAATATGAATTTCTTTTATGTAATTATAAGCAATTTTACATTTCACCTTTATATCCAATTTATTTCTCCATAAATAAGTTCAAAACTTATTTTCTAACTTAAGTTCATTCACTTCCTTTATATCTCACTCTACCTTATCTCAATTCACATTTTATTTGAGATTAAGTTTGAATTCACCATACCATTCCACTATTTCCCATTTGTGATTATAACTCCATTTCTGTTTTTATAAGGTCACCAACTTATTTATTTTAAAGCCCATATTGCTCATTTCAATCTGTCTACATCTTATAATCACAATTTCAATTTTCTATATATATGCATCACTGAATTTTTAAGGATACAAATCTTCTTTCAATTTAATTCCTTACACAATTTTAAATCCTCAATCTCAAATTATAAGTATACAACTTAATAACTTATGGGTACAATCCATTTCACAATGACCCACAATTTCAAACCAACTTACTTTTTCATTTAACCCCAAATCCATTTAATTCTAAATCCATTTTATTTAACTTATCTAAGTTCAATTCAAATTTTCTACTCACTTCATTATATTTTATTCATTTCCAATTACTCAAGTTAAATTTTAATTCCAAGATTAAAATTTTCATTTCTTCCTTTCTTATAAATATCAATTTTACTTAATAAGTTCAATAGTTAATTCATTTTAATTTTACACATTATTTAAATAGAATTTTCCAGAATTAACTTACCCAGTTTAATACCAAAACCATTTTGAAATAATAATCAACATATTTCCACTTGCTATATCAAACCAAACCCCAGATTCCAAAACAATCTGCTTTTACCAAACAATTTTCCCTTTTTAAATTTCCAAAACAACTGGTATACCTAACAAGTCCAAACAATATTATAACCAACCACTATGGTAACAATCCATCACTTTAGAAACTCGAAAATGAATCTAATGATGTGGCCAGCATCATCAGGATTATTTTCCAGCGACTGAAGTGAGTTCAATGCTTCTTACTTTCCCAAATTCATTTCAAAACAGTTCCCATTCAAATTATTACCCCAAAACAATATTCCATAATTGCCTTCAAACACCATAGCAAACATTTCAAACTTTCCCAGGATTTTAAATTTCCAACTCTTTATTTTTTTTCATTACATTTAAAATCCCTTCCAAAACTTCCGGGATTTAAATTCTGGTTTAAATTAAATTTAGTTATTCTCTTTGTATAATTTATACTCACAGAATTTTATTTGGTTATAACAATTTCAAATTTTTAGATCAAATTTTAAATTCCCATTTAATTAAGATATCCACATCCAAACAATCAACTATATATAATAATTTCAAAAAATTATTCCTTTTACATCAAAATATAATTTTGGGTAAAATTATTTCATTTACCCCTTTTTAAAACAATACTATGTCGGTTTATCTTGTTTAAGAGTTTAGAAACCCCTATCGACACGGTTGTACTTCCCGCACCGACCAGAATTCATAAACACTCAACCGATAAGTCAACACAGTATAAAAACAATTTTATATTCACTAACAAGTACGCTCTCATATCTATTAATACACTCAACCCATTATAGAGTACTATTGACTCTATTTAATGAGTAATTTCCCCACCAAAGCCTAGGTTGCCGCCAACCTAAGCTCTGATACCAAGTGTAACGGCCCCCAAATCCGTACCCCTTGAATCAACACTATTTTACCTCTGTTAACTCAAGTGGCACAGAAATACGAACCATTTGGGTTTTTAAGAAGAAGAGATAGAAGAAGAAGAAGCTAAACAATATCAGAATCTCACAGTCGCAGCGGAGTAAAATATAATAGTAAATATATAACTTTACACAAAATAAAATTTATACCAGTTTTATACATCACATCATCAGAGTATCTCATACATCAACATCATCAATCAGACAAAACCATACAATCCTAGCAGCGGAATATATATATGTATAGATAATACGTCTCGGACTCCAGCTCCTCTACTGCTCCATAGTATCCTGTCCTGTACATATAATACTCGGTCTGACCGAGCATTATAATGAAATAACACCCGAGTCAGTCTAGAATACCAGCTGATAATAGTGCATCCAAATTGATTATTAAAGTTTCAAAATCCTTTTTGAAAACAAAAGCATCTCGTAAGACCACGCCACAAATAAACATGTCGGGTTTTTTTTTCCTTATGATAGCTAAAACACTTTTTATAGAAATCCTCTGATATTATAATAGGGTCTATTTACAAATACTTATAAAATAGCCGAAATTGCTACATGATTAAATTCCAGCTACTAGCCACAAAAGTGGGTAATACAAACAAAACTCGTAAAAGGCTCGTAGGGAGAATGGATTTCCAACAATGACTAGGCACTGGGGTACCACCTGCCACAGTACGGGGCCTAGATCACCGTAACGAGGACCACTCCCGATCCCCTGCAACACAAGGCCGGACCCATCCCTTACTGGACAGTTCCGAATAAGATCACCCCGCGGTTGGGATCAGCACCCGCCCACTAAGCCGAAATAAAAAGGGACATCTAGACAGGGATGACCTTACTCTCCCGTGGGGGCTACCCACGAAGCCTTGCTGCATATCCCCTGATTTTCAGTTATTCCCATTTGATGAGGCTTGAGGCTAAGCGTTACCTTTTAGAACGTTTTCACTTAGAATGCTCATCATCCACCTGACGATGTTTCGCAAGCATTCATCCATAAAAGTCCGTCCCGGGTTCGAACGGAACCGAAGGCACTACTCCTACTACATCCATTTTGGAAATATCCTCAGGATTAATAGCGACTAGCCCTTGCACTTCACAGCTCCATCTTCGACTCCGAACACGTTTTTCGCACGAAACGTACAAACCAGATCGAAGTGGTTTTCGAGAAATAAATCTCGATCCCGGTCTCTTCGAAACGATCAACGCATTTGTCCACTATTGATAGTCGGTGATTTAGCTATCAATTTATATTCACAAACATCCATCACACAATAAATAATCTCACATTATTTATTTGCCTCTAATATCTTTACAAGATATATTTCCAAATTTTCAAAGCTCATTTGGAAACAATTTCCCAAAATTCTTCCTGTATAAGGTAAGTCCTTTATCATTAATTCCCATTGGAAATAACCAAGTTCAAACAATTTAGATTTTTAACCAGTAAAAACTTTATTCTAGAATATACTTTAAATATGGAAATTTACTACTAGTTATTTACTCAAAATATAATTCCAAATATGTACAGTAAAATCATTTATTAAGATATAAATTTTGATTTTAAATAAGGGTTTTGTTAAACTGAATTTAAAAGTAGTATTTTAAAAGATTAATATTAATTTCAAAATAACTTAAGTCAAAACCAGCCTTTAAATAAATCCATTTGTAAAAATAATTACAAATGTATTCTTAAATCATTACTATTGCTAATTTATTAATTTGTTACTTTAAAATAATACATTTCAAACACTCTTTAAACAAGTTTAAACTTTAAACTTTCTTTTAATAAAAATCTGTTTAAAACTCGAACTTGGTTTTCCAGGGAAACACAATTTCCATTCCAACATTCCAAAGAATCCATCTTATAAATCCAACAATTTATTTCCATTCAAATTCATGTTTTTAATAACATAAATTTCATTTCCATGTAAAAAAAATAACTTCTTTCAAAGCCCAAACATAGTTTTCCATTCCTGGAAATTCACTTTCAAAGTTCAGGTTTAAAAATCTTTTAAATAAATTTTTGAGAAATTATTAAAGGAAAATAATACTTACGAATTTCCTAAATAAATTCCAATGGTGAAAAATTGCATTTCAAAATATTTTATTTACATTTTAAACTGCTAATTTATATGTGGAAAGCCTCATTGAAAATATACTTTAATTTACTGGAAAACATCACCAAATAATCCCATCGTTATTTTGCAACCATTTATAATTTCTACTGAATTTATCTCCAAATATTTTTACTTCCACATTTATCAACTGATAACTTTTCTCTTCATTTATCATTCCAAATTTACCAATTTCCAATTTTCATCCTAATAGATTTCAATTTTAATTCTTTTAAATTCTTTATTTAACAATATCCTTTATTTCCTAAAAACCCAATTTATCCATTTATAATTAAATTCTGGATTTATAATTTATCCAACAATATTCCAATACAATTTAATTTCAGATTTATCGTTCACAACATATAAACAGATTGCATTATCATATATAAAAAAATATAATTACTACATCGTGAGGAATCCAGTTGGATCCCTTCAACCTGTTTTCCCTGCATCCATAAATATTAGCACATCACATATATAAATATCAATCCAGACTGATAACAACA
Organism: Allium cepa; assembly: GCA_030765085.1. Lineage (NCBI taxonomy): Eukaryota > Viridiplantae > Streptophyta > Magnoliopsida > Asparagales > Amaryllidaceae > Allium > Allium cepa. Next base: position 393,034,182 of record CM060938.1, on the reverse strand, counting down.
ATTATATTCAACCAATCACACAGATATTTAAATATTAACTATTTAAATTAGCTAGCATCCAGATGTGAGTGAGAATAACTCACCTTGAGTTTCAGCGAGCGTTCGAAATGTAAATTAAACCGAACGGTGTTCGATTTAACCTAAATTCTTACTTGCTCGAAATGATTTCCGAACTGCACCATTGCGTAGTACGAATCTCTGCGATTCCGGCGCCGCAAATTTCGTCATATTCTGATTACATATGATATAGATATGAATTTTCAAAGTTTAAATAACATTTTAAACAAATTTTCTTTTAATTTTTTTAAATTTTAATTCCATCTCAGCCGTTCAGTCAATGCTCGAAATCAAGGCCGCAGGATCGTTCTTCTCCCTCACGCGACAACAACAGCTCGAGAAACCCAAAGCCACCGCGATTAGGGTTAAGTAACTCCTCCTCGTCGGTCGTCACAAACTCGATCCACCACCTCCATTCGAACGCCCACAACGCCACCCACCTCCGGTGCAAAAACGAACGAGCTCGGCTACTCCCAGGCGCGTCAAAACGCGGGCGAACGGCGGCAACAATTATCCCCCTTCCGGCTCCATATGGCGACGATAGGCAAGATCTATCGTTGGATGGGTAGATGACGAGGTGATCTACAACTTTCATTTAGAGAATTCTTTGAATTAAAACAGGGATAAGGAGATTATGGAAGAAGAAGCACAATTGGTTTCGGCCATTAATCTTGAAGTGGCGGCCGAAGACAAAGGATTAGGGTTTTCTTTGGGTCAATGTGAATATATATGTATAACCCTATATTATATTATTATTAAATTCATATTAAAGCAACTTATCCTAACGATCTTCAAACAACGCGTGCCGACGGGCATTTCTCGGGTTTTTCCGCATTCTGGACACAATGGAACAAGTTTCGTAAGTTAATTTGATCGTATGCGTGAGTTACGGAGATAAACGATCAATTTTAATTTAAACCGATTAAAACGATTTCGATGCGTTTCGAGCTGCCACGGTCAAACGACAACTCCGATTGCTCCGAAAATTGAAATTCGATAATAACTAACTATTACGGATCCAATGCAACTAGTTTCGTCGAATTCCGAGACTGTGCCCCGGAAGGCTATTTTAACTCGTCTATTAAATCGGGCGATTTTCATAATTGTCGAAACCGCTTAAAATTTCACTTTTGAAATTTTAATAACTTAACAATAAATCATATAAAATTTATAAACACAATAAAAATCATTCTGGCTCATTCCGGACCAAAATCTGATAAAATTGCGTTTTAATAATATTAAATTCATTTTTAAATTAATATAAAATCCCAAATATTAATTTATCAACTTTAAAATTCTTCTAAAATTCCCACCACGCTATTTGCACTCAAATAACTCAAAATAAATTTTTAAAACCATTTTTTATCACTATTTACATCCAGATTTACTTTTATTTCAATTCCAAATATTTAAATTATCATTTTCCCATTATTCAAATTCAACCGGAATTACTAAAATTAAAAATTATAGCTTATTTCATTGATTGAACCCGAATCCATTTATTTCAAAATCAATTAAGAATCCACATTAAACATTTAAAACGAATTAAATGTTCGAATTCAATGGCTTAAAAATACGGGATGTTACACATTTCACATGGCAGCTATAGTAGGCATAGTATAATGGTACCTATGCTTGCTAACATCAATATTATATTTTCGAAATGCTTTCTACACTATGCACTAGTAATAATATCAAAGAATTTTTCTCGTATCATGCATATTTAACTATCATAAGAAGAAATCTCCTCTAATTCTGTGATTGCATTGTGTGTGTGGCGGGATGTCTTATGGTAGTTTCATTTTCCAAAAGCATATCGGTTTTTCTTTTATAAATCTATTTTATTTAAAAGCAACTGGTTTTGTTTACTCATACCAGTCCCATGACTGACCTGGAGTTTACTGTTTCTTTTCTAAACTCTGGATGCCCATAATTTCCACACGGGCAGCCTAGTAGCAGGTTTCCGTGTTCTGGAGTTAGCAGTATTTTGGAGCTTTTTCTTTGGAGATATTTTAGATGCTTTTACAAATCTCAGGTGTTTAGTCTTTGGGTGTTCGCTATCGCTTCATTCCTTTGAAGACTTTTTGGATATATGATCACTGTTGTATTATTATGATGTTTATTTGGAGTTATGGTGTATGTATTAAAAATACTCTGATGTAGTAATGGATATTATGATATTGTATCTGTGATGTATGCATGATATTCATTCTGTTCCGCTGTTTATTTTCATCTGATGTTGTTATAAGCTCCATCCGAATTGAAATTTGACGTTCGAATCTCCGGCAGTCGAATACAAGTGAGGTATTTGATGTCGACTTTTGAATGCCGAATTTCGGGTCGTGACAAAGTGGTATCAAAGCTGAAGGTTGAGTAAGAACTTTAGCTACGGAGTATAACACATTAGATGGCTCATTAGAGATAGGGTGAAGTATACCCTAGAATGAGTATAACCGAGACCGAAACTCTAAATTTTCTTAGTTTATTTCTTTTTACTGCTGATATTCCTTAAGATATTTCGTCTGTATATCTAAATCAATTTTCTTACTAATTACAGATAGTAAGAATGAGCGGACGATGAGGAAGAGTTAGGGGCCAAGGGAATGCCATAGCACCTAACCAAGATTCCCCAACAGCAGTAGCAGCAATACCCATCCAGCAGCAGCCGAATATGGCTGATTTATAAAAGAATTTCTCAAGGCTTGGTGGCAAACCGTTCACCGGTAAGGAGTCAATTGTTGAGGCTCAAGCATGGATCAGATCATGTGAGAAAATCTTTAGAGGGCTAAAGCTGCAAGACGATCAGAAGCGACTCATAGCTTCTTGGCAACTTCAAGAAGAAGCCTCAGCCTAGTGGGAAACAATCACTGTAAATGAACCAAAAGAAGAGTTTACTTGGAGTCGATTTAAGGAGGTGTTTGAAAAGTGCTATATGCCGTCGACAGGAATTTCCCGAATGTATCAAGAATTTATGGATTTAAAGCAAGAAAGCTTGTCATTTGAGGAGTACTTAAACAAGTTCAACAAACTATCCCGTTTCGGTCCAGAGTTGTTAAACACGCCTCTCGAGAAAAATGAAAGGTTCATCCGTGGAATGAACAAGAAGTATCACAAAAGGATGACAGCACACGTCAAAGAATCTTTTTCGGATCTTATTGATATGGGATATAGGTATGCCACACTGGATATGCAGGAGATTCCAAGGAAAAGAGGAAATTCAAGTTATCAGAATTGGAAAAAAGGAAGTTTGGGGGCAAGAGGCCACAACAAGACAAGGATAAGAAGAGCAGTCAAGGAAATTCGGCTGGAAATGTAACTTGTTACAATTGCCAAGAAAAGGGCCATTATTCAAACAGCTGCAAAAACCCGAAGAAGCAAGTTAAGAAGGAACAACCTGTGAAGAATGATCAAGGAGTTAGAGAATGCTATAATTGTCATAAACCTAGACTTGTTGTTAAAAACTGCCCGGTAATGAAGCAAGCACATGTGGAAAATGTTTATGCGATAAAGGAAGACCCTTCAACTTCGAAAGCAGATAAAGGAAAAGGCGTTCTGGAAGGTAACCTTACTATTTATGATAAAGCTGTTAGAGTTTTATTTGACACGGGAGCTTCACATAGCTTTATCTCCCAACAAACCGTAAGTGAATTAGAACTTAGAACTGAATTTGTTGACGACCCTATTTGCGTGAAAAATCCGATTGGAGGTCCCGCAAATCTTTGTTTGTATAGTAGGAAAGTTCCTATTTCATATGCTTGCTATCAATTTCCTATCAACCTTTATATCCTCGAATTTAGTGAATTTGAAATCTTACTCGGAATGAATTGGTTATCGAGATACGAAGCTAAATAGGATTGTAATAATCGAACAGTTCTAGTCAAAACAAACCTTGGAAATTTTATTGAAATCTATTGTGAGGATTCGAGTCCAAAGAGAGATAGATTGATGTATACTTTGGGATATCCTGAACCCAGTTTGCAGTCCTACCTGTTGTTTCGGAATTTTCCGACGTATTTGAAGAAGTAAAATTCTTACCTCCACACAGAGAAATAGAATTCCGAATTGACTTAGTACTCAATGCCCGTCCTGTTGTTCACGCAAGTCGCAGGATGGCACCTAGGGAAAGAATTGAATTAGTCAATCAAAGAGATTTGCTAGAGAAAGGATTGATTTGCCCTAGTGTTTTCGAATGGGGTTCAGCTGTTGTATTTGTGGCTAAATCGGACGGATCTTTGAGATTGTGTGTAGATTACCGCGATCTCAATAAACAAACTCTCAAGAACAAGTTTCCTTTACCCAGGATCGACAATTTATTCGATCAACTCCATGGTGCACGATTCTTTTCTAAGATGGATCTTGCTCAGGGATTCCATCAGCTGCGAATAGCCGAAGATTGTGTACATTTAACTGCTTTCAAGGGTCCCAATATGTTCTACGAATAGTTAGTCATGCCCTTCGGACTAACCAACGCTCCCGCGTACTTTGTAGATTTAATGACCCGAGTTTTTAGAGAATTATTGAACAAATTTGTCCTTGTATTTATTGATGATATCTTGATTTACTCCAAAACCAAAGAAGAGCATGTTGAACATCTCAGAATTGTTTTGGAGATATTGAGGAGGAATATCCTGTTCGCTAAATTTTCTAAGTGTCACTTTTGGGTCAAAGAAGTCATATTTCTCGGTCATATTGTTAATGCAGAAGGAATTTCTTTTGATCCAAGCAAGATTTCTGCAATTCTGGACTGGAAGCGACCCACTACTCCTAGAGAAGTTCGAAATTTTCTGGGTTTAGCGGGATATTATAGAAAGTTTGTACATGATTTTTCTAAGTTGGCCAGTCCATTGACTAAGCTAACAATGAAGAATGCTAAATTCGATTGGACTCCAAAATGTGAGGAAGCTTTCCAGGAATTGAAAAGGATATTAACTATTGCTCCTATTCTCGCTATCATTAACGGGAACCAAGGCTTATCTGTCTATACTGACGCATGTGGTGATGGGGTAAGTGCAGTATTAATGCAGAATGGGAAGGTAGTTGCCTACGCAAGTAGACAATTACGTCCTCATGAAAGAAATTATCCAACCCATGATTTTGGACTTTTGGCTGTTGTTTTCGCTTTAAAAATTTGGCGACACTATCTTCTGGGTAAGAACCTTTTTCAGCTTTCTTAACGATATAAGAAATTTAACTTAACTAAATAAATATACTTAATAAACTCTCTTTGTTTTAGGTGAAAATTTTGAATTATTCACCGACCATAAATCCTTGAAATATCTCTTTACCCAGAAAGATCTGAATCTGCGACAACAACGTTGGTTGGAATTTCTGGCATCTTATGACCTAGATATTCTGTATACGCCGGGAAAGGCCAATGTAGTTGCAGACGCCTTGAGTAGAAAGCACGCTATTCTTGCTCACCTTGTTATTGCTCCTACTCTTCTTGAAAAGATCGCCAACAAGCAAAAAAAGGACCAGTTTCTTTAGGGAATATATGGGAGGATTCGTCGAGGTGAAGATTTTAGTTTTGCAATTGATGATAATGGGATTATAAGGATGAAAGGCAGAATATGTGTTCCGTACATCCCTGATTTGAAGCGTGAAGTTTAGATGAATGTCATAAATCTAAGCTTTGCATCCATCCAGGAATTAATAAAATGTATAGAGACATTAAAAGAACTTTCTGGTGTAAGACAATGAAAAGAGACATATCCATATATGTGAGTCGCTGTGCTACTTTTCAACAAATTAAAAGCGATCAAAAGAAAGTGGCCGGTTAACTTCAACCTTTGGAAGTACCATAGTGGAAATGGGACCAAGTATCGATGGATTTCATCGATGGATTGCCACGAACCAAGAAGGGAAATGAAGCAATTTGGGTTATAGTGGACCGTCTAACCAAAACTGCTCACTTCATTCCAGTGAAATCCACTCGGACTGCAGCAAGCTTAGCAGAGCTATATATAAAGGAAATTGTTCGTCTCCATGGTATTCCAAGCAGTATAGTGTGTGATCGTGACCCGATCTTCACTAGCATATTTTGGGAGGCATTCCAAGCCGCTTTGGGAACAAAATTGAATTTTAGCACTGCTTATCACCCACAATCTGATGGGCAGACTGCAAGGATTAATCGAATCCTAGAAGACCTTTTGCGTGCTTGCATTCTCGACTTTGGTGGTTCTTGGGAGGACCATTTACATCTGGTCGAATTCTCTTATAACAACAGCTATCAGGCCAGTATAGAAATGGCTCCTTTCGAAGCTTTATATGGTCGTCCGTGTCAATCACCTGCATGCTGGATCGAATCATGTGATAGACTCGTCCTTGGACCAGATATGATTAAAGAAGTCAGGGAGAAGGTTGATTTTATTCGAAAGAAATTAATAACTGCTCAAAGTCGTCAGAAGAGCTATTATGACTGCCGAAGAAGATATTTGGAATTTCAAGTTGGAGATTCTGTATTTCTGAAAGTGTCTCCGATGCGGGGTGTATTGAGGTTCGGGAAAACTGGAAAGTTAACACCGCGTTACATTGGTCCTTTTCCTATTCTGGAAAGGATTGGTCCTTTGGCATATCGAGTGCAGCCACCCAGCTAGTTGTCTGGCGTGCATGATGTGTTCCACGTTTCTAATCTTTGAAAGTATGTGCACGATCCAAATAGTATTATTGAAGAAGCTACTCAGCAGGATCTCGAAATCACTCCAAATTTAACAGTCAGAAGAGAACCAATAAAGATTGTAGATCGTGACGAATAACACTTGAGGAACAAAGTTGTAAAACTAGTCAAAGTGCAATGGAGTGGCGATCCAAAGGACTGCACTAGGGAAACTGAAGATAGCATGCAGAAATCGTATCCCAGTTGTAGAGTGGATATCTCGGCTTAAAATGGTAAGCCATTTCCCTATTTTTCTGAATTCGTATATTCTTTGTTTGCTTTTCTCTCTCTTTCAAATTTCGAGGACGAAATTTTCTTAAGGAGGGGACATTGTAACATCCCCAAATTTGTTAATTTGAATTTAGTGACTTATTTGGATTTTTGAAGTTTAATTTGAAATGTTAAATAAATAAAATATGTGTTGATTTAAAAGAATAAAACTCTAAATTCTTTTGAATTTAAATCATTTAGATTTAACATCTTATATATATATATATATAAATTGAATTTGAATTTTGAGCTTAAATTAAAATAAATATATAAAGTGAAATAAAATACAAACGAAATATACTTACAAAATAATAAATATATATATATATATATATATATATATATTTCAACACTAGAAGTTATGAAATTTACATAAGTATAACAAATATATGTGATAAATTAAGTGTTAATGGTTAAACTTCAAATAAAAATAAATTTAGAAGTTATGTTTGTAATAAATTATGGTCATGAGATGACATATAAAATACATACAATGATCAAATAGCTTAAGTATGTGCTGTGAATATATGCAAACAAGAAGATAATAGGAAAAAACATATGCAAGAAAATATCTCTACAAACAAACAAAAAGAAAAAAAATGTACTTACAAAAATTCAAATAGCATAAGTGTGTAAACAAGAAAGGAAACATGAGCATTAAATGCTTTCAAACTCAGCCCATAAACAAGACATTCGAAATAATACGAAGAAAAAAAAATCTCTGATTAAAAATACACAAATAATTACAAAGTACAAATTAAAAAAAAAGTCTTCCTTCATTACTCTACTAAACCTGCACACCTCCTTTATATACATGAATATTTGTCCCAGTTCATTCAAGGGCAAAAACACTACAAATTAAGAAAGAAAAAGAAAATTTATAAACATCACTTTATATTCAAGTTTAAAAGCAATCTGCTGAAGGAAAAGAAAGAAAGAAGAAGGATCAAACAGTTTCTTCTCAAGCCTAAAAGCTCTCTGTTTCAAATATTACCTCTATGAGTAAACAACTTAAAAAGAAATTTAAATATATTTATTTGTTGCTTGAAATCTGAGATCTGAAATTGCTTTATTATGCATATACATATAGAAATTTCCTCTGTATATAAAGATTTCAATGTGTAAATGCATGTTTATGTGAAAACCATCTTTGTCTTTTGTTTCAGAGCATCAAGCCTGTTCAAAATCCAATAACTAATTACTTGATCATTGTTAGACTTTGATCTCAAAACAAAACTTGTGTGTTTAAGAATGATTTATAATTTAAAGATAGATTCAAGAAGAAAAAAGATATACAGCTGGAGAAAAATTGATTTTTACAGGAAAATTTCAATTTTTGGAAAATTTCGAATATAATGATTTGCTACTTTAATCATATAACGTGAATCCTTAGTCAAAAATAGGATTTTCAATGTAAGAATGATGATTTTTGAGTGGGTAATGTAAGAGCAGTTTGCTCTTGAACGGAAATTGGGTTTCATCCAGTTTCAGGCGATCGAAGGATGGTTAATGGTCTGGCCCTCGCGTGGAGGTGAAGTAGCCTACGGTGCTACGGGGAAAAATCATCGGTGTCGTTCCATTTCACAGTGGCGTCGGCGGTAGGCGATTTTGGTTTTTAAACCTAATTTTGTGGTGGTCGTGAAAATTTATCGTTGTGGCCTCAATCGTGCATCGAGTTGCACGTGGTCGGAGGAGATGGTAGCTTGGGGGTTGATGGAGTCGTGGCCGGGGGCTTGGGTTGTTCGGTGGTCAGGGTTGCACAGACGAGACGATACTTTGACTAGAAGTTTTGATCCAGGTTTCAAACGATAAGCCAATTCTTTTTCTGGACCGTATAGCGTCGAGGTGATCATTGTTGTCGGTTGTAGGGATCGTACGCGGCTTGCTGGAGGTGTTTCTGATCACCAAAATGATGGTGATGCGTCGTGCATGTGAACGACCATTGTTTGGGTGTCAGCATTGGGTTTCGTGAGTGACCCGAAGTAATACTCGTGTCTTTGCCAAATTGGCTCGAGTATACTTGTATAGTCTGGAGGCAACATATGTTAAATTTGAAATAAAAAAAGGAAGAAGAAGATAGTACGGGGGAGAAATGAGAGAGACTCGGGAAAAGAACGAGAGGTACTCGAGTTGGACTCGAGTAAAAGCCTCGAAGTCTCGGGTTTTGTTTAAAATTGGGTTAAGCCCAATCAAATTTCAAATTTACAATGTTAAGTAAATGTTTTTATTTACAAGATAACCAATGGTTGATTTATGTTAAGTTAAAAAACTTACTATAAGTTTAAATTTGTTAACAACGTTTTAAAATTTAATTAACCCTTTAATTAAATAATTAAATTTAAAATAAGAATTGAAGTTAATTAACACTAAAACTTTTAATGTAACAATAAATTGATTTTCAAAGTGTAAAGAAGATTTTTAAATGATAATTAAGGTAAATAATTTTTATTATCTAATGGCTTTGAAAAGTAATTAAGAATGATTTATAATTTGAATTAAAATTGATTAATAAACAATTAAATGTCTCAAATTATTTGTAAATTAAGAATTTGTTAATTAGATAAATTAAGTTGATTAATTATAATTGGAAGTTAATTAAAATAACTAATTAGGAAACAATTAATCAAGTCAATTAAGATTTACTTAATTTATCCAAATTAATCATTGATTTGAAATAATCAATAAAAATAATTATGTGATTAATCTATTAAATCACACTCACATTGATTGAAAATTATTAACTACTGCCATGCACTAGATTGATATTTTTTTTCTGGTTGCGATACTATGTGATGTAGATTGCTATGTACTGCACTGTGTTTGTGTTTTGTTCTATATTGATGTGAAAACCCTGTTAGCCGTAAAACGACATTTAAACTTCGATGCGACAGGGAGTCGGATTTCAATTAGTTATCTGAAACCCACATCAAACCTGTGAATTTTTGTGAACGACATATCCACATGTTTTTAAAAATTGACGCTCATTATTCGGTTTAGCCGGGAGAGGACCTTTGTGTCATATAACCCATTCCGAATAAGTGATACAATGAAATGGATGAGCATTTGAAGATGGTGGTGAAGACCGGATGTCTTCGAGAACGATAGGATAACCTGTCGAATGACTCTGCACTGAGTTGCTCCGGTATAGAGTTCTCCACATGTGATGGGGAGTCCGATCGGGATTGTGGATGCCCGGATTGGAAGCACTTCTTCGGAAGTGCCTTCGGTTCTATTCGAACCCAGAACAGACTTGTATGGATTGTATATCTGACATTACATTTTGAGATATAAAGCAGATTTATTTCAAATACGTTTCTGTTGGTGGTGGAGAATTTATTCTCTTAGCTTAACACCCTTCTCTGAGACGCACGAGCTCAGTGGTTATGTAGTTGAAGGTTTTCAGTAATATATTCCCAACTTGGTAATGTGGCATGCTGAGTGCTGCTGATCATTTGTTGATCAAAGCATGGCTTTTGTGGAAAGCGTAGCTTTTTGGACGAGACTTCGTCGAACCTCACAACCCGATAATGGTCGAAACAGGAAAGATGCAGCAAGGTTATTATGGGTAGTGCCCCTTAGAGTATGTGCATTTCCTTCAGGATAGAAGTGGTATCATGGTATGGAGCCCAGATACTTAACTTATGTGGATATCGCAAATATATACATATGTATATACATATACATATGTATATACATATACATACATATACATACATACATATATATATATATATATATATATATATATATATATATATATATTACTTTGTGATTGTTGTTAGGGCCCCGGATAAAGGTTGGTTACAATCTGGGGATGGCATACTCGGGTCAGTAGTTACCTAGTTACGGAGGTAACCCAGCCTTGTGTTGGCAGAGATTCGGTTAGGTTCTCGGGACGTCCCTCTAGAGGCGTACCCATGTGGCTCAGGAAGTTCCTTAGCCTGACCATTTGTTGGAAATCCAAAGAAACAATACGAACCTAGTACGGTTTTAGTTGTAGAACCTGCCATTTAACATGGCAGCTATAGTAGACATAGTATAATGGTACCTATGCTGGCTAACATCAATATTATATTTTAGAAATGCTTTCTACACTATGCACTATTAATAATATCAAAGAATTTTTCTCGTATCTAGCATATTTGACCATCATAAGAAGAAATCTCCTCCAATTCTGCGATTGCATTGTGTGTGTGGCGGGAGGTCTTATGGTAGTTTCATTTTTCAAAAGCATATCAGATTTTCTTTTATAAATTTGGTTTATTTAAAAGCAACTGTTTTTGTTTACTCATACTAGTCCCATGACAGACCTGAAGTTTATTGTTTCTTTTCTAAACTCTGGGTGCCCATAATTTCCATACAGGCAGCCTAGTAGCAGGTTTCCGTGTTCTAGAGTTAGCAGTATTTTGGAGCTTTTGCTTTGGAGATATTTTAGAAGCATTTGCAAATCTCAGGTGTTTAGTCTTTTGGTGTTCGCTATCGCTTCATTCCTTTGAAGACATTTTGGATATATGATCACCGTTGTATTATTATGATGTTTATTTGGAGTTGTGGTGTATGTATTAAAAATACTTTAATGTAGTAATGGATATTATGATATTGTATCTGTGATGTATGCATGATATTCATTCTGTTCCGCTGTTTATTTTCATCTGATGTTGCTACAAGCTCCATCCGAGCTGAAATTTGACGTTCGAATCTCCGGCAGTCGAATACAAGTGAGGTATTTGATGTCGACTTTTGAACGCTGAATTTCGGGTCGTGACAATCATGCTCCAATGCCGAGCCTTTCTTCTCTCTATAATTTCGAGCAACGAACGATTCAATTTGAGTTGATTTTAATTTGCTCGGCCTTTATTTGATTTAGGTTTTCTCTTCTATTTTTTATCTGGGAGAATTCGATTTTGAGGAGGCCATGGTTTTAGTTGATAGCGAAATCGATTTCTTTTTGTTAATATCTTTATTTTTTTTCTTTTTTTTAAAATACTCGGCAAAGGCTTAAAGAAAAATTGAAACACAAGTTAGCATGGGTGACAAGTGTTATACCCAAGGAAACATGTGTTAAAATGGAGAGAAAGGCTGTTGGAAAAACTTTTTTAAACAATTTGAATTTTAAATTACTATTTAAACCAAAACCGTCTCGAATTACGCAACCTAAAATCTTGACTTTCTATCGATGTGTGCCGCAAGGCGTTCATAATGTTGAACCCCTATTCCGAATGCAATGGAAAAGGTTTCGAGTCCTAATTCGATCGTATGGAGAAAATAGTTTTTTGACCCAGTTATTTATTAAATTTTCGATATAGATTTCAGCGCGTTTATCTACCGTACGGCCAAATGATCACTCCACACACTACGAAAATTGAAATCCGATAGTAATACACTATTACGGATCCAATGAAACTGGTTTCGTCAAAATCTAATACTGTGCCTCGAAAGGCTATTTTAAATATCAATTTAACTATATATATATATATATATATATATTTAAAACTTAACAAAACACTTCCAAATTCAAGTTTAACACTTTTACTATGTTCAATACTATCAACATAAATTTTACAAGCTTTTAAACCAGTTTCTAAAACCTTAAAATTTCAGATTCAACCATTTATCCAACTTCCAAAAATCAAATTCAATAATTTAATTGCCAAATAAATAGTGATATTTGAAATTCAAGTTAAACTAGCTTTCAAATTTTTAAAATCAATTAAATATTTCTATTCCAAATATCCAGAAATTCTGGGTCGTCACACTTTGGGAACTACTTGAAGATATTATTAATTTTATTAAGCAGAAACAATATAACAGATAAATCAAAAAAGTTCTGCACTATGAGCTTTGTAACGCGCATGTCACTTAGATGAACCCTTGAAAGTAGCATAAACAAGAATGAAGAAATAGAAAAAATAGGAAAGAAAATATAAAATGAAAAAAGAATATATTTTTTTACTGTGAATAAAAAATCGTGGTTGGGAAGGTCATAGTAGAAAAAGCCATTGGAATTTATATTTTATATATCGAAATAATCCATTTTGGTATTAATTAACGAGAGGGGAAATAAGAAGATGACTAAAAGAAAAGAAATCAATTAGTTATTCATTAAAGTTTAATTTGATTCAATGACAAGAGTTAGACGAGGATATATAGCTTGGAGATGTCGAACAAAAATTCGTTTATTTGCATCAACCTTTATAGTGGCCTATTCGAGACTTACCCGAACTGCTACTCAACAGAAAATGTGAGCTTTGGTTTCCTCTCATCGGTATAGTAGAGAAGTAAAAGTTGTGAATACTGGTACCATACTTCCAGTGGGGGACGACATTGCTCATATTCATGGTCTTGATGAAGTAATGTTAGGTGAATTTGTAGAATTTGAAGAGGGTACAATAGGCATTGCTCTCAATTTGGAATCAAATAATGTTGGTGTTGTACTAATGGGTGATGGTTTGATGATACAAGAGGGAAGTTCTGTAAAAGCAACAAGAAGGATTGCTCAAATACCTGTAAGCGAGGCTTGTTTGGGTCGTGTTATAAATGCTTTGGCTAAACATATTGATGGAAGGGGTGAAATTTCTGCTTTTGAATCTCGATTAATTGAATCTCCTGCTCCAGGTATTATTTAAAGACGCACCGTACATGAGCCTCTTCAAACATGACTTATTGCTACTGATGCGATGATCCCTATAGGAAGTGGCCAGTGAGAATTAATTATTGGGGACAGACAGACCGGCAATGGGTTTTGTTTTGGTTATACTCCTATTAGGACAGAGGATAAGACTTTCCTGCCTGTCTTGCCACCAAATAATATATTGGGCACTCGTGCTCTCTTAGACCCATGCAGCTACCCTTCTTCGATTCAATGACTTCTGTGAAACAAACCAGTCATGGAACAAGAGAACTGATTGGGAATCCTAGGCACGGCTACCAACGGCGATAGGAACGATGACTCTCTTCAGAAGGTACATAGTCTAAGGTGGTATCTATTAATATTTCTTTGTTTGATCCGCTAATGGCAATTCTTTGGTACAATAGTCCATGGTATGTTCTGTTTTGTGATAGTGGTAGCAACTAATTTCTTTTCCCTTTTTGAAGAATTTCCTTTGTTGACTACTCTCTTCTGATTTATCTTCCCAGGGTCTCTTTCAACACGGTAGGAATTTCCTCTTTTTGCGATTATTGACACTATTACTCTTGGGTGAGGTTGTCGGCTTCTTTTAAACTCCCAATACCACTTCACTTGGAACTATTACTACTTTGATGGCTTGTCCATCAGCCTTTCCATAATTTATGGTTGACTTCTTTGATCTCTTTCTCCATCCATGTCTTTCTTGCATATCCATTTCTTATTACCTAATAATGGTAAAATATCCTTAGAATACACTTCCGTTATTACTCCCTAACATTAATTACTACCAATAGTCTATTAATTTTGAAAACTTTCCTTTATATAAAATATAACCCTTATTTCATTTACCATTTTATAATGATATTGTGTCTGTTTGCCTTGTTCGAGTGTTTAGGAATCACCTATCGATACCGTGGCATCCTACGTCTCGACCAGAGTTCTTAAGCCACTTAATCGATAAGTCAACACAATACACAACATTTTTATGCACTAACAAATATGCGCTCTTATATATAATACACTCCACTCTTACCCCATAAAGGACTAGGTGTTCGCTCAACCTAAGCTCTGATACAAAATGTAATGAATCGGATTTTCGACCTCAAAAATCGACAATAATACGTCCACTGTATTATATGCCAAACATTCAAGTGACAAAAATATCGATTTGTTAGGGTAAAAAAAGAAGGTAGAAGATAGAAGAAAACTACACAACATAGAAACTCACAATGCAGCGAATAATATATAATATAACAATGATCTTTATAAAAAAGGAAACATCTTTATTCATATATACAACATCAGAGTAAACTAGACTTACCCTAAATTTGGACAGTTATAGAAACCAGTCCTTACACTGACAAACATATAGACTTATAATACAGCAGAAGAAAAATATACATGAATACGTCTTGACCATCCAGCTCCTCTCCAACTCTAAAGTATCTAGCTAACCTAGGAAAAACATGTTAGGCCTGACCTGAGCATTACATCGAATAATTCCCGAGTTAGTCTGGTAAACCGGCGTGAGTAAAACTCGATAATAAGTAACAACCAAACTGATTTCTATATTAGAAAACTTTTCATGATGGGTATCTCGTAAAACCATACTGCACATAAAAACAGCTGTGTTTTTACCTTATGATAACCAAAACATTCTATATCAAAATCCAGTGATATTATCATAGTGTCTAAGTTTAAAGTAAATATATAAAATAACTGAAATGCTTGCATCTCACATTTCAACATACTAGGATCTACAATTAAAATGCAAGGCACATATTGGAGATTGGATTCCAATAATTGCAAGGTAAGGGACTACCTTCTGATGATACACCTCTAGAAAATGCACTAGTATTAACACAAAGCCGGTTGCCCTTTCAATATGGCAGACCGAATTACCTCACCCTCTTGACACCGAGGCGTTATACTACCATGGTATTTGCATGCAAACCAACTCTAAAAGGGACATCTAGAATGGGGTGACCGCTCTAATTGGTAGCTAGTCACATAGCACTACTAGATGTCCTATTTTTGCCATTCCTCCAGGTTGTGAGGCTTGAAGTTATGTTTTACCTTTCTGAATAACAATCCATCTTGAAAATCTAACAATGCCCTCCAAGCGTCATTCATCCATACAAGTTCGTTCTGGGTCTGAACGAAACTGAAAGCACTAACTCTACCACATCTAGTTTGGAATCACCCTCAGGATTAGTAGCAGTAACCCTTGTACTCCAAAGAGCATCATCTTCAATCATCATCAAGATGTCTTCCACTCGAACGTACATGTTGGTTCGGAGTGGATTTCAAACATATAAAGCTGATCCTGGTCTCCCCGTACCAACAACCGATAATTTCCGGTTAACTCATTCCCAATTCATTTGGAAGTAAGTATTCAATTCCTTACCATGGAACTCGAATTTACATTCATACTTCCTAAGTCAACTTAGGTCAAATTTGATAGTCATTATTTAACTGCCAAATAACAATATCAAAATCTAGAGATTTAACTACCCAAAGTAATCAATAAGCCTCAAAACCATATTTCATTAATTAAATCTCTTTTCCTAAACATTTATCAACATTCATATACTTAGTTATGAACTCTTTATATTTATTCCAATCCAATTATATAACTTCTTTATCAAATTTCAAACCTTGCATAAAACTTACCCTTATAGATGTTAAAATCCATTTATAAAATCTTTGTATAAACATTCAAAACCGTTTTTTAAACTCCTTTTCTGAATACCCAAAATCATATATAAAACTTCTCAAACCAATTGTCAAATCATTTTTCAAATATCTTGTTCAAAATAGGATAACTTTAAAGACGATTTCAAAAGAAAATGAAATATTTACTTTACAAAACCAAATAGAGGCTCAATGACTTCAATGGATCATTAAATTTGGGTTTAGCGTATCTAAGTTATATCATAGATACCGCCAAACATCAGATATGCAAGGGTTTCACACATAACATATAATCAATCATAGGTAGATGTTCAACCAAACATAAATACATCTATTATTGGTGAAAAATGTACACATGTAAGTATATTCTATATGCTTAAGCTGTCGTGACCCGCTTATGGAAATTAACTTCCTTATGTTTATCACGTTACCGATATTTAACATTTATGCTAAACACTAGTCAACCAACTTCCCATAAAATGTGTCAATGTTTTATAATCACTACTTTAATTCATTTGGCTACTTAATGGTCCAGACGAGAGATACTTTGATTTAAAATCAATTAACCTTAAAAAGAAAACTGATTTAAAACATAACCTATTAAGTTTAAAAATAGCTTTGAAAAGATTAAGATATTTTTAGTTAGCTTAAACCTAATTATATCTTAATTAAAATAAGATTAATTCATAATTAAACTTTAACTAACTTAATGAACTTGGTTAAGTCCTAATTAACTTCCTAATGTATCTTAGTTAAGATTTAAACAATTCATTGTTAATTAAACCCTAACTAATTAAAAATTAATCAAATAATAATTTAATTAAATAATTATTAATTAACTAGTTAACTTAATTAAATAATAATTAACCATTAAATTACTTCTTAAATTCATAAACCACTAATTAAAACTTTATTAATCGCTAATTGGTTATTAAACTTCTTTAAGTGTTAATTAACCACTAATCACTTACTTAATTACTAATTAACTGCAAGTTACCTTTAACTATTTTATTAAATAATTAAATTATTAAATAACCTAAACTTAATCTCTTTTTATGTTATTAATTAAGTTTGGTAAACTTATTCAAAACGTTCCAAAAGAAAATATTTTGAATCGAAAATCGACAATTTTGTCAAACCGCGTCCACAGCGACTATCGCTACGAGTGCAGTTCACTTAAACATACTTTAAGTGGAAACACTTGCTTATTCTTTCCTATTTCATGTTTAGAAAAAATAAATTTTAAAGTTTTTGAGACTTAGAAATGAAGGAGAAACTTTGAAACAATTTCCAAACTTTAAAACAAGAAAACAAAGTTTTTAATTTCGAATTGGATCTCACATCCATCGCAACACACAAAATTGTTAACTTTGTTTCAACTCAACATACATAAGTTCTTAGATCAAAACCATACATCCATACTACTATACTTTTAACATCGAAATGAAACGCATATACAAACATAAGATTATATGCGTACTAACTCGGCAACATCACATTCAAATATCAAATTCAACACCAAACGTAAACATCCATCAAATCACCATCACCAATATAATAACCATTCGATTTTCTCATCATATCATCACCAAAATAACACATCATTATAAATTCAAAACTTTTCAAAAACAAAGTAGTTTCACTCACCTTTGTGCTAACTAATTTCGCCCGAACCTCGACTATAACTCGGCAACGCCTCTACGCTCGACGCTAGCTTAAAAATTTGAAGCTTTGGAGGGGCTAAGGCCTTAGAATGGATTTAGCCAGAGGTGGTTTGGCTTGGGTAGGGCTTTTTGGAGTAGTGATGGCCTTGGTTTTTGGAAGAGAGGATGTTGAAATGAAAGTATAAGAAGTATAGAAGGTATGGAAGCAAGTTACAACACAAAATGCTAACTTTTTCTACATTTTTGGAACCATGGAAGCAATGGAATTTTTAAAGAAGAAGCTTTAGAAAAGAATGAAGTTGGAATGTAATGAAAATATGTGTGTGAGGGTGTGTATTTATAGGTGAAAGAAAATGAGAAAATTACCATTTTATCCTTAGTTTAAAATATCATACCATGCAATATATTAACATGTCACATCAACAACTTCCTCCCCCTCATATGTCACATTTCCCATCACTTTATTCACATCCCCTAATCCACTTTGAGAAAATATGATGGTACATAAGGAAATGTCAAGTGATAATGATATGATTTAGTATATGTATATAAGTTATTATTTTAAAACCATGTCTTGTCACATCATTTGCTAAACATAATTAATATAAAATAATACATAATTAAGTATATTATTATATGGTTAATTATCTCTTATATATGTGTACATACAGTGCACAAAGTTGAACAATCTTCCCGAAGACTTTCCGGTGTCGAAAAGTCGAAAGTCCAGAAAACGCTAATTCGGTCACATTTTCTGTTTTTCTACGAATCGTCTATTTTGGTAAAAAAAATCTAAAAACTATTTTACCATCATTATTAAATAATTATAATAGGTTTATTTGTTAATAAAAACACATTTATTTAATATTTAAACTTGACTTGAATTCTTGAAGAAATATATAAAACCAATGATATCAATTGTCGATGTCATAAATACATTTTATTTTCCAAAAATAAAATAAGTTATTTTATTTCATAAACTTGTTTGAATACATATACTAGTGTATGAATCCAGAGCTGTGCATGATCTTTATTGTTTAAATGCTATTTTATCGATAAAATGATTTCTAGTTATTTTATCGATATTTTACCTAGGACGGTATTTAATATTTATCCATACTTTACCCTGGTAATTTGTTCACAATATTTTTCCCAACCAAAATAACTATTATTATATATCACTTAAAACATGATTATTTCTTACTTTAAAACCCATATTTAAATATTTTCAAAATAAATATAATTTATTCAAGTGATAAATTTGCGGGTCGTTACACTAGAGGTGCGGTGATGTCCAAATATAGAGTTTCGGACTGTTGCTGACAATACAACTCATGGTAATCAAATAGGTGGATTCTGGATGAATGGATCCCCTAGAGTTTAGGGTGCCCAAGTATTGAGCATCTTTCGGAGATCGTTCGACGGGCCGAACACTTGGGGAAGGACCCCATTACCGTCATTCAGTCAAACGTGTTGACTCGAACTATATAGAAGATATGATAAGGAGATTGGTGAGTAAAAAAATTTTTATAACCAATGATGAATGGGGTACTAATGCGAGTCAGAACAAGTTCACGGAGGGCATTCTTCGTGTGACATATCCTCAGATATTTAATATGCTAACGATGCTATTATATGGAGGAACAACAGATCCTAGGAATCATTTATTGAGATATGAATAGCACATGGATTCAGCCATAGCTTTAGATGTCATGAAGTGCCGATGTTTCCCAATTTTCGTAGAGGGGGGTAGCAACGATGTAATTCGCTCGGCTTCTGGCAAAGTCCATATCGTCTTTTGCAGAGCTATGATGAAAGTTCATGGAGCAATTCCGTTCACACTTCACGTCTGAAGCATATGATGTCACCATCCGACATATATCATGACAAAGCAGAGTCGTTGAAGGAATTTTTAAATAGGTTCCATATGGCTATAACAGAAATAATGGATCCTAAGGAATACATAGTACTGATAGCTCTCTATAGGGGAGTTGACCCTAATTCAGACTTCGAAGACAGGTTGGAAAGGAAGCAAACATTGATAATGGAAGCTTTTTACAAAAAGCCAACAAATATTTGCGTCGGGAGGATGCACACAAGCTTCCATGGAGGATTGTTGTTGAAAATTCAAATGAGGTAATACAAAGTAATGTCGCTATAAACAAGCTAGACGAAATTAAGAGGATGTAAACATGAAGGTCGAAAATCAGAATGAAGGTCCAATACAGAACAATGATGGGGCTAAGAAGCGTAAGAGGGATAACTGGAATCATTTTCGACTCCTTAGTTCGACTATTACACGAACTAAAAACTCTATAGAGAAAATCTATCTAGATACTCAAAATATTGAACCATACATGAAGCCGACTCCCAAGGAGTCAAACCGAGAAGGAGAGGATGTAGGGCAAGTTTCGAAGATTCCATGGGACTCATGGTCATAATACTAATGAGTGTAGGCACTTGTGCTATATGATTGAAGATTTGATTAGAAAAAAGAAATTACAACAATATGTGAAAGCCCTACAGGGTGGGGAAAGGAACTTCTAACTCCTCCGAGTCATCTTCCAGTAGTGGCAAGCTCAGCTTGGTGCTAATACACGCACTAACAGTGCCCCACATTCTAGCTCTGGAACTTAACTTAAAGACGGTGCATTCTATTCGCTTTTCTTACATCCTATGACTGAACGGGGTATAGGGTATCAAGCGGCAGCTGCTGAATTGCAGTAAAAGAATGGACAAGGAACTGCTATTCAAATGACACGCCCAAAGGTCGAAGAACCAAGATGATATGACATGAATTGGGATCGTAACTGAATCAGGCTTCTAGGGTAGATTACGACTGCTCTCAACTGACCAGCTTCTAAATGCCTGACTTGCCAGCTATGATACGATGGCTTGTGTCACGACTGCTCTACGTCGCTTATCATGCCATTTCAAAGTATAGTTATCCATTAACAAAGTCGAACCTGAAGTAGTCACCCATATGACTCGAAACAAACCCAGGTAGTTCTGGCCTAAGGTCAAACCTGGGTAAAACCAAGATTTTCTCCAAACAAACACCAGTATGACTCCAAGCACCGTTCGTCCAACCCAGCACTTCAAATTTGGCGAATCCAAACGAGCAAGGGGCTGATTCCAAGCAACTAGAAAATTTTCTTTAGTCGGACTCTAAGAAATTATCACCAATCCGTCACACGTTGGAAAATCATGCACACAACACTCACAAGCATTATAAACATCTATAACTTAAAAACGGACCGAACTAACAATGGCTGAGGCATTTCCCTTAGTCGAAGCCCATTAACTAGAGCCTTTCAATATGCAGAATATCCTAAGAGATTCAATATGCCAACTATGCTAGCGTGGAAACATAGACCCCCGAACCTCAAATATAAAGGGCACATGAATTCTACCAGAACAACGAACACAATTAAATGCCGACTCTTTCCCATATTCCTTGAGGATGTAGCGACCGATCATGTGCTTTACGCTATTATCACCTAGGTCCATCTCCTCTTTTAGTTCAACCCGCTAAGGAGTTCATTTAGCGATTCAGAATGCAAACGACTCAACCCAAGGATGCGATGTCATTATCCAACTTATCCCAAGCGTCGGGTGAGCCGCTCGAAGACTTTTAGTAGAGATTCAACGTCATTATCACTAAAGTGAGCAATCCAAGAGAAAATATTACACTGGTTGCGTTGATAAGGTGAACCGGCCCCAAGATAGTCTTTGGCATTTGGTAAGCTGGAAAGCCTCCATCGAACTTGGATCATTTCTGTTACAAAGTGAACCAGAACCTAAGCAAGAAGGGTGTAGAGCATACTAAAATAAAGAATGATGTAGGCTCGTCAGCTGACGATATTCATAGCAAGGGCAACATTGAGGCCTTAGATGAGGACTCAAATTCTAGAAGACAACCTAAAATCCCAAAATTCGACTCGTATACTTCTTTGAATGATTCAATCGACACATATACTTGGAGACTCATGATTCAAAGCAATACTGAAAATTTATACTGGTTGCTGCATCCCTTGCCTTATTTACACACCCTATTTATTGTTCCAGATCTCAGAATTGGAAGGCAGACACTTGGTACTGACCACATATTGGAAAAACTTAGTTTTAACTTGGTTAAAATTCCAAAAATACTTTTAAAAATAGTTTTGAACCAATTAAACCTTTAAAATCACTTATTATGACTTATCACAATTTTTTCAAAATTTTAATAATTTTAAAACGGCTTGTTTTCACAGTTTGCCATTTTGGTCACCGAACTGCAAAACCACGATTTTATTCCAAATTTGATTTACCTATAATTCGAAATCCTTTCAACAAAAAAGGGAAATTCTTTCTTATATGAAAGCTATTATCATTTGAAAACAATGGTTTTTTGTTTTGGGAAAATCCGATTAAATTTGCTCAAGTATAGCCTTTTAAAGTACAAATCGAAAATCAGCGAACTGCCGCACCGCGGCAAGCTCTATTTGAGTTAAATATAAATTCCCAAAATAATTCATTTAAAATACTTTAAAAATGGTTTAAAATCCATATATATAAATACACTATATAACCTGTATAACCCTTTCAAACCATAGTTTCCAACATTAAATATTTATTTAAAATAAATATTTAAATAATAAAATATTATTATTTTTCAAAATTCAACTTATAAGTCCTACAATTTCCAGAAATCAAATTGAACTATATATAAGAATGTTGGAATAAGAAATTTCAAATTTTAATCTTATATATATATATATATAACTCAACTTCAATTTTTGAATTCAAATTCAAATTAAATTGTTTTAATTTTAAAAAGTTTAACAAGCCATATTATATTCAAAATAAATTTAAATTCAAAAATTCCTTTTCAAAAGTTTTTCATATTTAACCCAATTTGACTTCAAACCATTTTGGATTCAAAATTCAACTTTTAAAATTTTCACCATTTTGAATAAAATAATATTAAATTCAAAATACCCATGACTTAACCAATTTCCCACGAAATCCAGATTCGTGTGTATGTTTTTTCTAGGGGTTTTACATGCAACAATCGGATATCACAACCATCACAAATCCAAGCAAAAGAATATCAATAAGCGGTAAAATCTTATAACGCTTATTTTCCATTCACCGATAAACATGTAAATCGACATGCATAATATATAAACAACCATTCAACCATTCATAACATTCAAAAGCACTTATATATATATATAAACACATATATGTTTTAAAAAAACATTCTCACCGAGGGATCCACTCCTCCTAACTCGAATGGTAGGCAGCCTGCTAACATCCCAATTTCTCCGACTGACAGCTACGCACGAACGGACGAACGAACGAACTATTTTTTTTCTTTTATATATATTTTTCTAAATGGGCCGAGAGGAGTGGGCCAAGAAGGTGGGTAGCCGAGAGTATGTGGCGGGTGGGTGAGATGGCCAGGAGTGTGTGACGTGTGGGTGGGTGTGTTCGGTGTGTGTGTGTGGGTTTTTGCTCGGGTGGGTGTTGGATTTGACCGAGGGTTGATGTTGGGTGGCGGGTGTAGGGGTTGGGTGATGTGGCCGAAGGTTATGGAGGGTTAGGTGGAGATTTGGGTGGAGGGTGGCCGAGTGTATGGGGTGGGTAGGGGTTGGAAATGGTGGGTGAAGGGTGTGGGTGGTCTAGGCCGAGAGGGTGGGAATGGGGTGGAAGACATGGCTAAGGAAAAATTAAGCTTTAGGAATCTGGAGAGGGTGCAAATGAATGGAAAAAAGGGGTGGGTATGCCTTTTTAAAGGGGTGGAGAGGGGTAAAAGGGTAATTTATCCACATGGACACTTGACCATCCATACCCATGCTTGTTTACACTTGTTCCACACTTTCTACCATAAAGACAAGTGTTTTTTTAAATTTATTTAATATTTTCTTTCATTTAAAAAGGCATGGATACATTTTTCCATGTATTTATAAATGGATATAAATCATTTTAAGGCTTTAAAAATTTGTAAAAATTATATTTTTTAACTTGGAATTTTTTTTATTTTATTCCAAATAATTTCTAAATAATATTTCTAATAAGTTATAAAAATTTCAACTCATAATAAATTGATTTAAGTACATAGAAAAAATTCATTTTTCCTTGGAAAAATTCAAATTAGTTCACAAATTAATTCTGAAGGTTACACCGGTCTTGTCATGTCGAGGTCGAAAAGTTTTTTATCTCCTAGTACATTTTATCTAATGGTGTACTATTTTCGGATAGGAATCCCATACCTCACTCTTCAATAAGCGCCTTCATTTTAATTGTATATCTATCGTTGCTGTGATGTACACACATCATAACTACTTGGATATTAACTAATTCAAACCTTGACATTATGATAATTTCAAAGATGTTATATATAGAAATGTTTTGTTTATCGTAAGGTAAAAACCCTTCCGCGTCTTACGAGATGCCTTTGGTTTAATGACTTTTATAAAGTTAAAATTATGCTTCACTCACACTAGGCCCATGTCTAACGTATTTTTATCTTTTTTCCCTAAAACTCTTAGGTGCTCAAATTTGTATGAGCAGCCAAGTAGTTCAGGTTTTCTACAAATCCGTTTTGGAGGAGCTTGGAGTAGGTGGCTTCATCGGTAGCTAGTTGTTTATCTTGTTTCCACTGTGTTATATGTATTCTGTATCAATTAAGTTTGGACAAGCAATTATAACTATCCTAAGGTAGAAATTTTACGATTATGACTCTGATGTATCATTCTGAAATGACTATGTAAAATTTTTTTGTTGATTAAAATATATATTTTCGTTGCGTTGTAAGTTTCTATGTTGTTTAGTTTCTTCTTGTCTTCCTTCTTTTCTTTTTCCCCAACGATCCGTCTTTCCAGCACTTGAATGCTTGGCACATGAATATAGTGGATATATTATTGTCAACTTTTGAGGGTCGAAAACACCCAGTCGTCGCAAATTTTTACTCAATATAAGTTGTTCGAATGAAAACAACTATAATTTAATCAGTTTTAATACATACACATACAAGTAGAATAAAGTAGTTTTAATTAATAAAGAAGTATTAATTAATAAAGGAGTATTAATTAGAAGAGGAAGTTTAAATTGATTAGTAGTCTAATTGATTAGTAGTTTAATTGATTAGTAGTTTAATTAATTCAGAGTTTTAATCAATTAGGAATTTAGTTAACTAGGATTATAAATTAATAAGGAAAGCATTAATAAGCGAAAAAAGTTTTACTAAGTAAAAAGAAGTTTTTAATTAACGAACGATAAATTAATTGAAAAGGAATTAAAAGTAGTTTAGGTAAATTAGTCATTCTTTATATGCTTGTGTGTTTACTTGCTAACAGAAAGTATACAAGGCTTAGTTTCCTTATGCGATCATTCTCATTGTGGTTGAATATGACCAAATTCGTCGATTCAGTCTTGAAGAGATCGGGATCAGTAAGTTTTTTACTAATCGAAAACCACTTCATGACTAAGATACATGTTCTTTCTCTTGGTAGTGGATCGGTTCGAGATGTTGAAATCCATTTGGGGATTCATGACCTACTTGAGTGATTATGGCTCATGTGTTGAGATGCTGAATATGACTTCATCATTGGTATATGTGACGACACACCTTTTTGACCCTCAGAAACAATACTTAATACATCAATGGTATTCATGTGTCGCTTCCCAAGTGTTCAAAAGACAAGTTGTCTTCAGGCTAAATAAAGAACAAAACAAGACAGAATTGAAAACATCACAACGAAATGGTTACATATAACAAAATGATATGGTATGAAAGGTTACTCATTACATGGAGCAATTAGAGTTAAACAAAAGTGCTACATCTAATAGATTTGCAGCTAACATTTTGACTTTTCATTTTTGGATATGCAATTCATCTTCATAATCATACAGCGGAAAGAAATAACTAGATAACTAAGGAGCCACCTGCTTGATCATCGTCTTCAAAGAGCTCCAAGAAGAAACTTTCTACTTCAAGAAGAAATAACTAGATAACTAAGGAGCCACCTGCTTGAGTACTCGAGTGTTTATGGAAAATAAATGACTCGGCTCAGACAGAATATCTTTTATGATTAAAACTCTAAAGCAAAAGGGGGTGTATTTAAGCAATAACATGTGGGGCCATGCCGCTAACGCGTAACGAGTTTTCTCCTAAATAAACAACAACAACCAAACATAAAAAAATGGAAATGAATAATAAAGAACAAATCCAAACATAGATGAAAGGCATAATTAGTATAAACATCCAAATTTGAAAGAATGAAATAGTCAAACAAAATCCAAACTGGATAGAATGGATAAAACATGATAACAATCATAATTGATGAAATGGATAAAACCAATAATTAAACACCCCGAGGAGTGGTAGACTCTTTCTGTTGCAATTAAAGAAAAACTTACTCAATTGTTCGAATCAAATGAGGAAAGGAAAATTTCCATCAATGACTAGGAAGGTCCAACCCCCATTTGAAGTATAACTCTAGAAATATGCTTCTAAGAAGTTCATTTCTTTATGCCGCTTCTCGGAACCCTTTAAGATGGACATGCTAAACCTTACCGAGAATTTGAATATTTCACATCTAAAAGCGCTATCGAATCTAAATCTAGATGAGATGTGAAAGTGTAGCGACATAGAATTTAGTCAATTGATTTTGAAATATTTAATAAATTTTAAATATTGAAATATTAGTTTTAAAAGTAGAACAACTTGAATTTCAAATATAATGGTTATTTGAATATTTGAACTGTTTAAATAATTAAATCTTGAATTCCATGTGTATGAAAATGATTTGGAAATCTAATTTAAATTAATTTAAAATAAGAAGAATGGAAATACTAAACTTTTAGTTTATATATAAAAGTGATTTATTTGGCTTTACAATGATAAGTTGCAATTAACATATGAAAATAGCTTTCTAGGCCACTATCTTGGATTTTAACGAAACCAGTTCCATTGGATCCGTAATAGTGAATTATAGTATGCTGTCGAATTTCATGGTGATCAGACGTATTGTTTGGTCGTGTGAGCTCAAATTGCTTGGAAACTAATTATAGAAATTAATATAATATAAATGGGTTTAAAAATCTATCTTTTGTATATGATCGAATTTAGCCCCGAGACTAGTTCTATGGTGTTCGGAATAGGGGTATTTAGTATGGAACGTCATGCGGTACGTCTCGGTAGGAGTTCAAGATTTTCGGATGTTTGAAGCTTGATATTTTTAGTTAAAATAATATTCTATTTTATATTCACCATACTCGCCATGCTCTCAAAGCCATACCCCTCATGTCTTGGACCATCCCTCCATCCCCTTTATAAAACCATCTCCAGTGAACAAAATTTAAAATATCCCTTTCAAAAATAAAAATCAAAGCCTATTCTTAAATAAATTCACGAAATTGGATTCGTCGGAATCAGGTGATTGAGATCTTTGATCCAATGCCTAAATTGTTGGTGTTCATTTCATTTAGGGGTAGCAGTACATCCGTGGATGACTAGGGCTTTGAAATTAGCAGTGATTTAAGGCAAATTAGGTGAAGCGATGGGTAGATTTGATCTCGGGAAGTGGAGTAGCACATATGGCCGAAGTTTGGAGGTCCGAAGAGCTTAGTTTCAAATCGCAAAATAGAAGGGGGGCCGATGAGGCTGCGTCGAGATGGAAATTGGTGGAGAAGCATGGTAGTGAAGTAATGGTGATCGAGAAGTAGCTCTTGTAAAGTGTGATACGTTAGCGCGAACGGCATGGGGTGTAACAACCTGCATATTTAACGATTTTTATATTTAAATATTTTATTTAAATATAGCATCGTTAGTCAGATTTAAGTCCGAAGGGCTACTTTTTGCAAATAGCCGAATTAGGACTCAAGACCACTTCCATTGAGTTCAAAATGGAGCTTGCGACCTTTTTGAGTATAAACATTGATATGTTTGGAGCTAGCTAAAATTTTGACCTTTTCACTTAGGGCTTTGGGTTTGGATTTGGGGTTCAACCCTCTAACCAGACTCATCTTATAATCCTAACTCCACCATCTCTCCTCTTCATTCCTTCATAATCCTACAACTTAAGCTTTAGCAAAAATGGTTATGGAGATGTGAAATTAAAATCCTAAGCCCTAGTTTCTTTAGCAAATCCAAGTTTTAGCTCCAAATTCAAAGAGAAGCTTAGGTAAGTATCTCCTTCTTCTTCTCCATCTCAGTCTCTCTCTAATTTCAGAAATTTCCTATAAAACCTAACTTAGGAAATATTTGCTTTTAATCTTAGTTTGGCGCTTTTTCAGTTGGGATTGAAGAGAGGTTGATCCTCCTTTGTTTTCAAGCTTCTCCTTCCTTATTTTGTGTAAAAGGTGAGATTCTTATCTCACATCTTTGTCTATATCTATCTTTGTTGACAGGTATGAATTCCTAACACTTGTTGATGTTCATTTGCTTTTGGTTTGAATTGGTTTTATGAATGTTCCTATTTTTGGTATTTTGAAGCTAAAACTTTAAAAATCCTAGTTTTGATGCTTGAATATGTCTTTGGAGTGAGTCGAAGGGCCTATAAGACTGGGTTGTTGCTTGGCATAAATCCCTAGTTCCAATTGCTCGATCGATCGGCTCCGTTTGGACTCTCGCCCCATTGGGGACTAGGTTGAAAATACTGGAAAACAGGATCCAGTCGACTAGCTCTCTGAGTTCAGTCGACTGACCTGGAACCCGAGAGTTTTTCAGGCATTGGACCAGTCGACTAAACTCAGTGTCCAGTCGAATGACCTGCTGCTTCATCCCAAAATGCCTATTTTGCAAGTGATTCCAATTTTTAATCGATTCTTGTTTCTCCAATTTGATGTTATCACCTTCGCTGACTTTGATAACTTCCCTTTTGGTATTTTTGGGGAATATCCATTTTGATGGATTTGGTATCGATTTCTTTGGATTTAATTCACGTCTTCGAATGTGAATTTTGGGTGATTGATTGTGTTTACAATCATTCCTATGGTTTGTCACTTTTATATGCAAAGATTTCTATAATAGTAGTAAATATCAAAACTCTTCTATCAAAACGATTTCAACACTATTTTAATACAAAGCACGTTTGTTAAAACCGTTTTCCAAATCTATTAGTATATACAAACCATTACCTCAATCGTTTGAGAAATCTAATTAAAAGGCTTAGTAAAACTAGTGGTATGAAACGCTTGCGTTTACTTAGTCGGTTAATTTTTGGACTTGTTCGATTGAAACTCTTGTGATAATTTTCGAGTGGAGTTCTACAATTTGTTCGTAAATACTTAAGTAAAGCCAGTGGTTATGGGACATGAAGCTAAACTCATTTATTTACTAGCTTAGTGTAATTCACACTTTTCATTAATCATTGATGATCATTTTTATGATTTAGACTAGCGATACGCTAGGTCTCTTTGTCCACGTAGGGGACGATACCTCGTTTTATTAAGCTTCGTCTCATTTCTTTTATAAGATAACAACTTATGTATTCTTTGGAGTTTCGAATCATTTGTGTGGGCTAGCGACCCATGTTCTTTTATGAGTCCGGCTCAACGGACGTACCGCTGTACTACATCGTTGTTTTGGCTTATCAGGTTCATCGGGCGTACCGTTGTACTATGTCGTTGTTCTGAATTATTCGAGTTTTAGGTTCCTCGGGCGTACCGTTGTATTACATCGTTGCACCGGCTCTACGGTTAGCGACCGTGGGATTGCGTCCCGTTTGTGATACACGTGTTGGTGAGTTTTCATGCTCCCGTTTTGTGATAGGCCTCTCCCCCCTTTTTATGATTTCTGGATTTCTAATTAAGATATTATATGATTTTTGTTGTTATTAAATATATACTTTTCATAGTATGGCATTATTGTCATCATACGTTTTTATGACATCTCTTATCTTACCTCATTATATCTGATATTTATAGCTAGACTGATCCGTTTATTATTTTCTTATTAAATAATAATCGGGTCAGACCGAGATGTTACAGGTGCTTCTGCTTGACTCTTTATCAGGAGTCATCATTTAACTTTTGCCTAACTACATTAGATTCGTAGTTTTTGTTGTTACACATATGACTCCTTGATGTATACATATTCTTTTGTCTAGCACTTATACATATTCTTTTGTGATATTGTGGATCCTGTTTGACCACACTCTGATGTACACTTTCGTGTGTTATTCATATCTATTTCTACCTTCGTGATATGAATGTCTGTGACTGATTTGTGTTATGCTTATTTCTATATTTTTTTTCCGAGGTCCATATAGCCACTTTGTAGTAGTTTTGAATTTGTATCGGTATGTTGGATTTCTTAAACTATCTAACACATTGGTGCTAGCACAAAGCAATTACATGGATGGTCATTCCTCAACAGACTTATTTTTCGTGCTAGTTGACAGCATTACTCCGTAGTATCCTTGGCTAGCGTGAGTATAGAGGTGGGGCGTCACATATGGTATCGGAGCCAAACTTCGGAACAATGTAGAAGAATCTAGCAAAGATCATTGTCCTAAGTCCTTCTTAGGAGTCGTGCCTTAGGATTTATTCGAGTCTTAGGTCCCGTTTTACCCTATTTTCTTTTATGATGCTTTGTTTTATCAATCATGATTGTTTGATATTCATTTTGAGAATAACTTTTTCTTCTTCTTTCTTTCTTTTTTGAAGAAGAGAAATGGTTAGACCAGGCCATCCCAGTGCCGGTCAATCCAGTGTTACTCCTCGGGATGGAGTATTTATGTCTGCCCAACAGCTTCTTGATCTTATAAAGAATGCTCAAGCTGTCGGACCCATTCCAGAGCCTACTCACTCAAAATCCGGATTTGCATGCTTGTGCAGTGATTATACAAATTTGGGTGGAAAGCCGTTCAGGGGTTCCGAGGGCGTTATCGAATTCCAAGCTTGGCTTAGAACATGCGATCGCTTCTTTACACCCATGATCTTATTGATCTCCATCGAGTCCAAGTGGCTTCTAGTATGCTCCAAGAAAGAGCATTAAATTGGTATGAGCTTCTGACTTCTGAAATTATTGAAGCAGATCTTACATGGGAGCAATTCCGGGAACGATTCGAATCAAAATTTATGCCGGAACCTAGAAAAGTAACTTTGGCCCGGCTTTTCATTGACCTTATTCAAGGTGAATCTGCTGTGACGGACTAAGTTACATCTTTCGAATCTCTTTCTAAATACAGGGTTGAATATATAAATACCCCATTCAAGAAAAACCAAAGGTTTGTCTATGGCTTGAATAAGAATATCAAAAATCCATTACTTCTGAAATTAGAAGTTGCATTTGATCATCTTATTGATATCACTCTTCGACTTGAAGAGGCAGACAAGGAGAGTGATGTTGAAGTTATGGGTACCAAACCGAGCTTGAACAACAGCAAGAAAAGGCCTATTAAATTCAAAGGCCCTAATCCCAACAAGAAAGGGAAGCAAGCAACTTTGGTAGCAAAGGCTCCTACCCCTTGTAGTGGGCAATGCTATAATTGTGGTTCTAAGGACCATTATGCTAATAGATGTCTGAAGCCTCTCTTTTTTCGCTATTGCAAAAATTCGGGTCATCTTATATCTTCATGTCCCAAACTTCAAAGCAAGAAGGAGGGAAAGCTAAATGTTGTGCAAGCCCCTAGTAACACTTCTCGCGGTCAAGGTATATCTCATCCAATCCTTGATGGCATTATTATGTTTCGTGATCAACCTATTAGAGTTCTTTTTGATACGGGTGCATCCCATTCTTTTATATCAAAAGAACTTGTTGATACCTTTTCTTTAAGTGTTATGGCTTTAATGACTTCTTTGAGAATTACGAATCTGGTTGGTGGATCCGCAACACTTAGTTTGCTTTGTAAAGATGCTGAGATTATTTTGTATGATTTTTCTTTCCGAGCCAATTTGCATGTCATGCGTTACTTAGGCTTCGAAATGATTTTGGCAATGGATTGGCTTAACCGTTATGAAACCAATATCCTGTGTCCTGAGTGGACTATTCATCTTCGACATCCTCAATCTATTAAGTTGATTTCTATTATTCTTAAAGATTCGGATTCCAACATGGTAGCATCTTTATATTCCTTAAATCCTCAAGATGAAGATAATGGTGACGAGGAGGATGTCATTTCTCTCATTCACGTTGTTCGTGAATTTCCTGATATATTTGAGCCTGTTTTAGGATTACCCCCTAAGCGAGCCATTGAGTTCAGAATTAATCTAATTCCTGGAGCTTTACCTATTACTCGTCCTCCTTATCATATGTCCAATAGAGAAAATGAGAAGATGCACAAACAATTATCTGAATTGGAAGGGAAGCAATTTATTCGTTCTAGTTCCTCCCCTTGGGG
This sequence comes from Allium cepa, assembly GCA_030765085.1. NCBI lineage: Eukaryota > Viridiplantae > Streptophyta > Magnoliopsida > Asparagales > Amaryllidaceae > Allium > Allium cepa. Next base: position 393,001,878 of record CM060938.1, on the reverse strand, counting down.
AGCTTCTGCTATTTTTGTGAAGAAACCCGATGGTACACTTAGGCTTTGCGTTGACTACTGCAAGCTTGATGATCTTACTATCAAGAATTAATATCCTTTACCTCAGATTGATGATCTATTCGATCAACTTTGCGGCGCTAGAGTCTTTTCACAGTTAGACTTAGCAACTAGTTTTCATCAGCTTCGTATTGTAGAGGATAGCATTCCTTTGACGTCGTTCCGTGCTCGTTATGGGTCTTATGAATGGCTTGCTATGCCATTTGGTTTAACGAATGCTCCGGCCTATTTCGTTGACCTTATGAATCGAGTTTTCAAAGACTTCCTCGATCGATTTGTTCTCATCTTTATAGATGACATTCTTGTTTATTCTAAAACCGAGGAAGAGCATGAAACCATCTTCGGATTGTGTTGGAAACTCTTAGGAGCAATCAATTGAAAGCAAAATTTTCTAAATGCCACTTTTGGCAATCTCATGTGAAATTTCTTGGTCATATCATTTCTGAATCCGGAATTTCCATGGATCCTTCAAAGATTGAAGCGATTCAAAATTAGAGGAGACCGGAGAGTGTTACGAAAATCCGTAGTTTTCTTGGATTGGTGGGTTATTACCATCGATTCATAAAAGACTTTTCAAAAGTTTTCGTGCCTCTTATTAGTTTGACAAAGAAAGAAGTTAAATACATTTGATCGGACAAATGTGAAGCTTCTTTTCAGAAATTAAAAGTACTCCTTTCCGATGCTTCTATTCTTATGATTCCCGAAGGGAACCAAGATTTTATTGTTTATACCGATGCTAGTCGTGTTGGTTTGGAAGCCGTTCTTATGCAAAGGGATCGTGTTATTGCTTATGCTTCTAGGCAATTAAAGCCTACCGAGACTAGATATGCCACTCACGATTTAGAGCTTGCAGCTATTGTTTTCTCCCTTAGAATTTGGCGCCATTATCTTTTGGGAGAAAAATTTATTCTTTACACCGATCATAAATCTTTGAAGTATTTATTTTCTCAAAAGGAACTTAATTTGCGTCAACAACGTTGGCTCGAATTTCTTACATCTTATGATCTTGAGATTCTTTACACTCCTGGAAAGGGAAATTGTGTTGCCGATGCCCTTAGTCGAAAGCAACAAGCGGTTGTTTCTATGATGATATCCGAATGGAATGATCTCGGGATTTTGTCCACTTGCGAGATTCGAGATCATGAATCTGATTTATGTTCATCTCTTGTTTTATGTAGCCTTAAGGCTCATCCTTCTCTTTTAGACCGCAATCTTGAAGCCCAAAAGCTAGATTCCGAATTGGCTCTTCTTAGCCAAAGTTGTAGGGATAAAATTAATATTGAAGGTTTGAAAGACTTTGAAATTGATGCTCGTGGCGGTATTCGAAAATTTGGTAGACTTATTGTGCTAAATATTGGTAATCTTCATAAAGATATTTTAGAAGATTCTCACCATTCTAAATTTACCATTCATCCCGGTAGTAGCAAAATGTACACGGATATGAAATGACTCTATTATTGGGATGGAATGAAATACGATATTGCTAACTTTGTTAAGCGTTGCATGACTTGCCAACTCATTAAGGCCGAGCATCAAAGGCTCGGCGGGTTATTGCAACCTTGGGATATTACAATTTGGAAGTGGGACCTGATTTCCATGGATTTTATTGACGGCCTTCCCCGTTCTCGTTCGGGTCATGATAGCCTATGGGTGACAGTTGATAGACTTACAAAATCCGCCCATTTTATTCCCGTTCGGTCCAATCGGACCGTACCACTATTTGCCAAACTCTTTATTAAAGAAGTTGTTAAATTGCATGGAGTCCCTACTTCTATTGTTAGCGATCATGATCCATTGTTTACTAGTGGATTTTAGAAGAGTCTTCAAAAAGATTTGAGAACGAAGCTTAATTTTAGCACCTCTTATCACCTACAATCCGATGGACAAACCGAGCGTGTGAATCAAACTCTTGAAGAACTTCTTCGTGCATATGTTCTTGATTTTGGTGGAATTGGGAAGATCATATTTCTCTTGAGTTTTCCTACAATAATAGCTTCCAATCAAGTATTGATATGGCACTTTTTGAGGCACTCTATGGAAGGCCATGCCGATCTCCTTCTTGTTGGCTTAAGGCAGGTGAGAAGCTGGCCTTAGGTCCAGACTTTATTTGTGATTCCACAGAAAAGATTAAGCTTATCTGCCATAGGGTGATTGAAGCTCAAAGCAGGCAAAAATCCTATGACGATAACCGAAGAAGGAAATTAGAATTTTATGTGGGAGATTTTATGTTTATTCGTGTTTCACCTATAAAGGGTGTTGTGCGTTTCAGTCGATCGGGAAAATTAGCACCTCAATATATTGGTCCATTTCCCATCACCGAACGTATTGGTTCCTTGGCCTATCGCCTTTTATTACCGGCTCAGTTTTCTGCTATTCATGACATGTTTCACATTTCTTAACTACAGAAATGCCTTAGGGATTTCGATTCTATTCTTGAGCCCGGTGTTGTGGAAGAAATTGAAGTTTCACCTAATTTGACTTATGAGCAGCATCCGATTCGTATCATTGCGTCGGAGGTAAAACGCCTTCGAAATAAAGATGTCCTTCTTGTGAAGGTTCAATGGTCCTCAAATCCTAAGGATTGTTCTTGGGAATCTAGAGAATTCATCGAGCGAATGCATCCGGTGTTACTCTCTCAAACACTTTGAGGTGAATTTCTTATTTTAAATTTATTTTGTGTTGATATGCTTTTATGGTTGATACTTTTTATATTTTCTTCTTAAGTTTTGCGAGGACGCAATTTCTTTAAGGAGGGAAGTCTGTAACAGCCCGCATATTTAACGATTTGCATATTTAAATATTTTATTTAAATATAGCATCGTTAGTCGGATTTAAGTCCGTAGGGCTACTTTTTGCAAACAGCCGAATTAGGACTCGAGACCACTTCCATTGAGTTCAAAATGGCGTTTACGACCTTTTTGAGTACAAACATTGATATGTTTGGAGCTAGCTAAAATTTTAACATTTTCACTTAGGGCTTTGGGTTTGGATTTGGGGTTCAACCCTCTAACCAAACTCATCTTATAATCCTAACTCCACCACCTCTCCTCTTCATTCCTTCATAATTTCCTACAACTTAAGTTTTAGCCAAACTGGTGATGCAGATGGGAAATTAAAATCCTAAGCCCTAGTTTCTTTAGCGAATCCAAGTTTTAGCTCCAAATTCAAAGAGAAGCTTAGATAAGTATCTCCTTCTTCTTCTCCATCTCAATCTCTCTCTAATTTCAGAAATTTCCTATAACCTAACTTAGGAAATATTTGCTTTTGATCTTAGTTTGGAGCTTTTTCAGTTGGGATTGAAGAGTGGTTGATCCTCCTTTGTTTTCAAGCTTCTCCTTCCTTGTTTTGTGTAAAAGGTGATATTCTTATCTCACATCTTTGTCTATATCTATCTTTGTTGATCGGTATGAATTCCTAACACTTGTTGATGTTCATTTGCTTTTGGTTTGAATTGGTTTTATGAGTGTTCCAATTTTTGGTGTTTTGAAGTTAAAACTTTAAAAATCCAAGTTTTGATGCTTGAACATGTCTTTGGAGTGAGTCGAAGGTCCTATAAGACTGGGTTGTTGCTTAGCATAAATCCCTAGTTGCAATTGCTCGATCGATCAGCTCCGTCTGGACTCTCGCCCCATTGGGGACTAGGTTGAAAATACTGGAAAACAGGATCCAGTCGACTGGCTCTCTGAGTTCAGTCGACTGACCTGGAACCCAAGAGTTTTTCAGGCATTGGACCAGTCGAGTAAACTCAGTGTCCAGTGGACTGACCTGCTGCTTCATCCCAAAATGCCTATTTTGCTAGTGATTCGAATTTGTAATCGATTCTTGTTTCTCCAATTTGATGTTATCACCTTCGCTGACTTTGATAACTTCCCTTTTGGTATTTTGGGGAATATCCATTTTGATGGATTTGGTATCGATTTCTTTGGATTTATTCACGTCTTCGAATGTGAATTTTTGGTGATTGATTGTGTTTACAATCATTCCTATGGTTTGTCACTTTTAAATGCAAAGGTTTCTATAATAGTAGTAAATATCAAAACTCTTCTATCAAAACGATTTCAACACTATTTTAATACAAAGCACGTTTATTAAAATCGTTTTCCAAATCTATTAGTATATACAAACCTTTACCTCATTCGTTTGAGAAATCTAATTAAAAGGCTTAGTAAAACTAGTGGTATGAAACGCTTGCATTTACTTAGTCGGTTAATTTTTGGACTTGTTCGATTGAAACTCTTATGACAATTTTCGAGTGGAGTTCTACAATTCGTTCGTAAATACTTAAGTAAAGCCAGTGGTTATGGGACATGAAGCTAAACTCGTTTATTAACTAGCTTAGTGTAATTCACACTTTTCATTGATCATTGATGATCATTTTTATGATTTAGACTAGCGATACGCTAGGTCTCTTTGTCCACATAGGGGACGATACCTTGTTTTATTGAGCTTCGTCTCATTTCTTTTGTAGGATAACGACCTATGTATTCATTAGAGTTTCGACTCATTCTTGTAGGCCAGCAACCCATGTTCTTTTATGGAGTTCGGCTCAACGGACGTACCGTTGTACTACGTCGTTGTTCTGGCTTGTTAGGTTCATCAGGCGTACCATTGTACTATGTTGTTGTTTCGAATTATTCGAGTTTCAGGTTCCTCAGGCATACCGTTGTATTACGTCGTTGCACCGGCTCTATGGTTAGCGACCATGGGATAGCCTCCCGTTTGTGATACACGTGTTGGTGAGTTTTCATGCTCCCGTTTTATGATAGGCCTCTCCCCCCTTTTTGTGATTTCTGGATTTCTAATTGAGATATTGTATGATTTTTTTTGTTATTAAATATGTACTTTTCATAGTATGGCATTATTGTCATCATACGTTTTTATGACATCTCTTATCCTATCTCATTATATCTGATATTTATAGCTAGACTGATCCATTTATTATTTTCTTATTAAATAATACTCGGAACAGACCGAGATGTTACAGGTGCTTCTGCTAGACTCTTTATAAGGAATCATCATCTGACTTTTGTCTAACTACATTAGATTCGTAGTTTTTGTTGTTATACATATGAGATAGAGACTCCTTTATGTATATATATATTCTTTTGTCTAGCACTTGTACCTATTCTTTTGTGATATTGTGGATCCTGTTTGACCACAACTCTGATGTACACTTTCATGTGTTATATTCATATCTGTTTCCGCCTTCGTGATATGAGTGTCTGTGACTGATTTGTGTTATGCTTATTTCTATATATTTTTTCGAGGTCCACACAGCCACTGTATAGTAGCTTTGAGTTTGTATTTGTATGTTGGATTTCTTAAACTATCTGACATATCAGTGCTCGCATAAAGAAATTACACGGATGGTCACTCCTCAACGGCCTTATTCTTCGTGCTAGTTGAAGGCATTACTCCGTAGTGTCCTTGTCTTGCGTGAGTATATAGGTGGGGCGTCACATGGAGTTTCTTCGAGAAACAGAGGAGAGATCGTTGATCAAAGATGTGAACATTTTAGGTTTACACAATGCGTGTATATGTAGATGATTTAGGAAATGGAAGAAGGATTAAATATGGATTAGTGTAGTGAATGGTGTAATTAGTGATTAAATAATATTATTTAAAACGAAATCTTGTTTAATTAATACATCTTTCATAAGAGGCCCAATCGAGACGCGGATTTTTGCGTTGCACTTGAAATGACGAAAGCTTCATGATGGAACTAGTTTGGTCAAATTCTGAGCATGTTGAAGTTTGGGCTAAATTCGAACGTCATTCGATTTTAGTTCCAAATCGGAACGTCTCGGCGACAACTGAAATAATTGTGAGTTAAACTCACGTTTTTGGTTAACTAGTTATGTCATATAGTTGATATAAATTGTTGATTGGATGTTTGGATGATTTACTATTTTTATCAGTTGGTTTGGTTCTATTCCTACCCTTGGAGTGGATGACCTTTTATATATACTCGCCTAGTAGCGATGGCCCATATTATATGATTATATAGTGTTTGTGATGCAGGGGGAACATGTTGGAGGGGTCTAATGGGATGCCTCGCCATTGTTGATTTTAATTTCCATAATATCCCTGTTATATGAATCACTGAATATCAAGCCTGATTGTTTGACACTATTGGTTATGACAATGTTATATGTTCAAAACTTAACCCTGTAGTGATAGAAAATCAATAAATTGATATTTATTAAACATTGGCAGTTATTGGCCATGAATTATATTTTAAAATACTATAAATTGCCATTTGGTTTGGAATTGGTTTTTGAGACAGGAAATGATTTTAAATTTAAAATTGGGTTTCAGAAATGTTTTGTTTAAATGGATTTAAGTTCTATTTTAGTCCAACCTTATTATCTATTTTTTCTACGTCATTTAAAATTGTTTTTAAGTTATCTATTAATATTTAATATTGTTTTAAAAGATTATTTATTTATATTTAAAATTGTTTTAAGTTATTTATTTATATTTAATATTCTTTTAAAAGAATATTTATTTATATTTAAAATTGGTTTAAATTATTTATTTATATATAATATTGTTTTAAAAGATTATTTATTTGTATTTAAAATTGTTTAAGTTATTTATTTATATTTAATATTATTTTAAGTTATTTATTTATGTTTAGTATTGTTTTAAAAGATTATCTTTTATAATTAATATTGTTTAAGTTATTTATTTGTATTTAATATTGTTTTAAGATTATTATATTAAATATTGTTTTAAAGATTTCTTTTACTATTTATATTTAATATTGTTTTAAAGTTATTTATCAATATTTTAATATTTTGACAAGTTAATTATTTTAATTAATTAATATGTTTTGGAATTAACAATAAGGATTTATTAATAATTTTTGAAACTATTACTATAATAATAGTATAGATTAATTATTATTGTTTATTTAACTATGTTTTGAAATTATTAAATATTATTTTTAAGCAGTTTGAGATTAATAATTACTATTTATTTTAATTTTTATTGTTAATATATATTGTTTTGAAGTAAATGATTTTTGTTTGTTTGTAAATTTTCGAGGCTTATAAATAGAGTTTTATGAGCGGATTTGTGTTTTATAAGAGGAGTCTTATAAAATGGTTAGGAAAACTTGAAGGAAGATTAGTTAAAGGGTAAAAGAGTTTTATAAATGGTTTTAGATACTTATTTAAGAACCTCGAAAATGGGTTATAGATTTATGAAAGGAGTTCATAAATGGTTTATGGATTTACAAAGGGTTTATAAATGATTTTAGGAATGTATAAAAGGGAGTTTTATAAATAATTTTCAAAAATTAATGAATGAGGTTATAAATGGGTTTTAGAAATTTATAAAAAAGTTTTATAAATGGTTTTAGAATTGTGTAAAAAGGAATCTTCCTCCTTTGGTGAATATTCTTATACCGTTGAGATAAATATTGCGATATTTTTGCAAGTATTCAAAATTTAGGGATTTGTGGGTATATCTTGTTAAGGTATTTTTATACAAATAATTTAAAAAGTGATATTAATTAACGAAAAGATTAATTAGCGAGGTTTGAGGTTTCTTATGCCAATGTTGGTCTTTCCTATGGAATTAAATCCTAATTTGAATCTTTGTTGTTCAATAGTTAAATAACCGACTATCGAATTTGAACTCAAAATGTAACTTTTGAAATATCTAGGAGAAACATGTGAGTTATATGGCACAATCACCTCCAATAATGTTGTACTGTGCGTATAAATCTCGTTTAGTTCTCCTAGGACAAACGATAAGAAAATATATCCACTAATGCTTAGGAGGTGATCTCCTCTCTTATCTTTGACTGTTTATTTCCTAAAGAACTAGGATTGGGTTTACCAAAAACTATCAAATTTTGTTTCGAAGAGACTAGGATCAACTATGTTGTCCGAAAACCACTTCAATTCAACTTAAGCGTTGCGAAGTGAAGGCACACTAAAGATGATGGAATTTGAAGACGGAGCCCTTTGAAGTGTAGGGGCTACTTGCTACTAATCATGAGGATGATTCCAATATAGATGTAGTAGAATTGATGCCCTCAGTTTCGTTCAGTCCCAAGATGAACTTGACGGATGAATGTTGGCATTGCATTGTTGCTTGGAGGGCAGTGTTAGCATTCCAAGTGGGAAATGCTATATAAAAGGTAAAATGCCGCCTCAAGCCTCATCAATCGGAAATGACTAAAACAGGGAAGATGCAACAAGGCTAAGTGGATCTCTCCTAAGTATGGTATGATCATCCCTATCTAGAGTCAATATTTTCTCTCATTTTATGCTTCGGGGCCCGTTAACAAAGGGGTGATCATATTCGGTACTACTAATCAAGTGGTAGGCTGGTTCTGTGCTGACAGGTGATCCTAGCAAGGTACTCGGTGTTATTTTATCTAGAGAGGCACTGTGTATGCAGTACCTCGGTCGTCCATTTGTTGTATGGAATCCATTCTCTAATACGTGCCTTCACGGTTTTAGTTGTATACCTATTATGCTGGAATTTAATTAATGTAATAATATTGACTATGAAAAATGAGTATTTGTATCTTAGACATTATTATAATATAAATAGATTCTCTATAGAAATTGTTTGGGTTATATTAAGGTAAAAACCCATTCGTGTTCATATGCGGCATGATCTTACGAGATATTGTTATTTTCGAAAGTGTTTTGGAACATTAAAATTCAATTGAGGTGTGTTTTCTCATGCCGGTTTACTAGACTGACTTAGGTGTTATTTTTTTAACAAGGCTAGCGAGTTTGACCAGACCCCTTCCAGATTTTATTGCAACCAAAATAATAAAATAAATTAGCTTAAAACAAGCTTTAAGTTAAGAACATACAAGAAGACAAACTCAAAGAAACAACAGACACACAAACAAACAGGGAAGAAAACAAAATAAAGAAAAGGCTATTTCCACTTTGTAATAGAGGAGACGGAGAAAGTGTCCATCCTCTTCATGCTACTAAACACCTCATTCCTCAATTCATGCCATAGCATCTCATTGCTTCTCCTTTTATTTTCAAAACACATAAGATTCCTCTCTCTCCAAATAGCTGCCAAGTATTTTTTTCAAACAGAAAACAATTAACTTGGGTGTTATTTTGTTATAATGCTCGGGTCAGACCAAGCATATTTATAGATTTCTTTGGATGCTTTGGAGCTTCAGGAGATGAGCAGGACGTCCAGAGACGTATTCACGTTCATGGTTATTTTTCCACTGCATTTATTGTTGTATTTGCCAGCAATTATCATGTAACGACCCTGACTCAACCTTCGAAAATCGGCACCGAATGCATCACCCTTATTCAAATGTCGCAGATTCAAACGTCGAATCTGGTTCGTCGGAGCTTATAACACATTACGTACAACAACACAGCGGAACAAAAATGAATATATCATTGATATAACAATGGATACAATATCTGATGCAATATGATACAATTGAATATCAATATTAGAGATACAAGACAACAGCGAAAGAACAAAATAGCAGAAGCGGAAAGGCAATAACTCCAATGCCAAAGCTCCAAACACTCCAATCCAATAAGCTCGAACCACCATCAAGTTGTAATGAAGCAAACCAGGTAACTCAGCAATGCGATCGCCAATCCAGATACTTCAAACATATCGAATCTACATCTACTATCTGACTACCTGACTCTAGGCTGCTCGTGTGGAAAATTGTGGGCACCCAGAGTTTAGAAAGGGAACAATAAACTCCAGGTCAGTCATGGGACTGGTGTGAGCAAAAAAAACAGTTTTTCTTTGAACAAAAACAAAATAGAAATAAAAAGAAATCTGCAATTCTTTTTGGAAAATGAAACTACCATAAGGCCTCCCGCCACACACAATGCAAACGCACAATTGGAGAAGATTTCTCCTTATGATAGTTAAACATGCTTGATACGCAAAACTCTTTTGATATTATTATTAGTGCAAAGTGTAGAAAACATTTCAAAAGTATAATATTAATCTTAGTCAGTATACCACCATTATTGTATAACTACTATAGCTACCATGTTTAATAGCAGGTTACCGCCACATTCCATGGCAGGTTATACAACTAAAACCGTACAGGGCACATATTGTTTCTTTGGATTTCCAATAAATGGTCAGGCTAAGGAACTTCCTGGGCCACATGGGTATGCCTCTGGAGGGATGCCCCGAGAACCTAACCGGATCTCTACCAACACAAGGCTGGGTTACCTCTGTAACTAGGTAACTACTGACACGAATATGCCATCCCCCGGTCGTTACCGACCTTTATCCGAGTGCTCAACACCAACAACCACAAAGTAATAAATTTGCAGCAACCACATAAGTTAACTATCTGGGCACCACACCATGATACCATCCTTTCCCAAAAGGGAATAGACATACCCTAAAGGGCGCCACCCTCATAGCCTTGCCGCATTCTTCCTGTTTCGACCATTTTCGGGTTGTGAGGTCCGACGAGGTCATGTCCACAAAGCTACGCTTTGAACAAAAGCCATGCTTTGATCAACACATGATCAGCAGCACTTCGTATGCCACATTACCAAATTGGGAATGTATCACTGTAAATATCAACTACATAACCTCTGAGCTCGTACGCCTCAGAGAAGGGTGTTAAGCTAAGAGAATAAATTCTCCGCCACCAAACAGAAATGTATTTGATAGAAACCAGCTTTACATCTCAAAGTGTAATGTCAGGCATACATCCATACAAGTCTGTTCCAGGTTCAAACAGAACCGAAGGCACTTCAAAGAAGCCCTTGCAATCTGGGTATTCACAATCCCGATCGGACTCCCCATCACATATGGAGACTCTATATCGTAGCTACTCAGTGCAGAGTCATTCGAAGGATAATCCTTTCAATCTTGAAAATACCCGGTCTTCACCACTAGTCTTCAAATGCTATCCATTTCGTCGTATCATTATTTGAAATGGGTTATATGACACAAAGTCCTCTTCTGGATAAACCGAATAATGAGCAAAATATTTAAAAACATATGGATATATGGGATCTTAGTTAAGTCACAACTTGAAGCCTAAAACCTCTCTTTCAAATGGTTTAAACAAATTTCCACTTTCAATCTTTTAAACAAAATATTCACCCTTTAAAATCCACTTCAATTTGAAACCAAGGTGCACCAATCTTTCACAAAGATTCATTCATAGCTTTCAAAACAATTTCAATTTCAAACTTGAAATCTTTTCAACATAATTTGGAAACCTTTCGTTATATGAAAGCCATTATCATTTGAAAACCAATGCTTTTCATTTTGGAAAAATCCGATCTAACATGCACAAGTTATAGCCTTTAAAGTATAAACTTAGATTAAATTTAAATTCCCAAAATAATACTTTTAAAATGGTTTAAACCTCATATAAATACATTATATAACTTGAACGACTTTTTTAAACCATAATATTCCAAACATATGTTCATAGGACTCAACTTTAAATCTTCAATTCAAATTCAAATCAAACCAATTAAATTTCAAAACTTTAACAAGTTATTCAAAATAATTTTTATCTTTAAAACTCCTTTTTAATGCTTTTCGTATTTAACCGAATTACATTTCCAAACCATTTTGGATTCAAAATTCAACTTTAAAACCTTTTCATTATTTTGAATAAAATAATGTTAAATTCAATTATCTGTGACTTAACCAAATCCTCGTAAAATCCATATTTGTGTATGTACGGTGTAATCCATGGGTTTTACATAATAGTGCAACATCATCAATCATCACAATCCAAACATAATAATATCGATAAGCGGTATAATCCTATAGCGCTTATCTTCATTCATAGATTCATAGATAAATATGTAAATTCATCATAGATAAATAAATTACATTCCTCACAGCTCAAATCAAAATAATTCATGTCACCAAGCATCACACATCAGGGATATCAAACAATACAACACTTAATAGAATCCAAACATTCATAAGTAAAATAAATTAATCATCTGATTAATTTAAATCAGGTTAAATACTTATGAATAATTTACTAATCCTGGTTAATTAATTAATTACCAACCACTTTAATTAATTATCCTTTAATCATTTATTAATAAATTAATTATCCTTTAATTATTAATTAACCAACCTAAATTAATAAGTAAATCAATCTTTAATTATTAATTAATTACTTTTAATTACTTCCATTAAGTAATTAATTATCCTTTTATCATCAATTAATAAATTAATTAATTAATTATTCTTAACTACTATCATTAAGTAATTATTCTTTCAGTAATTACCTTTTTAATTACTGACATTAATTAACTAATTTTCTAATTACTTAAACTTTAATTAATTAAAAGATAAATCATTTAGCTAAATTAATCACTTAATTATCATTAAAAACCTTAAATTAATATACCTTGGTAATAAATCATTATCAACAAATCAATTAACTTAAACCTTTAAGTTAACAAATTAAAAACATTAAATTAACCTCTTAATTTCATTCTAAATTTATTCAAAATAAACTTTTAAAATAAAGGTTATATATATATATATAATTTAAAACATTCTAAACTTAATGATTTTAAAATGATTTATTTTTCAAAATCCTTCACTAGTCTAAATTTTAAACAAAATATTCATTATTTAAAATGAATGAGTTAAACATTTTTAAATTTTGAATTTGTTTTAAAGTTTAAAACTGTTTTTATCCACAAACCCGATCTCAACCCGAAGAAATCTCGAGACAAAACCCAATCCATTTCAATCTTTTCCCCGAGCAAACTTATTTTCTAATTTTCTTCGAGTCGATCCTCAATTTTCTTGTGCTTGAACCCGAAAAAAACTTTATCTTCCCCAAGCTTCAAAGCTCACCTGATACCAATGATACTCGTGCATGTGCACGATCACCAGAACGGCCTTCGACCATCACTGTGGCCTCCGACACATCCCTGATGACCTCCCCGATCACTATGACCACTCAGATCCCCTCAACGACAACGAATTCGAATTTGAGCAAGATAGCCAACCACCAGGAACAACCTAACAACCGGAAAAACTCCACGCCACACCACCTCCGGCCATTTGAATCATCGACACTTCTTCCATAACTTCGACGTAGCACCTCACTCCTACCCCCCTCGGTGCGATCGACCGTAATGCTTCGATGACCACACAATCAGTTTGAGAACGACAACAACCCAACCCATACCTTTAACCCTACTATCACGTCGACCAGCCACCACAGCAGCCTGAAATTCAAGAGAGCATTTTTCTGAGGTTCCCCTATACTCCAGTCTTTTCAACTCCAACCCCGACGATTCCAAACCACGCGATCATCGGAATTCGACCAAACTTAATTTTCCATTCAACTCGAGAGTTCCCCATGAATACACACTTAAAAATTCCAAAACGATTATCAAAAATCATGAATTTGCAATATGAATTTAGTTATGTAATCCGAAATTGAAATTAAGATAACAGATTTTTTTGACACATATATGATCTCCCTTGTTAATTCTATATATTTAAATTAAATACGAAATAATTTCATCTGAATTTTTTTATAAAAACAATGCTATACCCTTATGTACATTTCATCTGCAAAGTTCTTAGCTTATAATTGATTATATAAAGAGGATTTAGCCTGTACAGTTTAAATAGAGGTATATAAACATATATATATATATATTCAACATGCATGCATATATCTTTATATATACACATACATACAACACATTTTCATTTGTACAAATACATTTCCAAATCATCATCATTACAAACATAAAAATCAAGAAGATCGGGTTTTAAAAATGAGGTTTGCTCACCTGTTTGATGATAATAGAGGTAGACAGAGCCTGGTAGTTGTATTTGATCTTTAAATCTGGTAAATGTTTTGATTTAGTCTGTGCTTTGATTTGAATTGAATCTGATCTATCTACATTGAGTTGCTCTAGATCAGGTTGAAGTTGAATTTGTTTTTCTTAGGTTGAAGGTTATTTTGATTTTCCATGTTTTGATTTTTGATCTATTGCTTTGATTTGATTTCTTTTATCTAGTTTGCTTCAGAATTGAATTGTTTTTTACTTCCATTTTGTTTTAAATCTCAGGCTTGGGTTTTATTTTTCAGGTTGAAATGCTTCAGGTTTGAAGCTTTGTTTGCTTTTGATTTTGATTGATTTTCATTTCTGGTTTTGATCAACAAAGAATAAGAAGTAAGGAGATAGACATATATATATATATCCATAGCTTTGATTTTTTTATTCTATTTATTATTTTTAAAAACCAATGACACTTGTTTATTTCCTTATCTCATGGTTTACACTTCATAATAATGCATTCTTATGTCTTAAACCCTTGTTTCGTTTAAATTGTAATTTATCTTTTAAACCCCTACTTTATTCTAATTTATGAATCATGTTTTACTTCATAATTTCAATTTAGTTTAAATATTTATATATGTTTTCATATCTTTCTTATTTTAAATATTATATTGATTTCAAAAGACACATATATTTCTATTTTTAAGCTAATGCTTTACCTTTATATACATATATATATTTATAACCTTTAATGAAATTGACTTAAAATTTAAAATTAAATTGCACCATAATAAATAAACACAAATATGTATAGATTATATATATAAATCTTTAGAATATAAATTTGACTTTAAACAACTTATAACTTTCAAATTACAAGGCATATATATTTGAAATATAAAACTTAACTTTCAAATAGTCTTTGGAATTCAAGATATAACTTCCAAATATATATAGATATATATTAAATTATGATTCCAAAACAGATTTTTATTAATTTTATATTTAGAGTTTTCAAATTCAAATAATTTCTAAAATATTTATTACTTAAATTCTTATTCTAAATTTCAATTTATGATAAAAACAAACAAATATCTTATCAAATTTGGAAAATTTCAAATTTATCCACAATTTAATTAAAAATTTATATTAATTATCAAATATAAATCCGGCTAAAAACCAGGAATGTTACAGATTCCTCCTTAAGAAAATTTCATCCTTGAAATTTGGTAGACTAGGAGACAACAAAGAATATATGAAGAATGTTTTACCAGATCAAACTGAATATCTATTCTGTATTTGGCTTCCAAAACCAGAATATCATCAACAATTACGAGAACAAATTGTTCAACACTTCACGAAAAACTCGAGTCATCAAATCTATGAAATAAGCAGGGGCATCGGTTAGTCCGAAGGGATAAATAACCATTCGTAGAATATACCTGGACCCCAAAGAATAAACAAGCGGATACAACTTAATTCAGTTTCATTATTAACCTATTTATTCCAATTAAAATTTCAAATTCGTTTAGAAGCAAAAAGCTAATAGAAACTGGTGAAATAGGAACTTATCTACAACGATACGCAGGGCCACTGTCACACCAAAGCTTCTCCTTGTAGCTGCCACGAAGCCATCAGAGAATTTGCTATCGGATGACGATCAAAGAAGATCGATAGAGAAAGATTGTTCCTTGTTGTTATAGGGTATTGTCCATTTGTAGTGGTTCTCCCATGTCCCCTATCTCGTCCTCTTCTTGCACTCATACTTACCATCAGTGGATAATAAGTGAATTTACTGAGGCATACGGACAAGATATTTAGGGATATACTCACTCTAGGTCATTTGTAACCCTATCTCTAATGAGTCACCTAATGTGTTATACTCCTGAGCTAAAGTTCTTACTCAACCTTCAACTTTGATACCAAATGTGAAGCGAACCTAGAACGATCCGTCGCAGCTCACACTGGTACCCCTCAATTTACTTTTACAGCCAGCCTTTCAACTCAATTCAACCAACCCATACGTGGGACGTGTAAGGGCAAGAGTCTCCCGTTCGCTACCAAACGCGAAGCAAGAACCCCCAATCACGCTGTAATGAAGTAAACTAGGTAACTACTGACACGAATATGCCATCCCCCGGTCGTTACCGACCTTTATCCGAGTGCTCAACACCAACAACCATAAAGTAATAAATTTGCAGCAACTGCATAGGTTAAGTATCTGGGCTCCATACCATGATACCATCCTTTTCTAGAAGGGAATGGACATACCCTAAAGGGCGCGAACCTCATAACCTTGTCGCATTCTTTCTGTTTAGACCATTTCCGGGTTGTGAGGTCCGACGAGGTCACATCCACAAAGCTACGCTTTACACAAAAGCCATGCTACGATCAACACATGATCAGCAGCACTTCGTATGCCACATTACCAAATTGGGAATGTATCACTGGTAAATATCAACCACATAACCTCTGAGCTTGTACGCCTCGGAGAAGGGTGTTATGCTAAGAGAATAAATTCTCCGCCACCAAACAGAAATGTATTTGATAAAAACCAGCTTTATATCTCAAAGTGTAATGTCAGACATACATCCATACAAGTCTGTTCTGGGTTCGAATAGAACTGAAGGCACTTCAAAGAAGCCCTTGCAATCCGGGTATTCACAATCCGGTCGGACACCCCATCACATATGGAGATCTCTATACCGTAGCTACTCAGTGTAGAGTCATTCGATGGTAATCCTTTCGTTCTTGAAAATATCCGGTCTTCACCACCGGTCTTCAAATGTTATCCATTTCGTCGGGTTATATGACACAAGGTCCTCCCCCGGCTAAACCGAATAATGAGCGCAATATTTAAAAACATCTAGATATATGGGATCTTAGTTAAGTCACAACTTAAAGCCCAAAACCTCTGTTTCAAATGGTTTAAACAAATTTCCACTTTCAATCGTTTAAACAAAAGATTCACCCTTTAAAATCCACTTCAATTGAACCCAAGGTTCACCAATCTTTCACAAAGATTCATTCATAGCTTTCAAAACCATTTCAAATTCAAACTTGAAATCTTTTCAACACGATTTGGAAAACTTTCGTTATATGAAACCATTATCATTTGAAAACCAATGCTTTTTGTTTGCGCAAAAAATGGCCACAAACACCCAAAGTCGTGTGATCTAGTCGATTTTATGTTGTTTTTAGTGATTTGGGTGATTTATGCAAATATATAAAAAGCAGGGACTAAACTGTAAAAGACACACAGATTTATAGTGGTTCGGCCAGAACGTGCCTACGTCCACTTTATATGTTATTCTCCTTTTTTCTTCAGATTACAAGTACAAAGCTTTGATTACAAGTATCTAAAGTTTTTTGAAAGTTCCTTCCAGGCTTGAGCTCTCAAACTTGTCCCCCATTGTTGTACCCCTGCCCCTCTATTTATAGAGTGAGGCTGGGGGCAGGGGTCTTGGATGTTTATAGCTGCTGATGGGCCTGGGCTGATGCAATCTGGACTGGCACATCTGGTTCGGCGGAGCTTGGTTCGGTCGTGCTTGGAGAGAGGGATGGAGAAGCCTTGGTTTAGTGGTACTGGCAGTGAGGTGGTTCGGTGGTAGGAGTGTGGATGTGGGTTCTGGTCCGGCTATGCAGGGTGTGGTGTTGGACCGGTGGAGTTTGGACCGGCGATGGATGGTTCAGTGGAGGTGATTCGATGGAGGTAAGGTTGGTTCGGCTATGTGGGGAAAGATGTTGTGGACCGGCATTACTTGGAGATGGTGTGGTTCGGTGTGGGTACTACCGAATGAGCCTTCATGAATGCCGAATGCCAAATGAGCCTTCATGAATGCCGAATGCCGAATGAGCCTTAATATCTGAGAATGCCGAATGAACCATGGGGAGTTCGAATACCGAACGAACTCATACGCTTGAACTCCCAGATGAAACCGAGGTGTTTTAAGTACCGGATGACACTTATTACTGGATGAACTCGGAGAGTGTAGTGTCGAACGAACTCTTGCCTTGCTTTACTGAATGAACCTTTGCACTTGAATCATGAGTGAAATCCCAGACTTATATATGCTTGCTTGCTTCTTCTTGTTCCGGTCATGGCGGAAACGCACACAACATTGATATTCCAGTTTTGTCCAAAAAATGGGATAACACTTTGCCCCCCAAAATATGCCTTGCGTTAGGAAGGCGTGTTTTGTAATGCCATGAGCTGGATGTTCATATCATGTTGACAACCTGTAAAGAGCTTGATGTTTTATATGGCCCCAAATTACGACCGTTCGGGATCGAGCTATTTGGGATGAAGCGCGGCCGTTCATGGTCAAGCGCATAACTTCAAATGACGACCGTTCGCGGTCGAGTCATTTGAGGTGAAGTGCGACCGTGCGCGGTCAAGCGCGTAAATCCATGCGTCGATCGTTCGGGATCGAGTCATCTTCGGTGAAATATGACCATTCAAGGTCAAGCGCTCAACTTCAAATGACGACCGTTCGGGATCGAGTCATTCGAGGTAAAGTGCGACAGTGCGCGGTCAAGTGGTGGGCCTCAAATGACGACCGTTCGCGATCGAGCCATTTGAGGTAAGGTGAGTTGTGCCGTTCGAGGCGAGTTTGTGACTGTTCGAAGTCAAGTGCCGTTCGAGGCGAATTGTGACTGTTCGTAGTCGGGTGCCGTTTGAGGCGAATTGTGACTGTTCGAAGTCGGGTGCCGTTCGAGGCGAATTGTGACTGTTCGAAGTCGGGTGCCGTTCGAGGCGAGTTGTGACCGTTCGCGATCGGGTGTCATTCGAGGCGAATTATGTGTGCTCGGGGGGGACTTAATATTATCAGTGCCGGAGTTATTGCTTGGGGGAGTTTCCGAATCAAAGACTTCGGCAGTTCGCTGCCATGCAAGAGGTGCTCATGGACCGTTCGCGATCCACGGGCATACAAGTAAATTTTTCCATAGAATTGTAAATGTTAAAGCAATAATCATATGAATCCTACAACAGAAATGTCCAAACAGGAAGAATTTAAATGTTCAAATCAAAATCAAAGCAAAAAGCAGAATGAAGATGTCAAAGCGTAAACTCTTACTATAACGCGACTGGTAGTCATTCAGAGCATGCCTATGGATCGTGCGCGATCGCTCACATGTGTAAATGATTTAACCGTGTTAGCGAGAGGTTTACAACTTGTTCATCGTTATTTTAATCAAGCAATCAATGGATAATCAAACGGTGGCCCGATCCAGGGTCACCTCTAGCCGATGTAGACGGTGGTCGCTCTGGCTCCACTGTTGGAGTTCGCCTCCTCACGTACTGAAGGAGCATACCGTTCCTGATATGCCCTTCCACCTCGTCCTTCAAATGCCTACAATCATTAGAGTTATGACCGTTTAATTCATGGAATACACAAAACTTATCTGATTTTCTTTCGGAGGTTGGATCCCTTCGCATTGGTCTATGATACGGAACCTGCTCCTTGGTATCCTGATAAATTCGTTCCAGACTCTCATTCAGCTCAGTGTGAGTGGTGAATCGCGGCTCCCTCCGTTGCCGCTTTGACCTGTCATCATTATCCTCAGCCTTTCTCTTTCCTTTGCTAGTCTCCGCACCCTTTCCAGGTGGGTTTCCGCTCTTGATTGCGTAAACGTCATCTTCTTCCTCTCTTTCTGCACTAGCATCTTCCAAACGCAGAAACTTTTCAGCCTCATGATAGAACTCTCCCAGATTCATAGGCGGGTCCTTGGTTAATGAATTCTTGAACTCTGTACTATCAGCTATTCCAGATACAACCGCCATCATGACCATAGATGGATCTGGTCGATCCACTGATGCTGCCGCCGCATTAAATCGCGTTAGAAACCTCCTCAAAGTCTCTCCAGTTTTCTGCTTCAAGGTTGCCAAAGTCGTCACATTCTTGGGTCTCGCAATATGAACCCTGAATTGCCTCATGAATCTCTCAGTTAAATCTGCCCACATTCCTATGGAGCCGCTCTCCAGTTGCCTAAACCATAACGCTGCAATGTCCATCAAATACAGTGGAAAGCACCGGGCCATGATCTCCTGCGATGCCCCCAGCACTTCCATGTGCCTCATATACTTAGTAAGATGGACCGCAGGGTCTGTCCTCCCATCGTACATCTCTACTGATGGTAGCTTGAATTCTGGTGGGTTCCTAGCCATCCTAATTGCAGAAGAAAAAGGACTCCTGTTTACATCTTCCAAGTCTTTGTTTACTAAACCGCCTCTCATAGCTCTCCTAACCATCTCCGCCAATCTGTCATCGTCTCCGAAATGCAATCTTCGTTCATCACTTTCAACCTGCCCCCCGAGTTCACGAGGGAAACCTGGGATCTGCCCCCTTGATTGAGCGTTCACTCCTCTACTGTCACCAGGTTGTTCGGATGCCCCCGTCTCTCTTCCCGGGGTCGGATTAACATGCTCTGCGTGTGTGCGCCCTAGATCTGGTGCTACGCCAGATGGTCCTGCTCCGTTCTGAACTTCAGTTGCTCCTTGGTTTTGTGCTCCAAGTTGCCCAATTTGCTGAAGCAAGTTCTGGATCATCTCTTCTTGTCTTCTCATCATAGCCTCCATCTCATCCCTGGTGACGAAGGCTGAAGCTTGGTTTGCTCCTGAGGAAGCCTCTTGACTCCCTTCCTGTTGACTCTGCTCTGGCCTTGGCCTTCTGCTTGATTGTCTTGCCATGACTCTTCCAATCCGAATCTCTAAACTCTCAAATTCAACTTCCAAGCGGTAGGTCCCTGAGTTCAATTCTCAGTGAAAGCACCAAAATGTTTGCGCAAAAAATGGCCACAAACACCCAAAGTCGTGTGAACTAGTCGATTTTATGTTGTTTTTAGCGATTTGGGTGATTTATGCAAATATATAAAAAGCAGGGACTAAATTGTAAAAGACACACAGATTTATAGTGGTTCGGCCAGAACGTGCCTACGTCCACTTTATATGTTATTCTCCTTTTTTCTTCAGATTACAAGTACAAAGCTTTGATTACAAGTATCTAAAGTTGTTTGAAAGTTCCTTCCAGGCTTGAGCTCTCAAACTTGTCCCCCATTGTTGTACCCCTGCCCCTCTATTTATAGAGTGAGGCTGGGGGCAGGGGTCTTGAATGTTTATAGCTGCTGATGGGCCTGGGCTGATGCAATCTGGACCGGCACATCTGGTTCGGCGGAGCTTGGTTCGGTCGTGCTTGGAGAGAGGGATGGAGAAGCCTTGGTTTAGTGGTACTGGCAGTGAGGTGGTTCGGTGGTAGGAGTGTGGATGTGGGTTCTGGTCCGGCTATGCAGGGTGTGGTGTTGGACCGGTGGAGTTTGGACCGGCGATGGATGGTTCGGTGGAGGTGATTCGATGGAGGTAAGGTTGGTTCGGCTATGTGGGGAAAGATGTTGTGGACCGGCATTACTTGGAGATGGTGTGGTTCGGTGTGGGTACTACCGAATGAGCCTTCATGAATGCCGAATGCCGAATGAGCCTTCATGAATGCCGAATGCCGAATGAGCCTTAATATCTGAGAATGCTGAATGAACCATGGGGAGTTCGAATACCGAACGAACTCATACGCTTGAACTCCCAGATGAAACCGAGGTGTTTTAAGTACCGGATGACACTTATTACTGGATGAACTCGGGGAGTGTAGTGTCGAACGAACTCTTGCCTTGCTTTACTGAATGAACCTTTGCACTTGAATCATGAGTGAAATCCCAGACTTATATATGCTTGCTTGCTTCTTCTTGTTCCGGTCGTGGCGGAAACGCACACAACATTGATATTCTAGTTTTATCCAAAAAATGGGATAACACTTTTCATTTTGGAAAAATCCGATCTAACATGCACAAGTTATAGCCTTTAAAGTATAAACTTGGATTAAAATTAAATAGAGCACAAATGAATATACTACGGAGATCAGCACGATGAGACGATCAAAATGGTACACAGATATCGGCAGTATGACCATCCTGTCAAAAGTCGACAATCGGTACTGATATACGTTGCTATTCCGTACGGAAAAATTCAATAGAGCTAGAAACGTCCGAATTTCGCGAAACGAATTTCGCAGTCTGATTCAGATTATTATAAGTAAATTTTCTCATGTTGACATATTTAGGTTTCGAATTTTTTTAAATTCAACAGTTATTAACTGATTTAAACCGAAATAGAATTACACAATAAAATAAACTTTCATATTTTCTGATGAAAATTTACCAGTTGCTATGTTTAAATAGACGTATTCAAGATATCAAATTTTTATTTCAAAATTTTATTAGTTAAAATTTCATAAAAATTCAATTAATTAAATAAATAAAACAAATAAAATTATTAAAAATTTACGGGTCGTTACAGTATATCAATCCGAGTTGGGATTTTCCACTCGATTTTCGACAGCGAACCCTGGATATGGATTTTTGGTTCATTCTGAAAATTTTCCATCATAGTTTGTGGCTATGCAAGGAGAATGACGGTTTTTGATCAAGAAACCAGATCTGAGTCCGCACTAGGAAGTCGGGTGGACGATACTAGTTCGGAAGTGAAATTGTGTGATCGAGTGAGCGATTGAATAAGGTATTGCGTACGAATGATTTATGTGCATCGTACGGGCTTGAATGAAATAAAAATTGAAACTCTTGTAAAGAAATTTGCAAAATGATTTTTGAATGTTGTAATCGGACATTTTTGCTAAATAGGATATATAGGTGTGTTAAGGCAAAGGATAAATTAGGATTTTTGATTTCAGAAGATAAAATTTTATGGCCCGACAAAAAGGTATGTATTTAAATTTCTATATGAAATTTGATGATTTTCTAGTCTAGCCACTTGGCCTTTTATTTTCATTTGAAATATGGTGCCCGTAGAGGCATTTTGTAGTTCTACCGAGCTAGCCGCGCAAAGGAAATGCTAGTAACAAAAAATTTCGAAAATTTAGAGAGTTAGAAAATTTTTGAATTTTTTTGATAATTTTAATTTTGGTTTTAAATTTAAATTTGAATGGTTGAGAAAATAATATTGTTTGGAACTTATGGTTGAGTTTGGAAAGTTAGTAAGAATGATAGTGTCTTTAATAAAAATTGTTTTGGAAACTTGAAACTGTTGGGTTTTGGGAAGTTGATAAAAACTATTTGAATTGGGAAGATAGTGAACGGGTTATGGATCATTCTTCTTAACTAGTAATTTTGGAGATGAAATTCTTTTCAAGGGGGGAAGAAAGTGACGACCCAGAATTTTTGGATATTTGAAATTAGGATATTTAATTGATTTTAAATATTTGAAAGTTAGCTTAACTTGAATTTCTAATATCACTATGAATTTTGAAATTAAATTATTGAAAGTTGGGTAAAATATTGAATCTTCAGTTTTATGCCTGTTAAAAATAATTTGAAGGCTTGTAAAATTTATATTTATAATACTGGAAATAATAGAAGTTTTAAATTTGCATTTGAGAGTGTTTTGTTTAGTTTTTAAAATATATCGTTTAAATCGATATTTAAAAATAGCCTTCCATGGTATAGTCTTGGAATTCGACAAATAGATCCATAATATTGTATTATTATCAGATCTCAAATTTCGTAGTATTTGGAGTTGACGTGTGACCGTACGATAGGTAAACGCACTGAAATTTAAATCGAAAATTCAGTATAATAATAAGGTTCAAAAAGCTATCTTCTCCATACGATCAAATTAGGACTCGAAACCTTTTCTATTGCATTCGGAATAGGAGTTTAACATTATAAATGCCCGGCGGCACGTCTCGATAGAAGGTCAAAATTTTGAATGGTGATTTCGAGATGATTCAAATTCAAATTTAAATAAGTTGACTTGTCAAATTTGTTTTGTTTTACTTCCGTTGTATTTTTGTATCACTGTATCACTCTTTCCAACACCTGTACACTCAAAATCAGATTTCTTCCATTTGTCAAACACATAACATTGTTTAAAATATGTATCTTCTTTTAAAAAATAAAAATAAAATACGTATAACCGATCTAGGCAAATAGCTATTCTACCTCTCTATCTCGTCTGCTCAATCACAACCCCTCTCTCTCAAATTCGAAATCGTTTTCAATCAAGTAAGGAAATCGCGTTCAGAGAATTGAACCCCTCCTCCTCTTTTCAAATCGAACGAAAATTAATTAAAAAAAGAAGAGATCGAATTCAGCGAATCAAATTCAAGAATTTACGATCTAGTTTCGGTTTCGTTTGAAATCAGGGGGCGACCGAGTCGCCTTCACGCAAGGCAGTGTTGTGATGTTTGGAGATGGCTCGAAGGGATTGGGCGACGGTGAGGTGGGATGAGAGCGTGCTCGTCGTGGGAACTGGGTAGTGTTTGAGTCTCGAAGAAGATGGTGGCACGCGCGTGCGAGTAGGTATGGCCACGAGCTCGCCACGAGATTGCAAGTGCAGGCGATGGAATGACGTTGTCGCTTGGTAGTTCGAGCGATCTGGCATAGGGCCGCGTACGCAGAATTTGGCGATCGAAGTCGACATTGGTCTAGCTTGATGGTGCAGGCGGTGGTGGCAGGCAAGGGGCTCGAGTGGGTTCTGGATTCTCTTTTGGCAGATAGGTTTGTCTATTTATTTTATTTAAATTTATATATGGACAAGGTTTTAAATTAACAGTAAAAAAATAAAAATAAAATAAATATACTTATATATATATATATATTCACTTACTATTTCATTTAGAAATAAATATTAAGATGGTTAACTTATTTAATTGCTTTTAAATTATTATAGTTACTAAAAAGGGTTTTAAAGGGAAAATTTATTTAAAACAAATTATTAGTTAAAAAACCAAATGATTAGTTTAAATTAAATTATTAGTTCAAATTTAAATCACTAGTTAAAAATAAAATTATTGGTTAATTAAACTTATCAAATAGGAAAATTAATTTGTTCGACTAATTCGAATATTAATAAAACTTTATAATGATTGTTACAAGGTTTAAAAATTGTGAAAACAAGCTGGAAGGGAAATGGATTGCAAAACAAAAGAAAAGGTGAGAACTCCTCACTCAAACGGAATACCCATTTTAATTTAGATAGTTAAATTTAAATTATTGGTTATTTTCTTGGATTGATAATTGTTATCAGTTGGATTGGTATGTTATATATATATATATATATATATATATATATATATAGTATATATATTGGAGTGATTGATATTCCCGCATTATATAGCAGATGAGACCCTATGCATCATGCATAACAGCGGATGACCTCATATACCGCGATATTCCACCTCGAAGTGGAATTGGTATTTTATATTGTGCCAACATCTATAGATGCAAGGAAACGGGTTGGAGGGATCCAACTGGATTCCTCAAATGTTTAAATTTATTTCATACGTTGTGATATGATTTATTAATAATCTGTGATTGATTATATTGGTAATTGAAATTATTATAGGCTATGGTTTGGCCAAATATTTTTTTTGGTATCTTAAGGTACCAGAAATATAAAATTTCGATTTGTGAAAGAAAATTAAAGTAGAGAATTTTAAGTATAATAATTTTAGAGAACTGGATAAATTAAAAGAAGGAATTTGGAAAAGGATAAAAGTTGATTTTTGAAATCCTATCGAATAAATTCCAAGTATGGGGAAAAGATTTGAATAAATGGAAATAAATGGATTTTGAGAGCTTAAGTAGTATTGTTTAAAGGTTGAAGAATTTATTTAAAATTCGAATTTTTAATTGTTTGGGAGAAATAAAGGGAGAATTTGAAAATTAATTATGAAATTAATATTTCAGATATTAAATAAGATTTTAAATCTAAATAAAGGAGTGAATATGGAATTAATGGGTTTTGAAATAAATTTGAATAAGTAAAGGAATTTGTTTTAAAATGGAGTTGCTTTTGAAAATTGATTTAAAAACTGATTAAATATTTGAAACTGTGTTTAAAAGGAGGATGGGACTATGAAATTTATAAACTGGGTTTATAAAGAGAAATAATATATCAGAGGATATTTGAAAGTATAAATTCACGATGGGAATTTATAAAGGAATGGGTAATTTGTCTTAAAAATAAATGATGGTTTATTTTTAAAAATCTGGAAAGAAAATTTACGAATTTGGGATGTAAATTGAGATAAATCGAGAAGGATTTATTAGTTGATTTAAATGGACTATTTTGGAATGGAAAGCGTATTTTTCCCTGGAAAGCCGAGTATGTTTCCAAAATAGCTTTTAAGTATAAATTAAAAGTTCTAAAGTTGGTTTTAAAAAGAATGTTTTTGGAGAAATTATTTTCTCAAATTGTTTTTAAATTTTTAAAGTAAATATATATTAAGTTAATTGTAGAAGTGATTATTTTAAAGATTTAACTAGTATTTGATTTAGAAGATGGTTGTTTAAATAATTATACTCTGTCTAATAATTTTATTTTTAAAATTAGTTTGGGCTTAAATTTTGCATGAGATATTAGTATAAAATTTCATAACTAATATTTTAAATAAGTGTTTAAAATAGTTTTTATGTTAAGTATTTCCAAGTATATATATTTGGATAAGTGATTTAAATTATTTAAACCTAAAGTATTAGGACTTGGCAGATTTTCAGTGGAAATAAACAATATTTGGAAATTTATTCCGCGAGAGAAAAGTAGTTTGAAAATTGTTTTCAAAGGATTGAAGTGTGAAAATATATCTTGCGAAGATATTTTGAAATAAATAGTTTGGGAAATTATTTAAATTTGATGGTTGTTTATGGATGTTATTTCATAGTTAAATAACCGACTATCAATATTGGCCTTTAAAACGGCATTGAATTTTCGATGAGACCGGGAATCGGATTCCAAATGGTTATCCGAAAGCCATAACAGATCTTAAATGTGGATCTTTTTTCTAAAAGATTAACATTTTTATCCACATGTTTAAAAATAAGCGCTCATTATTTGGAAAAGCCGGCGGAGAACAATAAGTCATAAAACCCATTCCGAATAATGATAGGACGGAATGGAATTGCATTTGAAGACGGTGGTTGAAGACCGGGTATTTTCGAAAACGAAAGGATTGCCTATTGATTGTCTCTGCACTGATTTGCTTCGGCATAGAGATTACCCTATGTGATGGGGAGTCCGGACGTGATTAGGGGATATGCGAATTTCCAAGGATTTCTTCCCCTAGTTGGAAGAAGTGCCTTCGGTTCCATTCAGATCCAGAATGGACTTGTATAGTTGTATGTCTGACATTACACTTTGAGATATAAAGCTGGTTTCTATCAAATATATTTTTGTTGGTGGCGAAGAATTTATTCTCTTAGCTTAACACCCTTCTCTGAGACGTACAAGCTCAAAGGTTATATAGTTAATATTTACTAGTGATATATTCCCAATTTGGTAATGTGGCATGCTAAGTACTGAGCATTGGTTGATCGAAGCATGGCTTTTTTGAAAAGCGTAGCTTTGTGAGACGAGACTTCATCGAACCTCACACCCCAGTAATGGTCGAAACAGGAACGAGGCGGCAAGGTTATGGGGGTCGCTTCCCTCAGGGTATGTACATTTTCTTCTGGATAAAAAGTGGCATTCTGGTATGGAGTCCAGATATTTTACTTATGTGGATAAAATGTAACGACCCAGAAATTTTGGTAATTAAAATTTGAATATTTAATTAATTTTAAATATTAATAAGTGAATTTATAAGTCAAATAAATTTTTATTTTGAATAATTGGATTTAATTGGGTAATTAAATCGATAATTTAATATGTTAAATTATGGAAATAATTGAAAATCGAGTTAAATATGATTGAAAATGATTTGTAAAATTTTATTTTATCATGTTGAATTTAGAATGATATTTTAGAACTTTTAAAATCGAATTAAAAGTTAATTTGTGAAAATTGAATATTTTAATATTAAATCGACTAGTGAAAATAGCCAATTTTTGAACAGTCTCAGAATTGAACGAAACCAGTTCCATTGGATCCGTAATAGTTAGTTATTACCGGATTTCAATTTTCGTGTCAATCGGAGCTATCGTTTGATCGTAGCAGCTCGAAACGCATCGAATTATTTTTAATTTTAATTTAGCGAGTTAAAATAGCCATTTTTCAAAAAGTCTCGGATTTCGACGAAACCAGTTTCATCGGATCCGTAATGTGATACTATTGTAAGGTTTCAAATTTCGTGTCAATTGGATTTACCGTTTGTCCGGTACAAATTAAAACGCCTAGATAATCGTTTAAATCGGTTTAATTTAAATTGAACGTTTATTGCCATAACTCGCACAGATGATCGAATTACCTTTTGAAACTTGTTCCATTGTGTCCGTAACGCGGGATAAACCCTAGGAACGTCAGTTTCGGCACGTAAATCGGAGTTCGGAATTTCCGGGATGAATAGTGTCGTTCGAAATTCTATAAATAGACCACCTTCCTTCATAAATTAGAAAAAAAAAATAAACCTAATTCTAAAACCCTAGCCGCCACTTCTGAATTGAATGGCCAGAAAACTCCAATTTTCATTCCTTAATCTCTTCCAATCCGTGAAGTTTTAGCCAAAATTATTAACTACAACATTGAAGAGGAAGGAGAGCTCTACGATTCTATACGGATTTGATCGCGAATGGAGCAGTGTGGTGGTCGTTGAGGAGCCATGAAGGCAGGCCGTTCGGCCTCGATTTGCGCGCAACATGGGGGGCCGAGCTCCACAAGGTGATGGCCGAACATAGAGCAAGCAGAGGGCTTCAATATGAAGGGGGTTTGATGAGGTTTCGTCGAGTGTTGGAGTTGCAAAGTGGAAACCTAATTTGAAGGAGATGGGTTCATATGCGTGCTCAATAACCTGGAGAAGACGCACGTTTGGGAAGATGGAGATGACGGCCCAGATGCAAGCAAGAGTGATCCAATGGCCAAAATTTGTTTAGGTTATAAAATAAAGTAAAAAGTTGTAAATTATTATAGTTAAAATCGTGTGTAACTTCATAAATTCATAACTTTTTCATACGAGGTCGAAAACGCGCGAAACCAGTTGCGTTGGAATCATATGGACGAGCACTACGCGATGGAGTTGGATTGGAGTCGTTTGGAGTTAGTGAGAATTTCGGGTAAAATTAAACGTCCGTTTAATTTTATTCGAAATAAATCGCTAAAACGAAAATAAAATCAAGGTGAGAACTTCTCACTCAATCGAATCAGTTTCGATTTTATTTTAAATAGTTAGATTTAAAATATTTGAATGCATGTTTGAATGATGATTGTTATCTATTGATTGTTAAAATAGACATTATGCGCCGTTAGTAAGCGGATATTATTTATTAAAAACATATACCGCGAATATTTCATAAACAGTGAAATTGGTATTATATATAATAGCAATATATATATATTGGCATATGTATATATTGAAGTTATTGATTTCCCGCATTTGTATAGCGGATGAGACCCTATTGCGCCGTCTATTAAGCGGACAATATTTTAAATCCCATATACCACAATAATTCCGTACTGGAGCGGAATTGGTATTGTGCTAATGTTTGTGGATGCAGGAAAACAGGTTGGAGGGATCCAACTGGATTCCTCAACAGTATTTATTTGATTTCAGATATTTTGATATTTGATTGATTATCATATCGATATATGATATCGTTGTTGTCGTGATTGACTATTTGGTATGTAGCATCATTGGACCAAATTTTGGAATTTTAAAGTGATTTTTAAAGAGATTTTTGAAGAGTATACGTTTATAAAATAGTTTTAGAATTGATCCATTTTAAATAAATAAGCGATATAATTTTAAAGTTATAAAATTATGATTTTTGAGAAAAATAGTTAAAAGTTGATTTTTGAAAATATGGGTTAATAATTTTATAAAAAGAGTTTAAATTGAGATTTTTGAATATATTATAAAAGTTTAAATATAGGATTTATAAAATTTGATTATTTTATAAATCAAAATGATGAAGTTTTTAAAGGAGTTTAAAGACGTTTTGAAATATTAATATGAATTGATTTATATAAGAGATTTATAAATTGTTAATTTATAAATTAAAATATTAGAATTATAAAACGAGTTTTTATAAGTGTTTGAATGAAGTGAAAATGAATTTCATAAGTGAATGAAATTTATAGAATTATAAATGGTGAAGTTATAAATGAAATTTATAAATAGTAAGATTTATAAATTTGTGAAGTTATTTAAGAATAGATTTGGTTAAATAAATGAATCTTATAAGTTATAAGATTTATGATTTGGAAAGTCTTTAAAAGAACGATTTTGTAAAATAATCGTTTTACAAGCATTTGACTTATAATATGAACGTTTGATATATAATTGAGTTATGAATTGAATAGGTAAATAAAGAAATTTATAAACATTGTTTTATAAATTCACAAACGACTTATTTTGATAAGAAAATTGTTGAAACCTATTAATGGAGTTATATTCACGTTTTAGACTGTGAATAATCCTTTGAAATAAAATGAATAAAAGGATGAAATTTGTTAACGTAGTATATTCACGTTTTTGAATAGTGAATAACATGTTAAAGAAAATGTTTTAGATGTGATGTTTTAAATAGAATTAAAACGATCTAACGATATTTTCAAAAGGTGTTAAGATTCGAAACCATAGATTTCAACATTTATTGTTGAAATAGATGTTTTCAAGAAATAGAAGGAAATGTTGGATTATAACACTGTTGTTATAGTAAATGATTTCCGAAAGGAAATGTTTTGTATAGTATTGGGATTTATATATCTATTTTAATTTCAAATCCCTATACTAGTGATTTTGGGTTGTCGTAACGATGTTTTACACAACATTCGTTTTGGCCCAAATAAATATGTTTAAGAGAATGATTTCCTTAAAGAATGAAATATATACTTAATTTCGATTGAAGTATATTGAATATTTTCCAAGTGTTGAAAATAAAAGATTTGTGAATTACTTATTAAATAAGCATGGAAATGTTTTCCAATATAAGGTGAATATTAGAGAATTTATCTTTTTGAAGATAAATTGAAATGAATAATTGATAATCGAATATTCATAGATATTTTGGATTATAAATTCACTATGGAATTTATAAAAGGAAGTGGAATTTGTTTAAAAATAAATATTGATTTATTTTTGAAGTGTGAAATTATATATCTTGTAAAGATATTTTGAAAAATAAATAATTTGGAAAATTATTTGGAAACTGGTGATGTGTGCATATCCATTGATAGTTCAATAACCGACTATCAATATTTCCCTTTGAATGGGTAATTGATGTGATTTGTTTGAATTTGAATGCCACACTTATTTTTGAATAAGCGCTCACTATGCGGGTTAACCGGGAAAGGACCATGGGGTCGTATAACCCATTCCGAATATGTGATACGTCGTTATGAATTGCATTTGAAGATCGGTGTTGAAGACCCGGTATTTGCGAGAGCGATAGGATGACCTGTCGATTGTCTCTGCACTGAGTTGCAACGGTATAGAGACTCCCTAAGTGATGGGAAATTCGATCAAGATTGTGAATATCCGGATTGCAAGGACTTCTTTGTAAGTGCCTTCGGTTTTGTTCGAGCCCGGAACAGACTTGTATGGATTGTATGTCTGACATTACAAATTGAGATATAAAGCCGATTTCTTTCAAATATATTTCTGTTGGTGGCGGAGAATTTATTCTTTTAGCTTAACACCCTTCTCTGAGACGTACGAGCTCAGAGGTTATGTAGTTGAAGGTTATCAGCGATATATTCCCAATTTGGTAATGTGACATGCTGAGTGTTGTTGTGAAATGATCATTGTGTTGATTATTTGTGATAGGATCGTTTATTTGATCGTCTATCTTGGTGATCATTTCTATGATCATTTGTTGACCCAAAGCATGGCTTTTGTATAAAGTATGTTTTTGTGGACGTGACTTCGTCGAGCCTCACACCCCGTGAATGGTCAAAACAGGAAAGATGCAGCAAGGTTATGAGGGGTAGCGCCCTTTAGGATATGTGCATTTCCTTCTGGAAAAGGGTGGTATTATGGTATGGAGCCCAGATACTTACTCATGTTGAAAACACTTTATGATTGTGTGAATTGATTGCGAGCGCTCGGTGAAAGGTCCCAAAGGACCGGGGGATGGCATATTCGGTCAGTTGTTACTCAGTTAGGGGTAACCCGGCCTTGTGTTGGTAGAGATCCGGTTTGGTTCTCGGGGATGTCCATCCAGAGGCATTCTCATGTGGCAATGGGAAGTTCCTTGGCCTGATCATTCGTTGGAAATCCAAAGAAACAATATGAGACTTGTACGGTTTTAGTTGTATAACCTGCTATGAAATGTGGCGGTAACCTGCTATTGAACATAGTTAGCTATAGTAGGCATAGTTCGGAATGTCTATGCTGGCTAAGATTTATATTCTACTTTCGAAATGAACTTTCCTACACTATGCACTAATAATAATATCAAATGTTCTTTTTAATGCGTATCAAGCATCTTTGACTATCATTAGGAGAAATCTCCTCCGATTCTGCGTTTGCATTGTGTGTGTGTGCGGGAGGCCTTATGGTAGTCTCATTTTTAAAAGCATTGCGAATTGACTTTAAAAATATTCCTCTATTTTGTTTTCAAAGATAAATAAACTATTTTGAGTTCTCACACCAGTCACATGACTGACTCGGAGTTTATTGTTTTCCTTCCTAAACTCTGGGTGCCCACCAATTTCCACACGGGCAGTCAAGAGTAAGGTTTATCAGGATATTCTGGATATTCTGGAATTGCTGGAAGCAAGCTGGATGGCATGGCGTATTACTAGTATATAGTATTTCTTTTTCCACTGCACTGTTTATTGTTGTTGTTGTACACTCTGATGATATGATGTAATGAAATGTGATGTAATGTAATAACTGATATAGTTCTTTGTTTAAAGATTATTCATTTATTATTATATGTTGTTCCGCTGCGAATTGTGAGATTCTGTTATTATTCTGTTGTTTTCTATTCTGTTCTATTTTCTATTTTCTTTTCTCCCTATTTTCTATCCTTTCTCTCTTCTTTTCTACTTTTTCTTTTTTTTAAACATTGAGAATTCGTATTTCTGTTCATCTTGAATTAATCAATGGAGATTAGTGTATATTCAAGGAGTACGGATTTGCGGGTCTTCACATAAAAAGTGGTATTCTGGTATAGAGCCCAGATATTTTACTTATGTAGTTGTTGGAATTTGAGGCGCCTCGGTAAAGGTCGGTTACGACCGGGGGATAGCATACTCGTGACAGTTAGTTATGTAGTTACAGAGGTAAACCGACCTTGTGTTGGCAGAGATCTGGTTAGGTTCTCGAGATGTCCCTCTAGAGGCATACCCATTCGGATAAAGGAAGTTCCTTAGCCTTGACCATTTGTTGGAAATCCAAACAATCAATATGATCCCTTTACGGTTTTAGTTGTAGAACCTGCCATCTAACATGGTAGCTATAGTAGGCATACAATAATGGTACGTATGCTGGCTAAGATTTATATTATACTTTCGAAATTCTTTTCCACATTATGCACTAATAATAATAATATCAAAAGGATTTTCGCGTATCAAGCATGTTTGATTACTATAAGGTGAAACCTCCCTCATGTGTGCGATTGCATTTAAGTGTGTGCCGGGAGACCTTATGGTAGTTTCATTTTCCATAAGCATGAACGGGTTTCTTTTTCTTTCCTTTTGGTACAAATAACTATTTTAAGTTCTCACACCAGTCTCATGACTGACTCGGAGTTTATTGTTCCATTTTCTAAACTCTGGGTTCCCTTAATTTTCCACACGGCCAGCCTAGAGTCAGGTTATCAGGACGTTCTGGAACTCGGGAGGCAAGATGGATGGCAGGAGCGTATATATTATATTCTGATGTGTATTTGAGATTGTATTGATATTAGTCAGAGACTAGTTATTATAACTGTCCGATTTATTGTGAATGGTTGTACTCTGATGATGTAATGTACAAACATATACTGTTCTTTTGTTTAAAGATTAGTCATTTATCTATTATATATTGTTCCGCTGTGTTTGTGAAATTCTAATATTGTTTCTATTTCTTCTTTTACCTCTTTCTTCTTTAACCCTAATGGTTCGGTTTTCTGGCATTTGATTGATCGACATTTTGAAACAGTGGACGTATTGATGTCGATTTTCGGGCGTTGAAAAATCGGATCGTTACAATAACAAAGTTTCAGCAAATTGATTTTGGAAAGTTAATGGTTTTGGGCATTTTCTTACTTGCTAATTTCGAGAATGAAATTCTCTTAAGGGGGAAGAATGTAATGACATAGAATTTTAGACAATTGATTTTGAAATATTTGGTAAATTTTAAATATTGAAATATTATTTTTAGAAGTAAAACAACTTGATTTCAAATATAATGATTATTTGAATATTTGGAATTGTCTAAATAATTAAATCTTAAATTCAATATAAATAAAAATGATTTGGATATCTTATTTAAATTTATTTAAAATAAGAATAATGATAATACTAAACTTTTAAACTAGATATAAAAGTGATTTATTTGGTTTTATAATAATAATTTTTAATCATTGTGTGAAAATTGCCTTCGGTGGCACTGTTGTAACGACCCGGTAAATTTAACGATTTCATAAAGTAATTAACTGAGTTTTTATTGAAAATCAAACAATTAAATTTGACGATGAAAATTTGATATTTGGTACGCGTCTATTGAAGCATAGCAAATGGCAGATTTTCATTAGAAAATATGAAAGTTAGATCTATTATGTAATTTTCAATTTCAATTTAAAATCAGTTAATTTGATGAAAATAAAATGTTTTCAAAATCTAAATATTTTTATATGATAAAAATGTAAATCATTTTCTGAGTGAGACGTTGTATTTCATTTCGCCAAATTTAGACTGCTCTATCTCCATTTATCTTATTTCGGCGTTTTAGCAGCATTTCCTTAGCGAAATATCGACTTTTGATAGGATGGTCGTATCGCTAATATTTGTATGTCATTCTGTTCATCTCGTCATGCTGATCTCCACAGTATACTCATTTATGTATTTCAACTTCTGGTACGCGACAGAATCTGCGAAATGATTAGCCGTATCGGTACCCATTTCGTGCCTTTTGGGTTCTTTGTCCTTTCATTTTCAACTGTGTAAACCAATTGCCATTTGTTTCTAATATTACTAGAGGTGACTTTTGTTATTCCTATCTATTCAATATTTCTGGTTCATTTTCATTTACTGTGGTTTGTGTATTGTGCTTCTTCTTCCCTTTTTTGTTCTGTGGCTTAAGTCAGAAAAAAATTTATTTTACCTCTTCGTTTGAAACATGCTCCATCGCAAACCTTATTTTGCCGCCGTCCTCTTCTTCTCACCACTATTCCTTGGCAACATCCTTCCCCATCTCTCCTCCACATGGCTAAGCATCATCACCAATCATCCCACGCAACCATCCACCGCTCCCATACCCATCACCACACAAGCGACAGCCATTAACTAAAACCCATGCAGCTCTCCCCTCCGACCAAACGCCACCACACCCTTGCAATCTCCGCTTTCCTCCATTTTATTTGCACCACCTGAAACCTATAGCTACCTATCTCAGGCCCATCACACCGCAATTCTTAGATCCGACCATCCTCGAACTCCACCACCATCTACACAGCAAACACCCATTACCTACAACCTCTGCCCATCGCCTATGACCACCGACCCGTCTGTGCTCACTATCCACGCCCATACATCTAGTCCACCGTGAGCAGCTCGCTCCTCTCCAAATCTTTCCTGCTCACCCATGAAACTCCACCTGAAGCCGCCACCAGTTCGAACGGCACTCCACCTCACAGCTCGTTCTCCATGACCACCTAGCTTCTCAGCCCATCACCGACATAGCAGCAGTTCATTTCCTTTTCAAGCATATATATTTATATCAAGGGAGAAGCTTATGTATTTGCATGTGAAGTTTGTTCAGTCCTTACCTTTGCTTTACCCTCTTCTGCTGTCATTTTATACATATACATATACATACATACATCACACACACACACACACACACACACACACACACACACACACACACACACACACATATATATATATATATATATATCTGCGTGCGTATGTATGTTACTTACGTATAGGTATTTTGTTACATATATATATTTGGAAAAAAAGAGGTGTTTTATGAAACAATGATGCTAATATATATAGAGATTTTAGTTTATATGTGTTTAAACTAATATTTGTTTGAATATATATATATATATAAAGATTTTGTTTTAAATATATGTTTTTAAAATTGATTTTAGTAAAATATAATATATATATATATATGTATATTTTAAAAATGTGTTTTAAATTTGATTATTATTTTAAGGGAAAAATAACGTATATCTCTTTGATTTCCATCGAATCTAGTTCATTGTGCTTTGCTTTTATTTTACCGCTGCCAGAATTGGTCATGGCAACATCTAACTTGTCCGTGCGTATTCGTGTCTGTGCATCTCATTCTTGTCATTTCTCTAGCCTCGAAAGGTGAGTAATCACTCACGATTAACATTCTTAAATTTATTAAATTCAACTCACATGAAATAACAATTGAAATATGCTGTTAAATTTAAACTATTTAGTTATTTAATTGTTAAATATCATATGCCATTATCTGCAATTGTTCACCTCTAACATATAACATTATAACCTGTTGTATATGTTATATTTAATTTTTTTACTAATGATATATATACCTGTTGTTGACATGTTATATTATTATCATATTTTTCTCACTCTATAAGTTCCCTGTTAGTTTAGAAATTCCCTATGGGTTGAAATGATACATACCCGAACGATATTATATATTAGGGAAAATCATTATGCATTGAAATGGTAAACCCAAGCAATTTTCATTGATTTTTAAATTTTGGGATTTGTGGGTTGAAATAATATAAACCCGTAAATTTAAAATAATTACGGATTGAAATGATAAATATCAGTATCACTTGACCATATGATAGAGTATTATATACGGACACCGCTGTTCTATTTTTAAAAATGATTTTAATGGTTTTGAAAGGCAATATATGGATTTTAATAGATGTTGATTTTTAAAATATAATATATATATATATATATATATTATTTTATATACGTGTAAAATTTAAATTTTAAAATTTATATATTTGAAAATTTGAAAATTATAAGTTAGCTTTAAAAATATAAATTTTTAAGATTTTACTTATAATTTTATTATTATTTTAGATATATATAAAATAAAATTTAATATAAATAAAATTTAATAATAAGATTTAATCTAATAAAATTTAATTTAATTAGTATATATATGTCTAAGTATTATACAAAATTATATAATATTTAAAAAACATAGATTTTATAATAAATTTAATAAAGTATGGTTGGAAAGAGAAATTGAAATTGATTTGAATATTATTTGTTTAAGAATTGGATATAAATAAGAATTGATTTGAACTCATTGATTTCAAGATTTTAAGAATATGATTTTATAACTTTATTACTTTATTTTGATTAAGGCGATTAAATGAATATATTCAAATTTAAACAAAAATTGAAATTACATATTTAATTTTTATTAAAATTTACAATCTGGGATTTGATTTAAATGCGTATGAAAATGATTAAGTAAATATTTTTAATTTAAATAAAATCTAAAAGTGAGTTTTGAGATATAAATGAAATCTGTCGAATTGAGTTATTGTAAATGTTTGAAGATTTAAATTTTGAAGCCTATTGAATTTGAAATGGTAGTTCAAACCTGGATTTGAAACTGATATAAATTAAAATGCATTAATGAAATTTGAATTGAACCTTTAACCTTTTCACTGAAATTTGTGAAACTGAGATTGATTTAAATTGAATTTTGGAACCAAAGTTGATTTGTATTGATTTGTGAAATTGGAGGAAACAAATCTAATTTGAACTATTTTGATATAAACTATTTTAGTATATAAACACTTTTAATATATAAACTATTTTTAATTTATAACTTATTTTTAAATATATAAACTATTTTTAATTTAGAACTATTTCAATGTATATAACTATTTTCAATATTTAAACTGTTTAAGTTGGAATTGGTATAATTTAGATTCAATGGTTTTAAATGCGAATATTTTGATATGATGAATTAACCTATTTTGTGGTTAAGATTTTTGAAATAATTATGATTTTAAAGTGAATAATGATTTCGAAAGTGATATGTTTCGAAAGTGAATATGATTTTGAAAGAGTTATGATTTTGAAATGGATATGATATTTTGATATGAAGTATGAATTGTTTGAAACTATAAAATGACCATGGTGCGAAATAAGCATTTAGTTGTTAAAGAGACCGGGATTAGATATTGTCACACTCTCTGCTAATACCGAAAACCCCTTTTACAACTGTGTACGTGGTGGAGATTCCAGAACAAAGAAGGATGGTTTAGCGGCAATTCTATACGAGGTATTAACGCAACATTGACTCCCACGAGTCAGCTTGATGTGACTAAAAAAGAAGCCATGCCGTGCCAAGTGAGGTCGCACCTCCGATCGGGCATATTTCTTCGATACCATTCTATTACTTTGTGATTTGATTGGGCGCACCTTTGATTTTGGGAGCGTGTCTCGAGGTGGGCCGTAGTAGCTGCTATGCGTTACCACCAGTCCACATCCGCAAAATGGTAGTATCCTACCCTCGGCATTGCCTCGCATGCCTTGTCACATGCCTTATCGCGCCCTCTACGAGTTGTTTTTTTACCGTTCTATAGAGTGCCGTCTGGGTAAACCACCAGTTTGGTGGAGCTTACGGTATTGTATAGATTATGGGAATACGTAAAATGTGTTAAGGGGGATATGGGTAACGCCTTAATGCTATTTTAATAGTTTGCTTTACTATAGACATTATATATGTAGCGCATTATACTATGTATTTAGATAGTTTAACAGTTCCTTAGAGGATGGATATCCTAAACATCCTTTAAGTTATTTTGTATTTCACTTTACATTTCACTTGAGTTGAATTTACTGGTATAAGGATGTTAATCTTGACTCGAATGTTTTGTGTTTTTCTTTATGCTCGGGGTCAGACTGAGTGTCATAGCATTTGACTCACCTTTCGATCTTGGAGTTTTGCTTGAAGACCTATCTGTTATCTGTTCAGCTTTCCAGTTACTTCAGTTTATTCCAGTTGTTTTGTTCGGACTTGACATTAATATTTGTATTAGAATTTCTGTGCATTCGAGATATCTGTTGTATTTTACTTTAAACTCTGATGTTTATATGGTAGCTTCATAAACTACTATTTATCTATTCCGCTGCTTGTTGTTCTATTACTCTGTGTCTATGATTCTATGATTGATTTATTTACTGTATATGCTAAGTTTTGCCAAATATAAATTAACAATCTGTGGTTTTGAACAATTCAAGTCTGACATGAGTGGATGATTGTCCATTTGAACGGTTCAAAAAAGCAAGTCGTTACAGCTGTCTTGGATTTCGATCAAAACTAGTTCCATTGGATCCGTAATAGTGAATTATAGTATGCCATCGAATTACATGGCGATGAGACGTATTGTTTGGTCATGCAAGCTCGAAACGCTTAGAAACTAATTATAGAAATTAATATAATATAACTGGGTTTGAAAAGCTATCTTCTGTATTGATTGAATTCGACCTCGAGACTAGTTCCACGGTGTTTAGAATAGGGGTATTTAGTATAAAATGCTAGGTGGAACGTCTCTATAGGAATTCGAGATTTTTGAACATTTAAAGCTTGATATTTTTAATTAAAATAATTTATTCTATTTTATATTCACCATACTCCCCACGTTCTCATAGCCATACCCCTCAAATCATGCATATTATCCTTATATCCCCTTTATAGAACCATCTCTCATGAATGAAATTTAAAACGACTCCCTTTTGAAAATAAAAATCAAAGCCAATTCTTAGTTAATATTCTCGAAATTGGATTCATTAGAATTGGGTGATTGAGAGCTTCGATGCTATGTCCAAATTTTTGGTGTTTTTTTGTTTGGGGCTTTCGTATATAAATGGCTGAATAGGGCTTTGAAATTGGTGGTGATCTAGGGCAAATTAGGTGAAGTGATGGGTATATTCGAGAACGAGAAGTGGAGTAGCACCTATGGTCGAAGTTTGGAGGTCCGAGGAGCTTAGTTCAAATTGTGACATGGGGAGCTGTGTAACAACCCTAGATTTTTATGTATATTTTAATTTCGAATTTATTTCATTTTTAAATTATTTTAAACTTGTTTTATTTCAAACATTTCATTTTTAAATATAAATGTTGATTATTATGGGAATTATAATTTCAAACTAGTATAAATTGGATATTTTACTGAAAAGTGTATTTCTGTTCAAACTGTTCAAACATTGACTTTTAAATTTCAAAATTTAAATATTTAAATTCTTAAATTTTATCTTTTGTTATGAAAATAGATTTAATAACTTGAATACTGCTTTTCGTTTCGTTGAAAACGGAGTTATATTGTGAAAGTTATTAATATTTCAATATTGAGTACAATTTGTTTTATTTAGCAATTTTGTCTATTTTAAATTATATAAATCATATTTTCTTTGTTATATTTTATTTTAATATGTGTTAATATGTTATTTTATGTATATTTTATCTTTTATATTTTTAAAGTGATAATAAAATTCTTCCAAAATATGTTGCATTTATTTTCTATTTTTAAAGGCTGTTTTCCATTTTTCTGCTATTTTCTTCATTTAGATTATATTTAATTAAAATTTGTTTATTTATTTTTGTAAATGCATTTTATTTTTATGTTATTATCTTTATTTCTAAATATTTTCTAAGTCCATATAAATCTTTCAAAGTTTATTCTGTTTATTTTCAAATTTTCTAGACTAGTTTTCATTTTATACTATTTTCTTATTTTAATCATATATAATTAATATTTATTTATTTATTTATATTTTGTATATTTGTTATATTTTTGAAATTTAACTGAAATTATATTTATTTTCAGATATTTAAACTTATAAAAAGAAAATATAGAAATTTGAAAGGTTTTAAACTTTTTAAATTCCAAGTCCTTTTACCTTCCGCCTTTTCATTTTCTCAACCTCCACTTGTAATCAATTTTGGCTGATCCTTTTCTCATTCTTTCAGTCACATCCTCACTTCATTTTCACGTAAATAAAACTTCTCAATCACCAAAAAAATCGGCCATTAACCTGAAGTAAAGCTTGGTAAAAAATTTCTTCTTTTCTATGCAACTTCTATTTGTTTTCTTATGATTTTGCACTTGTTTTCTCACCTTCTATGCTCAGCTCCTCCTTCCTCCTCCACCTTGGCCTCTTCCACCACCACCACATCTGGTCAGCACCTCCTCCAGCCCAGGCCCAAGCCATGGCCGTGCCCCTTGATGAAGAAGACCCACCTAAAAATGAACAAAACTCCACCTAAATGTTCATAGCCTAGCCTAACTTGTTCCACCACCTCTCTCCTCCACTTTGGCCGGCTAAACACCACCTCCACCAGCCAAATTCCGACCTGTAGCACCTCTACAAACCACTACCTAACCCCACCTGAAATAGCCACGCCCCCTTGGCCTTGGTCGAGCCATAAGATGCTTTGAAATCCATGCTTTTGCCTTTGAACATTAGATCTTGCTTCACAAATATTTGCACCAATTTATCTAGGTTAGGCCGACTCCTATAGGTCCATAACCAGACCCTAGAACATGCCATAGTCATGTATTTTCCAGCCATGGCTGAGTCTATGCGAGATGGAGGCAAGTGCAATTGGTTTGGATTTGATTTGTGCTTGTATATATAAGTTATTTAAATATATGTGAAGTGTTTATTCATGTATATTGTATTGTTTTGTTTAAATGTTTCAAGGAGTATAGCTTTGACTCTCCACAATCAAAATTGTAGTAGTGTTGTCATGCCTTCGTAGTGTCAGTGTTGTTGCTTTGGTAGCGATCTCCAGCTTTAAACAGGTGAGTAAATCTCACTAGACTAATATGTACTTATGTAGTGATAAACTGACATCACCTGAATCTGTAAATGCATATCATCCTGTTATAACTGCTATATTATATTCATATGATGTTCACACCTATATTTACACCTGTTATATCATATGTTACTGTTATTTCATGCTATTCTGTTACTTTCATCAGTTTATCACACTGCAAGTTCCCTGTAGACTAGAATCACTATGGGTTGAAATGATACATACCCGAACGGACTTTAGAATAGGAGAAAATCGTTATGGGCTGAAATGATAGGCCTGAATGATTTTCAATTATTTTCTTTTACTTGGGATTGCGGGTTTGAAATGATCAAACCCGGGTTTTCTTTGTAAATTACGGGTTGAAATGATATATTACCCGTATCACTTTACCTAGGCTAGAAAATGAAATACAGACCCGTTGTTAAAATATGCTTTTCTAAAAAAATTTAAAATATTTTAGAAATATAAATATTATAATATTTTGATTAGATTTGATTAAAAATGATTTTTGTAAAGCATTATTGATTTTCTGAAAATTTATAAGGGAAATAAATAAAGGGTAAAGTTAGAAATCTGAAATGTAAGTTATTTTGGAAATTATAATTTGGTGATATATGGAATTTAAATTAAATATGAAAATATGATAAATTTATGATATTTTGAATCAAATGAATTTAAAATTATTTTGTAATACATTAATGATTTTTGAATAAAGTTAAATGTGAAATGAAGGAATATTTATGTTGAAATTTTAAAATATAACTAAAATTGGAAATTTGTGAATTTGGCTTAAAAGTGAATTTTAAGTTAAGTAAATAAAAATGAAATTAAGTTATATTTGAAAATTTTAAGCTTAAGTATTAATTTAAATTTAATTTAATGAATTTGAAATTTTATGTTGGAATTTAATAAGTGAATTATTATTAAATTTTGATTTTTGAATGGAGATTTAACTTTATAAAATCATGAATATAAGGGTATTTGAATGATTGTTTTAAAAGTGAAATTATATGATTTTATAATTTAAAAATGATTTAAAGAAAAATATAATTATTTGTGAAATTATACAGAATATTTGAAGTTAATTAACTGCATTTCAGAAATGCTATTAATTCTAATGTAAATGATAACACAGCATTTGTAAATGCTGTAGTTGATAATAATGAACCAAATGGCTAAGTTTAATTAAAGGCTATTATAGCATTTTTGTAAATGTTATAATTGTTGAATTTAACTAAGTTTTATTTGAAACTAATGTAACCCTGTCACAGTAATTTTTTTTATGCTATCTTTTGTTAAATTGAACTGTTTTGAATGTAACTTTCTGTAGCAATTTCTAAATGCTGCGAAAGTGAATTTTCATTTGTTTTAATAAATTAAGTGGATAAATGAATTTTGAAAGACTAAAATTTTATAAATTTAATTATTAAATATAATAACTTCATTTTATGATTTAAAATGAAGTAATTTGTTTTAAAATATAAACTATTTTTGTAACATCCCGCTTTTTCGCACGATTCAAACAGACACACGTGCCAATTCAAACCATACGGAAGGGCGGATTGTTATGGGGTAAATAAGGAAATAGAGAAGAAATAAAACAAAATAGAATCTCACAGCGGAAGGATAAAATATAATAATAAAATATTCAGTTTATAAAACTGTTTACAAAAACATTTTGATTCTTCTTTATACAATTAAATATCAGAGTTCACATACCAATAATATCAATGCAGCGGAATACAGTGTGAGTGTAGTGCAATACTATAGATAATAATAATACAAATCTTCGTCTTCGTCCTCCAGAGCTAAATCTTCAAATCCTGAAACGCTCGGACTGACCCGAGCGAATTTGAAAAGACAAAAACACTCGAGTCAGAACTAAAAGATCTTATGTAAGTTAAATTAACAGAAATAAATATGAGTGCAATAACTCAAGAGATGCTCGGGATTTACATCTCCTAAGGATCCGTTAAACTATTTACTATGTAGTATATTGCACTATTATAATAGTGTC
This sequence comes from Allium cepa, assembly GCA_030765085.1. NCBI lineage: Eukaryota > Viridiplantae > Streptophyta > Magnoliopsida > Asparagales > Amaryllidaceae > Allium > Allium cepa. The sequence goes on along the minus strand of CM060938.1, from coordinate 392,958,070 downwards.
TAATTGTAAAATAAACTTACTTTTTAATAGCGTTAAGGGGTTACCCATATAGCCCTTAACACAGAATATATTCCCATAGTCTATACAGTACCGTAATCTCCCCCGTACTGGGCGTCGTCAGAGGGCACTCCATAGGTATGGTACAAAACAAAATCGTATAAGGCGCGCTAGGGTAGGTGACATGGCACAACTAGGCAATGCCAGGGTAGATATACCAATTGCTATCCGGGCTGATGGAAACGCGTAGCCGCAGCCACCGCCCACCTCGAAACAAACTCCCCCAAAAATCAAAGTAAAAGTGGCCACTGAATCAATCCAAAGTCAAGGTATAATATCGAAGAGGAGTGTCCGATCAGAGGAATGACCTCATTGGCCCGAGAATCGCTCCTGTTTTAGCCACCTTATGCCAACTCACGGGAGTCGGGTCCACGTATTTACCTTGCAGGAAACGCCGCCACCAACCTACTTCATTTTGGAATCTCCACCGCGTACACGGTTGTTAAAGTGGTTTTCGGAGTTGGCAGAGAGTATGACAACTTCCGATCCCGGTCTCTTCAATAACCAAACATTATTATAACACCGCGGTCATTTAAAAATAGTTTATACTTTAAAACCAAAATAAAATTTCCATTTCAAACTATGAATACGATATCATTTAAAACCCAAACAATAGGATATCGTTTTATTCCAAATATATTTCTTTTCCAAAAATCATACTGCTTTAAAATTTATAATATCTGGAAACCAACCATTTGAATTATACTTTCAAAGCATAATATTACGAAATTCATAATTTTAAAACCATAACTTCTAAAACTTGAATGGTTTGGATATTCGACGGTATATAAAATAAATGGTTTAACTTTAAGGTAACTTTGTAAAGAAAAATAATTTCCATGGCTTTACAAATATGTTTCTTTATTTAAAGTCTAAACCAAAATTTAAATATCACTTTCAAGTTCCAAAACTACTTCAATTTCTATATATATATATATATATCCATTTAGAGTATTAATATTTCAAAACTAAAGTTGGAAATTTTTCTTTCAGCAAATTAAACGTGCTATTATTTAGTCTTGAATATTTGCAAAAATCCATAAATAAAACTCCAATTTCTAACAATTAAATATTTTCTTCAATTTAATTTATACTAACATATTCATTTTTAATTATCTTGGAAAAGTCCAGTTATACATATCATATCTTAAAATTTCCAAACTTAAACTTTAAACATATGATATAATTATCAAACTCCATTTTCTCAATTTTTCCATTTTTATTTAAGAGATTTATACACAGCTTAAATTCAAAATCTCTAACTTCATATGAATATATATAGAAGAAAATATCAAAATTAAAAATTATAAACCGTATTCCATACAAACCATAGAAATCACTTTAAAATATTTTATATATAGACCACGGTGCCTGTATATAATTTTCTATCCTATGGTCAAGTGATACGGATATTTATCATTTCAATCCGCAATTTAAAAATAAAATTTCGCGGTTGTATATCATTTCAAACCACAATCCCGAATGAAATGAAAAATGTATGATAACTTGCAATTTAATGATATAAAATAAACATCCATTCATCAACATCATCCATCATCCAAATCACAATCATCATCCAATAATAAATCAATATCAATATATATCAGATAATATATAACAGGTAATAACTGACAGTTATGTTCAAAATAATTTAACAACTATTAAACTAACAGTTTATATTCAGTAATAAATTTTATAACTGTTAACTAGCAGTTTATAAGCGAATAAATAAATTCTAACTGTCAATTAATATGCAATAAATAAACTAAATTAACAGTTAAATTAAATAAATGCGAATTAACAGATATGCTGAATAAAACATGCCAAACATTCATAAATAAATTTCTACTCATATCTAAAATAAATTCAACAACATAAAAACTTTTAGAAGTTGTGAGTGGGTTAAAACACTCACCTTTTGAATTTAAATCGAATTTAAATCCGATTTAAATTCAAAAATTGACGGTCTCCAAATTCATCCAAACTAGCGTCATCAGGTCTGGAATTTTAATACGATCCTAACAAAAAAAGTTTCGCGTGAATCCGAGGTCGTATGAAAAAGTTATGTTAAAAATTCGATTGGAAAACAAAATAAAATTTTAAAACAAGACAACTCACATTTTCCCTTTCACAAAGCCACGTCACCAACAAAATATACTCACGCGCACAGAAAGATTCATGCGTTCGAACCCATTACCCAAACCGTTGACCACCACCTTTGACCCCTAATCCCAAACCCCACCGACCACTTGAGACTAGCCGACCACCACCACGTGTCTCCCCACTCCAGGACGACCGCCGTGAGCCACCACCGGCTCCCCCACGACGTCGATCTCGACCAAGCTTTTACAGCAGCCGCCACTTAATTCTAACCCTAATCTATTTTTTTCTCGTCCATCCAGCCGTTGATTCGACAAACTATCCACATAGATCTAACCCCCTTAGTCCCCTCTCCAATACCCAGAAATCGTTTGACGATCTGACGAAGTTTGTCACGGCGTTGATAAATGGCCACGAACTGTTCTAAATTTTTTCTAAGCAAACCATAACCCGGATCGAAAAACGAACAGCACCATTAAATTACGCTCATCGAGAGCATTGACATATATATTTTTTTGGAATTTTTGTGGAGAGTTTGAATTTTCACTTTTGAATTTGAACTGTAGATAGATCTAGGTTTTGAAACCATTGAGGAAGAGAAAGAGATGAAGAAAATGAACGTACAGACAAATGACAGAAGATGGAGGCTAGGGTTTATCACAACATATATATAGACACATAGTAGTAGGCTAGGTGGGCACGAATTACGAACGTGCTAAACGGTAGTTGGCCCTAAAAGCCCGTTCTGACCCCGGAACAAAATTTATTAAACCCATATATCCAAATAGGTATTTTAAAATATTCTGAACGCGATGGAAAAAGTTTCACGTCCAAATTCGATCGTATGAAGAAGTTATGCTGAAAACAAAATTTCCAAATTGATTTCAAATTGATTTTAATTAAATCGATTTCAAGGCGTTTCGCGACTGTACGATCAAACGACAGGTCCGATCGATACGAAACTTGAAACCCTACAATAATTCACCGATACGGATCCGATGAAACTGGTTTCGTCGAAATCCGAGTCCGTGTCCAAAATGGCTATTTTTATATTCATTAAATAAATTAAAATAAATTATAAAAATCCAATTTTATATCTAAATTCTAAAATTGGCCAAATTTTATTGCTTATATATTTCAAAATCAATTTAATGATTTAACAAGTTTAGATGTGAATTAAAGGTTGATAAGTCTATAAATTTCAGTGTCACTTTCTCTACTTCCATATATTTAGAAATTATCAATTAAATTCTCAAAAACCCACTTATTAGATTTTCAACTTTTATCCAAAATAAGGATGCCACTAACCTTGGTTCAATATTTCACATTATTATCCTCAAAGTCTATTTAAATTTCAATAACGTAATATTTACACGTTAAATTCCATTTTATTTATTATGCAATAAATGCAATTGTTGAAATTGGATACTCAAATAAATTTATAAATCCTGCTTTCTAAACTTTAAATCAACCAATGGTCCTATTATAAAAGAATTAGCATTAACTTCATCTTATAGAATTAACTATTTCAATTACGAAACAAATCTACGCTAACTGCACGATTTAAGACAATTTATTTAAATTGAGTCTATATTAAATGTTATAAATTATACATTGGAACCTCAATAAATTCGTTTATTGATTTAAAAATCATTCTATTCAGTGAAAAGACATTTTACGGGTATAAACAACATTGAATTATAATACATTTTATTAGTGCACGCTTTATTTCTTATAAATTCCCCTTTAACTAGAACACATTAACCAAACACAATAAATACATTTAGATTTATTCCAATCTATCACATTCTTAACTTAATATACTCAATAATGGTTAATCTAAATAATTTGTTACCCTTTTACATTCAAATTCACTTACAACCAACATTAACAACAATGTTGCCATAGATTTAGATTTTATTAAATAACTTAGATGACTGGTAAAATTTTGCGATTATCACAAATGCCCAAATATATATGCATAAATTACTGCTTATTCATTATGAATTCATTTACAAATTTACTAGTTGCCCTTGTCTTCTTATATCCTATTTACTTCCAAACTTGCTATTTAGTTATAGTTTAACAATCTATAAATACCTAGGCAAATCAAGTTCTTGTCCTTTCTGTAAATTAAATCGGGTATGCGCAAATAAATTGTTTATTAACTTATTCCTACAAAATTATTTACATACATTCAGTTCCAAATTTTATAGAATTAAATTCTAATTACTTACCACTTAATCCATTAATTATATATTCTATCCAAACATGCATTTAAATCTTTTTATTTTAAATAAATTTATTCAATGTTGACATCCACTAAATAAAATTTACTTTCATTTATATAGTTGCAATTCGATTCAGTTATTATTTCGTTAATACTATTTCCGATTTATATTTTCCAGTAAAAATTTCACAAACCAATTTAATCAACAAATTATAACTTATAACAACAAACGCCAATTTACGTTATTTAAATCCATTGCCATATAAACATTTAAATTGTTAACCTTTAATTACAGTTACTATATCTAATTCCTACATTTACTCAAATAAAATCTTAAGACTTTTATTTCATTCTAAATTAGATTAGAAATCATGTTAAATTAACTCATTTAATATCATCAAATTTAACGGGTCATTACAATTTTGAAATGTGTTTTGTAATGGTATTTAAATTAAATAAAAATGAATGTGGTTTGGAAGATATTATATTTTTGATATTTTGAAATGGATTTTTGAATGATATTGAATTTTGAAATGATATTTGATTTTGAAGTATAAAATACCATTTCGAAATTTTAACCACGGGATGTATTTAATTTATAGTTTAAATGATTCTTAAAGGATGGGCGATCCCAAGCATCCTTTAAGTTATTGTGTATTTCTACTACAGTTCACTTGAGTTGGTTTACATTATATAAGTATATATTGTCCTGACTCGAGTGTTTTGTGTTTTACTTTACGCTCGGGTCAGCCTGAGTTTTCACAGCTTTGGATTCTCTTTCTAGAGCTGGTCTTTGCTGGAGTTTCTGCTTATCTACATTTATATCTACTTTCTGTTTCAGCTATTCTAGTTTATCTCATGTATTAGTGAAGTTCTATATATTTGGGATTTCTATTATGTTGTTTTCAGACTGTATTATATATATGGTTTGAGACTCTGCCGTAGTAGCTTCATGAACTACTATGTATTTTATATTCCGCTGCGAGGTATTCTGTTTGTTCTATGTCTGTGATTCTGTGATTGTATTTCATTTGCTCCAAATTTATTTACAATGCGGTATTTCGAGCAATTCAAGTCCGACATGTGCGGCTGTGAATGACTGAAAATATCGGGTTGTTACAAGCTGATTGGGGTGCGTTTGGATGGAGATTAGTAAAGAGGCATGGAAGTGAAGCAACAGTGATCGAGAATTTGCTCTTGCGAGGAATGGTACTTCGGTGTGAACGACATAAAGTTTCGTCGAGAAATGGATAAGAGATCGTTGGTAAAAAAATGTGCATATTTTGGGTTTGCACGACGCGTGTACAGGCCGATGATTAAGGAAAGGAAAGACTCATTAAAGGTGCATTAGTGTAGTAAATTGTGTAATTAGTCATTAAATAATATTATTTAAAACGAAATCTTGTTAATTATTAACTCTTTCATACGATGTCCAATGGAGACGTGGATTTTTGCGTTACGCTTGTAATGACTAAAGCTTCGCGATAGATCTAGTTTTGTTAAATTCTGATTATGTTGATATTTAGGCTAAAATGGACGTCTTTCGATTTTAGTTCCAAACCGGAACGTTGATGGCAACTGAAATAATTGTGAGTTATACTCACCCTTTTAGTTAACCAGTTATGTTATATATTTGATATAAATTGTTGATTGGATGTTTATCAGTTGGTTTGGTTCTATTCCCGCCTCTAGAGCGGTTGACCTTTTATATATACCCGCCTAGTAGCGGATGACCTATATTATATGATTATATACTATTTGTGATGCATGGGGAACATGTTGGAGAGATCCAATGGGACTGCTCGCCATTGTTGACTTTAATTTCTTTAACATCCCTATTATATGAATCATTAAATATCAAACCTGATTGTTTGACACTATTGGTTATGACATTGTTATATGTTCGAAACTTAACCTGTAGTGATAAAAAAATCAATAAATTAACATTGATTAAACATTGGTAGCTATTGGCCTTAATTTGTGTTTTAAAATACTATAAATTGCCATTTTGGTTGGAATTTATTTTTGAGACAGGAAATGATTTTAAATTTGAAGTTAGGCATTGGAAATATTTTGTTCAAAAGGATTTAATTTCTATTTTACTCCAACCTTATTACTTGTCTTTTCTAATTCGTTTGAAATTGTTTTAAGTTATTTATTTATATTTAATATAGTATTAAAAGATTACTTATTTATATTTGAAATTGTTTTAAGTTATTTATTTATATTTAATATTGTTTTAAAAGATTATTTATTTATATTTAATATTGTTCTAATTTATTTATGTATATTTAATATTGTTTTAAAAGATTACTTATTTATAATTAATATTGTTTTAAGTTATTTATATTTAATATTGTTTTGAGTTATTTATTTATATTTAATATTTTTTTGAGTTATTTATATTTAATATTTTATTTATAATTAATATTGTTTTAAAGTTATTTATCAATATTTTGAGAAGTTAATTATTTTAATTAATTAACATGTTTTCAAATTAGTAATAAGGATTTAGTAATAATGTTTAGAAATAGATTAATACTATTATTATGGTAAAGATTGATTATTATTGTCTATTTTACAATGTTTTGAAATTATTAAATATTATTTTTATGGAGTTTGAGGTTAATAATAATAATTTATTTAATGTTTATTGTTAATAATTATTATTATATAATAGTGTTTTGAAATAAATTATTTTTATTTCTTTATAATGTTTTCGAGGCTTATAAATAGAGTTTTATAAGAGGAATCTTTTAGCATAGTTTAGAAAACTTAAAGGAAGATTAGTTAAAGGGTAAAAAGAGTTTTCTAAATGGTTTTAGATATTTATAAAAGAACTATAAAAATGGGTTATGGATTTACAAAAGGAGTTTATAAATGGTTTATGGATTTATAAAGGGTTTATAAATGATTTTAGGAATGTCTGGAAGGGAGTTTTATAAATAATTTTAAGAAATTAATGAACGGGGTTATAAATGGGTTTTAGAAATTTATAAAAGTGTTTTATAAATGGTTTTAGAATTGTATAGAAAGGAATCTTCCTATGTTGGTGAATATACTTATACCGTTGAGATAAGCATATGGATATTTTTCCAACTATTGAAAATATAGGGATTTGTGGTTATATCTTATTAAGGTATTTTTATACAGGTAATTTACAAAGTGATTTTAATTAATGAAAAGATTAATTAGTGAGGTTAGTGTTACTTATGTGTTTAACCAATGTTGGTCTTCCCTTTGTGATTAAATCCCTGATTTGGATGTTTGTTTATTTGATAGTTAAATAACCTTATCGAAATTGGACCCAAAATGTAACTTCAGAAATATCTAGGAGAAACACATGAGGTATATGACATAGGCATCTCCGTTGATGTTGTACTGTGTGTGTAAATCTTGTTTCGTTCTTCTTGGACAAATGATAAGGAAATTTGAAATGACCCCCTCTTTACCGATTCAAGCTAATAATAAACCACACATGTCCAACCCAAATTGAACGAAAAGACGGATAGTTATGGGAAAGAAAGAATAAGAGAAAAGAAGAAGAAGAGAAACTAAAACAACATAGATTCTCACAATCACAGTGGAACAACATATCATATACTATCAATGAACTTTACAAAAGAGAAACCGTAATATACATATATCCATCAGAGTACAACAACAAATCACTAATAATCAGCATGGACAGTTATAATAACCTTTCCTCACAAATCCTGATAATTTAAACAACAATACAGCGGAAAATAAACATATACGAGAATACGACCCAAAGACCTCCATCTCATCTGCTGAAGCTCCAAAGCATCCATATCTAAACCTGTAAATATGCTCGGTCCGATCGAAGGATTAAAAGGGAAGAATACCCGGATTAGTCTAGTAAACCTGCATGAGAAAACACATCTCAACTGAATTTAAATTTATAAAAACTTTTCTTTATCAATTAAAGGTACCTCGTAAGACCATGCCGCACATAAAATCGAACGGATTTTACAATAAGATAACCAAAACATTTCATATTAAATCAAGTTATATTATACTAGTGTCTAGTATACAAATAATATTAAAATAGCCGAAATTGTTACATTGGTTAAATCTGACGGTGTAATAGGTCTACAAACAAAACGGCAGGCATGTATTGGAGAATGGATTTCCACACAATGGCAAGTAAGGTACTACCTTCCATACAGTACATCTCTAGAGGAATGTACTGAGGATACACAAACAACCCTCCGCATCTGGCATGATCGGTCTACCCTTATTTGACACTCATACATGGTGTGACGCCCCACCTCTATACCCACGCTAGCCAAGAACACTACGGAGTAATGCTGTCGACTAGCACGGAGAATAAGGCAGTTGAGGAGCGACCATCCATGTAATTGCTTTGTGCGAGCACCGATATGTCAGATACTAAAACATGCATTTTATTTCAAGAGGAAATCCGACATACCGGTACAAACTCAAAACTACTACACAATGGCTATATAAATCCTTCGGAAACAAATATAGAAATAAGCATAACATAAATCAGTCACAGATAATTCATATCACAAAGGCGGAAGAAGATATGAATATATATCCAACACATGAAAGTGTATCTCAGAGTAGCAGTCTAAAAAGATCCGCAATAACACAAAAGAATAGTTACAAGAACTACACAAAAGAATAAGTATACATCATGGAGTCTATATCTCAATTGTATACAATCCAAAAATTACTAATCTAAGTAGTTAACCAAAAGTCAGAGAAATCAATCCCAAGTGAGAAGTCAAGCTGAAGCACCTGTAACATCTCGGTCTGACCCGAGTATTATTTAATAAGAAAATAATAAACGGATCAGTCTAACTATAAATATCAGATGAAACGATATAGAATAAGAGATATAACTAAACACATTATAATCACAATGCCAAGCTGTGATATATATATATATATATATATAAGTAATTGAAAATCAACAAGAGATTAATCAATATCACCAAATCTACACAAGAATCAAAGAAATGTCATACTCCTCATTTCGTTCACCAAACCATAAATATTGACGATTATATCAATGTCAATCACAAAAGTCGATGACACACAAATTCACCAATGCACAAATATTAATAAAACTTATCAATAGAAATCACAAAAGTCAATGACACACGAATTCACCTATGCACAAAAATTGATAAAACTTATCAATAGAAATCACAAAATATCAATGACACACGAATTCACCTATGCACAAAAATTGATAAATCATATCAATAGAAATCACAAAAATAGGTGAAGCAGAAATTCCAGAATTCGACACACGAAATCCAGAAATCACACAAAAAGGGGGGAGGCCTATCACACGAACGGGAGCATAAAAACTCACCAACATATGTATCACACGAACGAGAAGCTATCTCGTGCTAGCTAGCCATTAATTTTTGACACACGAACGGCCCGAAGGCCATGGGGAGCTACCCCACCAATTTGAGTCGAACTCCACAAAACGGGGCTTAGTCTCCCTCGCAGACAAAGAGACATCGCACATTGCTAGTCTAAACCACAAAGATGATCGTCATGATCAACGAGAAGTGTCAATTACACTAAGCTAGTAAATATATGAGTTTAGCTTCATGTCCCATAACCACTTGCTTAACTTAAATATTTACGATCAAACTGTAGATCTCCACTAGAAAATTGTCACAAGAGATTCAATCGAACAAGTCCAAGAATTAACCAACGAAGTAAATGCAAGCGTTTCATACCACTTGTTTTACTAAGTCGTTTAATCAGATTTCTCGTACGAGTGAGGTAAAGGTTTGTGTATACTAGTAGATTGAAAAACGGTTTTATAAACGAGTTTAATATTGGAAATATAGTTGAAATCGTTTTGATGAAGAGGTTTTGATATTTAATACCAGTATTGAAACCTTTATATTTTTAAAGTGACAAATCACAAAAAGATTGTAGGAACAATCAATCACAAAAATTCACATTCGAAGACGTGAATAAAATCCAAAGAAATCAATAAAGGATCCATCGAAATGGATATTCAAAAATCCCTAAAAGGAGTCATCAAGGTCATAGTAAATGATAACAACAAATAGGAAACAACACGAATCGATTAAAGTTGGAAATTCAAGCAACTAGGCGAAATAGGCAAAATTGCACCAGGTCGGTCGGCCGGGTACAGAGCTCGGTCGACCGGACCCTGTTTTAGAAAATTTCTCGGAAAGCAGGTCGGTCGACCGAGCCCTGTAGTTGGCTAACCGAACCTGAGACAGAGGAGTGCTTATGCACTTTGGAAGCAGGTCGGTCGACCGGCTACAGGGCTCGGTCGGCCGAACCTGTTCCCAGTCCCTTCCTAGCCCATCGAATACAATGGCCAATCACGACCAATTTGCAACCACTCGAGCATCGGCACTAAGGATTTATGCCAATCGACTACCCGACCCTATGAGCTCTTCGATGCATAACCAAAACACATTCAAACATCAAAGCTAGGATTTTTAAAGAATTGAACCCAAAACACCAAAAATTGGAATATTCACCAAATCAATCCAAACCAAAAGCAAATGCACACGAATAAGTGTTAGGAATTCATACCTAACAATCGAAGATAATTCATAGACTTAGTGTGAGTTTAAAAATCTCACCTTTGAACCCAAACGATTGAAGAAGAAGCTTGAAAGCAAAGGAGAATCAACCACTCTTCAAATCCAACTCAAGAAGCTTGATTCTAAGCTAAAAAGAGAAACATTTCCTAAATTAGGTTTAGGAATTTCTGAAATTGATAAGAGAATGAGTTGGAGAAGAAGAAGAAGAGAAGCTTACCAATGGGTTCTTCTATTAGTTTGGAGCTAGAGTTTGATTTGCAAAAGAAAACTAGGGTTTTGGAGTTTTAATTTCTCATCTCTCCCACCATTGATGCTTTAGAACTGAAAAGAGGAGAAAGTGAGGGTGAATGTGGAGGAGTGGCTCAGATTTGAGTATAAGTCAAACATAGGGCTGAACCCAAACCCAAACCCAAAGTGAAAAGGTAGCAAAAATCAACTTACTCCAAACATATCGAAGCTTATACTCAAAAAGGTCGCAAACGGCATTTTAAACTCAATGGGAGTGGTCCCGAGTCCTAATTCGATCGTATGCAAAAAGTAGCTTTTCGGACTAAATTCCGAGTATCGATAAAATATTTAAATAAAATATTTAAATACAAAAATCGACAAATATGCGGGTTGTTACACATGGCCTAGATAAAAACCGAATATGTCATCACCTCAGTCGTTACCGGCCTATCTGAGATGTCTCATAGCAAACACCATATACCCGACATATAAAGGGTTATCAAGAAAGGTGATGATCATATCCTAATAGGTGCGAACCATAGAGCCTTAGGGTGTACCCTGTATAAGCCATTACTGGGTGATGAGGCTTAAGGTAACGTTTAACTTTCACTAGCATATTCCACTTTGAATGTCACGCTGCCATTCCCATCATCACACAACTGAACTCTACAAACGTATAACTCCTGGTCTCATACATCTCAAGAAAGGATGTTAAGCTAAGAGAAGTTTCTTTCTCCGCCACCAAATAGATGATATGTTCGTAGAGATCAATCAATGTAATTAGAAATTCACAGATATTCGTTCATACAAGTTGTCCAGGAACAAGACAAAATTGAAGCTACTCTCCTATCGACATCCTGTCAGGAAGTACCCTAAGGATTAATAGCAATAATTCTTTGCATATCGGGAATTTTCATGACAAAGCAATACTACCACCATATATATAAATAATATGCATCGCGGGTCTACTGGCAAGTAGCCCTGCATCATGATGATCTCCGTCTTTAAAATCATCATCATAAACCTGCACATTTGAATGCATACATTGGTCCAAAGTGGTTATCGGTTAAACCCGACCCCAGTCTCTCTAGACTAACAATGATAAAGAGGCCTTCAACCTCATATGGAAACCAAGTCTCATAAATTTTTCACGTTTCCAACTCTCACCTTGCTATCCTTTGGCCAAGAAGGAAGCACGGTAAATTGGAGTACCATAAACACTTCGCACTACTCAAAACAACATTCTTAACCAAACGATAATCAAGCCTACTCAGTTGGCTTTGTACTATGTGCACGACTAATCAGTTCCCACATCAAGTCAAGGAACTAAAAATGGCTAAATTTGATAGTTAGCTATTTAACTATCAAAGCAACAAACAGTATCTAGAACATAAGCAGTCACTAGGCCCATTTAATTTATCTTTTATTAATTAAATCAATTTTCAAATATTTACTTCAAATTATCTTTGAAAAGTTATATCCTCAAAACTATTTTTATCTTTCGATATTGTAAAACATTTCCATATACTTATATCAATGATATAAGTATATTTAATAACACTGCCATTTTGGAGACACGGGAAATAGATTTCTATTACCGTACAACTCTACAGTTTGTGCGCCTCCAGACGGGTGTTAAGTATAAGAAGCATTACATCATATACCACCAAGCCTTTAGTATGACCATAAGAAACAATTCGTGTATTTCACAATGGTAAATCAAAACACCATTTATTGGGTCAAAACAAATGTTGCATAAAACATCGTTACGACAACCCAAAACACTTGTATAGGGATTCAATTAATTACACACACACTATATATATATATATATATATGTATGTATGTATGTATATGTATATGTATGTATGTACATCCTGTATACTATATAAAACATTTCCTTTCGGACATCATTTACTATAACAACAGTATTATAGTCTGTGCCTTCCATACTTCTCCGTAAAAGTCTATTACAACAATAAATGTTAAAATTTATGTTTTCCATAATTATCGCATTTTAAATCATTTTTCAAACTAGTGAATTCCATTTGGAATTATTATTTTCCAAAACATTACTTTAAAAGATAATTACTTTTGAAACATTAACTCCATCAAAATATTACTTTCAAACATTCCTTAAAAAGATTATTTAACATTTAAAAACTTGAATGTATTTCCTTTATATAAAATCCATACATAAATCACAACATAAATCATTTCCATATTTACAAAATTATGTTTAAAAATCTCCTTTCTATTTTATAGAATCTTTTTATTTATAAAATTCAATTTTTACATCGTTCTTTTATAAAAACTCATTTTACTATCAAAATACACTTATAAATCCATTTCTTTATAAATTAAATTTATTTCTAAAATCCATTTATAAATCCATTTACCAAATATTTTCAAAATCCATTTACAAAATATTTATAAATTTCGATTATAAATCTATTTCTTTATTTATAAAGTATAACTTTTATAAATCCTTTACATAAACTTATTCAAAAAATATCTATTTAAAGTATTTCTCAAAAACTATAATTTAATAACATCAAAAATTATACTTTTTATTTGTTTAAAAATAAATTCACTCCTTTTAATAATTTAAAATTTATTAAAACATATACTTCCAAAATCACTTTGAAAATCATTTCAATTTCAAAATCATTATTTTTAGTATTTCAAAAAACCAAAAGTAAGGCCCAGTGCTGCTATAGCACTAAATAAGCAAAAACATATACATGTCATCAAATTTGGCATCCAACACACTATATATCAAAATATATGAAAAGTAAAATCAATAGTGTGAGGAATCCAGTTGGACCCCTTCAACCTGTTCCCTACATCGCATAAAGTATATAACCAAATAATATAAATCAACCGCTTCGAGGCGGGATCGTATACAAATGGTCATCCGCCCGTACATAGGAACGTATAATGTCTCATCCGTTCCAATAGGTGAGAATATATCCAAACCAACTAATAAAAATTGTAAATCTTCCAAATAAGCAATAAACAACATAAGGAAAGTTATACACGCTTATATAAAAAATATAAGTAGGCCAGAGAGGTGAGTTAACTTGTAGAAATTTCAAAAATCGCCAAAGTGTTTCAGTTTGAATTAAAATTAAATAATCTTTCAATTTATCCCAAAATTTCCACTAGCTCCAAATCAATCCAATCCAACTCCATAGTGTAGTACTTGATGATATGAACGCAATTCAACTTGTCGCACTCAAAACCGACCTCGTATGAAAAAGTTATGAATTAATGAACATACGAGATAATTAAATAAAAATTATCTTTAATTAGTTTTAAATTTTAAATTAAACCTTCTTCCCACTCTCCCTCTTCTCATGCTTATTTCTAGGCAACGCAATTCCTTTTTTATTTGATCGAAGATTGCGAACCACTAATTGTCGTTGCCGCCGTCCTACTCGCGCCGCTGCCTGAGCCGCCGCTCTTGCACCACTACGTGCACTGCCGCAACAAAATCGAAAGCAACCGCCAGCGAATGCGGCCTCCTAGCAGCCATGTCGAGCCTCGATTCGATGATCAGATTATGTGGATGAACTCGAGAAGTCGAGCTGTCTAACTTTCATGTTGAAGGTTTTGACTAATTTGGCCTTGATTGAGTCGAGAAACGTGGGTACTTGGATGTTAGGGTTTTAATGGCGACTAACTTAGTTTTAGGGTTTTGGTTTTACAAATGAAAAATGTTAAATGCCCTTTTATAGAAAATTTTGATGGCACTATTCACACTTTAAAATTTTGGACTCCAAACAAAGCATGCTGCTTGGCGTTCTATATATTATACTTCCTAACATAATGAGATAGATATCTGAAGCCAATTCCATCATATATAGAAGTTAACTCTTCAAATCAAATTATATTAATTTAAGATCCTTTAAATAAATTCTACGCGTTTCGAACTCGCACCACCAAACGACACGTCCGATCACCACGAATTTCGATAGCGTATAATAATTCACTATTACGGATCCAATGAATTCGGTTTCGTCGAAATCTGAGACAGTGCCCCTATTTTCACATTTTAATTAAAATGAGTTATTTTCAAAATCAGTTTAAATCACTTTTAATTCATATTAAATAGTTTACTATCTCCGTTATTATTTAAATAGAATTTAAATCAGTTTTCGAAATCATTTTTATTTATATTAAATTCAAGATTCAATTATTTAAACAATTCTGGATGTTAAATTTAACAATTTAATTATCAAATAAATCGCTATATTTGAAATTCAAGTTATTTAACTAATAAAATTAACTTTTCAATATTTAAATCAATTAAATATTTCAAATGACTAAAATTATGGGTCGTTACATTCTCCCCTCCTTAAAAGAATTTCATCATCAAAATTGCCTAGGTAAGAAAAATCCTCCAAACCTATTAACTTTCCAAAACCAATTAGTTGGAACTTTGTTATCACATTTTCTAAATCGTTAAATTCGTAACGAAATTTCCTAAACAAACTAATACCATTCCAAATTATGTAACCAATATACAAATTTTGGTTATCAAAATTTTTTCCAAAATTCCCAAAATATTTTTAATGCCTTAAATTTACGAAAAATTTCATCAGCGTCTCCTTTGCGCAGTTCGATCTGAAAATTGTACAATATATATATATATATATATATATATATATAATCACAAAAATACATCTCATCTTTAAGGATGAGGCATCCTGTAGGAAAAATATAAAAGTACGATATATAATCTGAGATGTGTACCTTTTATTTGTATTAGCTAGCATATACAATCAATATAATGCGAAGGCGAGCTCCCAAATGGAAAGCATACACCATCCACACCTACTAAACACTCAAAAACCAATGTGATCAAGTATAGGGAAAGTAATATCAATATGTAACATGTACCAATACAATATCTATTAACAAGAGAAACCGTGAAACAATTTAATATTCATCCAATTGATTCATAACCATATCAATTTACATTTTCCAATATCAATATTATATTATTAAAGGCCGTAAGATGTACATATATCATCCATAAAATAAAAATCTTTATATTATATTAAAAAATCAATATTTACTAAAACCCATATATTTCCTTTCAAAACTTTGGAAATCATTTTTCAAAATAGACCAACGGTGTCCGTATATAATTTTTTATTCTATGGCCAGGTAATATGGATATTTACCATTTCAATCCGCAATACTATAAATTTACAGGTATATATCATTTTAACCCGTAATCCCAAAATTTCAAAATCAATGAAAAACGGTTTGGTTTATCATTTCAACCCATAATGATTTTCGCCTAATCTATAAGATCGTTCGGGTATGTATCATTTCAACTTATAGGGAATTCCTTACTAATAGGGAACTTGCAGTGTAAGAATATAAAATATCATAAAATGACATACATATCAATGGCAAGCATATATTATCATAATTAAAATTTAAATATATATATATATATATATATATATATAACATGTTATGGTGTCATATGTCAATTAATATAGGTAAACAATTGTAGATGATAACATATCATTCTTAACAATTTAACAATTCAAAGTTAACAACATATTTCAATCGTCATTTGATGTGACATCAGTTTACTAAATATAATAGTGTTAATCGTGAGTGATTGCTCACCTTTCAAGGCCAGAGAAATAACGAAAACGAGATGCACGGACACGGCTATGCACGGACAGCTATAGTTGCTTAAATAATCTCTAGACAATAATGGAAACAAGCAAAGCAAGGTGACCGAACTTGGATTTGATGAAGATACAATATATATATATATATATATATATATATATAATTTTAAAATCAATATTTAATTCAAAACACCTATTAAAATCAAAATTGTTATGTATATCAAAATCAAGCAACTTCTCAGTTGTAAAAACAAACCTATATATTATAAGATCAAAACATCTATATATATATGTATTATATTTTAAACCTCTGTATATATTATATTTAAAAACCAAATAAAACCCTTATATATATAATATATGTTAAAATCAATATTTCTAATATCTCAGGGCAAATACATATCTCAAGCAATCTCCGCTATGAAAAAAATGAACAAGCTGCCACGGTAAACGCGGAGTTGCATGCTCGACCAAGGAGTCATTTGGAAAGGAGAAAAAAATGCTGGATATCCTCAAACAATATATGCGCGAACTGTACATATGTAGATATATGTGCGAACGGGAAAACTGGCTAAAGCAAAGGTCGGGTGAGGAGACATCAAAGCCAGATGAGTCATGGGTGGTGGCTTGGCAATCTCAATGGGATCTTGCTGTCACATAGGTGGTGTTCTACTAGTGAAGGAAGGCGTAGTAGGTGGTCTGGGGTGCCGAGGTTTATGGTGAGGATGTTGCACGGTCGATGGAGACTCAGTTGCTGGGGTGGTGATGCTCGGAGCTGCTGACTGGCCGAAGATGGTCAGTGGGTGTGTTGTCGTAGCACAAAACTATGGTGGGTGGTAGGCGATCAGTAAGAGGGTGGCGAGTGGAGGTGGGAGAAGGCAGAAGTGCTGTAGTGTAGGCTCGATCTAGGAGATATGGTGGGAGCTGCAATGGTCGGAGAAGGTCACTGGCGGACGGCAGTTGCAATTGGGTAGGTAGCTGCCTTGGCGAGGTCGTGAGGAGACAACAGGGGCTAGGCACAAGGGGTAGAGGTGAACACAGGGCGGAGGGTTGGAGCGTGGATCTGCTGCTTGAGGTGGTCTCGGGTGGCAGACAAGATGGGTTCGGTACTATGTGAAATATAGGGGAGCGGTTGCAAGGACTTGGTTGAGTGGGTGTTTGGCCACAATGGTGGAAGTTTCAGAGAAGGGAAGGTGAACAAAATTTTGGTTTCAGAGAGAATATAAACGAAATTTACTTTATTCTTAGATTTTCTTCTTTTCAAAGTAACCCGTAAACAAAATAAAAATGAAAAGACACCTACCTATATATGGAACAGCGGGAATAGAAAAGTTAAAGCAAGAATTAAGGAAATATTTAAAACTATTGGCTATTTACTATACACGGTGAATAATGAATGGTCATAAGAAACCAAAAGATTCCAAAAATGAGTACCAATACGTTTAACTGTTTCACGGTTTTCGCCACGTAACGGACACCGAAATGCACAAATGAATATACTTCGGAGATTAGCACAACGAGATGAACAGAATGGTACACAAATATCAGTGATACGACCATCCTATCAAAAGTCAATATTTCGCTGCCAAAAGTGCTGTTAAAACGTCGAAAATAAGATAAACGGAGTTAGAGCAGTCCAAATTCAGCAAACGAAATATGACGTCTCGCTTAGAAAATGATTTACATTTTTTTCTAAAAAATATTTAAATTAAAAAATATTTTATTTTCATCAAAATTAACTGATTTAAATTTTTAATTTGAAATTTCACAACCAAACAAACATTTATATTTTTGACATGAAAATTTGCCACTTGCTATGCTTTAATATACGCATACCAAATATCAAATTTTCGTTTCTAAAATTATATTGTTTAGTTCCAAGAAAAATTTAGTAAATTACGTTAACGAAAATCGTTAAAATTTCCCAGTCGTTACACTCTCCCCCGCTCAAAACTTTTCGTCACCGAAAAGGAACGAGATAGGAGAATATGAGCAATAGAAAAGAAAGATAGATTCGAAATGCAAAGTACTAGATACAACAATTAATTCAAAACCATAAAAATTTCATTTTTTAACATCTTATTACATACATTTATATTTTATATTATTCAATTACATATTCACATTAACATTCTAACTTTTGAAAATTTCAGGTAAGTTATATATGTTTTAAGAATGCAGTTGAGTATTATACAAATAAATTCTATCCTAGTTCAACTATTTCAAGTTGTTTCAATTCCATTTCTCATTTTAGATACTCAATAATTCAAAACTTTTGCTTCATTCGCAATTATTGAAAACTGTTTCTTAACATAAAACTTAAGAGTTAAATTTCTGGTTTCACTTCAAACCATTTTGAAATAAATATAAACATACACACACACACACACACAGATATTTTATACATTAAATCATACTTAAGAAATTCAAATCAAATCCATTTTCCAAAAAAAAGTGTAGCAAAGCTACTAAGCGGTCTCTCCACTTTGAGACTCGAAAATGAATGCGATGATGCTGCAGTCATCATCGAAATTGTTTTCCAGCGACAATAGAGGAGAGTACTGACTTACTTCTTTTAAAATTCTATGGAAACAATTTCCATTCGAAAATACTTTGAAATAATAATAAATTTTCCCAAAATTTTGAAAATTAAATTTTGAAAAGCACCGAAAATTAAATTCTCAAATCTTTAATTTAGATTCATTTCATTTGCAAATCAGATTTATAAACCATGTTTATAAAATTTCAACTTCTTATAACATATAATAGTAGTTAATGGTTTAGAAATGTTGGCAAAACATAAATGATAACCTAATATTATCATTTCTAACAATAAATTCATTTAACTATCCAATTTTAGAAAATTATACCTTTATATATAAAATATAATCATACAAAAATTATTTCATTTATCAATTTTGAAAACAATATTGTGTCAGTTTGCTCTATTCAAGTGTTTTGGAATTCCTATCGATAGCATTGGCCAGACGAATCGATCGAAACCCAAAATTCAAACTTAACAACTCAAACAACACGATATAAAATGTTTTTATATCAATCACAAATGTACTCCCTCATAAGATGATTCAAAAATAGATTACCAAACAAGAATAGAGATTCAAATTTAGAGGGACCCTACTCAAAGAGAATTCTATTCAAGAAGATAGGCTCGAAAGGAAGATAAAATAATTAAATTACAAAAGTGGGAAGATGGATAGACTTATATCAATCACGATGACCTTTATCGGGTCAACCGAGATGTAGAAAAATGAGAATATCATAACAAAATGGGGATAAATTTGTTTTAGAACATCGCGGAAAACTCGATTCATGAGATCGACAAAGAAGGCTGGAGCATTGGTTAGTCCAAAGGGCATGACTAACCATTCATAGAAACCATTCATTTGAGAGAAAGGACAACAGGTCGAGCTCCGGGAATAAAACTGATTCGGAAATCAATTTCCCGCTTTGGGGGAAGAGGAGTGACTTCACCAAAATATCAGGCTAATCGATGACTATCGGGGTGGAGTCAAGATCACAAAGTTGAGAAGCAAACGAAAAGATAAAACTACCTACATAATCTTGAGGCAAACGACATTTAATCACAAGATAATTACTCTGGTCATATATAAGAGAAATGGTTCAGGCATGCAAGAAATAATAGCAGCAAAACCAAGGACGTAGGAGTCTCCGGTGAATCGACGCCTGTTGTAAAGGAGTTTTACCCCTTTACAAATCATACAGAGGTTGGCGGGACCACCGATGGGATTCGTCACACAAAAGAATGAAGTTGCCATTTGAGATTGCAAGATGTGCTCAAATCTATTACAGAGATCAACAGAAATAGAGCTGTGGGATGCTCCAATATAAAGAAGTATACGAACAAGAGAAGACACGAATGGATTTCAGAACAAAAGGGAGAGTTCCAAGATTCAAAAGAAATTTAAATCAAAGAGGATCCTAACAAAGAATTTCAAGCTCGAACGAATATGATTCTTTAATCGATTCCACTCATTCTTGGGTATTGCTAGTCTATCTCTAATGAGGTTTACTCTATATGCTACGCTTTACCAAAACCAGAGCTCTGATGCCAACTGTAATGACCTGGCATTTCGAATCATTCAAATCGACAATCATCAACTCATATCAAACTTGAATTTCTCAAAACATCAGATTGTTAATTTATATTTGGAAAAACATAGCATATATAGTAAATAAATCAATCACAGAATCACAGACATAGAGAAATACAACAATAAGCAGCGAAATAGATAAATAGCAGTTCATGAAGCTACTATAGAACATCAGAGTTTGAAACAAATACAACAGAAAATCTCGAGTACAAAGCAACTAACAAGTCTGAGCATAACAACTGGAAATAACTACAAAGCAGAATAGTCGAAAGATAGATATCCAAGCAAATCTCCAAGCGCCAAAGGTGAGTCTCAAATGCTGTGACACTCTGTCTGATCCGGGCATAAAGAAAAACACAAAACATGCGAGTCAGGATTAACATTCTTATGCTAGTAAATCAACTCAAGTGACGTATCCAAATGAAATGCAATATAACTTAAAAGATGTTAAGGATTCACATCCTCTAAGGATCCGTTAAACTATCTACATACGAAGTACAATACGCTACATGAATAATGTTTATAGTAAAGTAAACTATTAAAATAGCATTAAGGTATTACCCATATCCCCCTTAACATATTTTATATAATGCCATAGTCAATACAGTACTGTAAACTCCACCAAACCAATGGGCTATCAGGGAGCACTCCATAGGTACGACACAAACCAAACTCATAGTGGGCGCAATAAGGTCTGTGACAAGGTGCACGAGGTAATGCCTAGGGTAGGATTCCACCGTTTTGCGGATCCAGACTGGTGGTAACGCATAGTAGCTACTACCGCCCACCTCAAGACACACTCCCAAATCAAAGATGAACCTAATCAAATCACAAAGTAATAGAATGGTATCGAAGGAATGTGCCCGATCGGAGGTACGGCCTCAATTGGCCCAGCATGACTCCTGTTTTAGCCATATCATATCAAGCTGGCTCGCGGGAGTCAGGGTTACGTTAATGCCTCATATAGGTATCGCCAAACCATCCTACTTCATTCTGGATGTCCCATCACATACACAAATATTAAAGTGGTTTTCGGTATTGGCAGAGAGTACCACAATATCCGATCTTGGTCTCTTTAACAACCAAACGCTTATTTCACACCGTGATCATTTCGTTTCAAAACAGTTCATATTTCGTATCAAATATCTTATTCATTTCAAAAATCATATCGTGTTTGAAATCATTATTTACTTTCGAAATCATATCACTTTTGAAATCATATTCACTTCCTAAATCATAACCACATATAGTTTAAATCATCATATCAAAATATTCGCATTTAAATCCATTAAATCTTAATCATAACAGTTCCAACTTAAACAGTTTAAATATTGAAAATAGTTTATATATATTGAAACAGTTATGAATTAAAAATAGATTATATATTTAAAAATAGGTTATATATTAAAATATTTTATATATTTAACTAGTTTATAATTAGAATTATTTCTTCCAATTTCACAAATCAATTCAAATAAACTTAAATTTCATAATTCAATTCAAATCAATTTTAGTACCAAGATTCAACAAATCAATTCAGTTCAACAATTTCAAATAGAAGTTTAAAGGTTCAATTCAAATACCTATTTAAACCCATTTTTAGTTTATCGATTTCAAATCCAGGTTGAACTACAAATTTAAACCACTTCCAATTCCATAGGTTTCAAAGTTTAAATATTCAAACTATATACAATAATTCAATTTGATAAATTCATTTATATTTCAAAATTCAACTAAAATTTATTCAAAATTTTAAAAAAAAATTAAAATATTCACTTAATCATTTTTATAAGCATTTAAACAAAATCTAAGATTACAAATTTAAATCAAAATTAAAATATTGAATATCTAACTTCTATTTATTTGATTCTGAAATAACCACTTAATCACCTTTTATCAACATTTAAATAAAATCTCAAATTCCAATTTAAATCAAATTTAAATATTCAATTTCAAATTTTTTATTTAAATTTTAAATATTCATTTAATCACCTTTCTCAAAATAAAGTTATAAAATAAAATTCCTAAAATCTCAAAATCAATAAGTTCAAATCAATTCTTATTTATGTTCAATTCTTAAAAAAATAATATTAAAAATCATTTCAATGTATCTTTCTTACCTTAATTTATTAAAGCTATTACAAAATCTTTTATAAAATATTAATATAAATTTTAAATAAATAGTTTAAATAACATATATATATTAAATTATTTTTTTATTAAATTCTATTATATTAAATATTTTTAAATTAAATCTTATTTTTTATATTTAAAATAATGAAGTTATAAGTAAAATCTTAAAATTTGCATTTTTCAAAACTTAACTTATAAATTTTAAATTTCCAAACATATAATTTGGAAACCTAAATTTTTCATATATATTAAAATAAAAATCTTTATATTGTATTTAAAAAATTAGTATTTACTAAAACCCATATATTTCCTTTCAAAACTATGGAAATCATTTTTCAAAATAGACGAGCGATGTCCGTATATAATTTTCTATCCTATGGTCAAACGATATGGATATTTACCATTTCAATTCGCAATAACTTAAATTTATGGGTATATATCATTTCAACCGGCAATCCTAAAATTTCAAAATCAATGAAAACCGCTTGGGTTTATCATTTCAACCCATAATGATTTTCCCCTATTCTATAAGATCGTTCGGGTATGTATCATGTCAACCGATAGGGAATTAGTAACTAAAAGGGAACTTGAAGTGTGGGAATATAAAACAGCATAAAATGACATACATATCAGTGACAAGCAAACATAATTGTAATTATATATATATAACAGGTTATGGTGTCATATGTCAATTAATATAGGTAAAAAATTATAGATAATAACATATCATACTTAACAATTAAACAATTCAAAGTTAACAACATATTTCAATCGTCATTTCATGTGAAATCAATTTACTAAATATAAGAATGTTAATCATGAGATTGCTCTCCTTTTGAGGCTAGCGAAATAACAAGAAGGAGATGCACGGACACGGATATGTACAGACAGCTAGAGTTGCGGAAATAATCTCCGGACAATAACGGAAACAAGCAAAGCAAGGTGACCAGACTTAGATTTGATGAAGATACAAATATGTGTATTATATTTTAAAATCAATATTTAATTTAAAAAACCTATTAAAATAAAAATCTTTATATATATCATAATAAAAATCAATACAAAAATCAAGCAGCTTCTCAGTCATAAAAAAAACCTATATATTATAAAGATCAAAATATCTATATATATAATATTTTAAAACTCTGTATATATATTATATTTAAAAATCAAATAAAACCCTTATATATAATATTTGTTAAAATCAATTTTCTTATATCTCAAGGCAAATACATATCTCAAGCAATCACAGCTATGAAAAAAATAAACAAGCTGTCGTGGTGAACGCGGAGTTGCATGCTCGGCCAAGGAATGAAAATGACATAGATTACTGTCGTTTGCAAAGGAGTAGAAAATGATGGGTATCCTCAAAATAGTATATGCGTGAACTATACATATATAGATATATGTACGAACGGTGAAAACTGGCTAAAGTAAAGGCCAGGTGAGGAGACATCAAGGCCGGAGGAGTCATGGGTGGCGGCTCGATAGTGGGCTAGGCGGTCTCAACGGGATCTGGCGGTCACATAGGTGGTGTTCTACTGGTGATGGAAGGCGTAGTAGGTGGTTTGGGGTGCCGATGCTTATGGCGAGGATGTTGCACGATCGATGGGGGCTCGGTTGCTGGGGTGGTGATGCTTGGAGCTGTTGACTGGCCGGAGAAGGTCAGTGGGTGTGTTATCGTGGCTCAAAGCTATAGCAGGTGGTAGGCGATCGGTAAGAGGGTGGCGAGTGGAAGATGGGGGAAGGCGGATGTCATGATCCCACCGCGATGCCCAGTTTAGGAAAGAACATTACAAGTAATGTCATCTGTTAATTCGGAGAATACGGCTTGTTAAAAGGTGATCGAATGTGAATATATCCTTATACTAATACTGACACACCATTTATGCCTTTTCACTTAATATCTGAACTCAATTTGACGTGTACAATACTAATACAAAGTAATAGACACATCGATTCCTCAGAATCAGAACAATATATCATATAAATAACAGTCACAGATCACAGAGGAATAAATCTCAACTTATACATATACAAATTATGAGTCTATAAAACAAAATTTTAAAATCACATAATATACAAGTTTTATAATTCTCTAATCTCAATTATACATTTTATTAAACAAAATCACAATTTTCTAAATGAGATAAACTAAAAAAATCAAAAGTGTTTATCTCCTTGCTAACCCAAACATTCAAAGGTCAACTTGTCCTGTAACCTGAAAAGTCTCGGCCTGACCCGAGCAAAATAACACCCTGGTCAGACTATCTCTAAATATCCAAAAGGGTGAGAACAAGATATAGCACATAAATAAACAACATATAAGTAAATACATATGTTCAGGATTGAATTCATGGAACAAAAAAAATATCTCTAGGCATACAAATATCAATGATTAACTCAGTACAGAGTGCCACAAACACGAACTAGTCACTAAGCACAAAATCACAGAATTAACTCAACATCCATCACAAGACACAAGAACATATATTTATTTCACAAACACATGACACAAGAATATATGTTTATTTCACAAACACAAGACACAAGAATATATACTTATTTCACAAATACAGAGCAGTTACAGAATTCAAGGATCTTAATCCAAACCGATCATAATGATCGTCCAAAACAATCGCAATGATTTTACTCAAAAACCTGTAGCAAACAAATAAACAAATTGGTATCACTCCAACACATCTGATACCAAGGATCGTACTCAGATCGAGAACACGGAATCACAGAATCAAAGAATGATCTCAAGGATAGTCCATACCGATCAAGATGATCGTAAAAACCATGACTCGATAATTCCACATTTATTTAATATTATTAAATTATTATTTTTGAAAAGAAATCCAGAAATCACTAGTAACAATCAATTACATAACCTCTAAGCTCGTACGTCTCAGAGAATGGTGTTAAGCTAAGAGAATAAATTCTCCGCCACCAACAAAATGTATTTGATAGAAACCAGCTTTATATCTCAAAGTGTAATGTCAGACAACACACCCATACAAGTTCGTTCTGGGTTCGAACGGAACCGAAGGCACTTCCTCCAATTAAGGAAAGAAGCCCTTACAAATCCGGATATTCACTAATCACGTCCGGAGGCCCCATCACAAAGGGTGACATAATCTTTATACCAAGCAACTCAGTGCAGAGACATTCGACAGGTAATCCTTTCGTTTTCGAAAATACCCGATCTTCAACCACCATCTTCAAATGCAATCCCATTTCGTCGTATCATTATTCGGAATAGGTTTTATGAATCGAAGTCCTCTCCTGGATAATCCGAAAAATAAGCGCTTATTTTAAATATAAGTACAACATTCAGATTTCAAATAAATCACAACAAATTTTCACTTTGATCCTTTAAATAAATGATCCATCACAAAGATTCGATGTGGTTTTCGGATAACCGTTTGGAATCCGACCCCCGGTCGCATCGAAATTCAAATGTCATTTAAATGCCAATATTGATAGTCAGTTATTTAACTATCAGTCAATATTCACAACAATCATCAAGCCTCAATAATTTCCCAACTTGTTTATACTGATAGTCGGTTATTTAACTATCAAAGAATATTCACAACAACTACCAGATTTAAATAATTTCTCCAAATTATTTATTTTCAAAATATCTTTGCAAGATATATTTTTAACACTTCAACACTTTGAAAAAAAATTTCAAATAACTTTCCTCATGCGGAATGAATTTCAAATATTATTTATTTCCACTGAAAATTTTTCCGAGTCCGAATACTTCAAAATAATTTTAATCATTATTCAAGAATATATACTTGGAAACATTTAAAATAAAAACTATTTTTAAACACTTTATTTAAAATATTAGTTATGAAATTTTATATCAATATCTCATATAAAACTCATGTCCAAATAATTTAAAAAAATAAAATTATTAGATAAAGTGTAATTATTAAAATAACCATTTTCTATATCAAATACCAATTCAATCTTTAAAGTAACCACTTTTATAATCAACTTAATAATATTCACTTTAAAGATTTAAAAACAATTTTCGAAAATAATTTCTCCAACAATATTCTTTTTTTTTAAACCAATTCTAGAACTTTTAATTTATATTTTGAAGGCTACTTTGAAAACATACTCGGCTTTTCAGGGAAAATACACTTTCCATTTCAAAATAGTCCATTTAAATCAATTAATAAATCCTTCTTGATTTATCTCAAATTAAATTCCAAATTCGTAAATTTCTTTCCACACTTTTAAAAATAAACCAACATTTATTTTTAATAACAAATTTCCCTTTACTTTATAAATTTCCATTGTGAATTTAATTTTCCACATATCCACTGATATACGATTTTCGAATCGATTTCCAAAAATTTATTTTCATTTATAAATTATTCCTTTATTTATCCAAATTTATTTCAAAAATCATTAATCCAATATTCACGCCTTCATTTAGATTTTAAAATCTGAATTTTAAAATAAATTCTTTAACTTTTAAACAATACTAGTCAAAGTCCATTCATTTTCATTTAGAAAAATCTTTTTGCTATACTTAGAATTTATTCGATAGGATTTCAAAAATCAATCTTCACCCTTTTAAAATTCCTTCTTTTAAATTTATCCAATTCTCTAAAATGAATTTATTTAAAATTTTCTACTTTAATTTCTAAAAATCCAATTTTATATTTCTGGTACCCTACGATACCAAAAATATATTCGGCTAAACTATAGCCTTCAATAAATTTCAACCACCAATATAATCATTCACACCAATATAATCATCAACAGATTATCACATCACAACATATATAAAAATAAATTCAACAATGTGAAGAATCCAGTTGGATCCCTCCAACCTATTTCCCTGCATCCACGGATGTTAGCACAACAATTTAATACGAATTCCACTTCGAGGTGGAACATCGTGGTATATGGGATTATGTCAAATCATCTGCTATTATGCGGCGCGTAGGGTCTCATCCGCTATATAATGCGGGAAATCAATCACTCCAATATACATATATATATATATATATATATATATATATATATATATAAGCACTATATATACTATCACATCCAAACAATCAAAAATTGAAATTCTACTTATTTCAATTGAGTGAGAAGATCTCACCTTTGATTACGCATACAACCCATTTCCAATCCGGCTTGATCCTCTACGATTTTTAGACCTTCTATAACAATTATATAAAATTTCATTAATATTCGAACAAATCGAATAATCAATTACTGTTTAATAGTTTAATTAACTGATAGTTTTATTTGAACCAATTTCTCCTTTAATAAATTTATTTAACTAAAAAAAATTAAATTTAAAACTAAATTTCCTTTAATAAATTATTTTAATGACCATAATAAAATGACCCATTTAAACAAACTAATTCCCCTAATCGAGTAATTAATTTCCATTTAATAGATTTAATTAACTAACTATTTAATTTAAGAATAAATTTTTATACCAATCCAATATTTTTCCAAAATCGTGTATATATATTCTGTTTCACCTACATATTAAACATGCATGAATATGTACATTATATTTTTTCCTTTTGAAACTACATTTGTAAATACTTATGGAATATATATAGATAAAAATCCGATTTTACATAAACCAAAAAGTTTCAAAATTTTCCATTTTCAAAAGCTTATCTCCATATATATATTTACTGTTTTAAACTTTTCTGAATATATATTTTTCCCAGTAAATAATCAAATTAAATTTCTACCTTCTATAATTATTCCCTAATATATATATACACATATGTTGAAATTCAAAAACAGAAGAAAGAAACCCAAATACCTTACTGCACGTCGATTCGAGCTTCAGCCATCACGCGAGACCCTTTTGGCCTCCACTGCCATCCATAAACATGTTGTTCACAATCACCCACCAGAACGCGTCGCCGCCCTCAAACCCGCGCGCGCATAGAAGAGCTGCCAAAGCGTCGTCGCTCGCCATCGGGCTCGACCCTTCCTCGCTGTCGAAGCATCCACCATTCACGGGATCGCCACGAGAAAGACCTCACTCGGCCGCGAACGAATTCGATTCGTATTCGTTAATCGAATTCGCATTTTACTTTTTACTTTTTTTCTTCTGTGAATTCAAATTTGAGCTTCGATTTGGGATTTAAAAAGTGAGCGGCCATTTTATTCAACTGTCGATTTATTTATTTCCTTTGTAAATGAATTCGAGATTATATTATCTCGGCTGAACGATTATTTACTTTCTTATTGTTTTTCTTTTCAAAAGAGACGCGTGTTAATAAAAATCGCCAGGTGGTGAAGAAAGAAGCAATGTGTTATTTGCCTTATGAATGTGAATATTTATATTCAATCTAAATTCAAGTTCAAATTCAAATTCAAATCGTCTCAATAAATGCAACTCAAAATCTCAATCTCCAATCGAGACGTGCCGCCAAACGTTTTTAATGTTAAACCCCTATTTCAAACGTAATAGAAAAGGTTCTGAGCCCAAATTCGATCGTATGGAGAAGATAGCTTTTTGGACCAGTTATAATATCGAATTTTCGATTTAAATTTTAGCGCATTTGCTTACCGTATGGTCACACGACAACTCCGAATGTTACGAAAATTGAAATCCGATAATAATACAATATTACGGATCCAATGGAACTAGTTTCGTCAAATTCGAAGATTGTGCCTCGGAAGGCTATTTTTAAATATCGATTTAAACGATATAAATTCCAAACCGAACAAATCATTTTTAAATTCAATTCTAAAGCTTCTCTTATCTTCACTATTATCAATATAGATTTTTCAAGACTTCAAATTATTTTTATCAAGCTCAAAACTGAAGATTAAATATTTTACCCAACTTCAAAAATTAAATCTAATAATTTAATGGCCAAATAAATCCTGATATTTGAAATTCAAGTTAAATTAACTTTCAAATATTTAAAATCAATTAAATATTTCGATTTCAAATGTTCAAAATTCTGGGTCGTCACAATATCATTTATAGAAAATGATTTCTAAAATACTTTATCTATATAAAAACTTATTTTCAAACTTCTCATTTTAAATTCATATACTTATTCATTATTCAACTCCATATCAATGCTCACCATTTGTTAAAATATTCCATAAATTCGAATTGTTCTAAAAATGCATATATATATATATATATATATAGTTAATTAGTATAGTTATTATAAAAGAAATTGGATTTATTTGGAAACGAATTAAAAGCATATAAAATCAAAGGATGTTGTGAACAACAATCTCAAGATATTAACACTACAGGATGAAAGAAACAAATATATGTTTAAGCTATTTCCAGTTCTTAAAAAATAATAATTTGGAAACGTAGTATACTCAAAGTAGCTGTGCGAATGTTTACCAAATAATAAAAGCAAGCATGGACATTTGCATTTAATGCAAAGGCAAGGGATGTGACACACCAGGACACTATATAATCTATTTTCAAGGCAACTAGTGTATATATAAGTACAAATAAACCAAAGACAAATTACTGCTACTATTCACCAATGATGAACTTCGCATATAGGCCCAAATTAATATATACAATTGCAAGGCTACAAAGCAAAGGCAACTTGAAAGCATAGTTTTCATGACCGTGCCGTGCCTTGAACCATGATGATTGAAGGTTTAAGGTTTTGATGGTTCAACCGGTCGAACCGTCGGAACCATGATTTTTTTTGAAAAATTTGCACATTTATCTACAAACTATACACAAAAATATTGAAATAAGAATGTTATGTACACAAGCTGTAGACGGTCGGCCTTCAAGGTATACAAACTTGATGAGTCTTACAGTGGTATTAGAGTAGTTTGCAGCAGTGAAGAACAAAATGATGAAGTTAGTGGTTTAAAATTTGGAACGATAATGATTTTTATATATTTACTTATTTTCTTCAAAGCAATGAAAATAAGAGAGAATTACACGATGAGAATGTAAGAAAAAACAAAAGAATCGTGATTCAACCAGGTAAAATTGACGGTTGAACCGTTGGTTTAAAGGCCCGACCAAAGCTCGTCGATAAATGAGGTCCGATTGAGTTCCGAACCGTGGTGGTCCAAGGTTCAGGGTTATTCGAGGTTGGACCGTGGCAAGGTTGGGTCATGAAAACACTGCTTGAAAGCATTGAAGCAACGGCCTGCTACTTTTCGCAAGAAGTAATTTTTGCACATAGGCCTACATAAATGTGTTCAATTGCTAGGCAATGGCTATATGCATATCACGGCAGTGGCGAACGAAACAAAGGCAAGGCAACTGACTTTGAGCGTGACTCAATTCATGGCAACATGACAAATTATAAATCAACTTCAACAGGGACGTGTAATCCCTATCATGTAAAGAAACAAGACTAAAGGTATAAAGGTGGAAACTAATTCAAAAGTATAGGGACAGGGACGCATAAAAATTTAGTCAAAACAATGAAACTAAAGAAGGCTATAGGCATGAATTAAAAAGCCTGACATACAATCAAAACAAATTAAAACAGTTAGCAGAGGACAGGCAAAACAAAGCAGGGTAGGCATGTATGAATCAAGATACAAACGCATGACATGACCAAATTTTAAGCCTACAGACAATGCATGGAGACAGTAAAGGACGAAAGTGAGGCATAAGCCAACGATTTTTTCAACATAGACGAAAGTAAAACAAGGCATGAAAGTAATAGGACAATAGTGCATTACCACAAAGAAAATTCACACAGTAGGTTTTATTTATTTTTAGAGAGCGATGGATTTCAGTACGCAGCCACTAATTACTTCAACAGACGCTAATTTTATTCAAAGAGCTACAGTTGGAATCAAGAATACAAAAACGCATTTAAATATTCAAAGATAGGTTTTGTGAGGATTAACTCACCTTGTTTCTTAATTAATTCAGCAGCAAATAGGATATTGCAACTTCAATTTCTCAAAGGCAAAATCCTTGATTTTCTCTTATTTTCTGCCAATTAGTTTCTAATTCCATTCGCTAGTTGATTGAATTGAAAGGAGTAAACCAAACCCTAGTTTCCTCTTTTATAAAAAAGAACGTACTGTATCTAGAAAGAAAGAAAATGAGAATTAGAGGAAGTAGGTTTCTTTTCGTTATGCTTAAGTGCATCTTCCGTGCCGTGGATTACGCACTGAATATTCAACCCGCTGAATATTCAGCCCGTAATTCGGGGTTGGGCTCCAGTGGCCAGGCGCCCATGCCTGAACTAAGGCGCCCATAAAATGGACACTGCCTCCCCTTCCCCTCACTTCTCTCTCAATTTTTCGGTTTATTTTTTTTAAAATTAGAAAATTTAAACGAAATGCCGCCGCGTCCAACCAAAATCGCCCGAAAAATGGTTCACAGACATCCAGCGGAGCAAGCTGGACCATTATATGTTCCACCACCACCTGGGTTTCAGCTGACGATCTACGTGTTCTACATGAGCTGCCAGATGGTTATCGGCATAGAGCCGAAACCGCTTTGACGACCATACAGGTATAAATTGCAAATTACTTGTTATCCCGCTTTTTGGCAAAGCCGTGATATCAAAAGATTGGTCGAAAACGGGAAACAGTCCGTCTTAGAGATTGGTTATACATCACTTAGCTATGGATATCGATGAATTTTGCCCGAGTCCGGATCAGGCCACGATTGATAGGACACGACAAGAAAGGTTGTAGGAGCCATCATTTCAAGTTTCAAGTCAATCCGAGTTCGTATGCTCAAGATATGATGGATTCAGTGTGAAGAGAAATAGTCATTGTCCGGTTCGAAACCATGAATTTCGAACCCATCCTTTTCGAAACCATGCTGTTCGAAACCATCCACGCCCTCTCCTTCGAAACCACCTAGTTCGAACCCATCCACGCCCTTGCCTTCGAACCCATGATGTTCGAACCCATCAGCTAGTACCCAGCCTCGACTCCATCGCCTTCGACTCCATTACCTTCGAACCCACCACAGTAGCATACCTTCGAATCCACGACTTCACTCGGCCTCACATCCTCACTTCGAACCCATCGAATAACCCAATTCGAACCGATCAACTTCGAACCCATAAGAATTCCTGGATTCGAATGTCACGTTCGAAACCAAGAGTGCTTCCTATTTCGAATCCACCGAGTCAATTGGTTTGGAGGACGTGTTCGCCGTAGTTCACGGAGTCGAAGCGGTCCATTCGGAGATAAGTTAGGATCGATTCGAATATTGCGCGCCACGTCACTGCAAGCTCACGTGCACTGATGGATTCGAAGCGAAGGGTTCGAAATAATGGGTTCGAACGCCTCAGCCAACCGAAGGTGTCGATTTCGAACCGAGCATATCTCCTTAACCATAGATCCAAATGCAACCAAATTTTCACAGTATCTTCCATGTGAGGTAAAGATTGTTCCTGCCAAGTTTCAGCTCGATTGGACCATTTATTGATGGGTTCGAAATCACTTCGAACCGATGTCAGATCGAGACGAAACTTGGTGGGGTCGGTCGCGTGGGCCCACTCACGTGCCAGAAGGAGTCTCACGAAGTTTCAGCAAGATCTGGGCCTCCAACGCCTATAAATAGCACCCTGAAGCCTTCAGAAAAGGGGATCTTTCCGCCATTGAACGCCAAGACTCTGCCGGATTCAAGTTTAACTATCAGAATCGCTGTTGCATTCAGATTTCAAAGCAATTGTCAGCTGTAATCCATTGTAATCGATTGAATCGAGCAAAGCAATAAAGAGAAACCCTTCAAAGTGGACGTAGGCACGAACGCCGAACCACTATAAATCCTGTGTTTGTGATTGTTGCTTGTGAATTACTGTGATTTGTTACTTAGAGCTGAATTCTATACTGATTGTTGCTGAGTTCTGTGCTGAATATTATCGAATTGAACACGTAAACGGGTGCTTTCACGACCTTGGGTGTTTGTGACCAATTTTGGCGCAAACATTTTGGTGCTTTCACTGAGAACTGATTCAGGAAAAAGTTGATTTTGAAAATATAGGAGTTCAGATTTAGGAATTATGGCAAGACAATCGAGTAGGAGGCCAAGGACAGAGAGAAGCGAACCACAGGGAAGCCAAGAGGCTTCCTCAGGAGCAAATCAACCATCGATATACATCACGAGGGACGAGATGGAAACTATGATGAAGAGGCAAGAGGAAATGATCCAGAGTTTACTTCAACAGATAGGACAGCTTGGGGCACAGAATAGAGAAGCCAATGGAGCCCAGAACGGAGCGGGACCATCCGGCATAGCACCAGAGCTAGGGGGCACACATATGGAGAATGTTGACCCAATCTTGGAAAGAGAAAGAGGAGCATCTGCGCAACCCGGTAGTAGTAGAGATGCGAACGCTCAGTCAAGGGGGCAGATCCCGGGGTTACCTCGTGAGCTCGGGGGGCAGGTTGGAAGTAGTGAACAAGGATTACATCTCGGAGACAACGACCGATTGGCAGAGATAGTTAGGAGAGCTTTGAGAGGCGGTATGGTGAACAAAGATTTGGAAGATGTCAATAGAAGTCCTTTTACTTCAGCAATCAGGCAAGCTAGGAACCCACCTGATTTCAAACTACCATCGTTGGATATGTATGACGGGAGAGCGGACCCCACGGTCCACCTGACAAAATATATGAGGCATATGGAAGTACTGGGGGCATCGGAGGAGGTTATGGCCCGGTGTTTTCCATTGTATTTGACAGATATCGCCGCACTATGGTTTAGACAGTTGGAGAACGGATCCATCGGTACATGGAATGGTTTAGTGGAGAGATTTATGAGACAATTCAGGGTTCATATTACCAGACCCAAGAACGTGATGACTCTGGCAACCCTAAAGCAAAAGGCTGGAGAGACCTTGAGAAGTTATCTAGCACGATTTAATGCTGCAGCAGCTTCAGTGGATAGAGCAGATCCATCCATGGTAGTAATGGCAGCCGTGTCCGGAATAGCTGACGGCACAGAGTTCAAAAATTCATTGACTAAAGATCCACCCATTGATCTAGAGGAATTCTATCATGAAGCGGAAAAGTTTTTACGATTAGAAGATGCGAATGCCGAGAGAGAAGAAGGAGATGGGATAGAAATTTTTGCACTCAAAGACGCCCCTAGAAGGGACTCGGACAAAGATAAAGGTA
The DNA here is from genome assembly GCA_030765085.1 of Allium cepa. Lineage (NCBI taxonomy): Eukaryota > Viridiplantae > Streptophyta > Magnoliopsida > Asparagales > Amaryllidaceae > Allium > Allium cepa. The sequence goes on along the minus strand of CM060938.1, from coordinate 392,922,819 downwards.
AAAGAAAGATTGAGAATGACAGAGACAGATCAAAGCGGCAACGGAGGGAGCCGCGATTCACCACCTACACTGAGTTGAACGAGAGCCTGGAACGAATTTATCAGGATACCAAAGAACAGATTCCGTACCGTAGGCCGATGCGAAGGGATCCTACCTCAGACGAAAGGAAATCAGATAAGTTCTGTGTATTCCATGAATTAAATGGTCATACTACTAATGATTGTAGGCACCTGAAGGATGAGGTGGAAGGGCATATCAGGAACGGTATGCTCCCTCAGTATGTAAGGAGGCGAGCTCCTGTGGCGGAACCAGAGCGACCACCATCCACGTCAGCTAGAGGCGATCCTGAATCAAGGCACCGTTTGGTTATCAACTGAATGAAATAACGATGAACAAGTCGTAAGCTTCCACTACCACAATTAAATCATTTACACATGCGCGAGATCGCGAACGATCTCCAGGCATGCTCTGAGTGATCACCGACCGTTTCGTAGTGGGAACTTACACTTTGACATCCATGCTTTACTTTCGTTTCATTTTGATTTGAACGTTTGGACTTTGTTTATCTGGACATTGTTTTTGGAACTCATCTGTTTGATAATTATTTGATTTTGATAACTCTGGAATGGCTAGGCTGCTTGCACATGTACAGGGTCGCGAACGGTCCCTAGGTAAGCTCTGAGACGGCGATGAACCGCCCCTATAAACGATCCAGGAACTCACCCGAACGTGACCCTGGCATCGATAACACCAAGCCCTCCCGGGCACACACACAATTCGCCTCGAACGGCATCCGACCTCGAACGGTCACAATCCGCCACGAACGGCACCCGACTTCGAACAGTCATAACTCGCCTTACCTCAAATGGCTTGATCGCGAACGGTCGTCACTTGAGGTCCGAAACCCGACCGCGAACGGTCACAAATTCGCCTCGAACGGCACACGATCGCGAACGATCACCCTCCGCCTCGAACGGCACACGACCGCGAACGGTCACAGATTCGCCTCGAACGGCACACGATCGCGAACGATCGCTTCCTGCCTCGAACGCCATTGATCGCGAACGGTCATGGCTCACTGATTATGAAAACCGACCTCGAACGGTCACAATTCGCCTTGAACGGCACTTGGTCGCGAACGATCATCATTTGCCACGAACGGCAGTCGACCGCGAACGGTCCCATCTCATCATTCGCCGCGAACGGCATCGACCGCTAACGGTCCTATTCGATCTTATGCCACGAACGGCACGGACCGCGAACGGTCCCGATTCACCTCAAGCAGCATACGATCCCGAACGATCGAAGCATGGATTTATACGCTCGACCGCGCACGGTCGCACTTCACCTCGAATGACTCGATCGCGAACGATCGTCATTTGAAGTTGACGCTTGACCACGAACGGCCGCGCTTCATCCCAAATAGCTCGATCTCGAACGATCGTCATTTGAGTCCATATGAAACTATCGAGTTCTTTGCAGGTTGATAACCGGATACGAACATCCAACTCGAAGCATTACAAAACACACCTTCCTACCGCAAGGCATGTTTTGGGGGGCAAAATGTTATCCCGCTTTTTGGCAAAGCCGTGATATCAAAAGATTGGTCGAAAACGGGAAACAGTCCGTCTTAGAGATTGGTTATACATCACTTAGCTATGGATATCGATGAATTTTGCCCGAGTCCGGATCAGGCCACGATTGATAGGACACGACAAGAAAGGTTGTAGGAGCCATCATTTCAAGTTTCAAGTCAATCCGAGTTCGTATGCTCAAGATATGATGGATTCAGTGTGAAGAGAAATAGTCATTGTCCGGTTCGAAACCATGAATTTCGAACCCATCCTTTTCGAAACCATGCTGTTCGAAACCATCCACGCCCTCTCCTTCGAAACCACCTAGTTCGAACCCATCCACGCCCTTGCCTTCGAACCCATGATGTTCGAACCCATCAGCTAGTACCCAGCCTCGACTCCATCGCCTTCGACTCCATTACCTTCGAACCCACCACAGTAGCATACCTTCGAATCCACGACTTCACTCGGCCTCACATCCTCACTTCGAACCCATCGAATAACCCAATTCGAACCGATCAACTTCGAACCCATAAGAATTCCTGGATTCGAATGTCACGTTCGAAACCAAGAGTGCTTCCTATTTCGAATCCACCGAGTCAATTGGTTTGGAGGACGTGTTCGCCGTAGTTCACGGAGTCGAAGCGGTCCATTCGGAGATAAGTTAGGATCGATTCGAATATTGCGCGCCACGTCACTGCAAGCTCACGTGCACTGATGGATTCGAAGCGAAGGGTTCGAAATAATGGGTTCGAACGCCTCAGCCAACCGAAGGTGTCGATTTCGAACCGAGCATATCTCCTTAACCATAGATCCAAATGCAACCAAATTTTCACAGTATCTTCCATGTGAGGTAAAGATTGTTCCTGCCAAGTTTCAGCTCGATTGGACCATTTATTGATGGGTTCGAAATCACTTCGAACCGATGTCAGATCGAGACGAAACTTGGTGGGGTCGGTCGCGTGGGCCCACTCACGTGCCAGAAGGAGTCTCACGAAGTTTCAGCAAGATCTGGGCCTCCAACGCCTATAAATAGCACCCTGAAGCCTTCAGAAAAGGGGATCTTTCCGCCATTGAACGCCAAGACTCTGCCGGATTCAAGTTTAACTATCAGAATCGCTGTTGCATTCAGATTTCAAAGCAATTGTCAGCTGTAATCCATTGTAATCGATTGAATCGAGCAAAGCAATAAAGAGAAACCCTTCAAAGTGGACGTAGGCACGAACGCCGAACCACTATAAATCCTGTGTTTGTGATTGTTGCTTGTGAATTACTGTGATTTGTTACTTAGAGCTGAATTCTATACTGATTGTTGCTGAGTTCTGTGCTGAATATTATCGAATTGAACACGTAAACGGGTGCTTTCACGACCTTGGGTGTTTGTGACCAATTTTGGCGCAAACATTACTATAACTTGTTATTTTAATATGTAAATTACATACTCATATTAAATAACCCTTACTGTATCAAAAATTGTTAATTCATAAATTATCTATAGGACCATTACATTCATTATCGGGGTAGTTGGGCTAAGTGCATTACCCAGTTTTATGACCATCTTCCCGGTCCTATTATTGAGAGGCTACAGGCTAGTCCTTTTGGTCTATTTTTATCGATTAGACCTGTTCAGTCATTTGATCGACCTCTCATTCAGGCCTTAACTGAGAGGTGGTGTCCCACCACGCATACGTTTCATTTTTCAGATTTTGAGCTTGGTATCACCCCAGTTGATTTCTGCATGTTTACTGGGATTGAGATTGGACGACATGGTCTTCGACCTTTTCCATTTGATGATTTATACGACTCGCCCAATTTGTTTACAGTTATTTTACCACTGATAGATGTTACCTGCGTAGCTAATGGTTCTGTTAAGTTGACTTACTTGCAGCAGTACATCACCAGTTATATTGCTAGAGCCGATACGATGGATGCAGTTACTAGAGCATTTTTGTTGTACCTGTTTGGTTCGACCTTTTTTTCGAACCAAAAAGGTACGGTTAGACTAGGCTATTTAGCATCTCTTACCAGATTAGACCAGCTACATACTATTGACTGGGGCACAGCGATATTAGACACCCTATATACCGCTCTAGATTCATTTGCGCTTGGCGATGTCAGGCAGATGTATGTTTTTTGGTATATGTTGCCGTTATGGTACTACGAGTACACGGCAAACATGCATCCCCGCATCCAGGACACGGCTAGTCAGGCTGCCGAGCATTACTTCCCTATGATGAGACGATGGGAGACTATGCCGTACGTACATTATGTCCCCTTAGGTGTACGACATGACTTGATGGAGGCTAGGTCACAGCTTGATATGCGTAGTCGAGGTAACATCATTCGGACTCCTTGGGCTTCACATTGGACTCATCTAGCAGATGCAGTTCTTCTGGTGGACGACCATCCCTTGATGGTTGCGTATTCACTATCTACACGTAGGGTTGCTTTGCATACACCTGCATCTATGCCTATGTGGTATTTGGAAGAGAGATGTGCTTATCAGATTACAGGTGATCGTCGTATACCATATGATCATTTATCTTGTGAGGACATGTTTGGTAGACATAGGGTGATCGGCGATCAGTACTTAGATCCTCTACGACAGGCTGGATGGGTGAATAGTAGTACTTTCTTCATCGATGGGGATTACGATGCTTATTGGGCTAGAGTAGCACCCCGTAGATTCGTCGTACCAGATTATGTTCGTGGGGTCAACTCTGATCATATAGGACCTCATCTGGCAGCCGGTAGAGTTCAGGTACCGCAGGTTTCATTTGATCCGATTCCGTCACAGTTCTCCCAGACTCCCATACAGTTGGAGCCCGATACTACTTTTAGAGCATATGACGTGACAGGTACTTTGATTGAGCAGCCTTTAGTCTTTCCAGATCACCCCGACTATCCTGGTGTGCCTTTTTTATTTTTGTAACGAAGTGTAGAATGCTTCAATTTTTATGTTTGTAATATCATTTATATTTGATTAAGTGAATCTATATTGATATCTACATAATGGATCGAAAAAATGATATACCATTGAATATTGTAAAACTGAAAATAGCACTTGATTGCAAATATGAACTAAAGGTACATGGATATTTAAACTGCAATAACTAAAAATATCACATTAATACGTCAGCTACATATGTTTTTTTCCAGATCTACTCTCAACAATGCGTTGTTTGTATCCATCCAATATTGCATTGTAATTGGGTCCATTCCGGTGACATCCTTTTTCATTACTAAGGTCTCTTGGCGTTGCCGCTCTAGCTCAAAGCGGCCCTTCTCAATCTCAGTCAGTTCTTTTAACACGGCAAGCTTTTCTGCACTTCCTTTTTGACGTTCTGCATTTTCTCTTACATGTTTTTCATGCATAGAGCTAAACGAGAATCGATTTGAGATTGAACAACAATTTTCTTCTTAGTTGCTTGTTGCCCCATCGGTTTAGCGTCTTCATCAAATGCGGGTACTGCTTCTTCGTCTTCGTTATCTGGGAATACATTTGAGTCCATATGAGAAGAATTGCCTGGGCTAGAATTGTAATTAGATCTACTTGTTTTTTTCTTCCCCTTCGACTTCGTCTGGACATCTCTTAAGCTTTTTGCAGTGTTTGAGCTCCATTTTTGTTGACTAACAAGCAAGTCATAGCAGTTTGCAAATTGATAGTAGTGGGGTTTCTTTGTGCCATTTTCTCTTGGAAATAATTTCAAGAATTGATCATTCGCCATTTTCTTCTACAAAAACAGAAACACAAAATCATATATTAACAAAGTGATCAGAAATGAATGTAAATTAAAAATCATATTTTACAAAACACTACCAATTCAGCTTCGCCACCCATTCCACTTGGATTTGCTGTTCTTATTTTGTGGATCTGCGACTCGTAGAATTGTGTTTGTCGATTAATCTTTCCAAAACGACCCGTAACTGCAGACATTGACCTCGTCTTTTCAACATGTTTTTTATTGTACGCAGTCATATGACTTTTGCCCAAAACGTCTCTCCACTTTGGTCGTTCCCCTTTACCGAGTCGTTAGAAAAATGACAGTAAATATAACACAAATCCTTGTCTTCATTGCCAGACCATGGAGCAGAAGAATGGAACGATAGAGGAGGGGGGCGGTTTGGGGATGGACATTTTGAAAGGGTTGAGAATCTAAATCCCAGCTATCCATATTCATCGCTTCGGTATGTGATCGAAACGGATGAGACATACTTTCAATATTAAGGAATTGAGAATAGAATTGTAATAGAAGAAGAGATGTGTGTATTGCAATCTGATTATTATTCCGATATATGTAGGGAAATCATAAATATGACCGTTTATAGCCGTTGTAATTTTAAATATGACCGTTTATAGCCGTTGTAATTTTAAATATGACCGTTTATAGCCGTTGGGGTCAAAATATGACCATTTTAAGCTGTTGGAATTCAAATGCAGGGGCCGTTTAGAGCCGTCGGAAGACTGCGAATGGGGGGGGATGGGGGGTGGGCGCCCAAGCCCAGTTCAGGATTCTGAATCGAATCCTGAACTTTCAGCTGAATTATGACCCTGAATTTGACGACTGGAGAGAATTTTGGTGAAAATTCGGCAAGTAATATGACCACTGGAGATGCCCTTATGCTTTAAGTGTTTGTTTGGGTTTTCAATTAGGCCCATTAGTCCCATTTAATTTAAAGAAAATACTCTTTGTTTTATAATACATGAATTTTCCAGTGCTATTAATCAAACCTTGGCTCAGTTTCTTTAGCACTTACAAAATCCAAAAATATTTTATTTTAACTTATTAAACAATTTCAAAGCTCATAATCTCAAATAACAACTAAAAAAGATTACATAACAAAATAATTGCTTTCCAAACTCTTTTAGTCAATGATTGAACAAAATATATATTCTTCATTGGAGATTAGATTTATTTACCAATTCCAAAATATTCAACCTTATTTTAATTTCCCGATTTTTCTATAAATTTAGAATTCTCCAAAATTAAATGAAATCCCAACTACGTTTTCAAAGTGATTTTTAACACTTTGAAAAGACTAACACCTCTAAATTTGACAAAACTTAGAATAAATCATTCTAAATCATTTTTTTTTTATATATAGACTACGAATTCCAAACTAGTAGTTTAAATTTTCCAAATTAAATCATTATTTAGTTTATTATATTTACTCAAAAATCAGGGTTGTTACAGCGGAAGTGTTGCAGTGGAGGCTCGATCTAGGAGATATGGTGGGAGTTGTAATGGTCGGAGAAGGTCGCTGGCGGACAGCGGTTGCAACTGGGTAGGTGGCAGCCCTGGCGAGATCGTGGGGAGACGGTAGGGGTTAGGCACAAGGGGTAGAGGTGAACACAGTGCGGAGGGTTGGAGCGTGGATCTGCTGCTTGGGGTGGTCTCTGGTGGCAGACAAGATGGGTTCGGTATCAGGTGAAATATAAGGGAACGGTTGCAAGGACTTGGTCGAGTGGGTGTTTTGCTACAATGGCAGAAGTTTCGAAGAAGGGAAAGTGAACAAAATGTTGGTTTCAGAGAGAATATAAACGAAACTTAGTTTATTATTATATTTTCTTCTTTTCGAAGTAACCAATGAACAGAATAAAATGAAAGGACAACCTACATAAATATTGAACAGTAGGAATATAAAATGTCAAGCAAGAATTAAGGAAATATTTAAAACTAGTGGCTATTTACAATACACGGTGGGTAATGAATGGTTATAAGAAACCAAAAGATTTCAGAAATGAGTACCGTTACGTTTGATCATTTCGCGGTTTTCGCCATGTAACAGACACCGAAACGCATAAATGAATATACTGCGGAGATCAACACGACGAGATGAACAAAATGATACATAGATATTTGCGATACAACCATCTTATCAGAAGTCGATATTTCGCTATCAAAGCTGCTGTTAAAATGCCGAAAATAAGATAAAAGGAGCTAGAGCAATCCAAATTCGGCGAAACGAAATGTGACGTCTCACTCAAAAAATGATTTACATTTTTATTAAAAAAATATTCAGATTAAAAATATATTTTGTTTTCATTAAAATTAACTGATTTAAATTTTGAATTTGAAATTTCACAACCAAACAAACATTCATATTTTCAAATGAAAATTTTCCACTTGCTATGCTTCAATATAATCATACCAAATATCAAATTTTCATTTTTAAAATTATATTATTTAATTCCAAGAAAAATTTAGTTAATTACATTATGGATAAATCGTTAAAATTTTCAGGTCGTTGCATCTTATATTCAAATCTGGATCAAATGTTTATGCGAATAAAATAATATACGTACAACTTACATATTCATTTCAATTGGTTTCTTATTATATCCCATTCTTTTTATCTATATTCATTTCATTTTCATTATTCACATTGCTTTATCACTTAGTGCATTTCTTTCAATACTAATATCATTTATAAACCGTTAAATAAACCATTACTTAAGTTTATTATAAACATTTTATAGAACCACTAATGTTTATTTCGCTTTAGAACTTAAATTCATATTTATTTCTCGCAAACAACATCCTAAAAAATATTCAATTCATTTTACAACTTAAAGTGGAATTTCATTCTACAAATCAAGTTCATATCCATTTCATTAATTTAGTTCATTAGTTCATTTCATTAATTCATTACCAACCAAAGTTAATTTCACATAACTTTGCTTAAGTCAAATTCCATTTCAAAATTCATTTTATTTAAATTAACCTAAATTTCATTTCATAATTCAATTTCCAACTTATTTTTCTTAACATTCATATTTAAAAAATTTAAAATTTTATTTTAACTTACTTATTCTCGATTTATAGGTTATAAAACTTAGTTTCTTCTGTTTTCAACAAAACACTTGGATAACAACTTTAAAAATTTGAACTGCCAGTTTTTATTCTCAAATCATTCTGAAATCATATATATACATAATTCCTGTATATATCAAATTATGCTTTTGAATTTTAAAATCAAAACAAATTTTACCAAAACAAAAATCCAATGATAGAAATCCATCACTTAGAAACTCGAAAATGAATGCCGATGATGCTGTAGTCATTATCAGAATTATTTTTCAACGACCGAAATGAGTTTAGTGCTTTTATTTCTTTTAAATCCTTTTTATTTTCAAACCATATTTATGAGTTTTCCTTGTATATAATTTCACTTTGGTTATATAAAACCATTTAGTAATTTTTTATCTTTGTTTACATTATAATAATAATAACTTCTATTAGAACAAAAACAACAAACAACAAATGATAATAATCATATATTATTCACTAACAACCAAACACACCATATATAGCTATAATAATTTATGAAAAATTGTTCCTATATAAAACATAATCAAGGTAAAATTATTTCATCTACCTTATTTTAAAACTATACTGTGTCGGTTTGCCTTGTTCATGCGTTTAGAAATTCCTATAGATAAGGTGGTGTCCCACGCACCGACAAGAGTTCATAAGCCACTCGACAGATAAATTAACACAATATAAAATATTTTTATAATCGCTACAAATACGCTCTCATATCTATAATATACTCAAACTCGTTCTAGCATGCTACTGACCATATCTATAATGAGTACTCAAGCAAAGCCCAGGTGTTTTCACAGCCTAAGCTCTAATACAAACTGAAATGATCCACTCCCGACCGATTCGAGCTGACAATAAACCACACATATCCAACCCAAAATGAATGGAAAGACGCATAGTTATGGAAAAGAAGAGGAAAGAAGAAGAGAAAAGAAGAAGAAGAAGTGAAAGAGAAACTAAAGCAACACTTAATCTCACAATCGTAGTGGAAGAACAGATGATATAATATAAATGAACTTTTAAAAAGAGAAAATGTAATATACATACATCCATCAAAGTACAATAACAAATCACTAATCATCAGCCTAGACATTTATAACAACCTGTTTTCACAAATGCTGATAATTCGAAAAACAATGCGGTGGAAAATAAACATACACGTGAATACGACTCGAAGACGTTCAGCTCATCTGCTATAGCACCAAAGCATCCAAATTAAAATCTATAAATATGCTCGGTCTTACCCGAGCATTAAAAGGAAAGAACGCCCAGACCATTCTAGTAAACTAGCGTGAGAAAACATATCCCAACTGAATTTTCAGTTATAAAAACTTTTCTTTATCAAAAAAATTTATCTCTTAAGACCATGCTGCATATAAACACAGACGGATTTTTACCTTTCGATAGGCACTAGTAAAAAAAGTGCATATTGCTTCGTCTCATTTAAATCGGTTGAAGTAAAAACTGATGCAAATAGAACTATTTGCATCCGTTCTATCTTAATAACAGGTGCAATTGGTATGCGGAAAGCAATAGGTAATAAAAATCAAATTTGCATCAGTTGTCACCAATAACCAAAGAAAATACATCGATGCAAATAGTTTTAGTCGCATCAGTTTTAAAGTCATCCGATGCAACTACATTAATTGCTTCCCTTACCAACATAATTTTGTTCGGTGGATCCAAAATAATCATTAATTTGCATCCCTTGTCATTCCAAAGTATCCACTTCCCCTCTCTTACCGTTCAATTTCAAGTCACGAAAACAAAACTGTTCCATGGAAGCTCCATCTGTGATCTGCAACATCTCATCGTTCTTCTTATTTAATAACCATTTTTCACATGATCCTCTTGTTTACTCTAGATCATGTCGATTCTCTTCGAAGTTCGTAGCCAAGTAATCTCCTTGTTTCATCAATCTCTCTATTTTCTGTTATGGTTGATTCTGGACAAAAAAATTATTTCAGTTTTACTTGAATCCGTTATTATTGTCATTTTTATGTTAAAACCGATTCTAGTTAGGGTTTAGCTTGTATGCTTAATTGGAACACTTAGGGTTTCATGATGATTAAAATTAGGGTTTTTATGTTGGTTCAATCCTTTTCCAGTTTTGACAGATTACTACTAGGATTTTTATTGACCACCCAAATTTTAGAAAAGTTTTTTATGTTAACTATGTCAATGATTTTTGTTTTCCTGAGATTAATATAAGGAAATTTTAGTCTCAGTAGAAACTTACCTCCATTATTTAAACGTGAAAAATCATTTATTATTAATATTAATTAAACTTTAAACTTTTTCGGTATTGGAACTCAAGCTTTAATGTTGGCATATATCACTGTTGTTTATGTAATTATTAATATAATTAATTAGAACCTAGGACATAAATTCTGGACGAAGTAATATTATTTTTATTTACTATTTATGAAATAATGACAGTTGATGTTTTTGTATGTTGTTAGGTTTTTCTTCTTCTTTTTCCTTAGACTTATTGAACCGAGCATTGTTTATATAGGCTAAACGACGTTTGCTTGTTTCTAATACACCTTTATGTTTGTGTTTAACAATAAGACCACCCTTTACTCCATTAGGATAAAATTATTTTATGAAAGGTTTTGAGTTAAGATAGATGAAATTTAGTGAACATATGGTTTTCGTTGCTGTATCACAGTGCCAATAAATTCAATTTGGTTTAGTGCAGTTTATAGATTACAAAACTTTGCTACAAATTAAGGCAATGCATTTGGGTCATATTAGGATTATACAACCCTTAATTCTGCTCAACTCCAGGTGGTTTCTCATTTTTATTAAACATAGCCAACAAGTAAGCCTTTATATTTGTTTATGTTTCCCTTGGTGTCTCTGCATTTCTTTTTAAACGTCTTACCGAATTATTGTTATAAATTTTAGCATACTGTAAAGTAGATGCACTTCCACCACTAGATGGCCAACCTATCTCTGATACCACCACCTGCCATAGTTAACTAATATAAAATAAAAGAGTAATAATATGAAAAAAATTCTTTTTAAACACACTTAGCTGATGTCAATGAGATTGACACTAATTTTACAAGGTTTAAGGCAGAGAAAGCTATTCCTATCAGAGCTCCAATGAAAGCTCTAGAGATAGATACCCAAACTACACCTTATCATTTTTCAACAATACAAACCTTTTGATTTTTGGGCACATGGAATATTTTTGTTTGCTTGTTTTTATATATGAGTAATGATGTACATTTACATATTGCTTTTTCACCTCATACTTCAGCTCCATTCAGATTTGTACATTGCGCTCACTTGTGCATGCAAATATATACTATTATTTGTGAGCCCACTTTCTTTATGTTCATAATAATGATAATGATGCTTTTGCTCCTTCAGATCATAATATCCTCGTATAAAGCTCACTATGAGTTTATTTTAGTATGGCTGAGTGAATTTAATTATGGTAGCCTAGGTTCTTAAGGCTGATAGATGCCATTCCAAATCCAACATTGTTAATTTTCAGTATTTTCTTTGTAAATACAACATTGATGTGCATAAAAGCATATTGTAATGCATCTGTACAAGAAAATTATCAATATACGGCACTCTAAATTAGTTTCTTCTCTATGTGCTATGATATAAAATATAAAGTGACAAAAGCGGCAACATTTAAATACATACATACACATATCATTTCCTTGTTTTTCTTGTTTCTTTTCAATCCATGCTTCTTATTTCTTGCTCCAAAATAGTGTTCTTTTCTTGTTTAAATACGCCTGTAAAATTGCCTCTATATGTTTATACTCAAGTATATGGCTATAATGTTTAAATACGCCTGTAAAATTGCCTCTAAAAACTATGTAACAAAAGAAATTTTTTGAAAGAGGCTTTTGTTATATTTTTGAGAAATAGTATGCAAAACAATTTCCAAGCCGTTGTTTAAATAGCCATATAGCTATATACTCAAGTATATGGCTATAATGTTTAAATACGCCTGTAAAATTGCCTCTAAAAACTATGTAACAAAAGAATTTTTTTGAAAGAGGCTTTTGTTGTATTTTTGAGAAATAGTATGCAAAACAATTTCCAAGCCGTTGTTTATTTCTTCGTTCATTTTCAATAGTCTTTAAATTCCACAGATGATCAAGTAAGCATTGCTGGGATAAATCGTTTATTTTAACAAGAGGTTTGAATTTTCTAGGATCGTTGCTTTTAAACTGGATCAGAAGTTTGACCAAAGGTCATGCATGGGGTGTTAACCTCCATCGTTTGAGTATTACTGGTTCTAACTGGAGATTAAGCCTGTGAACTTGATTCTGTTGGTGGCGTTGTAGGTGATTTCACCTCTGTTTTAATTGTTGGGGCCTTTGCCTCCACATTCATTTTATTACTGCTGTTATCTATGGACTTTCCTGTTTCTTTGTTCATATTGTATCTCTCCTGCATACAACAAACTTGGTTAAAAACATGGAATAATCTTCGTGATAAAATATCAGCTAACTGATTGTTTTTGCCTTTAATGTGTTCGAAATTTATCTTGTATCCATTACCCTGTATAAGGTTCTGCAAATTTAACCATCTGGTTCTATTTACTTTCTTAGAGTTTTCGTTTGAAATAAATTTGACGATTGCTTCACAATCTGTTCGGACTGTGAATTCTTTATTTAGATATATTCTATATTTATCTAAGGCATTGATTAACGCTTGTATTTCAAAATCTAAGGATGTCCATTTAGTTTCTTTATTAAAATTACCGCTTGCATAAGCTGCAATTTTTTCTGTTGATTTGTCACTGTATTTTGATGGTTTGCATTTTAGGATTGCTCCCCATCCTTCTTTGCATCCGTCGCATTCAATGATAATGTAATCTGATTCTAGTGGTAGTTCTAGCGGACTAATTTTTTTAACTGCCTCTTTAATTTTTTGGACTAATTTTATATCTTCTGAATTAAATCGTGTTTCTCCGTTTTTTGAAATTTTACCATATAGAGGACCTACTAATTTTGCTAAATTAGGAATAAATTTTCTAGCATAATTTATTAATCCTGAAAAAGCTTGAATCTTCTTTTTATTATCTAATTTATCTGGAAATTCTACAATTTTCTGGGAAATGTGTGGCTGAAGTTCAATTTTTCCATTACCAATTTCTAGACCTAAAAAAGAAATTTTTTGTTTAAAAATCTCCATCTTTTTCCTTGATATTACCAAACCATTATCTTCGATTTCTTTAAATACTGTTTTTAAATGCTGTTCGTGTTCTTTAATGTTTTTACTTGCAATTAAAATATCGTCAATATACACTAAATAGAAATCATATTTCTTAAATATTGTATCCATAAATCGTTGAAAAATTGCAGGTGCCGTTTTTAGTCCAAAACTTAATACGTTCCATTCGAAATGTCCTTCAGAACACATAAATGCTGTCCAAGGTTTAAAGCTTTCTTCTAACTTTATTTGGTTATATCCTGATTTTAAATCAAACTTGCTAAATATTCGTTTGTTTTGTATTAAATTTATTAATGTATCTTTGTTTGGTATATTATAACCATCATCTTCTGTATTGTCATTTAATCTTTTATAATTGTAAACTATTCTTGGCTTACCTCTTTTTTGTTCAAAATGATTTCTAACTAAAAAGGCCGCTGATCTATGTTTACTGTCAGATCTTCTAATTAAGTTTTGTCTTAACATTTCTTCAATTTGTGTTTTAAATTCTTTTATATCGGTTGGGGAATAATCAATATTTGCCGTTTTAATGGTTATCTCTGGATTTATGATTTTTATTTTGCAAGTGTATTTAGCTTTGTTTTTTGTAATATCTTCACTAATTAATCCTAATTTTTCTAGGTGTGAAATAATCTGATATGGGATGAACTTCGTTTCTTTTCCTTTTTCTAGTTCTCTAATCGTTTCAAATGCTAACATAGCTAATACTTGTTTATGTTCTTTGGTGGGTGAAGTTTTTTCGATCCTTGGTTTGAAAAAAATCTAATTCTGCCTGTCCACCACGCTTTCGAGCCAACTCTGATTGATAGGTATGATAGTTTGTAGGCAACGTGTAATTATATTTACTAAAAGTAATACTATTTGTGGAAATTGAAATACTACCTTGATAATTAAGGATAAAATTTAAACCTAAAAGAAATTCTTGACTTTTAATATCTTTTGGAGTAATAGTGCATTGTCCCAATTCGTATTTAGAACTATAATTACCAGCAAAATCTTTGAATTGAATCATTGATTCATCTGGCAATTTATGTGTTAATGTCATTAGACTTTGATTGGCTGTTTTTGATGTAATAATGTAATTTAAAGGCTTATGATATTGTAATGGTATTAAGGAATGTGCTATTAAGCTTTTAGTGCTTCCTGTATCTATTATTGCTATTGTTTCTATGAACTTATTATTATCTAACCAAATTCGACTGTTGACTGTAAGCAGAGATGTATTATATTTATTAATATTAACCGAAAACTCTGTATTTTCCTGTATACTATTATTCAAATTATCTATTGTTTCCGTTGATTTAGATGAATTTTCATTTGGATTATAGTTTTTGTGTTTTTCTTTTAAGAAACAAACATCATTTTGTAAGGTGCTAACTTGTAACTGCAATAGTTTTATCTGCGCATCGTGTTTATCTACTTCTTCTTGCAATACCGTTTTTTCGTTTATTCTATTTTTTTTTAATGAAAGCTCTAGATTAAATTGCTTTTTGGCACATAGAAAACATATTTCTATAAAGCATTTATCACATTGAAAGCGTTTAATGATTTCAGGATATCTATAACATACAAAGCATGGTATATGATCGTTACCTCTGTTCTGTACCCACTGGTGCTCACATTCATCATCGTTATTCATTAGTGTGTAACTAATAATATTCTGTGAAGATCCTTCATCGTTATCTGAGACAATACTATACATTGATTCAGTGTCATCGAAATCGTTTTCACTATGACTTTCTATCTCGTATTCTCCTATTTCGTCAACTAAGTTAGACCGTTGTTGATTGTTTTGTCTATTAGGACATCTATTTGCTAGGTGATTTGGGTCGCCGCAAATAAAGCAGTTGCATTTTCTATTTGGTTTGCTTCTTTTAACATATTTTTCTTTTTTATGTTTATCAAAATGTTTAGACTTTCGAAGATATTTTCTGGGTTTATAATATCCATAAGCTTGTGGGGTGTAAATAGCCGTTCGGCAAAATGCCCAAGCCTGTCTTTTAATTTGTTCTTGTAAAGTTGCTTCTTCACAGCGTTTCTCTAACTCTTGAAATACAAACATTATTCTTGGTCCAATTCCTAATTTAGGTAATCCTCCATATTGTGTATTCCAGTCTTCTTGTAATTTTCGTCCTAAGTCTCCTGGTAATTTTGAAAAATACTTATTACATAGATCTTCATCCATTGCTTTACCTGTTTGCGCTAGGGTAACTGCAAAATCTTGACTAAATTCTTTTATATACTTAAAATCTCTTATGCTTAATTGTTCTAAGTTTCTTATTGCTGTGTTTTGCATTAGCGTACCGCCTTTACCTGGATCATTTCCTATTAGTAGTAGTCTAATAAAACTTGTAAAATTGTAAGGGTTATTTCCTAAAGCTTTCTGTTCAGTTATTACGGCTGGATTATCTGTTTTTCTACTTTGATATATTCCTAAGGCCAATGGACCTAGGGTAGTTTCTAGTACTGCCCACATATCCATTTCCGGTTTTTTATTTACTTCCCAATATCAAACTACGTTTTGTTCCCATATTAGAATTTCTTCTGGCCATAATTGTGGTGATTGATTTTCTAGTAATAGCATATTATGGCTATAAATTCTTCCATATGGTTTTCTTATTCCTTTTCCTATATAAGGACTTTCTTGTAAATAATCTACTTCAGGTTTAGCCCATTTCTCTCTTTCTAATGGTCCTTCTTTATATTGGCCACTTGGTTCGTTGTCAAATCTACTACGTTTATTAGTTGGTATCATAGCCTGGTCCATAAAATTTGTTTCAATAAAAAAGTCACTAAGAGGGATCTGTTTGTTTAGAATATCTTCAATTAATGGCATGTTGAAATATTTTGATAATGTTGTAAAAGCATCTTCATATGTCATATCCAATTCTGTTATACATGCAATTAGCATATTATCTGTTTCTTCTCTTATATTCTCTACTGTTATTTTTTTATTAATTATTTCATGTAATGTTCTTTTGCTTTCTGTTTTAAACGTTTCTTCTACTTCTAGATCTATATCATTTTCTTCATATTGTCTGTCATATTGTTCTTCATCTACTAGATAACCTAGTATATCAAGTTCTTCAATACTTTCATTATCTGTTTCGTAATGATCATAAATTGGTTCATCATCCCAATTTATAGTATTAAAGTGATCTAGATGTTCATTTAGATTCTGTCTAACTTCTATTTCTGATTCTGTATCCGTTTCTTCTTCATTTTGTTTGAACTTATAGTTCCCAAATCTTAAACTTGGTTCTCCAAATTGGTTATTGTATATTACGTGTGATTCTGGGACAAAAAGGCTTTTATCGTTTTCTACAAAATCTTTTAATTGCCATTTAAGGCCTGCTAAGTCTTCTGGACTAATTCTACGAGGTTCAATCATTTTTATTCCTTCGCTGGCTATATTTTGTACTATTCCGTCAAGATTAATTTTGAACTTCATTCCTGACCTATTACTTGCTTTACCAATTATTCCTATACTGATAATTAAATTATTGCCAATATAGTTTTCAAATCCACTTGCTTTAAATCCTAGTTTTAAATGCCTTAGATCTTTAATACTTTTAAGAATGTCTGGAACACAATATACTAAGGCTGATTTATCGTTTAAATCTATTTCCATTCCTGAGAGTAAAGCTTTTTCTGTATCTGATGTCCATGATTTGTCTAGAACCAATGTAAGGAGTTTCGTTCCTAAACCTTTTCTAGTTAATGTTTTTATTCCTATTACTATTAGCCCTAAATGGAAAAATCTTTTTCCCGTGTTTTTTAACTTTTGTATGGTTTCTGGTGATAAAATGTCTAAGGTTACGCTATTATCTATTACTCTTACTTGTTCTTCTCTAACACTTCTAATTAGAGTTGTGTTAATGTTTGTAATTCCTGTTTGGTATAAGATTCGTGGGTTTAACAGATCTAGTTGATTGTTGTTATATAAATCTAAGTTTTTGTCCAAATCTACCTCCTCATCTAGTTGTATTATCTGTTTTTCTTTTTTAGATTTTACTTTTGATAGAATACTAGAAATTCCATCTTTAGGTTTACCGTTGGATGTAAATTCTGTTAGTGTCCTACTGGGTCTAGAGAATGAGTTTCTTGGGTTCATTTTGGGATCCAAAATTTGTATAATTCTGGTGTTTTATTTTTCTTAACAACTGAATTTCCTAGACTTAGATTTAATAGTTGTTCTGATATCTTATCCAGTTCTTGATCAAAAGTTTGTTTACTTTCTAGTTTTTCTAGTTTTTCTAAAATCTGAAGATTTAGGCTAATTAAAATATTAAAAAGGTTAGGATATTCTTTATCTGATAAACTGTTTTCCGAATAAGTAGTAAAACCTTGTTTTGGAACTGGCTGCGATGCAAATTTTGTTGCGTCGTCTATTGCTTTTTGTAAATATTTATTCATAAAATTAACCACTAACGATCTTTTTAACTTCCAAAAGGAGTGTTTCAATTTGTTTGGTTTTCAAATCAAAATCAATCGTTCTGGTTTTAAGTTCTTCTAGAATTCGTTTAGATTCTAATTCAATAGCTTTTGGCTTATTATTCTCTAGTAAGAATTTTAGTTCGTTAATAATTGTTTTTTCTGGGAGAATAGTTTTTAGGCTTATTAAAGTTCGTAGGATACTTTCGTTTTGATTTTTAATAAAATCAAAATTATCTACTAACTATTTTAAAGTTTTGTTCTTATCAGAGATGGATTTAGCAATTACTTCTAATGTTTTAGCTGTTGAATTATCGTACTGTTGTAAGGCTATTCCTAGATTTATAATTAAATCTGTAACTGAATTAAGCTGTTTGTTTTCTTCGTGTAGGAGATGTTGAAAACCTTTTTCAAAATGACAGACAAATTTATAGTTGTCAATACTAACAATACTTCGTTCTTTGAAAGTATATTCAAGATTTAAATAGCTTAGGCGTTTGAAGTTTGAAGAATCGATTTTGTTTTAAGGTTGTTTTTCTCAGTTTTGAATGGTTCATTTCCCTATGCGGCTTATATTTTCCTGATAAAATTTTTTCTTTGAGAGAGAATTATTTATTTATTATAGAAAATAACTATTAATCTAAAGAGCGAAACTGATACCCGTGGTTACTATAAGATTTCATTTTATTCATACTTAGCTTTCATATTACGTTGAAGTTTACCATGTTCAATTAAAGACGGGAATTACGCACCCTTGCTACCCTATAAACTGACTCAGAGGGTTCTGCATCAAAATAATATTTCAACTTTATATAAATAAAACTAATTCTTGTAGTAACTCTAGGATCAACTTGCTCTGATACCAAAACGAGGGGTATATAGGGCAAGATTAGCCTTTTTCTTTTATACTTGAGTGCTCAGAAATAATATAGCTTTGAAGAAAACACCAATGGCAGCTTAAATTTCTTCCTCATTTCCCTGTGCCTGCTTATTTTCCTACTGAACTTCATATTCTGAGATATATATATATATATATATATATATATATATATATAAAGGCTTTCTGCTGCTAGTCTCTGTGAAAATCCTATGAAAGTTCATACTGCTCATCGTCATGAATCAGGTATCTTCTTTATTTTCCCTTCTATTTAACATATTTCTGTTTGTGTTTAAATTCTTAGTTGGATATCTTATGGGAATTTACCTACAAGATTTTATATCTTTGCTTCACTTTGAATTGGTGGTAACCTCATTGATTCAAATAGATGATCACTCATCTATAATTTGAAGCAATTGATTGTACATCTTTCCATTTAGTTCTAGCTTTAACATATTGTTCTTATTGCCTCAATGTATATCATACACAATTCAACTCAAGTGGGGTAACATTTCCTTCTAATGGATAACCACTTTTGTATCATTTAAAAAAAATTATATAATCAGTGTTCCATGAAATTTACTTCGAATATTAAAAAATTTAAATGTACACCTGGACTACACCTGGACCCTAATCCATAGAAATAAAATTTACTATTTTATTAGTGTATCATTTCGGAGAATTCTTGGATACATATCATTTTCTTGCTATTCTAAGGAAAATGATTAGCAATTTATTTACATGATTACAATTTTTATTGGGTGATGTAGCTTAGAGTTTGTGATGTTGGAAATAAAACATTGTTCGTCAGTATGAATTGCACTAAGAAGAGAGACACCTTGTTCAATCTGTGTAAGCTTTTCCACAATCTCAAACTCAATGTTCTATCTTTCAATATGACATCTATATGTGGAAATGTATTGCATACCCAGATTGTGGACGTATGATTTTTTTTCTTCCTTTCTCTCTTATGCTACTTTGCTTTAATTACGTTTTGACCAATTACACTAAAAATTGTTACAGATGATTGTTGAGTGTAATCGTGCCTGTGTTGAATTTATACTTCTTTT
This sequence comes from Allium cepa, assembly GCA_030765085.1. Lineage (NCBI taxonomy): Eukaryota > Viridiplantae > Streptophyta > Magnoliopsida > Asparagales > Amaryllidaceae > Allium > Allium cepa. The sequence continues at coordinate 392,902,826 of CM060938.1, read as the reverse complement.
AAAACCTGAAAAAAAATGAATTGTATACTCTATATCGTTAATCCAGATCCAATACCTTATACAAAATAAGGTCTAGGGGTCATTTTATACGTTGTCTTATAGTAGTTGTATACTACTTAGATGGTTGATGTAGTATAATTGTAAAACCCCACAGGGTTGCTAGGTTGCTATATACTATAACTGGTTGATCGTCCTTGATTCATCTGGAGTATATTTTTGATATTCAATGCATACACTAATAGAGTGTGTGTAAGCTTGTTTCTCTGAAATTTAGAAAAATGATTAATTCCAATGCGAGTCTAATTTTTGAATTCTATGTACAGTTAGACTAATTTAGCATTCTTGGTTTCAAATATTTTTCTGATATCAACTTGAATATGAATGGAAAACCATACACAAATTAATCATCTATGTTTGGTAACTGATATTATCAAGCAGGGTTAAACAGTTTTGATAGTCAAATATACTAGAGCCTTTAAAGAATTACTATTGTTGGTACTTTAATATACAGGTAAATATTATATATGTCCGCGTCACATCAATGGTTTTAAGTTAGTTGGTCTTCATTTCATTTTAAACAATGGGGTTTGTTATTTTGGTGAGAATCATTTATCATGTGCTAGCTAGTAATTGCGTAGAATGGAATGCAAGGTCTTATATATTAGCTAAATTGCCAAAACATGTTTATTTCTTGTTTTCCCATATTCAAATTGACATTGAAAACAAGGAATGCAGCATATGATTTTGAGATGAAGCCTAAAAATTTGGGTTTTCAAGATTCCATGAAGTTTTTTAGGTTTTCACTATACTATTTCTTAATCGTTGTTCTAAATAAAGATCTGAATTAAGACTATACCAGATAATGATTGTACTAAAGATCTGAATTATGCTGCTAAAATGAATGTATGAACCATTATTTTGTATATATTATTAACATTATAATTGATATATGTTTATTTTGGTAATATGTTATTCAGTTTGTATTTGCCATCAAATTTAATTTTGAATGATTGCAATGTGGCATGCAATAATTGTTTGTTATAGTCAATAATATATATATATATATATATATATATAGTCTATTTGAGTACTGTAATAAAGATTTTTGAGAATGACTTTTTTGCATCAGGTATAAATAGCTGACGCAATAGAGGGATTAGTTTGCACCGGTTGTTATAAAAACCCGATGCAACAAAGAAGCCTTTTAAACCCAAAGACTCTTATATTGCATCGGTTTCCAACAACAACCTATGCAACAAGTTCCTTTGTTGCATCGGTTTTCATTACAACCGATGCAACATGAGGGTTGTGTCCAAGCAACCAACCGTATTTTTCACTAGTTGTTAGTAACAACTGATGCAAAAAGGACCATTTTGCATCAGTTTTAGAACTGATGCAAAACTGTTAAGCCTGTTGCATCGGTTGCATATGCATCAGATGTTGAACTGATGCAAAAGGGGGGTAAATAATCGATGCAAATGGCCTGTTTTGTAGTAGTGAGGCGAGACATTCCATATCAAATCCTGTTATATTCTGCTAGTGTCTAGTATACAAATAATATTAATAGTCGAAATTATTACATTGGTTAAATTTGACGGCATAATAGGTTTACGAAAAAAATGGCAAGCATGTATTGGAGAATGGATTTCCATACAATGGCAGGTAAGGGATTACCTTCTATACAGTACATCTCTAGAGGAATGTACCGAGGATACACAAGTAATCCCCCATATCTGGCAAGACCGGTCTATCCCTATTTAGCACTCATACATGGCCTGGATAGAAATCGAATATGTCATTACCTCGGTCATTACCGACCTATCCAAGACGTCTTATAGCATATACCACATACCCAACATATAAAGGTTTATCTAGAAAGGTGATGATCATACCATAATGGGTGCAAACCACATATCCTTCGGGCATGCCTTGTATAAGCCATTATTGGGTAATGAGGCTTAAGGTAACGTTTACCTTTTATATAGCATATTCCACTTTGAATGCCAAACTGCAAATCCTATAATGACATAACTAATTTCTACAAAACATACAACTCCTGAGCTCGCACATCTTAGGAAAGGATGTTAAGCTAAGAGAAGTTGCCTTCTCTGCCACCAAATAAATGATATGTTCATAAAGATCAGTCAATGTAATTAGAAATGTAATATCATGACATTCGTATATACAAGTTATCCAGGAATAAGACAAACCGAAGCTACTCTCCTATCCACATCCTGTTGGGAATTACCCCTAGGACCAATAGCAATAAGTCCTTGCATATCGAAGATTTTGATAACAAAGCAATACTGCTACCATATATATATATAATATGCGTCGTGTGTCTAGTGGCAAGTAGACCCGCGTCATGAAGATCTTCGTCTTCAAAATCATCATCATAAACCTGCACTTTTGAACGCATATATTGGTCCAAAGTGGTACTTGGATAAATCCGACCTCAGTCTCTATGGACCAACAACGATAAAGAGGCCCTCAGCCTCATACGAAAACCATGTCTCATAGACTTGTCATGTTTCCTACTCTAGACTTGCTATCCTTTAGCTAAGAGGGAAGCTCGATAGGTTGGAGTACCATAGACACTCTTCACTACTCAAATCAAAAATTTTTATCCAACAATAATCAAGCCTACTCAGTCGGCTTCGTGCTAAGTGCACGACTAGTTAGTTCCCATATCAAGATAAGGAACCAAAAATGGCCTAATTTGATAGTGATTATTTAACTATTCAAGTAACAAACAATATCTAGCACATAAGCAGCCACTTGGCCCATTTAATTAATCTTTTATTATTTAAATCAATTTCCAAATATTTAATTCAAATTATCATTAAAAAGATGTATCCTTAAAACCATTTTTATCTTTGGATATTGGAAAATATTTCCATATACTTATATCAACGGTATAAGTGCATTTAATAATACTACCATTTTGGAGACATGCTAAATAGATATTTATAACCATACAACTCCAGAGTTCGCATGCCTACGGACGGCTGTTAAGTATAAGAAGCAATGCTTCCTTAACCACTAAACCTTTAGTGTGATCATAAGAACCAATTGGTGTATTTCACAATGGGAGGTCAAAACACCATTTATTGGGTCAAAACAAATGTTGCTTAAACATTGTTATGACAACCTAAAGCACTGTTATAGGGATTCGATTAATTTTTTATACATACACACACACACACATACAGACATATACATGCATACACACACACACACACACACACACACACACATATCCTGTATAATATATAAAACGTTTCCTTTTGAAAATCATTTACTATAATAGTAGTGTTATAGTCCATGCCTTCCATACTTCCCCAAAAGGTCTATTACAACAATAAATGTTGAAATATATGTTTTCGATACTTCTCACATTTTAAATCATTTTTTCATACTATTAAATTCCATTTGGAATTATTATTTTCCAAAACATTACTTTAAAAAGATACATTACTTTTATAACCATTAAATCCATCAAATATTACTTTCAAACATTCCTTTAAAAGATTATTTAACTTTTAAAAACTTGAATGTTTTTCCTTTATAAAAATCCATATTTAAATCTCAACATAAATCGTTTCCATATTTATAAAACTATGTTTATAGATCTTCTTTCTATTTTATAAATCATTCTTTTACAAAAAATCATTTTACTATCAAAATCCACTTATAAATCAATTTCTTTATAAATCAAATTTATTTGTAAAATCCATTTATAAATCCATTTAACAAATACCTTTCAAATCCATTTACAAATTATTTATAAATTCCGATTATAAATCTATTTCTTTATTTATAAAATATCACTTTTATAAATCCTTTATATAAATTTATTCAAAAATCTCCATTTAAATATTTCTCCAAAATTATACTTTTATAACATCAAAAATCAAACTTTTTATTTGTTTAAAAATAAATTCATTACATTTAATAAATTAAAAATTATTAAAACATATGGCATTCAAATTCACTTTAAAAGTCATTTCCAATTCAAAATCATTATTTTAGTATTTCAACATACCAAAAATAAGGCCCAGTGCTACTGTAGCACTAAATAAGCAAAAACATATCCATGTCAGCAAATACGGCATCCAACACATCATATATCAAAATATATGAAGTGTGAGGAATCTTGTTGGATCCCTCCAACCTATCCCCTTGCATTACATACGATGTTTAATCAAATAATATAAATCAGCCGCTTTGAAGCGGGATCATATACAAAAGGTCATCCGCTCATACACGAGAACGCATATTGTCTCATTCGCTCCAATAGGCGAGAATATATCCAAACCAACTAATAAATATAGTTAATCATCCAAACAAGCAACAAACAACATAAATAAAATTATCTACACTTGTATAAAAGAATAGGTGAGCTAGAGAGGTGATTTAGCTCACAGAAATTTCAGAATTCACCTAAGTGTTCTGTTTTGAATTAAAAGTGAATAGTCATTCAATTTAATCCAAAATTTCCACTAGCTCCAAATCCTTCCTATTCAATCCCATAGCATTATTCTCTGATACGAACGCAACACAACTTGTCGCGCTCAAAACCGGCCTCGTCGAGAAATCTATGAATTAACGAACGTATGAGGTAATTAAATTAAAATTAACTTTATTTAATTTTAAATTTTAAATGAAAGTTTCTTCCCGCTCTCCCTCTTCTCGTGCTCATTTCCAAGCAATGAGATTCCTTTTTTCTATTTGATCGTAGCTCGTGAACCACCACTTGCCGCTGCTGCCTTCCTACTCGCATTGTCGCCGCTCGTGCACCGCTCCACCTGTCGCCGCCACTACTAAATTTAACACAACTACCAACGAACGCGGCCTCCTAGCAACCACGATGAGCCTCGATCCATCGATCAAATTATATGGATGAACTCATGGAGTAAAGCTCTCCAATTTTCGTGCCGATGGGTCGTTGGATGTTAAGGTTCTAATAGCAGCTGAGTTAGTTTTAGGATTTTAGTTTTACAAATGAAAAAATTTAATGCCCTTTTATAGAAAATTTTGATGGCACTATTCACACTTTAACATTCTGGACTTCAAACGAAACATGCCATCTGACGTTCTATATGTTATACCCCTATTCCGAACATAATGGAATATATATCAGAAGCCAATTCCATCATATATAGAAGTTAACTTTTTAAATCAACTTATATTAATTTAAATTCTTTTAAATAAATTCTATGCGTTTATAACTCGCATGACCAAACTATACGTCCGATCGCCATAAAAATTCGACAGTTTATAATAATTCACTATTAAGGATCCAATGAAACCGATTTCGTAAAATCCAAGATAGTACCTCAAAAGGCTATTTTATACTTTAATTAAAACGAGTTTTTCCAAAATCAGTTTGAATCACATTAACTCAAATTAAAAAGTTTACTATCTCCATTCTTATTTAAACAGAATTTAAATCAGTTTTAGAAAACATTTTCATCCTTATCCAAGTAGGGTACGATCATCCTTATCCAGATTCGACATTATCTCTCATTTGTATGCTTCGGGGCCTGTTACCAAAGGGGTAATCATATTCGGTATCCTAGTGAGGTCCTTGGTGTTATTTTATCTAGAGATGCATCATGACAGATGGTAGCCTAGTAGCTCAGTCATTATATCGAATCTGTTCTCCAATACGTGCCTTTATATTTTTAGTTGTATACCTGTTATGCTAGAATTTAATTAATGCAACAGTTTCGGCTATGCTTAATAAGTATTTGTATCTTAAACATCATTATAATATAAATGGATTCTCTATAGAAATTATTTTGATTATCGTAATGAAAAAAGCCGTTTGTCGTTATGTGTGACGTGGTCTTACGAGGTATTTTCATTTCCAAAAGGGTTCTGAAATATTAAAATTTAATTGAGGTGTGCTTTCTTACGCTGGTTTATCAGACTGACTCGGATGCTATTTTATTATATTGCTCGGGTCAGACTGAGCGTATTTATAGATTTCTTTGGATGCTTTGGAGCTTTAGAAGACACGCTAGAGACCCAAAGACGTATCCATATATATGGTTATTTTTCCGTTGCATTTGTTATTGTATTTATCAGCAATTGTGAGGACATATTGGTATAACTGTCTGGGATGAAATATGTTAGTATACTTTGATTGATGTCGGTGTGTGTGTATATATATATTGCAATTTATTTTTGTGTAAAGATTTGTTGTATATTATAGATTATTCATCGTGCTGTGAGATTTCATGTTATTAGTTTCTTCTTCCCTTAACTATCTACCTTTCCATTCAATTTGAGTTAGTCATGAGTGGTTGATTGTCCGCTTAAACTGTATGGAAAACTAGGTTGTAACATAAAGTATCCTAATAGGAGCAATCCTATGTAGCTTAGCCTCCTTTTGCGCTGTGGTTTTTGTGATTTTCGATAAAAGGATATCAAAGCTCAACAGAGTAAGAAATCGTCATAAAATGTAAAGTAACCGATAGCTGAGAAACCATCTATCGAGGACATTAAACGATCGTATATGGAAATTAAGTCTTGTATACTTATCACCAATCGTTGAATTCAAACTTGTACTATTACTTAGTTAACAATAATACCGGACAAGTCATGGTAGTGTAACCTAAAAGTCATGTCTTCCAATTATTCTTAACTTTCGAAATAGTGGCAAATCTACTTCTTCGACATTTGCTGCTAAGCATACAAATAAATCTTTTCCATATAAGTGATATCGTTTTATGGAAATTAATTCGTTTCCATAAATGAATCAAATCTTTTCTTTTAAAAACCAAATTCGTGCTTGGCTTCACATTACAAATATTAGATTTAAAACACTTTGTTAAAAAGTTTACTAATTTCAAAACATCATTATAAAGGATTTTGTAACTCAAAATGTTCTTATTGCATGGATTAATCAACTTTAAACTTTGATAATTAAGTTGATTAATTAACTTCAATAACCTTTAGTTAAAAAGGGTAAATAACCTTTAAGACATCATTAATTCAATTAATTAGTAATATTTAAATATAATTAATTGAATTAATTAGTTAATAATTAAACATCATTATTTAAAATGATTAACAACTTTAAAGTATCAATAAAGGAAAGATTGCTTAAAGTTAAAGCAAATAGATTTACTTTAAAAATCATTAATTAAAAAATTAACTAATTTAAGAACATCGTTAGAAAATTGATTGATTAACTTTAATACATCATTATAAAAAGATTGATTAGCCTTAAACATCATTAAATAAAATGATTAATCAATTTCAAAACATCATCAACCAAGTAATTAGTTAATTTTAAAACACATCGTTAATAAGTTAATTAGTTAACCCTAATCCTTATTGATTAAATAATTAATTAAATTATTTAATATTTATTAAAATAATTTATTAAATCTGAAATTATTATTATTTCAAAAACTTACTTAACTTGTAAAACTAATCCAAGCACGAAAATGAAACCAAACTATTTCGATAGGAAGTGATTTTCCGAAAGTGCCGATATAGCGACTATCGCTAACAGACAGTTCGACAAACAAGTTCGTGGCATTATTATTACAACCAAACATCACATAGCAAGGGTATAAACATATATACTTTGACAATTTACAATGGTACAACATATAAAGAACATTTACTTACTAATTAGTTAACTTTAACTACAATCAATCATGTCGCTAACTATTTGCTTACTAACTTTCCAAAATGTCATCTTTTTGCAACATGAACCAAACCTATTATCTAATACATCACCAATACATACAAAAAGCATTAAATAGTTACAAATTTGAACATGAATATAGTTTACAAACTATGGTTTTGAGGGTGGAGTTTTACTCGCAAAAATGCTTGCTAACTTAACCGGAATTGCACTACCTTCAACGACACCTCTCCTCACTTGAAATTGGACTTTTTGGCCCGTAAATTGGCTATTATGGGTTCGGTCGACTTGATTTTGGGGTTTATGTGCTTTTTTTTGGGAGAATGTTGGTATTAGAAGTGAACTGGAGTAGTTTAAGTTAGTTCTTAAAGTGTTTTGAACTAGTTTTCCATTTAGGAAATTAACTAGGAAGGCATGGAAGCTCTCTCAAGCTCTTAGGAATTTTAGAGCTAAAGAAGAATAATGTAAAGTGAAATTTATGAAAAGGGTGTTGGTATATATAGCTTAGGAAATCATTAAAATTACAAAACTAGTCTTATATTAAAGTAATACAAGCATACATACACACCGTCTCCTACCTACACCTAACACACTTCCTTCCTTCCTCTTTCATGCTTTGAACCATGCAAATGCTTCAATATGTGTGTACTTAGGGCATGTAGATTATTTTTATACATATAAGTTTGTTTATAAATACATACATATATATATATATATATACACACACATATGCTTTTTATAACATAATATGTCACATCCACTTTTATGCATAAGTGTAAATGTGCTAATAACTAACTAGGAGTGTTCATTATTACTAATCCTATCACATATATGTTTTTGCATTGTTGCACAAGGGTGCACAATGTTTCTGTTAAAATTTCGGTGTCAAAAAGTCAAAATTTTGGAAAACGATTTTTGGTCACATTTTCTGTTTTTTATTTAAACTAATTATTCTAGAAAAATATTTTGAAAATGAATTTGACATCATTAATTAACATTTGAAAGATTTTTATTTGGTTATTAAAATCCACTGTTTAACTATTTAAAAATGATTTAAATATTCAAATATAAAGTGATTAATTTAAGGGTCATTACACTCTTCCTCTTTAAAAGAATTTCATGCTCGAAATTATTATGGAGTGGAAGAAGTAATAACCAACCTAAGAAAAATCAATTTACTTTCTTGGTTTTTAGTAAATCTTATTAGTTATATTTTCCTAGGTTATTGCTATCTGAATTTTTGACCAAACAAATTGTGTTACAAGTCAGATCATGAACGTCTAGTCAGAACAACTCAAGAATCAACCAAAAGGACTAGCGGTCCATAAGGGTCGCTTGTGGATCCTCCAATCCTCTTGTGCCATGATCTAATAAGTATTCTATGAATATTTACTAAGTTTAGGGGCATTCCAAGCTAGTTAGATCAAGCAACGAGCATTCATCTGACTCCATCAGCATTCCAATCAATCGATACATGAATCATCTTCAAAGAAGAGCATCTAGTCATGAAAATACATGAAGAGCATTTACACAAAGCAAGAAACATGATCCAAAGGAATGAGCCAAAAATACACTAACCCCATGGATTGCCAACGATCCATGCCCCATGGATTGCTAGTGATCCATCATATTGGGTTAGCTTGTTTTGGAATTTCTGGAGCATCTTCGTAACTTTGAATGTAAGTCTTTTACAAAGCGGCTTTAGCCCAAGTGCTCTCCAACCCTTATAAATAGAATTCTACCAACAACATAAAGAGGACTTTCTAGACTGGCTGTTGAAACTCTACGGAAACTATTTTCACTCTTCTCCTCCCACACAACAGTTATCTAAAGGGTTTGTTTGCACCCAAATTGGTCACTAACACCTAAGAACAATTTTTCGTGAAGAAAGTAAGTGAAGAAAATAAAATAAAATGAGAAACAGATCAATATAACAACAAATAAAAAGCAATAACAAGAAACACAGAGATTTATAGTGGTTCGGCATTGCATACCTATGTCCAATTTGAAGATTATATTTATTGATCACTTATTAATCAGGTTACAACAGCAAGGAGTAAAGAAAACTTGATTACAATAAAGACTAAAGTAACAAGCGGCGTGAAGATCCTTAGAATGTTCCATTAAGCCGGTATTTATAGGTGAAGACAGCCACCAATCTCTCTGAAACTTCGGCTACAAGACCTTCCAATCCATATTGGCCCACCAGAGGGGTTTCTAGGCCCAATTTCCAATGAAGAGGGATCGGTACCGATCCATTCATTGGTTTATTTTTGGGCAGGGATCGCTACAGTAGCTTTTGCATGCTTAAATATGTTGGCACTCCAATTCCCATGTCATTTGGACCAAAGGAGATCAAGTTATTACACGATCTTTGATTCAGCATTGCTTGTGTGCTATCTCTGCTAATCCCTCTCATAGGGTGTATACCGATCCATTCATCTTTGTCCATTTGATGTGCGATCCCTAGGCTATGTTCCCTCAGGTCGATATGCCTTGCTCTACCAATTCCATATGCATTGGACTTACAAATCTTGAGATATTGATTGTTGAATGTATAAAGGCGCTTGAAACTGATTGGGTGTTGATCCTTCTTTAGTGAAGTGTGATTACCCATACTTCCAATAAAGAATGTTGATAACTCCTCTTCTATAAAACATGCCAATCCATGTCATGTAAATCCTTCCTTTACTCAACCATGTCGGTCCATGATATGTCGATCCCTCCTTTACTTAACTATGCCGATCCTCTATTATGAGATGAAATATGTCGAACCCTCTCAACGAACCAAAGCCATGTCGATCCCACCCATTCCCTAAGCTATATCCTATACTTTAAGCATTTTACATTGTTTATCTACAAATTCCATTCAAATTTGACTTTATATAACAATCTGTACTTGACTTTCGGGTCCCACAATCATTGTTCCAGAGTCATTGACCTTGAAAGCAGTCGGATCTAATTCGCGCGATTAGTCCAACATAGTCGGGCTAGAATATCAGATAACAGGGTTTACTATGATTCTTCAGTGAACTCTGATATCTGTGACTTGATGTAACTTACAAAATTTAATCAAATTGTAAATATATTCAACTTGTAATTACAGCCATTCAATAACAACAGTTATAAAGTTGACGTAGGCTTCATTAACAACCGAACCAATATAGAAATCTCGTCATTTTACTTTATCTGCAAGTTATTATTTCTTGTCTCTATTCTATTTTCCTTGATAAACAAGGCTGGTGCTTTCATACTAAGTCCAGGGTGTTGATCCATTTTTTGAGTTGATATTTTGGTTCTTTCACTAAGAACTGAACTCAGGCTTAAATCTAGCTATCTACGTTGGATCAAATAGGTTTGAAGTTAGATCATCAATCTTTGTCTAGAAGATTTGTTGTTGAGAAAAATGGCACCAGGGAGAAATAGAACAACTTCCAGAAAATCCATATGAGCTACAATTGCTCGAGAAAAAACAAACCCCCAGCAAATTGAAGTCAACAATCCCAACAATCCATGGTTAGGAGCACACTTCGCTGATCAGGTTCTAGAATCCTCCATTCAGCGTGAAGTTGTTAGTAGAGATAAATTGAAAAAAATGGTTGATGAAATTAATCAGAAAATGGAAAGCAACCAAAGGGCTCTCTTGGACAAACTGAATGCCCTATTAACCTTGCAGTCTCATGCTGCTCCAAGAACCATGACAGAGCCCAGAGCTGTTGTAGAATGAAAAAAATTCTATTTCTAGCCTAAACAAGAGAAATGGGAAGTAGCCGTAGAAAGGAGCGATAGGTGGAACCATGGGAATCAATATGGAAGGAAACACCAGCCCTCCAGCAACTGCGAGACAACCAACTACGAACTTAAATCTAAGGGCAAAAATCCTACCAGAGGATATAGTCATGGATCTCTCTGACTCAAAAGATGGTGAGCGACTTGACAATGGTAAGTTAGAAGGAAATACCAATGCATTCAATAACACCAAAGAGATCCAAACTACCCTTATTAGACCAACCACAAGCCAACAGAACCATGTGGGAGTGGCTCTCCTAAAGATATGAGAGCCTAGGCTTCAGCCCACTTAGCAAGATCGTTTGCAAAGGTAAACACTCGGTTTAGTTACTGATAGCCGACCCACGGATTATCGGATGTCAGAGACGTGTATCGTGGACATGGTCAAGCGACTGATGGATGAAAGTAAGGATAGAAAGGATGATGAATGGGGATTTGCTCCAAGTTGAACTCCTTTAACTAATGAGATTTTGAATAAGCGGTACCCCATAAAGTTTGTTATGCCAACTATTCCATCTTATGATGGAACAAGACCCAAAACCCTACTTATATAAGTACAATTGGTACATGTACGGAGCGAGTGCTTTAGATGTCATTCGATGTAGATGCTTTCCAATTTTTCTGGAGGAAATTGCTTCCACATGGTTCACTAGGCTTCCACCAAAATCCATATCCACCTTCAATCAACTAGCAACAAGATTCCTTGATCAATTTAGACTTTACGTGGCACAGTGAAAAGATATGATGTCCTTGTTCGGCCTATTCTAGGAATGAAACGAATCTCTGAAATCTTTCATGAATTAGTTCAATACCACGGTAAGAAAAGAACGAGGATATGGTTTTCATGGCCTTAGTCCGGGCAATTCACCTCGAGACTGAATTTGGAAAATGGAGCAAAATGAAACAACCCACCACTAGGAAAGAATTCAACCAAAAGGCGAGCTAGTATTTGAGACTGGAAGAGGCACGGAAATCTGAAAGGAAGTCTGCTTACCTTCAACCGAGTAACATTAGGTACAATGGTACGGTGATGAACCAAGATATAAACACCTCTGGGACCATTGAAGGGAAAACAGGGAAAAATAGGAATCAGAAGAAAAAAAGAACTAGAGTACTAATAAGAGAAATGGAAGTAGCAAGCGACTCAAAGTTTGCCGCCCGAACAATACACCCCGCGCAACGATACTCCATAAAACATCTATCTCGCAACACATGGGATGGAAGAATATAAGAAGCTGTATAAAATGGAAGCAACCGAACAACAGAGGCTTTCCGAAAGGTGCAGCTGCTTCCATAAGACACATGGCTTAAACACTAACAAGTGTCGTCACCTGAAGAACTTGGTTGAGGAGTTGATTCAAGAAAACAAGCTCTAGCGGTATGTGAGGAAACTACTAAATCCTGACCAATCTGTAACACCCCAAGCTCCTACAAACTAAGGGAACCAAGCTAGAACCAGCAAAGAGGGACCCAAACAGACTAACTAAAGCTTGTCATTGGAACGGTATCTGTAGGGCCACATCCCGCATGAAAGAGTTGGGGAGAAATGGAGTGGTAGTTGCGCTCTTTAAAGCACGCTTCGAAAGATGCATGATTTGCGATCGAATATGGTACCCTTGCTAAGCAGTAGAGAACTCTGAACGATGACATAGTGTTCCGAAATTGAGACATTGAGGGAATAGAAGCTCCAACTATTGATCCCATGGTCACAACAGCATGAATCAGACCCGCCATGGTCCGATGAGTATTGGTAGACAGTGGCAGTTCTATGAATATCCTTTTTGAACGCACCTTTGATCAGATGAAGATTAGTATGAAAGATGTATCTGCCTGCCAAACAAAGATCTAGGGATTAATTGGTGAACCCAAACAACCCGTCAGAACGATTGACTTGCCCATAGAACTCAGAGAAATAGACTGAAGGGTCACCATCATCCAAACCTATATGATCGTAGACGAGATGTCCGCCTACAATGCCTTCTTAGAGCGACCCATCTTGGTAGACTTTGGAATTGCTTTAGCTCTATGGTGTTTAAAAATGAAATTTTCGATGGAAAAGGGAGTCTGGGTGATCAAGGCAGACCAATGTGCCGCTAGGGAATGTTATATCATGGAACTATGCGAATCTAAAAGAAAAGAAAGGGGAGGAATGTGGGGATAACTCTCCATATTCGTGAATCTGCTGAATAGAAACTACAGGGCCGCCCCTGGGTTAGGGACCATAGCCATTTCAATAAGAATTTGGACCTTAGAAAGAAGAGTTCAGAGGAGGAACAGGTAGCAGCATAGAATTGACGGTGTCTATCCTAGTTTATATGGATGTACCCACATAGGTCCTCAACATTGGATTTCATTTTGGAAGCAGGATGTGATTGAAACTCATCAAATTTCATGGCTCCAATCTAGATGTATTTTCTTGGACTCATTCCGATATGTGCGGGTGACGCCTAAGATAGCCTTCCACACATATAACATTGATTCCAAGCATACACCCATGAAGTAAAAAAGGCATAACCTAGGGTCCGAGCGGTCCAAAGCGCTAAGAGAAGAAGTGGACATGCTAATGGCGAATGGCTTTATCCATGATGCAACCTACCCTGAATGGGTATCTAACACTGTCTTTGTCAGGAAGTCCAATGGGAAATGGCGAACCTGTATCAACTACTCGGGTCTAAACAAAGCTTGCCCAAAGGTTGGCTTTCCTCTGCCAAGAATCGATCAGCTTAAGGACGAGACGGCTGGATATGAACTGCTACCATTTATGGATGTATACTCAGGGTACAATCAGATCATGATGCATGAACTGGATTAAGAAAATACCAATTTATTACTGATATGGGACTGTACTGCTACAAAGTAATGCCGATTGGTTTAAAGAATGCTGGGGCAACTTAGTAGCGACTGGTAAACCCCATGTTTAAACATCAGATTGGGAAGACAATGGATGTTTATGTAGTCGATATGTTGGTTAAATCATGCATAGCTGCAAATCACTTGGACAACCTCGCCGAAATGTTCGAAATACTCCGCAAACATGGAATGACATAGTAACACCCCGAATTTTAGTGACATTATTCAAGAGATTTTATTAGAATAAATTAAATAGAATAATGTAGATAAGAAGATTGAGTTTGATTAATAAACTAGGTGGTCATGCTTATTAACATTAATGAACTAATATAAATGATTAGGAAATTAAACATGAGGGCATTAGGGTAAATAGCCACCCACATTATGTGACGACCGCCCATGACTCCTGCACTAAACAAGGAAATAGTGCACTGAATAGTGTGCCAGGCCGCCATAGATGATCATCAGGGTAAGGTAAAACAATAAACTCTATCGTATTACTCACAGCGCATGGATAAAATACAATAGAAAGTATACATAGTGATGCTCTATAGAACAGAATTCTCATCATATAAGCTCATAACAATTCGATACAAACATCTGAATAGTCAATACATCAAGCCTCACTACATAACACTCAGAGAATCATACAAACAGCGGAACATCCAGTACATATAGTAAGAAAACAATATGCGAAAGCCTCCAGCTCGTCTTCGTCATCAACAGCGTTAGTCACTAAGAACAGCACCTGTCACCTGCTACCTAGTCTGCCCATCCCAAAACGGATGAACAGCCCAAGGTAATAAGAGTTAAACATAAAACCTTGAGTCAGACAAAAGTCTTAGTGAGCAGTAAATCAACTATCAAACACACCAAAAGAGCATAAAGGGTAAAAAGGAATAGGAACTCGACCATCCCACTCCACCTCTTTCTACAGTGATAGCCCCCAGACACACAAAGCAGAAGCAAACATAGCAAAACAGACAGTTAAAGTAAAGCAATTATCACTCGAGTCAAGGTCGATGTTTTCCAAGTACAAACCCCCAAGGCCTAAACCAAGATCAGATGAGCACCCAGAAAGCATCGCTCTTGAGACCGAATGATGGTTCAACCAACATCCAAACATCCATGACTCTGGCTATCACTGTTATCATTGCCTCGATTTCACCGTTAATTGAATGACCGGCCCATTATTTCATCCGTCCGCCAATGGCTAATGGTAACCCCGGTTCTAGACATAACTCCGCACGTCGTTGTGACTCGTGCCTAGGACTATCGAATCTGCCCAGAGTACTAACACGTCATCGTGACCCGTGCCTGGGACGTCGTCGTGACCCGTCCCAACTTACTCTTGCTTTGAGCATGCTAGAACCTTCAACAACGATGAAATCTCAGCCTTCTAGTCATCCTCCTCGACGACTATTCACATACTAGCTCAAGCGCCTCTCGAGCCAACCATTATCAACAAACTCGAACCATATCATCGAGTTATCAACATGCTTGGAATGATCCCGTTTGGATTAAACCAAGGCTATCTCATATCATGCTTTGCTTCATCGTATCATCGCAAAGTCCCATCTCAACATCATGATCAAATCTATCCATATGAGCTTTATCATCCGCTTCATATGCCACGAGCAGCTTTCCTTATTCAAGAGCCTTTCCACTTAGCTTTTGAATCATCTTCGACCAACTTGTCCAAATTCAATCACTAATCAACTAATCAATCAAATCAATCATTAATCCAAGTAATCAAGCATTCAAACAAGATCTAAATAAACAGTTATAACAATAATGGCAATTTCGTAAATAAAGAGTCCAAATCTAACAAGCATGAATTCTAAGTAATATCTTGATGAATGAACTAGCATAGGTTAACATGTAGTAAAGCATATATCAAAACTTCATGAACAATAGATCTACATGCAGACTTGAGGAAAATGCATGAAATCACTATCTTTAACACACAAACAAGCCACCGATCCAATATACTCCTTTGGGTCCGTGTGAGAGATAACCACCACTCACCGAATCACCTAAACACCTCAAAAAAAACAAACTCCAGATTAGGACAGCAAAGGATCTAGCTTGTTCCGACAAGGTTTCCCTTCAAATGATGAAATCTCTCTTCGATGGATGGAGATTTCCAACTTTGGCTCTTGGATCTTCGATTTGATCTTCAATCTTGGATGGAAGGAAGCACTAGATTAGAGTGGAGAAAAGAAGTGAAGAAGTGTTGTAGTCGAGCTCTCAAAATGGCAGCACTTCGTCGCTTCAAAATCCCGATCCCAAAAATGAAGATAGGCACTTTTATTTATAGGCTGGAAATCCCTTAACTCGTTCGCTCCTAAGTCGGTCACGACTCATCAAAACCCTACAACTCACGACCCAAAACACCACATGGCCTACCGACTCAACTACATAGCCGACCCAACTAGTATGCGGCTTAGCGACTTAAGTCTCCCTACGACCTAACAATATACACAACTTACCGACCTAACCAAACACAGGGCCACCCGACTTAACCACCACGCGACCGAACACATAGCCGACTTAACACTTATGCGACCTAACTAGGTTCGTCCTAACTAGACGCGGAATAGCCGACCTAACTCCATGCCGACCTAACTAGACATAGCGACTTATCACAGGTCGCTTACGACCTAACTCCCTAAGGTCGCTTCACCGACCTATCTCCTATACCACTATCCCATTAAGTCGTCCAACCCTATAGGTCGGTCCAACTCGTTAACTCCTAAGTCGTCCACTATACTTAGGTCGGTCGAATCCCTAGGTCGGTTACTACCTTAAGCCGGCTAACTACTAGGTCGCTCCAAATTCTTAACTCGCCCACTGCCTAAGTCGCCCTACCTCCTTAACTCGGTCCACCCCTTAGGTCGCTAGCTTCTCTAATTTGCTCACACGACCTAATTCTGGATGACTCAAACAGTACTAACGACCTAATGGCAACTATCATACGATTTGTCGACACGTAAAATACGGGTCGTTACATTCTCTCCCCCTTAGGAATTTCGCCCCCGAAATTCCAAACAAATAAGAACAACCAGAACTATTCTGCATGCCTACCATCCATAGCACTCAACAAACCATGCATCCAATTACTAGCCTAGCATGCAGAATTCTAAGACTAGAACAAGTTACAAATTCATGAGATGTTACGACACCTTAGGGCCTTACCTCGAAGAGTTCAGGATAAGCTGCCTTCATCCTCTCTTCCTCCTCCCATGTACAGTCGTTAACATCATCACTCCATTGTATCTTGAGCAACCTGACTACCTTCCTCCTAAGCTGTTTCGTCTCAGTTCCCACAACACGAAGTGGCTTACGAGGTCTTCTAATAACTGGATCAATCTCAAAGTCTTCACAGCTATCAGCAGAAACCATTGTATTCGAGTCGTGCACATACTTCCGTAGATACGATATATGAAAAACATTGTGCACACTTGACATCTTTTCCGGTAACTCCAATTTGTAGGCGAGCTTTCCAATTCGCTCGATGATCGGGAATGGTCCAACAAATCTCGGAGTCAACTTTCCTTTCTTCCCGAATCGAATAACATTCTTTAGTGGAGAAACCTTCACGAAAACCATATTGCCTACGTCGAATTCCAAATCCTTACGACGCTTATCGGCATAACTTTTTTGACGATCTTGGGCTGCCTTCATTCGTCGCCGAATGATCTCTATGCAATCCGAAATCTGTCGAATCATTTCGGGCCCAAGTATCAACTTTTCTCCAGTTTCCAACCAATATGTTGGAGAGTTACACGGTCTTCCATACAATGCCTCATATGGTGCCATACCGATACTTGACTGGTAACTGTTATTATATTAAAATTCCACCAAATGAAGACAATCTTCCCATGATCCTCCGAAGTCCAAAACACATGCTCTGAGAAGATCTTCCAAAACTCGGTTGACTCTCTCTGTCTGACCATCTGTTTGAGGGTGATAAGTTGTACTCAAACACAGCTCGGTTCCCAAAACTTCCTGGAAGCTCTTCCAAAATCCACTAGTGAACAATGGGTCTCGATCGCTCACTATACTCTTCGGAATACCATGGAATCGAACTATCTACTTAACATACAACTCAGCCAATTTCGATGTAGTCCTAGTTGATCGAACAGGAATGAATCTTGCACTCTTAGTCAATCGATCTACGATGACCCAAATCCCTTCATTCCCTGCTCTGGTTCTAGGTAACCCATCGATAAAATCCATCGATATTTGCTCCCACTTCCATGTAGGAACTTCTAACGGCTGAAGCAATCCACCTGGCTTCTTCTGCTCGGCTTTTACCAACTGGCAGTTCATGCATTTGGTAATAAAATTTCCAACATCCTTCTTCATACCTTCCCAATAATAGGTTCTCTTCATATCCCGGTACATCTTATTTCCACCTGGATGAATTGTCAACTTCGAGTGATGACTTTCATTCAAAACTTCATCCCTCAATTCATCTATATCGGGAACAACTAGTCGCCCTTGCTTCCGAAGCCAACCCTCTCGATCGACTTCGAATCCTTTATCCTTTTCTGGATCGGATCCAGATTTCAAATCTCGGATAATCTTGACAAGCTTATCGTCTCGCTTTTGGCTCTCGCCAATTCTTTCCACTAGAGTAGGTCTTATCGATAAGTTTGCCAACATCTCAGGTTCCAATTCACATCTAGGCCTGAAGTCAAATCCAGCTAAATACTCGAGACTCTTCCATTCCGAAAACATGGCTCCCAATCCTGCATGTCTTCGACTTAACGCATCTGCCACTGCGTTACCTTTTCCCAGAGTATAGGATATACCAAAATCATATGATGCTAAAAACTCTAACCATCGTTGCTGTCGAAGATTCAAATCCTTTTGGGAGAACAGATACTTCAATGACTTATGATCTGTAAACAACTCAAATCGAACTCCCAATAGATAATGTCTCCACATCTTCAGAGCAAATACAATCGCCGCTAACTCCAAATCATGAGTCGGATAATTCCTTTCATGCGGCTTCAGTTGTCGACTTGCATACGCAACAACTTTATCCTTTTGCATCAGCACTGCTCCAAGTCCAGTACCACATGCATCGGTGTAAACCACCATCTCATCATTCCCACTTGGAATAGTCAAAACAGGAGCACTTGTCAGTCGCTCTTTCAGGATTCTGAAAGCTTGCTCACACTTAGCTTCCCATTTGAATACTTGATTCTTTTTCGTCAATCCTGTTAACGGTGCAGCTATCTTGAAAAAGTCTTTGACTAACCGACGATAGTACCCTGCTAATCCAAGAAAACTTCTCACATCAGATGCATTCTTAGGTCTAACCCAATCCTGGATCGCGGCCACCTTGGCGGGATCAACCGTTATTCCACTTCCAGAGATAACATGGCCTAAGAACCTCACTTCACTCTTCCAGAAGTGACACTTCGAAAACTTAGCCCTCAGCTGTTGTTTCCGCAAGATCTCTAAAACAACACGCAAGTGCATCTTGTGCTCTTCTTCAGTTCTGGAATAAATCAGAATATTATCCACGAACACAAGTACAAACTTGTTCAACTGATCCCTGAACACTCTATTCATAAGATCCACAAAATATGCTGGTGCATTGGTCAATCCAAACGGCATTACCAGCCACTCATAGAAACCAGATGGTGTCCTAAAAGCAGTCTTCAGAACACTATCCTTAGCCACTCTTAACTGGTGAAATCCCGTTGCCAAATCCATCTGAGAAAACACCTTAGCTTCGTGAAGCTGATCAAACAAGTCATCTATTCTTGGCAATGGATACTTGTTCTTCTTAGTCACTTTATTCAGCTCACGATAATCCACACACAACCTCAACGATCCATCCGCTTTGGTTGCAAACACAACTGGTGCACCCCATTCGGACACACTACGCCGAATGAATCCTTTCCACAAAAGATCATCAACTTGCATGTAACAACCCTGTATTTTGTAATTATTTTATTGTATATTTTAATTTTTTTTTATGTAAGATTGTGATTGAAAAACTTATTTCACTTATTTTAAATGATTAAATTTATTATTTAAATATAATCTTGATTTTTATGAGTTATAATTCCAAACTTGTGTAAGTTGAATATTTGCCTGAAATGCTGATTTTGGTCAAAATAGTCAAACTGTGACTTTCAACTTAAAATTTTAAAAGTTTAAAATTTTAATTTTTTTTCATTTATTTAAAGACTTTGGCTTTTGTTTTCTTAAAAATCTAATTTTGGAAATTTTCTTGAAATGATTTCTGATCATTTGTCCAAATAAAAATAAACAATGTCTGAAAATTTGATTTGGATAAAAAGTGTAAGTTTAATAGAAATTCTAAGTTTTATAATTCTAAAGGCAAAATTTTCATCTTGAACTGTATACAATTGTGTAACATTTGTTTCACTTTTGTTTTGGTCAGATTTGTTGTATACATTTAAAAAAAAAGTTAGTAATAATTAGTGTGAAACGGGAAATAAACTTTACATTACTTTTACATATGTTTACATCTGTTTCTTAACTTTATATTTAACAATCAATTGGATGAAGCTAAATCAAATGTTATTAATTATGGTATAATAGCTATTAAATTTTGGTTTAAAGTGATGGTTTATTTTCCTAATAGAAACGTTAGTATTTTAAATTTATTTAATAAGAGAAACAAAATAATTTGTACGTTACTTTGGGCATATATTTAATTGTTGCTCTTGCCTTTTCGTTATCTATTTGATTTTTTCTTACGTTAACAATGCAAAGTTTTCAGCCGTATATTCTCTTTTGAGAATCCAAAATCTTTCTCAAATCTTACCTTAAATCATTTCCGTGTGTGAATTATTTCTTTCCCTCTTGCCTCCCATACGTTTTCACCTATTGGATAGAATTAAATTGCCTCTACCGTTCAAGCATTTTACTCTTGCCTGTCCTCTACATAAATTAGTGAGCAAATGTTAATATATATTTCACGTTCAAAAATTCCATACCACAAATTATTCATTTTGCTTCCATCAAAATTTGCGTGAGCATCTCCTGAAGGTATGAACCGGCGCATGCTTTTCCTTTCATTTTTTTTCTCTTTTTTTCTTTCTTTCTTCTTTTCACTCTTGTTTTACTTCATTTGTTCTCCTTTCATTGTTTTGCTTTATCCTATTGCCTGCCACCGTGCTTGGCCATTCACCATATTTTTCCGACCCTACCCATGCCAGACCACCGAGCCTTGTTTGAGAAAAAAAGGAATGAAAAAAAATTCCATTTTTGTCACCTTTGTATTTTGTTTTTGAAGTAATATTGCCACCGAGCCTTGTTTTGAAAAAAAAAGGGAAATGAAAAAAAAAGTTGCTTTTGTCACTTTGTATTTTTGAAGTTATAATCTATTTTTCCATTGGCCCTTGTTCTGGAAAAAAGAAATGAGCAAAAAAAAAAATTGTTTTGTCACCTCTGTAATTTGGCATTCTAGTCTATATTCCCTCTGCCCTTTTGTTTGAAAAAAAAAAGAAATGAACAAAATTTGTTTTGTCACCTTTGTTTTGAAGTTATAGTCTATTTTAAAAGTGGTCTTGTATTTTTGAAGTCATAGTTTATTTTGTTTTTATAAATTTAAATTGAAAAGGAAATTTGAAACGCCTTAAACTTTCTATCTTTCTATGGGCCTTTATAGTCCACCCTTTTACTTTTAACCTAACCTTTCACCAATTAACCCTAACACCTCCTCATATCATCTCCTACCACTTCACATTTTTGTGCTTGCCATGCCTTTGTGATGCCAAACCAGATCCTTTTCCACCTGAAAACATGTGTGGCCTAGCCCTAAGCATGTATGGCCGAGCATACATGGAGTTGTGGTCAAGCAAAAGTGGTTGAAAAGCTTGGTAATGTCATTTGTTGCTTCTACTTTTCTATTGTTCAACAAATCTTTGTATTGTATGCATATGTTTATATGGTCTTGTTTATTTGTTGTATACAAGATCATTATCAAGGCTTTCCATTCATTCAATTCAAATCGTGTTTGTCGTGCTTTTGGAATCGCTCTTGTGTTTGTTGTTTTGGTCTCTAGCTTTGAAAATGGTGAGTCTTTCTCACTCTGACATATATACTTATGAAAAGTGGATTGATGACAAGTGTTTAGTAATGTAAAATGTTTATGCAAGTTAATGATGATCATATGATATGCTATGCCGTGTTATTACCATGTTAAAACTGTTAATTTTCACCTGACATCTGATACATGACTGTATATTGTGATATTGACATTGTTTATATTATTTCTGTATATGATCACACTGCAAGTTCCATGTTAGGATAAAAATCATTATGGGCTGAAATGATAGGCCTGAGTTATTTTATTTATTTATTTAAACTTGGGATTGCGGGTTTGAAATGATAGAACCCAGATTTTTACCTTTTAAACTGCGGATTGAAATGATACATATCCGTATCACTTGACCTAGGTTAGAAAACTATATACAGACCCGTGGTTATTCTATAAAGTGCTTTGAATATTTTAAGTATTTTAAAAATATAAAATTATGAAATTTGATTTAAATAGATTTTGAAAGGTTTTAAAATAAATAAATTATGATTTTTCTATGTGTTAAAAATGTAATTTATGAATGGATTAACTGGATTTTGAAATATAACTTATGTTTGAAATTTGGAATTTTGACAAAAAATGATATTTAAGTTACATGAATAAAATGGACTTTAATTTTATTTGGAAAATGGTAAATATGATAAATTGATTTATATTTGAATTTAAGTGATTTATTAAAGAATTATTGATTTTCTATAAATTTAAGTAGTTGAATAAATGGCTGTTGCAAATGAAATTTTAAATATAACTTGACTTGAAAATGTGAAATTTGAGTTTTAACTAAAGATGTTAAAATTAATTAAATAAACTGGAAGTTTAGTTAAATTTGTGAAATGGTAATATAGGTTTTAATTTATGAAAGAAACGTATAGGTTTTAATTTATGAAAGAAACATTTAGGTTTTAATTTATGAAAGAAACGTATATGTTTTAATTTATGAAAGAAACGTATAGGTTTTAATTAATGAAAGTAACGTATAGGTTTTAATTTATGAAAGAAACGTATAGGTTTTAATTTATGAAAGAAACGTATAGGTTTTAATTTATGAAAGAAAGGTATAGGTTTTAATTAATGAAAGTAACGTATAGGTTTTAATTTGTGAAAGAAACGTATAGGTTTTAATTTATGAAAGAAACGTATAGGTTTTAATTTATGAAAGAAACGTATAGGTTTTATTTAATGAAAGAACGTATGGTGTTCTAATTAATGATAGGAACATGTAAATTCCTAATTAATGAAAGAAAGGTATAAGTTTTAATTAATGAAAGAAACGTATAAGTTTTTAATTAATGAAAGAACGTGTAAAGTCCTAATTAATGAGAGAACATGAAAGTTTTAATTAATGCAAGAACATGTAAAGTTTTAATTAAGAAAGAAACATGTAAAGTTTTAAGTAGTGTGGTATTGATTTAATTAATAAATGTTCATTACTGTAATAGGAATATAAAATTTAAAACGTACATTTGACACGTAGATTTTAATCAATGTAATGGTGTATTTTAAATTGATTAAAATGATAAATATTACTTACTGTAATAATAAAATGTAAGTTGATAACGTACATTTGATAAGCAAGTTTTAATTTATGTGAATGGCATACTTCAAATGATTAAAATAATAAAGTTTCTTTATTGTAATAATAATGTAAGTTAATAAGGTGCTTTTAACTTAACATAAGAATTTCGGTTTAAATTGTATATTACAGTAAGAAAGTTTATTTAACTATAAGGCTATGATAAATTGACATGTTAAAATTTTAAGTTTATCAATACTTTGATTATATACAATGTAAAGTGGAAAGTAATACATTCCAAAAATGCTATGATTCCTTAAGGTAACATTTCCAAAATGCTATGATAATTTAAAGGAATATTTCAAGTTTAATAAATTTAAAGAAATAATCAATGATTTGAAAATTTGGGTTTTATTTGAATGATATAATATTGAATTATTTTTGAAATAGAAATGATACAATTGTGATATTGTTTTGAAATGAGTATGATATTTTGGTCTTGAAAGTATAAATTATTTGAAATAAATATCCATGGGTTATAATAACGATTGGTTGTTAAAGAGACCGGGATCGGATATTGTCTTATAGCCGGACAATACCGAAAACCACTTTAACAACTGTGTACGCGGTGGAGATTCCAGAATGAAGTAGGATGGTGGCGACGTTCTCGAGGTATGTTACGTGGACCCAACTCCCGTGAGTTGGCATATATGACTAAAACAGGAGCTATACCGGGCTACACAAAGGGTCGCACCCTTTCATCGAGCATGCTCCATCGGAAACTATTCTATTACTTTTGTGATTCGATTCGGTGGCGCCATTTTGATTCGGGGGTATTGTTCGAGGTGGGCGGAAGCTGCTGGCTTGCCGTCACCACCGGTCCGGGAGTGCAAACGGTGTATCCACCCTGGCATTGCCTCGCGTGCCGTGTCATATCCTTATATCGAGCCCACTACGATTTTGGTTTTAAAGATCCGATCGCGTTAAGGTTCACCATCCCCTTAACGCTATTTTCTATATGATTATACTTTACTGATTAGACATTACCGTATATAGCGTATATTACTACATAGTAAATAGTTTAACAGATCCTTAGAGGATGGGCGGTCCCAAGCATCCTTTAAGTTACTGATGCATTTTGTTACTGTTCACTTGAGTTGATTTACAGTTTATAAGTATTTATGTCCTGACTCGAGGGTTTTGTGTTTTGCTTTACGCTCGGGTCAGATTGAGTGAGTTAGCATTCCAGATTCACCTTCGGCGTTGGAGCTTTCCTTGAAGATCCAGCCACCTATTTTGTTTCAGTATCCAGTGGTTCAGTGATGTATCTGATTTGTACCTGATGTATCATGTTACTCTTCTGTTGTATCTTATTTAACTCTGATGTATCTCATATTTATATAGTAGCTTCATGAACTACTATCTCTTCTTCTTCCGCTGCATTTTTTATATACTCTAAGTCTATGATCTGTGATTTTTATTTACTGTATATCCTGAGATTTGCCAAATTTTTATTTACAACGCGGTATTTTGAGTAATTCAATTCCGGCATGAGTGTCTACCTATACACTTATAATGGATGCGAATGGTTGAAAATACCGGGTCGTTACAGTTGGTATCAGAGCTTTGGTAGCTCTAGGCAAAGCTCAGCATATAGAGTGAATGTATTTACAGAATCACTTTCATTTGAGTTTGAATCTCTTCCCTTTTGACTCGATTCCTTTGAATTTTGGAACGTTCCCTGCGGTTCCAAAGTCCATTCTTATTCCCCGCTATTCATCTTCATTTGATTCTGGAGTATTCCACAACTCCACTTCGAATGATCTTTATAGTGAATTGGCGGTCCCGCCAATCCCAAAAATTTTCTTGTAAGAGGGGTGAAACTCCATTACAACAGCATCGATTCACCAAAGATTTTATATCCTCGGTTTAGATGCTAGTATCTCCTATTATCCCAAACTCTAACTCTTGAGATCAAACGTAGATTTACCCCAGAAAATCCACTTCGATCTTATACTTTAAGTCACGGTTGACCCGATTAAGGTTGCTCGTGATTTATTTTAGCTTATCCACCTCCCTACTCTGTATTTAATCATCTTGTCTTTTGTTTCCAACATATTTTCAAACATTTTGAATTGTATTTGTCAATCTATATTTTTTTATATTGTGTTGTTGGAGTTGTTGATGTTGATTTGGGTTTCCGATCGATTCGTCTGATCAACGCTATCGATAGGATTTCTAAAACACTTTGACAGAACAAACTGACACGATATTATTTTAAATTTTGTTTTGGTTAATGAAATAAAATTTTGATATATATATTTATGGAACTTAATAAAATGATTCAAATTGATAATTTGAAATGATAATACTTGATTTATCATTTATTGTTCTATAAATGAATTTATAAATAATTGTTTATAAATTTATATGGGAACTTAAATGAATTTAGAAAAAGAAATTTGAGAATTTAATTTCCGATGGTTCCAAACCTTTTGTTTAAAAGTTTAAAGGGATACAATATTTAAAATATTTTCAAATAGAAATTTGTTTCCAAAGAATTTTAAGTTTGAAATTAGTACTCTTCTCTTTGTCGCTAGAAAATAACTTCGGTGATGACTGCAGCATCATCGACGTTCGTTTTCGAGTTTCGAAGTGAAGAGACTGTTCTGTAGTCTTGCTACAGCTTTGTTTTGGGAAATTAAATTGATTTGAATTTCTAAAATATGACTTAATTTATAATATATATAGATATATGATTAAAATTTGATTTGACATATTATATATATATTATTACTTATCTCTAAATGGTTTGAAGAAATCGGAAATTTAATTCTTAAATTTTATTTTTAACAATAATTTCAATTATAAAAAGAAAATCAAAATTTTTGGATAAATGATTAAACTTGAGATAATTGAATTGGAAAGTTTTATTTGTATGACACAATTTCATTCCAATATAACTTACCTTAATTTCAGAAGTTAAAAATGTAATTGGATAATATACAATATAAAAAAAAGATATATAAATAAAATTTGAGTGGTTATAATAAATGCTATACACTTAAATTTTAAGTTATAAAACGATTAACAGAGTTAAAGAATAATAAAGGGTAATTGAATAACTTACAATAAAACAATGTTAGAAGAACTAAGAATAAAATAAAGCAGTTATAATAGGTGTAAGTATATTTAACATCAGCGATGAATATATTGAGAGGAATAAATTTAAGTTTAATTAGGAATAAAGAAGAATTAAATTTATTAAGTACAATGTGAGTGTAATAAATGATTATTTTTCAAACCCATGGTTTTAAAAAATTGTTAATTTAAGATGATTGGATAATAAGATAATGAAATTTGAGATAGTTAAGATTTATTTAACTTGTGTAAAGATTTATTCTCTATTTAAGTTGAAATTTCCATGCTTTCAAATCTATTTCCTTATTTTGTTTTCCAAACTATTTTTGTTATCCTCCTCCTCCTTATCTTGCTACAGATTCGTATAGGAATCTTTCTATAATCTTTGATAGATCTTTGGTAATAATTTTGAATCCACCTTTTTCGTGCTTGTGTTCTTAATTTTGGAGAATCTTGGAAAGATCAGCTCCACCTTGTAAAAACTTACCTATAACAATAGCCATCATGTGTAACTTCAATCTTCTTGTCATCTTATCTTAATCCTATTTCACTCTATCTTTTTTGTGCCCTTCCATACCTCATTCCTTTTCGGGGACGAAAAGTTTTGAGTGGGGGAGAGTGTAACAACCCTGTATTTTGTAATTATTTTATTGTATATTTTAATTTTTTTTTATGTAAGATTGTGATTGAAAAACTTATTTCACTTATTTTAAATGATTAAATTTATTATTTAAATATAATCTTGATTTTTATGAGTTATAATTCCAAACTTGTGTAAGTTGAATATTTGCCTGAAATGCTGATTTTGGTCAAAATAGTCAAACTGTGACTTTCAACTTAAAATTTTAAAAGTTTAAAATTTTAATTTTTTTTTCATTTATTTAAAGACTTTGGCTTTTGTTTTCTTAAAAATCTAATTTTGGAAATTTTCTTGAAATGATTTCTGATCATTTGTCCAAATAAAAATAAACAATGTCTGAAAATTTGATTTGGATAAAAAGTGTAAGTTTAATAGAAATTCTAAGTTTTATAATTCTAAAGGCAAAATTTTCATCTTGAACTGTATACAATTGTGTAACATTTGTTTCACTTTTGTTTTGGTCAGATTTGTTGTATACATTTAAAAAAAAAGTTAGTAATAATTAGTGTGAAACGGGAAATAAACTTTACATTGCTTTTACATATGTTTACATCTGTTTCTTAACTTTATATTTAACAATCAATTGGATGAAGCTAAATCAAATGTTATTAATTATGGTATAATAGCTATTAAATTTTGGTTTAAAGTGATGGTTTATTTTCCTAATAGAAACGTTAGTATTTTAAATTTATTTAATAAGAGAAACAAAATAATTTGTACGTTATTTAATAAGAGAAACAAAATAATTTGTACGTTATTTAATAAGAGAAACAAAATAATTTGTACGTTACTTTGGGCATATATTTAATTGTTGCTCTTGCCTTTTCGTTATCTATTTGATTTTTTCTTACATTAACAATGCAAAGTTTTCAGCCGTATATTCTCTTTTGAGAATCCAAAATCTTGCTCAAATCTTGCCTTAAATCATTTCCGTGTGTGAATTATTTCTTTCCCTCTTGCCTCCCAAACGTTTTCACCTATTGGATAGAATTAAATTGCCTCTACCGTTCAAGCATTTTACTCTTGCCTGCCCTCTACATAAATTAGTGAGCAAATGTTAATATATATTTCACGTTCAAAAGTTCCATACCACAAATTATTCATTTTGCTTCCATCAAAATTTGCATGAGCATCTCCTGAAGGTATGAACCGGCGCATGCTTTTCCTTTCATTTCTTTTCCTCTTTTTTTCTTTCTTTCTTCTTTTCACTCTTGTTTTATTTCATTTGTTCTCCTTTCATTGTTTTGCTTTATCCTATTGCCTGCCACCGTGCTTGGCCATTCACCATATTTTTCCGACCCTACCCATGCGAGACCACCGAGCCTTGTTTGAGAAAAAAAGGAATGAAAAAAAATTCCATTTTTGTCACCTTTGTATTTTGTTTTTGAAGTAATATCGCCACCGAGCCTTGTTTTGAAAAAAAAGGGAAATGAAAAAAAAAGTTGCTTTTGTCACTTTGTATTTATGAAGTTATAATCTATTTTTCCACTGGCCCTTGTTCTGGAAAAAAGAAATGAGCAAAAAAAAATTGTTTTGTCACCTCTGTAATTTGCCATTCTAGTCTATATTCCCTCTGCCCTTTTGTTTGAAAAAAAAAAAAAGAAATGAACAAAATTTGTTTTGTCACCTTTTTTTTGAAGTTATAGTCTATTTTAAAAGTGGTCTTGTATTTTTGAAGTCATAGTTTATTTTGTTTTTATAAAATTAAATAGAAAAGGAAATTTGAAACGCCTTAAACTTTCTATCTTTCTATGGGCCTTTATAGTCCACCCTTTTACTTTTAACCTAACCTTTCACCAATTAACCCTAACACCTCCTCATATCATCTCCTACCACTTCACATTTTTGTGCTTGCCATGCCTTTGTGATGCCAAACCAGATCCTTTTCCACCTGAAAACATGTGTGGCCTAGCCCTAAGCATGTATGGCCGAGCATACATGGAGTTGTGGTCAAGCAAAAGTGGTTGAAAAGCTTGGTAATGTCATTTGTTGCTTCTACTTTTCTATTGTTCAACAAATCTTTATATTGTATGCATATGTTTATATGGTCTTGTTTATTTGTTGTATACAAGATCATTATCAAGGCTTTCCATTCATTCAATTCAAATCGTGTTTGTCGTGCTTTTGGAATCGCTCTTGTGTTTGTTGTTTTGGTCTCTAGCTTTGAAAATGGTGAGTCTTTCTCACTCTGACAT
This sequence comes from Allium cepa, assembly GCA_030765085.1. Classification (NCBI taxonomy): domain Eukaryota; kingdom Viridiplantae; phylum Streptophyta; class Magnoliopsida; order Asparagales; family Amaryllidaceae; genus Allium; species Allium cepa. The sequence goes on along the minus strand of CM060938.1, from coordinate 392,872,937 downwards.
ATATACTTATGAAAAGTGGATTGATGACAAGTGTTTAGTAATGTAAAATGTTTATGCAAGTTAATGATGATCATATGATATGCTATGCCGTGTTATTACCATGTTAAAACTGTTAATTTTCACCTGACATCTGATACATGACTGTATATTGTGATATTGACATTGTTTATATTATTTCTGTATATGATCACACTGCAAGTTCCATGTTAGGATAAAAATCATTATGGGCTGAAATGATAGGCCTGAGTTATTTTATTTATTTATTTAAACTTGGGATTGCGGGTTTGAAATGATAGAACCCAGATTTTTACCTTTTAAACTGCGGATTGAAATGATACATATCCGTATCACTTGACCTAGGTTAGAAAACTATATACAGACCCGTGCTTATTCTATAAAGTGCTTTGAATATTTTAAGTATTTTAAAAATATATAATTATGAAATTTGATTTAAATAGATTTTGAAAGGTTTTAAAATAAATAAATTATGATTTTTCTATGTATTAAAATGTAATTTATGAATGGATTAACTGTATTTTGAAATATAACTTATGTTTGAAATTTGGAATTTTGACAAAAAATGATATTTAAGTTACATGAATAAAATGGACTTTAATTTTATTTGGAAAATGGTAAATATGATAAATTGATTTATATTTGAATTTAAGTGATTTATTAAAGAATTATTGATTTTCTATAAATTTAAATGGTTGAATAAATGACTGTTGAAAATGAAATTTTAAATATAACTTGACTTGAAAATGTGAAATTTGAGTTTTAACTAAAGATGTTAAAATTAATTAAATAAACTGGAAGTTTAGTTAAATTTGTGAAATGGTAATATAAGTTTTAATTTATGAAAGAAACGTATAGGCTTTAATTTATGAAAGAAACGTTTAGGTTTTAATTTATGAAAGAAACGTATAGGTTTTAATTTATGAAAGAAACGTATAGGTTTTAATTAATGAAAGTAACGTATAGGTTTTAATTTATGAAAGAAACGTATAGGTTTTAATTTATGAAAGAAACGTATAGGTTTTAATTTATGAAAGAAACATATAGGTTTTAATTTATGAAAGAAACGTATAGGTTTTATTTAATGAAAGAACGTATGGTGTTCTAATTAATGATAGGAACATGTAAATTCCTAATTAATGAAAGAAAGGTATAAGTTTTAATTAATGAAAGAAACGTATAAGTTTTTAATTAATGAAAGAACGTGTAAAGTCCTAATTAATGAGAGAACATGAAAGTTTTAATTAATGCAAGAACATGTAAAGTTTTAATTAAGAAAGAAACATGTAAAGTTTTAAGTAGTGTGGTATTGATTTAATTAATAAATGTTCATTACTGTAATAGGAATATAAAATTTAAAACGTACATTTGACACGTAGATTTTAATCAATGTAATGGTGTATTTTAAATTGATTAAAATGATAAATATTACTTACTGTAATAATAAAATGTAAGTTGATAACGTACATTTGATAAGCAAGTTTTAATTTATGTGAATGGCATACTTTAAATGATTAAAATAATAAAGTTTCTTTATTGTAATAATAATGTAAGTTAATAAGGTGCTTTTAACTTAACATAAGAATTTCGGTTTAAATTGTATATTACAGTAAGAAAGTTTATTTAACTATAAGGCTATGATAAATTGACATGTTAAAATTTTAAGCTTATCAATACTTTGATTATATACAATGTAAAGTGGAAAGTAGTACATTCCAAAAATGCTATGATTCCTTAAGGTAACATTTCCAAAATGCTATGATAATTTAAAGGAATATTTCAAGTTTAATAAATTTAAAGAAATAATCAATGATTTGAAAATTTGGGTTTTATTTGAATGACATAATATTGAATTACTTTTGAAATGGAAATGATACAATTGTGATATTATTTTGAAATGAGTATGATATTTTGGTCTTGAAAGTATAAATTATTTGAAATAAATATCCACGGGTTATAATAACGATTGGTTGTTAAAGAGACCGGGATCGGATATTGTCTTATAGCCGGACAATACCGAAAACCACTTTAACAACTGTGTACGCAGTGGAGATTCCAGAATGAAGTAGGATGGTGGCGACGTTCTCGAGTTATGTTACGTGGACCCAACTCCCGTGAGTTGGCATATATGACTAAAACAGGAGCTATACCGGGCTACACAAAGGGTCGCACCCTTTCATCGAGCATGCTCCATCGGAAACTATTCTATTACTTTTGTGATTCGATTCGGTGGCGCCACTTTGATTCGGGGGTATTGTTCGAGGTGGGCGGAAGCTGCTGGCTTGCCATCACCACCGGTCCGGGAGTGCAAACGGTGTATCCACCCTGGCATTGCCTCGCGTGCCGTGTCATATCCTTATATCGAGCCCACTACGATTTTGGTTTTAAAGATCCGATCGCGTTAAGGTTCACCATCCCCTTAACGTTATTTTCTATATGATTATACTTTACTGATTAGACACTACCATATATAGCGTATATTACTACATAGTAAATAGTTTAACAGATCCTTAGAGGATGGGCGGTCCCAAGCATCCTTTAAGTTACTGATGCATTTTGTTACTGTTCACTTGAGTTGATTTATAGTTTATAAGTATTTATGTCCTGACTCGAGGGTTTTGTGTTTTGCTTTACGCTCGGGTCAGATTGAGTGAGTTAGCATTCCAGATTCACCTTTGGCGTTGGAGCTTTCCTTGAAGATCCAGCCACCTATTTTGTTTCAGTATCCAGTGGTTCAGTGATGTATCTGATTTGTACCTGATGTATCATGTTACTCTTCTGTTGTATCTTATTTAACTCTGATGTATCTCATATTTATATAGTAGCTTCATGAACTACTATCTCTTTTTCTTCCGCTGCATTTTTTATATACTCTAAGTCTGTGATCTATGATTTTTATTTACTGTATATCCTGAGATTTGCCAAATTTTTATTTACAACGCGGTATTTTGAGCAATTCAATTCCGGCATGAGTGTCTACCTATACACTTATAATGGATGCGAATGGTTGAAAATACCGGGTCGTTACATTGCACCTTCAACTCTTGTTGTTCCCTAGGCGCCATCCGCCTAAGAGGCATCACAACAGGTCTGGCTCCTTCAACTAGATCGATACAAAACTCGATCTCTCTATGCAGTGGTAACCCTTTGACCTCGTCAAAGACATCCTCAAATCCATTCACAATAGGCACCGATGACAGTCCATCCCATGGAACAACCAGCGAATACATGAAGCTCATGAGGACGCCTTCCTCATGCTTACATCGTATCACAACCTTTCGCCTCTCCACATTCTCGACTGTCACCTTAAGCCTCTCACAATCAACCTTTGCCGCATACTTCCTAAGCCAGTCCATACCCAAAATAATTCCGAACCTCGCAAAGTTCAGAACAAAACAATCACAAACAAAAGAGCAATCATGACTCGATACAACTAGACCACGACATACCATACACAAACAAGACGAACCCCCAACTGGATTAGTCACAACCAATGGTCTATCAACAATATCCTGTTCCAAACCCAACCGGCCTACAAGTTCACTACAAACAAAGGAATGCGACGCCCCAGTGTCAAATAACACTCTAATTGGAACACCACAAATGGAAAGAGTACCTTGAACCACCACACTCTTTCCCCCCTCTTCAGCAGTAGGAGCCTTCAAAGATGATGGCACAGCCCCCAAAGCATAAGCTTGCACAATCTGCTTGTCCTTCCTCGGTTCTGGACAATTCCTCTTGATATGACCCGGTTTGTCACAGTTGTGGCACTTCACCGGCACTCTCGGATTCTTGCAATCTCTGGAGAGATGACCCTTCTGCCGACAGTTGTAGCAGGTCACTTCACCCTTCGGTTTCTTCTGGCCATCCTTACCCTTCTGCTGCTGCTGCTTTCTCTTCTTGTTTCCACTTTGCTCCTTGATCACAGCAACAACAGATCCTTCTTTAGGAAACAAATTCTCATGCCTGAGAGCTTTCTCCACAAGCTTCTCAAACGGGTCATCCAAATGATCCACCAACTGCCTCCCAAGATAACTGTCCAAGCCTGTCACAAACTTCTCATTCTTCTGATAGGGAGATTCAATATATGACCGAGCATACTTAGATAAAGCTTCAAACTCAAAAACATACTCAAGAACTGGTCTTCCACCTTGCTTGAGCTCCACAAACTTCTTAAACAGAATGGATTTCTGAGCTGTCGAAATGAACTTAGCTTCAAATCTGACTTGGAATTGCTCCCAAGTAATCTATTCTTTCGGAGTATCAATGGTGATAGAGTTCCTCCAATCAGAAGCTCTTCCCTGAAGCTTTCTTGATGCAAGCTTCCTCTTAGTTGCATCCTCAATTCTCAAATCACCAAAGATCCTTCTACAAGCATCTATCCATCTCTGGACTTCTATGGTTGACTCTGTCCCTAAGAAAACCTTTCCTCCAAGAGCAGTATAGTCTTTGCACAACTTAGCAAAATCCATTGGTTTTGGAGCTTGAACTTGAACCCCAACATCTACTGATGGCCCTGGAGTTGGCATCCTTCTCATGATCGAAGTCATCATGGCCTCAAACATAGCAACATAATCAGCAACTCCCTCAGAAGCACGGCCTTCCCTAGCAGCTTGTCTCTCTCTTCGACTCATTCTTAATATCTATAAAAAGAATGATTAATACACCTTGAGAAACAACTGCATAAGAAGTTCTAATCCTTCTAAGCTACTATATTATATATAGTAATCATCCATCAAAATATAATTACGTCTCTCATACGTAGTTACACCAGCGAGCGTTGGCTAAAATCGATTAACCAAAGCTCTGATACCAAATGTGACGACCGCCCATGACTCCTGCACTAAACAAGGAAATAGAGTGCTGAATAGTGTGCCAGGCCGCCATGGACGATCATCAGGGTAAGGTAAAACAATAAACTCTATCGTATTACTCACAGCGCATGGATAACATACAATAGAAAGTATACATAGTGATGCTCTATAGAACAGAATTCTCATCATATAAGCTCATAACAATTCGATACAAACATCTGAATAGTCAATACATCAAGCCTCACTACATAACACTCAGAGAATCATACAAACAGCGGAACATCCAGTACATATAGTAAGAAAACAATATGCGAAAGCCTCCAGCTCGTCTTCGTCATCAACAGCGTTAGTCACTAAGAACAGCACCTGTCACCTGCTACCTAGTCTGCCCATCCCAAAACGGATGAACAGCCCAAGGTAATAAGAGTTAAACATAAAACCTTGAGTCAGACAAAAGTCTTAGTGAGCAGTAAATCAACTATCAAACACACCAAAAGAGCATAAAGGGTAAAAAGGAATAGGAACTCGACCATCCCACTCCACCTCTTTCTACAGTGATAGCCCCCAGACACACAAAGCAGAAGCAAACATAGCAAAACAGACAGTTAAAGTAAAGCAATTATCACTCGAGTCAAGGTCGATGTTTTCCAAGTACAAACCCCCAAGGCCTAAACCAAGATCAGATAAGCACCCAGAAAGCATCGCTCTTGAGACCGAATGATGGTTCAACCAACATCCAAACATCCATGACTCTGGCTATCACTGTTATCATTGCCTCGATTTCACCGTTAATTGAATGACCGGCCCATTATTTCATCCGTCCGCCAATGGCTAATGGTAACCCCGGTTCTAGACATAACTCCGCACGTCGTTGTGACTCGTGCCTAGGACTATCGAATCTGCCCAGAGTACTAACACGTCATCGTGACCCGTGCCTGGGACGTCGTCGTGACCCGTCCCAACTTACTCTTGCTTTGAGCATGCTAGAACCTTCAACAACGATGAAATCTCAGCCTTCTAGTCATCCTCCTCGACGACTATTCACATACTAGCTCAAGCGCCTCTCGAGCCAACCATTATCAACAAACTCGAACCATATCATCGAGTTATCAACATGCTTGGAATGATCCCGTTTGGATTAAACCAAGGCTATCTCATATCATGCTTTGCTTCATCGCATCATCGCAAAGTCCCATCTCAACATCATGATCAAATCTATCCATATGAGCTTTATCATCCGCTTCATATGCCACGAGCAGCTTTCCTTATTCAAGAGCCTTTCCACTTAGCTTTTGAATCATCTTCGACCAACTTGTCCAAATTCAATCACTAATCAACTAATCAATCAAATCAATCATTAATCCAAGTAATCAAGCATTCAAACAAGATCTAAATAAACAGTTATAACAATAATGGCAATTTCGTAAATAAAGAGTCCAAATCTAACAAGCATGAATTCTAAGTAATATCTTGATGAATGAACTAGCATAGGTTAACATGTAGTAAAGCATATATCAAAACTTCATGAACAATAGATCTACATGCAGACTTGAGGAAAATGCATGAAATCACTATCTTTAACACACAAACAAGCCACCGATCCAATATACTCCTTTGGGTCCGTGTGAGAGATAACCACCACTCACCAAATCACCTAAACACCTCAAAAAAAACAAACTCCAGATTAGGACAGCAAAGGATCTAGCTTGTTCCGACAAGGTTTCCCTTCAAATGATGAAATCTCTCTTCGATGGATGGAGATTTCCAACTTTGGCTCTTGGATCTTCGATTTGATCTTCAATCTTGGATGGAAGGAAGCACTAGATTAGAGTGGAGAAAAGAAGTGAAGAAGTGTTGTAGTCGAGCTCTCAAAATGGCAGCACTTCGTCGCTTCAAAATCCCGATCCCAAAAATGAAGATAGGCACTTTTATTTATAGGCTGGAAATCCCTTAACTCGTTCGCTCCTAAGTCGGTCACGACTCATCAAAACCCTACAACTCACGACCCAAAACACCACATGGCCTACCGACTCAACTACATAGCCGACCCAACTAGTATGCGGCTTAGCGACTTAAGTCTCCCTACGACCTAACAATATACACAACTTACCGACCTAACCAAACACAGGGCCACCCGACTTAACCACCACGCGACCGAACACATAGCCGACTTAACACTTATGCGACCTAACTAGGTTCGTCCTAACTAGACGCGGAATAGCCGACCTAACTCCATGCCGACCTAACTAGACATAGCGACTTATCACAGGTCGCTTACGACCTAACTCCCTAAGGTCGCTTCACCGACCTATCTCCTATACCACTATCCCATTAAGTCGTCCAACCCTATAGGTCGGTCCAACTCGTTAACTCCTAAGTTGTCCACTATACTTAGGTCGGTCGAATCCCTAGGTCGGTTACTACCTTAAGCCGGCTAACTACTAGGTCGCTCCAAATTCTTAACTCGCCCACTGCCTAAGTCGCCCTACCTCCTTAACTCGGTCCACCCCTTAGGTCGCTAGCTTCTCTAATTCGCTCACACGACCTAATTCTGGATGACTCAAACAGTACTAACGACCTAATGGCAACTATCATACGATTTGTCGACACGTAGAATACGGGTCGTTACATTCTCTCCCCCTTAGGAATTTCGCCCCCGAAATTCCAAACAAATAAGAACAACCATAACTATTCTGCATGCCTACCATCCATAGCACTCAACAAACCATGCATCCAATTACTAGCTTAGCATGCAGAATTCTAAGACTAGAACAAGTTACAAATTCATGAGATGTTACGACACCTTAGGGCCTTACCTCGAAGAGTTCAGGATAAGCTGCCTTCATCCTCTCTTCCTCCTCCCATGTACAGTCGTTAACATCATCACTCCATTGTATCTTGAGCAACCTGACCACCTTCCTCCTAAGCTGTTTCGTCTCAGTTCCCACAACACGAAGTGGCTTACGAGGTCTTCTAATAACTGGATCAATCTCAAAGTCTTCACAGCTATCAGCAGAAACCATTGTATTCGAGTCGTGCACATACTTCCGTAGATACGATATATGAAAAACATTGTGCACACTTGACATCTTTTCCGGTAACTCCAATTTGTAGGCGAGCTTTCCAATTCGCTCGATGATCGGGAATGGTCCAACAAATCTCGGAGTCAACTTTCCTTTCTTCCCGAATCGAATAACATTCTTTAGTGGAGAAACCTTCACGAAAACCATATTGCCTACGTCGAATTCCAAATCCTTACGACGCTTATCGGCATAACTTTTTTGACGATCTTGGGCTGCCTTCATTCGTCGCCGAATGATCTCTATGCAATCCGAAATCTGTCGAATCATTTCGGGCCCAAGTATCAACTTTTCTCCAGTTTCCAACCAATATGTTGGAGAGTTACACGGTCTTCCATACAATGCCTCATATGGTGCCATACCGATACTTGATTGGTAACTGTTATTATATTAAAATTCCACCAAATGAAGACAATCTTCCCATGATCCTTCGAAGTCCAAAACACATGCTCTGAGAAGATCTTCCAAAACTCGGTTGACTCTCTCTGTCTGACCATCTGTTTGAGGGTGATAAGTTGTACTCAAACACAGCTCGGTTCCCAAAACTTCCTGGAAGCTCTTCCAAAATCCACTAGTGAACAATGGGTCTCGATCGCTCACTATACTCTTCGGAATACCATGGAATCGAACTATCTACTTAACATACAACTCAGCCAATTTCGATGTAGTCCTAGTTGATCGAACAGGAATAAATCTTGCACTCTTAGTCAATCGATCTACGATGACCCAAATCCCTTCATTCCCTGCTCTGGTTCTAGGTAACCCATCGATAAAATCCATCGATATTTGCTCCCACTTCCATGTAGGAACTTCTAACGGCTGAAGCAATCCACCTGGCTTCTTCTGCTCGGCTTCTACCAACTGGCAGTTCATGCATTTGGTAATAAAATTTCCAACATCCTTCTTCATACCTTCCCAATAATAGGTTCTCTTCATATCCCGGTACATCTTATTTCCACCTGGATGAATTGTCAACTTCGAGTGATGACTTTCATTCAAAACTTCATCCCTCAATTCATCTATATCGGGAACAACTAGTCGCCCTTGCTTCCGAAGCCAACCCTCTCGATCGACTTCGAATCCTTTATCCTTCTCTGGGTCGGATCCAGATTTCAAATCTCGGATAATCTTGACAAGCTTATCGTCTCGCTTTTGGCTCTCGCCAATTCTTTCCACTAGAGTAGGTCTTATCGATAAGTTTGCCAACATCTCAGGTTCCAATTCACATCTAGGCCTGAAGTCAAATCCAGCTAAATACTCGAGACTCTTCCATTCCGAAAACATGGCTCCCAATCCTGCATGTCTTCGACTTAACGCATCTGCCACTGCGTTACCTTTTCCCAGAGTATAGGATATACCAAAATCATATGATGCTAAAAACTCTAACCATCGTTGCTGTCGAAGATTCAAATCCTTTTGGGAGAACAGATACTTCAATGACTTATGATCTGTAAACAACTCAAATCGAACTCCCAATAGATAATGTCTCCACATCTTCAGAGCAAATACAATCGCCGCTAACTCCAAATCATGAGTCGGATAATTCCTTTCATGCGGCTTCAGTTGTCGACTTGCATACGCAACAACTTTATCCTTTTGCATCAGCACTGCTCCAAGTCCAGTACCACATGCATCGGTGTAAACCACCATCTCATCATTCCCACTTGGAATAGTCAAAACAGGAGCACTTGTCAGTCGCTCTTTCAGGATTCTGAAAGCTTGCTCACACTTAGCTTCCCATTTGAATACTTGATTCTTTTTCGTCAATCCTGTTAACGGTGCAGCTATCTTGAAAAAGTCTTTGACTAACCGACGATAGTACCCTGCTAATCCAAGAAAACTTCTCACATCAGATGCATTCTTAGGTCTAACCCAATCCTGGATCGCTGCCACCTTGGCGGGATCAACCGTTATTCCACTTCCAGAGATAACATGGCCTAAGAACCTCACTTCACTCTTCCAGAAGTGACACTTCGAAAAATTAGCCCTCAGCTGTTGTTTCCGCAAGATCTCTAAAACAACACGCAAGTGCATCTTGTGCTCTTCTTCAGTTCTGGAATAAATCAGAATATTATCCACGAACACAAGTACAAACTTGTTCAACTGATCCCTGAACACTCTATTCATAAGATCCACAAAATATACTGGTGCATTGGTCAATCCAAACGGCATTACCAGCCACTCATAGAAACCAGATGGTGTCCTAAAAGCAGTCTTCAGAACACTATCCTTAGCCACTCTTAACTGGTGAAATCCCGTTGCCAAATCCATCTGAGAAAACACCTTAGCTTCGTGAAGCTGATCAAACAAGTCATCTATTCTTGGCAATGGATACTTGTTCTTCTTAGTCACTTTATTCAGCTCACGATAATCCACACACAACCTCAACGATCCATCCGCTTTGGTTGCAAACACAACTGGTGCACCCCATTCGGACACACTACGCCGAATGAATCCTTTCCACAAAAGATCATCAACTTGCATGTAACAACCCTACAACTCCTTTCCACAAAAGATCCCAAAAATGAAGATAGGCACTTCTATTTATAGGCTGGAAATCCCTTAACTCGTTCGCCCCTAAGTCAGTCACGACTCATCAAAACCCTACAACTCACGACCCAAAACACCACACGGCCTACTGACTCAACTACATAGCCGACCCAACTAGTATGCGGCTTAGCGACTTAAGTCTCCCTACGACCTAACAATATACACGACTTACCGACCTAACCAAACACAGGGCCACCCGACTTAACCACCACGCGACCTAACACATAACCGACTTAACACTAATGCGACCTAACTAGTTCGTCCTAACTAGACACGGAATAGCCGACCTAATTCCATGCCGACCTAACTAGACATAACGACTTATCACAGGTCGCTTCACCGACCTATCTCCTATACCACTATCCCATCAAGTCGTCCAACCCTATAGGTCGGTCCAACTCGTTAACTCCTAAGTCGTCCACTATACTTAGGTCGGTCGAATCCCTAGGTCGGTTACTACCTTAAGCCGGCTAACTACTAGGTCGCTCCAAACTCTTAACTCGCCCACTGCCTAAGTCGCCTTACCTCCTTAACTCAGTCCACCCCTTAGGTCGCTAGCTTCTCTAATTCGCTCACACGACCTAACTCTGGATGACTCAAACAATACTAACGACCTAGTGGCAACTATCATACGATTTGTCGACACGTAAAATACGGGTCGTTACACATTACCTACCCTTATACTATCTTTCTTAGTCCTACACGTTCATTTTCACCAAAACAAAAATATTTATAACTGTGAGAATCAAGACCAGCCATTAGAAGAGAGTAGAAAATCAACTAAAAGCTAGGATTCAAGTTAGAAGGAACCTATCTCAATCATACTTCAATTTCCTCATCCAATCTAAGATGAATAATAATTTCTACATCTCTTTTTTGATTTATACATCATGTGGTTTTGGATTTAAGGATAATTTTTTATGATGTGTTGAATGATGATATGCTTGTTTATGACTTGTATGTTTTTAAACAAGGTTGTTTAATAAATGATTTACACGGTTTAGGGCAAAACCAAGATGAAACAATGTTTAAATTCCATAGGAAAACTTTATGTTATAGAAAACATGAATTTGTAGATGGGTTTCAATTTTCATAATTTTCTAAGTTTATATGCATTTTATATAAATTTTCTAGGGAAGAAAATGATTTATTGGGTTATAAATTAATCAGGGTGTGAAATTTGTATATATTGGAAAACATATTAAAATAGATTTTCTGGGATTTTTATAGAATTTTTCTAAGTTCTTTGATGAATATATAAAATTATTTAAGGTATGGAACTAAAATATTTTATATATTTAAGTATGGAGAATGGGCATTTTATAAAATAAAATTATTAATTATTTATGAAAATTAGTGGCAACTTTTCTAAAATGATTGACCAATGATAATTTGACAATAAAAGGCAGGTTAGTTGAAAATTTAACCATTTTAAGTTAAAAACAAAGAAATCATTCTTTTTTGCATATTTCAGCCTTTTACGGCAGAAAACCTTCCAACCCAGACCTTTCAACGAAGTCGAAGGGTTATAGCTTTCGACAAGGTCAAACCAATGCATATGGTATCAAGTTACATGGTACGTAATGAGTTGGATAAGGTCGAAGGGTTCATGGTCGAAAGGTTGATAGCCAAAGAGGTTCGGGTATGTTTGTTTTATAAACTAAAGCTTTCACCTGCTTTGCTTTCGAATTAGAGCTTTTGACTTGGTTGCTTTCAACCAATTCAAATGTTTAAAAGGAAGGTTTTAAACCTTTCGACAAAGTCGAAAGGTTATTGCTGCTTTACTTCTATTTTGTTTTGAAACCTTCCGACACAGTTGAAAGGTTACTGCCATATATCATTGTTTTGTTTTGAACCTTTCGACAGAGTCGAAAGGTTATAGCCGCTTTTCCCAACCATTCAAAGTCGCTGCTTTCGACAAAGACGAAAGGTTTACTTATTTCAATAACTAGCCGCTTCTCCCATTGCTTTCGAAAGGTATCAAAGCCCTCAACTTAGATGATTTTCCTTTGTTGTATAATTGAAGTATAACCCAAGCTTTTGAAGGAGTTGTTTTTAAAAGGCGGAGGTTTATTGTTTTAGGTGAAATATTTTAAAGCTTTCGAAGCAGACCTTCCGACAACGTTGAAAGGTTGCTTCCATTGTAGTCGTAAGCTTTTAAAAGAGGAGTTTCCACATATTTTAACTTGAAATTAGTAAGATTTCGAAAGGTTTATATTTTTAGAGTTAAATGCTTTCGAAAGGTTTGAATTGCTGAATGGTTTTAATGGTTTCGAAAGGTTTGATTCAAAAGGTTGTTTTGAATACCTTTCTACAAAGTCGAAAGGTTTGGCTTTAAAAGATTTGAAAACCCATACTCTAATTTTTAAAAGAAAACTCACAGCTTATAGAATGGAGTTTTGTAAGGGTTTTAAGTATGTAATTTTGAAGAAGTACTGCCTTGATAAAAATATTAGTTAAAGGTGTAAACAGTGTTTTATGAGATATATTACAAGGACCTTAAACCCACAAGAGTGGAATTGTTGACTAATGTTTTACTTCTTCAAATATGAGTATATTCACATGATAACACATAACTGTATTTTGGGAAGAAAAGGGGTAGTAGGTTAACTCAAATAGTGAATATAAATTATTTAAACCCCTAAACGAGTAGAATTGCATCCATGGAGTCAGAGTGACCAAAAATTATAGGACGCCTAAACTTTGTAGTTATTGGTGCATACCAAGAGGTTTATAGTAAACCCATGAAAACTATGATAATGTAGTTATTGGTGCATACCAAGAGGTTCATAGTAAACCCATGAAAACTATGATAAGATAGTTATTGGTGCATACTAAAAGGTTCATAGTGAACCCATGAAAACTTTGCATAAGGACAGTTGGCAAGAGCAAATTGGTTTGTAGTGAACCCATGAAAACTATATTCGAATTAAGAATTAACATCGGTCAATAGGTTCCTAGTAAACCTATGAAAACTAGGATAAGAATGTGGTCAATAGAAGTGTCAGTAGGTTCCTAATCAACCCATGAAAACTAGGATGTGCAATGAATTGCTGGATAAGTCCATAGGTTCCTAGTCAACCCATGGAAAATAGGATAAGGTGATTAGTTATTGGAATGACTAATAGGTTCAAGAGGACTCATGAATTAATTAAGTTAACTGGCAGAAGCCTATAGGTTCTTAGTTATCCCATGAAAACTATGAATAGGACAGGGTGTCTATTAGTTAGAACAAGGTTATTAGTAAACCCATGAAAACTAAAAAGGATAATAGTGACCTTGGAAACTTTAATAATGACATGGTGTTAGATTAAACTGGAAATGGGAAAACCTTTATTTATTTTCATGTATGCATATGATCATAATGTTTTGAAATGTATGTTTTAACCGTTGTGGATGTAGGAGCACAGAATTTGATTTTATACAGGTTTTAGGGTGTTAGTGAAGGGAAAACCCATTTCGCTAAGTGGCGTGGTCTCATTAAATATCTAAAAAGGATTGAGATGTTAGACTATTATTCATACCAGGCTTTATGTCTGACCTGAAGTTTTTGTTTTCCCCTTACACTCTCGAATACTCAATTGATTTTGTGTAGTTTGAGATTTGAGGTTCTCAGGTTTTCTTCTATGATGAATAAAGCTTCTGGAGACATGAGGAGGTAGATAGTTATTTAGAGTTTTTCTTTCCGCTGTGTGTTTTGTTTGTAAAGGCAAATTTATTAGCCTTACTACATTCTCTGATCAACTAAGGGGGCATCTTCACTTGCCGCTCTTGGAGTATCTGTAATAATTATATTTTGCTGAACGTGGTTAACGTAATTTGGGGATTATGTAATGAACAAGAAATATTTTTATTTGAATATGGAAATGTGTTTTTGAATTGTTAATTTTTTTACATATTTCTATGATCTGTGTATCAATATATCTAGCACCGCCGTATTTGGTTGCCGAAGATTAATAACTATGGATGACTGCAGCATCCGTACCTGTTAGTTTTGGGCCTCAAAGTAGGGGGACGTACAAGTTGGTATCAGAGCATAGGTTTATAAAACTTTAAAAGAAAAGTTAAACCTAAAAGAGTTTTCAAACATAATCCAATGAATTTAAAAATAAGATTGGGGTTTGGGTTAACGCTATAGTAACGTACTTGTGTTTGATAAATAGGTATATATCTAAGCACGTATTCCCCTTTCTCTTAGACTGTTCCTCTTTATCTTACTAAGGCTCTTATGTAGATATACAAGAAAGAGGATATGGAAGCAGGAAACAGAAGAGGAAATCTGGGTGGAGTAAGCACCACAACCAATATAAATGCTCGACCTAATACTCGGAAAAACCAAGGTCGATGGGCTAATGCTAACCAAAATGCTGAGGCCAATGTAGGTGCTGGAAATCCGCCAATAGATGCGGGAACGGTGTATCAGTTGTTGGCTAATCTTTTGCAAGCGAGAGCTGCTGATAATGTGGGAGGAGCTAATCTTGTATTTCCAACTGCTCATAATAATGCTAAGCTGAGTAGAGACTATGTCAGTCTAGGAGGAAAGTTGTATGTTGGAACAGAAGATGCTATTGAAGTAGAGAATTCATTTTTGAACTGTGAAAGGATCTTTATAGACTTAGGCTTGAATGATGGAGAGAAGAGAAGACTAGCTTTTAGACAGTTGCAGGGATTAGCGCTTCGTTGGTGGAACATTGTGATGGCTGGAGTGCTAGAGGAGGAGTTGACATGGGTTAACTTCAGAAGGAGGTTTAAGCAAAGGTTCTTATCTGAGGTTGCCAAGTCGGCACTAATGAAGAATTTTATGGATCTTGTCCAAGGACAGATGGCTGTAATCGAGTTTGCTGCTAAGTTCGATGAGCCATCTCGATATGGTCATGCTTTGGTTGACACCGATGTCAGGAGGAATGAGAGATTCATTAGAGGTTTTAGGCCAGAGCTAGGCAGGATGGCTATGACTTGTAACGACCCGATATTTTCAACCATTAGCATCCATTACAAGTGTATAGGTAGACACTCATGCCGGAATTGAATTGATTAAAATACCGCGTTGTAAATAAAAATTTGGCAAATCTCAGAATATGCAGTAAATAAAAATCACAGATCACAGACACAGAGTAATAATAATGCAGCGGAAGTAAAAGAGATAGTAGTTCATGAAGCTACTATAAAAATATATCAGAGTTACATAAGATACAATAGAAGAAATAAAGTACAACATAAGTTTAAATATGATAACCAAGTACAAGCTGAATAGAACAACCGAACTGAAAAGATGAAACTTGACAAGAAGATAATCTCCAGCGATTCCATTCTACAGAAAGTGGAAATCCAAATCTGTGAATAACTCAGGCTGACCCGAGCGTAAATAAAAATACACACACTCGAGTCAGGACATACATACTTATACAATGTAAACCAACTCAAGTGAACTGTAGCAAAGGTACAAGTAACTTAGAAGATGGGACCGCCCATCCTCTAAGGATCCATTAAACTATTTACTATGTAGTAATATACGCTATATATAGTAGTGTCTAATCAGTAAAGTATAATCATATAGAAAATAGCGTTAAGGGGATGGTGAACCTTAACGCGGTCGGATCTTTAAAACTAAAATCGTAGTGGGCTCGATATAATGAGATGACACGGCACGCGAGGCAATGCCAGGGTGGATACACCGTTTGCACTCCCGGACCGGTGGTGACGGCAAGCCAGCAGCTTCCTCCCACCTCGAACAATACCCCCGAATCAAAGTGGCGCCACATATCGAATCGCAAAAGTAATAGAATGGTTTTCGATGGAGCATGCTCGATGAAAGGGTGCGACCCTTTGTGTAGCCCGGTATAGCTCCTGTTTTAGTCATTTATGCCAACTCATGGGAATTGGGTCCACGTAATATACCTCGAGAACGTCGCCACCATCCTACTTCATTCTGGAATCTCCACCGCGTACACAGTTGTTAAAGTGGTTTTCGGTATTGGCCGGCTATAAGACAATATCTGATCCCGGTCTCTTTAACAACCAATCGTTATTATAACCCGTAGTTATAACCTTTTAAAACAATATTTATATTTCAAAATAAAATATAATTTCAACCCAAATCTTTATCAAAATAAAGATTAAATCATTCCAAAATATCATATCTTTCGGATCTTCTTTTCAAATCATTTTAATATCAAAATACCATATCTTTCAAAACTCCATGTTCAAACCATTTTAATATATCAAAATATCATATGTTTTCAAAACCACATTTCAATCATTTAATATATAAAAATATCATATCTTTTTGAAACCACATTCATTTCAAATCATTATTCATTTTATTCAATTTAAAATATCATTTCAATCCATATTTCAAAACAGTATATATTCCAAAAATCATTTTAAATCATTAAAATAAAGTTATTATGTTTAATAATTAAATTATTAAATTTCCAAAATTTTCGACTTCCAAAGTTCATTTATTCACTTAAGTTTATCAAAGCATTGAAAATTCACTTTTCGTGGCATTTAGAAAATGCTACGGAAAAATACATTCAAAACAGTTCAATTTAACAAAAGACAACATTTTAAAATGTTGTAATAGGGTTTACTTAAATTTCAAATAAACGTAGTTAAATTCAACAATTTATAGCACTTAAAAAAATTGCTATAATAGCTTTTAATTCAATTTAGCTTTTTAGTTCATTATCATCAACTACAGCATTTTCTAATGCTGTAATATCATTTACATTGTAATTAATAGCATTTCAAAAATACAGTCAATTAACTTCAAATATTCAATATAATTTCTCAACCAATTATATTTTTATTTAAAACATTTTTAACTTATAAAATCATACATTTTCACATTTATAACATCATTTAATTTTTCCTCAAGTTCATGATCTTACAAAGTTAAATTTCCATTCAAAATCAAGATTTAATAATAATTCACTTATTAAATTTCAATGTTCAATTTTAAATCCATTACATTAAATTTCAACTTAACACTTAAGTTCAAATTCTCAAATATGACTTAGTTTTATTTTTATTTACTTAACTAAAAATTCACTTTTAAGTCAACTTCATAAATTTCCAATTTTAGTTATATTTCAAAATTTCAACTTAAATATTCATTCATTTCATATTTCAACTTTATTAAAAATCATTAATATGATAAAATCACTTTAAATTCATTTAAATTCAAATTATCATAAATTTATCATAATTTCATATTCAATTTAATTTCCAATTATAGTTAAATCAAATTTTCCAAAATAACTTACATTCAAAATTTTCTAACTTTTCATTAATTCATTTCACTTGCAATTATTTAGAAAATCAATAATATTTTACAAAAATCCTTTTTAGTTAGATTTAAATCAAAATATTTTAATATTTACATTTCTAAAGTAATTTTAAATTTTTTAGAAAAACATATATTAACTACGGGTCTGTATATAATTTTCTACACTAGGAAAAGTGATACGGGTAATATATCATTTCAACCCGTAATTTACAAAGAAAATCCGGGTTTTATCATTTCAAACCCGCAGTCCGAAGTAAAAGAAATAAATTTGAAAATCATTCAGGCCTATCATTTCAGCCCATAACGATTTTTCCCTATTCTAAAGTCCGTTCGGGTATGTATCATTTCAACCCATAGTGATTCTAGTCTCCAGGGAACTTGCAGTGTGATAACTGATAAAAATAACAGAACAGCATAATATAACAGTAACAAATGATATAACAGGTGTAATAACAGGTGTGAACATCATATGATAATAATATAAGCAGTTATAACATGGTAATGTAGTTTTACACATTCACAGGGTGTCAATTTACTACTTATATAAGTATAAACGTCTGGTGAGATTTACTCACCGGTTTGAGCTGAAGACACAACGATGAATTGCACAAATGGGATCTACGCAAGCACAAAAGCACGACACAGATTCGAATAGAGGAGCCAAATGTCAAATTCCTTGGATATACATCAAACTAAACAATATAACAACGATGAGTTTCAAAACCAAAATACGATAAACTGCGCTAGAATAAACTGCACAGAATCAAACAGAAATGCTTGCACTTGCTTTTTATCTTTACTAGGCTCAACCATAAGGGGTAATACAAGGCCATGGCAGGTGTTTGGGTCAGGTTTGGGTGAGTATGGGTTCGGCCTAAATGGTGGAATGGCGGTGCAAAAGTGGTAGAGGGAAAATACAACATAATCATGCATTCACATGGATCGGGTCAATGATTTGGGCTCGGTCAAGGCTCTAATGGTCACGGCCAGAGAGGTGGGGTCCACTGGAGTGATGTGGCAGAGGTTGCTGGAGGTGCTGGAGGTGATGGTGATGTGGTAGGTGGCGGCTAGGGGGTTGGTGAGGTGATTGAGATGAGGTGGTGGTGGTTAGGCTAGGAATTTGGGTGGATTTTGAGACTTTTGTGCAATTGCATCACCAAGGGGTTCTGGCTTGAAATTTTTGTGAGGAGAAGGTGATGATGAGGTGCCATCAGGTGGTGGAGGTGGCTAGGCAGCAAGGGGCATGGCCGAACCTATAGAGAAGGAGCAAGTGCAACCAAAATCAAACTAGAAATTAGGCAATACAATAGAAAAGAGATAAAGAAGATAGAATTTTTTTACCAAACTCTTCAAACCAATAGGGGCCGAAATTTTTTTTCTAGGAAGGAGGAAATGATGTACGTGAAAAAAAAAATGAATGGCGGCTGAAGGATTAGGGTTTGGTCAAAAGAAAATGAATGCAGGAGCTAAGAAAATGAAGAGACGGGAAAACAAAAGGCCTTAAGCAAATTAAGAGTCACAACCTTTCAAATTTCCTTTTATATATTTTGTAATTTATAAATACATATAAAACTGAGAAATAAATATAACAAATCAGAAATAATAATAAATATCCAAAATAAATAATTAAATTTTAATTAAATAGAATTTAAATTAAGAAAATGGCTTAAAATTGCAAACTAGGCTTTAAAATTGAAAACAACTCAAATAATATTTGGAAAAATCTATTCAAATTTACATACATGAAAAATGAATATTAATAAAGTAAAACACAGCAAATAAAAGTGAATGTATAAAATAAATTACTAAATTTTAATTATATATTATTAAATTAAGGAAATAGCAAAGGAAACAGAAACTAGGTTAGAAAATTTGAAAATAAATGCAATGGACTTTGGAAAAATTTTATATACTTGAAAAATATTTATAAATAAAGATAATAACAGAAAAAATACATTCATAAAAAAAAATTATTTAAATATAGTTTAGATGAAGAAAATAGCAGAAAATAGAAACAACCTTTAAAAATAGGAAATAAATACAGTACATTTCGGAAAAATTCTATTATTATTTTAAAAATAATTAAAATTCAAAATATACATAATATAACATAAATATACAAGTTAGAATAAGATATATCAAATAAAAATGTCATTTATCTAATTTAAAATAAAGACTATTGCTGAATAACCCAATATACACACAATATTGAAAACAGTATAACTTTTGCAATTTAAATCCGTTTTCAACGAAACGAAAAGCAGTGTTCTTAAAATTTTATGTACTTTCATAATAAAAGATAAAATTTAAATTTTCAAACCTTTAAAAATTTAAATTAAAAGTCAAAGTTTGATTAATTTGACCAAAATTCACTTTTTGGAAAATATTCTTTTTAGTCATGCTTTGGAATGATAATTCATATCAAAACTAAAGTTTATATTTAAAGTAACAAAACTAATCATTCAAAATAATAATAATAAAAAAAAGTTTTTAAATCAAAATTTAATTAAAAAAATTAAAATATACAAAAAAATAAAACATAAAATACAGGGTTGTTACACTCTCCCTCACTCAAAACTTTTCGTCCCCGAAAAGGAATGAGGTACGGGAAAACACGGAAAAAAATAGAGTGAAATAAGATTAGGACATGATGACAAGGAGATTGAGATTATACCTAGTAACTGTTGTTATAGTTAAGTTTAACAAGGTGGAGGTGATCAAATCAAGAACACAAGCACGAAAAGATCCTTTAAAATCTGATTCACCCTTTTCCGTTTGACCGTCGGTCTGTGGATGGTAAGCAGTGCTCAGATCCAGATGAGTACACAAGATTTTCAAAGATTATAGAAAGATTTCTAAACAGACTGGTGTAAGCAATAGCCTTCCCATTCTGTAACAAGATAAGAGAAATGAGGACAACCAAAAGATAGTTTGAAAAACAAAATAAGACAATAAATTTGAAATCATAATGCTTTGAAATCATAATACTTTGAAATCATAACAATTTAGAGATGTTATCATTTGGAAATCATACTACTAAAATCATAACACTTATAAAATAATCTTCATTTAAACCATTTAAATTCAAGGTCAAATAATATTCATTTCAAAGTTGTAATATTTCTAAGTTCATTCATTCAATTATAAAATTTCATTTTTCAAGACATCTCTATTACATAAATAAAATATTTATCATAGCAAATATAATAATCAAATTTCCCTACACATTTATTCATTTAGACATCAATTAAACTATGAATTCAAGTTAAATAAACTTCATTACAAAATGTCCAATTCAAATGTATTTTATTTTATCTATTCAAAGATACATTTTTTTTATACACATATTCATTTTAGGAAATGACCTTTATTAAAATTCCTAGGTTAGACTTAAGGTTCCATATTAAATCAAATATGATTTTTCAGTTATTTAAATAAAATTCTTTAAATATTCTTTTCTCTTTTTACCTCTGTAAATCTTTTATAACTAAAATTTAAGTGTATAACATTTATTATAACCACTCAAATTTTATTTATAAAATCTTTTTATATTGTATATTATCCAACTACATATTCAACTTCTGAGAATTAAGGTAAGTTATATTGGAATGAAATTGTGTGTTATACAAATAAAACTTTCAAATTCAATTCTCTCAAGTTTTAATCATTTATCCAAATTTTTGATTCTCTTTTTATAATTGAAATTATTATTTAAAATAAAATTTAAGAATTGTATTTCCGATTTCTCCAAACCATTTAGAAATAAGTAATAATATATATATAATATGTCAAATCAAATATCAATCATATATCTATAAATATATTATAAATCAAGTCATATTTTAGAAATTCAAATCAATTAAATTCCCCCGAAACAAAACTGTAGCAAGACTACAGAACAGTCTCTTCACTTCGAAACTCGAAAATGAACGTCGATGATGTCGCGATCATCACCGAAGTTATTTCCCAGCGACAATGAGAAGAGCACTAATTTTAAACTTTAAAATTCTTTGGAAAAAAATTTCTATTTGAAAATACTTTAAATAATATATCCCTTTTAAAACTTTTTAAACAAAAGGTTTGAAACTATCGGAAATTAAATTCTCAAATTTCTTTTTCTAAATTCATTTAAGTTCCCAAATCAATTTATAAACAATTATTTATTAGTTCATTTATAGAAAATGATAAATCAAGTATTATCATTTCAAATTATCAATTTGAATCATTTCATTAAGTTCCATAAACTTATATCAAAATTTATTTCATTAACCAAAACAAAATTTAAAATAATATTGTGTCAGTTTGTTCTGTCAAAGTGTTTTAGAAATCCTATCGATAGCGTTGATCAGACGAATCGATCGGGAACCCAAATCAACATCAACAACTCAAACAACACAATAAAAAAAAATATATATTCACAAATACAATTCAAAAATGTTGGAGAAAAAGTTGGAAGCAAAAGACAAGATGATTAAATACAGAGTAGGGAGGCAGATAAGCTAAAATAAATCACGGGCAACCTTAATCGGGTCAACCGTGACTTAAAATATAAAATGGAAGTGGATTTTCTGGGGTAAATCTACGTTCGACCTCAAGAGATAGAGTTTGGGATAATAGGAGATACTAGCATCTAAACCGAGGATATAAAATCTTGGTGAATCGATGCTGTTGTAAAGGAGTTTCACCCCTTTTACAAGAAATTTTTTGAGATTGGCGGGACCGCCAATTCACTATAAAGATCATTCGAAGTGGAGTTATGGGATACTCCAGAATCAAATGAAGATGAGTAGCGGGGAATAAGAATGGATTTTGGAACCGCAGGGAACGTTCCAAAATTCAAAGGAATCGAGTCAAAAGAAAGAGATTCAACTCGAATGAAAGTGATTCTGTAAATACATCTACTCCATATGCCGAGTTTTGCCTAGAGCTACCAAAGCTCTGATACTCCATATGGCTGGATCTTCAAGGAAAGCTCCAACGCCGAAGGTGAATCTTGAATGCTAACTCAATCAATCTGACCCGAGCGTAAAGCAAAATACAAAACCCTCGAGTCAGTACATAAATACTTATAAGCTGTAAATCAACTCAAGTGAACAGTAACAAAATGCATCAGTAAGTTAAAGGATGCTTGGGACCGCCCATCCTCTAAGGATCCGTTAAACTATTTACTATGTAGTAATATACGCTATATACGGTAGTGTCTAATTAGTAAAGTATAATCATATAGAAAATAGCGTTAAGGGGATGGTGAACCTTAACGCGGTCGGATCTTTAAAACCAAAATCGTAGTGGGCTCGATATAAGGATATGACACGGCACGCAAGGAAATGCCAGGGTGGATACACCGTTTGCACTCCCGGACCGGTAGTGACGGCAAGCCAGCAGCTTCCGCCCACCTCGAACAATACCCCCGAATCAAAATGGCGCCACCGAATCGAATCACAATAGTAATAGAATGGTTTTCGATGGAGCATGCTCGATGAAAGGGTGCGACCCTTTGTGTAGCCGGGTATAGCTCCTGTTTAAGTCATATATGCCAACTCACGGGAGTTGGGTCCACGTAATATACCTCGAGAACGTCGCCACCATCCTACTTCATTCTGGAATCTCCACCGCGTACACAGTTGTTAAAGTGGTTTTCCGTATTGGCCGGCTATAAGACAATATCCGATCCCGGTCTCTTTAACAACCAATCGTTATTATAACCCGTAGTTATAACTTTAAAAATATTTTATACTTCAAAATAAAATATCCTTTTCAATCCAAATCTTTATCAAAATAAAGATTAAATCATTTCCAAAACCATTTCAATATATCATCGTAAAATATCTTTCAATTCAAATATTTATCAAAATAAATATCAAGTCATTTCTAACCATTTCAATATATTAAATATTCATACCCTTTCAACACTACCTTTCAGTTCCAAAATATCATATCTTTCAGAACTTCTTTTTAAATCATGTTAATATCAAAATGTCCTATCTTTCAAACTCCGTTTTTCAAATCATTTAATATCAAAAATATCATATCTTTCAAAACTTCGTTTCAAATCATTTTAATATATCAAAATATCATATCCTTTCAAAACTTCATTTTCAAATCATTTTAATATATCAAAATATCGTATCTTTTCAAAACTTCATCCATTTCAAATCATTATTCATTTTATTCAATCTAAAATACCATTTCAATTCATATTTTAAAACAGTTTATATTCCAAAAATTCTTTTTTTTTTTTTTCATTTCAATGAAGTTATTATGCTTAATAATTAAATTATTAAATTTCCAAAAATTTCAACTCCCAAAGTTCATTTATTCACTTAAGTTTATCAAAACAGTGAAAATTCACTTTTCGCATCATTTAGAAAACTTATACGGAAAGTTACATTCAAAACAGTTCAATTTAACAAAAGACAGCATTTTAAAACGTTATAATAGGTTTACTTAAATTCGAATAACTTAGTTAAATTCAAAAATTATAGCACTTACAAAGATTGCTATAATAGCTTTTAATTCAACTTAGCTTTTTAGTTCATTATCATCAACTACAGCGTTTACAAATGCTGTAATATCATTTACATTGTAATTAATAGCATTTCAAAAAATGCAGTCAATTAACTTCAAATATTCAATAAAATTTCTCAACCAATTATATTTTTATTAAAAATATTTTTAACTTATAAAATCATACGTTTTCACATTTATAACATCATTTAGTTTTCCTCAAGTTCATGATTTTATAAAGTTAAATTTCCATTCAAAAATCAAGATTTAATAATAGTTCACTTATTAAAATGCAATGTTGAATTTTTAAAATCCATTACATTAAATATCATCTTAACACTTAAGTTCAAATTCTCAAATATAACTTAGTTTTATTTTTATTTACTTAACTAAAAGTTCACCTTTACGTCAATTTCATAAATTTCCAGTTTTTGTTATATTTCAAAATTTCAACTTACAATATTCATTCATTTCACATTTCACCTTTATTAAAATCATTAATATGATATAAAAATCACTTTAAATTCATTTAAATTCAAATTATCATAAATTTATCATAATTTCATATTCAATTAAATTTCCAATTATAATTAAATCAAAATTTCCAAAATAACTCACGTTCAAAATTTCTAACTTTTTCATTAATTCATTTCACTTACAATTATTCAGAAAATCAATAATAATTTACAAAAATCCTTTTTTTTTAAAATTTAAAATCAAAATATTATAATAATTAAATTTCTAAAATATTTAAAATTTTAAAAAAACATATTTTAACTACGGGCCTGTATATAATTTTCTACGCTAGGTAAAGCGATACAGGTAATATATCATTTCAACCCGTAATTTACAAAGAAAATCCGGGTTTTATCATTTCAAACCCGCAATCCCAAGTTAAAATAAATTAAATAAAATAACTCAGGCCTATCATTTCAGCCCATAGTGCTTCTATTCTAACAGGGAACTTGCAGTGTGATCATATACAGGAATAATATAAACAATGTCAATATCACAATATATAGTCATATATCAGATGTCAGGTGAAAATTAGCAGTTTTAACATGGTAATAACATGGTAATAACATGGCATAGCATATCATATGATCATCATTAACTTGTATAAACATTTTATATTACTAAACACTTGTCATCAATTCACTTTTCATAAGTATAAATGTCAGAGTGAGAAAGACTCACTTTTTCAAGCTGAAGACCAAAACAACAAACACAAGTGCGATTCCAAAAGCATGACAAGCACGATATATCATGACTTTTGATTTGAATGAATGGAGAGCCTTGATATTTGTCTTGTAAAAAATAACCAAAACAAGACAATATACACATAAATATTCAACACAAAACAATGTTGAAACAATGAAAATATGAAGCAACAAAGGAATAGATTACTTGACCTTGCTTTAACCATTCAAATGCTTGGCCTAGGAGGTTCTTGGGTTCAGCCATGATAATGGTATAGCTCTGGTTTGGCACCATAACTCACGGCTAGAAGGAGTATGGAGTGGTAGGGTTATAACATGAAACATACAATTGGTCAAGGCAACATATATGAAGTTTTTGAGCACAACAAGGCCCGGCCTTGGGTCAAGAGGGGCTTGGCCATACTTGTACAGGTTTGGATAGTAGATGGAGGGGTGTGGGGAGGTCTGGAAAAGGTGGTGGTAGCGGCCTATGGTGGTGGCCAAGGTGGTGGATGAAAGGGGTGAAGGAATAGTGGTGGCTAGTGCATTGTTTTGGACATTATTTGCAATTTTGTGGAGTTTTGTCACCAAGGGAGGTGTGGCCATGGATGGATCTGAAATGATGGCTGGTGATGATGCCAAGGAAGAGTGGTAGGGGATGGTGGAGAGTGTGGCGGTGATGGTGGGTGGTAGAGGCCAATCCAGAAAGCATAGAAAACTAGGCAAAATACATAGAAAATGAGAAGAAAAAGGTAGAAAAAGATGTAGCCATTACCAGATTTTTTTTCTCAAGATGGAGGCCATGATTTTTAGGGTTTTGGAACTTGAAAATTCATGAATAATATGAGGGAGTCGGCTGCAAAGGATGAGGAAAGGAATGGCTAAGATAAATTGATGTATTAATTGCAAAAAGAAACGGATAAAACGTCTTTACATTTCAGGCTTTTAAGATCTCTTAACTTTCTAAACCTTTTGCATTTCCTTTTCTTTCTAATTTTATAAAAAATAAACAAACTCAGATATGTTATTTAATACCGAAACTAAGTAAGAATGAAATAAAATAAATAATTTATTTTAAGTAAAATAGAAAAAGGAAATAAGAAATTGCTTAAAAATAGCAACCCTGACATAAAAATTACAAGAAAATCTCCTATGACTTTGGAAAATTTATTACTTCACAAAAAAAATATTATAACACAAAATTTGAATTAAAAATGGTTTTAAAACATTTTCAAGGTAAAATAATAATTTAATTTTTATTAAATAGAAAGTTAAATAAAGAAAAATGCAGTAAATACCAACTAGGCTTTATAAATTGAAATAAATTCAAATAAACTTTAGAAAAATTATATTATCATTTTAAAAATACTTAAAAGTCAAAATATACATAATATAACATATTATCACATATTAAAGTAAAATATAACAAAGAAGAAGTAACTTATACAATTTAAAATAGTCATTGTTAAATAACCCTATATACGCACAATATTGTAAAGGGTATAACTTTCACAATTTACATCCGATTTCAACGAAACGAAAAGTGGTGTTCTTAGAATTTTATGTAATCTCATAATAAAAGAAAAAATTAAAATTTTAAACTTTTAAAATTTTAAGTTGAAAGTCACAGTTTGACTATTTTGACCAAAATCAGCATTTCAGGCAAATATTCAACTTACACGAGTTTGGAATTATAACTCATATAAAGATCAAGATTATATTTAAATAATAAATTTAATCATTTCAAATAAGTAAAATAATTTTTAAAAATCAAAATCTTACATTAAAAATAATTAAAATATTCAATAAAATAATTACAAAATACAGGGTTGTTACACTCTCCCCCACTCAAAACTTTTCGTCCCCGAAAAGGAATGAGGTATGGAAGGGCGCAGAAAAGATAGAGTGAAATAGGATTAAGATAAGATGACAAGAAGATTGAAGTTATACCTAATAACTGTTGTTATAGGTAAGTTTAACAAGGTGGAGGTGATCTTTCCAAGATCCTCCAGAATCAAGAACACAAGCACGAAAAAGGTGGATTCAAAATAATTACCAAAGGTTTATCAAAGATTATAGAAAGATTTCTAAACAGAAAGGTTATACAAAGATGCCTATACCGGTCTATAGCAAGATAAGGATGATAAGGACAACCAAAAGATAGTTTGAAAAAAAAATAAGGAAATGAATTTGAAAGCATGGAGATTTCAACTTAAACAGAGAATAAATCTTTACACAAGTTAAATAAATCTTAACTATCTCAAATTTCATTATCTTATTATCCAATCATCTAAAATTAACCATTTTTAAAACCGTGGGTTTGAAAAATAATCATTTATTACACTCACAATGTAATTAATAAATTTTATTCTTCTTTATTCCTAATCAAAATTAAATTTATTCCTCTCAATATATTTATTACTCATGTTAAATATATTTACACTTTTTTTTTATAACTACTTCCTTTTATTCTTAGTTCTTTTAACATCATTTTATTATAAGTCATTCAATTACCCTTTATTATATTTACCTCTGTTAATCATTTTATAATTAAAATTTAAGTGCATAACATTTATTATAACTACTCAAATTTTATTTATAAAATCTTTTTATATCGTATATTATCCAATTACATTTTTAACTTCTGAAATTTTGGTAAGTTATATTTGAATGCAATTGTATTATACAAATAAAATTTCCAATTCAATCATTTCAAGCTTAAATCATTTATTCAAAAAAAATTTATTTTCTTTTTATAATTGAAATTATTCTTTAAAAATAGAATTTAAGAATTAAATTTCCGATTTCTTCAGACCATTTAGAGATAAGAAATAATATATATACATATATAATATGTCAAATCAAATTTCAATCATATATATATATATATATTATAAATCAAGTCATATTTTAGAAATTCAAATCAATTTAATTTCCCAAAACAAAGCTGTAGCAAGACTACAGAACAGTCTCTTAACTTCAAACTCGAAAATGAACGTCGATGATGTCACGATCATCACCGAAGTTATTTTCCAGCGACAAAGAGAAGAGCACTAATTTTAAACCTTTAAAATTCTTTGAAAACAAATTCTATTCAAAATACTTTAAATAATATAACCTTTTAAAACTTTAAACCAAAGTTCGAAATAATCGGAATTTAAATCCTTAAATTCTTGTTTTAAATTCATTTCAGTTCCCAAATAAATTTATAAACAAATATTTATAGATCTATTTGTAGAACAATAAATGATAAATCAAGTATTATCATTTCAAATTAACAATTTAAATCATTTCATTAAGTTCCATAAATTTACTTATATATCAAAATTTATTTCATTAACCAATTTTTTTTTTTAAAATATATTGTGTCCGTTTGTTCTGTCAAAGTGTTTTAGAAATCCTATGATAGCGTTGATCAGACGTATCGATCAGAAACCCAACTCAACATCAACAACTCAAACAACACAATATATAAAACATTTTAATTTTAAATACTAGTTTACAAATACACTATACATGAATAGATTTTCAAAGAAGGATAGAGATTCAAATTTTTTTTTTGATTAACACAAATCAAAGGAGATTATGATTTAAAAATAAGTTGGAAGCAAGGATGACATGATTAAATAACAGAATAGGAAGATGGATAAGCTTATATAAATCACGGGCAACCTTAACCGGGTCAACCGTGACTTAAAGAATAAGATCAGTGTTGATTTTTCTAGGGTAAATCAACATTCAATCTCAAGAGTTAGAGTTTGAAATAACAAAAGATATTAGCATCTAAACCAAGGATAGATATAAATCTATGGTGAATCGATGCTAATTGTAAAAGAGTTTTCCCCCTTTTTCAATTCAATTTGGAATTGGCGTGACCGCCGACTCACTGGAAAGATCATTCGAAGCGGAGTTATGGAATACTCCAGAGTCAAAAGAAGATGAATAGTGAGGGATGCGAATGGATTTTGGAACCGTAGGGAATGTTCCAAAATTCAAAGGAATCGAGTCAAAAGGGAGAGATTCAAACTCGAATGAAAGTGATTCTGTAAATACATTCACTCCATATGCTGAGTTTTTCCTAGAGCTACCAAAGCTCTGATACCAACTGTAACAACCAGGTATTTTCAACCATTCGCATCCATTATAAGTGTACAGGTAGACACTCATACCGGAATTGGATTGCTCAAAATACCGCATTGTAAATAAAAATTTGGCAAATCTCAGAATATACAGTAAATAAAAATCACAGATCTCAGACACAGAGTATATAAAAATGCAGCGGAAGAAAAAGAGATAGTAGTTCATGAAGCTACTATATAAAATATAAGATACATCAGAGTTAAATATGATACAACAGAAGAGTAACAGGATACATCAGGTACAAATCAAATATATCACTGAACTACTGGATACTGAAACAAAATAAATGGCTGGATCTTCAAGGAAAGCTCCAACGCCGAAGGTGAATCTTGAATGCTACTCAATCAATCTGACCCAAGCGTAAAGCAAAACACAAAACCCTCGAGTCAGGACATAAATACTTATAAGCTGTAAATCAACTCAAGTGAACAGTAACAAAATGCATCAGTAACTTAAAGGATGCTTGGTACCGCCCATCCTCTAAGGATCCGTTAAACTATTTACTATGTAGTAATATACGCTATATACGGTAGTGTCTAATCAGTAAAGTATAATCATATAGAAAATAGCATTAAGGGGATGGTGAACCTTAACGCGGTCGGATCTTTAAAACCAAAATCGTAGTGGGCTCGATATAAGGATATGACACGGCACGCAAGGAAATGCCAGGGTGGATACACCGATTGCACTCCCGGACCGGTGGTGACGGCAAGCCAGCAGCTTCCGCCCACCTCGAACAATACCCCCGAATCAAAATGGCGCCACCGAATTGAATCACAATAGTAATAGAATGGTTTCCGATGGAGCATGCTCGATGAAAGGGTGCGACCCTTTGTGTAGCCCGGTATAGCTCCTGTTTAAGTCATATATGCCAACTCACGGGAGTTGGGTCCACGTAATATACCTCGAGAACGTCGCCACCATCCTACTTCATTCTGGAATCTCCACCGCGTACACAGTTGTTAAAGTGGTTTTCGGTATTGGCCGGCTATAAGACAATATCCGATCCCGGTCTCTTTAACAACCAATCGTTATTATAACCCGTAGTTATAACTTTAAAAATATTTTATACTTCAAAATAAAATATCCTTTTCAATCCAAATCTTTATCAAAATAAAGATTAAATCATTTCCAAAACCATTTCAATATATCATCGTAAAATATCTTTCAATTCAAATATTTATCAAAATAAATATCAAGTCATTTCTAACCATTTCAATATATTAAATTTTCATACCCTTTCAACACTACCTTTCAGTTCCAAAATATCATATCTTTCAGAACTTCTTTTTAAATCATGTTAATATCAAAATGTCATATCTTTCAAACTCCGTTTTTCAAATCATTTAATATCAAAAATATCATATCTTTCAAAACTTCGTTTCAAATCATTTTAATATATCAAAATATCATATCCTTTCAAAACTTCATTTTCAAATCATTTTAATATATCAAAATATCGTATCTTTTCAAAACTTCATTCATTTCAAATCATTATTCATTTTATTCGATCTAAAATACCATTTCAATTCATATTTTAAAACAGTTTATATTCCAAAAATTCTTTTTTTTCATTTCAATGAAGTTATTATGCTTAATAATTAAATTATTAAATTTCCAAAAATTTCAACTCCCAAAGTTCATTTATTCACTTAAGTTTATCAAAACAGTGAAAATTCACTTTTCGCATCATTTAGAAAACTTATACGGAAAGTTACATTCAAAACAGTTCAATTTAACAAAAGACAACATTTGTAACACTTTTCCCGGCACCTTGGGATTCTTGCAATCTTTGAAGAGATGGCCCTTCTGCTGACAGTTGTAGCAGGTCACTTCACCCTTCGGCTTCTTCTGGCCATCCTTACCCTTCTGTTGCTGCTGCTTCCTCTTCTTGTTTCCACCCTTTTGTGGCTTAAACCCTTCCTTGGTTACAGCAACAACAGAACTCTCCCTAGGAAACAAACTCTCATGCCTGAGAGCTTTCTCCACAAGCTTCTCAAACGGATCGTCCAGATGATCCACCAACTGTCTTCCAAGGTAAGCATCCAAACCGGTCACAAACTTCTCATTCTTCTGATAGGGAGAATCAATATACGATCTGGCATACTTGGACAAAGCTTCAAACTCAGAAACATACTCAAGAACTGGTCTTCCACCTTGCTTGAGCTCCACAAACTTCTTAAACAAGACAGATTTCTGAACCGTAGAGATGAACTTAGCTTCAAATCTAGCTTGGAATTGCTCCCAAGTAATCTCCTCCTCCGGAGTATCAATGGTGATAGAATTCCACCAATCTGAAGCTCTCCCTTGAAGTTGCCTTGATGCAAGCTTCCTCTTAGTTGCATCCTCAATTCCCAAGTCACCAAAAATCCTTTGACATGCATCAATCCATCTCTGCACCTCAATGGTCGATTCCGTCCCCAAGAAAACTTTTCCTCCAAGAGAAGTATAGTCCTTACAAAGCTTAGCAAAATCCACCGGTCTTGGAGCTTGAACTTGAACTCCAACATCTACTGATGGCCCCGAGGCTGGTATTCTTCTCATGATCGAAGTCATCATGGCCTCAAACATAGGAGCATAATCAACAGCTTCCCTAGCAGCACGGCCTTCCCTAGTAGCTGGTCTCCCTCTTCGACTCATCCTTAATATCTACAAAAAGGAATGACTTAGAACACCTTGAGAAACAACTGCATAAGGAGATCAAATCCTTCTCAACTACTGTATTATATATAGTAATTATTCATCAAAATACAATTACGTCTCTCATACGTAGTTACGTCAGCGAGCGTTGGCTAAAATCGATTAACCAAAGCTTTGATACCAAATGTGACGACCGCCCATGACTCCCGCACCAAAATAAGGAAATAATGCGCTGAAAGGCGTGCCAGGCAGCCATGGGTGACCGTCAAGGGTAGAATAAACATCGCGGAACCTATCGTATAACTCACAGCGCATGGATAAAATATAATAGAGAAAAATAATATAGTGAAGCTCCATAGAATAGAACATCATCATATAAGCATCATAGAAGTTTTATACAAACATATGAATCATTCATACATCAAAGCCTCACTACATAACACTCAAACAAATACAGCAGCGGAACACCCAGTACATAATATGAAAATAATATGCAAAAGCCTCCTGCTCGTCTTCGTCATCATCAGCATAGATCTCCAACAACAGCACCTTTCACCTGCTACCTAGTCTGCCCATCCCAACATGGATGAACAGCCCAAGGTAATAAGAGGAGACATAAAACCTTGAGTCAGACAAAGTCTTAGTGAGCAATAAATCAACTATCAAACATACCAAAAGAGCATAAAGGATAAAGGAATAGGAACCAAACCATCCCACTCCACCTCTTTCTACAGTGATAGCCCCCAGACTCGTACTAAAGAGAAGCAAACATAACATAGCAGACAATTGAGGTAAAGCAATAATCACTCGAGTCAAGGTCGATGTTTTCCAAATACAAACCCCCAAGGCCTAAACCAAGATCAGATAAGCACCCAGAAAACACCGCTCTTGAGACCGAATGATGGTACAATCAAACATCCATGACTCTGGCTATCACTGTTAACCTTGCTTCGAAATCACCGTTAATCGAATGACCGACTCCTTCCTGAGCCATATATCAAGGGCTAATGGTAACCCCGGTTCTAGACATAACTCCGCACGTCATCATGACCCGTGCTTAGGAATTTTCGCAACCACCCAGAGTACTCGACCACCTACCTGTAATCTTTAGGGTGTCCAGACCACCTACCTGTAGTCTTTAGGGCAACCCTTGTACTCTTGCTTTGAGTCCGCTAGAACCTTCAACAACGATGAAATCCAAGCCTTCTAGTCATCCTCCTTGACGACTATTCTCAACCTAGCCCAAACTACCTCTTGAGCCATCCATTATCAATCAACTCGAACTACCCTTCAAGTTATCAATATGCTTGGAGTAATCCTTCTTGATTATACCAAGGTTACATCACATCATGCCTCGCCTCATCTTCATCATAGCAAAGGCTCATCTTAACATCATGGTTTGCCTCATCGCATCATGGCAAAATTCCATCTCAACATCATCCAATCCATACATATGAGCTTCAACATCCACTACATATGCCTTAAGCAACTTTCACCATTCAAGATCCTCTTCCGTAGCTTTTGAATCGTCTTTGACCATACTTGTCCAAATCTATCAACTAGATAACTCATTCACAACAATCAGACAAGGCAAACATTAATCCAAACAAATAAGTAGTCAATCAAGATCTAAATAGGCATTTGTAACTAAAATGGCAATTTCGTAAATAAGTGAGCATAAGTCTAACATACATGAATCATGGGTTTTTAGCATAGATCTAACAAATATAAATCATGGGTTTTGTCTCTACAACTTGATGAATGATCTTGCATAAGTAAACATCTTCATAAGTAATGGATCTATACTTAGATCTAAGGAAAAATGCATAAAATCACTATCTACAATACTCCAACAAACCACCAAACCAATATACTCCTTTGGATCCGCGTGAGAGATAACCACCACTCACCGAATCACCCAAACACTTCAAAAACTATCAACTTCAGATCTGGACAGCGAAGATTCAAGCTTGATTCGTCGAAATCCCACTTGAAACGATGAAATCTAGCTTCGTCGGATGAAGATCTTCAACTTTGGCTCTTGGATCTTCAATCTCGATCTTCGATCTTGGATGGATGTTAGAACTAGATTGGAATGGAGAAAAGGAGATGAAGAAATGTTGAAGTCGAGTTCTCAAAATGGCAGCACTTTGTCGCTTCAAAATCCAGTGCCAAAAAGTGAGCCAAACCCCTCTATTTATAGGCTGAAACCTCTCTGAGTCGTCCATCCATAAGTCGTCGCCGACCCAACCATGAGTCGTCACCGACTCATCACTTAAGTTGTTCGCGACTTAACCCACACGGCCTAACTCAAACGCACATGCACGACCTAATGACACGGTAACCCTATCTCTAAGTCGCTTACGCGACTTAACACGACTCAGCCTACAAGCGATTCACGACCTAACCCTAACATAGGGTCTCAACGACTTATACTATAGCCGACTCAACGACCCAGCCCAAAGCCGACCTAACAAACTCCAAGCCAATCGACCTACGACTCAACACACAGGAGACGACTCAACGACTCAACTTATTACCTTAAGTCGTAACTCATTAACCCGTTGGTTCCCCTTGAGTCGTCTACGACTTAAAAACTCCCACTAACTCAACAACCCATGAGTCGGCGACCTACTGAGTCGCATGCTATCTTAACTCGGTCAAGCACTAAGTCGGCAACACCACTAACTCGCCTACCACCTTAAGTCATCTAAGCCTGAAGAGCTTAACCCGGTCACATCTACTAACTTGTCCCAGCCTTGAGTCGTAACTCGTTAACCGCTATGAGTCGGTCTAACCCTTAACCTGTTGACTCGTTAACGACTCAATACTTAACACACGAATTAACTTCCTATATGACTCAGGCTAGAGACAACATAAACAACACTAACGACCTGTAAGTTCTACGATCTATCGACACGTAAAATACGGGTCGTTACAGTAGTATAATTTGGAAATATTATATTCAAGAGTTTTGATTTCTAAATATTTTACTTTGGAAACCCTATGATTTTGGAAAGAATATATATTGGAAAATAAATGATAACGTATTGATTTGGGGTTTTAAGAATAAATGATATCGGGTTTATATGGGTTTTAAATGGATATTTTATTATGGTTTTAAAAGTATAATTTTTTTTTAAATAACCGCGGTGTTATAATAACGATTGGTTGGAAAAGAGACCGGGATCGGATATGGACATACTCTCTGTCGATACCGAAAACCACTTTGACTAACCGTGTACGCGGTGGAGATTCCAGAATGAAGTAGGTTGGTGGCGGCGTTTCCTGTAAGGTAAATACGTGGACCCAACTCCCGTGAGTTGGCATAGGGTGGCTAAAACAGGAGCGATTGACGGGTTAATGAGTAGCACCTCTGATCGGACACTTCCCTTCGATACTATACTCTGACTTTGGATTTTTCGGTGGCCACCTTCACTTTTGATTTCTTTGATGTGGGGAGTTTGTTCGAGGTGGGCGGCAGCTGCGCGCTGCGCGTTTCCATCGGCCCGGAAGCGTAATTGGTATATCTACCCTAGCATTGCCTAGTTGTGCCGTGTCATCTACCCTAGCGCGCCTTATACGATTTTTTTTTGTACCATACCTATGGAGTGCCCTCTGACGACGCCCAGTACGGGGGAGATTACGGTACTGTATAGACTATGAGAATATATAAATGTGTTAAGGTGGAAAATGTAAAGCCTTAACGCTATTTAAAAGTAAGTTTATTTTACAATTAGACACTATTATAATAGCGCAATATACTACATAGTAAATAGTTTAACGGATCCTTAGGAGATGTAAATGCCGAGCATCTCTTGAGTTACTGCACTCATATTTATTTCTGTTAATGTAACTCACATAAGATCTTTTAGTTCTGACTCGAGTGTTTTTGTCTTTCCAAATTCGCTCGGGTCAGTCCGAGCGTTTCAGGATTGAAGATTTTATTTTCAGAGGAAGAAGACGAAGATTTTACTATTATTACTATAGATAATATGGTTTCACTACACTCATATTGTTCCGCTGCATTGTTATATGGTATGTGTACTCTGATATGTATTGTATAAATAAATCAAAAGTTTTTGTAAAAAGATTTATGAACTGTATATTTGATTTTTATATTTTATCCTTCCGATGTGAGATTCTGTTTCTTTCTCTGTTTTCTTATTTATCCCATAACAATCCGTCCTTACGTATGGTTTGAATTAGCACGTGTGTCTGTTTAAATTGTGCAAAAAGGCGGGACGTTACACTGTTGGCATGAACTTTCTCCTCAAATAACTCTTTAAATCTTTCCCAAGAAATGTCGTCCTCAGAGATATTTGATGTCGCTGCATACCACCAGGCTGCAGCGTCTTCTTGTAATTGCCATGAAACCATTTCCCTTTTTCGCTCATCAGACAACTTCATACTCTTAAAGATGCACTCATAAGAGCATAGCCAAGCTTGAACCTCAATTATCGATTCTGACCCTTTAAATGGTTTACCTCCAAGGTTGGCGAAGTCTTTGCATAAAGCGGCAAAACTTACCTGAGGCAGTACTGGATCTACAGCCTCACTAGCAGTTTGACTTCGTCCAGTATCGGTCGAGGTACTGCCCCTACCTCTGCCTCTCCTTCCGAAACTCATGTTGGCCACTTGAACATGTGACTCAACAAATTTAGATAGGTATATAATTATATGAAAATACAAATACGCACTCTCAAGATAGATATTATTCCAGAGCCTAGGTATTATCTCAACTTATGCTCTGATACCAACTGTGACGACCCGCCTTTCTAACCACAGAAAGACGTATCATCAATAAGAAATGAAAGAGATAGAAATAGAAAAGATAGAAAGAAAGAATAAAAACATAAGAATCTCACAGCAAAAACGAAACAAAATATAATACATCACATAACCATTACATAGTTTTACATATATCAGAGTTACACAAAATCAATCAACAAGACAGCTATATATATATATATATATATATTTGTTAATACATACATCCCAAAATACAACATACATCAACTAACATAGCGGAAATAGATAGATAGATAGATAGATACGACTGGACTCCTGCTCCAAGATCCTCCAGAACTCAACAGTCCAAAACCTATCACTTGGCTACTCATAAAAATTTGAGTACCCAAGAGTTTATGAAAAACAGAAATAAACTCCGGGTCAGACATGAGTCTGTATGAGTAAACATGTTAAAGTTGCTTAACTTTGAAAACCATTTGAAAATTAAGGTATCACGTAAGACTTCCCATACATAAACACGGGTAAGTTTTTACCTTACGCTAACCAAAACATTTTATAGGAAATCCGGTGATATTATAATAGTGTCTAGGGTTTTCAAGTAAATAGAAATAGCCGAAATTGTTACATTTATTAAATTCCAGCTACATTGGTATACAATCAAAACCATAGGGTCTCGTAGGGAAAAATGGGTTTCCATCAATGGTAGGGCTACTGGGGTACCGTCCATCACAGTACGGGGCCTAGATCACCGTACCGAGGATAACTCCCGACCCCTACAACACAAGGCCGGAACCATTCCTTATTGAACAGTTCCAAACAAGATAACCCTGCAGTTGTGGCCAAACAACTTCCCACACAGCCGAAATAAAGGGACATCTAGACAGGGGTATATCTCGTCCTGCTTGGGTGCTACCCACCTAGCCTTGCTGCATCTCCCCTGTTTTAGCCATTTCCGGTTGATGAGGCTTGAGGCCACGATTACCTTTATAGAACACATCTCTTAGAATGCTCATCATCCACCTGACGATGTTCTGAAAGCATTCAATGCATACAAGTTCATTCCGGGTTCGAACGAAACCGAAGGCATTATCTCGTTACGCTCATTTTGGAATCACCCTGAGAGTTAACGACGATAACCCTTGCACTCTGAAACACCATCTCGATCTTCACTTGGGATGTCACGACCTATCGTTTAATTTGGATCGATGTGGTTTTCAGATAATCATAACTGACACCCGATCCCGGCCTCATCGAAATCCAAACGCCATTTTAAAGGTCAAGTTGTTTAATAGTTTAAACAAATTAATTCAATACCTCGAATTCACATAGCATTTATCACAGATAAATCATACTCAAATATCACAGATATATCCAAGCATAACACAGAGTATCATAGAATATTACCAAATAGATATCACAAATCTAGATATTGTACTTATACAACATCCAAACAGGAATTATTAATCCATAGTATAATTAATCATCAATTATGTAATTATTCCATTTCAAATCATTTAATTAATTAATTACTTCTAAATCAATTTATTAAACCTTAATTACTTAATTCATTACTCCTTAATTATTAATTAATTAATCATTAATTACTAATTAGTTAATCATTAATCCTTAATTAATTATTTAATTAGTTAACTACTATTCATTTATTAATTAACTCCAAGTAGTTAATTTAAATTCTTAATTACAAATAAATTAATCACTTAATCATTAATTAACCAATCTTTAATTACAAATTGATTAATCTCTAATCACTTAGTTAATCACAATTATAAATTAAATAATCATTCTTAATTACCTTTTCAAACAATTAATTAATAATAATTATTTATTTTAATTAACATTTAAAAAAATTCCCTAAAAATCTTGAAATCAAATTATGACTAACTTAAAAACTTTAATGTTAATTAAATTTCAACACTTATCTTCAATTAACTACTTAATTAAAGTATTAATTAAGATTTAAAAACATTCTTAAGTATTTACTTAATAATTAAAGCTTAAACGAACTCATTAATTAGGTCATCAGTACTTAAACTTTGTTTAAGATGAAATAACATAGATTTTATTCAGCTAAGTACTTTAAAACCCAGCCAGAGAAATCCCCCAGGTCCACCCGAGTAAACACTCGAGTTTTTCCTCCTATTTCCCCGAGTCCCCTCTCTTTCTTCTTCTCATACTTTTCTTCT
This sequence comes from Allium cepa, assembly GCA_030765085.1. Classification (NCBI taxonomy): domain Eukaryota; kingdom Viridiplantae; phylum Streptophyta; class Magnoliopsida; order Asparagales; family Amaryllidaceae; genus Allium; species Allium cepa. The sequence continues at coordinate 392,833,745 of CM060938.1, read as the reverse complement.
GCCATTTTTTTCTGTAAGTTTTAAGTTATAAACTTCAATAAACTGGAAAGCAATCACACGAACATGCGTTCCAGCTCGAAGCAAACCACCCATTTTCTTGAGCATCAACTCGTGTCGCTCACAACAAAAAAAACTTCCTGAGACCTATTTGTTGTCGTGCACGTGTACGGCACTTCGCCGGCACTCCGGCGGACTTCTTTACCTCCAGCAAGTCACGAACAAACACTAAAATTGAAAACAAAGATCAATTCGACTCCAAAAATTCTAGATCGAAGTTTGGCCTTTCGTTCGGAAAACCTGTAACTCGACCCATTCAACAAATCACTTCGCCCCAGTTGCTCCGACCATCGGAGATGCTCCAACTCCATCCACACCTCGCCTATCCCCCATGCTACCATCCCCTTGAATACCACGCAACTCGATCAACCAGAGGTGGTGAAAACACCTCATCTCCGTCCTCGTCCAAATTCGAGAGTTAAACCCTAAAGTTACCTCGTTCAATCAATTCTTGCAATAGAAAAATTATTTAGCAATTTTCCTAACTTCATCGATGGCCAAGCTTGCTTCGTGCAAAGTCTCGTCACCCAGTAAAACTCCGGTCGCTAGAAAATTGATAAAACCCATACTCAGTTCAACTATGCACTGCTCTTCACCTACTCAACTAAAAATTACCATTTTAGTTTTAAAAAACCTATCTTTGAATGTAGATTAAAGTTATATATTCGAATCAATAATTTAAAATATTCGAATTTATCATATGTTTCCTTTTCATTATAAAACTATGTTTACAGAGTCACTACTTCAATACCGTGCTTAAAACAAATTCTAGGCCATAATTAAAGTTTAAACAAACTTACTTTGTTTGATACTTTAAGCATAACAAAGATTGGATGATAATATTTTGAATTTTGATTAAATATTCAACTCTGTGACTAAGGACAAGGAAGAACAGACGATACAAGAATTAACAGTACAATCATATATGTACAGAATTTCTTACTTAAAAATATACAGCAAAGCAAAAGTTATTCATGAATCAAATACCCAAATTTAAAATTTTAAAATAGTATGTTTACTCACCTGAAAACAAGTTTGAACAGAGAGCAATACTCTTTTGAAAACTGCAGTTTGATCTGCCTTTAAAACTTCCAGTTTTGTTGTTAAATGAATTTGAGTTTGTAAATATAGCGATGTTTACTTTTTTTTCAGGCTTGGTAAGTTATGAACGAACTAGAGCAAGATGCATTGCATATATAGAAAACAGTTTTGTATAGGGGAGGTATTTTCTGGTGTATTCTTTCTTTGGTCAGATTTTTTTTCTTTTCTTTCTTTGACTAACAAGATTTTGTCGTCTGAAATTGAAATGATTTCTTAATATTTGAAATGACTTTATTTGTGCTTGAAAAGATAGCATTTAATGTAATTTTTTCCTTCTATGTTTAAAACTTATTCTATTGGATTTTATATATAGATATTTTGTTTTATCATCTTCTTGCTTTGCAAAATTCACACACATACATTTTGTCTGGTTTTGCTTTACCTTTGTGTTTAATATAAAAATTATTATAGTATGTATTTATCTTATGTTGCCATATAACCATATAATTTATTACTAACATAAATCCTTAGTTTTTATTTCTATTTAAAGTTTAACCATCTAAACATTTAATTTATATTCATATGTTTTATACTTATATCTTATACTTATATTTAATATTGATAATATTGATAGGATTAATTTTATTTTAAACATTATTATCTATATCTCATTCATATGCATATATTTAGATTAAATGTTAATAATGTAGAGCATTAATTAAATCAAACAAGGTAGATTTTATTTTAAATATTTTTGAAAGATTTTATTTTAAATTTTTTTGAAAGATTTTATTTTAAATTTTCAATCCATAGTTTTCTTCACAATACATACATACATACATACATACATACATATATATATATATATATATAGTAAATGGCCAAAAGTCTTATTCATTTTTGAATTGATAAGCTTGTATTTTATTTAATTAGATTAAATACTTATTAAAATAATATTGCCAAAATCCTGGACCGTCACACCAGTCCTTCGTCTTTGTATATTATATCATTCAGCATATCTGGATTCCCAGTCATGTGTCTAGAATATCCATTATCGAGTATCCATTTATTCTTTTTGATCTACACAGTTTGTTCATTGTGGATTGATTCCTCAACACCCATAAAGCATGTTTCATGCACATCATATAATTTTGGTAGACAACTTGAATTTGAATATTGATTATATGCAGACTCAAGAGACAATGATGATTTAAATATTTCTAAACTAGTATTAACAAGTTTTTAAACATAGCCATTTTAAAAACTCTTTCAAAATTCATATTATGAAACTTTGAAAACCTTGCTCTGGTACCAAATGTGAGAAACACAAAATACGGATCTTAAGGCTAGGATTAACACTAAAGGGGGGGTGAATAGTGTTTAAAGGAATCGCTAAATCTTTTTTAGTTTTTGTTAATTCAAACATAAATGTATGCAATATTCAGACACAGATATGATCACAGAATCAAACATAGATGCAGAAATAAAGTAAAAGCAATAAAGGAAAGAACACACCGGATTTTTTACTGGTTCGGAGTTACCCTAAATCTAGTCCCGCACACAAGTACGGATTTTCTTTTAAAAGCAATTGTACAATTACACCTTTTCTCGCTTGATTGATTTTATAGGCTACAATCACACATTTTCTCGTTTAGTTTATTACAAAAAAGCCTATAACTCTGAATAGCACTAAGATCTTGTTGAGATAGTGATAGAGAATCAAACCAGAGATAATCTAGTTAGATTTAATGTTGATTTCGACAAAGTAATGGTAAAAATGTGTACAAAGAAATATGGAAGAAGAAGAGGAGTGAAATAAGAGAAAATATGAATGAATATTCGTTCAAAACTACCCTTATTTATAGTAGAACAGCAGCCATGTCCATTCGTGAAAGGATATGACGAATAGACACTTCCTTTGAAATTCAAATTTTTGAAATAAACTACAACCATGTCGACATGGGTTGCTTGAGGATGTCGACATGCCTAAGGTATTTTTGGTATTTTGCTTTTCTTTGAAAATAACTTCTATCTTGTATTAAAACTATTTTAAACTTTATAAATATACTTAATTATATTTTAAATACATAAGTAAATATAGAGCATAATATTTTGGTATATATATAAAATTTTACTATAATTTTATATAAGTATAAATATTAAAAGTTAAATATATTATTATTAAAAGATAGTTTAAAACTAAGGATAATTTGATTTTGACAATAAAGATTATTTCGAGGCTAAAAATATTTAAAACCAGGATAGATGTTTTTGATTCTTTTAGAAGGAAGTTTGAAATCATTTTGAAAATAAGATATAATTTTTGTAAAAACATTTTGAATAAAAGGTTAGCGGATACAAAACAATGTTCCACTAGATTTTTCGTAAGATCCATCCTACTTAGGGTTCCATCCCTTTAACAGACTCGAAGTGGATTCCATTCCACGAATAAATTGGATTTTAAGATGTCTGTGCTTTTCTAGGAGTTTTAACAAAATTCCTAATTAAATTACTTATTATTGAAATCTTGAACTCCTGATAATCTTGATACTCATGAGTCTGCAATCTTGACATCTTGAATCTCTATACTGTACAGTCTTCATTCTTGGTACCTGCATGGTTAAATCCTGTATATACATATATATCTAAACTATAATGTTAGTATTTATATTTTATAATCTTATTCTAATGTTGTTGTCATCAAAACCATCATCTCAAGGACTAACATAGACCACCTAGTAGGATGACACCGACAGAGATAAAGGGATTGAAGATGTAGTTAGTGGATCTTAAGGAAAGGAATTTTGTTAGATCAAGCAGTTCGCCTTATGGAGTAGCTGCAGTGTTTGTGAAGTAACCAGATGGGTCGTTAAGGATGTGCATCGACTATCGTAAGTTAAACGAGAGGACGATCAAAAATAGGTACCCTTTGCCGATGATTGATGATCTATTTGATTAGTTGAGTGGAGCGAGAGTATTTTCCCAATTAGAATTAGCAATGAGGTTCCATCAGTTGAGAGTGGCAGAGGATAGCATTCCTTTGACTACATTACTAACTAGGTATGGTTCGTATGAGTGGTTAGTAATGCCATTCGGATTGACAAATGCGCTTGCTTTCTTTATTGATTTGATGAATCGGGTTTTCAAAGAACACTTGAATAGGTTTTTGTTGGTGTTCATAAATGACATTTTAATGTACTCTAAAGATGAAAGGGAGCACGAGATTCATCTTAGAGTGGTGTTGGGGATGCTGAGGCAGAATCAGTTGAAGGCGAAGTTTTCCAAGTGTAATTTCTGAAAGAGAGAAGTTAAGTTTCATGGTCATGTGGCTTCATGTAACGACCCGTTAAATTCGATGATTTTAAATTTGATAATTCAATAGGATTTCTAATTTAATTTAGAATGAAATCCAAATGAATTAAGTAGAAAAGGATTCTCACCTGGATATGGAATTTAATATGAGAAATTTATGAAAATGTTAAATGGTTTTAATGCAATGAAAGATTTTTAACGGTAAATGGGAATAAATTAAGGAATCATATTAGTTCCAGTTAATAGATTACGACTTGAATGAGATTCCAATTTAATAAAATCATTTAAATGTTATGATTTGATTTTATGGAATATGAGAAATACAAATGTAGGGATTTGATTAATATATATGTTATTTGTTCAGGGTATTGAATAAAATTGGGAATCCAATTTAAATTAATGATAATAACGTTGATATTAGTTAATAAGTAAATTTCAATGCAATGCCTATAAATGAATGAAATGAAATGAATATATGTAAAACGTATCCTAGGTTATTTATCGAATAGAAGGATAGAAAGTAAATATCGGATTTGATTGATGAATAAATATATATTAAACAGTAATGAAATGTAAAGTAAATGGCGATTGTATAAAACCAATGCAATAAGATTTTCTAATAGTAACTGAATGTAGACGTGTGAAATAGAGTTAATGACTATAATTATTGTACTTTACTTATTTTATTAGTTGTCAATGTTAATCTGGAATCAAATTCAATTTATCCCCAAAATTACTGCAGTTAAAGTGGAATAAATTGGTAAATGAAGAATGTTGGATCCAAATAAGTTGTAACCAAGGAAAATCCCATTTTTAATAAACTATGTGGGAAAAGAAATGAAACCAAAATGAAAATGTGAAAATATAAAATATAATGAAATTCTAAGTAATAATGACTTTGTTAGTAAAGTGAAAACTGATTTGATATAAAGTTGTAACTGGATAGAAATCAAATTTATTTGGAATTGATTTGCAATCAATTGAATTTATTGCAATTAAATGGATTCAATATTTAAATTAATTATGTAAATATTATTTGGAAGAAATTGAAGTTATTTGGGTAATAAGTATTGTAATTGGCTAATTTAGATACTTTAAAGTGAAACGGAAATTATTAACGCAATAGTTTGATTGCAATATTTAATTCATCTAATTGATGATAAAGATTTGTTAGATTTATTTAATAGGAATTTTGGGGCATTTAATAGGTAATTGCTGATTTTGAATCGAATTAAAGGGATTACTGAAATCAATATTTAGCAATTTTTAAACCATTGCAATTGATTTAGAATATAAAGAGTTGTCGATTTAATTGAGTTAAATTTTTGAAATAATTGCGTTGTTGCAATTAAATGGGAAATAAAACGTTAAGGATAACCAGTATTCAAGATTTACCATCTATTTAGTATATTAATTGTAACTGATAATCAACTGCAATAAATAACAAATAATTATTACGTTAACGTTAATTGAAGTGATATTTGAAATTTAATATTTAGGAATTATGTAAATATAAGTTCAGATGAAATTGGAAATATTTACATATTGAAATATGAATCCAATGATAAATTCTTCTATTTGACAATAATAATGGAAATTAAATTTAATTAAAATTTTGGAAATTTAATTTATAATTTGGTGAAATTAATGAAATTTGAGGATTTCTAAAATTTTAATTTCGACAAGTTAAATTTTGTTTAAATTAGTATAGGTGATTGAAAAATTTATAATAATAAGAATCGTCAATTATCAAAAAGAAATGGGAAATTTGATTTAATTGACTAATTTTTAATTTATTTAATTAATATAAAAATAGCCATTTTTGTCACGGACTCGGATTTCGACGAAACCAGTTTCATCAGATCCGTATCGGTGAATTATTATGGGGTTTCAAGTTTCGTATCGATCGGACCTGTCGTTTGATCGTACGGACGCGAAACGCCTTGAAATCGATTTAATTAAAATCAATTTGAAATCAATTTGGAAATTCTGTTTTCAGCATAACTTCTTCATACGATCAAATTTGGACGTGAAACTTTTTCCATCGTGTTCAGAATATTTTAAAATACCTATTTGGATATATGGGTTTAATAAATTTCGTTACGGGGTCAGAACGGGCTTTTTAGGCCAACTACCGTTTAGCACGTTCGTAATTCGTGCCCACCTAGCCTACTACAATTTGTCTATATATATGCTGTGATAAACCCTAGCCTCCAACTTCTATCATTGGTCTGTACGTTCATTTTCTTCATCTCCTTCTCCTCCTCAAATGGATGCAAACCTAGATCTATCTCAATTCAAAATTTCAAATGAAATTCAAACATCTCAGAAAAATCCCTAAAAATTATATGTTAAAGCCCTCGAAATACGTAATCTGCTGGTACAACTCGTTTTTCCTTTTGGTTTGTCGTTTGACCAGAAGAAATCGATGAAATATCAGCCGTTCATCGCGTCGTCACAAAAAGTTGTCGGATCGGGAAACGATTTCTGGGTTTTGGAGAGAGTCGAGCGTACATTGCATCTAGGTGGTTGATCTGGTGGTTCGACGGTTGGATTTGGGTGAATAATTCAATCTAGGGTTTAAGTTTATGGCGGCCGGAGGAGTTAGGGGCGACCGTGATCGATAGGACCGGGTTAGTGACGTGTGGCATGACGAGGCAAGGGGGACGGCGGGGTTGCCGAGGTTTGGAGCGCCGTATTGACGTTGCAGTGGCCGGTCAACGATGGTTGGATATCATGGCGTTGCGTGCGTAGCCTGGACGATGCGTGTTCACCTGGGTTGAACGAGAATTATTAGTAGATGACGTGGCGGTGAGTTAGGTGAGTTTGTTTTATAATTTAATTTTTTGGTTTCAAGAGTTTAAATGGCTATAACTTTTTCATCCGAACTCCGTTTCACGCGAAATTTCTTTTGTTAGGATCGTAATTAAATTTCGGATCTGTTGACACTGGTTTGGACTGATTTGGAGACCGGCGAATTTTTGGGTTTAAATCGGATTTAAATTCGATTTAAATTTAAAAGGTGAGTGTTTTAACCCACTCACAACTTCTAAAAGTTTTTATGTTTGTTAAATTTATTTTAGATATGAGTAGAAATTTATTTATGAATGTTTGGCATGTTTTATTCAGCATATCTGTTAATTCGCATTTATTTAATTTAACTGTTAATTTAGTTTATTTATTGCATATTAATTGACAGTTAGAATTTATTTATTCGCCTATAAACTGCTAGTTAACAGTTATAAAATTTATTACTGAATATAAACTGTTAGTTTAATAATTGTTAAATTTTATTTTGAATATAACTGCCAGTTATTACCTGTTATATATTATCAGATATATATTGATATTGTTTTATTATTGGATGATTTTTGTGATTCGATGATGGATGATATTGATGAATGGATGTTATATTTTATATCATTTAAACTGCAAGTTATCATGCATTTTTTATTTCATCCGGGATTGTGGTTTGAAATGATATACAACCGCAAAATTTTATTTTTAAATTACGGATTGAAATGATAAATATCCGCATCACTTGACCATAGGATAGAAATTATATACAGGCACCGTGGTCTATATATAAATTATTTTAAAAGTGATTTCTATGGTTTGGATGGAATACGGTTTCTAAAGATTTTAAATTTTGATAATTTATAAATATTATTCTTCTATATATATACATATGAAGTTAAATTTTTTGAATTTAAGCTGTGTATAAACCTGGTGAATAAAAACGAAAAAAATTGAGAAATTGAAATTTGGTAATTTATCCTATATGTTTAAGTTTGGAAATTTTAAGGTATGATATTTATAACTGGATTTTTTCCAAGATAAATTTAAAATGAATATTCTAGTATAATTTAATTGAAGAAAATATTTAATTGCTAGAAATTGGAGTTTTATTTATGGATTTTTATGTAAATATTCAAGACTAAATAATAGAACATTTAATTTGGTTGAAGGAATAAATTCCAACTTTAGTTTTGAAATATTAATACTCCAAATGGATATATATATGTATAGAAATTGAAGTGGTTTTGGAACTTGAAAGTGATATTTAAATTTTGGTTTAGACTTTAAATAAAGAAATATATTTGTAAAGCCATGGAAATTATTTTCTTTACAAAGTAACCTTAAAGTCAAACCATTTATTTTATATACCGTTGAATATCCAAACCATTCAAGTTTTAGAAGTTATGGTTTTTTCGAAATATTATGCTTTGAAAGTATAAGTCAAATATTTGGTTTCCAGATATTTTAAATTTTAAAGCATTATGATTTTGGAAAAGAAATATATTTGGATAAAATGATATCATATTGTTTTGGGTTTTAAGATGATATCATATTCATAGTTTTGAAATGGAATTTTTATTCTGGTTTTAAAGTATAAACTATTTTAAATGACCGCGGTGTTATAATAACGATTGGTTGGCAAAGAGACCGGGATCGGATATGGACATACTCTCTGTCGATACCGAAAACCACTTTGACTAACCGTGTACGCGGTGGAGATTCCAGAATGAAGTAGGTTGGTGGCGGCGTTTCCTGTAAGGTAAATACGTGGACCCGACTCCCGTGAGTTGGCATAAGGTGGCTAAAACAGGAGCGATTCTCGGGCCAATGAGGTCATTCCTCTGATCGAACGCACTCCTTCGATACTATACTCTGACTTTGGATTGATTCGGTGGCCACTATTGATTTCTTTGATTTGGGGGTGTTAGTTCGAGGTGGGCGGTAGCTGCGGCTACGTGTTACCACCAGCCCGGATAGCAATTGGTATATCTACCCTGGCATTGCCTAGTTGTGCCGTGTCACCTACCCTAGCGCGCCTTATAAGATTTTGTTTTGTACCATACCTATGGAGTGCCCTCTGACGACGCCCAGTACGGGGGAGATTACGGTACTGTATAGACTATGGGAATATATTCTGTGTTAAGGGCTATATGGGTAACCCCTTAACGCTATTTAAAAGTAAGTTTATTTTATGAATAGACACTACTATAGTAACGCAATATACTACATAGTAAATAGTTTAACGGATCCTTAGGAGATGTAAATCCCGAGCATCTCTTGAGTTACTGTACTCATATTTATTTCTGTTAATTTAACTCACATAAGATCTTTTAGTTCTGACTCGAGTGTTTTTGTCTTTTCAAAATTCGCTCGGGTCAGTCCGAGCGTTTCAAGATTTGAAGATTTAGCTTTGGAGGACGAAGACGAAGATTTGTATTAATATTATTTATAGTATTGCACTACACTCACACTGTATTCCGCTGCATTGATATTATTGGTATGTGAACTCTGATATTTAATTGTATAAAGAAGAATCAAATGTTTTGTAAACAGTTTTATAAACTGAATATTTTATTATTATATTTTATCCTTCCGCTGTGAGATTCTGTTTTGTTTTATTTCTTCTCTATTTTTCTTATTTACCCCATAACAATCCGCCCTTCCGTATGGTTTGAATCGTCGTGTGTGTCGGTTTAAAGTGTGCGAAAAGGCGGGATGTTACAAATTGGTATCAGAGCCTTGGTTTAGCGATAAACCTTAGCTTTGTGGGGTTTGACTCTTTGTTAATAGGGTAGTAAGACCCTATGAGAGTCGTTGAGTGTATATATATTAGATAGCGTATTTGTTAGTGTTATAAAAAGATTTTGATATGGTGTTAATCTGTTCCGTTTTGTATTTATAAATTCTGGTTGATGCATGGGACGCTATGACATCAATAGGGATTTCTAAACACCTAATAGGACAGACCGACATAATATTTGTTTTAATATAGGTGAATGAAATAATTTTGCCTATTATATTTTCTATATATAAAAATATTTTATAAAGATATATATATATTTGGTTGCTATAGATTGGGTGTTAGGTAATAAAAATATTTATAATAATTGACGCTAAGTTGAAATTATAATAAATCAAATTGGAGATTTTAGAACTTAAGTCCGGGATTTTGAAAATCTGCTTTCAAAGGATTTATGGAATATGATGATTTGGTTTATAAGTAATTTATTATATAAATATGTAGTATAATTCGGAAGAATTGTTTAAATAAGATTTTGGAGAAATTAAATTTTGTACTTTCCTCTCTGTCGCTGGAAAATAAGTTCGGTGATGGCGGCCGCATCATCGACTTTCATTTTCGAGTTTCGAAGGGGAAAGGCCACTGTAGTAAATTCTACTGCAGATTTATTTTGAAATTATCTAAAATTTTAATTGTTTTAAATATAATTGGTGATATATAAGTTGTAAGAAATTATTTATCTATTATTCTTAAAATATTTGAAATTTGACCCGGTATTTAATTCTTAAATTTCCATTAATTAATTGTTTAAAATTATTTTAGTGAAATAAAAGGTAAGTAATTAATGGATTGAAACCTCTAATTTAGGAAAGAGAATTAATGCAAAATTATAAAAAGAAATTTGAAAATTTTAACATAAATAACTTACCAAATATGAAAAGTTGAAATGTTAAATAAGAAATTTGAATAAAATATTATACAAGTAGAAATTTTGGAAATAATGAAGTACTCAATGAAATGCTTTTATAAATAAGAATTTAATGGTATAAACTTAAGTTATAATTGAAATTTTACCATAATTAAAGGTAAGTATTATAAATAGGTGATCTTAAACTTAAGTAAATAAAACGAAATTCTTTAATAAATAAGGATTGATGTGTATGGTTATAAAATTTAGTATGATTTAAATGCTACTAGTTGAATAAAATGGAAAGTAGGTAATATAAATAAATGACTGTAAACCCTAGGTAATAAATTTATAAAATCCTTTATTTATAAGAATGGAGGTTATAAGGTTAAGAATTTAAGTGTAATTAAAAAGGGTTACTGTAATTAAATATAATAGAATGTAAGCATTTAATAAATGATTGAATTTGAAGAAGTACATTAAATGTAATACCAATAAAAGAGACTTACATAACCTGAATAAATAAAAATGAATAATGGTAAGTAATAAGTAGAATTAAGGAAACAACCATTGAACGAGAAATAAAAATTTGAGGTTGTTAGATATAAATGTATATTATAAAAGGATAATTTATGTGGTATGAATTATAAACTTAAGAAAAAGGGTTTAAAAAATAAAAGATAAACTGTTATATGAATGAAAAGATCAAACAGCTAATGTATGAAATAAAAATTTATAATGAGTAAATTGATTGGTTGGTTGAATTGTTATTGTTTGATTTATGGTTTGGTCGGGTAAGGAAATTTGAAGTAGTTGGATGAATAAATAATCTATTCCGTCTCATCTAAGACTGTTGAGTAAATGATGCACTGGATAGTTATTTTTCATTCCGTACCATTTCAAGCTTTGAACCCGAGCAACTATTTGATTGTTGATTATATGGTTGTTTATATTTGTTGGGTATGCTGTTTGTTGAAATGGATTGTTGTTGGATTGATTTGATTGTTAGTGATTGAAACCACTTAGAGATTATTTGAAAATGTTATCCAAACTTTATTAATTTAAGTACATAAAGATATAATGATGATAAAACGGGTATATTTCATTTAAGGAAATTAATTTAGTAAATTATTGTTTATAAATTAATATTTGAAATAAAATGTACTGTTTTTTTTATTTCTTTCTTTTCCCTTCTTTTTCCTTTTCGGGGACGAAAAGTTTTGAGTGGGGGAGAGTGTAACGACCCGTTAAATTCGATGATTTTAAATGTGATAATTTAATAGGATTTTTAATTTAATTTAGAATGAAATCCAAATGAATTAAGTAGAAAAGGATTCTTACCTGGATATGGAATTTAATATGAGAAATTTATGAAAATGTTAAATGGTTTTAATGCAATGAAAGTTTTTTAACGGTAAATAGGAATAAATTAAGGAATCATATTAGTTCCAGTTAATAGATTACGACTTGAATGAGATTCCAATTTAATAAAATCATTTAAATGTTATGATTTGATTTTATGGAATATGAGAAATACAAATGTAGGGATTTGATTAATATATATGTTATTTGTTCAGGGTATTGAATAAAATTGGGAATCCAATTTAAATTAATGATAATAACGTTGATATTAGTTAATAAGTAAATTTCAATGCAATGCCCATAAATGAATGAAATGAAATGAATATATGTAAAATGTATACTAGGTTATTTATCGAATAGAAGGATAGAAAGTAAATATCGGATTTGATTGATGAATAAATATATATTAAATCGTAATGAAATGTAAAGTAAATGGAGATTGTATAAAACCAATGCAATAAGATTTTCTAATAGTAACTGAATGTAGACGTGTGAAATAGAGTTAATGACTATAATTATTGTACTTTACTTATTTTATTAGTTGTCAATGTTAATCTGGAATCAAATTCAATTTATCCCCAAAATTACTGCAGTTAAAGTGGAATAAATTGGTAAATGAAGAATGTTGGATCCAAGTAAGTTGTAACCAAGGAAAATCCCATTTTTAATAAACTATGTGGGAAAAAAATGAAACCAAAATGAAAATGTGAAAATATAAAATGTAATGAAATTCTAAGTAATAATGACTTTGTTAGTAAAGTGAAAACTGATTTGATATTAAGTTGTAACTGGATAGAAATCAAATTTATTTGGAATTGATTTGCAATCAATTGAATTTATTGCAATTAAATGGATTCAATATTTAAATTAATTATGTAAATATTATTTGGAAGAAATTGAATTTATTTGGGTAATAAGTATTGTAATTGGCTAATTTAGATACTTTAAAGTGAAACGGAAATTATTAACGCAATAGTTTGATTGCAATATTTAATTCATCTAATTGATGATAAAGATTTGTTAGATTTATTTAATAGGAATTTTGGGGCATTTAATAGGTAATTGCTGATTTTGAATCGAATTAAAGGGATTACTGAAATCAATATTTAGCAATTTTTAAACCATTGCAATTGATTTAGAATATAAAGAGTTGTCGATTTAATTGAGTTAAAATTTTGAAATAATTGCGTTGTTGCAATTAAATGGGAAATAAAACGTTAAGGATAACCAGTATTCAAGATTTACCATCTATTTAGTATATTAATTGTAGCTGATAATCAACTGCAATAAATAATAAATAATTATTACGTTAACGTTAATTGAAGTGATATTTGAAATTTAATATTTAGGAATTATGTAAATATAAGTTCAGATGAAATTGGAAATATTTACATATTGAAATATGAATCCAATGATAAATTCTTCTATTTGACAATAATAATGGAAAGTAAATTTATAATTTGGTGAAATTAATGAAATTTGAGGATTTCTAAAATTTTAATTTCGACAAGTTAAATTTTGTTTAAATTAGTATAGGTGATTGAAAAATTTATAATAATAAGAATCGTCAATTATCAAAAAGAAATGGGATATTTGATTTAATTGACTAATTTTTAATTTATTTAATTAATATAAAAATAGCCATTTTTGTCACGGACTCGGATTTCGACGAAACCAGTTTCATCAGATCCGTATCGGTGAATTATTGTGGGGTTTCAAGTTTCGTATCGATCGGACCTGTCGTTTGATCGTACGGACGCGAAACGCCTTGAAATCGATTTAATTAAAATCAATTTGAAATCAATTTGGAAATTCTGTTTTCAGCATAACTTCTTCATACGATCAAATTTGGACGTGAAACTTTTTCCATCGTGTTCAGAATATTTTAAAATACCTATTTGGATATATGGGTTTAATAAATTTCGTTACGGGGTCAGAACGGGCTTTTTAGGCCAACTACCGTTTAGCACGTTCGTAATTCGTGCCCACCTAGCCTACTACAATTTGTCTATATATATGCTGTGATAAACCCTAGCCTCCATCTTCTATCATTGGTCTGTACGTTCATTTTCTTCATCTCCTTCTCCTCCTCAAATGGATGCAAACCTAGATCTATCTCAATTCAAAATTTCAAATGAAATTCAAACATCTCAGAAAAATCCCTAAAAATTATATGTTAAAGCCCTCGAAATACGTAATCTGCTGGTACAACTCGTTTTTCCTTTTGGTTTGTCGTTTGACCAGAAGAAATCGATGAAATATCAGCCGTTCATCGCGTCGTCACAAAAAGTTGTCGGATCGGGAAACGATTTCTGGGTTTTGGAGAGAGTCGAGCGTGCATTGCATCTAGGTGGTTGATCTGGTGGTTCGACGGTCGGATTTGGGTGAATAATTCAATCTAGGGTTTAAGTTTATGGCGGCCGGAGGAGTTAGGGGCGACCGTGATTGATAGGACCGGGTTAGTGACGTGCGGCATGACGAGGCAAGGGGGACGGCGGGGTTGCCGAGGTTTGGAGCGCCGTATTGACGTTGCAGTGGCCGGTCAACGATGATTGGATATCATGGCGTTGCGTGCGTAGCCTGGACGATGCGTGTTCACCTGGGTTGAACGAGAATTATTAGTAGATGACGTGGCGGTGAGTTAGGTGAGTTTGTTTTATAATTTAAATTTTTGATTTCAAGAGTTTAAATAGCTATAACTTTTTCATCCGAACTCCATTTCACGCGAAATTTCTTTTGTTAGGATCGTAATTAAATTTCAGATCGGTTGACACTGGTTTGGACTGATTTGGAGACCGGCGAATTTTTGGGTTTAAATCGGATTTAAATTCGATTTAAATTCAAAAGGTGAGTGTTTTAACCCACTCACAACTTCTAAAAGTTTTTATGTTTGTTAAATTTATTTTAGATATGAGTAGAAATTTATTTATGAATGTTTGGCATGTTTTATTCAACATATCTGTTAATTCGCATTTATTTAATTTAACTGTTAATTTAGTTTATTTATTGCATATTAATTGACAGTTAGAATTTATTTATTCGCCTATAAACTGCTAGTTAACAGTTATAAAATTTATTACTGAATATAAACTGTTAGTTTAATAATTGTTAAATTTTATTTTGAATATAACTTCCAATTATTACCTGTTATATATTATCAGATATATATTGATATTGTTTTATTATTGGATGATTTTTGTGATTTCGATGATGGATGATATTGATGAATGGATGTTTTATTTTATATCATTTAAACTGCAAGTTATCATGCATTTTTCGTTTCATCCGGGATTGTGGTTTGAAATGATATACAACCGCAAAATTTTATTTTTAAATTACGGATTGAAATGATAAATATCCATATCACTTGACCATAGGATAGAAAATTATATACAAGCACCGTGGTCTATATATAAATTATTTTAAAAGTGATTTCTATGGTTTGGATGGAATACGGTTTCTAAAGATTTTAAATTTTGATAATTTATAAATATTATTCTTCTACATATATACATATGAAGTTAAATTTTTTGAATTTAAGCTGTGTATAAACCTGGTGAATAAAAACGAAAAAAATTGAGAAATTGAAATTTGGTAATTTATCCTATATGTTTAAGTTTGGAAATTTTAAGGTATGATATTTATAACTGGATTTTTTCCAAGATAAATTTAAAATGAATATTCTAGTATAATTTAATTGAAGAAAATATTTAATTGCTAGAAATTGGAGTTTTATTTATGGATTTTTATGTAAATATTCAAGACTAAATAATAGAACATTTAATTTGGTTGAAGAAATAAATTCCAACTTTAGTTTTGAAATATTAATACTCCAAATGGATATATATATGTATAGAAATTGAAGTGGTTTTGGAACTTGAAAGTGATATTTAAATTTTGGTTTAGACTTTAAATAAAGAAATATATTTGTAAAGCCATGGAAATTATTTTCTTTACAAAGTAACCTTAAAGTCAAACCATTTATTTTATATACCGTTGAATATCCAAACCATTCAAGTTTTAGAAGTTATGGTTTTTTCGAAATATTATGCTTTGAAAGTATAAGTCAAATATTTGGTTTCCAGATATTTTAAATTTTAAAGCATTATGATTTTGGAAAAGAAATATATTTGGATAAAATGATATCATATTATTTTGGGTTTTAAGATGATATCATATTCATAGTTTTGAAATGGAATTTTTATTCTGGTTTTAAAGTATAAACTATTTTAAATGACCGCGGTGTTATAATAACGATTGGTTGGAAAAGAGACCGGGATCGGATATGGACATACTCTTTGTCGATACCGAAAACCACTTTGACTAACCGTGTACGCGGTGGAGATTCCAGAATGAAGTAGGTTGGTGGCGGCGTTTCCTGTAAGGTAAATATGTGGACCCGACTCCCGTGAGTTGGCATAAGGTGGCTCAAACAGGAGCGATTCTCGGGCCAATGTGGTCATTCCTCTGATCGAACGCACTCCTTCGATACTATACTCTAACTTTGGATTGATTCGGTGGCCACTATTGATTTCTTTAATTTGGGGGTGTTAGTTCGAGGTGGGCGGTAGCTGCGGCTACGCGTTACCACCAGCCCGGATAGCAATTGGTATATCTACCCTGGCATTGCCTAGTTGTGCCGTATCACCTACCGTAGCACGCCTTATACGATTATTTTTTGTACCATACCTATGGAGTGCCCTCTGACGACGCCCAGTATGGGGGAGATTACGGTACTGTATAGACTATGGGAATATATTCTGTGTTAAGGGCTATATGGGTAACCCCTTAATGCTATTTAAAAGTAAGTTTATTTTATGAATAGACACTACTATAGTAGCGCAATATACTACATAGTAAATAGTTTAACGGATCCTTAGGAGATGTAAATCCCGAGCATCTCTTGAGTTACTGTACTCATATTTATTTCTGTTAATTTAACTCACATAAGTTCTTTTAGTTCTTACTCGAGTGTTTTTGTCTTTTCAAAATTCGCTCGGGTCAGTCCGAGCGTTTCAGGATTTGAAGATTTAGCTCTGGAGGACGAAGACGAAGATTTGTATTAATATTATTTATAGTATTGAACTACACTCACACTGTATTCCGCTGCATTGATATTATTGGTATGTGAACTCTGATATTTAATTGTATAAAGAAGAATCAAATGTTTTGTAAACAGTTTTATAAACTGAATATTTTATTATTATATTTTATCCTTCCGCTGTGAGATTTTGTTTTGTTTTATTTCTTCTCTGTTTTTCTTATTTACCCCATAACAATCCGCCCTTCCGTATGGTTTGAATCGTCGTGTGTGTCGGTTTAAAGTGTGCGAAAAGGCGGGATGTTACACTTCAGAGGAAGAATTATCAGTTAATCCAGCTAAGATTGAGGTGGTCAATAATTAGAAGAGACCAGAGACGACAACCGAGATCAAGAGTCTTCTCAAACTTGTTGGATATTATCGTAGGTTCATCAAGGATTTCTCGTGGATAGCAGTACCTTTGACTTAGTTGAGTTGGAAGAATGTGAGGTTTGTTTGGTTCGACAAATGTGAGGAAGCATTCCTTAAATTAAAGCATTTGTTAACCAATGCGCCGGTGTTGGTAGTTTCGGATGGTAACTAAGGCTTGGTAATATACACTGATGCATGTGGGACAGGATTGGGAGCAGTATTGATGTAGAAGGGAAAAGTTATCGCTTATGCATCTAGGCATCTTGGACCGCACAAAGTTAGATATCCTACTTATGACTTGGAGTTAGCTACGGTGTTTTTTGCCTTAAAGATTTGGAGGCATTATCTGTTGGGAGAGAGATTTGAGTTGTATACCGATCATAAGTCATTAAAGTAATTATTCTCTCATAAGGAGTTGAATACGAGACAACAAAGGTGGCTGGAGTTTTTGGCTGCTTATGACTTCGGGTATAGAGTGTACTCTAGGAAAAGAAAATAAGATAGCAGATGCTCTCAGTAGAAAAGATCATAACGTGGTGTTAGCGATGTTGGCAGAATGGGCGTATCTTGAAATTTTAGCCAGTTGTGGTATGCAGTTGAGATCTACTACTATTTCTAGTCAGGTATTGTCATGTTGTCTAGTCTAGAAGTGCGACCAATGCTGATTGAGAAGATAGCTTCTAAGCAGAGAGAAGACCTAGTTTTAGCTAAAAGGATTAGAAGGCTTGAGGTCGGATTAGAGACTGATGACCTAAAGATTTTAATCTTGACCAAAGAGGATGGTTGGGAAAGAAGGGACGGTTATGTGTTTCGTGTTGAGAACTTAAGGAGAGAAGTTCTAGAAGAGTGTCATTGATCGAAGTTTACGATTCATCCTAGAGGAACCAAGATGTATCAAGACATGAAGAGGAGTGTTGGGAAGTCATGAAGAGGGATGTTGGCTTATGAGATAGGCGGTGTATTAATTGTCAAAAAGTGAAAGCCTAACATCAGAAGCCAAGTGGGTTAATTCAGCCTTTAGATATTCTAATTTGGAAGTGGTATTCAACTAAAATGGATTTTATAGATAGGTTGCCAAGGACAAATAGAGGAAACGAAAGCGTATGGGTTATAATGGACAGGTTGACCAAGAGTGCCCATTTCATTCCAGTAAAGTCAACCAGAAGGCACATGTTTTAGCAAAGTTGTTCATGAAGAACATAGTTAGACTTCATTGGATTCCCAGTAGCATAGTCAGCAACAATGATGCATTGTTTAGTAGCAACTTTTGAAGGAGTTTGTAAGAGGAATTAGGTACCAAGCTCAAGATGAGTACAACTTATCACTCACAAATGGATGGGCAAATAGAGAGAGTCAACAAGGTACCCGAAGATTTGTTGAGGGCTTATGTATTGGGCTTTGGTGGATGTTGGGAAGATCACCTACATTTGATTGAGTTTTCCTATAATAATAGTTATCAGACTAGTATAGGTGTAATAACCCGGATTTTTAGAATCCTGTAATTTATAGATTAACTGAAGTTAATGAATGAAAATACAATTGATTTTATCCCTTTAAGCTATTTTCATATATAGATAAGTGTTATAAATTTATAAATTAAAAGCATTTTTTTAACATTTAAAATTTAAATAAAATACTTAAAGAGATAAGTGTTATTATCTTAAGCCTTCTTATAACATGTGTAAACTTAAGTAGAAAATGTGTTTTCAAATTTATAATATACATATGTATATATTGTGATTTGGAAATTTTATTTTAAGATTTAAAAATATAAATATGAAAAAAAACATAAAGAAACCATATGATATATACAAAGCAAATTAATGAATGTAGTATAAAATTTTATCAAAAACATATTAAAATCATTTATACATACATATTTTCATATATAAAAAGTCTTAGCATAAATTTAAACATGTGTAATATTTTAAAACATAAGGTAAATATAAAATCTTTAATTAACATTTAAAAATTTAATTAGTGCACGAAAATAAGACAAGTGTAACAAATCATAATAAACATTAAAACAAATGTAGTAATATGAACATGCAACTCAACAAGTGGCATGTCTCATCTTCTTATTAACTTGAAAATGAAAATTTAAAAAAAGAAAATTTAAAACAAAACCTACCAGAAAATAAGCAAAAACAGAAAATGAATCCAAATAGCATATTCACTAAAGTCAGGCAGAAAAAATAGAGAAGAAATTAGGTTCATCTCAAAACGTCAGATTCAACTCAGTAAGCAATGCAAAGATCAACATCAAATTTCAAAAGCAGATTAGTTTGAAAGCAAATCACATTAAGAAACTTCGAATTCAACTCAACTAAGTATAGATCTGGAAGCAAAGGAAGATTCAAATCAGAATATGTTTTCAAAATCAAAACTGGAAAGCAAGCAACTCAAAGGTTGGAAATCAATGCATTCAGGTTCCAGCTCATCAAAAACTAGGTGCTCTGTTTCATTTTTTTTTTCCAGGTGAGTAATCTACTAACCTGGATAAATGCTTAAATTTGTTTTGAGATTTATGCTTGTGAGTAAACTTTTAAAAAAAATTATTAATAAAACTTAAGTATTATGTGAATTACTAGATGATGGTTGCTTTGCATGTTTGCATACATGAAAGCCTGGTGTTTCTGATAAATTTATAATATCTGTTCTTAGTATTAGCCTTTGTCCTCAAACCTCTTAGCATGAATATTTCTTAAATTGTTGAATGTGACATATGACAGAAATTAGCAAGCGATGTATGCTTGAAAACAATTGCATGATGGTTTAAGTTCTGAAAACATGTTTATATGTGTGAAATTTGTGGTGCATGTCTGAAGAAATCAGACAAATGAAATTGTTTTCCAGGTTACAGACACATGTCTGTTTTTTTTAAATAAAAAGGGGAAAGTTGTTCTCTGTTTTAAAAGGGCAGGTGAGTAAACCAATCTTCCCTTAAGTTAAACCTAACTTTACCTGATGAATTAAACAAATAGTTGAGGTAGTGAAGCATTAGTAGTTTTGAATTAATTTTTTTTTACATGCATATAAAGGTAAAGCATAAGAGCATGTCTGTATATTTGTGTATGCATTCCTTTGATGGGTAAACAGATTCAAGGATCCTCCATAAAATTCATATCTCATTTTGTAATCAGTTTTAATCTATGATTCTTAAAGAACATTTGTTAGTATTAACTAGTTTTGATTTTTAAAAATATTTTCAAGTAATATAAAAAGGGGTGAACCTTCAGGAATCAAGAATAGCAGTAAAATTCGTTTCAAACTAAAAATCAAGTATGATAATCTTAAGATTTGGATAGTATGACTGGATTCGAATTTCGAACCCATGATTTTTCATATGGTTTTTATAATTTTTAAAGTTGGGGTTATTGAGAATTTTCGAGATGAACGTTTTTCTGATTTCTGTCAAATCATGATGAATGGCGATGGGTCGAGCTTCGAGGTTGAAGTGGAAGAAAGCCTGAGTATTGGAAAGCTCAGGAAAAATAATCGCTAGTTTTATCATTCATCGTGGTGGTGTGTCAGCATTGATGTAGGGTTTTAGGCGACGATCAGAATGGGTTCAGACTCGAGGTTATTCCGACAACGTGGAGGTGTCGAGTTGAACCTGGATTGGAGTACAGCGAGGAGATCGTGTGACAAAGGTGGAGCTGTGGTGGCATGGCCCCAGTTGGTCGGAGATCGTGGCACGAGGGGTAGTTGGGTGATCGGAATTTTTTTTTCCTGATGGAATTTTTGCTCGATTCTGATTTCTTGTGAGATCGACTTTGTTGGAGGGTCGTATGGTATGAATGGGTCATTGGCGACCTGTAGGCGTCGGCAAGAGGTTTTGGGACGGTGGCGGCGAGCTGTGCCGGTGAACGTGTATCTTTCGTGCATGGGGGGACTGTGTGTTCTAGTTTGGGAAGAAGGCCTGCGACTCGAAGATGTTTATGGGGTAATGTTGTGGTAGCTCGAGAATGGACACGAGTTGCACGCGTATATGCTTTGCTGGGATAGTTGTAATACTTGTTGAAATAAAGAAAATGGGTTTTTGTTGAACTCGAGATTTAACTCGAGAATATTTGAGTGATGGCTCGGAAAGAATAGTGTTTTGTCTGGGTGTTTATGGATTAGACTTGGGGCGTTGTGTTTGCGTCAGGTTATTAATATGGTTAGTAAGGGTATTATCAATTTAAAAATGAAAGATAACTTAAAGTAGTAAGTTGGACCCAGTTTTAAAACAAGGCAAAAAAAAATTAAAACATTGGTTTCAAAACAAAATTTTGTTTTTACAAGTTTTGAATAAGGTATTGGTCAAATTTGTAAATAAGTTTAAACTTAATTTATAAAGTCAAATGTGATTAAGTCGATTTGATTTGAAAATATATGATTAATTAAGTATATTGGATTTTAATTCTTTATAGAAACTTAAGTGATTTTGTACTCCAGCATTTAAGTTAGTAAATAATAACTAGAGATTAATAGACTAGAAAGTAGAGGTCAATTATCCAAATGATAAATTACTTAGTATAGTTAATTAAAGGATACATTAATTAAGATTAATTAATTTAAAAAGGTTAGTTAATTTATAAATGAGATTAATTAATGGATAATAAGTCAAAGAAAGTTATTATAATAATTAATTAAGGTAATTAATTAGGGGTTAAAGTAATTAATTAGAAATAATTAATTATGATGGTAATTAAAGATAATTAATCGATTATAAAAGTAATTAAGGATTAATTACTTTGTATTGAAGGAGATTAATTGATAAGTAAGGTTTATTAATTGATCATCAAAGAATAATTAATCTATAATTAAAGATTAAATAATTGGTTTATAAGATAATTAAAGGATGAATTACCCAGTGTATTTAATGTGATGAATGTGATTAATAAATTTAATGATTTATTATAAATGGTCACTTGGTAATTGATTAAGTATAATTACTAAATGAGATTTATAAGTGTAATTTCTTAAGTGAAGTAAGTAAAGAATAAATTACTAAATGTAATTAATACAAGAAAATTACTTAATGAAAAGTGATTAAGGGTTAATTACTTAGGGTAGTAATATAGGAATAATTACTTGGTATAATTAAATAAAGGTCTAATATAATTAATTAAGGAGTTAATTAATTAAGGTAAGTAATTACAGAATGGTTAATTACTATTTATGATTGAATAATATTATATGCCTCAGATTGATTAATATCTCGGATATGTGATTGCGATGCTGTGTGATATGATATGTTGGGTTTAAACTAGGATAATGTGGTTATCTATCGATGATAAATAAATATGTATAGGTGACACCTTATATGGAAGTTTGAATTGTGTATCGTTTTGAATAATTTGGGACAAAGATGGTATTATATTCAAAGAGACTGGAGTCGGATATTAGTTAACACCTGAAACCACTTCGATTCTGTATAAACTTGATATGTGAAATCAATAGGCTGGAATAGAATGAGTTGGGTGAAGTGAACCATTTAATCTAAGTTTTGGTACATTGAAATTGATTGTGTAAAATAAGTGATATCTCTAACAACTTGTGAAGTTGTAAATTGACATGAATTATCCCGGGTTTTATGTTTGCTTTATGCTGTTGTATTCCATGTGGGATGGGTTACTCACGCTGGTTTCCAGCCTGACCCGGGTGTTACTTTGATGTAATGCTCGGGTCAGACCGAGTATTACAGATTTGCAGGTAAGGACGGTCTGGAGCTCAGGAGGAGAGCTGAAGGATAGGAACGTATAGAGTGTTTATCCGCTGTGATATATATATTGTTATTCATCTAAGACATGTTGTTTAAACTGTCCAGTGTTATGAAAATGTTGTAACTCTGATGTGAAATTTAAATGTACTAATACTGTTCTTCTTTGTAAACTGTTATTTTACTTGCTATTATATTTTATCCGCTGCGAATGTGAGATTTTGTGTTTGAGTTTTCTATTTCTTCTTCTTTCTCTTTCTTCTTTCACTAACTATCTGGAAATTTCGGGATCGAAATTTTCGGGTCGTTACATTTGGTATCAGAGCAGAAGGTTAAGCGAGAACCTTGGCTCTGGTGGGACGCTCATTAAGAATAGGGTCAATAGTACCCTATGAGTTGAGTGTATAAATATGAGAGAGCGTACTTGTTATTTTCTTATATAAAGGTTTTTAAATGATTTCAAAAGTAAATGAATCTTATATAAGAAATAGATTATTCTATTATATTAAGGAAATTGGTTGTAGTATTAATTAAATTAAAAGTAATAGTAAGAATTAATGGTAATAGAATTACAACCAAATTGAAATTAAAGATAAGTTTGAAATGGTTTCAAACTGAAATTAAAATCTTAAATTGGAAAGGTGTTTCAGAATAAGATAATAATGAATTGGTTTCTAGATATAATAATCTTAGGCATTATCATGAATAGTTGCTGTGTTTAATTATGAAATGTGTGTTAATGAGTAAGCAAAATTAAATGTTTTAAGGAAGTAAACCCTTTAGATAAGTATGGGATATAAATTAAAATTGATCTAAATTGTGAAGTTTGCATCTTAAGTATTAAAAACATTTGGAATTTAGTTTCAAATGATTAAAAGGAATAATAAATAATATTATTTGAATAAGTGAGTTTGATGCAAACAAGAGTTGTTTAATGATTTAAAAGAATTCATTTTGAATTAAAACCAAGGGTGGTTTAAATTTTAAAATTTGGCTTGGCGGGCCAAGAAGTAAAATGTATATATATGGATGGTTTGAAATAAACTCTATATAATAAGTTTTAAATCTGGAATGAGATATGATACTCAAAGTGATAAGTCTTTGAACTTAATAAGTGAGAAGTTCAAAATTTGAAATGGAAGTTCAAATTGGGTAAGGTTGACTGGATTAAGTGAATTAATATTAACTTGGGAAAAAGTTTAAAAAGTTGAAACGGTTAACCTGATTTGGAAATTCAAGATGGAATTAAGATTTAACTTGGGAAGTTTAATGGTTGAATTGAATTGGGAGTTTGTGTGGTCTCAAAATGGGTTTGAGATCCGAAAATTGAAGGTGTAACGACACGTGTAAATTCGATGTTTAAAATGAATTAAATTATAGGATTTCTAATTTAAATTTAGGAAGAAACAGAAATCTTATTTGTTTACATGAAAGAGAATGTTGAAATTTGATGGATCAAGGGTAATTCAAATTTTACAAATTTAATTTTATATTTCAATTAATTGGAATAGTGAAAATTTGGAAATAGATTCAAATTTATGTAAGAAAATGAATTGCAGTAATTAAAGTTAATAAAAAAAATGGATTAAATGGAATAATTAATTGGAGTTAAGATCTAAATTTGTATGTGAGCATTCATTGATATTGGAATATAAAAGGGTAAATTTATAGTATAAAATGTAGACATCACCTTTAAGATGATGGGTTTATAATTGATGCATAATAGGGAAATCAAATGAATGGGTTTAATTGAATAACAATTAGCAATTAATGAATGAAGAGAAATTTTAAGGGCGTAATTGTTTTCGTTAAATTAATTTTGGTAACAAATTGTATTGAAGATAGATTTAACGTTGTGTGATGTATTTAAGTAACAATTGGAGAACAATGTAAATTATATCCGTGAATGGTCAATTCAATTAAACAACAAGATTTTTAAATAAATAAACGTTTTTATTTAGGTTTCAATTTGTTAATTTATGAAGTTTAATGATAAATCAATTGCAATAAATTGCCCTAATTTATGCAGTTAGAGGAGATTTGGAGTTGCATTATAGATGGAAGTATAATCTAAATTGATAGGTAACAAACTTAAGAATAAAATTTAGAACTAATAGGTGGCAAATTTATATAGTTGTTTATTTACGTAATGTGTACGTAAGCTTTGGTAAACCGATTTCTATCGATCCAAATCTAACGATTTGTTAATATAGATTTAAGTATAGGAGCAATATTTATTAATTAAATTGAAGTATTGGAAAATAAATGAAATTCAACGTTTAATATTACATTATTGTAAGTAAGATAATATGTGTAAGTATTGTTAAGGTTATTCATATTTGACAAATTTAGTGGGTTATAAGGATTGATATATAAATTAATGTTGGTTTAGGATATCGTTACTTGGTAATTTATTATAGAGTAACGGGAGTGTGAACGTAAAATAATAAAAGAGATTTATGGTAGGACATAATTTATGGTTTTAGGAATTTAAATCCAAAGATTTATTTATTTGAGGAAATAATACGTATTAAATCTCAACTTGATATAATCAATGCAATTTTAGTAATTAAAAATAAATTGCAAGTTGGTAATTTAGGATGTTTGTGAGAATTTGCAGGTAAGATAATTTTTAAAGTTTTACCCATTCATATAATTTATTTAAATATATATAAATCAAATGGCAACATTGTGTTAATAATAGTCGTAAGTGAATTTGAATGCTTAAGGGGTAACAATCGTTTTAGGTTAACCGTTTATTTAATATATTAAGTCTAGACTGGTAACCGATTGAAATAAAAAAATATATTTTGTTTTGTTAATGTGACTTGGTTCATAAAGAGGAATTTATATGAAATGAAGCATGCATGAGAAATGCATTATAATTCAATGTTGTGTTTACCCATTAAATGTATACTAGGTTAAGTATCAAATAGAGGGAAAGAAAAGTAAATATTGAATTGATTGATGAATAAGTATTCATTGGATAGAAATTTAATGTAAAGTTGATATTAATTGTATAAAATCTATCTAAGATAATGAATTGCAATAAATTGTGGGTTGATAATAAGGTGTGAATGGAAATTTGATTTGTTATATTAAATGAATGGGATTCAAATTTATTGGGAAAGGTAAATGGATATTTGGTAATAAATATAAACGGACTTCAATAGAGAATTTAGTTAATTTGAATATATATAATAAATAATGATTTAATGGAAACCTATACTCTGTATATATCTATAATATTTGAGTTGAAATAATATATACTTACAAATGTGGGATTTAGAGTCTTACAACAATTATTAGGAGTGATATAATTAGTTCATTCAATTAAATTTGAAAACATTGCAATAGATGTAAATTAAGGGTTGTGTTAAATAAAGTAATAAATGGGAAATAATGTAAATGTCTTCATAGTATGGTGATTTGTAATTATTACGTTAATTTAAATTATCATTCAGCGCGTTTGTTTATCAGATCCATCTACTCTAATTCTAACCTATCTATATAAATCCAATTATAAACCCTAGCCTCCATCTATTCTCTTTTATTTGTGCGTTCATTTTCTTCAATTCTTTCTCTTCCTAAATGGATGCAAATTTCAGATCCAATTCTATTCAAAAATCAAATAAAATTCAAAGTTCTCAGAAAATTTCAAAAATTATGCTGTAGTTTTCATCTACGGATCTAAGCGCAGTCTCTGTTTTTGCAATAGTCGCTTGAGTCAACCAGAAATCACGGTCAAACGTGTAAAATTCGGAACCCAAAAGGTTGAATTGGGGCTTTTTGATTTCTTCATCTATTTGCGAAATTGGAACATGGGTTTGGTGAGATTAGTCACTAGGGGTGCACAGGAAACGCTGACGTGGCAGGTGGTAATAGGTAGGTTTATTTTGTTTGAATTTAATTTAATTTTGATTTTTCAAACGCGTTAATACATTAACTGCCAGTCATAGTTATGTTAAATTTTTATTTCATATTAACTGCCAGTTAAATTTACGTTTATTTTTGCATATAAACTGCCAATTAACAGTTATTAAATTTATTTTGAGTATAAACTGATAATTGATACCATTATTTATCACCTGTTATGTATTGATGATTGTTTGGAATTGGATGATGACTGTGATAAATGGATGTATGCTTTGATGGATGAATGGATGATTAAGTTTATTAATTGCAAGTTGCTATGCATTTCATTCATTCGGGATTGCGGTTTGAAATGATATATAACCGCATTTTTTTTCATTTTAAATTGCGGATTGAAAGGATAAACATCCGTATCACTTGACCATAGGATAGAAAATTATATACAGGCACCGCGGTAAATATATAAAATTATTTTTGAAATGTTTTTCTATGGTTTTGTAAAGTTATATATATATGGTTTATGAGATATTGATTTGGTTATTGATAAAGGCTATTATACATATGTAGAAATTTCCAGTTTTTAAGCTTTGTATAAATTTGATTTGAAGTTTAAATAAAGTTTGATTTTAAGATCAAATAAGATTAAACATTTATTTAAAATTTAATTTCTGGAGTTTTATGACTTAAATGAGAATAGATTTGGAAGATGAATATTAAGTTAAATTGAAATTTAATAAAAATTAGAATTTTTAAAGGATATGATTTTTATAACTTGATTTTTGTGTAAAGTGTTTTAATGAATATTAGGTTGATTAAATGAATATATAATAAATTGAAAGATGATCCAGTTATATGAAGTTAAAGGTTTTCTTAAATTATATTGAATTCATTAAGAAAACATTTCAAGTCCAAATAATAAGTAACTGAATTTGATATATATATATGGAATTGTCAAATGAGTCTGCTTGAAATGGTGAAATATTTAAAGCCTTGAAACATAAGAATTGAAATGGTATTTGAAAGTTTAAATCGATATTTGAAATTGATTTGTGAAATCTAAAGAAGCTATTTTGTTTATAAAAGTAATTTAATATTTAACCATTTAAGAGATGGAAATCTTGTTTCAAAGCTATGTTTTCAAGGTAGTATAATTTGGAAATATTATATTCAAGAGTTTTGATTTCTAAATATTTTACTTTGGAAACCCTATGATTTTGGAAAAATATATATTGGAAAATAAATGATATCGTATTGATTTGGGGTTTTAAGAATAAATGATATCGGGTTTATATGGGTTTTAAATGGATATTTTATTATGGTTTTAAAAGTATAATTTTTTTTAAATAACCGCGGTGTTATAATAACGATTGGTTAGCAAAGAGACCGGGATCGGATATAGACATACTCTCTGTCGATACCAAAAACCACTTTGACTAACCGTGTACGCGGTGGAGATTCCAGAATGAAGTAGGTTGGTGGCGACGTTTCCTGTAAGGTAAATACGTGGACCTAACTCCCGTGAGTTTGCATAAGGTGGCTAAAACAGGAGCGATTGACGGGTTAATGAGGTAGCACCTCTGATCGGACACTTCCCTTCGATACTATACTCTGATTTTGGATTGATTCGGTGGCCACCTTTATTTTTGATTTCTTTGATGTGGGGAGTTTGTTCGAGGTGGGCGGCAGCTGCGCGCTGCGCGTTTCCATCGGTCCGGAAGAGTAATTGGTATATCTACCCTGGCATTGCCTAGTTGTGCCGTGTCACCTACCCTACCGCGCCTTTACTACGAGTTTCTATTTGTGTCGTACCTATGGAGTATCCTCTGGTGGCCTCCCGATCAGGAGGTATTACGGTACTATATAGACTATTGGCATTATTTGTGTTAAGGGCTATATGGGTAACCCCTTAACGCTATTAAAAAGTAAGTTTATTTTACAAATAGACACTATTATAATAGCGCAATATACTATATAATAAATAGTTTAACGGATCCTTAGGAGATATAAATCCCGAGAATCTCTTGAGTTACTACACTCATATTTATTTCTGTTAATTTAACTTACATAAGATCTTTTAGTTCCGACTCGAGTGTTTTGTCTTTTCAATTCGCTCGGGTCAGTCCGAGCGTTTTAGGATTTGAAGATTTAGCTCTGGAGGACGAAGACGTATGTTATTATTATTTATACTAGTGCACTACACACTGTTCCGCTGCATTGTTGTTGGTATGTGTAACTCTGATATGTATTATATGAATGTTTTGTAAACAGATTTATAAACTGTATATTTTATTATTATATTTTATCCTTCCGCTGCGTGATTCTGTTTTCTTTTATTTCTTTCTTGTTTTTCTTATTTACCCCATAACAATCCGCCCTTTCGTATGGATTGAATCGGCATGTGTGTCTATTTAAATCGTGCGAAAAGGCGGGACGTTACATTTGGTATCAGAGCTTTGGTTTAGCGATAAACCTTAGCTTTGTGGGGTTTGACTCTTTACTAATAGGGTAGTAATACCCTATGGGAGTCGCTGGGTGTATATATATGAGAGAGCGTATTTGTTAGTGTTATAAAAAGGTTTTTATATTGTGTTAATCTGTTCCGTTTCGTATTTATAAATTCTGGTTGGTGCATGGGACGCTATGACATCAATAGGGATTTCTAAACACTTAATAGGACAGACCGACATAATATTTGTTTTTAATATAGGTGAATGAAATAATTTTACCTATTATATTTTCTATAAAATAATTTTTCAAAATAATATCTATATTTGTCTGAATAGATTGGTTATTAGGTAATAAAGTGTATAATTAATAATAGAAATAAGATTGAAAAATAAAATCAATGAAATTTGGAAATTTAGGACTTAAGATCCGGGGTTTTGAAATTTCTTTCGAATAAATTTTGGAATATAATAATATTGTTTATAAGTATTTTCTTGTATAAATATTTCAATATAATTCGGAAGATTTGTTTAAAGGAGATTTTGGAGAAAATAAGTTTTGTACTTTCCTCTCTGTCGCTGGAAAATAATTTCGGTGATGAGTGCACGCATCATCGACATTCATTTTCGAGTTTCGAGGGGGAAAGACCACTGTAGTAGTTTTACTACCGATTCTTTTTGAAAAAAATATTTATATATATTTTGAATTGTTTTAAATATAAATTGAGATATAAGTTGTAAGAATATATTTATCTGTTATTTTAAAATAATTTGAAATTTAACCCGGTATCTAAATTCTTAAATTTCTGTTAATTAATTGTTTCAATTATTGTAGTGAAATGAAAGGTTAGTAATTAATAATTGGAACCTTTAATTAAAGTAAAAATTTAATAATAGGGAGATAAGTAATGTATATAAATGATTGTAAACCTTAGTAAATGAATTAATGAAATTCTTTATTTATAAGAATTGATGTTATAAGGTTATAAATTTAAGTGTAATTAAAATGTTACTATAATTAAAAACAATAGAATAAAAGGAATTGAAGGTAATTTGAAATATGTAACTTATAAAACAAAGATATAATTATTGAACCATTAATTAATTAAAAGAATTGTGAAAATTTTTGCATAACTTTCAATTACATCCTTAAATAACATATATATATAATTTACCAAATATTAAAAGTTGAAATGTTTAATAAGAGATTGTAATAGAATATTATACAAGTAGTAAAAGTATTCAATGAAATTGTTGTTAAATGAGAATTTAATGTTATAAACTTAAGTTATAATTGAAATTTTACCAAGTAAAATATAATAAAGGTAAGTATGAGAAATAGATGATTATAAACTTAAGTAATTAAAGTGTAAATAAAAGAGGTCATGCAATAATAAATGAATGAATAATAGTAATTAGCAAGTGAAAATAAATGAGTGTAATATAATAAAGGGAAATTGTAAACTTAAGAGAAAGGGTTGAAGTTAATTTCTAAACAAAATAGAAAGAAATATAATGAAAATAAATGACGTAATGAAAGAAAGGAAATTAAACAGCTAAAGTATGAAATAAATTTATAATAAGTTAATTTGGTTCGTTGGTTTGAATTCTATTATTTGATTTATGGTTGGTTGGGTAAGGGAATTTGAAATTGTTGGATGAATAAATAATCTATTTTGTTCCATCTAAGACTGTTGAGTAAATGATGCACTTGATAGTTATTTCCATTCCGTACAATTTCAAGTTTTGGATCCGAACAACTATTTGTTTGTTTGTTGAATGGTTGTTTTGGATTTGTTGTGTATGCTGTTTTGATGGTTGTTGTACTGATTGGTTGTTAGTGTTTGAAACCGCTTAATTTCACTTTATATAAATTGTTAACCCTTTGGATCTTTATAAGTGAAATGCAGGTTGTGGAAGCAATTGCTGCTGCTTTTGGTTCCATAACTTAAGCGTAAAATGCCCGACAAATAGGTACGTTTTAGATTACGGTTTATAGCGCTATTTATATATATTTCGGGAGTTGGAATATAATATTTTGGATAATATATGTAATATAATTGTTATATTTTGATATTATATTTTCTCCTGAGCCTCCCCGTACAAACGAGACTCTGCCAAAAATTTTCCGTAAATTTTGGACTTAGAATTTTTTTTTACAAACATAATGATTTTAAAATGGTATATTTTATTTAAGGTAACAAATGTTGTAAATTATTGTTTATAAGTTAATATTTGAATAAGATGTACTATTATTAAATTCTTCCTTCTCCCTTCTTTTCCTTTTCGGGGACGAAAAGTTTGAGTGGGGGAGAGTGTAACGACCCGTGTAAATTCGATGTTTAAAATGAATTAAATTATAGGATTTCTAATTTAAATTTAGGAAGAAACAGAAATCTTATTTGTTTACATGAAAGAGAATGTTGAAATTTGATGGATCAAGGGTAATTAAAATTTTACAAATTTAATTTTATATTTCAATTGGAATAATGAAAATTTGGAAATAGATTCAAATTTATGTAAGACAATGAATTGCAGTAATTAAAGTTAATAAAAAAAAGGATTAAATGGAATAATTAATTCGAGTTAAGATCTAAATTTGTATGTGAGCACTCATTGATATTGGAATATAAAAGGGTAAATTTATAGTGTAAAATGTAGACATCACCTTTAAGATGATGGGTTTATAATTGATGCATAATAGGAAAATCAAATTAATGGGTTTAATTGAATAACAATTAGCAATAAATGAATGAAGAGAAATTTTAAGGGCGTAATTGTTTTCGTTAAATTAATTTTGGTAACAAATTGTATTGAAGATAGATTTAACGTTGTGTGATGTATTTAAGTAATAATTGGAGAACAATGTAAATTATATCCGTGAATAGTCAATTCAATTAAACAACAATATTTTTAAATAAATAGACATTTTTATTTAGGTTTCAATTTGTTAATTTATGAAGTTGAATGGGAAATCAATTGCAATAAATTGCCCTAATTTATGCAGTTAGAGGAGATTTGGATTTGCATTATAGATGGAAGTATAATCTAAATTGATAGGTAACAAACTTAAGAATAAAATTTAGAACTAATAGGTGGCAAATTTATATAGTTGTTTATTTACGTAATGTGTACATAAGCTTTGGTAAACCGATTTTTATCGATCCAAATCTAACGATTTGTTAATATAGATTTAAGTATAGGAGCAGTATTTATTAATTAAATTGAAGTATTGCAAAATAAATGAAATTCAACGTTTAATATTACATTATTGTAAGTAAGATAATATGTATAAGTATTGTTAAGGTTATTCATATTTGACAAATTTATTGAGTTATAAGGATTGATATATAAATTAATGTTGGTTTAGGATATCGTTACTTGGTGATTTATTATAGAGTAACGGGAGTGTGAACGTAAAATAATAAAAGCATAGATTTATGGTAGGACATAATTTATGGTTTTAGGAATTTAAATCCAAAGATTTATTTATTTGAGGAAATAAAACGTATTAAATCTCAACTTGATATAATCAATGCAAATTTAGTAATTAAAAATAAATTGCAAGTTGGTAATTTAGGATGTTTGTGAGTAAATTTGCAGGTAAGATAATTTTTAAAGTTTTACCCATTCATATAATTTATTTAAATATAGATAAATCAAATGGCAACATTGTGTTAATAATAGTCGTAAGTGAATTTGAATGCTTAAGGGGTAACAATCGTTTTAGGTTAACCGTTTATTTAATATATTAAGTCTAGACTGGTAATCGATTGAAATAAAAAAAAAATTGTTTTGTTAATGTGACTTGGTTAATAAAGAGGAATTTATATGAAATGAAGCATGCATGAGAAATGCATTATAATTCAATGTTATGTTTACCCATTAAATGTATACTAGGTTAAGTGTCAAATAGAGGGAAAGAAAAGTAAATATTGAATTGATTAATGAATAAGTATTCATTGGATAGAAATTTAATGTACGGTTGATATTAATTGTATAAAATCTATCTAAGATAATGAATTGCAATAAATTGTGGGTTGATAATAAGGTGTGAATGGAAATTTGATTTGTTATATTAAATGAATGGGATTCAAATTTATTGGGAAAGGTAAATGGATATTTGGTAATAAATATAAACGGACTTCAATAGTGAATTTAGTTAATTTGAATATATATAATAAATAATGATTTAATGGAAACCTATACTCTGTATATATCTATAATATTTGAGTGGAAATAATATATACTTACAAATGTGGGATTTAGAGTCTTACAACAATTATTAGGAGTGATATAATTAGTTCATTCAATTAAATTTGAAAACATTGCAATAGATGTAAATTAAGGGTTGCGTTAAAGTAATAAATGGGAAATAATGTAAATGTCTTCATAGTATGGTGATTTGTAATTATTATGTTAATTTAAATTATCGTTCAGCGCGTTTGTTTATCAGATCCATCTACTCTAATTCTGACCTATCTATATAAAACCAATTATAAACCCTAGCCTCCATCTGTTCTCTTTTATTTGTGCGTTCATTTTCTTCAATTCTTTCTCTTCCTAAATGGATGCAAATTTCAAATCCAATTCTATTCAAAAATCAAATAAAATTCAAAGTTCTCAGAAAATTTCAAAAATTATGTTGTAGTTTTCATCTACGGATCTAAGCGCAGTCTCTATTTTTGCAATAGTCGCTTGAGTCAACCAGAAATCACGGTCAAACGTGTAAAATTCGAAACCCAAAAGGTTGAATTGGGGCTTTTTGATTTCTTCATCTATTTGCGAAATTGGAACATGGGTTTGGTGAGATTAGTCACTAGGGGTGCGCAGGAAACGCTGACGTGGCAGGTGGTAATAGGTAGGTTTATTTTGTTTGAATTTAATTTAATTTTGATTTTTCAAACACGTTAATACATTTAACTTTCACATACGAACTCCGTTTCATGCGCGATTTTTTTTGTTAGGATCGTAATTAAATTCCAGATTTTTGACGCTGGTTTGGACAGATTTGGAGACCGTCGAATTTTTGGGTTTAAATCGGATTTAAATTCGATTTAAATTCAAAAGGTGAGTGTTTTAACCCACTCACAATTTCTAAAATTTCTTGTGTTTGTTAAATTAATTTTAGATATGAGTAGAAATTTATTTATGACTGTTTGGCATGTTTTATTCATTATCTCTGATAAATCGCATTCATTTAATATAATTGTTAATTAATTTTATTTATTGCATAAATTTGACAGTTAGAATTTATTTAATTGCATATTAACTGCCAGTCATAGTTATGTTAAATTTTTATTTCATACTAACTGCCAGTTAAATTTACGTTTATTTTTGCATATAAACTGCCAATTAACAGTTATTAAATTTATTTTGAGTATAAACTGATAATTGATACCATTATTTATCACCTGTTATGTATTGATGATTGTTTGAAATTGGATGATGACTGTGATAAATGGATGTATGATTTGATGGATGAATGGATGATTAAGTTTATTAATTGCAAGTTGCTATGCATTTCATTCATTCGGGATTGCGGTTTGAAATGATATATAACCGCATTTTTTTTTCATTTTAAATTGCGGATTGAAATGATAAACATCCGTATCACTTGACCATAGGATAGAAAATTATATACAGGCACCGCGGTAAATATATAAAATTATTTTTTAAATGTTTTTCTATGGTTTTGTAAAGTAATATATATATGGTTTATGAGATATTGATTTGGTTATTGATAAAGGCCATTATACATATATAGTACTTTCCGGTTTTTAAGCTTTGTATAAATTTGATTTGAAGTTTAAATAAAGTTTGATTTTAAGATCAAATAAAATTAAACATTAATTTAAAATTTAATTTCTGGAGTTTTATGACTTAAATGAGAATAGATTTGGAAGATGAATATTAAGTTAAATTGAAATTTAATAAAAATTAGAATTTTTAAAGGATATGATTTTTATAACTTGATTTTTGTGTAAAGTGATTTTAATGAATATCAGGTTGATTAAATGAATACATAATAAATTGAAAGATGATCCAGTTATATGAAGTTAAAGGTTTTCTTAAATTATATTGAATTCATTAAGCAAACATTTCAAGCCTAAATAATAAGTAACTGAATTTGATATATATATATATATATATGGAATTGTCAAATGAGTCTGCTTGAAATGGTGAAATATTTAAAGCCTTGAAACATAAGAATTGAAATGGTATTTGGAAGTTTAAATCGATATTTGAAATTGATTTGTGAAATCTAAAGAAGCTATTTTGTTTATAAAAGTAATTTAATATTTAACCATTTAAGAGATGGAAATCTTGTTTCAAAGCTATGTTTTCAAGATAGTATAATTTGGAAATATTATATTCAAGAGTTTTGATTTCTAAATATTTTACTTTGGAAACCCTATGATTTTGGAAAGAATATATATTGGAAAATAAATGATATCGTATTGATTTGGGGTTTTAAGAATAAGTGATATCGGTTTTGTATGGGTTTTAAATGGATATTTTATTATGGTTTTAAGTATATTTTTTTTTAAATAACCGCGGTGTTATAATAACGATTGGTTGGCAAAGAGACCGGGATCAGATATGGACATACTCTCTGTCGATACCGAAAACCACTTTGACTAACCGTGTACGCGGTGGAGATTCCAGAATGAAGTAGGTTGGTGGTGACGTTTCCTGTAAGGTAAATACGTGGACCCAACTCCCGTGAGTTGGCATAAAGTGGCTAAAACAGGAGCGATTGACGGGTTAATGAGGTAGCACCTCTGATCGGACACTTCCCTTCGATACTATACTCTGATTTTGGATTGATTCGGTGGCCACCTTCATTTTTGATTTCTTTGATGTGGGGAGTTTGTTCGAGGTGGGCGGCAGCTGCGCGCTGCGCGTTTCCATCGGCCCGGAAGCGTAATTGGTATATCTACCCTGGCATTGCCTAGTTGTGCCGTGTCACCTACCCTACCGCACCTTTACTACGAGTTTCTTTTTGTGTCGTACCTATGGAGTATCCTCTGGTAGCCTCCCGATCAGGAGGTATTACGGTACTTTATTGACTATTGGCATTATTTGTGTTAAGGGCTATATGGGTAACCCCTTAACGCTATTAAAAAGTAAGTTTATTTTACAAATAGACACTATTATAATAGCGCAATATACTATATAGTAAATAGTTTAACGGATCCTTAGGAGATGTAAATCCCGAGCATCTCTTGAGTTACTGCACTCATATTTATTTCTGTTAATTTAACTTACATAAGATCTTTTAGTTCTGACTCGAGTGTTTTGTCTTTTCAATTCGCTCGGGTCAGTCCGAGCATTTCAGGATTTGAAGATTTAGCTCTGGAGGACGAAGACGAAGATGTATGTTATTATTATTTATACTAGTGCACTACACACTGTTCCGCTGCATTGTTGTTGGTATGTGTAACTCTGATATGTATTATATGAATGTTTTGTAAACAGATTTATAAACGGTATATTTTATTATTATATTTTATCCTTCCGCTGCGAGATTCTGTTTTCTTTTATTTCTTTCTTATTTTTCTTATTTACCCCATAACAATCCGCCCTTCCGTATGGATTGAATCGGCATGTGTGTCTGTTTAAATCGTGCGAAAAGGCGGGACGTTACAGAAGGTGATGGATGTTTTGAAATGAATTGGATGATATCATCCTATTGTTATTAAAAATCTTTAAATTGCAAATTGCACTTGTTTAAATGAATGAGAAATGGAGTATGGTAATCCATTGTTGGGATAAAAAGGTAAATTGATTTAAAGGAATTAAATCAACATTAGAAGTATTAACTCGAATTTATATAATTCGAGATGGTTTAAAGTTGAAATTTGAAATTAAGTTCAAATTGAATTTGATTTGAACTAATTGAAATTATGAATGAAGGTGTATAAGTATAAAGTTCAAATGGAAAATTTGAATTAGATTAATTTGAGACAATTTGGAATTATAATTAAAATTGAATAGTTATAAATTCAAATAGAATTTGAATTAAATTTGGGAGGAAATCAAGAATAATTCAACTTGATTTGGAAATAGAGTTTGAAATTGGGATTAATTCAAATTGGAGTTGAAATGAATTGAAATTCGAAACTAGTTAAATTGAAATTATCTGAATTAGTAGAATTTGAGATCAAGGTTGAATAAAGTTAAATTTGGAAAGAGATTGAGGTTAATTCAACTTGAATTGGGGTTGAATCAATTTCAATGGAAATTAGAGATTATTTAAATTGGAATTGGGTCAATTTAAATAATAGAGGAAATTTAAATTGAATTGATGAAAATGGAGATTGAGAATTGAATAGTTTGACTCTAGATTTTTTTTAAATAAATTGTTTTAGTACAAATCTATTTTTCTGAGCTATTTATTATATATACAAACCTTTCTTTTTAAAGCCAAACTATCTTATACTTGGTTTTACAATTATATTAGAGTTATTAACAATTTTTCAACTGTTTTATAAACTAAAAATTATTTTTCAACTATTTCACAAATTTATTACAATTTTATAACTATCTAAGATTTTTGAAACTATTTAGTAATTTTTCAACTATTTTATTATTAGTTAACTATTTTACACATATTTTGTAAACCAATAATTAATTTTCAACTACTTATCTATTTTTAAAATTTTCAAGTTATTTTCTAAACATAAACTGATAGGAGTTCAAACTGTTATTGGTTAATTACCCAATCGAGATAAGAATAGAGGTAATAGTCCAAATGGATTGAAGCAATTGTGAATTAGTGATTGAAAATTTAAGTGAATGTGAATAGAAATGGAATTGATTGGCTAATAACCAATAAAGATAAATACGTAGGGTGTACGTATGTTATTCTATTCGCATGGTGATTTGATCCAGATTTGAGCACAGAATTTCGAGATAGCTATATCGATCCGAGTGGGATTTTTCACTCGATTTTCGACGGCGAACCTGGATATGGATTGTTGATTGGTTCTGGATGTTCCCTATCATAATTATGACTATGCAAGGAGAATGACGGTTTCTGATCAAGAAACCAGATCTGTGTCCGCATTAGGAAGTCGGGTGGACGATACTAGTTTGTAAGTGAAATTGTGTGATTGAGTGAGCGATCAGATTGGTATGGCATACGAATGATATGTGTACATCGTACGGATTTAAATAAAAATGGTATTGATAAGAGTTTAATCAAGTTTGAATATCTGATTTTGAGTAAACAAAGTTAAACATCTTTGTTTTATAAAGTGAAACTCCCCTTGTTGAATCTTGTAACGATCCTGAATTTTTGAACAATTTAAATTGAAAATATTTAATTAATTTTAAATATTTGAATGATAATTTAAATTGAATTCCCAATATAACAATGAATTTGGCGATTAAATTTTAGAATTTAATCTATAAAAAGTTGAATAAAAAAAATTTAAATTTGACTTTGGAGTTGAAATTGAATATAGAATTTATATTTTAAATTCAAACTAATGACTTAGAAAAATAATTTGGATACAAGAATTATTATTTATGTAAATTTATAAATGGATGGTTAGTTTCAAATAACATTTTTCTTTTCTTTTAAATAAAAAGGAATAAAATTTTAATCAATACAAAATAAATTAAGAAATGCACATAGTTAAAATTCAAACAACATATCTATAAACTTTGTAAAATATAATGTAACTACATTGGAGAAATTTTAACAACATAATTTAACAAAACAAAACAAAGCAAAGAAATAACAAAACAAATTGAAATTCAAAATGAAAAAAAATAAAAAAATAATAAAAGAAATTTTATTTAGGAATTTATGGGCTGTATAATATTGGCCCATTCTCCTCTTTTTTCTTGGGCTGTGATATTATCTAATGTTAATAACCCGGTCCCATTATCCATTCACTTCGTTGAAAACCCTAAACCAAATGAAAGAAAAAAAAATTAATGGCGACCCCTTTTTTTTTTTTTCTTTAACCCGATCCACTTCTTCTTTGTGAAAAATAATGGTGGCGGCCTGTTCCTCTCTTCCTTCGATCTGAAAAATTAGGGCTTGTAAAAGAATATTAAGGCTGCCGTCGTTGATCGATTGGGTGATTTCCCTCTTGCTCAGTCGATCGGCCGACTCCTTGTAGCTTGCTTCGGCTGCTTCTTTTCGTTGCTTGGCTCGTTCGTCCTCTTTGAAAAAAAAATTTAGGCTTTCGTATTCTCTTCGACAAAGGTGAGTTTTTCTCACGATTAGTCTTATTCAAGTTTTTATATTTTTTGAATTGGGTGCTTGGTTACATGCTATGATTTGTGTTGCTATGATCTGATGTCTTGCAAGTGATTCACATACATATCTGATGAGATAAGACACTGCATGTATGGTTGTTGGGTGTTATTTGCTATCATTTGCTCTGTTAATTTGATATAAACTGATAAGAACAGATAAGACACTGCATGTATGGTTGTTGGGTGTTGTTTGCTTCCATTTGCTCTGTAGATAAATTTAAACTGATAAGAACAGATGCAATCACTAGGCCATAAGAAAAAAAAATGGTTGTTTGGTTAATAATCCCCATTGGTTGTTTCAGTGACATGATATTTCAGCTGCCTTATTCTTCTCCTATTCACTTGTGTTGAATTTACATATGTACAAACACCTATTCGTTCATACCGCTATTCGCACATATATGTATGTGTTTGTTTGTTGTGTGTGTAGCATCCCTGCACACCCACTGGTGCATGTTCTTCGTTGTGCTTGCTTATTGATATTGGTAAATGCTTGCATGTCTCAGTGATCTCTGACTGTATGTACATTAGTTTAAATCTGGGTTAAAGTAAGTTGAACTTTAGGTTTTGAAATAATTTAAATCTTTGAAAATTTAACTTTGCTTTAACACCTTTAAGTATTTAAAGTGTATTTAGCTTGGAATTAAAACTGAAAGGTTTGAACTGTAAACTAAAGGTTTAAACAAGTTTAAATATAGGTTTTAAAAATTGCCACTGTTCTAATCACAAACTCAAGAAGTCAAGAAAAAATTTATGTGAATGATAAAATGTGTGAATGTTTAAACTTTTGATTTAATTTACTTACTTGATCTTTTAATAAAAAAAATCCCCTACCACTTAATTTAATTTGTAATAGAATCTGATTTTTTTTAGGTTGTTTGCTTATTATAGATTAAGAATTAAAAAAATTAATTACATTAAAACAGAGTCTGTTGGCCTCTGGGAATATTGAAATATCAGTGCATGTTGATTTTAACCAAAATTCAAACTGTGTAAATTTGTAATTCAGTATTATAAATCAAAAGCATTTACTAAAACATGATTTTGTTGATCTTTTGTGATGAATGTTTGATGGTGTGATGAAAATGTCTGAATGAATGCAAAGTGGTGTGTATGCTTATAAATAAGCAACTGTGAAGTTGCATGTCTGTATTTATCAATATGCAGTCTCTGTTTTTGATTCAAACCCATCTCCCAATTTTATCTTGGTTCTGATATCGAGGAAAGGAACTTGTTGTTTAACTCTAATATCCATTTAAAAGGAAAACCTTGTTAAGTTAAAAGAACTTACCATTGTTTTCTGGAAATAGAAAACACAATGTAAACTTACATTTTAGGTTTAACTTATATAACTCAGGAAAAGAAGTCTGTGTTATGTTTATTTGAAAACTGTTAAGCATCAATTTTTCTTTTTTAAAAAAAAAAATCAATATCTCTTTATGTATTTTGCTTTAAGCTACGATTTCAAGATGGAAACTGTTTGTTTCTTGATGAAGTTTAATCTAAAATTTTTATCGAGATTTAGAATGAAGTATTTGGGAAGAGAGCCTCGTTTTTACAGTGGAAACTTAAAAAAAAAAGTATGTTGGTTAAAGTAAGAGTTTTAATTTCTGTTTGATAACCTGCCAGATCTGGTTGGAGTAGATGCATTTGAAAAATAGATGTTCATGTGATTCATCATCTCTGTTGCGTAGTTTACACACCGTATTTTGGGAGCTATTCCAGTTTTGATTCTGTTCATAGTGTTTAATCTGTTCATACATGCTAGATAGAGACACATACATTTTGGGCACATTCGATTAACCGATAACTACTGCATTTGTTGTAATTTACTGTTGATTTTTGGAAGGCTAATAGTTTATTCATATGCTGAAACAGCAATCTTGTTAATTTCGTAGTCATATTTGCTTCTTATTTGAATGGGATATCGTTAGTCGTTTTTCCAATAAAGGAGGGCAAAGATTGAGAAATCTCTCTTATGTTGAACTGCTTTACCATATTAGTAACAAATTGGCATAATATGAAAACACAGTTGATATCAGGACAGTGAAATCCGCATTCGTAAAACCATTTAACAAGACTAGGATTTCTCTGCAGACAAACATGACTTGTGTTTTGTTGTCAAACCTTTAATCTTTCTTTTGAGTCTCGAAAAATAGTTCTATTGATTATTCTTTGTGGCTTAACTGCATTCCCTGTATATAAAGCTTCATACTATACTTCAGTTATTTCTAACATTGATTACTTGGTTTTTGAGTATAATCCAGCACTTTCCTTCCATAAAAATTTGGTTTTTGAAATAATTTCTTATAGCGTAAAATGGACCATTTCGGTTCTCCAGCCATCTGCTGCCCTCTCGTCCTGCAAGTGGTTCATCTATCCGCGTAATTATGCTCGATACTATTACTATATACTATGTTCATCATTTGCATATAGTTAGTTTCATTGATAAATGTTATACGCTGTTGGAAATTTTATATTTTCATTTGTTTAACCTGTTGGACCATTTTATTTCAGTTCATTGCAAATTTATTTACTTGAATTAAGATTAATCCTGACTCGAGTGCTTTTGTGTTTTGCATAAAACGCTCGGGCCAGACCGAGTATTTTTACAGCTTGAAGATTTTCAGGCAGCGAGGTTAGAGAGAGAGGGGAAAGCACTTCACTAAAGTTTTTTGGGAAATTTTCTTGTACTTTTAAAAAATAAATTGTTCCGCTGTATTAAATGCAATTCATTGTATAACTCTGATATTTGTATATAAAAGAAAAGTTCATTTATGAGAAATATGATTATTATTCTGTGATTCTGTGACTGATTCTGTTTAAATGCTATAAACTAAATAACAATCCGTCATTTTGAACGTTTCTAGTTGGTTTAATTACCGACTAGAGGCGGTCAGAGCGGCGGGTCGTTACAAATCTTTTGCCAGAAGAAAAGGATTTTTTGAAAATGTTTGAAGTATAAAAGGAGTTTTATACAAGTATTGAAATGATCCAAAGTTTTAAAAGATTTTATATATCTGAATATATATATATAAAAGATCATATGAGGATTTTGGAAAAAGGGTTTTGGGAACCTTTGGATTTGGAAAAGGCTTTTGATTTTTGGATAAAATCAATATGAGAATTTGGAAAGCCTACTTTGAGAATTATCGATTTTGGAATAATCGATTTTGTGTAAATGAGCTTTGTATGAGATCATACTAGGTGTATGATTTAAAGATACTATATATATAGTATAAAATGTTTTGATGATGGCTCTGGGGAAAAAGGCGCTCCCTTGGAATGGACTTCTCAGGAGTACCACCGGGTGGTGCTGCCTTGAGCCCCAAGTGGGGGTTCTAAAGTTGATCCTGTGAGGAGTCCGGACAAACTAGTTCCAGAGAATTATATGGGTAGCGAAGTCGGGGAGCTGATGCCTACAGGGGCATTTGGGTTATGCTGTGACGACAGTGTAACTCGATGTCACTGCGATCTACTGTGGGGACCATTGCGAAAATCGTGTGGAGGATGAGTGTCAACGTCTACACTTGATTTTGCCGGGAAGGCAACGCAACATCGGTAGACTGCGATCTATGGTCAAGTGGAGTGGAGAAGTTTCATTCTTTTGGCAGCGAAATTCGAGGGCGCTGATGCCTATAGTTATATGGGTTTTTGCTGTGATAGCTACGTAACCCCAGTTGTAGCTGCGATCTGTAGCGGGTTCCATGGTGTAATCGAGGGGCGGGAGGCCTACAGTTATCTGTGGATTTTGTCGGGATGACAACGTAACCATTGGATTAACTGCGACCATGGATAGGGGTGATGATTTCCAGAGCATTCTCACTAAAAATATATCCTCTATTTTCAAAAACTGTTTTCTATATTTTCAATAAAATTATTTTCCAAGTATTTTCACTGGATGTTGAAAATGGGTCTGCCAAGCACTTGTAGACCTTCAGTCTTATGCCTGATCAACGTATGACCGAATTTCTGTGAGAACGAGGAGGAACGTATTGAAACATCGAGTTCTAAAAAGTATTCTTATAAAACCATTTTATAATATTTAAAAAATTTTTTGGCTTCGTTCCTTTTCGAGGACGAAAAGATTCAAAGGGGGAAGGAATGTAATACCCGGATTTTTAGAATCCTGTAATTTATAGATTAACTGAAGTTAATGAATGAAAATA
Organism: Allium cepa; assembly: GCA_030765085.1. Classification (NCBI taxonomy): domain Eukaryota; kingdom Viridiplantae; phylum Streptophyta; class Magnoliopsida; order Asparagales; family Amaryllidaceae; genus Allium; species Allium cepa. The sequence continues at coordinate 392,789,604 of CM060938.1, read as the reverse complement.
CAATTGATTTTATCCCTTTAAGCTATTTTCATATATAGATAAGTGTTATAAATTTATAAATTAAAAGCATTTTTTTAACATTTAAAATTTAAATAAAATACTTAAAGAGATAAGTGTTATTATCTTAAGTCTTCTTATAACATGTGTAAACTTAAGTAGAAAATGTGTTTTCAAATTTATAATATACATATGTATATATTGTGATTTGGAAATTTTATTTTAAGATTTAAAAATATAAATATGAAAAAAAAACATAAAGAAACCATATGATATATACAAAGCAAATTAATGAATGTAGTATAAAATTTTATCAAAAACATATTAAAATCATTTATACATACATATTTTCATATATAAAAAGTCTTAGCATAAATTTAAACATGTGTAATATTTTAAAACATAAGGTAAATATAAAATCTTTAATTAACATTTAAAAATTTAATTAGTGCACGAAAATAAGACAAGTGTAACAAATCATAATAAACATTAAAACAAATGTAATAATATGAACATGCAACTCAACAAGTGGCATGTCTCATCTTCCTATTAACTTGAAAATGAAAATTTAAAAAAAGAAAATTTAAAACAAAACCTGCCAGAAAATAAGCAAAAACAGAAAATGAATCCAAATAGCATATTCACTAAAGTCAGGCAGAAAAAAAGAAGAAGAAATTAGGTTCATCTCAAAACTTCAGATTCAACTCAGTAAGCAATGCAAAGATCAACATCAAATTTCAAAAGCAGATTAGTTTGAAAGAAAATCACATTAAGAAACTTCGAATTCAACTCAACTAAGTATAGATCTGGAAGAAAAGGAAGATTCAAATCAGAATATGTTTTCAAAATCAAAACTGGAAAGCAAGCAACTCAAAGGTTGGAAATCAATGCATTCAGGTTCCAGCTCATCAAAAACTAGGTGCTCTGTTTCATTTTTTTTCAGGTGAGTAATCTACTAACCTGGATAAATGCTTAAATTTGTTTTGAGATTTATTCTTGTGAGTAAACTTTTAAAAAAAAATTATTATTAAAAACTTAAGTATTATGTGAATTACTAGATGATGGTTGCTTTGCATGTTTGCATACATGAAAGGCTGGTGTTTCTGATAAATTTATAATATTTGTTCTTAGTATTAGCCTTTGTCCTCAAACCTGTTAGCATGAATATTTCATAAATTGTTGAATGTGACATATGACAGAAATTAGCAAGCGATGTATGCTTGAAAACAATTGCATGATGGTTTAAGTTCTGAAAACATGTTTATATGTGTGAAATTTGTGGTGCATGTCTGAAGAAATCAGACAAATGAAATTGATTTCCAGGTTACAGACACATGTCTGTTTTTTTTAAATAAAAAGGGGAAAGTTGTTCTCTGTTTTAAAAGGGCAGGTGAGTAAACCAATCTTCCCTTAAGTTAAACCTACCTTAACCTGATGAATTAAACAAATAGTTGAGGTAGTGAAGCATTGGTAGTTTTGAATTAATTTTTCTTTTACATGCATATAAAGGTGAAGCATAAGAGCATGTCTGTATATTTGTGTATGCATTCCTTTGATGGGTAAACAGATTCAAGGATCCTCCATAAAATTCATATCTCATTCTGTAGTCAGTTTTAATCTATGATTCTTAAAGAACATTTGTTAGTATTAACTAGTTTTGATTTTTAAAAATATTTTCAAGTAATATAAAAAGGGGTGAACCTTCAGGAATCAAGAATAGCAGTAAAATTCGTTTCAAACTAAAAATCAAGTATGATAATCTTAAGATTTGGATAGTATGACTGGATTCGAATTTCGAACCCATGATTTTTCATATGGTTTTTATAATTTTTAAAGTTGGGGTTATTGAGAATTTTCGAGATGAACGTTTTTTTGATTTCTTTCAAATCATGATGAATGGCGATGGGTCGAGCTTCGAGGTTGAAGTGGAAGGAAGCCTGAGTATTGGAAAGCTCAGGAAAAATAATCGCTAGTTTTATCATTCATCGTGGTGGTGTGTCAGCATTGATGTAGGGTTTTAGGCGACGATCAGAATGGGTTCAGACTCGAGGTTATTCCGACACGGTGTCGAGTTGAACCTGGATTGGAGTACAGCGAGGAGATCGTGTGACAAAGGTGGAGCTGTGGTGGCATGGCCCCAGTTGGTCGGAGATCGTGGCGCGAGGGGTAGTTGGGTGATCGGAATTTTTTTTGCTTGATGGAATTTTTGCTCGATTCTGATTTCTTATGAGATCGACTTTGTTGGAGGGTCGTATGGTATGAATGGGTCGTTGGCGACCTGTAGGCGTCGGCAAGGGGTTTTGGAACGGCGGCGGCGAGCTGTGCCGGTGAACGTGCATGGGGGGACTGTGTGTTCTAGTTTGGGAAGAAGGCCTGCGACTCGAAGATGTTTATGGGGTAATGTTGTGGTAGCTCGAGAATGGACACGAGTTGCACGCGTATATGCTTTACTGGGATAGTTGTAATACTTGTTGAAATAAAGAAAATGGGTTTTTGTTGAACTCGAGATTTAACTCGAGAATATTTGAGTGATGGCTCGGAAAGAATAGTGTTTTGTCTGGGTGTTTATGGATTAGACTTGGGGCGTTGTGTTTGCGTCAGGTTATTAATATGGTTAGTAAGGGTATTATCAATTTAAAAATGAAAGATAACTTAAAGTAGTAAGTTGGACCAAGTTTTAAAACAAGGCAAAAAAAAAATTAAAACATTGGTTTCAAAACAAAATTTTGTTTTTACAAGTTTTGAATAAGGTATTGGTCAAATTTGTAAATAAGTTTAAACTTAATTTATAAAGTCAAATGTGATTAAGTCGATTTGATTTGAAAATATATGATTAATTAAGTATATTGGATTTTAATTCTTTATAGAAACTTAAGTGATTTCGTACTCCAGCATTTAAGTTAGTAAATAATAACTAGAGATTAATAGACTAGAAAGTAGAGGTCAATTACCTAAATGATAAATTACTTAGTATAGTTAATTAAAGGATACATTAATTAAGATTAATTAATTTAAAAACGTTAGTTAATTTATAAATGAGATTAATTAATGGATAATAAGTCAAAGAAAGTGATTATAATAATTAATTAAGGTAATTAATTAGGGGTTAAAGTAATTAATTAGAAATAATTAATTATGATGGTAATTAAAGATAATTAATCGATTATAAAAGTAATTAATGATTAATTACTTTGTATTGAAGGAGATTAATTGATAAGTAAGGTTTATTAATTGATCATCAAATAATAATTAATCTATAATTAAAGATTAAATAATTGGTTTATAGGATAATTAAAGGATGAATTACCAAGTGTATTTAATGTGATGAATGTGATTAATAAATTTGATGATTTATTAAAAATGGTCACTTGGTAATTGATTAAGTATAATTACTAAATGAGATTTATAAGTGTAATTTCTTAAGTGAAGTAATTAAAGAATAAATTACTAAATGTAATTAATACAAGAAAATTACTTAATGAAAAGTGATTAAGGGTTAATTACTTAGGGTAGTAATATAGGAATAATTACTTGGTGTACTTAAATAAAGGTCTAATATAATTAATTAAGGAGTTAATTAATTAAGGTAAGTAATTACAGAATGGTTAATTACTATTTATGATTGAATAATATTATTTGCCTCAGATTGATTAATATCTCGGATATGTGATTGTGATGCTGTGTGATATGATATGTTGGGTTTAAACTAGGATAATGTGGTTATCTATCAATGATAAATAAATGTGTATAGGTGACACCTTATATGGAAGTTTGAATTGTGTATCGTTTTGAATAATTTGGGATAAAGATGGTATTATATTCAAAGAGACTGGAGTCGGATATTAGTTAACACCTGAAACCACTTCGATTCTATATAAATTTGATATGTGAAATCAATAGGCTGGAATAGAATGAGTTGGGTGAAGTGAACCATTTAATCTAAGTTTTGGTACATTTAAATTGATTGTGTAAAATAAGTGATATCTCTAACAACTTGTGAAGTTGTAAATTGACATGAATTATCCCGGGTTTTATGTTTGTTTTATGCTGTTGTATTCCATGTGGGATGGGTTACTCACGCTGGTTTCTAGCCTGACCCGGGTGTAACTTTGATGTAATGCTCGGGTCAGACCGAGTATTACAGATTTGCAGGTAAGGACGGTCTGGAGCTCAGGAGGAGAGCTGAAGGACAGGAACGTATAGAGTGTTTATCCGCTGTGATATATATATTGTTATTCATCTAAGACATGTTGTTTAAACTGTCCAGTGTTATGAAAATGTTGTAACTCTGATGTGAAATTTAAATGTACTAATACAGTTCTTCTTTGTAAACTGTTATTTTACTTGCTATTATATTTTATCCGCTGCGAATGTGAGATTTTGTGTTTGAGTTTTCTATTTCTTCTTCTTTCTCTTTCTTCTTTCACTAACTATCTGGAAATTTCGGGATCGAAATTTTCGGGTCGTTACAATAGGAATGACATCTTTTGAAGCTTTGTAAGGAAGACCATGTCGATCGCCAGCATGTTGGTTAGAAACCGGCCATAGATTAGTTTTAGGTCTAGATTTGGTAAGAGAGGCATTAAAAAAGATTGAGTTAAAACAAGGACGGATGAAGGAAGCTCAATCCAGGTAGAAGAGTTATGCAGATAAAATGCGTAATGACTTAGAGTTTTCAGTAGGCGATAAGGTTTTCATTAAATTATCACCAATGAAGGGTGTGGTATGATATGGAAATTCGAGAAAGTTGGCTTCGAGGTATATTAGTCCATTTCAGATTGTAGAAAGGATAAGAAAGTTCGCTTACAGAGTAGAATTGCTGAGCAATTTGGCAGGTGTCCAAAATGTATTCCATATGTCTCATCTTCCTAAATATGTGCACGACCTAGAGGCTACTATTCCTCAAATAGAATTAGAGGATTTGGTAGTAGAGCCTGATTTGATTTTTGTTAGACAACCAATTTGGGTGGCAGCGAGAGATGAGAAGAGATTGAGGACCAAGACAGTCAAGTTGTTAAAGGTTCAGTGGAGTGACAACAAGAAAGACCGTACTTGGGAGACTGAAGACAGGATTCGAGAGGCTTATCCTGATCTGCATTAATGGTATGTCTATGTTAGATTTATATAGATTGGTTGCTAGTCAGATAGGATAGTATGGTTGTTAGGAGATGTTACAGATGATTACTATGTTTACTAGTTTGTCCTACTGAATTTCAAGGATGAAATTATCAAAGGAGGGGAGCCTATAACACCCCTAATTTTAGTGACATTATTCAAGAGATTTAATTAGAATAAATTAAATAGAATAATGTATATAAGAAGATTGAGATTAGTTAATAAACTAGGTGGCTGTGCTTATTAAAATTAATGAACTTATATAAATGGTTAGGAAACTAAGCATAAGGGCATTAGGGTAAATAGCCGCTCAAACTTTGCACCCTTCTACCACCTTTCTTAGTCCTACACGTTCATTTTCACCAAAATAAAAATATTCATAACCGTGATAAGCAAGGCCAGCTATTAGAAGAGAAGAGAAAACCAACTAAAAGCTAGGATTCATGATAGAAAGAATCAATCTCAATGATACTTCAATTTCCTTATCCAATCTAAGGTGAATAATAATTTCTACATCTCTATTTTGATTTATACATCATGTGGTTTCGGATTTAAGGATAAATCTGTTTTTATGATATGTTAAATGATGATATGCTTGTTTATGATTTATATGTGTTTAAACACGTTTGTTTAGTAAAGGATTTACACGGTTTAGGCCAAAACCGAGATGAAATGATTTTTAAATGCCATGGGAAAATTTTATGTTAAAGAAAACATGAATTTGTAGATGGGTTTTAATTTTCATAATTTTCTAAGTTTATATGGATTTTATATAAATTTTCTAGTATAGGAAAAGATTTATTGGGTTTTAAATTTATTATGGCTAAAATAATGATTATTTGGGTTTGAGATTTTTATAAGTTGGAAAACATATTAAAACCGATTTTCTAGGATTTTTTTCAGAATTTTCCTAATTGTTTTGACAAATATATAAAATTATTTAAGGTATGGAACTTAATTGTTTTATATATTAAGTAAGGAGAAGGGGAATTTTTAAAATAAAATTATTTATTATTTCTGAAAATTAGTTGTAGCATTTTCTATAAAGAAATTATTGACCAATGAGAATTTGCAAAGAAATGCAGATTAGTTGAAAAGTTAACCTTTTTAAGATAAAAACAAAGAAATCATACTTTTTGCATGTTTCGGTCTTTTACGGCAGAAAACCTTCTGACCCAGACCTTTCGACTTAGTCAAAAGGTTATAGCTTTCGACAAGGTCAAATCAATGCATATGGTATCAAGTTACTTGGTACGTAATGAATTGGACAAGGTCGAAGGTTTCATGGTTGAAAGGTTGATGGCCAAAGAGGTTAGGGTATGTTTGTTTTATAAACTAAAGATTTCACCTGCTTTGCTTTCGAATTAGAGCTTTCGACTTGGTTGTTTTCAACCAGGTCAAATGTCTAAAAGAAAGGTTTTAACCTTTCATTGAAGTGGAAAGGTTATTGTTGCTTTACTTCTATTTTGTTTTCAAACCTTCTGACACAGTCGAAAGGTTTCTGCCACATATCATTGTTTTGTTTTGAACCTTCCGACACATTCGAAAGGTTATCGCCGCTTTTCCCAACCTTTCAAAATCGTTGCTTTCAACAAAGACGAAAGGCTTACTTGTTTAGCCGCTTCCCCCATTGCTTTCGAAAAGTATCAAAGCCTTCGACTTAGATGATTTTCCTTTGTTTATAATTGAAGTGTAACCCAAGATTTCGAAAGAGTTGCTTTAAAAAGGCGGAGGTCTATTGTTTTAAATGAAATGTTTTAAAGATATCAAAGCAGACCTTCCGACGAGGCCGAAAGGTTGCTTCCATTGCAGTCGAAAGATTTTAAAAGAGGACCTTCCGCATATATTAAGTGAAACTCAGTAAGTTTTCGAAAGGTTAATATTTTAAGAGTTGAATGCTTTCGAAAGGTTTGATTTGAAAGGTTGTTTTGAAGACCTTTTGACAAGGTCGAATGGTTTGGCTTCAAAAGATTTGAAAACCCATGCTCTAATTTTTAAAAGAAAATCCATAGCTTATAGAATGGATTTTTGTAAGGGTTTTGAGTATGTAATTTCAAAGAAGTATTGCCTTGATAATAATATAAGTTAAAGGTGTAAACAATATTTATGAAATATATTTCAAGGACTTTAAACCCACAGGAGTGCCATTGTTAATAAATGTTTTACTTCTTCAAATATGAGTATATTCAAATGATAACCTATAACTGTATTTTGATAAGAAAAGGGGTAGAAGAACCAGTATGTTAACTCAAATAGTGAACATAAATTACTTAAACTCCTGAAAGAGTAGAATTGCATCCATGGAATCAAGGTGATCAAAAACATATGAAGGTAAACTTTGTAGTAATTGGTGCATACCAAGAGGTTCATAGTAAACCAACGAAAACTATGATAATGTAATTATTGGTGCATACCAAAAGGTCATAGTTAACGCATGAAAATTGTGCATAAGGACAGATTGCAGGGGATAATTGATTTGTAGTGAACCCATGAAAACTATATCCATATTAAGAATTGACATCAGTCAATCGGTTCCTAGTAAACGCATGAAAACTAGGATAATAATGTGGTTAATGGAAGTATCAGTAGGTTCCTAGTCAACCCATGAAAACTAGGATATGTAGTGAGTTGCTCGATAAGTCCACAGGTTCCTAATTAACCCATGAAAACTAGGATAAGGTGATTTGTTATTGGAATGACTAATAGGTTCAAGAGGACCCATGAATTAATTAAGTTAACTGGTAGGAACCTATAGGTTCTAAGTGATCCCATGAAAACTATGAATAGGACAGGGTGTCTATTAATTATAACAAGGTTATTAGTAAACCCATGAAAACTAAAATGGTTAATAGTGACCCTAGAAACTATAATAATGACATGATGTTAGATTAAACCGGGACTGGGAAAACCTTGTTTATTTTCAAGTATGCATATTTTTAATTATAAAATGCAAATGGAGATAAAGAAGGAACGACAGGATCCTTCCGTAGGGGCAAAGAGTAATAGAAGAAGTTACCTTTCGGAGACACCGAAAGGTTTGCTTAACACCCGAGGAAAAGAAGCACATAGTAACTTCAGAAGAGGGGCATTCACAGGTATAAAAAGAAAAATAGTTATAAAGCCGCTTGACGTGATGAATAGATGAAAGGAAAGAAGAGGGCCCCAAGCCTTTTAAATAAAAAGAAAGGAATGAAAGAAACAAGTTTGCCGCAAATCTAAACCCTTCGGAGCCGACGAAGGGATTCATCACTCGTCATTCAAAGAAAATATCTTCAATGAAAGGTATAAAGAATAGGACCAGAATAAATAACACAGTTGACAACCATTTCAAAAGCATAATGAGCCTTCCTAACCGGTTAAGTACGTGTCCAGTATCTCTCAACAGTGTCTAAAGGTTTACATAAAGATAACATTCATAATTCAACAAAGAGGCCATCTGCCGACAACATTCGGGAAAGGTGCGGCTCCCAGCAATAATTACACAAGGAAGCAATCTTCCAACAAGATCGGAAGGTTCATAGTTTCACACAAGGAACCAACCTTGTAGGAAGATGAAGAGCGTATAGATACATTAAGAAACACAAGGCCTTCTATGATGCTCAATGGCCCATGATGGTGTGTGTAGAGTAAACCTTCCGTTAAAATCGAAAGGTTCGCAACTGCATAGAGGAAGGAACCTTTCGTCCTGACGAAAGCATAGGGCCGAACGGGAGGCCGCCTACATCTATAGATAAGACCCTAGGTTTCCGGTCTCGGGATCTGATCTTCTTTTCATTTCATCTACTCTACAATCTCTATTGCCGTCACTCAACACATTGTAACCCTAATTTTGAAACAAAATTAGGAGCTATCTCCTTAAATTTTTCATCAGATTCAATTATGGAGAAATAAAGAGAATTGTGGCTTGCGATCAACTTGAAATTTAGGGATAATCATGATCAGGCGTTAATTTTACATTAATAGCTGATCTCAGATGATTTATTACTTATATCCTTTGTTAATTTCAATAATATGCTATGAAATTTTCAACAGATAACCTTATAAGTTTCCTTCTGCTCAATTTAAATATTAACCAAAAGAAAGGGAAAGGAAACTTGTGGGACAGTCCCGAATATAAGTTTCATGGCATATTGAATCAGCTCTTCTTATTGCGCTAAAATGTTTGAGTCATGCATTCTTTTTGAAAGGTTTTCATAAGTGAAGTGCCAACCTAGGAGGTCGAAAGTATCAAAAGAAGGGCAAATAAAGCAGTCTCATCATCTGATGTCCCCGAATGGTTTCTTAACCTTCCGAAGGGTTTAATGGTTTACTAAAATTTCTGATCTTTTGGAAGGTTTAATATAACCATTAAGATATGAGGATTACTTTTAGTTTCCTAGGGAAATATAATGAAATGACAATGATGAAGATCATTTAATTTAAATGAGATGACCGATGGGTTCAAATGGTTTCATAAACCTTCTGATCCATCGGAAGGTTTAATAAAACTATCGATCTGGTCACATCGTGAGGTTCAAAGTGCACTGAAATCCTTCGACGGGAGCTAAGCGACTTCTTGGGCTTCTAAGAAACCTTCCGGATTACCGAAAGGTTTAGCAATATTATGGATCCCATCCAGTTTAAATGCTCAGATCGTACTTAAACCTTTCGGTAAGGCTGAAAGTAAAATGTTTCTTTCCCCAACTCTACATAAGAGATAAACACATGCTTAAAACCTTTCGGTATCAATCCTCTCCTGTTAGGGTTAGAATTATGTTCGCAAAACCTTCTGACTTTGTCATTTCACTCAAGTAATGAAAAATACACTCAATCGAAAGGTTGAATTCATACGAAATGGCCCTATATAATGCATCGGGGATGTTGAAAAGAAATCTTGTTAACATTTTTGGCCCTAGAAGGAGGATTTGAACCTCCGACCTTGTGGTTAATATAACTAATTATGAAATCTAATTTGCTGCAGGAAAATGAAATCAAAACGACTTCTTACCGTTAGCAAAAGGAATGATCGGGCAACTTCTCTGGAGGAAAATATATCACCCTCTTTCAATCTTGGAAATAGAGAGCAGGGGCAACCTTCTGCCCTACCTCAATCGACTCCACCTCCAGTTCAGGTTCAGGTGTCCCCATAACTGGCTCCAACTCAAGATCTTCAACCAGAATAAAATGTGGCTAAAATTGCATATCTAGAACACCATTTGGCAGAAATGAAAGATCTTTTAAACGAAGTGTTATCTCGCCGATCGTCAATGAACGCTACCACCGTGGTGGAAGATGTTGAGTCTTTAAGAAGGAATCTAAAAACCAATGCACGTGTTGTCAAAGGTAAAGCTTACATTTCTCTATCAAAACAGAAGGAGGGCCTTCCACCGAAGGAAAATTATCAGGGAAGAGTTCATGCGGAAGATAAAGATTGTTCCATGAGTTCAACTTTAGACGGCTACAAACCTAATCAAAGAGACTACAGGAACAATGAAGCCTATCTTAAGGATGTGACGGAAAAGGATATGAAAGACCTGCTAAATTCTAAGTGCAAAAGAACTAAAGATGAAAGAGTGAATAATAACGAAAGGGTTGCACCCTTCATCAATGAAATTATGTCAGCTCCAATACCATCTTATGTGTAGGTCTCCACCATGAAATAACATGGGACAACTGACCCGGATGACCATCTGATGGCGTTTGATAGCCAAATGGATTTATATAATGCTTCTGGCGCTATGAGGTGCTGAATTTTTCCAGTCACGTTACAAGGTGCCGCAGCTAAATGACATCGGCAGTATCATGAAAATACGATATATTCTTGGAACCAGTTCTCATACGAATTCTCTACTCAATTCTGCATATGTAATGATCCTTCTATTTATTATACTATGCTTGCTAACATCAAGCAAAATCATGGAGAGTCCTTAGGGGATTATCTAAAGAGATTCAATACAGAAGCATTGACGGCCGAAGGCATGAACGACAGAATTAAACTCATCGTTGTCCACTCAGGACTCATAGTTAATTCTCCTTTCTAGTAGGAGATGTTCATTTATGCATGCGGGGATCTTCAAGATTTCCATTTCTAAGCCGACAAGTTCATCCGAATAGACGAATTGTATTACTTGAAAAAGAAATTTGGTCATAAGAAGGACAACGGTAGATTTGTCCAGAGAGAATTCCTAAGAAAGCAGGTGGGAGGATACCAATACTAATGTCGTGGCGTTAAATCGACCAATCTCCTACATCTATGCGATGACCCTAAATAAGTTCAACTTTCCCACTTCATTTCAGGCCCAAAATTGTCCTAAGCAGAAAAAAGGAGACAAATATTGTACCTACCGCAATACTAATGGCCATAGAACCAGTTAGTGTAAGGTTCTGGCTGGGATAATTCAGAAGTTGATTCAAGAGAGGCGGTTGAGGGAATTCATGTAGAACCCACAGCAAACTCTCCCTACACACACTGACGTAAGGAAGCCTGCTGGAAATGCCATGAATGTGATCGAGGAAGATGACTAGCTAAGCTTAAGTCTACCCTAGAACAAGATTGATGTCATATATGGAGGACCACGTCCAGCTGGTAGAAGTCAAAGTGCCCGAAGCAAATACATTCAAGAAGCTAAAAAGGGTTTATTCTCTATACAGAAAGAGCAGTCGTTCAAAAGTCCAAAACATAACATCAATATGCATACACTTGTGATAACCCACATGAGCTAAGGAGGGGGATTCATCATCCCCACAATGATCTTTTAATGATCACAGCCTAAATAGGATCTTCGGTGGTCACGAAAATCCTGGTTGAGATGGGAAGCACTGTGAATGTGATATTCCACCATGCATTTGATCAAATAGCAATTTCCAAAGATAGACTTGAACCTAGTCCCGAGTCAATCTTTGGGTTCAACAACAAGGGGACGGTTCCGCTTGGGCAGGTGATGCTTTTTGTCCTACTAGAACTTCCTCAATGTTCTCGGGTCTTTGAAACAACCTTTGTGATCATAGATCAGCCATCATTCTATAATGCCTTCTTTGTGCGGCCGACGCTGATGCATTCGTCTCACTGAAATATCTAATGCTTAAATTCCTCACTAAAAGTGGCTTGGGAAATATCCGAGTCGAAGAATTCGCATCTTGAGAAATGTACTTTGCAACCTTAAAGTAATACAACAAGGAGTATACTTATTACTTTGATTCTTCTATTACTATACAACCTTCGGAATATGGGTTTCTACATCCTTATTCAAAGCAAACAATAAATATGATAAAACTAATAAACATATTGCTGCAAAGTATTTTGCAGTTATAGAAAAAGAAAGAGGGGAGATTCCAACTCAATCGAAGAAAGTGAAATTATTAGAGAATTAGATTGTTAAGGAGAGGTGGAAAGAGTTAAGCCAGTTAAAGAAACTAAAGAGGTTCTACTAGATTTTGTCGATTCCACCAAAATAGTCAGAGTGGGAAAGGGTCTTGAGGAATATCAAAAGTCAAAATTGATGGAATTCTTAAAATAAATAAGGATGTTTTTGCTTGGACCCGCTCTAACATGGTTGGGATTAGTCCCATGGTCATGAGCCATGGCCTGAATATCAATCCAGACATTCCCCCGATTCGGCAAAAGAAAAGGCAGTTTGATAAGGTTAGGAACGACGCCCTGAATGAAGAAGTCAAGAAGTTGCAACAAAATGGGTTTATCTGGGAAGTCCAGTATCCCAAATGGTTGGCAAATCCAGTTCTGGTAAAAAAATCAAATGGAAAGTGGTGGACTTGTATAGACTACACAGATTTGAATAAAGCTTGTCCAAAAGATTATTACCCATTGCCAAGGAAAGACCAGTTGGTCGACACTACCAATGGACATAAGCTACTTTCCTTAATGGATGCATATTCCGGGTACAATTAGATTCCTATGTTTAAACCCAAAAAGGAACATACTAGCTTCATTACAGACGAAGGAACCTATTGTTATAAGGTAATGACATTTGGTTTGAAGAATGCAGGAGCAACTTTCAACGGTTAGTTAACCGAATGTTTATAGAAAAAATTGGGAGGAATGTGGAAGTTTATGTTGACGACTTGTTGATGAAATATCAAGAGGCGAAAGATCACCTTGAAGATATGAATGAAATGTTTGAAGTGCTCCTCAAGTATCAAATGAAGCTTAACCCCAAAAAATGCAACTTTGGAGTCCATTTTGGAAAATTTGTTGGATATATCATGAGTGCACAAGGGACCCAGAACAGAATGAGCCCATTAAGAATATGGCAGAACCGAGGACAAATAAAGATGTTATGAGTTTGAATGGCAAAGTGGCGGCACTAAGCAGGTTCATGCCAAATGCCACCGATAAGTGCATACCTTCTTTGAAGTGATCACGAAAGAAGAATTTCGAATGGAATGAAGATTGTAAAAAGGCATTTCAAGAACTGAAGCTTCATTTGGAAAAGCCACCAATCTTATCTACCCTCGAAGAGGGGGAAGATCTATTCTTATATATGGCAATTTTTGAACATGCGGTGAGCTCGATATTAATTAGAAATAACGAGGGATAGCAACTACCAGTTTACCACATAAGCAAAGATTAAAGGAAGTTGAGATCCGATACCCAGTCATTGAAAAGCTAGCGTACTATTTAATTCTGATAGCTCGAAAACTAAGGCCCTATTTTCAAGCACATCTAGTAAAAGTGTTGACCAACTTCCTGTTGAAGCAATTCTTTGGTAAGCCCAAAACTTCTGGAAGGTTAATTAAGTAGGGAATTGAAATAAGTCAGTAAGGTATAAAATATCAGCCTAGAACGGCTATAAAAGGTCAAGCATTAACCGATTTCATCAACGAATGTACAGGGTTCATTTTAGAGCAATCCGAAAAGGAAAAAGATACAAAACCCAAGTGGCAACTATTTATGGATGGTGCATCAAATGAGTAAGGAGCAGGGGAAGGATATGTGATAATTACCCCATGCGGGCACAAGTTACACTATGCTATGAAGTTGGGATTCTCAGCAACTAACAATGTAGTAGAGTATAAATCTATGGTTGCTGGACTAACCCTTGCTTTGAAACTTAAAATCTCGAGAATCCAAGTATTCATTGATTCTCAATTAATGGTTAACCAGATCAAGCATGTATATCAAACCAAGGATCTTAAACTTAGCCAGTATGCAAAGAAAATTTTGAAAATGCTCGCACGTTTTGAAGATTTCTCCGTACATCAAATACCAAGAGGAAAATACTCCCAAGGAGATTCACTGGCTAAGTTGGCAAGCTCAAGAGGAGCTCCAGAAACTTGAATTGTACCAGTAGGATTTCAGGCCAATCCCAGCATTGAGGAAAACAGACAAGAGAAAGCTACGTAAATACTAGTATAAGCCCGATCACAGGCATTGGTTTCAGAATCGGAAGAGATGGGGCAAGAAATACTGAATCAAGAATCTATAGCTCCAATAGCAGAAGAAAGTTATGAAAAACTTGGATGACACCAATCGTAGATTATATAGTTAATGGAAAATTGCCCATAGATAAAGTAGAAGCACGAAGGCTAAAACTGCAAGCTCGGACCTTTACCATTATGGATGAAATTCTTTACAAGAAAGGATACGCCCTTCCCTATTTGCGGTATGTGAAACCTTAAAACGGAATGAAAATAATAAGGGAAGCACACGAAGGATTTTGTGGGGATCACTCTAATGGAATAAAACTAGCCATGAAGATAACGAGGCAAGGGTTTTACTAGCCACATCTAAATAACCAAGCTATGCAGTATGTTAAAAGGTGTGAGAAATGTCAGCGTTATTCCAAAATACCATGTCTCCCACCAAGTCAACTAATCCCTATTACTACCCCATGGCCATTTGACGTTGGGGGAACCGACTTAATTGGAGCACTTCCAATCTCCAAAGGAGGAGCGAAACATGCTATGGTGGCAATAGATTGTTTCACAAAATAGGTTGAAGCAGAATCGCTCCCGAAGATTAACTGAGGGAAAGTGCTGAGATTTTTCATCAAATACATTGTCACAAGATTTGGGATACCTTATAAGATAATATCTGATAATGGGACTCAATTTGAGAGTGAAGAGTTTACGCAGTTTTACCACGGGAATGGGATACTAAAAAGCTTCTCCTTAGTCGCTTATCCGAAGGCCGATGGATCCGTCGAAGAAGCTAACAAAATAATCAAAACCATCTTGAAAAAGAGGCTAAACAAGGAAAATGCAAATTGGGTAGAAGAGTTGCCCTTAGTTCTGTTGGCTTATAGAACTTCAATTAGAACTACAACGGGTCATACCCCATACTCTCTAACATTTGGATGTGAAGCAATGCTACCTGTAGAGATTGAGGTACCTTCTCGTAGAAGAATAGCTTACGTTTTTAATCCAGACTAGGAATTGATAAAGGAATCACTCGACTTGATTCATGGATTAAGAGATGAAGTAGCCTTAAGAGCGGCTGAATATCAAAGGAGGATATCAAGATATTACAACTCAAAGGTAAAAGCTAGGTCATTCAGACAAGGGGATTTAGTACTTCGAAGGGTAATGGCCAATACTGAAAACCCATCGGATGGACCACTAGGACTTAATTGGGAAGGTCTGTTGGTAATATTCAAAGAAATTCCTTCAGGAGCCTACAAGCTATGCTATCCTAATGGGAATATGGTACCAAGAACCTGTAACGCGGAACATTTGTGGATGTATTTTCCAACTATAAATGAATATAGCATTTCCAAGAACACCTTTACTACGATCTAGTAAAGAAAATCTTCATGGATGGGAGTGAAATTCTCCTTAAAAACTTGGACTACCTAAGATGGTAGGCTACCAATAATGGTAGAGAGCCATTGGCCACGCCAAGAAGGCCGAGTCAAGGCACCTCTTGGAGGGAGGGCATAAGCCTTTATCCACGCCGAAATCAAAAATGTCCAGGTTAAAGCGGCACAAGCCCTTATCCGTGTCACACTATGGCCAAAATAAGGCACCGCTTGGAGGGAGGACAGGTAATCCCATGGTCCTGCCATGCTATGGCCTGGCTAAGGTTTCGAACAAGCCCGTAACCGCATCACACTATGACCAGGCTAAGGCGCCACCTAGAAGGAAGTCGGTAAGTCATCGGGCCCTATTTTAGAAAAAGCTAGACAAGCGCATCGAAAACTCGAATGAAATGTCTGATGGACAAAGAAAAGTCCATTCCTAAAACAGGCACTGCCAGAAATTGGCATAGCTTGAAATAGAAACTACTAAAAAAGTCGGTACTGTCGGATTTGACAAACAACCCGAAATAAGCTCTGCTTAAATGAGCACAAAATTGAACAAAAGAGTCCCTGCCTGAAATAGGCCAAAACAAATGATAAATAGATAAAGAAAACTCTGGCCCGAGAAAGCAATAACATGAAAAGCACAGACACAGCCGAAGGAGGGCATATTCAACAGGAAAATTAGAGGGAAGTCACTGGCTTCTTCTCGCGAAAATTTGCCAAAGGGGATTTCTGGGCTCCAATTGCAAGAGATAATATCCCAATCATCTATTAATTGATATTGGAAAGGGTATTCTAGTCTTTAATTATTGCTTGCCAGCAATGGTATTCTGGTCTTCAATCAATTATTGCTAGCAATGCCATTCTGGTCTTTAATTATTAGTTACCAGTGATGGTATTCTGGTCTTCTATTATTAATTACCAAAATTGGTATTTTGATCGTCTATTATTAATTCTCGAAGTTGGTATTATGGACTTCTATCATTAACCATTAGAAGAGATCTTCCGGCCTTCCCTTATCAATTATCGAAAATGACATTCTGGAATTCATGTTAGAAGTTGTCTGAAAATGGTGTCCCAAAAGTGGCATCCTTGACTTCAAGGGCTCCTGTTATTAGCGTTAAATCAGGTCTTCTGGTCATTGATTATTCATTATCAACGGAAGAACGCAGAGATAGTTCCATGACCTTAGAATCTTTGTACTAAAGAACAAAGCCTTCTTTATACAAAGGATGGGAAAAATATTAAACATAAAATGTGAATGGAGATGAAGAAGGCAGGTTAGAAACCTTTCGCAGTGGTAAAGAGTAACAGAAGAAGTTACCTTTCGTTGACATCAAAAGGTTTTCATAACACCTAAGGAAAAGAAGCGTACGGTAACTCAAAGGAGGGGCTTTCGGAAGTATAAAAAGGAAAATGGTTATAAGGCCGTTTGACGTAATGAACAGATGAAAGGAAAGAAGAGCACCCTAAGACTTTTAAATAAAAAGGAAGGAACGCAAGAAACAAGTTTGCCATAAATCTAAACCCTTCAGAGCAGGCGAAGGGATTCATCACTCGTCATTCAAAGCAAATTTCTTCCAAGAAAGGTAGAAAGAATAGGACTGGAATAGATAATATGGTTGACAACCATTTCGCAAGCATAATGAGACTTCCTAATCAGTTGAAGTACATGTTTAGTATCTCTCAATAATATCGAAAGGTTTGCATAAAGATAGCATTCAGGATAGGCGCGACTCTCGGCAATAATTACACAAGGAAGCAACCTTCCGACAAAGTCAGAAGGTTCATAGTGTCACATAAGGAACCAACCTTGCAGGAAGATGAAGAGCTTATAGATACATTAAGAAACACAAGGCCTTCTATGACGCTCAGCTGACCATGATAGTGTGTGAAGAGTAAATTTCCGTTAAAACTAAAGGGTTCGCAACTGCATAGAAGAAGGAACCTTCCATCCCGACGAAAGCGTAGGGCCGAAAGGTGGGCCGCCTACATCTATAAATAATACCCTAGGGGTCTGGTCTCGGGATACGATCTTCTTCTCATTTCATTTACTCAACAATCTCTACTGCCACTTCTCAACACATTGTAACCATAATTTTGAAATCAAATTGGGTGCTATCTTCTTAAATTCTATATCAGATTCCATTATAGAGAAATAAAGAGAATCATGGCTTGCGATCAATTCGGAATTCAAGGATAATCACGATATGGCGTTAATTTTACATTAACGGCTGATCTTAGATGATTTATTTCTTATGTTCTTTGTTTATTTCGAGAATATGTTGTGAAATTTTCAACAGACAACCTCATAAGTTTCCTTATCCTCAATTTAAATATCAATCAAAAGAAGGGGAACGAAAATTTTAGGACAGTCTCGAATAAAAGTTTCATGGCATATTGACTCAGCTCTTGTTATTGCCCTAAAATATTTGAATCATGCATTCTTTTCAAAAGGTTTTCGTAAGTGGAGTGCCAACCTAGGAGGCCGAAAGTATCAAAAGAAAGGAAAATAAAGCAGTCTCATCATCTGATGTCCCGAATGGTTTCTTAACCATTCGAAGGGTTTAATGGTTTACTAAACCTTCCGCTTTTGGAAGGTTTATTATAATCGTTAAGATATGAGGATTGCTTTCGATTTCCTTAGAAAATATAATGAAATGAAAAGGATGAAGATCATTTGATCTAAATGAGCTAAACGAAGGGTTTAAATGGTTTCATAAACCTTCCGATCCATCGAAAGGTTTAGTAAAACTATCGGTCCGGTCATGTCGTAAGGTTCAAAGTGCACTGAAATCCTTTGATGGCGGCTAAGTGCCTTCTTGAGCTTCTAAGAAACCTTCCGAATTATCGAACAGTTTAGCTAAATTATGGATCGCGTCCAGTTGAAATGCATCGATCATACTTAAACCTTTTGGTAAGGTCGAAAGTAAGATGATTTTTCCCCAACTCTACATAAGAGATAAACACTTGCTTAAAACCTTTCGGTATCGATCCCCTCCTGTTAGGGTTAGAATTGTGATCGCAAAACCTTCTGGCTTAGCCATTTCACTCAAGTAATGAGAAATCCACTCAATCAAAGATTGAATTCATATGAATAGTCCTATGAAATGCATCAAGGATGTTGATAAGAAATCTTGTTGACACATATCATCATAATTTTTTGAAATGTATGTTTTAACCATTGTGGATGCAGGAGCACAGAATTTGGTTTTATACAGGTTTGAGGGTACTAGTGAAGGGAAACCCATTGCGCTAAGCGGCGTGGTCTCACTAAATATCTAAAAAGGATTAAGATGTTAGACTATTATTCATACTAGGCTTTATGTCCGACCTTAATTTTTTGTTTTCTCCTTAAACTCTCGGATACTCAATTGATTTTGTGTAGCTTGAGATTTGAGGTTCTCAAGTTTTCTTCTCTTATGAATAAAGCTTCTGGAGGCATGCAGGAGGCAGATAGTTATTTAGAGTTTTTCTTTCCGTTGTGTATTTTGTTTGTAAAGGCAAATTTATTAGCCTTATATATTCTTTGATTAACCAAGGGGGCATCTTCATATGTCTCTCTAGGAGTATTTGTAATAATTATATTGTGCTGAACGTGGTTAACGTAATTTGGGGATTATGCAATGAACACGAAATGTTTTGATTTGAATATGGAATTTTTTTTGAATTGTTAAATTTTTCCATATTTCTATGATTTGTGCATCAATGTATCTAGCACCTCCGTATTTGGTCGTCGAAGATTAAGAACTATGGATGACTGCAGCATCCGTAGTCGTTAGTTTTAGGCCTCCAAGTAGGGGGATGTTATAGAAGCTCAATCCACTTAAGTTTCATTTCTATTTAGCCTCGGAAAAGTTTTTGGGATTTATCATGAGCGCTAGAGGCGTCAAGCAAATCTAAGAAAATAACCGCTTTAGAAGAAGTCGGGGCCCTGAAAAATAGGAAAGAGTTACAAAGCCTAAATGGAAAGGTTGCAACACTGAGCAGGCTTATCTCAAAAGCGACTGACAAATGTATACCGTTCTTTGATGTGCTGAAGAAGGGAAAGAAAAACTTTCAATGGAATCAAGCTTGTCAAAATGCATTTGAAAAACTGCTGTGCATATGGAAACCCCACCAATCTTGTCTAAGCTGGTAGATGGAGAAGATTTGTACATCTATTTAGCAGTCTACCCACACCATTGAGTGCGGTGCTCATACGAGAAGGAGCTAAGGTCCAGCGACCCATACATTACATCAGTAAATGGTTCATTAGAGTAGAAAAGAACTATCCTTAATTGGAAAATTGGCATATTGCCTCGTGATCGCATCCATAAAATTACGATTGTACTTCTTGGAACACGCTATAAGAGTGCTGACAGATCAACCCTTGAAGCAAGTGTTATGCTATCCCGAGGCCTCTGGATGGGTTGTCAAATGGAACACCAAACTAAGTAAGTAAGAAGTCACTTACCATCCTTAAAAGGCGATCGACCGACAAGCACCAATAGATTTTATTGTCGAATTTACAATGCGAGATAGTGAGGAAGGAATGAGTCCAGAAGTGGAGACATGTTGGAAGGTATTTTTCGATGGTGCATCTAACAACTTCTGCTTAGGAGCAGGGGAAGTGCTCGAGACTCTCGAAGGACGATCCATTTGCCATGCCTTGCGCTTAGAATTCTCTTCAACAAATAACGAGGTAGAATACGAAGCATTGATAGCTGGGCTAAAGATTGTGAGGGAACTCGACATAAAATCCATACAGATCTGCAACGACTCTCAGCTAGTCGTCTATTGAGTGAAAGGCGAATACCAGGCTTGAAGGAGAATCTTTCTCCATATTTATCTAAAGCACAGGAACTATTGAATGACGTTGATCATTACAATGTAACTCATATCCTGACGGAGCAAAATAGAAGGTAAATTATTTGGCCAAACTGGACAGTTCTAGAGAAGCTCATTCATTGGTACCAGTTCCAGTTGAGAGGATGACCACTCCAAGCATAAGCGAAATGGACATCGACTAGATTTTTGAGAGAACTAAGGAACCAGAGACATGGATAACCCAATTAAAGATTACGTGCCCACAGGAGCTCTCTTCACAGTCAGGAACCAGCGGAAAAAGCTTCTTCGAAAGGCACCGTGATTTGTAATGCAGGATGAGATACTCTACCGAAGGAGATTCTCTACCCTCCTTGCCTCAGATGTGTAAGAATGACAAAGCTCGAAGGATCCTAAAAGAAGTTCATGAAGGTGACTGTAGAGATCATACCGAGGGGAAACCCTTGCGAAATAGGTTCTTCAGTATGGGTACCTCTGGCCAACAGTGAACCATGATGCATCAGATTATGCCAGATGATACGATTAATGCCAAAGATTCAGCATAATCAAAAGTGCACCCTCGACGGAGCTAACACAGATGGTCAGCCCATGGCAGTTTGCAATCTGGGGAATCAATTTGATTGGTGCATTACAATGGCTAAAGGGTGAGCTGAATATGCTATTGATGTTGTTGAATATTTCACCAAATGGGCCCAAGCGGAACCACTGGCCAATATTGCCATAATGAAAGTCATTAAATTTGTTACTAAAAATATTAGTTGGAGGTTTGGAGTGTCGTAGAAAATCATCATGGACAACGGGGCTCAATTCGAAAGTGCTGAGTTCAAACACTTCTGCGAATGCCTCCGAATCGAGAAAATCTTTTCTGCTGTCGTACATCCCCATGCAAATAGGCAAATGGGATCCGTAAATAAGGTGATCAAGGCCACCATTGAAAAAACGGCTAACAAAGCAAAAGCCAATTGGGTCGATGAACTTCCACTAGTGCTATGGGCCTACAGGATAATGCGCAAGTCTGCAACTGGGCACTCTCATTCGTCCTAGCATATGGTTCAGAAGCAAAAATCCCGGTTGAGTTTGAAGTCCCTTCTCATCAGAGGTAAAACTTTGATCAAAGGAAAAAATGAACAACTACTACTAGATTCACTTGATATGGTCGATGAGAAGAGGGAAGAAGTCGAATTAAGAACTGGTGCTCACTGAAAAAGGGTTGCACGGAACTTCAACTCCAAAATTCATAATCACACCTTCAAAGTGGGAGACCTTGTCCTTAAGAGGGTCTACCATGTCCCAGGTGCACTCAGACCAAACTGGGAAGTAACCTGAGTGATCGGTCAGAAGCTAAGGGATGCACATTCAAGCTAACAACCGCTAGTGAAATCCAAATTCTCCTAGCGTGGAATAGCGAATTGCTGCATCATTACTTTATCTAAGTTTATCTTATGTATCTCCTATTTCTAGCAAATAAGCCATCTCGGGATACCAGACGCATTTTAGATAGGCAAATGTTGATCAACTTTCGTTAATAAAATTGCTTTGCTATCTGAACAAATAAAACTATGTTCACAAAAGTAACCTGCCAAGTCGATAGTGTCAAATCAACACAAAATCATCCAGTCTTTGTTTGAGATAGTGGAACCACGCTTAAGTACGCCCCACTTACCTACCGGGTCGATGGAAGTAAATACACTCAAACCGTCGGATCGGTAGACCCCGATCCTCGCCTTTTAAGAACTGATGTTGGTCCGGCGACGTCGGGAAGGCCAAAATAAAAGTCACGCATTTTGAAAGCTACGCACCACGTCTTCAATTGTGGAATCACATCCAAGAAAGCACAACCTTAAAAGCCGCACAACCCTATAACCCATGCATTACTTTTTGAGCCATGGAACCACGCTCTCGAAACATGAACTCCTCACGTTGCCCAAAAATGGGTAATGTCGAGAAATTCCAAGACGTTCTGGATTGACGGGTCATATCTATCCCAAAAGCCATGCACCTCATAAGCCCCGTACACTCTTAAGTACCGGCATGGCCTCGACATTGTTGGGAAACTTGTCTATTGCAGGACCATCAAGAATCAATCCGCTCCCACTATCAGGAGTAATGGGTATGAATCTAGCAATGTCAAACGACTAGGAATAGGCAGAAAATTCCGATCATTGACCGACAATATCTCTAGAATCAAAGCATTTAAATCAAAAGTTCCCGAAGATAGGAACTGCAAAACAAGTCCGGTTACAAACATCAAAAAAATTAGCTTGATCAACCGGTCGTTTTCCAAGTGTTTGAAGTAAATAACCCTGTGAACTGGAGGGCACACCGATACTAAAAAAACAAAAACCAAGTTTTCACGGCTCTATTACTCCAAATAGAGAATTTTGGCGGTAATTATAGGACTAGGTAAAATAAAATAGTACTAAATAAAATTGGCATAATTGCATGAAACATAGACGAGTAGATAGACAAAGTTACAATCAAAATGTCAACATTGTATTACTTACAACATTTTCTATACAAAGTCAAACTGTGGGGGTCGTACCCACACATATTGGACAACAAAAGAAAATACAAATGCTATAACAATCAAAACAATAAGTGCAGACTCTGCAGTTCAACAATACATGTATCAAAAAAAATGGAATGCCATAAAAACTGGCTCTGCTGTTACCCGAGCATGTCAATGCTTCTTTCCACTGCTCCCCTTCCCACCTTTAGTTGGAAGTTTCTTCTTTCCCTCAGAATCCCTACCAGGAGTAGTGTCGCTACCAGAAATATCAATTATCTCCTCGGCGTTGGCATTTCCTCTCTACTCTTCACCCTTCTCGGAAGACCCACCTCCCCCCTCCCCCGCTTTGTCTTGTGCTACCGAGATTTGTGGGAGCTCCTCGAAGATTTTTCCTCCTCGACCTTTTCCATCTTAACGACCACCATTTGATGTTTAGATTTATGTAGCTAGCCAGTTTGTTCCTCCTGCTTTCAACCTTCAACTACCGTGGAATCGCCCTCCAAAGATAAGGAAGGGTCGTCTTGGTTGTGCATTGCAGCAATCTTCTTGGATTCCAGCCTTGGTTGTGAGCCAAACATTGGTGCAGTAATTGAAGCAGCTTCGAAAACAAGCATCGAGGCAGTTGAAATAGTGGCAAGCCCAGGCATCGATGAAATCAGCAGGTCAGTGGGTAAAGAAGATGGACCTAGAAGATTAGAAATGAAAGACTTAAGTTCATCTTGTTTTTACGGTGTGAGTTGAAAATTCTCAAACTTAGGGGAAACAAGAAGGTTACCTGCATAAGAGCAATGGTTGAGAATTTCAATCTCATATTCCCCGCCTTCTCCCTCTTTTGAAGGCCGCACGATCTTTCGAGAAGCTCAAGGCCCATCCTAATTTCAAAGACAGCTCCCAGAGGGGCATACGGTTAGGCAACACCGATCGAACTCACTAACTGATCGCGAGGCTGTTTTGATGATCCGCCAGGACGAAGATGAAAGGCTCTAGCAATGTTTTTGTAGTCGTAGTCAATGCAGCATCAGCGACCTCTTGTTCCCTCTCAATTCGAATGATCTCTCGACCCTCTATCAGAGCTTTCTTCAATTCTTCATTGATGTAGGCATCCTCTAACTCTTTCTCGGAATATACATCCCCATTCTATTGGAAATGGGCCGGGATTTCTTTCCAAACCACGGTAAGAATGCACAGGAATTTGCGACCCAAATAGCTGAGGATCCCTGATGCAACAAGGAGTTAACATTTAAATTTAATATGGTATCATCCATCTTCTCCAACTTCTTTTCAAAAGTATCATGCAACTCCAAGTAATCCGCTGTTACATCGGCCTTCTCAACTTTGACTCTCATCTTCTCAGCGCTAAGCCGTGAAACCCTTTCTTGGAGTGAAGTAATCATTTGAGCTTGATTAGAAGCAAACATGTTGTGGGATTCCACAATTCTCGTGTAATCAGCAATTGTCTTTTTATAAGATTCAATAGCTTCATTATGATCGGAGGTGGTTTTCTTCGGAGCTTCAATGATAGTATCATGGGCTTCAAGCTCCTCTTTCAGCTTAACTTCGTCCATGTGGGCCTTCTTGATTTCGTCTTGGAATACGATCTCTATTTTTACGTGGTCCACTTTCAGTTCCTTTAGCAAATTAGCGCTGTTCTTACTCTCGCGGAGTGCATCGTCGTTCTCTTGCGTTAATCGCTCGATTCTAGCATTACGTTCAGCTAATGCCCTCTCATGGTCATCTTACTCTGTTTCAAAGGAGAGGATCTGTTAATAATTATAGCGATTCATGTTTGCCATCTACTTGCATAACTTTTCCCATCCCACGCTTGATATAAATCTCTTTGATTCACCTAAAGATGGGGCATATTGGAATCTTGGTGAATTGGGCGCAGGTCGTAGTCAAACATAAATCCATTTAGAAACCACCCAGGGAGCACAACTTCAAGTCTAGGGGGACCGAACAGAAGAATATAAGTCGGCCTCCTATAAGGACGTGAAGGATCATAAGCGGGCACCACGTCGGTTGATGGAGCTTAGGATGAAGATGGAACTTGAAAAGTGAAAGCCGAAACTTCATGTCCGATAGAGATTGGGGCCGAGGCAAAAGTTTGATGCTTAGAGGGACGAAAACCGCAATTTACCTTTGGCTTCCCGGGCGGCTCTTCTCGGTCGTTAGGAGTTTTTCTCTAGCCACTCTTATAAAACCTACTCCGTTCTTGAACAGAAATCCCATAGCTATGTATCGAAACTCGATAAGTTAAAGAGTGAACTTACCCCCTCCTCTAAAGATGGTTAAATCCCTCGGGACACTTAACAAAGAAATACTAGGTCTTGAATTGAGATAGACTGCTTTTGAGCTATAGCACGATCTTACGGTTTCTTTGGACCTCGACGACGACAAGGGATGGACACTCGTCTCTCTTCTTGAATGAGAGAAAATATCTCAACTCATCGAAACTTGAGGCATGATTAAACATCCGCATAAACAAGACATGAAGGCACGTCAAGATCGTGTATCCATTAGGATGAATTTGAAATGAACGATTCCCAATTTCAGAAGAGTTTCTTTCAAGAAGTTATTGAAAGGGGGCATCGCTCCATTTAAGCCCATATACTAGTGGCAAGCAGTATACCCCAAAGGCAGCATATGTTTAAACTTGTTCTTCGACGGAAGGCATACATCATCGTTCAGAATGCCATGTTGTAGGAAAATGTTATGTAAAACTTTAACGGAGATTATAGAGGAAGCTCTCTCTCATGGATTAAGCAGAACTTGAAATTTGGAGGAGCCTAGTCTACAACCAAACCAATTGGAACCACTTGCCGTATTCAGCTTGTGAGACTGAAGAGGCAGGCGCAACGGATGACGGTTCAACTTTTGAAAGTGCTGGACATCCTCTACTGGACTTTCGACGAGAGAAAGGGTGCTTCATTCTATAAAACAGAACTTGCATATAATACGGTCAGGTAATTCTATCTTTAATAAAAGTCCCCTTATGACACTTGAACTTCGAAAAAGTATCGATTTATGACGACACATCGGGTTTCAAGTATAGACCGGGGCAAGTGTAGTGTGTTATCAATGTGAGGTAGGCTTGGTGTCCTGAACACTAAAACGCTCTATCCTATGTAGATAGTTTACTTTCACTGAAGAAAGAAAAGAGCTTCTCGTATCATTTATTGAAGTTATTTCTCCTACACTTACCCGTTATCGATCAACAATCGATAAAGGATCCGCTGTTCAAAGCAACATGGGAAGCTCTTCCCATTTTAGGTACACTAAGTGTGGAATAACGTGACCAATCCAAACTCTTTGGAAGGCGATAACAACATAAGCTACATGCAAGAT
Source organism: Allium cepa (assembly GCA_030765085.1). Classification (NCBI taxonomy): domain Eukaryota; kingdom Viridiplantae; phylum Streptophyta; class Magnoliopsida; order Asparagales; family Amaryllidaceae; genus Allium; species Allium cepa. The sequence goes on along the minus strand of CM060938.1, from coordinate 392,763,075 downwards.
GCTACCTTAAACTGTTATCAGCCCTTTGAAGAACCAAATCCAATTCACGAGACGTCATGTTGGATTAACAATGTAACTCAGTGCAAGTCAATTTTGATTCTATGGACGAAGAAAACAAAACATGTCAAGCACCAGGATAAAGCTCGAGTATCGTTACATGAAGAACTCAGGACTCGATTTAATATTTTCTTCCATAAAATCGTAATCAACTTGAATTGTCCATAACGATCACAATTAATCCAACCTCATCACCAAATTGCTAAACGAATGTCGAATTCTACACTACCCATCTCAAGTAAAAAATCGAAGGGCAAGAAGGGACAAAGATTAAGTCTGTAGAGTTCCAAGGTGGTTAGGTCAGTGGTGATCCAAATTGATGAATTTTTGGGTGCTAAAAGGCTGGACCAAGATGGCAGTAAGGCGAGGCAAAGTCGGTGGCAAGAAGCTTCTACGATAGATGGCTGACAACTATGATGACGCGAGTAGATTAAGGTTTGGTTGGATTTAGGTCGGGTCGTAGAAAAGGGGCTCGAATAATTGAACGAAAATATGAAGAAAAATAGGTCGACTCGAATAGATTAAATAGAATGTTACACAAAGATAAAATATGCCAAGTCCTTGGATCGCTAGCGATCCATAGCCTACGGATCGCTAGCAATCCACAAATTAGTGACCAAATTTATCCTAATTCACCAAGCATGATCCAAGTATTTTTGCAAACCTCTTGAAAGTTGTGGGATTGAAATTGATTCATTGTTACAAGCTATGAAAATTCCTATTGGATTCTATAGATGGCTGAATAACCAGAGCCAAATTCGCAAGATAGCCTCAATACGAACACTCAAACCTCACAAAATGGGAACTCAAAAGCAGTAACTTCCAAAGCATGCTTTGTTTCCAAAGAAAGAATACACTAAGGGGCAAATGTTATCCGAGTTTTTGACCAAAAAAATTCTTTTAAAAGTCAGAACATCCATGTCAAGTCAGAAAAACTCAAGAATCGACTAAAAGGCTAGAAGAAGGAACCAAGAGAGACTCGAGAAAAAGAAGTCAAAATTTTCCCAAGGTGATGGATCGCTTGCGATTCATCTCCTATGGATCGCTAGCGATCCATAAGTCACTTGTGCATCCTCCAATCCATTTACACTATGATCAAATAAGTATTATAGGAATGTCTGCTAAGTTTGGAGGCATTCCAGTTAGTTAGATCGAGAAGTGAACATTCATCTGACTCCATCAGTAGAGCAATTAGTACATGAATCATCATCAAAGCAAAGCATCTAGTCATGAAATTATATGGAGAGCATCTACACAAGGTAGGAAACATGATCCAAAGGGAACAAGCCAAAAATACATTAACCCCATGAATCGCTAGCGATCCATCATATTGGGTTGGTTCATTCTAAAATTTATAGAGCACCTTCGCACCTTCGGATGTAAGTCTTTGACAAATTGGCTTTAGCCTAAATGCCCTCCAACCCTTATAAATACAATTCTATCGCCAACATTAAGAGGATCTTCTGGACTGGCTGTTGGAACTTTGTAAAAACTATTCTTCATTCTTCTCCTCTCATACAATAATCATCTACAGGGTTCACTATGATTCTCCAGTGAACTCTGACATTGGTGTCTTGATCTAACTTACAAGATTTAGTCAAATTGTAATCATATTCAACTTGTAATTGTAGCCACCCAATAAAAAAAGTTATAAAGTGGACATAAGCTTCGTTAATAGCCAAACCACTATAAAAATCACTTATCTTTTTACTTTATCTACAGGTTATTATTTCTTGTCTCTATTCTATTTGCCTTGATAAACAAGGCTGGTGCTTTCATACTAAATCCAAGATGTTGATCCATTTTTTGCGTTAACAGTTATATTATTTCTATCATACACACATGCAGTATAAACCCTATGACCACTATATGCAATCAGGTAAAATGTTGCAACCAAATGCAACGTAAAAAACATATGCAACAAAATATAGAGAATATTCTGTAATAAATGACGCGCATTCAATATTTTCAAAATACTTTCTAAATTTAGAACTAAATGTTTGAGTTTTATATTCAAAAATTTATTCTCGAACTTCTCAAAAGAGAAGTAAATCAAAAACCAAGGTCAAAATATCAAGGAGGGGGTACTCCTAACAAAACATATTAAACTCTAGAATCAAAACAATATGGAGTTTCTAGTGGTATTCCGCTTCCTCTAAAACAACAACTAGAGCAAACAATCTACTTATTTCCCATATTTTCCTAAAAATCACTTTTCAAAATCATCGGGATTTTGGTACTAATAATAACAATTCAAAAACCTTGGTTTATAAATTTTAATTCTATAAACTATGGTATATAAGATAACGTAATCAATCAGTTCAGTAAAACCAATCATAATCCATAAAGAAAAAATATAACACTTAACATTACTTAAAATGTCAAACATGTAACGACCCGTAAATTTAACTGGTTTTAATAACGTTACTAACAGAAATTTTGTGAAATTTTAAATAATAGAATTTTGAAATATTAAATTGATATTTGGAATACGTCTAATTAAACATAGCAAATGGTAAATTTTCATCTGATAGTGTTTAAGTTTATTTTCTGGTGCAATTCTTTCAATTTAAATCGGTTAGTATTTGATGATAATAAAATGTTTTCCAAACCTGAATATTTTTCTATAGAAATTTGTAAATCATCTTCTGAGTGAGACGTCATATTTTGTTTCTCCAAATTTGGACCTCTATTGCTCCGTTCATCTTATTTCTGGTAAATTAGCAGCATTTTTGGCACCGATATCGAATTTTGATCGGATAATCGTACCACCGATATCTGTATACCGTTTTGATCGTTTCATCGTGTTGATCTATATGGTATATTTAATCCTATGTTTCGAAGTCCGACACGCAGCGGAATCTGTAAAATTGTGATCCATATTGGAATTGGTTGAGCTTTCTGAATTCTTGTGCCTATTCAAAATTTTCCAACGTGTGTTAACTCAACAACCATTAGTTATAAATATTTCAGAATTAAAATTGAAGGCTTTTACTATTACCTATGTGTCGATTTATTGTTGCTCGATTCATTTCCTTTTTTTTCCCTAATTTCGAAAAAAAAGGAAAAGAAAAAAGAAACCAAATCGATTTTCTTGTTCGTCGTCTCTTCCTTCATTGTCCATAACTCCTTCCCTTCCTCTCATTCTTTTTACCTCATCACGGATGCTAGCCCATCACCCGTATGCACAGCCTTGTACCACTTCCTTCGCCCCTTCTGATCTCGCTTCCTCTCTCCAATTGCTTCGCCGAGCACAGCCTCTCCGCCTTTTGTCCCTTCGGCCACCACTCTAGCAACAACCATAGCTAGCGCCACAACCTTTTCCTCCTCCCTCCGCTGGTCGACAGCGCCTCCTCTCCTCAATGCCGACCACAGCTGTAACGACCCGTAATTTTCGATAATTTAAAAATGTTGATTTAACCAGAAATTGAGGATAAATAATGGAAGGCATATATATAATAAAAAAATTTGTAATTTATTTAACGAAATAATAACTAAAGTGAAACGCAACAATGTTATTTATAGTTAATCATTTACAACTGGATGGAATTCCAATTAGTTGAAATAAGGTAAATAATGTATTAACCAAGGAAATAATGCTGTGATTAATAGTAATCGAACGAAACTTGTTTTATAAAACTAATGGTAACATTGGTTATTGGTTGTAAGTAATAAACTTAGATAAAATTGAAAGTGAATAGTAACAATTCTTATAAGTTACCTATTTATGTAGTCCATTTAGTTTAATTGGAAATTAATTGTGATTAAAATGAAATTGAATATTTAAATATTACGTTAATGGAAATAAAGATGGAAATAAAGATGAAATTTGAGAATATAATGTAATAGATCATGGACCCAATGTTAATTTCATCCATTTGACCATAATGAATTGAATAATAAAATGGAAAGTAAATTCAATGGAATTATTGAAAATTTAATTTATAATTTCTGAATTTAATGAAATTGAAATTTAACCTTGAAATTGATTATTGTATCAACATTAAAGTGACATTTAAATTTGTTTAAATTAGTGTAAATGATTAAGAAATTTAAAAATGATAAAAATTGTCAATTATGGAATTTGTAACGACCTAGAATTCCAGTCATTTGAAATTCGTTTATTCAATTAATTTTAAATATTTAAAAGTTAATTTTATAAGCTGAATAAATATTTTTTCGAATATCGTGATTTAATTGGATAATTAAATTGTTAATTTAATATTTGAAATTGTGAAAATAATAGGAATTTGGATTTAATGTGTATGAAAATGATTTATAAAGTTGAATTAAATTCTATTTGAGTTTGAATGATGTTAGTAAACTTTTAAAATTGAATTAAAAGTTGAATTGTAAAAATTGAATATTTTAATATTAATTGATGAGTGAAAATGGTCATTTTTCGAACAGTCTTGGATTTCAAGAAACTAGTTTCATTGGATCCGTAATGTTATATAATTGTAGGATTTCAAATTTCATATCAATCAGATTTACGGTTTGTCCGGGACAAGCTAAAACGCGTAGAAATCAGTTTGTGAATTTTTAAATTTAAATATTCGATTCAAAAGCCTATCTTTCAAATACGATCGAATGGCTCCCGATATATATTCCATTGTGTTTGGAATAAGGGTATAACATTATAAACGCTGGGCTGCACGCTTCATTTTGTGTTCTAAAATTTTCGGGATAAATAGTGTCGTCGAATTTTCTATAAAAGGACCTCACTTTTTTCTTTTTGCACAAACCCTAGGGTAAGAAACCCTTGCCGCCATTTACATTTCAATAGCCAAAAAACTCCATCCTTCCTCCTCAATTATTTCCAAATCCGTTAACTTTCACGAAAAACTTCCAACTGCAAAGTCATAGAGCACGATGAGATATTCCACTTCAACTGCTACGATTGAGTTTGGAGCAGCGAATCAATAGCAAATCGAGCTCGAATGGCTGATATTCGCAAGCATTTTTCGACGTGATGTAGCAACCGAGTGGGGACACCCTTTGGGCGTTGGCGGAGGCGAGGTCAAGCACTCGTGTGGCGCTGCTGGATCGGGTTCCTATCAATCTTAGGTGGCGCGGTATACAAAAATTCGAACAAATATATGGGTTTTTTTCACGCGATGTTTTCCTGTGGAGGGAAGAGGAAGACAACGGCCAGTTTTGGTCAAAGCAAAACGTGCGGCTCAGATGTAATTTGAGGTTAAATAGAAATATAAATAAAAAGAAATTTGTAAATTATTATATTTTAAATTCGTACAAACTTAAAACGCAATAACTTTTTCCTACGAGGTCCGTTTCGTACGAAACAAATTGCATTGGAATCGTTTTGACGAGCGTCTCATTATGGAGCTAGATTGGGGTTCATTTGAGCTAGTGAAAATTTTGGTTCAAATTAAACGCTTGTTTAATTTTAATCGGAATAAATCGCTATCTTGACGACTACAAGCAAAGCGAGTACAATTCACTGTTTCTGACTCACTAATATTTTTTTATAAGTGAGAATAAATATTATTTATGATGATGGATGATTGTTTGGATGATATATGATATATTGATTGGTATTTGGATATATATACCTGCCTAGTGGAGCAGATTACCCTATACGTTCCCGTGTATGAGCGGATGACCCTTTGTACGCGTGTCTGCCTCGAAGCGGACATTGTACATATATTCTAATATGTATATTTGCTGCAGGTGACAGGTTGGAGGGATCCAACTGGATTCCTCTCCCGTATTTATTTATTTATTTACAAATACCGTGATATATGCTGTTATCATATGATATATGATGTTTTGGATGCCGTGATTGTTGTATTTAGTGTTGTTGCAACATTGGGCCTATTTTGGAAATTTAAAAATGTTAAAGTATTGATTTCCAAATTAAAAAGGATTTTAAAGTGATCTTGAGAATATACGTTTATTGAATTTTGAATTGTTAAGGAAAGGGATTGATTTTGAATAAATAAATATTACAATTTTTATGTTATAAAAATTATGATATTTGAGAATTATAATTGAAATGTGATTTTTGAAATATGGAGATTACTATTTTGTGAAATAGTATAAAGTGAGAATTTTTTGATTTATTACAAATGGTTTATATAGAAGATTTATAAAATTTATATTTTATAAATTAAAATATTGGAATTATAAAACGAATTTTATAAGTGTTAAAATGAAGTATAAATGGAGTTTATAAGTAAATAAGATTTATAATTGTGAAGTTATAAAATAAATGAATTTGTAAAATAAATGATTTATAAGTAATTAACTTATAATTTAGATTTTGGCATGTAATTAAGTTATTAAATATAATTAATTTATAAAGGAATTTTATACATTGAATTTTTTTATAAAATAGAAATTAAATTTATTAACATTGTTTTATAAATGCGAAATCAATTGAATTTGATAAGTAAATATAGAAGCTTATTAAAGGTGTTATATCCATGATTTTAGATAGTGGATAATCTTTTAATTTAATTTGCAATAGTAAAGAATTTGGTAAAGGAGATATATTCACGATTTTGGACAGTGGATTGTGTTTTATTTAAAGGTGTAGAAATATTGAATTTGGATAAGAGAAGTATATTCACGATTTTGGACAGTGAATAGTAATCATTTAAGTTGAATAAATGTTTTGGAAAGTAATCTTTTAAATGGAGTAAAATGGTTTAAAGACATTTTAAAATGTGTTAAGTATCAAAACTATAGATTTCAACATTCATTGTTGAAATAGATATTTTCGAGAAGTATGGAAAAGATGGACTATAACACTGTTGTTATAGTAAATGATTTTTGAAAGGAATTTTTTTTGTATAGTATTGGGGTTTATATATCTATCTTATTTTTGAACCTCTATATTAGTGATTTTGGGTTGTCGTAATGATGTTTTACGCAACATCCGTTTTGATCCAAATAAAAGGTGTTTAAAAGAATGTTTTCCTTAAAGAATAAAATATATACTTAATCTCGATTTAAGTATATATAATATTTTCTAAGTGTTGAAAATAAACAGATTTGTGAATTATTTATTATTAAATAAGTATATGGAAATGTTTTCCAATGTTGAAATATGGAAATGGTTTTGAGATTATATCTTTTTAAAGATAATTTGAGGTAAATATTTGGCAAATGATTTAATTAATAAAAGATTAATTAAGAGGGCCTGGTGATTGTTATAGTGCTAAATATTTCTTTGTTTGTATAGATAGTTAAATAACCGACTATCAAACTTGGCCAAAAATTTTAATTCCTCGACTTGATGTGGGAACTATTTAGTCGTACACTTAGTACGTAGCCTTCTGTGTAGGCTTGATTATCGATTGTGTTGAGGATGTTGATTCGTATAGTGCGGAGTATTACTCCAATCTATCGAGCTTCCTTCTTGGCCCGAATGATAGAAAGTTGAAAGATGAAGATGTGATAAGTCTATGAGGCTTAGTTTCCGTATGAGGTTGAGAAACGCTTTTTCGTTGTTGGTGCAAAGAGACCGAGATCAGATTTATCTGAAAACCACTTCGGACCAACGTATATGCGACGATTGTGTAGGTTGTTTTGTGATGATATTGATATTTTGGATTTTTACAGTGGGAGACTGCTTGTTGATCGTTTGGGATTAAAATCCCAATATACATCCAGTAGCAGTGGTCTCTTCATTATGAAATATCCAATGTAAGAACTATTCGCTACTAATCGTAGGGATTTCCCGACAGGATGTGGTAGGAAAGTACCTTCGGTTTGTCCTGTTCCTAGACAACTTGTATGGATGTTTGTCTAACATTGCATTTCTATAAATTACGTACATTGGTTTTTACAAACGTACATCAATGGTGGCGGAGAAGACAAATTCTCTTAGCTTAACATCCTCCTTGAGACGTATGAGCTTAAGGGTTGTATTTTTGCAGAAGGAAATTAGTGGTCAACGGAAATGGCCGTGTGGCAATCAAAGGGATGTGATATGTGATTGTGAAAGGTAATCGTTATCTCATCAGGCCTCATGAACCGGAAATGACCAAAACAGGGTTAGATCCGGCAAGGCTAAGTGGGTCATTCCTAAGTATGATATGATCATCCTCTTCCAGATATATCTTTACGCGCTATGATGTCGTGTATCTGATTACTGTGGTTTGTATGTTAGAGGGCCCTCGGTAAAGGTCGGTAACGACCGAAGGATGACATATTCGGTACCATCTAGTTATAGAGGTGGGCCGGTCTTGTGTTAGTAGAGGGCAGATGTTCTGTGCCTCGGGACATCCATCTAGAGGTGTTCCCCTTCAGAAGGTAGTCCCTTCACCTGGTCACTGGTATGGAAATCCAAACTCCACTACTGTTTGCCATTTTGATTATATTACCCATTTTGGGCTATATGCTGGAATTTAATAATTGTAACAATTTTGACTATTTTGAATATTGTTTGTATAATAGACACTAGTATAATATCACATGAGTTTGATATGAAAGGATTTAGTTAGCGTAAGGTAAAAACATGTCCGTGTTTATATGTGGATTTGTCTTACACTTTTGTTTTGATAAAGGAAAAGTTTTGGTAATTTAATAAATTCAGTTGAGTGTGTTTCTCATGCTGGTTTACCAGACTGGTCCTGGCGTTCTTCCCTTACAATGCTCGGGTCAGACCGAGTATATTTACAAGTCTAGATTTGATGCTTTTGGAGCTTCAGTAGGAGAGCTGGAGATCTTCATTTTCGTATACGCGTATCTATTTTGATTATTAATTATCCACTGTGCTTAGTTGTTGTTATTATCAACATTTGTGGGGACAGGCTATTATAACTATTCAGGCTGATAACCATTGATTGATTGTTGAACTCTGATTTATGTGTGTATATATGCACTTTCTATTTTATAAAGATCATTGATATGATATTATATGTTTTCCGTTGCAATGTGAGATTCTGTATTGTTTTGTTTGGTTCTATCTTCTCTCTTTCTTCTCTTCTCTTCTTCTCTCTTCTTTTCTTTCTCTTGACTTTCTGTCAGCCTGTGCTTTTTGGGTCAGACATGTGTGGATTATTGTCGATTCAAAGGGTATGGATTTTCGGGTCGTCACGGCTGGTATCAGAGCTTAGATTTTGTGTATTCCTAAGCTTTGATGTGTACTCGGTATACATAGGGACAATAGTACCCTAGATTGAGTTGAGTGTATTATATATACGAGCGCGTATTTGTTAGTGATATAAAATGTTTTATACTGTGTTTGCATATGCGGATATGCTGTTTGAGAATTCTAGTCAGTATATGCGATGCCATGTTATCGATAGGGATTTCCAAACACTTAAACAAGGCAAATCGACATAGTATTATTTTAAATTGGGTAAATGAAATAATTTTACCTCGTTTATATTTTATATATAAAGGAAATAATTTTTCAGAATTATTAAAGTGTATATAAACTGATTGTTTGGTTGTTTGAAAATGTAAGTATATATAAGTTAAATAAAAGCTGTTTGAATAATCTAAATAGAAACAAAAATTGTAAAAAATGAAATTGTATAAGAAAATGAATAATATAATTACGGAATTATATTTGATATGATTTACAAATGTGAAATAATCTTATGTATAAGAAATGAAACAATTTGTGTTATAAATAAAAATGTATTTAAACTATGAATTTGAAAATTTGAATCCCATTTATTTTGAAAGTTATTTTTCAAAAGTAAAAGAGGTCGTATAAATCTAAGTAAGATAAATAAATTTGAAATGATATTATATAAGTAAAGTAAAATAATGAAATTATACAAGAAAAAAGATTTATAAATGTGATTTATAAATTAAAGAATTTTCAAAAGAATATAAAGCACTGAATTCACTACTATTATTGGAAAATAATAAGGGTGATGACTGCAGCATCATCAGTATTATTTTTTATTTTCTATGTGATGGATTTGCTACCAATAATAAATTGAAATTGAAATTTTGTTATGATAAACAAATTTGATTTAAAATCCAAGTTGTAATTGATAAATATAAGTAAAATAAGTTTTGGACTTATAATGTATGAGATAATAAAATTTCAGCTTTGGAAAAGTTGAAATAAATTTGAGTAGCACAATAAATATAGGATTTGATATTTAACTAAAGGAAGGTTAAATAAATTGAATTGGATTAGATAAGTTATTGAAATGAAATTAAACTTAAGTGGTAAGTGATTATAATATGATTTGGAAGTTTAAATAAACCTAAGTTGTAAAGTGATTTTACAATCATGAATTAAAATTATAAAGATTGAGTTTAGTGAATGGAAATGAACATAGGTAGATGTTCATGGAATTATAAATAATAAGTTGTCTAACTTATAAAATGAGAAAATGTAAGTAAAACTAATTGTTAAAATGGTTAAACAATTTTGTTAAGAAAACAAAATCTGAATTTGAATAGTGATATGAATTTGACTTAAGTAAAAGTTAAATAAAATAGAATTGAAATGAATTAGAGATTAACTTAAGTTGTATAGTGAAAGTGAATGTGAATGATGTTGAAATGAAACACAACTTAGGTGATGTTAAATGAAGTTAATTATGGTATCGAAGTAAATTAATAAATGAAGTAATTAATTGAATGTGAAATTGAGTTATATAAACAAATTCAACTTTAATTGTGAAAATGAAATAGTGAATAAACATGGATTAGAAAATGTTGCTACTAAGAATTGAATAAAACTTAAATTAAGAAGTTGTGAATTAATAAAATTGAAAGCTAAATAATTGAATTCAAATTGGAAGTTAAGTGAATCTAAATAGAATTGAATTTTTACTTGAATTTGAATTTTAAAGTGAACTAACTTGAATATGAATTAGTGAATGTAAACTAACTTGAATTTGTATGAATGAATGTTAGTTAAGTCCAATGTTAATGAATCAAACGTGATTAAATTGAAAAACCAATTCAATGAATATTTGTAAGAAGTGAATAAATATTGATTTGTTATGGATTGATTGGATGGATATTGATTTGTTGGATGTTAGTTGGATGATAATTGTTGGATGGTTGGGTTTGTTGTTTTTGATTACATTTGCTGTATTGACATATATAGTTGTTATATTGGTATATGTTGTATATTGATATTATTTTCATATATACATGTTCTCATGTTGAGTATTTAGTAGGTGCATATGGCGTATGTTTCACATTTGGAGCTCGCTTTCGCGCTATATTAGCCGTATATGCTTGCTAATAACATATAAGATACATATCTCGGATTACATATCGTACTTTTACATTTTTTTTCCTACGGGATGCCACATCCTCGATGATGAGATGTATATTTGTGATATATATATGTTGTGATCCTACTACGATCGAACCGCGCAACGGAGACGCTAGCAAATTTTTTTGAAAATTTGAGGCGTTGATTTTTTTTTGGAAAAATTGGAAAACGTTTGATAACTAAAGTTTTGGTTTTTGAGTTGAAAGTTAAACGATAATAGTTAGTTTTGAAAAGATAACTATATATGGATTTTAAAACTTAGAAAAGTTTTTGTAAGAAGTTTAGCTAGTGGTTGGGAAAAGATAAAAGGTTAAATAATGTTGATATCTAAGTTGAAAAAAATTGGTTTTGAAAAGTTAATGGATTTCGTGACTTTTTCTTACTTGGTAATTTCGAGGATGAAATTCTTTTAAGTAGGGGAGAATGTCACGACCTAGAATTTCATTCATCTATAATTCGTATATTTAATTAATTTTAAATATTTAAAAGTTAATTTTATAAGCTGAATAAATTTTATTTCGAATATCGTGATTTCATTAGATAATTAAATTGCTAATTTAATATTTGAAATTGTGAAAATATTTAAAATTTGGGTTTAATGTGAAATGATTTATAAAGTCAAATTAAATTCTATTTGAGTTTGAATGATGTTAGTAAACTTTTAAAATTGAATTAAAAGTTGAATTGTAAAAATTGAATATTTTAATATTTAATTAACGAGTGAATATGGTCATTTTTCAAACAGTCTCGGATTTCGACGAAACCAGTTTCACTAGATCCATAATATTATATTATTGTAGGATTTTTAAATTTCATGTCAATCAGATTTACGGTTTGTCAGGGGCAAGCTAAAACGCATAGAAATCAGTTTAAGTGAATTTTTAAATTTAAATATTCGATTCGAAAACCTATCTTTCAAATACGATCGAATTGGCTCCCGATATATATTCCATTGCATTGGGAATAGGGATAAAACATTATAAATGCCGGGAAGCACGCTTCGTTTCGAGTTCCAAAATTTTCGGGATGAATAGTATCGTCGAATTTTCTATAATAGGACTTCACTTTTTCCTTTTAGCACAAAACCTAGGTTTAGAAACCCTAGCCGCCATTTACATTTCGATGGCCAGAAAACTCCATCCTCCCTTCTCGATTATCTCCAAATCCGTTAACTTTCACGAAAAACTTCCAACTGCAAAGTCTTAGAGCACGATGAGATCTTCTACTTCAACGACTACGATTGAGTTTGGAGCAGTGAAACAATGGAAAATCGAGCTTGAATGGCTGGTATTCGCACGTGTTTTTCAAAGTGACGTAGCAACCGAGTGGGGTCGCCCTTTTGGCGTTGGTAGAGGCGAGATCAAGCATTTGTGTGGCGCTGCTAGATCGAGCTCCGATCAATCTTAGGTGGTCCGGTGTACAAAAATTCGAACGAGTATATGGGTTTTTTTTTCACGCGATGTTTGCCTGTGGGGGGAAGAAGAAGACAATGGCCAGATTTGGTCAAAGTGAAACGTGTGGCCCAAATGCAATTTGAGGTTAAATAGAAAAATAAAATAAAAATAAATTTGCAAATTATTATATTATAAATTCATACAAACTTTAAAACGCAATAAATTTTTCATACGAGGTCTATTTCGCACGAAACAAATTGCGTTGGAATCGTATTGACGAGCATTTCATAATTAAGGTAGATTAGGATTCATTTGAGCTAATAAAAATTTTGGTTGAAATTAAACGCTTGCTTTATTTTAATTGGGAATAAATCGCTATCGTGACGACTACAAGCAATGTGAGTACAACTCACTCTTTCCGACTCACTAATATTTTTATATAAGTGAGAATAAATATTATTATGATGATTGATGATTGTTTGGATGATATATGATATATTGTTTGGTATTTGGATATATATATACCTTCCTAGTTGAGCAGAAGACCTTATACGTTCCCGTGTATGAGCGGATGACCCTTTGTACGCGCATGTGCCTCGAAGTGGACATTGTACATATATTCTAATATGTATATTTGTTGCAGGTGACAGATTGGAGGGATCCAACTGGGTTTCTCACCCGTATTTATTTATTTACAAATATTGTGATATATGTTGTTATCATATGATATATGATGTTTTGGATACCGTGATTATTGTATTTAGCGTTGTTGCAGCATTGGGCCTATTTTGGAAATTTAAAAATGTTAAAGTGATGATTTCCAAATTAAAAGGACTTTAAAGTGATTTTGAAAATATACGTTTATTGAATTTTGAATTGTTAAGGAATGGGATTGATTTAGAATAAATAAATATAATAATTTTTATGTTATAAAAATTATGATATTTTAGAAATATAATTGAAGTGTGATTTTTGAAAAATGGAGATTACTGTTTGCGCCAAAATTGGTCACAAACCCCAAGGATTGTGAAAGCACCATTGTATGAATATAAATCAACAATATTCAAACACAAATCACAGATCTAAGCAAGCAACACGCAGCAAAACAGAAATTATGAACAAGAACACACAAGTTATAGTGGTTCGGCTATCTCCGGCCTACGTCCACTTCAAAGGTTTTCACTTTTATTGACGTTCTTCATTGATTACAATTGATTACAGCGGATTACAATGGATTATGGCTCTGAAACTCAAATGCAACAGTAGTCGTGAAATGCAAAGTAGAGTCTGGTAGAGTCTCGGTGCTTTAGATTCCAGATCCAGTCAGAGAGAAAGAGCCAGAGAGAGATCACTTTTCTGAATGACCTGGGGCTCTATTTATAGGCGTTGGAGGCTGATATTTCTCCTAAAATCCGAGAAGACTGCTTCTGGCACGTGAGGGGGCCCACATGGCCGAAACCTCGAGATCCAGGTCCACATTGGGATCGATTCGACCCTTGGTTCGAATCGATCAAAAAAGTGTCCAATCGTGATGAAACTGGCGTGAACATTCTTCGTCATGTAGGCAAACTCCTGTAAAAATTTCATGGCATTTGGATCAAGGGATTGATAGATATGATCGTTTCAAGATGGTGTTCTTCGGCATGCTGGTTGCTTCGACTCGATCCTATGGATTCGTTCGAATCGATACGGTTCGAACCCATAGGGTCGAACCCATGCTCCTGATGACGTGGCGTGCGTTCTTCGTGTCGATCCACTTACTTCTCCGAGTTGAATGGGTCGATTCCGGGGTTTTAGCCGCGTTTACTTGGTGGTTTCGAGTGTTGGATTCGAAGGTTCGCTTCGCATCGATGGAGCTGGTACTCGTTCGAATCGATCGAAATACGTTACTCCGGATCGATTCGAAGTTGCCTTTAATATGGGGATTCGAAGGCAAGTAGGAAATGGAGTCGGAGCTCCCGCGGTTGCATGGATTCGAGGGACTCTTCTTTGATGGATTCGAAGGTGGGAACGCTCCGATGGTTTCGAGCTTTAGGAACGCATGGATGGATTCGAAGCATGGCTATTGAGGGTTTGCTCGATGGAGTCGAAGTAAAGGTGCTCCTCATGGATTCGAACATGGTGCCTGCTCTGATGGGTTCGAATTTAATGGATTCGAACTAATGAAGGGGTGATGGGTTCGAACCGAGCAAGGTTCATCAAATCGAATCCATCATAACTCGGGCATATGAACTCGGATTGACTTGAAATTTGAACCACTGGCTTCTACAGCTTTTCTCATCATGTCTTGTCAATTGTGGCCTGTTTCGGACTCGGATTCATCGATATCCATGGTTATCCTGCAATGCTCAATTGACATTCAAGAATAGTAATCATTGATTTTTAGTAGATTTTGGGTATCTCAACTTTGCCAAAAGTTGGGATAACAATTACTATTTTGTGAAATAGTATAAAATGAGATTTTTTTTTGATTTATTATAAATGGTTTATATAGAGGATTTATAAAATTTATATTTTATAAATTAAAATATTGGAATTATAAAATGAGTTTTATAAGTGTTAAAATGAAGTATAAATGGAGTTTATAAGTAAATAAGATTTATAATTGTGAAGTTATAAAATAAATGAATTTGTAAAATAAATGATTTATAAGCAATTAACTTACAAATTTGGATTTTGGCATGTAATTAAGTTATTGAACGTAATTGATTTATAAAGTAATTTTATATATTGAAATTTTTATAAAATAGAAATGGAATTTATAAACATTGTTTTATAAATGCAAAATCAATTGAATTTGATAAGTAAATACAGAAGCTTATTAAAGGTATTATATCCACGATTTTAGATAGTGGATGATCCTTTAATTTAATTTGCAATAGTAAAGAATTTGGTAAAGATGATATATTCACGATTTTGGACAGTGGATTAATCTTTAATTAAAGGTGTAGAAGTATTGAATTTGGATAAGAGAAGTATATTCACGATTTTGGACAGTGAATAACAATAATTTAAGTTGAATAAATGTTTTGGAAAGTAATCATTTAAATGGAGTAAAATGGTTTAAAGATATTTTAAAATGTGTTAAGGATCGAAACAATAGATTTCAACATTCAATGTTGAAATAGACGTTTTTGAGAAGTATGGAAATGATGGGCTATAACATTGTTGTTATAATACATGATTTTCGAAAGGAAATGTTCTTGTATAGTATTGTGGTTTATATATCTATCTTATTTTTGAATCTCTATACTAGTGATTTTGGGTTGTCATAACGATGTTTTACGCAACATCCGTTTTGACCCAAATAAAAGATGTTTAAAAGAATGTTTTCCTTAAAGAATAAAATATATGCTTAATCCCGATTTAAGTATATGCAATATTCTCTAACTGTTGAAAATAAACAGATTTGTGAATTATTTATTATTAAATAAGTATATGGAAATGTTTTCCAATGTTGAAATATTGAAATAGTTTTGAGATTATATCTTTTTAAAGATAATTTGAGGTGAATATTTGGCAAACGATTTAATTAATAAAAGATTAATTAAGAGGTCCTAGTGATTGTTATGGTGCTAGATATTTATTTGTTTATTTTGATAGTTAAATAACTGACTATTAGACTTGGCCAAAAAATTTAGTTCCTCGACTTGATGTGGGAACTATTTAGTCGTACACTTAGTACATAGCCTTCTATGTAGGCTTGATTATCGTTTTGTGTTGAGGATGTTGATTCATATAGTGCGGAATATTATTCCAATCTATCGAGCTTCCTTCTTAGCCCGAAGGATAGCAAGTTGAAAGATGGAGATGTGATAAGTCTATGAGACTTAGTTTCCGTGTGAGGTTGAGAAACGCTTTTGTGTTGTTGGTGCGAAGACACCGGGATTAGATTTATCTGAAAACTACTTCGAACCAACGTATATGCGACGATTGTGCAGGTCTCTTTGTGATGATATTGAAATTTCGGATTTTTATAGTGGAGGACTGCTTGTTGATCGTTTGGGGTTAAAATCCCAATATACATCCATTAGCAGTGGTCTCTTCATTATGAAATATCCAATGCAAGGACTATTCGCTACTAATCCTAGAGATTTTTTGACAGGATGTGGTTAGAAAGTACATTCGGTTTGTCCTGTTCCTGGACAACTTGTATGGATGTCTGTCTGACATTGCATTTCTGTAGATTATGTACATTAGTTTTTACAAACGTACATCAGCGGTGGCGGAGAAGACAACTTCTCTTAGCTTAACACCCTCCTTGAGACGTATGAGATTAAGGGTTGTATTTTTGTGGAAGGCAATTAGTAGTCAACGGAAATGGCCGTGTGGCATTCAAAGTGTTGTGATATGTGATTGTGAAAGGTTATCGTTACCTCATCTGGCCTCATCAGCCGGAAATGACCAAAACAGGGTTAGATGCAGCAAGGCTAAGTGGGTCATTCCCAAGTAGGATATGATCATCCTCTTCTAAATATATCTTTACACGCTATGACGTCGTGTATCTGATTATTGTGGTTTTTATGCTAGAGGGCCCTCGGTAAAGGTCGGTAACGACTGCAGGATGACATATTCGGTACCATCTAGTTATAGAGGTGGGCCGATCTTGCGTTGGTAGAGGGCAGATGTTCTGTACCTTGAGACATCCATCTAGAGGTGTACCCCTTCGAAAGGTAGTCCCTTCACCTGGTCATTTGTATGGAAATCCAAACTCCGCTACGTATTTGCCATTATTATTGTATTACCCATTTTGTGCTATATGCTAGAATTTAATAATGCTAACAATTTCGGCTATTTTGAATATAATTTGTATACAAGACACCAGTATAATATCACATGAGTTTGATATGAAAGGATTTAGTTATCGTAAGGTAAAAACATGTCCATGTTTATGTGAGGACTTGTCTTACGAGATACTTTTGTTTTGATAAAGGAAACGTTTTGGTAACTTAATAAATTCAGTTGAGTGTGTTTCACATGCTAGTTTACCAGACTGATCCGGGCGTTCTTCCCTTTCAATGCTTCAATGCTCGGGTCAGACCGAGTGTATTTATAGGTCTAGATTTGATGCTTTTGGAGCTTCAGCAGGAGAGCTGGAGATCTTCATTTTCATATACGCGTATCTGTTTTGATTATTGATTATCCCCTGTGCTTAGTCGTTGTTATTATCAGCATTTGTGAGGACAGGTTATTATAACTATTCAGGCTGATAACTATTGATTGATTGTTCAACTCCGATTGATGTGTATATATATGCAGTTTCTATTTTGTAAAGATTATTGATATGATATCATATGTTTTCCACTGCGATATGAGATTCTGTATTGTTCTTTTTGGTTCTATCTTCTCTCTTTCTTCTCTTCTCTTCTTCTCTTTTCTTTCTCTTGACTTTCCGTCAGTCTGTGCTTTTTCGGTCGAACATGTATGGATTATTGTCGATTCAAAGAGTATGGATTTTTGGGTCGTCACAGAATTGAAATTGAAATTTTGATTTAATTAATTAATTATTAATTTATTTAACTAATGCAAAAATAACCATTTTGACCACTGACTCGGATTTCGATGAAACCAGTTTCATCGCATCCGTAACGGTGAATTATTGTAGGTTTCAAGTTTCGTAGCAATCGAACTTGTTGTTTGATCGTACGGACTCGAAACGCCTTGAAATCGATTCAATTGAAATCAATTTGAAATAACCTAATTTTAGCATAGCTTCTTCATACGATGGAATTTGGACTTGAAACTTATTCCATTGCGTTTAAAATATTCAAAAACATTTATTTTGATATATGGGTTGACTTATTTTCATTCCGAAGTCAGAAGGGCTTTTGGGCCATTATCCTTCAATTTCCAAACCCATCTGAGCCCATTCAATTCTATTTTGTTCAGCCTATATATATGTCGTTATAAACCCTAGCCTATGTCCTATATTCATTTTATGTACGTACAATTCCAATTGCTCAACTTCCTTATTTCAATGGCAGACAAAAACCTAATTCTCAATTCAATTTCAAATTAAAATTCCACTTCAAAAATTCAAACTCCTCAAATAATATCAAATTATATATCGTTTTGAAGCTCTCGACAAGTGTAATCCTCTTCAACCATTTATTTTTCGATTCGACGCATCATTTTTCCTGAAATTCAAAGTAAACCTTGGTCGTTCATTGGCCACAATCTCGATCTAATGGCGGATCTTCAGCTATTGGACGATCGGGAAGCACCATTATGTAGGGGAAGGAGTGCAGGCTCCGTAGGCGTTGCCATTCGCCGTAGTTTGCTCAGAATTCACCAAAAATGGCACGAGAAGTTAGCGGAGGCGGTGGCGCTTGGGGAGGTCGCATGCCACGTGGTAGGCACGGGATGGTCGGCTCAATGTGGGGAGCGTGTCAGTGACCTTCGATCGGTGTAGCAGGCTATACCGACGGCGGCGAAATTGGGTTTTGGACAGCGGATGTAGATGGTTTCGGTTTCGTGTTTGAGCATGCGTGCGAACGATTGAAGCTTCGGTGACGTGTCTGCTTATGTATGGTTCGGTTACTTTATTTTTTTATTTTAATTTTAATTCCAATTGTTCTAACATGCATAACTTTCTCATTCGATATCCAATTTACGCGCGGTTTTTTTGTTAGGATCATATTGAAATTCCTGATATTTTGGCACTGGTTTGTATGAATTCTGAGACTGTTCAATTTTTGGGTTTATATTGGATTTAAATTCAATTTAAATTCAAAAGGTGAGTGTTTTAACCTACTCACAACTTCTAAAATTTCTTATGTTTGTTAAATTGATTTATGATGTGATTAGAAATTTATTTATGATTGTTTGGCATATTTTGAATCAACGTCTCAGTTTATTTGAATTTATTTGGATAAATTGTTATTTAATTTATTATTGCATATAAACTGCCATTTAAATTGTTATTTAATTTATTATTGCATATAAACTGTCAGTTAAATTGTTATTTAATTTATTATTGAATATGAACTGCCAGTAAATACCTGTTATTTATTATCTGTTCTATATTGATGTTATTGTTTGAATTGGATGATGATTGTGATAAATGTTTGATGATTGGTATTGGATGAATGGATGTTGTATTTTATATTGTTATAAATTATGGTTTGAAATGATATATAACCGCATTTAATTTTTAATAGTGGATTGAAATTATAAATATCCTATCACTTGACCATAGGATAGAACATTATATACAGACACCGTGATCTATATATAAAATATTTTGAACTGATTTCTATGGTTTTGTAAAGAATATATGGTTTCATATAAACATTGATTTTAGACATTATATAAATGTTATTTTATTCTTGATTTTAAGCTATGTATAAATTTGTTTTAATATAGAATAAGCTTAGTAATAAGTTTGATTTTATTTGAAGATAATATGGTTGAGTATTTAAATTTTATTTTAATATAAAGTTTAAAAGGATTTAAATAAATTAAGGTTGGAAAAAATTTATTTGAAATTGAATTTATTTAAGAATTAAACTCAAATAAGTTTGATGTGAAATCTATTAAATTGAAATTTTAAAAAGGATGATTTTTATAAGTTGATTTTGGTTTAAGGTGAATTAAATAAAGATTTCAAGTATAAATAAATTGAAGGAATATTAAGTTAGTGTAATCTGGGTTTTATTTAAATGACAATGGAATTATTATGTAAAATATTTCAAAAACTAATAACAGAATACTTAAATGTTGAATCGTAATTATCAAAATTAGTTTTGAAATTGTTGAATACTTAAAGTTTGAAATGGTTTATTCTATGGATCAAATCTGTTTTGAAACCGATAAAATTTGGAATAATTTATTTGGAAACTAAATCGTAAAATTTAGGATTTGGATTTGGTAAAGTTAAAATTTAGAAATTCGAGTTGTTTGGAATTGATTTGTGAAATTGAAGAAGTTATTTTATTATATAAAGTAATTTAATATTTAAGCCATTTTGGTGGTGTAGTTATGTTTCAAAGTTACTTTCAAAGCATTATGATTTGAAAGTGTTATACTTTAAGTGTTTGATTTCGAAGTGTTACAACTTTGGAAGTGCTATGATTTGGAAAAGGGATATATTTGAAATAAAATGATATTACATTGATTTGGGTTTTATAAAAAAGATATTGTATTGATTTAGTTTTTGATATGGAAATGATATCGATTTATATGGTTTTGAAATGGATACTATATTCTGATTTTTGAACTATAAATTGATTTGAAATGACCGCGGTGTTATAATAACGTTTGGTTATTAAAGAGACCAGAATCGGAAGTTTTCATACTCTCTGCCAACACCGAAAACCACTTTACAACCGTGCACGCGGTGGAGATTCCAAAATGAAGTAGGATGGTGGCGACGTTCTATTAAGGTATATACGTGGACCCGACTCCCGTGAGTTGGCATAAGGTGGCTAAAACAGGAGCGATTCTCGTGCCAAGGAGGTATCCCCTCTTATCGGACACACTCCTTCGATATTATATTCTGACTTTGGATTGATTTGGTGGCTACTTTTGATTTTTGATTTTAGGGGTATAGCTGGAGGTGGGTGGTAGTAGCTGCTACGCGTTACCACCAACCCGGATACGTAATTGGTATATCTACCCTGGCATTACCTCGTTGTACCATCACCTACCCTTGCGCGCCTTGTAAGAGTTTGATTTGTGTCGTACCTATGGAGTATCCTTTGGTAGCTGTCCGATCAGGAGGTATTACGGTACTGTATAGACTACTGGCACTATTACGTGTTAAGGTGGAAAATGTAAAGCCTTAACGCTATTTTAAAGTAAGTTTATTTTTTTAATAGACATTATTATAAAGCGAAATATTACTACATAGTAAATAGTTTAACGGATCCTTAGGAGAAGTGAATCCCGAGCATCTCTTAAGTTACTGCACTCACGTTAGACACTGGATGGGAGATGTCAAATCCCGTAAACATCTCCGACGTCGTTTACACTCATATTTATTTACCGTTGATTTAGCTTGCATAAAACTTTTAGTTCTGACTCGAGTGTTTTGTCCTTTCAATTCGCTCGGGTCAGTCTGAGCATTTCAGGGTTTGAAGGTCTTATTTCTGGAGGACGAAGATGAAGATTGTGTTACTCTTATTTATTATATTATTCCACTGCATTCATACTGTTCCGCTGCATATTATTATCTGGTATGTGTAACTCTGATATGTGTTGTATAAGTATAATCAAATGTTTTGTAAAAAAACTTTATGAACTGTTATTTGATTATTATATTTTGTCATTCCGCTGTGAGATTCTGTTTTATTTTATTTCTTTCTCCATTTTTCTTATTTACCCCAATAACAATACGCCCTTTTGTTTGAGATGACATGTGTTTCTGCTTAAACGTACAAAAAGGCGGGATGTTACAACAGCCATTTTTTTCTCCTTCCTTCCCTTTCCCTTGCTCCGCCCTGGCCTGGTAACCACCTCGGCCTGCGATTCCCTTCACCATTCATCGTAACCGAGATGTCTGACGTGAGCTGCTCCTTCCATCTTCCTCTACGTGCGCGTGGCCACAGCCTCCCTCCTTGTTTTCATCTTTCCAGTTTGCATACTCATATCTTTAAGTTATTTATACTAATATATATCATAGTCAGTATATACATACAAACACTGTTGAGTTATATATTATATATATTGTTATAAATTTTAATGTGCTGGTGAAAGTATACCTATTAGTTATATATATTGTTTATATATAATAAGTATTTATATGAGATCTTGAAATGTTGCTCTCTGGTTAGTCTACGTATGCTATGTTAGTCCATATATCTGTGTTTATGTAGGTTTTTTATATATATTGGTTAAGTGTATGTATATCATTGACTTTAAATATATATACGTATATATGTTCTATTTCCTTAGTATATATATATAGGTTCTTTTGTTCTTTTCAAATTGCATATTGACTTTATTTATAATACATATATACGTTTTATTTTAAAGTATATGTGTGTTAATTTATATAATCCTTATAATATGTTAGTTTATACTAGTATATGTAAAATGTTTTGAATATTTTTATCATACGTCAAGGGTATGAGCATGTTAGTGTATCATCTATTATCTGCTATATAAATTATATTTCATATATGTTAGTAAGAGTATAATTTTGATTGACCCATGCATACATTTGTTGTTTTTTTGTTTTGTATTATTGAAAGAAAGTTCATATACAAACTATGAGAAATACAGTGTATATATATATATCAGTACGTATATGTCTGCACATATATATGTCTGCATATATATATATATATCAGTACGTATAGGTTTAGTTATATTAATATGTATAATCTATAGCTTATCTAAATACATTATAAATATTCGTGTCTGGATGTGATTTTTGAACAGTATGATAGGTATATACATATAGAAAGATAGACAGATTATATGAGATTAGTTGAATATATATATATATATATATATATATATTGAGTTATATTTAATTTGAAACATTGATTTCTTTTACTGCATATATACATAAATACAATAAAGGAGGATTGGCAAGTTTTATAACTATGATATATATATATATAGGTTTTTAATTTTAATATGTTTATGTTTTAAAATTTAATATTGGTTTTCTTATAAAGATGGATCTTAAAGTATAATATATTAATTTTACATTTATTAAGTTTGCTTTGGGTAAATATATATATGTTATTTCAATATTTGTTTTAAATTAATTTTTGATTTCGTGGAAATAATAATAATATGCATATATATATACACACATAGATTTGATGTTTATATCAAATTGATTCTGATTCAGTTCATCACTTCTTGCTTATCATCCTTGTTCATCCAATTCGTGCCTGGATTTGTAACTCATTCCATTGTCATTTGTTTCTAGCCTCGAAAGGTGAGCAATCACTCACGATTAACGTTCTTATATTTATTAAATTTGATTTCAATTGAAACGACAATTTAAATATGCTGCTGTTAGTTATTTACATTGCTATATATATGCTATTATCTATATCTGTTCACCCATGACATCTGACACCATTATCTGTTTATTATATTGATGATATATTCTTGTTATATTATTATAATATCTGTTATCGCTCTGCAAGTTCCCTGTTAGTGTAGAATTCACTATGGATTAAAATGATACTTACCCGAATGATCTGTAGAATATGAGAAAATCGTTATGGGTTGAAATGATAGACCTAAGCGATTTTAATTGAATTGAATTTGGGATTGCAGGTTAAAATGATATATACCCGTACTTATATTTAAATTATGGATTGGAAGATAAATATCTATATCACTTGACCATAGGATATAAATTTATATACAGACACCTCTAGTCTATATATAAATATTTTGAAAAGGGTTTCTATGGTTTTGGAAAGAAATATATGGTTAATAAATATTGATTTTTGATATTCTATTAATATTATCTTATATATAGTTAAATTCTTAAATTTGAGCTATGTATAAATTGGTTTAGTATAAAATAAGTTCAATAATATTGTTTGACTTTATTAGAATATATTATGGTTAAGTATTTAAATTATATTTTAATATAGAGTTTATAATGATTTAAATAAATTAAGGTTGGAAGACAAGTTTGAAATTGATTTGAAATTAAATTTATTTTAAGAAATATACCTTAAATAAGTTTGATTTGAAATTTATCAAATTTGGGACTTTAAAGAATATGATTTTATTACTTGATTCGGTTTAAGGTGATTTAAATGAATATATCAAGTTTAAATAAAGTAAAGGAATATTCAGTTATTTGGAGTTTAAAGGTTTTATTTAAATGATATTGGGTTTATAAAGTAAATATGTCAAAACTAAATAATAGTAAATTGAATTTGATATATACAGAATTATCAAAATTTAGTTTTGAAATTATGGAATATTTAAAGCTTTGAAATATATGGAAATTGAAATGGTTTATTTGAGGTTCAAACCTATATTTGAGATCAATATAAATTGAAATAGTTAATTGAAAACTGAATTAAGTTGAAATTTATGAATTGAGATTTAATTTAAATTGAATTTTTGGATTCAAGTTGATTTGAATCAATTTGTGAAGTTGAGGAAATTATTTTATATACTATTTGAATATCTAAACTGTTTAAGTGGTGAAAGTTATGGTTTTGAAGCTTTGAATTTCAAAGTATTATGTTTTGAAAATGTTATATTTCCAAGTTTTTGGTTTCAAAAGTGATATAACCTTGAAATTGCTATGATTTTGAAATGGATATATTTGAAATGTAAATGATATCGTATTGATATGGTTTTGAAATGACAACGATATTTTGGTTTTGAAGTATATACTATTTTTAAATGACCACGGTGTTATAATAACGTTTGGTTGTTCAAGAGACCGGATCGGAAGTTGTCATACTCTTTGCCAACTCCGAAAACCACTGTAACAACAGTGTACGCAATGAAGATTCCAGAATCAAGTAGGATGGTGGCGACGTTCCATTGAGGTATATACGTGGACCCGACGCCCATGAGTTGGCACGAGGTGGCTAAAACAGGAGCAATCGACGGGCTAATGAGGTAGCTCCTCTGATCGGACACACTCCTTCAATACCATTCTATTACTTTGTGATTTATTGGGTGCACCATTGATTTTTGAGAGTGTGGCTCGAGGTGGGCGGGAGTGGCTGCTATGCGTTACCATCGGTCCGGAAGTGCAACTTGTATATCTACCCTGACATTGCCTAGTTGTGTCGTGTCACCTACCCTGGCGCATCTTATACGATTTTGTTTTGTATCATCCCGATAGAGTGCCCTCTGACGACGCCCAATACGGGGGAGATTACGGTACTGTATAGACTATGGGAATATATAAAATGTGTTAAGGTGGAAAATGTAAAGCCTTAACGCTATTTTTAAAATATATTATACTTTACTTTAGACATTATTATAATAGCGTGTATTACTACATAGTAGATAGTTTAAAGGATCCATAGAGGATGGTTATCCCAAACATCCTTTGAGTTACTTGTATTTCAGTTGTTATTTCACTTGAGTTGGATTTATTGATATAAGAATGTCAATCTTGACTCGAGTGTTTTGTGTTTTTCTTTACGCTCGGGTCAGACTGAGTGACACAGCTTTTGAGACTCACCTTTGGAGTTGGTGCTTCGCTTGGAGATCCAACTAGCTATCCAGCTTTCAGATATTCAGTTGATTTCAGTGATGTATTCTGATTTTGTATTTGACTATTGTATTTGAAACTTCTGATTGTATCTTATTTAACTCTGATATGTGTATAGTAGCTTCATGAACTACTATCTTTTGTTTCCGCTGCATATTGTATATTACTCCGTATCTGTGATTTTATGAATATTAGTTTACTGTATACGCCGAGCTTTTGCCAAATATAAAAACAATCTGATATTTGAGAAATTCAATTCCGGCATGTGTGGATGCGAATGGTTGAAAATATCAGGTCGTTACATTTGGTATCAGAGCCTTGGTTTAGGCAAAACTCAACATGTAGGGTAAATTTAATTACAGAATCACTTTCATTCGAGCTTGAATTTCTTCTTCTTTGACTCGGCTTCCTTTGAATTTTGGAACGTTCCCCTCGGTTCCAAAATCCATCCTTATCCCTCCCTATTCGTATTTTGGAGTATCCCATAACTCCACTTCAAACAATCTCTATAATAACTTAGCGGTTTCGCCAATCTTCGAATGATTGTAAAGGGGTGAAACTCCTTATAATAGGCATTGATTTACCGGATGTTCCTGTATCCTCGGTTTACGATGCTAGCTATCTCCTGCTATGCCTGAATTCTATCTCTTGCAATCGAATGTCGATTTGCCTCTGGATTCTACATCGATCTTATTTTTGAATTCATGGTTGACCCAGTTAAGGTTGCCCACGATTTACATAAACTTATCCATCTCCCTGTTTTGTTATTTAAACACCTTATCTTTGTTTCGAACCTATATTCGAATCAAAATTCTCTTTGATTTGAATCCATCAAATTTGAATCTCTATCCTTGCTTTGAAATCCATTCTTGTATCGTCGAGCGAGGAAGTGTATTTGTAAATCAATATTAAAAATGTTATATATATATATATATACCGTGTTGTTTGAGTTGTTGATGTTAATTTGAGTTTTCGATCGATTCGTCCGATCAATGCTATCGATAGGATTTTCAAAACACTTGAATAGAGCAAAATGACACAATATTCTTTTCGAATTTGGTAAATGAAATAATTTTTTTTTGATTATATTGTATATATAAGTACAGTTTTCATGAAATTGAATTACTAACTGAATTGATTGTTATAATGACAATATTTGATTTATTATTTTTAAATCTTTGACCATTTCCAAATGTATTAATAAATGGAAACTATAAAATATGGTTTATAAATTGATTTGGAAATTTAAATAAATTTAAAATAAAGAATTTGAGAATTTAATTTCCGGATATTTCAAATTTTGGTTTTTCAATTTTTAAATGCATATTATTTAAACGTATTTTCGAATAGAAATTGTTTCCAAAGAATTTTAGAATTTCACATCAGTGCTCTCCTTTTTTGTCGCTTGAAAATAATCTCGGTGATGGCGGCCGCATCATCGACATTCATTTTTGAGTTTCGAAGTGGAGAGACACTACAGTAGCCTTGCTACACTTTTGTTTTGAAAAATAAATTGATTTAAATATCTTAAGTATGATTTTATTTAACATATTTATATAAGTATATGACTTTAGATTTGATTTGATTTGATATATAGTATATATGTGTGTCTATTATATTTATCTCTAAATTGTTTGAAGTTAATGGGAAATTGATTCTTAAATTGTATGCTTAAATGATGATTTCAATTATAAAATGAAACTAAAATTTTGAATAAATGTTTAACTTGAAATAACTGATTTTTAATGTTTTATTTGTATAATACCCAATTTCATTCTAATATTACTTACCTAAATTATTAAGAAGTTGAATATGTAATTGGATAGTGTACAATATAAAATGATTTTATACATAAAATTTGAGTGTTCATAATAAATGTTATACACTTAAATTTTAATTAAAAAAATGTTAATAGAGATAAATAGAATAATAAGTTAATTGAATAATTTACAACGTAAATTGATGTTAAAGGAATTTATAAAAAAAATTGAGTGACTATAATAAATGCTCGAAACACTTAATTTATAATTTATAGAAATGTCAACTAATATAAAATGAATAATAAGATAATGAACAAATGAGATAAATAAAGTTTGTGTTGAAGGAATTAATAAATTTAAACTAAATCAATTTAATGAAATATCTTAAATTAAAAAAGAATCAATTGTTGAATATTAATTAATTTAAATTGAAATTTATATAGTTTAAATTAATTGTTCATTTTTGTTTTTCGAATCTATTTTTCTTTCTGGTAGTTCTATTTTCCTACCTTCTTCCTTTTCGAGGACGAAAAGTTTTGAGTGGGGGAGAGTGTAACGACCCGTTAGTTTAACTGGTTTTAATGACGTTATTGACTGAAATTTTATGAAATTTTAAATAATAAAATTTTGAAATATAAAATTGATATTTGGAATACATCTAATTAAACATAGCAAATGGTAAATTTTCATCTGATAATATTGAAGTTTATTTTCCGGTGCAATTCTATTTCAATTTAAATCAGTTAATATTTGATGATAATAAAATGTTTTCCAAACCTGAATAATTTTCTATACAAAATTTGTAAATCATCTTCTGAGTGAGACGTCATATTTTGTTTCTCCAAATTTGAACCTCTATTGCTCCGTTCATATTATTTCTGGCAAATTAGCAGCATTTTTGGTAATGATATCGAATTTTGGTCGGATAATCGTACCACCGATATCTGTATACCATTTTGATCGTCTCATCGTGCTGATCTCTGCGGTATATTTAATTCTGTATTTTGAAGTTCGGTATACAGCAGAATCTGTGAAATTGTGATCCGTATCGGTATCGATTGATCTTTCTGAATTCTTGTGCCTATTCAAAATTTTCCAACGTGTGTTAACTCAACAGCCATTAGTTATAAATATTTCCGAATTCAAACTGAAGGCTTTTGCTATTATCTATGTGTCAATTTATTGTTGCTCGGTTCATTTTTTTTTGTTTTCTAATTTCGTTAAAAAGGAAAAGAAAAAAAAGAAACCAAATAGATTTGCCTGTTCGTCATCTCTTCCTTCATTGTCCACAACTCCTTCCCTTCCTCTCATTCCTTTTGCCTCATCATGCATGCTAGCCAATCACCCGTACGCACGGCCTTGTACCACCTTCCTTCGCCCCTTCCAATCTTGCTTCCTCTCTCCACTTGCTTCGCCGAGCACAGCTTCTCCCCTTTTCTCCCTTTGGCCACCACTCCAGCAACAACCATAGCTAGCCGCCACATCCTTTTCCTCCTCCCTCCGTTGGTCGACAGCGCCTCCTCTCCTCAATGCTGACCATAGCCATTTTTTTTATCCTTCCTTCCCTTTCCTTTACTCCGCCCTAGCCTGCTAATCACCTCGGCCTGCGATTCCCTTCACCATTCTTTGCAACCGAGATGTCTTACGCGAGCTGCTCCTTCCATCTACCTCTGCGTGCACGTGGCCGCAGCCTCCCTCCTTGCTTTCATCTTTCCTGTTTGCATACTCATATTTGTAAGTTATTTATACTAATATATATCTTAGTCAGTATATACATATAAACATCGTTGTGTCATATATTATATATATATTGTTATAATTTTTATTGTGCTAGTGTATGTATACCTATTAGTTATATATATATTGTTTATATATAATAAGTATTTATATGAGATCTTGAAGTGTTGCTCTCTAGTTAGTCTACGTACGCTATGTCAGTCCATATATCTATGCTTATGTAGGTTTTTATATATATTGGTTAAGTATATGTATAGCATTGACTTTAAATATACGTACATATATATGTTCTATTTTTATACACACACATACATATACATACATACATATATATATATATATATATAGGTTCTTATGTGCGTTTCAAATTGTATATTGACTTAATTATAATACATATGTACGTTTTATTTTGAAGCATATGTGTTAATTTATACAATATAATATGATTTTATACTAGGAGATGTAAAATGTTTGAATATTTTTATCATACATCAAGAGTATGAGCATATTAGTGTATCATCTATTATTTGCTATATAAATTATATATCATATATGTTAGTAAGAGTATAAGTTTGTTTGGCCCATGCATACAATTGCTGTTTTTTGTTTTGTATTATTGAAAGAAAGTTTATATACAAACTATGATAAATACAGTATATATATCAGTACGTATGGGTTTAGTTATATTAATATGTATAATCTATAGCTTATATAAATACAGTATAAATATTCATGTCTTGATGTGATTTTTGAACAGTATGATATGTATATACATATAGAAAGTTAGACAAATTATATGAGATTAGTTGAATATATATATATATATATATATATATATATATATATAGTTATATTTAGTTTGAAACATTGATTTCTTTTACTATATATATACATAAATACAATATAAAGGAGGATGGGAAAGTTTCATAACTGTGATATATATATATATATATATATATATATATATATATATAGGTTTTTCATTTTAATATGTTTGTGTTTTAAAATTTAATATTGGTTTTTTTATAAAGACGGATCTTAAAGTATAATATATTAAGTTTATATTTACTAAGTTTGGTTTGGGTAAATATATATATATATATATATATATATATATATATATATATATATATATATATATATGTTATTTCAATATTTTTTTAAATTAATTTTTGATTTCATGGAAACAATAATATATATATATATATATATATATATATATATATATATAGACACACATATAGATTTGATGTTTGTATCAAACTGATTCTGATTCGGTTCATCAATTCTTGCTTAACAGCCTTGTTCGTCCAATTCGTGCCTGGATTCGTAACTCATTCCATTGTCGTCTGTTTCTAGCCTTGAAAGGTGAGAAATTACTTATGATTAACGTTCTTATATTTATTAAATTTGATTTCAATTGAAACGACAATTGAAATATGCCGCTGTTAGTTATTTACATTGCTATATATATGCTATTATTTGTATCCGTTCACTTGTGACATCTGACACCATTATCTGTTATTTACATTAAAGATATATTCTTGTTATATTATTATCATATCTGTTATTACTTTGCAAGTTCTCTTTTATTATATAATTCACTATGGGTTGAAATGATACATACTCGAACGATCTGTAGAATATGAGAAAATAGTTATGGGTTGAAATGATAGACCCAAGCGATTTTAATTGAATTGAATTTGGGATTGTGGGTTGAAATGATATATACCCGTATTTATATTTAAATTACGGATTGAAATGATAAATATCTGTATCACTTGACCATATGATAGAAATTTATATACAGACACCGCGGTCTACAATAAATATTTTAAAAAGGTTTTCTATGGTTTTGGAAAGAAATATATGGTTTAATAAATATTGATTTTTGATATTCTATAAATATTATCTTATATATAGTTGAATTCTTAAATTTAAGCTATGTATAAATTGGTTTAGCATAAAATATGTTTAATAATAATGTTTGATTTTATTAGAATATAATATGGTTAAGTATTTAAATTATATTTTAATATATAGTTTATAATGATTTAAATAAATTAAGGTTGAAAGAAAAATTTGAAATTGATTTGAAATTAAATTTATTTAAAGAAATGTACTCAAATAAGTTTGATTTGAAATTTATTAAATTTGGGACTTTAAAGGATATGATTTTATTACTTGATTCGGTTTAAGGTGATTTAAATGAATATATCAAGTTTAAATAAATTGAAGGAATATTCAGTTATTTGAGTTTAAATGTTTTATTTAAATCATATTGGGTTTATTAAATAAATATGTCAAAACTAAATAATAGTAAATTGAATTTGTTATATACGGAATTATCAAAATTTAGCTTTGAAATTATGAAATATTAAAAGCTTTAAAATAAATGGAAATTGAAATGGTTTATTCGAGGTTCAAACCCGTATTTGAGATCGATATAAATTTAAATGGTTTATTGAAAACTGAATTGAGTTGAAACTTATGAATTGAGATTTTATTTAAATTGAATTTTTGGATTCAAGTTGATTTGAATCAATTTGTGAAGTTGAGGAAATTATTTTATATGCTATTTGAATATCTAAACTTTTTAAGTGGTGAAAGTTATGGTTTCGAAGCTATGAATTTCAAAGTATTATGTTTTGAAAATGTTATATTTCCAAGTGTTTGGTTTTGAAAGCGTTATAACCTTGAAATTGCTGTGATTTTGAAAAGGATATATTTGAAATGGAAATGATATCGTATTGATATGGTTTTGAAATGACAAAGATATTTTGATTTTCAAGTATATATTATTTTTAAATAACACCGTGTTATAAAAATGTTTGGTTGTTGAAGAGATCTGGATCAGAAGTTGTCATACTCTCTGCCAACTCCGAAAACTACTTTAACAGCCGTGTACCTGGTGGAGATTCTAGAATGAAGTAGGATGGTGGCGACGTTCTATTGAGGTATATACGTGGACCCGACTCCCATGAGTTGGCATAAGGTGGCTAAAACAGGAGCAATCAACAGGCTAATGAGGTAGCTCCTCTGATCGGGCACACTCCTTCGATACCATTCTATTCCTTTGTGATTGATTGGGTACACCTTTCATTTTTAGGAGTGTGGCTTGAGGTGGGCGGTAGTGGCTACTATGCATTACCACCGGTCGAGAAGTGAAATTGGTATATCTACCCTGACATTGCCTAGTTGTGCCGTGTCACCTACCCTAGTGCGTCTTATACGATTTTGTTTTGTGCCGTACCGATGGAGTGCCCTCTGACGACGTCCGGTACGGAGGAGATTACGGTACTGTATAGACTATGAGAATATGTAAAATGTATTAAGGTGGAAAATGTAAAGCCTTAATGCTATTTTTAAAATATATTACACTTTAATTTGGACATTATTATAATAGTGTATATCACTACATAGTAGATAGTTTAACTGATCCTTGGAGGATGGTTATCCCAAACATCTTTTGAGTTACTTGTATTTCAGTTGTTATTTCATTTGAGTTGGATTTATTGATATAAGAATGTTAATCCTGACTCAAGTGTTTTATGTTTTTTTACGCTAGGGTCAAACTGAGTGACGCAGCTTTTGAGACTCGCCTTTGGAGTTGGACCATCGTTTGGAGATCCAGCTATCTATCCAGCTTTTAGATATTCAGTTGATTTCAGTGATGTATTCTGATTTTGTATTTGACTATTGTATTTGAATCTTTTGATTGTATCTTATTTAACTCTGATATGTGTATAGTAGTTTCACGAACTACTATCTTTTGTTTCCGCTGCATATTGTATATTACTCTGTGTCTGTGATTCTATGATTATTTATTTACTGTATATGCCGAGTTTTTGCCAAATATAAATTAATAATCTGGTTTTTTGAGCAATTCAATTCCGGCATGTGTGGATGTGAATGGTTGAAAATATCAGGTCGTTACAAAATAACTAACAAATAAATCTTAACTTAGGTTTAAACTTTCTTGATTCCTAAGCGTACCGTTTTGCTCATCAGCCCTTGGCTATTGCTTAGAGGATTACCTATGCTCCTTCAGACAAAATTGCAAGTCACTTTCTAAAATTATTAGTTTCTTAATTATACCAATATTTCTAAATCACTTTAATTTTCATTTAGTACTATCTTCAATACCAAAATTGTTTATGAATTGCTTCATAAATTTTCTCCTAAGTATAAAAATATTTTATAGTCTTTTCTTTATAGAACATCAAATAATAACGTATTCCACTTTATTTACTTGTAATATTCTTTTATATCCTAAGAGTACATACAAATACAATTTTTTTATTTTTCACAACTTAGGTGAAGATCTAATCAAAATTTGTGTCTTTTAAAGCTGAGTTAGCTTCTCGACCTCTTTATCATAGATTGCAAAATTGGACGATGTTTATGGGTTGACCCAAAACAACAGATAGCTTAAACCACTACATATTTGTGATGCCCCACCTCTATACCCACGCTAGGCAAGGACACTACGAGGTAATGCCGTCAACTAGCACGGAGGATAAGGCTGTTGAGGAGCGACCATCCGTGTAATTGCTTTGTGCGACCACCGATATGCCAGATAGTAAAGCATATTTCATTTAAAGAGGAAATTCGACATACCGATACAAACTCAAAGCTACTACACAGTGGCTATAATGTCTTCGGAAACAAATATAGAAATAAACATAACACAAATCAGTCACAGATAATTCATATCAAAAAGGAGGAAACAGATATGAATATTCCACACATAAAAGTGTACATCAGAGTAGTGGTCAAACAAGATCCACAATATCAAAAGAACAAATACAAGTGCTAGACAAAAGAACATGTATACATCAAGGAGTCTCTATCTCAAATGTATACAACAAAATAAACTACTAATCTAAGTAGTTAGCCAAAAGTCAGAATAGTAATGAATCCCTAGGAGAAGTCAAGCAGAAGCACCTGTAACATCTCGGTCTGACCCGAGTATTATTTTAAAAAGAAAATAATAAACGGATCAGTCTAGCTATAATTATCAGATGACATGATATAGAATAAGAGATATGGCATAAACATATGATAACCATACGGGCATACTACAATAAGTATGTAATTGAAAATCAACACGAGATTAATCAATATCACAAGAATCTTCTCAAAGATCCAAAAAGGGTATCATACCCAAAACTTGTATTCATAGCAAGTCAATGACACACGAATTCACCAAGGCACAAAAGTTGATAAAGCTTATCAATAGAAATCACAAAAATAGGTGAAGCATAAAATTTCACAAAATCAACACACGAAATCCAGAAATCATAAAAAAAAGGAGGGGGGGAGGCCTATCACACGAACGGGAGCATGGAAACTCACCAACATATGTATCACACGAACGAGACGCTATCTCATGGTAGCTAGCCATTAATTTTTGACACACGAACGACCCGAAGGCCATGGGGAGCTACCCCACATGTGTGAGTCGAAATCACAAAGAAACGGGGTCTAGTCTAACCTTGCAAACAAAGAGACATCGCACAATTGCTAGTCTAAATCTTAAAATGATCGTCATGATCAAAGAGAAGTGACAATTACAGTAGGCTGGTAAATATATGAGCTTAGCTTAATGTCCCATAACCACTAGCTTAACTTAAATATTTACGAACAAATTGTAGATCTCCACTAGAAAATTGTCACAAGAGATTCAATCGAACAAGTCCAAGAATTAACCGACGAAGTAAACGCAAGCGTTTCATACCACTTGTTTTACTAAGCCGTTTAATTAGATTTCTCATCCGAGTGGGGTAAAGGTTTGTATATACTAATAGATTAGAAATCGGTTTGAGAAAACGAGCTTCGTAATAAAATGGTGTTGAAATCATTTGAAGAAAGAATTTTGATATTTACTACTAGTATAGAAAACCTTTATATTTTTAAAGTTGTTACCCCGCCTTTTTAGCAATGCCGTGATACCATAAAATCGACCGAGAAGCCAAAGATAGTTTGTTTCGAAGAATGGTCAACTCAACATCTCAACAAAGCAACTTCCGTTGAATGTTTTTCAGATAAGATCCCCTACGGAGGGGGGTGTCAACCCCTCCCCCCTCCCCCACAAGGTGGGGGTGCGAGGGCAACGCCCCCGCTACGGGGTTCGACCTGCCCGGTCAGGTCGCGGGGGTCCAGGGGTCAACGCCCCCGGCGGGGTGCGGGGTGCGGGGCAGCGCCCCGTCCAAAACGGTACGACTTAGTGAAGACCTAAGGGAGGATAGGATCGAGCGACCTCGATAATAAATGATAACAATAAATAGGATCAACACGAATCGATTAAAGTTGAAAATTCAAACTAAGTAGGAAAATAGGCAAAAGATTACAGATTCAGACGTCTGAAATCAAGGATTCAGACGTCTGAATCTGGAAAACCAAAAGTTTTCCAGAGTATATTTCAGACGTCTGAACCCTATATTTCAGACGTCTGAAATAGGCAATTTTTAGCCTATTTCCTTTCTGGTCCAAAACAAACTAATTCAGACGTCTGGTAATATGATTCAGACGTCTGAATACTGGGGAATAAAAAATTCCCAGTATAATATTCAGACGTCTGAATCTAACGTTTCAGACGTCTGAAACTGGGGTTCAGGGCATTCCCTGAACCTAGACCAAAAATGGCCGAAATAAATACCGGAAACGATCGGATGAGCAACAACGACTACGGAATTACGTCCAGCGACAACCCAGCCTAAACGGCTCTTCGATACGCCTCAAATATCAATGTCCAAATATCCATAAAAGGGTTTTTCATAGATTTTGATTTCAAAACGCCAAAATTGGGATATACACCAAATCAATCCAAACCAAAATCAATTGCACAAGAATAAGTGTTAGGAATTCATACCTAACAATCGAAGATAATTATAGACTAAGATGTGAGATAAAAATCTCACCTTTTCACACAAACAAGGAAGGAGAAGCTTTTAAAACAAGCTAAG
Source organism: Allium cepa (assembly GCA_030765085.1). Classification (NCBI taxonomy): domain Eukaryota; kingdom Viridiplantae; phylum Streptophyta; class Magnoliopsida; order Asparagales; family Amaryllidaceae; genus Allium; species Allium cepa. Next base: position 392,726,770 of record CM060938.1, on the reverse strand, counting down.
ATCAATTCCTCTTCAATAACAACTCAAGAAGCTTCAATCTAAGCTTACATATAAAAAATTTCCTAAGTTAGGTTTAGGAAATTCTAAAATTAAAAGGAGAAAGAGTTGGAGAAGAAGAAGAGGATGCTTACCAATGGGTTCTCTTAGAATTTGGAGCTAGATCTTGGATTTTGTAAAAGAACTAGGGTTTTGGATTTCTATTTCCCATTCTCTTCCACCATTTTTACTTTAGAACTGAAAAGAGGAGGAAGTGAGAGTGAATGGGGAGGGATGATTCAGTTTGGGGTATTATTATGGCTAGTGGGCTGAACCCAAACCCAAAGTGAAAAAGGTCAAATTTTTAGGTAGCTCCAAACATATCGAAGTTTATACTCAAAAAGGTTGCAAACGGCATTTTCAACTCAATGGAAGTGGTCTCGAGTCCCCATTCAACTGTTTGCTAAAAGTAGGTTTTCGGACTAAATTCCGAGTATCGACAAAATATTTAAATAAAATATTTAAATATAACATCGATAAATATGCGGGTTGTTACAATATTTTAAACAAAAGCTATGGTTTTAATAAAACTATGTTTGTTAAATCCTTCCTACCTTGCTACCTTAAGGTGTTATAATATATGATGTTTATGTACGGGCACAATAACACCAATTAGTTTACGCTGTTTAGATGTTAAATAAATTCTATGGTTTTGATAGAACAATGTTATCAAAACCTTTCTATCCAACCTACCCTATTAAATCAGTGTTAGCTTATCCCTTATCTTATCTAAGGGTAAACATTCATTTATCAAAATAATCTCTTACCAAAAATACTTTTTATTTGAAAATCAATTCCCTTTAAGGGAACTTAATAATTAATTACCCAGTTTTCAATTTCAAAACTCAACTTTGAAAGCATGCTACCTATATTTTTCTTTATAAAACAACTTCAAATAATAACTCAAAATTTTTTGAAATCATTTCAAACAATTTCGTTAAAATCCCTTTAAAATGTTATTTTAAAAGATAAGTTTATAATGCTAGTGGATAAAAACAAAAGTAAAAAATGTCATTAAAACATAGTTTACTATAAACCCAAAATAATTTAAACTTAGCTTTATTTATATACAATTCTTTTCAAAGGATTTTCTTATTTATAAATCATAATTTATGAATTCAAACTATATTAATTATCATAAATGATAATAAAACAATTTAAATAAATTTTATAAATTCAAAATAATGGTACTCGTCCTCGGCGACGATTTATAGTACTCTTATTTTAACTCTAAAACAATATTAATTATCCAGAAAGATAATAATCAAATTTATAATTTTCTTTGATAAACAAACTAGTTATCTTTAATAAAATAGTTAATTACTTCTGAAACACTTTCACCAAATCAGTTAATTTAATTTAAACAAATTTATTAAAAAAAATTAAAAGTATCATTCATCGGACGATTTACTAAATTCAAATATTCATTAATTAAAATGAATAATTAATCTCAACTATCATTAACTAAAATGATTTATAAAACTTACTACTACTAATCAAAATAATAAATTGAATTCTATATGATCATTAGTTAAAATGATTTATTACATTTCAAATATAACTGATTAAAATTATTTAGTTAAATTCAAACATCATTAATTAAGATGATTAACTAAATTTCAAAACATCATTATTTAAAACAATTAATTAAATTTAGCCAATCATTAATTAAAGTTAAATATCAATAATTAAACTGATCTAATTGAATTCAAATATCATTAATCAAAAAGATTAATTAATTTTAAACATCATTAGTTAAAATGATTAATTAATTTAAACTATTATTAATCAAAATGGTTAATGATTAAACATCTACTTTTGTGAAAACACAAGCTCAAGCTCAGACACACACAAGGGTTTAGTGGATGATATTCAATAAATGATGGTATATTGAAAATAGCTATTGTGACACTTAAACGATTAAAATGGAATATCAAGACTAATTTCTATTAAACATCCATTTTCCAAATAGAAATTCAACCAAATAATCAATCAAACAATATAACTAACATCCAAACAATCAACAATCGTTTATAGCATCATCTATATAACATAGTAAATTTTGAATGTGATAACATTTAAATAATTCTCCTTTATTATAACTAAATTTTCTCATAAATTTATCCTCTAAATGTATTACCCTACCATTTAAATTACATTAAACAACTTTTTTAGTAAACGTTTACTTTTAGCTTATCACTGTTTAAAGATGACTTTAACTTAAAACTATCATCGAACACCTTATAATCAAACTTGAAACTTATTTCACAAGGGGTTCATTATCAAGATTCCCTAATTCTATTTATCCAACCTATAACTTAGTAAGGAAAATTTCTTATGAACTATTCGATAGTAGTTAATGCTCAAACTAGACGAGCGTAAATAAAACAAATTCCAAATGATGATGATAAAATATTATTGTCTACCAACAAATTATTATCAACATAACTATATTACTTTTGAAAATCATTCTTATATATTAAAATATATTCTTAGGTAAAATTATTTCATTTATCATTTTAAAACAATACTACATCGATAGGTCTGTTTAAGAGTTTAGAAATCCATATAGGTAATGCTATTCAGACACATTGACAGAAATTCATATACCACTCGACGGATCAAACAATACAATATAATTTTTTTATAGCACTAACAAATACACACTCAATATATATATATTTATACTCTCAGACATATCGTAGGACATTACTAATCCTGTCCTTCGAGAGTTTACCTTACCATGGCTTAGGGGTTTGCTAAACCTAGGTTCTGATACCAACTATGATGATCCACCTTTCCAACCCTTGGAAACGACACTTTATATATCCATTGTATTCGTGTGTTGTTGCCCAAGTGGCCGAAAAACAAGTTGTCTTAGGGTAAAATAAAGAATAGAACAAAATAGGATAGAACCTCACAACGAAATTGTAACGACCCAGAATTTCTGTCATTTGAAATTCGTATATTTAATTGATTTTAAATATTAATAAGTAAAATTTGTAAGTCGAATAAATTTTATTTCGAATATTTAGATCTAATTGGATAATTAAATCGATAATTTAATATGTGAAATTGCAGAAATAATTGGAAATTGAGTTCAATGTGATTGAAAATGATTTGTAAAGTTGTACTAAATCATATTGGAGTTAGAATGATGTTATAGAACTTTTAAAATTGAATTAAAAGTTAAATTGCAGAAATTGAATATTTTAATATTTAATTGACGAGCAAAAACAGCCATTTTTCAAACAGTCTCGGATTTCGTCGAAACAAGTTTCATCGGATCCGTAATGTTTTATTATTGTAAGATTTCAAATTTCGTGTCAATCGGAGTAATGGTTTTTCCAGGGCAAGCTAAAACGCACTGAAATCGGTTTGAGTGAATTTTTAAATTTAAATAATTCAATTCGAAAACTTATCTTTCAAATTTGATCGAATTGGCTCCCGATATATATTCCATTGCGTTCGCAACGGGGTAAAACATTATAAACGCCAGGCGGCACGCTTCGTTTGGAGTTCGGAAAATTTTCGGATGAATAGTGTTTGAGAATTTTCTATAAAAGGACCTAACTTTCTTCATTTTACACCAAAACCCTAATTTCTTAAGCCGTAGCCGCCAGAAACAAATTAATGGCTGAAATTGCGTCATCTTCTTCCTCTAATTTCTTCAAATCTGCCGACAATTACGACAAACGTTCAACTACAAAGTTGTAGAGAGCATCAAGATCTCTTTATCCAACGGTCAAGATCGTAAATGGAGCATTGGATCATCGGCAATTCTTGTTCAAAGGCCGGCATTTCATCCATGTTTTTTAGGAGCATGGGGGGCAGAGCTTGGCATGCTCACGGCTGAGAGTAGGGGGAAGCACGAGCTTTCAAATGGTGGTGGTGTGATGATGTTTCGAGCATCGTAGGAGGTCGCGCCATTAGGGTTTCTTGGCGGCTACTTGGGTTGTTTCGTGCGCATTAATTACGGGGGGGGGGGGGGGGGGGGGAAGAAAGAGCATGTGCGGCTGAGATCAAGGCAATGGAACATGCGGCTATGATGGATAAGGTTTAAAATAATAGAAAGAAAATGTAAATTAATTTTATTAAAAATTGTATAATGTTTAAAATGCTGTAACTTTTTCATACGAGGTCGAAAAATGACGAAACTAATTGTGTTGGGTTCGTATCGATGAATACTACGCGATGGAGCTGGATTGGAATTGATTGGAGTTAGTGAAAAATTTTGGGTAAAATTAAACACACGTTTAATTTTATTCGAAATAAACGCTGAAACCGCTATTTGAAACAAGGTGAGAACTTCTCACTCAATTGAAATTGTTTCAATTTAAATTTTAAATAGTTAAATTTATAATTGCTTGATTGTATGTTTGGATGATAAATTATTATCTATTGTTTTGAAAATAGACCCTATGCCCCGTATATTAAGCGGATGTTATTTTAAACACATATACCGCGATATTCCATCTTGAAGTGGAATTGGTATTATATATGTACTTGGAGTTGATTTTCCCGCACTATATAGCGGATGAGACCCTATTACGCCGCATAATAGCGGATAATATTTTATAAATCTCATATACCACGATATTCCATCTTGAAATGGGATTGGTATTGTGCTAACATCTGTGGATGCAGGGAAACAGGTTGGAGGGATGCAACTGGATTCCTCAACAGTATTGATTTACTTACAGATATTTGCGATATATTCTATTATCATATCGATATATGATGTTCTGGATGCCATGGTTAATGTATTGGTGCTGTTGCAGCATTGGACCTAATTTTTGGAGTTTTAAAAATGTTAAAGTAACGATTTCGAATTTAAATGGACTTTTAAAGTGAATTTTGAAAGTATATATATTTTATTGAATTTTGGAATTGATTCATTTTAAATAAATAAACATTACGATTTTAATGTTATAAAAATAACGATTTTTGAGAAATATAGTTGAAATGTGATTTTTGAAATATGTAGTTAATGATTTTATAAAATAATTAAATGGTGATTTTTGAATTTATTGTAAAAACTTTATATATAAGATCAAAATTGGATTTTTGTAAATCAAAGTGATGGAATTATAAAGGAGTTTTAAAGACGTTTTAAAATGATGCTATAAATGGATTTTATAAAAGAATAGAATCTACGATTTGTAAAGTTATAAAATGAATGAATTTGTGAATAGAGAATTATAAGTAATTTGCTTATAATTTGGATTTTGGCATGAAAATGGGATATGGATAGAATTTGTTAATAAAGTGATTTTATAAGTTGAAGTTGTTATAAAATATAAATAGAATTTATAAACATTGTTTTATAAATCCGAAATCGACTTATTTTGATAAGTTAATTATTATAGCTTATTAAAGGAAATATATTCACGATTTTGGACAGTGGATAATCCTTTAAATAAAAGGTGTAGAAATGATGAATTTGGTTAACGAAGTATATTCATGATTTTGGACAGTGAATAATATATTAAAGAAATGTTTTAGGAAGTGATTTTTTAAATAGGATTAAAATGATTTGAAGTTGTTTTGAAATGTATTAACTATCGAAACCATAGATTTCAACATTCATTGTTGAAATAGACGTTTTCGAGAAATAAGGAAAAAATGGACTATAACACTGTTGTTATAGTAAATGATTTTCGAAAGAAAATGTTTTATATACTATTGGGATTTATATATCTATTTTAATTTCGAATCCCTATGCTAGTGATTTTGGGTTGTCGAAACGATGTTTTACGCAACATTCGTTTTGACTCTAATAAATGTGTTTAAGAGAATGTTTTCCTTAAAGAATAAAATATATACTTAATTGTGATTTAAGTATATTAAATATTTTCTAAGTATTGAAAATAAATAGATTTGTGAATTACTTATTATTAAATAAGTATGGAATTGTTTTCCGATATGAAGTGAAATGTTTTGAAATTATATCTTTTAAAGATAAATTGAAAGTGAATGTTTGAAATCGATTTGAGAATCGTATATTCATAGATATTTTGGAAATGTGAATTCATCATGGAATTTATAAAGGGAAGGGAAAATTGTTTTAAAAATAAACATTGATTTATTTTTGAAGTGTGGAAAAATATATCTTGTAAAGATATTTTTGGTAAATAAATAATTTGGGAAATTATTTGGAATCTGGTGATGTTGTGCATATCTATTGATAGTTAAATAACCGACTATCAATATTTACCTTTAAATGGGTATTTATTGTGATTTTCTTGAATTTGAATGCTACACTTATTTTAAAATAAGCGCTCGTTATTTGGTTTAGCCGGTAAATGACCTTTGGGTCATGAATTCCATTTCGAATACTGATACGTCGTAATGGATAGCATTTGAAGACCGGTGTTGAAGACCGGGTATTTTCGAAAACAGAAGGATTACTGTCGAATGTCTCTGCATCGACTGATCTCCAATATAGAGATTTTATCACCCTTTGTGATGGCAATTCCGGTCGTGATTAGTGAATATCCGGATTGCAAGGGCTTCTTTTGAAGTGCCTTCGGTTCCGTTCGATCCCTGAACGGACTTGTATGGATGTGTGTCTGACGTTACAATTTGAGATGTAAAGTTGGTTACTATCAAATATATTTCTGTTGGTGGCGGATAATTTATTCTCTTAGCTTAACACCCTTCTCTGAGACGTACGAGCTCAGAGGTTATGTAGTTGATGGTTACAAGTGATATATTCCCAAATTGGTAATGTGGCATACAAAGTGCTGCTGATCATTTGTTGATCAAAGCATAGCTTTTGTATATAGCGTAGCTTTGTGGACGAGACTTCGTTGGACCTCACACCCCGGAAATTGTCAAAACAGGAAAGATGCAGCAAGGTTCTCGGGAGTAGCGCCCCTTAGGGTATGTCGTTTCCTTCTGGATATAAGTGGTATCATGGTATGGAGCCCAGATATTTAACTTTGGTGGATGTCGCAAATATATATATATATATATATATATACATATATATATATATATACATATATATATATATATGACTTTGTGATTGATGTTGGTTGAGGATCCTCGGATAAAGGTTGTTACAACCGGGAGATGGCATACTCGTGTCAGCTGTTACCTACTTTTGCAGAGGTAACCCGACATTGTGTTGGCAGAGATCCGGTTAGGTTCTCGTGGCGTCTCTCCAGAGGCGTTTCCATGTGACAATGGGAAGTTCCTTAGCCTGACCATTTGTTGGAAAATCCAAAGAAACAATACGAGCCCTGTATAGTTTTAGTTGTATAACCTGCCATGGAATGTGGCGGTAACCTGCTATTGAACATGGTATCTATATTAGGCATACGATAATGGTCGTACGTTGGCTAAGATTTATATCATACTTTCGAAATGTTTTCCTACACTTTGCACTTATAGTAATAATATCAAAGAAATTTGCGTATCAAGCATGTTTGACTATCATAAGGAGAAATCTCCTCTGATTCTGCTTTTGCATTGTGTGTGTGTGCGGGAGGCCTAATGATAGTTTCATTTTCAAAAGAATTGCGGATCCATTTTAAAATATTACTTTATTTATTTTTAAAGATAAACTGTTTTAAGTTCTCACACCAGTCTCGTGACTGACCTGGAGTTTATTGTTTCCTTCCTAAACTCTGGGTGCCCACCAATTTCCACACGGGCAGTCCAGAGTCAGGTTATCAGGTCATTCTGGAATTCAGGAGTTGCTGTGGAGATAAGGAGCAAGCTGGATGGCATGGCGTATCAACTAGTATATAGTATTTCTTTTCCACTGTTTGCTATTGTACACTCTGATAATGTAATGATAATGTGATGTAATGTAATAACTGATATAGTTCTTTGTTTTAAAGATATTCATTTATCTATTATATGTTGTTCCGATGTAATGTAATAACTGATATAGTTCTTTGTTTTAAAGATATTCATTTATATATAGTATTCTATTGCTTTTCTTTCTTTCTTCTTCTTAAACCCTAATGGTTCGGTTTTCCGGCATTCGATTGCTCGACAGTTGATACAGTAGACGTATTGATGTCGACTTTCGAGAGTCGAAAATCGTGATCTTTACAGTTGGTATCAAAGCATTTGGTTAAGTGATAACCTTGGCTCTGTTGGGAATTACTCATTAGAGATAGAGTCAGCAGTACTCTAGAATGAGTAGAGTGTAATAATAGATATGAGGGCGTATTTGTTAGTAAATAAAAAAATTGTTTTATATTGTGATGATTGGTTTGTTGAGTGGTATATGGACTCTTGTCAATACGAGTAATTAACGTTATTGATAGGATCTCTTAACACTTGTACATAACAAATTCGACACGATATCGTTTTAAAATAGGGTAAATGAAATAATTTTACTTAAATTATTTTCGTATATAAAAGAGAAAAAATTTCTATGAATTATTATAATATATGATTGCTTGGTTGCTAGAAAGTGATGATATTAAATTATTATCATTAATGTTGAAAAAGAAATTGAAATCGTAACTCCAAAGTTAAGAAATAAATTCACATATAAATAGAATTGGAGAATATAAATTGTAAATGTGATTTGTAATTTGAAGTAAAATTCCAGAGGAATATTTGGAAATGTTTTGAAAGGGTTTGCAATTTGGAAAAGATTAAATTCCTTTTTGAGTTTGAAAATGGTTTTCAAGGGTTTGGAAAAATGTTTTTGGAGGGATAAGAGCTCTAAACTCTTTTCGGTCACTGGAAAATAACTTCGGTGATGACTGCAGCATCATCGGTGTTCATTTTCGGGTTTCCAAAAGAGGGATAGCTGCAAAGTTGTTTTAAATAGAATTTGTTTAGAAAATTTGGGTTTGGGTTGTGAAATTCAAAGGAAAATTTGAATTGGTTTCAAAAATGATTTTGAAATGTTGGAAAGACTCTGGAATCTGTTAAAAAATAGTTATGGAAATAAAATGTTGAAATTCATCTTGAAATTGCAAGTAAATTGAAAATTTGTCAAGTTGGATCAAATGAAGCTAAGTATTAAAATAAAATTAGTAAATAAAACTAATTGAAGAAATGACAGATTTAATATGGGCTGAAATGAATTGAATTCAAAATTTATAAATAAAGGGTAAATTAAATTCGTATGGAATTTGAAGTCCAGTTTAAATATAAGTGGTTATAAACCAAAATAGTGAATTGAATTGTGTTTGGGAATGAACAAAAGAATAAAAACTGAAATTGAAAACTAAATATCGAATACCAATTCGAATTGTGCGAGAAGAAATGAGTTAGAACTTGTAATGAATTAGTAAAAGAAACTAAATTTAAAATAGCAAGATGAATCAGTTGTGAATGAGAAATAATTGATAAAATTCAATGTTCAGAAGGTAAATTGGATCCAAACAGAATTGAAATTGTAAATTGAATTCAAATGAAATTGATAATGTGAGATTGGATGAAAATGGATATTATGGTTAGCAGGATATATAGATGGATTAAAGGAAATTGGGATTTTGATTTCGAAGATAGATAAAATTGAATTGCTCGACAAAAGGTATGTATTTGAATTTCAGTATGAAATTTGATGATTTTCTTGTCCATCCACTTAGCTTTTTGTTTTCTTTTTGAAATCTGGGGGCCGTGGTGCCATTTTTGTAGTCGTACCGAGCTAGCTGCGCAAAAGAGACGCTGGCGAAATTTTTTGAAAATTTTAGGCGTTAGAATATTTTTGAGAAAATTGGAAATGTTTGAAAACTATAACTTTGATTTTGGAGTGAAAAGTTAAACGATATAGTTAGTTTTGAGAAGATAACTAAGTATGATTTGAAAACTTAGTAAAGTTATTGCAAGAAGTTTAACTATGAATTTTGGAAAAGTTAAAATGTTTAAATGAATTTGAAATTTAATTTGAACAAATGGTTTTGAAAAGTTAATGTATCCTGTAACTTTTTCTTACTTGGTAATTTCGAGGACGAAATTCTTTTAAGGGGGGAAATTTGTAACGATCCAGAATTTCAGTCATTTGAAATTCGTATATTTAATTGATTTTAAATATTAACAAGTAAAATTTGTAAGTCGAATAAATTTTATTTCGAATATTTAGATTTAATTGGATAATTAAATCGATAATTTAATATGTGAAATTGCAGAAGTAATTGGAAATTGGGTTTAATGTGATTGAAAATGTTTTGTAAAGTTGTATTAAATCACATTGGAGTTAGAATGATGTTATAGAACTTTTAAAATTGAATTAAAAGTTAAATTGTAGAAATTGAATATTTTAATATTTAATTGACGAGTAAAAATAGACATTTTTCAAACAGTCTCGGATTTGGACGAAACCAATTTCATCGGATCCTTAATGTTTAATTATTATAATATTTCAAATTTTGTGTCAATGGGATTTACAGTTGTTCGGGGAAAGCTAAAACGCACAGAAATCGGTTTGAGTGAATTTTTAAATTTAAATAATTCGATTCGAAAACTTATCTTTCAAATTTGATCGAATTGGCTCCTGATATATATTCCATTGCATTCGGAATGGGGGTAAAACATTATAAATGTCAGGCGGCACGCTTCGTTTGGAGTTCGGAAATTTTTTGGATGAATAGTGTTTGAGAATTTTCTATAAAAGGACCTAACTTTCTTCATTTTACACCAAAACCCTAATTTCTTAAGCCCTAGCCGCCAGAAACAAATTAATGGCCAAAATTGCATCATCTTCTTCCTCTGATTTCTTCAAATCCGTCAACAATTACGACAAACGTTCAACTGCAAAGTTGTAGAGAGCATCAAGATCTCTCTATCAAACGGTCAAGATCGTAAATGGAGCTTTGGATCATCAGCAATTCTTGTTCAAAGGCCGGCGTTTCTTCCATGTTTTTTAGGAGCATGGGGAGGCCGAGCTTGGCATTCTCACGGCCGAGAGTAGGGGAAAGCCCGAGCTTTCAAACGGTGGTGGTGTGATGATATTTCGAGCATCGTAGAAGGTCGCATCATTAGGGTTTCTTGGCGGCTACTTGGGTTGTTTAGTGCGCGTTAATTACTGGGGGGGGGGGAAGAAAGAGCATGTGCGGCTGAGATCAAGGCAATGGAACGTGCGGCTATGATGGATAAGGTTTAAAAAAAATAAAAAAATATATAAATTAATTTTATTACAAATTGTATAATGTTTAAAATGTTGTAACTTTTTAATACGAGGTCGAAAAACGACGAAACGAATTGCGTTGGGTTCGTATTGATGAATACTACGCGATGGAGCTGGATTGGAATTTATTAGAGTTAGTGAAAATTTTTGGCTAAAATTAAACGCGCGTTTAATTTTATTCGAAATAAACGCTGAAACCGCTGTTTGAAACAAGGTCAGAACTTCTCATTCAATCGAAATTGTTTCGATTTAAATTTATAATAGTTAAATTTAAAATTGCTTGATTATATGTTTGGATGATAAATTATTATCTATTGTTTTGAAAATAGACCCTATGCTCCATATATTAAGCAGATGTTATTTATTAAACACATATACCACGATATTCCATCTTGAAGTGGAATTGGTATTATATATGTACTTGGAGTTGATTTTCCCGCATTATATAGTGGATGAGACCCTATTGCGCCGCATAATAGCGGATAATATTTTATAAATCCCATATACCGCGATATTCCGTCTTGAAACGGGATTGGTATTGTGTTAACATCTGTGGATGCCAGGAAACAGGTTGGAGGGATCCAACTGGATTCCTCTACAGTATTGATTTATTTACAGATATTTGCAATATATTATGTTATCATATCGATATATGATGTTTTGGATGCCATGGTTGATGTATTTGTGCTGTTGCAGCATTGGACCTATTTTTGGAGTTTTTAAAATGTTGAAGTAATGATTTCAAATATAATGGATTTTTAAAGTGAATTTTGAAAGTATATATATTTTATTGAATTTTGGAATTGATTCATTTTAAATAAATAAACGTTATAATTTTAATGTTATAAAAATAATGATTTTGAGAAATACAGTTGAAATGTGATTTTTGAAATATGCAGTTGATGATTTTATAAAATAATTAAATGGTGATTTTTGAATTTATTATAAAAATTGTATATATAAGATTTAAAAACAAAATTGGATTTTTATAAATCAAAGTGATGGAATTATAAAGGAGTTTGAAAGACGTTTTAAAATGATGTTATAAGTGGATTTTATAAAAGAATAAAATATACGATTTGTAAAGTTATAAAATGAATGAATTTGTGAATAGAGAATTATAAGTAATTTGCTCATAATTTGGATTTTGGCGTGAAAATGGGATATGGATAGAATTTGTTAATAAAGTGATTGTATAAGTTGAAGTTGTTATAAAATATAAATGGAATTTATGAACAATGTTTTATAAATCCGAAAATGACTTATTTTGATAAGTTAATTATTGTAGCTTATTAAAGGAAATATATTCACAATTTTGGACAGTGGATAATCCTTTAAATAAAAGGTATAGAAATGATGAATTTGGTTAACGAAGTATATTCACGATTTTGGACAGTGAATAATATATTAAAGAAATGTTTTAGGAAGTGATTTTTTAAATAGGATTAAAACGATTTAAAGTTGTTTTAAAATGTATTAACTATCGAAACCATAGATTTCAACATTCATTGTTGAAATAGACGTTTCGAGAAATAAGGAAAAAATGGACTATAAAACTATTGTTATAGTAAATGATTTTCGAAAGAAAATGTTTTATATAGCATTGGGATTCATATATCTATTTTAATTTCGAATCCCTATGCTAGTGATTTTGGGTTGTCGTAACGATGTTTTACACAACATTCGTTTTGACTCAAATAAATGTGTTTAAGAGAATGTTTTCCTTAAAGAATAAAATATATACTTAATTGTGATTTAAATATATTGAATATTTTCTAAGTATTGAAAATAAATAGATTTATGAATTACTTATTATTAAATAATTATAGAATTGTTTTCCAATATGAAGTGAAATGTTTTGAAATTATATCTTTTAAAGATAAATTGAAAGTGAATGTTTGAAATCGATTTGAGAATCGTATATTCATAGATATTTTGGAAATGTGAATTCATCATGGAATTTATAAAGGGAAGGGAAAATTGTTTTAAAAATAAACATTGATTTATTTTTGAAGTGTGGAAAAATATATCTTGTAAAGATATTTTTGGTAAATAAATAATTTGGGAAATTATTTGGAATCTGGTGATGTTGTGCATATCTATTGATAGTTAAATAACCGACTATCAATATTTACCTTTAAATGGGTATTTATTGTGATTTTCTTGAATTTGAATGCTACACTTATTTTAAAATAAGCGCTCGTTATTTATATATGTGGTATTATGGTATAAGTGGTATAAGTGGTATAATTTGAATTTGAATTCCTTCTAGATATAAGTGGTATTATGGTATGGAGCCCAAATATTTAACTTTGGTGGACGTCGCAAATATATATGTATATGACTTTGTGATTGATGTTGGTTAAGGATCCTCGGATAAAGGTTGTTACAACCGGATGATGGCATACTCGTGTCAGTTATTACCTACTTTTGCAGAGGTAACCCGACCTTGTGTTGGCAGAGATCTGGTTAGGTTCTCGGGGCGTCACTCCAGAGGCGTTTCCATGTGGCAATGGGAAGTTCCTTGGCCTGACCATTTGTTGGAAAATCCAAAGAAACAATACGAGCCCTGTATAGTTTTAGTTGTATAACCTACCATGGAATATGGCGGTAACCTGCTATTGAACATGGTAGGTATAGTAGGCATACGATAATGGTCGTATGTTGGCTAAGATTTATATCATACTTTCGAAATGTTTTCCTACACTTTGCACTTATAGTAATAATATCAAAGAAATTTGCGTATCAAGCATGTTTGACTATCATAAGGAGAAATCTCCTCCGATTCCGCGTTTGCATTGTGTGTGTGTGCGGGAGACCTTATGGTAGTTTCATTTTCAAAAGCATTGCGGATCCATTTTAAAAATATTACTTTATTTGTTTTTAAAGATAAACTATTTTAATTTCTCACAGCAGTCCCATGACTGACTTGGAGTTTATTTTTCCTTCCTAAACTATGGGTGCCCACAAATTTCCACATGGGCAGTCTAGAGTCAGGTTATCAGGTCATTCTGGAATTCAGTAGTTGCTGTGGAGATAAGGAGCAAGCTGGATGGCATGGTGTATCAACTAGTCTATAGTATTTCTTTTCCGCCGTTTGTTGTTGTACATTATGATAATGTAATGAAATGTGATGTAATGTAATAGCTGATATAGTTCTTTGTTTTAAAGATATTCATTTATCTATTATATGTTGTTCCGCTGCGATTGTGAGATTCTGATATTGTTTCTGCTGCTTTTCTTTCTTTCTTCTTCTATCTTTTTCTTCTTCTTAAACCCTAAGGATTCGGTTTTCCGGCATTCGATTGCTCGGCAGTTGATACAGTGGACGTATTGATGTCCACTTTCGGAAGTCGAAAATCGTGATCTTTACAGAAATGGTTACATGTAATACAAAAAGATATAATACAACAGGTTGCTCCTTATATGGAGCTATCAGATTTAAACAAACATACTACATCTAATAGTTTGCAACTATACATTTGGACCTATCATTTTTAGATACAAAATACATCTTCATAATTATATAGTGAAAAGAAATATCTTGATAGCTAAGGAGCCGCCTGCTCGATCATCGTCTTCAAAGAGCTCCAAAGAGAATCCTGCATCTCTCAGACTACTAAAATATAATTGAGTACCCTGAAGTTTAGGGTGAATAAACAAATCGGGTCAGACAAAATATTTGGTACAAGTAAAACTCTGAAACAAATAAGGGTGTGTTTAAACAGTATCATGTAGGGCCATGTCGCTAACGCGAGATGAGTTTTCTCCCACATAAACAACAACCAAACATAAAAAATGGAAATGAACAATAGAGAAAAAAAATCCAAACATTGATGATTGGCATAATTAGTCTAAAAATCCAAACTAAACAGAATGGGTAAACAAGATAACAATACAAACTTGATAAAATGGACAAAACCAATAATTAAACACCACGAACGGTGGTCAATTCTTCTCGTTGGAATTAAAGAAAAATAGATTCAAATGTTCGAATCAAATAAGGAAAGGAAAATTTCCAACAATGACTAAGAAGATGCACCCCCCTTTGAAGTATAGCTCTAAAAATGTACTTCCAAGAAGCTCATTTCTCTATAACACTTCTCAAAACCCTCCAAGCCAGACCCTGCCAAACCTTACCGAGAATTCGAATATTCTGCGTCTAAAAGCTCTATCAAGTCCAAATCTAGATGAGATGTGAAAGTATCCTAATGGGAGCAACCCCACATAGCTTGGCCTTCTCTCACGCTTTGGTTTTAGTCATTTTCGACAAAGGATACCAAAGCTCAACGGAGCAACAAATTGCCTTAGAATGACGACAATAAAGAAGCTGAAGTAACCGATTGCCGACAAACCAACTAGCGAGGATACTAAATGATCATATATGGAAATTAAGTCCTGTAAACTTGTCTTTGCTAATTGAATTCAAACTTTTACTATTTCTTGGTTAACAATAATACCGAACAAGTCAAGGAAGTGTTGCCTCAAAGTCATGTCTCATGATTATTCTTAACTTTTGAAATAGTAAAAGTATACTTACTTATTTGACGTTTAGTGTTAAGCTTGCAAATAAATCGTTTCCATATAAGTGATATCGCTTTATGGAAATTAATTCATTTCCACAAACGAATCAAACATTTTCTTTTCAAAACAGAATTCGTGCTTGGCTTCACATTACAAGTATTAGATTTAACAAACTTTGTTAAAAGAGTTTACTAATTTCAAAACATCATTAAAAATGATTTAGTAACTTAAAATATTCTTATTACATTGATTAATCAACTTTGAACTTTGATAATTAAGTTGATTAATTACTTTAATAACCTTTAATTAAAAAGGGTAAATCACCCTTAAATCATAATTAATTCATATAATTAGCAATATTTAAGTACGATTGACTAAACTAATTAATAAATAATTAAAAATCATTATTTAAAACGATTAACAACTTTAAAATATTATTAAAGGAAAGATTACTTAAATTTAAAACAAATAGATTTACTTTAAAAATCAACAATTAAAAAAATTAATTAATTTAAAAACATCAATAGAAAATTGATTAATTAACTTTAATCCATCATTATCAAAAGATTAATTAACCTTGAACATCATTAAATAAAATGATTAATTAATTTCAAAACATCATTAACTAAGTAATTAGTTAATTTTAAAACACATCATTGATAAGTTAATTAGTTAACACTAATCCATATTAATTAAATTAAGTAATCATTATTAAAATATTAATTAATTTTGAAATCATTGTTATTTCAAAAAAATTCTTAACTTGTAAAAATAATCCAAGAACAAAAATTAAAGCAAACGATTTCGACAAGAAGTGATTTTCCGAAAGTGCCGATATAGCGACTATCGCTATATGGGCAGTTCGGCAAACAAGTTTATGGCATTATCATTACAACCAAACATCGCATAGCAAGGGTATAAGCATATATACTTTGGCAATTTACAATGTCTAATTAGTTAACTTTAACTACCAATCAATCATGTCCCTAAATATTTGCTTGCTTACTTTCCAAAATGCCATCTTTATGCTACATGAACCAAACCATTCAACCAATATTTCACCAATAAATACAGTAAGCATTAAATAGCTACCAATTGAACATGAATATAATTTACAAATTTTGGTTTTGAGGGTGGAGTTTTACTCACCAAAATGCTTGCTATCTTAACCAGAATTGCACTAACTTCAATGACACTCTCTTCACTTGAACTTGGACATTTGGGCCCCTAAATGGGTTGTTATGGGTTCGGCGAACTTGAGTTTGGGCCTTATGGGCTTTGTTGTGGAGAGTAGTAGTATTAGAAGTGCTGTAGAGTGGTTTAAGCTTGTGTTTAAGTGTTCTAAACTAGATTTCCATTTAGGAAATTAACAAGGAAGCCATGGAAGCTCTCTTTCAAGCTCGTAGGAATTTTAGAAGTAAATAAGAAGTATGTAAAGTGAAATTTATGAAAGGCTGTTGGTATTTACAAGCTTATGAAATCACTAAAACTACAAAACTATCCTTATATTAACATGATAAAAGCATACTTCCAGATCATCACCTACCTACACTTAGCACATGTTTTCCCCTCTTCTTTCTTGCCTTGAATCATGTAAATGCTTCCATGTGTGTTTAATTAGGGTACGGAGATGATTTGTACACATATAAGTTTGTTTATATGTATATATGCCTTTTATAACATAATATGTTACATCCACTTTTATGCATAGTGTGAACATGCTAATAATTAACTAAGAGTGTTTAATATTACTAATCCTATCATATATAGTGTGTGCATTGTTGCCCAAGGATGCACAACGTTTTTGACAACATTTCGGTGTCGAAATTTCGAAATTTTGGAAAACACTTTCCGATCACATTTTCTCATTTTATTTAGATTCACTATTTCAGCAACATATTTTGAAAATGATTTTGACGTCGTTAATTAATAATTAAAAGATATTAATTTGATCCATTATTTAAATATTTAAAAATGATTTAAATATCAAAATATAAAGTTATTAATTTATGGGTCGTCAATTATGTGACTAAAGGTATAGTAACATTCACGATTATGGGTTTAGATGACCTATGGGAGTATATTAACTCCATATCTAGTGTATGCTTTTGATATGTTGCACATGTGGAGTTGTTGATACTTGGTTCCATGTATGTTCGTATGTTGGGGCCGGTTGTGTTGACCTTTTAGTATATTTTATCTAGAGATATACGATGCTCGAAAGGTGTTTTGTGTTCCTTGTCGAGGAGATTCACCCTAGTTTCTAAGCTAGAGGCATCTCCATGGAAAACCCATATGCGAATGGGTTTTAGCAATTTTGATTGTATACCTATTCAATATCGTTGTGTCATGACACATGGGATGCAAATGGAATGACTATTTTCTTATTTATATTCCACAACCTATACATTATCTATCATATCGATTGTGTACTTATTAGATGGTTGGCCCTTTTGAGGGGGAAATCATTTTGGCGATTCAATTGGACTCAAAAAGTGCTATTATATGTCACACATATTTCTTGAGTTTCTCATATCAGACTTTTGTCTAATGCGTGGTTTTTATTTTTCCTTTTTTTCTATGGGTGCTCTTACCAACAATCAAAGAAAGGTAGTTATTTGCTACTGTTCGTTGGGATCTTGGCGTGGAGTTGGATGTTTATCTACCATAGTATTCTTATTTCCGCTGCATTACTTTAAATGTATATATATCAGCATTTCATAAGGAAATGTTGTTAAACTTTCCAGGTTAATGGTGGTACTCTGTTTAGTAGTTTTGAAATGCTAATATATTCGAGCAACGCTATGTACTATCTTTTGATATTATATGTTATCATTCCACTGTGAGATTCTGTTATTTTTGTTCTCCTCTTTCTTGTTCATATTCTTTTCTTCTTATTCTTTTACCCTAACATTTTGTCTTTCCAACACTTAGGTGCTCGGCATATGAATACCGTTAATGTATTAGTGTCAACATTCAAGGGTCGCAAAGGGTGGTCGTTACAAAAATACTTGACTTTTTAATACATTTGTCAAATCTTTGGGTATTTCTTCAATGTTGTTGTATTTCTGTAGATTTATTAATTCCATCAGATGTCTTTGATTTCTTTTTTCCCATATTAAATGCACCAATTTGATTTCTTTTGATATTTTTGATAAACTTGCCTTTATTTAACTTGCATCTGTCGCCATTATAACTCAGCCTGTATATTATTGCTTATACCAAAAACAAGTCAATAAAATCATTAGTAGCATCATTATATGGTTGTTATCAGCGAAACATTAGAAATGTGATTCTAGCAATTAGAATTTTTTTTAATATTTTTTTTTATACATTATGTTATAGCTAGATATTCTACAATCTTCGAATGGACTAAAACAATCAAACTGCATGAATAAACGATGAAGAAATAACCCAAGGACTTAAGAAACGTTATAAAAGGAAGGAAAAGGAAATATCAAGAAATAATCGAAAATAGTTGAAAAATTGAAAATTCATATTATTAGTCAGAGTCCTTAGGTTAGTACTGAGTTGGCCTAAAGCATGACCTAAAGCAAACCAATGATTGGCTCGAATAAGGTTGAAAAACATAAGGGAAATTCAACCTTAAATTGGCCTGAAGTGCATCCCCAAGCAAACCAAGGACTGGCCCAGTATGATCCGAAGTTAGGTTGGTACTAATCTAAAGCTCATGGATCGGTGCTGATTTGAAATTTGTTGGATTAAATTAACTCTGAAACTTTAGTGAAGAGATGTTTCATCTGTAAATAGCTTGGAAGATGTCAACATTGAAGAAATCAAAGATTGGCCAACATTTAGAAATGCAAATCAGGTTGGTACCGGCAAAATTCATGTCGGTGCTATTATGATTTTCACCGACATTATTCTTGCAAACATGATTCGAACTGTCCAGAATAACAATATGAAGAAGTAAAAGAAGTTTAACAGTGTTTGGATTCTATAAATCAGGTCGGTACTGACCAAAATTGGTGATCACCGACCTGATTTCAAGGCTTGGAAATGGAAAAGGTCAATGAAAGGGACTTGGATGTGGAGGAAAAAGAGACTTCTGATACTTAAATTCAGATCGATACCGAGCCAATCGATTCAATGCCGACCTAATTATTTTCTCAATAATCATGCAACGACAATAAGTCTTCTCGCTGGATGTTCGGATCTTAGAGATTTGGGCATATTCAGATCTAGATGGTGAGATCTTTGCTAGATTTTGAGTATAAGTAGTAAGCTACTTACAATTAGAGAATGACTTTTGGCACATTAATATTTTTCAGTCTTCTTCTTCCCCAAACTCAATCAAGTCCAAGACCTACTAGATAATGGTCAAATTTAGCTGTAATCTTTGAATTCAAGAGAGAATCGAAAGGATAATAAGATTAAAATGGACATAGGCCTCAAATTTGCCAAACCACTATAAAAAGTGATTCAATTATCTTATTTTCTTTCCTTTTTTTTTGATTCAAAATTATCTACTTTGGGGTGTTATGTCATTTCCCGATGCAACAGATTGCTATGATTGGTTTTCTGGTTTTGATATTATGATGCTAAGTGCTTATGATCAGGGGCATGCTGTTATTAGTGCGATGTATTATTTTACTTTATATGATTTTTGGGGTGAAATTATTTAAAAGGGTGAGAAACTAGCAACCCATATTTTTTATGCTTTGCAGTTAATTATTTTAATTAAACTAAAGAAAGTAGTTGCCATGAAAGAAGAATTTTTAAAGACGAATGAAATAGCACTCAAGGGTTTTTTCCACTACATTCATAATGTCATTTATAGATGAAATACATATACAATTTTTGTAAAAAACCGGGCTTTTCGAACCTCGGAAATCGACACTAATATGTTCACTATATTACATGCTGAGAAATCGAATACCGAAAAACCAGATTGTTAAGGAAAAAGAAAGAAGAAAAAAGACAAGAAGAAACTAAATAAACAAAAAATCTCACCGCAGAACGAATAATCTATATTATATAACGAATCTTTACACAAAAACAAAACTGTAATTTATATATGTACAGACAACAATCAGAGTTTACTAACCTATTTTAGCTCGAACAGTTATAACGACCTGTTCTTACAATTGCTGACAAATACAATCATGTATGCAATAGAAATATAATCATCTATGTGAATACGTCTCTGGGTCTCCAGTTCCGCTCCTGAAGATCCAAATATCCATGGAAACATGGAAATTTGCTCGGTCTGACCCAAGCATTATAAGAAAACAACGCCTAGGTCAGTCTGGTGAAACCAGCGTGAGAACATAATCAAATGGATTCTTAATGTTTAAATGACTTTTCAAAACAAAGGTATCTCGTAAAACAACACCATAATAAACACGGATGAGTTTTTACTCTAAGATAACCAAAACATATTATAGAAAGTCTAGTGATATTATAATAATGTCTGTGGGCAAAAATATTAATAATCAAGTAGCTGTGACGCTCGTGAGTGTACATTACAACAATACTTGGTAATATAATCAAAAATCCATAAGGCACGTTCGTTAATTGTGTATGATTCCATGGAGGTGCCCTCGGTACTTAGAGGAACGGTCCTCTTGCACAAGGATCATAGATATCCTTCTGATGCAGCATACATCCCTTGTGATGTACCATAGGAAAAATGTAGGTAGACTTGCTAAGACCGAGTGCATCTCCCCATACATGCATAACAACTATAACTGACATCAAGGAGGAGCCGACTACACCCTATGGGTTTCCAACCCTACTGGCCATGCCTCCTATCTCTGGTTTTATTCATTTTCGTTGATGAGGCTACATCCGCCATTCCAGCTTATGCACCACCATCAATTAGATCATGGAATCCCAAATGGATTTCAATACACCAACGGGTCTCGGAATCACCATAGATTCCCATATCTCGATTAGCTCTTGGAATCACACTCGGATTCCCATACCCCAATGGGTCTTAGAATCATATAAGGATCCCAACATATCAAAATATCATGAATCTCCTCCATAGAACCGTATATGATTTCCGAAGTGGTTACGGGTTCGAGTCATCTCTTACGAGTACACTCTTCCATTTCCCGGGTGCTCCACAAAACAGAACGCCGATTTTCCAAAATGCCTAGTACCGGTTCTTTATGAAATAATAAAGCATACATAAGAGCGGGGATCACCTCCTAACCGTTTAAGTGGACGGATCTCCATATCGTTTGTCCTAGAATAACGAATGAGTTTATACGTACAGTTGAGCACCACCAATGGTAACCGTACCATATAATCCCCATGTTTCCCCTAGATGTTTCTAGAGTTAAAACCCTTTGGCTTTAAGTAGGGAATATTTCCCTACCACCAAAATTAAGAAGGATTACATATTTAGGTCAAGATTTGGTAGTCGGTTATTTAACTATCAGATAATCAAACATCCAAACAAAGATTATATTTCCCATGGAGAGTCACTAAGCCTCTTAAATTAATCTTTCATTAATCAAAATTACATTTTTAAAATCTTTGGAAATCACTTCTATATACTTATCTCAACACGATAAGTATATTCACAAACCACTATATTTTCGATACGTAGAAAATATAACCATATACTTATCTCAATGGATAAGTATATTCACAAACCATTTTACTTTGAAACTTAGAAACTTGAAAACTTCTGAAAATAGATATTGAAACTATAGTTCAATATCGACTATGGATCGTAGCTTACACAATGGTACGTCACTATCCCAGTGAATCCATGTAAACTGTAGACAATCCTTGCCCCTAGAATTATGCCGTGGATATCAACTACCTCTTAACAAATTTGTAATCTTATCAATATTCCCAAATCTATTTATAAAGTTCCTTTATAAATCTCCAGTCTATTTATAAACATTCTTTATAAATCTTAGACTCTATTTATAAACTTATTCTTTCCAAACCTTTAAACCTTATTTATAAGTTCTTTTATAAATATCCTCACTCATTAATAAACTCTTCCTGGTTTTAAATAAACTTATTTAATAGACTCCTTAAATCAGAAGAGTTCCTTTGATAACCCATAAAGTATTTAAAATAATTTTAAATAACTTAAAGTAATAAGTTATTATTTAAACACCCATCTATTTCAGTTTAATTAAATACCACTGAAAATAATAACTTTAAAATCTCATTAATAAGGTGTTAAATAAATTTTAACGCTATTATTGTATTAATAAGTTAACTTCATAATATTATTAATATAATGATAATTAATTAACTTAAAAACTTTATTAATACAAAGATTTATCAACTTTAACTAATATTAATATTAACATATTAATATAATTATATAACTTAAATCAAGACAAATAAATAACTTTAATTGAAAATTAAAGTAAGTTAGACCACTTTAATAAATAATGAAATTAAACATTTTAAAATAATAGTTAAATAACTTCAAAGTTATAATTAAATAGGTTTAAAAAAATATTATGAATTATATTAATAAATAATTAACTTAAAACTATTATTGAAACGATTATAACTCTATCTTTAAAATATTATTATTATAAATTTGTTATTACCTTTTAAAATCTTATTACTAAATAATAATTATATTTTAACCTTAAAATAAAAATAATTATTAAAATAACTTTCAAATCGATAATTAGCTTGTCAGATTCAAAAGAAGCTTAACGATCACCATTGTACTTAAACAAGCTACCATATTATTCAATTTAACATTTCAAGTTAATAATAGATATTTACAAAATCAACGACTATGTAAATAATTCAATATTTAACCATCATGTTTAATAGATCACGTACTCAAAGCGATATTTCAATAAACGATATATAATCAAATGTCCAAATCCATAAAATGGCAGAACAAGAATTTATTCTGCTAATTAATTGCTAAATTAATTTAATTAGCGGAATGGTGTTTTATTATGCTAAACAGACGTCCAATTATCATATTCAAACCAATTTAACTTAATAGTATTTTATTTGGCCAAATAACATCGATAATTAACGTATATATATTTAAAAGATGTCACTAAATAAATAACGTAATTTAAAACATGTTTATTTAAATATGCCATCAATTTTCACATATCCAAAGCAATAAACAAATTGCACCATAATGTTGTACTTGTCAATATGAGTACAATGTAAAAATCCATGGGTCGATTGGGTTTCATATGAATGTGATATTCTATTTGAAAGTAAGCATATTTATTTAAACAAATAAAATAAAGAAATATAATGTTCTCACCTAAACAATGAAATTGCCCAAAGTCCACTTGACCCGAACCCATACACAATAGTGCCTTCTTCCCCAAACCCCCTCTTCTCCATTCCTGATCCCTTCACGCATGCACGCCGTGCACGGTGCATGCCTAACCGCTCCACCATACATTGACCCGAACTTACCAGCAAGTCCATCTGCTCCTCCTCTCTCCACTGCCCACCACCTCGCCACCTCTGGCTGTATGGATCGGAAACAACCCGTAACCCACAAAAAACGTGTATAGGTCATAGGACATGCGACACGTTTTGTCCCTGAACCCATTAAAATTTTCACCTTCGACTCGCTTCTCCACCTTGATCACCAATCCAAGCTCCGATTCATGAATCGTTGCCCGAACCAAAAACTAACCTGAACCCCAGTTTAGAACTATTTTCGATTGTCGTCACTAAACATCGCCGAATTGCTATAAAAAATTCTCTGCCTCCATACGATCTCAACATAGCTGACGACGTCGTTCCATTCGAAGCGGATGGGGAGATTTTAATTTTTGAAATATTATGCTTATTTTCCCCCTTTGCTGTTTTCGAGCGATATCTCACTCAACTCTCAATGAAGTGCCGATCCATCAATTTCTAAAAATATTAGATGTTGATATGAACAACTTTTATTTAGATCATTTTAGCTAATTGTGAATGGTTTGGAGGGGATTGATTTTTGAAGATTGAAGAGAGTATGTTATTTTTTCTTCTTGTTCTCTCTGTACCTGTTTATATAGAGGGAGGAATGATGGAAGATAACCTAGAGGGATGTGGGTTTGGGTACGGGTCTGGATTTGGAAGAGATGGAACATAGCGGAGGAGGTGGTTGATGGAGATAAGTCATGGCAGTGTATGTTTAAATCGAAGAAAATATATTATTTAAAATTAAAAAAATATATAGCTATATAATTTCGAATACCAATCAAAACATGCCACTAGGTGTTCTATATGTTATACTCTTATTCCAAATGCAATGGAACTGGTCTCGAGCCCTAATTCGATTGTATGGAAAAGATAGCTTTTTGAACCCATTTATAATATTAAATTTTTAATGTAAATTTCAACACATTTCGATTTCGTATAACCAAACGGTATGTCTGATCGCTAACGGCGTACTATAATTCATTATTATGGACCCAAAGACACTAGTTTCGTCAAAATCCGAGATATTGTCTTGGAAGGCTATTTTCACTCGTTAATTAAAACGAGTTATTTTCAAAATCAGTTAAATTACTTTTCAATCTAGTTTGAAAGTTTTGTTACCTTCATTCTTATCAAGTAGAATTTAATAAGCTTTTATGTAACGACCCACTATTTTGGACCATTCAAATCGACAATAATCCACACATGTCAAACTTGAATAATTCAAAATAACAGATTGTAATAAAATTTGGAGCAAATAAAATCATTCACAGAATCATAGACACAGTAATATCAGAATACTCGCAGCGGAAATAAAATGCCATAGTAGCTCATGAAGCTACTATATACATACTCTCAAAACATATACAAAATCTCATAGTAAAATAGATACAATAGAAGTCAGGATACATAAACAACGATACAAAGACAGATACTGAATAGGACCTAACTGGAAGAAGTAGACGAATAGGTAGACAAATAAGCTCCATCAAAACTCTAGCTGCAGAAGGTGAATCCAAAGTTTTGCTTCTCAGGCTGACCCGAGCGTAAAGTAAAACACAAACACTCGAGTTAAGACATACATACTTATCCAATGTAAACCAACTCAAGTGAACTGTAATAGCAATGCACAATAACTTAAAGGATGCTTGGGATCGCCCATCCTTTAAGGATCAGTCAAACCATCAATTATGTAGTAATAAACACAATCCTAAAAATATCCATATTAATGCAAATAATAATGTCATTGTGACTAGGGTAGCGTAGAGCTGCAGTAATCGCTCATCTCTAGCCACACTCTTAAAATCAAAGGTGTGCATCAATTAATCACAAGGAAATCACATTACACACAAAGTAGTGTACCCACGGTTATAAATTTCAAAATGATTTATAATTCCGAGTTAAAATCATTCATTTAAACCATTAAAAAGTGAAGTCACTATTCCTTCAATTTAAACCATTTTTAACTTACAAAATTTCATATTTTCCACTATAAAATGGTTATTTAAATACCCTTGAACTTATGATTTTGATGAAGTAAATTTCATAAATAATTGTCAATAATTTCACTTATTAAATTCAAGCGTACAAATTTCCCATTCTTTACCTTTTAATAATTATTTATCACTTAAATTTCAAATTACCATTTCACACATTAAACTAAATTTCCCTTTTATTTAATCTACTTAAAATTCCATTTTAAAACCAAATCTCACAATTCCAAGTCAAGTTAAATTCCAAATTTCCATTTAACTGTCCATTTATTTAACATTTTAAACTAATTACATAAATTCAAAATACACTATAAGTTGCTTAACTTTATTTTACAAATAACTTGATATATTCTTTTACTTTATATTTATCTAATTCATACATTAATTATATTAATTACCAAGTTAAGCTTATAATTCCATTTTTTACATAAATTCCCATTATTAAATTAAATCAACTTTCACAATACAACTTAAATCATCTATTAACTTATAGCATTTACCTTTTAGAAAATCACCGCTTAACCATTTAAATCCAATATAAGTCAAATTTCATTTTTTTTTCCTTTCATTACAATACATGAAATTTATAAGAAATCATATTTTGAAATCATCCACGGGTCCGGAAAATATTTCACACCTAATTCAAATGATACGGAAATTATCATCTAAATCCGTAATCAGTAAAATTTCCGGGTTTTGATTGTTTCAAGCCCGAAATCCCAAGACAAATACAATTAAATAAAAACCACTCTAGCCTATCATTTCAGCCCATGATGATTTTTCCTATTCTAAAGTCCGTCGGGTACGTATCATTTCAACCCATAGTGATTCTATTCTACAGGGAACTTGCAGTGTGAGAACAGAAATAAATAAACAATATAACAGAATAGAAAATAGCAGATGATGTGGCAAGTTAATAACAGGGTTTAACATCATTTAAATGATATCACAAGAAGGTATAACGTAATATAAAAGTTTCTACACATTCACTTGGTGTCACTTCACAAATATATAGGCATATATGTCATGTGTGAATTACTCACCTCTTTAAAGTTGGTGTTCGCAAACAACACACACAAATGAGAATCCGAAAAGCATGATAGCACGATTAGATTCAAGTGGGAAGAGAGACAAGATGTATATATTGTATATAACAATAAAACAAGACCATACATAAATATAAATACAATACCAAAATTATTGAAACAAATTGGAATAGAGATAGACAAAGACATCACCAAGTTTCAAACAAATTTTGCTTGCTCTTGATTCAACATGTGCTCGACCTTAAGGCTAAATTGGTTCAGCCATGACATGTTTCAGGTGGTAAATGATCAGGTTTGGACTGAAAATAACAAGGCTTGGTCAAGGATAGGAAGGGTTTGGAAGTTACAAAGTGTGGAAGGTCAAAAGGCAAGGCTAGAAAGGGTTTTGGTTAACCTTGGGCTCGGTCAAAGGCATATTCGGGCTCAGCCAGAGGCTACTACAGGTCAGGTCAGAGGTTAGTACTGGTATTCAGAGGTGGTACTTGATGGTGGTCGTGGCTAAGGAGGTGTCCGTGGCAAGCAATGAAGGTGGTGTTGCATATAGGGCTCGGTTAGCATGGCTTTGTGGAGTTTTTCATAGTTTTTGTGAAGTTTTGTTCAAAGGGAGGCCATGAAACTTTCAGGTCAGAGGAGTATGGTGGTTAGGCCGTGGATTAGGTGGGGAAGAAGTGGTGGTGGTTGGTGGAGGTGATGGTGAAGGGGTTAGGCTGAGAACCATATGTGAAGATCAAGCAAAATCAAGTGAAAAACAAGGCAAAACAAAGAAGAAAAGTGGAGAAAAGAGAAGGAAGCCATTACCTTTCTCTTCAGATCTGAAAATGGCGTGTATGATGAATGAGAAAGAGATGTTTTCTTTCATGTAATATACAAAATACATGGCTAGGGATCAAGGAAATAAACGGCAACATATGGAGGAGTAATGGTATGAAATTAATGGATGGAAAGATAAAGAGGCAATAAATCAAACGTACGCATGCCTTTAATTAAAAATAGGTAACGTATTTGATTTGTTTCCCATCTATTTAATGAAATATATGCTAAAGAAATAATTCAATAGATACATACTTTTTATATAAACACTATATAAATAAATAAGAAAACGGTTATAGAAACGTATAAATTAATTGCTATTTACATCTTTGTATGTTACTTAATTTACAAAGTATATATCCAAATTAAATGAAACAAAAATGGACAAATGTTGTAAATATATACATAACATGTAATTTTACATATATATACACAATTATAACATGATATATCAACCAAAAATATTACTTATATTAATTAAAATAAATTTAAAGGTATGCCGTTTAAAACAATAACGTATATATATACATATGAGATTTCTTTCCGAGAAATAAATAGGGATCTAAATACTTATCCATTTAATTACTAAATGAATGTATAAATAAGAAAAATAAGGTAGAGGTAGATATTATAAAGAATAAATAAATGGTTTTAGGAAAAGTTGGAAATAAATAATGAAAATACTTTATTTAATGGAAACTAGTTGAAAACAATATACAATCAACATTTGAACATTATAATTATACTTCAAAAATGTTTTAAAAATAAAATATATGCAAAACATATCATGTTACACAAATTAGAACATGATTTTACAAACAAGAATATTATTTATATAAATTAAAATAAACAAATTTGTTAAATAAAACAATTTACACATAATATTTTAAAAAGCATAACTTTCACAATATTAATCCGATTTCAACGAAACAAAAAGAATTATTCTTGAAATTAAATCTATTTTCATAATAAAAGATAAAATTCCAAAATTAAAAAATTTAAAAGTCAAAGTTTGACCATTTTGACCAGAAATCCACTTTTTTGGAAATATTCCATTTATTCAGGTTTAGAATTATAATTCATACAAAAATCAAAATTTAAATTTAAAATAACAAAATTTATTCATTTTAAATAAATAAAATAAATTTTTGAATCAAGAAATTAAAATAATTAAAATATACAATTAAAATAATTACAAAAAAACAGGGTTGTTACACTCTCCCCCACTCAAATCTTTTCGTCCTCGAAAAGGAACGAGGTACGGGAAAACACAGAAAAAATAGAATGAAATAGGACTAAGAAAAGATGACAATAAGATTAAAATTAAACCTGATAGCTATTGTTATAGGTAAGTTTAACAAGGTGGAGAATAGGAATAGCTAGAAGGGAAAATTGGAGGATAGGAATATCTAGGAAGGAAAATAGGTTGAAAGACATGGATGAACCATTAATTTAAAACTATATAATTTCAATTTGATTTTTTAATATTTTTAACAATTTAAACAATTTATGATATGATGAATAGTCATTTTCAAATTTATTAGTTTGAAGTAACAATATTTAAAACATTTTCAATTATTTAGAAAGGTAAAATAAATGATCAAAATATCCTTTATGTAATACTTTATCAAAATACTTTTATAACTCGATGTCCTAACAAGTTTATCCTCGTTCCCGTAGACACTGGCAGTGCATTGATCGGGCGCAAAGCTAGAATTCTCCAGGTACTTAGTAGACTTATTTAACACCCAGTGAAAATACTTGAAAAACTTTTAAAAACAGATAAGGAAAGTACAATCCAAACAAAACAACCAAACAAAAACCTTCGTCTAACCATGGTTCGCAGATACACGATGATTACGCCTGGATCCCCCAGAAAACAATCCATATCCGTAAGCTTTCTCGGCCCTGCGAGTTACGCCATGATGACTAGTAGACTGCAGGATGCACAATGATTACGCCTGGATCCCCAAGGAAACAATCCGTACCCCTAGGCCATCTCAGCCTGGCGGATTTTGCTACTAATGCGACCTACATAGTTCACAGGATACACAATGATCCCTCAGGAAACAATCCGTACCCTTAGGCCAGCTCAGCCAGGTGAATTGCGCTATGCAGTCGCGCTCAAAAGAAAAACCATAGAGATCGCCATGGTGGGACACTTGAGTATCACATCCGAAAACCAAAATCAGAGAGAATAATAATAGAATGAATTCACAATGTGGCCACAGAGCGGATATCAAGCAGAAGGCACTTCCCACATCTTTACTTCGAAAACATATACCATATAGTACTTTTCAAATCACTTTCAAATATCATACTTATATAAAGTCCATTATATAGGATTTCATTTTCAAATCGAATACTTTCCAAAATCAATAGAATATCAAATCACACTTATATAGACTTCGATTATATAAGATTTCTCTTTCCAAATTGAGTACCTTTCAAATCAATAGTTTTCAAATCAACTTCATACTTTTACAAATCCATTTTATATAAGTTCGACCACTCCCAAATCAAGTACTTAATAATATAAGGTTCTCAATTTCAAATCGTTCCAATATCAATTCAGTTTCAAAATCATATACGATTTCACCAAGTTATTTCTTCCAAATTAAATATCTCAATTTCAAAGTTCCTAAAATAATGGGTTTAGAAAATAATCTCAGTTTCCAAATTAACATAATTCAAATCAAACAAATTCATTTCCAAAATCATCATATAAATACCGGGTTTAACATTCCAATCTATTTTCAAAACCAAATATTTTCTCCAAATCAATTATACCCAAAATGGTTTCCAAATTTATAACTATCCCTTTAAAACCTTTAAACTATTTATTTCTATATGAAAAATCCAATTTTCCTTTTGCACATTATTTATTTAACAAAAGTTTCAAATTTATTTAAGTCATACTCTTCATACTTTAAACATACAAAACTAAACTTATATTCTTTATCAAATATTTTATACTCTTCGAAATTTCTTAGCTTTAAAAAGTTAACCTTGATTTGGAAGTGTTCGAACCTTTAAAATAGATGGTGAAATCAAATTTCAAATCCAAGAGTTAAGAAGCAAATCAGTAAATCAATTTTATAAATAGAATTATTTTAAATCAAATCTGAAACACGAGGACTGAACACCGGGCTTACTTCAAATCATTTCAAATATATACACATATATCTTTCGAAAATAAATCATACTCCAAATTTGAAATCAAAATTGGTTTCACGAAATCACTCGCATAGCAAAACTACTAGAGTGGCCTCTCTTCACTCTAAAACTTGAATATCAATGTCGATGATGCGTGCACTCATCACCGAAATTATTTTCCAACGACAAAAGTGAGTTCTGGACTTCTATTTTCTTGAAATCTTCATTGAAATTTCTTCTAAATCATTGGAATTCATTTGAACTCTTTTGAAACATTTCTTATCCCGAAAATACTTTTAAATCGTATTATTGTTATTATTATATATTTTTGAAATCTCAAAGCCAAATTTCAAAATACCAGAGTTGAATTCCTCGAAATTCAAATTCAAAACCCTTCATTTACAAATCCTTTTATATAATCGAATTCCTTATAAATTTTCAAAATTTTAAATCCTTTCAAAATTTCAAACTCTCGTTTTTAAAAGGTATATAATCCTTATTGAAAACATTTCGCTTTTATATAAAATTGCAGTCATCCTTATCAAAATAATAATTTCAATGTACACACAATTTCAAAATATAATCAACAAATTTTTTTCAAGGGATGATTCAAGGATGGATTTCAAAATAAATAGAGATTCAAATTTAGAGGAATCCTACTCAAATAGAATTCTGATTCAAAGTTAAGCTCGAATGAAGATGAGAAAATTAAATTACCAAATAAAAGATAGATAAGCCTATATATATTGCGGGCGACCTTAACCGGGTCAAACGTGACTTCAGGAATATAATCAATGCGGAAATCTAAGGCAAATCGATATTCGATCGCTAGAGATAGAATCCAGATATAGCAGAAGATAGATAGCATCGTAAACTGGGGATACAGAAATCTCCAGTGAATCAATGCCAATTGTAAAGGAGTTTCACCCCTTTACAAATCATTCAAAGATTTGCGGAATCACCAATCTTTATAGAGGTCATTCAAAAATGGAGTCATGGAATGCTCCGAAATCAAAGGATAAAGTAGGGAAGATAAGACTAGATTTCAGAACAAGTGGGAGCGTTCCAAAGTTCAAGGAATTCTAATCGATAAGAATCCTAACCAAGGGATTACTAACAAGGTGGATACAAAAGGGATGAAGTTTAGAAAATCTTGATTTCAAAATAAGAAATTTTATACCAATATAATCTTTAAAATCCTTTAAAATCATTTTATACTTTGAAAATACGTTCTCTCACAAAGAAATGATTCTGAGATTGATTTCACTCATTATAGGGTATTTCTACCCTATCTTTAATGATTTTTTGCTCCGTAGGCTAAGGTTTGCCGAAACCAAAGCTCTGATACCAAATGTAACGACCCACTATTTTGGACCATTCAAATCGACAATAATCCACACATGTCAGACTTGAATAAATCAAAATAACTAATTGTAATAAAATTTGGAGCAAATAAAATCATTCATAGAATCACAGACATAGAAATATCAGAATACTCACAGCGGAAATAAAATACCACAGTAGTTCATGAAGCTGCAATATACATACTCTCAAAACATAAACAAAATCTCATAGTAAAATAGATACAATAGAAGTCAGGATACATAAACAATAATACATAGACAGATACCGAATAGGAACTAACTGGAAGTAGTAGACGAATAGATAGACAGATAAGCTCCAGCAAAACTCTAGCTCCGGAAGGTGAATCCAAAGCTGTGCTTCTCAGGCTGACCCGAGCGTAAAGTAAAACACAAACACTCGAGTCAGGACATACATACTTATACAATGTAAACCAACTCAAGTGAACTGTAATAGCAATGCACAATAACTAAAATGATGCTTGGGATCGCCCATCCTTTAAGGATCATTCAAACCATCAATTAAGTAGTAATAAACACAATCCTAGAAATATCCATATTAATGCAAATAAAAGTGTTACTGTGACTAGGGTAGCGTAGAGCTACAGTAATCGCTCACCTCTAGCCACACTCTTAAAATCAAAGGTGTGCATCAACTAATCACAAGGAAATCACATGACACACAAAGCAGCGTACCCGTGGTTATAAATTTCAAAATTTATAATTCCGAATTAAAATCATTCATTTAAATCATTAAAAAGTGAAGTCATAATTCCTTCAAATCAAATATTCAATTCACGAAATTTAGCCTTTTCTGAGTTCATTTATTCAGTTAAACACTTCAAATAAACTTCAATTTAAACCATTTTTAACTTATAAAATTTTATATTTTCCACTATAAAATGGTTATTTAAATACCCTTGAACTTATGGTTTTTATAAAGTAAATTTCATAAATAATTATCAATAATTTCACATATTAAATTCAAGTGTACAAATTTCCCATTCTTTACCTTTTAATAATTATTTATCACTTAAATTTCAAATTACCATTTTTTATACATTAACTAAATTTCCCTTCTATTTAATTTACTTAAACTTCCATTTTAAAACCAAATCTCACAATTCCAAGTCAAGTTAAATTCCAAATTTCCATTTAACTATCCATTTATTTAACATTTAAACTAATTACATAAATTCAAAATACACTGTAAGTTGCTTAACTTTATTTTTACAAATAACTTGATATTTTCTTTTACTTTATATTTATCCAACTCATATGTAAATTATATTAATTACCAAGTTAAGCTTATAATTCCATTTTTTTTTTACTTAAATTCCCATTATTAAGTTAAATCAACTTTCACACTACAACTTAAACCATCTATTAACTTACAACATTTAACCTTTTAGAAAATCACTGCTTAACCATTTAAATCCAATATAAGTCAAATTTCATATTTTTTGCTTTCATTGACAATACATGAAATTAATAAGAAATCATTTTTTGAAATCAACCACGGGTCCGGAAAATATTTCACACCTAATTCAAGTGATACGGAAATTATCACTTAAATCCGTAATCAGTAAAATTTTCGGGTTTTGATTCTTTCAAACCCGAAATCCCAAGAAAAATACAAATAAATAAAAATCATTCAGGCCTATAATTTCAGCCCATAATGATTTTCCCTATTCTAAAGTCCGTTCGGGTATGTATCATTTCAACCCATAGTGATTCTATTTTACAGGGAACTTGTAGTGTGAGAACAGAAATAATAAACAATTTAACAGAATAGAATATAACAGATGATGTGACAAGTTAATAATAGGGTTTAACATCATATAAATGATATCACAGGCAAGTATAACATAATATAAAAGTTTCTACACATTCACTTGGTGTCACTTCACAATTATATAGGTATATATGTCATGTGTGAATTACTCACCTCTTTAAAGCTAGAGTTCGCAAACAACACACACAAAAGAGAATCCGAAAAGCACGATAGCACGATTTGATTCAAGTGGGAAGAGAGCCAAGATGTGTATCTTGTATATAACAATAAAACAAGACCATACATAAATATAAATACAATACCAAAATTATTGAAACAAATTGAAATAGAGATAAACAAAGACATTACCAAGTTTCAAACAAATTTTGCTTCTCTTGACTCAACATGTGCTCGGCCTTAAGGCTAAATTGGTTCAGCCATGACATGTTTTAGGTGGTAAAGGATTAGCGTTGGACTGAAAATAACAAGGCCTGGTCAAGGATAGGACGGGTTTGGAAGTTACAAAGTGTGGAAGGTCAAAAGGCAAGGCTAGAAAGGGTTTTGGTACGACTTGGGCTCGGTCAAAGGCATATTTGGGCTCAGCTAGAGGCTACTAGAGGTCAGGTCAGAGTTTAGTAATGGTGTTCAGAGGTGGTGCTTGATGGTGGTTGTGGCTAAGGAGGTGGTAGTGGCAAGCAATGAAGGTGGTGTTGCATATAGGACTTGGTTAGCATGGTTTTGTGAAATTTCTCATAGTTTTTGTGAAGTTTTGTTATAGGGGAGGCC
This sequence comes from Allium cepa, assembly GCA_030765085.1. Taxonomy (NCBI): domain Eukaryota; kingdom Viridiplantae; phylum Streptophyta; class Magnoliopsida; order Asparagales; family Amaryllidaceae; genus Allium; species Allium cepa. Next base: position 392,691,779 of record CM060938.1, on the reverse strand, counting down.
ATGGCACTTTCAGGTCAGAGGAGTATGGTGGTTAGGCCATGGATTAGCTGGGGAAGATGTAGTGGTGGTCAGTGGAGGTGATGGTGAAGGGGTTAGGCCGAGAACCATATGTGAAGATCAAGCAAAATCAAGTGAAAAACAAGGCAAAACAAAGAAGAAAAGTGGAGAAAAGAAAAGGAAGCCATTACCTTTCTCTTCAGATCTGAAAATGGCATGTACGATGAATGAGAAAGAGATGTTTTCTTTCATGTAATATAAAAAATACATGGCTAGGGATCAAGGAAATAAACGGCAACATATGGAGGAGTAATGGTATGAAATTAATGGATGGAAAGATAAAGAGGCAATAAATCAAACGTACGCATGCCTTTAATTAAAAATAGGTAACATATTTGATTTGTTTCCCATCTATTTAATGAAATATATGCTAAAGAAATAATTCAATAGAAACATACTGTTTATATAAACACTATATAAATAAATAAGAAAACGGTTATAGAAACGTATAAATTAATTGCTATTTACATCTTTGTATGTTACTTAATTTACAAAGTGTATATCCAAATTAAATGAAACAAAAACGGACAAATGTTGTAAATATATACATAACATGTAATGTTACATATATATACACAATTATAACATGATATATCAACCAAAAATATTACTTATATTAATTAAAATAAACATTTAAAGGTATGCCTTTTAAAACAATAACGTGTATATATATATATATATATATACATTTGAGATTTCTTTCCAAGAAATAAATAGGGATCTAAAATACTTATCCATTTAATTACTAAATGAATGTATAAATATGAAAAATAAGGTAGAGATAGATATTATGAAGAATAAATAAATGGTTTTAGGAAAAGTAGGAAATAAATAAAGAAAATACTTTATTTACTGGAAACTAGAATTAAAGATTGAAAACAATATACAATCAACATTTGAACATTATAACTATACTTTAAAAATATTTTAAAAATAAAATATATGTAAAACATATCATGTTACACAAATTAGAACATGATTTTACAAACAAGAATATTATTTATATAAATTTAAATAAATAAATTTGTTAAATAAAACAATTTACACACAATATTGTAAAAGGCTTAACTTTCACAATATTAATCCGATTTCAACGAAACGAAAAGAAGCATTCTTTAAATTAAATATATTTTCATAATAAAGATAAAATTCAAAAATTCAAATATTTAAATTTTAAATTTAAAAGTCAAAGTTTGACCATTTTGACCAGAAATCCACTCTTTTGGAACCTTTATTCAGGTTTGGAATTATAATTCACACAAAAATCAAAATTTATATTTAAAATAACTTCGTTTTAAATAAATAAAATAAAATTTTTGAATCAGGAAATTAAATAATTAAAATATACAATTAAAGTAATTACAAAGAAAACAGGGTTGTTACATTTTAAATCATTTTTATCCAAATAAAAATCCAAGAATAAATTATTCTAAAAATTTCAGCTATTAAATTCAACAATTAAATTATCAAATAATCACTATTTTTGAAATTCAAATTATTTAATCTATGAAATTAAATTTTCAATATTTAAAACTAATTAAATATTTCATAGTCAATAACTAAAATTTTGGGTCATTACAGTTTTTTAAAATTGTATAAAACTACTAAAATGAGAAGAAGAAAAAAGAAGATAAGGGAATGGTCATTTGTTTAGAATTCCCTTTATAATTCTACAAAGAGATTCCTCCCTTCATAATTTTCGTTCACTTCTTCTTCGCCTTTCTCTTCAAAAGAAATCTAAGTTTTCTAATCATGTAACATGAATTTCCTTCATAATTTTCATTCAATTCTTCTTCTCTATTCTCTTCAAAAGAAAACTACGTTTTCAAATCTATACCTATAAGTTCACATTTTAGAGAAGTTAGGAGCTGAATTTTAGAAATTAAAGGAGAAATTCATATTGGGTTTCATTGGAGCTTAGATTCCTTGATATTAGGTAAGTGAGATCTATACTCCATGACATACGATTGCTATATAGCTACAAATCATGATAAATACTTAAATTTTGGTTGGGGATTGATTTCTAAACTTGAACAGGCTTTAGAGACGATATTCTTATTAATATATGTTTTGAAACGTATAGCTATAGAAATAGACGTGTTTATCAACCTGAGATGAAGAAAGATATTATTTTGTTTGATTGTATGAATGACTATTAGTTTGGAAATCGAAGGAATGGTTAAGAGATGATTTGTGACCGTGATAGTTGTCATTATGAATGAAATTTAGAGATAAAATGATGAATCGAGTGGTTAAACACAAAAAATTGGGATAATCGGTTCATTGCCTCAAAGTCTTTCGTCTTGTGTAAAGTTGCTCTCATTTGAATATCGAATTACTTATAACAAAGGTGGAATTCATGTCAAGTGATGTTAAGGTAAGTGTCATGGTGGCACAGAGGCATATGTCGAAGATGAGGCAGAGAAAGGCGAATGCTTATAACAAAAATTTTAAAAAAAAGTATTGAGAATGCGCGTGCGAAGTGTTATGTCCATACACCTTACGTGTCTGATTAGAATGTAATCAAATCAAAAATCATAGGAATTCTTAATGTGAGTATTTGCATGGAAGACAATTATGATCGCAATGGAAAAGACAACGAGTGTTTAAGGCTAGGATCAAAAGATTTGGATGTCTTAAGCTAAAGTTTGTATGTACCAGATTTTCAGATTTCTAGAATTCATGATATTTATCTCATAACTTTCTAATATAAACAGGGATATTCAAACGTATGAAACATTGATCGTTTGGCTATACATTGCTAAATTCGTTTGGAACTACAAAATATGACAATTATCGCATACATACTCGGATTGGAGCATGGTTTGGACTAATATGCATCATTCTTCATGATATAGTCCATGAAATTTTAATGGATTTTGGAGCATACCAATTTTGGGTACCCACTTTAACATGTTTTCAAAAACTAGATACTCGAGGTAGAGTCCAGGAGGTTGCATTGATGATGTTGGGTAACAAGGAGGTTATGGGTAATGCTTCTAATGCATTTTAGTTTACATGCTTATATCGATAGAGTCTTCTATTGGTTTTTGAGATGTAAGGAGTTAGGTATAGTGATATACGATTCCTTATGATATTTCATATGGTGTAAGTCCATATCCCTTAGCTATGGATTTGGAATTCAATATTTATAGACCATTTGTAGCATAAGGTGTTGTAGTGTCAATTATACATGTTTGGGCGGCATCGATATATAGATAGAAGAAAATCTATCTTGGTAACTGTGATGACCCAGAATTTAAGGCAATATCAATTTAATAATTTGTATTAATAATTAAATTGATTTGATAATTGTCTTTTATAATTGTAATTTAAATTGACAAATTTATTCTTTTAAAAGCAAATAAATATTTAATTGGTAAATTTTATCTTTTAAAGGCTAATAAAATGTTTTCTATTTATAATGTACATATATTTGTGTATATTGTAAATAGAAAAGCATTGGTTTAAAATTTAACAAATAAAATCATGTTTTCAAATTCTACTATATTTTTTGGTAATTTGGAAATTATGATTAAATTTAATATAAAACTTTTCAAAACTATTTAATAGTTAACCATACAAATTTAAAATACTTTAGGTAAATGTTTAAATTATTTAAAAAATATTTTAGCTTAAGTTTAAATTTAAATAAAATTAACAAAAAGTTTTTTTTATTTTTTTAATATATTGCTTCATAAATATGATTTGGAAATATATAAAAGTTTAAAATGCAATTTTATAAACATATAAAAACATATGATATAATAATTCATTTAGTAATATGAGTAATCTATATATAATGTGATAATTTCCTTTTTAAATTATTTAAAATTGGCAAAAATTTTATTTTCAAACAGTAATAATAATGTGTTGTATTTATATATAGATATAAATATATTTTTAAGAAAATAGAATTGTTATTTTCAAATTTAATGTGTTGTTATATATGTATATATATAAATTGACTTTAAATTGGATTTTAAAATTTAATTTGAATTTGCATTTGGATTTAAATTTGAAATTCAAAGGATAGATATTTTAAAATATTTGGATTTAAAATGTATCTATAAGCTTTTATTTATACATATTTGGTTTTATAAAAATTTCTTTAAAGAAATTTATACATATATACATTTAGATAAGAATTTATGAAGTAAATATAAAAAGCTTTTCATTAACATTTAAAATAAATAAAAATTACATTATTACAAGTCTTAATACATTAAGTTACATTAGTAACATGTGTGGGCTAATTTGCAATATAAATGACAAATGTTAAGTGTTTTAACAAGTGTCACTTATAATTTTGATTTTTATTTTATTTTTAATAGATCACATTTAGCCTTTATAAATAAATATGCTTCTTACCTTCAATTTCTTTTCTATCTTCTTCAATTCAAAACCAAGATAAACTCAAACCATTTCTCAAAAAAACAAACTATGTAATCAATCCTTCCTCAAACCTGAAACAAAATCAAATTCTATAACCTGTTAATCATTTTCAATAAAAATCAAAAAAAGCCTATAGCAGATCAACAAAGCCTGTAAATTTTTCTTCAACATGAGATAAATGAAGCAAGCTCAGAATCAAAGCAGTCTCATCTCTTCAACAAGTTCCTGTAACAAGAATTCTTCAGCAATTCAAGTTCATAAATCAAAAACATCTTTCCTGCATTCAAGTTTTTAAAAGTTTTCCAAAGATATTTCAAAATAAAAGGGCTCTGTTCATCATCTTCTACAGGTGAGTAACATTCCTTTTGAAAAGCTTAAGTATGAATCTAGTTGCATGTTAATTTCTGGGCTAAGTATGTATTGTGTGTGTGTGTGTATAAGTGCATTTTTCTGTGTTGATATATGAAAGCATAGGTGTGCATGTTGTTGTATCTGTATTCTCTGTTCTTTGTTTTCATGCTCAAGTTTTTGATCAAAATTCATGTTCTCTTGATCCGATGACTGTTAGGACTTAGGCTATAATAAAAAGTTGTTCGTTTCATCATAGAGTAAGTTCTAAAGTTATATTTAAGTTAAAATAAATTGGAAATATCTCTGGAAAACCGTGAGAACAAAGCAAGCTTAAGATAGGTGAAAATTCAAACATCCTAATTCATTGATTCAGGGATATAATCCGAATCCTTAACCAAAAAATTGATCTTTAGAAATGAACTCACAAATTTTAGTATTGAATTGTGTGAGCAGTTCGAGTTTGCTCAGAATTTGTGTTTTTGGTGATTTCTAATGATCTAAGTGATCGGGGTGGACGCGGTCATCACTAGAGGAAGTGGAATGATCGGAGAGGTCGACAAAAATGGCAGAAGGGTATGCAGGTCACTGTGGTAGCGGCGGTGGTCGGTATTGTTTCTTAACCCTAGTTTTGGCAAGGTCGGGTATTTTTTTTGCCATGGAGCCTCTGGTGGATCGAGTTCCACCAAACTTTGGGGATCGGTAGTGTGGAGGTTGGCGAAGGCATGGCTGGAAGCTTAGGCGTTTCGGTGGTCGGAGGAGGGAGTTTGAGGGTTTCGGGGTTTTACTTTTTTTCTAGGTTTGTGCTTGAATGCTCGAATTCGATTTTGAGGGGGAATCGATGTTCCGATGATCGGGATTTGGTGCAAGGGTGATCGTTTACATGTGAGGGGCATCGTGGATGGTCGGAAGTGGTTGCTTCGCTGGTGCATGTGCACGGCAGTGATGATATGTCAGAGTTTGGGGTTTGTGGGTTTGTCTCGAAGGAGGGCTCGTGTATTTAGGAGGGTAGCTCGAATGAAGTCTCGGGTCGATCAAGAGTGATTTGTTTTCAGTTTTAAAACTTCAAAATTTAAGCAAAATTTTTGAAAAAAAATAAAAGGAAAGGATTTTTCTGGTCAATACTCGAGCAGCCTGCGGGTTGAACCCGAAGCAGCACTTTAAAACAGATTTTAAAAGTTTTTTTTAAAAGCAAAGGGTTTCGAAATTATTAAATGAATTTGATTTAAAACTATTCCTATATAAATTTCTTTTATATAAGATAGGTGTACTTTAACATTTGATTAAAAGATTTGTAAATTGATTTAAATTTTGGTAAAGTTAAATTTGTTAATCATTTTAAATCTTAAATTTGAAATGAAATTTAAAGTAAATTTAAAAGTAAAATGTTTCAAAAAGCATTGGTAAATGATAATTAATTCTTTGATAAGGATAGTATTTTATCTTAAAGTTAATTAAGATTTAATGATTTGAAATTAATTAAATTAATAAGGTAATTAAAGAGTAATTAATTCATTTAATTAATGATTAAGGATTAATAGTAAAGGGTTGTATGTTAATTAATTTAAAGGATTAATTAATTTGTAATTAAGGATAATTAATTAGATAAGTAAGATTATTAATTAATGATTAGAAATTTATTTATCAAGTAATTAAAGATTAATTAAGTTGCAATTGAGAATTAATTAATTAAGTAATTAGAGGTTTATTTATTCATAGTTAGCGATCAATTAATTAGTAATTAAGAATAAATTTATAATGGTTAATTAAAGCATAATTACTTAGAGAAGTAATTAAAGAATTGTTAATAGTTAATGTAAAGATCATTAACTAGGGATCATGAAATGATGAATTAATGTGACTAATTTAAGATAATTAATTAGATTAGTTGATTAAGGATGATCATTTGTGGAATTGGTTAAGTATAATTACTTAATGTGATTTATAAGTGTAATTACTTAATGAAGTAATTAATAGGTAGTTACTACACGTAATTAATTGAAGGATAATTAATTAATGGAAGTAATTTTGGGTTTAATTACTTGGTGTAATTAATGAAGAAGGATAATTACTCAGTGGAAGTAATTAAGGATTAATTACTTAGTGTAATTAATTAAATAATTAATTAATAAAATTTATTTAGAAGTTAATTAAGTAATGTAATTAATTAAGGGTAAATAATTACTGAATGTGATTAGTCAAGGTTGATTAATGAATGTAATTAATTAAAGATTAATTATTAAATGTGATTTATTAGAACAATAATTGATTAAAGAAGTAATTAGGGATCATTAATTAAAGTAGTTAATAAAGTAATTAAGGGTTGATTAGTTAAAGGGTAATTAATCAATGAAGTGATTAAAGAATAATCAACTAATGTATAATTAAGGATTAATTTAATTAATTATAATTAATTAATTAATGGGAGTAATTAAAGGTTAATTGCTGTAATTGTTTGAGGATAATTAATTTGTGTAATTAATTAAAGGCTAATTACTTAATGTAATTAGAGATTAATTAATCAAGGATGATTAATTAAAGAAGAATAATTAGAGAATGATTAATTAATTGGTTTGTAATTAATTAATAGTTAGTTAAGCAGGATTTATAGCAATGGAAGTAATTAATCTAATTTATTTTAAATTAATTAGTGATAGTGTGATTAATAAATCTTTGCTTATGGATGGCCGAATGATATTGAATGCCTTGGATTGTTTGATATCTCTGATATGAGATATGTGCTGATCTGTAATAGACATGCTTTGGTTGAATTGTGATGATATGGATTATCTATATATAAGATTGTGAATTATCTATCTGTGTGAATGTAGATGATAGAATTGAATTGTTTTAACTTTAAAACAACTCGAACTTAAAAGACGGCATTTTGGATTTTGGTGAGACCGGGATCGGGTTTCCAGATTTGGATATCCGAAAACCACATGGATCCAAATTAAACGATATGTAACGACCCTAGATTTTAATTTAATTTAAATTGATAATTAAATGAATTACTGAATGAAATTGTAGGGGAAATTGATTATAAATGGAAGCGAGTTTCCCCGAGTTCAAGCATATTCTATATAAATCATTTAAATTTTTAAATATTATATATATATATATATGTATATATGTGAATATATATATATGTATATGTATATTTGGATATATATGAGTCAATTTGAAATTATAAAATCTTGAGTGTGTATATATATATATATATATATATATTGATTTGAATTTAAATCTTAGATGAATGATTTAATAAATATTTGGGTTATAAAATAAATTAAGAAAAATATATATATAGTAACTCATAAATAAATTTTAACAACATGTTAAAACAGAAGTTATTCATACTATAAAGTAATAAGACAAAGCAGTGGAACAAAACGTATATATGAATTAACTTGCAAAAACAAACCAGCTATATTTAAACATTAAAACAAAATGTGTGAGCAAATAAAATGAAGAAGCAAGACAAGAAACAAGTAAACATATAAATGAAGTATTCAAACAAAAGAAATAACATGCAAAGTAAAATAAAACACAAACATAAACAAAACAAAATATCTTTTAAAATATAAACTATTGAAATAAATATATAGAAAGATACAAAACAATTTGTATGTAAGATAAAATAAATACTCAAGATAAAAATAGAAATGTGTAGGCTTGCAAAAGAAAAGAAACAATATGCATTCAAATGTGATTTGAAATGTATTCATATGACAAGTGATAAAACAAAAGAAGAAATACACATAAGAAAAGGTTTGTAAACAAACTCAGCTCAATATAAAACTGCAAACAAATAAAGTTGCTGCCCCAAAGCATCACTTCAGCCGAGATAAAGGCAAGAACAAGTAAAGGCATGTGTAAACAAATCAAATTCATTATAAAAATGCATAAGAAAAGGGTCAAAGGACAGAGCAATTAATGCAACATGCTTCATGCATTTAATACAAGAATCACTCTAGCCATGCCTATTATACTAAATGATATAATTAACCTGTACACTTTCCTATGTATCAGCCCCTATACAAGGAAAAAAAAAAGTATCACTTCATTGTACAAAGCATTATAATATCACCTAAACAACTCATCTTCTATATACCAAACTTCCTCCTCATTTTAGTTCGAGCATCATCAACTTGAGAAAAAAAATGGAAGTCTGGAAACAAGAATTTGAAAGCATGCAAGTTAATAATAATAAAATCTTCAACGAAACAAAGAAGCAATGTTTCCAATGATTCAGACCTGAAGCATTTCAGATCATCAAACTCTAGTTTGCAAAAGTATTTCCAATTTCAAGCCTGAGTCTCCTCTGTTTATTTCTTCTGAGACAGGTGAGTAACATCCACCTTTTAAAATTTTAACAAACTTGACCTTGTTGCATTTACATCTGGAAACAAGTATAGTTTTATATATTTGAATGCTCTGAGAGTACACATAAGTTTATAAACAGTTTTATTTTGATCTGTGTAAATTTACTTATGTGTTCATTTTCGGGAAACACAAGTGAGTAGCATATTTTTCATAAAACTTAAAGGTATAAATATGTTGGTTATATATATTTTTGAATAAGTTGTGTATATATATATGGTTTCTCTGGACAAATTTAAAAACTGGAAGTATTTTTACAGGCTATTGTTGTACAGGTTCTCTGTGTTGTGGTTTTAAAACTAAAAATTCTTATTTAAGAAAATAAATTATTTACCCTCGTTCTATGTATTGTTTGGGCTTAAGTTTCAAACAAAAATTGTTTGTTATATCATAAATTAAAGATTAAAAAATTTATTAAAGAAGAACACACAGGTTATTAGCTCTGGAAAGCAAGAATACTGAGCAAGCTTGAAATATGTTGAGATACAAATGTTTTAATTCACGATTTCAAGCATATAAACTGAATTCTCTTACTTAAACTTGATTTTTAAAACAAACATCATGATTTTTAGGGCTAAGATAAAAGAGCAGTTGCGAGATGAACGAGATATGGTTTTGGGGGAAAATCTGGTGATCGACGTGTTAACTTTTGGCGAAATTTGGCATGGAGGTGCTAGTGTGATCGTAGATTGTAGGAAAAATATTGAAAAAAATTTCTAATGTGAGGATTTTGGGGATGAGAACGATTTAGGGTTCGAACATTACTTTCGGGTTGCTACGTTTGTGAAGCCGCCGCGATTTGCTCAGGCGACCGAGTTCGCCGTGACTTTGCGTGGGGGTAGAGGAGATATTGGAGAATAGGTAACCGGAGTTTGAAGCTTCCTGGTGGTCGACGCTTCGTGAACGAGCCGTGTTTTCAGGATGATGGTGAAACCTGGTCATGTTTTCCAGGTTTGAGTTGAACAACTCAAATTTGATTTCGTGTGCGTAAGGAAGTTTGGATGGTCGTTGTCAGATTGGGGGATGATGGTCGACTTGTTGATGACGTCGACGATGACCGGAGTTGGCCAGAGGGGCTGTGCACGTGCACCGTGCAAATTTTTTTGAGGTCTGGAAAAAATTTGGGAAGAAGAGGAAGATATGCCTCGGGGATGGTATCGAGAAGTTTTGTATTTGACTCGAGTTGTTCAGGTATCTAACTCGAAGCATTAGCAGGGGGGCTCGAGTCAAAGTTGTAACAGGTTTTAACCTGAAACTATTTTGGTTTGAAAATTTTAAAACCCAAATTAAAATTTAAACCAAGATTTTTAAAGCTGAGTTCAAATTGAAATGTTAATATAAATTCAAGTTGAATGTAGAGTTTAGTTTGAACATAAATAAGTTTTAACTTTAACTTGTGTTAATAACTTAAAAGCAATTCAAAATATATTAAAGAAATTTGAAATGGAGTTGAAATTTTAAATGAAAAATTTAAGCAAGTTGAAATTAAAAGTTTAAATTTAAATTTAAATCTGAATTAAAGATAATTTGAATCCTAGTCAAAAATCAAAGAAGTTTTAATATTTAAATTGTTTAAATTTGATTTGTGATGATAATTAAAACATTAGTTAGAAAATGTTTTAAAATTGAATTAGTAAAGATAAAATGATATGCACTCATTAAATTAGTTCAAGTGAATAATTGATTAATTTATTTAAATCAAGAAATTAAGATTTGAGTTAAATTAATTAAGGTAAATAAATTTGTAAATATAGATTTATTAATTTAATAAAGAGTTGTCTTTTAAACAAATGATTAAGGTTATTTAATCAAGCAATTAAGATTTATTAAGTTACAGTTTAGAACTTAATTAATTAAATAATCAGTGATTAAATATATGATTTTAAAGGTTAATTAAATGATAATTAACAATAGTTAAAATTGAGTTTAATTACTTAAGAATAGTAATTAAATAATTATGAATAGTTAATGAGGATCATTTACTTGAAATTTATTTGATGATAAATGTGAAAAGAATTATTCATAGAAATTTAATCTGATTTAAATTTATCAGATGATTAAATTGATCCTACTTATGGATGTTTGGATTTTATTGGATGTTGAATTGTTGATATCCCTGATATATGATGCTTTATGATTATCCTGATTTGTGTTGTGATCTGTGATATAGTTTATTATTTGTGATATATATATCTGCGAATCTGTGTATGAAAGATAAGCGTTATAATTTACATCGCTTATCGTATAACTATTGTATTTGATCTATGATGATTGAATGCTGTTGCACTACTGTGTATAACCCCTAAACCACACTCATACACACACAATTATGGATTTCACGAGGAAATCGATTAAGTCGCAGATTTTTGAAATAGTTAAATTTGAATCTTTAAATTCAAATGTTTTGGAAATGGAATTGGAATAGAAGTGAAAAGCTTTTGAAATGGAATTTCAAAGATGGAAATTTATTTTGAATAACTGGATTAAGTGTTGGAATTTAAGTACTTTAATTTAAATTTGAATTCAATATTCAAATTGAATTCTGTAATTTGAAATTAGGGATTTATGATATTATACTAGTCATTATGAGTTAAACCATTTTTTAAGTATTATTTTTGGGAATTTGAACTTAACCCAAGGATTTCAACTTGTATAAATGAATCAGATTTCAAAAATGAAAACTGTTGTTTTCAAATGATAAACACTTTTGGATAAGAACTGAGATTCCAGTTAATTAGGGGAATTTCAAGATTTAATAGAGAAATGATTTTCCTAAGTTATGAATGAATTCTTTTTGAAAGCTATGAATTAAATCTGTTTATTTTTAACAGATTTAAATTGATGATTTGTTTAAATCAAATTGAAATGAAATTGTTTTGAAGGATATAAGTTAAATCTTTGATTTAAAGATTTAACGAGTTAATCAAATTGAAATGAAGATTGATTTGGAAAATCTGTGAATGAATCTTTTGTTTAAAAGATTAAAATGTGAAAATTGTTTAAACCGTTAAGGGTTGTGAAAAAGAATCTTTTTGTTTAAAGATTGAAAATGGTAATTTGTTAAGCCATTTGAAGAAAGGTTTTGGGTAATAAGTTGTGACTTAATTGAAATCCCATATCCATATATTTTTAAATATTACGCTCACTATTCGGTTAGCCGGGAAAGGACCTTTGTGTCGTATAACCCATTCCGAATAAGTGATTCGACGTTATGGATAGCATTTAAAGACCGGTGATGAAGACCGGGTATTTGCGAAAGCGATAGGATGACCTATCGATTGTCTCTGCACTGGGTAGCTCCTGGTATAGAGATTCCCTAAGTGATGGGAAATCCGATCGGGATTGTGAATATCCGGGTTGCAAGGACTTCTTTGTAAGTGCCTTCGGTTCTGTTCGAGCCCGGAACAGACTTGTATGGATAGTATGTCTGACATTACAAGTTGAGATATAAAGCCGATTTCTTTCAAATATATTTCTGTTGGTGGCGGAGAATTTATTCTTTTAGCTTAACACCCTTCTCTGAGACGTACGAGCTCAGAGGTTATATAGTTGAAGGTTATCAGCGATATATTCCCAATTTGGTAATGTGACATGCTGAGTGTTGCTATGAAATGATCATTGTGTTGATTATTTATGATAGGATTATTTGTTTGATCGTCTATCTTAGTGATCATTTCTATGATCATTTGTTGACCCAAAGCATGGCTTTTGTATAAAGTATGTTTTTGTGGACGTGACTTCGTCGAGCCTCACACCCCGAAAATGGTCAAAACAGGAAAGATGCGGCAAGGTTATGAGGGGTAGCTCCCTTTAGGATATGTACATTTCCTTCTGGATAGAGGTGGTATCATGGTATGGAGCCCAGATATTTAACCTATGTGGTTACCGCGAATTTATTACTTTGTGGTTGTTGGTTATCGGGATCCCGTGAGAAAGGTCGTTTATGATCGGGGAATGGCGTGCTCGTGTCAGTAGTTACCCAGTTAGGGGTAACCCGGCCTTGTGTTGGCAGAGTTCCGGTTTGGTTCTCGGGGATGTCTTTCCAGAGGCATTCTCATGTGGCAATGGAAAGTTCCTTGGCCTGACCATTTGTTGGAAATCCAAAGAAACAATACGAGACTTGTACAGTATTAGTTGTATAACCTGCCATGGAATGTGGCGGTAACCTGCTATTGAACATGGTTAGCTATAGTAGGCATACGATAATGGTCGTATGTTGGCTAAGATTTATATTCTACTTTCGAAATGAATTTTTCTCTACACTATGCACTAGTAATAATATCAAATGTTTTTAATGCGTATCAAGCATCTTTGACTATCATAAGGAGAAATCTCCTCCGATTCTGCGTTTGCATTGTGTGTGTGTGCGGGAGGCCTTATGGTAGTCTCATTTTTAAAAGCATTGCGAATTGACTTTGAAAATCTTATGTGGAATGTTTTAAAAGATAAACTGTTTTTGTTGCTCACACCAGTCCCACGACTGATCCGGAGTTTAGTGTTTCTTTCCTAAACTCTGGGTGCTCATTATTTTCTACACGAGCAGTCTAGAGTTGGGTTTTACAGATAGTTAGATATAGTGGATTATCTGGAGTTAGTTCAGTCTTTGGATCACACCAGTCTTGCCTATCTTTGTGCATCGTGATTGGGAGTTCGAGTTATTGCTGGATTGATTCTTGGAAATGGAGTTGCAGTTCTCGGAGTTCTTCCTTGAAGACTATTTTAGAGTTATATTGTTCCGTATGTTAGATGTCATCTATTTTCTTTTCCGCTGCTATTTTATTATATCATATCTCTAATGTATATTGATATCTATTGGATCATCTGTTGTATCAGATATGTTATCAAAGCTGTATATCAATGCATTATTCTTTTATTCCGCTGTGTTGTTTACTTAATGATTGTTATAAGCTCCGGCGAATCGGATTTGAACGGTCGAATCTATGGCATTCGAATACGATATGAAGTATGGATGTCGATTTTTGAGCGGGCAAAATCCGAGTCGTTACATGTGGTATCAGAGCTAAGGTTAAAACTTTAGCTCAGGAGTGTAACACATTAAGTAGCTCATTAGAGATAGGGTGAAGTATCCCTAGAATGAGTAATCCCTAAGATATCTGTTTGAACGCCTCAGTAAATTCTCTTACTATCTACTGATAGTAAGTATGAGTGCAAGAAGAGAACGAGATAGAGGACAGGGGAATACGACTATAAATGGTCGATACTCTGTAACAATAGTGGAAACAACTTTCTTATCAAATTTCTTTGATTCGTTTCTAAATTCTTTTGATTTCTTCGTACCAGCTACAAGAAGAAGTTTCGGTGCGGTGATGCTCTACGAATCGTTGTAGGAAATTTTACTTCGTATCTTCATCGATTTCTTATCGGCTTTTCAATTTAAACTCTAATAAATGAATTAGAAATTGGAAATTTTGAATGAATTGAAAATTTTAAATTGAGTTAAATTGATTAATAGAATATGAAGGATAATTTGAATTGAATCAATAAAACGATTTTGTTTAAAACCAAAATTGAAATTCTATTATAATTTCTTGTATCTATTATTGATATTCTGATTTGGTGAGCCAAATGCAGAACTGATATCTAGCTTGATTTGAAAAGATATTTCTCTATCTAGCTATCTCTGTGTTGTTTTCGTGCCTGCGAATTTCGAGGACGAAATTCTTTTAAGTGGGGAAGTTTGTAACGACCCTAGATTTTAATTTAATTTAAATTGATAATTAAATGAATTTCTGAATGAAATTGTAAGGGAAATTGATTATAAATGGAAGCGAGTTTCCCCGAGTTCAAGTATATTCTATATAAATCATTTAAATTTTTAAATATTATATATATATATATATATATATATGTATATATGTGAATATATATATGTATATGTATATTTGGATATATATGAGTCAATTTGAAATTATAAAATCTTGAGTGTATATATATATATTTTTTGATTTGAATTTAAATCTTAGATGAATGATTTAATAAATATTTGGGTTATAAAATAAATTAAGAAAAATATATATATAGTAACTCATAAATAAATTTTAACAACATGTTAAAACAGAAGTTATTCATACTATAAAGTAATAAGACAAAGCAGTGGAACAAAACGTATATATGAATTAACTTGCAAAAACAAACCAGCTATATTTAAACATTAAAACAAAATGTGTGAGCAAATAAAATGAAGAAGCAAGACAAGAAACAAGTAAACATATAAATGAAGTATTCAAACAAAAGAAATAACATGCAAAGTAAAATAAAACACAAACATAAACAAAACAAAATATCTTTTAAAATATAAACTATTGAAATAAATATATAGAAAGATACAAAACAATTTGTATGTAAGATAAAATAAATACTCAAGATAAAAATAGAAATGTGTAGGCTTGCAAAAGAAAAGAAACAATATGCATTCAAATGTGATTTGAAATGTATTCATATGACAAGTGATAAAACAAAAGAAGAAATACACATAAGAAAAGGTATGTAAACAAACTCAGCTCAATATAAAACTGCAAACAAATAAAGTTGCTGCCCCAAAGCATCACTTCGGCCGAGATAAAGGCAAGAATAAGTAAAGGCATGTGTAAACAAATCAAATTCATTATAAAAATGCATAAGAAAAGGGTCAAAGGACAGAGCAATTAATGCAACATGCTTCATGCATTTAATACAAGAATCACTCTAGCCATGCCTATTATACTAAATGATATAATTAACCTGTACACTTTCCTATGTATCAGCCCCTATACAAGGAAAAAAAAAAGTATCACTTTATTGTACAAAGCATTATAATATCACCTAAACAACTCATCTTCTATATACCAAACTTCCTCCTCATTTTAGTTCGAGCATCATCAACTTGAGAAAAAAAAATGGAAGTCTGGAAACAAGAATTTGAAAGCATGCAAGTTAATAATAATAAAATCTTCAACAAAACAAAGAAGCAATGCTTCCAATGATTCAGACCTGAAGCATTTCAGATCATCAAACTCTAGTTTGCAAAAGTATTTCCAATTTCAAGCCTGAGTCTCCTCTGTTTATTTCTTCTGAGACAGGTGAGTAACATCCACCATTTAAAATTTTAACAAACTTGACCTTGTTGCATTTACATCTGGAAACAAGTATAGTTTTATATATTTGAATGCTCTGAGAGTACACATAAGTTTATAAACAGTTTTATTTTGATCTGTGTAAATTTACTTATGTGTTCATTTTCGGGAAACACAAGTGAGTAGCATATTTTTCATAAAACTTAAAGGTATAAATATGTTGGTTATATATATTTTTGAATAAGTTGTGTGTATATATATGGTTTCTCTGGACAAATTTAAAAACTGGAAGTATTTTTACAGGCTATTGTTGTACAGGTTCTCTGTGTTGTGGTTTTAAAACTCAAAATTCTTATTTAAGAAAATAAATTATTTACCCTCGTTCTATGTATTGTTTGGGCTTAAGTTTCAAACAAAAAGTGTTTGTTATATCATAAATTAAAGATTAAAAAATTTATTAAAGAAGAACACACAGGTTATTAGCTCTGGAAAGCAAGAATACTGAGCAAGCTTGAAATATGTTGAGATACAAATGTTTTAATTCACGATTTCAAGCATATAAACTGAATTCTCTTACTTAAACTTGATTTTTAAAACAAACATCATGATTTTTAGGGCTAAGATAAAAGAGCAGTTGCGAGATGAACGAGATATGGTTTTGGGGGAAAATCTGGTGATCGACGTGTTAATTTTTGGCGAAATTTGGCATGGAGGTGCTAGTGTGATCGTAGATTGTAGGAAAAATATTGAAAGAAATTTCTAATGTGAGGATTTTGGGGATGAGAACGATTTAGGGTTCGAACATTACTTTCGGGTTGCTACGTTTGTGAAGCCGCCGCGATTTGCTCAGGCGACCGAGTTCGCCGTGACTTTGCGTGGGGGTAGAGGAGATATTGGAGAATAGGTAACCGGAGTTTGAAGCTTCCTGGTGGTCGACGCTTCGTGAACGAGCCGTGTTTCCAGGATGATGGTGAAACCTGGTCATGTTTTCCAGGTTTGAGTTGAACAACTCAAATTTGATTTCGTGTGCGTAAGGAAGTTTGGATGGTCGTTGTCAGATTGGGGGATGATGGTCGACTTGTTGATGACGTCGACGATGACCGGAGTTGGACAGAGGGGCTGTGCACGTGCACCGTGCAAATTGTTTTGAGGTCTGGAAAAAATTTGGGAAGAAGAGGAAGATATGCCTCGGGGATGGTATCGAGAAGTTTTGTATTTGACTCGAGTTGTTCAGGTATCTAACTCGAAGCATTAGCAGGGGGGCTCGAGTCAAAGTTGTAACAGGTTTTAACCTGAAACTATTTTGGTTTGAAAATTTTAAAACCCAAATTAAAATTTAAACCAAGATTTTTAAAGCTGAGTTCAAATTGAAATGTTAATATAAATTCAAGTTGAATGTAGAGTTTAGTTTGAACATAAATAAGTTTTAACTTTAACTTGTGTTAATAACTTAAAAGCAATTCAACATATATTAAAGAAATTTGAAATGGAGTTGAAATTTTAAATGAAAAATTTAAGCAAGTTGAAATTAAAAGTTTAAATTTAAATTTAAATCTGAATTAAAGATAATTTGAATCCTAGTCAGAAATCAAAGAAGTTTTAATATTTAAATTGTTTAAATTTGATTTGTGATGATAATTAAAACATTAGTTAGAAAATGTTTTAAAATTGAATTAGTAAAGATAAAATGATATGCACTCATTAAATTAGTTCAAGTGAATAATTGATTAATTTATTTAAATCAAGAAATTAAGATTTGAGTTAAATTAATTAAGGTAAATAAATTTGTAAATATAGATTTATTAATTTAATAAAGAGTTGTCTTTTAAACAAATGATTAAGGTTATTTAATCAAGCAATTAAGATTTATTAAGTTACAGTTTAGAACTTAATTAATTAAATAATCAGTGATTAAATATATGATTTTAAAGGTTAATTAAATGATAATTAACAATAGTTAAAATTGAGTTTAATTACTTAAGAATAGTAATTAAATAATTATGAATAGTTAATGAGGATCATTTACTTGAAATTTATTTGATGATAAATGTGAAAAGAATTATTCATAGAAATTTAATCTGATTTAAATTTATCAGATGATTAAATTGATCCTACTTATGGATGTTTGGATTTTATTGGATGTTGAATTGTTGATATCCCTGATATATGATGCTTTATGATTATCCTGATTTGTGTTGTGATCTGTGATATAGTTTATTATTTGTGATATATATATCTGCGAATCTGTGTATGAAAGATAAGCGTTATAATTTACATCGCTTATCGTATAACTATTGTATTTGATCTATGATGATTGAATGCTGTTGCACTACTGTGTATAACCCCTAAACCACACTCATACACACACAATTATGGATTTCACGAGGAAATCGATTAAGTCGCAGATTTTTGAAATAGTTAAATTTGAATCTTTAAATTCAAATGTTTTGGAAATGGAATTGGAATAGAAGTGAAAAGCTTTTGAAATGGAATTTCAAAGATGGAAATTTATTTTGAATAACTGGATTAAGTGTTGGAATTTAAGTACTTTAATTTAAATTTGAATTCAATATTCAAATTGAATTCTGTAATTTGAAATTAGGGATTTATGATATTATACTAGTCATTATGAGTTAAACCATTTTTTAAGTATTATTTTTGGGAATTTGAACTTAACCCAAGGATTTCAACTTGTATAAATGAATCAGATTTCAAAAATGAAAACTGTTGTTTTCAAATGATAAACACTTTTGGATAAGAACTGAGATTCCAGTTAATTAGGGGAATTTCAAGATTTAATAGAGAAATGATTTTCCTAAGTTATGAATGAATTCTTTTTGAAAGCTATGAATTAAATCTGTTTATTTTTAACAGATTTAAATTGATGATTTGTTTAAATCAAATTGAAATGAAATTGTTTTGAAGGATATAAGTTAAATCTTTGATTTAAAGATTTAACGAGTTAATCAAATTGAAATGAAGATTGATTTGGAAAATCTGTGAATGAATCTTTTGTTTAAAAGATTAAAATGTGAAAATTGTTTAAACCGTTAAGGGTTGTGAAAAAGAATCTTTTTGTTTAAAGATTGAAAATGGTAATTTGTTAAGCCATTTGAAGAAAGGTTTTGGGTAATAAGTTGTGACTTAATTGAAATCCCATATCCATATATTTTTAAATATTACGCTCACTATTCGGGTTAGCCGGGAAAGGACCTTTGTGTCGTATAACCCATTCCGAATAAGTGATTCGACGTTATGGATAGCATTTAAAGACCGGTGATGAAGACCGGGTATTTGCGAAAGCGATAGGATGACCTATCGATTGTCTCTGCACTGGGTAGCTCCTGGTATAGAGATTCCCTAAGTGATGGGAAATCCGATCGGGATTGTGAATATCCGAGTTGCAAGGACTTCTTTGTAAGTGCCTTCGGTTCTGTTCGAGCCCGGAACAGACGTGTATGGATAGTATGTCTGACATTACAAGTTGAGATATAAAGCCGATTTCTTTCAAATATATTTCTGTTGGTGGCGGAGAATTTATTCTTTTAGCTTAACACCCTTCTCTGAGACGTACGAGCTCAGAGGTTATATAGTTGAAGATTATCAGCGATATATTCCCAATTTGGTAATGTGACATGCTGAGTGTTGCTGTGAAATGATCATTGTGTTGATTATTTATGATAGGATTATTTGTTTGATCGTCTATCTTAGTGATCATTTCTATGATCATTTGTTGACCCAAAGCATGGCTTTTGTATAAAGTATGTTTTTGTGGACGTGACTTCGTCGAGCCTCACACCCCGAAAATGGTCAAAACAGGAAAGATGCGGCAAGGTTATGAGGGGTAGCTCCCTTTAGGATATGTACATTTCCTTCTGGATAGAGGTGGTATCATGGTATGGAGCCCAGATATTTAACCTATGTGGTTACCGCGAATTTATTACTTTGTGGTTGTTGGTTATCGGGATCCCGTGAGAAAGGTCGTTTATGATCGGGGAATGGCGTGCTCGTGTCAGTAGTTACCCAGTTAGGGGTAACCCGGCCTTGTGTTGGCAGAGTTCCGGTTTGGTTCTCGGGGATGTCTTTCCAGAGGCATTCTCATGTGGCAATGGAAAGTTCCTTGGCCTGACCATTTGTTGGAAATCCAAAGAAACAATACGAGACTTGTACAGTATTAGTTGTATAACCTGCCATGGAATGTGGCGGTAACCTGCTATTGAACATGGTTAGCTATAGTAGGCATACGATAATGGTCGTATGTTGGCTAAGATTTATATTCTACTTTCGAAATGAATTTTTCTCTACACTATGCACTAGTAATAATATCAAATGTTTTTAATGCGTATCAAGCATCTTTGACTATCATAAGGAGAAATCTCCTTCGATTCTGCGTTTGCATTGTGTGTGTGTGCGGGAGGCCTTATGGTAGTCTCATTTTTAAAAGCATTGCGAATTGACTTTGAAAATCTTATGTGGAATGTTTTAAAAGATAAACTGTTTTTGTTGCTCACACCAGTCCCACGACTGATCCGGAGTTTATTGTTTCTTTCCTAAACTCTGGGTGCTCATTATTTTCTACACGAGCAGTCTAGAGTTGGGTTTTACAGATAGTTAGATATAGTGGATTATCTGGAGTTAGTTCAGTCTTTGGATCACACCAGTCTTGCCTATCTTTGTGCATCGTGATTGGGAGTTCGAGTTATTGCTGGATTGATTCTTGGAAATGGAGTTGCAGTTCTCGGAGTTCTTCCTTGAAGACTATTTTAGAGTTATATTGTTCCGTATGTTAGATGTCATCTATTTTCTTTTCCGCTGCTATTTTATTGTATCATATCTCTAATGTATATTGATATCTATTGGATCATCTGTTGTATCAGATATGTTATCAAAGCTGTATATCAATGCATTATTCTTTTATTCCGCTGTGTTGTTTACTTAATGATTGTTATAAGCTCCGGCGAATCGGATTTGAACGGTCGAATCTATGGCATTCGAATACGATATGAAGTATGGATGTCGATTTTTGAGCGGGCAAAATCCGAGTCGTTACACGATAGGTCGTGAATCTCAAGTGAAGATGAAGACTCAGAGTGCAAGGGTTATTGTCGTTGACTCTGAGGGTGATTCCAAAATGAGTGTAACAAGATAGTGCCTTCGGTTTCATTCGAACCCGGAACGAACTTATATGGATGAATGCTTTCAGAACATCGTCAGGTGGACGATGAGCATTCTAAGATAGATGTTGTTTGCACCAAAATTGGGCACAACACTCTTTGAAAGTTTTTGAAGAGATAATAATAAAGAATATAAATTGAAAATGAGAATTATCTAACAAAAACTCCAAGCAACAAGAAAGTAAATGCACAGACAAGCAATTTAGAATGGTTCGGCATGTTGCCTACGTCCACTATGAAGTTTTTTGCAGCTTTGTTGATTCGCTTTCAACAATTACAAGCGAGTACAGCAAACAACAGCAAGTTACAACTGGAAATTCGAATTCAACAACAATAGAATGATGCAGATCTCGATCCGGCAGAGTCTGGGCGCTTCAGAATCCAAAAGCCCCTTCTTCTGGAGGCTCTGGGGCTCTATTTATAGGCGTAGGAGGCTGAGACTTCGCTCAAACTTCGGGAGATTCGCTCTGGCATGTGAGGAGGTCCACACGACCAATTCAAGAAAGTTTCGACACGATCTGTGGTCGATACGAAATCATTTCGCATCGATCAAGATCATGTCCGATGGAGCTGAAATTTGGTGTGAACGTTCCTTGGCTCGTGTGCAATATCCTGTGAAAATTTCATAGCATTTGGATCGGTAGATCTCTAGATATCATCGGTACGAAATGGATCATCTCGATGGCCGTCCAGTTCGAATTGACCAATTCGAATCGATTCCTTCGGATCAATTCCTTCGAATCGATTCCTTCGAATCGATTCCTTCGAATCGATCACCTAAACGTGCTCTCGTGGTGATGTGGCGCGCATACCTCGCATCGATCCGTTCTTTACTCCAAGTTGACCGTGTCGACTCCATGAATTTTTCCTTGCTCGTATCGAAGAATAACACATCACCCAGGCTCGTTGACTCGATGGACACGAATAAGTCTTTGCACATGGATTCGAACATGGACCCACGATGGAGACGAAGAGTAGCTGACTGATGGATTCGAACTAACACACTCTTATGGTTTCGAACAGTAGCTTCATGATGGTTTCGAACCAATGAAAGTAGATGGATACGAACAGGGCAGTTATTTCATGGATACGAAACAGTGACTTGCTGTCATTGATGGATACAAACTAGGGTCACCCAATGGATCTGAATTGCTCCATTCAGATGGATTCGAATAGAGGCTTCTATGATGGATGCGAAGTAGATACTGGCCGATTGTTACGAGGCGCATTATCTGTTGATGGGTACGAAATCCATCGATACGAACTCGATGGATTCGAACACTGCCAACTTGATCGATACGAACTCATGGGAATTGACCAATGTGAAGTGGGTGATGGATACGAACTGGATCGAGCCGAATTGTGGTTCACTGATGGATATGAAAACGAGGTCGTTTTCTCCATATTGAATCGATCACAACTCGATCATACGAACTTGGATTGACTTGAAATTTGGAATGTAGGCTTCCCTGGTTGTGCTTGTTGTGTCGTATCAATTGTAGTTCGATCCGGACTTGGACAAAATTCATCGATGTCCATAGCGAGCCTGTGCATGCTCGATACCCAGGACGATTGATCTTAAGCTTGGAACCAGTTCCTTGATATCTCGGCCTTGCCAAAAGGCGGGATAACATTTGCCCCCCAAAGTACGTCTTGTGGAAACATGAAGTGCTTTGAAACAGCTGCAATCTTTATTCTGAACAGTCATTGCTCTTTTGTCGAAGGTCGTAACCTTGCATTGCTATACCTGATTGCTGTATGATAATGCTCAGCTGTTTGTTGCCGTAATCGTTAGCATATGAATATCTGATCCCTGTTAATGCTAAAAATGGGATATTGTCTTGTCATATGCACATATGTTAACCTGACTCTCGTTAACGTTGCACGCTCACGAGTCATTGTCAGTTTTCTTGTATTGAATTTCTTGTCGATCCTCTCCGGAATAGATGTGAAATTTAAGTTGTAACAACATTTGTCAGTTGTTTTAGGAAGTTCCTTCGTATCGATCCCCTCTTGAATCGATATAGAAGGTTGAGAGATTGACTTCGCATCGGTAAATGGAGAATTCTGTGGATCCGAAATGTTCATTCGTATCAATGCCTAATGACTCCAACAGGTCTTTGTTGTGTTATCCGTAGTGATGCAAATGTTTGTATACTAAAGGATACGAAATAGCTGTTCGTATCGATGCGCAGTAGATGGAGTTGTGGACTTGTCGTTGCGAACAGGGGCTTCGAGTCGATGGGCTTCATCGTCTCCAGCCATCCTCGCCGCGTGTTTTGTGTCGATGGATTCATCGTCCATTTCGAATCGATGGTGACTTTTGGTTAGATGGATTCGACCAAGGCATTCAACTCGATCCGTGGGTTGACTGGTTGCGACCGGTCACGTGGACTAGTAGGCGAAACGACCCGGTTCTCCCTAAGCTCCATATAAATACTCTGGACTTCATCCTTTTTCACTTTTCACTTTTTACTTTTTTACTGCCGCCTTTAAGTTTCGCATCAATCCAGAAACTTGGGAGAAGAGAACGATGCCATGTTTTCGACTCGATCAAATTCATCCCTTCAAATCTTTGAATTCCAACTCTAAATTAGGTAATTAATCATGAATCCAAACGACGGAGTTATCTCAGATCCACTCCTTCTTCATCGATTATCCATTCTGGCAATTGGTAAAACCAGATCTGGGTCAAAGCTCGGTTGTGAATGGCCATGGCGGTGCTCCTGTAAATTAGAGAAGAAAGAGTGGAAAAGACAAGAAATAGATCGACCTGGGGGCTTGCGTTCGAATCGATGAAGGCGATGATATTTCTCCTTGGATTTCGCATCGATCCTTGGAATATTCTAATGGAGATGATGCAATTCATACCGATTATGATGATGGTAGATCATATCGACACGAAATGATCGATATGAAAAATAAGTAATCAGTCGTTCCGAAGTTCTCTGCTTTAGGTCAATACGAATTTTACTTTTACGTTCGATACGAAAAGTACCGACTCGAACGTGATCGATGTTTAGCAGAGACCTTCTTGACTGGTACGAAACAGGCAATCAAGGATCGATTCGCATTCATCCATTTTTGATTGATACGAACTCGACATGGATGATCAATTCGAAACATGCCCCCGGGGATCGATACGAACGTGCATTTTGATGGATACGAAAAAACTTCCTGCGATCGATTCGAACATGTATCTTTGATGGATACGAAACTTTGAACTCTTGATAGCATGACTCCGATGAGATTCGTTCTTGCATATCTGAACTTGAGTGTCAAACTGCACACTTAACTGCCTTTCGAAGCTCGTCGACGGAACTGTAACTTAATGACACGATAATGAACTTTAACTCAAACCGATCACCAGCATTTTAATAGTGCGGTTGTGACGGTCAGCGATGATGGTCATTATAGCTGGACTTCGAAGCTTTGTCGTTTGCATATTTTCTATAACGCTGCAAAATCTTTTCAAGTAATGCACAGCACTGCACTGCACAACACACACTATACACGAGGGGAACACGGGCTCTTCAGCGTCTAAGGATGATTTCTCGGGAGTTAGCTAGTTATGGAAACTTCAAGCTCGCAGCAGCAAGAAACTCAGAGTTCAGGCCCTCCCGTGGTTGAAGTACCGGAGATTGAGGTTGAAGTTATCGGTCCAGCTCCGGACGAGTTACCTGGCGCATCCTTCATTAGTAACCCATCAGACTCTGTTCCGTCCAACATTTCAGAAGACATGCTAGGAAGAATATGTTTAAGGCATGGTCTGTCGATGGACGACGTATTATTGCCGGGACCAAATGATAGGCCACACAATCCACCAGAGGGATATACCGCATTCAATCGCTACGAGTGTGCAGCTGGGATGCTTCCTCCGTTCAATAAATATATAAAAGAAGTGTTGTCGTTTTTGGGGATCGCCCCCTCTCGGCTACACCCGAACGGGTATGCCTCACTCAATAGCTTGTTTATTGCATTTATGGAGTATCTCTATCGACCGCCACTCCCGATTGAGATCAGATACTTGTTTAACTTCAATAGTCGAACTGATAGTCCATCTTTCACATTCCTGGAGGAAGTAAGAAATTGCCAAGTGGTCACAGGGGCTTGGACTAAACTGAGCTACTTCAAGACGGAGTGGTTCTATGTTAGATGCCTCCTAGGATTTGCTAGGCGATGGCTATTTAGACGTGAGTATTGCTATCTTCTCGGGTAGTTGATAAAACTAATATAGATGAATTCGGACTCACATTTCTTTTTCTTTTCAGCCATAATCCAGCGACCTGAAGGTGAACGTTTCAAGGAGATAGTTCGGGTCCTCCAAGGGGTCCAAAGCGAAGAGAGGAATATCGATTTGCTCCTGACGAATAGGAAACTCAAAGCTCTTGGGCTGATTGAGCGAGGACAAAGTATAATGCTCGACGGTGCATTAAGGACTACCTCGAAAGAACGAGTTAAACGAAGAAATCCTAGAGTTGTCATAATCGAGGAGGCTGGCTCCGAGAGAACTCACACCGATGAGGAACCGTTAGGCGAACCTGCGGATGTAGCCCACGATATCGAAGAGCAGAGAAAAGGCAAGGCATCCGTTGTTAAGCCACCTAAAAAGGGAAGATAGAAATCGGTTCACGTCCTGGCCCGCCTACGAAATTAGAATTTCGAAGGTGTCTCCCCAAGATCGGATAATCTTTTTGAAGGGCTCGCCAATCTTCCAATTCTGGACGACGTGTCCCTACATCATGATGTCGGGTTGGATGAGCTCCAACAAGCTTTAGTTTTAAGCGAGTCTCTGCTCACTAGTGCAGTTGACACATCCGGTTGGTCAAGGGGTTGCACATACAAACACACTACACGGCACTACACAATTTATGCATGTAACGTGCTCACCGTGAGAGATTACTAACTTCGTTTTATGTTTTTGCTTCGCAGATACTATGTCTGGTCGAAGCTTGATGCTTGGCAGTCTTCGCAACAAACGCAAGTCTTCATCATATTATGAATCATATAGGAGAGAAGGAGATAGAGACTATGTCCAGGGGTACTCGAGTCATGAACGCTCTGACAGAGATAAAGAATATAGGCATTGGTCTTCATCTCGCACACCCCCTCCTAGAGTCACTGCACAGCCTCCTGCCGACGCCTCGCGACCTTCGGAAGCTCCGCGACACAAACCGTCCTCCCAATCGTCAAGGTCTGAAACTCACCATAGGGCTGAGATTGTGGCCCCCGCAACAACAGAGCAGGTACTGGCCGAGCCTTCGGGGGAAGGAGCAGCGAGGCTTGATCAGCTGAAGAAAGATTTTCTTGACATTTGCTTCGATGGGTTCGTCTTCCCTCCACATTTAAAAAGGGTGCCAACGTCGGTCGAACCCATGATGCATAATTATCTTATCGATATATTTTTCCAGTACCAGGAATGGTCAAAAACCGCGAAGAAAGCATCAAAGGTGGCCTTCGACCGGGCGGCCATTATTAAGAAACTAGAGAAAGAACTTGGCCAAAAAGACCGGATTAATCAAGCGCTTAATAGCGAGGCTGAGTCTTCTCGCAAATCTGAAATCGAGGCTCTTAAGAAAGCTGATGAAGCCCAGGCGGCAATGGACAGGATGAAGCGCGAACATTATGCCAAGATGGAGGACATGGGCCACTGGAATACCGTCGTAGCCGCAGAGCGGGATGCAGCCCTGAAGGAGTTAAATAAGCTCAAGGCCAAAGTCTCAGAGTTCATGAAAGAGAGGGACGCTGCTAACATTTCCGCACAGGAGGCGTGCGATCAGGCAGTGGAGTTTCGGAGGGAGAGGGACGTGGCCATGGAAAAGGTCCGTGAGGTGGAAGCCGGAGTTGATGAGAAAGTTCGGTTGGCGGAGACCAAGCTCGAGTCAGAGATAAAGGAGCTTCTTATTACTTATAATGCCAATGTATTGAGGCACAGAAATTTGGCGTGGCTCGGCGATTACCCACACACCTATTCAATGCTTGGAATTTGTTGGTCGAAGAAGAGAAGGAGATGCTGTCGGGTGGTGCTCTCGATGAATTTGAATTAGAGAATCGCATTTTAAGCGAAGATGAAAATAAAATTTTCCACGATTCTATGATCTCTCATGCAAGATAGAGGTTGGGCACCCAGCATCTAGAAGCTGGTGAAGGCTCTAGCGTCGCACATCAGGTTACAAGTTCTGAGATGATTACTTCATCTGGATCCGAGCCGACGTCAGCGATTGAGCCACAGCTGGTTCCGGGCTATGACCCTGAGCAGCCACGCTTTTCCCCCATAAGGGAACATCCTTTAGAAACTGTTCAGCCAGCCACGAGTCAAGTAGAGGAAGGTACTCCGCACAAATCTACTGTGTGTCTGAACTGAAGTATTTGTATTGAAGTGTGTATTGATAACTTGTTCTTTTTCTTTGCTCAGTGACTGAAGCTACATCAGCCGCGCCTCCTACGATCAAAGAGTTGCATCAAGGGTAGAAGGCCATCATTACCGAGGCAGTTACCACAACTGCGGTCGCGCCAATTGAGATGACACAAGGGGGCTCAGTTTCTTTTGAAGAGCAGATGGTGAATGAGCTCCTAGGCCAACACAGCGACCCTTTTTTGGACATTCTATTCGTTCTTGGTGCGTTTCCACCTACTTCCATTGCTTTGTCACAGTCCACCACTGCCTACCGTGAATCTCGTGCCGCTCGTGAAGCTGAGATACTGGCTCAAATCAACGCAGAGATGGAGGCGGCAACACACTGCGGTTGTTCTGAGAGTGTTACGACGGCGGTTGGCCCCACTCCTCTTATGGTGGTATCTTCCGGGGACACGCTCGTCGATACCAGCATGCCCATTCCGCCCCCGGTGGTAGACCTAACTCCTCTGACTCCTCCCGAAGAGAATATTCCTTTAAGTTCAAGTTCGGACGAGGATGTCGATATCATGCCTTCATCAGAGGATGATCCGCCAAAGGGAAAGGGCTCGAAGCGAAAGACTGTTAGCTGTTCCAATGGTTCCTTGTCGAAGAAAAAGCCGAAGAAGAAAAAGTAGATAATCCCCCTCTGGCGCTTTTTTGGCAGTTAGGAAGTTACTTTTATTTTCCTTTCATAGGCCATGTATAGATGCAGGCTCGGCCCCCTACTAGTAGGAATTTTTGGAATAACTTATACATGAATCTTCACATACAGTTATTTGAAATGAAATTTAGTTTCTTTGCTTCAACTCTCATTTCTTTTGTGCTTAATTATTTGCAACATTTGAATTTTAGTCCAGTGTACTTGTGGTGTTTTTACCTTCAAGTTGAGTTCGTTTTACTTGCCAAGTCTGAAATCTTGATCACAAGTCGTAATTGATGAATGAGTAGAATTTTGGACATTGTATCACTTCGGTTGGTGATTAAGACTTAAGCTTTTTGCCTCCAGTTCCGGGGACCAGCATTCGTATTTCGGTGGTCAATCGCACCTATCGCAAATCTTGAGCACATGTCCACACTCCTGGGACTTCGGATAATCTGTGATCGATAATCTGGTTCGCACTCTGCGAATTCGAGAGTTACCGATGTTTGTAGTACAGTTCACACTCCAGGAACTTTGACTTGGTATTTGTACTCTAATTCACACTCTGGGAATTAGGAGTCAACATTTATACTTCGGTTCGCACTCCGAGAACCTGGAATTGATGTTTATACTCCAATTCCCGCTCTGGGAATTTGGTATTAGCATTTGTATTTCGGTTCGCGCTCCGGGAACCTGGAATTGATGTTTATACTCCAATTCACGCTCTAGGAACTTGGAGTTAGCCGATAGATGGTCAGTCACATTTGTTTGGGCTTTTTAGGAATTTGTTCACACTCTGGGAACGATGGATTTATCGGGATCGTGGATGGTCGGATCACATCCACCCCGAGTTAACAAGCGAGGTCGTTAGACGGACAGGTCCATCCTCCTCAAACTTGGTTAGGATACGGCCGAAGTCGTTAGGCGGATGGGTCCACCCTCTCCGGACCTGCATTTATATGTTTATACTCCAACTCGCACTCTGGGAGTTTGGAGTTAGTGTTTATACTCCGGTTCGCACTCTGTGAACCTAGAGTTGATGTTGATACTCCAATTCTCACTTTGGGAAAGTGGAGTTAGTGTTTATACTCTAGTTTGCACTCTGGGGACCTAGAGTTGATGTTTATACTCCAATTCGCACTCTGGGAAAGTGGAGTTAGTGTTTATACTCCGGTCCGCACTCTGGGAACCTAGAGTTGATGTTTATACTCCAATTCGCACTCTGGGAAAGCGGAGTTAGTGTTTATACTCCGGTTCGCACTATGGGAACCTAGAGTTAACGATTATGCTCCAATTCGCACTCTGGGAATTTGGAGTTGGTTATAGGACTGTCGTGCGTCGGTCCAGTTCAGCCTTTGACGTGATGGCTTGCCCCCCGAGCTGAGGTTTCACTTAGTGAGTGGTCGGTCGTATCACAATCACTCGCTATTTGAATAAATTCCATCGTGCGATGGAACTTAGCTCTTCGTGCATCGTGGTTGTTGAATGTCGCATTCGGTGAATCACAGCTCTAGCTTGAAGAGATAGTAATTTATTGCTGGAACGGAAAAACATGGCAAAGTCAGTGCCTTATTACAAATTCAAACTTCAGAATGTAAAGAAAATTGCAATGTATTCATAGATTAAATAAAGCCTGTCATGTGTAACAGTGACGAAGATCCTCGTCGTTCCAGGCTCGTGACAAAGTGGGTCCGCCACTGACGGCGTTTATCACTAATCTCCCGCCGGGACAGGTAGAGTCCTCCTGTCTCAATCGACCGGGTTCATTATTTTGATTCGATGGGCCCGCTCCTCCAGGCTGCGGCGCCCGAACAAACTGTTCTAGCTTTCTTTCTCTAATCAAATTTTCCACGAGATCTTGCAAGTGACGACATTCATTCGCATTGTGCCCGTAGCTTTCGTAAAACCTGTAAAAAATTCCCGTCTGGATTTGTCTTTCTGACGACGGTTTTGGTGCAGGTTTTTTTATATTGAATTGTATTACAGGTTTGTAAATACAAGTTCTCCAGTGATGTATTCAAAGGAGTGTAACTGTCAAACATAGGGTACTTGCGCGGTGGGTCACGATTTTGATCTCACTTTCTATTTTGATTCACGCTCTCTCTCCGCTGAGTTTGTTTGTTTTGAACGTTCAATTGAACTTTTCCGGAGCTCTCACTGGACTGTTTGATCGCGACATTGCTTTTGATCCCTTTCGTGCTTGGCCCTGCATCAGTCTGCTTCCTAGACTGTTTCGCATCTTCCCTTCTCAGGAATTGAGCCGCCTTGGCGTAGAAACGGTCTAATGATGCAGGTGGTTTTCCAGCCAACCAGTTGCCAAACTCAGAATCGAGGTCAATCCCCTTAGTCAGCGCCATAAGAATGGAGTTATCGTTCGGATTGCTGATTTCCGCACATGTAGCATGGAATCTCTCTAAATTGTGTTAGAGCGTCTCTCCAGGAGCTTGGGTGATGCTAGATAGAGTGTTGACATCTTTCGGCCTTGCAACGTGCATGCGGAATTGCCCAGAAAATTTTGTGGCCAACTGGTCGAAGGAAGAGATGGATCGAGGTGGCATTCGAGTGAAACACTTGGTAGTGATGCCCCCAAGGAGATGGGGAAACTACGACACTTCACTGCATCGTTAGCTCTAGCAGCGCTCATCGACCATTCATATTTTAGAATATGTTAGTTGGGGTCGGATTTTCCCTCGTACATGGGTAGAGTCGGCATCCTGAATCACCGTGGGGGTTCAGAAATAAGAATATCATCTGTAAAAGTAGTGTGACTTCTGGAGATTCCCCAGTCATCATTCGTGAGACCCTAGCTCTCACGGATCATCCGACGTATCATGGTCGAAAGATCCGGCATTTGTATGTTCTGTGCGGCTTGTGCCGGAGTGTGATTGTGTTCCATATTATGAGGTTGGACCGGATGCTGTCGACGGTCCACGTCTCGCCTTCTTGGCTCATAGTCCTCTGGGATGTATGGTTCAGGAGTATGCCCATGCTAACGACGGTCCAGGTTTGACTGATTTTGGGCATCGACCCCTGGTTCAACCACGACGTTCGTGGCGTGGTATTCCGTGGTGTAGTGAGGAGCGGCACCCCCTCGGGAGGAAGGCCCGGTTTGGAAACTGGCTGATGGACCAACTCTCAACTGTCCAACGGTCATTGGTGGTTGATATCCAGCAGTTTGTATGTGACTCCCATCTAGCCAGGGTCGCGGAGATCGATGATGATAATCAGAAGAGGAAGAACTTTCGCTGGAGGAGTGAGAAGCATAATCTCTCCTGGATCTCCTTCGCTTCTGGCGATTCAGCTGGTTGGTTAGCTCGGCGTTAGCGCATAGCTGTTCTGTTAGTTATTGCCCACTCTGGGTCAGCTCTTGAAGCAGCAGCTGAAACTCTTGTCGGGTAACCAGACTTGATGGTTCCGAGTGTCCGGCAGCGTCATGGTTAGAGGGAGGTAGTGGCGCAGGATTCAGTCTATCCTGGTTTTCTTGATTGACAGCATTAGAGGTGGTCCTCGTGCTAACCATCTTCGGGGTTGAACTCCTTTCCTAGACTTTATGCAAATCTGAATAGAAGGGAAGGAACTCGAATTAGTGATCTGGATCTCTCTCTTAGATTTATGCAATCCGGTATCGATGACAGATTCAAGGAGCAAGAGAAAATCTAGGTTATTTTATCAGTGAAAGCACCAAAGTGTTTGCACCAAAATTGGGCACAACACTCTTCGGAAGTTTTTGAAGAGATAATAATGAAGAATATAAATTGAAAATGAGGATTATCTAACAAAAACTCCAAGCAACAAGAAATTAAATGCACAGACAAGCAATTTAGAATGGTTCGGCGTGTTGCCTACGTCCACTATGAAGTTTTTTGCCGCTTTATTGATTCTCTTACAACAATTACAAGCGAGTACATCAAACAACAGCAAGTTACAACTGGAAATTCGAATTCAACAGTAATAGAATGATGCGGATCTCGATCCGGCAGAGTCTGGGCACTTCAGAATCCAAAAGCCCCTTTTTCTGTAGGCTCTGGGGCTCTATTTATAGGCGTAGGAGGCTGAGACTTCCCTCAAACTTTGGGAGATTCGCTCTGGCACGTGAGGGGGTCCACACGACCAATTCCAGAAAGTTTCGACACGATCTGTGATCGATACGAAATCATTTCGCACCGATCAAGATCATGTCCGATGGAGTTGAAATTTGGTATGAACGTTCCTTGGCTCGTGTGCAATCTCCTGTGAAAATTTCATAGCATTTGGATCGGTAGATCTCTAGATATCGTCAGTACGAAATGGAGCATCTCGGTGGCTATCCAGTTCGGATCGACCAATTCGAATCGATTCCTTCAAATCGATCACCTGCACATGCTCTCGTGGTGATGTGGCGTTCATACCTCGCATCGATCCATTCTTTACTCCGAGTTGACCGTGTCGACTCCATGAATTTTGCCTTGCTCGTATCGAAGAATAACACGTCACCCAGGCTCGTTGACTCGATGGACGCGAATAAGTCTTTCACACGGATTCGAACATGGACCCACGATGGAGACGAAGAGTAGCTGACTGATGGATTCGAACTAACAAACTCTTATGGTTTCGAACAGTAGCTTCATGGTGGTTTCGAACCATTGAAAGTGGATGGATACGAACAGGGAAGTTATTTCATGGATACGAAACAGTGACTTGCTGTCATTGATGGATACGAACTAAGGTCACCCAATGGATATGAATTGCTCCGTTTCGATGGATTTGAATAGAGGCTTCTATGATGGATGCGAAGTAGATACTGGCCGATTGTTATGAGGCGCATTATCTTTTGATGGGTACGAAATCCATCAATACAAACTCGATGGATTCGAACACTGCCAACTTGATCGATACGAACTCATGGGAATTAACCGATGTGAAGTGGGTGATGGATACGAACTGGATCGAGTCGAACTTTGGTTCACTAATGGATACGAAAACGAGGCTGTTTCCTCCAGATTGAATCGATCACAACTTGATCATACGAACTCGGATTGACTTGAAATTTGGAATGCAGGCTTCACTAGTTGTGCTTGTCGTTTCGTATCAATTGTAGCTCGATCCAGACTCGGACAAAATTCATCGATGTCCATAGCGAGCTTGTGCGTGCTCGATACCCAGGACGATTGATCTTAAGCTTGGAACCAGTTCCTTGATATCTCGGTCTTGCCAAAAGGCGGGATGACAGATGTGTTCTATAAAGGTAATGTAGCCTCAAGCCTCATTAACCGAGAATGGCTAAAGCAGGGGAGGTGCACCAAGGCTAAGTGAGTCGCGCTCAAGTAGGACAAGATTTTCCCCTATCTAGAAGTCCCTTTTTATTTGGCTGTGTGGGGCAGTTGATTGCAACAACTGCCGGGGTTGTCTTGTTCGGCACTATCCAGTAAGGGATGGTTCTAGACTTGTGTTGCAGGGGATTTCGGGTGGATCCTCGGTACGATGATCTAGGCCATATACTATGATGGACGGTACCCTAGTAGCCCTGCCATTGTATGGAATCCAATCTCCAATAATTGTCGTACGTATTGATTATGCCCAACTATGTTGGAACATGAGATGTAAGCATTCCAGCTATTTTTGTATTTTACTTGAAAACCCTAGACCCTATTATAATATCACTGGATTTCCTATCAAATGTTTTGGTTATCGTAAGGTAAAAACTTTTCCGTGTTTATGTGCGGGAAGTCTTACGAGATACCTTTTGTTTTCAAAAGTTTTTCAAAGTTAAGCAACTTTAACCTGTTACTTACATAAGACCCATGTCTGACCCGGAGTTTATTTTCTGTTTTTCTTAAACTTTTGGGTACTTAAATTTTTACGAGTACCTAAGGGATTCAGGTTAGCTTTGACGAACTCTGGAGGAGAAATGGAGCAGGAGGCTTTACCGTTTGTAGATATATAGTTTTCTGCTATGTTGGTATCTCTATGTTGTATTTGAGTTGTATAACTAGATAGGTGTTTATAACTTTCTAGTATGTGTTGTATAAGATATGTAACTCTGATAGATGTTGTATATTATGTAATACTTATGTGATTAATATATTTTATTCGTTCCGCTGTTGAGATTCTGATGTTGTTTTGTTCTTTCTTCTTTATCTTTTCTCTTTTCTATCCCTTACTTTCTTAGTGATGATGCGTCTTTCTGGGGAGTTAAAGGCGGGTCATCACAACTGGTATCAGAGCGCTATGTTGAGTGTATACCTAGGATTTGGACTGATTTCTTTCTTGAGAGAGCATACTTGTAATTTTAATATATATATATATATATATATATATATATATATATATATATATATATTTCTACCTATTTGTTGGGTTACCTATTCGGGTCTTCCAATATAAGTTCTAGAGATAGTAAGGTAGTGGTGTGTGTAGCACGACTTCTAATGGAAGAAGTCCGAGTGTTGAGGTTGGAGGTATATCTACCGAGACGTAGACCCAATACCATCTCGAGTGAGCTTTGCGTGGTGTAAGGATTTCACCAATCTCTGAAGGAAGCCTTTTTGAGGTTCAGAGTCCATCATTGGAGTGCAAGTTTGGATAAGTAAGAGTTTGGATCTGTCAGTTGAGCTGAAGCAAGTGATGGTATCTTGGCAACTTCAGGAAGGAGCATCTGTGTGATAAGACGCAGTAACCACAGATGTTTCCGAAGATGTTTTTATGGAGAAAGTTTAAGGCAGTGTATCTGCATTAGTGATGAGATAGAGTTCAGCAGGATGTTTGTGTTTGGGTTGAGGCTCGTGTTTCTTAAGGAGATGTCTACCCATCTCTAAGCTCTGTGTGGGATTGGATGATATGGCTTTGAGGTTCGAAGAGCTTTGAATAGGAAGTCTTTGACATTAGTGGTTGCGTTGCAGCTCGGAGTGTTCTGTGTGCCAGCAAGAAGGTCATCTGGCTAAGCAGTTTTCTAGAGATGGAGTTCATAAGCAGCAGAGTGGATCCATTTCTTTGATGGATTGGCTTGATAAGCATAAGCTGTTCTGATTGGTAAGGAGAGAACGGTTTCTTTGGAAATTAGGCTGGATTGATCGCAAAAGTGACTTGCGATAGTTGAGTGTTCTCTTGGTTAATCTTTTGCTTAAGATTGAGGCATCTCTAGGGAATGTAGGAGTTATCGAAGTTGTCAGAAATTTTTCCGGATGTCTTCAAGGATGTTAGAGGTTTCCCATAGCATCTGGAGATTGAGTTTTCGTATCGACTAGGATTCCAGGAGTGGTTCCGGTGGTTCAGGTAATAGAAGGATGGCTTCAAGGAGAGGGTTTGGTGAAGCAGCTCAGGATTTCGTGGTACTTCTGAATTTTCTCCTTATGGATCCGATGAACCATGTCTTCTGGGATGTGTTGGACAAGTTTGTTCTCATGTTCATCATCGGCATTCTCATCTACTTCAGGTCGGAGTTATGCAGACGAGGTAGCAGCTGTTTTAGAGTGGAAGCAACCCTAGGC
This sequence comes from Allium cepa, assembly GCA_030765085.1. NCBI lineage: Eukaryota > Viridiplantae > Streptophyta > Magnoliopsida > Asparagales > Amaryllidaceae > Allium > Allium cepa. Next base: position 392,655,846 of record CM060938.1, on the reverse strand, counting down.
TCCTTGGAAGTTCACAGTATTCTTGGAATAGAGGGTTTCTACATGAAGTTTTCAAGATCTAAAGCGAAATTGGCGAGTGCACCTGTTTTGTCTTTTTCAGATAGGAGAAGTTAGTTTTCTACTGATGATTGTGAAGTAGAATTTGTGTTCTTGATTTTGGTTGATCTTGAGAGGATCATTCTGTTGGGTTGTTTTTGGTCCAGTTGTTTCAAGAAGCATCAGCGAAGGTTGAGCTGATCAGGAAGGATGAAGGCAGCCCAGGATCGTCAGAAGAGTTTTGTGGATAAGAGACGGAGGAATTTTGATTTCGAAGTCAGAGATATGATTTTGGATAAGTTTTCTCCGGTCAAAGGAGCTATAAGATTTGGTCAGACGGAGAGCTAGCTCCGAGGTATATTGGATCTTTATGTGTTCTGGTAAGGATAAGTGCTTTGGTATTCAGAATTGAATGGCCAGTTTGGAAGATTGGAATTCAATGTGTTTCATCTCTGAGGGAGTATGTGTGATCCATCACTGGTTTTGGAACCAACAGTTCAGGAGGATTTGCTAGTCGAGCAGGGCTTGACGGTGGTCTGATGTCCTGTTCAGTTTTGTAGATCCAGATGAGTAGGAGCTCTGTAGCTTACTGGTGTAGCTAGTTTGGATTCAGTAGAGCGAGTATTCCAGTGTTTATACCTGGGAAACTCTTGATAATGTTAGAAGGTCTATCCTGATTTATGTCAGGATCATTAGATTTGTTTGATTTAGTGAATTAGTTGCTATGGTTGTTAGCATATGGTTGATAATATATGCTCGTGGTTTAAAATTAAAATCTTTGATGGGTTATCAAATTATCTTTGCTTTTAAATTTCGGGAAGAAATTCTTTTAAGGGGGAGGAATGTGATGACCCCGAATTTTGGGCAATATCAATTTAATAATCTGTATTAATAATTAAATTGATTTGATAATTGTCTTTTATAATTGTAATTTAAATTGGAAAATTTATTCCTTGAAATGAAAATAAATATTTAATTGGTAAATTTTATCTTTTAAAGGCAAATAAAATGTTTTCTATTTATAACGTATATATATTTGTATATATTGTAAATAGAAAAGCTTTGGTTTAAAATTTAACAAATAAAATCATGCTTTCAAATTCTAATATTTTTTTTTGGTAATTTGGAAATTATGATTAAATTTAATATAAAATTTTTCAAAGCTATTTAATAGTTAACCATATAATTTTAAAATACTTTAGGTAAATGTTTAAATTGTTTAAAATATATTTTAGCTTAAGTTTAAATTTAAATAAAATTAACAAAAAGGTTTGTTTTAATTTATTTTAATATATTGCTTGATAAATATGATTTGGAAATATATAAAAGTTTAAAATATAGTTTTATAAACATATAAAAACATTCGATAAATTAATTTATTTAGTAATATAAGTAATTTATATATAATGTGATAATTTCCTTTTTTAATTATTTAAAATTGGCAAAATTGTCATTTTCAAACAATAATAATGTGTTGTATTTATAAATAGATATAAATAGATTTTTAAGAAAATATAATTTTTATTTTCAAATTTAATGTGTTGTTATATATGCATTTATATAAATTGACTTTAAATTGGATTTTAAAATTTAATTCGAGTTTGCATTTGGATTTAAATTTGAAATTCAAAGAATAGATATTTTAAAATATTTGGATTTAAAATATAAGTATAACCTTTTATTTATATATAATTGGTTTTATAACATCTTATTTAAAGAAATTTATACATATGTACATTTAGATAAGAATTTATAAAGTAAATATAAAAAGCTTTTTATTAACATTTAAAATAAATAAAAATTACATTATTACAAGTGTTAATACATTAAGTTACATTAGTAATAAGTGTAGGCTAATTTGCAATGTAAATGACAAATGTTAAGTGTTTTAACAAGTGTCACTTATAATTTTGATTTTTCTTTTATTTTTAATAAATCACAATTAGCCTTTATAAATACATATGCTTCTTACCTTCAATTTCTTTTCTATCTTCTTCAATTCAAAACCAAGATAAACTCAAATCATTTCCTAAAAAAACAAACTCTGTAATCAATCCTTCCTCAAACCTGAAACAAAATCAAATTCTATAACCCGTTAATCATTTTCAAAAAAATCAAAAAAAGGCCTGTAGCTGATCAACAAAGCCTGTAAATTTTCTTCAACATGAGATAAATGAAGCAAGTTCAGAATTAAAGCAGTCTCGTCTCTTCAACAAGTTCCTGTAACAAGCATTCTTCAGCAATTCGAGTTTATAAATCAAAAACATCTTTCCTGCATTCAAGTTTTTAAAAGTTTTCAAAAGCTATTTCAAAATAAAAGGGCTCTGTTCATCATCTTTTACAGGTGAGTAACATTCCTTTTTAAAAGCTTAAATATGAATCTGGTTGCATGTTAATTTCTGGGCTATGTATGTATTGTGTGTATATATATAGGTGCATTTTTCTGTGTAGATATATGAATGTATAGGTGTGCATGCTGTTGTATCTGTTTTCTCTGTTCTTTGTTTTCAAGCTCAAGTCTTGATCAAAATTTAAGTTCTCTCTATTTGATGGCTGTTAGGACTTAGGATATAATCAAAAGTTGTTTATTTCATCATAGAGTAAGTTTTAAAATTATATTTAAGTTAAAATAAATGGAAATCTCTCTGGAAAACCATAAGAACAGAGCAAGCTTAAGATAGGTGAAAATTCAAACATCCTAATTCATTGATTCAGGGATATAATATGAATCTTTAACTAGCAACTTGATTTTTAAAAATGAAATCGCAAATTTTAGTATTGAATTGAGTGAGTAGTTCGAGTTTGTTCAGAATTTGTGTTTTTGGCGATTTCTGATGATCTAAGTGATCGGGATGAACGTGGTCATCACTAGAAGAAGTGGAATGATCGGAGAGGTCGGCAAAAATGGCAGAAGGGTATGCAGGTCACTGTGGCAGCGGCGATGGTCGGTATTGTTTCTTAAACCTAGTTTTGGCAAGGTCGGGTATTTTTCTTGCCATGGCGCCTCTGGTGGATCGAGTTCCACCAAACTCTGGGATCGATAGCATGTAGGTTGGCAAAGGCATGGCTGGAAGCTTAGGCGCTCCGGTGGTCAAAGGAGGGAGTTCGAGGGTTTTTAGGTTTTACGTTTTGTTCCAAGTTTGTGCTTGAATGCTCGAATTCGATTTTGATGGGGAATCGATGTTCTAATTATCGAGATTTAGTGTGAGGGTGATCGTCGACATATGACAGGCATCGTGGATTGTCGAAAGTGGCTGCTTTGTTGGTGAATGTGCATGGAAGCGATGATATGTCAGAGTTCTGGGTTTGTGGGTTCGTCTCGCAGGAGGGCTCATCTATTTGGGAGGATAGCTCGAGTGAAGTCTCGGGTCGATTGAGAGTGATTTTTTTTAGTTTCAAAACTTTGAAATTTAAGCAAAATTTTTGAAAAAAAATAAAAGGGAAGGATTTCTCGGGTCAATACTCGAGCAGCTTGCCGGTTGAACCGAAAGCAGCACTTTAAAATAGATTTTAAAAGTCATCTTTAAAAGTAAAGGGTTTTGAAATTTTTAAATGAATTTGATTTAAAACCCTTCCTATATAAATTTCTTTCATATAAGATAAGTGTTCTTTAACATTTGATTAAAAGATTTGTAAATTGATTTAAATTTTGTTAAAGTTAAAGTTGTTAATCATTTTTAAATCTTAAATTTGAAATGAAATTTAAAGTAAATTTAAAAGTAAAATGTTTCAATAAGCATTGGTAAATGATAATTAAGTCTTTGATAAGGATAGTATTTTATCTTAAAGTTAATTATGATTTAATGATTTGAAATTAATTAAATTAATAAGGTAATTAAAGAGTAATTAATTAATTCATTTAGTTAATGATTAAGGATTAATAAATTAATAGTAAAGGGTTGTAAGTTAATTAATTTAAGTGATTAATTAATTTGTAATTAAGGATAATTAATTAGATAAGTAAGATTATTAATTAATGATTAGAAATTTATTAATCAAGTAATTAAATATTAATTAAGTTACAATTAAGCATTAATTAATTAAGTAATTAGAGGTTTATTTATTAATATCTAGAGATCAATTAATTAGTAATTAAGAATTAATTTATAATGGTTAATTAAAGCATAATTACTTAGGGAAGTATTTAAAGAATTGTTAATAGTTAATGTAAAGATCATTAATTAGGGATCATGAAATGATTAATTAATGTGACTAATTTAAGATAATTAATTAGATTAATTAATTAATTAAGGATGATCATTTGTGGAATTGGTTAAGTATAATTACTTAATGTGATTTATAAGTGTAATTACTTAGTGAATTAATTAATAGGTAGTTACTGGATGTAATTAGTTGAAGGATAATTAATTAATGGAAGTATTTTTGGGTTTATTTACTTGGTGTAATTAGTAAAAGGATAATTACTCAGTGGAAGTAATTAAGGATTAATTACTTAGCGTAATTAATTAAAGAATTAATTAATAAAATTTATTTAGAAGTTAATTAAATAATGTAATTAATTAAGGGTAATTAATTGCTAAATGTAATTAATCAAGGTTGATTAATGAATGTAATTAATTAAATATTAATTATTAAATGTGATTAATTAGAACAATAATTGATTAAAGAAGTAATTATGGATCATTAATTAAAGTAATTAACGAAGTAATTAAGGGTTGATTAATAAAAAGGTAATTACTCAATGAAGTGATTATAGAATAATTAATTAATGTAATTAATTAAGGATTAATGTAATTAATTATAATTAATTAATTAATTAATGGGAGTAATTAAAGGTTATTTACTGTAATTGTTTGAGGATAATTAATTTGTGTAATTAATTAAAGGCTAATTACTTAATGTAATTAGAGATTAATTAATTAAGGATGATTAATTAAAGATGGATACCTAGAGAATGATTAATTAATTGGTTTGTAACTAATTAATAGTTAGGTAAGCAGGATTTATAGTAATGGAAGTAATTAATTTAATTTATTTTAAATTAATTAGTGAAAGCGTGATTACTAAATCTTTGCTTATGGATGGCTGAATGATATTGAATGCCTTGGATTGTTTGATATCTCTGATATGAGATATGTGCCGATCTGTGATATGAGATGCTTTGGTTTAATTGTGATGATATGGATTATCTATTTGTGAGATTGTGAATTATCTATCTGTGTGAATATAGATAATAGAATTGAATTGTTTTAACTCTAAAACAACTTGGACTTAAAAGACGGCATTTTGGATTTCGGTGAGACCGGGATCGGGCTTCCAGATTTGGATATTCAAAAACCACGTCGATCCAAATTAAACGATAGGTCATGAATCTCAAGTGAAGATGAAGATTCAGAGTGCAAGGGCTATTGTCGTTGACTCTGATGGTGATTCCAAAATGAGTGTAACGAGATAGTGCTTTCGGTTTCGTTCAAACCCAGAACGAACTAGTATGGATTGAATGCTTTCAGAACATCGTCAGGTAGACGATGAGCATTCTAAGATAGATATGTTCTATAAAGGTAATCGTAGCCTCAAGCCTCATCAACCGGGAATGGCTAAAATAGGGGAGGTGCAACAAGGCTTAGTGAGTCGTGCTCAAGTAGGACAAGATTTTCCCCTGTCTAGAAGTCCCTTTTTATTCGGCTGTGTGGGGCAGTTGATTGCAACAACTGCCGGGGTTGCCTTGTTTGGGACTATCCAGTAAGGGATCGTTCCGAGCTTGTGTTGCAGGGGATTTAGGGTGGATCCTCTATACGGTGATCTAGGCACGCACTGTAACGGGTAGTACCCCAGTAGCCCTGCCATTGTATGGAATCCAATCTTCAATAAGTGTCGTATGTATTGATTGTTCCCAACTATGTTGGAACATGAGATGTAAGCATTCTAGCTATTTCTATATTTTACTTGAAAACCCTATACCTTATTAAAATATCATTGGATTTCCTATCAAATATTTTGGTTATCGTAAGGTAAGAACTTTTCGGCGTTTATGTGCGAGAAGTCTTACGAGATGCCTTTTGTTTTCAAAAGTTTTTCAAAGTTAAGCAACTTTAACCCGTTACTCACACCAGATCCATGTCTGACCCGGAGTTTATTTTCTGTTTTTCTTAAATTCTTGGGTACTCAAAATTTTACGAGTAGCCATGGGATTCAGGTTAGCTTTGACGAACTCTAGAGGGGAAATGGAGCAAGAGGCTTCAGCGTTTGTAGATATACAGTTTTCCGCTGTTTTGGTATCTCTGTGTTGTATTTGAGTTGTATAACTAGACAGGTGTTTATAACTGTCTAGTATGTGTTGTATAAGCTGTGTAACTCTGATAGATGTTGTATATTGTGTAATACTTATGTGATTAAAATAATTTATTCGTTCCGCTGTTGAGATTCTGATGTTGTTTTGTTCTTTCTTCTCTATATTTTCTCTTTTCTATCCCTTTCTTTCTTAATCATGATGCGTCTTTCTGGGGAGTGAAGGCGGGTCGTCATAGTAACATAGGCGATATATCTTGTGCTACTTTGCAGTAAAGGTTATAAACTTTTGTTACCTTCCTAGTTCTTATGATAGGCAAATGATAGTGGTTAGGCACATGTATATAAGTTCGAGTTTGATTCGATTATAGGTGGAAGGCGATGTGATAATGGGTCATAGTATTGGTTTTAGATGGACATCATGCTTAGCAGGTATTGGCCTTACCTGGAGATCAAAAGTTCACTATCCTGGTGTAAAATGGTTGAGTCACGATTGGTGCCATAACAGTGGTTGAGTCACGATTAGTATTTGATAGACTTATCGTATATTGCAACACTATAGTAGAAATATGCTAACTTGTTGCTGCAGATGAAGGTGCATGTTAAGGTATGGTTTCATAACCTAAGTGTAACCATTTGGTATTATTTATGATATGGTAACATATCAGTAATCATGCAAATTAGTGATCATTCCTTTTCATAAAACTTTATGTCTAACCTCTTTTTATTATTCATTTATTATTTAATCTTTGAGTAGTTTCACTTACAAAAGGGGATCTCTACTAGCTGTGATGGTTCATAGAATGACAACTATATTACCGATATGTTTATATCAATCTGGTTTTGGGAGTATTGACATGTGGGCTATATATATTCATTTTCACGTGCATTGTGTATAGGAGTTGATAAATTATGATATTGATTCTTATGTCTCTTGATATGATATATATTTAGTCTCTTACATGTTTATGTTGATATTACATTTTATCCTTCAACCGTGAGACTTAATATATCAATAGTTGAGATAGATATGCTCTGTGTTGTATTATTTTCTACACTTAATGGAATGTGTCCATGATAATTTAGGGAATCTAGTTGCTTGTATGTCTGGCTTTCGGGTGCTACGAAAGGCATGTTGTTACAACCACCCTCTTTTAAATACCAAGTTCCAAAAAAATTGTACGAATAATACGTTATAGAATTTGAATGTAACAACCCTGATTTTGAGTAAATAAAAATAAAATAAATAATAATTTAAGTTCTAAAATTTAAATAATTTATTTGGAATTTGTAGTCTTTTATAAAAAGATAATTTGATTTAGAGTAATAAATTCTAAATCATTGAGAAATTTGGAAATACTAGTATTTTCAAAGTGTTACTAAAATTCATTAAAAATATTATTAAGACATTGATTAATTATGGTTTATTATAATTTTATAGAATAATTGAGAACTTGAGATTTTTGTGTTTTAACTATGGATAAATTAGAAAGTTAAATAATGATTTGATAGTGATGATTTTGAGATATATTTATACTAGAACAAAGTGAAAATTTAATATGATGTAATAGAATAGCATTGATAAACAAATGATCTTCTTAACAAATAGGGATTTTAAATCAATTGAAAAATAAGCAGTAGTAATAGTGATGGTTTATATTTTTGGATGGGACTAAAATAAAGCCCATGACCATAATTAAACAAAAATTAGAAGATGTCCATGCATTTTTTTCTCACAAAAACATTTCCTATATGTGCTAAGCAGTTGGACGAGCAAAACTAGGGTTTTCAAGTCCATCTCTATTTTATCCCTAAGTTGCAATTTAAAATATTAAGAAAATCATAGAAAATTAGGTAAAATCAAGGGTTTTGAAACTCAAACCAAGCTCAAAAGGAATAATTAGCAAATCCATTATGGAAATAAGCTGAGTAACTCTCACAAAAATTATCTCTAAATCCAAATGAATGGTATTTGTTATATTCTATTTGAAGCTTATTGTGATGATTTTGTATTTGCTGAAACTCTAAGTTGTTGTTTGTTGAAACATTGTCTCGGCTAGTTTAATGTGAACTTATCACTTGGATTGTATATAATGATTCATATGTTGATAAGTAGTGCATGCATGTTAGTTCATTCATCACCTATAAGGTTAGTATAGGGGATGCTCACTAGAAATTAGTCAACGTTGACCAATTATCCACCTATAGCCTCGTCGACTCTAGGATTAGTTCTGATTGGTGGACCAGTAGGTTGCCATCGCTGCATAAGACCTAGAAAAAAATCGGTTCCATGAATTTCCACTTGTATCTGTTGAATCATCCATTTGCTTGCTTAGTGTCTTCCCTGGCCTCCATTGCATTGATCGTGCATTGCATTTTTAGGTATTATATTGCACTATATTTCCCTGTACTTTTAATTGTTAAACTCTTATAAAAGATGTTCGAATATTTAGTTTTAGCAGTATATATATTTACAAAATTATTGAATTTTGAATCTTGGTTTTGAGCAGCCGCATATAAAATTTACACTTTGTTTAGATCAGGATTTCAACCTATTTTAACAATATACTTATATCCTTGTAAGCTTAAGTGTGGTAATATAATGTGCTATGGGTTTTAAGAGAAGTATTTGTATTTGTAAAAATATGTGCGTCTATGTATACATACACACACACATATACATATATATACATATACACACACACACTAGAATCTGATTTTTATACTAATTAAGATTCAAGCTTTTATTGACTACAAATAAATACATATGTGGTTGTACTTTATTTACTAATTAAATCGTTAGAACTAGTCAAATTGAAAAAATGTATTATATATGAGTAATTAAATAATAGAAAGGATTTTATGGATTTTGGATTATAATTTTAGTAATATAAACTTAAGTTATTGCAAATAAATGTATAAATACATATTTTGTATATAAATTATTTTGTAAAAGAAAGTCTATTTAAGTTTACAAATATCGAACTTGTTTCTAATTTAATCTGGTTCTTTTAAAGATAATTTCTAGGAAGTAGTTTCTATATATTATGTAATGTAAATAAAATGGATATGTGTAACGACTGGTATTTTCAACCATTCGCATCTGCACATGTCGAACTTGAATTGCTTAAAATATCATATTGTTAATTTATACTTGGCAAAACGTAACATATACAGTAAATAAATCAATCACAGAATCACAGACACAGAGCAATATAAAATAATGCAGCGGAATAGACAAATAGTAGTTCATGAAGCTACTATATAAACATCAGAGTTAGAAATAAATACAGCAGAATATCTCAATTACAGTGAAGTCTCCAATACAAGCTGATGACCTCTATGAACAAATCAACCGAAAAAGCTGAAAGCTAAATCGAGAGTTGGATCTCCAAACGAAGCTCCAAATCCAAAGGTGAGTCTCAAATGCTAAATCACTCAGTCTAACCCGAGCGTAAAGCAAAACACAAAACACTCGAGTCAGGATTAACATTCTTATATCTATAAATCCAACCCAAGTGAAATATCAACTGAAATACAAATAACTTAAAGGATGTTTGGGATAACCATCCTCTAAGGATCCGTGGAACTATCTACAATGTAGAAATATACACTATAACATTGTGGTCATTTCAAATTAATTCATACTTCAAAACCAAAATATTATTTCATTTCAAATATATCTATTTCCCAAAATAGTGTATATATTAAATAATTTATAAAGTAAAGTGCTGGTAATTTCCTCAAGCTTCACAAATCGCTTCAAAATCAACTCGACTTTCCCATTCAAATTTAATTCAATATCAATTTATCAATTTCCATTCGATTCAGTTTCTGACTAAACAAATTCAAATTTTATCGGTTTCAAATACAGATTTGAACCACAAATAAACCATTTAAATTTCAATGTAATTCAATGTCAACATATTTCGAAACTTTAAATATTCAACATTTCAAAGACTAAATTTTATAATTATGTTTATCTCCCAATTTGACTTCAGTATTATTTAGTTTTGAAATATTCACTTAATAAATTCAATATTATTTATATGACCTTATATTACATTTTCTATATATTACCTTCGATTTCTTTAGACGTGAAATGTCTATTAAATTACTTAAATCAAAATCAAGTTATAAGATCATATTTAAAGTTTCAAATTCAATAGCATCAAATCGATTTAATTAAGTAAATTTCTTAATTAAATGCAATTTCGATCAATTCAACTTTATCTTCCTTAATTTATACAAAACGTTGAAAATCTATTTAAAAATATAATACTTAACATATTATATTAATTAAGTTGAACTTTATTAAATTTAAGTTTATTATTGAGTCTACTCTATATCTAAACATATTTATAAAATATTTCAATATTAAATAAACCATATATATTCCCTTTCAAAACCATAGAAATCATTTTCAAAATATTTATATATATACCAACGGTGCCCGTATAATTCTCTATCCTATGGTCAAGTAATATGGATATTTATCATTTCAATCAGCAATTAAATATATACAGGTGTGTGTGTGTGTGTATCATTTCAACCCGCAATCCCAAATTCAATGCAAATGAAAATCGCTTGGGTCTATCATTTCAACCCATAACGGTTTTCTCCTATCCTAAAGTCCGTTCGGGTAAGTATCATTTCAACCCATAATGAATTCTATACTAACAGGGAACTTACAGAGTGATAACATATATGATAATAACATAACAGGCATATATCATCAATATAAATAACAGATAATGGTGTCAAATGTCACAGGTGAACAGATGCAGATAATAGCATATGAATACCAAAGTAAATAACTAACAGCAGCATATTTCAATTGTCGTTTCAATTGAAGTCAAATTTAATAAATATAAGAATATTAATCGTGAGTGGTTGCTTACCTTTCGAGGCTAGAGAGAATAGACAATAAATTGGGTTACAGATCCAAGCATGAATTTCAAAGCAAAGCACGATGGACATGAGTTCGATGGACAACGCTGATAAATAGGAATTGATGAAAACTAATCAGAAACAGGTTGATGATGATAAACGGTATAAGTGGAAACATATGCATACATACATATATATATAACTGCATAACTATATATATAATCATCTACTAAATTCACACACATTTAAATTAAACAAATACTTATATACATACTTATTAAACTGTAAAATATTTACACATTAAAAAACTATATGTATACATAAAATAAAAATCAATATCCAAATATATTTAAAAATCAATATTAAACATATGACATAGGAATCCATATATTATATTACAAAATCATTCCTTAATTTAAGACACCTAAAATTTAAAATCATCACACACACACACAAACACACACACACACACACACATTACATTTTAAACAAATATTTAAAACCAATATGCTTACGAAATCAACATAAGATTTCATATATGCGACTTTGATTCCAAATATATGTGAACTTGAATCCCAGAAGCAATTTTATAATATGTCTAACGAAATATATATATATATATATATATATATATATATATCACAGTATACTCATGCAGACAGAAAGTATATGCTAATGAAAAATTTATATATGATACATATATATATATACACTTTTATATATTTTTTAAGCCAATATATAAGTTCCGGCAATACAACATAAAATTTGAAACTGAGTTTACCCAACATATGTAATAAATAACACATGTAATACCAGACTGCAAAAATCTATAAGAAAAACAAAGATATAAGTAAATCAAAATAAAACAGCAGACTTTATACAACTACATATTTTTCATTATGCTGTTATGCTAAAGCTATAAACTACCACATAAATACTTTATAAATGTCATACACATATATGTATACCCTTATATATAAAATAAAATATGACATATAGTATATACAGCTATTACAAATTCATATCAAAGTACAGACACATAATATATTCGTATATATACTTATTATACTTACATAAACCTTATACATGTATAGAGTTTTATATTGTATATACATTAAACTAACGTAGCATATATAACACAAACTTTATCATGCGAATATATACATATATAAGTGCGAACTGACATATATGAATTTTTTTATTTAAATCTATATATATAACAACATACATATACCATGCAACTATATATATAAACAAACAAATAAACACATATAAAATATATTAAATACTTACCTAGAACAAACAAAATTTAAGCATGCGGTTTAATCAAGGAATTGACTGTGTACACAAGGTGATGGAGGGAGGTTAGTTCGGTAGGTGCTGTCACGTGGAGGATGGCTGAAGTCTCGGTGATGGGTTGTACACGCGGCTGGAGAAGGAGGTTTGCCGAGAGGGGAAGTTGGGTTTGTGTGTTGCTGAGCGACGAAGTGGAGGGGATGGAGATGCACGTGGAAGCAAACTTGGAAGAGACGTGGCTTCGGGCAACAAGGCAAACTATACGAGCTTAAATCGAGAAGAAGATTAAAAAACAATGGAAGTAGAGGAGACTCAAGCCCAGTTTTAAACGTAATATTAAATTTTTATTATATGAATCGGTAGAAGAAATGTATTAAAACCAAAAAATTAGTAACAAATTCTAGGAATTTTAAAAGCCAATAGCCACTCAATTTAAATGGTGGAATACGAAATGATGTAAGCTACCAAAAGACACAAACTAGTTACCGATACGATTACCATCTACATGGATTCCGCTACGTGCCAGACTTCAAAACACAGAATTGAATATACTGTGGAGATCAGCACGACGAGACGATCAAAATGGTATACAGATATCAGTGGTACGATCATCCGATCAAAAGTCGATAATCGGTACCGATATACGTTGTTATTCCGTAAGGAAAAATCCAAACGAAGCTAGAAACGTTCGAATTTCACGAAACGATTTTCGCAGTCTGATTCATAGTGTTCTAAATAAATTTTCTCATGTTGACATATTTAGATTTCAGAAAACTTTTTAAATTCAACTGTTATTAACTGATTTAAATAGAATTACATAATAAAATAAACTTTCATACCATCTGATGAAAATTTACCATGTGCTATGTCTAAATAGATGTCCCAACCCGAAATCCTAGATCCAAAAATCGACATCAATTGCCTCACTCGTATTTGAATGCCACAAATTCAAACGTCGAGCTCCAGTTCGGATGGAGCTTATAACACATTAAGTACAACAACACAGCGGAAGAAATGGATTATATCATTGATATACAACATTTGATTACAACATGATACCACAATATGATACAAATGAATATCAATATCAGAGATACATGATAAACAACAGCGGAAGAACAATAACAACAGCAGCGGAAAGATATCTCCAATATGATCTTCAAGAGAGAAAGAGAGATAGAATCCAATATCTGGAACTTCATAGCCAAAGCTCCAATGCTCCAAACCAAATGCTCAAACCACGATCAAGTTGTAATGAAAACTAGGTCAGCATGTATGCGATCGCCAAAACCAAAAACTTCAAAGATATCGAATCTACATCTACTAGCTGATTATCTAAAAATCTAGCTCCAGGCTGCCCATGTGGAAAATTCTGGGCACCTAGAGTTTAGATAGGGAACAATAAACTCCAGGTCAGTCATGGAAGTGGTATGAGCAAAAAAAAATAGTTTATCTTTAACAAAAGAAATCCACAATGCTTCTTGGAAAATGAAACTACCATAAGGCCTCCTGCCACACACATAATGCAAGCGCTCAATTGGAGTAGATTTCTCCTTATGATAGTCAAACATGCTTGATACGCAAAATCTTTTTGATATTATTATTAGTGCATAGTGGAAAACATTTTGAAAGTATAATATTAATCTTAGCCAGCATACGTACCATTATATTACGCCCTCCATAGCTACCACCTGAGGTGGCAGGTTATACAACTAAAACCATAAGGGATCGTATTGTTTGATTGGATTTCCAACAATGGTCAGGCTAAGGAACTTCCTGGGGCCACATGAGTACGCCTCTGGAGGGACGCCCCGAGAACTTAACCGGATCTCTGCCAACACAAGGTTGGGTTACCTCTGTAACTAGGTAACTACTACACAAGTATGCCATCCCCCGGTCGTAACGAACCTTTATCGAGCGCTTGACACCAACAACCAAAAAGCAATAGATTTATAGCAACCACGTAGGTTAAATATCTAGGCTCCATACCATGATACCACCTCTATCCAGAAGGAAATGGATATACCCTCAGGGAGGTGCTACCCCCAAATAACCTTGCTGCATCTTTCCTGTTTCGACCATTCCGAGTTGTGAGGCTCGACGAAGTCTCGTCCACAGAGCTACGCTTTTCACAAAATCCACTATGCCATAAATGGTCTTCTGCAACACAAAAAAAATGTTGGCTCAGGCCCGAAAAATGTTGCCATAGGTCTATGGCAACACTTTTAGGGGGATGCAATATTTGTTGTTGCCTTAGACCTCAAAGGCAACATTTTGACTATCGAAGGCAACATAAGTAAAATTGTTGCAATAGAACCCTATTTGGTCTATGGCAACACCCATAGGTATCTGTAGAAACATTCCAAAAATGTTGCTATAGATATTAACTTTCTGAAGTTGTGGGGCCCACATCTTGTGGGGTCCAAAATGTGGGGCCCACGACCCAATGGGGTCCATTCCTATGGTAACACCTTGAATGACTATTGCAACATTATTTTAAGCAACATTTATAACCCGGTGGCAACATTATTATGAAACTACTGCAACACTATTCTGAAGCTACTACAACACTATTCTGAAGCTACTGCAACACTATATTGAAGAGACACTAAGAGCACATAGAACAGTACAATATCACATAGAACGCTTGCATAATACACAGTACAATATCACATAAAACACTTGCATAATACACAGCATAATACAAAGTACAGATAACAATTCATACAGCAGTACACATCACAATTCATGTCAGTTACCCCAAAATATCCAGTTACCCCAAAATACTACAAAGCTACCCCTAAAATATCCAGTACACATAACAATTCATAAATGATATTCTGAAGCTACTGCAACACTATACTGAAGAGACACTAAAAGCACATAGAAGAGTACAATATCACATAGAACACTTGCATAATACACAATACAATATCACATAAAACACTTGCATAATACACAGCATAATACACAGTACAGATAACAATTCATACACCAGTACACATCACAATTCATGTCAGTTACCCCAAAATATCCAGTTACCCCAAAATACTACAAAGCTACCCCAAATATCCGGTACACATAACAATTCATAAATGAGACTTAAGAGCTGGTGCCTCCAGTCAGATTACCAGTCTCACTGGACATGATTGTGGAAGTTAGATCCTCTACATTGATGTTCATCTCCGGGTTGGCATCACCTAACTTCTTAAGAACCCTAGCCAAATTCTCTTGTACCTTCTGATTTGCCTTGGATTCTAGCCGTGCTTCCATTTCTTCGACAAGCCTTTGCCTTAAGTCATGTACGTAAGCATTTGTTAGAGCCTCGGTTGATTGTTTTGCACACTTTGCACGCCTCCCTATAAGCAAAGGACGACCCTGTGATTTTCCATTCGAAATTACTATTTCAACAGTATTTCCTCCTTCTCCACCGGCCATTGCCTTTTGAACTAAGTCTTGCAAAATAAAGCCACATCAAAATTACCCTACAGTAAATGCAGAGAATGCAGAAAATGCTTACATATGGATTGTGTACAGCAAATGCAGAGAAACCACATTTTGGAAAACAATTTGTTTATGTGCATGTAATTAGAAAACAATTTGTAACATATATACTAGTAAAAACTGGAAAACAATTCCGTCGACAGCCAGCTACGGCTTCGTCATCTGGATTCTGAGGCTTCAAACGGCCATTCATTTTATTCATGCACATATGTGTATTACTATAGACATATATTTTTATATAAACCAAGTCAGTAATCCCTTTAACCAAATTCATTTCTTCGTTTCCAGTTTTTGTGTCATTTCTAGCCAAACGCAAAAGCAAGTCCTCTTCATTCGACTAGAAAAGGAAAAAAATGGCCGAGGGATCAAAATTCTTAATCTCACAATATACTCAATTACAATTTCCAAAGTAAGCATCTATGCCATTAGTATGTTTGCGAAACTCAGGTTCAACAAGTGTTTCAAGGACAGTTTCAAGGACATGAGCATACATGCACATGAGCAAGACATAAACAATGTGCAGCATGTGCAAAACAGAACAAAATTATTACAAAACAGAATTATTACTTACAAGTTTGTAATTTATTACTTGAGGATTAGACACGTACTCACGTCCATCTGTTCTCTTACGACTTTTAAGAAAAAGTGCTGCATCGGATGGTGTCTCCTGATACAAGTTCAATAGATAGTTTAGCATAAACTCTCTTCAGTCAAAAATGTAAAGTATCACATACCATCTTAGGACGAAGCTGGACGAACGACTTTGGACCAGCGGTGTTTGTGTCTTGATATGACTTACGACTATCAAAAATTTTCCGGGCTTTTTGCTAAAAAATACACAAAAAACAAAGTACTCGTTTATCTCACAAAAAAAAGTACTCGTTTATCTTGCGAAATAAATAATATGTACGTATACCTGAATCTCATCATCTGCCCAATACCTCAAGAGCACTTTAAAATCCTCCACTGGGATGTTGTCCGACTTGTTATCTAGCCTCTCCTCATCAGTTTTATAAGCTTTATAATGAGCTTTTTTTATGCGACTCTTGTACCCCCTCCAATAGTCACGAATAAACTTCAACACCCAGTTTTCACGTTCATCCGGAATAATATACCGTTTCTTAAATACAAATCAAAAATAAAAAAGAATAAATAAATCAAAATTCATCTACATTATAGTTAATAGATCAATATTACTTATTAAAGTAAAATTCAGCAACATTATAGTTAATAATAGATTACCTTAACATAATCCCATTGAGATTTCTTCAACTTTTCAGGAACATCCGACCAAGATTTATGCGTAAGTGGCACAGACCTTTTCAATGTTCCTAAAAAGTTGCTCAGTTAAGATATTACTTTGTCATCATCTGAAATAGGTTGGAACCACTGGTTCATCATAATTACAACTCTTTTGTCATTCGCCCTTTTATGAACATTAAACATCTTTGTGTGACCTCTGAGTCTTTTAGGAACTTCACCTTTAATTAAAATGAAAAGTCCCGTCAAATAATAACATAAATCATAATGTAAATTCGGTACTTAAATTTTAATCCTACTGTAATATTAAATATTATTATCACATCAATTCAGTACCTGCTTCAACTTTTTCATTTTCAATGTCTGGTAAGACATTCTCCGCAACATACTTATTTGCTATATCACTTGCAGTAGCTTTTGCAGCATTTTTCTTTTATCGTTCCCACAGAGCCAAATAATCAGCCATTGTTCCTTTTCCTTCAACATCCTTCTCAGTTGAACTTACTACCAGGCTTGGGCTTGGGCTTCTCAACTTTTCCTTTGCGATACCACTAGCTGAACGAGTTTGTGGTCCACTAACAGGCTTGGGCTTCTCAACTTTTTTAGTTCTCTAAATTGTATATATAAGTAGGAAAGAAGATTGGATTTTATAGTTATTATCTTCATAAGTAGAAAAATAAGATATGTAGCTATCACACACCTTTCTTGGACATTATGAAGTATCATCTTCACTATGCTCCTCATGGTCCAGATTATATTCCTGATCACTATCCACATCCTCTTGCATCTTTTCTTTTCCTTTATCTTTTTTTTGGTTTGCATTTCTCAGTTCAGTTGAAATTGCAGGCACACCTAGAGAAGCAAGAACTTCGTTGTTCCTCATCACATTAACAGCTCTATGTACTTCATAATCTTTTAGGTTCATCATCAACTTAGCAGCTCTCTGTACTTCATAATCTTTTAGAGATAGTGGAGGTGTAGAATACTCATTTGGAGGTGGTGGAGGTGGTAGATGAACATCCTGCAAGTATGTAATAAACAGGAACATCATAGTAAGTATGCTTCAAGAGTGGTACAAAATATTCAAATTACAATAAGATCATCATAATAAGAATTCTTCAAACATGCATGCCATTTTCATCCATATCTTCTTCTTCCGATGTTGGTAAACGTGATTCCAACTTCCTCTTAACACTTGATGAGTTCAGATTCACTGTTGAATCACTGATTTCTGGTTTTGTTTTCCTGTGTCATCTTCTGAGGATTTACCTGATCAGCTAACTTTAGATTCACGGTTGCATTGTTGGGTTCTGGATTATTCAGCCGTGTCGACTTCCGAGGACTCCTCACCTCAGCTAACTTTAGATTCTCGGTTGCATTGCTGGGTTTTGGAATATTCAGCCGTGCCGACTTTCGAGTAATTTTCACCTTAGCTAACTTTAGATTCACGGTTGCATCGTTGGGTTCTGGATTATTCAGCCGTGTCGACTGCCGAGGAATGTTCAACTCACCTAACTTTAGATTCACAGTTGCATTGCTATTCAGCCGTGCTGACTTCCGAGGACTGTTGACTTCAGCTAACTTCTTGTTTTTTTGGTTCTGTTGTAGTTGATGAGCCGTCACGTACTGTCGTTTCACTGGTTTTGTAACTGCAACAATACAATGATATTATAATCATAATCTTTAAATGTTATAATCAAAATATCACAATAATTTTTTTTTCTATATCAAAATATCACAATCTGTAAATGATATTAACTATCCATTTATATATACCTGTAACCAGATTCTGTCTTGGCCGCATGATTACATGCGGCTGATTTGCTTCAGTGGCTCAATTGCAGTATCGACAACGTTGTCGATATAAAAATCCAAGTTGCCACCACTGTTAACTCCTTTGACTAATTCGGAGAGGTCCGCATCATTGGTCACTAACTTCCACCCACCCTTCTCATTATTTCTCATATAAATTCCTCCTATTTCGGTGTATTGAAGGTCATCCTTCACAAACTCCATGAGCATTATGTACGAGAAGTAGTCAGGATTAACCCTCTTTACCACAGTATCGGTTCCACCAACATATTGTGCCTTCTGAAATGCACTCTTGTGATGAAATGTGAGTTGCATGAGTTCCCCCATCCTATACAAAATGGATACAAAATGGTGAGTTTACATTGGAAGCAAGATATGATATGATAAAATGGGCAGGTATATTAAGTACATATGTGTATGCAGGTATATAAAGCACTAGAAACAACAAGGGAACACATAAAATCAGAATAAATTACAAGCAGTCAAGTAATTAAAAAGTAGTAAATTAATTATGAAAATCAACAGATACAGAAGTCATCCCTTAATTAAGAACCAATACATAAATAGAACTCACTTGATATTTCTACATAGAAATCAAGAGGAAGTTTCCTCTATGCTAGGCGGAATGAGGATTTGTGTTGCCGGGACGTCATCTCTATACCACCTAACATCACTAACTTGATTTCCTTTTCCATTACTACATTGAATATCATGTAAAACTGGATCATCTTCATTTCCATTTCCATTTTCGACTTCACACCAGTCCCTCGGCAATTTCTTGAAAACATTATAAAGTGCCGTATCAGTTGGATCTTGTACATAAAATACTTGTTGTACTTGTGAAGCCATAACATATGGATCAGATTTCTGGCACAACCTATTAAAATTAACTCGAGTCATCCCATACAAATATTTCTCTTCTTGGTACCAGCAACACTTAAATAAAACCACTGATTCTCCCCAATAATCAATTTCTAGTATTTCCTCAATTGCTCCGTAGTAACTAACATTACCAACCAATGGATTTTGACCTTTTGAACTTGCAAAGATAGTGGTCAAGCAGTCAATAATACACCACTATTCTGTGTTTTACACTTAGCATCTCTATATTTTGGATGGAATCTGTATCCATTAATAACATATTCACTAAATTTCCTATCTATCTGATTAGGGCCCGTTGCAAGCACTTCTAGCTCTTTCGAAATGTTCTCTTTTTTCCCAACCTCATCTTTCAACCATTTCCAGAATTCTTCAGTATGTGCTCTCTCTCTTTTATATCTTCTCGATATTGCATGACCATCAATTAAAGCTCGATGTTCCCTATAATAATTATGATGGTATTAATATCAATAAAGAAATATTCTAATTCTTTAGTACTTGCTAGAATAAAATTAGAACATAAAAACTTACTCTTTTAAATTATCTATTTCCTCATTACTACAATTGAATAGAATGTACCGATGACATGCCATCCACTCAGATTCTTTTAGATGAATAGCTTTTCTGTCTTTATTTCTTCTTGTACCAATAGCACATTCCATATTTTGTGGACAACTTTCAAATTTAGGTACTGCATCACCACCGCTTAAGAATCTTGAGTAGAATGTCAAGCATTCTTCTGCCAAGTAACCTTCGATGATGGAACCTTCCGGTTTAGCTCTGTTGCGCACATAAAATTTGAGTTTAGCTAGATAACGCTCAATCGGAAACATACATCGAACGTGCACAGGTCCACCGTATTCAACTTCCTTGCACAAGTGAACTGTCAAGTGAACCATTATGTCAAAGAAAGCCGGTGGAAATATCATCTCAAACTGGCAAAGAATTTCGATAATTTCTTGTTGTTGCCTCTTCACATCTTCCATATCAATTACTTTGCCCCAAAGACCTCTTAAGAATGCACCAAATCTTATCAGAGGCAATGCAACCTCAGGCTTCAGTGTTTTTTTCACAGCAAATTGCAACAAGTAGTGAAGTAAAAAATGTGCATCATGGGTCTTGTACCCTGAGATTTTCCTTTCCTTCGTGTGAACATACCGACTGATATTGGCTGCACAACCGTATGGCAATTTAACATTCTCCAGTACCGAGCAAAATATTTTTTTTCTTTATTCGTCATGTCAAATATGGCAGCCCTAATCTTAAAGTGTTCGCCGTCATTTGATAAAACGGGATGCAGGACCTTCCTGATGCCCATTTCCTGTAAATCAAAACGAGCATTCAAATGGCCTTTTGACTTGCCACAAAATATTTAGCAAAGTACCGAGTATGTTGTCGCATATGTTTTTCTCTATATGCATAACATCAAGGTTATGTCGCAATAAATTGTGGCTGCAATACGGTAAATTGAAAAATATTGCCTTCTTTTTGAAAGGGGAATCCTTTTTCTTTCCAAAATTATTTTCAAAGTCACGCAACAGTTCTTCAATGTCTGTTCCTGATAAATTTCCTGGAATATGTCCTATTTCAACTTCACCATTGAACCTCCTCTTATCAAACCTCCACTTGTGTTTCGGATCCAGAAATTTTCTATGATTCATGTAGCACATTTTTTTACTATTTTTCAAGTACATTGAAGAAGTCTCATAATGGCATACAGGACAACCCAATTTACCATTTGTGCTCCAACCGGATAACATTGCATACCCCGAAAAATCGCTAATGGTCCACAACACACTTGCACGTAACATGAATTTTTGATCAGTAAAGGCATCATAAGTTTCTATGCCTAGATCCCATAATTCTTTCAACTCTTCAATTAGAGGCTGCATACATACATCAATTTTATTCTTTGGAGACTCTGGACCGGAGATTAGATTTTCGGGCTTCATGCACTACCAAGGTGGAAGGTTGTAGTTAACTAATACAATTGGCTATGTACTGTAAGTTGTACTCATTGTACGAAAAGGATTGAATCCATCAGAGGCTACGCCCAATCTGATATTTCTATTTTCTGATGAAAAATCAGGATACATAGCAACCATCGCCTTCCAAGTCTCGCTATCAGCTGGATGTGTAAGTTTTTCGTCTTTTTTTGGCCCATAGAATGCCATCTCATAAGTTGTGAATACTCCTTGCATATAAACAGCCTTTGCAGCCTTGGTTTTAGTGGAAAGTAACGCATTACTTTTGCCGGGACTTTGTGAATCAACTTCTCTGGATCATTGTCACGGGTGCCTTTATTTTCCTCTTCCCACCTCGAAATACCACAAGAGTTACAGACATCTTTGTCTTCATTTTTTGCCCAATAGATCATGCAATCGTTTGGACATGTGTGTATTTTTTTGTAATCAAGGCCTAAATCTTTAATGATTTTCTTCGCGGCTCTAAAAGATAAAGGTATGTGGGCCTGTGGAAAAGCCTCTCTCATCAACTCTAGTATATCCCCAACTGCAGACTCTGTAATTCCATGTACATATTTTAAAGAATAAAGCCTGATGATAAAACTTAATCTCGAAAATTTTGAACAGCCAGGATGTAATGGTTGCTTTCCATCTTCGACAAGGCGATAACATCTTTTAGCATTGGCATTTGGTGCATCAGAATTCTCATCTTCACAGTTCTGCATATTTCCACGAGTGCGGTGCAACATTTCACCTAGATTATCTCCAAAATCACCAGCATCACAGTCTATATCTTCATTACTCCCTCCAAAATTTGGTTGAGAAACCTCACAAATCCATTTCACATATAATGGAGATGGACCATTGCAGATGAGATGATCATAAATTATATCTGGACGACGCCACTTGCTATTTTTACAATTCTTGCATGGGCACGTCATTTCATCGCCTACGGCCAATTTAGAAAAACCGTTTTGTATAAAGGCTCTTATCCCGCTAATATATCCTTCACAAAACTTTGGAAGTTCTATCCAAATGTTTTCGCTGTCCATCACTACAATTATGAATATGAGTATTTTAACATAAAAAGATAAAATTTGTGTGTGTGTCCAACAAGAGGAAACCTAGACAAGTCGAATTGTTAATTCAGGCCGAATTAAGAATTTATAAGTAGTTTAAATCGATGATGGGAGAGAGTGTTATACCTCAAAATCGAAATTGAAGCCCTAAAGTGATGTGAACAATGCTTGAACCCCCAAATCGAAGCGAAATCGCTGAACAAAGCTTGAACCCCCAAATCGAAGCCCTAATCAAACCGAAATCGCTGAACCCCAAATTAAATGTTCGCTTGAACCTTTGTAAGAAGACAGAGAAGAATGAAAATAAAAAGTTATTTGCGGGGACTTTTTTTCTTCGCAGCTCTAAAAGATCAAGGAGTGGTGTTCGGATTGATGAGGTGTCACGTTCTCCAACGTAGGATTTGCCTTAGTAGATTGGCGTGGATCGGTGCGAAAGATATGCAAAGGTCTGCTATAGCAACACTATAAAAAAATGTTGCATCAATTACACTTGTTTAGTTAGAGCAACACATTTTTATGGCTAAGGCAACACCAAAAATTCAACGTTGCAGTAGGACCAAAATTGTATAGCTATCGCAACATTTTACCTGGAAACACCTTGCAAAAATGTTGCAGAAGGCCATCTATGGCGTAGTGATCCATGCTTCGATCAACACATGATTAGCAGCATTTCGTATGCCACATTACCAAATTGTTAATGTATCACTAGTAACCATCAACTACATAACCTCTGAGCTTGTATGTCTCAGAGAAGGGTGTTAAGCTAAGAGAATAAATCTCCGCCACCAAACAGAAATGTATTTGATAGAAACCAGCTTTACATCTCAAAGTGTAACATCAGACATACATCCATACAAGCCTGCTCCGGGTTCGAACAGAACCGAAGGCACTTCAAAAGAAGCCCTTGCAAATCCGGATAATCCCTAATCACGTCCGGACTCCCCATCACAACGGGTGATCAAATTTGTATACCGAGGACTAGTCGGTGCAAAGACATTCGACACGTAATCCTTTCGCTTTCGAAAATATTCGGTCTTCACTACCGGTCTTCAAATGCTATCCATATCGTCGTATCATTATTCAGAATAAGTTTTATGACACAAAGCCCTCCCCCGGCTAAACCGAATAATGAGCGCTCAATTTTAAAAACATATGGATATTGGGATCTTAGTTAAGTCACAATTTATTACCCAAAACCTTTCTTTCAAATGGTTTAAACAAATCACCATTTTTATAAACGACCCGAAATTTTCAACTCCGAAAATCCTAGATTGTTAAAGAAAGAAGAAAGAAGAAAAAAAGGAAGAAGGAAAACAGAAACAATAGCATCTCACATTCGCAGCGGATAAAATATAATAACAAATAATAGCAGTTATACAAAGGAAAACTGTTTCGGTTAATTTACATTTATTTACATCAGAGTTACAATCATTCACAAAATCTGGATAATTAAAATTTAACTTCTCCCCAAATGAACACTCTAATACACAGCGGAATACTCCATACGTTCCTGCCATCCAACTCGCCACCTGAGGTCCAGAACGTCCTTACCTGAAAATCTATAATACTCGGTCTGACCCAAGCATTACAGCAAAGTAACACCCGGGTCAGGCTGGAAACCAGCGTGAATAAACCAATCTAACAAGCAATACCAATGCATAAAACTTTTTAGAACCCGAGTAACTCATACCTTATTACGAGTTCTTAACTTGCCATAATCAAAATCACATCTTACAATCATATTCTAAGCATTACTACTCAGATTAAATGACCAAGCTTACATCATTATTTTCATGTCAACCTATCTATTCCAAAATCAAATCCATAGAGAATTTATTGTAGATTATAAATCGAAGTGGTTTCGGGTATTTACTGATATCCATCCCCGGTCTTTTTGAATCCAATATCATCTTAATCCAAGTTACTCAAGTGAATAGAATTCAATTTTAAATACAGGGTGTCACTTTTACACAGCAATTCATCATAGATAACCACATTATTATTGTTGAACCCAAACATACCATATTACAAAACATTTCATATCACATAGCATCACAATCACATACGAGGGATAACAATAGTCCAAGGAATTCAATATCATTCAATCACCCATAAGCAAGGTTAATTTGTCATATTTCTAATTAATTTAAATAGATTAAATTAATTACATCAATCATCTTTAAATCCTGCTTACTCAACATTAATCAATTACAAACCAATTAATTAATCATCCTCTAATTATCATCTTTAATTGCATTAAGTAATTAGCCTTTATATAGTTACTCAAATTAACTAACCTTCACCCATTCACATTAATTACATTTGTCCTTAATTAACTATTCAAATTAATTATTCTATAATCACTTACATTGATTAATTATCCTTTAATTTATCACACTCATTAATTAACTATTCCTTAATTAACTTCCTTAATTAATCAATCCTTTAACTAAGTAATTAATCCTTAATTACTTCCATTAAGTAATCACATTTAGTAATTACCCATTAATTACCCTCCTTAATTAATGACATTAAGTAATTATCCTTTAATTACTTTATTAAGTAATTATCATTAATTAATTTCATTAAGTGGATAACCCTTAATAAATTAATCATCTTTATTTAATCACATAAATAAATGAATCAACTTTAAGTTAATTACATAATTAATTAATCCTTAGTTAATTACATTCAGTAATTATCTTTTAACCATTTATAATCCTTTTATCATTAATTAATTCACCTTTAAATAAATAATCAAATAACCTTTAATTACACACACTAAGTAATCAATCCTTAATTAAATAATTAACTATCCTTGCTTAAGTAATTATTCTTAATTACTTTCCTTAATTATTTAATCTTTTAATTAATCTTTTAATTATCCATCTAAATTAATTAAAGATTAACCTCTATATCTAAATTAATTACTTAGTTTATATCATTTGAATCTTATTAAATTAAATACTTGAAATCTCTTATCTAAATTAATTTACTAATATTTAATTATTCTAAACGAACCAATTTAAATTCAAATCATTGTTTGAAATTTTATTTTAATAAATTACTTTTGAATCTTGGTTTACAATCCTTTGAAACATATATATTTCAATGTATGTTAGTCCTGATTTGCATTCTTTTAAAATTTAAACTTGATTGAAGATTTATTTATCACCTGAACATTTCATAAAAATCTAAACTTGGCTAACAATCAAAAAGCACCCGAGCCCTCCCACAAATCTTTCGAGTTACATGTGAAGCCCACATGAGATTCGAACCAAGAAGACATTGTCTTCTCCATCACTTTACATCATTCAGATACAAGTGCATAGGTGTACGTGCACACGGTGTCGAAGCAACGCTGACCAACTCCAGTGACCTCCTTGAGTCGCCGCCAACCACCCTCCTATGCTCCACCATCTGAATCATCGCCAAAAACCCCAAAACAAAAATTCGAACATCCACTACCTGAAATGAAAATCCCGTTCACTAAAATCCCCTCGTTCGCCACCATTCCAACGCTGACCATCGCCCAAACTTCACCAGCAAGAGCGTGATTCCGACATTTTCCATTTCCTCCATGACCGCACAACCTTTTCTAACTTTCTTTGCTGCAGTTTTTCCAAGAACTGCAACCCATGAAAACACTCGTTAAACCCTAAATGACCCCACCGCCCTATTCCGACGATTGAAAAAAACGAACTCCCATTTTTTCCACGAACGTCGACCTACTAGCGACCTCCGGCCAAAACTCCGAGGTGCCAAAACATCACGATCGTCGGAAATTGGCAATTTTCCAATTCCCGATCACCTTAAAAATTCTCAGCGAAATCAAGCTTAAAATTCGAGATATTACTACTAAAATTTAGCATTTTTGAGTTCAAATCTAAATATATGATCAATACATGCAATCGAGTCAATTGATTTCTGACTGTAGTTGTTCATCCCTGTTTTTTTCTAGTTTTAAATAAACTCTCAATATTTTTACTTGAAACAGTTTTTAAAAATCGAATTTGGTAAATTCTAACATTTTTCATGTAGACATCCTAAACCATATTGATTTACATGAAGGGTAATTTATTTTTGATTGAATTTTGGGTCAGTAACTAAGAACAGATACTCATAGTTATATACCCAGTCATGCAACAGGTTGACACAAAAATCCAATTATATTCTTAAGCCAAATTCATCTAAACTTTCATAACATATTACTTCCATTATTTAACACATACACAAAAAAATAATGATGAATTTACCCTGCAAAGTTTAAGTTCACTCACCTTTCTGTTTTGTATAAAGGAAGTTTTTTTTGAAACTAATCTAGAATTGTTTTTGTTGATTGGAACTGCTGATTGATTTTGATCTGAGTTGTTGAATCGTTTTTGAATTTGCTTGAATTTGAATTGTTGAGCTTTAGGTTTGAAAGTTTTGAACTTGAACTAGTTTTGAGATGATCAGATCTTGCTTAAATCTTGAGGTGATTTTGCTATAGGTTTGAAATAGTTGAAAAAGTTGATTGTTGTTTGAATTTTCTTTTTGATTTTAAAGTTGTTAACATGTTTAGGTTTGCTTGTTTTGAAAATAAGGAAAAATGAAAAGAGTAGAGTTAAGATATATTTATAGCTATGGTTTTTTTATTATTTGAAAATGAAAAGAAATTAACCTACATGACACTTGTAGTTTGCATGATAATTACTTGCTTACATTTTTTAAACTTCATGCCATAAATCTTACACTTGTATTTTGCATGTGTTTATATATTTTTAAATATTTTTTTATAGAACCTTATATTTAATTTCTATTTAGTTAATACATTTCTTAATTTATATTCATAACAAATCTTATTAAAAGAAAATATAAAACTAATTTTATAGTAATAAAAATCATATATATTATTCTCAAATCCAATTTATTTTAAGATAATTATCTTTTGAAATTTTAAATTCAAATTCAAATTTAAATTCTATTTAAATCAACACATATGTATACAACACATAATTTATTTGTGAAAAATAATAATTCTATTTAAACCTTTATATACATGTATCACCCATTATTATTAGTTTTAAAAGAATAATTTTGCCAAATTTAATAATTATACTAGGAGATTATCGAATAAATATTTATCCAAATATAAATTTATTATCAAGTTTATTTTCTAATAATTAACCCAGTTAATTATCAATTAACATATACTCCAAAATTCGGGTTATCACATTCCTCCCCCCTTCGAATCTTTTCGTCCTCGAAAAGGAACGAAACTAGAATTTATTAAAATAGTTATTATCAGTTAATTTCTTTTTGACTATTTTCAACTATAGACTCTTTTTATTAAGAATTTTTAAAACACTTCAAAATCTTTATAATATAACC
Organism: Allium cepa; assembly: GCA_030765085.1. NCBI lineage: Eukaryota > Viridiplantae > Streptophyta > Magnoliopsida > Asparagales > Amaryllidaceae > Allium > Allium cepa. The sequence goes on along the minus strand of CM060938.1, from coordinate 392,627,504 downwards.
AAAATAGTTATATAAAAATACTTTTTATAACTCGATGTCCCAACCAGTCCATCCTTGTTCTCACAGAAATTCGGTCATATGTTGATCAAGCGTAGGATTGCAAATTTATGAGTAATTAGCATACCCGTTTTCAACACTCAGTGAAAATACTTGGAAAATATTTTTTGAAAATATAGAAAACATTTTTGAAAATAGAAGAAATATCTTTGGTGAGAATGCTCCGGAAATCATCACCCCCTCCATGGTCACAGTTAACCCGATGGTTAAGTTGCCATCCCAGCAAAATCCATAGATAATTGTAGGCACTCCACGCCCCTCGATTATGCCATGGAACCCGCCACAGATCGCAGTGACATCAGCTACACTGTCGTCACAGCATAACCCAAATGTCTCTGTAGGCATCATCGCCCTCGACTTTTGCTACCCACTATATATAATCCTCAAGAACTTCAGTTTGTACGGACTTCCTCACAGGATCAACTTTAGAAACTCCCTTACGTTCAAGGCAGTTCCACCCCGTGGCACTCCTAATGAAGTTCATTCCAATGGGAGCGCTTTTTTCCCCAGAGCCAATCTCAAAACACTTCATACTATACGCGATAGTATCTTTCAAATCATACCCTTTATGATTTATATCAAAATTTCGTTTACACAAAATCGATATTCAAATCGATAGTTCCAAACTTGGCTTTCCAAATTCCCAAAATTGATTTTTCCAAAAATCAAAAGCCTTTTCCAAATCCATAGGTTCCAAAACCCTTTTTCCCAAAATCATTCTCATAAGATCCTTTATATATATATATATATATATATATATATATATATATATATATATATATATATATATATATATATAACTTTGAAAATCTTTGGATCAATTCGTACTTGTATAAATTCCCTTTTTTATACTTCAAATACTTATCAAAAACCCTTTTTATTTTTGCAATAGATTCAACAAGGGGAGATTTATCTTATATAACTTTGTTTATTCCAAATCAAATATTCAAATTTGATTACTCTTTTATAAAGTTATTAACCATATTACTTTTCTATAAAATGAGTTCTAATCATAGAAATATCCAACTCCCATTTTATTCCATATACATATTCTCAAAACATACTTCTCTTTTTAAAAATCATCTTTCATTACTTTTAAAATTTCCAATATAAATTTCATTTAAGCACGTATGATGTATACATATCATCCGTACGCAATATCAAATCTGATCGCTCACTCGATCACACAATTTCACTTCCGAACTAGTATCGTCCATCTAACTTCCTAGTGCGGACTCAGATCTGGTTTCTTGATCTGAAACCGTCATTCTCCATGCATAGTCATAACTATGATAGAGAATTTTCAGAACCAATCAAAAACCATATCCAAGGTTCGCCGTCGAAAATCGAGTGAAAAATCCCAATTCGGATCGATATACTATCTCGAAATTCTATGCTCGAATTCGGATCAAATCACTATACGAATAGAATAATATACGTACATCCTACGTATTTATCTTCATTGATCATTAGCTTATCAATTTTCTTTTCTATTCACCTTCATTTTGATTCTATTCACTTATTCACAATTGCTCCCAATTTCCAATTGGGTTAAGACTGCAATTCTTATCTCAATTAGTATTCAAATTTTAAACAGTTTGCGCTCTGACCAACTTGATTTAGAAAATAGCTTGAAAAGTTTAAAAATAGATAAGTGGTTGTAAAATAGTTATTAGTGGTAAAATAGATGTAAAATAGTTAAGTAGTTATAATATAGTTGTATAAATAGTTAGATAATTTCAAAATAGTTGTAAAATAGTAATTAGTTATAAAATAGTAATTAGTTTATAAAACAGTTGTAAAATAGTTAAATAGTTCCAAAAATAATTGTAAAATAAGTATAATATAGTTTGGGATTTAAAAAAGAAATGTTGTATAGTAAATAGCTAGGAAAATAGATTTAAGAAAGTTTATATTGAAACAATTTATTTTGAAAATAGTCCAGAACCAAACTGTTCCATTTCTCAATCTCTCATTCCAATTGATTCAATTTAAATTTCCACTATTAAGTTAACTTCCATTCCTAACCCAAATTCAAATCAACTTCCTATTTGAATTTGAACTCATTCAACTTAAAGTTCATTTCAAATTAATCCAATTCAAATTTTCCATTTGAATTTTAAACTTATCCAACTTTAATCACAATTCTAATTAATTCAAATCAAATTCAATTTAAACTAATTCAATTCAAATCTCAACTTTAAACCATCTCGAATTATATAAATTCGAGTTAAATTTTTAAGTGTTGATTTAATCTTTAAATCAAACCAACTTTTATTTTTAAATTAACAATTTAAATTTTTTTAAATTAATAAATTCTGAGTCCAAAATTTCAAAATTCCATTTTAATTTACCTTTACTTAACTTATTACAAAATTCAAATAAAAGTTCAAAGCTGATTAAATAATTTAATCTTCAGAATCTAATTCTCAGTTTCATAGATTATTAATAATCACAGTATGGTATTAAGATAAGATAAATATTCCAATTATTTCAAATATTCATCAATCGCATCTAATTCCAATTCCTGATCTCAAAACCTTTTTGAGATCACACATACTCCCTCAAATCAATCATTTAACTTTCCAAGTTAAATCTCTATTTCATCTTGAAATTTCCAATTGAGGTTGTTCACTCTAAACTTATTTAACTTCCTCTAAGTTAAATTCAATTAAATCCCATTAATCTTACTCAAATTTGAATTCCCACTTAAAATTTTAAATTCCTATTACTTATAAGTTCAAAAACTTATTTCACTTTGGGTTTTCATATCACATTCCAAGTAAACATTTAAAACTCAACACTTAGAGTTTATTTCAAATCATCTTTGATATTATGTATATCCCTTATATATACATATTTATTTCCTTTGCACACCAAGTTATACTTTAAAATTTAAACTACCTTTGGTTTAATTCAAAACAAATTTCTTTAAAACTTTCAAACAACTCTTGTTTGACTCAAGCCCTTTCACTCAAATAGTATTATTTATTATTTCACTTAGTACTTTGAAACAAATTCTAAATTTTTTGATTTAAAACTTCACAGTTTCAAATTTTCTTCAGTTACAATTTACAAGTCATACTCGCCTAAATGGTTAATTCCTTAAAACATTTCATTTAGTTTTATCATTAACCAACATTTCATTATTAAATGCAACAACCATTTATGATAATAACCAAGATAATCATATCTGGATACCAATTCATTATATATTATCTTATTCTAAAAACACTTCTACTAATTCAGGATTTTAATTTCAGTTTGGTTCTATTTCAAACTTATCTTCATTCAATTTCAATTTGGTTGTATCACTTAATTCTCATTATTTTATTTTATTCCAATAATCAACAACCAATTTCTTTAATATATTTAATAATTAGAAAAATTATTTCTTTATATAACAAAAGATAAACTTATATAAAAATCATTTTACAAGAAAATAACAAATACGCCCTCATATATACGACACTCAACTCATTCTAGGGTACCATTGCCCCTATCCTCATTGAGTAAACCCACTAGAGCCAAGGTTCTCGCTTAACCTTCAGGTTTGATACCAAATGTAATGACCCGAAATTTTCGACTCCGAAAATCCCAGATTGCTAAAGAAAGAAGAAAGAAGAAAGAAGGAAAATAGAAACAACATCTCACATTCGCAGCGGATAAAATATAATAACAAATAATAGCAGTTATACAAAGGAAAATTGTATCAGTTAATTAATATTTATTTACATCGGAGTCACAATCATTCACAAAAGCTGGACAGTTAAAATTTAACTTGTCCCTACATAAACACTCTAATACACAACGGAATACTCCATACGTTCCTGCCATCCAGCTCGCCACCTGGGCTATAGAACGTCCTTACCTAAAAATTTGTAATACTCGTTCTGACCCGAGCATCACATCAAAGTAACACCCGGGTTAGGTGGAAACCAGCATGAATAAACCCATCCAACAAGCAATACCAATGCATAAAACTTTTTAGAACCCGGGTAACTCGTACCTTATTACGAGTTCTTAACTTGCCATAATCAAAGTCACATTTTACAATCATATTCTAAGCATTACTACTCAGATTAAATGACCAAGCTTACACCATTAATTCCATGCTAACCTATCTATTCCAAAATCAAATCCATAGAGAATTCATTGTAGATTATAAATCGAAGTGGTTTCGGGTATTTATTGATACCCGACTCCGGTCTCTTCAAATCCAATATCATCTTAATCCAAGTTATTCAAGTGAATACAATTCAATTTTAAGTACAGGGTGTCATTTTTACACATCAATTCATCATAAATAACCACATTATTATTGTTGAGCCCAAACATATCATATTACAAAGCATTTCATATCACATAGCATCACAATCACATACAAGGGATAATAATAGTCCAAGGCATTCAATATCATTCAATCACCCATAAGCAAGGTTAATTTGTCATATTTCTAATTAATTTAAATAGATTAAATTAATTACTTCAATCATCTTTAAATCCTGCTTACTCAACATTAATCAATTACAAACGAATTACTTAATCATCCTCTAATTATTATCTTTAATTACATTAAGTAATTAGCCTATAATTATGAAATGACCCGACTTTCTCACCACAGAAAATCACATCATTTTTAAGAAAGAAAGGGATAGAAAAGAGAAAAGACAGAGAAGAAGAAAGAAACAACATTAGAATCTAAACAGCAGAACGAATAAATTATATTAATCGCATAATACAATATATAGTACCATATACATCAGAGATACACAGCTAAACAACACATACTAGACAGTTATAAACACCTGTCTAGTTATACAACTCAATACAACTCAAAGACAAACGACTCAGAGAACACACAGCGGAATACTATATAGCTATACGCAGAAGCCTCGTGCTCCATTGCTCCTCTAGAATTCATCAAGCCAACCTGAATCCCTTGGCTACTCATAAAAATTTGAGTACCCAAGAGTTTAAGAAAACAGAATAAACTCCGAGTCAGACATGGGTCTGGTGTGAGTAAATGGTTAAAGTTGCTTAACTTTAAAAACCTTTTGAAAGAAAAGGTATCACGTAAGACTTTCCACACATAAACATGGAAAAGTTTTTACCTTACGCTAACCAAACATTTGATAGGAAATTCAGTGATATTATAATAGATCTAAGGCTTTCAAATAAATATGAAATAGCCGAAATTGTTACATTTATTAAATTCCAGCTACTAGCCACAAAAGTGGTTAATACAACCAAATCCGATGGCACTTATTGGATTTTGGATTCCATACAATGGCAGGGCTACCGGGGTACCGCCCGTCACAGTACGTGGCCTAAATCACCGTACCGAGGAGTACGCCCGCTCCCCTGCAACATAAGGCCGGAACCATTCCTTACTGAACAGTTCCAAATAAGACAACCCTGACGGTTGTAGCTATTCAACCGCCCACACAGCCGAAATAAAAGGGACTCTAGACAGGGATTAATCTCATCCTACTTGGGCATGACCCACTTAGCCTTGCTGCACCTCCCCTGTTTTAGCCATTCCTGGTTGATGAGGCTTGAGGCTACGATTACTTTTAGTGAACACATCACTTAGAATGCACATCGTCCACCTGACGATGTTCTGAAAGCATTCAATCCACACAAGTTCGTTTCGGGTTCGAACGAAACCGAAGGCATTATCTCGTTACACTCATTTTGGAATCACCCTCAGAGTTAACGACAATAACCCTTGCACTCTGAATCTTTATCTTCACTTGAGACTCACGACCTATCGTTAATTTGGATCGATGTGGTTTTCGGATATCCAAACATGGAAACCTGATCCCGGTCTCATCGAAATCCAAAACGTATCTTTTAGGTCCAAGTTGTTTAAGGTTAAACAATTAAATTCAACTATCTATATACACACAGATAGATAATTCACAAGTCACACTTGATAATCACATTATCAAAATAAACAGATGATCCATAACAAAATAGGTAATCCATATCATCATCACAATAGATAATCTATAATACCATCACAATGCAACCAAGCATTCATACCACACAACATTACTTATCTCATTTCTGAGATTACATCTATTCAAGACAATCAGTGTCATCCATTCATACATAAGCAATGATTTACTTAATCACAACATAATTAATTTAAAATGAATTAAATTAACTATCTCTATCTATAATTAATTTAAAGTGAATTAAATTAATTACTTCATCTCTTAATTAATTTAAAATTAATTAAATTAATTACCCACATCACAATAAATCTTGCTTACATAAACATTAATTAAACCAATTAATTAATCATCATCTTAATTAATCAACCTTGATTAATTATCTCTTAATTAAGTAATTAATCCTTAATTATTCTCATTAATTATATTAATTAATGAACCTTATTAATTACTTCCATCAATTTAATTAACTATAATTAATTACTTTATTGCTTAATTAATTATATTAATTAATCATGCTTAAATTAATTAAATTAACTTTAAATTTTTTAAACATTAATAAATTACTCTTAATTACTTTTAATTATATTTAAGAAACCTTTGATTTATTACACCAAGTAATAAATCCTTAATTACTTTACCAAGTAACTATCTATTTAAAATTACTTCCCAATAAGAAATTCACTTTATCTCAATTACCTCCAGTAATTTTTCATCAATTACTTATCTTAAGTAATTACTCTTATCAGATTATTAAGTAACATACTTAATCATTTATCAAGTGACTATCCTTAATTAATTAACAAATTAATTAACATAACTTGATCACAATCACCTTAAAAATCAAAATCGAGTAATTCATCCCTTAATTACTCTTTAACCAAATTAATCATTAATTACAGATTAATTATCCTTCAATTGTTAATTAATAAACCTTAATTATTAATCAATCCTTTAATACAAAGTAATCAATCTCTAATTACTTTTATAATTAATTAATTAACCTTAATTAACCAATTAATTATCTCTTAATCACTAATTAATAAAGTTTAATTATTAATTAACAACCTTAATTACAAATTAATTAATTCATAATTATAATTAATCAATTCTTTAATTATAATTAATTAACATTTATAATAGTTAATTAATTCTTAATTAACTTGCATTATAGATTAATGACCTCTTAAACATTAATTAAGAAAACCCAATTAAAACTTAATTACTAGTTTAATTACTTAATTAATTAATAATTATGATCTAATTAATCATTAGTCATTAATTAAATCATCATAATTATTAGTTAATTAGATTAATAATTATACTTAATTAATTAATTAATTAACCCTTTTTAAATAATTAATTAAATTAATTAATTAAATTAATTAATTAAACTTAAAATTTCTTAATTAACCTAATTAATTATAATTCATTAAAACTTAATTATTCTTAAGTTAAAACATTATCTTAATTATACTTATTAAAACAATTTAGTTTAAAAAAATAATCAAATTATTAATTAAGTTTAAAACACTTATCCAATATAATAATTTAAAATTTACAAATCACAACTTCCTTTAAATACTTCAAAATATCATGAAGTAATGGTTTAAATCAAGTTTTAAATTTAAATCAATATACCTGCTCTTTATAAAATCTTTATAATTCCATTTCTATTAAAGTTTTTAAAATATTTTAACTTGATTTAAAAGATTTTAAATTAAATAAAGTTCAACTTCATAAACAATATTAAAGAAACATTCATTTTATCAAAAATAAATTTAAAACAAGATTCATACCCAAAAATTCAAAAGATACTTTATTTAAAATTTAAAAAATAAATCCTTTAAATATTTTTGAAAATTTTCTTTAATAAAACCTCGGGTCTAACCCGATCAAAACCCCAAGAACACCCGAGTTTCTCTTTCCTCCTTCTTCCATTTCAAAATTTAATTTAAGTTTTAGTTAAAATTTCAAATTATAAACCCTGTAACCATTAAACTGTTAACAAGATCCAACTCATCTCTACCCGAGTTGATACTCGAGTTATCAACTCAAAAACACGTTATTCTACCCGAGCTAATACCCAGCAACCCAATTCCCAAATACTTACTGACACCAAACATCTCGTACACCGGCACTAGTGCTGGAACCACCTCCAGTCAACGACGAACCCACGACACGTCACTTATCATGATGCAACACAAATCCAAACACTGGAACCCTCACACGAGCCATTGATCAAAATCAAACTACCCAGTTGGAAAACTAGAACAAACAGTCAAAGCCACAACCTCCTCGAACTCTCAACGACGATCACCGGAATTCACGCCACCATGGACAAATCTCCTCCAGACTTCCACGATCATATACCCTAAATCCCTTCAAGCTCGATCACCTAGATAAGCGGCAATGACCCCTTTTTCCCAGGCCAACAGAATTTAGGGTTAAAACCCAAATCACTTCATCGCCGTCGCTACGGCGATCATCCAGCACTGCCACCATTTTTGCCACACTACCCAAACATACTTCTTGCTCCATCAAGAACCCCGAACACCCCAGATGAAAAGATCATCAGATTTTGGCAAATACCCAAATTCCAGTTAAACCCCAATTACTCACTCAATTCAATTTTAAAAATTGTGATTTTCTTTTTAAAATTCATATTTCCAAGTGACAATCCAGATTATATAATTATTTCCTCTAATTTCAACATTTGATTTCAAACATTGATGACTAAGTGTTACTGCATTGTTTTTTTCCGGATAAATTTCAAATACCAGAAACTTAGTTTTACTTTTAGTTCTTTGTTTATACTTAAACTAACTTATTTTGTTTAAATCTAAGGCTTAACAGTTGTTCAAAATTGAGACAGCTTGTAGTTCGGACTATTTCTTAAATTTTGCAGTAAGGTGAAACAGAGAAGATTCATGAAATAAAACATGCACAGATTCAAGGCGTACATCACATATTGCATATTTATTTACACAGAGAACAGAGGAAAACTTATATAAAATAAAGATTATCACAAAATCATATGCAACATAAAATTTACTACTTAAATTTTTGTAAAAATGTTTACTCACCTCTTTTAAAATGAAGTGCAGAGGTTTGAAAAAGAACTGGAAGCCTTCAAACTGACTTTGCTTTGCAGATTTGTTTTTTGAAAACATGCTGCAGATTGGGTATAAGGAGGTTATAGGGTTCTCAAAGTTTATTTCTAGATTGTTTGAATTTTGGGAGTAGATGGCAGATTTGGGAAAAAAAGTTTTACAGGGAAACAAATTTTTGCAGATTTGATTTTGAGGAAGTTTCAGGTTTGATTTTGAGAATTTTCTGATTTCTTTGAAGAGTGAAAATTGCATAGATATCCTAGTTTTCTTTTAGGAATGAATATAAAATTTTAAAGAAAAAGAAATGAAGAGAAGATAGGGTTTATATAGGCCAATTTTCAGTTTTATTAAATTAAAAGAAAATTTAAAAAAAATGGACACTTGTCTCTAGCTTACATAAATGTGTTAACACTTGTTATCTAAATGATTTATAACTTAACACTTATCAACATTTATTTATTTTTATCCTAAAAGCATTTTAAAAGCTTTTTAAATTAATTTCCTAATTAACTAATATGTTTTCTTAATTTATAAATATTTTTCTAATTAAATTCTTAATAAACAAATATATTTATATATTTATAAATGTTTTCTAAATTTATATAAATATAATTTTTAAAAGGAAAAGAAAATAAAACGAATTATAATTTAAATAAAATTATATATAATATTACAAACTCGTTTTAAATGCTATTTCAAAAAGCCTTGTATTTATTCTTATTAAATAAATACAATCCAAGTTTCTATCAATAAATTTCTATAAAAGAATATAAAACAAATCTTGTTTTTAACTGAAAACGTTATCTATATAATTTAAATCCAAACTATATTATTATTTTATTTTAAGATGTATGTATATCTTCTTAAATTCAAATTTATATTCAAATTCAAAGTCAAATTTAAAAATCCAAATCTAAAATCAATTTAAATAAGTGTAAATATCAATTTTTAAATAAGCTCATTATTATTTATAAATAATTTATCCTATTTTAAAAATCAATTTAAATACACAGAAATAAATATGTTTAAACACACTTATTAACTTTGAAAACAATAAGTCAATTTAGAATTTATTTATACAAACAAAATAATTATTCTTATTTTAAAAACCAATCTATAACCATAATTAAGACATTATATTATTATTACTTGGTTATTTATTTTTGAAAACAATTTTATCAGTTCAAATAATTTAAATTAAGAGATTATCATATTTTAAATTCCTGGAAATTTTGGGAAATTACATTCCTCCCCCCTTAAAAGAATTTCGTCCTCGAAATTTAAAACAAAGATAATCCAAAGTTTTATTTTATTTCAACCAATTCAAACATTCATAACAGCCATACACTATCAATCAAACAAACAATTTCATCCAAATAACCAATTAATCAAATAAATAACACTAGCTATCCGGACACTGATCCGGATAAGATTCCTAAAATTATCTCAAGTTTCCCAACTACAGACACAGGGATGCTCGCTCTACTAAATCCAAACCAGCTATACTGCTAAGCTACTGAGTTCCTACTCGGCTAGATCTATAATCTGCACAATATACCAAACCACATACAAGTCTCATCAACAACTAAATCCTTCACAGAACTACTGGTCTCAAAACCAGTGATGGACCAAACACGTACTACCTCAGAGACACGTGAAATATTTTGAATTCCAGTCTTCCAAACTGGCAATTCAACTCTTCAAACCAAAGCACTGATCTTTACAAAAACTCAGAACAATCCAATATACATCGGAGCTCACCAAATCTTATTGCTCCCTTTACCAGAGAAAACCTCAACAATATTGAAGCCTCCCACTTCGAATTCCAAATTCTTTCGTTTCTTAACCTCAAAACATTCCGGATGATCCGGGCTGCCTACAGATCCTTCCTGATCAGCTCAACCTTCGTTGATGCTCCTACAAACAAACTGGATCAACTCAACAAATTGTTCCTCACAAGATCAATCCAAAATCAAAACCAAACTTTACTATCAACAGTAGAAAACCACTTTTCCCATCCAGAAAAGGCAGAACAGAATCACTCGCCAACTTGCCTCGGATTCTGAAAAATTTCAGTAGAAGCTCTCTAGTCCAAAACACTACAACTTCCAGTTGCTTCTACTCAAGAACAACAGCCACCTGGTTTCCACTGCACAACTCTGATCTGGAGCAGATGAAAATGCCGTTGAATGAACACAGGCACAGACTAAACATCACATCTCGGAAATAAGGTTCAACAGAAGTTCCAAGAAATACAGAGCTGCTTCACCAAACAATCAACTTAGGATACATCCTTCTACCCAGCTGAATCATCGGTATCACTCCTTCATCAAGTCGATTCAGAACTCAATCTCCAATGCGGGCAAATCTCTAACTCTCCTGAAGATATATCTGGAAAATCTTCGACAACTCCATAACTCCTACATCCTCTAGAAATACCACAATCCAAGCAAAAGACTATCTAAGATAATCACCCAACTATCGCAAGTCACTTTTGCGATCAACCCAACCTAAATTTCTAAAGATACTGCTCTCTCTTCCCAAATCAGAATAGTTTATCATCCACCAACTAATCCATCGAAGAAACAGGTCCTCTCTGCTGCTTCTGAATTCCATCTCGAGGAAATTTCTAAGCCAAAAAGATCTTCCTGCTGGAACACAGAACACTCCCGAGCCGCGCTGCTATCACAGATGTCAAAGACTTCTTATCCAAAATTCTTTGAGAAACTCGGACCTCCAACTAAACACATACATCCTGCTGAACACAGCTACAACCCCGAAGCAGACTTACTTCCTTAAACTTGCTCCGAATGAAAACATATTCGGAGACATCCATGGTCACTGCATCTCATCACGCAGCTACTACTTCCTGAGGTTGCCAAAATACCATCACTTACTTCTGCCTAACCGACAGATCCAAATCCTCAAATATCCGCTCACACGAGCGCAATCAAACCTACACTTCGAAGATGAACTCCGAACCTTAACAGCTTTCCTTCAGAGATCGATGAAATCCTTACACCAAACTACAAAGATTACTCGAGACAGTAATAGGTCTACAGTCTCGACAAATACACTTCCAACCTCAAACATTCAAATTCCAACCAATGGTAGTCATGTTACACACACCACTACCTCATCTACCTTTATAACTTATATTAGAAAACCCAAACAGGTAACCCAATGGATAGGTAGATATATATATATATATATATATATATATATATATATATATATATATAGTTATATATAAAAATTACAAGTACGCTCTCTCAAGAAAGACACCACTACAGAGCCTAGGTATTCACTCAACCTAACGCTCTGATACCAACTGAAACGACTCGACTTTCTCGCCACAGAAAATCACATCATTTTTAAGAAAGAAAGGGATAGAAAAGAGAAAAGAAAGAGAAGAAGAAAGAAACAACATCAGAATCTAAACAGCGGAACGATTAAATTATATTAATCACATAATACATTACATAGTATCATATACATCAGAGATACACAGCTAAACAACACATACTAGACAGTTATAAACACCTGTCTAGTTATACAACTCAATACAACTCAAATACAAACGACTCAGAGAACACACGGTGGAATACTATATAGATATACGCAGAAGCCTCTTGCTCCATTGCTCCTCTAGAATTCGTTAAGCCAACCTGAATCCCTTGACTACTCGTAAAAATTTGAGTAACCAAGAGTTTAAGAAAACAGAATAAACTTCGGGTCAGACATGGGTCTGGTGTGAGTAAACGGTTAAAGTTGCTTAACTTTAAAAACCTTTTGAAAGAAAAGGTATCACGTAAGACTTCCCACACATAAACATGGAAAAGTTTTTACCTTACGCTAACCAAACATCTGATAGGAAATTCAGTGATATTATAATAGGTCTAGGGTTTTCAAATAAATATGAAATAGCCGAAATTGTTACATTTATTAAATTCCAGCTACTAGCCACAAAAGTGGGTAATACAATCAAATCCGATGGCACTATTGGATTTTGAATGCCATACAATGGCAGGGCTACCGGGGTACCGCCCGTCACAGTACGTGGCCTAGATCACCGTACCGAGGAATACGTCCGCTCCCCTACAACACAAGGCCGGAACCATTCCTTACTGAAGAGTTCCGAATAAGACAACCTCGGCAGTTGTAGCTATTCAACCGCCCACACATCCGAAATAAAAGGGACTCTAGACATGGATTATTCTCATCCTACTTGGGCATGACCCACTTAGCCTTGCTGCACCTCCCATGTTTTAGCCATTCCCGGTTGATGAGGCTTGAGGCTACGATTACCTTTAGTGAACACATCACTTAGAATGCTAATCGTCCACCTGACGATGTCCTGAAAGCATTCAATCCATACAAGTTCGTTTCGGGTTTGAACAAAACCGAAGGCATTATCTCGTTACACTCATTTTGGAATCATCCTCAGAGTTAACGACAATAACCCTTGCACTCTGAATCTTTATCTTCACTTGAGATTCACGACCTATCATTAATTTGGATCGATGTGGGTTTCGGATGTCCAAATATGGAAATCCGATCCCGGTCTCATCGAAATCCAAAACGTATCTTTTAGGTCCAAGTTGTTTAAGGTTAAACAGTTAAATTCAACTATCTATATACACACAGATAAATAATTCACAAATCACACTTGATAATCACATTATCAAAATAAACAGATGATCCATAACAAAATAGGTAATCCATGTCATCATCACAATAGATAATCTATATTACCATCACAATGCAACCAAGCATTCATACCACACAACATTACTTATCTCATTTCTGAGATTACATCCATTCAAGACAATCAATGTCATCCATTCATACATAAGCAATGATTTACTTAATCATAACATAATTAATTTAAAATGAATTAAATTAACTATCTCTATCTCTAATTTATTTAAAGTGAATTAAATTAATTACTTCATCTCTTAATTAATTACCTTCATCACAATAGATCTTGCTTACATAAACATTAATTAAACCAATTAATTAATCATCATCTTAATTAATCAACCTTGATTAATTATCTCTTAATTAAGTAATTAATCCTTAATTATTATTATTAATTATATTAATTAATGAACCTTAATTAATTACTTCCATCAATTTAATTAACTATAATTAATTACATTATTGCTTAATTAATTATATTAATTAATCATGTTTAAATTAATTAAATTAACTTTAAAAAATTTAAACATTAATAAATTACTCTTATTTACTTTTAATTATATTTAAGAAACCTTTGATTTATTACACCAAGTAATAAATCCTTAATTACTTTACCAAGTAACTATCTATTTAAAATTACTTCCCAATAAGAAATTCCCTTTATCTCAATTACCTCCAGTAGTTTTTCATCAATTACTTATCTTAAGTAATTACTCTTATCAAACTTATTAAGTAACATACTTAATCATTTATCAAGTGACCATCCTTAATTAATTAACAAATTAATTGACTTAACTTGATCACAATCACCTCATAAATCAAAATCGAGTAATTCATCCCTTAATTACTCTTTAACCAAATTAATCATTAATTACAGATTAATTATCCTTCAACTATTAATTAATAAACCTTAATTATTAATCAATCCTTTAATATAACGTAATCAATCTCTAATTACTTTTATAATTAATTAATTAACCTTAATTAACCAATTAATTATCTCTTAATCATTAATTAATAAAACTTAATTATTAATTAACAACCTTAATTACAAATTAATTAATTCATAATTATAATTAATCAATTCTTTAATTATAATTAATTAACCTTTAATAATAGTTAATTAATTCATAATTATAATTAATCAGTTCTTTAATTATAATTAATTAACCTTTAGTAATAGTTAATTAATTCTTAATTAACTTGCATTATAGATTAATAACCTCTTAAATATTAATTAAGAAAACCCAATTAAAACTTGATTACTAGTTTAATTAATTAATTAATTAATAATTGTGATTTAATTAATCATTAGTCATTAATTAAATCATCATAATTATTAGTTAATTAAATTAAAATAATTGTACTTAATTAATTACTTAATTAACCCTTTTTAAATAATTAATTAAATTAATTAATTAAACTTAAAATTTCTTAATTAACCTAATTAATTACAATTCATTAAAACTTAATTATTCTTAAGATAAAACATTATCTTAATTATGCTTATTAAAACAATTTACTTTAGAAAAATTAACTTTACTTAATCAAATTATTAATTAAGTTTAAAACACTTATCCAACATAATAATTTAAAATTTACAAATCACAACTTCCTTTAAATACTTCAAAATATCATGAAGTAATGGTTTAAATCAAGTTTTATATTTAAATCAATATACTTGCTCTTTATAAAATCTATATAATTCCATTTCTATTAAAGTTTTTAAAATATTTTAACTTGATTTAACAGATTTTAAATTAAATAAAGTTCAACTTCGTAAACAATGTTAAAGAAACATTCATTTTATCAAAAATAAATTTATAACAAGATCCATACCCAAAAATTCAAAAGATACGTTATTTAAAATTTAAACAAGTTTAAAAAATAAATCCTTTAAATATTTTTGAAAATTTTCTTTAATAAAACCTCGGGTCTAACCCGATCAAATCCCCAAAAACACCCGAATTCCTCTTTCCTCCATCTTCCATTTCAAAACTTAATTTAAGTTTTAGTCAAAATTTCAAATTATAAACCCTGTAACAATTAAACTATTAACAGATCCAACTCATCTCTACCCGAATTGATACTCGAGTTATCAACTCAAAAACACGTTAATCTACCCGAGCTAATATCCAACAACCCAATTCCCAAATACTTACTAACACCAAACATCTCGTGCACCTGCATCAGTGCCGGAACCACCTCCGGTCGACGACGAACCCACCGACACGTCACTTATCATGATGCAACACAAATCCAAACACTGGAACCCTCACACGAGCCATTGATCAAAATCGAACTACCCAGTTGGAAAACTAGAACAAACAGTCAAAGCCACAACCTCCTCGAACTCTCAACGAAGATCACCGGAATTCACGCCACCATGGAGACATCTCCTCTAGACTTCCACGATCATATTCCCTAAATCCCTTCAAGCTCGATCACCTAGATAAGTGGCAATGACCCTTTTTCCCAGGCCAATAGAATTTAAGGTTAAAATCCGAATCACTTCACCGTTGTCACTACGGCGATCATCCAGCGCTGCCACCATTTTTGCCACACTACCCAAACATACTTCTAGCTCCATCAAGAACCCCAAACACCCCAGATGCAAAGATCTTCAGATTTTCGCGAAAACTCAAATTCCAGTTAAACCCCAATTACTCACTCAATTCAATTTTAAAAATTGTGATTTTCTTTTTAAAATTCATATTTCCCAATGACAATCCAGATTATATAATTATTTCATCTAATTTCAACATTTGATTTCAAACATTGATAATTAAGTGTCACTGCATTGTTTGTTTCCAAATAAATTTCAAATACCAGAAACTTAGTTTTATTTTTAGTTCTTTGTTTATACTTAAACTAACTTATTTTGTTTAAATCTAAGGCTTAACAGTTGTTCAAAATTGAGATAGCTTGTAGTTCTGACTATTTCTTAAATTTTGCAGTAAGGTGAAACAGAGAAGATTCATGAAATAAAACATGCACAGATTCCAGGCAAATATCACATATTGCATATTTATTTACACAGAGAACAGAGGCAAACTTATATAAAGATTATCACAAACTCAAATGCATCATAAAATTTACTACTTAAATTTTTGTAAAAATGTTTACTCACCTCTTTTGAAATGAAGTGTAGAGGTTTGAAAAAGAACTAGAAGAAACTAAATTTGCTTTCCAGATTTGTATTTTGAAAACTTGCAAACACTTGAGCTTGAAAATTTAAAACTGAAATGCTTCATCCCTTTGAATTGCTTTCAATAGAAATGCTTCAGGTTGCCTTGACCCAGATTATTCACTTGCATGCATTTTGAAAAATGATGCAGACATGGGAAATACAAATCTTAGAACTTTTTGAAAACATGCTGCAGATTGGGTATAAGGAGGTTATAGGGTTCTCAAAGTTTATTTCTGGATTGTTTGAATTTGAGGAGTAGATGGAAGATTTGGGAAAAAAAGTTTTACAGGGAAACAAATTTTGCAGATTTGATTTTGAGAATTTTCCGGTTTCTTTGAAGAGCGAAAATTGCATGGATATCCTAGTTTTCTTTTAGGAATGAACATAAAATTTTAAAGAAAAAGAAATGAAGAGAAGATAGGGTTTATATAGGCCAATTTTCAGTTTTATTAAATTAAAAGAAAAATTAAAAAAAATGGACACTTGTCTCTAGCTTACATAAATGTGTTAACACTTGTTATCTAAATGATTTATAACTTAACACTTGTCAACATTTATTTATTTTATCCTAAAAGAATTTTAAAAGCTTTTTAAATTAATTTCCTAATTAACTAATATGTTTTCTTAATTTATAAAAACTTTTCTAATTAAACTCTTAATAAACAAATATATTTATACATTTATAAATGTTTTCTAAGTTTATATAAATATAATTTTTAAAAAGAAAAGAAAATAAAACGAATTATAATTTAAATAAAATTATATATAATATTGCAAACTCATTTTAAATGCTATTTCAAAAAGCCTTGTATTTATTCTTATCAAACAAATACAAATCCAAATTTCTATCAATAAATTTCTATAAAAGAATATAAAACAAATCTTGGTTTTAACTGAAAACATTATCTCTGTAATTTAAATCCAAACTATATTATTATTTTATTTTAAGTGTATGTATATCTTCTTAAATTCAAATTTATATTAAAATTCAAAGTCAAATTTAAAAATCCAAATCTAAAATCAATTTAAATAAGTATAAATATCAATTTTTAAATAAGCTCATTATTATTTATAAATAATTTATCCTATTTTAAAAATCAATTTATATACACAGAAATGTATGTATATATATATATATATATATATATATATATATTTAAACACACTTATTAACTTTGAAAACAATAAGTCAATTTAGAATTTATTTATACAAACAAAATAATTATTCTTATTTTAAAAACCAATCTATAACCATAATTAAGACATTATATTATTATTACTTGGTTCTTTATTTTTGAAAATAACAATTTTATCAGTTCAAATAATTTAAATTAAGAGATTATCATATTTTAAATTCCTGGAAATTCCGGGATATTACAAATTAATTACTCAAATTGATTAACCTTCACCCACTCACATTAATTACATTGGTCCTTATTTAATTACTCAAATTAATTATTCTAATCACTTACATTGATTAATTATATCACACTCATTAATTTACTATTCCTCAATTAACTTCCTTAATTAATCAATCCTGTAACTAAGTAATTAATCCTTAATTACTTCTATTAAGTAATCACATTTAGTAATTTCCCATTTATTACCCTCCTTAATTAATGACATTAAGTAATTGTCCTTTAATTACTTTATTAAGTAATTATCATTAATTAATTTCATTAAGTGGTTAACCCTTAATAAATTAATCATCTTTATTTAATCACATAAATAAATGAATCAACTTTAAGTTAATTACATAATCAATTAATCCTTAATTAACTACATTTAGTAATTATCTTTTAACCATTTATAATCCTTTTATCATTAATTAATTCACCTTTAAATCAATAATTAAATAACTGTTAATTACACCCACTAAGTAATTAATCCTTAATTAAATAATTAAGTATCCTTACTAAAATAATTATTCTTTAATAACTTTCGTTAATTATTTAATCTATTAATTAATATTTTAATTATCCATCTAAATTAATTAAAGATAAACCTCTATATCTAAATTAATTACTTAATTTATATCATTTGAATCTTATTGAATTAAATACTTGAAATCACTTATCTAAATTAATTAACTAATATTTAATTATTCCAAACAAACCAATTCAAATTCAAATCATTATTTGAAATCTTATTCTAATAAATTACTTTTGAATCTTGGTTTACAATCCTTTGAAACGTATATATTAAAATTTACGTTCGTCCTGATTTGCTTTCTTTAAAATTTAAACTTGATCGAAGATTTATTTATCACTTGAACATTTCTTAGAAATCTAAACTTGGCAAACAATCAAAAAGCAACCCGAGCTCTCCCACAAATCTTCCGAGTCACATGCAAAGCCCACACGAGATTCGACCCGAGAAGACATCGCCTTCTCCATCACTTTACATCATTTAGATACAAGTGCAAAGGTGTACATGCACACGGCGTCGGAGCAATGCCGACCAACTCCAATGACCTCCCCGAGTTGCCGCCAACCACCCTCCTATTCTTCTCCATCTGAATCGTCGCCAAAAACCTCAAAAAAAAATCGAACATCCACTACCTGCAATGAAAATTCCATTCACTAAAATCCCCTCGTTCGCCACCATCCCAACGCTGGCCATCGCCCAAACTTCACCAGTAAGAGCGCCATTCCGACCTCTTCCATTTCCTCGATGATCGCACACCCTTCTCTCACTTTCTTTGCCGCAGTTCTTCCAAGAACAGCAACCCATGAAAACACTCGTTAAACCCTAAATGACCCCACTGCCCTACTCGGACGACTGAAAAAACGAACGTCGACCTACAAGCGACCTCCGGCCAAAACTCTAAGGCACCAAAACAGCACGATAGCCGAAAATTGGCAATTTCCCAATTCCCGATCACCTTAAAAAATCTTAGCGAAATCAAGCTTAAAATTCGAGATATCACTACTAAAATTCAGCATTGTCGAGTTCAAATCTAAATATATGATCAATACATGCAATCGAGTCAATTGATTTCCGACTACAGTTGTTCATCCCTGTTTTTTTTCTAGTTTTAAATAAACTCTCAATATTTTTACTTGAAACAGTTTTTAAGAATCGAATTTGGTAAATTCTAACATTTTTCGTGTAAACATCCTAACCCATATTGATTTATGTGAAGAGTAATTTATTTTTGAATGAATTTTGGGTCAGTAACTGTGACGACCGCTCATGACTCCCGCATCAAAACAATGGAATAGTGCGCTGAAAGGCGTGCCAGGTAGCCATGGACGATAGTCAGGGTAAAATAAAACAGCAAACTCTATCGTACAACTCACAGCGCATGGATAAAATACAATAGAGAAATATATAGTGAAGCCCCATAACAGAAAAATCATCATATAAGCATCGTAGTAGTTTTATACAAACATGAATCATCCATACATCAAAGCCTCACTACAAACACTCAATCAGATATAACAGCGGAACACCCAGTACATATAGTAAGAAAACTAGTATGCAAAGCCTCCTGCTCGTCTTCGTCATCATCAGCGTAGATCTCTAAGAACAACACCTGTCACCTGCTACCTAGTCTGCCCATCCCAACATGGATGAACAGCCCAAGGTAATAAGAGGAGACATAAAACCTTGAGTCAGACAAAGTCTTAGTGAGCAGTAAATCAACTATCAAACATACCAAAAGAGCATAAAGGATAAAAGGAATAGGAACCAAACCATCCCACTCCCCCTCTTTCTACAGTGATAGCCCCCAGATACACACCAAAGAGAAATAAGCATAACATAGCATACAATTGAGGAAAAGAAATAACCACTCGAGTCAAGGACGATGTTTCCCAAATACAAACCCCCAAGGCCTGAACCAAGATCAGATAAGCACCCAGAAAACACCGCTCTTGAGACCGAATGATAATACAACCAAACATCCATGACTCTGGCTATCACTGTTATCATCGCCTTGATATCACCGTTAACTGAATGACCACCTGTCAAGGGCTAATGGTAACCCCGGTTCTAGACATAACTCCGCACACTGCCTTGTGCCTAGGACTTATCTACTCTGCCCAGAGTACTCGACTACCTACCTGTAGTCTTTTCGGGTGTCCCGACTACCTACCTGTAGTCGTTATGGGCGCCCCATGTACTCTTGCTTTTGAGCACGCTAGAACCTTCAACAACGATGAGATCCAAGCCTCCTAGCCATCCTTCTCGACAACTATCCTCTTACTAGCTCAAGCTACCTCTCGAGCAATCCATTATCAACCAACTCGAACCATCTCTCGAGTTATCAACATGCTTGGAATGATCCCTGCCTGGATTACGCCAAGACTAAATCACATCATACTTCGCTTTATTACACCATAGCAAAGTCTCAACTCAACAACATGGTTTGCCTCATCGCATCATGGCAAAGTTCCATCTCAACATCATTCAATCCATACATATGAGCTTCCACATCCGCCACATATGCCTTTAGCAGCTTTCACCATTCAAGAGCCTCTTCTGTAGCTTTTGAATCATCTTTGACCATACTTGTCCAAATCTATCAACTAGATAGCTCATTCACAACAATCAATCAAGGCAAACATTAATCCAAACAAATAAGTATTCAATCAAGATCTAATTAGGCATTCATAACTACAATGGCAATTTCGTAAATAAATGAGCATAGAACTAACATACATGAATCATGGGTTTTTAGCATAGATCTAGCAAATATAAAACATGGGTTTTGTTTCTATAACTTAATAAATGAGCTTGCATAGGTAAACATCTTCACAAACAATGGATCTATACTTGGATCTAAGGAAAAATGCACAAAATCACTATCTACAACACTCCAACAAACCACCAATCCAATATACTCCTTTGGGTCCGCGTGAGAGATAACTACCACTCACCAAATCACCCAAACACCCCAAAAACTAAACACTTCAGATCTGGACAGCGAAGATCAAGGCTTGATCCGACGAAATCTCACTTAAAATGATGAAATCTAGCTTCGTTGGATGGAGATCTTCAACTTTTGCCCTTGAATCTTTGATCTTGATCTTCGATCTTGGATGGATGTTAGAATTAGATTGGAATGGAGAAAAGAAGATGAAGAAATGTTGTAGTCGAGTTCCCAAAATGGCAGCACTTCGTCGCTTCAAAAACCGGTGCCAAAAAGTGAGCCAAACCCCTCTATTTATAGGCTGGAACCACCATGAGTCGTCGCCCCTTAGGTCGGTCACGACCTATCATGAGTCGTCCACGACCCAACTCTTGCCGACTCAACTCAAGGCCGACCTAACTACACACGCACGACCCAACACCCTACCGACTCATCTACTAAGTCGCTAACTTCTTCCTGCGACCTAACAACTATACACGAGTTACGACCTAAGCCCCAACGACTTATCTACTATACGACTCATCTATCAACCACTAGGTCGAACTCTCTATAGGTTGAACACGACTCATCGTTAAGTCGTTCCCAACGACTCATGACCAAAGCACCTTACGACCTATCCCCTTGGGTCGGTCAAAACCTTAAGTCGTTACACCCTTAACTCGGCAAACCCTATGAGTCCGTCAACCTCTTAACTCGGCCATACCCATAAGTCGCTGCCTCTATGAGTCGGCCATCCTATGAGTCGCCTAAACTCCTTGAGTCGGTCCCCTATGAGTCGTCTACGACTCAAGACTCAAACTCCCATGACCCGTTAACGACTCAAAGCCTTGCTAACTCAATCACGACTCAACACTTAAACGCGAGATAACTTCCTAACCGACTCAGGCTAGAGACAACACAAACAACACTAACGACTTGTAAATTCTACGATTTATCGACACGTAAAATACGGGTCGTTACATTCTCTCCCCCTTAGGAATTTCGCCCCCGAAATTCCAAGCAATCAACAGCAATCAAAATTATTCCGCATGCCTATCATCCATAGCAACCATCAAACCATGCATCCAATTCTAGCCTAGCATGCAGAATTCTAAGACTTAGAACAAGCTACAAATTCATGAGATGTCACGACACTTTAGGGCCATACCTCGAAGAGTCCGGGATGAGCTGCCTTCATCCTCTCTTCCTCCTCCCATGTACAGTCGTTAACATCATCACTCCATTGTACCTTGAGCAACGTAATCGTCTTCCTCCTAAGCTGTTTCGTGTCGGTTGCAACAACACGAAGCGGCTTACGAAGTCTCGAAACAACTGGATCAACTTCTAAGTCTTCACAGCTATCAGCAGAAACCACTGTAGTTGGGTTATGCACAAACTTCCGTAGATAAGATACATGAAAAACATTGTGCACACCCGCCATCTTTTCCGGTAACTTTAATCTATAAGCGAGCTTTCCAATTCGCTCTAAAATCGGGAATGGTCCAACAAATCTCGGAGTTAACTTTCCTTTCTTTCCGAATCTAATAGCACTCTTTAATGGAGAAATCTTCACAAAAACCATCTCACCTACGTCGAATTCCAAATCCTTACGACGATTATCGGCATAACTTTTCTGACGATCTTGGGCTGCTTTCATTCGTTGCCGAATGATCTCTATACAATCCAAAGTCTGTCGAATCATCTCTGGCCCAAGTATCAGCTTTTCTCCAGTTTCCAACCAACATGTCGGAGAGTTACACGGTCTTCCATATAATGCCTCATATGGTGCCATACCAATACTTGACTGATAACTGTTATTATATGCAAACTCCACCAAATGAAGATGATCTTCCCATGATCCTCCGAAGTCCAAAACACAAGCTCTGAGAAGATCTTCCAAAACTCGGTTAACTCTCTCAGTCTGACCATCTGTTTGAGGGTGATAAGCTGTACTCAAACACAACTCAGTTCCCAAAACTTCCTGGAAGCTCTTCCAAAATCTACTGGTGAACAATGGGTCTCGATCGCTCACTATACTCTTCGGAATACCATGGAATCGAACTATCCACTTAACATACAACTCAGCCAACTTCGATGCAGTCCTAGTTGATCGAACAGGAATGAACCTTGCACTCTTGGTCAAACGATCTACTATGACCCAAATTCCTTCATTTCCTGTTCTTGTCCTAGGTAGACCATCGATAAAATCCATCGACACTTGCTCCCACTTCCATGTAGGAACTTCTAATGGCTGAAGTAATCCACTGGGCTTCTTCTGCTCAGCTTTCACTAACTGACAGTTCATACACTTGGAAATAAAATTTCCAACATCTTTCTTCATGCCTTCCCAGTAGTAAGTTCTCTTCATATCCCGATACATCTTATTTCCACCTGGATGAATTGTCAACTTCGAGTGATGACCTTCCCTCAGAACTTCATCTCTCAATCCATCAATGTCGGGAACAACCAATCGTCCTTGCTTCCGAAGCCAACCCTCTCGATCAACCTCAAATCCCTTATTCTTCTCTGGGTCCAATCCGGATTCCAAATCTCGGATAATCTTAACAAGCCTATCATCTCTCTTTTGGTTCTCGCCAATCCTTTCCACAAGAGTAGGTCTTATCGATAAGTTTGCCAACATTTCAGGTTCCAACTCACATCTGGGCCTGAAATCAAATCCAGCCAAATACTCAAGGTTCTTCCATTCCGAAAACATGGCTCCCAAACCTGCATGTCTTCGACTTAACGCATCAGCCACCGCGTTACCTTTTCCCGGAGTATAGGCTATACCAAAATCATAAGATGCTAAGAACTCTAGCCATCTTTGCTGTCGAAGATTCAAATCCTTTTGGGAGAACAGATACTTCAACGACTTATGATCTGTAAATAACTCAAATCTAACTCCCAATAGATAGTGTCTCCATATCTTCAAAGCAAACACAATCGCCGCTAACTCCAAATCATGAGTCGGATAATTCCTTTCATGCGGCTTCAGTTGTCGACTAGCATACGCAACAACTTTATCCTTCTGCATTAGCACTGCTCCAAGTCCAGTGCCACATGCGTCGGTGTAAACCACCATCTCTTCATTCCCACTTGGAATAGTCAAAGCAGGAGCACTTGTCAGTCGCTCTTTCAGGATTACGAAAGCTTGCTCACACTTGTCATCCCATCTGAACACTTGGTTCTTCTTCGTCAATCCTGTCAACGGTGCAGCTATCTTGGAAAAGTCTTTGATAAACCGACGATAATATCCTGCTAATCCAAGAAAACTCCTCACATCAGATGCATTCTTAGGTCTAACCCAATCCTGGATTGCTGCCACCTTAGCGGGATCAACCGCTATTCCATTTCCAGAGATAACATGGCCTAAGAACCTCACTTCACTCTTCCAGAAGTGACATTTCGAAAACTTAGCCTTCAGCTGATGTTTCCGCAAGATTTCCAAAACAATTCTCAAGTGCGTCTTGTGCTCTTCCTCAGTTCTGGAGTAAACCAAAATATCATCCACGAACACAAGCACGAACTTATTCAACTGATCTCTGAACACCCTATTCATAAGATCCACAAAATATGCTGGCGCATTAGTCAATCCAAACGGCATTACCAGCCACTCATAAAAACCGGATGGTGTCCTGAAAGCAGTCTTTGGCACACTATCCTTTGCCACTCTCAACTGGTGAAATCCCGTTGCCAAATCCATCTGAGAAAACACCTTAGCCTCGTGAAGCTGATCAAACAAGTCATCTATTCTCGGCAATGGATACTTGTTCTTCCTAGTCAACTTATTCAGCTCACGATAATCCACACACAACCTCAACGATCCATCCGCTTTGGTTGCGAACACAACTGGTGCACCCCATTCGGACACACTTCTCCGAATGAATCCTTTCTGCAAAAGGTCTTCAACCTGCACCCTCAACTCTAGCTGCTCCCTAGGCGCCATCCGCCTAAGAGGCATCACAACAGGTCTGGCTCCCTCAACTAGATCGATACGAAACTCGATCTCCCTATGCGGCGGCAACCCTTTGACTTCGTCAAAGACATCCTCGAATCCATTCACAATAGGCACCGATGACAGTCCATCCCGTGGAATAATCAGCGAATACATGAAGCTCATGAAGACGCCTTCCTCATGCTTACATCGTATCACAACCTTTCGCCCTTCCACATTCCCGACTGTCACCTCAAGCCTCTCACAATCAATCCTTGCCGCATACTTCTTGAGCCAGTCCATACCCAAAATAATTCCGAACCCCGCAAAGTTCAGAACAAAGCAATCACAATCAAACGAGCAATCATGACTCGACACAACCAGACCACGGCATATCATACACAAACATGACGAACCCCCAACCGGATTAGTCACAACCAATGGCCTATCAACAATATCCGGTTTCAAACCTAACCGGCCTACCAAATCATTACAAACAAAAGAATGCGACGCTCCAGTATCAAACAACACTCTAACTGGAACACCACAGATAGAAAGAGTACCTTGAACCACCACACTCTTCCCCTTTTCTTCAGCAGTAGGAGCTTTTGAAGATGACGGCACAACTCCCAAAGCATAAGCTTGCACAATCTGCCTATCTTTCCTCGGCTCTGGGCAATCCTTCTTGATATGTCCCAGCTTATCACAGTTATAACATTTTCCCGGCACCTTGGGATTCTTACAATCTTTGTAAAGATGGCCCTTCTGTTGGCAGTTATAACAAGTCACTTCGCCTTTCGGCTTCTTCTGGCCATCCTTACCCTTCTGCTGCTGCTGCTTCCTCCTCTTATTGCCACTCTGGTGTGGTTTAGATCCTTCCCTGGTTACAGCAACAACAGAACTTTCCTTAGGAAACAAACTCTCATGCCTGAGGGCTTTCTCCACAAGCTTCTCAAATGGATCGTCCAGATGATCCACCAACTGCCTCCCAAGATAAGCATCCAAACCAGTCACAAACTTCTCATTCTTCTGATAAGGAGAATCAATATACGATCTAGCATACTTGGACAAAGCTTCAAACTCAGAAATATACTCAAGAACTGGTCTCCCACCTTGCTTGAGCTCTACAAACCTCTTGAACAAAACAGACTTCTGAGCCGTAGAGATGAACTTGGCTTCAAATCTAACTTGGAATTGCGCCCAAGTGATCTCTTCTTCTGGAGTATCGATGGTGATAGAATTCCACCAATCAGCAGCTCTTCCCTGAAGTTGTCTCGATGCAAGCTTCCTCTTAGTTGCATCCTCAATCCCTAAGTCACCAAAGATTCTTCGACATGCATCAATCCATCTCTGCACCTCAATGGTCGACTCCGTCCCCAAGAAAGCTTTTCCTCCAAGAGCAGTATAATCCTTACAAAGCTTAGCAAAATCCACTGGCCTTGGAGCTTGGACTTGAACTCCCACATCCACTGATGATCCCGAGGCTGGTATCCTTCTCATGATCGAAGTCATCATCGCTTCGAACATAGTTCCATAATCAGCAGCCCCTTCATCAGCACGACCTTCCCTTGCAGCTGGTCTCCCTCTTCGATTCATCCTTAATATCTGTAATAAGAATGATTAGAACACCTTAAGAAACAACTGCATAAGGAGTTCAAATCCTTCTAAACTACTATAATATATATATAGTAATCATCCATCAAAATACAATTACGTCTCTCATACGTAGTTACGTCAGCGAGCGTTGGCTAAAATCGATTAACCAAAGCTCTGATACCAAATGTGACGACCGCTCATGACTCCCGCATCAAAACAATGGAATAGTGCGCTGAAAGGCGTGCCAGGTAGCCATGGACGATAGTCAGGGTAAAATAAAACAGCAAACTCTATCGTACAACTCACAGCGCATGGATAAAATACAATAGAGAAATATATAGTGAAGCCCCATAACAGAAAAATCATCATATAAGCATCGTAGTAGTTTTATACAAACATGAATCATCCATACATCAAAGCCTCACTACAAACACTCAATCAGATATAACAGCGGAACACCCAGTACATATAGTAAGAAAACTAGTATGCAAAGCCTCCTGCTCGTCTTCGTCATCATCAGCGTAGATCTCTAAGAACAACACCCGTCACCTGCTACCTAGTCTGCCCATCCCAACATGGATGAACAGCCCAAGGTAATAAGAGGAGACATAAAACCTTGAGTCAGACAAAGTCTTAGTGAGCAGTAAATCAACTATCAAACATACCAAAAGAGCATAAAGGATAAAAGGAATAGGAACCAAACCATCCCACTCCCCCTCTTTCTACAGTGATAGCCCCCAGATACACACCAAAGAGAAATAAGCATAACATAGCATACAATTAAGGAAAAGAAATAACCACTCGAGTCAAGGACGATGTTTCCCAAATACAAACCCCCAAGGCCTGAACCAAGATCAGATAAGCACCCAGAAAACACCGCTCTTGAGACCGAATGATAATACAACCAAACATCCATGACTCTGGCTATCACTGTTATCATCGCCTTGATATCACCGTTAACTGAATGACCACCTGTCAAGGGCTAATGGTAACCCCGGTTCTAGACATAACTCCGCACACTGCCTTGTGCCTAGGACTTATCTACTCTGCCCAGAGTACTCGACTACCTACCTGTAGTCTTTTCGGGTGTCCCGACTACCTACCTGTAGTCGTTATGGGCGCCCCATGTACTCTTGCTTTTGAGCACGCTAGAACCTTCAACAACGATGAGATCCAAGCCTCCTAGCCATCCTTCTCGACAACTATCCTCTTACTAGCTCAAGCTACCTCTCGAGCAATCCATTATCAACCAACTCGAACCATCTCTCGAGTTATCAACATGCTTGGAATGATCCCTGCCTGGATTACGCCAAGACTACATCACATCATACTTTGCTTTATTACACCATAGCAAAGTCTCAACTCAACAACATGGTTTGCCTCATCGCATCATGGCAAAGTTCCATCTCAACATCATTCAATCCATACATATGAGCTTTCACATCCGCCACATATGCCTTTAGCAGCTTTCACCATTCAAGAGCCTCTTCTGTAGCTTTTGAATCATCTTTGACCATACTTGTCCAAATCTATCAACTAGATAGCTCATTCACAACAATCAATCAAGGCAAACATTAATCCAAACAAATAAGTATTCAATCAAGATCTAATTAGGCATTCATAACTACAATGGCAATTTCGTAAATAAATGAGCATAGAACTAACATACATGAATCATGGGTTTTTAGCATAGATCTAGCAAATATAAAACATGGGTTTTGTTTCTATAACTTAATAAATGAGCTTGCATAGGTAAACATCTTCACAAACAATGGATCTATACTTGGATCTAAGGAAAAATGCACAAAATCACTATCTACAACACTCCAACAAACCACCAATCCAATATACTCCTTTGGGTCCGCGTGAGAGATAACTACCACTCACCAAATCACCCAAACATCCCAAAAACTAAACACTTCAGATCTGGACAGCGAAGATCAAGGCTTGATCCGACGAAATCTCACTTAAAATGATGAAATCTAGCTTCGTTGGATGGAGATCTTCAACTTTTGCCCTTGAATCTTTGATCTTGATCTTCGATCTTGGATGGATGTTAGAATTAGATTGGAATGGAGAAAAGAAGATGAAGAAATGTTGTAGTCGAGTTCCCAAAATGGCAGCACTTCGTCGCTTCAAAAACCGGTGCCAAAAAGTGAGCCAAACCCCTCTATTTATAGGCTGGAACCACCATGAGTCGTCGCCCCTTAGGTCGGTCACGACCTATCATGAGTCGTCCACGACCCAACTCCTGCCGACTCAACTCAAGGCCGACCTAACTACACACGCACGACCCAACACCCTACCGACTCATCTACTAAGTCGCTAACTTCTTCCTGCGACCTAACAACTATACACGAGTTACGACCTAAGCCCCAACGACTTATCTACTATACGACTCATCTATCAACCACTAGGTCGAACTCTCTATAGGTTGAACACGACTCATCGTTAAGTCGTTCCCAACGACTCATGACCAAAGCACCTTACGACCTATCCCCTTGGGTCGGTCAAAACCTTAAGTCGTTACACCCTTAACTCGGCAAACCCTATGAGTCGGTCACCCAAAAATCCAATTATATTCTTAAGCAAAATTCATCTAAAATTTCATAACATATTACTACCATTATTAAACACATACACAAAAAAATAATGATGAATTTACCCCGCAAAGTTTAAGTTCACTCACCTTTCTGTTTTGTATAAAGGAAGTTTTTTTCTGAAATTGTTCTGGAATTGTTTTTGATGATTGGAACTGGTGATTGATTTTGATCTGAGTTGTTGAATCCTTTTTGAATTTGCTTGATTTAAATTGTTGAGCTTCAGGTTTGAAAGTTTTGTACTTGAACTAGTTTTGACATGATCAGATCTTGCTTAAATCTTGAGGTGATTTTGCTACAGGATTGAAATAGTTGAAAAAGTTGATTGCGGTTTGAATTTTCTTTTTGACTTTAAAGTTGTTAACAGGCTTTAGGTTTTCTTATTTTGAAAATAAGGAAAAATTAGTAGAGTAGAGTTAAGATACAATTATAGCTTTGATTTGTTTTTTGAAAATGAAAAGAAATTAACCTACGTGACACTTGTAATTTGCATGATAATACTTGCTTACATTTGTTGAATTCCATGCCATAAATCTTACACTTGTATTTTGCATGAGTTTATATATTTTTAAATGTTTTTTTTTACAAAACCTTATATTTAATTTCTATTTAGTTAATACATTTCTTAATTTATATTTATAGCAAATCTTATTAAAAGTAAATATAAAACTAATTTTATACTAATAAAAATTATATATATTATTCTCAAATCCCATTTATTTTAAGATAATTATCTTTTGAAATTTTAGATTTAAATTTAAATTCTATTTAAATCAACACATATGTATACAACACATAATTTATTTGTTTGAATTTTTTTTATTTAAACTTACATATACATAAGTAACCCATTATTATTAGTTTTAAAAGAATAATTTTGCCAAACTTAACAATTATATTAGGAGATTATCAAATAAATATTTATCTAAATATAAATATTTATTATCTGATTCATTTGTTTAATCTATAAATCAAGATTTCCAATAATTAACCCAGTTAATTATCAATTATCAGATACTCCAAAATTTGGATTATCACAATTTTAATCTTTTAAATAAAAGATTCACTTTTTAAGTCCACTTTCAATTTGAAACAAAGTTCGCCATCTTTAACAAAGATTCATTCATAGCTTTCAAAACTATTTCAACTCCAAATCTTTTATACAAAAGATACACTTTTAAGATCCTCTTCAATTTGAAAACAAAGTTCACCAATCTTCAACAAAGATTCATTCATAACATTCAAAACAATTTTCATTTCAAACCTGAAATCTTTTCAACACGAATTGGAAATCATTTCTTTATGTGAAAGCTATTACTATTTCAAAAACAAGGGTTTTCATTACGGAAAAATCCGATCAAATATGCATAATTGTAGCTTTTAAAATACTTCAAAGATGGTTTAAAGTTCATATATATATTATATAACTTGTATACCCTTTCAAACCTTAGTTTTCAAAAAAAATTCAAAAACATAAACAGGATATATTATATTCAAACTACATTTCAATTTCAAACTTCCTTTTCAAAAACTTTTCATATTCCACCCAATTCCATTTCCAAAAATCATTTGGATTTAAATTCATCTTTTAAAACCATTACATCATTTGAATAAGATAATATTAAATTCAAATTATCGGTGACTTAACCGATTTCCTCATGCAATCCATATTTGTATGTGTGTGGTGTAGTCCAGGGGTTTTACACCCAACAATACAATATCATCAATCATCACAATCCAAATACAGCAATTTCGATAGGCGGTATTATCCTATAGCGCTTATCTTCATTCACAGATAAATAAATTCATCACAGATAAATAAATTACATTCATCATAGCTCAAATCAAAATAATTCATATCGCAAAGCATCGCATATCAGGGATATTAAACAATTCAAAGCACTCAATACAATCCAAGCATCCTTGAGTAGGATCAATCAATCACCTAATTAATTTAAACCAGATTAATTACTTATGAATAAATTACTAATCCTGGTTAATTAATCATTTATTAATTACAAACCATTTTAATCAATTTACCTTTAATCATTTATTAATTAACCTTAATTAATAAATCAATCAACTTTTAATCATTAAATAATTAACCTTTAATTATTTCAATATCCTTTACTTAATTATCCTTAATCAATTGCATTAATTAATTAACCCTTAATTAATTATCATTTAGTTGATTATTCATAATTAATTACAATAAGCAAATTAACTCTTACCATTTAATTAATTATTCTTAATTAATAAATAAATTAACTTGAAGTTAATTTCAATAATTAATCCTTAATTAGTTACATTAATTAATCAACCTCTAATTAATTAATTAATTAACCTTTAATTTCAAATTATCATTAATTACTTACATTAAGTAATTAACATTTAATCACTTGATTAATCAACTTCCGATCATTAATTATCCTTAATTACTTTCATTAAGCAATTATCTTTAAGTAATCAATTACCTTTAATTACTTACATTTAATTTGTCTTAATTAATTAGTTATCCTTAAATTAATTGCTTTGAATAAATTAACCTTTAATTACTTATATTAATTAAACTTTAAATAAATCACATTAATTAATCACATTAATTAACTAAAGATAAACCTTTTTATCTAAATTAATCACTAAAATTTCATTTAGGAATTAATTATATAATTAACCTAATATATATATGAATTATATAATTAACCTAATATATATATATATTAATTATATAATTAACCTAATATATATATTACTTTAAAAACAAATAAATCTATTTTTCAAAATCTTTAATAAATTCCATCTAAATTAAACATAAATTATTTTTAAAGAAATGGTTAATAAATTATTAAATCCTGATTAAGTTTTAAACCTTAAAACTTGTCATTTTTTTAAAATTTAAAATCTGGAATCAATTTAACAAACCCGAGCTAAATGCTGAAATACCCGAGCCCTATTTTGAGCTACCCTTATTTCCTTTTGCTTCGAGTCGAACTTTCATTTTCTCTAGCTTGAACTCGAGAATCCTTTTCTTCCCAAAACCAACATCATCTCTAGATACAAGAACCTTTCGCGTGCACGTCCACGATCGCTTGAGCAATCGCCGACCATCACTGCAATCACTGGCAAGTCGTTCACGACCCCCACCTTCGGTACGACCTCCCAGATCATCAAAACTCACCCGCAAATCAAAATCGAGCCATCAGCTTCAACTTGGAACCCACCCATCACCAGAAAATCATCATGCACCTCCGCAGAGACCATGAGACTCCGACTAGAGAAACATCATCGCCCCACGCTACTTCTTCCCCCGGTCCGGTGCAACTCGACGCAATGGCGACGACAAAATCATCGCATCTACTTCATCGAACAAGACTGGGTAAGAGACCCTAAATCCACGTCGTTCCACCTCCTCGACCATTAATAAATCCAATCAGTATTTTTCCTATGATCACAAGACCTCCAACCGTCTCCAGCATCAACCTCAACCCACTAATCGTCGTCGATTACCAAAAATTTAGAAAATGTAAATTCAGTTCAACATATAATTTCTCATGATTTATAAAACTAAAAATCCTGAAATGATTTTCTAAAATCCACATTTTCAATCTCGAATCGAGTTATGTAATCGAAACACAAATTTATGATCATTGATTTATAACATATATATGACTTTCACTGTGATTCCTTATTTTAAAAAGAATTGCTTAATAAAATTATTTGAAATTATTTTTAAAAATAAGTTCTGGCTGATACTAATACTTTTCATTAAGAAAACAAATCCTAAAAGAGATTGGAAGAAGAGGAATTGATTTTTGAAGTTATTTAGAGCCTGTAAGTTTGAACAGAGGTATATACATACCTATATATAGACATGCATAATATTTCTATAAATTCAGGCATGCAACCGTACAACCCATTTTTCAATCACATTTCAAGAATAAATCCAATCATAAAGATATAGTAACAAATCCAAGTCAGTTTTCTCACCTGAGAGATGGACAGAGGACTGGAAATGTTTTTAATTTGAAAACTGGAACCTTTGTATTACTGGAATTTTGATTTTTTAGCTGGGAACTTGACACTTGAATTGATCTGGAATCTTGATCCATTTGACCTGCTACCTGAATTGGTTGTTGAATTGAATCTTTGAACTTGATAGATTGCTTTGGATTGAAATTGCTTCGAGTTGCAAACTGATCTTGTTTCAGATTTGAAAAGAAGCCTTTATTTGATTTCAGATTGATTTCCAGGTTTTGCTTTGAGGTTAAAGAAGATTTTGTTTGATCTGGTTTCTGAAATTGTTGTGCTTGAATCTGTTTGGATTTGCTTGTTTAATTTTCATTGATTAGTTTAAAACAGACTTCAGATTTTTGAAAATGTTGTTTGCATAATTTTCTTTAGTTTTGATTTTTAGAAGGTGAAGAGAAAGTTTGAACTGAGATTGTTAACCAGGTTTCTTCTTTTAAAAACATATTTATATAATTCTTAATTTAAAGAAAAATGTTATCTTGCCACTTGTTTATGTATAATAAAATCAAGCTAACACTTGTACAAAGTCATATTATTATTTTTTACACTTGTTAACATATTTAAATTTATGTTTTAAACTCTTGTTTATAAATTATGTTTCAAACCTTTGTTAAAATTTATTTATTTTATGTAAATTACCTACATATGTTTATATTCTAAAAGAAACGATCCTTTTATAAATCTTATTTATTTTCAAAAGATATATATACATATATGTATGTTTTAAAGCTTTTATTTATTCTTGTTTATATACACACACACACATCATACATACATTTTCAATTATTAACACTTATATAACTTTAAAAAAGAAAAATGATTCAGTAATCAATTATACACAAATAAATAATCTTATCTACATATATACTTTAGTTTTTTTTTCAAAATACAAAGTTAATAAATCTAATTTTATTTACAAGATACTTATTCTTGAATTTCAAAAAATCAAAGTTCTATTTATAATATATTTCATTATTAAATTTCAAATCCAAATATATTAAAAATCTGCTTCCTATATTTATATTCCCAAATTTTCAAATAAGCTCACAATTAATCCCAAAATTTATTTGAATTATCAAATTAAATTTGACTTAAAACCGGGATCGTTATAATAGACGTATTACAAATATTAAATTTTCAACTCAAAATTTTATTATTTAAAATTTCACAAAAATTCGGTTAATTACGTTATTAAAACCATTAAAAAATTTGGATCGTTACACTCTCCCTCACTCAAAACTTTTCATCCCTAAAAAGGCAGGAGGTAGGAGAATATAACAACCAGAAATAAAATAGATTGAAAGACCAGGATAAACAATGAATTTAAAACTATATAAATTTTACCTGAAATATTCATTTAAAAACTTTATTTGCAAATCAATTATCTTTAATACTTTAATACCTTTCAAAACAAATGTGTAAAATTTCTTGCTTCCTTTATAAATAACATTAAATAACACCTTTATAAATATATGAAAACTATTTGAAAACGATTATTTACATCATTAGTTATATTTACAAAGAAGCTACTGAAAACATTAAATCCATAATTCACAATTTATAAATTTTATCTCAAGATACTTTTCAAATATTACTAATCAATCAATAATCACTTTTTTAAATACTTTTTATTTTATTAATAACTTCTAAAACATTTGCAACACTATTAATTTACTATTAACCCATGTAGTGTTAAATAAATAATATTTTAAAAGGATATATTCAGAAAGGAAAAGAAGGTAGATTCGAAAAAAATAGAATATAGGTGAATAAATAAAGCTGAGCAGATAAGGTAGGTTCAAAGGAATAGTATTGGGCATGAATAATTAATTCCAACCATAAGAATTTCAATTTCGAATATTAATATAGAATTTCTTTATTGGAAATACTTTTGCAATAAAATACCATTATAATGGAATACTTTTATAATAAAATACTTTTATATCGAAACAAATTTTCCTTTCGAAAATACTTTTATAACTCAATGTTTCAACAAGTTTATCCTTGTTCTTGCAGACTCTGGCCATGCATTGTTCGGGCGCAAAACTAGAATTCTCCAAGTGCTTAGTAGACCTGTTTCAAAACCCAGTGAAAATACTTGAAAAACCTTCAAAACCGACATGGAGAGTACAATCCAAACAAATCAACCGAATCATGGATCGTAGATACATAATGGTTACGCCTGGATCCCTCAGGAAATATCCGTACCTTTAAGCAATCGCAGCCTTGCGAATTTAGCCATGATATCCAAAACCCATGGACCGTAGGATACACATTGGTTGCACCTAGATCCTCCAGGAAACATCCATACCCTTTAAGCAATCTCTGCCTTGCGGATTACGCCACGACAACGAAATCGATAGACCGCAGATACACAATGGTTATGCCTGGATCCTCCAGGAAACATCCGTACCCTCTAAGCAATCTTTACCTTGCGGATTACGCAATCATAACAAAACGACCATGGGTAACGCCATGGAAGGACACTCGAGTATCACATCCGGAAAACCAAAATCAAAGAGAATAATATCGATAGAATGAATCCACAATATGGCCAAAAATAGGATATCAAGAAGAAGGCAATTTCCATATCTTTACTTCGAAAATATGTATCATATAGTACCTTTTCAAATCACTTTCAAATATCATACTTATATAAAGTCCATTATATATAAGATTCCATTTTCAAATCAAATACTTTCCAAAATCAATAATATATAAAATCACACTTATATAGACTTGGATTATATAAGATTTCGCTTTTCAAATTGAGTATCTTTCCAAAACAATAGTTTTCGGATCAATTTCATAATTATACAAATCAATTTTATATAAGTTTGATAACCTCCAAATTGAGTATTTAGTAAAACAAGGTTCTCAATTTCAATTCATTTCAATATCAGTTCAGTTTCAAAATCATACACGATTTCACCAAATCATTTCTTCCAGATTAAATATATTCTATTTCAAAGTTTCCTAAAATAATAGGTTTAGAAAATAATCCTGGTTTCCAAATCGACATAATTTTAGGTCAAACAAATTCATTTCTAAAATCATTATATAAATACTGGGTTTTACATTCCAATCTATTTTCAAAACCAAATATTTTTCTCAAAATCAATTATACCAAAATGATTTCTAAGTTCATAACTAACCCTTAAAAATCTTTAAACTATTTATTTCTATTCGAAAGATCCAATTTACCTTTCGAAAGTCATTATATATATATATATATATATATATATATATATTTATAAAAAGATGTTCCAAAGTCAAAACTTTTAGAACTAAATTTTATTCGAAACATTTCAAAAAAATTAAAATTATTATAATTCAAAATAGTCTTATTCATTTACTTAACAAAACATTTTCAAACTCGTTTACTTTATCGAATGATTTATACTTCGAAATTACTTAGCTTTGAAAATTTAGACCTCGATTTGAAAGTACTCAAACATTCAAAATAGTCGAAGAAATCAAATTTCCAATTCAAGAGTTGGAAATCAACAACAAATTAGTAAATTAATTTCAATATATAGAGTTATACAAAATCAAATCCAAAACTCGAAGATTGAACATCGGGTTCACCTCAAACCATTTCTAATATATATACATATATCTTTCGAATACCAAATCGTACTTCAGAATTTGAAATCAAAATTGGTTTCACAAAATCAATCGCGTAGCAAAGCTACCAAATTGGCCTCTTCCCCACTCCAAAACTCGAAAATCAATGTCGATGATGTGTGCACACATCATCGAAATTATTTTCCAGCACGTAAATGAGTTCTGGACTTCTATTTTCATGAAAACTTCTTTGAAATTTCTTCGAAATCATTGGAATTTATTTGAAGTCATTTCAAACATTTCTTATTCGGAAAATACTTTCAAATCGTATTATTATATACTTTCAAAATCTTAAAACCAATTTCAAAATACCGGAGTTCAATTCCTCAAATTTAAAATTTAAAATCCTTCAGTTATAAATCATTTTTATATAAATCAAATTTCTAATATAATTTTAAAAATTCTCGATCCTTTCGAAATTTCAAATTCTCGTTTTTAAAAGGAAAACATTTTCACTTTTATATATTGAATAAAATCATACTTATCTAAATAATAATTTCGGCATATAAAACAATTTCTGAAATACAAACAAACCCGATTTTTCAAAGGATGATTCAAGAATGGATTTCAAAACAAAGATAGAGATTCAAATTAGAGGGATGCTATTCAATTAGAATTGTGATTCGAAGATAGACTTGAACAAAGATGAGACAATTAACCTACCAAATAGAAGATGATATACTTATATAAATCACGGGCGACCTTAACCGGGTCAACTGTGACTTCAAAATAAGATGGGTGCAGAATTCTAAGGCAGATCGACATTCGATCGCCAGAGGTAGAATTCGGGCATAACAAGAGATAGCAGCATCTAAACCGAGGGATACATAAGTCTCGGGTGAATCAATGCCAATTGTAAAGGAGTTTCATCCCTTTACAAATCATTCAAAGTTTGGCGGGATCGCCTATTCTTATAAAGATCATTTGAAGTGGAGTTATGGGATACTCCAGAATCAAGAAACACGAATAGGGAAAGAAGATAATGGATTTTGGAACCGTAGGTAACATTCCAAAGTCCGAAGGAAAACCAAATCAAAGAGGAAGAAATTCAAGCTCGAACGAAAGTGATTCTGTAAATAAATTTACTATATGTGCTAATTTTTCCTAGAGCCAAAGCTCTGATACCAAGTGTAACAACCTGGTATTTTCAATCATTCGCATCCGCACATGTCAGACTTGAATTGCTCAAAATATCAGGTTGTTAATTTATATTTGGCAAAACTGTAACGACCCAGAATTTTTAGAAATTAAAATTTGAATATTTAATTAATTTTAAATATTAAGAAGTGAATTTATAAGTCAAATAAATTTTTATTTGAATTATTGGATTTAATTGAATAATTAAATCGATAATTTAATATGTTAAATTATGGAAATAATTGTAAATTGAGTTAAATATGATTGAAAATGATTTGTAAAATTTTATTTTATCATGTTGGAGTTAGAATGATATTTTAGAACTTTTAAAATCGAATTAAAAGTTAATTTGTGAAAATTGAATATTTTAATAATAAAATCGACTAGTGAAAATAGTCAATTTTTGAACAGTCTCAGAATTGAACGAAACCAGTTCCATTGGATCCGTAATAGTTAGTTATTACCGGGTTTCAAATTTCGTGTCAATTGGATTTACCGTTTGTCCGGTACAAATTAAAACGCCTAGAAAATCGCTTAAATCGGTTTAATTTAAATTGAACGTTTGTTGCCATAACTCGTACAGATGTCCGAATTAGCTTTCGAAACCTGTTCCATTGTGTCCGGAACGCGGGGTAAACCCTAGAAACGCTGGTTACGGCGCGTAAATCGGAGTTCGGAATTTCCGGATGAATAGTGTTCGATTTTTTTCCTATAAATAGCCCACCATTCTAAAAAAATAAAAAAAAAGAAACCTAACCCTAATTATAAACGTAGCCGCCACCCACATCTATGAACGGCCGAAATTCACTTTCCTTTCTCCCTCGATTTCTTCCAATCCACTAACAATTAAAGAAAACTTCCAACTAGGAAGTGGTAGAGCACGACGAGAGCTTGAAGTTCAACGGTCATGATCAAATATGGAGCGACGTGGTGGCGTCTAGGGGGGCCGACCGTGCCGACTTGCGCACGAAATTCAAAGCACATCAGGTGGCCGAGCTTCAAAGCCTTCTGGCCGAGCATGGAGGAGATGGAGGCGCGCGATATGGCACTAGTTGATCGACCTAAAGTTGAACGTGGAGGCTCGAATTTGAAAACCTAATTTGCGTGTATGGGTTTGAGTTGCGGCCTGTAGAGAACGAAGGGGGGGAAGGAGATGCTATGCACGGTCGTGATTTGGAGGCTAAGGATCCTACGGCCATGATCTTGCTAGGTTAAAATTAGTTAATAATATGTTGTAAATTTTAGTTTAAATCGTGTACAAACTTCAAAAATTCATAACTTTTTCATACGAGGTCGAAAATGCACGAAACCAGTTGCGTTGGAATCGTATGGACGAGCACTACGCGATGGAATTGGATTGGAGTCGTTTGGAGTTAGTGATAATTTTGGGTGAAATTAAACGTCCGTTTAATTTTATTCGAAATAAATCGCTAAAACGAAATTGAAATCAAGGTGAGAACTTCTCACTCAATCGAATCAGTTTCGATTTTATTTTAAATAGTTAGATTTAAAGTATTTGAATGCATGTTTGAATGTTGATTGATATCTATTGATTGTTAAAATAGACATTATACGCCGTTAGTAAGCGGATGTTATTTATTAAAAACATATACCGCGAATATTTCATAAACAGTGAAATTGGTATTATATATAATAGCAATATATATATATTGGCATATGTATATATTGGAGTTATTGATTTCCTGCATTTTTATAGCGGATGAGACCCTATTGCGCCGTTAGTAAGCGGATAATATTTAATAAAAACATATACCGCGATAATTTCGTACTGGAGCGAAATTGGTATTGTGCTAATGTTTGTGGATGCAGGAAAACAGGTTGGAGGGATCCAACTGGATTCCTCAACAGTATTTATTTGATTTCAGATATTTTGATATTTGATGGATTATCATATCGATATATGATATCGTTGTTGTCGTGATTGACTATTTGGTGTGTAGCATCACTAAACCAAATTTGGAATTTTAAAATGATTTTTAAAGTGATTTTTTGAAAATATACTGTATGTTTGGAAATTGATTCATTTTAAATAAATAAACGTCATAATTTTAATGCAATAAAAATTATGAATTTTTGAGAAATATAGTTAAAAGTTGATTTTTGAAAATATGGGATTAATGACTTTATAAAATAGTTAAATTGGAATTTTCTGAATTTATTATTGAAAGTTAAAAAAATTAGGATTTATAAAATTTGATTATTATATAAATCAAGAGAATGGTGAAATTATAAAGGAGATTAAAGATGTTTTAAAATAATAGTATAAATTGATTTTATAAAAGATTTATAAAATTGATATTTATAAATTAAAACATTTGAATTATAAAACGAGTTTTTATAAGTGTTTGAATGAAGTGAAAATGGATTGAATATGTGAATGGGATTTATAAAATTATAAATGGTGAAGTTATAAATGAAATTTATAAATAGTAAGATTTATGAATTTTGTGAGGTTATTAAAGAATATATTTGGATAAATGAATGAATCTTATAAGTTATAAGATTTTTATATTGGGAAGTTTAAAAAGAATGATTTTTGTAAACAAAGAAATTATAAGCATTTAACTTATAAGGTGAACTGTTAGTATATCATTGAGATATGGAATTGAATAGTTTAATAAAGGAATTTATAAACGTTGTTTTATAAATTCACAAACGACTTATTTTGATAAGAAAATTGTTATAACTTATTTATGGAGTTATATTCACGTTTTTGACTGTGAATAATCCTTTAAAATAAAATGAATAGAAAGGATGAAATTTGTTAACAAGTATATTCACGTTTTTGAATAGTGAATAATATGTTAAAGAAATTGTTTTGAATGTGATGTTTCAAATAGAATTAAAACAATCTAACGATGTTTAAAATATGTTGAGATTCGAAACCATAGATTTCAACATTGATTGTTGAAATAGACGTTTTCGAGAAATAAAAGGAAATGGTGGACTATAACACTGTTGTTATAGTAAATGATTTCCGAAAGGAAATGTTTTGTATAGTATTGGGATTTAAATATCTATTTTAATTTCGAATCCCTATACTAGTGATTTTGGGACGTCGTAACGATGTTTTACGTAACATTCGTTTTGGCCCAAATAAATATGTTTAAGAGAATGATTTCCTTAAAGAATGAAATATATACTTAATTTTGATTTAAGTATATTGAATATTTTCCAAAGGTTGAAAATAAAAAGATTTGAATTACTTATTTTTAATAAGTATGGAATTGTTTTCCAATATAAAGTGAATATTTTGAATTTATCTTTTTGAAGATAAATTGAAAATGAATATTAGAAATAGAATTGAAGTCGTATATTCATTAATATTTTGGAATGTAAATTCACTATTGAATTTATAAAAGAAAGTGGAATTTGTTTAAAAATAAATATTGATTTATTTTTGAAGTATTGAAAATTTTATATCTTGTAAAGATATTTTAGAAAATAAATAATTTGGAAAATTATTTGGAAACTGGTGATGTGTGCATATCCATTGATAGCTCAATAACCGACTATCAATATTTCCCTTTGAATGGGTAATTGATGTGATTTGTTTGAATTTGAATGCCACACTTATTTTTGAATAAGCGCTCACTATTCGGGTTAACCGGGAAAGGACCATGGGGTCGTATAACCCATTCCGAATATGTGATACGTCGTTATGAATTGCATTTGAAGACCGGTGTTGAAGACCGGATCTTTTTGAAAGCGAAAGGACAATTCGTCGATTGACTCTGCACCGAGTAGCTACGGTATTGAGTTCTCCCTATGTGATGGGAAGTCCGGACGTGATTAGAGATTATCCGGATTGCAAGGACTTCTTTGTAAGTGCCTTCGGTTTTGTTCGAGCCCGGAACAG
This sequence comes from Allium cepa, assembly GCA_030765085.1. Taxonomy (NCBI): domain Eukaryota; kingdom Viridiplantae; phylum Streptophyta; class Magnoliopsida; order Asparagales; family Amaryllidaceae; genus Allium; species Allium cepa. The sequence continues at coordinate 392,584,825 of CM060938.1, read as the reverse complement.
ACTTGTATGGATTGTATGTCTAACATTACAAATTGAGATATAAAGCAGATTTCTTTCAAATATATTTCTGTTGGTGGCGGAGAATTTATTCTTTTAGCTTAACACCCTTCTCTGAGACGTACGAGCTCAGAGGTTATGTAGTTGAATGTTATCGGCGATATATTCCTAATTTGGTAATGTGACATGTTGAGTGTTGCTGAAATGATCATTGTGTTGATTATTTGTGATAGGATCATTTATTTGATCGTCTATCTTTGTGATCATTTCTATGATCATTTGTTGACCCAAAGCATGGCTTTTGTATAAAGTATGTTTTTGTGGACGTGACTTCGTCGAGCCTCACACCCCGTGAATGGTCAAAACAGGAAAGATGCAGCAAGGTTATGAGGGGTAGCGCCCTTTAGGATGTGTGCATTTCCTTCTGGAAAAGGGTGGTATCATGGTATGGAGCCCAGATACTTACTCATGTTGAAAACACTTTGTTATGATTGTGTGAATTGATTACGAGCGCTCGGTGAAAGGTCCCAAAGGACCGGGGGATGGCATATTCGGTCAGTTGTTACTCAGTTAGGGGTAACCCGGCCTTGTGTTGGTAGAGATCCGGTTTGGTTCTCGGGGATGTCCATCCAGAGGCATCCTCATGTGGCAATGGGAAGTTCCTTGTCCTGATCATTCGTTGGAAATCCAAAGAAACAATACGAGACTTGTACGGTTTTAGTTGTATAACCTGCTATGGAATGTGGCGGTAACCTGCTATTGAACATAGTTAGCTATAGTAGACATACGATAATGGTCGTATGTTGGCTAAGATTTATATTCTACTTTCGAAATGAATTTTTTTTTCTACACTATGCACTAATAATAATATCAAATGTTCTTTTAAATGCGTATCAAGCATCTTTGACTATCATAAGGAGAAATCTCCTCCGATTCTGCGTTTGCATTGTGTGTGTGTGCGGGAGGCCTTATGGTAGTCTCATTTTTAAAAGCATTGCGAATTGAATTTAAAAATATCTCTCTATTTTGATTTTAAAGATAAATAAACTGTTTTGAGTTCTCACACCAGTCACATGACTGACTCGGAGTTTATTGTTTTCCTTCCTAAACTCTGGGTGCCCACCAATTTCCACATGGGCAGTCAAGAGTTAAGGTTTATCAGGATATTCTGGATATTCTGGAGTTGCTGGAGGCAAGCTGGATGGCATGGCGTATTACTAGTTATATAGTATTTCTTTTTCCGCTGCACTATTGTTTGTTGTTGTTGTACACTCTGATGATATGATGTAATGAAATGTAATGTATAAAATGTAATAACTAATATAGTTCTTTGTTTAAAGATTATTCATTTATTATTATATGTTGTTCCGCTGCGAATTGTGAGATTCTGTTATTGTTCTGTTGTTTTCTGTTCCGTTCTATGTTTTCTTTTCTTTCTATTCTCTATTTTCTATCTTTTTCTGTCTTTTCTGTCTTTTTCTTTTTCTTAAAAACCCTAAGTGTTCGGTTTTCCGTCGTTCGATTGCTCGGCAGTCGATAAAGTGAGTATCGATGTTGAATTTTCGAAAGACGAAGAATCGGGTACTTACATTTGGTATCGGAACTTATGGTTAAGCGACAACCATGGTTTTCGTTGGGTATTACTCATTAGAGATAGAGTCAGCAGTACTCTAGAATGAGTTTGAGTGTAATAATAGATATGAGAGAGTATTTGTTAGTGAATATATAAAATTGTTTTATATTGTGATGATTGGTTTATTGAGTGGCATATGAACTTTCGTCAGCGTGGTCCGCAAGACTATGCCGAAGGGGTTTCTAAACACTTGAATAGAACAATTCGGCACAGTATTGTTTTAAAATTGGGTAAATGAAATAATTTTACCTTGAGTATATTTTATATATAAAGAAATAATTTTTCAGAATTATTAAAGAGTATATAAGTTGATTGTTTAGATGTTTGGATAATCTAAATTGAAGAATAATTGTATAAGCAAAAGAATTATAAGAATTGAATTATGATTAAACTGATTTACAATTGTGAAATAAACTTATATATATAAGAAGTGAAACTATATGAATATATTTATGAATATGAGTAGTAAATAAAAATGAAAATCAATTAAAATTTAAACCAATTGAAAGTAAAGGAATTTGGTTGAAATTAATAAACATTGGTTGTTATATGGTTGTTAGTTGATTGTATATAATTCATTAAGTGTTAACGAAATTGAAAGTTGAAGTAATTGAAATTCAATTGGAAGTTAAGTGAATCTTAAATAGAATAGAATTTAATTTGGAAGTGAACCGACTTGAATATGAATTAGTGAACATAAACTAATTGAGAATGAATGTTAGTAAAAACATCCACTGTTAATAAATTAAATGTGACTAAATTGAAAACCCATTTCATTGAATATTAATGAGAATATAAATGAATATTTATTAGTTATGAATGATAATTGGTTGATGGTCGAATATATATTGCATTTGTTGTTTAGTTACATTTGCTATGTTGACATATATAGTTATTATGTTGCTATATGTTGTATATCGATACTATTTTCATATATGCATGTTCTCATGTTGTTTGTTGAGTGATTAGTAGGTGCGGATCGCGTTTGCTTCGCATTTGGAGCTCGCTTTCGCGCTATATTAGCCGTATATGCTTGCTAATAAAATATAAGGTACATATCTCGGATTAAATACAGTACTTTTATACTTTTTTCCCTGCGGGATGCCTCATTACTTGATGAGATGTATATTTGTGATATATATACTGTCATTTTTTTTTCGGATCGAGCCGCGCAAAGGAGACTATGGCGAATTTTTTCGAAAATTTAGGGCGTTAGAAAAAATTTGAGAAATTTGGGAAAATTAATAAATTCTGTAACTTTTCTTACTTGATAATTTCGAGGACGAAATTCTTTTAAGGGGGGAAGATTGTAACGACCCAGAATTTTTAGAAATTAAAATTTGAATATTTAATTAATTTTAAATATTAAGAAGTGAATTTATAAGTCAAATAAATTTTTATTTGAATTATTGGATTTAATTGAATAATTAAATCGATAATTTAATATGTTAAATTATGGAAATAATTGTAAATTGAGTTAAATATGATTGAAAATGATTTGTAAAATTTTATTTTATCATGTTGGAGTTACAATGATATTTTAGAACTTTTAAAATAGAATTAAAAGTTAATTTGTGAAAATTGAATATTTTAATAATAAAATCGACTAGTGAAAATAGTCAATTTTTGAACAGTCTCAGAATTGAACGAAACCAGTTCCATTGGATCCGTAATAGTTAGTTATTATCGGATTTCAAATTTCGTGTCAATTGGATTTACTGTTTGTCCGGTACAAATTAAAACGCCTAGAAAATCGCTCAAATCGGTTTAATTTAAATTGAACGTTTGTTGCCATAACTCGTACAGATGTCCGAATTAGCTTTCGAAACCTGTTCCATTGTGTCCGAAACGCGGGGTAAACCCTAGAAACGCTGGTTACGGTGCGTAAATCGGAGTTCGGAATTTCCGGATGAATAGTGTTCGATTTTTTTCCTATAAATAGCCCACCATTCTAAAAAAATAAAAAAATAAAAAGAAACCTAACCCTAATTATAAACGTAGCCGCCACCCACATCTATGAACGGCCGAAATTCACTTTCCTTTCTCCCTCGATTTCTTCCAATCCACTAACAATTAGAGAAAACTTCCAACTAGGAAGTGGTAGAGCACGACGAGAGCTTGAAGTTCAACGGTCATGATCAAATATGGAGCGACGTGGTGGCGTCTAGGGGGGCCGACCGTGCCGACTTGCGCACGAAATTCAAAGCACATCAAGTGGCCGAGCTTCAAAGCCTTCTGGCCGAGCATGGAGGAGATGGAGGCGCGCGATATGGCACTAGTTGATCGACCTAAAGTTGAACGTGGAGGCTCGAATTTGAAAACCTAATTTGCGTGTATGGGTTTGAGTTGCGGCCTGTAGAGAACGAAGGGGGGGAAGGAGATGCTATGCATGGTCGTGATTTGGAGGCTAAGGATCCTACGGCCATGATCTTGCTAGGTTAAAATTAGTTAATAATATGTTGTAAATTTTAGTTTAAATCGTGTACAAACTTCAAAAATTCATAACTTTTTCATACGAGGTCGAAAACGCGCGAAACCAGTTGCGTTGGAATCGTATGGACGAGCACTACGTGATGGAATTGGATTGGAGTCGTTTGGAGTTAGCGAGAATTTTGGGTGAAATTAAACGTCCGTTTAATTTTATTCGAAATAAATCGCTAAAACGAAATTGAAATCAAGGTGAGAACTTCTCACTCAATCGAATCAGTTTCGATTTTATTTTAAATAGTTAGATTTAAAATATTTAAATGCATGTTTGAATGTTGATTGATATCTATTGATTGTTAAAATAGACATTATACGCCGTTAGTAAGCGGATGTTATTTATTAAAAACATATACCGCGAATATTTCATAAACAGTGAAATTGGTATTATATATAATAGCAATATATATATATATATATATATATATATATATATTGGCATATGTATATATTGGAGTTATTGATTTCCCGCATTTTTTTAGCGGATGAGACCCTATTGCGCCGTTTGTAAGCGGATAATATTTAATAAAAACATATACCGCGATAATTTCGTACTGGAGCGAAATTGGTATTGTGCTAATGTTTGTGGATGCAGGAAAACAGGTTGGAGGGATCCAACTGGATTCCTCAACAGTATTTATTTGATTTCAGATATTTTGATATTTGATGGATTATCATATCGATATATGATATCGTTGTTGTCGTGATTGACTATTTGGTGTGTAGCATCACTAGACCAAATTTGGAACTTTAAAATGATTTTTAAAGTGATTTTTTTAAAATTTACTGTATGTTTGGAAATTGATTCATTTTAAATAAATAAACGTCATAATTTTAATGCAATAAAAATTATGAATTTTTGAGAAATATAGTTAAAAGTTGATTTTTGAAAATATGGGATTAATGACTTTATAAAATAGTTAAATTGGAATTTTCTGAATTTATTATTGAAAGTTAAAAAAATTAGGATTTATAAAATTTGATTATTTTATAAATCAAGAGAATGGTGAAATTATAAAGGAGATTAAAGATGTTTTAAAATAATAGTATAAATTGATTTTATAAAAGATTTATAAAATTGATATTTATAAATTAAAACATTTGAATTATAAAACGAGTTTTTATAAGTGTTTGAATGAAGTGAAAATGGATTGCATATGTGAATGGGATTTATAAAATTATAAATGGTGAAGTTATAAATAAAATTTATAAATAGTAAGATTTATGAATTTTGTGAGGTTATTAAAGAATATATTTGGATAAATGAATGAATCTTATAAGTTATAAGATTTTTATATTGGGAAGTTTAAAAAGAATGATTTTTGTAAACAAAGAAATTATAAGCATTTAACTTATAAGGTGAACTGTTAGTATATCATTGAGATATGGAATTGAATAGTTTAATAAAGGAATTTATAAACGTTGTTTTATAAATTCACAAACGACTTATTTTGATAAGAAAATTGTTATAGCTTATTTATGGAGTTATATTCACGTTTTTGACTGTGAATAATCCTTTAAAATAAAATGAATAGAAAGGATGAAATTTGTTAACAAGTATATTCACGTTTTTGAATAGTGAATAATATGTTATAGAAATTGTTTTGAATGTGATGTTTCAAATAGAATTAAAACGATCTAACGATGTTTTAAATATGTTGAGATTCGAAACCATAGATTTCAACATTGATTGTTGAAATAGACGTTTTCGAGAAATAAAAGGAAATGGTGGACTATAACACTGTTGTTTTAGTAAATGATTTCCGAAAGGAAATGTTTTGTATAGTATTGGGATTTATATGTCTATTTTAATTTCGAATCCCTATACTAGTGATTTTGGGACGTCGTAACGATGTTTTACGTAACATTCGTTTTGGCCCAAATAAATATGCTTAAGAGAATGATTTCCTTAAAGAATGAAATATATACTTAATTTTGATTTAAGTATATTGAATATTTTCCAAAGGTTGAAAATAAAAAGATTTGAATTACTTATATTTAATAAGTATGGAATTGTTTTCCAATATAAAGTGAATATTTTGAATTTATCCTTTTGAAGATAAATTGAAAATGAATATTAGAAATCGAATTGAAGTCGTATATTCATTAATATTTTGGAATGTAAATTCACTATTGAATTTATAAAAGAAAGTGGAATTTGTTTAAAAATAAATATTGATTTATTTTTGAAGTATTGAAAATTTTATATCTTGTAAAGATATTTTGGAAAATAAATAATTTGGAAAATTATTTGGAAACTGGTGATGTGTGCATATCCATTGATAGTTCAATAACCGACTATCAATATTTCCCTTTGAATGGGTAATTGATGTGATTTGTTTGAATTTGAATGCCACACTTATTTTTGAATAAGCGCTCACTATTCGGGTTAACCGGGAAAGGACCATGGGGTCGTATAACCCATTCCGAATATGTGATACGTCGTTATGAATTGCATTTGAAGACCGGTGTTGAAGACCGGATCTTTTTGAAAGCGAAAGGACAACTCGTCGATTGACTCTGCACCGAGTAGCTACGGTATTGAGTTCTCCCTATGTGATGGGAAGTCCGGACGTGATTAGAGATTATCCGGATTGCAAGGACTTCTTTGTAAGTGCCTTCGGTTTTGTTCGAGCCCGGAACAGACTTGTATGGATTGTATGTCTGGCATTACAAATTGAAATATAAAGCAGATTTCTTTCAAATATATTTCTGTTGGTGGCGGAGAATTTATTCTTTTAGCTTAACACCCTTCTCTGAGACGTACGAGCTCAGAGGTTATGTAGTTGAATGTTATCAGCGATATATTCCCAATTTGGTAATGTGACATGCTGAGTGTTGCTGAAATGATCATTGTGTTGATTATTTGTGATAGGATCATTTATTTGATCGTCTATCTTTGTGATCATTTCTATGATCATTTGTTGACCCAAAGCATGGCTTTTGTATAAAGTATGTTTTTGTGGACGTGACTACGTCGAGCCTCACACCCCGTGGATGGTCAAAACAGGAAAGATGCAGCAAGGTTATGAGGGGTAGCGCCCTTTAGGATGTGTGCATTTCCTTCTGGAAAAGGGTGGTATCATGGTATGGAGCCCAGATACTTACTCATGTTGAAAACACTTTGTTATGATTGTGTGAATTGATTACGAGCGCTCGGTGAAAGGTCCCAAAGGACAGGGGGATGGCATATTCGGTCAGTTGTTACTCAGTTAGGGGTAACCCGACCTTGTGTTGGTAGAGATCCGGTTTGGTTCTCGGGGATGTCCATCCAGAGGCATTCTCATGTGGCAATGGGAAGTTCCTTGGCCTGATCATTCGTTGGAAATCCAAAGAAACAATACGAGACTTGTACGGTTTTAGTTGTATAACCTGCTATGGAATGTGGCGGTAACCTGCTATTGAACATAGTTAGCTATAGTAGACATACGATAATGGTCGTATGTTGGCTAAGATTTATATTCTACTTTCGAAATGAATTTTTTTTTCTACACTATGCACTAATAATAATATCAAATGTTCTTTTAAATGCGTATCAAGCATCTTTGACTATCATAAGGAGAAATCTCCTCCGATTCTGCGTTTGCATTGTGTGTGTGTGCTGGAGGCCTTATGGTAGTCTCATTTTTAAAAGCATTGCGAATTGAATTTAAAAATATCTCTCTATTTTGATTTTAAAGATAAATAAACTGTTTTGAGTTCTCACACCAGTCACATGACTGACTCGGAGTTTATTGTTTTCCTTCCTAAACTCTGGGTGCCCACCAATTTCCACACGGGCAGTCAAGAGTTAAGGTTTATCAGGATATTCTGGATATTCTGGAGTTGCTGGAGGCAAGCTGGATGGCATGGCGTATTACTAGTTATATAGTATTTCTTTTTCCGCTGCACTATTGTTTGTTGTTGTTGTACACTCTGATGATATGATGTAATGAAATGTAATGTATAAAATGTAATAACTGATATAGTTCTTTGTTTAAAGATTATTCATTTATTATTATATGTTGTTCCGCTGCGAATTGTGAGATTCTGTTATTGTTCTGTTGTTTTCTGTTCCGTTTTATTTTCTTTGTTTTCTATTCTCTTTCCTCTCTATTTTCTATTTTCTTTTCTCCATCTTCTATCTTCTTCTCTCTTCTTTTCTGTCTTTTCTTCTTCTTAAACCCATAACTTTTCGGATTTCCGACCTTCGATTTCTCGGCAGTCGATAAAGTGAGTATCGATGTTGAATTTTCGAAAGTCGAAAATTACCGGGGCGTTACAAAAACGTAGCATATACAGTAAATAAATAGATCACATAATCACAAACACAGAGTAATATAAAATAATGCAGCGGAATAGACAAATAGTAGTTCATGAAGCTAATATATAAACATCAGAGTTAGAAATAAATACAGCAGAATTTCTCAATTACAGCGAAGTCTCCAATACAAACTGATGACCTCTTTGAACAAATCAACTAGAAAAGCTGGAAGCTTAATCGATAGTTGGATCTCCAAGCGAAGCTCCAACTCCAAAGGTGAGTCTCAAATACTGAATCACTCAGTCTGACCCGAGCGTAAAGCAAAACACAAAACACTCGAGTCAGGATTAACATTCTTATATCATAAATACAACTCAAGTGAAATATCAACTGAAATACAAATAACTTAAAGGATGTTTGGGATAACCATCCTCTAAGGATCCGTGGAACTATCTACAATGTAGAAATGTAACTATAACACCGTGGTCATTTTAAATTAATGCATACTTCAGAACCAAAATATCATTTCATTTCAAATATATCTATTTCCTAAAATAGTGTATATATTAAATAATTTATAAAGTAAAGTATTTGTAATTTCCTCAAGCTTCACAAATTTCTTGAAAATCAACTCGACTTTCCCATTCAAATTTAATTCAATCTCATTTTATCAATTTCCATTCGATTCAGTTTCTGACTAGACAAATTCAGATTTTATCGATTTCAAATACAGATTTGAAACATAAGTAAAGCATTTAAATTTCAATGTAATTCAAAGTCAACATGTTTCGAAACTTTAAATATTCAACATTTCAAAGACTAAATTTGATAATTGCTTTTATCTCTTTGAGTTCAATATTATTTAGTTTTGAAATATTCACTTAATAAATTCAATATTATTTATATGATCTTATATTACATTTTCTATATATTACCTTCGATTTCTTTAGACACGAAATGTCCATTAAATTACTTAAATCAAAATCAAGTTATAAGATCATATTTTAAAGTTTCAAATGCAATAGCATCAAATCGATTTAATTAAGTAAATTTCTTAATTAAATGCAATTTCAATCAATTCAACTTTATCTTCCTTGATCTATACAAATCATTGAAAATCTATTTAAAAATATAATACTTAAAATATTATATTAATTAAGTCAAACTTTATTAAATTTATGTTTATTATTGAGTCTACTCAATATTTAAACATATTTATAAAATATTTCAATATTAAATAAACCATATACATTCCCTTTCAAAACCATAGAAATCATTTTCAAAATATTTATATATATAGACCAACGGTGCATGTATAATTCTCTATCCTATGGTCATGTAATATGGATATTTATCATTTCAATCCGCAATTTAATATATATGGGTATATATATCATTTAAACCCACAATTCCAAATTCAATGCAAATGAAAATCGCTTGGGTCTATCATTTCAACCCATAACGATTTTCTTCTATCCTAAAGTCCGTTCGGGTATGTATCATTTCAACCCATAGTGAATTCTATACTAACAGGGAATTTCCAACGTGATAACATATATGATAATAATATAACAGGCATATATCATCAATCTAAATCACAGATGGTGGTGTTAGATGTCACAGGTGAATAGATGCAGATAATAGCATATGAATAACAATATAAATAACTAAAAACACCATATTTCAATTGTCATTTCAATTGAAATCAAATTTAATAAATATATGAACATTAATCGTGATTGATTGCTCACCTTTTGAGGCTAGAGAGAATAGACAATGAAATGGGTTACGGATCCAAGCAGGAATTTCAAAGAAAAGCACGATGGACATGAGTTCGATGGGCAACGCTGATAAATAGGAATTGATGAAATCTAATCAGTACCAGGTCGATGATGATAAATGGTATAAGTGGACACACACACACACACACACACACACACACACACACACATATATATAACTGCATTACTATATATATAATCATATATTAAATTCACACACATTTAAATTAAACAAATACTTATATACATACTTATTAAACTGTAAAATATTTACACATTAAAAATCTATATGTATGCATAAAATCAAAAATCAATATCCAAATATATTTAAAAATCAATATTAAACAAATGACATAGGAATCCATATATCATATTATAAAATCATTCCTTTATTTAAGACATCTAAAATTTAAAATCAAAAACACATATATATTACATTTAAAACAAATATTTAAAACCAATATGCTTACGAAATCAACATAAGATTTCATATATGCGACTTTGATTCCAAATATATGTGTACCTGAATCCCAGAAGTAATTTTATAATATATCTAATGAAATATATATCATTATATACTCATGCAGACAGAAAGTATATGCTAATGAAAAATTTATACACTTTTATATATTTTTCAAGCTAATATGTAAGTTCGGGCAACACAACATAAAATTTGAAACTGAGTTTACCCAACATATGTAATATATAACACATACCAGACTGCAAAAATCTATAAGAAAAACAAAGATGTAAGTAAATCAAAATAAAACACCAGACTTTATACAACTACATATATTTCATAATACTGTTATGCTAAAGGTATAAACTACCACATAAATACTTTATAAACGTCATACACATATAAACTATATGTATACCCTTATATATAAAATAAATATGACATATAGTATTATACAGTTATTACAAATTCATATCAAAGTACAAACACATAATATATTCGTATATATACTTAATATACTTACATAAACCCTATACACGTACAAAGTTTTATATTGTACATACACTAAACTAACATAGCATATATAACATAAACTTTATCATGCAGAATATATATATATATATAAGTGCGAATGGACATATATGAATTTTTTTATTTAAATCTATATATATAACAACATACATATATCTTGCGAATATGTATATATACATATATACAAACAAATAAACACATATAAAATATATTAAACACTTACCTAGAACAAACAAAATTTGATCATGAGGTTTAATCAAGGAATTGGCTGTGTACATAAGGTGATGGAAGGAGGTTAGTTCGGTAGGTGCTGTCACGTGGAGGATGGCCGAAGTCTCGGTGATGGGTTGTACACGTGGATGGAGAAGGAGACTTGCCGCTAGGGAAAGTGGGTTTGTATCTTGCTGAGCGGTGAAGTGGAGGGGATGGAGATGCACGCGGAAGCAAAGTTGGAAGAGACGTGGCTTCGGGCAACAAGGAAAAATGTACGAGCTTAACCGGAGAAGAAGAAAAAAAACAGCGGAAGCAGAGGAGACTCTTGCCTAGTTTTAAACGTAATATTAAATTTCTTTTCGTATGAATCGGTATAAGAAATGTATTAAAACCAGAAAATTTAGCAATAAATTATGGGAATTTTGAAAGCCAATTTCTGTTCAATTTAAACGGTGGAGTATGAATGATGTAAGCTACCAAAAGACACAAACTGGTTACCGATACGATTACCATCTACATGGACTCTGCTGCGTGTCAGACTTCAAAACATAGAATTAAATATACTGCAAAGATCAGTACAATGAGACGATCAAAATGGCATATAGATATCAATGGTACGATCATCCGTTCAAAAGTCGATAATCGGTGCCCATATATGTTGTTATTCCGTACGGAAAATCCAAACGAAACTAGAAACATTTGAATTTTGCGAAACGAATTTTGCAGTTTGATTCAGAGTGTTCTAAATAAATTTTCTCATGTTGACATATTTATGTTTCGAAAAACTTTTTAAATTTAATTATTATTAACTGGTTTAAATAGAATTACACAATAAAATAAACTTCTATACTATCTGATAAAAATTTACCAATTTCTATGTCTAAATAGACGTATTACAAATATTAAATTTTCAACTCAAATTTTATTATTTAAAATTTCAAAAAAATTCAGTTAATTACGTTATTAAAACCATTAAAAAATTTGGGTCGTTACAATATGGGATTTGGAAATATTAGTCTAATTCATTTCTAACCAAAATGATTATATATATAAATCAAAGTGGATTTGGAAGAGGAATAAATATAGTTTTATGATATAAATGGTCTTATATATATGGGTTTTAAAACATGGCTTATTAATTAAGTATCTTGTATGTAAATTTGAGATACACACACACACACATATCTATGTGTGTGTCTACACATACATATATATATATATATATACATATATATATATATATAAGTTCAATTTTGGAACAATTTGGATTAATGGAAATTTTTAAAGATTGATAATTCAAATAAATGTTTTAAGAACGTTAATTCTATAATTTAGGGAAATACTAATAATCGATTTAGTTTTACCGATTGGTTCAAATGCTCTCGAGCATCGCTTCATTGAATGGTATGACTCATTTCACAGAATGTTTGAGTGGAACTTACAGGCCTGTTAGCAAATACTTGAATTTCACCGGCGGGTAGTATGGGATGCCTCGGTTAAGTTCTTGTGATTGCTATTAGGAAGTATTCGAAACTTTAAAGTTGTATTACCTTTTGGTGTGGGGTGGGATTACTTGATATTTAATAGAATATGGTTTAGGTTTTCCATTAGTGCCCATAACAGATGAGATTTACTAGCCTCCAGTAAATATTGGAATTTCACCATGCGGTATGGGATGTTTTGGTTAGGTACTAGTGATTACTGAAAGTGATAGTATGTGGCACTTTAGAGTATTTCCTGTTAGGGTTTAGTGGGACTGATAAATCCTTAATTGGTGTACTCTTGGATTTCTTTCCAAACTTAAATATATAATAAACTAGAGTTTTCGAGTCATGGCTGCCCCGATCGTTTTGATCGGTCGAGATTTAGGATTTCCTCGATCCTTATGATCGGTCGAGATTCTATGTTACAATATTAGTACGATCTTTGGTATCAGATCGGTTCGAGTGATACCACATTGTTTCACTGTATGAGTACAATCTATGTGATCGGTATACACGATTAGATAAGTGATCGGAATGGAATTGGTTCTGTGTGCTTAGAGATATTATGCTTTTTTCTGTAATTCCGCTTTCGATGAATAATCTATGTTTGTAATAATATGTCTCTATGCCTTGAGTTAATACTGTGTTAAATTATTCATGTCTGTTATTTCTTGGACATCTGGACTTATTTATCTATTCTTTATTCTTGTGTTATATCTTGTTCTCATCATATTGGATATTGAGAGATAGTCTGACCCAGGTGTTATTTTAATACTAGAGTTAGAAGAGACTTTTCGGGTTGTAGGATAGGTTGACCTTTGAATGGTTATGCTAGCAAGGGGATAACATTTTGACTACTAGCTTATCTCTTGTAGGATTTTTTTGGTATTTATATGAAATGTATATTGAGATAATGATTTGTAACACTTGTAATTATGCGAGTCTAGTATTTTATTTTGTAAACTTATAGTTTGTATATGTAAATAAGATTTACTATTCCACCGTGATCTGTGATTTTTATTTTATATGATATACTGCTCTATTTTGAAAAACTGATGTGTTTATCACTTCGAATAGAGTGTACACATCAAATTTTAGTCCAGAGATTCAGTGAAATTTGAGTACGACGTGTCAATGTTAGTTTAAAATCATATTCATATTTGGTCGCCTTTAACAAGCCTTATTCTCCTTATTATTAGATTGCATTATTTACAATGTTCTTTAATAAAATGGGTATCGCGGAGAGATCATTACAGTTCGGTATCAGAGCTAAGTCGAAACATTATAGCGTATAATATCACAGATCTAAACCTAGTGAGACTTAGAATCATGTTCCTTAGGGTATGTGGTAGATAGTTATGCTAATTATCTATATAGGGATAGGAATATAAAATGATTATCAGGATAATCATTTGGATGTATTTTGATCTAAAATTTTAATTTGGTAAGTTGGTATTTTTTATATTAAATTTTTTGGAAATATTGTGTTAAAATCGTTTAGAGTTTAGAAAATTATTTTGATATTTCAGAAAATTAATTATACGAGTTTAAATATTGAAGTAATCAAGGATTGATCTAAGTTGCACAGTGGAAGCTAACAGACTATTTCCTCTAAGCACGGTTTTAACAATATATATACATGGTTAATTGGTTGATGCTATCAAAGTTGATTCATTATTAGGAATTGATTGCCTGGTTGTGCTTATTTAAATTAGTTACATAGATGCTAGGGATAATAAAATAAATTCAACTAAGGAAAACTTAAGATTATTTACTGTGTTGACTTATCCGAAGATTGTTTAAGGATACTGATCGATATGTGGGACGACATGTCATTGGTAGGAATTCTCGAACATCGAACGAGAATTTTGACATAAGAAATAATTAATTTGTAAACTTGGAAAATATTTGAGTTTAAAATAATTTAAAATAATATTATATCCATCCAATAAATTGCATGAAGTAAAGAGCATGACGAGGCAATGTTGATATTCTGGGTAATCAACTTTGCAGCTAAGTGATGAAATGAATCACTAAAATTTCATGGCTCAAAATTTATTTTATATAATGAGATAAATTAGAGAATTGATTTAATTTTGGAATTTGAATATACTAAAGTTGAACAAAAGTTAATTGGAAATTTTTTAACGGGAGAATAATTGAAATTTTGAAATGTAGAGTTAAAATATTTGAGTGAACTTATTTTCAAATCATAAAATAACAAAGAAATGAGGTATTAATTTTATAAATTAGGTTGCTAATTTAAAACAATGTTATTCTGTGACCTTGGTTAAATTTAACAGAATGAAACTTCTATATATATGTGTCTGTGTGTGTGTGTGTGTGTGTGTGTGTCTATATATCTTTCTATTATAGACTTTTCTCTGAAAAGAAATTGCATTGACATAATTTCTTTAAGGGAAAGTCTAAAACAACCTTGATTTTGAGTAAATAAATAATATAATGATTAAAGTTAAAAAAATTCAATAACTTATTTGGAATTTGTAGTCTTTTGTAAAAAAGATAATTTGGCTTAGAATAATTAATTCTAATCATTGAGAAATTTGGAAATGTTAGTAATTTCAAAGTGTTAATAAAATCCCTTAAAAATATTTTTGAGATGTTGATTAATTATGGTGAATTATAAATTTATAGAATAATTGAGAAATTGGGATTTTTGTGTTTTAAATATGGATAAATTCTTTTGGAATAAATTCTAAATTATTATCTAAAATTAGAGAAAAATTAGAAAGTTAAATAATGATTGGATAGTGATGATTTTAATATATATTTATACTAAAACAAAGTGGTAATCTATTATGATTTTATAGAATAACATTGATAAACAAATGTTCTTCTTAACCAATAAAGATTTTAAATCAATTGAAAAGCAAGTAGTAGTAGTAGTGATGGTTTATATTTTTGGCTAGGCATAAAATAATGGCCATGACTATACTTAAATAAAAATTAAAAGCTTTTTATGCATTTTTGTAACATCCCTTACTTGGATGCCCATAACTAACGGCTACAGATGCTGCAGTCATCCATAGTTATTAATTCTCGACGACCAAATATGGTAATGTTAGATACATTGATATAATAAAAACACATAAATATTGAAAATTTTTAAAATCAATAATTGACTTTTGCATTCCATTTCAAAAAAAATTTCAAATTCATTAAATAATCCCAAAATCGTTAACCACGTCCATAGAAAATGTATTTATTACAACATATGCCAAGTGCAATATATGAAGATGCCCCTTGGATGATCAGAGTATATAACTAGGTAATTAAACTACTTTTCCTTACAATAACAACACAACGGAACCAAAATAGCAAAGAAATCTAATTAGCTATCATACCTCCTGCATGTCTCTGGAAGCTTATTCGTCTAAGTGGTACCTAAAAATCTCAACTCTCAAACTACTCAAAACCAATTGAGCACCTAAGAATTTAAGGGAAAAATATATACTTCGAGTTAGACATAAAGCCTGGTATGAATAATAGTTTACCATCTTAAGCCGTTTAAATTCTAGTGAGACCATGCCGCTTAGTGGAACAGGTTTTCCCCTCGCTAGTATCTTTCAAAACTTTTATAAAACCATATAATGTGGTCCAGCATCCACAATGGTTAAAATATAACGTTTCAAAATATTATGATGATATGAAAACAAGTAAATGAATTTTGGATTTCCTATCCCCATTTATTCCGACTACCTGCCTTAGTTACAGTTATATAGTCACTATTAACCTATTAGATATCATGAGAAGACTAATATGATAGTTTTCATGGGCTGACTATTAACATGGTTAACATGTAAGGACTCTCTACCCAGTTTAATAGTTTTCATGGGATCACTAAGAACCTATTGGCCCCAGCTAATAACTTTACTGCTTCACGGGTTCTCTCTGAACCTATTGGTAACTCCAGTAACTTCCCACTTATCCTAGTTTTCATGGGTTGATTAGGAACCAATTGACATCTGTAAATAACTTAATCTGGACATAGTTTTCATGGGTTCACTACAAACCTATTGGCCCTAGCCAATAACTATTTCTAATCATAATTTTCATGGGTTTACTATGAACCTATTGGCATCTGCCAATAACTTTTTCTAAACATAATTTTCATGGGTGTAATATGAACATGTCCATCTGACAACTTTTAAATATCCTAAATTTTGGTCTATCCAATCTCGTAGATGCAATTCTACTCATTTAGGAGTTAATTCAAATCATATTTACTACTGGGTCAACGTAGCTGGTTATTTTGCTATTTTTCCTCGAAATACAGCTATTGGTCCATTACAATGTGAATATATGTATATAGGAAAAAGTAAACACATTAACATATAATACCAACACCTATGGTTCATTATCCTTGAAATCATTTTATATAAAATTTGGTTATTCCCTTTAACCTATTAATTAGGGAAAACTTCTTCAAAAACTCTGTACTTAAATCATTTCAAAACTGTTTTATTATGTCATGGTTTTCCTTTAAAAATGAGATTGGGTGATATATTTTAAAAACTAAGGCTTTCAAAACCATAAATCTTTACTTTCCAAACCCCTAGATACCCTCCTCCAAAAGCATTGAAAACTTCTTTTCATAACACTAAATATGTACCTTTCAAAGCTTTTTAAATTATCTCTTTCGAAACCAAAATGTACCTTTCAAAAGTACAAAAGCATTACTTAGTACTCATTAGAACATAGCTTCGAAACCAATGAAAGTAACTCTTTCGAAACCATTGGATTTTGATTTAAAAATATCCTTTAGGTCAAAAATATATACGAAAGTATCCCTTTCGGAACCTTTAATCTTCATATAAAAATACTTAGGAAAAGTCTGATGGTGTCAGTACCATCCTTTCGAAGGCTTCAAAACATTTAAGTAAAACATTGAAGGTTAGCATCGAAACCCCCTTTTGAAGCCATTGCCTTTAAACCCTTAAACCCTTTCGAAAGCATTTAGTAAGTGGCTTAGTATAAGTTTAAAACAAATGCCATCCTTCGAAAGCCTGTCACTAAATCCAACTAGGAAAACACTCTGGCTCCACACAACTGATCAAGTAGATCACCAATTCTTGGCAAATGATACTTATTCTTAATCTTCCTCTCGTTCAACTTACGATACACAACACACATCCTCAATGACCTATCTGGTTTCTTCACGAACACCGCCGCTGCTCTCCAAGGCGAACTGCCTGGTCTAATAAAATTCCTACCTTCTAGATCCACTTGCTGCACCTTCACTTCCTTCATCTCAGTCGTTGTCATCCTGCTAGGTGGTCTACTTACAGGTTCATTTCCTGGCACAAGATCTATCTGAAACTCAACAGCTCGTGTTGGTGGTATTCCTGTGACTAATTCAAGGACATCTACAAACTCTCTTGCTACTCGAGCTGATTTAACTCTTCTCCCGCTTCCATATCGATTAACAAAGCACAACTACTCCGGTCAGAATTCTCCACCGAGAATATAATTCGGTTATGACTATTAGGGTGTCTTAGTGATATCTCCCCATCTTGAAAAAATATCCTAGCCTCATACTTACTAAACCAATCCATACCAAAAATGATTCCAAAATCTACGAAATCGAAAACATACAGACTGCATGCAAACTTTTGACCGAACAGGTCTAGTTCTAACTGGTCACATCTCATCCCTAGATTTGCATACCCTCCTATTGGATTCACAACCCTTAAGGAAGTAACGAGAAATGTGGGTTATAAGCATAACCTATCAACAAAATTTTGAGCTATAAATGAGTGTGATGCACCAGTGTCAAATAGTATCCTAATTGGTATACTTTGAATCAAAAGCGTACCTTCCATCACATTTGTTAACCCGTCTACGATGGGTTTGAGCCAGCTAGTTGGGAAGACGATCAGTCATGGATGGTTCAGTGTCGGTCATTCGGCCTGGGAGGCATGGATCGGTCGAGAAGTAGAGATCGTGTATGGATCGGTCTAGAGGGTGTGGGTCGGTCTAGATGGTGTCGCTCAGTCAAGATGTGAAAGTTGAGGCGGGTCGGCCAGATATTGTCTAGCCTTGGTGGGATTGGCTAAGGTAGTTGGGCCGAGGTGGTTTGGCAGGATGGTGTGGACCGGCATGGTTGAGTGGATCGGACAAAGGAAGGAAGGACATGTCGTTTAGTCGTGAGTGGACCGGTATTGGTGTATGGGTATGGATCGGTCGAGGTAGGACGACATAAATCGACCGGCACATGTAGGGTCGGTCAAGGAAGATGATGCGAAGTGACTCGGTATGGATGGGTTTGGCCTCGAGAGGGTTGGAGCTTATGGATCAGTCATACATGGTTCGGCCATAATGATTCGTTGGCATTGCAGAGGACTTTAGGTCAGTATTGGAGAGGACTTCAGGTCGGCATTCACTCAAGGGTTTGGCAAAAGATTATACACGGGTCGGCTAAAGGGGGTTGGTGTTTAAAGGAAGGAGGTTCGACACTTGGTTGCTCCGAGTCCTAGCTTTGTTTGCTCCGAGTCATGGGAAGGCCTACTTCGAGTCATGCTTAGGGGAGATCGGTTCGGGATATTGTGAACCCAGGGTCGGTCGTAGTGTTTAAGGTTTGGATCGGTTAGGGTCTTGGTGGGCCCATACCACTAAGGAAGCCCAGTAACTCGGGTTTCTCCTATAAATACAGCATGTGGGTCTTCAAAAAAGAGATCTCTTCATTCTGTTTCCCTTTATTTCCTATACTAAGACTGCTCTGCCATTGTTGTTCCAAAAACTGGATTGTAACTGTGATTGATTCTAACATCAATAAAAAGGAAATTTCTGGAGTGGCAATAGGCCAGAGTCAGCCGAACCACTATAAATCCTCTGTTCTTACTGCTTTCTTTTTAATTTTTACCGTTCTTCATATTTATACTCTCTACATATATACTATCTGTGATCTGTGACTGTGATTTGATGCTTTCATCTGGATTTGGGTGTTAGTGACCAATTTTGGCCCTAATATTAACTGCTTACTTTGAGAGTTGAACTCAAGGAACCTATAGCTTGGACTTTGGATTTGAAAACTTAAAGACTTGGATCTGGAAAGCTATGGCAAGGCAATCGACAGGAAGACAGAGGATTGAAAGGAGTCAGCATGAGGAGAGTCATGAGGCTTCCTCGGGAGCTAATCAGGTCTCGATTTTCATCACCATAGACGAGATGAAAACAATGCTGAAAAAACAAGAGGATATGATGTAGAACCTACTTCGAAAAGTTGCACAAGTTCGAGTGTAGAGTCAAGGAAGACAACTACAGGAAATGCTGGAAATAGGAGCCAGGAGCACGGAGCAACCGGAATTCAGAATAGAGCAGGACCATAAGAAGCAGCACCATGACTAGGGAGCACTCCCCCAGAGCATGTTGATCTAATCCCAGGCGAAGTACCAGGTGGAGCTGTACAATATGGTGTCGATAGAGGAATGGATGCTCATCTAGGAGAGCAGGTCCCAGGTTTCCCTCATGAACTCGAGGGGTGCCAGATTGGAGGTAATGGAAAAGAACTACAGTTCGGCGAAAGTGATAGGTTGGCAGAGATGTTTAGGTGAGCCATGATAGGCGGATTGGTAAATAGAGACTTGGAAGATGTGAATAGGAGTCCTTTTGCTCCTGCGATCAGACAAGCTAGAAACCCATTAGATTTCAAACTACCAACACTGGAGATGTATGGAGAGAGAACGGATCCCGCTGTTCACTTGACGAGGTACATGAGGCATATGGAAGTGCTAGGGGCATCGGAGGAGGTCATGGCATGATGATTCCCTTTGTATTTGATGGATATTGCAGCATTATGGTTCAGACAACTGGAGTGTTGCTCTATCGGCATATGGACGGAGCTGATTGAATGGTTTATGAGACAGTTTCAGTTCCACATAGTCAGACCTAAGAACATGATGACTTTAACATCGATGAAACGATGGAAAGGAGAGTTGCTCGGGAATTTCTTAACCAGATTCAATGCGGCGATGGCTTTGGTGGATAGGCCCAATCTATTGATGGTCTTGATGGTGGCAGTTTCAGGAATTGCAAATAATTCGGATTTCAAGATATCATTGGAATGGGACTTGCCGAGGGATCTCGAGGAGATCTACATGAGGCGAAAAGGTTCCTGAGGCAGGAAGATGCGCAAGCTAAGAGAGAAGGGAGAGAGGTTGAAGCTTATGCGATAAGAGGTGGAGGTCCACCCAGGGAGGATCCAAATAAAGATGATAAAGGAAAAAGAAAAATGAATGACAACAGTAGCACTTCGAAAAGGCCTCGGAGGGAGTCAAAGTTTACTTCTTACATAGATTTAAATGAGCCTCTAGAAAGGATTTACTTTGATACTTCAGGGCGCCTCCAGTATAGAAGGCCGACATAGAGGGAACCTTCTGAATACGAGCGAGCATTAGAAAAGCATTGCTTATTCCATAAGTTGGAGGTCACAACACAAACGACTGCAGGCATTTGAAAGATATCGTTGAGGAGCATAGAAGGAAAGGTCATCTACAGTAATATGTAAGGAATCGAGCTGTGGCGGTAAAATAGGAGCAGCCACCGCCCCACCTCGAACGAGGATGGAACTGGACCTAGGAATCACCGGCTCGTTATCAACTAACTGGATTTTTGACTTTGAATAAGTAATAGAACTCGAAGTAACATGACTAAGTCACTTACACGTGTATGGGATCGAGGACGGTCCCTAGGTATGCTCTGAGATGATGATAAACCGTGTTGCTCAAGTCTATGAAATCTTGTTTTCTTTTCATTTTTTTTGAAAACTTTGGTTTCTCTCTTGGATGTACAGACATTTATTTGGCTTTCCCTGACTGTAAAAACTTTTAAATTATTGGATTTGCATTATGTAACAAATAACACAGGACTCGCAATCATGGTCCCGACTGAAGAGACGTAGCAGTGATTGCAAATTATGAGTCCCTTTGCCGGAGAGCGATGGAATGGGCCCGAACACGATATAAAAGTCCGAGGCCAGAGAGCCGAGGCCGGAGAACATAAAAGTCCTTGGTCGGAGAGCCAACATTGGAGAATATACAAGTCCTCGACCGGAGAGCCGAGGTCGGAGAATATAAAAGTCCTCGGCCGGAGAGATGAGGCCAGAGAATATAAAAGTCCTCGACCAGAGAGCCGAGGCTGGAGAATATAGAAGTCCTCGACTGGAGAGTCGAGGTAGGAGAACATACAAGCCATTGACCGGAGAGTCGAGGCTGGAACAGGATAACGCGACCCGGCGAGGTCTATGAATTCGAAGTTAAACCCGGAGAGGTCATATATTCGGATTTTGGCTTAGGATAGATGGACCCGACGAGGTCCTGGATTTGGAAAAGGGCCCGGGGCGGTCCCGAATTTGGATATCGACCCAGAAAGGTCATAGACTTGGCTATAGGTTATGGATGGATTAAAACTCGGTTGATGGGTTCGAATGGCTATGGAATCGGCTCAGGGTTTGGTTATTGGATTTGAAATCAGATATCAACTCGGAGCAGATGCAGATTTGAATAAAAATACAACAATGGCACTAGGTTAAAACAGACTGGATTTCGGATTAGATGGTATGGCTGTGAATGGAATGTGGACTTTAGATGATCGAGTAAAGGCTATTCAAAACATGTCTTCCAATAGCAAGGCATGTTTTGGAGGGAAAATGTTAACTCGTCTTTTGGCAACGCTGTGGACAGGCGGATTTGACTAAATCGACTACTCATTTGTCGAGATTGGAATACGATGGGTTTGAGCTAGCTGGATGGAAAGATGATCAGTCATGGATGGTTCGATGTCGGTCATTCATCCTAGGAGGCACGGATCAGTCGAGGAGTGGAGATCATGTATGGATCGATCTCGAGGGTGCGGGACGGTCTAGATTGTTTTGCTTGGTCAAGGTGTGAAAGTTGAGGTGGGTCGGCCAGATATGGTTCGACCTCGGTCGGATCGGCCAAGGTAGTTGGGCTGAGGTGGTTCGACAGGATGGTGTGGACCGGCATGGTTGAGTGGATCGGGCAAAAGAAGGAAGGACATTTCATTCAGTCGTGAGTGGCCCGGTGCTGATTTATTGGTATGGCTCGATCGAGGTAGGACGGCATAAATCGATCAGCACGTGTAGGGTCGGTCAAGGAAGATGATGTAAAGTGACTCGGTTTGGATGGGTTTGGCCTCGAGAGGATTGGAGCTTATGGATTGGTCATATGTGGTTCGACCGTAGTGGATCAGTCGGCTTTGTAGAGGACTTCAGATCGGCATTGGAGAGGACTTCAAGTCAGCATTCACTCAAGGGTTCAGCATAGGATTATACACGGGTCGACTAAAGGGGGTTGGTGTTTTAAGAAGGATGTTCGACACTTGGTTGATCCGAGTCCTAGCTTTTTTTGCTCCGAGTCCTAGGAAGGCCTGCTTCGATTCATGCTTGGGGGAGATCGGTTCGGCATATTGTGAACCCAGGGTCGATTGTGGTGTTTGAGGTTTGGATTGGTTAAGGTCTTGGTGGGCCCGTACCACTCAGGAAGCACAGTAACTCGGGTTTCATCTATAAATATTGCATTTGGGGCTTCAGAAAAGGGATCTCTTCATTCTGTTTCCCTTCATTTTCTATACTAAGACTGCTCTGTCATTATTGTTCCAAAAACTTTGGATTGTATCTGTAATTGATTCTAACATCAATGAAAAGGAAATTTCTAGAGTGGGCGTAGGTCGGAGTCAGCTTAACCACAATAAATCCTTTGCTCTTACTGTTTTTTTTTTAATTTTTATTTTTCTTCGTATTTACACTCTCTACATACATACTATCGATGATCTGTGATTTGGTGCTTTCATCTGGATTTAGGTCTTAGTGACCAATTTTGGCCCTAATAACAGTCTTCCCTTTATCAGCTGCAGTTGGCTTAATAGATGATAGTCCGATAGCACAAAACTTTTCCTTATCCGCCTAGACTATTTCTTGAAACTGATTCTTATAATGCACAACTTTGTCACAGTTAAACCATTTCACATTCTTATTATCTGCAGCCTTCTTCTCTTACCTGATCGACACTCATGAGCAAGATCATCATTTTTGTCACACTTGGAGCAAACTAAGTTAGCCTTTACCTTCTTGGCAGCCTCTCCCTTCTGGGCTCCCTTCTTCGTAATGAACTTCCTCTTCTTTCCTTGAGGGCCCTAGGTTGCAACTAGTTTTTCTCTAGCACAAATACCAAGCATCTCTTCATTGCGGATTGTCATATCTAAAACAACATTACTAGGATTACAGAGATGTGGCAGGGTCACCCTAACAATCTTGGGCCTCAGTCCCCTAATGAACCTCTCATTCCTTCTTATGACGGTGTCTATGGTATTGTATCCATAATAGGACCACTCATAAAACTTAGTGGTACACACCACAACCGATATCTCGCTCTGCTCCAAATCCAAAAAATTCCTCAATAGCGCCGATTTAGCAACGTCAGACATGAACCTTTGCTCTAATATCCTTCTAAAATCGGCTCAAGTTAATTCCTTCTCCAGAACTCCGACAGTAACATTGTTCCCCCAGTGAAGCGTGGACCCTAGCAACTGCCTGAGGCCAGCCTCCTCTTCCGCTCATCATTTGAACCCAAATCAGCAAAGATATGCTTATAATGAAATAGCCAATTCTCTACCTCTATGACATTCTCTATCACCATAAATGGCTTCCCACCAAGACTGGTGAAATCTTTGCTCAACTTAGCATAATTGTTCCCAACTGGAGGCATAGGATTAGCACTCCAACATTTCCTGCTATTCCAGCAGCAACTCCTACTTGCATTATATTGATGAAAAAGTGATACATTGCCCCCATATCCACTAGTGGATTTCCAGCACCCATATTGGCTTTCGCATTTTGGTTAGCATTAGCCTGTCGACCCGGGTTCCTTCGGGTGGATCGAGCATTTCCATTAGTTGTGGTGCTTCCTCCATCGAATTCCCACTTCCGTTTCCTACCTCTAGATCTTCTTTCTTGTAAATCTGCATAAGCCTTAGTAAGAAACAGAAGAACGGCTTAAGAGAGAAGGGAATACACACACACACAGATATATATATATATAGTGTGTGTGTGTGTGTATCTAATACAAGTACGTTACTATAGTGTAAACCCAATCCCTGATCTTATTTTCAGATTCACTGGATTATCTTTTGAAAAATTTAATTTTAAATTTCTTTTAAGTTTCATAAACCTATGCTCTGATACCAACTTGTAACATCCCCTACTTGGAGCCCCAAAACTAATGGCTATGGATGTTGTAGTCATCAATAGTTATTAATCCTCGCTGACCAAATACGATAATGCTAGATACATTGATATTACAGAAACACATGAATATGGAAAAAAATTAAATCAATAACCGACTTTCTCATTCTATTTCAAAATAATTTCAAATTCATTATATACACCCACAATGATTAACCACGTCCATAGAAAATATATTTATTACAATATACGGCAAGAGCGACATATATAGATGCCCCCTTGAATGATCAGAGTATATAACTAGAAAATTAAACAACTTTGCCTTAAAACAACAACACAATGGAATCAAAATAGTAAAGAACTCTAAATAGCTATCATGCCTCCTACAGGTCTTCAAAAGCTTATTTGTCTAAGAGATACCTGAAAACCTCAACTCTCAAACTACTCAAAATCAATTGAGCACCCAAGAGTTTACGGAGAAACAATAAACTTCACGTCAGACATAAAGCGTACTATGAATAATAGTTTACCATCTCAAACCGTTTAGATATCTAGTGAGACCACACCGCTTAGCAAAACGGGTTTTCCTCACACTAGTATCTTTCAAAATTTTCATAAAACCATATACCATGCTCCTGCATCCATAAAGGTTAAAATATAAATTCTCAAAATATTATAATGATATGCAAACAAGTAAATCAATTCTAGATATCCCATCCCCATTTATTCTGACTACCTGTCTTAGTCATAATTTCTAGGGTCACTATTAACCATTAGTTTTCATGGGCTGACTAATAACTTGATAGTTTTCATAGGCTGACTATTAACATGTTTAACACTTATGGACTCCCTGCCCAGTTTTATAGTTTTCATGGGATCAGTAAGAACCTATTGGCCCTTGCTAATAACTTTACTATTTCATGGGTTCTCTCCAAACCTATTGCAACTTCCCTCTTATCCTAGTTTTGATGGGTTGACTAGAAACCTATTGACATCTGCCAATAACTAAATCCGGATATAGTTTTGATAGGTTCACTACAAACCTATTGGCCCAAGCCAATAACTCTTTTTAGTCATAGTTTTCATGAGTTTACATGAACCTATTGGCATTTGCCAATATATTTTTTCTAAACATAGTCTTTGTGGTTGTACTTGAACCTTATTGTTTGACGACTTCACTATTTAAACATCCTACATTCTGATCTATCCGACCTCCTAGATGCAATTCCACTCATTCAGGAGTTAATTCAAATTATATTAACTACTAGGTCAATCTAGCTGGTTATTTTGCCCTTTTTTCCTCAAAATACAGTTATGGGTCTATTACTATGGGAATATATGTACATAGGAAGAAGTAAACATATTAATGTATAATACCAACACCTTCGGTTTGTTATCCTTGAAATCATTTTATATAAAACTTAGTTAATCCCTTTAACCTATTAATCAAGGAAACTTCAAAAACTCCATACTTAAATCATTTCAAAACTCTTTTATTATGCCATGGTATACTTTTAAAAATGATATTGGGTGATATGTTTTAAAAACTAAGGCTTTCGAAACCTTAAAATTTTACGTTCGAAACCCCAAGATGATACCCTCCTCCAAAAGCGTTTGAAACTTCTTTTCAAAACACTAAATATATACCTTAAGAATCTCTTTAAATTATCTCTTTCGAAACCAAAATGTACCTTTTGAGAGTACCTTAATAATCCTTAGAAACATACCTTTGAATCCAATTAAAGTAACTCTTTAGAAACCAACAGGTTTTCCTTTAAAAACATTCTTTGGGTCAAAGTGAATATATACGAAATCATCCCTTTCAAAACCTTTAATCTTCATATAAAATGTTTGGGGATGTTTGATGGCGTCGGCACAATCCTTCCAAAGGCTTCAAAACATTTAAGTTAAACATTGAAGATTAGCATTGAAACCCGCTTTTGAAGCCATTGCCTTCGAAACCCCTGAACCCTTTCGAAAGCATTTAGGAAGGGGCTTAGAATAAGTCTAAAACAAAGGCCACCGTTCGAAAGCCTGTCGCTAAATCCAACTGGAAAAACACTCAGGCTCCACACAACTGATCAAATAGATCACCAATTCTCGGCAAATGGTACTTATTCCTAATCGTCCTTTCGTTCAATTTACGATAGTTGATACACATCCTCAACCACCCATCTGGTTTCTTCATGAACACTGTGTCTGCTCCCCAAGGCGAACTGCTTGGTCTAATAAAATTCATACCTTTTAGATCCACTAGCTGCACCTTGAATTCCTTCATCTCGGTCAGTTTCATCCTGCTAGGTAGTCTACTTACCAGTTCAGCTCTTGGTACAAGATCAATCCGAAACTCAACAGCTCGTTTTGGTGGTAGTTCTATGACCGTTTCAAAGACATCTACAAACTCTCTTGCTACATGAACCTAGTTTAAGACTTCTCCTGCGTCCATAGCGCTTAACAAAGCATGACTGCTCCGGTCAGAGTTCTCCACTGAGAATATAATTTGGTTATGACTATCAAGGTGTCTTAGTGATATCTCCCCATCCTGGCCAAATATCCTAGCCTCATACTTACTCACCCAATCCATAACCAAAATGATTCCAAAATCTGCGAAATCAAAAATATACAAACTGCATGCAAACTTATGACCAAATAAGTCTGGTTCTAACTGGTCATGTCACATCCTTAGAGTTGCATACCCTTCTATTGGATATCACAACCCTTAAGGGTATAACAAGGTATGTAGGTTCTAAGCATAACCTACCAACCAAATTCCGAGATATAAATGAGTGTGATGCAACTATGTCAAATAGTATCCTAACTAGCATATTCTGAATCAAAAACGTACCTTCCATCACAGTCTTTCCTTTATCAGCTGCAGTTGACCTAGTAGATGATGGTTCAGAAGCAAAAACCTTTCCTTGTCCTCCCTAATCGGTTCTGGACACTGATTCTTATAATGCCCAACTTGGTCACAGTTAAAGCATTTCACATTCTTCTTATCCACGACCTTCTTTCCCTTGCCTGACTGGCACTTGTGAGCATAATTACCCTTTTTGTCATACTTGAAGCAAACTAAATCATCCTTTGCCTCCTTGGCAGCCTCTCCCATCTGGGCTCCTTTCTTCTTAAAGAACTTCCTCTTCTTTCCTTGAGGGCCTTGGGTTGCAGCAAGCTTTTCTCTAGCTGAAGTAGCAAGCATCTCTTCGTGGCGGATTACCAACTCTGAAACTACATTACTAGGATCACAGAGATATGGTAGGGCCGCCCTAGCAATTTCGGGACTCAGGCCCCCAGTGAACCTCTCATTCCTTCTTATGATGGTGTCTATGATATTATATCCATAACAAGATAACTCATCAAACTTAGTGGCATACACAACAACCGACATCTCTCCCTCCTCCAGATCAAAAAACATCCTCACCAGCACTGATTTAGCTACCATGGACATAAACCTCTGCTCAGATCTCTTTCTAAAAACAGCCAATGTTGATTCCTCCTTCGAAACTCCGACAGTTACACTGTTCCACCAATGTAGTGTTGACCCTTGCAACTGCCTATAGGCCAGCCTCCTCTTCTGCTCATCATCTAAACCCAAATTAGAAAAGATAAGCTCACAATGCAATAGCTAATTATCTACCCCTTTGGCATTCTCTATCCCCGTAAATGGCTTTCCACCAAGATTGGTGTAATCTCTGCTCAGATTACCATAATTATTCCCAATTTGAGCCACGGGATTAGCTCCACCAACATTTCCAGCTACTCCAACATCAACTCCTGCTTGCATCATATTAATGAAAAACTGATACATCGCCTCCATATCTATTGGTGGATTTCTAGCACCCACGTTGGCTTCCGCATTTTGGTTAGCATCAGCCTATCAAACCGGATTCCTTCTGTAGGTCGAACACTTCCAATGGTTCTGGTGCTTCCTCCATCGATATTTCCACTTCCGTTTCCTGCCTCCATATCTTCTTTCTTGTAAATCTGCATACAAACCTTAGTAAGATAAAGAAGAACATTCTAAGAGAGAGAGAGAGAGAGATGAATACGTACATACACACACACACACACATCTCAAATACAAGTACTTTACTATAGCATTAAGCCAAGCCTCGATCTAATTTTCCGACTCATTGGATTATGTTTTGAAAATCTTCTAAGTATAAATTTCTTTTAAGTTTCATAAACCTATGCTCTAAGACCAACTTGTAACATCCCCTACTTGGAGTACCAATTCTCGTGACCAAATACAGTAATGTTAGATACATTGACATAAAAGAAAGATATGAATATGAAAAAAAATTAAAAATCAACAATCGACTTTCTTATTCTGTTTCAAAACAATTTCAAATACATCGTCCATAGAAAATATATTTATTACAACATACGCCAAGAGCGACATACGAAGATGCTCCCTAGGATGATTAGAGTAAATAACTAGGCAATTAAACAACTTTTCCGTACAACAACAACATAGCAGAATTCAAAATAGTAAAGAACTCTAAATAGCTATCATGTCTCCTGCACGTCTTTGGAAGCTTATTCGTCTAAGAGGTACCTAAAAACCTCAACTCTTAAACTACTCAAAATCAATTGAGCACCTAAGAGTTAAAGGGGAAAACATGAACTTTGAGTCAGACACAAAGTTTGGTATGAATAATAGTTTACCATCTCAAACCATTTAGATATCAGGTGACAACACGCCGTAGCGGAACAAGTTTTCACCTCATTGTTATCTTTCAATACATTTATAAAACCATATACTGTCCTCCTGCATGCATAATGGTTAAAATATAACATTTTAAAATATTATGATATGCAAATAAGTAAATCGATTCTAGATTTCACATCCCCATTTATTCCGACTGCCTGTCTTAGTTATAGTTTCTAGGGTCATAATTACCTATTAATTTTCATGGGCTGACTAATAACGTGATAGTTTTCATGGGCTGACTATTAACCTGTTTAACACTTATGAACTCCCAGCCATGTTTCATAGTTTTCATGGGATCACTAAGAACCAATTAGCCCCTGCCAATAACTTTACTATTTTAGGGGTTCTCCCTGAACCTATTGGTAACTCCAACAACTTTCCTCTTATCCAAGTTTTC
Source organism: Allium cepa (assembly GCA_030765085.1). Classification (NCBI taxonomy): domain Eukaryota; kingdom Viridiplantae; phylum Streptophyta; class Magnoliopsida; order Asparagales; family Amaryllidaceae; genus Allium; species Allium cepa. Next base: position 392,554,668 of record CM060938.1, on the reverse strand, counting down.
ATGGGTTGACTAGAAACCTATTACATCTGTCAATAACTTAATTCAGATATAGTTTTCAAGGGTACACTACAAACATATTGGCCCCAGCAAATAACTCTTTCTAATCATAGTTTTCATGAGCATACTATGAACCTATTGGCATCTACCAAAAACTTTTTCTAAACACAGTTTTCACGGGTGTACTATGAACCTGTCTATCTGACAAATTCACTACTTAAGCATCCAACATTTTGATCTGTCCGACCTCCTGGATGCAATTCTACACATTTAGGAGTTAATTCAAATTATATTCACTACTGGTTCAACCTAGCTAGTTATTCTGCCCTTTTTCCCTGAAATACAGTTATGGGTCCATTACAATATGAGTATATGTATATAGGAAAAGGTAAGTATATTAACATATAATACCAACACTTGTGGTTTGTTATCCTTGAAATCATTTGATATAAAACATGGTTAATCCCTTTAACCTATTAATTATGGAAAACTTCTTCAAAAACTCCATACTTAAATCATTTCAAAACTCTTTTATTATGCCATGATTTTCCTTTAAAAATGAGATTGGGTGATGCGTTTTGAAAACTAAGGCTTTCAAAACCTTAAAACTTTACTTTAGAAACCTCTAGATACCCTCCTTTGAAAGCATTGAAAAGTTCTTTTAAAAACACTAAATATATACCTTTCGAAGCACTTTAAATCATCTCTTTCGAAACTAAAATGTACCTTTCGAAAGTACTAAAGCATTACTTAATAATCCTTAGAAACATAGCTTCAAATCTAATGAAAGTAACTCTTTCAAAAAATGGGTATTGCTTAAAAAACATCCTTTGGGTCAAAGCGAATATATACGAAAATATCCCTTTCGAAACCTTTAATCTTCATATAAAAACGTTTATGGAATGTTTGAAGGTGTCGTCACCATCCTTTCGAAGGCTTCAAAACATTTAAGTAAAACATTGAAGGTTAGCATCGAAACCCCTTTTGCAGCCATTGCCTTTGAAACCCTTGAACCCTTTCGAAAGCATTTAGGAAGTGGATTAGTATAAGTCTAAACAAAGGCCACCCTTCGAAAGCCTGTCGCTAAATCCAGCTAGGAAAATACTCGGGATCCACACAACTGATCAAATAGATCATCAATTCTCGACAAAGGATACTTATTCTTAATCGTCCTCTCGTTCAACTTGCGATAGTCGATACACATCCTCAATTACCCATCTGGTTTCTTCACGAACACCGCAGGTGCTCCCCTAGGAGAACAGCTCGGTTTAATAAAATTACTACCATGTAGATCCACTAGTTACACCTTTAATTCCTTCATCTCGATCGGCGTCATCCTGCTAGATGGTTTACTTACAGGTTCAGCTCCTGGCACATGATCTATCTGAAACTCAACAGCTCATTTCAGTGGTAGTCTTGTGACCGGTTCAATGACATCTGCAAACTCTCTTGCTACTCGAACCTCATTTAACTCTTCTCCCACTTCCATAGCGCTTAACAATGCATAAATACTCCGGTCAGAATTCTCCGCTGAGAATATAATTCGATTATGACTATTAGGGTGTCTTAGTGATATCTCACCATCCTAACAAAATATCCTAGCCTCATACTTACCCAAACAAACCATAGCCAAAATGATTTCAAAATCAATGAAATCGAAAACATACATACTACATGCAAACTTACGACCTTATAAGTCTAGTTCTAACTGGTCATATCTCATCCCTAGAGTTACATATCCTCCTATTGGATTCGCAACCTTTAAAGAAGTAACAAGGTATGTGCGTTCTAAGCATAACCTATCAGCCAAATTCTGAGACATAAATGAGTGTCATGCACCGGCGTCAAATACTATCCTAACTGGTACACTCTAAACCAAAAGAGTACCTTCCATCATAGTCTTCTCTTTATTAGCTGTAGTTGGCCTAGTAGATGATGGTCTAATAGCAAAAATCTTTCCCTTATCCGCCCTGACCGGTCCTGGACATTGATTCTTATAATGTCCAACTTGGTCATGGTCAAATCATTTCATACTCTTCTTATCTGCAGCCTTCTTCCCCCTGCCTGACCGGCACTCATGAGCATAATGACCCTATTTCTCACACTTGAAGTAAACTAAATCAGCCTTTGCCTTCTTCGCAACCTCTCCCTTCTGGGCTCCATTCTTCTTAAAGAACTCCCTCTTCTTTTCTTGAGGTCCCTGGGTTACAACTGGCTTTTCTCTAGCATAAATAGCAAGCATCTCTTCATGGTGGATTGCCATCTCTACAACTACACTACCAGGATCATGGAGATGTGGCTGGGTCGCCCTAGCAATCTCGGGCCTCAATCCTTATTGCATTCCTTGTTATGATGGTGTCTATGTTATTATATCCATAACGGGACAACTCATCAAACTTAGTGACATACACAACAACCAACATCTCCCTCTGCTCCAGATCCACAAAATTCCTCAGTAGCGCCGATTTAGAAACCTCAAACATAAACCTCTGCTCAAATATCCTTTTAAAATTATCCCATGTCAATTCATCCTCCGGAACATCGACAATAACATTGTTCCACCAATGAAGTACTGACTCTTGCAATTCCCTAGAGGCCAGCCTCCTCTTCGACTCATCATCTAAACCCAAATCAACAAAAATGCGCTCATAATGGAACGACCAATTCTCTACCTCTATTGCATTACCCATTCCCATAAATGGCTTTCCACCAAGATTGGTGTAATCTATGCTCAGCTTAGCATAATTATTCCTAACTGGAGCCACGAGATTAGCTCCTCCAACATTTTCAGCTACTCCAGCAGCAACTCCTTCTTGCATCATCTTGATGAAAACTGATACATCGCCCCCATATCCTCTGGTGGATTTCCAGCACCCACATTCACTCCGAATTTTGGTTAGCATTAGCCTGCCAACCCTGGTTCCTTCTGGTGGGTCGAGTATTTCTATTGGTTGTGGTGCTTCCTCCATCGATATTTCCTTTTGTGTTTCCTGCCTCAATATCTTCTTTCTTGCAAATCTGCATACGAGCCTTAGTAAGATAAAGAAGAACGGTCTAAGAGAGAGGGGAATACGTACATATACACACACACACAGATATATATATATATATATATACATTTCAAATACAAGTACGTTACTATAGCGTTAACCCAATCCCCGATCTTAGTTTCTGATTCACTGGATTATGTTTTGAAAATCTTTCAATTTTAAATTTCTTTTATTTTTCATAGCTCTGATACCAACTTGTAACATCTCTTATTTGGAGGCCTAAAATTAACAGCTACGGATGATGTAGTCATCCATTATTATTAATCCTCGACGACCAAATTAGGTAATGTTCGATACATTAATACAACATAAACACATGAATATGGAAAAAAGATTAAAATCGACAATCAACATTCCCATTCCATTTAAAAACAATTTCAAATTCATTACATAATCCCACAATCGTTATCCACGTCCAAAGAAAATATATTTATTACAGCATATGCTAAGTGCGACATATGAAGATGCCCCTTGGATGATCAGAGTATATAAATAGGTAATCAAACAACTTTGCCTTACAACAACAACACAACGGAACCAAAATAGCAAAGAACTCTAATTAGCTATCACGCCTCCTTCATGTCTCCGGAAGCTTATTCGTCTAGCGGTACCAAAAAACCTCAACTGTCAGACTACTCAAAATCAATTGAGCACCCAAGAGTTTAAGGGGAAACATAAACTTCGAATCAGACATAAAGCCTGGTTTGAATAATAGTTTACCATCCAAACCATTTAGATATCTAATAAGACCACGCCATTTAGCGGAAAGGGTTTTCCCTCACTAGTATCTTTCAAAACTTTTATAAAACCATATATTGTACTCCTCTATCCACAACGGTTGAAATATAACATTTCAAAATATTATGATGATATGCAAGCAGGTAAATCAATTCTGGTTTTTTCATCCCATTTATTCTGACTACTTGTCTTAGTTATATTTTCTAGGGTCACTATTAACCTATTAGTTTTCATGGGTCGACTAATAACCAGATAGTTTTCATAGGCTGACTATTAACATGTTTAACACTTATGGACCCACTGCCTAGTTCCATAATTTTCGTAGGATCACTAAGAACCTATTGGCCCCGCCAATAACAATACTGTTTCATGGGTTTTCCTTGAACCTATTGAGACTCAAACAGATTCCCTCTTATCCTAATTTTCTTGGATTGACCAGGAACCTATTGACATTTGTCAATAACTTAGTCCGGATATAGTTTTCATGGGTTCACTACAAACCTATTGGCCCCAGCCAATAACACTTTCTAATCATAGTTTTCATGAGTTTACTATGAACTACTATGAACCTATTGGCATATGCCAATAACTTTTTTTAAATATAGTTTTCATGGGTGTGCTATGAACCTGTCTGTCTGATAACTTCACTATTTAAGCATCCTACATTTTGGCCCATCTGATCTCCTGGATGCAATTCTACTCATTCGGAAGTTAATTCAAATTATATTCACTACTGGGCCAACCTAGATGGTTATTCTACCCTTTTTTCCCCAAAATATAGTTATGAGTCCATTACAATGTGAATATATGTATATAAGAAGAAGTAAACATATTAACATATAATACTAACACCAGTGGTTTATTATCCTTGAAATCATTTTATATAAAACTTGGTTAATCCCTTTAACATATTAATCAAGGAAAACTTCTTCAAAAACTCCATACTAAATCGTTTCAAAACTCTTTTATTATGCCACTGTTTTTCCTTTAAAAATGAGATTGGGTGATTTGTAACGACCCATAAATTTTAACGGTTTAATAACGTAATTAATTGAATTTTTATGATACTTTAAATAATTGAATTTAATAATAAATTTTTTTGATATTTGTAATACGTATATATAAACATAGCAAATGGTTAATTTTCATCAGATAACGTGGAAGTTTATTTTATTGTGTAATTTTATTTCAATTTAAATCAGTTAATACTTGATGATAATAAAATATTTCTCAATCCTAAATATTCTTATATAATAAATATGTAAATCATCTTCTGAGTGAGACGTTATATTTCGTTTCGTCAAATTTGGACTGCTATTGCTCCATTTATCTTAATTCCGGTGTTTTAGCAGCATTTTCGATACCGGATTTCGACTTTTGATAGGATGGTCCTATCGCTGATATTTTATATCGTTTTGATCGTCTCATCGTGCTGATCTCCATAGTATATTTGTTTGTGTGTTTTGGAGTCCGAAAGACGGCGAAATCTACATAACGATTTCCGTATCAGTTCCGCAATTTGGGCTTTTGGGTTTTTTCTGTGACCGTTCGCTATTCATTGGAAGAAACAAATGTACATTAACCTTTTCTATTCCTAAAATTTATTATATAACTTTTGGTATCCCAGCTATTGAATATAATTCTATTCCTTTTGTTCGTTCTCCTACTTTTCCCATCTTCTTCATTTCATTTCATTTATGCTCCTTCATTCTGAAAAAATTATTTTTATAATGTTATATAATAAAAATTTATCTTCTGCCTGTAGCAACCAAGTTTATATATGCTCCTCTAATTTCGCTTCCCCCTCAAACTCTCCCCACCTACATCAGCTCGCATGCAGCCACCGTGACCGAACTACTACCCCGAGCATCCAACAACCGCCACTCTCTCCTCATCCCTGCCACCTCCTGACAGTGCCTGACAACCATCACCACCCACTTCCATTTAGCCTGCGCGATGGCCATGCATAGCCCAGCCAAATGTTTTTTCCAAACGACGGCTCATCACCATCCATAGTCGTGACAAACACCACCGTACGCTGAAACCCGTTCACCTCTCGCCTTTGACCTTCCTTCTGCTTCAAAACCAGATGCCAGTTAATTCTCCTTGCTCTCCACTTTGTCAGCCTAGCCTGCTCGAACCCAGGTCGAGAATCACCTTGTCTCCCCTTTCTCGGCTAATGATTAAACAAGGTAAATATTTGTTATGTATATTGTTTTATATTATATATATATGTGTGTGTGTGTGTGTGTGTGTGTGTGTGTATTCGTTTGCAGTCTCCATTGTTTATATTGTTCGTTCCTGTAGTTTATATCTAACAGTTTCCGTGTATATGAATATTCGATTTTACGCGTATATGAAGGTATATATTTTACTATAGGTTGTTGTATATAAGTGTTTCTATATATATATATATATATATATATATATATATATATATATTATAAAGAAATTATATATGTTAGTTTATGAAAGTTTTAAACATGGCATATATACATATGTATATGGATGAAAAGTATATATTGATAATATATTTAAAGTGTTAACATTTATGTAGTTACATATATATAGTTTATGCAATATTTTACCTGCGTTACATGTAAGTAAGTATATATGTGAGTACGTTATATTATATAAGTCTATTATATAAGTTACAGTATTTTATTTATATGAGTCTACAGTATATATACATATATTCCTCTTCAGGTTGTATATGACGTATCTTCTATTTCTTATTTATATATAATGTTTGATTATATATACATGAATTTATATAAGTTATATATATTATTATTTTGATCTTAAAATACATATGGTTCACATATATATTTACTTTATTGTTCCTTAGTCAGTATTGTAACTTAGTACATGATTTTATATTAGTTTATTTATATAAATATATATGAGTCTGGGTTTTGGTTAAGCATATATAGAGATTTTATTGTATAGGTGTTTAAATTTAGTATTTATTTAAAAATATATATATTATTTTAAATACGAGTTTAAAATCTTATAACAATTATTAGAGAATATATATATATATATATGGATATAATATTTATTTTGTTCTAGTTTATTTTAAGCTAATTTTGATTTGTTTCCATCGATTCCCTATTTATCAGCTTTGTTCATCAAAAGCACGCCAATCTTGCTTTGCTTTGGAATTCATGCTTGGATTCGTAACCCATCTCATTCTCGTTCATCTCCAGCCTCGAAAGTTGAGCAATCACTCACGATTAACATTCTTATATTTATTATGTTTGATTTTATCTGAAACGACAATTGAAGATGCTGCTAGATTGAAATGTTAATCAGTTAATTGCTATATATGATATGCCATTATTTATTCACCTATGAGATATGACACCATATCCTGTTATTTATATTTCATCTATCACTGATGATATATGCGTGTTATTGATATGTTATATTTATTCTCACTCCGCTAGTTCCCTGTTAGTTTAGAATTCCTTGTGGGTTGAAATGATACACCCAAAAGATCTTGTAGAATAGGAGAAAATCGTTACGGGTTGAAATGATAAACCCAAGCGATTTTCATTTAATTGAATTTTGGGATTGCTGATTGAAATGATATACCCGTAGATATATAAATTGTGGATTGAAACGATAAATATCTGTATCACTTGACCATACGATAAAAAAATTATACATACACCATTGGCCTATATATATATATATTTGAAAATGATTTCCAAAGTTTTGAAAGGTTATAATATATAAATGTTATTTTATAAAAGTTTAAATTTTAGTTTTTTTAAAATTTTATGTTTGGAAATGTTAAAGTTATAAGTTAGTTTGAAATTTGAAAATTTAAGATTTTACTTAAAATATTACTAATTTAAAAATATATAATAAGTTTTGAATAAAAAATAAAATTTAGTAATAAGATTTAATTTATTAAATTTTGATGTAACTAGTGTATAATATTGTAACGATCCCGTTTTTAAGCCAAACTTAATTTAGTAATTAATAAATTTTTAGAATTAAATTATGAATTAATTTGAAATTTTCCATAACAAATAGATATGTGTTCGATTATATATATAAATAGATTGTAACTAGAATTTGACTTGAAATTCAAGAATAAATATTTGAAAAATATATTGAATTTAAAAACTCTATAGTTTAAAAACAAACTAATAAAAATATGTTTTCTAATTCTAATTATATATATGTATATAATATTGAGATTTGAAAGTTATATTTTGAATTTTATATAATGATTTCCAAAAGCTATTTAAAAGTAAAATTCTATATTTAAAAACTCTAAGGATAAAAATTTATTTATGACAGTTTGAAATAAAGATTGATAAAAGGGTTATATACTTTCTTTTAAATTTTACACATGAAAATAAATTTAGTTTATAAGTATAAAAATAAAAATATAAAACATTAATATATGTAAAACTAGTTGAAAATATAATATAAATTTTTTATAAACATATTAAAAATATTTAACAACATGAAAATTAATATATTAAATCATAAATACATGAAAATAGACAAGTGCAAAAGATTAATACATGTAAAAGACATGTGTTGGCTTATGAGATTTATATTTACAAGTGTTAACAATTCTGTCATACAAAAATACAAGTGTCCTATTTTTTTTATTTTTTTTTTATTTTTAAAAGATAATAAAACATTCCTATATATACACACATATACTCCTACAATTCATTTTCTTTCATACATTTCAAAATCTCAGACCTGAAACAAATTAAAGCAAGCAAAGGTCAAAATCAAACAACCTCTGTTCAAATCTATAACCTGAGCAGAGCTTAAATCAAATTCAAGTTGAAGATCAGATCATCTCAAATCAATCAGCAAGATCATCAAGCTCAGTTCAAATTTATTTCAAACACAAAGCAGATCAGTCCTATATCAAGTAGATCAGATCAACTATTAATTTCCGTGTTCAAATCATATCCAGGCTCATCTGTTTTCTTTAACACTGTGAGTAAACACTTTTTTTTAAAAACCAAACCTGGGTATATACTTTGATATGTGTGATGATACTTGAAGTATGCTGTGAAAATGTTTGAATATATGTAAATATGTCTACATATGTGTGTATATATATAGAATTATGTGTGCATGTATATATATATATATATATATATATATATATATGTATGTATGTATGTACATGCCTCTGTTGAATTACAAGCACAAACCCACTTAAATAAATTCATATCTTTTTGATTAAACAAATTCAATTTATGATCTTTAAAAGGAAAATGATTGTAACAATGTAATATTATTTTTAAAAATAGTTTGAAGTGGAATTATTTAGAAAATATTTCGAAATAGGTTATTACACTAAAATCTTTTTAAAACATAGAAATTGATGATTTTAATTTCATGTTTGGATTTCATAATTTAATTTGTACTAGGAAATGATGATTCATGATAATGGTTTCATGATTTTTAAGTTTGGGTTTATCGAGATATCTCGTGTCGATCGGTTTTGGGGTTTTCCTCGAATTCTGACGATCGGTGAGGAATTGTTCGTCGGATTTGTGTTTGGAGGTGGCTCGAGAGTCGAGGGTCAGAGGAAAAATGATGGATAGATTTAAAGGTGGTTGCGGTGGCCGGACGATGAACATTTGGGGTTTAATGACTTGTTTTGGTCTATGGGGTTCTTGAGGCAATTTCTTCGTCGTGGATGAACCGGAGGCGATCGGACAAGGGGGATAGGAGCATGGTTCTACGGCGAGGCTATGTTTTGAGGTTCAAACCTTCTGGTGACCGGAGGTGGCCACGCAAAGAGGAAAGGTTGATCAGTTTCGTTCCTGTGGGTCGTCGCTATAGTCATTTTTGATTTTTGAGTTCGTTCGAGGATCCGGTGGTTGGAATCGAGGAAGGAAGTCGAAATCGACATGAACGCGACGGCGATGATGGTCAGAACGCCGACGAACTCTTGTGCATGTGCACGTGGTATGTTTGGGTTGTAGTTTGAAATGGAGGAAGGAGATGAAGAAGCAAGCTCGAAGATGAACTCGGGAAAGTTTGGTAATAGCTCGAGTATACTCTCGAGTTTGTTCGCGTAGGTTTTAGCATATTGTAACAGTTTAAAATTTTAACATAACAAAGTTTAAAACAAAAAGAAGGGGTGACTCGGGGTTTTGCTCGGGAAAAATGCGAAATGGCTCGGGTGGGTTTTGGAAGTTGTCTCGGGTTAGAAAATCTAAAAGCATTTTTACAAGTTTTTAAAGTTTAAAATAAAACAAGTTTTAAACTATATTCTTAAAACAATTTCTTTTAAATAATAAATGTTATTTAAATATGGTTAGATAATAGTTGTACGAATTATTTTAACTTGAATTAATTCTTAAGTTTATTTTAAAAATAAATTTAATAATGTAATTAAGTAGATAATTAAGAAGACGAAATGTTTTTTATCATTAATTTAACTTAAAGTTTTTAAGTTAATAGGTTAATGATGAATTAATTTCAAAAGATTATTTAAATAAGATTTTAAAGATAAATGGTTTACCTTAAATGATGTTTTTGATTATTAATTAACTTAAAAGTCTTAAGTGAATTCATATGTAAAAAAATGAATTTGTTTTCAAAGATTTATTAAACAAGATTTTAAATGATAATTAAGTAATTAATTAAGATAAATGGTTTATCTTTAATTAATTAAGGTCTTAATGTAATTAAAGAATCATTAATTAATGTGATTAATTGAAGGACCATTAATTTATTAATTAAGCAGCATTTAGAGGCAATTAATTTAATTTATTTGGTGACTAAATCAAATTAATTAGGAATTAAGTAATTGATTATGATAAATGGTTTATCTTAAAAATTGATTAAGATCTTAAGGTAATTAAAGGATTATTTATAAATTAATTATAGGGTAGTTAATTAATGTACTTAATCAAAGGATAATTAATTAATTAAGGGTTAATTAATAAATGTGAGTAATTAAAGAATAATTACTTAATGTAATTAATTGGTGATTAATTAATGCAAGTAATTAAGGAATAATTAATTACTTAAAAGATAATTACTTAATGTAAGAAATTGGAGGATGGTTAAATAATTAAAGGTTAATTATTTAATAATTAAAGGTTAATTAATTAATTAATTAAAGGTTAGTTAACTTATGGTTAAAGGATAATTACTTAATGGGATTAATTAAAGGATAATTAATTAACGGTTTATTAATTAGTGTAAGTAATTAAAAGATAATTTCTTAATGTAAATAATTAAAGGGTTAATTTGTTAATATAATTACTTAAGGGTTGATTTATTTAATCAATTAAAGGTTAATAAATTAATGTAATTATTTAATGTGATTAATTAAAGGGTGATTAGTTAAAGTAATTAAAGGATAATTAGTTACTTAAAGGGTTAATTACTTAATTTAATTAATTAAGGGTTAATTACTTAATGTAATTAATTGAGGATTAATTAATCAATGTAATTAACTTAAGGTTAATTAATTTGTGTGATTAATTAAGGGATGATTAATTAATTAAGGATAATTATTTAAGATAGTTAATTAAGGATGATTAATTAATTATTAAGATAATAACAAATGGTTTGAAATTAATTAACGATAATCAAGCAGGGTTATGTAATTTATTCATAACTAATTAATTTATTTGGTTTAAATTTAAATTAATTATAAATTATTTGATTAATTAATCTTGCTTATGGGTGATTGGATTATATTGAATGCCTCGAATTGTTTGATATGTGATGTTCTGTGATATGAAATGCCTGGATTGAACTGTGGTAATGTATGTAATCTATCTGTGATTGATTTGCTGTGTAAATGTGAACCTCTGAATTGAATAGAAATAGTTTACTTAAACAACTTGGCCTTAACACGGCTTTTGAATTTCAATGCGACCGGGGGTCGGATTCCAAGTGGTTATCCGAAAACCACATTGAATCCTAAAAGTGGATCTTTTACTAAAAGGATAAAATTGGAAATTTGTATCCACGTGTTTTTAAAATAAGCGCTCATTATTCAGTTAAGCCAGGAGAGGACATTAAGTTATAAAACCCATTCAGAATAATGATATGACGAAATGGGATTGCATTTGAAGACGGTGGTTGAAGACCGGGTATTTTCGAAAATGAAAGGATTATCTATCGATTGTCTCTGCACTGAGTTGCTCTGGTATAGAGATTACCCTATGTGATGGGGAGTCCGGACGTGATTAGGGGATATCCGGATTTGCAAGGACTTTATCCTTAATTGGATGAAGTGCCTTCGGTTCCATTCAGACACAGGATGGACTTGCATTGATGTATGTCTGACATTACACTTTGAGATGTAAAGCTGGTTTCTATCAAATACATTTCTGTTTGGTGGCGGAGAATTTATTCTCTTATCTTAACACCATTTTCTGAGACGTACGAGTTCAGAGTTTATGTAGTTGATGGTTACTAGTGATATATTTCCAATTTGGTAATGTGGCATGCTAAGTGTCGATCGTTGGTTGATCGAAGCATGGATTTTGTGAAAAGAATAGCTTTGTGGGACGAGACTTCATCGAACCTCACACCCCGGAAATGGTCGAAAAAGGAAAGGATGCAGCAACGTTATGGGGGTCGCGCCCATCGGGGTATGTGCATTTCCTTCTGGATAAAAAGTGGTATCATGGTATGGAGCCCAGATATTTTACTTATGCGCTTGTTGGAATTTATGTGAGGCCTCGGTAAAGGTCTGTTATGACCGGGGGATGACATACTCGTGATAGTTAGTTACCTAGTTACAGAGGTAACCCGACTTTTTTTGGCAGAGATCCGGTTAGGTTTTTGGGGCGTCCCTCCAGAAGCGTACCCGTTCGAAAAGGAAGTTCCTTAGCCTTAGCCATTTGTTAGAAATGCAAACAATCAAATACGAGCCCTTTACGATTTCAGTTGTAGAACCTGCCATTTTTAAATGGTAGCTATAGTAGGCATACTATAATGGTACGTATGCTGGCCAAGATTAATATTATACTTTTGAAATGCTTTCACACTATACACTAATAATAATATCAAAAGGATTTTTGCGTATCAAGCATGTTTGACTGCTATAAGAAGAAACCTTCCCCAAGTGTGCAATTGCATTGTGTGTGTGCCGGGAGTCCTTATGGTAGGTTCATTTTCCAAAAAGCATAACGGATTTATTTTTATTTCTTTTTGTGATTTCTTTTGTTCATATAACTATTTTTTTGGTTGCTCACACCAGTCCCATGACTGACTCGGAGTTTATTGTTCCTTTTCTAAACTCTGGGTGCCCATAATTTTCCATACGGGCAGCTAAAGTCAGGTTATCTTATCAGTAGGTTATGGAGCTTAGTCGAGAATAGATCTGGATTTGGATGTCTTTGAGGTCTTTGGTTTGGAAGCTGTTGGTTTTGAGCTTTTGGTTTTAAGTCTTTTTGCTTTGGAGCTTTGGCAACGAAGATGCTGTATTGTTGGAATCTCTCTCTCTCTCTCTCTCTCTCTTGGAAGACCCATGCTGTTATTTTCCACTGTTGTATATTGTTCTCTGATGTTGTCGGGAATTTGTTGTATCGGAATGTTATCGGATGTTGTATCCATTTTGTGCGTCAATGAAATAATCATTTTTGTTTCCGCTGTGTTGTTTTCATCTAATGTGTTATAAGCTTCAGCGAACTGGATTCCAACGTTTGAATCTCCGGCATTCGAATACTGGTGATGTATTAGATGTCGATTTTCGAGCATTGGATTTCATGTCGTCACATTTGGTATCAGAGCTAAAGGTTGAGCAAGAACTTTAGCTTTGGAGTATAACTCATTAGGCGACTCATTAGAGATAAGGTTAGAAATGCCCTAGAATGAGTATGATCCCTAAGATATCTCGTCTGTTGGCCTAAATCAAATTTTCTTACTATTCACTGATAGTGAGAACGAGTGTAAGAAGAGGACGAGGTAGGGGAAGGTTGAATACCACTACAAATGGTCAATACCCTATAACAATAGCAATGGAAGGAGCAGTTCTTCTCATCCAATCCCAGTCAATCTGGTAGAGGTATATCAGAATTTCTCAAGACTTAGAGGGAAACCATTCAAAGATCAAATCCAAGCTTGCGTTTCTATAATAGCCTCCGTATCATTCGATCTTGTGAGAGGATTTTTAAAGAATTGAAATTGGATGATGATCAAAAGAGGTTGATGATGGCTTTCTTTGATGGCTTCGTGGCAGCTTCGGGAAGAAGTTTTGGTATGATGAGAGACCATTACTTTGGCCAAATCGGAGGATGATTTTACTTGGGATAGATTCAAGCCAGTATTTGAGCAGCGTTATATGCATTCCGCTAGTATTTACAGGATGTAAATAAGAAGTAAGGTAATCTTAAATGAAAGGAGTTTTCTTATTTATGATAAAATTGTTAGAGTTCTATTCGACACCGGAGCCATGCATAGTTTTATTTCCTAGCAAACCATAGAAGAGTTAAATCTCGAACCCGGTAGGAGGCTGCTGTCGATAGTTGCAAAGCCTAGACCGTCATATTTGGTATCGATTTCCTATCAGCTTTTTCTTTCTTGACTTTAATGAATTTGAAATTTTATTTGAAATAAATTGGCTAACAAAATATGAAACTAAATTATATGGTATCAATAGAACGATTTCGATCAAAACCAAACTTGGGAATTTTGTTGTGATTTCTTGTGAGGATCCAAGTCTGAAGAGGGATAAGCTAAAGTAGAGTTTGGAATCCATACCTATTGTTCGAGAATTTCCCGTTGTATTTAAAGAAGTTATGTCTTTACCTCCGCATAGGGAACCAAGTTGATTCTAAATATTTCCAATGCCCTTCTAGTTATGCATGCAAGTCGTAGGATGGAACCAAGGGAAAGAGTAGAGCTAGTTAAGCAAACCCAAGATTTACTAGAGACAGGATTTATACGACCTAGTCGTTCCAGTTAGGGTTCAGCTGTGGCATTTGTAGCCCAGACCGATGAATCTTTGAGATTGTGCATAAATTACTGTGATTTTATTAAGTTGATCCTTAAGAATAAAATTTCCTTTGCCCAAATCGATGACCTGTTCGATCAATTGCATGGGCTAGATCCATCTTAGAAAAGAACCAAGCATGTAACATTCCCGTGTTTTAGGCCAAATTAAAATTTGTAATTAATATAATTTTTGGGATAATTTGTGAATTAATTGAGAATTAATCTGAAAATTTAGGGATACATATGTGTGTATGTATGTATAAACTGAATTTTTCCAAGATAAATAAAGATATGTGTTATTTATTTATATACATGTATATAAATGGATTTTTAATTTGAATTTTGGAATTGAAATTCTAAAATAGATATTTTGAAAAATAAATTGGATTTAAGACTTTATAAACTAATAGAAATTGTTTTCTATTTTATATATGTGTGTGTGTGTGTGTTAGTGATTTGAAAGGTTATGATTTGAAATTAATTTTCAGAAGGTCAACCTAAGTTAAATTCTTATATATATATAAAAATCAATGCGACTACTTATTTATGCATAACTGGTTTTAAAATCATTTTCTCTGAAAGTTATACAAATATTAATAATAGAAAATGTATAAATATAAATAATGGTTGGTTAATTAATAGTTTAAGTTTTAAATGAGATTTAATAAATTAGTTTATACACTTTCTTTTTAAATTTTCTTGAACTAAGTATAATTAGATTTCAAATCATTTTCTTATTAAGTTGTATAGATGTAAAATTTATGAATACAAATGTAAAGGCAAGAATGAATAAAAAGTTTTGATCTATACATATGTCTTTTGAAATCAAATAGGATTTGATAAAAGGATTTAATATACATTTTTGAAACATGAAATAAGTATAAATACAAAGATATAAAACATATATATAATAGGTTTAAAATACTTTCTTTTAAAATTATAGAAGAATAAATATGGTTTGTATATTTATAAACTAAAATATAATACGTTGTTAATATAAGAAATATGGGTTAGAAATTTGAAAAAATTATATAAACATAAGTTAAAAATGTATACATATATACGTAACATAAAAATATGATTCACAAATTAATAACATAAAGGGGTTAAAACATAATTTATAAATTTAATATAAAAATTAAGTTAAGGATATAAACACAATTTTATCACATATGACATTTGTAAAATTTTAAATTCATACATAGACAAGTGTTAACAAATATTAACAAGTGGCAATCCTATTTTGTAAAATTTTAATAATGTAAATAAATATCAAAAGAGTAAAACCAGGCTAATGTCTTAAATTTTCTTCCATCTTCAAAAAGAAATCTGAAACCTGGAAAACAAAATGAAAAATAGAAAAGAAAACCTGAAAAAACAAACCCAGGCTTCAAGCAATTGAAAGATCAGGATCAAGCAAATCAAAATTTATCAAACAAGCATTCAGAGATCAACTCAAACTCAAACCTGAAATTAAAGAAATTCGAAGACCAGATAAAATTCAACAAGTACAGATCAGATACAAGCTCGGGTGGATCATAACAAACCATCTCCAGTATTTTTCAAAAATTAAATTCTCTGTTCTTTCAGAAGTCAGGTGATCAAACTAACCCTTATAAACTTAAAACTATGATATCTTGATGTTTATACTTGTTATTGTTGAGAAGAATGTTGTATTGGATGAAAATATATCTACATACACACATTATATATGTGTGTGTGTATGTATATATGTGAATTGATGTATGGAGGTTTGTGTGTATGCATTTACTTATCTCTTTTATAAACAGGAATAAAAATTTTCATATAAAAATTTATATCTCAACATACAAGCAGATTCAGGTTATAATTCTTAAAGGAAAAATGTTTGTGTTAACTAAATCTTGATCTTAAAAATATTTATAAGTAAAATCAGTGAGTTATTTTACTGGAAAGAAAGACAAATTCAGTTAAATATATAGTCAGGAAAATCATTGAATTAAATTTTATGTTTCGAATATATAACCAGAATCATATTGAAAACTGATGAATTTAGACAATGATTTCAAGATTTTTAGTTCGGTATGTGTTGCGAATTTGCAAGATGAACGGAAAATGCATTTGGGCCAAATTTCGATGAACGGTGACGAACTGTTTGTCGAGCCTGAGTCTGGAGGAAGATGGGATGGTGGCAAACATAGAAAAAATAGCGGAAGAATTTATAGGTGGCTGTGGTGGTGGTACAGCGTCGAACTAGGGTTGGACTGTGAGTTTTGGTCTATGGGTTGTCGAGGTAATATCGTCATCGATGTGGCACCGGAAAGGACCGGTCCAAGAGGGATTGCAGCACTGACGTGTGTCGCATCTTTGAGAGGAATAGCGTGGGTTCTGGCGATCGGAATCGTCGGCGTGAGGAGGATTTCTTCGACTGGATTGGGTTTGAGGAGGAGTCAAAGGGTTCGATTTTGTTTTAAGTGATAGTTCAAGGTTCTGGGTAGTTGATCATGTTGAGATGATTGACGATGATGTGCTAAAGGTTGCAGGGTTGGTTGGCGACGATTTGGTCGATCGTACATGTGCACCACATATCAGTGGTATCAGATTTTTGGTTTGGGAAAGATGAGGTTGTTCTTAGGTTCCAATGCGAGAAATTCCGAAATTGGCTCGGGTGAGTTGTCGAGGGAGTTTGTGGAGGGCTCGAGTAGTTTTAGTGATAGCAAGTTTTCAAAATTTTCAAAAAAACCTGTTTCAGGTTTGAATACAACTAGTTTTGAAAAAAAAAAACTAAAGCATTATTTGGTTTTTTAGTGAAAATTTTTCCCAAATTAAAGTATTAATCTAGTTTTAAAAAGTAAATTTTCAAAGCTAGTTAAAGGAACAAGTTTTGAAGTTTAAACTTAATCAAGTTGAAACTATTAATTAACCATTCCTTTTAAAATAATTAATGTTTAATTGAGATGGAATTCATTAGAGGTTTGAAAAATAAAAATTATTTTGAGTTTAAAATGTTTTAATATGTAACCTTTGTTTTGAAAAGTTTATTTTTAAATAAACTTAATATTGTGATTAAGTAAATGATTAAAGGATGAAGTGTTTTAATCCTCAATTTAACTTAGAGGTTTAAGTTAAGTGTCAATAAAAATTAATTACAAAAGTTTTATTTAATTAAACTTAAATACTATAATTAAGGTAAATGATTTATTTTTTTGATTAATTAAGGTTTTCAGTAATTTCTTTATAACAATTCCTTAATGTAATTAAGAAATGATTACTTTGTGTAATTATATTAAAAGATAATTATAATTAAGGTTAATTAATGTAAAGTAATTGAGGGTGATTAATTACTTAAAGAAAGTAATTAAAAAGAGTAACTATTTAATTACTTAAAGTATTAATTAATATGATTAATTAATTAGGTTGATTAGTTAAAGGTTAAATTTTTAATGTGATTAATTAATCAAGTGATTAAAGAAATTAATTAAATAAGATAATTAGTTTGAGAATAATTAATTAATTGAAGGTTAATTAATTGATTGAAGTAATCAAGGGGTGATTTATTTATTAAGGGTTAATTAATTGATGTAATTAGTTAAGGATAATTAGTTAAAGAATAGTTAAATAATTAAGGATTAATTATTTAATGATTAAAGGTTAATTGATTTATTAATTAAGATTGATTAATTAATAATTAAAGGATAATTAATTTATCAAAAAAGGTTAATTGACAAATGATTAAAGGATAATGATTTGTAATTAATTAATGTTAATTAACCAGGATTAGTAATTTATTCATAAGTAATTGATCTGGTTTAAATTAATCAGATGATTAATTAACCTTGCTTATGGATGTTTGGATTGTGTTGAATGCTTGAAATTGTTTGATATCCCTGATGAGTGATGCTCTGTGATATGAATTGTTTTGATTTGAACTGTGATGAATGTAATTTATTTATCTATGATGAATCTATATTATTTATATGTGAATCTGTGAATGAAGATAAGCGTTATAGGATTATACCGCTTATCGATATTGTCGTGCTTGTATCTGTAATGATTGATGATGTTGCACTATTGTGTAAAACCCCTAGACTACACTATACACACACAAATATGGGTTTCACGAGGAAATCGGTTAAGTCGCAGATATTTTGAAATCTAAATAATATTCTGTTTAAAAGTTGAAGTTTGAATCCAAATGGTTTTGTAAATGGAATTGAATTAAATATGAAAAGCCTTTGAAAGGGAAGTTTTGAAATTGAAATTTAGTTTTCAATATACTATATCTTGTTGAATATTATTTGAAATTATTTTGGAAATCATGGTTTGAAAGGTTGATACAATTTCTATATATGAATTTAAAACTAATTTAAATAAATTGTTTTGGGAATTTGAATTTAATTTAAATTAGAACTTGCCAATAATACGGCAGTTCGTTGATTCTCTAGTTTATACTTTTAAAGGCTATAACTTGTATACATTTGATCAAATTTTTCCGAAACAAAATATATTTGTTTTCAAGTGATAATAGCTTTCAAATAAAGAAAGGATTTCTAGTTTCTTGAAAGGGGTTTCAAATTTGAAATGGAATTACTTTGAAAAGCTATAGATGAATCTTTGTGAAAGATTGGTGAACTTTGTAAAGTGAATCTTTTTGTTTAAAAGATCAAAAGTGGGAATTTGTTTAAACCATTTGAAAGAAATTTTTTTGGCTTTAAGTTCTGACTTAACTGAGATCCCACTATATCCACATGGTTTTAAAATAAGCGCTCATTATTCGATTTAGCCAGGAGAGGACTTTATGTCTATAACCTATTCCAAATAGTGATACGACGAAATGGATAGCATCTGAAGACCGGTGGTGAAGACCGGATATTTTTGAAAGCGAAAGGATGACCAGTCGAATGTCTCTGCACCAAATGGCCCCGGTATAGAGATTTGATCACCCTTTGTGATGGGGAGTCCGGACGTGATTAGGGATTATCCGGATTACAAGGGCTTCTAATGAAGTGCCTTCGGTTCTGTTCGAACCAAGAACAAACTTGTATGGATGTATGTCCGACATTACACTTTGATATGTAAAGCTGGTTTCTATCAAATACATTTCTGTTTGGTGGTGGAGAATTTATTCTCTTAGCTTAACACCCTTCTCTGAGAAGTATGAGCTCAGAGGTTATGTGGTTGATATTTACTAGTGATACATTCCCAATTTGGTAATGTGGCATACGAAGTGCTGCTGATCATTTGTTGATCGAAGCATGGCTTTGTGAAAAGCGTAGCTTTGTGGACGAGACCTCGTTGAACCTCACAACCCAGAATGGTCGAAATAGGAAGGATACAGCAAGGTTATTTGGGGGTAGCATCCCCGAGGGCATGTCCATTTCTTTCTAGGTAGAAGTGGTATCATGGTATGGAGCTCAGATACTTAACGTATGTTGTTTCTACAAATTTGTGCTTTGTGGTTGTTGGTGTGAAGGCCCTCGGATAAAGGTCGATTACGACCGGGGGGTGGCATACTCGTGACAGTTTGTTACCTAGTTTCAGAGGTAACCCGGTCTTGTGTTGGCAGAGATCCGATTAGGTTCTCGGGGCGTCCCTCCAGAGGCTTACCCATGTGGCCCAGGAAATTCCTTAGCCTGACCATTTTTTGGAAATCCAAAGAAACAATACGAGCCCTTTACGATTGCAGTTTTATAACCTGCCACCACAGGTGGTAGCTATAGCAGGCTTAATATAATGGTACCTATGCTGGCTAAGAATTATATTATACTTTCGAAATGTTTTCTGCACTATGCACTAATAATAATATCAAAATGATTTCACGTATCAAGCATGTTTGACTATCATAAGGAGAAATCTCATCCAATTGTGCGCTTGCATTGTGTGTGTGTCATTTTCCAAAAAGCATTGTGGATTTCTTTTATTTCTCTTTGTTTTATTTTATTAAAGATAAACTGTTTTTGTTTGCTCACACCAGTCTCATGACTGACCTGGAGTTTATTGTTCCCTTTCTAAACTCTGGGTGCCTACAATTTTCCACATGGGCAACTTAGAGTTATATTTTCAGATAATCAGCTAATAGATAAAGATTCAGTAACCTTTAGCTTTCTGTTCGGAAATCTTTAAAGTCTTTGGTTTGGCAATCGCGTTGTGGATTGAGTTTGCTTTAGTACAACATGATAGGGGGTTGATGGTGGTTTGAGCTTTCGATATAGTTGAAGATCTTTTAAGCTTTGGTATTAGAATTCTAGTTTATGGATTCACTTCCTCTCTTAGAGATCATGATTGGAGTTATTCTTCCACTATTGTATATCTATTGTGCTCTGATGTTGATTACTTCATATTGTATCATATTGTAACAAATGTTGTATATCAATGATATTCATTTCATTTTCTTCCGATGTGTTGTTGTACTTAATGTGTTATAAGCTCCGACGAACCAGATTCGACATTTGAATCTGTGGCATTCGAATACGGATGATGTATTCGGTGTTGATTTCCAAAGTCGAGTCAGGGTCATTACAGTGGTATCAGAGCTGAAGGTTGAACTTTAGCTCAGAAGTATAACACATTAGGCAATTCATTAGAGATAGGGTTACGAATATGCTAGAATGTGTATATCCTTGAGATATCCGTTTGTATGCCTCAGCAAATTCTCTTACTACCCACTGATAGTGAGTATGAGTGTAAGAAGAGGACGAGGTATGGGACAGCGAAATACCATTACAAATGGTCAATACCCTGCAACAACAGAAACAACTTTCTCTAACAATCTCTTTGTTCATCATTCACTTTCCATTCTTTGACGACTTCGTGGGAGATACAAGAAGAAGCTTTGGTGTGGTGGTGGCCTTGCAAATCGTGTAGAAAATTCCTTTTTCGTATTCTCTTCATCGGTTTCCTATCAACTTTTAATGTTTAAACTTTAATGAATTTGAAATTCTATTTAAAATGAGTTGGTCAACAAAAAATGAAGCTGAATTAAATTGTATCCGTTTGTCTATTCTTTGGGGTCCAGATATATTATACGGATGGTTAGTTATCCCTTCGAACTAACCAATGCCCCTGCATATTTCTTACACCAGATGACCCGAGTACTTTGTGAAATATTGAATGAGTTTTTTCTCATAATTATTGGTGATATTCTGATTTGGTGAACCAAATGCAGAATAGATATTCAGTTTGATCTGGTAAAACAGTTTCCAACTATTCTCTAGTTGTCTTCTTGTCTAGCAAATTTCGAGGACGAAATTTTCTTAAGAGGGGAATCTGTAACATTTCCGGTTTTAGGCCAAATTAAAATTTATAATTAATATAATTTTTGGGATAAATTGTGAATTAATTGAGAATTAATTAGAAAATTTAGCTATATATATATAAAGTGAATTTTTCAAAGATAAATAAAGATATGCGTTGTTTATTTATATACATGTATATAAATGGGTTTTTAATTTGAATTTTGGAATTGAAATTCTAAAATAGATATTTTCAAAAATAAATTGGATTTAAGAACTTTATAAACTAATAGAATATTTTTTCTATTTTATATATATGTGTGTGTGTATTAGTGATTTGAGAGTTTATGATCTGAAATTAATTTTCAAAAGGTCAACCTAAGTTAAATTCTTATATATATATAAAAATCAGTGTGACTACATATTTATGTATAATTGGTTTTAAAATCATTTTCTCTAAAAGTTATACAAATATTAATAATAGAAAATGTATAAATATAAATAAAGGTTGGTTAATTAATAGTTCAAGATTTAATAAATTAGTTTATATACTTTCTTTTTAAATTTGCTTGAACTAAGTATAATTAGATTTCAAATCATTTTCTTATTAAGTTGTATAGATATAAATAGTGTAAAATGTATAAATACAAATGTAAAGGAAAGAATGAATAAAAAGTTTTGATATATACATATGTATTTTGAAATCAAATAGCATTTGATAAAAGAATTTAACATACATTTTTGAAACATGAGATAAGTATAAATACAAAGATATAAAATATATATATATATATATAAATGGTTTAAAATATTTTCTTTAATTATAAAAGAATAAATATGGTTTGCACCTTTATAAAACTAAAATATAACACATTGTAAATATAAGAAATATGGGTTATAACATTTGTAAAATTATATAAACATAAGTTAAAAATGTATACATATATATGTAACATAAAAATATGATTCACAAATTAATAATATAAGGGGGTTAAAACATAATTTATAAATTTAATATAAAAATTAAACTAAGGATATAAACACAATTTTATCACATATGACATTTGTAAAAAATTTAAATTCATACATAAACAAGTGTTAACAAATATTAACTAGCAGCAATCCTATTCTTTAAAATTTTGATAATGTAAATAAATATCAAAAGAGTAAAACCAGGCTAATGTCTCAAATTTTCTTCCATCTTCAAAAAGAAATCTGAAACCTGGAAAACAAAATGAAAACTTGAAAAGGAAACCTGGAAAAACAAACCTAGGCTACAAGCAATTCAAAGATCAGGATCAAGCAAATCAAAATTTATCAAACAAGCACTCAGAGATCAACTCAAACCTGAAATTAAAGAAATTCGAAGACCAGATTAAATTCAACAAGTACAGATCAGATTCAAGCTCGGGTGGATCAAAACAAACTATCTCCAGTTTTTTCTTTCAAAAATTAAATTCTACGTTCTTTCAGAAGTCAGGTGAGCAAACTAACCCTTATAAACTCAAAACTATGATATA
This sequence comes from Allium cepa, assembly GCA_030765085.1. Classification (NCBI taxonomy): domain Eukaryota; kingdom Viridiplantae; phylum Streptophyta; class Magnoliopsida; order Asparagales; family Amaryllidaceae; genus Allium; species Allium cepa. The sequence continues at coordinate 392,531,193 of CM060938.1, read as the reverse complement.
TCTTGATGTATATACTTGTTATTGTTGACAAGAATGTTGTATTGGATGAAAATATATCTGCATACATACATATATATATATATATATATATATATATATATATATATATATATATATATATTTGTGTGTGTGTGAATTGATGTATGCAGGTCTGTATATATGCATTTACTTATCTCTGTTACAAACAGGCACAAAATTTTTCATATAAAAATTTATATCTCAACATACAAGCAGATTCAGGTTATAATTCTTAAAGGAGAAATGCTTGTGTTAACTAAATCTTGATCTCAGAAATATTTATAAGTAAAATCAATGAGTTATTTTACTGGAAAGAAAGACAATTTCAGTAAAAATATATATAGTCAGGAAAATCGTTGAATTAAATTTCATGTTTTGAATATATAGCCAGAGTCGTATTGAAAACTGATGAATTTAGACAATGGTTTCAAGATTTTTAGTTTGGTATTTGTTGCAAATTTTTAAGATGAACGGAAAATGCATTTGGCACAAATTCCAACGAACGACGACGAACTATTTGTCGAGCTTGAGTCTAGAGGAAGATGGGATGGTGGCGAACACAGAAAAAATAGCGGAAGAATTTATAGGTGGCTGTGGCGGTGGTACAGCGTCGAACTAGGGTTCGACTATGAATTGTCGAGGGAATTTCGTCATCGACGTGGCACCGGAAAGGGCCGGTCCAAAGGGGATTGCAGCGTTGACATGTATCGCGTCTTTGAGAGGAGTAGCGTGGGTTCTGGAAATCAGAATCGTCGGCATTAGGAGGATTTCTTCGACTGGGTTGGGTTTGAGGAGGAGTCAACGAGTTCGATTTTGTTTTAAGTGATAGTTCATGGTTCTGTGTAGTTGATTAGGTGGAGATAATCGACGATGATGTGCTGAATGTAGCGGGGTCGGTCGACGATGATCTTTTCGATCGTACATGTGCCTCACGTTTCAGTGGTATCAGATTTTTGGTTTGGGGAAGATGAGGTTGTTCTCGGGTTCGAATGCGAGAAATTCTAGAATTGGCTCGGATGAGTTCTCGGGTGAGTTTGTTCAGGGCTCGAGTAGTTTTAGCGATACAGGTTTTTAAAATTTCAATCAAAACCTATTTCAAGTTTAAATACGACCAGTTTTGAAAAAAAAAACTAAACCATGATTTGGTTTTTGGTGAGCAAATTTCCCAAATTAAAGTATTAATCAAGTTTTAAAATGTAAATTTTAAAAGCTAGTTAAAGGAACAAGATTTGAAGTTTAAACTTAATCAAATTGAAACAATTTATTAAACATTCATCTTAAAATAATTAATGTTCAATTAAGATGGAATTTATTAGAGGTTTGAAAAATAAAAATTATTTTGAGTTTAAAATGTTTTAATATATAAACTTTGTTTTGAAAAGTTTATTTTTAAATAAACTTAATATGGTGATTAAGTTAACGATTAAAGGATGATGTGTTTTAATCCTCAATTTAACTTAGAGGTTTAAGTTAGGTGTCAATAAAAATTAATTCCAAAAGTTTTATTTAGTTAAACTTAAATACTTTAAATAAGGTAAATGCTTTATTTTTTGGATTAATTAAGGTTTTAAGTAATTTCTTAATAACAGTTGAATTAATTACTTTGTGTAATTAATTTAAAATATAATTAATAAATTAAGGTTAATTAATGTAAAGTAATTGAGGGTAATTAATTACTTAAAAAATAATTAAAAAGAGTAATTATTTAATTACTTAAATATTTATTAATTAATACGATTAATCAATTAGGGTGATTAATTAAAGGTCAATTTATTAATGTGATCAATTAATCAAGTGATTAAAGAATAATTAATAATTAATGTGATTAATTAATTAAGATAATTAATTTTAATTGAAGGTTAATTATTTAATGGAAGCAATCAAGGGGTGATTTATTTATTAAGGGTTAATTAATTAATGTAATTAATTAAGGATAATTAGTTAAAGAATTATTAAATAACTAAGGATTAATTATTTAATGATTAAAGGTTAATTGATTTATTAATTAAGATTGATTAATTAATAACTAAAGGATAACTAATTTATCATAAAAGGTTAATTGATAAATGATTAAAGGATAATGGTTTGTAATTAATTAATGTTAATTAACTAGGATTAGTAATTTATTCATAAGTAATTGATCTGCTTTAAATTGATCAGATGATTAATTAACCTTACTTATGGATGTTTGGATTGTATTGAATGCTTGAAATTGTTTGATATCCCTGATGAGTGATGCTCTGTGATATGGATTGTTTTGATTTGAGCTATGATGAATGTAATTTATTTATCTATGATGAATCTATAATATATATCTGCGTATCTGTGAATGAAGATAAGCATTATAGGATTATACCGCTTATCGATATTGTTGTGCTTGAATCTGTAATGATTAATGATGTTGCACTATTGTGTAAAACCCCTGGACTACACTATACATACACAAATATGGGTTTCACGAGGAAATCGGTTAAGTCACAGATATTTTGAAATCTAAATATTATTTTGTTTAAAATTTGAAGTTTGAATCCAAATGGTTTTGGAAATGGAATTGAAATTTAATATGAAAAGCCTTTGAAAGGGAAGTTTTGAAATTTAAATTTAGTTTTGAATATACTATATCTTGTTGAACATTATTTGAAACTATTTTTGAAAATAATGGTTTGAAAGGTTGATACAATTTCTATATATGAATTTAAAACTATTTAAATAAATTATTTTAGGAATTTGAATTTAATTTAAATTATAACTTGCCAATAATACGGCAGTTCGTTGATTCTCTGGTTTATACTTTCAAAGGCAGTAACTTGTATATGTTTGATCAGATTTTTCTGGAACAAAATGTATTTGTTTTCAAATGATAATAGCTTTCAAATAAAGAAAGGATTTCCAATTTTTGTTGAAAGGGGTTTCAAATTTGAAATGGAATTGTTTTGAAAAGCTATAAATGAATCTTTGTGAAAGATTGGTGAACTTTGTAAAGTGAATGTTTTGTTTAAAAGATTAAAAGTAGGAATTTTTTTAAACCATTTGAAAGAAAGGTTTTAGGCTTTAAGTTGTTACTTAACTGAGATACCACTATATCCGTATGATTTTAAAATAAGCGCTCATTATTTAGTTTAGCCGGGAGAGGACTTTATGTCATATAACCCATTCTGAATAGTGATACACGAAATGGATAGCATTTGAAGACCGGTGGTGAAGACTGAATAGTTTTGAAATTGAAAGGACGACCTATCGATTGTCTCTTCATCGAATGACCCCAGTATAGAGATTTGATCACCCTTTTTCATGGGGAGTCCGGGCGTGATTATGGATTATCCGGATTACGAGGGCTTCTTTTGAAGTGCCTTCGGTTCTGTTCGAACCCGAAACAGACTTGTATGGATGTATGTCTGACATTACACTTTGAGATGTAAAGCTGGTTTCTATCAAATACATTTCTGTTTTGTGGCAGAGAATTTATTCTCTTAGCTTAACACCCTTCTCTGAGATGTACGAGCTCAGAGGTTATGTAGTTGATATTTACTAGTGATACAGTACCAATTTGGTAATGTGGCATACAAAGTGCTGCTGATCATTTGCTGATCGAAGCATGTCTTTGTGAAAAGCGTAGCTTTATGGACGAGACCACGTCGGACCTCACAACCCGAAATGGTCAAAACAGGAAGGATGCAACAAGGTTATTTAGGGGTAGCGCCCCCTGAGAGTATGTCCATTTTCGTCTGGATAGAAGTGGTACCATGGTATGGAGTCCAGATACTTAACTTATGTTCTTAATGCAAATTTGTGCTTTGTGGTTGTTGGGGTGAGGGCCCTTGGATAAAGGTCGGTTACGACCAAGGGGTGGCATACTCATGACTTTTAGTTACCTTTACAGAGGTAACCTGGCATTGTGTTGGCAGAGATCCGGTTAGGTTCTCTGGGCATCCCTCCAGAGGTGTACCCATGTGGCCCAGGAAGTTCCTTAGCCTGCCATTTGTTGGAAATCCAAAGAAACAATACAAGCCTTTAATGATTGCAGTTGTATAAAATGCCACCTCAGGTGGTAGCTATAGCAGGCATAATATAATGGTACTTATGCTGGCTAAGATTTATATTGTACTTTCGAAATGTTTTCTGCACTATGCACTAATAATAATATCAAAATGATTTCGCGTATCAAGCATGTTTGACTATCATAAGGAGAAATCTCCTCCAATTGTGCGCTTGCATTGTGTGTGTGCGGGGAGGCCTTATGGTAGTTTCATTTTCCATAAAGGATTGCATATTTCTTTTATTTCCCTTTTATTCCTTTTTTAAAGATAAACTATTTTTTTTTCTCACACCAGTCCCACGACTGACCTAGAGTTTATTATTCTCTTTTCTAAACTCTGGGTGCCCACAATTTTCCACACGGGCAGCCTAGAGTTATATTTTCAGATAATCAGCTAGTAGATATATATTCCATAGCCTTTAGCTTTCTATTTGGAAATCTTTAAATTCTTTGGTTTAGCAATCACGTTGTGAATCGAGTTTGCTTCAGTACATCATGATAGGGGTTTGATGGTGGTTCGAGCTTTCGATATATTTGAAGATCTTTTGAGCTTTGGCATTAGAATTGCAGCTTATGGATTCACTCTCTCTCTCTTGGAGATCATGATTAGAGTTATTCTTCTGCTGTTGTATATCTATTATGCTCTGATGTTGATTACTTCATATTGTATCATATTGTAACAAATGTTGTATATCAATGATTTTCATTTCAATTTATTCCGCTGTGTTGTTGTACTTAATGTGTTATATGCTCCGGCGAACCCGATTCGACATTTGAATCTACGGCTACGGGTGATGTATTTGGTGTCGATTTTCGAACGTCGAGTCAGGGTCGTTATAGAGCACCATATAGACTAGCCCAAGGATTTCATCAACTGAGAATTGTAGAACATTGTACCTAGGAAACTCTAGATAGAATTAGGAAAGCCTATCCAGATTTGTGTCAGGATAATTAGGAATGTTAGTTTGAATAATTGTTTGCTTTGGTTATTAGTATATGTTGATATGTATGCTTGGATCGTTTGAAATAAAAACTTAGGATTATCTTTTGCTTTCAAATTTCGAGAAGGGGCGAATCTGTAACGATCCCGTTTTTAAGCCAAATTTAATTGAATAGTTAATATAACTTTTAGAATTAAATTTTGAATTAAGTTTAAATTTTCGAAAAAAATAGATATGTGTTTATATATATATATATATATATATATATATATATATTGTAACTAGAATTTGACTTGAAATTCAAGAATAAATATTTGAAAAATAAATTGAATTTAAAAACTCTATATTTTAAAAACAAACTAATAAAAATATGTTTGCTAATTCTAATTATATATATATATTGAGATTTGAAAGTTATATTTTGAACTTAGTATACTGATTTCCAAAAGCTGTTTAAAAGTTAAATTCTATATTTGAAAACTCTAAGGATAAAAATTTATTTATGATAGTTTGAAATAAAGATTGATAAAAGGGTTATATACTTTCTTTTTAAATTTACACATGAAAATAAATTTAGTTTGTAAGTATAAAAATAAAAATACAAAACATTAATGTAAAACTAATTGAAAATATAATATAAAAATTTTATAAACATATTAAAAGTATTTAATAACATGAAAATTAATATATTTAATCATAAATACGTGAAAATAGACAAGTGTAAAAAGATTAATACATGTAAAAGACATGTGTAGGCTATAGGCTTATGAGATTTATATTTACAAATGTTAACAATTTCGTCATGCAAAAGTACAAGTGTCCTATTTTTTTAATTTTCTTTTTATTTTTAATTGATAATAAAACATTCCTATATATATATACACATATACTCCTACACCATTTTCTTTCATACATTTCAAAATCTCAAACCAGAAACAAATAAAGAGAGCAAAGATCAAAATCAAACAACCTCTGTTCAAATCTATAAGCTGAATAAAGCTTAAATCAAATTCAAGTTGAAGATCAGATCATCTCAAATCAATCAGCAAGATCATCATGCTCAGTTCAAATTCATTTCAAACACAAAGCAGATCGGTTCTATATCAAGTAGATCGGATCAACTATCAATTTCTAGTGTTCAAATCATATCCAGGCTCCCCTGTTTTCTTAAACATTGTGAGTAAACACTTTTTTAAAAACCAAACCTGGGTATATACTTTGATATATGTGATGATACTTGAAGTATGCTATGAAAATGTTTGTATAGATGTAAATATGCATGCATGTGTGTATATATATATATATATGTAGAATTATGTGTGCATGTCTGTGTATATATATATATATATATATATATATATATATATATATATATATATATATTGTGTGTGTGTGTGTACAGGCCACTGTTGAATTACAGGCACAAACCCACCTAAATAAATTCATATCTTTTCATTAAACAAATTCAAGTTATGAACTCTGAAAGGAAAATGATTGTAACAATGTAATATTATTTTTAAAAATAGTTTCAAGTGGAATTATTTAGAAATATTTCAAAATATGTTATTACAGTAAAATCCTTTTAAAAAAGAAAAATCGATGATTTTAATTTCATGTTTGGATTTCATAATTTAATTCGTATTAGAAAATGATGATTTTAGATAATGGTTTCATGATTTTTAAGTTTGGGTTTGTTGAGATATCTCGAGTTGATCGGTTTTAGGGTTTTCGTCGAATTCCAAAGATCGACGAGGAGTTATTCGTCGTGTTTGGGTTTGGAGGTGGCTCGAGAGTCGAGGGTTAGAGGAAAAATGATGGATGGATTTATAGGTGGTTGTGGTGGCCGGATGACGAAGATTTAGGGTTTAATGACCTGTTTTGGTCGATGGGGTTCTCGAGGCAATTTCTTCGTCGTGGATGAACCAGAGGCAATCAGACAAGGAGGGATAGGAGCGTGGTTTTACGATGAGGCTATGGTCTGAATTTCAGACCTTCTGGTGACTGGTGGTGGCCATGTGAAGAGGAAACGTTGATCAGGTTGGTTCCCGTGGGTCGTCTCTGTAGTTCGAGTTCATTCGAGGATCCGGTGGTTGGAATCAAGGGAGGTATTCGAAATCGACCTGAAGGCGACGGCAATGATGGTCAGAACGTCGGCGAACTCTTGTGCACATGCACATGGATTCTGATATGTCTAGGTTGTAGTTTGAAATGAAGGAACGAGAAGAAGAAGCTGGCTCGAAGATGAACTCGGGAAAGTTTGGTAATAGCTCGAGTATACTCTCGAGTTTGTTCGTGCAGGTTTGAGCATATTATAACAATTTAAAATTTTAACATAACAAAGTTTACAATAAAAAGAAGGGATGACTCGGGGTTTTGCTCAGGAAAAATGTGAAATGGCTCGGGGGAGGGAACTCGAAGTTGTCTCGGGTCAGAAAATCTAAAAGCATTTTTACAAGTTGTTAACGTTTAAAATAAAAAAAAAGTTTTAAATTATATTCCTAAAATAATTTCTTTCAAATAATAATGTTATTTAAAGATTTGGTTAGATAATAGTTATATGAATTATTTTAACTTGAATTAATTCTTAATTTTAAAAATAAATTAAATAATGTAATTAAGTAGATAATTAAGAAGACGAAATGTTTTTTTATCATTAATTTAACTTAAAGGTTTTAAGTTAACAGGTTAATGATGAATTAATTTCAAAAGGTTATTTAAATAAGATTTTAAAGATAAATGGTTCGTCTTAAATAATGTATTTGATTATTAATTAACTTAAAAGTCTTAAGTTAATTCATATATATAAAATGAATTTATTTTCAATGATTTATTAAATAAGATTTTCAATAATAATCAAGTAGTTAATTAAGATAAATGGTTTATCTTTAATTAGTTAAGATCTTAATGTAATTAAAGAATCATTAATTAATGTGATTAATTAAAGGATCATTAATTTATTAATTAAGTAGGATTTAGAGGTAATTAATTTAATTTATTTGGTGATTAAATCAAATTAATTAGAAATTAAGTAATTGATTAAGATAAATGGTTTATGGTAAAAATTGATTAAGATCTTAAGATAATTAAAGGATTATTTATTAATTAATTATAGGGTAATTAATGTGCCTAATCAAAGGATAATTAACTAATTAAGGGTTAATTGATAAATGTACGTAACAAAAGGATAATTACTTAGTGTAATTAATTTGTGATTAATTAATGTAAGTGCTTAAGGGATAATTAATTACTTAAAAAATAATTACTTAATGTAAGAAATTAGAGGCTGATTAAATAATTAAAGGTTAATTATTTGATAATTAAAGGTTAATTATTTAATAATTAAAGGTTAGTTAATTTATGTTGAGGATAATTACTTAAGGGGATTCATTAAAGGATAATTAATTAAAGGTTTATTAATTAATGTAAGTAATTAAAGGATAATTACTTAATGTAAGTAATTAAAGGGTTAATTTTTTAATATAATTAATTAAGGGTTAATTAATTTAGTCAATTAAAGGTTAATTAATTAATGTGATTAATTAAAGGGTGATTAGTTAAAGTAATTAAAGGATAATTAATTACTTAAAAGGTTAATTACTTAATGTAATTAATTAAGGGTTAATTACTTAATGTAATTAATTGAGGGTTAATTAATTAATGTAATTAACTTAAGGTTAATTATTTATATGATTAATTAAGGGATGATTAATTATTAAGGATAATTAATTAAGATAGTGTAATATCTCGGAATTTTTAACAATATCAATTTAATAATCTGTAGTTAAAATTAAATTGATATTGATAATCTGTTAATAATTATTCAAATAGATTTAATAATCTTCTTCAATAATTATTTAAATTGGTTATTTTATCTTTTAAAAATAATAAATTGATTTCTATTTATATATAAATATATGGTTTATATTTTAAATAGATTGGTATTGTTTTAATTTTAATAAGTAAAACATATTTTCTAGTTTTAATATTTGTAGTAATTTGGAAAAAAAATTTATTTAATATTTAAGCTTTTCAAAATTTAATAAATGGTTTTGGTTTAAATTTAATAAATGGTTTTGGTTTAAATTTAATAAATGAATCATGTTTTAAAATTCTAATATATACATTTTAAATTGGAAATTTTGATTTTAATTAGTATTGAGTTTTTAAAACTATTTCATAAAAAAAATATGATTTTAAAAATTGATAAGAAAAATATTGAAATGTTTAAATTAAATTAGATTGAGTTTTAAATTTAGAATAAACTCAACAAAAGGTTTCATGGCTTAATAAAATGGATATTTTATTAATAAAAAATATAATTTCTTGTAAAATGATTTTAATTTAATAAAAGAGAATTATAAAAACAATATTGATATTGTATTGTCTTTATAAATAAGTTTTGAATAGATTTGTAATTTTTATTTCAAATTGAATTTATATGTATAAGTTTATTTATAAACATGATTTGTTCTTATTTCTTTTGTAAATTCATACACATATCTAATATAAACTAACAACTTAAACTAAGCTAACACATACATTAACTTGTAAATTAGTACTAATTATCTTAAAGAGACATGTGTTGCATTCTTTAACAAGTGTTCAAACTAACATAAACAATTTGACAAGTGTTAAATTTTGTTTTAATTTTTCTTTTTATTTCATTAAATCTGAAAATACATTAGTTTAGTTTGCATCTCCATTCATATTGCATTTTCATTTTCCTCAATCAAAAAAAAATCACACTCATCTTCAAAATTTATAAAATCAGTAACACTCTTAAAAAATCTGCATATACAAATTTATCAAAACCCTATTCAAATCTGCATTTCCTCAAATCCAAACACCTGCAAATTTCACTTCTTCAAAATCAAACTCACCTTTACCTCAAATTCAAACATTAATCTGCATATTACTCAAAATCAAAGAAGTCCGCAAAAAAATTTATAAAGCCTGCACACTGTTTTTCTGCACACTGTTTTAAACTTAGGAAGGATAGCATCTGCATGTATTTGGGGGATTAGCAATAGCATCTACTTCCTGCATGCAAGTAATTAGAGTATGGAAACATGAGCTTTCAAAACTGCAACTCAGATTTTTAAAAAGAGAGAGCAAGCCTGCATTCTTTCTGCAATATTCATAAGGGTTTAACTGAGCACTACATTGAAAAAAAATGTGAGTAACATTTAAAATCTTGAGTTTTAAAAATAAGTTGCATGTTTTACTGAATGGAAATAGTATTGTTGTGTTATCAGTAGTTGTTGATGTGAAATGGTTTATGTTCATCCTGTTCTTTATTTTCTGATTTGTTTTAAATTTTCAGGTAAAATTGTATTAGTTACACTTACCTTTTAATTAGTTTCCTGTTAAAATGAAAGTTGCAATGTAAGTTATTTTATTTTCTTAAGTTCAAGTTTAAAAAAAGTTCAGGTAAGTTAAAATATGAGTTTGACTCTGGAAACAGGGAAAAGCATCATGCATGTTTATTTTTATCACAACCCAATCAAATGGATATTGTAATTTAATAGTATAAATCAAATATCTAAACCGTAACTTGATTTTTAAATCAGGTATTAAGATTTTTAGGTATAAGATGTAGTTACAGTCTGTTTTTGAATTAAAAATGAATTTGAGCTAGTGCTTGCAATCTGTTGTTTGAGGAAACTCAAGATTCTTTTGAGTTATAGAATAAAGATCATAGATCCTTAAAAAAATCAGAAATGTGGATATAATTGATTAGGATGATTGCAGTTTTGATTTTCAGTATGAACCCTATTTTTGAATTGCGTTTGAGCATTGAGTCAGTGAGAGGTGTATGATTGATCGAGTGACTTGATACTTGGTGAATGTGAAGTAGGTATGTGGATGGGTTCATGGCCGGAGAGGTGGATCTGCAGGTGATCGGAGCGAGACGGAATGGCCGTCGACAGGTTTTGATAGTAAACTTGGTTTATGTTTACAGGTTTTGAATTTGGGGGTTTCAGAGCTAAATTTTGAATGCTTTGATTTTTGTTCGACCTGGTGTTGTAGTTAGGGCATTGATGGGTTTTCTGGAAGTGTTGGATCACCTAAGATGATCGGCAGAGGTGGTGGTCGTCGTGCATATGCACGGTGATGAAATTTTGGTAAAGTATGTTGGGTTGGTTGGTGTTATAGGGGAAATGTAGGGTTTTGCTCGAAGTAAATGGTTAGGTGACTCGGAGTGGAGAGGCAGTAGACTCGAAGTAAAATGGGGTTTTCTCGGGTTGAACCTGTAATTTCCAGGTTTGAAGCCTGTATAAAATCTAGGTTATCTGTAGTTTTTGTTTAAAGTAAAGTTTAAGTTCAACTTCAAATGCAAGTTTGAATTTCAGATTCAAATTTAAATCCCAGTTTTTAAAATAAAATAGAAAGTTTTCAGAAATTTAACTTAATTAACTATTTGTTTTGGTAAAATAGTTTAAACTTTTTAGTAATGAGATTTTAAAATATATAAGTAGATTTGAAGTTTATTTAAATCTGGAAATCTAAGTTTAAAAATGAAGTTCAGTTTTAAATTTAAAAGAAGATTTAAATTTGAAAATTTAAACTAAGAATGAACTGAAATTCTAAAATTTTGAAATGAATTTAACTTTAAATTTTTCATAGCACTTGTTTGATTTGCAACTTAAAAAAGTTTTAAATTATTTAAACATTGATCATATTTAAATTGTTCTTATTTTAAACTTGTATTTAAATGGAAGTTAAAGGTAATTTCAAAAGTACTTTGACTTAAATAAATTTTGTTTTTAAAACATAAATAAGTTATGTTTTATCTTGGAATTCAAATTAAGATTTATGTTTAGAATTAATTAATAAGGTAATTGAGATTAATTAATTAATTTAATTAATTAATTAAATTTGGAATTAATTAATGACTAATCAATTTATAATTAAGATCATTAATTAAATTATTAATTAATGATGAATGAACATTATTAATTATGTAATTAAGTTTTAAATTAAGGTTAATTAATTTAATAATTAATGAATGATTAAGGATAATTTAAATTGTAATTAATTTATGTCAATTACTTTATAAAATGACTAGAGGATGGTTAATGAAGATCATTAACCAGGATTATTTAATAATTGATTAATGTAGTTAATTTTTATAATTAATTAGATTAATTAATTTAATAATAATCAATTGTAAATGGTTTGAGTGTAATTACTTGATAAAGTAATTAAGTAATTAATACTTAATGTAATTAATTTAGTTAAATATGATTGTTATTTTAATTAATTTATTTTAATTAATTTTAAACACTTGAGTTTTATAAATAATTACTGTATGTAATTAATGATTTGGAAATTACTCGGTTAAGTAATTGTTTAATAATTACAGGTTGTAATTAAGTGGAGATGTTAAGAATGAGTAATTTGAATTAAATTACTTATTAATTAATCAAGGGATTAATTAATAAATTAATTTGGTTTAAATAAAGTAATTAAGTTAGTTAATTACTAAATGTAATTAATCTGTGATGATGATTAATAATTATAAGTTAATTACTTAAGGTAATTAATAATAGGGGATCATTAATTATTTTAATTAATGAAGTAATTAAAGTTGATTAATTATGATTAATTAATCAATAATAGGTAATTAAAGGTAATTAATTAATGTAATTAATTAAGGATTAGGGCAATTAATTATTAATTAATTAATTGAAGTAACTAAAGGTTAAATTACTGTTTAGTTGAATAATTAATTTTGTGAAATTAATTGGGAATAATTACATGAATGTAATTAAGGTAATTAATCATGGATGATTGATTAAGGTGATTAATAATGGATTAATAAATTGATTGTAATCAATTAAATGATTGAGTGAGCAAGATTTATATTGATGAAGTAATTAACTTAATTTATTTTAAATTAATTATAGATGAAGTAATTAATTTAATTCATTTTAAATTAATTAGAGTTAGAGATAGTTAATTTAATTCATTTTAAATTAATTATATTATGATAAATAAACCATTGCTTATGTATGAATGGACGTCATTGATTGTCTTGGATGTTTTGTGATCTCAGTAATGAGATAAGTATGGTTGTGTGATATAAATGTTTGATTGTATTGTGATGATAACATAGGTTATCTATTGTGATGGTGATATATGGAATATCTATTTGATATTGATGATGTGGATTACCTGTTGTTTGATAATGTTTATTATCAATTGTGATTGTGAATTATCTATCTGTGTGTATATAGATATTGTAATTGAATTATTTTAAAAACTTTAAAACAACTTGGACCTAAAAGAAACGCTTTGGATTTCGATGAGACCGGGATCGGGTTTCCATATTTGGATATCTGAAAACCACATCGATTCCAAATAACGTTAGGTCGTGAATCAAAGTGGAGCTTTGTGAAGACTCGAGGTGTAAGGACTATGAGTCAGTATAACTCTGTGGGTGATTCCGTAATGAGTTGACGGAATAGTTCTTATAGATTCGAGATGGTGGTTCAGAGTGCAAGGGTTATTGTCGTTAACTCTGAGGGTGATTCCAAAATGAGTGTAACGGGATAATGCCTTCGGTTTCGTTCGAACCCCGAACGAACTTGTATGGATTGAATGCTTTCAGAACATCGTCAGGTGGACGATGAGCATTCTAAGTGATATGTCCTATAAGGTAATCGTAGCCTCAAGCCTCATCAACCGGGAATGGCTAAAACAGGGGAGGTGCAGCAAGGCTTCGTGGGTCGCACCCACTGGAGAGCAAGATTTATCCCCGTCTAGAAGTCCCTTTATATTCGGCTGTGTGGGTGGTTGCTAGCTACAACCACGGGGTTGTCTTGTTCGGAACTGTTCAGTAAGGAATGGGTCCGGCTTTGTGTTGCAGGGGAGCGGGCGTACTCCTCGGTACGTTGATCTAGGCCACGTACTGTGACAGGCGGTACACCAGTAGCCCAGCCATTGTATGGAATCCGAAATCCAATAAGTGCCAACGGTTTTGATTGTTTTACCCACTTTTGTGGCTAGTAGGTTGAATTTAATCATTTAACAATTTCGGCTATTTCTTATTTATTTGAAAACCCTAGACACTATTATAATATCATCGGATTTCCTATCAAATGTTTTCATTAGCGTAAGGTAAAAACTTTTCCATGTTTATGTGTGGGAAGTCTTACGTGATACCTTTCTTTTCAAAAGGTTTTTAAAAGTTAAGCAACTTTAACCTGTTACTCACACCAGACCCATGTCTGACCCGGAGTTTATCTTTTGTTTTTCATAAACTCTTAGGTACTCAAATTTTTATGAGTAGCCAAGGGAATTCAGGTTAGGATTCAGGTTGCTTTGACGAAATTATGGAGGAGCAATGGAGCAGGAGGCTTCTGCGTGTAGATATATATATAGTATTCCGCTGTGTGTTCTCTGAGTTGTTGTCTTTGTACTATATTGAGTTGTATAACTAGACAGGTGTTTATAACTGTCTAGTATGTGTTGTTTTAGCTGTGTATCTCTGATGTATATGATACTATGTAATATTTATGTTATTAATATAATTTATTCGTTCCGCTGTTAGATTCTGATGTGTTGTTTCTTTCTTCTCTTCTTTCTATTCTCTTTTCTATCCCTTTCTTTCTTAAAGATGATGCGATTTTCTGTGGTAAGAAAGTCGGATCGTCTTATTTAGTATCAGAGCATTAGGTTGAGTGAATACCTACGCTCTATAGTGGTGTCTTTCTTGAGAGAGCGTATTTGTAATTTTTAATATATATATATATATATATATATATATATATATATTTCTACCTATCTGTTGGGTTACCTATTCAGGTTTTCCAATATAAGTTATAAAGGTAGATGGGGTAGTAGTGTGTGTGGCATGACTACCATTGGTTGGAATTTGAATATCTGAGGTGGGAAGTCTATTTGTCGAGACTGTAGACCTAATACCGTCTTAAGAGAGTTCTGTAGAGATGAATGACTTCATTGATCTCTGAAGGAAACCTGTTAAGGTTTGGAGTTCATTTCTAAAATTAAATGAGTAGTGTTTGGATCTGTTGGTTGGCAAGAAGCGAGTGATGGTATTTTAATACCTCAGGGAGTAGTAGCTGCGTGATGAGATGCAGTGACTATGGATGTTCCCGAAGATGTTTTCTTTGGAACAAGTTAAGGAGGTGAGTCTGCTTCAGTGTTGTGGCTGTGTTCAGCTGTAGTTTCTGTTTGCTTTGAGGTCCGAGTTTCTCGAAGAGCTTTGTTTTGGAATTCTTTAGCATCTGTGGCAGCAGTGCAGCTTGGAGTGTTCTCGGTGTTGGCAAGAGATCTTCTGTCTTAGCAGTTTTTCTGGAATGGAATTCAGAAACATTTTAGTGAACACATTTCTTCAATGGGTTGGTTAGTGAAGAGTAAGCTGTTATGTTTGGTAAAGGGAAAATAGTTTTTCTTTGGATTTGGTTTGGAGGTTCGCAAAAGTGACTTGCGATTGTTTGAGTGTTCTCTTGGGTTATCTGAATTTTTCTGAATGTCTTCAGGAAGTCAGAGTTTTGTTCGCATCTGGAGTTTGAGCTTTCTTATCGTTTGGAATTCCAGGAGTGGTACCGGTAGTTCAGCTTTATAGTAGAATGGTTTCAAGGAAATTGAGTTGGTATAGCAGCTCAGAGTTTTGGAGGGAAATTTCTGAGTTTCTTATGGATTTGTTGAACCATATCTCTGGGGTGTGTTGTCCTGTTTGTGCTTGCGTTCTTCTTCAGCATTCTCTTCTACTTCAGATCAGAGTTGTGCAGCGGAAGCAGTTTGGAAGTGTATCTGCTTTTCTTTGCTGGACAGGAGAAGTGAGTTGTTGTCTTCTGATGTTGAGGCGTAGATTTTGAGTTCTTGGTTTTGGTTGATCTTGAGAAGATCATTTTGTTGAGTTGATTGGTCTCGTTTGTTATAAAAGCATCACCAAAGGTTGAGCTGATCAGTAAGGTCGTATACAGCCCAGGATTGTCCGAAGAGATTTTTTGGATAAGAGTCGGAGGAATTTGGACTCTGAAGTCGGAGATTTAATTTTGGATAAGTTTTCTCCGATCGAAAGTGACCAATAAGTTTGGGTCAGGCTGAGAAGCTTGCTCTGAAGTGTTTTGAATCTTTTCTGTGATCTAGGAGATTAAGTGATTGATCTACAGGACTGAATTGCCAGTTTGGATAACTGGGATTCGATGAGTTTCATTTATCTCTGAGGGAGTACGTGTATGATCTATCTCTGGTTGTGGAACCAGTAGTTCTGGAGTTTTGGTTGTGGAGTCAAACTCGTTTGTAGTCTGATATCTTGTCTACTGTTATAGATATAGTTGTATAGGAGCTTTGTAGCTTCATAGTATTGATTGTTTGGATTCTCTGGAGCGAGTAATATATATATATATATATATATATATATATATATATATATACACCTGGGGAAACTCGAAGGAATTTTATCCAGAATTTTGTCTGGAAATTAGATTTGTTTGATTGGTTGTTTTTGGTTGTTAGCATATTTTTGATATATGCTTGTGTTTTTAATTTAAAATTTAATAAGATTATTAAATTACCTTTGTTATAAATTTTGAGGAAGAAATTCTTTTAAGGGGGAAGGATTGTAATATCCCGAACTTTTTAACAATATCAATTTAATAATCTGTAGTTAAAATTAAATTGATATTGATAATCTGTTAATAATTATTCAAATAGATTTAATAATCTTCTTCAATAATTATTTAAATTGGTTATTTTATCTTTTAAAAATAATAAATTGATTTCTATTTATATATAAATATATGGTTTATATTTTAAATAGATTGGTATTGTTTTAATTTTAATTGGTAAAGCATATTTTCTAGTTTTAATATTTGTAGTAATTTGGAAAATTTGTTTTATTTAATATTTAAGCTTTTCAAAATTTAATAAATGGTTTTGGTTTAAATTTAATAAATGAATCATGTTTTAAAATTCTAATATATACATTTTAAATTGGAAATTTTGATTTTAATTAGTATTGAGTTTTTAAAACTATTTCATAAAAAAAAATATGATTTCAAAAATTGATAAGAAAAATATTGAAATGTTTAAATTAAATTAGATTGAGTTTTAAATTTAGAATAAACTCAACAAAAGGTTTCATGGCTTAATAAAATGGATATTTTATTAATAAAAAATATAATTTCTTGTAAAATGATTTTAATTTAATAATAAGAGAATTATAAAAACAATATTGATATTGTATTTTCTTTATAAATAAGTTTTGAATAGATTTGTAATTTTTATTTCAAATTGAATTTATATGTGTAAGTTCATTTATAAACATGATTTGTTCTTATTTCTTTTGTAAATTCATACACATATATAATATAAACTATCAACTTAAACTAAGCTAACACATACATTAACTTGTAAATTAGTACTAATTATCTTAAAGAGACATGTGTTGCATTCTTTAACAAGTGTTCAAACTAACATAAACAATTTGACAAGTGTTAAATTTTGTTTTAATTTTTCTTTTTATTTCATTAAATCTGAAAATACATTAGTTTAGTTTGCATCTCCATTCATATTGCATTTTCATTTTCCTCAATCAAAAAAAGAAAAAAGAAAAGATCACACTCATCTTCAAAATTTATAAAATCAGTAACACTCTTCAAAAATCTGCATATTCAAATTTATCAAAACCCTATTCAAATCTGCATTTCCTCAAATCCAAACACCTGCAAATTTCACTTCTTCAAAATCAAACTCACCTTTACCTCAAATTCAAACATTAATCTGCATATTACTCAAAATCAAAGAAGTCTGCAAAAAAATTTATAAAGCCTGCACTTTGTTTTAAACTTGGGAAGGATAGCATCTGCATGTATTTGGGGAATTAGCAATAGCATCTACTTCCTGCATGCAAGTAATTAGAGTATAGAAACATGAGCTTTCAAAATTGCAACTCAGATTTTTAAAAAGAGAGAGCAAGCCTGCATTCTTTCTGCAATATTCATAAGGGTTTAACTAAGCTCTGCATTGAAAAAAATGTGAGTAACATTTAAAATCTTAAGTTTTAAAAATAAGTTGCATGTTTTACTGAATGGAAATAGTATTGTTGTGTTATCAGTAGTTGTTGATGTGAAATGGTTTATGTTCACCCTGTTCTTTATTTTCTGATTTGTTTTAAATTTTCAGGTAAAATTTTATTAGTTACACTTACCTTTTAATTAGTTTCCTGTTAAAATGAAAGTTGCAAAGTAAGTTATTTTATTTTCTTAAGTTCAAGTTTAAAAAAAGTTCAGGTAAGTTAAAATATGAGTTTGACTCTGGAAACAGGGAAAAGCATCATGCATGTTTATTTTTTGACAACCCAATCAAATGGATATTGTAATTTAATAGTATAAATCAAATATCTAAATTGTAACTTGATTTTTAAATCAGGTATTAAGATTTTTAGGTATAAGATGTAGTTACAGTCTGTTTTTGAATTAAAAATGAATTTGAGCTAGTGCTTGCAATCTGTTGTTCGAGGAAACTCAAGATTCTTTTGAGTTATAGAATAAGGATCATAGATCCTTAGGAAAATCAGAAATGTGGATATAATTGATTAGGATGATTGCAGTTTTGATTTTCAGTATGAACCCTAGTTTTGAATTGGGTTTGAGCATTGAGTCAGTGAGAGGTGTATGATTGATCGAGTGACTTGATACTTGGTGAATGTGAAGTAGGTATGTGGATGGGTTCATGGCCGGAGAGGTGGATCTGCAGGTGATCGGAGCGAGACGGAATGGCCGTTGACAGGTTTTTATAGTAAACTTGGTTTCTGTTTACAGGTTTTGAATTTGGGGGTTTCAAAGCTAAATTTTGAATGCTTTGATTTTTGTTCGACCTGGTGTTGTAGTTAGGGCATTGATGGGTTTTCTGGAAGTGTTGGATCACCTAAGATGATCGGCAGAGGTGGTGGTCGCCGTGCATATGCACGGCGATGAAATTTTGGTAAAGTATGTTGGGTTGGTTGGTGTTACATGGGAAATGTGGGGTTTTACTCGAAGTAGATGGTTAGGTGACTCGGAGTGGAGAGGCAGTAGACTCGAAGTAAAATGGGGTTTTCTCGGGTTGAACCTGTAATTTCCAGGTTTGAAGCCTGTATAAAATCTGGGTTTTAAAACTTTTAGAATATGTAGTTTTTGTTTAAAGTAAAGTTTAATTTCAACTTCAAATGCAAGTTTGAATTTCAGATTCAAATTTAAATCCCAGTTTTTAAAATAAAATAAAAAGTTTTCAGAAATTTAACTTAATTAACTATTTGTTTTGGTAAAATAGTTTAAACTTTTTAGTAATGAGATTTTAAAATATATAAGTAGATTTGAAGTTTATTTAAATCTGGAAATCTAAGTTTAAAAATGAAGTTTAGTTTTAAATTTAAAAGAAAATTTAAATTTGAAAATTTAAACTAAGAATGAACTGAAATTCTAAAATTTTGAAATGAATTTAACTTTAAATTTTTCATAGCACTTGTTTGATTTGCAACTTAAAAAAGTTTTAAATTATGTAAACATTGATCAAATTTAAATTGTTCTTATTTTAAACTTGTATTTAAATGGAAGTTAAAGGTAATTTCAAAAGTACTTTGACTTAAATAAATTTTATTTTTAAAACATAAATAAGTTATGTTTTATCTTGAAATTCAAATTAAGATTTATGTTTAGAATTAATTAATAAGGTAATTAAGATTAATTAATTAATTTAATTAATTAATTAAATTTGGAATCAATTAATGATTAATCAATTTATAATTAAGATCATTAATTAAATTATTAATTAATGATGAATGAACATTATTAATTATGTAATTAAGTTTTAAATTAAGGTTAATTAATTTAATAATTAATGAATGATTAAGGATAATTTAAATTGTAATTAATTTAAGTTAATTAGTTTATAAAATGATTAGAGGATGGTTAATGAAGATCATTAACTAGGATTATTTAATAATTGATTAATGTAGTTAATTTTTATAATTATTTAGATTAATTAATTTAATAATAATCAATTATAAATGGTTTGGGTGTAATTACTTGATAAAGTAATTAAGTAATTAATACTTAATGTAATTAATTTAGTTAAATATGATTGTTATTTTAATTAATTTTGTTTAATTAATTTTAAACACTTGAGTTTTATAAATAATTACTGTATGTAATTAATGATTTGGAAATTACTCAGTTAAGTAATTGTTTAATAATTACAGGTTGTAATTAAGTGGAGATGTTAAGAATGAGTAATTTGAATTAAATTACTTATTAATTAATCAAGGGATTAATTAATAAATTAATTAAGGATAATTAATTTGGTTTAAATAAAGTAATTAAGTTAGTTAATTACTAAATGTAATTAATCTGTGATGATGATTAATAATTATAAGTTAATTACTTAAGGTAATTAATAAAAGGGGATCATTAATTATTTTAATTAATGAAGTAATTAAAGTTGATTAATTGTGATTAATTAATCAATAATAGGTAATTAAAGGTAATTAATTAATGTAATTAATTAAGGATTAGGGCAATTAATTATAATTAATTAATTGAAGTAATTAAAGGTTAAATTACTGTTTAGTTGAATAATTAATTTTGTGAAATTAATTGAGAATAATTACATGAACGTAATTAAGGTAATTAATCATGGATGATTGATTAAGGTGATTAATAATGGATTAATAAATTGATTGTAATCAATTAAATGATTGAGTGAGACGAATTTATATTGATGAAGTAATTAATTTAATTTATTTTAAATTAATTATAGATGAAGTAATTAATTTAATTCATTTTAAATTAATTAGAGTTAGAGATAGTTAATTTAATTCATTTTAAATTAATTATATTGTAATAAATAAACCATTGCTTATGTGTGAATGGATGTCATTGATTGTCTTGGATGTTTTGTGATCTCAGTAATGAGATAAGTATGGTTGTGTGATATAAATGTTTGATTGTATTGTGATGATAACATAGGTTATCTATTGTGATGGTGATATATGGAATATCTATTTGATATTGATGATGTGGATTACTTGTTATTTGATAATGTTAATTATCAATTATGATTGTGATTTATTTATCTGTGTGTATATAGATACTGTAATTGAATTATTTTAAAAACTTTAAAACAACTTGGACCTAAAAGACACGCTTTGGATTTCGATGAGACTGGGATCGGGTTTCCATATTTGGATATCCGAAAACCACATCGATTCCAAATAACGTTAGGTCGTGAATCAAAGTGGAGCTTTGTGAAGACTCGAGGTGTAAGGACTATGAGTCAGTATAACTCTGTGGGTGATTCCGTAATGAGTTGACGGAACAGTTCTTATAGATTCGAGATGGTGGTTCAGAGTGCAAGGGTTATTGTCGTTAACTCTAAGGGTGATTCCAAAATGAGTAACGCGATAATGCCTTCGATTTCGTTCGAACCCGGAACGAACTTGTATGGATTGAATACTTTCAGAACATCGTCAGGTGGACGATGAGCATTCTAAGTGATATGTCCTATAAGGTAATCGTAGCCTCAAGCCTCATCTACCGGGAATGGCTAAAACAGGGGAGGTGCAGCAAGGCTTCGTGGGTCGCACCCACTGGAGAGCAAGATTTATCCCTGTCTAGAAGTCCCTTTATATTCGGCTGTGCGGGTGGTTGCTAGCTACAACCACGGGGTTGTCTTGTTCGGAACTGTTCAGTAAGGAATGGGTCCAGCTTTGTGTTGCAGGGGAGCGGGCGTACTCCTCGGTAGGTTGATCTAGGCCACCTACTGTGACGGGCGGTACCCCAGTAGCCCAGCCATTGTATAGAATCTAAAATCCAATAAATGCCAACGGTTTTGATTGTATTACCCACTTTTGTGGCTAGTAGGTGGAATTTAATCATGTAACAATTTCGGCTATTTCTTATTTATTTGAAAACCCTAGACACTATTATAATATCATCGGATTTCCTATCAAATGTTTTGGTTAGCGTAAGGTAAAAACTTTTCCATGTTTATGTGTGGGAATTCTTACGTGATACCTTTCTTTTCAAAAGGTTTTTAAAAGTTAAGCAACTTTAACCTATTACTCACACCAGACCCATGTCTGACCCGGAGTTTATCTTTTGTTTTTCATAAACTCTTGGGAAACTCAAATTTTTATGAGTAGTCAAGGGAATTCAGGTTAGGATTCAGGTTGCTTTGACGAACTTATGGAGGAGCAATGGAGCAGGAGGCTTCTGCGCGTAGATATATCTAGTATTCCGCTGTGTGTTCTTTGAGTTGTTGTCTTTGTACTATATTGAGTTGTATAACTAGACAGGTGTTTATAACTGTCTAGTATGTGTTGTTTTAGCTGTGTATCTCTGATGTATATGATACTATGTAATATTTATGTTATTAATATAATTTATTCGTTCCGCTGTTAGATTCTGATGTGTTGTTTCTTTCTTCTCTTCTTTCTATTCTCTTTTCTATCCCTTTCTTTCTTAAAGATGATGCGATTTTCTGTGGTAAGAAAGTCGGGTCGTCTCAGATAGTTAATTAAGGATGATTAATTAATTAATTAAGATAATAACAAATGGTTTGACATTAATTAATGATAATCAAGCAGGGTTATGTAATTTATTCATAAGTAATTAATTTATTTGGTTTAAATTTAAATTAATTATAAATTATATGATTAATCAATCTTTCTTATGGATGACTGGATTATATTGAATGCCTCGAGTTGTTTGATATCCCTGATATGTGATGTTCTATGATATGAAATACCTGGATTGAACTGTGATAATGTAAGTTATCTATCTGTGATTGATTTGCTGTGTGAATGTGAACCTCTGAATTGAATTGAAATTTCTTACTTAAGCAACTTGGCCTTTAAAACGGCTTTTGAATTTCGGTGTGGCTGGGGGTCGAATTCCAAATGGTTATCCAAAAACCACATCGAATCTTAAAAGTGGATCTTTTATTAGAAAGGATAAAATTGGAAATTTGTATCCATATGTTTTAAAATAAGCGCTCATTATTCGGTTAAGTCGGGAGAGGACATTAATTCATAAAACCCATTTCGAATAATGATACGATGAAATGGGATTGCATTTGAAAATGGTCATTGAAGACCGGGTATTTTCGAAAACGAAAGGATTGCCTGTCGATTGTCTTTGTACCGAGTTGCTTCGGTATAGAGATTACCCTATGTGATGGGGAGTCCGGACGTGATTAAGGGATATCTGGATTTGCATGGCTTTTTTCCTTAATTGGACGAAGTGCCTTCGGTTCCATTCAGACCCAGGATGGACTTGTATGGATTTATGTCTGACATTACACTTTGAGATGTAAAGCTGGTTTCTGTCAAACACATTTCTTTTTAGTGGCGGAGAATTTATTCTCTTAGCTTAACACCCTTCACTAAGACGTACGAGCTTAGAGGTTATGTTAGTGATGGTTACTAGTGGTATATTCCCAATTTGGTAATGTGGGATGCTAAGTGTTGATCATTGGTTGATCGAAGCATGGATTTTGTGAAAAGCGTAGCTTTGTGGGACAGACTTCATCGAACCTCACACCCCGGAAATAGTCGAAATAGAAAAGGATGCAGCAAGGTTATGGGGGTCGTGCCCCTCAGGGTATGTGCATTTCCTTCTGGATAAAAAGTGGTATCATGTTATGGAGCCTAGATATTTTACTTATATGGTTGTTGGAATTTGTGTGAGGCCTCGATAAAGGTCGGTTACATCGGAGGATGGCATACTCGTAACAATTAGTTACCTACTTACAGAGGTAACCCGACTTTGTGTTTGTAGAGATCCGGTTAGGTTCTCAGGGAGTCCTTCCAGATGCGTGCCCATTCGAAAAGGAAGTTCCTTTGCCTTGGCCATTTGTTGGGAATGCAAACAATCAAATACGAGCCCTTTATGATTTCAGTTGTAGAACTTGCCATTTTTAAATGGTAACTATAATGGGCATACTATAATGGTACGTATGCTGGCTAAGATTGATATTATACTTTCGAAATGTTTTCACACTATGCACTAATAATAATATCAAAAGGATTTTTGCGTATCAAGCATGTTTGACTACTATAAGGAGAAAGCTTCCCCAAGTGTTCGATTGCATTGTGTGTGTGCTAGGAGACCTTATGGTAGTTTCATTTTCCAAAAAGCTTAAAGGATTTATTTTTATTTCTTTTTGCGATTTCTTTTGTTCAAATAACTGTTTTTTTGTTTGCTCACACCAGTCCCATGACTGACTCGAAGTTTATTGTTCCTTTTCTAAACTCTGGGTGTCCATAATTTTCCACACGGGCAGCCTAGAGTCAGATTATCTTATCAGTAGGTTATGGAGCTTAGTTGAGAATAGATCTGGATGTGGAAGTCTTTGAGGTCTTTGGTTTGGAAGCTGTTGGTTTTGGGCTTTTGGTTTTAAGTCTTTTTGCTTTGGGCTTTGGCAATGAAGATGCTGTATCGTTGGAATATCTCTCTCTCTCTTTGAAGACCCATGTTGTTGTTATTTTCCGCTGTTGTATATTGTGCTCTGATGTTGTCGGGCATTTGTTGTATAAAAATGTTATCAGATGTTGTATCCATGTTGTGTATCAATGAAATCATCGTTTTTGTTTCCGATGTGTTGTTTTCATCTAATGTGTTATAAGCTCCAGCGAATTGGATTCCAACGTTTGAATCTCTGGCATTCGAATACGGGTGATATATTGGATGCCGATTTTCGAGCACTAGATTCCAAGACGTCATAAATATGTTTAAGTATTTATTTAAAATTATATTTTTAAAATAGATTCTTATAATAGTTTTAATAAATTAAGGTTGGAAGGTAAAAATTTAAATTGATTTGAAATCGTATTCTTTTAAGAACTATATTTAAATAAAATCGATTTAAAACTTATTGAATATGAGATTTTAAAAATATGATTTTTATAACTTGACTTTGATTTAAGGTGACTAAATGAATATTTCAAGTTTTAAATAAATTGAAGGGAATATTTAGTTTATTTTAATTTTAATTTAAGGTCTTATTTAAACGATATTGTTTTGACTAAGTGAATATTTCAATATTAAATAATGGTAAAGTTGAATTTGAAATATAAATGAACTCATAATTTTATTGTAAATGTTTGAATATTTAAGCTTTGAAACCTATTGAAGTTGAAATGGCTTAAATTGTAGTTCAAATTTGTATTTGAAATCGACCTAAACTGAATAAGGTTATTGGAACTTGAATTGGAATGAAATTGATGAATTGAGAATGATTTAAATTGATTTTTTTTTGAATTCGAATTGATTTGTAAACTTTGAGGAAACCTATTATTGTAAAGCATTTTAATACGTATATAAATATTTTGTTATATAAATTATTTTAATATATATACTATTTTTAATATAAACTATTTTAATATAATAATTATTTTAATATAAATTGTTTTAACTTATAATTATTTTTAACATATAAAATATTTTATTATATAAACTAATTTATTACATATATACTATTATTAATATCTAAACTATTTAAGAGGAAAGTGTTATGATTTCCAAAGCATTATGTTTCCAAAATATTATGAATTTCAAAGTTATGTTTTCAAACTGTTATGATTTCCAATGTTTTATGGTTTCAAAGGTTTATAAATTAGAAAGAGTTATAATTTTGGAAAGTGCTATGATTTTGAAAATGGATATATTTTAAGTGAATAATGATCTCATATTGATATGGTTTTGAAATGGATATCATATTTTGGGTCTGGAAATGATATTTTGAAACGACCACTGTGTTATAATAACATTTGGATGTTAAGGAGACCGGGATTGGTTATTGTCATGCTCTCTGCCAATACCGAAAACCACTTTAACAAGTGTGTACATGGTGGAGATTCCAGAATGAAGTAGGATGGTTGGAGACTATTCTATATGGCTAGTTGTGCCATGTCACCTACCATATCGAGACCACTACGAGTTTGTTTTGTGTCGTACATATGGAGTGCACTTCAGTAGCCTCCAGTTTACGGAGGTATTACGATACTGTATAGACTACGGTATTATATAAAAATGTGTTAAGGGGTATATGGGTAACGCCTTAACACTATTTTAATAGTTTATCTTACTATAGACATATTATAATAGCGTATTATACTATATAGTAGATCGTTTCACAGATCCTTAGAGGATGGTTAACCCAAACATCCTTTGAGTTACTTGTATTTCAGTTGATATTCCACTTGATTGGATTTATTGATATAAGAATTTTAATCCTGACTCGAGTGTTTTGTGTTTTGCTTTATGCTTGGGTCAGACTGAGTGTCACAGCATTTGAGACTCACCTTTGGAGTTTGGAGCTTCGCTTGGAGATCCATCTATCTATCTAGCTTTCAGTTATTCAATTGACTTCAGTGATATTCAGATTTTGTTATTTGACTATGTATTGAGACTTCTATGTATCTTGATTTCCAATGTATTTTGTTTCATACTCTATTGTTTATATAGTAGCTTCATGAACTACTATTTATCTATTTCCGCTGCTTATTGTTATATTACTCCGTGTCTGTGATTCTGTGATTGATTTATTTACTGTATATGTTGAGTTTTGCCAAATATAAAATTAACAATTTGTTGTTTTGAGCAATTCAAATCTGGCATGTGTGGATGCGATTGGCACGAAATATCGGGATGTTACATGTGGTATCAGAGCTCTGGTTTTAGGCAAACTTAGCATATAGAGTAAATTTAATTATAGAATCACCTTCATTCGTGCTTGAATCTCTTCCTCTTTGACTCGATTTCCTTTGAATTTTGTAACTTTCTCCTTCGTTCTGAAATCCATTCTTATCTCTCCCTATTCATGTTTTCTTGAATCTGGAGCATCCCATAGCTCCACTGTATGATTTGTAAAGGGATGAAATTCCTTTATAACAAGCACTGATTCATCAAAGATTTATGTATCCTCGGTTTAAATGTTGCTATCTCTTGCTATGCCTGAACTCTATCTCTTGCTATGCCTGATGTTGATTTGCTTCAGAATTCTATATCGAGCTTATTCTTGGAATCTTGATTGACTCGGTTAAGGCCACCCACGATTTATATAAGTATATCCATCTTCCTATTTTGAAATTTAATTATTTTATCTTACTTTCAAGCTTATCGTCTTAATTAGAATTTTATGATTAGGGTCCCTTTTAATTTGAATCTTTATCCTTGTTTTTATCCATTATGGAATCCTCGAGTGAGGAAGTGTACTTGTAATTGATAATAAAATGTTTTATATTGTGTTGTTTGAGTTGTTAAGTTTGAATTTTGAGTTTCGATCGATTCGTCTGATCAACGCTATCGATAGAAATTGTAGAACACTTAAACAAAGAAAAATGACATGATATAAATAAATGAGATTATAAAACATGGTTTATAAATTGATATGGAATTTGAAATGAATTTAAATTAAGGATTTAAGAATTTAATTTTCGATGACTTTCAAAATTTGATTTCTCAATGTTTTGGAGTATTATTATTTAAAAGTATTTTCGAATATAAATCATTTCCAAAAAATTTTAAAAGTTAAAATTTAGTACTCTCCTCTTTTATCACTGGAAAATAATTTCGATGATGACTGCAGCTTCATCAACATTCATTTTCGAGTTTCAAAGTGGAGAGATCATTCAGTAGCTTTGTTAAAAATTTGTTTTGGAAAATGAATTTGATTTGAATTTTTTAAGTATGACTTGATTTATAATTTATATATGGGTATATGATTATAGATTTGATTTGATATATAGTGCGTGTGTGTGTGTGTGTGTGTATGTATACATTTATCTCAACGTTTGAAGTGAAACAGAAATTTACTCTTATTTTTTATAAGGGATGATTTTAACTATAAAATGAAGCCCAAATTCTTGAATAAATATTTAAAACTTGAAATAATTGAATTGTAAAATGTTACTTGCATAATACTCAATTGCATTCTAACATATATAACTTACCAAATTATTCAGAAGTTGACTATGTAATTGAATAATATACAATATAAATGATGTTAAAGGAATTTATAAATAAATTTGACTGATTGTAATATGTGTCAATATAGTTAACCCTTGTGATAAGATAGGTTAAGTGGAATAATATTAAATAATAATTTGAAAAAAAAAGAATTAATTTATTGAACAAAATATGATTATAATAAATGTTTATACACTTAATTTGCGATTATAGAAATGTTAATTGACATAAATTGAATATTAGATAATGAATAAATAAATATGAATTTAGGAATAGTTAAGATTTAATTATAAGTCAAATTAACCTAAGTAAAATAAATGAATTAAATAAATAAGATAAGTAAAATAAATTTTGTTTTGAAGAAATTTATAAACTGAAACAAATCAAACTGAATGAAATACCTTGAATTGAAATCAATTAGTTGAATATAAACCAATTTAAGAATAAATGAAATTTATATGGTTTTAAATCGATTGGTTTATTTTATATTTCAATCTATTTTTCTTTTGGGTTGTTTATATTCTCCTACCTCCTTTCTTTTCGAGACGAAAAGTTTTAAGTGGGGGAGAGTGTAACGACCCATAAATTTTAACAGTTTAATAATGTAATTAATTGAAATTTTGTGAAATTTTAAATAACTGAATTTAATAATAATTTTTTTTGATATTTGGAATACATGTACATAAACATAGCAAATGGTAAATTTTCATCAGATAATGTAGAAGTTTATTTTATTGTGTAATTTTATTTCAATTTAAATCAGTTAATACTAGATAATAATAAAATATTTCTCAAACCTGAATATTTTTATATAATAAATATGTAAATCATCTTCGGAGTGAGACGTCATATTTCATTATGTAAAATTTGGACTGCTATTGCCCCGTTAATCTTAATTATGGCGTTTTAGCAGCATTTTTGGTACCAGATATCGAATTTTGATAGGGTGGTCCTATCATTGATATCTATATATTGTTTTGATCATCTCGTCATGCTGATCTCCGTAGTATATTTATTTGTGCGTTTTGGAGTCCGAAAGACGGCGAAATCTACAGAACGATTTCTATATCGGTTCCGCAATTTGGGCTTTTGGTTTTTCTGTGACCATTCACTGTTCATCGGGAGAAACAGATATACAACCTTTTCTATTCCCAAAATTTATTATATAACTTTTGGTATCCCAACTGTTGAATATATTTGCTATTCCTTTTTGTTCGTTCTCTCTCTATTACCGTCTTCTTCATTCCGTTTCGTATATACTCCTTCATTCTGAAAATTTTATTTTTATAAAGTTATATAATAAAAATTCATCATCTTCCTACAGCAACCAAGTTTATATATGCTCTCTAATGTAATGACATGCAAATCCGTACCCCTTTGAGCCGACAATATTATCCAACAGTTCAACTCAAAGTGGACGGAAATACGAACCATTAGGGTTAAAGAAGAAAGAGGTAGAAGAAGAAGTAGAAGACAACATCAGAATCTCACAATCGCAGCGGAACAATATGTAATATATAACAACATGAATATGCAACTGAATAATGCATTGCATCATCAGAGTACTACACAAATCGACAACACAAATTCTATACAGTTACATTAACTTGTCCTCCCAAAGCTGAATATACAGCTTACTCTACACAGCGGAACATATATCAAGTACGTGCGATACGTCTCGCCATCCAGCTCGTCTCCCGAGCTTCATAGCAGTCCATCTAGAATCTGTACTCTATAACACTCGGTCAAACCCGAGCATTATAGCGAAAGAACGTCCAAGTCAGTCTGGAATACCAGCGTGAGAAAAAACATTCAATTGGATTATTAAAGTTTTCAAAATCCTTTGAAATCAGAGGTATCTCGTAAGACTCCGCCACTAATAAACATGCCCGATTTTTACCTTACGGTAACCAAAACAATTCCTTATCAAATCATCTAATACTATAATAGTGTCTAAATACAAATACTTATTCAAATAGCCGAAATTGTTACATTCATTAAATTCCAGCATAATAGGTATAGAAACAAGTCCGAAGGCACTTATTGGAGAATGAGTTTCCATCAACGGCAAGGCTACTGGGGTACCGCACGTTACAGTACCCGGTCTAGATCAGAGTACCGAGGATCCACCCTGATCCCCTGCAACACAAGACCGGAGCTACCCCTTACTGGATAGTCCGAATAAGATCACTCCGCGGTTGGGATCAGCAACCGCCCACACAGCCGAATAAAAGGGACATCTAGACAGGGATGACCTTACCCTAATTGGTTGCTAGCCGCATAGCTTTGTTGCACCTCCCCTGTTTTAGCTATTCTCGGTTGATGAGGCTCAAGGCTATGCGTTACCTTTTTAGCACACGTACAGATAGAATGCTCATCGTCGCCCTGATGATGTTCTAATAGCATTCGTCCATACAAGTCCGTTCCGGGTCCGAACGGAACCGAAAGCACTACTCCTACTACATCCATTTTAGAATCACCCTCAGGTTAAGCAGCGATTAGCCCTTGCGCTTCACTGCTCCATCTTCGACTCCAAGCTCTTGTCTTCCTCACGAAAACGTTCAAACCGGATCGAAGTGGTTTTCGGGAAATTAATCCCGATCTCGGTCTCTTCGAAACGATCAGTGCATTGTCTAATATTAATAGTCGGTTATTTAACTATCATATAACATCCACAAACAACCATCAGGCCTTTATAATTTCCCAAATTATTTATTTCAAAATATCTTCGCAAGATATTTTTCTATGCTTTAACCCTTTAAAAATTATTTCAAATCACTTTCCTCTCGTGGAATAAATTCCCACCCAATTGTTTTATTTCCACTGAAAACACCAAATCTTAGTATATTATATTTTTAAATAATTTAAATCATTTTATCCAAAAATATATACTTTAAAACACTTAAAATAAAAACTATTTAAAACACTTTATTTAAAATACTAGTTTTGAAATTTTGAAATAATTTCTCCTGTAAAACTTAAGCCAAAACTAAATTTAAAATAAAGGTTATTCCATAAGGTATTAATATTAAATAATTATCTTTTAAATTATAATATTAGTTAAACCTTTAAAATACTTTACTTATATAATTAACTTAATGAATATTTACTTTTAAAAAATTTAAAACGGCTAATTAATAATTTCTTTTTAAAACATTTTTAAACCAATTTAAAACCTCTAACTTATACTTGGAAATCTTTCTTTGAAAATATATTTTGCTTTTTAGGAAAATACATTTCCTTTCCACACCTTTAAAAATAAATCACTATTTATTTTTAAAACAAATAACCCATTTCTTTATAAATTCCCATCCTGAATTTATACTTCCAAATTATCCTCTGATAAATATTTCACTTTATTTATAAACCCTGTTTACAAATTTCATAATCTCATTCTCCCTTAATCACAGTTCAACACTTAGTCGGTTTTCAAATCGATTTCCAAAACCAATCTCCATTTTAAAATAAATTCCTTTACTTATACAAATTTATTTCAAGACCCATTAATTTCGGATTCATTATTTTATTACGATTTCAAATCTTATTTAAATTTGACATTATCAACTTCACACTTTATTTCAAAATTTCCCTTTTTTTAAATTTTCCCGAACCATTTTAAATCTTGAATTTAAAAATAAATCCTTTATTTATGTTAACAATATCACTTAAGTTTCAAAATTTATTTATTCCCATTTATTCAAATATATTTTTCCCATATTCAGAATTCATTCGATAGGATTTAAAATCAAACTTTTATCCTTTCCCAAATTCATTCTTTTTATTTATCAAAAATTATTTTACTTAAATTTCTTTCTTCATATCTCTTTAAAAGTCAAATCTTTATATTTTGATATCTTCAAATACCCAAAATATGTTCAGCAAAACCCATATCATTTATTACTTCCAATTTCCAATATAATCGCTCATTGATAATCAAACAATCATAACACAGATTGTGAAAACAAATTTCAATATTTGAGGAATCTAGCTGGATCACTCCAACCTGTTTCTATGCATCCACAAATATTAGCAAAATATAAAAATACCAGTCCCACTTCGAGGTGGAATATCGCGGTATAAAGGGGTCATCCGCTATTATGTGCGGTGCATAGGGCCTCATCCGCTATATATTGTGGAAAATCAATCACTCCAATATATATATACTACTATATATAATATCACATCAGTACTTTCAATCATTTAACCAATAATTTAAATTTAACTATTTAAATTTAAATGGTAATCCAAATGAGTGAGATTAACTCACCTTTGATTTTTGTTTGCAACCCACTTCTAATCCAGCTTGCTTCTTTTCAAATTCTTGACCTTATATAAACATTTATACGGCATATTAATATTTTAATAAATTGAACAATTAATTCTCATAGATTTAATTAACTAATCATTTAATATAAAACTAAATTCCTTTAATAAATTAATTAGTTAACAATTAAATTCTAACTAAATAGTTATCCATTTTTTAAAAATTCTTTTAGTAGTCAAAATAAATTAGCTAAGTTAATTGAATAGATTTATCACCAAATCCATTATTTAAAACAAACCTAGCAAATCAAAATGTGTATATTTATACTTCCAATAAATAACCAGAATAAATGTTTACTCTACTGTAATTATTATTATTATTATTATTATTATTAAATTAGCAGCTCAGATTCAAAAATTAAATTAATTAAAAAATAAAACCTTACTGTAAATTTAAATCTTATCTATATACACTTTTGCTTTATATATATAACTAAATGATTTTAAAACAAAACCGTGTTATATCTTACTGCTAATTTCTGATAAGTGATAAAAATCAATAATTTATTTACAAGCTTAAACTTGAGTAAACATTAAATTAATATGTTTAAAAATCTAAATCACCCGAAGACGAATAAGAAAACAAAGCGATGAGCTTCTGCTCGAAACCAAGCCTACCCCAAACCATTAGCCAAATCGCCGAGCTACCCGGTTTCGTCCTTCCGATTCAAAAAAAACTCGCCATCGCTTCACCAGCCTTCACCTGAATCGCCTATCAGGACTTCGCCGCCCCTATCATGGCCTCGCCCTCTAACCCCGATCGCCACTATCGCTCGTGCTCACGAGCGATCAATCCTTGCTCTAAATTACTTTATCAGAATACGACTTCGAATGTGCTATCGAGAAAGAAGGGATGGAAATAGCAGATTTGAATAGGGACCGAACAGATTGCTCGAAAATTTGATTTCATTTTGATTTTGAATTTTCTTCGTTCCGCCAATTTTTCTTTGATTTTACCTTCGACTTTTATTTCTTTTTTACTCGATTTTGAATGTGAACGAGAAATGAGAAGAAAGAAATATGGAGACGATCTCTTAAGTTCGGCCATTATTTTTTTTCTTATAATGAAGACGCGTGTTATCTAGGTGAACACGTGTTTCAAAATTTTCTTTACGTGTCTGCGCTTGCAACAGTGTTGCAATGCAATTATATTATTTATGTTTTTAGTTTAAATTCAAATTTAATTCGTCTTGAATTCAAAGCTTAAAATTTTGACATCCTATCGAGGCATGCCGTTAGGCATTTATAATGTTATACCCCTATTCCGAACGCAATGGAAAAGGTTCGAGGCCTAATTCGATCGTATGGTGAAGATATCTTTTTGAACCTAGTTATTATATTAAATTTTTGATATAGATTTCAGCGCGTTTATATATCGTACGGTCACACGACGACCCCAAACACCACGAAAATTGAAATTCCATACTAATACAATATTACCGATCAATTGGAACTGGTTTCGTCAAATTCTGAGACTGTGTCTCGGAAGGCTATTTTCAAATATCAATTTAAATAATATATTTTTAAAACTTAACAGACCACCTTTAGATTCAGTTTTAACACTTTGTTGTCTTCAGTATCATCATTATAGAATTTATAAGCCTTTAAAATATTTTTAACAAGCTTGAATCTCCAGATTTTATATTTTACCCAATTTCCAATTGTTTTATTCAATAGTTTATTTGTCAAACAAATAGTGATATTTGAAATTCAAGTTGACAATTAACTTTTAAACATTTTAAATCAATTAAATATTTCGATTTCAAATATCCAAAAATTTCGGATCGTCACATTCCTAACCCTTAAAAGAATTTCGCCCTCGAAATTACTAGTTAAGAAGAATGATCCAGAACCCGCTAACTATTTGGCAATTAAGTTATTGAATTTAATTTAGGAAGGAGGGAGGCCATTTACTTCATTTGATTTTTCTTTTTTTATTATGAACTGGAACGAGATTTGATTTCTAAAAGAGGAGGGTTTGGCTTCTTTTTCTTTTATTTAATTTTTTTTTTAAAACGCGTGTTATACAATTGAACACGTATTTTAAAATTCTTGTATGTGTCCGCACTTGCACGATGTTTAAAAGAAAATTTTATTATTTATGTTTCAAATTTAAATTCAAATCGTCTCGGTTACCGTAACTCACGATCTAAACTTCCAATCAAGGCATCACCAGGCATTTATAATGTTAAACCCCATTCCGAACGCAATGGAAAAGGTTCCGAGTCCTAATTCGATCGTATGGAGAAGATAGCTTTTGGACCCAGTTATAATATTAAATTTTCGACATATATTTCAGCGCGTTTATCTACCGTACAGCCAAACGATAACTCCAAACACTACGAATATTGAAATCCATTATAATACAATATTACGGATCTAATGGAACTGGTTTTATTGAATTCCGAGACTGTGCCTCGGAATTCTATTTTTAAATATCGATTTAAGCGATAAAAATTCAAAACTGAATAAAACACTTCCAAATTTAATTTTAACACTTCTCCTATCTTCAGTATTACCAATATAAATTTTACCGGTGTTCAAATTATTTTTAACATACTTAAAACTGAAGATTCAACATTTTACCCAATTTCTATTTATTAAATTCAATAACTTAATTGCCAAATAATAATAACTGAATTTCAAGTTAAACTATCTTTCAAATATTTAAAATCAATTAAATATTTCAATTTCAAATATTCAGAAATTCCGGGTCGTCGCATTTCTCCACCCTTAAAATAATTTCGTCCCCGAAATTAGTAGTTAAGAGGAATGATCCTTAACCCATTAACTAATTTCCCAATCTTAATAGTTTTAAAACCTTCTCAAAAACCAAACAATTCAACAACTTCTCCAAACAATCTTTTTAATAACAATACTATTAACCTAACCAACCTTTCGAACCTATCCAAAATTTCCAAACAACATTGCTAACTCAACCATTCAAATTTAAATTTAAAATCAAATTTAAATTATCAAAAAAAATTCTAACTCCCTAAATTTTCGAAAATTTTTGCCAGCGTCTCCTTTGCGTGGCTAGCTCGGTACAATTGCAAAATGCCTCTACGGTCCCCAAATTTTGAAAGAAAACAAAAAGGCCAAGTGGCTAGACAAGAGAATCGTCAAATTTCGTATAGAAATTTAAATACATACCTTCTGTTGCAATTCCATTTATCTTCTGAAATCAAAAATTCCAATTTTCTTTTTGCTTTTTAAATACCAGAACATCCTACCAGGCCATAATATTCAATTACAACATTCAAAATTGCTTTACACATTTCTTTACAAAAGTTTTCATATCCTTTTCATTTACATCCGTACGATGCACATATATCATCTGTACGTAACACTCAATTCAATCACTCACTCGATCACAAAATTTTCACTTCCGAACTAGTATCATCCACTCGACTTCCTAGTGCGGATTCAGATCTGGTTTCTCGACGTCATTCTCCTTGCATAGTCACAAACTATGATAGAGAATTTCTAAAATCAATCAAAAATCCGTATCCAGAGTTCGCCGTCGAAAATCGAGTGAAAAATCCCAACTCGGATCGGTATAACTACCTCGAAATTTTATACTCGAATCTGGATCAAATCACTATGCGAATAAAATAATATACGTACATCCTATGTACTTATATCCATTTATTATTAACTATATCAATTCTCTTTTATTCATATTATTTTGATTTCTATTCACTTATTTACAACCATCCCATTTCCCAACTTCCAGCTTAAATTTCGTCCAATTATTAACTTAGTATATTTCCAATACCAAATTTACTTAAGAATTTCATCATCCATTTCTTAAGTCCAATATAAATATCTTACACACTTTAAATATTTATTTTTATCTCACCATTTTAGTTTATATCTACTTCTATTCAAATTGAATCTCTAATTTCCATATGAATTCAATTAGTTTACTTACTAATTTATTCCCGTTCTTTATTTTAATTAGTCAAAACTTGACTAACTTCCATCACACACAGTTTAAATTAATTAATGATATTCAGTTTCAATTCTGTTTTATTGCAAATGCAAATTCATTTGTCTATCCACGGTTTTATTTCCATTCCATTCACAAGATTAATTAATTGTTTACTTTACAATTTTATTCCAATGCTTTGCTTTATTTAGTCCAACTTGACAAATTTTCCATTTCCTTGATTTGGCACAATTTAAATGTTATTCAAATATTAAATTTCACTTCCATTTAGTTACAAATTAAATTAATTTGTTCATTCACAAATTTATTTCCATCATAATAAATTTTATTTTCAATCCTTTATTTTATTTAGTCCAACTTGACTAATTTTCCATTTACTTACAAATTCAAAATGAAATTCAACATCCAATTTTTCTGAATTAATTTTTTTTATCTTCCATTCTTAATAATTGAATTCTATTTATCTCATCTCACCCATATTTAATTACTATTTCCAGCTGCCTACTTAGGATTAATTTCTTAAGTTTACTTTTCTTACTTAGTTCAAGTTGATTTTTACTTTAATTCCAATCTTATAAGTCTTCCCACTTATTGATATTCTATAAACATTTTTAAACCAACTTGTTTACACTCCATTCACAAAGTTCATTAATCTACTTCATTTAATGGGTTTTGCTTGCCATTTTATTTTATTGTCACACTTACCTTTTTTTAACTCTTCTTAAGTTAAATTTTTCTATCCTAACAAATTTTATTAGTTGTCAAACCCATTTGAATTTCCATAAACATTTTAATAAGATTCCAGAGCCTTTAAACAATTACTCAGCATTTCAAAATCAAACCCAGTTTTGCAGACAACTCCAATTCAAAATCTCCAGGTGGCGATTCCTTCTTTGGAAACTCGAAAATGGACATCAATGATGCTGCATTCATCACCGAAGTTATTTTCCAGTGACCGAAGTGAGTTCAATGCTTTTATCTTTTCAAAAAAAATTCCAAATATTTTTGATTCCAAATGCTACCTAATTTCATATCCAATTCAAAAATATTTCCGAAAAAATATCACTATTATTTCTCCAAAACCTTTGAAAACCATTTTCAAACCCAAAGGAATTTAAATTTTCCAAATTTCATATCCTTTCAATCCAAATTCAAAATTTACTCTAGAATTTTATATTATTCTAATTATAAATCACCTTCATAATTCATATTTATAAATTCCATATGGATATGAATTAATTTCTTAACTTTTAGTTATGATTTCATTTTCTATATCGAACTTCCACTTAACAATGTTAATGATTTAATATTATCATCCTCTAACAACCAAGCAACCATATATATTTATAATAATTTACGAAAAATTATTTCTTTTGTATACAAAAATAATTTAGGTAAAATTATTTCATTTACCCTATTTAAAACAATACTGTGTCAGTTTATCTTGTTTAAGAGTTTAGAAATCCCTATCGATGACATGGCGTCCCACGTATCGACCAGAATCCATAAACATCCAACCGATAAATCAACACAATATAAAAACAATTTTATATTCACTAACAAATAGGTGCTCATATCTATTAATACTCTTAAACTCATTCTAGAGTACTACGGACTCTATTCTATAAGCAATCCCCACCAGAGCCAAGGTTCTCGCTTAACCTTCGGCTCTTGCGATTCGTTCGAATCGAAATAACGAGAGGAATCGTGCAGTTTTGGTCGAACGTGGGAAATGAAATCGATTCTGATTTCGATGTCGTTTGAAATTCTAGAGAGGAGAACACGCGTGTGTTCAAAGCTAAGGGAGGATCGTTGTGTCGTCTTCGACGATTTGGGCGAGATTTCGAGTGTGCAGAGGGGGTTTCGTAGCGTTTGCTATATGGTCGAGAGTAGTGATCGACGACAAGGTAGTGGTGGGCTTCGCGAGGTACTGGGTTCGAAGGGGGACGTGAGCGTGAGAGTGCGGGTTGGTCACGTTGACGATGGCTTGAGTCATGAAGCGGTGAGGTATCGTTTTTTTTCATTTATTTATCTATTATTTCAATTATATAAATATATGTTATATGCTAAAAATAATAAAGAGAGTGCAAAAAAGTATAAATCCGTTTCAATTTAATTCCGTATATATATATATTAGGAAAGGATATTTTTATAGTCAATTTAAATTTGTTAATTTTGCGGCAGTGTTGTCTTTATAATATATATATATATATATATATATATATATATATATATATATATATATTAGAAGAATTTTTATTTCAGTAAGTATAAATAATTTTTGTTTTAATTTGATAAATATGTATAACCACATGCATGTTCTAATTTAAAATAGAAAATAATAAAATGTGTGTGTGTGTGTGTATATATATATATATATTCTTGCACGTACCTAATTTTAGTATTTATATAAGGAAGAATTTATAAAAGTTAAATTTTTGGAATCTATAAATTATTTTATAAGGGCATATGTAGTTTCAAAAAGGGATTAAATATACATACATTTTCACAAACTAGGTTATTCTATATTAATGAATTTTGGCGATTAACTCATTTAATAAACTTATTTAATTACTTTTTTCACTAAAAATATTTTATTGAAAGGAAATTTGTTGAAATTAAATTATTAGTCTAAACCTAAATTTATTAGTTAAATTAAGTAATAAATGGTGATAAAATGTTTTGATTTATTCAAACGTTAATAAATCGTAAATTGGTCTGTACGAGGTTAAAAATCGTGAAACAAGTCAAATCAGGATTGGATTGGATTGCAAACAAAATCAAAGGTGAGTTAATCTCACTCATTTAGGTTTTATTTAAATTTAAATAGTTAAATTTAAATTTTGATTGAATGATTGAATTGATTTGTGACGACCGCCCAAGACTCCTGCACTTAAACAAGGAATAATGCGCTGAAAAGTGTGTCAGGCTGCCATAGACGATCATCAAGGTAGGGTAATAGTCTATCGTATTACTCATAGTGCAGGGATAAAATATAATAGAAAAGTATACATAGTGAAGCTCATTGAACAGAATCTTATCATATAAACTCATAGTAGTTTATTACAAACATCTGAATAGTCAATACATCAAGCCTCACTACATAACACTCAAAGTATCAAACAAACAGCGGAACATCCAGTACATATAGTAAGAAAACAATATGCAAAAGCCTCCAGCTCGTCTTCGTCACCAACAGCGTTGATTACTAAAAACAGCACCTGTCACCTGCTACCTAGTCTGCTCATCCCAACATGGATGAACAGCCCAAGGTAATAAGAGTTAAACATAAAACCTTGAGTCAGACAAAAGTCTTA
Organism: Allium cepa; assembly: GCA_030765085.1. Taxonomy (NCBI): domain Eukaryota; kingdom Viridiplantae; phylum Streptophyta; class Magnoliopsida; order Asparagales; family Amaryllidaceae; genus Allium; species Allium cepa. The sequence goes on along the minus strand of CM060938.1, from coordinate 392,491,624 downwards.
GTGAGCAGTAAATCAACTATCAAACATACCAAAAGAGCATAAAGGGTAAAAGGAATAGGAACCCAACCATCCCACTCCACCTCTTTCTACAGCGATAGCCCCCAGACACACTAAGCAGAAGCAAACATAGCAATTCAGACATTCAAAGCAAAGCAATTATCACTCGAGTCAAGGTCAATGTTTTCCAAACACAAACCCCCAAGGCCTAAACCAAGATCAGATAAGCACTCTGAAAACATCGCTCTTGATCCAAGCGACGATACAGCCAAACATCCAAACATCCATGACTCTGGCTATCACTGTTATCATTGCCTTGATTTCATCGTTAATTGAATGACCATCACATTATCTCATCCATCCGCCAAGGGCTAATGGTAACCCCGGTTCTAGACATAACTCCGCACGTCGTCGCAGCCCGTGCCTAGGACTATCGAATCTGCCCAGAGTACTAGCACGTCGTCGCAGCCCGTGCCTGGGCCGTCGTCGCAGCCCGTCCCAACGTACTCTTGCTTTGAGCATGCTAGAACCTTCAATAACAATGAGATCTCAGCCTTCTAGTCATCCTCCTTGACGACTATTTTCATACTAGCTCAAGCGCCTCTCAAGCCAACCATTATCCACAAACTCGAACCACATCATCGAGTGTCATCATGCTTGGGATGATCCCGTCTGGATTAAACCAAGGCTTTCTCACATCTTACTTTTCTTCTTCGCATCATAGAAAAGTTCCATCTCAACATCATGGTTTGCCTCATCGCATCATGGCAAAGTCTCATCTCAACATCATCATCAAGTCTATCCATATGAGCTTCAACATCCGCTTCATATGCCACAAGCAGCTTTCCTTATCCAAGAGCCTTTCCACTTAGCTTTTGAATCATCTTCGACCAACTTGACCAAACCAAGTTATCAATCAACTAATCATTCAAATCAAACATTAATCCAAGTAATCAATCAAACAAGATCTAAATAAACAATTACAGCAATAATGGCAATTTCGTAAATAAAGAGTCCAAATCTAATAAGTATGAAATCTAAGCAACATTCCTACAGCTTAATGAATGAACTTGCATAGGTGAACATATAGTAAAATAGACGTTGAATCATCATCATAAACCATAGATCTACATGCAGACTTAAGGAAAATGCATGAAATCGCTATCTTTAACACACAAGCAAGCCACCGATCCAATATACCCCTTTGGGTCCATGTGAGAGATAATCACCACTCACCAAATCACCTAAACACCACAAAAGATAACAACTTCAGATCTGGATAGCGAAGAACTAAGCTTGATCCGACAAGATTCCACTTCAAATGATGAAATCTCTCTTTGTTGGATGAAGATCTTCAACTTTGGCTCTTGAATCTTTGATCTTGATCTTCGATCTTGGATGGGTGTTAGAACTAGATTAGAGTGGAGAAAAGAAGTGAAGAAATGTTGTAGTCGAGCTCTCAAAATGGCAGCACTTCGTCGCTTCAAAATCCGGTGCCAAAATAGTGAGATAGGCGCCTCTATTTATAGGTTGGAAACCCCATGAGTCGTCCGCCCCTATGAGTCGTCCACGACTCACGACTCAAGACTCAAGCCACTAAACGACCCACAACTCAACGCATGGCCTACCACTTAACGGCATACGACTCAGCAATGATACCGACCTAACTCCTATGCAACCTAACAAACACGGCCGACCTAGCGACTCAACACACCCTGCCGACCTAGCCACTTAACCTGATGCCGACCCAACGACTTATCCCAGGCGCGACTTAACAGACCTGCGACTTACGACTTATCGAATGCCGCGACCTATCCAAACCCAGGCCACACGACTTAACTATGTGACGACCTAAAAACACACACGACTCTGGCCTTAGGTCGTTCACGACCTAACTACAACACATGGTCACACGACCTAACAACACACGAACATACGTGACTTAAAACACAGGCCAACCTAAAAACCTCACGACCTACGACTCAACAGGTCCTACGACCTACGACCTGACTCCAACACAGGCTAACCACTAGGTCGCTATCCCGTTAAGTCATTCCAAACGACTCACAACCTAAACCCTTAAACCTCTAACTATCTTAGGTCGTCTAACCCCCTAAGTCGCTCAAATCTATATGTCGGTAAATCCTTAATCCGTCCACGACCTAAATCAACACACGACCTAAGCCATCACACGGCTTAACTTCTATAGGTCGAAACTTCTATAACTCGAAACCCCTTAAGTCGTCTACGACTTAAGAAATACCCGACCTAAGCTATCTACGACTTAAGCACCACACGAGTTAACTTCCATACGACTTAAGCTATGGTCGACTCAAACTTTAAACGACTTAACAACAATACTAACGACTCGATGGCATCTATTTTACGATTTATCGACACGTAAAATACAGGTCGTTACATTCTCTCCCCCTTAGGAATTTCGCCCCCGAAATTCCAAATAAACAAGAGCAACCAAAGTTATTCCGCATGCCTACCATCCATAGCAATCAACAAACCATGCATCCAATTACTAGCCTAGCATGCAGAATTCTAAGACTAGAACAAGTTACAAATTCGTGAGATGTCACGACACCTTAGGGCCATACCTCGAAGAGTTCAGGATGAGCTGCCTTCATCCTCTCTTCCTCCTCCCACGTACAGTCGTTAACATCATCACTCCATTGTACCTTGAGCAACTTAACCGTCTTCCTCCTAAGCTGTTTCGTGTCGGTTTCCACAACACGAAGCGGTTTACGAGGTCTCGTAACAACTGGATCAACCTCTAAATCTTCACAGCTTTCAGCAGAAACCACCGTATTCGAGTCGTGCACATACTTCCGTAGATAAGATACATGAAAAACATTGTGCACACCCGCCATCTTTTCTGGTAACTCCAATCTATAGGCGAGCTTTCCAATTCGCTCGATGATCGGAAATGGTCCAACAAATCTCGGAGTCAATTTTCCTTTCTTCCTGAATCGAATAACATTCCTCAGTGGAGAAATCTTCACAAAAACCATATCACCTACGTCGAATTCCAAATTCTTACGACGATTATCGGCATAACTTTTCTGACGATCTTGGGCTGCCTTCATTCGTTGCCGAATGATCTCTATATGATCCGAAGTCTGTTGAATCATTTCTGGCCCAAATATCAACTTTTCTCCTGTTTCTAACCAACATGTCGGAGAGTTACACGGTCTTCCATACAACGCTTCATATGGTGCCATACCAATACTTGACTGGTAACTGTTATTATATGCAAATTCCACCAAATGAAGATGATCTTCCCATGATCCTCCGAAATCCAAAACACACGCTCTGAGGAGATCTTCCAAAACTCTGTTGACTCTCTCAGTCTGACCATCTGTTTGGGGATGATAAGCTGTACTCAAACACAACTCGGTTCCCAAAACTTCCTGGAAGCTCTTCCAAAATCCACTAGTGAACAAAGGGTCTCGATCGCTCACTATACTCTTCGGAATACCATGGAATCGAACTATCCACTTAACATACAACTCAGCCAATTTCGATGCAGTCCTAGTTGATCGAACAGGAATGAATCTTGCACTCTTAGTCAAACGATCTACAATGACCCAAATCCCTTCATTTCCCGCTCCGGTTCTAGGTAGACCATCGATAAAATCCATCGATATTTGCTCCCACTTCCACGTAGGAATTTCTAATGGCTGAAGCAATCCGCTTGGCTTCTTCTGTTCGGCTTTTACCAACTGGCAATTCATGCACTTGGAAATAAAATTTCCAACATCCTTCTTCATACCTTCCCAGTAATAGGTTCTCTTCATATCTCGATACATCTTATTTCCACCTGGATGAATTGTCAACTTCGAGTGATGACTTTCCATAAGAACTTCATCTCTCAACCCATCTATATCGGGAACAACTAATCGTCCTTACTTCCGAAGCCAACCCTCTCGATCGACTTCAAATCCTTTATCCTTTTCTGGGTCTACTCCAGATTCCACATCACGGATAATCTTGACAATCTTATCATCTCGCTTTTGGCTCTCGCCAACTCTTTCCACCAGAGTAGGTCTTATCGATAAGTTTGCCAACATCTCAGGTTCCAATTCACATCTAGGCCTGAAGTCAAATCCAGCTAAATACACGAGACTCTTCCATTCTGAAAACATGGCTCCCAATCCTGCATGTCTTCGACTTAACGCATCAGCCACTGCGTTACCTTTTCTCGGAGTATAGGCTATATCAAAATCATATGATGCCAAAAACTCTAGCCATCGTTGCTGCCGAAGATTCAAATCCTTTTGGGAGAAAAGATACTTCAACGATTTATGATCCGTAAACAACTCGAATCGAACTCCCAACAGGTAATGTCTCCACATCTGTAACGACCCCGGATTTTATAAATATTTAAATTGATAATTAATTGAATTTTTGAATTTAAAATTGTTAAGTAATTTCATTTTGAATAAAATTTGTGAAATTAATTGATTAAGTGATGCGAGTTTCCCCGGATCCAAGTATATTCTGTATAAATCATTTACATTTAAAATACTGTATATATATGAGTATATATTGAATGTATATATATTTGGGTATATATGAGCAAATTTTATATAATATATATATGTATATATTGAACTTGAGTTAAAATCTCAAGTAAATGGTTTAAAAATAATCATAAAATACAGATATTTGACATGAGTATAAAATAAATAAATAAGTAATAATAAATATTTGAATTGATGGTTAATAATGATTTGAGTTTATAAAAATAACATAAGATAATGAATTTGAAGTAAAATAATAATAATTATTATTTATTCTAGAAATAGAAATATATGTGAGATAAACTATAAACTATAAAGTCAAAGTAATCAAATCAACAAAATGAAATAAATAAAATAAAGTACATAATATAATACATTTCAGCATAGAAAGATACAAAACAATTTGTATGTAAGATAAAATAAATACTCAAGATAAAAATAGAAATGTGTAGGCTTGCAAAAGAAAAAAAAAACAATATGCATTCAAATGTGATTTGAAATGTATTCATATGACAAGTGATAAAACAAAAGAAGAAATACACATAAGAAAAGGTATGTAAACAAACTCAGCTCAATATAAAACTGCAAACAAATAAAGTATAACAAAATAAAACAAATATAAATAAAGCAAGTAAGATGATATACTCTAACCTGGAAAACAATGCAGCAACATGTACTAAAGAAGAAAATATAATATAGTCAAAAATAATAAGACAATATAATATGAAAAACATAAAGTACTCAAGCAAATAAGAAGTACTTAATAATATATGCTAGTATCTCTAGCATACAAGGGAAAGTATCAGTAATTAATACAAAGCATGGGCTGTAAATAAAAGAAAAAGGGAGGTAAGCATGGTAATTAATGCAACAAGCCTTTAGCATTGAATGCAAGCATACTTCAGCCATGACTTGTTGTACAAAATGAAAACATCCTGCATACTTCTCTTTATATACATCAATCCTCATTTTAGTTCGAGCATCATCACTGAGGAAAATCAAAAATGAACATCAGTTCAACCTTAAAAACAATAATACAAAATCCAGACAAGCAAAGGAAGATTCAGCTTCCAGTTCAACCCTGAAGAATGCTCTGTTCATTCTCTAAGCACTGTGAGTAACCTTCACCCTTTAAAAAAATTTAGTATCTGAGTTAGTTGCATGGGTTGATTTGGAAGTTATGTTGTCAAAAAAATCTTGTGCATATATGTTAATGTGAAAAGGCATGTGTACTTTCTATGCCTGTCATTTTGGGTTGCCTCTGTTCTTACTTTACAGGGTTTAAAACCTGTTTATAAAACTTACATCCTCTCATGCAATGAAGTTTAGGGTATAATCCATAAAAGTGAATTAACTACAACAATGTAATACAAAATTTAAAAATGATTTCAGGTTTCTTTTATTAGATCTTTTTTTCAAACTAAGGATATACAATGAGAATTTCCAGATTTATCAAAAATTCGATTTACACGAAATCCAGATTTGATTATGTAATCTGAAAGCCCTTCAAAAATGATGATTTTCAAAGCAAGAACTAGAATTTATAGTGGCTTGTTGAGGTGGTAATTGGGGGATCAACTGAAAATGAAATTTGGCCAATATCTGGTGATCGGCCGTGAACTGGAAGGTGTGGTTCATGCTGAAGATAGGTTGTGGTATCGTGATCACCTGAAAAATGGTTGAGAAATTTATAAACCACCGAGGTGATGTCGCGGCAGTGGTTTAGGGTTTCAAACCTAATTTTGGTAAAGGATAAAAACTTGATCGTGGTGTTGTCTATGGAGCGTCGGGATTGATCGGATGTGGGGGGATGTTAGCGTGGGTCTTCGGCGGAGCTGATGGTCAAGGGCATGTGATTTCTAGTGGTCAGGACAGTGGGGACGAGGAGGATTTTGGTCGAAGATGTTTTGCTCCAGTTCGACCAAACGTCTCGTTTTTGATTTCGAGGTCATCTCGATGATTTGGGTGATTGTACCGATTGAGGGGGACGTTGTCGATGAACTGATGATCAGAGAGGTGATCGGAGAAGCCCAGATTTGTGTGCACGATGCACATGGTTACGCTGGTGTCAGTGATAAAAGATAAGAGGAAGAAAGAAAGGGGGAAGAAAGTTCAAGGAAAAAGGAAGGAGAAGTCGGTCTCGAGTAATTTAGTATTCGTGCTCGAAGTCTTTGACGCGTTAGACTCGAAGGAAACATAGTAGCGGCTCGCGTAGATGGTTTCCAGGTTAAAAAAAAAAAAAAAACAGAAACCTGTCTGCAAATTGAAATTTTAAAGAAATTCAAATGAACTTGAACCCGGAAACAAGATTTCAACGGTGGTTCAAAATTTTAAAGTTAAGTTCAGTTTTCAAATAAACTCTTAAATCTTTAAGTTTTAAAATAAAGTTGGATTTTAAATAAAGAATTTAAAATCAAGAAGTTAAAACAAGTTTAAATCAAAGTTAAATTAGTGGATTCAAATTCATTTTGAATCCTGGGAATTTAAATCAGTTTTTAAGTCTAAATGTGTTTTAAACAAATTTAAAATCAAACAGTTTTTTTTTAAAAAAAAAAAAAAGTAGATTTGTTTTCAAACAATTATTTAAACTTGATTTTTGATAAACTTCCTTTATAAAAGGTTTTTAAATGGAAGTTAAATAATTTGTTTTAACTTAAATTTGTAAGTAAAAATGTAATGAAAATTAAATTCAAAAGTGGAATGTTTTACACTTTAATATTATTGAAGTCATTAACAAAGAAATGAATTACCTTAGAAGCAATAGATAATTAAGTAATTTAACTAATATTATAAATATGGATAATTTATTAAATTTGTAAATTAATGATTTAGATCTATTTATAATTAGAGATTAATTAAAAGAAATTAAGAAATGTTATTAGTTAATGAAGATAATTAACTAAGGATTATTAAAGTATTAATTAAGGTGATTAATTTTAATAATTAATTGGATTAATTTATTTAGATAATCAATTATAAATTGTTTAAATGTAATCACTTAATGAAAGTAATTAAGGATTTTGATTTATTAAAGTAATTAAATTAGTTTAGGAAAATTATTAGATTAAATTGGAAATTAATGATTTATGGTTATGAGATAATTACTTTATGATAAGTAATTAAAAGTTTAAATTCTTAAAATAATCAATTAAGGGGTTAATTTATTATGTAATTGGTTCAGAGGTTAATCTAGTTAATATGATTAATTATGAATAAGTTAATTAACTAAAGTATTTGATAAATAAATTAATATCAAATGATTTGTAATTAATTAATTAATCAAGATTTGATAATTAACTCACAAGTAATTGATTAAATTGGAAATAAATTGAATTTATTAGGATTAAACAATTAATTAATCCTGCTTATAAATGATCATTAAATGCTTGAACTTACTTATGGATGTTCCTATTGTATGAAATGCCTTGAATTGATTGTCCTAACTGATTGTGATATTTTGTACTGTGGATTGAGCTGTGTATGATTTATTCATTTATTTACATTGTATATTATCTGTGAATCTGTGAATGAGTGATAAGCGTATAGTTTATATCGTTTATCAACTATATTCTGTGTTTTGATCTATGATGATTGAATGATGTCGCACTATTGTGTTGAACCCCTGGACCACACCATACACACACAAATATGGATTTCACGAGGAAATCGATTAAGTCGCAGATTTTTGAAACAGTTAAATTTGAATTTTAAAATTCAAATGTTTTAGAAATGGAATCGGAATAAATGTGAAAAGCCTTTGGAATGGAGTTCAAAATAAAATTTATTATTTTTAAATTACTTGATTAAGTTTGGAATTTAAATAAATTGATTTAAATTTAAATTCAATACTTGAAATTGAATTCTATGATTTGAAATTAGGATTAAAGATATTGTATTGGTTATATAGGGATTAAAACACTTTTAGATAAGAACTGAGATTCCAGTTAATTAGGGGGATTTCAAGATTGAATAAGGAAATGATTTTCCTAAGTTATGAATAAATTCTTTTTGAAAGCTATGAATTAAATCTGTTTATTTTTAACAGATTTAAATTGATGATTTGTTTAAATCAAATTGAAATGAGATTGTTTTGAAAGCTATAAGTTAAATCTTTGATTTGAAGATTTAACGAGTTAAATTGAAATGGAAATTGATTTGGAAAATCTGTGAAGGAATCTTTTGTTTAAAAGATTAAAATGTGAAAATTGTTTAAACCGTTAAAGGTTGTGAAAATAAATCTTTTTGTTTAAAGATTGAAATGATAATTGGATTAAACCATTTGAAATAAAGTTTTGAATTATTAAGTTGTGACTTAATTGAAATCCCATTATCCATATGTTTTTGAAATACTGCGCTCACTGTTCGGTTTAGCCGGGAGAGGACCATGGGGTCGTATAACCCACTCCGAATATGTGATACGTCGTTGTGAATCGCATTTGAAGATCGGTGTTGAAGACCGGGTATTTGCGAGAACGATAGGATAACCTATCGATTGTCTCTGCACTGAGTTGCTCCGGTATAGAGATTTCCTAAGTGATGGGAAGTCCGATCGGGATTGTGAATACCCGGATTGTAAGGACTTCTTTGGAAGTGCCTTCGGTTCTGTTCGAACCCAGAACAGACTTGTATGGATTGTTGTGTCTGACATTACAATTTGAGATATAAAGCAGATTTCTTTCAAATATATTTCTGTTGGTGGCGGAGAATTTATTCTTTTAGCTTAACACCCTTCTTTGAGACGTACGAGCTCAAAGGTTATATAGTTGAAGTTATCAGCGATATATTCCCAATTTGGTAATGTGACATGCTGAGTGTTGCTGAAATGATCATTGTGTTTATTATTTGTGATAGGATCATTTATTTGATCGTCTATCTTAGTGATCATTGTGTTGATCATTTGTTGACCCAAAGCATGGCTTTTGTATAAAGTATGTTTTTGTGGACGTGAATTCGTCGAGCCTCACATCCCGTGAATGGTCAAAACAGGAAAGATGCGGCAAGGTTATGAGGGGTAGCACCCTTTAGGGTATGTCCATTTCCTTCTGGAAAAGGGTGGTATCATGGTATGGAGCCCAGATACTTACTCATGTTGAAACACTTTGTTTTTATGATTGTGTGAATTGATTAGAGAGCTCTCGGATAAAGGTCCCAAAGGACCGGGGGATGGCATATTCGGTCAGTTGTTACTCAGTTAGGAGTAACCCGGCCTTGTGTTGGTAGAGATCCGGTTTGGTTCTCGGGGATGTCCATCCAGAGGCATTCTCATGTGGCAATGGGAAGTTCCTTGGCCTGATCATTCGTTGGAAATCCAAAGAAACAATACGAGACTTGTACGGTTTTAGTTGTAGAACCTGCTATGGAATGTGGCGGTAACCTGCTATTGAACATAGTTAGCTATAGTAGGCATACGATAATGGTCGTATGTTGGCTAAGATTTATATTCTACTTTCGAAATGAATTTTTTCTACACTATGCACTAGTAATAATATCAAATGTTATTTTAAATGCGTATCAAGCATCTTTGGCTATCATAAGGAGAAATCTCCTCCGATTCTGCGTTTGCATGTGTGTGTGTGCGGGAGGCCTTATGGTAGTCTCATTTTTAAAAAGCATTGCGAATTGACTTTGAAAATCTTCTATTGAATGTTTTAAAAGATAAACTGTTTTTGTTGCTCACACCAGTCCCACGACTGATCCGGAGTTTATTGTTTTCTTTCCTAAACTCTGGGTGCTCATTATTTTCTACACGAGCAGTCTAGAGTTGGGTTTTTCAGATAGTTGGATATAGTGGATTATCTGGAGTTAGTTCAGTCTTTGGATCGCACCAGTCTTGGTTATCTTGGTGCATCGCTATTGGGAGTTCGAGCTATTGTTAGAGTGATTCTTGGAAATGGAGTTACAGTTATTTTTGGAGTTCCTCTTTGAAGATTATCTTAGAGTTATTAGTTCCGCTGCTAGATGTTATCTATTTTTCTTTTCCGCTGCTATTTTATTGTATCATCTCTGATGTATATTGATATCTACTGGATCATCTGTTGTATCAGATATTGTATCAAAGCTGTATATCAATGTATTATTCTTTTATTCCGCTGTGTTATTTACTTAATGATTGTTATAAGCTCCGGCGAATCGGATTTGAACAATCGAATCTATGGCATTCGAGTACGATTTGAAGTATGGATGTCGATTTTCGAGCGGGCAAAATCCGAATCGTTACATTTGGTATCAGAGCTAAGGTGAAACTTTAGCTCAGGAGTGTGACACATTAAGTAACTCATTATAGATAGGGTGAAGTAAATCCTAGAATGAGTAAGCCTTAAGATATCCGTTTGAATGCCTCAGTAAATTCTCTTACTATCTGCTGATAGTGAGTATGAGTGCAAGAAGAAAACGAGATAGGGGACGGGGGAATACGACTCTAAATGGTCAATACCCTGTAACAACAGTAGGAACAATCTTTTTCTCTATCAATCTCTTTATTCAGCGTCTCTTTCTAATTCTTTGATAATTCCTGGTAGATCCAGGAAGGAAATTCGAGATATTAATATGGGACATAAACTCCAATTTGGCCAAAATTGTTTGTTTGGATGAATTGGTTGCTTTGGTTGTTATGGTTGATAGGTATTCTTTACTTTTAAACTAAAAAATTTTTTTTGGAATTGTTCCTCTATCTTTCGTCTATCTTTATTATCTCTCTCTGGCGAATTTCGAGGACGAAATTCTTTTTAAGGGGGGAAGTCTGTAACGACCCCGGATTTTATAAATATTTAAATTGATAATTAATTGAATTTTTGAATTTAAAATTGTTAAGTAATTTCATTTTGAATAAAATTTGTGAAATTAATTGATTAAGTGATGCGAGTTTCCCCGGATCCAAGTATATTCTGTATAAATCATTTACATTTAAAATACTGTATATATATGAGTATATATTGAATGTATATATATTTGGGTATATATGAGCAAATTTTATATAATATATATATGTATATATTGAACTTGAGTTAAAATCTCAAGTAAATGGTTTAAAAATAATCATAAAATACAGATATTTGACATGAGTATAAAATAAATAAATAAGTAATAATAAATATTTGAATTGATGGTTAATAATGATTTGAGTTTATAAAAATAACATAAGATAATGAATTTGAAGTAAAATAATAATAATTATTATTTATTCTAGAAATAGAAATATATGTGAGATAAACTATAAACTATAAAGTCAAAGTAATCAAATCAACAAAATGAAATAAATAAAATAAAGTACATAATATAATACATTTCAGCATAGAAAGATACAAAACAATTTGTATGTAAGATAAAATAAATACTCAAGATAAAAATAGAAATGTGTAGGCTTGCAAAAGAAAAAAAAAACAATATGCATTCAAATGTGATTTGAAATGTATTCATATGACAAGTGATAAAACAAAAGAAGAAATACACATAAGAAAAGGTATGTAAACAAACTCAGCTCAATATAAAACTGCAAACAAATAAAGTATAACAAAATAAAACAAATATAAATAAAGCAAGTAAGATGATATACTCTAACCTGGAAAACAATGCAGCAACATGTACTAAAGAAGAAAATATAATATAGTCAAAAATAATAAGACAATATAATATGAAAAACATAAAGTACTCAAGCAAATAAGAAGTACTTAATAATATATGCTAGTATCTCTAGCATACAAGGGAAAGTATCAGTAATTAATACAAAGCATGGGCTGTAAATAAAAGAAAAAGGGAGGTAAGCATGGTAATTAATGCAATAAGCCTTTAGCATTGAATGCAAGCATACTTCAGCCATGACTTGTTGTACAAAATGAAAACATCCTGCATACTTCTCTTTATATACATCAATCCTCATTTTAGTTCGAGCATCATCACTGAGGAAAATCAAAAATGAACATCAGTTCAACCTTAAAAACAATAATACAAAATCCAGACAAGCAAAGGAAGATTCAGCTTCCAGTTCAACCCTGAAGAATGCTCTGTTCATTCTCTAAGCACTGTGAGTAACCTTCACCCTTTAAAAAAATTTAGTATCTGAGTTAGTTGCATGGGTTGATTTGGAAGTTATGTTGTCAAAAAAATCTTGTGCATATATGTTAATGTGAAAAGGCATGTGTACTTTCTATGCCTGTCATTTTGGGTTGCCTCTGTTCTTACTTTACAGGGTTTAAAACCTGTTTATAAAACTTACATCCTCTCATGCAATGAAGTTTAGGGTATAATCCATAAAAGTGAATTAACTACAACAATGTAATACAAAATTTAAAAATGATTTCAGGTTTCTTTTATTAGATCTTTTTTTCAAACTAAGGATATACAATGAGAATTTCCAGATTTATCAAAAATTCGATTTACACGAAATCCAGATTTGATTATGTAATCTGAAAGCCCTTCAAAAATGATGATTTTCAAAGCAAGAACTAGAATTTATAGTGGCTTGTTGAGGTGGTAATTGGGGGATCAACTGAAAATGAAATTTGGCCAATATCTGGTGATCGGCCGTGAACTGGAAGGTGTGGTTCATGCTGAAGATAGGTTGTGGTATCGTGATCACCTGAAAAATGGTTGAGAAATTTATAAACCACCGAGGTGATGTCGCGGCAGTGGTTTAGGGTTTCAAACCTAATTTTGGTAAAGGATAAAAACTTGATCGTGGTGTTGTCTATGGAGCGTCGGGATTGATCGGATGTGGGGGGATGTTAGCGTGGGTCTTCGGCGGAGCTGATGGTCAAGGGCATGTGATTTCTAGTGGTCAGGACAGTGGGGACGAGGAGGATTTTGGTCGAAGATGTTTTGCTCCAGTTCGACCAAACGTCTCGTTTTTGATTTCGAGGTCATCTCGATGATTTGGGTGATTGTACCGATTGAGGGGGACGTTGTCGATGAACTGATGATCAGAGAGGTGATCGGAGAAGCCCAGATTTGTGTGCACGATGCACATGGTTACGCTGGTGTCAGTGATAAAAGATAAGAGGAAGAAAGAAAGGGGGAAGAAAGTTCAAGGAAAAAGGAAGGAGAAGTCGGTCTCGAGTAATTTAGTATTCGTGCTCGAAGTCTTTGACGCGTTAGACTCGAAGGAAACATAGTAGCGGCTCGCGTAGATGGTTTCCAGGTTAAAAAAAAAAAAAAAACAGAAACCTGTCTGCAAATTGAAATTTTAAAGAAATTCAAATGAACTTGAACCCGGAAACAAGATTTCAACGGTGGTTCAAAATTTTAAAGTTAAGTTCAGTTTTCAAATAAACTCTTAAATCTTTAAGTTTTAAAATAAAGTTGGATTTTAAATAAAGAATTTAAAATCAAGAAGTTAAAACAAGTTTAAATCAAAGTTAAATTAGTGGATTCAAATTCATTTTGAATCCTGGGAATTTAAATCAGTTTTTAAGTCTAAATGTGTTTTAAACAAATTTAAAATCAAACAGTTTTTTTTTAAAAAAAAAAAAGTAGATTTGTTTTCAAACAATTATTTAAACTTGATTTTTGATAAACTTCCTTTATAAAAGGTTTTTAAATGGAAGTTAAATAATTTGTTTTAACTTAAATTTGTAAGTAAAAATGTAATGAAAATTAAATTCAAAAGTGGAATGTTTTACACTTTAATATTATTGAAGTCATTAACAAAGAAATGAATTACCTTAGAAGCAATAGATAATTAAGTAATTTAACTAATATTATAAATATGGATAATTTATTAAATTTGTAAATTAATGATTTAGATCTATTTATAATTAGAGATTAATTAAAAGAAATTAAGAAATGTTATTAGTTAATGAAGATAATTAACTAAGGATTATTAAAGTATTAATTAAGGTGATTAATTTTAATAATTAATTGGATTAATTTATTTAGATAATCAATTATAAATTGTTTAAATGTAATCACTTAATGAAAGTAATTAAGGATTTTGATTTATTAAAGTAATTAAATTAGTTTAGGAAAATTATTAGATTAAATTGGAAATTAATGATTTATGGTTATGAGATAATTACTTTATGATAAGTAATTAAAAGTTTAAATTCTTAAAATAATCAATTAAGGGGTTAATTTATTATGTAATTGGTTCAGAGGTTAATCTAGTTAATATGATTAATTATGAATAAGTTAATTAACTAAAGTATTTGATAAATAAATTAATATCAAATGATTTGTAATTAATTAATTAATCAAGATTTGATAATTAACTCACAAGTAATTGATTAAATTGGAAATAAATTGAATTTATTAGGATTAAACAATTAATTAATCCTGCTTATAAATGATCATTAAATGCTTGAACTTACTTATGGATGTTCCTATTGTATGAAATGCCTTGAATTGATTGTCCTAACTGATTGTGATATTTTGTACTGTGGATTGAGCTGTGTATGATTTATTCATTTATTTACATTGTATATTATCTGTGAATCTGTGAATGAGTGATAAGCGTATAGTTTATATCGTTTATCAACTATATTCTGTGTTTTGATCTATGATGATTGAATGATGTCGCACTATTGTGTTGAACCCCTGGACCACACCATACACACACAAATATGGATTTCACGAGGAAATCGATTAAGTCGCAGATTTTTGAAACAGTTAAATTTGAATTTTAAAATTCAAATGTTTTAGAAATGGAATCGGAATAAATGTGAAAAGCCTTTGGAATGGAGTTCAAAATAAAATTTATTATTTTTAAATTACTTGATTAAGTTTGGAATTTAAATAAATTGATTTAAATTTAAATTCAATACTTGAAATTGAATTCTATGATTTGAAATTAGGATTAAAGATATTGTATTGGTTATATAGGGATTAAAACACTTTTAGATAAGAACTGAGATTCCAGTTAATTAGGGGGATTTCAAGATTGAATAAGGAAATGATTTTCCTAAGTTATGAATAAATTCTTTTTGAAAGCTATGAATTAAATCTGTTTATTTTTAACAGATTTAAATTGATGATTTGTTTAAATCAAATTGAAATGAGATTGTTTTGAAAGCTATAAGTTAAATCTTTGATTTGAAGATTTAACGAGTTAAATTGAAATGGAAATTGATTTGGAAAATCTGTGAAGGAATCTTTTGTTTAAAAGATTAAAATGTGAAAATTGTTTAAACCGTTAAAGGTTGTGAAAATAAATCTTTTTGTTTAAAGATTGAAATGATAATTGGATTAAACCATTTGAAATAAAGTTTTGAATTATTAAGTTGTGACTTAATTGAAATCCCATTATCCATATGTTTTTGAAATACTGCGCTCACTGTTCGGTTTAGCCGGGAGAGGACCATGGGGTCGTATAACCCACTCCGAATATGTGATACGTCGTTGTGAATCGCATTTGAAGATCGGTGTTGAAGACCGGGTATTTGCGAGAACGATAGGATAACCTATCGATTGTCTCTGCACTGAGTTGCTCCGGTATAGAGATTTCCTAAGTGATGGGAAGTCCGATCGGGATTGTGAATACCCGGATTGCAAGGACTTCTTTGGAAGTGCCTTCGGTTCTGTTCGAACCCAGAACAGACTTGTATGGATTGTTGTGTCTGACATTACAATTTGAGATATAAAGCAGATTTCTTTCAAATATATTTCTGTTGGTGGCGGAGAATTTATTCTTTTAGCTTAACACCCTTCTTTGAGACGTACGAGCTCAAAGGTTATATAGTTGAAGTTATCAGCGATATATTCCCAATTTGGTAATGTGACATGCTGAGTGTTGCTGAAATGATCATTGTGTTGATTATTTGTGATAGGATCATTTATTTGATCGTCTATCTTAGTGATCATTGTGTTGATCATTTGTTGACCCAAAGCATGGCTTTTGTATAAAGTATGTTTTTGTGGACGTGAATTCGTCGAGCCTCACATCCCGTGAATGGTCAAAACAGGAAAGATGCGGCAAGGTTATGAGGGGTAGCACCCTTTAGGGTATGTCCATTTCCTTCTGGAAAAGGGTGGTATCATGGTATGGAGCCCAGATACTTACTCATGTTGAAACACTTTGTTTTTATGATTGTGTGAATTGATTAGAGAGCTCTCGGATAAAGGTCCCAAAGGACCGGGGGATGGCATATTCGGTCAGTTGTTACTCAGTTAGGAGTAACCCGGCCTTGTGTTGGTAGAGATCCGGTTTGGTTCTCGGGGATGTCCATCCAGAGGCATTCTCATGTGGCAATGGGAAGTTCCTTGGCCTGATCATTCGTTGGAAATCCAAAGAAACAATACGAGACTTGTACGGTTTTAGTTGTAGAACCTGCTATGGAATGTGGCGGTAACCTGCTATTGAACATAGTTAGCTATAGTAGGCATACGATAATGGTCGTATGTTGGCTAAGATTTATATTCTACTTTCGAAATGAATTTTTTCTACACTATGCACTAGTAATAATATCAAATGTTATTTTAAATGCGTATCAAGCATCTTTGGCTATCATAAGGAGAAATCTCCTCCGATTCTGCGTTTGCATGTGTGTGTGTGCGGGAGGCCTTATGGTAGTCTCATTTTTAAAAAGCATTGCGAATTGACTTTGAAAATCTTCTATTGAATGTTTTAAAAGATAAACTGTTTTTGTTGCTCACACCAGTCCCACGACTGATCCGGAGTTTATTGTTTTCTTTCCTAAACTCTGGGTGCTCATTATTTTCTACACGAGCAGTCTAGAGTTGGGTTTTTCAGATAGTTGGATATAGTGGATTATCTGGAGTTAGTTCAGTCTTTGGATCGCACCAGTCTTGGTTATCTTGGTGCATCGCTATTGGGAGTTCGAGCTATTGTTAGAGTGATTCTTGGAAATGGAGTTACAGTTATTTTTGGAGTTCCTCTTTGAAGATTATCTTAGAGTTATTAGTTCCGCTGCTAGATGTTATCTATTTTTCTTTTCCGCTGCTATTTTATTGTATCATCTCTGATGTATATTGATATCTACTGGATCATCTGTTGTATCAGATATTGTATCAAAGCTGTATATCAATGTATTATTCTTTTATTCCGCTGTGTTATTTACTTAATGATTGTTATAAGCTCCGGCGAATCGGATTTGAACAATCGAATCTATGGCATTCGAGTACGATTTGAAGTATGGATGTCGATTTTCGAGCGGGCAAAATCCGAATCGTTACAACATCTTTAGAGACAATACAATCGCCGCCAACTCCAAATTATGAGTCGGACAATTTCTTTCATGCGGCTTTAGTTGTCGACTTGCATATGCAACAACTTTATCCTTCTGCATCAGCACTGCTCCAAGTCCAGTACCACATGCAACGGTGTAAACCACCATCTCATCATTCCCACTTGGAATAGTCAAAACAGGAGCACTTGTCAGTCGCTCTTTCAGGATTCCAAAAGCTTGCTCACACTTAGCATCCCATCTGAACACTTGGTTCTTTTTCGTCAATCCTGTTAACGGTGCAGCTATCTTGGAAAAGTCTTTGATAAACCGACGATAGTATCCTGCTAATCCAAGAAAACTTCTCACATCAGATGCATTCTTAGGTCTAACCCAATCCTGGATCGCTGCCACCTTAGTGGGATCAACCGCTATTCCATTTCCAGAGATAACATGACCTAAGAACCGCACTTCACTCTTCCAGAAGTGACACTTCGAAAACTTAGCCCTCAACTGATGTTTCCGCAAGATTTCCAAAATAATCCGCAAGTGCGTCTTGTGCTCTCCTTCAGTTCTGGAATAAATCAGAATATCATCCACGAACACAAGTGCAAACTTGTTCAACTGATCTCTGAATACTCTATTCATAAGATCCACAAAATATACTGGTGCATTGGTCAATCCAAACGGCATTACCAGCCACTCATAAAAACCGGATGGTGTCCTAAAAGCAGTCTTCGGCACACTATCCTTAGCCACTCTTAATTGGTGAAATCCCGTTGCCAAATCCATCTGAGAAAACACCTTAGCCTCGTGAAGCTGATCAAACAAGTCATCTGTTCTCGGCAGTGGATACTTGTTCTTCTTAGTCACTTTATTCAGCTCACGATAATCCACACACAACCTCAACGATCCATCCGCTTTGGTTGCGAACACAAGTGGTGCACCCCATTCGGACACGCTACGTCGAATGAATCCTTTCCGTAAAAGGTCATCAACTTGCACCTTCAACTCTTGCTGTTCCCTAGGCGCCATCCGCCTAAGAGGCATCACAACAGGTCTGGCTCCTTCAACTAGATCGATACGAAACTCGATCTCTCTATGCGGCGGCAACCCTTTGACTTCATCAAAGACGTCCTCAAATCCATTCACGACCGGCATCGATGACAGTCCATCCCGTGGAACAACCAGCGAATACATGAAGCTCATGAAGACGCCTTCTTCATGCTTACATCGTATCACAACCTTTCGCCCTTCCACATTCCCGACTGTCACTTCCAGCCTCTCACAATCAACCTTTGCCGCATACTTCCTAAGCCAGTCCATACCCAAAATAATTCCGAACCCCGCAAAGTTCAGAACAAAACAATCACAAACAAAAGAGCAATCATGACTCGACACAACTAGACCACGGCATATCATACACAGACAAGACGAACCCCCAACTGGAATAGTCACAACCAATGGTCGATCAACAATATCCGATTCCAAACCCAACCGGCCTACAAGTTCACTACAAACAAAAGAATGCGACGCTCCAGTATCAAACAACACCCTAACTGGAACACCACAAATGGAAAGAATACCTTGAACCACCACACTCTTTCCTTTCTCTTCCACGGTAGGAGCTTTCAAAGATGATGGAACAGCCCCTAAAGCATAGGCTTGCACAATCTGCTTGTCCTTCTTCGGTTCCGGACAATCCTTCCTAAAATGCCCCGGTTTGTCACGGTTGTGGCACTTCGCCGGCACTTTCGGTTTCTTGCAATCCCTGGAGAGATGACTCTTCTGCTAACAGTTGTAGCAGGTCACTTCACCCTTCGGCTTCTTCTGGCCATCCTTACCCTTCTGCTGCTGCTGCTTCCTCTTCTTGTTTCCATTTTGCTCCTTGGTCACAGCAACAACAGATCCTTCTTTAGGAAACAAATTCTCATGCCTGAGAGCTTTCTCCGCAAGCTTCTCAAATGGATCATCCAGATGATCCTCCAACTGCCTCCAAAGATAAGTGTCCAAGCCTGTCACAAACTTCTCATTCTTCTGATAAGGGGATTCAATATACGACCGAGCATACTTGGACAAAGCTTCAAACTCAGAAACATACTCAAGAACTGGTCTTCCACCTTGCTTGAGTTCCACAAACTTCTTAAACAAAACAGATTTCTGAGCTGTAGAAATGAACTTAGCTTCAAATCTAGCTTGGAATTGCTCCCAAGTGATCTCTTCCTCTGGAGTATCTATGGTGATAGAGTTCCACCAATCCGAAGCTCTCCCTTGAAGCTGTCTTGATGCAAGCTTCCTCTTAGTTGCATCCTCAATTCCCAAATCACCAAAAATCCTTTTACAAGCATCTATCCATCTCTGAACTTCAATGGTTGATTCTGTTCCTAAGGAAACCTTTCCTCCAAGAGAAGTATAATCTTTGCACAACTTAGCAAAATCCACTGGTCTTGGAGCTTGAACTTGAACTCCAACATCTACTGATGGTCCCAGAGCTGGCATCCTTTTCATGATCGAAGTCATCATAGCCTCGAACATAGAAGCATAATCAGCAGCCCCCTCAACAGCACGGCCTTCCCTAGCACCTGGTCTCCCTCTTCGACTCATTCCTAATATCTATAAGAGAATGATTAATATACCCTGAGAAACAACTGCATAAGGAATTCAAATCCTTCTAAGCTACTATATTATATATAGTAATTATCCATCAAAATACAATTACGTCTCTCATACGTAGTTACGTCAGCGAGCGTTGGCTAAAATCGATTAACCAAAGCTCTTATACCAAATGTGACGACTGCCCAAGACTCCTGCACTTAAACAAGGAATAATGCGATGAAAAGTGTGCCAGGCTGCCATGGACGATCATCAAGGTAGGGTAATAGTCTATCGTATTACTCACAGTGCAAGGATAAAATACAATAGAAAAGTATACAAGCTCATTGAACAGAATCTTATCATATAAACTCATAGTAGTTTATTACAAACATCTGAATAGTCAATACATCAAGCCTCACTACATAACACTCAGAGTATCAAACAAACAGCGGAACATCCAGTACATATAGTAAGAAAACAATATGCAAAAGCCTCCAGCTCGTCTTCGTCACCAACAGCGTTGATTACTAAAAACAGCACCTGTCACCTGCTACCTAGTCTGCCCATCCCAACATGGATGAACATCCCAAGGTAATAAGAGTTAAACATAAAACCTTGAGTCAGACAAAAGTCTTAGTGAGTAGTAAATCAACTATCAAACATACCAAAAGAGCATAAAGGGTAAAAGGAATAGGAACCCAACCATCCCACTCCACCTCTTTCTACAGTGATAGCCCCCAGACACATTAAGCAGAAGCAAACATAGCAATTCAGACATTCAAAGCAAAGCAATTATCACTCGAGTCAAGGTCAATGTTTTCCAAGCACAAACCCCCAAGGCCTAAACCAAGATCAGATAAGCACTCTGAAAACATCGCTCTTGATCCAAGCGACGATACAGCCAAACATCCAAACATCCATGACTCTGGCTATCACTGTTATCATTGCCTTGATTTCATCGTTAATTGAATGACCATCACATTATCTCATCCATCCGCCAAGGGCTAATGGTAACCCCGGTTCTAAACATAACTCCGCACGTCGTCGCAGCCCGTGCCTAGGACTATCGAATCTTTCCAGTGTACTAGCACGTCGTCGCAGCCCGTGCCTGGGACGTCTTCGCAGCCCGTCCCAACATACTCTTGCTTTGAGCATGCTAGAACCTTCAATAACGATGAGATCTCAGCCTTCTAGTCATCCTCCTTGACGACTATTTTCATACTAGCTCAAGCGCCTCTCAAGCCAACCATTATCCACAAACTCGAACCACATCATCGAGTGTCATCATGCTTGGGATGATCCCGTCTGGATTAAACCAAGGCTTTCTCACATCTTACTTTGCTTCTTCGCATCATAGCAAAGTTCCATCTCAACATCATGGTTTGCCTCATCGCATCATGGCAAAGTCTCATCTCAACATCATCATCAAGTCTATCCATATGAGCTTCAACATCCGCTTCATATGCCACAGGCAGCTTTCCTTATTCAAGAGCCTTTCCACTTAGCTTTTGAATCATCTTCGACCAACTTGACCAAACCAAGTTATCAATCAACTAATCATTCAAATCAAACATTAATCCAAGTAATCAATCAAACAAGATCTAAACAAACAATTACAGCAATAATGGCAATTTCGTAAATAAAGAGTCCAAATCTAATAAGTATGAAATCTAAGCAACATTCCTACAACTTAATGAACGAACTTGCATAGGTGAATATATAGTAAAATAGATGTTGAATCATCATCATAAACCATAGATCTATATGCAGACTTAAGGAAAATGCATGAAATCGCTATCTTTAACACACAAGCAAGCCACCGATCCAATATACCCCTTTGGGTCCGTGTGAGAGATAACCACCACTCACCAAATCACCTAAACACCACAAAAGATAACAACTTCAGATCTGGAAAGCGAAGAACTAAGCTTGATCTGACAAGATTCCACTTCAAATGATGAAATCTCTCTTTGTTGGATGAAGATCTTCAACTTTTGCTCTTGAACCTTTGATCTTGATCTTCGATCTTGGATGGGTGTTAGCACTAGATTAGAGTGGAGAAAAGAAGTGAAGAAATGTTGTAGTCGAGCTCTCAAAATGGCAGCACTTCGTCGCTTCAAAATCCGGTGCCAAAATAGTGAGATAGGCGCCTTTATTTATAGGCTGGAAACCCCATGAGTCGTCCGCCCCTATGAGTCGTCCACGACTCACGACTCAAGACTCAAGCCACTAAACGACCCACAACTCAACGCATGGCCTACCACTTAACGGCATACGACTCAGCAATGATACCGACCTAACTCCTATGCGACCTAACAAACACGGCCGACCTAGCGACTCAACACACCCTGCCGACCTAACCACTTAACCTGATGCCGACCCAACGACTCATCCCAGGCGCGACTTAACAGACCTGCGACTTACGACTTATCGAATGCCGCGACCTATCCAAACCCAGGCCACACGACTTAACTATGTGACGACCTAAAAACACACACGACTCTGGCCTTAGGTCGTTCACGACCTAACTACAACACATGGTCACACGACCTAACAACACACGAACATACGTGACTTAAAATACAGGCCAACCTAAAAACCTCACGACCTACGACTCAACAGGTCCTACGACCTACGACCTACGACCTAACTCCAACACAGGCTAACCACTAGGTCGCTAGCCCGTTAAGTCGTTCCAAATGACTCACGACCTAAACCCTTAAGCCTCTATCTATCTTAGGTCGTCTAACCCCCTAAGTCGCTCAAATCTATAGGTCGGTAAATCCTTAACCCGTCCACGACCTAAATCAACACACGACCTAAGCCATCACACGGCTTAACTTATATAGGTCAAAACTTCTATAACTCGAAACCCTTAAGTCGTCTACGACTTAAGAAATACCCGACCTAAGCTATCTACGACTTAAGCACCACACGAGTTAACTTCCATACGACTTAAGCTATGGTCTACTCAAACTTTAAACGACTTAACAACAATACTAACGACTCGATGGCATCTATTTTACGATTTATCGACACGTAAAATACGGGTCGTTACATGATTGGATGTGGTATATTATATATAGTAGTATATATATATATATTGGAGTGGTTGATTTCCCGCATTATATAGCGGATGAGACCCTATGCGCCGCGTAATAGCGGATGAGATAATATGATCCATATACCGCGATATTCCACCTCGAAGTGGAATTGGTATTATTATATTGTGCTAGCATCTATGGATGTAGGGAAAAACAAGTTGGAGGGATCCAACTGGATTCCTCAAAACGTTTGAATTTATTTTATAATTAGCAACATGATTATGTGATGATCTGTGATGAATTATATTTATCATATTGGGAATTGGAATTTATTGAATACTCTGGCTTGGTTAAATATATATATTGGAATTTTGAGAATTGATATATATATATATATATGAAGTTGGATTTTTAAAGTAAATAAAAAGGTAAATTTTAAATAGAATAATTATAAGGAATTCGGATAATTAAATGATTTGGAAGGATAAAAGTTGATTTTTAAATTTTAAATAAATAAATTCCGAGTAAGGGAAATATTTTGAATAAATAAGAATAAATAAAAAAAACTAGACTTAATAACATTATTTAGAGGAATAAAGAAATTATTTTCAAATTTAAGGTTTAAATTTGGAAAAGATAAAGAAGAAAATTTGGGAAAAGTTGTATTTGAGCTTAAATAAATTTTGAATTATAATAAAGAAGTTAAATCTGAAATTAATGAGTTTTGAAATGAAATTGGGAAGTAAAGAAATTTATTTTAAATGGGGTAAAATTTGAAAATCAATTTGAATATTGATTTAAGTGCTAGAATTTGGAATTTTAAAGGGGGATGAGACTATGAAATTTATAAACTGGGATTATAAAGTGAAATGGATATCGGTGGATATTCAGGAGTATAAATTCACGGTAAGAATTTATAAAGAAATGGGTAATTTGTTTTGAAAATAAATAATGTTTTATTTTTAAATGGTGTGGATATGGAAAGTATATTTCCTTGGAAAGCCAAGTATATTTTAAAGGAGGCTTTTTATAAGTTAAAGGCTTTAAAAATCTGTTTCAAAGAAATGTTTTAGAATATTTATTATTTTTAAATGTTTTAAATTTTAAAGTAAATATTTTCAAATTTATTTTTGTAGTATTTATTTAACGGTTAATTGGTATAATGTTTAAAAAGAAAAAATTTAACATTTATATTTTATAAAATAGTTTTATTTTAAATAGTTTGGTTAAAATTTTATAGAATTTCGTAAATCTTATTTTTAAATTAGTTTGGCTTAACTTTTATGTTAAAAAAAATTAGTTTTTATACTTTATAAAGTAGTTTATTTTGAATATTTTAAAGTATATATTTTTAAATAAAGTGTTTAAGTAAATTTGATTTAAATGTTTTAAAGTATGTTTAGAATAAAATGATTTAAATTATTTTTAAATTCTTAAGTATTTAGGACCTGGCGGTTTTCAGTGGGAATAAAATAATTGGGTGGAAATTTATTTCCATGAGAGAAAGAGAAAAGTGATTTGAAAACTATTTCAAAGGATTGAAATGTAGGAAAATATCTTGCGAAGATATTTAAAAATAAATAATTTGGGAGAAATTATTATGGCTTGATGATTGCTTATGAATGTTATTTGATAGTTAAATAACCGACTATCAATATTGGCCAATGCGCTGATCATTTCAAAGAGAGCGGGATCGGGATTAATTTTCCGAACTTCGATCCGGTTTAAACGTTTTCGTGAGGAAGACAAGAGCTTGGAGTCGAAGATGGAGCAGTGAAGTGCAAGGGTTAATCGCTACTAATCCTGAGGGTGATTCCAAAATGGATGTAGTAGGAGCAGTGCCTTCGGTTCCATTCGAACCCGGAACGGACTTGTATGGACGAATGCTTTCAGAACATCATTAGGAGGACGATGAGAATTCTAAGTGATTGTGTGCTAAAAAGGTAACGCATAGCCTCGAGCCTCATCAACAGGGGAGGTGCACACAAGGCTAAGTGGCTAGCAACCAATTAGGGTAAGGTCACCCCTGTCTAGATGTCCCTTTATATATTCGGTGGTGTGGCAGTTGCTCATATCAACCGCGGGGTGAGCTTATTTGGACTATCCATTAAGGGGTAGCTCCGGCTTTGTGTTGCAGGTGATTGGAAGTGATCCTCGGTACGGTGATCTAGGTCATGTACTATGACGGGTGGTACCCCAGTGGCCCTGCCATTGATGGAAATCCATTTTCCCTACGTGCCCTTACGGTTTTGTTTGTATACCTATTAGCTAGAATTTAATGAATGTAACAATTTTGGCTATTTGAATATGTATTTGTATATAGACATTATTATAATATCAGAGGATTTTATAAGAAATGTTTTGGTTATCGTAAGGTAAAAACCCGGCGTGTTTATTTGTGACGTGGTCTTACGAGATACCTTTGATTTCAAAATGATTTTGATCTTTAATAATCCAATTGAGTGTATTTTCTCACGTTGGTTTTCCAGAATGACTTGGGTGTTATTTAACTATAATGCTCGGGTCAGACCAAGTATTATAAAGTGCAGATTCTGGATGAATTACTGTGGAGCTCTGGAGACGAGCTGGATGGCGAGACGTATCCGACGTATTTGATGTATATTCCGCCGTGTATTCAGTTTTGGAAGGATAAGATATTATAACCATCCTGAGTTGTGTTGTTGAACTCTGATGTTGTATTCTGATGATGTATATATAAAACAGATATAATTTCTTTTGTGTAAATATCTGTTATCATCTATTATATTTTATTCCGCTACGTTGGTATGATTTTGATATTGTTTCTATTTCTTTATCTTCCTCCTTCTTCTTTAACCCTAATGGTTCGATTTTCGAGCATCGAAAATCGGGTCATTATATCTCATTTGCACGGCTAGATCGGTACAAGTACAAAATGCCTCTACGGTCCCCCAAATTTCAATAGAAAACAAAATGTCAAGTGGCTAGATCATAAAACCATCAAATTTCATACAGAAATTTGAATACATACCTTTATGTCGAGCAATTTAATTTATCTTCTGAATTCAAAACAATAATTTCCTTTTTGCTTTTAAATACCTGCGTATCCTAGCAATAATATCCAATCACACACTCCAAGATCATTTTATTCATTTCTATACAAAATTATCGATAATCATTCCATTCAAGTCCGTACGATGTACCTATATCATTTGCACGCAATATCAAATTCGATCACTCACTCGATCACATAATTTTATCACTCGATCACATAATTTTACTTTCGAACTAGCATTGTCCACCCGACTTCCTAGTGCGGACTCAGATCTGGTTACTTGATCAGAAACTGTCATTCTCCTTGCATAGCCATATACTATGATAGAGAGTTTCCAGAATCAATCAAAAATCCATATCCATGGTTCGTCGTCGAAAATCGAGTGAAAAATCCCAACTCGGAACGATATAACTATCTCCAAATTCTATGCTTAAATCTAGATCAAATTGCAATGCGAATAAAATAATATACGTACATCCTGCGTATTTATCTAAATTGATTAATAGCTATATCAATTCCCTTTTTATTCACATTTATTTTGATTTCTATTCACTTATTCACACTTATCATTTCACTTGTCTTTATTAAATCCTCATTCAAATATTAACTTAGCTCATTTCTAATTTTACTTAAGAATTTCACCATCCATTCCTTAAGTTCAATATGAATATTTTGTACACTTCCTATATTTGTTTTCACTTGACCACTTAAGCTTTATACCCATTTTACTCAATTTCCATTTGAATTCAATTTACCTTCCATTTTTAAATATTGAATTCTACGACTATCCTCCATTCATATATGATCCATATCATTACTTTGAATTAGTTCCTTTACTAATTTATTTCAATTATAATAAATTTTAATTCTTAGAACTTTTTTCTTTTAGTCCACTTAAACTATATTTCTCAATTCCACTTTACTTAACATAATTCAAATTGATTCCAGTATTAAATTTTCAATTCATTCGCTTACCCAGTTAAATCAATTAGTCTACTTACTAATTTTATTTTCAATAACCATTCCATTAAGTCTACTTAGAATTTTCCTCAAATTCACTTTTATTTAACTAGATTCAATTACCTTCTATTTCCATTCAAATTTTAAACTCCTATAAATTTCCAACTTATTTACATTCCCTTCACTAAACCCTTTAATTTACTACATTTAGTTGTCCCACATTTCTGACTATCTCGTTTTCACACTAGTTTAATTCAACTCTTCTTTAAGTTAAATTTTATTACCACATATTTCAAATTTTATAGGTTATCAAATCCGTTTATATTCCATAAACATTTTAGTTAAACTTCCAGAGTTTTAAACAATTGATTAAACATTCAAAACATTTTTGAAATCATATATACCCAAACCAAATTATTCCTTGCATTCCAAAATCAAATCCAATTTTTGTATAAAAACACCAAATTCAAAATATTTTGGCGGCAATTTCCCCTTGGAAACTTGAAAATGAACATCGATGATGCTGCAGTCATCAACGAAGTTATTTCCAGCAACCGAAAAGAGTTCACTTCTCTTATCTCTTTAAAATCCCTTCGAATATTTTTAAATTCCAAATCTCACCAGATTTCAAATCCAATTCAATAATATTTCCAAAGTAATATCACCATTATTCCTCAAAAACCTTTGAAAAATCATTTTCGAACTCAAAGGAATTTAATATCCAAAATTTCGAATTCCAAATCCTTTCAATTCATATTCTAATATTACTCTAGAATTTTTATTTCATTTTCAATTATAAATCACATTTATAACTCACATTTACAAATCCCATTTTGTGATATAAATTTATTCCTTAACCTTTGGTTATTATTTTAATCCCTAGTTCAATTTCCACACAACAATGATAATAATTTAATATTATCATTTCCTAACTACCAAGAAACCATATATAACTATAATAATTTACGGAAATTTTTTTTTTATATACAACAATAGTTTGGGTAAAATTATTTCATTTACCTTATTTTAAAACAATACTGCATCGGTTTATCTTGTTTAAGAGTTTAGAAACTCCTATCGATGACATGGCATCACACATATCAACCAGAATCCATAAACACTCAACTGATAAGTCAACACAATATAAAAATATTTTTTTATATTCATTAACAAATACGCGCTCATATCTATTAATACACTCAAACTCATTCTAGAGTACTATTGACTCTATTTCTAATGAGTAATTCCCACCGGAGCCAAGGTTCTCGCTTAACCTTCATCTCTGATACCACTATAATGACCTGCAAATCTATACCCCTTTGAGCCAACAATATTCTCCAATAGTTCGACTCAAAGCGGACGGAAATACGAACCATTAGAGTTAAAGAAGAAAGAGGTAGAAGAAGAAGTAGAAACAACAACAGAATCTCACAATCGCAGCGGAACAATATATAATATATAACAACAGATTTTATACAAAAGAATCTGTAACTGAATAATACATTACATCATTAGAGTACTACACAAATCAACAACTCAATTTCCGGATAGTTACATTAACTTGTCATTCCAAAGCAGAATATACATCTTACTCTGCACAGCGGAATATATATCAAGTACATGTGATACGTCTCCCCATCCAGCTCGTCTCTTGAGCTTCATAGCAGTCCATCAAGAATCTACACTCTATAATACTCGGTCTGACCCGAGCATTATAGTGAAACTACACCCGAGTTGGTATGGAATACCAGTGTGAGAAAACACACTCAATTGGATTATTAAAGTTTCAAAATCCTTTGAAATCAAAGGTATCTCGTAAGACCACGCCACAAATAAACATGCCGAGTTTTTACCTTACGATAACCAAATCAAATCCTCTGATATTATAATAGTAGCTAAATACAAATACTTATTCAAATAGGCAAAATTATTGCATTCATTAAATTCTAGCATAATAGGTATACAAACATGTCCGAAGGCACTTATTGGAGATTGGGTTTCCATCAATGGCAGAGCTACTGGGGTACCACCCGTCATAGTACCCGGCCTAGATTAGAGTACCGAGGATCCACCTTGATCCCCTGCAAAACAACACCGGAGCTACCCTTTACTGGATAGTTCGAATAAGATCACCCCGCGGTTGGGATCAACAACCGCCCACACAGCCGAATAAAAGGGACATCTAGATAGGGATGACCTTACCCTAATTGGTTGCTAGCCGTATAGCCTTGCTGCACCTTCCCTGTTTTAGCTATTCTCGGTTGATGAGGCTCGAGGCTATTCGTTACCTTTTTAGCACACGTACACTTAGAATGCTCATCGTCCCCCTGATGATGCTCTAATAGCATTCGTCCATACAAGTCCGTTCCGGGTCCGAACGGAACCGAAGGCACTACTCCTACTACATCCATTTTGGAATCACCCTCAGGGTTAGTAGCGATGTAACAACCGTGATTTTTACTGCCGTCGAAATAAAAATTTAAAATAGAAATTTTAGTTTGAGATTTGAAAAAAAAATATTGCAAAGCCAGTTAAATATTTAAGTGGTTGCATGCTAGATTGAAGGGTAAAATTTCCTTCACATGCATGTAAAAGAATTGGTTCATTTAAAACAATATAAACACTTTGCCGTCAAATATTTTGTAAAAAACAAGTGAAAACTTTGCATTATTTTCTTTTATCATTTTTGCTTTGCTGCCATCATCTCTATTATAGGCTAGCCGTGTACTATTTTCTCTGAGGCATGTTTTGCCTTAAATGCTATGTACCATATTATAGCAAGCTTACTTCATTTTGACTTATACATAGTTTGAAAAAGAAAAGTATGCTTTTACTCATTTTCCAAGAGCCTGCATCTTCCATTCTTCATCTTCAGTAGCTCTGCAAACGGAAAATTAATGGTAGTTCAAATTTTTTGCTACTTTTGGATCTTGGTAGTTAACTGTTTTTTATTTTTTTTGAAGCAAAAACTTTGATGAGTATAAACTCACATTTCTAGTTATTCTTCACTTTATTATTTGCGAGCATGATTTATTACACACATACTTAGCTACGTGTACACAAAAATGTCATGCATGTGCATGCATATTGTTGTAAGTTAAGACCTTCTTTGATGTCATTTTATATTTTTTTATGTTTTCAAACATGTGTAAGACGAAAGAAAGACTACCATTTAATTCTTGCACACATATAGTATTGCTTGCCAGTTCTTTTTAATTTTGCAATTCCATTTATGCGTGCATCAGGGGATTGTGTCCAAACCATGTCATTATCTGCATTTCATTGTTACGTGTATATAGGAAAGTTGCCAAGTTAGTATAGTTAATATATTTTATATATACGTGCATCAGGAAGTTGTTTCCAAACCATTTCATTTTCCGCATTTCATTTTTAAGTGTATGTGAAAACCCAGTCCAAGTCTTGCATGCGTGCATATTTTTTAAAAAAACTTCTTATTTGCGTGAAAATTGTATAGCGTAAAAGAGTAGCATGTTCAGGTATGCTACTATAATATTGTTTGTAAATGGAGTATGCAGTTGCGTGAAAAATTTATGCACAGGTCTTGTTTCTTTTTACTTTTTGAATCGGGTGTGCTATATAACGTTCCCAAAACTTCATTTTCGAAAGAAAAAAAATTTGTAGCACGTATGCAAGTTTCTAGTCATTTATATTTTTCCTCGGCCTGTGCATATACAAGTACATGTCCAGATAGTTTTGTTTGTATCAATTGGCTCGTGTAAATTGTAGTACAAAATTATGTCCAGGCAAAAAAAAATATGTTTCAGTACGTGCGCATATATAGGGTGCCAGGCCACTTAGTATGTTAGTTGGTGCAAAGTAGTGTTGCCAGGTTACCATATTTTGGAAAAAATTCATCTACGTGTATTATACACGTGTAGCTTAAGGCCATCACTTTTTACATGTAAAGCATGAAACTAAGTCAAGTCCAGGTCATTTTCTATTTCCTATTACAGTGGTCGTGCGTTTATATGCTGGTGTTACCCATCTACTTCATTTTTTACATGATAATATGTGTAGCACAAATTTATTTTTGTTTACTTCATTTGCATGCAAGATGAAGTATAGTGCCAGGCAGTGCCATATTTTAATGCAATATCGCAGTGTAGACCAATGTTAATTTGCTTTGAACCGGTGTTTGGTTTTAAAACGTATTTTGCGCCGTTATTTTTATGACGAAATTTTTACTCCGGTGCTATATTTTTAAAGCGTGTTGTTTTAATGAGATTTTTGAGGAATAAAAATTACTGTGGTTTTGACTTCAGTAACCGTCAATTTAAAGTTAATTTTGAAGTGGCTATCCCGCAACGCTGATTTGATATCCGTTTTTATGGTGTTTTGTGAAGCGCAATTTCTTTGTCGAAATTCTATAATGTTGCTGCTTTAATCATGAGTTTTTAAAAATCATTTTAAAATAAATTTGTTTCCAAAATTTTACAGTTTACGCTTTCAAAAGAATGAGGAAGCGATTTAAACGCTTCAGCAAAATTAAGGACTATGAACCCTTACTTTTACCGATTCACTTAATTCCAGACTTGTCCATTTGAGAATGTAAATTTTATTTATATAAAATACACAATTTTGCACTTTCAAGGAAACAGTGAAGAGATTTAAATGATTTAGCAAAAGTGTGGAATATGGAACTACGCTTTTACTAATTCGGTTAATCCTAGACTCGTTAATTGAAATATTTGTTGTGGATTTGTTGTTTGATGATTTTGATGATTTGTTGGGCTTTCGAGCCACTATGATGGACCTTCGGGTCAATTACCAGTGCTAGACCTTGGATCATATGTTGGACCTTCGGGTCATTTGTTGGGAACCAAAAATTATGATGACAGTACTTGGTAGGCTTCGGCCATACATTGATGCATGTGCGGTTAGCTTAGACTCGCCATATGCTTGGATTGATCCACTTTTATGTTGATTTTTCTAGTTATCTATTTTGATTTCTAGATTTTGTGAATTGCTGTTATGAATTCAATTATGAATTTGAAAGTTAATTTTGTTGAAGTTTAATGAGATTTCTTCATTAAAAATTATGTTGATTTCTTATGTTGAATAGTCTCATTCGAGACTACGATTATTTTGCTTTGATGTTGTTTATCATGTAGTTACTTCTATGTTTAAATTAGACTGATCCATTTATTATTTTCTTTTAAATAATACTCGGGTCAGACCAAATTATTTCAGGATAATCGTTATCTCTGATTCTGTTGCCACTTCAGCTTTTGGGATTTCACATCATCTTTTGTCTAGACTTCGAGTTGTTTCTTTTGGTGTATTGACTATTATCTCATGTATGTTGATGTCTTTGTATATGTATATTCGGTTCATATGAACTATCGATTGTTGTAGCATGTATTCCAGACTTGTCTTCCGCTATATATTTGATATTTCTATTCTGATGGGATTATACTTATCTGTGTTATTGTTATTATGAGTTGTTCTAAATTTTTCATTAGCCACCGTAGTTTCGTTTTAGATTTGGATTGAATATATCTTTGGGAGTAATTTACATAACTCCTATCGATGTAATCAATACTCGTCTAAGGCATAACTTACAGATGGTCGCTTCTAACAAGCCTTATTCTTCACGATAGTAGACGTTATTCCTTATAATAACCTTTGTAATTGTGAGCGTAGAGGTGGGGCGTCACAGCTTGGTATCAAAGCTGAAATTCAGAACAAATTATAATAAACACAGAACAGAAGCAGAATGGAACATGCATTACAACTATTCGAGGGTTTTATTCATTCCTTTCTAATATATTCCTTCCACTTTAACATGTTGGAGTATGTCTAGGAATAAATCTCATATTCCGTAGTATTCCATTTGTTAAATTTCTTATCAATTGTGTGTTGTTTAACTAATCCTTTTCTTCTCTTGTTCTCTTAGCCCATGGCTGGAAGAGGTAGAGGGAAGTGTTCATCTGCAGGCCCGTCTAGTGGTTCTCATCTGGACGGAGTCTATATGTCAGCTGATCAGTTTATGGAGCTATTTCTAGGTACTCAGCCTTCTGTTGCTGCTTCCGCAACTCCTACTCAAAAGTCTGCCTTCACCCGCATGTGTAGTGACTATTTCCACCTTGGAGGCAAGCCTTTCAAGGGATCGAAAAGTGTATTGGAGGTTCAGACTTGGTTGCGCGCTTGTAAGCGCATATTTTCTCGGATGGATCTTTCTGATCATCATCGCATTCTCGTGGCATCTAGCATGTTGCAAGAGCGTGCGCTTGATTGGCATGAGCTTTTTATTACAGAAGTTGATGAGTCCTCTCTCTCGTGGATTCATTTTAAGGAACGATTCGAACTTAAGTTCGTTCCTGAATTAGAAAAGGCTAATCTTGCTCGTAGTTTCCTTGAGTTGAAGCAAGAAAAGTCCTCTGTTTCTAATTATGTTGCATCTTCCGAGGCCTTGTCCAAATACGGAGTTGAGTTCATTAACACTCCGCGTAGGAAGAATCTTCGTTTTGTTGATGGTTTGAAGAAGTATTTGAAGAAAGTTCTTTTGCTTCAGCTTAAGCTTCCTTTTGAGGAACTTGTTGATTCGGCCATTTGCCTTGAAGCTGTTGAAAAGGAGCGTGATAGTTGTGATGAGGTTTAGGTTTCTAAGAACCCCAACAAGAAGAGGTTTCCATTTCATAGGCCTAATTCTTCTTCCAACAACAAGAAGAAGAAGTACGCTACCTCTAGTTCTCAGCCTAGTAGTGCACCTTGTATTCAAAGGGCATGCTATAATTGTGGTTCTTTTGATCATTTTCTCCGTAGATTTCCTAAGCCTCGCATTTGTCGCTATTGCGAGAAAGAGGGTCATTGGGTTTTTGATTGTCCTACTGCTCCTAAGGGTTTCAAATTTGGGAAGCTTAATGTTGCTAAAGCTGGTATTTCTTCTAAGCCCAAAGGTATTACTCTTTCTATTTTGGAATGTTTTATTTTATTTCATGGCTGTTCTATTAGAGTTCTTTTCGATACGGGTGCATCTCATATATTCGTGTCAAAGGAGCTTGTTGATGTTATTCCTTTGGATAATTTTAGTCTTTGTGACCCTTTGAGGATTGTAAATCCTATTGGTGGATTCGCTGCTCTTGGTTTGTTATGTGTTGATGTTGAGATTATTCTATGTGGTTTTTCTTTTCATGCAAGTCTGCATGTTATGGATCATCTTGATTTTGATATGATATTGGGTATGGATTGGCTCGTCCGTTATGAAGTTCAAATCCTATGTCCCGAAAGAACTTCATATCTCAAGCATCCCGATGCTATCGAGCGGTTATCTATTATATTTCGAAGCATGGATCATACTTCGAATGCTCTTATTTCTTCCTTATCGGAGGATGTCATAGATAATATTCCGATTGTTTGTGATTTTTTTGATGTTTTTGAGCCTATTTCGAGATTGCCGCCGAAGAGGGCAATTGAGTTCCGTATTGATCTTATCTCCGGTGCTCATCATGTCAGTCGTCCTCCTATGAAGATGTCTGCTAAGGAAAATGAGGAACTCAAACAAAAATTATCTAAATTGAAAGCCAAGCAATTTATTCGTTCTATCTCATCTCCTTGGGGCGCGGTTGTTGTCTTTGTTAAGAAGCCAGACAGTACTCTTAGGCTTTGCATTGATTATCGCAAGCTTAATGAGCTTACTATCAAAAATAGATATCCATTGGCTAGGATCACGACATGTTCGATCAATTAAGTGGCGCTAATCTTTTCTCCCAACTCGATCTTGCTACCGGTTTTCATCAGTTACGAGTTGCGAAAGATAGCATTCCTCTTACAGCATTCTGCACTCGATATGGTTCGTGCGAATGCTTGTTATGCCGTTCGGTTTGACGAACGCTCCAGCGTATTTTGTAGATCTTATGAATCGGATATTCCAGGAATATCTCGATAAGTTCGTCATGGTTTTCATTGATGATATTCTTATTTATTCCAAATCTGAAGCCGATCATGTTTAGCATTTGGAGATTGTTTTGAGCACTCTTCGTCAACATCAGCTTTATGCCAAATTCTCCAAGTGTCACTTTTGGGAGAATAAGGTGAAGTTTCTCGGTCGTATTGTTTCTTCCGATGGTATTTCTGTCGATCCTTCCAACATCGAATCTATTCAGAATCGGAAGAGCCCCGAGACCGTTACTGAGATCCTTAGTTTCCTTGGATTAGTGGGATATTATCGCCGGTTTATTAAGGACTTTTCTCGTATTGCTTTACCACTTACCACTCTTACGTGAAAAGCTATTCCTTTTATTTGGTCTGAAAAGTGTGTGAATTCTTTCATGAAGTTAAAAGATCTCCTTACTCATGCTCCTATCTTAGCGGTTCCCGAAGGGAATCATGATCTTGTTGTTTATACCGATGCCAGTGGTTATGGACTCAGTGTTGTTCTCATGCAAAAAGATAGAGTAGTTGCCTATGCTTCTAGACAACTAAAGCCTAACGAGATTCGTTATGCTACCCATGATTTGAGTTAGCCGCTATAGTCTTTGCTCTAAAGATTTGACGACATTATTTATTGGGCGAGCGTTTTATTCTCTTCACTGATCACAAATCTCTGAAATATTTATTCACACAGAAAGAACTTAATATGAGGCAACAGCGTTGGCTCGAATTTCTTGCTTCATATGATTTCGATATTCACTATACTCCTGGTAAGGGTAATCGAGTTGCTGATGCGCTTAGTCGCAAGCAGCAAGTTGTTGTTTCCATGATGCTAGCAGAGTGGAATATGTTGGAAGCTTTATCTCATTGTAATATTAGAGACCGTCCTTCAGTTTCTGATTCTCCCGTGCTTTTATTTAGCAAGGAAGCTCGTCCTACTTTGTTGGATCGTATTGCCGATGCCCAGAAAAAAGATCCAAATTTTTCTTATCTTATTCAGAGTTGGAAATCGGAATCCCAAAGTGATGATCTAAAGGATTTCGATATTGATGTTCATGGTTGTATTCGGAAGAAGGGAAGGTTGATCGTGCCTAATGTTCCTAATCTTAGAAATGACATTCTTGAGGACTGTCATCGTTCTAAGTACTATTCATCTGGGTAGTAGTAAGATGTATGCTGATATGAAGCACTTATACTTTTGGGAGGGTATGAAGCGTGATGTTGCAAGTAATGTGAGTCGTTGCATGACTTGTCAACTTACTAAAGCAGAACATCAGCATCCTAGTAGTCTTTTGAAGCCTCTTGAGATTCCATTATGGAAATGGGATCAAATTTACATGGACTTCATTGATGGTCTATCACGTTCGAGGTCGGTCCATACTAGTATTTGGGTGATTGTTGACAGATTGACCGAGTCAGCCCATTTTTGTAACGTATGCGATTTTTCGACGCTCGAAACCCGACATCAATACATCGACTGTATCAACTGCTGAGCAATCGAATGCCGGAAAACCATACCGTTATGGTTAAATAAGAAGAAAAAGATAGAAGAAGAGAGAAAACGATAGAATAGAACAGAAAGAAATAACAGAACAATATCAGAATCTCACAATCGCAGTGGAACAACATATAATAGATAAATGAATAATCTTTAAACAAAGAACTATATCAGTTATTACATTACATCACATTACATTACATTACATCATCAGAGTGTACAACAACAAACATCGGAAAAGAAATACTATATACTAGTGAATACGCCATGCCATCCAGCTTGCCTCCAACAACTCCTGAATTCCAGAATATCCTGATAACCTAACTTAGACTGCCTGTGTGGAAATTGGTGGGCACCCAGAGTTTAGGAAAGAAAACAATAAACTCTAAGTCAGTCATGTGACTGGTGTGAGAAATAACACAATTTATTTTTAAAACAGAGTACAGGATAATTTTAAAATAGATTCGCAATGCTTTTTAGAAAATGAGACTACAATAAGGCCTCCCGCACACACACACAATGCAAACGCAGAATCGGAGGAGATTTCTCCTTATGATAGTCAAAGATGCATGATACGCATTAAAAAGAAACATTTGATATTATTACTAGTGCATGATAGGTTCTACAACTAAAACCGTACAAGATCGTATTGTTTCTTCGGATTTCCAACAAATGGTCAGGCCAAGGAACTTCCCATTGCCACATGGGTACGCCTCTGGAAAGACGACCTGAGAACCTAACCGGATCTCTGCCAACACAAGGTCGGGTTACCCTTCAAACTGGGTAACTACTGATACGAATATGTCATTCCCCGATCATAACCGACCTATATCCGAGGATTCTCGATTCCAACAACCACAAAGTAATAAATTTGCAGCAACAATATATGTTAAGTATCTGGGCTCCATACCATAATACCACCTCTATCCAGAAGGAATGACATACACTAAAGGGGCGCTACCCCCTAATAACCTTGCTGCATCCTTCCTGTTTTGACCATTTCCGGGGTGTGAGGTCCGACAAGTCTCGTCCACAAAGCTACGCTTTATACAAAAGCTGTGCTTTGTTCAACATATGCTCAACAGCACTTAGCATATCACACTACCAAATTGGGAGTATGTCACTAATAACCTTCAACTACATAACCTCCGAGCACGTACATCTCAGAGAAGGGTGTTAAGATAAGAGAATAAATTCTCCGCCACCAACAGAAATATATTTGAAAGAATTCAGTTTTATATCTCAATTTGTAATGTCAGACATACAATCCCTACAAGTCTGTTTCGGGCTCGAACAGAACCAAAGGCACTTCCAAAGAAGCCCTTGCAATCCGGATATTCACTAATCACGTCCGGACTTCCCGTCACAAAGGGTGATAAAACCTCTATATCGGAGATCAGCCGATGCAGAGTCATTCGACGGTAATCCTTCCGTTTTCAAAAATATCCGGTCTTCAACACCGGTCATCAAATGCAATCCATAACGACGTATCACATATTCGGAATGGATTATACGACCCCATGGTCCTTTCCCGGCTAACCCGAATAGTGAGCGCTTATTTTGAAAATAAGTGTGGCATTCAAATTCAAGAAAATCTCAACCAATACCTATTTAAAGGTAAATATTGATAGTCTGTTATTTAACTATCAATAGGTATGCTCAACATCACCAGTTCCAAATAATTTTCCAAATTATTTATTTTCCATAGATATCTTTACAAGATATATATTTTCCACACTTCAACATTTGAAAACAAATTTCAAATCACTTTTCACCTTTACAACTTTTGACAACAAATTTCAATCATTTTCCTTATGCGGAAATACTTTCACAAATCTTTATTCATTTTCATTTCAAAATGGTTCATTTAAACCAATTAAATAAATCCTTACCGATTTACTTTATATTTACGTTCCAAATCCATAAATTTATTTCCACACTTCAAAAATAAATCAACGTTTATTTTCAAACAAATTTCCGTTTCTTTTATAAATTCCATAGTGAATGTACAGTTCCAAAATATCTATGAATATATGATTTCCAAATCGATTTCTAATATTCATTTTCGATTTATCTTTAAAAGATAAAATCTCAAAATATTCACTTCATATTGAAAAATATTTCCATACTTATTTAATAATAAGTAATTCATAAATCTATTTATTTTCAACACTTGGAAAATATTCAATATACTTAAATCAAAATTAATTATATATTTCATTCTTTAAAGAAAACGTGTGCTTAAACACATTTATTTGAGTCAAAACGAATGTTGCGTAAAGCATCGTTACGACGACCCAAAATCACTAGTATAGGGATTCGAAATTAAAATAAATATATAAATCCCAATACTATACAAAAAAAAACATTTCCTTTCGGAAATCATTTACTATAACAATAGTGTTATAGTCCACTATTTCCTTCTATTTCTCGAAAACATCTATTTCAACAATGAATGTTGAAATCTATGGTTTCGATGTTTAACACAATTTAATACATCGTTAAAACAATTAACTTCATTTGATAATATACAAAACATATCCATTATTTAATAATATATTCACTATCCAAAATCGTGAATATACTTCACTAACCAAATTTCAATATTTTCTTCACATTTTATTTCAAGGATAATTCGCTATCCGAAATCGCGAATATAACTCCTTTAATAACCTTCTATATCAAATTTATCAAATTTGATTGATTTCGGATTTATAAAACAATGTTTATAAATTCACAATTATCTTTTATAACAATTTCAACTTATAAAAAATCATTTTTTATTAACAAATTCTATTCATATCCCATTTAAGTGCCAAAAACTAATTTATAAGTAAATTACTCATAAATCTTTTATTTTACAACCTCTATTCATTTTATAACTTCACAATTTATAAAACTGTGAATTTCATTCACTTATGAAATCCATTTATACTTCATTTTAACACTTAAAAAAACTCGTTTTATAATTCCAATAATTTAATTTATAAATATCAATTTTATAAATCTTTTATATAAATCGTTTATAATAATTCAAAAATCCCAATTTAAACTATTTTATAAATTTCATTAACTCCATATTTCAAAAATCACATTTTAACTATATTTCTCAAAAATCATAAATTTTATAACATTAACATTATAACGTTTATTTATTTACAATCAATTCAAAAGTTTAATAAAACGTATATTTTCAAAAATCACTTTAAAAATCCTTTTATAATTCCAAAATTGGCCCAATGATGCAACACACCAAATAGTCAATCACGACAATAAAGACATCATATATCAGTATATGATAATCAACAAATATCACAATATCTGCAATCAAATAAATACTGGTGGGGAATCCAGTTGGATCCCTCCAACCTGTTTCCCTGCATCCACATATGTTAGCACAATACCAATTCCGTTTCAATACGGAATATCGCGGTATATGAGATTTATAAAATATTATCCGCTATTATGCGGCGCAATAGGGTCTCATCCGCTATATAATGTGGGAAAATCAACTCCAAGTACATATATAATACCAATTCCAATCAAGATGGACTTATCGCGGTATATTTTTTAATAAATAACCTCCGCTTAATATACGGCGTATATTGTCTATTTTAACAATCAATCGATAGCAATCATCATTCAAACATACATTCAAGCAATTTTAAATCTAACTACTTAAAATTTAAATCGAAATAATTTTGATTGAGTGAGAAGTTCTCACCTTAATTCCAATTTCGGTTTCAGCGTTTTATTTCGAATAAAATTAAACACGCATTTACTTTTACTCGAAATTTTCACTAGCTCCAAACGACTCCAATCCAGTTCCATTGCGTAGTGCTCGACAAAACGAAGCCAACGCAATTCGTTTCGTCCAAAACGGACCTCGTATGAAAGAGATAAAATATTTTAAAGTTTACACGATTTATTATATACATAAATTAATAAATTTATTTTAATTTTTAAACCTAACTAATTTGGGCTGTTGGATCACCTTTTCTTTCATCAGGCCGCACGTGGCTATCATCTCCCCAGGAAATCAAAATCGCGACCGAACCCAAATGCGCCCCCAAACCCTAAATCACGCGATCTCTCCGATCAACTAGCCGACGATCAAGCAGTGCCGTCGCTTGCGCCTCCACGAGCTCGACCTTCGGCCAAGATATCTCCAAGCTCGGTCGTGTATCCATGTGGAAAAACGGTGCGCGAACGTTCCACGTTTCAACCATTTTTACCGTCAATCCACACAACTATATCCAATCATAGCCGTTGGATATCTAGAACTCAAGTGCTCTACAACTTTCGTTTAGAAAGTTTCGCGAATTGGTTAGCGGATTGCAAGAAAAATAAGGAAGAAGGAAGTTGAATTTCGCCATGGAAA
This sequence comes from Allium cepa, assembly GCA_030765085.1. NCBI lineage: Eukaryota > Viridiplantae > Streptophyta > Magnoliopsida > Asparagales > Amaryllidaceae > Allium > Allium cepa. Next base: position 392,450,578 of record CM060938.1, on the reverse strand, counting down.
ATTAAGGTGGCGGCTGGCTTAGAATTAGGGTTTTGGTATAAATTTTGACAAATGGTGGCCTTCTATAGAAAATTTCCAAATTACTATTCACCAAAAAATTTCCGAACTCCAAACGAAGCGTGCCGGTTGGCGTTTCTAAGGTTTACCCCACGTTCCGAACACAATGGAACATGTTTCGGAGGCTAATTCAATCATCTGTGTGAGTTACGGCAATAAACGATCGATTTAAAATTAAATCGATTTAAACTAATTTCTATGCGTTTTGGCTTGCCCCGGACAAACCGTAAATCCGATTGACACGAAATTTGAAACCATACAATAATATCACATTACGGATCTGATGAAACTAGTTTTGTCAAAATCCGAGACTGTTTGAAAAATGGCTATTTTAACTCGTCAATTAAATATTAAAATATTCAATTTTCACAAATTAACTTTAAATCAATTTTAAAAGTTCTATAACATCATTCTAACTCCAATATGATAAAATAAAATTTTACAAATCATTTTCAATCATATTTAACCCAATTTCCAGTTATTTCTGTAATTTCAACTATTAAATTATCGATTTAATTATGCAATTAAATCCAGATATTCGAAATAAAATTTATTCGACTTATAAATTTCAATTATTAATATTTAAAATTAATTAAATATACGAATTTTAAATGACAGAAATTCTGGGACGTTACAAACTCCCCCCCTTAAAAGAATTTCGTCCTCGAAATTACCAAGTAAGAAAAAGTTACAGAATCCATTAACTTTCCAAAACAAACCATTCAAATTGGATTTTTCAAATCCCTTAAGTGTTTAACTTTCTCAAAATTCATAGTTAAACTTCTTACAAAATCTTTACTAAGTTTCCAAATCCAAACTTAGTTTTCAAAAATTTCCCAATTTTCTCAAAAATATTCTAACGTCTTAAATTTTCGGAAAAATTCGCCACAGTCTCTTTTGCGCGGCTCGATCCGAAAAAAAATGACAGTATGTATATCACAAATATACATCTCATCAAGTGATGAGGCATCCCGCAGGGAAAAAAGTGTAAAAGTACGGTATGTAATCCGAGATATGTACCTTATATTTTATTAGCGAGCATATACGGCTAATATAGCGCGAAAGCGAGCTCCAAAAGCAAAGCAAACGCCATCCGCACCTACTCAACACTCAATCAAACAAATGAGTAACATGTATATATGAAAATAATATCAATATACATCATATTGTAACATAACAACTACATGTGCCAACATAGCAATGCATTCAATCAACAAATGCAACCATCGAACAACTATCCAACCAATAAACATACAACAAATCCATAACCAAATCAATATAAATTCACTTCTCATCAATATTCAATGAATTGGTTTTCCAATTTAAATCACATTTGATTCATTTACATTGGATTTAATTAACATTCATTCATTCGTTTCCAATTAGTTTACATTCACTAATTAAATTCACAATAGTTCACTTTCAATCTGAATTCAATTACATAGCTTTTAATTCCGCTAATTCAATTTCATTAACACTTAATGAATTATACACAATCAATTAATAACCATATAACAACCAATGTATATTCAACATAACCAAATTATTCAATTTACATTCGATTTGGTCCAACACTTTTAATACCAATTGGTTTATATTAAATTGACTCCCATTCAATTATTCAATTTCTCAACTTCATTAGCTTCTAATGAATTAACACTTACATTTATTATTCCATGTCAATTCTTTTACATTCGATTGATTAACATTCAATCCATTAGTTCAATTCAATTGCTAATTCATTTAACCAATAAGATTGAATTTCATTTGTATAACTCAAGTTCAAATTCTTAATGACTTCATTTCATTAATTCACTTATTAATTCACTTTGACACCAAAATCAACTTCATTCAACTTCACTTAAGTTAAATTCCATTTCAAACATCATTTGTTTAACTTAACTTAAGTTCCACTTATAAATTCAATTTAGATTCTAATTCTGAAGAAAATTTTATTTAACCTTTAGCAAGTCAAATTCATTATCTCATATCATTATCAAATTCAGATTTTGTTTTGCTTAACCAAATTGTTTAACCATTTTTTTTAACAATTGGTTTCACTTTCATTTTCTCATTTCATAAGTTATACAACTTATATTCAACAATTACCACTTGGATTTTATTGATTTACTTATACTTACTTTAATTTAACTCTATCCTTTAAGTTAAATTTATTCTATCAAAATTCAAATTATATAAGTTATCAACTCATTTATCATTCCCATAATATTTTAAATAGGATTCCATAGTCTTTTCAACCTTTCAAAACCATTTTTGAAATCAATTCAAATTACCTTTTGAATTTCCAAAACCCAAACCCAATTTATCCAAACAACTTTCATTTAAAACAATTTGGCAGCAATCCCTCTTTTGGAAACCCGAAAATGAACACCAATGATGTTGCAATAATCATCGGAATTATTTTCCAACGACCGAAAAGAGTTTAGGGATTTAATTTCTCCAAAACAATTTTCCAAAATATCAAATCCTTTCAAAACACTTCTCTGGAATTTTATTTTTTGATTATAAATCACATTTACAAACCTTTTACTTATATAATTTCACTTCTTATACATAAGATTATTCCACAATTGTAAATCATTTTAATTATAACTTTCATACTTATAATTCTTCGCTTATAAAATTTATTCTTTTACAGCCGTTGTTTTTTTATTCAACTTATTCAACAACCAAACAATCAATTCATATACACTTTAATAATTATGAAAAATTATTCCTTCATATATATAAAATATAACCAAGGTAAAATTATTTCATTTACCCAATTTAAAATGATACTATGTCGGTTTATCTCGTTTAAGAGTATAGAAATCCCTATCGATAATATGGCGTCCCATCTACCGACCAGAATTCACAAACAGCTCAACGGATAAGCAAACACAATATAAAACATTTTTATATTCACTAACAAATACGCGCTCATAGCTATTATTACACTCACACTCATTCTAGGGTACTACTGACTCTATCTCAAATGAGTAATTCCCAACAGAGCCATGGTTGTCGCTTAACCATAAGCTCTGATACCAAATTGTAACGTATGCGATTTTTCGACGCTCGAAAACCGACATCAATACATCCACTGTATCAACTGCCGAGCAATCGAATGCCGAAAAACTGTACCGTTATGGTTAAAGAAGAAGAAAAAGATAGAAGAAGAGAGAAAAAGATAGAACAGAACAGAAAGAAATAACAGAACAATATCAGAATCTCACAATCGCAGCGGAACAACATTTAATAGATAAATGAATAATCTTTAAACAAAGAACTATATCAGTTATTACATTACATCACATGACATTACATTACATCATCGGAGTGTACAACAACAAAAAGCGGAAAAGAAATACTATATACTAGTGAATATTCCATGCCATCCAGCTTGCCTCCAGCAACTCCTGAATTCCAGAATATCCTGATAACCTAACTCTAGACTACCCATGTGGAAATTGGTGGGCACCAGAGTTTAGGAAAGAAAACAATAAACTCCGAGTCAGTCATGTGACTGGTGTGAGAACTAAAACAGTTTATTTTTAAAAAAAAAAGTACGGGATAATTTTAAAATAGATTCGCAATGCTTTTTAGAAAATGAGACTACCATAAGGCCTCCCACACACACACAATGCAAATGCAGAATCGGATGTGAATTCTCCTTATGATAGTCAAAGATGCTTGATACACATTAAAAAGAAACATTTGATATTATTACTAGTGCATAGTTTAGGAAAAATCATTTCGAAAGTAAAGATATAAATCTTAGCCAGCATAGGCATTTCGCACTTATGCCTACTATAGCTACCATCCAAACAGTGGGGCGCCACCATAAGTGAATGATAGGTTCTACAACTAAAACCGTACAAGATCGTATTGTTTCTTTGGATTTCCAACAAATGGTTAGGCCAAGGAACTTCCCATTGCCACATGGGTACGCCTCTGGAAAGACGACCCAAGAACCTAACCGGATCTCTACCAACACAAGGCCGGGTTACCCTTCAAACTGGGTAACTACTGACACGAATATGTCATTCCCCGATCGTAACCGATCTATATCCGAGGATCCTCGATTCCAACGACCACAAAGTAATAAATTTGCAGCAACAACATAGGTTAAGTATCTGGGCTCCATACCGTAATACCACCTCTATCAAGAAGGAATGACATACACTAAAGGGGCGCTACCCCTGAATAACCTTGCTGCATCCTTCCTGTTTTGACCATTTCAGGGGTGTAAGGTCCGACGAAGTCTCATCCACAAAGCTACGCTTTATACAAAAGTTGGGCTTTGTTCAACATACGCTCAACAGCACTTAGCATATCACACTACCAAATTGGGAGTATATCACTAATAACCTTCAACTACATAACCTCTGAGCTCGTACGTCTCAGAGAAGGGTGTTAAGCTAAGAGAATTAATTCTCCGCCACCAAAAGAAATATATTTGAAAGAAATCAGCTTTATATCTCAATTTGTAATGTCAAACATACAATCCATACAAGTCTATTTCGGGCTCGAACAGAACCAAAGGCACTTCCAAAGAAGCCCTTGCAATCCAAATATTCACTAATCACGTCCAGACTTCCCGTCACTAAGGGTGATAAAACCTCTATATCGGAGATCAGCCGATGAAGAGTCATTCGATGGTAATCCTTCCGTTTTCAAAAATATCCGGTCTTCAACACCGGTCATCAAATGCAATCCATAACGACGTATCACATATTCGGAATGGGTTAGACGACCCCAAGGTCCTTTCCCGGCTAACCCGAATAGTGAGCGCTTATTTTGAAAATAATGTGGCATTCAAATTCAAGTAAATCACAACAAATACCTATTTAAAGGTAAATATTGATATTCGGTTATTTAACTATCAATAAGTATGCTCAACATCACCAGTTCCAAAAAAATTTCCAAATTATATATTTTCCAAAGATATCTTTACAAGATATATATTTTCCACACTTCAACATTTGAAAACAAATTTCAAATCACTTTTCACCTTTATAACTTTTGACAACAAATTTCAATCATTTTCCTTACGCAGAAATACTTTCACAAATCTTTATTCATTTTCATTTCAAAATGGTTCATTTAAACCAATTAAATAAATCCTTACCGATTTACTTTATATTTACGTTCCAAATCCATAAATTTATTTCCACACTTCAAAAATAAATCAACGTATATTTTTAAACAAATTTCCCTTTCTTTTATAATTTCCATAGCAAATTTACAATTCCGAAATATCTACGAATATACGATTTCCAAATCGATTTCTAATATTCATTTTCGATTTATCTTTGAAAGATAAAATCTCAAAATATTCACTTCATATTGGAAAATATTTCCATACTTATTTAATAATAAGTAATTCACAAATCTATTTATTTTCAACACTTGGAAAATACCCAATATACTTAAATCAAAATTAAGTATATATTTCATTCTTTAAAGAAAATGTGCGCTTAAACACATTTATTTGAGTCAAAACGAATGTTGCGTAAAGCATCGTTACGACGACCCAAAATCACTAGTATAGGGATTCAAAATTAAAATAGATATATAAATCCCAATACTATACAAAAAAAAACATTTCCTTACGGAAATCATTTACTATAACAACAGTGTTATAGTCCACTATTTCCTTCTATTTCTCGAAAACATCTATTTCAACAATGAATGTTGAAATCTATGGTTTCGATGTTTAACACAATTTAATGCATCGTTAAAACAATTAACTTCATTTGATAATATACATTTTCCCAAAACATATCCATTTAATTTAATAATATATTCACTGTCCAAAATCGTGAATATACTTCACTAACCAAATTTCAATATTTTCTTCATATTTTATTTCAAGGATAATTCGCTATCCGAAATCGCGAATATATCTCCTTTAATAACCTTCTATTGATTTCGGATTTATAAAACAATGTTTATAAATTCACAATTATCTTTTATAACAATTTCAACTTATAAAAAATCATTTTTTATTAACAAATTCTATTCATATCCCATTTAAGTGCCAAAAACTAATTTATAAGTAAATTACTCATAAATCTTTTATTTTACAACCTTTATTCATTTTATAACTTCACAATTTATAAAACCGTGAATTTCATTCACTTATGAAATCCATTTATACTTCATTTTAACACTTAAAAAAAACTCGTTTTATAATTCCAATAATTTAATTTATAAATATCAATTTTATAAATCTTTTATGTAAATCGTATATAATAATTTAAAAATCCCAATTTAAACTATTTTATAAATTTCATTAACTCCATATTTCAAAATTCACATTTTAACTATATTTCTCAAAAATATTAAATTTTATAACATTAAAATTATAACGTTTATTTATTTAAAATCAATCAATTCAAAAATTTAATAAAACGTATATTTTCAAAAGTCACTTTAAAAATCCTTTTATAATTCCAAAATTGGCCCAATGATGCAACACACCAAATACTCAATCGCGACAACAAAGACATCATATATCAGTATATGATAATCAATAAATATCACAATATCTGTAATCAAATAAATACTGGTGAGGAATCCAGTTGGATCCCTCCAACCTGTTTCCCTGCATCCACAGATGTTAGCACAATACCAATTCCGTTTCAATACGGAATATCGCGGTATATGGGATTTATAAAATATTATCCGCTATTATGCGGCGCAATAGGGTCTCATCCGCTATATAATGCAGGAAAATCAACTCCAAGTACATATATAAAACCAATTCCAATCAAGATGGAATTATCGCGGTATATGTTTTTAATAAATAACATCCGCTTAATATACGGCGTATAATGTCTATTTTAACAATCAATTGATAGCAATCATCATTCAAACATACATTCAAGCAATTTTAAATCTAACTACTTAAATTTTAAATCGAAATAATTTCGATTGAGTGAGAAGTTTTCACCTTGATTCCAATTTCGGTTTCAACGTTTTATTTCGAATAAAATTAAACACGCGTTTAATTATACCCAAAATTTTCACTAGCTCCAAACGACTCCAATCCAGTTCCATTGCGTAGTGCTCGACAAAACGAAGCCAACCAATTCGTTTCTTCCAAAACGGACCTCGTATGAAAGGGATACAATATTTTAAAGTTTACATGATTTTTTATATACATAAATTAACAAATTTATTTTAATTTTTGAACCTAACTAATTTGGGCCGTTGGATCACCTTTGCTTTCATCAAGCCGCACGCGGCTATCATCTCCCCAGGAAATCAAAATCACGAACGAACCCAAACGCGCCCCCAAACCTTAAATCACGCGATCTCTCCGATCAACTAGCCGAAGATCAAGTAGTGCTGTCGCGTGCGCCTCCAAGAGCACGACCTTCGGCCAAGATATCTCCAAGCTCGGTCGTGTATCCATATGGAAAAACATGCGCGAACGTTCTGCGTTTCAACCCTTTGTGCCGTCAATCCACACAACTATATCCAATCATAGCCGTTGGATATCTAGAACTCAAAGTGCTCTACAACTTTCGTTCAGAAAGTTTCGCGAATTGGTTAGTGGATTGCAAGAAAAATGAGGAAGAAGGAAGTTGAATTTTGGCCATGGAAAATGAAGGTGGCGGCTGGCTTAGAATTAGGGTTTTGGTATAAATTTTGAGAAATTGAAGCCTTTTATAGAAAATTTCCAAATTACTGTTCAGCAAAAAAAATTTCAAACTCCAAACGAAGCATGCCGGTTGGCGTTTCTAAGGTTTACCCCACGTTCCGAACACAATGGAACATGTTTCGGAGGCTAATTCGATCATCTGTGCGAGTTACGGCAATAAACGATTGATTTTAAATTAAATCGATTTAAACTAATTTCTATGCGTTTTGCCTTGCCCCGGACAAACGGTAAATCCGATTGACACGAAATTTGAAACCATACTATAATATCACATTATGGATCCAATGAAACTAGCTTCGTCGAAATCCGAGACTGTTTGAAAAAAAGGCTATTTTAACTCGTCAATTAAATATTCAAATATTCAATTTTCACAAATTAACTTTAAATTCAATTTTAAAAGCTCTATAACATCGTTCTAACTCCAATATGATAAAATAAAATTTTACAAGTCATTTTCAATCATATTTAACCCAATTTCCAATTGTTTCTATAATTTCAACTATTAAATTATCGATTTAATTATGCAATTAAATCCAGATATTCGAAATAAATTTATTCGACTTATAAATTTCACTTATTAATATTTAAAATTAATTAAATATACGAATTTTAAATGACAGAAATTCTGGATCGTTACAATTTTATTCTTATCAAGTCCAATTGGACTGCTCCTTTGTTGGCTAAGCTTTTTATTAAAGAAGCCGTTCGACTTCATGGTGTGCCTAGTTCTATTGTTAGTGATGGAGATCCGCTTTTTACTAGTGGTTTCTGGCAGAGCCTTCAGAAAGCTTTGGGGACTAAGCTCAATCTCAGTACGGCTTATCATCCACGATCTGATGGTCAGACTGAAAGGGTGAATCAAGTCTTAGAAGATCTCCTTCGAGCTTGCATTCTTGATTTTGGTGGTAGTTGGGAAGACCACTTATCTCTTGTTGAATTTTCTTATAACAACAGTTTCCAATCCAGTATCGGTATGGCTCCTTTCGAAGCCCTTTACAGAAGACCATGTCGATCACCATCTTGTTGGTTGGAATCGGGGGAAAAGTTAGTTCTCGGCCCCGATTATATTCATGAATCTTCTGAAAAGATTGACATTCTTAGACAGAGAATGAAGAGGCTCAGAATAGGCAAAAATCTTATGTTGATCATCGTAGGAAGCCTTTGGAATTTTCGGTTGCCGATCACGTATTCATTCATGTTTCTCCGATGAAGGGTGTGGTGCGTTTTAGTAGCTCCGGGAAATTGGCTCCTTGATATATTGGACCGTTTCCTATTACGGAACGCATTGGCCCTGTTGCTTATCGTGTATCGCTACCTATTCATTTTTCGAGAATTCATGACGTATTTCATGTATCCCAGCTTCGTCGATGCCTTCGTGATTCGAATTCTATTATTGATCCTTATATGTTGCAAGATCTTGAGATCTCAACCGACCTGCCTATGGTGCAAAATCCTATTTGTGTGCTAGCTTCGGAGGTTAAACGCCTTCGGAATATTGAATGGTCCACAAACCTCAAAAATTACACTTGGGAAACCAAAGAATTCATCGAGCGTTCTTATCTCGGCTTTCTCTCCTCTTCGGGTGGGGGTGAGCATTCTTATCCATCTTTTTTTTATTTTAAATCTTTGTTGTGATAAATAATTTGTGTTATAAACAACTTCTAGTATGAAAATTGCGGGGACGCAATTTTTATAAGGGGGGACTTTGTAACAACCGTGATTTTACTGCCGTCGAAATAAAAATTTAATATAGAAATTTTAATTTGAGATTTGAAAAAAAAAATATTGCAAAGAAAATCATGTTGCAAAGTCGGTTAAATATTTAAGTGGTTGCACGCTGGATTGAAGGGCAAAATTTCCTTCACATGCGTGTAAAAGAATTGGTTCATTTAAAACAATATAAACACTTAGCTGTCAAAAATTTTGTAAAAAACAAGTGAACACTTTGCATTATTTTCTTTTATCATTTTGGCTTTGCTGCCATCATCTCTATTATAGGCTAGTCATGTACTATTTTCTTTGAGGCACGTTTTGCCTTAAATGCTATGTACCATATTATAGCCAGCTTACTTCATTTTGACTTATACACAGTTTGAAAAAAAAAGTATGCTTTTACTCATTTTCCATGAGCCTGCATCTTCCATTCTTCATATTCAGTAGCTCTGCAAACGGAAAATTAATGGTGGTTCAAATTTTTTGCTACTTTTGGATCTTGGTAGTTAACTGTTTTTTTTTTTTGAAGAAAAAACTTTGGTGAGTATAAACTCACATTTCTAGTTTATTCTTTACTTTATTATTTGCGCGCATGATTTATTACACACAAACTTAGCTACGTGTACACAAAAATGTCATGCCTATGCATGCATATTTGTGTAAGTTAAGGCCTTCTTTGATGTCATTTTATTTTATTTTTGTGTTTTCAAACATGTGTAAAACGAAAGCAAGACTACCATTTAATTCTTTCACACATATAGTATTGCTTGCCAGGTTTTTTTAATTTTGCAATTCCATTTATGCGTGCATCAGGAATTGTGTCCAAACCATGTCATTATCTGCATTTCATTGTTACGTGTACATGGGAAAGTAACCAAGTTAGTATAGTTACTATATTTCATATATGCGTGCATCAAGCAGTTTTTTTCAAACCGTTTCATTCTTTGCATTTCATTTTAAGTGTATATGTGAAAACCCAGTCCAAGTCTTGCATGCGTGGAAATTTTTTAAAAAAAACTTCTTATTTGCGTGAAAATTGTATAGCGTAAAAGAGTAGCATGTTCAGGTATGCTACTATAATATTGTGTGTAAACAGAGTATGAAGTTGCATGAAAAATTTATGCACAGGTCTTGTTTCTTTTTACTTTTCGAATCGGGCGTGCTATATAACATGCCCAAACTTCATTTTCGAAAGAAAAAAATTTGTAGCACTTATGCAAGTTTCTAGTCATTTATATTTTTCCTCAGCCCGTGTGTATACAAGCATATGTCCAGATGGTTTTGTTTGTATCAATTGGTTCGTGTAAATTATATTACAAAATTATGTCCATGCAAAAAAAATGTGTTTCGGTACGTGCACATATATACGGTGCCAGGCCACTTAGTATGTCAGTTGGTGCAAAGTAGTGTTGCCAGGTTACCACATTTTGGAAAAAATTCATCTACGTGTATTATACACGTGTAGCTCAAGGACATCACTTTTTACATGTAAAGCATGAAACTAAGTCAAGTCCAGGTCATTTTCTATTTCCCATTACAGTGGCCGTGCGTGTATATGCCGGTGTTACCTATCTACTTTATTTTTTACATGACAATATATGTAGCACAAATTTATGTTTGTTTACTTCATTTGCATGCAAGATGAAGTATAGTGCCAGGCAGTGCCATATTTTAATGCACATATCGCAGTGTTGACCAATGTTAATTTGCTTTGAATCGGTGTTAGGTTTTAAAACGTATTTTGCGCCGTTATTTTTATAACGAAATTTTTACTCCGGTGCAATATTTTTGAAGCGTGTTGTTTTAATGAGATTTTTGACGAATTAAAATTACTCTTGTTTTGACTTCAGTAACCGTCAATTTAAAGTGAATTTTCAAGCGGCTATCCCGCAACGCTGATTTGATATACCTTTTTACGGTGTTTTGTGAAGCGCAATTTCTTTGTCGAAATTGCTATAGGTGTTGCTGTTTTAATCATGTGTTTTTAAAAATTGTTTTAAAATAAATTTGTTTCCAAAAAATTTACAGTTTATGCTTTCAAAAGAATGAGGAATCGATTTAAATGTACAGTTGGGCTTTCGAGCCACGATGATGGACCTTCGGATCAATTACCAGTACTAGACCTTCGGGTCATATGTTGCACATTCGGATCATTTGTTGGGCGCCAAAAATTATGATGACAAAACTTGGTAGGCTTCATCCATATGTTGATGCACGTGTGGCGTAGCTTAGACTCGCCATATGCTGGGATCAATCCACTTTTATGTTGATTTTTCTAGTTATCTATTTTGATTTCTAGATTTTGTGAATTGCAGTTTTGAATTCAATTATGAATTTGAAAATTGATTTTGATGAAGTTTAATGAGATTTCTTCATTAAAAACTATGTTGATTTCTTATGTTGAATAGTCTCATTCGATACTATGATTATTTTGCTTTGATGTTGTTTATGATGCAGTCACTTCTAAGTTTAAATTAGACTGATCTGTTTATTATTTTCTTTTAAATAATACTCGGGTTAGGCCGAGTTATTTCAGGATAATCACTATCTCTGATTCTGTTTCCACTTCAGCTTTTGGGATTTCACATCATCTTTTGTCTAGACTTCGAGGTGTTTCTTTTGGTGTATTGACTATCGTCTCATGTATGTTGATGTCTTTGTATATGTATATTCGGTTCATATGAACTATCGATTGTTGTAGCATATATTCCAGACTTGTCTTCCGCTATATATCTGATATTTCTGTTTTGATGTGATTATACTTATCTGTGTTAATGTTATTACGAGTTATTCTGAACTTTTCATTAGCCAACGTAGTTTCGTTTTAGATTTGAATTGAATATATATCTTTGGGAGTAATTTACACAACTCCTATCGATGTAATCAATACTCGTCTAAGGCATAACTTACGGATGGTCGCTTCTAACAAGCCTTATTCTTCGCGATAGCAGACGTTATTCCTTATAAAAACCTTTATTATTGTGAGCATAGAGGTGGAGCGTCACAAGCGATTAGCCCTTGCACTTCACTGCTCCATCTTTGACTCTAAGCTCTTGTCTTCCTCTCGAAAACGTTCAAACCGGATCGAAGGGGTTTTCGGGTAATTAATCTCCATCCCGGTCTCTTCGAAACGATCAGCGCATTCTCCAATATTAATAGTCGGTTATTTAACTATCATATAACATCCACAAACAACCATCAGGCCTTTATAATTTCCCAAATTATTTATTTCAAAATGTCTTTGCAAGATATTTTTCTATGCTTCAACCCTTTAAAAATAGTTTCAAATCACTTTCCTCTCGCGGAATAAATTCCCACCCAATTGTTTTATTTCCGCTGAAAACACCAAGTCTTAATACTTTATATTTATAAATAATTTAATTCACTTTATCCTAAAATATATACTTTAAAACACTTAAAATAAAAACTATTTAAAGCACTTTATTTAAAATACTGGTTATGAAATTTTAAAATAATTTCTCCTGTAAAACTTAAGCCAAAACTAAATTGAAAATAAAGGTTATTCCATAAGGTATAAATATTAAATAATTACCTTTTAAATCATAATACTAGTTAAACCTTTAAAATACATTACTTATATAATTAACTTAATAAATATTTACTTTTAAAAATTTTAAAACGCCTAATTAATAATTTCTTTTTAAAACATTTTTAAACCAATTTAAAACTTCTAACTTATACTTGGAAATCTTTCTTTGAAAATATACTTGGCTTTTCTGGAAAATACATTTCCTTTCCACACCTTTAAAAATAAACCACTATTTATTTTTAAAACAAATAACCCATGCCTTTATAATTCCCATCCTGAATTTATACTTCCAAAATATCCTCTGATAAATATTTCACTTTATTTATAAACCCTGTTTATAAATTTTATAATCTCATTCTCCCTTAATCACAGTTCAACACTTAGTCGGTTCTCAAATCGATTTCCAAAACCAATCTCCATTTTAAAATAAATTCCTTTACTTATCCAAATTATTTCAAAACCCATTAATTTCTGATTCATTATTTTATTACGATTTAAAATCTTATTTAAATTTGATATTATCAACTTCACACTTTATTTCAAAATTTCCCTTTTTTTAAATTTTCCCCAACCATTTTAAATCTTGAATTTAAAAATAAATCCTTTATTTCTTTTAACAATATCACTTAAGTTTCAAATTTTATCTATTCCCATTTATTCAAAAATATTTTTCCCATATTCAGAATTCATTCGATCGGATTTTAAAATTAAACTTTTATCCTTTTCCAAATTCATTCCTTTGATTTATCTAAAATTATTTTACTTAAATTTCTTTCTTTATATCTCTTTCAAAATCAAATCTTTATGTTTTGATATCTTCATATACCCAAAATATGTTCAGCAAAACCCATAGCATTTATTACTTCCAATTTGCAATATAATCGATCACAGATAATCAATCAATTATAAAAGAGATTATGAAAGCAAATTTCAATATTTGAGGAATCCAATTGGATCCCTCCTACCTGTTTCCCTGCATCCACAAATATTAGCACTATATAAAAATAACAGTCCCACTTCGAGGTGGGATATCGCGGTATAAAGGGGTCATCCGCTATTATGTGGGGCGCATAGGGTCTCATCCGCTATATAATGTGGGAAATCAATCACTCCAATATATATACTACTATATATAATATCACATCCAGTACTTTCAATCATTCAACCAATAGTTTAAATTTAACTGTTTAAATTTAAATGGTAATCCAAATGAGTGAGATTAACTCATCTTTGATTTTTGTTTGCAACCCACTTCTAATCCGGCTTGCTTCTTTACAGATTCTTGACCTTGTATAAACATTTATACGGTTAATTGATATTTTAATAAATCGAACAATTAATTCCCATAGATTTAATTAACTAATTATTTTACTTAAAGCTAAATTAATTTTATAAATTAATTAGTTAACAATTCTGTTCTAACTAAACAATTGTCCCTTTTTTAAAGAATCTTTCAGTAGTTAAAATAAATTAGCTAAGTTAATTGAACATATTTATCACCAAATCCATTATTTAAAACAAACCTAGCAAATCAAAATGTGTATATGTATACTTCCAATAAATAACCAAAATAAATGTTTACTCTACTGTAATTATATTATTTTTAAATCAGCAGCTCAGATTCAGAAATTGAATTAATTACAAAATAAAACCTTACTGTAAATTTAAATCTTATCTATATACACTTTTGCTTTATATGTATAACTAAACGATTTTATAACAAAACCGTGTTATATCTTACAGCTAATTTTTGATAAGTGATAAAAAAATTATTTACAAGCTTAAACTTGAGTAAACATTAAATTAATATGTTTTAAAATCTATATCACCTGAAGACGAATAGGAAAACAAATCAATGGGTTTCTGCTCGAAACCAGGCCTACCCCAAACCATTAGCCAAATCGCCACGCTACCCGGTTTCGTCCATGCGATTCAAAAAACTTGTCGTCGCTTCACCGGCCTTCACCCGATTCGCCTATCAGGACTTCCCCGCCCCTATCGAGGCCTCGCCCTCTAACCCCGATCGCCACTATCGCTCATGCTCACGAGCGATCAATCCTCGCTGTGCTCACGAACGATCAATCCTCGCTCTATATTATTTTATCAGAATTCGACTTTGAATATACTGTCGAGAAAGAAGGGATGGAAATAGCGATTTGAACATGGAATGAAGAGATTGTTCGAAATTTTGATTTGATTTTGAATTTTCTTCGTTCCGCCATTTTTTCTTTGATTTTACCTTCGGCTTTTATTTCTTTTTTACTCGATTTTGAATGTGAAAGAGAAATGAGCAGAAAGAAATATGGAGACGATTTCTTAAGTTCGGCCCTTATTATTTTTTTCTTATAATGAAGACGCGCGTTATCTAGGTGAACACGTGTTTCAAAAATTTCTTTACGTATCTGCGCTTGCAACAGTGTTGCAATGCAATTATATTATTTATATTTTTAATTTAAATTCAAATTTTATTCGTCTTGAATTCAAAGCTTAAAATTTTGACATCCTATCGAGGCGTGCCGTTAGGCATTTATAATGTTATACTCCTATTCCGAACGCAAATGGAAAAGATTCGAGGCCTAATTCGATCGTATGGAGAAGATATCTTTTTGAACCTAGTTATTATATTAAAATTTTGATATAGATTTCAGCACATTTATATATCGTACGGTCACACGACAACCCCAAACGCCACGAAAATTGAAATTCCATAATAATACAATATTACGGATTAATTGGAACAGGTTTCGTCAAATTTCAAGACTGTGTCTCGGAAGGCTATTTTCAAATATCAATTTAAATGATATATTTTTAAAACTTAACAGACCACCTTTAGATTCAGTTTTAACACTTTTACTATCTTCAGTGTCATCATTATAGAATTTATAAGCCTTTAAAATATTTTTAACAAACTTGAATCTCCAGATTTTATATTTTACCTAATTTCCAATTGTTTAATTCAATAGTTTATTTGTCAAACAAATAGTGATATTTGAAATTCAAGTTGATAATTAACTTTTGAACATTTAAAATCAATTAAATATTTCGATTTCAAATATCCAAAAATTTCGGATCGTCACATTCCTAACCCTTAAAAGAATTTCTGGATATTCGAAATTGAAATATTTAATTGATTTTAACTATTTGAAAGGTATTTTAACTTGAAATTCAAATATTATTATTATTTGGCAATTAAGTTATTGAATTTAATTTAGGAAGGAGGACGGCCATTTACTTCATTTGATTTTTCTTTTTTTATTGTGAACTGGAACGAGATTTGATTTCTAAAAGAGGAGGGTTCGGCTTCTTTTTCTTTTATTTAATTTTGTTTAAAACGCGCGTTATACAATTGAACATGTATTTTAATATTCTAGTACGTGTCTGCACTTGCACGATGTTTAAAAGCAAATTTTATTATTTATGTTTCAAATTTAAATTCAAATCGTCTCGGTTACCGCAACCCACGATCTCAACTTCCAATCAATGCGTGCCGCTAGGCATTTTAATGTTAAACCCCTATTCCGAACGCAATGGAAAATGTTCCGTGTCCTAATTCGATAGTATGTAGAAGATAGCTTTTGGATCCGGTTATAATATTAAATTTTCGACATAGATTTTAGCGCGTTTATCTACCATACGGCCAAACGATCACTCCGAACACTACGAATATTGAAATCCATTAATAATACAATATTACGGATCCAACGGAACTGGTTTCATTGAATTCCGAAACTGTGCCTCGGAATTCTATTTTTAAATATCGATTTAAGCGATAAAAATTCAAAACTGAACAAAACACTTCCAAATTTAATTTTAACACTTCTCCTATCTTCAGTATTATCAATATAAATTTTACCAGTGTTCAAATTATTTTTAATAGACTTAAAACTAAAGATTCAACATTTTACCCAATTTCTATTTATTAAGTTCAATAGCTTAATTGCCAAATAATAATAATATCTGAATTTCAAGTTAAACTATCTTTCAAATATTTAAAATCAATTAAATATTTCAATTTCAAATATTCAGAAATTCCGGATCGTCGTATTCCTCCACCCTGAAAATAATTTCGTCCTCGAAATTACTAGTTAAGAGGAATGATCCTTAACCCGTTAACTAATTTCCCAATCCTAATAGTTTTTAAAACCTTCTCAAAAACCAAACAGTTCAACAACTTCTCCAAACAATCTTTTTACTAACAACACTTTTACCCTTACCAACCTTTCAAACCTATCCAAAATTTCCAAACAATATTGCTAACTCAACCATTCAAATTTAAATTTAAAATCAAATTTAAATTATCAAAAAAATATTCTAACTCCTTAAATTTTCGAAATTTTTTACCAACGTCTCCTTTGCGTGGCTAGCTCGGTACAATTACAAAATGCCTCTACGGTCCCCAGATTTCGAAAGAAAACAAAAAGGCTAAGTGGCTAGATAAGAAAATCATAAAATTTCATATAGAAATTTAAATACATACCTTTTGTTGGAATTTCATTTATCTTCTGAAATCAAAAATTCCAATTTTCCTTTTGCTTTTTAAATACCAGAATATCCTACTAGGCCATAATATTCAATTACAACATTCAAAATTGCTTTACACATTTCTTTACAAAAGTTTTCATATCCTTTTCATTTACATCCGTACGATGCACATATATCATCTGTACGTAACACTCAATTCGATCGCTCACTCGATCACAGAACTTCAGTTCCGAACTAGTATCACCCACCCGACTTCCTAGTGCGGATTCAGATCTGGTTTCTCGATGTCATTCTCCTTGCATTGTCACAAACTATGATAGAGAATTTCTAAAATCAGTCAAAAAATCCATATCCAGAGTTCGCCGTCGAAAATCGAGTGAAAAATCCCAATTCGGATCGGTATAACTACCTCGAAATTCTATGCTCGAATCTGGATCAAATCACTATGCGAATAAAATAATATACGTACATCCTACGTATTTATATCCATTTATTATTAACTATATCAATTCTCTTTTATTCATATTATTTTGACTTCTATTCACTTATTTACAACCATCCCATTTCCCAACTTCCAGTTTAAATTTCGTCCAATTATTAACTTAGTATATTTCCAATACCAAATTTACTTAAGAATTTCATCATCCATTTCTTAAGTCCAATATAAATATCTTACACGCTTTAAATTTTTATTTTTATCTCACCACTTTAGTTTATATCTACTTCTATTCAAATTGAATCTCTAATTTCCATATGAATTCAATAAGTTTACTTACTAATTTATTCCAGTTCTTTATTTTAATTAGTCAAAACTTGACTAACTTCCATCACACATAGTTTAAATTAATTCATGATATTCAGTTTCAATTCTATTTTCTTACAAATGCAAATTCATTTGTCTATCCACAATTTTATTTCCATTCCATTCACAAGATTAATTAATTTGTTTACTTAACAATTTTATTCCAATGCTTTGCTTTATTTAGTCCAACTCGACAAATTTTCCATTTCCTTTATTTGGCACAATTTAAATTTTATTCAAATATTAAATTTCACTTCCATTTAGTTACAAATTAAATTAATTTGTTCATTCACAAATTTATTTCCATCTTAATAAATTTTATTTTCAATCCTTTATCTTATTTAGTCCAATTGACTAATTTTCCATTTACTTACAAATTCAAAATGAATTTCAACATCCAATTTTTCTGAATTAATTTTTTTTATCTTCCATTATTAATAATTGAATTCTATTTATCTCATCTCAACCCATATTTAATTACTATTTCCAGTTGCCTACTTAGGCTTAATTTCTTAAGTTCGCTTTTCTTACTTAATTCAAGTTGATTTTTACTTTAATTCCAATCTTATAAGTCTTCCCACTTATTGAGATTCTACAAACATTTTTAAACCAACTTGTTTACACTCCATTAACAAATTTCATTAATCTACTTCATTTAATGGGTTTTGCTTATCATTTTATTTTATTGTCACACTTACCTTTTTTAACTCTTCTTAAGTTAAATTTTTCTATCCTAACAAATTTTATTAGTTGTCAAACCCTTTTGAATTTCCATAAACATTTTAATAAGATTCCAGAGTCTTTAAACAATTACTCAGCATTTCAAAATCAAACCCAGTTTTGCAATCAACTCCAATTCAAAATCTCCAGGTGGCAATTCCTCCATTGGAAACTCGAAAATGGATATCAATGATGCTGCAGTCATCACCGAAGTTATTTTCCAATGACCGAAGTGAGTTCAATGCTTTTATCTTTTCAAAAACATTTTCCAAATATTTTTGATTCCAAATACCACCTGATTTCATATCCAATTCAAAAATATTTCCGAAATAATATCACTATTATTTCTCCAAAACCTTTGAAAACCATTTTCAAACGCAAAGGAATTTAAGTTTTCCAAATTTTCAAATTTCAAATCCTTTCAATCCAAATTCAAAATTTACTCTAGAATTTTATATTATTCTAATTATAATTTACTCTAGCTTTTATTTCTTTTTTACTCGATTTTGAATGTGAACGAGAAATGGGCAGAAAGAAATATGGAGACGATTTCTAAAGTTCGGCCATTATTATTTTTCTTATAATGATGACGTGTGTTATCTAGGTGAACACGTGTTTCAAAATTTTCTTTACGTGTCTGCGCTTGCAACAGCGTTGCAATGCAATTATATTATTTATATTTTTAATTTAAATTCAAATTTAATTCGTCTTGAATTCAAAGCTTAAAATTTTGACATCCTATCAAAGCGTGCCGCTAGACGTTAATAATGTTATACCCCTATTCTGAACGCAATGGAAAAGGTTTCGAGGCCTAATTCGATCGTATGGAGAAGATAGCTTTTTGAACCTAGTTATTATATTGAATTTTCGATATAGATTTCAGCGTGTTTATATATCGTACGGTCACACTACAACCCCAAACACCACGAAAATTGAAATTCCATAATAATACAATATTACGGATCTATTGGAACTGCTTTCGTCAAATTCCGAGACTGTGCCTCGGAAAGCTATTTTCAAATATCAATTTAAACGATATATTTTTAAAACTTAATAGACCACCTTTAGATCCAGTTTTAACACTTTTACCGTCTTCAATATCATCATTATAGAATTTATAAGCCTTTAAAATATTTTTAACAAGCTTGAATCTCCAGATTTTATATTTTACCCAATTTCCAATTGTTTAATACAATAGTTTATTTGTCAAACAAATAGTGATAATTGAAATTCTAGTTGAAAATTAAATTTTGAATATTTAAATCAATTAAATATTCTGATTTCAATCATCCAAAAAATTTGGGTCGTCATATCTAATTCCACCTTCCTCTCAAACTCTTCCCGCCTGCATCCGCTCGCATGCAGCCACCGTGATCGAACTGCTACCCCAAGCATTCGCCACCTTCTCCTCATCCCTGCCACCTCCTAACAGCACCTGACCACCATCACCACCCACTTTCGTTTAGCCTGCTCGACGGCCATGCTCAGCCCAACCGAATGTTTTTCCCAAACGACAGCTATCAGCATCCATGGCCGTGACAAACACCACTGTACGTGGAAACCCATTCGCCTCTCGCCTTCGACCTCCCTCCTGCTTTGAAACTAGATGCCACTTCATTCTACTCGCCTCCCCACTTCGGCAGCCTAGCACGCTCGGAACAGGTCGAGAACCACCTTTTCTCTCCTTTCTCAAATAATGATTAAACAAGGTAAATATTTGTTATGTATATTGTTTTATATTATATATGTATGTGTGTGTGTGTGTGTATATATATATATTTGTTTGCAGTCTC
The DNA here is from genome assembly GCA_030765085.1 of Allium cepa. Classification (NCBI taxonomy): domain Eukaryota; kingdom Viridiplantae; phylum Streptophyta; class Magnoliopsida; order Asparagales; family Amaryllidaceae; genus Allium; species Allium cepa. The sequence continues at coordinate 392,429,789 of CM060938.1, read as the reverse complement.
CATTATTTATACTGCTCGTCCTTGTTGTTTATATCTTACAGTGTTCGTATATATGAATATTCGATTTTACGCATGTGTGAAGGTACATACATACATACATATATATATATTTACTATAGGTTGCTGTACGTAAGTGTTTCTATATATATAAATATATAATTATATAGAATTTATGTATGTTAGTTTATGAATGTTTTAAGCAAGACATATATGTATGTATGTATGTATGTATGTATGTATGTATGTATGTATGTATGTATGTATGTATGTATGTATGTATGAAAAGTATATATTGATAATATGTTTAAAGTGTTACCATTTATGTAGTTAAATATATATAGTTTATATACTATTTTACATGGGTTACATATAAGTAAGTATATATATGAGTATATTATATTATATAAGTCTACTATATAAGTTACAGTATTTTATTTATATGAATTTACAGTGTGTATATATATTCCTCTTCAGGTTGTATATGATGTACCTTCTATTTCTTATTTATATATAATGTTTGATTATATATTCAAGAATTTGAGTTATATATATTATTATTTTGATCTTAAAATACATATGGTTCATATTTATATTTACTTTATTGTTCCTTAGTCAGTATTGTAACTTAGTACATGATTTTATGTTAGTCAATTTATATAAGCATATATGAGTATAGGTTTTGGAAAAGTATATACAGAGATTTTATTGTATAGGGTTTAAATTTAGTATTTATTTAAAAGTACATATATTATTTTAAATATGAGATTAAAATCTTACAATAATTATTAAAGAATATATATGGATATAATATTTATTTTGTTCCAGTTTATGTTAAGCTAATTTCGATTTTTCCATTGATTCCTTATTTATCAGCTTTGTTCGTTAAATTCGTGCCAATCTTGCTTTGCTTTGGAATTCGTGCTTGCATTCGTAACCCATCTCGTTCTCGTTCTTCTCTAGCCTCGAAAGGTAAGCAATCACTCACGATTAACATTCTTATATATTAAATTTTATTTCATTTGAAATGACAATTGAAAGATGCTGCTAGATTGAACTGTTAATTAGTCAATTACTATATATGATATGCCATTATCTATGTCTGTTCACCAGTGAGATATGAAACCATATCTAGTTATTTATATTTTATTTATCACTAATGACATATGCCTATTATTGATATGTTATATTTATTCTCACTCTGCAAGCTCCTTGTTAGTTTAGGATTCCTTATGGGTTGAAATGATACATACCCAAATGATCTTGTAGAATAGGAGAAAAACGTTATGTGTTGAAATGATAAGCGCAAGTGATTTTCATTTTATTGAATTTTGGGATTGCGGGTTGAAATGATATACCAACAGATATTTAAATTATGGATTGAAATGATAAATATCCATTTCACTTGACCACGGGATAAAAAAATTATACAGACACCATTGGCATATATATATATATATATATATATATATATATATATATATATACTGAAAATGATTTCCAAGGTTTTGAAAGGAAATATATGGTTTTAATAAATATTGATTTTAAGATGTTATATATAAATGTTATTTTATAAAATTTAAATTTTAGTTTTTTTTTTAAATTTTATGTTTGGAAATTTTGAAGTTATAAGTTATTTGAAATTTGAAATTTTAAGATTTACTTAAAATTTTACTATTTTAAAAAATATATAATTAGTTTTGAATACAAAATAAAATTTAATAACAAGATTTAATTTATTAAATTTTAATTTAATTAGTGTATAATATGGTTAAGTATTTATTTAAAATTAAATTTTAGAAATACATTCTTATAATAGTTTTAATAAATTAAGGTTGGAAGATAAAAATTTAAATTGATTTGAAATCGTCTTCTTTTAAGAATTAAATTTAAATAAAATCGTTTTGAAACTCATTTAATTTGAGATTGTAAAAATATGATTTTTATAACTTGACTTTGATTTAAGGTGATTAAATGAATATTTCAAGTTTTAAACAAATTGAAGGGAATATTTAGTTTATTTAAATTGTAATTTAAGGTTTTATTTAAATGATATTGGTTTGACTAAGTGAATATTTCAGTATTAAATATTGGTAAAGTTGAATTTGAAATATAAAAGAATTCATAAAAATTGAATTATTGTAAATGATTGAATATTTAAGCTTTGAAACTTATTGAAGTTGAAATTGTTTAAATTGTAGTTCAAATATGTATTTGAAATCGATATAAATTGAATATGGTTAGTGGAACTTGAATTGAATTGGAACTGATGAATTGAGAATGATTTAAATTGAATTTTTTGAATTCGAATTAATTCGAATTGGTTTGTGAACTTTGAGGAAACTATTTATATAAAGCATTTAATATATATATATATATATATAACTATTTTGTTATATAAATTATTTTAATATGCATACTATTTTTAGTATAAACTATTTGAGTATACTAATTATTTTATTATAAATTATTTTAATTTATAATTATTTCTAACATTTAAAGTATTTTATTATATATATACTATTATTAATATCTAAACTGTTTAAGGGGAAAGTGTTATGTTTTCTAAAGAATTATGTTCCAAAGTATTATGACTTCCAAAGTTATGTTTTCAAAGTGTTATGATTTCCAAAGAATTATGGCTTCAAAGGTTTATAAATTAGAAACAGTTTTAATTTTGGAAACTGCTATGATTTTGGAAATGGATATATTTTAAGTGAATAGTGATCTCGTATTGATATGATTTTGAAATGGATATGATATTTTGGATATGAAAATGATATTTTGAAATGATCACAGTGTTATAATAATGTTTGGTTGTTAAAGAGACCGGGATCGGTTATTGTCATACTCTCTACCAATATTGAAAACCACTTTAACAACTGTGTACATGGTGGAGATTCCAGAATGAAGTAGGAGGGTTGGCAACAATTCTATGTGAGTATATATGTGGACCTGACTCCTGTGAGTTAGCTTAAGGTGACTAAAACAGAAGCAATTGACGGGCCAAGTAAGGAAGCTCCTCCGATCGGACTCACTTCTTCGACACCATTCTATTACTTTGTGATTGATTGGGTGCACCCTCGTATTTTGGGAGTGTTGGACGAGTTGGTAGGTAGCTGCGACTATGCGTTACCAATAGCCCGGAAGTGTAATTGGTATATCCACCCTGGTATTTCCTAGTTGTGCCGTCTTACCTACCATATTGAGACCCCTACGAGTTTATTTTGTGTCATACCTATGGAGTGCCCTCTGGTAGCCTCCAGTTTACGGAGGTATTACGGTACTGTATAGACTATGGCATCATATAAAAATATGTTAACTGGGATATGGGTAACGCCTTAACGCTATTTTTATAGTTTGTCTTACTATAGACATACTATAATAGCATATTGTACTGCATAGTAGATAGTTCCACGGATCCTTAGAGGATGGTTATTCCGAACATCCTTTGAGTTACTTGTGTTTCAGTTGATAATTCACTTGAGTTGGATTTATTGATATAAGAATGTTAAACCTGACTCGAGTGTTTTGTGTTTTGCTTTATGCTCGGGTTAGACAGAGTGTCACAGCATTTGAGACTCACCTTTGGAGTTTGGAGCTTCGCTTGGAGATCCATCTATTTATCCAGCTTTTAGTTATTCAGTGACTTCAGTGATATTCAAATTTTGTTATTTGAATATTGAGAATTCTATGTAGCTTGATTTATGTTGTATTTTGTTTCATACTTTATTGTTTATATAGTAGCGTCAAGAACTATTATTTATTTGTTTCCGCTGCTTGTTGTTATATTACTTTGTGTCTATGATTCTATGATTGATTTATTTACTGTATATGTTGAGTTTTTCTAAAATATAAAATTAACAATATGTTATTTTAAGCAATTCAAATTCGGCATGTGTGCATGCGAATGGCATGAAATATCGGGATGTTACATGATTTGTTTTGAAAACTAAGGCTTTCAAAACCTTAAAACTTTACTTTCGAAACCCCTAGTACCCACCTTCGAAAGCATTGAAAACTTCTTTTCAAAACACTAAATATATACCTTTTGAAGCTCTTTAAATTATCCCTTTCGAAACCAAAATGTACCTTACGAAAGAACTAAAGCGTTACTTAATAATCCTAAGAAACATAGCTTCGAAACCAATAAAGTAACTCTTTCGAAACGAATGGGTTTTGCTTTAAAAACATCTTCTGGGTCAAAGTTAATTTATATGAAAGTATCCCTTTCGAAACCTCTAATCTTCATATAAAAATGTTTGGGGAAATTTTGATGGCATCGGCACCATCCTTTCGAAGGCTTCAAAATATCTAAGTAAAAGATTGAAGGTTAGCATCGATATCCCCATTTGAAGCCATTTCCTTCGAAACCCTTGAACCCTTTTGAAAGCATTTAGGAAGAGGCTTTGTATAAGTTTAAAAAAAAGCCCACCCGTTGAAAGAATTGATGGCTTCAATACACTCGAAAGGCAAAAGAACGGTAGTAGGGTTTCGACTAGTTCGAAACCATCATTTTCGAAAGCATTATTTTATAAATAAAGGAACCCATTTGAAAGATTATACTTTAAAAACATAAGATGGAAACGCTCTTTGAAAGCTATTTAGAAAATGACTACATCAAATTTTCTATAAAACAAGCAGGCGCTTATCATTTGAAAACAAAGCAAAGGTTTCGACCCTATCGGAAGCAATGCTTTCGACACTATGTCTTCGACTTCCTTCAATTCACTATGTACCATCAATATGATACCTTGTGTATTGGTTTTGACTTGGTATATTTCGACATTGTTGGTTTTGACTAAGTCGAAGCAAAGGCATAAGGTCGAAAAGGCTTCTAAAAGAGGCAGAACTACTTTTCTGGTTAAGGCTAAATTGATGCTATCTATAGTAGTTACTTTATAACTAAACTACCTATTTGTAATCCTTTGATTGGTTGCCTTAAAACTTTTCAAATCCTTACAAAATAACTGCCGCTTATTTTCAGATATAAATTAAGATTAATTTAACAAATAAGCCCTTCCATTATACCAAATAATTAAATCATTTAGGCCTTGCTTTCAAAATAATTTAATTTTCAAAGTAAATCACTAATGAAAAATCCTAAAAAATCACGTAAATTCATTTTTGATATGTTATCTAACATATCTAAATTTTAGACCCAAATTCTCAATATGATCTCTGATATAAATTTCTAAACCCAATTAACCATATTCTCCTTTGGAAATTCTTAACAATTTCTCCAAAACTTGGAAAATTATGAAAATTAAAACCCAACTCCAAAATCATATTTTACATAACATATAAATTCCTCATGGCATGTGAAAATCATTATAATCCGTTGTACCTTTAAAACCATATAAATCCGTATTGAAACAATTTGATTCAAATCGAACATATTTTAAATCCAAACATATTTTTAATCCAAGCATATCATAATCCAAATCATCATAAAAATGGATTTAGTTTAAAATCCCAAAAAAATGATTATATAACAAAAATAGAGATGGTCTAATTATTATTCACCTTGATTATGATAAGAAATTTGAGATTTGATTTGAGATTAATCCCCTTGCTTTAATTCCTTAGCTTGATTAAATTTTCTCTTTTTTTCTTCCTTGTAATGGTTGGCTTCCCTTTGGTTTTTGTTTGTTTGATATTTGAAAAATTAAAATGTACATGAATGGGAAAAATTAAGCGTGAATGGATGTATAGTCGTGGATATATAGATTTATGGTAACAACATGCGGCTATTTCCCAATATGCCCTTGTGAAGATTAATTAGCCTATAATCCATTCTTAAGCCCATTTAAACAATTAAGCACGGCCTTTAATTATTTATTCAAATCCCAATCCTCTTATCACTTTAAGATTTACATTATTCGTTTTAATTTATCTAATTAAATCTTTTGAGTAATGTTGTTAAAAATAGGGGTGTTATAATTTTTTTTCTCCCACAAAGACATTTCCTATAGGTGCTAAGCACTTGGAAGAGCAAAACTAGGGTTTTCAAGTCCATCCCTATTTCATCCTAGGATGCAATTTTAAAATATAAAGAAAATCATAGAAAATTAGATAAAATCAAAGGTTTTGAAACTCAAACCAGGCTGAAAAGGTGTAGTTATCAAATCTATTATCGAATTAAGGTCAGTAACCCTCACAACTTATCTCTAAATCAAAATGAATGTTTATGTGTTGTATCCTATTTGAAGCTTCTTGGGATGATTTTGTATTTGCTTAAACTCTAAGTTTTTGTTTGTTGAAACATTGCCTTAGCTAGTTTAATGTGAACTTGTCACTCGAATTATGTATAATGATTCATAGGATGATAAGTAGTGCATGCATGTTAGTCCTTTCATCGCCTATAGGGTTAGTAGAAGGGATTCTCGTCGAAAATCAGTTAGTGTCGACCACTGATCATCTTAGAGCCGACCGTTGGACCGGTGGGTTAGCACTGGTGCACCGGTGGACAGGACCTAGAACCAATTCGGTTCTACGAATTTCTATTTGTATCTATTGACAAATCCATTTTCTTTCTTAGTGTCTTCAATGGCCTCCATTTCGTTGATCGTGCACTGCATTTTTGGTTATTAAATTGCACCATATTCCTCTAATTGTTGAACTCTTATAAAAATATATGTGAATATTTAGTTTTAACAGTATATATATTTGCAGACTAATTGAATTTTGAATCTTGGTTATGAGCAGTCACATATAAAAGTATATATCACACTTTGTTTAGATCAGGATTTCAACCTATATTAACAATAAATATACTTATATACTTATAAGCATATGTGGTAATATAATGTGCTAGGGATTTTAAGGAAATTATTGGTATATGTAAAAATATGTGTGGATATATATATGTGTGTGTGTGTGCGTGTGCGTGTGTCTATATATATATATATATATATATATATATATATATATATATATATTAGAAACCGATGTTTATACGTATAAGGATTCAAGCTTTGGTTGACTATAAATATGTACGTATATGGTTGTACATTATTTACTGATTTAATCTTTGGAACTACTATGTTCATTTACAATTGAAAAAAGTACAAGACTAGTAATTAAATAATAGAAACGATTTTATGGATTCTGGATTACAATTTTAGCAATATAAACCTAAGTTATTTTTAAAAAATGTATAAATAATTTTTTTTGTATATAAGTAATTTTGTAAAAAAAGTTTGTTTAAGTTTACAAATATCAAAATTGTTTCTAAATTAATCAAGTTCTTTTATAAATGATTTCTAGCAAGTAGTTTCTATATATTATGTATTATTAAAAAAACGGTTATATGATTTGGAAATATATATCTAATTTATTTCCAAACAAAATGATTATATATATAAATCAAATAGGATATGGAAGGGTGATAAATATAGTTTTATAATATAAATGGACTTATATAATGTTTTAAAACATGGATTGTTAATTAAGTATCTTTTATGTATATTTGGGACACACACACACACACACACACACATATATATATATATATTGTGTGTGTGTGTGGAATTTGGAGCAATTTAGACTAATGAAACATTTTAATGAATGATAAATCAAATAAATGTTTTGAAAAGCTTAATTCAATAATTTAGGAAAATACTAATAATCAACTTAGTATTACCATTTGGTTTAAATGCTCTAGAGTAATGCTTCGTTGAATATGGTATAAATAATTTGATAGAATGTTTGAGTGGAACTAATAACCCATTAACGAATTCTCGAATTTCACCAGGTTGTATGTGATGCCTTGGTTAAGTTCTTGTGATTGCTATTAGGGAGTATTTGATGCTTTAGAATTGTATTCTCTTTTGGTGTGCAGTGGGACTACTAGATCTTTAAGAGAATATGGTTAAGGTTTTCCAATGGTATCTGTAATGAGTGAGATTTACTAGCTTCTAGTAAATACTGGAATTTCACCATGCAGTATGGGACATCTTTGTTAAGTTCTAGGGATTCTTGAAAGTGATAGTATTTGCACTTTAGAATATTTCCTGTTAGGGTTTGATGGGACTGATAAATCCTTAATAGGTATACTCTTAGATTTCTTTCCAAACTTAAATATATAATAAGCTAGAGTTTTTGAGTCATGGTTTCCTCGGTCGTTTTAATCGATCGAGATTTGGGATTTCCTCAATCCTTATTATCGATCAAGATTCTATGTTACGGTATGAGTACGATCCTTGGTATCAAGTCGGTTCGAGTGATACCACATTGTTTGCACAGTATGGGTACAGTATTTAACATTAGTATGTATGATCAGATAAGTGATTGGTATGAATTGGTTCTGTATGCTTAAAGACATTGTGCTTTATTCTATAATTCTACATTTAGTGAATAATTTGTGTTTGTAATCTAAGTATGTCTCTATGCCTTGATTTAATACCATTTTAAATTATTCATGTGATTTGTTATTTCTTAGACATTTGGATTTATTTATCTATTATTTATTCTTGTGTTATATCATGTTCTCACTATATTAGATATTAAGAGATAGTCTGACCCGAGTGTTTTTTTAATGATTGGGTCTTGCTAAGACATTTTAGGTTATAGGACATGTTGACCTTTGGATGTTGTGCTAGCAAGGAGATGACATTTTGACTACTAGCTAATCTCTTGTAGGATTTTTGTGTATTTATATAAAATGTATTGAGATAGTGATTTATAGTTCTTGTACATTATGCGAGTCTGGTATTTTATTTTGTAGACTCATAGTTTGTATATGTATATGAGATCTATTATTCTATTGTGGTCTATGATTTCTATTTTATATGATATATGTGTTTATCACTTTTGAAATTAGGCTGTACACGTCAAATTTTATTTCAAAGATTCAGTGAAAAGGTAAGTATGATGTGTCAGTATTAGTTTAAAGTCATATTCATATTTGATCACCCTTAATAAGTTGTAATATATGTATTATTAGACGACATTATTTATAATGTTCTTTAATAAAATGTGTATCGTGGTGGGGTTATTAAATTGAGTGTGAAATATTCAAAGAGAATTAAGGAGAAGTTAGAAGGTGAAATTGGCGAGAGATCTCAAATTCTTTTACTTCATTATTATTTAATGGATTATTATCATCAATACTTGTTTATTCCAATTGGTCGAATTAGAAAAATGACAAGTACGGATTACATTGGGACATAATATTCATCTAATTAGAACTCTTAATGGGCAAATCCCATTTGGCGGTTGAATAGAGCAACCCAACCTAAAGGGAAACCAAAAATTATACTTCTGTTCAAAAATAAAATTGAAAAACTGACTCTTTCAAAACATCTGGATATGCACAAAGTAGCTTTTAGCCAATGTCACCGCACCACACTACAACAACCAACTGTCAATCATCATCGCCACTAACATCCGCTAACACGATCACATTGAATTGCTCCTCCTTCTCACTTCCATTTACTCCTTAAGCCCTAGGTTTGATTTTTCTACCTCCTTTCTCTTAAAAGGTATTGTCTTTTGACCTTTTCAATTAGATCATTTCTACTATTTTGCGTGTATGATGTTAAGCCGAATAATTAGCCTAACTTATATGCTCATGTCAAAGAAGCCAAGGAAACTTAGGCAAGAGGATTAGCTCTTGAACTAGTATGCAAATAGTGAAGTAGTAAACTATGCAAAAAGTGATTGTTGAAGTCCTTTGTCATAAAGTCCAAATTTGTATTAGTTATGCAATGGAAATTTGAAGACACGCGATAACACTTTGTATTAGTCATATGATAGCTCCGTTTTTCTTAGAAATGCGATAGCTCTTTTTACATAAAAATGTGACAGGTTCCTTCATATTATAAATGAGATAGCTTCCTTTATCTTAGAAGTTTGATAGCAGACATGTGATAGCATTTTACTGAGACATGCGATAGCTTTTCACTAAGACATGCGCTAGCTTTTTATTGAGACATGCGATAGCACTTCGTTGAGATATGTGATGGCTCTTCATAGAGACATATGATAGTGCTTCATTGAGACATGTGATAGCTTTTTATCGAGACATGCGAGAACCCCTTGGTTTCAATCATGTGTTTGCTTCCTGTTTTTAATCATGTGGTAGCTTCCTATTTTTATTTATGGTATAGCTTCCTATCATTGAAATATAATAGTTCATTCTCATCAATGCGGTAGCTCCATTCCTAGAAATTGGAAAACTATTCATTATTAGAAGTATGGTAGCTCCTTTGTCTTAAACATGCGAATGCTCTATTTTTGTTCTTGTGATAGCTCAAATTCTACTCTAGTGATAATTTTAATTCTATACCTATGATGACTTCAATTCTATACTTGCGATATCTTCAATTCAACACTTGCGATAGTTCCATATCTTATACTTACAATAATTCCATATCTTATACTAAAGATATCTCCATTTCTGCTTTTGCGATAACTCTTTATCCTATACTCACAATAGCTTCATATCTTATACTTTTGACAGCTCTTTCTTTATACTTTTGATTTCTCTTCTTTATACTTTCGATAGTTTTTTCCAAGATATCTCCATTTAAATTTATAAATTTTTCGATAAAACATTCCCCCTTAAAATTTTGCTTATTCTATACCTTAAGTAAACATTTCACTTTGCTAGATTTCTCTGATTTGACCGTCACGAGTTTCTTGATCATAATAAATTTCTTCCTCTAATGCTACCTTCCCTTTTGGTATAAATTTCTGTTCACCCTGTAAATTAAAAAAAAATTATCAGAACTCATTTTTCAGATTAATTGCTCACTCATATCCCTTTGCTTTTGTCTAATTCTAGTAAATATAACCATGTTGCAAAACTCTTATTGAAGTTCTTTCTTTGAAGTGACCACTTGTCTATGAGTGACCTACGGATTTTCCACATTTTAGTCTAATTCCTTATTCAACCTTTATATTTTTCTTAGGTTCTGTGATGGATCCTTTATCATCACACTCATTCTTATTGAGCATTAATTCGGTCACCCTTTGGCTAGATGGTCTTGATGAACCTTTGGCTTTTATATTTTTTGTCACTTGTACACTTTCTTATTGAGCATTTTTTAGTCAACTTTTAGCTATATAGTCTTGTTTTCTTTCCTCGTATGGTTTTCCATCTATACACTTTCTTCTGGACGGTTGCTTTAGCCAGGCTTGGCGGCATAACTATCGGCTTGTTTAAACATCTTTATTCTCTTATATGGTTTTCTTGGCCAGGCCCGAAGGCAAGAATAAAGGCTTATTTGGTGACACAATTCTATTGGATGGTTGTTTTTCCTAGTCCCGGTGGAAGGACGAAGGCTTATATGATTGCAAGCCTTCTCTTGGATGGTTGCTTTGGCCAAGCCTAGAGGTGGATCAAGGCTTATCTGATGGTCACACTTCTCTTGGATTTTTTTTTTTTGCTAGGCCAGGAGGCAGAACCAAAGGTTTGTTTGACCACCCTTATTCTTTAGACGGTTGCTTTGTCTAGGCCTGAAGTAGGACCAAAGGCTTATTGACCAGCTCGCTTGTTCGTTGCCTTGGAAATTGGTCAAGGATTTCTAACACCTCCAAGTGAAAGGAGTGCCTTTTCTTTTAGAACCTTGCCAACCACATTAGGTTGGAAGCTTTATTAAGCATAGCTCGTTTTAAACCAGGGATCACTTTTTTGTTTATACTCGAAGAGGACATATGTTAGTTTGGTGTGAACATTACCTTACCAAAGCTCCTTGTCATTGGACCAGGAAAATTCTTTTTGAAGATCGGCTTTGTAAATTTTTTTGTAACTCTCATTTTGACATGACCTCCATTCGTTATATGGAGGAATGTTTTGTTGTTTTGGGAAATTGATTTCATTTAAAGTTAATTTTGAAAACATTTAAAAAAAATGGTTTCTATAGAATACCATAGTTTGAGGCGTCCTTCTTATTCCAAATTTCTTTCTTGTTTGTCGGTTTGGAAATTAATTCTCTTTGTACATCATTTCTCTTCTTATTCGTCCAATATTGTAAAGTATGGTTGTAACGACTTGTAATTTTAACATTATAAAAATGTGATATTTAATTATTTTTAACATTCAAATGTAGAATTTTCAAAATTAAACAATCATGTTTTATATAATGAATAAGAATGGTAAACTTATTTTCGATATTGAATAAAGATTTTGGATTCCCATTGTAAAATTAACAAAAGTCGGATTGCAATAAAGTAGGATAAATATTCAAGAAATTTTTTTAAAGGTTAAATAATTCCTTTTAAATATATATATAATGAATATCAAACTCATTTGATAATAATAGTAATTTAATTTATAATAGTTCGATAAATATATAAAACTTGTTTTATAACATTTCATCGCATATCGATAAATCGATGTCGCATTTTATAAGAAGATTGGATATTGTTTTATATTATTTTATAAGTCAAAGATACTTGTTTTAATTATTTAAAGATAATAAGAAATTTATTTTGAAGTTTGGTTTATATGAATAAACAGTTTAATAAAAACGTTAAAATATGACCGGAAAATGTTTTGTCGAAAATCAATGTTTTGTTCAAAATAAGTTGCCACAACGTTATCACATCTTTGTTAACATGTTTTAACATATATAGTACACATTTTAATAGCTAAACATGTTTAATTTTACTAAATAGAATTAGAAAACTTCTAGAAGTCATTAGTAAAAGTAAGTAAGAATCAACAAAAGTAAGAAAAGTAAACATCAAATCACATCAAATAAAAATCCAACAAAATAATTACTTTTCTTTACTTAATCTTTAAGTGGCTAAGACATAAAGTAAGAAGTGAAAGGATGATGTTAAGTATTGAAAAATTGGATGTTGCTTTAGGTTGAAGTAAGGATAATTTGGTAATTTGGTAAGAGGTTATTTTGGTTAATTTATCACTTCTTTCTTTTTTTGTAAATACCCACTTCCTTCTTAATTTTAATTCACATTTCATCTTCTATTTTTCTCAAGCTTCTCCACCTTCTTCCTCTCCTCTTTAATGGCTTTCAAGTCATAGGAAAAAATTATAAAGAAATAATTTTTTCATATATTTACAAAATATTCAAAAGAAATCAATGTTCATCCTCTTCAAACCAAACTCCTTTTTTCTCCATATTTTACCTCTTCTTCTCTTGGCCATAACTTCTTTAAACCAAAACCAAAATGAAAATTATTTTTTCAGATCATGTATTACTCTAGTAGCTACAACTTTTTTGTTGACCACTTTGTCCCACTCTAAACTTAACCATGTCAAAAATCCACTTCTTTCCAGTGCATTTTCTGGCCTAGTTTTTAAGCCAGAGAATAAGCCATTTTGTTTTAATCATAAATTGATAATAAAAGATTCAAATTAACAAAAAAAAATTTAAAACCATATAAAATTCTAGTGGCTACAACTACTTTGATCACTTTCTCCAGTTTTGAGGTTTGCTATACATGAAACTCAATTATTTGAAGTACATTTTCGGGCTTTATATTTGTGAATCCGAGAATAGCACTTTTTCTTTTGACCATATCTTCCTCAAAACTAATAAAAATTAAGTGATTCTATTTTTAATTCAAGAGAAAAGAATTTGAAACAACCTTTCAGTTAACAAGTTTTTCAAATTTTGAGAGTAAGAGAGTTAAAAACAAGAGAGAAGATGACCTATTATTCGGGTCTAATTTTGAGAATTCAAGTTCAAATCTCTACCACTTATTCTCTATACTTTCGGCCAATCTCCATTTCAAGCGTTGGCCAAGTATTAGGAAGGATAAATTCGGGCTTATTTTTATTTGGTTCCAAAGTATGGTAGGAAGTAGGCATTAGATCTTAAGTTCCTTGCCTTGAAGTTTGATGGAGTAGAATCCAAAGTAAGTTATTTCTTATTTTAAGTTCATTAACACAATTGCTAAGTTAAAAGAACTTTAAGTGTTAACTGTTGTTTGAAAACCCTTATTAAATGCTTGTTTACTTTTTTTTCTAAAACAATGGTTTGATTTCCTTGCTCGATATTATGTTTGGATGGTTAATTAAGTAATTTAAAATTTAGAAGGTAAATACTTAATGGGATATCCGAAAAAACTAGTACATGTGTTTCGTCTGTGAGATCCAAGGATACTTGGGCGAGGGCGGAACATGGAAAAGGGAAAGCCCGGATGCTCCAAAATAAATATCAAACCATTTTAACCCAACATAAAATAAAGTGTTATAAATATTTGATAGAATGAAGCGTTGATTTATCATTTATTGTTGTGTTTATTTTGTTAATTGATTGTTTGTTTGTTTGGATTGCGCTCAACTAGGTTATGAGCATTGATTATTATTTATTGATTGTTGACTTTGCTCGACCAGTTTATGAGCAATTGATTATCCATATGCATGGGCTGGGTAGAAAATAATTGTAGGCTAACACCTTGTGATTTATTTCACAATTTGACTATAAGGTATTTAGCGGTAATATTTTGTTCACTTCAATTTAATGAATTGTTTTAAAGATTGATGTTAAAGTTAAAATGCTATGAAATGTTTTCCTTTAAAAGAGAAAAAAAAGTGATATTTGAGAATAAATATTTTGAAGTGGTTTATATAATGATGGTTTTATAAAACGAAAAGAATTTCGAGGACCAAACCCGATGATTTTAAGATGATTTTTGAAAGGATTTAGAAATGGAAATTATTATAGATTTGAAGTATTTGTGTATATTAGTGTGAAAGGATTTATCACTTTGGGATATAAAGTGATTTGTTATGTTACCAATGATTCGATAACCCTTAACTAAAAAGTAGGCATGTGTTTTTGGTATAGTCCACTCTTGAAATAGAGGGATGTACTTATCAATTGTATGAAGGCTAGGACTCAGTTATGTTGTTATTGGGAGAAACTTCCCGATCTGGTTGCATATGGTTTGATATGCTTTCATTATAGTATTTGGGATTTCCAAATAAACTTTTCAAAAGTGATTTGATTTAAGATCTCCAAGTAAAGTATAATTTGAATATAAAAGATATATATATATATATATATATATATATATATATATTTCAAATGTTTTGAAATAAGAATTCGAGAATAAAGTCCAAAGAGATAATTTCTAGAGAGGTAATTAGATTTGAAAATCTAAAATTGAAGATTAAGCCTAAGTGGGTAGTTTTGAAAATTGCACATTGTCTGTTGCATTGTAGGCTCCATGAGTCCTATTTACGATAACTGTGTTGGCTTGATCCTGTGTCTAATTGGTACCCAAGTAGATAGGGGTACGTAGGCAGTCACAAGTAGTAGTGATGCAGCCCCTATAATAATATAACCCTATCATGTTTATCTGTTATTGGTTGTTGTTTATCTTGTGCTATTGTATCTTTGTTTCTTACTTTTTTATTCCGCATTTACATTGTTTATTGAGTTCCAGGTAAGGATAATGTTGTCTCTCTGATCAGAGTTGTGCAATAGTAGATTTATAGTCATTGTATTTGGTATGCATTAAAGCACACTTTATAGAATTAATAAATTAATTAATTACTCTGATAAGTTGTATAATTGAAATTGTATCCTATAAATTTAGTAATATTGAATATTTATCAAGTATGGTGTATTAAGTTGGTAGTTTTCATTAGTAATTTTAGAACGGATGGGTTTTTTGCAATTTTAACTTGTCCGAAAATCCAGGTCGTCACACATGGTATCATAGCTTAGGTTAGGTGCCTAAGTAAAATTCATCTAGGGTTAGTATATCAACCTAGGAATTTTAAAAATAAAACTACCTTAATTTGATAAATAAATGGATAGGATAAGGCAACGTACCTCCGACCGAGGTTATGGGTGATATTACTATTTTTGGTGTGCTTAACTATTCGTTAATTGTTTTTTTTGTTATATTTTTCCGCCATTGTAATTTCGGGGATGAAATTCTTTTAAGTAGGTGAGAATTTTGTTTATCTTGTGTTATTGTATCTATTCTGCTTACTATTTTATTCCGCATTTACATTGTTTATTGAGTTCGCATGTAAGGATAGTGTTGTCTCTCTCATCAGAGTTGTGCAATGGTAGATTTATAGTCATTGTATTTGGTATGTATTAAAGCACACTTTGTTGAATTAATAAATAAATAAATTACTCTGATAAGTTGTATAGTCCAAATTGTATCCTATACATTTAGTAATATTGAATATTTATCAAATATGGTGTATTAAGTAGGTAGTTTTCATTAGTAGTTTTAGAACAGACGGATTTTTCGACAATTTTAACTGGTCCGAAAATCCGAGTCATCACAATTGTCTCAAATGGTCATCACTCCAAGTTCTTACTATGAAATTTCTATCTAGTCTGCTTAGTCGGTAAGTTTTAGGATGTATAACTTAGTGGATAAATTAGGGACCTTCCAATTTGGCCGCAATGGTCTGTTATCGGACATTTGTTGTTTTCTGATAGCCTTCTATGTACTAGATCTCTTTTTCGAAAAGCCTATCCTCCAACTCTTGAATTATATTACATAGAGATTACTGATGCTCAGTTGTTTGTATCTCTCTATTCATTTATTAAGTCTATAGAATTGTTCTTGAACCCTTGCTTAGGCTCATATACGTATGTGACTCATCGATGTGATGGAATTTCAACTTCAACTCGTAACATGGCTTTATACCCTTATCTTAAAGAATATGGCATACAACCACTGGCATTTTGGTTGACATCCTATATCATCGTAATACAACGAAGTTCTTCTACTAATTCTCTTTAGCTACATTCAACCGCTTTTTGAGGATGTTCTTAATAGTATTGTTCATGGCTTCTACTACCCCATGTGCTTTTAGGTGGGCTACCGAGGTGAAATTCATTATTATCCCATTTCTTTCACTAAATCAAGTGAATTCTTCACTTTCAAATTTGGTTCCATTATTCAAAATGTTCTTTTTTAGCGAACTAGGCTAGGAAAACTTTTGTTTTTAATATCAAATTTCAAAACCCTATTTGCTTTTATATTTAGCAATAGTAAAATAGTCGATTGCTACTACCGCAAACTTTTCCCTCCTTTGGAGACAGGAAAGGGCCAAATCAAATTGACTCTGCATGCATCAAAAAGCAAGGTCTAGCTATAGGTGTTAATTCACTTGGAAGTAGTAGAGGAATCCTTCGGATTCGCTGGCATTTATCATATCTTTTTACGTAATTTAAGAAAATTTTCCTGATTCAAGGCCAATAATATCCTTGTCATATCAACTTCTTAGCTAGTTTTATTTAATTAGAATGGTCACCACAGAAACCTTTATAGGCTTCCATTAATAATTTCATTCCCCTTTCTGATGTTATAAATTGAAGGGTACCGAATACCCATTTTTGTATATGATCCCATCTATCATAATGTAAGGTGGCGTTTGTTATTTCATTTTCTTTAATTTATTCCAACCCCTTGATAATATTCCTTTTTCAATTATTCAATAATTGGTGTCATCCAACTATATCTATATTTAACATCTTGGATATCTACATTAGGTTCCGATCTTCCTTAGATACTCCCTTGATTGCTACCCTCTTCAAAATTTTCCTCATTGTTTTTTTTTCGCTGAGCTTGAGAGCATGTTACTAGCAAGACTTCTTTTCTTAAACCATCTTCAATTATGTTTTACTAGGGTCTTTTTGGAAGCCTACAAGAACGATTTTCACTTGGGTGCACCTTGTGGGCTTGCCAACTTAGCTTGTGATTCCACATGAGCATTCTTCTCTATATATGGAGAAATTTTCAAATTGAAATAACGTATCATTAATTTTCTTCACATACAAAGAGGCGCCTCCTTTGTTGATAAACCTGATATAATTGAATTACCATTAGGTACAAATCACTAAATATCATTATTCATGGGATTCTCAATTATTGCGCAAGAATTAAGTCAGCTATCATGGGTTTATATTCAATGAAATTATTAGCTCTAGAAATCTTGGCTTTATTGCATAATGTAACTAATGTCCACGTAGAATAATTATTATATATCTTGGCCCAGCCCCTTGTTTATTTGAAGCTATGTCTACAAATAATTGCAACATTGATTTAATTTTCTTTTCTCTCTTTGATAACTTACATGCACTTGGTTATAAAATCAACCGAAGCCTGTCCATTCATTACTACTTGGGGTGAATAATTTGTAACGCCCCAACCATGGTACCATACTACTTAAGAGTATTACTAAGTAATACTATCGAGTAATATGGAAAATAAGACGATATGTGGCACACATATGAATATTCCCTTAAGCTAACACTGGTACGTATTTAAACATCCAATAAATAAACTCACCTGCAAGTACATAGTATCGACACAAAGCAATAAATATGTGTACCTCTAGGATAGTACAATACACAAAACAAAGTAATAACCAAAGAACATAGGGTCAATATGCAGCATTAATATAAAAAATGTATACATAGATCCAAAATATACATCAAATATATGCTGACATCAAAACATCCAATACATGAATCAAATACATCATAGCAGTATACAATGACTCAATATAGTAATACTAGCCTCGATCTCTGCCCAAAATCCACTAAACTGCTCATGTCGTACCCTAAACCTGAAGTGTCTCGAACTGACCCGAGTATTATAAATAACACATAACTCAGACTATCTATAATGATAACAAATAATATCATGGCATAAGTCATATTGGACATAATATCAAAATAACATACATAACAAGATATAAAGTGAGATAGCCTATAGAATCATTCTATCAAATCCAACATCATAAATATGAATTTATCACAATTGTACAACCTGGTTTGAGATATACCTGAAATTGAAAAGTAAAAAAAAAAATTAAAAAAATTGATTTTAAATAAGAGTTTTGTTAATCAGGTTTCTAACCTAGCAGAATTCAAAAGGAGGTAGAACATTCAGATTAAGCCAGAACAACTCGAAACTTGACTGGAAGGCCTAAAAGCACAAGACAAAGGAACTTTGGAAGTTTTACCCAAAAAAAGCCAACACTTTGGTTCTGTATCGACCCAATCCAAAATATTGGCTTTTAGTACCTCCAAGCCACTTGCATTATGTTTCTACCTCTCTACTAAGCCTATCTACCAAGTATGGTAACAATCCAAGCATCCAAGTTTGAGAAGTAAAGACTTATCAGATTGAGACTATAGTTCAGTTCAATCGAACTCATGGGTGAACCGTCATCAAAACAAGTTAACAAGCAATGAAATTACATGTAGAGCCTCACAGGCAACTAGGGAAGCCAACTCGATAGAAGTTGTGCAAAAATTGCATAATTCTTTGGATCGGTATCGATCTAATCCAGTTGGATCGGTACCGATCCAAAAGGTTAGCTCAGAATCACTCCAAACTTTTTGCCCTTCATTCTATGGACGACAATAGGCTTCTGGTATAATGGTACCGACCTAGGTGTTCTCTAAATCCTATAAATACCATTAGATCTTCAATAGAAGGGGGTTTCGAACATAATCTCTACTGAAGCTTTGTTATTCTTTCTTTACTCTTCTCCCACACAACAGCCATTAAGAGACAACTGAGATCCTCCATTTGTCACTAACCATGAGTGTAACAACCCGGAATTTTGGTCGTTAATTTTTGGACATTTAATTTATTTTAAATGTTGAATGTGGATTGTTAATTGATTTTGGAATATGAAGATTTTGGTTGAATTAATAAAATGAGTTGTAATTTCAAATATAAAATTTAATTGGATTTGGAATAATAGTAATTTAATATTTGAAATTGGGATAATATGTGAATCTAAAAATAAATAGATATGAAAATGGTTTCTAAATTTATTTAAGTTCTATTTGGATTTCAATTTTGATAATTGACTTTGGAATGGAATAAATGTCGATAAGTTATGAACTGGAGATTTTTATATTAATTTAATAATGGAATTTAATATATAGTAATAATGTGAATAATCAGATTTAAAATGAATCAGAATGATTTCTAATATAATATAAATTCTATATAATTTATAATTAAGCTAGTAAAGTTTTAAAAGTGAAATTTAAATGATTTCGATGATTTTGAAAATCGCTCGATTTAATCGACGAGTTAAAATAGCCTCCCAGGGCACAGTCTTGGAATTCGACGAAATCAATTTCATTGGATCCGTAATAGTTAATTATAATCGGATTTTAAATTTCATAGCATTTGGAGTTACCGTTTGTTCGTACGGAAGAGAAACGCGTTGAAATTAAAATCAAAAATTTTATAATTTAAATCGATTCAAAATGCTATCTTCCACATACGATCAAATTAGCCTCCGAAACATGTTCCATTGTGTTCGGAACGTGGGTAAAACATTATGCACGCCATGCGGCATGTCTTGTTTGAAGTTCGTTCGAAAAGCACGTTATAAATTAAAATATAATAATAAAATAATATATTAAATCATATATATATATGCACACAGCAAACCCTAGCTGCATTCGTTCGAGCCGCCACTTAAAAAAACCAATGGAGGATTCGCTCCCACCTTCCTCTTTATTTTTCTTCCCATCTGCTCACTAATTTTGAAAGCCTTCAACTACGAAAGAGGAGAAGGGAGCGAGGTCTTCAAGATGACTAGTGGTGATCGTATATCGGTGGGTGAATCATCAGCAATCGAAGCCGAAGCCGGGGTGATTCATCGGCAAATTATGTTGCCTAAATGAGGCCGAGCTCGTCCTTGTTAGGGGTGGACGTGCGTGGCAAGGAGAAGCGCGTGGGGGCGGCGCCTGATCGACCACTCGAAGGGTGGTGGGTGAGCGACGGGAAAGTTTTTGTGCGTGCTTCGGGTTTGGGAAAACGGTGTGAACGTGAGGGGAGAAGTAGTTTTTGTGCGGACTTGATTCAAATTTGCAGATCTAACAGCCAATTGCGGTTTTGGTAATTATATAAAAAAAGAAAAAGAAAAGAAGTTTATTTACATTAATATATATTCAAATGTTTAAAATAATATATCTCATCCATACAAGGTCGAAATTGGACGAAACTGGCGTTGCCGGAAATGTAGTGATGGGATCTACGCTAAGTGCAGATCTGGAGACATTAGGACCAAGCGAGCGGAAATTTTAGATTAAATCGAACAGGCTCGATTTAATTTAAAATTTGAAATGCTGACGCAAGGTGAGTTAATCTCACTCACATCTAGACTACCATAATAAATTTTAAATAGTTCGAATTTAAATGATTGGTTGATTGATTGAATGTGATTATTATTATCAGTCTGGATGTGATATTATATATAGTAGTGTATATATATTGGAGTGATTGATATTCTCGCATTATATAGCGGATGAGACCCTATACGCCCCGCATAATAGCGGATGACACTTTATACCGCGATATCCCCCTCGAAGTGGGATTTGGAATTTTATTCATTGTGCTAACATCTGTGGATGCAGGAAAACAAGTTGGAGGGATCCAACTGGATTCCTCAAAAATTAAAGTTATTTTCATTGTCTAAGATATATTTTATTGATATCATGTGATAGATTGTATTGGAAATCTAAGTTATTCGGTGCTATGGTTGGAAGATATATTTTGGTATTTTAAATATAGAAATATAACGAATTGGGTTCTTAAAGGAAATGAAAAGAGAATTTTTTGGAATAAAGAATGAAATTGATGTTTCAGATTTAAATAAGGATTTTAAATCATAATAAAGGGTGAATTTGGTGTTAATGGATTTTGGAATTGATTTTGGATAAATCAAGAGATAAATTTTAAAGGGAATTTAACTTAGGGAAATCGGTTTGAAATCGATTAAGAGTTTTGGAAACTGTGATTTAAAGGATAATGAGGAATGGAAATTTACAACTGGGTTTATAAATAAAGTGAAATATTTACCAATGGATAAATATGAAGTATAGATTCACGGTGTGAATTTATAAAAAAAGGCAATTCGTTTTAAAAATAAAAAGGTGAATTTATTTTCAAAAGTTGGAAGGTGTATTTCCTAAAAAGCTAAGTATGTTTTTCAAAAGAAGATTTCTAAGTATGACTTTTGGGTTTTAAAATTATTTTAAAAGAATATTTTAGAGAAATTTATTATTTTAATTGTTTTAGAATTTAATGTAAATATTATTCAAATTAATTTTAGTAGTAATTATTTTAACGGTCAAATTAGTATTGTGTTTTTTTTAAAAGGAAATTTTCCAATATTTACACTTTATACAAAAAAATTATTTTAAAAATAGTTTGTGGCTTAAGTTTTACTTGGAAAATTATTATAGAATTTCATAACTATTATTTTGAGTAACACGATTTAAGTAGTTTTATCTCAAAGGTTTTAAGTGTATGTATTTGGGTAAAGTGATTTAAATTATTTAAAGTCTAATTTAATAAGACTTGGAGTTTTTCAGTGGAAATAAAATAATTGGTTGAATTGATTGTTTATATTGATAGTTAAATAAACGACTATCAAAGACCCAAATATAACTTTGGAAATATCTAGAAGAGATATGAGAATTATATTGTACAGTTACCGTCTGAGGTGCTGTATTGTACGTATAAACTCGTTCGTTCTTCTAGGACGTTTCTATGAAATCCGTCCACTAATGGTTAGGAGGTGATCTCCGATCTTATATTTGTCTGTTTATTTCCTAAAGAACGGAGGTTGTGTTTACGGGGAAATAGCGAACGTTGTTTCAAAGGTACCAGGATCGGATTTGGGATCTGAAAACCACTTTGATCCAATGAGTACGTTTTCATGATGAAGACAAAAGCTTGGAGGTAAAGATGAAGCAGTGAAGTTCCAGGGCTAATCGCTACTAATCCAGAGGGTGATTCCAAAATGGATGTAGTAGGAGTAGTGCCTTCGGTTCCGTTCGGACCCGGAACGGACTTGTATGGACGAATGCTTTCAAAACATCGTCAGGAGGACGATGAGCATTCTAAGTGAGATGTGTTCTAAAAAGGTAACGCTTAGCCTCGAGCCTCATCAACTAGGAATGACTGAAAATCAGGGGATGTGCAGCCAGGCTAAGTGGGTAGCACCCAATTAGGGTAAGGTCATCCTTGTCTAGATGTCCCTTTATTCGGCTGTGTAGGCGGTTGCTGATCCCAACCGCGGGGTGATCTTATTCGGGCTATCCAGTAAGGGGTAGCTTCGGTCTTGTGTTGCAAAGGATTGGGAGGGGTCCTCGGTATGCTGATCAAGACCACGTACCGTGACAGGTGATACCCCGGTGCCTAGTCATTAGTTGGAAATCCATTCTCCCTTCGTGCCCTTTGCGGTTTTGATTGTAGAGCCTAGTATTGCTGGAATTTAATGAATGTTACAATTTTGGCTATTTGAATAAGTATTTGTATTTAGACACTATTGTAATATCAGAGGATTTTGATAAGAAATGTTTTGGTTATCATAAGGTAAAAAACCAACATGTTTATTTGTGGCGTGGTCTTACGTGATACCTTTGATTTTCAAAGGATTTTGAAACTCTAATAATTCAAATTGAGTGTATTTTCTTACGCTGGTTTTTCAGACTGACTCGGGTGTTATTTTATTATAATGCTCGGGTCAGACCGTGTATTATAAAATACAGGATAGGATGCTGTGGAGCTTTGGAGACGTGCTGGATAGCGAGACGTATCACACGTACTTGATGTATATTCCGCTGTGCGTTATAAACTGTGTATTCAGTTTATGAGGACAAGTTAATATAACTATCCATTATTTCGCTATTGATTGTGTTGTACTCTGATGATGTAATGTATAAACAGATATAGTTCCTTTTGTATAAAGATCGGTCATTTATCTATTATATATTGTTCCGCTGGAATTGTGATTCTGATGTTGTTTGTTTTCACTACTTCTATCTCCTTCTTTCTTTCTCTCAGCAATCTGTCTTTTCTGGCACTCGATCATCGGCATATTATATAGTGGCGTATTTATGTTGATTTCCAAGGGTCGAGAAGGGCAAGTCATCACATGTGGTATCAGAGCTTAGGTTGGCGATAACCTAGGCTTTGGTGGAGGAATTACTCATTAAAGATAGAGTCAATAGTACTCTAGAATGAGTTGAGTGTAATAATAACTATAAGGGCGTATTTGTTAGTGAATTTAAAACTATTTTTATATTGTGTTGACTTATCGGTTGATTGTTTATGAATTCTGGTCGATACGGGAAGTACAACCATATCGATAGGGGTTTCTAAACTCTTAAACAAGTTAAACCAACATAGTATTATTTTAAAGTGGGTAAATCAAATAATTTACCCAAAATTATATTTTGATATATAATAAATAATTTTCTGAAATTATTATACATATTTGGATGTTTGGTTGTTAATATAATCAAATAAAAATCTAAAATTTGAAATAGTATATATATTTATAACCAAATAGAATTATGTAAGTATGAAATAGTACAATAGAACATAACCAAAATTTGATTTAAACCAGAATTTAAATCCCAGGAATTTTAGAAAATGTTTTTAAATGAATTTGAACAAAAAGTTAGGAATTTTTAAATCTTGGAAATTCTTAAAATGTTTTCCAAAGTGTTTAAAGGAATAGTGGAATATTATTTTGGAAATATTTTTCAATGGAAATCGTTTTGAAATGAATTTGAGGAAGTAAAGAAGCACTGAACTCACTTCAGTTGCTGGAAAATAATCCTGGTGATGATGGCCACATCATCAGTATTCATTTTCGAGTTTCGAAGTGATGGATTCCTACCGGAAAGGTTTGGTATATTTATTTGTTTGGACTTGTTTGATAAACAAGTTTGTTTAGAAATTTCAAAAAAAGAAAATTGTTTTGGTAAAACCAAGTTGTTTGAAATCCGAAGGTTTGATTTGATATACCAAGAGAGTATATGTTATTTATGATTTCAAAATGGTTTTGAAATAAAACCGGGTAATTGAATTCTGGGAATTCTATTTAAAAGATGTGAAAAGTCAAAAGAGATCAGTATTGAGTTTATAAAGTGAAGTTGATATGGTTAAGAAAGGAAACTGGAAATTTTAACCCTGGAATTGAAATTTTACTTATATAAAAAGTGGATAAGATATGTTGGATTTTAACTTAAGACTAGTTAAACAAAATTAAAATTGGTTTTGGATTGAATTGGATATTTAGTGGGAATAGTAGGATAATTAAATAAGCATAAGTACAATTATTGAATGGGATAAATACACTTAATCCTTAAGTGAAATAAATAATCCAGATTATGGATATAATATGTAAATGACTCAAGTGAGAAATACAAGATTTTAAGTAAATAAGTTGTGAACTTATGAATAGAAAAATTGAATTGTAAAAACCTAAATAAAAATGGTTGGGTATTATGTTATAAGTAATGGAAATTCAAAATTTAATTCTAAATGAAATGTGAATTGAAATAAGATAAAGTAAAATATAAAATATGAATGGACTTAGGTAACTAAATAAGTTTTTGAACTTTTACATTGGGAAATAAAATTTAAATTGGATTGAGAAATAAAAATTGGATCGAATTGATTTAACTTAAATTAAATGAATTTGAGTTGAATTGGATTGAATTAAAATCCAAATTCAGATGAGCTATAAATAATACTGAAGGAATTAAATTCTTATTAAATTAGTGAAAGAAATGGTATGGATTTAAGTTGGTTAAATAAAATATAGTTGAACTTGAATTAAATTGAAAAAGAATTGAACCGAAAGGAAATTTAATTAAGTTAAAAATGATATTGAATGAATTAAATTCTTACTTAACTAAATTCAAAGGAATGGTATGAAGATAAATCTAGCGTAAGCTAAATTAAATAAAAATTGTATTGGAATAATAAAATTTCGATAGCTTATGAAAAAGAGAAAATTTAAAAGTGAAATAAAATTGGAACCTAATGTGGTTAAATAGAAGTTGAATTACGAGTTAATGGTGGAATTTGGAATTAAAGCTTGAGTTATAAATAGAATTCGACATAAATTGTAAACGAATTAAATATGATGGAATATTATCGAATGAAATGAAGTTGGATTAAAATAGAAATGGTTTGAGCTACAAATAAATCCACTTTGGGTATAGAATAATTGAAATGGCCATGTTATTAATAAAATAAATTCAGGAATGAATTGAGAAGGTGAATTAAAAATTAAAACGGATTAAGTGAGTAAAATAATTGAATAAAATTAGTAAATGGATTGGAATTTGATTGGATGAGAATAAAATTAAAATGGTAATAGAATTGATGTAAGAAGAAATGGAATTATTACGAAGTTGGAATAACTTAAGTAAATTGTGAAATGGTTGTTGTCGAGCTTTATGAATGGTCTTGAATGAAACCTGTTTGGATAATGAAATTTAATGCAAGTGAAGAGATTTAAATTAATAATGTAATGAAAATGAGAATATATGGGTTGTGAATAATTTAGAATGGATTGAAATTAGTATAAATTGAGTTGGAATTAACTTAAAATGGTTATAAGATTAAGTAATGGTTATTTGCATGAATAACATCAAATTTGCATAGAATATTAGTCGTTTGGTCGTAAACGAAAGTAAATGAATCAAAAGAAGTGAATAAAATTGGATTTTGAATCAATTGGAATAAGTATGGGTTGTTTAAAATTAAAAATGAATTGGATGTAAGCAAGTGGGTTGAAAACCATTCAAATTGAATGAAAATGATACGTGAATTAATTGGAAACAGTTGAATTAGTATTAAAGCTATATAAATTTCTTACGGAAAGTGTTTAGTGTGCATTGCTTTTAAAATTCATGTGTTTAACTATTGCAAATAAGTGAAATGCTTTCAAACTTCATATATATGGCACTTACATGTTTAAACTGAGTAAGTACATATACAGGAGACTATTGGATAGAGTTTGGGTTGTGTAGATGCATAATAAATAAGCGGTCGCTTGAAAACGCTAATATGAGGTACACCTACACAATAAATTGACAAATGATAATATATTGCTATATATTTTGTTTCCAACCGTATGGATCGATGTATATATATTTATATCTTTTGTGATATTATAAAACGATCTCCGTACAGAGGAGACGCTGTCAAAAAAATTCGAAAATTTTGGGACTTAGAATTTTTTTGAAATTTTTGGAAGATTTTGGTTAACCAGAAAAGTTGATTTGTGGAACGATGTTCGAAATCAAAGTTTTTAAGTTGGAAATGAAAGCTAATGGTTTAGGATCAAACTAAAGGGTTTTGTGAAGTGAATGTAATTTTTAATTAAGTGGGTTGTGCGTAAGTTAATGGGTTTAGGTTAGTATTATTTCCTACCTTAGCAAATTTCGGGGACGAAATTTTTATAAGAGGGAAGGAATGTAACAACCCGGAACTTTGGTCGTTAGTTTTTGGACATCTAATTTATTTTAAATGTTGAATGTGGATTGTTAATTGATTTTGGAATATGAAGATTTTGGTTGAATTAATAAAATGAGTTATAATTTCAAATATAAGGAATTAATTGGATTTGGAATAGTAGTGATTTAATATTTGAAATTGGGATAATATGTGAATCTAAAAATTAATGGATATGAAAATGGTTTCTAAATTTATTTAAGTTATATTTGGATTTGAATTTTGATAATTGACTTTGGAAAGGAATAAAAGTCCATAAGTTATGAACTGGAGATTTTTATATTAATTTAATAGTGGAATTTAATATATACTAATAACGTGAATAATTAGATTTAAAATGAATTAGAATGATTTCTAATATAAATATAAATTCTATATGATTTATAATTAAGCCAGTAAAGTTTTAAAAGTGAAATTTTAAATGATTTCGACGATTTGAAAATCACTCGATTTAATCGACGAGTTAAAATATCCTTCCGGGGCACAGTCTCGGAATTCGACGAAACCAGTTCCATTGAATTCGTAATAGTTCATTATTATCGAATTTTAAATTTCGCAGCATTTGAAGTTACCATTTGTTCGTACGGGAGAGAAATGCGTTGAAATTAAAATCCAAAATTTTATATTTTAAATCGATTCTAAAAGCTATCTTCGACATATGATCAAAATACCCTCCGGAACATGTTCCATTATGTTTAGAACGCCGGTAAAACATTATGCACGGCAGGCGGCATGTCTTATTTGGAGTTCGTTCGAAAAGCACGTTATAAATTAAAATATAATAATAAAATAATATATTAAAACATATATATATATATATATATGCACATAGTAAACCCTAGCTGCATTCGTTCGATCCGCCATTTAAACAAACCGATGGCCGATTCGCTCCCTCCTTCCCCTTTATTTTTCTTCCCATCTGCTCCACTTTCGAAAGCCTTCAACTACGAAAGCGGAAAGGGGAGCGAGGTCTTCAAGATGACCGGTGGTGATAATATATCGGTGCGTGGATCTTCAGCAATCGAAGCTGAAGCCGGGGTGATTCATTGGCAAATTGCGACGCCTAGATAAGGCCGAGCTCGTCCAAGCTAGGGGCGGTTGTGCGCGGCGAGGAGATGCATGTGGGGGAGGCGCCTGATCGACTACTCGAAGGGTAGTGGGTGAGCGATGGGAAAGTTTTTGTGCATGCTTTGGATTTGGGCGAACGGTGTGGATGTGGGGAGAAGAAGTATTTGTGCGGCCTTGATTCAAGTTTACAGATCTAATGGTCAACTGCAGTTTTGGTAATTATATAAAAAAAAAAGAAGTTTATTAATATGAATATATTCAAATGTTTAAAATAACATATCTTATCCATACGAGGTTGAAATCGGACGAAACTAGCGAGGCCGGAATCGCAGCGAATATATTTACGCTGCAGTGCAGATCTGGAGGCGTTTGGAGCAAGCGAGTGGAAATTTTAGATTAAATCAAACGGGCTCAATTTAATTTAAAATTTGAAATGCCGACACAAGGTGAGCTAATCTCACTCACATCTGGATTACCATAATAAATTTTAAATAGTTGAAATTTGAATGATTGGTTGATTGATTGAATGTGATTATTATTATCATGCTGGATATGATATTGTATATAGCAGTATATATATTGGAATGATTGATACTCCTGCATTATATAGCGGATAAGACCATATACGCCCCACATAATGGTGGATGACACTTTATACCATGACATCCCCCTCGAAGTGGGATATGGTATTTTATTCGTTGTGCTAACATCTTTGGATGCAGGAAAACAGGTTTGAGGGATCCAACTGGACTCCTCAAAATATTGAAGTTATTTTCATAATATGTGATATGTTTTATTAATATCTTGTGATAGATTGTATTGAAAATCTAAGTTATTCGGTGCTATGGTTGGAAGAATATATTTTGGTATTTTAAATATAGAAATATAATGAATTGGGTTCTTAAAGGAAATGAAAAGAGAATTTTTTGGAATAAAGAATGAAGTCGATGTTTCAGATTTAAATAAGGATTTTAAATCATAATAAAGGGTAAGTTTGGTGTTAATGGATTTTGCAATTGATTTTGGATAAATCAAGAGAAACTTTTTAAAGGGAGTTTAACTCAGGGAATTCGGTTTGAAATCGATTAAGATTTTTGGAGACTGTGATTTAAAGGATAACGAGGAATGGAAATTTATAAATGGGTTTGTAAATAAAGTGAAATATTTATTAGTGGATAAACTGAAGTATAGATTCACGGTGTGAATTTATAGAAAAAAGGAAATTCGTTTTAAAAATAAAAAGGTGAATTTATTTTTAAAAGTTGGAAGGTGTATTTCCTGAAAAGCTAAGTATATTTTTCAAAAGAAGATTTCTAATTATAATTTTAGGGTTTTAAAATTGTTTTAAAAGAATGTTTTAGAGAAATTTATTATTCTTAATTGTTTTAGAATTTTAAGTAAATATTATTCAAATTAATTTTAGTAGTAATTATTTTAAAGGTTAAATTAGTATTATTATTTTTTAAAAAGGAAATTTTCTAATATTTACCCCTTATACAAAAAAAATATTTTAAAAATAGTTTGTGGCTTAAGTTTTACTTGGAAAATTATTATGGAATTTCATAACTATTATTTTGAGTAAAACGATTTAAGTAGTTTTATTTCAAAGGTTTTTAGTGTATGTTTTTGGGTAAAGTGGTTTAAATTATTAAAATATAATTTAATAAGACTTGGAGTTTTTTAGTGGACATAAAATAATTGGTTGAATTGATTGTTTATACTGATAATTAAATAAACGACTATCGAATCTGGACCCAAATATAACTTTGGAAATATCTAGAAGAGGTATGAGAATTATATGGTACAGTTACCGTCCAAGGTGTTATACTGTACGTATAAACTCGTTCGTTCTTCTAGGACGTTTATAAGGAATTCCGTCCACTAATGGTTAGGAGGTGATCTCCGATCTTATATTCGTCTGTTTATTTCCTAAAGAACCGGGGTTGAGTTTACCGGGAAATAGCGAACGTTGTTCGAAATAGACCGGGATCGGATTCGGGATCCGAAAAAATCTTTGATCCAATATGTACATTATCATGATGAAGACAAGAACTTGGAGGTGAATATGTGTTCTAAAATGGATACTAATCGCTACTAATCCTGAGGGTGATTCCAAAATGGATATAGTAGGAGTAGTGCCTTCAGTTCCGTTCGAACCCGGAATGGACTTGTATGGATGAATGCTTCCAGAACATCGTCAGGAGGATGATGAGCATTCTAAGTGAGATGTGTTCTAAAAAGGTAACGCTTAGCCTCGAGCCTCATCAATCGGGAATGACTGAAAATCAGAGGATATACAGTAAGGCTAAGTGGGTAGCATCCAATTAGGGTAAGGTCATCCCTGTCTACATGTCCCTTTATTCAGCTGTGTGGGCGGTTGCTGATCCCAACCATGGGGTGATCTTATTCGGACTATACAGTAAGGGGTAGTTTCGGTCTTGTGTTGCAGAGGATAGGGAGGGGTATTCAGTATGCTGATCAAGACCATGTACCGTGACAGGAGGTGCCCCAGTGCCTAGTCATTAGTTGAAAATCCATTCTTCCTACGTGCCCTTTATGGCTTTGATTGTAGAACCTAGTATTACTGGAATTTAATGAATGTAACAATTTTGGCTATTTGAATAAGTATTTGTATTTAGATACTATTGTAATATCAGAGGAATTTGATAAGAAATGTTTTGGTTATCGTAAGGTAAAAACCCGCCATGTTTATTTGTGGCGTGGTCTTACTAGATACCTTTGATTTTCAAAGGATTTTGAAACTCTAATAATTCAAATTGAGTCTATTTTCTTATGCTGGTTTTCCAGACTTACTCGGGTGTTATTTTATTATAATGCTCAGGTCAGACCGAGTATTATAAAATACAGGATAGGATGCTGTGGAGCTCTGGAGACGAGCTGGATGGCGAAACGTATCACACGTAATTGATGTACATTCCGCTGTGCAGTATAAGCTGTGTATTCCGTTTGTGGGGACAAGTTAATATAAATGTCCAGTATTTTGCTATTGATTGTGCTGAACTCTGATAATGTAATGTATAAAACAGATATAGTTCTTTTTGCTTAAAGATCAGTCATTTATCTATTATGTATTATTCCGCTGCGATTGTGAGATTCTAATGTTGTTTCTTTTCTCTTCTTCTACTCTCTTCTTTCTTTCCCTCAACAATCTGATTTTTTCGGCACTCGATCATCGGCATATTATACAGTGGCCTATTTGTGTCGAATTTTGAGGGTTGAGAAGGGCGGGTCGTCACAATGAGGGTTTAATCTAACGTGAAGAAGAAGAATCATATTGTAATCTCTCTTGTAAAAGTAGTAGATCAATAAAGGCTATAAAGTGGACGTCGGCTTCGTTAACAGCCGAACCACTTAAAAAACCCTCGTCTATTTACTTTTTCTACGATTACTATTGCTTTTTTCTATTTTATTTACCTTGATAAACAGGGCAGGTGCTTTCACACTCAATCTAAGGTGTTGATCCATTTTTTGAGAGCCCAACTCAGTTTAGATATAGTTATCTACTTTGAATTAGATAGGTTCAGTAGTTAGATCCTCAATCCCTGCTTATAAGATTTGCTGTTGAGAATCAATGGCGCTAGGAGTAGTATTAGCTGGAGAGGAAACCAATCCTCGACAAGTTGTAGTGCCAGCAACCCATTAGTTAGAGCAAATTCTGGCTCCAACATAGGAGACCTGGTGCCGGGATCTACTACCCAGCATGAAGTTGTCACTAGAGGTGAGTTAAACAAGATGATTGATGAAATCAATCAAAAGCAGGAGAACGGCCAAAAAGCACTTATGGAAAATTTAAATGCCGTCCTAACCTTGCAATCACTTATTGCTCTAAGAGCCAAGCCAGAGCCTGGGGCTCCCACGAAGAAGGAAAACTCTTCCGTTTTTGGCCTAAATAGGAGAAATGGAAAATAGCAGCAAAAAGGAGTAGTAGATGGAGCTAAAGAAATTGCTATAGAAGGAAATGCAAGCACTCCGCCAACTACAAACAACCCACTATGAACTTGAATCTAGGGGTGAAAACCCCACGAGAAGATATATTAGTGGATCTCGCTGACTCAGAAGGTAGAAAATTGACGATGAAAAGTTGGAAGGGAACATTAATGCATTCAACAATGGTAGGGAGATCCAAATTGCCACTACTCGACCAACAATAAGCCAATGGAACTCCGAGAGAGTGGCACTCCCAAAGATGGGAGAGCCTAGGCTTCAGCCTACTCACCAAGATCCTTGGAAAATCAAACATTTAGTATAGTCGTTGATAGCTAACCCATGGACTATCGGACATCTGAGGCATATATCATGGATATGATCAAGCACCTAATGGATGAATGTAAGGACATGAGAGATGATGAATGGGTATCCGCTCCAAGCCGGACTCCTTCACTGATGAAATCCTAAATGAACGGTATCCTGAAAATTTCACTATGCCATCTTCTGTCGTACAATGGAACTAGAGACCCAAAAACCTCATTTGTACAAGTATAGTTGGTACATGAACAGAGCAAATGCTTCGAGTATTGTTCACTGTAGATGTTTTCTAATCTTCCTAAAGGGAATTTCTTCCATGTGGTTCATGAGGCTCCTGCCAAAATCCATTTCTACTTTCAGTGAATTAGGAAAAAAAATTCCTTGATCAATTTAGGCTTCACACGGCACAACAGAAGACATGATGCCCTTGTCTGGCCTATTCCAGAGGCGAAATGAATCTTTAAAATCCTTTATGAGTTGGTTCAACACCACAATGACTAAATTAAGTAACCCAAATGAAGATATGGTCTTCATGGCCCTGGTCCACGTTATCCAATCGGAAACTGAATTCAAAAATGGATCAAATGAAACAATCTACCACTACGAAGGGCTTTAATCGAAATGCAAGCCAACACTTGAGATTGGAAGAGGTAGAGGAGTTGGAAGGAAAATCTGCTAACCTACAACCAATGAACATTAGGCGGAAATATGGTAGCTAACCAAGATGCTAGTACCTCCAGGACCACTACAGGAAGCATGGGGAAAGATGGGAACTAGAAACGGAAGAACAAGAATTCCAACAAGCAAAATGGAGATACCAAGTTACTTAATGGCCTAAGGCCCAAAGACTACACCCCTCTCAATGATACTCCATAAAATATCTACCTTACGACACAAAGGATGGAGCCTAAAAATTAAGCAACTGAACAGCAAAAGCGTTCTAGGAAATACTTTCGCTTCCATGAAACATATGGTCACAACATGAATGAGTGCGGTCACTTGAAGATCCTGATTGGAAGAATTGATACGGGAAAATAAGCGTCAGTAGTATGTGAGGAAACCACAAAATCCTAACTAGCCTGTAGCACTCCAAGCACCTAGAGACCTAGCTAACCAAGCTGGAACCAGCGAAGAGGGATATAGATGGACCAAAGACTCATCATCAGAACAATATCCGAAGGACATCATCCTGTGTAGAAGAGTTAGGGAGAAATAAAATGATATGAAAGCTCACTAAGATACACTCCGAAAGATTATTGCTTTGTGATCGAATATCGAACTCCTACCAAGCAGTAGAGAACTTTGAATGATGACATAGTATTCCAGAGTCGAGACACTAAAGGAATAGAAGCTCCATCCCTCGACCCTATGGTCATAACGGTAGGAATCGAATCAACCATGGATCGACGAGTATTGGTGGACAGTGTTTGCTCTGTGAATATCCTGCTCAAACACACGTTTGGTCAAATGAAGATCGGTATAAAGGACGTATCTGCTTGCCAACCAATGATTTAGGGATTTACTGGCGAACCAAGGCAACTTGTCGAAATAATTGATTTACCCATACAACTTAGGGAAGGAAACCGAAGAGTCTTCCTCACCCTGACCATTTTGATTGTAGATGAAATATTTGCCTACAATGCTTTCTTGGGATGGCCTACGTTGTCGGATTTCAGGATTACTTTAGCTAAGTGGTGTCTAACCATGAAATTTCCGAAAGAGAATGGAGTTAGGGTGTTCAAAGGAGACTAAAGTGTCGCTAAAGAATACTATATCGCTGAACTACGCAAGTCTAAAAGAAAAGAAAAAAGGAAGAATGTAGAAAGAACTCTCTGCATTCATCAATCTACTGAATAACAACTATAGAGCCGCCCCTGGCTTGGGGACAATAGCTGATTGTAACACCCCTAATTTTAAATAACATTATTCGAGAGATTTAATTAGATAAATTAAATTGAATAATGTAACAATTAGAGTGGTTAAGAGATTGAGATTTGTTTAAGTATAAGGTAGTGGTGCCTTAAGAATGGGTAAACAAATAAATTAAGAAAGAAGTAATAAGATAAGGGCAAAATAGGAATAAGTCATATTACTATACCCTTAACCCACTTTCATTTACAATATTCACAAACAAAACTTAAGCAAGTGCAATGCCGACCACCATTAGAAGAAGATAAGTAGAAGATGAACAAGATTTCAAGAGGTAAGCTTAAGCTGATTAATCAAAGGGCAAATCTCAACCTCATTAACAAACAAGCTAAAGGTGAATAGTAGATTACGTCTTTTTTTTATTGTTTTTGGCTTTTAGATCATATCTGAATATGTTTTGCAAAGTATTAGGTCATATTTTGATTGTTAAATGGATATATATATATATATATGCTTGTTGATGATTTATGTTGCTTCATATAGATTTTATGATAACATTTGATTTGAAAAACCTATCAAATGACATCCAAATGCCTTGCATTTTTCATGTAAGGTCGAAAATATTGTTTTAGAGATGAGTTTCATGTTTTATATTTTTTTGAATTGTTGTGGATTTATTATGAATTTTTCTAGTGAAAAAAATGGTTAAATTGGGTTTAAAATTAATTACGGCTATTATATATTAACTTTGGGTCAGAAATCCAAATATCTTAGAAAACATATTAAAAGTGATTTATGGGAATTTTGGTAGACTTTCCTATTTTATTAAGGATATAAAATTATTTAAGGTATGAGACTTAAATGATTTATATTTTATAAAAGGAGAAGGGGCAATCTGCTAAATATTTTAAATTATCCAATGCTGAATTCGACAGCACTTTTAGAAAAGATTTTTGGAAAAGAAATTGGCAACAAACTGTATAATGACAAATACGCATGTTAGTTTGAAAGATATTATTTTATAAAGTAAAAATCAGTTTTTGTAAAGGTTTGCTATTTCGACACTTTCGGCGGCTACCTTTCGTCTTCGTACTACCGCCGCCATTATAGTCGAAACCAATTCACATGGTATCAATGCTTTGGTACGTAGTGGATTGGAGATAGGTGAAAGGTATAGGGTCGAGATGCGCTTCCGAAGGGGTCGAGACCTTGCTTTGCTTTCAAAAGAGATCCTGCTTCCTTTGCTTTCAAAAGAATGGTTATGAAAGGATTTCAATATTTATTTTGACAGAGGTTGGCACCTTTTATTTTAAATAAGCTTTCGACGGGGTAGAAACACTCATTGCCACACTTTCAACCCAGTTGAGTCAAATAATGGTTTCGAAAGGATGCTTTGGCTAGTAAATAAGAAGTCGCTTCTCCATGCTTACGAAAGGGATGGTTTCGAAGCCATCTACTTTCTTTTATTTAGGAAATAGCTTTCGAAATAGTTTCTTTGGACCTAGTTCTTTTAAGACCCTTTTGATATTTTGAATGTTAAACCCAAAGGTTTTGAAAAGAAATTTTTAAGTGGTTTAGAAACTATATTTCATAAGTTTCACTCGAACCCAATGCTTTCAAAAGGTTTGTTTTAGGTAAAGGACTTTAATGCTTTCAAAACGTATCTAATGAAAGTTTCGAAGGGGTGATTTACTAATGTTTTCAAAAGGATTAAACTTTAGTGTTTGAATAGAAGCTTTCCAATGTTTTCGAAAGGCAAGTTTGGAATGTTTTGAAAAGAGGATGTCTAAGGTTTTAAAAATCTTTCGAAAGGATACTTTCAGTGGTTTCAAAAAGTCTATTATTGTTTCCCAAGGAATTGACCAGGCAGCCTTGTACTCGGCATAACAAGGACGCTCGGTCAGAGAGGAGCGCTCGGCATCAAGTATCGCTCGGCATCAGAAGAACGTTCGGCATTGAACGCCGTCCGGCCAAGACTAACGTTCGGCCTCCAAGGAGTACTCGGTGTAAAGTGTGTTCAGCAGTCAAAGGACACTCGGCATCCAGAGCATGTTCGGCCAAAGGAGCGTTCGGCCGAAGTAAACATTCAGCATAAGACCGTTCGGCATAAGGATATCGTTCGGCATCTAGAGGTTGTCTGGCATCGAGAGATAGTTAGGCATTGAATGCCGCTCGGCCAAATAATATCGTTCGGCCACCAAAGTTTGTTCGGCTTTCTACGAACGTTCGACGTAAGAACGCTCGGCATCCCCGAACGTTCGGCCAGCAAGATGTTTTAGCATCCTCCTCAACACAACTGTTCCAACTGTTGCTCGGCCTACTCGTTCGGCACGAAGGTTTCTGTTCGGCATTCCATCGTTCGGCCTCCCTGGTCGGCGCGCCGTGCCTACACTCTTTGGACCAAGTTATTCGACCACCTGGCCCACCAGGGAAGTCCAACCCACTTTCGTCTATAAATAGAGAGGCAGGGGCACAGAAAACAGGGAGAGATTTCAGAGAACACAGGGGAGACTCTGCCTCATCTAAACCTCATCCAAGACTTCTAATTTTATTTCACAATTGTATTCGAATGCTTAAAAGCAGATTGTATCTGTAATCAAGTTGAAAGTGAAGAAATAAAGGATCAACTTCAAAGTGGACGTAGGCTACAACACCGAACCACTATAAATTCTGTGTTCTCGTCTCCCGCATTTTAATTTATATTATCTTCTCCATTTTAATTTATCTTCTTCAATAATCTCTCTACACAAACTCTCTAAGGGTGTTAGTGACCAATTTTGGCGCTAACATTTTGGTGCTTTCACTGAGAATCGAATTCTCAGGTTGTGAGGATCTACTTTGTAGCTACTGGATTGCATAAATCCCTCGAAGAAGATCCGTAATTATTCATAAGCATCTGTTGATTCTATTCAGAGTTACAGCCAACGACTCTACCATGGGAAGACCACGAACAAGATCGACCTCCCAAAATGTAGATGCCCGCGAAACCGCTAGTGTTCAACAACTTGGACCTAACGATCAACAAACAATTCGAGGCACGGGGCCCTCCAGCCAAAACCAAGCGGAAGCTGTTTCACGAGCAGAATTGAATGACTTGATAAAAGAGCTTACGGAAAGCAGAAGGCAACTCGCTGAGCAAATGCAAGTTAATGCTGACCTCATGGCCCAACTTGCTCAACAGCAGCATCAGAATGCTGGAGGTAGCCCTGTCCCCTACTCCGAAGATGATAGCT
Source organism: Allium cepa (assembly GCA_030765085.1). Taxonomy (NCBI): domain Eukaryota; kingdom Viridiplantae; phylum Streptophyta; class Magnoliopsida; order Asparagales; family Amaryllidaceae; genus Allium; species Allium cepa. The sequence goes on along the minus strand of CM060938.1, from coordinate 392,392,104 downwards.
CAACTTCAGCTGATGAACCTCCCAGGCGTAGACGCCGCAAGGATGAAGATGACCAAGCAGGTGCCACTGATCGCTCTACTAGAAATCAAGCCCGTGGAGCGGAACCCAACCTTCCTCCTACCATACAAACCCCGGATTTGACAGCTATGGTCAGGCAGTTGATGAGAGATAATCAAGGTTTGACTAATGAAGATTGGGGAATGTCTAATAGTCATACTCTCTTCACAGATACCATTCTACAGGCTGAATACCCAAGGAAGTTTAACATGCCCACCATACCCGCCTATGAAGGAAAAGCTGACCCTAGACAACATGTAATGAGGTATGGATGGATGATGGATTCAGCAAGGGCCAACGACGCAACTAAGTGCAGGTGCTTTCCAATAACTCTGTCCGGAATTGCCACCATGTGGTTCACTCGACTTCCTCCACGGTCAATCTCAAACTTCGACGAGTTAGCAAGGAAATTCATAGAACAATTCAGGATACACGCCACTCGACCCAAGGATGTGATGTCCTTATCAAGCGTGACCCAAGCTCCTGGAGAATCACTGAAAGTATACTTGCAGAGATTTCATGTTGCCGCTACTGAAGTGAGCAATCCAAACGACCACACGATTTTGATGGCAGTAATGCGTGGAGTGGATCCAGACTCTAAATTTGGGGATTGGTTGGCGGGAAAGCCACCAGCTATGTTGGAACGTTTCTATTCGAAAGGCTACCAGTTCATAAGGATGGAAGAAGCTCGGTGGATAAGGAAAGACAAGGCACCAGGGTCCGTTCAGGAGTCTGTAAAGGGAAACATGGCCATGAAAGCAACCGACGATAACCCTGGAAAGACTCAGGCCAGCGTCCAAAATAAGCCCGGGCAGTCTAAGGGAACTGGAAGTGGAAATCCTGGAAAGAAGAAGGAAACGGGGAGATGGAAGTCAAGGATCCCAACCTACAACGAATACACTCCACTGAATGCGTCTCTTGAAAACATCTACTTATCGACCTGCAACACTTTTCAATACAGAAAACCACGCCCTAAGGAATCAACAGAGGAGCAAAAGCGGACTGGAAAGTATTGCCACTTTCACGAGTCTTATGGGCACAACACAGACGAATGCAGGCATCTCCATGACGCTATTGAGAAATTGATTAGGCAGAAGAAGCTGCAGGGATTCGTCAAAGATACGCCAGAAGGAAGACAAGAGACTTCAGACCCCGGGTGTGGCCCAGCTCTACACCAACCAAAGCAACCTACTCGAACTGTGGGAAAATTGATTATTAACACAATTGCTGGTGGACCTCATCCTGTGGATAAAAATTGGTAGGAAATGGAGCGATATGCTGATTCCTTGAGACATACAGAGCATGAGTGCTGTTCAAATACGGAGGATGGAACTCCCGCAAAGCAGCAGCGCATGATGCACGACGATATTGTATTCAGGAATAGAGACGCGGATAAGGTGGAAGCTCCCACCATCGACCCATTGGTCATATCCGCAACCATCGGACCGGCATTCGTAAGGAGAATCCTAATTGATTGCGGAAGTTCCGTTAACATCATCTTCAAGAAAGCGTATGACCAAATGAAGCTGGAGACTAAGGATTTGAAGCCATCCAAGGCCCGAATCCATGGCTTTAACGGCGCAGCCACAGACGCAGTAGGATATGTGGAGTTACCAGTTGAACTGGGACAAGGTGAACGCAGGAGAGTGCGAATCCTACCATTCATAGTGCTGGATGTTGATTCACCATACAACGTGTTTTTGGGACGACCAGCCCTCGCAGATTTCAGGGCAGCCTTGGCCCCGTAGTGTCTCACACTGAAATTCCCGACGGACAAAGGAGTTGGCGTAGTGCATGGCGACCAAGCAATCGGACGTGCATGTTACGTGGCTGAGCTGAGAGAGGTCCAGCGCAGAGAAAAGGGGAAGACTGCGGACAGCATCGTCCGCATCTCGAATTCTGATGATTGACAATTAGCGCCCGAGCCTTGGCTCGGGCGACATTCTCAGATCGTTGGAGACATAGATCCGAGAGATGACAAAGGGGAACCCAGGGAACCAGACGCAGCACCGGCCGAACTAACAATTGATATTCCAGTTAGCCACAGCGACCCGACACGAGTTCTTAAAATTGGGTCACAGCTCGATCCCCTAATGGCAGAGAATTTATTTGATTTCCTCCAAGCTAATCTTGATGTCTTCGCCTGGACACACTCTGATATGCGTGGGATTTCCCCTGCAATTGCGAGCCATATGTTGAATATAGACCCGAAACACGTACCTGTGAAGCAAAAAAGGAGAGGCATGGACCCGGAGAGGTCTACAGCTCTCAAAGAGGAGGTGGATAAACTCAAAGCCAATGGGTTTGTCCGCGACGCCCTCTACCCGGAATGGGTGTCCAACCCTGTGTTGGTAAAGAAAGCAAACGGGAAATGGAGAACCTGCGTTGACTATTCCGATTTAAACAAAGCATGCCCGAAGGATAGCTTCCCGCTACCACGAATTGATCAGCTGGTCGATTCGACTGCCGGGCATGAGCTACTATCTTTTATGGATGCATACTCCGGGTACAATCAAATCCCAATGCACATCCCGGACCAAGAACACACAAGCTTCGTCACAAACGTCGGGTGTATTGCTATGTAGTAATGCCTTTTGGGTTGAAGAATGCAGGAGCAACCTATCAACGCCTGGTGAACCGAATGTTCAAGGATCAGATTGGTAGAACAATGGAAGTCTATGTGGATGACATGCTCGTGAAGTCACGACAGTCAAACGACCACATCCGAGACTTGGCAGAGATGTTCGGTGCACTAAGGCACTATGGGATGAAGATCAATCCTTCAAAGTGTTCATTCGGCGTGGCATTAGGGAAGTTCTTGGGATTCATTGTGAATGCACGAGGAATTGAAGCTAACCCGGAAAAGATCCAGGCCATCCGAGATATACAGGCACCTAGAACCATAAAACAGGTACAGAGCTTGAACGGAAAAGTAGCTGCGCTCAGTCGATTCATATCCAGAGCCACAGATAAGTGTGTTCCTTTCTTCGATGTCATAAAGAAAGGAAAGAGAAACTTCAAATGGACGGCTGACTGCGAGGAAGCATTCCGAGCCCTGGTGAGACACTTGGAAAGTCCTCCAGTGTTGTCAAAACCAGTAGACCACGAGACGTTATACGTATATTTGGCTGTGTCTCAACACGCTATCAGTACAGCCCTAGTTCGCGAAGAAGACAAGGTTCAAGGGCCGGTGTACTATGTTAGTAAACGACTGACGGGGGCAGAAAAGAATTATCCAAAGATCGAGAAACTTGCATATTGCCTGGTGATTGCATCACGCAAGCTTCGTCCCTACTTTCAGGCGCACTCAATCAGTGTTTACACTAACCAACCCTTGCGACAGGTACTCCAACGACCAGAAACTTCTGGTAGGATGCTAAAGTGGAACATCGAGTTAAGCCAGTTTGATATCACCTACCTACCGCGAAGGACCATCCAAGGGCAAGCATTAGCTGACTTCGTTGCTGAGTTCACCATTCCGGATGAACCGAGTGAAAATCACAAAGTAATCCCTCCTGTCCGATGGAAGATGTTCACTGACGGGGCATCTAACGACCGTTGGTCGGGAGCTGAGATAGTTCTAGTAACTCCCGAAAACCGATCGATTTGCTACGCTTTGAAGCTCGAATTTACAGCGACAAATAACGAAGCCGAATACGAAGCACTGATTGCTGGCTTAGGACTTGCCAATGAACTAAGGGTAAAGTCCATCGAAATCTTCTGCGACTCACAGCTGGTGGTATATCAGGTACGGGGAGACTACCAAGCGAAAGGACAGAGACTGGCTCCTTACCTTGCTCGGGTTCGGGAGCTACTAGTAAACCTGGAATATTATGACATTTCACATGTCCCGCGCGAATAGAACAGGGAGGCCGACTCGTTGGCTAAATTCGCGAGTACTGGCGATGCACAGCAGATGGGATTGTTCCCTGTCGAGACTCTGCTTGCTCCAAGTATAGACATGATGGAGATAGATCTCGTCTTGGAGACCGAACTCGAAAGGGGATCATGGCTGACCCCGATCAAACAATACTTGCTATACGGAGACTTACCTGAGAAAAGAAGCGAAAGACGCCAAGTCCTTCGTAAGGCTTCGCGTTATGTAATGCAAGACGGGATAATGTATCGGAGGGGATTCTCGACCCCCTTACTCCGGTGCGTGGCCCATGATGAGGTAAAACGGGTGTTGGAAGAAGTCCATGAGGGAGAATGTGGTGATCATACCGGGGGGCAAACTTTGGCGAGGAAAATCCTCCGCTATGGATATTATTGGCCGACTGTAAATCCGGATGCTGCAGACTATGCGAGAAGATGCGACAAATACCAGATATATGCAAAGATTCCGAGAGCTCCACCAACGGAACTCACACAAATGGTTAGTCCCTGGCCATTTGCAATGTGGGAAATCGACCTAATTGGACCTCTTCCCATAGCCAAAGGAGGCGCGAAATATGCAATAGTGGCAGTCGATTATTTCACCAAGTGGGCGGAAGCAGAGCCAATTGCCACAATCACCACCAAGAAAGTCATTAATTTCGTTGTACGAAATATCATATGTCGTTTTGGCCTCCCACGGACCATCATAACGGACAACGGAACTCGATTCGAAAGCAAGGAATTCAAAGAGTTCTGTCAGAGGTATGGCATCGAGAAAAGGTTCGCAGCAGTTGCTCACCCGAAGGCGAATGGGCAGGTAGAAGCCGTCAATAAAATCATCAAGTCCATATTGAAGAAGCGTTTGGAAAAGGCTAGAGGCAAGTGGGTGGATGAACTCCCAACAGCGCTTTGGGCCTATAGAACTGCCCACAAGACCGCGACTGGCCACACACCATTCGCACTGGCGTACGGCACGGAAGCCGTCATACCCGTAGAACTTGAAGTTCTGTCACACCGGGTAACCTATTACGATCCTGCGTCAAACCAGGATCTCCTATTGGAATCAGTAGACTTCATTGATGAGAAACGCGAAGAAGCTGAATTGAGAGCAGCCTCATACAGACACCGAGTCGCTAAATATTATAATGGAAAAGTCCAACCAAGAACCTTTAGTGTGGGAGATCTCGTTTTGAAACGAGTCTTTCCAGCCCCTTCGCACATGAATCCCGCATGGGAAGGTCCATACGTCATCGAACGGAGGCTTGGAGAAGGAACTTTCAAGCTAACGACCGTCGATGGTGCGACACTTCCTCGAGCATGGAACAGCGAGCATTTGCAGCGTTATTACACTTAGTCTATTTCCTTTATGCGGTAGTTGCATTTATTTCCAGTATGCTTTCTTCTTGGCATGTAATAAGACAATCTAGCTTGTTTTCATCAATAAAGGCCTGAAGCCATCTTTTCCATGAATGACCAATGTCTCTTCGTATGATATTCCTATGACGCGCAATTAAAAATTATGATATCCTGGCTAGCGTACGAACGCTTATAATAAACGACAAAAAATCTCCAAGTCCCCGGAGTGCAGACTGGAGTACTCAAGTCCCCGGAGTGCAGACTCGAGTATAAACGATTCAAAATCTCCAAGTCCCTGGAGTGCGGACTGGAGTACTCTAAGTCCCCGGAGTGCGGACTCGAGTATAAACGACAAAAAAATCTCCAAGTCCCCGAAGTGCGGACTGGAGTACTCTAAGTACCCGAAGTGCGGACTCGAGTATAAACGATTCAAAATCTCCAAGTCCCCGGAGTGCGGATTGGAGTACTCTAAGTCCCCGGAGTGCGGACTCGAGTATAAACGATTCAAAATCTCCAAGTACCCGGAGTGCGGGCTGGAGTACTCTAAGTCCCCGGAGTGCGGACTCGAGTATAAACGATTCAAAATCTCCAAGTACCCGGAGTGCGGACTGGAGTACTCTATGTCCCCGGAGTGCGGACTCGAGTATAAACGACAAAAAAATCTCCAAGTCCCCGGAGTGCGGACTGGAGTACTCTAAGTCCCCGGAGTGCGGACTCGAGTATAAACGATTCAAAATCTCCAAGTCCCCGGAGCGCGGACTGGAGTACTCTAAGTCCCCAGAGTGCGGACTCGAGTATAAACGATTTGAAACCTCCAAATCCCCAGAGCGCGGACCGGAGTACTCTAAGTCCCCAGAATGCGGACTCGAATACAAATGACTCGAAATCTCCAAGTCCCCGGAGCACGGACTGGAGTACTCGAAGTCCGGTGTATAGACTTAATTACAAGCAGTGCAGACCTCCGAGTTCCTTGAATAGGAACTACGACGCAAATGACTTGGATATGTCAAGTCCCCAACATACGGGTATGAAATATTCTAAGTGCTTGAAGCACCAAGTGGAGATTGATCAAATCCAGGGAAGCTCCCAAGCCATGTAAAGACGAACCAAGAAGTCTAAGTTACCCATAACAATTCAGATTTCAATCACAACCATAAAAGAAACTGAATAATAAAAGTCTTTTGAGAAGACAAAAGTGAAGATCAAATTTTATTCACAAAACGCTTCCCGTTACAAAAACGCTCCGAAGTCCGGAGCCAACAGCCCATTTACACAGTCTACAAGAATTAGTACATGACTTAAACTAGTGCTCGTTGAACGGGGACGACGGTCATTTCTTGTGTTTCTTTGACTTCTTCCCGGATGGTTCCTTCCCAGAGCACTTACTCTTGGAATCCTTCCCTGACGGAGGGGTGACGACCGAAGACGTAGGGGGAACATCCATGGGCTGGGACTTGCCAGGTAAAATGACCTTCAATGGTTTGTTCAGAGGATCGTCCAGGTCCACTTCACGCGGCTCGACCTTGACTGAGGTCGTATCTCTTTTCTCTTTCTCGAGTCGTTCCTTCATGCTCAAGTCGGATGTGTGCTCAGAGGCGCCTGTGATTTCTACTTCGAAATTCTCCGAGGAAGAGTCAGATTTGCCTTCATCCAGCGCCCTGATTATTTGAGCATCTGGACCAGGATCTCCGCCGACTTGAGTAGCCTCACTCGCCTTTATCTCCACCTCCTTGGCGGCATCGCTCCTCGGAGTGGGCTCGGGTTCAGAACAGCCTGCACAGAAGACACGAAAATAAACAAGTGTTAGAACACAACAACTTCTGAGGGAACGAGAAAGATCTTTGTGAAGCCCACAGGTTAATCACCAGATGCCGGTGGGTTCTTAGTCGCCAGGGGTGTCCCGCCCACCGGGATGGGAGATAAAACATGAACGCCAAGCCCGGGGGCTTCCGGGTCATAACCAACGTGCTGCTCGAAGGGGTCAAGTGTTGACCGACTGGCCGGTTGGGTAGGCACGTGAACTGGGGGCACAACGCCAGAAGGGTCCGTAGCCACCTCTTTCCCTTTCCTGGAGGGAGAACCTTTGTTGTAGAGGGCTTTAGCCGCCGATAAATCTGAAGGCTCCTTCCCCCTCAGGAATTCTTTTATCAATGCTTCTTCATCGACCTCTTCGACACCACTCTCGACCATCTTGATCTGAATCAAAGTTTCCCACGCCTCGATCAGAGACTCGAGGTAGCCGTCGCCCAGAAAAGTTAAATCTCTATGCATGAGGACTCGGGCATTGAACTCGGCGATCAGCGGGTCGAATTCAGTCTTAATTTCCTCCCTACCTTCTTCCCTAGCTTCCTCAAGGCGAGAGTCGACATCGGCAGTTGCTATCTTTTTACCCTCCTCACGGGCTTCATTCTTTAGGGCCTCAACTTTGGAGAGATCGTCCTCTAGTTTCTCCTTTAGGAGTCGGGTGGCGACAATCTCATCACAATAATGTTGTGCCTCAACCTGGGCAGCCACTTTCTCTTTCCTCTCCTCGAAAAGTTGCTCTTCGAGTTCCTTAACCTGATAAATAAGTGTGTCCCGCTCCTTCTGAACGGAGTCTTTCTCCAAATCTAATGCCCCACACCGTTGAACCGCTTCATCGAGCTCTTTCTTATGAGTCAATTCAAGGCAGGAAACAGCCTCGGCGGTGTCCTTAGCGCTCCGACGAGTAGCTTCAAGCTCGGACTTATAGGCGGCAATTTCTTCATCCTGGGCCTTAATGATATCCCTGTCATGAATAGCTTCAAGCTTTAGGCGGTCAATTTCATGCTGGCGCTCCATAGAGACTTCAGAAAGTTTCTCAGCCAGATGGACGAACGCGTCATGTTGCACGTAGACTCATTGGTACAGGCGATAGCATTTTGTTTGACATCTTCAGGAATAGGATGAATCGCCGGGAGGAACTTTAACCCATCAAAACAAATCTTCGGAAACTTAGCCTTAAGTTCGTTCAATCTCTCTGACACTGTCGGGTCTGTTACGGGAGCGGGAGGAGACGGCTTTGAAAGTTCGCCCTTCCTATGAGAATCTCGGGAGTGCCGGGTAGAAGAAGAGTCAGAGTGTTGGTCCCGGGGAGCATCAGAATGCGACCTCTTATGGCCACGTTTGTCTTTGCTTCGCTCCTGACAAGGAGAGGTCTGCTGGCGGTGTTCGGGATGATAATAAGTTTTCTTCCGGGATGACGAGTCCCGGGCATGATAATCTCGATCGCTGTCGCTGTCTCTGTCTCGGCGCTTCCCGAGGCCCAAGTCCCGACCAGACTGGCGTAAAGTCGACGAACCGCGAAGGCGGTCGTATCCGTGAGAGCGCCCCATGTCACCTGCAATCAAACAATAGCGAATTAGCGAGAGAGCAGAATGGTGAAAGAAAAGTAGGTGCAAAGTGAAATGCATGTGTCTGTGTGTGTCCTAGTGCTACCCCCCGACGGACCAGTGGCTTTGCTAACGGGAGTTTTTTCCCCTTGGATCGGGACCGGGACGCCCGCATCACCCTGACGGGTGAGCGAAACTTAAACAGCTCCGGGTCATCGAAATCATAGTTGAGCAAATCGTCGGGAATGGAGAGGTTCGATAAGCCTTTCAGAGAACTTCCAACGCGCTGTGAAGAAGCCTCTTTCTCTGGCTGAACAGGCGTAGCTTTGGAAGTCCCACCAACATTCTCCTTCCTCAACTTGCGCGCCAGCTCCTCTCTCCCCTTCGAAGGGGAAGATGATGTTTCGATATCATGAGCTTCAGCTGCAGGACCTAAATCCTCACCTCGCTTTTTAGGTGGCTCGCCTAGAATTTCCCCTTCTTCCGGTGCTTCAAGAGAAGGGCGAACGGATGATTCAGGCAATTTTTTCCCTCTGACGGACACGGACTTGGGAAGCGATACGCCCTCTGGAAGGCTAACCCGACGGCCAGGGGCTAGCAAGCCGAACTTCGATAGTGACTCATTGGAAATGAGGGCTTGGATATCTCGCTCTTCAGCAGGAAGAGCTCTAATGGCGTCGACAGCATCGGAGTACCCCCGGCCCTCGGGACGGGGGACGAGATCTGAAAAAATAGAACAATGAGTTAGGAGAAATTCAACCTCAATCGGGAACGGACATCAACTCAGAGAAAGGACTTACTTCCTTCAACCCACCGCCTCGCAAAGCCTTGGGGGCAGCGCACGTAAAACCACTCCTGTTTGTACAAGGCGAATTTGCTACTCCACGCGCTAGTGAAAAGTTGGCACTTCCGATGTGGCTCAAGAAACATGTAAGAGGGGCTTTCTCCCCGTTTCTTGGTCATATAGATGTACCTTATATCGCCAGGAGTTGGAGGCCTGGAGAAGACGGCCATGAAAAGCATGTACGTGCCATAAATGAAAGCGTGACCATTTGGATGAAGTTGAGACGGGGCGTCGTCCAGATACTGCAGCACGTCGCGAAGGAATAGATTGAAAGGTGGCACGCTACCAACCCAGCACATGAACTTGCTACACGCCGTATATCCCGCTGGGGGCAGATGTGGGCGGTCATGCCCCGACGGAACGAGCACGTCAGCAAACGGAATGCCATGAATAGAACATATCCGCTTAAGAGCGACCTCAGTGACTCTCGAAGCATTCGAGTCAACTGGGTCATCCAGTAAAATCGACGATTCCAAAGTATCGGGAGCCCAGTCATGAGCGGGAGAAACTGACGGGTCAGTTGTGTCGGGAGCCGTTCGCTTAGAAGACAGCCCAGGTTTGTTAGAAAGTGTAGCAGAACTGGATCTTTTGGACATCTTGAATAAATAGCAGACCCAACCAAGCACCTGTGTGAACTATACTCGAAAAATGATCGACGTTAGCTAGAGGTATTTATGTATGGTCGGCATGTTGAGTATATTCGGCATTTGCTTGTGTTCGGCATTTAGGTCTGTTTGGCATGATAGTTTGTTCGGCATTCACTTGGGTTCGGCATTAAGGTCTGCTCGGCGCTTAGTTTGTTCGGCAGGATAGTTTGTTCGGCACTCAAGTACGTTCGGTATGTTGGTTTGCTCGGCATGGAGGTAGGCTCGGCATTTATGTACGATCGGCATAACAGTTTGTTCGGCTAAAGTAGTGGCTCGGCAAAACTACTATTCGGCCTACAACCATCGTTCGGCTCAACCTCAGTTCATACTGAGTTAGTGTTGTCCGGCCAAAACATGATTCGGCCGAAACAACGCCCGGCCCACCTACTGGCTCACACTTCCTCCCTAACCTTCTGACCCATCGTTCGGCCGACAATATGCCATGCCGAACCAAAGTTGAATCGTGTCCTAACGTTCAACGCGGCCTCCATACTTTCCACTCTTCCACCCAACTCTTTCCGCGGCCTCATCTAATACATAGAGGCCGTGCCGAACCACAGCATCCCTCTCGAACAACGGAACGAACCCTATGAGGTGATCAACCCTCGCCACACCTCCCTGCCTTAAGTCGCTCGGCCATGGGGACGTCCAAATCAAGGTTTGGATCATCCACCCACATAGCTCGTTCAGCCATCGTTCTAACCTATCCCAACCGATCGAAACTTATCAAGGAAAGGAATCAGATGAAGGGATTTTACCTAGTTCGTGGATCGAGTGTTAGGAAGGATTGAGAAGTCTGAAAAGTCTGATGGCTGGGGTAGATCGAGAGTGCAGAAGTGAAAGTAGAGAAAAAGGGGGAGGAAGAAGAAGTTGGGTTTTATAAGGGAGAAGAGGAAGTCGAAGGGGTTCTGACCGGCTCTACCGGTCAAAACGGTCATGTTCGGACACCTCGGTTCGTCCAGCTTGGGCCTACTTGGATCTACCGGCACTTGTATTGTTCGGCCCGAATACTCGGCATACAAACTCACTCGGGGTAACATATGTCGTTCGGCTTTCCTTGCTAACGTCTAGCCTTCCCTACTGCGTTCGGCCAAGAGAGCGTTAAGACAAAGGTGGCGACCAAGGATCAAAGCGCATCACGTTCGGCCACATAATGCACTTTGGGGGGCAAGTGTTTCCCAAGGAATTGACCAGGCAACCTAGTACTCGGCATAGCAAGGACGCTCGGTCAGAGAGGAGCGCTCGGCATCAAGTATCGCTCGGCATCAGAAGAACGTTCGGCATTGAACGCCGTCCGGCCAAGACTAACGTTCGGCCTCCAAGGTGTACTCGGTGTAAAGTGTGTTCAGCAGTCAAAGGACACTCGGCATCCAGAGCATGTTCGGCCAAAGGAGCGTTCGACCGAAGTAAACATTCAGCATAAGACCGTTCGGCATAAGGATATCGTTCGGCATCTAGAGGTCGTCTGGCATCGAGAGATAGTTAGGCATTGAATGCCGCTCGGCCAAATAATATCGTTCGGCCACCAAAGTTTGTTCGGCTTTCTACGAACGTTCGGCGTAAGAACGCTCGGCATCCCCGAACGTTCGGCCAGCAAGATGTTTCAGCATCCTCCTCAACACAACTGTTCCAACTGTTGCTCGGCCTACTCGTTCGGCACGAAGGTTTCTATTCGGCATTCCATCGTTCGGCCTCCCTGGTCGGCGCGCCGTGCCTACACTCTTTGGACCAAGTTATTCGGCCACCTGGCCCACCAGGGAAGTCCAACCCACTTTCGTCTATAAATAGAGAGGCAGGGGCACAGAAAACAGGGAGAGATTTCAGAGAACACAGGGGAGACTCTGCCTCATCCAAACCTCATCCAAGACTTCTACTTTTATTTCACAATTGTATTCGAATGCTTAAAAGCGGATTGTATCTGTAATCAAGTTGAAAGTGAAGAAATAAAGGATCAACTTCAAAGTGGACGTAGGCTACAACGCCGAACCACTATAAATTCTGTGTTCTCGTCTCCCGCATTTTAATTTATATTATCTTCTCCATTTTAATTTATCTTCTTCATTAATCTCTCTACACAAACTCTCTAAGGGTGTTAGTGACCAATTTTGGTGCTAACAATTATATATGATTTCGAAAGGTATGTTTTGGCCTTTCGGCCTAGAGTCCAAAGATTTAAGTGGTTTCGAAAGGGGTACTTTCAAAGGTTTCGAAAGAGATTATTTAAAGCATTTAAACAAAGGTTTCAAAATCTGTGTAAAGCATATATCATGGTAAAGAGTTTGAGTAAAGAAAAAGTAAGTTTTCCATTTTTAAGTAAGATTTAAAGGGTTAAATCAATTTGAAAGAAATGTTTTCAAGGAAAATTTAATGGGTAGTTGACCCTAAGTAAATGACTCAGATATTTGATTACCAGATGGGACTAGTGTAACATCCCCCACTCAGAGGCCCAAAACTAATGGCTACGGATATTGCATTCATCCATAATTATTAATTCTCGGCGACTAAATATAGTAATGTTAAATACATTGATATAACAGAAACACATGGTTAAAGAAATTTTTTGAAATCATTAAACAACTTTCTCATTCCATTTCAAATCATTTCAAATTCATTACATAATCCTAGATTTGAGAACCACGTTGAAAGAAAATATAATTATTACAACATATGCCAAGAGAGACATATGAAGACGACCCCTTGGGTGATCAAAGTCTAAACATATGCAAATAAAAAACTTTTCCTTTACAACAAAACACAGTTGAATAAAAATAGAAAAGAACTCCTACTAGCTAGCTTACCTCATACACGTCTCTGAAAGCTTATTCGTCCAAAGAGGTACCTGAAAACGTCAACTCTCAAACTACTCAAAGTTAATTAAGCATCCGAGAGTTTAAGGGAAAAACATAAACTTCAAGTCATACATAAAGCCTGGTATGAATAATAACCTGCCATCTCCAACCATTTAAATATCTAGTGAGACCACGCCGCTTAGTGGAATGGGTTTTCCTCTTACTAGTATCTTATCGTAAACTTATAATAACCATATACTGTGCTATTGCATCCACAATGGTTAAGAACATAGCAATATAAAATATTATGATGATATGCAAACAAGTAAATCATTCTGCATTTCTCATCCCCATTCATTTTGACTATCTGTCTCAGTTATAGTTTCTAAGGTCACTATTGATGTGTTAGTTTTCATGGGCTGACGAATAACCTGTTTAAAGCTTATGGACTATCTATCCGATTTCAAAATTTTCATAGGATCGATAAGAACCTATTGGCCCTGCCAATAACTTCATTATTCATGGGTTCTCCCTGAACCTATTGGTATCTCCAATAACATCCCTCATATCATAGTTTCCATGGGTTGACTACGAACCTATTGACTTCTGAATAACTTAATCCGGATATAGTTTTCATGGGTTCACTACAAATCATGTTGACCCCTACCAGTAACTCTTCCTTAACATAGTTTTCATGGGTTTATTATGAACCTATCTATCTGACAACTTTTAATCAGTATTTAGGCATCCAATATTCTGGTCTTTCTGACCTCCTAGATGCAATTCTATTCATGCAGGAGTTAACTCAATTTATATTCACTGTTTACGGACAAATTTATTATCGATTTAGAAAATCACCGATAAATTTTGAATTAAATTTAACCGCAAGTGCGCGGCATACAAAAGTTAGTACGTGGCGAATACGTGTTGGTCCACAGGGAATTTTTAAGATTTTAAAATTTTCTAATCAATCAAATTAGACCAAAGTGGAGAGAAGATTGTTAACTACAAATTTTAAACAAGATGAAGCTAAAATTAGAATAAAAGTGAGATTTAAAACTATGAGATTAGAGAAAAATTAGAGGGAAATCCACTCTCATATTTTTGTAAATAAACAAACAAACAATCTATGATCTCTATTTTTGATATTAAGTGAAATAATTGTTGCATTTATTATAAGTATGGTTTATTTATGTTATTAATTAACATAACTTAAATCATCAAACTATAATACAACAAATAAATCACTCATCAATTCTCATGAAAATGAAGCCAAAGCAAAAGATATTTTATGAATGATCTATTTACTATTGCAATTAGTAATATAGATCATCAAATTTTGTTTTGACTTTCATTTCAAAATCAAAAACCAATTAAAATTGGTGTTTATATTGAATAAGAATAGCTCATTTGCATATGGAACATAAGTTATCAAACACACTTGTATAAACTTACATCAAAATTCACTTTCATAAAGCACAAATAAAAGAGATCATAAATCATAAAAATGTTGAAATTACATAAAGTTAGAGAGCTTCATTACCCCTAAATTGAAGGGGTTTAGCTACTCATTTGTGTTATCAAATCAAAATTTGTAAATTTCAACATTAAAAAGTAAATCTAAGCGATAAATATGAAATGCGAGAAAGCATAAAAATAAACATCAACATAAAAGTAAATAAAAACAAGTAGAAAAGAGATGAGAAAGAGGCTAGGAAGCCATTTTTGTTTCATGAAACATAGAGCTTACAACTTGCATTTTAATTTCCTAACTAATTTTATAGAGTAGGAAGATATTTACATGTACATACGAGGGCTATTTATACATGCATAAAACCCTAATTCAATTTTTAGGGTGCTTTCCAAAATTTCCTTTAGAAACTGTGGTCACCAAGTAACCATTAACCACTAATTAATCCATCATTAAATATGCATGATGCTTTAACCTCCACTTAGTTGTCTATTAGCTTTTAATTGTAGATTTAGGTAAGTGGTTAGGTGGGGTCCTCCATGATCATGTATTTGAATTATTTCCATCATCCTTTGTATTCATTTGTGCATGCATGTATGTTCCTAAACTCCTCTTCCATATGCACCAAATTCCTATAAATATTGTCCAAGTAAAAATTCTCAAATTGACTCATGCATAAAAAAGAACATTTTGCCCCTGAATGAAGATGAATATATGATGATTTGACAATAATTGAATTTTGGTTTAAACATGTTAAAATGCCTAAATATGACATTTATTTAAATAAAAATAGATAAAATATAGATGCAAATAAATACACATTTACGTGCACATCGAATACCCCCACACTTATTTTTTATTCATCCTCGAATAAAGGAAATCTAAGATAAATCCGTTTTCGTAGGGAGCACGATTTCATTGAGCGTATGCAACAAGCCGTTAAACCTCTGGGTGTCCCCAATAGGACGAGTGTTGTCTCATAAGGGTTTTTAGCGGATACTACCCACAAAATCCAAATGCAAAGTGAAAATATTTACAAATGCAAGATCTATTTATAATGGGATGAATGCGAGTTTTTGAAAATATTTATAATGAAGGATTTACTTTTAAATTGACATAAATAAGCTAAATATAGGTTTTGGTCATTATCTTGAAATTTTAGTCATTTACTCGTTAAACTTTCCAATAAAAACGAAGTTATCGTAACAAATGGGCTATGGTTTAACTCATTGTTTAGGTCGATAATATGGTGTAACTATGAAATGGATCTTTAATTGATTATCAAAGTTTATCAAAGTGGTATTTTCATTTCTTTCCAATAACAAGTCAAATCAAACAAGTTAAAATAGTACTTGGATATCAATTACTTACTCTCTCTTATTTGAAAATTTTATTGATACTAACAATATTTACATATGCCTAACTCAGTCAAACTGAGCCAAATATATTACCGGTGCACTGCCTTGCGGATTGATGTGAGGGGATTACAGAGCATGACAAATGAACATACAAGCGTGAACACTTATCGACTGTAGGCATTATTAAAAGAATTTTTATATACATACACCTAACTCAAATAAACTGAGGCTAGATATACCGATCGTGCACTGCCTTTCAGGCTTACGTGAGAAGGGTACAGAGCATGGCGAGTGAACACACAAGTTTAAATACATGACTCTAGGTGTTAAATATATATATACATATATATAAATGTTTTTTTACTTATATATATTTTTTGTCCTTTTTTAGGAAGAGAGAGTTTTGCAAAATCATCTTAGCACTATTTAACCTAGAGATAAAAATGTTATTCCCTTTACTTTAAATTTACAACTTTTTAAACAAAGATTTTCAATTAGAATATACTTCATAATTAACACATATGAACCTTCCCATATATAAGTTAAACCATTGTTATTTGTAATCAAACTTCTTTTTTACTTTTGTTAAGATAAATAAATTTTTAAAAATTTCAATTTATTAACCAAAACTTATACTTATCCTATAGTGTTTCTTCAAAAATAAATCAAAATGCTAAAAAGAAAAAGTTTTTAAGATTTAGAAATTTTGAAATATTTTTTGTTGATTTAAAAGAAAATGAAAATTCAAAAATTCCACGAAACTTAAAAAATGAAAATGAGATTCCCTCCCCCCACACTTATTTTTTACGCGCCCCCACAATAAATGCATGATATAATGAGTTTAATGGGGAAAAATATATGCATATTTACAAAAGAGGGTTAACGTTCTTACTAGACGTAACTTGGCTCATGAAGAATCATGAGCTCCTCCTCTTGGCTATTGGACAATTCCAAGAAAGTTTCAAACGATGACCATTGACTTTGAAAATCGATCCATCCCTGGGGTTTTGTATTTCTATGGCACAGTGTGGAAAAACAGTTCGTGCCACAAATGGTCCGGTCCATCTTGATTTAAGTATCCCAAGAAATAAATGAAGTCTTGAGTCACATAAAAAACTTTTTGGTTAGGCGAAAACGTTTTCCTTAGGATTGACCTGTCATAAAAAACTTTTGTTCTTTCTTTGTAAATTTTCTCGTTTTCATACGCGTCATTCGTAAGTCTTCTAGTTCGTTGAATTGTAACTTTCGGTTTTTACCAGCTTTCTCAAGATCAAAGTTTAAGTTCTTTATTGCTCACAATGCTTTGTGTTCGATTTCAACAGGTAAATGACAAGCTTTACCATAAACTAAATGAAATGGGAACATCCAAAGGTTAGTTTTAAAAGCAGTACGGTAAGCCCGAAGCGCGTCGGTCAATTTCTCAGACCAATCTTTCCGATTTTTGTTAATAGTTTTCTCCAGAATTTGTTTAATTTGTCGATTTGAAACTTCAACTTGCCTACAAGTATTAGGATGATATGGAGAGGATAATTTGTGAGTTATTAAGTATTTCTTCATTAAAGTTTCAAAAGAACGATTGTAAAAATGGTTTCCATTATCACTGCTTATTGCGCGAAGTGTCTCGAACCTCGAAAAGATGTTTTCTTTGAGAAATTTCGAGACAATTCTATGGTCGTTTGTTTTGCAAGGAACGGCTTGGGCCCATTTTGAGATGAATCGACAGCGATAAGGATATACAAGTTTCCAAAAGAATTGGAAAAAGGTCCCTTAAAGTTGATACCCCAAACATCAAAGATTTAGATCATAAGAATGGGGTTTAGAGGCATCGTATCTTATCGAGAAATTCATCCAAGCATTTGACATCGATCGTAATTTTTGCAAAATTCGAATGAGTCTTTGAAAAGAATAGACCAATAAAAACCACACTAAAGCACCTTTTTTACAGTTTTTCGAGGACCGAAATGTCCACCGCATGCTTGATTGTGGCAAAACGAAAGAATACTCTTGATCTCATTATCCAAAATCCAACATTAGATGATTTGACCGGGGCAATATTTAAACAAGTATGGATCGTCCCAATATAAATATTTCACTTGGGACATGAGTTTGTATTTGTCCTGTTTGGACCAAGATAAGGGAGTTTCTTAGTGACTAAGTAGTTTATTATATCAGCATACCATGGATCAATAGAAATTGAAAGAAGTTGTTCATCGGGGAAGTTTTCATTGATTGGCAAAGAAGAAGTTGTGTTTGGAAGACAAGATAAGTGATCGGTTATGACATTATCGGATCATTTTTATCCTTGATTGTAAGATCAAATTCTTGTAATAAAAGGATCCAATGAATTAAGCGAGATTTAATGTCCTTTTTAGTGAAGAGATATTGAAGCACAAAATGGTCCGCGTACACAGTAATGTGTGACTCAATCAAGTAAGGTCAAAACTTGTTGAGTGCAAAAACGACAGCTAGAAGCTCTTTTTCGGTTGTTGTGTACTTGAGTTGAGCATCGTTCAGAGTCATGCTAATGTAGTAGATAACGTGAAGGATCTTGTTGATGCGTTGTCCTAAAAAATTATTTCAAATGGGAGATCCCACTTGGTTATGAAGATGATTGGAGCAGAAATAAGTTCGTTTTTGAAACGTTCGAAAGAAGAGATACAATCAGAGTTAAAATCGAAAGGAATGTCTTTTCCAAGAAGAGTCATCAAAGGACGAGCTATTTTGCTAAAGTCTTTCACAAAGCGTCGGTTAAAGCAAGCGTGTCCTAGAAATGATCGAATGTCCTTAATAGATTTGGAAATAGGTAGGTTTGCAATTACGTCAACTTTCGCTCGATCTACCTCAATGCCTTTATTTGAGAAGATATGTCCAAATATTATGCCTTGTTTGACCATAAAGCGGCATTTTTCTCAATTCAAAGTCAAATGTTTTTCATTCCATCGATTTAGAACCAACTCAAGATGATGTAAACATTGGGAAAAAGAATCACCAAAGATAGAGAAATCATCTATAAAACTTCGAGAAAGCATTCAATCATGTCGGAAAAGATGCCAACCATGCATTTGGAAAGTAGCAAGAGCATTACAAAGTTCGAATGGCATACGTCGATAAGCAAAGGTGCCGAATGGACACGTGAAAGTCATTTTCTCTTGATCTTCGGGAGTGATTAGGATTTGGTTATGGCCAGAATAACCATCAAGGAAGCAGTAGAATTCGTGGCCGGCCAACCGTTCGAGCATTTAGTCAATGAAAGGAAGAGGGAAGTGATCATTACGTGTTGCGGCATTTAGTTTTCGATAGTCAATGCAAACATGTCAACCAGTTTGAGTCTAAACAGGAATGAGTTCATTCGAGTCGTTTGTTATAATGGTAAGTTTAGACTATTTAGGCACGACATGAATTGGGCTAACCCGTGGGCTATCAGAGATGAGATATATGATACCATTATTGAGGAGCTTGAAAATTTCGTCATGAACCGCATCTTTCAATTTTGGGTTAAGCCTCTGTTGTGCATCACGAGTGGGGTCTGGCTTTATTAATTAAGTGAATGCGATGTTGGACAATAGCAGGGCTAATTCCCTTAATATCAGTAATGGACCACCCAATTGCTTCTCTATTTTTCGAAAGAATAGAAAGTAATGAGGTTTCTTGATCAAGAGAGAGAGTTGGGGAAATTATGGCGGGCAACGTTTCGTTGTCATCTAAGTATGCATACTTAAGGTGATCGAGAAGTGGTTTGAGGTCCAACTTTCAGAGTTTCTCGATCAAAGAATTGAGTTGAGATTCGGACTCAACTGGAAGCGATTAAAAAGGAAGAGTGTATTCAATCTCATTAGGTATTTCATGAAACAATTTTGCATACTCAGCTTCGCGTTCGTCGCTAAGGTCAAGTGTCTCATTTGCGAAGTTTTCGTGAATGGCACTAACTTCCAACGTTTGGTCGCGAGGTTCATTTGATTTACTTTTAAGATTGAAAATGTTGAGATCGAAAGTCATGTTTCCAAAAGAGATTTTCATTGAACCGTTGCGATAATTGATTAAGGAATTTGAGATGGATAAGAATATGAATTACCCAACTCGAATGAGCACGTCTCCGATTTCTCCCACAGGCTTCTTAATGGAACGATCGGCGAATTGAAGCGTGACCTTTGTGGGTGTGAGCTCACCTATGCCTAATTGTTCGTACACTAGTTAATTTAATATGGTTTTGTGATTTAATGTTTGAAGAAATAAAAATAAGTGACTTAATAATAAGAATATAACTAGAATAAAATGTAATAGTATTAATTTAAGGTAATTGATAACTGGATTAAAAGAGTAATTGATAATTTAAATGTTGGACTAATTAATGAAATAGTAAGTAATAAAGTGTGATTGACTAAATTTAGTGTTGTAAATAGCTATAGCATTTGTGTATGAATAACAAACATACAAATGTGATTAAATATAGAAATGGTGACAATTGTTATCTGTTACCAATTTATTTAATCAATTATAATTAAATGTAAATAAATGTTACATTAATGTAAGTTAAGACAATAACTGCAAATTGGGAATGTAATAAAATGTATGGAAATGTTAATTATATTCACAAGGTAATAACCGATTTAATAAAAGAGTGAAACCAAGATAAATTAATTTATTGGGATTTGAAATTCTATTTAATGTGAAAATCGACAAAAATTCAATATAATTGGAAAATTGAAATTAATAAATAAAAGATGGTAATTGTAGCATACTAACGTAATAAGATATAACCCATTGTAAATTTTGCGTAGAGTAATGGATAATGAAATAAAAAGGACTGAAATCAAGTATAATCAATTTATTGGAATTTAATTTAAATTTAATTGGATTTAATTACAATTGAAATTGAACATTGTAATTAGTGTAATGTTTAACACTGGATTGGTAAGTAAATTTTTTTTAAAATTTTGTAAATGTATAAGTAATGAAAAATGATGAAAATTATTAGTTTATACATACTGAATTAAAAAGTGATTTAATTAATTTAATATTAATGTATTTAAATAATGTGAAAATAGTCATTTTGGCCACTGTCTTTGATTTTAACGAAACCAGTTTCATTAGACCTATAATGGTAAATTGTTGTAGGATTTTAAGTTTCGTAGCGATCGGACTTGTCGTTCGATCATATGGATTCAAAACGCCTAGAGATCAATTAAATTGAAATCAATTTTAAATAAGCTGATTTTAAGCTAACTTCTTCATACGATGGAATTAGGACTTGAAACCTATTCCATTGAGTTTAAAATTATCAAAAACATCTATTTTGATATATGGGATGACCCATTTTTGTTTCGGAAGCGAAACGTGCTTTTCGGGTCGTATTTATGGTTTCAAAATCAATTCGGGTATGATTCATTTCTTATCGGACTTCGTTGGTACATAGTTTTCTGTCCTAACACTAACAGCCTTTCTATTTCTTATTCCAATACGTACAGTTCTATCTGACTATTCCTTCTCTCTTCCTCAAATGGCTGAAAAACCGTAAGATCCCCATTTCAATTTCAATTCAAAATTTCAATTTCAAAATCACACTCCTCTGAACCCTAACATATTCTATATCGATCCGAAGCTCTCGATGAGCATAACTCAAATCTGTAGTTTGTTTTTGAAATTGGGTTCTGGTTTCTCCATTATTGGCCAAATCTTCTTGGTCGTTCATCGTGGCGTGATCAACTTCGTCGGATTGTCGAATAGAGGGTACCAGGTTGTAGAGAGTGTCGAGCGGAGTTCATCTAGGTGGTTAGTTTTGAAAATTGATGGTTGGATCAAGATGCAAAATTCATTAGGTTTTCGATTTTTAGGGTGGCAGCTGTGTACTTGGAGGCATCGATCGTGGTGATTGGGTGATCACATGGGCATAGGGTAGCGGCGGCCATGTTCTGGGTGGCCACGATGGCCAGCGGCGGCGTGGGATCAATGCAATTCATGGCGGCGCATGCATACATGTTCGAACGAGAGTATACAGGCACTAGGGTCGCGTTGAGATGATGCTGATGTGGCAAGGTAAAATTGTTCTGTTAATTTAATATAATGGTTTTACATTCTGACAACAATATCTTTTACGTACAAGGTCCGAATCACACACGGTTTTCTCCATTGGGATCGTATTGAAATTTCGGACTTTTTGGCGTTTGTTTGGACGAATTCTAAGACTGTCAAATTTTAGGCCTCTATTTGGATTTCAAATCGGTTTGAAATCAAAGTTGAGTGTTTTAACACACACAAAACTATTAGGTCATCTTATATTAGTTAATTAAACTTATGATGTAATTAGAAATTAATTGATTGATGTTCGATATGTTTAAATTGTCATTCTAGTTAAATTTGGCTTTTATTGCATTTAATCATTGTTTAATTTAATATTAAATTTAATTGTCAATTTAATACCTGTTTATAGCAATCGGTTATCTATTGATGTTTATTGGTTGATTTGGATGATGATTGTGATGTATGCTTGATTGTCGATATTGGATGACTGGATGTCGTATTTTATATTGTTATGACATTGCAAGTTCCCTATGGGTTGAAATGATACATACCCGAACGACCTATAGATTAGGAAAAATTCGTTATGGGTTGAAATAACAGACTCGAGCGATTTTTATGGATTTTGAAATTAATCCGGTATTTCGGTTCGAAATGATATATAACCGTAAAATTTTAAATTGCGGATTGAAATGATAAATATCTGTATCACTTGACTATAGGATAGTAAATTATATAGGGACACCGGATTGATAAAATTAAATTATTTTTAATTCCTTAAATTTTGAATTCAGTTAACTGGCATTTTGAAATAGGAATTGATTTATATAAACTGAATTATTTTCGAAAATCCAAGCGTAAATTTTGAAATTGGTATTGGTTTAATGAATTGCTCAAAGGACTTAAACTGGAATTTCAAAGTTGAAGGGTCAAATAAAAATGAATTTATCGAAATTGGGTCATTGAAAATATTTGGATATGACTTTGAAATCTATTTCGAACTAAATTAAACAATTTTAATTAATTTAAACTATTTGAATCAATTTAAAACTATTTCAATTTATTTTAAATCTATTATAACCTATTTAATCCAATTTAATCTATTTCACCAATTTTAACTAATTAAATTTTTTATTCTATTTTAAATCTATTTAATAAAATTTAAATCTATTTAATCTATTTTAAATTTATTTAATCTATTTAAAACCTACCCATTATAATTTGAATTTATTTATCCTATATTTAATCTATTTAAATCATTTTAAATCTAATCAAATCTATATTTAATCTATTTAAATCGTTTTAAAATATAATTAAATCAAATTTAAATCTATTTAAACTATTTTACTATTTTAATCTATTTTAAATTATTTTCAAACTTTAAAACTATTTATGACCATCTAAACTATTTTCTAAACTTTTAGACTGTGTAAAGTTGAAGTATTTATATTTAAATCCTTGATGATGATACAACCTAAGTTAGAATTTGAAATTGATATCTTTTTGAGAATTGACGTATTTGAGTAAATTTGATGATTTTGGAACTAGGATTTAATTAACCTATCTTATCGATAAATTCAAAAGTGAATATGATTTTTGAAAGTGAATATAGTTTTGAAAGTGAATATGATTTCGAAAGGGATATGATTTGAAATTGAATATGATATTTTGATATAAATTGTGAATTGACGTTTGAAATGTAAAAGAACCATCTGGTGTGAAATAAGCGTTTGGTTGTTAAAGAGACCGGGATCAGAGATTGTCATACCCTCTGCCAATACCCGAAAACCACTTTAAAGACTGTGTACGTAGTGGAGATTCCAGAATTGAAGTGGGATGGTTTGGCGAACGATTCTATATGAGGTATTTACGTGACCCTAACTCTCGTGAGTCAGTGTAACAACCCGAGTTTTTGTGGAAATTAATTTTCGTCATTAGACGATTAATGTGGCTTGCTAATTGCTATTTGGAGTTTTAATCGGGTAAATTCTTTTAAAAAAATGTGTTTAAAAATTTGTGGGCTTCATAATTTTGGCCCATGCCTTTTTTTTCTTTGTGCCGTGTTAATTGGGAATACCGTTCCACTCTCTCTCTCGATCATTTTCATTTTTCAAACCCTAAACATTAAATCGAACGAAGAAAAAAGAAAAAAAATGGTGGCGGCTCAAAGTTTTCATTCGTCTCCAAATTAGGGCTTCGAGAGAGAGCCGGCTTCGTCATCTCATTCGAGTTCAACTTCGTCACTTCGAACGGCGATTCAGGGTTTCGGCCACTTCGACAAAGCAAAGGTGAGTTTGCTCACATCTAATTCATGTCTCGAGTTATCTGTGTATTTTGCTGCTTGAATTTACGATGTTGATTTTGTAATCGACTTGATTGATTTATGGTTTTGGTTAGAATCTGTACCATAGAATTTAGTTGAAGCTGTTGATTTCTTTGTGACTTCAGTCACTTGATTTTGGGGACTTTTGTCTGATGGACCATACTATGCTTCAACTTGATTTTTTTTATTGAAGTTGATTTGGTTCGATTTTGGGCTCTGACTTGTTTAATCTTCGGTCTTGAATCTTCCCTGTGCACATCTGTTTTACTGCCTTCGTTTAGGAGATAATTTTCAACCTTGTTCTTGTGCACTTGTATGCATTACATCCGGACTTGTTATCTAGTCTTTGAGGCTGCTCCTTTGTTCAGTGATTATTTATGCCCACTGCTATAAATCATGTTGTATTTTCATGTTTGTGCACGGGTGTTGCTTGGTGTTGGTCAGTGGTTCAAGTGCTGGAATGTGCACCCTTTTTACTTGGATTCTTGTTGATTTAAGTTTAAAAGTTTTGGGCTTTTGCATCTTTAGTTATGTGTACTGATTTGGAATTTGCAGTTACTACTGCCTCTGTATCTTTAACTGGTTTTGTTGTAATTGGTCCCGAGTTTGAGTCAGGGTTCTCACTGACTTCGATTCACTGTTGATTCCACTTGCACTATTTCTGATCTTTTCCGATTCGTATGTATTTTGTGATGCTTGATTACTGGATTTTCACAGCATCAATTTTGAACTCTGTTGTGACGATCTCTTACTGGACACTTGACTTTGTTTAGGCGATTCCATAATTTGATTTATGTAAATATTTTGGACTGCCACTATTGTATACGTATGTGTTCATATGTATATATTAGTGTGCGTTTCCTTTTTACTCTCGCACTTGGTTGAACTTGAAATTGTGTTGTTCATCTGGGTATTCTGCCTAGTGAGATCTAATTTCCATGCTGCATCACCTCTGATCATACACACTGTGTATCATTTGCATGGTGTATTTGCTCCCCCTTCGGTTTCATGTATTCGAATACATTTGGCTTTTTGAGTTCTTCACTGCACTATTTTATCCAAGCGAATTTAGTTGTATTTCATGTATATGATGCAATGGTTGTTGAGGCATTGCCATTCATATTTTATCCTTCATAGGGTCTTCAGGTCTGTCTGCACTAGTGCTTTGACCCTGACTTGCTGTTGTTCCTTTATATGGGCTTGCATCTGAGTTTTGGTTGCAGTTTCATTTACATATACTTTTGCACTTGTTGCCTATTTCTGGGTGGGGTAGTTTGCACTATGTAGTATCATGTTACCAGACTTGAGATAGTTTCACACAGACTTCATTTCATGTTGGTCTTCACTTTACCATATTGTCACTGTATATTGCTGCGAGTCAATTTCACTGTGTTGGCTTGTTATATGCTGTTACATTTCCTCACTCATGTATGTATAGAGGTGTATTTCATCTTGAGCCTTGTCTCAGGCCATTCTTTGGTCTCTGACATTGTTAATTCACTATTTGGTTGTTCTGGTCATTTTGTAGCTTTCTTGCAGTTATGTTGTGACTGCACTTGAGCCTTGTTGTACTTCATATAGGTTCTGGGTATTAGTTGCATCCATGTTTTTACTTTGAGCGTTGCAGTTTTACTTGTTGTCTTCGTATTGCGACTGTTTTGAGTTGGTTATGTACATTCACTTGTGTACATTCTTACATTCACTTGTGTACATCATCACTGTAGTGGCACGGCAGTGCACGCAAGCGTGAACTGCAGCCACACGGTATTCATTGGGTACATCGTCGCTATAGTGGCAGGGCAGTGCACGCAAGCGTGAACTGCAGCCACATGGTATGGTTTTATGATATCTAACTTGTTTTGATTAATTGACCTTTTGCATATTCCATATGCTGTAGTGGCGAGGCAGTACACGCGTGCGTGTACTGCAGCCCTACTCATCTTAATATTTTAATTGATATTTCAATGGTTTGAACTGTTCTGTTCGTTTCAATTCAATATTATGAATTGCATACTGATTTGGTTTAATTACTGTCGTCTATTCATTATTTGATTATTATTGCTTCTGTGCACTAATAACTGAGTTTGAATTAGACTGACCCGAGTATTATTTTCTTTTGAATTTAATACTCGGGTCAGACCGAGTATTTCAGGTTGTAGATATTCTGCTTTGGGTTGCTGCTAGAGCTATGAAGTTCTTTCATATCTTTTGGAGTAGTCGTCGTTATTTGTAGTAATCTGTATGATTGTATAGGAAGATATGTATTCATGTATATCATATACGTTAATGTACTTGTATATGTAACTTCCTGAGTCGACTGTTGTAGTTGTATCATATGTACCGTGTGAATGTATTGTAACTGACATCAGTTATTATATATATATGAGACTTTCTGTTTCATCTGTGTTCCGTATTTATATTATCTGTGTTGTTATTTTATATTTACTGTTCTAAACTATTACGAACCATCGTAGTTCGTTTTATATTGGAATTGGGGTATGTCGATAGGAGAAAATAAATCAGAGGTGAAAAATGAAAGAATATATATATCACTCCTATCGAGATAACCAATACTAGTGTAAGGCCAACTATTGATGGCCGCTCCTCAACAGCCTTATTCTCCGTGCTAGTTGACAGCACTACACCGTAGTGTTCTTGGCTAGCGTGGGTATAGAGGTGGGGCGTCACAGCTTGGTATCAAAGCCTGGGGTTTAGAACAAATATAAAACATAACTTAGATAGTACATGTGTTACAACTATTTGTGGATGTTTTATTTCACATCTTTGTCTTAAGATCATCTTTGATTGTTAGGAATGAATTCCTAACGCTTATTCGTGAGCATTGCTGCTATTCTCTATCGCACTTGCTCACTTGAGTTTACACTTCTAAGTATCAGTGTATATATGCTCTACCAAGTTGCATATTGCTGCAACTAGTACCCACTTCGATTTGAACTCGCATTGTTTATTCGAACTGCTATATATATGCATTCTTATCTCTGATTCGTGTACTTAATGCAGTTTCCATACAATTTGGTTTTGGGTATCAATCTTTGAGACAAATTGCATTCCAATTGTCGACTCTGTCTGTTTATCCATGGTTTGTTGGTTTTCATGTGCCTCTCTATGATAGTTTTAAAAATTTCTTTGGTATAAAAGAAATTGTCTTGGTCTTTGCCTTGTCGATATCGACGTTGACTTGACCTTTACTTTTGCTAAAGTCATTCAAGCATTTATACTCGTTCTGCTTTGTTTTTCCAATTGTTGATCGGTTCTTCTTTTCCGGTTAGTTGTTATCACCTTTGTCGACTTTGATAACTTCTATTTCAGGAATTTTGGGTATTCCTACTTTGATGGATTTGGAATCGAATTCTTTGTATTTTATTCACGTCTTCGAATGTGAATCTTAGTGAATTGATTTGGTTTTCGAATTTAATCGATTCTTGATTATTTCCCGATTTGTTGCTATCATTTATTAGCAACTTTGATGACCTTTTCTTCGGGATTTTTGTGAACATACCTTTCGATGAATCCGGTATCGATTTCTTTGGATTCTATTCACGTCTTCGTATGTGAATTCTTGTGATTGATTGTTTCTACAATCATTTTTGTGATTTGTCACTTTAAAAATATAAAGGTTTCAATACTGGTAGTAAATATCAAAAACTCTTTTATCAAAATGTTTTCAACTCTATTTTCAATACCAAACTCGTTTTTGAAACTGTTTTCCAATCTATTAGTATATACAAATCTTTATTTCACTCGTATGAGAAATCTAATTAAACGGCTTAGTAAAACAAGTGGTATGAAACGCTTGCGTTTACTTCGTCGGTTAATTGTTGGACTTGTTCGATTGAACCTCTAGTGAAAAATTTTATTAGTGAAGATTTACAGTTTGTTCGTAAATATTTAAGTTAAGTAAGTGGTTATGGGACATGATGCTAAACTTTTACATTTACTGACTTAGTGTAATTGACACTTCTCGTTGATCATGACGATCATTTTTACGGTTAGACTAGGCCTCATCGGTGTGATTTCGTCTCACACATATCTCTTGGGCTTTGAGGATTGTCTAGACACCACTTGTGTGATTTCATTCACACATACTTTTCTTTTGATTGTGAGGTTAGACTAGACACCACTTGTGTGATTCCACTCACACATACCTCTTTTGATTTTTTTGGTTAGTCTGGACCTCAATCTGTGTGATTTCGACTCACACATGTGGGGTAGCGCCCCACGGTTTTCGGGCCATTCGTGTGTCAAAATTAATGGCTTGCAACCATGAGATAGCGTCTCGTTATGCGTTGCACGTGTTGATGATTTTTCATGCTCGCGGGTAGGTGAGATTCCGTGCTCCCGTTCTCGCTTTGCGTTGCACGTGTTGATGATTTTTCATGCTCGCGTGTAGGTGAGATTCCGTGCTCCCGTTCTCGCTTTGCGTTGCCCGTGTTGGTGATTTTCATGCTCACGTGTAGGTGAGATTCCGTGCTCCCGTTCTCGCTTTGCGTTGCACGTGTTGATGATTTTTCATGCTCGCGGGTAGGTGAGATTCCGTGCTCCCGTTCTCGCTTTGCGTTGCACGTGTTGATGATTTTTCATGCTCGCGTGTAGGTGAGATTCCGTGCTCCCGTTCTCGCTTTGTGTTGCCCGTGTTGGTGATTTTCATGCTCACGTGTAGGTGAGATTCTGTGCTCCCGTTCTCGCTTTGCATTGCACGTGTTGGTGAGTTTTCATGCCCGCATGTAGGTGAGTTTTCGTGCTCCCGTTCTCGTTATGCGTTACATGTGTTGATGAATTTTCATGCTCGCGTGTTGGTGAGTTTCCATACTCTCCTTTGAGTTTTCATACTCTGTTCGAGTTTTCATACTCCGTTTGAGTTTTCATACTCTGTTCGAGTTTTCATACTCCGTTTGAGTTTTCATACTCCGTTTGAGTTTTCATACTCTGTTCGAATTTTCATACTCCGTTTGAGTTTTCATACTCTGTTCGAGTTTTCATACTCCGTTTGAGTTTTCATACTCCGTTTGAGTTTTCATACTCTGTTCGAGTTTTCATACTCCGTTTGAGTTTTCATACTCCGTTTGAGTTTCCATACTCTCCTTCGAGTTTTCATACTCCGTTCGAGTTTTCATACTCGCGTTCGAGTTTTCATACTCCGGTTCGAGTTTTCATACTCGCGTTCGAGTTTTCACACTCCGGTTCGAGTTTTCATACTCGCGTTCGAGTTCTCATACTCTTAGCTTGTGTTTTCTGGATTTCTTGTGAGGATTTCTAGAATTTGTGCTTCACCAATTTTCGTGATTTCTATTGATAAGTTTTATCAATTCTTGTGCATTGGTGAATTCGTGTGTTATTGACTTGTTATGAATACAAGTTTAGGGTATGATACCCCTTTCTATCTTTGAGAAGATTCTTGTGACATTTTTGATGAACGAAAATTCATTGGTATTATATTTTGATGCCAATTATTTCGATGAAATTTTGACGTATGTCGAAGTTGCTACTGACATTGCTATTTTAATCACGTGTTTTAAAAAAAAATTATTCTTCAAAATATTTCAAAATATAAATCAAAATTGTTTTCAAAATTTTTACGATTTGCGCTTTCAAAAGAATGAGGAAGCGAATTAAACGTTTCAGAAAAATCGAGGACTATGACCCCTTTCTTTTACTGATTCGCTTAATTCCGGACTTGTCCGTTTGAGAACGTAAAATGTTATTTATTTAAAATACACAATTTTGCACTTTCAAGGAAACGATGAAGTGAATTAAACGATTTAGTAAAACTCGTGGTTATGGGTCATGTGCGTTTGCTATTTCGGTTAATTTCGGACTCGTTAATTGAAAATTTGTGATTTCTGATTATCGCTTGTGATAATCAGATAATTGAGATTTAATTATCGTTTTGATAATTGAATATTTATGATTTCTGATTTATCGTTTTTGATAATCAGATATTTATTGTTTCTAATTATCGTTTGTGATAATTAGATATTTGAGATTTAATTATCGTTTGTGATAATTAAATATTTACGATTTAAAATTTGATTATCGGTTGTGATAATTAAATATTCATTGATTTATGATTTCTAATTATCGTTTGTGATAATTAGATATTTGTGGTTTAATTATCGTTTGTGATAATTAAACATTTGCGATTTGAGATTTGATTATCAATTGTGATAATTAAATATTTATGATTTCTGATTATAGTTTTTGATAATCAGATATTTATTGTTTCTAATTATCGTTTGTGATAATTAGATAGTTGTGGTTTAATTATCGTTTGTGATAATTAAACATTTGCGATTTGAGATTTGATTATCGTTTTTGATAATCGAATATTTGTTGATTTGATTATCGTTTTTGATAATCGAATATTTGTTGATTTGATTATCGTTTTTGATAATCGAATATTTTTTGATTTGAGATTTAATCATCGCTTTTGATAATTAAATATTTGCTGATTTGAGATTTCTAACTATCGTTTTTGATAATTAGGCCTTTGTTGTTTTCTGACTATCTATTGATAGTTAGATTTAGTTGAGAATTTTTGAATTTCTTTTATTGAAATTAAAAGATTTCTTTTATGTTTGAATTCTCTGCCTTCGTTTTCTAGCTTAACCAGTTTATGTTAGAAAATTTATTGTTAGTGACGACCTTAATTATGAAAATTGCGGGGACGCAATTTTTATAAGGAGGGGAGTCTGTAACAACCCGAGTTTTTGTGGAAATTAATTTTCGTCATTAGACGATTAATGTGGCTTGCTAATTGCTATTTGGAGTTTTAATCGGGTAAATTCTTTTAAAAAAATGTGTTTAAAAATTTGTGGGCTTCATAATTTTGGCCCATGCCTTTTTTTTCTTTGTGCCGTGTTAATTGGGAATACCGTTCCACTCTCTCTCTCGATCATTTTCATTTTTCAAACCCTAAACATTAAATCGAACGAAGAAAAAAAAAATGGTGGCGGCTCAAACTTTTCGTTCGTCTCCAAATTAGGGCTTCGAGAGAGAGCCGGCTTCGTCATCTCATTCGAGTTCAACTTCGTCACTTCGAACGGCGATTCAGGGTTTCGGCCACTTCGACAAAGCAAAGGTGAGTTTGCTCACATCTAATTCATGTCTCGAGTTATCTGTGTATTTTGCTGCTTGAATTTACGATGTTGATTTTGTAATCGACTTGATTGATTTATGGTTTTGGTTAGAATCTGTACCATAGAATTTAGTTGAAGCTGTTGATTTCTTTGTGACTTCAGTCACTTGATTTTGGGGACTTTTGTCTGATGGACCATACTATGCTTCAACTTGATTTTTTTTATTGAAGTTGATTTGGTTCGATTTTGGGCTCTGACTTGTTTAATCTTCGGTCTTGAATCTTCCCTGTGCACACCTGTTTTACTGCCTTCGTTTAGGAGATAATTTTCAACCTTGTTCTTGTGCACTTGTATGCATTACATCCGGACTTGTTATCTAGTCTTTGAGGCTGCTCCTTTGTTCAGTGATTATTTATGCCCACTGCTATAAATCATGTTGTATTTTCATGTTTGTGCACGGGTGTTGCTTGGTGTTGGTCAGTGGTTCAAGTGCTGGAATGTGCACCCTTTTTACTTGGATTCTTGTTGATTTAAGTTTAAAAGTTTTGGGCTTTTGCATCTTTAGTTATGTGTACTGATTTGGAATTTGCAGTTACTACTGCCTCTGTATCTTTAACTGGTTTTGTTGTAATTGGTCCCGAGTTTGAGTCAGGGTTCTCACTGACTTCGATTCACTGTTGATTCCACTTGCACTATTTCTGATCTTTTCCGATTCGTATGTATTTTGTGATGCTTGATTACTGGATTTTCACAGCATCAATTTTGAACTCTGTTGTGACGATCTCTTACTGGACACTTGACTTTGTTTAGGCGATT
Source organism: Allium cepa (assembly GCA_030765085.1). NCBI lineage: Eukaryota > Viridiplantae > Streptophyta > Magnoliopsida > Asparagales > Amaryllidaceae > Allium > Allium cepa. Next base: position 392,360,105 of record CM060938.1, on the reverse strand, counting down.
CCATAATTTGATTTATGTAAATATTTTGGACTGCCACTATTGTATACGTATGTGTTCATATGTATATATTAGTGTGCGTTTCCTTTTTACTCTCGCACTTGGTTGAACTTGAAATTGTGTTGTTCATCTGGGTATTCTGCCTAGTGAGATCTAATTTCCATGCTGCATCACCTCTGATCATACACACTGTGTATCATTTGCATGGTGTATTTGCTCCCCCTTCGGTTTCATGTATTCGAATACATTTGGCTTTTTGAGTTCTTCACTGCACTATTTTATCCAAGCGAATTTAGTTGTATTTCATGTATATGATGCAATGGTTGTTGAGGCATTGCCATTCATATTTTATCCTTCATAGGGTCTTCAGGTCTGTCTGCACTAGTGCTTTGACCCTGACTTGCTGTTGTTCCTTTATATGGGCTTGCATCTGAGTTTTGGTTGCAGTTTCATTTACATATACTTTTGCACTTGTTGCCTATTTCTGGGTGGGGTAGTTTGCACTATGTAGTATCATGTTACCAGACTTGAGATAGTTTCACACAGACTTCATTTCATGTTGGTCTTCACTTTACCATATTGTCACTGTATATTGCTGCGAGTCAATTTCACTGTGTTGGCTTGTTATATGCTGTTACATTTCCTCACTCATGTATGTATAGAGGTGTATTTCGTCTTGAGCCTTGTCTCAGGCCATTCTTTGGTCTCTGACATTGTTAATTCACTATTTGGTTGTTCTGGTCATTTTGTAGCTTTCTTGCAGTTATGTTGTGACTGCACTTGAGCCTTGTTGTACTTCATATAGGTTCTGGGTATTAGTTGCATCCATGTTTTTACTTTGAGCGTTGCAGTTTTACTTGCTGTCTTCGTATTGCGACTGTTTTGAGTTGGTTATGTACATTCACTTGTGTACATTCTTACATTCACTTGTGTACATCATCACTGTAGTGGCACGGCAGTGCACGCAAGCGTGAACTGCAGCCACACGGTATTCATTGGGTACATCGTCACTATAGTGGCAGGGCAGTGCACGCAAGCGTGAACTGCAGCCACATGGTATGGTTTTATGATATCTAACTTGTTTTGATTAATTGACCTTTTGCATATTCCATATGCTGTAGTGGCGAGGCAGTACACGCGTGCGTGTACTGCAGCCCTACTCATCTTAATATTTTAATTGATATTTCAATGGTTTGAACTGTTCTGTTCGTTTCAATTCAATATTATGAATTGCATACTGATTTGGTTTAATTACTGTCGTCTATTCATTATTTGATTATTATTGCTTCTGTGCACTAATAACTGAGTTTGAATTAGACTGACCCGAGTATTATTTTCTTTTGAATTTAATACTCGGGTCAGACCGAGTATTTCAGGTTGTAGATATTCTGCTTTGGGTTGCTGCTAGAGCTATGAAGTTCTTTCATATCTTTTGGAGTAGTCGTCGTTATTTGTAGTAATCTGTATGATTGTATAGGAAGATATGTATTCATGTATATCATATACGTTAATGTACTTGTATATGTAACTTCCTGAGTCGACTGTTGTAGTTGTATCATATGTACCGTGTGAATGTATTGTAACTGACATCAGTTATTATATATATATGAGACTTTCTGTTTCATCTGTGTTCCGTATTTATATTATCTGTGTTGTTATTTTATATTTACTGTTCTAAACTATTATGAACCATCGTAGTTCGTTTTATATTGGAATTGGGGTATGTCGATGGGAGAAAATAAATCAGAGGTGAAAAATGAAAGAATATATATATCACTCCTATCGAGATAACCAATACTAGTGTAAGGCCAACTATTGATGGCCGCTCCTCAACAGCCTTATTCTCCGTGCTAGTTGACAGCACTACACCGTAGTGTTCTTGGCTAGCGTGGGTATAGAGGTGGGGCGTCACAGTCAGCTTAGATGTGATCGAAACAGGAGCTATACCTAGGCTAAGTGAGGTCATTCCTCCGACGTACATGCTTCTTGGATACCACATTACGACTTTATGACTGATTTGGTGGTCACCTCTCTATTTGATTATGGGAGTGTGTTCCGAGGTGGGCAAAATAGCTGATATGCTTTACCACTAGCCCGATTCTATAATCGGTACATCTACCCTGGCATTGCCTCGTATGCCGTGTTCACAAGCCCTATCGCACCTTCTACGAGTTTGTTTTGTACCATACCTATGGAGTTCCCTCTACGTAAACCTCACGGAGAAGCTTACGGTACTGTATAGACTATAGAAATATATAAAATGTGTCAAGGGGGATATGGGTAATGCCTTAACGCTATTTCAATATTTTACTTTACTGTAGACACTATTATAATAATGTATTGTACTGCATAGTAGATAGTTTAACGGATCCTTAGTAGATGGTAATCCCGAACATCTCTTAAGTTATTGTACTCACGTTGACACTAGATAGGAGATGTCAAAATACATAAATGTCTCCGACGCCATTAAACTCATATTTATTTACTGTTGATTTAGCTTACTTAAGATCTTTTAGTTCTGACTCGAGTGTTTTATCTTTTCAATTCGCTCGGGTCGATCTGAGCTTTTCAGTTTATCGAAGACTGCTTTCTGGAGGACGAAGACGAAGATTTTGTACTATTATTACTTATTACATGTATTCCACTACATCATGTTGTTCCGCTGAATTTATTTATTTATTCATGTTTTATGTAACTCTAGTTTTGTGTTGTAACAGAATAATCAAATTTATTTATAAGACAGCTTCATGAAAAGTTATTTGATTATTATTTTTGTCATTCCACTATTAGATTTAGTGTTTTTTTTAATTTCTTTCTCTTCTTTTTCTTATTTACCCCATAACAATCTCCCTTTTTATATGGTTTGAGTTTGACGTGTGTGGTTTATCATCGATTTAAACCGTCCAAAAAGGTAGATCGTTACTGTTGGTATCAGAGGCAGGTTTAGCGATAACCTTAGCTTTGTAGGGTCTGACTCATATAAAATAGGGTGGTAATACTCTAGAATGAGTTTTTGAGTGTATATATATGAGAGAGCATATTTGTTAATGTTATAAAAGGTTTTGTATTGTGTTAATTTGTTCTGTTTTGTATTTATAAATTCTGGTCGGTGCATAGGACGTTATGACATCGATACGGATTTCTAAATACCGAATAGGATAGACTGACACAATGTTGTTTTGAAATATAGGTAAAAGAAATAATTTTGCCTATTATATATTTGGTATATAAAATAATAAAATTTTATAAATGATATAGTTGGATGCAATAGCTTGTTTATTAGGTAGTGTAATTTATAAATATTGATTGAAAAATAAGATTTACAAGTAAAATGAATATAAGTTGAAATTTGAGAACTTAAGTTCTGTCATTTTGGAAATTTCTTTCAAAGGATTTTGGAATATAATCTTAGCGTTATTTTGGAATAAAATATTTATTTTCGGGTATAAATATTTCAAGATGATTTGAAAGAAATGTTTGAAGAATTTTTGAAGGAAATAAGTTATGTATCATTGGCGCTGGAAAATAATTTCAGTGATGAGTCCACGCATCATTGACGTTCATTTATGAGTTTCAAAGTGGGAAGACCGTTGTAGTAGTTTTACTGCACATTTGATTTGATAAATAAATCTTGACATTGAATCCGTAAATATGATTTGATTTACAAAGCATAAATATATATTATTTTCTAAGTAGCTAAAATGAACCTGGAGTTTAGTTCTTAGATTTTTCTGATAATTAGTAGTTTCAACTATTATAATGAATAAAATCTTAACTATTTCAATTGTTGGAAGCTGCTAAAATGAAAATAAGAAATTTGACATTAAAATGATTAATGAAATAGATAAGAAATTTAAAATTTGTAAACTGTAAATAAAAGGAATGAAAATAAGAAATGGTAACTATTTAACATTTTGTTAACTAAATATATAAAAAAAACTTAGGTAATATTCAATTGCATTCTAAAAGACATCTATATATAACTTACCAAAATATTAAAAGTTGAAATGTCAAATAAGGATATGTAATAAAATATTATACAAGTAAACTTTAGTAAATGAAAGTGTCCAATAGAATTACGTTTATAAATAAGAATTCTAATGTTATAAATTGTTATAAACTTAAATCGATAATTTGAAATGCTACTAATTAAATGTAATAGAAGTGAATAATGTAAGAAAATGATTATAAACTTAAGTTAACATTTTAAGCTATTTACAATTAGATTGAATGGTAAAGGTGAATACTATAAGTAAATAATTATAAACTTGAATTAATATTGAAGCCATTTATAATTAAAATGAGTACTATATAAATTGAATGATTATAACTTCAAAGAACATTGGAAATGATTTAGAAATGGTGGTAATATTTAATAATACTTTATATGGAAGAATGAATGTGAAAAAGAAATAGTCTATAAATAGTGAATTGAATTGTAAAGAAACTTACATAATAATGTATAATCCAATAATTTAAATAAAAATAACTTATTTAAGCAATGAATGTAAAGTAATAAAATAAAAAAAATGGCACTCTTTTATAAGTAATAACAAATGTAAAATTATGAAAATTAACATTATATGAATGAGAAAAAAAGTAAATGATGAAAAAAGGAAAAATCAAACTAAATTGTAAATGTGAAGTAAACTAAAATAAAATGTGTACAATACTTCAATAATGAATTCAATTATGATCCAAATAATTGAAATGGATATAGCTTATGTAAGTAAAGAATGTAAATTAATGAAATAAGCCTTACATAAATGAATGAAAATTAAAATTTTGTAAGTAATGCACGTGAATTAAAGAAAATCATTATACGAAAAAAAAATAAACAATAAATGATGTGAAAAGATAAATAGAGTAAACTTAAAAATGTGTTGAATTCTTTATTTGTTTCGCTTATGGATTGGTTGGGAAGGAATACTTCTAATGTGTATAGAGATGTATAAATAATCTATAAAGTTATATCTATGACTGTTGAGTGTATGGTTTACTTCATAGTTTATTTATCATTTTATATGATTAGAGTTTTCTAAACCCGAACAAACCAATTGTTGGTTGCTATGGATGTAAATTTGATATTTTGACTGTATATGATAATTGTATAATTTATTAATGATTGTATAATTTGTTTGCAAGGAATTGTTGTTATGTTGTGTTATTTGTTGTTATTAGTTGAAACAACTTAAATATTTCTCTTTTATATAACTATTAACTCTTTTGGATTATATAAGTGAAATGCAGGTTATGAAATCAATAGCTACTGCTTTTGGTTTCATAAATTAAGCGTTGTTTGCCCGACAAATCGGTACGCTTTCGGATTATAGTTTTATAGCGATATTATTATTTTTCCCGTGGTTGGGATATATTATTTTTGAAAAAGATGATATATATTGTTATTATTGACATTATTATTTCTCCCAGACCTCTCCCTACAGAGGAGACTCTATCGAAATTGTCTGTATTTTTGGACTTGGAAAATTTTATGAAATGTTTTACAAAATTTTGTTAACCTGAATACAAAGGATTTAATTGTTATAAATTAATATATTTTATTTAAATTATTTAAGTATGTAAATTAATTTTTTATAAATTTAATATTTTGAATAAGATATATTGATTACTTAATTCCTTCTTTTCCCTTCTTTTTCCTTTTTGAGGACGAAAAGTTCTGAGTGGGGGAGAGTGTAATGACCTGTAATTTTCGATAAATTAAAAATAGTTAATTTAATATGGTTTTGTGATTTAATGTTGGAAGAAATAAAAATTTGTGATTTAATAATAAGAATATAACTAGAATAAAATGGAATAGTATTAGTTTAAGGTAATTGATAATCGCTTAAAATGTAATTCCAATTTATTAAAATGATCAAAAAGTTATAATTGGTTGTAGATTGTAAATTAATTGTAATAATGTATGTATTAATTGATAATTGGATTAAAAGAATAATTGATAATTTAAATATTAGATTAATTAATGAAATCGTAAGTAATAAAGTGTAATTGAACAAATTTAGTGCTATATAAATAACTATAACATTTGTGTGTGGTTATCAAACATACAATGTGATTAAATATAGAAATGGTGACAATTGTTATCTGTTACCAATTTATGTAATCAATTATAATTAAATGTAAATAAATTGTTTGCACAAAAAAGGGCAAACACCTCCAAGTCGTATGATTTGGGTGATTATACGTTGTTCTTAGTGATTTGGGTGATTTATGCAAATATATAAAATAGATGGACTAAACTGTAAAAGACACACAGATTTATAGTGGTTCGGCCAGAATGTGCCTACGTCCACTTTATATGTTATTCTCCTTTTCTGTTCAGATTACAAGTACAAAGTTTTGATTACAAGTATCTGAAAGTTGTTTGAAAGTTCTATCCGTGCTTGAGCTCTTAAACTTGTCTGCCATTGTTGTACCCCTGCCCCTCTATTTATAGAGTCAGGCTGGGTGCAGGGGTCCTGGATGTATATAGCAGCTGGTGGGCCTGAGCTGATGTAGTCTGGCCTGGCAGTGTTGGTCTGGTACGCCCTGGTCCGGTTGTGAGTGGATGGAGTTTGGTTTGGTGGGACTTGGTCCGGTGGTGAGTGGTCCGGTAGTGGTTGGAGCGGTGAGGCCTTGGATCGGTGGAGGTTGATTCGGTGGAGTCTGGTCCGGTGAGGTTGGTCCGGTGGAGCTTGGTCCGGTGAGGTTGGTCCGGTGGAGCAGGGGAAGTGTGTTTGAACTGGTAGTTGGTGGGAATGTGATTGGTTCGGCTATGCAGGGAATTGGGGTTGGTTCGGTAGCAGGTGGAAACATGCCCAACACTTGCCCCCCAAAGTAGGGCATATGCCTGTATATGGCGTGCTTTTTTTTAAGTCATTCATCCTGAGCGCTCTTATCCGGTCTCTAATGCCGAACCAATTGGTCCGGTCGTTGATATTTGCTTATAAGTATGGGCCTTATGCTTCCTTCATGCCTTACCTTTTGAAATAGCCGGACCAAATTCTCGACTGCCAAATTGATTATAGTGCCGAATCAGTTCCGTTTGCCGAACCGTTTGAAGTGCCGAATCAGGTGAGACATTCTCTTGCCGAATGGCTTTTTTGACTTTGATTTACCGAATGAGGTCGGGAACCTTAAGTACCGAATGAACCTGATGATTTTGATTTACCGAATGAACTCGGGGACCGCAAGTACCGAATGAACTTGCCGAATGATCTTGGGGAGTATAATGCCAAATGACTTTTTTGCCCTTGAACTACCGAATGTTCTTTTATGTTTTGAATTATGAGTGAAATTCCAGGCCACAGACACTTGCATGTTTATATCTTCTGTTTTAACAACGTACTTTCTTATGTTGCAGATAAATGTCTCATAAAGTGGAAACTCGATCAGATAAGAGGAAATCTATGGACAGAAGAGAGTCCCCCGTTGTGCCCCCAGCCCAGCCAGGACCGGGACGACAGGGACCCACCCCGAGATCATTAGTGGATGGATATGGCCCTCAGGAGCTCTTGAATTCTCCTCCTGATTGCTTTCCTAGCTCCCTCAAAGAGGAGCAGCTTGATGTTATATCTCGTTCTTTCGGGATTGATAGAGCACACATGGTGCTGCCAGGGAATGGAGTTATGCCGTATGACCCTCCTGAAGGGTATTTTGCTTACAGCAGGTACCATTGTATGTGTGGGGCCATTCCCCCGATCAATGCTTGGATAGTCAGCTTCATCACCTACCTAAAGGTGACCCCTTTCCAGCTTCAGCCCAACTCTTGCGCTATCTTGGTGAGCCTATTCATCATTTTCCAGAGAAAATACGGGAGTCCCCCTTCCAACCGGGAGATCCTATATTTGTACAACTTGAGAGGCTACAAGAAGGGGTCTCCATACATCAGCTTGGAATCGGCCGTGTCCTTCAAGCCGGTCCTGGACTTATATTCGAAGTTCAGCATGTTCAAGAAAGAATAGTTTTTTGTCAAGGATGACTCTGTTTCTATCCGTCGCTTCACCTCCGGCTGTAAGTTGAAGCTTATTTATAACTTCCGTTCTGATTGCAATGCTTCTTCTTATGTGTTTTTATTTCTTGCTAGCGACAGGTGGCTTTGCGGTTGTAGAGAACGATCGCCTGGTTCAGATGGCTGCGGAAATAGAAGCCATTTCGAGCAGGGAGAGGTCAGCTTCTTACCTGATCAGGAATGCTACTCTTCTGCAGCACAACTTGATTCTACCACGTCAGTCTGTGGTCAAGCAGAGAGACACAGCTGAGGAGAAGGCTGCCAAAGCTAAAGGACGGGCCACGTCAAAGAGCGGCAAGAGGAAACCTTTCTCGATACCTCCAGTCGTCGAGGGGAAGAAGCTCAAGAAATCCGATGGACCCTCCCATAGCCCATGTCCAGATGTTCCGGAGGAGGAAAATTTAGAGGAGGAAAGAGGCGAGGAGGAGAGCGGAGGTGATGGAGAAGGTGATGGTGGTGATGGCGACGGGGCTTTGTCTTCTGAGCAAGCAGGGGAGATCCAAGAGTGAACAGATGATGCTTTCCGCCAGGCTTTCGAGGGGTTGGAGGAAGGATCGGCCTTGGTGGAGAAGCCAAAGAGAACTGATAAGGCCGGGACTGGTGCCGGTCCATCTTATGAGAGCATTTCACCTAGGGCAACTCCGGCGGCTCAAGGTGAATTTTTGACTCCTCTTTTAACTTCACATGTTTCTTGGATTATAGTCTCATGTATGCTTGTAACACTTGGTTTTTATTCCAGGAACGGGTAAGGCGGCCAAGACATCAAACATTCGGCACCGCCTCGAACAATTCAAACTCCTCAAAGCTTCCGCTAAGCCAAAGCCTCCGACCAATCGTTCAGGGGACGTAGTCGGCTACCGTCCTCTTCTCGGAGTTATTGAAGAGGATATTCAAAAGAAAAGGAGGAGGCGCTCCTTATTCGAACCTTCACCTGGACCTCAGCCCCCAACCCAGTCTATTCATGATATCACGGGTGAGGATACTGAGTTCATACCCTCTCCGCATCCATCAGAGAATCCTACCATTACTCATATTGATCGTCCTGGCTTGGCTCGTAATCCATTTGCGGGTCATCCAGATCTGGATCCGGGTTCTCATGATATTTCCTTTGACGAGGCTACTGGTGAGCACCTTCTCCCTCGCAATTCTATGGTAAGGGTGCTTGATGAGGCCAAGTCCCTGGACCTTGATTTGCTTACTACTCGGATTGTAACTATGGGGGATGAAGCCAGGGCAAATATCGACCGGGTTGCTGAGGAGACTAGGAAGTTGATGGGGCATCACGCCTGACTGGTCAAGGCCGGGGAGGAAATTGGGAGTGCCAACATAAGATTGCGGCTAGTGGTTGCCGACCAGGCCAAGCAACTCGCCGATTAGGCCATCCAGATCTCTCAGCACGAGGCTACCTCCAGACGGCTGAAGAAAACTATGAAAGAGGCTAGCAGAGCCAAGCTGCGGAAAATGGAGGCCATTTGCAAGGAACGGATCGATATGGCCATTGCAACGGTGGATGAGGTTCGGAAAGCGGATCTCGAGCGGGTATAGGAGTTATCTAGGAAGCTTGAAGCCGCGGAGCTTGCTCAAGCCAAGCTGAAGGAGGAGATGGAGGCGATGAGGAAATCCCTTTAGGCTGAACGCTCGCGATACCGATCGGAGAGGGACGCTGCCTTTCCAAAGCTGTCGGCTTCTGAGGTCTGAATGAGGGAGTTTGAGGAGAACGAGGGGATGATGGATGAGATGCTCCAGGATATGTATTTCCATACTTGGAAGCAGGGCAACTTATCCTGGATGGATGACTATCCCCGGATCATGGCCAAGATTTATCTCTGGGCTCTGGAGGAGGCCAAGGCTGATGCGGATAAGGAGGGTGGCATGGCCTTCAGAATGGATGTGGTTACGGCCCGATTCACTCAGGAGGAGAAAGTGGCGGTGAAGGAGGGCATGCGGTTGCTTGCTGCTGAGGAGGTAGGCGTGTAGTTGGGGGATGATGATCAAGGAACAGCTGCTAGTAAGTCTTCCCTTTTAGCCTTTTCATAGCTTGGTTGCTTATCGTTCATTCAATGAATTCTTCCCTTGAATTGGACTGGTGGGACCTCTGAAGAGCCAACTACCTCTGGTCAGCATGCTGGAAGTTCTGATCCGGCGATTAAGTAGACCTCGGAGGGCCAGCAGGATAGAGGCAAAGCCCCGATGCAGTCGGCTCCTTGGCTTGATCTGAACATTTTTCAGTTTACTTGCGCTGTCTATGTTAGTCTTAAAACATTAATGTAATTTTCAGGATGTGATTATGTAACGAACAACTTGATTTTTGGCATGTAACTTTATAACATAAGCTGATTTTGTCATGTTTGAATGCTGTCGTCATTTCGATGTGTTGCATAAAATATAGTTGTGCATGTGTTAGTAATTCAATTGTGTTTGACGCTAAATTCTTGATTAAAATATAATTCCATGTCTTGAAATGTTAGTGTGATGTGTGAATAAATTATAGTTACATATTTATGTACAAGAGAAGAAAGTACCACCCTTCAAGTTTTAGCTATAGACGGTAGCTTTGAATGCCTTGTGTAATCGAATGTGGAATGCAGCTGAGTGACCTGTCGTCCAGCTGTGAGTTCTTATTCCCATTAGCGAGTGTCTCCCATTTTGTGTCCTATACTTTAGCAATCGTTATAGAGGATAGGAGGAAAGTTTTTATAAATAAAATGAAAATATAAGAAATAGTAAAACTTCCAATCACGGAAGGCCTTCGATGCGCTTAAGTTCGTGGCAAACGGGCTTTGTAGTCACTTTCCCTAGCTGTGGGTCTTGGAGACATTTGTCACCCATCTTACTCCTCCGCGGGGAGTTTTCTTTTTTACCACAACCGTACTTAAGACACATCGGAGCCGAGATCGCGCACAGTAACTACCCGGGCCATTATGGCTCGTAATCGTGGGTATTATTCGATTTACCGTGGCCGGCTAGCGCGGGTGCCGATCGTCAATTGTGAAATGCCCCTGGCTGGCCACACCTTATGTTGGGGCTTATAATCGGTTCACAGTTGTCGGCGAGCCGAACGCCGTAATGAGCTGCCTAGGCTATTTTCGGCCTCCTCGGTGGCTTATAATCGGCTCATTACAGTTGGCTTTGAGGGCCGTCGCGAGCAATGAGTTAACCCGCAGCAGAGAGATGCTGGAGCAAAAGTGTCTCATTGGCGAGGGCATAGATTCGTATAGTACTTGTTAGGTCTTGTCCAGGTGAGGTTGCGCCGTGAAGTGTCTGGGATGGAAATGCCATTACACAGGATTTTGTTCAACAGAAAAGGATAAAGCTTAACAAGCAGCCAAGATATAAAGGAACAAGTTAAAAAGAGACAAGATTTTTAAAGTGGTTCGGCATGAAAATACCTACGTCCACTGATTCTCTTTGTTAATTCACTTTATATGGGCAGTACAAGTTAAGAAAAGTATCGACGAAGGTGTTGGATGTTCCATGCCCTATGGAACACCTCTCCGTCTACTGTTGACAAAATATAAGCTCCATTGTGGAGATCTTTATGAATTACATATGGTCCATCCCAGATGGGATCTAGCGCTCTGGGGCGTGGGAAGATTTGCTTGAGGACAAGATCTCCTTCTTGTAAGCTGCGATGTTTGACTTTGGAGTTGTATTGTGCTGCCACTTTTTGCTTGTGAGCTGCTGCTTTGAGTGCTGCATCATTTCTTCTTTCTTCGATTAGATCCAAAGACATGTGGAGGAGTTCTTCGTTCTCTTCTAGGTTGTAGTGGATCCTGCGGTGGGATGGCACTACAGTTTCAACTGGAAGCATGGCCTCCGATCCGTATGCCAAAGAGAAAGGAGTATGCCCTGTTGATGTTCTGAAAGACGTGCGGTAGGCCCAAAGTGCCGTAGGAAGTTCATCCACCCAAGCGCCTTTTGACTTTTCAAGCTTCTTCTTGATTAGAGTTTTAAGAATTTTGTTGACAGCTTCGACTTGTCCATTTGCCTGGAGATAAGCCACAGATGAGAATCTTTTGTGAATTCCGTGCTCTCGGCACCAGTCGGCAAACTCCTCGTTGTCAAACTGAAGTCCATTGTCCGATATGATTTTGAGTGGAACGCCGTACCTGCATAGAACATTTTTGATCAAGAAGTTAATAACTTTTGCCGAAGATATTTTATTTAGAGGTTCCGCTTCCACCCATTTGGTGAAATAGTCGACTGCCACTATAGCATATTTGGCTCCGCCTTGGCCCATCGGCAGTTCGCCAATCAAGTCAATTTCCCATACTGCAAAGGGCCAAGGGCTGGTCATCTGAGTAATCTCATTTGTTGGTAGTCGAGGAATCTTAGCAAATTTCTGACATCTGTCGCATTTTTTGACGAAGTCTAAGGCGTCTTTGTTTAAAGTGGGCCAGTAGTATCCATATCGGAGCGTCTTCTTTGCCAGAGTCTGCCCACTAGTGTGATCTCCGTAGCTCCCTTGATGGATGTTGGATAAGATTTCCTTGGCTTCCCTTCCAGTGACACACCTCAATAAGGGGTTAGAGAAGCCGCGCCGATAGAGGATGCCTTCTAGTATTGTGTAGCGGGAAGCTTTCCTCAAGATTTTCTTAACCTCATTACGCCCGTGGGGCATTGTGCCATCTTGTAAGTATTTCCGAATAGGAGTCATCCAAGTTTCCTCTTCGATTGCAGCTATCAGATCTTCTTGTTCGAAACTTGGGGATAGTTGTTTCGAGATGGCTACTGTTCCGGAAATGGTGCTGTTCTTCATGTTAGCTTGCTTTGCCAGTTCGTCGGCATCTCGGTTCTCTTCTCGAGGAATGTGTTCGATTAAATAGTGATCCAATTGATCGAGAAGCAACTTGGTCTTCTTTAGATATGCTGTGAGTCGTTCTCCTCGAGTCTGAAACTCTCCTAGTACTTGGTTTACGATAAGTTGAGAATCACTATGAAGACATAAAGAACTGACTCCAATTTCTAAAGCAAGTTCTAATCCTGCTATTACTGCTTCATATTCTGCATCGTTGTTGGTGGCGGCGAATTCCAGCCTTAGGGCATAGTGCAGCTTCCTTCCCCTGGGGGTGATTATCACAATACCTGCCCCCGAGCCCTGTTCGTTCGATGCTCCATCTACAAAGAGATTCCACTTGATATCTCATGTTATTTCAGATTGCTCCTTACCTTCGTTGGTAGTGAATTCGTCAATGAAATCGACCATGGCTTGTCCCTTGATGGCGTTGCGAGGATGGTAGATGAAATCATATTGACTCGGTTCAATGCACCATTTAAGTAGTCGTCCAGAAGTGTCGGGGCGATGGAGTACCTGCCTTAACGGTTGATCAGTTAAAACTCTGATGGAATGAGATTGGAAATAGTATCGCAGTTTCCGTGACGTGATTAGCAAACAGTATGCTAGCTTCTCAAGTTTAGGGTATCTGGCTTCTGCCCCCGTAAATCTCTTACTTACAAAGTATATGGGCTGCTGCGCGCGGTTGTTTTCTCTCACCAAAGCGGCGCTTAGGGCATGGGACGATACAGCAAGGTATATGTATAGTTCTTCGCCTTCATTTGGAGTTGAGAGTACTGGTGGTCTCTGGAGGTGTTCAATGAGGTTAAGGAAGGCTGTTGAGCATTCGTCGGTCCATTCGAACTTCCCTTTGTCTTTCTTTAGAGCTTCGAAGAAAGGGATGCATTTGTCGGTTGCTTTAGAGATGAATCTGCTCAGGGCGGCCACCTTCCCGTTTAGGCTGTGCATCTCTCTTCGAGTGGATGGTATCTTGATATCTCATAAAGCCTGGACTTGTTCGGGGTTTGCTTCAATCCCCCTGGCTAGCTTGCTTTGCCAGTTCGTCGGCCTCTCGGTTCTCTTCTCGAGGAATGTGTTTGATTAAATAGTGATCCAATTGATCGAGCAGCAGCTTGGTCTTCTTTAGATATGCTGTGATTCGCTCTCCTCGAGTCTGAAACTCTCCTAGTACTTGGTTTACGATAAGTTGAGAATCACTATGAAGACATAAAGAACTGACTCCAATTTCTAAAGCAAGTTCTAATCCTGCTATTACTGCTTCATATTCTGCATCGTTGTTGGTGGCGGCGAATTCCAGCCTTAGGGCATAGTGCAGCTTCCTTCCCCTGGGGGTGATTATCACAATACCTGCCCCCGAGCCCTGTTCGTTCGATGCTCCATCTACAAAGAGATTCCACTTGATATCTCATGTTATTTCAGATTGCTCCTTACCTTCGTTGGTAGTGAATTCGTCAATGAAATCGACCATGGCTTGTCCCTTGATGGCGTTGCGAGGATGGTAGATGAAATCATATTGACTCGGTTCAATGCACCATTTAAGTAGTCGTCCAGAAGTGTCGGGGCGATGGAGTACCTGCCTTAACGGTTGATCAGTTAAAACTCTGATGGAATGAGATTGGAAATAGTGTCGCAGTTTCCGTGACGTGATTAGCAAACAGTATGCTAGCTTCTCAAGTTTAGGGCATCTGGCTTCTGCCCCCGTAAATCTCTTGCTTACAAAGTATACGGGCGGCTGCGCGCGATTGTCTTCTCTCACCAAAGCGGCGCTTAGGGCATGGGACGATACAGCAAGGTATAGGTATAGGTATAGTTCTTTGTCTTCATTTGGAGTTGAGAGTACTAGTGGTCTCTGGAGGTGTTCAATGAGGTTAAGGAAGGCTGTTGAGCATTCGTCAGTCCATTCGAACTTCCCTTTGTCTTTCTTTAGAGCTTCGAAGAAAGGGATGCATTTGTCGGTTGCTTTAGAGATGAATCTGCTCAGGGCGGCCACCTTCCCGTTTAGGTTGTGCATCTCTCTTCGAGTGGATGGTATCTTGATATCTCGTAAATCCCGGACTTGTTCGGGGTTTGCTTCAATCCCCCTGGCATGAACGATGAATCCCAAGAACTTTCCCGACGATACTCCGAAGGAGCACTTTAGAGGATTCAGCTTCATTCCATATTGGCGAAGTACTTGAAACATCTCGTCCAAGTGGCTTACATGATCGTTGTCTTTCCTCGATTTTACCAGCATGTCGTCCACATAAACTTCCATAGTTCGTCCTATTAGTTCCGCAAACATCTTGTTGACGAGGCGCTGATAAGTAGCCCCGGCGTTTTTAAGTCCAAAAGGCATTACCCTGTAGCAGTACAATCCCCGGTCAGTGATGAAACTAGTGTGGTCTTGATCGGAGGCGTGCATAGGAATTTGGTTATATCCGGAGTATGCGTCCATAAAAGATAAGAGTTCGTGCCCGGCTGTGCTGTCTACAAGCTGATCGATTCGAGGGAGTGGGAAGCAATCCTTCGAGCAAGCGTCATTTAAGTTGGAGAAGTCAATACACGTTCGCCACTTCCCGTTAGCCTTCTTTACCAGTACAGGGTTGGCGATCCATTCTGGGTAGATGGCTTCTCGTATGAAGTTATTGGCAAGTAGGTTCTTTACTTCTTCCTCGAGGGCTGCTGATCGTTCTGCCCCCATACTTCTCTTTTTCTGCTTTACTGGTACCTTGGTGGGATCGATGTTCAGTACGTGGCACGCTACGTCTGGGGAGATTTCATTCATGTCAGCGTGCGTCCATGCAAATACATCCAAGTTGTGGCGAAGAAAATCGACGAATTGATCCTTCAACTCTGCTCTTAACTGAGACCCGATTCTCAGCAGTCTACTCGGGTCGTGTTTGTCTACAGATACAAATTCCATGGCCTCTGCAGGCTCGGCGGTGGCCTCCTCCTCTTTGTCCCTGGGGTCTAATTCATTGAAAGGATCACTGGTGTATCGAAGAGGAGGGGCTTTCTCTAGTTGCTATGCTTACAAGTTTTTCTTGCAGAGAGTAGTCTCAGCATCCTTCCCTCTATCCTTCCTGCGGTTATTGCGAAGTTCAGTTACATAGCAATCTCGAGCAGCGTCTTGATCTCCCTCTACTTCTCCTATTCCGTTGTCTGTTGGAAATTTCATCTTCAGGCACCACAGGGCTAGGACAATTTGGAAGTCAGACAAGGCTGGTCTTCCCAAAAAGGCGTTGTAGGCCGAGTGGTTCTCTATTAGCACAAATGTTTGTTTCCGCACAACGAAGCGGGGATGACTTCCTATTTCGACAAAGAGGTCCAATTGCCCGAGGGGCATCATCGCACTCCAGTGAAACCGTGTAGTGGTTTGTTGCAGGGAGACACATCCTTCATTGACAGCTTCATTTTGTCGAAAGCATGCTTGAATAGAATGTTTACGGAGCTTCCAGTATCTACCAGAATTCGAAAAACTTCGGCTAGGCCGAACCAGGCAGAGATAACCATGGGATCATGTGAGGGTACTGCCTTCCTTCTAGGTCTCGCCTACTGAATATGGTGTCATTATCCTCTTTCCGCTTCGGGCGGTGTTCTTCCATGACGGAATTGACGCAGTCCACATTGTTTCTAAGTGACTTTCCATATCTCTCCATTTCTGCCCAGTTTCTATCGGCGATGTGTGGTCCTCCCGATATTGTATGGACCGCTATCTTCTCTTGACTGGAAGCGCCGGTGTTGTGATTTCTTCCGCCTATCTCTGGGTGGAGTTGCCCTGGGTTCTCCTTGGCAGGAGCTGGAGTCCTGTCCTGACCCTTTACATAGTGTTCCAATCTCTTCCTTCTGATGTGTTCTTCAATCAGGTCCCGGAGATGACGGCATTCATTGGTATCATGCCCATGGGATTCGTGGAAACGGTAGAACTTTCCAGACTTGATTGCGTGATCTGATTCCTTCTTGTACGGGGGGCGTTAGTATTTAAGCTCGTCTTGGGTGGCCAGGAAGATGTTTTCGACTGTTTCATTCAAAGGAGTGTAAGCGTCAAATCTTGATCCTGGCCGATATAGGCATTTTTCTCCCTTCTTTCCCCCAGCACTATCTCTGGCTTCATTTCTTCGAACGTCCTTTGCTACTGCGGGTGTGTTGCCATGAGCTGCCTTAGCTTGTTGCCCTGTCTCCCTTTCAATGGCAGCGTCTTCAAGTCTCATATATTTTCCAGCTTCATAAAAGAAGTCGGGTAAGGTAGCTGGTTTTTCTTTCGTTAATCTTCTAGCAAACTTGGTATCCTGATGTACGCCACTACAAAGAGCCATTAGGATAAGTTTCTCATCGGCATCTTGGACTGCGACCGCTGTGGCGTTGAATCGGGTTAGATATTGTTGCACTGTCTCTCCGGGCTTCTGTTTAATATTAGATAGGGAATAAGCGTCCTTGGGTTGTTCCACATGAATGCGGAACTGGCTGATGAACTTTTCTTTCAACATCTCCCATGAGCTGATGGATCCTTGGGGTATATGGCAGAACCAGGAGGTGGCTAGATCTGCCAAGAATAGCGGGAAGCATTTGCACAACACTCCTTCTGTTGCTCCGCTCATGAGCATATGCTGTGTGTATCTCTGCAAGTGTACAACGGGGTCAGAGGTTCCCTTGTAAGGTTCCATTGTTGGCATTTTCCATTCTCGGGGGGTGATGGCAGTTTCGATATTGCGGGTGAAGCGGCTGGTTACCCTAGCGTCTATCCCCTGATCCCTTTAATCCCGTTGGACGCACTCTCTGAACAATCGCACCATCCATTCATCAGAATTTGGGGTGGATAGAAATGAGTTTGGTTCTTCTCTGCGGGATTGTCCGGATGACTTGTAGGGATGGTATCGTCTATCACTCCTAACATTTTCCGATGGCTGTCTCCGGTCTTCTGGGAGCATGCTGGGGTCAGCCACAGTTGGCCCTTATCTCGATCTTCCCCTGCTGGGCTTTGTTCTAAGCATTCCCTCGGGCCCAACTTCGGTCTGGACTCCAGCTCGGCCCCGTCCATTGGTGTTCCCATGGTTAGGTAGCATGGAAGGCTCAGCCATATCTGACCCCTGCCTGGTACCTCCCCCGTTGGGTTCGGTTCCAAGTGTTTCCTCGAGTCGGAATTCGGGCTAAGTCTGGGCTCGGCTCATACCATTGCTGTTTCTGTTGTTAGCCTCTTCGAAGAAGAAAGATCTTTGTCGCCTCTCAGATCCTCCAGACTGGGACTCGCCCCATGATTCGGTGTTGCGGTTGGATTCTTCGGCATCCCTTAAGCGTGACATGAGTTGGTCCACCAAGGCTTCTTGTTGAGATGTGAAGCGGTTAGTTACTTCAGCCACAACCCTGTCCAGATCTGCCCTAGTAATTGGTTGCTCCGTGGCAGGGGCTGTCGGATTTGCCTGATTTCCATTTGCTATTGGAACGGAACAATTCCCTTGATCTGTGATTACTGGATCCGGAATACTGCTAGTCGCGATGTTTTTTCCTTTGTTAACATCTTTCTTCTACCTGGGAGGCATGTTTTCCAAGCAATGAGCGAAGCTGTTAGGAAGAAGGCTGAAGGGGAGAAGCTGAAGCTTCTAGCTCGAGTTCTCAGTGAAAGCACCAAAAATGTTTGCACAAAAAAGGGCAAACACCTCTAAGTCGTATGATTTAGTTGATTATACGTTGTTCTTAGTGATTTGGGTGATTTATGCAAATATATAAAATAGATGGACTAAACTGTAAAATCAAGTATAATCAATTATGTGTAGAGTAATGAATGATGAAACAAAAAGGACCAAAATCAAGTATAATCAATTTATTGGAATTTAATTTAAATTTAATTACAGTTGAAATTGAATATTGTAATTAGTGTAATGTTTAACATTGGATTGATATGTAAAAAAATTTAAAATTTTTGTAAATGTCTAAGTAGTGAAAAATGATGAAAATTGTAATTTTATACATACTGAATTAAAAAGTGATTTAATTAATTTAATATTAATTTATTTAAATAATGTGAAAATAGCCATTTTGACCACTGTCTCGGATTTCAATGAACCTAGTTTCATCGGACCCGTAACTGTGAATCATTATAGGATTTCAAGTTTCGTAGCGATCACACTTGTCATTCGATCATACGGACTCGAAATGCCTAGAAATCAATTTAATTGAAATCAATTTGAAATAAGCTGATTTTAAGCTAGCTTCTTCAAACGATGGAATTAGGACTTGAAACATGTTCCTTTGAGTTTAAAATTATCAAAAACATCTATTTTGATATATGAGATGACCCACATTTGTTTCGGAAGCAAAACGGGCTTTTCGGGTCGTATTTGTGTTTTCAAATCAAGTTGGGTATGATTCATTTCTTATCGGGATTCGTTAATATATATTGTTCTATTCTAACCCTAGCAGTCTTTCTATTTCTTATTCCAATACATACAGTTCTATCTAACTGTTCCTTCTCTCTTTCCCAAATGGCTGAAAAACCCTAAGATCCCAATTTCAATTTCAATTCAAAATTTCAATTTCAAAATCAAACTCCTCCAAACCCTAACATATTATATATTGATTCGAAGCTCTCGACGAGCATAACTCAAATCTGTAGTTTGGTTTTAAAATTGGGTTCTGGTTTCTCCGTTATTGGCCAAATCATTCTCTGTCGTTTATCGTGTCGTGATCAACTTCATCGAATCATTGAACGGAGGGTACCGAGTTGTGGAGAGTGTCGAGAAGAGTTCATCTAGGTGGTTAGTTTGGCAGATTGATGGTTAGATCGGGCTGTAAAATTCATTAGAGTTTCGACTTTTATTGTAGCGGCTTTGTACTCGAAGGCGTCGATCATTGTGATTGGGTGGTCGCTTGGGCATAGGGGGTCGGCGGCGATGTTCTACGTGGCCATGATGATCAGCGGCGGCGTGGGATCGATGTAATTCATGCATCGCATGCGTACAGGGTTCGAACGAGAGTGTAAAGGTGCTAGGGTTGCATTGAGATGATGCTAACGTGGCGAGGTAAAATTGTTCAGTTTATTTAATACAATTTTTTTAACGTTTTGACATCGATATCTTTTACGTACGAGGCCCGCTTCATACGTGGTTTCCTCTTTTGGGATTGTATTGAATTTTCGGTCTTTCTGACGTAGGTTTGGATGAATTCTGAGACTGTCAAATTTTGGGCCTTTATTTGGATTACAAATCGATTTGAAATCAAAGGTGAGTGTTTTAACCCACTCACAACTACTAGGTCATCTTATAATAGTTAAATTAAATTTATGATGTGGTTAGAAATTAATTGATTGATGTTCGGTATGATAAAATTGTCATTCTAGTTAAATTTGGATTTTATTGCATTTTATCATTGTTTAATTTAATATTAACTTTATTTGTCAATTTAATACCTGTTTATAGCAATCAGTTATCTATTGATGTTTATTAGTTGATTTGGATGATGATTGTGATGTATGCTTGATTGTTGATATTGGATGACTGGATGTCGTATTTTATATTGTTACGACATTGCAAGTTCCCTATGGGTTGAAATGATACATACCTGAATGATCTATAGATTAGAGAAAAATCATTATGGGTTGAAATGATAGACTCGAGTGATTTTATGGATTTTGAAATTAATCCGGTATTTCGGTTCGAAATGATATATAGCCGTAAAATTTTAAATTACGGATTGAAATGATAAATATCTGTATCACTTGACCATAGGGTAGAAAATTATATACGAACACCGGATTAGTTAAATAAATTATTTTTAATTCCTTAAATTTTGAATTCAGTTAACTGGCATTTTGAAATAGGAATTGATTTATGTAAACTGAATTATTTTCGAAAACCCAAGCGTAAATGTTGAAATTGGTATTAGTTTAATGAATTGCTCAAAGGATTTAAATTGGAATTTTAAAGTTGAAGGGTCAAATAAAAATGAATTCATCAAAATTGAGTTACTGAAAATGTTTGGATATGACTTTGAAATCTATTTTAAACTAAATTAAACTATTTAAATCAATTTAAAACTATTTCAATTTATTTTAAATCTATTTTAACCTATTTAATCCAATTTAATCTATTTCACCTATTTTAACTAATTAAATTTTTTAGTCTATTTTAAATATATTTAATATAATTTAAATCTATTTAATCTATTTCAAATTAATCTATTTAAAACCTACCTATTATAATTTGAATCTATTTAACCTATATTTAATTTATTTAAATCATTTTACATCTAATTTAATCTATATAAATCATTTTAAAATCTAATTAAATCAAATTTAAATCTATTTAAACTATTTTACTATTTTAAAACTATTTCAATCTATTTTAAATTATTTTCAAACTATTAAAACTATCTATGGTTATCTAAAATATTTTCTAAAATTTCAGACCGTGTAAAGTTGAAGTATTTATATTTAAATCCTTGATGATGATATAACCTAAGTTAGAATTTGGAATTGATACCTTTTTGTGAATTAACATATTTGAGTAAATATGATGATTTTGGAACTAGAATTTAATTAACATATCTTATCGATAAATTCAAAAGTGAATATGATTTTTGAAAGTGAATATAGTTTTGAAAGTGAATATGATTTCGAAAGAGATATGATTTGAAGTCGAAAATGATATCTTGATATAATTTGTGAATTGACTTTTGAAATGTAAAAGAACCATCCGGTGTGAAATAAGCATTTGGTTGTTAAAGAGACCAAGATCGGATATTATCAGACTCTGCTAATACCGAAAACCACTTTGACAACCGTGTAAATGGTAGAGATTCTAGAAATGAAGTAGGATGGTTTGGCGAATGATTCTGTATGAGGTATTTACGTGACCCTGACTTCCGTGAGTCAGTTTAGATGTGACTAAAACAAGAGCTATACCTAGGCCAAGTGAGGTCATTCCTTCGATCGGACATGCTTCTTCGATACCATATTATGAGTTTGTGATTAATTTGGTGGCCACCCCTCGATTTTATTGTGGGAGTGTGTTCCGAGGTGGGCAGTAGTAGCTGCTATGCGTTACCACCAGCTCAGTTTTGAAATTGGTATATCTACCCTGGCATTACCTCGTGTGTCGTGTTCACATGCCCTATCGCGCCTTCTACGAGTTTGTTTTGTACCATACCTATGGAGTGCCCTCTGGTTAACCTCATAGAGGAGATTACGGTACTGTATAGACTATGGAAATATATAAAACGTGTTAAGAGGGATATGGGTAACGTCTGAACGCTATTTTAATATTTTACTTTACTGTAGACACTATTATAATAGTGTACTGTACTACATAGTAGATAGTTTAACGGATCCTTAGGAGATGGTAATCCCGAACATCTCTTAAGATATTGTACTCATTGTTGACACTAGATAGGAGATGTCAAAACCTGTAAACGTATGCGAAGCCGTTACACTCAAGTTTATTTACTATTGATTTAGCTTACATAAGATCTTAGTTTTGACTCGAGTGTTTTGTCTTTTCATTTCGCTTGGGTCGGTTTGAGCTTTTCAATTTATCGACGACTGCTTTCTGGAGGATGAAGACGGATATTTTGTATTATTATTACTTATTATATGTATTCCATTTTATGTTGTTCCGTTGCATTTATTTATTTATTCATATTTTACGCAATTCTGATTTTGTGTTGTAACAAAATAATCAAATGTATTTATAAGACGGCTTCATGAATTGTTATTTGATTATTATATTTTGTCATTCCACTGTGATAATCTGTATTTGTTTTATTTCTTTCTTTTCTTTTTCTTATTTACCCCATAACAATCTGCCTCTTTGAATGGTTTAAGTTTGACGTATGTGGTTTATCGTCGATTTAAACAGTCCGAAAAGGCAGGTCGTAACCTGGAATATGGAATCAAATTAACACTTGCATCTAAGTGTATCAAGAATTTGTTAATCATCTTGTCTGTAATTGTACATGAAATCGTAGGGGATCTTTGTATTTTACGGGCATGGAATGGGACAAGACTTCACTCAAAGTGGCAGCTAAGAAGACTTCTTTGGGCACTTAAGTGTGTCGCTTTTGGGTACACAAGTCCTTAAGAAATTTCACGTAAGTGGAGACTTGCTGAACGATGTCAAGAAGCGGGATGTTAACTTCTTGTTTAAAAATTTCCAACATCTTTTCAATTTGGTCCAAGTGTTTCATGGGTCGAAGACGATGTGGAAATGGGATACGATACTTAGTAGCTGGGTCTACTCGTCTAGAAGAAGAATTTTGATTGGCATTCGATTTAACATTTGGCTCCACATTCTGTTCTGATTCGTTTGTTGTTTTAGAAGTGTCGAGAAAAGTTTCCGGTAAATCATTTGGATTAACCACTTGATTGTCGATTTGTTTACCGAAACGTAAAGTTGTGATAGCATTCAATTGGGTGGCGTTGTTATCTTGAATAACATGGGCTTGATTTGAATTTTCATTTTGATTTCTGGGATTTGGAATAGGCAGGCTTGGGAATGTTCCTCGTTCGCGTTCACTTATAGACGTGGCTAATTGACTCATTTGCATTTTAACTTTTGCAATCGATTAGTTCGTGTTTTGCATATATAAGGTCAATAAATTTCGCAAATTATTGTTTGATTGAAGGATTTGAGTAGTTGCTTTAGCCAACGTTTCAAGAGTTTTCTCAAGTGAACTTAAACGTTTATCGTCTTGGGGAGGATGATCAAAATTTGGTAGAAACTTTGACTGTTGCAGTTGATTATGAGACGGACCGGCAAAGTTTGGTTGAAACTGGTTAGGCTGAATGGGAGGATTCGAAGCATTATTCGGGAATGCTTAAAAATTGGGACAAACCGTATTCGTGTTGGGATCATTTTTGTTTCAAGCAAAATTTGGATGATTTCTCCAACTAGGGTTCTATGTTGGATCAAATGGGTCGTCTTTGGCTTTATTGAAAGCATTAATTTGTTCAATGGAATTGGAACACTAATCGATTATATGATTAGGATCGTTGCATTTATAACACATCGGTTGGGAAGCTTGGTTCATTTGATTCGATGAGGAAAATTTTTTGAATTTTTTAATCATTGCGTCGATCTTAGCTTCCAAAGCAAAAGAAGATCCTATCGAGTGTGCAATCGATAGTGAGCAAATTAATTTTTCGTTCGAACGTTCCCATTGGGTTGATTTTTCATTGAGGTTTCAAGAAATTGCCAAGCATCGTCGTGATTTTGGGCAAGAAAGTTGCCTTGGCACATTGATTCGAGCATGGTTCGTGAGTTGTTCTTGAGTCCATTGTATAAGATTTGGCAGATCATCCATTTTTCGAAGTTATGGGGTGGACATTTTATCAAAAGCTCTTTGAATCTTTCAAAAAAAATTCTGGATGGTTCTCTCTTGAATTGATGAAAATTTACAATTTCGTTTTGGAATCTACTCGTTTTTCCAAGGGGTGGAATTTTTTTAAGAAAGCTTTTAGAATTCTTTCCAAGTTTTAATCGAGTTCGATGGTAAGCTGTATAACCATTTTTCAGCGTAATCCATAAAAGTGAATGGGATTAACAGAAGTTTGGTTCCATCATCGGAAAGTTGTTGGAGTTTAATGGTTGTGCAAACTTGTTTGAATTTAATCAAAAAAATGTAGGCGTCATCGTGCTCGAAATTACTAAATTTTGGAAGCGTGGCAATATATGATTCGAGTGAATTTCGAAATGGTTACCCGTTGGGGCGGGTAATGTGATGCAAGATGGAATAGAAACTCTATCAGGAAAGATTCTATCCATAAGAGTTCGAGGGGCGTTCTCGTTCACCATTTCGGGAGGATCGTTTGTTCGAGTTAAACGATTAGTTGTTGAGTCGCGAGACCAACGATTTGTTGTGGTGTCACGAGTCCAATTACTCACGCACAAGTGAAAGTCAAGAAGAGAAAGAAGTTAGAATCGAGTTTAGAGAATGAAACAAGATTTGAAAATTTGTTTTTGTTGTTTTTGTTACAAGGAAGAAAACTATTTACCAAGTGAAATTTATTTTCAAAAAAGAAGTTTGATATATATTTTTTTGGCTTTTCAAATTTTTATATGTTTTTGTTTTTGTAATTTTTTTTTTGAATTTTCAAATTTTTAGATATTTACCAAAAGGATTTTTTTTACAAAATGGGAATTTGAATTTTTTTTCAATTTTTGTCTTTTTGAAAAGATTTTCATTTTTTTATTTTTTTTTGATTGAAAAAATTCAAACGAAAGGAAAAGGGAATTTTTTTTGGATTAAAAACAAAATTAAGTAAAATTTATAATTTTTTTTTTTTAAATATGCATGAACTAATGCAACTAACAAATGTAAAGAAGTTAATTACAATTTTCTGTCCTTAGTAGCTCCCAACCCAAAATTATATAATCACACTTTGTCTTAAATTAACAAAAATATTTCTCAACCAGGTAACTGGCAGGGGTTATCGATGCACCATGAATCACCGTAGCAATGCAACCGAAGGTTTAAGTATCTTCAGAGGAACAACCACTATAACATTTATGAATCACCGTAATATTTATAAATGGTTTTTACTTGCCATAGCCTAGATACCAAGAAATAAAATTGTTCAAAGAAAACAATAGTGAAGATACAATTAAGCCCTAGATGAGCTCGCGATACCCTTAAGTAGAATGTCTAACCTTTATTATAGTCAAATTCTACGATGAAATGCGATTTATGTGCTAAGGAAATGATGATGAAATCCATTATCTTATGTGAATTGGAGTAACGCCCTTAGAAAATAAAAATAAGATGAGATGAATGCAAAGCAAAAATTAACCGTGAATTTACAATGCAACTAAAATGAAGTTTGTTTTTGTTTTTAAATTTTGAAATATTTTTTTTATAAATGCAAATGCAAGCAACCAATAATGCAAATCAAATTAGAACTAGCAATGAAAGCACAATACCGGTGCCTGCAGATTATTAGCAATTTTTTCAAAGCGGCGATTTTCTTTAAGCAGGCGTAGCGATTATTTGAGCAAGCACTTCCCTTTATTGCGATTTTCTGCTTTGGTAACCTGAAATTTAAAAACAAGATATATACAGTTTTTTCGTAAGGATGGAATTTAAAAAAGAATTATAACAATTTTTTTTAAGGATAAAACAAAACAAAACGAAAGCAACTTTTTTTAAAGACAAACAAAGGTCTAATGAAAAAAGACAAAAACAGCCACATTTTTTTTTTGAAAGTTTTTTTTTTTTAATCAAAAGAAGAAACTTAAAACAAATGACGAATAAAACAAATTAAACAAAGACAAAAAAAATTAAAAGACACTAAATCAAATGAAAAACAAACACAATTGAAAACACTTTGCTTTTTTTATTACAAAAACAAAAGAAAATGAAGGAATGAAAAAAAAAAGGAGAATGGACTTTAAACACAAATGGATTTAAACAAAACAACACAAATAATAAAGATTTAAAAAAAAAAATTGAAGCCCACTTGGCCTGCATAATTCCAAAGTCTAATTCGCAATTCCTCCTCCTCCTTTTTAAACGAAAAACAACTTCTTATCTCTTCCAATAATTCGCAATTCTTAATTTCATGAAATCGAAAATCACGTCTCGATTCGAATTCAAAATCAAATCTAAAGTCGAAATAAAAATTCAGTTGCGGATTTGAGGCGATTGGATGCGTCGAGTTTGATTTGGTTGTTTGGGTTGTTCGATTGAGGTAGCAGATCGATTGGATTTGCAGTGATGATGGAGTGCTTTGGGGCGCGGTTTCTGGTGAAGTTGTGAGTGGTTTTGGTGCAGTGAGGTGGAGTTCGTTGAAGTCAATGTTTGATTTTGATGGGTGATTTGTTCTGGCGATTGAGGGAGGAGTGAATTGGGTTTTGATTGTGGTGGAGTTGCTTTCGTTTGAAGGAGGTCGCGTGTCTGAGGATTGTTGTTTTGCGTTGGCTACATATAGTGGTGGGATATGGATTGTTGATGGTAACTTGTAGAACAGTGCTTTCATTTAATTGGTGGTGGTCTGCTTGTGATGTTGAACGGGACAGTATGGCTTCAGGTAGTCAGTATGTATCTGGTGAAATTCTGCAAACTTGTGTTTGACAAAGTGGTACGTGATGCAGTGCTTATTGTTGTGATTGAGTATTGCAAATGTGGCGATGGTAGTGGAGATGATGTTGTATAGTAGATGACGGCACAGTAGTTTGTGGTGTTTGGCAGCAGTTCAGTTGGATGGCAGTGTAGTTCAGGTGATAATCAATGTGGTTAATGGCAACGGAACCAGTGGATGCAACTGAGGACAGGTGATGTTGGTCAGTGGGTGGAGCAGTATTCGATGGTTGCAACAACAGTTGATGTCAACAATGTAGAAATGTGAATTTTGTTTTGTACAGTGATATTTGAAGAAGCAGTGTTATGGGCAGATGTATGCTAGTAACAGGGGAGTATGGCAGTTGTTATCGGCAATCGATGGTGACTGTGAAGGTCAGTGTAGGTGGTGGACTATTGTATGAGAGGCAATGGATAGGTGGAAGTATTATGGGTTAACTGAAGTGGTGACTGATTGTTTCAGGTGAAATGATATGGCAAAGGGTCAGAGACTGTGTTTAAGGAAGGGAAGTGGTTGTATTGTGATCAGGCAATGTGGTTGGACGAGTGAGTAAGGGGGTACTTGTTCGAGTGAGGAAATGGTCAGAGGATGTTCACAGTGCAGTGGCACTGTTTCTGGTGGAGGTGGTCAGTAAGTTGAATGTTGAGTTGACAGAGGCATGTCGTAGGGAGATGGATGGTATGCAGGGGAGAAACTGCAATGTTGTGAGCAGTGTTTGGGGAGTAGTAAACAGAGAGGCAAAGAGCAAATAACGGCAATACAATGTTTTTTTTTTTTCCTTTTTATATGTAAATTGAAATTGCAATGTAAATTGTAAAATGAAATGCAAATTGTAAATGAAAAGCAAATAAAATATTTTTGTTTTTGTACTGAAATTGTGAATGTTTTTTTATAACAGAAGAGCAAATGCAAATAAACAACAACAAACACACAAACAAAACTGAAAGAAAAAAAACTTACACAAACACGCACACAGATTTTTTTAAAATGCAAATACACTAAAAATCAAACGAAAATAATTCAAATAATAGAAAAAAAATCAAATCAACTCTCCGGCAACGGCGCAAAAAAATTGTTTAACGACAAATGTTCTATTAAGTTAGAAAATCGTTGATAAATTTTGAATTAAATTTAACCGCAAGCGCACGACATACAAAATTTAATACTGACGAGTACGGGTCGATCCGCAGAGAATTTTAAGATTTTAACATTTTCTATTCAATCAAATTAAGCCAAAGTGGAGAGAAGATTGTTAAGTACAAATTGTAAACAAGATGAAGCTAAAATTAGAAAAAAAGTAAAATTAAAAACTATGAGAATAGAGAACAATTTAGAGTAAATTCACTCTTATATTTTTTTGTAAATCAACAAACAAACAATTTATGATCTCTATTTTTGACATTAAGTGAAATAATTGTTGTATTTATTGTAAGTATGGTTTATTTATGTGATTAATTAACATAACTTAATCCATCAAACTATAATACAACAAATAAATCACTCATCAATTCTCATGAAAATGAAGCCAAAGCAAAAACTATTTTAAGTATAATCTATTTACTATTGTAATTAGTAATACAGATCATAAAATTTTATTTTTACTTTCATTTCAAAATCAAAAACCAATTAGCAAATATTGATGTAATTTGTATTTATGTTGAATTAGAATAGCACATTTGCATATGCAACATAAGCTATCAAACTCACTTGTATAAACTTACATCAAAATTCACTTTCATGAAGCACAAATAAAAGATATCATAAATCATAAAAATGTTGAAATTACATAAAGTTATAAAGCTTCATACCCCTAAATTGAAGGGGTTTAGCTACTCATATGTGTTATCAAATTAATACTTGTAAATTTCAACATTAAAAAGTAAAGAAATATAAACTACGCAAAGGATGAAAAAGAGATTAACTACTAACTACTTGCATAACAAATAAAGCTACACTACTTGCATCAATGTAAATCTAAGCTATAAACATGAAATGAGAGAAAGCATAGAAATAAACATCAACAAAAAGTAAATAAAAACAAGTAGAAAAGAGAAGCGAAAGAGACTAGGAAGCCATTTTTATTTTATGAAACATAGAGCTTACAACTTGCATTTTAATTTCCTAACTGATTTTAGAGAGTAGGAAGATATTTACATGTACATAAGAGGGCTATTTATACATGCGTAAAACCATAATTCAATTTTTAGGGTGCTTCTCAAAATTCTCTTTAGGAAGTGTGGCTATCAAGTAACCATTAGCCACTAATTAATCCAACATTAAATATGCATGAAGCTTTATCCTCCACTTAGCTGTCCAATAGCTTCTAATTGTAGATTTAGATAAGTGGGTAGGTAGGATCCTCCATGGTCATGTATTTGAATTATTTCCATCATCCTTCCTTTGTATTCATTTATGCATGCATGTATCTTCCTAGAACCCTCTTCCGTATGCATCCAAATTCCTATAGAAATCATAAAAATCGTCCAAGTAAAAATTCTCAAATTGACACATGCGCAAAAATGACAATTTTACCCCTGATTGAAGATGAATATATGATGATTTGACAATAACTGAATTTTGATTTAAACATGTTAAAATATCCAAATATAAAATTTATTTGAATAAAAATAGATAAAATACGGATGTAAATATATGCACATTTACATGCACATCATTCATTACTGGGTCAACCTAACTGGTTATTCTGTCTTTTCTCCCCAAAATACAGTTATGGGTTCATTTTACAGTGAATATGTATATCAGAAGAAGCAAGCATAATAAAATAATAACACCAACATTTATGGTTTAATATCCCTGAAATTAATTTCATATGAAACATGGTTAATCCCTTTAACCTCTTACTTTCTCAGAGAAAGCTTCTTCAAAACCTACATACTTAAAAGCCATTTCAAAACTCATTTATTTTGCCATCTGTTTTCCTTTAAAAATGAGATTGGTTTCTTTGTTTTAAAAACTAAGGCTTCCAAAGCCTTAGACCTTTACTTTTGAAATAATTGGAAAACCTCCTTTGAAAGCATTTAAATCTTCTTTTCAAAGCGCTAAGCTTATGCCTTTCGAAAACATTCAAAACATATGACTTTCAAAACCTTTCGAAAGCATCAAAACCTTTCTTTTGAAACCATCAAAACAATCTTTTCGATAGTATTAAAATATACATAGAAGCATTGCTTCGAAACCATTTGAAAGTATCTCTTTCAAAACCATTGGGTTTATCTTTAAAATATCTTTTGGATCAAATTGAATGTAAATGAAAGTACCCCTTTCGAACCATTAACCTTCATATAACAGAGTTTGGGGAAAATAAATAGCTTCGGAGCCATCCTTTCGAAAGCTTAAATCATTTAAGTAAAACATTTGAAAGGATAGCTTCAAAAACCCTTTCGAAGCCAATGCCTTTGAAACCCTTATGTGGCTACTGGATCCCTTTCGAAAGCTTTGGGAAGTGGCTTATATATTTATAAAACAAAAACTACCTTTCGAACTCGTTGATGACTTCAATCCCTTCGAAAGGCATAGAGACGACAGTATGGTTTTGACTGAGTTCAAACTACCCTTTCGAAAGCATTGATTTAAAAATAGGGTAACCCTCCGAAAGCCACACTTTAACAAAAAGGCGGCAACTTCATCGAGAGCTATTTTAAATCCTTTCGAACGCATTCTTTTGAAAACAAGGTAAGTGGCATCTTCGAAAGCTATTTAATGAGTTTTGACCCTTTCGAAAGCATGGTTTCGACTTCGTACCTACCACCATTCTTCAATCCACTACATATCAATGCATTGATACCTTGTGTATTGGTTTCGATTTGGTTGAGGCGGAAGTATGGGGACGAAAGGTACTATTGGAAGTGGCGAAACCATAATTCTATTCAAAAACTATTTTATTTCCTTTTTAAGTAACTCCTTTTTTAACTAACCTGCTTATTTATAAAAATTTAATTGGTTGCCATAAACTTTTCAAATTCTTTTCTAAAAACTACCGCATTCATTTTAGATATAAATAAAGGTAATTTGCGAAGAAGTCCTACCCTTAAGCAAAAAAATTAAAACATTTAAATCCTCCAAAAATTAATTTAGCTTCCATAGTAAATTACTTAGGAAAAATCTCCAAAAATCATAGAAATCCACGTTTAATATGTAGTCTAACAGATAAAAATTTCTGACCCAAATTTCTTCATTTAACAGCCGAAATAAAATTTGAACCCAAATATTCATTTCTTCTTTCAAAAATTCATAATAAATATTCCATAGCTTGGAAAATTATATAAAAATTATTAAACCCATATCCAAAATAATGTTTTACATAACATATTAAATCCTCATGGAATTTGAAATCCAATATAAACGATTTTAGCCTTAAAATTAATTAAAATATATATCATACAAACTTGTTTGAATATAACATATCATGAAATCCAAGCATATCATCACCAAAAATCATCATAGTGGATTTAAACTTAAAGCCGAAGTCAAATGATCTATAAAACCAAAAATAGAGCTAGTTTAGATTATTATTCACCTTGCTTAGGATAAAGAACTTGAGATTTGATATTTGATTAATTCTCCTTGCTTGATTGCTTAGCTTTAATTGATTTTCCTATTTTTCTTCCCTAAGTTATGGTCGGCTTTGATCTTTTTGTTTACTTTTAGAGTTTTTGAAAAATGAACGTGCAAAGAAATGGAAACGAGATTTTTAAGGGTAATGAGTTCATGGTGCGCCAATTACCCATTAAGCCCTTTTTATTCTCTTATTAATTATCTAATAAACCATTTCCATAAACTCATTTTTTATGTTTATCGGGCACATTTCTTCGATATCATTGTATTACTTTGTGAATGATTTGGTGGCCACCCCTTGATTTGGTTTGGGAGTGTGTTTCGAGGTGGACAGTAGTAGCTGCTATGCGTTACCACCAGTCCGGATTCGATAACGGTAGCATCCTTCCTTGGGTATTGCCTTGAGTCCTTGTCACATGCCCTATCGCGCCTTCTACGAGTTTGTTTTGTACCATACCTATGGAGTGCCCTCTAGGTAAACCTCATTGAGGAGCTTACGGTAGTGTATAGACTATGGGAATATATAAAATGTGTTAAGGGGGATAGAGGTAACGTCTTAACGCTATTTTAATACTTTACTGTAGACACTATTATAATAGCGTATTATACTACGTACTATATAGTTTAACGAATCCTTAGGAGATAGAAATCCCGAACATCTCTTAAGTTATTGCACTCATGTTAGACACTGGATAGGAGATATCAAACCCCGTAAACATCTCTGACGCTGTTACACTCATATTTATTTACTATTGATTTATCGTACATAAGATCTTTTTGTTCTGACTCGAGTGTTTTGTCTTTTCAATTTGCTCGGGCCAGTTTCAGTTTTTCAGTTTATCGAAGACTGCTTTCTAGAGGACGAAGACGAAGATTTTGTACTATTATTGCTTATTATATTTGTTCTACTACATCATGTTGTTCCGCTGCATTTTTTATTTTTTTTATTTCTGTTTTATGTAACTTTGATTTTCTGTTGTAAAAGAATAATCAAATTTACTTATAAAATAGCTTCATGAACTTTTATTTGGTTATTATATTTTGTCATTCCGTTGTGAGATTCTGTATTTGTTTTATTTCTTAATTACCCCATAACAATCTGCCTCTTTGAATGGTTTGAGTCTGACGTGTATGGTTTATCGTCGATTTAAACCGTCCAAAAAGGCTGGTCATTACAGTTATTTCAGCCTTTTGATATTCTAGTATGGAAGTGAGATTCTATCTCAATGGATTTTACAAACGGGTTGCCAAGGTCAAATAGAGGAAATGAAAGTATATGGGTTATAATGGATAGGTTAACCAAGAGTGCCCATTTCATTCCAGTTAAGTTAACCAGAACGGCAATTGCTTTAGCAAAGTTATTTATGAAGAATGTAGTTTGAATGCATGGAATTCCTAGTAGTATAGTAAGTGATAAAAATTCCGTATTTACTAGCGAGTTCTGAAAGAGTCTACATGAGACATTGGGTACCAAGCTCAAGATGACTACCGCTTACAATCCACAAACATATGGGCAAATGGAAAGAGTTAACAAAATCTTAGAAGATTTGTTATGAGCTTGTGTGCTAGATTTTGGAGGATCATGGGAAGACCATCTGCACTTAGTCGAGTTTTCGTATAACAACAGTCATCGGGCTAGTATAGGGATGATACCGTTTGAAGCTTTGTATGGAAGGCCACACAAATCTCCTGTTTGCTGGTTAGAGACTGTGGATAGGTTAGTACTTAGTCGAAAATTGGTTAGAGAAGCTGCAGAAAAGATTGAGCTCATTCGAGCTAGAAGGAAGGAAGCTCGGTCTAGGCAGAAGAGTTATGCTGATAAAAGACGGAAAGACTTAGAGTTCTTGGTTGGAGATCATATTTTCGTTAAGGTTTCACCAATGAAAGGTGTAATCAGATTCGTAAAATCAAGAAAATTGGCATCGAGGTTCGTTGGACCATTTCTTATTATAGAAAGGATTGGGAAACTAGCATATAAAGTGGAGTTATCGGGTAATTTGGTAGGAGTCCATAATGTTTTTCATATTTCTCATCTAAGGAAGTGTTTTCGAGATCCAAAGACTACTATAGCACCGACTGTGTTTGATGACTTAGTAGTGGAGCCGAATTTGACTATAATTAGAAAACCCGTTCATAAAATTGCGATAGATGAGAAGTGGCTAAGGAACAAAACAATCAGATTAGTCAAAATCCAGTGGAGTGATGACTAGAGAGACTGTACTTGGGAAA
The DNA here is from genome assembly GCA_030765085.1 of Allium cepa. Lineage (NCBI taxonomy): Eukaryota > Viridiplantae > Streptophyta > Magnoliopsida > Asparagales > Amaryllidaceae > Allium > Allium cepa. The sequence continues at coordinate 392,326,454 of CM060938.1, read as the reverse complement.
CTGAAAGCAGGATTCGAGACACTTATCTTGACTTTTTTCATGGTATGTTTTACCTTTATGATTGATTGTTATGAGTTCCTTGTCGTAATTTCGAGGATGAAATTCTTTAAGGATGGGAGTCTATAACACCCCTAATTTTGAATAACAATATTCAAGAGATTTCATTAGATAAATTAAATAGAATAATGTAAAGATTAAAGTGGTTAAGAGATTGAGGCTTGTTTAACTATAAGGTAGTCGTGCCTTAAGAATAGGTAAACAAATAAATTAAAAAAGAAGTAATAAGACAGGGGCAAAATAGGAATAAATCATATTCTTATACCCTAAACCCGTAACCCAATTTCATTTACAATATTCACAGACAAAACTAACGCAAGAACAAGGCCGGCCACCATTAGAAGAAGATATGGAAAAGGTAAACAAGATTTCAAGAAAGAAGCTTAAGCTAATTAATCAAAGGGCAAATCTCAACCTCCTTAACAAACAAGCTAAAGGTGAATAATAAATTACATCTCATTTTTATTGTTTTCGGGTTCTAGATTAGATCGGAATATGTTTTGCAAAGTATTATGTCATGTTTTGATTGTTAATGGATATATATATATATATACATATGCTTGTTGATGATTTACATTGCTTCATAAAGATTTTATGATAAGATTTGATTTGAAAAACCTACCAATGACATTCAAATGCCTTATATTTTTGATATAAGGTCAAAAATATTATTTTAGAGATGGGTTTCAAGTTTCATAATTTGTTGAATTATAGTGGATTTATTATGAATTTTCTAGTAAAGAAAATTGGGTTAAAATTGGGTCGAAACACTTGTTGCCGCATTCTACCTTTCGACCCAGTTGAGTCAAATATTGGTTTCGAAAGGATGCTTTTGCTATTAAATAAGAAGCCGCTTCTCCCTGCTTTCGAAAGGGAAGGTTTCGAAGCCATCTACTATCTTTTACTTAAGAAATATCTTTCGAAATAATTGCTTTGGACCTAGTTCTTTTAAGACCCTTTTGATATTTTGAAAGTTAAACTAAAAGTTTCGAAAGGAATGTATTAAATGATTTCGAAACTATATTCCACAAGCTTTCACTAAAACCCAATGCTTTCGAAAGGTTTGGTTAAGTGAAGGACTTTAATGCTTTCAAAACATACCAAATGAAAGTAATGAAGGGGTGATTCCCTAATGTTTTTGAAAGGATTAACTTTAGTGTTTGAATAAAAGCTTTCCAAAGTTTTCGAAGAGCAAGTTTGGAATGTTTTGAAAAGAGTATATCTAAGGTTTTATAAAGCTTTCGAAAGGACACTTTCAGTGGTTTCAAAAGGTCTATTATATATGATTTCGAAAGGTACATCTTGGCCTTTCGGCCTAGAGTCCAAAGACAAGTGGTTTCGAAAGGGGTACTTTCAATGGTTTCGAAAGATATAGTTTAAAGCTTTTTAACAAAGGTTTTGAAGATTTTCATTAAAAATAGTTTGTGTAAAACATATATCATAGGAAAAAGATTTGAGTAAAGCAAAAGTAGGTTTTCCTTGTTTTAATACGATTTAAAGGGTTAAATCAATTTGAAAGAAATGTTTTCAAGGAAATTTTTTATGTGTAGTTAACCCTAAGTAAATGAATCAGATATTTGATTAACAGATAAGATTGATATACGGTCACACCCTATACATTAGCTATAACCCTTAGCTAATTTAGTCAAAAATTCCAATATATAGGGCTTAGTCATGGGTAAGACTTAAATGATGTTACATACAGAAAGGAATATATAGAGAAGGAGGGTAAGTTATTGGTGAACCTGCAAAACCATTAGGATCAGTTGACCGTTGAGAAGTAAGTTAATGACAAACCATCCAAAAATGTATCTAACAGATGTTAGATTATTTATTTTGTCTAGTAGGCCCGAATCAGCCAATGGTTAGTTGTTAGCCAAAAATAACTATATTGTTTGGATAGATAATCCATTTATTACCCGATTTATAAGCATATATGATATTGCTATTATTGGTTTAATCAGTTTGATTGCAGGATTGTGATTTGCAAAAGATATGTTTTAAAGGGATATTAGTGTGGGGAAACCAGTTTCTCTAAGCGGTGTGGTCTCACTTAATATCAGTAAACCGAGATGTAATAATATTATTCAACTAGGCTTTATGACTGACTCGAAGTTTATGTTTTTCTCTTAAACTCTTGGGTGCTCAAAATTAATTTGAGTAGATTGAGAGTTTAGGCTTTTCAGGTTTAGTAGGTTGGACGAATAAAGCTTTCGAAAATGTGCAGGAGGCAAAGATAGCAATGTAGGAGCTATTTAGTTTTATTTACGTTGTGATGTATTAAGACCAATATGTCTATTTAGTACTCTGATCATCCAAGAGGGCATCTTCATATGTCACACTTTACGTATTTTGTATTAATTATTTTTGATCAAAACCTGAGAATTGTTTTGGTATTATGTATCTGAATATGAAATACTGATTTGAAATGTAATCAGAAAAGTTTTTTTTAAATTTGTGTTCATTTTATTTCATATTCATGTGCTTCTGATATTATGGATACCATTAACATTACCGTATTTTATCACCGGAAGTTAATACTATGGATGACTGCAGCATCTCTAGCGCTTAGCCTCGGGCATCACGATAGGGGAGGTTACATTGATTCAACAAGAATTTGGGCCCTAGAAAGAAGGTCCAGGAGAGGAATGGGAAACACCAGCACAATTGACGGTGTATATCCTAGTTGATATTGATAAACCAACATGGGTCTTAAAAATTGGATCACTTTTTGGAAATAAGATGCGATAGGAATTCATCAAATTTCTTCGCACCGACTTGGACGTATTCACTTGGACACATTTTGATATATGTGGGGTTTCGTCGGAGGTTACCTGCCATGCACTTAACACCGATCTCAAGTATACACCAATTAAGCATAAGAGGCGCAGCCTAGGACCCGAATGGTCCAAAGTAACTAACAAAAGAAGTGGATAAGCTGATGGCGAATGGTTTTATCCATGATGCAACCTATCCTAAATGGATATCTAACCCAGTCTTGGTTAACAAGTCCAATGGGAAATGACGAATCTGTATTGACTACTCGGATCTAAACAAAGTTTATCCAAAAGACAACTTTCCTCTACCTGTGGATGGGATACCAAGAAATGAAAGCTATCATTTATGGACACATACTCAGGATACAACCAAATCACGGTGCACGAACCTGACCAGGAAAACACCAGTTTCATTACTGACCTATGATTATATTGTTACAAAGTGACGTCGTTCGACTTAAAGAATGCTTGGGACACCTACCAACAACTAGTAAACCCCATGTTCAAGCATCTGATCGAGAAATCTAAGGAAGTCTATGTAGATGATATGTTGGTTAAATCATTTGTAGCTGCCAATCACTTAGACAACCTCGCCGAAATGTTTGAAATAAGAACGAGACTCAATCCACTTAAATGTCATTTCGGGGTAGCCTTTGGAAAATTCTTGGGATTCATCATAAGCGCCAGAGGCATCGAAGAAAATCCCAAACAAATTACTGCTTTACGGGAATTCGAGGCCCCAAGGAAGAAGAAGGTAATGCAAAGCTTGAACGGAAAAGTTGCAGCACTAAGCCGGTTCATCTCAAAAGCAATCGACAAATGTATAACGTTCTTTGACACGTCAAAGAAGGGAAAGAAGAACTTCGAATGGAATCAAGCTCATCAACTTTGTTCAAAGAGCTGTTGCGACATATGGAAACCTCGCTAATCCTATCCACGGTAGATGGAGAAGACTTGTACATCTATTTAGCAATCTCGCCCCATGCATTAAATGCTGCGCTCATAAGAGAAGAAGCTAAGGTCCAACGACACATATATTATATTAGTAAATGATTTACTGGAGCTGAGAAGAACTATCCGAAACTAAAAAAACTAGCATATTGCCTCTTGGTCGCATCCAGAAAGTTACGACCATACTTCTAGGCATACCAGATCAAAGTACTACCAGATTAACCTTTGAACCAAGTGTTGTACCACCCTGAGACCTCAAGACTGCTTATCTAATGGAACATCGAATTAATGCAATATGAAATCATTTACCACCACTCGAAGGGTGATCAATGGGTAGGTGCTAGCAGACTTCATTGTCGAGTTTATAATACGAGATAACGAAGAAGAAATTATCCTAGAAGTGGAGAAGCATTGGAAGTTGTTCGTCGATGGTGCATCTAATAACTTCTGCTTGGGGGTATGAGTGGTACTCAAAACTTCCGAAGGACGATCCATTTGCTATGACTTATGCTTGGAATTCCCTGCAACAAATAATGAAGTGGAATACGAATCATTAATAACCAAGATGAAAGTTGCGAAGGATCTCAGGATAAATTATGTACACATTTATAGCGACTCTCAATTAGTCGTCTGCAAGGTGAAAGGCAAATACCAAGCTCAAGGAGAGAACCTTGACCCGAATTTATCTAAAGTGCAAGAACGGTTAAATGACATCGAACATTATACCATAACTCATATCCTGAGTGTAGAGCCCCTAATTTTTGATAACATTGTTTAGGAAATTTAATTAGATAAATTAAATAGAATAATGATGATAAGGAGATTGAGATTTGGGTAAATTATATATGTAGGGCCATGCTTAACCATACAATAAATGGGCTTAAAATTAGTTTATAAGATAATTAACTTGCATAAGGCCTTATTAATAAAAATAGCCGCACTTTCTATTCACGACTATATATTTGCCTTTGTCCATTCACCTTCATTTTATTTCTCAAATCAAAACAAAAGAAAATTAAAGCCAAGAAGGCCGGCCATTAACAAGGGAAAAGAGGAAGAAAATTTTAATAAAATCAAACCTAGGGGAATCGATCGTCTAATAATCTCAAATTCCTTATCATATCCAAGGTGAATATTGTTAAAAAGGACTTCTTTACAAATATTGGTTTTGTCATATGGAAGGGCTTAACATTACAAAGCTTTGATTTAGATCTAATTAATGTGATAGTTTTTATTTGTAAAGTATTTGAAAAGTTCTAAGTAGCCAATCAAGGAGTTACAAATGGCAGGTTGGTTATAAAGCAATTGCTATTTTTAGATATTAAACAGCGTTTCAGGAAAAAGGAGATTCCACCTATTTCGGAGGAACCTTTCGACTCCTTTACCTCTGCCCCATCTCAGTCGAAACCATCACGATCGAAACCACCAAGTCGGAACCAAGGCACATGGTATCAGTGGAAATTTGTATGAAGTGTATTGTTAAGTAGTAGAAGGTAGGGTATCTCCAAAGCTATGCTTTCGTCAAAGTCAAAACCAAGGTTTAACTTTAACAAGATCAATGCCTCCCTAGTTTTAGAAAGGCTTTCGACTGAGTCGATACCCTATAGAGTCCAAACCTCAGTTTGTTCTCTAACGTTAAATTCCTTCTTTGATTTACTTAAGTTTTCAACATATTCGAAAGTTATGCTTTCGAAGGGGACTTTATACATAGCTTTCGAAGGGGGACTTTTTCTTTAAATAAGAAGCTTTCGAAAAGGTAGATTTCGACCTAGTCGAAACCTAGCCACTATTTTCCTTCTGAAGTATTGAAGTCAACCATACCTTCGAAAGGTTATCTCTATTTCAACCAAAGTTAGCCACTTCCTAATTTCTTTCGAAGGGGTTGAGGGTTTCGAAGGTGATGGAATTGAAAGGTGGGGTTTCGACTCTGACCTTCAAAAATTTTGTTTTTAAAGGTTCTTGCTTTTGACTAGATGGTCCCGACACCATCAACTTTTCCCTAAATTTATTTCTGTTGGTTTCTAAAGAGATACTTTCATATATAACCATTTTGACCCAAATGATTTCAAAGAGTAAATCCATTATTTTCAAAAGAGTGCTTCATTTGTTTCTAAGCTATGTTTTAAAGAATGTTTCTTATTACCATCGAAATTTATCATTGGTTTCAAAAGGTCTATACATAGAGTTTTGAAAAGAGGTTTTCTATGCTTTTGAAGGAGGTTATCTAGTTGTTTTGAAAGTGATGTTTTGAAGTTTCAAAACAAATAACCCATTCTCCTTTTTAAAGGAGAAACCATGGCATAAATAAAGATTTTGGAAATATTATTCACATTGTTATTATCTCATAACTGTATTCTGGGGAAAGGGTAGAATAACCGGTTAGGTTGATCCAGTAGTGAATATAACTTAACAGATATTAAATTCGTAATTATAGATATTGGCAGGGGCTAATAGGTTTACAGTAATCCCATGAAAGCTGTATGATATTGGCAGGGGCCAATATGTTCATAGTGATCCCATGAAAACTATGATTAATACTGGCAGGGGCCAGTAGGTTTGTGGTTAGCCCATGAAAACTCTATCTGAATTAAGATATTGGTAGTCAGCCAATAGGTTCCTAGGTAGCCTATGAAAACTAGGATAAGAAATAAGATATTGGAGTTACCAATAGGTTCTTAGTGAACCCATGAAAACTAAGTAATTGGACAGATAGTCCATAAACATTTGATAGGTTAATTGTAACACCCCATATATTTTATAACCTTATTTAAGATATTTAATTAGTTAAGTTAAATTAAATAATGTAAAGTGTAATAGATGAAGACATAATTAGTTAGAGGTAGTCGTGCCATAATGAAGGGGTAATTAAACTGAAATAACACTAAGTAATGTGTTAGAAAATGAGAAGGGTATTTTGGAAAATGGCAACACCTTATGCCCTAAACCCTTATGAGATTCACATTCACTATTCTCATTTCATAAAATACGAAAACTTGCTAAGGTCGGCCACCATTTCCAATCTCAAGAAAAAGAAAGCTAAGAGGAAAGAGGAAAGAAGAAATCAACGAATTCAACTTTCTAAAATCTTATATATAATCTCTTAAAGAAAAGGGGAATAACTACTACATTAGATCCAAAATGATTTTGCTATAATATTGCCATGTTTGATGTTTTAAGATATATATGTTTGTTGTTGATGGAATTATAAATGTTCATTCATGCTTTATGATAATGTTTGACATGAAAACACTATTTAATGACATCTGAATACTTCAAAATTTTAAATAAAGGTTGGGAATAATATTCTAGAGATGGGTTTTGATTTTCATAATTTTTCGATTTAATGTGGATTTTATATGAATTTTTGAATAAAGGAAATTATTTGTTGGGTTTTAAATTATTTATGGCTCGGATAATAATTATTTGGATTTGAGATTTTAATATGTTAGGCAATATATTAAAATATGTTTTCTAGAATTTTTCTAGAATTTTCCTAAGCCATTTGAGGGATATATAAAATTATTTAAGGTATGGGACTTAAATGTTTTATATATTTATAAAGAAGAAGAGGCATTTTGCAAAATAAAATGTTTTATAAATCCTGGTGCAGCAGTAAAGTTCTTGAAAGTATTTTATTGACCAATGAGAATTTGACAAACAAAGGCAAGTTCGTTGAAAATTTTCTTTTTTAAGTTTAAAGACAAAATTCACACTTTTTCCATGTTTCAATCCATACGGCCAAACAACTTCCGCCCCAAACCTTTCATCCTAGTCGAAGGGTAAGCTTTTGATAAAGTCAAAGTTCAATGCATAAGGTATCATGAAATTGGTACGTAATGAATTGAGTATGAACCAAAAGGTTCAAGCCGAAAGGTTGATGGCCGAAAGGGTTGGAATATAATTATTATAAGTGAAAAGCTTTCGCCTGCTTTGCTTTTGAACTTGAGCTTTCGGCTTGGACACTTTCAACTAGGCCAAGCTATTTAAATAAAGTCTTTAAAACCTTTCGATGTTCGAAAGGTTATAGCTGCTACCGCCATTACTTTGTTTTAAAACCTTCCGCGTCGCCCAAGGGTTTCTACTATTTTATCAAGGTTTTACTTTGAACCTTTCGACCCAATCGAAAGGTTCGCATGTTTTTAAAGTTAGCCGTTTCTCCAAGGCTTTCGGAGGGAAACTTTAGACGTAGGTGGTTTCCCTTGTTTTGTGAAATATAACCAAAGGCTTCCGAAAGGTTGTTTGGATATCCTCAAAAGGTTATATGAATATTTTCAAAAGATTTCTTTAATAAAGACGAAAGGTTTTAAAAGATAAGTTTCCAGATTTTTTTAAAGTTAAACCTAATCTACCTTCGAAAGAATATGTTTAAAAGAGTTTAAGCATTCGAAGGGTTTATTCCTGGATCTGTTTAGAAAGTTTTATCAAAGGTTTCTGAAAGGTTTTGAAGGAAAGGTTTTCCGTAGGTTTTTCTATGGAATGACTTAAAGTGATTTTAAAGAAGGATGTCTGAAGCTTATAACTCCCGACGGTTTTGTTCTAAATGAATTCGAAAGGATTTAAAGATGATTTTCGAAAGGTTTAAACATTGAAATTGAATGAGATAATTTCAAAGTATGGAAAGAAGTTCTTTCAAATGGTAAAGTGTTTTCATCAACCAAGTTTTAAATAAAGAATATATATCTAACATGGTAATATGATTTGAGTAAAGTATAAAGACTTATTTCTTTTCCGTATTCGAAGTTTGGTTTAAAGGTTTAAACCATTTCGAAATTGTTTCAAGGAAAATTATGCAAGGGGATCCTTAAGCACGAATGACTCGAATATTAGAAAACCAGATGGGACTAGTATGAGGTTGCGCTTGGTACATTAGCTTGTAGCCCAAGCTAATTGTTGTCCAAAATTCCAGTGTGTGGGGCTTAGTCACAGGTAGACTAAAATTATGATTACACACCGAAACGAACATATATTATATACAGTTAGGTTATTGGTAAGCCCAAAAAAAACCACTAGGCTCGGGAAAACCTGGGAGATGATTAAGCTAGGGACATTCCGTCCAGAAGGAAGAGATTTAACTGATAGTTTAGGATAGACCGTTCTGATGGGAGATGTTAAATAAATAAATAAGGACAGACAATCCTAAGTAAAAAATCTAACAAACGTTAGGTAAATTTTGGTTATGATTATTATTATGTTATCTGGTAGGCCCAAGTCAGCCAAAGGTTAAATGTTATTTGTGTTTGAACAGATAGTTCACTATTACCTTATATTTATGTTTGTTTACATATTGTATGTTTTGTGAGATTAACCATTATGAATGCAAGTGCATAGTATATGGTTATATGAAAAGATTTGAAAAGATATATTTTAAAAGATGTTAGTGAGGGAAAACTCGTTCCGCTATGCAACGTGGTCTAACTTAACATAATTAAACCGGGGTGTGTAGTATTATTCATGCTCGGATTTATGTCCGACTCGAAGTTTATGCTTTCCCATAAACTCTTGAGTACTGAAAACGAATTTGATTAGATTGAGAGTTAAGGATCTTTTCTGGTTTTTAGGTTGTTTGGTCAATAAGCTACCGGAGGATGCAAGAGGCAATGGATAGCTATTTAGGAATTGCTGTTTTTTTACTTTTGTTTGATGAATTTCCGCTATGTTATGATGTATTATGTCTTATATAACCATGTGACTCTGATCAATCGAGGGTGTATCTTCATATACCGCTCTCGACATAATTTGTAATAACTATATTTATTCAGTGCCAAGGAAAACGTTTGGGTTATGTGATGAGAATATGGAACAAGTTTTATTAGTAAATGTATGAAGAAATCTGTGTTTTTGAAATCTGTGTTTTGTTTCATATTCAAGTGCTTCCAATATTATTGATACCATTGACATAGCTATATTTAATCGCCGGAAGCTAATACTATAGATGACTGTAGCATCTATAGCGCATTGTTTTGGGCCTCTAGATAGGGGATGTTACGGCTAGATATCAGAGCATGGCTTATGAAATATTTTAACTAAAAATGGTTTCTGGAAACATAATCATAGGAATTAGAGTTAAGATCGGGGTATGGGATAATGGTATAATAACCTATTTGTATTTATATATATATAAGTATATGCTCTATCTTTATACGCCTACCTTAGTTAGGTTATTCATCTGTATCTCACGAGGTTTGAATACAGATATAGAGGGAAGGAGAAGCCGAGGGAATGTTAGAGGAGACAGCACCACTACCAATGGATACGCCCGACCAAATGCAAGGAGAGGTCCTGGTTAGGCCCAAGCGGAGAATGTTGGTGTGGGAGTTCCTCAGGTGGATATGGTGGAGATGTATCAGTTCTTTGTGAATATGGTGCAAGCTGGAGTGGCAGAAGGTGTAGTTGGAGGAAATGCTACGGGAGGAGGAGCTCAAGAGTTTTTTATGGTTAACCAGTATGCTAATCCGAGTAGAGATTACATTAGGCTTGGAGTAAAGACGTTCATTGGTACCGAGGATGTGATTGACGTAGAGAACTTGCTGCTGCACTATGAAAGGATTTTCGCTGATTTAGGGCTGAACGATGCGCAATAAAGGAGGTTGGCCTCAAGGCAGCTGTAGGGAGCTACATTATTTTGGTGGAACACTGTCACTACTGGTGTGGATGAAAAGACCATTACTTGGGAGGAATTCAAGAGAAGGTTTTCAGAGAGGTTTATGTCCGTTATGGCGCAAGCTGCATTGGTAAGGAGGTTTGTAGAATTGGAGCAAGGAGATATGAGTATGGTGAAGTATACCAGGAAGTTCGAGGAACTTACCAGATATGGTTATGCATTGGTTGATACTGTTATCAGTAGAAATGAGAAGTACATCAACGGGTTAAGGCTAGAACGGATAAGTGCAACTTTTCCGCACTTAAAGGACCCTAGTATGTTGTTGTTGAGATGGCATTGAGGCAAGAAGTAGCATTGGCTTGCCTAAGAAAGAAGTGAAAGAGGCTCAGGATGGACAGGCATAGAGAAGGAAATTTTTCCAGAAAAAGATTGCTCATAAAGAAGGAGCGTAGAAGAAGAGTAAATTTAAGGTGGTTTGCTACAACTGCAATAAGAAAGGACATTATGCCAACGAGTGTCGAGCCAGCAAAGGGAAAGGAAAAGGAGCTGGTGAGAAGAAGAATATAATATGCTTCAATTGCGATCAAGTGGGTCACTTCAAGAACAAGTGCCCGAAGCCACCAAAGGAAGGGAACAGGCGAGTTTATGCTTTTGAGCTCACAACCGCAAAATTGGTTGCTTAGGATAAGGGAAAAGCTTTTTTAGGAGGCTAACTGTAGATATATGGTATGTCTGTTAGCATCCTATTTGAAACTGGGGCATCCCATTCTTTTATTTCTAGATGTATGGTAGATAGACTTAACCTAGAACCCTCTTACTTAGTTACTTCCTTAAGGGTTGGTAATCCGATAGGAGGTTATGCAACACTTGGGATGAGGTGTGACCATCTAGAATTTGATTTTTTAGGTCATGCCTTTGATTGTTGTTCGCACGTGTTTGCTTTTGTGGGATTTGGGATTATCCTAGGGATGGATTGGTTAAGTAGATATGACGCTAGGATATTTTGCCAAGATAGGAAAATATCACTTAGTCATCCAGATTGTAGTGATCGGGTAATTTATGTCGTAGAGAACCCTAATTGTGAGGTGAATGCTTTAATAGGTGTTATGGAGTTGGAAGATGAGTTGCATCGGGTTTTGGTAGTTAAAGAATTTGCCGATATGTTTGAACCAGTCATTGGACTACCACCGAAACGAGCTATTGACTTTTGGATTGATTCAGTGCCTGGATGTTGAACTGGTGAGTAGACCGCCGAGTAGGATGACACCTACAAAGATGAAAGAGTTGAAGATACAGTTAGTAGATCTGGAAGGAAAAAGTTTTATTAGGCCGAGTAGTTTGCCATGGGGAGCCGCTACTGTGTTTGCTAAGAAGCTGGACGGATCGTTAATGCTATGTATCGGTTATCGTAAGTTGAACGAGAGGACGATAAAGAATCGATATCCATTGCCGAGAATTGATGATTTGTTCGATCAGTTGAGTTGAGCGAAGGTATTCTCTCAGTTAGATTTGGTGGCGGGATTTCATCAGCTTATAGCAGTAAAGGATAGCATTCCTTTGAAGGTGTTTAGAACGAGATATGGATCAAACGAATGGTTAGTTATGCTGTTCGGACTAATTAATGTGCCAGCTTTCTTTGTAGATCTAATGAATAGGATTTTTGGAGAGCATTTAGATAGGTTTGTGTTGGTTTTCATTGAGACATATTGATTTACTCTAAGGATGAGAAGGAACATGAAGTTCATCTCAGAGTCGTGCTCAAGATGTTGACAGAGCATCAATTGAAGGCCAAGTTTACAAAGTGTCGTTTTTGGAAGAAGAAAGTGAAGTTCCTTGGTCATGTCATCTCTGAGAAAAGGTTGTCTATAGACCTGACTAAGATTGAAGCGGTGAATATGAGGCCCGAGACGGTGACCAAGATAAAATGTTTCCTTGGATTGGTGGGGTATTATCGGGGTTTATAAAAGATTTTTTGTGAATAGCAGCACCGATGACTAAGCTTACGCGAAAGGATGTGAAGTTCATGCGGACCAATAAGTGTGAAAAAGCATTACAGAGCTTGAAACACTTATTCACCCATGCACCGGTGTTAGTGGTTTCGGAGGGGGATAAAGATTTGGTTGTTTATACAGATGCGTGTGGAACTGGATTTGGAGCCGTGCTGATGCAAAAGGGAAAAGTAATTGCTTACGCTTCTGGATAACTCAGACCACATGAGGTTAGGTATCCAACACATGATTTGGAATTAGCTTCCGTTATGTTTGTATTAAAGGTGTGGAGAAATTAACTTTTAGGAGAACGAATTGAGCTATATACTGATCATAAGTCGTTGAAATATTTGATCTTTCAAAAGGAGATGAACATGAGACGGCAAAGATGGTTGGAGTTTATTACTACCTATGATTTTACACCCATAAAAGGAAATAAGGTAGCGGATGAACTCAGTCGAAATCATCAGAATGCAGTATTAGCTATGATTACTGAGTGGAAAGATTTGGAGGTATTATCGGATTGTAGTGTGCGGTTTAGGACCGAGGTAGGATTGAGTGTAGGAAATAATGTATTGTCTTGTTTAGAAGTCCGACCGGTAATGATTGAGATGATAGCTTCTAAGCAAGAAGAGGATCCACTACTGGCTGAAAGGATAAGAAGGTTGAAGGAAGGAACAGAAGGCGATGACCTAAAAGATTTCAACCTTGACCAAAACAGGTGGTAAAGAAAGAAAGGAAAATTGTGTGTTACGAATGTTGAAAACATGAGGAAAGAGGTTTTGGATGAGTGCCATTGTTCGAAGTTCACTATCCACCCTGGAGGAACGAAAATGTATCGGGACATGAAGATAAATTCCTTCCGGTAAGGTATAAAGCAGGATATAGGATTGTGTGTTAAGCAGTGCTTGAATTGCCAACATGCAAAGGTTGAACACCAGAAACCAAGTGGATTGCTTCAACCGTTAGAGATTCCGTTATGTAAGTGGGATTCAATCTCCATGGATTTTATTGATAGGTTGCCGAGATCTAGAAGTGGAAACTAAAGCATATGGGTTATAGTGGACAGACTGACAAAGAGTGCCCATTTTATTCCCGTACAGTCAACTAGAATGGCACCTGAGTTGGCGAAGTTATTCATGAAGAATGTAGTTAGACTGCACATGATTTCTAGTATTATCGTCAATGATAGATATTCTTTATTTACCAGTGAGTTTTGGAAAAGTCTATAGTAAGTGTTAGAAGCCAATCTCAACATGAGTACCGCTTACCATCCACAGACCGATGTGCAAACGGAAAGGGTTAACAAAATCTTGGAAGCTTTGTTAAGAACTTGTATATTAGATTTTGGGGGATCATGGGAGGACCATCTTCATCTAGTCGAGTTCTCGTAGAATAATAGATATAAGACTAGTTGTCACAACCCATTTTTTCCATACCAATTTAAACCGACTTTGAACCACTCTTGTCAGTTAAATCGTATGGAAAGATGGATAATGAAAGAAAGAAAATAGAAATAAGGTAGAAGAAAAGAGAACAAATCAGAATCTCACAGCGGAACGAATAATTTATAACATAAACAAATCTTTACATGAAACCAAAACTGTTTCCTTTATATAACATATACAATTTTTACATCAGAATTACAACCATACAACTCGGACAGTTATATCAATCCTGTCCTTACAATCATAATCACACGACCAAAGATTTCGTATATACAATTACGAGAATACATCTCATGATCCAACTCTTCCTTCTGAAGCTTCCACTCTTCCAGTTAACCTGGGAATATGTACGGTCTGACCCGAGCATATAGGAAAACACCAAAGCCCGGGCCAGTCTGGTATACCAGCGTGAGAAAACACAATCAACTTGATTATTAAATTTTGAAAATTCCTTTTGAAACAAAAGCATCTCGTAAGACCACACCACAAATAAACATGTCGAGTTTTTACCTTACGATAGCTAAAACATTTTTATGAAATCCTCTGATATTATAATAGGGTCTATATACAAATACTTACTAAAATAGCTGAAATTGTTACATTATTAAATTCTAGCTATTAGCCACAGAGTGGGTAATACAAACAAAACTCGTACAAGGCGCGTAGGAAAATTGCATTTCCAACTAATGACTAGGCACTGGGGTACCATCTGTCGCAGTACGTGGCCTAGATCACAGTACCAAGGAGTACGCCCGCTCCCCTACAACACAAGACCGGAACCATCCCTTACTGACAGTTCCGAATAAAATCACCCCGCGGTTGGGATCAGCAACTGCACCACTAAGCCAAAATAAAAAGGGACATCTAGACAGGGATGACCTTACTCTCAAGTGGGGGCTACCCACAAAGCCTTGCTGCATAACCCCTGATTTTCAGTCATTCCCGGTTGATGAGGCTCGAGGCTAGCATTACCTTTTTAGAACATATCCCTTAGAATGCTCGTTGTCCACCTGACTATGTTCTGAAAGCATTCGTCCATACAAGTCCGTTCCGGGTTCGAATGGAACCGAAGGCACTATTCCTACTACGTCCATTTTGGAATCACCCTCAGGATTAGTAGCGAGTAGCCCTTGCACTTCATTGCTCCATCTTCAACTCCAAACTCTTGTCTTCATCCCGAAAACGTATTGTTGGATCGAAGTGGTTTTCAGATTTCAAATCCGATCCCGGTCTCTTCGAAACAACGTTCGCTATTTCTCGGTAAACTCAACCCCGGTTCTTTAGGAAATACTCTGACGAAATACAAGATCAGAGTTCATCTCCTAACCGTCACTATACGGGTCTCCTTATAATTCGTCCTAGAGAACAAACGAGTTTATACGTACGGTATAGCACCTCGATCGACAACCGTACTATATAATTCTCGAGTCTCCTCTAGATATTTCCAAAGTCAGGTTTTGTCCAATTTTGATAGTCGATTATTTAACTATCAAAGCAATCAATCAATATACAAAGTTTTTTCCTATTTCAATCGTTAATCTTGTCCACCTTTTAAAATCCAAGTGAATTACCAATTATTTAAGAAAACTTATTTCATTTGAAATATATATAAAACTATTTCCTTCCAAAACATACTTATAAATTTACAAATATTATTTCAAGTTGAATAGATAAAATATTCTTCATAAAGATTATTATAATTATTTAAACTACTTTTATTAAAGGGGATTTCAATTTGAAGAAAATATACTTGAATATTAATAAAAATTGTTCTTTAAAGTATCTTTACAAAATGAGTTAATACTTGAAATAATTTGAAAATTATAACTTAAAAAGATTTCAAAGGTAGAAATAAATAGCTACTTTAAATATTCCAAATATTGACAAATCTTAAAAATATATCTAAAAATAATATTATTATATTACTTTATTTAAAATAACTAATTTCATAAATAAATTCAAATTGAACAAGGCTTACCAGTCCATACGGTACTTATCAATTCACAATCTCAGATATTCAAATCAATCCATTACCATAGATTGATTCACAATATATTCTCAATATAATTAACAGACACATAACAGATATATGCAAGAACAACAAATTAGAGATTATCATTACTAGAACAATTATTCAACACAATCCAGTCAATGGCTTACACCCTATACAACAATTATATCAATTATACAGCTGAATGGTGTCAGTTCCCGCTGTCCCAATGTCATCTAGATTAAACAATCTAAATAAATGCAACTAATCAATTTGGAATCATTTCAACAGTTTGGCCATAAGATTATTAAATGGCATTCATTCTCGATTGACAAATTAGATCCTATCCAAACAAGCTTAAACAAATTCACATATCAACTTCACAATGGATCATATGACGACATAACCTTCGTCGATACAAACCATTCATTTCGCAACATTTTATTTATGAAATAATTAAAATAAAATATAACTTAAGAATTCGAATTCTCTTCCAAGTATAACTAATTATCCCCCTTTATTATTTCAATTATATTCCACTGTTAAATTGATCATCTTTGATTAATTATTTTCTAATTACATTCAGTAATTAAATTTTAATTAATTATACAAATTAATTACTTTAACCATTTCAGCAATTAACCCTTAATTGCTTAATTAATCACATAATTCCTTAACTAATTATAATCAGTTATATTGATTACTTATTCCTTAACTAAACAACCCTTAATCCCCTCATTAATTATTATAAAATTAAAAATCTTAAGCACTTGATTAATTCAAAGCTCAATTATAATGATTTTCTAAATCATTTTTACTTTACTTAATTTATTCAAATAAACTTAAGTAAAAGAATTTTATCATTTAAATTAAATCAAATACTAGTATCAATTTTACTTAAAAACTACAATTAAGTAATATAACAATTTGTTATTATTAAAAACCATTGTTTTTAATTAAATCTTAAATAATATTTAAGATTTAAAGAATATTGTTCAAAGATTCACATATCAACAAAATTGTTAAATGCGAAAAACATTATAAGTTGAAACTTTTTAAATACCAATTAATTTAAAATAATAAACTTTATTTTTAAACCGAACCAACCCTAAAACAGCAGCCCAAATAAAATCGGGCTCGACCAATACTAACCGAAAAGTCCAAGCCCAATACCCAAGAACAAACAAACGGTTCTGAACTCAGTTGGACCAAAGCCATTCCAAAATCAAACAGCATGGTATAAAAAATCAAACACGGCAATTGGGCCGAAGCCCAAACCAAATTCAACTGCACGCATCACTACCCCCCAATCTCTTCTTCCCCAAAACTCACTGAACCCAAACATTTACCTTCAGGCAAATACGAATCGGAAACATACCAGATCATGCTAGAATCACATATTCGAAACACGTTTCTAATCACTGAAACCCATCGTCACTTACCTCCAACATCTCGCCGAACAACCCATGCACCAACCCAAAACCATTAGGAAGACGCGTGCACTGATACGCGTGCACGTGTACGGCCGTGACCTCATCCAACCCCTTGGCACGATGCCCCAAATCAATTCTACAACAATACTCGAGTGCAACAAACCAATCGTCGAAGCAAATATCATCGGTGATCAAAAGTTCGTACTACAGGCTGAAAATTCCAAGGCGTAAAACCCGTATTCTTCCACAAATCCAACTACTGCTTGGAACACTAACCTCAATTACGAACGTCACCCACCATCATCGAGAGCTGACATATGCAGCGACCTATGAACCAAATCCCAGAACCTCCGGTCGCCCCCTTGCTTCTCAAACCCGCCGCGTTGTACACAGAGCTTCAACCTTCCCTTAAACCCTAAAACCCCCATGCGCGCTCAATCAAAAGCGAAATCGCAAATTCCGCCACAGTCATCACCTTACCCACGTCACCCAGCGCCCACCTGTCCAGGCCGCACCACCCCTCGATGAAGAATTCGCCGGAAAATAATTTTTGAACAGAAAAGTTCAACTTAAAATTTCTCACAAACTAGGTGATTAAAAATCCCGATTCAACCACTAAAAATCCTATTTTATCATAGAAACTAACATGCATGGTTGAATCTTTGATTCAAACATTTTGAATTTTCATAAAAATTTGATTTTTACTGTAAAACTCAACCCATACTAACTATACAGCATAAAAAATTAAATAATCAATTTTATCTTAAGCTATTATAGTAAATGAACATATTTCCAGTTTACAATATCTTCAAATTCAAGCTAGATCAACAGATTGGAATTTTAGAACTAAAGTTAAGCATGATATTCACTGTAACTGAGCATGCATGAAATTCTAACTTGAGAACTATAGTTTTCTCACCTTAAACATCTGGTTCTTGCTTCTTTTAAACCTTGAAATTGAATTTTAAAAGTTGAAATTCTTGAACTTGCTTCCAGGAAGCTAGGTTCTTCAAGAGATTGCTTCAATAAAGTCTTCCAGATTTTGTTTTTACAGAGCAATTTTAACTTGCAGAATTTTCAGAGTGCTGCCATTCTTTTTTTTTATGTTTTGATATTTTAAAAAAAATGTGAACTGAGATTTTCTTTAAGCTACTGATTTTATAACCTATATAGTTGATAAATTTTTCAATATGAATGTTGAACAGAAATAGCCTTTAGAGGCTGAATTAATATCTTTTAAAAACAGAGAAAATATTTGAAAAGAAACTTACATGATTATGTTGGATTCAATATTTTTAAATGCCAAGTGTAAGTTTGTTTTACTGATGTAATTTCCTACCTTTTTACCCATAGTTTAAATTAGATTAATTTAGTTTATTTACTCCTTTTTGTTAATCTGTACTACCTTTACAGTAGAAAGCTTTTGGAGGTTCATTACTTATTGCTTATGCATGCCATGCAATATTAATGCACATGTAACCATATTTAAGATTGCAATCAGCCTATACTTAAGGTTAAACCAAGTATTAATGTGATTGTCACTTTACATTTTAAACAAAAATAAAAACTTAATTAAATAAGATTTAAGGCATGTATTCTTATTTATTTTAAAATAAAGATGAGGAATAAATCAATTAAAATAACCCCTCTTTTTGATTTATACTTTTAAATAAATATATTGTTACTTAAACCAAATGAAATAAAATAACAATTATATTTTCATATAATTTATGTCAAATGAAACTTTGATAAAAATAAAAATCTATACCATAGATTAAATCTTAAAATAAATCAAGTCACTCTCCTCTTTATAATACAAAAATATGTAACTTCAAACAACTAAGTTTCATTAATATTTATGTACAAATAATTTCTCTTATTCAAAGTACATATATTTTTAAAGAAACTTAAAATTATTTTATTCAATATAAACAATATTGCTGGTAAATACCAAATCAAAGTATAACACTTTCACTAAGAATTCTCATCTGATTTTATTACATAGAAATTTATCATTCTATATATAAAAATAATGAATTCACAATAAAATTTAAATTCTTATTATATTTCAATTTTTAGAATATATATATATATATATATATATATATATATATATATATATCCTTGAAACAAATACATATATTAAATCTAAATAATATATACATATTTTACTTTGAAACAAAATATATATTTAAGAAATTTTATTTAAATCAACTTCACAATTTAATATAATTTTTGAAAACCCCAAGTTATATGGATTTTAGAAAAATTATATAAAATGATAATTCATTTATTAATGCAAATATTGTATATTAAAATACAATATCATTGAATATTATAAATAATATTCACAACTCGGGATGTCCAAAATCCCGGGTCGTTACATACCTTCCCCCTTAAAAATAATTTCGTCCCGAAATTCCATAGTTATGCTAGTAAAAATTATTCACTCACAATAAAACAGATCAATAACAACTCAAACTACAGTGGTAAACATAAAGATTCACATATTATATCAAAATATACATTATATTAAGCACTATTCAAAACATTCCTACAAATGTTATCACCGCCATCCAAATATAAATACACAGATATGTACAACCCTACCAAACACTTAATCATTCGTGACGTCCCTGGGTCAAAACACAAACAAAAAACTATAAACACAAAGAGGAGAGAACAATCCAACACTACTACGGACTCCCGCCATCGGAGTCCTCCCTCTCAGGTCCCGATAACTCCCTAACCTCTCTATCATTATCAGGATCCTGAACCACTTCCGGATTAAGTCCACCAGCAACTGGTCCCTCAACAGCTTCAACTATATTCCAAAGGAAAGCATCATCGATCTCAGAGTCGGAACCTTTTTCTGCTTCGAATTTCTCCTCGTCATTAAACTCCTCCTCTTTTTCGACCTCAAATTCTTTTTCATCGTCGAAGTCCTCTTCTGGATCTTCCTGATGAGGCTGAGGCTGAGGCTGCGGCTGCGGGTGAGGCTACTCAACCGGCTCTCCAGATGCCTCTGACTCTTCCTCATATAAAGATGGCTCATTAAGTCCTGCCCTAATCCTTCTGACTTCGTCCCAATCACCCTCTCTTTTGGCTCGGGCCAAAGCTCCCCCACGATGAACAATATGAGTTCTCTATAATCAAAACCAAGTCTAGAAATGAGACCCTAAGGTTTAGAATTCTATAAGTTAAGAAGTTCATCAAAGTTTATATTTCCAATTTGTTCTACCACTATGAATTCTCATTATCCAAGATTTTATAAAAATCATCTTTTCAAAATAATCGAAGTATATATATTTTTGAAAAGTAATTATAGGTAGAAAAATATTCACACACATCCATAATTGTTAATCACCCTTGATTAACTCCATTCAGTAATTTTCTACCCTTAATTGTTTTACCAAAATAAATTAATTACCCATTAATTAATTATCTTAAATTAATCCTTTAATTAATTTACAAAATAATCATACTCAAATTACTTTCATCAACAAAACACTTCAATTAATTACATACACTAATTATCCATTAATTACTTCTCTAAGTAATTTCTCTTCATTAAATTACATCAAGTAATTATCATCAAATGATTATTCTAAATTAATTAAACTGAATTAATTAACTTAATCAAATCAAATTAAACTCAATTAATTACAATAAATAATTAATTCCTTAATTACTTCCATAAGTAATTATACTTGACAATTTATACAAATGATTATCTTTAAATTAATTAATCTAATTAATAATTAAAATTAATCACATTATTCAATCATCACATAATCCCTAGTTAATGACCTTCACAATAACTATTAACAATTCTTTTTATTTGTAATTTATCTCTAATCACTGAATTACTTATGTGTTAATTGTATCCCAAATAATCTTTAATTACTTGGTTAATTAATTTTATCTTTAAAGAGTGGAAAATTTCCCAAAATTTACGAGTTTAAAAACCTTTCAAATATCAATTTAAGAGTTTTCCAAATTTCTCTTGTAAATAAAACTTATTAAATATATATTTTCCACAGATTCAAATTATAAAGGGTTATATTCTAAGGGTATACTCTAGTAAAAAGGACAATCCAATGCATATACTTAAGGTTGTTGGCTAAGACCACAGAGAAACCAGATGATAAATTATTATCATCACAACCTACTCAATTTAAATTCCATATATATTTAAAAATAATCATATCTTTTATATGGAAAATATATTTGGGTAAAATTATTTCATCTACTCCTTTTAAAAACAATATTGTGTCCATTGGCCTGGTTCAAGTGTTTAGAGATTCCTATCAATAATGTTAGCTACTCGCATTGACCAGAATCCATATGCCACTTAACCGATCAATTAACACAATATAAAAGCATTTTATACAAATTAACAAATACGCACTCTCATATATAAATACACACTCGGACTCCACAGGTTGCTATAGACTCTATTCCAAATGAGCAACCTACTCGAACCTAGGTATTCACTCAAACTAGGCTCTGATACCACAATGTCACAACCCATTTTTTCCATACCAATTTAAACCGACTTTGAACCACTCTTGTCAGTTAAATCGTACGGAAAGATGGAAGAAAGAAAGAAAATAGAAATAGAAAGAAGGTAGAAGAAAAGAGAACAAATCAGAATCTCACAGCGGAACGAATAATTTATAATATAAACAAAACTTTACATGAAATCAAAACTGTTTCCTTTATATAACATATACAAGTTTTACATCAGAATTACAACCATACAACTCGGACAGTTATATCAATCCTGTCCTTACAATCATAATCACACGACCAAAGATTTCATGAATACAATTACGAGAATACGTCTCATGATCCAGCTCTTCCTTCTTAAGCTTCCACTCTTCCAGTTAAACCTGGGAATATGCTCGGTCTGACCTGAGCATATAGGAAAACACCAAAGCCCGGGTCAGTCTGGTATACCAGCGTGAGAAAACATAATCAACTTGATTATTAAATTTTGAAAATTCCTTTTGAAACAAAAGCATCTCGTAAGACCACGCCACAAATAAACATGTCGGGGTCTTACCTTACGATAGCTAAAACATTTTTATGAAATCCTCTGATATTATAATAGGGTCTATATACAAATACTTATTAAAATAGCTGTAATTGTTACATTATTAAATTCCAGCTACTAGCCACAGAACGGGTAATACAAATAAAACTCGTACAAGGCGCGTAGGAAAATTGGATTTCCAACTAATGACTAGGTATTGGGGTACCACCTGTCATAGTACGTGGCCTAGATCACGGTACCGAGGAGTACGCCCGCTCCCCGCAACACAAGACCGGAACCATCCCTTACTGGACAATTCCGAATAAGATCACCTCGCGGTTGGGATCAGCAACCGCACCACTAAGCAGAAATAAAAAGGGACATCTAGACAGGGATGACCTTACTCTCAAGTGGGGGCTACCCACAAAGCCTTGCTGCATAACCCCTGATTTTCAATCATTCCCGGTTGATGAGGCTCGAGGCTAGCGTTACCTTTTTAGAACATATCCCTTAGAATGCTCATCGTCCACCTGACTATGTTCTGAAAGCATTCGTCCATACATGTCCGTTTCGGGTTCGAATGGAACCGAAGGCACTATTCCTACTACATCCATTGTGGAATCACCATCAGGATTAGTAGCGAGTAGCCCTTGCACTTCACTGCTCCATCTTTGACTCCAAACTCTTGTCTTCATCCCGAAAACGTATTGTTGGATCGAACTGATTTTCGGATTTCAAATCCGATCCCGGTCTCTTCGAAACAACGTTCGCTCTTTCCGGTAAACTCAACCCTGGTTCTTTAGGAAATACTCCGACGAAATACAAGATCAGAGTTCATCTCCTAACCGTTACTATACGAGTCTCCTTATAATTCGTCCTAGAGAACAAACGAGTTTATACGTACGGTATAGCACCTCGATCGACAACCGTACTATATAATTCTCGAGTCTCCTCTATATATTTCCAAAGTCAGGTTTTGTCCAATTTTGATAGTCGGTTATTTAACTATCAAAGCAATCGATCAATACACAAAGTTCTTTCCCATTTCAATCGTTAACCTTGTCCACTTTTTAAAATCCAAGTGAATTACCAATTATTTAAGAAAACTTATTTCATTTGAAATATATATAAAACTATTTCCTTCCAAATCATACTTATAATTTACAAATATTATTTCAAGTTGAATAGATAAAATATTCTTCATAAAGATTATTATAATTATTTAAACTACTTTTATTAAAGGGGATTTCAATTTGAAGAAAATATACTTGAATATTAATAAAAATTGTTCTTCTTAATATCTTTACAAAATGAGTTAATACTTGAAACAATTTGAAAATTATAACTTAAAAAGATTTCAAAGGTAGAAATAAATAGCTACTTTAAAAATTCTAAATATTGATAAATCTTAAAAATATATCTAAAAATAATATTATTATATTACTTTATTTAAAACAACTAATTTCATAAATAAATTCAAATTGAACAAGGCTTACCAGTCCACACGGTACTTATCAATTCACATTTCATAATTCATAATCTCAGATATTCAAATCAATCCATTACCATAGATTGATTCACAATATATTCTCAATATAATTAACAGACACATAACAGATATATGCAAGAACAACAAATTAGAGATTATCATTACTAGAACAATTATTCAACACAATCCAATCAATGGCTTACACCCTATACAACAATTATATCAACTATACAGCAGAATGGTGTCAGTTCCCGCTGTCCCAATGTCATCTAGATTAAACAATCTAAATAAATGCAAATAATCAATTTGGAATCAGTTCAACAGTTTGGCCATAATATTATTAAATGGCATTCATTCCCGATTGACAAATTAGATCCTATCTAAACAAGCTTAAACAAATTCACATATCAACTTCACAATGGATCATATGATGATATTTCGTCGATACAAACCATTCATTTCGTAGCATTTAATTTATGAAATAATTAAAATAAAATATAACTTAAGAATTCGAATTCTCTTCCAAGTATAAGTAATTATTTCCCTTTATTATTTCAATTATATTCCATTTTTAAATTAATCATCCTTGATTAATTATTTTCTAATTACATTCAGTAATTAACTTTTAATTAATTATACAAATTAATTACTTTAACCATTTCAGCAATTAACCCTTAATTGCTTAATTAATCACATAATTCCTTAACTAATTATAATCAGTTATATTGATTACTTATTCCTTAACTAAACAACCCTTAATCCCCTCATACCAGAAACATACCAGATCACGCTAGAATCACATATTCGAAACACGTTGCCAATCACTGAAACCCATCGTCACTTACCTCCAACATCTCGCCGAACAACCCATGCACCAACCCAAAACCATTAGGAAGACGCGTGCACGTGTACGGCCGTGACCTCGGCCAACCGCTTGGCGCGATGCCCCAAATCAATTCTACAACAATACTCGAGTGCAACAAACCAATCGTCGAAGCAAATATCACCGGTGATCAAAAATTCGAACTACAGGCTGAAAATTCCAAGGCGTAAAACCCGTATTCTTCCACAAATCCAACTACTGCTTGGAACACTAACCTCAATTACGAACGTCACCCACCATCATCGAGAGCTGACATATGCAGCGATCTATGAACCAAATCCCAGAACCTCCGGTCGCCCCCTTGCTTCTCAAACCCGCCTCGTTGTACACAGAGCTTCAACCTTCCCTTAAACCCTAAAACCCCCATGCGCGCTCAATCAAAAGTGAAATCGCAAATTTCGCCATGGTCATCGCCTTACCCACGTCACCCAGCACCCACCAGTCCAGGCCGCACCACCCCTCGACGAAGAATTCGCCGGAAAATAATTTTTGAACAGAAAAGGTTCAACTTCAAATTTCTCCCAAACTATGTGATTAAAAATCCCAATTCAACCACTAAAAATCCTATTTTTATCAGAGAAACTAACATGCATGGTTGAATCTTTGATTCAAACATTTTGAATTTTCATAAAAATTTGATTTTTACTGTAAAACTCAACCCATACTAACTATATAGCATAAAAAATTAAATAATCAATTTTATCTTAAGCTACTATAGTAAATGAACATATGTCCAGTTCACAATATCTTCAAATTCAAGCTAGATCAACATATTGGAATTTTAAAAGTAAAGTTAAGCATGATATTCACTATAACAGAGCATGCATGAAATTCTAACTTGAGAACTACAGTTTTCTCACCTTAAACATCTGGTTCTTGCTTCTTTTAAAACTTGAAATTGAATTTTAAAAGTTGAAATTTTTGAACTTGCTTCCAGGAAGCTAGGTTCTACAAGAGATTGCTTCAAGATCTTCTTTTAAAGTCTTCCAGATTTTGTTTCTACAGAGCAATTTTAACTTGCAGAATTTTCAGAGTGCTGCCATTCTTTTTTTTTATGTTTTGATATTTTAAAAAAAATGTGAACTGAGATTTTCTTTAAGCTACTGATTTTATAACCTATATAGTTGATAAATTTTTCAATATGAATGTTGAACAGAAATAGCCTTTAGAGGCTGAATTAATATCTTTTAAAAACAGAGAAAATATTTGAAAAGAAACTTACATGATTATGTTGGATTCAATATTTTTAAATGCCAAGTGTAAGTTTGTTTTACTGATGTAATTTCCTACCTTTTTACCCATAGTTTAAATTAGATTAATTTAGTTTATTTACTCCTTTTTGTTAATCTGTACTACCTTTACAGTAGAAAGCTTTTGGAGGTTCATTACTTATTGCTTATGCATGCCATGCAATATTAATGCACATGTAACCATATTTAAGATTGCAATCAGCCTATACTTAAGGTTAAACCAAGTATTAATGTGATTGTCACTTTACATTTTAAACAAAAATAAAAACTTAATTAAATAAGATTAAAGGCATGTATTCTTATTTATTTTAAAATAAAGATGAGGAATAAATCAATTAAAATAACCCCTCTTTTTGATTTATACTTTTAAATGCGTTACTTTAAACCAAATGAATTAAAATAACAATTATATTTTCATATAATTTATATCAAATGAAACTTTGATAAAAATAAAAATCTATACCATAGATTAAATCTTAAAATAAATCAAGTCACTCTCCTCTTTATAATATAAAAATATATAACTTCAAACAACTATGTTTCATTAATATTTATGTATAAATAATTTCTCTTATTTAAATTACATATATTTTTAAAGAAACTTAAAATTATTTTATTCAATATAAACAATATTGCTGGTAAATACCAAATCAAAGTATAACACTTTCACTAAGAATTCTCATTTGAATTTATTACATAAAAATTTATCATTCTATATATAAAAATAAGGAATTCACAATAAAATTTAAATTCTTATTATATTTCAATTTTTAGAATAAATATATATATCCTTGAAACAAATACATATATTAAATCTAAACAATATATACATATTTTACTTTGAAACAAAATATATATTTAACAAATTTTATATAAATCAACTTCACAATTTAATATAATTTTTGAAAACCCCAAGTTATATGGATTTTAGAAAAATTATATAAAATGATAAATCATTGATTAATGCAAATATTGTATATTAAATACAATATTATTGAATATTATAAATAATATTAACAACTCGGGATGTCCAAAATCCCGGGTCGTTACACTAGTATTAAGGATGGCAATGTTTGAAGCATTGTATGGTAGACCTTGCAAATCTCACGTAGGTTGGACACCGGAGATAGAATAGTTCTTGGTCTGGATTGAGTGAAGGAAGCTATGGAAAAGATTGAGTTGATTCGAGCTAAGATGAAGGATTCTCAATCTAGGCAGAAAAGTTATACAGATAAAAGAAGGAAAGATTTGGAATTTTCCGTTGGAGATTATGTGTTTGTTAAGGTTTCACCAATGAAAGTTGCAATCAAATTTGGGAAGTCAGGAAAGTTTGCACCTAGGTTCATTGGCCCATTTTGTATTATTGAGAGGATCGAGAAACTCACTTATAAAATAGAGTTACCAAGTAGTTTGGCTGGAGTCCATAATGTTTTCAATATTTCTCATCTTAGAAAATGTGTTAGAAACCCAGAGAATACTACAACACTTACAGGATTAGAGGATTTAATAATAGAACTGAATTTGACTACAGTTGGGAAGCCGATTCAAATTGTGGCCAGAGATGAGAAGAAACCGAGGAACAAAATAGTCAAGTTAGTAAAGGTTCGGTGGAGCAATGATACTAGAGACTATACTTGGGAAGTGGAGAGCAGGATTAGAGACTCTTACCCGGATTTGTTTGATGGTATATTTTACCTTTGATTGTTTGGTTGTGTACCTTATCATAATTTTAAGGATGAAATTCTGTAAGGTGGGGAGACTGTAACGCCCTATATATTTTATGACCTTATTTAAGACATTTAATTAGTTAAATTAAATTAAATGATGTAAAGAGTAATAGATGGAGATTTAATTAGTTAGAGGTAGCCATGTCATAATGAAGTGGTAATTAAAATGAAATAACACTCGGTAATGTGTTAGAAAATGAGAAGGGTATTTTGGAAAATGGCAACACCTTATACCCTAAACCCTTGTGAGATTCACGTTCACTATTCTCATTTCATAAAAAATGAAAACTTACTAAGGTCGGCCACCATTTCCAATCTCAAGAAGAAGAAAGCTAAAATTCAAGAGGAAAGAAGAAATCAACTAATTCAATACTATAAAATCTCATCTGTAATCTGTAAAAGCCAATGTGAATAATTACTACATCCCTAATATTTCTAGTTTTCGGTTTTTGTTTAGATCCGAAATGATTTTTCTATAATATTGCCATTTTTGATGTTTTAAGATATATATGTTTGTTGTTGATGGAATTATAAATGTTTATTCGTGTTTTATGATAATTTTTAGCATGAAAGCCATATTTAATGACATCTGAATACATTGAAAATTTAAATATAGGTCGGGAATAATATTTTAGAGATGAGTTTTGATTTACATTATTTTACGATTTAGTATGGATTTTATACGAATTTTTGAATGAAGGAAATTGTTTATTGGGTTTTAAATCATTTCGGCTGAAATGATAATTATTTGGGTTTGAGATTGTTAATATGTTAGGTAACATATTAAGATATATTTTTTGGAATTTTTTCAGAATTTTCCTAAGTCATTTGAGGGATATATAAAATTATTTAAGGTATGGGACTTAAATGTATTATATATTTATAAAGGAGAAGAGGCATTTTGTAAAATAAAATGTTTTATAAATCCTGGTAATTGCGGCGGCAAAATTCTGAAAAGTATTTTATTGACCAGTGAGAATTTGACAAACAAAGGCAGGTTAGTCGAAAAGTTTCTTTTTTAAGTTTAAAGACAAAATTCACACTTTTTCCATGTTTTAATCCATACGGCTAAACACCTTCTGCCCCAGACCTTTTGTCCCAGTTGAAGGGTTAGCTTTCGATAAAGTCAAAGTTTAATACATAAGGTATCAAAAAATTGGTACGTAATGAATTGAATATAAACCTAAAAGTTTAAGCCGAAAGGTTGATTGCTGAAAGGGTTGGAATACCATTATTTTATAACTGAAAAGCTTTTTCCTGCTTTGCTTTTGAAGGTGAGATTTTGGCTTGGTCACTTCCGACCAGGTTAAGTTATTTAAAGAAAGACTTTAAAACCTTCCATTGTGTCGAAAGGTTGTAGCTGCTACCGCCATTAATTTGTTTTGAACCTTCCGGCATCGCCGAAGGGTTCCTACTGTTTTATAAAGGTTTTAGTTTGAACCTTCTAACTCAGCCCAAAGGTTTACATGTTTTTAAAGTTAGCCATTTCTCCAAGGCTTTCGGAGGGAAGCTTTCGACTTAGGTGATTACCCTTGTTTTGTGAAATATAACCAAAGGCTTCTAAAAGGTTGTTTGGATATCCTCGAAAGGTTATATGAATATTTTCAAAACGTTGCTTTAATAAAGATGAAAGGTTTTAAAATATAAATTTCCATATTGTTTTAAAGTTGAACCCATTTTACCTTTGAAAGGTTATGTTTGCGCATCAGAAATGTTTATTCCTAGATCTATTTCGAATGGTTTATTAAAGGTTTTCAAAAGTTTTTGAAGGAAAGGTTTTCCGAAGGTTTTTCTAAGCAATGACTTAAAGTGATTTTAAAGATGGACGTTTAAAGCTTACAACTCCCAAAAGGTTTGTTCTGAATGAATTCGAAAGGTTTTAGAGATGATTTTCAAAAGGTTTAAACACTAAAATTGAATGAGATAATTTCAAAGTATGGAAAGAGGTTCTTTCAAACGGTAAAGTGTATTCATCAACCAAGTTTTAAATAAAGAATATATATCTAACATGGTAATATGATTTGAATAAGGTATAAAGACTTATTTCTTTTCCTTATTCGAAGTTTGATTTAAAGATTTAAATCATTTTAAAATTGTTTCAAGGAAAATTATGGAAGAGGATCCTTAAGCATGAATGACTCAGGTATTACGGGGTCGCGCCATGTACATTAGCTTATAGCCCCAGCCAATTGTTATCCAAATTGAAGCGTGTAGGGCTCAGTCACAGGTCGACTAAAATTATGATTACACACCAAAAGGAACATATGTTGTATACATATTGGTTATTGGTAAACCCAGAAAACCGCTAGGCTCGGGAGAACTTCGGAGATGATTAAGTTAGGGATAGACTGTCTAGAAGGAAGAGATTTAATAGATAGTTTAGGACAGATCATCCTGATGGGAGATGTTAAATAGATAAATAAGGATAGACAATCCTAAATATAAAAATCTAACAGATGTTAGGTAAATTTTGGTTACGATTATGTCATCCGGTAGGACCGAATCAGCCAAAGGTTAAACTTATTTGTGTTTGAATAGATAGTTCACTATTACCTGATATTTGTGTTTGTTTACATAATGTATGTCTTGTGATATTAACCATTGTGAATGTAGGTGCATAGGTTATGGTTATATGAAAAGATTTGCAAAGATATATTTTAAAAGATGTTAGTGAGGGGAAACCCGTCCCGCCATGCGGTGTGGTCTTACTTAACATAATTCAACCAAGATGTGTAGTATTATTCATACCAGGCTTTATGTCTGACTCGAAGTTTATGATTTCCCCTTAAACTCTCGGGTACACATTTAAGTAGATTGAGAGTTAAAGATATTTTCAGGTTTTTAGGTTGTTTGGCGAATAAGCTACCAGAGGATGGAGAAGGAAAAAAATAGCTATTTAGGAATTGCTGCTTTTTACTTTTGTTTGATGAATTTCCCTGTGTTATGATGTATTAGGTCTTATATGACCATTTGACTCTGATCAGTCGAGTAGGTATCTTCATATACCGCTCTCGATGTAATTTGTAATAACTATATTTATTCAGTGCCTTGGAAAACATTTGGGTTATGTGACGAGAATATGGAACAAGTTTGTAACATCCCCAAAATTTTATCAATTTAAAATTTATTAATTAATGTGAATTTTGGAATAAATTATGAAATTAATTTGAATTTTTCAAAATAAATAAAATAAATGTTGAGTTATATATATATAAGATTATGAAATTGCGTTTGAATTTAAGAATTCAAAATTTTAAATATTTTAAAACTATTTGAATTTAAATTATATAAGTGTATATATACGTGAATTTAAATTTGAATTTAAAAATTAAACAAATGTCTTAGAAAATTAATTTGCATTTGAAATCATAAATATGTAATTTATTTAATGTGAAATTAGTTTGAACACATTTCTTCTTTAAATTTCTATATACAAATAAATTAGGAAATGTAATTAAAAATCAATATAAAGTGTTAAAAGACAAGTGTTAATTTATAAAACAAAAGTTAAAAAAGTGTTGAATTCTTAACTTACAGATGAACAAGTGTTAACAATGAAGTACTAAAATAGACAAGTGTCATTTTGATTGTTTTTGTTTTTGAGAAAATTTATAAAAAAGAAAACAAAACTTTATAACATCTCAAACCCCCATCTTTCTCATTTTCTTTTAATCTCTTCAAAGCTTTAGAGAAAAAAGTCTGTAAACTTTCCAAGGCCAGTAAACAAAATTTTCAAAGAAAAACAAATCAAAGAAAAATATAAACCAAAGCAAGAATTTCAAAACATCTTTGTCAAAATAAAAAAGAAAGACCTGAAGATCTTCTCAACACAGCAAAACAACTTCAACTCTTCAGCAAATAATTCAACATCAAAGCAAGTTCAAGCATTTCAGTTTTTTTTTTCAAGATCAAGGATAGTTACAAGATCAAACAACAACAATTCAACTCAGTATAATCATCTCAAATAAAAAGATCAAAGCAAGATCAAAGAAGGAAAAAAACTCAGCAGGCAACTCAATTTCTAGCCTTCAAGTTTTAAACCCAGACAGATTCTCTGTTCTCAAATTCAAGGTGAGTAAACTCTGTAAAAACTTTGGATTGTGATCTGTTGTTTGAACTCTTGCTTAAGTAAGATTGAAAACTGTTGCATGCATCTCAATTTGTATATATGTTATTGAATATTGCTTTGCATGTCCGTGCACATGACAAAAAGAAAAAAAAGGGCAAAGCCTCTGTTACAGGTTCCAAAACCTGCTTTAAAATTCAAAAGCTTTATCTCAAATCATTTTTAGGCTTTGAAATTTAAATAGAACTTGTTTGTATAATCATGCTTTAAAATTTAAAAATAAATTTAAGTAAGTTTAACTTAAGTTTTCTTTGGAATTTTTAAAAATACAGGTAAACCCAAGTCTTATCGAAAATTTAACGATCATAATTCTTGATTTCAAGTATATGATTCGAAATTTTTTTGAAATCAATGATTTTTAAAAGCAAAATCAAAATTTTTAATATCGTATCCTCTGTGAAACACGAGGATGAACGACATTGTCTTTTTCACCAAATTCTGGTGATCGATGGGGCTTTGGTTCTTGAGATCGAGGTTATGGCTTGCTGGGAGGTCGGAGTTCGTCAGAAAAATGTTCGATAATTTTTTATTCCGTTGTGGCGTTGGCACGACAAGGATCTAGGGTTTTAACCCTCATTTTGGTCGAAACAGAAAATACGATCGTCGTGGTTTCATCAGACCACCGGAGTTGATCGCTCCGGTGGGGATAGTGGCAAGAGATCGAGATGAAGCTTCAGTTGAATTTTCGTGGCCTGTGGCGGCCAGAGGTGGAAGAGCGAGGGGTTTTTGTGATGGTCGTTTTTGGTTCCAATCTGGATTAGGAAGCTTAGGAAGCTCGATCGGGATTTCGTCGATATCTTAGGTTTCTGGGTGCCTGTGTGACTCATATGAACTATTGCCGAGGTGTGGAAGATGGTGGCATCGATCGAAGTTCGCCAGTGCCGCTGTGCATGTGCACAGCACCAGGGCTTGTGTCAGTAGCTTGTTTGTAGAAGGAGGGGTGGAGACTTGAAGTTATATTCGAGATTCAGGGATGTTGGCTCGAAGCTGGGATCAAGTAATTCTAAGTTATACATCGGGTTTCTTTTAAAACTTAAATAAAATTTTAACGATTGAAGCTATCGGGTTGATTTTGGGAAAACTCGAGCATGTAATAAAAGGTCTCGGGTGTCACTCGAAGTAGCTCTAGGGTGATAGCATTTCCAGTTTTAAACTTTAAAAATCTAAGTCAAAATGATTTCTAAATTTATTCTTTTCAAATGGATGATTATTGTTAAGTTAGAATTTGTAATTTAAGGTTTTAAAATAATATATTTTAAATTTTTTAAGTTAAGAGTATTTTAAACTTATATTTTCAAAAGTTATTTTTAAATAAAACTTAACAAAATGATTAAGAAGTGATCAAATGTTTAAATTCTTAATTTAAAAGTCAATTAATTTATATTGTTAATGATGATTAATAATTAATGATTTATAATTACTTAACAATTAATTCATAATTAATTAAAGGATAATTAAATTATAATTAAGTATTAATTAATTAAGATAAATAATTAAGGAATAATTAATTACTCAATGAGGGTAATTAAGATTTAATTAATTAATAATTAAGGATAATTAATTAATGAAGGTAATTAAGATTTAAATAACTAATAATTAAGGATAATTAATCATTGATTAAAGAGAATTAATAAAAATAATTATGTGATTAATTATAATCACACTATTAATTCATCTCATTGTTAGATGATTGATTATATTAAAATTCCTCGAGCTTATTGATACCCCCGTTTATGATTGTGATACTTTGTGATGTGAACTGCTTTGTGCTAAACTGTGATATTTGTGATTTGTTTCTGTATGAATGTGAAAACCCAGTGGCCCGTAAAACGGCAATTGAATTTCGGTACGACAGGGAGTCGGATTCCAGTAGGTTATCCGAAACCCACATCGAACTCTGCATGTGAATCTTTGTGGTTGATATATCCACATATTTTAAAATTAAGCGCTCACTATTCGGTTTAGTCGAGAGAGGACCTTTGTGTCATATAACCATTTCGAATATGTGATATAATGAAATAGAAAGCATATAAAGACGGTGGCGAAGATTGGATGTCATCAAGAACGATAGGATAACCTGTCGAATGACTCTGCACTGAGTTGCTTCGATATGGAGATCTCCATATATGATGGGGAGTCCGATCGGGATTGTGGATGCCCCGGATTGCAAGTGCTTCTTTGGAAGTGCCTTCGGTTCTGTTCGAACCCGGAACAGACTTGTATGGTTGTATGTCTGACATTACACTTTGAGAAATAAAGTTGATTTCTTTCAAATACATTTCTGTTGGTGGTGGAGAATTTATTCTCTTAATTTAACACCCTTCTCTGAGACGTATGAGCTCAGAGGTTATGTAGTTGATGGTTATTAGTGATATAATCCCAATTTGGTAGTGTGGCATTCTAAGTATTGCTGATCATTTGTTGATCGAAGCATGGCTTTTGTGAAAAGCATAGCCTTGTGGATGAGGCTTCATCGAATCTCACAAACCGGTAATGGTCAAAACAGGAATGTTGCAGCAAGGTTTTTAGGGGTCGCACCCCTTGGGTATGTCCATTTTCTTCTGGGTAAGAGGTTGTATCATGGTATGGAGCCCAGATATTTAACTGTGTGGTTGTTGCTATTTATTGGTGAATCCCGGGATAAAGGTCGGTAACGACCGGGGATGGCTTACTTGTAGGTGTTACCTAGTTACAGAGGTAACCCTGCCTTATGTTGGTAGGGAACCAGTTTGGTTCTTGGGGGCGTCCCTCTTGAGGCGTCCCATTTTTAAGGAAGTTCCTTAGCCTGACCATTTGTTGGAAATCCAATCACCAATACAAACCCAGTGTGGTTTTAGTTGTATGACCTGCCATTTAGTTATGGTGGTCACCACTGTTTAGATGGTAGCTATAGTAGGCATACAATAATGGTTGTATGCTGGTTAAGATTAATATTATACTTTCGAAATGATTTTCTACACTATGCACTAGTAATAATATTAAAGAATTTTCTCGTATTAAGTATGTTTGACTATCATAAGAAGAAATCTCCTCCAATTCTTCAATTGCATTGTGTGTGTGGCGGGAGGTCTTATGGTAGTTTCATTTTCCAAAAGCATGAGCGGATTTCTTTTATAAACTGCTTTTGTTCAAACAACTATTTTTGTTTACTCATACCAGTCCCATGACTGACCCGGAGTTTATTGTTCTCTTCCTAAACTCTGGGAGCCCATAATTTCCACACTGGCGGCCTAGAAGCAGGTTATCTGTGTTTTGAAGCTAGCTCGGATTAGGAGTCTTTTGGAATCTTTTGAAGTCTTTTGGAAGCTATTGGATTGTGGAAGCTTTAAGCCTTTGAAATCGTTTGTGGTATTTGAAATTTTTGGAAGATCTTCTCAAATTCGAAGTATGTTGGAAATATTTGAAGTACTGTTATGTTCCGCTGTAATTGTATCTTGTATATCACTCTAATAATGGGATTAAATTGTTGTAATCGAATATTGTGGTGATGTTGTATTTGTGATGTGATCAATGATAATTCATTTTGTTTCCGCTGTTTATATTCATCTAATGTTGTTATAAGCTCCATCCGAACTGAAGTTCAACGTTTGAATCTCCGGCAGTCGAATACAAGTGAGGTATTTGATATCGATTTTCAATCGCTGAATTTCGGGTCATGACAAGTGGTATAAGAGCTAAAGGTTGAGTAAGAACTTTAGCTATGGAGTATAACACATTTGGTGGCTTATTAAAGATAGGGTGAAGTATACCCTAGAATGAGTATAAACCGTGAGACCGAAACCCTAAAATTTCTTGGTCTATTTCTTTTAACTATTGATATTCCCCAAGATATCTCGTCCGTATACCAAAATCAAGTTTTCTTACTAATTACAGATAGTGAGAATGAGTGGGCGAAGAGGGCGAGGTAATGGACAAGGAAATACCACTTCAACTGGTCAAGTCCCTGTAACGGTAACCATACCTACTCAACCTCAGCTAAATCTGGCTGATCTATATAGAAGATTTACCAGACTTGGTGGAAAGCCATTCACTGGCAAGGAATCTGTTCTCGAAGCCCAAGCCTGGATTAGTTTGTGCGAATTTTTTAGAGGGCTGAAGTTAGAAGACGATCAAAAGCGGTTAATAGCTTCTTGGCAACTCCAAGAGGAAGCTCTAGCTTGGTGGGAGACTGTTACTATGGATGAGCCGGAAGTTGAATTCACTTGGAGTCGATTCAAAGAGGTGTTTGGGCAGCGATACATGCCATCTGCTGGTATCTCCCGAATGTACCAGGAGTTCATTGATTTAAAGTAGGAAAGTTTATCGTTTGAGGAGTACTTAAATAGATTCAATGAATTATCTCATTTTGGTCCGGAGCTGGTGAATACATCTTTAAAGAAGAATGAAAGATTCATTCGAGGAATGAATAAGAAGTACCATAAAAGGATGAAGACTCATGTAAAGGAATCCTTTACGGACTTGATCGATATGGGTTATCGATATACTACCCTGGATATGCAGGATGCTTCGGAAATGGAGGGAAGTTCAAGTAATCCATATTGGAAGAAAAGGAAGTTAGAAGGAAAGAATCCGGATCAATGCAAGGAGAAGAGGACTAATCAGGAGAAAGGCCATTATTCAAACGATAGTAAGAAGCCTACGAAACGAGTAAAGGAATATCAGCCTATGAAGTCAAGTTGAAGAACTAAGGGATGCATTTATTGTCATAAGCTAGGTCATGAAGCTAAACATTGCCCGAAAAAGAAGCAAGCGCAAGAAGCAAAAATGTATGCAATAACAGGTGACCCCTTAACTTTAAAGGCAGATAAAGAAAAAGGAGTTTTAGAAGGTAACCTTATCATTTATGATAGAGTTGTTAGAGTATTGTTCGACACCGATGCTACATATAGCTTCATCTCCCAACAAACCGTCAATGAATTAAAACTTAAAGCTGAATTTGTTGACGAGCCTATTTGTGTAAAGAATTTAGTTAGTGGTCCGGCAAATCTTTGTCTACGATGTAAAGATGTTCCTATCTCGTATTCTTGTTATAGATTTCCTATCTATCTTTTCATCCTCGACTTTGATGAATTTGAAATCCTACTCAGAATGGATTGGCTAACAAAGTACGAAGCCAAATTGGATTGTAATAATCGAACAATTTTGATCAGAATCAAATTTGGGGATTTTATTGAAATCTTTTGTGAGGATCCGAGTCTTGAAAGAGATAAACTGATGTATACTTTGGGATATCCCGAACCTAGTTTGGAGTCATACCTATTGTTCGGGAATTTTCAGATGTATTCGAAAAGGTCAAATCTTTACCACCGCACAAAGAAATTGAATTCAGAATTGACTTAGTACCCAATGCTAGTCATGTCCTTTGCGCAAGTCGTAGGATGGCACTCAGAGAAAGAATTGAATTAGTCAAGCAAACCAGTGATTTGCTAGGAAAAGGATTGATACGTCCTAGTGTTTCCGAATGGGATTCAGCTGTGGTGTTTGTGGCTAAATCTGACGGATCTCTGAGATTGTGTGTGGACTACCACGATCTCAATAAACTAACGCTCAAAAGCAAATTTCCTCTTCCTAGAATTCATGATCATTGCACGGAGCTCGATTCTTTTCAAAAATGGATCTAGCGCTGGGATTCCGTTAGCTACGAATTGCCGAAGACTATGTTCACTTGACTGCTTTTAGGGGTCCAGACATTTTGTACGAATGGTTAATCATGCCTTACGGACTAACAAATGCTCCCACCTACTTCATAGATTTAATGACCCATGTATTTCGAGAAGTATTGAACAAATTTGTTCTTGTATTTGTTGATGATATCTTGATCTACTTTAAAATCGAAGAGGAGCATGCTGAGCATCTAAGAATTGTTTTGGAAATATTAAGAATGAACATTCTGTTTGCAAAATTTTCTAAATGCCATTTTTTGGTTAAGGAAGTCAGATTTCTCGGGCACATTATTAATGAAGAGGGAATCTCTATTGATCCGGGTAAGATTTCTTCTATTCTAGACTGGAAGCGATCCACAACCTTGAAAGAAGTTTGAAGTTTTCTGGGTTTAGCGGGATATTACTGGAAGTTTTTTTAGGACTTCTCTAAGATAGCTAGTCCATTGACTAAGCTCACAATGAAGAATGCAAAATTTGATTGGACTCCGAAATGTGATGAAGCTTTCCAGGAGTTAAAAAGGAGATTTACCACTGCTCCTATTCTCGCTATTATCAATGGGAACTAACGTTTATCTATCTGTAGTGACGCTTGTGGCGATGGTTTGGGTGCGGTGCTAATGAAGAATGGGAAGGTAATTGCCTATGCGAGTAGACAATTACGTCTGTATGAGAAAAATTACCCAACTCATGATCTCGAGCTTCTAGCTATATTTTCGCTTTGAAAATCTGGTGACACTATCTTCTAGGTTAAAATCTCTTTCAGTTTTACTAAAATTTAAAAGTTTGACTTAACTTAATAAATATACTTAATAAACTCTCCTTGTTTTAGGTGAAAAATTTGAACTGTTCACCGATCACAAATCTCTGAAATATCTCTTCACCCAGAAGGATTTAAATCTGAGGCAACAACGCTGGTTGGAATTTCTGGCATCTTATGACCTAGACATTCTGTATACGCCGGGTAAAGCCAATGTAATTGTCTATGCTTTGAGTAGGAAACACGCTATTCTTGCTCATCTTGTTGTCACTCCTACTCTCCTTGAAAAGATCGCCATCAAACAAAATGAAGATAAGTTTCTTCGAGATATTTATGGAAGGATTCGTCGAGGTGAAGATTCCAGTTTTGGAATCGATAATTGTGGAGTTATAAGATTGAAGGGTAGGATGTGTGTCCCAGACATTCCGGATCTGAAACATGAAGTTTCGGACGAGTGTCACAAGTCTAAACTCAGTATCCGCACAGGAGTTAATAAGATGTATCGAGATATTAAAAGAACTTTCTGGTGGAAAACAATGAAGAGGGATATATCTATATATGTGAGTCATTGTGCTACCGGCAGCAAATTAAAAGTGATCAAAAGAAAGTAGCGGGTTTACTCCAACCATTATAGGTACCAAAGTGGAAGTGGGATCAAGTGTCTATGGATTTCATAGATGGTTTGCCAAGAACTCAGAAAGGTAATGAAGCAATTTGGGTTATTGTGGACCAATTGACTAAGACTGCCCACTTCATCCCAGTAAAATCTACCAGAACAACTGCAAGTTTGGAAAAGTTGTATATAAAAGAGATTGTCCATCTCCACGGTATTCCTAGCAGTATAGTGAGTGATCGTGATCCGATCTTCACTAGTAGATTTTGGGAGGCATTTCAAGCTGCATTGGGAACAAAACTGAACTTCGGCACTGCTTATCACCCACAGTTTGACGGGCAGACTGAAAGGATTAATCGTATATTAGAAGACCTTTTGCGCGCTTGTATTCTCGACTTTGGTGGTTCTTGGGAGGACCATTTACATCAGATTGAATACTCATATAGCAATAGCTATCAAGCGAGTATCGAAATGGCTCCTTTCGAGGCTTTATATGGTCATCCATGTCGATCACCTGCATGTTGGATCGAGTCTGGTGATAGACTCGTCCTTAGACCAGATATGGTTAAGGAAGCCACTGTAAAAGTTAATTTTATTCGAAAGAAGTTGATAACTGCACAAAGTCGTCAGAGGAGTTATTATGACCACAAAAGAAGAGATTTGAAATTTAAATAGAACTTGTTTGTATAATCATGCTTTAAAATTTAAAAATAAATTTAAGTAAGTTTAACTTATGTTTTCTCTGGAATTTTTAAAAATACAGGTAAACCCAAATCTTGTCGAAAATTTAATGATCATAATTCTTGATTTCAAGTATATGATTCGAAACATTTTTGAAATCAATGATTTTTAAAAGCAAAATCAAAATTTTTAATATCGTATCCTCTGTGAAACACAAGGATGAACGACATTGTCTTTTTCACCAAATTCTGGTGATCGATGGGGCTTTGGTTCTCGAGACCGAGGTTATGGCTTACTTGGTGGTCGGAGGTCGTTAGAAAAATGTTCGATAATTTTTTATTTCGTTGTGGCATTGGCACGGCAAGGATCTAGGGTTTTAACCCACATTTTGGTCGAAGTAGAAAATACGATCGCCGAGGTTTCGTCACACCACCAGAGTTGATCGCTCTGGTGGGGATAGTGGCATGAGATCGGGACGACGCTTCGGTTGAATTTTCATGGCCTCTGACGGCCATGAAAATAGAAGAACGAGGGGTTTTTGTGATGGTCGTTTTTTGTTCTAGTCTGGGTCAGGAAGCTCGATCGCGAGTTCGTAGATATCTTGGGTTTCTGGTGCTCATGTGACCCATATGAACTGTTGCCGAGGTGTGGAAGGTGGTGGCGTCGATCGAAGTTCGCCATTGCCGCTGTGCATGTGCACGGTACCAAGGCTTGTGTCGGTATCTTGTTTGTGGAAGGAGGGGTGGAAACTCGAAGTTATATTCAGGTTTCAGGGATGTTGGCTCGAAGCTGGGATCGAGTAATTCTAAGCTATACATCGGGTTTCTTTTAAAACTTAAACAAAATTTTAAAGATTAAAGTTATCGGGTTGATTTTGGGAAAACTCGAAGCAAGTAAGAAAGGTCTCGGCTGTCACTCGAAGTAGCTCTAGGGTAATAGCATTTCCAGTTTTAAACTTTAAAAATCTAAGTCAAAATGATTTCTAAATTTATTCTTTTCAAATGGATGATTATTGTTAAGTTGGAATTTGTAATTGAAGGTTTTAAAATAAGATATTTTAAATTTTTTAAGTTAAGAGTATTTTAAACTTATATTTTCAAAAGTTATTTTTAAATAAAACTTAACAAAATAATTAAGAAGTTGATCAAATGTTTAAATTCTAAATTTAAAAGTTACTTAATTTATATTGTTGATGATGATTAAAAATTAATGATTTATAATTACATAATGATTAATTCATAATTAGTTAAAGGATAATTAAATTATAATTAAGTATTAATTAATTAAGATAGATAATTAAGGAATAATTAATAATTAATCAATGAGGGTAATTAAGATTTAATTAATTGATAATTAAGGATAATTAATCATTGATTTAAGATAATTAATAAAAATATTTATGTGATTAATTATAATCACACCGTTAATTCATCTCATTGTTAGATGATTGATTATTATTGAAATGCCTCGAGCTGATTGATACCCTTGTTTGTGATTGGGATACTTTGTGATGTGAACTGCTTTGTGCTGAACTGTGATATTTGTGATTTGTTTCTGTGTGAATGTGAAAACCCATTGGTCCGTAAAATGGCAATTGAATTTCGATGCGACAGGGAGTTGGATTCCAGTTGTTTATCCGAGACCCACATCGAACCTTGAATGTGAATCTTTGTGATTGATATATCCATGTGTTTTAAAATTAAGCGCTCACTATTCAGGTTAACCGGGAGAGGACCTTTGAGTCATGTAACCCATTCCGAATATGTGATATGACGAAATGGAAAGCATTTGAAGACGGTGGTGAAGACCGGGTGTCTTCAAGAACGATAGGATAACCAGTTGAATGACTCTGCACTGAGTTGCTCCAGTACAGCGATCTCCATATGCAATGGGGTGTCCGATCGAGATTGTGGATGCCCGGATTGTAATGTCTTCTTTGGAAGTGCCTTCGGTTCTGTTCGAACCCGGAACGGACTTGTATGGTTGTATGTCTGACATTACACTTTGAGATATAAAGTTGATTTCTTTCAAATACATTTCTATTGGTAGCGGAGAGTTTACTCTCTTAGCTTAACACCCTTCTCTGAGACGTACGATATCAGAGGTTATGTAATTGATGGTTATTAGTGATATACTCCCAATTTGGTAGTGTGACATGCTGAGTGCTACTGATCATTTGTTGATTGAAGCATGGCTTTTGTAAAAAGCGTAGCTTTGTGGACTAGACTTCGTCGAACCTCATAAACCAGTAATGGTCGAATCAGGAATGTTGCGGCAAGGTTTTTAGGGGTCGCACGCCTAAGGTATGTCCATTTTCTTATGGATAAGAGGTTGTATCATGGTATGGAGCCCAGATATTTAACTGTGTGGTTGTTGCTATTTATTGGGGAATCCCAGGATAAAGGTCAGTAACGACCGGGGATGGCTTACTTGTAGGTGTTACCTAGTTACAGAGGTTACCCGGCCTTGTCTTGGTAGGGAACCAGTTTGGTTCTTGGGGGCATCCCTCCAGAGGCATCCCGTTTTTAAGGAATTCCTTAGCCTGACCATTTGTTGGAAATCCAATCTCAATACGATCCCAGTACGGTTTTAGTTGTATAACCTGTCATTTACTTATGGTGGCCACCACTGTTTAGATCGTAGCTATAGTAGGCATACAATAATGGTTGTATGCTGGCTAAGATTAATATTATACTTTCTAAATAATTTTCTACACTATGCACTAGTAATAATATCAAAGAAATTTCTCGTATTAAGCATGTTTGACTATCATAAGAAGAAATCTCCTCCATGCGATTGCATTGTGTGTGTGGCGGGAGGTCTTATGGTAGTTTCATTAGCGAAAAGCATGAGCGGATTTCTTTTATAAACTGCTTTTGTTCAAACAACTGTTTTTGTTTACTCATACCAGTCCCATGACTGACCCGGAGTTTATTCTTCTCTTCCTAAACTCTGGGTGTCCATAATTTCCACACGGGCAGCCTAGAAGCAGGTTATCCGTGTTTTGAAGCTAGCTCGGATTAGGGGTCTTTTGGAATCTTTTAAAGTCTTTTGGAAGCTATTGGATTGTGGAAGCTTTTTGCCTTGAAAATCTTTTGTGTTATTTGAAGTTTTTGGAAGATCTTCTCAAATTCGAAGTATGTTGGAAATATTTGAAGTCACTGTTATGTTCCGCTGTAATTGTATCTTGTATATCACTCTGATAATGGGATTAAATTGCTGCAATCGAATGTTGTGGTGATGTTGTATTTGTGTTGTGATCAATGATAATTCATTTTGTTTCCGCTGTTTGTATTAATCTAATGTTGTTATAAGCTCCATTTGAACCGAAGTTCAACGTTTGAATCTTCGGCAGCCGAATACAAGTGAGGTATTTGATGTCGATTTTCAATCGCTGAATTTCGGGTCGTGACAAAGTTTTATTTGGAAATGTAATGAAGAAATCTGTGTTTTGAAATCTGTGTTTTGTTTCATATTCAACTGCGTCTGATATTATTGATATCATTAACATAGCCAAGGCTAATACTATAGATGACTACAACATCTATAACGCTTAGTTTTGAGCCTTTAATAGTAACCCTAGAAACTATAATTGAGACAGATAGTTGGAATGAATGGGGATGGGTAATATATTATTGATTTATTTGTTTTTCGTATCATCATAATGTCTTGAAATATTATGTTTTTAACCATTGTGGATGTTGGAGCATGGTATATGATTTTATAAATGTTTTAGGATACTAGTGAGGAGTAAACCCGTTTCGCTAATTGGCGTGGTCTCACTAGATAAATGGTTTGAGATGGAAACTTATTATTCATACCAGGCCTTATGTCTGACTCGAAGGTTTTGTTTTTCCTTCAAACTTTCGGGTACTCAATTGATTTTGAGTAGGTTGAGAGTTAAGGTTTCAGGTAATCTTTAAGACGTGTAGGAGTCAAGCTTGTTATTAGAGTTATTTTATTCCCGATGCGTATGTTTGGTTAAAAAGGCAAATTTTAACGCCTTATTATATATACTCTGATCTACCAAAGGGGCATCTTCATATGTCGCTCTTGGCATATTTTGTAATAATTATATTTATCTCAACGTGGTCTATGGATTGGGATTATGTAATCAGTTTGAAATATTTTGAAATGGAATGTGGAATTTGGATGCTATTTAAAATTTTCCATATTCTTGTGTTTCTATGTATCGATGTATCTAACATCGCCGTATTCGGTCGCCGAAGATTAATAACTGTGGATGACTGCAACATCCACAGCCGTTAGATTTAGGCCTCCAAATAGGGTGATGTTACAAGTTGGTATCAGAGCATGGTTTATGAAACTTTAAAAGAAACTTAAACCTAAAAGATTTTCCGAAAATAATCCAATGGATCAGATAATAAGAATGGGTTTTTGGTTAACGTTATAGTAACATACTTGTATTTGCTATATATAGTTATATATATGTAAGTACACACTCCCTGTTCTCTTAGATCGTTCTTCTGTATCTTACTAAGGCTCGTATGCATATTTACGAGAAAGGAGATAAGGAAGCAAGAAACGGAAGAGGAAATCTCGGTGGAGGAAGCACCACAACTAATGGGATTGCTCGACCCACTATCAGAAGAAACCCGGGTCGACCGGCTAATGCTAGTAACCAAAATGCTGAAGCCAATATGGGTGTTGGAAATCCACCAGTAGATATGGGGTTAAGGAATCATTTCTTTGCCGGTTTGATGTAAGCTGGAGCTGTTGTTGGAGTTGCTGGAAATGTAGAAGGAGCTAATCCTGTGGCTCCAGTCGAGAATATTGCTTTGCTGTGACGACCAGGATTTCAGCGCTCGAAAATCGGCATTCATACATTACCCGTATTCGAATGCCGCAGATTCAAAGGTTGTA
Source organism: Allium cepa (assembly GCA_030765085.1). Taxonomy (NCBI): domain Eukaryota; kingdom Viridiplantae; phylum Streptophyta; class Magnoliopsida; order Asparagales; family Amaryllidaceae; genus Allium; species Allium cepa. Next base: position 392,282,098 of record CM060938.1, on the reverse strand, counting down.
GTCCGATTCGCTGGAGCTTATAGCGCATTAGATGAAAACAACACAGAGGAAGCAGAAGAATAAATTTTATTGATACACTAATGGATACAACAATGATACAATATGACATGATCAACATTATCAGAGATATATACAACAGTGGAGAAACAAAGCAGCGGAAAACAACAGCAACAGCAGCGAAAAGATACACCAAAATGGTCTTCATTGCCAAAGCTCCAAAGCTTCCAAATGCTACCAAACCAAAGATTGAAGGCTGCCGAATCTACATCTACAAACTGACTGTCTGATAACCTGACTCTAGGCTGCCCGTGTGGAAAATTGTGGGCATCCAGAGTTTAGAAAGGGAAGAATAAACTCCAGGTCAGTCATGGGACTGGTGTGAGTAAACAAAAATAGTCATTTGAACAAAAAGAAATAAAAAGAAATTTGCTATGCTTTTTGGAAACAGAAACTACCATAAGGCCTCCCGCCACACACACAATGCAGTCGCGCGCTTGGGGAAGATTTCTCCTTATGATAGTCAAACATGCTTGATACGCGAAAATCCTTTTGATATTATTATTAGTGCATAGTGTGGAAAACATTTTGAAAGTATAATATTAATCTTAGCCAGCATAGGTACCATTATATTATGGCTGCTATAGCTACCACTTGAGATGGCAGGTTATACAACTGCAATCGTAAAGGGCTCGTATTGGGTGACTGGATTTCCAACAAATGGCCAAGGCTAAGGAACGTCCTTTCCGAATAGGTACGCCTCTGGAGGGACACCCCGAGAACCTAACCGGATCTCTGCCAACACAACGCCGGGATACCTCTATAACTAGGTAACTAACTGTCACGAGTATGTCATCCCTCGGTCGTAACCAACCTTTATCCGAGATTCACCAACAAGTTCCAACAACAACATAAGTTAAATATCAGGGCTCCATACCATGATACCACTTTTTATCCAGAAGGAAATGCACATACCCTAAGGGGCGCGACCCCCGTAACCTTGCTGCATTCTTTTTGTTTCGACCATTTTCGGGGTGTGAGGTTCGATGAAGTCTCGTCCCACAAAGCTACGCTTTTCACAAAAGCCATGCTTCGATCAACCAAAAATCAGCACTTAGCATGCCACATTACCAAATTGGGAATATATCACTAGTAAATATCAATTACATAACCTCTAAGCTCCTATGTCTCAGAGAAGGGTGTTAAGCTAAGAGAATAAATACTCCACCACCAAATAGAAATGTATTTGATAGAGACCGCCTTTACATGTCAAAGTGTAACGTCAGACATACATCCATATAAGTCCATCCTGGGTCTGAATGGAACCAAAGGCACTTCCTCCAACTAAGGAAAGAAGCCCTTGCAAATCCGGATATCCACAATCCCGACCGGACTCCCCATCACATATAGAGATCTCTATATCAGAGCAACTCGGTGCAGAGACAATCGACAGGTAATCTTTTCATTCTCGAAAATTCCCGGTCTTCACCGCCGTCTTCAAATGCTATCCATTCCATCGTATCATTTATTCGGAATGGGTTTTATGACATAAAGTCCTCTCCCGGCTTAACTGAATGATGAGCGCTTATTTTAAAAACATATGGATACATTAGGATCTTAATTAAGTCACAAACTTTTAGACCTTATTTCCCAAAACCTTTCCTTTTAAATGGTTTAAATAAATTTCCACTTTTAATCTTTTAAACGAAAGATTCATCCTTTCAGATCCTCTTCAATTTGAAACAAGGTTTACCAAATCTTTAACAATGATTCATTCATAGCTTTCAAAACTTTTTCCATTTCAAATTTGAAATCCTTTCAACAAAATTGGAAATTCTTTCTTTATATGAAAGCTATGATCATTTGAAAAAAAGAGGTTTTTCTTCGGGAAAATCCGACTGAATTTGCTCCAGCTATAACCTTTTAAAGTATAAATCGAAAAATCAGCGAACATCCGTACTCGGCAAGCTCTATTTAAATGCCAAAATAATTCATTTAAAATACTTAAGTGGTTTACAATCCATATATATACATTATATAACCTGTATATCCTTTTTAAACCATAGTTTCCAAAATTATAAACATATATACATGGAACTGAACTTCAAATCTTGAAGTCAAATTCAAATTGAACTATTTTAATTTCAAACTTTAACAAGCCATTCAAAATAATTTTAACTTCAAAACTCCTTTTCAAAAGTTTTTCATATTTAACCATATTCCATTTCCAAACCATTTTGGATTCAAAAATCAACCTTTAAATTTCTCATCATTGAAAATAATATTAAATTCAAAATACCCATGACTTAACCAATTTCCTGTGAAATCCATATTTATGTGTGTGTGTGTGTGTTGTCCAGGGGTTTTGCACACAACAATAAAATATCACAACCATTATCAATTCAAGAACAACAATGTCAATAAGCGGTATAATCCTATAACGCTTATTTTTCATTCATAGATAAACAAGTAAATTCATCACAGATAAATAAATCACAGTTCACAGCTCAATCCAAAAGAATCATATCACTGAACATCACATATCAGAGATATCAAGCAATTCAAGGCATTCAATAAATGCCAATCATCCATAAGCAAGATCAACTGGTTGTTCAATCCCTAATTAATTCAATTTAATTTCTAATTAAATTAATTACTTATGAATTAATTACCCAATCCTTCTTAATTAAGAATTATTAATTACAAATCATTTGATATTAATTAATGAAATTAATTAATCAACCTTAGTTATCCATCTTAATTAATTATCCTTAATTAAATAATTATCCCTTAATTAATAAATCAACCATAAGTTAATTACATAATTAATTAACCCTTAATTAATTACATTAATTAATTATCCATAATTAATTACATTAATTATCCTTTAATCAGTTTTAATCAATTAGCCTTTAATAATTAATTAATCTTTAATTAATCAAGTAATTAACCTTTAATTAATCTCATTGAGCAATTATCCTTTAATTACTCCCATTAATTAATCATCCTTTGATTAAGTACATTAATTGATTAACCCCTTAATTACAAATTAACTAATCTTTGATTATTACTTAATTAACCTTTAATTAAGTAATTATTATTAAGTTACAAATAAAAGATTCTCTAATCTTAAGATAACCTATTTGTCTAAATTAATTCCATAATCATCATTTAAATCTTATTTTAAATAACCTTTGAAATTAATTATCATAAAATTTAACTTAAAACCTTTAAGTTAATTAATAGTCAAAACATTATTTAAGATAAACCATTTATCTTTAAAATCTTATTTAAATAACCTTTGAAATTAATTTATTATCACATGAATTAACTTAATACCTCTAAGTTAATTTATAATTAAAAACACTTGCCTTTTTTAAATCAATTCACAACATTAAATTTATTTAAAATAAACTTTAAAATAAAGGTTATATTAAAACACTTTAAACTTAATTGATTTAAAATAATTTACTTAAAATAATTTATTTAAAAAATTTAACTAATCCACACTTAACTAAAGCAATCATTTCATAAAAGAATTAATTAAGAATTTGATTTGAATTTGATTTATTTAAAGTTTGAAAACTGAAATCTCACATACCTGAGACAAAACCCGGGTCATCTTGTCATTACCGAGACCATTCCCGAGAAAATTTCCAACTTCTTCTTTTAAAATTTTGCTACAATTTAAAATTTAAAACCCTGGGTAAAACACATGTAAATAACCCGGAAACTTGAGTTATTACCACAATTCCTCGATATCAACTTCGAGGCTACCCTTCTTCTTCTTCCATGTTCTATACCATCAGTAATAAGTCAAATCCAGGCACAAACGTGCACAGGTGCACGTGCACAAGAGATTTACGCGGCTCTGATCATCGCCGAGGATGCCATAAAGTCAACGATGATCTACTTGACAACCTAGACCATCCAGAACCACCAATCTCGTCGAAACCCAAAATCGAGCAAGTTCGATTCCACTGAAATCCAAACCTGATCAAGAAAACACCTCGCCAACAACGATCCCGATCACCATCAACCTCGCCATCGCACCCAAAGCTGTGCCACCTTCCCACGCATCGTTTCCCCCTGGCTCGGTCGCGTCCGATCCACCCACGTCGACGAAATCGCCATGACTTCAACGACGTCTAAGACTACTCATTAAACCCTACTTCACCTCCACCAAGCCACTCCAATCATCTTAAAATTCTTCTACCATTTTTCCCGAGTAACATAACCTTCCAGCCACATCCAACATCAATCACAACGTCCAACTATCGTTCATTGAGACTCGACGAATTAAGCAAATACGATCAACTCACGAATTCCCATCACACCCAACATTAAAAATTATGACATCTATATCAAAAATCATTATTTTAACATACGAATCAAATTATAGAATCAAAACAAGAAATTAAGTTTTCTGGTTTGAGAAGATCTTACGATTATTTCATATTTTTGAAATATTTGCCAGCATTTCTACTTGAAACCATTTTTAAAATTGAAATCTTGTTAATTTGAACACATTTTGTTTAAATATCCAAGCCTAAAAAGGATCATAGGATGAGATCTTTAATTTTAAATAGGTTTGAAATCTGTAATCTATGAACAGGGAGATAGATACTTGTTCAACAGACAGCCACATATATATGTATACATATTTGTATACATGCAAACATATTTGCATACATTCAAACATTTTCCATAGCTTCATTTCACAGTCATCAAGTTATAAATCAATATAGAGTTAGCTTACTCACAGTTTGAAGAAGCAGAGCCTGGAAGTTATTTTGATGTTGAACCTTTATCTGATCTTGCTTGCTTGATTGTTGTTGAATTTACATGCTTTAGATTTTTCAACTTAAATCTGGAACTTGACTTTTAGCTTGAAACTGACGTTTGAGATGATCTTGAATTTGATCAGGTTGAAGATTATTTGATTTGCTTGCTTCCAAGTTTTTAAAATTGGAAGAGTTGTTTGAACTTGAATCTGATTTGCTTTACTTTTCTCAGGTTTGAAATGAATTGAAAAGAGGTTGTTTTTGAGATAAGTTTGAACTTTAATCTCTGGTTTGTGTTTTTCTTTTCTTTTCTTTAGGTTTGATAAAGTTTGGTTTTGAATAAAAGAAAATGAGGAAGAAAGGAGTTAGATGTATATATAGAAATATTTTACTATTTTTAAAAATGAAAGAAAATAAATTAAATCATGACATTTGTTTTTCCATGTTGAATGTAAACTAACACTTGTTAATATGGTATGTTAAAATAGCTACATTTGTCAAATATTTATATATGTTTTTATATTTTTTATTAATTCATTTTCTATTTTTAATTAATGCATTTCCTTTTTACATTAACATATGGGGTGTGTGTGTGTGTATACAAACTATATTTAATTTACGTAAGAATTTCAAAAGAAAGCATATTAAACCTTTTTATTAAATCTTATTTAAGCTATCATACTTTAAAATAAATAAATAAATAAATAAATATTTATCTTTAACGTTTGAAAATGTAGAAATAAATTTTAAATGTCTTTTAAAAATTATTATTTAAAACATAACTTCCAAATCTCACTATATACATACATACATATACATATACATACATATATATATATATATATTATAATTAGAAAACAAATTTATATTAGTTTTAAAATATAGAGTATTTAAATCCAATTTATTTTTAAGATATTAAATTTTAAATTTCAAATCAAAATCTTATTTACAATCTATTTTCAATCACAAATAAAACACTTATTTTATTTATTTTTGAAATTTAAATCCAAATTTTATTTAAAATTTATTTATATATACATACATAAACAACACATATATTATTTATTTTGGAAAACTTCAAATTAATTCCTAAATTATTCCCAAAAATTATATTAATTACTAAATTTAATTTGGCTTAAAAACAGGATCGTTACAGATTCCCTCCTTAAGAAACTTTCGTCCTCGAAATTTGCTAGACAGGGAGACAACCAATGAAGAGATGAACACATCAAAGATAGAGGAATGGATTACCAGATCAAGCCGAAACATCTATTCTGCATTTGGCTTACCAAATCAGAATATCATCAATAAATACAAGAACAAACTTATTTAATATTATATGAAATACTCGGGTCATCAGGTCTACGAAATATACAGGGGCATTGGTTAGTCCGAAGGGCATAAATAACCATTCGTAGAATATATTTGGACCCCAAAGAACAAACAAACGGATATAATTTTTCGCAATTCTTAGCTGATGGAATCCTTAGGCTAGATCCATCTTGGAAAAGACCCGATTGCATGGAGTTCGATTCGAGACAAAAGAAACTTATCATTAAAAGTTAACTTATTAAGATCACAAAAATCTACGCACAAATTCCAAGTGGGTTTTAACTGAAATCATTTTATTGATACAATCTAATCTAGCTTCATATTTTATTAACCAATTCATTTCAATTAAAATTTCAAATTCATTAGAGTCAAAAACGAAAAGACTGATAGGAAACTGATGAAGAGAATGCGAAATAGAAAATTTTCACAATGTAAACAAAAATTCGCAGGGCCACCACCACACCAAAACTTCTTCATGTAGCAGCCAGTAAGCCATCAAAGAATTGAAATTGGATGATGATTAAAAGAGATTGATGGAAAAAGTTACTCCTTGTTGTTGCAGGGTATCGACCATTTGTAGTGGTACTCCCGTCCCCTACCTCGTCCTACTTTTGCACTCATTCTCACTACCAGTGAATAGTAAGAGAATTGACTGAGGCATACGGACAAGATATCTTAGGGATACTCATTCTAGGGCATTTGTGACTCTATCTCTAATGAGTCACCTAATGTGTTATACTCCAAAGCTAAAGTTCTTACTCAACCTTTAGCTCTGATACCAGATGTGACGACCGGGCCTTGCAGCCGTCGACAGCGGCCTCAATACCGCCGTGGCACACATTGGTACCCCGAATTTGCTTTTACGGGCAGCCCTTCGACTCTCAACCAACCCGGTTAGCCAACCCCTCCCCGGGGACATGTAGGGGTAAGATTTTCCGTCCCGCCACCAAACCCAAAGCGAGAACCCCTTATCATGCTGAACTTATAGCAAACTCGGTGTAGAGACAATCGACAGGTAATCCTTTCTTTCTCGAAAATACCTGGTCTACACCACCGTCTTCAAATGCTATTCATTTCGTCGTATCATTTATTCGGAATGGGTTTTATGACATAAAGTCCTCTCCGGCTTAACCGAATAATGAGCGCTTATTTGAAAAACATATGGATACATTAAGATCTTAGTTAAGTCACAACTTTTAGCCCTTATTTCCTAAAACCTTTCCTTTTGAATGGTTTAAATAAATTTCCACTTTTAATCTTTTAGACAAAAGATTCACCCTTTAAGATCCCCTTCAATTTGAAACAAGGTTTACCAAATCTTTAACAAAGATTCATTCATAGCTTTCAAAACTATTTCCATTTCAAATTTGAAATCCTTTCAATGAAACTGGAAATTCTTTCTTTATATGAATGCTGTTATCATTTGAAAAACAAAGGTTTTGCGCTTCGGGAATATTCGATTAAATTTTCTCTAGTTATAGCCTTTTAAAGTATAAATTGGAAAATCAACGACCTGCCGTACTCGACAAGCTCTATTTAAAATACCAAAATCATTCATATAAAATACTTAATGGTTTACAATCCATATATACCCATTATGTAACCTGTATATCCTTTTTAAACCATAGTTTCAAAAATTATAAACATATATACATAGAACTCAACTTCAAATCTTGAATTCAAATTCAAATTAAACTATTTTAATTTCAAAACTCCAACAAGCCATTCAAAATAATTTTAACTTCAAAACTCCTTTTCAAAAGTTTTTCATACTTAACCATATTCCATTTCCAAACCATTTTGGATCCAAAATTCAACCTTTAAATTTCTCATCATTGAAAATAATATTAAATTCAAAATAACCGTGACTTAACCAATTTTTTGTGAAATCCATATTTTTGGGTGTGTGTTGTCCAGGGGTTTTGCACACAACAATAGAATATCACACCCATCATCAATTCAAGCACAACAATATCGATAAGTGGTATAATCCTATAATGCTTATCTTTCATTCACAGATAAACAAGTAAATTCATCACAGATAAATAAATCACAGTTCACAGCTCAATCCAAAACAATCATATCACAGAATATCATATATCTAAGATATCAAGCAATTCAAGGCATTCAATAAAATCCAATCATCCATAAGCAAGATCAAATAGTTGTTTAATCCCTAATTAATTCAATTTAATTTCCAATTAAATTAATTACTTATGAATTAATTACCCAATCCTGCTTAATTAACATTTATTAATTATAAATCATTTGATATTAATTAATGAAATTAATTAATCAACCTTAATTGTCCATCTTAACTAATTATCCTTGCTTAATTAATTATCCCTTAATTAATAAATTAACCTTAAGTTAATTACATAATTCATTAACCCTTAATTAATTACATTAATTAATTATCCATAATTAATTACATTAATTATCCTTTAATTAGTTTAATCAATTAGCCTTTAGTAATTAATTAACCTTTAATTAATCAAGTAATTAACCTTTAATTAATCTCGTTGAGCAATTATCCTTTAATTACTCCCATTAATTAATCATCCTTTGATTAAGTACATTAATTGATTAACCCTTTAAGTACAAATTAACTAATCTTTGATTATTACTTAATTAACCTTTAATTAAGTAATTATTATTAAAGTACAAATTAATGATTCTCTAATCTTAAGATAACCCATTTATCTTAATTAATTCCATAATCATCATTTAAATTTTATTTTAAATAACCTTTGAAATTAATTATCAAAAAATTTAACTTAAAACCTTTAAGTTAATTAATAGTCAAAACATTATTTTAGATAAACCATTTATCTTTAAAATCTTATTTAAATAACCTTTGAAATTAATTTATTATCACATGAATTAACTTAATACCTCTAAGTTAATTAATAATTAAAAACATTTGGTTTTTTAAGATCAATTCACAACATTAAATTTATTTAAAATTAATTTGAAAATAAAGGTTACATTAAAACACTTTAAGCTTAATTAATTTAAAATAATTGATTTAAAACTTTAACTAATCTACACTTAACTAAAACAATCATTTTATAAAAGAATTAATTAAGAATTTGATTTAAATTTGATTTGTTTAAAGTTTGAAAACTGAAATCTCACATACCCGAGACAAAACCCGGGTCATCTCGTCATTCCCCCGAGACCAATCCCAAGAAAATTTCCAACTTCTTCTTTTAAAACTTTCATGTAATTTAAAATTTAAAACCCTGGGTAAAACACATGTAAACAACCCAGAAATGAACTCGAGTTATTTCCACAATTCCCCGATATCAACTTCGAGTCTACCCTTCTTCTTCTTCCATGTTCTATTCCATCAGTAACAAGTCAAACCCAGGCACAAACGTGCGCAGGTGCATGTGCACAGTAGATTTATGCGGCTCCAATCATCGCTGTGGATGCCATAAAGTCGACGATGATCTACTCGACAACCTAGACCACCCAGAACCACTAATCTCGCCGAAACCCAAAATCGAGCAAGTTCGATTCCACTGAAACCCAAACTTGATTAAGAAAACACCTCGTCGACGACGATCCTAATCACCATCAACCTCACCATCGCACCCAAAGCTACGCTACCTTCCTACGCATCGTTTCCTCCTGGCTCGGTCGCCTCCGATCCACCCACGTCGACGAAATCGCCTCGACTTCAGCGACGTCCAAGGCTACTCATTAAGCCTTACTTTGCCTCCACCAGACCACTCCAATCATCTAAAAATTATTCTACCATTTTTCCCGAGTAACACAACCTTCCAGCCACATCCATCATCAATCACGACGTCCACTCCTCGTTGTTCGCTGAGACTCGATGAATTAAGAAAATCCGATCAACTCGCGAATTCCCATCACACCCAACATTAAAAATTATGATATCTATATCAAAAATCATTATTTTAACATACGATCAAGTTATAGAATCAAAACAAGAAATTAAGACATTCGATTTTTCTGGTTTGAAAAGATTTTACTGTTATTTCGTATTTTTGAAATATTGACCAACATTTCTACCTGAAACCACTTTTAAAATTGAAATCTTGTTAATTTGAACACATTTTGTTTAAAGATCCAAGCCTAAAAAGGATCATGGGATGAGATCTTGAATTTTGAACAGGTTTGAAACCTGTAATCTATGAACAGAGAAATAGATACTTGTTCAACAGACATGCACATATATATGTATACATATTTGTATACATGAAAACATATTCACATACATTCAAACATTTTCCATAGCTTCATTTTCACAATCATCAAGTTATAAATCAATATAGAGTTAGTTTACTCATAGTTTGAAGAAGCAGAGCCTGGAAGTTATTGTGATGTTGAACTTTTATCTGATCTTGCTTGCTTGATTATTGTTGAATTTACATGCTTTTGATTTTTCAACTTAAATCAGGAACTTGACTTTTAGCTTGAAACTGATGTCTGAGATGATCATGAATTTGATCAGGTTGAAGACTATTAGATTTGCTCGCCTCCAGGTTTTTAAAATTGAAAGAGTTGTTTGAACTTGAACCTGATTTGCTTTACTTTTCTCAGGTTTGAAATGAATTGAACAGAGGTTGTTTTTGAGATGAGTTTGAACTTTAATCTCTGGTTTGTTTTTTTTTCTTTTCTTTAAGTTTGATAAAGTTTGGTTTTGAATAAAAGAAAATGAGGAAGAGAGGAGTTAGATGTATATCTAGAAATGTTTTACTATTTTTAGAAATGAAAAAAAAATTAAATCATGACACTTGTTTTTGCATGTTGAATTTAAACTAACACTCGTTTATATGGTATGTTAAAATAGCTACATTTGTTAAATGCATTTTAAAATCTTTACACTTATCTTTTGCATGTTTAATTAATGTTTAAATGTGCTTTATTATATTTTCAATTTAGTTTTAAATATTTATATATGTTTTTATATTTTTTATTAATTCATTTTCTATTTTTAATTAATGCATTTCCTTTTTACATTAACATATGGTATATATATAATTTATGTAAGAATTTCAAAAGAAAGCATATTAAACCTTTTTATTAAATCTTATTTAAGCTATCATACTTTAAAATAAATAAATAAATATTTATATTTAATGTTTGAAAATATAGAATTAAATTTTAAATGTCTTTTGAAAATTATTATTTAAAACATAACTTCCAAATCTCAATACATATACATACATACATACATACATATATATATATATATATATATTATAATTAGAAAACAAATTTCTATTAGTTTTAAAATATAAAGTATTTAAATTCAATTTATTTTTAAGATATTAAATTTTGAATTTCAAATGAAAATCTTATTTGCAATCTATTTTCAATCACAAAACAAACACTTATCTTATTTATGTTTGAATTTCAAATCCAAATTCTATTTACAATGTATTTATATATACATATATAAACAACACATATATTATTTATTTATGGAAAACTTCAAATTAGTTCCCAAATTATTCCTAAAAATTATATTAATTACTAAATTTAATTTGGCTTAAAAATAGGATTGTTACATTTGCTAAGTAGAGATAACACTGGGTTGGGTGCGAAGCCATTCTTGGGAACAGAGAATGTCGTAGAGGTCCAGAATTGGTTGTTGCAGTGTGAGCGTATATTTTCTGATTTAGGCCTAAATAAGGGACAAAAGAGGAAGTTGGCCACTGGACAGTTGTAGAGTCAGCACTACATTGGTGGAATAGTGTCACTACCGGAGTTTCGAAAGAGCAGTTAACTTGGGATGATTTTAAAATGAGATTTGAGCATAAGTTTGTATCTGAGTTTGCTAAGTCTGAGGTAATGAGGAAGTTTATGGATTTAGTGCAAGGAGAGATGTCAATAGTAGAGTGTGCTACTAAGTTTGAATAGCTATCTAGATATGGATATGCTATTATTAGATACTGACATTAAAAGGAACGAGAAGTTCATTTGGGGACTGAGGCCCGAGCTTGCTAAAATGACCATGACGTGCACACGTCCGTGACCCTTGTAATATAATGGTGGAAATGGTCATTTTCCATAAGGAGTTACTTTTTGATTTAGCTAAAGAGGTGTCGGTGGAATCTCAGGGTTCTCAGGGGAAAAAGAAGTTCTTTAAGAAGAAGGGAACCCAAAGGAGAGATACTGCCAAGAAGTCAAAGGCTGAGGTACTTTGCTATAAGTGTGATAAGAAGGGTCACTTTGCTAATTAATGCTAGTTAGGGAATGTGAAGAAAGATGCAATTAAGAGGAATGTGTAGCGCTTCAACTGTGATCAAGTTGGGCATTACAAAAATCAGTGTCTAGAGCAGTTAGGGAGGAGAAACGAAAAGTTTTTGCCATAGGACCAACTAGGCCAACTGCAACAGATAAGGGAAAGACTATGATGGAAGGTACGCTTTTGATTTAGAGTATTTTTTGATACCAATGCATCACATTCATTTATATCTCGGTATTTGGTTACTAGATTATGTTTAGAACCTACCTACCTCATTACTACCTTAAGGGTTGCGAATCCAATAGGAGGGTACGCAACTCTAGGGTTAAGATGTGACCAGTTAGAATTTGACTTGTTAGGCCATAAGTTTGCATGCATTTTGTATGTTATTGACTTTGTAGACTTGGGATCATTTTGGGTATGGATTGGTTAGGTAGGTATAAGGCTAAAATATTATGCTAGGATAAAGAAATATCACTGAGACTGGAGTGATATTCTCAGTAGAGAATACTGACTGGAGTGGTAGTACTATGCTTAATGCTATGGTGGTAGGAAATGAGCTAAGTTAGGTTCAGGTAGTAAGAGAACTTGCAGTTGTCTTTGAGCCAGTCACTGGACTATTCCCGAAAAGAGCAGTTGAGTTTAGAATATATCTTGTGCCAGGAGCTAAACCTGTAAGTAGACCACCTAGCAGGATGACACCTACTGAGATGATGGAATTGAAGGTGCAGCTAGTGGATCTAGAAGTAAGGAATTTTATAAGACCAACTAGTTTGCCTTGGGGAGCGGCCGTGGTGTTTGTGAAGAAACCTGATGGTTCGTTAAGGATGTGTATTGACTATCATAAGTTAAACAAAAGTACAATTAAGAACAGGTATCCTTTACCAAGAATAGATGATCTGTTTGATCAGTTAAGTGGAGCCAGAGTGTTCTCTCGGTTGGATTCGACGACAGGTTTCCATCAGTTAAGAGTGGCGGAGGACGATATTCCTTTGACAGCATTTCAAGCTAGATATTATTCATATGAGTGGTTGGTGATGCCATTTGGATTGAGGAATGTACTTGCTTTCTTCTTAGATTTGATGAACCGAGTTTTCCAAGAGTACTTGGATAGATTTGTATTAGTGGTTATAGATGACATTCTAGTATACTCTAAGGATAAGAGAGAGCATGAAGTTCATCTTAGGATGGTACTTAAGATGCTGAGGCAGAATCAACTAAAGGTGATAGAAGAAAGTGGTAAAGATTTTTGGTCTAATGGTTTCAGAGAAAGGTTTGCCAGTAGATCCAGATGAGATCGAAGTTGTGAATAATTGGGAGAGACCAAAGACGATGACTAAGATCAGGAATTTCCTTGGACTTGCTAGCTACTACCGAAGATTCATTAAGGGTTTCTCGCAGATAACAGCATACTTAACTAAGCTAATCAGGAAGGAAGTGAGATCTGTATGGTCCGACAAATATGAGGAGGCATTCCTTAAGTTAAAGTAACTGTTGACCCATTCGCCCATGTTAGTAGTTCTAGATGGAAATAAAGGATTAGTGGTGTATGCTGATGCATGTGGAACTGGGTTAGGAGAGGTGTTGATGCAGAATGGTAAAGTCATTGCCTATGTATCTATGCTGCTTAGACCGCATGAAGTTATCATACTCATGATTTGGAGTTGGAAACTATGATCTTCGTATTGAAGATTTGGAGACATTATCTCTTAGGGGAGAGATTTGAGATACATATCGATCATAAGTCTTTATGGTATTTATTCTCTCATAAGGAATTGGATATGAGACAGCGGAGACGGTTGGAGTTTTTGGCTGCGTATGATTTTGGTATAGAATATACACCAGGAAAAGGTAATAAAGTGTCTGATGCTCTTAGCAGGAAACATCTGAATGTGATGTTAGCCTGTTGGCGAAGTGGAAAGATTTGGAAGCTTTAACCAGCTGCGGTGTGTGGTTAAGGTCAACTCCTGGTTTTAATCAAAGTTCTGCTACATTGTCTTGTTTAGAAGTTCGACCAGTACTAATCGAGAAAATTTCTTTTAAGCAGAAGGAGGATCCAGTATTAACTAAAAGAATAAGAAGACTTGAGGTTGGAATAGAGATCGATGATTTAAAGGATTTTAGCCTTGACCAGAGAGGGTGGCTAAGAAAGGAGGGACGGTTGTGTGTTTCGAATGTGGAGGACTTGAGGAAAGAAATTATTGGAGAATATCATCGATCTAAGTTTATGATTCATCTTGGAGGAACAAAGATGTATCAGCATTTGAAGAGAAGCTTCTATTGGGAAGGCATGAAGAGGGATGTTGGCTTCTAGGTTAGATAGTGTGCAGACTGTCAACAAGCGAAAGCTTAACATCAGAAACCTAGTCGATTACATCAACCTTCAGAGATTCCAATTTGAAAATGGGATTCGATATCAATGGATTTTATAGGTGGGTTGCCAAGGTCAAATAGAGGTAATGAAAGTATATGGATTATAGTGGACAGATTGACCATGAGTACCCATTTATTCCAGTCAAGTCAACATGAACAGCACCTGTTTTAGCTAAGTTGTTCCTGAAGAACATAGTTAGACTGCATGGAGTTCCTAGTAGTATAGTTAGTGACAGAGATGCTTTGTTCACTAATGAATTCTGGAAGAGTCTACAGGAAGTGATGGGTACCAAGCTTAATATGAGTATTGCATATCACCCTCAGACAAATGGGCAGACAGAGAGAGTCAACAAAGTACTCGAGGATCTACTGAGAGCTTGTGTATTAGACTTTGGTGGATCTTGGGAAGATTACCTACATTTTTTTGAGTTTTCCTATAATAATAGTTACCAGACTAGTATAAGAGTGGCGCCATTTGAAGCTTTATACGGTAGACCATGCAAATCACTAGCATGTTGGTTGAAGACTGAAGTCAGATTGGTCTTAGGTCCAGATTTGGTTAGAGGAGCATCAAAGAAGATTGCGTTAATCCAGGAAAGGGTGAAAGAAGCTCAATCAAGACAAAAGAGTTACGCAGACAAGAGGCGTAAGGACCTAGAATTCTCAGTGGGAGAAGGTTTTCAATAAGGTATATCCTACGAAGGGTGTGATACGATTTGGAAAGTCGAGGGAAGTTAGCCCCAAGATATGCAGATCCATATAGAGAGGATTGGAAAGCTCGCATACAGATAGTGTTGCCCAGAAGGGCATATGTCCATAATGTATTTCATGCATCTCATCTTTACAAGTATGTGCATGACCCAGAGACTACTATTCCTCTAATAGGGTTAGATGAATTAGTGGTAGAGCTTGATTTGACTTTTGTTAGACAACCAGTTCGGTTTGTAGCTAGAGATGAGAAAAGATTAAGAAACAAGATAGTCAGGTTGGTGAAAGTTCAGTGGAGTGACAATGAGAAGGACTGTACTTAGGAGATAGAGGACATGATTAGAGATGCTTATTCTGATCTGCTTTGAGGGTATGTCTATATTAGATTTATATAGATATTTTCTATCAGTTAGACTAGTATGGTTGTTAGGTGTTGTTACAAATGATTGTTATGTATAGTACTTACTCCATACTAAATTTCAAAGACGAAATCCTTTAAGCGGGGAGCCTGTAACATTACTAATTTTTGATAACATTATTCAAGAAATTTAATTAGATAAATTAAATAGAATGATGATGATAAGGAGTTTGAGATTTAGGTAAATTATATATATAGGGACATGCTTAACCATAAAATAAATGGGCTTAAATTTGGTTTATAAGATGATTAACTTGCATAAGGCCTTATTAGTAAAAATAGCTGCACTTTTTATTCACGGCTATGCATTTTCCTTTGTCCATTCACGTTCATTTTATTTCTCAAATTAAAAAAATGCAAATTAAAGCCAAGAAGATTCAGCCATTAAAAAGGGAAAAGAGGAAGAAAATTTTAATAAAATCAAAGCTAGGGGAATCAATCTTCTACAAATCTCAAATTCCTTATCATATCCAAGGTGAATAATAATTTATTCCATTTCCTTTGGTTTTGTAATCATATGATTTCAAATTTGAGTATTTATTTTGTTTCGATAATATATTGGATGATGATATACTTAATTTATGAATTGTTTGATTTAAATAATTTATTTATACGTGTAAAGCGTACGGTTTAAGGATCAAAACCATGGTTTATCAATTTTAAAATGCAATGGAAATTTTTTATGTTAACTAAAACATGGTTTTGGGGATGTGTTTTAATTTTCGAAATTTTCCAAGCTACGAAAATTTTATTATGAATTTTTGATGGTAAATATGAAGTATTTGGGTTAAAAATTTATTTCGAATATTCCTGGAAGAATTTGGTGTAAGTTTATAGGATAGATTGTGTAATGTATATGCAAGTATATACTACTAACTATATGATGTAACTAATATAAAGTTAATCTAGTAAAATATAGACTAAGCACACTAGGATTTTATACTGGTTTGGACCTCCCGTCCTACGTCCAATCCCGAAGCTTCCCTTCGGAGTTCGACTGTCAAACACCCTCACTTCGCCCGGAGGAATAGGCTTGGTTACAATAGCTTGTTCTTGTCAAGTATGTGTTCTATAACATGGATATTGACTATTAAGTGCAAATGCTTCCAATATATATATATATATATATATATATATATATATATATATAGAATACTGAGTGAGGAGTTCTGAATATATAGAAGAGTGAAATACAAGTATATGATTGCTAGAGATCAAGAATATATCAAAGTATAAAAGTAAAAAGCGCAAGTAAGTAAGGTAAGATTTTCTCTTTGATTCTTGATGTTATTTATAGTGGTAGAGAGATTCCTTGAGTAGTTGCGTCCATTAATAAGTGTTCTATGGTTGCTTCTGATGGTGATGAAGAGATGCAGGGAAGAGAAGCGAAGATGCCTTTTCAAGTGCGGCAGTTGTTATTTGAATTTCAAAATCCGAGTTCAGTTCTAGACGTCTGGTATATGTTTCAGACGTCTGGCTCTATATATTTTTTGTATAAAATAGCCTTTCAGATATTTGAGTACAGTAACCATACGTCTGATCTTGTCTGTTTTGAATTTTAGATGATTTATTCAGACGTCTGGCTAGAGTCTTCAGATGTCTGAAACTTGTGCATGTTGGTTATGTGCACCTGTGTCATTGCTCCATTGATCCTAACGACTTGTCATCTCTTGTAATGTTCTTTGAGCCTTGTTCTTGTCCCTTTAGTGAAGTTACTTTAGCAATTACCTACGAATAGATACATACATACATATATATATATATATATATATATATATGCACATTCGATTTCCATTGTATAGTTGTTGTCATCGAAACCGGAGATTTGATTTCCTAACAATCTCCCCCTTTTTGATGATGACAACTGTACAATGTACTTATATATAATTTATAAATCTCCCCTGAATATGTGCTTATTTCTAATGTTTTATAAATATACATATATTTCTCTCCCTTTGGCATTATCAAAAAGAATTATAAAATTTTAGCCAATCGTCAAAGATAACACACAACAGAAAATTTCATTAATAATTCAAACTTGATTGCATTCATAAATTTTGTCAATTGTACAAGGGTTGAAATTCGAAAATCCTAAAATCTATGATTCCTTCGGAGAAGCTTTTTCTTGATCGTCCCCTGTTTCTTCTTTTTGGGAAGAGTTAGGCTTTGTAGGAGATGTCGAAGCTTGTTTTAGAGGTTCATCCTCAGAAAATTTAGAATGTTTCGCGGGAGGAGAAGGTACTGGGGTTGTCCAATCTTAAAAAGAAGGTGTCGCACCGCGAACCCGTTGAAGTACTTCTTTGAGAACCGATAGGATAGTTGGAAGTGATTCTTCAACTATTGCTAGGTGTGTAGCAAAAGATGTTTCAAAGCTATCAATACGCTTAGCCAAAAGTTTTTGATTTTGAGATAATATATGTTGATTTTTAAGGGTGAGATATCGAACGCTTTCATTTGGATTTATTTCTATTCGAGTCTCCATAATCTTATCCTGGCCTGGATAATCAAATGGTCCAGGAGGAGGTGGAGTTGCTTCACGATGTTGTTTCTCCTCTTGAGATGGTTCATTGTGTGGTTAAGGTAGAGGCTCAACTTGTCTGGTTTGACGATTGTGTGTCCAATCTTCAAAAGATATAAATTCTGAAGGAATCTCGGGTAAGTGCATCAGCGAGAAAAACTTGATGGAAGCATATTTTGGTGATATTTCTTCAAAAGTTGATAAGTATGAGGGGATGCTGCGAGCACGTAGAAGTCTCATAATATATGTGGGGTAGATAATTGATGGCCGTGATCGAGTCCAAAAATGTTTGAGCTCGTCAAAGATAAATTTGGCCCAATTCACACTTGTTTCGGTAAATAGAGCATATAAGGCTTTGTGCTCTAACTCGGTTATTTGCTCATGACTTCCCATATGTGCAATGGTATTGATTATTATTCGAGTAAGAAGTCGTGCTTTTGAAAGTAGATATTTAGAGGCAAATTTTGGCATTTCATCCTCCCAAATTTGATGTGTTATACTATTTCTTGGTTTGAAGTGCATCTCGGGAATATTGTATAAATCTGCGCCCATGTCAGAACATCCTAGAGTTCTACCTATTATGCCAGGAGTGAGTCTAATCGTGTTGCCATACACGCTAGACCATAGCCAATTATCTTCATCTTCAGTGTTCCATGTTGAAGTGCTATCCAAATTTGCATAAAAAAGAAATATTGCCAATTGATCGATTTGGATGTCATTAAGAGTGAACGATATCAATGTTTCTTGTCTGGCATTCTCACACATTTCGTCCAAATCATACATTGGAAATTTAAGTAGGTTATAAAATGGACCTGTGTGAAGTTTCTTCTTTTGTATATTCGCATATCTGTTGATTGAGTGGTGCTCGATTCATCCATCTTTCTATTTGATCATCAGAGTAAACTTGAGGATTTAAGGATGATGTTGGTTGGTCCTGTTTTCTTTTTAATATTTTAGGATTTTTAGTTCTATGAGGCATTGTGAATTGAGCAAGTATAAAAAGATGATTTTGAGAAGAAAATCATCAATGGATAAATCGCAGTTGAAGAAATATATATGAAAGTAAAAAAATGACGTTATCTAGGTGGTTTTAAGGTGTCGATTGAATTTCAGACGTCTGGAAGCAAATTCATACGTCTGATTTACCCTAATTCGAATACAGTAGATAACTTAAGACGTCTGGTTTTTCTAGACGTTTGGTTCGAGCGAATTTTAAAAAATTGATAGTCAGAGAGTTTTTCCAGACGTCTGGGTAAAATATCAGACGTCTAAGTAGGTTAAGTTTTTAAAACTTGGTGGCAGAGACATAACTCAGACGTCTGGATCGAAGTTCAGACGTCTGAAATAGTCTGATTTCAATTTGTAGGAGGCAGAGCAAATTTTCAGACGTCTGACATATGCACAGTGCTAAAAAAATCAAGGTATATCAGAGTATCAGATGTCTGAGGTCCATACCCAAACCTATGAATTATGCAATTTTTCTAATAATAGCCTAAAATTTAATGGTTTTGCTTATTTCTCAAATCTCTATTTTTATAAAAAGAAATGTAGTATTTATTTATGTGAATCAAAATAATAAATGAACATAGATACATATATAATAAAAATATAATCTATTTAGATGGCGATGGAGTTTTATGATCTTCTGACTTGTTATCCCTCCATGGTTTAAGTGGAGACCATATATTTCCACGTTCGTGGGTTCTTGGGGAGCCAGAGAATCGTCTTGCTACTTGTTCCAAAAAGCTTAGTCGATGTGCTGTGACTTTTTGTTCAAAATATAGTTCTCGTTGAAGATCTATTTGATGTTTTTGATAGTGATGTATTTCATCAATTTTCTTCTTTGTGTTAGGAGAAACAAATAAAGATCTTTTGGACTTCTTGCTATCGGGAGTGAATCCCATGTGAGATGAGGACCACCTATACGTCGATTCCTGATTTGGTGTGGGTGTAGGAAGCCATTATGGTGTATCCGTCGAGCTATCCGTTGTAGGTGTCGAGATGGATATATAAGAATTTTCAGAAGTCATGACTATATTTTTTTTCATGAAAAAAATGAATTGTATATATTTTTTTGTTGTATAACTGTTTATACATAAGTTTAAAAATTATTTATAGAAAATTTGTAAAAAGTGACTAACTAAAAAACCAAAGGTTCAGAATTTGTTAATTACAATTTGTGAATAGAAAACTTATGGCTAATCATAGATTAAATGAAGGAATGATTATTAAGTGAGCAGATCATGAAGAGAGCAAATCCCTAAATCTCGTCAGAATTTTCATTTGTTGCTGGGAATGCTATGTTCTTCTTCTTCGAATTTAGTTCTTTTCATGCCTGCTAATTAGCTTCATAGGACATTAAATTTCCTATCAATTCTTCAACTAAGAGTGCTGAGAGATCATTAGCTTCTTTGATGGCTAATACTTTTCTTTCCCACTCTGGAGTTAAAGAATTGAGTATTCTAGATACTAAATCAAAATTTGTGAATTTGACACCAAGTGCCATTAAATCATGCTGAATGGTTTGAAATCTAGAGTACATATCTATTATAGATTCATTTTGTTTCATTTTAAATGATGAGAATTGATTTTGTAAAATTGAAATCTTGGTTTTTTTAACTTTGTTTGTGCCTTTGTGTGTGACTTGTAAAGTACGCCAAATATCAAAAACAGTTACATAGCATGACACGTGAGAATTCATTTTTATCTAGTGAGCAAAATAAAACATTCATAGCTTTGGCATTATTAGAAGCTGTTGTTTTTTGTGCATCGGTCCATATGTTCATATCAGTAGTAGGTGCTTCATATTTATCTTGAGTGGCTGACAAAATTTCTAGACCATTAGCTTCCATAAAAATTCTCATACATGTTGACCAATATGTATAGTTAGAGCCATTACAAAGTGGGGGTCATGCTATGGATTGTCCTTCTTGAAAAATACTTGTCATATTAAAATGATTCAAAAACGTGTTACTGTACTTTGATCAAACCTTGCTCCGATACCAATTGTAAGTTTATAGGATGGATCGTGTAATATATATGCAAGTATATGCTACTAACTATATGATGTAACTAATATAAAGTTAATCTAGTAAAATATAGACTAAGCACACCAGGATTTTATACTGGTTTAGACCTCCCGTCCTACGTCCATTTCCGAAGCTCCCCTTTGGAATTCAACTATCAAACACCCTCACTTCGTTCGGAGGAATAGGCTTGGTTACAATAGCTTGTTCTTGTCAAGTATGTGTTCTATAACACAGATATCGACTATTAAGTACAAATGCTTCCAATATATATCTAGAGAATATTGATTGAGGAGTTCTGAATATATAGAAGAGTGAAATACAAGTATATGATTGCTAGAGATCAAGAATATATCAGAGTACAAAAGTAAAGAGCGCAAGTAAGTAAGGTAAGATCTTCTCTTTGATTCTTGATGTTATTTATAGTGGTAGAGAGATTCCTTGAGTAGTTGCATCCACTAACAAGTGTTCTATGGTCGCTTCTGATGGTAATGAAGAGTTGCAGCGAAGAGAAGCGAAGATGTCTTTTCAAGTGCAGCAGTTGTTATTTGAATTTCAAAATTCGAGTTCAGTTCCAGACGTCTGGTATATGTTTCAGACGTCTGGCTCTATATATTTTTTGTAAATAGTAGCCTTTCAGACGTCTGAGTATAGTAATCAGACGTCTGATCCTGTCTATTTTGAATTCCAAAGGATTTATTCAGACGTCTGGCTAGTGTCTTCAGACGTCTGAAACTTGTGCATGTTGCTTATGTGCACCTATGTCATTGCTCCATTCATCCCATCGACTTGTCGTCTCTTGTAATGTTCTTTGAGCCTTGTTCTTGTCTCTTTAGTGAAGTTACTTTAGAAATTACCTGTAAATAGAGATATATATGCACATTCAATTTCCATTGTACAGTTATTATCGTTGAAACCGTAGATTTAATTTCCTAACATTTGCGTCTAAATTTTCAATATGTCTGATTACATGATGAAATCGATTTTCTGTGATTTTTGGGATTTTCCTAGCAGATTTATTTGGGAAAATAAATTATTGTTAAAGAAGGACTTTTTTGCAAATATTTGTTTTGCCGTATAGAAAGGCTTAATGTTACAAAGTTTTGACTTAGATCTAATTAATGCGGCAGTTTTTATTTGTAAAGTATTTGAAAAATTCGAAGTATCCAATCAAGGAGTTACAAATGGCAGGTTAGTTATAAAGCAATTGCTATTTTTAGATATAAAACAGCATTTCAGGAAAAAAGAGGTTCCACCTATTTCGTAGGCACCTTTCGACCCCTTTACCTCCGCTCCATCTCAATCGAAACCATCATGATCGAAACCCACCAAGCTGAAACCAAGGCACATGGTATGAGTAGAAACTGGTACGAAGTGTATCGGGAAGTAGCGGAAGGAAGGATGTCGAAAGCCATGCTTTCGTCAAAGTCGAAACCAAGGTTCAACTTTATAAAGATCAACGCATGCCTAGTTTTAGAAGGGCTTTCGACTGAATCAATACCCTATAAAGTCAAATCCTTAGTTTGTTCCCTAAAGTTAAATTCTTGCCTTAATATACTTAAAGTTTTCAACATATTCCAAAGTTATGCTTTTGAAAGGGACTTTATACATAGCTTTCGAAGGGGAACTTTTTCTTTACATAAGAAGCTTCGAAAAGGTAGGTTCCGATATAGTCAAAACCTTGCCACTATTTTCCTTCCGAAGTATTGAAGTCATCCATATCTTCAAAAGGTTATCACTGTTTTAACCAAAGTTAGCCACTTCCTAATTGGTTCCAAAGGGGTTGAGGGTTTCAAAGGTGACGGAGTCGAAAGGGGGGGTTTCGACTTTATCATTCAAATTTTTATTTTTAAAGGTTCTTTCTTTTAACTAGATGGTCCCAACACCATCAACTTTTCGCCAAATTTATTTTTGTTGGTTTCGAAAGAGATACTTTTGTATATAACCATTTTGACCCAAATGATTTTAAAGAGTAAATCCAATGCTTTCGAAAGAGCACTTCATTTGTTTCGAAGCTATATTTTAAAGAATTTTTCTTGATACCACCGAAAGGTATCATTGGTTTCGAAAGGTATATACTTATAGTTTTGAAAAGTGGTTTTCTATGCTTTCGAAGGAGGTTACCCAGTGGTTTCGAATGTGATGTTTTAAAGTTTCAAAAACAATTAACTCATTCTCATTTTTAAAGGAAAAACCATGGCATAAATAAAGATTTTTGGAAATATTATTCACGTTGTTATCAACCCATAACTGTATTTTGCGGAAAGGGCAGAATAACCACTTAGGTTGACCCAGTAGTGAATATTTAACAGATGTTAAATTCTTAATTAAAGATATTGGCAGGGGCCAATAGGTCAACAGCAAACCCATGAAAACTGTATGATATTGGCAGGGCCAATAGGTTCATAGTCAGCCCATGAAAACTATGATTTGATACTGGTAGGGGCCAGTATGTCTGTAGTTAGCCCCTGAAAACTATATCTAGATTAAGATATTGGCAATCAGCCAATAGGTTCTTAGTGATCCCTTGAAAACTAAGTTATTGGATAGATAGTCTTTTGTCAGGTTAATGGTAACCCTAGAAACTATAACTGAGACAAATAGTCAGAATGAATGGGGATGGGTAATCCAAAATTGATTTATTTGTTTTGCATATCATCATAATGTATTGAAATACTATGTTTTAACCATTGTGGATGCAAGAGCACAGTATACGGTTTTATAAATGGTTGAGGATACTAATAAGGGAAAACCCGTTCCGCTAAGCGGCATGGTCTCACTAGATATCTAAATGCTTTGAGATGGAAAGTTATTATTCATACCAGGCTTTATTTCCGATTCGAAGATTTTGTTTTACCCTTAAACTCTTGGGTACTCAATTGATTTTGAGTAGGTTGAGAGTTAAGGTTTTCAAGTGATCTTTTAGATGGATAAGTCTTTCGAGGACGTGCAAGAGGCAATCTTGTTATTAGAGTTATTTTATTTCTGCTGTGTGTTTGGTTAAAAAGGCAAATTTTCTATTGCCTTACTACATATACTCTAATCTACTAAGGGGGCATCTTCATATGCCGCTCTTGGCAAATTTTGTAATAATGTTGCGGATTGGGATTATGTAATCAGTTTGAAATATTTTGAAATGGAATGTGGAATTTGGTTGGTGTTTAAATTTTTTCCATATTCTTCATGTTTTTGTGTATCAATGTATCTAATGTCGCAATATTTGGTCTTGAGGATTTATAACTATAGATGGTTGTAGCATTCGTTTAGTCCTCCAAATAGGGGGATGTTACACTGAGGCAACAAAACATGAAGGTGGATCATCTAGCCAAACTAGCCAGTTCCATAGAAGCTCAGTCATTGGGACTAGTTCCATTTGAAACTTCGACTGTTCCAAGCATAAGTGAGATGGATATCGACTGGATTTTCAAAACAACTGAAGAACCAGAGAAAAGTGGATGACACTGATCATGGACTACCTGCTCAGATTAATACTCCCCACAGACAATAATTAATGGAATAAGCTCCTTCGAAAGGCACCATGGTTTGTAGTATAGGATGGAATGCTCTATTAAAGGGGGTTCCCCACCCCTTGCTCAGGTGTATGACCAACAATGAAGCCAGAAGAATCCTCAGGGAAGTTCATGAAGGCGACTGTGGAGATCACACCTAGGGGCAAACCCTTGAAAAGAAATTTCTCTGATATGGGTATTTTTGGCCAATAGAAAACCGCGATGCAGCAGATTATGCCAGACGGTGTGACTAATGCCAATGATTCAACAAGATCGATAGAACTCCTTCGACAGGGCTGACATAAATGTTCATCCTGTGACCATTGGTGATTTGGGGAATCAGTCTGATTGGAATATTACAAAAGGCTAAAGGAAGAGCCAAATATGCTATCGTTGTTGTTGACTATTTCACCAAATGGGCTGAAGCAGAACTGCTGGTCATTATTATCGCAAAGAAAGTTATAAATTTTGTCACTAAAAACATTATTTGTAGGTTTGAAGTGCCATAAAAAATCATCAAGGATAACGGGACTTAATTCAAAAGTGCTAAGTTCAAACACTTTTGCAAAATTCTTCCGAATCGAGTATAGCTCTTCCGCTATTGCACATCCATAGGCAAACAGGCAAGTGGAAGCAGTGAACAAGATCATCAAGTCGACCATCGAAAAGCAGTTGACTAAAGCTAAAGGAAATTGGGTTGATGAACTTCCACTCACACTATGGGTTTATAGGATGTAGTGACCTTAAATTTGACTTATAGTATTTAGGACATTTAATTAGATAAATTAAATGAAATAATGTAAATGGTTAGGGGATTGAGATTTGAATAATTTAATGTAGTCGTGCCTTAATTAACCTATAAGCCAAAGAGAATTAAAATGAAATAAGTAAGAAGAATAAGATAAGGGAAAAATAGGAATAAACTAAGTTCTTATACCCTAAATCCTTCTTACTTTCACTCCTTATCCATTCTAAACATTTCCAAACAAAACTAAGAATGTTCAAAGCTTGGCCGGACACCATTAAGGGAAAACAAACGTGAAGATAAGCAAGAATTCAAGTAGGATGCTTAATCATATCGATTCAAAAGAAAATCTCCACCCCTTTAATAACATGCTAAGGTGAATAAAAGATTGCCTCTCATTTTTATTGTACTCGGTTTCTAGATGAGATCCGAATTTATTTTGCAAGTAAAATGCCATGATTTGATTGTTTAAATCGATATATAAGCTTGTTGGTGGTTTATATTGCTTCATACTGATTTTATGCTAAGTTTTGATTTGAAAAACCTATTAAATGACATTCTAATGACTTGTGTTTTTGATATAAGGTGAAAAACATTATTTCAGAGACGGATTTCAAATTTCATAATTTTCTAAGTTATTGTGGATTTATTATGAATTTTCTAGTAAAGAAAATGGTTAAATTGGGTTGAAATTATTTTTGGCAAATATATGATAGCCTTGGATCTGAAATTTAAATATGTTAGAAAACATATTAAAAATGATTTAAGGAAATTTTTAGAGAATTTTCCTAAGTATTTTATTACGGATGCAAAATTATCTAACATATAGGACTTAAATATTTTATATGCTTTTAAAAGGAGAAGGGCCTAATTTGCTAAATGTTTTCAGTTGTTAAATTATTGAATTAGGCAGCACTTGTAGAAAAAGATTATGATAAAGAATTAGCAACCAATTATATGATGACAAATAAGGCAAGTTGGTTGGAAAGATATTATTTTAAAAAGCTAATAATCAGTTTTGCAAAGAATTACTGCTTCACCGCTTACTGCAGCTGCCTTTCGACCACATAATTCCGCCCCAACCAAGTCGAAACCATACACATGGTATCAATGCCTTGATACATAGTAGATTGGAGTTAGGCGGAAGGTATAGGGTTGAAACATGCTTTCGAAGGGGTAGAAGCTACTATTTTGATTATGAATCACTTACTTTTATAAAGGAGGCTTTTGAAGGAGTTATATTAGCTATCGACTTAGTCAAATGTGCCTTTGTTTCATCAAAAGGACTTTCAAAAGGGGTTGTCGTCTTTTGATTTTAAAACAAAGCTTTTGAAGGGGTTCAAAACTCTTGTCGTCGCATTCAACCCTTCGAATCAATGCATTCCAAAGGTTACTTTTTCCTTTAAACGTTGAAGCCGCTTTTCCATGCTTTCAAAAGGGTTTGTTTGTTTCGAAACCATACACTTTCTTCTGCTTAAGAATAATGCTTTTGAAAGCAATGCTTTTACCCTGGTTCTTTTAAGACCCTTTGTTCTATTAAAAGATAAACTCAAAGGTTTCGAAAGGAACGGTTTGAATGGTTCTGAAGCTATGTTCCACAAAATTTTACTTAGATCCAATGCTTTCGAAAGGTTTGTTTTACGTAAGGAATTTTAATACTTTCAAAAAGTATATAATGTAGGTTTCGAAGGAGAGGTACCCTAATGTTTTTGAAAGGTTTACTTAAGTCTTTAAATGGAAGTTTTCCAATGCTTTCAAAAGGCCGATTTAAAGTATTTTGAAAAGAGGATGTCTAAGGTTTTATAAACGTTTCGAAAGGATACTTTAAATAATTTTTAAAGGTCTGTTTTTAAAGATTTTGAAAGGTATGTTTTGGCCATTCGGCCTAGTGTTTCATGGTAAAGTAATTAACCTATTTTGAAAAGGGTACTTTCAATGGATCCGAAGAGGACTGTTTAAAGTTTTTAAACAGGGGTTTCGAAGGTGATATCATGGATTTAAAACCTAATGTTTTCTAAGTTAAAGAAGTGCTTTAAATTGTTATGAAGGGATGGATAACCCTATTGATTTAGGTTTTCATCAACATTGTTTTTTGTAAAGCATATATCATGGCAAAGATATTTGAGTAAAGCAAAGAGTATATTTTCCTTGTTTAAGTATGATTTAAAGACTTAAATCAATTTGAAAGAAATCTTTTCAATGAAAATTTAATGGGGTAGTTAACCCTAAGTAAATGACTTAGATATTAGAATACCAGATGGGATTGATAAAGGGTCACGCAATATATTTTAGCTAGTATCCCCTAGCTAATATAAAGTTCAAAATGCTAGTGTGTAGGGATTTTTCACATGTAAGACTGAAATGATGCTACACACAGAAAGAAATATACAGAGAAAGATAGGTTATTGGTGAGTCCGCAAAACCATTAGGATCAGTTGACCCTAGGGAATTAACTTAAGGATAGACCGTCCAGGAATGCATCTAACAGAAGTTAAGATTGTTTATTTTGTCTAGTTGGCCCGAGTCAGCCAATGGTTAGTGGTTAGCCAAAAAAAGTATATTTTTCGGACAGATAGTCCATTGATTATCTGATTTATATGACATTCTATTATTGCTTCAGTTTGATTGCAGGATTCTGATTTGTAAAAAATATGTTTTAAAGAGGATATAGTAAGGGGAAACCTATTCTGCCAAGCGGCATGGTCTAACTTAATATCAGTAAACCGAGATGTAATAGTATTGTTCACAATAAGCTTTATGTCTGGCTCGAAGTTTATGTTTTCCCCTTAAACTCTTGGGTGGTCAAAATTATTTTGAGTAAATTGAGAGTTAGGGTTTTACAGGTTTAGTAGGTGGACGAATAAGCTTTCGAAGACGTGCAGGAGGCAAAGTTTGATGTATATGAGTAATTAGTTTTATTTCCACTATGACATATTTAAGACTGATGTGTCTATTGAGTACTCTTATCATCTAAGGGGGCATCTTCATAAGTCGCTCTTGGCATAAATTGTAATAAGTATATTTGATCGAAACTTAGGAATCATTTGGAATTTTGTAATGAAATATGAAATATGGACTTGAAATGTAACCAGTAAAGTTACTTTTAGAATCTTTGATTTTGTTTCATATTTATATGTTTTTGATATTATGGATACCATTATCTTGACCATATTTTGTCACCGGATGTTGATACTATAGATGACTATGACATCTGTAGCACTTAGCTTTGAGCCTCCAGATAGGGGATGTTATAGCTTGGTATCATAGCATAGTTTATGAAAATTTAAAAGGAATTTCAAACTTAAAATGATTTTGAAAACATAATCCTAAGGAATTAGAGAAAAGACTGGGATGGGTTAACTCTATAGTAAAGTACTTGTATTTGCTATATATAAGTATATGCTATTCTCCATTCTCCAGGCTATTCTTCTGTATCTTACAAAGACTCGAATTCAGTTTTAAGGATGTAAGATATGGATGCTAGAAGTGGAAGAATTAACATTGGTGGAGGAAGCACCATAACAAATGGAAATGCCAAACCAAACACCAGAATGAATCCAAGTCAAGCACAAGCTGTTAATATGGGTTCTGAAATGCCGCAAGTTGATATGGGAGCTATGTATCAGTTCTTCATTAACATGATGCAGGCTGGAGTTGTTGCGTGTTTAGTTAGAGGAAATGATGAAGGAGGAAATCAGGGAGCTCCAGTGGTCAATAATTATGCTACATTTGAGTAGAGATTATGCCAGGCTGGGAGGAAAATCGTTTATCGAGACTGAGGATGGAATTGAAGTGGAGAACTGGTTCTTCATTATGAGAGGATTTTTGCTGATTTAGGGCTCAATGATGAGCAGAAAAGGAGGCTTGCTTCTAGAAAATTACAAGGAGTAGCATTGTACTGGTGGAACAGTGTTACAATTGGAGTCAATGAGGAGACCTTGAATTAGGCTAAGTTCAGGTGGAGGTTTGAAGAAAGATTTATGTCGAGGATTGCTAAGTCAACTTTGCTCAAGAAGTATGCTAAGTTGGAGTAGGGAGATATGACAGTGCTTGAGTATGCAACCAGATTTGAGGAGCTATCAAGATACGGAGACGCTACGGTTGATACTGTTATCAAAAGGAATGAGAAGTTCATCTGCAGGTTGAAGCTTGAGCTTGTTAAGGCCAAAATTATCGCATATTAGAGATCTGTGCAATGTAGTTGTTGAGATGGCTTTAAGATAGGAAGAGATGATTGCTTTTCTTGAGGGTAAAAAGGTAGGGTGAGCTCAAAGATGGCAGAACCAAAAGAGGAACTTTTTCCATAAGAAGGGAGCTCAGAAGAGTGGAGCTACCAAGAAGGGAAAGGCAGAGGTTATCTGCTATAAGTGTGATAAGAAGGGACACTATGCTCATGAATGTCGTATGGTCAAAGGGAAGAAAGCTGTTGACAAGGTAGGAGTGAGATTTTTCAACTGCGGTCAAATTGAACATTATAAGAACCAGTGCAAGGAACCAGCCAAGGATGTAAAAGGCAAGATGTTTGCATTGGAACAAGCTACCTCGGGATCAACGGCAGAGGAGAAGGAAAAAGTGTTGGGAGGTGCGCTTTTGATTCATGGTGTATCAATTATAGTTCTATTTGACAATGGTTCATTGCATTCTTTTATATCTTATTGTTTGATAGATAAGCTTAACCATGAAACCTCATACCTAGTCACTTCCTTAAGGGTTGCCAATCTGATAGAAGGATATGTGACACTTAGGATGAAGTGTGACTCGTTAAAATTCTAATTGTTAGGTCATACATTTGTTTGTAGTTCGCATGTGTTTGATTTTATACGGTTTGGAATTATTTTGGGTATGAATTGGTTAAGTAAATACGATGCTAGGATATTTTGCCATGACCGGAAAATATTGCTTAGACACCCTGATTTTAGTGATCGGATTATATACTGCATAGAAAATCCTAGTTTTGAGGTTGATGCTTTATTGGGTGTTATGGAGGCAGAAGATGAGTTAAATCGAGTTTTTGTTGTTAGAGAATTCACAGACGTCTCTAAGCCCACAGTAGGACTATCGCCAAAATGAGCTATCGAGTTTTGGATAGATTTAGTGCCAGGAGCAGAACTAATGGGTAGGCCTCCAAGCAAAATAACACCTACCGAGATGAGGGAGCTAAAGGTGTAGTTGGTGGATTTGAAAAGTAAGAATTTTATCAGACCAAGCAGTTCGTCGTAGGGAGCAGCCGTAGTGTTTGTAAACAAATCGGATGGATCGTTAAGGTTATGTATCGATTATCGTAAGTTGAATGAGAAGATGATAAAGAATTGATATCCGTTATCTAGAATTAGTGATTTGTTTAACCGGTTGAGTGGAGCCAAAGTATTTTCCTAGTTGTATTTAGCAACAGGGTTCCATCATCTTAAAGTGGCCGAGGATAGTATTCCTTTGACAGTGTTCAGAACAAGATATAGATCGTACGAGTGGTTAGAAATGCCGTTCGGACTAACTGACGCACCAGCATTCTTTATAGACTTAATGAACTGAGTTTTTCGAGAGCACTTGGATAGATTCATATTGGTATTCATAGATGACATTTTGATATACTCTAAATATGAAATAGAGCATGTAGTTCATCTTAGAGTGGTGCTTGAGATGTTGAGGAAGCATCAACTGAAAGCAAAAATTTTGAACTGTCATTTTTGGAAGAAGGAGGTGAAGTTTCTTGGTCAGTAGTCTCAGAGAAAGGGTTGTCAGTTTATCCGATGAAGATCGAGCTTGTGAATAATTGGAAGAGACCCAAGACAGTGACTGAGACAAAGAGTTTCCTTGGATTAGCTGTTTTTTAACGGAGGTTCATTAAGGATTTTTCATGGATAGCAGCACTGATAACTAAGCTAACATGGAAGGATGTGAAGTTTTTTTAGACCGTTAAGTGTGAGGAAGCATTCCAGAGATTGAAACACTTATTGACTAATGCACCTGTATTAGTTGTTCCAGATGGGAATCAGGACTTAGTGTTGTACACGGATGCATGTGGAATAGGGTTAGGAGTTGTGTTAATTTAAAGAGTTAAAGTGATTGCACATGCTTCTTGACAGCTCAGACCGCATAAGGTTAGATATCCAACTCATGATTTGGAATTAGCTGCAGTAATTTTTGCATTTAAGGTGTGGATGCATTACGTTTTGGGAGAGATATTCGAGGTGTATACAGATCATAAGTCATTGAGATATTTATTCTCTCAGAAGGAGTTGAATATGAGACAACAGAGGTGGTTAGAGTTTTTAGCCACTTATGACTTTGGTATTGAGTACACACGGGGAAAAGGCAATAAGGTTGTAGATGCACTTAGCAAGAAACATCAAAATGCAGTATTGGCAACGATAGCTGCTGAGTGGAAAGATTTAGAAGCATTGATTACATGTAGAATACATTGGAGATCTGAGGCTAGATCTAGTAAGGAAATTGTTATGTTGTCATGTTTAGAGGTTCGACCGGTCATGATCGAAAAGATTGCTTCAAAGCAAGGGAAGGATCCAATATTAGCAGAATGGATCAGAAAGTTAAGGGATGGAATAGAGAGTGATGACTTGAAAGATTTTAGTCTTGACCATAACGGATAGTTAAGGAAGAAAGGGAGACTCTATTTTCTGAATGTGGGAAACATTAGGAAAAAATTTCTTAGAGAATGCCATCGTTCAAAGTTCATTTATTCATCCGAGAGGAATAAAGTTTCTTCTGGGAGGTTATGAAGAGAGATGTAGGCTTATGGGTGAAGCAGCGTTTGAACTATCAACAGATAAAAGTTGAACAGCAAGAGCCAAGTAGGTTACTTCAGCCTTTAGATGTTACATTGCGGAAATGAAATTCTATCTAAATGCATTTATCAACAGGTTGCTAAGGTCGAGTCAAGGGAATGAAAGCATATGGGTTATAGTGGACAGATTAACCGAGAGTGCCCATTTTATTCCAGTTAAGCCAACCATGACGGCACCTGTTTTGGAAAAATTAGTCATGAAGAATATAGTATGACTGCAAGGAGGTAAAGGATTACATCTCATTTTTATTGTTTTGGGTTTCTAGATGAGATACAAATTTATGTTGGAGGTAAAATGCCATGATTTGATTGATTAAATGGATATATAAGCTTGTTGATGATTTATGTTGCTAAAAAACCTATTAAATGACATCTTAATGACTTGCATTTTTGATATAAGGTCAAAAACATTATTTTAGAGATGAGTTTCAGGTTTTATATTTTTTAAAGTTAATGTGGATTTATCATGAATTTTCTAGGAAAGAAATTGGTTAAATTGGGTTTAAATTATTTTCAGTAAATATATGATAGCCTTGGGTCTGAAATTTAAATATGTTAGAAAATATATCAAAAATGATTTATGAGAATTTTTGGAGAATTCTCCTAAGTATTTTATTATGGATATAAAATTATTTAAGGTATGGGACTTAAATGTTTTATATGCTTCTAAAAAGCAAAGGGGCCAAATTGCTAAATGTCATTAATTGTTAATTACTGAATTCGGCAGAAATTTTAGAAAAAGATTTTGAAAAAGAATTGGCAACTAATTATATGTTGACAAGTAAGGCATGTTATTTGGAAAGATAATATTTTAAAAGGCTAATAATCAGTTTTGCAAAGAATTATTGCTTCGCCACTTACAGCGGCTACCTTTTGACCCTATACTTCCGCCCCAACCAAGTCAAAACCAATGCACATGGTATCAACGCCTTGGTACGTAATGGATTGGAGTTAGTGGAAGGTATAGAGTCGAAACATGTTTTCGAAGTGGTAGAAGCTACTATTTTTACTACGAATCACTTATGTTTACAACGGAGGCTTTCGAAGGAGTTATATTAGCTTTTGACTTAGTCAAATGTGCCTTCGTTTTATCAAAAGGACTTTCGAAAGGGGTTGCTACCTTTTCATTTTAAAATGAAGCTTTTGAAGGGGCTTGAAACCGATGATGCTGCATTCAACCCTTCGAATCGATGCTTTTGAAATGGTACTTTTTCTTCTAAACTTTAAATCCGCTTCTCCATGCTTTCGAAAGGGTTTGTTTCAAAACCATCAACTTTCTTCTCGTTAGGAATAATGCTTTCGAAAGCGATGTTTTCGCTCTAGTTCTTTTGAGACCCTTTGTTCTATCAAAAGATAAACCCAAAGGTTTCGAAAGGAATGGTTTTAAATGGTTTTGAAGCTATGTTCCATAAAATTTTACATATACTCAATGCTTTCGAAAGGTTTCTTTTAAGTAAGGAATTTTAATACTTTCGAAAAGTATATAATGTAGGTTTCGAAGGGGAAGTACCCCAGTGTTTTTGAAAGGTTTACTTGAGTCATTAAATGGAAGATTTCCAATGCTTTCGAAAGGAAAGTTTAAAGTAATTGAAAAGAGGATGTCTTAGGTTTTATAAATCATTCAAATGTATGTTTTCAATAATTTCGAAAGGTCTATTTTTAAAGATTTCGAAAGGTATATTTTGGCTTTCGACCTAGTGTTTCAAGGTAAAGTAGTTAACCTATTTTGAAAGAGGAACTTTCAATGGATCCGAAAGGGACTGTTTAACGTTTTTAAGCAAGGGTTCCAATGATGATATCTTGGATTTAAAACCTAATATTTTCTAAGTTAAAGAAGGGATTTAACTTGTTCTAAAGGGATAGATAACCTGATTGATTTAGTTTTCATCAACATCGTTTTGTGCAAAGCATATATCATGGACAAGATATTGAGTAAAGCAAAGAGTATATTTTCCTTGTTTAAGTATGATTTAAAATGTTAAATCAATTTAAAAGAAATATTTTCAAGGATAATTTGATGTGGTAATTAACCCTAAGTAAATGAATCAGATATTGGAATACCAAATTGGACTGGTAAAGGGCCGCGCCCTTTACTTAAGCTAGTAGACCATAGCTAATACAAGTCCAAAGTTCAAGTGTGTAGGGCTTTGTCACAGGTAAGACTAAAATGATGTTACACATAGAAAGGAATATACAAAGAAAGATAGGTTATTGGTGAGCCCGCAAAAACCATTTGGATCAGTTGACCCTACGAGAAGTAAGTTAAGGATAGACCATCAGGAGTGTGTCTGACAGTAGTTAGATTATTTATTTTGTCCTGTAGGCCCAAGTTAGCCAATGATTAGTAGTTAGCCAAATAAAATTATATTGTTCAAATAGATAGTCCATTGATTACCTAATTTATATGATATTACTATTATTACTTTAATCATTTTGATTGCAGGATTATTATTTGTAAAAGATATGTTTCAAAAAGGATGTAGTGATGGGAAACCCGTTCCGCTAAGTGGCATGGTCTCACTTAATATCAGTAAACCAAGATGTAATAGTATTATTCACACCAGGGTTTATGTTTGAGTCGAAGTTTATGTTTTCGCCTTAAACTCTCAAGTGCTCGAAATTAATTTGAGTAGATTGAGAGTTAGGGTTTTACAGATTTAGTAGGTGGACGAATAAGCTTCCAAAGACGTGCAAGAGGCAAAGTTAGCTATATAGGAGTAATTAGTTTTATTTTTGCTATGATGTATTTAAGACTGATGTGTTTATTGAGTACTCTGACTATCCAACGGGGCATCTTCATATGTCGGTCTTGGTGCAAATTGTAATAATTATACTTGATCGAAAGCTGGGAATCACTTAGGATTGTGTAATGGAATATGAAATATGGACTTGAAATGTAAACGGTAAAGTTATTTTTGGAATATGTGATTTTGTTTCATATTTATGTGCTTTGGATATTATGTATAGCATTAACACTACAATATTTTTCGTCGAAAGTTAATACTATAGATGACTGCAACATCTATAGTGCTTAGCTTTGGGCCTCAAGATAGGGGATGTTACGTAGGACAACGAAAAAATCTACAACCGGGCACTCTCCTTTTACCCTGGCATATGGTTCAGAAGTAATAATCCCAGTTAAGCTAGAAGTCCCCTCTCATCGAAGACAAAACTTCAATCAAAGGAAAAATGTGCAACTCCTACTCATGTCGCCCGATTTGGTCGATGAGAAGAGGGAAGAAACTGAGTTAAGGACTGCTGCTCACTAGAAAAGGGTCGCAAAATATTTCGATTCCAAAGTATATAACCGTATATTCGAAGTGGGAGACTTTGTTTTCAAACAGGTCTACCCTATACCAGGAACATTCGGACCAAACTGGGAAGGGACCTATGTGATCAGCCAGAAGCTAGGGGATGGTACATTCCATCTAACAACCATTGGGGGAAGCCAAATTCCACTAGCTTGGAAGAGCGAATCGCTACATCGTTACTTTGTCTATGACTATCTTATGTATTTCTTATTTCCTACTAATAAGCCATCTCGGAATACCAGAGCATTGTAAATAGGCAGAACTTGTCCAACTTTTATTAATAAAATTGCTTTGCTTTTTGAACCAATAAAACCGTGTTCACAAAAGTAACCTGCTAAGTCGACGAGGTCAAATCAACTCAAAACCATCCAATCACTACTTCAGATAGTGGAACCATGCTCAAGTATGCCCCATCTACAAGCGGAATCGACGAAAGCAAATCAACTCAAATCTTGGATCGACAGAACTCAATCTCCGCCTTCTAAGAACCTGTATTGATCCGGTAATATCGGGGAGGCCATAATCAAAGCCACTCATTTCGTAAGTCGTACACCGCCTCTTGGATTGTGGAATCACATCCAAGCAAACATAATTACCAAATTTGCATGTCCCGTAAGCCTCGCATTGCTTTCTGGTGCCAAAAACTTCAACCAAACAGGCCTCAAACCCACTGTGCACATTCCGTAAGCCATACACTATTACTTGGATCAGTAAAATTTCACCCAAAGACAAGGAACTCTCATATTTCAAAAAAATTCATACGACCCCAGAGCCAAGAAAATAGCACTCCATGGAGCGATATGTGTGCATGATAGCCTGAATGTCAGCATCACGATGAAACAACTTAACAAATAATCAAGAAATCGTTGTTTCTTCGGCATCATCGATCACTTAAGTACATAAATCACTAGAGTATGTAAAATACTCATCGTGAGGCCGCTAAAGAGCTTCACAAATATCTCAAGCCAAAAATCCCAAAGATATGAGTTGCAGTGTGGACCTGACTAAGGGCATCCAAAAGACTACAGGGGCACCTAGTCTCATACCAAGTGTTCGAAGTGAACAGTCTCATGAAACAGGGGGCGCGCACACACCAGCACTCAACCAATGTAGAAAATACTTCATAGTTATATATGTTGCTCGAAACACAGAATTTTGGAAGTGGACTAAACAAAGTAGAAAATACTTCACAGTTATCCTCGATTTTTCTTTTAAAGTCGACTCATCAATGTGGCACTTCTTTATTTCATCCTTAAATATGAGTGCAGCCCGATCGGTGGATTCTTTTAATTCCTTAAACAAAGAAGCACTCTTACTCTTCTTCTTGATGGCATCATCCCTCTCTTTCTTTAGCTTCTCAATCTCCACATCATGATCTGTAAGCTGCCTCTCGTACTTATCCTTTTCAGACTCGAATGAGAATTTCTTAGTAATTGTTTCGATTAGTGGTTGATAGCCGCATACACAATCTTTCCCACCCCTCAGCTTGTTCCATACTGCTCTGAGTCACATGAAGATGGGCGAATAAGATTTAGCATGAACCGACTTCAAGTTGGGCTTATCGAGAAAAATTCCCCTTAAGAACAAGTTGGGGAATGCTGCTTGCAGGTACGGGGGACTTGCGGATAGAATGTAAGGCGCATGCCTAAAAATTGGAAGAGAGGCGATTGTAGCAGCATGAATGGAAGAGGTCACGAAATCAGAAATAGGAACGATTATCCGGTTAAAGCATAAAGTTGTGAAGCGGGTTCCTGCCCTTGGTCTCTTTTCAATCTCTTTGATGGATCTTCTCGCTCAATTGGGATCCTCCAATTCTCATATCCCCTTCCTCTATCACGGCCTTGATCTTTCTCAACATGGTGATGCTCTTCCGCCTCCCTATCCTTCCTCCTCTTCCTCTCCTCGTCAGTCTCTCGAGGACCATGGTACCTGAAAGAGTGTTTCTGTGAACACTGAGACTCCGGTATTTAATCAAGATCGCTATAAAATCCATGGGACATGATTCCTGCAGCAAATGATAGAACAGGTTTAGAAAAAGGCATTCAATAAACTAAAACAACCCAAAATACAATGATAATGTAAAATGTGTGATCCTAGTGAAGAGTGTACTACAGTTTGATGACCCTAGCAGAGTACACAAATTAGATCGATCACCGACTAATGTCACGACATTGATTCCTGTAGGAATGATTTGAGTAAGCTAGGAAGGTGACCCTTCTAAGTGAAGTCGTCCATCAAGTCACCCGTATTCACAAATATGTCGCTCGTGTCTTCCAAGTCAATATCGGCACCTTCTGGTAAGAAGCTGGCAATAGGTTAATTCTTGGGAGAAGCTTCTTCAATGTGTTCTTTCAAAAGAGGTAAGGGAGTATGTTCAGGGCTCAACTTCGAGGCCTTGACGCCTAGTGGACATCACCCTAATCGGTGTCAGTATCCCAATTTATTTCTTCTTCATTTGGAGGGCATCTCTCACTGATCTCTCCTTCCTCCATCTCTTCGATCAACGAAGCCTTGCCCATCCATTAAACAAACTCTTCTCCTTTCTCATATGGGATCGATGGCATTTTGAGTGGACTTTCGACCCTGACTTGAATGTGAATTTCTTCAGAAGTCTTCTCTGACCCGTAGGATGGGTCACTTTCTTCGTCTTTCTCATCATTATCATCATCTTCACCAGAATCATGGGAAAAGGAAACAGAATGGGTCCAAGCTCTGGAGCGGGAAGGAGGGCTAACAAATCCAATAGACCTCCCAGGGTATAAAAGCCCATATCGACAGAGATTTTCGTCTGTAAGCAAGAACCTAATTGTGCACTCTTTAGCATCGAATGCTTTTAGGGTGCTAAGAACAATGCCAAGTGTCAGATCCTTGTTAATCTTTGGAAGAACTATAAAGAATATACGATCTCTTAGAATACTTGTAGCAATTAAAGGAAGTTCCAAGAATGGTGAAAGGAACTTATCCCATGGTCTATAGAGGGTTGAGTCCCTCTAGACATTTAGTGAAAAAGAACCGATTGTTGAATGAGGGAACCCTGTTGGGAAGATCAAGTATAAGTTTCTAACTACATTGCGCCTCAATAAAAACGAGTGACGGGTTAGCCTCTCTCTTTTTGAATACGAGATACTGCAACTCGGCGAAGCTTGGGATATGATTAAGCAACCACATGAACAGAACATATAAGCATGTCAGCATGGCAAACCCATTTGGAAGAATTTGGAATGGGGCCAACCCTATTTTTGAAGCATTTTCATTAAGAAATGATTAAGCGCGTAATTGCACCATACATACACATGTATTAGTGGCAAGCCACGTATCCAGAAGGTGGACTATGAGCAAATTCTCTATTTGATGGCAGAAGCATGTTATCCTCTGGGATACCATATTGTGAGAAAATGCTTCACAACATCTTATATGTAAGGATTAAATGGGCTTTCTTCAAAGGATGAAGAAAGGCTCTGAAGTTAGGAGGAGTGCGATTGACGATGGGCCCAACTAGAATTAGACGACCATATTGACCCAAAGTTATGAAAGCAGCAGACCCAGTTGGGATTGACGAAGACTCTATTCCAGAAATAGGCGAGCTTCACTCAAATGACTTGCACCGAGAAAATTTCCGCATCATTCCATAAAAGAAAGTTTTGTTCAAAACGGTCAGGCATGCCAAATCCCTAGACTATAGATCCCAGCATAGTTTGTACTTGAAATTTGGAAGATAATTGACTTGTATAACCACCGATCGAATTCCAAGTTTTAACTGTATGTCTATGTATTATGTAACCTGAGTGCAAATAGGTTATATGTCCTGAACGCTATAAACAAACCATTCCATGTAGATGGCTTACTCACACCGAAAAGAGCGATCGTATCACTTTTTAATTATTTTTCTTCTGTACTTACCCATTATTAATCAACGATCAATAACAGAATCGTTGTCCAAAGCAACACGAAAATCCTTTCCTATTTTAGGTACAACACTGTCCATGCAATGACAGGATCAATCCAAAGTGAGCAACTATAGATCAATGGGTCTGAATCAAGTAGAGTATTCTCAGGATAAGTCAATTTTAGTTCTTTGGAAAGTGATAACAGCATAAGCTTCATACAAGACACTACCCTAAGCTTTTATCACCTCTCCAAAAAACCAAAATCAATCCGCAATACATTGTGTCAGGATCGACTATGTAACTCGGCGCATGTTAATTCTAACTTTGTGGATGAAGATAGCAAAACATGTCGAGCTCTGGAGCAAAACCCTTGCTTTATTCTGTAAGAAATTCAAGACTCGATTTATTATCTTCTTCCACTAAGTCACAATCAGCTCGAATCTTCCATTGTATCTGTCACTAAATGCATCTTCATCACCAATCACTGATAATATGCCAAAATCTAAATCACCAACCTTCAAAATGGAAAAGAGTGATTCGATCTTTGATGATGGCAATCCAAACTAAGGTATTAATGGCTCGGATCAGTGACACCTCGAATTAGAGGAAATCATGATAACAGAGAGGCGGCGATGGCCTCTATAGGTAGCGGCTGATGGCATTGGAAGCAATGATCGAAGGTGGTGGCTCTCGAGTGGACAAAGCAATTGGATTGGTAGGAAAGGGTATGGATTGGAATGGATTAGATCGGCTAGAAGGAAAGGAATTGGATTAAGTGGAAATGATATGAATTAGGGGTTCGACTTGTATAAAAAGTAAGAAAGAAGGTTGCAAAAATTATCAAGTATTGGGATCGGTACAGATCCGATCTAATCGGATCGGTACCGATCCAAATTTACTCCTCCAAATAATCTTAAATCTTCCTCATTCGACCTACTCGACGTTCGTATTCATTCTGGAAATTATCAAAACAAGCTCACTTCGTAATTACAAACAACGGAGATTCCCACTAAGGATTGGACGGTTAGCCGGTGCATCATAGGTAGCTTTACAAGTTGACTAGTTACGATGAATGGAACTTCCTAAAACAAAGACCCAAAGACAAGCAATTCCAGAGCATACCTTGTTTTCAATGAAAGCGTACTCTGAGGGGCAGATGTTAACCAAGCTTTTAACCCAGCAGAATTCATAAGGAATTAGAACATTCAGATTAAGGTAAAATAACTTGAAACTTGATCGAAAAGCTTAAAAGTACAAGACAAAGGATCCTTAGAAGTTTGACCTATAAATACACCAACACTTAGGATCAGTACAGATCCGATCCAATTGGATCGGTATCGATCCAAAATATTGGCTTATAGTTCCTCCATACCACTTGCGTTATGCCTCTACCTCTCTACTAAGCCTATCTACCATGTTTGGTAACAATCCAAGCATCCGAATTCGAGAAGTAAAGACATAAAGGATGCAGACTATAAGTCAGTCAAATATTCAGTTTAATTCCTTAAATTTTCGGTAAGAAAAATGTATTGGGGTTAGCCGACGAGAATATTCATGCTTGGTTGCTCCAAACTAGTTGTATTCACCATATTAGTAAACATTATTACTATGTATCTTTGTAAGTATGGG
The DNA here is from genome assembly GCA_030765085.1 of Allium cepa. NCBI lineage: Eukaryota > Viridiplantae > Streptophyta > Magnoliopsida > Asparagales > Amaryllidaceae > Allium > Allium cepa. Next base: position 392,240,833 of record CM060938.1, on the reverse strand, counting down.
TATCAAGGTGGGGCATTGCGGTTTGATATCAGAGCAAAGGTTCAAAATAATGTACAATATTTGAGATATGAATCCTGGCTTAACCAGACTTAGAGTCCCGTCCCTTGGGGTGTATGGTAGAATTAAGAATTTATTTCCTATTCAGGATGGTAATATTAATGATTATTGGGAACAATACTTAGGACATATTTGTAAATTTTTGAACTACTTTACAAGTTATTATTTTGGAAATAATGATAGAATTCATAACTTACATTTGTTAAGAGTGAGGTTTAATGGATAGTACAAATTGGACCATAAATGGCACTGAGTTGAATATTTGTAGTGTCATGATGTGTTAGTGTTTAGAGTTGTGTAGCGAAAGCTGATGTATCGCCTTCCACTGAGCACATTTACTAGTTACCCTTATATATAGTTGATTGGTTGATGGATGCTTGGTTGTTTTAAAATTATAAGTAATTGTGTAAAAATTAGTATTGAGTGAGACCCATTACGTAGGAGTTCGAAACATACTGGATATTAATTATAAATCTTTGTGGTATTCTCAGTAATGTCATATCGCATGGAATAATGAAAATTATTTTGTATAAAATGAAATATTAATCTATAAGTGTAGCTAATTAAATACTAAGATGGATTTGGAATTAGATGGTTGTTTGATGTATGCAAGGATGAATGGATGTATTATTGAGTTATTTTTAGAGTATTATTATTGCATGGAGAATAGTGATTTATTGAAAGAATCTTCTTAAAAAAGCATTTAGTTTCTTGATAAAAAAAACTGTAGGAATTAGTTTTGTGTTAAATTGTCCGTTGAGTGCTTTAAGAATTCTAGTCGATGCGCTTGATCAACGTTGTCGATATAAATTCCTAAATACTAGAACGAGACAGTCAGACATAGTAATTTGAGATATAATATATAAAATATTATAAATAATTATGATTGTGCTACAAATAATATTTACAAAGGAAATAAGTCTCAAGTGAGTTGAATATTACTTTAAAATGGAATGAATGTTTTGGAGAATGCATAGATACGCGTATTTAATGGATTTTGAAAAAAAATGTCTTAAAGATAATTAATATTTAAAGAAGTGTTATAAACTATATATTTTATTTGAAGAGAAGTATCATATGAAATTTGGATAACAAAATCAAAATGATTTGACATGAGTTTAAGTATTGCTTGAAAAGATAGAATATATTTTATAAAATGCTTTGCTAAATATTTTAAGAGGAAAATTATATCCAGTATGAAAAAAAAATTATGTATTACAAAATTTTGATGGTTGAAATAATTATCATGAAAATGGTAAGGATAAAAGGTATTGATTTTACTTTAGATGGTGAATGCAGCCATCAAGCATTACGACAATCGAGGTCAGTGCCAAGGCGGTTTTGATCATACGGTCAACATTGTAGCCAATAAGCGAAGTAATTTACTATGAATAAATGGCAAGGCGGTGTCATTATATTGTTTGGATATGTGAATTTGTATATGTCTATTTGTAATATATATGCATAAGTGAATTTTATATGTTACTTTGATGAATTATGAATCGTATATGGTGATTTATGTGGAAGTTAAATGTGATACCTTTGAATTATAATTTAATGAAAGTTGAAATAAAACCATATGCTATTTCTTTATTGGCTAAATTGTTAAAGTTTGGATAATTCGATTTTGTGGCTAAGAAATATTTTATGTAAATATAGTTTTATGTATATACAACTTAGTTCAAGAAGTTTAGCATTTTACAATTCTTGAATTTTAGAAAAGGAAATTTAATTTGAAATAATTAAGAGGTGAACATTGATAAGATGTCATGGTCCCTCAGTTAGACAGAAATATAACCCTTTTAAGAAATGAAAGTTTGTACTAGAATTTTTTGAATTATAACGGGTTATAATATTTTAGAGAAACCTTTACAAGTATTTTACATTCTTGCTAGTAAACTGGGATATTAAAGAGATTAAATAACTTGAACATCTTACAGTGTTAGTATGTTAGATTTGTAAAAGATATAGAGGTTTTTAAAGAGCGTAAAGTAATTGTGCGAACAAATTATGGAAATTTTAAATATAAGAAAATATTTAAAGAAAGAGTAACTTTGTATTTTGGTAATTTGAATTTAAAAGAATAGGTTATGTTAACAAAGTAATTTTATTGATAAATAATTTGGGATGAAATTATACAATTTTTAAAATATAAAGTCTAGAAATTTATTGTGGAATTTTTTTTATCTAGAATGTGATATGAAAAAAATAATAAAAGCATTTTGAAACTTTGTTGAAAAATAGAATTTATGATAAATTAACCTTAAGAGAAAATTAAAATGGAAGTAATTCTTGACCTGGACTAAGACCCAGGGCATATAGTTTCGGGCTCCATTTGCCCCTGTTAGCTTCTACGTTCGTTTGGTTGATCGCTTGAATGTAATTGCTTGTTTTGATGTTGTTTTTCATGTCAGTTTCAATATTATTTCCGGATTTTGAATTGCGAATATTTTTTGGATTGGTTATGCAATAGAGTCCATAACACAACATCAAATCTTTGTTGCATGCTTTCAATAAGGATTTTCAACGAGAATGGATTTTCAAATCGAACAGTGTTTACTTAACCTTGTAAGAAGAAAGTTATGTTATTGATAAAGGATATTTGAAAGTTCACATAGATATACTTATTTATTATTTATATAATGAGAATGATTTTGAAATGTAAATAAAGTTATTTCTAATTAGAGGTTTTATAGTTATATGGTTATGGAAAAGAGTAAATATAGATTTTATAAAGTACAAGGACTTAAATATATATATACACACACATATGTATGTATGTATATTCGGAACACTGTTTATTAGATAAATATTCTAGAATTTGAGATAAATAAACATACATAAGTACATTTTTGGAATAACATGGATTTATGTAATATTTTATCAAATAGTGAATATTTATTTAAGGATGAATAATAATAAAAATATGGATTTTAAAAAAATGAACTTGAAAGTAAAATATACATAAAGTAATTTTAGAAAACCATTATATATAAATTGAATTACTTGCAAACCTTCAACTCCTATAATATTTTCTGTAATCTGGCAATCACGTGCGGCTTTTGTTTTTAACTAAAAATGTTTTGGGAACCTTCATTCTATAATTTAGGGAATACTAGTATTTGACTTAGTGTTACCGTTTGGTTTAAAATGCTCTCGAATAACACTTCATCAAATATTGTACAATCATTAAATAGAATGTTTGAGTGGCACTTATTAGCCCTATAGCGAATATTCGATTTTCACCGAGTAGTATGGGATGCCTTGGTTAAATTTGTGTGATTGCTATTAGGAAGTATTTAACACTTTAGAGTTGTATTCTCTTTTGGTGTGCGTCCTGGGGCTGCTAGATCCTTAAGAAAATATAATTCGGGTTTTCTGGTAGTATTCGGAATGAATGAGATTTACTAGCTTGTAGTAGATACTTGAATTTCACTAGGCGGTATGGAATGTTTTGGTTAATCTAGTGATTACTGAAAGATCCAGTATTTGACACTTTAGAGTATATTTCCTTTTAGGGCTCGACTGAGGGCGGTAAATCTTTAAAAGACATACCTAAGGATTTCTTTAAAAAAAATCATGTTATGTATTCTACAATCGTTTGGATTGGTACACAAAAACTTAGTGATTAACTATGGTTGTTTCACGGTATGACGATCCTTAGTATTAAATCAGCATGAGTGATACTAGTTTGTTTCCACGGTACAGACGATCGTTATGATCAGTACGAATGATCTAGGTGATCGATACGGATTGTTTTGGTTTTCATGACTTATAATATTCATGGTTTAAATATTCTTGAGTTTTGCGGTAAGTTCCAACTTAAATCACTTATGTAACCAGTTTATATTTATTGTACCACGTACTATATATATATATATATATATATATATATCTTGTTCTTTCCCTTAGGAATATTTAGAGATATTATAAGTTATTTATTTTATAATATTTGGGTCGGGTAGAGACTTTTTAGGTTTTCAGAATGCTCAGGCTTTCGGATAGGTGTGCTAGCAAAGGATAGACATTTTGACATCTTAGTTTATCTTCTATAGTATATCCATAGATTGTATTATCGGATGTATTACTTGAGATAGTGACTTAATTTGGATGAATATTATGTGAGTCGGTATTTCATTTTATAGACTCATAGCATATATTGTATATAATGTCAATTATCCACTGTGATATGTGACTGTTGTTTATATGATGTATTGTTTTGATTTGAGAAACCTATGTGTTTATTTCTTTTAACTGAGATTTACACGTCAAAATTTCTTTTCGGATATTTAACAAAAAGAGCAAGTGTGATGTGTAAGTGTTAGATTAAAGATATATTCATACTTGGTCACCCTTATCACGCCGTATTATTAGATGACATTATTTATGATGTTCTTTAATAACATAGGTATCATGGTGGGGTCATTACAGTTTGGTATCAGAGTAGGGTCAAAACATTATAACATATTACATCACAGATCTGAGACCTAGATGACTTAGAGTCATGTCCCATAAGGTGTGTGGTAGATAGTTATCTTGATTATCTATATAGGAATAGGGATACAAAAATATTATCCCATAATCATTTGGGAAATAATTTCATTTTAATTTGTTGTATTAATAATAACATTAGAGCTTGGATTGTGCAGAATAGAATTATGGCTGGAGGCAGACCTAGAGTTACACCAGATCAACCAGTATCCTAATGTTTTTAACTCCTCGAGAGATTCCAGAGATTGTTCGTGCTACGTAGACAGTTACTTCTGAGGTTCATTTGGTTCATGTTTATTTTTCTCGCTCTTGTAGTGACTTTTGATGTTTAGGAGGTTGACCCTTTAAGGTAACGGTCAAGCTTATCGAGATTCAAGTCTGGATAAAGATGTGCGAGAGGATCTTTTCTCGCATGAATCTTAATGATACCTAAAGGATTCAGGTGGTATCTGGTTAGTTACTAGAAAGGGCATTGGAATGGTATGACTTGTTAGTGATAGAATTTGAGAAGGATCATCTTACTTGGGATTAGTTAGAGAGAGATTTGAGCAGAAGTTTCTACCTGAGACAAAGAAGGAAGCAATGATTAGGAAATTCATTGAGCTTGGGCAGAATCAGATTTCTATCATGGAGTACGTAGTAGAATTTGAGGCACTATCCATGTATGACTTAGATTTCATTAATTCCCTAAGAAAGATAAATTGGAAGTTTATTCATAGATTGCGCAAATCTTTAAAGAAGACTCTTTTACTTTAGGCAGATATATCTTTCGAGTCTTTAGTCGATTCAGCACTACGTCTCAAGGAGGCGGAGAAGAATACTGAGGAGGAAGAAACTCTTTAGAATAAAAAACTAGAGTTCAACAAAAAAAGGAAATAACTGATGGAGTAAAGAAATTATGCAGCAATGGGTAAAAAGAAGAAGCAGGACGAGTCTGGTTCTACAACCCCACATAGAAGTCAAGTAGCATGTTTCAATTATGGAACTAAGGGCCATTATCCGAGTGAGTTTAGGAGCCTAAAGTTTCTTATCCTATGGATGTTTGTTTTTATTTCAAGAAAGAGGGGACTTGATAGCGGTTTGCCTATATAAGGAAAAGAAAGAAGGAAAGAGGAAGGCTATTGGAACTTCAGATGGATCGGCTTAGCTGGGTATAGTTTTATTTTATTAGGAAGTGTTCTTTCTTTTGTTAAGTTGCATTAGAGTTAGTTTTAGAAATAAGTTAAACACCCTTTTTGTGAGCTGTTGCATTTTATGGATTATGATTTAGGATAAAAGTTATTTGATTTTGGTTGATTGGTGTTAGAACTTGATTGTTTAGTTATATTCATTCAACTTGGATGCATGAATGCTATTAATAATAAAATAGTTATAACTAAGGGAAAATTTATAATTAATTATTGTGTTAACTTGTATGATAAATGTTTAAGGATTTTGATGGATATATGGGACGCCATGTTGTTAACCCAAAGTAATGCTGAGAAAGATTGATGGTCAATTGCAATAACAATGAGTGAAATTCCCTTGAGAATTGCCTTTCAATTTGACTTTATTTGTTGATCATTCTTATACCAGACCTTTCGACGTCGTCGAAAGGTATATGATGTGGATTAAGCAACCTTTTGACTTTGTTGAGCCAATAAGACGTCTTCTGCAAGGATTTCGATCAAAATTCCCTAAATTAAGTCCTTGAAAGGTAGTTTTCAATCTTGTTGAAAGGTTGGGTTGATAGCCTTCTTGGGTTTAGGCTGGATATCAAATTTCTTGGTGGAAAGGTAGTAGCTTTTGACCTTATCGAAAGGTTAGACCTCAAACATGATGGTTTCGGAAGGTAACAGTGTGTATTGGTATCATTTCAGTGATTGACCTTGTTGAAGGGTTCAAACTGTAAATTTGAAGGCTTCGAAGGGTTGCAGTAATTATTTTAAATAGAAGTGTTGTCGATCCTGTCGACAAGAACCTTTCGATGAGTTTGAACTTGAAAATAGAAGTTAATCCAACAAAAGTTTAAGTAAACAGTTAAGTAATTGACATATCTTACGACTTCCCTCTTTATCCAAGAAAAGGCTTTTTTTATTAAATTCCCAATAACACTCAATTAGGATTATAATATATTGATTAAGAAAATACGAGACTAGAATGAGGAAGTTCGGATCCCCTAAACATGACCTTTTGGGTCTTATTTATAGATGTAGGTGGCCCCCCTTTCGACTCCATGCTCTCGACCGGGTCGGAGGGTCCTCCTTTTATATGCAGCTATGAACTTTTCATCTTTGTTGAAAGGCTTGCCCTTATATGCCATAATGAACCTTTCGACGTTGTCGAAAGGTTTTCCTTTCCGATGCCTTCATGAACCTCTCGACTTTGTCGAAAGGTTGCTTTTCTGATGCCTTCATGAACCTTTCGACTCTGTCGGAAGGTGACCTCTATGATGCTTTCATGAACATTTCGATATTGTCGAAAGGTTTGCCTTATTATACTGTTGTGAACCCTTCGATCTTGTCGGAAGGTTGCTTTTCACTTGAACGTTGCCGAGAGCTATACCTCCCTCCAATGTTGTCAAAAGGTTATCTTTCATTCTTTACTAACTTCTGAGGTTGTCTTCTTCATAGAACAATTCTATATTATCAAAAGGTATCCTGGTTATGTCTTAACCGGTTCTAAAGGTTTGCTACACTTTCAAGAAGGTCTCCACAGGGTTGCTAATCCTTGCTTTGACTTCTTCATCTTCTTTGAAAGGTTAGAACTCCTTGGATACTGTGAGATGGAACCTTTTGACCCCTTCAATAGGTTTTGAACCTGCTAAATATTGATAACTGTATCCCTTCGACTCCTTCGAAAGGTTTGGTATGAACTCCTCTTTCTTAGTCTTTGTCAAAGGACCTTTCGACCAAGTCGAAAGGTGGATTTTTTGGAGTAACATTTGCCCCAACCGTTTCAAAAGGCTATACATTCTTTCAAAAGGGTTGAATTGGTTGAATACTCATCTAGTAGAAATGATGAAGGCAAAACCATAACATTTCGAATGGCTTGGCGCAAAAAGGTGAAGTGTCTACTATCCATTGTCTTCAAAAGGTAGCTTTTGACCTTGTCGAAAGCTCTCTATTTGTTGACTTCTGATGGTGGTCTTCGACTTTGTCGAAAGCTTTCTATTTATTCTTTCGAAACGTCCTCTTGACTCTTTCTTTCATACATTATTTCTAAGAAAATTTTATGGATAACATTTAGCCTCCTTGTATGAATGAATCTTTTATTCTTTAGGACAAAAATACCAAAGAATCTCCCCCTTTGATTCCTGCAAAAAAAAACAATAACTTCTATAAGGATCTTAACCTTGAGGATGAGCCATAATGAGTGTCCTTATGATTCTAGATGCTATCTAGACATTTTATTAGGTAGAGCTTTCAAGCAACCATATGACCATTATAAATATATGAAATGATATCACCTGGTCTGCTGTTACCAATTTTAAGTAAATAGACCCTTCCCAAAAAGGCCATTGCATAAACTAACTCCCCTGTTCTCCAATTATATCTTCCTCAGCCATCAAGGATTAATTTCCTGCTCTTAGCAGTCTTGTCAAGTTCCTTGTGCTTTGATGAGAGTCTAACATGCATCAAGAAAGTTTATATGGAATGTAATTCAAGAAGTTAATATAGAGTTTGTAAATTGATAGGAACATTCAATGGCAATATTTAAAATTCACAAAACCAAAAAATCTGATCAAAAATCATCAAAGATTCAACAAGGAAACTAGAAACAGGAATTTCACACAAATAAGAAATTTCAAGATTTGTAAATGCATAAGATCGCTATAAAAAGAAACCAAAAATCCAAGGATCCAAAAATGTAGATAGAAAATAGTTCGGACCACATCTGTTAAACAATTTGCACAAAAATTCTTTCCACTACAACATCAAAAATTCAATATAAACTCTTTTGATTACCGTGGAAATTCAACAAAGAAATCACGGAATTAAGAATACATGCAAACAAGAAATCGATTAAAAACCATTACGGAAGTCCCATGGGAAAATCAAGCATATATCATTCATAAATCATCACAAAAGTCAACATGGAAATTCAGAATTCTCAAAATCCACAATTCAATAAGAAACCATTATGAAATCTCAACAAGGAGGTTAAGAATATAGAATTCACAAATCATTGTAAAAATCAATCAGGAAATTTAAAATTCGTGAATAAAAAATTCAATAGGAAATCATTATGAAAACTCATTACGGAATTCTGAAACACCAGTAAACCAATTAGGAAGTATAAAATCACAAATTTAGAAATCCAATAAGAGATATCAAAACTTCAATAAGGGAAACTTGAACTCATGAAAGCAGAAATTCAATGTGAACTCATCGAAAAATCCAACAAGGAAAATTAAAATATGAAATCCATAAATCATCATAAAAAATTCAATGAGAAACTTCAATTTTCACAAAATCACCATGAAATCATTAAAAATTCAACAAGGAACCAAGAATACAAATCATCATAAAAATTAGAATAGAAATTCGAAATTCTCGAAATCAGAAATTCAATATGAAATCATCACAAATCCAACAAGAAAATCTAAAATATGAAATCCATAAATCGTCATGAAAATTAATGAGAAACTTCATAATTCACAAAATCAGAAATTCAACATGAAATCATCAAAAATCCATCTAAGAAACCAGAAATACGAAATCCATAAACCATCATAAAATTCAATGAGAAACTTCGGAATTCATGGAACCATAAATTAATATGACATCATCAAATGAATCCAGCATGGAAATCAAGGATATGAAATCAGTAAATAATCATAAAAGCCAGTGTGAAAATCTTTACTTCACAAAAGTCAATGTGAAATTTTCATGAAGACAGATAAGGAATCTGAAAGTTCGCAAAATCAATAATTCAGCCAAAATCTTGTCAGGATCTCATCTGATGTATAAACTATTTATAAATTTATCCATTATATACACCAAATCAGAAGTCTTTCTAGTAATAACACATTTAATTGATTTGTGATTCCTAAAGTGCCTATAAGTTAGTAGTACTATTGTTATATTGGGGCCGAGTAGTTCCGTAAAGCCAGGCAGTCATTCGGAATATAAGTTCCATAATACCAGTCAGTCATTCAGAGTAGTAGTTTCGTAGTACCAAATAGTCATTTGGAGTAGTAGTTCCATAGGACCAGTCAACTATTCAATAGGAAGCTTTTTTCGGTTGTTTAGCTTTTCAGCCGTTCGACCGTTCGGTAGGTAGTTCCATTTAGTTAACTGACCAAACAGCTGTGCAAGCTCCGTTTGACTAGTCGGTCGTTCAACAGTGCAAGCTCCGCTTGACTAGTCAGTCATTCAGTAGTGCAAGCTCCATTTGGCTAATCGGTTGTTCAGTAGTGCAAGTTCTGTCCTACTGCTTGGCCATTCAGCAGTGCAATGGTCCAAATAACATGTTAGTATATATAACATATTGACTCTTCTATCCTAAGAGGCCATCTTATATCTAAAGATTCAGGAGTAGCTTAATCAATCTATTCTTCGAGTGACGTCTCTTTTACCTTCATAGTAACAATGTGCTATCTATTTCATTCTCTAAGCTTTAGGTTTTTGCTCTCTATCTTATGTTAAGGATTATCTTCTGTTTACTTTCTGAATGCAAATTTCTTGACTTCTTGATGTGAGAATCATTTTTCAAGAATTGGGTATTCTGAAATTTGTTAACTCATATTTTCCTTTTCTAGTTATGATTTTGGATTCTTAGCATGTTCCAAATTATGGAATTGGACATCTTCGTCCTTCCACCTTGTCTTTGCCCCTTTCTTGGATTTCATCTTTGTCTTAGATGATGAATGGGTTTCTTTCTTTAACCCTTTATTCTCTTGGGTTTATGATTCAAGTTTTAATTTATAGACATCTATGTCTTCCTTCATCTGTTCGGTGCCTCCTCTGGGCTTCCCTTGATTCTGAGGGATGGAGTTTATGTTGAGCTGAATTTCCATTAAAAGATTACTAACGGGTGCTTATCTTGACCCTCCCCTTAAGAGGTGATTTGGACGTTAGGGGTTTCTTAACTTTATGGGTACTTTTCATGACCCTTCTCCTAAAAGGTGATATGGACGTTAGGAGTTTTGACCCTCCCTCCAGGAGGTGCTATGGAAGATCATCGTAGGCTTTTGTCCCTCCGTCTTAGGAGGTGTTATGGATTGGCCATAGGATTTTGGTGCTATGGATTGGCCATGGGCTTTTGATGGGTACAGGAACCCCCTCCCTCTAGGAGGTGCTACGGATCGGCCGTAGGCTAAAATTTTATATCTGAAAAACATTTTTAGCCAATTGAAATGCTTTTTGAAAACCTTTTTTGAATGTCGGTTTCTTCTCGAGAGAAAGAGTTTTTGTAAATGGACCCTTCTAATATATCGAAGGATTATTTTGTGAAATAGCACTTAGATGTATGACAATCTTTTCTTTGTGATGCCCTCTATAAAGGTCTTAAAATCATTCTCATAGTAGAGACATGGATCTCAAAATAGGTGACGGGAAGGTCATGATTCATGAACCAATAGTCTTTTAATCGAGTGTAAGGTTCTCCAACTTGAGTTTTTGTCAACAAGCATTTGATAGCTTCTAAAACTTTTCTTTAAAAAGTATGGATAGGCTTTTCTTTACCAATGGTTTTAGAAAACTTTGAAATATTAGGATTGCTTAGCTGGAAATTCTTCATGGGCATTTACTAGTGCTATATAATAACTTTGGAAGATTATTCAAATTAGTTCCTGGAATTGGTAAATATTTGCTATCTCCAAGTTGCAAGGTAATTGAAAATAGTTTTTCTTTGAAGATAGTTTTGAGAAATTTATCTTTAGTAAAATAGTTTGCCAAAGATTGAATTGAATTGTATTGTTTTCTCCTTTATATTGGCAATCATACCTTAATGAGCATTTCTCTATAACAGAATGGTCTATTTGTAAAAAAAAATCTCTGGCATTGGTCAAGGACTAACAGTAGTTTTAGATTTCATATAGGCAGTCGTTGTATTGCATTGGCTCCTCCTTTGGTAACCAATTTACATCAGGCATTTGAGTTGTCTTTCTTAAGTCACTAGAGATTTGTTGTGCTCCAGGAATATATTGAACTCCATGGACTGGGTTTTTTTCACCTGTAATGACACTCCAATTTAATGTCAATATAGGACCAATTCTAAGTACAACTTAATTCAAAGAAATCGTAAGTAAAGAAAATTTATAATAGATAAATGCTGCAAGGCTTCGAAGCCGAATTAGTGTCTGAAAGAGGGTGGTTAATTTTATTTTCTATCAAAACTTTTCAGTGATTGAGTCTCTCCTTCTAAGGTAGGAAATCTTCTAATCCTTTTTGACAAACTCCTTTAAAAATCCATATTTGAATAGGTTCTAAACTATTTTTGCCAAAGCATTGAAGTTGTTGGTTTCATGTCCATTTATTTTATGATAGTCATAGTAATTCTTTCTTATTGTAGGCTCAGCGGGAGTTCTTGTCTTATTGGAAATGGAGAAATTGTCATCATTTTTCGTTAGTGAAAAGATATGGGAAAGGGGTTTGTTTAATTCAATGGATTCTGATTTAAATGCCATTGTTTGACTGTCTCTTCTGTTTTTTCCACTTAGGTCTTTTGTTGATATGATTGGAGTTAAAATTTTCCATCTTCTGTTTTTGCTGGAATTTCTTCGAGGTATGATGCGTTTCTTCCATTTGAACAAATTTTTCAGTAAGGATACAGAAATGTCATAAATCTTTACATCCATGAATATGAAGTTCTTTCCAAAAACAAGTTTGACGGTTCAAACCAGAACGTATCGCCATCAATTTTTCCCTATTGGTTGCACTCTCGACCTTTAATACTTCCAAGTGGAATCTTTTAAGGTATTCATCGAGTAATTCTTTTGGATTTTTTTAATGTTGGCAAGCATGTAAGCATCTATTACCGGATCTATTATCGAATCTTTATACTTGTGAAATCACGCTAAGAATTCATAGGAAAATTATTCCCGAGAGTAAATAGTTTTCTCTTGGTAATTCTTGTACCATTTAATGGTTGCTCCTTTAAAAGTAACCGGGAAGAGTCTGCAATGAATTGGCCCAGAAGTATTACAAAAGTTCATCCAATTTACTAAAATAACGAGGTGATCATCCGATTGCAAGATAACATATTTTTCTAGGTCGGGAATTCCTTTTTCCTTAAGCGCTCCATAATCATTTGATGTAGGATATCTTCTTGAGCTGCTTTACCTTTGTGGCAACTTTCTTTGTCTCTCTGAAATGGGCTATTTGACCGTTCAAATAAATTTTCAGCTTGACTTCCTTGGTTTAGCTCTTCACTCTTTGCTTCATTTGGAAATTGCACTTCATCTTCCCCTTTCATAACCCTTAGAGATTCTTCAGATGGAGCTTCTTCAAAAAGTATTTGCATAGCTATCATTTTTTGATGTAGATTCTAGACCTTGATTTCATGGTTTTGCAATCTTATTACGGTTGAAGGTTATCCAACTTCCATGTTCTGTAAGTTAAAGTTTGGGTTTATGTTATCTTCCAAAGTTGATTGTGTATTAGCTTCTTTGTTTGGACTACTGTTACTATTCCTTGCTCTTACCATTTTCTTCTTTTGAATGAAAACTCTATGCAATTAATCTCTGATGAAAGTTATAAGTGATTGAAGATTCGACCCTACCCTCTAGCACTAAATATGTTAACAAGATTTCTTATCAACACCCCAAAGTAATGCTGAGAAAGATTGATAGTCTATTGCAAGAACAGTGAGTGAAATTCCCTTGAGAATTGCCTTTCAATTTGACTTTATTTGTTGATATTTCTTATACGAGACCTTTCGACGTCATCGAATGGTATATGCTGTGGATTAAGCAATCTTTCGACTTTGTTGAGCTAGTAAGAAGTATTCTGCAAAGGTTTAGGTTTATTGAAAATAGTTGATTTAATTTAAATAAGAAATGAGTTTCATTTCTTAAAGAGGATTTTAATTTAAAACTTAGGATATTATTAAATCAATTATTTAAATTTGGCACTTTAGAGAAAATATTAATATTGGAATTTATTATTTAAAATGGGATTTTATAATTAATAATTATTTATTTTAAAATATAATGAGAATAACTTATATTTCAAAAGTTAAGTTTAATTTTATAAAATATCTGAATATGATTAGAAATGAGGATTTTAACTTGTTAACTGGCTTTGGTAAAAGTGAGAAATCAATCTATATTTTTATATAAAAAAATTGATGTAAAATAGCATTTTAGAAGTGATAAAAGAAAATAGGAATTAGTAAGCACTTTGGAAATAAAAATGATTCTTTTGTTGGATCCATACCAAACCATCTTGGCCCATGTAAATAAGAATAAGGAATCAGAAACAAAATTACGTACAGAACTCTATCTTCCACATTTTATTTTCCACTGTAAACAAAAACACAAAGTACACTCTCAAAACCATAGCTCATAACATCCCCAAATCCTTATCTTAAATCATAGGGATTTTGGCAATTTGTAGTAGAAATTGGAAGAAGGTAATCTTTTTACCTTATAGCAAGTTTAATTTACCGATTAATCTCAGTTTTGATTAGGTTTATAATATTTCTTTTTGCAAATTTTTGAAACTAAAATCTAGGTTTTTGCTGAAAGGTCTTAGCTTAGGTGAATTTGAGTTTTAATCTTCAATTCAAGATACAAAGGTGAGTTAAACACTCACTTATCTATCTCTAAATTTATCTTGGATGCATGTACTATTTAGATAAATTGTGTTTTAACTTAGTCTTGATACGAACCTATTTCCTTGTGACTGTTTGCTTTTGGATATATATAACTCTCTGATTGCTAAAAACCATAGTTTTTTAATCTCTTAAATCATTAATTTGAAGTTTTTTGGTTGCTTGCATGATACCTAATTTTGTAAGTAAAAGTCTAGGCTCAATTCAGCGAAGAAATCACCAACAACTGGCGATCGGAGCAACTTCGGCGATGCCTTGGGCTCAGTCCAAGCATGCTAATTGGTGCATCGATCATCACTTGAGCTGAGACCTAGGTCACGCCATTTCGGGATCCATTTTCTCTCATTCGCTTCTCCACTCGTTTAGTCGACCGCTTGAGTATAGTTGCTTGTTTTGATGCTATTTTTCATGTTAGTTTCAATGTTGTTTCCCAATTTTGAATTGTGAATTTGTTTTGGAATGATTATGCAGTAGAGTCCATAGCACAACATCAAATCTCCATCGCATGTTTTCAACAAGGATTTTCAAAGAGAATGGATTTTCAAGTACACCGTTTCTATTTAATCATGTAAGAAGAAATTTATGTTATTTAAAAAGGATATTTAAAAGTGCGAATAGATATACTTATTTATTATTTATTTAATAAGAATGATTTTGAAATGCAAATAAAGTTATTTCTAATTAGAGGTTCAAATATTTACATGGTTTTTGAAAAGAGTAATAAGGATTTCATAAAATACAAGGACTTGTATAAATATTTTTGGAACATGATTTATTAACTAAATATTCTTGATGGAATTTTGAGATAAACAAATATATATATATATATATATAATTACATTTTTGGAATAATTTGGATTTATGTAATATTTTATCAAATAGTAATTATTTATATAAAGTTGAATAATAATTAAATTATGGATTTTAAAAAAGAAACTTAAAAGCAATATTTTGTATAAAGTAATTTTTGAAAACCTGTAACGACCTGGAATTTCGATCCTGAAAATCCCAGATAGTTATGAAAAGAAGAAAGAGATAGAAGAAGAAGAAGAAGAAGATCAGAAACACCAGCATCTCACATTCGCAGCGGATAAAATATAATAACAAATAATATCAGTTATACAAAGGAATTTTGTATCTGTCATATGCATTAATATTACATCAGAGTTACACATTTATATAGACACTGGATATACATAATCATCATGTCTCATATATACAATAATATAACACATCGGAAATACTCTATACGTTCTTGCCATCCAGCTCGCCTCCTGAACTCCAGAACGTCCTTATCTGAAAATCTGTAATACTCGGTCTGACCCGAGCATTACATCAGAGTAACACCCGGGTCAGGCTGGAAACCAGCGTGAGTAAACTCATCTATCAAGAAATCCCAATACATAGCATTAATTAAAACCCGGGGTAACTCGTTTCAATTTACAAATTCTCAATTTGTTATAGACACCACAAATTTCACATATCAATATCTAAGCACCAAAGCTTAAATTAAATGGTCTAATTCACTCAATCATTCCATTCTAGCTTATTGATTTCTCATATCAATTTCTAAGAATCGAAGTGGTTTCGGGCATTTGCTAATACCCGACCCCGGTCTCTTCGAATCCAATGTCATCTATGATCCACATTGTTAAGGTTTAAATCAATGCAATTCAAGTGCTGGATATCATACCACATAACAAATTAAACTCATATATGTAATCCACATTATTCACAGTTCAATATGTCCATATCACAACACATCTCAGTTGCCCATCAGAGACATCAACAAACCAAATCATCCAAAATCATTCAACTATCCATACTCAAGATTTATTGGATATATAATTCTAAATTAATTTATTTAGTCTCTAATTAAATTAATTGTCAACTTAATTCCTTGTTTTACTTTAATCCGTCTTACTTATCATTAATTAATTACAATTCCAATTAATTAATCATTCCTTAATCATCCATCCTAATTTATCATCCTTGATTAATTAACCTTTAATTACATTAAGTAATTTATCTTGATTATCACACGGATTAATTATTCTCATTAGTTATCTTTTAATTAATCTCCTAATTAACACAAATTTATTGCCTTGATCCATAATTAATTACTCTAATTAATTATCCTATATTTACTTACATTGATTAATTTATCCCATAATTAATCACACATAAGTTAACTATCCCTTAATTAAAGCATACTTTCTAATTACACTAAACAACAACTCCTCGATTACTTACATTAAGTAATTATCATCATTGAATAACCACATTTAGTAATCTCCCATTTATTCCCTTCCTTAATAAATGACATTAAGCGATTGTCCTTTAATTACTTTCATACTCATAAATCAATTTCATTAAGCAACTGACTATCCTTTATTAACTATGTTAATTAAATTAATCCTCTAATTACTTTCCTCAATTAATTAATTGCCTTAAGTAATTATCTTAATTATTTACATCAATTAATTATTCTTTAATTTCATTAGTGATTATATTTTAAATCAATTACATCATTTGAAACCTTCTAGATTAGTTTAATTTTAATACCACATACCTACTACTTCTTAATTTCATCACTTATTTTATTTGAAATCAACTAGAGATCTCCCAATATTTAATCATTCAAATCCAAACCAATTTATCTTAATTAACTAAAAAAACTTGTTTAATAAGGCTTGAAACTTGTTACAAAAATTTTAATTTAACTGAAATTCCCTGCCTTAAAATCCGATACTACACTTTACCCGCAAATATATTAACCCAAGCTGCATATCAAAACTTTCGAGTCAAAACTCGATTTACACATGAGCCCAAAATCTTCGAATCAAACGCGAAAATGCCACGAGCCAAACACGAGTATGATCTTCTTCCCCAACGTCTTTCAACTTCCAGACACCACGTGCATACGTGCACCATGCACGCCAACCAGCCTTACTCCGATCTACTCTGAAACCTTCAGCAAGTCGCCACGACCTTCCTCTGCAAATCCGACCACTCGTCTCCACTGATTAGGCCGGGAATCAAAAACGAGCGTCACAGCTCCAGGAACCCAAACTATGGATTCACCAAACACCAATGCCTAAGCCCATATGAATCCTCACCATCGAGCCTGGACGTTCACAAGGGTACTACACTTCATGCTCCATTACTCCGATCATGACCGATGCATTTACGAACCCTGAATTGCCCCGCAAAAGTCCTCGATCAACCCAAACCTAAAACCCTAAATCTCGATCGCCACACGTCGACAATGTCAAAGAATTTAAGCCATTATTTTTGTCGTACTTCCCATCTGTTTAGCCTTCTTCTGACACAATTCAAGCCCTCGAAGTGGAGCGGTTCACCAGAAAAGCCTCATAATCTAATTTCTGATCATCCTCAAATTACTCACTTAGTCAAGTATTAAAAATCTAGAATTTACTCTTAAAATTCATGATTCTCGGTAACAAAATAGATTTTAAACCTGGAAACATAAATTAATTAGAACGAGAATTGGTATGTTGCAATTCCCACTGTCTTCCTAAGCTTCCAGATAGTTTTCAAACTAATTTTGCTTAATTTTTTTTTTTTAAATCTTGTGTATGTATAACAAACAAATCTCATTTGAACTCTGCAGCCTATAAGAGATTATGGGAGTAGATTTTGAATTTTTGAATTATATTTAAACCTGGAAATGAAAAACAGAGAGAGTCTTATATGTTTACAGACATGCATTCAAACATCCTCATACAAACATACATGCATTCATATTTAAATCATCATGCAAACATTAATCACACTTAACCTTAAGTAATTTATGCATGTATAGTTTACTCACCATAGATTCGGTTTGAACAGAGGAATTGCTTTTGAACTGGAAACTTGCAAATTCCTGAAATCCTTTGAAAACTTTGTAGACTGGAAATCACTTTTTGGTCTGACTTAGCTGCTAAAATCTTGCTTAATCGAATCGGGGTTGCTTTGAAACTGATCTTGGATTTGTTTGCCCAATCCAGTTGAAGTTGTTTTTAAGTTGTAGTTTGGATTGCAGTTGAATTTATTTCTTTGATTCTTCTCTGGTTTTAAGTTACGGATTTTGTTTTCTCTGTATTTGTTTAGTTTTGAACATAAGAAAAAGAGAATAAGAGGAAAATATTGTTATATAAATATAACTTGTTTTACTTTTAGTTATTATTATTATTTTAAAAACAAAAGAAGAAGCTAATGACACTTGTTTACCATTCATATTATTATCTTTACAAATGTTAAATTGATGACAAAATTTGACTTACACTTGTTATTAAAGAAAACATGGTTTAAATAGATATTTATATTATTATTCTTTTGTTGGTATTTGCATATATATGTTTCAATACATCTTTATTAAATATATTACCTTATATTACATTTATGTTTATATACATATGTATTATTAATTTATATAAAATGAAATCCTTTTAAAGAAAATAGAATAAAACAAATCAATATAAAAAAATATTGTACATATATTTTTAAATCCAGAATAATTTAAGATATTTATATTTTAAATTTTCAAATTTTAACTCTAAATTCATATTCAAATTCAATTTAAAACCAACTTAAATATATATTTAAACACAAATTCAATTTGAGAATAAATATTCTATTAAAATCTATTTATATACATATCCAGATATTTTTTAGATTATCAGAATTCCATTTGTTTGATCAAATAGAACCAGTGTCTCAATAGTTAAAGTCAGTTAATTATTTAATTATCAAATGTCGCAAAATCCGGGTTATCACATTCCTCCCCCCTTAGAATCTTTTCGTCCCCGAAAAGGAAACGAAGCCAGAATTTTATTCAATAATTTAAAATATTATTTACCAGAAAATTATTCTTTGATCACTTTTCTAAAACACTTTAAAATTTATATAATATTGCTATAATATTTTTATTTTTATAAAAATATTTTTATAATTCGATGTCTCAATAAGTTTTTCCTCGTTCTCATAGAAATTCGGTTGATCAGGCGTAGGACTGAAAATCTATAAGTACTTAGCAGACCTATTTTCAACACCTAGTGAAAATATTTGAAAAAATAATTTTATTGAAAATATCGAAAAAAAAATTTGAAAATAGAGGAAATATCTTTGGTGAGAATGCTCTGGAAATCATCACCCCCATCCATGGTCGCAGTTACATCCTGGGTTACGTTGCCATCGCAGCAAATGTCCATGTAACTGTAGGCACTCTGCGCCCCTCGATTACGCCATGGAATCCACAACAGATCGCAGTTACATTCCAGGGTTACGTTGCCAACGCAGCAAAAGTCCATGTAACTATTGGCTCTCAGCGGCACACACGATTTTCGCTGTCAAAATGAAACTTCTCCACTCCTACATAGGTCGGAGTCTACCGATATAAAATCATACGTAGACTGTTGGCTCTCAGCGGCACACATGACTTTCGCTATATTACCATAGGTCGCAGTCTACCGATAAAAAATCAAACGCAGACTGTTGGCTCTCAGCGGCACACATGACTTTCACTATGGTATACTCTACTCATAATCCTCAAGAACTAGTTTTGTCCGGAATCCTCACAGGATCAACTTTAGAAACCCCCCGGGGCTCAAGGCAGCACCACCCGGTGGCACTCCTGAGAAGTTCATTTCAAGGGAGCGCCTTTTTCCCCAGAGCCATCATCAAAACACTTTATACTATACACATATAGCATCTTTCAAATCATACACCTAGTATGATCTCACACAAAGCTCCTTTATACAAAATCGATGATTCTCAAACTAGGCTTTCCAAATTTCAATATTGATTTTACCCAAAAATCAAATGCCTTTCCAAATCCAAAGGTTCCCAAAATCCTCATAAGATCCTTTATATATATATATATATATATATATATATATATAACTTATAAAACTCCTTTTATACTTCAAGCACTTTCAAAATCCTTTCTCTTCTGGCTGTAGATTCAACAAGAGGAGATTTATCTTATATAACAAATATATAAAACTTTGTTTATTCAAAATCAAATATTCAAATTTGATTACTCTTTTATAAAGTCACTTACCAAATTTACTCACTCCTATAAAGTAAATTTTTACCATAGAAGTATCCAATTTCTAATTTATTTCATAATATATTTTTCCAAATATATTTTCATTCAAAAACCATTTCACATTACTTATCCACAAGTTCCCAATATCAATTTAATTCAAATGTACACATATCATTCGTACGCTATACCAATCTGATCGCTCATTCGATCACACAATTTCACTTCCGAACTAGTATTGTCCACCCGACTTCCTAGTGCGGACTCAGATCTGGTTTCTTGATCAGAAACCATCATTCTCCTTGCATAGTCATAACTATGATAGAGAATATCCAGAACCAATCAACAATCCATATCCAGGTTCACCGTCGAAAATCGAGTGAAAAGTCCCAACTCGGATTGATGTAACTATCTCGAAATTCTGTGCTCGAATCTGGATCAAATCACTATGCGAATAGAATAATATACGTACATCCTACGTATTTATCTTTATTGATTATTAACCAAATCAATTTTCTTTTCCATTCACATTCACTTAAATTTCTATCCACTTATCCACAATTGCTTAAATCCTTATTTGGATTATCACCTCATTTCTTATCTCAAATGGATATTCAATCCTAAACAGTTTGCACTCTGACCAGTTTATATTTTGAAAATAGCTTGAATTTTTTTTTAAATAGATAAGTAGTTGAAAAATAATTATTAATTTATAAAATAGCTGTAAAATAATTAAGTAATTGTAAAATAGTTGGAAAATAGTCAAATAGTTATAGAAATTTTAAATAATTGCAAAATAACTATAAAATAGTAATTAGTTACAAAGTAGTTGAAAAACAGTAGTTAGTTTATAAAACAGTTGAAAAATTGTTAAATAGTTCCAAAAATAATTGTAAAACAAGTATAAGAAAAGTTGTATAGTAAATAGTTTGGAAAAATAGATTTGTACTAAAACAATTTATTTTGAAAATATTCCAGAGTCAAACTATTAAATTCCCAACCTTCGATCCCATCAATTCAATTTAAATTTCCACTTCCATTTAAATTGAATCCATCCCAATTAAATAATTTCAATTTCCATCGAAATTGATTTATCCCCAATTCAAGTTGAATTAACCTCGGTTTCTTTCCAAATTTAACTTTATTCAACTTTGATCTCAAATTCTACTAATTTAAATAAATTTCAATCGAACTAGTTCTAATTCCAATTCATTTCAACTCCAGTTTGAATTAATCCCAATTCCAAACTCCATTTCCAAATCAAGTTGAATTATTCTTGATTGCCTCCCAAATTCAATTCAAATTCCATTTGAATTTTAAAACTATTCAACTTTAATTACAATTCCAAATTATTGAAATCAATTTGCACTAATTTCAAATTGAACCCACTTCGATTTCAAATCATTTCAAAACAATCCAATTCAATTTTTCTATTTGAATTTTTAAACTTATATATCTTCAATCACAATTCCACTTAATTCAAATCAAAATTCAATTTGAAATAATTTAATTCAAATTCCAAATTTAAACCAACCCGAATTATATAAATTCGAGTTAAATTTTTAAATGTTGATTTAATCTCTTAAATCAAGTCAAATCAACTTATATCTTTAAATCATCTAATCCAGAATCCAAATTGCATATTATCTTTATAATGAATACATTACCATACCTCATTTCTTTATTTATTTAAGCAAATCCAATTTCAGCTTAAAGATTATTAATAACAACAGGATGGTATCAT
This sequence comes from Allium cepa, assembly GCA_030765085.1. Classification (NCBI taxonomy): domain Eukaryota; kingdom Viridiplantae; phylum Streptophyta; class Magnoliopsida; order Asparagales; family Amaryllidaceae; genus Allium; species Allium cepa. The sequence continues at coordinate 392,218,730 of CM060938.1, read as the reverse complement.
TCAAATTATTTTAAAACATCCATCCATTTTCAAATTCCAGATCTAAAACCCATTTTGAGATCACACAAACTCCCAGTTCAAATTAACCATTTAACTTTCCAAGTTAAATCCCGATTTCATCTTGAAATTTCCAAATCAGGTTGTTCATAAACTTATTTAACTTCCCCCAAATTAAATTCAATTTACTTAATCCAGTCAATCTTACTCAATTTGAATTCCCAATTCAAATTTTAAACTTCACATTAATAACCTTCCCACTTATTAACTTCAAAAATTTATCACTTTAGGTATCACATCTCGTTCCAAATTTAAAATTCAACATTTAGAATTCATTTCAAATCATCTTTGATACTTAAGTATATCCACACATATACATATTTTATTTCTTAGCCCACCAGGCCATACTTTAAATTTTAAACCACCTTTGGTTAACTCAAAACAAATTCCTTTAAAGTTTCCAAATAACTCCTATTTTAAATTAAGATCACATTCAAAATAATCTGAATATTTATTCTTTCTTTTAATATTTTAAAACAATTCAAATGTTTCTAAACTTAGGTTTTAAAACTTCACAATTTTAAAACCTACTTCAATTTTAGAAGTTATACCCAACTAAGTTTAATTCTTTAAAACTTTTTATTATTTTAGGATAATAACCAAGGTTATTATAACTGGAAATCAATTCATTATTGTCTTATTCTGAAAATTCTTCTCCAAATTCAAGATTTTAATTTTAGTTTGAGTCCATTTCAAACTTATCTTTGTTTAATTTCAGTTTGGTTGTATTTCTATTACCACTTAATTCAATTTCAATAATTTAACAACCAATTACCTTAATATTTATTAGAAAGAAATATTGCTTTATATATCAAGATATAATCTTATGTGAAATCATTTAATATCATTATATAAGAAAATAACAAGTACGCTCTCATATACACACACACACTTAACTCATTCTAGGGTACCATTGACCCTATCCTTAATGAGTAATCCCGTCAAAGCCAAGGTTCTCGCTTAACCTTCTGCTCTGATACCAAACTGTAACGACCCGAAAATTTCGATCCCGAAAATCCCAGATAGTTATGAAAAGAAGAAAGAGATAGAAGAAGAAGAAGAAGATCAGAAACACCAGCATCTCACATTCGCAGCGGATAAAATATAATAACAAATAATATCAGTTATACAAAGGAATTCTATATCTGTTATATACATTAATATTACATCAGAGTTACACATTTATATAGACACTGGATATACATAATCATCATGTCTCATATATACAATAATATAACACATCGGAAATACTCTATACGTTCTTGCCATCTAGCTCGCCTCCTGAACTCTAGAACATCCTTACCTGAAAATCTGTAATACTCGGTCTGACTCGAGCATTACATCAAAGTAACACCTGGGTCAGGCTGGAAACCAGCGTGAGTAAACTCATCTATCAATAAATCCCAATACATAGCATTTAATTAAATCCCGGGGTAACTCGTTTCAATTTACAAATTCTCAATTTGTAATAAACACCACAAATTTCACATATCAATATCTAGCACCAAAGCTTAAATTAAATGGTCCAATTCACTCAATCATTCCATTCTAGCTTATTGATTTCTCGTATCAATTTCTAAGAATCGAAGTGGTTTCGGGCATTTGCTAATACCCGACCCCGGTCTCTTCGAATCCAATGCCATCTCTGATCCATATTGTTAAGGTTTAAATCAATGCAATTCAAGTTCTGGATATCATACCACATAATAAATTTAACTCAGATATGTAATCCACATTATTCACAGTTCAATATGTCCATATCACAACACACCTCAATTGCCCATCAGAGACATCAACAAACCAAATCATCCAAAATCATTCAACTATCCATACTCAAGATTTATTGGATATATAATTCTAAATTAATTTATTTAGTCTCTAATTAAATTAATTGTCAACTTAATTCCTTGTTTTACTTTAATCCTGCTTACTTATCATTAATTAATTACAATTCCAATTAATTAATCATTCCTTAATCTTCCATCCTAATTTATCATCCTTGATTAATTAACCTTTAGTTACATTAAGTAATTTATCTTGATTATCACACAGATTAATTATTCTCATTAATTATCTTTTAATTAATCTCATAATTAACACAAATTTATTGCCTTGATCTATAATTAATTGCTCTAATTTATTATCCTATATTTACTTACATTGATTAAATTATCCCATAATTAATCACACATAAGTTAACTAACCCTCCCTTAATTAAAACATACTTTCTAATTACACTAAACAACAACTCCTTGATTACTTACATTAAGTAATTATCATCATTGAATAACCACATTTAGTAATCTCCCATTTATTCCCTTCCTTAATAAATGACATTAAGCGACTGTCCTTTAATTACTTTCATACTCATAAATCAATTTAATTAAGCAACTGACTATCCTTTATTAACTATGTTAATTAAATTAATCCTCTAATTACTTTCCTTAATTAATTAATTGCCTTAAGTAATTATCTTAATTAATTACACCAATTAATTATTCTTTAATTTCATTTAGTGATTATATTTTAAATCAATTACATCATTTGGAACCTTCTAAATTAGTTTAATTTTAATACCACATACCTACTACTTCTTAATTTCATCACTTATTTTATTTGAAATCAACTAGAGATTTTATTAAATCATTCACCCAATATTTAATCATTCAAATCCAAACCAATGTATCTTAAATAACTAAAAAAACTTGTTTAATAAGGCTTGAAACTTGTTACAAAATTTTTAATTTAACCTGAAATTCCCTGCCTTAAAATCTGGTACTACACTTTACCCGCAAATTATTAACCCGAGCTACATATCAAAATTTTCGAGTCAAAACTCGAGTTACACATGAGCCCAAAATCTTCGAATCAAACGCGAAAATTCCACGAGCCAAACACGAGTACGATCTTCTTTCCCAACGTCTTTCAACTTCCATACACCACGTGCATACGTGCACCATGCACGCCAACCAGCCCTACTCCGATCTACTCTGAAACCTTCAGCAAGTCGCCACGACCTTCCTCTGCAAATCCGACCATTCGTCTCCACCGATTAGGCCGGGAATCAAAAACGAGCATCACAGCTACATCCAGGAACCCAAACTATAGTTTCACCAAATACCAATGCCTAAGCCCATATGAATCCTCACCATCGAGCCTGGACGTTCACAAGGGTACTACACTTCATGCTTCGTTACTCCGATCATGACCGATGCGTTTACGAACCCTGAATTGCCTCGTAAAAGTCCTCGATCAACCCAAACCTAAAACCCTAAATCTCGATCGCCACACGTCGACAATGTCAAAGAATTTGAGTCATTATTTTTGTCATACTTCCCATCTGTTCAGCCTTCTTCTGACACAATTTAAGCCCTCGAAGTGGGGCGGTTCACCAGAAAAGCCTCATAATCTAATTTCTGATCATCCTCAAATTACTCACTTAATCAAGTATTTAAAATCTAGAATTTACTCTTAAAATTCATGATTCTTGGTAACAAAATAGAATTTTTACCTGGAAACAGAAATTAATTAGCTCGAGAATTTGGTATGTTGCAATTCCCACTGTCTTCCTAAGCTTCCAGATAGTTTTCAAACTAATTTTGCTTAATTTTTTTTTAAAATCTTGTGTATGTATAACAAACAAATCTCATTTGAACTCTACAGCCTATAAGAGATTATGGGAGTAGATTTTGAATTTTTGAATTATATTTAAACCTGGAAATGAAAAACAGAGAGAGTCTTATATGTTTACAGACATGCATTCAAACATCCTCATACAAACATACATGCATTCATATTTAAATCATCATGCAAACATTAATCACACTTAACATTAAGTAATTTCTACATGTATAGTTTACTCACCATAGATTCGGTTTGAACAGAGGAATTGCTTTTGAACTGGAAACTTGCAAATGCCTGAAATCCTTTGAAAACTTTGTAGACTGGAAATCACTTTTTGATCTGACTTAGCTGCTAAAATCTTGCTTAATCGAATCAGGGTTGCTTTGAAACTGATCTTGGATTTGTTTGCCCAATCCAGTTGAGGTTGTTTTTAAGTTGTAGTTTGGATTGTAGTTGAATTTATTTCTTTGATTCTTCTCTGGTTTTATGTTACAGATTTTGTTTTCTTTGTATTTGTTCAATTTTGAACATAAGAAAAAGAGAATAAGAGGAAAATAGTGTTATATATATAACTTGTTTTACTTTTAATTATTATTATTATTTTTTTAAAAACAAAAGAAGAAGCTAATGACACTTGTTTACCATGCATATTATTATCTTTACAAATGTTAAATTGATGTCAAAATTTGACTTACACTTGTTATTAAAGAAAATATGGTTTAAATAGATGTTTATAATTTTATTCTTTTATTGGTATTTGCATATATATGTTTTAATGCATCTTTATTAAATATATTACCGTAAATTACATTTACGTTTATATACATATGTATTATTAATTTATATAAAATGAAATCCTTTTAAAGAAAATGGAATAAAACAAATCATATATAAAAAAATATTGTACATATATTTTTAAATCCAAAATAATTTAAGATATTTATCTTTTAAATTTTCAAATTTTAACTCTAAATTCATATTCAAATTCAATTTAAAACCAACTCAAATATATATTTAAACACAAATTCAATTTGAAAATAATTATTCTATTAAAATCTATTTATATACATATCCGGATATTCTTTAGATTATCAAAATTCCATTTGTTTGACCAAATAAAACCAGTATCTCAATAGTTAAAATCAGTTAATTATTCAATTATCAAATGTCTCAAAATTCGAGTTATCACAAAACCATTATATATATATATATATTAAGATTACATTTAGTTACTTTTAAACCTTAAACTCTTATAATATTTTCCGTCATCTGGCAATCCTAATGTTGTTTTTGGTTAAAAAGTTTTGAGAACCTTAATTCCATAATTTGGGGAGTACAAATGTTCGACTTAATGTTACCGTTTGGTTTAAAATGCTCTCAAATAACACTGCATCAAATATTGTACAACTCATTGAATAGAGTGTTTGAGTGGTATTTACTAGCCTTTTAGCGAATATTCGAATTTCATTAGGTAGCATGCAATGTTTTGGTTAAATTTGTGTGATTGCTATTAGAAAGTATTTAACACTTCAGAGTTGTATCCTTTTTTGGTGTGCGGTATAGGGCTGCTAGATTCTTAAGAGAATATAATTCAGATTTTCTAGTAGTATCCAGAGTGAGTGAGATTTACTAGCTTCTAGTAAATACTTGAAATTCACCAGGCGGTATGGTACATTTCGGTCAAGTTCTAGTGATTGTTGAAAGCGAGAGTATTTGACACTTCAGAGTATATTTCCTTTTAAGGTTCGGCCAAGGGCCGATAAATCTTTAAAAGATATACTTATGGATTTCTTTAAATTCTTTTTGTTGTGCTATGTATTCTACAATCATTTGGATCGATACAAACAACCTCTAGTAATTGGCTAGTGTTGTTTTACGGTATGAACGATCCTTAGTATCAGATTGGCATGAGTGATACTAGTTTGTTCCCACAATACGGATGACCGTTATGATCGATATAAATGATCTTGGTTATCGATATGGATTGTTTTGGTTTTCATGACTTTCTAATATTTTATGGTTAAATGTTCTTGAGTTTTGCAATAATTTTTGAGTTAAATCACTTTTGTAACCAGTTTACGTTTATTTTACCATATACCTTATATTATATCTTATTATTACTATATCTAGAGATAGTCTAAACCGTTTATTTTATAATACTCGGGTAAGGCCGAGACTTTTCATGTTTTCTGGACGCTCAAGCTTTTGGGTAGGTATGCTAGCAAAGGATAGACATTCTGACCTTTTAGTCAATTTTCTATAGTATATTCATAGGTTGTATTATGAGATATATTAATTGAGATAGTGACTTATTTTGGATGTATATTATGTGAGTCTAGTATTTCATTTTTTAGACTCATAATATGTATTGTATATGATGTAAATTATCTTCTATGAACCGTGACTGTTATTTATATGATATGTTATTCTGATTTTGAGAAGCCGATGTGTTTATTTCTTTATATTGGTATTGTACACGTCAAAATTTCATTCCATATATTTAGCAAAAAGAGAAAGTGTGACGTGTGGGTGTTATATTAAAAATATATTCACATTTGGTCAGCATTAACAAGTCGTATTCTCCGTATTATTAGACGATATTATTTATAATGTTCTTTAATAATATGGGTATCGCGGTGGGGTCATTACATAAATTGCCTCCTAAAAATATATGATTAATTTTTTTTTCTTTTCATTAGAAATGTCTATGATGAAAGTATAAACAAGTTAAGTCCTAAATACATCTTTGAAGTGTAAGTATATTTGAGTTTCTACCCAATACAAGTATATTTTTAGGCTTGGTATAAGGTCTTATAATTGCAAGCTTGTTAGCCAGTAGAAATTTGAAACTTACTACCGTTGGCTTTGTAGAAAAACATATATGTTTATCCTAAAATTTTGTTTAAAGTATTGTAGTAAAAGCAATTTATTTTGGTATAACATTTTGAGTATAAAAATATCCTTGTCGTAGGAAATTTTGTTTTAAAATTGGCTGTAGTAATATGACCATAGCTTTTGATTTTTTATCCGATTTCATTGATTCATTTTGGGTTTGGAAGATTTCTTTTAGTAAGGAACAATTTTTTTTGGACCAGTTTGTCAAATTCTACAATTATCTTTGTTAAATTCTATTTCAAACAGAACCATAAATTCTGCCCCATTAGAAATTTTCTGAGTTTAAATACCAAATTGTTTTGGTCATATCTTCAAACTTTTAACCCAATTTCTATAATCTTGTACTTACTAGAAATCTAAGAATGTAAGGAAGAATTTTTATTTTATGAGTTTTGTATGATTTTCAGTTTTGATTTATGAAAACTAACGATCTATATAGATGACTTGATGGACTAGTGTAACTTTTCAAAGGTTATAGTTTGGATTTAATGTGTATATGTTGTAGTGCTATATGTAAAATAATTCGGATAATTGGTAATCACTCTATAACTTAATTTAATTATGAAGGAATTTTAATTTTGAGCTTTATTTTGCAAAAAACTGACATTTAGATCATTGAACTTTTTACATCTTTATAGAGTAAGGTGTAGATGAATGTCTTAATATTTTATTAATAACTAAATTTATTTAATTTGGTAAATATATCTGTTAACCCCGTTCCAGCATACGAGTTAAAAGGCCTACGAGTTAGAAGCGTCAACGGGTTAAGGTTTGAAGCGACCTACGACTTAAGGTGTCTTACGACTTAAGGAAAGGACCGATTCAAAGAATCCCCGACTCAACTGGTGGCGACTCAATGATACAGACCGACTCATTGAGCTGCCGACTCAAGAAACCTCACGACTCATAGAAGTTACCGACTCAACAGGGAGCGACTCATATGAGTGAATGACTCAGAGCTATCCACGACTCATCAGCATGAAGTACCTAACGACTCAGTGGGTTTATGACTGAAGGATTGGATCAACTCATATGCTCAAGGCACGTAGCGACTCAATGGATCGGTAGGCCGCGCGAGTTAAAGGACTGAGCGACTCACGACTCAAGATGATTACCGACTCAGTAGCCTTAGCTTGTTGCCGACCTAAATTTAATGACGACTCAATGACTCATGAGGGACACCGACTCATTTGATAGCCGACTCAGTAAGTTGCCGACTCATTACCGACCCAGCGACTCAACTGGCCCACAACTCATCCTATAAGGTCACTCAAAGGAGCGACTCACAACTGATCATGGCTTGTCTACGACCTAAAACCATTGAGCCATAGTCCATTGCCGAACAACCTATGCTAGCGGGAGATGACTCGGAAGCGACTCAGAGGCTTGGTCCAATGAGTCGGCCATGACTTAATATGACTCGGCCACGGGTCAAGCATAAGCCGACACACAACACAAGACTCAGAGGCAAGTTCAAGATCATGCTGCAAAGGGGTGACTCGCAGACGACTCACGACTCATCATGAGTCGGTCACGACTCATCATGAGTCGGTCACGACTCATGACTCTGCGATTTCAGCCTAGAAAGTTTGCCTATAAATACAACCCTAATTCGAACTAAGGGGGGACTTTTTTGGGGGGCTCATTCTCGAAGCGCCGATACTCTGCCATTTTCTCAGCTCAAGCAACACCTCAAGCACTCAAAACATCGAAGACATTACACCAAACTTCAAGAGATAGAGTCACAATCATTCAAGATGAATTCAAAAGATTATTCTTCATGGGGTTTTGAGATGATTGTCTAAATGTGTTGTAATCGGAGTTAATTGTAGAGAATTGTACTCATATCAGCAATAAAGAGAATCTAAGTGGACGTAGGCTTGACTTTGGGCCGAACCACTATAAAACTTGTGTTTTTACTGCTTTCCTGCAATTTCGTTACTTGTATCTTATTCCCGTGATAACGGGTGGTGCTTTCATAACTATAACTCATTTTCTGGGGTGTTAGCGTTCAATTTTTAACGTTAACATTTTTGGTGCTTTCACTGAGAATTGAACTCAGGAATACCTTCACCGTTGCTTCGTGAAAGTTTGTTGGAAGAATCTCTCTAAGGACTAGAAGTTTATCCGAGATAATGGCTACTGGAAGACAGCTTAGATCTGATAGATCCGGTGATGCTCATGAAAATACTACCACTTCTCTTGCTCCAAATGAAGCAGCTCCGAGTGTTGGAATTACACGAGCAGAATTGGACGCCATAGTTTTGGGATTGAATCAGCAATTGAATGCTCAAAATGCGCAGTTGGAAGCCCAGAATGCCCAGAATGCCTTGATTATGGATAGGTTAAACGCCCTACTTGAGGCAAATCACCAACGACAGGATAATGAAACAATCTATGCTGAAGATGCCCGTGACCCCCAAGAGAAAGGTATTCCTCAAAAAGCGGACAACACCACCGCAAGGGGACCTTCCCAAGCTGAAGGTTCAAGGCCGCAACCAATTTTTCGCGAATATTTGCCCAGGCAAACTTCCGAAAGAACAGCGGACGCAGACGTCTGCCCGGCAAGACCTTTGAACGATGAGGAGTACCTATCAGGGATGGTTCGCTCAATTATGAAAGAAAGCATGCAAAGGCAAGAGGATGAAAATGATTGGGGATTTGCCCCGAGTAAGACACCTTTCACCGAAAAAATCTTGAAGGCAGAGTTTCCCAAGAAGTTTGTACCTCCTACCATCCCGGCTTATCGAGGGGCAAGCGACCCTAACCATTTCCTGTACAAGTATGATTGGCATATGACTGGGGCAAGTGCAACTGATGAGATCAAGTGCCGTTACTTTCCGGTATACTTAGAGGGAGTGGCCTTACTTTGGTTCACAAAGCTGCCAGTTAGATCCGTGGATCAATTCTCTGACTTAACACGGAAGTTCAAGGATCAGTTCAGGCTATATGCTACAAAAGCCAAGGATATAATGTCCCTCTCGAGTCTAGAACAAAACCCCGGAGAATCTACCAGATCATTCTTAAATCGTTTCAATATAGCCCTAGCTGAAGTCGAGAACGCAGAGCCAAGGATGGTTTTGACTTATCTAATGCGGGCTATCGATAAATCGAGTGAATTCGGTAAATGGCTAAAAATGAAGGAGCCAAACTCACTTGAGAAATTCTATAAGAAGGCTGATGAATTTATGCGTTTGGAAAGCTTCCCTGCGACATCAAGAGCAATCGAGGCCAAAATCTTGAATGTCAGTGTTACTTCTGATAAAAGAGAATCTAGAGGTCAGAAAAGGAAGAATGATGGTGGAAAAGAGCAGAGAGACTTGAAGAAAGCTCGCCGCTTTAAACCTTCAGACTTTACCCCCTTAACTGATACTCTGGAAAACATCTTTCTCGCAACTAAGGATACTTTTGATTATCCTAAGCCACCTGAGTTGAAGGTTGGGAAAAATGCTATGCGTAATGGGAGGTTCTGTCAGTTTCACAACCAACCTGGTCATAACACCAACGAATGTCGTCATTTAAGGAATTTGATTGAAGAACTATTGAGACAGAATAAACTCCAGCAATATGTCAAAAGAGACAGGAATGACCCATCCTCATCCAATCAGGGGAGACTCTCACCCGACGGGCAGGAATCATGATGGGATGGAAGGATACGCTCGTGCTCTAAGAAAAACCCCGAAGGGAGAGAATGCTCTTGTTCTTACACCGGAGATTCGATCCCAGGAAGCTTGGGACAGCAATGATTTGCATCCATGTTTTACTTTAAGGCTTTGTTACAAATTGTAAAAGAATGATGGATTTATCATTCTCATATTAAAAGTCATTGTAAAAGCATTGCAAATGAAACATAGGAACTATAAATCTTGTGTTTTCTATTACTATAAAAGACCTGTTTCATTTCGATATGCCAAATATCTTGAATATATTGCTAAAATATCGATTTAATATTGCAGGCAATCAAAGCAAAGCTTACCTAGTCAGCACTTCGCAAAGCAAAGCGATTCCTATAAGTCAATGAGCAAATAAATGTCAAGCCAGAAAAGGTTCCAAATTGAATTCCTGCATAAGAAATGTTCCTCACGAACAGTTGATACAACCAAAAGGGCACCTTCCCAACGCGAAGAGTTCAGGCCCTCACCAACCGACAAAGTTCGTTTGTGCAAACAGACATCTAGTCAGGTAGTTTGGGTCTACCCTATGGATTCACTTAACAATGAGAAGCATTCCTCTGGAAAAAAGACAAATAACTGGCAAAGAAAAGAACATGGCTGTGGAAAAGATAACGAGGAATCGCTAAGGAGCAGATGGTGATGAGGCATGGGCAAGCAGACAGAAAACACACAAGCCCTCTTCGGAGGCACAAGTCCTCCAATGAGGCACACTTCCCAAGTTTGAAGTGCAAACTCAAGTCCCCCAATGGGGCACACTTCCCAAGTTTGAAGTGCAAACTCAAGTCCCCCAATGGGGCACACTTCCCAAGTTTGAAGTGTAAATTAAAGTCCCCCAATGGGGCACACTTCCCAAGTTTGAAGTGTAAATTAAAGTCCCCCAATGGGGCACACTTCCTAAGTTTGAAGTGCAAATTAAAGTCCCCCAATGGGGCACACTTCCCAAGTTTGAAGTGCAAATTAAAGTCCCCCAATGGGGCACGCTTCCCATGTTTGAAGCGCAAACTAAAGTCCCCCAATGGGGCACGCTTCCCATGTTTGAAGCGCAAACTAAAGTCCTCCAATGAGGCACACTTCCCAAGTTTGAAGTGTAAACTAAAGTCCTCCAATGAGGCACACTTCCCAAGTTTGAAGTGCGAACTAAAGACCTCCAATGAGGCACACTTCCCAAGTCTGAAGTGTAAACTAAAGCCCTCCAATGAGGCACGCTTCCCATGTTTGAAGCTTAAACTAAAGCCCTACTCAACGGCACAACCCTTCAGAGGATAAAGACCTCTTCGGGGGCACATTTCACCAAGAGTCGGAGTAGTTACTCTTCGGAGTTTCACTTCACCAAAGTTGAAATGCAAACAAAATGAAAAACCTCTACGGAGGCACGATCAAGAAGAAAGACCTCTTCGGAAGCCCGCGTTTCACCGAGATTGAAATAAAACTTCCAAGTGTTGAAACGTGGAAAGGCTTTCTAAGGCAAAACTCTTTGGAGGTACACGTTTCGCCGAGATTGAAATAAAACTTCCAAGTGTTGAAACGTAAAAATCCCTCCTCAGAGGTACAACTTTCTATATATAAAAAATCCTCGTCAAGGGCATACTTTAACTTCCAAAGGAAGAGTATTTTACCTATTATAGAGAATGATCTTCCTCAAAAAAAAAAAAAGGGGAAAAGAGGGAGTTAAAGTACCCTTCAGAGGTCCGCTTTGCCGCATAAAAGAATTCACTTGGTAAAAAATGTACTTAAGCAAAAGAAAGGAGTGATTTCTTCAAAGGGCAGAATGCAGAAACTTAAGCGAAGGGGGGTCGTACTCTACAAAAATTTTCTTTAAAGAGTAAAATAATTATTCTTTAGCAAATAAGAGTGCAAGTCCCCTCGAAGTATAGAATATTGCAGCAAACTTATGGAATGGGGGCAATATGGTATAATTACACATAAAAATGGTATAGCCAAACCAGCAAAAGGTAACGCTCAAGTGACATGCCATAAGCTCGCTGCAATATCATATAAATAAACTCATGCCAAAATGAATAATAAATGTATTCTCAAACTCAAACAAAAGTTTGTACAAACGAAGAATCATTTTATTCAACTATAGTGCAGGTACAGGTTTCAAAATAAAGAAAGGCGGGGGCCGGTACCCGCACAATTCTCGGCCATTACATACAAAAGATAAAAAGCTAAAATCTTCACTTCTTACTGCCTTTAGACCCTTTACCCGGCCGAATGATCAGCTTTTCAGGGCGGTCAGTGGGCATAAGGGAAGTAGGAGAGGTAGGCGCAACCGGTCCAGCTTCCGGCTCCTCTTCAGTGACGGTGATTTTCTTCCCCCTCCTCTTTGATGTCCCACGCTTCTTTCTCCTTTGTGAGGAAGATTCACTCCCCGGAGTGACAAGTTTAGATAGAGCAATGTCGTCAGAAGGAGTTCGCTCCGGGGATATGTCACCTCCCTCAAGTCTCTCATCTTTCTGCTCTTGGGAAGCGATGGGATCATCCAAGCCGTGAAGAACCTCTATTTGTTCCTCCTGCGATCCAGGTTGCGAGGCAGAAGTAGGCGCCACCTGAAGAGAGGGAGGCAGGATAACCGGAGGAGTAAAAGTTTGAGCAGTGCTTGGTACTTTCTCTACAGGAGAAAAGAGGTTAAAAGTCAGTAAAGAGAGGAGATGAAGGCTCACCAATGATACTAGTAAAGAGGGGAGATGAAGGCTCATCCAGGTTAAGAAGATAGCCAAGGAGCTCGTGAAACTCATGCGAAACAAATGAGTAACCCGCTTGAGCAGAATTAACAGTAGCGGGATTAGCATTGAAGTTACCTGGTGAAGCTGATTTCCTGATATCAACTTCATAAGCTTGCGCGTCCGTGCTCTCATCACCCTCGTCTCCACCATGTACGCTTGTAATATCAGTGGTAACTTTGGTAGGAGATGCAAAATGGGAACTGGAACCGATAATGTTGACTTCAGATGAAGAAGGTGGCTGGATTAGAGAAGTTGAAGTAGTTTTTCCCAGCTGGTCCCCTTCCATCACTTCAGTTCTTAATTTGGCAAGTTGTTCCTTCCCCTTGGCAAGGGCAGCGCGAGCGTCTTCATCAAAGTAATGCCTTTCCAGGGCTGATTCGTCATAACCAGCTCCTTCAGCACCAAGCATATCGAGGGCGGCCTCCCATACTTCAGCTAGAGTGATTTCATACTTGGGACCAAGAAAAGCGAGGCTTCCACGCCCCAAGACGCTATGCAAGTAGAAGTCGAATAAGGTTGAGCCGAAGCTGTTTTTGGTCGCTTCATGAGATTCTTCAGCCGCAATTCTGCCGGCAACAGCTTCATCGCGCTCCCTCTCGGTTTTGGAAAGCTGAAGTTTAAGCATTTGTATCTCCGCTTCCTGGGAGTTGTTTTTCTTTTGAAGATCGGCAATATCAGAAGCGTAGCCCTCGCTGATTCTTGTCTGCACCTCAAGCCTGCCCTCAGCGTCCCTTTGGCTGGCATGAGCATCCCTTACTTGTCTGAGAAGCACTTCTTCTTTTTGAGAATATGAAGTAGAGGAAGCTGCGAGCTCATCTTTCAACTTCTCAACCTTTGCTTCGAGCTCCTCGTTGTAGGAAGTAATGCTTCTCATTTCGGTATCATGCTGCTCAAGGACCTTTTGCCATTCAGCCTTGTCATTTTCCATGGTGAGCATGGCCTCTAAGTTGGCGCGGTTAACTCTTTGGAGCTCATCAACAAGCTTCTGCCAGTTTGACATCCTCTCGATATCAAGTTTGACGGCGTCAAGATTGCGCAACATGGCAGATTTGTCGATGGGGACCAAGTCTAGGTCAAACCTCACTCCCTTAAGGCACCATTGAGGAAACCGGCTCTGCAGATTGGCTGGACCCGGTCCAACTTGAAATTTGGGCCTACTAATTATCGTTTGAATGTCTGCTTTATCAAGAGCGGGAGAGTCAGAAGGAATGTCGAGCGAGGAAGGAACAGTGACTTTTTCGGGAATAGTAGAGGCCTGCTTTTCACTTTGACGGACTCGTTTGCTTGAGTCTTCACCCATGTGACTTTTTCCTCGATCATCATGGGATTTTCTCTTGAGGGAGTCATCATCTTTTTGAAAAGATTCATGACGCTCGTCCCTCTCTCTTCTTTCACGACGATCTTCTGCATCCCTCCTTTCACGAGTTTTTCGAGCAGCCCTCTCCTCATCAGACTCTCTATAGGAGGTGAAGTAGCGCCCATAATTATATTGGCCACGCCCCCCGTAGCGTTGGAAATCCTGATAATATGATCCGCCGCGTGTCATTGAAGAATCTGAAATAAGAGAAGATAAGCTTTAGAAATCTTTAAAGTATAAGAAGATAAGTGCATAAATGTGCTAGAAAATCCTAAGTGTTGTGTGATGTGCAAGCTACACGCATTGAGCTACAAACCACTCTTTGGTGTAGAGGTGATGATAGCTTGGGTATGAGGAGTTGATGTTTGTGCTGGTGTTTGTCGGAGAAGAGACGTCGCCTCAATTACAGGAGAGATAGTTTTAGATACGTCATCTTTAAAAAGCTCCTGCGAAGTCACTATTATGTCGCTCAGCCCCTCATAAACATCGTCACCATCATGCTTGGTGGGACTTGTTTTCTCAATTCCTACATCAGCTAATCCCCCGAGAGGCTGTGGAGTTTCTTCTTCTTCCTCGATCGGGGCAAGCACCGTCTTACTAGATGACCCCATAATGTCGGTAGGAGTGGAACACTTCACCAATGAAGCTTCAATATTAGACTCTTTTGATGTGAGTTGTTCGACAATAACAGGGGCATCCGATGCTTCAGCCGGAGAATCGGGAACTTCAGTCGGGGCTTCACAAGGCTGAGTATGGCGAGAAGGGTGAAGAAGCCCGTATTGATGTAAAAAGTCGTCTCTAAGCAAAAACTTGATACTTCTCTCTTCTGCGGCTACAGCATTCAATCTCTCAAAAATTTGCTTATAGCCTGGATCTCTAGAGGGAGGTGGAAGTGCTGAAACAGGAAAAGAGCGAAGTTAATTTTTTAGCAGCTCAGATCTTGGAAAACTCAAGAATGGAAAAATAAAGACGGGAAGTCTTACTTCCCACCCTCCAGATGGCATAAAACCCCGGGGGGCAACGAACGAAGAAGAATTGGGTTAGAAACCCATGAGCAGTTTCAGGAAGATCAACGATTAATTTACGGTTTCGGGCGCTTCTCACAACAGTAATAGAAGGATGATCTTTGATCCGGGTAAAGGAGCATAAATAACAAATTTCACCAAAGCTCGGAAGTCGATCAAGTGTTCTCCTAAAAAGCACACACAACCCCATTAGAATGGCGTAGCCGTTGGGGTGTAGCTGGGATGGAGCAATGGCCAATTGATGGAGAAGTTGTTGGAAAAAGTTGTTGAAAGGAGGAATGCCTCCATTTAGGCACATTTGTCGGTTAACTGTCACAAAGCCAGAAGGTGCTATGTCAGCGGTGTTACTTCTTTCAGGAAGAATGGCATCTGATTCAGCAATACCAAACTGAGCACACAACTGGTGAAAAACTTTGTATGATAGTGTAGTAGGGGCTCTTTCGGGAGGATTAACTAGCGGAGCTGGAATTACGGTTGCTTCTTCAGTCTGAACCATTGTATCTTCCTGTTGAGAAGTCATTCTACACAAGTAACTGGATATTCAAATGTGAAGGTGCACGTTTCCTTAAAGTGTGGAGTGTTGTGCAAAACTAATAAAAATAATAAGCAAGTACAACTGGAATTAAACTAGTCGACAGTTGATCAACTAAAAGATTTCAGAACTTGTTAATCTAAATTTCAAGCATAATATTAGTGCAAGCTGGTCGATTTTAATTGACTATTTCAGTGTTGCTTTAATATGTTACTTGAAAATGATGAGTTGGATGCACCTCAGTCACACAAATGTATTTAAGTTAATTATCTATAAGCTAATCTGTCATTTGATGTGGGCAGTCAATGGCAGTATATTCGTCCCAATTTTCTGTAAACATTGTGTTAGACAGGTTATTAGCTTGCAAGAGTGACCTGTAAAAGAAAGCAGCAAAGTTCAACAGTTCAAAGTTCAAACAAAATTTACAAGTGTTAAGTCGTCAACGGCACAATGATTCTTTGTATGGGTTAAGCTAAGTCATTGGTTATTTGGATGACTCGGCTACGACCTAAGGAAAGTGAGGCAAGTTAAGTTAGGTTGCTTCAATTCTAAACCGCTGATGTTATAAGTCGGCAGTTCTATGAGTCGTAAGTCAAGGAACAGAAGGGGGGCTCCAGTCCAAAGCAACAAGAAATCCTCTAAGTTCTAACTCGGTTACGACTCATGGTTTAAGTCGTAAAACTTGCTAGGTCGGATTAAAGTCAATGGTAAAGGCTACTGAGTCGCATGGAAGTTGCTGAGTCGTTCACGGCTTATGGTTTGAGTCGTGCACGGTTTAAAAGGATAAGTCGTCAAAAGGACCTAAAGGGTTAAGTCGTTCATACGACCTAAGACCTGAGTCATATGAATTAACACGGTTAAGGCATTAAGTCGTGCATGAGTAACTCTGCAAAGGCCCCTAAGGTCGGTTCTCCACTCACACACTGCCACACCATCTCTTAAGTTAACCCGTGAAGCCAAGGATCCATTAACCCGGTTAACCCGTTAAAGCCTCCCTCATCTCTCCCAAACTCCTGAACCAGTTAACTCCTCTCCAACCCGATACCCGCCATCGCCTAAATAACACCGATCCGTCATCCCCTCAACTAAGCCTATTACTCACTTATCCCACCAGTTCATCAAACACCGATCCAAAACTGTCATGAAGCTGCCACGAATCAAGTGCGATGCTATAATCTAGAGGATCACAACAACAACACAGCCAACAATGATCAGAGTCGTTCACAACTCAACTCAAAGCCCAAGTGAGACATGCGGCGGTGATTTGGGAATAGGAAACGGAAATTTGTGCCTTAGCAATGGTCGTTGTTGGATTGAAGTTCGAAATCACTTACGCAATGTAGTGGAAAGGATGGACTGATGATCGGCTAACTTGGATTCGCCTTCGGAAGATTGAAAGGTCTCTAATGGCAGATGCGGCTCTGGGATAAGTAATGAGAAGTGAGAAAGAGGAGAAACGACTCAAGCACTTTTATACCTGGAAATATTGGAACTCGAATCGGCACGGGTTATGATGAGTCGAAGCACACGACTTACGATTTAAGCGTGTGCTTCGAGGGGCAAATGTTAACCCCGTTCCAGCATACGAGTTAAAAGGCCTACGAGTTAGAAGCGTCAACGGGTTAAGGTTTGAAGCGACCTACGACTTAAGGTGTCTTACGACTTAAGGAAAGGACCGATTCAAAGAATCCCCGACTCAACTGGTGGCGACTCAATGATACAGACCGACTCATTGAGCTGCCGACTCAAGAAACCTCACGACTCATAGAAGTTACCGACTCAACAGGGAGCGACTCATATGAGTGAATGACTCAGAGCTATCCACGACTCATCAGCATGAAGTACCTAACGACTCAGTGGGTTTATGACTGAAGGATTGGATCAACTCATATGCTCAAGGCACGTAGCGACTCAATGGATCGGTAGGCCGCGCGAGTTAAAGGACTGAGCGACTCACGACTCAAGATGATTACCGACTCAGTAGCCTTAGCTTGTTGCCGACCTAAATTTAATGACGACTCAATGACTCATGAGGGACACCGACTCATTTGATAGCCGACTCAGTAAGTTGCCGACTCATTACCGACCCAGCGACTCAACTGGCCCACAACTCATCCTATAAGGTCACTCAAAGGAGCGACTCACAACTGATCATGGCTTGTCTACGACCTAAAACCATTGAGCCATAGTCCATTGCCGAACAACCTATGCTAGCGGGAGATGACTCGGAAGCGACTCAGAGGCTTGGTCCAATGAGTCGGCCATGACTTAATATGACTCGGCCACGGGTCAAGCATAAGCCGACACACAACACAAGACTCAGAGGCAAGTTCAAGATCATGCTGCAAAGGGGTGACTCGCAGACGACTCACGACTCATCATGAGTCGGTCACGACTCATCATGAGTCGGTCACGACTCATGACTCTGCGATTTCAGCCTAGAAAGTTTGCCTATAAATACAACCCTAATTCGAACTAAGGGGGGACTTTTTTGGGGGGCTCATTCTCGAAGCGCCGATACTCTGCCATTTTCTCAGCTCAAGCAACACCTCAAGCACTCCAAACATCGAAGACATTACACCAAACTTCAAGAGATAGAGTCACAATCATTCAAGATGAATTCAAAAGATTATTCTTCATGGGGTTTTGAGATGATTGTCTAAATGTGTTGTAATCGGAGTTAATTGTAGAGAATTGTACTCATATCAGCAATAAAGAGAATCTAAGTGGACGTAGGCTTGACTTTAGGCCGAACCACTATAAAACTTGTGTTTTTACTGCTTTCCTGCAATTTCGTTACTTGTATCTTATTCCCGTGATAACGGGTGGTGCTTTCATAACTATAACTCATTTTCTGGGGTGTTAGCGTTCAATTTTTAACGTTAACAATATCATAAATTTATTTTGTGATCTAATATATGAATTTAGTTTATGTTTTAAGCATTATAGTTTTTGGACACTTCATACTGTAGAGATTTCGTCGAAGTTTCCCATAATCCGACACTATAGAAATATTTAATCAAATATTGAGTAGTAGACTCCTTTATATAAGTTTGTGTAAAACTTACAATCTATAATAATAATCATTGGGCAGAGAAAATAGTTTTGTGTCTATCGAAGCCATCATTATGACAATCTATTAATTATGTTGATTACTCTATTCTATATGATAGGTTAACGTAAATCCTGATAAGTGCTAAACCTAAACGGTAATGTGGAATTTTAAGTGATTATAGATAGATATATACAAAAATGTTTTAATGAATATATTTCTGCTATGGACTTTTCTATGAAGAAGAATTTTAGGGACGGAATTTTATTAAGGGAGGGAGTTTCTAACAACCCTGGTTTGAGATATACCTGAAATCAAAAAATAGAATAAATCCTAAAAAAGTTTATTTTTAGATAAGAGTTGGAATTTTTTACCTTTTATTTTCAAATTTATTTGAAATAGAGATTTTCTATTTTTATAGAAACAAAACATTTCAGGTGTTTTATTTGAAGATATTTGAAATTAGAGTTAAATAAAAAAAAATTAATTGGTTTGAAACTTTTATTTTTGAATAAAAGAAATTTGAGAAGGCGAACTACTTTTTCAAAATAGTTGTTCTTGGTTTAAAATTATTCAAGAAGTCATTTATTATTTTGGGCTATGGTTTCAAGCTCTTGGGCATTTTATTTCATAAAGCCCATTAGTCAATGATAGAAATTAAAAGAGAATGTTTTAGTATCTTATTAGGTTGTGAAATGAAAATTCTAAAGCCCAAAGTGAATTGAAAAGAACTGAGAAAGAAGAATTTACCAAGTCCAAAGTTATCGGTACATTTATTCTCATTTTCAGTTACAGTAAACAAACAAGATTGTAAAACTTTCTATAATGACCCATAATTTTTGTCATTTGAATTTGAGATATTTAATTAATTCAAATATGAAAATAATGGTTGAATAAGTAAAATGCCTTAAAATTCAAACATAGGGATTTATTTGAATAGTAAATTTAATAATTGGAATTAATAGTGATTAAACTGGTTTTGAAATAACTCATTTAATTAACATGTTAAATTATAGATCCAGGACACTGTCTCCGATTTTAATGATGCCAGTGCCATTGGGTCTATAATATGTCGTCGAATTTTGTGGCGATCGGACGTATTATTTAGTGGTGCGAGTTCGAAATGCGTAGAAATTAATTAAAAGAATTTAAATTGACATAGTTTGATTTTGAAAAGCTAACTTCTATATATGATGGAATTGGGTCTCAATACTAGTTCTATTGTGTTTGGAATAGGGGTATTACATGTAGAACGCCAGGTTGCATGCTTCATTTGGAGTTTAGAAATTTTTGACGTGAATAGTGTTTTATATTATTTTCTATAGAAGCACCTCAACATTCTCTCATTTGCAAACCAAAAAAACAAGAAAACCCCTTAGCCACCATTAAAAGAAACTCAATACAAAGGCCTAAATCGATCGGAGCCAGTCCGCTAGTTTTCAGCCTTCGACTTCCAAAGCATACATATAAGGCTCAACGATACAAACCCAATCAACGGTGGAGATGTTTGTTCGCATGGAGAGGTGGTGGGAAACCTCCTCCGTTAACGGTGGTGTTGGGTACGTTTTCATGGTGATTTGCGATGCACCTTAGGCAAAGTGAGGAAGGGAGTCGGGGCATGCTTGGGTGAAGTCACAGCGAACAGTAGGAACGATGGACGGTAGCGAGGATGATAAAATCTCGGTCGTGTTTGGTGCTTTGAAAAAGAACGAGCGTATGGAGGGAAATGGTAATATATGGTTTTAAAAAAACTTGATTATTTTATATTAATGATAATTTAAATAATCCCAATGTTTATTAATTCATTTCTAATTCACACAAGGTCCAATTTGAACGCGACTAGTTGAGTTGCGTTCATCAGCGAAATCTACATTATGAGTTGGATTGGATGGATTTGGAGCTTGTAGGAATTTGAGTTAAAATTGAATGCCTATTCAATTTTAATACAAATTGTAAAGCTTTTGCGATAACTAGAATTTCACTGAGTTAAACTCACCTCTCTGGCCCACTTATATTTTATATAAGTGTGGACAAATTTTTATTGTTAGCCGTTGTTGCTTGTTTGGATTATTTACCTTATGTATCAGTTGGTTTGGATATATTCCCGACCCTATAGCAGATGAGACATTATACGTTCTTGTGTATGAGAGGATGATCCTTTAAATACGTTCCCGCCTCAAATCGGTTGATTTATATTTTTTAGATTATATACTGTGTTTGATGTAGGGTGATAGGTTGGAGGGATCTAATAGGATTCTTCATACTGTTGATTTTACTTTTCATATAGTGTGTTATATGATCTGATGGAAATTATATAGTGAATGGTTGAAGCTATATAGTAGTTATAAACGTGCTTTGAAATCCCTAAAATTTAAACATGTGTTTAAATCGGATAAATTGGGATAAATATATATTAAATAAATATAGGTTGTTTACACATGTTTTAGCATGTTGGACATAAATGGATAAACCATTAAATAACGAGTTGTGATGGAAATATTTGGTTTAATAAAGCAAAAATGACTTTTAATTTATATATATCCTTTGAAAATCTTTTAAAATAATTTTATAAATATTAGTTTAAAGAAACTAATTTAAGAAGTTTTGAAGTTTAAAAATATTTTATACTTGTTTCTGGATTTCAAACGTAAATCGGTTTTCATATTGAATATGTTTTATGGAATTTAAATAAGTATTTTTAGGAGGTATTTAATACAGATATTTTAAATAATAATATAATAAAAGTATTCCAATAATATAAAGTTTAAGTATTTCTTATAATATAATATATTTTAAAGTATTTCTAATAATACGATAGTTTTTAATGTACTTTAGGTATATTTATAGTTTTTAGTTAACAAGTTAAATATTTTATTCAAAGTAAATAGAAGTTTTTATATTACATTATCTTTTTAAATCTTTCTTAATATTAAATATTATACCTTATAAATAAATCAATTTATATATATATCAAAATATTATTTTATGTAGTTTTAACATATTAGTAAGTATTCTAAATTATATATATAGACAAGTTTTAAGTGTTAAATCAATATTCCATTCAAAATAAGAAATTGGTTTCTAATACTTAAGTTAAATAAATGGTTTTGGAAAATTTAACTAAAGGTTTATTACCTAAATTTGTACCGAAATTGTAGATATGCTTGGTCTTTAAATAAATGGTTAAAGATTTATGATAAGAATAAATAAGGGTTTTGGGTTGTTGTAAATGGTGTTTTAGCAACAATTTTTTTAACTCTTAATATTAATTATACTTGGAAATATAATTAGATATCTACAAATAAATAAATGGTAAATAAATACAAGTAAATGGTTTTGGGATTTTCTTGATGATTTTTTTAAATAACACTTTTCTTTTACCCTTAATTGTATTTGAAATTTAAAATAGAATTTTAAAGATATTGGTTAATGTTAAGTATTGTATGGGTTGTTGTAAACAATGTTATTAGTGACATTTGTTTTTAAATCCTTAATTTATATTTTAAATAAAGAAATGCTATAAGTATAACTAGAGTTTTTAAATAAGGAGATTTTAGAGGAAATAATAAGTATTGAAATATTTTTTGTAAAAAATAGAAAATGTTATATAATAAATTTATAAAAGAAAAGGAGTTTATTATAACAATATTTTGGTAGAAATTGTTTTAACATCTTTGGTTATACTTTAAAATAAGTAAAATCTGTTAATTGGTTGGTGAATATACTAATACTATTGAAATAAGTATATGAATACTTTTTAAAGTGTTAAAAGGGTAAAATGAATAATTAAATAAATATCTATATATATATATATATATATATATATATTCAAGTATATATCTTTTAAAAGAGAAGTTAAATATATTTATACATACAAATATATAAAGAAGTTTCACTAATTAATAAATATTAATTTATAAAGGCAGCCTAGATTTATAAAAGGAGTTTCATTTGATAAAGAGATGTGTTTTAGTGAATGAATGGGTTTTAAACCAATAAAGGACAAATTAACAAGGGATTAAAAGTTCGTTTATAGAACTTGCTCACGCCTAGCATGAAATGATAGTGCAGGCATGATTACTTGCTATGGAAAGTATATAGGAATAGTTCCCTTATGTCATTCTTCACTGTATTGTTGAATATGACCAAATTCATCGACCCAATCTTGAGGAAACCGATATCGGTAAGTGTTCTACTTATCGAAAACCACTTTAAGGCTGAGATACGAGCTCTATCATTTGGAAGTGGAATAATGGAAACCATATGTGGTTTCGAAATCTGTTGAGATGATGGAATCTATGTAGGATTAATTATGTGATCGAGTTTGTTGAAAACTCATGTGAAGATGCCATACATGACCTCGACATCGAAAATGGCTAAAAACAGAGTAGGACCACAGCCAATGGGGTTTAGCTAACCTCAGAGGGATCTAATCAACTCTATAATTTAGAGCATGCTTATCGATTGTTCCTAGTGGGAGTTAAATATATTCGGGACACGTTTTCTGCATGAACCGGCTATGACTTCCTTATTTGGTATATTTTATCTAGAGATATACGATGCTTGGAATGCTATTTTTTGAGCCTTGCTATAAGACTTGCCTCGAGGTATTGAGGACCCTCTGATGGAAAATCCATATACGAACGTGCCCTAACAGTTTTAAATGTACTCAATTATGTTATATGTGAGATGCAAGCATTTCAGCTATGATTCATATTTATTTGAAACCCTAGACATTATTATAATATAATGTTAATTGATTTTTGTATTGAAATGGTTTAGGTATCGTAAGGTAAAATCCCACCCGTGTTTATATTTAGTGTGATCTTACAAGATACTAGAATTTATAAAGGTTTCATAAACATTAAATGATTCAAATTACTTGAGTTTTCTCACACTTGTTTACCAGACTGATCCGGGTGCTATTCTTCCTATAATGCTCGAGTCAGCCCCATGTACATTTCCAGGTTTCGTTGGTGACCATTGGAGCTCTTGAAGAGAGGAGCTAGATGAGTCCTACTATAGAATTCTTATTTCAGTGCTTTCTTTGTTTATGTATCAGCTATTTTAAAGCAGGTTGTTATAACTGTTCAGGTTGATGATAGGTTAGTTTTTCTCCGATTGTTGTATGTATATTAAAACATTCATGGCTCAATCGCCAAAAGAGTTATGTTGATAGGAGGCGAAGAGATTTGGAATTCGTGGTTGGAAACTTGGTACTTGTAAAGATTTCACCAATAAGAGGAGCTATTAGATTTGGAAAAGCTGGGAAGTTAGCTCCAACTATGTTGGACCCTTCCGTATGCTAGAGAGGATCAGATCATTTACTTATAGGGTCGAGTTGCCAGAGAGATTGGAGGGTGTTCATAATGTGTTCCACGAGTCTTATTTGAGGAAATATGATCATGACTCATCTTTCATTGTGGAGCCATCGGTTTAAGAAGAATTGAAAATAGAAACAAACCTGACAGTGGTTAAACATCCAGATAATATTGTGGATCAGGATGAAAAGAGGTTATGTAACAAGGTAGTGCGACTAGTCAAGATTCAGTGGGGTAAGGATCCAAGAGACTGCACTTGGAGATGGTGGATCATATGAAGGAAGCCTATCCCGAGTTGATGTTAGGATAGCTAGTCGTAGGTTGTATGTATAGTGTATGTTTGTTTGCTATGGGTGCTAAGTGTATCTATAGTGTATCTATAGTGTATGTTTGTTTGCTATGGATACTTAGTGTATAAATTTGTATGCTTTTTATGATATAATTATATAGCTTTTTGCATAGTTTGAATTATCTTCATGTTTGCTATATTCGAGACGAAATTCTTTTAAGGAGAGAGAGTGTAACGACCCGGAATTTAATTGCTATTTAAATGAATATTTAATTATATTTTAAATGATTAATAAATGATATTTTTATTAATAAATAAAACTATTTTAAATAATAACTAATAACGATAAAATCATTTTCAAAATTTGTTTATCAATATATATAGTTTATATAGAAATAGAAAATGTGACCGAAATTTATTTTTTGAAATATTGACTTTTCATTGGTTAAAAGTAATTCAAAATATCACTATTTTAAAACATATGCACACACTACAAACTATTTATACATGATAAATACATATGTGCATGCGCATGTATGTGCCCTCTTTTAAAGTGTGTGTGTATATATATAAGGATAAAAGAAAATAATTTTTTAGTGGAAAATATACACATATACGCATATAAAATACAAATTTTCAACACTATTACATATGATATGGCATGAATAGTTGAAATTAAGGGGAGGAGTGCAATGGACGGATTTGAGGGGGGAGGGGTATGGATGTTCATGCATTACATTTAAATATAAATCACTTTATATTATTTTAATTAAATCCTAACCCTATATATACCCCTTTATCTTCATGTTTCTCATTTTTCAACCTTCTTCTTTATTTCAAAATCCTAAGATCTTAAGAAACTTAGTCATGCCTCCTCTTCATAAATTCTAAAATAAGAAATATCACTTCTTTTATTAAAATCACCTCTTTGTTTCACAAAACCACTCCTACAAACCATTCAAAACCTCCTCTTCGAAGCTACAAAACTCTATGCACCCAAGACATAAGGGCCAAGCCCAAACAACCCAAGGCCAAACCCAATTAGCCTAGGTCGAGCCCACCTTGGAGGTCTAAGCAGCCAAAAGTTCCATGATTGCAAATTTTCTAAAGTGTTTTCAAGTTTCGACAAAAGTTCGCTTTGATTTACAAAGGTTCAATGAGTAAAACTAATATTTTTGGAAAAGCAAAAAAAAATTAATGATCTATATGTTGCAAATGTAGTTTTTATTGTGTTGAATTATCATGTTGTTTGGATGACAAATGATTGCAAATTGGTTGTTTGGAATAGATTGGTGATTTGGATAATATGTTGATATGTTAGATATAGATATGGATATGGACATGTGATATTGGTTATGATATGACGGTAGTGTGGTTATGAAACCAAAATTAAGTGTATGTGATGAATTGGTTGTAAAGTTAGCTCCCTGAAAAGTGACAAAAGACTTGAGATCCGATTTGAAAACGAAAGTTTATTTTCTAGTTTTGACTTATGAAAATGTTTTCCAAGTTTTCACCTTTGTTCAAAGATTTCAAAACCTTTCCATTTGTGTTTTCAAATATGTAGTATCTAGAGTTAAAATGAAGGTTTCACCTTGAAAACAATTCTAGTGAACTGCGCTTATAGCGATAGTCAGTATGCATGCAGTTCGGGAAATTTTAGGATTTCAAGTTTTTAAGTGTTTTCTTTTGGACTGTTTTTGAAAACTCATTTCAAAATAATTAAGTAAGTCAAAAGTTTAAGCTTTAATATTTTCATAATTAATTTATTAATTAGGGTAATTATTATTTAATTAATTAAGTAATAATTTGAAATTTAGAAATTTTTAACTGTGTTAATTACTTTTAATTAAGTAATTTTAAATAATGATTAGTTAGGGTAAAAGAAAATTAACTTTTGTTTAATCAAGTTTATTTTAATTAATTATTTAATTAGAGTTAATTATTTAGTAAATTGTTATTTAATAAAAGGTTAATTATCCACTTAGTTAAGATTTAATTTCTTAATAAATGTTATTTAATTAAATTATAATTAAGGTTTAATAATAAATAGAATTAGGATTATTAATAATTTAATTTTGATTTAATTAATGATTAATTAAGGTTTAGTTGAGTTTTAAACTTATGATTTAATTTAAGTTTATTTATTTTAAAATTTATTTTAATACTCTATCGGTTATTTATTTTTTATCGTTTTTCTTATTCAAGTAAATTGTTTTAAAATGAAGGATCAATTGTCTATACTATTAACTAGCTACATGAATTAAAGTAGTTTCAATAAAATATGATGCGCTTTATTGAAAGTAAGTCAACTTATAATTATCACAAAATACCGCACTTTGGGAACATGATGACTACAAGGGGATAATTTCGATAAGCGGGTCATGATAATCTAAGCATATGGGATGTATGTTTATATGTAAATCTTTACATCCTAATAGTGGGATAGTCCACTATAAATAACTTGACCTTTTAAAATTATCGGATGTTGGTTTGGAGAGACCAGGGTCGGATATTAGTTGTTATTCGAAAACCACTACGAACCAACGTAAACTTTCAAATTGGATAGTAAAGGCAAGGTCCAAGAAGAAGACTTTGAAGCGGAAGGACTGTTGCAACTAACCATGAGGGTGATTACAAGCGGGTGTAGTGGAGATAGTGCCTTCGATTCGTTAATCCCCTAAACGAATAGTATGGATGAGTGCTGACATTGTGTCTACATCTGGAAGGCAATGTTAGCATTCCAAGTGACAATGCTATAGAAAAGGTAAATGTAGCCTTAGGCCTCATAAACCGGGAATTACTAGAACATGGAAGATGCAACAAGGCTAAGTGGGTCACTCCAATTAAGGTAAGATTATCCCTATCTAGAGTCCCTACTATCAACTCATGTATGCTTCGGTACAGTTGTTGATCCCAACCGAGGGATGATCTTATTCGGTACTATCTAGCAAGGGTTAGGCCGGTCTTGTGTTGGCAGAGGATCCAGGCAAGGTCCCGGGTATTAAATTTTCTAGAGATGCACCGTGACGGGCGGTACCCCAATAGCCCAATCATTGTATGGCATCCATTCTCTAATAAGTGCCTTCGGTCTTAGTTGTATACCTATTATGGTGGAATTTAATTAATGTAATAATTTTAGCGATGTGAATTATTTATTTGAAAACCCTAGACATTATGGTAGTATCGCTAGATTACTATATAAAATGTTTTGGTTATCGTAAGGTGAAAACATGTCTGTGTTTACGTGTGGCGTGGTCTTATCAGGATATCTTTGACTTTTACAGTGTTTCATAAAAGTAAAATCAAGTTGTCTGAGTTTACTCACACCAGACCAATGTCAGATCCGAAGTTTTCTTTTCTTTTCCTAAAACTCTTAGGTATTCAAATTTTTATCACTGATCTAGGTTTCTTATGGAAGCATTTTGAAGGAGCTGGAGTGGGTGGCTTTACCGTTAGCTAGTTTTTATTTATTTATGTTGTGTTTATGTATGATCTGTGTATTTTATGATGGATAGGTAGTTATAACTATCCAGTTGAAGTTGTAATGTAAGGACTCTGATGTACTACTATTATTATGGAGTGGCCATGTAATATCCTATGTTATCTATTATTTGTCGTTCTCATTTGTGGTGAGATCTATGATTTTATAGTTTCTTCTTATCTTCCTTTTTCTTCTATCCTTAGTGGCTCATCTTTTGGTGCTAGAAAGGCGGTCACTACACTTATTAGATTTACATACCTGAATTTAAATCTACACAACTTATATTTATTGAAGGAAAATGGATGAAATAGTTGCCCCTCAAGTCCACACTAATGTTTTTAGGACGGACTTGCCATATTCATAACTTTTTTTAGATGATCAATCACTTAACCTTTAATGTTTCTTACACATGTCTCATCATGAGTGACCACTTTTAACTCATTTGCATATAAATCGTTTTAAATTTAAATAAATCCACTTTGTTTTAGTGTATTTAGGATTGCATTATTAATATTTAATGGTCATTGATTATCATGCTAATTGAATCTTCGGACTAAGGTTATTTTGCTATAAATTATATAAATTTCTCCTCCTTCCTATCCATTTTACTCGCTCGTAATTCGAATTTTGTATCATGTGGTCTTCTTTCTTCTTGTTTCCAGTTTACATTTCATCTCAAATTGTAAGTTAGAATTTTCTCCATTATTATCATTATCCTTTCTTTTATATGGACTCTCCTTTATATCTTTATTTTTTCTTATATGTCAAGATGCGCACTTATGGCTTTCATGTGTTTGATAAAATGTTTATATGGGTTGTTTGATTGATTCGCAAGATGATTTCATTTTTTTATTCATCCTTAAATTAGGTTGATTTTCTCATGGATTCGATGTTTAATTTTCTTTCTATTTTGGATATTGATCCTAAAAGCATCCTTGTATTGTATTTTATTTTCTCTTTTAGTTATTCATAATTACTACGATCTTCCCAATATTTCACGTTGGAATTCAACCCCTTTTATTGAATTGACTTCGACCATCTGCGAAGAAAGCCAAGCGGAGGGGATTCTCAACCACTTTTGGTTTAGGGATTATGCATTTAGGATTTCAAGCCCTTCCGGTTGCATCCACCTGCCATTATATGGGTTTGTTTCTATGACATTTGAACACGTTAGAAATGGGTTATAT
Organism: Allium cepa; assembly: GCA_030765085.1. Classification (NCBI taxonomy): domain Eukaryota; kingdom Viridiplantae; phylum Streptophyta; class Magnoliopsida; order Asparagales; family Amaryllidaceae; genus Allium; species Allium cepa. Next base: position 392,189,507 of record CM060938.1, on the reverse strand, counting down.
CTTTTGCTTCACCCTATTATTAAGGAGTGGTTGGCCGCTGTAAATTTACCTCCAATTTAATTTTTTCATCTACTATTAGCTGCTAACTTGTACTTTCATCTTGTATGCTAAGCACTTGACTGCTCCTACTTGTATAAAGTATTTTTTATTCTATTTAGTTCATGATAATGCCGTTGTGGGCAGCAATGGATTTTATATTGTTCAAGCTATGAAATCTATCTTTCCAATTTCTCCCTGCAAAACTCGAAGGTGGGAGGACCAATTTTATATGTTTCTAATTGAGATGGTTTTATTACTTCTTTTCGGTCTCCTGATATTGTTTCCATATTTTTAACCCTTTTTTGTATTGCACAGACTTGCGTGTTCTTTCTCTCTTTTCTCTTTCTTTTTAGTTAAACATCCTAACTTCTCATGCGTGAATCGAGAATCATCTACAATACATAGAGAAAACACGCTTAGGCTTGATAAAGACATTCACAAGGGTTCTAATAGTTTTACTAAAGCTTTGTTGTGCAAGCATGGTTTCTTAGGCCAGCAGCATCACTTTTCGTATTCGGTATTCATATATGTTTTTGGTACCTCTGTACATACGGCATTTTTTGTTATCCAAACATATTATTATGTATGTGTTGTAATATGTTTGTACTTTCATATATTTTCAAGTGATGGTCAATAATGTTCCAACCACTATTCATTTGTTATTATGTGAATATTTAAGTGCGTTATTATTTCAATTGTGTAGGTACAATATCTAAGTTCGTCGATGATTTCAAGCCAAGAAAGTTGCACAAGAAGAGTAAGGATAATACTCATGTGCATGATAGTAGGAGTGGATTACCTAGAGTCGATCCTTCTACTCCTCCTCCACCTCTGGTGCCTTCTACAAATATTGCTTTCGTATTTGTGCCTCTCCTCAACATGCTCCTAATTCTCAGTGTTCTTACCTCTCCTAGAAAAATGATGATGCTTCCACTCTTGTTGAATAGACGGACCGTCTCATGATTGATGATGACTTAACTCTAACCTCTACTCCACCATTTTCTACGCCTGCTCCAGCTTTAGAACCACCCGTTGCGATGGTATTTCAGAATCTCCATAGGAGATTATCTTATGTATTAGCGTTATTGATATTGGAGTGAAGTTTTATATGTTTATTTGGTATATCAATTATTTGTTATTATCAAAAAAAAATTGCAAGGATACGCTCTAGTTATAGAGTTACACAATCGGGTGGAAACATTTAAGCCTACATTGATAAGTGTGCTAACAGACGTACAAAAGCTGAAGGGAGAATTAGATGTTGCCATACTTCACATTGAGACTAGGCGTCAAAGGAAGGGAGCTATAATGTAACAACTCGTATTCTATGTATCAGAGGATCGTAGAATATTAATAGTATTTTTATATGTGGTCATACGATTCTACAATTTTGGAAAATGACTATCAGAGCCATTTTCCATCCTTATAATTTTTATCAAATGATTTTGACCTTCAAAATCTTCTATAGCTTATAACTTTTGATAGAAGCCGAATGGGGGTCAGAAACAAATTCCATTACATCGAGATAATGGTTTTTCTTTTCGTAAAGTGGTCGAATAGGAAAATGGACTTGCCGTTAGAGAAATATGGTTGTTTGAAGTTTCACTTGATTTCAAACAGCTTAATGAGTAATTAAAGGGCTAATGGTAAACCCCAAAGCCCATATTAGGATTAGCATGGGGTTAAGGCTGATGGGACTCCTCCCTATCACATGAATCTTCCTAAAAATAGAGAGAAACCCTCCATTAATCTTCTCTAACCCAAAAACGTACTCTAATCTTTACTTTAATTAGCCAAAAAGTGTCATTAGAGGGAGATTTAATGAATATTTTAAATGATTTTCAAACTCCAAAATATGTTCTATACTCTTTTTGACTAATATGAAAATTTCAAATGATTTGGAATTTTTTATAAAATTAGTGTTCTTATGGATATTACCTTTAGGTTTAGCATTCACATTGACATGTTTGGTTGTATGCTTGTCAGTGTAGACTGCATTGATGATTTCTTGTATCTATGATGCATGTTTGGTTGAAAACACCAATCGAATGGTGATTTAGTTTTAGGAACATGTTAAGGATTAGTATGATAGATCAGTGGGAGTCCAAGATTGGTGTGATCGATATGAGATGACAATGAAGGCCTCATAAGGTTACGTTTCAAGTTTCAAGTCCTTTGAAATTCATTCGCTTGAGTTATGGATCGTTCGATCAATGTTTTATGGACTATGGATCTATAGATTATAACTTTGGGGCATGCTTGAGTCAAATGATGGTTTATTTCGAGCTCTATGAATGTTTGATGGTTGCAATTGGAGATTCATGGATAGTATGTAGATGTGGGGAAAATTCTAAACGACGACGTGCTTTCTTTGAGCCTTGGGGTGTGTTGCTTCGAGTCATAAAAGGGGTTGCTTGCATGCTTGAGCTAATGGAGTGAAGGATTGATATTTTTAGCTAATTAAGGGATTGATGCCCACGGATCAGATTGAACCATGGACATTGATTGATAATGATGTGTGATCGATGGAGGGGCATGAAGGATATGGCCTAGTAAGTGTGTAAAGTGTGGGATAGTAGGCATGGATCGGGGGTGATCGGCATAGTGAAGTTGGATTTCAAGTCTTATGTGCTTGCTTCGAGTTCTTGAGGTTTGGCTTGAGTCTTGTGTGTGTAGTCACTACAACTCATGACAAGCCAAATGCTCAGCCAAATATGGCTAAGTATAGGGATCAGCATCGAACCATAGGGTTCCAAGGCGATTTTGTCGATGACGATGCAACAATGATGATTCCATAATGGGAAGAGACGGATTTGATAATTATAGCTATACTTTGAGATGTAGAGTTGAGGACTATGTGTCGTATTAAGCGAACTGTTGGATGATGGCTGTGGGATGTATGATGGTATTCTACAATTGATGATGGCTATAGAGAATCATCCCTACCATGGTGACTTTATGGTGGGAGTCGTAAGATCGGTTATAGGATGTGCTCTGCTCTAGATGATGTGTGCAAAGGGATCATTGACACTCCAGGGTTTGTGGAGTATTTGTGAGAAGGGGTATATTAGGGAAGTAATGGTTCCTGAAGCGTGATGGCTATTTATTCTAGGTATGAGGTTTGTCTATCCTGCATTGACGTGACGCTTAGTCTAGTTCCTGGCAGACTGCGTGACATGGATTCAAGTATCGAGGAACCAGGATGCGGGCTATCGTGATGGATAGTCTAATCTTCACTGTGATAGGTCGGCAAGTAATGTTATATCTAACGCACCGAGTAAGAAAATGTAAGAATGGGTGATGGATGCTATGATTGTTTTGATTACATATCACCTTAGGGATGTCATGTGAAGCCGATGTTGTTGACGTAGATATCTAAACACCCCTTAGTACTTTGATGTATAGTACACTCATGATGACTATGATGTAGAGTAGCATATATTTTGTATTTGTGCTAACTCTAAGGATGCAAGGACGGGTCAAGTATGATCCTTTGTATCATTTGTCATATTATAGTGTATATTAGTATTCAGAGATTTACTACCGCTCACACCAGACTGTTGTCAGACAAGGGGTTTTATGCTATGTTTCATGTTACTTTGGGTACTCTTAAATTAGAAGTTAGGGATATCAGGTCTAGCGAGCACGTGGAGCTGGATAGGTGGCAAGCAGGAAGCTATACTCTCATATTACTGCATTCACTTATTTTCAATTCCACTACATATCGCTATGGAGCTTGCAAGTACCTTTATTATCTAGAGAAAGTTATTTATGAGTTACTATTTTATGTATAACTTATTCCTTTCTTGTATACTATATGGATATGTGCACTATGATTTGCGATTCATTCTGTTATTTACTGTCTCACCTATTTTATATCTAAGATGTTTACTACTATATTTTATTCGATGCGCTATGATAGGTTTTGTGATTGTTTTACTTTATTTACAACCTTGACGGTCATTCTGCATCAACCGGGCACCGCTAAAGTGCACTATATAGGTATATTGGATGTCGATGATGTAGGTCAGTCGTTACATATAACAAACGGCTTGAAGAGCTTAATGAAAAATACAGGGATATGGAGTCTTGCATAATAAAGGCAGGGGATGCACTTATAAAAGCGAAGAAGGGGGCGAAGTGGCTAGAAAAGAAATTGTTAAAATGACAAAAGATGTTGATGCTGCTACTTACAATGTCCTTTATAAGATTTATGCGTAGGTCAAGAGATAGTTTTTCATGGAACGCCTTGACGATCCTGACATAGAAGTGAGCTTAGATTTCTTGATTTACCTCAAACTTGTTAAGTCTGCTCAAGAATACTACTGCATGTTATGGGTCAAGAAAGATAGTGGACCAGGTTCCTCCAGTTTCTATATAAGAGTTTTCTAAAAATTCTGATTCTAAAGACAACTCAAATGTTATATTTAATGCCAATCCTGGCCATGCTAACGAGGCCTCCCATTCCGCTGAAGAAATCTTTAAACCAAGGCTTGATTAGTTTTAGCTGTTTTTTTAGGTTTCATGGGATTTCTAATAATATTTTTGGACATTATCATATTTTTGTTGTTGTTGTGATGGTTTATTTTATTTTTTTTGGTGAAAACCTTGTAACTAATGAATGGATTTGGGCACCTAAATGTTTGACCTAGGTTTTATTGTTGCACATTGATGTACTTTCTAGTTTTTGGTTTTCTTATTACCTGTAGTAGTTTTTCTAAATCAATACTATTTCCTTAATAGGTAAGAATTTTTTGTGTTGATAAGCCTCTTTTATTCAAGTCATTTGACGAAGGTAATCTAGTTCAATATTTAAAGGGGTATATTGAAAGTTTAGAGAAAAAAGCAATAGAAAGATTATCAAGGAGAACTGCTTTCTTTTGTAGGAGAGAAACCGAGCTGAAAAAGTCAGTTGTGTAACGAAAGAGAGAATCTCATGGACTCTTTTTTAGAAATACACAAGTTGTTTATAGGAGGGAAGCGCTTTATAATTTTGTAATCCGGAAATGTGGTCCTTCCTTAGGGAACAAATTTCTCCCTTTAGGGCATCCACACTTATTATAGTTTAAGAACAGACTTACTAATCGGCAGTCATGACAATGTGTATGACATGTATTGTATAATTCCATTTAGTTTAATGAAATTGCTTTTGTTTGTCTATTCGCTTCTTCTCTTTAGCTTAATTACTTTATCTATTATGTGATGCATAGCTTGCCATTCCATCAACATTTGACCTAACTCTAATTAACATTTTCGAAGCGTGTGGAGATATTGGAGGTTACTTGGAGATTGAAAACAATGATCCTATCCAGTTAGTCATAATAAAGGACAGAATGGAAAAGGATATTCAAATTTTAAATAATGAGCTTAATGAAGCAAAGAAAGCTTTACCTAAGCAATATGGTTGTATTAATAAGCGACGCATAGATCTGGAGGCTGCAAACAAATAGATATAAAGTCTTAAGGCTAAGTTGAAATCTTCAAAAGAGAAGGCAGTTGATTTGGAGTTGTTAAAAGATGTTAAGGGGTTGTATAGAGTTTCTTATGAAGGCGATATTAAGAAGCTTAGAAAAACTATCAATGAGTGGTCCTAGCAAATTGCTCAACAGCTAGCCAAAGAAGACAATCCTACATCTAATATTGTTCATCTTAATATATCTTCTTCTTAGGCAGTTCCAGCTCCTCCTCCCACTCTTCATAGCAAGGCGGCCTTACATTTGGAAAAAATTGGTAGCTTATTATCAAACCAAAGTTAACGAGTTGAAAGTTGTCTACGAAAATAGGTAAGTGGATCCTAAAGGAGAGACGAATGTGAAAGGATGCTCAACCGCTTTTCAATTGTTTGGTGCATTCTCAAAGAAAACCAATAAGACAAAGGTAGAAGTTTTAGACCATCTATAATATGTGTGACGCATTACTGTTGAGCATATCAAAATGATCGAAGATTGTATATCTAGATCGGCTCTAACTACATGATCCTTAGCGATGACTTCTTCACGTTTGCATTCTTTAATGCCAGGGGTTCCTAGCACTACACAGTTTGATTTAGCAGAAAAGATCAAACAGGAGAAGGTCGGGCGTATTGTGGCAAATATAGTTATTTAGTGCACGATTGACGTGTTTAACTATTTAGTGCCAAAATTAGACTTAAGCTTCCTTTATAATCAAACCAACTATGTTTGTTGGAGGCAAGACCTAAGGAAACTTCAGGTCGATACTAACTATGACCCAAGGCTCCATGTAGTCAACGTGTCTCATCATTCTTTAGTTTTTATAACTGAGATGCCTTCATCTCATACTACTCAAGTTTCTAGAAGAAGAAAGCTTCTAATGACGAAGGATTCAGAGTCTGACTAGGATGTGTTTTAGCAACTTCATGGATCTTAACTTACAATGTATTTTTTCTATATACATAATTAGCATTTTATGATGATTTGTAATGAAACTTAGAAAGAAATTATAAATTTTTATGCTTACCCTTTTAAGCTTTGTGCGGATTTTTTTTGAATTTTCCCATAAATCATACTGCATGAATTTCCTCCTCTTCTTTTCACAACAACCTTTAACTCTGAACGGGTAATAAATGTTCGTCATGCACTTGGCATGATCTACCCCGCTTGGGGTGTAGATTATTATGTTTCGACTGTGAAGTCAGGTTGCGTGTATACAACCCTTTATTTATGTGCATGATTTTTTAATACCGGTTTGGGAAGTCTAACATTCCTATATCTAGTAAAGTTTTGGCTAAAAAGCTGAGTTATATTTTTATAACTCTTATGTGGTTAATAAGAAAATAAATTTAACAAGTAAATTTTTATACTGGTTTGGGCCGTCTACTTTCTGTATATCCAGTTTATTATTTTATTAACCTCTTTCACTCATGACTTTTTATACTTTGTTACAGGAAAAGAAATATTAAACAAAGTATGGTCAGAGATGTTGCAAGTTCCATGTCCTTAGGACTAGGTTCCCATCAGATCTTGGGAGGTAATATGCACCAGTTAAGAGCATTTTAGCAACTACCAATGGTCCCTCCGAATTCGATCCAAGTGGTTCCTCCGTTGGGTTTTTGCGTTAGCCATCATGTGATGACCCACTCTTTTCGATAATTCAAGTCGACAATAAACCGCACATGTCTAACTCAAACCATTCAAAAGGGAAGATTATCAATAGGGTTTAATAAGATAATAAGAGAAAAGAAGGAAAGCAATACACAGAATCTCGCAGCGGAATGATAAATTATAATAATCAAATAAACAGTTCATGAATCCCTTTTATAGTATACGTTTGATTTCAATTTCTACAACATAATCATAGTACAATCAACAAACATACCAAAATAATGCAGTGAAATAATAATAGATAATACAGTCTAGCAAACTCCATCTTCGACTTCAAGGAATAATTCTTCAACATCGAAATACTCAGGCTGACCCGAGGGTAGTGAAAAGACAAAACACTCGAGTCAGAACTAAAAGTTCCTATGTAAGTTAAATCAATAACTAGTAAATATGAGTGTAATAGCTTCAGAGATGTTTACGTGATCTTCCATCTCCTATCAAGTGTACAATGTGAGTGCAATAACTTAAGAAATATTACGGGATTTTCCATCTCCTAAGGATCCATCAAACTATCTATATAGTAAGATACGCTATATATGTAGCGTCTATCAGTAAAGTAAAAAATTAAAATAGCATTAAAGCTTTACATTGATCACCATTAACAATTTTTAAGCAGGTAGTCTATGTAGGTTCCGTAACACAACCAGTAACGTCGGTAGCCAGCGAGTCCCTTATAGGTACCATACAAAAACAAAATCATAGTGGGCGCGTATAAGGATAAAAGTATGACAAGGCACATGTAGCAATGCCCAAGGTAGGATTCTACCAGTTTACCCTTTCTGGCTAGTCGTAACACAATGCTGCAACGACTGCCGACCGAGTCCTCCACCCCCTATATCAAATCAAGGTGCACCGATCGAATCAAAATCAATGTAGTAATACGAAGGTATGATGGCCCTTAAAGGTAGCTTACCCATTGGCTAGACATAGGCTCCTATTTTAGTCATTTCAAATTGACACAAGTGTCGGGGTCCACCATCATCGTCTCTTTCTTCATTCCAGTAAACTTCGCCAATTCAACCTATACATTTTGGGTAACATCCACCGTATACACGGTTATTAAAGCAATTCATGTAGAATAAAAGAGAGTATGTCATTCATCCGGCCCCGATCTCTTTAATAACCAAACAATTTTTACACACCGGCTGGTTTAATTTCAAAGTCGTGCTTCATATCAAAATATCAGATTCGCTTCAAAATCATTTCGAATTCAAAACAGGCTATACCTTCATATCAAACATTCGTATTTAAATCAATGATTTAAATCTAAATTGTTCCTATTTAAAACAGTTTGAATATTGAAAATGGTTTGAATAATTATAATAACTTTAATATTGAAAAATAGTTTGGAATAATTAAAGTAGTTTAAAGATTAAAAAATAGTTTAGAATATAAAATAGTTTTAGTATTGAAAATAGTTTTGAATAATTAAAATAGTTTAAATAACTAGAATAGTTTATATATTAAAACAATTTGATTATTAAAATAGTTTATATATTAAAGTAGTTTATATCAAAACTGTTTCTTTCTTTCACAACATGGTTCAAATTCCAAATCATAATGAATTCAATTTTTCGACTTCCAATTTAAGTCAACTTCATATTCAAAATTCCATTTAAATCAATCTAAGTTTAACAATTTTAAACTTTACTTCAAATTTAATTTAAATAGTTCTATTCGACGACTGAAAGTTCCAATTCACATTCTCATTTTGAAACAACTTAGTTTAAATCCATTTCACGTCCAAACTTAAAAATACCAATTTAAACCATTTTAATTAAAGTAAATTCAATGTATAAATTAAAATATAAACCTTCACAATTATTTACTTCCAATAAATTCAGATAATATCCTAATTTCCACTTTAAGATTTCAAATTAAATCCTTAAACAATTTCATTTAAACTGTTTCAACTTCAACATTTCAAATCACAAATTAGAAAATAATTTAATCCATATAAATCAAAATTTTATTTTCTGTAAAACAATATCATTTAAAACAACTCAAATTTAAGATTTGTAACCATTTAATTTAACCAAATCCGGTGTCCGTATATAATTTTCTACCCTATGGCCAAGTGATTAGTCATTTCAATTTTAACTACATGAATGGATATATATCATTTTAACACGTCTTTAAATAACATAGATATATATATCATTTCAACCTATTTCTTAGTTCATTTCAATTTTACAAGTGATAATTTATAAGATGTCAAATAATAAACAGGGTAATAACAGTGATATCTCCAAATAAATAAACCACCATACATCTAGCATACCAATCAATAGGCACATTCAACATCCAAATCAACCAATATCACAACAGTTACTAATTATAATTTTTGGTGTTTAACTAGCAATTAATTTCAATATCAATTTAAATGTCAATTTAATTCAATATAAAATTCAAATTAATTTAAATATCAATTTAAACTACCAAACAACAACCACTAAAAATTTATCACTTTATGAATACAATTTAACTAACATCAGAAAATTTAGTATTGAGTGAGTGGGTTAAATCACTCGCCTTTGATTTAAAACGCATTAAAAATACAACAAAAGCCCAAAATCTCAATAGTCTTCAAATTCAACCAAACCAGTTTCATATTGTCTGGAATTTTAATACGAGTCCAACAGAAGAAATCGCACGTCAATTGGAGCTTGTATGAAAAAGTTATGCAAGTTAGAAGTTATAAGTTTTTAAATTTTAATTTCAAAATAACAAGGGCAAAATCGTAAATTAACTTATCTTCTCAACCTTACACCATCTACACGAACCCATCAGCTGCCTTTCTTCATTGACCCGCCGTTGCTTCCTTATGCCGCCGATCAACCATTGGACCTCACCGCCACGTTCGCCAAGCCCAGGCGCACCTACACTCAAGTCGCTTTCGCCTCCAATCTTGCCACATGGACCTGCCACCGCCTCCCTTAATGCTCGATTTCTAGCAATCTCGAGCACCTTCAACTAGATCCAAACCATTAGATCGACTCTGCCAGTCACATCTTACACTGCAGCGCTTCCCGATCGTCGAATGGTTGAAAATCCACCGTTAAACTAAAATCTTGGAGTGAACGGTCGAGACTTCTTCGCCGACTTCTAACCAAACCAAGACCCGAATCAAAAAACAAATTGTAGATGGCGATTCCATTCGTCGAGAGCTTCATGACGATATATTATATGATAGGGTTGGAGTAGTTTGTATTTTTGAATTAGATTTGAAATTGGAATTTAGGGTTTTAGGATTTTCACCATTGGAAAATGGCAAGTTAGATCAGAATGTACGCATAGAAAAAATAGAACAAAAGGCTGTTAGGGTTGCATAACAACATATATAGAAAAAGGTGGAACATAAACGGATGGAACGGATATCGATTGGGCCAAGCGATAACAAAGGCCCGAAAAACCCGCTTCGTTCCCAAGACAAAAATAGGTCATCCTATATATCGAAATGTAGGTTTTTAATATTTTTAAACTCAATGAAACTAATTTCAAACCCTAATTCTATTATATATAAAAGTTAGCCTTAAAATCAAATTACATTTATTTTTACACGTTAATTATTATTGAATTAATATAATCACTTTTAACTTCTAAATTAAAAGTTCTCTATATCATTCTTGGTTATACAGGAATTAATCATCTTTTAAATTTAAATTTTCCATGTTAAATTCATGATTTAAATATTAAATTAATTCCAACATTAATTACAACAGTAATAAAATCCTAGTTCATTATATTTTAAATTTCAAACAAATTCCTTTATTTTGATTTACATGTTCTTTATACTAAATCAAGAATTTACCTTATGTGTTCATTAAACATAAATTTCCATTTGTTACACTCATTACTCTACCGTTAACGTCTTTTCTCATATTAACTGAATATTTCAATTACATTAAATTCCATTGATTGCAAAAAATTATTTTCAAAATGGATTAAATAATGAGATGAGAAATAAAACGATTATTACATTTAAGTAATTTAAACATATTTATAAATTTATTACAAACAAGGGTTAATAAATTTACATACTAAATAATTGATTTCTTATTGTATGCTAACATATTTAGAATATTGTTTATCCCATTATTTATTAATATTTATTGTTATAATCGATGGAATTTACACTCAAACGGTTATTAATTATATTCAAATTAATATCATAAATTGTATTCTAATATGCATTACCATCTATACCTTATTAAAATTTATCATTTTAGAATTTATTTAAGATCAAGTTATATATTCTAATAATTTTTTACATAAATAAATCATAAATTTTAATTTCTGACAATATTAAATTCCAAAGTCTTATTTAATTTAATATTTTTAATTGTAAAAAATATGGGTCGTTAGATATCACCTTTCTTAATACTGGATCTTCGTTGTGGAACTTCCTTTCTCTAAGTCGTGAATTATAACTAGTCATTCTATCTATAAACTGCAGACCTAATCGCGGATTCATCTCTTCTTTCTTGTATGAGATCTAATGTAGCTTCTTTTAGGCATGAATTTTGTTTGGCCACATATAATAAACGTCGATGTAATGGCAAGTCTACTTCGACTGGCAGCATAGCTTCATAACCATATGTTATGGAGAATGGAATATGACCTATAGGTGACCTTGTGGATGTTCTATGTAACCATAAAGCTAAGGGAAGTTCCTCTGCCCATTTCCCCTTAGCTCCTATGAGCCACTTTTTTCGCAGCTACTTTATCGTTTTGTTTGTTGTTTCGACTTGCCCATTTGCCTACGGGTAGCTGCTAAGGAGAAGCTTTTGATTATGCCATTTTTCTCATAAAGGTCTGAGAATTTCTTACTTTTGAACCATATTCCATTATCGAAGATCCCAAACATGGTGATCATATTACAAACCACAAATGTGACTACCTTCTTTGAAGTTATGGTTGCAAATGGTTCAGCTTTCACACACTTGGTAAAATAATCTACCACTACTACTGCATATCTTGTCCCCTTTGGACATTGATACTGGGCCTATTAAGTTAATTCCCCATACGTTGAACGACCATAGGGGTAAGTTCATGTGATGGTAGTCTTAGGATACTAGCAAAACTTTGACACCTATTACATCTTCGAACAAACTCCAACGCATCACTTAGCATTATTAGCAAGAAGTAACATTATCTCGGTATTTTCTAAGCTAGTTTCATTCCTCCTAAATGATGTACATAGTATCATTCATGAACTTCTCTCATGACTCTAGTTCCTTCTTCTTTTTTACATGTCTTAGATAGGGAGTTAACTAGCCTCTTTTATAGAGTATTCCATTAAAGAAAGTGAAGTAAGGAGCCTGGTATCTAATTTTTCTTATGGCATTTCTGTGTACGGGTAAGGTTCCCTCCAATAAAATATATTCGATTAAGGTCACCTAAGATTCTGCTTCTTCTTGATGCATTACTGGAAAGGAATGGTTATCTTGAATCCCACTTGTTTTATCTTGACTTACGATCTCATGACCCCTTACTTGCTAAGCTTACATCGGCATCATAATCTAATTTGTTTTAGAAATACTAGGCTTAGTTAAATGTCCTACAAGAACTGCCATCATTTCCTATGCTTAGTACTTGCTAGCTTAGCTGAAGAATCCACTGAAAAATTTTCCACCCTTGGAATCTGCCCTATATCAAATTGTTTGAACAAAGCCAATAACTCTTTGGACAGTTCCAAGTACTTGGTCAGAGTTGGTTCTTTGGTTTGGTAATTTCCTTGTCTTGATTTACAAAAGGTTGTGGATCACTATGGAATATAATGTGAGTTACCTTCATTACCTACCCTATTTTGAACCCAGCAATAAGTGCCTCGTATTCTACAACATTATTTGTTGCCTTGAATTCTAGCTAAACTGCCCCATACAACTTCATCTTATCTGAAGTAATAAGTACATATCCAATTCTCGCCCTTTTTCATTTGATGTGCCATCAACACAGAGATGCTATACATACATAGGCTCTTCCATTTCCTAATTTGTTTGGGTTGTTAGAGCTGTTCATTCCACAATGTAATCGACCAGGGCCCGGCCTTTGATGGCATTTTGAGGGCAGTATAAGATGTCATACTAACTTAGTTCAATGTCCCACTTTAAGAGATGACCAGATGTTTCAAGATTATGTAGTATTTGCTTCAATGGCTTGTCATTCGATACTTTGATGGGATATGCATGGAAATAAGGTTGTAGCTTTCTGGCTATAAGCAATTGGTTATAAGCTAACTGTTCTCTCACGAAGTAGTTTAATTCAAATCTTATCCAATGCTTGCTAGTGAAGTATATTAGCTTTGTACACCAACTTCTTCTTGTACTACTGGTGCACTCATAGCGTGATTATTTATAGCTAAGTATACCTCATCTAGGGGCTGTTTTTGAAAGTATGGGAAGATTGGATGAGTGATCCTTTAATACTTCAAAGGCTACTTTACATTCTTTTGTCCATTCAAAGTTTATGCCCTTTTTGATTTGATATAAGAAAGGAATGCATTTATTGGTGGCCTTAGATATAAACCTACTTAAAGCTTCTACCTTCCCATTCAGACTCGTCACATCTTCGGGCTTATCCATGACTTTCATCTTTCTAACAGCTTCAATTTTCTCTAGATTGGACTTTATTTCTCTTGTGCTCACTACGTATCCCAAAAAAAATCCAAACTGATTGCAAATGTACACTTTAATGGATTCAGTTTCATCCTAAGAGTGTAGCAAAAGTTTCCCCCAAATCCTACACAAGGTCTATAGCTGCTTTGGATTTAACTAACATGACATAAACATAAACTTTGAAGTTCTTCCCAATCAAGTCTTTGAACATCATGTTAACAACCTCTGATATGTTGCCTCTGCGTTCATTAACCCAAATGGCATCACTTTATAGTAGTATAGTCCCTTATCAGTAATGTAGCCCGTGCACTTCTGATCTAGCTCGAACATGGCTATTTGGTTATATCTTTAATACACATCCATGAATATTAACAATTCATGTCCACTGGATGCATCAATTATCTGATTGATTCTTAGCAATGGAAATCTATCAATGGGGCAGGCCTTAATGAGCTTTGTGAAATCTATGTAGGTTCTTCGTTTCTAATTTGACTTCTTTACCGGAACTAGGTTCGTTATCCACTTCGGGTAGTACTTCTTAAATGAACTCATTGTCCTTCAACTTCTTAATTTTTTTCATGAAAGGCGTTGTATCTTTCTTGATCCATGATACATCATTTTTGCCTGACAGGGTGGCATCGGGATCTGTCTTGAAGACATGATAGATTACGGCTAAGTTGATTCCTTTCATATTTGAGTGAATCCAAGAAAAGACATTATGATACCTCTTTAGGAAATCGATCAACTATATATGCAGTTCACTATTTAGGTTCTTCCCAGGATTCACAATTTTGTTTGGATCTAAAGGGTCTATTTGAACATTTTCCAAGACTTTTACTAGCTCCAGATCTTTGCTTTTCATTCCTAGACTTAGATCTACTTCATCCCCTATTTCTTGCAAGCTTGATGAAGCCACGTTTTCTTGAGATTGATACTGCATAAAGAATGAGTCGTATTCATCCATTCCTATCGTGTGCAGATAATCTCCTTTTACTTTTCCCATAGATACTATGGTCATACGTTGACTTGTTTCGGTAATCTACCGTGGAACCTCGTTCCAATATAGTTCTTTGGAATGGCCTAATTGTTATATTTTTGTCTTTACATAAATTACAAAAGAAAATGTATGTTTTTGAATAATTTTATTGCTATGATTCAAAGTTACAAAGTAAAATTTCCTAGCTAATGACTGCTCTCCTCTCACACTTCCTACCTCTACGGGGGTAATTCATGGGCGGGTCTTTCTGGGAGATAACTGCCCCCAAGCTCTATCAACATAGGCCTCCCTAGGAAAGCATTGTATGGGGATTGTTGATCTATAACCATAAAAATGGCTAGAAGGATTTATGTAGTGGTGATGTTCCTACGATAATAAGGAGGTAGATTATTCCCTTTGGAACAATTGTTGTATTGTTGAAACCATATTTATGTTACGGACTTGGCTTCAGGCTTCGTATCGAAGTCCCATCTTACTATATGAATCTTTAAATATGGCATTCATAGAACTTCTCAAATCAACAAAAACATTTTTCATGGTATAGTTTAAGATCTATACAGTTATCGCTAAAAGATCATAATGTAGGAATGTAATATCTGCTAAGTCTGCTAAGGTAAATGTGATGTCAAGCATTAGCTTCTGCTTGATGTAAAATAAAGTTTTGTGCTTAGAGCATGCTTTTTGGATGTTTCTCTCCCGTGCCTTCTTGTTTTTGCTTGCTACGTGGGGTCCTTCATGAATAGAAGCAATGATAGTGTTGAGGTTCCCTACCAGATCTTCATGATGATCTAGTGATTGATATTGTGCATCAGTAATAGCATTATCTTTCTGATACATTCCCAAGTGTCCCTTTTGTGTTAGCTTTTCAATTTCATTTTTTATATGGAAATATTTGTCAATGCGGTGACCGTTCACCCTTGTGGAACCGGTAGTATGAATCACCTTTCACTACAACAAAACTTGCTATTAGTTGCATTTATAACCACTTTAAAATATGAAAACTAAAAAATATACGCGGCCAAAAGAAATCCCTCCAACAATTCACTAAAAAATTGCTAAAATTTTACATGGCCGCTCATATTTGTTTTAACTCTTATCAATTTTCTTATCCTCCTTCAACAAAATGATGAAAACCCCTAAAAAAATTCGATTCCTTTTCTTTCTCCTCCTCTTTTATCAATCATCAATCAAATACTTCATCTTCACCTTCCAAAATCGCCTCGTCTCTGGCTTCACCCCAAATCGATTAACGAAGACGTAACGGGGAAGATGCGTAGAGGTAAAAGCATGCATGCAGGCGTGTGAATGATGTGGATAGTTTCCTGGTGAGGCTTGGCTGAGGATTTGGTGCTAGTGAGCGCGGACTTAACGATATTGCAGTTGACCACAGGCTTGGCGGTTGCGATTTGGAGGATTCACAATGTTGATTGTCGCATGCCTGGCATGTTTGGATATGATTTACTAAAGAAAATAAAAGTAAGTTTACTTGTTAAGCTTATTTGATTTTTAATTGTTAAAATAATTTCGTTATATGTTACAGTAAAATTTAATTCTTCTATTAACTATATGCCTTGTTCAGGAATCACAATCAATAAAGGCTGTTCCTGTTGTTATCATGTCTTCAAAGAATGAGCCTTTAAGGATTAACAGGTCTGCATTTCTTACCATTTGTAGCTTTGATTTTGATTTTAAATTATTTTTTGGTTATTGTATTTTTGGTTTTTAGAAATATGAAATATGAAATTTGTTGGAATTATCTGTTTATCCATACACCTTCTTAGTAAATAAATTAGCATAAGAAACTGCTATTTAATAACCATTCAAAAGTTGCTTTGTGCAATTGATGATTCCACTTGGGTGCTAGAATTTTTATCTTGGCATTTGTTGAAATTACGTTTTGTTACTATTTTCTTACCTGTTCCTTTGCACTATGATTTCTTTTAGCACTTTACTGTTGTAACTTAAGTTCTTGCTTTACTATATTGAGTTGCGTTTTCTTAAATTATTATAATTCTCTTTTGCTATTGGGTACTTTTTCTTCTCGTAACTTTACTTTCCTTCATATTCTTTGCGGCACACAAAATAGTTGATCACCAGCCATCGAATACAAGAGGTAGAGAGATCCAAGCTTCATAGTGTATTGGGATATGATGAGTGTACTGCATTCAAATTTCTAACTACATAATCATTATTAAGTCTGGAAAAAAAATACTTCAATCGGCTAAATTTCATGTAATGGTTTCTCTAAGTTTAACCCATTTATACTGCATTCAGTTTCATGTACACAGTAGCAGTTAAATGCTAACAAATCCATGAAATATTTCTTCATATGTATATTTAGCCTTTTAGTCTGTACCTAGGTATTTTAGTGAATAAGCTCTCTCTTCAATCAGCTACAGTCATGCTTATCAAATTTCTTGTAACATATGAAATGGTTGGAAGCAGTGAAAAATTTTATTTTGCTTGTTTTAACTAATTGTGGTTGATTAGCTAATTAGTCGAAATCTAATGATGATTCATTATGAGTGCCATCACATGGAAAAGAAAGTACTAACCAGTATATATTTTCTCTACTCTTGTTATACACTTACTTAAGTTTGATGTTCTTTTCTTCGACATCAGTGGGAAAACAATTTCAATTTGCTATATACATGTTTGATTTCCATTATTAGCATGTTAGTATATCATGTGTTTATAGTTTTGATTAGGACAGTTGTATTATAGCTTGCCATATATCCTAAATAGTATTGCTTTTCTAAAAGTTGCTCTATACTCCAAGCCCATGTTGAAACTCTCAAAACCAGCATTCATCATTCAAGCCAAAACAAAAATTGTTGAAAGCCAAGAAGAAGGTGCAAGCAAACCAAAATTCTCATTTGATTTCTCTAAGTTAAGCGCAGATGCAAAGAGTCTAATTCCAGTGGTCAGTTCTTCTACTACATTCTTTTCTAGTCCAAGAAGGAAGGACCCCAACACAGTTTTTGTTGCTGGTGCTATGGGCCAAGCTGGTATATGCATTGCCCAGACTTTGCTCTGGGAAGGGTTTAATGTTAGGGCAGGGGTTCCTGAACTTGAGTCTGCTCAAGAACTCGCTCGCTTTGGCTTCAACCTATAAGGTAAATAATGTTCTAAATTTTATAGTGCATCTCTAAATATGTTTCACATAAACATATACAAATAAAAACACTAAATCAAAACTACAGATGTAAGTAACATTTGGCGCTGGTAGTTATAATAACTTATCGATGATATAAAAGCGTAGTCCCTTGCTTTCACAAGATAAGCCATGGCAAAATAGAGTAATTTATATTCCCACTTGTTCAAGACTTTTTCTTGTTAAGAATATAATGTAAAAGAATGTATATTAATAATAATGATGACAACGATGATGAATTAACTAAGTTTATAAAATTAACCAAGTTTATATTAATAATAATAATACTAATAATAATAATACAATTAAATCAACCTTGTTTTCTAATAATAATAATAATAATAATAATAATAATAATAATAAATTAACTAAGTTAATGAAGTTAATAAAAATTATTTAAGTTTTGCTAAAATTAAACAAGTTTTATAAAATTAGTTAAGTTTAAGCTAACTAAATTTTATAAATAATAATATGACTAATTTAACAAAGTTTTATAAATAATAACAATGATTATGATGATGATGATGAATTAACTATGTTCATATAAATTAACTAAGTTTATAATAATAATAATAATAATATAATTAAATTAACCGAGTTTTAGTAATAAAAATAATAAATTAACCAAGTTAACAAAGTTAATTAAAATTAGCTAAGTTTTGTTAAAATTAACTAAGTTTAGGTTAACTAAATTTTATAAATAATAATAATATAACTAATTTAACAAAGATTTGTAAATAATGACGACGATGATAAATTAACTTAGTTTATAAAATTTAACTAAGTTTATAATAATAATAATAATAATATAATTAAGTTAATCGAGTTTGAATAATAATAATAATAAATCAAGTTAATCAAGTTAATAAAAATTAACTGGGCTTTATTAAAATTAAACAAGTTATAGAAAATTAAATTTAAGTTAACTAAATTTTATAAATAATAATAATATAACTAATTTAACAACATTTGATATATAACTGTAAGATTGGACTTTATTTATTTCATTTCTTTTATAACTTTGATTACTTATATGACATTATTTATAATATGATATACTCGTACAATGTCGTAGATGTTTGATATTAGATTTGAAATCTTATGAATTAACATAATTGTTTGACTATATGTTGCGCTTTCACTTGTGCAGACATTGGATTTTCGAAGAGAGAAAGGTTGGACTTTTATGGTGCTAGCTTTCACTTGTCCATGCAACAAAGAATTATGGTTAATCAAGCATTTTGTTAGCACCAGTTTGGTATAATATTTTATTAGTACTAGGTGTGTAAATTTGTATAAGAATGGTTATTGTATGTGAATTTTATCAAAAAACTATTGTATTCGAATGGTTATGGATATCTTATTTGATTATATGATTAATATGTTTTTTTTAATTGTTTGAATATAATGATTATGTGAGTGATTGTTGATTGATACAATATAAACAAAATAGACCATCAACAGGAAATAATAGCATGAAAAAATGGGCAAAATGATCAACAACTTTTAGAGTTTCAAAAATGCTACAGAAATACATATAGTGGCATTGAGTAAACGCAACCGTAAGTTAGGGGTAATGTTGGAAACTCTATTTGTAGCACCATAGAAACTTTTGGTAGCGTTTTTAAAATGCTACAAAAAGATTTATGGTGGCGTTTGAGAAACGCTACAATAAAAGGATTTATAGTGACTTTGAAATAAATGCAACTAAAAATCTTGCGGGCTTTATCACGGCGTTTATCAAAACGCTAACATAAGTTTTGGTAGCGTTTTTTTTTTGCGCCACCAGAAATAAAATTTATTGTAATGTTTATGTTTAGGCTTTTTTTCCTTTATTCGGGACATTATAGGCTAATTCAATTCAAATCATTTCATAAATCTATCTTGGAGTATGGGTCGGTTCAGTTTTTGTTGCAGAATTGAACTCTCTTTGTCTTTTTTGCAAATGAGTCGTAATTTTCTAACACACCCACACCTGCTTCCTTTTATTCTATTCCAGACAAAGTCTTCCTATAAACATCTTTACGGTTGCTCTTGCCTCCTCGGTGCGTATATATCTGCTAGCTCTTTTATGAAAATCTTTCATACTCCTGCATGGTTTTCTACTATACTTCTGTCAGACATATGTTTCCATTTTTACTGCCGCATGAGCTGCCATAAGCAATGCCTCCTCTCTAGTCACCCCTATTCTCATTGCTTCTAAATTAAAGCATTTTACGTAACTGCATAAGCTTTTGTTGTCTCTTTACTTAATGCAATACAAGGTGTTAGTGTCCGGATACACTGCCCTTCTTGCGTTAAATTATCTATAGAAATATGATGATAGTTGTGCCTAAGAATGAATTTCTCCTTGCAAGTACTTTCGAAACCATCTAGAAGCGCCTCTACAAAGTGTATGAAGAAGAACTTGTAGTGGGTCGTCGATCTTCCACCTTTAATATGTCTATATAGTACTCAAGCGTGCATGTTTGTCTGGATTAGATGATCCATTGTAATTTTCGACCGTCGGGCCTCTGAGGCTATTGGAAAAGTCCGGTTGAATAATTGCTTCATTGAATGGAGAAGAGCACTCCTCCTCTCTTCCTTCTTTGTTATTTTTTTCATATAGTATGGCCAACTGCTCCACACGAGCTTTGATTTCCCACGCCTCTTTATCCTTAGCGCTCTTTCGTGATGCCTTTATAGGCCGAAGTGGCCTTATTGGTATCTTTCGTAGCATGGTTACCATACTTCTCTAACTATAGAGAGTTGATATTCATCTTCTTAGAGTTTATTTTTGGATTTATCTAAGCATTATTCTTCACCCTTGGTCCTAAGCATAACAATCCAGCGCCGCCGTTCTCATTAGCGAGATTATCGTGTTTGTCCTTTGCTTGCACTTGTTGCATAGTAGATAAACATTGGCTATGAGTTGCGAAGCTATGAGAATTTGATGGCCTTGATGGGTGGCTTTGGTATACCAATTTTTCGATCCCAAACATCCTTTTATTCATTTTAGTAACAAAAATGTTGTGGTCGTCAAGTATTGGGTCTACGGCTATTTTTTATAGTGGGCAAATAGGTTTGGATAAGGAATTGAAGGATCCACTTCCTACTTCCACAGCTAAATGTTCAGACTCTTATTGGGTAGGTATAAAGGAGTTTTTGGACTTCATCGTCCAAATTTTGGCAAGTTTGGGAAATCAAAGATATGGGTTAAGTTTGTTAAGGGCCCGACCCTCCTTTTAGTGTCAAAATATTAGTGACATCTTTCATCTCATAACACGAAATAAATTTATGAAACAATTACTGTGCAATATGCTTTTGTAATTAGGAATCAACAAATTTAAGTAGTATTAAATTTTCCTTAACGGTACTAATTATGTAGTTGTATGCTTTCGCAATCAAGTAGTTGCACTTTAACTGTTTGTTAAAATGTCAAGTCCAACTTGTAATCAATTCAGGTAAATCTAAAGAGAATCTAGTATTAAAAATAAGGAATAAAAGTGAGATGCAAGAAATTATATGGTTTGGATTTTAATGAATATTCCATCTATGATCAATGCTTTTCTTATATTCTTCTTGGTACAAGCTATTAATGGAAGAAAGTACAAGTACTTTTAGTATGGAATTCAGAGAAACTGTCAAAAGTTATTTTCTCTACTACAGTACCCTTCTATTTACAGTACTATGACATTATACATATTACTAACTTCTTGATCCAGCATTTCTTCTCCACCGTTCGATCCTTCACATGTCATTCATCTTGTTGCTTGTTGATTTGTGCATGGATTGCTAACGTGGCAAAAGAACATGGGCAATTTCATTAGGCAAGAAGATTTGGCTGAATGCAGGAATTTTGAATTTGAAGTTAGGTGGGAAATCTGAATTTTGGCATGAGGGGCTAGCTTCTGGATTTGACCTGAAGGTTGTGCTTAGCTTATGGGCCTTCAACCATTCGTTATTCTGTTGGTTACTGTGTAGTTTACTTTGAGGCATTGTTGTTGGCATTGGGTATTGTAGCATGTTTAATTTTTAATAGATGTGGCACAGTCTGCCTTGGGCTATTGCAGCATGGTTATGGCTTGGGATGGAGGCATATTTTGTTTTTGATAGATGTGGCGCAGTCTACCTTGGGGTAATGCATTGTGGCTTGGGATGGAGGCATGTTCACTTTTGATGGATGCGACGCGGTCCGTTTTGAGACGTTGATCTAGTCCTTTTTGAATGGTGGTGCGGCCCCTTTCAAAGTGTCGACACAATCCCTTCCACTGTGTCGGCACAGTCCTTTCCAAGGTATCAGAGCACTCCATCATATTCTTTTAGCAAAGACATTCATGCCTAATTTCACTTTAGCTTCGTTTGTGCATCCCATTTATGTAGGTTGATGGAGTTTGCTGCGATCGTATTAAGTTAGCTTCTTATTACGGGTTTGTCAATGTAAGTGCAGTGCAAGACATGTTTCTTTATGAAGGCATGACTTCTAAACTTGCTTTTTATTGTTTGCATTTACTAAATTAGGGCGTGTTGGTCTATGGAAGTGGTGTAATTTGATTTTGATTCAGATTGGTCTTTGTAACATATTTGATTCGACTTTGATGTTGTGCCGTTAATTATGTATGATCTATGAATTGTTCAGTCGTGTTAAAGATGATTCGCTAAACATCATATGTCATATTCTATGCAGTTCCTATTTAATGAAGATGTGGTCGGTCTTGTCTCCTTATTGTCTTATATAGCTTTTAGCTTTACACACCTAAATTTTAATCTGCATAACTTATATTTATAGAAGGAAATCTGCATAACTTATACTTATAGAAGGAAAATGCGAGTAACAAGTATCATATATTTATCTAATTATTTTTGGGCAATTATAATAATTTAAATATAGGATATATGTATGTATGTATGTATGTATGTACTTTTTTGATAGTCGTTTTTTTTTAATTTCTTTAAAATAAGGCAAACCAAAATATATGTGGATATGAGCTAATTGAATGAGTTTAATTATTTAAACGAGATAAAATTTCACTTATAATGAGTCATACCTGAACATTGGATTTTGGAAAGATATTTTACATGATGTATTGATGCTATAAAAATACATAGAGACTTCATCCTCAAAGAAACATGTTTTTCTTCTCTTTTGTTAAAGGTTGATCTTCCTAATAGACATTATAATTCCATTACGAAGTTAGAGAATAGTTTTCTCAGAAAAAAAAGCTTTCGGTTCAAGGTGAATTCGACAAGATGGATTATCAGGAAAAAATTTAAATTATTTTGGCTAAAATTAATTTATAATTTTGTTTTAAAAACATTTTTACAAAATTTTGTTCTAAAAAAATCACTATGCATTGTGTATGCAGAAGCTCGTCCATATGTCTTATTGAAGCACCATTGTCATCGTTGATACATTATCCACGGGCATCTGAAATTTAAGTCCGCCATAGGATGCTCTAGATTGATCGGTTGGTGATGACGATTGGGAACGGTGGTGACACATATGGCGATTCAACACACTGTAGCCATGGAACTTCAAAAATGAGGGTTTCACCGATTAACATCGAACATGGATCGAGTGGCATTGAGACTTCGCATTGGAGTAATCGGTGGTGGTACTCACTACTCCTCTAATGAAATTAGGTACCTGGAAAATCAAGGAAGATAATGGATGAGGAGACTTGGGTTTGATGAAGGAGAAAGGTATTTTATAATTTAACCCATGATTAATAACAAATTGCATTATAGCCACTGTACATTTAAGTGGGTATATCTTTCCATACAAACTTCCCTACCACACAACTTGGGTCGTTCAGTTCTTATTACAATTCAAGCACATTTAGATTATTGAAATATATATCATACGCTTGCATATGATATCATAAATAGGACATAAGCATATTAAATTATTAGTTAAATCATTATGTATTAACACCATAATCTTAAATTTATATATTATCATATTATTTGTATTATTCAGATATTTAATATTCGAAGTTCAAAATTATAAATGAAAGTTATTTTTGTTAAATTTACACTTGAATAAATGTTATTCAGATTGATAATAAACCATCTCATTAAATATTATATTGAATAAGCAATAATATTGTATATCAAATTAATATTGCTACTATAATGATAATATGATTTAGATTAATATTTAAATCAAATTCAAACGATAAGTATTAAACATGATTTAATATTTATTAATTATTCATGATAATACTATAAAAGATCCAATGCAAAATGAATTAAAAACGATTTTTTTTTCTAATTTTGCCCTTTCTACCCTGCTACCCAACGCATTTGATCCAACAAATGCTCGTCGCCTACAAGTTTTATCTTCAGTGTGGATAAATGTCCTTTTTCCTGTAATGAGCTCCTTAATAAAATTTCCATTTTTTAGGATCTATAAATTGTAACTCTGAATATGAGGACGAAAACAGTCAAAGATTAAACTAAAATAAAAAAAATAAGAGATCGAGTTTAAGAAGTTAAAGTAGAAGAGGCTTTAGAGTTCTTTTTTTAGATTTTCTAAATGCAGTGGAACATATTTATAAACTTTAAAAAGGTTGGGCTAAGGAGATACAACCATCTTTAAGAAAACAATAGAAAAATGATCGTATATTGCAAAATGTGTTTCAATTGGTCAAAGGCATAGTCGAAAAGCTTAAAGAAACTAATTGGTCGGTCTTAAAGAAACCGATTGATCGATCATACAGCTTAGGCTGACATGCTGCACTTTCCAAAGTCCAACCAATTCTTTATATTCTTCCAAGATTGGTTCTCTATTTATACTACATTAGATAAAACCATGTCATTCTTATAAACTTAATACAAACATATATATGTTTTCGCTTTGCTGGCAAACAAGCAAACAAATATAGTGGTACGATTGTAAATCTTGTCCATATGTATGTCAGTAATAAATTTACAAAAATGACATTTTTTTGTTTGTTTAGCGAAATAGACCTAAAACGTTAAATTTCCGCTATACTTAACACCCGAGTTCAGCATGACCAGTTAGATAATGGCTAATGAAATTGATTGTTTTCTCTTCTCATCACAAAATCATTCTTAAAAGAACTAAAAGTGCCAAGTTTATATGCTTTTCTATTTCATATATATTCAAAGTTCACTACGCATTTTCAATAATGTGGGACTTACATGCCCTTCATTTCATTCCATCAAAAATATCTGTATTCTCAATAAAATTTGATAAAAAAATACCTAACACATTCATATTTGTCTTCTATATTTTGGAATGGAATTAGAGAGATAAATTATAAAAGAGAAAGCATATAACTAAAAAAGTACATCCGGATTGAAATTACAAAATGCAAATGCTAGGAGAATATAATGTACGCACAAGCAAACATAACTTAATCCTTGAATTATGATAATGAGAAAGCATAAGTAAGCTGGAAACACACAGATAAAAACTTTTGTCTGCGCAGACTCTTCATAATACATTCTTGATTTTTCGTAATAGTTACGAAGCATCAAACCTGCTGTTGTTTTGATTTTACTTTTTTCCACTCAGAGAAAGTTAGTTGGACAAATGCTTTTTACTCTTGATAGCTTCCCATTTCTCTCTTTCACTATCGAGAAACTCCACCCATTCGTTCGAAGTGATCAACTCGGTAGGTGGTGTGGCATTAAAAAATGTAGAAGACATCGATGATCTCCGAATTTCACTTGTATCTTGTGTGGATGATATAACATTTAAAACTTCTATTCCCCCACTGTCTTTCATCATCACCATGTTGCATGGTATTTTCTTCTTATAATACTCCCTCCTCCTTTTTTGATGGCTTTTTACACAAAATAATATTAATATAGGCCAAGTGGTATACTTATTGATCGCTAGTTCAAAAGTAAAATAAATACCTATCGAAAACAATCCATGTAGCGCGAAGGTTCGCAGTTTGCTCTAGAATAGTGAGCTTCACTGGATGACCTTGAACGACTTTCATTAACAACATAACCTATAAATTCAATATAATTACCAAAGTAAGTTTATAAGTAGGTGCAATTAAAGAACTTTTACATAGATTTTACAATTTTGGATAAAATGAGAAAATAAAACTTACACCACGAGCCTCGCAAAGCTCGACAATGTTGCGAAGTCTTTGATGCCTTGGATAGTTTTTCCACTCTTTCTTTTCTTCATTGTTTATGATACCTCCAAGGTCAAGTGTCCATATGTCCAACCATGTTTTGCATTGCACTTCATATATTACATTTTTATGAAACTATCAAAAGATGTGTGTTTTCTATCTTTTCGCCCATTGATGTATGTATTTTTGAATATTTCAGAGATTCACAATATTTTTCCAATGTGCAAAATTGAAAGTTAAAACTTAGAATCTACCATGTTCATATGTAGCTATTACAATATAGTGAAGATGGAAAAATGGAGAATTTATAATAAATGAAAAATGGTTAAGAGAAATTTGTGTTTGATAATAGTATGTATTGACTTAAAGACTTTTTATTATCGTTTTTGATACTATATTACTTTCACATATTTAAATTACCCAAACTCAATTTAAATCAAAAAATTGAATGTCAAAATTTCAATTTAAATAACCTAAAATTTTAGAACGTTAAAAGTTATGCTCTAAAAATGATAATCTTGTGAAGTGTCAAATTTAATATAATAACAAGCTTTTAAAAGAAAAAGAAAATTCGAATCCATGATTCAAATTTAAAATCTTCAAACTAAAGAAGAAGAAAACTTTGAAATAATTCAAATTTGACATCTCCAAACCAAAAAAACATCAAAATTTTATGAATAATTTACTTTTAAAGATTAAAAAATTTAAGGAATTAAAGGTAGAAAGTCAAATTTTATGACCTATAAATTTAGAAGTATGAAAGTTTAAGTAGATTCAAATTTTAGAAACTACAGAAACTCAACATTTTACTGTTTTTATTTCTTCACACTTTCAAATATTATTACAAATAAAACTAAAATTTAATGCTTTCTTTATTAAAGAAGAGTCGTGCAAAATACAACCCACTACAAACTCCATTTTATCCAAATTCGATAAGTCGTATACGGCCGATCGAAATTGGGTAAAAAAAATTACACTGAATTCGGCAGTATTCTATCGAAATTTTTTAATTGTATTCGACAATATACTGTCAAAGAAACAGATGGGTAAAACGAAGCTTGTAGCGGAGTGTATTTAGGGCGACTCTTAAAGAAAACTAAGTGGCTTGTTTTCTCCTTTAATGGTTCAATTTTCCCAAAAGACTCGTACTAATCATTCTTTCCATCCAACATGTTTTCACTTTTAACATTCTCCTATAACTTTATATTTCTTTTCTTCTATCGCAAATGTTATTCGATCATCAAAATCTAGCACGCAATTTTCTTTAGATCTTAACATAGAGATAATGAACCGTAACGGATATCATAAAATCTTACGGAGATAATTAAGCCACGGGGTGACACCTAGCAAAGTGACCATAGTACCCGGCTCAACGACATTTTCAAGTGCCCACTCCAAAGGCTTGGTTGAAAATGGCTTCAAAGCATCCATCGCCACAACCACATTTTTGCCCGTACTACTACTAGCGCTTCCACCACCAATAAATCCACAACCGTACCTTGAATTATCGAAAGAATCCCGTGGATCCGTAACAATTTCATTCACCATTGTGATCAATTTATGACTTGATTATCACTTGCTGGTATTTTTATGAGTTTATATACTTACAAATTTAGTGAGAGTTTTTTGCAATTGTTGATGAGGACAAGTGAAATGCCTAGGATTGGGCTTTGCTTGTATTTAAGCAAGGTTGTTTGGTTAGTGACTAATTGATTTGTATTTATCACTGAATTTGGGATAACTATTCCTCTTTCCCTAATTGTTTATTGCATCCCTGTGCAAGAACAATGCTGCAACAAATAAAGACTATGTGGCGAAATTTAAGAGGCATTGCAGTCAGCTCTAATCGCTTTGTTTTCATAGGCTGTTAGACTATGAAAACTTTGATGTTGTAATATATTCTGGTTTCTTTGTTATCTCGGTTATTTGGTCTTATATGCTTTTGGAATTATGTTTGGTGAAGACATCGCTACTTTAATACAAAATACGTTGAATTTCCAGTTATAGTATATATAAATAAAATAAAAATAAAAATAGAAACTGAACAAAGATGTTTTGGAATGTCACGCCATCAATAGAATATACCACCAATTGCAAGTTTAAATCTGAAGACTATTTTATGATACTTCAACAACATCTTCAAACGAACTACAGCTATGAAGTTTGCATAATTCAGCATATTCGATGGTTGAGAGTGTAACAGTTATAAAGTTATTTCATTCAAGAACTAAAAGCAAAGATGATCAACGGTAACATGTCTTTCAGAAGTAGTACTTGAGCTTTTATACACGGCACGCTGAAACTTGAAAGCATAAGAAACAACTCTCTACAATTAATAACCAACTTTGGAAATATGAAATTCAACAGATCCGAACTCTATTTTCTTTCCATTAGCAAATAATGAAATTAGCGTTTCTGACGAAACAACTAAACTGTGGACAAATTGTATATGCAAATAACAATTTCATTCACCTTTATAATTAAATTACAACTTGATCAACACTCGCTGGTGTTATGATTGAACTTAGCAAATGACAACATGAAATGTATATGCATCAAACAAAATACAAAATGCATGCTACTATGCGAAAATATTTCACCAAATAAAGTTCAAATTCTGAATATAGTACATTAATTTGGCTTTTGTAATCAATAAGCCACCAGAAAAAAGTTTCAAACTGACGTATAAATAAAACAGCATTGGGGAAGATAGTCGCTAGCTTTAACCAAATATTTTCGACATCTCAACTTAGTCTGAATCTCAACCATACAGCAACCAAGAAAGCATCACTGCAAACATAAAATCAAAGTGAACCAGAGTATCATGGCATATACATTCAGCGGTTAGAAATCATAGGAATAAACAAACCTGATTTACATCTAGTTCTTGAATGGAAGAAAGTCGATGCCTAACATGAATGGCCTCAATACTTCAGGAATTACAACTCCGTTTTCTGTCTGGTAATTCTCAAGTATGCAACAGATGGTTCTTTCTGTTGCTGTTAACGTGCAGTTAAGCATGTGAACAAACTGCTTTGTTTGTTCATCATTCTGCATGTATACCACACGTAAATATATACTAAAGAAAGCCTTGACTTCAGTAAAATAATGAACGCAAAATTAACTCTTAAATTATCAAAATAAGCATTACTGTCACAACTGTAAGTAATCTGCCCATTTTGGTGAATGAACCAAGTATGTTGTGAAAAACAAGACTAACCTTTTTCTGGCCATATGCTGTGCCCAAATTCCTAGACTGAAAATCTGTGCAATTCGAGCATGAGACTAGCTCTCTGAAGGTTTCAGATGCAGGAAACCATGCTTCTAGATCATATTTTTTAGCTGCGGCATCATTCAGAGCACCAGAAACAATGTTTACAACCCGATAGGGAAGGCCTAGCTGTTTAGCATCAACAGAAATCAACCTTCAAAATTGGGGTAGTGACAACTCAAATAACAAAACTAAATTGCATAAAACCTCAGTTTTGGTCATTGGATATTTCAGGTTTACTCTTATAGAGGTCAATGATTTACAGGTTTATTCCTTGCATGAATATGTCAGGAAGGGCATAAATGAAGCTCACAGTTTTCATTCACTAAGTGGGTGTAAATATAACATTTAACTTAATTAGCATATACATTATAACAGAGACACCCTATCCATAATTTAAGTGTCGTGCTAGCACCCTTTAATTGAGTGTGCACTAAATTACACTCTAGACATGAGTAAACTCAAAACTTAGGGAACCATGTTTAAGATAAAAGTCTCATAACTGGAAGCATAGGTTAGCTGTGTTACAAATAAGTGGGAATGCTGCTCCGTAGGCTATCACTTGTATTGATTGAACTGATAGAAAATTTCCCCTGAAGAAATATTCAAGTTATTCCAATCATAACCATAACATGCACGGTAGCAATTTTGAGTGGGTAAAAAGTTGAAGGAACTGCAAGATATCTGGTATTCACGCGTATGAGAGCATGAAAGCTAAACTCAAATAACAAAAAAAAATGTCTATTAAAGTTTATTGAATTTTATTTACGGAAAAAAAGGTGTTTGATACATCTTGCTGCATATTGGTCTGTCTACTTGTCACTTAATACCAAGCCTTGTTTCAAATGTCATAGGTGAGGTACGTATATCATTTCACCTTGAAGTAAATGATGATATCAACTATGGGAAAAAGTTGTGGACCGATGAGGTTATTTAAAAATGTACTGACCTCCTTATAAAAGTCCTCCGCATTTGTGAGCATTTCTTCATGCATTTCCCAAGATTTATTATCATTTGGACTAGTAATGCAAAATTGTTCTAGTTTCTCAAATTGATGAACTCTAAAAATTCCTAGCGTGTCCCGCCCATGGGACCCAGCCTCCTTCCGAAAACAAGTGGAGAACCCACCATACCTAAGATCGACAACATGAACCATAAATTTCCTAATAATTAGCATTTACAATTAAAAGAAAATATTACCTTAAAGGCAAGCTTTGTGGGTAAATGCGTTTATTCAGATGGTAGGCGCATAATGGTTGCTCAGAAGTAGCAATCAAATATTTTTCATTTGCATCGCCTTTTTCATCTCCATCGCCTCCATCGCCTACTACCTGTTGATGGAAAACCCAGAGAAAAATATTATTATATCATACTCTGCGACAAGTGAAAAAACTGTATAATGCATACAAATCAGATCTGACTTCATCAAAACTATGGGTAAATTAACACAGTTATTAGTCCTCAATCAATACAATATCTAATGTTTAATAATCTGTCTGCTGATTGAAAATAATTTTAGGTGTGCGAAGTATGATTAATAATGTTCTTTTTTTACCTTCATACACAATATTTATGTCAATGATTTAATTTAGTGATGTAAACTGTTTCTGAATTCAAGATGTACACAGATAAAATATCAAAAAATTCAATCATATTCATATCATCTCATACAAATACTGCTGAAATCTATTGGTCTAAAAAACATTTATTACCTAGAAGCTGGAAGAAACTCTGATCAGTACAAGGAGAAACTCAGTAAATATAATAGCCTAAATTTAATACGAATCTAGATTTTTACCTTGTACAACTCCTCGTCAAACTGAGATAGCTGAGCACATCTTGCCATGATTTCTTTTCTCATGAAAAAGGGGGTTTGGACTAGTTTATAGTTCCTCTTATACAAAAATGCTAATCCAAAGCTAACCAGTGCATTATTTAGGAGAACACCTATTTCTGTCAAAAAATAGCCTCTTCCTCCAGCAACCTCAGATCCTTGAAAAAATATGGAGCACGATAATAAGTCATTTTGAAGGTACCCAAAAATTACATATACCATCAAACTAACTAGATACTGTAGTTCGTTTATCACTTTTCCATATATACATACATTATACACACACACACACATTCATATACATATATATGGACTTCCAATGGCACCTCAAATAGTGCAGCGCCTCAGATACTCCTTGATTTCCACCACGAGTGCAAATTTAAATAACAGTGGTGGCAGTGGGAAGAGAGAGAAGCAACTACTATTTAAATCGGAACTAGTGATAGAAATTAGGGGGCACTTGGGTGCGGCACTATTTGGGGTGTCATTGAACGCTCCTCAATGTTGGGATGATGCACTATTTGGGATGCCATTGAATGCTCCTCATAATGGAGAGCGTTCAATGGCACCCCAAATGCTTCTTGAGTTCCACCACAAGTTCAGATTTAAATAATAATGGTAGTGGAAAGAGGAAGAAACAACTATTATTTAAATCGAAACTAGTGATGGTAATCAGGAGCACTTGAGGTGCTGCACTATTTGGGGTGTCATTGAACGCTCATCACCTATATGTATGTATGTATATCTGTGTGTGTGTGTATGTGTGTAGGTATGTATATATGGGCAAGGATCATAAACACCTCAAATCCCCTCGATTTCAACCACGCGTTTCGATTTAAATAATTACAATTTCTCTCATGCCCTTTGAATAATTATTTAAATCGAAACGAATGGTTGAAATCAAGGGTGATTTGATGTGTACCAAAAATGAGGTGTAACTGATCCTAGCCCTATATGTGTGTAACTTCAATTGTTCCTCTTGGTAGATAAGAATGGATTCATTTATTCATTTATCAATTGCTGAACATCAAAGTCAGCCAACTCGAGGATCAAGCGGTATTAGCAAACGAATTGCTCAATCATCTTAGTAAGGCCACTAGCATTGCTTTGTTGTGAACCCCAAGAACATTATGTACGAAATGGACATGATGGTTAACCAATTGTTTCATGGTCCGCCAATCGTTGCAATGCCAAAAACCTAAATGGTACCAATTGACAGCTTTGGGTGACAACGAATTGGTAAAAACAAATAATTAGCAATGGATACATGCAATTTGGTGCATTTGCTCTGAAAAGGTCAAATTAAAATTGGTCTGATATAGCTTCGGAAAAGTAAGTAAAATACAAGCCCATGTGGACATGAATGAAAAAGTTTGGCTAGGTTAATTTTAGGTTAAATGGAATTTGAGCCCATACATGATTTGTGAATGAAAAATTTTCGAGCAGTTGGGCCCCTGATTTTTTTTCTAAAAGAGAAGAAGAAAAAACCTTTCCAACTTCATGAAGAAGACACGGCATTAAAAACCTTGTCTGACACAAATGTTCAGAATACATCCAAAAAATTGCCTGAAATCCTATGTTTTGTAGTCTTTTTTATTTTTACTTTATGAACTTCCACCTTTTTTTAACTAGGCTGTAGTACATAGCTACAAAAGATAAACTCAAATATTTAGCTATATGTCAATATCTAACCATTTTCTCAGTTGGTCATTGGCTACCAACAGATTCTATTTTTTGGAGAAAAAAAAAATATTTGCGCATTAACTTATTACCAATTCATCCAAAAAGTTCAATGATAATACCAAGAAAATTCAACCTAGGAATATTAATTTTGAAATGAAAAATTAGCCAGTCTGGAAAAAGTGTGAGTTTTTGCATTATGGGACTGATATTTTGAAATGGAAACCAATTTCACATTAAGCAAATTTTTAGTATTAAGTTTTTTAAGGTTCTCCTATCTTGCACTTTCCTCATAGAACAACCTCCTATTCAACTATTTACCACTATAAAATATAAGTACATCGACACCATGCAGTAGGAAAGAGCAAATTAATTGGAAACAACTTCTGCAAATCTACTAAACTTGAGTTCGAATACCTTTCTCCAAATCTGCAATTTGTAGCTTATTAACAAGATCCACATGATTAAACAAATTCCCTTTTGGTCTGCACTCCCCCCACGTCCGAACTACAGAATTATTTGCCTGCAACGGGTTTGTATATCACACAAAAACTTCAATATATTGTGTACTAACAAAGATACATAAGTTTACAACACGGATTATAATTCTATTTATTGGCGCCTGTATTTTTGCTCATTTATAGTGTGCAGTAAAAAAAATTTAAACGAAAGATTATGGGTTTCCTAGATTAATGATTTTACATTATAACCGATTTACAACTACTACACATATTCTTTGAAAGATAAAATGGGCTTTTATGTCATACAAAATATATACACCAAATTATGATGATACCTCCACCATTTTCTAAATGAAATCGAACATGATAAACTATGTTTGCCCACCAATGATTCATTCACTAGGCAAAAAAGCAAGAATTTTAATAATGTCATTAACATTAATTTTTGCAGAACAAAATTCTAAGGAAAGTGAAAATGTAACAAATCAAAAAACGGTAAAGTGAAATGTTGTAATTAGTAATCCATTAATTTCTGACGTACAAAAGAGCGGACAACTAGTATGGTAAACATGTGGAACCCAATGCATACAATCCATGCAATGCACAATCAAAGGGTCGACATTGAAAACTATTAATTCACCGGAAGTAAATATTTATTTAAATGGATCATCAGAACTTGCGACGCTGCAGCTGATGGAAGCTAAAACATAATTTTATCTTGATACCAATTGTGCAAGTTAATTACACTATTACAGAACTAAAGTTTAAGATTTGATAGAAACAGTGATGTAAAAAGAAGCTATAGAGAAAAAAATGGTTAAGACAATTTTTTTTTCTTCTCATTTGATGCACCCTGTAACTGTAGGTATATTTCGCCTAATAGCTGTAGTTACATTCAGCTACAATTTTAACCTATGCCAAATCTATGTACGAAAATCCTTTTTAATTTGATTGAATCTACTAGCAGGCTAAAAGGACCGACATAAAAATGTATCTCAGCATGATGTAAAGTACAAACCAATAATTTCTGAAATCTCATCGAAGTCGGAGACATGAAATTATCCATGATATTATTATATCATAGATCATGCTCCGTTTCCGGATTTTCTTTCATTATACTATTCTTCTGCTGCAATAAATAATCTTATAACCACAAGCTTAATTACCTAACTCATAAGTCAATCTATAAAATGGTCGATGGCGAAGTTTATTTTGTGAAGATAAGCCACACTTTATATGCGTAACCATATGCATAACGCCTGAAATACCAATAAAGTTCTAGCGACAGTTAAAATATTGGAGTGGGGTAGGTTTTACGAGTTTTGCATATCAATGTCTAGACAAAAAACCTATGATAGATGAAGATGAAGATAAACCTAATTATGTCTTCAACGATACACACTGTTTGCGTCAAAATTGATCACAAATACCCAATTGCGAATGAAAACACCAATTCACGGTCACAGATCACAGATAGAATATGAGAAGAAAATATAAATATGAAGAACGACAAACATTAAAAAGAAAGCAGTAAAAATACGAGATTTATAGTGGTTCGGCGTTGTAGCCTACGTCCACTTTGAAGAGTTCAATGTTTATTAATGATTCTCAATTAATTTACAATAGTACAATCGATGACATTCAAGTTACAATGGAGTTTCAGCAAAGTAACGACGAAGAAAAGCCAAAAAGTCTTTTTTTCTACAGGCGTAGAAGTGCTATTTATAGGTGTAGATCTAAAAATATCTCTCTCAAACCTCGAAATACCTCTTCTCATACGTGGATGGGCCCACCAGATGGATCTAGGGTCGTTTAGGATCGATCTCCATCATCTTCGTATATATCAGGTTTAGCTCCATTTGAGCTGCGATAGATCATGGACATTCTTAAGCGAATAAGCAAGCATCTATGGAAGTTTCATAGCATTTAAACTTGTTGTTTTCGAGTTATGATCGATCCAAAGTTGATTTTGCGAGTGGACTGATGGCTGCATATCGATACATACGTATCGATGCTCCTTCGAATCGATGACGTGGAGCAATTATGGGGATGACGTGGAGCGACAATTATAGGGAGATCCACATTTCACGCTTACAGACCGCTTCCTTTCATTTGACTACTCCCTTCGTATCGATGTCTGGCCCTAGTCTTCGTATCGATCAAATGGCTGATCGATACGAAATGGAAAGCCGTTGAACATATGAACTTGGATCGATTATGTTGCTTGATGGATACGAAGAGGATGGATTCGAAGTAGATTGATGTGAAATAGATGGATACGAAATTAATGTAGACCATATGGACATTGATCGATGACGCTTTAAGGTGACTCGAAGCAAACTCCAAGCAACCCTACGCGACTCGATTTTTGTCAAAAACCCATACTCAAGCATTCGGTGTTGTTTGTCCATCGATCATGCTATATCTCGGCCTCATAATCATGTTTATCATTCATGATTGATTGTCCATCATCTGAACCAAGTTCGTAACAATCCTGCTTCGATCACTGTGCAGTCGATTGGATTAAATCAATCTGTATGTTGCCTTGCCAAAAAGCGAGTTAACACTTTGCCCCCCAAAACATGTCTTGCGATAGGAAGGTGTGTTTTGTAGCGCCATAAATCTGATGTTCGAAATCTGATGATGACCTGTGAAGAGATCATGATCTTACCTGATCGTGAATAGTGATCGCTCGAGATCGTATGCCGTTCGGGGTAGTATGTGACCGTTCATGAACGAATGCCGTTCGAGACGAATTATGACCGTTCGAGGTCGGATGGCGTTCGAGGCAAACTATGACCGTTCGAGGTCGGATACCGTTCAAGGCGAATCGTGAATATCAACTTTTACATTCAAATGAGTCTCATAATTGAAATATCCAACTAATAAAAACAAGTTTCAGATACAAAGAAAAGAAAAACAAAAGCAAATTTCAAACATCAAAATGCAAGCATCTCTACCATGGTGGTTTATAGTCATCTCAGAACATGCCTGAGGACCGTTCGTGGTCTCGTACATATGTAAGTGGTTTAACCGTTTTATTGTGGAGTTTATTACTTATTCTTCATTAACCCGATCAATTGATGATAAGCTCCGTCTTCATTTGATGCGGATGGTGGTCGCTCCTATTCCACCATCGTTGTTCGCCTCTTCACGTACTGTAACAGCATGCCGTTCCGGATATGTCCTTCAATCTCATCCCTCAAGTGTCTGCAATCGTTTTTACTATGTCCGCCTAGCTCATGGAATAGGCAGTATGTGTGATTTTGTTTCATTATTGGTTGGCTCCCTCCTGATTGGCCTTCGATAAGGAACCCACCCCCAGTATCTTAGTAAATTCATTTTAAAGTCTCACTCAACTACGTATAAGAGATGAATCTCGGTTCCTTTCGTGGCCGCTTCGGTTCATCGGAGACATTCTCTACGTTTCTCTTCCCTGTATCCTTGTTTGAATCTTTCCAGAGTGGATCCCCGCCTTTGACCACATAAGCATCAAATTCCTTGTATTCCTTCTCTTCAGCATTCGTGTCTTCCTGTTAACGAAACCTTTCTGCCTCATGGTAATTCTCTCCTAGACCTATTGGTGGATCTATTGTCAATGAATTCTTAAACTCTGTGTCATCAGCTATGCCATATACAGCTGCCATCAAAACCATGGATGGATCTGTACGATCCACCGATGCCGATGCTGCATTAAATCGTGTTAAAAATTCCTCAAAGACTCTCCGATCCTTTGCTTTGGTGTTGTCAAACTCATCACATTTTTTAGTCTGAAGATGTGAACTCTGAACCGCTGCACAAACCTTTCCATCAATTCGGTCCACGTTCCAACAGAGGCACTTTCCAGTTGCCTGAACCCACAGCGCCGCTGGATCCGTCAAATATAAAGGGATACACCGAGCCATGACATCTTTCGATGCCCCAGTACTTCCGTGTGCCTCACATACCTTGTCAGATGAACAGTAGGATCCGTCGTTCCATCATACGTCTTCAGTGTTGGTAGCTTGAATTCAGGTGGACTCCTAGCCTGCCTAATCGTAAGAGCGAAGAAGCTCCTGTTCACATCCTCCAAATCTTTATACACCAATCCTCCTCTCATGATCCGTCTGATCATTTCTGCCAATATGTCATTGTCACCAAGCGGTACTCTTTGTTCGTTGCCTCCAACTTGCCTCCAAGTTCTCGAAGGAATCCTGAAATCTGCTCTTCTGAACAAGCATTCATTTCTCAATCGACGCCAAATTGCACGACACCGCCTGGTGTCCTGCCTGGAAGCCAACATGATCCGAGGGTGTGCCCCCTGGTTTAGGGGTTGTTCCCGATGGCTTCACTCTATCCCATATCATGGTTGCTCCATTCCCGACTCTGGTTCTGGACTTCCTCTGCTCCTACTGCTCCATCTTCGCGATCCATATTTCCAGCATTTCCTACAGCTATGTTCTCTTGATTTCGCACTTCAGCTTGTCCAACCTGTCGAAGTAGATTCTACATCATTTCCTCCTGCCTTTTCAGCATCCCTTCATGCATAGCGCCCATCATCATCTCCATCTCATCTCTGGTGATGAAAATTAAGGTATGGTTAGCTCCTGAGGAAGCCTCATGACTTCCTTCATGATGGTTCCTC
This sequence comes from Allium cepa, assembly GCA_030765085.1. Taxonomy (NCBI): domain Eukaryota; kingdom Viridiplantae; phylum Streptophyta; class Magnoliopsida; order Asparagales; family Amaryllidaceae; genus Allium; species Allium cepa. The sequence goes on along the minus strand of CM060938.1, from coordinate 392,151,610 downwards.
TCTGTTCTATCTCCTTGTTGATTGCTTAGTCATGGCTTCCCTGATCCAAGTTCTAAAGCCTTCAAATTCAATATCCAAGTTTTAGAATCCCTAAGTTCAATTCTCGGTGAAAGCACCAAAATGTTTGCGTCAAAATTGGTCACAAACACCCAATTGCAGATGAAAATACCAATTCACGGTCACAGATCACAGATAGAATATGTGAAGAATGTATAAATATGAAGAATGACAAAGATTAAAAAGAAAGCAGTAAAAAGACAAAATTTATAGTGGTTCGGCGTTGTAGCCTACGTCCACTTTGAAGAGATTGTTGTTTATTAATGATTCTCAATTGATTTACAACAGTAGAATCAATGGCACTCAAGTTACAATGGAGTTTCAGCAGAGTAACGACGTAGAGAGCCAAAAAGTCCTTTTTTCTGCAGGTGTAGAGTGTTATTTATAAGTGTAGATCTGAAAATATCTCACCTCGAAATACCTCTTCTCACACGTGGGTGGACCTACCAGATCGATATAGGGTCGTTTAGGATCGATCCCCATTATCTTTGTATCGATCAGCATTTGAGCTGCGATCGATCAGGGACACTCTTGAGCGAATAAGCAAGCATCTGTAAGACTTGTAATTTTCGAGTTATAACCGATCCAAGGTTGATTTTGCAAGTAGGCTGATGGTTGCGTATCGATACATACGTATCGATCACTTTCGTACCGATGCTCCTTCGGATCAATGACGTGGAGCGACAATTATAGAGAGATCCACATTTCACGCTTGCAGACCGCTTCCTTTGATTTGACTACTCCCTTCGTATCGAGATCCTATGCCACGCTCTTCGTACCGATGCCTCGTTGTGGCTTTGTATCGATGGTTGCATGTTGCCTTCGTATCGATGCCTGGCCCTAGTCTTCGTATCGATCAGATGGCTGATCGATATGAAATGTGTAGAGGCGGGATCGATACGAAATGGGAAACCGTTGAACAGATGAACTTGGATCGATGATGTTGCTTGATGGATACGAAGAGGATGGATACGAACTTGAAGGATACGAACTATATAGATACGAACCTGATGGATATGAAATTGATGTGGACCATATGGACATTGATCGATCCATGACTCTGACTCGAAGTAAACGTGTTGCCGACCAAAGAAAACCCAATACCGACCCCAAGCAATGCCGACCTGAGTTATCCCTTGCCGACCCGAAGCGCCATCAACATTGACTCAAATTAAAACCCCTTCTAACCCGAAGCAAGCCTTAAGGTGACTCGAACCAAACTCCAAGCAACCCTACGCGACTCGACTTTTGTCAAAAACTCATACTCAAGTATCATGTGTTGTTTGTCCATCAATCATGCTATATTCCGGTCTTATAATCATGTTTATTATCTGTGATTGATTGTCCATCCATTTGTTTGAACCAAGTCCGTGACAATCCAGCTTCGATCACTGTGCAATCGATTGGGTTAAATCTGCATGTATGCTACCTTCAAAAGGCGGGTTAACACACACATGGTGTGTGTGTATGTATAGAGAGACACACAAACACAAAATAACAAAAAGAAAACTGCATCCATCATGAATCGGTGATTAAATTCGAAAACACTTGAGTTTTCAAGATATGATGTTACATGAAGAAGAAACATATTAGTCGTTTATTTTATTATATCATCAAAGTGAGTAACTGAAACTCCATGTTCTCATTTGCCAATGAAATACAAAATGATTATTTGATAAACTTTTCGGTTTCGACCGCTGATTAAGAAATTAATTTAACTGTTTCAATCTTATATCTAGATAATATAAAACTGAAGATTGTTTTATGTCTATTCCACTTGGTGCTTGAACCAACCACACAAATGGTTTAGAAAGATAGAATGGCAACAAAAATTTAGTGCGCTCTTTAAAAAAATTATTTTATATCAATTTTATACAACATTAGTTCTATATATTATATTATATCAATTTTATACAACATTAGTTCTATATATTATGCAAAACCTAGTAAGTAAAAATACACACATATATATATATGCCTACATGCACATACATACATATACACCCACAGAGAGACACTACATAAGTATGTATGTGTGCATATTAATCCATTAATATTTCCATTCAAATGTTCAAATTCTTACGTGCTTCTCCAAATTCACTCACACTATTTTTATATTAAGTTTTACATATCTTCGAAACATTCAACCCCTTCTTTATATCATCACATATATTTTCAGTTGTCATTCACAACTTCAAAATTACTGTCCACTTAGATATAACCATGTCAATTATAGTTCTTCCATTATTTAAATTTTCAATTTCAGATCTAACCATCAAGTGACAAATTTGAGAATTATCCAAATAAATACACATATCACAACGAAATTTAATGAACAATGCATTTTCAATTGATCAAATGAATGTACTTAATTAATATTCATTCGTTCATCAAAATCAATATTATAACGCAAAACCCTAGTCATAGTGGTAAAACTGAAACCTTTTTCATAATACCCAAGTGGCCCTCTCTAAAATTTAATGGAATTTAAAAAATATAGTAACTTAGAGCCACTTTGTCATTTGTTGTTCTTTTTTCTCTCCACGTAATCACTTCGTCACCATGTCCACGCTCTTTCTCCCACTGACGCACAAAATAATTCATCTTCCGGTATAATTTTCCATGCTCTTAATTTTTCATATAAATTTCCAAAAGCTAAAAACGAGAACACATAAATACCCTCTAAGAATATAGCGACAACTTTGAGAACATCAAAATCACTTTCTCTATCTTCCCTGCTACAGTTACTTCAGTTTCTTCTGTTTTATCCAACTACATTACTTCGTAAAACTCTCACCAATGTATGAATATGAAAGGCGACAGCAAAAGCAGACCGGCTTAATAGATGAGGTTGATGTGAGCGCATATGGCAGCTTATACAGCCAAGGCACGAAGCACTTCACCATTCAACGATGGACATATTTGTAGTGCTTGCTTTGAGATAGAATGAGTTGGGAAAGCCCTAGATATTTCCAACAACGGCCAAATTATGTTGCCTTTGCGTGCAACTGTCGAATAATCGAGGGTGTGGTGGCATGATCTTTCATGATTGCATTTTTATTTGATTGAGATTGAGTCAGTTTCTAACCAGAGTTACTCTTAATTTGAGCATTCCACATCACTTCAGTTAATTGCAAAATTGTGATTTAGTTTTCTTTTCCTTACGAAAATTTGTTTATTTGTGATTTTCATACTTGCACAATTTCATAATAACATGAATTTGTATATTGGAGATGTGACTGTATAAAGGTGAACGTGTTTTTTCCACAACAATTTGTTCAATGCTCTTCGATTGTGAAGCTGATTAGAGGTAAGCATGTTTTTTCACAAGAATTTGTTCAATGCTCTTCGATTGTGAAGCTGATTAGAGCTAAGCAAAACTTTCAAAGTTGGTTATTTTTTATTACTTAGCTTAATGATGATAAACATGAAAGTTGGTTGTTATTTTTTTGCTTAGCTCAATGATGATAAACAATATAGCTATAGTCGAGGAGGAGGATTTATGGACTAAGGTTTTTATTGTGCCATTGATCGCCCATGATTGTGCGGTGATATAAACTTCAGTATTGTGTGTTGTTATTGAATACTATAGAGTGATCTATTATAAGCATTGCACTGAATTTAATTTGCAATTCCATTCACATTATTTCCTAACCAGTTTGATTAGAAATTCAAACCATTTCAACAATATTGATGTTTTCTTCCATCATGTAACTGGTAGTTTTGATAATTCTTAGTATATTTGTTGAATTTATGTTCTTTATGATGACAAATTGTTGATTGTAAAATTATCTACACATTGTATATTGAAATCTCAATCTCATTTTAACTTGAGTCGGTTTTCATGTTCTCGCACATGCAAGGTACCTCACCTTGGTTTCTTATGGTGTCCTATCGATAAATGCAAGGTTTTAAATATCGGATTTCGGTCACGTTTCGTCTCGGAATGTTTACAGAAGTTATCTCGTATCGACGAAGATCTCGAACGAGATGAGTACATATCGGGTGTACATATCGGGTTGACTTCTCGGGTCTTATAATGCATCTCGAAAATATCTCGGATGTACTTACGTGTCTAAAATTGATGTGTCAAAATTTTATTTAACGGTTATAGCTTTCTTAATAAAAATAAAAATGGTAATAGACTTGATTTACATGGAAAAAAAAATACTTTTAGAAGAGCAATAGCTTGATTAGCTTAATTGATTTGGTAATGATTGAATAATATCCTTTTATTTGAACATAATAAAAAGGTGAAACTTTTTGCTATGACTCATTAAGATAAAAAGTAAAGAATATGTTCAAAAAATTGGTAAATTATAATTGGATTGAGTAGTATCTTTTGAATCAATATGAAAATAAAAAATATTATGGGAAATATGAAAAATCTATAATTTCGGGTGAGATCACGGATTAAGATTTTGATCCATATTTCAGGTGAGACTTGAATATCTCGGACGAGATGAGTGTCGATGGAGATATGGAGGAGATTTGATGTCTCGTCTCGTTTAAGTGTGAAAATGAGACATCGGAGGAGATCTCGGGCAATATATAGAATATTAAAAACCATGGATAAGTGTGGCTCTATAATCATTATTCCTACGAACGTTACGGCACGCGCTTCACGCGTAATGATGACCCACATAATACGCGTGAATTTTTTTCTATAAATTGAATATGTTTAACATATTCAAAAGAAATAATTTATACAAAATTGAAGCCATATTTTTGCGTTGTAATCATGTGCAGTTAGTTTGAATTTTTATTTCTTAGTCGCAACACCTAATTTGTTATTAGTTCAAATTTTTATTTCTATTAATTTGTAAAAAAGTTTATTTTTTAGATTTTAATTTTGATTGATACTAAGATTTTGTAATATTTGTAAAGAGAAGTTTTGAATTTGTAAATAAAATTTATTCGCTAGATTCTATATTTAAAGGACACTAAGATTTGGTAATATTTGCAAAGGTTTATTTTTTACATCCTATGTTTATGTGATATTAAGATTTGGTAATATTTGTAGAAAAGAATTTTAAATTTATAAAAAAAGTTAGATCCAATTTTAAAGTGATAATAAGATAGAGAGGCATTTTTGATAGTTCATGCTGATATCTGACACCAAAGGTAGGAAAACTATTATTAAAGGTTTGGAGCATGGTATTGCATTGTTTATTTTTTGATTGCATCGATAGAAATTTCTGGTGATGAAAATGAAAATATTATTTTGAGTTGGGTGTTAAATCAATCTTGAGGAATAATTATTAAGTGGCATTTAATAAAATAATAAACAATTTCTTTGTGGTTAAAAAGTATACGAGCAACCATGCATCCATGAACATTAACACTCAAAACATGTTAGTTTCTTGCACTTTGTAAGATCAGGTTCAAAGAAGGAGCGACTGAAAAGAAGAATATGAACAACAATGCATCCATAAACACACGCAACAAATGATGTATCTTGCACTTTGTAAAGTTAGATTTAAATTTAATCATAGAAAGAACAAAATATACCGATTTATATACCATGTAAAAGTGAAGTATGCAATATAAATAAGATGTAGCAAATTAATAATAGTGAACAATAAAAAATAAAAGAAATCCATATTTTTGTAATAAGTTGTTTTCTATATAAAAAAATTCTTTCAGCTTTTTATCATCAATTTCATTGTAAAAATATCGATCTTTTGAATTTTGTGCTTTTCTGAAATAAATGAATCGACTGTTACACAATTAGGATATTATTTTTTGAGTTTTCATTATCAATTTTCTTTGTATAAACAGGTTAATTGAACAGATATTAATTATAAACATAATGAAGGCATGTACCACCAATGTCGACGATAAGAAGGCAATCGGGGTCGCTTGGAGCAATGTGTTCAATTGGTAATTCCTATGTATAGCTGGAAGCATTATTGGAAGAAAGTGGATACCGTTAAAAAATGAAGTTGGGGTAGTTGGAACAATTCACAGAATGGTAGGGTTATGTTCTTTTTCGATGATTGTTGTGTGCAAACTTGGAAATTGGTGTGCTTGGGATTGTTTTCAACTTTTTTCCTAACCTTTTTTTATTAATGATTTTTTAGTGATTAATTTAATTGAAAATTTTAAATTTAATTGGGAAGTAAAGTGTAGATTTAGGTGTACGCATATGAATCTTGTTGCTGCAAAATGATAATTTATGTCTCACTGCCTTGTTCACTTCTTTTGACACTTATATTTTTAAATAAAAATAATGATCCACCATATCGTATGATTTCATATGTTGATATAAATATTACAGCTGTATATATGTTTTTCTCATTAAGTTATTCAGACCTGTCAGATTAATGAAATACATGCTCTAGAGACTTCCAAGCAGTTAACATCTTAGTAGACTTGTGAAAGAAATACAAGTGCAAGATGGAATGTAGCACACTTCAAGCATCCAAAAGACTATATGGAGGTGATATTTTCGGATGCTTATGATGTCAAATGCTAAAATTTTAATCAATTATCTTATTCTGGTGCAACTGCATGACTTTTATTTTATCCATTAATTCTCTATTTACCTAAAATTTATTTACAAGTAATGGACAAGAAAATTTTATTTTATAAATGAATGCAATGGCTATATTGTACTCACCTAATAACTGATATTTTTGTGCAGAGGGAAGGAAAACAGACTAACGCATCAATTGACACATATTTGCCAATTTTTGCACCATCTGTGAGCATCTCAGATGCCTTAGCATCGACTTGCGTTTAAATTTATTTGCTAATGGCAGCGATTGAAAATTGAAACATATAGCTGCAATATGTGAAGTGCATAATAATCTACATATAATAGAAAATCCCCAATATGAGACTTTTGAAATTACTGAAACAGCCCTGTCAGATTTCACACTAAAGTGAGGGTAATTATGCCATTTTTTTCACCATGTTCTCCTTCCAACTATCAAAAAACCGCATTAATCCATAACTACGTTAAAATCACCGCACGATGAAAATTGCATACCATTTACTTCCTTTTTTCCTTCCAATAAAATGCAAAACATGAATATAAGTTTTGAATATTTTTTGAAGGTGTGTTCATTAATTTCATTTCCGCCTTTGTCCTATCTGACTTTCTCTTTTGCCAGCATGAAAGCGCTGAATCAAAAAAGCACAGATGATTTATTAACAATTTTTGATTCATCGAAATGTACTGGTACCGTGAATATGTTATAGCTTCCTCGTTGAATCATGGTTGCGGTTGTTTACCGAATCCATTGAATTCAATAAATATGCTCAAATTTGGTTTTCCATGTAGTTAAACAACTTAACTTCAGCATTTGAGTACCAAAATACAATTTTGAATATAGCAACCAATTTTCCGCATATTTCTTCGTACAATTTTACAATAGAAAGAAGTTAGCTCACATATTTATTTGTAACAAGTATTATCTATGTATATGACCATTATCAAATTTGCTTTCGGTTTTCTTTGCATATGTCCATGACCATGCTTAACGTACTGGTATATTGTAAATTCAGAAATTATTTGAATTATCTTTTGCTCTACAGTTAAACTATGCCTTTTGCTCTATTTTTAAACAATATATATATATACACACACACACACACACACACATATATATACATAAATGTGTGTGTGAAAATAAGGGACACAACCCTAAAATCGAATTTAATACACAAAACATCCTCCTCACAAAAAGATATAAATTGCATCCCTATTTTCAAATATTATCATTCTCACATCCATAATTAAAATTTGCACCCCATTAATTATCAATCTTTAAAACGCAATAATTTCGTATAGAAACGACGGATTAACAAACCGTTTTCACCATTAAATCACAAATTTTATTATCTTTCTAACGAATGACATTGTGCATATGTAAAAACAACGGCAGAACAAACTATTCTCTCAGCCAACTCCGCGCTGAGTTGGCTGAGGGTTTACGGAAGGCATCGCGTCCCTGTCCGAAGGTTGGGTTCGAGGAGGAGCCCTGAATTTTTTTTCTTCTAATTGATGTTTTTCAAATTTCTGCAATTATATGGTATGATTGTATACAATTCAGCAATTATATGCAATAATTGCATAAACGTCTGTAATTATAAATTTCTGCAATTATACCATATAGTTGCAGACATTTCTGCAACTATATGAAATAATTGCAGACATGTCTGTAATTATACCATAGTTGTAGAAATATTTGCAATTATATGCAATAGTTGCAGATATTTCTGCAACTATATGCAATTATTGCAAAAATATCTGCAATTATACCATATGGTTGCAGAAATGTCTGCAATTATATGCAATAGTTGCAGATTTGAAGAAAAATTGAAGATGTTTAAAATTTGCAGAAATGTCTACAAATATATGAAATAATTACACATTTGCAAATATGATTTTTTTTGTATCAACAATGGATCTCATTTAAAGACAATAAATTTTTTGATTTTTCGGTGAAAACGGTATGCTGATCCAATGTTTCTACAGAAAGTTATACGCGTTTGAAATATTAAAAACGTAAAGGCTATTTGGGTCTTTATGTGCGTAAATTTGAAAACAGAGACCGGAAACTTATTAAAAAACGGAGGAATGTTTTGTATATTTTCGTACCATTGCAGGGATGTATGTATGCATTCAACGCAGTGTACTGGGGCAAGCTAGTACAAATCATTTATTATCTCTACTGTAATGATTGGCCTACTAAGCAAAAAACCAAAGATATGGTAGTGATGATCCAATCTAAAACACATTTCCAATCTCTCTTTTTTAGTGCACGCATCCATTGAATGTGCACGTGTCCTAGTAAGTATGAAATAAACACCTAAAAAACCAATCATCGCCTCATTTATCCTAACAGAAATGACAAAGTAAACTTATTTTTATATATAAAAACATAAAAATCACATAACAAATAAAATCCTGAAATAAGAAATATTTAACATTGAATTTAAGCACTGCTGTGTTCATAACCCGAGTACACAATAATACATATGGAAGATGCAAACAATGTTTTGTATTTTCTAAATAGGTTATTCAACAGGAATTAAGTACCTAATTCCAAATTTAGAGAAATAAAAAAGCAATTAAATTACTTAATAAAAAATTTAAGTAACACGAACCAATATTGAGAGAACAAAATAGAGAGAGGAGGAAAAAAACAATACCTCATCATTATCAACAGGTACACTATCATGCACCAGATTACCAATCAACGAAAGCTTCTCATACAATTCCTTTTTAGCTGCATTAACCTCCAGTTCCTTCGCTGCAATCTCCTGCTTATGATCCTCCGATTTCTTAATAACCTCAGTCGCATCCTGCTTAGCGATTTTTAACTTCCCGATTTCCTTATGCAACTTATTAATGTCCTTCTTATTCTGGTCCAGCTCGAACTGTCTGGCCCTCCATTGCCTGTCAAGATGGATGACTTGATCCACGAGTGTGACATCGGCGAAGCGTCTTCGCTGTGATTCGCGGATGATTTCAGGGTTGTTCCCCTTTTCGGTACGAAACAGGTTGAGGTCGAGCATTCCGACAGTGGATTTGAGGATTGGTTTGCTAGAGAAGAAGAGGCGGCTGAGAGTGAAACTGAGATTTGGTGACTTTAGAACGGCAAGGGTTTTCATTCGTTTTTATACATAGTTCGACTATTTTGTTTTATATGTTAAACTTTTATTTTGATCTAACCATTTAGCCCATACGGGGAAAAGCCCTCTTATGTATATAGACTAAGAAAACAGAGGTTCCGCTGTTATATAATGTCAACGACGGAAAATAAACAAGATGCTGTTCTGAATCTAAATCGCTTCCTATAGAAAACTGAGTTTTAATGCGCTCAAAGGGTTTTAGGGCAATAGGAGTGTGGTTATAGTTTCTTTTTAGACTCTGCGTTCTAAATTTAGATCATGCTATAAGGAAATTTATGTGGACACGTTTTTGTTTTGTTTTCTTCAAAAACAAATACAAACTCGTGCTACGCACACGGAGTTCACCATATAATTTATTTAATAATCTACCTTTCAATATTTTAGTTATATGCAAGTTTATGAATTATAGTTTACCCCATTTCTAAACATCGTTGACAAATAATTATTGTTAATTATACTTAAGTAATTTCAAAGCAGACGGTGCGTAACAAATCTTTATAAATTGGATGAATTTATACATCAAACATCAATCACTAATTAATTTTTACTTGAAAAGCACAATATTAATGAACTTGTCAAGTAACTTTCAAACATAAGATATGCATAAACATAACGTTGTATCACCTTGTATATAACATATAAATCAAACATATATACGCATTTTATAAGATAATTGTATTCTAAATCTATAGAAAAATCATGCTTAAAGTGAAATATTGTTTCAACTTAATTTTTAAATTATTAATAATCCAACATTTGATGCTTTTTAACAATATCTAACCAAACTAGAAAAATATTATTGTAGCACACGTCATATTTTCTAACAACTAAAACAAAACATGACTTGAGAAATGTTAATAAAACATAAACTTTAGGTTGTTTAACTTTTGGAACAATCAAATATAGTTTTGTTTTTAGCTCAAATACGTGTCGAAATAACGATTGCACCAATATAAAAATTATGCTAAATCTAAGTGAAAACATGTGTCGCCATAAGAAAAATTATTTTTTGATACCCATAAAAAATATTCGAATGACCTTACATCGACGATAATTGTAATATCAAATATTGTAATAATCACAGTCAACGAAGTGAACAATCGGTATAAAATGTAATTATAACCCAATACGATTATAGAAATATTTTGTTACCATTTATAACCCAACATTGTGCGGTATTAAAATTACAACCCAATATAATTTATGCATATAATATATATACTATTCTCTTTGAAGCATAAGTAAATATGTCACAATACCATGTTGTCATTACAGCGTAAGCAAGTATCATCCAACATTATTTTGTGAAATTTCGTTGAAGGAATTATCAACAAATATATATGTATATATATATTTTATTTTGTCTTAAATATTTTAACCTTTTACAATTTTTTTATAAAAGTGTTGCTAAGAATAGAAATGAGTTCACACTTACTACTATGTTGTGACGCATATATTTTTTATAGTTAGAAAATATTTATTGATTTACCGTAATATTTCATGTGACATATTACCTTACAAATTAGAACATCTAAAAAGTTGATGGTAAAAGAGAATAATTAAAAGAAATTTACATATTAATTCCGCATCTGATTACAAATAAGGGAATTAATACGCAGTTAGTTTTATCAATTTGAATTAAAATTAAAAAAGATTTAAATGAAATTGGTTCTTCGATTACTTTGAAATCAACTTGATTAGAATTGAAGGAAATTTTGTATGAAGCAAATTTGAAAACTATGATTTAAAGGAATTATACAAGTTATATGGTTTTTAAACCATTTAAGGGAATTATTTTGGAAATTTAAATTTAACCCTAGTTTATACTCTTAGGAAATCAATTATATGGTTTCGATGATAACAACTATACAATGGAAATCGAATATACATATATATCTATATTTACAGGTAGTTGATAAAGTAACATCATCAAAGAGACAAAAACAAGACTCAAAAGAAGTATCAAAAGACTTCAAGTCGATAGAAGTGGAAGAGGGATAACACAGACACAGATAAAGCAACATGCACACATTCAGACGTCTAGGTACACTAGCCAGACGTCAGATTGATTCTTCTGGTTTGAAACTCAGAAAGAATCAGACGTCTGGTCAATACACTCAGACGTCTGAAAAGCATCCGGATATAAAAAATATATGAAAGCCAGACGTCTGGTTAATAAAAACAGACGTCTGAAATATGAACAGATACAAAAAAAAATATGAAGACCAGACGTCTGAAATATTTTCCAGATGTCTGATTTTGAACTCGGCTATGTAAACTCAAAGAACAAATGTCACATCCGAAAGGACACGTCCGCTTCTCTTCACTGCAACTCTTCATCACCATGACAAGCAACCTTAGAGCACTTACTAACAATTGCAACTACATAAAGGATCTCTCCACCACTATAAATAGAATCAGAAATTCAAGAGAATGATTCACCTTACTTACTTACGCTCTTAACTCTTATACTCTGATCTATACCTGATCTCTAGTAATCACATACTTGTACTTAACTCTTCCATATATTTAGAACTCCTCGTTCAATATTCTCTCTCTCTCTCTCTCTCTCTCTCTCTCTATATATATATATATATATATATATATATATAATATATATATATATTGGAAGCATTTGTACTCAATAGTCAACATCCGTGTTACAGAACACATTCTTGACAAAGAAACTCTACTATTGTAAACCTGTTCCTCCGGGTCAAGTAAGGACTAGTTAAAAAGAAATTCCGAAGATGAGCTTCAGGACTGGATGTAGGACGGGAGGTCTGAACCAGCATAAAATCCTGGTGTGATTATTTTAATTTACTTTGCTACTATCATCTATCAAGTTATATTATATAGTTAATTACATATACTTGCATATATAGTCGATACGATCCACTTATATATACTTTCAATTGGTATCAGAGCGAGGTTTTGATCACATAATAGTAACACATTTTTGAATCGCTTTAATATGGCAAGTATTTTTCAACAAGGACAATCCACAGCACGACACTCACTCTTTAATCGATCTAACTATGCATATTGGTCAACACGTATGAGAATTTTTATGGAAGCTAATGGTCTTGAAATTTGGTCAGCCACACAAGATAAATATGAAGCACCTACTACTGCTATGAACACTTGGACTGATGCAGAAAAGACCTTAGCATCAAATAATGCTATAGCTATGAATGTTTTATTTTGCTTTTTAGACAAAAATGAATTTTCACGTGTCATGTTATGCACCACTGCGTTTGATATTTGATGTACCTTACAAATTACACACGAAGGTACAACAAAGGTCAAACAAACTAAGATTTCAATTTTACAAAACCAATTTTTTTCATTCAAAATGAAGCAAAATGAAACTGCTGTTGACATGTATTCTAGATTTTAAACTATCCAACACGATCTTATGGCATTAGGAGTTAAATTTACTGATTTTGATTTAGTCTCTCGAATACTCAACTCTTTAACATCATATTGGGAAAGGAAGGTTTTAGCCATTGAAGAAGCCAACGATCTTTCTACTCTCAAAGTTGAAGAGTTAATAGGAAATTTAATGTCCTATGAAGCTAATTTGCAGGCTCGAAAAGAACTAAATTCTGAGAAGAAGAATATAGCATTTCCAGCAACAAAAAATGATGACTCTGATTTAGATGAAGAAGAAATAGTCTTCATTGCTAAGAATTATAATAGATTCAAGAAATTTAGAAAGATGACCAAATTTCAAAAAGAAGGGAAATCCAACACAACAACTCAAATCAAGTGCCGTGAATGTGATCAATACGGTCATATGAAGAAGGATTGCCCTAAACTCAATAATGACAAAAAGAAGAACAAAGTTCAAAAATTCAAGAAGAAGAAGGCTTTCAAAGTAACTTGGGATGACTCGGATTCTTCTTCTGAAAGTGATAGCGATAGTGACGGAGAACAGGCTAATGTATTTTTTATGGCACAAATTGAAGAGATATGTCCTGAACTTAGCTATGATGAATTATTAGAACTTAGCATGGAATTAGATGATAAATTTAGACAAATAAAAAAATTGAACAAAGAATATATAGTCAAAATAAATAGATTAGAACTTGAGGTAGGAATGTTGAAAGATGAAAAAATTATTCTAGAAGAAGAACTTGAAATATCTCAAGAAAAAATCAAAAATAAATTGATAGAAAGTGAGAATATTACTATAGTAAAAGAAAATTTGTTAAAAGAAAATATTGAGTTTAAAAAAAGTACTGAATCATTGAAAATTGAAAATATAGAACTAAAAGAAAAATTAGATAAAATTACCAACAATGTGTCAAAATTTAATAAAGGAAAACAAGGTTTGGAAAATCTTATCAAAACTTCAAAACCATCCTGCAATAGAAATGGAATTGGATTCAAAAATTCTTCGAAACAAAAAGGAAATGATGCTAAAAATATTAGTTACATAAAAACTAGAAGTTTTCCCAAGTCTAAATTAAATATCAAAAATATGAAAATTTGAATTCCTAAAACAAATAATAATTTGATTAGACAAAAGCATATTAATAATTACTTAGAAGGAGTAGTCTATAGCAAAAATTATATTTATAAAGGTACCAAACCATCTTGGGTATGGCTACCTTCCTCTAAGAATTAGGACCCTAATAAAATATATGGGTACCAATTAAAACATTCTTTATTTTGCAGGCACCCAAAATAAAAAATAAGGAGAAATGAATACTAGATAGCAGTTGCTCCAAACATATGACCGGAAATTCAAAAATGTTATCAAATATAACATACATCGATGGTGGAACGGTAACCTTTGGAGATACTTCAAAAAGATATGTCATAGGCATTGGAGAAGTCATCAACTCTGGTATATCTAACTCTCTTATTATTACAAATGTTTTATTAGTAGAAAATCTAAAACACAACTTACTAAGCATTAGTCAATTATGCGACAAAGGTTTTCAAGTAAATTTTGAAAAGGATAGATGTAACATTTTAGATAATAACAAACAACTCTTTTTGAAGGAATTAGAAACAAAAATATTTATGTGTTAAACATGAATATAAATAAAAATTCAAACTTATGTTTAACCGTCAAACATGATGATCCATGATTATGGTATAAACGATTTTGTCATATCAATTTTAAGAATATTAGTAAGTTAGCAAAATATGAGTTGGTAAGAGGATTACCTAAAATGAATTATAAAGTAGAAAATTTATGTGACGTTTGTCAAATTGGAAAACTAAAGAAAAGTTCATTTAAATCTAAGAATAATATTTCTATAAAACAACCATTAGAATTATTACATTTAGATTTATTTGGTCCAACACAAATAAGGTCTATAAATCACAATAAACATGTTTTCGTAATAGTCGATGATTTTTCGAGATATACATGGACTTTATTTTTAAAACACAAAAGCGATACTTTTGGTAAATATTTGCTAAAAAATTAAAACTCAAATGAATTTGAAAATTAAAAATATTAGAAGTGATCATGGAGGAGAATTCGAAAATGACCTTTTTACAAATTTTTGTAATAAGAAAGGAATAACACATAATTTTTCTTTTCCTCGTACCCCTCAACAAAATGGTGCGTAGAAAGAAAAAATCGTACATTACAAGAATGTGCACGAACATTACTAAATAGTAGTAGTTTACCAAAACACTTTTGGGCTGAAGCTATTGCGACATCTTGTTATGTATTAAATCGAGTAACCATATTTCCCATGACTAAACAAACTTGTTTTGAAATATTTTTTGGTAAAAAACCTAAAGTATCATACTTTAAAACTTTCAGTTCAAAATGTTTTATACTAAATACAAAAGATAACTTAGGAAAATTTGACCCAAAGGCCGATAAAGGTATTTTTTGTTGGATATTCGGATCGTAGCAAAGCATATAGAATCTTTAATAAACGAAATAATACTATTGAAGAGAGCTTACATGTCTCGTTCGACGAAAATCTTTTTAACCGTCATACTAATGAAGAAGAAGAAATTATTACACTAACAAATTTAACAAATTCTATTAATAATGAAACAAATATGCGAAATAACACTTTAATTTCATCCCCTAGAATTCTTAAGAATCATCCAATAGATAATATTATTGGAGATCTTAATTCAAGAGTAACTAGAAATCAACTCAATCAAATAAGCCATATAGCATTTGTGTCAAACTTTGAACCAAAAATTATAAAGAAGCCTCAAATGATAATTTTTGGATAATAGCTATGCAAGAAGAATTAATTCAATTTGAACGTAATAATGTATGAGAATTAGTACCAAGACCTGAAGATCAATCGGTAATAGGAACAAAATGGGTATTTGAAAACAAAGCAGACGAGAATGGAAATATCGTTAGAAATAATGCACGTTTAGTTGCTGAAGGTTACAATCAAGAAGGAGGTATAGATTACGATGAAACCTTTGCTCCAGTAACAAGATTAGAGGTCGTTCGTACATTACTTGCCTTTGCAACTCATCATAATTTTAAATTATTCCAAATGGATGTCCAAAGTGCTTTTTTGAATGGTTTTATTAAAGAAAATGTATACGTCGAACAACCACCATTATTTGTTCACGAAAAATATCCCGATCATGTTTTTAAATTACATAAAGCACTATATGGATTAAAACAAGCCCCTCGTGCATGGTACGAACGTCTTAAAAATCACTTAATAACATATGGTTTTCATATAGGCAAAATGGATACAACTTTATTTATTAAAAGAGGAAATAATGATATTTTAGTTGTACAAATTTATGTTGATGATATCATTTTTGGTTCAACCAACGAAAATCTATGTAATCAATTTTCAAATATTATTAAAAATGAATTTGAAATGTCAAACATGGGAGAATTAAATTTCTTCTTAGGTCTACAAATAAAACAACTCGAAAATGGAATTTTTATTCTACAAAAAAAATATTATAACGATTTATTGCGTCGATTTGAATAAAACATCAAGCAAACCAACACCAATGAGTACCACTGTTCACTTAGAAAAAGATGAAAATGGAAAAGATTTTGACGAAAAGTTATATCGAAGCATGATTGGTTCTTTACTTTATTTAACGGCCAGTCGACCTGATATTATGATGAATGTATGTCTATGTGCCCGATTTCAAGCAAAACGAAAAGAATCTCATCTAAGAGCTGTTAAGCGTATTTTACGTTATCTATCTAGTACTAGAGATTATGGTTTGTTTTAGCCAAAAGGATCATCTTTTGAACTTGTTTCATATAACGATGCGGATTTTGGTGGATGTAGAACAGATCGTAAGAGTACTAGTGGAACGTGTCACTTTATCGGACAATCATTAGTTTAATGGTTTAGCAAAAAATAAAATTGTATTTCCTTATCTACTTGCGAAGCCGAATACATCTCCGCGGCTCTAGCTTGTGCACAAGTGATATACATGCAACAAACACTAACAGATTTCGGTAAAATTATCAAAAAATCTTCAATATATCGTGATAACACAAGTGCTATAAATTTATCAAAAAACCCTGTTAATCACTCACGAACCAAACATATAGATATACGACGTCATTTTCTACGAGACAATGTTGAAAAAGGAACTATTTCTTTAGAATACGTAAATATCGAAAATCAAGTAGCCAACATTTTTACAAAACCATTAAATGAACAAACTTTCATTAAACTCCGACGAAGTTTAGGTATTTGTTCACTTCATGATCTTCTTCCTTAAAAATTAATAACTTCAATTAAAGACTAAGTTTAGTTATCTATTTTATTACCATAAATTATACTTATTAATTTCTGAACCATTAAATTTTTAGACAATTAGTTGTTCTATAAATAATGTTTTCAGCATTATATATATACATAGTTACATAACAACTATATACAAACAATCAATTTTTTAAATAAAATATAACAATGTCTTCTGGGAACTCCTATATATCCATCTCCATCTCAACACCATCGACGGATAGCTCGGTTGACACACCACGGCGTCTTCCTACGCCTACACCAAAACAAGAGCCAACAAATAGATGGTACTCGTATCATACGGGTTTTACTCCAGATAATAAGAAAACTAAAAGATCTCTGTTTATTTCTCCTAACACAAAGGAGAAAATTGATGAAATTCATCATTACCAGAAACAACAAATAAATCTTCAACAAGAGTTTTATTTCGAACAAAAAGTTACGGCGCGACGGCTAAGCTTTCTAAAGCAAGTGGCGATGAAGTTTTGTTCGTCACGAAAGAAAAATGTTCATGAACCGCTACCAAAACCTTGTAGTTCAGTGGATCCATCTTCTTCGTATCGTACTCCTTCAAATCCCTCACCAAGACGATATTCTGGCTCCACACGGACCCACGAACGTGGAAATATATGGTCTCCACTTAGACCATGGAAGGATAACGAGTTAGGAAATCCTAAAACTCCGTTGCCATCTAAATAAATAAATCGTATTAATTATTGTATGTATCTATACTTATGTGTTATTATACTTTACAACAATAAAGATATTTGTTATCAACATTCAATAAATAAACGAAACCATCAAACTTTAGGCTATTTCTTAGCCAAACTGCAAATTTCAGGCGCCTGTCTACATTCTCCAGACGTCCGACACAATTAAAAATTTAGCAGTGTGCATATGTTAGACGTCTGATATATCCCTCAGACGTCTGAATTTAAGTTCTGCCTTCTAAAAATAGAATTCAGAAAATTTCATACGTCTAACACATTGAACCAGACGTCTGACCAAGTCTTCTGTCACAAATTTATCTAAACCAGACGTCTGACATATATAACCAGACGTCTGTTTAAAGTTTCTGCCTATTCAAACTCACAAATTCGACCAAAACAGACGTCTACTCAAAATACCAGACGTCTGTTTGTATCTTTTGTAAAAAAAAATAGGGCAAACCAGACATCTGCATTCAAATCCAGACGTCTGGAATTCAATCGATGATTTAAATACACCTAGATAACGTCATTTTTTTCTCTATCTCAAATTATTCCACTTTACGATCTGCTTCTTGACGATTTTTTCTTCACAATCAACGTCTTCTACAAAACTAAATCAAAATGCCTCCTCGCACTAAGAATATCAAGGCTCCAAAACGCAAACAAGACCAGCCCACTTCATCTTCAAACCCCCAGGTGTGCTCCGACGATCAAATCGAGAGGTGGATGCATAAAGCACCGCATTCCATCAAAAGGTATCAAGATATTCAAAAGAAGAAACTTCGTATAGGACCGTTCTATAATCTCCTAAAATTCCCTATGTATGATTTGGATGAACTTTGTGAAAATGCTGGATTGGAAACCCTAATCTCTTTTACTCCAAATGATGTTCAAATAGGTCAATTAGCTATATTTTTATTCTACGCTAATCTAGACAGTATTTCAGTATGGAATACTGAAGATGAGGACAACTGGCTATGGTCGAGTGTTTATGGTAATACGATTAGGTTAACTCCGGGGTTAATTGGTAGAACTTTGGGTTGCTCTGACACTGGGGAAGGTTTATACAACATTCCGGATATGCGCTTCAAGCCACGGAATAGTATTACTCATCGAATTTGGAAGGACGAAATGCCAAAATTTGCTTCGAATTATTTACGTCCAAAAGATCGACTCTTGACAAGAATGATAATAAATACAGTTGTTCCACGTATGGGGAGTCACGAGCAAATAACAGAAATGGAGCACAAAGCTCTATATGCTCTCTTTAGTGGAACTCGGGTAAATTGGGCCAAATTCATCTTTGACGAGCTCAAGCACTTTTGGACTTGATCACGACCATCAATCATTTACCCTACTTATATTATGAGACTTCTTCGTGCACATAATATTCCTTCCTACCTATTGACATTCGAAGAAGTCTCGCCTAAATATGCTTCCACCAAATTCTTCTCTCTGATGCACCTACCTAAAATCCCTCCAAAGTTTATGTCCTTTGAAGAATGGACGCACAATCGTCAATCTCGAAGAGTTGAGCCTCCTCCTCAACCAAACGTTGATCCATCCCAAGAGGAAGTACAACATCGAGAAGTCACTCCTCCTCCTCCTCCGCACCATTTGATTATCCGGGACATGATGAAATTATGGAGACTCGAACGGATACAAATCCAAATGAAAGTGTTCGAGATCTCACTCTTCGGAACCAAAAAATTCTATCTCAAAATCAGAAAATTCTGGCTAAGCGAATTGACAGTTTTGAAACTTCATTTGCTACACGACTTGCCACAGTTGAAGAATCTCTCTCGACTGTTTTATAGGTTCTTAAAGAAGTATTACAATAGGTTCGTGGTCCAACACCACCCTCTGAGGATTGGGCAACCCCTGTTCCTTCTCCTCCCGCAAAACATTCAAAACTAACTGAGGATGAACCTCCAAAGGAAGCTTTGACATCTCCTTTAAAGGATAGCACTTCTGACAATGAAGAACCAAAGGAAGATGATCCAAATAAAGCTTCCCCGAAGGAAATCTAGAATTTGGACATCGTAGTTTTTATAATTTTTGTACAAATCTATGATTGTAATCACTTCATATTATTAATGAAATTTTCCTTTTTGACGATTGGCTTCACTGTTATAATTCTTTTTGATAATGTCAAAGGGGAGAAATATTGGTAGAATCATATAACATTAAAAATAAGCACATATTCAGGGGGAGATTTATAATCTATATATAAGTACATTGAATAGTTGTCATCATCAAAAAGGGGAAGATTGTTAGGAAATCAATTATATGGTTTCGATGATAATAACTATACAATGGAAATCGAATATACATATATATCTATATTTACAGGTAGTTGATAAAGTAGCATCACCAAAGAGACAAAAACAAGACTTAAAAGAAGTATCAAAAGACTTCAAGTCGATAGAAGTGGAAGAGGGATGACAGGGACACAGATAAAGCAACATGCACACATTCAGATGTTTGGGTACACTAGCCAGACGTCTGATTGATTCTTCTAGTTTGAAACTCATAAAGAATCAGACGTCTGATCAATACACTCAGACGTCTGAAAAGCATCCGGATATAAAAAATATATGAAAGCCAGATGTCTGGTTAATAAACACAGACTTCTGAAATATAAACAGATACAAAAAAATATATATGAAGACCAAACGTCTGAAATATTTTCCAGACGTCTGATTTTGAACTCGGCTATGTAAAATCAAAGAACAACTGTCACATCCGAAAGGACACGTCCGCTTCTCTTCACTGCAACTCTTCATCACTATGACAAGCAACCTTAAAGAACTTACTAACAGTTGCAACTACACAAAGGATCTTTCCACCACTATAAATAGAATCAAAAATTCAAGAGAAGGATTCACCTTACTTACTTACGCTTTTAACTCTTATACTCTGATCTATACCTGATCTCTAGTAATCAAATACCTGTACTTAACTCTTCCATATATTCAGAACTCCTCGTTCAATATTCTCTAGGTAGATATATATATTGGAAACATTTGTACCCAATAGTCAACATCCGTGTTATAGAACACATTCTTGACAAAGAAACTCTGCTATTGTAAATCTGTTCCTTTGGGTCAAGTGAAGGTTAGTTAAAAGGAAATTCCGAAGAGGAGCTTCGGGACTAGACATAGGACGGGAGGTCCGAAGAAGTATAAAATCCTGGTGTGATTATTTAATTTACTTTGCTACTATCATCTATCAAGTTATATTATATAGTAAGTTACATATACTTGCATATATAGTCTATACGATCCACTCATATATACTTTCATATACTCGAAGGGCTTTAACTTGAGTAAATGTAATTGGGTTTTCCCGAAACGAAAACTCTTTGTTTTCAAATGATAATGGCTTTCATATAAAGGAAGGAATTTCCAGTTTTGTTGAAAGGATTTCAAACTTGAAATTGAAATTGTTTTGAAAGCTATCTTTGTTAAAGATTGGTGAACTTGTTTTCAATTCAAAGAGGATCTTAAAGATGAATCTTTTATTCAAAAGATTAAAGGTGGAAAATTATTTAAACCATTCAAAATGAAAGGTTTTGGGAAACAAGTATTGAAAGTTGTGGCTTAACTGAGATCCCCATATATCTATATGGTTCTAAATTAGCGCTCATTATTCGGTTTAGCCGGGAGAGGATTTTATGTCGTAAAACCCATTCCGAATAATGTTACGACGAAATGGATAGCATTTGAAGACGGTGGCGAAGACCGAATATTTTCGAGAATGATAGGATTACCTATCGAATGTCTCTGCACTGAGTAGCTACGGTATAGAGATCTTCATATGTGATGGGGGGGGGGTCCGATCGGGATTGTGAATACCCGGATTTGCAAGGGCTTCTTTGAAGTTCTTTCGGTTCCGTTCGAACCGGGTACGGACTTGTATGGATGTATGTCTGACATTACACTTTGAGATGTAGAGCTGGTTTCTATCAAATACTTTTATGTTTGGTGGCAGAAAATTTATTCTCTTAGCTTAACACCCTTCTCTAAGACGTACGAGCTCAGAGGTTATGTTAGTGACGGTTACTAGTGATATATTTCAAATTTGGTAATGTGGCATTCTAAGTGTTGCTGATCATGTGTTGATCAAAGATGACTTTTGTGAAAAGCGTAGCTTTGTGGACGAGACCTCGTGAGACCTCACACCCCGGAAATGGTCGAAACGGAAAGATGTTGAATATGCGATTATATGATTTTTGTTTGATGATAATAAACGTGTGTGTATATATATATATATTCGTTTAAATGTGTTTGTTAATATACTATTTTATTTACACAGATTAAATAAATATTTGACAAATAAAATAAATAACACAGAATTTGAATTCAAACGGATATTTTATTCAAACAAATATTTATTACAATTTTTTGTATAGTACAAATTTCAAGCACTCACTATATATATACAATTTTGATTACATCACAGTTTCACATTTACATTGCACCTCACTACATATCATTCATTCACTCAACTCGTACTGATCTTCAACTTTATTCCAATGTGAATTCAGCATCTGAGAGATCTGCAGAAATATACATCGACGTAGTAAAATTGAAAATAAAATATTTTTGCAGTATAAAATAAAATGTGGATTTTGAAAATAATATTTGCCTCACTTATTTGGATTGTTCGTCATCATCTAATTTTGAATTCATCATACACGAACAGCTTGTGACATACACAGTGTATCACTGTATATGCCACAAGGCCGTGCACACCGATATATACACTTGATAAAATTACAGGGACAGGTGAGCACAGGTCAAACCCAAAATGCCGGGTTCAACTCAAGTGTAGTAAAAATAATGTTACAATATCAGCAGAAGGTCAAACTCGAGCTCCAAGCTAGATTCAACACAGGTGCAGTTCGAATATACAAGTTTAATAAAATGGTCAGGAGCAAGCTAGTCAAAGTGTACACATGAACCAGAAGAGTTCAATTCAAGACATCGACTCAATCAATATGATATGCAACCTAGACCACAAATCTCAACTAAAAATCCAAAGTACACATAAAGTATACAAGCAAAACTCAAACCAGAGGCAACTGCTACAATGAACCAGCAGTATGAAAAAGGCTTGAACTCAAGTCAGTGCACAAATCAAACAACAATGAACAAGTGGACAGAACAAGTGCTATCAGGAATGAACACAAATGGCCAGAGGGATTAATATGCCAGAGAAAAGAATACCACATTTGAACAAAGCATCAAGCAACACCAAGCAGAGTGTACATGAAACAAATATGCAAACTGCCTCGAATGGTACAAGTTAAAGACTGCAACACTACGGCAACTACAAGTGACAATATCAAGTCGAGTCAAAACCAAAACATCAACTAAGTTCAAATGAATATAGACAGCAAGCTCCAGATGGTACACAAGTTAAAGGCAACAACAAGGGATGCACCAATGAAACAGGCTGCAACATATATAACAGTAGCCAGATAAAATGCAGTGTGTACAGAGAAATTTTACAAGACCAACAATGCAATTGAAATGCAAACTGTCTCGAAGAGTGATACCAGAGACTACAAAGAAATCAAGGCCAGACAGATTCAAGATGCAACTACATGATGACTGGAAACTTAATTCATATATGCAGCCTCGACCAAAATCAAAATGAAACAAATGCAACATGAAGGCCAGAGTGTGCAGTAACAATATACAAGACTACAAGTACAAAGCATGCACATCGAACTCACCACAAAGCATCAGGTCGAAATCAATCAGTGACATGTATGCATACACACATTAGAACCAGAAAACAAGGACCAAAATCAAATGCAACCTGAACAGTTTTTACCATAGTCGAAGTCAGTAATGTCAAGTGACCGAAGTCAAATGCAAGTATCAGTTTTGAACAAGACAACTGCAGGATAAATCAAAACCGAAGTCAACATCGAACCAAGTCAAAGCCGTGATCAAAGAATATGACGAACAAGTCAGAGAGGTGGTGGTCAAGAATCGAGCAAGGAAAATTCGAAGCCGTGATGAACAAGCCATCATCAATTATACGAAATTGACGAAGTCAGAGAAATCGTCAACATCAAAACAATATCGAATGGCCGAGGAGAATTACTGACGAATTCAAACAAACATATACGAACGAAAATCAAAGGGTTCGAACCCTATATAAAAACCCAATCATCATCGGCTACAAAAGCATCGAGTTCAAGTAAGCCAAAGCCAGAAAAGCAAAAGGAGCAAATTACATACCGAAATCAAATTCGAACTCTACGCAAATAGAAGCAGCTGTGAGCAACTCAAAGAGATAGTCGATCGACAAAGCAAGGACCTAAATCATCATTCGATCGAGCAACTATTGTCGGCAGCTTCTAATTAGAAGCCCTAATTTCAGAGCAAAGTGGAACGAGAACAAACCGCCATTATACAGAGAAAAGAGAACGGGCCAACATAATAATAAAAAGAAGAATAGGGTCGGCCTTGTTTTTAGTTGGGATTTAATAGTTTAAATTAGGGTTTTGTTTTATTTAAATTGTTTTTAAATTGTATTTTCTTTTGAAAATTGTGTAATTACTAGTCGTGTGACTAGGGGACAAACTACGTGGCGTAGTTTGAGAATTCGCAACTCAGTGGCAGGGTTTTGAGCGTAGAGTTAGGTTAGTCAGTAGCGGGTGTCGCGAGTTTACGTGTGTAAGCGTGTGACTACTTAATTTGTAGTAGAAACCTTGGGGACAGCACGTAGGCAGGGTTTTGCCGAAGCTGGGTAAATTCTATGTCGTTCTATTTCTGCATTTATTATTCTGTTATTATCTGTGCTGCTATAATTTTGATTTATCTGTGTTGAAATAATTTTATAAGCTTCCGCAATAATTTTTATAATTAACAGTATCACCCTATTCGCCCCCCTCTAGGGTGAAATCGATCCTTCAGAAGAATGCAGCAAGGTTATGAGGATCGCGCCCTTTAGGGTATGTGCATTTCCTTTTGGATAAAAATTGATATCATGGTATGGAGTCCAGATATTTAACATATGTGGTTGTTGCAATTTGTTGGTGTTGAAAGCTCTGGGATAAAGGTCGGTGACGACTGGGGATGACATACTTATGACAGTTAGTTACCTAGTTACAGAGGTAACCCGGCCTTGCGTTGGCAAAGAGCCGGTTAGGTTCTCGGGGAGTCCCTCCAGAGGCGTACCAATGTGGTGGGGAAGTTCCTTAGCCTGACCATTTGTTGGAAATCCAAACAAAACAATACGAGCCCTATACGGTTTTAGTGGTATAACCTGCCATTTATCAATGGTGATGACATGTCGTTTAAATGGTAGCTATAGTAGGTATACCATAATGGTGGTATACTGGCTAAGACTAATATTATAGTTTCGAAATGATTTCTGCACTATGCACTAATAATAATATCAAAAGGATTTTGTGTATCATGCATGTTTGACTATCATAAGGAGAAATCTCCACTAATTGTGTGCTTGCACTATGTGTGTGCGGGAAGGCCTAATGGTAGTTTCATTTTCCAAAAAGCATAGCGGATTTCATTTTTTGTTTGTTTGTTTTTGTTCAAATAAACTGTTTTTGTTTGCTCATACCGGTCTCATGACTGACCTGGAGTTTATTGTTCCCTTTCTAAACTCTGGGTGCCCACAATTTTCCACACGGGCAGCCTAGAGTTAGGTTTTCAGATAGTCGGATAGTAGATGCAAATTCGATAGCATTCAGTCTTTGGATTTTGGCAATCGCATTGTGCACCGAGTTTGCTTAAGTTCAACTTGATGGTGGTTCGAGTTTTTTGGATTGGCATCTTTGGAGCTTGGCATTGAAGACATTGTCTTTTCGCTGCTGTTGCTTTGTTCTTCCGCTGTTGTCTTGTATCTCTGATAATGTTGAACATTTTATTTGTATCATTGTTGTATCGAATGTTGTGTATCAATAAAATTGTTCTTCTGTTTCCGCTGTGTTGTTATCACCTATTGTTATTATAAGCTCCGGTGAACCAGACTCAACTTTGAATCTGCGGCATTCGAATATGGGTGAATTATTTGTGTGTCGATTTTCGAAGGTCAAGTCAGGGTCGTTAGAGATTTCGAATTTTTCAGGTACTCATTGTGTAACACCCCATAAAAAATAAATAAGTTAACTAATTAGTTAATTAAGATAAGGCAAAAAATTAGAATTTTGCAAAAGTCATAATTTGACCGTGGAAGTTATGTCATTACGTTCGCGGCGATTTTCTAATCAGCCTTTAATTATGGTATTTCTAAAACGGAGCTCAAAATGAAAAAATTATAGACATTTGAAATTTCAAATTCGAATTAATTCAAATATAATTCAAATTCAAATAAATAAATAAATAATTCTTAAATTTGAAATTCAAAAGGTAAACTTGGGGGATTAAACAAACATTAAAATTATTTAACATTAAAAGATTATTTAAGGCATTTATTAAAACGTGTAAAATATAATAATTTATGATCTCTGTTTGATGATGATAAACATATTTTTTTAAATATGTTTGTTATAATACTATTGCAATATCACAGAATAAAATAAACGAATCAAAATTTCATTTAAACAA
Source organism: Allium cepa (assembly GCA_030765085.1). Lineage (NCBI taxonomy): Eukaryota > Viridiplantae > Streptophyta > Magnoliopsida > Asparagales > Amaryllidaceae > Allium > Allium cepa. The sequence goes on along the minus strand of CM060938.1, from coordinate 392,124,877 downwards.
ATATTTTACTGCAGTACAATTTCAAATAGTACAAATTTACTACATAGCTTCCACTATTTTATATCGTGTTATTTGTCACTCTCATATACAACACACTCTCATATACAAGTCACTCACTCACACACACACGAATTTGATTCAATATCTTCTTGCAATAGCTGTCTTCACTCTAATCAATTACCTTGCCTGTCAAACAACAACATAGTAAAAAACCTAAAAGAAACAAACTGAAACCGCAAAAATAGAAATATAATTAAACTCGACATTGTTTTAGCCTATTGGGTTTGCTCTTTCATATTTTTTAAATAGAAAATTATCAATAATGTGCGCGAGTAACCTATGACATGCACAGTTTATCGCTGTTCATGCTATAAGGCTGTGCATATAAACAAAACCTACTTACAACGATTCACGTGCAGGGACAAATGCGAGGTCAATCCAAACAGCTCAACGCAACGCAAATGCACAAGGTCATGTCCAATAAATTTCAGGCTTAACTCAAGGCGATGAGTGAAGCAAAAATTCAAGGTCATGTGCATCAAAATCAAATACAAAAACAGCAACTGAAAACAGTTCATGCATAAGGCAAAACCAGAAACAAGGAATACAAGTGTAGATCAATAAGCATGTGCATACAAGTATGCATTGCAACATCAAATATCGAGACCAGCAAAATGGAACACGCACTGATGCAACATAGTTCATACACAATGGGTAGAGAACAAATATACAAATGAAACCAGGTGCAGCAATAGTGCAGACAGATGAACTCAGAGACATATGTGCACAAACACTCACTAGAATAGTACTAGACATCAAGTACACCAAGACAAAACTAGACTAAGGGAACTGACAACATAGAAATACATACATACACTCATAGGGACATAATTTCAAGTGTGATGAACTAATGCAAGAACACACAACGGTAGTAAGACGACAAACACATAGGCATGTACAAACCCAGATGAATAGAAAGCAGCTCAGAGAAACACAACCAAGCACTCCATTGTTTCAGATTGAGGCAGCATCTTATCAACTGGTGATTCAACTATAAACACAAACAAGCAACTTCTGACCAAACCATAATTATATACTTCAGTGCAAGTTCATCACACATAGATTAACTCATGTACAAGGCAAGGCGGTGTATCAAAGTCAACAAAATGAATCGACACATGCAGGGACGTGCACATTCAGGCACAACAACATTCAGAGCATCAAAGTAAATCGATATCAAAAACTCAAAGACCGACTTCCAATTAAACTATAACCAACATCTGTTCAACAGCAGGAAACAGAAATGATAAAAATTAACTTTTCAGGGTTCAGAATCAAAGCAATTTGACAAGAGTAACAAAAGATTTAGCTGAAGCATGAATTGAACAAGTAAAGTCTGAAATCAATTCATTGGACCACGATCAAAATATATTTGAATATAAACCAGAATTCCGAATATATATCAGAGAATTGAACAAGTCAGAAATGATAACACCATCGATCAGAATATCAAACGGCTAAGAAAAGCTTCTGAATTTTTCAAAGCCAAAAATATATTCAAAATATAGGGATTCAATATATAGGGATTCAATCCCTATGAATACCACCCAAATCATTATTGGCAAAAACAACGGAGTTCGAACAAAAATTGAAAAGGGGAAAATAAATACGCATACTAAATCAAAACCAACCAACTAAACAATGAAGCAACTGAGAGCAATCAAAGCAACAAGATCAATCGACAAGGCAATCTAAGCTAACATATTTCTTCGAATGATCAGCTAAAGGAATCGGGGGTTACAAATCAGTAGGAGCAATCATAAAAATCAATCACCACTGATTGAAGGACGCAATAAACAGAGAAGGAGAAGTGCGATTCAAACCTCAATTGCAAGCGGTGGCTTCAATCAGAAACCCTAATTAGAAAAACAAAAGAAGAAAGTGGAGGCGGTCTTAAACAGTACGAATACGGCCACAAAATTATCATCTTCTTATTTTAATTAGGAGCACTTTCTATTTTTGTTTGGACTTAGTTAATTTGTGTATTTAAGGTTTCATTCTATTTTACTGTATTTTGTTTTTTAATTTATAAAACTCTAGCTTTTAACTAGGTTCAAACTATGGAGTGTAGTTTGGGAATACATAAATCGAGATTTGAGTTGCGGCCGAATATTGAACGTAGGGTTAAAATAATCAGGTTAGCGATGGTCGTGAGTTTACAGGGTCTGTAAGCGTAAATTATTTTATTCTAGCAGAAACATTGGTGGTAGCAGTAGACAGGTTTTGTCGAAGTTGGGTAAAATTGTATGTCAATTTTTTTCGTATTTACTCTATTATTGTCTTTGCTATAGCTTTTATTATTTTATGAATTTATTATAAACTCTATTCATCCCATTTAAGGTTAATTCGATCCTACAAGTGATATCAGAGCGAGGCTACTAGCACAAATGTCTAATGCCTATTGCAGATCTAACGAGAGTCAATCCAGTGTTATTCCCTTTATTTTTGATGGAATGGATTTTTTAAATTGGAAATCAAAAACAAAATTTTATTTGAAATCTATTAATTTTAAGAGTTTGGATATTATTGAAAATGTGTGTGATATAACAGATAAGAAAAATATTTCGATTAATGCACTTGTTATGCATATAATATATTCTTTAATTAATCAAGGTGAATTTAACCATATCTCTCATTGTTTAACTGCTAAAAAAATCTGGAACACTCTCGATGTAATATGTGACAGAAAAGACAACATCAGCCAGAAATTCCCTGAAATTGACTCGGTAGAATTATATTTAACAGGATGTACAAAAGATAGTTTGGACATTGATGGTAAAGAAGGCAGTGACCAACATGCAATAGCTGACGAGATAAGTGATTTTTCATTCAACAATATAGTATTCTTGTGTCAAATATTAACTAAAGATATCAATGATCTTGAGATGAAAAATAACAAGTTGAAAAGTGAAAAATCTAAATTGCATCACAAAAAAGATGATCTGGAAAACGAGCTCAAAAATATTAAGAAAAATAAAAATTCTAATTGCAAAAATTATTCGAATTATGGAAAAGAGTTTGCTCATTTTCATGAAAATTTTCAGAAGCTAGAAAAAGAAATTCCGACTTTGGCAAAAACGAAACCGAGTTGATTTGCAAAAAAAGACATTTTGCAAATGGAGTTCGAAAGTTTTAAGATGTCCGAAAATTCCAAAGTGCAAATTTAAAAGAGAATTAGATGAGGTCAAAGAGAATTTCAAAACCCTTGAAAATGAAAATGTGGTTTTGAAAAATAGCAAAACTTACATTCTTTAAATAAATCATGAATTAGAAAAGGAGATCGAAAAAATCAAGGATTTTGAAAAACTTAAATTCGAAAAACGCTAACTCTTTAAAGCCGAAATGCTTGGTTTTGAGACCAAAATAAAAGAGCTAGAAAACAAAAATCTGGTCTTGAAAATAAATGATTTTAAAAGGGGAGAGGATGCTATTAGTTGTTGTTTTAAGATACTAAGTGAGAATAATCTTTTAAAATCCAAAGCTATGGAACTCGAGTTGTTTATTCGAAAATTTTCCATAAAGAAAAATCGCTTAATATGCTATTAGGAAATCAACTCTTCTGGAATAACATAAAAGGACTTAGATTTGAAAAAGTTTCAATATATAAACAAATGACTAATAACATTGCTAGGGGGAGAAGTGTGAGACCCAAATGCATAAAGTGTGGAAATATAGGACATAGCGAATACTTGTCGAAATAAAAACAAACACAAAACCGTTAAACAAATATGGATAGTAAAAGGTACAAATATAAATTTTACAAAATTTAAACAAGTTTGGGTTCATACGGGTACGGTTGTTAAAAATAATGGTTTGCTATATAAACAAATTTTGGATACCAAACATTTCGATCAAAAATGAAAATGGTCATACATCCTTTGTTAGGCCACTCGCCTCCTCTAAAATTTAAATACAAAAGCGGGCTAAGGAACAACTTCGATTGAAACAGATTTCGAGTTGTTTATTATGGTTGGTAAACAAAAATTCTAATGTTTCTTAGCCTTGAAAGATGAGGTGGAGATCTACAAGAAGACTACGTCGAAGGTAAGTAAATGTATGATCTCTGAATCTTATTTTTCGTTTGTTAATTTTACTTTTTTTTATACTACTGCCGTATAATTCCCATATCTTGAGCTTTTTAACTCTGATCTGCAAAATTCAAGATGTTCTGGAAAATAAATAGAAAGTTCTATAAATTTGTTTTATGTATTTTACCAGAATATGAAATTAAACTAGTAAAAAACTGCAAATCATTCGGAATATTATTTTCAAACTGTTCAGAACTTCTTAATACGACTGTTGTAATTTGATCATTACTTGAACATATTTGCTTCAAATTTTGAAATTCTTAAAGGTATGGAAAGCTAACTAATAGCACTACAACATTACCCTTTTGAATTTTTGCTGATTCATTATGTAAAATCTTGAAAAATAACAATTATTTTTGCTTATCACTTGAAAAGTTTCGTCGATTTATGCAAACAAGTTGTAGTATTTCAAATATAACCTTTGAGCAATTCATTGTCTTGACTTGAAACCAATTTTGATAAGTATAAATTTTGATTATCTAAAACTTTTATGTTTTGCACTGAATCAAATTACTAACTTAAAGCTTTCAAATTGTGGTTTCAAGTGGACTGAATTTTCAAAACCGGACTTATCAATTGCTTTGGTACGACGATTAACTTTCATTTTTTTTATTACTACCAAGTTAATGGTTGGAGGAATGTATGTGATTTTCTTTGGTATAATTGTTTTTGCCTTTGTTCGATATAAATGACCTTGTTGAAATATAATTCGAGTGATGTTGTGGGGTACATGGTCTGCTTAGTTAATAATATCATTTTTAGGCAACTAGAGTACAGTGGTATTAGACATCACTTATTTGAAATATTATATGCATTTTCACCTGACTTTAAAATTAGCAAACATGTTTTCACAAAACCCCTTGCAAAAATAGTCTTTTAATTTTTTGATTTAGAATTTTTTTGAAATAACTCGAAATTTTACTAAGATAGAAACACTCTTGTTTATTTTGGTAAAAGATTTACTCCAGAAAAGATGATTGTTGACTGCTTGAACCTTTTGAAACTTACCAAAATATTAATAATGTTTGAGAAAGTGATGAGTAGTGATTAAATTTTACCTCATAGTTAGAGGAAGTATATGTTAAAATTTTCATAAAAATTAAAAAAAATTATAATTTTTTTATTTAGTACATATTCCATGATCATCTCTATCTCTATCAGTCTTATTCCAAATTCATACACCAAAATTTAATATAGTGTACAGAAGTTGGTATTTGAAAACAAGAATTTTTTTATATAATATATGATTCTATCCCAAGGTATTCACTGTCGTATAAATGTCTTTACGATTATGCATGAGTAAGTTATTTTAATCTCTACATATGTGCTTCCATTCTCATCTAAAAGTCCTCACCGTTATGCATGGATGAGACTCATATATAAGAGAGGGAAAAATATTCAAGTAGTTTCTAACCTCATTTAAAAGTTCTTATTGTTATTCATGGTTAGAAAATGCTTGACATTCTATTCTAAGTAACCACTAACCTCATTTAAAAGTCCTAACGGTTATGCCTGGTTAGAAAGATGTTAACATTTTTTTAATAATATTTAAAAGGGTAATTTATAAAAATTCATTCACTAAAAATACCACACTACTGTCATTGTATAAATAACCCCTAAACCATGATCACATCGTCACTCTAAAGTGGAATTTGTCTCTAGTATATAAACTATTATGATTTTTGTTTGATTAGTTGGAATTTGCAATATATTTCTCTCTCGGTATAATTTATGATTTTAACCAAAATTCATTACTATTTTAATTATTGTTTGTAACAACCCCAATCAAGATTAACTGAAACTAAAATATAAAATATGATTTAATTAATCATAACTAATTTTTATTGATAAATCTGGAGAATTTATATTTATAATTATTCTTATTTTCTAATTTGAAATAGATTTGGGACTAATTAAATTTGATGTTTCATAAAATATCCTTTTTGTGTAACTTAAATCTTATATTTGTTAATATAAGAATAATTTGGGGGAAAATAGGAGTTAATAAAATATATGGAAATAATTTTGTAATTTATAATTTGAGTTTTTTAAGGTTTATTCACCTATTGATTTTAATAGAGATTTATGATAGATACTTTCCATTTTAAATTATTGCACCAAATGTTATAAATTTAATTAAATGTCAATATTGAGATTAAAATATGATTTTAAAATTATAGTTTATTTTATTAAAAATAACGAGAATAACTTTTAATTTCAAATTTCAAATTTCACAAAATATCTCAATATTAATAGAAATAGGAATTTTTGACATGTTGATACTTTGTAAAATGTGAGTTATCAATTTATATTTTTATAAAACATTTTTGTAATGTAAGTGATGTTTTATATAAGGAGAAAACAAAAGAAAATAATAACATGTCTTCTTATTGGGTACATGGTGCATCCAAGGCCCATGTAGTAGGATAACTAATGAGAAATAAACTTATTGTTATAATATATGTAAATATATAAGTGAATATGCTTTTGTGTTTTTCTATTAGTCCCACATCATGGGATATGTTCCATCTCATGCTCCAATGCCTATATATAAAGGAGCCTGTGTAATGTAATTATATGAATCAATCTGATATAACCAATCTCTGAATCAATAAAATATCTCCATTCTTTTACTCTAATGGCTTCTTCTCTTATTTCTTTAAAACATATTCTTATTTGTTTATAACACGTTATCAGCACGATCTACAATTGTGATAACTTATTATGAAATCAGATCTATTCTTCTCTAGATCTAATTATAGATCTCAAAACGGTAAGTTATTTTTCTATTATGATTGATCTAATCTTCCAAATTATTATTTTTTATATATCTCATTCCATTCTAGATCTACTTCTTCAGATCTAAATCTATTGTATTATTTTTTAGATTTTATTATACTAGTCTTATAATTTTATATCTTATATAGATCTAAACTTTGAGATCTAATTCTTATTTTGTTGGTTATTATATTTCAGATCTAATTTGTTTGTTGTTGCTATTTTTCTGATCATATTATATTGTTGATCTCAATATCATGCTTATTTTTATGTTTTATAGTTCATTTATTTTGGAATGCAAGTTTGAACTTGACAAAATTTGATATTGTTGCTTCAACAAATTTATTGAATTTGATTGCATTTAGTTTGGATATGGATTTGAGAAATCAATCATGGTTGGTAAATGAAGTTTTTATTTTGAAAACATTTTGATTTGATTTAGATTTGATTGAAGGCTTTGAAAATTATTTTGATATATGATTTATATTTCCAGAAGAAATATTTTATTGTTTTTTAGAGAAACAAATATAAAGATAATACGTATCTAGAAGATCTAAGTTTAGATCTAACATTGATTTTGATTTAGCACATCTGAAGTGAATGGAAACATTAATAAAAGCTTACATGATAAGCTTAATATCTTTCGATATTTCCTTTTTTTTAAAAAAAGGGAAAAGAAAAATAAAATTTGAGAACCTGTATATAAAAGGTTGAGTTTCCATAAATCAATGAATTACAAGTTTCCTCAAAATAAAGAACCATAAGTTCTAAATAAAAAAAAAGAGGATCAGAAAATTTAATCATAAAAAAAAGAAATGAGTTTAAACAACCTGAAGTTGTGCAAAGATTTTTTTTTTCCAACCAGAAGTTGTATAACTCAAAGTCCAAGACCTGAAGTCTTGAATTATGAAAAGATTTTCTGACAATGCTTTAGAGATTTATTTATATTTATATTGCAAAATCTAACATCCCAGGAGAGATGTTATAGGAATTTTATTTTAAAATTATGTGAAAGGATTGTCTAGTAATACTAACCTGAAGTTAGATCATTTCTTCGAAGATGAAGGAAACTTCATTAATGATGAAAATCTAAGTGCAGTAATAAATGATATGGTCGAATTGACCAATAATAGCAGCCTGAAGTCTGCTATGTGGATTTTATTTTATTTCAGTTCAATAAATCAGTTTGAAGTTGGTAAAAGCCAAGTTTTGATAATCTTTGGGTGTGTTTGCCAAACTATATATTTGAAGAAGTACATTTTAATATTCTCCAGAAGAGATAATCCATATGACATACTCTTGAAGAGATGTTTTATGATTTTTATATTTCAAAATCCAAACATCCTAGAAGAGATGTTGTAGAATTATGTCAATTATGTAGAAAAAGATACTGATTATTGATGACATGCCAAAAACAATGCATATAAAGTATCTTTAGAAGTGATATGTACCACTCTAGAAGCGGTGTTTATGAAATATCCCCAGAAGTGATATTATATCATCGTATAGCACTATAAAAGAACTGCCTATAAAATATTGTCAAATGTGATAATAAATTATCCAAAATTCAATCGTCTATTGTCATGGACCCGTAGCTCTATTAGACAAATAATGATATGTAACCTTTTACTTTTCAGAACTTACGATGAATCAAATATTATATGCTCAACTATTCTTGAAAAAATATCTTTACATATGCTCCTGAAGAGATAATCTATATGTCGTATCATAATTTTCACTAAAGCTATATAAATACGGTCTTGAACAAATCGTTATGTGCAACCATTATAATTTCTTATTTTTATAACATTTCAAGGGTCCAGAAGATACTCTTATTTATGTTGTAAATATATCTATTTTACTGAACTCTCTAGAGGAGATGTTTATATATAATTATAAGTTAGTATATATTTTCTAATAAACAATCATAATTAATGTTCAATAGTAATATTAGAGATATAATCAAGGAATAATGATATAATTTTTTTAGTAATAACAATAATTTATTCAAAAAAAAAAAGAATAATGATATTGTATACCAATGTTACACTCCAGAAGTAGCGGTTTTATCTCTTGCATCTTACTTTCAGTTGGTGAATCTAATTTTGTCACTGTATTTAAAGTTTGATATGCCATTTTAAAAGCAATTACAACAAAAATCTCCAACATGGATATTTTATGCTACTGTAAAAGTAGTAATTATGTAATATGTATAAAATAAACAGTGTATATTGATATGGCATTCAAATAGTGCATATATATATATATATATATATATATATATATATATATATATGAGAAAGTTCACTCCAGAAGTGGTGATACTAATATATCTCTAGAAGAGATTTATAAATTTGAAAATGATAACATATCTCTAGAAGAGATTTATTTATATATTTGGTAATTTTATTAAACCAAATAAGTGTACATAAATTTGATTATAAAGGATCCTAATTTAGCTTAGATTAGATCCTAAAAGTTTGAGAGCTGAGAGGAAATCTGTATCTGTAACATTCCAAGCATCTAGAAGATACTATTATTATTTTTGCTGTAATTTTTTTTACAGAACTCTCAATATAGATGTGTAGAAATGTCTATATGCAATTAAAAATTACTCCTTGATAAGTAATCATACTTAGTGTTCAAAACTGATATTTGAGATATAATTGAGGAATAAAACTTAACAACTTGAAGTTGTGTGTATATTTTATTCGAACCCGAAGTTCGATATGGTTTCAAACCAAATGTTTTAAAAATTATCATGCTGTTTTGACAGGTTTGCATTGACATTGATTTATAAATATAAATTAATAGTTTGGATCCTTGTAATAGTTTGTTCTAAAAATCACTAATTCAGATGAGAAAGAATATGAAAATTTTATAATATATATGTGATACGTGGACGCACGTATAAATCCATATATGTAAATATTTAGCTAACAACTTGAAGTTTGTTATAAGCTCATCTTATTGATTATGCATAGACATTATTTAGTGATTTAAAATTCAATCAACATAAATGTTGAATGACCTGAAGTCATGTATGTATTCAAATGATCTACACAATAAGTAAATTCCTCCAATTGCTTAGATCAATGAATGAGAACAAACTCTAATAATCAATATCAATTGAATGCATCTTATAAAAGAATTATCCTCCTATTATTAATATGTATGATGTATTTGCTAGTAGCAATATCATAATGGATCAAAATAAGAATCCAAAGATGATTATTATTTAATGTGACAATGTTTGTCAACATTGAGGGGGAGGATAAAGGGATACAAGTTCATTTTGATCATCAGTGTTAAATATTTATTAAAATATACAATGATGCAAAATATTAGCAATATTATCCCTAGACTTTCTCCAATATAGATTTGAATCCCTGAAGGATCAAAATTTGTAAACCACGTCAGAAATATGGTTCAAAAGTCAGTTCAAAATATTTTTGGAGTTAGTAATAAAGATGCCAAATAAAGGAGGTGGGTGTTCTTGAAGAAACACTTAAGGATGCTCTGAAAGAGATCCATGACATGATTCTCAAATAACCCTAGAAGTGGGTTAGGTACCTAAAACATAATTAAAGAGATCTCAATAATTCATGTCTAGAACTGACAAGAAATAATCATCGATGATAAATTTGCAAATAATAAAGCGCTTATATTTATAAATAGATTAAGAATCTTGAATTAGTGGAAAACATGACTGGCCATCATGAATTCCTTAATAGTAGAAAAATATGGACATGTAGTCCACAAAGTACCGAAAGTACTTGAAATGCTTAATATACCCTGAAGGTATAAATGTGGTTTAAAATCATATTAAACAATGAAAGTATATAAATTCCTAAAGAATATAAATAACTTTCATTGTTATAAACAATGCAAAGAACAAGGAGAGTAAATTTCAACCTACTTTTAAGTATTATTGTAATGAAAATCTTGATATAATTCATGATGAGTAGATTACTTCCTATTTTTAAGTATCGTTGTAATGAAGCTCTTAATATCCATTGAAGTGGTAGTTGCAATATGCAAATACTTATTAAAGTATACAAATTCATGAAGAATATATATATAACTTTTGTAGTTATAAAGAATGCAAAAGACATGAAGTGTAGATTACAACCTTCTTCTAAGTATTGTTGTAATGAAAATCTTGATATAACTCAAGATGAGTAGATTACTTCCTACTTTTTAGTAATGTTGTGATGAAATTTTTAATATTCATGATAAATTTATAGTTGCAATGCGCAAAACTAATTTGAAGCGCAAAACTAATTTGAAGCGCAAAAATGAAAACATGTGAAGTGTTTTTCATAAAAGCAGCATACAAATTGCATAAAATGCAAATTATGTTTGAAAGAAACAATCTTAGAAAATTTGATTGTATTGAACGAAACTATTAATAAATTGTATTATTAATGAGACACATATTTATAGATCCAGAAGTATCTATAACCAATTTGAGTTATCGAAAGACGAATACAAATTCAGAGGAAAATTTAAATCAGGGGGAGCATCTATAAGTATTTTATAATGCACTTTTTTCCTTAACTAAGATTTTTCCCACTGGGTTTTTATTAGTAAGGTTTTAATGAGGCATTATCTTGATCCAGAAGTATCAACTCCCTAGTAACATTTGAAATAAGTTATAATGTACTCTTTTTCCTTATTTAAGATTTTTCCCACTGGGTTTTTTTTATTAAGGTTTTAATGAGGCATTATCTTGATCTAGAAGAATCAAACGTCTTTTCAAGAAATAACATCTCAAATATGTTATTTAAGTTAAATTATATTTTTATCCTTGACTAAGATTTTTCCCATCGGGTTTTTTCTTAGCAAGGTTTTAATAAGGCATTATTTTGATCCTGAAGTATCAAACTCTTATAAGGAATATCATTTTTAGTATGATATTTATGATTTCACAAGTTGCACTCTTTTCCTCGTTCAAGGTTTTTTCCCACTGGGTTTTTCTAATAGAGGTTTTTAATGAGGCAACAGACAATATCTGTATCAACTGAATGGATGTATGAAAGCAAGATAATAATGATGGGGAGCAATTGTTATGGACGGTTTAAAAGAAACAATTTCTAGCAACCATATGAGCATCCAAGATTTTGAAGACGCATATTCAAGGAGGAGTGTTATAATATATGTAAATATATAAGTGAATATGCTTTTGTGTTTTTCTATTAGTCCCACATCATGGGATATGTTCCATCTCATGCTCCAATGCCTATATATAAAGGAGTCTGTGTAATGTAATTATATGAATCAATCTGATATAACCAATCTCTGAATGAATAAAATATCTCCATTCTTTTACTCTAATGGCTTCTTCTCTTATTTCTTTAAAACATATTCTTATTTGTTTATAACACTTATATGTTTATTCCCTCCTCTCCTTTCATTTTACATTAAGAAATCAAAAATCTAAATTACTTCGTTTCAATGCTCTCAAACCACATAACCAATTTTTCCCAAATAAAGAGCAAATAAAGGGGCTTTTGGCTTGTAACGACCTATAAATTTTCGATAATTAAAAATAGTTAACTTAATAAGATTTTATGATTTAATATTGGAAGAAATAAAATTTGTATATTTAATGAAATAGTAACTTAAATGAAATGTAGCAATGTTAATTTAAGTTAATCATTGAAAATTTGAATGAAATCCTAATTAATTGAATTAAGTTAAACGTTATACTTGGTTGAAACAAATGTAAATATTGAATTAACTAATGAAATAATATGTATTTAATGATAACTGGATAAAATCAGTGTAGGTAAACAACTGTAACATTTGTTTATAAATAATAACTTATAAGTGTGATTAAAAGTTACTGTAATAAACTATTATATGTTACCTATTTATTTAGTCAGTCGAATTAAATTGGAAATAATTATAATTGAATGGTATTAAATGTTACATTGATGCGGTTTAAGACAACTGAAATTTGTGAATGTAATAAAATATATATAAATGTAAACTACATTCATAAAGAAATAATTGATTTAATAGAAAGATTGGAATCAAGATAAGTAAATCATTTGGGATCTTAAATTTTAATTAATGTATAAATTTGACAAAAATTCAATATAAATGGAAATATAGTAGTTAATACAAATAAAGATGAAAGTTGGAGAGTATTAATGTAATAAAAGACAACAAATATTAACTGTGTTATTTGAGTAATGATTGATTGAATATAAAGTCTGAAATCAAATTAAAACAATTTATTGAAATTAGATTATAATTAATTGGATTTAATTATAGTTGAAATTGAACGCTGTAATTAGTAAAAATTTAAACACTGAATTGATGTGCAAACTTGTTTTGAATTATTATTAAATGTCTTAGTAATCAAAAATGATGAAACTTGTTAGTTAATAAATATAGAATTAAAAAGTGATTTAATTAATTAAATATTAATTTATTTAAATAACGAGAAAATACCATTTTGGCCACTGACTCGAATTTCAACAAAACCAATTTCATCGGATCTGTAACAGTGAATTATTATAAGGTTTCAAGTTTCGTAACATTCGGACTTGTCGTTTGATCGTATGAACTCGAAACACGTAGGAATCAATTTAATTAAAATCAATTGAAATCAATTTTAATTAAGCTGATTTTAGCATAACTTCTTCATACGATGGAATTAGAACTTGAAACATGTTCCATTGAGTTTAAAAATATTGAAAACATCTATTTTTGATATATGGGATGACCCGTTTTTGTTTCGTAGACAGAACGAGCTTCTCGGGTCGTTTATCGTTCAACTTCCAAATCAAATCGTGTCCATTCATCTCCATTTCTGACTTACCTGTAAATAGCCCGTTATAAACCCTAGCTACTTCTTGTTTTCATTTGTCTGTATGTACAATTCTCTGTGGCTCCTCCTTTCCAATGGCAGACAAACCAAACAATTTCCTCTATTCAATTCCAATTCAAAATTCAACTTCAAAAAATTCATACTCCTCCAACCCAAAAAAATTATATACTGTTTCGAAGCTCTCGACGAGCTCAATCTACCAGAGTACTTCGTTTTTCAATTCGATGCACCATTTGTCCAGAAATCAAGAACGAACCTTGGCCGTTCGTTTTAGAGTTTTGACGATCAAACGGCAGATCGTCGACCAATTGATGATCAGGGAGTTGCGTTTGGAAGAGGGAGTCGAGCAGGTCTCAGATCTGGTAGTCGTTCATCTCAGCAAGGCCGTGGTTCACCAAAATTCGAGGAGAAAAGCGCGGTGGTACGATGCATTTTCCGACAACCGGAGGCGCGCGCGACTTTACCTGGGGGACGACTGGACCGGACGGGCACTGTAGTGACGATCGATCGAAGCATCGTAGGTCGTGGCATCGGCAAAGGCAGTAAGATCGATGGCGGCTGCATGATAGGTCGAGAGTCGGGTAGGGTTTCGCGCGCACGATCCTGACTTGGCGTGATGACGTGGCGGTACGTGAGTTCTTCTTATTATTATTTTTGATTTAAAATTTACTCGTTCTAGCCGTAATAACTTTTGCGTCCGAGGTCCGATTCATGCGCGATTTGTTCCACGACGATCATAATAAAATTTGGACATTTTGACACTAGTTTGGACAAATTCTGAGATTGTTGAAATTTGGGCCCTATATTGGATTTTAATTCGATTTAAAATCGAAGGTGAATATTTTGACCCACTCACAACATCTAAAATTTCTTATGTTGGTTAAATTTAATTTATGATGTGATTAGGAATTTATTTATGGCTGTTTGGTGTATTTAAATTGTTATTCCTGTTAGTTTGAATTTATTGTGAATTAAATTATCATTTAATTTATTATTGAATTTAAATTACCAGTTAATTACTTGTATATAATAATCTGTTAATTGTTGATATTTATTGGTTGAATTAGATGTTGATTGTGATGGATGTTTGAATATATTATTGGATGATTGGATGCTATAATTGATTTATATATTGTTATCATTCTGCAAGTTCCCTTAGTTACTGTTTAAGAAATCACTATGGGTTGAAATGATATATTCTTGAACGACTTATAGATTAAGGAAAAATTGTTATGCGTTGAAATGATAGACTCGAGCGATTTTATGGATTTTATTTAATTTGGGATTGCGGTTTGAAATGATATATAACTGTAAAATTTTAAATTGCGGATTGAAATGATAAATATTTGTATTACTTGACCTTAGGGTGGAGAATTATATACGGACATCGGATTAGTTAGATTAAGTGATTTTAAAATTCTAAAATTTTGATTTTAGTTAAATGATATTTTGAAATAATTTTGATTTATATAAATTGAATTATTATCGAAAATCAAGTTTATGTTGAAATTTGAATTGGTTTAAAGGAATTTAATTGAAATTTTAAGTTGGTTTTTGAAGTGTAATTGAAATTATAGGAATTGAGTGATGTGCACATAAATGTGCATATTTTTACCACCATATTTAATATAATTATTGAATAAATGATCATATTGGGTATTTTAACTTGTTTAAACCAAAATTTAAATTATTTGAAATTGTCACATATTCATCTTCATCCAAGGGCAAAATGGTCATTTTTTGTGCATATATTAAATTGAGAAAATTTAATTGGAAATTTCTATATTATTTTGTAGGAAATTAAACTCGATAACAAGTGGTTTCACGAATAAATATGCATTTACAAAGAAGATACAAAAGAATGAAGATGGAAATAATTCAAAGTGAAGAACATGAAGGACCCCATCCGCTTACCTTGATTTTCAATTAGGAGCTAATGCACATGCTAAAAGGCCATTAAAGCTTTATGTACATTTAAGTGGAGATTATTGAAGTTAATGATAACTTGACCACCGCACTTCCTACAAGGGCATTTTGGGCATTCTCCAAAAATATGAATTAGGGTTTAACACATGTATATATACCCCTTATGTTTCATGTAGCCCTCTTCTTACTTAGTCTCTCTTAGATTAGTTTAGGCTCAAAATAAGAGAAAGCTTCTCTTTTTTTCGTGGCTACTTATCCATTTTTATTTCATGCAATTTCTTTTTATGCAACTTTAAATACACGCTCTTTTCTTCTTTTTTGTTTATTTTCTTTCATGTTAGTAGTGTTGATTTATTATTAATGCAAGTAGAGTAGATTTTTTTATGCAAATAGATTAGTTCTTCTTTTCATTTGCTCTCTTTTCCTTTTCTTTTTATTTCATGATGCAATCTACATTTGTTGATTTGATAACACATATGAGAGGCTAATCCCTATAATTTAAGGGTATTGAAGCTCTCTAGTATGTAGATGCAACATTATGAGGTTTGTGCTCTCTTTTTGTGTTTAATATGAAGTGGTTTAACTTGTTGTTTTGATGTGAATTTAATAGACTATATTGTTGACACCAAATAGGCTATGCTTAAACAATCACAAACAATAATTACCTCTTCATCTACATATGATGATGGTAATGAAATGATTGTTGAAATTAAAATTTGATGGCCTATATTTATAGACAATAATTAATAGGACACGTTTAAAATAGATTTTGCTTTCAACTTTGTTGTCATATTTTATGAGAGTTAAATGTGTATTAGTGGTTGTATTATAGTTTGATAGTTTATATTGTGCTAATTAATAGCAGAAATATACGATACATATGACAAACACATCAACTAATTACACTAATGACAAGAAAAGAGGGATCATAACTGTTTGCACCAAAAAGGTCACAAACCCCATGTATTGTGAAAGCACCAAACAATGAATATAAATCAGCAATATTCGAGCACGAGTCTTAGATCTAAGCAAGCAACAAACAGCAATCCAGAAATAACAGTCAGAAACACAAGATTTATAGTGGTTCGACTATCTACGGCCTACGTACACTTCAAAGTTTTTTATCTCTTTATTGATGTTCTTTGTTGATTACAAATGATTGCAGCAGTTACAATGGAGAATTTTGAGTATAACAGCAGTAGTAAGATATAGGATCGAATCCGGCAGAGTCTGGATGTCGAATGGCCAAAAGATCCTTTTTCTGTAGGCTTCAGGGAGCTATTTATGGGCGTAGGAGGTTGATATCGCGCTTAAACTTCGGGAGACTTCTTCTGGCACGTGGGTGGGCCCACACGACTGACCCCACCAAGTTTCGACTCGATCTGTGATCGATACGAAGTAATTTCGTATCCATCAAAAAATGATCCAATCGAGCTGAAACTTGGCAGGATTGTTCTTAGCATGTATTGAAGCAGCTGTGAAAATTTCATTGCATTTGGATCAATAGTTTAGGAGATATGATCGATACGAATTCAAATTGCTTGATGGCTGTCTGATTTGAAACCATTAGCTCGAACCGATCACTTCGACTCGATGTGTAACGACCCGTAAATTTCGACAATTAAATTTTTAATTAAAAAGGATTTTGAAATTTAAATTTTGTAGAAAAGGAAAATATATATATATATATAAAGGAGGTAAATTAATACTAGATGAACGCTAAATGAAAATTTATAGCAACGGTAATTAAAAATCTTAATTATTGTTAAATTTAATAGAAATCTAATGATTGAGATAATGGAAGATTTATACCCTTGTATAAGTTGCATAAATAAAGGAGAATTAAATTTATAATTAATAATGAATTGTAGAAACGGTTATTTAACTTAATTGTTGAAAGGTTAGGTGAAATATCAATAAAGGAATAGTGTAATTTGTTGCACTTGAATAAAATATAAAATAAAGAATTAAAGACAAAAATTTAAATTACCTATGTATTAGTAAATTAGTAAAACGGTAACTGTATAAGAATTAAGATAGTAATACAAATGGCAGTTGCTGGACAACCAATTTAATGCAAATTCAAATGTGATTGAGACGACTGTTGGGTTTTAATGGAGTGTAAATAAATAGTGAAAAACATTATAATATCTTAATTTAAATATGATTGTTTAATTAATACTAAAAGAATAAAATTGAAATAGTATTTAATGTAATAATAACTATAATAAATTGCAATTGTATAATGGAAGTAAATTGTTAATAAATGAATGTAAATATTAACTAATTGATGGAAATAAAATATAAATGAATGTTTGGATAAGATCATAAGTAAATGCAATTAGGTAGCATGTATTGGAAATAAAGTTCATTTAAATATTGAGAAATCTTAATGTTGTTATTAAGAAAACGTTACTTTAGTAATTTTTAATATAGTAACGGGTGTGCGAACGCGAATTAATGGAAACGTAAAACTTATTTTAAGTGAGTATTTGAGTGTAGACTTATGAAATAGATTAATGACAATAAATTTTTGTACGTTATTTATTCTATTAGTTTGTTAAGTTTTATTTTGATCAATTTCAATTAATGCACTAAATTATTGCAGTTAGTGTGGAATATTGGTAAGTGAATAAATAAGATGTAACCTAGATAAATTTCCATTCATAATATGATGATTAATGTGATATAAAGAATGAAACCAAAATGGAATGAATTAATTGAGGTTCTAACTTTATTTATGCGTAAAGTTAACAAAATTTCCAATAAAATTTAGATACGGTAAGTTATGCAAATAAAAGATGAAATTTTGGGAAATATTTATGTATTGGAATATAAAAGAAATGTTAATTAGGTAGTTGAGTAATAATTGATTTATTTTGAGTTGTAATCCAATAAAATCAAATTTATTAGAATTTATTGCAATTAATTGGATTAATTGCAGTAACCTTTGGAAATTGGAACTTAGTAAAAATAATCTGGATTGGATTTCAAATAAATAGGTTAGGGTGAGTAACTGAATTACATACTATACTATGAATAAGTAAACCAGGAAGATTAAATTTAATTAATATAAAATAGTTGATTTATTGCAAATAAAAGATTATGTAAATATTTAGTTAGGTGGAATTAAAGATAATTACATAATAAGGTATGAATCCACTGCTAATTTTATTTATGGAAATGAAAAGAGTACCAAAAACAAGCTTTGTCAGTATATTTAAGTTTAATGTATAATAATAAGTTAATGGTAATAAAAGAAGTTTAAACATCTGTTAATAGAGAGTTGAGTTTAAATCTAAGAATATTAAGAAGTAGATTTTTGAATACAACATTTGATCCATCCACCTAAAATGTATAGATAGGATAATCGCTGATTTTTGATTTAAGTAGTGCAAACGGAGATTTATCTATTTATTGGAATTGGAATTTATAAGTGTATAAATAGGAAATAAGTGAAATTTATTTTAAATATTCATAAATGAAGATTTAGATGAAGGTGAGAATGGTAATGCTTTAAATAGTAGAGACGTACACAAATCAATGTAGGTAATTAGAAATAAAATGTTGTTGAAACGATAAAACGTTTCTTGTGAAAAATGGATGACATAACGGAAAAGGGTAATGTATTCACTTGAATATAAATTGAAACTTATTTAAGGTATTAATTACAATGGATAGAGATTTTGGGTAACATTGTAAATGATATGTAAGTAATGCAAATGTATGTCAATAGTAAGGGATTAGGATGAATTAAAAATTTGTAACATAGGAATTACCTGCCTATTTGTTAATAAAAATTTGAATGGTTAGTAAGTGATAATAGAATAAGTGTACATTAGTGGAATTGAGGTAACGTTGGTTTTAATGTTGAGAAAATAAATGGGTATAGTAAAGTTTAAGTGAAATTGTAAGTATGTATAGGGGAATGAATTATTGCAGGGAAATATTTGGTAACCATTGCAATAAATGTAAATTTGTGTGCATTAATATGAAATTTAGTAATAGGTGTGAATAACTTAAATTTCTTCATAGGATAAAGAATGATGGAAATAACGTTTAATTAATATATCGGGATTTAATTGATCATAAAAGGTTGATTGCAAATCAAATGAAAAATGCTTAAATGGAAATTAAGTTATTTATTCATTTGGATTTAAAGCATGATTGAAATTTTTGGAAACTGAATAAAACGTTTTATGTTGATTGAAATTTAAGTTGGAAGTAATTAAGATAAATAAAATATGTATAATATGGAATTCAAATATACATAGAAATGTGGATTTTAGTATGTAAACGTAATCTATTGAGAATGGATAGGAATTTAATCTGTAATTATTACAGTAATTTAGAATTTAGTTGAAATTGGAAATTTATCTATGTATTTGGAAATTTATGGAATTGTGAATATATATATGGAAATTTAAATGAAGCATCTAATTATACATGTGTGAATACGCTTAAAATGCAATGTAAATGTTGAGAAAGAAATAATTTAATCCGTAACGTGTATAATTAATATCCTTTTGGGACCACTTCTGTTTGCACGTTAAAATTCGTGCACACCTATCCTTTTGCGATCTATCTATAAATATGCTGTGATAAACCCTAGCCTCCTTTCTATTGTCAATTGGCTGTACGTTCATTTTTCTTCATCTCTTTCTCTTCCTCAATGGTTACAAAACCTAATCTATCTACAATTCAAATTTTCTAATAAAATTCAAACTCTCCACAAAAATTCCAGAAAATTTATGATAAAGTTCTCGAGACACGTAATCTGCTGGTACAATTCGTTTTCTGTTTTGGATATTCGTTTGACCAGAAAAAATTCGACGATGTGCTGTAGCTTTTAGCTGACGTGGCCATTGAAGTTAAGTGAGTTTTGTTTTATTTTATTTTATTTTATTTTTATTTTTGTTTTCAAATCATTTAAAATGAATATTTTTTTCATACGTTCTCCGATTCACGCGAAATTTCTTTTGTTAGGATCGTAATTTAATTCCAGATCCATTGACGCTGGTTTGGACAAATTCTGAGACCGTCGAATTTTTGGGTTTAAATCGGATTTAAATTCGATTTAAATTCAAAAGGTGAGTGTTTTAACCCACTCACAACTTCTAAAAGTTTTTATGTTTGTTAAATTCATTTTTAGATATGAGTAGAAATTTATTTACAACTATTTGGCATGTTTATTCATCATATCTGTTAATTTGCATTTATTTAGTTTAACTGTTAATGTAGTTTATTTATTTCATATTAATTGACCGTTAGAATTTATTTATTTGCATATAAACTGCTACTTAACAGTTATAAAATTTATTACTGAATATAAACTGTTAGTTTAATAGTTATTAAATTCATTTTTAATATAACTAACAGTTATTACCTGTTTATATTATCAGAGATATATTGATATTGTTTATTTTGGATGATGATTGTGATTTGGATGATGGATGATGTTTATAAATGGATGTTTTATTTTTAAATTACAAGTCATCATGCATATTTCATTCGGGATTGTGGTTTGAAATGATATATAACCGCAAAATTTTATTTTAAATTGCGGATTGAAATGATAAATATCTGTATCACTTGACCATAGGATAGAAAATTATATACAGGCACCGTGGTCTATATATAAATTATTTTAAAGTGATTTTTATGGTTTGGATGAGATACGGTCATAAAAATTTAGTTTTGATATTTTATAAATATTATTCTTCCATATATATATACATATGAAAGTTAAATTTTGAATTTGAGCTTTGTATAAATCCGTTAAATAAAAATGGAATAAAAAAAATTTAGGAATGGATTTGATAATTTATAATATATGTTAAGTTTGGAAGTTTTAAAAATGTGATCTTTATAAACTGAAAATTTTCCTAAATACATTTAAAAAGGAATATTCTAGTATAAAGTAAAATTGAGAAAATATTTAATTACTAGAATTGGAGTTTTATTTATGGATTTGATGTGAATATTCAAGACTAAATAATAGTACGTTTAATTTGCTGAAAGAATAAATTCCAACTTTAGTTTTGAAATATTAATACTCCAAATGGATATATATATAGAAATTGAAATGGTTTTTGGAACTTAAAGTGATTATGGTTTAAACCTTAAATAAAGAACCATATTTGAAAAGCCATGTAAAGTATTTTCTTTACAAAGTAACCATAAAGTTAAACCACTTATTTTATATACTGTTGAATATCCAAACCATTTAGTTTTGAAAGTAATGGGTTTAAAAACTATGGATTTCGAAGTATTATGTTGAAAGTTATGATTCAAATATTTGGTTATAAGGAATTATAAATTTTAAAGGTGGCATAATTTTTGGAAAGGATATATTTTTGGGAAAATGATATCATTGATTTGGGTTTTATAAAAATAATATCAAAATGAATGGTTTTGGGTTTTAAAAGAAGAAATGATATCGTAATATTATGGTTTTGAAATGGATTATATTCTGGTTTTAAAGTATAAACTATTTTTAAATGACCGCGGTGTTATAATAACGATGGGTTGGCAAAGAGACCGGGATCAGATATGGACATACTCTCTTTCGATACCGAAAACCACTTTGACTAACTGTGTACGTGGTGGAGATTCCAGAATGAAGTAGGTTGGTGGAGACGATTCCTGTAAGGTAAATACGTGGACCCAACTCCCGTGAGTTGGCATAAGGTGGCTAAAACAGGAGCGATCGACGGGTTAATGAGGTCATTCCTCTGACCGGACACTCCTCTTCGATATTATACTTTGACTTTGGATTGATTCAGTGGCCACTTCTATTTTTGATTTTGGGGAGTTTGTTCGAGGTGGGCGGTAGCTGCGGCTACGCGTTTCCATCGGCCCGGAAGCGTAATTGGTATATCTACCCTGGCATTGCCTAGTTGTGCCGTGTCACCTACCATACCGAGCCTTGTACGAGTTTGGATTTCTCCCGTAGCCCGTGTGGTATCCTCTGGTGGCTTCCCGATCAGGAGGGACTATGATATTGGATGGACTACTGGGACTATTACGTGTTAAGGGGAATATTGGGTCACTCCTTAATGCTATTAAAAAATATATTTATTTTATTAATAGACACTATTATAATAGCGCAATATACTACATAGTAAATAGTTTAACGAATCCTTAGGAGATGTAAATTCCGAGCATCTCTTGAGTTACTGTACTCATATTTATTTCTGTTAATTTAACTCACATAAGATCTTTTAGTCTGACTCGAGTGTTTTTGTCTTTCCAAATTCGCTCGGGTCAGTCCGAGCGTTTCACGATCGAAGACTTTAGCTTTGGAGGACGAAGACGAAGGAGTCGTATTATTTTTATTTATAGTATTGCACTACACTCTTTCTATTCCGCTGCATTGTTTGTATTGGTATGTGTAACTCTGATATTCATTGTATAAGTAAAATAAATATTTTGTAAACAGTTATCATGAACTGTATATTGATTATTATATTTTATCCTTCCGCTGTGAGATTCTGTTTGTTTTTTTCTTCTCTGTTTTTTTCTTATTTACCCCATAACAATCCGCCCTTCCGTATGATTTGAATTGGCACATGTGTCGGTTTAAATTATGCGAAAAGGCGGGATGTTACACGATGGCAATGCGTGTGAGCAGGTTGACGTGGCGCGCGCCCTTCGTGTCGATCCGCTTTTCACTCCGGTTTGATCGAGTCACTCCGAGTATTTCACCGCGTTCGCATCCATAACTCACGCGCCATCTCTGGCCTGTTTGACTCGGTGGATTCGAATAAGCAATCATTCATGGATTCGAACAAGGACTCCTGGTGGATACGAAGTGGTCAGCACTTGATGGATGCGAAGTCATTCGACGGACTCGAGACAGATGGATACGAAGGACTTGCATCCCTGACCGATACGAAGACGATGGATACGAATGGAAACTCGTCCATGGATACAGACCGTGTCTAGCCGGATGGACACGAAACAGGATGTTGCCGATCGATACGAGGCGCATGTCCTGTTGATGGATACGAACTTCATCGGTGCGAGCCGAGGTTCCTCGATGGATTCGAACTCATTCGTTGCAAAGTTGATGGATACGAAACGAGACGTGATGATGGATGCGGATTCTATCGATACGAAACTAATGATGTCTGATGGATACGAAGATGATGGATACGAAAATGGGGTTATCGCCTTCAATTTGCATCGATCATAACTTGAGATACAAACTTGGATTGACTTGAAATTTGGAATGCGGGCTTTTACGGCTTTTCTTGTCATGTCTTATCAATCGCAGCCCGATCCGGACTCGGACAAAATTCATCGTTATCCATGGTTATCATGCAATGCATAGTTGATATTCATGTCTTGTTATTATTGATTTTCAGTTAATTTTTGGGTATCTCAGCTTTGCCAAAAAGTGGGATAACTATAACTTTATTTTGTTGATTTATGTGATCTAGAGAGTTGATTTATCTCTAAATTGCCCTCAAACTCTCATATTTTTATCAATTTTCTTTTTTCATTTTTTTCATTTTCTAGTTTAAACACTACTCAACTTTGGATAATTTGATTGAATGAAAATTTAAAATCAACAATTCCCCGCGGATCGACCCGTACTAGCCATGTACTATCACTGTACGCCGTGCGCTTGCGGTTATTTTAATTTGAAATTTTTTGGCATTTCTCTAAACCGATAGAAAATCCGCCGATTAACAAGTTTTTGACGCCGTTGCCGGGGAATTGATTTGATTTTATTTTCTATTCTTCGAATTATTTTCGTGTGATTTTTATTGTGTGTCTATTTTGTGTGTTTGTGTGCATTTTTTAAAATAAAAAAAAGTTGTATTGTGTGCTTGCATTTTGATTTTTCTTGTTATTGTTTTCTTGTTTGAAGTTGCATTTGCATATTAAAAAAAATAACAATAAAAAAAAAATCATCAGTGCACTAGTCACATTTTGTTTTTCTGTTTTCAGTTTAAAGCTAAATTTGTGTGCATTTGTTGTCATCTTTGCCTTTTCATTGTGCTGCTCATTTATGTGTTTTCATTTTGTATTGCCTCTTTTCCCACTGTTGCATTTCACAAAAACAAAGAAAAAAAAATTTGCATTTCATTTCACTGCTTGTTTACATTTGTATATTCTCATTTAAGTTCCTCTGTTACATCTCTCTTATTGTAAACATTTCAATTACACCCTTTATTGTCACTCAACTCCTCCTCTTCCACTTTCATCTACAATCAGTGATCACCTCAACAATTCACCAATTGCCAAACATTCTACATTTTCATTGACACTTGCCATACAACAGCTCCTCTTTCAAACCACAGCCAACACTTCACTGCATTGCTGAATCACTTCCAACCCCCTAACCCATTTGCTTGAAACCACCATTTCCCTGACATCACTGCACTTGTCAAACCCAACAAACTCCACAACCTCGTATTTCTGCATCATCTACTCCACATTTCCCCTACTACCATACCCACTACATTCCAAACCATACAAGTCCACCATACTTCACCAGCAACACACTCCTCATCCAAACAAGCTTCACCACGACCTTCAACCGACAACAGACAACCAAACACTGCCCTGTTCACTGCCTCTTCACCAGACCACCCCTTCACCTCATCATCCTCTCTTCAACATCTCATTGCTTGCCTGATCACAATCCTCCCCCTTCTACTCCTCGTATACAGACATCACTACCAATACCAGACTGCAGCCAGTCTCTTCCCATTGCTTCTTTCCACACATCACAAAACACTGACATACAACTTCATCTCATATACCAACTACATATACACCATCCCCTGTATCACCATATTTCATCACCTGCTCAAACAATTCACTGCCTCCTCTGCTCAAAGCATCCCCAAAACTTCCGCCACTTCATCTGGCAACCACTGCAATCGAATTCAACTGATAACCTAACCCACCTGTCGCGACTCCTAATCGTGCCAAATCAACCATCTCCACATCGCGACCAGTAATTCCATATGCTGCATCCTCAGCCAACAAAGTGCATCGGTGAACTCAACACTCACCGAAGCCATCATCGCGCTTCACAGAAATCACCAAACCCAAACACTCAAGTAACCCAAAACCATCGCCTTCCATCTCTTCCATCAACCGCCTTCCTCACGCTTTCATACAAAAGCAACCTACAACAAAAATCGAACAACCAAATCCCCAAATCGAACGCTGCAACATCTCCTCGACCTCGAACGCCTGAACTCCTCCAGAATCTCCAATTCGCCAGCAATCGCCTTGCCTTTACCCCAATTGTAGAGGATACCCGCCTGAATCGCCAGCTTCGAATTTGATTTCGCGGTTTCACCTTCTTTCTGTGATCGTCGTGCAAATTTCTAGTTCGTTTCTTTCTTTTTTTTTTGGGGTAAGCGTGAGAAGTTTACAGAGAAAACCGTTTAAAAAAAAAAACGTGTTAGTGGGCCTGGTTGTTAAGCTTGAATTATTTTGTTTTCTTTTAGTTTAGTTTTCAAATGAGCAATTTGTCTCTTTTTCTCTTTTAGTTTTTTATTTTTTATTTTTCCACTTGTCTTAAATTGTTTGGTTTTAGTTTGTTTGAGTCTCTAAAAAAAGAAGTGGTTTGTTTTACTTATCTTTGTTTTGTCTCTAAATTTTTTTAATTTGTTTTTTGTTTTAAATCGTTTTTAAGGTTCCATCCTTATATATATTTGATTTTTTTCTTCTTTGGTCTATATATATTAAAAAACAAAAAAAAACCTTACATATATATTTTGTTTTTTATTTCAGGTTGCCAAAGTAGAATTGCAGAAGTGCTTGCTAAAATAAATTGCTTGATTTGCTGAGCTTGCCAAAAAAAAAAACTGCTTGCTTATTTATACTTTCTTTTTATTTGCCCTGCGTTGTATATATCTATTGTCTTTGTTTGTCTTGCGTTGTTGTTTACTTGCATTCGAAATTTTTTTTCTTCAGAAAACCAAATACAAAAAAAATTCATTCGTAGTTGCATCGTCAATACACGTTTAATTTCTGCTTCGCATTTCATCTTAGAGTTTGATTAATAATAACGCGCTTAAGTGTATATTGACATGTTGTCTTCATTGAACAATTTAATTTCTCGGTGTCTAGACTACGGTAGAGTAATAACCATTTATAAAAATTACGGTGATTCGTAAATATTATAGTGGTTGTTCCTTTGAAGGTACTTAAACCTTCGGCTGCATTGCTATGGTGATTCGTGGTGCACCGATAAGCTCTGCCCGTTACCTGGCTGAGAACTATTTTATTGATTTAAGACAATCTGTGATTATACAATTATGGGTTAACTTGGGATAAATAATTTGTAATTAGAGCATTGCATTCATTTAGTTGCATTAGTTCATGCATATTTATAAAAAACAAAAAAAATTCAAAATCCAAAACTAAAAAAAATTGTAAATATTTCTTAACTTAGTTTTTTCCTTTTCCTTTGAAAATTGTCAAATCAAAATTCCAAAAATTTTAAAAAAAATTACTTAGTTTTTTTAGAAAATCAAAAATAAAAAAAATGAAATCTTTTCAAAAAAAATTGAAAAACCAAAAACAAAACAAAAATCAATTTTCCATTTTGATTAATAAATTCTATCTGTAAATATTTCTCCTTTGTAAAAAAAAAAATCTTGAAAATGTCCGAGTTTCCCCATTCACTTGAATTTTACAATAGTTGTGAAAATCAATATAATCCATATGATTTCACTCCAAATTCGTACGGATATTTTAGCGGCAACTTTTGCATAAACGATTCAAATTTTGAACCACAAAATTGTCAAAATGATGAACAACCCTTAACTCTTGAAAATAACATTTCATCTTTACTTGAATTCTCTACACAACAAAATCAAAGTGTAAATGATTTGTATAATTCATATTTTTGTAATAACTCGAGTCAAGGATTTCAAAATTTGAATTCTTAACAACCCTAGATTTAGGAGATTACCGAAATATTAAATTATAATGTAAATTACAATTTAATATGGGAATTATGAATTTATAGATGGAATAAATTGATGATAATATTGTTTATTTAAAACAAAACAATGTTCGTTGATTAAGAGTTGAGTTTTTAGTGCAAACAAATGGGAAATAAAGTTTAAAACACTTTATTGGTGGTATGGAATTAGAGTAAATGATGAAAATATATTATTGGGTTAAAATTTATTATATTGTAGTTATATTCCAATATTAGT
Organism: Allium cepa; assembly: GCA_030765085.1. Classification (NCBI taxonomy): domain Eukaryota; kingdom Viridiplantae; phylum Streptophyta; class Magnoliopsida; order Asparagales; family Amaryllidaceae; genus Allium; species Allium cepa. The sequence continues at coordinate 392,096,987 of CM060938.1, read as the reverse complement.
CTTTTTTCCCGAAACAAAAGGATAAACACGAAGGAAATCAACTTTTGTAGTATAATTAAATTTGAATTAATGTTTTAAAGCTATAAAAATGTTAAAAGCATTTTTATACACATTAATGAACTTAGTAAAAAATTTATTGGTGGAAAATGATGAAAATAGTGATTTTTCACCATTAACGTGATTATTGGAAAATAGTTGGTATTAAATTGTGAAAATAATATTTTTAATTGAAAATAATTTTTTTTACACTATAACATATTCCCTACGTTAAAACATGAGAAATACAATTTGTTTCATGTAAAACAGAATTTATATGTGTAAAATATGTTGAAAACAAGTTTAAACTTGTAAATAGCAAACTCAAAAATACACTAAGTGTTAAAATATGCTTAAAGAGCATAATTAATTGCCTATTAGCCCATCATCTGGATCCTTCTATTGAGGTATGACCATTTTTCTCCTTACAGTAAATCATCTTCCTCAAAGAGCTTCTCAAGAGAAAAACAATGGCTCCATTTTAATGAAAATAAAATTTTAATCAATATCCTTGTGAATTAAGTACTAAGATTCAAGTTAAATACTAACATATAGGTAATCTCCATCCTTTTAAACTCTCTAATCCGTCAAAATATGAAATTTTGCTATTGTATGTATGACGACCTGCAAATCCGTACCCTTTGAATCGACAATAATCCACACATGTCCGACCCAAAAAGCATAGACTGACGGAAAGTCAAGAGAAAGAAAAGAAGAGAGAAGAAGAGAAGAGAAGAAAGAGAAAAGATAGAACAAAACAAAACAATACAGAATCTCACATCGTAGCGGAAACATACAATATCATATCGATGATCTTTACAAAATAGAAACTGTATATATACACATCAATCAGAGTTCAACAATCAATCAATAGTCATCAGCCTGAACAGTTATAATAACATGTCCTCAAAATTTCCGATAGTATACAACAACAAACAAAGCACAACGGATAATCAAAACAAGTATGTGTGTACGAAAATGAAGATCTCCAGCTCTCCTGCTGAAGCTCCAAAAGCACCAATCTTAACCTGTAAATATACTCGGTCTGACCCGAGCATTGAAAGCGAAGAATGCCCAAATCAGTTTGGTAAACCAGCGTAAGAAACACACCCAACTGAATTTATTAAGTTACCAAAACTTTTCATTTATCAAAACAAAAGTATCTCGTAAGACAAGTCCACACATAAACACGGACATGTTTTTACCTTACGATGACTAAAACATATCATATCAAATCCTCTTATATTATGCAGTGCCTACTATATACAAATAATATTAATCATAGCCGAAATTGTTACATTGATTAAATTCCAGCATATAGCCCAATTGGGTAATACAATCAAAATGGCAGGTACGTAGTGGAGTTTGGATTTCCATACAAATGACCAAGTGAAGGGACTACCTTCCGGCAGTACATCTCTAGAAGAATGCACCGAGGACCATCACAAAGGATCCTCTACCAACACAATACCGGCCCATCTCTATAAATAGATGGTACCGAATATGTCATCCTCTGGTCGTTACCGACCTTTACCGAGGGCCCTCTAGCATACAAACCATAAAAATCAGATACACGACGTCATAGCATGCAAAGATATATCTAGAAGAGGATGATCATACCCTAATGGGAGCAACTCACTTAGCCCTGCTGCATCTAACCCCATTTTGGTCATTTCCGGTTGATGAGGCCTAACGAGGTAGAGATTACCTTTCACAATCACATATCACATCATTTTGAATGCCACACGCCATTTCCGTTGACCACTGATTGCCTTCCACAAAAATACAACCCTTAAGCTCGTATGTCTCAAGGAGGGTGTTAAGCCAAGAGAAGTTGCCTTCTCCGCCACCACTGGTATACGTTTGTAAAAACCAATGTACGTAATCTTTAGAAATGCAATGTCAGATAAACATCCATACAAGTTGTCCAGGCACAGGACAAACCGAAGGTACTTTCCTACCACATCCTGTCGGGAAATCCCTAGGATTAGTAGCGAATAGTCCTTGCATTGGATATTTCATAATGAAGAGACCACTGCTACTGAATGTATATTGAGATTTTAACCCCAAACGATCAACAAGCAGTCCCCCACTATGAAAATTAGGAATATCAGTATCATCGCAAGTAACCTGCACAATCGTCGCATATACGTTGGTCCGAAGTGGTTTTGGATAAATCTGATCCCGATCTCTTCGCACCAACAACGCAAAAGCGTTTCTCAACCTCGCACAGCAACTAAGTCTCATAGACTTATCACGTCTCCAACTTTCAACTCGCTATCCTTGGGCCAAGAAGGAAGCTCGATAGATTGGAGTAATACTCCGCACTATATGAATCAACATCCTCAACACAAATGATAATCAAGCCTACACAAAAAACTATGTGCTAAGTGTACGACTAAATAGTTCCCACACCAAGTTGAGGAACTAAAAAGGTCTAAATTTGATAGTCGGTTATTTAACTATCGAAAAAAATAAACAAATATTCAAGATCATATACAACCACTGAGCCCATTTAATTAATCTTTTATTAATTAAACCATTTTCCAAATATTCACTTCAATTTAACTTTAAAAAGATATATTCTCAAAATCATTTCAAGTTCTATATTGGAAAACATTTCCATATACTTATTTACTAATAAGTAATTCACAATTCACTTAATTTTCAACACTTAGAAAATATTGCATATACTTAAATCAGGATTAAGTATATATTTATTCTTTAAGGAAAACATTCACTTAAACACATTTATTTGGGTCAAAACGAATGTTGCGTAAAACATCGTTACAACAACCTAAAATCAATAGTATAGGGATTCGAAAATAAGATAGATATATAAATCTCTTATACTGTATAAAAAACATTTCCTTTCGAAAATCATTTACTATAACAACAGTGTTATGGTCCATCATTTCCTTATACTTTTCGAAGACGTCTATTTCAACAATGAATGTTGAAATCTATGGTTTCGATCCTTAACACATTTCAAAACCATCTTTAAACCATTTTATTCCATTTAAAATATCACTTCCCAGAACATTTATTTAATATACTATTCACTGTCCAAAATCGTGAATATAAATCTCTAACCAAATTTAACACTTCTACATATTTAATTAAAGGATTATCCTCTGTCTAAATCATGGATATATCTCCTTTAATAAACTTCTGTATTTAACTTAACAAATTCAATTGTTTTCGGATTTATAAAACAATGTTTATAAATTCCATTTATATTTTTATAAAAATTTCCACTTATAAAATCCTTTTATTAACCATTTCCATTTATATCATTCATATGCCAAAAAAAGCCAAATTATAAGTTAATAACTTATAATTCATTTATTTTACAAAATCCATTCATTTATAACTTCACAATTCGTAAATCTTATTCACTTATAAAATACATTTATACTTAATTTTCACACATATAAACTTCTTTATAATTCCATTTTTTTGATTTATAAAATATCCATTTTATAAACCTTATATATAAACCTTTTATAATAAATCAAAAATCACAATTTAAAATATTTTATAAAATAATCAACTTCATATTTCCAAAAAATACATTTCAATTATATTTCTCAAATATCATAATTTTTATAACATAAAAATTGTAATATTTATTTATTCAAAATAAGTTTAATTCCTTTAGAATTCAAAAATCAATAAAACATTTATTTTCAAAATCACTTTAAAATCCTTTAAAATTTGGATATCATCACTTTAACATTTTTAAATTCAAAAAATAGGCCAAATGTTGCAACAACACTAAATACAACAATCACGACATCCAAAATATCATATCTCATATGATAACAGCATATATCATAATATCTGTAAACAAAACAATACTGGTGAGGAATCATGTTGGATCCCTCCAACCTGTCACCTGCAACAAATATACATATTAGAATATATGTACAATGTCCGCTTCAAGGCACACACGCGTACAAAGGGTCATCCGCTCATATACGAGAACGTATAGGGTCATCTGCTCCACTAGGCATGTAATATATCCAAATACCAATCAGTATATCATATATCGTCCAAACAATCATCAATCATCATAAATAATATTTATTTCTCATTTATATAAAAATATCAGTGAGTCAGAAAAAGTGAGTTGTACTCACATTGCTTGTAGTCGTCGCGTTAGCGATTTATTACGAAAAAAATTAAACAATCGTTTAATTTCAACCAAAATTTTCACTAGCTCAAATAAATCCTAATCCAACTCCATAATGTAGTGCTCGTCAATACGATTCGTTCGTGCGAAACGGACTTTGTATGACAAAGTTATGACGTTTAGAAGTTTATACGAATTATTATAAAATCAATTTCAATTTTAATTTTATTTTTAAACCTAACTTCAATCAAGGCCGTTCATTCCTGAGCAACTAGATCTGGCCGCATATTTTTGTTTCTTCTTCCCCAGGTTAATACGCGCGCGAGCAACCCAATTATAGCCGTCGATCCATCACATGCCGCGCCACCAACCTCCACTTCGACGTCGATCTGACAACGCCATAGCCCACTCCACCTTCGGCCAAAATATCACCAAGCTCGGTCGAGCATAGGCACAGAAAATCATGCTTGAATGTGTTGCATTCGAACCCATTTTGCCGTCAATCCGTAGATACATTTATGATTATAGCCGTTGAAAAGATGGATCTCATCGCGCTGTACAAAGTTGCAGTTGGAAGTTTCTTGAATTAATGCGTAGATTTGAAGAAAATCAAGGAGGAAGAAGTGAACATTTTCGACCATTGAATGAAGAAGTGGCAGCTAGCCCTTGTTTCAATTAGGCTTTGTTGAAAAATAAGAAAAATGATGGCCTTTTATAGAAAATTCGCGACACTATTCATCGTCAAATTTTCCGAACTCGAAACGAAGCGCGCTGCCTGGCGTTTATAATGTTTTACCCTTATTCCGAATGCAATGGAACATATATCGGGAGCCAATTCGATCGTATTTGGAAGATAGGTTTTCGAATCGACTTTTTAAATTTAAAATTTACTTAAACCAATTTCTACGCGTTTTAGCTTGCCCCGAACAAACCATAAATCCGATTGACATGAAATTTGAAATCTTACTAAAATTTAGCATTACGGATCTGATGAAACTGGTTTCGTCGAAATCTGAGACTGTTTGGAAAATGGACCATTTTCACTCGTCAATTAAATATTAAAATATTCAATTTATGTAATTTAAATTTTAATTCAATTTTAAAAGTTCTCTAACATCATTCTAATTCAAGTATGATTTAATTCAACTTTATAAATCCTTTTCATTCACATTAAATCCAATTTTCAATTATTTCAGCAATTTCAAATATTAAATTAACAATTTAATTATCCAATCAAATCCAGATATTCGAAATATAATTTATTAAGCTTACTAAATTAACTTATGAATATTTAAAATCAATTAAATATACGAATTTCAAATGACAAAAATTCTGGGTCGTTACAGTATGTTTCTAATTGCAATATCATTGTTTGCATGTATCCTTTATTGTAACGACCCAGAATTTCTATTATTTAAAATTTGAATATTGAATTAATTTTAGATATTAATAAGTGAAATTTATAAGTCGAATAATTTTTATTTTGAATATCTGGATTTAATTGGATAATTAAATCGACAATTTAATAGTTGAAAATACAGAAATAATTGAAAATAGGGATAAATATGATTAAAATTGATTTGTAAAATTTTATTTTATCATATTGGAGTTATAACGATATTTTAGAACTTTTAAAATTGAATTAAGAGTTAATTTGTGAAAATTGAATATTTTAATATTTAATCGACTAGTGAAATTAGTCAATTTTCGAACAGTCCCAGAATTGGACGAAACTAGTTCCATTGGAAATGTAATAGTTAGTTATTACTGGATTTCAATTTTCGTTGCAATCGGAGTTTTCGTTTGATCGTGGCAGCTCGAAACGCATCGAAATTGTTTTAATATTAATTTGGCGAGTTAAAATAGTCATTTTTCAAACAGTCTCAGATTTCGACGAACTAGTTTCATCGGATCCGTAATGTGATATTATTGTATGGTTTCAAATTTCGTGTCAATCGGATTTACCGTTTGTCCGGTGCAAGCTAAAACGCCTAAAAAATCGTTTAATCGGTTTAATTTTAAATTGAACGTTTATTGCCATAATTCGCACAGATGATCGAATTAGCTTCCGAAACCTATTCCATTGTGTCCGGAACGTGGGATAAATCCTAGAAACACCGCACCGCGCGAGATTTGGAGTTCGAAAAACCGGGATGAATAGTGTTTTCGTTGAAATTTTCTATAAAGGGAACCTCAACCCCAAAGCAATTGCCAAACCCTAGCTTATAGCGTCAGCCGCCATTTTCTTCTCCAACGGCCAGAAAGCTTCATTCTTCCTTCCCTCCGATCTCCTAATCCATCAACTTTCACACAAAACTTCCAACTGCAATGTTATAGAGCACATCCTCCTCCATCAATCCAACGGCTATGATTGAATATTGTTGTGTGGATTGACGGCAAATCGAGCTTGAAGGGGGTATTTTCACGCACACTTTTCGAGGTGTAGATGGGGCCGAGCTCTATGAAATTCTAGCCGATGGTGGAGCTTGTGATGACGAGAGGAATGGCACTTGCTGATCAAAGTGGAAGTCAACGTAGTGGTCACGAAAATTCACAAGAATGCGGCGGCTCATGGGTTAAATTCAAACGAGGGTTACGCGTTTGGGGATGAAGGCATGAGTGCGGCCCAGATTTTTCATAAAGAAATCAACGGTGGTGTTTTGATTTAGGGTTTAAAAATATAAAATATGTTGTAAAATTATAAATATGATTCGTGTAACTTCTAAAATTCATATCTTTTTCATACGAGGTCGAAAACGCACGAAACCAGTTGCGTTGGGTTCGTATGGACGAGCACTACGCTATGGAATTGGATTGGAGTCGTTTGGATCTAGTGATAATTTCGGGTAAAACTAAACGCGCGTTTAATTTTATTCGAAATAAATCGCTAAAACGAAATTGAAATCAAGGTGAGAACTTCTCACTCAATCGAATCGGTTTCGATTTTTATTTTAAATAGTTAGATTTAAAATTGTTGATTGTATGTTGAATGATGATTGTTATCTATTGATGGTTAAAATAGACATTATGCGCCGTTAGTAAGCGGATGTTATTTATTAAAAACATATACCGCGAATATTTCACAGTACAGTGAAATTGGTATTATTTATGTACTTGGAGTTGATTTCCCGCATTATATAGCGGATGAGACCCTATTGCGCCGTCTATTAAGCGGATAATATTTTATAAATCCCATATACCGCAATAATTCCGTACTGGAACAGAATTGGTATTGTGCTAATGTTTGTGGATGCAGGGAAACAGGTTGGAGGGATCCAACTGGATTCCTCAACTGTATTGATTTATTTACAGATATTTTGATATTTGTTGATTATCATATCGATATATGATATTTGGATGTCGTGATTGACTATTTGGTGCTGCTGGATCATCGGATCCATTTTTGAAGTTTTAAAATAATTTTTTTGGTTTTAAAAGGAATTTTAAAGTGATTTTCGAAAGTATACGTTTTATTAAATTTTGAATTGTTAAAATAAATAAACGTTAAAATTTTAATGTTATAAAAATATGATTTTTACGAAATGTAAGAGAAAAGTGATTTTTTAAATAAATAGTTAATAAATTTATGAAATGGTTTAAATTGGAATTTTTGAACTATTACAAACAATTTTTATAAAAGATTTATAAAATGGATATTTATAAATTAAAAATATTGAAATTATAAAACAAGTTTATTAAGTGTTAAAATGAAGAATAAAATGGATTTCGTTGAAAATTATAGATTTATAAATTGTGAAGATATAAAATAAATAGATGTTGTAAAATAAAAGATTTATAAGTAATTAACTTATAAACTGGGTTTTAAGCATATAAATGGGATATTTATAGAAATTGTTAATAAAGGAGATTTTATAAGTTGAAGTTGTTATAAAATATAAAGGAATCTTATAAGTAATAAGATTTATGATTTGTGAAGTTTTGAAAGAACGATTTTGTAAATAAATGAATTATAAGTAATCAACTTATAATATGGACTTTTGGTATATATTGAGATATACAAATGGAATGAGTAAATAACGGAAATTTATAAATCGAAGCTTATAAATAGAAATAGGATTTATAGACATTGTTTATAAATTCGAAATCAATGGAATTTGATAAATTGAATGTTGAAATTGGTTAAGGAAGTATATTCACGATATTGGACAGTGAATATATTATTATAAATAAAATGGATATGCTTGGGAAAATGAATATTTTAAATTGAAGTTAATCGTTTCAACGATGTTTTAAAATGTGTTAAGCATCGAAAACATAGATTTCAACATTCATTGTTGAAATATACGTTTTCGAGAAATAGAAGGAAATGGTGGACTATAACACTGTTGTTATAGTAAATGATTTCTAGAAGAAAATGTTTTATATAGTATTGGGATTTATATATCTATTTTAATTTCAAATCCCTATACTAGTGATTTTAGGTCGTCGTAACGATGTTTAATGCAACATTCGTTTTGACCTAAATAAATGTGTTAAGTGAATGTTTTCCTTAAAGAATGAAATATATACTTAATTTCGATATTAAGTATATTGAATATTTTCTAAGTATTGAAAATAAATGGATTTGTGAATTACTTATAAATAAATAAGTATGGAAATGTTTTTCCAATGTGAAATGAAATGGTTTGAGAATTTATCTTTTTGAAGACAAATTGAAAATGAATATTAGAAATCGATTTGGGAATCATATATTCATGGATATTTTGGAAGTGTAAATTCACTATGGAATTTATAAAAGAAAGGGGAATTTGATTAAAAATAAACGTTGATTTATTTTTGAAGTGTGGAAAGGTATATCTAGTAAAGATATTTTTGAAAGTAAATAATTTGGGAAATTATTTGGAATTTGTTGATGTTGAGCATGCCTATTGATAGTTAAATAATCCGACTATCAATATTTACCTTTAAATAGGTATTTGTTGTGATTGTTTGAATTTGAATGCTACACTTATTTTTGAATAAGCGCTCGCTATTCGAGTTAGCCGGGAAAGGACCTTGGGGTCGTATAACCCATTCCGAATATGTGATACGTCGTTATGGATTGCATTTGATGACCGGTGTTGAAGACCGGATATTTGTGAAAACGGAAGGATTACCGTCGAGTTACTCTACATCGGCTGATCTCCGATATAGAGGTTTTATCACCCTTAGTGACGGGAAGTCCGGTCGTGATTAGTGAATATCCGGAATGCAAGGACTTCTTTGTAAGTGCCTTCGGTTCTGTTCGATCCCGGAATAGACTTGTATGGATTGTATGTATGACATTACAAATTGAGATATAAAGCTGATTTCTTTCAAATATATTTCTGTTGGTGGCGGAGAATTTATTCTCTTAGCTTAACACCCTTCTCTGAGACGTACGAGCTCAGAGGTTATATAGTTGAAGGTTATTAGTGATATACTCCCAATTTGGTAGTGTGGCATGCTGAGTGTTGCTGTGAAATTGTGACGACCGCCCAAGACTCCTGCACTAAACAAAGAAATAATGCGCTGAAAACTGTGCCAGGCCGCCATGGACGATCATCAGGGTAAGGTAAAAACAATAAACTCTATCGTATTACTCACAGCGCAGGAATAAAATACAATAGAAAAGTATACATAGTGAAGCTCATTGAACAGAATCTTATCATATAAACTCATAGTAGTTTATTACAAACATCTGAATAGTCAATACATCAAGCCTCACTACATAACACTCAGAGAATCATACAAACAGCGGAACACCCAGTACATATAGTAAGAAAACAATATGCAAAAGCCTCCAGCTCGTCTTCGTCATCAACAACGTTGGTTACTAAGAACGGCACCTGTCACCTGCTACATAGTCTGCCCATCCCAACATGGATGAACAGCCCAAGGTGATAAGAGTTAAACATAAAACCTTGAGTCAGACAAAAGTCTAAGTGAGCAGTAAATCAACTATCAAACATACCAAAAGAGTATAAAAGGTAAAAAGGAATAGGAACTCAACCATCCCACTCCACCTCTTTCTACAGTGATAGCCCCAGACACACTAAGCAGAAGCAAACATAGCAATTCAGACATTCAAAGAAAAGTAATTATCACTCGAGTCAAGGTCGATTTTTTCCAAGTACAAACCCCCAAGGCCTAAACCAAGATCAGATAAGCACTCTGAAAACATCGCTCTTGACCCAAGCGACGATACAACCAAACATCCAAACATCCATGACTCTGGCTATCACTGTTATCATTGCCTTGATTTCACCGTTAATTGAATGACCATCTCATTATCTCATCCATCCGCCAAGGGCTAATGGTAACCCCGGTTCTAGACATAACTCCGCACGTCGTCGCAGCCCGTGCCTAAGACTATCGAATCTGCCCAGAGTACTAGCACGTCGTCGCAGCCCGTGCCTGGAACGTCGTCGCAGCCCGTCCCAACGTACTCTTGCTTTGAGCATGCTAGAACCTTCAATAACGATGAAATCTCAGCCTCCTAGTCATCCTCCTCGACGACTATTCTCATTCTAGCTCAAGCGCCTCTCGAGCCAACCATTATCCACAAACTCGAACCACATCATTGAGTATCATCATGCTTGGGATGATCCCGTCTGGATTAAACCAAGGCTTTCTCACATCTTACTTTGCTTCTTCGCATCATAGCAAAGTTCCATCTCAACATCATGGTTTGCCTCATCGCATCATGGCAAAGTCTCATCTCAACAACATCATCTAGTCTATCCATATGAGCTTCAACATCCGCTTCATATGCCACAAGCAGCTTTCCTTATTCAAGAGCCTTTCCACTTAGCTTTTGAATCATCTTCGACCAACTTGTCCAAATCAAGTTATCAATCAACTAATCCATCAAATCAAACATTAATCCAAGTAATCAATCATTCAAACAAGATCTAAATAAACAATTACAACAATAATGGCAATTTCGTAAATAAAGAGTCCAAATCTAACATGCATTCTAACAAGCATGAATTATGAACAATATCTCTACAACTTGATGAATGAACTTGCATAAGTGAACATGTAGTAAAATAGATGTCAAATCATCATGAACAATAGATCTACATGCAGACTTGAGAAAAATGCACGAAATCACTCTCTTTAACACATAAACAAACCACCGATCCAATATACTCCTTTGGGTCCGTGTGAGAGATAACCACCACTCACCGAATCACCTAAACACCTCAAAAACAACCAACTCCAGATCTGGACAGCAAAGAATCAAGCTTGATCCTCCAAAGCTCCGCTTCAAACGATGAAATCTCTCTTTGGTGGATGGAGATCTTCAACTTTGGCTCTTGGATCTTCGATTTGATCTTCAATTTAGAAGGAAGGAATCACTAGATTAGAGTGAAGAAAAGAAGTGAAGAAGTGTTGTAGTCGAGCTCTCAAAATGGAAGCACTTCGTCGCTTCAAAATCCGGTGCCAAAAAGTGAACCAAAGCCCTCTATTTATAGGCTGAATTCCTTAAGTCGCCGCCCCCATAAGCCGTCCACGACCTAAGACCCACGACCTATAACCTCAATGACCTACGACCTAAAGTTCTACCGACCTAACGACTCATCAGGGTCACACGACCTAACCAGGATACAACCTAGCGAATATGCCTTCACGCGACCTAACAGCTTAAGACCTAACAAAGGCCGCGACTTAACATCCCTACGACCTAACGGCTCAACATACTCATGACCTATCGACCTATCACTTATGCGACTTGACGACTTAACGTTCATGCGACCTAACTAATACACATCAACCTGATATAGGTCGCTTACGACCTATCTTAACCATAAGTCGCTCACGACTTATCTTCCACACGACCTAACCCCTTAGGTCGCCTAACCCTTAGGTCGCTCCACCGACCTAAACCACTATCTTATAGGTCGCTCACTATCTTAGGTCGCTAACATCTTATAAGTCGTAACTCGCTAACCCACTCTAACTAATAACTCGTTAACGACCTATTCCTTAACTCGTTAACTAGTTCTAACATACTAACTCGCTAACTACTAGGTCATACTGTCTTAAGTCGCTCTTCTTCCTTAGGTCGCTCACCCCTTAAGTCGCTCAACCGACCTAACTTCCACACGACCTAAATCCTATACGACTTAACCCCTACATGACCTAACTCCTAGGTCGTTCCAAACCTATAAGTCGCTCAACTCAAATCCCTTATACAACCTAAGCTCCACACGGCTTAACAACATCAACGACTTAGTGGCAACTATTTTACAATATGTCAACACGTAAAATACGGGTCGTTACATTCTCTCCCCCTTAGGAATTTCGTCCCCGAAATTCCAAACAAACAAGAGCAATCAAAACTATTCTGCATGCCTACCATCCATAGCAATCATCAAACCATACATCCAATCACTAACTTAGCATGCAGAATTCTAAGATTAGAATCAAGTTACAAATTCATGAGATGCCACGACACCTTAGGGCCATACCTCGAAGAGTTCAGGATTAGCTGCTTTCATCCTCTCTTCCTCCTCCCATGTACAGTCGTTAACATCATCACTCCATTGTATCTTGAGCAACGTAATCGTCTTCCTCCTAAGCTGTTTCGTGTCGGTTTCCACAACACGAAGCGGCTTACGAGGTCTCGTAACAACTGGATCAACCTCTAAATCTTCACAGCTATCAGCAGAAACCACCGTATTCGAGTCGTGCACATACTTCCGTAGATAAGACACATGAAAAACATTGTGCACACTCGCCATCTTTTCTGGTAACTCCAATTTATATGCGAGCTTTCCAATGCGCTCGATGATCGGGAATGGTCCAACAAATCTCGGAGTCATCTTTCCTTTCTTCCCGAATCGAATAACATTCTTCAAAGGAGAAATCTTCACAAAAACCATATCTCCTACGTCGAATTCTAAATCCCTACGACGCTTATCGGCATAACTTTTCTATCGGTCTTGGGCTGCCTTCATTCGTCGCCGAATGATCTCTATACAGTCCGAAGTCTGTCGAATCATTTCTGGCCCAAGCATCAACTTTTCTCCAGTTTCCAACCAACATGTCGGAGAGTTACACGGTCTTCCATACAATGCCTCATATGGTGCCATACCAATACTTGTCTGATAACTGTTATTATACGCAAATTCCACCAAATGAAGATGATCTTCCCATGATCCTCCGAAATCCAAAACACATGCTCTGAGTAGATCTTCCAAAACTCGGTTGACTCTCTCGGTCTGACCATCCGTTTGGGGATGATAAGCCGTACTCAAACACAGGTCGGTTCCCAAAACTTCTTGTAAGCTCTTCCAAAATCTACTAGTGAACAATGGGTCTCGATCGCTCACTATACTCTTCGGAATACCATGGAATCGTACTATCCACTTGACATACAACTCAGCCAACTTCGATGCAGTCCTAGTTGATCGAACAGGAATGAACCTTGCACTCTTTGTCAAATGATCTACGATTACCCAAATCCCTTCATTTCCTGCTTTGGTTCTAGGTAACCCATCGATAAAATCCATCGATATTTGCTCCCACTTCCATGTAGGAACTTCTAACGGCTGAAGTAATCCACTTGGCTTCTTCTGTTCGGCTTTTACCAAATGGCAATTCATACATTTGGAAATGAAATTTCCAACATCCTTCTTCATACCTTCCCAATAATAGGTTCTCTTCATATCCCGATACATCTTATTTCCACCTGGATGAATCAACTTCGAGTGATGACTTTCCTTAAGAACTTCATCTCTCAATCCATCTATATCGGGAACAACCAATCGTCCTTGTTTTCGAAGCCAACCCTCTCGATCGACTTCGAATCCTTTATCCTTCTCTGGGTCTAATCCAGATTCCAAATCTCGGATAATCTTGACAAGCTTATCGTCTCGCTTTTGGCTCTCGCCAATCCTTTCCACTAGAGAAGGTCTTATCGATAAGTTTGCCAACATCTCAGGTTCCAATTCACATCTAGACCTGAAGTCAAATCCAGCCAAATACTCAAGGCTCTTCCATTCTGAAAACATGGCTACCAATCCTGCATGTCTTCGACTTAACGCATCTGCCACTACGTTACCTTTTCCCAGAGTATGTGCTATACCAAAGTCATATGATGCTAAAAACTCTAGCCATCGTTGCTGTCGAAGATTCAAATCCTTTTGGGAGAAAAGATACTTCAATGACTTATGATCTGTAAACAACTCAAATCGGACTCCCAATAGGTAATGTATCCACATCTTCAAAGCAAACACAATTGCCGTTAACTCCAAATCATGAGTCGGATAATTCCTTTCATGCGGCTTCAGTTGTCGACTTGCATATGCAACAACTTTATCCTTCTGCATTAGCACTGCTCCAAGTCCAGTACCACATGCATCGGTGTATACCACCATCTCATCATTCCCACTTGGAATAGTCAAAACAGGAGCACTTGTCAATTGCTTTTTCAGGATTCCGAAAGCTTGCTTACACTTAGCATCCCATCTGAACACTTGGTTGATAAACCGACGATAATATCCTGCTAATCCAAGAAAACTTCTCACATCAGATGCATTCTTAGGTCCAACCCAATCCAGGATCGCTGCCACCTTGGCGGGAGCAACTGCTATTCCATTTCCAGAGATAACATGGCCTAAGAACCTCACTCCACTCTTCTAGAAGTGACACTTCGAAAACTTAGCCCTCAGCTGATGTTTTCGCAAAATTTCCAAAACAATCTGCAAGTGCGTCTTGTGCTCTTCTTCAGTTCTGGAATAAATCAGAATATCATCCACGAACACAAGTACGAACTTGTTCAACTGATCTCTGAACACTCTATTCATAAGATCCACAAAATATGCTGGTGCATTGGTCAATCCAAACGGCATTACCAGCCACTCATAAAAACCGGATGGTGTCCTAAAAGCAGTCTTCGGAACACTATCCTTTGCTACTCTCAACTGGTGAAATCCCGTTGCCAAATCCATCTGAGAAAACACCTTAGCTTCGTGAAGCTGATCAAACAAGTCATCTATTCTCGGCAATGGATACTTGTTCTTCCTAGTCACTTTATTCAGCTCACGATAATCCACACACAACGTCAACGATCCATCCGCTTTGGTTGCGAACACAACTGGTGCACCCCATTCGGACACGCTACGCTGAATGAATCCTTTCCGTAAAAGGTCATCAACTTGCACCTTCAACTCTTGCTGTTCCCTAGGCGCCATCCGCCTAAGAGGCATCACAACAGGTCTGGCTCCCTCAACTAGATCGATACGAAACTCGATCTCTCTATGCGGCGGTAACCCTTTGACCTCGTCAAAGACATCCTCAAATCCATTCACAATAGGCACTGATGACAGTCCATCCCGTGAAATAACCAGCGAATACATGAAGCTCATGAAGACGCCTTCTTCATGCTTACATCGTATCACAACCTTTCGCCCTTCCACATTCCCGACTGTCACTTCCAGCCTCTCACAATCAACCGTTGCCGCATACTTCCTAAGCCAGTCCATACCCAAAATAATCCCGAACCCTGCAAAGTTCAGAACAAAGCAATCACAAACAAAAGAGCAATCATGACTCGACACAACTAGACCACGGCATAACATACACAAACAGGACGAACCCCCAACTGGATTAGTCACAACCAATGGTCTATCAATAATATCCGGTTCCAAACCCAACCGGTCTACCAACTCATTACAAACAAAGGAATGCGACGCTCCAGTATCAAACAACACCCTAACTGGAACACCACAAATGGAAAGAATACCTTGAACCACCACACTCTTTCCTTTCTCTTCCACAGTAGGAGCTTTCAAAGATGATGGAACAACCCCCAAAGCATAGGCTTGCACAATCTGCTTGTCCTTCCTCGGTTCCGGACAATCCTTCCTAAAATGCCCTGGTTTGTCACAGTTGTGGCATTTCGCCGGCACTTTCGGTTTCTTGCAATCCCTGGAGAGATGACCCTTCTGCTGACAGTTGTAGCAGGTCACTTCACCCTTCGGCTTCTTCTGGCCATCCTTACCCTTCTGCTGCTGCTGCTTCCTCTTCTTGTTTCCACTTTGCTCCTTGGTTACAACAACAACAGATCCTTCCTTAGGAAACAGATTCTCATGCCTGAGAGCCTTCTCCACAAGCTTCTCAAATGAATCATCCAGATGATCCACCAACTGCCTCCCAAGATAACTATCCAAGCCTGTCACAAACTTCTCATTCTTCTGATAGGGGGAGTCAATATATGACCGAGCATACTTGGACAAAGCTTCAAACTCAGAAACATACTCAAGAACTGGTCTCCCACCTTGCTTGAGTTCCACAAACTTCTTAAACAAAACAGATTTCTAAGCTGTAGAAATGAACTTAGCTTCGAATCTAACTTGGAATTGCTCCCAAGAAATCTCTTCCTCTGGAGTATCAATGGTGATAGAGTTCCACCAATCAGAAGCTCTTCCTTGAAGTTGTCTTGATGCAAGCTTCCTCTTAGTTGCATCCTCAATTCCCAAATCATCAAAAATCCTTTTACAAGAATCTATCCATCTCTGAACTTCAATGGTTGATTCTGTTCCCAAGAAAACCTTTCCTCCAAGAGAAGTATAATCTTTGCACAACTTAGCAAAATCCACTGGTCTTGGAGCTTGAACTTGAACTCCCACATCTACTGATGGCCCCGGAGCTGGAATCCTCCTCATGATCGAAGTCATCATAGCCTCGAACATAGAAGCATAATCAGCAGCCCCCTCAACAGCATGGCCTTCCCTAGCAGCTGGTCTCCCTCTTCGACTCATTCCTAATATCTATAAGAGAAATGATTAATATACCCTGAGAAACAACTGCATAAGAAGTTCAAATTCTTCTAAGCTACTATATTATATATAGTAATCATCCATCAAAATTACAATTACATCTCTCATACGTAGTTACGTCTTGGCTAAAATCGATTAACCAAAGCTCTGATACCAAATGTGACGACCGCCCAAGACTCCTGCACTAAACAAAGAAATAATGCGCTGAAAACTGTGCCAGGCCGCCATGGACGATCATCAGGGTAAGGTAAAAACAATAAACTCTATCGTATTACTCACAGCGCAGGGATAAAATACAATAGAAAAGTATACATAGTGAAGCTCATTGAACAAAATCTTATCATATAAACTCATAGTAGTTTATTGCAAACATCTGAATAATCAATACATCAAGCCTCACTACATAACACTCAGAGAATCATACAAACAGCGGAACACCCAGTACATATAGTAAGAAAACAATATGCAAAAGCCTCCAGCTCGTCTTCGTCATCAACAGCGTTGGTTACTAAGAACGGCACCTGTCACCTGCTACCTAGTCTGCCCATCCCAACATGGATGAACAGCCCAAGGTGATAAGAGTTAAACATAAAACCTTGAGTCAGACAAAAGTCTTAGTGAGCAGTAAATCAACTATCAAACATACCAAAAGAGCATAAAGGGTAAAAAGGAATAGGAACTCAACCATCCCACTCCACCTCTTTCTACAGTGATAGCCCCAGACACACTAAGCAGAAGCAAACATAGCAATTCAGACATTCAAAGAAAAGTAATTATCACTCGAGTCAAGGTCGATGTTTTCCAAGTACAAACCCCCAAGGCCTAAACCAAGATCAGATAAGCACTCTGAAAACATCGCTCTTGACCCAAGCGATGATACAACCAAACATCCAAACATCCATGACTCTGGCTATCACTGTTATCACTGCCTTGATTTCATCGTTAATTGAATGACCATCTCATTGTCTCATCCATCCGCCAAGCGCTAATGGTAACCCCGGTTCTAGACATAACTCCGCACGTCGTCGCAGCCCGTGTCTAGGACTATCGAATCTACCCAGAGTACTAGCACGTCATCGCAGCCCGTGCCTGGAACGTCGTCGCAGCCCGTCCCAACGTACTCTTGCTTTGAGCATGCTAGAACCTTCAATAACGATGAAATCTCAGCCTCCTAGTCATCCTCCTCGACGACTATTCTCATTCTAGCTCAAGCGCCTCTCGAGCCAACCATTATCCACAAACTCGAACCACATCATCGAGTATCATCATGCTTGGGATGATCCCGTCTGGATTAAACCAAGGCTTTCTCACATCTTACTTTGCTTCTTCGCATCATAGCAAAGTTCCATCTCAACATCATGGTTTGCCTCATCGCATCATGGCAAAGTCTCATCTCAACATCATCATCAAGTCTATCCATATGAGCTTCAACATCCGCTTCATATGCCACAAGCAGCTTTCCTTATTCAAGAGCCTTTCCACTTAGCTTTTGAATCATCTTCGACCAACTTGTCCAAATCAAGTTATCAATCAACTAATCCATCAAATCAAACATTAATCCAAGTAATCAATCATTCAAACAAGATCTAAATAAACAATTACAACAATAATGGCAATTTCGTAAATAAAGAGTCCAAATCTAACATGCATTCTAACAAGCATGAATTATGAACAATATCTCTACAACTTGATGAATGAACTTGCATAAGTGAACATGTAGTAAAATAGATATCAAATCATCATGAACAATAGATCTACATGCAGACTTGAGAAAAATGCACGAAATCACTCTCTTTAACACATAAACAAACCACCGATCCAATATACTCCTTTGGGTCCGTGTGAGAGATAACCACCACTCACCGAATCACCTAAACACCTCAAAAATAACCAACTCCAGATCTAGACAGCAAAGAATCAACCTTGATCCTCCAAAGCTCCGCTTCAAACGATGAAATCTCTCTTCGGTGGATGGAGATCTTCAACTTTGGCTCTTGGATCTTCGATTTGATCTTCAATTTAGATGGAAGGAATCACTAGATTAGAGTGGAGAAAAGAAGTGAAGAAGTGTTGTAGTCGAGCTCTCAAAATGGCAGCACTTCGTCGCTTCAAAATCCGGTGCCAAAAAGTGAACCAAAGCCCTCTATTTATAGGCTGAATTCCTTAAGTCGCCGCCCCCATAAGTCGTCCACGACCTAAGACCCACGACCTATAATGTAACAACCCGCATATTTATCGATTTTTTATTTAAATATTTTATCGTTAGTCGGATTTTAGTCCGAAAAGCTACTTTTTGCATACGGTCGAATTAGGACTCGGGGCCACTCCCATTGAGTTGAAAATGCCGTTTGCGACCTTTTTGAGTATAAGCTTCGATATGTTTGAAGAAAGTTGATTTTTGCTACTTTTCACTTTGGGTTTGGTTTTGGGCTCAGCCCTATGTTTTAACTTATACTCCAAAACTGAACCACTCTCCCCATTCTCCCTCACTTCTTTCTCTTTTCAGTTTTCTTAGCATTAATGGTGGAGAGGAGTGGAAATTAAAACTCCAAGCCCTAGTTCCTCTTGCTAGCTCAAGTTCTTGCTCCAAAACTCAAGAGAACCCATTGGTAAGCATCTCCTTCATCTTCTCAAACTCATTCTCCTTCCAATTTCAGAAATTTCCTAAACCTAACTTAGGGAATGTTCTTGTTTTAAGCTTAGATTCAAGCTTCTAGTGTTGAGATTGAAGTGTGGTTGATCTTCCTTTGCTTTCAAGCTTCATCTTCATAAATTTAGGTCAAAGGTGAGATTTTTATCTCACATCTATGACTATAAGTATCTTTGGTTGTTAGGTATGAATTCCTAACAATTATTCATGTGCAATTGCTTTTGATTTGGATTAGATTTGTAAATATTCCAATTTTTGGTGTTTGAAGCCAAATCTTTAAGAATCATAACTTTGATGTTTGATCATGCTTTAAGAGGTGTTTCGGAGAGCCTATAAGGCCGGGTTGTCGCTAGGCATAAATCCTTAGTCGTCGTTGCTCGTCCGATCGCTCCCGATACGTTTTGGCCACTTTGGCCTAGGCAAATTGTTGCCTAGACCAGGTGACCAGACGTCTGGTGACCAAGTCCAGACGTCTGGTTTGGACCTGGAAAGTAAAAATGTATGCACGCATATTATAAAAAAAAGCCAGAGACTATTTTCAAACGTCTGAACTATCAAACCAGACGTCTGGATAGGTCTCAGACGTCTGACTTGAGGTTTCAGACGTCTGAGTGTTCTCTGGGTTATTTCCAGAGAACAAATCCAGACGTCTGGATTCCAAATCAGACGTCTGGAGATGTTTATTTTTGCCTATTCAGGCTGTTTTGTGTGAATTTCCATTGTTTATCGATTTTAGCGATCCTATTAATCGTTATCACTTATTATCGACTATGATGACTTCTTTTTATGGATTTTTGGAAATATCCATTTCTATGGATTTGGTATCGATTTCTTTGGATTTGATTCACGTCTTCAAATGTGAATTTTGATGATTGATTGTTTCTACAATCATTTTTAGTGATTTGTCACTTTAAAATATAAAGGTTTTCTATACTAGTAGTAAATATCAAAACTCTTTCTTCAAATGATTTTAACAATATTTTATTACAAAGCTCGTTTCTTAAAACCGTTTTCCTATCTATTAGTATATACAAACCTTTACCTCACTCGTATGAGAAATCTAATTAAACGGCTTAGTAAAACAAGTGGTGTGAAACGCTTGCGTTTACTTCGTCGGTTAATTCTTGGACTTGTTCGATTGAATCTCTTGTGACAATTTTCTAGTGGAGATTTACAGTTTGTTCGTAAATGTTTAAGTTAAGTAAGTGGTTATGGGACATGAAGCTAAACTTTTATATTTACTAGCTTATTGTAATTGACACTTCTCGTTGATCATGACGATCACTTTTGTGGTTTAGACTAGCAATGTGCGATGTCTCTTTGTTTATGTGGAGGACTGTTCCTCATTTTATTGAGCTTCGTCTCATTTTACACATGGGTCGTACCTTTCTAGGTGCGTCAACGTTTTATTATGCATGGGGTGTATCTTTCTAGGTGCATCGATGTTTATTTGTGCATGGGGCGTATCTTTCTAGGTGCGTCGATGCTAGAGCATGGGGTGTATCTTTCTAGGTGCATCGATGTTTATTTGTGCATGGGGCGTATCTTTCTAGGTGCGTCGATGCTAGAGCATGGGGTGTATCTTTCTAGGTGCATCGATGTTTATTTGTGCATGGGGCGTATCTTTCTAGGTGCGTCGATGCCAGAGCATGGGGCGTATCTTTCTAGGTGCGTCGATGTTCGACTGTTCATGGGGCATGTCTTTTTAGGTGTGTCGGTGTCCAGTTTGTGGGATTGGCCATCCTTTTTATTGTGATTTCTGGATTTCGTGTGTTGATTTCTGGAATTTGTGTTTCACCAACTTTTACGATTGGCATGGATATATATATGTCATTTATTGTGGCTTGGTGAATGAAATCAGAAGTATGACATTCCTTTTTATCTTGAGTAGATTATTGTGATATTGATTAATCTCTTGTTGATTTTCAATTACTTATTTATCACAGCTTGGCATTGTGATTATTATATTTTTATGTCATATCTCCTATTCTATATCATTTCTTCTGATATTTATAGCTAGACTGATCCGTTTATTATTTTCTTCTTAAATAATACTCGGGTCAGACCGAGATGTTACAGGTGCTTCTGCTTGACTTCTCATCCAGGATCATTACTCTGACTTTTGGATAACTACTTAGATTAGTAGTTTATTTTGTTGTATACACTTGAGATATAGACTCATAGTTGTATTCTTTTGTATAGCACGTGTTGCTATTCTTTTGTATTATCGTGGATCTTTTGACCACTACTCTAATATACACTTTTATGTGTAATATTCATATCTATTTCCGCCTTTGTGATATGAATTGTCTGTGAGTGATTTATGTTATGTTTATTTCTATATTTGTTTCCGAAGATATTATAGCCACTGTGTAGTAGTTTTGAGTTTGTGTCGGCATGTCGGATTTCCACTTGAAAAGAATTGCATGTTATACTATCTGACATATCGATGCTCGCACAAAGCAATTACATGGATGGTCGCTCCTCAACAGCCTTATTCTCCGTGCTAGTTGACAGCATTCACAGTAGTGTTCTTGGCTAGCGTGGGTATAGAGGTGGGGCGTCACAGCTTGGTATCGGAGCCAAACTTCGGAACAATGTAGAATAATTTAACAAGGATCATCGTCCTAAGTCCATCTTAGGAGTCATGCTTTAGGGTTTAATTCGAGTCTTCGTACCGATTCATCCTATTTTCTTTATGATTTCTTGTTTTATCAATCAAGTTTGATTGAAATTTATTCTGAGATTAACTTTTTCCTCTTCTTTCTTTCTTTCTTAAAGAAGATAAATGGTTAGACCTGGCCGTCCCAGCGCCGGTCAATCTAGTGCTACTCCCCTGGATGGAGTATTCATGTCTGCTCAACAACTTTTGGATCTTGTAAAGAATCAAGAGTTTATCTATGCTTTGAGTAAGAACCCTGAAATGGTTCTACCTTTGAAACTTGAAGTTTCTTTCAATCAGCTTGTGGATGTTACTCTTCTTCATGGAGAGGTTGGTAATGGAAGTGTTTGTGATATTGGGACTTCCAAGAAGAGGCATATTAAGTTCAAGAGCCTTAATCCCAATAAGAGAGTGAGGCAAACTACTTTTGTAGCAAAGACTCCAATGCCTAATCGTGGAGGATGCTACAATTGTAATTCTAAGGAACACTATGCGAATATGTGTCCAAAACCCCATTCCTGTCGCTATTGCAAGAAACCGGGTCATCTTTTATCTGCATGTCCCAAACATTTGAACAAGGACATGAGAAAGCTAAATATTGTGCAAGCCCCTAGAAACTCTTCTCTTGATCAAGGTATTTCTCCTTCAATCCTTGGTTTTATTTGTCTCGTGAATATTCTTTTCAAGTTCTTGTTGATATGAGTCCATCTCATTATTTTATATCAAAAGGACTTGTTAATTCTTTTTCTTTAAATATTTTGGGCTTGTTGACTTCATTGAGATTGTGAATCCGGATGGTAGATCCGCAACACTCAATTTGCTTTTTATTGATGTCGAAATTATTTTATGAGACTTTTCTTTCCGAGCCGATATTTTTACTTAGGCTTCGGAATTGATTTTTTTGAAAGGATTGGCTTAAATTGTGAAGCCCATATCCTATTTTTCCGAGTGGATTATTCATCTTCGACATTTTCAATCTGTTAAGCAGATTTCTATTTTCCTTTGTGATTTTGATTCCAATTTGATGGCATCATTTTATTCCTTAAAACCTGCATGATAAGGAAAGTATTATTTCTCTCAATCATATCGTTTGAGAAATTTTCCGGTATTTTTGAGTTTGTCTTAG
Organism: Allium cepa; assembly: GCA_030765085.1. Lineage (NCBI taxonomy): Eukaryota > Viridiplantae > Streptophyta > Magnoliopsida > Asparagales > Amaryllidaceae > Allium > Allium cepa. Next base: position 392,073,608 of record CM060938.1, on the reverse strand, counting down.
GATTATCACCTAAGAAATCTTTTGTGTGGTATTAAGGTCTTTTCAGTTTGACTTTACCATCGGTTTTCGTTTGCTGCGAGTTGCGGAAATTAGCATTCCACTTACCGCGTTCCGCACTCGTTATGATTCCTATGAATGAATTATTATGTCATTCAGTTTGTCCAGCTTATTTCATCCATTTTATAAATCGAATATTCTATGAATATTTCGATGAGACCATTCTTGTATTTATTGATTTTGGATGAAAATGGTAATTTAAAATTTTGCAAATCTTTTTCATAAGATTTATTTATAAATAAAACTGGATTTTTGTTCTTGAAACGAACAAAGAATATTCTTAAAACTTTTTAAGAGATTTATTTATCCTATAAAAGATGATTTTGTGATTGTATTGCCCGTTGAGTGCTTTAAGAATTTTGGTCGATGCGCTTGATCAACGTTATTGATAGGAATTTCCTAAACGCTTTGATGTGACAATCAGACACGATATATTGACTTGTAAATTGTAAATTTTCTAGAAATATTTTTACATTGAAATAATTGTGATTTTGAAAGTTTTAGCTTTTCGAGAAAGAAGATTATTTAAAAGAACCCTTCCTTTCAATACTCTTATTCTTGTGATTCCTGAAGGGGAACCAAGACTTTGCTATTTGTACCGATACTAGTCGTATTGGTTTGGAATGCCATTCTCTTGCAAAGGAGAACGTGCTATCACTTGTGCTTCTAAATCATTATAGCTTATCGAGACTAGATATGCCACTCATGATCTAGTGTTCGTGGCTATTGTTTTTGCTTTTGGAATTTGGCATCATCATATTTGGATGAGAAATTTGTTCTCTACCTCGATCATAAATCTTTGGAATATTTATGTTCTCTTAAGGAACTGCATGTTGACTCGAGTTCCTAGCTTCTTATGATCTTGATATTCTTTTTATTCCCGAAGGGGAAATTGTGTTGCCAATGCGTTTAGTCGTAAGCAACAAGGGGTTGTTTCTTTGTTGACGACTAAATGAAATTATCTTTTTATCAAGTTCATCGGGCGTTTTGATGTACTTCGTTTTATTGAGTTTCATCTCATTGCTTTTATGAACTTGCGTCCGATGTTCATTTATTGTGTTCGGTTCATTGGACGTACCGTTTTTGTACTGCGTCGGTGTTCCGAATTATTTGAGTTTGATTCATTGGATGTACCGTTTGTACTACATCAATGTCTTTTCTTTTTGGATTCATTGGATGTACCATTTGTACTACATCAGTGTCTTTGATTCATTGGATGTACCATTTGTACTACATCAATGTCTTTTCTTTTTGGATTCATTGGATGTACCGTTTGTACTACATCAGTGTCTTTGATTCATTGGATGTACCGTTTGTACTACATCAATGTCTTTGCTTTTGATTCATTGGATGTACCGTTTGTACTACATCAATGTCTTTTCTTTTTGGATTCATTGGATGTACCGTTTGTACTACATCAGTGTCTTTGATTCATTGGATGTACCGTTTGTACTACATCAATGTCTTTTCTTTTTCTGGATTCATTGGATGTACCGTTTGTACTACATCAGTGTCTTTGATTCATTGGATGTACCGTTTGTACTACATCAATGACTTTGATGTTTGATTCATTGGATCTACCGTTTGTACTACATCAATGTCTTCGCTTTTTGATTCATTGGATGTACCGTTTGCACTACATCAATGACTTGGCTTTCTGGTTCATTGGACGTACCGCCTTTGTACTACGTCGGTGCTCCAAATTATTTGAGTTTCTAGTTTCTCGGACGTATCGTATTTGTACTATGCCGCTGCACCGGCTCAACTTTTTGCTATTTTTGACGTTTTCCACGTCTTTTAACTATGTAAATGCTTTTATGTTTTCGGTTTTTATTCTTGAGCCCGGTATTATTGAGGGATTGAAGTTTCACCAAATTTGACTTTTCAGCACCATTCCATTCGCATCATTGCTTCGGAGGTTGAGCGCCTTCGATATAAAGATATTCTTTTTGATAGAAGTTCAATGGTTCTCAAATCCTAAGGATTGCTCTTGTGAAATCTTGAGAATTCATCGAACGAAAACTTTCGGATTTACTCCTTCGTGCTCTTTATGGTGAACTTCTTGATTCAAATTTTCTTTTGTGTTAATATGCTTCTATGGTTGTTACTTCTTATATTTCCTTCTTAATTATTGCGAGGACGCAATTTCTTTAAGGAGGGAAGTCTGTAACAACCCGCATATTTATCGATTTTATATTTAAATATTTTATCGTTAATCGGATTTTAGTCAGAAAATCTACTTTTTGCATACGGTCGAATTAGGACTCGGGACCACTCCCATTGAGTTTAAAATGCCGTTTGCGACCTTTTTGAGTATAAGCTTCAATATGTTTGGAGAAAGTTGATTTTTGCTACTTTTCACTTTGGGTTTGGTTTTGGGCTCAGCCCTATGTTTTAACTTATACTCCAAAACTGAACCACTCTCCCCATTCTTCCTCACTTCTTTCTCTTTTCAGTTTTCTTAGCATTAATGGTGGAGAGGAGTGGAAATTAAAACTCCAAGCCCTAGTTCCTCTTGCTAGCTCAAGTTCTTGCTCCAAAACTCAAGAGAACCCATTGGTAAGCATCTCCTTCATCTTCTCAAACTCATTCTCCTTTCAATTTCAGAAATTTCCTAAACCTAACTTAGGGAATGTTCTTGTTTTAAGCTTAGATTCAAGCTTCTAGTGTTGAGATTGAAGTGTGGTTGATCTTCCTTTGCTTTCAAGCTTCATCTTCATAAATTTAGGTCAAAGGTGATATTTTTATCTCACATCTATGACTATAAGTATCTTTGGTTGTTAGGTATGAATTCCTAACAATTATTCATGTGCAATTGCTTTTGATTTGGATTAGATTTGTAAATATTCCAATTTTTGGTGTTTGAAGCCAAATCTTTAAGAATCATAACTTTGATGTTTGATCATGCTTTAAGAGGTGTTTCGGAGAGCCTATAAGGCCTGGTTGTCGCTAGGCATAAATCCTTAGTCGTCGTTGCTCGTCCGATCGCTCCCGATACGTTTTGGCCACTTTGGCCTAGGCAAATTGTTGCCTAGACCAGGTGACCAGACGTCTGGTGACCAAGTCCAGACGTCTGGTTTGGACCTGGAAAGTAAAAATGTATGCACGCATATTATAAAAAAAAGTCGGAGACTATTTTCAAACGTCTGAACTATCAGACCAGACGTCTGGATAGGTCTCACACGTCTGACTTGAGGTTTCAGACGTCTGAGTGTTCTCTGGGTTATTTCCAGAGAACAAATCCAGACGTCTGGATTCCAAATCAGACGTCTGGAGATGTTTATTTTTGCCTATTCAGGCTGTTTTGTGTGAATTTCCATTGTTTATCGATTTTAGCGATCCTATTAATCGTTATCACTTATTATCGACTATGATGACTTCTTTTTATGGATTTTTGGAAATATCCATTTTTATGGATTTGGTATCGATTTCTTTGGATTTGATTCACGTCTTCAAATGTGAATTTTGATGATCGATTGTTTCTACAATCATTTTTAGTGATTTGTCACTTTAAAATATAAAGGTTTTCTATACTAGTAGTAAATATCAAAACTCTTTCTTCGAATGATTTTAACAATATTTTATTACAAAGCTCGTTTCTTAAAACCGTTTTCCTATCTATTAGTATATACAAACCTTTACCTCACTCGTATGAGAAATCTAATTAAACGGCTTAGTAAAACAAGTGGTATGAAACGCTTGCGTTTACTTCGTCGGTTAATTCTTGGACTTGTTCGATTGAATCTCTTGTGACAATTTTCTAGTGGAGATTTACAGTTTGTTCGTAAATGTTTAAGTTAAGTAAGTGGTTATGGGACATGAAGCTAAACTTTTATATTTACTAGCTTATTGTAATTGACACTTCTCGTTGATCATGACGATCACTTTTGTGGTTTAGACTAGCAATGTGCGATGTCTCTTTGTTTATGTGGAGGACTGTTCCTCATTTTATTGAGCTTCGTCTCATTTTACACATGGGTCGTACCTTTCTAGGTGCGTCAACGTTTTATTATGCATGGGGTGTATCTTTCTAGGTGCATCGATGTTTATTTGTGCATGGGGCGTATCTTTCTAGGTGCGTCGATGCTAGAGCATGGGGTGTATCTTTCTAGGTGCATCGATGTTTATTTGTGCATGGGGTGTATCTTTCTAGGTGCATCGATGCTAGAGCATGGGGTGTATCTTTCTAGGTGCATCGATGTTTATTTGTGCATGGGGCGTATCTTTCTAGGTGCGTCGATGCCAGAGCATGGGGCGTATCTTTCTAGGTGCGTCGATGTTCGATTGTTCATGGGGCATGTCTTTTTAGGTGTGTCGGTGTCCAGTTTGTGGGATTGGCCATCCTTTTTATTGTGATTTCTGGATTTCGTGTGTTGATTTCTGAAATTTGTGTTTCACCAACTTTTACGATTGGCATGGATATATATATGTCATTTATTGTGGCTTGGTGAATGAAATCAGGTGTATGACATTCCTTTTTATCTTGAGTAGATTATTGTGATATTGATTAATCTCTTGTTGATTTTCAATTACTTATTTATCACAGCTTGGCATTGTGATTATTATATTTTTATGTCATATCTCCTATTCTATATCATTTCTTCTGATATTTATAGCTAGACTGATCCGTTTATTATTTTCTTCTTAAATAATACTCGGGTCAGACCGAGATGTTACAGGTGCTTCTGCTTGACTTCTCATCCAGGATCATTACTCTGACTTTTGGATAACTACTTAGATTAGTAGTTTATTTTGTTGTATACACTTGAGATATAGACTCATAGTTGTATTCTTTTGTATAGCACGTGTTGCTATTCTTTTGTTTTATCGTGGATCTTTTGACCACTACTCTGATATACACTTTTATGTGTAATATTCATATCTATTTCCGCCTTTGTGATATGAATTGTCTGTGACTGATTTATGTTATGTTTATTTCTATATTTGTTTCCGAAGATATTATAGCCACTGTGTAGTAGTTTTGAGTTTGTGTCGGCATGTCGGATTTCCACTTGAAAAGAATTGCATGTTATACTATCTGACATATCGATGCTCGCACAAAGCAATTACATGGATGGTCGCTCCTCAATAGCCTTATTCTCCGTGCTAGTTGACAGCATTCACAGTAGTGTTCTTGGCTAGCGTGGATATAGAGGTAGGGCGTCACATATAACCTCAACGACCTACGACCTAAAGTTCTGCCGACCTAACGACTCATCAGGGTCACACGACCTAACCAGGATACAACCTAGCAAATATGCTTTCACGCGACCTAACAGCTTAAGACCTAACAAAGGCCGCGACTTAACATCCCTACGACCTAACGGCTCAACATACTCATGACCTATCGACCTATCACTTATGCGACTTGACGACTTAACGTTCATGCGACCTAACTAATACATAGCAACCTGATATAGGTCGCTTACGACCTATCTTAACCATAAGTCGCTCACGACTTATCTTCCACACGACCTAACCCCTTAGGTCGCCTAACCCTTAGGTCGCTCCACCGACCTAAACCACTATCTTATAGGTCGCTCACTATCTTAGGTCGCTAACATCCTATAAGTCGTAACTCGCTAACCCACTCTAACTAATAACTCGTTAACGACCTATTCCTTAACTCGTTAACTAGTTCTAACATACTAACTCGCTAACTACTAGGTCATACTGTCTTAAGTCGCTCTTCTTCCTTAGGTCGCTCACCCCTTAGGTCGCTCAACCGACCTAACTTCCACACGACCTAAATCATATACAACTTAACCCCTACACGACCTAACTCCTAGGTCGTTCCAAACCTATAAGTCGCTCAACTCAAATCCCTTATACAACCTAAGCTCCACACGACTTAACAACATCAACGACTTAATGGCAACTATTTTACAATATGTCGACACGTAAAATATGGGTCGTTACAGAAATGATCATTGTTTGATCATTTGTGATATGATCATTTGTTTGATCATTTATCTTGGTGATCATTTCTATGATCATTTGATTGACCCAAAGCACAGCTTTTGTATAAAGCGTGGCTTTGTGGACGAGACTTCGTCGGACCTCACACCTCGAAAATGGTCAAAACAGGAAGGATGCGGCAAGGTTATTAGGGGGTAGCGCCCCTTTAGTGTATGTCATTCCTTCTGGATAGAGGTGGTATCATGGTATGGAGCCCAGATATTTAACCTATGTTGTTGCTGCAAATTTTGTAGTTGTTGGAAATCGAGGATCCTCAGATAGATCGGTTACGATCGGGGGATGACATATTCGTGTCAGTAGTTACCTAGTTTGAAAGGTAACCCAGCCTTGTGTTGGCAGAGATCCGATTAGGTTCTCAGGACGTCATTCCAGAGGCGTTTCCATGTGGCAATGGGAAGTTCCTTGGCCTGACCATTTGTTGGAAATCCAAAGAAACAATACGAGACTTATACGGTTTTAGCTGTAGAACCTGCCATTTACTTATGGTGGCGCCCCACTGTTTAGATGGTAGCTATAGTAGGCATACGATAATGGTCGTATGTTGGCTAAGATTTATATCTTTACTTTCGAAATGTTTTCTGCACTATGCACTAGTAATAATATCAACTGTTTCTTTTTAATGCGTATCAAGCATCTTTGACTATCATAAGGAGAAATCTCCTCCGATTCTGCGTTTGCATTGCGTGTGTGTGCGGGAGGCCTTATGGTAGTCTCATTTTTAAAAGCATTGCGAATTGAATTTAAAAATATTCCTCTATTTTGATTTTAAAGATAAATAAATTGTTTTAGTTCTCACACCAGTCACATGACTGACTCGGAGTTTATTGTTTTCCTTCCTAAACTCTGGGTGCCCACCAATTTCCACACGGGCAGTCAAGAGTTAAGGTTTATCGGGATATTCTGGAATTCAGAAGTTGCTGGAGGCAAGCTGGATGGCATGGCGTATTACTAGTATATAGTATTTCTTTTCCGCTGTTTGTTGTTTGTTGTTGTACACTCTGATGATATGATGTAATGTAATGTGATGTGATGTAATAACTGATATAGTTCTTTGTTTAAAGATTATTCATTTATCTATTATATGTTGTTCCGCTGCGATTGTGAGATTCTGATATTGTTCTGTTATTTCTTTCTGTTCTGTTCTATCTTTTCTCTCTTCTTCTATCTTTTTCTTCTTCTTCAACCCTAACTATTCGGTTTTTCGGGAACGAAAAATCGTCAATCGTTACATTTGGTATCAGAGCTTATGGTTAAGCGACAACCATGGCTCTGTTGGGTATAAATCATTAGAGATAGAGTCAGCAGTACTCTAGAATGAGTGTGAGTATAATAATATATACGAGCGCGTATTTGTTAGTGAATATAAAAAAATGTTTTATATTGTATTTGCTTATCCGTTGAGCTGTTTGTGGATTCTGATCGGTAGATGGGACGCCATATTATGATAGGGATTTCTAAACTCTTAAACGAGGCAGGCCGACATAGTATCATTTTAAATTGGATAAATGAAATAATTTTACCTTGATTATATTTTATATATAAAGGAATAATTTTTCAGGATTTTTAAGTGTATATGAATTGATTGTTTGGTTGTTGAATAAGTTAAATAAAACACCAATTTTGAAAGAATAGTTGTATAAGCAATTGAATTATAAGTATGAAGTTATAATTAAAATGATTTACACTTGTGAAATAATCTTATATATAAGAAGTAAAATTATATAAGTAAAAGATTTATAATCTGAAAATAAAATTCCAGAGAGGTGTTTTGAAAGGATTTGATATTTTGGAAAATTGTTTTGGAGAAATTAAAGCTCTAAACTCTTTTCGGTCGCTGGAAAATAATTCCGGTGATGATCGCGACATCATTGGTGTTCATTTTCGGGTTTCCAAAAGAGGGATTGCTGCCAAATTGTTTAAAAGAAAGTTGTTTGGAAAATAAGGGATTTGGTTTTGGAAATTCAAAAGGTAATTTGAATTGATTTAAAAAAAAAAGGTTTTTGAAAGGTTGAAAGGACTCTGGAATCCTATTTAAAATATTATGGGAATGATAAATGAGTTGATAACTTATACAGATTGAATTTTGATAGAATAAATTTAACTTAAAAGATGAAGTTAAATTAAAGGAAGTATAAGTAATAAAATCCAAGTTGAAATAAATTTGAGTTGTCATCAAAGACATGTAATTTGAAATTTAACAAAAGGAAAGTTAAATAAATTGATTTGGATTTGATAAGATGTTTGAAATGGAATATAACTTAAGTGAAGTTGAATAAAGTTAATTTTGGTATCAAAGTAAATTAATAAGTGAATTAATGAAAGGAAGTCATTAAGAATGTGAACTTGAGTTATATAAATGAAATTCAACTTGGAATGTTAATTCATTGAATATAAATAATTAGTATGAAACAATGAATATAAGTGTTAATTCATTAAAAGCTAATGTTATTGGAAATTGAATAAATTGAATGAAAGTCAATTGAATGTTGAACCAAATTGAATGTAAATTGAATAAATTTGGTTATATTGGATGTACATTGGTTGTTATATGGATGTTAATTGATTGTATGTAAATTCATTAAGTGTTAATGAAATTGAATTAGCAAAATTTGAAGCTAAAGTAATTGAATCCAACTTGGAAGAAAATGAACTTGAATATAATTTAATTTGATTTGGAAGTGAACCAATTTGAATGAAAATTAGTGAATGCAAACTAATTAAAACTGAATATGAATGAATGTTAGTAAATTCCAATGTTAATGAATCAATTAGAAAACCAATTCATTGAATATTAATGAGAATATGAATGAATATTGATTTGGTTATGGATGATAGTTGGTTGATGTTTGCATTTGTTATTTTGTTGCATTTGCTATGTTGGCATATGTAGTTGTTATGTTGCTATATGTTGTATATTGATACTATTTTCATATATGCATGATTCTCATGTTGTTGTTGAGTGTTTAGTAGGTGCGGATTGCGCTTGCTTCGCATTTGGAGCTCGCTTTCGCGCTATATTAGCCGTATATGCTTGCTAATAATATATAAGGTACATATCTCGGATTACATACCGTACTTTTACACTTTTTTCCCTACGGGATGCCCCATCACTTGATGAGATGTATATTTGTGATATATATACTATCATTTTTTTTTGGATCGAGCCGCGCAAAGGAGACTCTGGCGAATTTTTCTGAAAATTTAAGGCGTTAGAATATTTTTGAAAAAAATTGGGAAAATTTGTGAAAACTAAATTTTGATTTGGAATTGAAAGTTAAACGATAGTAGTTGCTTTTGAAAAGATAACTAAGTTTGGATTTGAAAACTTAGTAAAGTTATGGTAAGAAGTTTAACTATTGAATTTTGGAGAAGTTAAACACTTAAGAGATTTGAACATCTAATTTGAACGATTGTTTTGGAAAGTTAATGGATTCTATAACTTTTCTTACTTGTTAATTTCGAGGATGAAATTCTTTTTAGGGGGGAAGTATGTAACGACCCAGAATTTCTATTATTTAAAATTTGAATATTTAATTAATTTTAAATATTAATAAGTGAAATTTATAAGTCGAATAATTTTTATTTCGAATATCCGGATTTAATTGGATAATTAAATCGATAATTTAATAGTTGAAAATACAGAAATAATTGAAAATAGGGATAAATATGATTAAAATTGATTTGTAAAATTTTATTTTATCATATTGGAGTTAGAACGATATTTTAGAACTTTTAAAATTGAATTAAGAGTTAATTTGTGAAAATTGAATATTTTAATATTTAATCGACTAGTCAAATTAGTCAATTTTCGAACAGTCTCAGAATTGGACGAAACTAGTTCCATTGGATCCATAATAGTTAGTTATTACCGGATTTCAATTTTCGTAGCAATCAGAGTTTTCGTTTGATCGTGGCAGCTCGAAACGCATCGAAATTGTTTTAATATTAATTTGGCGAGTTAAAATAGTCATTTTTCAAACAGACGAAACCAGTTTCATCGGATCCGTAATGTGATATTATTGTATGGTTTCAAATTTCGTGTCAATCGGATTTACCGTTTGTCCGGTGCAAGCTAAAACATCTAGAAAATCGTTTAATCGGTTTAATTTTAAATTGAACATTTATTGTCATAACTCGCACAGTTGATCGAATTAGCTTCCGAAACCTATTCCATTGTGTCCGGAACGTGGGATAAACCCTAGAAACGCCGGTCACCACGTGAGATTTGGAGTTCGAAAAACCGGGATGAATAGTGTTTTCGTTGAAATTTTCTATAAAAGGAACCTCAACCCCAAAGCAATTGCCAAACCCTAGCTTATAGCCTCAGCCGCCATTTTCTTCTCCAACGGCCAGAAAGCTTCGTTCTTCCTTCCCTCCGATCTCCTCATCCATCAACTTTCACACAAAACTTCCAACTGCATTGTTATAGAGCACATCCTCCTCCATTAATCCAACGGCTATGATTGGATATTGTTGAGTGGAATGACGGCAAATCGAGCTTGAAGGGGGTATTTTCGCGCACGCTTTTCGAGGTGTAGATGGGGCCGAGCTCTATGAAATTCTAGCCGATGGTGGAGCTTGTGATGACGAGAGGAATGGCACTTGCTGATCATAGTGGAAGTCAACGTAGTGGTCACGAAAATTCACAAGAATGCGGCGGCTCATGGGTTAAATTCAAACGAGGGTTACGTGTTTAGGGATGAAGGCATGAGTGCAGCCCAGATTTTTTCATAAAGAAATCAACAGTGGTGTTTTGATTTAGGGTTTAAAATATAAAATATGTTGTAAAATTATAAATATGATTCGTGTAACTTCTAAAATTCATATCTTTTTCATACGAGGTCGAAAACGCACGAAACCAGTTGCGTTGGGTTCGTATGGACGAGCACTATGCTATGGAATTGGATTGGAGTCGTTTGGAGCTAGTGAGAATTCGGGTAAAATTAAACGCGCGTTTAATTTTATTCGAAATAAATCGCTAAAACGAAATTGAAATCAAGGTGAGAACTTCTCACTCAATCGAATCGGTTTCGATTTTTATTTTAAATAGTTAGATTTAAAATTGTTGATTGTATGTTAAATGATGATTATTATCTATTGATTGTTAAAATAGACATTATGCGCCGTTAGTAAGCGGATGTTATTTATTAAAAACATATACCAAGAATATTTCACAGTACAGTGAAATTGGTATTATTTATGTACTTGGAGTTGATTTCCCGCATTATATAGCGGATGAGACCCTATTGCACCGTCTATTAAGCGGATAATATTTTATAAATCTCATATACCGCAATAATTCCGTACTGGAACGGAATTGGTATTGTGCTAATGTTTGTGGATGCAGGGAAACAGGTTGGAGGGATCCAACTGGATTCCTCAACTGTATTGATTTATTTACAGATATTTTGATATTTGTTGATTATCATATCGATATATGATATTTGGATGTCGTGATTGACTATTTGGTGCTGCTGCATCATCAGATCCATTTCTGAAGTTTTAAAATAATGATTTTTGGTTTTAAAAGGAATTTTAAAGTGATTTTCGAAAGTATACGTTTTATTAAATTTTGAATTGTTAAAATAAATAAACGTTAAAATTTTAATGTTATAAAAATATGATTTTTACGAAATGTAAGCGAAAAGTGATTTTTTAAATAAATAGTTAATAAATTTATGAAATGGTTTAAATTGGAATTTTTGAACTATTACAAACAATTTTTATAAAAGATTTATAAAATGGATATTTATAAATTAAAAATATTGAAATTATAAAACAAGTTTATTAAGTGTTAAAATGAAGAATAAAATGGATTTCGTTGAAAATTATAGATTTATAAATTGTGAAGATATAAAATAAATAGATGTTGTAAAATAAAAGATTTATAAGTAATTAACTTATAAACTGGGTTTTAAGCATATAAATGGGATATTTATAGAAATTGTTAATAAAGGAGATTTTATAAGTTGAAGTTGTTATAAAATATAAAGGAATCTTATAAGTAATAAGATTTATGATTTGTGAAGTTTTGAAAGAACGATTTTGTAAATAAATGAATTATAAGTAATCAACTTATAATATGGACTTTTGGTATATATTGAGATATACAAATGGAATGAGTAAATAAAGGAAATTTATAAATCGAAGCTTATAAATAGAAATAGGATTTATAGACATTGTTTATAAATTCGAAATCAATGGAATTTGATAAATTGAATGTTGAAATTGGTTAAGGAAGTATATTCACGATATTGGACAGTGAATATATTATTATAAATAAAATGGATATGCTTGGGAAAATGAATATTTTAAATTGAAGTTAATCGTTTCAATGATGTTTTAAAATGTGTTAAGCATCGAAAACATAGATTTCAACATTCATTGTTGAAATATACGTTTTTGAGAAATAGAAGGAAATGGTGGACTATAACACTGTTGTCATAGTAAATGATTTCTGGAAGAAAATGTTTTATATAGTATTGGGATTTATATATCTATTTTAATTTCAAATCCCGATACTAGTGATTTTGGGTCGTCGTAACGATGTTTTACGCAACATTCGTTTTAACCCAAATAAATGTGTTAAGTGAATGTTTTCCTCAAAGAATGAAATATATACTTAATTTCGATATTAAGTATATCGAATATTTTCTAAGTACTGAAAATAAATGGATTTGTGAATCACTTATAAATAAATAAGTATGGAAATGTTTTTCCAATGTGAAATGAAACGGTTTGAGAATTTATCTTTTTGAAGACAAATTGAAAATGAATATTAGAAATCGATTTGGGAATCATATATTCATGGAAATTTTGGAAGTGTAAATTCACTATGGAATTTATAAAAGAAAGGGGAATTTGATTAAAAATAAACGTTGATTTATTTTTGAAGTGTGGAAAGATATATCTAGTAAAGATATTTTTGAAAGTAAATAATTTGGGAAATTATTTGGAATTTGGTGATGTTGAGCATGCCTGTTGATAGTTAAATAATCCAACTATCAATATTTACCTTTAAATAGGTATTTTTGTTGTGATTGTTTGAATTTGAATGCTACACTTATTTTTGAATAAGCGCTCGCTATTCGGGTTAGCCGGGAAAGGACCTTGGGGTCGTATAACCCATTCCGAATATGTGATACGTCGTTATGGATTGCATTTGATGACCGGTGTTGAAGACCGGATATTTGTGAAAACGGAAGGATTACCGTCGAGTTACTCTACATCGCCTGATCTCCGATATAGAGGTTTTATCACCCTTAGTGATGGGAAGTCTGGTCGTGATTAGTGAATATCCGGAATGCAAGGACTTCTTTGTAAGTGCCTTCGGTTCTGTTCGATCCCGGAACAGACTTGTATGGATTGTATGTCTGACATTACAAATTGAGATATAAAGCTGATTTCTTTCAAAAATATTTCTGTTGGTGGCGGAGAATTTATTCTCTTAGCTTAACACCCTTCTCTGAGATGTACGAGCTCAGAGGTTATATAGTTGAAGGTTATTAGTGATATACTCCCAATTTGGTAGTGTGGCATGCCGAGTGTTGCTGTGAAATGATCATTGTTTGATCATTTGTGATATGATCATTTGTTTGATCATTTATCTTGGTGATCATTTCTATAATCATTTGATTGACCCAAAGCACAGCTTTTGTATAAAGCGTGGCTTTATGGACGAGACTTCGTCAGACCTCACACCCCGGAAATGGTCAAAACAGGAAGGATGCGGCAAGGTTATTAGGGGGTAGCGCCCCTTTAGTGTATGTCATTCCTTCTGGATAGAGGTGGTATCATGGTATGGAGCCCAGATATTTAACCTATGTTGTTGCTGCAAATTTTGTAGTTGTTGGAAATCGAGGATCCTCGGATAGATCGGTTACGATCGGGGGATGACATATTCGTGTCAGTAGTTACCTAGTTTGAAAGGTAACCCGGCCTTGTGTTGGCAGAGATCCGGTTAGGTTCTCGGGACGTCATTCCAGAGGTGTTTCCATGTGGCAATGGGAAGTTCCTTGGCCTGACCATTTGTTGGAAATCCAAAGAAACAATACGAGACTTGTACGGCTTTAGTTGTAGAACCTGCCATTTACTTATGGTGGCGCCCCACTGTTTAGATGGTAGCTATAGTAGGTATACGATAATGGTCGTATGTTGGATAAGATTTATATCTTTTCTTTCGAAATGTTTTCTGCACTATGCACTAGTAATAATATCAACTGTTTCTTTTTAATGCGTATCAAGCATCTTTGACTATCATAAGGAGAAATCTCCTCCGATCCTGCGTTTGCATTGTGTGTGTGTGCGGGAGGCCTTATGGTAGTCTCATTATTAAAAGCATTAAAATATTCCTCTATTTTGATTTTAAAGATAAATAAACTGTTTTAGTTCCCACACCAGTCACATGACTGACTCGGAGTTTATTGTTTTCCTTCCTAAACTCTGGGTGCCCACCAATTTCCACTCGGGCAGTCAAGAGTTAAGGTTTATCAGGATATTCTGGAACTCAGGAGTTGCTGGAGGCAAGCTGGATGGCATGGCGTATTACTAGTATATAGTATTTCTTTTCCGCTGTTTGTTGTTGTTTATTGTTGTACACTCTGATGATATGATGTAATGTAATGTGATGTAATGTAATAGCTGATATAGTTCTTTGTTTAAAGATTATTCATTTATCTATTATATGTTGTTCCGCTGCGATTGTGAGATTCTGATATTGTTCTGTTATTTCTTTCTGTTCTGTTCTATCTTTTCTCTCTTCTTCTATCTTTTTCTTCTTCTTCAACCCTAACTATTCGGTTTTTCGGGAACGAAAAATCGTCAATCGTTACATTTATGCTAACTACAGGTTTCTGAAGCCCAAATCTCAACGAAATCTTCAATCTTCGCTACCAAATCACTGTTACATCTTTCTAAAACTATTCGGTAAGAAAAATCACTTACAGTAAGTCATCTAGAATGTGAATTTCTTAATTTCAGCGAAGTCCATATGCAAATTTTTGAGTCTTTTTGTTCAGTTTTATGTTTGAAAAGTGTCATTTTAGAAAAAAATATAACTTCCTCATCTTGCTAAAAAATGCTGCCAAATTTAAGTATTTGTTTTCCATATACCAAGGATTATTTTTGCAAATTTTTATTCAATTTCGGACAGTTTTGATATCTGGAACACATCGTCAAAGTTGCCTAGAAACTACACTTGCCGCTGTGTTCAGTTTTGTGTTCGAAAAAGTGTCATTTTCAAAAAATCTTAAGTTCTTCAATTTGCAGCGAATTATTCTCAGTTTTTGATATGTTGTAATAATCATGCTATTCTTTATTTTTGCAAATTTTCATTGATTTTTGAGTTATTTTGATATAGCAAATCGGTGGTTGAAATTGGCCAAAAATCCATCTCTGTTTGTTGGCCAAAAAACAACCATTTTCAAAAAATAATATCTTCTTTATTTTACAGCCAATTCCTTCCAATTGTTGATATGTTGCAGTAGTTAGACTGTAAAATATTTATGAAAATTTTAGTTCAATTTTGAATTGTTTTGATATAGAAAATTGTTAGTTGAAATCGGCCAAAAATCCATCTCTGTTTGTTGGCCGAAAAAAATACCATTTTCAAAAAATCATATCTTCTTCAGTTTACAGCCAATTGCTCCCAATTTGTGATATGTTGTATTAGTCGGGCTGTAATACACTTTTGGAATTTATCATTTAATTTTGAATGGTTTGGTATAGAAAATTGTTGGTTGAAATCGGCCAAAAATCTACCTCTATTGGTTGGATGAAAAAGTGTCATTCTCAAAAAACCATATTTTCTTCAAATTTCGACGAATTGCTCTCAGTTATTGATATGTTGTAGTCATGCTGTACTATAATTTTGCAAATTTTAATTGACTTTTGAACTGTTTTGATATCAAATCATTGGTTGAAATCAGCCAAAAATCTTGCTATATTTTGCTTACTGAAAAGTGCTATGTTCGAAAAATCATAACTCTTTCATTTTGTAGCGAATTGCTCCAAATTTTGGATATGTAATATTCCTCATGTCATAGTATTTTGCAACAAAATTTTGTTGAAATCTGGGTTGTTTGATACCCAGAATTGCTGTCCAAAGTCAGCTAAAACTCAGTTGCTTGGTAGATTGTTCTTTTGCTCCTATTTGCGCTTTCTTTAACTGTTTCACTGCATATTTCGATGATTTTGAATATTGTATGAATAATTTTGATGATGAATGTTTTAATATTTTTTATCCGACAAAGGATTGGCTTGATTTTGGAAATTTTCAGAATTTAAATTTTATTTAAATTCTATTTCAATCTAAATATCAATAAATGTCGATATTTGAAGAATTCGATGGTTTTAATTGATTTTGGTTTCGAATAAGTTTCTGAATTTTTCTTATAAATTATGATTAATTAAATAAATGTTTTTAAGAAATTTTAAAGGGGTTTTTTTAGCAATTATTTATTTTTTTAAAAGTATTTTATAAATAGATAATCTATTCGATAAATGGATTTTTCCTTATATAACTTATTTAAAAATCTCTAAAAATTGTTTAAAAATCCCGTTTTCTCTACAAATTTATTCTAAATATATTTTAGCCGATTTAGATGATTTTCGGCGTATAAGAATGAGAATTAAAAGATCTGGCAAAAATATGTGGTATGCGACATGTGTTTTCGCCTGATCGCTTAATATCGAACTTGTACTGTCGAATCTACTTTGAAGTACTATTTTATGATATTTTTACTTGCCGAGGACATGAGGCAGGATTGTTATGATGAATTGATGATGGTTTTGATGTTTATGATGGATTTTTACTTGTCGATGAAACGAGACAAGTCTCGATGCCACTTTAAACTCATCAAAGTATGAGACACAATGAGTTGGGTGTTTCACACTCGCCAATGAGACGAGGCGGTATATGTTTGATTTGGATTTTTATGAATGTTTTCTAATGTGGAATCGACTGACGATTAGTAAACCAATATGTGCGAATGTATGGTATAGGACGTACATTAACGTCCATTGGGTTCTTATTCGAGAAGTTGTGACACATTCAAGATATTACTAGTACTATAGACCGAGTACACGATTGGAGTCACTACGATGTTTATGATGTTATTACTAGACTCTAATCATCACGATGTTATTACTCGAGTTTTGTGACTGGGTGTCATCACGATATTCTCGACTATAGTCTATCAAGACGATGTTATGATGTTATGTGACCCCAAGTCGTCACGATGAATGGTACCAAATAATAGTAGTACTAGTCAAGATGAAAAGCACGTGCAATTTTCTATGTAGTTTTAGATGTTCGATTTCATTTTTTTGTGATGTTGTTGTTTGAATATGGCCTTGAGTATGATATAGGCTACATTTATGTTATGCTACATGGTGATTTCGATTATGATTGACTTTAACTCTTATTAAGTTCTTATGATGGATTATGATGATTTGATGTTTCTTTATGAAGTTATTTTATGGTTCTCATCCCTTATCCACTTTACTTATAGATGTTCTTAAGAGAAACCATATGCATGTTATTTATTGAATTCCCTTGAAATAGATAGATGAATCACTGATGTCCCCTTTCTCATGAATGATATGATGAATAATATGTCGTTCCGTTGCCAACAACGGAGTGATTCTCACCCTTCCGCTTATTACTAAGATCCTTATTAGTGATAAGTTCTAGCTTGCCTGACCCATGTGTGCTTTTCACTTAGGTCAAGCCAAGTTGCAGGTAAGGTATGGATTGCTGCTTTCCTTGGATCGTTTTGCTGGCTTTTGTCGGGCTTTATCATTTTGGCTCGGATATCGTACTTTTTGAGTAGTCGACTCTTATGTTATCATGATGTGTATTCTTTTGTGGGATGGTTGTATATGTTATTCGGTAGTCCATGCTACTTATGTATGACGTGCTATTATTATGACGTACAGTGATGTATATAAATACTCTGATCTGGGTTTACTGATACATTTACTTACTTGCATATTGCATTTATTCTGAGACAGTCTGAAACCACCATAGTGTGCATTAGTTATAGACTAAGTGTGTCGACCGCTGATGAGGTAATGAAAAAAAATAGAGACACATTCGACATGCTTAGCCCTTAACTAATGTATTACTATGATTGTCGTCCTTAACCAGCCATATTCTCTATATTAATAGACAGGATTACTTTGTAATTCTCTTTACTAGTGTAAGTCTCGGGGTGGGGTATCACAGCTTGGTATTAGAGCATTGTTTCAGAATATAATGCAATATATACAGAACAGTATACGAGATACCATACATCAGATATAATACATCTATATACATCATCCCTTAACCGTGATCTGTTTCACCTTGACCTTGCCTTGTCCCTATCCTTGTTTTGATTCGTATCCCTTTTAAATTCCTTTGGGGTAGATAGAAAGGAATATTTCTAGGAATGCTAATTATATTCCGTAGTATTCCTTAACTTCTACACTTGAGTTGCTAATATATCTATTTACCCTGTGAATAATCCTATCTTATCTTATCTTTCAGCTACGTCGAGTAAAGGTAGAGGACGCTCTTCGAAGGCGGGACCGTACAGTGGTTCTCGTCCTGAAGGCGTATATATGTCTACCGACCAGATCCTTGAGCTTTTTCGGAGCACTCAGCCTCCCGCTCCAGCTCACTCTTCTCCTCCTCGCAAATTCACGTTTGCGCGCATGTGTAGCGACCTCACACATCTTGGTGGCAAGATCTTTAAAGGCACCACCGTTTTAGATGTTGACGCGTGGCTCATTTTTTGTGAGCATATCTTTAGTCGTACGGAGATCTCTAGTCATCACCGAGTCCTTATAACATCTAGTATGTCGAAAGAACGAGCTTTACATTGGTATGATCTACTTGTTGCTGAGATTGATGAGTCTACTCTAGAGTGGGATCAGTTCCGTGAGAGATTCAAACTCAAGTTTATTCCAAAATCCAAGAAGGCTATTCTTGCTCGACGTTTCCTTGATTTCAAACAAGGAAAGTCGACCGTTTCTGAATATGTTCCATCCTTTGAAGCCTTATCTAAATATGGTCTCGAGCACATCTCTACTCCTTATAAGAAGAATCTTAAGTTCGTCTCCAGGCTTAAGAAATATCTGAATAAGTCCCTCATGCTTCGCCTTGAGCTCACCTTTGAAAAGCTTGTGGATGTGGCCCTTCAGCTTGAAGCGGTCGAGAATGAGAAGGATAGTGATGATGAGGGTAATGTTCGGGGAAACCCGAATAAGAAGAAATTTTTCCGCAAGTCGAAGCCGTTCCATCCTAGAAAGAAGAAGAAACAAGGAGGATCTTCTTCTTAGTCTCAGTCTACTCCTTCAATTAAGCCTTTTGCATGCTTCAATTGTGGTGCACCTAACCATCCAGTGAGAGAGTGTCCTAAGCCTAAGCGTTGTCTTTATTGTAAGAAGGAAGGATATTTGGTTTCAGCTTGTCCCAAAAAGGCGAAGGGTTCTCGTCATGGTCATCTTAGTGTGGCTACTACTTCTAGAGATGCTTCTCAGCCTCGAGGTACTTTTCCTTCCATTCTAGAGGGCTCTATTTTATTCCATGATTGTTATATTTGAGTGCTTTTTGATACGGGTGCATCTCATTCCTTCATATCGAAGAAACTCGTTGATGCTTTATAGTTAGATGTTTCTTGCATGTTTACTTCTTTACGGATTGTGAATCCTATCCGGGGATCCGTAACACTTAGTCTATTTTGTGATGATGTTGAGATTTCCATTTGTGGATTTTCTTTTCGTGCGAATCTGCACGTGATTCCTTTCCTTGGTTTTGATATGATATTGGGTATGGACTGGTTTGTTTGATACGAGGCTAGGATTCTATGTTTAGAGTGAGTTTTGTATCTTCAACATCCCATTCTTTCGATTAGTTATCTCTTTCACTACGTGATTTCGATTGTGTTTCCATGGCTTCTTTATTTGCTCTTGACTCTCAAGACGATGATGATGATGTATCTCGTATCCCGATCATTTGTGACTTTTCAGATTTATTCGAGCCCGTTTCTGGTTTACCTCCTAAGAGAGCTATTGAGTTCTGTATCGATCTTATTCCCGACGACCGACCAGTTAGTCGTCCTCCCACGAGGATGTCCACACGAGAGAATGAGGAACTCAAAAACAACTTCTCGAGCTTGAAGCCAAGCATTTTATTCGTTCTAGTTCTTCACCGTAGGGAGCCGTGGTATTATTCGTGAAGAAGTCCGATGGGACTCTTAAGCTTTGCGTCGACTATCGCAAGCTTAATGAGTTAACCATCAAGAATTGTTACCCTTTACTAAGGATCGACAACATGTTCGATCAGTTGAGTGGTGCTAAGGTCTTTTCACAATTATACCTTGCCACTGGTTTTCATCATCTTCGAGTCATGAAAGATAGTATTCCTCTCACCACATTTCGCACTCGCTATGGTTCTTATGAGTGGCTCGTCATGTCGTTTGGATTGACAAATGCACCTGCCTACTTTGTCGATCTTATGAACCGAGTATTCTGAGAATATATTGATAAGTTCGTGCTTGTTTTCATTGATGACATTCTTGTATATTCGAAGTTCGAAGAGGACCATGCTCGACATCTTAGAATTTTTTTGAGTACTCTCCGAAAGCATCAACTCAAAGAGAAACTTTCTAAGTGTCACTTCTGGGAAAAGCAAGTGAAGTTCTTAGGCCATGTTGTATCTTCAGAAGGTACTTCCGTTGATCCCTCTAAGATCGAGGCTATTCAAAGTTGGAAGAGGCCTGAGAATATTCATGAGATTCGTAGTTTTCTAGGTTTGGCTGGTTATTACCGCCGTTTCATCAAAGACTTTTCCTGTATCGTGCTTCCATTGACTAGACTTACGAGGAAAGGCATTCAATTCATTTGGTCCGATAAGTGTGAGGCTTCTTTTAAGAAATTGACGGAGCTTCTCACTAATGCTCCCATCCTTGTGGTTCCTGAAGGGAACCAAGATCTTATCATTTATACCAATGCCAGTCATAGTGGCCTCGGTGCTGTTCTGATGCTGTGAGATCAGATAGTTGTCTATGCTTCTAGGCAATTGCATCCGAATGAGGTTCGGTACGCAACTCATGATTTAGAGCTTGTAGCCACTGTCTTTGCTTTGAAGATTTGGCGTCATTATCTTTTGGGAGAGCACTTCATTCTTTTTACCGACCATAAGTCTTTGAAATATCTATTCACTCAGAAGGAGCTTAATATGAGGCAGCAGCGTTGGCTTGAGTTTCTTGCCTCATATGATTTTGATATTTAGTATACCTCGGGAAAGGGTAATCGTGTGGCAGATGCACTTAGTCGCAAGCATTCAACTGATGTTTCTATGATGTTAGCCGAATGGGATGTCCTTAAAACTTTATCTTATTGTGATATTCGTGATCGAGCTTCTTCTTTCGATTCACCTATCTTATTATTCAGTATGGAAGTTCGACCTTCTCTTTTAGATTGTATTTCCAAGGCTCAGCAGCGTGATTCCGATACGTTGCGCCTTATTAGTCTTTGTGAATCTGAATCCCATGATGTTGAGGTGAGGGATTTCAGTATTGATTCTCACGGTTGTCTTCGTATGAAGGACCGTATTGTTGTGCCATCTGATTCAACACTTAGACATGACATTCTAAACGATTGTCATCGTTCTAAGTATACGATTCATCTCGGCAGTAGTAAGATGTACGTCGACATGTATCACCTTTATTATTGGGAAGGCACGAAGCATGATGTTGCAAGTTATGTAAGTAATTGCATGATTTGTCAGCTTATTAAGGCTGAGCATCAATGGCCATCCGGTCTTCTTCAGCCTTTAGAGTTTCCATTATGGAATGAGATCAAATTTCGATGGATTTTGTTGATGGGCTACCTCGTTCGAGGTCGGGTCATTCTAGCATTTGGGTTGTAATTGATCGACTCACGAAGTCCGCTCATTTTATTCCTATTAAGTCTAATAGGAATGCACCTTTTTTAGCAAAGTTGTATATCAAAGAAATCGTTCGACTCCATGGTGTTCCTTCCTCTATTGTATGCGATCGTGGTCCTTTATTCACCAGTCATTTTTGGAGTAGCCTTCAGCAAGCTTTGGGTACAAAGCTTAATCTCGATACCGCTTATCACCCATAGTATGATGGTCAGACTGAGAGGGTTAATCATATTCTTGAGGAACTTCTTCATCCTTGCATTCTCGATTTCGGTGGTTCATGGGAGGATCATTTACCTCATGTGGAGTTCTCGTATAATAATAGCTTTCAGTCCAGTATCGATATGGCTTTTTTCAAAGCCCTTTATGGGAGACCATGTCGGTTAGAATTTGGAGAGAATTTTGTGTTGGGTCCAGATTCTATTCGAGATTCTTCTGAAAAGATCATTCTTATTAGACAGAGAATGAAAGAGGCACAGAGCCGTTAGAAGTCCTATACGGACAATCGTAGGAAGCCTCTTGAATTCTTTGTGGGCAACCTTGTTTTCATTCGAGTTTCTCCGATGAAGGGAGTTATGCGATTCCATATGACTTGGAAATTGGCTCCTCGTGATATAGGACCACTTCCTATTACTGAACGCATTGGTTCAGTTGCATATCGAGTTTCCCTTCCAGCTCATCTTTCGGGCATTCACAATGTATTCCATGTATCTCATCTTCGGAAGTGCCTTAGGGATTCTGATTTCGTTATTGATCCTACCGAGCAGTTAGGGATTGAGATCTTACCAGACCTATCTGTTGTGCAGCTGCCTATTCACGTTCTTGACTCGGAGGTGAGGCGCCTTCGAAGCAAGAATGTGCTGCTCGTTAAGATTCAATGGTCTGATAATCCCAATGACTACACTTGGGAAACCAAAGAATTTATCGAGCGATCGTATCTTGGATTCCTTTCTTCTCATGGTATTGGTGAGCAATCTTTATCTCAAACATTTATTATTTCTTTCTTGTGATGGTTTGATGTGTTGCATACGGACTTTCCTCTAGGAATTGCGAGGACACAATTTTGTTAAAGGGGGAGTCTGTAATAACCTGGGATTTA
Source organism: Allium cepa (assembly GCA_030765085.1). NCBI lineage: Eukaryota > Viridiplantae > Streptophyta > Magnoliopsida > Asparagales > Amaryllidaceae > Allium > Allium cepa. Next base: position 392,050,542 of record CM060938.1, on the reverse strand, counting down.
GGAGATTACCGAAATATTAAATTATAATGTAATATGGGAATTATGAATTTATAGATGGAATAAATTGATAAAATATTGTTTATTTAAAATAAAAAATGTTTGTTCATTGAGAGTTGGGATTTTAGTGTAAACAAATGGGAAATAAAGTTTAAAACACTTTATTGGTGGTATGGAATGAGAATAAATGATGAAAATAAATTATTGGGTTAAAATTTATAATATTGTAGTTTTATTCCAATATTAGTCTTTAATCCTGAAACAAAAGGACAAACACGGAGGACATAAACTTTTGTAGTATAATTAAATTTGAAATAATGTTAAAGCTATAAAAATGTTAAAAGCATTTTTATACACATTAATGAACTTAGTAAAAAAATTATTGGTGGAAAATGATGAAAATAGTGTTATTTCACTATTAATGTGAGTATTGGTAAATAATTGGTATTAAATTGTGAAAATAATATTTTTAATTGAATTTTTTTACATTACTAACATATTCCCTTCGTTTAATCATGAAAAATGCAATTTGTTTCATGTAAATCGGAATTTATATGTGTAAAATATGTTGAAAACAAGTTTAAAAATAGCAAACTCAAAAATACACTAAGTGTTAAAATGGGCTTAAAGAGCATAATTAATTGCCTATTAGCCCATCATATGGATCCCTCTATTGAGGTATGACCAATTTTCTCCTTACAGTAAATCTTCCTCAAGAGCTTCTCAAGAGAAAAACAATGGCTCAATTTTAATGAAAATCAAATTTTAGAAATATCCATGTGAATTAATAAGATTCAAGTTAAATACTAAGATGCAGGTAATCTCCATCCTTATAAACTCCATAATCCATCAAAATCTAAAATTTTGCTATTGTATGTTTCTAATTGCAATATCATTGTCTGCATGTATCTTTTATGCTAGCTACAGGTTCTTGAAGCCCAAATCTCAACGAAATCTTCAATCTTTGCTACCAAATCGCTGCTACATCTTGCAAAAACTATTCGGTAAGCAAAATCACTTACAGTAAGTTATCTAGAATCTGAATTTCTTGGTTTCAGCGAAGTCCATATGCAAAATTTTGGATCTTTTTGTTCAGTTTTATGTTTGAAAAGTGCCATTTTAGAAAAAAGATAACTTTCTCATCTTGCAGCGAAATGCTATTTTAGAATATTATTTTCCATATACCAAAGTTTATTATGCATATTATTATTAAATTCTAGACAGTTTTGATATCTGAAACACATCGTCAAAGTTGGCTAGAAACTAGATTTGTCGTTGTGTTCCATTTTGTGTTCGAAAAAGTGTCATTTTCAAAAAATCATAACTTCTTCAATTTGCAGTGAATTATTCTCAGTTTTTGATATGTTGTAATATTCATGCTACAATTTATTTCTGCAAATTTTCATTGAATTTTGAATTATGTTGATATAGCAAATCGTGGTTGAATTCGGCAAAAAATCCATCTTTGTTTGTTGGTCGAAAAAGCACCATTTTCAGAAAATCGTATCTTCTTCAATTTACAGCCGATTGCTCCTAATTTTTGATATGTTATAGTATTTGGATTGCACAATACTTTTGGATATTTTAGTTGAATTTTGAATTGTTTTGATATAGAAAATTATTGGTTGAAATTGGCCAAAAATCCATCTCTGTTTGTTGGTCGAAAAAGCGCCATATTCAAAAAATCACATCTTCTTCAATTTATTGTCAATTGCTCCCAGTTTTAGATATGTTGTATTAGTCGGGCTGTAATATTTATCTGGAAATTTTCATTGAACATTGAATGGTTGGATTATAGAAAATTGTTGGTTGAATTCGGCCAAAAATCTATCTCTGCTGGTTGGCCGAAAATGTTTCATTTTCAAAAAATCACATCTTCTTCAATTTTTGGCGAATCGCTCTCAATTTTTGATATGTTGTAGTAGTCGTGTTGTTCTATTTTTTTGCAAATTTTCATTTACTTTAGAATTGTTTTGATATAGGAAATCGTTGGTTGAAATCAGCAAAAAATCTTGCTATATTTTGCTTACTGAAAAGTGCTATGTTCGAAAAATAATAACTCTTTCATTTTGCAGCGAATTTCTCCAAATTTTGGATATTTTATATTGCTCATGTCGTACTATATTGCTGAATTTTTTTGTTGAAATCTAGGTTGTTTTGTTACCCCAAATCACTGTCCAAAGTCAGCCAAAACTCAGTTGCTTGGTAGATTGTTCTTTTGCTCCTATTTGCGCTTTCGCTAACTGTTTCACTTCATACTTCGATAATTTTGAATATTGTATGAACAGGTTTGATGATGAATGTTTAAGTCATTTTTATCTGACAATATATAGGCTTGATTTTGGAAATTTTTAGAATTTAAATTTTATATAAATTCTATTTCAATCTAAATATTGATAAATGTCGATATTTGAAGAATTCAATGGTTTTAATCGATTTCGATTTCGAATAAGTTTCTGAAAATTCTTTATAAATTATGGTTAATTAAATAAATGTTTTAAAGGTATTTTAAAGGGGTTTTTAGGAAATTATTTATTTTTTAAAAGTATTTTATAAATAGATACTCTATTCGATAAATGGATTTTTCCTTATATAACTTATTTAAAAATCTCTAAAAATTGTTAATTCCATTTTCTCTACAAAATTGTCTTAAATATATTTTAGCCTATTTAGATGATTTTTGGCGTATAAGAATGAGAATTAAACGATTTGGCAAAAATACATGGTATGGGACATGTGTTTTCACCTAATCGCTTAATATCGGACTTGTACTGTCGAATCTGCTTTGAAGTACTGTTTTATGATATTTTTACTTGCCGAAGACATAAGGCGGGATTGTTATGATGAATTGATGATGGTTTTGATGTTTATGATGGATTTTTACTTGTTGATGAAATGAGACAAGTCTCGATGCCACTTTAAACTCATCAAAGTATGAGACACAATGAGTTGGGTGCTTTACACTCGCTAATGAGACGAGGCGGTGTATGTTTGATTTGGATTTTTATGAAGGTTTTCTAATGCGGCATCGACTGACGAATAGTAAAACAACAGGTGCAAATGTATGGTATGGGACGTACATTAACGCCCATTGGTTTCCTATTCGAGAAGTTGTGACACATTCAAGATATTACTAGTACTATAGACCGAGTATACGATTGGAGTCACTATGATGTTTATGATGTTATTACTAGACTCTAATCATCACGATGTTATTACTCGAGTTTTGTGACTGGGTGCCATCACGATATTCCCGACTATAATCAATCAAGATGATCACGATGTTATGATGTTATGTGACCCAAAGTCATCATGATGAACGGTACCAAATAATAGTAGTACTAGTCAAGATGAAAAGCATGTGCAATTTTCTATGAAGTTTTCGATGATCGATTTCAATTTTTTGTGATGTTGTTGTTTGAATACGGCCTTGAGTATGATATAGGCTATATTTATATTATGCTACATGGTGATTTCGATTATGATTGACTTTAACTCTTTTGAGTTCTTATGATAGATTATGATGATTTGATACTTCTTTATGAAGTTATTATATGGTTCTCATCCCTTATCCACTTTACTTATAGATGTCCTTAAGAGAAACCATATGCATGTTACTTATTGAATTCCCTTGAAATAGATAGATGAAGCGCTAATGTCCCCTTTCTCATGAATGATATGACGAATAATATGTCTTTGCGTTGGCAACAATGGAGTGATTCTCACCTTTTCGCTTATTACTGAGATCCTTACTACTGATAAGTGCTAGCTTTCCCGATCCGTGTGTGCTTTTCACTCGGGTCAGACCGAGTTACAGGTTAGGTATGGATTGCCGCTTCGCTTGGATCGTTTTGCTGGCTTTTGTTGGGCTTTATCATTTTGGCTTGGATATTATACTTTTTGAGTAGTCGACTCTTATGTTTTCATGATGTGTATTCTTTGTGGGATGGTTGTATATGTTATTCAGTAGTCCATGCTACATATGTATGATGTGCTATTATTATAACCTATGGTGATGTATATATATACTTTGATATGGGTTTACTATTCCGTGACTGATACATTTACTTACTTGCATATTGCATTTATTCTAAGACAGTCCGAAACCACCATAGTGTGCATTAGTTATAGACTAAGTGTGTCGACCACTGATGAGGTAATGAAAAAAAATAGAGACACATTCGACATACTTAGCCCTTAACTAACGTATTACTATGATGGTCACCCTTAACCAGCCCTATTCTATGCATCAGTAAATAGGATTACTTTATAATTCTCTTTACTAGTGTAGGTCCCGGGGTGGGGAATCACAAATTCAATTCAAAATTCAAATGATTTCGATTATAACCCATGTAAATTCAATTTTGAACTCCAAGACGAATTTCAAACTCAAAATGAAAATGGAAACAACTTTTCGAATGAAATTGGCAATTGGAATAATCTTATTCACGATACGATTGAAAACTTTTGTCCTCAACAACTTCAAAGTGAAAATTTACGAGTTAATAATTACAAATTTGACTTTGTTAAGCAAATGAACGAAATTCACAATAATCACATGGATTTGTTGTTTGAAACATATATGAAACAATGTGATAAACAAAATCAAATCCCAACGTGTGTCGAGTCAAAAGATAATCCATCTTTTATCCAAATCGACGATTTTCAAATAACAACTTTTGAAATTGAAAATAATAATCTTAATGAAATTGTTGAAAACACGGTAATTGAGTTGGATTTCAATTCTTTTGAAGGTGTGGAACCAAATTTAAAATTCGATCTTTTGTTTCTCGATTTTGAAAATTTGAGTATAGCAACTTTGGATTTTGAACTTGAGATACACAATGAAGTTGTTGATAATCCAACAAAGGAAGACGGATCTAATGAACACGAATTTTTTGGGCTTTTAGATGACAAGTTGTTAAATTCCAATGGAAAATATTTAAGTCACCATTTTGATTCTGAAATGAGCTTAACTTTCAATTTGGTGAAAATAAACTTAAATTTCAATCAATCGTTTTATGAACCCCAAAAATCATCGAAATAAAAACAACTCGTACGATTTTTAATAAAACGACATTCGTTTTTCCAAATCAACATTCAACTTCGAAATCTTTTACGATTTGGTTTTCTGCGCTTAAGCTGTGTCTCGCGTACTTGGCGAGACAAATGAATCGGTTTTTGGAAGACCGGTTCATTTACTCCTTAACGGCATACTTTCTGATGTCATGTAAATAATCATCTTTTCATTTTCATTTAAATAAAGGGTATGTTTTTATTTTTCTCCTTCCACTTGGGTTGACTGTGGGGACACAGTCAAAATCAAGAGTATGGGGAGACACATCTTCTTTTTTATTTTTCATTTTTTTCTTCCAAAACACAAAAAAAAATCAAAATTTTAAAATCTTAAATATTTTTAAAGCATTTTGATTTATTTTTAAAGAAACACTATAGGATAAATATATGGTTTTGGTTTATTAAATTGAAATTATTGAAAATTTATTTGTCTTAACAAAAATAAAAATGAAGTTTAATTACAAATAACGATAGTTTAACTAATATATGGGAAGGTTCATACATGATAATTATGAAATATATGCTAACTGAAAATCTTTGTTTTAAAAAGTGGTTGATTTAAAGTAAAGGATATAACATTTTTTTGTCTTCTAAGTTAAGTGGTGCTAAGATTATTTTGCAAAACTCTCTCTTTCAAAAAAAAAAAAAAATATAAAAAACAAAACGTTTGTATATATGTAAATATTTTCTATTAACACCTACGGTCGATAGGTGTACACACTTGTGTGTACACTCGCCATGCTCTTCTCACGTAAGCCCGAAAGGCAGTGCATGATCGGTATATCTGGCCTTAGTTTTTCTGAGCTAGGTGTATTTATAAAAATTCTTTTTAATAACGCCTATAGTCAATAGGTGTACATACTCATGTGTTCACTCGCTACACTCTATATTTCCCTCACATAAGTACGCAAGGAAGTGCATGGGTAATATACCTGGCCTCAGTTTATCTGAGTTAGGCATATGTAAATATTGTTAATATCAATAAAATTTTCAAAAGAAAAAAAAAGGAGAGAGCAAGCAATTGAAATCCTAGCACTATTTTTAACTTATTTGATTTGACTTGTTATTGAAAAGAAATGAATATTCCACCTTGATAAACTTTGACAATCAACTAAGAATCTATTTCATAGTTACACTTTGTTATCAACTGAAACAACGAGTTAAACTATTGTCTATTATCGTGATAACTTGATTTTTATTGGAAATATTGACGAGTAAATGACTTAAATTTTCAAGATAATAACCGAAACCAATATTTAACTTATTTGTGTCAATTTAAAAGTGAATCCTTCATTGTAAATATTTTCAAAAACTTGCATTCACATCTTTGTAAATAAATCTAGCATTTTGCAAATATTTTCACCTACATTTGGATTTTGTGGGTAGTATCCGCTGAAAACCCTCACGAGACAACACTCGTCCTACTGGGAACACCTAGAGGTTTAACGAATTATTGCATATGCTCAATGCAATCGTGCTCCCTAAGAAAACAGATTTATCTTAGTTTTTCTTTATTCGAGGACGAATAAAAAGATAAGTGTGAGGGTATTTGATGTGCATGTAAATATACATATTTTTACCACCATATTTAATCTAATCAAATTGAATAAATGATCATATTGGGTATTTAACTTGTTTAAACCAAAATTCAAATTAGTTGAAATTGTCACATATTCATCTTCATCCAAGGTCAAAATGGTCATTTTTTGTGCATATATTAAACTGAGAAAATTTAATTGAAAATTTCTGTATTATTTTGTAGAAAATTAAACTCAATTACAAGTGGTTTCATGAAGGAATATGCATGCACAAAGTAGATACAAAAGAATGAAGATGGAAATAATTCAAAGTGAAGAACATGGAGGACCCCCACCCACTTACCTTGATTTTCAATTAGGAGCTAATGCACATGCTAAAAGGTCATTAAAGCTTCATGTGCATTTAAGTGGGGGATTATTGAAGCTAATGATAACTTGGCCATCACACTTCCTACAAGGGCATTTTGGACAGTCCCCAAAAATATGAATTAGGGTTTAACACATGTATATACACCCCTTATGTTTCATGTAACCCTCTTCTTACTTAGTCTCTCTTAGATTAGTTTAGGCTCAAAATAAAAGAAAGTTTCTCTTTTCTTTTCATGGCTACTTAGCCATTTTTATTTCATGTAATTTCTTTTTATGCAACTTTAAATACATGCTCGTTTCTTCTTTTTTGTTTATTTCCTTTCATGTTTGTAGTGTAGATTTATTATTCATGCAAGTAGAGTAGATTTTATTTTATGCAAGTAGATTAGTTCTTCTTTTCATTTGCTCTCTTTTCCTTTTCTTTTTATTTCATGATGCAATCTACATTTGTTGATTTGATAATAAATATGAGAGGCTAATCCCTACAATTTAGGGGTAATGAAGCTCTCTAGTATGTAGATGCAACTTTATGAGGTTTATGCTCCCTTTTTATGTTTAATATGAAGTGGTTTAACTTGTTATTTTGATGTGAATTTGATGGCTTATATTGTTGACACCAAATAGGCTACGCTTAAACAATCACGAACAATAATTAACTCTTCATCTATATATGATGATGGTAATGAAGTGATTGTTGAAATTAAAATTTGATGGCCTATATTTCTAGACGATAGTTAATAGGCCATGCTTAAAATAGATTTTGCTTTCAACTTTGTTGTCATATTTCATGAGAGTTAAATGTGTATTAGTGGTTGTGTTATAGTTTGATGGTTTATATTGTGCCAATTAATAGCATAAATATACCATACTTATGATAAACACATCAACTAATTACACTAATGACAAGAAAAGAGGGATCATAACTTCATTTTGTTGATTTATGTGATCTAGAGAGTTGATTTAAGTCTAAATTGCCCTCAAACTCTCATATTTTAATCAATTTTCTCTTGTCATTTTTCTCATTTTCTAGCTTAAACACTTCTCAACTTTGGTTAATTTAATTGAATAGAAATTTAAAATTAACAATACCCTGTGGATCGACCCGCACTCGCCACGTACTATCATTGTACGCAATGCACTTGCAGTTATTTTAATTTGAAATTTTTCGGCATTTTTCTAAACCGATAGAAAATCCGCCAATTAACATTGAGTTATTGGGATTGTATGAATATAACTTTGAATATGTATTGAATTTGAAGTAGATTAAATTAATATTTCAAACTTGAATTGAAATCAATGTAATTTTAAATATTTTATTGAGAATTTGAATGGAGATTTGGAATTAGATTTTGTTGATTTGGAATTGGAAGTGGTTTAATTGTGTTGGAATAAAATAAATAGTTTAAAATTGATATTAATTTCAAATTCATATTTTAATATAAATTAAGAAAATTATCATTTTAAAATTTCTAATTATTGACATTTTTAAATTTATTAAACAATTTACCCTATATTAACTATATAAATTATTTTAACCATTTTAAATCAATTTAATTTATTTTAAACTAATTAAACCAATTTAATTAATTTTAAATCTAATTAATTTGTTTTAAAGCTATTTAATATATGTTAATTATATTTAATCTATTTTAAATCTATTTAATTATCTTAAATCAATTTAAGAACTATATTTAATCTATTTTAAAATATTTTAGAGTATTCTAACTATCCTAAAAATTTATTCTTAACTTTGTTAAACTATTTATAAATGCCTAACTATTTTTCTAAATTTCAAACTAAGTAAAGTAGATGGGTTTATATTCAAATCCTCGATTTTAAAGTGAATATGGCTAAATGACATTATAACCTAAGTTGGGATTTAAATAATATATTTGATTTAATATGATGATTTTGAAATGGGGATTTATCCTAATTTGGAAATATGATTTTGAAAGAAATTATGATTTCGGAAAAGGTATGATTTCAAATGTGATAAGAATTTGAAAGTGAATGTGATTTCGAAGGAATTATGGTTTTGAGAATATGATATCTTGATATAAATTATGAACTGAGTTTTGAAATGTAAAAGAAGCATCTAGTGTGAAACAATCGTTTTGTTGTAAAAGAGAGTTGGATCGGATATTGTCACACTCTCTGCCAATACCAAAAACCACTTTAATAGCTGTGTACGTGGTGGAGATTCTAGAAATGAAGTAGGATGGTTTGGTGAACGATTTCTATATAGGCATGACGTGACCCTGACTCCCGTGAGTTAGCTCAGACGTGACTAAAACAGGAGCCACGCCGAGCCAAGTGAGCTCATTCCTCCTATCGGTCACATTTCTTCGATACCGTTCTATTACTTTGTTATTGATTTGGTGGCCACCCTTGATTTTGATTTGAGAGTGTGTCCGAGGTGGGCGGTAGTAGCTGCTATGCGTTACCACCAGTCCGGATACGCAATTGGTATATCTACCCTGCCATTTCCTTGAGTGCCTTGTTCACATGCCCTAGAGCGCCTTCTACGAGTTTGTTTTGTGTCATATCTATGGAGTGCTCCCTGATAGTCCACCTGTGGGTGGAGTTTACAGTATCTATGTAGACTACGACATTATATAAAATGTGTTAATGGGGATATGGGTAACGCCTTAACGCTATTTTAATACTTTACGTTACCGTAGACACTATTATAATAGCATATTGTATTACGTAGTAGATAGTTTAACGGATCCTTAGAAGATGTGAATCCCGAGCATCTCTTAAGTTACCGCACTCACGTTAGACGCTGGATAGGAGATGTCAAACCCCGTAAACATCTCTGATGCCGTCACACGCATATATACCGTTGGTTTAACTTACATAAGATCTTTTAGTTCTGACTCGAGTGTTTTGTCTTTTCAATTCGCTCGGGTCAGCTTGAGAATTTCAGGATTTGAAAACCTTATTTTTGAAGGACGAAGATGAAGATTTGTACCATCATTATTTATTATATTTATTCCACTGCATCTATTTATTGATTTATTCCTGTTTATGTAACTATGATGTGTGTGTTGTAAAGAATAATCAAATGTATTTATAAAGCAACTTCATGAACTGTTATTTGATTATTATATTTTGTCATTCCGCAATGAGATTCTATATTTATTTTATTTATTTCTCTTTTTCTTATTTACCCCATAACAATCTTCCCTTTTGAATGGCTTGAGTCTAACATGTGTGTCTGCTTAAAACGTCCAAAAAGGCAAGTCGTTACAGTTGGTATCAGAGCCAGGTTTAGAGATAACCTTAGATTTGTGGGGTTAGGCTCATATTTAATAGGGTAGTAATAGCCTAGAATGTGTCGCTGAGAGTTTATGTATGAGATAGTGTATATGTTAGTGTTATAAAATGTTTTTATATTATGTTAATTTGTTTCATTTTATATTTATAAATCCTGGTTGGTGCATAGGACGCTATGACATCGATAGGGATTACTAAACACTTAATAGGACAGAGCGACATAATATTGTTTTGAATATAGATGAATGAAATAATTTTGCCTATTATATATTTTGTATATAAAACAAATAATTTTATAAATGATATTGTTGGTTGTTATATATTTGTTTGTTAGGTATTGAAATTTTATAAATATTGATTGTAAAATAGGATTTACAAGTAGAATGAATATAAATTGGAATTCGAGAACTTAAGTTTCGGGATTATGAAAATTCTTTCAAAAGATTTTGGAATTTAATATTGACATTAATTGGATGTATTTTCTGATATAAATATTTCAATATAATTTGAAAGTAATGTTTTAAAGAAATTTTGAAAAGGAAATAAGTTTTATATTCCCCTCTCTGTCGTTGGAAAATAATTTCGGTGATGAGTGCACGCATCATCGATATTTATTTTTGAGGTACAAAGTGGGAAGGCCATTGTAGTAGTTTCACCGCTGATTTATTTTAATAAACAAATATAATTTCAAATTGTTTTAAATATAATTGGATGTATAATTTGTAAGTATATACATCTATCTATTATTTTTAAATGATTTGATGTGAAACTGGCATTTAATTCTTAAATTTCAATAAATTAGGAATTTCAATTATTGTAATAAAATGAAATTTGACTATTTAATAATTGGAACTTATAGAATGAAAATAAGAAAGTAAATGCTAGATTATAAATGAAATATACAAGAAATTTGAGATTTGTAGCCTGTAAGCCAAAGGATGAAAATTCCGAGGAGATGATTACTTAACCTTTTGTTAATCAAAATAAATGAGATAAACTTGTGTAACTTTCAATTGCATTCTTAAAAGCGTATATAAATAACTTACCAAATATTAAAAGTTGTAATGTTTAATAAGAAAATATAATGGAATATTATACAAGTAAAACTTGAAATAATGAAAGTATTCAATGAAATTCTTTTATAAATAAGAACCTTGATATTATAGTTGTTATGAGCTTAAGTTGTAATTGAAAGGTTACTATAATAAAATGTAATAGAAAGTAAGTATTGCAAGTAAATAATTATGAACTTAAGTTAATGTTGGAGCTACTTAATTAAAATAAATAATAAAATGAGTACTATATTGAGTTAATGACTATAACTTCAGAAAGTTGAAATGATTTGGGAAATGGATTCAACATTCAATGAAAATTTATGGAAATGAATGTAAATTTAAAAGGTAAGAAACTTGAGAATGAATTTATGCACTAATGGATATTAATATCTAAAGGAAATTAAGTATATAAATTAAATAATGTGAACTAAACTGTAATAAAGTGTATGAAATACTTAAATGATGAAATCATTGATTCTTATAAACAACTGAATATAGATAATTTATGTAGGAATGAATATAAAGCAATGAAAAGAAATTTGTATTATATGAATAAATGAAAAATGAATTTTGTAAGACATCAATGTAAATTAAAAAGATAATCATTGCATGAATGAAAAAGGAAAATAAACAATAAATATTATGAAAGTAAACTAAAAAAAATAATAAACTTTAATATTCTTTGGAAATTATTGTTTGTTTGACTTATTGATGTTTGGTAAGTGATGCTTTAAATTTGTTTAGGATGTATGAATACTCTAGTGAGTTTTATCTAAGACGGTTGAGTGTATGGTATACTTAGTAGTTTGTTTGTTAATCTACACGATTACAAGTGTCTAAACCCGAACAAAATCATTTGTTTTGGTTGCCATGGATGTAAAATTTATATTTTGATTATATGTAATGATTGTATGATTTGTTTGTATGAAATTTGTTGCTATGTTGTGATGTTTTGTTTGTTATTAATTGAAACAACTTAAAATATTTGTCTTTTGCATAATTATTAACTCTTTTAGATTTTATATGTAACGACCCGTAAATTTTAAAGGTTTAATAATGTAATTAACTGAATTTTTGTGAAATTTTAAATAATTAAATTCAGAAATATAAATTTGATATTTGGAATATGTTTATTTAAATATAGAAAATGGCAAATTTTCATCAGATAATATGGAAGTTTATTTTATTGTTTAATTTTATTTAAATTTAAATCAGTTAATATTTGATGATAATAAAATATTTCTCAAACCTGAATATATTTGTATAATAAATTTGTAAATCATCTTCTGAGTGAGATGTCATATTTCGTTTCTTCAAATTTGGACTTCTATTGCTCCGTTTATCTTATTTTCGATATTTTAGCAGCATTTCAGGTACCGACTATCGAATTTTGATAGGATGTCGTATCACTGATATCTGTGTATCGTTTTGATCGTCTCAACGTGCTGATCTCCATGGTAAAATCAACTCTATGTTTTGAAGTCCTGTACGCAGCGGAATCCGAGTAAACGATAACTGTATCGGTAACCAGGTTGTGTCTTTTGGTTATTACACCATTTCATATTCTACAGTATATTCCATTAGCCGCTTGCTTTTAATAGATTCAACTCTAAAACCGACCTTCACTATTACCAAGGTTTGATTTTGTAATTTCAATCGGTTTACTGCTTTTAGCCTTTCCTATTCATTCTTTCGTTTTGAAAAAAGTAAAAAAAAATTATAAACTTTTGCTCTTCAATTGTTTTGGCCTTCGTTCTTCCTCCTCAACCTTTCTCTTCACTTGCAGCCTTTCTCTCCCTTCACGCACGCAACACCCAACTCTCCACCACCATAACCCAGAGCAACCATGGCCGAGCATTCCCATGCTCCCAAGCACCAGGTCAACAAGGCCAAACACACACCCGAGCGTCGTCCGCGCACTCGCCACCTCTCCAGATCTGGCCCGAGCCACGCGAACACACAACCACCATCGTACCAAACCCACAACTCCGGCCTCGCATCCTTGAATCGAATGCCGACGGATCCCTTTCACTCGCCTAATGCTAACACCGAGACCATCTCCATGCTGCCGTGTGCCTTCTCTTCCTCTTCATCATCAAGCTCCTTTCCTTCTCCACTCGCCGCCTTGCTTCCATTCTCCTCCTCTGTGTTTTGATGTAGGTGAGTATATATTAATATATATACACACACACACGTTGCTTTATATATATAATGTCTGTAAAGTATATATATATAATGAGGTTTTGAATATATATGTATGTGTGTGTGTGTGTGCGCGCAGTGAATATACTTACAGTATATTACATTATAGAAGTACTATTCATTGTTTAAAAGTGTTGTTATACATTATATAAATATATAGGTGATATATTCGTATATATGAGTTGATTCTTCAATATAAATGTAAGTTTATACTAGGTCTGTTATATAAGAGTATATATTTACTACATATATTAGGTATGCAGTTTATATATATGTAAAGCTGTGATTTTGGTTTATACAGCTATAAGTTCATAAAGTTATAAAAGCTTATAAAAGTTATTTGTTTATAATATAATATAAGTTATTTGATTTATAACATGCTGTTTATACATATAGTTAATAAAGTATGTTAACATTAACTTTTCTGTTATCCATTGTTTTTGAAAAATTGTATGTAGGCTGTACTTATATATATAATGTTCTGATTTGGTAAGTTTACTGTAAAGTATATATGTTAGTATACATATTATATGGTTATACTATGCTGTTTAATTGCAAGTATGAAAGTATTTATTATATGTAGTATAAGTTTATATATGTTGTTATATAAGACTGGATATAAAATGTTATATATATATATATATAGTTAGTTAGACATATTTGAATATAATCTATTATTATGTATGTAAGTTATAAGTGTACTTGATCTGGTTTTTGTTTTACTCTTTTGTATAGTAAGATTTAAATATTGATATTTTAAATTATATTTTATAACAACTAACATGTACACATATATGCCATGGAGATATATATTTTGTTTAGCTCCTTTTAGCTTATGTTCCCTAAAGTGAACCCAATTTGTTTTGAATAACATATATGTTGAGTTATATGCACTTTCCAGTCATATGATATTTGTATATTATATTTATATTAGTTATATTGATTTTTGATATAAATGGGTTTGTGCTGTTAGTATAAAATGCAAGCTTGTCAGTATAGTTGTTTATGGAATATATATATATATATATAAGTAGTTATCTCAAATTATATAATGTATATATATGTTTGATTTTTTTATGTGTGTTTTAATGTGAAACAATGGATTTTGAAATATATATATATTTAATTTAATATATGTTTGAATTTAGCATATGATTTTATATATATAGTCATATATAAGTTCACTTATATCAGTTATCTTCATCGATCCAGTTCCGATTGATTTCGTCTATTCCTATTTATCAGCTTTGTCCGTTAAATTCGTGCCAATATAGCTATATATATATGCTATTATCTATATCTGTTCACCCGTGACATCTGACACCATTATCTGTTATTTATATTGATGATATATGTCTGTTATATTATTATCATATCTACTATCACTCTGTAAGTTCCCTGTTAGCAAAGAATTCCCTATGGGTTGAAATGATACATACCCGAACGATCTTTAGAATAGGAGAAAATCGTTATGGGTTGAAATGATAAACCCAAGCGATTTTTCATTGAATTTAATTTGGGATTGTGGGTTGAAATGAAATATACCCGTATATATATAAATTACAGATTGAAATGATAAAATCCGTATCACTTGACCATAGGATAGAAAATCATATACAGACACCGTTGGTCTATATATATAAATTTTGAAATGATTTCCAAGATTTAAAAAGATATATATATATATATATATATATTCGGTTTTATATAAATATTGATTTTTAATATTATATAAATGTTATTTTATGTATAGTTAAATTCTTGATTTTAAAATTTTATGTTTAGAAAATTTTATAATTTGAAGTTAGTTTTGAAATATATTTTTTAAGAATTTACTTATAATTTTACTATTTTAAAATATTTACAAATTAGTTTTATTATAAAATAAGTTAATAATAATTTGTAATTTAATAAAGTTTGATTTAATTAATATATATTATGTTTAAGTATTTATTTAAATTTATATTCAAAATTAGATTTTATAATGATTTTTATAAGTTAAGGATGGGAAGATAAATTTGAGTTTATTTAAAATTGTATTTAATTAAGAATTTTATTTAATTAAATAAAAATTGATTTGAAACTTATTGAATTTGAGATTTTAAAGGATATGATTTTTTTACTTGATTTTGGTTTAAGGTGATTAAATGAATATTTCAAGTTTAAATAAATTGAAGAAAATATTTAGTTTGTTGATATTTGGGGTTTTATTTAGAGGATATTTGATTTATTAAGTGAAAATTTCAAACCAATTAATAATGAAGTTAAATTAAGATATATATGAAATTATCAAATTTAGTTTTGAAATGTGGAATATTTAAAGCTTTGAAATATATTGAAATTGAAATGGTTTATTTTGTGGTTCAAATCTGTATTTGAAATCGATATATTTTGAAAGGGTTTATTGAGAAACTGAATTGAATTAATGAATCGAGATTGAATTAAATTTGAATTTTTGAATCCGAGTTGATTTGAATTGATTTGTGAAATTGAGGATGCTATTTTATTATATAAAGTATTTTTAAATTATATTTAAAACTATTTATATATTTTACCTTATAAATTTTTAATATAAACTTTTGTTAACTTGAGTATGAAAAGTTCTAATTGTTTATAAATTGATGTATTTTATTTAAATTGTTTAATTATGTAAATTAATTTTTATAAATTTAACATTTTGAATAAGGTATATTGAATTCTAAATTCCTTCTTTCCCTTCTTTTCCTTTACGAGGATGAAAAGTTTTGAGTGCGGGAGAGTGTAACGACCCGTAAATTTTCGATAATTAAAAATAGTTAATGTAATAAGATTCTATGATTTGATATTGGAAGAAATAAAACTGGTAATTTATTTAATGAAATAATAACTTAAATGAAATGTAACATTGTTAATTTTAGTTAATCATTGATGATTTGAATGAAATCCAAATTAATTGAAATAAGTTAAATGTTATACTTGGTTATAAATTTGATATAAGGAAATAAATGTAAATATTGAATTAACTAATGATATAATATGTAGTTAATGATATTTGGATAAAATCGATGTATGTAAACAATTTTAACATTTGTTTATAAATAATAACTTATAAGTGTGGTTGAAAGTTAATGGTAACAAACTATTATATGTTACTTATTTATTTAGTCAGTCAAATTAAATTGGAAATCATTTATAATTGAATGGAACTAAATGTTACATTGATGTGGTTTAGACAACAAATGAAATCTGTGAATGTAATAAAATATATATAAATGTAAACTATATTCATAAGGAAATAATTGATTTAATAAAAAGATTGGAATCAAGATAAGTAAATCATTTGGGATCTTAAATTTTAATTAATGCATAAATTTGACAAAAATTCAATATAAAATGGAAATATAGTAGTTAATACAAATAAAGATGGAAGTTGAAGAATATTAATGTAATGAAAGATAACAAATATAAACTATGTTATTTGAGTAATAATTGATTGAATATAAAGTCCGAAATCAAATTAAAACAATTTATTGAAATTAAATTATAATTAATTGGCTTTAATTACAGTTGAAATTGAATACTATAATTAGTAAAAATTTAAAAACTGAATTGACGTGAAAACTTGTTTTGAATTATTATAAATGTCCAAGTAATCAAAAATGATGAAATTTGTTAGTTAATAAATATTGAATTAAAAAGTGATTTAATTAATTAAATATTAATTTATTTAAATAATGTGAAAATAGCGTTTTGGCTACTGACTCGAATTTCGACAAAACCAATTTCATCGGATTCGTAACAATGAATTATTGTAAGGTTTCAAGTTCCGTAACAATCGAACTTATCGTTTGATCGTACGAACACGAAATGCGTAGGAATCAATTTAGTTAAAATCAACTGAAATCAATTTTAAATAAGCCGATTTTAGTATAACTTCTTCATATGATGAAATGAGGACTTGAAATCTATTCCATTGAGTTTAAAAATATTGAAAACATCTATTTTTTTGTATGGGATGACCCATTTTTGTTCCGGAGACAGAACGAGCTTTTCGGGTCGTTTATCGTTCAACTTTCAAATCAAATCGGTACCATTTCTCTATTTATGACCAACCTATAAATAGCCCGTTATAAACCCTAGCTACTTCTTATTTTCATTTGTCTGTACGTACAATTCTCTGTGGCTCCTCTTTTCCAATGGCAGACAAACCAAACAAATTCCTCAATTCAATTTCAATTCAAAATTCAACTTCAATAAAATCAAACTCCTCCGAACCAAATAAATTATATACTGTTTCGATGCTCTCGAAGAGCGCAATCTACTGGAGTGATTCATTTTTTAATTTGATACACCGTTTTTCCAGAATCGAGAATGAACCTCGGCCGTTCGTTTTAGAGTTTTGACGATCCAACGGCGTATCGTCGACCAATTGACGATCGGGGAGTTGCATTTGGAATAGGGAGTCGAGCAGGTCTCAGATTTGGTAGTCGTTTGTCTCAGCGATCCCGTGGTTCACCAGAATCCGAGGAGAAAGGCGTGATGGCACGATGCATTTTTGGCAACCGGAGGCGCGCGCGACTTCGCCTGGGGGCGCCTGGACCGGGCGAGCACTATAGTGATGATCGATCGAAGCATCGTAGGTCATGGCGTCGGCAAAGGCACTAAGATCCGTGGTGGCTGCATGATAGGCCGAGAGTCGGGTAGGGTTTCGAGCGCGTGATCCTGACTTGCGTGTAATGACGTGGCGGTAACGTGAGTTCTTTTTTAATTATTTTTATTTTAAATTTTAAATTTACTTGTTCTAACCTTAATAACTTTTGCGCCCGAGGTCCGATTCACGTGCGGTTTGTTGACATCGTAATAAAATTTCGGACATTTTGACGCTAGTTTGGACAAATTCTGAGATTGTTGAAATTTAGGCCCTATATTGGATTTTAATTCGATTTAAAATCGAAGGTGTGTGTTTTGACCCACTCACAACTTCTAAAATTTCTTATGTTAGTTAAGTTTAATTTATGATGTGATTTGGAATTTATTTATGGCTATTTGTTATATTTAAATTGCTATTCCTGTTAATTTGAATTTATTTTGAATTAAATTGTCATTTAATTTATTATTGAATTTAAATTGCCAGTTAATTACATGTGTATAATAATCTGTTAATTGTTGATATTTATTGTGTAACGATCCCGATTTTGAGTCAGATTTAAATGATGATTAAAATGAATTTTTGGATTAAATTGTGAATTAATTGAATTTTTCAAATTAAATAAAAATTGTGCATGTTTAATTACATAAACAGATTGTAAGTTGAATTATGGGTTTGAAATTCAAATAAATATTTATTAATCAGTATAGTAGTTCATGATAATATGATATTTAATAAGGTATAATAGTTTAACTAAAAACAGGATTTGATGAAAAGGTTTAATCTTTTATAAATGTAACATAAATAAATGTGATTTGTATATAATATATAAATATATTGGATAGTGATTTTAAATTTAATTGTGAATTTGAAATTCTAAATTAAATATCTTATAAATAAAGATTTGAATTTGAAATTTGATTTAAAGTACAAAAATAATTATTTTGAAAATAAATTAGATTTATATGATTTTTTTATTAAAAGGATTTAAAATATATTTTTTCTTTTAAAATGAATAAATATAGTTTGTATAGTTATAAATTTAAAACATAATACATGTGTTAAGTTATTAAACATAAGTGCTTAATAAAATTTATTTAAAGGATTTAAACATAAAAAAATCTTGTAATTGGCATTTGCAAATATGATTTAAGAATTAATGTAATAATTTTCAAAAGATTGTTCTAAGTTTAATTCTCTCACATATATATAATATATGTGTGATCACTTATTAATGTAAAATTAGTTTTAAAATCATATTCCTTTAAGGTTTTTTAAAAAGTTATAAAAGTATAAAATAATATGTAAGAAAAGATCAATATTCTTTCTTTTTAAATTTTATACTTGAACTAAGTATAGTTGGTGAAAATAAAAGTCAAAAGAATATTTAAACATAAACCATGTTAATAAAAACATATGTATAAAAACATATGTTAAGATATATAAATATAAATGCACAAGGGTTTAAAACTAAATTTTAAACTAATTAAACTAAGGGTTTAAACTATAAATTACAGATTAATTTGGATAAAGGTTTTAAACATAAATCTACTTGTTTTAAACAAATGTAGGCTAAATAAAATAGGAAATTTACAAGTGTTAACATATTTTAATAAGTGTCAGGCTTGTTTCTATTTTCTTTTTCTTTTTGGGAATTAATGAATTAAGATAAGTAAAACAATATACATATGTGCATCTATTTCCTTTTTTCTTCATTTTCTTCCATATGCTTCAAAAATAATTCAAAGTTTAAAAACAAAGAAAATCTGAATAAAACAACAAACTCAAACCAAAAACAATTCCAGTTACAAGTGTAGATCTGAGCAAAGTTGACAAAAGAAGAATAAAACCAAATGCTTGTTTTCAGGTATAACCTAGAAAATAATCTGGAAAACAAAAGAAAATCAAAAACAGATCAAAACAAAAGTAGCTTCAATCTGGAAACAAAAATTTCAATCAAAGCTTGGATCAAGCAACAAATTCAACATCAAAGTAAAATAAACTTCAGATCATCATCAACAAAACAGATCCAAGTTTCAAAAGACAAAAGCAAGATTTCAGATCATAGAAAAGAAAAAAAATAACTACTTCTATGTTCTTTCCTAATCTAGGTGAGCAAACTTGACCCTGTTACTCTTTTTGTGTTGGATCTGTATTTGAAAATATGTGCCTGTGTGATTGTGTGAATATTTCTGCATATATATGTATATATAAACACAAGAATAGTTGAGTGCATGTATATGTGTATATACAGATATACCTCTGTTAACAATAGGTTAACAAACTTCCAAAAAAAATTCATATCTTAAAATCTAAGAAGATTAAGGTAATGTTCTTCAAATGAAATTTGATTGTATTCACCTAATTCAAATAAGAAAAATAGTTTCGAAAATTTATATTGAGTAATCGATTTTGAAATAAGAAATCACAGTGAAAACAAAATAAAGTCAAAAACTCGATTATTTAAAATTTATGTTTTGATTCTATAATACGATTCGTCTTTAGAAATAGTGAATTTAGATGATAGTATCAAGATTTTTAGTTTCGTAGTGGTTGAGAATTATTGGATGAACGGAATCGAGTGCTTCTGTCGATTTCTGGTGATCGACAAAGTGATGGGCTTTGGGATCGTGGTTGAAGCTAGCTAGGACGTTTACGACCTCAGCAAAAATGATCGAAGGGTTTTCCGATCATCTAGGTGGCGACACGGTGGCTTGGTAGGGTTTAAGGACTGGGATGGGTTGAAGTTGTTTCTCGAATTCGTTCGATATCTATGAGGCACCGAAGTTGATCGGTCTGGGGGGAAATGAGACGTGGGGTAGTGTCGTAGTTCTGGTGGGGGTTCAGGTGGCCTTTGGCGATCTTGGTTGGCACGGCGAGGAGGTTTTGATGAACTGGTTCGTCCCAGGTTGTAGTCGATAAGCTTAATTTCGATTTTCAGGTGATCTTGTAAAGTTGGGTGGTCAGACGTACGAGCGAGGGATCGTCGACATGTTGGAGATGGCGAGGTCAACTGGAGTTCGTCGGTACGTTGGTACACATGCACGAGATATCTTGGATATCTGTTGATAATTGAAAATTGGGGAAGAAGGAAAGTTTTCGGGTTCAACTCGATGCAATTGTGATTTGGCTCGAAGACAAAGGCGAGGGAATTTTACCCGAAGTCAAGCTCGAGTTTGGCTCGGGAAAAATTTAAAACAGGCTCGGGTTTGTTTAATCTGTTACCAGATTTCAAATTTAAAAGGAAAAAAAATATTGTTTCAGGTTTTAAAATACAACAGTTTTTTTTAGTTACAAAGTAAATTTTTATTTAAACAAAGTTTTAAAGCATATTTAAACTAAATAAGTTTCCAAAGGAAAATAAATTAAGTTTCAAATTTTAAACAAGTTTTAAAAATAAGGTTTTTAAGAAATATAGACTAAGTTTTCAAAAGTAAATTATTAAGCAAGTTTTCATGGATTTAAATTTTAAAAGTTAAATTGTTTTAAACTTGTTGATTTATATAATTTTGTATTAAGTTAATTATCTTATTAAATCTTTGATTGTTTTCAAATATAATTAAATGAAATTACTTAATGCATTAAAGGATGGAAAATTGAGGTTAATTTGTCAAAGGATTAGATATTTAATTACTTAAAGATTTATTTAATATGAATAATTAAAGAAAAATTTATCAAAGTGATTAATCTATTTATGTGATAAATCAAAGATTAATTAAGGTAATTAATTTAAAGATAATTACTTAATTTAAAGGTAATTATTTAATGATTAGAGTTGATTAAGTGATTAGATTAGGGACAATCATTTATTGTAATTAATTAAAAATAATTATTTAATGATTAAGTTATTAAGTGATTAAGGATAATCACTTATTGTAATTTTGTTAATTAAATGGTAATTAATTAAGGGTTAATTAATTAAGTAATTAACTTAAGGTTAATTAATTATTGTAATTAATTAAGGATAATTAATTTAATGGTAATTAATTAAGGATTAATTAATTTATTAATTAATTAAGGAAAATTAGTTCAAAGGATAATTAAATAATTAAAGGCTAATTATTTAATGATTAAAGGGTGATTAAATTATTAATTAAAGGTTAATTAAATTAATTATTGAAGGATAATTAATTAATATGGTTTGTAATTAATTAATGTTAATTAACGAGGATAAGTAATTAATCTAATTTCAATTAATCAGATAATTAATTGACCTTACTTATGAATGTTTGTATTGTATAGGATGCCTTGAATTGATTGTCCTAGCTGATCTGTGATATCTTGTTCTTTGAATTGAACTCTGTATAATTTATTTATTTATCTGTGATACATTTGTTTATTATTTGTGAATCTGTGAATGAGTAATAAGCGTTATAGATCATACCGCTTATCGGTATTGCTGTGTTTGGATTGTGATGATTGATGATGTTGCACTATTGTGTAAAACCCCTGGACTACACCATACACACACAAATATTGATTTCATGAGAAAATCGGTTAGGTCATAGATATTTTGAAATCTAAATATTATTTTGTTTAAAAGTTAAAGTTTGAATCTAAATGATTTTGGAAAATGGAATTGGGTTAAATGAGAAAAGCTTTTGAAAGGAGTTTTAAAAGTTATTTTGAATAACTTAATAAAGTTTTAAAATTTAAATGGTTTGATTTGAATTGGAATTCAAGATTTGAAATTGAATTCTATGTTTGGAAATTATGGTTTAAAAAGGGTATGCGAGTTATAAATGTGTTTATATGGATTTTAAACCATTTTAAAAGTATTGTTTTGGGAATTTAAATTTAACCCAAGTTTTATACTTGAAGGGCTTTAACTTGTGCAAATGTAATCGGATTTTTTCAAAACGAAAACTATTTTTTTCAAACAATAATAACTTTCATATAAGGAAAAGATTTCCAATTTGTGTTGAAAGATTTCAAGTTTGAAATGGAATTAAAATAGTTTTGAAAGCTATGAATGAATCTTTGTGAAAGATGGTTGAACCTTGTTTTGAAATTTAAGAGGATCTTAAAGGTATATCTTTTGTATAAAAGATTTGGGAATTGAAATAGTTTTGAAAACTATGAATGAATCTTTGTGAAAGACTGGTGAACTTTGTGAAGTGAATCTTTTTGTTTAAAAAGATTTAAAATGGTAATTTGTTTAAACCATTTATTTTGGGTAATAAGTTGTGACTTAATTGAGATCCCATTATCCATATGGTTTTTAAATATTGCACTCATTATTCGGTTTAGCCGGGAGAGGACCTTGTGTCATATAACCCATTCCGAATAATGATACAACGCTATGGATAGCATTTGAAGATCGATGGTGAAGACCGGATATTTTCGAAAGCGAAAGGATAACCCGTCGAATGTCTGTGCATCGAATGACCCCGGTATAGAGATTTGATCACCCTTTGTGATGGGGAGTCTGGACGTGATTAGGGATTATCCGGATTGCAAGGGCTTTTTTGGAAGTGCCTTCGTTCTATTCGAACCCGGAACAGACTTGTATGGATGTGTGTCTGACATTACACTTTGAGATGTAAAGCTGGTTTCTATCAAATACATTTCTGTTTGGTGGCGGAGAATTTATTCTCTTAGATTAACACCCTTCTCTCTGACGTACGAGCTCAGAGGTTATGTAGTTGATGGTTACTAGTGATACATTCCCAATTTGGTAATGTGACATACGAAGTGCTGCTGATCATTTGTTGATCGAAGCATGACTTTGTGAAAAGTGTAGCTTTGTGGACGTGACCTCGTCGGACCTCACAACCTGGAATCGTCAAAACAGGAAGGATGCGGTAAAGTTATTTGGGAGTGGCGCCCCCTGAGGGTATGTCCATTTCCTTCTGGAAAAGGGTGGTATCATGGTATGGAGCCTAGATATTTAACCTATGTGGTTGCTGCAAATTTATTATACTTTATGGTTGAGGATCCTCGGATAAAGGTCGCAAACGACCAGGGGATGGCATACTCGAGTAGTAGTTACTTCCGGGAAGGGGTAACCCGGCCTTGTGTTGGCAGAGAGCCGGGTAGGTTCTCGGGGCATCCCTCCAGAGGCATACCCATGCGGCAATAGGAAGTTTTTTAGCCTGACCATTTGTTGGAAATCCAATCACCAATACGCGCCCTTTACGATTGCAGTTGTATAACATGCCACCTCAGGTGGTAGCTGTAGCAGGCATAATATAATGGTACCTATACTGGCTAAGATTAATATTATACTTTCGAAATGTTTTCCACTATGCATTAATAATAATATCAAAAAGGATTTTGCGTAGTAAGCATGTTTGACTATCATAAGGAGAAATCTCCTCCAATTGTGTGCTTGCATTGAGTGTGTGTGCGGGGAAGCCTTATGGTAGTTTAATTTTTCAAAAAGCATTGCAGATTTCTTTAAAAATTCTTTTGTTTTGTTTTGTTAAAGATAAACTATTTTTGTTTGCTCATACCGGTCCCATGACTGACATGGATTTTATTGTTCCCTATCTAAATTCTGGGTGCCCATAATTTTCCACACAGGCAACCTTGAGTTGGGATTTTCAGATAATCAAATAGTAGGTGTAGATTCAGTAGCCTTCAGTCTGTGGAAATCTTCTTCAGTCTTTGGATGACTGAACTTGCTTAAGCCTAACTTGATGGTGGTTCGAGCTTTTGATTTGGAGTTTTGGAGCATTGGAGATGAGTTGCAATTTGGATTCTCAAGCTGTCTCTTTCTTTTGAAGGCATATGTTGGTGTTCCTCTTTTGAAGTTGTTTCATTCCGATGTTGTATCCTGCTCTGATATTCATGGATCTGTTGTATCTTATTGTATCGGATATTGTATTCATTGTTGTATCAATGCTATATTCATTTTCTTCGCTGTGTTGGTTTACTTAATGTGTTATAAGCTCCGGTGTGAATCAGATTTCAACGGTTGAATCTGCGACATTCAAATACGAGTGAAGTATGGATGTCGATTTTCGGACGCCGGATTTCGGGTCGTGACATATTGGTTGAATTGGATGATGATTGTGATGGATGCTTGAATCTATTATTGGATGATTGGATGCTATAATTGATTTATATATTGTTATTACTCTGCAAGTTCTCTTAGCTACTGTTTAAGAAATCATTATGGGTTGAAATGATATATACCCGAACGGTCTACAGATTAAGGAAAAATCGTTATGGGTTGAAATGAAAGACTCGAGCGATTTTATGGATTTTATTTAATTCGAGATTACGGTTTGAAATGATATATAACTGTAAAATTTTAAATTGCGGATTGAAATGATAAATATCCATATCACTTGAACCTAGGGTAGAGAATTATATACGAACACCGGATTGGTTAAATTAAACAATTTTAAAATCCTTTAATTTTGATTTTAGTTAAATGATATTTTGAAATAAGTTTGATTTATATAAATTGAATTATTATCGAAAATCAAGTTTGTGTTGAAATTTGAATTGGTTTAAAGGAATTACTTTAAGGAATTTAATTGAAATTTTAAGTTGGTTTTTGAAGTATAATTGAAATTATAGGAATTGAGTTATTGGGATTGTTTGAATATAACTTTGAATATGTATTGAAATTGAAGTAGCTTAAATTAATATTTCAAACATGAATTGAAATCAGTGTAAATTTAAATATTTTAATGAGAATTTGAATGGAGATTTGGAATTAGATTTTGTTGATTTGGAAATCGAAAATGGTTTAATTGTGTTGGAATGAAATAAAAAGTTTGAAATTGATGTTAATTTCAAATTCATATTTTAATATAAACCGAGAAAATTATCATTTTAAAATTTATAATTATTAAGATTTTTAAATTTATTAAACTATTTTAACTTACGTTAACTATATAAATTATTTTAACCTATTTTAAATCAATTTAATTTATTTTAAACTAATTAAACCAATTTAATTTATTATAAATCTAATTAATCTATTTTAAAGCTATTTAATCTATGTTAATTATATTTAATCTATTTTAAATCTATTTAACTATCTTAAATCAATAAAACTATTTTTAATCTATTTTAAAATATTTTAAAGTATTCTAACTATCCTTAAAATTTATTCTTAACTCTGTTAAACTATTTATAACTATCAAAACTATTTTTCTAAATTCCAAACTAAGTAAAGTAGACGGGTTTATGTTCAAATCCTCGATTTTAAAGTGAATATGTTTAAACGACATTATAACCTAAGTTGGGATTTAAATAACATATTTGATTTAATATGATAATTTTGAAATGGGGGTTTATTCTATTTGGAAATATGATTTTGAAAGAAATTATGATTTTGGAAAAGGTATGATTTCAAATGTGATAAGAATTTGAAGGTGAATGTGATTTCGAAAGTATTATGGTTTTGAGAATATGACATCTTGATATAAATTATGAATTGACTTTGAAATGTAAAAGAACCATCGGGTGTGAAATAAGCGTTTGGTTGCTAAAGATACCGGGATCAGATATTGTCATACTCTCTGCCTATACCGAAAACCACTTTAACAATTGTGTACGTGGTGGAGATTGCAAAAATGAAGTAGGATTGTTTGGTGAATGATTTCTGTATAGGTATGATGTGACCCTGACTCCTGTGAGTTAGCTCAGATGTGACTAAAACAGGAGCCACGCCGAGCCAAATGAGGTCATTCCTCCTATCGGGCATATTTCTTCGATACCATTCTATTACTTTGTGATTGATTTGGTGGCCACCCTTGATTTTGATTTGGAAGTGTGTCTGAAGTGGACGGTAGCAGCTGCTATGCATTACCACTAGTCCAAATACACAATTGGTACATCTACCCAGGCATTGCCTCGAGTGCCGTGTTCACATGCCCTAGAGAGCCTTCTATGTGTTTGTTTTGTGTCGTACCTATGGAGTGCTCCCTGATTGCCCACTTGCGGGCGGAATTTACATTATCTATATAGACTACGATATTATATAAAATATGTTAAGTGGGATATGGGTAACGCCTTGACGCTATTTAATACTTTACATTATTGTAGACACTATTATAATAGCATATTGTACTACATAGCAGATAGTTTAACGGATCCTTAGGAGTTGTGAATCCCCAACATCTCTTAAGTTACTGCATTCACGTTAGACGCTGGATAGGAGATGTCAAACCCCATAAACATCTCTGACGCCGTCACACACATATTTACTGCTGATTTAACTTACATAAGATCTCTTAGTTTCAACTCGAGTGTTTTGTCTATTCAATTCGCTCGGGTCAGCCTGAGCAATTTAGGATTTGAAGACCTTATTTCTAGAGGACGAAGACGAAGATTTGTACTATCGTTATTTATTATATTTATTCCACTGCATCATGTTGTTCCGCTACATCTATTTATTGATTTAGTCCCGTTTATATAACTATGATGTGTGTGTTGTAAAGAATAATCAAATGTATTTGTAAAACAACTTCATGAACTATTATTTGATTATTATATTTTGTCATTCCGCTGCAAGATTCTGTATTTATTTTATTTATTTCTCTTTTTCTTGTTACCCCATAACAATCTTCCCTTTTGAATGGCTTGAGTCCGACATGTGTGTCTGCTTAGAACGTCCAAAAAGGCAGGTCGTTACATGGCTATTAATTATAGAAATCAAAAGAAGGTAATCCCCAGGTCCATATGCTGATAAAGATCTCCCTCTCTCATTTGAAAACTCCAAGCGTCTTCAGCTAAATCTGAAACTACTCGGATTTGACCCATGTATTAAAAATACCCAGACCAGGCTTGGTAAACCAACGTAAGAAACTTGAACCATAATCATATGAAGGAGTCATAGATTAGATCGATGCCAAACGTTTTTTTTTGAAAATGAAGGGTAACTCGTAAGACCACACTGCACATAAATACAAAAGGGTTTTTACCTTACGACAACCAAAATACTTTATACTTAAATAAGTCGATATTATCATTAATGACATTGATTTGAAAACACTTTTCGAATAAATATATGTACAAGTAGGTATCAATGCCCGGACGATGTCAAACAGCGTATATGATACAAAAGGGGTAGCTAAAATGTTTGCAAAACATTACAACTATTTTGGGAATACAACTAAAACCATAAAGCTCGTATTGGATTGGATTTACAATATGATAGGGAACTAGTGGCCATTTCCTCGGATGCGTAATCCGCGCATAACAATCCTAGTCCTCGATGACTATTCACTTGTCTCAAGCAAACCTCCATACTACATTGTTACACTACTATGAAATAATGTATCTCGGCTTTGTCTCAGTCCATCCTCCAATACCTGTCCATTTAAACCGTTGAGGGTTCGGATATTGGACTCCTCAATCCATAACAAAACTGATAGCCCAAATTATGTCATGTAGACCATATAATTATCCATATCATCTCCGGGGTGTGAGGCTCGTGAGGCTACACTCTATATTCCATAAAGCCACGCTTTGCTTTCCATAAAGCCACACTTTGCTTTTCACAAAGCAAATTCTACTTAGAATGCCGCAATACCATTTTTAAGAACACAATATTGATTTCCACAAAAGTACAACCCCCCGATTTCATATGCCTCAGGGAAGAGTATTAAGTATAAGAGGTGTTACATCCTACACAACCAAACCGATGTATGTTTGTAAAAACCAATGTACGTGGTTATAGAAATGCAATGTTAGACATCCATCCATACAAGTTATCCCGGTGAAGAACAAACCGAAGGCACTCCTACTCAATCTCGTTTGGGAATCACTCCTATGATTAGTAACAAGTAGTCCTTGCAAATTGTAGATTTTCAAAACGAAGGCACTACTGCCACCATATATATACTATGAGAATTACCCTAGAGGTTAATGGCAAGCGGCCCTACATTATGAAGATCTCCATCTTCAAAAATCATCGTCTTCAACATGTCTTCACTTTCGAACGCATATGTTGATTCAAAATGGTTTTCAGATAGGAACCGTCCCAATTCGATCCTGGTCGCTTTAAACCAATCAACGATAAAAAGATGTCAAGTATATAGGTGACTATCAGACAACATCCAATCAAATTATCTTTTTATCAAATCAAATATCTTTTAGAGATATATTCTTTTAAATTATTCCTATATCTTTTCAAGAGTATATGGAATCATTAAGTCTTTTTATCAAATCCTTTGGTAGATTAAAACCCGTTTTTATCTTTGAAAATACCAAACCATTGTACTTTAATTACTTAGGAAAAATATTTCCATATTCTATTATTAGTATAATTCAAATCTTAATGAAGATTTCATATTGTCAAAGCATATTTTAATGGATCAAAAACAATGTTATTTGAGACATCGTTTGCTGTAAACCCAAACTAGTTAGCATTGAGTAAAAAGAGATCCATACAAATAGATTAATTATACACAATACTAATTTTCGTATCCAACCTGTACTATGCATCAAATAATAGTGAAATCACCTATTAAATTCACATGGGTAGTGCGAGTTCCCTCTTAAGAATTTAGCATAGAGTTTAACTAGAATGTTTTCTATGCTTTCAAAATCTTTATTATTTTAAATTCTTGTTTATCCTTTAGAAAACTTAAAATCTCTTTTTCTATGGAAGATGCGTTTCGAGTAAATCAAATTAGCTATCCCTTCCGTCAGGCCGGTTTGGATAGCTAGGGAGAGCAAGAAACTGGTTTTCCAAACTCATGCCTAGAGACTATCTCTTTGTCACCCATAAAACGGTCAAGTTATTTGAATGACTCTAACCTTAATATTTTTCAAACTTCTTAATTGAATTTAAAATACTTGATTAATTATTTGAAAAACATTCACAAAAGATTTGAGAAGAAAAATCCAAGTTTTATAAACAATTTCTTTTTAACCATTTATTTTAAACTCCTTCAAAATAATTGTATAATTTCCAAATCACGTTCAAAATACTTATTATTCATTTGATAATATTATTAAAACGATTGGGGAAGAATAATTAAGCTAAAATCCTGATTTTCAAAAGTTACCAAAACCATTGTGAATAGTGTTTTTAAAGCTTCTTTGATCAAACCACGTTTTCCATTTCATATAAGTCTACTTTTATAACTTAAATCCCTTTTAAAACATTTTAACATATTTATGGAATTTATTTTATATCTTTAAAGATTAAATATATTGATTTTTAAAGAATATTCCACTTTGGTTTCTGAACTACCAAAACACGACGTTTTGGAAATTTTGATTTGGACATATCTCAAACTCTACTAAATGAAATCTCAATTTTTTTTCATTTGAAAACTATGACCCTAAGGGTTCGGAAATTCTTATTTCAAAGAATTCTGACTTACAATCCACCCTACACATTCATTTTATTTTTTTGGATCGCGAAATCATGAACTACCAAAACACGATGGCTTATTTTTATCACTTTAGTCAAATTTTATGAAACTTATGACGACCGCCCATGACTCCCACACGGAAACAAGGGAATGGTGCGCTGAAAGTGTGCCAGGCAGCCATGAGTGACCGTCAAGGGTAAAATAAACATCGCAGACTCTATCGTAAAACTCACAGCGCATGGATAAAATACAATAGAGAAATATAATATAGTGAAGCTCCCATAGAACAGAATATCATCATCTAATCACAATAGCTTTATACATGGTCTGAATCATGAATACAAGAAGCCTCACTACATAGCACTCAGAGTAATCAACAATCAGCGGAATATCCAGTACATAGAATATGAAAATAATATGTAAAGCCTCCTGCTCGTCTTCGTCATCATCAGCGTGAGCCACTAAGATCAGCACCTGCCACCTGTCACCTAGTCTGCCCATCCCAAACATGGATGAACAGCCCAAGGTAATAAGAGGAGACATAAAACCTTGAGTCAGACAACAGTCTTAGTGAGCAGTAAATCAACTATCAAACATACCAAAGGAACATAAAGGATAAAAGGAATAGGAACCCAAATCATCCCACTCCACCTCTTTCTACAGTGATAGCCCCCAGACACACACTAAGGAGAAGCAAGCATAGCAAAGCAGATAATTAAAGTAAAGCAATAATCACTCGAGTCAAGGTCGATGTTTTCCAAATACAAACCCCCAAGGCCTAAACCAAGATCAGATAAGCACCCAGAAAACACCGCTCTTGAGACCGAATGATGATACAACCAAACATCCATGACTCTGGCTATCACTGTTATCATTGCCTTGATTTTATCGTTAATTGAATGACCAACTCATCTTTCAACCATCCGTCAAGGGATAATGGCAACCCCGGTTCTAGACATAACTCCGCACGTCACCGTGACCCGTGCCTAGGTATAACGGATCTACCCAGAGTACTAGCACGTCATCATGACCCGCGCTTGGGTATAACGGATCTACCCAACGTACTCTTGCTTTGAGCTTGCTAGAACCTTCAATAATGATAAGATCTCAGCCTTCTAGTCATCCTCCTCGACGACTATTCCCATTATAGCTCAAGCACCTCTCGAGCCCACCATTATCCACCAACTCGAACCGCATCATCGAGTAATCAACATGCTTGGGATGATCCCGTCTGGATTAAACCAAGGCTTCCACATCATGCTTTGCTCCAACGCATCTTAGCAAAGTCCATCTCATCATCATACTTCGCCTCAACATATCATGGAAAAGTCCATTTCGTCATCATACTTCGCTTCCTCTAACTATAGCAAAGTCCTCGAACCCATCCATATGAGCTTCATCATCCGCTTCATATGCCACAGCAGCTTTCACCATTCAAGAGCCTTTCCACTTAGCTTTTGAATCATCTTCAACCATCTTGTCCCAAATAAACTACAAGCTAACTCGAGACAATCAAATCAATCATACATCCAAACAATCAAGCATTCAAACAAGATCTAATCAAGCAATATCAACTATAATGGCAATTTCGTAAATAAATGAGCATAAGTCTAACATATATGAAATCATGGATTTTAGCATAGATCTATCAAATATAAAACATGGGTTTTGTCTCTATAACTTGTTAATTGAACTTGCATAGGTAAACATCTTCAAAAGTAATGAATCTAGTCTTGGAACTAAGAAAAATGCATGAAATCTCTAACTTTAACACTCAAACAAGCCACCAATCCAATATACTCCTTTGGGTCCGCGTGAGAGATAACTACCACTCACCGAATCACCCAAACACTTCAACAACTATCAACTAAAGATCTGGACAGCAAGGATTCAAGCTCGATTCGTCGAAATCTCGCTTGAAATGGTGAAATCTAGCTTCGTCGGATGAAGATCTTCAACTTCGATCTTGATCTTCGATCTTGACGGATGTTAGCACAAGATTGAAGTAGAGAAAGAAGTGAAGAAAATATTGTAGTCGAGTTTCCAAAATGGCAGCACTTCGTCGCTTCAAAAACCGGTGTCAAAAAGTGAGCCAAACCCCTCTATTTATAGGCTGAAATCACCCTTAGGTCGCCCAGACTTAGGTCGTTGCCGACCTAAAAACTCCGACCTAACATAGGTCGCTGCCGACCTATACACTCCAACGACCTAACGGCCTAACCACCTAGAGACATACGAGTTACGACCTAGACCCCAACGACCTACGACCTAAAGCATACTCGCCTCTATGATATAGCGACCTACCGACCCAACGACCTAAAGCATACGCGACTTAACTATCCAACGACCTAAACCTTATGCCAAAGCGCGAACTATCATAACCAAGCTATATCCCTCTCTAGGTCGCTAGAACGACCTTACACAGACATCCTACCTCAACATAGGTCACCTCCGACCTAAATATACACTGCGACCTATCTTAGGTCGCTCCCTCCCCGACCTAACTTACTTATGCCGCCTACTATTAGGTCGCTAAACTCCTTAGGTCGCTCGCACTTTTAGATCGCTAACTACATTAGGTCGCTAACTAATTTAAGCCGCTAACTTATAGGTCGCTCGCCCTAACTACTAAACGACCTAACTTACCTAGCAACCTAACACTTCCCTTAGGTCGCTCAACGACCTAACTTAGGTCGTTACCCCTATAGGTCGTTCACAACCTATCTCCTAACTCGCTAACCCGTAAGTCGTAGCCTTCTTAGGTCGTTACCTCGGTCTAACACACTAACTCGGCCACACCTTAAGTCGTCCAAATCTCTAGGTCACTAACTCATCCCAGCCCTTAAGTCGCTCATATCTATAGGTCGCCTACGACCTAATACTTAACATGTTAACTCGTCCAAGTCTATGAGTCGTCCCACATCCTAACTCGGCCACTAGTTAACTCGTTAGCTATTATAACTCGGCCACATGACCTAAGCTCCTACCGACTCAACATCACACGACCTAAGACGCTAAGTCGGTCACGACTCAACTCCGAACGACCTAGGCTACCCTTCAACCTAAGCCTCTACACGAGTTAACTACCATACGACTTAAGCACTAACGACTTAAAGACAACAACAGTTTTACGATCTTTCGATCCGTAAAAATACGGGTCGTTACAAAACTTGTCCAAAACGCTATTAAACTATTTTAAAATCATAATAAATCATTTTAAACTATTTTTAGACAATATTTTTCATATTAAAACTCATATTCACTTTTATTCCATAGTATAAAATTATATTATTATTATATCCAATTTATTATCTATTTATTCGAAAATCCATTTATATAATTCTTATATGATATCTTATACGAAATTTCAACTTTTCAAATTTTCATTTTCCGAAGCAAACATTGTAATTTATTTTTCCAAAATATAACAAAACTCCTCTTTTTAAATATATTTCAAAGTGATATCTTTTCTATTTTAAACCATCCAAATAACTTTTCTTTTTAAATTCAAAACCATATAGAGACTTAATAAACTCCATACAAATATTACTTTCCATGAATTAACTATGGTTAATTAGTTAATTATTTCTATTTTGATATTTGGTTTTCTCATTATTTGTTATATTCATCACAACCAAGTTATCAACCATATAATCAACCAATATTCTAACATATTAATCATCCAAGCATATTAATTTACTAATTAAACGTGCATACCATTACTTTCTAAACATTTTAAGGTGTATGTAAATCAAGTACTCACTATCATATCCACTCCTCCCTGTAGCTCTTTGAAATTATTCTAGCGATATTCCACTAGCATTTCTCTCCACTATCTTCACTCCAGAGCTTCTTGGATAATCCTCCTTTTTGCATGCTCGACCATGACTCTCTTGAGGGTGTTAGCTCGGCCAAGGGTGAATAATGGCAGCGACCGTGGGTTTGAGAGGGTAGAGGAGTGTTTTGGTCGTAGCTTTGAGGTGAAAGAACTTTGTATGCATATGTATATAACTTTGTTTTATTTTTTTGCCATAATTTTGCATAACTTTCTCATGACTTTGGGAAGCCATTAAAGAGCTTTAGAAGAGGAGGAGGAAGAAGAGAATTGGTGTGAGAAATATGAAACTTTAGGGTGGGTATTTATAGAAAAATTTTGCAAAATATCTACCAACACCATCATGCATCCCCCCATCACCTAGTACACATGCCACCCCCTCCTCCATGTGCCCCTCCATGCGCAACTCTGTGCACTTGTCTTCTCTTGAGTGATGGTGAGTTTTGTTTTTATTTGTTTAGGAAAATATCTAGATTTTCATTTAATTACCTTAAGTAAATTTGTAAATGTGAATTGTAATTGCATATGTGTATATGTATTTGTTAGTGCATGTATGTGAATGTTATATATGTGCACAAGACATATAAACAACGTTGCGATCACTTTGATTAACTTTTGTTCGTCAAACCATTGAAAATTTGAAAGCTGATTCCCGATCACATTTTCACTTATTAATTAAATTACATATAAATGTAAAAAAATTTAAAAACCAATTTCTTATCATTATAAATTAATTAAAACGATCACATTTGAATTATAAAACCATATAAACCAATATTGGACAAGTTTTTATAAAAAGCGCCGTTGTAGTGCCAAAACGTTATGAATTTTCTTATAATTTTAAAACAAGTATATATCTCTATAAAACTATTATAAATGGTTTACTATTTTTATATAACTAATTAAAATGAATTATTACATTTTAAAACAACTATTTGAATATTTAAACTTAATATAAAATTCTAGAAAATAGATAAAAGTGATGACATCCTTTATGATGTCATAAAGATATTTTATTTCCAAAAATAAAATAAATTATTTTATTACATATTCTTGCTTAAATGGAGAAATAAGTGTATGTATTTAATTTCATATCATCTAATATTGAGAAAATCTTAATTTTAACGAAAACTGATTTTCGTTGCTTTTTTGACGGAAATCCCAAATACCTATATTTTTAATATAATTTTAAAACAAGTTTACCATCATTAATTGCTGTTCAAAACATTATAATTTTTGTTAAAAAAATTTATATGTGAATAAATAAAAATAAATATTATTTTTTAAGGTGATAAATTTACGGATCGCTACACATATGGAACTTGATTTTCTATTTGATAAAAATCCAGTTCATATGATTATGAATTTCAGTCCATTGTAATAGTTTTGATGCTTACATGTTAGCTAATTCAGTCTATTAGATGTCCAAGTTTAATTCAGAAAAGAAAACACCACAAATGGGCAATTAGAGCACCGTTGACGTCACCTAGGACTTAGCCTAGGCGTGCCAGCCGGTGCACCAGTCACCATGACCGGTGGACCGGTCGTGACCAGGGCTGAGACCCAGGTCAAGCTATTTCGGGCTTCGTTTGTGCCTGTTTGCTCCTCCGTTCGTCCATTCGATCGTTTGAACCTATTTGCTTGGTTTTGGTGCTGTTTTCTATGCCTATTTCAATGTTATTTCTGGATTTTAATTTATGAATTCATCTTAGAGTTTATTATACCATAGAATTGCTCTATGGGACCATGACGCAACATACACCTTCTGTCACATGTTTTCAACTAGAATTTTCAAAAGAATGATTTTCAATGTGAACCATTTTCTCAAATCATTTTACGCATGAATATGTATTTTGTATGAAAGTATTTGGAATATTTATAGATATATAATATTTGTTTATAATAACAATGACTTTAAAATTTATTTGGAACTATGGTTTAAAATTGTACTCATATATATTAGCAAATTTTTTCCAATACACATACATATATGTGTGTGTATATGCATGCATATATATTCTAGTTTATAAAAACAATATATTCGAGAGAGATTTGAAAGTAAATATTTTAGAAAATTGCACAACATCGATTGAATAAGAAATCGATTTAAACGGATTAATAAAACGAGTGGTATGAAAAGCTCGCGTTTGTTTTTCCGATTAATTCCCGTACTTGT
Source organism: Allium cepa (assembly GCA_030765085.1). NCBI lineage: Eukaryota > Viridiplantae > Streptophyta > Magnoliopsida > Asparagales > Amaryllidaceae > Allium > Allium cepa. The sequence goes on along the minus strand of CM060938.1, from coordinate 392,014,101 downwards.
TCAATTAAGCCATTTATACACATGAGTGGAGTTTACTAACTTATAGTAAATATTTAAATAAACTCGTGTGGTATGGGATACATGGTTGTTATTTATTCGGTTACTATTCGAAGGTATATAACACTTATCGACGAGTTCACCTTCGGAGTTTATAGGACTTGTTCCTAACTTGATGTTTATAGGACTTGTTCATATCTTGGAGTTTATAGGTCTCGGACCTATCTTGAAGTTTATAGGACTTGTTCCTACCTTGATGTTTATAGGACTTGTTCCTATCTTGATGTTTATAGGTCTGGTACTTATCTTGATGTTTATAGACTTATACGTCTATCTTAGAGTTACATGCATGTAGGTGAATTTATTCACCAATTTGGAGTTTTTGGCGCCTTTCCCCTTTTATGTGATTTTCTAGATTTCCATTTTAATTTCTAGATTCGATGCTATTTGTGTTATCACTGAATGATTTTAGGGATTTTGCTTTTAGAAGCTATTTTAGGTTTTGATATTTGGTGATTACACGCTTGGGGTTTGTTGAAGCATTCTTATTATTAACCAATCTTGGCTTTGTGTCCATTTGAGATTTATATCATCGCATCCATTGTTTATCTTGCCTAACCCATTTATTATAGTCTACACTGACCCGTTTATTTTATAATGCTTGGGTCACACCGAGATATTTCCAGTGCTCTAGTTTGATAGTTCTAGAGAGGATTTCATTCCAGTTGTCTAGTTAACATTCATCTTATCTTCATCTCATACATGTGTACATATTCATATAGTGTTGTATATATTATTAGACCAAGATTCTTTTATGTTCATATTTTTTTTGAGATCCAGTACAGATGTATTATATGGATCGTTTTGACCACAATCTTGTGTTTGATATTATGTATCTATTCGATTTACTCAGCTTGTATCTATTTGTATTCTATCATTTCTGTGATCTGTGTTTGTATTTATTATGTATTGTTCTAGATTATTTTAGCTACAGTAATCTATTTTAAGCTTTGATTACACATGTCGATTCCACTTGTGATGGAAATATATATAGCATATTAATCGATGTATCAATGCTCACTTAAAATAAAATTCATGGATGGTCGCTGTTAACCAACCTTATTCCCTACATTAGCGAACAATATAACCCTATAACATCCTTGTTAGTGTAGGTCTCTGGGTGGGGTGTCACATTATTATTATTTTTGGTGATAACAGGAAGGAGATGTTAAAATTTTGGTGGTTGAGTAATAACCGTACCGATATTCGAGAATGTTCTTATTATTCAAGAGTTGTTTTTACAGTTGTTTTTGCAAAATCAATTTTTCATTTTTAAATTTCATGCATCTGTGTAGGGGGAGTCCAGTAGTAGGAGAGTATACAAATAAGGGAAGCTTAATCACAATACATTAAACACATTTGCTTGCAACAATTAATAAAAGTTTGTTATCATCAATAAGGGAAGATTGTAGAATATAATAGTTTATGATTTTTGTTTGATGATAATAAACATATATATATATTTCTTAAATGTGTTTGTTCTAGTATTGTTGCAATATCACAAAACGAAATAAAAAAAATAAAAATTTCATTTAAATAATTTTTTTTATTACAATTTAAAATAGTACAAATTTACTACACAGCTTCCACTATTTTACACTCTTGTTATTTTTCACTCTCATATACAACACTCTCATATATAACTCATGCACTCATTCACACACACTTGAATATGATTTGTTATCTTCTTGCCTCAGCTATCATCGCTCCAATCAATTACTTTGCATGTTAAACAACAATGCAGTAAAAAGCCTAAAAGAAACAAATTTAAACTGCAAAAATAAAAATATAATTGAACTCTACATTATCTCAGTCTATTAAGTTTTCACTTTTCATATTTTTGAAACAGAAAAATACCAGTAATGTACATAAGCAACCTATAACATGCACAATGTATCACCGTGCATGCCATAAGGTCGTACACATACGTAAAACCTACTTGCATCGATTCCAGTGTAGGGACAAATGCGAGGTCAAGCCAAACAGCTTAACAAAATGCAAACGCACGAGGTCAAGCTCAATGAATTTCAGACTCAACTTAAGGCAATGAGTGAAGCGGCAATTCAAAGTCATGTGCACTAAAATCAAGTACAAAAACAGCAACCGAAAACAAGGAGTACAAGTGCAACTCAATAAGCATGTGCACACAAGTATGCATTGCAACAGCAAGTGTCGAGACTGGGTAAATGGAACACACACTAATGCAACATAATATATGGACACTGGGTAGAGTGCAAGTACACAGGTGAAACTAGATGCAAAAATGGTGCATACATATCAACTTAAAGCATCTCCAGTGGTTATAATTCAACCATGAATATTACGAAATTCTCCCTCAGTCGTGAATTCAACCTTGAATATTAAGGTTAAAATTCAGTTTTCGGTTCAGAAAACTGAATTGGCCTTGGACGCCCATTTAATGGGCGCTAGGGCTTGGGCGCCCAATAAATGGACGCCCAAGACCCCCCCTCCAGTAAAATAATTTTATTGGAAGGGGGGCTGGGGCCCATTAAATGGGCGCCTGAACGTCAGACGCCCATTAAATAGGCGCCTGAAACCAGGCGCTCATTAAATGGGCGCCTGACCATTGGGATTCCCAGCCCAGTTAAGGGCTGAATATTCAGTGCCCTGAATATTCATCCCTTAACCGACTGGAGATGCCCTTAGAGACACATATACATAAGCACTCACTAGAAATAAACGCTCACTAGAATAGTACCAGACGTCAAGTACACCAAGAAAAAACTAGACTAAGGGAACTGACAACACAGGAAGACGTACATACACTCATAGGGACATAGTTTTAAGTGTGATGAACTGATATAACAATACATAACAGCAACTAGATGGAAAACACACATGCATGAACAAACCTAGATGAACAACAAGCATCTTAGAGAAACACAACCAAGCACTCCATTGTTTCGGATTCAGGCACCATCTTATCAACTGGTGATTCGACTATCAATGCAGACAAACAACTTCTGACCAAACCAGAATTGTATACTTCAGTGGAAGTTCATCACACACAGATCAAATCATATACAAGGTAAGGCATTGTATCAGACTCAACAGAATGGATCAACACACATAGGGACATGCACACTTAAGCATAGTAACATTCAGAGCATAAAAAAAAATCAATAATAAAAACTCAACAACCAACTTCCAATTAAGTTATAACCAATGTCCATTCAACGGTAGGAAACACAAATGAAAAATGAAAAATTAACTTTTCAGGGTTCACAATCAAAGCATTCAGGCAAGGATAACAAAAGATTCAACCAAAACTAAAATTGAACAAGTCAAGTCCGAAATCAATTCATTCAACCAGGGTCAAAATATATTTGAATATAAACCAAAATTTTGGATACATATCACAGAATTGAATAAGTCAAATATGATAATTCCATCGATCAGAAAATCAAACGGCCAAGAAAAGCTTCTAAAATTTTCAAAACCAAAACATACTTGGAATATAGGAATTCAATCCCTATAAATACCTCCCAAATCATCGCTGGAAAAAATAGTCGAGTTTGAAAATAGGAAAATAAACACGCATACCAGATCGAAACCAACCAACTCGATGACTAAGCAACCGAGAGCAATTAAAGTAACAAGATCAATCAATAAGGCAATATAGGTTAACATAATTCTTTGATTGATCGACTAAAGGAATCCGGGGCTCCAAACTAGTGGCAATAATCACAACAATCAATCGCTACTAATTATAGAATGCAATCAATAGAGAAGGAGAAGTGCGATCCGAACCTCAATTGCAAGCTGCGGCTTCAACCAAAAATCCTAATTGGAAAAATGAAAGAAGAAGATGGAAGAGGTCTTGAACATAACAAATACGGGCACAAATTAATCACCTTTTTATCTTAATTAGGCCGCGTTTTCTATTTTAGTTTGGACTTAGTTTATTTATGTGTTTTGGGTTTTATTTTATTTTATTATTATATTTTGTTTTTATTTATTTATAAAACTCCATTTTTTAACTAAATTCGAACAACAGGGCATAGTTCCAGAATTCGCAAGCCGGGATTTGAGTTGTGGTAAGGTTTTGAGTGTATGGTTAAAATAATCAGGTTAACGATTGTCGTAAGTTTATAGGGTCGGTAAGAGTCGATGACTTAATTCTAGTGGAAACGTTAGAGACAACAGTATGCAGGTTTTATCTAAGCTGGATAAAATCGTGTGTCGTTTTTTTCCATTTACTCTGTTGTTATCTGCGCAACAATTTTTATTATTTGTGAATATATTATACACCCTATTCACCCCAAGTGGGGTTAATTTGATCCTACCAAATGAGCAACGACATAATCAAAATATTATTGGTCAACCTGGTGGGATAGGAGCGGTTGACCGGTTTGTGTTGATGGCAGCTAGGGTTTTCTGTATTTGAACAGTGCAAATTATATTATTTTAAACCGACTTAAATCTGATGATTATAGTGCTTTCTAACCACCATAAATAAAAACATAACCCTTTTATTTCTGTTCACAAACTATTTTGGGAACCTAGCGAAGCTCTACCGGTCTCTCTCTTCAAAGATTCAAAAAATACCCCAGGGTTTCAGGTAAGAAATTTTAGATGTTTATTGCTCAATTTTGAATCCTTTTCTCCTACAATCCCTAAATTTCTAAATCTAATTTGTATACAATGCCCTTGTCGTATATTTCTAAAAGAAGAGATCGGCAAGAGATTAAAGTAGGCGTGCCAAATCAAAAAATGGAAGAGCTAAGCCTGATTGTGAGTGGAAATCTTAGTCTTTCTTAGTTTCATAATTGTATAGCATAACTTAGATTTAATATATGCCTTTAGGGAATTTTGGTTTATGAAAACATTACATTAAAATCTCTAAAATTCCTCCAAAGAAAAATGTTAATTATTATATTAGAATCTCAAATATTGTATATTAAAATAATAGAATTTGTGTAAATGTTGTACTTTTAATATTTTACATTATATTTCACTTCCTATCTAGGATTTGAAAAAATAAATTAGAAGATGGTGTGTAAGGTACGAATTCTTTCATTCATTTGTACCATCTATTTCCATAATTCCCTTTTTTAATTTTATACAAAGAAACCGAACGGAGCATAAAAGTAATTGAATTGTATGTTTCTATTAACGTTAATTTCGTTATTTTAGTATAAAATAAGTTGGGTATGGTTTCTATTTTATAAAAGTCTATTGATTAAATTGTGAATATGTGATATGTTGTATATTTGTTGATATGGTATTGGACTTGTATAAATTTGAAATTTTGACATTTAAACGATAGCTTAGGACGCAATCTTCGCACGTCTAGAAATATTCAGAACACATATGTGCACATGCGCGTGCATATATATATATATATATATATATATATATATATATATATGCATAAATAACGTATAATTATGATGTATTAATTACATAGTTAATAGGGTAATAATTATCATTAAATTCCCCTTTAAGAAAGAAGTTAATTTATAAAGGCGAAATAAGAATGTTCTTATAAGGCCTTCATATGGAATGTGGTGAGATATGGGATAATATGTTAAGAGAGTGTTATAATCATGACTAAGTTATAGGGATGCGAGGTCAGTCAAAAGCACACAGAAGCCTGCCTAGCTAGTCTAGCTATCGGTGGTGTGACTTTAGGGTTGATGTAGGACACCGCCTATAATAAGTAACTAAGTAGGACGCGAGGATAGTCTCAAATTCTATAGGGGCTACCCAGTTAATCTGGCTAGCAGTACCTACGAATAGTCGGACTAATGTAAGACGTCACAGTTGGGTTACAGGTCATAATATGAAGGACCTACTTCGGGTTGAAGGTATTAAGTGACTAGTTGAGGGCCCACCTCTTTCCTTTGAAAGAAGTATTAAATGGTCAGGGTTGAACACGGTAGAGGATATCTAGAGAAGGGTCCACTTCAGATTTAAAGTAGTGAGTGGTCTATAAAGATTCCATGTAATGTCAGCTTGATAGTACCGGGGAGAAGTCCGTCTTGGGATAGGTATCAAATGATGGGTCCTGCCTTGAATGAGGTTTTAAATGGTTAAAGTTTGCCCATTTCCCATTAAAAATGTATTAAGTGGCTTCGTTATCATATCATACATTGTCAAGAAAATATTGTGGATAGATATGGGTTATTGAATTGAAAGAATAATGGACTGGGAAAGCCATAGGGCCAATAGTCGAAAGATTATAATATGATTAAATACAGAGGACATATTCTTATTTGAATCATACTACCCAAGTACTATTATAGAAAGGTTCGAGATTTTATTCATCAGACATTGTTGTTCTGACTCCCTCCTCCTTACAACACAAGTCAGAGATGTTGATGCAGATTTTCGAAGTTGGGGGCGAAGACGCAAAATTATGGCAGTTACTATTTATCTACTTGTGTTATTTCCTTTATTTTTGATGTAGCAATTAGATGATGTTGTGACTTTGGAATATTTTACTATAGATAATGGACTGGGATTGTGCTATGTTTCTTATCACATTTGAATTTTAAATAAAATGGATACTGTTCTGATATTATATTTTATCCTTCCATTGTGAATTCTGAATGTATAGATAAATATCTTTGTCTATTGTTCTTTATACCAACCAAGAACCATCTTTGGAATGGGGCTAGATTTCTATGGGTCTTTTTTGGGTCGGAATTAGGCAAGTTGTTACATATTGACATCCCTAATTCGAAATTATAAAATTATCAGGGTTCATGTCATGTGTTCTTCAAATATTAACATGAGTCCCAAATTTTTGTTTTCAATTCCTAAACACTGATCAAATACAACTAAGACCAGTGCATGACATGTATATTTAAATACAGAGAAATTTTTTAAAAACATTTTAAGGAGTTCATAAGAGTTTAAGTTGCACTTATAATACCATAATTTTATTTCTACACAATATAAGACAATGATTTGAAAACATTACTTAAACATACTAAATTACAATAGTAAGCAAGAATCTTTGCATTGTATAGCATAACTGTATTAAAAATTGCTTTGTAACAAAGTAGTGAAACTTTTATATTTACACAAGATGATAAATTTCATCCTAAAACCATACATACATAACAAGTTAATAACACAAAATATAATAAATCAGATTTTGTAAGTCTAATACACATATGGTGACTCTTGACAATTTGAAACAATCTTTAAATATTTAACACATCTATACACTACTAGAAAACTTAGTGTTTACTTACTTAACACTAACGAAGCCATGCTGATGTAATGGCAATGGGCATCAATAAGTCATAGGGAATACGATATCTACGCATCATTACCGATGCCTTGCCAACACCGACATATAGGCATCGACGGGGTGTCGATATGGCGCCACCCCTTTCCCTAACCACCTTAGTCGACGTCTCTCTTCCATATTGCAATTAAATTAAAAAAATTAAGAAACCCACCGTACCATTGTTGTCACCCACTCGACTATTAACGCTGCTGCCTTAACTCCAATTCACCACAAGTTTCAAGCATCATGAACCCTAGTTGTATATGCCATCGATTTCCCTATGTTGTCGCTCAACTTCAAATCCCCAGTTGCCGATGAAGCCTGCTACCTCCAAACAACGTTGAGTTCGAATGCCAGTACAGCCTTGTCCTCCCCCGACACTGCTGTAAAGCCCAAGCCGCATATCCCTTCCTCCTAGTTGCCACTCAAGACTTCGTCGGTAGGATTTATTGTTTCGATTCAATTTTTATATAATGCTATGATTTGATTAGCTTTGTATATGATATATATTGATTAGTATATGATCATTAACATATGTTTATTGGTATGAAAATTTGTTTGTGATTTGAGATATTATTAGTATTGTTATGAAATTGTTAGATGAGTCATTGTTATCACTATGTTATTATTAATGAAACCCCAAGAATGTTTAATTTGACCCCATCTGATAAGTACTATATATGATCATTGTTTGGGAATTCATTTTTTAAATAAAATTAGAATCGATATTCATCTGATAAGTTATTTATTGGATTTATCTCAGTATTAGACAAGTTATAAGCGCAATGGTATTTATGTTTTGTAAAACACTATTTCAAATCAAACAGTTAATGAAATTCCAAAGACACTTCCTTCTTGTTCCCTGTCTACACCTTTTGCATATGACACGAGAAATAAGGGAAAGTGTTGCCGAAATTTTATTAATCGTTCGAGTTGAAATGATTTACAAAACGTAAATATAATTGCGTTTGTAATGGAAAGTATGATGGTTAGCCATTTATAAAAGTATAGAAAGCTCTAGGTTATATAGCTTTGAAATTGTTTGTGAATTCCATTGTTTTATAATAAAACCATTACTGTTAATGACATTAATAACAAAATTAATTATGTTATTGAATATATTAATACAAATAATGAAAGCATGTAATAATAGAATTAATAATGTTATTTAAATTAATAATATAACTAATAATATTATTTAAATTAAGAGTAAAGTTAATAATGTTATTTAAATTATCCATGAAAATACTGATGTTATTGAAATTTAAAGCAAAATGAATAATGTTACTTAATTATTCATAAAATTAATAATGTTATTAAATTAATTTTTTTTATTTAATTATTAATGAAATTAATAGTTTTATTTAAAGTAACAATAAAATTAATAATGTTATTTAATTTGAATTAATAATGCTACTGTGTGAAAATAATGTAAATTTTGTTTGCGTGTAGAGTATAAAAGATGGATAATTTGAAAGATCGAAGTTGGATGTACATGAGAGGTAAAAATAGTGGAACGATTCTCGTTCATGAAAGTAGCATCTAAAAGTAAAACAAATATAAAAGAAGTCTGATGTCCATATTCGACTCGGCTTTTAAGTGCGATTATGGTTTTTTTTACACATTTGAATGAAGTAACGAATTCGTCCAGACTTTTGGTAGAGTCTATAAGACCACGATTGATACTAAAAGGTAATGGATGGAAAAATCAGCATGTCGTAATAAAATAATAAGAAAAATGGAATTGCATTTTCATTTTTCTTATTATATTCTTTCTTATTTTTATTTTATTTTAAGAAATTCACAGTTAGAGTTTGGTCTAGTGAATAAATGGATAGAGCTCTATGGCTCTAATTTTGGTAATAAAAAAGCAACGAGCTTTTAATCTTAATTTGAATAATTTCCCAATCTAATTAAACATTAAAGTAACTTAGTGCCTGATGTGTGGAAGGGGTCTCTTATAAATGGACCTTTGTTTTTAAGAATAAAAAAATCCTACCTATTTTCTATTATGGATTGGAAACTAATGTGTAGAAGAAATAGTATACTGATAAAAAAAATTTCCAAAGTAAAAAGAGTGATCGGGTTGCAAAAATAAAAGATTTTTTACCCTCGTTTGAAACTTATAGAGTATTATACTATAATATTTTACACAAATATGATTTTATGTCCAACTCTCTTGTATGTATATCTAATAGAGAAATATTTAACGTTTACTAGAGTAGACTATAAATGTGGTTGTGGATTACAACGAACCCCTTATTAATGAAAATGTTGATATAGAAAACAAAATGAATGAAATGGTTCATGGTGCTACTGGTCAGAGTACGTCGAGCGAAGAACTAGATTTAGAGGAAGATCTTGACTCGAAAGCAAAAACGTTTTTCGATTTGTTAGAAGCATCGAATGACCACCCTATAAACATTGTAAAATAACACATTTGGCAATGACAACTAGATTAATCACTAAAATCCGAATATAATGCATTTAGAAAACCTAACGAATGCAATTCTTTGTTTGTGGAAATGCTTCCACTTGACAATGTATTGACAAAGAACTAGCACCCCTTTGTAACAACCCACATATTTTACCATTATATATTTAAATGATTTATTTAAATATAACATTGTTAGTCGGATTAAAGTCCGAAATGCTAATTTTTGTAAACAGTCGAATTAGGACTCGATACCACTTCCACTGAGTCCAAAACGGCGTTTGCGACCTTTTTGAGTATAAAAATCGATATGTTTGGAGTTGGGTAGGATTTTGCTGTTTTTCTATTGGGCCTTGGGTTTGGGTTTCAGCACATTAACCAACATAATACCCTAATTCCACCCCCTCTTCTCTTCATTCATTTTCATTTCCTAACGCTTTTAAGCTAAAGTAAAAATGGGGGAAAGAAAGAAAGTCAAAATCCCTAAGCCCTAATTCTCCTTAGGAAATTCAAGTTCTAGCTCTAAAATCGAAGAGAAGCTTAGGTAAGCATTCTCTTCATCTTCTCCATCTCAATCTCTCTTCAATTCTCAGAAATTTCTAAACCCTAACTTAGGAAAAACTTCACCTTTGATAATATATTGAGGATTCTTGAGGTCTTGTTGAAGAGAAATTGGTCTTTCCTCGTTTTAGAGCTTCTCATTCTTCGTTTTTTGAGTTTTAAAAGTGAGTTCTTGAACTCACATCTATGCCTGTAGATTTCATTGTTGTTAGGTATGAATTCCTAACATCTATTTCATGTTCAACTGCTTTTGATTTGAATTGATTTGGTGAATTTTTCAATTTTGGTGTTTTGAAGTCAAAATCTTTAGAGATCCTATCTAGGATGTTTGTACATGAATTTGGTGGTGTATCGAAGAGCTTATAGGGGTGGGTTGTCGATTGGCATAAATCCCTAGCATCAGCCGCTCGTTCGATCGCTTCCAGTTTGGATTTTTTGCCTTCTTTGGACTAGGCTGATTTTTGCCTTCTTTGGACTAGGCTGATTTTTGCCTTCTTTGGACTAGGCTGATTTTTGCCCAGCAGAAAATTCCAGATGTCTGGAAAAAAATCCAAACGTCTGGTTGAAAAATCCAAACGTCTGGAAAGGGTCCCAGGAAAAGAAAAAAAAAGGGCAGAGCTAAAATCAAGACGTCCGGAACAAAATCCAAACGCCTGGTTGAAAATCCAGACATCTGAAATGGTTCTGGAATTAAAAAGAGAAAGGAGAAGAAACATATATTTTTCCAGAACCTAGGGCCAAACATCTAGAAATACCTACCAAGCATCTGGAACTATTCAGTTTTGCCTATTTGCGTAATTTTTTTGAGTGAATTTCCAATGTTTATCGTTTTTGTTGATTCGATTAGATATTATAACTTTGATCCACTTCGATGACTTCTTTTTATGGATTTTTCGAAATATCCATTTGATTGGATTTGATATCGATTTTTGGGGTTTTAATTCATGTCGTCAAATGTGAATTTTTAGCGATCGATTGTTTTTACAATCTTTTTCTATGATTTATCACTTTAAAATACAAAGGTTTCTATACTAGTAGTATATATCCAAACTCTTTCACAAAAATGATTTCAATGTTACTTTTAATGCAACGCTCGTTTTAAAAGCCGTTTTCCAATCTATTAGTATATGCAAACCTTTACCATATTCATTCAGGAAATCCAATTAAACGACTTAGCAAAACAAGTGGTATGAAAACGCTTGCGTTTACTTCCTCGTTAATTCGTAGACTTGTTCAATTGAAACCTTGTGACAATTTTCGAGTGAAAATCTACAAGTTGTTCGTAAATATTTATGTTAACCCGGTGGTTATAGGACATGAAGCTAAACTCATTTATTTACTAGCTTAGTTTAATTTACACTTATCGATCAATGATGATCATTTTGTGATTTAGACTAGCGATGTGCGATGTCTCTTTGTTTGTGTAGGGGACTAAACCCCGTTTGTGGAGTTTCAGCTCAAAATTGGTGGGCTAGCGACTCATGGTCTTCGGGTCGTTTGTGGAGTCTCGGCTCAAAATTGATGGTTAGCGACTAAGGAATAGCATTCCATTTGTGATGCATGTGTTGGTGAGTTTTCATGCACCCGTTTGTGATAGGCCTCCCGCTTTGTGAGTTCTGGATTTCTAATTGATGATTTCTAGAATTTGTGTTTCACTAATTTTTGCGATAGGCATTGATATGTTTTTTCAATATTTGTGGTTTGCTGAATAAAATAAAGAATATGACATTCTTTTTGGTGTTTGAGAATATTCGAGATATTGTATGATTTTTTGTTGTTATCTAATGTATACTTGTCACGGTATGGCATTATTGTTATCATACGTTTTTATCATATCTCTTATCCTATCTCATTTTATATGATAATTATAGCTAGACTAATCCGTTTATTATTTTCTTCTTAAATAACACTTGGGTCAGACCGAGGTATTTCAGGTGCTTCTGCTTGACTTCTTATCATGGTCCTTCATCTGACTTTGGGGCTAACTACTTTAGCTTAGTAGTTTTTGTTATTATACATTCGAGATAGAGACTCCTTGATGTATAAATATTCTTTCGTCTTGCACATGTACCTATTCTTTTGTGATGTAGTGGATCTTATATGACCACTACTTTGATGTACACTTTTATATGATATATGTATATCTGTTTCCGCCTTAGTGATATGAATATTTATGACTGATTTGTATTATGCTTATTTTATATTTGTTTCCAAAGACCTCATAGCCACTGTGTAGTAGCTTTGTGCTTGTATCGGTATGTCGGATTTCCTCTTGGAATGAAAGTGATAATTTTATCTGCAATATCGGTACTCGCACAAAGCAATTACATAGATGGTTGCTCCTCAACAGCCTTATCTTTCGTACTAGTCGACGACATTACTCCGTAGTGTCCTTGGCTTGTGTGAGTATAGAGGTGGGGCGTAACAGCTTGGTATTAGAGCCAAGCTTCGGAACAATATAGAATAATTTAGCAATGATCATTGTCCTAAGTCTTTCTTAGGAGTCGTGCCTTAGGATTTATCCGAGTCTTAGGACCTGTTTTATCCTAATTTCTTTTATGATGCCTTGTTTTATTAACTTGATTGTTTGATATTCATTTTGAGAATAACCTTTTTCCTCTTCTTTCTTTATTTCTTAAAGAATAGAAATGGTTAGACCTGGCCATCCCAGCGTCGATCAATCCAGTGCTACTCCTCAGGATGGAGTATTCATGTCTGCCCAATAGCTTTTGGATCTTGTAAAGAATGCTCAAGCCGCTGGACCTATTCCTGAGCCTACTCACCCTAAATCCGGGTTTGCACGATTGTGCAGTGATTATACAAATTTAGACAGAAGGACATTCAAGGGTTCTGAAAGCATTATAGAAGTCCAAGCTTGGCTTAGAACATGCGACCGCATCTTTTCTCGCATGAATCTTGTAGATCTACATCGAGTCCAAGTGGCTTCTAGTATGCTCCAAGAGAAAGCATTAGATTGGTATGAGCTTTTGGTTTCTAAGATTATCGTAGAGGATCTTACTTGGGAGCAATTTCAGAAAAGATTCGAGTTAAAATTTGTGCCGGAGGCTGAAAATGTAACTTTAGCTCGGTGCTTTATTGACCTTGTTCAAGGTAAATCTTCTGTGATGGATTATGTCACATCTTTTGAATCTCTCTCTAAATATGGGGTCGAGTATATTAATACCCCATTGAAGAAAAATCGAAGGTTTATTTATGGATTGAATAAGAACCTCAAAAACCCATTACTTCCGAAATTAGAAGTTTGTTTCGATCAGCTTGTTGATATCGCTCTTCGACTTGAAGAGGCCGATAAAGAAAGTGATGCTGAAGTTGTGGGTGCCAAACAAAAATTTAACGTCAACAAGAAGAGGCCTATTAAGTTCAAAGGCCCTAATCCCAACAAGAAAGGGAAGAAAGCAACTTTGGTAGCAAAGACTCTTCCCTCTAGTCGTGGGCAATGCTACAATTGTGGTTCTAAAGACACTTATGCAAATAAGTGTCCGAAGCTCCTTACTTGTTGCTATTGAAAAGTTCCGTCATTATATATCTTCATGTCCCAAACTTCAAAGCAAGAACGAGGGAAAGCTAAATGCTATGCAAGCTCCTAGTAACACTTCTCTTGGTCAAGGTATTTCTCATTCTATCCTTGATAGCATTATTATATTTCGTGATCATCCTATTCGAGTTCTTTTTTATACGGGTGCATCTCACTCTTTTATATCAAAAGAACTTGTTGATACTTTTTCTTTGAATGTTGTGTGCTTGATGACTTCACTAAGAATTGCGAATCCAGTTGGTGGATCCATAACACTCAGTTTGCTTTGTAAAGATGTCGAGATTATTTTATGCGACTATTCCTTCCAAGCCGATTTGCATGTTATGCGTTACTTAGGCTTTGGAATGATTTGGAGAATGGATTGGCTTAATCATTATGAAGCACATATCCTATATCCCGAGAGCACTATTCATCTTCGACATCCTCAATCTGTTAAGCAGATTTCTATTGTTCTTAAAGATTCAAATTCCAATTCAGTGGGTCCTTGTATTCTTTAAACCCTCACGATGACGATAATGATGATGAGGAAGATGTCATTTTCCTCGTTCACGTTGTTCATGAATTTTCCAACATATTTGTGCCCGTTTTAGGATTACCCCCTAAGCGAGCAATTGAGTTCAGAATTAATTTAATCCATGGAGCTCTACCTATCACTCGTCCTCCTTATCGTATGTCCAATAAGGAAAATGAGGAGATGCGTAAACAATTATCCAAATTGAAAGCGAAGTAGTTTATTCGTTTTAGTTCCTCTCCTTGGGGAGCTTCAGCTATTTTTGTGAAGAAACAGTACAATTAGGCTTTGTGTTGACTACCACAAGCTTAATGATCTCACTATCAAGAATAAATATCCCTTACCTCGAATTGATGATCTATTCGATCAACTTAGCGATGCTAGAGTCTTTTCATAGTTAGACTTAGCAATCGGTTTTCATCAGCTTCGTATTGCAGAGGATAGCATTCCTTTGACATCGTTCCATACTCGTTATGGATCTTATGAATGGCTTGTTATGCCATCTGGTTTAGCGAATGCTCCAGCTTATTTCATTGACTTTATGAATCAAGTTTTCAAAGACTTCCTTGATCAATTTGTTCTCATCTTTATAGATGATATATTTTTTATTTCTAAAAATGAGGAAGGGCATGAAAAACATCTTCGGATTGTTTTGGAAACTCTTAGGAGCAATCAATGGAAAGAAAAATTTTCTAAGTTCCACTTTGGCAATTCGTGTGAAATTTCTCGGACATATCATTTCTGAATCCGGAATTTCCATGGATCCTTCAAAGATCAAAGCGATTCAAAATTGGAAGAAACCGGAGAGTGTGACGGAAATTCGTAGCTTTCTTGGATTGGCGGGCTATCACCATCGGTTCATAACAGACTTTTCTAAAATTTCCATGCCTCTTACTTGTTTGACTAAGAAAGGAGTTAAATACATTTAGTCAGACAAATGTGAAGCTTCTTTTTAGAAATTAAAAGAACTCGTTTCCGATGCTCCTATTCTTGTGATTCCCGAAGGGAACCAAGACTTTATTATTTATACCGATGCTAGTCGTATTGGTTTAGGAGTCGTTCTCATGCAAAAGGAACATGTTATCGCTTATGCTCCTATGCAATTAAAGCCTGCCGAGACTAGATAGCCACTCATGATTTAGAGCTCGCGGCCATTGTTTTCGCCCTTAGAATTTGGCGTCATTATCTTTTGGGAGAGAAATTTGTTCTCTACCGATCATAAATCTTTGAAGTATTTTTTCTCTCGAATGGAACTTAATTTGCGTCAAAAACGTTGGCTCGAATTACTTGCATCTTATCATCTTGATATTCTTTATACTCGAGGAAAGGGAAATCGTGTTGCCAATGACCTTAATCGTAAACAACAAGGGGTTGTTTCCGTGATGATATCTGAACGGAATGGTCTCGAGGTTTTATCCACTTGTGAGAATCGAGATCGCGAATCTGATTCATGTTCATCTGTTTTTCTATGTAGCCTTGAGGCTCATCCATCTCTTTTAGACCGCATTATTGATGCTCAAAAACATGATTCCGAATTGGCTCATCTTAGCCAATGTTGTATCCTAATACATCTTCGCCACACCAGGATGAATAGAAAGTCTGGATCGATGATGTTCTCGAAGTAACTCCTGCCTCAATCCATCAACATTTGGGACACAAATCCGATTATTAATCCTCAAAATCCCTCTATCATCGATCTAAGCTCCACTATCATCAGGACTATTACCACCGACCTTGCTACGAACACTCCCCTTCATACGCCTAAGCATCTTATCCTCATCCTGCTTAGTAATGATACGATCCAAAATATGAGAAGAAGAAACAACAAGCTGACACAACATGGCCTTCTTCCGACTCAAAGCATCAACCACAACATTAGCCTTCCCAAGGGTATAGCTAATGTCAAGATCATAAGAAGCAAGAAACTCAAGCCACCGAACTTGCCTCTGATTCAAATCCTTCTGGGTTAATATATATTTCAAAGACTGATGATCAGTAAAGAGCTCAAACTTAGCACCCAAAAGATAATGTCTCCACAGCTTCAAAGCAAAGACAACAGCAAGCAGCTCTAAATCATGAGCAGCATAATTGGCCTCTTGAGTCTTCAGCTGGCGACTAGTATAAGCAATCACCCTCCCATTGTGCATCAGAAAAGCTCCCAAACCCTCTCAACAAGCATCAGTGTACACCATTAATCCCCCATTCCCATTCAGAACGGTAAGCACTGGTGCAGAAGTAAGCTTAAGCTTCAACTCATTGAATGCATGTTTACACTCATCACTCCATATAAACTTAGCATTCTTTTGAGTTAAAGCAGTGAGAGGTGTAGAAATCCAGCAAAGTTCTCAATGAATCTCCGATAGTAACCAGCAAGGCCCAGAAAACTATGGATATCAGTTGAAATCCTAGGAGTTTCCCAATTCTATAGCAGAATAAGGAGAAATAAGGACCACCGAAAGATAGAATGATCAATACAAGACAGAGAAGAAGGGAAAGACTTACATTGATCGCAGTGATCATGACTGGATCAACAGAAACCCCATTATTAGAAACAATATGTCCAAGGAATCGGACTTCATCTCTCCAGAAATGGCATTTAGAGAATTTAGCCTTCAACTGATAATTTCGAAGAATCTCTAGAACATATTTCAAATGCGACTCATGCTCTTCCTCAGACTTGGAGAACACAAGAATATCATCAGCAAAGAGTAGAACAAATTTATTAAGCACATCACAAAAGACACGATTCATCAAATCAACAAAGAAAGCAGGAGCGTTATTCAAACCAAAAGGCATAACTAACCACTCATAAAACCCATTCTCAGTACGGAAAGCAATCTTGGGAATACTTTCCTCAGCGACTCTCAAGCTGAGAGAAAACAGTAGCTCCATAGAGCTGGTCAAACATACCATTGATACAAGGCATTGGATTTCTGTTTCTCATAGTGAGCTTGTTCAGCTCCCTATAATCAACACACATCCTCAAAGAATCATCGAACTTGGTGACGAAAACCACTACTGCTCCCTATTTCGAATGGCTAGGTCTGATCAGACCCTTGGAGGACAAGTCCTCAATTTGCTTCCTTAACTCAACCTTCTCATGGGGTGCCATTCTTCTGGGTGGAAGGACTGCAGGTCGAACTCCAGGAATGAGATCAATATAGAAATCAATTTCCCGCTTAGGACGTAAAGAAGTGATTTCACCAAATACGTCAGGAAATAGTTTAACTACAGGAGTCGAATGAATATCACCAGGAGAAGCATCAAGAGAATAAATAAACCTGCCAACAAAATCCTAGGGTAAACTACACTGAATCACCAAAGAATCACCTTTATCACCAACTAGAGAGACAGTTGGGGAACTACAAGAGATATAGGCATCATGCATCTTTAGCCAATCACCTCCAAGCAATCGATCAAAAGCATCAAAACCCAGAACGTAGAAATCATTGGAAAACCGATAGCTAGAATAGAAGAGTTTCACATTTCGACAAATCCTACTAAGGTTTGCAGGACCGCCAATAGGATTCGAAACACACAAAGGCACAAGAGCCAATTCAGGAGAAAGAAGATGCTCAAATTTATTACAAAGATCCATAGAGATAAAGCTATGGGAAACTCCGGTATCAAAGAGAACACGAACAGGAAAATTAAACAGAGAAAAAGAACCCTGAAGTGTATCTTGGTTATCACTAGGACCAAGAGCAGGTGTAGGTGGTGGAGCTAGTGAAGATGCAGAAGTCATAGCAAAAATACCAGATGCCTTACCCTTCCAGTGAGTATGGCAATCCTTCTTGAAATGGCTGGGCTGTAGACAAATATGACAGAGATCCCGCCTGGTCAACTGAGATGGAGGAATAGTAGCACCAACCAAAGTAGGACATCTATTAGTAGTGTCCTTTCTGATCACATCTATAGCAAGTAAAGGTAGATAGGTCGATCACTGCCTTTGAGAGGATGAAGATGATCCCAACCCTGGAGTCTTGTTCTGATTCCTCTTCTGATGGTAAAAGTTGGGCTTCCTCTTCTTAGAACTACCAGAGGAAGACTGAGATGGAGAAGAACGGGCAGCTGGAGGATCCTTAGAAGCAGGATTCTTGTATCTAATGGCTATGTCCATCAGAGTGGTAAAAGGACAATGCACATGGGCTATGAGGCGATCATAGTACTCCGGGCGTGCACCAGCAATAAACTTCTCATTTTTCTTGAGAGGAGTGTCAATCAAATTAACGCCAAACTTAGAAAGTTCCTTGAACTTCCTCTCATATTCACCAAAAGACATATCACCTTGCTTCAAATCCATGAATTCCTGATACAGCCGAGACTTTCCTGCCGCGGGAATCCATTTTACAAGAAAAGCCTCCCTAAAGCACGATAAAGAGTATAAGACAAATTTCAAAAGAGAAACTGAACCAAATTCAAGACAAACAAAAGATGATATCTAAATTATTCCCAATAAATATCAGCCTCGGCGGTGTGAGCTGTGACAGTCTCCCACCAATCCAAAGCTGTTCCCTTCAATTGCCAAGCTGCCAACTGATGCTGCTGGGCATTAGTGATCTCAAGAGCGGAGAAGATTCTCTCCAAATCCTTTAACCACTGTTGAGATTCAATGATGCTCTTAGATCCCGTGAACTTGGTGCCACTAAGCTCAGTGTATTCCTTGCAAAGCTTAGTGAACCTGACTGGGACAGCAGGCTCAGGAGCTGGGGCAATACCACGTCCCCTACCTCTTGCATTTCTATGACTTATCCTGAAAAGTCAAGAAAGAATTTTAGGACAAAGGTAATTGAGAAACAAGACAAGATTAGATAAGGTAAGATAAAATTAGATTCAACTGGAATTAAATATCCCGCCCAAGGAAATTTCCAACAAAGTGGATAAGGAAATGAAGGAGGTTAGAATTTTTTTTTTGATTTCAAGACAAAAGTTTTTATATCAAAATACTCTTTTTGAAAATCTTTTAAAAATCATTTGAAAACCATTTTATACTTTAAAATACGATCACTCACAAAGAAAGATGATTTCACTCATTCTAGGGTATTTCTACCTTATCTCTAATGAGTTTTTGCTCCGCAGGCTAAGATTTGTCTAAAACCAAAGCTCTGATACCAAATGTAACTACCCACTATTTTGGACCATTCAAATCGATAATAAAACCACACATGTATGGCTTGAATAATTCAAAACAGTAGATTGAAATAAAATTTGGAGCAAATAAAACCAATCAAAGAATCACAGACACAGATAAATCAGAATACTCGCAGAGGAATTAAAAAACAACCATAGTGGTTCATGAAGCCATTACAACTCTGTCTCAAACAAGTACAACAAACATAGTCTGAAAAAAATATACAGTAGAAATCCCAAATACATAAGTCTCTAATACATCAGTTGAAACAAAATGACTGAACTGAAATAGATAAAACAAGATAAGCAGATAAACTCTAGAAATCTCTAGCTTCCAGAAGATAGATCCAAGCTGTAACACTCAAGCTGACCCGAGCGTAAGAATAAACACAAACACTTGAGTCAGGACATACATACTTATACAATGTAAACCAACTCAAGTGAACTGTAATATAAGGTACAAGTAACTTAAAGGATGCTTGGGACCGTCCATCCTCTAAGGATCCGTTAAACTATTTACTATGTAGTAATATTTCGCTATTATAATAATGTCTATAGTAAAATAAACTTACTTTAAAATAGCGTTAAGGGGTTACCTATATAGCCCTTAACACATAATAGTCTCAGTAGTCCATCCAGTATCATAATCCCTCCTGATCGGGAAGCCAACAGAGGATACTCCACAGGCTATGGGAGAAAACCAAACTCGTACAGGGCGCAATAGGATAGGTGACACAGCACAACTAGGCAATGCCAGGGTAGATATACCAATTGCACTTCCGGACCAGTGGTAACGCATAGCAGCTACTGTCGCCCACCTCGAACCACACTCCCAAAATCAAAGGTGCGCACCAATCAATCACAAAGTAATAGAATGGCATAAGAAGAAGTGGGTCCGATCAGAGGAGCAACCTCATTAGCCCGCCGATTGCTCCTGTTTTAGCCACCTTATGCCAACTCACGGGAGTCGGGTCCACGTATATACCTCAATAGAACGTCGCCACCATCCTACTTCATTCGGAACTCTCCACTGCGTACACGTTTGTCAAAGTGGTTTTTGGTATCGATAGAGAGTATGCCCATGTCCCGGTCTCTTCGCCAACCAATCGTTATTATAACCTGTGGTTATAAATTTCAAAAATGATTTATATTTCACTTCAAAACATATTCGTTTAAACCATTTGAAGTCAAATAATATTCATTTCGAAGTTGTAACATTTATAAGTTCATTCATTCAATTATAAAATTTCCAAAACATTGTAAATTTCAGCTATAACAGCACTTATAAAATGTTACGGTAGATATAGTAATATTTCAAAACATTGTCAAATTCAAAAACAGCAGCACTTATAAAGTGCTATGGTAGGTATTTAGTTATTTCAAAACTGCTCAATTTCAAAACAGCAGCACTTACAAAGTGCTGTAGTAGGTATTAGAAATTTAAAACAGCTTACTTTCATTGCACCAACAACAACACTTACCGAGTGCTGCGGTAGCTATTTAGTTATTTAAAACAGTTTACTTCCAGCAACAACAACACTTATAAAGTGCTGCAATAGCTCTTTAGTTATTTCAAAATTTAGTTTAGTTTCTACAACAACAGCACTTACAAAGTGCTGGAGTAGCTCTTTATTATTTCAGAACTTACTTTATTTCCAGAAATGACAGCACTTAACAAATGTTGTTTTAAAACCACAACATTTTTGAAGTGCTATCGTTGCTAATTCCAGATTTAATATAAAATTTTAGAAACATTAAAACTTTAATTTTTGCCATTTTAACTTATAAAAATTATATTTTTCACTTCAAAATATTCATTTAGATATCATTTAACTTATGATTTAATAAAATAAACCTTTGATAAATAAATATCCAATTCAAACAATAATTCACTTATTAAGTCAAAAGTAAACTAATTTCTCAACTTTTATTTTTAACAATTAACTTAATACTTTACTTTTTTAAATACCCATTTCACAAATAAAATTAAAATTTCATTTATTTACTTAACTTAAAAATTTCCATTAAAAACCAAATTTCCAATTTCCAAGTTAAGTCACATTTTTAAAATACATCTTTCCTTTTAATTCTTCATACATTCTAACTTATAGAAAAATCAATATAAATTCATTTAATTTATTTAAATCCAATTTAAGTTAAAATGCCATATTTTTACATTTAAAATACTTATAAATTTCAGAATATATATATATATATATAAAATTTAACGACGGGTTTGTATAATATTTTCTAACCTAGGTTAAGTGATACAGATAATATATCATTTCAATCCGTAATTTAAAAAGAAAAATCCGGGTTCTATCATTTCAAATCCGCAATCCCAATTAAGTCAAATACAATAAAAATTACTCGAGCATCTCATTTCAGCCCATAATGATTTTTCCTTATTCTAAAGTCCGTTCGGATATGTATCATTTCAACCCATAGTGATAAGGGAACTTGCGGTGTGAGATATAGAAAACAAAATAACAGTATATCATATAATATTATAACAGATTATGTAACAGGTATAAAATCAAGTTATACATCATATAAACAGATCACAGGCATATATGAACATAGTATATTAATTATTACATATTCACTTGTCATCGCTTCACAAATATATAAGTACGGAATGTCTAGCGTGAATAACTCACCTTTTTGAAGCTAGAGATCAATTCAAAACAAAAAAATCCACACTCCCAAGGTACGAGAAGGCACGACAAGATTCGAGAAGAACTAACAACCAAATTCAAATCTTGAAATCAAATAAATAAATCAAATATAAGTATATGTTTTAACACAAACAAGATACGAATTCAACAATGAAAAATATGAATAAATTTGAAACAAAAATGGATTCAATCAACATGCGGGTTTGGCCACATCACCTATATGCTCGGCCATCGCTAGATTTTGCTCGGCCATGATATTTAAAGGCAAGCTAGGTTTGGTTATGAGGTTACTAGGCATGGCTATGGGAAATGGAAGGTGAATAGAGGCAAGTTACAAGGCATGGAAGGCTAGAGGTCAAGCAATTTGAAGAGTTTTGGGCTCGGCCCTGCGTCTACATGGCTCGGCCTTGGCTAGGCTTGGCCAAGTCTGATCTGGATCATGGCTAGGAAACGGAGATAGGTCACGGCCAAAGCAAGGTGTTGGGGTTGGTTTTGTGGCCGAGGCTAATAAAAGGAAAGTGGTGAATATATAGGCTTGTGATGGATTTTTTTGGTGCTTTTGGTGATGGATTTTCATCTATGGTCGCGACATGGTGGAGATGGTTCGTGGAGGTGATCATGGAGGTGGTGTGATGGTCGGTAAGGCATGGACAAGGTGAAGGCTGAGCAAAGCATGGAGAAATCACAAAAGAATAATAAAAGAAAATGGAAAGAAGGAAGAAGGAGAAGCCATGGAAACTTACAGCATTTTTTTCTCTGGATACAAATGAAAATTGAGATGAGAAAGACTTCTTTTGTACATAAATTAGTAATAGAGGAGACGGAGGAATAGGTTATGAACGGCTACGGTATTAAATAAAGAGGCCAAGCAAATAAAGGCAAGCTTTTAACACAATGTAACGTATGCCCAATTAAAACAAAGTAACATATGTTTAATTGATTTTTTCCTAGCTATTAAATTAAAGATATACAAATGAAACATCCAATAATAAAAAAATAAAGTCTATACAAACAAAATAGAAAATAAAATAAAGAGACGGACATAGGAAAAATATAGAATAAAATACATAAATTAATTTCTCGTAAAACGCTGTATGTTATCTAATTTTAAAAGTATAAATTAGAATTTAACGAACGAAAAGCAAAAAGGATATTAGAATTATATCCAGCTTCAAATAAAAAGATTAGAATTCAAAATTTCAAAATTTTAAAATTTTCAAATAAAAGTCAAAGTTTGACCAAAATGAAAATTTTTAAAAATTGTTTATTTTATTGCATTTGGGTAAATAATTTATAAACAAACTCCAAAATTATATTGGAAAGTTTCAAAATTTCAAAGTTTAAATAATTAAACATCAAAGTTTTTAAATAAATTAAATTTAAAAATATTTACAAAATTTTGGGTTGTTACAAGACAAACCCTCTCTTGAATAGTGTTTCACCTCTAATGCTTCCACTTGATCTAACCATAGTCGTTTGATGGACGTCGTGCGACGATTTGACTATAATCAATAGTTGAGCTTTCACGTTAAAGATCAACAATATTCTCAAGCCGAGAGGACTATCTAAATTAGTCAAATTGATATTTTATATTTGACCTTAGTTAATTAACAAAAGGAAAACTATCAAGTGATTTATTCCATAGTTAATAACTATCAATGCCTAACATTTGGAGAGCGTTACATACTCTAGCCTCAACGGATATATCGATATCCAGTCTCGATCAAATTGATTGGGAATGTTTAAAATGGTATATTTATTTTCATTTTCATAAATTACTCATAATTACAACACTTTATTATATTATCACAAAATATACCATTTATGGATTTTATATTAAATATACTTTTAATTAAACTAATTAATTAATTAATATATAACATATTATATCAAGTATATAATAGAAATAAAACACCTTTTGTTTCGAACTAGATTGGTTATCGAGTTAGGTGTATGTAACAAATTACATAATTATCCCTAGGGCTTACCCCTAACTCTATCAATCTTCCACTTGCAATTGGGGTCAATTATTTATTTCGACTTCTCCAACTAGTCTCCTTAAAAACCAATCGGCTCAGTACCTCAATGAACATGTATTCTATTATGTTTCAATCATGTACTATGTCAATTTACTTTCTCCGACGTTGGTAAACTATCTTTATCATGTGGAACAATTCGAAGTATGCCTTTCGACTTCCAGTGAGCTATAAGTTATGTTACAAACTATATTACGGCATTGTTATTATATAACAACGTTATGGAATTCTCTACATTTGGAATCAACCTCAGCTTAGTTATAAAATATATACATTTATTATATATACATTGCTTTTATCATGGTGTTATTCAAGGTGACGAACTAAGCCTTTTCATTAAACCGGCCACATTCTTTCATTTAGAAAATTTCCAATTTAAAGATTCTTAACTTGAATTTATAATTGGCATATTATACTCATTATCACTTTTGAAGTTTGAGTCTAAACACTCCTTCATAAGGAGTTCATTGTTTCTATAAATAATTTTCTAGTGTTTCATAAATGCACGAGAACACCTCAAACAACCATTTAGTGATATCAATTTGGATTTGATACTTGCTTTATGTATCAAGTGCATAAATTAGTCATGATATCGTAGTTAACATTACATCTATGATATTTCCTATTGCCAATGCATAAGGAATCATCTTACATGTTCCGTATTAAACAGTTTAATAAGGTATCCTTGCATATCGTTTGGGACATCCCCACTATCTTTTATATTTATTATAAAAGGCATCATTTACAATTCCAACGCTGAGTATTAAAACAATTGAGGCTGATTTTAACTCAAGTACATCATCAACGATCAACAATGTGTTGTTTACTTATGTCTTAGAAATATCTTTGTTTCTTTCAACGTTCTTTCTTATGAACACACTCTTCCTCTGCATTTTGATTGATAATCAAACTATTTGATATTTCTTTTTAAAGTATTTATTCATTATAAAATAATACTTTCTATCATTTCTTAGATAATAGCCGAAAACTCACAAACTTAATATCCCTCCCACTAACTTCTAGACACTTTGGCAGTTATACGTAAACAGTCTATTCTAAATCATTATTTAGAATTTTCCGTTTTAGCCCATATGCAATAAACACAAACTCATAATAAGTAATAATTTTGTGAATAAATCCAAAGTAACTTGAGCAAATCAAATGGTGAATCTATAACATTAATTTCAAAAATTGAAATTTACGGTATTATTATTATCAATGTATATCATTATCTTCCAACTACATTTGTCTCTCTCTCAAAGACACAATTACAGCCAATTGATCATATCCCTTTTAGTACCGCTATCAAAATTATATTTTTATAATATACCCAGAATCAATTTCTAAGCTGTGCATTGTACCATATCATCGAGTCAATACTCTTAACGGTTTAAGTAAACAACCGAGTATTATTTGTTCATGACATTAACAAGAAACTCATAGTTTCTCTTTAATGCACAAGAATACTCAGTAGACCTTCTAATGTATTGTGTTTGTTTAGGTTCAGTTGATTTCATTTCGACTATTATAATTAGTTTTATCCTTTGATCATATCCAACTTCGTTTTATACCAATAAATTCTTAAACAAATTCCTACTCTACGAAGTAGGTATTACTTGAAGCAACAATTGTTTCTTAGCGCAATAGAGCGAGCGTTCATAAATATTTTATGAATTACCTTACATAAAACTAATTTTGCATTAGTTCATAATATATTTATGTTTACAACATAAATTAGTCCTCTAATGACTATCGTTCCTGAAATTCTCTTGGGACGATTCATACAAGATCCCTTACATATAATTATTATGTGTAATTTTTCAATTCGTACAACCTACCAACTCCATTGCCTAGGATATGTAGAGATTTCTTATAAGCCCTTATCCTGCATGGTTTTATAAACTATTCTTTAGATGATATGTATTCTAACCTTTATGTACTACTCTTAAGCACACACCCTATAAAAAGAGTTTAACTCAACTTCACTCATCACTAATCGTGCTTTGTCCAACAAAGTTCAATTACCCTTTATCAATACATCATTATGTATTATAGGGATAAGTGACCTTTGAAATTGAATTCTTGTTCATCTAAGTACATTCGAAACTCTTTCCAATATACTTACTATTTCGATGAAAACGAATCATTTTTGTCGCATGTTATATCATTTACTTCTGTTTAATATTCTATGGGCTTATCATAGATTTATACATGCATAACACATACACATGTCCATGTTTGTGATAACTCATCGATGAATATGATGAAGTATGCGGAACAGTTTTGGTATTTAAAAACTTACAAATGCATGTATCCATGTGTACCAACACAAAGATTCCATTAACTCTTATGGTGCTCCCACTATATGGGTGCATGGCCCTTAATTATTTAAGATATAATTAGCAGCATCATATGATTCATAATCATATAATAAGATTTATTTCTCAAAACTTCAGTTTAGTCTAGAATTCTAAAATAATTGTAAATAATTTTAGATACTTAGTACTTTCCACCATTACTATAATAGCATACTAAATAGGAGATCCATATTTCACTTAATATAGATAATTCATTTCATATACTATAACTAGTTTACAACGGAGAGTTCTTTAATCAAATATCTTGAACTTAAAGAAATAAATCTTATGGTAAACAATTTTCTATATAAAAATATATTTTAGGATAGAAATCATAATTCTTATTCCATTGTTAAGTATCACTCATTATTACTATAGTTCTCGTCTTCAATGTTTCTTTATGAAGTAGAAGTGACCATTCACTCTCTTTATTCCAACTGTACCTTAAATCACATCAACTCTTGTACATTCGTTTTTCTTTCTAGATGGTTGAACCCTTCAAAGGAATACCCTTACTACAACATCATAATGTACTCATTACAAAAGCACACTCGATCTTCCTTAACATTTAGGTACCGTTTGCATGAAAAAATAGACCGTTTCTGTTGGGCATGCGTCCAATGTGTCGAACGTCCCAACGATGTTAACCCCGTTCCCAGTCCTATTGTTAGAATGTTGAGGGAAGGAACATTGGCGTCCGATGCATCCTCATTTAACCATTTTAATAATGTTAAAAAACTTAAATTTTTATAAATTTTAAAAATTAATAACCTATGCAAATGAGGCCCGTTTGAGATGCGGTTTTTTGCATTGCGATCGTATCAAAGTGCTCCATATTACGGAGTACGTTTGAACTGAATCTGAGCAATTTAAAATTTTACAATTTATTTATTTGAATTTAAAAATATATTTGTTTATTTTAATGAAATTCATTAATTTATTTCATGCTATTTTAAATTATAAAATGCATATTACACAATTAAAAACACCTAATTAAGTAACTATAAATCAGTTAAATAAAAAATCACAACTTAAATACCTCGATTAAATACCCTGCTCAAATACCCCATTAGTTGCCCCAAACATGTTCCCTGTTCACTCGAATACCTCTCTCAAATGCCACGCTCAAATGCCCCATTTCTTTTCATTGCAAATGCACCCTTAAGTACATCAAATATGATGCACGCTACGTAAATTGATCAGACGGCATTTCAGTGATTGAGTTCTTAGATCTACCTTGTAGCTTTTGAAGTAGGTTTATATTTAACACAATATGATCTTTATTGTAATCAATCAAATTGAATACTCAATCCCATAGCATGGTTTATTTATTTGCTTTAAATGAAATAATTACATCGAAGTATCATACATTACGAACAATGACCATTCACCATATAATATTTATATATGATCATGTATAGATCAAATATCTATAGACTCATAATGCTTTTGAGTTCGAAACTCATAGAATGCAATGCATGACCTTGACCAAATAAACACACAAGCTATCAAATTATGAACGTATTAAGCACCTGTAAAATCATGTGCTTGCATAGGTGTCAAAATGTTAACATGCAATAAGCATCTATTAGTAAGCATATGTTATATTTATATTTGTCAATTTTCAATTTAATTCATTTGTATATTTATATTGGTGAACGTAGTCATTTTAAATGCACAAATTTATCAATATAGATTATTAAGACATTATATAACATATATTCTTACAATATTAGAAAGGTTAAATGTTATTATTTCATTTTTTATTAAGGCTCCCACTAGTATTTTATATTTCACCAAACCTTAAGTCAAAACAGAGAAGTCTTTCGACTTCACTAGTGGATGTTAGGACTAGTCCGTCTTGGAATTCTGACGTTGAGTTTGCTCAATATGTCATAGCTCCACAAACAATGGATAATTCCTTATCGGTTGTATCGTATACAACTTCTAACCTGGTAACTTGTCCTAATCTCATTTTGACCTTGATTTTGCTCAACAAGTCGAAAGAGATTATTCACTCATACTCACTATATGGCGACGACCTAAGTATAGTATATGTATCTTGGGTTTGCATAATAAATACATATAGTTATCTTAACTCGTGCGTTTAAGATATTAATGTTACTATTCGTAACATCCCTAGCTTGAGTTTGCCCAACAACCAAGGAGTATGCACGTAATTTGTAAATATATGTTTGGTAAAATACAACATTATATTAAAGATTCATCATCTTCAATATATTATATTGAGTGATCCTGGCTTATGAAGTAATGTATTTCTTATGAAATACCCTCGCCATTCAAGTGTCAGACACATCTGAAATCACGGTATACATACATTTATGTATATATTCATTCCTTAAGTCTATTTTGGGTTTCTTAAATGTTCCACATTTAGATTATACATTCATATCATATAAGTTTTATTAGTATACAATTTTTATATTTCATATTACTTATATAATAGTCTTATGTATAATATTATGTTAATTAAATATTATTTAATTAACTTTATATTAGTATTATAATGAAACCGTTATATTGGACATGTCTAGTATAACCTTTAAAGTATGTACTATAACCTTTATAGTAATACCTATAACACGTAGACATACAAACATACTCTTTATAGTATAAAATATATATCATATATATGTGTATTTTTATTTAACTAATTTATCTTTAATTTATTATTTAATTAATTAGCCTTTTATTAATTTATTTAATTAAACAATTTACTTAAATTATATTAATTTCAAAAATTTATTTTATATATGTACATGTATACTTATGTTATCTTAAACACGTTAAAATAACATAACATATATCAATATATATGTATTTTATATAAGTACTAATTAATTCATTCATTTAATTAATTCATTTTATTAATCTTATTAATAAATTTTAAATTTTGAAATTAGTATTTAAATATTTTCAAATATTTAGAAAATTTTAAATATCATTATCGTTTTAAACATTTTGAAAACTTATGTTGTATCGCAAATTTTAGAATAAATATATTTTTATTCAAATTTAAATTTTAAATTTAACATCTTTTACTTTCATTTTCAAAACAACTTTGTAAATTAGCTCAAGGCCTAATTCTTATTAAGCCTTTTGTACCAGGGCCAACCTTTGGGCTCATTTAACCTTTTAGCCAGGCCGGTAACCAGATAGGTTTTGATATTTGATTACCCAACTCTAATCCTAGACATTACCTTTCTAGACATTGTACTAAGTGGGAAAGCTTAACTAGTTATCCCTAACATGACTAATTTAGACCGCATATGCTAGTAGGCTTTGATACCATCGTTGAAACTGAGCCAACCCGCAATGGAGTTGAACGGCAAATTTAAAAAAATTTCCTTTTGGAGTCTTATTAGGCCTATGTAGTATAAATGTATATTAGATACAATCTAATAAAATTTTAAATATAATTATATTTTATTTAATTTGGTTGAAAGGAACTTTAAATTTAAATCAAGTTTGTATGAAATATAATGAATGTATCGAATACATTCATGTGTTTTAATGGAAAGAGAAACGTATAAGCAATATATATATATATATGTGTGTGTGTGTGTGTGTGTGTGTGTGTGTTTGCGTGCGCGTATGTATAAACATGTAGAAGTTTTGAGATAGAAACTTTTGTTTCTTTCTCTTAACATAAATAATTAAATAAGGGAAGATGTGGCCATAAAGGTAGAGAGAAACATTTCATCTCTCTTTAATTAAATTAACTGACATATTAAATAACATTTACTATAGAATTTACATATGCCTTTTATTGTCCAATTTTTTTAAACACGTAACTAATAATTACATATGTATGTATAAGTTCAACTTACACTTATGCATAATATAATAAAAAGTATTTTACTAATAGACAAATGTTAACTTATATTTACAAAAGGACAACTAATGAATCAAAGTATACATTTATGAAGAAGGAAAGGTAGTAGAATTCCTCCTTCCTTTATTCATTCGATCAATGTCATTTCAAATCAGTAATTAAACTCTTAAACATGTATGCATATAAACTTAATTTTGACCATTCTCATATGTTAAAATCAAAAATTAACAAATATAAATCAAGTTTTGTTGTAGGAAGCATTTAAAGTTAAAATTGTGATTTACTCAAAAGTAAATTTTATAAACCTTGAATTAAAACAACATACACATGTATAATTGATTACAAGCTATGTTTTAAAATTAAAATAACAAATGAATATGTAAAGTTTGTGATATGACATGTGTTAGAATTTGAAGTTGACAAATTTACACAAAAGTCCCATTATGTTTTTTAACAACTTCGAAAAAAAGAATACAATAAGAAAAAAAATATTATATTGAAACAACAATCATGTAGAACTTGCACTCAATTTTCAAATGGTTTCAAATAGACAACACGTGTAATTTATTTAAGTTGAAACAAAATAAAATCATATAAATAAATAGTTTCTAAACAAGAGCAAAGGGGACTACTTAGGCACATAAAAGTTCATAGCTAAACTATATGAACATCATGAAAAAATAATTAAATGAGATATGATATATCATAAATCTAATGTTAAAATAATGGACATGTAATCAAAACGGGTAGCACAAAATGGATCTAAATCAAATTAATATTATGAACATATATTATCACAAATGGGACAATCGACCCTCGAAAATCGACATTAATACGTCAATTGTATAAAATGTCGAGCAGTCGAATGTCAGAAATACCATTTCATTAGAGTAAAGAAGAAGGAGATAGAAGAAAAATAGAAACAACAACATAGAATCTCACAATCCCAGCGGAAAAATATATATTATATAATAACAGATTTTTAAATACATGAACTGTACCGTTAATATACATTTCATTATCATAGTACATTAATCAATACATCAATCTGGACGGTTGTAATATTTTGTCCTCACAAAATGGAAATACAAATCTACGGAAATATATCTTGTTAACTAGCTCGTCTCCTGAACTCCATAGCATCCTATCCTAAATCTGTAATACTCGGTCTGACCAAGCATTATAATAAAATAACACCCGAGTCAGTCTGGAAAACCAGCGTGAAAAACATACTTAATTTGAATTATTAGAGTTATCGAAATCCTTTGAAAAACAAAGGTATCTCGTAAGACTGCTCATACATAAACACGACGGGATTTTATCTTACGATAACCAAAACATTTTATAGAAAATCTAGTGATATTATAATAGTGTCTAAATACAAATACTTAGTCAAATAGTTGAAATTGTTACATTAATTAAATTCCAGCATACTAGGCTCTACAAACAAAACCGTAAGCTCGTATTGGAGAATGGATTCCAATGAATAACTAGGGCATTGAGCTACCGTCCATCACAATACACCTCTAGAAAAATGTACGGAGGACCATGATGGGATCCCCTGCTATACAAGACCAGCCAACCTGGACCTGGATAGACCGAATATGTTATCATCCTGGGTGTTCCCACCCTTACCACCGAGCGCTCCTTCCATGCACACCCATATCCATAATAAATGGGTTTTCGAGGATATCTAGAAAGGTGATAACATACCTTACTTGGGTGCGTCCCACTTGGCCTTTCTTTATCTCCCTTGTTTTAGTCATTCTCGGTTGATGAGGTTCGAGGCTAAGCGTTACCTTTCAAGAAACGATTAATGAATTTGGCCAATATTGATAGTCGGTTATTTAACTATGAATAAAACATCCATAAGCAATCATATGGCCTTAATATAATTTTTTCCCAAAATATTAACTTTCAAAATACCTTTAAAAGATATATCAATTCTTTCCAACATTTGAAAACAATTCTTCAAATACTTAAATCCGTAACAGGATACTTCCAACACCTCAATACTTAGAAATGTTTCCAAATTTCTGTTTCTATTCTTAGGAAAATATTACCCATTTTATTTTCCAAAATCCTTTCAATATTAACGCTTCAGAGAATTTATTCCGTAACTTATTCCCAAAATCTCTGGAATCACAAATAAATTTCCTCTCCTCAAATTATATCTTTTTATAAGCCCTTTTTAGAATCTCAAGAGAATTTATAAATTAAATTTTCCAATTTATTTAAACTCTATAAATATAATATTTAGGGATTAATAATTTATTTTTAAACATTTTGAGTAATTATTTAAAATATCAAAAACACTTTTATAACATTAATAACTCATCCTTAGTTAAACGAATAAATTTTCAAAGCAGATTTTATAAATTAGAATTTACTAAAAATAAATACTTCATTTTTATTTAAATCTACTTACCAAGTATTTCAATCTTATCTAGTTTAAAATTCCATAGTTTTAAAATAATAAAATTTTCCTTTAAAACAAACTCACTTCTTAAAGTTTAAAATATATTTTAAAATCTCTATAACCGATTTAGTTTATAACTTCCTCTCGATTTCATAATATATCGATTCATTGTTGATTTCCTAACCATTCTCATTTCAGAAAAATAGAATCTACTATTTTTCCAATCCTGTTTTACATATTTTAATAAAAATTCTCTATATGAATTTATATTCCAATTATCGTCTGATATTGAATTCCTTTATTTATAAACAATGTTTATCAATTTTATAACCCATTGGATTTACTTATTTATAGAATAAATCTTATTTATAAAATTCCGTTGTAAACATTCATTTCTTAAATTCCTTTTAAACTCCTAGTCTATTTTAATATTGATTTTAATTCCTTCTATATTTCTAGAATATTATTTATAAATTATTTTATATAATTCATTTTAAAAATCACCATTTACTAATCCACAATAGTCAATTTTTTTTTTCTAATTCAATTTCTCTAAAATAACTCCAATTCCAATTTTTTATTATCAAATTCCCTTTAATTCCATTAGTTTAAAAAATTATAGTATTTAAATTATCAAAAATTCAGGCCAGTGCTACAATAGCATTCAATAATTCCAATCATTACTATAATCTATAATAGATTATTCTACACTAATCATATATCACTATATTTGACAAATAAACGATAAATTTGAGGAATCCAGTTGGATCCCTCCAACATGTTTCCCTACATCCATAAATGTTAATACCAAGAACAACAAAAGGTGATGTGATAATTCACTCTGATACCAAGAATGAAAGGAGGTGGCTGCGAAACGAATAAGGGAATTCTCGGCTTTCATTTTTATTTGTTTTTTTCTTTCTCTGGATTTTGTTTTCTGATTGAATGAGAGGGAGAAGGATAGAGTGATATTTTAAAAGAATGAAATGATTTGGGGGTAGCGTTACATTCATCTTGAAGAAAGACAGCTATGATTTGATTTTGACCAGATTTTTTTTATATATTTTTATTCTAAAAGACTCTAATTACAGACAGTGAAATCTCGATCTCGTATGGAGGCGTACCGCTAGGCGCTCATAATGTTATACCCACATTTCGAACGCAATGGAAAAGGTTTCGAGTCCTAACTCGATCATATGGAGAAGATAGCTTTTTGAAACCCATTTATTATATTGAATTTTCGATATAAATTTCAGCGCATTTATATCTTGTACGATTAAACAATATTACAGATCCAATGGATCTGATTTCGTCGAATTCCGAGACTGTGCCTCGAAAGACTATTTTTAAATGTCAGTTTAAACAAGCTATTTTTAAAATTGAACAGATCACTTTTAAATTCAATTTTAAAACTTTTATTATCTTCATTATTATTAACATAAATTTTACAAGCCTTTAAATTATTTTTAACAAGATTAAAACTCAAGACTCATTGTTTTAACCAATTTCGAGTTATAAATTTCAATAATTAAATCATCCAGTAAATCGCTATAATTAAATTCTGAATATATTTTATTAAATAAAAACCGATCTTTCATATTCAAAAATCAAATTTATAATTCAAATTAAATATTTAAAACCATTTAAATATTCTAAATCAAAATTCGAAAAAAATCTGGGTCATTACATTTCTCCCTCCTTAAAAGAATTTCGTCCTCGAAATTGCTAAGGCAGAAAAATGCTCCAAACCCATTGACTTGTTTAAATCCCACTTAGTGAAAATTCGATATTCACTTTTCTAATCCTTTTGTTTCGCCCAAAACACGTGGCTTTTAATCCTAATCCCAAAATCCTTTATTTCGATTATAAATTCGAAATCAATTTGTCGGTAACAAAAATTTTCGAAAAATTTTCAAAAATTTTCAAACACCTTAAATTTTCGAATTTTTTTAGCAGAGTCTCACTTGTACGGAGGACCATTTGCAATATGACAAGAGAGATACATATATATACATAGATCCACACGGTTGGAAAACAAAATAACAATATTTTATATTTCCATAGTATTTAATCGGAGAACATACCTTATTTTAGCCTTTTTTTAGCATGCAGCTTATTTTATTTAGCAATAAGCGCGACCAAAGTCTAGCCAAATGATCTCCAGGTGTATGTACTTACTCAATTTAAATACGTAAGTACCCAAAAAGTAACGAACCCGGTTTTAAGTCGAATTTAAATTGGTAATTAAAATAAATTTTTGGATTAAATTGTGAATTTAATTGTGAATTAATTTGAAAATGTGGGAATAAAAATTATATATAAGTTTTTGAATAAAGAATTTGGTTTGGAAATTTAAATATTTTATAAATAGATTATAATTTGGAATTTGAATTTGAAATTCAAATACATATATGTTGAAAATAAATATTTGGAAAATGTTTATAGATTGTGAATGAATAAAATATATATTTATACAAAGATATTGTTTGTTTATTCATTTATAAATACAAATTAATTGTATATTAATTTTTGAATTTGAAATTTAAAAATAAATGTTCTGAATAATATATTGGATTTGGAAACTCTTTATTATATATTTATTTATTAATGTTTAATTAATTTTAAAAAATCACATTCTTAAAAGTTATATATACATATAAATAAATAAGTTTATATACTTTCTTTTAAATTTACTTGAACTAAGTATAATTTGTATACGTATGAAAATTTGTAAAACATATGTAAGAATATTGCAGGCCTTGAACGGGTCTAAAATAGAAGGCCCAGTTTTGTGATGAGATTCCGTGGTAGAGATTGTTTTCCGCTACGACTTCCCCGTTCTGTTAGCTGGTTTCGGCTTTGACTTGACATACGCCTATGACTTCTATCAGGCTCATGACCTGAAGACTTGTCAGTGCTCACCCAAACAATCTGTATTGCACAACCTCTTATCTTAGAATCACACCTTCCTTTCTCTTCAGACGCTTTGATCTTCGGTCATTGGCGGCTGCTTTCTTAGTGTTGCTTGGATCCTGCCTACTTTCGACGTTGACGTATATAGAATAGAGCCTAATCATTAGAGTCTCGACGTGGTGGTGTACGCATCGCTCTATAGCTAGAGCGAAGCGATTAAAATAAGAAACCATGTTTTATAAATTAAATCAAAGAAGGGGTTTAAAACACAAATTCTAAAATTAATTAAGAAAAAGGGTTTAAAACAAATTGTATAAAATTATTTAAAAGAGGGGTTTAAACATAAAATGTTTACATTTTAACAAATGTAAAGTCGAGATTTTATGAATTAACAAATGTAAGGTAAGTAATCACATTGATTAATAAGTGTAAACAAAAATTTACAAG
This sequence comes from Allium cepa, assembly GCA_030765085.1. Classification (NCBI taxonomy): domain Eukaryota; kingdom Viridiplantae; phylum Streptophyta; class Magnoliopsida; order Asparagales; family Amaryllidaceae; genus Allium; species Allium cepa. The sequence continues at coordinate 391,977,882 of CM060938.1, read as the reverse complement.
TGGAAAAATGATTTCAATCAAGAAAATTTAAAAACATAAGTACAAGCTTAAGTAAAAGAAACCAGGATATATTTTCTTCATATACTTTTTCTTCATCTTCTTTATTCAAAACCTGAAAATCAAAATAGAGATCAAAAGATGAAGGAAACAAATCAAACAACAATCTTTTACAAAATTCAAAAGCATGCAAAATCAACAAAACAAGTGCTGAGCAATTTACAAATAAAAAACAAATCAGAATCAAAGTTCAACTCAAGATAAATCAAGTAAAAAATTCAACATCAAAGCATCTTTAACCTGGAAACTTTCTGAAATCAGATCAACATCAGATTACAAGTTTCAAGCTCAATGTCTATTTCCAGGTTTCAGGCTCAAAAATTTGTTCTCTGTCATCAATCAGGTGAGCAAACTCACCTATATCCCTTAATATTATAAACTATGATTCCAAGTTAAATAAACTTATTACAAATGTCCCATAAAATGTAATTCATTTTATTTATTCAAAATTGCATTATTTATTATACACAATATGTCCATTTCAAGAAATACCCTTTATTAAAATTACTAGGTTTGATTTAAGATTCCAAATTAAATCAAACTTAATTATTAAGTTACTTATCATAAATAAGACTCTTTAAACTCCATCCAAAGCCAATTAACTTATAAAATTTTTAACTTATGGACAAAAAATATTTCTTTACACTTTAAAGCATTAAATCAAATTAAGTTAAAATTTTCATACATTTATAATTCTAAAATACTTAATAATTTTCAGAAAATATTTAAAATGCTTAATAAATTTTTAGGAAAATATCATTTAAAATATAACCATGGGCATGTATAATATTTTCTAACCTAGGTCAAGTGATATGGATATGTATCATTTCAATCCGTAATTTAAAAGAGAAATCCGGGTTTTATCATTTCAAACCCGCAATCCCAAGTAAAATAAATGCAATAAAAATCATGCTCGAGCCTATCATTTCAGCCCATAATGATTTTTCCTTATTCTAAAGTCCGTTCGGGTATGTATCATTTCAACCCATAGTGATAGGGAACTTGTAGTAATGATACAGTAAATAAAATAAACAGTATATCATATAATAACATATTAGATGATGTAACAGATATATAAACAGCATTTAACATCATATAACATATTATAGACATGTATGAATAACATCTTAATTTATACAGATCCACTTGTCATTATTCCACAATAATATAAGTACATAAGTCTAGAGTGATAAAACTCACCCTTTAAAAGCTAAAATTGACAAACTCAGCCTAAAAATTCAAACTCCGCAAAGCATGAAGAAGCATGACAAAGCACAATGCAAACTTGAGTGGATGAAGAGTCAGATCCAAATCTTGTATGCCAACAAATATTATATACATAAGAATATGATTCAATACAAAAGAATAGAGGTTAAAACAATGGAAAAATAAACGAATCAAAGTGGTATAACTTGCCTTAATCAATCAATGGCTTGGCTACACCACATATGGGTTCAACCATCATCTTGTGTTGCTTGGTGATGATGGTTAGAGGTGTGCTATGAGAAAATGGAGGCCGAGACTAGCTTGAAGGAAGACAAAGAAAACAAAATGGAAAAAAGAGGAGAAAGAAGAAGGAAGCCATGACTTTAGGTCTTGTATATTTTTCTTCACGCAAATGAATAAGACGAGGAGATGAGAAACTTTGTACGTGAAGTAAGAAGAGGGAGTGGCGGCTAGGTTAAAGGAATGAATAGCTAAAGTAAGAAATAAAGAGGCTAGAAAATAAAAGGCAAGAGTTTGAATGGTTTGGAAAATAAAAAGGCAACACTATATTTTATTCTTAAATGCAAATGAAAATGAGGATATTGAGAAACAATTTTGTATGTGATTTGTAAAAAGAAATACACAGCTATAGAAGAAAAAAGAAATAGCCAAGGAGTTATGAATGTTAGGAAAATGGAAAGGCATAAGTTAAGGAGAAAGAAACAAACAATAATTTTTTTATTTTTAAATGCAGACGAAAAATGAGAGATGGGAAATACATTTTTGTATGTGATTTTCAACTTGATACACAAGGCTATGAGTAGAGTAAGTGGTTAGAAAAGGAGTAAATGCTAGGAAAACAAAAAGGCAAGAATTAAAGAGAAAGAACATTGTCTATTTTTTTCTTTGTTTTCACACAATAAAAAGGCAACAAATAAACAAAATAGATAACCTATATCTCTTGAAATTCCTAAGCTATTATTAAAAGTAAAATCAATCAAAAATAAGTAAATATATTCAAAGTTTATAGAAAATAAAAATTAGAGAAACAAACATAGGGAAATAGAAAATAAAATATAGAAAGTCATTGCGTGTAAACACTGTATTTTTATCTAATTTAGAAGTATAAGTTTAAATTCCCAACAAATCCATATTAACATTGGTTTGTATACTAATACATTAATAACTTCCCAATTCATCCAAATTTCAATTAGCAAAGTAATTAATTTCATTCTCTTGCCATAAATCTATTTGTTATGAACTGAATTCCCATAAGTTATAATTAATTTCATTCTCTTGAAATTCCCTTTTTATTAAGTCTATACTACTCTATAAATCTCGTTAATATTCGTTTATCTTTCATTACATTAATATATACTCAAATATCCATATTTCCTTTATATTAACAGTTGTTTTCAATTATTGAATTTGTCAAATGTATACATTTACTATGATTGAATACTCAATTAATTCATTCAGATAGGCTTCATTCTTTTATATATCTTATGAATAAAATATGCATTTCCATTGCTTTATTACATTCACACTTTACAATTACGTTCTTTCTCTCATTAATGAACATTTATTTACATTTGAATACAATTGATTTCCAATTCGTTTTATAGCCTAAATAGACAACTTATAATAGTTGTTACCATTATCTTTATTACACTCAAGTTTATCATTTTCTCTATTATCATAATTGCTTACAAAATGTTAAATTCATTCAATTACCATAGATTATACACTAGTTCATTTGTTCGCACCACACTTACCCTTATTTTCTTATATTCAAATTTTATACCCAAATCTAACATTTACAACTAAATTAATAGACCAATTAAATAGTAACTTACAATCTTTACTATTACTTTAATCACATTAGTTAATTCATTATTATTTACAAATCAAATGTTACAATTACTTAATTAACACTGATTTACTTCAATTTATATTGATCATATGTTACCTCATTAATGATTCTACATTCACACTTTTTTTCTTATACTCAAATCTATAACTAAGGGCAACAATTTACATTATTTCAATTAGTTGAAATTTCGTAATTAGTTTTGTAATGACCCGATATTTTCAACCATTCGCATCCCCACATGTCGGACTTGATTTGCTCAAAATACCACGTTGTAAATAAAATTTAGCAAATCTCAGAATATATAGTAAATAAATAATCATAGATCATAGACACTGAGTAAATAATAATGCAGCGGAAGTAAAAGAGATAGTAGTTTTAGTTCATGAAACTACTACAACTGTATAGGATACATCAGAGTTAACCAAGATACAACATAAGAGCAACAAGACACATCAGGTACAAATCAGAATACATCACTGGATACTGAAAGCAAAATAAATGGCTGGATCTTCAAGCAAAGGGTCAACTCCGAAGGTGAGTCTTGAATGTTGAATCACTCAGTCTGACTCGAGCGTAAAGAAAAACACAAAACACTCGAGTCAGGACATAAATACTTATGAACTGTAAATCAACTCAAGTGAGCAGTGAAAAAATGCATCAGTAACTTAAAGGATGCTTGGGATCGCCCATCCTTTAAGGATTCGTTAAACTATTTAATATGTAGTAATATTGCGCTATTATAATAATGTCTACAGTGAAATAAACTTACTTTAAAAAAGCGTTAAGAGGTTACCCATATAGCCCTTAACACATAATAGTGCCAATAGTCTATACAGTACCTGCATATCTCCTGATCGGGAGACTATGAGAAGATACTCCATAGTACGACACAAATAGAAAATCGTAGTAAGGCACGCTATGGTAGGTGACACGACACACGCAATGCCAGGGTAGATATATCAATTACGCACATGGGCTGGTGGTAACGTAGCAGCCACTATGCCCACCTCGGAACACACTCCCAATCAAAATTGGAGGATGGCCATCAAATCAACCACAAGTAAGAGTATAGTATCGAAGAAGTGCGTCCGACCAGAGGAGCTATGTAACAACCCTGTGCTTTGTGATTTTTTTTATTTTAATTTAAATTCCTGATTTAAAATTTTTATTTCAATTATTTAAAATGGATAAATTTTGTTATTTTAAATATAAAGTTTGATTTGGATGTAAATTAAAATTTCAAACATGAATAAATAGAATATTTTTCAAAAATGTGGATTTTGGTCAATATGGTCAAACTTTGACTTTTAAATTAAAATTAAAATATTTGAATTTTTTAATTTTATCTTTTATTACAAAATAGACAAAATTCCAAGAATAGTGCTTTTTGTTTCGTTGAAATATGATTTATATTATGAAAGTTATGCTTTTTACAATATTGTGTGTAAATTGATTTATTTAACAAAATTGTTTATTTTAGTTTATATAAAAAATATTTTTGTTTGTTCTAATTTGTGTATATATGTTTGATATGTCATGTTATGTATTTATTTTATTTATAAAACATTTTATAAGTGAAGTTATAATTTTCTAATGTTTATTGTATTTTGTTTTCAATTTTTACAGTCTAGTTTCAATTTATTAACTATTTTCTTATTTATTTTATATTTTTCCTTAAATTATTATTAATTTTTCTTTCTCACTTTTTTTTTCTATTTTATTTTCTGAAATTTTAATTAGTTTATTTGAAGAAAAGAAAAACAAATTCCAAGAGACTAGACCTTTCATCTACTTGTCTCTTCATTTCATTTACCTTTCCATTCCATGCTTTGACTGTCCATCCTCTTTACCCCAGCCGTGAATTTCTTTTCAGCATTCATGTGAAAATATTCTCTTCTTCCTCAAAAACTCACGGCTACCTTCAACAAGAAAAAAAGGGCAATGACTTCTCTTCTTTTTTTTTTTCTTCTCATTTTCTCCTCTATTTCTATTGATTTTACTTGCTCTTCTTCTAGGCTTTGCTCGGCCCCACTCCACCACCTTCACCACTGACCACCACCACCATCTACAGCACCATCAACCTCCTCTGACTATGATAAGCCATGCTATCCAATTGAAGCAATCTCCACAAAACATTGCAAACTCCAACAATATTGCGTAGCCAAACCACTATACTCCACCTACCCTTCATAGTTCACCTCGGCCACACCTCCAGCCAACACCACCAGCAAGTTCATCTCCTCTACCTGTAGTTTTAGGCATGTTGAGATCTGTACTTGATCATAGTCGAGCCCAATGATGTCATAGTTGAGCCTTGTGTGCTCAAAAACTCTTTTTCTTGCCTTGTTCCTTTTGTTTTCCATGTTGCAACCATAAACACTTCACATCTTCCTTGTAGCCGTGAGTATTGATGCTTAACCCGAGCTAAAGCATGATAATGGCTGAGTATATGACCCCTTATGGCCGAGAAAAAGATCCCTTATGGTCAAGCAGTGGAGTGGTTAGGGCCAGGTTAAGTTGTCTTGTCTTTGTTGCTTTGTATTTCAACTTGTTCAATATTATTTTGTATTGTATATTCATGTATTGCATTGTCTTGTTTGGTTTGTTGCTTACAAGATCATATCTTGTCTCTCTCTCATTTGAATCAAGTCATGTTGTATTGTGCTTGTCGTGCCTTTGGAATCATTTTGTGTGTCGTAGTGGTCCCTAGCTTCGAAAAGGCCAGTCTTTCTCACTCTGGCATTTCTACTTATGAAATGGTAACTTGATGACAAGTGTTTAGTAATTTAAAATGTTATGCAAGTTGATGATGATGATATGATATGTTATGCCATGTTATTACCATGTTAACTCTGTTAATTATCACCTAACATCTGATATTTGACATTATATTTTGACATTTACATGTTAGTGTATCTGTTTATATTGTTTATGTATATATTCACACTGCAAGTTCCCTGTTAGAATAGAATCACTATGGGTTGAAATGATACATACCCGAACGGACTTTAGAATAGGGAAAAATCATTATGGGCAGAAATGATAAGCCTGAGCGATTTTATTGTATTTTATTTGACTTGGGATTGCGGGTTTGAAAGATAGAACCCGGGTTTTCTTGTAAATTGCGGATTGAAATGATATATATCTGTATCACTTGACCTAGGTTAGAAAATTATATACAAACCTCGTGGTATATATTTTAATGATTTTTATATAGATATGTACTTTTAAAAGTATGAAATTTTGATTTAAAATATATATTTTTTTGGTTTTAAATAAGCTAAATATTAAGTTTTGAATTTGTGAATTTATGTATGTGAATTTGAAATAAATGTGAATTTTGACTTTAAATTATATTTTTAAAATGTAAGTAAATAATAGAAATTAAATTTAAAGCTTTAAAATGATATATGAAATAAAATGTTAAGTTTTATTAAATTTATAAGTTAATAAACAGTAAAATTTTGACTTAACAAATGAATTGAGTTTTAAATTGAATATTTGATTTTAAAATTTCGTTATGATAAATCATATGTTAAAATTATTTAAATGTGAAATTTTGAAGTCTAGAAATATGATTTATAGATTTAAATACAAGAATTTGGAGTTTTATTGTTTTGAAAAGTTATAATAAAATCTGGAATTTTATTAACAGTATTTCTCAAAAATGCTGTAGTCTTATGACAACATTTTTAAATGATGTTGTTTTTTAATTTAACTATGTTGAAATAACTAAATATCTATTACGACATTTTATAAATGTCATTATTCGTGGACTAAACTATTTTGGAAACTATAAGCTACGATAGCACTTTATAAATGCCGTCGTTGCTATAATTTGACATTGTTTTGAAATATTATAGATTTTAACACTATTTGAGTTATATTTTAAAGTGTTAAATGATTTAACTTTTGGAAATTGACTATTTTTGAAATTTTAGGAGTTTTGAATATATTTTAATATTTAAATTTGAATTTTAAAAAATTTAAATTGAATTTAAAATTTAAATAATAATTACTTTGTTATGTGTTAAATGGATTGAAATGTGATAAATGAATTTTTGAATGGAATTTTGAAATGTGTTTTGGTAATGATATTTAAAATAATAAATGAATGACTTATTTGACTTAAAAATGATATTTAAATGTGAATATTTGAAATTGAATTCAAATAATGATTTGATAATGAGATTTTGAAAGGATATGATATTTAGATGATTGAAATGGTTTGGAAATGATTTAATCTTTACTTTGATAAAGAATATGATTTGGAATGATATTTGATTTTGATAAATGATTATTTGAAGTTTATATTAGTATGGAAGGATATTTAGTTACTTGAAATTTTGGTTTATTTAAATGATATTGGATTTATGAAAGAATATTTCAAAACTAAGTAATAATGAAGTTAAATTTGAGATATATGAAATTTTAAATTTAGTTTTGAAATATGGTGTATTAAAGCTTTGAAATATATTAATAATTGAATAGTTTATTTCGTGGATCAAATCTATATTTGAAATTTATAGGATTTGAAATGTTTTGTTGGAAAACTAAATTGAATTGAAACTGATGGTTGAATTGAATTAAATTGGAAATTTGAAACTTGGTTTTATTTAATAAATTTGTAAAATTTGCAGAATTAAATGAACGTTTCATGATTTTAAATGTATGATTTCGAAATGTTATGATTTCCGAAGTGTAATAATTTCAAGTATTTGGTTTCGAAGAGTTATAACTTTGAAAGTTTTATGTTTTGAAAGGTGAATATATGTTTGAAATGGAAATGATACTGTATTGATTTGAATATAGTTTTGAAATAAAATGGCTTTGATTTCGAAGGATAAACTATTTTGAAAGGAATATAGTTTTGAAATGAAATGATTTGATTTTTTTGAAGTATAAACTATTTTGAAATGATAACGATGTTATAATAACGTTTGGTTATTAAAGAGACCGGGATCAGAAGTTGTCATACTCTCTGCCAACTCCAAAAACCACTTTAACAACTGTGTACGTGGTGGAGATTCCAGAATGAAGTAGGATGGTGGCGACGTCCTTGAGGTATATTACGTGGACCCAACTTCCATGAGTTGGCATAAGGTGGCTAAAACATGAGCGATCTTGTGATATCCCAGAATTTTAAGCAATTTAAATATGATAATCTCGCTTATTTAATTAATTAAAACTGGTAAAATTGATATTTTGATCAATATAATGTGATGATTTTAATGATAATTATAAATGGATTTTTAAATGGAATAATTATTTTTACTAATTTAATTTGGTTATTTTATAAATAGATTTTTAAATAGACTTATTATTTTCAAATTTAAATAAGTATTGTTCAAATGTATATGTATATAAATTTATTTAGTTTAATTTAAAAATGGAATTGTTATTTTCAAATTTAATAGTATGTTTTTTTAAATTAATATAATATGTTTAAGTTGATTTTAAATTGGATTTTTAAATTTGAATTTGAATTTAAATATTTGGATTTAAAATTTTAATTTAAAGGATAATTACTTTAAAATAGTTAAGATATAATAATATATGAATAAAGTTTTCATTAGAATGTAATTTGATTTATATTCTTTTTCTTTAAAAGAATTTATATAAATTATGAAAGTATTTATTTAAAATAGTAAATAAATACAAAAGTTTTATATTTACATTTATAAATGGATTTTAATACACTATGTATGATTTTATTTAAAATATGATTGGTAATATTTTTATTTTCTTTTAAAGATTTTATTTTTATAAATATAGAAAAGGCATTTATTAAATTAGAAATGTATTAATTCATTAGGATATTTATATAAAGACTTTTTAAAATCATTTTAAAAATATATAAAAAATGAATGAATACATGTGTTAATTTATAAATTCACTTAGTAACATGTGTTAAGATATTAAATAGGATGGAAGACAAGTGTCACCTCTTGTATTTATTTTTCTTAATTTTTATAAAACCATAAATTAGTTTATATAAGAAAACATCTTCATTTCTTCTTTCTTTTTCTCACCTCAGTTCTATATTCAAAGAAAAATTCAACTTGTACTCTACAAACCAGAGAAAAAAATAATTTTCCTGTAAACATTCTTTAAGTTTTAACACAAAATTCCTGTACTTCAATTCTCAAATCAAAAATCAAAACAATGCAAATACATCTCTCAAAATCAAAAAGCAAAGCCCTGTAATCCATTTTCCAAATTAAAGTTCCAAAACCTGAAACTATTCCTCAAAATAAATCAAAACTCATATCAAATCCTTGTACTTCATTTCTCAGATCAAATAAAATCCCTATATTCAATCCATTTCTCAAATTCAAAGACCCAATCCTGTAACCATTTTCATCTCAAAAACCAAAACCTATCAACAAATTTTCAAAAGCAAGCCTGAAACCCATTTTAGAAGCAATGAATCAAAGCTTGCAAGTTTCAAATGCAACTTGGATTTTTAAAGAAATATGCAACAATTAAATCTTCAGTAACTCAGATTTCAGAGATCAACCAAAATTTTAAAGCATCTTAATTTAAAGGAATAAACACAACATCTTTTCTGTTTTCTGATCAAAGCTTCAACCCAGTTTTTCAAACTCTCTGCTTTCGACAAAATGGTGAGTAAACTTTTAAATTTAAACTTAAGTAATATGTGAATTGCTGTGTGATGATTGCTTTGCATTATGTGTGTGTGTAAGTATTTGTGAATTTTTAAAGTATGCATGTCTGTTGATTTTAAAAATCTCCGATCTTAGTTCAACCCTCTACCTTTTAATCTGTAAAACACGAATCATCTGTAGATTTGATGCATGTGACATATGGTTGAATTAAATATGTGATGTATGTTTGAAATGTGATTGCATGATGGTTTTATAATCCTGAAACATATTTGTGTGTATGAATATGCTGTGTAAATGTCTGGATATGACATTCTTCTCCGTTTTAAGTATCAAAGATGTAAACTTAGATTAAAAGTTTAAATTCTTTACACTAAAATTTGTTTTAGGCTGAGTTATTTAAACATAATTTGTTTGTTTAAAACTAAATTAAGTTTGAAAAATATTTTTAATAAAAATAAAAATAAATATTATTTGGAAGAAATAAAAAGCACAGAGGATCTTAAGAATATGTTAAAATTCAAATGCAATGATCTGATAATTTATATATATAATCTGAATTCTTTTTCCAAACAAAGATTTTTAACACCAAAATCTTGATTTTTAATATTGATTTGGATGAGCAATTCAAAATTTACTGGAAATGGGTTTTTTTAGAGTTTTCTGGTGATCAAAGGAATTTGGATGGTCGGGGTTCCTGCTGGAGCTTTCCGGCTGAATGGTGTGTTCGGAAAAAATGGTGGAGGTGGTGATTATTGACTGTGGCAACGACGGTGTGATAGTTTCAGTTCAAACCCTAGTTTTGGTCGAACTTGCTATATTGGATGCTGCGTTGTCTCTAAAGCATCGAGTCGCTTGGGATTTGAAGGTGGCTACGTGGATGTTTCGTGGAGATGTGGCCAAAGTGTGGGAGGCTCTGGTGATTGGCGACGTGGATGCGGGGTTGTTTTCAGGCATTGGCTTTGGTTTGAGTTCTTCTATGAAGCTAGATTTTGGTTTAGGTTATATGGTGGCGTATGGATGGTCGGAATCTATTGGATGGAGCATCGCCGACTTGTTGAAGGTGGTCAGAGGTGCCGGAGTAGTCGCTGGTGATGGTGCATGTGCATGGGGTGTTCTCGCGTCAGTGTTTTGGGTTTGAGTTGGGATTTTTGGATTAAGGGTTGATCTCAGGTTGAAGCTCGAGTTAGTGTGGTATTGGCTTGAGTTTAAACTCGAGTGTATGGTGAGGTTTAGCCTTTTATTAGTTTTTTGGTTCAGGTTTTAAATTTAAAACTTAATCTAAAAACTTAAACTAAATTTTGAAATGAAGAAGGGGACTCAGGTTAGACCCGAGTGGACTTCGGGTTCGTCCCGAAGTAGGTATTAAGAAATTTTTAAAAGGATTTTAAAACTTGGTTTTGAAATTTAAAATGAATTATTTTAAACTTTATTATATAAATTACTTATATAATAGTTGTTTTCTTTAAACATTGTTTAAGAAGATTGGAATTTGATTAAATTTAATTTGGTCAAGTAATGTTTAAAGTTGTTTTAAATGTTAAGTTAGAAATGAAATATAAAGGTAAGTTTAAGGTAAAATCTTTAAAATAGTTTTTAAAGATCTTTAAAAGTTTATAAGGCAAGTTTAAAAATTTAAATTAAAAATTTGTTTAAACCATCATTTGATAAATGTTAAAGTTATTTAATGGAAGTTGTGAGTTGTAACTTTAATTTATCAAGATGAATGAGTATTTTAAACTTAATTAATGAATTAATTAAGTAATTTTTTTTAAAATAAAATGTTTTAATGATAATTAAGGCATAATTAAGATAAGGTTTTATCTTAAGATAATTATGGTTTTAATGATTTGAGATTAATTAAGTTAATGTAGAAATTTAAATATAATTTATTAACTTAATTAATTAAGTATAAGGGGTTAATTAAGTAATTAATTAAGAATAAATAAATAATTTAATTAATTAATTTAATTAATTAATGATTAAGGATTAATTAATTTATAATTGGGGGTTATAATTAATTAATTAAAGGTTAATTAATTGTAATTAAGAATTGTTAATTAATGATTAAAGATTAATTAATTTGTAATTACAAATTAATCAATCAAGTAATTAGAGGTTAATTAATTGGTATTAAGGAAACTTAATTAAGTTTTATTAATTAATAATTATGTTTTATTAATTAATAATTAATAGATAATTAATCTATATTTAAAGATTAATTAAGGGTTAATAAATTGTTAATTAAGGGTTGATTAACTAGTATTAAGAAGTACTTAATTTGTAATTAAGTTACATTAATTAATAATTAAGGTTTATTAATTAATGGTTAAAGAATTAATTAATCTGTAATTAAAGATTAATTAATTTGTTTAAAGGGCGATTAAGGGATGAATTACCCAATTGTAATTAATTTGTTGATTAATTAAAGATAATCTCTTACTGATACTTAATGAGATTAAATAGTATAACTATTTAGTGAAATAATTAATGCATAATTACTGGGATGTAATTAATTAAAAAGGAATTACTTAAATGAGAAGTAATTAAAGGATAATTACTTAGTAGAAGTAATTAAGGATTAATTACTTAGTGTAATTAATCAAAGGATTTATATAATAATTAAAGAGTTAATTAATTAAGTAAGTAATTATAGAAGGGTAATTACTGTTTAAGATTAATTGAGGTTGATTAATGGAAGTAGTTAACTAAAGTATAATTAATTATTGTAAGTAATTAAGGATCAGTGTAATTAATTATAAGTAGTTAATTAAGGGAATAATTAATTAAGGATTATTAATTAATGTAATTAAATATTAATTAACGAGAGTAATTAAAGGTTAATTACCGTAATGGTTAAATTAATTTGTGAAATTAATTGAGGATTATTACTTTATGTAGTTGAAGATAATTAATCAAGGTGATTAATTAAGATGGATATCTGAAGAATGTTAATTAATTAAGAGGTTTGTAATTAATTAATTGTTGATTAAGCGAAGATAGGAGATTAATTCTTAAGTAATTGATTTAATTTAAGTTAATCAAATTAATTAGAATATGGATTAATAATTGTTGCTTATGGATGATTGTTTGAGTAGAATATCTGAATTTGTCGATATCTATTGGATGATATTTTGTGATATTCTGTGATATGATATTTGATATATCATTGATAAATATGTGATATTTGTCTGTAGCTGTGTGAATTCAAGTATTGAATTGAATTGAATTGTTTAAACCTTTAAACAACTTGGTCTTTAAAATACGTTTGGATTTCGATGAGACCGAGATCGGGTTTCCAGATTTGGATATCCAAAAACCACATCGATCCAAGTTAAACGTTAGGTCGTGAATCTCAAGTGAAGATGAAGATTCAGAGTGCAAGGGTTATCGTCGTTAACTCTGAGGGAGATTCCAAAATGAGTGTAACGAGATAATGCCTTCGGTTTCGTTCGAACCCGAAACGAAATTGTATGGATTGAATGCTTTCAGAACATCGTCAGGTGGACGATGAGCATTCTAAGAGATGTGTCCTATAAAGGTAATCGTACCTCAAGCCTCATCAACCGGGAATGGCTAAAATAGGGGAGGTGCAGCAAGGCTAAGTGGGTAGCACCCTAGTAGGACGAGATTTTCCCCAGTCTAGGGATCCCTTTTATTCGGCTGTGTGGGCAGTTGTTGAGCTCCAACTGCTGAGGTTGTCTTGTTTGGGACTGTCCTGTAAGGGATGGTTCTGGCCTTGTGTTGCAAGGGATTGGGAGTAATCCTCGGTACGTTGATCTAGGCCATGTACTATGACGGGCGATACCCCAGTAGCCCTGCTATTGATGGAAACTCATTCTTCCTACGCGCCCTTACGGTTTTGATTATGTTACCCACTTTTGTGGCTAGTAGCTGGAATTTAATGAATGTAACAATTTCGGCTATTTTCTATTTACTTGAAAACCCTAGACCTATTATAATGTCACTGGATTTCCTATCTAATGTTTTGGTTAGTGTAAGGTAAAAACTTACCCATATTTATGTGTGGGAAGTCTTACGCGATACCTTTTGTTTTCAAAGGTTTTTAAAGTTTAGCAACTTTAACCCGTTTACTCACCCCAGACCCATCTCTGACCCGGAGTTTATTTATGTTTTATTGAACTCTTGGGTACTCAAATTTTTTATGAGTAGCCAAGGGATTCAGGTTAGCTTTGACGAATTCTGGAGGAGATATGGAGCAGGAGGCTTCAGCGTTGTAGATAGATAATAGTTCCGCTGTGTTGATCTCTATGTTGATATATGTATTGTATATTGAGTTGTATAACTAGACATGTGTTTATATCTGTCTAGTATGTGTTGTATAAGCTGTGTAACTCTGATGTATATGATACTATGTAATTAATATAATTTATTCGTTCTGCTGTTGAGATTCTGTTATTGTTTTTTTCGTTCTTCTCTATCTTTCTCTTTTCTTTCCCTTTATTTCCAAAAATGATGCGTATTATTGTGGAGAATAAGGCGGATCGTTTCATTTGGTATCAGAGTGCTATGTTGAGTGAATACCTAGGCTTTGGAGCGATTTCTTTCTTGAGAGATACGTATTTGTAATATATATATATAACTATATTTCTACCTATTTGTTGGGTTACCTGTTCGGGTTTTCCAATATGAGTTCTAGACGTAGGAAGGGTAGTGGTGTGTGTAGCACGACTACTAATGTAAGAAGTCTGAGTGTTGAGGTTGGAAGAGTATGTATCAAGACTGTAGACCTAATACCGTCTCGAGTAAGCTTTGTTGTGATTTAAGGATTTCTCTAATCTCTGAAGGAAACCTATTAAGGTTCAGAGACCATCATTTGAGTATAAGTTGATCGTGTGAGCGGATTTTCAAGAGTTTGGATCTGTCGGTTGAGCAGAAGCGAGTGATGGTATTTTGGAAACTTCAAGAAGAAGCAGCTTTGTGGTGAGACGCAGTGACTTCAGATCTTTCCGAAGATGGTGTCTTTGGAACAAGTTTGGGGAAGCATGTCTGCATGAGTGATGAGATTGAGTTCAGCAGGGTGTTTGTGTTTGGTTTGAGGTCAAGTTTCTTAAGGAGATGTCTGCCCATCTCAAGGCTCTTTTTATTGGTTGATATAGTTTTAAGGATCGAGGAGCTTTGGATAAGAAGTCTTTGGCAACTGTGCCGACAGTGCAGCTCGGAGTGTTCTGTGTTCCATCAGGAAGATCTTTTGGCTTAGAAATTTTCTAGAAGTGGAATTCTAAAGCAGCAGAGTGGATCCGTTTCTTTGATGGATTGGTAAAACACTAAGCTGTTCTGATTGGCAAAGAGAGAACAGTATCTGTGGATATTGAATTGGATAAGATCGCAAAAGTGACTTGCGATAGTTTGAGTGATTCCCTTGGGTAATCTTTTTTTTGGGTTTGAGACATCTCTGGAGACGTAGGAGTTATAGAATTGTCTTCTAAAAAGTCTGAGGTTTGTCTGTATTGGAGATTGAGTTCTGTATCAACTAGTTCATAGAGACACCAGTGATTCAGCTAGGTAGAAGGATGTCTCCTAGGATGGGGTTTTGGTGAAGTAGTCAGGATTTCTTGGTGCTTCTGTGTTTTCTCTTTGTGAATCTGAGAAACCTTATTTATGGGAGGTGATGTCTAGACAGTGCTCGTGTTCTTCGACGACATTTTTATTTGCTCCTGATCAGAGTTATGCAGCGGAAGAATAGTGGCAGCTATTCTTGAGTGAAAACAACCGGAAGTTGCAGTGTTTAGATTAGAGGGTTTTTACAGGAAGTTTATCAGGATGTGAAACCAGATTGGCGAGTGCTCCTGTTTTGTCTTTTCCAAATAGGAGAATTAAGTTTGAGGTCTTCTAGTGATTATGAAGTGGAGTTTGTGTTCTTGATTTCGGTAGAGGATCATTTTATTGGATTGTTTTTGATCCAGTCTATTTCAAGAAGCACCAGCGAAGGTTGAGCTGATCAAGGAAGGATGTAGGCAGCTCAGGATCGTCAAAAGTGTGTTGTGGTTAAGAGACGAAGGAACTTGGAATTCGAAGTGGGAGATTTGAATTCTAGATAGGATTTTCTCGGGTAAGGGGAGCAATAAGATTGGATAAGACTGGAAAGCTAACTCAGAAATATTTTGGATCTTTCTGTCTTCTGCTAGGGATTAGTGTTGGCCTACAGGAGTTGAATAGCCAGTTTGGAAGACTGGGATTCAATGTATTTCATGTAGCTCTGAGGAAGTACGTGTTTGGTCCATCATTGGTTTTGAAACCACCTGTTGGGAGGATTTGGTTGTTGAGTCGGTCTTGTCTGTGGTCTGATCTTGTGTAGATAGTAGATCTAGATGAGTAAGAGCTTAGTAGCTTAGTTGTGTAGCCAGTTTGGATTTAGTAGAGCGACTATTCCAGCATCTGTATCTGGAAAACTCGAGATAGTTTTAGAAAGCTTATCCGGATTTGTGTCCGGATAGCTAGAATTATTTGTTTGGATGAATGGTTGTTTGATTGATAGTGTAGCTGATATGTATGCTTGGATTATTGAAATATAATAAAAAAAAATTGGGATTATCTTTTGTTTAAATTTCGGGGACGAAATTCTTTTAAGGAGGGAGGAATGTGATATCCCAGAATTTTAAGCAATTTAAATATGATAATCTCTCTTATTTAATTAATTAAAATTGGTAAAATTGAAATTTTAATCAATATAATGTGATGATTTTAATGATAATTATAAATGGATTTTTAAATGGAATAATTATTTTTACAAATTTAATTTGGTTATTTTATAAATAGTTTTTTAAATAGACTTATTATTTTCAAATTGAAATAAGTATTGTCCAAATGTATATGTATATAAATTTATTTAAGTTAATTTTAAAAATAGAATTGTTATTTTCAAATTTAATAGTATGTTTGTTTAAATTAATATACATATATATATATATATATTTAAGTTGATTTTAAATTGGATTTTTAAATTTTAATTTGAATTTAAATATTTGGATTTAAAATTTGAATTTAAAGGATAATTACTTTGAAATAGTTTAGATATAAAAATATATGAATAAAGTTTTCAATAGAATATAATTTGTTTTATATTCTTTTTCTTTAACAGAATTTATATAAATTATGGAAGTATTTATTTAAAACAGTAAATAAATACAAAAGTAATATATTTACATTTATAAATGGATTTAAATACACTATGTATGATTTTATTTAAAATATGATTTGTTTTATTTTTATTTTCTTTTAAAGGTTTTATTTTTATTTTCTTTTAAAGGCATTATATTTTTATATAAAGGCTTTTTAAAATCATTTTAAAAATATATAAAAAATGAATGAATACATATGTTAATTTATAAATTGACTTAGTAACATGTGTTAAGATATTAAATAAGATGGAAGACGAGTGTCACCTCTTGTATTTATTTTTCTTAATTTTTATAAAACCATAAATTAGTTTATATAAGAAAACATCTTCATTTCTTCTTTCTTTTTCTCACCTCAATTCCATACTCAAATAAAAATTCAACCTGTACTCTACAAACCAGAGAAAAAAAATCATTTTCCTGTAAACATTCTTCAAGTTTTAACACAAAATTCCTCTACTTCAATTTTCAAATCAAAAATCAAAACAATGCAAATACATCTCTCGAAATAAAAAAGCAAAGCCCTGTAATCCATTTTCCAAATTAAAGTTCCAAAACCTGAAACCATTCCTCAAAATAAATCAAAACTAAGATCAAAATCCCTGTACTTCATTTCTCAAATCAAATAAAATCCATGTAATCAATCCATTGCTCAAATTCAAAGATCCAACCCTGTGACCATTTTCATCTCAAAAACCAAAACCTGTCAGCTAATTTTCAAAAGCAAGCCTGAAACCGATTTTAAAAGCAAATGAATCAAAGCTTGCAAGTTTCAAATGCAACTTGGATTTTCAAAGGAATCTGCAGCAATTAAAGCTTCAGTAACTCAGATTTCAGAGATTAACCAAAATTTTAAAGCATCTCAGTTTAAAGGAATAAAAGCATCATCTTTTCTATTTTCTGATCAAAGCTTCAACTCAGTTTTTCAAACTCTCTACTTTCTACAAAAAGGTGAGTAAACTTTTAAATTTAAACTTAAGTAATATATGAATTGCTGTGTGATGATTGCTTTGCATGTATGTGTATGTGTAAGTCTTTATGAATTTTTAAACTATGCATATCTGTTGATTTTAAAAATCTCTGATCTTAGTTTAACCCTCTGCCTTTTAATCTGTAAAACATGAATCATCTGTAGATTTGACGCATGTGACATATGGTTGAATTAAATATGTGATGATATGTTTGAAATGTGATTGCATGATGGTTTTATGATCCTGAAACATGTTTGTGTGTATGAATATGCTGTGTAAATGTCTAGATATGACATTCTTCTCTGTTTTGAGTTTCAGAGATGTAAACTTAGACTAAAAATTTAAATTCTTCACACTAAAATTACTTTTGGGCTGAGCTATTTAAACAAAGTTTGATTGTTTAAAACTAAACTAAGTTTTAAATATATTTTTAAGTAAATTAAATGTAAATATAATCTGGAAGAAATAAAAGCACAGAGGAGCTTAAGAATATGTTAAAATTCAAATGCAATGATATGAAAATTTATATATATAATCTGAATTCCTTTTCCAAACTAAGATTTTTAACACCAAAATCTTGATTTTTAATATTGAATTGGATGAGCACTTCAAAATTTACTGGAAATAGGTTTTCGAGAGTTTTCTGGCAATCAAAGGGGTTTGGATGGTCGGGGTTCCTGCTGGAGCTTGCTGGATGAACGGTGTGTTCGGCAAAAAGGTGGATGTGGTGATTATTGACTGTGGCAACGGCAGTGTGATGGTTTCAGTTCTAATCCTAGTTTTGGTCGAACTTGCTATATTGGATGCTGCGTGTCTCTAAAGCATCGAGTCACTTAGTATTTGGAAGGTGGCTGCATGGATGTTTCATGGAGATGTGGCTGGAGTGTGGGAGGCTCTGGTGATCGACGACGTGGAAGCGGGGTTGTTTTCAGGCAGTGGTTTTGGTTCAAGTTCTCCCGTGAAGCTCGATTTTGATTTAGGTTATGTGGTGGCGTATGGATGGTCGGAATCGATTGAATGGAGCATCGCCGACTTGTTGAAGGTGGTCAGAGGTGCCGGTGTAGTCGCTGGTGATGGTGCATGTGCACGAGGTGTTCTCGTGTCAGTGTTTTGGGTTTGAGTTGGGGTTTTTGGATGAAGGGTTGATCTCGGGCTGAAGCTCGATTTAGTGTGGTATTGGCTTGAGTTTAAACTCGAGTAGATGGTGGGATTTAGCCCGTTATCAGTTTTTGGGTTCAGGTTTTAAATTTAAAACTTAATCTAAAAACTTAAACTAAATTTTGAAATGAAGAAGGGGACTCGGGTTAGACCCGAGTGGACATCGGGTTCGTCCCAAAGCAGGTATTAAGAAATTTTTAAAAGGATTTTAAAACTTGGTTTTGAAATTTAAAATGAATTAGTTTAAACTTTATTATATAAATTACTTATATAATAGTTATTTTCTTTAAACATTGTTTAAGAAGTTTGGAATTTGATTAAATTTAATTTGGTTAAGTAAAGTTAAAAGTTGTTTTAAATGTTAGTTAGGAATGAAATATAAAGGTGAGTTTAAGGTAAAATCTTTAAAATAGTTTTTAAAGATCTTTAAAAGTTTATAAGGCAAGTTTAAAAATTTAAACTAAAAATTTGTTTAAACTATCATTTGATAAATGTTAAGGTTATTTAATGGAAGTTGTGATTTGTAACTTTAATTTACCTAGATGAATGAGTATTTTAAACTTAATTAATGAATTAATTAATTAAGTTATTTTTTTTAAAATAAAATGTTTTAATGATAATTAAGGCATAATTAAGATAAGGTTTTATCTTAAGATAATTATGATTTTAATGATTTGAGATTAATTAAGTTAATGTAGAAATTTAAATATAATTTATTAACTTAATTAATTAAGTATAAAGGGTTAATTAAGTAATTAATTAAGATTAATTAATTAATTTAATTAATTAATGATTAAGGATTAATTAATTTATAATTGAGGGTTATAATTAATTAATTAAAGGTTAATTAATTATAATTAAGAAGTATTAATGAATGATTAAAGATCAATTAATTTGTAATTAGAAATTAATTAATCAAGTAATTAGAGGTTGATTAATTAGTAATTAAGGAATACTTTATTAAGTTTTATTAATTAATAATTAAGTTTTATTAATTAATAATTAAGAGATAATTAATCTATAATTGAAGATTAATTAAGGGTTAATTAATTGTTAATTAAGGGTTGATTTACTAGTAATTAAGAAGTACTTAATTTGTAATTAAGTTACATTAATTAATAATTAAGGTTTATTAATTAATGGTTAAGGAATTAATTAATCTGTAATTAAAGATTAATTAATTTGTTTAAAGGGTAATTAAGGGATGAATTACCCAATTATAATTAATTTGTTAATTAATTAAAGATAATCTCTTGCTGATTAATTAAGTATAAATACTTAATGAGATTAAATAGTGTAATTACTTAGTGAAATAATTAATGTATAATTACTGAGATGTAATTAATTAAAAAGGAATTACTTAAATGAGAAGTAATTAAAGGATAATTACTTAGTAGAAGTAATTAAGGATTAATTACTTGGTGTAATTAATCAAAGGATTTATATAATTAATTAAAGAGTTAATTAATTAAGTAAGTAAGTATAGAAGGGTAATTACTGTTTAAGATTAATTGAGGTTGATTAATGGAAGTAGTTAATTAAAGTATAATTAATTAATGTAATTAATTAAGGATCAATGTAATTAATTATAACTAATTAATTAAGGGAATAATTAATTAAGGATCATTAATTAATGTAATTAAATATTAATTAATGAGAGTAATTAAAGGTTAATTACTGTAATAGTTAAATTAATTTGTGAAATTAAACGAGGATAATTACTTTATGTAATTGAAGATAATTAATCAAGATGATTAATTAAGATGGATATCTGAAGAATGTTAATTAATTAAGTGGTTCGTAATTAATTAATTATTGATTAATCAAAGATAAGAGATTAATTCTTAAGTAATTGATTTAATTTAAGTTAATTAAATTAATTATAATAGGGATTTATAATTGTTGCTTATGGATGATTGTTTGAGTAGAATATTTGAATTTTTTGATATCTATTGGATGATATTTTGTGATATGATATTTGATATATCATTGATAAATGTGTGATATTTATCTGTATTTATGCTGTGTGAATTCAAGTATTGAATTAAATTGAACTGTTTAAACCTTTAAACAACTTAGCCTTTAAAATACGTTTAGATTTCGATGAGACCGGGATCGGGTTTCCAGATTTGGATATCCAAAAACCACATCGATCTAAGTTAAACGTTAGGTCATGAATCTCAAGTGAAGATGAAGATTCAGAGAGCAAGGATTATTATCGTTAACTATGAGGGTGATTCCAAAATGAGTGTAACGAGATAATGCCTTCGGTTTCGTTCGAACCCGAAACGAACTTGTAGGGATTGAATGCTTTCAGAACATCATCAGGTGGACGATGAGCATTCTAAGAGATGTGTCCTCTAAAGGTAATCGTAGCCTCAAGCCTCATCAACCGGGAATGGCTAAAATAGGGGAGGTGCAGCAAGGCTAAGTGCATAGCTCCCAAGTAGGACGAGATTTCCCCCTGTCTAGAGGTCCCTTTTATTCGGCTGTGTGGGAAGTTGTTGATCTCCTACTGCTGGGGTTGTCTTGTTCAGGACTGTCCAGTAAGGGATGGTTCCAGCCTTGTGTTGTAGGGGTTGGGAGTAATCCTCGGTACGTTGATCTAGGCCACGTACTATGACGAGCGGTACCTCAGTAGCCCTGCCATTGATGGAAACCCATTCTTCCTACGTGCCCTTACGGTTTTGATTGTATTACCCACTTTTGTTGCTAGTAGCCGGAATTTAATGAATGTAACAATTTCGGCTATTTTCTATTTACTTGAAAACCCTAGACCTATTATAATATCACTGGATTTCCTGTCAAATGTTTTGGTTAACGTAAGGTAAAATCTTACCCATGTTTATGTGTGGGAAGTCTTACATGATACCTTTTGTTTTCAAAGGTTTTTAAAGTTAAGCAACTTTAACCCGTTTACTCACACCAGACCCATGTCTGACCCAGAGTTTATTTCTGTTTTATTAAACTCTTGGGTACTCAAATTTTTTACGAGTAGCCAAGGGATTCAGGTTAGCTTTGACGAATTCTGGAGGAGATATGGAGCAAGAGGCTTCAGCATTGCAGATAGATAGTAGTTCCGCTGTGTTGATCTCTATGTTGATATATGTATTGTATATTGAGTTGTATAACTAGACATGTGTTTATATCTGTCTAGTATGTGTTGTATAAGCTGTGTAACTCTGATGTATATGATACTATGTAATTTTTATGTAATTAATATAATTTATTCGTTCTGCTGTTGAGATTCTGTTATTGTTTTTTTTTATTCTCTATCTTTCTCTTTTCTTTCCCTTTATTTCCAAAAATGATGCGTCTTATTGTGGAGAATAAGGCGGATTGTTTCATTTGGTATCAGAGTGCTATGTTGAGTGAATACCTAGGCTTTGGAGTGATTTCTTTCTTGAGAGATACGTATTTGTAATATATATATATATATATATATATAACTATATTTCTACCTATTTGTTGGGTTACCTGTTCGGGTTTTCCAATATGAGTTCTAGAGGTAGGAAGGGTAGTGGTGTGTGTAGCACGACTATCTAGTATGTGTTGTATAAGCCGTGTAACTCTGATGTATATGACACTACGTAATATTTATGTGATTAATATAATTTATTCGTTCCGCTGTTGAGATTCTGTTGTTGTTTCTTTCTTTCTTCTTTATCTTTATCTTTTCTATCCTTTTCTTTCCTAAAAA
Organism: Allium cepa; assembly: GCA_030765085.1. Lineage (NCBI taxonomy): Eukaryota > Viridiplantae > Streptophyta > Magnoliopsida > Asparagales > Amaryllidaceae > Allium > Allium cepa. Next base: position 391,955,152 of record CM060938.1, on the reverse strand, counting down.
TGATGCATCTTATTGTGGAGAATAAGGCGGGTCGTTTCAGATCTCGGGCCAAGTGAAGTCATTCCTTCGATTGGACATATTCCTTCGATACTATACTCTTATCTTGTGGTTGATTTGACGGCCATCCTCCGATTTTTGATTGGGAGTGTGTTCCGAGGTATAAAAGGGTATGCAAAATAACACAATATTAATAGCTTTGAAATAAACTTTAACTATTTAAATTAATTCCTTTAATATTATGTTATTTTGTTCCGTTTGTATTTATAAATTCTGGTTGGTGCATGGGACGCTATGACATCAATAAGGATTTTTAAACACTAAATAGGACAGACCGACATAATATTTGTTTTTAATATAGGAGAATGAAATAATTTTGCCTATTATATTTCTATATATATAAAGGAAATTTTTATAAATGTTATATTTGGTTGTATTATATTGGTTGTTGGGTAATGAAATTTATATATAATAGTTGAAATGAGATGGAAAATGAAATAAATGAAAATTGGAAATTTAGAACTTAAGTTCCGGGGTTTTGAAACTTCTTTCGAATGATTTAGAATATAATAATAATATTATTTAGAAATATTTTTTGATATAAATATTTCAATATAATTTGAAAGAATTGTTTTAAAGAAGATTTTGGAAAAGAAATAAGTTCTATACTCCCCTCTCTTGTCGTTGGAAAATAATTTCGGTAATGGCGGCCGCATCATCGACATTCATTTTCGAGTTTCGAAGTGGGAAGGTCATTATAGTAGCTTTACTACAGATTTATTTGAAAAAAAAGGGTTTTTGTTAATTTCAAATTATTTTAAATATAATTATAAGTTGTAAATATATACATTTATCTATTATTTTAAAATGATTTGGAATTTAAACCTGGTATTTAGTTCTTGAGTTCCGTAATTAATAGTTTCAATTATTATAGTGAAATGGAATGTAACTAATTAATCTAAAATTGGAACCTTTAATCAAAATGAGAAATGTAATGCTATGTTATAGATGAGATTAAAGGAAAGTAGAAATTGGAATCTTATAAAACAAAAGATATAATTTTTGAACCATTAATTAATTAAAAGAAATAAGATAAACTTGTATGATTTTAATTACATTCTTAAAAGCATATATAACTTACCCAACAATAAAAGTTGCAATGTTTAATAAGAAATTGTAATAGAATATTATACAAGTAAAATTTGAAAAAAAATGAAAGTATTCAATAAAAATTCTTTAATAAGTAAGAATTTGATGTTGTAATTGTTATAAACTTAAGTTATGGTGGAAATCAAACAACAAATAGTATGAAATGAAATTAAAAAGAATGGACTTAATTATTGGTTGGATTTGTTGTTGTTTTGGTTTAAGGTTGTTTGGGTCAAGGGTACTTTAAAATTGTGTGGATGTATGGATAATCTATTTAGTTTCATCTAAGACTGTTGAGTAAATGGTGCACTAATTAGTTTGTCTTCATTCTGTGCAATTTAAAGTTTGAACCCAAACAACTATTTGTTGTTGATATGGATGGTTGATTTTATTTGGCTTCATATTCTGGTTGTATGTTGTGTTTGCAAGTGATTGTTTATGTATTACTGATTGTTGGTTGGTGGTTGAAACAACCTTAAAGATTTCATTTTATGTAACTATTAACTCTTCTAGATTATATAAGGGAAATACAGGTTATGGAAGCAATTGCTACTGCTTTTGGTTTCATAAAATAAGCATTAATTGCTCGACAAATAGGTACGTTTTCGAATTACGGTTATAGTGTTATTATATTATTTTCCCATGTTGAGATATATTTAATTTTTGAAAAATATGTTATATATTTTTATATTTGATATTAAATTTTCTTCCGAGCCTCTCCGTACAAAGTAGACTCTGCCGAAATTTTCCATAAAGTTTTGGACTTAGAAAATTTTTGAAAATATTTTCCAAACTTTATTGATTTAAGCATAAAAAGATTAATGGTTATAAACTGGTATATTTTATTTAAATTAATTAATTTTGTAAAAAGTTATTTGTTTATAAATATAATGTTTTGAGTAAGATATATTGATTTTCTAATTCTTCTTTTCCCTTCTTTTTCCTTTTCGGGGACGAAAAATTTTGAGGGGGGAGAGTGTAACGACCTGTAATTTTTGAAGATTTAAATTGGAATTTAATATGATTTTTGTAATTAATTTTAAAAAGAAATAAAAATCTTATAATTTATAATGAAATGAATGTTAGAATTTAAATGTAGCAATTGTAATAAAAATTAACAAAAAAAAAAAGAAATTGCAATTAGTTGAAATAATGTAGCTTGATATACTTGGTTAAAGTTTAATATAAGAAACCAAATGGGATGGTAAACCAATAAACCAATAAATAAATATTCCTTGCCCACTCAATTTAAATATGCCAAACAGTCATAAATAAATTTCTAATCACACCATAAATGTGGCTATTTTTACACTTTTTAAATAAACTAATAATTAAGTATGACAAGTTAAACCAAATAGTTTGATTTAAACAAATATTCCTTTGAAATATATGAACTGTAAGTCAACTCAAGTGACACAGTAACAAAATGCATCAGTAACTAAATGGATGCTTGGGATCGCTAATCCTTTAAGGATCCGTTAAACAATTTACTATGTAGTAATATTGCGCTGTTATAATAATGTCTACAGTAAAATAGACTTACTTTAAAAATAGCATGAAGGGGTTACCCATATAGCCCTTAACACATAATAGTGCAAATATTCTATACAGTACCTGCATATCTCCTGATCGGGAGACTATGAGAGGATACTCCATAGGTATGACACAAATAGAAACTCGTAGTAAGGCTCGCTATGGTAGGTGACACGACACACGAGGCAATGCCAGGGTTGATATACCAATTACGCACACGGACTGGCGGTAACGTAGCAGTCACTACGCCCACATCAGAACACACTCCCAATCAAAATCGAAGGATGGCTACCAAATCAACCACAAGTAAGAGTATAGTATCGAAGAAGTGCGTCCGACCAGTGAGTTATCCGTTTTGGCCCGAGATCGCTCCTGTTTTAGCCACCTTAAGCCAACTCACGGGAGTTGGGTCCACGTTCATACCTCAATAGGATCGTCGCACCATCCTACTTCGTTCTGGATTCTCCAACGCATACACGGATGTAACAGCCCACTATTTGCACCATTCAAATTCGACAATAAATTAAAAACATGTCAAAACCTAAATAGTTCAAAATAATAGATTGTAAATAAAATTGGAGCAAATGAAATCAAATCACAGAATCACAGACACAGAAATCAGAATACTCACAGCGGAATTAAAATAACTTAGTGGTTCATGAAGCCACTATCACATAGTCTTAAAATAAGTGTAAATTACATAGTTTTAAACCAAATATAGTTTAAAACAGCCATAGAAATATCAATATTCAAATGTCTCAATTACAAATGCTAAAATAAGAATTGAACAGAAATTTGACAGCAACTGGAAAGAGATGATCTTCAGAAGTCCTAGCTTCCGGGATGAAGTCCGCATTGAAACTCAGGCTGACCCGAGCGTAAAATAAAACATAAACACTCGAGTCATGACATATATACTTATACAGTGTAAGCTATTTCAAGTGAACTGTAATATAAATACAGGTAACTTAAAGGATGCTTGGGACCGCCCATCCTTTAAGGATCCGTTAAACTATTTACTATGTAGTAATATTTCACTATTATAATAGTGTCTATTAGTAAAATAAACTTACTTTAAAATAGCGTTAAAGCTTTACATTTTCCACCTTAACAAATAAATAGTTCCAATAGTCTATACAGTGCCTACATATCTCCTGATCGGGAGACTACGAGAAGACACTCCATAGTTACGACACAAATCAAACTCGTACAAGACTCGCTATGGTAGGTGACACGGCACAACTGGGCAATGCCATGGTAGATATACCAATTACTATCTGGACTGGTGGTGACATGTCGTTGCTACTACCGCCCACCTCGAACAACACTCCCAAAATCAAAGGTGCGCACCAAACAATCACAAAGTAATAGAATGGCATACGAAGAAGTGCGTCCGATAAGAGGGGCTACCTCACTGGCCCGGAATCGCTCCTGTTTTAGCCACCTTATGCCAACTCATGGGAGTCGGGTCCACGTACATACCTCAACAGAACGTCGCCACCATCCTACTTCATTCTGGAATCTCCACTGCGTTCATGGTTGTCAAACTTGTTTTCGGTATCGACAGAGAGTATGCCCATATCCGATCCCGGTCTCTTTAACAAACAACGTTATTATTACCCGTGGTTATAAAAATCCAAAATAGTTTTATATTTAAATCAAAATACTACATTTAAAACTATTTAAAGGTGAAGTTATAATTCTTACAAAATCCAATATAGATCCCAAAGGTTTAGCCTTAGTTCTTCAACAGATTTGAGTAAATTAATGTTTTAGACTTCAATTATTTTCAACAATAATTAAACCTTAAATTAAACCAATTTAACTTATGTAATCATATTTTCCACCTTTGAATAGTCTTTTAAATTACTCAATAATTTATGATTATTATAAAGTAAATTTTGCAAATATATATCTAACTTCTCTATACTTTACTTATTTAAACAAGTACAAAATTCTCTACAAATTTACTTAATAATTACGTTCAATGACCAATTCAAAAATAACTTAATTTCTGATCAATTTCTTAACTTACCTTTATTCCAAACCACTTTACATTTCTAAATTTAGTTATATTTCAACTTCCATTTTTAAGTATTCTCTTTATTTAACTATTTAATTCATAGATAACTTAACCCCTTTATTTATTTACTTATAGTCAAATTTATACCAAAACATCATATTTTATTTTTTTAACTTGAATTACATTTTATTTTACAAATAAAAATTTCAAAACAATTTATACTTTAAATTTATTTCTTTACATATTAAACTTGTACAATATCACTATACTTATAAAATTTATTTTTAATCCAATTTTAAACAAAATATTATAACCTTCTAATTTAAAAATATTTCCAAAGAATATATATATATATATATATATATATATATATATATAACCACGGGTCTGTATAATATTTTCTAACCTAATTCAAGTGATACAGATAATATATCATTTCAATCCGTAATTTACAAAGGAAAATCTGGGTTCTATCATTTCAAACCCGCAATCCCAAGTTAAATAATAAATAAGTAAATAAATAAATAAATAAATAAATATCGTTCAGGCCTATCATTTCAGCCCGTAACGATTCTATTCTACAGGGAACTTGCAGTGTGATAAACAGTAAATAAATAAATAAATAACATAAATATAACAGTAGATAATATAACTGACGATGTGTAAATGTAATAATAGGGTTTTTAACATCATAAATTTATATCACATGCAAGTAAAAATAAAATATAACTATTTTACAGTTACACTTGTTGTTAATTTACCGATCTATAAGTATGTTTGTCGAGTGAGAATACTCACCTTTTTGTCGCTGAATATTTTAGTCAAATCAACGGTATCCACACCGGGAACGAACAGAAGGCACGATCAAATATTGGAAGATGTAATGACTCGATTCAAATCTTGAACAAAAATAATTAAATAAAACTAAGTACTCGAATTTTATTACGAACAAAGCAAATTTTAAATAAACAAAATTGGAACGAGATTTAAAATAAAAGGATAAATGACTCAATTTGCTCGACCACCCCACCGCACTACTAGACCCATCATACGAAAAGCTCGGCCTTCCCATTATTATTAATTTTTTTCTTTCTTCTTTGTTATAAAATGGCATGTCCCCTGCCTATTTATAAAACTAAAATGCATGCATGCATGATATTCATGTCATAGGCATATTTGACAAAATTTAGGCAACAAAGGATCGGTCACAAAAGCTACAGTGGCGAAAAATGCATAAACGATTGGCGCATGCCTATATTTTCTATTCTCTTAAAACAAAAGTGCTGCAAACATATTACTCTATCCTTTAAAGTACAGGTGACATGCATGCAACAAGGTAGTGGTGATTACATTATATACATGCGCATGCTATTTTGTGTTCTTTTCCAAACAGAGACGCGTGCCTATACTCAAATCAAGTATGCTGTGATATCATTTGGTACAGGTGTTTGGTTCTAAACCTCAGGGCTCGGATGGAATATGGGATAGGCTCATCAGTGTTTCTAAAGCTTGGAGGCGGTCAACTGTAGGCCGGTTGGTGGGAGGTGAGTGTGACGACCTTGACTCGACCTTCGAAAATCGGCACCGAATACGACACTCGTATTCAAATGCCGCAGATCCAAACGTCGAACCTGGTTCGCCGAAGCTTATAACACATTAAGTAAATAACACAGCGGAAGAAAAAGAATAATACATATGATATACAACATTTGATACAATAACTGATACAACATGAATGGTACAATGAACATCAATATATATATCAGAGTAATGATACAAGATAATAGCAGCGGAAAGAAAAGATAACACCACAGCGGAACAAAATCTCCAATATAGTCTTCAAGGAAGAACTCCAGTATCGGTAATCTCCATCTCCAAGACACCAATCCAGCAATGGCTTGAACTCCCGAATCACGATGCACAAGGATAAGCAAGTGCAGTTCAGATCCAAAGACTGAACTAGCTCCAGATAATCTACTAAACCTGACTATCTGAAAAACGCAACTCTAGACTGCCCGTGTGGGAAAATAGTGGGCACCTAGAGTTTAGGAAAGGAACAATAAACTCCAGGTCAGTCATGGGACTGGTATGAGCAAACAAAAACATTTGGTCTTTTACAACAAGCAACAAGAGAATTTAAATTTGAAATCCGCAATGCTTTTTGGAAAATGAAACTACCATAAGGCCTCCCGTCACACACACAATGCAAACGCAGAATTGGAGGAGATTTCTCCTTATGATAGTCAAATATGCTTAATACGAGAAAATCTTTGATATTATTGCTATAAGTGCAAAGTGTGGGAAAACCATTTCGAAAGTATAATATAAATCCTAGCCAGCATAGACATTCCGAACTATGCCTACTATAGCTACCATCTAAACAGTGGTGACCACCATAAGTAAATGGCAGGTAATACAACTAAAACCGGAATGGATTTCCAACAAATGGTCAGGCTAAGGAACTTCCTACTGCCACATGGGATCGCCTCTGGCGGGACGTCCCGAGAACTAACTTTACGGTTAGATCTCTGCCAACACAAGGTCGGGTTACCTCTGTAACTAGGTAACTACTACACGAATATGCCATCCCCCGGTCCTTTGGGACCTTTATCCGAGGCGCCTCAAAGCAACAACCACACAGTAAATGAGATTGGAGCAACCACATGAGTAAGTATCTGGGCTCCATACCATGATACCACCCTTTACCAGAAGGGAATGACACACCCTAAAGGGAGCGACCCTCATAACCTTGCCGCATCTTTCCTGTTTAGACCATTTCCGGGATGTGAGGTCCTGATGCAGTCTCGTCCACAAAGCTACGCTTTGGCACAAAGCCATGCTTTGGGTCAACAAATGACCAAAGCAATGATCACAAAGATAAATGATCATATCACAAATGATCAACCAATGATCATCACACAGTAGCACTCAACATGCCACATTACCAAATTGGGAATATATCACTGATAAATATCAACTACATAACCTCTGAGCTCGTACGTCTCAGAGAAGGGTGTTAAGCAAAGAGAATAAATTCTCCGCCACCAAGCAGAAATGTATTTGATAGAGATCAGTTTAATATCTCAAAGTGTAATGTCGGACATACCACCATACAAGTCTGTTCCGGGTTCGAACAGAACCGAAGGCACTTCCGAAGAAGCCCTTGCAAATCCGGGTATCCACTATCCCGATCGGACTTCCCATCACTAAGGGAATCTCTATACCGTAGCTACTCGATGCAGAGACAATCGATAGGTTATCCTAACGTTCTCGAAGACACCCGGTCTTCAACACCGGTCTTCAAATGCAATCCATAACGTCGTATCACTATTCGGAATGGGCTATATGACACAAGGTCCTCTCCCGGCTAAACCGAATAGCGAGCGCAATATTTTAAAATATATGGATATGGGATTTCAGTTAAGTCACAACTTAAAAATCCAAAGCTTTTCTTTCAAATGGTTATCAAATTACCATTTTAAATCTTTAAACAAAAAGATTTATTTCACAAAGTTTCACCCAGTTTCACAAAGGTCCATTTATAGATTTCCAAAACAAACTTCCATTCCAAATGGATTAACCCATTAAATCTTTAAATTAATGATTTAACTTATAGCTTTCAAAACACATTTCCAAAGATATATCTATAACTTGGAAAACCATTTTCATTTTAGACTTGAATCCTTTTAACACCAATTGGAAGTTCATTCCTTATGTGAAAGCTTTTATTATTTGAAAACAAATAGTTTTCGTTCCAAAAAAATCCAATTTTATCTATACAAGTTGAAATCTTGGGTTGAATTTAAATTCCAAGACATCACTTTTGAAAAGGTTTAAAAACCCATATAAACCCATTCATAAGTTGAGTCCGCCTTTAAACATAGTTTTCAAATCATAGAATTGAATTTCAAATATTGTATTCAAATTTAAATCAAATTATTTAAATTTCAAAACTCAATCTAGTTATTCAAAATAACTTTTATTTTTTTTGACATTCATTTTTCAAAAGCTTTGAATTCTAAAAACTATTTTGGGTTCAAAAATTCAATATTTAAAACTATTTCAAAATCTGTGACTTAACCCATTTCCGCGTGCAATCCATATTTGTGTGTGTATAAGTGTGGTCCAGGGGTTCAACACAATAGTGCACACATCATCAGCACAGATTCAATCATATCGATAAGCGATATAACCCATAACACTTATCTATATTCACAAATTCATAGATAAAGTAGATCATCAATCACAAAGATTCACTAATATGATTCGATGTGGGTTTCGGATAACCAACTGGAATCCGACTCCCTGTCGCATCGAAATTTAAATGTCGTTTTATGGGTAAAGGGGGTTTCACACACATATAGGAGCAAATCACAAATCACAGTCCATCTCAAAGCAATCACAGCTTCACAACTAAAATGTCAATCCAGAACAGAATATTTGATGATGGTCAATCATCGTTGATTTAGGTGATTGTGATTAAGGTGAATTAACCGTATAATTATCTTTATTAATTATTGTTTAATTTTACTTAATTTTGAATTAATTTAATCTTGGAAGGCTTTATTAATTAATTATTCTTTAATTTACTAATTCACAATTGTTAATTAATTGAGTTTAATTACTTTTTATAAATTGCCTATTCTCTAATTAAATTATAAAATCATAACAAAACATTAATTGTTAATTACTACTTCATCATTTTAAATTTGGTTTAAAGTTAACAATTGAATGTTTGATTTTCATTTTTGAACTTTTATTTAAGTTAAATTTTCTTAAAACAACCTTTATAAAATTTAAAATATTCTTGAACTTCATAAATTTTAGATAATTGACTCAATATCATTTACTTCCAATTTCATTTGCAACTATCATTAATTTATTTAGAAAATTAATTAACCTGTTTTCCAAAATTTAATTAAAAAAAAGGGGTTCTGCTGTTTTTTTTTATTCACCCGAGGATTCCTCGAGTCGTACCCGAGGAATCCATCACATTGCTTCGAGTTTTGGCCAAAATTGACCCGAGTGACAAATTTCCAAAGATTTTTTTTTGTTTAAGTCCCAGATCAACACGATAGAAACAACTCGAGTTTCTCTTCGAATTCCCACGCGATTTCCCCGTGCCGTGCTTCGAGACTCCAGCTTCCTTTCCCCCAAAAGTACATGCTGATTCAACGACCCCCCTCATGCACGTGCACCGGCACCGGAGGCGACTTCCACCACCGGCGAACATCGCCGCACGTCCACCACCAACCCAACAACCATCTCCAGTCATCAAAGTGCCCCATCTCTCCTCAAATCAAAATCGAGCTATTCAACTTAAACCTGGAATCGAACCCGTCATCGAATTTCACCTTGACCCAGCACCGACGATCATCAGCAACCACAAACTTCTGTCCAAAGGTTCGCCGACCACCACTCTTCCCTTCCTCCTTGATCGATCGTCTCTGATGCTCCAGAGGTGACGCGACAACCCGAAATTCACGCCTCGACCCAATCAGTTGTTAAACCCTAAATCAACATCGGTCGTCTCCACCGATGAACTAAAAAATTATTCACCATTTTTCTAATGATCCACAGACCTCACGTGACCTTCGACCTCGAGTTCGAGATCATACGATCGCACGATCACCAAAAATTGCCATGTATTCACTTTCTGTTCAACTTCAAATCACTCACTCGTTCCCAATTTAAAAATCCTGTTTAACCCCTTAAAAATCATGATTTATGATGAGAATTCCAGGTTGTATAAATGAATCAACAAACTACGATGTTTGAAATGAACATATTCTAAGGCTTTAACTGCTTACTTCCCATTTTTCAGATAAACTCGAATCTGTTATACTCAAAAATAATTTTAAGTCTTCATCTATGATTAAATAATCATAACTTATTTGAATACCGCAACCTATCGGAATTTAAATGAGAAGATTTGAATTTAAACTTTTTTTAAACTCTGTAAAACAAGAACAGTATTCATATTGATACATTACAACATACAGGTATCTTTAAAAATTTATACATGGGTATTTATATTTATAACTGAAATATTATCTCACACAGGCGTTATCATAGGCAAACCAAAATTCATATATAGACAGGTAAAAAGTTTGCTCGTCTTGCGTCGTCGAACAGAGACCAGACACCTCATTTCTGGTTCCAAGTTTTTAAATGCTTTGTTTTTTTTCTTTTTGATTCCTGAAGCTTTTTATTTCCTAGTTTTGCTTCCAGGTAAATATCACTTACTAATTATATTTAACCAGTATTTTCAATACTAAGATTTGGTTAATCTAATCCTTTTTTTAAAATCTCAAATCCTAAAAAAAATTGGAATAAGAGGTTTTTTTTTCTTCTAACTGAAGTCTGTATATCTTCTTAACAGGGTGAAATGCCTGTGCTTACACATGCATGCCCCCAAATCTTTGGATACCCAGGCATACAATCCCATTAATTTTTCATACAAAACAAATTCACTTAACAAATACAAAGCATAACACAGATTCAAGTTTAACAGGTAGATTGCTCACTGTTTTTTTTTCTTTTAGATGATGAACAGAGGGTAGGGGTCTGTTTGTACACACAATACCCCATATATATACAAGTATATTTGTACTCGTGCGAGCACAATCCACAACCAAACATTCAATGCTAATTACATGCAACATCAAAATAAAAATAAAGATGGGTTTGAGAGTTTGCTCACATCCAAAAATGATTGAGATACCTTAGATCTATTTGAGTTTAAATCTTCAATTTGCTTTTTCTTTTACCCAAGTTTTCAGGTTGGAAATTTGAAAGCTACTGATTTGGTTTTATTTTAGTTTCTTTCACATAAGTATTTAGTGCAATTCAAACTACAACCCAGTGAAAACCCTATGCAACCCAACATTCACAACTGGAACCAAGAATCTTCATACATATATTCAGAGGAAATTAAGCATGCAAACAAAAGAAACAAATGGGATTTAGAGTTGCTCACTTGAAAGGGCTTGAGGCAGAGACAAGCTTTGCCTGACAGTTTTCAAAGAGGGAAAGCCTGAAGCTTTTTTTCTTCTTTAGATCTCGGAGCTTAGACCTGTCAATTGTAAATACAGGTCCTTATTTACTTTTTGTTGTACTCAATTTATTAAATACAAACAGTTTTAATTACTTACAAGTTTGAAATCTTGTTATATAACAGAGGGACTTCCTGCATTTGAGAACAGGAAACAAATTTTCCTTGTACTTGATTTTCCTGCAAGCAATTTATTGAACATTATTGTTTAAATCTTGTTTTAGTTACTAATTACAACTTCTAATTCAAATTTTTCAAAGGAATTTTACTTGCCTTATCTCATTCCAGAGGAAAACTGCACTGTTTTCCTGTCTAAACTGAAGCACCACTTTTTTTTTCTTTTTATAAAACAAATCTGCAAATTTTTGTGAATTTGTCTTATGTTAAAATTTGATTTTTGAAGTCACAAATCTATTAACTTTAAAGTTTAACATTTACCTGAGAGAAGGAACATAAGTTACAACTTAATTTGTTACTTGATACTCGAAGTGGAAATGCTTTTGTTTCTGGTTTTCAGGTTTTATATTTTGTTTTTGATCTTGTCTGAACTTTGCTTGCTCTGATCTTCTATTCCATTTGCATTGCTCTAGATCAGGTTGTTGTCTGATCCAAATGCATGCTTTTCATTTCCAGATTTGTGAAATTTGATTGAAGGTTTCGAACTATTTTTTTTCCTGATTTGATAAAGAAGGACTAAGCTAAGAAAGTAAAGAAGCCTGGGTTGTATTTGTTCTTATTTTGAACCATAATGCTTTTGATATTGAGATATGTGAGGCTCAATCTCTTTTCTACTGTATTTTCAAAGATTTGGAGAGAGACTACATAATTGCATATGGGGAGTTGAAAAAGTTTTCTATAATATTTTTTTTTATTTGATTATTTTATTAAAGTAATGATGCCATTTGTATATATATGCATATATGTAAGATCTTTTAAAGTATGTTAGCATTTGTTTGTATATACATATATATATATATACCATTTAAAAGAAAAATTGTTTTTAACCAATCCTTATATTATATACATTACTTCTTGAATGAATTTTTAAATGCCATTTATTTTTAAAAACATTCATTTTAAATTTGAAATCCAAATCTCAAATTTAAGCTTTGAAATATAAACATTTATGTCCATTTATTATATTCATACACATACTTATGCAATTATATTCTCAAAGTAAATTTCCAAAAGTATAAAATATATTATAAATTTTAATTGATAAATTTTAGAATGTTATTTATTTTATAAGATGTTAAATATACAAATTCAAATCCACAGTTAAATTTTTAAAAATCAATGTCCAAATGACAAATATCCTATTTTAATTTTAAAAATTCAAATTAATCTAAAATTTTACTCCAAAATTCATTCTAATTATCAATTTAAATTTAATCAAAAATCGGGATCGTTACAGATTTCCCCCCTTAAAAAAATTTCGTCCTCGAAATTTGCAAGGAAGACGAGAAAGAATAGATGATAGATAGAGAAACGATTGATCGGATCAAATCAAAATATTTATTCTGCATTCGGTTTACCAAATCAGAATATCGACAATAGGAGAACAAACTCATATAATTATTACACAAGATATTTGGGTCCACCGGTCAACGAATATGTAAGGGCATTGATTAGTTCGAAGGATAGCTAATCGTTCGTAAAATATATCGGATCCCGGAGAAAAGATAGATGGACTTAATTTTCAACAATTCCCAAATGCTAGATATGGATACCAAATTCAAGCCAGAATACTCCAAAGTATATAGACTTTGATATACACACGAAATTACAATTTTAAATTTGGTTTTAATCGATTTCGTTTTATTTATACAATTCAAATTTAGCTTTACATTCTATTAACCAATTTAACTCAATTTAAAATTTCAATTTATTAAATTTAAATCTTCAAATTCATTAGAGTTTAGAACGAAAAGCTGATAAGAAACCGATGAAGATGCAAAGTAAGGATTTTCTACAACGATTCGTAAGGCCACCATCACACCGAAACTTCTTTCTGGGGCTGTCACGAAGCCATCAAAAGAATTTTGGAATCGAATCAAAGGAGTTTGAGAAGAAAGTTGTTTCTACCGTTGCAGGGTATTGACTATTTATAGTGGTACTCCCCTGTCCCCTATCTCGTCCTCTTCTCGCACTCATACTTACTATCAGTGGATAGTAAGAGAATTTACTGAGGCATTCGAACGGATATCTTAGGGATATACTCATTCTAGGGTATACTTCACCCGATCTCTAATGAGTTACTTAATGTGTTATACTCCTGAGCTAAAGTTTTACCTTCAGCTCTGATACCAAATGCGACGACCCTGACTCGACCTTCGAAAATCGACACCGAATACGACACTCGTATTCAAATGCCGCAGATCCAAACGTCGAACCTGGTTCGTCGGAGCTTATAACACATTAAGTAAATAACACAGCGGAAGAAAAAGAATAATACATATGATATACAACATTTGATACAATAACTGATACAACATGAATGGTACAATGAACATCAATATATATATCAGAGTAATGATACAAGATAATAGCAGCGGAAAGAAAAGATAACACCACAGCGGAACAAAATCTCCAATATAGTCTTCAAGGAAGAACTCCAGTATCGGTAATCTCCATCTCCAAGACACCAATCCAGCCATGGCTTGAACTCCCGAATCACGATGCACAAGGATAAGTAAGTGCAGCTCAGATCCAAAGACTGAACTAGCTCCAGATAATCTACTAAACCTGACTATCTGAAAAACCCAACTCTAGACTGCCCGTGTGGAAAAATAGTGGGCACCCAGAGTTTAGGAAAGGAACAATAAACTCCAGGTCAGTCATGAGACTGGTATGAGCAAACAAAAACATCTGGTCTTTTACAACAAGCAACAAGAGAATTTAAATTTGAAATCCGCAATGCTTTTTGGAAAATGAAACTACCATAAGGCCTCCCGCCACACACACAATGCAAACGCAGAATTGGAGGAGATTTCTCCTTATGATAGTCAAATATGCTTAATATGAGAAAATCTTTGATATTATTGCTATAAGTGCAAAGTGTGGGAAAACCATTTCGAAAGTATAATATAAATCCTAGCCAGCATAGACATTCCAAACTATGCCTACTATAGCTACCATCTAAACAGTGGTGACCACCATAAGTAAATGGCAGGTAATACAACTAAAACCGTACAAGGCACGTATTGGATGAATGGATTTCCAACAAATGGTCAGGCTAAGGAACTTCCTACTGCCACATAGGATCGCCTCTGGCGGGACGTCCCGAGAACTAATGTTACGGTTAGATCTCTGCCAACACAAGGCCGGGTTACCTCTGTAACTAGGTAACTACTACACGAATATATCATCCCCCGGTCCTTTGGGACCTTTATCCGAGGCGCCTCAAAGCAACAACCACACAGTAAATGAGATTGGAGCAACCACATGAGTAAGTATCTGGGCTCCATACCATGATACCACCCTTTACCAGAAGGGAATGACACACCCTAAAGGGAGTGACCCTCATAACCTTGCCGCATCTTTCCTGTTTAGACCATTTTCGGGGTGTGAGGTCTTGATGCAGTCTCGTCCACAAAGCTACGCTTTGGCACAAAGCCATGCTTTGGGTCAACAAATGACCAAAGCAATGATCACAAAGATAAATGATCAAACAAATGATCATATCACAAATGATCAACCAATGATCATCACACAGCAGCACTCAGCATGCCACATTACCAAATTGGGAATATATCACTGATAAATATCAACTACATAACCTCTGAGCTCGTACGTCTCAGGGAAGGGTGTTAAGATAAGAGAATAAATTCTCCGCCACCAAGCATAAATGTATTTGATAGAGATCAGTTTAATATCTCAAAGTGTAATGTCGGACATACCACCATACAAGTCTGTTCCGGGTTCGAACAGAACCGAAGGCACTTCCGAAGAAGCCCTTGCAAATCCGGGTATCCACAATCCCGATCGGACTTCCCATCACTAAGGGAATCTATATACCGTAGCTACTCGGTGCAGAGACAATCGATAGGTTATCCTAACGTTCTCGAAGACACCCGGTCTTCAACACCGGTCTTCAAATGCAATCCATAACGTCGTATCACTATTCGGAATGGGCTATATGACACAAGGTCCTCTCCTGGCTAAACCGAATAGCGAGCGCAATATTTTAAAATATATGGATATGGGATTTCAGTTAAGTCACAACTTAAAAATCCAAAGCTTTTCTTTTAAATGGTTATCAAATTACTATTTTAAATCTTTAAACAAAAAGATTTATTTCACAAAGTTTCACCCAGTTTCACAAAGGTCCATTTATAGATTTCCAAAACAAACTTCCATTCCAAATGGATTAACCCATTAAATCTTTAAATTAAAGATTTAACTTATAGCTTTCAGAACACGTTTCCAAAGATATATCTATAACTTGGAAAACCATTTTCATTTTAGACTTCAATCCTTTTAACACCAATTGGAAGTTCATTCCTCATGTGAAAGCTTTTATTATTTGAAAACAAATAGTTTTCGTTCCAGAAAAATCCAATTTTATCTATACAAGTTGAAATCTTGGGTTGAATTTAAATTCCAAGACATCACTTTTGAAAAGGTTTAAAAACCCATATAAACCCATTCATAAGTTGAGCCCCCCTTTAAACATAGTTTTCAAATCATAGAATTGAATTTCAAATATTGTATTCAAATTTAAATCAAATTATTTAAATTTCAAAACTCAATCTAGTTATTCAAAATAACTTTTATTTTTATTGACATTCATTTTTCAAAAGCTTTCAATTCTAAAAACTATTTTGGGTTCAAAAATTCAATATTTAAAACTATTTCAAAATCTGTGACTTAACCCATTTCCGCGTGCAATCCATATTTGTGTGTGTATAGTGTGGTCCAGGGGTTCAACACAATAGTGCACACATCATCAGCACATATTCAGTCATATCGATAAGCGATATAACCCATAACGCTTATCTATATTCACAAATTCATAGATAAAGTAGATCATCAATCACAAAGATTCACTAATATGATTCGATGTGGGTTTCGGATAACCAACCGGAATCTGACTCCCTGTCGCATCAAAATTTAAATGTCGTTTTATGGGTAAAGGGGGTTTCACACACATATAGGAGCAAATCACAAATCGCAGTCCATCTCAAAGCAATCACAGCTTCACAACTAAAATGTCAATCCAGAACAGAATATTTGATGATGGTCAATCATCGTCGATTTAGGTGATTGTGATTAAGGTGAATTAACCGTATAATTATCTTTATTAATTATTGTTTAATTTTACTTAATTTTGAATTAATTTAATCTTGGAAGGCTTTATTAATTAATTATTCTTTAATTTACTAATTCACAATTGTTAATTAATTGAGTTTAATTACTTTTTATAAATTGCCTATTCTCTAATTAAATTATAAAATCATTACAAAACATTAATTGTTAATTACTACTTCATCATTTTAAATTTGGTTTAAAGTTAACACTTGAATGTTTGATTTTCATTTTTAAACTTTTATTTAAGTTAAATTTTCTTAAAACAACCTTTATAAAATTTAAAATATTCTTGAACTTCATAAATTTTAGATAATTGACTCAATATCATTTACTTCCAATTTCGTTTGCAACTATCATTAATTTATTTAGAAAATTAATTAACCTGTTTTCCAAAATTTAATTAAAAAAAATGGGGTTCTGCTTTTTTTTTTTTTAATTCACCCGAGGCTTCCTCGAGCCGTACCCGAGGAATCCATCACATTGCTTCGAGTTTTGGCCAAAATTGACCCGAGTGACAAATTTCCAAAGCAAAAAAAAAATTTGTTTAAGTCCCAGATCAACACGATAGAAACAACTCGAGTTTCTCTTCGAATTCCCACGCGATTTCCCCATGCCGTGCTTCGAGACTCCAGCTTCCTTCCCCCCAAAACTACATGCTGATACAACGACCCCCTTTGTGCACGTGCACTGGCACCGGAGGCGACTTCACCACTGGCGAACATCGCGGCACGTCAACCACCAACCCAGCAACCATCTCCAGTCATCGAAGTGCCCCATCTCCCCTCAAATCAAAATCGAGCTATTCAACTTAAACCTGGAATCGAACCCATCATCGAATTTCACCTCGACCCGGCACCGACGATCATCAGCAACCACAAACTTTTGTCTAAAGGTTCGCCGACCACCACTCTTCCCTTCCTCCTTGACCGATCGTCTCTGATGCTCCAGAGGTGACGCGACAACCCGAAATTCACGCCTCGACCCAATCAATTGTTAAACCCTAAATCAACATCGGTCGTCTCCACCGATGAACTAAAAAATTATTCACCATTTTTCTAATGATCCACAGACCTCACGTGACCTTCGACCTCGAGTTCGAGATCATACGATCGCATGATCACCAAAAATTGCCATGTATTCACTTTCTGTTCAACTTCAAATCACTCACTCGTTCCCAATTTAAAAATCCTGTTTAACCCCTTAAAAATCATGATTTCTGATGAGAATTCCAGGTTGTATAAATGAATCAACAAATTACGATGTTTGAAATGAACATGTTCTAAGGCTTTAACTGCTTACTTCCCATTTTTCAGATAAACTCGAATCTGTTATACTCAAAAATAATTTTAAGTCTTCATCTATGATTAAATAATCATAACTTATTTGAATACCGCAACCTATCGGAATTTAAACGAGAAGATTTGAATTTAAACTTTGTTTAAACTCTGTAAAACAAGAACAATATTCATATTGATACATTACAACATACAGGTATCTTTAAAAATTTATACATGGGTATTTATATTTATAACTGAAATATTATCTCACACAGGCGTTATCATAGGCAAACCAAAATTCATATATAGACAGGTAAAAAGTTTGCTCATCTTGCGTCGTCGAACAGAGACCAGACTCCTCATTTCTGGTTCCAAGTTTTTAAATGCTTTGTTTTTTTTTTCTTTTTGATTCCTGAAGCTTTTTATTTCCTAGTTTTGCTTCCAGGTAAATATCACTTACTAATTATATTTAACCAGTATTTTCAATACTAAGATTTGGTTAATCTAATCCTTTTTTTTTAAATCTCAAATCCTAAAAAAAATTGGAATAAGAGGTTTTTTTTTCCTACTAACTGAAGTCTGTATATCTTCTTAACAGGGTGAAATGCCTGTGCTTACACATGCATGCCCCCAAATCTTTGGATACTCAGGCATACAATCCCATTAATTTTTCATACAAAACAAATTCACTTAACAAATACAAAGCATAGCACAGATTAAAGTTTTAACAGGTAGATTGCTCACTGTTTTTTTTTCTACTTTTAGATGATGAACAGAGGGTAGGGGTCTGTTTGTACACACAGTACCCCATATATATATATATACAAGTATATTTGTACTCGTGCGAGCACAATCCACAACCAAACATTCAATGCTAATTACATGCAACATCAAAATAAAAATAAAGATGGGTTTGAGAGTTTGCTCACATCTAAAAATGATTGAGATACCTTAGATCTATTTGAGTTTAAATCTTCAATTTGCTTTTTCTTTTACCCAAGTTTTCAGGTTGGAAATTTGAAAGCTACTGATTTGGTTTTATTTTAGTTTCTTTCACACAAGTATTTAGTGCAATTCAAACTTCAACCCAGTGAAAACCCCATGCAACCCAACATTCACAACTGGAACTAAGAATCTTCATACATATATTCAGAGGAAATTAAGCATGCAAACAAAAGAAACAAATGGGATTTAGAGTTGCTCACTTGAAAGGGCTTGAGGCAGAGACAAGCTTTGCCTGACAGTTTTCAAAGAGGGAAAGCCTGAAGCTTTTTTTTTTCTTTAGATCTCGGAGTTTAGACCTGTCAATTGTAAATACAGGTCCTTATTTACTTTTTGTTATACTCAATTTATTAAATACAAACAGTTTTAATTACTTACAAGTTTGAAATCTTGTTACATAACAGCGGGACTTCCTGCATTTGAGAACAGGAAACAAATTTGCCTTGTACTTGATTTTCCTGCAAGCAATTTATTGAACATTATTGTTTAAATCTTGTTTTAGTTACTAATTACAACTTCTAATTCAAATTTTTCAAAGGAATTTTACTTGCCTTTATCTCATTCCAGAGGAAAAATGCACTTTTTCCTGTCTAAACTGAAGCACCACTTTTTTTTCTTTTTATAAAACAGATCTGCAAATTTTTGTGAATTTGTCTTATGTTAAAATTTGATTTTTGAAGTCACAAATCTATTAACTTTAAAGTTTAACATTTACCTGAGAGAAGGAACATAAGTTACAGCTTGATTTGTTACTTGATACTCGAAGTGGAAATGCTTTTGTTTCTGGTTTTCAGGTTTTATATTTTGTTTTTGATCTTGTCTGAACTTTGCTTGCTCTGATCTTCTATTCCATTTGCATTGCTCTAGATCAGGTTGTTGTCTGATCCAAATGCATGCTTTTCATTTCCAGATTTGTGAAATTTGATTGAAGGTTTCGAACTATTTTTTTCTTCTGATTTGATAAAGAAGGACTAAGCTAAGAAAGTAAAGAAGCCTGGGTTGTATTTGTTCTTATTTTGAACCATAATGCTTTTGATATTGAGATATGTGAGGCTCAATCTCTTTTCTACTGTATTTTCAAAGATTTGGAGAGAGACTACATAATTGCATATGGGGAGTTGAAGAAGTTTTCTATAATATTTTTTTTTATTTGATTATTTTATTAAAGTAATGATGCCATTTGTATATATATGCATATATGTAAGATCTTTTAAAGTATGTTAGCATTTGTTTGTATATACATATATATATATATATACCATTTAAAAGAAAAATTGTTTTTAACCAATCCTTATATTATATACATTACTTCTTGAATGAATTTTTAAATGCCATTTATTTTTAAAAACATTCATTTTAAATTTGAAATCCAAATCTCAAATTTAAGCTTTGAAATATAAACATTTATGTCCATTTATTATATTCATACACATACTTATGCAATTATATTCTCAAAGTAAATTTCCAAAAGTATAAAATATATTATAAATTTTAATTGATAAATTTTAGAATGTTATTTATTTTATAAGATGTTAAATATACAAATTCAAATCCACAGTTAAATTTTTAAAAATCAATGTCCAAATGACAAATATCCTATTTTAATTTTAAAAATTCAAATTAATCTAAAATTTTACTCCAAAATTCATTCTAATTATCAATTTAAATTTAATCAAAAATCGGGATCGTTACAGTGAGTGTGTTGAGAATTTTGATGGAGTGACACAAACGAGAAAAAACAAGAAGAATAAGAAAAGAAAATAAAAAGCGGCCATACCTGATTCTTTGTCACACGCAAGGAAGAGAAAGCAACTGACGAGGAAGAGATTTTTTTTTTGCCGTGACTTGTATTTATAGGGAGAAAATTTTGTTGCTTTGAACGCAAGAAAATGATTATAAGCGCAATAAAGGTATGCGAGATTTAAGGCCAAAAAGGAACGTGATTTATCATGCATTTTATAACATTAAAGGGGTAATTGTTGATTTGTAAGCAATGACAAGAAGCAATCTATTTGAACGGTCAGGAGGAAATTTTTTTTTATACCAATTCGAACAATGTAATAGCGCTGATTTTTGAAGGAAACGGCAAGAGAAATAAATGCTTTGATTTATGTGGGAGAGTGCAAAAATGCAAGAAATAACATAATTTTTTTTAATGTGTTTTATAATTAAAACCTGCGTTGATTTGGAGAAGGAATTTTGGTAAGCAATAACTGATTTTGGAATGGCTCCGAATCAAAAATTTTATACCAAATTTAAAACAATTGAAGATAATGGAAAGTGTAACGTTTACACGCGAATTCAGGGTACTATAAATTTGAACGGCTATAGTTAATTTATTTATTATTTAAGGTAAGGGTTTTAAGAACGCGTACTTTAGACGTAATAATTTAATCAAAGGTACTCCCACATTTATAATAAATGTAACGCATTTAAATTTACACGTTTTATTTATTTGCTACTTATATTAGTAAAATATACGTTTAAAGAGTATTTTATTAAATACGTACTATTTATACCACCAAATTAATCAAAACGGGTATAAACGTACAAATTAAAACGTGCCTTTTATAAAGATTATTTATCCACTATCTATATTATTCAATTTAAAATTTTATTTATTAATCATTAACTAAGAAACAAATGTGTATACGTATAAAGTTTATTTCTTTTATAAAATATTAATTACTTGATTTAAAGGTGTATAACCAATTTTTAAAAGGACAAAAGTGGAAAAAAAATATTGTTACTAATATATCCAGTTAAATTAAAGATTTGGAAGTTAGACTTTAAAAGATTTAAATCCCAATAAATGTTAAACTTTACCCAAAATAAGAATTATAGAATTTCTTATATTTATAAAATTTGGGTGATTTATTTATAGTTAAATTCAAAATTCAACTTTCTTAAAATAAAACCCCAGTGTTATAAATAAAAAATAAAATATTGCTAAATTTTTGGGCTGTTACACTCTCCCCCACTCAGAACTTTTCGTCCTCGAAAAGGAACGAAAGAAAGAAACAAAGGAAGATAAGATAATAGAGCAAAGTACCTGAAACTAATAATTCTGGATTCGAAGCACGAAATGCTCTCTTCCGTCTCCCAGGTGCAATCTCGTTCATCAGTGCTCCACTGCACTTTGACCAGGTAGATAGATTTTATTCTTAGCTGTTTCGTACCTCGATCGACGATACGAAGCGGCTTCCGTTCAGTAGTTAGGTCAGGCTCGATGTCCAAACTATCAAGAGCAGTAGGCTGGGTAATAAGAGATGGATCGTGCAAATAGAGTCGAAGGTGCGATACATGGAATACGTTGTGTATTCCAGCAAATTTCTCGGGCAAATCTAGTCGATAAGCAAGAGACCCAATCCGTTTCAAGATGCGGAATGGACCAATGAATCTAGGAGTAATCTTCCCCTTACGCCCAACCCGAATCACATTTCTTAAAGGAGAAACCTTAAGAAAAACCAGATCACCTACATCAAACTCTAAGCTCCTTCTACGACGATCAGCGTACTTCTTCTGTCTATCCTGAGCAATCTTTAACCTCCTCTTAATCTCCTTGACTTTCTCCGAAGCTTCTAAAATCATATACGGACCAAGAACTAAGCGATTACCAGATTCAATCCAGCAGGATGGAGATCTACAGGGTCTCTCGTAAATAGCAGCAAACGGGGACATCTTAAGACTAGCCTGAAAAAGATAGAATGAGATAGATAGGGAATTAAGATAAGATAAGACCGAGGATTGGAATTTATATCCGATAACTATTGTTATAGGTGAATTCCACAATATGGAGATGATCTTCCCAAGGTCCTCCATAATCCAAAATGCAAGCCCGAAGAAGATCCTCTAGAATCTGATTCACCCTTTCCGTTTGACAATTAGTCTATAGATGGTAAGCAGTGCTCAGATTCAGACGAGTACCCAAGGATTCTTGGAAAGCTTTCCAAAACTGGCTAGTGAAGATAGGGTCTCGATCGCAAACAATGCTAAGGGGAATACCACGGAGACGAACAATCTCCCTCATATAGATCTCAGATAAGCTTGAAGCTGAACAGGTAGACTTGACCGGAATAAAATGAGCGGACTTGGTCAGTCTATCTTGATAACCTAGATGCTCTCATTTCCCCTCCTAGATCTCGGTAAACCATCGACGAAATCCATAGAAACTTGCTCCCACTTCCAATTGGGAATCTCCAGAGGCTGCAACAAACCCGGTGTCTTCTGATGATCCGCCTTGACTTGCTGACAAGTCGCACACCTACTAACAAAGATAGAGACAACGCTCTTCATACCCTTCCACCATTAGAGTTTCTTCAAATCCTGGTACATCTTCGACACACCAGGATGAATGGAAAGTCTGGATTGATGATGTTCCCGAAGTAACTCCTGCCTTAAACCATCAACATTCGGGACACAAATTTTATTGTTAATCCTTAAAATCCCTTTATCATCAATCTGGGCTCCACTACCATCAAGACTACTACCACCATCCCTGCTGCGAACACTCTCCTTAATCAATTTGATAATTCTATCCTCATCCTGCTTAGCCTTGATACAGTCCAAAAGGGGAGAAGAAACAATAAGTTGACACAACAAGGACTTCTTTCTACTCAACGCATCCGCCACAACATTAGCTTTCCCAGGAGTATAGTTGATGTCGATATCGTAAGAAACAAGAAACTCGAGCCACCGAACTTGTCTCTGACTCAAATCCTTCTGGGTGAAGATATATTTCAAAGATTGATGATCAGTGAAGAGGTCAAACTTAGCACCCAAGAGATGATGTCTCCAAAGCTTCAAAGCAAAGACAACAGCCAGCAGTTCTAAATCATGAGCAGTGTAATTAGCTTCATGGGTCTTCAACTGACGACTAGCATTGGCAATCACCTTTCCATCTTGCATCAATACCGCTCCCAAACCCTCGCGACAAGAATCAGTGAATACCGTTAATCTCTCATTTCCATTCGGGATGGTAAACACTGGTGCGGAAGTAAGCTTATTCTTTAACTCTTGGAATGCCTCTTTGCACTTATCGCTCCAAATAAACTTAGCATTCTTTCGAGTTAAAGCAGTGAGGGGTGCAGAAATCCAAGCAAAGTTCTCAATGAACCTCCGATAGTAGCCGATAAGGCCCAGAAAACTACAAATATTAGTTGGAGTCTTAGGTTCTTCCCAATCTTTGATCGCAGCGATCTTGACTGGATCAACAGAAACTCCTTCACTAAAGACAATATGTCCGAGAAATCAGACTTCCTTTTCCCAAAAATGACTTTTCGAGAATTTAGCCTTCAATTGATGTTTCTAAGAGTCTCTAGAACATACTTCAAATGTGACTCGTGCTCTCTCTTCGTCTTGGATAAAACAGGGATATCATCAATAAAGACAAGAACGAATTTATTGAGCACATCCTGAAAGACCTGATTCATCAAGTCGAAAAAGAAAGAGGGAGAGTTAGTCAAACCAAAAGGCATGACTAGCCATTCAAATAAACCATTCTCAGTGCGGAAAGCAGTTTTGGGAATGCTCTCCTCAGCAACTCTGAGTTGGTGAAAACCTGTGGCCAGATCTAGCTGAGATAAAATAGTGGCTCCATAGAGCTGATCAAACATATCATTTATGCGAGGCATCGGAGATCTGTTCTTCATGGTGAGCTTGTTCAGCTCCCTATAATCAACACACATCTGGAGGGAACCATCAGACTTAGTGACGAAAACTACGACTGCTCCCCATTCTGAAAAGCTAGGTCGGATCAGACCTTTAGAGGACAAGTACCGAATCTTCTTTCTTAGTTCGATCTTCTCCCGGGGTGCCATCCTTCTGAGTGGAAGAACTACATGTCGTGCTCCAGGAATGAGATCGATACGGAAATCAATTTCCTGCTTCGGAGGCAGAGAAATGACCTTACCAAAAAGTCGGGAAATAGTTTAACTACTCGAGTCGAATGAATATCACCCGGGAAAGTATCGAGAGAATAAATAAAGCTTCCAGCGAAATGCTGGGGCAAACTACACTGGATCTTTAATGAATTACCAAAATCATCCTTGAGGGCAACAATTCGAGAACTACAAGAGATACGGGCGTCATGCCTATCCAACCAATCACCCCCTAGCAATAGATCAAAAGCGTCAAAACCCAAGATATAAAAATCACCAGTGAAACAGTGCTCGTCATAGAGAAGCTTCACTTGCTGACAAATTTTACTAAGATTTGCAGGACCCCTAATAGGGTTTGAAACACATAAAGGTATAGAGGCAAACTTGGGAGAAAGGAGATGCTCAAATTTATTACAGATATCCGACGAAATAAAGCTATGGGAAGCTCCGGTATCGAATAAAACACGAACATGAGATTTAAACAAAGTAAAAGACCCCTGAAGTGTACCTTGAGAATCGCTAGGAGCGGGAGCAGGTGAAGGCTGCGGAACTGGGGAGGATGCAGAAGTGACAGCGAAAATCCCGGATGCCTTGCCCTTCTTCAATGTAGGGCAGTCTCTCTTGAAATGTCCTGGCTGAAGGAAGATGTGGCAGAGGTCTCGTCTAGCCAACTGAGAAGGAGGTGGAATAGCAGCACCCAAAGTAGGACATCTATTTACGTAGTGTCCCTTCTGGTGGCATCTATGGCAAGTAACGGTAGAAAGATCAACAGGCGGCCTCTGAGATGACGAAGACAATGATCCAAGCCCTGGAGTCCTATTCTTCTTATGACGGTAGAAGTTGGACTTCCCTTTCTTAGAATTTCCAGAAGACTTAGATGGTGCAGACTGGGTAGCAGGAGGAGCTCTAGAGGAAGGATTCTCATACCTGATAGCCATGTCCATCAGAGCGGTAAACGTACCATGCACGTGGGTAATAAGGCGATCGTAGTATTCGGGGCGTGCGCCAACGATAAATTTCTCGTTTTTCTTCAGCGGGGTGTCTATCAGATTAAGACCATACTGCGATAGCTTATTAAATTTCCTCTCATACTCAGTGAAGGACATATCACCCTGCTTCAAATCCATAAAGTCTTGATATAGTTGAAACTTACCCGCTTCGGGTATCCATTTAACCAGAAAGGCCTCCCTAAATTGCTCCCAGGTGATGTCAGCCTCAGCAGTGTGAGCAGTGACTGACAGCCACCAATCCAGAGCGGTTCCTTTCAGTTGCCAGGCTGCCAATTGCCGCTGCTAGGCATTAGTGATTTCGAGACCGGAGAATATTCTCTCCAAGTCTCCCAACCACTGTTGAGCTTCTATTATACTTTCGGACCCTGTGAACTTGGTGCCACCAAGCTCGGTATATTCTTTGCAAAGCTTAGTAAATCTAACTGGGGCAGCGGGTGGAGGAGCTGGGGCAGCAGCTCGTCCCCTACCTCGGGTATTTCCTCGATTCATCCTGGGAAATCAAGAATGAATTTAAGGACAGAGGAAAAAATAGAGGCAATTATATATTAGATATATAAGATGGAGAAAGGGAAATAAGTAGTTGGAAAATTTTAGTTTAAAACAGGAAAGTTTTTATATCAAAATACTTCTTTTGAAAAACCCTTTTAAAAATCATTTTATACTTTAAAATACGTTCTCTCACAAGGAAAGGATTCTAAGTTTTGACTTCACTCATTCTAGGGTATTTCTTCCCTATCTCTAACGAGTTTTTGCTCCTTAGGCTATGGTTAAACCAAAGCTCTGATACCAACTGTAACTGCCCACTGTTTGTACCATTCAAATTCGACAATAAATTAAAAACATGTCAAAACTTGAATAGTTCAAAACAATAGATTGTAAATAAAATTGGAGCAAATGAAATCAAATCACAGAATCACAGACATAGAAATCAGAATACTCATAGCGGAATTAAAATAACTTAGTGGTTCAGGAAGCCACTATCACATAGTCTCAAAATAAGTATAAATTACATAGTTTTAAACCAAATATAGTTTGAAACAGCCATAGAAATCTCAATACTCAAATGTCTCAATTACAAATGCTAAAATACGAACCGAATACAAACTTGACAGCAGCTTGGAAAGAGATGATCTTCAGAAGTCCTAGCTTCCGGGATGAAGTCCAAACTGAAACTCAGGCTGACCCGAGCATAAAATAAAACATATACACTCGAGTCAGGACATACATACTTATACAGTGTAAGCTAATTCAAGTGAACTGTAATATAAATACAAGTAAGTTAAAGGATGCTTAGGACCGTCCATCCTCTAAGGATCCGTTAAACTATTTACTATGTAGTAATATTTCGCTATTATAATAGTGTCTATTAGTAAAATAAACTTACTTTAAAATAGCGTTAAGGCTTTACATTTTCCACCTTAACACATAAATAGTGCCAATAGTCTATACAGTGCCTGCATATCTCCTGATCAGGAGACTATGAGAAGACACTCCATAGATATGACACAAATCAAACTCGTACAAGGCTCGCTATGGTAGGTGACACGACACAACTAGGCAATGCCAGGGTAGATATACCAATTACTATCGTACTAGTAGTGACGCGTAGCTGCTACTACCTCCCACCTCGAACAACACTCCAAAAATCAAAGGTGCGCACCAAACAATCACAAAATAATAGAATGGCATACGAAAAAGTGCGTCCGATAAAAGGGGCTACCTCATTGGCCCGGAATCGCTCCTGTTTTAGCCACCTTATGCCAACTCACGGGAGTCAGGTCCACGTACATACCTCAACAGAACGTCGCCACCATCCTACTTCATTCTATAATCTCCACCGCATTCATGGTTGTCAAAGTGGTTTTCGGTATCGACAGAGAGTATGCCCATATCCGATCCCGGTCTCTTTAACAAACAACGTTATTATTACCCGTGGTTATAAAAATACAAAATAGTTTTATATTTAAATCAAAATACTACATTTAAAACTATTTAAAGGTGAAGTTATAATTCTTACAAAATCTGATATAGATCCCAAAGGTTTAGCCTTAGTTCTTCAACAGATTTGAGTAAATTAAATTTTTAGACTTCAATATATTTTTAACAATAATTAAACCTTAAATTAAACCAATTTAACTTATGTAATCATATTTTCCACCTTTGAATAGTCTTTTAAATAACTCAATAATTTATGATTATTATAAATTAAATTTTGCAAATATATATCTAACTTCTCTATACTTTACTTATTTAAACAAGCGCAAAATTCTGTATAAATTTTACTTAATAATTACATTCAATGACCAATTCAAAAATAACTTAATTTCTGATCAATTTCTTAAATTACCTTTATTCTAAACCACTTTACATTTCTAAATTTAGTTATATTTCAACTTCCATTTTTAAGCATGCACTTTATTTAACTATTTAATTCATAGACAACTTAACCCCTTTATTTATTTACTTATATTCAATTTATACCAAAACATCATATTTTATTTTTTTTAACTTGAATAACATTTTATTTTACAAATCAAAATTTCAAAACAATTTATACTTTAAATTTATTTCTTTACATATTTAACTTGTATAATATCACTATACTTATAAAAATTATTTTTAATCCAATTTTAAACAAAATATTATAACCTTCTAATTTGAAAATATTTAATATTTCCAAAGAATATATATATAATCACGGGTCTATATATTATTTTCTAACCTAATTCAAGTGATGCGGATAATATATCATTTCAATCCGTAATTAACAAAGGAAAATCCGGGTTCTATCATTTCAAACCCGCAATCCCAAGTTAAATAATAAATAAATAAATAAATATCGTTTAGGCCTATCATTTCAGGCCGTAACGATTCTATTCTACAGGGAACTTGCAGTGTGATAAACAGTAAATAAATAAATAACAGCATAAATATAATAGTAGATAATATAACTGATGATGTATAAATGTAATAATAGGGTTTTTAACATCATAAATTTATATCACAGGCAAGTAAAAATAAGATATAACTATTTTACAATTACACTTGTTATTAACTTACCGATCTATAAGTATGTTTATCGAGTGAGAATACTCACCTTTTTGTCGCCGAATATTTTAGTCAAATCAACGGTATCCACACCGGAAACGAACAGAATTCACGATCAAATATTGGAAGATGTAACGACTCGATTCAAATCTTGAACAAAATAATTAAATAAAACTAAGTACTCGAATTTTATTTCAAACAAAGATAATTTTAAATAAACAAAATTGGAACGAGATTTAAAATAAAAGGATAAATGACTCAATTTGCTCGACCACCCCACTGCACTACTAGACCCATCATACCAAAAGCTCGGCCTTCCCATTATTATTATTTTTTTTCTTTCTTTCTTCTTTGTTATGAAATGGCACGACCCCTGCCTATTTTTAAAACTTAAATGCATGCACGCATGATATTCACGTCATGGGCATATTTGACAAAATTTAGGCAACAAAGGATCGATCACAAAAGCTACAGGTGGCGAAAAATGCATAAATGATTGGCGCATGCCTATATTTTCTATTCTCTTAAAACAAAAGTGGTGCAAACATATTACTCTATCCTTTATAGTATAGGTGACATGCATGCAACAAGGTAGTGGTGATTACATTATATACAGGCACATGCTATTTTGTATTCTTTTCCAAGCAGAGATGCGTGCCTATACTCAAATCAAGTATGCTGTGATATCATTTGGTACAGGTGTTTGGTTCTAAACCTCAGGGCTCGGATGGAATATGGGATAGGCTCGTCAGTGTTTTTAAGGCTTGGAGGTGGTGAACTGTAGGCCGGTTGGCGGGAGGTGAGTGTGCTGAGAATTTTGGTGGAGTGTCACAAATGAGAAAAAACAAGAAGAATAAGAAAAGAAAATAAAAAGCGGCCATACCTGATGCTTTGTCACACGCAAGGAAGAGAAAGCAACTGACGAGGAAGAGAATTTTTTTTGCCGTGACTTGTATTTGTACGGAGAAATTTTTGTTGCTTTGAATGCAAGAAAATGATAATAAGCGCAATCAAGGTATGCGAGATTTAAGGCCGGAAAGGAACATGATTTATCATGCGTTTTATAACATTAAATGGGTAATTGCTGATTTGTAAGTAACGGCAAGAAGCAATCTATTTAAACGGCCAGGAGGAATTTTTTTTTATACCAAATATGAACAATGTAATAGCACTGATTTTTGGAGGAACCGGCAAGAGAAATAAATGCATTGATTTCTGTGGGAGAGTGCGAAAAGGCAAGAAATAACACAATTTTTTTAACGTGTTTTATAATTAAAACCTGCGTGATTTAGAGAAGGAATTTTGGTAAGCAATAACTGATTTTGGAACGGCTCTGAATCAAAGATTTTATACCAAATTTAGAACAATTGAAGACAATGGAAAGTGTAACGTTTACACGTGAATTCAGGGTACTATAAATTTGAACGGCTGTAGTATTTATCAATTTAAGAACGCGTACTTTAGACGAATAATTTAATCAAACGTACTCCCACATTTATAATAAAAGTAACGCATTTAAATTTACACGTTTTATTTATTTGCTACTTATATTAGTAAAATATACGTTTAAAGAGTATTTTATTAAATACGTACTATTTATACCACCAAATTAATCAAAACGGGTATAAACGTAAAAATTAAAACGTGCCTTTTACAAATCTTATTTATCCACTATCTATATTATTCAATCTAAAATTTTATTTATTAATCATTAACTAAGAAATAAATGTGTATACGTATAAAGTTTATTTCTTTTACAAAATATTAATTACCTGATTTAAAGGTGTATAACCAATTTTTAAAAGGACAAAATCAGAAAAAAATGTTGTTACCAATATATCCAGTTAAATTAAAGATTTGGAAGTTAGACTTTTAAAGATTTAAATTCCAATAAATGTTAAACTTTACCCAAAATAAGAATTATAGAATTTCTTATGTTTATAAAATTTGGGTGATTTATTTATAGTTAAATTCAAAATTCAACTTTCGTAAAATAAAACCCTAGAGTTATAAATAAAAAATAAAATATTGCTAAAATTTTTGGGCTGTTACAAACGATGTTAAAGTGGTTTTCGGAGTTTGCAGAGAGTACGACAACTTCCGATCCTGGTCTCTTTAACAACTAAACGTTATTATAACGCCGTGATCATTTCAAAATAGTTTATACTTCAAACCAAATCATTACATTTCAAAACTATATTCCTTCCAAAATAGTTTATCATTTCCATTTCAAACATATATTCAACTTTCAAAAATCATAACACTTTCAAAGTTATAACTCTTTCGAAACCAAAATACTTGAAATCATTACACTTTGAAAATCATAACATTTCGAAATGATACATTTGAATTCATGGAACATTCCTTTAATTCTTTACATTTTACAAATTTATTCAATTAACCCAAATTTTCAAATTTCCAATTTAATTCAATTCAAACCATCAGTTTCAATTCAATTCAGTTTCCCAACAAAACATTTCAAATCTTACAAATTTCAAATACAGATTTAATCCAAAAAAATTAACTATTCAATTTTTATATATTTCAAAGCTTAAATATACCTCATTTCAAAACTAATTTTTTATAATTTCATATATCTCAAATTTAACTTCATTATTGCTTAGTTTTGAAATATTCATTTCACAAATCCAATATTATTTAAATAAACTCAAATTACAAGTAAACAAATATCCTTTCATACTAATATAAACTTTAAATATTCATTTAACAAAATCAAATATCATTCCAAATTCACATTCTTTATCAAAATAAAGATTATGTCATTCAAAACCATTTCAATCATTAAAATATCATATCCTTTCAAAACCATTATCAAATAATTATTTGAATTCAAATTCAAATATTCAAATTTAAATATCATTTTAGAATCAAATATGTCATTCATTTATTATTCCAAATATCATTACAAAACACATTTCAAAATTTTATTCAAAAATTCATTTCTCATTTCATTTCATTCCATTTAACACATAACCAAGAAAACCTCATTTAAATTCAATTTCAATTTAAATTTCTTAAAAATTCAAATTTGAATATTAAAAATATATTCAAAACTCCTAAAATTTCACAAATAATCAATTCCAAAAGTTAAATCATTTAACACTTTAAAATATAACTCAAATAGTGTTAAAATATATAATATTTCAAAACGTTGTCAAATTATAGCAACGACAGCATTTATAAAGTGCTATCGTAGCTTATAGTTTTCAAAATAGTTTTGTTTAGGAATAACGGCATTTATTAAATGCCGTAGTAGATATTTAGTTATTTCAACATAGATAAATTCAAAAACAACAGCATTTAAAAATGCTGTCATAAGACCAAAGCATTTTGGAAATGCAATTAATAAAATTTCAGATTTTATTATAACTTCAAAAACATTAAAACTTCAAAAACGTTTATATTTAAAATTTATAAATCATATTTTTAGGCTTCAAAACTTCACATTTAAATCAATTTAACATATGATTAATCACAACAAAATTTTATAATTAAATATCCAATTTAAAACTCAATTCGTTTGCTAAGTCAAAATTTCACTGTTTATTTACTTATAAATTTAATAAAACTTGATATTTTACTTCAAATATCACTTTAAACTTTTAAATTTAATTTCCATTATTTACTTACATTTAAAAAATATAATTTAAAGTTAAAAATCACATTTACTTCAAATTTACATACATAAATTCACAAATTCAAAACTAAATATTTAGCCTTCTTAAAACCATAAAATGCATATTTTTGAATCAAAATTTCATACTTTAAAAAAACTACATATCTTAAGAAAAATCATTTAAAAATATACCACGGGGTCTGTATATAATTTTCTAAACTAGGTTAAGTGATACAGATATATATCATTTTAATCCGCAATTTAAAAAGAAAACCCGGGTTCTATCATTTCAAACCCGCAATCTCAAGTCAATTAAAATACAATAAAAATCACTTGAGCCTATCATTTCAGCTCATAATTATTTTTCCCTATTCTAATGTCCGTTCGGGTATGTATCATTTCAAACCATAGTGATTCTATTCTACAAGGAACTTGCAGTGTGATCATATACATAAACAATATAAACAATTATACTAACATTTCAATGTCACAATATACAGTCATATATCATGTGTCAGGTGATAATTAACAAAGTTAACATGGTAATAACATGGCATAGAATATCACATAATCATCATTAACTTGCATAACATTTCAATTACTAATAACTTGTCATCAGTTTACCATTTCATAGGTAAAAATGTCATAGTGAGAAGAACTCACCTTAATTAAGGCTAGAGACCACAACGACACATAAGAACGATTCCAGAAAGCACGACAAGCACGATACAACACGACTTTTGATTTGAATGAATGGAGAGCCTTGGTATTGATCTTGTATACAACAAATAAACAAGATAATATAAACATATGAATTCAATACAAAATACATTGAAACAATTGGAATTTTGAATTAACAAAGAACATCACCTAGCTTTTCATCAAACTTTGCTTGACCACTACTCCTTGTTTGCTCGGCCATGAATGGTCTTGGGCTCGGCCATGATCGGGTCTAGACCTGAAATGCTCATCCAATGGTCAAGCAAAAAGAAGGCAAAACAATGGGATGTGAAGAGGTAGGAGTTACCAGTGGAGGAATACAAAGGATTAAGGCCAAAAGATGGATTTTGGTGCAACCTAGGCTCGGCCTAGGCCAATGTTTGGCTCGACCATGGTTCATGTCAGGTCAGGTCAGGTGTGAAGGGGGCGGCCGGAGGTAATGTCAGGTCAAGTCGTGGCTGGTGGTGGAGCTAAGGGTGGTGGCCGAGGCTATAACATGAAGTGGTGATGGGAAATAGGGGTTAGGCTGGGAATTTTGCAAAGTTTTGTGGTGACTTCTCCATAGGTGGTCTTAGCCTGGTCCTGTCAGAGGAGAGGGGTGTTTGGCAGTGGATGATAAGGAGGAGGAGAAGATGGTGGTGGTTGTGGCCAAGCAAGATTAGAGAAGGCTAGACATAAATCAAAGCAAAATAGGAAGGAAAGAGTAGAAAGAAGAAACCATTACCACTTTTCTTTTAGCTGTGAGTTTTAGGATGATGAGAAAGATATTTTTTTCACATGAATGGAAGATGAGAAACACGTCTATAGGAAGAAAATATGTACGACTAAAGCTAAAATGAAAAGGCAAAAAGGAAAATGAAAAGACAAGTAAATAATCACTAGAAAATGAAAAGCCTTTGTCCCTTGGAATTTCTATTTTCTTTTAATCAAAATAAACAAATAAAACTCAGTAAATAAAAATAGAAAATGAAAACAAAATAAAGTGAAAAATAAAATAAATAATTATTTTTAGGAAAAATATAAAATAAATAAGAAAATAGCTTAATAATTGAAACTAGACTTTAAAAAATTGTAAACAATATACAATTAACATTTGAAAATTATAAATACACTTTAAAAATGTTTTAAAAATAAAATATATACATAATATGTCATATTACACACATTAGAACATGATATGACCAAAAAAATATTATTTATATAAATTAAAATAAACAATTTTGTTAAATAAAACAATACACATAATATTGTAAAAAGCATAACTTTCCCAATATTAATCACATTTCAACGAAACAAAAATCAGTATTCTTGAAATTTTATTTATTTTCATAATAAAAGATAAAATTCAAGAATTTAAATTTTTAAATTTTAAATTCAAAAGTCAAAGTTTGAACATATTGACCGAAATTCACATTTTTGGAAAATATTCAATTTAATCATGTTTGGAATTCTAATTCACATAAAAATCAAAATTTATATTTAAAATAACAAAATTTATTCATTTTAATAAATAAAATAAAAATTTTAAATTAGGAAATTCAATTTAAATAATTAAAATATACAATTAAAATAATCATAAAATACAGGGTTGTTACAAGTTTTAATTACATTGTTACATTTCATTTTAATGTTCGTTTCACTATTAAATTACAAATATTTATTCTTCCAGTTTTAGTTACCAAAATCAAATTAAATCAACAAATTATATTATTGAGAATTTATGGGTCGTTACACTCTCCCTCACTCAAAACTTTTCATCCCCGAAAAGGAAAAAGAAGGGAAAAAAAGAATTAAGTAAACAATACATCTTATTCAAAAACACTAACTTTATAAACAAATAAATTTACAAATTAACCAATTTGAATAAAATATACCAATTTATTTAAAAATTCCTTTAATACCATTTTATATTGTAAGTTATTCAATTAACCCTTTATTCTATTTACCTCAATTAATCCTTTTATAACTATAATTTAAGTGTATAACATTTATTATAAACACTCAAGTTTTTTTTTTTAAAAATAATCCTTTTATTGTATATTATCCAATTACATTTTTAACTTCTAATAATTTAGGTAAGTTGTATTGGAATGCAATAGAACATTATACAAATTTAAATTCAATTATCTCAAGCTCAAATGTTTATTCAAAAATTTGATTTCATTTTATAATTGAAATTATCTTTTAAGATAAAGTTTTAAGAGTTAAATTTCCGTTTAACTTCAAACAATTTTAGAGATAAATACAATTTATATACATTTAACATATATCAAATCAAATTCAAATCATATATATACACATATATATATTGTAATTCAAATCATACTTTACGAAGTTCAAATCGAATTTAACTTCCAAACAAAAGTGTAGCAGAGCTATAGAATAGAATTTTAAATATATGTATAAGCTTTTATTTATATATAATTTGTTTTATTACATTTTCTTTAAAAATAAATTCATGTACACATTTACATAACAATAAATAAATTAAGTAAAGGCTTTTAATAACATTTTAAAATTAAATATAAATTACTTAATTACAAGTGTGTATATATATATGAAGGCTTTATTATAACAAGTGTTAATTAATAAACTATAGTGAATGACAAATGTAAAGATTTTAAACATGTTTCACTTTTTATTTTTAATTTTCTTTTATTTTAATTAACTCAAATTCAGCCTATATAAAACATTGTTCCTTCTCTTCATTTCTTTTTCCTATTCTCTTCTCAAGCTAAGAAACTAAAACCCTATAACTCCAAAACAATCAGTGATCAATCTCTCCTCAAACCAGAATTTATCAAACAATAAACTGCATATCATCTTCAAAATCAAAACAACTCAAAGCCTGTACATTTTCAAAGATCAATATCAAAGCCTGCAAACCGTTTTAAGATTCAAATCATCAACCTGTAACTCAATTTCAAAATCAAACCAAGACTGAACATATTCTTCTTCAAACCTGAGATAAACAAGCCTGCAAAGTATTTTCTTCAAACCTGGAATTTGTCTAAAGCAGTCTTCAGCAATTTTCTTCAGCATTCAAGCATTTTCAACATTCCAGTTTTTAAGACCAAAGAAGAATTTTATTTCAGCAACTCAAGTTTAGAGATTCGAAAGCTTTTTCAAAATATAGAAGCCTTTGTTCATCTTTGTGACAGGTGAGTAAACTTTTAAAAAAAGAAGTTTAAGTAAAATCTAATCTGTGTATGAAATTATTTGTTTGTATTGTGCTTGCATGTGAATATATATATATATATATGTGTGTGTGTGTGTGTGTGAATCTCTGTATATATGTGTGTTAAATCTGTGCATGCTGGTTGTATGTCTATTACCCTCTGTTTTAGACTACAGAGATTAAAAAAGGAAGCAAAAATCCAAAACTCTGCATTTAATTGCAATTAGGTTTTAAGATTTAACAAAATAAGTTTGTGTAATCATAATTCAAGTTTTTAAAATATGTTTAAGTATTTTTAATTTGGAAATCTGCTGAAGTTAAGAAAATACAGTAAGATTTTAAAAAGAATGATAAAAGCAAACAATTTAATTGGTGGATTCAAACATGCAACTTGAATCATCTCTGGGAAATGTGATTTTTTAAAACAAGATTCATGAATTTTAGTTGGATTTTAGGGTTGCATATTGGTGATGACTAGAAAAGTGCTTTTGATCAAATTGCGGCGACTGGGTGGACTTTGGATGTCGTGGCTTTCGTCGAAGCTAGATTGACGCCTGGGGGTGTCGGGAAAAATGGTGATGGTGGTGTTCGATCACCGTGGCGTAGTCCGTAGAGGGGACTAGGGTTTTAAGTTTGCGAAGTTGAGTGTCTGGTATTGGGGTTGTTCGTGATCGTCAAGGCATCGAGCTTGGCCAGACTGGAAGGGAATGTACCTGAGACATGTACTTAGGTATGGGTGAAGTCACGGTGGTTCTGGTGGTCGGGATTGCTTAGGCTAGGTGATTTCTGATGAGGGTGTGAGTTTCCAGTTTCAACTGGAAGACTCGATTTTGTTTTAGGCTTCGCAACATTTGACTAAGGGTTGGAATCGTTCAAGTGGTCGATCGCCGACGTGTGTGAGGAGTCATCGGAGGTAGCGGCGGCGTGGATGAACTATGCACGTGCACGGTGTAGCTTTGTGTCTAGGTTTTGTTTCGAAAGCAACTCGAAGGGTTACTCGAGGCGGAAGAAGGTTATCTCGGGTTGGAACCCGAGTTCATGTGTGCAGCCTTCTCTGTTTTGTTTTTTTACTTTAAAACTTAAACTTTAAACTAAAAAAAAGGGGAAGATGAAGAAGAACCCGAGTGGACATTCAAGTTGGTAATGGGTTGAACCCGAAGTAGAGCTTGTAAATGTTTTAAAAAGGTTTTCAAAGCTAGTTTTTTTAAAATTAAAATTGAAATTTGGTTTGAACTATTATATAAAAGATGTTTTCAACTATTTTAATTAAAAGTTGTATGCTTTGTTAAATTAAATATGAGAAATGTTAAGTATTTTTAATACATAATTTTTAAAAAAGTAATCAAGTAAAAATTGAGATGAGATGTTTTTAAACATGTATTAATTAAAGATAAGCAATTAATGCAAATGCTTTATCTTGGAAGTTAATTAGGGATTAATGATTAAAGATTAATTTAATGAAGTAATTAAAGTTTATTAATTAATTAATTAATAATTTAAGATTAATTAATTTATAAGGTTTAGTTAATTAATTATGGATTAATTAATTGTTAATTAAGAATTAATTAAGTAATTAAGACTTAATCAATTAAGCAATTAAGAATTAATGAATTAAGTAGCTAAGGATTAATTAATTTTAGTTAATTTAAGTAATGAAGATCATCAACTAAGGATTATTAAATAAATAATTAGTGTGATTAATTTTAATAATTAATTATATTAATTAATTAAAAATAATCATTTGTGGAATTGTTTAAGTATAGTTACTTAATGAAAGTAATTAAAGAGATTAATTACTCAGTGTAATTAATTAAATTAATGTGATTGGTTTAAGTTAATTAATTAGTTTAATTAATTTAAAATAATCATTGGATGATGGGTTAAATATAATTACTTAGTGTAATTTATAAAGTATAATTACTTAGTGAAGTAATTAGTGGGTTATTACTGTATGTAATTAATTGAAGAATGGTAGTAGTTTTGGGTTTAATTACCTTGTGTAATTAATATGAAGGATAATCACTTAGTGAAAGTAATTAAGAATTAATTACTTAGTGTAATTAATTTAATACTTAATTAATTAATAAAATTTATTAGAAGTTAATTAAGTAATGTAATTAATTAGGGGTAATTAATTACTAAATGTGATTAATCAAGCTCATTAATGAATAAAGATTTGACTAATTAGAACAATAATTAATTAAAGAAGAAAGTAAGGACCATTAATTAATATAACTAATGAAGTAATTAAAGGATTGATTAATTAAGGTTAATTAATCAATGAAGTAATTATAGAATAATTAATTAATGTAATTAATTAAGAATTAATGTAACTAATTATAGTTAATTAATTAATAGGAGTAATTAAAGGTTAATTACTATAATTGTTTGAGAATAATTAATTTGCGTAATTAATTAAGGATAATTTCATAATGTAATTAGAGAATAATTAATCAAGGATTATTAATTAAGATGGATAATTAGAGAATGGTTAATTAGTTGGTTTCTAATTAATCAATGGTTAAATAAGCAGGATTCATAGTAATGGAAGTAATTAATTTAATTCATTTTAAATTAATTAATGATAGTGTGATTATTTAAATCTTTGCTTTTGATGGGTGAATATTTTTGAATGCCTTGGATTGTTTGATATCTCTGATAGGAGATATGTGTTTACCTGTGATAATTGGATGCTTTGATTGAATTATGATGATATGGATTATCTATTTATGAGATCGTGAATTATCTATCAGTGTGAATATAGATAATAAATCAAATTGTTTTAACTTTAAAACATCTTGGACTTAAAAGATGGCGTTTTGGATTTCGAAGAGACCGGGGTCAGGTATCAGTAAATACCCGAAACCACTTCGATTTATAATCTACTATGATTTCATAAGATTTGATATGCGAAATAAATAGGCTGGAATGGAATATTTTGAGTCAACTGGACCTTTGAAAAGATACTTAAAGATTGTTTGTGAAATGAGATTTGGATATAATAAGTTATGAACTTGTATGGGGATATGAGTTACCCGGATTTCTGTTATGTTTTATAGCTTAGTATTTCAAATTGTATGGGTCTACTCATGCTGGTTTCCAGCCTGACCCGGGTGTTACTTTGATGTAATGCTCGGGTCAGACCGAGTATTTCAGATTTTCAGGTAAGGACGTTCTGGAGCTCAAGAGGCAAGCTGGATGGTAGGAACGTATGAAGTGTATTCTGCTGTGATATATTGTTATTTATCTAGGACAGGTTATTTTAACTGTCCAGTAATTGTGAAATGTTGTAACTCTGATGTAATAAAATGTAACTGACTGATGCAGTTTCCTTTGTGTAAAGAATATTATTTGATATTATATTTTATCTACTGCGAATGTGAGATTTTGAGTTGGGTTTTCTGTTCTTCTTCTTCTATCTCTTTTTCTTCTTTCCCTAACTATCTGGAATTTTCGGGATCGAAATTTCCAGGTCGTTACATGGGCGGTCCCAAGCATTCTTTAAGTTATTTGTACCTTACATTACAGTTCACTTGAGTTAGTTTACATTGTATAAGTATGTATGTCCTGACTCGAGTGTTTTGTGTTTTTTCTTTATGCTCGGGTCAGACGGAGTGATATAGCATTTGTGACTCACCTTCGGAATTGGAGCTTTGCTTGAAGATTCAACTATCTTTTTCATTTCAGCCATCCAGTTGACTCCAGTTATCCATTTGTTTCCATTGTTGTATTCAGCTTGGTACTTGATTATCATTTTGTTACTTCTATTGTACCTTGTTTAACTATGATGTACTTATATAGCAGCATCATGAACTACTATCTCTTTTCTTTCGCTGCATTATATTACTATATGTCTACGATTTTGTGATTTATTTATTTGCTATATATTCTGAAATTTGCCAAATTTATTTTACAATTCGGTATTTTAATTAATTCAAATCCGACATGTGCGGATGCGAATGGTTGAAAATATCGGGACGTTACATTTGGTATCAGAGCTTTGGCTCTAGGCACAACTTAGCATATATGATAAATTTATTTACAGAATCACCTTCATACGAGCTTGAATATCTTCGTTTTTGACTCTGTCTCCTTTGAATTTCGAAACGTTCCCTCGGTTCCGAAATCCATTCTTGTCCCTCACCATTCGTATTCTTCTGAATTTTGGAGCATCCTACAGCTCCACTGAATGAATTGTAAAGGGGTGGAACTCCTTTACAATTGGCATCGATCCACCAGAGATTTCTATATATCCTAGGATAGATGCTAGTATCTCTTGTTGTCTCGAATTCTATCTCTTGAGATCGAATGGTGATTTGCTTCAAGATTCCACGTTTAATCT
The DNA here is from genome assembly GCA_030765085.1 of Allium cepa. Taxonomy (NCBI): domain Eukaryota; kingdom Viridiplantae; phylum Streptophyta; class Magnoliopsida; order Asparagales; family Amaryllidaceae; genus Allium; species Allium cepa. The sequence continues at coordinate 391,913,993 of CM060938.1, read as the reverse complement.
TATTCTTGAAGTTGCGGTTGACCCGGTTAAGGTTGCCATATATCAGCTTGTCCATCTCCTTATTTTATTATTTAATCATCTTATCTTTGTTTCTAACTTATTTTCAAATCAGAATTCTCTTTGATTTGAGTCCATCAAAGTTGAATCACTATCCTTGCTTTGTGATTAATATTTAAAATGTTTATTATATATTGTGTTATTTGAGTTGTTGATGTTGATTTGGGTTTCCGATCGATCCGTCTGATCAACAATATCGATAAGATCACCAAAACACTTGAACAAAGCAAACTGACACCATATTGTTTTCAAATTTAGTAAATGAATAAATTTTGTATAATTTTATTATGTATATAAGTATAATTTTCTGAATTTTGATAGTTAATTGAATTGAATGTTAAGAAATAATATTTGACTTTGTATGTAGCTTGTAAACCATTAGCTTTTGTCTCATATGTAAATAATTGAACTAGAAAACATGGTTATAAATTAATTTGAATATTTAAATGAATTTAAAACAAGGAACTAAGAATTTAATTTCTGATGGTTTCAAACTTTAGGTTTAAAGTTTTAAAAGGGTGTATTATTTGAAGTATTTCAAGTAGAAATTGTTTCAAAGAATTTTTGTTTGTAAAACAGTGCTCTTTTCTTTGTCGCTGGAAAATTATTTCGGTGATGACTGCATCATCATCGACATTCATTTTCAAGTTTCAAAGTGAAGAGACCATTCTGTAGTTTTGCTACAGTCTTACTGTGGAGAATTTAAATTGAGTTAGATTTCTAAAACATGACCTGATATATAACATACATTGATATATGATTTAAATTTGATTTGATATATATTGTGTATATTTATTTATCTCTAAAATAGTTTGAAGTTGATTGGAAATTTAATTTCTAAAATTTTATCTTGAAAGATGATTTCAATTATAAAATTAAACTAAAATTTTGAATAAATATTTAAGCTTGGATAATTAAATTAAGAAAATTTTATTTGTATAATATTCTTTTGCATTCCAATATAACTTACCTTAATTAATAGAAGTTAAATATGTAATTGGATAATATACAGTATAAATTTTATAAATAAAATTTGAGTGGTTATAATAAATGTTATACACTTAAATTTTACTTGTAAAAGTTTAATAGAGGTAAATAGAATGAAAAGTTAATTGAATAAAATACAATATAAATGGTGTTAAAGGAATTCATAAATAACTTGGAATAGTTATAGTAGGAGTAAATATGCTTAATATATGTGATTAGATGTATTAAGTGGAATAAATTTAATAATAATTTGGAATAAAGAACGACTTAAATTTATTGAATAAATTTTGAGCATAATAAATGATTTTCCAAATTCAGGATTTTAGAAATTGTTAATTTAAGATAATTGGATGACAAGGTAATGAAAAAAAATAGTTAAGATTTATTTAACTTAGGTGAAATCAGGTATCAATTTAAGATTGTCATGATTTTAAATTTATTATCTTATCTTGTTTTCCAATCCCTTTTCTTTCGGGATATTTCTATTCTCCTACTTCCTTCCTTTTCGGGAACGAACAGTTTGAGTGGGAGAGATTGTAACAACCCATAATTTTGTAAATATGTTTAATTAAATTTTTATTTGAAAACTTTAATTTTTAAATTATTTAAAATTTAAATTTCTGGAATTTTTCCAATGTAAGTTTGGAATTTGTTTATAATTTATTTTTCAAATACAATAAAATAAACATTTTCTATATTATGGTCAACTGAAAGTCAAAGTTTGACCACAGTTAAAAATTTTAATTTGAATTTTTAAACCCTAATCTTTTTCTTTGAAAATGTATTTTATTTTAGTATTAATTCTGCTTTTCGTTTCATTGAATTCTAATTTGTACTTTTTGAATTAGATAAATTACAGTGTTTTACACGCAATAACTTTCGATATTTTATTTTCTATTTTTCCTATGTGCATATTTATTTTCTATTTTCCATTGTTCATCTTTCTAATTTTATTTTGTTTAAATTTTATTTATTTTTATTTTTGATTTTTGATTGGTTTATTATTGATAAATGGTTTAGGAAATTCAAAGGTCATAAGTTGCTCTTTCTTTAATTCAAAATGAGACTTTCCCTTTTCTTACCATCCAAAACTTCCCCTTAGACGTTCATTTTTCTTTTTTCTGTGCATTTCACTTGTTATTCACGTACAAATCAAATCTTTCTCATCTCTCATTTCATTTCTAGAAAGAAATCTATGCAAATAAATGGCGTGGAGAAATTTAAGAGATATAAGTTACAAGCGTTAATTTCTTTCTTTTAATTGCCTAACCTCTTTATTTCTTACCCTATCCATTCACCTATTCTAGCCATCTATTCCCCTATGAAATCAAGCACAAAATATTCTCATTATCTATTTCCTCATTTTCATTTGCAATTAAGAATAAATATATATATATATATGTTTCTTTCTCCTTAACTTATGCCTTTCCGTTTCCTAGCATTTACTTCTTTGCTTGCCTTCCAAACCACTCCATTTATTTGCCGTGAGAAACTTTATCAATTCACATACAAATATTTATTTTCCACTTCTCATATTCATTTGCATTTAAGAATAAAATATATGCAAGTTTATTTCTCATTAGTTTATGCCTTTTTGTTTCCTATCATTTACTTCTTCTTTTTTCTTCCATCTTTAGTCGTGTATTTCTTTTGATAACGCATGCGCAAACAATTCTCAAAACTCCTCATTATCATTTGCGTGAAGAAAAATATATGTTCAAACTCTAAAGTCATGGCTTCTCTTCTTTTCCATTTCTTTTCTTTTCTCTTTTCTTTTCCTCTTTCTTTGTTTTGCTTCAAAGCTAGGCTCGGCCTCTTGCCTCTAGCCACCACCATGACCACCTCCATCAACCATCACCACTTGTGGGTTAGGGCAAAGGTTATGTCGCTATATTTCATATTTTTCCATTGTTTAAATTCTAATCTTTGTGTTGAGAATTATATTCTTATATATGTGTATTGGTTTGCATACAAGAGTTGGATCTGACTCTTCATCCACTCAAAAATATACTTGGGATTTGTCGTGCCTTTTCGTGCTTTGCGGAGTTTAGATTTGGATTTGAATTTCAATTCTAGCTTTAAAAAGGAGAGTTTTATCACTCTAGACATATGTACTTATATTATTGTGGAATAATGACAAGTGAATTGTATAAATTTATATGTTATGTCCATATATGCCTGTGATATGTTATATGATGTTAAATGTTGTTTATATATTTGTAACATCATCTAATATGTTATTATATGATATACTGTTCATTTTATTTACTGTATCTCACAATGCGAGTTCCCTATCACTATGGGTTGAAATGATACATATCCGAACAAACATTAGAATAAGGAAGAATCATTATGAGCTAAAATGATAGGCTCGAATGATTTTTATTGTATTATTTTACTTGGGATTGCGGGTTTGAAATGATAGAACCCATATTTTTCTTTTAAATTACGGATTGAAATGGTACATATCCGTATCACTTGACCTGGGCTAGAAAATATTATACAGGCCCATGGTTAATATTTTTAAAGTAATTTTTTTTCTGGAAAAAAGAAAAGTTTTAAGTATTTTAAATTTTTTGAATATGTGGAATTTTAACTCAAATTTGATTTAATGATTTGAAATATAAAGAGATATTGGTTTTCTATAAGTTTAAATATTATAAGTTGATAATTGGTTTAACTTGTAATTTAAAGATCTTTAATTGGTTTTAAATGGGAATTCAAAGATCTTTATTGTGATAAATAATTTAATAATTGAGTTGGACCTAATATGGAAGTTGTAAATCTAACCTAGAAATTGTTATGAATTTTACTTTATGAAATAGACATGTTTGTATAATAAATAATGTATTTTGAACTGGTAAAATGGAACGCAGTTTTAATTGGACATTTTGCAATAAAATTTATTTAAATAGAAAATCATAGTTAATTGATGTCCTAATGAATAGATCTATGAAGAAAATTTGATTGCTATATTAACTATGATACAATATTCTTTTGTGAAATGTTATTTTTTGTAAGATAAATAGCTATGACTTTAAAATGGAAAAAAATGCGAGTTAAAACATACATGTGAAATGTAAGTTTAATTAATATTTTAATTGATTAATATAATAAATGTTCTTTATTGTAATAACAAAAACGAAAGAAACATGTAAAGTTTTAATTAATACAACAAACATGTAAAGTTTAATTAATGAAAGAAACGTGTAAAGTTCTAATTAATGAAAGAAACATGTAAAGTTTTAATTAATGAAAGAAACGTGTAAAGTTTTAATTAATTTAATATTGATTAAAATAATAAATGCCCTTTAATGTAGTAGAAATGTAAATTAAAACGTACATTTGATAATGTAAGTTTTAATTAGTGTAATATTGATTAGAATAATAAATGCTCTTTATTGTAATAAAAATGTAAATTAAAACGTACATTTGATAATGTAAGTTTTAATTAGTGTAATATTGATTAAAATGATAAATTCTCTTTATTGTAATAAATGTAAGTTAAAACATACATTTGACATGTAAGCTTTAATTAATGTAGTGGTGTATTTTAAATTGATTAAAATGATAAATGTTCCTTACTGTAATAATAAAATGTAAGTTGATAATGAACATTTGATAGGTAAGTTTTAATTAATGTAAATGGCATATTTTAAATGATTGAAATAATAAAGTTCTTTATTGTAATAATAAATGTAAGTTAATAATGTACTTTTAACTTAACATAAGAATTTCAATTTTGAATTGGATATTACAGTAACAAAGTTTATTTAACTATAAGGCTATGATAAAATGACCATGTTAAAATTTGTAAGTATATAAATACTTTGATTATATAAAATGTTAAAGTGGAAAGTATTACATTCCAAAAATGCTATGATTCCTTAAGGTTACATTTCCAAAGTATTGTGATTTTAAGCAGTATGAATTCTAAGCGATAACGTTTCTAAATTTTAGGATTTCAAAGTATTATGGTTTCAAGGTGTTTGGTTTCATAGTTGTTATAACTTGAAAGTAATATGATTTTGGAAAATAATTTATTGGAAATTTTATTTAATTAAGAATTGTCTTTATATCTATTAATTTGAAACTTGTTGAAATTAAAGATTTAAGAATGTGACTTTATAAAGTGGCTTGGTTTAAGATAATTTAAAGGAATATTTCAAGTTAAATAGATTGAAGGAAATATTCAGTGATTTGGAAATGTGGATTTTATTTAAATGATATATTGGTTTGGTTTTGAAATGAAATAATATAGTATTTAGTTTTGAAATGGATATTATTTTGGAAAGTAATGGTATTTGGTTTTAAATGGTTTTGGAATAGAAATGTTTGAAATAAATATATATGGGTAATAATGACGTTTGTTTGTTAAAGTGACCGGGATCGGAAGTTTTCATACTCTCTGCCAACTCCGAAAACCACTTTAACAACCGTGTACGTGGTGGAGATTCCAGAATGAAGTAGGATGGTTGCGCGTTCCTTTGAGGTATATACATGGACCCGACTCCCGTGAGTTGGCATAAGGTGGCTAAAACAGGAGCAATCGACGGGCTAATGAGGTCGCTCCTCTGATCAGACACACTCCTTCACTATTATATTCGGACTTTGAGATTGATTCAGTGGCCACTTTTGATTCTTTTGATTTATGGGTATGGCTTGAGGTGGGCGGTAGTAGCTGCTAGGCGTTACCACCGGTCCGGAAGTGTAATTGGTATATCTGCCCTGGCATTGCCTAGTTGTGCCGTGTCACCTACCCTAGTGCGCCTTGTACGAGTTTGATTTGTGTCGTACCTATAGAGTATCCTTTGGTAGCCTCCCGATCAGGAGGTATTACGGTGTTGTATAGACTATTGGCACTATTACGTGTTAAGGGCTATATGGGTAGCCCCTTAACGCTATTTAAAAGTAAGTTTATTTACTGTAGACGTTATTATAATAGCGAAAGATTACTACATAGTAAACAGTTTAACAAATCCTTAGAGAATGGGCGGTCCCAAGCATCCTTTAAGTTACCTGTACCTTATATTATAGTTCACTTGAGTTGATTTACATTGTATAAGTATGTATGTCCTGACTCGAGTGTTTTGTATTTTTCTTTATGCTCGGGTTAGACTGAGTGATACAACATTTGTGACTCACCTTCGGAGTTGGAGCTTTGTTTGAAGATCCAGCTATCTTTTTCATTTCAGTCATCCCGTCGACTCCAGTTATCCAGTTGTTTCCAGTGTTGTATTTAGCCTGGTACTTGATTATTATCTTGTTACTTCTGTTGTACCTTGTTTAACTATAATGTATTTATATAGTAGCTTCATGAACTACTATCTCTTTTCTTCCACTGCATTATATTACTCTGTGTCTGTGATTCTGTGATTTATTTATTTGCTGTATATTCTGAGATTTGCCAAATTTATTTTACAATTCGTACTTTGAGCAATTCAAGTCCGGCATATGTGGATGCGAATGGTTAAAAATATCGAGACGTTACAAAAATCAAATAAATATATTCAAAGTTTATAGAAAATAAAAATTAGAGAAACAAACATAGGGAAATAGGAAATAAAATATAGAAAGTCATTGCGTGTAAACACTGTATTTTTATCTAATTTAAAAGTATAAATTAAATTTCCCAATAAATCTATATTAACATTGGTTTATATACTAATACATTAATAACTTTCCAATTCATCCAAATTTCAATTAGCAAAGTAATTAATTTCATTCTCTTACCATAAATCTATTTGTTATGAATTGAATTCCCATAAGTTATAATTAATTTCAAATAAACTGATTTGATTCAATTCTAATCCCTTTTTATTAAGTCTATACTACTGTACAAACCTCGTTAATACTCGTTTATCTTTAATTACATTAATATATATTCAAATATCCATCTTTCCTTTGTATTAACAGTTGTTTTCAATTATATTGAATTTGCCAAATGAATACATTTAGTATGATTGAATACTCAATTAACTCATTCAGATAAGTTTCATTCTTTTATATTATCTTATGAATAAAATATGCATTTCCATTGCTTTATTACATTCACACTTTACAATTATGGTTCTTACTCTCATTAATGAACATTTATTTACATTTGAATACAACTGATTTCCAATTCATTTTATAGCCTAAATAGACAACTTATAATAGTTGTTACCATTATCTTTATTACATTCAAGTTTATCATTTTCTCTAATTATCATAATTGCTTACAAAATGTTAAATTCATTCAATTACCATAGATTGTACACTAATTCATTTGTTCGTACCACACTTACCCTTATTTTCTTATAGTCAAATTTTATACCCAAATCTAACATTTACAACTAAATTAATAGACCAACTAAATAGTAACTTACAACCTTTACTATTACTTTGAATCACATTAATGAATTCATTATTATTTACAAATCAAATGTTACAACTACTTAATTAACACCGATTTACTTCAATTTATATTGATCATATATTACCTCATTAGTGATTCAACATTCACACTTGTTTTCTTATATTCAAACTATAACTTAGGGCAACAATTTACATTATTTCAATTAGTTGAAATTTCATAATTAATTTTAATTACATTGTTACATTTCATTTTAATGTTTATTTCACTACTAAATTACAAATTCTTTATTCTTCCAATTTTAATTACCAAAATCGTATTAAATCAACAAATTATATTATTGATAATTTAGGGTCGTTACATCCACTATGGTCCATAGTAGATCGCAGTGACATCGAGTTACACTGTCGTCACAGCATAACCCAAATGCCTCTGTAGGCATCAGCACCCTCGACTTCTGCTACCCAATAATCCCAGGAACTTCAGTTTGTCCGGATTTCCTCACAGAATCCACTTTAGAACCCCCCTTAGGGCTCAAGGCAGTACTATGGTACTCCTAAGAAGTTCATTTCAAGGGAGCGCCTTTTTCTCCACATCCATTTTCAAAACACTTTATACTATACACATATAGTATCTTCCAAATCATACACCTAGTATGAATCCCATATAAATCTCCTTTCTTAAAATCGATTATCCAAAAATCGGTAATTCTCTAACTAGGCTTTCCAAATTTCCAAAATTGATTTTACTCAAAAATCAAAAGCCTTTCCAAAACCCATAGGTTCCAAAACTTTTTCCAAAAACATAAGATCCTTTATATATATATGTAGATATATATAATCTTGAAAATCTTTGGATCACATCATACTTGTACAAATTCCCTTTTTATACTTCAAATACTTTTCAAAAACCCTTTTCTTCTGGCAATAGATTCAACAAGGGGAGATTTATCTTATATAACAAAGATATATAATTTTTTTATTTTGAATCAAATATTCAAATTTGATTACTCTTTTATAAAGTTATCAACCATATTACATTTTCTATAAAATGAGTTCTAATCATAGAAATATCCAACTCCCATTTTATTCCATATACGTATTCTCAAAACATACCTCTCTTTCTAAAAATTATTTTACAGTTCTTATCCACAAATTTTCAATATCAATTTCATTCAAACCTGTACGATGTACATATACCATCCGTACGCAAATTTCAAATCTGATCGCTCACTTGATCACACAATTTCACTTTCGAATAGTATCGTCCACCCGACTTCCTAGTGCGGACTCAGATCTAGTTTCTTGATCAGAAACCGTCATTCTACTTGCATAGTCAGAACTGTGATAGAGAATTTCCAGAACCAGCCAAAAATCCATATCCAGGTTCGCCGTCGAAAATCGAGTGAAAAATCCCATCTCGGATCAATATACTATCTCGAAATTCTGTGCTCGGATTTGGATCAAATCACTATGCAAATAGAATAATATATGTACATCCTACGTATCTATCCTTATTGATTATCAGCTAAATCAATTCTCTTTTCTATTCATATTCACTTTAATTTCTATTCACTTATTCACAGTTGCTTCAATCCCTATTGGATTGTTACCTCAATTCTTATCTCAATTGGGTATTTAATCATAAACAGTTTGCATTCTAACCAGCTTATATTTAGAAAATAATTTGAAAAGTTTAAAATAAATAAGTAGTTGAAAAATAATTATTAGTTTTAAAATAGCTAAGTAATTGTAAAATAGTCAAATGGTTATAAAATAGTTAGATAATTGCAAAATAGTTTTAAAATAGTAAGTAGTTATAAAGTAGTTGTAAAATAGTAATTAATTTAAAAATCAGTTGTAAAATAGTTAAATAGTTCTGAAAATAATTGTAAAATAAGTATAAAATAGTTTGGCTTTTAAAATGAAAGGTTATATATAGTAAATAGCTTGGAAAAATAGATTTAAGAAAGCTTATATTAAAAATAATTTATTTGGAAATAGTTTCAGAGCCAAACCGTTCCACTACCCAATCTTTATTCCAATCAATTCAAATTTTTAATTTCCACTTCATCTTAACATTGATTCAATCCCAAATCAATTTAAACAACATCAACTACCATTCCAAATTTAACTTTATTCAACTTCGATTTCAGTCTCAATTTATTCAAATAAATTTCAAATCGAACCAATTTTTAATTTTAATTCATTTCAACTCCAGTTTGAATTAATTCCAAATCAAGTTGAATTAACCTCGATTCTTTCCAAATTCAAATCAAATTCCATTTGAATTTGAAACTATTCAACTTTAATCACAATTCCAAATCATTCAAATTAATTTGGACTAATTTCAAATTGAACCCACTTCAATTTTAAATCATTTCAATTCCTATTGGAATTAATCTCAATTCCAATCTCCACTTTTCAAATCATCTCAAAGTGTATAAATTCGAGTTAAATTTTCAAATGTTGATTTAATTCCCTTAAATCAAATTAACCTTTATTTTTAAATCAACAATCTAAATCTTTAAACAATTAAATTCTGAGTCTAAATTTCAAAATTCCATTTTAAACTACTTTTACTTAACTTATTTCAAAGTTCAAATAAGAGTTCAAAACTTTTAAACAATTTAAACTTCAGAATTTCATTTATCTCCAAAAATTTATCTTCTAACTTTGAAACCAATTCTTAACAAATTTTCAGCAATCTCATTTCTACATTTAAATCTTTAAATTCAAAGCAATTGCCCTTTCATAAGTTCAAATCTTATTTCTATTTTATTTCAGTAATGGATGTATATTACCTCAATCCATTTCCAATTTCCAGATCTCAAACCCATTTTGAGATCACACATAACTTCCCATTTAAACCAATCATTTAAATTCCCTAAGTTAAATCTCAATTTCATCTTGAAATTTCCTATTCAGGTTGTTTGTTAACTTATTTAACTTTCCCAAAGTTAAATTTAATTTACTTGATCCAGTCAACCTTACCCAATTTGAATTCCCATTTCAAATTTTAAACTTCACATTGATAATCTTCCCACTTATAAGTTTAAAACTTATTACTTTGGGTTTCACATCTCATTCCAAGTAAAATTTAAAACTCAGCATTTAGAGTTTATATTAAACCATCTTTGATATTATGTATATCCCTCATATATACGTACTTATTTCCTTTGCTCAACCAATTATACTTTAAATTTTAAACCACCCTTGGTTTTAATTCAAAATAAATTTATTTAAAATTTTCCGAACAACTCTTGTTTGAAACAGGCCCTTTCATTCAAATAAAATATAAATAATACTATTTATTATTTCTTTTAACTTTTTGAAACAAATTTTAAAATTTCTTGACTTAGATTTAAAACTTCACAATTTAAATTATCTTCAATTCCAATTTACAAGTCACACTCATCTTTACGTTTACTTCCCTGAAACATTTCATTTTTGCTTAATCATTAACAAATATTTCATTATTAAACACAACAACCATGTATAATAATAATCAAGATTATCATATTTGGAAACCAATTCATTATTATCTTATTCTGAAAACACTTCTACAAATTCAGGATTTTAGTTTCGGTTTGGATCCATTTCAAACTTATCTTCCTTAAAACATTTCATCTTGCTTTATCAATAATTATTATTAGAAAACAAACATCATAATTACCATTTTATTTTCTGGTTTGAACCTATTTCTAGCTTATCTTACTTAATCCTTATTTGGATATATATATATATATATATCACTTAAATTCTTATTCCATTTTCAATGACCAACAACCAATTTGTTTATATAATGATTTTAAATGGTTTTAAAAATAAATGATTTTTATAAAAGGTTATATTTTGATATATAAAACAAATAATTTTCCAATGAGTTCCAGAACATCCTTACCTGAAAATCTGTAATACTCGGTCTGACCCGAGCATTACATCAAAGTAACACCTGGGTCAGGCTGGAAACTGGCGTGAGTAAACCCATATAATATAGGATACCAAGCTATAAAACTTAAATGAAAACCCAGGGTAACTCGTACTTCACTACAAATTCATAACTTGTTATAGTCAACAATTATTTCACACATCAATATCTAAGTACCACTATATAGTTCCAATGGTCCAGTTTACTTAAATTATCCAATCTCAGCCTATTGATTTCACAAATCAAATTTATACAGAATTATTGTAGATTACAAATCGAATTGGTTTTGGGTACGTACTGATACCCGACCCCGGCCTCTTCGAATTCAATATCATCTTATAAACAAAGCTGTTTATGTTTAAATAATTCCATTTATATCCAGAATTACATATTTACACAGCCATTTATCACAGATAGACAAACCATATTATCACAGTTCAGTCCAAACATATCAGAGATTATCAAATAATCCAAGGCATACAATATCATTCCATCATTCATAAGCAAGATTAATTCATCACATCATTTCTAATTTATTTAAATAAATTAAATTAATTACTTTAATCACTTTAATCCTGCTTACTTAACATTAATTAATTACAAATCAATTAATCAATCATTTTTTAATTAATCACCCTTGATTAATTTTCCTTTAATTATTAATTAATAAACCTTAATTATTAATTAATAAAACTTAATTAAAAATCAATTAATCTTAATTACCAGTTGATTAATCAATTAATTAATCTTTAATTACAGATTAATTATTCTTTAATTATTAATTAATAAACCTCAATTACTAACTAATAAAAATTAATTACAAATCCATTAATCCTAAATTAATTAAATAAATTAATGACTCTTTAATTACCTCATTAATTATCAAACCTTGATTAAGTTTAAGATAAAAACATTTCCTTTATTAATTATCTAATCACCTTATTTTTAAAACATTTATTCTTTAACTAACACTTAATTATATTTAAAAAATTAAGTTTTAAAATAACTTAAAGGTAATCAAATCATATAATTCGTAAACCAAAATGTTAAAGATAGATTTATTATATATAAAAGAATTTAATTTACGGAAGGTTTAAACTAAATTTCTTTTTAAATTTCAAAACTTTGTTTTATAAAAACTTTTAAAAAAAACGCTCAAACTTCATGCTTCGGGTTTAACCCGACCTTTGCTCGAGTTCTGACTCGAGTTTCTTTCTTCTTCTCCTTTTTTTAAAACTTAGTTAATTTTTTTTTAAAAACTGCTATGTCAAACCCTCACGAACACGAGTTCAACCCCGAGCCAAACATCCTTCCTACACGAGCCAAACATCCTTCGTGCTCGAGTACATACTTCATTCTGGAATCTCCACCGTGTACACGGTTGTTAAAGTTGTAACGACCCGGAATTTTCGACTTTGAAAATTCTGGATTGTTAGAGAAAAGAAGAAAGAGATAGAAGAAGAAACATGAAACAAAACACAGAATCTCACATTCGCAACTGATCAAAATATAACATCAAATATTATCAGTTATACAAAGAAGAACTGTATCTGATAATTTACATCAATACAACAGAGTTACAACCATTACACATACACTGGACAGTTAAAATCAACTTGTCCCAGAAATACAAACAATAATATACACAGCGAAAACTCCATACGTTCCTACCATCCAGCTCGCCTCTTGAGCTCCAGAACGTCTTAACCTGGAAAGTTGTAATACTCGGTCTGACCCGAGCATTACATAAAAGTAACACCCGGGTCAGGCTGGAAACCAGCGTGAGTAAACCCATCTAACATGAAATACAATGAATAAAACTTATTTAAAACCTGGGGTAACTCGTATCTCACAACGAGTTCTTAACTTGCCAAAGTCAAATACACAGCTTATAATCATATCTAATTATTATTACACAGATTAAATGACCAAATTTATCTCATTTATTCCTTCCAGCCTAATTATTCCAAAATCAAATTCATAAAGAATTATTGTAGATTCCAAATCGAAGTGGTTTCCGGTATGTACTGATACCCAACCCCGGTCTCTTAGAATTCAATATCATCTTAAAACAAACCTGTTTAAGTTATTAAACAATTCCATTTATATCCAGAATTACATATTTACCTAGCCATGTTTGTCAGATAGACAAACCATATTATCCCAGTTCAGTCCAAACATACCATATCACATAGCATCATAAATCACTTATCAGAGATTCCAAGGCATACAATATCATTCAATCATTCATAAGCAAGATTAATTTATCACACCATTTCTTAATTGATTTAAATAAATTAAATTAATTACTTCAATCACCTTTTAAATCCTGCTTACTTAATCAATTAATTAATTACAAATCAATTAATTAATTATTCTTAATTATCATCTTAATTACATTAATTAATTAGCCTTTAATTAATTACACAAATTAATTAACCATTCACATTAATTATCTTTAATTACTCTCATAAGTTAATTAACAATAATTTATTAACTTGATTCTTAATTAATCACTCTAATTAATTATCCTATAATTACTTACATTGATTAATTATCTTTTAATTAATTTTTGATAACCCAGTTTTGGGCAACTGTTAATTTGTAATTAACAGGATTTAATTTATTAATTGGACAAATAAACCTGATAATTTAAATATATCTGGATACATATATTAAAAAAAATCTGAATTTAAATAAATGCTGAATTTTAAATATTTGGATGTTAGTGCCAAAATTGGTCACTAACACCCTTAGAGGGTTTGTGTAGAGAGATTAATGAAGAAGATAAATTAAAATAGAGAAGATAATATAAATTAAAATGCGGGAGACGAGAACACAGAATTTATAGTGGTTCGGCGCTGTAGCCTACGTCCACTTTGAAGTTGATCCTTTATTTCTTCACTTTAAACTTGATTACAGATACAATCCGCTTTTAAGTATTCGAATACAATTGTGAAATAAAAGTAGAAGTCTTGGATGAGGTTTGGATGAGGCAGAGTCTCCCCTGTGTTATCTGAAATCTGATCCCCCTTTTCTGTGCCCCTGCCCCTCTATTTATAGACGAATGTGGGTTGGACTTTCCTGGTGGGCCAGATGGCTAGACAGCTCGGTCTAGATAGGACGCTCCCTGCATGCTGAGTGGAACATGCCGAACGGTCGGCATGCCGAGCCCTCCTTTCCAAGTCAACGGATCTCTCTGTTGAATGGAGGAAGCGGGCCGAACGATGCTGGGATGCCGAGTGAGGCGTGGATGCCGAGTGAAAGGATACGCCGAGTAGAGGGAATGCCGAACACAGGACATGCCGAGCAAAGGATATGCCGAGCACAGGATGTGCCGAACAAAGGGTATGCCGAGCACGGGATGTGCCGAACAAAGGGTATGCCGAGTGAAGAGCAGGCCGACTGGAGGGAGTGCCGAGTGAAATGCTGAAGGTCTCGTGCCGAGTGCAAACCTGGATGGACGTACGTTCTTCAACGCCGAGTACAACCCTTGACTGCCGAACGTTCAAACGTGTCGAGTGCTCATTTGTGCCGAGTACGACCCTGCATGCCGAACGTTCTAGTTGCCTGGTCGATTCTCCAAGTAACATTTTGCCCCCCAAAGTACACCGTGTGTTCGAACAAGGTGTGCTTTGAACTACTGGATTAGTGCATTGCCGCCGAATACCAAGGATGCCGAACGATCTTGCCGAACGATGCGAGTGCCAATGATTGGAAGCCGAGTGAAACCGTTTTGACCGGTAGAGCCGGTCAGAGTCCCTTCATCTTCCTCTTCTTCTCTATAAAAGCCGCCTTCTTTCCTTCTCTTTTCTCACTTCTTACTTTTACAATTCCGAGCTCACAAACCATTCGTGCAATCAGAATTCAAGGTTTCTCATAACTTTCCTACGTTCGATCCATGTACTAGGTATCTTCTTACCCGAGTTCCTCTTCTGGCAATTTCCCATCGATTCGCTGTTGGTGGGGACTTAAGTTCGATTTGGAATGTTTCCAAGGTCGAGCGTCTAGTTGTAGAGAGAGAGAGAGAACCAAATTCGAATGCCTTGTAGGATCATTAGTGAGTGTTCGGCGGAGGAGGAGAAGGTATGGAGGATATGCCGAGTGTTTGGACTCGGCATAATCTTAGTTTGGCACGGCGTAGTTTTGGCCGAACGACACTAGCTCAGTGCGAACTGAAGCTGGGCCGGATGATGGCCGTATGCCGAATTGTAGCCCTGCCGAGCCATTACTTCAGCCGAACAAACTGTTATGCTGAGCGTACATAAATGCCGAGCCTACCTCCATGCCGAGCAAACCAACATACCGAACGTACTTGAGTGCCGAACAAACTATCATGCCGAACAAACTAAGTGCCGAGCAGACCTTAATGCCGAACCCAAGTGAATGCCGAACAAACTATCATGTCGAACATAACTAGGTGCCGAACAGACCTAAATGCCGAACACAAGCAAATGCCGAATATACTTAACATGCCGATCATACATAAATACCGGACCTATCTTCATGTCGAACATAGTTAGCATGCCGAGCATAATTAAGTGCCGAGCACACATAAATGCCGGACATATACAAATGCCGAACATACTCTCCTTGCCCAATTTCATAACTGGTCTTTACTTGGCATAATCGGATAATTACCTCTAGTGTCTTACTGCAGTCGTTATTCAGAAGGCTTTCGGAGACGGTCAGCGATGACGGTTTTCGGAAGCGATGTTTTTAGGCTTGACGTTATATTAAATGCTTATGCACGATTGATTGCACTAGTTCACACACCACACGGGGGGGGGGGGGGGGTATCTGCGTTGTTAATTCTAACGTCGATCATTTTTCGAGTATAGTTCACACAGGTGCTTGGTTGGGTCTGCTATTTATTCAAGATGTCCAAAAGATCCAGTTCTGCTACACTTTTCGACAAACCTGGGCCGTCTTCTAAGAGAACGGCCCCCGACACAACTGACCCGTCAGTTTCTCCCACTCATGACTGGGCTCCCGATACTTTGGAATCGTCGATTTTACTGGATGACCCAGTTGACTCACAGGCTTCGAGAGTCACTGAGGCCGCTCTTAAGCGGATATGTTCTATTCATGGCATTCCGTTTGCTGATGTGCTCGTTCCATCGGGGCATGACCGCCCACATCTGCCCCCAGTGGGATATACGGCGTGTAGCAAGTTCATGTGCTGGGTTGGTAGCGTGCCACCTTTCAATCTATTCCTTCGCGACGTGCTGCAGTATCTGGACGTCGCCCCATCTCAACTTCATCCAAATGGTCACGCTTTCATTTATGGCACGTACATGCTTTTCATGGCCGTCTTCTCCAGGCCTCCAACTCCCGGCGATATAAGGTACATCTACATGACCAAGAAACGGGGAGAAAGCCCCTCTTACATGTTTCTTGAGCCACATCGGAAGTGCCAACTTTTCACTAGCGCGTGGAGTAGCAAATTCGCCCTGTACAAACAGGAGTGGTTTTATGTGCGCTGCCCCCAAGGCTTTGCGAGGCGGTGGGTTGAAGGAAGTAAGTCCTTTCTCTGAGTTGATGTCCGTTCCCGATTGAGGTTGAACATCTCCTAACTCATTGTTCTATTTTTTCAGATCTCGTCCCCCGTCCCGAGGGCCGGGGGTACTCCGATGCTGTCGACACCATTAGAGCTCTTCCTGCTGAAGAGCGAGATATCCGAGCCCTCATTTCCAATGAGTCACTATCGAAGTTCGGCTTGTTATCCCCTGGCCGCCGGGTTAGCCTTCCAGAGGGCGTATCGCTTCCCAAGTCCGTGCCCATCAGAGGGAAAAAATTGCCTGGATCATCCATTCTCCCTTCTCTTGAAGCATCGGAAGAAGGGGAAATTCTAGGCGAGCCACCTAAAAAGCGAGGTGAGGATTTAGGTCCTGCAGCTGAAGTTCATGATATCGAAACGTCATCTTCCCCTTCGAAGGGGAGAAAGGAGCTGGCGCACAAGTTGAGGAAAGAGAAGGTTGGTGGGACTTCCAAAGCTACGCCTGTTCAGCCAGAGAAAGAGACTTCTTCACAGCGCGTTGGAAGTTCTCTGAAAGGCTTATCGAACCTCTCCATTCCCGACGACTTGCTCGACTATGATTTCAATGATCCGAAGCTGTTTAAGTTTCGCTCACCCGTCAGGGGTGATGCGGGCGTCCCGGCCCCGATCCAAGGGGAAAAAACTCCCGTTAGCAAAGCCACTGGTCCGTCGGGGGGTAGCACTAGGATACACACAGACACATGCATTTCACTTTGCACCTACTTTTCTTTCACCATTCCGCTCTCTCGCTAATTCGCTATTGTTTGATTGCAGGTGACATGGGGCGCTCTCACGGATATGACCGCCTTCGCGGTTCGTCGACTTTATGCCAGTCTGGTCGGGACTCGGGCCTCGGGAAGCGTCGAGACAGAGATAGCGACAGCGACCGAGATTATCATGCTCGGGACTCGTCATCCCGGAAGAAAACTTATTATCAGCCCGAACACCGCCAAGAAACCTCTTCTTATCAGGAGCGAAGAAAAGACAAACGTGGCCATAAGAGGTCGCATTCTGATGCTCCCCGGGACCAACACTCTGACTCTTCTTCTACCCGGCACTCCCGAGATTCTCATAGGAAGGGCGATCTTTCAAAGCCGTCTCCTCCCGCTCCCGTAACAGACACGACAGTGTCGAAGAGATTGAACGAACTTAAGGCTAAGTTTCCGAAGATTTGTTTTGATGGGTTAAAGTTCCTCCCGACGATTCATACTATTCCCGAAGATGTCAAACAAAATGCTATCGCCTATACCAATGACGTCTACGTGCAACATGACGCGTTCGTCCATCTGGCTGAGAAACTTTCTGAAGTCTCTATGGAGCGCCAGCACGAAATTGACCGCCTAAAGCTTGAAGCTATTCATGACAGGGATATCATTAAGGCCCAGGATGAAGAAATTGCCGCCTATAAGTCCGAGCTTGAAGCTACTCGTCAGAGCGCTAAGGACACCGCCGAGGCTGTTTTCCGCCTTGAATTGACTCATAAGAAAGAGCTCGATGAAGCGGTTCAACGGTGTGCGGCATTAGCTTTGGAGAAAGACTCCTTTCAGAAGGAGCGGTACACACTTAGTTATCGGGTTAAGGAACTCGAAGAGCAACTTTTCGAGGAGAGGAAAGAGAAAGTGGTTCCCCAGGTTGAGGCACAACATTATTGTGATGAGATTGTCGCCACCCGATCCTGAAAGGGGAAACTTGAAGACGATCTCTCAAAAGTCGAGGCACTGAGGAATGAGGCCCGTGAGGAAGGTAAAAGGGCAGCAACTGTCGACATCGACTCTCGCCTCGAGGCGGCCAGGGAAGAAGGCAGGGAGGAGATAAAGACCGAATTCGACCCGCTTATCGCTGAGTTCAATGCCCGAGTTCTCATGCATCGAGATCTAACTTTTCTGGGCGATGGCTACCTTGGGTCATTGGCCGAGGCATGGGAGACCCTGATTCAGATCAGGAAGGTTGAGAGCGGCGCCGATGAGGTCGACGAAGAAGCATTGATAAAAGAATTCCTGAGGGGGAAGGATCCTTCAGATTTATCGGCGGCTAAAGCCCTCTACAGCAAAGGTTCTCCCTCCAGGAAAGGGAAAGAGGTGGCTACGGACCCTTCCGGCGTTGTGCCCCCAGTTCACATGCCTACCCAATCGGCCAGTCGGTCAACACTTGACCCCTTCGAGCAGCACGTTGGTTATGACCCGGAAGCCCCCAGGCTTGGCATTCATGTTTTATCTCCCATCCCGGAGGGCGGGACACCCCTGGCGACTGAGAACCCACCGGCATCTGGTGAGTAACCTCTGGGTTTCACAAAGTTCTTTCTCGTTCCCTTAGAAGTTGTTGTGTTCTAACACTTGTTTATTTTCGTGTCTTCTGTGCAGGCTGTTCTGACCCCGAGCCCACTCCGAGGAGCGATGCCGCCAAGGAGGTGGAGATAAAGGAGAGTTAGGCTACTCAAGTCGGTGGAGATCCTGGTCCATATGCTCAAGTAATCGGGGCGCTGGATGAAGGCAAATCTAACTCTTCCTCGGAGAGTTTCGAAGTAGAAATCACAGGCGCCTCTGAGCACACATCCGACTTGAGCATGAAGGAACGACTCGAGAAAGAGAAAAGAGATACGACCTCAGTCAAGGTCGAGCCGCGTGAAGTGGACCTGGACGATCCTCTGAACAAACCATTGAAGATCATTTTTCCTGGCAAGTCCCAGCCCATGGATGTTCCCCCTACGTCTTCGGTCGTCACCCCTCCGTCAGGGAAGGATTCCAAGAGTAAGCGCTCTGGGAAGGAACCATCCGGGAAGAAGTCAAAGAAACACAAGAAATGACCGTCGTCCCCGTTCAACGAGAACTAGTTTAAGTCATGTACTAATTTTTGTAGACTGTGTAAATAGGCTGTTGGCTCCGGACTTCGGAGCGTTTTTGTAACGGGAAATTTTTGTGAATAAAATTTGATCTTCACTTTTGTCTTCTCAAAAGACTTTTATTATTCAGTTTCTTTTATGGTTGTGATTGAAATCTGAATTGTTATGGGTAACTTAGACTTCTTGGTTCGTCTTTACATGGCTTGGGAGCTTCCCTGGATTTGATCAATCTCCACTTGGTGCTTCAAGCACTTAGAATATTTCATAGCCCGTATGTTGGGGACTTGACATATCCAAGTCATTTGCGTCGTAGTTCCTATTCAAGGAACCCGGAGGTCTGAACTGCTTGTAATTAAGTCTATACGCCGGACTTCGAGTACTCCAGTCCGTGCTCCGGGGACTTAGAGATTTCGAGTCATTTGTATTCGAGTCCGCACTCTGGGGACTTGGAGATTTCGGATCATTTATACTCGAGTCCGTATTCTGGGGACTTAGAGTACTCCAGTCTGCGCTCTGGGGATTTGGAGGTTTCAAATCGTTTATACTCGAGTCTGCACTCTGGGGACTTAGAGTACTCCAGTCCGCGCTCCGGGGACTTGGAGATTTTGAATCGTTTATACTCGAGTCCACTCTCCGGGGACTTAGAGTACTCTAGTCCGCGCTCCGGGGACTTGGAGATTTTTTGTCGTTTATACTCGAGTCCGCACTCCGGGGACTTAGAGTACTCCAGTCCGCACTCCGGGGACTTGGAGATTTTTTATCGTTTATACTCAAGTCCGCACTCCGGGGACTTAGAGTACTCCAGTCCGCACTCCGGGGACTTGGAGATTTTGAATCGTTTATACTCGAGTCCGCTCTCCGGGGACTTAGAGTACTCTAGTCCGCACTCCGGGGACTTGGAGATTTTTTTTCGTTTATACTCGAGTCCGCACTCCGGGGACTTAGAGTACTCCAGTCCGCACTCCGGGGACTTGGAGATTTTGAATCGTTTATACTCGAGTCCGCACTCCGGGGACTTAGAGTACTCCAGTCCGCACTCCGGGGACTTGGAGATTTTTTGTCGTTTATACTTGAGTCCGCACTCCGGGGACTTAGAGTACTCCAGTCCGCACTCCGGGGACTTGGAGATTTTGAATCGTTTATACTCGAGTCCGCACTCCGGGGACTTAGAGTACTCCAGTCCGCACTCCGGCGACTTGGAGATTTTTTTTCGTTTATACTCGAGTCCGCACTCCGGGGACTTAGAGTACTCCAGTCCGCACTCCGGGGACTTGGAGATTTTTTGTCATTTATTATAAGCGTTCGTACGCTAGCCAGGATATCATAATTTTTAATTGCGCGTCATAGAAATATCATACGAAGAGACATTGGTCATTCATGGAAAAGATGGCTTTAAGCCTTTATTGATGAAAACAAGCTAGATTATCTTATTACATGACAAGAAGAAAGCATACTGGAAATAAATGCAACTACCGCATAAAGGAAATAGACTAAGTGTAATAACGCCGCAAATGCTCGTTGTTCCATGTTCGGGGGAGTGTCGCACCATCGACGGTCGTTAGCTTGAAAGTTCCTTCTCCAAGCCTCCGTTCGATGACGTATAGACCTTCCCATGCGGGATTCATGTGCGAAGGGGTTGGAAAGACTCGTTTCAAAACGAGATCTCCCACACTAAAGGTTCTTGGATGGACTTTTCCATTATAATATTTAGCGACTCGGTGTCTGTATGAGGCTGCTCTCAAATCAGCTTCTTCACGTTTCTTATCAATGAGGTCTAATGATTCCAATAGGAGATCCTGGTTTGACGCAGGATCGTAATAGGTTACCCGGTGTGACGGAACTTCAAGTTCTACGGGTATGACGGCTTCCGTGCCGTACGCCAGTGCGAATGGTGTGTGGCCAGTCGCGGTCTTGTGGGTAGTTCTATAGGCCCAAAGCGCTGTTGGGAGTTCAACCACCCACTTGCCTCTAGCCTTTTCCAAACGCTTCTTCAATATGGACTTGATGATTTTATTGACGGCTTCTACCTGCCCATTCGCCTTCGGGTGAGCAACTGCTGCGAACCTTTTCTCAATGCCATACCTCTGACAGAACTCTTTGAATTCCTTGCTTTCGAATTGAGTTCCGTTGTCCGTTATGATGGTCCGTGGGAGGCCGAAACGACATATGATATTTCGTACAACGAAATTAATGACTTTCTTGGTGGTGATTGTGGCCATTGGCTCTGCTTCCGCCCACTTGGTGAAATAATCGACTGCCACTATTGCATATTTCGCGCCTCCAATGGCTATGGGCAGAGATCCAATTAGGTCGATTCCCCACATTGCAAATGGCCAGGGACTAACCATTGGTGTGAGTTCCGTTGGCGGAGCTCTTGGAATCTTTGCATATATCTGGCATTTGTCGCATCTTCTCGCATAGTCTGCAGCATCCCGATTTACAGTCGGCCAATAATATCCATAGCGGAGGATTTTCCTCGCCAGAGTTTGCCCCCCGGTATGATCACCACATTCTCCCTCATGGATTTCTTCCAACACCCGTTTTACCTCGTCATGGGCCACGCACCGGAGTAAGGGGGTCGAGAATCCCCTCCGATACATTATCCTGTCTTGCATTACATAACGCGAAGCCTTACGAAGGACTTGGCGTCTTTCGCTTCTTTTCTCAGGTAAGTCCCCGTATAGCAAGTATTGTTTGATCGGGGTCAGCCATGATCCCCTTTCGAGTTCGGTCTCCAAGATGAGATCTATCTCCATCATGTCTATACTAGGAGTAAGCAGAGTCTCGACAGGGAACAATCCCATATGCTGTGCATCGCCAGTACTCACGAATTTAGCCAACGAATCGGCCTCCCTGTTCTGTTCGCGCGGGACATGCGAAATGTCATAATATTCCAGGTTTACTAGTAGCTCCCGGACCCGAGCAAGGTAAGGAGCCAGTCTCTATCCTTTCGCTTGGTAGTCTCCCCGTACCTGATATACCACCAGCTGTGATTCGCAAAAGATTTCGATGGACTTTACCCTCAGTTCATTGGCAAGTCTTAAGCCAGCAATCAGTGCTTCGTATTCGGCTTCGTTATTTGTCACTGTAAATTCGAGCTTCAAAGCGTAGTAAATCGATCGATTTTCGGGAGTTACCAGAACTATCCTAGCTCCCGACCAACGGTCGTTAGATGCCCCGTCAGTGAACATCTTCCATCGGACAGGAGGGATTACTTTGTGATTTTCACTCGGTTCATCCGGAATGGTGAACTCAGCAACGAAGTCAGCTAATGCTTGCCCTTGGATGGTCCTTCGCGGCAGGTAGGTGATATCGAACTGGCTTAACTCGATGTTCCACTTTAGCATCCTACCGGAAGTTTCCGGTCGTTGGAGCACTTGTCGCAAGGGTTGGTCAGTGTAAACACTGATTGAGTGCGCCTGAAAGTAGGGACGAAGCTTGCGTGATGCAATCACCAGGCAATAGGCAAGTTTCTCGATCTTTGGATAATTCTTTTCTGCCCCCGTCAGTCGTTTACTAACATAGTACACCGGCCTTTGAACCTTGTCTTCTTCGCGAACTAGGGCTGTACTGATAGCGTGTTGAGACACAGCCAAATATACGTACAACGTCTCGTGCTCTACTGGTTTTGACAACACTGGAAGACTTTCCAAGTGTCTTATCAGGGCTCAGAATGCTTCCTCGCAGTCAGTCGTCCATTCGAAGTTTCTCTTTCCTTTCTTTATGACATCGAAGAAAGGAACACACTTATCTGTGGCTGTGGATATGAATCGACTGAGTGCAGCTACTTTTCCGTTCAAGCTCTGTACCTGTTTTATGGTTCTAGGTGCCTGTATATCTCGGATGGCCTGGATCTTTTTCGGGTTAGCTTCAATTCCTCGTGCATTCACAATGAAACCCAAGAATTTTCCCGACGCTATGTCGAAAGAACACTTCAGGGGGTTGATTTTCATTTCGAAGAGCCTCAGTATATCGAACATTTCCACCAAGTCTCGAATGTGGTCGTTTGACTGCCGTGACTTCACAAGCATGTCATCCACATAGACTTACATTGTTTTCCCAATCTGATCTTTGAACATTCGATTTACCAGACGCTGGTAAGTTGCTCTGGCGTTCTTCAGTCCGAAGGGCATCACTACATAGGAGTATAACCCAACATTTGTGACAAAGCTGGTGTGTTCTTGGTCTGGGATGTGGATCGGAATTTGGTTGTATCCAGAGTATGCATCCATAAATGACAATAACTCATGCCCTGCAGTTGAATCGACCAGTTGATCAATTCGTGGTAGCGGGAAGCTATCCTTCGGGCATGCTTTGTTTAAATCAGAATAGTCAACGCAGGTTCTCCATTTCCCGTTTGCTTTCTTTACCAACACAGGGTTGGACACCCATTCCGGGTAGAGGGCGCCGCGGACAAACCCATTGGCTTTGAGTTTATCCACCTCCTCTTTGAGAGCTGTAGACCTCTCCGGGTCCATGTCTCTCCTTTTTTGCTTCACAGGTACGTGTTTCGGGTCTATATTCAACATATGGCTCACAATTGCAGGGGAAATCCCACGCATATCAGAGTGTGTCCAGGCGAAGACATCAAGATTCGCTCGGAGGAAATCAGATAAATTCTCTGCCATTAGGGGATCGAGCTGTGACCCAATTTTAAGAACTCGTGTCGGGTCGTTGTGGCTAACTGGAATATCAATTGTTAGTTCGGCCGGTGCTGCGTCTGGTTCCCTGGGTTCCCCTTTGTCATCTCTTGGATCTATGTCTCCAACGATCCGAGAATGTCGCCCGAGCCAGGGCTCGGGCGCTAATTGTCAATCATCAGAATTCGAGATGCGGACGATGCTGTCCACTATCTTCCCCTTTTCTCTGCGCTGGGACTCTCTCAGCTCAGCCATGTAACATGCACGTCCGGTTGCTTGGTCGCCATGCACTACGCCAACTCCTTTGTCCGTCGGGAACTTCAGTGTGAGACACCACGGGGCCAAGGCTGCCCTGAAATCTGCAAGGGATGGTCGTCCCAAAAACACGTTGTATGGTGAATCAACATCCAGCACTATGAATGGTAGGATTCGCACTCTCCTGCGTTCACCTTGTCCCAGTTCAACTGGTAACTCCACATATCCTACTGCGTCTGTGGCTGCGTCGTTAAAGCCATGGATTCGGGCTTTGGATGGCTTCAAATCCTTAGTCTCCAGCTTCATTTGGTCATACGCTTTCTTGAAGATGATGTTAACGTAACTTCCACAATCAATTAGGATTCTCCTTACGAATGCCGGTCCGATGGTTGCGGATATGACCAATGGATCGATGGTGGGAGCTTCCACCTTATCCGCATCTCTATTCCTGAATACAATATCGTCGTGCATCGTGCGCTGCTGCTTTGCGGGAGTTCCATCCTCCACATTTGAACAGCACTCATGCTCTGTATGTCTCAAGTAATTAGCATATCGCTCCATTTCCTGCCAATTTTTATCCGCAGGATGAGGTCCACCAGCAATTGTGTTAATAATCAATCTTCCCACAGTTCGAGTAGGTTGCTCTGGTTGGTGTAGAGCTGGGCCACGTCCGGGGTCTGAAGTCTCTTGTCTTCCTTCTGGCGTATCTTTGACAAATTGCTGCAGCTTCTTCTGCCTAATCAATTTCTCAATAGCGTCATGGAGATGCCTGCATTCGTCTGTGTTGTGCCATAAGACTCGTGAAAGCGGCAATACTTTCCAGTCCTCTTTTGCTCCTCTGTTGATTCCTTAGGGCGTGGTTTTCTGTATTGAAAAGTATTGCAGGTCGATAAGTAGATGTTTTCAAGAGACGCATTCAGTGGAGTGTATTTGTTGTAGGTTGGGATCCTTGACTTCCATCTCCCCGTTTCCTTCTTCTTTCCAGGATTTCCACTTCCAGTTCCCTTAGACTGCCCCGGCTTATTTTGGACGCTGGCCTGAGTCTTTCCAGGGTTATCGTCGGTCGCTTTCATGGCGATGTTGCCCTTTATAGACTCCTGAACGGACCCTGGTGCCTTGTCTTTCCTTATCCACCGAGCTTCTTCCCTCCTTATGAACTGGTGGGCTTTCGAATAGAAACTTTCCAACGTAGCTGGTGGCTTTCCCGCCAATCAATCCCCAAATTCAGAGTCTGGATCCACTCCATGCATTACTGCCATCAAAATCGCGTGGTCGTTTGGATTGCTCACTTCAGTAGCGGCAACATGAAATCTCTGCAAGTATACTTTCAGTGATTCTCTAGGAGCTTGGGTCACGCTTGATAAGGACATCACATCCTTGGGTCGAGTGGCGTGTATCCTGAATTGTTCTATGAATTTCCTTGCTAATTCGTCGAAGTTTGAGATTGACCGTGGAGGAAGTCGAGTGAACCACATGGTGGCAATTCCGGACAGAGTTATTGGAAAGCACCTGCACTTAGTTGCGTCGTTGGCCCTTGCTGAATCCATCATCCATCCATACCTCATTACATGTTGTCTAGGGTCAGTTTTTCCTTCATAGGCGGGTATGGTGGGCATGTTAAACTTCCTTGGGTATTCAGCCTGTAGAATGGAATCTATGAAGGGAGTATGACTCTTAGACATTCCCCAATCTTCATTAGTCAAACCTTGATTCTCTCTCATCAACTGCCTGACCATAGCTGTCAAATCCGGGGTTTGTATGGTAGGAGGAAGGTTGGGTTCCGCTCCACGGGTTTGATTTCTAGTAGAGCGATCAGTGGCACCTGCTTAGTCATCTTCATCCTTGCGGCGTCTACGCCTGGGAGGTTCTTCAGCTGAAGTTGAGCTATCTTCTTCGGAGTAGGGGACAGGGATACCTTCAGCATTCTGATGCTGCTGTTGAGCAAGTTGGACCATGAGGTCAGCATTAACTTGCATTTGCTCAGCGAGTTGCCTTCTGCTTTCCGTAAGCTCTTTTATCAAGTCATTCAATTCTGCTCGTGAAACAGCTTCCGCTTGGTTTTGGCTGGAGGGCCTCGTGCCTTGAATTGCTTGTTGATCGTTAGGTCCAAGTTGTTGAACACTAGCGGTTTCGCGGGCATCTACATTTTGGGAAGTCGATCTTGTTCGTGGTCTTCCCATGGTAGAGTCGTTGGTTGTAACTCTGAGTAGAATCAGCAGATGCCTTATGAATAATTACGGATCTTCTTCGGGGGATTTATGCAATCCAGTAGCTACAAAGTAGATCCTCACAACCTGAGAATTCGGCTCTCAATGAAAGCACCAAAATGTTAGTGCCAAAATTGGTCACTAACACCCTTAGAGAGTTTGTGTAGAGAGATTAATGAAGAAGATAAATTAAAATAGAGAAGATAATATAAATTAAAATGCGGGAGACGAGAACACAGAATTTATAGTGGTTCGGCGTTGTAGCCTACGTCCACTTTGAAGTTGATCCTTTATTTCTTCACTTTAAACTTGATTACAGATACAATCCGCTTTTAAGTATTCGAATACAATTGTGAAATAAAAGTAGAAGACTTGGATGAGGTTTGGATGAGGCAGAGTCTCCCCTGTGTTCTCTGAAATCTGATCCCCCTTTTCTGTGCCCCTACCCCTCTATTTATAGATGAATGTGGGTTGGACTTACCTGATGGGCCAGATGGCTAGACAGCTCGGTCTTGATAGGACGCGCCCTGCATGCTGAGTGAAACATGCCGAACGGTCGACATACCGAGCCCTCCTTTCCAAGTCGATGAATCTCTCTGTTGAATGGAGGAAGCGGGCCGAACGATGCTGGGATGCCGAATGAGGCGTGGATGCCAAGTGAAAGGATACGCCGAGTAGAGGGAATGCCGAACACAGGACATGTCGAGCAAAGGATATGCCAAGCACAGGATGTGCCGAACAAAGGGTATGCGAGCACGGGATGTGCCGAACAAAGGGTATGCCGAGTGAAGAGCAGGCCGACTGGAGGGAGTGCCGAGTGAAATGCTGAAGGTCTCGTGCCGAGTGCAAACCTGGATGGACGTACGTTCTTCAATGCCGAGTACAACCCTTGACTGCCGAACGTTCAAACGTGTCGAGTGCTCATTTGTGCCGAGTACGACCCTGCATGCCGAACGTTCTAGTTGCCTGGTCGATTCTCCAGGTAACATTGGATAAGTATTTATTTTAGTATATTTGTTTAATGATCTTCTAATATATATGATTTTTCAGTTGGGCAAAATTTATCTTTTATAAATAAATATGTTTTCTATTTTAAACTAGATGTTGTTATTGGATAGCTATGGTTTAAAATCAATATTTATTTTCAAAGCTATTAGGGAAAATTCATTAATTTTAAAACTAACATGTATATATATATATATATATACATGATTATTTATAAGTGTTTAAATGTGGATTTTCTTCCATTTTCTTTTAAGAGATGTATAGATAAATAAAAGAAAAGATTAATATAAGACATGAATATATATAACTAAATTATAGATATTATATAAATATTTATAACATATTAATATATTATAATTACACTTGTAAGAATTCCTCTATGCATTAATGCAAGTGTAAGAAGAGTACAATCCAAATTGACAAGTGTAAATTAAGTAATTTGCAAATATAATAAGTGGTACTTATTTTCATTAATTAAAATAAATAAGTACGTTAGATAATAGGCTGAGTATATAATTCTTGAATCCTCTTCAAAACCAGTCTTTTTACTCCCATTTGTTTTTTTAAAAAAATGTCAAAACAAAAACCAGGATCAGAACAAAAGTAAAATCTGGAAAACCTGTAAACATTTTCAGATCAGAAATTAATCTAAGCAACCATCTCAGTAAAACCAAAATACAAGTTCAAAGAGCAAGCCTCAGATCCAAACTCAACCAAATCAAGATCAACTTCAGTTTCAGTCAAACTCAGATCCAAGTTTGGGTTCAAAAACAAAATTTCCAGGTTCTTTTCTAAACAGGTGAGTAACTCTGAAACTTCTGGTATATTCTGAAGTGGCATGTGATGATCTTTGAAATATAATGTGAACCATGCTATACATGATGTTTTAAAATCATTATAAGTATATATGTGTGTTAATAATTATATACATGACTGAACATGGAAAGTAAATCTCTGCTCAAACTGGACCAGTGATAAATTTAAATTTTAACAATATAAACTTGGTTCAGGTAGTAAATGTTTGAGGTAAAATCTGATGAATGTTAGCCTAAATGTTTGCCTGCTAATTTTAAGATGAATGAATGTAAATATGTATATAATTTCTTTTGTGAATGACTGCATAACAGTATATATATCCTCCGTTCTTCTTTAAAACTGTGAGTATTACTAATCTATTTTTAAAATCATGTTGCATGCAGAAGTTTGAAGTGAAGAGTGATAAATGTTCATATGTTTGTTTAATATGAAATTTATATATATTTATTTGAAATAAATGGGTGTGTGTGTCCGTTTATAGAACATTTGTTATGTTCTTGTTGTTTAGGTTTAAGGTTTGATCAAAGAAAATCATGATCTCCTCCCCTGATCTTATTGAGGACATAATGCAAGAACAAAACTTGTTAGTTATGCCATAATATCATATTTTAAAATATTTTTAAGTTAAAACAGTAGCTAGACTTTTACAAAGAAGAAGAAGTACAGTAAAAATCCCAATCTTATAAAATTTTGACTTGAATGATTTCTTGTTTCCGGTTTATAAATTGAATTTTAATCGAAAACTAGGATTTGTAAAACCAAAATCAAGATTTGAGGATTGGAATTCGAGAGGAATTCCATGTTGAACCGAAATCAAGCTTTGGTCAAATTCAGGCAAGCAAGGGGCTCGGTGAGGTTAGAATTCATATCGGGGAAAGCTTGTGGGTCTAGGATGGTAGGAAAATTAGTAGGCGATTTTCTAGAGCAACGGGGTGGCGCGGCGGAACTAATGTAGGGTTTTATAGCCTATGGGTTCGTCCTTGATTTTGAGTCAAATTCCTCCGACTATAGCGTATCAGACATAGTCGAGATGGGTGGAACAGGAGCTTAGGTCGTTGGCAAAGCACTGGACGGGGTGTCAAGAATTCAGATGATTGGTGGTGGCATCACAGGGGAAGTATTGGTGAAGTATCGTTCCTGGTTGGGTTCGAATTTGTTCATTTCTGTTCTTCTGGGAAGATCGGAGTTTGGGGTGGTCGATCAGATCGTGTTGATCGTTGTCGACTTACGGGAGGTTTCGATGATGATCGGAGTTGGACTGGTCGGCGTGCATGGTGCACGTATGCATGTGGTATCTAGGGTTGGAAAGGAATTGGGGAAGATGGATCTTCTCGTGTTTGGCTCGAGTCAAA
Organism: Allium cepa; assembly: GCA_030765085.1. NCBI lineage: Eukaryota > Viridiplantae > Streptophyta > Magnoliopsida > Asparagales > Amaryllidaceae > Allium > Allium cepa. The sequence continues at coordinate 391,884,011 of CM060938.1, read as the reverse complement.
TGTCGCGTTTGTCTCGAAGGATGTGATGTGAGTTTTGACTTGGGTAGGAACTGGATTAGCTCGAGTAAATGATGATTGTGCTCGGGTCAGTATCCTAGTATTATGCTGGGTTGATAAATAAGAAATCAAGTTTCAAAATTTATCTAAGTAAATAAGTTTCAAAAGAAATATAAACCACGATCTAAATCAAAGCATTAGCAGTTGAAACAAGTTTTCAAAATTTCAAATGATTTGGAATTGTTTGTTTAGATGATTATATGGTAGGTAATTCCTATAGGTTTTTAAATATGATTTAAATAATGAAATTGAATAAATACAAATTATTTAATAAGGATGGTAAGTTGATTAATGTAATCAATTTAAGGGAATAAATAATTAATTTAATTATTAAGATAATTAGTTAATTAGTTTGAGAAATCAATGTAAGGGATTGATTTATTAATGTGATTAATTTCGACAATTAAATAAAAGATGAAAATTTAATTAAAAGTAAATTACTTAATTGAAATTTATTGATGACAACTACTTAAATTAAAGAATAATCACTATATGTCATTAATTAAGGTAGGTAAATAATGGGCAATTACTAAATGTAATTTAATAAATGATAATTACTTAATGTAAATAATTTAAAAGATTAGTTTGTTAAGAATTAATGTGTTAAGGATTAAGTAATTTAATTTGTAACTAAAGGTTAAATTAAGTAAGGGTAATTAACCAATGGATAATTACTTGATAGAAGCAAATAAAAGGATTATTTACCTAGTGTAATTAATTAAGGATTGGTTAGTTAAAGAAATAATTAAGAAGTATGATTGATTAAAGAGTAATTAATCAATAGTGATTATAAGATAATTAATTTGAGTAATTAATTAAGTATCAATGTAAGTAATATGGATGGGTAAAGGTTTATTAATTTGTGTAATTAATTAAGAGTTAATTACTTATTGTAATTAAAGGATAATTAGTCAAGAATGGTTAATTAAGATGGATAATTAAAAGATGATTAATTAATTAATTTGTAATTAATTAATGATTAAATAAAGGTAACCTAAGTGATTAAGGATTTGTAATAAATTTAATTAGAGATAAATTAAATTAATTTTGGGAATGATCCATCTTGCTTAAGAATGATATTTGAATGCCTTGGATTATTTGTTATCCCTGATACGTGATTGTGATGCTTTATGAAATGAAATGTTTTTATAATATGATATATCAGATTGAACAAAGATAATGTGGTTATCTATGATGAATTGTTGTGTAAAAGTGACATCCAGCATTTAAAATTTAATCACCTGAATAACTTGGGTCAAGATGTCTTTGGATTCGAAGAGACCGGAGTCGGGTATTAGATAATACCCGAAACCACTTCGATTCTTTATAAATTGATATGTGAAATCAATAAGCTGGAATGGAATGATTTAAGTGAATTGGACTATTTAATCTAAGTTTTGATACCTAGAAATTTGTGAGTGAAATAAGCAATATCTGTAACAATTTGAGAGTTAGTAATTGATAGAAGTTACCCGTGTTATATATATATATATAAGTTGTATGCTTTTGTCATTCATGTTAGATGGGTTTACTCACGCTGGTTTCCAGCTGACCCGGGTATTACTTTGATGTAATGCTCGGGTCAGACCGAGTATTACAGATTTTCAGGTAAGGACGTTTTGGAGCTGAGAAGGCGAGCTGGATGGCAGGAACATATGGAGCATATCCCGCTGTATATATTATAGTTTATCTAGGACATGTTTGTTTTAAACTGTCCAGTGTTGTGTAATGGTTGCAACTCTGATGTATAAAAATATAAGTGTATTGATACAGTTCTTCTTTGTAAAACTGTTGTTTATGTGATATTATATTTTATCCGTTGCAAATGAAAGATTCTGAGTTTGTATTTTCTGTTTCTTCTTCTTTCTCTTTCTTCTTTTCCCTAACTATCTGGAATTTTTGGGACCGAAATTTCTGGGTCGTTACATTTGGTATCAGAGCAGGAGGTCAAGCGAGAACCTTGGCTTTGGTGGGTTTACTCATTAAGGATAAGGGTCAGTGTTACCCTAGAATGAGTTCAGTATATATAGATATATGTATGTGTGTGTGTGTGTGTGTGTGAGAGAGAGAGAGAGAGAGAGAGCATACTTGTTATTTTCATATATAAATATTTTAAATGATTTTATACAAGAATATATTTTGATATATAAAGCAATATTTCTTTCTAATAAATATTAAGGTAATTGGTTGTTAAATTATTGGAATTAAATTAAGTGGTAATAAAAATACAACCAAATTGAAATTAAATAAAGATAAGTTTGAAAAGGATTCAAACAGAAATTTAAATCTTGAATTTGGAAAGGAGTTTTAGCATAAGATAATAATGAATCGGTTTTCAGATATGATAATTTTGGTTTTATCATAAATAATTATTGTGTTTACTAATGAAATGTTTAAGGGAAGTAAAACATTTAGGTAAGTATGACTTTTAAATTGGAACTAAAAATGATCAAAATTGTAAAATTTTAAATCTAGGTCCAGAAATTTGAAAATTGTTTCAAAGTGATAAAGAAGTAATAAATAATATTATTTAATTTGAATGAAAGGGTCCTATTTCAAACAAGAGTTGTTTGAAAATTTAAAGAAATTTGTTTTGAATTAAAAAGAAAAGGTGGTTTAAAATTTAAGGATAACTTGGTGTGTAAAGGAAATAATATGTATGAGGAATATACATAATATCAAATATGGTTTGAAATAAACTCTAAATGAGCTTTAAATTTGGAATGAGATGTGATACCCAATGTAACAACCCTGAATTTTGTGATTTATTTTATTTTTTTATTTTGATTATTTGAAACTTTATTATATTTATTAAAATGAATAATTTTTTTTATTTTAAATATATATTTTGATTTTTATGTGAATTATAATTTCAAACCTAAATAAATAGAATATTCAGAAAAGTGGATTTTTGGTTAATCTGGTCAAACTTTGACTTTTAAATTTAAAATTTAAATATTTTAATTTTTGAATTTTATATTTTATTATGATAATAGATTAAATTTTAAGAATACTGCTTTTCGTTTCACTGAAATCCGATTTATATATTGAAAGTTATGCTTTTTACAATATTGTATGTAAATTGATTTATTTAATAAAATTGTTTGTTTTAATTATATAAATAATATTTTTATTTTTCATATCATGTTCTAATATGTGTTATATGACATGTTAGGTATATATTTTATTTTAAAAATATTTTTAAAGCGATGTTATAATTTTTTCAAAACTTATTGTATTTATTTTCAATTTTTATAACCTAGTTTCTATTTTTAAGCAATTTTCTTAGTTTATTTATATTTATCTAAAATTTATTTATTTATTTATTTTTATTCATACATTATTTTATTTTTTTAATTTTTTTTATATTCATCTTTCATATGTTTAAAAATGCAAAAAGAAATAAAGAAATATGAAGAGTTTTTGACCTTTTATATGCCTTAGACTTTTCACCTTCTTTACCCTTTCAATTTCAATCAACACATGCAATTAATTTTGGCTGACCATATCTCATTCCTTTAGCCGATTACCTCCTTCATTCTCATGCACAAAAATAGTTTCTCAACCTCAAAATTTCGGCCTTCACACCTGGGAAAAAGATTTGGTAAATATTTCACTTATTTTTCACTTTTCTTCCTTGTTTTTGTATCGATCTTGCCTATGCTTCACCTTATATGCTCGGCCTCTAGCTTCCACCATCACCACTTTGTCCAGCTGCAATCACCTACATCTCCTCTGACCCAACTAGCCGTGGCCATTCTTGATGAAGAGCTCCATAAAAATTAGCAAAACATCACCTAAAACATCCAACCCGACCTCCACATGACTCCACCACCTCATACAACCCCTTGGCCGACCTTTGCACCACCTTCCCTAGCCCCCACCTGACTCAAAGACCTCTGCCACATCAGTACCTGACCTCACTAGGCCTGGCCGTGCCAATATAAGCCTATGGCCGAACCATATTTGCATAAAAAACCCACTTTGTTGCCTTGTACTTGTGTTTTACATGCATATCCACTTCTACTCCTTCATATCCATGTTATGGCCGACACAATTGAACACAGAACTGATCCAAATTCACACCGTGGTCGTGCATTTTTAACATATGGCTGAGCATAGGGTAGTTGAAAGCAAGTGCAAGTGATTTGGTTATTTGTTGTGCATGTATTTCTAGCTTGTTTAATGTTTAACTTTGGTTGTATATTCATGTGTTTTATTTTGTTTTGTTTCATATGCACAAGACAAATAGCTTTGGCTCTCCCCTCACTTGAATCTATAATCATGCCTTCGTGCTTTCTGGGTGTTTGTTGTATGTCTGAATCTGTTATCTCTAGCTTGTAGAGGTGAGTATTTCTCGCCATACATTCCGTACTTATATAAGTAATAAATTGACATCCTGTGAATCAGTAGTTCATATTATCATCTTATACCTGCCTGTGATATTATTTATATGATGATCGCCCTATTTATACACCTGTCATATCATCTGTTACTGTTATATAATGCCATTCAGTTTATTTATATCAGTTTATCACACTGCAAGTTCCCTGTAGATTTTAATCACTATATGTTGAAATGATACATACCCGAACGGACTTTAGAATAGGGAACAATAGTTATGGGATGAAATGATAGGCTTGAACGATTTTTATTTATTGGCATTTACTTGGGATTGCGGGTTTGAAATGGTAGAACCAGATTTTTCCTTTGTTAATTACGGATTGAAATGATATTATCTGTATCACTTGATTTATGTTAGAAAATTATATACAGACTCGTGGTTAATATACATATTTCTAAAATTTTGAAAGTATTTTAGAAATGTGAATATTATGATATTTTGATTTAAATTTAATTTAAAATGATTTTTATAAAGTATTATTGATTTTCTAAAAGTTTAATGTTGAATCATAGTGTCCTTCCCCCATCCCTTTCTGTACCTTCATCTTCAATTCCCATGCGCCCCGTTCATGTCACATCTTCTCCCCATCGTCCTTCCCCCGACTCTGATTTGTCCCCTCTCCCTCCTCCTCTTCAGTCACCCATTGTCGCCAATTCTGCTCTGCCATCTTTATACAGTTCTATTCCTATCCTGCCCATACCCGCTACCATCCCCATTAACCTCCTTCCACCACCTCCTCCACCAATTCCTCCTCCTCCTGATATTATTCCTCCTCCTACATCTCTTATCTCGTCCTTGCCTTCTGGCTCTCCTCTTTCTTCTGATCATTTCCCTACCCTTGGTGCTGCATCTTCCTCATCTCATTCTGCTTCTTGGTCCTCCCTTTTTAACTCAAAACCTCGGAATGCTGGTTCTTACATTCCAAAGCAATTTGAAGTTGAGTACACTGGATCCCCGATTGAACCTCCTCAGGAAGTATTGAATGAGGGTATTAAGGCCTGGTCTGATTGCCTTGTTGGTTCCTTTTTGGCTGGAAATGTTAATTACATGGCAGTTAAATCTCATCTTCAAAAAGTATGGAAGTTAAAAGGATCTTATGACATCTTTTTTGATAACCAAAATTATTATTTCAAATTTGCCTCTGAGGAAGACAAGATTAATATTCTGCGTCGTGATCCTATGTTCATAAAAGGTCAGATGTTTATCATTACTAAATGGAATCCCACCCTGTCTTCTGCTCATGCGGCAGTGAGATTAGTGCCAATCTGGATTCATTTATACAGAATTCCAATAATGCTATGGTCATTGATGGGTATCAATTGGATAGCGTGTCACCTTGGGAAGCTTGTTTGCTTTGATGAGAACACTGAAAGGATGAATAGATTTGAATATGCTAAATGCTTAATTGAAGTTTCTCCAGAAAAAGAATTGCCTGATTACATTGTTGTTGGGGATGATTCCTGTCCTAATATTCAGATTGAATACTCATGGAAACCCCTCATTTGTGTTTACTGTAAAGCTTTTGGCCATGCTACTGAACAATGTGAGAGGAATAAAAGTCAGCAAAATGGAGTTAAGAATGATATCTTGTGTACAAGTAATGTTGCAGTTGATGACATAGTCAGGGATGGTGAAAAAATTCATGATGATAAAGATAAAAGGGGTTTTTTGATACGAAGTAAAAAGAGATTTAAAGCCGGTCAAAAGATTTGGAGAAAAGTTAATAGGGACAAAAATAACAATAGTGAAATGGAAGGAAGTCTGGTAAGAGTACCTACTGAAGTGAGTCAAAGAGAAGATGTTGATTTACAGGCGTCGAAACAAAATGAACCAATAATTGTTACTGCATTGGAAAATATCAGTAGTGCTAATTTGGTTAATGATTTTAATCAACAGTTGAGTACCATTGAGGAAGTCAGGAAGCAAACTGTGAATATACCTGAATATGATAAATGCAGTAATGGTCAAATAGATGGTGGAATACAGAATGTAACAGAAAAGCCTGATAATAATGTTGTAATTCTTGATAATACAAATCATGATTGCTGTGTTGTGTCAACACACAATCCTTTCTCAGTCCTTCAGGATATTAGTGAAAATGAAGAAGTTAATCAACATGTCTCTCCTCAAATTCCAGATTTGCACAATACTGTATTGTGCACTGACATGCACAATCTTTCTCCACATGCAATTACCACTGCCATTAACTCTCCTCCCAACAATGAAGTATCTCCTTATTCTTCCCTCTCTCTTCCAAACCATATCTTCAAAGACATTTCTGCTTCATCAATTCCTCCCCTACCCTCTCAACCTACCAATCCAGAATCCTCTGGAATAAAGAAGAAAGGAAGGCCAAAGAAATCGATTAATATACAGAGAAATGACTTGGACAATGGAATCAATTTCTCAATTGAACAAATTGGTCTTGAAGTTTTGTCTCATAATTCTAAGGCAAACTTGTCCTCTGGTGTTCAAACCAGAGCTTCATCCTCAATGTTATCATGATGTATGATAAAATAGGATTTTGGAATGTAAGGGGTGCTAACTCCATTGACAAGCAACTTGAAATCTCTAACCTTATTTCTACTCACAACATCCAACTTATGGCCATTTCTGAAACTAAACTTAATCATAATACTACTCAACATGCTCACTCCATCATCAGACATAATTGGAGCAGTATCCATAATTTATCCCAAGCTCCTTTTGGTAGATTGTTAATTCTATGGAATCCTCTTATCTATTCCCTATCCCCTATCACTGTCCATAGACAGTTCATTCACTCTGAAATTCTTCACATTCCCTCTTCAACTTCTTTTATCCTTACCACTGTTTATGCTGTCAATAATGCTACTCAGAGGCAAATCTTTCTTGACATTCTACCTTCTCTTCAGCAGTCCAATCTGCCTTGGATTTGTCTTGGTGATTGGAATTGCATGCAACTATCATCTGAAAAGAGTGGGGGTTCTCCATTATCTTACAGTCAAACACGCCCTTTAAACAAAGCAATTTATGATGCTAACCTTATTCCTTCCAACAGTACTGGGGCTTTCTTTACTTGGAATAACTCAAGTAAATTGAGAAGGAGAACGTACTGTAAACTTGATAGAGTTTATACTAATTACTCCTCTATTCTCAAATGGCCTAACCTATCTACCTTTATCCCTCCGCCATCATTATCCGATCACTCCCCTCTTATTCTTTCCTGGGGAAAGGACACTGTGAGAAGACGCTCCTCATTTTCTTTTTTTAATAACTGGTCTAAACACCCTGATTTCCTTGAAATTGTTAAAAATGGCTGGAATTTTCATACATTTGGAAACCATATGTTTGTTTTGCAGGCTAAGCTCAAGCACTTGAAGATTATTCTGAAGGACTGGGCTCAGCAAACTTATGGTAATGGGAGCAGCTTGTCTTCTTCAATTCGTGAAAAGCTTTTTCAAGTTCAACTGGAAATACAAAGATGTCCTGACCATCAACAGATGATACATACTGAAGCTTCTCTTCATAAGGACCTCTCCAAAGCTCTCACTGAAGAAAATAAGATGGCAAAGCAAAAATCTAAACATGAATGGCAGTTGAATGGTGATAAAAATTCTGCAACCTTCCATAAAAGATTAAAAATTGAACAATCTTCAACAAACATTTTTTCTATTCTTGACATACATGGTCAGCCATGTGATTCCCAAGTTTCAATTCAAGATGCATTCATGGAGTATTTTCAACATAACCTGGGGAAGCCTCAGATTCCTTCCATCTTCCTGCATCAGTTCGCTCAATACCAACTCCCTAAAATTCCTGATGACATGTACACTGACTTAGTTAAGGAAATTTCGGATGATGAAATCAAGCATGCTATTTTTGGATTAAACTCCAACAGTTCTCCTGGTCCTGATGGATATAATGCTCATTTTTTCAAAATCACTTGGGATATAATTGGTAGGGACTTTGTCAAGGCCATTAAGAACTTTTTTAGTCACAGCAAGCTTATCTCTGGTATTAATGCTACTAAAATTGCTCTGATCCCTAAAATTAGCCACCCAACTTCTGTTGATCAGTTCAGGCCCATTGCATGTTGCAATGTTATATATAAGTGCATTGCTAGGATTTTGGCAGCTAGGATGAAAACGCCATTGGATGGATTGATATCTGCAAATCAGAGTGCTTTTCTACCTGGCAGGGACATAACTGATAATATTCTTCTTGCTTCAGAACTTATGAAGGGGTATAATAGGAAAATCATTTCTCCTAGGTGTGTCCTTAAGCTTGATATTCTGAAAGCGTATGACTCCATTCAGTGGAAAACTATCATATATATTTTGTACAAGATGAATTTCCCCATCCCTTTCTTGTGTTGGTTATATACATGCATTTCCACTGTCAAATATTCTCTTAGCATTAATGGTAATATCTTTGGCTACTTTGGTGCCACTCAGGGTATCAGACAAGGAGACCCGGTCTCTCCTTATCTCTTTATCTGTGTTATGGAGCTGCTCAATACTATGCTATCTGCTGCTATGCGTAATAAGCTTCTGGACTATCATCCATTATGTAGAAAGATCAGTATCTCTTCGCTCCTTTTTGCTGATGACTTACTTTTATTCACTAAGCCTAATTCTAAATCGATTAGTGGGGTTTTAAATGTGCTTGATTCATTCACAACCTTAACTGGTCTGGTCATAAACAGCAGTAAATCTAAATTGCTCATTGCTGGCCTTCCAGAGGAAGATAAAGAGATGATTTACACTATGTCTGGCCTCTCTCCTTTCAATGACAATGAATATTATCTTGGGATGCCTATATGTAATTCGAGAATCAGGACTATCCAATGCTTACAACTTTTTGAAAAAATTACTGCTAAACTTGCTAGCTGGAAAGTTTCTCAATTTTCGATGGCTGGTAGACTTATTATTGTTAAGTCCATAGCAATATCCATGTGTGTTTATTATGCCAGGGTCTTCATTCTTCCAGCCAAACTCATTTCCATGATCAACTCGGCTCTTAATCATTTTTTATGGCATGGTAATCCCTTCTCTTTGAAAATGATACCCATTGCCTTTGGTAAAATATGTTGCCCTCAGGAAAAAGGTGGGCTTGGAATAATAAATATTAAGAATTGGAATTTTGCTATGCTCTCTTCAAGAATTGACAAGCTGTCAAGGAAGGATGGAAATTTGTGGTCTTCTTGGTGTAGGCATTACCTTATACGTCATAGCAACTTTTGGTGTATGTCAGCTTCTTCTGACTGCAGTTGGACATGGAGGAATATCTTGAGAGGAAGACCGTTATTCCTTCCTATGGTGCAACAGAGAATGAAAGAGATTAACAAAGTGTCTTTTTGGTTTGATCCATGGTCTGCAAAAGGGGTGATTTTAGCGAATATAATTGATTATGACATGAGAAGATCCACTGGCATTGGAAATAATGCTACTCTTGCAAGATATTGGGCAGATGATTCTGTTTCTCTCCCGAATAGTAGCTCTGCAGTGATTACTGGAGTGTGGACTGATATACACAACACCACTTATAAGCTAAGCCCTATTCATATGACTTGGAATGACAGAGAGCACTCTATTAAAACTGTTTATAAGGCCCTTGACTCATCCATGCATTTTCCTTCTTTTCCTTGGTATTCTCGTATCTGGGATCATAAGTCTATTCCTAAGGAAAACATTTTCATGTGGAAGGTGCTGAAGAATGGTATCCTAACTCTAGGCAGGTTGAAAGGTCATGGGGTTATTCAATGTGATAAATGTATCTTTTGTGGTGCTGTTGAGGAAACTGTTGGCCATTTATATTTTGAATGTCATTACACTTATCATATCTGGTGTTCCATTGCTCAGCACTATGGATATCATATGCCTATGAGAAGTTCCTGTATGGAATGGTTCAACATATTTAAGGCAACGAGGTGGAAGAATGATAGAAGTAGAGGGCTGCTTAGAATTATGAAGAAGGTCTTGTATTTTATTTGGTTGGAGAGGAACAATAGAGTGTTTAAAGGGCAAGCTTCCTCTAAACATGTATTGGTCCTTTCTATTACTAGTAATTTATAGTTCCCGCTTTGCTTTCTTCTATCTTGTGGTGGTCAGTATTTTGTAATCTTATGCGGTACAATTTTTGGTTAGTAATAAAATGGTAGGGGACCATTCAACCCCGCTTGCTTTGCAAAAAAAAAAAAAAAAAAAAAAAAAAAATAAGTGTAATAAATAAATGGTAAAGTAGAAATTTGAAATATAAATAAATTTTGGAATTTATGATTTTGTTTATATATGGAATTTAAGTTAAGTAAGAAAATATGATAAATTAATTTTAATTTTAATTTAAAATGATTTTATAAAGTGTTATTGATTTTTCTATAAATTAAAAATAGTTAAATAAATAAATGTTTAAAATTGAAATTTAAATATAACTTTACTTGGAAAATGTGAAACGTGTTTTAAAAATAAAAGTTAAGTCAAGAAAAATAAAATGGAATCTAAATTTAATTTATGAAATGGTAAAGTAAATGAAATATTATAAAATTGTACAGCGACTTTTATAAGTGAATTATTAAAATTTGATAATTATTTGTGAAATTGCACTTTATAAAAATCATAAATTTAATGGTATTTAAATGATCATTTTAAAGTGAGAAAATATGGTTTTTATAAGTTAAAAATGGTTGAAATTAAAGTTTAATTGTTTACGAAATTATATTGAATACTTGGAATTTAATTAACCGCATTTTTGAAATGCTATCATTTCTTAAGTAATTTCTTAAGTGGAGGATATTACAGCATTTCTAAGTGCTGTAGTTGATTCTAACGAACTATAACTAAAAGACTAAATTGAACTAAGGATTATTTCAGCACTTTGCAAGTGTTGTAATTGTAGAAACCAAAACCTATTACAGCAGTTTTAAATGCTATCTTTGTTAAATTGAATTGTTTTCAAATGTAATTTACCGTAGCATTTTCTAAATGCTATGAAAGTTGAAATTTCACTGTTTTAATAAATTGAAGTAAACAAATAAATTCTGAAAATGGTAAAAGTTTGAGAATTGAATATTTGATTATTAAATATAATAACTTCATTTTAAATGATTTAAATGGAATATTTAATTAGTTTTATTGGAATACTTGCTTTGATATACAAACCATTTTGAAATGTGATTTGAAATGGTACTTAAATTAAATAAATATGAATGAGGTTTTGGAATAATATGATATTTTGATATTAAAATGAATTTGAAATGATATTGAATTTTGAAATGATTTTTGATTTACGAAGTATAAAATACCATTTTGGAATTTTAACCACGGGATGTATTTAATTTATAGTTTAACTGATCCTTAGAGGATGGGCGATCCCAAGCATCCTTTAAGTTGTTGTGCATTACTATTACAGTTCACTTGAGTTGGTTTACATTATATAAGTATGTATGTCCTGACCTGAGTGTTTTGTGTTTTACTTTACGCTCAGGTCAGCCTGAGTATTTATAGCTTAGCTTTGGATTTCTTTTCTGGAGCTAGGAATCGCTAGAGATTCTGCTTGTCTAGTTATCTATTCCCTTTCAGTTTGAGTTGTTCTATTTCAGCTCTGGTATTTATGAACTTCTATGTATTTAAGATTTCTTTTGTATATGTTTTTCAAACTGATATTATGTATTTGTTTTGAGAGTTTGTTATAGTAGCTTCATGAACTAATATGGTATTTTAATTTCCACTGCGAGTTATTTTGATATTTCTATGTCTGTGATTCTGTGATTGTATTTCATTTGCTCCAAATTTATTTACAATGCGGTATTTTGAGCAATTCAGGTCCGACATGTGTAGATGCGAATGACTGAAAATATCGAGTTGTTACAGTTCGTATCAGAGCTTTGGTTTTTAGGAAAACCATAGCCTGAGGAGCAAAAAGTCATTAGAGATAGGGTAGAAATACTCTAGAATGAGTGAAATCAATCTTAGAATTATTTCCTTGTGAGAGAACGTATTTTCGAAGTATGAAATGATTTTAAACGATTTAAAAAAAAATTATATTGGTATAAAAATTTTCTTATATTGAAATCAAAATTTTCTAAACTTCATCTCTTCGGTATCCACCTTGTTAGAAATCTCTTGGTTAGGATTCTTATCGATTAGGATTCCTTGAACTTTGGAATGCTCCCACTAGATCAGAAATCCAGTCTTGTCTTTCCTATTTTTATCCTTTTGATTTTGGGTATTCCATTACTCCACTTTGGAATGACCTCCATAAAGATCGGTGATTCCGCAAATCTTTGAATGATTTCTAACAGGGTGAAACTCCTTTACAATTTGGCATTGATTCACCGGAGATTTCTATATCCTCGGTTTATGTAACAACCCAAAAATTCTAACAAGTATTTTATTCTTTTATTTATAAACTTTGGGGCTTTAATTTACAAAAAAGTTGATTTTTTTCATTTTTAAAATTTAATTATAAAAAGCCACCAATTTTTTTAAAATACAAGCAAAATTCTATAATTCTTATTTTGGTTAAAGTTTAACATTAATTGAAATTTTAAATCTTTAAATTCTAATTTCCAAATCTTTTAATTCAACTGGATATATTCGGAACAACATTTTCCGCTTTTAATTTTTTTATGTTAGATTATATACTTTTCAAATTGAGTAATTAATATTTTTACTTATATACATAAGTTCTTGGTAAATGATGAATGAATCAGATGGATGTAAACAAATCGTATTTTTAATTAAGTAATAAAATTAAAAATTTATAGTGTATAGATAAGCTTTATAAAATGAACTTTTTAAATTGTACATTTGTATCCGTTTGATTTATTTAGTTAGCATATAAATAGTACGTAATTAATGAAATACTCTTTAAACATATATTTAACTAAATAAGTAGAAAATAAATAAGAAAACGTATAAATTTAAATGCTTTACTTTTATTTTAATGCGGGCGTACGGTTGTTTTAATTAATGCATCTATAGTGTGCATTCTTAATAAAAATTTATTTCTTTAATTAAATAAATAAATTTATCTCTAGCCTTGCATTCTAAGTGGGAAAGAGATGATTTCCCTAGTCGTTCAATTTCTTTTAAATCTAGCTTTGATAAGTTACGTGTAAATTTCTACGCTTCCCTTTTTCTTCATTTTTATAATAGGAATAAAATCTCCCAATTCGCGTAGCCGTTTCAAGCAAATTTATTTCTCTTTAGACGTCAAAATCCGTTTCAAGATTACTTAAAGTTCACGTGTAAACTTTTACACGTTCTTTTTGGTTCAATGGTTTTAATTTGGTATAAAAAATCTTTTATTTACTTACCGTTCAAAACAATAAATATTTGCTTGCCACTTCTGCATTGGATTTACTAACTTATCGGCAATCCAGTACGTACGGAAACTTCCTTGCCTCTCGGGTATAAATTGATAGGAATATATTCCATAGCCTGATACACAGTCAATGCAATCGTGTATAATTGATTTAAATTTATTTCTTGCCTATATTCTCTTACCTCAATCAACGCAATCGTGTGTAATTGATTTAAATTTATTTCTTGCCTATATTCTCTCACCTCAATCAATGCAATCGTGTATAATTGATTTAAATTTATTTCTTGCCTATATTCTTTCACCTCAATTAACGTAACCCTGATAAATATAAGCCTCGTACACAAATAGTTTTCAATTGCATCTCAACATTTCCTTCATTTCTTCTTGCGTGTGTGAGCTCTAAAGTTATGGCCTCCATTTTCTTCTTTTTGTTTTATATTTTTTTTCCATGCTTTGCTTCTCCCCTCCCTGTCCTCTGCTTTCAATATATTTGACAAATCCATCTTCATATTTCACTCGACAAGAAGAGAAGCAAAAAAAATTTAGAATATAAAAATAAAACCATCGATGCCTTCCTTACCTCCAAAACCGCGCACAGCCACCCTTTGCCTAGCCATCAACAGACCCGCCTCCAACTTCTTCTCCCCACCTCGCCATTTCCTCCGCCTCTCCCATCACGTGGCCACTTTTTTCAGCTACGAGCTCCTTTCTTTTGACGTGCCATCAAACTATAGGGAGCTGATGCATGAAGCCTGTTGCGTTTGAACTTGCGTGCATATATGACTCTATATGTGTATCATATGTCATGTAAGTATTTGATAACTTAGTTATTTGTTAAGGAAATTTTGAATTCATACAGTGGCATGCATTTTAGTAGGAGATATATTAAATTTTTATATAGGAGTAAATTTTTCTAATAATAATAAAGAAAGTTATTTGGATTACAGTATTATATTTAAAGGGTTAAATAGCTTGTTGTTGGTTATATTTAAAGTTATCTGGTTAATATGTAATATGAGTTATTTGATTTACAACATGATGTTTTCATATTATATAATATATTATAATCGGCAACACTAGGTTGCTGTTTTGTATAGAGTTATGCGTTAAAATCTTTAGTCTATAAAGTTAGTATAATTTATAAGCTATAATATATATAATGTCTTTGTGTTCTGGTACAGTTAGATATAAATGTTTATAACTATATATATTTGTGAATATATGCACAGGTTATAAAAGTTCATTTGTTTTGAGTGTGAGGCTATGGTTTGCATGTTGTATATTTAGCCATATAATATATAATATATACAGTAGTTGCATATGTTCGGTCTGCATAATCCAACATATATAAGTATATATTTGCTTATATATTCATCCATATAGAAGAGTTTGAGGTGCTGTTAATAAAGAACAGAGGGTCAGATTTTAGAAGTAACATATTTTGTTATGTTATGGTTAATATTGTGTTTCGATCAATGAGTTTTATAGATTTCTATATACTCTGTTTATATGTGGTCTGTGAATCTACATATAATCTATTATACTTTTTAATTGTTAAAGTATGATGCGGTGCATAAAAGTTATTTACCTGTTCATACTATTATATATGTGTCACATTGGGCTTAAGGTAAGATGTTATATATAGTAGTTTATAAATGAGATTTGAACAGTGTAATTTGTTGAAGTTTTATATATTTATCTTATTTAAAAATATAAATCTTAATGATATTATATACATAGGTCGTATGTGGTGGTTGGGTCTTAGATTTGTAAATAGAAATTTTGATCTATGTGCAAAAATTAAAATGGTTTGGAAAAATATAAAGATTTTTTTCAACATATATGTTTTATTTCATATGTTAAAACTATTGGTTTATGTATTGAGTTTAAAAAAAATGTAAATGATATATATCTGCTTCGACTTTAAATTTTCTTAGAGATGAAATATTGATTTTTATTAAAATAGAAAACATTTCTGTATATTTCAGACTGATTCTGATTCAATTCATCAATTCTTGATTTTCAGCCTCGTTCGTCCAATTCGTGCCAATCCTACTTTGCTTTGAAATTCGTACTCGGATTTGTAATTCAATTTCAGTGTCCGTATCAGTGTGCGTATCCATGTCATCTTCTGTATTCTCTAGCCTCAAAAGGTGAGCAATCACTCACGATTAACGTTCTTTTATTTATTAAATTTGATTTCAATTGAAACGATAATTGAAATATGCTGCTGTTAGTTATTTACATTGCTATATATGTTGTTATTTGCAATTGTTCACTTATGGGATATGACACCATATCCTGTTGTTTATATTATATTGGTATTGATGATATATGCCTGTTATTTTATTTTATTATCTGTTATCAATCTGCAAGTTCCCTATAGTTTAGAATCCACTATGGGTTGAAATGATACATACCCGAACGAAATTTAGAATAGGAGAATTTCGTTATGGGTTGAAATGATAAACCCAAGCGATTTTCAATTAAATTGAATTTGGGATTGCGGGTCGAAGTGATATCTACTCGTATATTTAAATTTCGGATTGAAATGAGAAATATCCGTATCCCTTGACCATAGGCTAGGAAATTATATACAGACACCGTTGGTCCATATATATAAATGTTTGAAAATAATTTCTATAGTTCGAAAGGAAATATATGGTTTTTAATAAATATTGGTTCTTAAAATATTATATATAAATGGAAATTTTATATATAGATTTAATAATATTATTATTGAGATTGAATCAGTCCATATAATATGTTTAAGTATTTATTTAAATTTATATTTTGAAAAATTGATTTTTGTAATAATTTGAATAAGTTAAGGTTGAGAAGATAAAGTTGAATTTATTTGAAATGGAATTTAGTTAAGAATTCTACTCAATTGGATTGATCTGAACTATTGAATTTGAAATTTAAGATTTTATTTATAACTTGATTTTGATTTAAATGATTAAATGGAAGTTTCAAGTTTAAACAAATCTAAAGGAATATTTAGTTTAAAGGTAAATTTAGGTTATTTAATAAATATTTAATTTATTAAGTGAACATTTCAAGACTAAATAATAAGGTTAAATCGAGATCTATATGAAACAGTTAAATTGAACCTTGGAATGTTGAATATTAAAGCTTTGAAATATATTAGAATTTAAATGGTTAATTTGTGATTTAGACCTGTATTTGAAATATATATAATTTGAATTTGTTTGGTCAGAAACTGAATTGAATGGAAATTGATAAATTGAGATTGAATTTAATTTAAATAGGGAAGTCGGGTTGATTTTGAAGTGATTTGTTATGTTTGAGGAAATTACAAATATTTTACTTTATAAAATATTTACATATATTTTGGAAATGTTTATATTTGAAATGAAATGAAATTTTGTTGTGAAGTATAAATTAATTTGAAACGACCTCGGTGTTATAGTGTATATTTCCACCTTGTAGATAGTTCCATAGATTCTTAGAGGGTGGTTATCCCAAACATCCTTTAAGTTACTTGTATTTCAGTTGATATTTCACTTGAGTTGGATTTATTGATATAAGAACGTTAGTCCCGACTCGAGTGTTTGGTGTTTTTGCTTTACGCTCGGGTCAGACTGAGTGATACGGCATTTGAGACTCATCTGTGGAGTTTGGATCTTCATTGGAGATCCAACTATCGATTCAGCTTTCAGCTTTTCCAGTTGATTGGTTCAGAGAAGTCTTCTGTTCGTATGAAAAGATCACTGTATTTGAGATATTCTGTTGTGTTCTATTTCTAACTATGATATTTGTATAGTAGCTTCATGAACTACTATTTATTTATTCCGCTGCGTATTATTGTATTACTCTGTGTCTGTGATTCTGTGATTGATTTATTTATTGTATATGCTGAGTTTGCAAAATATAAATTAACAACCTGATATTTTGAGCAATTCAAGTCCGACATGTGTGTCTGCCATTGCACTTGGAGGGTGCAGCATGATAGGGGGTTCTCGCTTCCTGGTTTTGTAGCGAACGGTTGACTCTTACTCCTACACGTCCCCGTGGGGGTTGGTGGTGCAGTCGATAGGCTGGCCGTAAAGGCAAAACACATGTACCAATGTAAGCTACGGTGGGCGTTGCCCCACTGGCGTGGTCGTTACAGTTGGTATCAGAGCTTTGGCTCTAGGCAAACTTAGCATATATGGTAAATTTATTCACAGAATCACTTTCGTTCGAGCTTGAATCTCTTCCTATTTGATTCGGTTCTCCTTTGAATTTTGGAACATCCCCCTCGGTTCCAAATCCATTCTTGTCTTTCCCTATTCGTGTTTTCTAGATTCTGGAGTATCCCAGAGCTCCACTGAATGATTGTAAAGGGGTGAAACTCCTTTACAATAGCATCGATTCACCCGAAGATTTATATATCCTTGGTTTAGATGCTGCTATCTCTGGTTATGCCGAATTCTATATCTGGCGATCGAATGTCGATTTGCCTTGGAATTCCGCATCGATCATATTCCTGAAGTCACGGTTGACCCGGTTAAGGTCGCCCGTGATTAATATCCATCTTCTATTTTGAAATTTAATTATCTAATCTTCGTTTGGGCCTAGCTTCGAATCAGAATTCTATTTGGTTAGAGTTCCTCTAATTCGAATCTCTATCTTTGTTTTGAAATCCATCCTTGAATCATCCTTTGCAAATCGGGCTTTGTTTTTATTTTAGTAATTGTTTTATATACCGAAATTATTATTTTGATAACTATGATTTTATTCGATATATGAAAGTGAAAATGTTTTCGAAAGGATTATATACCTTTTAAAAAAAACTAGAATTTGAAATTTCGAAAGGATTTGAAATTTTGAAAATTTTATAAGAAATTTGATTTATATAAAAATGATTTATAACTGAAGGGTTCCGAATTTGAAATTTGAGAGATTGAACTCCGGTATTTTGAAATTGGTTTTAAGATTTTTGAAAATATATAATAATACGATTTGAAAGTATTTTCCGAATAAGAAGTGTTTCAAATGACTCAAACGAGTTCCAATGATTTCAAAGAAACTTCAAAGAAGTTTTAAGAAAATAAAAGTCCAGAACTCACTTATGTCGGTGGAGAATAATTTCGGTGATGAGTGCACACATCATCGACATTGATTTCTGAGTTTCAAAGTGGGGGAGAGGCCACTTTAATAGCTTCGCTATGCGAGTGATTTTGTGAAACCAGTTTTGATTTCAAATTCCGAAGTATAATTCGATATTCAAAAGATATATGTATATATATTTGAAATGATTTAAAGTAAGCCGGTGTTCAATCCTCGAGTTTTCGATTTGATTTAGTATAACTCTAGTTATAAAAATTAATTTACTGATTTGTTGCTGATTTCCAACTCTTGGATTTGAAATTTGATTTCACCGACTATTTTGAAGGTTCAAACACTTCCAAATCAAGGTTTAAAATTTTAAAGCTAAGTAATTTCGAAAAATATAAATTAATGGATAAAGTATATAAGTTTAAAACTACTTTGTTAAGTAAATGAATAGGACTAATTTGAATTATACTAATATGAAATCTGGTTTTGAATGCTTTATAAATAGTTTAAAGGTTTCGAAGGGGTGGTTATAAACTTGAAAATCATTTGGGTATAATTGATTTTAGAAAAATATTTGGTTTCGAAAAATAAGATTTGGAATTTAAAACCCAGTATTTATATGATGATTTTGGAAATGAATTTGATTGACTTAAATTATGTTGATTTGGAAACTAGGATTATTTTCTAAACCTATTATTTGGAAATTTTGAAACTGAAGATATTAAATATGGAAGAAATGATTTGGTGAAATCATATATGATTTTGAAACCGAAACGATATTGAAAGAAATTGAAATTGAGAACCTTGTTTTACTAAATACTTGATTTGGGAGTTATCGAACTTATATAGAATTGATTTGTATAAGTATGAAGTTGATTTAAAAACTATTGATTTGGAAAGGTACTCAATTTGAAAGGTGTAACCTTATATAGGCGAAGTATATATAAGTCTGATTTGATATACTATTGATTTTGGAGAGTATTCGATTTGAAAATGAAATCTTATATATAATGGACTTTATATAAGTATGATATTTGAAAGTGATTTGAAAAGGTACTATATGATATATATTTTCGAAGTAATGATATGGAAAGTGCCTTCTGCTTGATATCCGCTCTGTGGCCACATTGTGGATTCATTCTATCGATATTATTCTCTCTGATTTTCAGTTTTCTAGATGTGATACTCGAGTGTCCTACCGTGGCGTAACCCACGATCTTTTTTCTCTGGGGTAGCGTAATCTGCAAGGCAGAGATTGCTTAAAGGGTATGGATGTTTCCTGGGGATCTCGGCGTAACCATAGTTATGTATCCTAATGTCTACCAGTTTTGTTTTCGTGGCGTAATCCGCAAGGCAGAGATTGCTTAAAGGGTATGGATGTTTCCTGGGGGATCCAGGCGTAACCATTGTTATGTATCCTGCGAGCCATTGGTTTTGTTTATCATGGTGTAATTTGCAAGGCAGTGAATGCTTAAAGGATATGAATGTTTCCTGGGGGATCCAGGCGTAACCATTGTTATGTATCTTGCGATCCAGGTGATTTTTTTTGGATTGTACTTTCCATATCTGTTTTTAAAAGTTTTCAGTATTTTCACTGGGTGTTGAAACAGGTCTACTAAGTACTTGAAGAATTCTAGCTTTGCGCCTGATCAACGCATGGCCAAAGTCTGCAAGAACGAGGATAAACTTGTTGAAACATCGAGTTATAAAAGTATTTTCGAAGGAAAATTTTGTTTTGATATAAAGGTATTTTATTATAAAAGTATTTTTCAACAAAGACATTTTGTATTAATATTTGAAATTGAGACTCTTATGGTTTGAAATTTACGATTCGTGCCCGATACTATTCTTTTGGATCTACCTTATCTGCTCAGCTTATTTATTCACCTATATTCTGTTTCCTGAATCTACCTTCCTTTCCTTTTTGAATATAATCTTTAAAATATTTTTTATTTATACACTACCTGGTTTAATAGTAATTTTTTTAGTGTTCTATATAAATAATTGATCTCATAAATAATTGAATGGATTAAATAAAATGAGTTTAACCAAACTATTAAATATTAAAATAAAATTATATGGTTTTAAATAAATTGTTAATTTGTTTTCCAAAGTCTAATTTTTCATCTGGTTGTTTCTATTCTCCTACTTTGTTCCTTTTCGAGGACGAAAAGTTCTGAGTGGGGGAGAGTGTAACAACCCAAAAATTCTAACAAGTATTTTATTCTTTTATTTATAAACTTTGGGGTTTTAATTTACAAAAAAGTTGTTTTTTTTCATTTTTAAAATTTAATTATAAATAGTCACCAATTTTTTTTAAATATAAGCAAAATTCTATAATTCTTATTTTGGCTAAAATTTAACATTAATTGAAATTTTAAATCTTTAAATTCTAATTTCCAAATCTTTTAATTCAACTGGATATATTCGGAACAACATTTTTCGCTTTTTTTAATGTTAGATTATATACTTTTTAAATTGAGTAATTAATATTTTTACTTATATACATCAGTTCTTTGTAAATATGAATGAATCAGATGGATGTAAACAAATCGTATTTTTAATTACATAATAAAATTTAAAATTTATAGTGTATAGATAAGCTTTATAAAATGAACTTTTTAAATTGTACGTTCGTATCCATTTGATTTATTTAGTTAGCATATAAATAGTACGTAATTAATGAAATACTCTTTAAACATATTTTTACTAAATAAGTAGTGAGTAAATAAGAAAACGTATAAATTTAAATGAGTTACTTTTATTTTAATGTGGGCGTATGGTTGATTTGATTAATGCATCTATAGTGCGCATTCTTAATAAAAATTTATTACCTTAACTAAATAAATAAATTTATCTGTAGCCTTGCATTCCAAGTGGGAAAGAAATGATTTCCCTAGCCGTTCAATTTCTTTTGAATCTAGCTTTGATAAGTTACGTGTAAATTTCTACGCTTTCCATTTTCTTCATTTTTATAATAGGAATAAAATCTCCAAATTCGCATAGCCGTTTCAAGCAAATTTATTTCTCTTTAGACGTTCAAAATCCGTTTCAAGATTGCTTGAAGTTCACGTGTAAACTTTTACACGTTCTTTTTGATTCAATGGCTTTAATTTGGTATAAAAACTCTTTTATTTACTTACCGTTCAAAACAACAAATATTTGCTTTCCACTTTTGCATTGGATTTACTAACTTATCAGCAATACAATATGTACAGAAACTTCCTTGCCTCTCAGGTATAAATTGATAGGAATATATTCCATAGCCTGTTACACAATCAACGCAATCGTGTATAATTGATTTAATTATTTCTTGCCTATATTCTCTCACCTCAATCAACGCAATCGTGTATAATTGATTTAAATTTATTTCTTGCCATATTCTCTCACCTCAATCAACGCAACCCTGATAAATATAAGCCTCGTACACAAATAGTTTTCAATTGCATCTCAACATTTCCTTCATTACTTCTTGCGTGCGTGAGCTCTGAAGGTATGGCCTCCATTTTCTTCTTTTTATTTTATATTTTCTTTCCATGCTTTGCTTCTCCCCTCCCTGTCCACTGCTTTCAATATATTTGACGAATCCATCTTCATATTTCACTCGGCAAGAAGAGAAGGAAAAAAATTTAGAATAAAAAATAAAACCATCGATGCCTTCCTTACCTCCAAAATCGCGCACAACCACCCTTTCCCTAGCCATCAACAGACCCGCCTCCAACTTCTTCTCCCCACCTCGCCATTTCCTCCGCCTCTCCCATCACGTGGCCACTTTTTTCAGCTACGAGCGCCTTTCTTTTGACGTGCCATCAAACTGTAGGGAGCTGATGCATGAAGCACGTTGCGTTTGAACTTGCGTGCATATATGACTCTATATGTGTATCATATGTCATGTAAGTATTTGATAACTTAGTTATTTGTTAAGGAAATTTTGAATTCATACAGTGGAATGCATTTTAGTAGGAGATATATTAAATTTTTATATAGGAGTAAATTTTTCTAATAATAATAAAGTAAGTTATTTTGATTACAGTATTATATTTAAAGGGTTAAATAGCTTATTGTTGGTTATATTTAAATTTATCTGGTTAATATGTAATATGAGTTATTTGATTTACAACATGATGTTTCCATATTATATAATATATTATAATCGGCAACACTAGGTTGCTGTTTTATATAGAGTTATGCATTAAAATCTTTAGTCTATAAAGTTAGTATAATTTACAAGCTATGATATATATAATGTCTTTGTGTTCTGGTACAGTTAGATAAAAGTTTATAACTATATATATTTGTGAATATATGCACAGGTTATAAAAGTTCATTTGTTTTGAGTGTGAGGCTATGGTCTGCATGTTGTATATTTAGCCATATAATATATAATATATACAGTAGTTGCATATGTTCGGTCTGCATAATCCAACATATATAAGTATATATTTGCTTATATATTCATCCATATAGAAGAGTTTAAGGTGCTGTTAATAAAGAACAGAGGGCCAGATTTTAAAAGTAACATATTTTGTTATATTATGGTTAATATTGTGTTTCGATCAATGAATTTTATAGATTTCTATATACTCTGTTTATATGTGGTCTGTGAATCTACATATAATATATTATACTTTTTAATTGTTAAAGTATGATGTGGTGCATAAAAATTATTTACCTGTTCGTACTATTATATATGTGTCACATTGGGTTTAAGGTAAGATGTTATATATAGTAGTTTATAAATGAGATTTGAACAGTGTAATTTGTTGAAGTTTTATATATTTATCTTATTTAAAAATATAAATCTTAATGATATTATATACATAGGTCGTATGTGGTGGTTGGATCTTAGATTTGTAAATAGAAATTTTGATCTATGTGTAAAAATTAAAATGGTTTGGAAAAATATAAATATTTTTTTCAACATATATGTTTTATTTCATATGTTAAAACTATTGGTTTATGTATTCAGTTTAAAAAAAATGTAAATTATATATATCTGCTTCGACTTTAAATTTTCTTAGAGATGCAATATTGATTTTTATTAAAATAGCAAACATTTCTGTATATATCAGATTGATTCTGATTCAATTCATCAATTCTTGATTTTCAGCCTCGTTCGTCCAATTCGTGCCAATCCTACTTTGCTTTGAAATTCGTACTCAGATTTATAATTCAGTTTCAGTGTCCGTATCAGTATGCGTATCAATGTCATCTTCTGCATTCTCTAGCCTCGAAAGGTGAGCAATCACTCACGATTAACGTTCTTTTGTTTATTACGTTTGATTTTAATTGAAACGACAATTGAAATTTGCTGCTGTTAGTTATTTACATTGCTATATATGTTGTTATCTGCAATTGTTCACTTTGTGGGATATGACACCATATCCTGTTGTTTATATTATATTGGTATTGATGATATATGCCTGTTATTTTATTTTATTATCTGTTATCACTCTGCAAGTTCCTTGTAGTTTAGAATTCACTATGGGTTGAAATGATACATACCCGAACGGACTTTAGAATAGGAGAATTTCATTATGGGTTGAAATGATAAACCCAAGCGATTTTCAATTAAATTGAATTTGGGATTGCGGGTCGAAGTGATATCTACCCGTATATTTAAATTTCGGATTGAAATGATAAATATCCCTATCCCTTGACCATAGGGTAGGAAATTATATACAGACACCGTTGGTCCACACATAATATATAAATGTTTGAAAATAATTTCTATAGTTTGAAAGGAAATATATGGTTTTTAATAAATATTGGTTCTTAAAATATTATATATAAATGGAAATTTTATATATAGATTTAATAATAATATAGATTTCAAAAATTGATTGTTGTAATAATTTGAATAAGTTAAGGTTGAGAAGATAAAGTTGAATTTATTTGAAATGGTATTTAGTTAAGAATTCTACTCAATTGGATTGATTTAAACTATTGAATTTGAAATTTAAGAATTAATTTATAACTTGATTTTGATTTAAATGATTAAATGGAAGTTTCTAGTTTAAACAAATCGAAAGTAGTATTTAGTTTAAAGGTAAATTTAGGTTATTTAATAAATATTGAATTTATTAAGTGAACATTTCAAGACTAAATAATAAGGTTAAATCAAGATCTATATGAAACTGTTAAATTGAATATTGGAATGTTGAATATTAAAGCTTTGAAATATACTACAATTTAAATGGTTAATTTATGATTTAGATCTGTATTTGAAATATATATAATTTGAATTTGTTTGGTCAGAAACTGAATTGAATGGAAATTGATAAATTGAGATTGAATTTAATTTGAGTAGGGAAGTCAGGTTGATTTTGAAGTGATTTGTTAAGGTTGAGGAAATTACAAATATTCTACTTTATAAAATATTTATATATATTTTGGAAATATTTATATTTGAAATGAAATGACATTTTGTTGTGAGGTATAAATTAATTTGAAATGACCTTGGTGTTATAGTGTATATTTCTACCTTGTAGATAGTTCCATGGACTCTTAGAGGATGGTTATCCCAAACATCCTTTAAGTTACTTGTATTTCAGTTAATATTTCACTTGAGTTGGATTTATTGATATAAGAACGTTAATCCTGACTCGAGTGTTTGGTGTTTTTACTTTACGCTCGGGTCAGACTGAGTGATACGGCATTTGAGACTCACCTGTGGAGTTTGGAGCTTCATTGGAGATCCAACTATCGATTCAGCTTTCAGCTTTTTCAGTTGATTGGTTCAGAGAAGTCATCTGTTCATACTGAAGACTTCGCTGTATTTGAGATATTCTATTGTATTCTATTTCTAACTATGATATTTGTATAGTAGCTTCATGAACTACTATTTATTTATTCCGCTGCGTATTGTTGTATTACTTTGTGTCTGTGATTCTGTGATTCTGTGATTGATTTATTTACTGTATATGCTAAGTTTGCAAAATATAAATTAACAACTTGATATTTTGAGCAATTCAAGCCCGACATGTGTGGATGCTAATGGTGGAAAATAGTAGGTCGTTGCAGTTTACGATGCTATCTCCTGCTCTACCTGGATTCTATCTTTGGCGATCGAATGTTGATTTGCCTTAGATTTCCGAATTGATTATATTCCTGAAGTCACAGATGACCGGTTAAGGTTACCCTCGATTTATATAGGCTTATCCAACTTCTATTTGGTAATTAAATTATCTCATCTTAGTTCGAGCTTATCTTCGAATCAGGATTCTATTTGATTAGAGTTCCTCTAAATTTGAATCCCCGTTTGTTTGAAATCCATCCTTGAATCATCCCTTGGAAATTTATGTTTGATTATATTTTGAAATTGTGCATACATCGAAATTATTATTTTGATAAGGATGAACCTATTTTGTATATAATAGTGAAATGTTTCCAATAAAGATTATATACTTTTTAAAATGAGAATTTAAAGTTTCGAAAGGATTTGAAAATTTGAAAATTAATAAGAATTTGATTTAAATAAAAATGATTTATAATTGAAGGGTTTTGAATTTGAATTTCGAGGAATTGAACTCCGGTGTTTTGAAATTGGTTTTTAGATATTGGAATATATATAATAATAATATGATTTTAAGATATTTTTTGAATAAGAAATGTTTCAAATGTATTCGAATGAATTCCAATGATTTTGAAGAGATTTCAAAGAAGTTTCAAGAAAATAAAAGTCCAGAACCCACTTATGTCGTTGGAAAATAATTTCGGTGATGAATGCATGCATCATCGACGTTGATTTTTGAGTTTCTGAGTGGGGGAGAGGCCACTCTAGTAGCTTTACTATGCGAGTGATTTTGTGAAACCAATTTTGATTTCAGATTTCGAAGTATGGTTTGATATTCGAAAGATATATGTATATATAGATATATTTGAAATAATTTAAAGTAAGCCTGTGTTCAGTCCTTGAGTTTCAGATTGTTTTGGTATAACCTTATCTGTTGGAATTGATTTACTGATTTGTTGCTGATTTCCAACTCTTGATTTGAAAAATTGGTTTCTTCGGCTATTTTTAAAAGTTCGAGAACTTCCAAATCAAGGTTTAATTTTCAAAGCTAAGTAATCCTGGAAAAATATAAATCATTCGATTAGGTAAATGAGTTGAAACTGTTTTGTTAAGTAAATAAATAAGACCATTTTGAATTATACTGATATGGAATTTAGTTCTGGAATGTTTTGAATCAAATTTAGTTTTAAATAGTTTGAAAAAGGTAAATTAATCTTCTGAATAGAAATAAATAATTTAAAGGTTTTTAAAGGGGCAGTTATAACTTGGAAATCATTTTGGGTATAATTGATTTTGAGAAAGATATTTGGCTTTGAAAATAGATTGGATAGTAAAACCCAGTATTTATATGATGGTTTGGTTATGGATTGGTTTGACATAAATTTTTTTGATTTGGGAACCAGGATTATTTTCTAAACCTATTGTTTTGGAAACTTTGAAACTGGATATTTGTAATTTGAAAGAAATGATTTGGCGAAATCATATATGACTTTGAAACTAAAACGTTGTTGAAAGGAATTGAAATTTGAGAACCTTGCTTTACTAAATACTTGATTTGGGGGTTATCGAACTTATATAAAATGGATTTGTATAAGTATGAAATTGATTTGAAAACTGTTGATTTGGAAAAGGTACTCAATTTGGAAAGAGAAATCTTATATAATCAAAGTCTATATAAGTATGATTTGATATACTATTGATTTTGGAAAGTATTTGATTTGAAAATGGAATCTTATATATGATGGACTTTATATAAGTATGATATTTGAAAGTGATTTGAAAAGGTACTATATGATACATATTTTCGAAGCAAAGATATGGAAAGTGCCATCTGCTTGATATTCGCTTTGTGGCCACACTGTGGATTCATTCTATCGATATTATTCTCTCTGAATTGGGTTTTTCGGACATGATGCTCGAGTGTCCATCGAATTCCATGGCGATCTCCATGGTCTTACGAGCATGATTGCATAGCGTAATTCGCAGGGGCTGCGAGAGCCTACGGGTACAGATGTTTCCTGGGGGATCCAGGCGTAACCATTGTGTATCTGCGATCTATTGGGTCACTTGGTAGCATAATCCACAGGGGTTGCGAGAGCCTAAGGGTACGGATGTTTCCTGGGGGATCCAGGCGTAACTATTGTGTATCTGCGATCTATTGGGTCGCTTGGTAGCATAATCCACAGGGGCTGCGAGAGCCTAAGGGTACGGATGTTTCCTGGGGGATCCAGGCGTAACTATTGTGTATCTGCGGTACTACCAGTCTTCATGGCATAATCGCAAGACTGCGGTAGTCAGCCTACGAGTATGGATGCTTCCTGAAGGATCCAGACGTAACCATTGTGTATTCGTGATCCATGATCGACATGTTTTGGTTTGGTTGTTTTGTTTGGATTGTACTTTCCATATCTGTTTTTAAAAGGTTTTTCAAGTATTTTCACTGGGTGTTGAAACATGTCCTAAGTACCTGGAGAATTCTAGCTTTGAGCCTGATCAACACATGGCTAGAATCTGGAGGAACGAAAGTAACTTGTTAAGACATCGAGTTATAAATCTATTTTGATAAAGTATTATATAAAGGATATTTTGATCTTTTATTTTATTCTTCTAAATAATTTTTTTTTTTAAATATTGTTTACTTCGTACTAACAAATTTGGATCAAATGATTATTCATCATATTATAAAATGTTTAAAATGTTAAATATAAGATTTTAAATTGAAACTTATATAGTTTTAAATATGGTTCATCATTTTCTTTCAACCTATTCTCCCTTCTAGCTATTTCTACCTTCTTCTTCTTTGAGGGTTCTTTTTGTATTATGGAAAGAGTTGGTTCTTTGGCTTATCGTTTGGATTTGCCCGAGAAGCTTTCTGTACTGCATGATGTATTCCACGTTTCACATCTTCTCTGGTATCTTCATGACCCATCTCTTTTTGTTCATCCTTCTGTTGTTAATAGTTGGGATATTTATCCTAATCTGACTATCGAGAGTAAGCCACTTCATATTGTCGATAGAGGTACGAAGCAGTAAGAAGGAAATCTGTTAGTCTGGTCAAATTATTGTGGTGTACTGATGGTCGAGACTGTACCTAGGAGATGGAGGAGATCATTCGTGCTTCGAATCCGGATTTTTTTTTAGGTACTATTTTCTTTTTCTATCTTGCTTCTCCTTATTTTCCTTGCTCATTCCTTTTCGAGGACGAAAAGATTTGAGTGGGGGAGCGTGTAACAACCCTGAATTTTATGATTTATTTTACTTGTTTATTTTGATTATTTGAAAATTTTATTGTATTTATTAAAATGAATAATTTTTTTATTTTAAATATATATTTTGATTTTTATGTGAATTATAATTTCAAACCTGAATAAATAGAATATTTTCCAGGATTTTTGGTTAATCTGGTCAAACTTTGACTTTTAAATTTAAAATTTAAATATTTGAATTATTGAATTTTATATTTTATTATGAAAATATATTAAATTTTAAGAATACTACTTTTCGTTTCGTTGAAATCCGATTTATATTGTGAAAGTTATGCTTTTTACAATATTGTATGTAAATTGAATTATTTAATAAAATTGTTTTTTTAATTTACATAAATAATATTTTTATTTGTCATATCATGTTCTAATATGTGTTATATGACATGTTAGCTATATATTTTATTTTAAAAACATTTTTAAAGTGGTTTTATAATTTTTCCAAAACTTATTGTATTTATTTTTAATTGTTATAACCTAGTTTCTATTTTTAAGCTATTTCTTAATTTATTTATATTTATCTAATTTTTTTTTATTCATACATCATTATGTTGTGTTTTTATTTTATTCATATTCATTTTTCATACGTTTAAAAATGCAAAAATAAATAAAGAAATATGAAGAGTTTTTGACCTTTTATATGCCTTAGACTTTTCACCTTCTTTACCCTTTCAATTTCAATCAACACATGCAATTAATTTTGGCCGACCATATCTCATTCCTTCAGCCGATTACCTCTTTCATTCTCACGCACAAAAATAGTTTCTGAACCTCAAAATTTCGGCCTTCACTCCTGAGAAAAAAATTTGGTAAATATTTCACTTTTCTTCCTTGTTTTTGTATCGATCTTACCTATGCTTCACCTTATATGCTCGGCCTCTAGCCTCCATCATCACTGCCACCTCCATCACCACTTTGTCCAGCTATAATCACCTACATCTCCTCTGACCCAGCTAGCCGTGGCCATCCTTGATGAAGAGCTCCACAAAAATTAGCAAAACATCACCTAAAACATCCAAGCCGGCCTCCACATGACTCCACCACCTCATACAACCCTTTGGCCGACCTTTGCACCACCTTCTTCAGCCCCTACCTGACTCAAAGACCTCTACCACATCAGTATCTGACCTCACCAGGCCTGGCTGTGCCAATATATGCCTATGGTCGAACCATATTTGCATAGAAAACCCACTTTGTTGCCTTGTACTTGTGTTATACATGCATATCCACTTCTACTCCTTCATATCCATCTTATGGCCGACCCAATTGAACCCAAACCTGATCCAAATTTACACCATGGCCGTGCATTTTTAACGTATGGCTGAGCATATGGTAGTTGAAAGCAAGTGAAAGTGATTTGGTTATTTGTTGTGCATGTATTTCTAGCTTGTTTAATGTTTAACTTTGGTTGTATATTCATGTGTTTTATTTAGTTTTGTTTCATACGCACAAGACAAATAGCTCTGGATCTCCCATCACTTGAATTTGTAATGGTACCTTCATGCTTTCTGGGTGTTTGTTTTGTGTCTAAATCTGTTATCTCCATCTTGTAGAGGTGTGTATTTCTCACCAGACATTCCGTACTTATATAAGTAGTAAATTGACATCCTGTGAATCTGTAGTTCATATTATCATCTTATACCTGCCTGTGATATTATTTATACGATTATCACCCTGTTTATACACCTGTCATATCATCTATTACTGTTATATAATGCCATTATGTTTATTTATATCAGTTTATCACGTTGCAAGTTTCCTGTAGATTTTAATCACTATGGGTTGAAATGATACATACCCAAATGGACTTTAGAATAGGGAAAAATAATTATGGGCTGAAATGATAGGCCTGAATGATTTTATTTTATGGCATTTACTTGGGATTGAGGGTTTGAAATGATAGAACCCGGATTTTTTGTTTGTAAATTACGGATTGAAATGATATTATCCATATCACTTGATTTAGGTTAGAAAATTATATACAGACCCGTGGTTAATATATATTTCTAAAATTTTGAAAGTATTTTAGAAATGTAAATATTATGATATTTTGATTTAAATTTAATTTAAAAATGATTTTTATAAAGTATTATTGATTTTCTACAAATTAATAAGTGTAATAAATAAATGGTAAAGTTGAAATTTGAAATATAAGTAAATTTGGAATTTATGATTTTGTTTATAAAAGGAATTTAAGTTAAGTAAGAAAATATGATAAATTGATTTTAATTTGAATTTAAAATGATTTTATAAAGTGTTATTGATTTGTCTCTAAATTAAAAATAGTTAAATAAATAAATGTTTAAAATTGAAATTTGAATATAACTTAACTTGGAAAATGTGAAATGTGTTTTAAAAATAAAAGTTAAGTTAAGAAAAATAAAATTTAATTTAAATTTAATTTATGAAATGGTAAATTAAATTTAAATGTAAAGTAAATGAAATATTATAAAATTGTACAGTGATTTTTATAAGTGAATTATTAAAATTTGATAATTATTTGTCAAATTGCACTTTATAAAAATCATAAATTTAAAGGTATTTAAATGATCATTTTTAAAGTGAGAAAATATGTTTTTTATAAGTTAAAAATGGTTGAAATTAAAGTTTAATTATTTATGAAATTATATGAATACTTGGAATTTAATTAATTGCATTTTTGAAACGCTATCATTTCTTAAGTAATTTCTTAAGTAGAGGATATTACAGCATTTCTAAGCGCTGTAATTGATTCTAAAGAACTATAACTAAAAGACTAAATTGAACTAAGGACTATTTTAACACTTTGTAAGTGCTGTAATTCAGAAACCAAATCCTACTACAGCATTTTTAAATGCTATCTTTGTTAAATTGAATTGTTTTCAAATGTAATTTACCGTAGCATTTTCTAAATGCTGCGAAAGTTGAAATTTCACTGTTTTAATAAATTGAAGTAAACAAATGAATTCTGAAACTGGTAAAAATTTGAGAATTGAATATTTGATTATTAAATATAATAACTTCATTTTAAATGATTTAATGGAATATTTAATTGGTTTAATTGGAATATTTAATTGGTTTTATTGGAATATTTGCTTTGATATATAAACCATTTTGAAATGTGATTTGAAATGGTACTTAAATTAAATAAATATGAACGAGGTTTTTGAATAATATGATATTTTGATATTAAAATGAATTTGAAATGATATTGAATTTTGAAATGATTTTTGATTTACGAAGTATGAAATACCATTTTGGAATTTTAACCACGGGATGTATTTAATTTATAGTTTAATTGATCCTTAGAGGATGGGCGATCCCAAGAATCCTTTAAGTTGTTGTGCATTACTATTACATTCACTAGAGTTTGTTTACATTATATAAGTATGTATGTCCTGACTCGAGTGTTTTGTGTTTTACTTTACGCTCGGGTCAGCCTGAGTATTTACAGCTTAGGTTTGGATTTCTTTTCTGGAGCTAGGAATCGCTGAAGATTCTGCTTATCTAGTTATTTATTCCCTTTCACTTTCAGTTGTTCTATTTCAGCTATGGTATTTATAAACTTCTATGTATTTGAGATTTCTTTTGTATATGTTTTTCAAACTGATATTATGTATTTGTTTTGAGAGTTTGTTATAGTAGCTTCATGAACTACTATGGTAATTTAATTTCCGCTGCAAGTTATTCTGTTATTTCCGTGTTTGTGATTCTGTGATTGTATTTCATTTTCTCCAAATTTATTTACAATGCGGTATTTTGAGCAATTTAAGTTCGACATGTGTGGATGCGAATGGCTGAAATATCGGGTTGTTACACCTAAAGTGATAAGAAGTTTTTGAACTTATAAGTGGGATGATTATTAACGTGAAGTTTAGAATTTGAAATGGGAATTCAAATTGTGCAAGATTGGCTGGATTAAGTAAATTGAATTTAAATTTAGGAAAGTTAAATAAGTTTGAGTGAACAACCTGATTTGAAAAATTTCAAGATGAAACTGGGATTTAACTTGGGAAGTTAAATGGTTAATTTGAATTGGGAGTTTGTGTGATCTCAAAATGGGTTTGAGATCTGGAAATTGGAAATGGATGGATGTTTTAAAATAATTTGAATGATACCATCCTGTTGTTATTAATAATCTTTAAGCTGAAATTGGATTTGTTCAAATGAATGAAGAAATGGGGTGTGGTAATATATCCGTTATTAAGATAAAATGGAATCATTTTGGGCTTAAGGTTTGAATGTTTAAGATAAAACTTCAAAGGTTTGGTTTCAAAATTGAAATTTGATGATAAATTGAATTTCAAAGATTTAGTTGTTTAAAAGAGATTTGAATTGTTATTTGAACTTTGAAATAAGTTAAAAATAGAATTTGGATTCAGAATTAAATGGATTAAAGATATAAGTTGATTTGATATAAATGATTAGATCAATATTTAAAAATTTAACTCGAATTTTTTTGATTCGGAATGGTTTAAATTTTAAATTTGAATTGAATTAGTTCAAATTGGATTTGATTTGAATTAATTGGAATTGTGATTGAAGATGGATAAGTCTAAAAATTCAAATGGAAAATTTGAATTAGATTAATTTGAAATGAAATTGAAGTCGAGTGAGTTCAACTTCAAATGGGAGTTGGGATTAATTCAAATTGAAATTGATATGAATTGAAATTGGTTCAATTTGAAATTTATTTGAATAATTTGGAATTGTAATTAAAGTTGAATAGGTTTAAAATCGAATGGAATTTGATTTGAATTTGAAAAGAAATTGAGGTTATGTAACATCCCGCCTTTTCGCACACTTTAAACCGACACACGTGCCAATTCAAAGCATACGCAAGGGCGGATTGTTATGGTGTAAATAAGAAAAAAAATAGAGAAGAAATAAAACAAAATAGAATCTCACAGCGGAAGGATAAAATATAATAATCAATATACAGTTCATGATAACTGTTTACAAAATATTTATTTTACTTATACAATGAATATCAGAGTTACACATACCAATACAATCAATGTAGTGGAAATTTAGAGTGTGGTGCGATACTATAAATAATATAATACGGATTCTTCGTCTTCGTCCTCCAAAGCTAAAATCTTCGATCCTGAAACGCTCGGACTGACCCGAGCGAATTTGAAAAGACAAAAACACTCGAGTCAGACTAAAAGATCTTATGTGAGTTAAATTAACAGAAATAATTATGAGTACAGTAACTTAAGAGATGTTCGGGATTTACATCTCCTAAGGATCCGTTAAACTATTTACTATGTAGTATACTGCGCTATTATAATAGTGTCTATTTATAAAATAAACTTACTTTTTAATAGCGTTAAGGGGTTACCCATATAGCCCTTAACACAAATAATGCCAATAGTCTATACAGTACCGTAATACCTCCTGATCGGGAAGCTACCAGAGGATACTCCATAGGTACGACACAAATAGAAACTCGTAGTAAAGGCTCGGTATGGTAGGTGACACGGCACAACTAGGCAATGCCAGGGTAGATATACCAATTGCTATCCAGGCTGGTGGAAACGCGTAGCCGCAGTTACCGCCCACCTCGGACTAACTCCCCAAAATCAAAATATAGAAGTGGCCACTGAATCAATCCAAGTCAAAGTATAATATCGAAGAGGAGGGTCCAATCAGAGGAATGACCTCATTGGCCTGAGAATCGCTCCTGTTTTAGCCACCTTATGCCAACTCACGGGAGTCGGGTCCACGTATTTACCTTACAGGAAACGTCGCCACCACCTACTTCATTCTGGAATCTCCACCGCGTACACGGTTAGTCAAAGTGGTTTTCGGTATCGACAGAGAGTATGTCCATATCCGATCCCGGTCTCTTTGCCAACCCATCGTTATTATAACACCGCGGTCATTTAAAAATAGTTTATACTTTTAAACCAGAATAAACATTTCCATTTTTAAAATTATGAATGCGATATCGTTTTAAAACCCAAAACAATATGATATCATTTATCCAAAATATAAATGTTTTCCCAAAATCATAATGCTTTAAAATTTATAACTTCTGAAAGCCCAATATCTTTTCAAAGCATAATATTTCGAAATTCATAATTTAAAACCATAACTTTTAAAACTTGAATGGTTTGGATATTCAACGGTATATGAATTAAAAGGTTTAACTTAAATGTTACTTTGTAAAGAAAATAGTTCTCATGGCTTTACAAATACATTTCTTTATTAAAGACTAAACCAAAATTCATATTATCTCTCTCAAGTTCCAAAACCACTTCAATTTATATATATATATACGTATATCCATTTGGAGTATTAATATTTCAAACTAAAGTTGGATTTTTTTCTTTCAACAAATCGAATGTTCTATTAATTAGTCTTGAATATTCACATAAAATCCATAAATAAATAAAAACTCCAATTTCTAGTAATAAAGTATATATTTTTTTTCAATTCAAATTATACTAGAATATTCATTTCAATTTATCTTGGGAAAAATCCAATTATAAATATCATATCTTAAAATTTCCAAACTTAACATTTAAACATATGATATAAATTATTAAACTCCATTTTCTTAATTTTCTTCCATTTTTATTAAAGATTTTTATACACCTTTTAATTTCAAAATTTTCAACTTCATATGTATATATATATGGAAGAAAAATATTTATACAATATAAAATTTAAGATTATTATAAACCGTATTCCATCCAAACCATAGAAATCACATTAAAATAGTTATATATAGACCGCAGTGCCTGTATATAATTTTCTATCCTATGGTCAAGTGATACGGATATTTATCATTTCAATCCGCAATTTAAAAGATATAAAATTTTGCGGTTGTATATCATTTCAAACCACAATCCCGAATGAAAGGAAATATGCATGATAATTTGCAATTTAATGATATACAATAAAACATCCATCAATATCACCCATCATCCAATCACAATCATCAAGCAATATCAACCAATAACAATTTATATTTGATAATATATAACAGGTAATAACTGGCAATTTTATTCAGATTAAATTTAACAACTATTAATCTAACAGTTTATATTCAGTAATAATCTATATAACTGTTAACTAGCAGTTTATAGGCAAACAAATAAATTCTAACTATCAATTAATACGCAATAAATAAATTAAATTAACAGTTAAATTTAATAAATGCAATTCAACAAATATGAGTGAAATAAACATGCCAAATACTCATAAATAAATTTCTATTCATTTCTAAAATTAATTTAACAAACATAAAAGCTTCTAGTAGTTGTGAGTGGGTTAAAACACTCACCTTTTGAATTTAAATCGAATTTAATTTCAATTCAAACTCAAAAATTTGACGGTCTCCAAATCCGTCCAAACCAGCGTCAACAGATCCAGATTTTAATTACGATCCTAACGCAAAAAAAATCGTGTGAAACGGATAACATATGAGAAAGTTATGCGAATAAATCGATTTGAAAACAAAATTTAAAATTAGAAAGAAAGGAACACATTTCACCTAAAACAAAAGCCACGTGAGCATCACTAACATATCACGCTACAGTAACGCGTGCAAACCCCCCTTGCTTCGCTCGTTCGCACCTGGGTCAACGGTTTTCCATCGAGTTGATCGCAGATATCATGCTCCACCGCCCGCTGCTAGCCACGGCACCACCGCCTTTGCTTCTCCCCACCACGGCCGCCCACGACCTGGGCCATGCGATCGCCCAAAATCAGCTGCAGCCGCCACCTATATGCAATAGGCCGAACCCTAAGTCGAACAAATCCCCTCATCTAACCGTTGATTCCAACAAAGAACACCACAGATCGACTCCCCTCAGTCCTCTCTCCAATACCCAGAAACCGTTTGACGATCTGACGAGGTTTGCGATGCCGATGATGAATGGTCACGGACTGTTTGAATTAATTCTGGGTAAACGGTAACTCCAACTGAAAAATGAATTTCACCATGGGATTACGTGTTTCGAGAAGATTAACATATATTTTTGTGGAATTTTTCTGGAGAGTTTGGATTTTCATTGAAATTTTGAATTGATTGGATCTAGGGTTTGCACTCATTGAGGAGGAGAAAGAAATGAAGAAATGAACATACAGCAAATGACAATAGGATGGAGCTAGGGTTTATAACTTGTACTTACATAGGTAGACTAGAGATAGCGTAGATGGATCGGATAAGCGAACGTACGAAACAAACTAAGGCCCAAAAAGCCCGTTCTGACCCCGGAACGAAATTTGTCAAACCCATATATCTAGATAGGTATTTTAAAATATTCTGAACGCGATGGAAAAATTTTCACGTCTAAATTTGATCGTATGAAGAAGTTATGCTGAAAACAAGATTTCCAAATTGATTTCAAATTGATTTTAATAAAATTGATTTTCAAGGCGTTTCGCGTCCGTACGATCAAATGACAGGTCCGATCGATACGAAACTTGAAACCCTATAATAATTCACCGATACGGATCCGATGAAACTTTTTTCGTCGAAATCCAAGTCCGTGGCCAAAATGGCTATTTTTATATTTATTAAATAAATCAAAAATTTAGTCAATAAAATCCGATTTCCCATTTCTCTTTGATAATTGATGATTCTTATTATTATAAAATTTTCAATCACCTATACTAATTTAAACAAAATTTAACTTGTCGAATTAAATTTAGAAATCCTCAAATTTCATTAATTTCACCAAAATATATATATATATATATATATATATATATATTAAATTTCCAAAATTTAATTAAATTTACTTTCCATTATTTATTGTCAATTAGATTGATTTATCATTGGATTCATATTTCAATATGTAAATATCCCCAATTTCATCTGCACTTATATTTACATAGTTTCTAAATATTAAATTTCAAATATTACTTCATTTAACGTTACGTATTTATTATTTATTACTTGCTGCAGTTGATTATCAATTATACTTAATATACTAAATAGATGGTAAATTTTGAATACTTGTTATCATTAACGTTTTATTT
Organism: Allium cepa; assembly: GCA_030765085.1. Taxonomy (NCBI): domain Eukaryota; kingdom Viridiplantae; phylum Streptophyta; class Magnoliopsida; order Asparagales; family Amaryllidaceae; genus Allium; species Allium cepa. The sequence continues at coordinate 391,845,925 of CM060938.1, read as the reverse complement.
CCACTTACAAAATAAACGAAATTATTACATAAACTCCCTTAATTAAGTCAACCATTATCTTATATAACTTAACTGGTAATATATATATCTGATTGCCCAAATTGGTTTATAGTTATCAGCTAAATACATACTAACTTGTAAATAAATTCGTTTAATTGCAAATGGATCTGATCAAATTTAATAGATTGAATAGATGGGTAAGCAAATAATAAATTTTCCTTTTTGTCAAATTCAAACCCATTCCTACTTAATTATCAATTACAATTTATTACGAAACATTGATTTTATGCAGTTACCTTATATTTGCGTAGTATTACATCAATTCCTATAACCTTGGATTCATTCCCAATTCACCAAATTCAATTAATTACACTTTACAAATGTGTTTCCAATATATAGGTATTGCCCAAATTAAATTTTATTAGCTAACTCATATTAATAAACAAATGACTTATATGAATGAATAAAATTTTCAATTATCTCACTTTACTCCTAAACTCCTGTTATTGTAAACCTTAAATAATTCCATCAAAATTAAATAAAAATCCCAAACTAAATCACCCATTGCAACATGCCACTGAAATAGGAATTTTATACTAATTGTTATCATACCCATAATTACACGCTTATCACTAAGTCCCACATTTGCATAAATTTATTAAATTGGAATGTTTATTAAGGTTTATGCATTTCCAACTTGTACTGATTTTACACAATCGTCATTTACCTTACCTTTCATTTCTATTCAATATATATTCACTTTATTCCATTCATTTGGGTACTGCATTGAAATATATTTATTAACTAATACTAACGTTATTATCATTAATTATAATTGGGTTTCCAGTTTTTATTAAATACCTTGAACAATAACTTACATATTAATCAAATCCTTCTTCTACTTAATTCAAATTGGATTATATTCCAATTCCTATAACTAGGTCTTAAGTCACCATTTACATAATTAAATTTAGCGTTTATTTCAATCTTCGTTTATAATTTAAAGTTTCTACTAAATTAAATTACAAAACTTATGAACTTTAACAAATTTAATCCACCAAATAAATTTTTCTAATGTTTATATATTTGCAATTCAATTCAGTTATTATTTCATTAATACCATTTTAATCAACTAATTATGACTTAACCACAAACACAAATTTACGTTATTCTATCTATTGCCATATAAACATTTCAATCGTTAACCTTAAATCCCAGTTACTAGCTAACCCCTACATTTACTCCATTAAAAATCCTAAGACTTCTATTTTAATTTAAATTAGATTAGAAAACATATCAAATTGACTCATTTAATATTATTGAATTTAACGGGTCGTTACACTCTCCCCCACTCAAAACTTTTCGTCCCCGAAAAGGAAAAAGAAGGGAGAAGGAAGAATTAAAACTGTACATCTATTTCAAATATTAACTTATAAACAATAATTTACTGGATTAATTTCCTTTAATGAAATATACCCGTTTATAATCATTACAACCTTTTATACCTAAATCATTAAAGTTTGGAAAATATTCAACAAAATTCTAAGTCCAAAATTTACGAAAATTTTTGACAGAGTTTCCTTTGTACGGTGAGGCTCGGGAGAAAATATAATATCAAAATATACAAATATATAACATATATTATCCCAACCCGGGAAAAATTATATAAAATAGCGCTAAAACGTAATCCGGAAACGTACCTATTTGTCGGGCAATATACGCTTATTATTTTGGAACCAAAAGCAGTAGCAGTTGCTTCCATCACCTGTATTCACTTATATAATCTAAAAGGTTAAATATTTATTTTAAAGTGAACTATTCAAGTGGATTCAATCATTAATCAACCAACAATTCAACAATCATCAACCTTACAAACAACATACATACACAAACAAAGCAACCATTTAATCCATCAAACAAATAGTTGTTTGGGTTCAAACTTGAAATTTGTATGAAATGAAATTAACTATCAAGTGCATCCTTTACTCAACAGTCTTAGATGGAACAAAGATAGATACTTATTCATTTAACCACTTCAAATTTCTTACCCAACAGCATAAATCAAACAACACAATTCAAACCAACACCCAAATTTATTTATTATACATTTATCTCATGCTTCAATGGTTTGATTTTCTTTCTTTCATTTATGGAGTGATTTCTTTATTTCTTACAAATTTTCATTTTCCATTTATCACAAAATTCATTATATTTGTATTCCAATTTATTTACTAAAGTTTCTATCATCTATTTATACTACTTACCTTTACTTATAGTAAAATTTCCAATTTAACTTAAGTCTATACAATTTATTCTTATTAATAATAGCAAATTAATAGAATACCTTTATTACCTTACTCTTCACTTGTAAGATTTCCCCTTACATTTTCCTACTAACATTGCAACTTTTTATTATATGGTAAGTTATGTATGTTTTAAGAATGTAAGTGAAAATTTACAAGTTTCTTCTCCATTCCTTTAATTAATATATATTTGTTTTATAAATTACAATCTCAACTTACCTTAAATCTCATTCATTTATTTAATGTTGAAGTTTCCATTATATTTAATTACAGTAACCCTCTACTTACACTTAATTTATTCCTACTTTCCATTATATTAGAATAGGGGAAATTTAAAACATACTTAAGTTAATAACCCTACAATCAATCCTTATTTACTAAAGAATTTCATTTTATTTACTTAAGTTCATATCACCTATTAATAATTCTTGACTTATTTTCAGTAAAATTTCAATTATAACTTAAGTTGTTACCACTAAATTCTTATTTATATAATAGCAATTCATAGAATAATCCAAAATTTCCAACATTTCAACTTGCATAATATTCTATTCAAATCTCTTAATTAACATTTCAACCTTTCATATTTGGTAAGTTATATATGTTATAGAAAATGCAAAAGAACTTATACAAGTTTTATCTCTTCTTTTAATTTAATTAAATGTTCAACAAATCTTTACTTCTTTCTTATAAGTAAAATTTTTAACTTCCTCTATAACTTAGCATTTAAGACTCTTATTTTATTTAGGGTTTCAATTATTAATTAAATTCTGTTTCACTACTATAATTGAAACAATTAATTAATGGAAATTAAGAATTAAATACCGGGTCAAATTTTAAAATTATTTTAAAAATAATAGATAAATAATTTCTTACAACTTATATATCTCTAATTATATTTTAAAACAATTAAATTTTAGATGATTTCAAAATAAATCTGCAGTAGAATTTACTATAGTGGCCTTTCCCCTTCGAAACTCGAAAATGAAAGTCGATGATGCGGCCGTCATCACCGAAATTATTTTCCAGCGACAGAGAGGAAAGTACAAACTTATTTTCTTCAAAATCCTCTTTAAACCAATTCTTTCGAATTATACTAAATATTTATATAAGAAAATACTTACAAACCAAATCCCTATATCCCATAAATCCATTGAAAACAGATTTTCAAAATCCCGGACTTAAGTTCTAAAATCTCCAATTTGATTTATTATAATTTCAACTTAGCTTCAATTGTTATAAATATTTTTATTTCCTAACACCCAATCTATAGCAACCAAATATATATATATATATATATATATATATATATCTTTATAAAAATATTTTTATATATAGAAAATATAATAGGCAAAATTATTTCATTCACCTATATTAAAAACAAATATTATGTCGTCTGTCCTATTAAGTGTTTAGAAATCCCTATTGGTGACATAGCGTCCCATGCATCAACCAGAATTTATAAATACAAAGCGGAACAGATTAACACAATATTAAAATCTTTTTATAACACTAACAAGTACGCTCCCTCATATATATACACTCAGCGACTCCCATAGGGTATTACTACCCTATTAACAAAGAGTCGAACCCCACAAAGCCAAAGTTTATCGCTAAACCAAAGCTCTGATACCAGCTGTAACATCCCGCCTTTTCGCACACTTTAAACCGACACACGTACCAATTCAAAGCATACGCAAGGGCGGATTGTTATGGGGTAAATAAGAAAAAAAACAGAGAAGAAATAAAACAAAATAGAATCTCACAGCGGAAGGATAAAATATAATAATCAATATACAGTTCATGATAACTGTTTACAAAATATTTATTTTACTTATACAATGAATATCAGAGTTACACATACCAATACAATCAATGCAGCGGAAATTTAGAGTGTGGTGCAATACTATAAATAATATAATACGGATTCTTCGTCTTCGTCCTCCAAAGCTAAAATCTTCGATCCTGAAACGCTCGGACTGACCCGAGCGAATTTGAAAAGACAAAAACACTCGAGTCAGACTAAAAGATCTTATGTGAGTTAAAATAACAGAAATAATTATGAGTACAGTAACTCAAGAGATGTTCGGGATTTACATCTCCTAAGGATCCGTTAAACTATTTACTATGTAGTATACTACGCTATTATAATAGTGTCTATTTATAAAATAAACTTACTTTTTAATAGCGTTAAGAGGTTACCCATATAGCCCTTAACACAAATAATGCCAATAGTCTATACAATACCGTAATACCTCCTGATCGGGAAGCTACCAGAGGATACTCCATAGGTACGACACAAATAGAAACTCGTAGTAAAGGCTTGGTATGGTAGGTGACACGGCACAACTAGGCAATGCCAGGGTAGATATACCAATTGCTATCCAGGCTGGTGGAAACGCGTAGCCGCAGTTACCTCCCACCTCGGACTAACTCCCCAAAATCAAAATATAGAAGTGGCCACTGAATCAATCCAAGTCAAAGTATAATATCGAAGAGGAGGGTCCGATCAGAGGAATGACCTCATTGGCCTGAGAATCGCTCCTGTTTTAGCCACCTTATGCCAACTCACGGGAGTCGGGTCCATGTATTTACCTTACAGGAAACGTCGCCACCACCTACTTCATTCTGGAATCTCCACCGCGTACACGGTTAGTCAAAATGGTTTTCGGTATCGACAGAGAGTATGTCCATATCCAATCCCGGTCTCTTTGCCAACCCATCGTTATTATAACACCGCGGTCATTTAAAAATAGTTTATACTTTTAAACCAGAATAAACATTTCCATTTTTAAAATTATGAATGCGATATCATTTTAAAACCCAAAACAATATGATATCATTTATCCCAAATATAAATCTTTTCCCAAAATCATAATGCTTTAAAATTTATAACTTCTAAAAGCCCAATATCTTTTCAAAGCATAATATTTCGAAATTCATAATTTAAAACCATAACTTTTAAAACTTGAATGGTTTGGATATTCAACGGTATATGAATTAAAAGGTTTAACTTAAATGTTACTTTGTAAAGAAAATAGTTCTCATGGCTTTACAAATACATTTCTTTTTTAAAGTCTAAACCAAAATTCGTATTATCTCTCTCAAGTTCCAAAACCACTTCAATTTATATATATATACGTATATCCATTTGGAGTATTAATATTTCAAACTAAAGTTGGATTTTTTTCTTTCAACAAATCGAATGTTCTATTAATTAGTCTTGAATATTCACATAAAATCCATAAATAAATAAAAACTCCAATTTCTAGTAATAAACTATTTTTTTTTTCAATTCAAATTATACTAGAATATTCATTTCAATTTATCTTGGGAAAAATCCAATTATAAATATCATATCTTAAAATTTCCAAACTTAACATTTAAACATATGATATAAATTATTAAACTCCATTTTCTTAATTTTCTTCATTTTTTATTAAAGATTTTTATAAACCTTTTAATTTCAAAATTTTCAACTTCATATGTATATATATATATGGAAGAAAAATATTTATACAATATAAAATTTAAGATTATTATAAATCGTATTCCATCCAAACCATAGAAATCACATTAAAATAGTTATATATAGACCGCGGTGCCTGTATATAATTTTCTATCCTATGGTCAAGTGATACGGATATTTATCATTTCAATCCGCAATTTAAAAGATATAAAATTTTGCGGTTGTATATCATTTCAAACCACAATCCCGAATGAAAGGAAATATGCATGATAATTTGCAATTTAATGATATACAATAAAACATCCATCAATATCACCCATCATCCAATCACAATCATCAAGCAGTATCAACCAATAACAATTTATATTTGATAATATATAACAGGTAATAACTGGCAATTTTATTCAGATTAAATTTTACAACTATTAATCTAACAGTTTATATTCAGTAATAATCTATATAACTGTTAACTAGCAGTTTATAGGCAAACAAATAAATTCTAACTATCAATTAATACGCAATAAATAAATTAAATTAACAGTTAAATTTAATAAATGCAATTCAACAAATATGAGTGAAATAAACATGCCAAATACTCATAAATAAATTTCTATTCATTTCTAAAATTAATTTAACAAACATAAAAGCTTCTACTAGTTGTGAGTGGGTTAAAACACTTACCTTTTGAATTTAAATCGAATTTAATTTCAATTCAAACTCAAAAATTTGACGGTCTCCAAATCCGTCCAAACCAGCGTCAACAGATCCAGATTTTAATTACGATCCTAACGCAAAAAAAATCGTGTGAAACGGATAACATATGAGAAAGTTATGCGAATAAATCGATTTGAAAACAAAATTTAAAATTAGAAAGAAAGGAACACATTTCACCTAAAACAAAAGCCACGTGAGCATCACTAACATATCACGCTACAGTAACGCGTGAAAACCCCCCTTGCTTCGCTCGTTCGCACCTGGGTCAACGGTTTTCCATCGAGTTGACCGCAGATATCATGCTCCACCGGCCGCTGCTAGCCACGACACCACCGCCTTTGCTTCTCCCCACCACGGCCGCCCACGACCTGGGCCATGCGATCGCCCAAAATCAGCTGCAGCCGCCACCTATATGCAATAGGCCGAACCCTAAGTCGAACAAATCCCCTCATCTAACCGTTGATTCCAACAAAGAACACCACAGATCGACTCCCCTCAGTCCCCTCTCCAATACCCAGAAACCGTTTGACGATCTGACGAGGTTTGCGACGCCGATGATGAATGGTCACGGACTGTTTGAGTTAATTCTGGGTAAACGGTAACTCCAACTGAAAAACGAATTTCACCATGGGATTACGTGTTTCGAGAAGATTAACATATATTTTTGTGGAATTTTTCTGGAGAGTTTGGATTTTCATTGAAATTTTGAATTGATTGTGTGACGCCCCACCTCTATACCCACGCTAGCCAAGAACACTCCGGAGTAGTGCTGTCAACTAGCACGGAGAATAAGGCTGTTGAGGAGCGACCATCCATGTAATTTCTTATCACACGGTGGCTATAAATAATCTTCGGAAACAAACATAGAAATAATCATATCACAAATCAGTCACAGATATCCATATCACAAAAGCGGAAGAAGATATGAATATATAACTAACACATGAAAGTGTACATCAGAGTAGTGGTCAGTAAGATCCACGATAATACAAAAGAATAGCAACACGTGCTATACAAAAGAATACAACTATGAGTCTATATCTCAAGTGTATACAACAAAAACTGCTAATCTAAACAGTTAGCCAAAAGTCAGAGTGATGAATCCCTGGGAAGAAGTCAAGCAGAAGCACCTGTAACATCTCGGTCTGACCCGAGTATTATTTAAGAAAATAATAAACAGATCAGTCTAGCTATAAATATCAGATGACATGATATAACATAAAAGATATAGCATAAACATAAACATCCATAACGACATACCACTATAAGTATGTAAATAATGATCAACAGAAGATCAATCAATAAGAGATAATCAATATCACAAGAATCTTCTCAAAGATTCGAAGAGGGCATCATACCCTAAACTTGTACTCACAACAAGTCAATGACATAAATTCCAGAAATCAACACGAGAAATCCAGAAATCATAAAAAGGGAAAGAGGCCTATCACATGACGGTCCGAAGACCAAGGGGAGCTACCCCGCATGTGTGAATGGAATCACACAGATTGAGGTCAAGACTAACCAAAAAGCAGAAAGGTATGTGTGAATGGAATCACACAAGTGGTGTCTAGTCTAACCTTGCAATGAAAGAGACATCGCGCAATTGCTAGTCTAATTCATAAAGCGATCATCAAGATCAACGAGAAGTGTCAATTACACTAAGCTAGTAAATATTGAAGTTTAGCTTCATGTCCCATAACCACTTGCTTAACTTAAATATTTACGAACAAACTGTAAATCTTCACTAATAAAATTGTCACAAGAGGTTCAATCGAACAAGTCCAAGAATTAACCGACGAAGTGAACGCAAGCGTTTCATACCACTTGTTTTACTAAGTCGTTTAATTAGATTTCTCATCCGAGTGAGGTAAAGGCTTGTATATACTAATAGATTGGAAAACGGTTTAAGAAAAGAGCTTTGTTATTAAAAATAGAGTTGAAATTGTTTGTTAAAAGAGTTTTGATATTTACTACTAGTATTGAAACCTTTATATTATAAAGTGACAAAACACATAAGCAAGTGTAGAAACAATCAGTCACAAAGATCGCATACGGAGATGCGAATAAAATCCCAGGAAATCAGCTCAATATTTTTCAGATAAGATCCCCTACGGAGGGGGGGGGTCCAGGGGGGGTGGCAACCCCCCAAGGTGGGGGTGCGGGGGCAACGCCACAGCTTACGGGGTTCGACCTGCCCGGTCAGGTCGCGGGGGTCCAGGGGGCAGCGCCCCCGGCGGGGTGCGGGGTAGCGCCCCGACCAAAACGGTACGACCCAGTGAAGACAAAATGAGGTCTAACGACCTAACGACTCAAGGGTCTAACGACCTAACGACTCAAGAGTCATACGACCCAACGACTCAAGGGTCATACGACCCAACGACTCAAGAGGGTCATACGACCTAACGACTCAAGGGTCATACGACCTAACGACTCAAGAGTCATACGACCTAACGACTCAAGGGTCATACGACCTAACGGCTCAAGAGTCATACGACCTAACGGCTCAAGGGTCATACGACTCAAGGGTCCAACGACCCAACGACTCAAGGGTCCAACGACCCAACGACTCAAGGGTCCAACGACTTAAGGGTTGCACGACTTAAGGGTTAGGCCAGGAGCGACCTAACGAGATAAGGTCCAACGACCTACGAGTTAAGGGTCCAGCGACCTATCGGGATAACTCGTAACCGACTTAAGGGTTGCGTGACTGAAGGGCTGCACGACTTAAGGGTTAACTCGTAAACGACTCACGACCTATGGATGAACGACTTAACTCCGAACGAGCTAAAAATGGCCAGAACGACCTAGGGTTAACTCGTGAACGACTCACGACCTATGGACGAACGACTTAACTCCGAACGAGCTAAAAATGGCCAGAACGACCTAGGGTTAACTCGTGAACGACTCACGACCTATGGACGAACGACTTAACTCCGAACGAGCTAAAAATGGCCAGAACGACCTAGGGTTAACTCGTGAACGACTCACGACCTATGGACGAACGACTTAACTCCGAACGACCTAAAAATGGCCAGAACGACTCAAGTGCAGAAAATTCAACAAAACGCTGAAAATTGGAGTTTTTCGCCAATCCAATCCAAACCAAATGCTAACATGCATGCAAAAATGATAGGGAATCATTCCCAACAGTCCAATATAGTTATAGGCTAGAATTGTGAGATAAAAATCTCACCTTTGCACTAAAGTTTATGAAGATGAAGCTTGAAAGCAAGGAGAAGCAATCCAAAGCTTGAATCCAATATCTTCTACTTGAATTTGGAGTTGAATGTTGGATTTGCAATTGAATTTGTGCTTGGAGTTTTAATTTCCCATTCCCTCCACCATTAATGCCAAAGCTTGATTAGTTAGGAAATTTATGAAGAGTGAGGAGAAGAGGGTTGGAACTTGGGCTTAATAGGCTAAACTAACCCAAAGTCCAAAGCGGGAAAAGTTAGTGAAATTTCACTAACTCCAAACCTATCGATGTTTATACTTAAAAAGTTGTAAACGACATTTCGAACTCAATGGAAATGCTCTCGAGTCCTAATTTGACCGTTTGCAAAAAGTAGCTTTTCGGACCAAAATCTGATTAACGAGTTAATATTTAAATAAAATATTTAAATACAAACTCGATAAATATGCGGGTTGTTACAGACTCCCCTCCTTAAAGAAATTGCGTCCTCGCAATATATATAAGATGGAAATAAAAAGTAACAACCATAAAAGCATATTAACACAAGAGGAATTTTGAAATAAGAAGTTCACCTCTAGGAGAAGGAGTAACAAGTCCGGATGTGTACGCTCGATGAATTCTCTGGATTCCCAAGAACAATCCTTAGGATTTGAGGACCATTGAACCTTCACAAGCGGAACATCTTTATTTCGAAGTCGTTTAACCTCAGAAGCTATAACTCGAATAGGATGCTGCTCATAAGTTAAATTCGGCGAAACTTCAATTTCTTCCACAACAGCAGGCTCAAGAATAGAATCGGAATCCCGAAGGCATTTCCGTAATTGAGAAACGTGAAATACATCATGCATAGCAGAAAACTGAGCCGGCAATGCAAGGCGATAAGCCATGGAACCAATACGTTCAGTGATAGGAAATGGCCCAATATATCGAGGCGCTAACTTTCCCGATCGACTGAAACGTACAACACCCTTCATAGGTGAAACACGAATAAAAACAGGATCCCCAACAGAAAATTCTAATTTCCTTCTTCGATTATCGGCATAGGATTTTTGTCTACTCTGGGCTTCTTTCATCCTATGTCGAATAAGTTCAATCTTTTCCGTGGAATCACGAATAAAGTCTGGACCTAAAACCAGCTTCTCACCGGCCTCAAGCCAACAAGAAGGAGATCGGCACGGCCTTCCGTAGAGTGCCTCGAAAGGTGCCATACCAATACTAGATTGGAAGCTATTATTATAGGAAAATTCAACAAGTGAAATATGATCTTCCCAACTTCCACCAAAATCAAGCACACAAGCACGAAGAAGATCTTCAAGAGTTTGATTCACACGCTCGGTTTGTCCATCGGACTGGGGGTGATAAGCGGTGCTAAAATTAAGCTTCGTTCCTAAAGCTTTTTGAAGACTCTTCCAAAATCCACTAGTAAACAATGGATCACGATCGCTAACAATAGAAGTAGGAACCCCATGCAATTTTACAATTTCCTTGACAAATAGTTTGGCCAAAAGAGGAACGGTTCGGTTAGACCGAACCGGAATAAAATGGGCGGATTTAGTAAGTCTATCAACAATCACCCATAAGCTATCATGACCCGAACGAGAACGGGGAAGGCCATCTATAAAGTCCATGGAAATTTGATCCCACTTCCAAATTGGAATTTCTAAAGGTTGCAATAACCCACCAGGCCTTTGATGTTCGGCCTTGACAAGTTGGCAAGTCATGCAACACTTAACAAAGTTAGCAACATCAGATTTCATTCCCTCCCAATAATAAAGTCGCTTCATATCAGCGTACATTTTACTACTACCAGGATGAATGGTGAATTTAGAACGATGGGAATCTTCTAAAATATTTTTACGAAGATCTCCAATATTTGGTACGATAAGTCTACCAAATTTTCGAATGCCGCCACGAGAATCAATATCAAAGTCTTTCAAACCTTCAATATCAATTTTATCCTTAACATTTTTGCCAAGAAGAGCCAATTCAGAATCTAGCCCTTGAGCTTCAAGAATGCGGTCTAAAAGAGAAGGATGAGCCTCAAGGCTACATAAAACAAGCGATGAGCATAAATCGGATACGCGCTCTCGAATCTCACAAGTGGATAAGATCTCGAGATCGTTCCATTTGGATATCATCATAGAAACAACTGCTTGTTGCTTACGGCTAAGAGCATCGGCGACACGATTACCTTACCGGGGGTATAAAGAATATCAAGATCATAAGGTGCGAGGAACTCGAGCCAACATTGTTGACGTAAATTAAGTTCTTTTTGAGAAAATAAATATTTCAAAGACTTATGATCCGTGTAAAGAATAAATTTCTCTCCCAATAGATAATGACGCCACATTCGAAGGGCGAAAACAATAGCCGCGAGCTCTAGATCATGTGTGGCATATCTAGTCTCGGCCGGCTTCAATTGCCTAGAAGCATAAGCAACAACACGTTCTTTTTGCATAAGAACGGCACCCAAACCAACGTGACTAGCATCGGTATAAACAAAAAAATCTTGATTCCCCTCAGGAATCACAAGAATAGGAGCATCGGAAAGGAGTTCTTTCAATTTCTGAAAAGAGGCTTCACATTTGTCCGACCAAATGTATTTAACTCCCTTCTTAGTCAAGCCAGTAAGAGGCACGACAATCTTAGAAAAGTCTTTAATAAAACGGCGGTAATAGCCCGCCAATCCGAGAAAACTACGAATCTCTGTCACACTCTCCGGTCTCTTCCAATCTTGAATCGCTTCGATCTTTGAAGGATCCACGGATATCCCGGATTCGGAAATAATATGACCGAGAAACTTCACACGAGATTGCCAAAAGTGGCATTTAGAAAATTTCGCCTTTAATTGATTACTCCTAAGTGTTTCCAATACAATCCTAAGATGTTTCTCATGTTCCTCCTCGGTTTTTGAATACACTAGAATATCATCAATGAATATGAGAACAAACCGATCGAGGAAATCTTTGAAAACTCGATTCATGAGGTCAACGAAATAAGCTGGAGCATTCGTTAACCCAAATGGCATAACAAGCCATTCATAAGATCCATATCGAGTACGGAATGATGTCAAAGGAATGCTATCCTCAGCGATACGAAGCTGATGGAAACCGGTAGCCAAGTCCAATTGTGAAAAGACCTTAGCACCACTAAGCTGATCGAATAGATCATCAATCTGAGGTAAAGGATATTTATTTTTAATAGTAAGATCGTTAAGCTTGCGATAATCAACGCAGAGCCTCAGAGTACCATCGGATTTCTTTACGAAAATAGCTGAAGCTCCCCAAGGCGAGGAACTAGAGCGAATAAATTGCCTCGTCTCCAACTCAGATAATTGTTTACGCATCTCCTCATTTTCCTTATTGGACATGCGATAAGGAGGACGAGTAATAGGTTGAGCTCCAGAAACAAGATTAATTCTGAACTCAATTGCTCGTTTAGGTGGCAAACCTAAAACGGGCTCGAATATGTCGGAAAATTCACGAACAACATGAATACGAGAAATAATATCATCTTCATCATCATCATCATCGTTATCACGAGGATTTAAAGAATATAAAGATGCCACCAAACAGGATTCTGAATCTTTAAGATTAACAGAAATCTGATTAACAGATAGTGGATGACGGAGATGAATAGCCCGTTCAGGACATAGGATATGGGTTTGATAACGGTTAAGCCAATCCATTCCCAAAATTATTCCAAAGCCTAAGTAACGCATGACATGCAAATCGGCTAGGAAAGAAAGATCGCAAAAAATAATCTCCACATCTTTACAAAGCAAACTAAGAGTTGCGGATCCACCAACAGGATTCGCAATTTTTAAAGAAGTCATCAATGCAGTAACACTTAAAGAAAAAGTGTCTACCAGTTCCTTTGATATAAAAGAATGGGATGCACCCGTATCAAAGAGAACTCTAATAGGTTGATCATGAAATAAAATAATACCATCAAGAATGGAATGAGAAATACCTTGGCCACGAGATGTGTTGCCAGGGGCTTGAGCCACATTTAACTTTCCCTCATTCCTGCTTTTACGTTTGAGGCATTGATGTATAAAGTGATCTGGGCTCTTACAATAGCGACAAGATTTGGGCTTAGAGCACTTATTCGCATAATGATCCCCAGACCCACAGTTGAAGCAACTCGCACCACTAGGAGAAGGAGACTTTGCCGCAGGGGTTGCCTGCTTACCCTTTTTGTTGGGATAAGGACCCTTGAATTTGTTTGGCCTCTTCTTGTTGTTGAAGTTTGGTTTAGCGACTTCCACTTCAACATCACTCTCTCTATCAGCCTCTTCAAGACGAAGAGCGATATCGACGAGTTGATCAAATGCGACTTCTAGTTTCAGGAGCAGTGGCTTCTTAAGATTCTTATTTAAGCCATAAACGAACCTCTGGTTCTTCTTCAATGGGGTGTTGATGTATTCAACCCCATATTTGGAAAGCGACTCGAAGGCTGCGACGTAATCAGTCACAGAGGATTGACCTTGAACAAGGTCTATAAAACGTCAAGCCAAGGTTACTTTCCCAGCTTCTGGTACAAACTTTAACTCGAAGCGTCCCTGAAATTGCTCCCAGGTGAGATCCGCTTCATTAATTTCTGAAATAAGGAGTTCGTACCAGTCCAATGCTCTCTCCTGGAGCATGCTGGAAGCCACCTGAACGCGGTGGAGATCGATAAGGTTCATGCGAGAGAAGATTCGATCACATGATTTTAACCAAGCCTGGACCTTGATGATATTTTCCGAACCTTTGAAGGGCTTCCCACCCAAGTTGGTGTAATCGCTGCACAAGCGTGCAAATCCCGACTTTGGGTGAGTGGGTTCTGGGTTAGCTCCAGCTGCTTGAGCATTAGTTACTAAATCAAGAAGCTGTTGAGCAGTCATAAAAACTCCATCCGGAGGAGCAGCACCAGATGATCCAGTTCTGGGACGGCCTGGTCTAGACATTCTCTTCCTTAAGGAAAGAAAGAAGAGAAGAAGAAGGTTATTCACCAATGAACACCAAGCAATCTTGATAGATAAAACAAGGAATCATAAAGGAAATAGGATGAATCGGTACGAAGACTCGAATTAATCCTATGGTATGACTCCTAAGATAGACTTAGGACGATGATCCTTGTTAAGTTATTCTACATTGTTCCGAAGTTTGGCTCTGATACCAAGCTGTGACGCCCCACCTCTATACCCACGCTAGCCAAGAACACTCCGGAGTAGTGCTGTCAACTAGCACGGAGAATAAGGCTGTTGAGGAGCGACCATCCATGTAATTTCTTATCACACGGTGGCTATAAATAATCTTCGGAAACAAACATAGAAATAATCATATCACAAATCAGTCACAGATATCCATATCACAAAAGCGGAAGAAGATATGAATATATAACTAACACATGAAAGTGTACATCAGAGTAGTGGTCAGTAAGATCCACGATAATACAAAAGAATAGCAACACGTGCTATACAAAAGAATAAAACTATGAGTCTATATCTCAAGTGTATACAACAAAAACTGCTAATCTAAACAGTTAGCCAAAAGTCAGAGTGATGAATCCCTGGGAAGAAGTCAAGCAGAATCACCTGTAACATCTCGGTCTGACCCGAGTATTATTTAAGAAAATAATAAACGGATCAGTCTAGCTATAAATATCAGATGACATGATATAACATAAAAGATATAGCATAAACATAAACATCCATAACGACATACCACTATAAGTATGTAAATAATGATCAACAGAAGATCAATCAATAAGAGATAATCAATATCACAAGAATCTTCTCAAAGATTCGAAGAGGGCATCATACCCTAAACTTGTACTCATAACAAGTCAATGACATAAATTCCAGAAATCAACACGAGAAATCCAGAAATCATAAAAAGGGAAAGAGGCCTATCACATGACGGTCCGAAGACCAAGGGGAGCTACCCCGCATGTGTGAATGGAATCACACAGATTGAGGTCAAGACTAACCAAAAAGCAGAAAGGTATGTGTGAATGGAATCACACAAGTGGTGTCTAGTCTAACCTTGCAATGAAAGAGACATCGCGCAATTGCTAGTCTAATTCATAAAGCGATCATCAAGATCAACGAGAAGTGTCAATTACACTAAGCTAGTAAATATAGAAGTTTAGCTTCATGTCCCATAACCACTTGCTTAACTTAAATATTTACGAACAAACTGTAAATCTTCACTAATAAAATTGTCACAAGAGGTTCAATCGAACAAGTCCAAGAATTAACCGACGAAGTGAACGCAAGCGTTTCATACCACTTGTTTTACTAAGTCGTTTAATTAGATTTCTCATCCGAGTGAGGTAAAGGCTTGTATATACTAATAGATTGGAAAACGGTTTAAGAAAAGAGCTTTGTTATTAAAAATAGAGTTGAAATTGTTTGTTAAAAGAGTTTTGATATTTACTACTAGTATTGAAACCTTTATATTATAAAGTGACAAAACACATAAGCAAGTGTAGAAACAATCAGTCACAAAGATCGCATACGGAGATGCGAATAAAATCCCAGGAAATCAGCTCAATATTTTTCAGATAAGATCCCCTACGGAGGGGGGGGGTCCAGGGGGGGTGGCAACCCCCCAAGGTGGGGGTGCGGGGGCAACGCCACAGCTTACGGGGTTCGACCTGCCCGGTCAGGTCGCGGGGGTCCAGGGGGCAGCGCCCCGACCAAAACGGTACGACCTAGTGAAGACAAAATGAGGTCTAACGACCCAACGACTCAAGGGTCATACGACCCAACGACTCAAGGGTCATACGACCCAACGACTCAAGAGTCATACGACCCAACGACTCAAGGGTCATACGACCCAACGACTCAAGGGTCATACGACCCAACGACTCAAGGGTCATACGACCTAACGGCTCAAGAGTCATACGACCTAACGGCTCCAACGACCCAACGACTCAAGGGTCCAACGACCCAACGACTCAAGGGTCCAACGACTTAAGGGTTGCACGACTTAAGGGTTAGGCCAGGAGCGACCTAACGAGATAAGGTCCAACGACCTACGAGTTAAGGGTCCAGCGACCTATCGGGATAACTCGTAATCGACTTAAGGGTTGCGTGACTGAAGGGCTGCACGACTTAAGGGTTAACTCGTAAACGACTCACGACCTATGGATGAACGACTTAACTCCGAACGAGCTAAAAATGGCCAGAACGACCTAGGGTTAACTCGTGAACGACTCACGACCTATGGACGAACGACTTAACTCCGAACGAGCTAAAAATGGCCAGAACGACCTAGGGTTAACTCGTGAACGACTCACGACCTATGGACGAACGACTTAACTCCGAACGAGCTAAAAATGGCCAGAACGACCTAGGGTTAACTCGTGAACGACTCACGACCTATGGACGAACGACTTAACTCCGAACGACCTAAAAATGGCCAGAACGACTCAAGTGCAGAAAATTCAACAAAACGCTGAAAATTGGAGTTTTTCGCCAATCCAATCCAAACCAAATGCTAACATACATGCAAAAATGATAGGGAATCATTCCCAACAGTCCAATATAGTTATAGGCTAGAATTGTGAGATAAAAATCTCACCTTTGCACTAAAGTTTATGAAGATGAAGCTTGAAAGCAAGGAGAAGCAATCCAAAGCTTGAATCCAATATCTTCTACTTGAATTTGGAGTTGAATGTTGGATTTGCAATTGAATTTGTGCTTGGAGTTTTAATTTCCCATTCCCTCCACCATTAATGCCAAAGCTTGATTAGTTAGGAAATTTATGAAGAGTGAGGAGAAGAGGGTTGGAACTTGGGCTTAATAGGCTAAACTAACCCAAAGTCCAAAGCGGGAAAAGTTAGTGAAATTTCACTAACTCCAAACCTATCGATGTTTATACTTAAAAAGTTGTAAACGACATTTCGAACTCAATGGAAGTGGTCTCGAGTACTAATTTGACCGTTTGCAAAAAGTAGTTTTTCGAACCAAAATCTGATTAACGAGTTAATATTTAAATAAAATATTTAAATACAAACTCGATAAATATGCGGGTTGTTACAGATTGGATCTAGGGTTTGCACCCATTGAGGAGGAGAAAGAAATGAAGAAATGAACATACAGCAAATGACAATAGGATGGAGCTAGGGTTTATAACTTGTACTTATATAGGTAGACTAGAGATAGTGTAGATGGATCGGATAAGCGAACGTACGAAACAAACTAAGGCCCAAAAAGCCCGTTCTGACCCCGGAACGAAATTTGTCAAACCCATATATCCAGATAGGTATTTTAAAATATTCTGAACGCGATGGAAAAAGTTTCACGTCCAAATTTGATCGTATGAAGAAGTTATGCTGAAAACAAGATTTCCAAATTGATTTCAAATTGATTTTAATAAAATTGATTTTCAAGGCGTTTCGCGTCCGTACGATCAAATGACAGGTCCGATCGATACGAAACTTGAAACCCTATAATAATTCACCGATACGGATCCGATGAAACTAGTTTCATCGAAATCCAAGTCCGTGGCCAAAATGGCTATTTTTATATTTATTAAATAAATCAAAAATTTAGTCAATAAAATCCAATTTCCCATTTCTCTTTGATAATTGATGATTCTTATTATTATAAAATTTTCAATCACCTATACTAATTTAAACAAAATTTAACTTGTCGAATTAAATTTAGAAATCCTCAAATTTCATTAATTTCACCAATATATATATATATATATTAAATTTCCAAAATTTAATTAAATTTACTTTCCATTATTTATTGTCAATTAGATTGATTTATCATTGGATTCATATTTCAATATGTAAATATCCCCAATTTCATCGGCACTTATATTTACATAGTTTCTAAATATTAAATTTCAAATATTACTTCATTTAACGTTACGTATTTATTATTTATTACTTGCTGCAGTTGATTATCAATTATACTTAATATACTAAATAGATGGTAAATTTTGAATACTTGTTATCATTAACGTTTTATTTCCACTTACAAAATAAACGAAATTATTACATAAACTCCCTTAATTAAGTCAACCATTATCTTATATAACTTAACTGGTAATATATATATCTGATTGCCCAAATTGGTTTATAGTTATCAGCTAAATACATACTAACTTGTAAATAAATTCGTTTAATTGCAAATGGATCTGATCAAATTTAATAGATTGAATAGATGGGTAAGCAAATAATAAATTTTCCTTTTTGTCAAATTCAAACCCATTCCTACTTAATTATCAATTACAATTTATTACGAAACATTGATTTTATGCAGTTACCTTATATTTGCGTAGTATTACATCAATTCCTATAACCTTGGATTCATTCCCAATTCACCAAATTCAATTAATTACACTTTACAAATGTGTTTCCAATATATAGGTATTGCCCAAATTAAATTTTATTAGCTAACTCATATTAATAAACAAATGACTTATATGAATGATTAAAATTTTCAATTATCTCACTTTACTCCTAAACTCCTGTTATTGTAAACCTTAAATAATTCCATCAAAATTAAATAAAAATCCCAAACTAAATCACCCATTGCAACATGCCACTGAAATAGGAATTTTATACTAATTGTTATCATACCCATAATTACACGCTTATCACTAAGTCCCACATTTGCATAAATTTATTAAATTGGAATGTTTATTAAGGTTTATGCATTTCCAACTTGTACTGATTTTACACAATCGTCATTTACCTTACCTTTCATTTCTATTCAATATATATTCACTTTATTCCATTCATTTGGGTACTGCATTGAAATATATTTATTAACTAATACTAACGTTATTATCATTAATTATAATTGGGTTTCCAGTTTTTATTAAATACCTTGAACAATAACTTACATATTAATCAAATCCTTCTTCTACTTAATTCAAATTGGATTATATTCCAATTCCTATAACTAGGTCTTAAGTCACCATTTACATAATTAAATTTAGCGTTTATTTCAATCTTCGTTTATAATTTAAAGTTTCTACTAAATTAAATTACAAAACTTATGAACTTTAACAAATTTAATCCACCAAATAAATTTTTCTAATGTTTATATATTTGCAATTCAATTCAGTTATTATTTCATTAATACCATTTTAACCAACTAATTATGACTTAACCACAAACACAAATTTACGTTATTCTATCTATTGCCATATAAACATTTCAATCGTTAACCTTAAATCCCAGTTACTAGCTAACCCCTACATTTACTCCATTAAAAATCCTAAGACTTCTATTTCAATTTAAATTAGATTAGAAAACATATCAAATTGACTCATTTAATATTATTGAATTTAACGGGTCGTTACAGGTTAATTCAACTTGAATTGGGATTAAATCAATTTCAATGGAAATTGAAGTTATTTAAGTTGGAATTCAGTCAATTTAAATGGATGTGTAAATTTAAATTGAATTGATTGGAAATGGAAGTTGGGAATTGAACAGTTTTGACTCTGAACTATTTTCAAAATAAATCGTTTTAAAATAAATCTATTTTTCCAAACTATTTACTATACAACTTTTCTTTTTAAACCTAAAACTATCTTATACTTATTTTACAATTATTTTTGGAACTATTTAACAATTTTTCAACTATTTTATAAACTAATTACTATTTTTCAACTATTTCACAAATTGATTACTATTCTTCAACTATTTTGCAATTATTTAAAATTTCTATAACTATTTGACTATTTTCCAACTATTTTACAACTACTTAACTATTTTACAACTACTTTACAAACTATTAAGTATTTTTATACTACTTATCTATTTTAAACTTTTCAAGCTATTTTCTAAATATAAGCTGGTCAGAGTGCAAACTGTTTATGATTAAATTCCCAAATTGAAATAAGAATTGAGGTGATAATCCAAATGGGATTAAAACAATTATGAATAAGTGGATAGAAATTAAAGTGAATGTGAATAGAAATGGAGATTGATTTGGCTAATAATCAATAAGGATAAATACGTAGGATGTACGTATATTATTTATTCGCATAGTGATATGATCCAGATTTGAGCACAGAATTTTGAGATAATATATCGATCCGAGTTGGGATTTTTCACTTAATTTTCGACGGCGAACCTAGATATGGATTGTTGATTAGTTCTGTATATTCTCTATCATAGTTATGAATATGCAAGGAGAATAACGGTTTCTGATCAAGAAACTGGATCTGAGTCCGCACTAGAAAGTCGGGTGGACAATACTAGTTCGGAATTGAAATTGTGTGATCGAGTGAGCGATCAGATTGATATAGTGTATGGATGATATGTGAACACTGTACAGGTTTGAATGAAATGGATATTGGGAATTTGTGGATAAGAAATGTGAAATGAATTTTGAAATGGAAAGTATATTTTGTGAAATATATGATGAAATAAAGTGGAAATTGGATATTTCTATGGTAGATATTCTCTTTGTGGAAGTAAGTAATATGGTTAATGATTTTATAAAGGAATAATCAAATTTGAATATTAGATTTGGAGTAAACAAAGTATGTATCTTTGTTATATAAGGTAAATCTCCCCTTGTTGAATCTATTGACAGAAGAAAAGGTTTTTGAAAGTATTTGAAGTATAAAAGAGAATTTATACAAGTATGAAGTGATCCAAAGTTTTTAAAAATTATATATATATATATATATATATATATATGAAGGATCTTATGAGGATTTTGGGAAAAGGTTTTTGGAACCTATGGACTTTGGAAAGGCTTTTGATTTATGGGTAAAATCAATATTGTAATTTGGAAAGCCTAGTTTGAGAATTATCGATTTTGGGATAATCGATTTTGTGTAAAGGAGCTTTGTATGTGATTCATACTAGGTGTATGATTTGGAAGATACTATATTTGTATAGTATAAAGTGTTTTGAAAATGGCTCTGGAGGAAAAGGTGCTCCTTTGAAATGAACTTTTCAGGAGTAACATAGGTTGGTACTGCCTTGAGCCTTTAAAGGGGGAGGTTCTAAAGTTGATCCTGTGAGGAGTTTGGGCAAAACAAGTTCCTAAGGATTATGTGTAGTGTGTAGCGGAAGTCGAGGGCACTGATGCCTACAGAGGCATTTGGGTTATGCTGTGGCGACAGTTTAACTCGATGACACTGTGATCTACTGCAGACTATAGCAAAAGTCATGTGTGCCGCTGAGAGCCAACAGTCTATGTTTGATTTTACATCGGTAGACTGCGACCTATGGTAGCATAACGAAAGTCTTGTGTACTGCTGAGAGCCAACAGTCTGCATTTGATTTTACATTGGTAGACTGCGACCTATGTGGAAGTGGAGAAGTTTCATCTTTGGCAGCGAAAATCGAGGGCGTTGATGCCTACAGTTACATGGACTTTTGCTGTGATGGCAATGTAACCCTGGAATGTAACTGCGATCTTTTGTGGGTTCCATGGCGTAATCGAGAGGCGTGGAGGCCTATAGTTATCTATGGATTTTTCTGGGATGGCAACGTAACCATCGGGTTAATTGCAACCATGGATGGTGGTGATGATTTCCAGAGCATTCTCACTAAAAATGTTTCCTCAATTTCAAAAGTCTTTTCTATCTTTTTAATAAAATTATTTTCCAAGTATTTTCACTGGGTGTTGAAATGGGTCTGCTAAGTATTTATAGATTTTCAGTCGTACGCCTGATCAACGTATGACTGAATTTCTGTGAGAACAAGGATGGACTGGTTGAGACATCAAGTTATAAAAAGTATTTTTATAAAACCTATTTTATAATATTATGTGGATTTTAAAAGTATTAAATAAATTCTAGCTTCGTTCCTTTTCGAGGACGAAAGGATTCATAGGGGGAGGAATGTGATAACCCGGATTTTGGACAACTGTTAATTTGTAATTAACAGGATTTAATTTATAAATTGGACAAATAGACCTGATAATTTGAATATATCTGGATATGTATATAAAAAAAAATCTAAATTTAAATAAATGCTGAATTTTAAATATTTGGATAAGTATTTATTTTAGTATATTTGTTTAATGATCTTCTTATATATATAATTTTTTAATTGGGCAAAATTTGTCTTTTATAAATAAATATGTTTTCTATTTTAATATGGATGTTGTTAATGGACAGCTATGGTTTAAAATCGATATTTATTTTCAAAGCTATTATGGAAAATTCTTTATTTTTAAAGCTAACATGCATATATATATACACATGATTATTTATAAGTGTTTAAATTGGAATTTTCTTCCATTTTCTTTTAAGAGATGTATAGATACATAAAAGAAAAGATAAATATAAGACATGAATATATATATAATTAAATTGTAGATATTATATAAATATTTATAACATATTAATATATTGTAATTATACTTGTAAACAAATACTCTATGCATTAATGCAAGTGTAAGAAGAGTACAATCCAAATTGACAAGTGTAAATAAGTAATTTGCAAATATAACAAGTGGTATTTATTTTCTTTAATTAAAATAAATAAGTATGTTAGATAATAGGCTGAGTATATGATTCTTGAATCCTCTTCAAAACCAGTTTTTTCACTCTCATTTTTTCTAAAAAAAGGTCAAAACAAAAACCAGGATCAGAACAAAAGTAAAATCTGGAAAACCTGTAAACATTTTCAGATCAGAAATTAATCTAAGCAACCATCTAAGTAAAACCAAAATACAAGTTCAAAGAGCAAGCCTCAGATCCAAACTCAACCAAATCAAGATCAACTTCAGTTTCAATCAAACTCAGATCCAAGTTTGGGTTCAAAAACAAAATTTCCAGGTTCTTTTCTAAACAGGTGAGTAACACTGAAACTTCTGGTATATTCTAAAGTTGCTTGTGATGATCTTTGAAATATAATGTGAACCATGCTATGCATGATGTTTTAAAATGATTATAAGTATATATGTGTGTTAATAATTATATACATGACTGAACATGGAAAGTAAATCTCTGTTCAAACTGGAACAGTGAATAAATTTAAATTTTAACAATATAAACTTGGTTCAGGTAGTAAATGTTTGAGGTAAAATCTGATGAATGTTAGTCTAAATGTTTGCCTGCTAATTTTAGGATGAATGAATGTAAATATGTATATAAGTTCTTGTGTGAATGACTGCATAACAATATATATATCCTCTATTCTTCTTTAAAACTGTGAGTAAACAAAATACTAATCTGTTTTTAAAATCATGTTGCATGCAGAAGTTTGAAGTGAAAAGTGATAAATGTTCATATGTTTGTTTAATATGAAATTTATATATATTTCTTTGAAATAAATGTGGGTGTGTGTGTCTGTTTATAGAACATTTGTTCTGTTCTTGTTGTTTAGGTTTAAGGTTTGATCAAAGAAAATCATGATCTCCTCCCATGATCTTCTTGAAGACGTAATGTATGAACAAAACTTGTTAGTCATACCATAATATCATATTTTAAAATATTTTTAAGCTAAAACAGTAAAAATCCCAATCTTATAAAATTTCGACTTGAATGATTTCTTGTTTCCGGTTTATAAATTTAATTGTAATCGAAAACTAGGATTTTTAAAACCAAAATCAAGATTTTTAGGATTGGAATTCGAGAGGAATTCCATGTTGAAACGAAATCAAGCTCTGGTCAAATTCAGGCGAGCAAGGGGCTCGGTGAGGTCGGAATTCATATCGAGGAAAGCTTGTGGGTCTAGGATAGTAGGAAAATTAGTAGGCAATTTTCTAGAGCAACGGCGTGGCGCAGCGGAATTAATGTAGGATTTTACAGCCTGTGGGTTCGTCCTTGATTTTGAGTCAAATTCCTCCGACTATAGCGTATCGGACATAGTCGAGATGGTGAAACAGGAGTTTAGGTCTTGGCGAAGCACTGGACGGGGTGTCGAGAATTCAGGTGATCCGTGGTGGCGTCACAGGGGAAGTATCGGTGAAGTATCGTTCCAGGTTGGGTTTGAATTTGTTCATTTCTGTTCTACTGGGAAGATTGGAGTTCGGGGTGGTCGATCGGATCGTGTTGATCGTTGTCGACATAAGGGAGGTTTCGATGACGATCAGAGTTGGACTGTTTGGTGTGCAGGGTGCACGTATGCACGTGATATCTGGGGTTGGAAAGGGATTGGGGAAGATGGATCTTCTTTTGTTTGGCTCGAGTCAAATGTCACGTTTGTCTCGAAGGATGTGGTGTGAGTTTTGACTTGGGTAGGAACTGGATTAGCTCGAGTAAATGATGATTATGCTCGGGTCGGTATCCTAGTATTATGCTGGGTTGATAAATAAGAAATCAAGCTTCAAAATTTATCTAAGTAAATAAGTTTCAAAAGAAATATAAACCATGATCTAAATCAAAGCATTAGCAGTTGAATCAAGTTTTCAGAATTTCAAATGGTTTGGAATTGTTTGTTTAGATGATTATATAGTAGGTAATTCCTATAGGTTTTTAAAGATGATTCAAATAATGAAATTGAATAAATACAAATTATTTAATAAGGATGGTAAGTTGATTAATGTAATCAATTTAAGGGAATAAATAATTAATTTAATCATTAAGACAATTAGTTAATTAGTTTGGGAAATCAATGTAAGGGATTGATTTATTATTGTGATTAATTTGGGCAATTAAATAAAAGATGATAATTTAATTAAAAGTAAATTAGTTAATTGAAATTTATTAATGGTAACTACTTAAATTAAAGAATAATCACTAGATGTCATTAATTAAGGTAGGTAATTAATGGGCAATTACTAAATATAATTTAATAAATGATAATTACTTAATGTAAATAATGTAAAAGATTAGTTTGTTAAGAATTAATGTGTTAAGGATTAAGTAATTTAATTTGTAATTAAAGGTTAAATTAAGTAAGGGTAATTAACCAATGGATAATTACTTGATAGAAGCAAATAAATGGATTATTTACTTAGTGTAATCAATTAAGGATTGGTTAATTAAATTAATTAATTAAGAAGTATGATTAATTAAAGGGTAATTAATCAATAATGATTATAAGATAATTAATTTGAGTAATTAATTAAGGATCGATTTAAGTAATATGGATGGGTAAAGGTTAATTAATTTGTCTAATTAATTAAGAGTTAATTACTTGTTGTAATTAAAGGATAATTAGTCAAGAATGGTTAATTAAGATGGATAATTAAAAGATGATTAATTGATTAATGATTAAGTAAAGGTAATCTAAATGATTAAGGATTTGTAATTAATTTAATTAGAGATAAATTAAATTAATTTTGGAAATGATCCCTTTTGCTTAAGAATGATATTTGAATGCTTGGACTATTTGTTATCCCTGATATGTGATTGTGATGCTTTATGAAATGAAATGTTTTTGTCATATGATATGTTGGGTTGAACAGAGATAATGTGGTTATTTATGATGAACTGCTGTGTAAAAGTGACATCCAGCATTTAAAGTTTAATCACTTGAATAACTTGGGTTAAGATGTCTTTGGATTCGAAGAGACCGGAGTCGAGAATTAGATAATACCCGAAACCACTTCGATTCTTTATAAATTGATATGTGAAATCAATAAGCTGGAATGAAATGATTTAAGTGAATTGGACTATTCAATCTAAGTTTTGGTACTTAGAAATTTGTGGGTGAAATAAGTAATATCTATAACAATTTGTGAATTTGTAATTGATACAAGTTACCCGGGTTATATATATAAGTTGTATGCTTTTGTCATTCATGTTAGATAGGTTTACTCACGCTGGTTTCCAGCCTGACCCGGGTGTTACTTTGATGTAATGCTCGGGTCAGACCGAGTATTACAAATTTTCAGGTAAGGACGTTTTGGAGCTCAGGAGGCGAGCTGGATGACAGAAACGTATGGAGCGTATCCTGCTGTATATATTATAGTTTATCTAGGACATGTTTGTTTTAAACTGTCCGGTGTTGTATAATGGTTGTAACTCTGATGTATAAAATATAAGTGTACTGATACATTTTTTCTCTGTAAAACTGTTATTTATGCGATATTATATTTTATCCACTGCGAATGTGAGATTCTGAGTTTGAGTTTTCTGTTTCTTCTTCTTTCTCTTTCTTCTTTTCCCTAACTATCTGGAATTTTCGGGATCGAAATTTCCGGGTCGTTACTTAATCACATTCATTAATTAACTAATCCTTTGATTAATTTTCCTTAATTCATTCATCCTTTAATTAATTAAACTAAGTAATTAATCCTTAATTACTTATATTTATTTAGTTGATTAATAACCCTCTAATAACCAAGATCCCTAAGTAAATAAAAAGATAAACGCTTTACCTTAATTTTTTACTTAACTACAACATTAAATTTCCTTTGAAAAACATTTAGCGATTTATTACATATTCAACCTAATTCATAATTTATATAAACCATTGTTTAAAAATTTGTTTGAATAAATTAACTTTGATAACTTGGTTAACATCCCTTATGAAAACTTATTCATTTTAATATACCTCAATACTTGATCATGCTAACCCGCTTTGCTTTTGGAACTTGAACATTTTCTTGTTTTGGAAACTTAGTCTATGTTACAGTACTTAACCAAATCCTTTATTAATAACCTAGCTACCCCAAACGAAACCCGGCACAACCGAACTAACACCCGAGCCCAGATAAAAAATTCCCCGATCCCCTCTTCTCCCTTTTATTCTCTACTTCCTTCACCTATCTATTCAAAATATTCCAGGCAACAACCGTGTATAGACCATCCCCCGTGCACATGTACAAGTCATCGATGTATCGCCGCTCACCATCGATCACTTCCACACACCACCACCGACCTCAACATCCCACCGGACACCCAAATCCTCTCAGTTTTAGTTTGAGGGAAATGAAAGAAAATAAAGATGCTTTGAATTGTATAAAGCCTGGTTTAATTTTTGATATTTATTTACATTATAATTTTAAAAAGAAACAAAAGTGCCACATATTAATTTGAATGCTAACTCAAATTACAATTGTAAATTTCATGTATTATAAGGCTTACAAATGTCTTTATATAATTTTTTAAAATTATATTTGCTATTTACTTTTATACTTATATGTGTTTTAATATTATTTTTTTATGTTTAGTACTTATATTAAACAAAGTATAAACCTTATTAAATCCTATTTTAAACTTAAGCCACTAAGTTTTAACTTAATTAATATTAGTCTTTTTAGTGCTTTATCTTTTATTTAATTTTATGTTTACATTTTTCCATTAATACATTTTCTCTTAACTTATTTTATTTAACTTTTAAAGAAAAAATGATATAAAACTTAATTATATGCTAATCATTAACCAAATTTTTATACTGGTTTTAAATTTATTTCTAAGATATTACTTAGAATAAATAATTTAAACCCCTTTATTAATTTGATTCTTATAGGCTAAAGTCATCTACTTAAATTATCAACCACACACACACACACACACACACACTTGTACTTGTGTATATACACTTTCAAATTTAATATCATAAAATTTGCATATATCTATTTATATATTTTTATTAATTTATTATAAGAGTTAATATTTCCACATATTTAATTATCAGAACTTTATTTGTTCAATCAAATAAAGTTAGTATCTTAATAGTAATAATCAGTTTATTATCCAATTATCAGAAGTTTAAAAATCCGGGTTATCACAAAATATATATATAAAATTACCATTTATATATAATATTTTAAGAACCAATAATTATAAAAAACCCTATATATTTCTTTTCAAAACCATAGAAATTATTTTCAAAACATTTATATATATGGACAAGCGGTGTCTGTATATATTTTCCTATCCTATGGTCAAGTGATACAGATATTTATCGTTTCAATCCGTAATTTAAATATATATACGGTAGATAATATTTCGACCCGCAATCCCAAATTTAATTCAAATGAAAATCACTTGGGTCTATCATTTCAACCCATAACGATTTTCTCCTATTCTAAAGTCCGTTTGGGTATGTATCATTTCAACCCATAGTGAATTCTATACTAACAAGGAACTTGTAGAGTGATAACAGGTATAATTTAACATATAACAATAGGCATATATCATCAGAAATTAAAAAAATATAAAAAATAGGATATGGTGTCATATCCCATAGGAGAACAATTATAGAAAATAGCATATCTAACAATAACCAAATAATTAACAATTCAAATTAGCAGCATATTTCAATTGTCGTTTCAATTGAAATCAAATTTAATAAATATAAGAACGTCAATCGTGAGTGATTGCTCACCTTTCTAGGCTAGATAGATTTGACGAGGAAACGAGCTATGAATTTCAAAGCAACGCTGGATGGACACAATTTGATGAAGAAAACAGGAACGATGGATGAAGCTGATAACAGAAATCGATAATGAATCAGAATTTGGATTGATGAAGATAATTGGTACAAGCGAACTTATGCATATCACTATATTTGGATAAAATCATATTCTAATTTCAAATACATTTCAAAATTTTAAAATATATATAAACTCAACATTTATATACATAATATTTGAAATAAATACATATATATTACATTCATTTCATCCTAACATATCATGTATATATTTTAAAGACTGTATTTATAAATCGATTTTAAACATACAATAGAAATATATATATATATATATATATATATATATGATTATAAAAGTCAGACTTATGTATGTAGGTTAATAGTACATATATGCAGACCCACTATACAACCATAATTAAATATACTATGCAGCCGAATATAAATATGTTTGTTAGGACTTCAGATCTACTTTATTAATTATGAATCTAACCTATGCATATATAAAATACATTCCTAAGTAGCTTACTTTGTTAAACTATATGTACGATATAACTAGCTGCTATATGTGATACACCAAATAATGAATCTTTGTAACCATATACTTTGTAGAAAAAAAATTAGAACCCATGCACTAACATACATATAGATGATATATATTAAAAATAGATAATAAATTATTTAAACCAATTTATATAGCTTACTTAAAAACAGAGAGGCTGGTAGTATTCTGAACAACTATTACATAGGCAACATCATTATAGATGTGCATAATATAAGATAAACACTTATATAAGTTTATATATAACTTGCATACCTAGCAGATTTATAAACTAGAGTCGAAACCTATATACTGCAGTTTTAAATAAAGCATTATATATATACCTACAAACTTTAGAACTTATATAAACTAACAAAATATAACCGATGAATATAACTTAATTATATATGCTAAGTGTATTCACCTCTGCAAATTTGGAAATAAAAGTATTCCGCAGCCTGATAAAAATTCACGCAACTTACATATATATAAATATATTTTACTTTTATAGTATAATACATTGTAAAACTATACAATATATATAGGCTATATTTACCTGCTGATGCAAAATGTATTTATATAGGCATGTAGACTACAAAACATATCATATGTGTACATCTATATACTAGAAATAGATGCTATTAAAAGATATCAAATACTAACATATCCAGAAAATCCAAACTCATTTATTTGAAGCTGACAAAATACACCTTATAAACAGCTAACATGATATAATACCTAATATATATGACATATATATGACTTGTTATAAAATAAATAGACCTGTATACATAGCAACTTTGATTTTACACAACTTGCAAAACAAATAGTACGGCCGAAGCCATATATATTAACTGAAAGATTTAAAACTTATATTTTATTATAAGTAGAAATGTTATTAACCATAATTAAATCTAAAAGTTTTATGGACCGATATTTTACCAACACCGGTATATGTATTTCCACACAAACAGCCACTATGAAAACATTTGGAAAAGCATACTTATATAAACCCAACTTTTTGTTATTATATATATATATATATATATTAATATAACCATCTTATATCTCTGTAACTCAAATATTATAAAAATCTATCTAACTAACATAAAGCTACAACTTCACTTGTCATATAGCATATAGTAATCAATTTATACGGCAACATAAAATATATAAAACATATACGTAAAAATTTAAGTATGCGTACCAGTATTTATAACCCAAAGAAGAGGAAAAGTGGTCAAACGAGATGGGTTTCGAAGTTGGCAGAAAAAAATAAAAAAATAAAAAGACTGATCTCGGCCATAGTTGTTCGGTGCTCTAGCCGTGCACATGCCGAGGAGGAGAAGGCATAAAGGAGGTTGGTGAAAAGCAAGATTGGTGGGAAAAAAGGTGGTGTGTGGCGGCGCTGGCCTCGACGGTGGACCGGATGGCAGCTTCGAGGTGTAGAAGTGAGAGGCGCGGAAAAGAGGGGAAGGCCGGAGGAGGAAAGTGGAGGCCATGATGGAAGAACAAGCACAAGCGAACGAATCGCATACTTCTTTTTTTCTCAAACATGGGACAGAGGAGAAGAAATAAGAAAAAGGAAGGGAGCGAAAAAGTTGAATAAATAAATGAACGAGAGTGAATGGGTATTAAAGCAAGTTGAACGGTTTCAAAGTTGCAACACAGTGAACAGTAAAATACAAGACATATGAAAATAATGAAATAGCAACTGTCGAATGCTTTGATTTGGTGAATAATTAAAGAAAATTAGTGCAGTGGTCTAGACTGTACGTTTCAAATTTGAAAAGACAAAAGAAACAAAAGGTCACAAATTTCAGTACGGTACGACACACAGTCTTTCCATTTCTATCGCGTACCGGGCTTCAAAATACAGAAAGGAATATACAGCTAAGATCATCACGACGAGACGATCAAAATGATATACATATTTCTGTACTGAAAATGTTGCTATTTTGCCAAAATTAAGACAGACGGAGCAATAGAAGTCCAAATATTGAAAAACAAAAGAAGACGTCTCACTCAGAAGAGGATTTAGAAATTTTTTATAGAAAAATATTCAAGTTTTGGAAATTAATTTATTACCATCAATTATTAACTGATTTTAATTGAAATAGAATTGCACAATAAAAATAAACTTTCATATTATTAATTGAAAATTTACCATCTACTATATCATACGTATTTCAAATATTAAATTTTTATTTTCAAATTTTCTTTTTTAAAATTTCACAAAATTTAGTTAAATACGTTAATAAAACCATTAAAAATTATTAAAAATTTACGGGTCGTTACAAATTCACTGTCACAAATGCAATGGAACTGGTTTTGTTGAAATCTAAGACAATTGCCAAAATGGTTATTTTTACATTAATTAAACGAATATATACGCATGCCCTTGTGGGCTTGCATATGATCACTTGGGTCTATGAACTTTATATATCATAACAAATATACTACTATTATATGATAACATATATACTATTGTTTTTAATGAGTAGGTTACTTTCTTTCCTTCATCAAAACATATTTGATGATAACTATAATTGCAACTGAATATTAGTTAGATGTCTTACTCTCATCAATATTTCATTGTTTATCTAACCTTTCACTCACATAATGAGTTTTGTTCTTTCTACCTTGGAAAATATTTTTATTCAACCCACCATTCATCTTTTCCTTTAAGAGGTTGAGAAACGTACTTAGACAACTAACGTACGTGTTTATGAATTAGTTAATTACTTTTATATATTTATTAAGTGAATGTATTTTAAAACCAATCAATGTATGTGCTCAAACTGCTCGATATGATGTCTATGTACCATCGTTGTTTTTGATAATATATTGACTTGTGGTCAAATTCGACTTGAAATTTTTTACTTTACTACTTGATATGATGTTTAAGTTGAACCTGCATTTATTTGATGAGCCATACTTTTGTAGCATAGCTATTAAAAAATAAAGACAATTAAATTATTTCAATGACTGATTGCCGCATCAGCACATTCAAATATAGTTAACTGCCTTTGAATTGTCTTATCAATTGGTTCAGTGTATATAAATAGTCACCAACCACAATTTATAACTAAATATCATCAACCTTTTATTGTGTTCATATCAATGGTGTTAAAATAGAGTGCACATTATGTGACGACCCGACTTTCTATCACCAGAAAGACGCATCACTATTTAAGAAAGAAAGAGATAGAAGAAGAAAAGAAAGAGAAGAAAGAACAACAACACATCAGAATCTCACAGCGGAACGAATGAAATATAATATATAACATATATATAGTATCATATACATCAGAGTACACAATTACATCTCAATTTAGATAGTTATAACATATCTGTCTAATGTACAATACAAGAACAACTATACAGAATAACACACAATGGAAACTCTAACTATATATCTACATGCTGAAGCCTCCTGCTCCAAAGCTCCTCCAGAATTCATCAAGGATAACCTGAATCACTTGACTATTCATACATAATATGAGTACCCAAGAGTTTAATAAAACAGAAAATAAACACTCGGGTCAGACAGGGGTCTGGTGTGAGTAAACGGTTTAAAATTGCTCAACTTTAGAAAATCCTTTGAAAAGAAAAGGTATCACGTAAGACTTCCCACACATAAACATGGAAAAGTTTTTACCTTACGCTAACCAAAACATTTGATGGAAAATCCAGTGATATTATAATAGTGTCTAGGGTTTTCAAGTAAATAAGAAATAGCCGAAATTGTTACATTCATTAAATTCCAGCTACTAGCCAAAAAAGTGGGTAATACAAACAAAACCGTAGGGTCTCGTAGGAAGAATGAGTTTCCATCAATGGCAGGGCTACTGGGGTACCGCCCGTCACAGTACGTGGCCCAGATCGCCGTACCGAGGACCACTCCCGATCCCCTGCAACACAAGGCCGGGACCATTCCTTACTGAACAGACCCGAACAAGACCACCCCGCAGTTGGCTGTAGATCCAACCGCCCACAAAGCCGAAATAAAAAGGGACATCTAGACAGGGGTAAATCTCGTCCTACTTGGGAATGACCCACTTAACCTTGCCGCACCTCCCCTGTTTTAGCCATTCCCGGTTGATGAGGCTTGAGGCTGCG
Source organism: Allium cepa (assembly GCA_030765085.1). NCBI lineage: Eukaryota > Viridiplantae > Streptophyta > Magnoliopsida > Asparagales > Amaryllidaceae > Allium > Allium cepa. The sequence goes on along the minus strand of CM060938.1, from coordinate 391,812,326 downwards.
ATTACCTTTATAGGACACATCTATCTTAGAATGTTCATCGTCCACCTGACGATGTTCTAAAAGCGTTCAATCCATATAAGTTCATTCCGGGTTCGAACAGAACCGAAGGCGCTATCTCGTTGCACTCATTTTGGAATCACCTTCAGAGTCAACGACCATAGCCCTTGCACTCTGATTCACCATCTCGAATCTGTAAGTACTATTTCCGTCAAACTCATCATGGAATCACCCCCAGAGTTATACTGACGAATGGTTCTTACACCTCGAGTCTTCACTTACACTCCACTTGGATTCACGACCTAACATTTAATTTGGATCGATGTGGTTTTCGGAATCCAAATATGGAAACCCGATCCCGGTCTCACTGAATCTAAACGCCATTTTAATGTCCAAGTTGTACTTAAGGGTTTTAAACAGTAGATATTCAGAATATCACTTAAACATAAATGGATGATTCATAACACACAGATAGATAATTCACTATTATCAAATTCATCCACACCTATCACAAAGCAGCATATATATCACATTTCAGATATATCACATTCATATCATCACATATCAACCAATGACATATGATATCATCCAATATCATTAACTCATCCAATGATATTTATCATCCAATCATTAATCATCCATAAACAAGTTTGATCCAAACTTAATTAATTTAATCAGTCCTTAATTAAATTAATTCCTTACTTAATCACTTGGATTATCATCAATCCAGCTTACATATTCATTAATTAATTCCAAATTAATTAACTAAACATCACTTAGTTATCCAGTTTAATTAATCTCCCTTGATTAATTATTACTTAATTATTTAAGTAATTATTCCTTAATTATAATTTTAATTAATCACCTTGATTAATTACTTCTTAATTATCCAAGTATTTATCTCTTAATTACCCTCTTAAATTAATCACACTTGATTAATCACTTCTTTAATTAATCATACTTGATTAATTGCTTTTAATTAATCACATTTGATTAACTACTTTTAATTAATCATACTTGATTTATTACTTTTAATTAATCACATTTAATTAATTACTTTTAATTAATCTTATTTGACTAATTACTTTTAATTACATTGAGTAATCAAAACTTAATTTTAAATTAATTATCCTTTAATTATTAATTAACAATTAATTAATTATTTCCATTAATTAATGATTACTTCCATTAATTAAATTTCTTTCTTAATTAATTACTTTAACAAGTAATTAATCACCTTATTAAATACTCTTAATCCTTTTATTAATTAATTAGTCTTCAATTAAATTTTAAACCTTTAATTAATTATATTAATTAATTCTTTAATTAATAACTCAAGTGATTAACCCTTAATCACTTCCTTTTAATTACATTCATAAAGTAATTATCTTTTACTTAATTACCTCCAGTAATCAATTACTTAATTACTTATCCAAGTGGTTTAACAATATTAAATCATAAGTGATTATCATTAATTAAACACTAATTAATTACATAATTACTTAATTACTTATTTAACTTAATCATTTAAATTAATTAAATGATTCCTTAATTTCTTATATTATAAAGATTCTTAATTAAGAAAATCATTATCTTAATTAGGTTATTAATATTAACCAATAACATTTTGATTATTAACAAAAATTGAATTATCTTAATTATTTTCACAAATTTATTTATCTATAATTAAATCAAAATTCTAAATTACTTAAGAAAATCTTTATTATAATTGATTTCCAAATTCTAAATCATTACAATTTATTTAAAATAAAATATATTAGAAATCAATTATAATTAAAATAATCTAAACATTCAAATTAAAAACTTTTTAATCTTTGAACTTTCCAAAGTTATTAAATAAAATTTAATGCAAACTTTATTAAAATATTCACTTATTTTATTTTTAAAACTTTCATATTTTAATATATATAAACTTGTTTAAAACTTTAACTTGAAACAAATTTAGTTTTATAAATAACTTGTTTAACTTTTGTTTTAAAACTTTAATCATTTACAAAATCAAGTTTTCTTTTGTTTCAAAATCTTTTTAAAAACATTACTGTAAATTTTAAAACCCTGAACAACAAAAACTACTCAACAAAAATCCGAGCAACCCACAGCAAAAACTCGCGTCAACCCCGAGTATCCCAAACCTTATACCTGCTTCGAGCCCAACCATCACATACCCGAAGTAGTACTCGAGTTCCAACCATCTTGCTTCCCAAAACCCAAATCCACTAATACAACATTCACCCGTGCATCATGCACCGCTCCTCCGGTCACCAACGACCATCACCGTGACTTCGACGAGTCTCTCTTGACCACTACATTCAAACACGAAATCCCAAAATCAAGTTACGATCGAGAATCAACATTTGACTCTCTGAAACCCAAACTGCCTGAACGAATACCAACATCAAACTTGATCGCCGTCGACAATCCCTATATCAATAAGCTTCTCTACCTTCACCGTAGCTACACCTCGCTCCCCAGAATCTCCAGAACCACTCGTGATCGCCTCCGGCAGCCCTTGTTCGTCGCGAAGTCAAAAATGAACCACGACGACAATCTCGGTGTATAAAACCCTACTACATCGAATTTCGGTCAACACGATCCACTAAAAATTACCAAAGTAATTTTCTGATGATCATCATCCTCCCATCAACCTTCATGCTCAACCGCGACACCTTTATTGCCGTAGTTCGCCGTGAAATGGCCAATATGTCCATAACAGTCAAACCACAAGTTCACACTAAATACTAATCTAAAAATTGTGATTCAACCATTAAAATTCAAAATTTAACATCACGAATTAAATTATGTAATCAAATAAAATTGTTTTGATAAATTTTTGACCCAATTTAAAAATTAACTATAAACTCAAAATTTCAGACCCAATTATTCACTTTAAAAATTTGTAATTATTTTTAGATGATAAATTACTTGATTACAAACAACTTCTATTTACAATTCAAAGTCAAATTCGAATTCAAAAACTAGTTATCGAATTTATTATAAAATTTTGAAACTGTTTATAAACACACAGTAATTTTTTTAACTATACAGGCATTTCAATATACTCAATTCAAACATGCATCCAATTTAAATTCAAATATTTCATTAACATCATGATATCCAACACAAGATCCAGATGAAATTTAGAATTAAAACTGTGTTTAAAAATTTCATTTACTCACATTAAATTGCAGAGGATAGAACTGTATTTTTGTTTCCAGGCCTTGAATTTATTTGCATGTTGAATTTTAATCCTACCGCAGAACTTCAAAATTGCTTGTTGATTCCAGTTTTGCATGTTGATAATTTCCTTGCCTTGATTTTGAATATCCAGCTTATCTTTCCTTTTGTTTTCAGATTTATTTCTCAGATCTTTGGTTCCATGTTTTCAAATTTCCAGGTTTTACAGATTTTCCTTCTTTCTTTTGATCTTTGTTTTGCATTCATTTTTTCTTAAAAGAGGAAAGTATTTTGCTGAAGAATAAAACTCTTCTTTTAATTTTAAAATTTAAATTTTAAATTTAATTATTAGGAGAATATTGCCATTTGTCTATCCTATGTTCCAATTATCTTACACCTATGCACATGTAATTACAAATGTCTTTTAATAAGCCAAAATACTTACAATGTTTTTAATGTTTAATTAATGTTTTACAAGTGTTTTTAATGTTTTAATTAATGATTTACAAATTTTATTTTCTTTTTAATAATATATTTAAATTATGAAAGTAATTATGTAATATTTATGTGATTATAAATTGTGTGCTTATCTTTTAATAAACAATCTTTAGATTTTTATAAATATTCAAAATCAAATTCATGTGAACATTTATTAACTAAAAACTTATATCTTGATCAAATTTATATAACATATGTTTATAAATTTGAGAAATTTATTTTAACTTTGTATATACAATTTTTAAAACAAACTTATCTTATGTTAAAATTTTAAAATGAAAGACTATTAAAACAAATAAACCTTTAAATTTAAATCTCAAATATCATTTTCAAAAGTATTAAATCAAATTAACATTTCAAATTTCAAATTATATATATATATATATTAATGTTTGAAAACACTTATTAAATTCAAAACAATATATTTTTCCCATTTCTAATATATATATTCAAATATATATATATATATATATACACACACACACACACACATTTACATTATAAATAGAAAACATTTTTAATCATTAGTTTTGATAATTACTATATTAAATTCTAAAACACAATTTCGAACCATAATATATACATTCATATATATTACAATTTGAATATAAAGCTTTTATTTCATAAAGACTTCCTATTTACAATATATATCAATATATATATATATATATATACACACATATATATTATAAATGGAAAATATTTTGATTAGCTTTTGAAAAATAAATCTTACCAAATTTTAAATTGCTAAAATAAATATTCTCAAATCATTAGTTTCAAAAGAATTAAACTTGCCTATTTTATATTGTTAAGAAAAATGTTAATAGATATTATCAAATTATTATTATTAGCCTTTAAAAGAATTTTAACTTATCAATTTATAATGTAAAATGATCAAATCAATTTAATTATTATCAAATATTATTAAATTGATATTGCTTAAAATTCCGGGTCGTCACATTCCTCCCCCCTTAAAATAATTTCGTCCCCGAAATTTAAAAGCAAAGATAGTTTAATAACCCAGCAAAAGAATTTAAATTTCAATCAGCAATCACACAATCAATCATAGCAACCAATTCAAACAAATAATTATGTCTATCCAGACAAAATTCTGAATAGAACTTCCTAATATTATCAAGATTTTTCCAGGTACCTATACTGGAATACTTGCTCTACAGAATCTTAAGTAACCATACTACTATAACCAAGAACTCCCTCATCCGATCCTACAAATCTGAACAAGATATCAGACTAAACTCAAAACCAGCCCAACAACCAGATTCTTCTGAACTGCTGATTCTATCACTCGAAGAATCATATACATATTCCTCAGAGATATGTGAAATATAATGAATTCCAGATATCCGAACTGGCAATTCAATCCTGTAGATCAAAATCTAATCTCTAGAGAACACAGGAAAATCTCAAAATACTTCCGGAACTTGCTCTTCAGTTTTACCAAATCTTATATCTCCTTAATCGGATAAAACAATATCAAATTCCAACTTCACATTCCAAATCTCCTCAATTCTTAACTGCATAACTCTTCTAATGTTCCTGGGTCACCTTCAACTTTCCTGATCAGCCTAACCCTTGCTGATTGTTTTATGAACAATAGGACCAAAATCAAACCAATTTCCTGATCCTACTCAACAAAACGACTCTCAAAAATTTGCCGAAATCCCAAAACACAACTCTATTCCACAAGCATAGGTGGACTTCAAACCTTCATCTCTTATCTGGAATAGCCAAACAATTGCACTTGACAACCTTGCCTTCCAAATCCTGAAAATTTCTTCATACTTGTATTTCCTGTAGAAATCCTCTAATCCAAGAAAACTACAATCCCGGTTGCTCCCATTCTAGAATAACTGCTATCTCGCTTCCGCTGCACAACTCTGATCTGGAGTAGATAAGAATGCTATCGAAGAACTCAAGCACAAACTTTCTCCATACCCCGCTCATTAGATCTTTAAAAATCTTAGTGACCCATTCCACTTGGTCGAAACATCCCAACAGAACTTTAACTAGAACTAGATGGTCAATCCTTTTCTAAAGAATCCTGAGCTGCCTCACCAACCTCTTCTTGCTCTAAGAGTCATCCCTCTACATGGTTGAACCATTAGTATTGCTCTTGAAATCCAAGTCGATAAGAACCGATGTAGGTAGACCTATGATTCCCTCTAAAACCTCTGGAAAATCTCTGACTACTTAAATAGCTTTTACCTCCACTTGAGATGCCTCAATTCCCAAACCAAGGATTACTGAAAGATCCCCAAACTAATCGCAAGTCACTTTTGCGATCTTACTCAGTTCAGATTCCAAAGAACCTGTTCTCCCTTCACCCACTAGAACAGCTTTTCTAATCAAGATCAATCTTTCCAGAATGGCTTATCTACCAGAAAAATTGATAGATCACTTCTAACAAATATCCTGCTCTGCTGAGCCTCCCGAAGAAATGGATAAGCCTTCACTATTTGCCGGGTCTGCCGATAGTAGAATCCCGAAGATTTCAGAATCATCGAAGAAATGGATCCACGCTGCTGCTTCCAAACTTCACTCCAATCCTTAACCACAAGCTTCTTGAAACTCAAAACTATCACCCAATTCCACTAAAAGATCTTTGAAATGGGTAGATATCTTCTCAAGAACTCGGCTCCAAACCAAACATTAATCACTTATTCTTCTTAAGGAAACAATGAGACCTTGTCCGAAATGAGGTAACTCATCGACCTTAGTCTCATACTTCAATATAGATAAGAATCCCTTACTTGAGATCCAAAAGATCCCTAAACATCCGAATCTTCCCTACGGTAGGCATCAACGTTCCTTCAACACTATCTAAATCTTGCTTCAAAAGAACATCTTCAGAACCATCTATGGATACTGCATCTCATCACACAGCTGTTCCTTCCTGAAGCTATCAAGATACCATCACCTGCTTATGCTCAGCTGACAGATTCAACTCTTGGAAATCCTGCTCACTCGAGAGCAAATCAACCTCACACTCCAAGAATATACTCCAATCCTTGAAAAGACTTCCTCTGGGATCAATGAAATCCTTTCACCAATCTACAAAGCTTATTCGAGACGGTATTAGGTCTATAATCTCGATAGATACACCTCCAAATCTCGACAGATACACCTCCAACCACAACATATGAGCCTCTTCCATTAGTGGTAGTCGTGTTCCACACACTCCTACCTTATCTACCTTTATAACCTATGTTGGAAAATCCGAATAGATAACCCAACAGATTAGGTATATATATATATATATATATATATATATATATAAATTACAAGTACGCTCTCTCAAGATAGACACCACTCCAGAGCCTAGGTATTTGCTCGACCTAATGCTCTGATACCAACTGTGATGACCCGACTTTCTATCACCAGAAAGACGCATCACTATTTAACAAAGAAAGAGATAGAAGAAGAAAAGAAAGAGAAGAAAGAACAATAACACATCAGAATCTCACAGCGGAACGAATGAAATATAATATATAAAATATATATAGTATCATATACATCAGAGTACAAAATTACATCTCAATTTAGACAGTTATAACATTTCTGTCTAATGTACAATACAAGAACAACTATACAGAATAACACACAGCAGAAACTCTAACTATATATCTACACGTTGAAGCCTCCTGCTCCAAAGCTCCTCCATAATTCGTCAAGGATAACCTGAATCACTTGACTACTCATACATAATGTGAGTACCCAAGAGTTTAACAAAACAGAAAATAAACACTCGGGTCAGACAGGGGTCTGGTGTGAGTAAACGGTTTAAAATTGCTTAACTTTAGAAAATCCTTTGAAAAGAAAAGGTATCACGTAAGACTTCCCACACATAAACATGACTGGTAGGCTTTTCAACCATCCTAGCCCCGCCGTGGCTCACAGTGATACCTCGGGTTTGCTTTTACGGCCAGCCTCTCGACTCGCAACTAACCCCGCAAGGCCTTATACTACCCGGGGGCATGTAGGGGTAAGAGTCTCCCGTTCGCCACCTAACGCAAAGCGAGAACCCCCTATCACGATGTACTATAGCAAACCCGATCCCGGTCTCACCGAATCCAAACGCCATTTTAATGTCCAAGTTGTACTTAAGGGTTTTAAATAGTAGATATTTAGAATATCACTTAAACATAAATGGATGATTCATAACACACATATAGATAATTTACTATTATCAAACTCATCCACACCTATCACAAAGCAGCATATATATCACATCTCAGATATATCACATTCATATCATCACATATCAACCAATGACATACGATATCATCCAATATCATTAACTCATCCAATGATATTTATCATCCAATCGTTAATCATCCATAAACAAGTTTGATCCAAACTTAATTAATTTAATCAGTCCTTAATTAAATTAATTCCTTACTTAATCACTTGGATTATCATCAATCCAGCTTACATATTCATTAATTAATTCCAAATTAATTAACTAAACATCACTTAATTATCCACTTTAATTAATCTCCCTTGATTAATTATTACTTAATTACTTTAAGTAATTATTCCTTAATTATAATTTTAATTAATCATCTTGATTAATTACTTCTTAATTATCCAAGTAATTATTCCTTAATTATAATTTTAATTAATCATCTTGATTAATTACTTCTTAATTATCCAAGTAATTAACTCTTAATTACCCTCTTAAATTAATCACACCTGATTAATCACTTCTTTAATTAATCATTCCTTATTAATTGCTTTTAATTAATCACATTTGATTAACTACTTTTAATTAATCTTACTTGATTTATTACCTTTAATTAATCACATTTAATTAATTACTTTTAATAAATCTTATTTGATTAATTACTTTTAATTGCATTGAGTAATCAAAACTTAGTTTTAAATTAATTATCCTTTAATTATTAATTAAAAATAAATTAATTATTTCCATTAATTAATGATTACTTCCATTAATTAAATTTCTTTCTTAATTAATTACTTTAACAAGTAATTAATCACCTTATTAAATACTCTTAATCCTTTTATTAATTAATTAGTCTTCAATTAAATTTTAAACCTTTAATTAATTATATTAATTAATTCTTTAATTAATAACTCAAGTGATTAACCCTTAATCACTTCCTTTTAATTACTTTCATAAAGTAATTATCTTTTACTTAATTACCTCCAGTAATCAATTACTTAATTGCTTCACCAAGTGGTTTAACCAATATTAAATCATAAGTGATTATCATTAATTAAACACTAATTAATTACTTATTTAACTTAATCATTTAAATTAATTAAATGATTCCTTTATTTCTTATTTATGATTAACCAATAACATTTTGATTATTAACAAAAATTGATTTATCTTAATTATTTTCACAAATTTATTTATCTATAATTAAATCAAAATTCTAAATTGCTTAAGAAAATTTTTATTATAATTGATTTCCAAATTCTAAATCATTACACTTTATTTAAAATAATCTAAACATTCAAATTAAAAACTTTTAAATCTTTGAACTTTCCAAAGTTATTAAATAAAATTTAATACAAACTTTATTCAAAAATTCACTTATTTTATTTTTAAAACTTTCATATTTTAATATATATAAACTTGTTTAAAACTTTAACTTGAAACAAATTTAGTTTTATAAATAAACTTGTTTAACTTTTGTTTTAAAACTTTAATCATTTATGAAATCAAGTTTTCTTTTGTTTCAAAATCTTTTTAAAAACATTATTGTAAATTTTAAAACCCTAAACAACAAAAACTGCTCAACAAAAATACGAGCAACCCACAACAAAAACTCACGTCGACCCCGAGTATCCCAAACCTTATACCTGCTTCGAGCCCAACCATCACATACCCGAAGTAGTACTCGAGCTCCTACCATCTTCCTTCCCAAAACCCAAATCCACTGATACAACATTCACCCATGCATCATGCACCGCTCCTCTGGTCACCAACGACTATCACCGTGACTTCGACGAGTCTCTCTCGACCACTACATTCAAACGCGAAACCCTAAAATCAAGTTACGATCGAGAATCAACATTTGACTCTCTGAAACCCAAACTTCCTGAACGAATACCAACATCAAACTTGATCATCGCCGACAATCCCTGTATCAATAAGCTTCTCTACCTTCACTGTAGCTACGCCTCGCTTCCCAGAATCTCCAAAACCACTCGGATCGCCTCCGGCAGCCCTTGTTCGCCGCGAAGTCAAAAATGAACCACGACGACAATCTCGGTGTATAAAACACTACTGCATCGAAGTCCGGTCAACACGATCCACTAAAAATTACCAAAGTAATTTTCTGATGATCATCATCCTCCCATCAACCTTCATGCTCAACCGCGACACCCTTATTGCCGTAGTTCGCCGTGAATTGGCCAATATGCCCATAACAGTCAAACCACAAATTCACACTAAATACTAATCTAAAAATTGTGATTCAACCATTAAAATTCATAATTTAACATCATGAATTAAATTATGTAATCAAAACTTAAAATTGTTTTGACAAATTTTTGACCCAATTTAAAAATTAATTGTAAACTCAAAATTTCAGAGCCAATTATTCACTTTAAAAACTTGTAATTATTTTTAGATGACAGATTACTTGATTACAAACAACTTCTATTTACAATTCAAAGTCAAATTCGAATTCAAAAACTAGTTATTGAATTTATTATAAAATTTTGAAACTGTTTATAAACACACAGTAACTTTTTTAACTATACAGGCATTTCAATATACTCAACTAAAACATGCATCCAATTTAAATTCAAATATTTCATTAACATCATGATATCCAATACAAGATCCAGATGTAATTTAGAATTAAAACTGATTTTAAAAATTCCATTTACTCACATTAAATTGCAGAGGATAGAACTGTATTTTTGTTTCCAGGCCTTGAATTTATTTGCATGTTGAATTTTAATCCTACCGCAGAACTTCTAAATTGCTTGTTGATTCCAGTTTTGCATGTTGATAATTTCCTTGCCTTGATTTTGAATATCCAACTTATCTTTCTTTTTGTTTTTAGATTTATTTCTCAGATCTTTGATTCCTTGTTTTCAAATTTCCAGGTTTTACAGATTTTCCTTCTTTCTTTTGATCTTTGTTTTGCATTCAATTTTTCTGAAAAGAAGAAAGTATTTGCTGAAGAATAAAACTCTTCTTTTAATTTTACAATTTAAATTTTAAATTTAATTATTAAGAGAATATTTCCATTTGTCTATCCTATGTTCCAATTATCTTACACCTATGCACATGTAATTACAAATTATTAATGTTTTACAAGTGTTTTTAATGTTTTAATTAATGATTTACAAATGTTATTTTCTTTTTAATAATATATTTAAATTATGAAAGTAATTATGTAATATTTATGTGATTATAAATTGTGTGCTTATCTTTTAATAAACAATCTTTAGATTTTAATAAATATTCAAAATCAAATTCATGTAAACATTTATTAACTAAAAACTTATATCTTGATCAAATTTATATAACATACGTTTATAAATTTGAGAAATTTATTTTAACCTTGTATATAAAAATTTTAAAACAAACTTATCTTATGTTAAAATTTTAAAATGAAAGACTATTAAAACAAATGAACCTTTAAATTTAAATCTCAAATATCATTTTCAAAAGTATTAAATCAAATTAAAATTTCAAATTTCAAATTATATATATATATATATATATTAAAGTTTGAGAACACTTATTAAATTATATATATTAAAGTTTGAAAACACTTATTAAATTCAAAACAATATAATTTTCCCATTTGTAATATATATATTCAAATATATATTTACATTTACATTATAAATATAAAACATTTTTAATCATTAGTTTTGATAATTACTATATTAAATTTTAAAACACAATTTCGAACCATAATATATACATTCATATATATTACAATTTTAATATAAAGCTTTTATTACAAAAGACTTCCTATTTACTATATATATCAATATATATATATATATATATATTATGAATGGAAATATTTTGATTAGATTTTTAAAAATAAATCTTACCAAATTTTAAATTGCTAAAATAAATATTCCCAAATCATTAGTTTTAAAAGAATTAAACTTGCCTATTTTATATTGTTAAGAAAAATGTTAATAGATATTATCAAATTATTATTATTAGCCTTTAAAAGAATTTTAACTTATCAATTTATAATGAAAAATGATCAAATCAATTTAATTATTATCAAAGATTATTAAATTGATATTGCTTAAAATTCCGGGTCGTCACACATTAGTGCCTATATCAAAGTAAGTGTTTCAAAACAAAATGATTACTTTTAAGTGGTTTCAATAGAACAATATAGGTTATAATATAGATGTTGATACTTAATCTTGTGCATAATATATAGGGCGCATTTTGAAAGTTTGGTAATATGTTTATCATTCACTGTAAAGTTTCCTCAGTTGTACTTATGTCTCATTTTTAAATGTTTTGACTAATGCGCTTATTGAATCGAAACTTACAAAGCATAAAGTTTCGGCTATGATAAAATGGAAGAATCAAGAGGTTAGGCAAAAACTTAACTCAAATAAAGTGGCCCGTGCTACGTACACGGATAATTGAGTAAGCGTTGATGTATGTAGTTCTTTAGTTATCGGTTACTATTTTCAGTTTTATATTTTATGTATATATATATATATTATAGTATTTGGAATTTGATGCTCACATGGTAGTTTAATGTTAGTGATTTGTGTAATAGCCAAGGGGTAATGTTGGTTACAATTTTTTAACTTACATAGCTGACAAAGCTAATCTGTTTGCTAATTATGTTGGGTGTGATCAGTATTTATAGTTTCTAATTGTTGTACATTTATTTTTTTCCTTCGTTTAACGCAGTTAAAAGGGTGGATATTTATGATTGAAATTTATTCAAGCTAAAGTAGAAGAAAAAAATAATGAATCATGTTTTTAATGTCACTGTATGAAGTATACTGTTTATGAGTAGTACGGAAGAAAGTTAAGAGTGGAATGCTCTCCTCTTAGTTTAGTAATGAAATTTTGTTTTATGGGCAGTGGACAGGATTCCTTAATTCAATTTGTTATTCTAGGATATCTTTATCTAGTATATTTAACCTGCTTTGTTATCTTTTATATATATATATATATATATATATATATCAGCCTAAATTACTCATGGTTTTGTAAAAAATGTATATTAATCTGCTTGTACAACTTTTTTTATTCATTGTACGTATTACAAAACGCAGTATGTTAAAGCATGCTTGGTGATACGAACATTTAATTAAGGGACGAAATTTGTTGAAGGTAAATACTATGAAATGCAAAGAGGGAACCGATATTTCAGTTGTTGCACTTGAAATCATGACCAACAGATAAACACGTTTTGTTACTATTGGGAACTCATAGTTTCATGGTAAAGATGGCTGAAAGTAATCGACTGTTTATCAATAAATGGTCATACTGAAAACGGTATATATTCCAAAAGGGTAAAATCAATATTTCTAGTAGAGATTCATTTTAACATCGACAGTAAGTGTGACTGATAAGGAGATGCTATACTGAACTAGATGAAAAAAACACAGTAGTTAATACAGAATCTATGTTTGCAGCAAAAAAAATTGTAGTGGCATTAACCAAAAAAATAGGTGGATACGTAGGTGCTATATTAAACATAGAAGCAAAATACAATTTTGCATACAAAAATGGATACTTTAGTACAAAACCAATTAATAAGTAGTACTAAATCAACATGAACATTGTTCTTCAAAGTTATTTCTGTTTTCAATCCTTATTTCTACCCTGACTCTTATTCACATCTTCACCTTTCTTTGTGTTAGCCAAAAAAATAATTATTCAGTTACTAAATGTTCCACCAATGCATTATTTTTATTTGTCAATGATACAACAATACCTCTATGATTATTCCACCTTTAGCTCTAAATTTAGCTCCCGTTTGAGCAATTAGCTTCGCATGCTTTATTTTCAAAATCTATCTTGTTTGAAGGAGGAAATTTCATAACTATGAATTTGAATAAAATAGCATAGTCAAATTTTCAATTAGTAGACCATACAACATAATGATTCCATTTATGGAATAAAAGGAAATGTAACGAAATTATAGAGTGCATGAATCCAAGATAAATAGAGTCGCATCTCCTCCACTTTTATGCACAGATACTGTGGTGTATGTTTGAACAATTCCGATGTAGTGTATGTTCTATAAAACTGTATAAAATAATAATGATGTGACCAGTTTAAGAATGATATCATTTGTGAGATAAACACATAAAACTGAAGAAGCCATAACAAATTTATGCCATTGAATTTATTGCCATTGAATTTTTATGCATGTCATTAATCCGTAAAGAAATAAAGACACAAAATTCAAGGATCAATCTATTATATTGTATTCCTGTAAATTTATCTATCATCACCAACAATACATCCAATTTTGAATGAGCCACTACGTAGTAGAAATAATTCTAATGACTCCTAAATTTGCATATAATACTTATTTATTTGGAGATAAATTTATGACATGATACCCCAGTTAAATAGAATAGTTCAATTTATAAACAATCGTTGTTCCTAGATTTTAATAATGCATTGTACTCATGTATATGATAAAATGGTAGAAAATTATACTGCTTGTTTTAGGTCGTTCACTGTTGTTACGCACAACCAAACAAATCTCCAGCATGCACGATCAAATGGTTGAATCAGGAAAGACGTTACTCCCTATGATGATGAAGCGCAACAGTTGTCAACTGGCTATGAATTTTAAAGTGATTGCTATAAATTTCAAAATTTAACTTTTGAACATAAATTAGGAAAAGTGATGAATGCATAAAAGATAATAGTCGTAACAAAAGTTGGATGAATCAGTAACTAATATTTGTCATTAATTACTTACCACTCCATATGATTTATCAATATTACCAAATAAATTTATTGATGTACAGTTTAAAAATTCCATCCATGAGGGTAATATTGTTTGCATGTGTATATAAAGAGTTAAGCGTAAGGATATTTTTAAGTGTGTCATTACTCATGCATGATCTATAACTGACTAACCTAAGCTGCATACGTAGCGTGTGTGTGTGAGTAATTTTGAGGACAACTTGCCTTGGTGTTTTTCAAGATCAATCCACACCAGTATTCAGTCAGAAATATGATTTTATAAACAATGATGCATCACCTAAAAATAAAAGATGAATTAAAAGTTGCGAATGAAGTAAATAAAAGTAGTATTTTTAAAAACAAAAGAATTCTATGTGCAAGATAACTAAGTGAAGGTCAAAAGTGTTTTGATAATCATGTATGTTGCTATGTTTACAATTTATCATTGAAATTATAATTAAAATTACCAAGGATACAATGACTGTGTAACTTTTTACATATGCATCACATGTTCAAAGTTTTGTTAATTAGAATATTGAACGTCAATGTAACGACCCGGAAATTTGGACATGTGAAATTGGAATATTTAATTGGTTTTAAATATTTAAAAGGTTAATTTTAACCTGAATTTCAAATATCACTAATTATTGGATAATTTAGTTATTGGATTTAATAATTGGAAAATTGGGTAAACGCATTGAAATTTATATCGAATGTTTAATAAAATAACTGGGTCCGAAAAGCTACTTCTCCTATGATCGAATTAGGACTCGAAACCTTTTCCAACGCGTTCAGAATAAGGGTATAACATTATAAACGCTAGGCAGCACGCGTCGATAGGAGTACACGATTTTAAGCTACGTAAATTGAGACGGTTTGAATTCAGTTTAAAATATATTTAAATACCACAGTCCCTTCAGCTGTATTTCTTTCGCGTCACAATTTTTTGCCTTCAAATCGATGCAACTCCCTCAAATAACTATCCCCACTCATACATTCAACCGATCAAATCGTGTCTCATTTATCCCCTTTTCACCTTTTAAGAACATTGCAGCCGAATCATTTTAATCAGATTCAAAAGAAAAAAATATCAACCTAATTGCTCGAAAATCTTTATGGCCGAGCAGTTCGAAAAAATAAAATAAAGGAGGTCACCGTTCACTTTCTTCCCAAATCTCGTCCCTTCCCCTCAGATTAAAAATCAAATTGAGTTCTTCCCTCTAAAAAAAATATATGTCAAGAATGAAATCGAATTTGTCTTTCGAATCATTGTCCTCGTGAGGGTCGGGGTGATTAATCGAGATGTTTGGCTATGTGGCCGAACTTTAGGGGTAACAAGGGTTCGGGATTTGGTCCTTTCTGGTCATTGATCTGGGAAGACAAGTTCTAGTCCATGATTATAGAGGGTCTCACATGTGGAGGCGAGTTTTTGTGGCACTCGGTGGTTGCTCGGTCGAGCGACTGCTGTAGCGAGGGCGGGAAGTGGTATGGAGGCGATTCAATTTTGCGGTCGTAGTGTGGATTTGGAGCTTGTATGGGAGAAGTCATGAGCTGACTGGAGATTGGGAGAGGGGAAATTCTTCGGTGTCGTTGTGACGGAAGTCGGAGCGTCGGAGAACGTCCATGGCCAGAATCTCGAAGCTGGGTCGCGATTTGTGGATATCGAGCAGAAGCTCGTGATATGGGTTCCTGTGCGAATTAAGGTAAATTCAATTTAAAAACATTCTAGTTAAGTAAGTTTGAAAAATTTTAAATTTAATTTGTTGGTTATTGTTTCATTAATTATAATTTTTTACTGTAAAATAAATTATTGGTTGGGTTAATTGTTGAAAAGGAAAAATATGTATATATCCATTATAAACTGTATAGAATAGTAAAGAAAAAGTATAACATGAACATATATATATATGTGTGTGTGTGTGTGTGTGTGTATCTACATGCCTATCTTACTTTAATTATATATAGGTAGACAAATTTTTTTATTTTAGAAAGATTTTTGAAAACATATATGTATAGGAATTTTAAGTGCTTTAAAGTTTATATAACAAAATTAGATTTTTAAACCTATATAGAAATTTTTGTAAGTGAAAGAAAAATAAATATACATATATGCATTATAAATTTACTAGTTGGGTTTAAGTTAACCTATTTAATTATTCTAAGTACTAAAATATTTTAAAAAGAAAATTAGTTTAAACTAAATTAATAAATGGTAATTGATTATTCGTTTATTTGGAATATTAATAAGCCGTATGTATGATGTTTGTACAAGGTCAAAATTCATGAAAGCCAGGTGGGATGGAAATGGTCTACAAAATCTAAGGACAAAGGTGAGTAAACCTCACATAAATTGGATTATTGATTAATTTAACCAGTTAAATTAAATTATTGGATTGATTGCTTGAATTGATAAAAATTTTCAGTCTGGACGTGTTATTATATATAGTAGTATATATATATATATATATTGGAGTGATTGATATTCTCGCATTATATAGCGGATGAGACCCTATGCGCCCTGCATAATAGCGGATGACCCTTTATACCGTGATATCCCGCTCAAAATGGGATTGGTATTTTTATATTGTGCTAACATCTGTGGATGCAGGAAAACTGGTTGGAGGGATCCAACTGGATACCTTGAAAATATTGAAATTTATTTGCATAGTATGTGATTGTGATTTATTTTATAATCTGTGATAGATTATATTGAAAATTTAAGCTATTGAATGTTATGGTTTGGTTGAATATATTTTGGATATTTTGTGATATCAAAAGTAAAAGTATTAGATTTTGGAAAGAAAGAAAATGGAAAGAAAATGAAATGGAAATGGTTTTCAAAGTAATTAGTTATGGTTATTTAAATTAAGTAATTTAAAAACCTTAAGTTAACTTAAACTTTAGGATTAGCAATGGCTAGGATAAATAAAATAGTTTAAACTTAAAGTTTATTTAAGTTAAGGTAAATATATACATGTTAATTATTTATTAACTACTAAGGTTTGTTAAGGTAAATAAGTAGTTGTAATTAGTTAATAGTCAATGATAAAATAAATGATCTAGACCTTTAATTTATTAAAATCTTAAGTAATTGTACTTGTTAATTATTAGTAATTCTAGATATTTAATTAGAATAAGATAAATGGTTTGTAATTAGTTTAATGATAATTAAACATGACTTGAAATAATTAATAAATTCTGTTTTTAGTGAAATTAACGATTTGTGTGACTAGTTAATCTAGTCCACGGATAGTCTAAATTGGAATAACCTGAAATGAATAGTTGAATATAAAATGTGAGACATTTTATTCGAACATACATTATGATGGGATTCTTATGTGAAGGTTGACATTCTGAAATTGAATAGTTTTGGTAAAAAAACAACTTGGCTTAAAAGATGGCGTTTTGATTCGAAGAGACCGGGATCGGATATCAAAGATATTTGAAACCACTTCGATTTGATAGCTACTTAAGTCTTTACGGGTTTGATTTGTAGAATAAAAAAGGGCTGGATTTAAATAAATTAAGTAAGTCTGACTATTTTGAATAAGTAACTGCACCTAGATAATATTTTAAGTAATGGATTTGGCAGCATGTGTTGGTCATAACAAGATAAGAACTCATAATGTTGAACGAGTTATCTTGATTTTCAAAGACGTTTTTATAACTCTATTATTTCAATTTAAATGGATTTACTCACGCTGGTTTCCAGCCTGACTCGGGTGTTACTTTATTGTAATGCTCGGGTCAGACCGAGCATTACAGATTTTCATGTTAGGATGTTTGGAGCTCAGGAGGCGAGCTGGGTGGTAGAGACCTACTGATTCCCGTTGTGATTAGAGACTGGATAGGAAGTATTCGGGGACAAGTTGTGTAATGATCCGGAATTTTGGTCGTTAGATTTTGAACATTTAATCCATTTTAAATGTTAAATGCGGATTTTGAATTGATTTTGAAGTAAGAAGATTTTAGTTAAATCAATATAATTAGTTAAAATTTCAAATATGGCAATTCAATTGAGATTGAATATTAATTATTAAATATTTGGAATTGGGATAATTTGTGAATTTGGAGGTAAATAGATATGAAAATGGTTTCTAAAATTTATTTTAAGTCTATTTGGATTTAAATAACGATGTTGAACTTTCAGATGGAATCAAAAATCGATAAGCTAAATTTGGAATATTTATATTAATTTAATAATGGAATTTAATAATATAATAATGCAAATAATCAGATTTTGGTTCGAGGTGAATCAGAATGGTTTCTAATGTGCTTATAAATTCTGTATGATTTATAATAGAGTTACTAAAATTTTAAAAGTGAAATATTAAGTGATTTCGACGATTTTGAAAATCGCTCGAGTTACTCGACGAGTTAAAATAGCCTTCCGAGGCACAGTCTCGGATTTGACGAAACCAGTTTTATTGGATCCGTCATAGTTAATTATTATCGGATTTCAAATTTCATAGCATTTGGATTTACCGTTTGCTCGTACGGGTGAGAAACGTGTTGAAATTAAAATCGATAATTTAATATTTAAACTCGATTCAAAAAGCTATCTTCCACATACAATCAAATTGGGCTTCGAAACACGTTCCACTGTGTTCGGAATGTGGGTAAAACATTATGATCGCCTGTCAGCATGCGTCGTTTGGAGATCGTTTGAAAACGTTGTTTAAAATGAATTTAATATTAAAATATTATTTATATACGTATATATATACACGTTTGGGTCGAAACCCTAGTTTTTGAGCCAGCCGCCACATCTAAAATTAATGGCCGAAACCTTGCTAACTTCCTCCACCGTTATCTCCTCCTCCGTCAACTTTTTGGCCACGACTTCAACTGGAAAGTCATAGGTAGCACGAGCACTAGGCGATGTACGGTGGCGATCGCATTTCGAGCAACAACGAAGGAGTTATTGAAGCCAATAGGCCGCACGTTCGTACAAAGTTTTCGAGGCATAGGTCGCAGTGAGCTTGCTCTTTTTCTGGCCGTGGGTGCGTGGCGACGTGTCGTTCGTTGTGGTGGTCACCGATCAAGCCAAAGCTCATCGTGGAGGGTGCGGCATCAAACCCTAGAGGCCGATGATGGGTTCGAGCAAACCTGCAGTAGCGAACAAAGAAGAAGGGTATTTTCTACGGCCATGATTTTCTAGTTAACGTGTGGGTAAATAAAATTAAAAGGAAATTGTTTGTAATTTTTATTCAACCTTTACAAATTGATAACTTTGAGATGCATTATCAGAATTCAACGAAACAAGAAGCGCTAGAATCGCAGCGACGCGATCAACGCGCTGCAGCAGATCTGGAGTCATTTTATGCAAGTGGAAATTTTAGATTAAATCGAACGAGCTCGATTTAATTTAAATTTTGAAACGCCGATGCAAGGTGAGTTAATCTCACTCAGGTCTGGAATTTCCAGTTAATTTAATACTTAAAATTTAAATGAATGATTGATTGGTTGAATGTGAATATTATTATCAGTCTGGATATGATATTTTATCTATTATGCTAACATCTGTGGATGCAGGAAAACGGGTTGGAGGGATCCAACTGGATTCCTCACAATATAGAAATTATTTCCATAATTGATGTATTTCATTTATATACTATGATAGATTAATTTGGAAATTAAATTGTGCTGTGTTATGATTGGATAAACATAGTCTGGAATTTTAAAATATGAATAAAATAAATTGGGATTGAAAGGGAAGTGAAAAGGGAATTTTGAGTAATGAATTTAAGGAAATTAAATTCAGGAAATTGCTTTGGAATTTGAAGTGTTTTTGAAATGTTGTTTAAAAAGGAAATGAGGAATGAGAATTTATAAACTGGGTTATAAATGAAGTGGAATATTCATCGGAGGATAAATTTAAAAGTATAGATTACCCGTGGGAAATTCTATAAGAAGTGCAAATCGTTTAAAAGATCAGTGAGATTGCTTTTAAAGATGGAAAGTGTATTCCCAGGAAAATTAAGTATGTTTTCAAAGAAAAGTTTTCAAATTATAAACTAAAAGTTTAAAATATGATTTTAGAAATATTTTAGAAAAATATATTATTCTTAAATATATTTTAAGTAAGTAAATATTTAATTAAATAATTATGGAATTTAAATTATTTAAAGGTAAATTAGTATTAAGTTTCCAAAAGGGGAATTTTGATATAAATATTTGATATAAATATTTGATTTAATAACTCTATTTTAAAAGGTAATTTCGGTTTAAATTACTTAGAAACTCCACTATATTTTCTTAAGTATTATTTTCATTTAAGAAATTTCTAATAGCCTTATTCTAAATATTTTAAGCATATATTTTGGAAGTGATTTCCAGGAAATGGGAGATGTGTTAAAAATAAAAGAAGTTTTATTTTTTAAAGTGTTGGAAGAAATTTACGGGATTTAAACGTAAATTAGAATTGAGATAAATCAAGCAGGATTTATAAAAGGATTCTTTGGTTTATTATGAAAATGGAAGTGTAGTTCCTTGAAAAGCCAAGTACGTTTCAAACAGATTTTTTTTAGTAAAAATCAAAGTTTTAAATTTGTTTTTTAAGGAATGTTTTAAGAAATTATTGTTTAAGTTGTAAAAAATTTAAGAGTAAATATTTAATAAATTATTTATAGTAGTAATTATTTTAAAGGGGTTAATTGGTATATGCTTTAAAAGAATATCATTCATATTTATATTTTATAAAATATTTTTATTGTAAAGATAGTTTGGTTAAAGTTTTATTTTGAAAACTTGTATAGGATTTCATAACTTTATTTTAAAATTTAGCATGACTTAACTTTTATTTTGAAGAAAAATAGTTTATATTTTATAAAGCAGTTTTATTTGAAATATTTAAAAAGTATGTATATATTTAAATTAAAGTATGGAAATAGCTTTAATTTAAATTATTATAAATCTAAAGTAAATGGCTTAGATGTTTTCAATGGAAATCAATATTTGGAAATTTATTTCATAAGGAGTGTGGTTTGAAACTGTTTTCAAGGGATTGAAAATGGTAATATATCTTGCGATGATATTTTGAAGATAATAAATAATTTAGGAAATTATTTATGGTTTGATGGCTGTTTGTGAATGTTAATTGATAGTTAAATCACCGACTATCAATATTGGCCAATGCATTGATGGTTTCGAAGAGACCGGGATCTAGATTTATTTCTCGAAAACCACTTCGATCCAGTTTGTACGTTTCATGGGAAAAACGAGCTCGGATTGAAGATGGAGCAGTGATGTGTAAGGGCTAGTCGCTACTAATCCTGCGGATGATTCCAAAAGGGATGTAGTAGGAGTACTACCTTCGGTTTCGTTCGAACCCGGGACGGACTTGTATGGATGAGTGCTTTCAGAACATCGTCAGGTGGACGATGAGCATTCTAAGTGATATGTTCTAGAAAGGTAACGCTTTGACTCGAGCCTCATCAACCGGGAATGGCTGAAAATCAGGGGATATGTAGCAAGGCTAAGTGGGTAGCACCCATTAGGGTGAGGTCATCCCAGTCTAGATGTCCCTTTTCATTCGGCTTAGTGGTACGGTTGCTGATCCCAACCGTGGGGTGATCTTACTCGGGATTATCCAGTAAGGGGTAGTCTCGGTCTTGTGTTGCAGGGGATTGTGAGTAATCCTCGGTACGGTGATCTAGGCCACGTACTATGACATGTGGTACCCAGTGCCTAGTCATTAGTTGAAAATCCATTCTCCCTACGTGCCTTTTACGGTTCTGTTTGTATTACCCACAATTGTGGCTAGTAGCTGGAATTTAATCATGTAACAATTTCGGCTATTTGAATAAGTATTTGTATATAGACACTATTATAATATCAGAGGATTTAGAAATGTTTGGCTATCGTAAGGTAAAAACCCGACATGTTTATTTGTGGCGTGGTCTTACGAGATGCTTTTGATTCTTAAAGGATTTTTGAAACTTTAATAATAAATTTGGGTGTATTTTTATCACGCCGGTATTCCAGATCGACTCGGGTGTTATTTTATTATAATGCTCGGGTCAGACAAAGTATTATAGATTACAGGAAAGGATGCCGTGGAGCTCAGGAGAGGAGTTGGAGACCGAGACGTATTATCCGTAGTTGTTATAT
Organism: Allium cepa; assembly: GCA_030765085.1. Taxonomy (NCBI): domain Eukaryota; kingdom Viridiplantae; phylum Streptophyta; class Magnoliopsida; order Asparagales; family Amaryllidaceae; genus Allium; species Allium cepa. Next base: position 391,789,591 of record CM060938.1, on the reverse strand, counting down.
CCGCTGCTGTGATTGTTTGAAATAGTCAGGATGGTAATTGTTGTTTGTTTGTGATACTCTGATGATGTAATAAATAAAACAGATAAATTTTTCATTTTGTGTAAAGATCTGTTGTTGACTATTATATTTTATTCCGCTGCGGTTGTGAGATTCTATTATTGTTTAGTTCCTTCTTTCTTCTATCTTCTTTCTTTTCCCTCAACAATCTGTTTTTTCCGGCACTCAAGCGTCGGCGTATTATCATGTGGTGTATTTTGTGTCTATTTTTGAGGGTCGAGAAGGGCGGGTCGTCACAGTGGTATCAGAGCGAGGTTAGCGATAACCTAGGCTTTGGTGGGGAAATTACTCATTAAACAGAGTCAATAGTACTCTATAATGAGTTGAGTGTATTAATAGCTATGAGCGCGTACTTGTTAGTGAATATAAAAATTGTTTTTATACCGTGTTGACTTATCGGTTGAATGTTTATGAATTCTGGTCGGTACGGGAAGTACAGCTGTATCGATAAGGGTTTCTAAACTCTTAAACAAGATAAACCAACATAGTATTGTTTTTAAAGTGGGTAAATGAAATAATTTTACCTAAAATTATATTTTGATATAAAAGAAATAATTTTCTGAAATTCTTATATATATTTGGATGTTTGGTTGTTAATATTATAATCAAATGAGAATCCAAAATTTGAAATGGTTATAACCAAATAAAATTCTATAAGTATAAATTATACAAAAGAAGAATAACTAAAATTTGATTTAAACCAGAATTTAAATCCCGGAAATTTTGAAAAGTGTTTAAAATGAATTTAAACAAAAAAGTTTGGGAATTTAAAATCTTTGAAATGATTGAAATGTTTTCCAGAATGTTGAAGGAAATAATGGAGTATTATTTTGGGAAATGTTTTTGAATAGAAATTGTTTTGAAAGGAATTTCTGGAAGTAAGGAAGCACTGAACCCACTTCAGTCGCTGGAAAATAATCTTGATGATGATGGCCACATCATCGGAATTCATTTTCGAGTTTCTAAAGTGATGGATTTCTACTGTGATGATTGGTTATGATATTTGTTTGGACTTGTTGGGTATACAAGGTGTTTTAGAAATTTCAAAGGGGATTTTTTTTGGTAAAACCAAGTTGTTTTGAAATCTAGAGGTTTGATTTAATATACCAAGAGGGTGTGTGTTATTTATAATTTCAAAATGGTTTTGAAATAAAACCGGGTAATTGAATTCTGGGAACTCTATTTAAATAATGTGAAAGTTAAGATAAATCAACTATTGAACCTATAAAGTGAAGTTGATTTGAATAAGAAAGAAAAATGAAAATTTTACTCCTGGAATTAAAATTTAATTTGAGTGAACGAAAGCGAATAAAATATATTTGAATTTAACTGGAGATAAATTAAATAAAATGTGAATGGACTTAGGTTAGTCAATAAGTTTGAACTTATATATAGAGAAATAAAATTTAGTTGAATTTGAATTGAATTAAAATCAAAACTCATTTGTGTTATAAATAATCTTGAATAGAGTTAAGTTCTTATTTAAGATAGTAAAGGAAATGGTATGCATTTAAGTTGGCTAAATAAAATTTGGTTGAACTTGAATTAGAATCGGAAAAGAATTGAATTGAAAGAAAATTTAATTTAGTTGAAATGATATTGAATGAAGTAAATGCTCACTCAACTAAATCCAAAGGAATTGTTTGAGGATGAATTTAGTGTAAGCTAAATTAAATGGAAATTGTATTGGAACGAATAAAATTTTGGTAGCTTGTTAAAAATTTAAAAAGCAAAATAAAACCCAGTTCTGATTTAGAATAATTGGAATGGTTATGTTTTTAATAAAATAAATTCAGAAATGAATTGAGAAGGTGAGTAAGTAAACAAATTGATTTAAAATTTGTAATGGATTGGAATTTGATTGGGTAAGAATCAAATTAAAACGAAAATAAAACTGATGTAAGCAGAAATGGGGTTATTTTGGAGTTGAAATAACTTTAAAAAAATGTGTAAGGGTTGTTGTCGAGTTTTAAGAGATGGTTTTGAATAAACCTATATGGATAATGAATTGGAAGTGTAAAAATAGGAATTTAATTTGATAATGAAATATAAAAGAAGAATGTTTGGGTTGTAAATAATTTCGGATGGAGTAAAATTAATATAGTTTGAGTTGGAATTAATTTAAAATGGTTATAAACTTTAGTAATAGTTGTCTGCATGAATGACATCAAATTTGCATTGAGATTTGTCATTTTGTTGTAAACAAAGCTAATAAATTAAGGAAAGCAAATAAAGTTGGTTTTTGAATAAATTGGAATGGGTTGGGATCTAATTAAGTGGTTTTGTATATAAATGCAAGTGAATCAGAAAAGAAATGCAAGTATATCAAATTTAAAATAAAAAATTGATTGTGAATCAATTTGGAATTTAATTGAGGTAAACTGATGTAAGTAAAGCATAGGTTAATCATATTAAAAAGAAAATGAATTGGTTGTAGTAAATATGAAAAAGTAAACTTGATTGTAAAACATTCAAGTGAAATAAAATGAAGTTGGATTTGTTAGGAAATTAAAGTGGTGTTGAAAACTTGTGATTGCTTATAAAGATGGTACTTGTAGGAATATAAAATTTGTTGTTGGGCTATGTAATTGTTGTGTTTAGCTAAGATAAATGTATGGAATGTGTAACGACCTGTATTTTTGGCTATTTTAATTAGAAAATTTAAGGTGATTATTGAAGGAAAATGATTATTAATGTAATTTGTTGAATAATTTAATATTTGAAATTATTTGAATAATTGGATAACGGGTTTAATACGATTAAAAATGATTTGTGAAATTCTATTTTATCATATTAAAGTTAGAATGATGTTGTAGAACTTTTAAAATCGAATTAAAAGTAAATTTGTGAAAATTGAATATTTTAATATTTAATTGACGAGTTAAAATAGCCATTTTTCAAACAGTCTCGGATTTCGACGAAACTTGTTTCATCGGATCCGTAATAGTAAATCATGGTAGGATTTCAATTTTCGTAGCAATTGGACTTGTCGTTTGGCCGTGCGAGCTTGAAACGCGTAGAAATTTAATTTCGAATTTAATTAAAATAATCGACTTCGAAAAGCTATCTTCCAGATATGATCGAATTAGGCCTTGAAACTAGTTCCATTGCGTCCGGAATGGGGGTAAAACCTTATGAACGGCTGGCGGCACGTCTCGATTGGAGTTCAGATGATTTTGGACCTACCTATATAAATACGCACGCAAACCGAGATAGTTTTATTATTATTTTAATCCAGAAACCCTAATTCTAAATCATGGCCGCCACCTATTCCATGGCCAGAAATTGCCGATCTTCTTTCCTTAATATCTCTCAATCCGTTCAACGAAATCGAAAAATTCCAAAAGCAAAAGTGTAAATCTCGACGAGCTCTTCAAATCCATATGGTTGATGTATGCTAATTTTTCATGGATTCGTCCAGATCTGACTTGGAAGTGTGTACGTATTTCCTTGGATTGCGTGCAAACGACGGCGAATGACGGGATGAAACTTGGCGCGTAGGTGGCTCTGGTGAAGGGCTTCGTGGTGGCGCTAGCTGATCGTTCTGGAAGTCGACGAGGTGGTCATGAAAATTGCTTGAAGATCGGCGGCTAATGGGTTTGCATACGTGAATTTCACGTTGGGGAAGAAGCGCCGGAATCACGGAGATGAGAGCTGCGCTGCAGTGCAGATCCGAAAGTGTTTGGAGCTCATTAAAATTTTATGTTAAATCGAACGTCGTTCGATTTGATTTAAAATCGTAAAATCAAGATGAGTGTTTTATAACGCTCACAACGTACTGAATATCTTTATGCTAGTTAAATTTGACATTATGCATAGTTATGATTTTTATTTGTTGTTGTTCGATAAAATTTAATTATCATATTGATTGTCATTTGAATTCACCGTTAAAAAAAATTAAATTGACAGTTAAATTTAAATTAAAATTGAATTGCGATTAAATTACCTGACATTGATAAATATGAAATTGCCGTGAATTGTATTGCCTATTGGATGATGTATTTCGATGGATGTTATTGGTTGATATTTAAATGTTTGGATGTTTATTTGTTTATATATATCCTGCTATGCATACATATGACACTGTGATTGATTTAAATGATATATTCATCCCTGACATTTAATTGTAATAACTAATCACTTGGCCATAGGTTAGAAAATTATATACGGATACCGAGTTGGATAAATTAAATGATTTTAAAAGTTGTTTTGAAATTATTTAAATGAATTGATTTTAAGAATAAAATCCAATTTATGGAAATTGAATTATTTTGAATTGGAGCTCGAAATGTTAGAATTTAAACTTGGTAAACGAAATTATTAAATAAAATCGAAGTTTAGATTTAAATTGAAAATTGAAATACGGTGTAAATTTTTGAAAGTTGATTTGTTTTAAAAGATTGGACTTTTAATCGAACTCTGAATATTTCTAAGAAAATTGATATGAAATGATATTTCATGTTTGAGTTTGGAATTGAAAATTTATTTGAAATTTAGATTTAAACTAATTTGGAATTGAATTGAAATTTAAAGAAATTTGTGAATTGAAATCGAAATTTACGTGGAATAGAAATTATTCAAGTTGAAATTGGAATAAATCGATTAAATCGAAATGGAATTTGGATTTGATTTGGATAGGAAATTTGGGAAGTTGACCGGTTTGACTTTGGAATTATTTATCAAATAATTTTTGATTTTTTCCAAACTATTTTATATATAAACCATTTTATATTCAAATTATTTTCGATTAAACTATTTAAATATTTTCTATTAAACTATTTTGAATTATTTAACTATTTTAAACTATTTAAACTATTTTCTTAAATTCAAACTGGTTAAAGAGACGGAAATGTTTATATTTAAACCGTTGGTTTAAATACGAACTAGGTTAAAGTAGAGATTATAACCTAAATTGAATTCGAATCAAATTTTGAAGTGAAATTGATTTATCGGACAAACTTGATAATTTTGAATATATGATGATTTTGAAATGGATTTGATTTTAAAGCGAATATGATATTTTGTTATCAATCATGAATCAATTTGAAATATAAAAGAGCCATCACTGTAATAATACGTAGTTATTAAAGAGACCGGGATCGGATATGGACATACTCTCTGTCGATACCGAAAACCAGTTTAATAACTATTATACGCGGAGTGTTGATCCAGAATGAAGTGGATGGTTTGGTGAACGCGTTGACTGAAGAAAGAGAATGATATTGGATGACCCCTGACATGACTAAAACAGGAGCCGTGCCGGGCCATTGAGGTTCGCCACCTCTAGCGGACACACTTCTTCGATACCATATCTATTACATTTGTGATTTGATTTGGGTGCACCCCTTGATTTGGGAGTGTTGTTTCGCGGTGTTGAGGTAGTAGCTGCTATACTCAACATAAGTCCGGATCACGCAACTACTAGTATCCTAGTTGGTATCGCCTCATGTACCTTGTCATACTGATTATCCTATTCGCGACCACTACGTTTTGGTTTGTACCTTGAGTATATGGATTGCCCTCTGGTGACTTCCGGTTTTGGGGAAACTACGGTCTTGTATATGCTTTTGGGAATATAAAATGTGTTGAGGGGGATTATGGTAACGCCTTAGCGCTATTTTGATACTTTATATTACTGATAGACATTATCTACTTAGCGTACATTACTACCTAGTAGATAGTTTAACGGATGCTTGAAAGGTGGAAAATCCCGTAACATCTCTTAAGTTATTGCACGCACGTTGACACTGGATATGAGATGTCAAACCCCGTAAACATCTCTGACGCCGTCACACTCATATTTATTTACGATTGATTTAACTTTCATATGGATATTTTAGTCCTGATTCGAGTGTTTTGTCTTTTCATTACGCTCGGGTCAGTCCTGAGTTTTCAGATTTTTGAAGATCTATTCTGGAGGATGAAGACGAAGATTTGGTATACTATTACTATTATTATCTGTGCATCATGTTGTCTGCTGCATTATTTATTTGTTCTGTTGTATATGTATAACTCTAATAAATGTTGTATAAATAATTGTCTAAGTATAGTAAACAGCTTCATGAACTGTTTATTTGACTATTATATTTTATCGTTCCGCTGCGAGATTCTATGTTGTTTCATTTCCTTTATTTCTTTTCTTTTCTTAATTACCCCAATAACCATCTGCCTTTTTTTAATGGTTTGGAACCGGCATGTGTATTTGATCGTCGGTTTAAACTGTCCAAAAAGGCGGGTCGTTACAGTTGGTATCAGAGCTTTGGTTTAGCGATAAACCTTGGCTCTAGTGGGGAATAACTCATTGAAATAGAGGTAAACTATATGAATGAATTGAGTGTATATGAGAGTGCGTACTTGTTATTTGATATAAAATGGTTTTATATTGTGTTAATTTGTTCCGTTGAGTATTTATGAATTCTGGTCGATACTTGGGACGCCAAGGCGTCGATAGGAATTTCTAAACACTCGAATAGGACAAACCAACACAATATCATTTTGGAATATATTTTATATAAAAGAATTATTTGAATATTTATTCATTTTGATTGAATTGATTGTTAGGAGATGATAATATTAGATTATTATCGTTATTGTTTGATCAGTCAATATTTACAACAATTGATTAAATAACAATGGATTTAGGAAAATGAAATCTTGTAAACACAATTGATAATGAATATAAATGAATTTTAACTTGGATTTGGGAATTTAAATTCCGGTGTTTGAGATTGACTTATAAGAATTTGAAAAATATAATATGAGCATTATATGATAGTATAATTGAGTTGAAATTGTTTTCAAATGATTTTTTTTATGATAAGTGTTATATTCCCTTCTCTTGACGCTAGAAAATGATTTCGATGATGTGTGCACGCATCATTGGCGTTTATTTTCGAGAGTCCGAGTGGGGGAGACCACTTAATAGCTTGTCTAAACCTTGTTTTGACTCAAATTTTATTTTGTTTTGCATTCTCTATAGTATGATTTGATATATAAATTATATAAGTATATATTATTTCAAACCTTGATTTGAAATGAAACCGGGATTGGAATTCTTAAGTTCTTTAATAATTAATGATTTTTTTTTATGATTGAAATGAATTTAGACTTGAATCATTAAGGAACTTTTGAATTGTGAAATGAGAAATGAACCTAAGAGCTAAGTGAAAATATCAATTGAAGTAGAAATCCTTAGAATTAGGAAATTATGAACTTAAAATAAAATTGAAACTGTAAAACTCGCATAGTATTAAATTTCATTCTATAGCTTAGATATAACTTACCAAAATACTTAAGAAGTTCAAAAATGTTATATGAATTGTTAATTGGATAATATACAAGTATAGGTTTGAATAATGAAATATGCATTTAATTAATGGTTTGCAAATATAAATAAAATTGTTAGTAAATAATTGGAATTTAAATTAACATTTAAAGGTGATTCACAATTATGTTAATATAAAATGAAAATACTATATGTGAATGTAAATGTGAAATTAAATTATAGTGAAATTTAAGTAATGACTTAAGAATTGATAAATTGAAAATTCAACTTTAAATGAAAAGAAGTTGTATGTTGTTTAACTACATTCTATTTGCATAACTATAACTTACCAAATACTTAAAGGGTTTAAAATGCTAATAAGGATAAGTAGAGAAATAATATACCAGTGTGAGAGTGAAAAATAAAATGTAAAGATCTATTGATAGTTGTAAATATAAAAGAAATTTAAGATGTAAAATGAATGATACATGTATAAGTGAATGAATAAAATTTAAACTTAATGAAATATAAAATTGGTAAACGGAAACTAATTAAATTTGAATATAACTAAATGTCAATAAACTTGGAAGTGTATGAAATTAAAATTGACTTGGAAATGTATAATTGATTTAGTGTAGATTTTGGATGGATGTTAATGTTTGATATGCATTGGTTGTTAGATGGATGATAATTGATTAAGTAGAATTCATTAGTGTTAATGGAATTGAATAAACGGAATAAAATTTTAAATAATTAAATTCAAATTGGGAGCAAATTGACTTGAATTAAAAATGTGAATGAAACAAACTTGAATAAATCGGAAACAAATTGAATTTAAACCTATTGCATGGATGAATAAGAAAATAGATGACTTTGTGTTTATGATTGTTCTTTAGAAAATTTGAAGTTTTGATGTTTTGTACTTTGAAATAATAAAAGCAAATTTTTGGAAAAAAAAAATCCAACATTGTCCAATATATGCTGAAACGAAAACAACCATAACTTTTAAATGGCTGAACGGAATTCGACGATTTTGGACTTTTAAGAAAGCTTAGAAACTATAGCACAACTTTTGTTTAGATAACTTGGGAAAATTCCTTCGTCTGCTTGGTTAAAAACTTGAATGTTACTCGCTGTCCTGTGTAAAAATAAGTAAAATCAGTAGTATACACCCTTAGTATTTTCGCCATATCTTTTGACTGATTTATCGGATTTTGATGATCTTGCACTTTATGGAAAGCTAAGAACTTAAGCTAAAACTTTTGTTTTAAGTGTTTTGTGTTTTGATATCGTTTAGAAGGTCGAAAACGTGGGTGAACGTCGCTGACCTGCGCAATTCATTGCCCAGGCTGAGGCGTATCCTCTAAGTAAAATGGCCGTAACTTTTGAATGTATAGTCCGAATTCGATGATTTTGGACATTCCGGAAAGCTTGAAATGAATACAACAACTTTAGTTTAGATTCTATTGCCAAATTTTATAGTTTAGGTGACCTAAAACTGAGATTTGTTTGCTGTCCTGAAATTGGAATCTCAGTTTTGAAGCTAAATAGGTTATATATATGTTGTGTAGGCTAAATATATCGATCTATCTTTATATGCATGGTTCTAACTTAGTTATTGAGCATTTTAGTAGGTAGCAAAGGGGTTGCGCTTCGTTGTAGAGCTCGCTTCTGTGCTAAATACAAAATGTAAGTAAACTGCTAATAAATGCTAAATAAAAGGTACGCTTATGGTTTTATATGGCATTGGTGATATATATATGTTGTTTCCCCAGATATGGGATGCCTCATCATTGAGATGAGATGTATATTTGATATATATTGGTTATATTTGTGTTATATATTGAATTGTAAAATTTTTCGATCGAGCCGCACAAAGGAGACCCTGCCGAAATTTTCCGTGAATCCGGGTGTTAGAAAATTTTTCAAGTTTTTAAATTTTATAACTTGATTTGATAACTAACTTTTAAATTTAGAAAGCCGTTCGGAGTAACATTGTGGAAGCGTAGTTATGATTTTATAAATGGAATTTCATTGTTTTATAAGTTGGTAACTTTGAATAAAATATATCTAATTTTGAATTCTATACTTAGTTCCTTTTCCCTTCTTTTCCTTTTCGGGGACGAAAAGTTTTGAGTGGGGGAGAGTGTAACGACCCGTATTTTTAGCTATTTTAATTAGAAAATTTAAGGTGATTATTGAAGGAAAATGATTATTAATGTAATTTGTTGAATAATTTAATATTTGAAATTATTTGAATAATTGGATAACGGGTTTAATATGATTAAAAATGATTTGTAAAATTCTATTTTATCATATTAAAGTTAGAATGATGTTGTAGAACTTTTAAAATCGAGTTAAAAGTAAATTTGTGAAAATTGAATATTTTAATATTTAATTGACGAGTTAAAATAGCCATTTTTCAAACAGTCTCGGATTTCGACGAAACTTGTTTCATCGGATCCGTAATAGTAAATTATGGTAGGATTTCAATTTTCGTAGCAATTGGACTTGTCGTTTGGCCGTGCGAGCTTGAAACGCGTAGAAATTTAATTTCGAATTTAATTAAAATAATCGACTTCGAAAAGCTATCTTCCAGATATGATCGAATTAGGCCTTGAAACTAGTTCCATTGCGTCCGGAATGGGGGTAAAACCTTATAAACGCCTAACGGCACGTCTCGATTGGAGTTCGGATGATTTTGGACCTACCTATATAAATATGCACGCAAACCGAGACAGTTTTATTATTATTTTAATCCAGAAACCCTAATTCTAAATCATGGCCGCCACCTATTCCATGGCCAGAAATTGCCGATCTTCTTTCCTTAATATCTCTCAATCCATTCGACGAAATCGAAAAATTCCAAAAGCAAAAGTGTAAATCTCGACGAGCTCTTCAAATCCATACGGTTGATGTATGCTAATTTTTCATGGATTCGTCCAGATCTGACTTGGAAGTGTGTACGTATTTTCTTGGATTGCGTGCAAACGACGGCGAACGACGGGATGAAACTTGGCGCGTAGGTGGCTCTGGTGAAGGGCTTCGTGGTGGCGCTAGCTGATCGTTCTGGAAGTCGACGAGGTGGTCATGAAAATTGCTTGAAGATCGGCGGCTAATGGGTTTGCATACGTGAATTTCACGTTGGGGAAGAAGCACCGGAATCACGGAGATGAGAGCTGCGTTGCAGTGCAGATCCGAAAGTGTTTGGAGCTCATTAAAATTTTATGTTAAATCGAACGTCGTTCGATTTGATTTAAAATCGTAAAATCAAGGTGAGTGTTTTATAACGCTCACAACGTACTGAATATCTTTATGCTAGTTAAATTTGACATTATGCATAGTTATGATTTTTATTTGTTGTTGTTTGATAAAATTTAATTATCATATTGATTGTCATTTGAATTCACCGTTAAAAAAAATTAAATTGACAGTTAAATTTAAATTAAAATTGAATTGCGATTAAATTACCTGACATTGATAAATATGAAATTGCCGTGAATTGTATTGCCTATTGGATGATGTATTTCGATGGATGTTATTGGTTGATATTTAAATGTTTGGATGTTTATTTGTTTATATATATCCTGCTATGCATACATATGACACTGTGATTAATTTAAATGATATATTCATCCCTGACATTTAATTGTAATAACTAATCACTTGGCCATAGGTTAGAAAATTATATACGGACAACGAGTTGGATAAATTAAATGATTTTAAAAGTTGTTTTGAAATTATTTAAATGAATTGATTTTAAAAATAAAATCCAATTTATGGAAATTGAATTATTTTGAATTGGAGCTCGAAATGTTAGAATTTAAACTTGGTAAACGAAATTATTAAATAAAATCGAAGTTTAGATTTAAATTGAAAATTGAAATACGGTGTAAATTTTTGAAAGTTGATTTGTTTTAAAAGATTGGACTTTTAATCGAACTCTGAATATTTCTAAGAAAATTGATATGAAATGATATTTCAAGTTTGAGTTTGGAATTGAAAATTTATTTGAAATTTAGATTTAAACTAATTTGAAATTGAATTGAAATTTAAAGAAATTTGTGAATTGAAATCGAAATTTACGTGGAATAGAAATTTATTCAAGTTGAAATTGGAATAAATCGATTAAATCGAAATGGAATTTGGATTTGATTTGGATAGGAAATTTGGGAAGTTGACCGGTTTGAGTTTGGAATTATTTATCAAATAATTTTTGATTTTTTCCAAACTATTTTATATATAAACCATTTTATATTCAAATTATTTTCGATTAAACTATTTAAATATTTTCTATTAAACTATTTTGAATTATTTAACTATTTTAAACTATTTAAACTATTTTCTAAAATTCAAACTGGTTAAAGAGACGGAAATGTTTATGTTTAAACCTTTGGTTTAAATACGAACTAGGTTAAAGTAGAGATTATAACCTAAATTGAATTCGAATCAAATTTTGAAGTGAAATTGATTTATCGGACAAAATTGATAATTTTGAATATATGATGATTTTGAAATGGATTTGATTTTAAAGCGAATATGATATTTTGTTATCAATCATGAATCAATTTGAAATATAAAAGAGCCATCAGTGTAATAATACGTAGTTATTAAAGAGACCGGGATCGGATATGGACATACTCTCTGTCGATACCGAAAACCACTTTAATAACTATTATACGCGGAGTGTTGATCCAGAATGAAGTGGATGGTTTGGTGAACACGTTGACTGAAGAAAGAGAACGATATTGGATGACCCCTGACATGACTAAAACAGGAGCCGCGCCGGGCCATTGAGGTTGGCCACCTCTAGCGGACACACTTCTTCGATACCATATTTATTACATTTGTGATTTGATTTGGGTGCACCCCTTGATTTGGGAGTGTTGTTTCGCGGTGTTGAGGTAGTAGCTGCTATGCTCAACATCAGTCCGGATCACGCAACTACTAGTATCCTAGTTGGTATCGCCTCATGTACCTTGTCATACTGATTATCCTATTCGCGACCACTACGTTTTGGTTTGTACCTTGAGTATATGGATTGCCCTCTGGTGACTTCCGGTTTTGGGGAAACTACGGTCTTGTATATGCTTTTGGGAATATAAAATGTGTTAAGGGGGATTATGGTAACGCCTTAACGCTATTTTGATACTTTATATTACTGATAGACATTATCTACTTAGCGTACATTACTACCTAGTAGATAGTTTAATGGATGCTTGAAAGGTGGAAAATCCCGTAACATCTCTTAAGTTATTACACGCACGTTGACACTGGATATGAGATGTCAAACCCCGTAAGCATCTCTGACGCCGTCACACTCATATTTATTTACGATTGATTTAACTTTCATATGGATATTTTATTCCTGACTCGAGTGTTTTGTCTTTTCATTACGCTCGGGTCAGTCCTGAGTTTTCAGATTTTTGAAGATCTATTCTGGAGGACGAAGACGAAGATTTGGTATACTATTACTATTATTATCTGTGCATCATGTTGTCTGCTGCATTATTTATTTGTTCTGTTGTATATGTATAACTCTGATAAATGTTGTATAAATAATTGTCTAAGTATAGTAAACAGCTTCATGAACTGTTTATTTGACTATTATATTTTATCGTTCCGCTGCGAGATTCTGTGTTGTTTCATTTCCTTTATTTCTTTTCTTTTCTTAATTACCCCAATAACCATCTGCCTTTTTTTAATGGTTTGGAACCGGCATGTGTATTTGATCGTCGGTTTAAACTGTCCAAAAAGGCGGGTCGTTACAGAATGTTGTTAAAAATATCATATTATTGAAAACTCATGTATTTGTTTGAGCAAGTACAGGTATGGGAGGCAATCGATAGAGTTGGAGCGCGTAAATGCAATATATATTAGCCGCTTGCTTTTAAAATGCTAATCAAAGGTACGCTTGCGCGATAAAATTTGAAAAATGATATATATATATATATATATATATATATATATATATATATATATTGTGGTATATTTTGTTTTCCGACCGTGTGGGTCGATGTACATATATTTATATTTATTGTGATATTGTAAAACGCTCTCTTTACAAAGGAGACGCTGTCAAAAATTTTCTAAAATTTTGGGAGTTAGAATTTTTTTGGGAATTTTGAAAATTTCGGTTAACTAGGAAGATTGTTTTTGAAATGATGTTGTAAACGAAGCTTTTGAATTAAAAATAAAGCGAATGGTTTTGGAATTGAGCTAAAAGGTTTTGAGAAGTGAATGTGAGTTTTAATTGAATGAATTTTGGGGTAAGTAAATGAGTTTAGTAGCATTTTCGTACCTTAGCAAATTTCGAGGACGAAATTTTTATAAGGGGGAGGAATGTAACGACCCGGAATTTTGGTCATTAGATTTTGAACATTCAATCCATTTTATATGTTAAATGTGGATTTTGAATTGATTTTGAAGTAAGAAGATTTTGGTTAAATCAATATAATTAGTTAAAATTTCAAATATGGCAATTCAATTAAGATCGAATAGTAACAATTAAATATTTGGAATTGGGATAATTTGTGAATTTGGAGGTAAATAGTTATGAAAATGGTTTCTAAAATTTATTTTAAGTCTATTTGGATTTAAATAGCGATGTTGAACTTTCGGATGGAATCAAAAATCGATAAGCTAAATTTGGAAATTTTATATTAATTTAATAATATAATAATGCAAATAATCAGATTTTGGTTCGAAGTGAATCAGAATGGTTTCTAATGTGCTTATAAATTCTGTATGATTTATAATAGAGTTAGTAAAATTTTAAAAGTGAAATATTAAGTGATTCGACGATTTCGAAAATCGCTCGAGTTACTCGACGAGTTAAAATAGCCTTCCGACCCACAGTCTCGGAATTCGACGAAACCAGTTCGATTGGATCCGTAATAGTTAATTATTATCAAATTTTAAATTTCGTAGCATTTAGATTTACCGTTTGCTCGTACGGACGAGAAATGTGTTGAAATTAAAATTCATAATTTAATATTTAAACTCGATTCAAAAGGCTATCTTCCACATACAATCAAATTGGGCTCCGAAACACGTTCCATTGTGTTCGAAATGTGGGTAAAACATTATGATCGCCTGTCGGCATGCGTTGTTTGGAGATCATTTGAAAAAGTTGTTTAAAATGAATTTAATATTAAAATATTATTTAAATACATATATATATACACGTCTGGGTCGAAACTGTGACGACCCGCCTTTCTAACCACAGAAAGACGTATCATCAATTTAGAAAGAGAGGGATAAAAATAGAAAAGAATAGAAAGAAAGAAATAACAACATCAGAATCTCACAGCGGAACGGAACAAAATATAATACATCACATAACTATTACATAGTTTACATATATCAGAGTTATACAATATCAATACACATGACAGTCATATATACATCTGTCACTACATACATCCCAAAATACAACATAATCTAACTAACACAGCGGAACTAGATAGATATATACATACGTCTGGAACTCCTGCTCCAAGCTCCTCCAGAACTCAACAATCCAAAAACTATCACTTGGCTACTTATAAAAATTTGAGTACCCAAGAGTTTATGAAAAACGAAATATAAACTCCGGGTCAGACATGGGTCTGGTATGAGTAAACGGTTTAAAGTTGCTTAACTTTAAAAACATTTGAAAATAAAGGTATCATGTACGACTTCCCACACATAAATACGGGTAAGTTTTTACCTTATGCTAACCAAAATATTTTATAGGAAATCCGATGATATTGTAATAGTGTCTAGGGTTTTCAAGTAAATAGAAAATAGCCAAAATTGTTACATGATTAAATTCCAGCTACTAGCCACGAAAGTGGGTAATACAAATCAAAACCGTAGCGTCTCATAGGGAAAATGGGTTTCCATCAATGGCAGGGCTACTGGGATACCGTCCGTCACAGTACGGGGCCTAGATCACCGTACCGAGGATCACTCCCGACCCCTACAACACAAGGCCAGAACCATTCCTTACTGAACAGTCCCGAACAAGATAACCCCGCAGTGTAGCTAGCAACCGCCCACACGGCCGAAATAAAAAAGGACATCTAGACAGGGGTATATCTCGTCCTGCTTGGGCATGACCCACCTAACCTTGCTGCACATCCCCTGTTTTAGCCATTCCCCGTTGATGAGGCTTGAGGCTGCGATTACCTTTATAGAACATATCTTTTAGAATGCTCATCGTCCGCCTGACGATGTGCTGAAATCATTCAATCCATACAAGTTCGTTCCGGGTTCGAACGAAACCGAAGGCATTATCTCGTTACACTCATTTTGGAATCACCCTCAGAGTCAACGACAATTACCCTTTCACTCTGAAACACCATCTCGATCTTCACTTGAAATTTACGACCTAAAGTTTAATTTGGATCGATGTGGTTTTCGGATAATCATAAATGATACCCGATCCCGAACACATCGGAATCCAAACGCCATTTTAAAGGTCAAGTTGTTTAATAGTTTAAATAATTTAATTCAACACTTTGAATTCACATAACATTTATCAAAGATAAATCATACACAATCATCA
Organism: Allium cepa; assembly: GCA_030765085.1. Taxonomy (NCBI): domain Eukaryota; kingdom Viridiplantae; phylum Streptophyta; class Magnoliopsida; order Asparagales; family Amaryllidaceae; genus Allium; species Allium cepa. The sequence goes on along the minus strand of CM060938.1, from coordinate 391,773,719 downwards.
TAGATATATCAAAGCATATCACAGAACATCACGTAATATCATCAAATAAATATCACAAATCAGATATTCTACATATACAACATCTATAACAAACATCTTTAATTCTTATTGTAATTAATTCAATTAAAATCAATTACTTGAGAATTAATCACTTAATTAATTAATTTTATTTCATTTCAATCATTTAATTAATTACTTATTAATCAATTTATTTAAATCTTAATTACTTAATTACTTACCCTTAATTATTAATTAATAACCTTAATTATTAATTAATAAGACTTAACTACCGATTTATTAACCACTAATTACTTAATTAATCAATCATTAATTCTTAATTAAACGACTTAACTTAACTACTAATCATACATTAATTTACTTTAAGTAGTTAATTACAACTTTATTTATCACTTAATCATCAATTAACCAAACTCTAATTACAATTATAATTTAATCATTCTTAATTGCTTTCCAAAAATAATTAATTAATATTAATTATTTATCTTACTTAACATTTAAAAGTCTTCTTTAAATTTTGAAAATCAATTTATTATTAACTACAAACTTTAAAGTTAATAAATTCCATACTTAACTTAAAGTAATTACTTAATTAAAATAAATAATTAAGAGTTAAAAACATCGTTAAGCATTAACTAAAATAATTAAAGCTTGTGTTAAAGTTTTACTTAAATTGTTAAACACTTATTTAAATTTACAGTGCTTAAAACAGTAGAAACACAATTGGCTAACTTTATATTTTTTTTATAAATATTACAGTTGAAAGAAACAACCCGAGAACTTCCCCTAATTCACTCGAGTTACACTTCGAGTTACTCACCTATTCCCCTGAGACACTCACCCACGCACCTCTTTTTTTTCCAGTAAGTTTAGTGTTAAACTTAAGTATAAATTAAAGTATCAGCAACTCTCACGTGCGCTCGAATTAAAACTCGAAGCGATCAACCTCTTCCCTCAAGTAACGTCTCGAGTAGCTTGCAACGACGACACTGACACGACCCCTCGTGCCTTACTCGTGCACGGCGGTGCGACTAAACTCCGACGAACACCAACATCATCGGCATGTCACAAATCTCACGAATACTCGAAAACCAAACTCGAATTGCTTTCAAAAATTTCAAATCGAAATTAAGCATACTGTTCGAAACCTGAAGCTCAAACCACACCACAAAACCACCTCGCCACCGCCACACGGACCACCGGAATCGCCCAAATTTCGTCCACACCACGACAACACACAAAACTTCCATCCTCCAGAATTTGAAGCAACTCGATCACGAATTGGAAACGAACCCTACTCGTTTCTTAACCTTAAAAAAAACTGATCTTAAACCCTAAAATGAATTCGTTCGACAATTCTTGTATTTGAAAAATATTCAACAATTTTCTCAACATCATAGATGTTCAAACTTGCTCCAAAACAAATTTCAACATTTATTAATGATTCGATTGCCAGAAAATGAGAAAAATGCAAATTTGGTTCACATACAAACTGCTCTTAGAATAACAAACTAAAAATCTTCGTTTTTGTTTTAAAAAATATAAATTTCAGTAAGGATTCAAGATATAAACTTGAATCAACTTTTTATAACAAATGAATTTATCAATTTATTGCTTGATTACCTGTAAACAAGGATTCCAGTAGAAATATTCCACTAACATGTTTTAACCAGCTTTGAAAAACCTTGTTTAAGTTTTAAAAATCTTGTTTGATTGGAACTGAAAGTTTTACAATGATTTGATGAGCATAAATTTGAGTTTGAAAAGAAATATGTAACCTGTAACAAACAACATAGAAGTACAGAGCATCACAGTATTATATTCAAACTATATCATATGCAAACCATATTTTCAATAAATCCAGAACTATTGTTAATCAACTTAAAGCTTTAAAATTGATGTTTACTCACCTGGAAATTCTTTTGAACAGAGAAAACTTTGATGATATGAAAACCTGTAGTTGAATCCGTCATGAGTGCTTTCCTGTTTTTGATTGAATTGAGTTTAAGCTTTGAAAAATGAAGATGTTTATTATATATTTTTTCTGATTTTCTATGTGTTATGTTGAACGAACTAAATGGCTTAGATGTATACATATATAAATAGAAGAAAGTAAATTTTGTAATAAGGAAGGCATTAACTGGTTAAGTTGTTTTCTTTATTTGTTTTATCTTGATCAGATTTTATTACTGAAAAGTAAGGATTTGTAAACATTTTGAATAGACTTATATTAGGCTGAGATTATGGCATTTAATGCCAAGGCTTCTTAATATGTTTACATAATTATTATTATGTTTGCTGTATAAAGATATTTGTATAAAGATATTTATTTTATCAACTTCTAGCTTGAATAGTTTATACACATATTTGTGTCATGTTTTACATTACACTTGCAGGCAAACACTTGGTCTTTGTGAGTGAAGATATTTTGTTTGAAAACATTTGTTTTGTTAACTTCTAGCAAGAATAATTCATATACATATGTTTGACTGGCTTAACTTTATACATTTGGTTTTTGTGTCTGGTTTACTATTATACACTTGTGCTTTATTTTATTCTATACTTTGTTCTTACAATTTTCCAGTTTATGTTGCAAGCATACACAACCAACTTAATTCTTGCTTTTATTTATGTTTCTATTTGTATTTTTTTGACTACCAATATTTAAATTATATTCATATGGTTTACTTACATTTTATACTTATTTTTTTTTATATTGATAGAATTAAATTTTATTTCAAACATTATCATCCGTATATATATTTTTATACCAAATGTTAACAAGGTAAAGTATTTTAATTCAATTATATAAGATAAATTTCTTTGTTAATATTTTTAAGACTTATTTTAAATATTCAAATCTAAATTTCCTTTTCAATATACAAATCTATATAAACAAATGGTAAATATTTCCAAAAGATTTATTCATTTTAAAATGATAAGTTTACATTTTATTTAATTGGATTAAATATTTATTAAAATAATATGGTTAAAAATCCGGGTCGTTACATTCCTCCCCCCTTAAAAGAATTTCGTCCCCGAAATTAAAACAAAAGATAATTCAAAAACTGTTATATCAACCATTCAAACATACATATCATTCATACATTAGCAAACAATCAAACAATCTATCCTAACAAACATTAATAGCTATCTGGACACAAATCCGGATAAGCTTTCCTAAAACTATCCAGAGTTTCCCAGGGGTAATCTCTGGGATCCTCGCTCCACTTCACTTTGACGGGCTTCACTACCTTACTCCTGAGTTGCCTCTCGTCTGGATCCTGACCATAGTTAAATTCGGCTCGACTTCCAAATCTTCCTAGACTACTGGTTCTACAACTAATGATGGATCATGAACAAATTTCCTTAAATGGGATACATGGAATACATTACGAATTCCAGACGTCCGTTATAGCAATTAAATCCTGTAAGCTATAGCACCAATCCTTTCCAATATCCGAAATGGACCAATATATCTCGGGGCAAGTTTTCCCGTCTTTCTGAATCTAACAGCTCCTTTAATCGGGGAAACTTTGATAAAAACTAAATCACCAATCTCAAATTCTAATTATCTCCTTCTCTTATCTGCGTACTTCTTCTGACGGTCTTGAGCTGCTCTCATCCTTTTCTTGATAAGCTCAACTTTAGCAGAAGCTTCACGAATCAAATCTGGTCCAAGCACAAGACGATCTTTCGACTCTATCCAAAAGGATGGGGATCTACACGGTCTTCCATAAATAACTTCATAAGGTTCCATCTTAGTACTCTCTTGTAACTATTATAGGAGAATTCCACTAAATGGAGATGGTCTTCCCAAGAACCACCAAAATCCAAAACACAAGCTCGCAGCATATCCTCTAGAATACGATTAAGCCTCTCCGTCTGTCCGTCTGTTTGAGGATGATAGGCTGTACTCAATCTCAATTGTTCCCATAGCTGATTGTAGAGCCTCCCAAAATTTGCTGGTGAAAATAGGATCACGATCACTTACTATGCTAACAGGAACACCATGCAATCTAACTATCTCCCTCAAGAAAATCTCTTCCAGAGAAGCTGCAGTACGAGTTTCCTTAACCGGTATAAAATGGACGCTTTTAGTTAGACGGTCCACAATAACCCATATTCCATCATTTCCTTTCTTGGTTCTTGGAAAACCATCGATGAAATCCATCGAAATCATCTCCCATTTCCATTTTGGGATTTCCAAAGGCTGCAACAAACCGGCTGACTTCTGTTGATCTCCTTTAACTTGCCGACAGATAGCGCAACTATTAACGAAAATAGCTACATCCTTCTTCATGCTTGGCCACCAGAAAATTCTTCTCATATCTTTATACATCTTAAAAATTCCTGGGTGAATATTCAGTTTGGAGCGATGACATTCAGTTAAAACTTCTTGCCTCAATCCATCTATATTCGGCACACAAAACGACCATTAACCCTCAAAACACCTTGATCATCCACCTTGAAATCTGAATATCGACCATCCTTAGTTCCAAGAATCAGTTCCTCAAAAGATCTATCCTCCATTTGCTTACTCATGATTCTGTCCTGGAGAGATGGAACAACTTCCAAAAGAGACAAAACTGCATTCCTGCTAAGAGCATCAGCTACAACATTCACCTTTCCCAGGGTATACAGAATATCCAAATCATATGATGCCAGAAACTCGACCCATCGCCGCTGCCTCAGATTAAGATCCTTTTGAGAGAAAGATATTTCAATGGTTTGTGATCCGTGAATAACTCAAACTTCTCTCCTAAGAGACAATGTCTCCAAATCTTCAAAGCAAAAACAATGGCTAATAACTCAAGATCGTGCGTAGCGTAGTTCCCTTCAAGTGGCTTTAATTGCCAACTTGCATACGCAATTACTCTTTCATTCTGCATCAAAACTGCTCCCAGACCAACTATACAGACATCTGTATAAACTTCAAATTTGCTCTTCCCATCCGGAATAGCTAGCACTGGTGCACTGGTTAGCCTCGTCTTCAATTCTTGAAAAGCATCTTCACACTGGGGTGTCCATTTGAATTTAGCTTCTTTCCTTGTCAACTTGGTCAGATGTGAAGAAATCTTAGAATAGTCCTTGATAAACTTCCTGTAGTAGCCAGCCAATCCCAGAAAACTACGAACTTCAGTCGGTGACTTCGGTTGCTTCCATTCCAGAATAGTCTCGACCTTCGCTGGATCTATAGAGATACCTTCACCAGAAACAATGTGCCCTAAAAATTTGACTTCTGATTTCCAAAAATGGCACTTAGAGAATTTCTCCTTCAAAACATGTCTCCTCAGTGTCTCCAACACTATCCTCAAATGCTGCTTGTGCTCTTCTTCAGACTTGGAATAAACCATAATATCATCGATGAATACCAAAACAAACTTATTCAGTTCTTGATAATTCACACAGAACCTTAGCGATCCATCCGACTTAGTGACAAACACTACCGTAGAACCCCAACAAGAAAACCTGGGCCTAATCAACCCCTTCTCCAAAAGATACTGAGTCTACTTAACTAACTCTTCCCTCTCCCTAGGATCCATTCTCCTACTAGGCTAAATCACCAGTATTGCTCCTGGAATCAAATCAATGCGAAACTCTATCTCTCGATGCGGAGGCAAACACTTGACTTCCGCGAATACATCAGAGAAATCTTGGACCACATCGATATCTTCAACCTTCTCTTGAGAAGTCTCAAATCTATGTAAAAGACTACTCAAGTGAATTCCAAAATTATCACACGACACTCTAGCAATCCCACGCAAATCGGTTTCCAAAGAAACCGTTTCCTCATCACAATTCAAAACAGCCTTATATTTATCGAGCCAATCCATCGAAGAAATGGATCCACTCTGCTACTTTTGAAATTACCACAAGAAAAACCGTTAAGCAGAAAACCTTCTTAATGGCACATAGAACACTTCGAGCTGCACTGCGACCCAGATGCCCAAAGACTTCCTATCCAAAGCTCTTCGAGAAACTCGGACCTACTGAACTTAGCCACAACACCGAAGCAGACATACTTCCTTAACTTGTTCCAAAGAATCATCTTCGGAGACATCCATAATCACCGTGTCTCATCACACAACTACTACATCTTGAGGTATCAAGATATCATGACTTGCTTCCGTCTAACCGATAGATCCAAACTCTAGCTCATCCAAACTTACACTTCAAGATGAACTCCGAACCTTAACAGGTTTCCTTTAGAGATCGATGAAATCCTTACACCACCAAAGCTCACTCGAGATGGTAACAGGTCTACAGTCTCGACAAATACACCTCCAACCTCAACCATTCAAACTCCAACCATTGGTAGTCGTGTTACACACATCACTACCCCATCTACCTTTATAACTTATTGGAAAACTAGTACATGTAACCCATTAAATAGGTAGAAATATATATATATATATATATATATCAAAATTACAAATACGCTCTCTCAAGAAAGAAATCGCTCAAGAGCCTAGGTATTCTCTCAACCTAGCGCTCCGATACCACCTGTGACGACCCGCCTTTCTAACCACAGAAAGACGTATCATCAATTAAGAAAGAAAGGGAAAGAAATAGAAAAGAATAGAAAGAAAGAAATAACAACATCAGAATCTCACAGTGGAATGGAACAAAATATAATACATCACATAACTATTACATAGTTTATATATATCAGAGTTATACAATATCAATACACATGACAGTCATATATACATCTGTCACTACATACATCCCAAAATACAACATACTTTAACTAACACAGTGGAACTAGATAGATATATACATACATCTGGAACTCCTGCTCCAAGCTCCTCCAGAACTCAACAATCCAAAACCTATCACTTGGCTACTCATAAAAATTTGAGTACTCAAGAGTTTATGAAAAACAAAATATAAACTCCGGGCCAGACATGGGTCTGGTATGTGTAAATGGTTTAAAGTTGCTTAACTTTACAAACATTTGAAAATAAAGGTATCACGTAAGACTTCTCACACATAAATACAGGTAAGTTTTTACCTTACGCTAACCAAAACATTTTATAGGAAATCCGATGATATTATAATAGTGTCTAGGGTTTTCAAGTAAATAGAAAATAGCCGAAATTGTTACATGATTAATTTCCAGCTACTAGCCACGAAAGTGGGTAATACAAATACAAACCGTAGGGTCCCGTAGGGAAAATGGGTTTCCATCAATAGCAGGACTACTGGGGTACCGCCCGTCACAGTACGGGGCCTAGATCACCGTATCGAGGATCACTCCCGAACCCCTACAACACAAGGCCGAAACCATTACTTACTGAACAGTCTCGAACAAGATAACCCCACGGTTGTAGCTAGCAACCGCCCACACAGCCGAAATAAAAAGGGACATCTAGACAGGGGTATATCTCGTCCTGCTTGGGCATGACCCACCTAACCTTGCTGCACATCCCCTGTTTTAGCCATTCCCGGTTAATGAGGCTTGAGGCTGCGATTACCTTTATAGAACATATCTCTTAGAATGCTCATCGTCCGCCTGACGATGAGCTAAAAGCATTCAATCCATACAAGTTCGTTCCGGGTTCGAACGAAACCGAAGGTATTATCTCGTTACACTCATTTTGGAATCACCCTCAGAGTCAACGACACTAACCCTTGCATTCTGAAACACCATCTCGATCTTCACTTGAAATTTACGACCTAAAGTTTAATTTGGATCGATGTGGTTTTCGGATAATCATAAATGATACCCGATCTCGGACTCATCGAAATCCAAACGCCATTTTAAAGGTCAAGTTTTTTAATAGTTTAAATAATTTAATTCAACACTTTGAATTCACATAACATTTATCACAGATAAATCATACATAATCATCATAGATATATCAAAGCATATCACAGAACATCACAGAATATCATCAAATAAATATCACAAATCAGATATTCTACATATACAACATCCATAACAAACGTCTTTAATTCTTATTGTAATTAATCCAATTAAAATCAATTACTTGCGAATTAATCACTTAATTAATTAATTTTATTTCATTTCAATCATTTAATTAATTACTTCTTAATCAATTTATTTAAATCTTAATTACTTAATTACTTACCCTTAATTATTAATTAATAACCTTAATTATTAATTAATAAGACTTAATTATCCATTTATTAACCACTAATTACTTAATTAATCAATTATTAATTCTTAATTAAATGACTTAATTACTTAACTACTAATCATACATTAATTTACTTTAAGTACTTAATTACAACTTTATTTATCACTTAATCATCAATTAACCAAACTCTAATTATAATTATAATTTAATCATTCTTAATTGCTTTCCAAAAATAATTAATTAATATTAATTATTCATCTTAGTTAACATTTAAAAGTCTTCTTTAAATTTTGAAAAGCAATTTATTATCAACTACAAACTTTAATGTTAATAAATTCCATACTTAACTTAAAGTAATTACTTAATTAAAATAAATAATTCAGAGTTAAAAGCATCGTTAAGCATTAACTAAAATAATTAAAGCTTGTGTTAAAGTTTTACTTAAATTGTTAAACACTTATTTAAATTTACAGTGCTCAAAGCTATAGAAACACAATTGGCTAACTTTATATTTTTTTTAATATTACAGTTGATAGAAACAACTCGAGAACTTCCCCTAATTCACTCGAGTTACACTTCGAGTTACTCGCCTATTCCCTTGAGACACTCACCCACGCATCTTTTTTTTTTCCAGTAAGTTTAGTTTTAAACTTAAGTATAAATTAAAGTATCAGCAACTCTCACGTGCACTCGAATTAAAACTCGAAGAGATCAACCTCTTCCCTCGAGTAATGTCTCGAGTAGCTGGCAACGGCGACACTGACACGACCCCTCGCGCCGTACACGTGCACGGTGGCGCGACTAAACTCCGAGAACACCAATATCGTCGGCAGGTCACAAATCTCACGAATACTCGAAAACCAAACTCAAATCGCTTTCAAAAATTTCAAATCGAAATTAAGCATACTGTTCGAAACCTGAAGCTCAAGCCACACCACAAAACCACCTCGCCACCGCCACACGGACCACCGGAGTCGCCCAAATTTCGTCCACACCACGACAACGCACAAAAATTCCATCCTCCAGAATTTCAAGCAACTCGATCACGAATTGGAAACGAACCCTACTCTTTTCTTAACCTTAACAAAAACTGATCTTAAACCCTAAAATGAGTTCGTTCGACTATTCTTATATTTGAAAAATTATTCAACAATTTTCTCAACATCATAGATGTTCAAACTTGCTTCAAATTTTTTTTTAACATTTATTAATGATTCGATTGCCTGAAAATGAGAAAAATGCAAATTTGGTTCACATACAAACTGCTCTTAGAATAACAAACTAAAAATCTTCATTTTTGTTTTAAAAATCATAAATTTCAGTAAGCATTCAAGATATAAACTTGAATTAACTTTTTATACTAAACGAATTTATCAATTTATTTCTTGATTGCCTGTAAACAAGGCTTCCAGTAGAAATATTCCACTAACATGTTTTAACCAGCTTTGAAAAACCTTGTTTAAGTTATAAAAATCTTGTTTGATTGAAACTGAAAGTTATACAATGATTTGATGAGCATAAATTTGAGTTTGAAGAGAAATATGTAACTTGTAACAAACAACATAGAAGTATAGAGCATCACAGTATTATATTCAAACCATAACATATGCAAACCATATTTTCAATAAATCCAGAACTATTTTTAATCAACTTAAAGCTTTAAAATTGATGTTTACTCACCTGGAAATTCTTTTGAACAGAGAAAACTTTGATGACATGAAAACCTATAGTTGAATCTGTCATGAGTGTTCCTGTTTTTGATTGAATCTGAGTTTAAGCTTTGAAAAATGAAGATGTTTATTATTATTTTTTTCTTCTGGTTTTCTATATGTTATGCTGAACGAACTAAATGGCTTAGATGTATACATATATAAATAAAAGAAAGTAGATTGTGTAATAAGGAAGGCATTAACTGGTTAAGTTGTTTTCTTCATTTATTTTATCTTGATCAGATTTTATTACTGAAAAGTAAGGATTTGTAAACATTTTGAATAGACTTATATTAGGCTGAGATGATGGCATTTAATGCCAAGGCTTCTTAATATGTTTACATAATTATTATTATGTTTGCTGTATAAAGTTATTTGTATAAAGATATTTATTTTATCAACTTCTAGCTTGAATAGTTTATACACATATTTGTGTCAGGTTTTACATTACACTTGTAGGCAAACACTTGGTCTTTGTGAGTGAAGATATTTTGTTTGAAAACATTTGTTTTGTTAACTTCTAGCAAGAATAATTCATATACATATGTTTGACTGGCTTAACTTTATACATTTGGTTTTTGTGTCTGGTTTACTTTTATACACTTGTGCTTTATTTTATTCTATACTTTGTTCTTACAATTTTCCAGTTTATGTTGCAAGCATACACAAACAACTTAATTCTTGCTTTTATTTATATTTCTATTTGTATTTTTTTGACTACCAATATTTAAATTATATTCATATGGTTTACTTACATTTTATACTTATTTTTTTTATATTGATAGAATTAAATTTTGTTTCAAACATTATCATCTATATATATGTTTATACCAAATGTTAACAAGGTAAAGTATTTTAATTCAATTATATAAGATAAATTTCTTTGTAAATATTTTTAAGAGACTTATTTTAAATTTTCAAATCAAATTTTCCTTTTCAAAATATAAATCTATATAAACAAATGGTAAATATTTCCAAATGATTTATTCATTTTAAAATGATAAGTTTACATTTTATTTAATTGGATTAAATATTTATTAAAATAATACTGCTAAAAATCCACGTCGTTACAGAAACCCTAGTTTTTGAGCCAGCCGCCGCATCTAAAATTAATGGCTGAAACCTTGCTAACTTCCTCCACCGTTATCTCCCCCTCCGTCAACTTTTTTGGCCATGACTTCAACTGGAAAGTCATAGAGTAGTGCGAGCACTATGCGATGTACGGTGGTGATCACGTTTCGAGCAACGACGAAGGAGTTATTGAAGCCGATAAGCCGCACGTTCGTACACAGTTTTCGAGGCATAGGGTGCACCGAGCTTGCTCGCTTTCTGGCCGTGGGTGCATGGAGACGTGTCGTTCGTTGTAGTGATCGCCGATCAAGCCAAAGCTCATTGTGGTGGGTGCGGCATCAAACCCTAGAGGCTGATGATGGGTTCGAGCAAACCTACAATAGCGAACGAAGAAGAAGGGTATTTTCTACGGCCGTGATTTCCTAGTTAACATGTGGGTAAATAAAATTAAAAGGAAATTGTTTATAAATTTTATTCAACCTTTACAAATTCATAACTTTGAGATGCATTATCAGAATTCAACGAAACTAGAAGCGCCGGAATCGCAACGATGCGATCTACGTGCTGCAGCAGATCTGGAGTCATTTTATGGAAGTGGAAATTTTAGATTAAATCGATCAAGACTGATTTAATTTAAAATTTGAAACGCCGATGCAAGGTGAGTTAATCTCACTCGCATATGGAATTTCCAGTTAATTTAATAGTTAAAATTTGAATGAATGATTGATTGGTTGAATGTGAATATTATTATCAGTCTGGATGTGATATTTTATCTGTCATGCTAACATCTGTGGATGCAGGGAAACAGGTTGGAGGGATCCAACTGGATTCCTCACAATATAGAAATTATTTCCTTAATTGATGATGTTTTTCATTTATATACGGTGACGGATTAATTTGGAAATTAAATTGTGCTGTGTTATGATTGGATAAACATAGTCTGGAATTTTAAAATATAAATAAAATAAATTTGGATTAAAAGGGAAGTGAAAAGGGAATTTTGAGTCATGAATTTAAGGAAATTAAATTCAGGAAATTGTTTTGGAATTTGAAGTGTTTTTGAAATGGTGTTTAAAAAGGAAATGAGGAATGAGAATTTATAAACTGGGTTTATAAACGAAGTGGAATATTTATCGGAGGATAAATTTAAATGTATAGATTACCCGTGGGAAATTCTATAAGAAGTGCAAATCGTTTAAAAGAGCAGTGAGATTGTTTTTAAAGATGGAAAGTGTATTCCTTGGAAAATTAAGTTTGTTTTCTGTAACGACCCTGAATTTCCGACCCAGTTTAAAATTTTAAAATCCATCGTTTTGATATAAAAAAAATTAAATTTATAAACGATCTCAATTAACGTCCAAACTTTATTTATAAGATGCGGCCAGTTAGGTATGAATATATAAAAAGTTTCGTCGCAAATTGTTACAGTAAATTTCGTTCGCGTTTTACTGTATATCAGTCCATATAAATCTGCGTAAAATTTATCTTTCAAATCCAAATATTTTTACACAGTTATGTTGTAAAAATTATTTTGATCAAGATAATGTAATTCGTTTCGTCAAATACTGTCATCGTCTGTTCCATTTATATTGTTTTGCAAATCGAACAATTTAAGCGGCGTAAATTCGAGTTTTTATAAAACCATCGTATCGCAATAATCTGTGTACCATTGGAAGCGTATCGTCACACTGATCAAAACAGTATATTTATTCGTGCAAATCAGAGTCAGATGGGAATCGTTGCATTAAGTTAGCCGTTCCGGACGGACCGGTTAAACTGCAATCAACCCAAATTCCTTAGCCCGTATCCAAAGAAATTTGAAATTGAAGTCAGCTGATGCATTTAATGAAGTAGTTGGAAGCTTGTAGTTGGCATTGGAATGTGGGGTGACTCATCGGCTTCAGAATAAATTTACAGTCACGAAAATTTCAAAATTTAAAGGTAACCATGCATAAACTTCTCTCCCCATTCACTATTCATTCCTTCATTTCGAAAAGCTTCAGGTAATCACACCCTTCTTCTTCCTCTTTCGCTTCATTCTATAAAAATAAATAAAAAGAACAAGGCCGAAAAAAAATATAGAAGCACGCATGCACCCTTCCCTTCTGCCCTATCATTGGCTGACATTCATTTGCCTCCAGACCCATGCGCACACCACCCCTCCACCTCACTTCTACTCAAAACCACAAACTCACCATTTCCCTTCACCTATAGCCGAAAACAACTACACTACATCTCACCTCATACACAAACTCCAACATGTCACTCACTTCGCATCCACTCCGCCTCGATCTCATCTCCACGCCAGACCCCTCGCGCCACCACCTTCCCATGCCTCGCCATGACCTGATAATTGTACACGAACGTGTACAGGCCGAGAGGAAGAAACAACAAATGGACTCAAATTTGTTTTAAAAAAAAGAAGATAAAGTGCGTGCGTTCATGTGGCCAGTGTGTATGCATGGTGTTGTGGAGGTGCGCGTATCCGCGCGTTATAGCATGCTTGGGAATGAGAAACTGGAATTGGATGCGTGAAAAAAAAAAGAAAAAAAAACAAAGAAATTTGCGTATGTGGTTAGCATGCTGGGGGGGGGGGGGGTTGGATGAACCTTGGCGCGCACATGTATCAGGGCCGTGTGTTATTGTATGCCGTGCTCTAGTGTGCGTGTAACTAGACTATGGTGGTGGTGTTCATGCGTGAGTGTGTGTGATGGTCTCGGTTTATAAAAAAAAAAGAGAAAAATTGGTAACGTGTACATTGTGTGTTGCGTGCATCTGCTTCAGGTGGGTAAGTAATGAAGCTGGGAGGATGCGTAAGTAGGCATGCAGTAGAAATAGAAAATGTGTTGCGTGAGTCTCGGCCAATTTTTATATAAAAAAATATAATTGAACAGTAGCACTGTTGTTTAGATACTGCAGAAGAATTTGTAAGTAAATATCTATTTGGTTGCCAAAATAGTAACCAACTTTTCTCTGCTTGTTGTGTGCAGAAGCAGCCGATTGAGCTTCTTGTTGCAGCAGCATCGATTTTCAGCTTTCGTCCTTTCTCCGTCATTGGTAAGCGAATCTATAATTTATAAATTTTGTATGACGTTCATTGAATTAATATCGTTTTCTTTTGTCGATATTACAGTGTCCGTTGTTCGCAATTGTACCGACTCTATTTGTGACGACCCGGAATTTTTAACAATTTAAAATGGAATAATTAATTATTTTTAACATATGTAAAAGTTAATTTTAGCTTGAATTCAAGATATAAATATTCACTGGCTAATTAAATCATTTGAATTATCGAATTATCTAGTTTAAATATTGAATTTAATAATTGAAAATTGGGTAAATTGTTAAATCTGAAATTTCTAAGCCTGGTTAAGTAATTTGAAGGCTTATAAAATATATAATGATAATACTGGTGATAATAGTATGGTTGAAATTTAATTTAAAGGTGATTTGCTCAGTTTTGAAATCATATCATTTAAACTGAATTTAAAAGTAGTCTTCCGAGACACAGTCTCGGAATTCAACAAAATCAGTTTCATTGGATCCGTAATAGTTAGTTATTATCGGATTTCAATTTTCGTAGCAATCAGAGTTGTCGTTTGACCCTGGCAGCTCGAAACGCGTAGAACTATTTTAATCGATTTAATTTAAAATCGATCGTTTATTTCCGTAACTCGCGCATACGATCAAATTAGTCTCCGAAACACGTTCCATTGTGTTCGGAATACGGGTAAAGCCTTATAAACGGCTGGCGGCATGTCTGATTTCGAGTTCGAAATTTCACGGTATGCAACCCGAGATGTTTTTTAATATTCAATTATATAAAATCTATTCAAAGCCTAAATTAAAGTACCTTAATCACGTGATTACGGCCTAGCTTACACCCGAAGCCTCTTTAGAAATATCTCTTCGTTTTTATATACAGATAAAAATCAAGTCAAAATCAGAGAAGCAAAAAGGAATTAATGGCCGAATATTTCAAAGGAAATCGCGATTCTTCCTACATTCAAACTCAAACCTCATTTCTTCTTTTCTTCCCAATTCAAGCGATATCGTTCGTGAGAAAAAAAAATAGTAATGGCTGCTTCATAGACTCACGTCCTCCTTCCTTTCGATTTTAATCTATTCGTCCCAAATTAATTCAGAAATCAAAGAGCCGAGGTAGCTCGAGCTCTCGAGCAAGGCCGCGACGTCGTTCGTGTTGATTGTGGAAGGGGGGGTGGCGGCATCTTGACGTCGCTCGAAGCAGGGGGATAACTCGCGTGAATCGTGACAGGCGGCGGCGTCAAGGGGCTCGAGTTCGAGCAGGTGTGGGGTCGAGGGCGATTGTTTGAAGCTGGGAAGCATTGCGAGCATGGTGGTGGTTCGCGAGAAGAGGGGCGGCGATTTGGAATTCGCGGTCTTGGGTTTGTGTCACGACGGATAGCAATCTCGGCGACGGTATGGTGAGTTTAAAATCCTTATTTATCTACGG
Organism: Allium cepa; assembly: GCA_030765085.1. Taxonomy (NCBI): domain Eukaryota; kingdom Viridiplantae; phylum Streptophyta; class Magnoliopsida; order Asparagales; family Amaryllidaceae; genus Allium; species Allium cepa. The sequence continues at coordinate 391,758,339 of CM060938.1, read as the reverse complement.
TATTAGATTTCGGAGTTGATGATTATTGAGCTTGTACCCGGTTTGAGTTGTGAAGCAAATAAAGAAAAAAAAGATGATGATACTGTTGTTGCAGTAAAGCATAGGTTCTATTTTTGAAATTAATCCAAATAAATATAGAATGAAATATGTATGAATTTTAAGATGGAAAATGTCTTTTATATAAAAAGATTTTGGAAAATTATATATATATAGAAATTTTTAAGTGTAAAGTTATGAAAAATCAGTTTTTGCCCTGTGATTTATTTTAAGCATATGTGTATATAGATAACAATAGAAAATACTTTTAACAGTCTGTTTTAAATCAACTTATTTAAATTTTTCAGCTACTAAGGAATTATTAAGGAAATTTTTTGTTAAATTAAATTAATGGATTGTTTGGTTATTACAAATATTAATAAAACCATACAATGATTATGTAAGATTCAAATCGGGTAGAGATGGTTGGGATGGAATTGCTTTGCCAAATAAGGGCTTAATGATTTGGGATTCATCAAATTAGAAGGGTAAATAAAATGGATAATTAATTAATTAAATTAATTTATGATTTGGGTTAATTAATTTAGTAATTAAGAATTTGAATTAATTAAGTGAGTTAATTAATTAAGTTTAATTAATTTAGAATAATCAATGGATGGTTTGAAGGACTGTTACTTAATGTAATTAATAGAACATAATTACTTTGTGAAATTTATCAAGAGATTAATTAAGAAAATTAATTAAGGAGTAATTAATTTATTAATGAAGTAAATTAAAGAATAGTTAATTACAGATTGAGATTAATTGAGAATGATTAATATTGGGATTGAATTAAAGTAATTAAGTTAGATTAGAACAAATCAAAACATAATTGGAAATCATTATTTTATATAATCAATGATGTAATCAAAGATTGATTAATTAAGATGAATTAATCATAAGTGATTCATGAGAAATTAATTAATGTAAGTAATTAAGGATTAATGAAATTAATATAGTTAATCGATTTATGAAGTAATTAAGATTACTTATTGATTTGGTTAAGAATAATTAATATTGTGAAATTAAAATAAAGACAATTACTTGAATGTAATTGGGAGATGAATTAATCCAGGACGGTTAATTAAGATGAGAAATGAAGGGTTGATTAGATAATCAATTTGGAATTGATTAATGAAGGAATCTAAAAGAGTGAGGTTCAGAATTCAATCAGAATCAATTGAAATAATTTAGTTGTGATCAAATTGTTTATGGTTGATCGAATGGTTTTGGGATGCTTTGAATGAGTTGATATTCCTGATATGTAATGTTGTGTATTTCTTTAGGTAACTTAGGTTAGGAGGAAATGCGACTCGAAGAGGCCGGGATCGGGTATTGGGAAATACCCGAAACCACTTCGAATTATTATAGGTTGGTGTGAAAACCTATATGCTGGAATGAAGTGATTTGGAGGAATTGGACTATTCCAAATCTAAATTTTTGGATATTTAGAAACTTATATATGAATTCAACGATGTCTAAAACAAATTGTGTCTTTGTGAATGGATATGAGTTACCCGGGTTTTATATAAGTTGTATGTTTTATATTCCATGTTGGATGGGTTTACTCACGCTGGTTTCCAGCCTGACCCAGGTGTTACTTTGGTGTAGTGCTCGGGTCAGACCGAGTATTACAGATTTCAGGTAGGTACGTGCTGGAGCTCAGGAGGCGAGTTGGATGGCAAGAGCATATAGAGTATTCCGCTGTATTTATATTATTGTTGATAATTGTAAATATTCAGTGACTGTATATAATGAGAAGCTCTGATGTATTAAATTGTATCGACAGATATAGTATTCTTTTGTCAACTGTTATTATTTATTATTATATTTTATCCGCTGCGAATGTGAGATGTTATTGTTTCCGTTCTTCTTATTCTATCTTTTTCTTCTTTTCCATAACTATCTGGAATTTTCGGGTTAGAAAATTTCGGGTCGTTACATTTGGTATCAGAGCGAGGTTAAGCGAGAACCTTGGCTCTAGTGGGATTACTCATTGAATAGAGTCTGTAGTACTCTAGAGTGAGTTGAGTGTGTGTGTGTGTGTGTATATATATATATATGAGCGCGTACTTGTTATTTTCTTATATAAAGATTTTAAATGATTTTATATAAAATATATATTTTGATATATAAATTAATATTTCCTCCTAATAAATATTTAGGTGATTGGTTGTTAATTATTGGAATTAAAATTAAGGAATAATATAATATAACCAATCTGAAATTTAATAAAGATAAGTTTGAAATGGATTCAAACTGAAACTGAAGTTTAGAATTGGAATCAAATTAAGTAGGAATAGAAATACAACTAAATTAAAATTTAAGTGATTGAAAATGAAATTCTAAATCTAATCCCAGAATTTGAAAATTTGGTTTCAAAGTAATGAAAATAATAAATAAGTATTATTTGGATAACCGAGATTTGTTGAAAACAATGGGTTGTTTGAAATTGATTTGAATTTAAAACCAGGGTGGTTTACAATTTTAAAAGATGGCTGGGAGGATTATTATTGTGAAGTTTAAGGATTGAATGAGGTTGATTGGATTAAGTAAAATTGGAATTTAACTTTGGGAAAGTTAAATAAATGTAGAACAAGCAACCCGCATTGGAAATTTCAAGATGAAATTGGAATAGAACCGGGAAAGTTAAATGGTTGATTTGAATTGGGAATTTGGGTGATCTCAAAACGGGTTTGAGATTTAAAATTGAAAATGGATAACGTTTTAAAATAAATTGGATGGTATCATCCTATTGTTAATAAAAATCATTAATTTGAGAATGGAATTGTATAAATACAATAAATTAGAATAATTGAATTGTAAAGTAAACTTGTTTAAGAACTAGGTTCAAACTGGAAGATAAAATTGAATAATAAAATTAAGTTTTGAAAACAAATAAAATTGTATTGAACCTTGAAATACATAGATAAAAGTGATTTAAATGGAATTTTAAGAGTTGAACTCAGAAATTAAATTGATTAAAAACTTTTAATAAAGGTTAATTTGGTTTAAATGGTTAAACCAACCTTTGAGGGTTTAACTCGAATTTATATAATCCGAGATAGTTTAAATTCAAGACTTCAATTGAATTAGTTCAAAATTGAATTTGGTTTGAATTAAGTGGATTGGTGATTGAAGATGTATAAGTTTAAAATTTGAATGGGAAATTAAGTTGGATTATTTTGAAATAATTTGAATTGAAATGGGTTAAATGGATAATAATTCAAATTAGTTGGAATAATTTGAAATTATAATTAAAGTTGAACAGGATTAAAATTAAATGGAATTTGATTTAAATTGGGAAGGAATCAAGATTTATTCAACTTGAATTGGGAATAAATCAAGTCCAAGGGAATTTGGAGTTATTAGTATTGGAATTGGGTCAATTTAAATGGAGATTTAAATTGAATTGTTGGGGAAGTGAACAGTTAGCTCTTGACTATTTTTAATATAAATTGTTTTGATATAAACTTATTTTTCTAAGCTATTATGTATATACAACCTTTCTTTCTTAAGGCCAAATTATTTTATATACTCGTTTTACGATTATTTTTGGGGTTATTTAACCATTTTTCAACTGTTATATAAACTAATTACTATTTTTCAGCTATTTCACAAACTAATTTCTATTTTACAACTATTTTGCAATTATCTACAATTTTTGAAACTATTCGACTATTTCTTAACTATTTTACAGTTAGTTACCTATTTTATAGCTATTTTGCAAACTAATAATTATTTTTCACCTACTTATCTATTTTTAAAAAAATTTCAAGCTATTTTCTAAATTGGTCGGAGTTCAAACTGTTATTGATTTAATACCCAACTGAGACAAGAATTGAAGTGATAATCCAAATGGGGATTAAGGGAAAACGGGAATAAGTGAGTGTATCTCACTCTGATGGATTTTTTTTGAAAGTGTTTGAAGTATAAAAGGATTTTATACAAGTTGGAAATGATCCAAAGTTTTAAAAATTATATATATCTGTATATATATAAAGGATCTTATGAGGATTTTGGAAAAGGTTTTGCGAACCTTTGGATTTGGAAAGGCTTTTGATTTTTGGGTAAAATCAATATTGAATTTGGAAAGCCTAGTTTGAGAATTATCGATTTTGGGATAATCGATTTTGTGTAAAGGAGCTTTGTATAATATCATACTAGGTGTATGATTTGAAGATACTATATGTGTATAGTATAAAATTGTTTTGATGATGGCTCTGGGGAAAAAGGCGCTCCCTTGAAATGAACTTTTCAGGAGTGCCACTGGGTGGTGCTGCCTTAAGCCCTAGGGGGTTCTAAAGTTGATCCTGTGAGGAATCCGGACAAAACTAGTTCCTGAGGATTATGAGTAGTGTATACCATAGTGGGAGTCGTGTGTGCCGCTGAGAGCCAACAGTCTGCGTTTGATTTTATATCGGTAGACTGCGACCTATGGTATAACATAGCGGAAGTCGTGTGTGCCGCTGAGAGCCAACGGTCTGCGTTTGACTTTATATCGGCAGGCTGCGACCTATGTAGGAGTGGAGAGGTTTCATTTCGACAGCGAAATCAGAGGCCGCGGAGAGCCTGCAGTTACATGGACTTTTGCTGCGACGGCAACGTAACCCTGGATGTAACTGTGATCTGTTGTGTGAGATCCATGGCGTAATCAAGAGGCCGCGGAGAGCTTGCAGTTACATGGACTTTTGTTGTGACTGCAACGTAACCCTGGTATGTAACTGTGACCATGGATGGGGGTGATGATTTCCAGAGCATCCTCAGCAAAGATATTTCCTCTATTTTCAAAACCCAATTCCTATATTTTCAAAAAAATTATTTTTCAAATGTTTTTACTGGGTGTTGAAAACGGGTTTACCAAGTACTTATAGATTTTCAGTCCTACGCCTGATCAACGTATGACTGAATTTCAGTGAGAACAAGGATGGACTGGTTGAGACATCGAGTTATAAAAGGTATTTTTATAAAGAGTATTTTAATAGTATTATGTAACTTTAAAAGCTTTTCTAAAATTTTGAAATAAAGGTGTTGGGATTTTGGAAAATCAAAGGAAATCCAAACTGAAATTATAAAATTAAAACTCGGGAAAATTTAATAAAGTGATTCTTTATAATTAAAGGAAAACGAATATTAAATTAAAAGTGAAAGTAAACCAATCAGCGAAGTAAATTATTTAATAGTGTATGTTAATAAAATTTAACTTGGGTAAACAAATGGATTGTAAATTAATAATATTTGGTAATGAATTCGAATTGTAAATAGAATTCGACTTGGATTTGATAATGAATTAAATAGGAAGAGATGTTGTAAAATAAAAATAGAGTTGGATTGAAAATGTGATGGTTTGAACTACAAATAAAATTCAAGGGTGATTTGAATAATGTTTAATGAAATTTGCAAGGAAATTGGATATAAGAAAAGTGATTATAATAGCAATGTTTTGAGTTGCAAAACAAAACCCAAGTGAATAGAAATAAATTGAGAGTGGCCTTGTATTAATAAAATAAATTCGATAATGAATTAAGTAAGCAAATTAAAATTTTAAAACGGGTTAATTGAGTTAAATAATAAACGGATGAAGTCTGATTGAATAAAAAAAAATAACTAAATCAAAGCTGTGATTGGAATTGGATTATCAGACTGTACTTAAATTTGGTAGTGTATTAATTTGAAGTATAAATGAGTTCAGTATGTGGTTGGATATTGTTTTGATAAATTGAGAAGATGGATTAAAATTAAAATTTAAATGGATGGGCTTATTGAATTTAATGGAAGTTGATTAAATGTGAATCAAATAAAAGTAAACTTAATTTCGATGTTGGAATAAATTAAAGTAAATTAACTTAAGTTTAAATTTTTATGGATGCTTGGTTTCGAATAAGGGTGAAAGCCCATTCAATAAAAACTTGGATTGAATTAATTTGGGAAATGGTTATTAATTTATAAGTATTGAATGTGCCAAGCTTAATAAATTGTTTTGAATGAATCCAATGTGGGGATGAAATAAAATGCAATGTACGGTTGATAAATAAATTAGAAATGAAGTGAAATTAAATTCGGAATGAGTTGGAAAATTAATTTAAAATAGTTATAAACTAAAATAGATACTCTATTAAACGAATATCGTCGGAATTGCATGAATATGGTAGTCGCTCGGCATAAATGAAAGTAATTAAATTCTATGAGTTAATAGAGATTAAATAAGAATTGATTTTGAATCATTTGAAGAATATGAGCTCATCTGAATTAAAAATCTATTGAATGTAAGAAATGGAGTTGCAAATCATTAAAATTGAATGAAATGGCTTGTGAATTGATTGGAAGCAACTGAAATTAGCCTTAAATCATATAAAGTGCTTATGAGAAGCGTTTGATGCTTGATGTTTATGTAGTGCATGTGTTTAACTATGAAAAGTAAGTGAAATGTTAATAGATTCGCTATATATGACACTTACCTATTTAAATTGAGTAAGTATAGGTACAGGGAAGCCGTTTGGTTGGACTTAGGGTATGCTAATTGCTAAAATAAATAAGCTGCTTGCTTAAAATGCTAAATAAGGTACGCCTACGCAATAAAAATAGGAAATATGAACTGTTTTTTCTTTTTCCGACCGGGTGGGTCGATGTAAATATATTTATATCTCTTGTCAAATTGCAATAGCTCCTCCGTACAAAGGAGACTCTGCCAAAAATTTTCGAAAATTTTTGGGAAAATTTTTGTTAACAATAGAACGATTTCAAATTGGAATTTAATGTAAATCAGTAAATGAAAGTAATATGAATCAGTTATAAATGAAAGATAAAAATTTAATACTCAGAAGTGAAGATAAATTGAATTCATATGGAATGGGAAAACTAATTTTGAAATAGATATGAAACATATATGAGGAAATGTATAAAATGATTGGAAATGTTACGATTGGAAATTATTGGTAAGTAAGATATGCAGGTATTAAAAGGGGAAAAGAAAATTGGATTTGATTCCAAAAGATTAATGTGAATTGTCCGACAAAAAGGTATGTATTTTAATTTCTGTATGAAATTGGATTGGGTTTTTATGTAGCCATTTGGCTTTTGTTTTCTTTTGGTATTTGGGAGCCCGTAGAGGCCTTTTGTAGTAGTACCGAGCTAGCCGCGCAAAGGAGGCGCTGGCAAAAATTTTCGGGAATTTAGAGAGTTAGAAAAATTTTGAGAAAATTTTGATAATTCAAAATTTGGTTTTAAATTGAAATTTAAATGTTTGAGAAAAGTGATATCGTTTGGAAACTATATAGGTTTGGGAAGTTGGTTAAGGTGATAGTGGGTCTTTAATAAAAGATAGTTGGTAGGAAGTTGAATTGTGAGTTTTGGGAAAAGTAAACGGGTATTGGTCCATTCTTCCTAACTAGTAATTTCGAGGACGAAATTCTTTTAAGGAGGGAGGAATGTGACGACCCGGAATTTTTAACAATTTAAAATGGAATAATTAATTATTTTTAACATATGTAAAAGTTAATTTTAGCTTGAATTCAAGATATAAATATTTACTGGCTAATTAAATCATTTGAATTATCGAATTATCTAGTTTAAATATTGAATTTAATAATTGAAAATTGGGCAAATTGTTAAATCTGAAATTTCTAAGCCTGGTTAAGTAATTTGAAGGCTTATAAAATATATAATGATAATACTGGTGATAATAGTATGGTTGAAATTTAATTTAAAGGTGATTTGCTCAGTTTTGAAATCATATCATTTAAACTGAATTTAAAAATAGTCTTCCGAGGCACAGTCTCGGAATTCAACGAAATCAGTTTCATCGGATCCGTAACAGTTAGTTATTATCGGATTTCAATTTTCGTAGCAATCAGAGTTGTCATTTGACCCTGGCAGCTCGAAACGCGTAGAACTATTTTAATCGATTTAATTTAAAATCGATCGTTTATTTCCGTAACTCGCGCATACGATCAAATTAGTCTTCGAAACACGTTCCATTGTGTTAGGAATACGGGTAAAGCCTTATAAACGCCTGGCGGCATGTCTGATTTCGAGTTCGAAATTTCACGATATGTAACCCGAGATATTTTTTAATATTCAATTATATAAATTCCATTCAAAGCCTAAATTGAAGTACCTTAATCACGTGATTACGGCCTAGCTTACACCCGAAGCCTCTTAAGAAATATCTCTTCGTTTTTATATACATATAAAAATCAAGTCAAAATCAGAGAAGCAAAAAGGAATTAATGGCCGAATATTTCAAAGGAAATCGCGATTCTTCCTCCATTCAAACTCAAACCTCATTTCCTCTTTTCTTCCCAATTCAAGCGATATCGTTCGTGAGAAAAAAAATAGTAATGGCTGCTTCATAGACTCGCGTCCTCCTACCTTTCGATTTTAATCTATTCGTCCCTAATTAATTCAGAAATCAAAGAGCCGAGGTAGCTCGAGCTCTCGAGCAAGGCCGCGACGTCGTTCGTGTTGATTGTGGGCGGGGGGGGGGGGGGGGGGGGGAGGGGTGGGGGGGGGTTTGCGGCATCTCGACATCGCGAAGCAGGGGGATAACTCGCGTGAATCGCGACAGGCGGCGGCGTCAAAGGGCTCGAGTTCGAGCAGGTGTGGGGTCGAGGGCGATTGTTTGAAGCTGGGAAGCATTGCGAGCATGGTGGTGGTTCGCGAGAAGAGGGGCGGCGATTTGGAATTCGCGGTCTTGGGTTTGTGTCACGACGGATAGCAATCTCGGCGACGGTATGGTGAGTTTAAAATCCTTATTTATCTACGGTATTAGATTTCGGAGTTGATGATTATTGAGCTTGTACCCGGTTTGAGTTGTGAAGCAAATAAAGAAAAAAAAAGATGATGATACTGTTGTTGCAGTAAAGCATAGGTTCTATTTTTGAAATTAATCCAAATAAATATAGAATGAAATATATATGAATTTTAAGATGGAAAATGTCTTTTATATAAAAAGATTTTCGAAAATTATATATATATAGAAATTTTTAAGTGTAAAGTTATGAAAAATCAGTTTTTGCCCGGTGATTTATTTTAAGCATATGTGTATATAGATAACAATAGAAAATACTTTTAACAGTCTGTTTTAAATCAACTTATTTATATTTTTCAGCTACTAAGGAATTATTAAGGAAATTTTTTGTTAAATTAAATTAATGGATTGTCTGGTTATTACAAATATTAATAAAACCATACAATGATTATATAAGATTCAAATCGGGTAGAGATGGTTGGGATGGAATTGCTTTGCCAAATTAGGGCTTAATGATTTGGGATTCATCAAATTAGAAGGGTAAATAAAATGGATAATTAATTAATTAAATTAATTTATGATTTGGGTTAATTAATTTAGTAATTAAGAATTTGAATTAATTAAGTGAGTTAATTAATTAAGTTTAATTAATTTAGAATAATCAATGGATGGTTTGAAGGACTGTTACTTAATGTAATTAATAGAACATAATTACTTTGTGAAATTTATCAAGAGATTAATTAAGAAAATTAATTAAGGAGTAATTAATTTATTAATGAAGTAAATTAAAGAATAGTTAATTACAGATTGAGATTAATTGAGAATGATTAATATTGGGATTGAATTAAAGTAATTAAGTTAGATTAGAACAAATCAAAACATAATTGGAAATCATTATTTTATATAATCAAAGATGTAATTAAAGATTGATTAATTAAGATGAATTAATCATAAGTGATTCATGAGAAATTAATTAATGTAAGTAATTAAGGATTAATGAAATTAATATTGTTAATCGATTTATGAAGTAATTAAGATTACTTATTGATTTGGTTAAGAATAATTAATATTGTGAAATTAAAATAAAGACAATTACTTGAATGTAATTGGGAGATGAATTAATCCAGGACGGTTAATTAAGATGAGAAATGAAGGGTTGATTAGATAATCAATTTGGAATTGATTAATGAAGGAATCTAAAAGAGTGAGGTTCGGAATTCAATCAGAATCAATTGAAATAATTTGGTTGTGATCAAATTGTATATGGTTGATCGAATGGTTTTGGGATGCTTTGAATGAGTTGATATTCCTGATATGTAATGTTGTGTATTTCTTTAGGTAACTTAGGTTAGGATGACATGCGACTCGAAGAGGCCGGGATCGGATATTGGAAAATACCCGAAACCACTTCAAATTATTATAGATTGGTGTGAAAACCTATATGCTGGAATGAAGTGATTTGGAGGAATTGGACTATTCCAAATCTAAATTTTTGGATATTTAGAAACTTATATATTGTAACGACCCGCAAATCCGTACCCCTTGAGTCAATGTAACAACCCGAGACTTTGCGCTAATTAGTTATCATTGTTGGACAATAAAAAACCTGTTGCTAATTGTTATTGGCACTTTATTTTGGATAAAATTCTTTTAAGAAAATTTGTTAATTAGATATAATGGGCTTTAAATTGAAAAAATAAATTGGGCCACACTTCTTTTGACATTATGTTACAGGATGATATCTGTTCTCCTCTTATTTTTGCAAACCCGACCCTTTGTAAATCCATTCATTCGTTTTAAACCCTAATCGAAAAAAAAGGGAGAAACAATAACGGCGGCCACTTCTTTTCGTCTCCTTCCATCTGAGATTAGGGCTCTTTGAAGCGCCTTCAATCGCGCGGGTGATCGGGAGTAGCTTCTCGTTGCTTACCTCGGCTACGCAATTCCAGATCGAGTTCGACCTTGGCTTCGTTGGATTTGGAGCTGCGACTCGTCGACAAAAAGTGAGTGAACTCTCTTCACTCACATCTAGTTTGAAATGTTCTAGCTTATCTGTTTATTGTGTTTTGGGGTCTTCGATTCAGCTTGGTCTTATGATGTGTTTTTGGTTCTGACATTTCACTGTAAGTTATGGCTTTGATTGTTTTGTTTTGAGGTTGATGATTCCCTGTTTTTGAATATCATGGCACCGTTGTATTCTCGTAGACACCACGACTTGATCTGCTTTCGGCTTCGGTCGCCTTGTTTTGTGTGATTGTTAAATTCTGATTTCCAAGATTATGCCTTGAGTTTGAAACCTACAGATTTAGCTTTGTGAAAGTATTCATTTGACTTCGACAGTTTTGGGACCCCTGATATTGCGGCCATGCCTTTGTGAAAATATATTTTGATGGAATTTTAAATTGACTTGCTTTTGCTAAGTACTGATTTTAGCCATTAGCTGTAGCTTGAAATTTTCCGTTGGCTTTGAAATCTCCCCTGTGTGATTGTACCATTAAGTTGTTCACTGTCTACATGAACCTGAAATTCGTGTCTGTAAATGGATAGCATCTCAAGTGTATTCCATGGTTCACCATTCTCGAGTTCACTGCATATTATTGCAGTTGCCACTGCCTTCACTTGTACATGTTCATTGTACTTGAATATGTTGCATTGGTCTGTGTCATTGAAGTAGTTGTCACTGTGTACACTTCTGTTGCCACTGTGTTCATTTCTATTGATTTGGTGCCTTCATTTCTGTAGTATTCTTCCATTTGACAACCGTTTATTTCACTTGAGTGTACATGCAGCTTGGAGACAGTTTCCTTGTAGTGCTTAAATTCTTGAAACTATTTTGACTTCTGGAATTACTTGAGTTTCTTGTTGCATTAAAACACCTTATTTGATTTACTTGCATGGTTACATGCCTGCTCAATATCACTTGATGTTGTTGCTTCACCACTGAGCCTTATTCATGCATGTGTCATTGGGAATCTGTAGTGTTTAGTGTTTCTGAATGCACATATCAGTTGCTTGACCCTTGCATACGTGCTGCTTTGTCCAGTTTTATGCATTCTGACTGTTGTTCTATGGTTCACCTTGCGTCTTTGAGTATTCTTGCATCATGTTGAATTTGGTGTAGTTGTGTGAACATGCTGTTGCTACACACATACTTGTTCCACTTGTAGCCTTTGTGCTTTGTACTGTGTTACACTTGAATGTGTAGCCTTGTTTCACTAATTCAGGCTGGTACTGTTTCAGTGATAGGTTGTTTTATCATGTTCACTTGGTGTCTTTTGCAATATCGTTTACCTTTCCAAACAGTTCTGGTTGTCTTGCTACATGTGGTGTTCAATTTAATTGAGCTTGCATTTGTATCATACTGTCTCTTGTGCCATTTACTTGGTGCTGTTCCATGTTGCACCCCAGTTTCATTTTATTCATGTGCAACCAGTAGTGTACGTCCATTGTGTACATTTGGGTTCGCAATTATGTCGTCCAAACTTGACCTCTGCAGTTTTTGATTGCTGTTGGTATTCATTGGGTACATCATCACTGTAGTGGCAAGGCAGTGCACGCAAGCGTAAACTGCAGCCACACGGTTTTCATTGGGTACATCATCACTGTAGTGGCAAGGCAGTGCACGCAAGCGTGAACTGCAGCCACACGGTATTGATTTTAATTGATATTTCTTTTGCTTTTGATCCATTGATCCTTGGCATATTTCATATGCCGTATTGGCGAGGCAATACATGTTAGCATGTACTGCAGCCAATCAGAATTGATGTTTTTAAGTGGCATTTCAATTGTTTGAATTGATTTGTTTTGATTGGATCATTTTGTCGTTATCTAATTATCTATTTGATAATTAGATTTTGAGCCTCCTATTATTATTTAATACTTGGATTTTGTTGTTAATTGCCATTTAGGCAATTCTGATGCTTTCTAAATTATCTTCATTGATATTCTTTTCACTTATCTCTGTTGATGATTTAAATCTGCTGATTTGTTGTTTAACACTATTATGTGTTATATTCACCGTTATTCGATTTCTTGTTAAAGAATCGAATATGTGAATTTACTTTGACTGTCATCTATTCATATTTAATTATTATTGCTTCTGTGCACTAATAACTGAGTTTGAATTAGACTGACCCGTGCATTATTTTCTTTTGAATTTAATACTCGGGTCAGACCGAGTATTTACAGGTTGTTGATATTTTACTTTGGGTTGCCGTTTGAGCTTGAAGACTTTTCACATCTTTTGGAGTTGTCGTGTCATAGTATAGGATGATATGTATTCATGTATATTAGTTGATAATGTACTTGTATATATAACTTCCAGAGTCGACTGTTGTAGTTGTATCATATGTATTGTGTCAAATGTATTGTAACTGACATCATTTATTATATATATGAGACTTTTTGTTTAATCTGTGTTCCGCATTTATATTATCTGTGTTATTATTATATCTATTGTCCTAAACTATTATGAACCATCGTAGTTCGTTTTATACTAGAATTGGGTATGTCGATGGGAGTAAATAAATATAAGATGAAAAATAAAAATATATGCCACTCCTATCGAGATAACTAATACTAGTGTAAGGCCTAACTACGGATGGCCGCTCCTATCCAGCCTTATTCTTTGTGATAACAGACAGTATTTCTTTTAATACTCTTTTTTATTGCGAGCATAGAGGTGGGGCGTCACAGTTGGTATCAGAGCTTGGGATTTATGGACATAATATAAAACATAACTTAGATGGAACATGTGTTACAACTATTAGTCGATGTTTTATTGTGCTTTGAGTTAAAAAACTAAAGTTTTGAAATTCAGATGGAATTTTTAAATATCTTTATTTAAAAATAAAAAGTGAATTTGTGTTTTGACGATTGATTAGTTTGTGCTTTGTTTATCAGAATGCGCAGCGAAAACAGTGTGACTGCTTCACTGTGTACAACTGATAATTATTTTGATCTAAAAATCAAAATATGAAAATGAAATTAATTTCATTATGTTGTTTAACCAGTGGATTTGATTTGTTGAAATTTTTGCTGGTTTCCTTTGTTGCTAATCATATGTTGATTAGATTTTGCTGTTTTGAAATATCTTCATCGAAGATATATTTGAGTAATTTCTTTGTTTATTTTGTAGTATGCGTGCAAACATGAGTTGCACATTACTGCATTAATTTAAGTTGAACCGATGTTTGGTTTTAACGAATTTTGTTGCCGTTATTATTATAACGGGAGTTTTACACCAATGCTATATTTTGAAGCAAGGTGTTTTGTTGACATTTTTAATGAACGAAAATTCACTGATATTGTATTTTGATGTGAATTATTTTGATGAGATTTTGACATTTAAAAATTACTGTCGCATTGACTTCAGTAATCGTCCAGTTTTAAAGTGGATTTTCAAGCGGTTATTCCGCAATTCTGATTTGAGATGCGTTTTTACGGTGTTTTGAGAAATACGATTTCCATATCGAAATTGTTTTTGATGTTGCTGTTTTGAGCACGGATTTTCAAATGGTTTCAAAATTTATAATTGTTTTCAAAAAAAATTCAGTTTACGTTTTCAAAAGAATGAGAAAGAGATTTAAACGATTCAGCAAAATCAAGGACTGTGAACCCTTTCTTTTACTGATTCGCTTAATTCCGGACTTGTTCGTTTGAGAATGTAAATTATTACTTTTATGAAATACATGAAATTGTTTTCAGAATTTTTACAGTTTGCGTTTTCAGAAGAATGAGAAAGTGACTTAAACGTTTTAGAAAAATCGAGGACTATGACCCCTTTCTTTTACTGATTCGTTTAATTCCGGACTTGTCCGTTTGAGAATGTGAAATGTTATTTTTGGAATACACAATTTGCACTTTCAAGGAAACGATGAAGAGATTTAAACGATGTAGCAAAAGTGCGGAGTATGAAACCACACTTTTACTATTTCGGTTAATTCCGGACTCGTTAATTGAATATATGATGATTTTCGTGTGCTTTCGAGCCACTATGTTGGACCTTCGGGTCATCTGCTGGACCTTCGGGTCATTTGTTGGACCTTCGGGTCATTTGTTGGGCTTTCGGGCCACTCTGATGGACCTTCGGGTCAAATACCAGTACTAGACCTTCGGGTCACTCTGCGGACCTTCGGGTCAATCTGATGGGCGCCAAAATTATGTTGAGTACTTGGTAGGCTTCGGCCAAAATTATGATGAGGCTTGAGGCTAAGCGTTACCTTTTTAGAACATATCCCTTAGAATGCCCATCGTCCACCTGACGATGTTTCGCAAGCATTCATCCATACAAGTCCGTCCCGGGTTCGAACGGAACCGAAGGCACTATTCCTACTACATCCATTTTGGAAATATCCTCAGGATTAGTAGCGACTAGCCCTTGCACTTCACTGCTCCATCTTCGAATCCAAAATCGTTTACATGAAACGTACAAACGGGATCGAAGTGGTTTTCGAGAAATTAATCTCGATCCCGGTCTCTTCGAAACGATCAACGTGTTTGTCCAATATTGATAGTCGGTTATTTAACTATCAATTATATTCACAAGCAACCATCAACCAATAAATAACTTTCCAAATTTTTTATTAATCTCAAAAATATCTTCACAAGATATATTTCTATTTTCAATCCCTTGAAAACAGTTTCAAACCCATCATTCTTTTCAAAATCAACTTTCCCAAATATTTTATATCTCCTCTGAAATCACCAAGCACAAAAATAGATTTTTAAAATAATTTAAAACACTTTACTTTGAAATATAAACTTTAAAACACTTAGGATAAAACTACTTAAATAATTTGTTAAAAATACATACTATAAGAATTTGAGAAAATAAAGTCACTTTATAAAATATAAACCAAGTTTTCACTTTTAAAAAAATACTAAGTCACTTTTAAATAATTAATGCCATAATATATTAAAAGGACATACTTGCTTTAGAAACTAAATATTAGAAATAATAAATTTTACAAAACGAGATTTCTTTAAAAACAACTTTAAAACATTTAATTTACATTTACAAATTTACTTTTAAAAACGTGTACGCGGCCATCCAGAGAAAATTCGAACTACAAGCACTTAAATCAATTTCCCAAATTGATTTCCAATTTATTCTATTTGAAATAAATTTCTTTACTTACTTGGTTCATTTCAAAATTCATTAATTATGGACTTATTATTATTGTTATTATTTTAAGTGAAACCTATCAATTTCAGGCTTTCCCAAATCCTTCTTTATTCCTTTCCATATAGATCTTAAAATATTAAATAAATATTTTGTTCCATTAAATAATATCACTGAAGTTTCAAAGTTCATTAATCTTCTGTTTATTCAAAAATTCATTTCCATATACAGAATTTTATTAATTACTATTTTGAAACTACTAATATTCTTATCCGATTCACTTTAATTTATATATATTCGTTATAATTATTTTTTAAGAGTTCACTTCTTTATTTCTTTTCAAAATCCAATTCTATATATTTGGATAAAACAGAGTACCAAAATATTCAAGCAGATGATAACCTTTACTATTCTAATATAATCCATCACAGAATATCAATCAATTACAGCAGTGGATATTAAATAATTTAAATACATGTTGAGGGATCCAGTTAGATCCCTTCAACCTGTTTTCCCTGCATCCACAGATGTTAGCACAATAATATACCAATTTCAAAATAAATCATACTATATCACATCAATCAATTCAACCATTCAAACAATTATTTAAATTTAATCATTTAAATTTAAATTTAAATTTAAATTCACTGAGTGAGATTAAGTCACCTTTGATTACTGATTGCAATCCGATTCAATCCAGCTTGTTCCCATGATTTTATACCTTGTATAAACAATTTACAGTTTATTAACATTTGACCTGATTGAATAATCAATTACTATTTTTTTATTTTTATTTATTATTATTATTATTATTATTATTTTGAAATTTTAAATTAAAGATTTATTTTGAACTTGTTAAATTAAAAACAACTGTTTAAATCTAAATGTCAAAGTGGTTTATATTTTATTATTTTTAGACTGTAGGTATATTGAATAACCAAACTAAATGTTGCTCTACTGAAATTATCTTTCTTTATCTGCCTACTATTTATTTCCTAGACTACGTAGATTAGAAATCTATTTTATACAAATTCTATTTCCAGTTTACTAAAAACCCGTAAGTTTCCAAATATATACATGTATATGCCTTACTAGGAAAATCAAATACAGGTTATATGAAATTTCAAGATTTAAATCTAAATAAAATTATCTCACCGAACAACCTGTAGAAACTTCCACCTCCAATTCGCGATACCCTTCGGCGCAGTGCCGCCGCCATCGCCCTTCCACAAACCCAACCCCGGACATCAGCACGAAACGTACAGATTTGAAATCGAGCTCCAGCTCACTGCAAACTACAAGACCCCGCCCCTACCGACGCCATGCTCGACGATGCCTCGAAAACGCGGCCCCCAATCATTCTCGACTCCCCAAACCACGTCGTCTGGAAGCCTTCCCCTTCCCACCGAGACGCCGTAACTCCTTCCTACGCCTTGGCCACGAACGTCAAACCCTACCCCCAAATCGATTTCGGCCGAGCTCCCAATTTTCGCGTGCTCCGCCTCCAACTCGAGCGCACAAGGATCGGCTCACGTTTTGGTTACATTCAATTCTTTTTTTTTAACTTGCGATTCGCGAATTACTGAGAGCATGAGGGAGGAGCTCGGTTTTGTTGATCGACCATTTTCTCTGTTTTTTTTTAAACAATGGGTTTCGCGATTTAATTAGCTGAAGAAAGGAAAGAGGGTTTGAGATACTCACCCATTTAACTGCTTGTTAAAGAAGACAACAGTTTTAAATAAAATAAAATTATTTATCCACCCTAAGTCAAAATCAAGTGTCCCGTAAAAAAAACGATGAACGTGATTATTGCGTGTTTAGCTGTGCTATGACAAAGGAAAACAATGCAAAAGAAAAGACAGGCCTTTGGACTGGTTATAAAGTTGAATTTCCAATTTTATTTTCAATGCGATTATTATATCGTACACTCACACACTATTCCAATCAATACGACATTTGAAATCCGATAATAATTCAATATTACGGACCCAATGGAACCGGTTTCGTCCAATTCCGAGACTGCGTCTCGGAAGGCTATTTTAAATTCAATTTAAACAGTATAAATCTCAAAACTAGATAAATCACTAATAAATTTAATTTTAAAACTCCTATTATCTTCAATATTATCAATATAAATTTTATAAGTCTTCTGATTATTTTTAATCGACTTAAAATTCTAAATTCAATAATTTTTCCCAACTTCAAATTATTTAGTTCAATAATTAAATTATCGAATAAATTGTGATATCCGCAATTCAAGTTAAGATTGCTCTATTGAATACTTAAAATCAATTAAATATTCCGATTTTAATTGCTTGAAAATTCCGGGTCGTCACATATATGAAATCAACGATGTCTAAAACAAATTGTGGCTTTGTGAATGGATATGAGTTACCTGGGTTTTATATAAGTTGTATGTTTTATATTCCATGTTGGATGGATTTACTCACGCTGGTTTCCAGCCTGACGCTGGTTTTATAATCCATCACAGAATATCAATCAATCACAGCAGTGGATATTAAATAATTTAAATACATGTTGAGGGATCCAGTTAGATCCCTCCAACCTGTTTTCCCTGCATCCACAGATGTTAGCACAATAATATACCAATTTCAAAATAAATCATACTATATCACATCAATCAATTCAACCATTCAAACCATTATTTAAATTTAATCATTTAAATTTAAATTTAAATTCACTGAGTGAGATTAACTCACCTTTGATTACAGATTGCAATCCGATTCAATCCAGCTTGTTCCCATGATTTTATAACCTTGTATAAACAATTTACAGTTTATTAACATTTGACCTGATTGAATAATCAATTACTATTTGTTTATTTTTATTTATTTATTTATTATTATTATTATTATTATTATTATTTTGAAATTTTAAATTAAAGATTTGTTTTGAACTTGTTAAATTAAAAACAACTGTTTAAATCTAAATGTCAAAGTGGTTTATATTTTATTATTTTTAGACTGTAGGTATATTGAATAACCAAACTAAATGTTGCTCTACTAAAATTATCTTTCTTTATCTTCCTACTATTTATTTCCTAGCCTACGTAGATTAGAAATCTATTTTTTACAAATTCTATTTCCAGTTTACTAAAAACCCGTAAGTTTCCAAATATATACATGTATATGCCTTACTAGGAAAATCAAATACAGTTTATATGAAATTTCAAGATTTAAATCTAAATAAAATTATCTCACCGCACAACCCGTAGAAACTTCCACCTCCAATTCGCGATACCCTTCGGCGCAGTGCCGCCGCCATCGCCCTTCCACAAACCCAACCCCGGACATCAGCACGAAACGTACAGATTTGGAATCGAGCTCCAGCTCACTGCAAACTACAAGACCCCGCCCCTACCGACGCCATGCTCGACGATGCCTCGAAAACGCGGCCCCCAATCATTCTCGACTCCCCAAACCACGACGTCTGGAAGCCTTCCCCTTCCCACCGAGACGCCGTCCCTCCTTCCTACGCCTTGGCCACGAACGTCGAACCCTACCCCCAAATCGATTTCGGCCGAGCTCCCTATTTTCACGTGCTCCGCCTCCAACTCGAGCGCACAAGGATCGGCTCACGTTTTGGTTACATTCAATTCTTTTTTTTTAACTTGCGATTCTCGAATTACTGAGAGGATGAGGGAGGAGCTCGGTTTTGTTAATCGGCCATTTTCTCTTTCTCTTTTTTTAAACAAAGGGTTTCGCGATTTAATCAGCTGAAGAAAGGAAAGAGGGTTCGAGATACTCACCCATTTAACTGCTTGTTAAAGAAGATAACAACTTTAAATAAAATAAAATTATTTATCCACCCTAAGTCAAAATCAAGTGTCCCGAAAAAAAAACGATGAACGTGATTATTGCGTGTTCAGCTGTGCTATGACACAGGAAAACAATGCAAAAGAAAAGACAGGCCTTTGGACTGGTTATAAAGTTGAATTTCCGATTTTATTTTCAGCTCGATTATTATATCGTACACTCACACACTACTCCAATCAATACGACATTTGAAATCCGATAATAATTCAATATTACGGACCCAATGGAACCAGTTTCGTCCAATTCCGAGACTGCGTCTCGGAAGTCTATTTTACATTCAATTTAAACAGTATAAATCTCAAAACTAGATAAATCACTATTAAATTTAATTTTAAACATCCTATTATCTTCAATATTATCAATATAAATTTTATAAGTCTTTTGATTATTTTTAATCGGCTTAAAATTCTAAATTCAATAATTTTTCCCAACTTCAAATTATTTAGTTCAATAATTAAATTATCGAATAAATTGTGATATCCGCAATTCAAGTTAAGATTGCTCTATTGAATACTTAAAATCAATTAAATATTTCGATTTTAATTGCTTGAAAATTCCGGGTCGCCACATTCCTTCCCCCTTAAAAGAATTTCGTCCCCGAAATTACAAATTAGGTAGAATGGTCCAATACCCGTTTACTTTGTTTTTTTTTCTTTTTTTTCCAAAAGCAAAAATTCAACATCCTACCAACTACCTTTTTATAGAAGACCCATTACCATTCTTATTAACTTCTCAACTCTCCCATAGTTTCAAACTATACTATCCGTTTAATCATTCGAGTTTCAATTTAAAACCAAATTTTGAATAATCAAAATTTTCTCAAAATTTTTCTAACTCCCTAAATTCCCGAAAAATTTCGCCAGCGTCTCTTTTGCGCGGCTAGCTCGGTACTGCTACAAAATGGCTCTACGGCCTCCCAAATCCAAAAAGAAAACAAAAAGCCAAGTGGCTCAATCCAAATCCCAATCAAATTTCATACCAAATTTAAATACATACCTTTTGTCGGGCATTTCAAATTTATCTTCTAAAATCAAAATCAATTCTCTTTTCCCTTTATCTTACCTGCATATCCTGTTTAGTACTAATATCCAATACAATATCCCAAAACATTTTATCGACTTTTTCACAAAATGTCAATATCTGTTCATCCAAATATTAACTTGGAATATATTTATATTATCAATCTCCAATTAAGAATTTACTATTCCTTTCTTAAGTTTGGTATAAGTATTTAATATGGTTTTTTTATATTCATTTTCATCTTACCACTTTAGTTTATATCCATTCCTATTCAACTTGATTCTTTCATTTTCATACGAATTCAATTTATTTTTCATTTATAACTAATTCATGTCATTATTTTAATTAGTTTCATTCACTAACTTATTTCAATTTCTAGTTTGAAATTGTTTTGTCGTTAACAAAATTTTCCAAAATTTTCAAAAATTTTATAACTCCCAAAATTTCTGAAATTTTTTGGCAGAGTCTCCTTTGTACGGAGGAGATTTTGCAATTTGATATATACATCGACCCACACGGTCGGAAAAACAAAAAACAGTTCATATTTCCTATTTTAGTTGTGTAGGCGTACCTTATTTAGCATTTTTAAGCATGTAGCTTCTTTATTTAGCCGTTAGCGCAACCAAATCCAGCCACACGGCTTCCAGGTACCTGTACTTACTCAATTTAAACATGTAAGTGCCAAATATATGCAGTTTAACTATATTTCACTTAGTTGCAATGGTTAAAACATATGAATTCTAAAGAAATGCACACCCAACATTTTCCGAAAGCAATTTATTTTACACTTTCATAGTAATTCAACTATTTCAATTAATTTACAAACCATTTTCATTCAAATTTAAATGGTTTAAAACTCAATCGCTTGCATTTAATTTATTCTTAAGCAAAATCAATTCATATTTACTTCCATTGCTTGCAAAATCAATTTACTTCACTTCTATTAATTCATAGAATTTTAATTTCCTCCATTTTCATCCAATGATATTTATTCTATGCAATTTGACGAGGTCTATGTGAATAAACAAGTATTTATGTTTATAACCAATTTAAATGGATTTTAACTCAATTTATTCACAATCCATATATTCTCATTTTCATTGCATTTCAGATTTGAATCCATTCACTTGCATTTTATTTCATTATCCAACTAGTTCATTCAAAACCATTTACAACCTAGGTTCATCTTGATTTCCAATTAAATTTCCTTTTTATTTTAATTCATTCACAACCATTTATTTAACTCGACACATTTCATTTAAATTTTATTCACAATCCATTCATTTACATTCCATTCCATATTTGTTTAATCCAAACTATTTTATTCAGCTCAAAACAAACCAAGCTATATCATTCAATAACCATTTCTCAACTTATTTAAACCACATTTCATTTGATACTTATTTATTCCATCCATTTATTTATTCAATAAAATTAATTTATCCACATTCACTTAAACCATTCTAATAAACTCGAAATGTTCTATTTTTCTTATTGTCTCAAGTTATTTCAATTCCTTAATAAATTTTTAAATGGTTTACAATTATTTATTCTGGAATTTCATTCCGTTAATATTATTTATAACTCATCGAATTTTATTTTGATTAAAAATTTATTTTCACTTGATTTAAAATCAATCCAATATTATTAAACTTTGTTCAAGTTGAATTCAATTCAACTCTCCTTCATTCATTTAGCTTAAGTCAATTTCCTTCAATTTATTCAAATTTTATACTTAAGCTCATTCTCATTTTGCAAACAAGTTCTCTTTTCAATTTAACTTGATTCTATTTCAATCCAATCTCATTTTAAATTTGCAATTTCATTTGATTGGTTATTATAAAATTTAACTTTCCAGATTCAACTCATTCAATTTATTACCTAGCTATTCTCCAATTTATCTTCACTTATTTTGATTTTATTTGCATATTCAAATCATTTCTATTTTAATCCATTTACATTTTTATCCGATACACTTCAATTATATTTAATTTGTTAACACTTCAAGCTAAATTTTCAATTTATAACTCAAGTTTTAAATTCACTATCCATTTTCAATTTACCACCTAATTTATTAACCACAATTTAATTACATTTACTTCACTATCGATCTAGGTCGAATTTGATTTATAACTTGAGTTTTATTTCCAAACTTCAATATTAACTCACCAATTCAGCTTTTATTAAGCTACATTACATTCCCATTTACACATTTTATTAACTAATTTATTATCAAATTAGTTCTCTCCTATTTATAGTTCAATACTTGATTTTATTTCCAAATATCACTTCATTTAATTTTCTTAGGTCAAATTATTTTATAATTCAAGTTTGGCTTTTCTGTTTATTTTCCAATTCACTGAAAATATTTATTTTTGGGTTTTCTATCTCACCTTCAAATTTAATAAGTCACAACTTATTCTTTACACTATCCATTCATTCAAGGCTTAAATATATTCACCTTTTATTTTAACTCGAGCCTTATGCTTATTTATATCCCAAGCATGTTTTATTCCATGCATTATAACTCTTTTACACGTTATTCTTATTTATTTATTTCAATTCCAATCCTTATTCAATTTATTTTCCATTTGTTTAGGTAAGAATCTAATTCAATTCAATAACTCAATTGAATTTTTTATTCCAGTTCAGTTTTATTTTAAACTCAGATTTATTTAATCTCAATTCGATTTCAACTTAATTCGAATACAACTGGATATTAATTCCAGCTTATTCAATTTAATTTCAATTCAATTAATTTTATTTCCTAGTCCAAGCTAATTTCATTTTAACTTCACACTTTAAATTCAAATTCCAACATTTAAAGCTTATATTCTTCCTGATTTAAAAATCATATCAATTTATAAGCTTACAACCTATCTCATCAGGATTTTTAAACACCCGTCTTTTGGCTTCAAATCATGTAAAATCTCCAACATCACAAATCACATTTCTCAAAGGCCAAACCAACCCTGGTTTTATTCCCAACAAATTTCCTTTGAGATTTTCAAAAACAACTAACTTTTCTGAACAAATCAATTTGGCAGCAATCCATCACTTAGAAACTCGAAAATGAACATCGATGATGCTGTAGTCATCACCGAAGTTATTTTCCAGTGACTAGAGTGAATTCAATGCTAAATCTCTTCCCAAAATTTATTTAAAACAATTCTCCTTTCGGAAATACCCTAAAAACAACAATGCTACTATTTATTTTCAATATACTTCCAAAATCTCCGGGGTTTAAAGTTTCAAATTCTGTTTTAATTCAAATCTTAACTATAATGTATTTGTATAGTTTATGTTTATACAAATTCCCATTTAATTATATTTCCATTTATAATTTACGTTTATAATCCATATTTATGAATTTCATTTTATAATGAATTTATTTCCCTAAATTTTAGTTATATTTCAATTTCTAGTTAAATTTCCACTTAATAATGATAACACTTTAGTATTATCATTCCTAACATTCAATTAACATCCAAGCAACCATATATTAGCTAAATAGTTTTCAAAAACTTTCTTTATATCAAAATATATTTTTTTGGGTAAAATTATTTCATTTACCCGCATTTAAAACAATATCGTGTCGATTGTTCTATTCAAGTGTTTAGAAACCCCTTCGATACAGTTGCGCAGACTGTGTCGACGAAGGTTCATATGCCACTCAATAAACCAATCAACACAATATTAAAATAATTTTTATTCACTAACAAATACGCGCTTATATTTATTAATACGCTCAAACTCATTTTATAGTACTATAGACTTTAATTTAAATGAGTAATTCCCACCAGAGCCAAGGTTATCACCAACCTAAGCTCTAATACCAAGTGTAACGACCCGCAAATCCGTACCCCTTGATTCAACACTATTCTACAAAAATCAACTCAAGTTGTACAGAAATACGAACCATTTGGGTTAAAGAAGAAGAGGTAGAAGAAGAAAATAGAAAACAACAACAGAATCTAACCATTGCAGTGGAATAAAATATATTAGATAATAAATGATCTTTACTCAAAATCAAATATTTTTGTTTGTATATTACGTCATCAGAGTACATCAATCAATCTCAACATCAATCTCATACAATGGATACACAACAACTCAAGATACACAATAACTCAAAATGTAGAATATATAAATATAAACAAGTACGAATGTACGTATCGTCATCCAGCTCGTCTCCTGAGCTCCACTGCAACATATCCTGTATCCTATTATACTCGGTCTGACCCGAGCATTATAGTTAAATAACACCCGAGTCAGTCTGGAATACCAGCGTGAGAAAATCACACCCAATTGATTATTAAAGTTTTCAAAATCCTTTGAAAACAAAAGCATCTCGTAAGACCACGCCACAAATAAACATGTCGGGTTTTTGCCTTACGATAGCTAAAACATTTTTATAGAAATCCTCTGATATTATAATAGGATCTATATACAAATACTTATAAAATAGCCAAAATTGTTGCATTCATTAAATTCTAGCTATTAGCCACAGAGTGGGTAATACAAACAAAACTCGTACAAGGCTCGTAGGGAGAATGGATTTCCAACCAATGACTAGGCACTGGGGTACCACCTGTCACAGTACGAGGCCTAGATCACCGTACCGAGGAGTACGCCCGCTCCATTGCAAAACAAGGCCGGGACCATCCCTTACTGGACAGTCCCGAGTGAGATCACCCCGCAGTTGGGATCAGCAACCGCCCACTAAGCCGAAATAAAAAGGGACATCTAGACTGGAATGAGCTCACCCTGCTTGGGTGCTACCCACCTAGCCTTGCTGCATAACCCCTGATTTTCAGTCATTCCCATTTGATGAGGCTTGAGGCTAAGCGTTACCTTTCTAGAACATATCCCTTAGAATTCCCATCGTCCACCTGACGATGTTTCGCAAGCATTCATCCATACAAGTCTGTCCCGGGTTCGAACGAAACCGAAGGCACTATTCCTACTACATCCATTTTGGAAATATCCTCAGGATTAGTAGCGACTAGGCCTTGCACTTCACTGCTCCATCTTCGAATCCAAAATTGTTTACACGAAACGTACAAACCGGATCGAAGTGGTTTTCGAGAAATTAATGTCGATCCCGGTCTCTTCGAAACGATCAACGTGTTTGTCCAATATTGATAGTCGGTTATTTAACTATCAATTATATTCACAAGCAACCATCAACCAATAAATAATTTTCCAAATTATTTATTAATCTCAAAAATATCTTCACAAGATATATTTCTATTTTCAATCCTTTGAAAACAGTTTCAAACCCATCATTCTTTTCAAAATCAACTTTCCCAAATATTTTATATCTCCTCTGAAATCACCAAGCACAAAAATAGATTTTTAAAATAATTTAAAACACTTTACTTTGAAATATAAACTTTAAAACACTTAGGATAAAACTATTTAAATAATTTGTTAAAAATACATACTATAAGAATTTGAGAAAATAAGGTCACTTTATAAAATATAAACCAGGTTTCACTTTTTAAACAAATACTAAGTCACTTTAAAATAATTAATGCCATAATATACTAAAAGGACATACTTGCTTTAGAAATTAAATATTAGAAATAATAAATTTTACAAAACGAGATTTCTTTAAAAACAACTTTAAAACATTTAATTTACATTTACAAATTTACTTTTAAAAACGTGTACTCGGCCATCCAAGGAAAATTCCAACTACAAGCACTTAAATCAATTTCCCAAATTGATTTCCAATTTATTCTTTTTGAAATAAATTTCTTTACTTACTTGGTTCATTTCAAAATTCATTAATTATGGACTTGTTATTATTGTTATTATTTTAAGTGAAACCTATCAATTTCAGGCTTTCCCAAATCCTTCTTTATTCCTTTCCATAATTTAGATCTTAAAATATTAAATAAATATTTTGTTCCATTAAATAATATCACTGAAGTTTCAAAGTTCATTAATCTTTTGTTTATTCAAAAATTCATTTCCATATACAGAATTTTATTAATTAGTATTTTGAAACTACTAATATTCTTATCCGATTCACTTTAATTTATATATATTCGTTATAATTATTTCTTAAGAGTTCACTTCTTTATTTCTTTTCAAAATCCAATTCTATATATTTGGATAAAACAGAGTACCAAAATATTTAAGAAGATGATAACCTTTAATATTCTAATATAATCCATCACAGAATATCAATCAATCACAGCAGTGGATATTAAATAATTTAAATACATGTTGAGGGATCCAGTTAGATCCCTCCAACCTGTTTTCCCTGCATCCACAGATGTTAGCACAATAATATACCAATTTCAAAATAAATCATACTATATCACATCAATCAATTCAACCATTCAAACAATTATTTAAATTTAATCATTTAAATTTAAATTTAAATTCACTGAGTAAGATTAAGTCACCTTTGATTACTGATTGCAATCCGATTCAATCCAGCTTGTTCTCATGATTTTATACCTTGTATAAACAATTTACAGTTTATTAACATTTGACCTGATTGAATAATCAATTACTATTTGTTTATTTTTATTTATTTATTTATTATTATTATTATTATTTTGAAAATTTTGAATTAAAGATTTGTTTTGAACTTGTTAAATTTAAAACAACTGTTTAAATCTAAATGTCAAAGTGGTTTATGTTTTATTATTTTTAGACTGTAGGTATATTGAATAACCAAACTAAATGTTGCTCTACTGAAATTATTTTTCTTTATCTGCCTACTATTTATTTCCTAGCCTACGTAGATTAGAAATCTATTTTATACAAATTCTATTTCCAGTTTACTAAAAACCCGTAAGTTTCCAAATATATACATGTATATGCCTTACTAGGAAAATCAAATACAGGTTATATGAAATTTCAAGATTTAAATCTAAATAAAATTATCTCACCGAACAACCCGTAGAAACTTCCACCTCCAATTCGCGATACCCTTCGGCGCAGTGCCACCGCCATCGCCCTTCCACAAACCCAACCCCGGACATCAGCACGAGACGTACAGATTTGGAATCGAGCTCCAGCTCGCTGCAAACTACAAGGCCCCGCCCCTACTGACGCCATGCTCGACGATGCCTCGAAAACGTGGCCCCCAATCATTCTCGACTCCCCAAACCACGACGTCTGGAAGCCTTCCCCTTCCCACCGAGACGCCGTCCCTCCTTCCTACGCCTTGGCCACGAACGTCAAACCCTACCCCCAAATCGATTTCGGCCGAGCTCCCTATTTTCGCGTGCTCCGCCTCCAACTCGAGCGCACAAGGATCGGCTCATGTTTTGGTTACTTTCGATTCTTTTTTTTTAACTTGCGATTCGCGAATTACTGAGAGGATGAGGGCGGAGCTCGGTTTTGTTGATCGACCATTTTCTCTTTTTTTTTTAAACAAAGGGTTTCACGATTTAATCAGCTGAAGAAAGGAAAGAGGGTTTGAGATACTCACCCATTTAACTGCTTGTTAAAGAAGATAACAGCTTTAAATAAAATAAAATTATTTATCCACCCGAAGTCAAAATCAAGTGTCCCGTAAAAAAAACGATGAACGTGATTATTGCGTGTTCAGCTGTGCTATGACACAGGAAAACAATGCAAAAGAAAAGACAGGCCTTTGGACCGGTTATAAAGTTGAATTTCCGATTTTATTTTCAGCGCGATTATTATATCGTACACTCACACACTACTCCAATCAATACGACATTTGAAATCTGATAATAATTCAATATTACGGACCCAATGGAACCGGTTTCGTCCAATTCCGAGACTGCGTCTCGGAAGGCTATTTTAAATTCAATTTAAACAGTATAAATCTCAAAACTAGATAAATCACTATTAAATTTAATTTTAAAACTCCTATTATCTTCAATATTATCAATATAAATTTTATAAGTCTTCTGATTATTTTTAATCGGCTTAAAATTCTAAATTCAATAATTTTTCCCAACTTCAAATTATTTAGTTCAATAATTAAATTCTCGAATAAATTGTGATATCCGCAATTCAAGTTAAGATTGCTCTATTGAATACTTAAAATCAATTAAATATTCCGATTTTAATTGCTTGAAAATTCCGGGTCGTCACATATATGAAATCAACGATGTCTAAAACAAATTGTGGCTTTGTGAATGTTTATGAGTTTCCCGGGTTTTATATAAGTTGTATGTTTTATATTCCGTGTTGGATGGATTTACTCATGCTGGTTTCCAGCCTGACCCGGGTGTTACTTTGGTGTAATGCTCGGGTCAGACTGAGTATTACAGATTTCAGGTAGGTACGTGCTGGAGCTCAGGAGGCGAGTTGGATGGCAAGAGCGTATAGCGTATTTCGCTGTATTTATATTATTGTTGATAATTGAAAATATTCAGTGACTGTATATAATGAGAAGCTCTGATGTATTAAATTGTATCGACAGATATAGTATTCTTTTGTCAACTGTTATTATTTATTATTATATTTTATCTGCTGCGAATGTGAGATGTTATTGTTTCCGTTCTTCTTCTTTTATCTTTTTCTTCTTTTCCATAACCATCTGGAATTTTCGAGTTAGAAAATTTCGGGTCGTTACACTATTCGTGCTTCTTTGTGCTTCGCCGTCAAATTTATTTATCCACGAAAGGTGAATTAATTTTCACGACTATATTCTTATACAAGTTTTGGCTGATGAATGATTGCTATGTGATTGGATGTATTTTTTATTGTCAAAGTTAAATTGGAATTGATATAGGATAGTTAACCGTTTTAAAACTGATTTATATGTTGAATTTAATAAGTTAAATATGACCCATTTTAATTGTTAAGTTAATTGACACGTAGAAATTGATAAATTACACTTTGAACCTTTGAACATACATTAGATTAATTGTTGTAGTATGAAATTGAAATTGAATGACAGGTGAAAAACCATAACGTAATAATCTTTAATATACATGAAATGAATTCTAGAAATAATTATATTAATTTGCATAAATAACAAATCTAAATTAATACGATTGTTTCAGGATTATTTAATAAATTGTTGAATTGTTATGTATGGATGCTATTGCTTGTTTATTTACTTTGACACCATCCCAGTTATCACACTGCAAGTTCCCTTTGCTATGTTTTGATTTTTGAATTGAAATTGAATCGGGTTGAAATGATAAATACCCAAATAACTTGACCTAGGATAGAAAAGTAAATTAAACCCGATTGGTCAATGTTTGATTTAAATAAAATAAAGATTTTATTTGAAGAATAATAAAGTTTGAAATAAAATTTGAATTTAAACTTGAATGAAAGGAAATGAGAATATTGGAATTTAACCAAATATTAACGTGGTAATTAACAAAGAAACATTGTTTAAAATTTAATCGATTAATAATTAAGTTTTGAATTCATTAATAGTTAATTTGAAATTATTAATAATTAAGTTGAAACTAGTAATAATTAATTTGGAATTATTATCAATTAATTAGAAATTATTAATAATTAAGTTTTGAAATTAGTAATAATTAATTTGGAATTATTATTAATTAATTTGAAATTATTAATAATTTAGTTTTTGAAACTAGTAATAATTAATTTGGAATTATTATAAATTAATTTGGAATTATAAATAATTAAGTTTTGAAATTATTAATAATAAAGTTTTGGAATCATTAATAATTAAGTTTTGGAATGGTTAATAATTAGTTTTGAAATTATTAATAATTAAGTTTTAAAAATTATTCATAACTAAGTTCGGAATGATTAATGAATGAGTTTTGAAATGATTAAAATTTAAGAAATTGAAACGATTGATAAATTGATGAGATTGAATTATTTAATAATTGATTTAAATTGAATTCTTTATTAAGTGAATGGAACCTCTTGAATAAGTGAACTAAGTTTCTTATTTATTAAGCTTGAAAGTGTAACTAGGGTAGGGAGTAAATGAAATTAGATTTCTTTTACAAGAAATAAAATGCGTTTATCAAAACAAATTGAACACTTGAAATTTAAAGTATTGGATGTGACAAATTTAATTGAAATTAAATTTGTAAGCTTGACATAATGAAATTAAACTTAAGTGATTAATTTAATGAATTGGAAATTGAACGGAAGTTGTTTTAATGACAAATTAGTTAACGAGTATTGAATGAAATCGATAAATGAGTTTAAATCGATTTGAACGTTAAATTTAGTTTAAATGATTATGGAATGGAACTATATTCAACTTTAAGTATATATTTGAATTGTTTAAATTTAACTTTTGAAATTGAAGTATAGAATTCTGAAATGAAATTGGAAGTTATGAAACGTAAATTTGGAATTGTTTTGGGATGACAATAAAATGTTGAATTACGAATTTTAATTGAAATTGAATTTGAATTGGTTTTGAAATATATTTAACGACCTAGCAGTAAATAAATTACGAAGGTTATTAAAGGAACCAGAATCGGTTAGGGACATACACACTGTCTAAACCGAAAACCACTTTAATAACTATACGCGGAGTGTGATGCAGAATGAAGTGGTTGGAATGACGTACGCGATGACTGAAGAAAGAGAATGATAATGGATAGCCTTGACACTTGTGTTAAATTGGAAATGACTAAAACAGGAGCCGTGCCGGGCCAAATGGGTTAGCTACCTCGAGCGAACACACTTCTTCGTAGACTACTCATTACTTTGTTATTGATTGGTGCGCACCCTTGAATTTGGAGTGTTGTTTCGCGGTGTTGCGATCGCTGCGGCGGTGCGTTCTCACCAGTCCGGATCAGGCAAACGGTAGTTTCACTACCTTGGGTATTGCCTCATGTGCCTTGTCATACTTGTATTCCCATATACGCGACCACTACGATTTTGTTTTGTATTATACCTATGGAGTACTCCCTGATATCGCACTAGTTTACGGTGGAGTTTACAGTGCTGTATAGTCTATAATGCTATATGAAATGTGTTAAGGGGGACAATGGTAAGGCCTTAACACTATTTTGATATTTTACTTTACTGTTAGACATTATCTATGTACCGTACACTATTATGTATAAATAGTTTAACGGATCCTTAAAGATGTTATTCCATTCATCTTTGAGTTATTGTTATTTGAATTTGAATCATATTATCTGTATAAGAATATATGTCCTGATTCGAGTGTTTGTTTATGCTTATGCTCGGATCAGACTGAGGATTGTTGTTGCTGTTCTACTTGGAGCTGAAGACCGAAGACTATCATTATCTTATCTTATCAGTATTACTCTTTATATTTGGACTATTGGAAATCTATGTTGTTCTATTTTATTTTATCCGAGACATTGTTGTATTTATGGGTAGCTTCATGAACTACTCTTATGACTATGTTGTATTTCCGCTGCACTATTCTGTGATGTTCTATTTCTGTGATTCTGTGATGATTCTCATTTATATATATATATACACACACACTCCATTAATGATTCAAGTTTTGTATTATTTAAGTTGACAAGTTGGAATATCGTCAATTTAAATGGTACAAATATATGGGTTGTTACAGTTGGTTTCAAAGCTTTGGTTCCCGATAACCTTAGCTGTAGAGTTTTAAAGCTCACTAGAGATAGGGTAACCATACCCTAGAATGAGGAGAATCATTTCAGAATCCATATCCTTTGATTCCATTCTTCTTATTGAATTCATTCGATTGAATTTCTTTAAGTTCCATATATCTCTATCTTTGATTCTAAAATCACTTTTGGTCTTCCAGGATGGCTACCAGAAGAAATGCTAGAGGCAGGGGTAGGGGAAACGCTCCCGAACCACGTGCCCCAGCTCCCGTAGTCAAATTATCCACTCTTAGCAAGGAATACACTCAGCGTGGCGGAGTCAAATTCACTAGCTCCGAGAGTATCATCGAAGCACAGCAATGGCTAAAGAGTTTGGAGAGGATCTTTACTGGCTTGGAGATCACAGACGCTCAGAAGCGTAAGTTGGCGGCTTGGCAGCTTCAGGATGCTGCACAGGATTGGTGGGAGTCAGTCACTTCTCGTACTGATGACGAAATCATCACTTGGGCCCAGTTTAGGTAGCAATCTATCTCAAATTTCATCTAAATAAAAATTTCTTTGATCTCGTCAAATTTTGACTCATCTTTGTACCATTTGTAAATAAGGATTCCTTTACGGCTCAGTGGATGACAGCTGCTGGGAGGCCCAACTCTATCAGCCTTTTATGGATCTCAAGCAAGGCAACATGACCTTCACTAAGTATGAAAGGAAATTCAATGAACTATCTAAGTTCGGACCTGGCTTGATTGATACACCTCTGCTTAAGAATGAGAAGTTCATACATGGCGCACGCCCTGAGTATTACGAGCTCCTCACAGCTCACGTCCATGGAACTTTCACTGAGTTGATGGATTTTGCCCTTCAATATGAGGAAAGCCAAAGGGAACATCAGTCACTAAGGCTCCAGTTACTCATCCATCCTCTAGTCAGACTGGGAAGAGGAAGCCAAATTTTGAGCAACAGAAGAAGAACTGGCAGAAGAAATCCGGGCTTGGCTATTCCCAGAAGAAGCCCATAGACATCTCATCTATCACCTGCTTTAACTGCAACCAAAAAGGTCACTATGCCAGTAGTTGCCTATCCCCAAAGGGTGCAGCTATTCCGCCACCGGCTCAGATGGCTAAGAGAGACGTCTGTCACATTTGCTTACAGCCAGGACACTTTAAGAAAGACTGCCCAACACAGAAGAGAGGTACCCATCTGGAGTTTTTGCTATTTCCACACCTGCCCCAGAAGTTCCAGATAATCAAGGTACTTTACAGAGTACTTTTATGTTGCATTCTTCACCTGTTAGAGTTCTATTTGACACCGGAGCTACCCATAGTTTCATATCTATTGATTTATGTAACAAACTTGGATTGGAACCTATTCTTGCATCTACCTTCTTATGTGTATCTAACCCAATTGGAGGGCCCGCTAACCTCAAAAGGGTTTGCAAATATGTCACACTTATGAATGGCATGCATCGTTTTACTTGGGATTTCTATGTACTTGGATTCGAGGCAATGAACATCCTATTAAGTATTGATTGGCTGCGAAAGTTCGAAGGCGTTATCTCATGCAAAGCTCGAACTGTCTCTCTTATCGACGACAAGAGCTTACCTTTAGTTATAAAAGGCAAATCACCTCAAGAATGTGCTGGCAGTTTTATATTTTCTCTTGACTCTCATCCAAGTGAACTTAGCTCTACTCCAGTTGTTCAATTCTTTTCTGATGTGTTTGGAGAAGTCAATTCTCTACCACCTCCGTGGGAAATCAAATTTCGCATTGACCTTATTCCTGATGCACGACCAGTAGTTCTCCCTCCCGGGAGAATGGCTCCTAAAGAAAAGACAGAGTTGAATGTTCAAAATGAAGATTTATTTTCTAAAGGCTTGATTCGACGCAGTCATTCAGAATGGGGTGTTGCAGTTGTATTTGTCACAAAATATGCTGGCTCTCTTAGAATGTGTGTGGATTATAGAGAGCTAAACAAGCTCACACATAAGAACAAGTATCCGATGCCCCGCATCAACGATCTATTCGACCAGCTCTATGGAGCTATAGTCTTCTCCCAACTTGATTTGGCTACCGGATTTCACCAACTCTGAATCGCTGAGGATAGTATTCCTAAAATAGCATTCCGCACTGAAAATGGTTTCTATGAATGGCTAGTTATGCCGTTCAGCCTCACTAATGCTCCATCTTATTTCGTCGATTTGATGAATAGAGTTTTCCGAGATGTTCTTAACAAGTTCGTTCTTGTGTTCGTCGACGATATTATCGTCTTCTCTAAAGATGAGAAAGAGCATAGGTCACATTTGGCTTTTGTTCTTGAAACTCCTCGCAGACATCGACATAAAGCCAATTTTTCAAAATGCCACTTTTGGAGAGATGAAGTTCGTTTTCTTGGCCATATTGTTTCGGAGAATGGGATTTCGGTCGATCCAGCTAAGATCGCCGTAATCAATGTAAGTTCTATTCTTACTTGTCAATTCTATCTAAACAACTTATCTGTATCTAAATTTGAATCCTTGAAATTTGCAGGATTGGGAGACTCCCAAAACTCTAACAGATATCCGCAGTTTCTTGGGTTTGCCCGGCTATAATCGCAGATTTATAGAAAACTTTGCTCGTATTGCTGCCCCACTTACCGCACTACCCAGAAAGAATGTGAAATTTATTTGGAGTGAAAAGTGTGAAGCAACTTTCAATGAAATGAAGCGAAGGTTGACATCTGCCCCAGTTCTTACAGTTATTGACGGTAGTGAAGGATTGACCGTCTACACTGATGCTTGCCGTGATGGATTAGGAGCAGTTTTAATGCAAAACGGAAAGGTTATTGCCTATGCGGGTCGTCAGTTAAAGACCCATGAAGCAAATTATGCAACTCACGATTTAGAGCTTCTTGCGGTTGTATTTGCTCTTAAGCTATGGATGCACTATCTATTGGGAACCAAATTCGAGTTGTTCACTGTCCACAAGTCATTGATATATATCTTCTCACAAAAGGATTTGAATCAGAGACAAGTTCGATGGCTCGAATTCTTAGCTACATATGATCTTGATATTAATTACACTCCAGGGAAAGCAAATGCCGTAGCCGATGCTTTAAGCAGAAATCAAGCAATGGCATGTTGTAATATTGTTGAAGGAATGTTATTCCAGCTTTCCGTCTCCTCGGCTCTTATGGATCGTATTATAGCCAAGAAATACGAGGACACTTTGCTTTATCGCATCAAAGAAATAATTCTCGGAAGAGTTGGAAATGCTGACAATAAATTGGGTGCACATGTTGATAGTAATGGAGTGTTGAAAATTGATAATCGCATTTGTGTCCCTAATGTTGATGGTCTTAGGCAGGAAGTGATGAGCGAAAACCATAAATCTTCGCTTTCATTTCATCCCAATGTTACTAAAATGTACCAGAATATGAAGAAGTTATATTGGTGGAGTGGGATGAAGCGCGATATTTCTACCTATGTTAGCAGATGCACAACTTGCCAACAAGTTAAAGCTGACCACAAAAAGACAGCTGGTTTGCTTCAACCATTAGAGATTCCGGGTTGGAAATGGGAGCAGATTTCTATGAACTTTATTGATGGGCTACCAAGGACTAGAAAGGGTAACGAAAGCATTTGGGTGATTGTCGATAGACTGATGAAATCCGCCCACTTTATTCCAGTCAAGTCCACTCGTACAGCTTCGACTTTGGCCGAGATATACATGAGAGAAGTTGTTAAACTACATGGTGTAGCATCCAGTATCGTATGCGATCAAGATCCTATTTTCACCAATAAATTCTGGAAAGCATTTCAGGATACTTTGGGCACCAAACTGAATCTGAGCACAGCTTATCATCCTCAGACAGATGGCCAAACTGAGAGAGTGAATCAGATTTTGAAAGACCTTCTCCGAGATTGTATTATTGATTTTGGTGGATCCTGGGAGGACCATCTTCACTAGGTTGAATTCACTTATAATAATAGTTACCAGGTAAAGAAATTTAATTTCAAATTTGAATAAGTATATCTAAATTTGAATTAATCATTTGTAATAAACCAGGCAAGCATTGGCATGGCACCGTTCGAAGCCTTATACGGACGACCGTGCAAATCGCCAGCTTGTTGGATTGAGTCTGGTGATCAATTAGTTCTTAGTCCAGAAATAATTATGGAAGCTTCTGAAAAAGTCGAAGAAATCAGGAAGAAGATAAAGACGGCACAGGATAGACAGAAGAGCTACGTTGACAAAAGAAGAAGAGATCTCGAATTCAGCGTAGGAGACAAAGTATTTATGAAAGTGTCGCCTTTAAAGAATATTGTTCGATTTGGAAGAAAAGGGAAGCTAGCTCCTAGATTTTTTGGTCCGTTTGAGATTACGGAAAGAGTCGGAACATTGGCATATAGAGTTGCATTACCAGAGAAGTTCGCCGGTGTGCACAATGTGTTCCACGTCTCACATCTTCGCAAAGTCGTGCACGATCCATCTATGACCATTCCCACTGCTTAGTTGGAAGAGATGGTTATTGAGCCTGACTTGACTATTGAGCGGAAGCCACTTCGGATAGTCGATCGTGAGATAAAGCAACTTAGAAGGAATTCGGTAAATCTCGTCAAAGTCCAATGGAGTGCAGATGAGCGAGACTGTACATGGGAAACTGAGGATAGTATTCGGGATTCAAACCCCGAATTACTAATTTCAGGTATAATTCAAATTCCTCAAAATCTATCTTGACTTTTCTGCTTATTTCATTCCTACTTCACTCGTCTTGTTCCTTTTCGAGGACAAAAAGTTTTGAGTGGGGGAGATTGTAACGCCCCTCAATTTTCGACCCAGTTTAAAATTGTAAAATCCATCGTTTTAATATTAAAAAAAATTAAATTTATAAACGATCTCAATTAACGTCCAAACTTTATTTATAAGATGCGTCCAGTTAGGTATGAATATAGAAAAAGTTTCGTCGCAAAATATTATAGCAAATCGCGTTCGCGTTTTACTGTATATCAGTCCATATAAAGCTGCGTAAAATTTATCTTTCAACTCCAAATATTTTTACATGGTTATGTTGTAAAAATTACTTTGATCAAGATAATGTAATTCGTTTTGTCAAATACTGTCATCGTTTGTTCCATTTAAATTGTTTTGCAAATCGAACAATTTAAGCGGCGTAAATTCGAGTATTTATAAAATCATTGTATCGCAATAATCTGTATACCATTGGAAGCGCATCGTTGCACTGATCAAAACGGTATATTTATTCGTGCAAATCGGAGTCAGATGGGAATCGTTGCATTAAATTAACCGTTTCGGACGGACCGGTTAAACTACAATCAGCCCAAATTCCTTAGCCCGTATCCAAAGAAATTTGAAATTGAAGTCAGCTGATGCATTTAATGAAGTAGTTGGCAGCTTGTTATTGGCATTGGAAAGTGGGGTGACTCATCGGCTTCAGAATAAAATTACAGTCACGAAAATTTCAAAATTTAAAGGTAACCACGCACAAACTTCCTCCCTATTCACTGTTCATTCCTTCATTTCGAAAAGCTTCAGGTAATCACACCCTTCTTCTTCTTCCTCTTTCGCTTCATTCTGTAAATATAAATAAAAAGAACAAGGCCAAAAAAAATATAGAAGCACGCATGCACCCTTCCCTTCTCCCCTACCATCGGCTGACATTCATTTGCCTCCAGACCCATGCGCACACCACCCCTCCACCTCATTTCTACTTAAAACCACAAACTCACCATTTCCCTTCACCTATAGACGAAAACAACTACATTCAATCTCAACTCGTACACAAACTCCAGCACGTCACTCACTTCGCATCCACTCTGCCTCGACCTCATCTCCACGCCAGACCCCTCGTGCCACCACCTTCCCATGCCTCGCCACGACCTGATAATTGAACACGAACGTGTACAGGCCGAGAGGAAGAAACTACAAATGGGCTCAGTTTTGTTTAAAAAAAAGAAGATAAAGTGCGTGCGTGCATGTGGCCAGTGTGTATGCATGGTGTTGTGGAGGTGCGCGTATCCATGCGTTATAGCATGCTTAGGAATGAGAAACTAAATTGGATGCGTGAAAAAAAAAAGAAAAAAAAAGAGTTGCGTATGTGGTTAGCATGCTGGGGGGTGATGAACCTTGGCGCGCACATGTGTCAGGGCCGTGTGTTATTATATGTCGTGCTCTAGTGTGCGTGTAACTGGACTGTGGTGGTGGTGTTCATGCGTGAGTGTGTGTGATGGTCTCGGTTTATAAAAAAAATGAAAAAAAAGAGGGAGAAAAATTGGTAACGCGTACATTGTGTGTTGCGTGCATGTACTTCATGTGGGTAAGTAATGAAGTTGGGAGGATGCGTGAGTAGGCATGCAGTAGAAATAGAAAATGTGTTGCGTGAGTCTCGGCCAATTTTTATATTAAAAAAATAAATATAATTGAACAGTAGCACTGTTGTTTATATACTGTAGAAGAATTTGTAAGTAAAAATCTATTTGGTTGCCAAAATAGTAACCAACTTTTCTCTGCTTGTTGTGTACAGTAGCAACCGATTGAGCTTCTTGTTGCAGCAGCATCGATTTTCGGCTTTCGTCCTTTCTCTATCATTGGTAAGCGAATCTATAATTTATAAATTATATACGAAGTTCATTGGATTAATATCGTTTTCTTTTGTCGATATTACAGTGTCCGTTGTTCGCAATTGTACCGACTCTATTCGTGCTTCTTTGTGCTTCGCCGTCAAATTTCTTTATCCACGAAAGGTGAACTAATTTTCACGACTATATTCTTATACAAGTTTTGGCTGATGAATGATTGCTATGTGATTGGATGTATTTGTTATTGTCAAAGTTAAATTGGAATTGATATAGGATAGTTAACCGTTTTAAAACTGATTTATATGTTGAATTTAATTAGTTAAATATGACCCATTTTAATTGTTAAGTTAATTGACACGTAGAAATAGATAAATTACATTTTGAACCTTTGAACGTATATTGGATTAATTGTTGTAGTATAAAATTGAAATTGAATGACAAGTGAAAAACCATAATGTAATAATCTTTAATCTACATGAAATGATAGTGTAGATTCTAGAAATAATTATATTAATTTGCATAAATAACAAATGTAAATTAATACGATTGTTTTGGGATTATTTAATAGATTGTTGAATTGTTATGTATGGATGCTATTGCTTATTTATTTATTTTGACACCATCCCAGTTATCACACTGCAAGTTCCCTTTGCTATGTTTTGATTTTTGAATTGAAATGGAATCGGGTTGAAATGATAAATACCCAATTAAGTTGACCTAGGATAGAAAAGTAAATTAAACCTGATTGGTCAATGTTTGATTTAAATAAAATAAAGATTCTATTTGAAGAATAATAAAGTTTGAAATAAAATTTGAATTTAAACTTGAATGAAAGGAAATGAGAATATTGGAATTTAACCAAATATTAACGTGGTAATTAACAAAGGAACATTTTCTAAAATTTAATTGATTAATAATTAAGTTTTGAATTCATTAACAATTAATTTGAAATTACTAATAATTAAGATGAAACTAATAATAATTAATCTGGAATTATTATTAATTAATTAGAAATTATTAATAATTAAGTTTTAAAATTAGTAATAATTAATTTGGAATTATTATTAATTAATTTGAAATTATTAATAATTAAGTTTTTGAAAGTAGTAATAATTAATTTGGAATTATTATAAATTAATTTGGAATTATAAATAATTAAGTTTTGAAATTATTAATAATAAAGTTTTGGAATCATTAATAATTAAGTTTTGAAATGGTTAATAATTAGTTTTGAAATTATTAACAATTAAGTTTTAAAAATTATTAATAATTAAGTCCGGAATAATTAATGAATGAGTTTTGAAATGATTAAAATTTAAGAAATTGAAACGATTGATAAATTGATGAGATTGAATTATTTAATAATTGATTTAAATTGAATTCTTTATTAAGTGAATGGAACCTCTTGAATAAGCAAACTAAGTTTCTTATCTATTAAGCTTGAAAGTGTAACTAGGGTCGTAAGTAAATGAAATTAGATTTCTTTTACAAGAAATAAAATGCGTTTATCGAAACAAATGGAAGACTTGAAATTTAAAGTATTGGATGTGACAAATTTAATTGAAATTAAATTTGTAAGCTTGACATAATGAAGTTAAACTTAAGTGATTAATTTAATGAATTGGAAACTGAACGGAAGTTGTTTTAACGATAAATTAGTTAACGAGTATTGAATGAAATCGATAAATGAATTTAAATCGATTTGAACGTTAAATTTAGTTTAAATGATTATGGGATGGAACTAATATTCAAATTTAAGTATATATTTGAATTGTTTAAATTTAACCTTTGAAATTGAAGTATAGAATTCTGAAATGAAATTGGGAAGTTATGAAACGTAAATTTTGGAATTGTTTTGGGAAGACAATAAATTGTTGAATTACGAATTTTAATTGAATTTGAATTTGAATTGGTTTTGAAATATATTTAACGACCAATCGGTAAATAAATTACGTAGGTTATTAAATGAACCAGAATCGGTTAGGGACATACTCACTGTCTAAACGGAAAACCACTTTAATAACTATACGCGGAGTGGTGATCCAGAATAAAGTGGTTGGAATGACGTACGCGATGACTGAAGAAAGAGAACGATAATGGATAGCCTTGACACTTGTGTCAAATTGGAAATGACTAAAACAGGTGCCGTGCCGGGCCAAATGGGGTTAGCTACCTGGAGCGAACACACTTCTTCGTAAACTACTCATTACTTTGTTATTGATTGGTGCACACCCTTGAATTTGGAGTGTTGTTTCGCGATGTTGCGATCGTTGCGGTGATGCGTTCTCACCAGTCCAGATCAGGCAAACGGTAGTTTCACTACCTTGGGTATTGCCTCATGTGCCTTGTCATACTTGTATTTCCATATACGCGACCACTATGATTTTGTTTTGTATTATACCTATGGAGTACTCCCTGATATCGCACTAGTTTACGGTGGAGTTTACACTGTTGTATAGTCTATAATGCTATATGAAATTTGTTAAAGGGGACAATGGTAACGCCTTAACACTATTTTGATATTTTACTTTACTGTTAGACATTATCTATGATCCGTGCACTATTATGTATAAATAATTTAGCAGATCCTTAATGATGTTATTCCATTAATCTTTGAGTTATTGTTATTTGAATTTGAATCATATTATCTGTATAAGAATATATGTCTTGATTCGAGTGCTTGTTTATTCTTATGCTCAGATCAGACTGAGGATTGCTGTTGCTGTTCTACTTGGAGCGGAAGACCAAAGACTATCATTATCTTATCTTATCAGTATTGCTCTTTCTATTTGGACTATTGGACATCTATGTTGTTCTATTTTATTTTATCTAAGACATTGTTGTATTTATGGGTAACTTCATGAACTACTCTTATGACTATGTTGTATTTCCGCTATACTATTCTGTGATGTTATATTTCTGTGATTCTGTGATGATTCTCATTTATATATATATACTCCATTAATGATTCGAGGTTTGTATTATTTAAGTTTACAAGTTGGAATATCGTCAATTTAAATGGTACAAATAGACGGGATGTTACATTTTCAAAGAAAAGTTTTCAAATTATAAACTAAAAGTTTAAAATGTGATTTTAGTAATATTTTAGAAAAATATATTATTCTTAAATATATTTTAAGTAAGTAAATATTTGTTTAAGTAATTATGGAATTTAAATTATTTAAAGGTAAATTAGTATTAAGTTTCCAAATGGGGAATTTTGATATAAATATTTGATTTAATAACTCTATTTTAAAAGGTAATTTTGGTTTAAATTACTTAGAAACTCCTCTATATTTTCTGAAGTATTATTTTCATTTAAGAAATTTCTAGTAGCCTTATTCTAAATATTTTAAGCATATATTTTGGAAGTGATTTCCAGGAAATGGAAAAATGTGTTAAAAATAAAAGAAGTTTTATTTTTTAAAGTGTTGGAAGAAATTTACGGGATTTAAACGTAAATTCGAATTGAGATAAATCAAGCAGGATTTATAAAAGGATTCTTGGGTTTATTCTGAAAATGGAAGTGTAATTCCTTGAAAAGCCAAGTATGTTTCAAACAGATTTTTTAGTAAAAATCAAAATTTTAAATTTGTTTTTAAAAGAATGTTTTAAGAAATTATTGTTTAAGTTGTAAAAAATTTAAGAGTAAATATTTACTAAATTAGTTATAGTAGTAATTATTTTGAAGGGGTTAATTAGTATATGCTTTAAAAGAATATAATTAATGTTTATATTTTATAAAATAGTTTAATTGTAAAGATAGTTTGGTTAAAGTTTTATTTTGAAAACTTGTATAGGATTTCATAACTTTATTTTAAAATTTAGTGTGACTTAACTTTTATTTCGAAGAAAAATAGTTTATATTTTACAAAGTAGTTTTATTTGTAACATTTAAAAAGTATGTATATATTTAAATTAAAGTATGTAAATAGCTTTAATTTAAATTATTATAAATCTAAAGTATTTGGCTTGGATGTTTTCAGTGGAAATCAGTATTTGGAAATTTATTCCATAAGGAGTGTGTGGTTTGAAACTGTTTTCAAGGATTGAAAATGGTAATATATTTTGCGAAGATATTTTACGATAATAAATAATTTGGAAAATTATTTATGGTTTGATGGATGTTTGTGAATGTTAATTGATAGTTAAATCACCGACTATCTATATTGGCCTATGCGTTGATCGTTTCGAAGAGACCAGGATCAAGATTTATTTTTCGAAAACAACTTCGATCTGGTTTGTACGTTTCGTGGGAAAAATGAGCTCGGAGTCGAAGATGGAGCAGTGAAGTGCCAGGGCTAGTCGCTACAAATCGTGAGGATGATTCCAAAAGGGATATAGTAAGAGTAGCGCCTTTGGTTCCGTTCGAACCGAGACGTACTTGTATGGATGAATGCTTTTAGAACATCGTCAGATGGACGATGAGCATTCCAAGTGATATGTTCTAAAAAGGTAACGCTTAGCCTCGAGCCTCATCAACCAGGAATGACTGAAAATTAGGGGATATGCAGCAAGGCTAAGTGGGTAGCACCCATTAGAGGTCATACCTGTCTACATGTCCCTTTTTATTCGGCTTAGTGGTACGGTTGATGATCCCAACCATGAGGTGATCTTACTCGGGATTATCCAGTAAGGGTAGTCTCGGCCTTGTGTTGCAGGGGATTGGGAGTAATCCTCGGCATGGTGATCTAGGCCACGTACTGTGACAGGTGGTACCCCAGTGCCTAGTCGTTAGTTGGAAAATCATTTTCCCTACGGGCCTTTTATGGTTTTGTTTGTATTACCCATGATTGTGGCTAGTAGCAGGAATTTAATCATGTAACAATTTCGGCTATTTGAATAAGTATTTGTATATAGACACTATTATAATATCAGATTATTTTGATAAGAAATGTTTTGGCTATCGTAAGGTAAAAACCCGACATGTTTATTTGTGGCGTGGTCTTACGAGATGCTTTTGATTCTTAAAGGATTTTTGAAACTTTAATAATAAATTTGGGCGCATTTTTATCACGCTGGTAGTGTTATTTTATTATAATGCTTGGGTTAGACCGAGTATTATAGATTACAGGAAAGGATGCTGTGGAGCTCAGGAGAGGTGCTGGAGACTGAGACGTATTATCCGTAGTTGTTATATCCGCTGCTGTGATCATTTGAAATTGTCAGGCTGGTAATTGTTGTTTGTTTGTGATACTCCGATGATGTAATATACAAAATAGACATAGTTTTCATTTTGTGTAAAGATCTGTTGTTGACTATTATATTTTGTTCCGCTGCGGTTGTGAGATTCTATTATTGTTTAGGTCCTTCTTTCTTTTCCCTCAACAATCTGTCTTTTCCGGCACTCGAGCGTCGGCATATTATCCTGTGTTGTATTTTGTGTTGATTTTCGAGGGTGGAGAAGGGTGGGTCGTCACAAGTTTTTACAACTGTCCAGATTCATTGTACTCTTATATATCGTATGTATATTGACAGTTACAACTTTTCTTTTTATAAATGCTGTTATTTTATATTAAATTTTGTTCCGCTGCGTTTGTGAGGTTCTGATGTTGTTTTCTATTTTTTCTTCTACCTCTTTCTTCTTTTTCCCTTGCGGACTGGTATTTCCAGCATTCGATTATTTGGCATGTAATACAACGGACGTATCGATGTCAACTTTCGAAGGTCGGAAAAATCGGGTTGTGACATTTTGGTATCAGAGCCAGGTTAAGCGAGAACCTTGGCTATGGTGGGGATTACTCATTAGAGATAGGGTCAGTAGTACCCTAGAATGAGTTGAGTGTTATATGAGCGTACTTGTTATTTTCTTATATAATGATTTTAAAAACGTTTTTAATAATGAATTTTTATATAAACTTAAATTTTGATACATAAGGAAGTAGTTTTTCTAATTATTATATATATTAATGTAGTTGTTTGTTTATATTAAAATTAAATAAGACCATAAGATTTAAGTGGTAAAGCATGTATAACCGAATAGAATTTGGATAAAGATTAACCTTGCAAATAAGCTAAGTAAAAATGGATTCAAACATGAATTTAAATCCTGGAAATTCAAGAGAATTTTCAAAGTGTTTGAAAATATGTTACCCTAAATTATAT
Organism: Allium cepa; assembly: GCA_030765085.1. Lineage (NCBI taxonomy): Eukaryota > Viridiplantae > Streptophyta > Magnoliopsida > Asparagales > Amaryllidaceae > Allium > Allium cepa. Next base: position 391,713,385 of record CM060938.1, on the reverse strand, counting down.
TTTTCCAGAAAATTATTATAGAATATATGGGTTCTAGTTATGATATTGGTTATTGGGTCTTTCTAAAAGGATGTTTATTAGAATAAACAATAATAGAACAAAGTGAAATTCTATAAGCTGAATTTATATGTGTGACTTATAAAACTAAAATGGAATTAAAAATGGATCTTAAGTGGGAAGTTTAAATAATAATAATAATAATGAACTTGTCAACTGGAATTGGATAAGGAATTGGGTTTAGAATTTTTAAAAGTATGATTGGGAAATAATTGAATTCTGAAAATTTATTTGTTTAAAAGATTGAACTTTCACTCAAACCTTGAAATAAGTTTAAGTAAGAGTAATTTAAAATGAATATTTAAATTCGAACTCAGAATTAAATTATTAAGGACTTGGGTTGTTAAATTAAATATTAAAGGTTAATTTGATTTAAGGGATTAAATCGGTATTGAAACTGAACTCGAATCTAGATAAATCAAGATGGTTTAAAATTTGAAAATGGAGTTGGAATTAATTCGAAGGTGGAATCGAAATGAATTAATTGGAATTGTAATCGAAGTTGAATAAGTTTAAATTCAAATGGGAGTTGATTTGAATTAAAATGGAAATCGAAGTTAATTCAAATTGAATTGGGATAGAATCAACTTAAATGGGAATGGAAATTGAAGTTGATTGAAATGAGAGATTGTGAAATTGAACCAGTTTGGCCCTGAAACTATTTCAAACAAATTATTTTAACATAAACTATCTTAGATCTATTTTTCCATGCTATTTACTATACAAACCATTCTTTTTAAGACTCGAACTATGTTATAATAACTATTTAACTATTTCTCAACTATTTTACAACCATTTAACTATTCTACAACCATTTAACTATTTTAGAACTATTTAAGTCATTTTCTAAATTCAAACTGGTCAAAGTGGAAATTGTTTGTATTTAATACCAATTGAGATAAGAATTGAAGTGGTAACCCAAATGAAAATTGAATAAAATTGTGAAGTGAAAGCGAAATCGGGTATTGAAGCGAAAATAATTTTGAAACAAAAGAGTATATTTTGAGAAATATGATGATTTAAAAATTGAATATGCACTTTATAAAGAGTAAGTAATGTGGCAAATAACTTTATGAAGGAAATCAAACTTGAATGATGATTTGGCATAAATAGAGTTATATATATTTGTTATAGGTTAAAAACTTCTCTTATTGAAATTATAACCAGAAGAGGCGATCCTTGCAAGATAATTGAAAGATAATTGAAATATAAAGTGGAATTTATATAAGTATGAGGTAATCCAAAAATTATTTAAGTTGAAAACATAAACTTATATAGATATATATAAGAATGATTTTTTTTAAAATGGAACTGAAAAAAGGGTTTTGGAACTCACCGGTTTTACAAGGCTTTTGGATTTTGGGAAAAATTGATTTTGGGATTTTGGAATGCCAAGTTTGAGAACTATCGATTTTTGAGATATCGATTTATGAAATTTATATGTGATGCATATAAAGAGTATGATTTGAAAGATACTATATATGTATAGTATAAAAATGTTTTGAGAATGTTGTGGGGGAAAAGGCGCCCCAATTTAGAGTTGAAACTTATAGTAGGAGACCCATGGGGTCGTTCTGCCTTGAGACCCGAAGAGGGAGTTCTAATTTTTGATCCCAGAGGACGTCTGGACTAAAATAGTTCCTCTGGATTGTGATTGGGGTAGCGAAAGTCGAGGGCGCTGATGCCTATAGTGACATTAGGGTTATGCTGTGACGGTAGTGTAACTCGGTGTAACTTCGATCTACTGCGTTCCATAGCGTAAGTCGAAGGGCAGTGATTGCCTAAAGTCTATGTTTGATTTCGCTGGGAGAGCAACATAACATCGGTAGATTACGATCTATGTGGGCATAGTGAATGTCATGTGGCAGTGAGTTCCTATAGGCTACATTGGGACTCAACTAATGTAGTCTGCAATCTATGTGGTGAAGTTTCATTTGGCATCGAAATTCGAGGGCGCCGATGCCTACAGTTACATGGTTTTTGGCGTAATGGCAACATAACCCTGGATGCAGCTACGATCTGTGGCGGTTCCATGGGGTAATCGAGGGGCGTGGATGCCTACAGTTTTCTATGGATTTTGCTGGGATGGCGACGTAATCATCGGGCTAACTGCAATCCATGGAGGGGGTGATGATTTCCAGAGCATTCTCACAAAAGTTTTTTTCAAGTATTTTTCACCGGGATAGACAATGGGTTTGCTAAATACTTATAGATTCTCAGTCCTGCGCCTGATCAACGTTTGACTGAATTTCTATGAGATCAAGGATGGACTTGTTGAGACACCGAGTTATAAAAAGTATTTTTACAAAAGATAGTTTTGGTGATGAATAAAAATGAAAGGTAAATTGAATTCAAATAGAATTAAAAATTTAAGTTAAATGAAAATAGATATAAAAGCTTAAGTGGTAAAATGAAAATAAATATAAGAAGTATATAAAATATTCATACTGGACTTAAGAAATGGATGGTGAAATTCTTAAGTAAATTTAGAGTTGAGAAATATACTAAGTTAATATTTGAATGAAGGTTTAATAAATGTGGTGAAAAGGGAAATGGTGAATAAGTGAATAAAAATCAAAATAAATATGAAAAAAAGAGAGAGAATTGATATAAATAATAATCAATTGGAAATTTATACGTAGGATGTACGTATATTATTTTATCTGCATAGCGATTTGATCCAGATTCGGGCATAGAATTTTGAGATATTTATGTCGATCCGAGTTAGGATTTTTCGCTCGATTTTTGACGGCGAACCCTGAATATGTATTTTTGATTGGTTTTGGAAATTCTCTATCATAGATATGACATGCAAGGAGAATGATAGTTTCTAATCAAGAAAACAAATCTGAGTCCACACTATAGAGTCGGGTGAACGATACTAGTTTGAAAGTGAAATTGTATGATCGAGTGAGCGATCGGATTTGATATTGCATGCAGATGATATGTGTACATCGTATGGCTTAAGTAGAACAAATAATGAAATTTCGTAAAGAAGTGAATAAATGATTTTGAAATCTATAATTGGATACTATTGCTAAGTAGGATACAGGTTGTAACGATCCGATTTTGCGACTTCCGAAAGTCGACATCAATACATCCACTGTAACAAATGCCGCACAATCAAATGCCGAAAAACCGAGCCGTAGGGTTAAAGAAGAAGAAGAAGATAGAAGAAAAAACAGAAAGCAATAACAGAATCTCACATTTCGCAGTGGAACAACATATAATATATAAATGAATAATCTTTAAAACAAAGAACTATATCAGTTTATATATACAACATTAGAGTTTACAACAACACAATACAACGCTGAAAGTTATTATAACTTGCCTCACATGGAAAATTTACTTTGCACCAACCAAACGCAGCGGACACTACATAGTATAAGTGATACGCTTCGCCATCCAGCTTGCTCCTGATCTCTACGGCATCTTTTTTCTGACTTCGCTTCAGAATAACTGATAATCTGACTCTAGACTACCCGTGTGGAAAACTATGGGCACCCAGAGTTTAGAAAGGGAGCAATAAACTCCAGGTCAGTCATGGGACTGGTGTGAGATCTTAAAAACAGTTATTTTCAAAAAGAAAATAAAAAGAAATCCGCTATGCTTTTGGAAAATGAAACTACCATAAGGCCTCCCCGCAACATACGATGCAAACGCAGAATTGGAGGAGATTTCTCCTTATGATACTCAAACATGCTTATGCGCAAAATTCTTTTTAATATTATCAGTAGTGCATAGTGAAAAACGATTGCAAGTATAATATTAATCTTAGCCAGCATACGTACCATTATAGTATGCCTACTATAAATACCATATTAAATGGCAGATTCTACAACTAAATTTGTACAAGGCGCGTCTTGGTGATTGGATTTCCAACAAATGGTCAGGCTAAGGAACTTCCTATTGTCACATGGGTATGCCTCTGAAGGGACGTCCCGAGAACTTAACCAGCTCTCTGCCAACACAAGGTCGGGTTGCCTCTGTAACTAGGTAACTACTACACGAGTATGCCATCCCTCGGTCGTTTGCGACCTTTATCCAAGGATCCTCAACACAAAGCAACAACCACAAAGTAAAATAAATTTGTAGCAACAACATAGGTAAAATATATGGGCTCCATACCATGATACTACCCTTTTCCTAAAGGAAATGGCATACCCTCAGGGGGCGTTACCCCCAAATAACCTTGCCGCATCCTTCCTATTTCGACCATTCCGGGTTGTGAGGTCCGACGAAGTCTCGTCCACAAAGCTACACTTTTCAAAAAGCCATGCTTTGATCAAAAAATGATCAGCAGCACTTCGTATGCCACATTACCAATTTGGGAATATATCACTAGTAACCATCAACTACATAATCTCTGAGCTCGTACATCTCAAAGAAGGGTGTTAAGCTAAGAGAATAAATTCTCTACCACCAACAGAAATGTATTTGATAGAAACCAGCTTTATATCTCAAAGTGTAACGTCAGACACACATCCATACAAGTCCATTCCGAGATCGAACGGAACCGACGGCACTTTAGAGAAGCCCTTGCAAATCCGGATATTCACTAATCACATCTGGAATCCCCATCACAAATGGTGATAAAATCTCCATACCGGAGCAACCTGGTGTAGAGACATTCGACAGGTAATCCTTTCATTTTCGAAAATACCCGGTCTTCAACACCATCTTCAAACGCAATCCCATTTCGTCGTATCATTATTCGGAATGGGTTTTATGACACAAAGTCCTCTCCCAGCTAATCCGAATAATGAGCGCTTATTTTGAAAATAAGTGTTACATTCATATTTTAAACAAATCACAACAAATTTCCACTTTGATCTTTTAAATAAAAGATCCATCACAAAGATTCGATGTGTTTTTAGAATATCCATTTGGAATCCAACCCCGGTCGCATCGAAATTCAAACATCATTTAAAGGTCAACATTGATAGTCGGTTATTTAACTATCAATCAACATTCACAACAATCACTGGATTTCAAATAATTTTCCCTGATCATTATTTTCAAAATATCTTCACAAGATATAATTTTAACACTTCAACCGTTTGAAAAAAAATTCAAATCACTTTTCACCTTTCAATCTTTTGAAAACAAATTTCAAATCACCTTCCTCACGTGGAATAAATTTCCAAATATCTATTTAATTCCACTGAAGATTTTGCCGAGTTCAAATACTTAAAAATAATTTAAAATAGATGTCCAAAATATACTTGGAAACATTTAAAATAAAATCATTTTAAAACGCTTTCTTAAATATTAGTTATGAAAATATTATACTAATATCTCAAAAAATTCAAGTCCAAACTAATTTTAAAACAAAATTTGTAGATAGGATATAACTATTTAAATATCCAATTTCTAAAACAAATATCAATTTAAAACTTTAAATAATCACTTCTATAATAAATTAAAATAAATCTTTACTTTAAAGATTTTCAAAATAACCTAAGTAAATAATTTCTCCAAAATATCCTTTCCTTAAAACCATCTTTACAACTTCAATTTATGTTTATAAACTATATTGAAAACATACTCGACTTTTCAAGGAAAGTACACCTTCCATTCTAAAATGGTTCATTCAAATCAATTTATAAATCTTTTTGGATTTATTTTGAATTTACATTCCAAATCCGTAAATTCGTTTCCACACTTTTAAAAATAAACCAGCATTTGTTTTTAAAACAAAATTTCCCTTTCTTTTATAAAACTCCCATTGTGAATTTAAATTTTCAAAAATCCACTGATATATGATTTTCAAATTATTTTCTAAATATTCACTTTCAACACCAAATTAAATTCCAAATTGATTTCTAAAATTTATTACCAAAACACCAAATCAAATTGCAAATTGATTTCCGAAAATTTATTTTCAAATGCCAAACCAATTTCAATTTGGTTTTCAAATTTATTTCCTTTTAAAATAAATTCCTTTATTTCTTCTAAACTATTTAAAATCTGAATTTTAAATAAAATTTTCGACTATTAAGTAATATTACTCAAAATCCATTTAATAAAATCTTTTCCCATATTTTGGAATTTATTCAATAGGATTTCACTATAGATTTTCTACTTAAATTTCAAAAGCCCAATTTTATTTATTTCTGGTATCCTACGATACCAAAAATTTATTTGGCTAAACTATAGCCCTCAACGATTTCAATCACAAATATAATCACACACAGATTTATAAACAACCAACACACAATGTTGAAACAAATTCAAATATTTGAGGAACCCAGTTGGATCCCTCCAACCTGTTTCCCTGCATCCACAGACGTTGCACAACTATTAAATACCAATTCCACTTCAAGGTGGAATATCACGGTATATGGGATTTATAAAATATCATCCGCTATTATGCGGCACATAGGGTCTCATCCACTATATAATGCGGGAAATCAATCACTCCAAATACACATTAATACCAATTCCACTTCGAGGTGGAATATTGCAATATATGGGTTTAGTATAATATCATCCGCTATTATGCGGCGCATAAGGTCTAGTCCAATACAACTGATAATAATTCATCATCCAAACACACAATCAACAATTTTAAATTTAACTATTTAAAATTAAATCAGAAAAATCTGATTGAGTGAGAAGATCACACCTTTTATTATGCATGCAATCCAATTTCTTTCCAGCTTGATTTCTTCACAGTTTTAGACCTTGTATAAATATTTATATAATTCCATTAATATTTGAACTAACTCGAATAATCCATTTATTTATTTCAAATTAAATTTAAATTAGTTTAGAAAGCTTTATTAATTGATTAATTCGAACAATTGAAAACTAAATCAGCAAATAGCCCACAATTAATTCCTTTTATCAAGGGTTCATTCAAATGGATATTAACATATGATTCTAACAGCACCCAATCTTCAAGCAATTCATAATCGTAAAATTTATAAGTAAATTTTGTATTTGGACAAACTAACTCATCCATATTTCAATTTTAAAGTTAGAATCAGAAGATGGTAGTTAACTCGCTTATCAACTTACTGTAAAAATTATTACTATGTTAATTTCCTTCATTTTTTATATTTAAATTAAAAATCCAAAAACAAAAATACCTTATGCTACGATAACGGTAGACCAAGTCTGCCAAACCTGCTGCTCCTTGTAACTGAACGTGATCTCCCAATTCTTGCAGTCTTGCGCCTCCACACACCACAATCAACATCCCAGAGCCATCATCCCAAATCGCGATCGATACCCCCAAATTGAAGATCGAGTATTTCTGAATTTTTGTCTTCAAAGATCACTCATTGCTTCCATGTGAGTAGCCGAAAATCTTCTTGAGTTTCTTTGGCCACAGTCGCTTCCAGCTTCACGCGTATGCACCATCATTGAGAACGCGACCCAAAAATCGAATGTCGCTATCACCTGAGTTTGTGCTTGTGTGCCCTAGTTCGATCGAGATCGCCAGAACTATTCAACCCAAATACCATTGCGGCCTTTGAATTTACATGCTACCATTATTCGAGCGTGATGCCCACTGATTGCATGTGAAACCCTAGGATGCCGCGACCAGAAAGCACCGCGATCCCCCCTATGCTCGAATTGAAACCCTTTTGTCCCTTTAAGGTTTCAGCCATAAATTTCAATCACGAAGACAAAAAGGTTTTGAAAAGAAAAAAATCGCAGCCATTTTCATTATATATTTTTTGATTGATCTAAGGAAAATTTTCGTGCTTTGGTTCGAATGAAAGAGGAGATTTAAATTTCTCTTTTTCTTTATTTCTCTTTGTTCGTATATTTCTATTTTCTTTTAAAATTTCAACCACGCGTGTTACTTTGAACAGAGAGAGAGAACACGTGGTTGAAAATCCTTTCAGTGTGTCTTCAAAGGTCTAATATAATATTAATTGCAAATATATTATATTTTAAATTCAAATTCAAATTGAAATTGCCTCGATAAATGCAACTTACAATCTCGAACCCTAATCGAGGCGTGCTGCCAGGCGTTTATAATGTTATATGCCTATTCTGAACGTAATGGAACAGGTTTCGAGTCCAAATTTGATCATATGGAGAAGATAGCATTTTGGACCGGTTTAAATATCGAATTTTCGATTTAAATTTCAGCGCGTTTATTGACCGTACGGCCAAACGATCACTCCAAACGCTACGAAAATTGAAATCCGATAATAAAACATTGTTACTAATCCAATGGAATTGGTTTCGTTGAATTCCGAGACTATGCCTCGGAAGGCTATTTTTAAAAATCAATTTAAACGATATAAATCCAAAACTAAACAAATCATTTCCAATTTCAATTCTGAAGCTTTCATTATCTCCAGTATTATCAATATAAATTTTCTAAGCCATCAAATTATTTTTAACAAGCTTAAAATTGAAGATTCCAATTTTTACCTAACTTCGATAAATTAAATTCAATAATTAAATTGCCATATTCATTATGATATTTGAAATTCAAGTTAAATGAACATTCAAATATTTAAAATCAATTAATATTCCTATTTTAAATGTCAAAAATTCAGGGTCGTCACTTTCTTCTCTCCTTAAAAGAATTTCATCCCGAAATTACTAGTTAAGAAGAATGATCTTTAATCCGTTTGTCATTTTCCCAAAACCAAATAGTTTATCAACTTTTCAAAACAATCTTTTTCATAAAAGATCTATTGTCACTTCAACTAACCTTTCAGCTGTGACGCCCCACCTCTATGCTCACAATAACAAAGGTTATTATAAGGTAATAACGTCTGCTATTGCGAAGAATAAGGCTTGTTAGAAGCGACCATCCGTAAGTTATGCTTTAGACGAGTGTTGATTACATCGATAGGAGTTGTGTAAATTACTCCCAACGATATATATTCAATCCAAATCTAAAACGAAACCACGGTGGCTTAAGAAAAATTCAGAACAACTCATAATAGCAACAACACAGATAAGTATAATCACATCAGAACAGAAATATCATATATAGCGGAAGGTAAGTTTGGATACATGCTACAACACTCGATGGTTCACATGAACCAAGTGTACATATACAAAACCATCATAACATACATGAGATGAGAGTCAATACACCAAAAGTAACACCCGAAACTAAACAAAAGATAAGGTGAAATCCCAAAAGCTGAAGCAGCAACTGAATTAGAGATAGCGATTATCCTGAAATAACTCGGTCCGACCCGAGTATTATTTAAAAGATAATAATAAACAGATCAGTCTAATTTAAACTTAGAAATGAATGCATGATAAACAACACTAAAGCAAGTTAATTATAATCTCAAATGAGACTATTCAACATAAATGATCAACATAGTTTTAAATAAAGAAATCTCATTAAACTCCATCAAAATCAACTCCCAATTTCAAAATTTAATTCAAAACAGCAATACACAAAAATCTAGAAATCAAAATAATATAACTAGAAAAATCAGCATAAAATGGATCGATCCCAGCATATGGCGAGTCTAAGCTACGCCACACGTGCATCTCAAATGGCCGAAGCCTACCAAGTACTGTCAGTATAATATTTGACGCCCAACGAATGACCCGAAGGTCCAACAAATAACCTAAAGGCCTAGTACTGGTAATTGACACGAAGGTCCAGCACAGTGGCTCGAAAGCCAAACAAAATCATCAAAATTTTCAAATAGCAACAATACGGCAAATATTTCAATTAACGAGTCCGGAATTAACCGAATTAGTAAAAGCATGGTTCCATATTCCTTGCTTTTGCTAAGTCGTTTAATTCTCATCATCGTTTTCTTGAAAGTGAAAAATTGTGTATTTTATATAAATATTTTTTTACGTTCTCAAATAGACAAGTCCGGAATTAATCGAATCAGTAAAAGTAAGGGTTCATAGTCCTTAATTTTGCTGAAGTGTTTTAAATCGATTTATCGTTCTTTTGAAAGTGTAAACTGTGAAATTTTTGAAAACAATTATATTTTAAAACGATTTAAAAACACGTGATTAAAATAGCAACTTCTATATTAATTTCGACAAGGAAATGCGCTTCACAAAACACCGTAAAAACGGATATAAAATCAGCGTTGCGGGTTTTCTTAGTTGCAAGATAGCCGCTTGAAAATTCACTTTAAATAGACGGATACTGAAGTCAAAACAAAAGTAATATTTATTCGTCAAAAATCTCATCAAAACAATACACTTCAAATATAAACACCGGGGTAAAAACCCTTTATAAAAATAACGACAACAAAATACATTTCAAAACAAAACACCGGTTCAGAATAAATTAAACATTAGACTGGACTACTATCTATTCATAAAACATTGCATTGCCCACTTACACGAAAATAATTTGGTTTGGACTAACTGCGTACACACGTGTGACACTACTAACGTGCAAAATAATTTTGCACACAAATTGAAATAGACACAAAAGTTTAGAATACTGGACTTGAAACTTTTTGGTGCACACACGTCATAAAATGCAAAAGTAATAAATGAATTGGACCAGATTTTCGTACGCTACAATATTGCAAGTAAAAATGAAGTAATTAAAAAATGTACTCATTATTCTTTTCTTTGAAATGCACTTACACACTACATGCACAGTTGATAAAATAATGACTCAGGCCATATTTGGTGCACGCATATTTGCATGCACGAACTGATGTAAAAATATAAATGTAAAAGAAGGTGACCCGGAACTATAATACTTTACACACAATAAGGAATTTCACACTTGAAATGAAAAATAGCCTGGACATGAATCTCTTACTACATATATTTGCATACAGTAGAAGGCCTGGCTTATACTATACACACGCATGAATCAAATAAAGGTCTGGGAAACGTTTCTTGCACACACATGTAAAAATGAAAAAGGAAGGTGGCCAGGGTAATACACAAATGCACACACACGGAATAAAATGCATATGGTGCCTGGACTCAGTTTTGCACCATGCTAACTTGCACGCACGGCAAAAATGCAACAGAAAAATGACCTGGAACTCATTTTTTTCTTACTACCCATATTCACGTGTAAGCAATGAGGTGGACAATTTATAAAGTGACCCGGGCAATGCACGTACACTCCATTTTCACGCACACATGCACACACGAAATTTTTTGTCTCGACTTGTACTCATGCACATACGTGACTATCATTATGCATGCAACTACAAATGTGCAGGCATGTAAATGATGCCTGGGCACTATAATTTTGCACGCACAATATGAAATAATGAAATGCATAAAAAATACTGCACTCAAAAATCTCCAGAACCCAAAATATTGCATACAAAACGTAAACAACTTAACTAACGAAAATTTACAACCATAGTTTTAATTAGAAGTTTGAGTTTGCACTCACCTCTAATTTGTTTCAGAACCGATTAGCAACCTAGATCCAAAAGGAGCAAGAATTTTGAAAACGCCATTAATGCTTTGCACTGCTACTGGAATTTTGAAAAGAAAGAATGAGGAAGTGTTTACTTTTCCTTTATCAATTTTGTGCACAAGTCAAGCAAAAGAATGTGCTGGCAGAGTTTTGGTACACTTGCATTAAAGGTAGACGTGCACAATTGAAAGAAAGGACACGGCTGCATAAAAAATGATGATGGCACAAAAAGTGTTCAAGCTTTGCCTTCAAAAACTTAGTGGTGACAGCACGTTCCAACTTGCTTTTGAATGGACCTTCTTTTACATACACGTGAAGGCAACAAGAAATCACAACATAACTTTGTTATTTTTCCAACTGACTATGCAAATCATTTGCATTTTTTTCTTCAATTCTCAATTTAAAATTTCTATTTTAAAATTTTATTTCGACGGTAATCAAAAATAGGGTTGTTACATCAACCTTAACCATAAGTTTCAAACAATATTGTTTTCTTAGTCAATTCAAATTTAAATTGAAATTCAAATTTCAAATTTTCAAAATTTTCTTAAAATTTTTATAACTCCCTAAATTTTCAAAAAAATTCGCCAGCGTCTCTTTTGCGCGACTAGCTCGGTACGACTACAAAATGCCGCAATGGCTCCCAAATTTTAAAAGAAAAGTAAAGGCCAAGTGGCTAGACAAGAAAACCATCAAATTTCATATAGAAATTTAAATACATACCTTTTTCGAGCAATTCAAATTTTTATCTTCGAAATCAAAATCCCAATTCCTTTTCCTTTTAACACACCTGTATATCCTGTTTATCATTTTGCACATTCCTTTAAAAAAGTTTCAATATATATTTCATTCAAATCCGTACGATATACATACATCATTCGTACGCAATATCGAATTCGATCACTCACTCAATCATACAATTTCACTTCCGAACTAGTATCTTTCACCCGACTTCCTAGTGCGGACTCAGATCTGGTTTCTTGATCCGAAACCGTCATTCTCCTTGCATAGTTCTAAACTTTGATAGATAATTTCCAAAATCAACCAAAAATCCATATCCAGATTCACCGTCGAAAATCAAGTGAAAAATTCCAACTCAGATCGATATAAATACCTCGAAATTCTGTGCTAGAATTCTGGATCAAATCGCTATGCGAATATAATATACGTACATCCTACGTATTAATTCCAATTGATTATTAACTATATCAATTTTCTTTTCTATTATTCACGTTGATTTTCATTTCCTTATTCACAACTACCATTTCACAATTCCTAGTTTAATCTTCATTCACTTTTTAACTTAGAATATTTCCTTAATTCCAAATTTACTCAAGAATTTTACCATTTATTTATTAAGTCCAATAAATATTTCATATAACTTTTATATTTATTCTTCGCTTCACCATTGGAATTTATAACTACTTATATTAAACTGGATTTCAAATTCCATATGAATTCAATTTACCTTTCATTTATAACTATTGAATTCAATTCATCTCAGACCATATTTATTTGGTCATTCCTTTAATTAGTTTCACTTACTAATTTTATTTCAATATTTTGCTTTGTTTACCACAAATCATATCCAACTCCAATTCCAATTCCACTTCCATTTAGTTACAAATTCGAAATAAATTTCAATATTCAGTTCCAATTTCATTTACTTGCATTTCAAATTCAATTTGAATCCATATCCTCATTTTCTTTGACTCAATTTCAGTCCATTTAGTCTACCAGACTTACTCCTTAGATTTACTTTTATTCAAATTAATCCAAGTTTAAATTCATTTCAATTTGAATTTTTTTCTTTTTAAGTCTCCAACTTATTTATTATTCCATAACCAAATTTAATAAAATTCCAGAGTCCTTCCAACATTCTAAAATCATTTTTGAAATCAATTCAAATTATCTTTTGAATTTCCAAAACCAAACCCCAGTTTGCAAACAACTTCCGTTTAAAACAATTCGGCAGCAATTCCTCTCTTGGAAACTCGAAAATGAACATTGATGATGCTGTAGTCATCACCGAAGTTATTGTCCAACGATCGAAAAGAGTTTAGTGCTTTTATCCCTTCAAAACATTTTTCCAAAACCTTTGAATATCATTTTTAAACTAAAAAGGGATTTAATTTCCAAAATTTCGAATCCTTCCAAAACATTTCCAAATATTCCTCTGAAATTCTATTGCAAATTATAAATCACATTTACAATTCATATTTACAAATCCCATTTGAATATGGATTTTATTTCGCAGTTTTAAGTTATGATTTCAATTTATTATTCAATAATCAATGATAATAATTTAATATTATCACTTCCTAACAACAAAGCAACCATATACTATAATAATTTATGGAAAATGATTTCTTTTCTATATAGAAATAGTTCGGGTAAAATTATTTCATTTACCCTATTTTAAAAACAATATCGTGTCAAATTGTTCTGTACAAGTGTTTAGAGATCCCTATCGATAGAGTTGTACAGACTATACCGACTAGAATCCATGTACCACTCAACAAACCAATCATCACAATATAAACACTTTTTATATTCACTAACAAATATGCGCTCATATCTATTATTACACTCAAACTCATTCTCTAGTACTACCGGCTCTATCTCTAATGAGTAATTCCCACCAGAGCCAAGGTTGTTGCTTAACCAAATGCTCTGATACCAATCTGCGACGACCCGATTTTTTGACTTTCGAAAGTTGACATCAATACATCCACTGTATCAAATGCCGTACAATAGAATGCGGAAAACTGAACCGTTAGGGTTAAAGAAGAAGAAGGTAGAAGAAGAAACATAAAACAATAACAGAATCTCATATTTTGCAGCAGAACAACATATAATAGATAAATGAATAATCTTTAAAACAAAGAACTATATCAGTTTATATATACAACATTAGAGTATACAACAACACAATACAACATTGGTAGTTATTATAACTTGCCTCACATGGAATATTTACTTTACACCAACCAAATGCAGCGGACACTACATAGTATAAGTGATACGCTTTTCCATCCAGCTTGCTCCTGATCTCCACAGCATCTCTTTTCTGACTTCGCTCCCGAGTAACAGATAACCTGACTCTAGGCTACCCGTGTGGAAAATTATGGGCACCCAGAGTTTAGAAAGGAAACAATAAACTCCAGGTCAGTCATGGGACTAGTATGAGATCTTAAAAATAGTTATTTTCACGAAGAAAATAAAAAGAAATCCATTATACTTTTGGAAAATGAAACTACCATAAGGCCTCCCCACCACCCATAATGCAAACGCAGAATTGGAGAAAATTTCTCCTTGTGATAGTCAAACATGCTTGATATGCAAAATTCTTTTTAATATTATCATTAGTTCATAGTGGAAAACATTTGCAAGTATAATATTAATCTTAGCCAACATACGTACTATTATAGTATGCCTACTATAGCTACCATATTAAATGGCAGGTTCTACAACTAAAACCGTACAAGGCTCGTATTGGTGATTGGATTTCCAACAAATGGTCAGGCTAAGGAACTTCCTATTGCCACATAGGTACGCTTCTGAAGGGACGTCCCAAAAACTTAACCAGCTCTCTGCCAACACAAGGCCGGGTTACCTCTGTAACTAGGTAACTACTACATGGGTATGCCATCCCCCGGTCGTTTGCAACCTTTATCCGAGGATCCTCAACACAAAGCAACAACCATAAAGTAAAATAAATTTGCAGCAACAACATGGGTAAAATATCTGGGCTCCATACCATGATACTACCCTTTTGCAGAAGGAAATGACGTACCCTCAGAGGGCGCTACCTCCAAATAACCTTGCCGCATCCTTCCTGTTTCGAACATTTTCGGGTAGTGAGGTCTGACGAAGTCTCATCCACAAAGCTACACTTTTGACAAAGCCAAGCTTCGATCAACATATGATCAGCAACACTTCGTATGCCATATTACGAATTGGGGAATATATCACAAGTAACCATCAAATACATAACCTCTGAGCTCGTACGTTTCAGAGAAGGGTGTTAAGCTCAGAGAATAAATTCTTCGCCACCAACAGAAATGTGTTTGATAGAAACCAGCTTTACATCTCAAAGTGTAACGTCAGACACACATCCACACAAGTCCATTCCAGGATCGTACAGAACTGAAGGCACTTTAGAGAAGCCCTTGCAAATCTAGATATTCACTAATCATGTCCGGAATCCCCATCACAAAGGGTGATAAAATCTTTGTACCGGAGCAACCCGGTGTAGAGACATTCGATAGGTAATCCTTTCATTTTCGAAAATACCCGGTCTTTAACACCATCTTCAAATGCAATCCAATTTCGTCGTATCATTATTCTGAATGAGTTTTATGGCACAAAGTCCTCTCCCGGCTAGTCCGAATAACTAGCGCTTATTTTAAAAATAAGTATTACATACAGATTTCAAACAAATCACAACAAATTTTCACTTTGATCTTTTAAATAAAAGATCCATCACAAAGATTCAATGTGGTTTTCGAATATCCATTTGGAATCCGACACCCGATCGCATCGAAATTCAAACATCATTTAAAGGTCAATATCTATAGTCGGTTATTTAACTACCAATCAACACTCACAACAATCATTGGATTTCAAATAATTTTCCCCAATTATTATTTTCAAAATATCTTCGCAAGATATAATTTTAATACTTCAACAGTTTGAAAACAAATTTCAAATCACTTTTCACCATTTAATTTTTTGAAAACAAATTTCAAATCACCTTCCTCACGTGGAATGAATTTCCAAATATTTATTTAATTCCAATGAAGATTTTGCTGAGTTCAAATACTTTAAAAATAATTTAAAATACTTATCCAAAATATAATTGAAAACATTTAAAATAAAATCATTTTAAAACGCTTGCTTAAATAATAGTTATGAAAATATTATACTAATATCTCAAAAAATTCAAGTCCAAACTATTTTAAAATAAAATTTGTACATAGGATATAACTATTTAAATATCCAATTTCTGAAATAAATATCAATTAAAACTTTAAATAATCACTTCTTTGATAAATTAAAATAAATCTTTACTTTAAAGATTTTCAAAATAACCTAAGTAAATAATTTCTCTAAAATATCCTTTCCTTAAAATCATCTTTACAACTTCAATTTATATGTATAAACTATATTGAAAACATACTCGGCTTTCTAGGGAAAGTACACCTTCCATTCTAAAATGTTCCAGGGAATGCACACCTTCCATTTTAAAATGGTTCATTCAAATCAATTTATAAATCTTTCTGGATTTATTTTAAATTTACGTTCCAAATCTGTAAATTCCTTTCCACACTTTTAAAAATAAGTCAGTATTTATTTTTAAAACAAAATTTTCCTTTTTTTATAAAATTCCCATTGTGAATTTAAATTTTTAAAAGTCCACTGTTATACGATTTTCAAATTATTTTCCAAATATTCACTTTCAACACCAAATCAAATTCCAACTTGATTTCTAAAGTTTATTTCCAAAACACCAAATCAAATTCCACATTGATTTCCCAAAGATTTATTTTCAAATGCCAAATTAATTCAATTTGATTTTCAAATTTATTTAGTTTTAAAATAAATTCCTTCATTTCTTCCAAACTATTTAAAATCTGAATTTTACATAAATTCTTCAACTATTAAGTGATATTACTCAAAACCCATTTAATAAAATCTTTTCCCATATTTTGGAATTTATTCAATAGGATTTCACTATAGATTTTCTAATTAAATTTCAAAAACCCAATTTTATTTATTTATGGTATCGTACGATACTAAAAATAAATTTCGGCTAAACTATAGCCTTCAATGATTTCAATCACAAATATAATCATTCACAGATTTTTAAACAACCAACACACAATGTTGAAACAAATTCAAATATTTAAGGAATCCAGTTGGATCCCGCCAACTTGTTTCCCTGCGTCCACAAACGTTAGCACAACTATTAAATACCAATTCCCCTTTGAGATGGAACATCGCGGTATATGGTATTTATAAAATATCATCCGCTATTATGTGGCGCATAGGGTCTCATCCGCTATATAATGCGGGAAATCAATCACTCCAAATACATATATAATACCAATTCCACTTCGAGGTGGAATATCGCGGTATATGGCTTTAATATAATATCATTCGCTATTATGCGGCGCATAGGGTCTAATCCAATACAACTGATAATAATTTATCATCCAAGCACACAATCAACAATTTTAAATTTAACTATTTAAAATTAAATCAGAAAAATCTTATTGAGTGAGAAGATCTTACCATTTATTATGCATTCAATCCAATTTCTTTCCAGCTTGATTTCTTCACAGTTTTAGACGTTGTATAAATATTTATATAATTCCATTAATATTTGAACTAACTCGAATAATCCATTTATTTATTTCAAATTAAATTTAAATTATCTTAGAAAGCTTTGTTCATTGGTTAATTCGAACAATTGAAAATCAAATCAGCAAATAGCCCAAAATTAATTCCTTTTATCAAGTGTTCATTCAAATGGATACTAACATATAATTCTAATAGCAACCAATCTTCGAGCAATTCATAATCGCAAAATTTATATAAGTAAATTTTGTATTTGGAAGAACTAACACATCCATATTTCAATTTTAAAGTCAGAATCAGAAGATGCTAGTTAACTCGCTTATCTACTAACTGTAAAAACTATTATTATGTTAATTTCCTTTGTTTTTTTGTATTTAAATTAAAAATCCAAAAACAATAATACCTTATGCTTCGATCACTGTAGACCAAGTCAGCCAAAACTGCTGCTCCTCGTAACTAAACGTGACCACCAAATTCTTGATGCCTTGCGCCTCCACATCTTCACCACGATCAACATCCCAAAGCCATCATCCCAAATCGCCACCGATACCCCCCAATTGAAGATCGAGTATTCCTGAATTTATGTCTTCAAAGATCACGCATTGCTTCCATGCGAATAGCCGAAAATCTTCTTGAATTTCTTTGGCCACGGTCGCTTCCAGCTTCACGCGCATGAGCCATCACCGAGAACGCGACCCAAAAATGGAATGCCGCCATCGCTTGAGTTCGCGCTCGAGAGGCCTAGCTCGATCGAGATCGCCAGAACCATTCAACCCGAATCCCATCGCGACCTTTGAATTCGCATGCCACCATTATTCGAACGCGACGCCTATTGATTACATGCGAAACCCTAGGATGCTACGATCAAAAAGCACCGCGATTCCCCCTATGCTCGAATTAAAACCCTTTTGTTGATTTATGATTTTGACCATAAAAATTCAATCACGAAGACGAAAAGGTTTTGAAAAGAAAAAAATCGCGGCCATTTTCATTATATATATTTTTGATCTGAGGAAAATTTTGTGCTTTGTTTCGAATGAAAGAGGAGATTTAAATTTCTCCTTTTCTTTCTTTCTCTTCGTTCGTATATTTTTATTTTTATTTTTATTTTTAAATTTCAACCATGCGTGTTACTTTGAATAGAGAAGAGAGAACACGTGGTTGAAAATCCTTTCAACGCGTCTTCAAAGGTCTGATATAATATTAATTGAAAAAATATTATATTTTAAATTTAAATTCAAATTCAAATTGAAATTGCCTCGATAAATGCAACTTACAATCTCGAACCCCAATCGAGGCGTGCCGCCAGACATTTATAATGTTGTACGCCTATTCTGAATGCAACGGAAAAGGTTTCGAGTCCAAATTCGATCATATGGAGAAGATAGCTTTTTGGACCAGTTAAAATATTGGATTTTTGATTTAAATTTTAGCGCGTTTATTGACCATACGGTCAAACGATCACTCCAAACACTACGAAAATTGAAATCCGATAATAAAACATTATTACAGATCCAATGGAACTAGTTTCGTTGAATTACGAGACTGTGCCTCGGAAGGCTATTTTTAAATATCAATTGAAACGATATAAATCCAAAACTGAATTAATCATTTCCAATTTCAATTCTAAAGCTTTCATTATCTCTAATATTATCAATATGAATTTTCTAAGCTATCAAATTATTTTTAACAAGCTTAAAATTGAAGTTTCAAATTTTTACCCAACTTCAATAAATCAAATTCAATAATTAAATTACCATATTCATTATGATATTTGAAATTCAAGTTAAATTAACATTCAAATATTTAAAAACAATTAAATATTCCGATTTCAAATGTCAAAATTCAGGGTCGTCACACAGGTAATTAAAAGCAAAGGGAAATTGGCTTGGATTTCAGAAGATAAATATGAATTGTCTGACAAAAGGTATGTATTTCAAATAATCGTATGAAATTTGATGATCTTCTGATCTAGACACTTGGATTTTGTTTTTCATTTGGAAATTGGGGACGTAGAGGCATTTTGCAGTTGTGCCGAGGTACCCGCGCAAAGTAGACGCTGGCGAAATTTTTCGAAAATTTAGAGAGTTAGAAATTTTTTGATAATTTAAAATTTGGTTTTAAATTATGATTTGAATGGTTGAGTAAGTAATATTATTTGGAACCTAGGGCTGAGATTGGAAGGTTAGTAGAAGTGATAGTGTGCCTTTAATAAAAAGATTGTTTTGGGAAGTTGTTCAAACTATTTGGTTTTGGGAAAATAGTTAACGGGTATCAAACCACTCTTCCTAACTAGTAATTTTGAGGACGAAATTCTTTTAAAGAGGGAGGAATGTAACAACTCGGAAATTTGGACATGTGGAATTAGAATATTTGATTGGTTTTAAATATTTAAAAGCTTAATTTTAACTTGAATTTCAAATATCACTGATTATTGGATAATTTAATTATTGGATTTAATAATTGGAAAATTGGGTAAACACACTGAAATTTATATTGAAAGTTTAATATAATAACTAGGTCAGAAAAGCTATCTTCTCCATTCGATCGAATTAGGACTCGAAACCTTTTCTAATGCGTTTGAAATAGGGGTATAAGATTATAAACGCCAGGCGGCATGCCTCGATAGGAGTTCATGATTTTAAGCTACGTAAATCGAGACGGTTTAATTCAATTTAAAATATATTTATATACCCTAGTTCGTTCAGCTGTATTTCTTTCACGTCACAATGTTTTGCCTTCAAATCACTACAGCTTCCTCAAATCACTGTCCCCACTCCTACACACAACGGATCAAATCATGTCTCATTTATTCCTTTTTCATGTTTTAAGAATATTGCAGCTGAATCATTTTAATCAGATTCAAAAGAAAAAAAATCTCAACCTAGCTGCTCGAAAATCTTTATGGCCGAGCAGTTCGAAAAATAAAATAAAGGAGGTCGTCGTTCACTTTCTTCCCAAATCTCGTTCCCTCCCCCTCAAATTAAAAATCAAATCGAGTTCGTCCCTCTAAATATATATATATATATTTATGTATGTATATATTTATATATACATATATATGTCAAGGATGAAATCGAATTCGTCTTTCGAATCGTTGTCCTCGTAAGGGTCGCGGTGCTTAATTCGGAGGTTTGGCTGTGTGGCCGAAGTCTGGGGGTAACAAGGGTTTGGGATTAGGTCCTTTCTAGTCGTCGATCTGGGAAGCCAAGTTCTAGTCCATGATTGTGGAGGGTCTCGCATGTGGAGACGAGTTTTTGTGGCACTCGGTGGTTGCTCAGTCGAGCGGCTACTGTAGCCAGGGCGGGAAGTGGTATGGACGTGATTCGATCGTGAGGTCATAGTGTAGATTTGGAGCTTGTATGGGGGAAGTCGTGAGTTGACTAGAGATTGGGAGAGGGGAAATTCTTCGGCGTCGTTGTGATGGAAGTCGGAGCGTCGAAGCACATCCATGGTCGGAATCTGAAGCTGGGTCACGATTTGTGGATATCGAGTAGAAGCTCATGATGTGGGTTCCTGTGCGAATTAAGGAAATTCAATTTTGAAACATTCTAATTAAGTAAGTTTAAAAACTTATAAATTTAATTTGTTGGTTATTATTTCATTAATTAGAAATTTTTACAGTAAAATAAATTACTGGTTGGGTTATTTGTTGAAAAGGAAGAATATGTATATATTCATTATAAACTGTATAGAACAGTAAAGAAAAAATATAACACGAACATAAATATATGTGTATATATATTCGCATGCCTATTTTAATTTAATTATATATAGGTAGACAGAAAATTTTATATAGGAAAGATTTTTAAAAATATATATGTATAGGAATTTTATAAGTATTGTAAAGTCTATATAAAAAATTAGATTTTTAAACCTATATAGAAATTTTTGTAAGTGTAGTTTCAAAAGAAAAATATACATACATACATACATTTTAAATTTACTAGTTTGGTTTAGGTTAACCTATTTAATTATTATAAGTAGTAAATATTTTCAAAGGAAAATTAGTTTAAAGTAAATTAATAAATGGTAATTGATTATTCGATTATTCAGAATATTAATAAGCCGTATGTATGATGTTTATACAAAGTCAAAAGTCATGAAAGCAAGGCGAGATGGAAATGGTCTGCAAAATTTAAGGATAAAGGTGAGTAAACCTCACACAAATTGGATTATTGATTAATTTAACCAGTTAAATTAAATGATTGGATTGATTGCTTGAATTGATAATTTATTTTCAGTTTGCATGTGGTATTATATATAGTAGTATATATATATATTGAAGTGATTGATATTCTCGCATTATATAGCAGATGAGACCTTATGCGCCCCGCATAATAGCGGACGACCCTATACACCGCGATAACCCCCTCGAAGTAGGATTGGTATTTTTATATTGTGCTAACATCTGTAGATGCAGAAAAATAGGTTGGAGGGATCCAACTAGATTCCTCGAAAATATTGAAATTTATTTGCATAATCTGTGATTGTGATTTGTTTAATAATATGTGATAGATTATATTGGAAATTTAAGCTATTGAATGCTATGGTTGGGCTGAATATATTATGGATATTTTGAGATATCAAAAGTAGAAGTATTGGATTTTGAAAAGAAATAAAATGGAAAGTAAATGTTTCTCAAAGTAATTAGTTATGTTATTTAAATTAAATAATTTAAAATCCTTAAGTTAACTTAAACTTTAGGATTAACAATGGCAAGGATAAATAAATTAGTTTAAACTTAAATTTTATTTAAGTCAAGGTAAATATATACGTGTTAGTTATTTATTAATTACTAAGGTTTATTAAGGTAAATAAGTAGTTGTAATTAGTTAATAGCCAATGATAAAATAAATGATCTAAACCTTTAATTTATTAAGTCATAAGAAATTATACTTGTTAATTATTAGTAATTCTAGATATTTAGTTAAAATAAAATAAATGGTATGTAATTAGTTTTATGATAATTAAACATGGTTCGAAATAATTAATAAATTCTGTTTTTAGTAAACTTAACGATTTGTGTGATTTGTTAATCTAGTCCATGGATAGTCTAAATTGGAATAACCTGAAATGAATAGTTGAATATAAAATGTGAGACGTTTTATTCAAACAGACATTATGATGGATTTTTATGTGAAGGTTGACATTCTGAAATTGAATAGTTTTGTAAAAAACAACTTGGCTTAAAAGATGGCGTTCAGATTCGAAGAGACTGGGATCAGATATCAGAGATATTCGGAACCACTTCGATTTAATAACTATTTAAATCTTTACGGGTTTGATTTGTAGAATCAAAAAGGACTGGAATTAAATAAATTAAGTATGTCTGATTATTTTGAATAAGTAACTGCACTTAGATAACATTTTAAATAATGGATTTGGCAGCATGTGTTGGTCATAACAAGATAAGAACTCGTAATGTTGAACGAGTTACCTTGATTTTCAAAGATGTTTTTAAAACTCTAGTATTTTAGTTTAAATGGGTTTACTCACGCTGGTTTCTAGCCTGACTCGGGTGTTACTTTATTGTAATGCTCGGGTCAGACCAAGTATTACAGATTTTCAGGTTAGGATGTTTGAAGCTCAGGAGGCGAGCTGGGTGGCAGAGACGTATTGATTCCCGCTGTGTTTTAGAGACTGGATAGGTAGCATTCAGGGACAAGTTTTTACAACTGTCTAGATTCATTGTACTCTGATATATTGTATGTATATTGACAATTACAGCTTTTCTTTGTATAAATATTGTTATTTTATATTATATAATATTATGCTACATTTGTGAGATTCTGACGTTGTTTTCTATTTCTTCTTCTACCTATTTCTTCTTTTTCTCTTACTGACTGGTATTTCCGGCATTCGATTGTTGGGCATGTAATACAACGGACATATTGATGTCAACATTCGGAGGTCGGAAAAACCGGGTCATGACAGTCAATGAAGTTATTAAATTTTTTGAACATGTATTACATGTTTATTATTACATATTTTCTGTTTATTCTTATATTTGTACATATTTATGTAAAAGGTGCCAAAACGTTTTATCCATTAAGGTGGCCAAGTATAAGTTTTAAGATAATAAAATACTACTGTAGGTTATTGTCAAATTTCCTAAACCATACTTTCAAAGTTTACAACACCAACATATTTATTAGTTATTGCACATCCTTATCTTACAAACAGTTATAAATGCATTAAATGACATTAGAGAATATAAATGTATGTATGTATGTATGTATTGATCAGTTCAGTTTTTAAATGAAAAAAAGATATTTAGTCCACATTAACTACTGTAGTAATTACCTACTTGATATTTACAATTTAATATTGCGTATAAAGTAAGCTGTAATAAGTTTAAGGGAGTGATAGACCATTTATAACTGACAGAAACGTTCTTTTCCAAGATAATAAAAATATTTTAAAATAGTGGACCAACCAAATAATAAATACAGATTGTATAAGCTGTCATTTGTGGAAAGATAATTTTTTTTTAGACCAATGGTTCCTATTTATATTTCAATTATTTGCATTACCGACGAAAAAAAACCCAAACATAAAGATGTAAATATCAAACACTTACAAAGAGATAAGATTACTACTCAACATAATGATGGAATTTCCGCTAATGTGTAGTTTCTTTTTCTCTCAAAATAAAGAAGTTACCGCTTTAGAATACATTACTTACCATAAAAAGGATACCTTAATAAACAAATAATCTCAAAAACAAACGAGGGTAGCAAGTTGATAACAGCTTAACAATATGCGTTTATCCATAAATAGGAAGAAGAGGCTATATAATTCTTAGTTAGGTCCATAATTTCTTAGCATATGCATGTAGAGGTATGTAAGTTAGTTTGCGTATAACATAGTTTAACTCAAATATCGAGTATTACAATTTATAGCTATCTAATTATCCATTGATATGTGGAGAGGAGCATAAAGTGATAAAATATTCAAAATTATTCTTTAGTGGGTCTTAGGTTAATCGTGGAAATCTTTTATAGAAAGAGATTGTGTGTGGATCCACATTAAAAGAGGGTATTAAACATTAATAAGTGCTAAGATATGCGTGGATACGGTATTACCATGTTTAATGTTGGTAGTAGAGGGGATTGTTAGGATGAACATACACATGAGTAGTCCTATAGCATTAGCATGTAAAGATTTATTAATGAATCATAATTTTTGAAGTTTATAAGAACCGTAAACAATATACTTAAATCGTTATTTGAGATTATAATGACGAATAGTCAGAAACGTAAACATGTTAATACAAAATAATGATTTTAGGAATAATATATTTTTTATATGGAAAATATTAGAGGTTTATGCAGACAAAAATGAAAATCCTTCGAGCAGCAAATATGAATATTATTACTATATCAGCATTTAATGATTTATCTGAGTAAAAAGTTTAATATTATTCGTTCATGTTTCAGTCCAAAATATATTGAATTTCAGCATAGCTGTAGGTGTTAAGTTTTGATTGTTAAATATTTCATCATTAAGTTTGCAGAAAAAAATTAAACAGAGGATTTAGCTTAATTGGGACTTAAAATTATGAGATTGTTAATGGTTTTAATAGCAAAGTGTTTAGTGTAAGCATGCAACATGCGGGATAAGGAACTCCTATCATTTTATTATAGTAGGATTAATGAAATTACGGACATCAATTTGCTCGACACTTACTTAGGTGCAGGATGAAGCATATGCAACTTCTTCAATAGTGGGAGTAGTAGTGTGGCGTAACAATTGTGCACAAAACCTGCAGCATGTAATTTTTAAAAATATTCCATGTGTGCATATGTATACACACACACACACATGTACTTGTATACGATGTGTGTGTTGTTTCAACTACCATAAATCAACACAAAATACGATGCAATGAAATTTAAAAGCAATAATTTTCACTTACCTTCAAACCTGTAAGCCTATTGGGTATAATTATTTGTATAACTAATACGATCGTTGTTTCCCAGCAAATAAAATATTAATATTGCTAATTAAAAGTTATGACAAATACCAACAGGAAAAAGCAACAATAAATAAGCAATTTTATGCAAATTGCTAAAAGCAGTATCCACAGTGGAAACTGGTAGAATGTTTGTTCTTCCCAAACTAAGTACTAAGAGGTACAAATAGTACGCGTAGCGAAAATGAAGCTTTATTTTATTTCTCCATATACTAAGTTTCAATACAGATTTAGTACATTCTTGTTCATAAGCTACGGATGGTGACATTACTGCTATCTAAATATTAACTACTTCACATGTAGGTGATAAAATTCTTAAGAATGTCAGCATGTTCATAACCAAAGTTTCTTTAACATAGAATTGTATTGTAATCGCTATAATTACAACATAATATTTGAAAAAATAAACCACCTTTTCAACTGTTTATAGTAGATTACTTTATAATAGGTCTTGCATGATTAGGTTAATGCACAAAAGTATAACAATTTGTAATGCTCAGTTTTTTTTTAATTAAAGACTAGTATAAATAATCACCAAAAGCTGTCAACATGCCTGACAGGTAACCAACAAAAAAAAAAAAAAAACAAACCCGCCGAAGCCAGAAAATTACAAAAAACAGAAGACCAAAATAACAACGATAGCTGGCAAAGACTCCCTATGGGGAGAGACGCTAAGAAAAGTGGATGAAAACCATAAAAGACAGACGATAAAGAGGTCGGCGACAGAGAGATCCGGAATATCCTCCGCTCGAAATCCACTATAAGTGGAGGAAAAGAAGTCCCCGGTCCAAACCTATAAATCCAGATCCTGAAAATCAAAAGCCACAAAATCAGAGGAAAAAAGGGAGGGGAGGGTGGAGGGCGAAATCAACGGAGACCGGAAAGCTAGCACCACCTAGCTCGGAAGCGGACATCATCCAATTCCCGCTCTATGGGTCGACTGAGAGCAGTAAATAGAAAGCAGGTCCACAAGGCGGCCAGAACGGGAACTAACTGATCCCTTGAAAGGTCTACCACGAAAAGCTAAAAAAACATCATTTCTAACCCGATGAATAACAGAAGAGGGATCCATGGGAGATTCCTCAAAAATTGCCTTATTCCGCGCGCACCAGAGGTGCCAGCAGATCAGACAAGGAATCAAGCGAAAGACGACAGAGCGAAGAGATTTACCAGAGATTCCATTCCACCAGGTTCTCTGTAAATCACCCGGCGATCTGTTGCTACCTCGGATGCCAATAAGATTACCGAAGTAATTCCAACAGGATCTGGCCGTAAAACCAGAGAAAAGCAAATGATCCAGAGATTGCGATTCCCCGATGCCGCAGCATCTACAGTGGGAAACATAAGGAATGCCAATCCGCTGAAGGTTCTCATCAATTGGTAACCCCTTATGCAAGGTTCGCCACATGAACAAAGACACTTTAGGAGGGATTCTAGTGTCCCAGATGTAAGAGAAAAGAGGGAGAACTGGAGTAGGGTTACGACTAGAACTCCAGGCTTTCAAGATAGAAAACGAACCACCATCCCAACCGGATAGGCCGCCATGAGAATCAGAGAAAGATTTGACCGATTGCATGTGCTTCCAAGTCTCACTAGCGAAAGATGGAGATCCGAAAAAGCCAGAGGCAGCCAGCCTTTGATACTTGGCATGCAGGAACTTCGCCCATAAGGAATCGTTAGACCCAAACCTGTACCACAACTTACAACCAAAGGCCAAGCAAATGTCCTTGGGGTTTCGCAGACCAAGCCCACCCTCGTTCTTGGGACGGCACACCACGTCCCAAGAAACCCAGTGATGACGGTGGTTGTTAACCTTTGACCCCCAGAAGAAGGACGAAGCCAAAGATTGGAAAGACCTGAAGAAAGAAGCGGTAGGGGACATCGCAGCGAAGACATGAGTACCCAGTGAGCCTAAGACTGACTTGATGAGTACCAATCTTCCTGCTTGAGAAAGAAGAGACGCGTTCCAACGAATAATCTTTCCCCTAACTTTGTCCGTTAGAGGATCGAAGAGGGCGTTTAGTTTCCTACCTCTGTAGAGAACGATACCCAAGTAAGGAAGAGGAAGGGAAGCAGCCCTGAAGCCGGTAAACGACTGGACCCAGGAAACCCTGGAAGGAACCATGTCCTTCGCATGAACGAAGCAACTCTTCGAAGAGTTAACTAGCTGGCCCGAGCACCGCTCGTACTGATGAATGAAGCGAATCAGCCGACGAACAGAGGACTGATTTCCGTTGGAGAAAATGACAATGTCGTCCGCAAAGGATAAAGAGGAAACGAGCGGGCACCCTGTCGGAAGGCCAAATTGGTGAACCTGGCCGAAAATCATTAAGGTGTGGATCCCTCTAATGAAAGCCTCAGCCGCAATAACGAAAAGAGATGGAGATAGAGGATCACCTTGTCGGAGACCTCTACCCGATCTGATAAAACCATTGGCCGACCCGTTAATGAGAACGGAGAACCAACAGTTAGAGATAAGCCTCCAAACCAAATCGATAAGAGTTTCAGGAAACCCAAAGGCACGCAGAACTTTAATGACGAAAAACCACGACATACGATCATAGGCCTTTGCCATATCTAGTTTGAGAACTACATTAGATCCTCTAACCTTCTGGTCAATCTGCGAAATTAGTTCCTGGGCTAACATGACGTTACCCGTAATCAAACGACCTTTAACAAAACCCGCTTGAGAAGAGGAGATGATGCGATCAAGGAACGGAGCCAAACGAATGACCAACACCTTAGAAATCACTTTGTTGGAGAAATTACACAAGCTGATCGGACGAAATTCCACGCATGACCGAGGGTTATCACACTTTGGAATTAGGACCAAGTTGGTGGAAGACCAACTAATTGGAAGAATGCTACCGGAAAAGAATTGTTGGATAGCCAGGCAAAAGTCCGGCTGAATGATAGGCCAAACACTCCGACAGAAAGAACCGTTGAAACCATCCGGACCACTGGCACTGTCCTTGCTTAGAGCAAAGACACAGGCACGGATTTCTTCCGGTGTAGGGGGAGCAACTAAAGCGTCACTCCCCTCAGGAGAGACCAAACGGGGAATGAAGGAGAGGATATCCAGAACAGGATCCGACACAAAAGGGGAACCCATAAAGGATTGGAAATGAGACAAAATGATCTCCTTGACTTCAGCCTGGGATGAAGCCACAGAGAGATCCGGCCTTAAAATTTTGCGTATGGAAAGAAAGTTGGCTTTCTTGCGAATGGAAGAAAGGAAATATTTTGAATTCGAATCCCCTTCGACCACCCATTTGACCCTCGCCTTTTGACGAAGATAGGAGTTTTCGATACGGAGTTTCGAAGAGAAAACCAGCTGAGCAGAGGCCCATTTCTCCTTATTATCGGCAGTCGGGTTCTCGTCGAACAAAGATTCGGCAAGGATGAGGGACTACTCCGCCGCCCGAACACGATCGAAAATGTTTTTGAAAATAAGGGAATTCCAGCTCTTAAGGCTAGCCTTAAGACGTCTCAGCTTTTGGGAGAAAGCCCCCAAAGGAGAAGCAGAAATAGGAGAGGACCACGAGTCCTCCACTACCTGAAGAAAAGAGTGATGGGAACACCACATACTCAGGAAGCGAAAAGATGAAGGCCCCGATTGAGAGCGTGGAGAACAGTGCAAAACCAACGGGGCATGATCAGAACAGGACCGATGAAGATGAGAAGTTGAGAAGGAAAAGGGGAGATTTAGCCATTCGGGAGAACCAAAAATGCGGTCTAACCGGGAAAGGATCCGGTTCGGTCCCTCCTGGTTGTTAGACCAGGTATAAGCAGAGCCCACGAAAGGGATTTCAGATAAACCGGAGCTCACAATGAACGAATTGAAGTCAGAAACCAAGGAGCGATTGATGGCCACCCCCCCTAGTTTTTCAGCCTGACTAGCGACAACATTGAAATCACCACCCACAACAGAGCAAGAGAACCCCATCTCAGCTAGATAAAGAATATCATCCCAAAGGGATAATCTTTCCATCCTATCGCACTTGGCGTATACCCTGAGAAAAGAAAAGGTTAAGGGAAGTGAGAAGCTGAACACACCACAGAGATAAGCCGGGCCGAGTCAAAAACAGGGCGAACTACACAATCTTTGGGCCAAAGGATCCAAATCTTACCCAAACATTGGACATGGCACCGCCAAACCCAAGTGACAAGACAACCTTGGTAACCTCTCCAGTACCCACAAAAGGTTCTAAAAGAGCTACCAAGCAAATAGAATGTTTCCGGACAATGCGCTTCAACCTAGCGCAAGAGGCCTCGTTGCCAATACCACGAATATTCCAGAAGAGGAGGTTCGACATGAACGCTGAGATAACAGAGGAGCAGGAGACAAGCAAAGAGAACCAGATCAAGCAACACTCAGATAAGATACAAGGAGGAAAAAAGCAGACCGATCTGTCTGCTCAGTCGCCGCTATGGAGCGAGTACGGATGGTGCGAGGAATGACGTGCGGACCTCTCGATGTATGCTCAGTCTACAGTTCTGTCAGTTCATCATTTATGAAACCATAGTTACTATTAAAACAAACATTCATTGAAGGACCGATTTAAGGAATGAATAAGATTTGAATATAAATTAATAGTTAATTTTTCGAAGATGATAATACAAACTGAAAATCATAATTTAACTTATGCCACTCTCAGGATAACGGCATATGAACACAAACATATACAAACATGAATTAATTTACCCGTACTTTACATCAAATGGTTATATTAAATTATCAATATAGTTACCGAGCCACAGCTGTCATACACATAAAATTGTGGAATTTAACTTAAACTAATGATTAACGAATAGGTGGTATTGTTTTTCAACGATGTTGAAGTTACAGTAAATAACAATTGAATAAAATGACTTTGTACATGTATTGTACATTCAATCTTTCAGCTGCAAATCATTAAACTTCAAAAACAGGAATCCATAGATTCATAAAGGGGAAAGTGCAAACAAATCCCCAAAAGTGGTTTCGAAAACGATTTGATATAACGAAAAAGGCAACTGAATTGACGACAGAAAAAAGAGCATAATAATTTGCAATGGGTTTGAAGCTTTAAGAAATGATAGTTGAATACAACAAATTTGTATCCTTCTGATATTTTATTTTAGCTCCTACTTGCAAATTATTCTAACTCATTGGTTGGGAACCCTAAGCTAGGAAGAGGCAATCATAGTTTTGAAAAACTAATCAAAAGTAGCAACGGTGACGATTTAATCTAACAGAAAATGTGACATAATTGATGTTAAAACATTAGGACCAAATAATCCCTAAAAATATTATAGTAATATAAAATAAAAGTTAGACAAATTGAATTCAAACCTGGCTTGCGGGTATGTTCTCTGACCAGCGAATAAATAAAATTCTAAAATAGGAAACCTAATCATCTTTGTATGCGACTAGAAGTGCAAACAGATCTTCAAATCTACACATAATAATGAATTGATATTGCTCATCAAAAAACACAATCTTTGTACACTCCCACCTCTTCATATCAAAAGGTCTGTAGAATGCATGATTGTTAATGAACGTATATTCTACTTGGGTTGAGATAACACGGTAACAAATTTATGCCTACAAATCATGATATCATCTTTTTAAATATGGGTACTCAAGCATATCATAATATAATTTAACGAGCTTCAATTATGTAGAGTTAAAGATATATAAAGTTGATTATTGTACAACGGTATGGGATTTAGGATAACGGATGAAATTATGCTAAAGTAACTATAAAGCAAAATATAAATTTGGTAATAAATTTATGGATTGATGACTTATTGGACAAAAAAATTCTTACAGTAATTCGAAAGAATCTACATGTTGTTATTAATGCTCATCATCGTCGTCGTTAATGAAAATGAATGAAAGCAAATTAAAAAAAATAGTCTTATTAATTGATAACAAAATATAAATTTGGTAATATAGCTACTGCCTGATAACTTATTCCATAAAAAATTATTCTAGAAAAAGATTAGGGTTTAGGAATATGAACAAAATACATCTTCAAATCGGTATCTCTTTGCGTAACCTCTTCATTGCATCCGTTTTTTTTCCGAGCGTTGGATCTCAACCCTAACCTTCGTAATTGAGAACATCAAATCTGGAAAACAAAATCGCAAAATGGAAGAATTGCATAGATCTCGTACTCCTCCAGAGACCTTACGATGTAGATCTAAGCTCGCTATAAAACAAAACTATTATATATCATAAAAGTAAAAGTGTTGTGGTAATCAGGGATAAATCCATCATACCTAAAGATGGTGTGGTATACGTTGGTGCAATGACATTCAGTTGATGGCAACAGCTTCCGTAAGCAGCACCATTCGGTTTGCAGATGACAACTGCATCGATTAATTCAATAATAAGAGTCGACAATCGATTTGGGGATTCAATAGCCCTTCAATTTAGTTGTGATGAGAGGCATCGATCTGATGGTAATCATGTGTCCATCGATTTGGCCATGAGTAGGTATTGTGGAGATGGTGGTGGTGTATTTGAGTATAAGAGCTCTGATGGTGTTGAATTGCCATGGCAATTAGGGTTGAGGAAGAAAGGGAGAATAAAAAGAGACGCAAAAAAAAGAAAACGAGAATAGAATGAGGAAGCAAACAAAAATGAAGCGAAAGGGTAATTTAGGTATTTCAAAAAGATGCGGTTAAAAGTATATCGAAAGAATTCTTATTATTAGTAGTAAAGATAAATTAACATTAAATTAATTAATCACACTTTTAATTCAATATTTATAAACTAACCAATTTTCATCATTTTTGATTACTTAGACACTTATAATAACTTAAAGCAAATTTACATCTCAAATTCAATGTTTAATATTTCACTAATTACAGAGTTCAATTTCAACTATAATTAAATCCAACTAATTATAATTTAATTCCAATAAATTATTTTAATTTGATTTCAATCTTTTATTCAATCAATTATTACTCTAAAGACATAGTTAACATTGGTTTGCATCTTATCACATTAATATGCTACAATTGTCATCTTTTACCATATTAGTTGCAGTATTCCAATTACATTGAATATTTGTAAAAAAAATTATGATTTAAAATCCCAATAAATTTATTTATCTTCGATTTACTCTTCTTATTACATCAATTATTTCTTTATGAATATAATTAACATTTATATATATATATATATATATATATATTATTACATTCACAATTTGTAGTTATTGCCTTAACTCTTAATGTAATATTTAATTTCATTTAATTATAATTGATTTGCAATTTAATTTAACAGACTAAATAAATAGGTAACATATAATAGTTTGTCACCATTAACTTTTAATCACATTTATAAATTTATTATTGACAACCAAATGTTATAATTACTTATATAACACTGATTTTATTCAATTACCATTAATTATATATTATTTCATTAATTAATTTAATATTTACATTTGTTTTCCTATATTCACTTTATAACCACATATGACCTTTAAATCATTTCAATTGATTGGAATTTCATTCAAATTGTTAAAAATCAACTTAAATTAAAATTATTACATTTCATTTTTGTTATTATTTCATTAGTATATCACAAATTTCTTATTTATCCCAATATTAAATTGCAAAAATCTTATTAAACTAACTATTTTAATTATTGAAAATTACGGGTCATTACACTCTCCCCCACTCAAAACTTTTCGTCCTTGAAAAGGAAAACGAAGGGAAAAGAAGGAATTAAGTAACCAATATATCTTATTCAAAATTTATAACAAATAAATTTAAAAAATTAAATAATTTAAATAAAATATATCTATTTATAATACTTAAGTCCTTTATATTCAAGTTAACAAAAGTCTGAAAAACATTTCATAAAATTTTCTACGTCCAAAATTAACGAAAAATTTCGGCAGAGTCTCCTTTGTACAGGGAGGCTCAAGAGAAATAATAATATCAATAACAATAATATATATCATATTTTCCAAAATAATATATCCCAAACCACGGGAAAAACAATACAATATCGCTAGAAAATCGTAATCGGAGAACGTACTGAAAAGAAGCTATGCTATAGGATCGAGTAATATGGATAAATTACTTGTGCGGAATAAGTAAATAAACAGTAAGTGCAGTAAAGTAAATAACGCCAGAGGTTTTATGTAACGTCACGGATTTTCGTTCTCCGAAAATTCGACATCGATACTCACTTTATCGACTGCCGAGAAATCGAAGGCCGAAAACCGAGATGTTATGGGTTTTAAAAAGAAAAGAAAAGAAAGAAGAGAGAAAAAAAAAGAAAGAAAAAGAAAAATAGAGGGAAAAGAAGATAGACAATTTTTAGAAAACAGAGAATTAGAAAAACAGAGAATTTGAAAAATAGAAGATAGAAGAACTTTAAAAATAGAACGGGACAGAAAGGAAACAACAGAACAACAACAGAATCTCACAATTCGCAGCGGAACAACATATAATAATAAATGAATAATCTTTAAACAAAGAACTATATCAGTTATTACATTACATTTCATTTCATTACATCATATCATCAGAGTGTACAACATCATACAACAACAAACAGTGCAGCGGAAAAAGAAATACTATATAAACTAGTAATACGCCATGCCATCCAGCTTGCCTCCAGCAACTCCAGAATATCCAAAATATCCTGATAAACCTTAAACTCTTGACTGCCCGTGTGGAAATTGGTGGGCACCCAGAGTTTAGGAAGGAAAACAATAAACTCCAAGTCAGTCATGTGACTGGTGTGAGAACTCAAAACAGTTTATTTACTTTAAAATCAAAATAGAGGAATATTTTTAAAGTCAATTCGCAATGCTTTTAAAAATGAGACTACCATAAGGCCTCCCGCACACACACACATGCAAACGCAGAATCGGAGGAGATTTCTCCTTATGATAGTCAAAGATGCTTGATACGCATTTAAAATAACATTTGATATTATTACTAGTGCATAATGTATAACAAATCATTTCGAAAATAAAGATATAAATCTTAGCCGACATAGACATTTCGAACTATGCCTACTATAGCTACCATCCAAACAGTGGTGACCACCATAAGTGAATGGCAGGTTCTACAACTAATACCGTACAAGTTTCGTATTGGGAATTGGATTTCCAACGAATGATCAGGCCAAGGAACTTCCCATTGCCACATGAGAATGCCTCTGGATGGACATCCCCGAGAACCAAACCGGATCTCTACCAACACAAGGCCGGGTTACTCCTAACTGAGTAACAACTGACCGAATATGCCATCCCCCGGTCCTTTGGGACCTTTTCACCGAGCGCTCGTAATCAATTCACACAATCATAAAGTGTTTTCAACATGAGTAAATATCTGGGCTCCATACCATGATACCACCCTTTTCCAGAAGGAAATGGACACATCCTAAAGGGTGCTACCCCTCATAACCTTGCTGCTTCTTTCCTGTTTTGACCATTCACGGGGTGTGAGGCTCGACGAATTCACGTCCACAAAAACATACTTTATACAAAAGCCATGCTTTGGGTCAACAAATGATCAACACAATGATCACAAGGATAGACGATCAAATAAACGATCCTATCACAAATAATCAACACAATGATCATTTACAGCAACACTCAGCATGTCACATTACCAAAGTGGGAATATATCGCTGATAACTTCAACTATATAACCTCTGAGCTCGTACGTCTCAGAGAAGGGTGTTAAGCTAAGAGAATAAATTCTTCGCCACCAACAGAAATATATTTGAAAGAAATCGGCTTTATATCTCAACTTGTAATGTCAGGCATACAATCCATACAAGTCTGTTCCGGGCTCGAACAAAACCGAAGGCACTTACAAAGAAGTCCTTGCAATCCGGATATTCACAATCCTGATCGGATTTCCCATCACTTAGGGAGTCTCCATACCGTTGCAACTCAGTGCAGAGACAATCGATAGGTCATCCTATCGCTTTCGCAAATATCCGGTCTTCAACACCGATCTTCAATGCTATTCACAACGACGTATCACATATTCGGAATGGGTTATACGACCCCATGGTCCTTTTCCGGTTAACCCGAATAGTGAGCGCTTATTCAAAAATAAGTGTGGCATTCAAATTCAATCAAATCACATCAAATACCCATTCTAAGGGAAATACTGATAGTCGGTTATTGAACTATCACTGGATATGCACACATCACCAGATTCCAAATAATTTTCCAAATTATTTATTTTCCAAAATATCTTTATAAGATATATAATTTCAACACTTCAAAAATAAATCAATATTTATTTTCAAACAAATTCCACTTTTCACATATAAATTCCATAATGAATTTATATTTCAAAATATCCATGCATATTCGATTTCAATAATTCAATTCAATTTATCTTCAAAAAGATAAATTCTAATTATTCACTTCATATTGGAAAACATTTCCATACTTATCAAAAATAAGTAATCGACAAATCTTTTTATTTTCAACCTTTGAAAATATTCAACATACTTAAATCGAATTAAGTATATTATTCATTCTTTAAGGGAAATCATTCTCTTAAACATTTTTATTTGGGCCAAAACGAATGTTGCGTAAAACATCGTTACAACGTCCCAAAATCACTAGTATAGGGATTCGAAATTAAATAGATATATAAATCCCAATACTATACAACCCATTTCCTTTCGGAAATCATTTACTATAACAACAGTGTTATAGTCCACCATTTCCTTTTATTTCTCGAAAACGTCTATTTCAACAATAAATGTTGAAATCTATGATTTCGAATCTCAACACAATTAAAACTTCGTTAAATCGTTTTAATTCTATTTAAAACATTCACATTCAATACATTTTCTTTAACGTATTATTCACTATTCAAAAACGTGAATATACTTCATTAACAAATTTCATCCTTTCTATTCATTTTATTTTAAAGGATTATTCACTGTCTAAAAATGTGTATAACTCTATCTCTAAGTTATAACAATTAACTTATCAAAATAAGTCGTTTGCGAATTTATAAAACAACGTTCATAAATTCCATATCTATTTATTTATAAAAACTTCCTTTTTATAAATTCCTTTATTTACCTATTCCAGTTTATAACTCAATTATAGACTAAAAGTTCATATTATAAGTTAAATACTTATAAAACGATTATTTTACAAAATCGTTCCTTTTTAAAGACTTTTCAATTTATAAACCTTATAACTTATAAGATTTATTTATTTAACCAAATCTATTCTTCAAATAACTTCACAAATTTTATAAACCTACTGTTTATAAAATTTCATTTATAACTTCACAATTTATAATTCTATAAATTTCATTCATTTATGAAATTCATTTTCACTTCATTTAAACATTTATAAAGACTCGTTTTATAATGTCAATATTTCGATTTATAAATATCTATTTATAAATCTCTTAATATAAATCAGTTTATATTATTATTCTAAAACGTCTTTAAATTCCTTTATAATTTCATCATTTCGATTTATAAAATAATCAAATTTTATAAATCCTATATTTAAACTTTTATCATATATTCAAAAATCCAATCTAAATTATTTTATAAAATCATTAGTTCATATTTCTCAAAAATCGACTTTTAATCGTATTTCTAAAAATCAGCTTTTTAACTATATTTCACAAAAACCATAATTTTATAACTTTAAAAATTTTAACGTTTATTTATTTATAATGGATCAATTCCAAAAATATAGTATATTTTCAAAAATCACTTTAAAACCATTTTAAAATCCCAAAATCTGGGTCCAATGATGCTACACACCAAATAGTCAATCACGACTACAACGATATCATATATCAATATGAAAATCCGTCAAATATCAAAATATCTGAAAATCAAATAAAAACTGTTGAGGAATCCAGTTGGATCCCTCCAACCTGTTTCCTGCATCCAAAAACATTAGCACAATACCAATTTCGCTCCAGTACGAAATTATCGCGGTATATGTTCTTATTAAATATTATCCGCTTGCTAACGGCGTAATAGGGTCTCATCCGCTAAACAAAAAATGCGGGAAATCAACAACTGCAATATATACATATGCCAATATATATATATTGATATTATATATAATACCAATTTCACTGTTTATGAAATATTCGCGGTATATGTTTTTATTAAATAACATCCGCTTACTAACGGCGTATAATGTCTATTTTAACAATCAAAAATTTACAGTCATCATTCAAACATGCATTCAAATATTTTAAATCTAACTATTTAAAATAAAATCGAAATCTATTCGATTGAGTGAGAAATTCTCACCTTGATTTTAATTTCCGTTTTAGCGATTTATTTCGAATAAAATTAAACGCGCGTTTAATTTTACCCGAAATTCTCACTAACTCCAAACGACTTCAAACCAACTCCATCGCGTAGTGCTCGTCCATACGATTCCAACGCAACTGAGTTTGCATTTTTTCGACCTCGTATGAAAAAGTTATCAATATTACAAGTTCGTACACGTTTTAACTCAATAATTATAACATAAATATATAATTTTCAACCCTACACCATTTCCAGCCCTTAGATCCTTCAAATGCAAATCTGGCCGCACAAGATAATCTTCCCCATCCCTTCGTTCTATCTCCAGGCTTACGTATAATAGCCGAACCCAACAAATGCAACTTAGGGTTTCAATTTACACCATTCATACTCGACGAAATCTCGATCGGGGAGTGCCAAATCAAAGCCACAACCCAAAGCCATGTTCGGCCTGAATAGGGAGGAGCTCGGCCCCCTTGTTTGCGTGGAAATGCGTGCGCAAACCCCCCAGGACGCGGCCAAAATCTGGCGTCTTCGTCGAGCTTCAAGCGATCACCGCCATACAGATTCGAAGCTCACGAAATGCTCTACGATCTTCATGTTGACAACTTTTCGAAATAATGCATGGATTGAGAGAGATTGAAAGTTAAAATTGGGAAATTTCTGGCCCTAGATTCTAATGGTGGCGGCTGGCATATGTAAATTAGGGTTTTAGGTTATTTTTTTTATTTTTTTAGAGTGAGGTTGTATTTATAGGAAAAGCAAGCGTAAACACTATTCATCCCGGGAATTCCGAACTCCGATTTAGACGCCGTAACCAGCGTACCTAGGGTTTATCCCGAGTTCCGGACACAATGGAACAGGTTTCGGAAGCTAATTCGGAAGTATGTGCGAGTTATGGCTATAAACGCTCAATTTAAATTAAACCGATTTAAGTCGATTTCTAGGCGTTTTAATTTGTACCGGACAAACGGTAAATCCAAACGACTTGAAATTTGAAACCTTACAATAATATCACATTACGGATCCGATGAAACTGGTTTCGTCGAATTCCGAGACTTTTTGAAAAATGGCTATTTTGACTCGCCAAATTTAAATAAAAAACAATTCAATGCGTTTCGAGCTGCCACGATCAAACGATAGCTCCGATTGACACGAAATTTGAAACCTGGTAATAACTAACTATTACGGATCCAATGAAACTGGTTTCGTTCAATTCTGAGACTGTTCAAAAATTGACTATTTTTACTAGTCGATTAAATATTAAAATATTCAATTTTCACAAATTAACTTTTAATTCAATTTTAAAAGTTCTAAAATATCGTTCTAACTTCAACATGATAAAATAAAATTTTACAAATTATTTACAATCATTTTTAACCCAATATTCAATTATTTTCATAATTTAACGTATTAAATTATTGATTAAATTATCCAATTAAATCCAATAATTCAAATAAAAATTTATTCGACTTATAAATTCACTTATTAATATTTAAAATTAATTAAATATTCAAATTTTTAATTAATAAAAATTCTGGGTCGTTACATTTTATACTAGTTCGGAGCACCGTCCTACGTCTAGTCCCAGACTCCTTCTGGAATTTCACTAAAACAACCCTCACTTAACCCGGTGGAATAGGTTTACGCCGCCTGGGCAACCGAACAAGACTTCAACCGCCTGAGCAACCGAATAGGACTTCTACCACCTGAGTAGCCGAACAGGACTTCTTTACCAATAACGAATGTATATGACTATAGTGTGTTCTTTAGTCCGCGGGCTTGGTGCGGTGGTGGGGTGATACGCCTCCCAAGTGGGAGGTCTCAGGTTCGAGTCCCACCTTGTGTGGGAGGAGAAATGCCTTTCACGTGGGAGGTTGTTTCACTTTCGCGCCTCTTGCACCAAGTCAACCGAAAGGTCTGGCTAGCCTGGAATAGTGGTTGTGGCGGGCCTTCCATCTATTCCCTAGGTTTACTGATCAGGAACCGCATGTCGGTAGTGATTGACCAGGTTTTCCCTAGTTTCAAAAAAAAAATAACACTGATAAGTCAATTAAGTACAATCTTCCTTGTAACGACCCAGAATTTTTAGTAATTAAAATTTGAATATTTAATTAATTTTAAATATTTATAAGTGAATTTTTAAGTCAAATAAATTTTTATTTGAATTATTGGATTTAATTGAATTATTAAATCGATAATTTAATACGTTAAATTATGGAAATAATTGAAAATAGGGTTAAATATGATTGAAAATGATTTGTAAAATTTTATTTTATCATATGGAAGTTAGAACAATATTTTAGAACTTTTTAAATCGAATTAAAAGTTAATTTGTGAAAATTGAATATTTTAATATTAAAATCGACTAGTGAAAATAGTCAATTTTTGAACAGTCTCAGAATTGAACGAAACCAGTTCCATTGGATCCGTAATAGTTAGTTATTATCGGATTTCAAATTTCGTGTCAATCGGAGTTATCGTTTGATCGTGGCAGCTCGAAACGCATCGATTTATTTTTAATTTAAATTTGACGAGTTAAAATAGCCATTTTTCAAAAAGTCTCAGATTTCGACGAAACCAGTTTCATCGGATCCGTAATGTTATATTATTGTAAGGTTTCAAATTTCAAGTCAATTGGATTTACCGTTTGTCCGGTACAAATTAAAACGCCTAGAAAATCGCTTAAATCGGTTTAATTCAAATTGAGCGTTTACAGCCATAACTCGCACATACTTCCGAATTAGCTTTCGAAACCTGTTCCATTGTGTCCGGAACGCGGGGTAAACCCTAGAAACGCTGGTTACGGCGCGTAAATCGGAGTTCGGAATTTCCGGGATGAATAGTGTCGCTCGTTCCTTATAAATAGCCCACCATCTCATAAATAAATAAATAAAAAAGATAAAAACCCTAATTTCTAACCCTAGCCGCCACCCCCACTGTCAATGGCCAGAAATGCACGAAATTTTTCCCCTTTGATCTCTCAATCCATCAAGTTTTGGCTAAAACTTTCAACATGAAAGATGTAGAGGGCAACACGAACTATAAGTTCAACGGTGGAGATCGCGAATGGCTTCACGGATCAACGGGAATCATGCCATGAAGTGGCCGGCCTGCGCACTCGTTTCTATGCAGATGGGGGGGCCGAGTGTGCCGAGCTTCTGGCCGTGGGTAGCTTGCGTTGTGTGCTTCAGGATGGCGGTGGTGTGATGGAGTTTAGTCGAGAAACGAGGTCGAATTTCTAAAACCTAATTTCAACTTGGATGGGTTCATATGCGGCTGAAGAACGTGAGGGAGGAGAGAAAGAAAGGGACGGCCAGATTTGCAGGAGCTTGGATCCAGTGGCTGTGATGAAGCTAGGTAGAAAAATAGTTAGTTATGTTGTAAATTTATATATATAAATCGTGTACAAACTTAAAAAATTCATAACTTTTTCATACGAGGTCGAAAAAATGCAAACTCAGTTGCGTTGGAATCGTATGGACGAGCACTACGCGATGGAGTTGGTTTGGAGTCGTTTGGAGTTAGTGAGAATTTTGGGTAAAATTAAACGTCCGTTTAATTTTATTCGAAATAAATCGCTAAAACGGGATTTAAATCAAGGTGAGAATTTCTCACTCAATCGAATCAGTTTCGATTTTATTTTAAATAGTTAGATTTAAAATATTGGAATGCATGTTTGAATGTTGATTGATATCTATTGATTGTTAAAATAGACATTATGCGCCATTAGTAAGCGGATGTTATTTATTAAAAACATATACCGCGAATATTTCATAAACAGTGAAATTGGTATTATATATAATAGCAATATATATATATTGGCATATGTATATATTGGAGTTGTTGATTTCCCGCATTTTTTGTTTAGCGGATGAGACCCTATTACGCCGTTATTAAGCGGATAATATTTATTAAAAACATATACCGCGATAATTTCATACTGGAGCGAAATTGGTATTGTGCTAATGTTTTTGGATGCAGGAAAACAGGTTGGAGGGATCCAACTGGATTTCTCAACAGTTTTTATTTGATTTCAGCTATTTTAATATTTGATGGATTATCATATCGATATATGATATCGTTGTTGTCGTGATTGACTATTTGGTGTGTAGCATCATTGGACCCAGATTTTGGGATTTTAAAATGATTTTTAAAAGTGATTTTTGAAAATATACTTTATTTTTAGAATTGATCCATTTTAAATAATTAAACGATATAAATTTTAATGTTATAAAAAATTATGATTTTTGTGAAATATAGTTAAAAACTGATTTTTGAGAATATGATGCTATTGAGTTTATAAAATAGTTTAATCGAGATATTTTAGAATTTTTGTGAAAAATTTAAATATAGGATTTATAAAATTTAATTATTTTATAAATCAAAATGGTGAAATAATAAAAGAGATTAAAGAAGTTTTAAAAGAATAATATAAATTGAATTATATTAAGAGATTTATAAATGGATATTTATAAATTGAAATATTGAAATTATAAAACGAGTTTTTATAAGTGTTTGAATGAAGTGAAAATGAATTTCATAAATGAATGAAATTTATAGAATTTTAAACAGTGAAGTTATAAATGGAATTTTATAAACAGTAGGTTTATAAAATTTATAAAGTTATTGAAAGAATGAATTTTGGATAAATAATTGAATCTTATAAGTTATAAGATTTATAATTATGAAGTTAAAAGAACGATTTTTGTAAAAGTAATTGTTTTATAAGTATTTAACTTATAATATGAACTTTTAGTTTAAAATTGAGTTATAAACTGAAATAGGTTAATAAAAGAATTTATAAAAAGGAAGCTTTTATAAATAAATAGAAATGGAATTTATAAACGTTGTTTTATAAATTCACAAATGACTTATTTTGATAAGTTAATTGCTGAAACCTATTGATGGAGTTATATTCACATTTTTGAATAGTGAATAATCCTTTGAATTAAAATGAATAAAAGGATGAAATTGTTAACGTAGTATATTCACGTTTTTGAATAGTGAATAATCCTTTGAATTAAATGTATAAAAGGATGAAATTGTTAATGAAGTTTATTCACGTTTTGGAATAGTGAATAATATGTTAAAGAAATTGTTTTTGAATGAGATGTTTAAATTGAATTAAAACGATCTAACGATGTTTTAAAATGTGTTGAGATTCGAAACCATAGATTTCAACATTTATTGTTGAAATAGACGTTTTCGAGAAATAGAAGGAAATAGTGGACTATAACACTGTTGTTATAGTAAATGATTTCCGAAAGGAAATATTTTGTATAGTATTGGGATTTATATATCTATTTTAATTTCGAATCCCTATACTAGTGATTTTGGGTTGTCGTAACGATGTTTTACGCAACATTCGTTTTGGCCCAAATAAATATGTTAAGAGAATGATTTCCTTAATAGAATGAAATATATACTTAATCTCGATTTAAGTATATCGAATATTTTCCAAGGTTGAAAATAAAAAGATTTGTGAATTACTTATTGAATAAGTATGGAATTGTTTTCCAATATGAAGTGAATAATTAGAATTTATCTTTTTGAAGATAAATTGAAATGAATTATTGAAATCATATGCATGGGTATTTTGAAATGTAAATTCACTAAGGAATTTATAAAAGAAAGTGGGATTGGTTTAGAA
Source organism: Allium cepa (assembly GCA_030765085.1). Taxonomy (NCBI): domain Eukaryota; kingdom Viridiplantae; phylum Streptophyta; class Magnoliopsida; order Asparagales; family Amaryllidaceae; genus Allium; species Allium cepa. Next base: position 391,669,686 of record CM060938.1, on the reverse strand, counting down.
AAATAAATATTGATTTATTTTTGAAATATTGAAATTTTATATCTTGTAAAGATATTTTGGAAAATAAATAATTTGGAAAATTATTTGGAATCTGGTGATGTGTGCATATCAATGATAGTTCAATAACCGACTATCAATATTTCCCTTTGAATGGGTAATTGATGTGATTTGTTTGAATGTGAATGCTACACTTATTTTTAAATAAGCGCTCACTATTCGGGTTAACCGGGAAAGGACCATGGGGTCGTATAACCCATTCCGAATATGTGATACGTCGTTGTGAATTGCATTGAAGATCGGTGTTGAAGACCCGGTATTTGCGAGAGCGATAGGATGACCTATCGATTGTCTCTGCACTGAGTTGCAGCGGTATAGAGACTCCCTAAGTGATGGGAAATCCGATCAGGATTGTGAATATCCGGATTGCAAGGACTTCTTTGTAAGTGCCTTCGGTTTTGTTCGAGCCCGGAACAGACTTGTATGGATTGTGTGTCTGACATTACAAGTTGAGATATAAAGCCGATTTCTTTCAAATATATTTCTGTTGGTGGCGAAGAATTTATTCTCTTAGCTTAACACCCTTCTCTGAGACGTACGAGCTCAGAGGTTATATAGTTGAAGTTATCAGCGATATATTCCCAATTTGGTAATGTGACATGCTGAGTGTTGCTGTAAATGATCATTGTGTTGATTATTTGTGATAGGATCGTTTATTTGATCGTCTATCCTTGTGATCATTGTGTTGATCATTTGTTGACCCAAAGCATGGCTTTTGTATAAAGTATGTTTTTGTGGACGTGACTTCGTCGAACCTCACACCCCGGAAATGGTCAAAACAGGAAAGATGCAGCAAGGTTATGAGGGGTAGCACCCTTTAGGGTATGTACATTTCCTTCTGGATAGAGGTTGTATCATGGTATGGAGCCCAGATATTTAACCTATGTGGTTACTACGAATTTATTACTTTGTGGTTGTTGCTTTTCGGGATCCCGTGAGAAAGGTCGTTTACGATCGGGGAATGGCGTGCTCGTGTCAGTAGTTACCCAGTTAGGGGTAACCCGGCCTTGTGTTGGCAGAGTTCCGGTTTGGTTCTCGGGGATGTCTTTCCAGAGGCATTCTCATGTGGCAATGGGAAGTTCCTTGGCCTGACCATTTGTTGGAAATCCAATTCCCAATACGAAACTTGTACGGTATTAGTTGTAGAACCTGCCATTCACTTATGGTGGTCACCACTGTTTGGATGTTAGCTATAGTAGGCATAGTTCGAAATGTCTATGTTGGCTAAGATTTATATTCTACTTTCAAAATGAATTTTTCCCCTACACTATGCACTAATAATAATATGAAATGTTATTTTAAATGCGTATCAAGCATCTTTGACTATCATAAGGAGAAATCTCCTCCGATTCTGCGTTTGCATGCGTGTGTGTGCGGGAGGCCTTATGGTAGTCTCATTTTTAAAAGCATTGCGAATTGAAATAAAAATATCTCTCTATTTTTGATTTTAAAGATAAATAAACTGTTTTGAGTTCTCACACCAGTCACATGACTGACTTGGAGTTTATTGTTTTCCTTCCTAAACTCTGGGTGCCCACCAATTTTCACACGGGCAGTTAAGAGTTAGGTTTATTAGGATATTCTGGATATTCTGGAATTGCTGGAGGCAAGCTGGATGGCATGGCGTATTACTTATATAGTATTTCTTTTTCCGCTGCACTGTTTGTTGTTGTTGTACACTCTGATGATATGATGTAATGAAATGTATGAAATGTAATAACTGATATAGTTCTTTGTTTAAAGATTATTCATTTATTATTATATTTTGTTCCGCTGCGAATTGTGAGATTCTGATGTTGTTCTGTTGTTTTCTGTTCCGTTCCATTTTCTTCTGTTTTTTTCCTTTTCCTCTATTCTCTTTTCCTTCTATTTTAAAATATTCTGTTTTCTTTCTGTTTCTATATTCTTTTCCCTCTGTCCATGTTCTATCTTTTTCTCTTCTCCTCTTCTTTTCTACTTTCTCTTTTCCTAAATTCTTTTTTTAAAAAACCCTCAGTGTTCGGTTTTCCGTCGTTCGATTTCTCGGCAGTCGATAAAGTGAGTGTCGATGTCGAATTTTCGGAAGACGAAGAATCGTGTCCTGACAATGTGGTATCAAAGCTTATGGTTAAGCGACAACCATGGTTCTGTTGGGTATGATTCATTAGAGATAGAGTCAGCAGTACTCTAGAATGAGTTTGAGTGTAATAATAGCTATGAGAGCGTATTTGTTAGTGAATATAAAATTGTTTTATATTGTGATGATTGGTTTATTGAGTGGTATATGAACCTTAGTCGGCGCAGCTTCGAAACTGAATCGAAGGGGTTTCTAAACACTTGAATAGAACAATTCGACACGATATTGTTTTAAATTGGGTAAATGAAATAATTTTGCCTTGATTATATTTTATATATAAAGGAATAATTTTTCAGAATTATTAAAGTATATAAGTTGATTGTTTAGTTGTTTGAATAATCTAAGTAAAGGAATTGTATAAGCAAAAGAATTATAAGAATTGAATTATAATTAAAGTAATTTACAATTGTGAAATAAAACTTATATATATATAACAAGTGAAACTATATGAATATTTATGAATATGAGTTGTAAATGAAAGTGAATTCAAAGATAAATGAAATTCAACTTTTGAAATTGAATTGAATTAATGAAAGTGAATTAGTGAAATTTAAAGCTATGTAATTGAATTCAAATTAGAAGTAAATAAATTTGAATAGAATTGAATTTGATTGGAAGTGAACCAACTTGAATATGAATTAGTGAATATAAACTAATTGAAATTTAATATGGATGAATGTTAGTAAATTCCAACATTAATGAATCAAATGTGATTAAAAATTGAAAACCAATTCATTGAATATTAATAAGAATATGAATGAATATATATTGGTTATGAATTTGTTGAATGCTAGTTGGTTGATGTTTGAATATGTTGCATTTGCTATGTGACATATATAGTTATTATGTTGCTATATGTTGTATATTGATACTATTATCTATATGCATGGTTCTCATGTTGTTTGTTGAGTGATTAGTAGGTGCGGATCGCGTTTGCTTCGCATTTGGAGCTCGCTTTTGCGCTATATTAGCCGTATACGCTCGCTAATAAAATATAAGGTACATATCTCGGATTAAATATCGTACTTTTACACTTTTTTCCCTTCGGGATGCCTCATTACTTGATGAGATGTATATTTGTGATATATATACTGTCATTTTTTTTTTGGATCGAGCCGCGCAAAGGAGACTATGGCGAATTTTTCCGGAAATTTAAGGCGTTAGAAAAATTTTGAGAAAATTGGAAAATTTTTGAAAACTTTAGCTTTGATTTTGGAACTGAAAGTTAAACAATAGTAGTTGTTTTTGAAAAGATAACTAAGTATGATTTGAAAACTTAGTAAGTTATTATAAGAAGTTTGATTATGAATTTTGGAAAATTAATAGAATTCTGTAACCTTTCTTACTTGTTAATTTCGAGGACGAAATTCCTTTAAGTGGGGAAGATTGTAACGACCCAGAATTTTTAGTAATTAAAATTTGAATATTTAATTAATTTTAAATATTTATAAGTGAATTTTTAAGTCAAATAAATTTTTATTTGAATTATTGGATTTAATTGAATTATTAAATCGATAATTTAATACGTTAAATTATGGAAATAATTGAAAATAGGGTTAAATATGATTGAAAATGATTTGTAAAATTTTATTTTATCATATGGAAGTTAGAACAATATTTTAGAACTTTTTAAATCGACTTAAAAGTTAATTTGTGAAAATTGAATATTTTAATATTAAAATCGACTAGTGAAAATAGTCAATTTTTGAACAGTCTCAGAATTGAACGAAACCAGTTCCATTGGATCCGTAATAGTTAGTTATTACCGGATTTCAAATTTCGTGTCAATCGGAGTTATCGTTTGATCGTGGCAGCTCGAAACGCATCGATTTATTTTTAATTTAAATTTGACGAGTGAAAATAGCCATTTTTCAAAAAGTCTCGGATTTCGACGAAACTAGTTTCATCGGATCCGTAATGTGATATTATTGTAAGGTTTCAAATTTCAAGTCAATTGGATTTACCGTTTGTCCGGTACAAATTAAAACGCCTAGAAAATCGCTTAAATCGGTTTAATTCAAATTGAGCGTTTACAGCCATAACTCGCACATACTTCCGAATTAGCTTTCGAAACCTGTTCCATTGTGTCCGGAACGCGGGGTAAACCCTAGAAACGCTGGTTACGGCGCGTAAATCGGAGTTCGGAATTTCCGGGATGAATAGTGTCGCTCGTTCCTTATAAATAGCCCACCATCTCATAAATAAATAAATAAAAAAGATAAAAACCCTAATTTCTAACCCTAGCCGCCACCCCCACTGTCAATGGCCAGAAATGCACGAAATTTTTCCCCTTTGATCTCTCAATCCATCAAGTTTTGGCTAAAACTTTCAACATGAAAGATGTAGAGGGCAACACGAACTATAAGTTCAACGGTGGAGATCGCGAATGGCTTCACGGATCAACGGGAATCATGCCATGAAGTGGCCGGCCTGCGCACGCGTTTCTATGCAGATGGGGGGGCCGAGTGTGCCGAGCTTCTGGCCGTGGGTAGCTTGCGTTGTGTGCTTCAGGATGGCGGTGGTGTGATGGAGTTTAGTCGAGAAACGAGGTCGAATTTCTAAAACCTAATTTCAACTTGGATGGGTTCATATGCGGCTGAAGAACGTGAGGGAGGAGAGAAAGAAAGGGACGACCAGATTTGCAGGAGCTTGGATCCAGTGGCTGTGATGAAGCTAGGTAGAAAAATAGTTAGTTATGTTGTAAATTTATATATATAAATCGTGTACAAACTTAAAAAATTCATAACTTTTTCATACGAGGTCGAAAAAATGCAAACTCAGTTGCGTTGGAATCGTATGGACGAGCACTACGCGATGGAGTTGGTTTGGAGTCGTTTGGAGTTAGTGAGAATTTTGGGTAAAATTAAACGTCCGTTTAATTTTATTCGAAATAAATCGCTAAAACGGGATTTAAATCAAGGTGAGAATTTCTCACTCAATCGAATCAGTTTCGATTTTATTTTAAATAGTTAGATTTAAAATATTGGAATGCATGTTTGAATGTTGATTGATATCTATTGATTGTTAAAATAGACATTATGCGCCGTTAGTAAGCGGATGTTATTTATTAAAAACATATACCGCGAATATTTCATAAACAGTGAAATTGGTATTATATATAATAGCAATATATATATATTGGCATATGTATATATTGGAGTTGTTGATTTCCCGCATTTTTTGTTTAGCGGATGAGACCCTATTACGCCGTTATTAAGCGGATAATATTTATTAAAAACATATACCGCGATAATTTCGTACTGGAGCGAAATTGGTATTGTGCTAATGTTTTTGGATGCAGGAAAACAGGTTGGAGGGATCCAACTGGATTCCTCAACAGTTTTTATTTGATTTCAGCTATTTTAATATTTGATGGATTATCATATCGATATATGATATCGTTGTTGTCGTGATTGACTATTTGGTGTGTAGCATCATTGGACCCAGATTTTGGGAATTTAAAATGATTTTTAAAAGTGATTTTTGAAAATATACTTTATTTTTAGAATTGATCCATTTTAAATAATTAAACGATATAAATTTTAATGTTATAAAAAATTATGATTTTTGTGAAATATAGTTAAAAACTGATTTTTGAGAATATGATGCTATTGAGTTTATAAAATAGTTTAATCGAGATATTTTAGAATTTTTGTGAAAAATTTAAATATAGGATTTATAAAATTTAATTATTTTATAAATCAAAATGGTGAAATAATAAAAGAGATTAAAGAAGTTTTAAAAGAATAATATAAATTGAATTATATTAAGAGATTTATAAATGGATATTTATAAATTGAAATATTGAAATTATAAAACGAGTTTTTATAAGTGTTTGAATGAAGTGAAAATGAATTTCATAAATGAATGAAATTTATAGAATTTTAAACAGTGAAGTTATAAATGGAATTTTATAAACAGTAGGTTTATAAAATTTATAAAGTTATTGAAAGAATGAATTTTGGATAAATAATTGAATCTTATAAGTTATAAGATTTATAATTATGAAGTTAAAAGAACGATTTTTGTAAAAGTAATTGTTTTATAAGTATTTAACTTATAATATGAACTTTTAGTTTAAAATTGAGTTATAAACTGAAATAGGTTAATAAAAGAATTTATAAAAAGGAAGCTTTTATAAATAAATAGAAATGGAATTTATAAACGTTGTTTTATAAATTCACAAATGACTTATTTTGATAAGTTAATTGCTGAAACCTATTGATGGAGTTATATTCACATTTTTGAATAGTGAATAATCCTTTGAATTAAAATGAATAAAAGGATGAAATTGTTAACGTAGTATATTCACGTTTTTGAATAGTGAATAATCCTTTGAATTAAATGTATAAAAGGATGAAATTGTTAATGAAGTTTATTCACGTTTTGGAATAGTGAATAATATGTTAAAGAAATTGTTTTTGAATGAGATGTTTAAATTGAATTAAAACGATCTAACGATGTTTTAAAATGTGTTGAGATTCGAAACCATAGATTTCAACATTTATTGTTGAAATAGACGTTTTCGAGAAATAGAAGGAAATAGTGGACTATAACACTGTTGTTATAGTAAATGATTTCCGAAAGGAAATATTTTGTATAGTATTGGGATTTATATATCTATTTTAATTTCGAATCCCTATACTAGTGATTTTGGGTTGTCGTAACGATGTTTTACGCAACATTCGTTTTGGCCCAAATAAATATGTTAAGAGAATGATTTCCTTAATAGAATGAAATATATACTTAATCTCGATTTAAGTATATCGAATATTTTCCAAGGTTGAAAATAAAAAGATTTGTGAATTACTTATTGAATAAGTATGGAATTGTTTTCCAATATGAAGTGAATAATTAGAATTTATCTTTTTGAAGATAAATTGAAATGAATTATTGAAATCATATGCATGGGTATTTTGAAATGTAAATTCACTAAGGAATTTATAAAAGAAAGTGGGATTGGTTTAGAAAAATAAATATTGATTTATTTTTGAAATATTGAAATTTTATATCTTGTAAAGATATTTTGGAAAATAAATAATTTGGAAAATTATTTGGAATCTGGTGATGTGTGCATATCAATGATAGTTCAATAACCGACTATCAATATTTCCCTTTGAATGGGTAATTGATGTGATTTGTTTGAATGTGAATGCTACACTTATTTTTAAATAAGCGCTCACTATTCGGGTTAACCGGGAAAGGACCATGGGGTCGTATAACCCATTCCGAATATGTGATACGTCGTTGTGAATTGCATTGAAGATCGGTGTTGAAGACCCGGTATTTGCGAGAGCGATAGGATGACCTATCGATTGTCTCTGCACTGAGTTGCAGCGGTATAGAGACTCCCTAAGTGATGGGAAATCCGATCAGGATTGTGAATATCCGGATTGCAAGGACTTCTTTGTAAGTGCCTTCGGTTTTGTTCGAGCCCGGAACAGACTTGTATGGATTGTGTGTCTGACATTACAAGTTGAGATATAAAGCCGATTTCTTTCAAATATATTTCTGTTGGTGGCGAAGAATTTATTCTCTTAGCTTAACACCCTTCTCTGAGACGTACGAGCTCAGAGGTTATATAGTTGAAGTTATCAGCGATATATTCCCAATTTGGTAATGTGACATGCTGAGTGTTGCTGTAAATGATCATTGTGTTGATTATTTGTGATAGGATCGTTTATTTGATCGTCTATCCTTGTGATCATTGTGTTGATCATTTGTTGACCCAAAGCATGGCTTTTGTATAAAGTATGTTTTTGTGGACGTGACTTCGTCGAACCTCACACCCCGGAAATGGTCAAAACAGGAAAGATGCAGCAAGGTTATGAGGGGTAGCACCCTTTAGGGTATGTACATTTCCTTCTGGATAGAGGTTGTATCATGGTATGGAGCCCAGATATTTAACCTATGTGGTTACTACGAATTTATTACTTTGTGGTTGTTGCTTTTCGGGATCCCGTGAGAAAGGTCGTTTACGATCGGGGAATGGCGTGCTCGTGTCAGTAGTTACCCAGTTAGGGGTAACCCGGTCTTGTGTTGGCAGAGTTCCGGTTTGGTTCTCGGGGATGTCTTTCCAGAGGCATTCTCATGTGGCAATGGGAAGTTCCTTGGCCTGACCATTTGTTGGAAATCCAATTCCCAATACGAAACTTGTACGGTATTAGTTGTAGAACCTGCCATTCACTTATGGTGGTCACCACTGTTTGGATGGTAGCTATAGTAGGCATAGTTCGAAATGTCTATGTTGGCTAAGATTTATATTCTACTTTCAAAATGAATTTTTCCCCTACACTATGCACTAATAATAATATGAAATGTTATTTTAAATGCGTATCAAGCATCTTTGACTACCATAAGGAGAAATCTCCTCCGATTCTGCGTTTGCATGTGTGTGTGTGCGGGAGGCCTTATGGTAGTCTCATTTTTAAAAGCATTGCGAATTGAAATAAAAATATCTCTCTATTTTTGATTTTAAAGATAAATAAACTGTTTTGAGTTCTCACACCAGTCACATGACTGACTTGGAGTTTATTGTTTTCCTTCCTAAACTCTGGGTGCCCACCAATTTTCACACGGGCAGTTAAGAGTTAGGTTTATCAGGATATTCTGGATATTCTGGAATTGCTGGAGGCAAGCTGGATGGCATGGCATATTACTTATATAGTATTTCTTTTTCCGCTGCACTGTTTGTTGTTGTTGTACACTCTGATGATATGATGTAATGAAATGTATGAAATGTAATAACTGATATAGTTCTTTGTTTAAAGATTATTCATTTATTATTATATGTTGTTCCGCTGCGAATTGTGAGATTCTGATGTTGTTCTGTTGTTTTCTGTTCCGTTCCATTTTCTTCTGTTTTTTTCCTTTTCCTCTATTCTCTTTTCCTTCTATTTTAAAATATTCTGTTTTCTTTCTGTTTCTATATTCTTTTCCCTCTGTCCATGTTCTATCTTTTTCTCTTCTCCTCTTCTTTTCTACTTTCTCTTTTCCTAAATTCTTTTTTTTAAAAACCCTCAGTGTTCGGTTTTCCGTCGTTCGATTTCTCGGCAGTCGATAAAGTGAGTGTCGATGTCGAATTTTCGGAAGACGAAGAATCGTGTCCTGACATTCCTATAATCTTCGCCTTTATGATATATAGTGTGATGTGCTTTGAGATAAAGTGATCAAAGTATGTAAGTAATTTGAGTGCAATTTCAAAATTTGAGAATAAATGAGAATTCAAGAATATTAAAAGTAAATTTGATGAATTGTTTGTTGAATTCTGTAATCTACTTATAGTGTATAAAGAGTTGCAACTATAAATGAAAAGTTATATTGAAAAGAACAGGTGCAACCATTGATTTTGAAAACGTTTCTCTTCGGTGAAGAGAAGTGACCATTCAAGAAAATAGTAGTTAGAGATATTCAGACGTCTGAATCAAAATAATTCAGACTTCTTTATTAGATTAAAACGCAAACAGCAAGCCTTTAGGCAAATTTCGGCCAAATTCAGATGTTTGAAAATTTTCATTCAGACGTCTGAATATTGTGAAACAATATTCTAGTTTCAGCATTCAGATGTCTGAATGAATGTATTCAGCCATTTGAATTTAGACATTTGTGCATGTGTGTGCATATATATATATATATATATATATATATATATATATTGATTCAAGAGATAATTTAACAAAATTCTAAATAAAATACAAACTCTAGACACACCATACTCAGCTTTCACCATTTGTAAATGAATCTGCAACAAATCTCCTGCAAAAATGATTAGTATACATAGAATATTTTATATAGCTTGTCATAATCAAAATCGAGATTCCAACATTCTCTCCCTTTTTGACGATGATAACTAAATAATCAATAACATAAATATTCATAATATTGTTACTCCCCTGTCAATATGCGTAATTTTTAGGTTTCTCCCCCTTTGTCATCGACAAAAAGAAATAACAAAGATAACAATAGATGGATCTCATGAAAGTTAGTAGAATATTTAATACATGAAGGAACATTTGGAATAACAGTTAAAAATATTTCATACAACTTGACAAACAAAGTTAAAGCATAATCAAATCTAACATAATTTAAAACAGACATAGATAATTAAAATTGACTAGAAATAGATGGATCATCATTATTAGAACTTGAACTTGAGGAAGACCACTGAAATAGGGATGGGTTGTAAGCTTGAGTGGATGAAGAACCAAAACAAGAAATTTGATCCCATATTTTATTGAGAAAGCCTTTGATCAAGTTGAATTTTCTCTCCGTCTTCTTCTCAAGTGACTTAATGTCCCGATGAATCTTTGATTGATTTCGGGAGAGAATGATAATTGTTTGTCTTGAAGAAGTGTCTAGGCCAATCTCATGAATGGTATCATCATCCTCTTCTTCTTCTTCTTCTATTTCATGTTGAGTATGAGAAGAAGAAGCAATACTAGTGTCTCGAGGTTGAGAAACACCTTGTCGAACATTTTGAGACCATTGATGGAAGGAGATGATTTGTTGACGAGGAGGCCATGGTGGAGGACCCATCAATCCTAAATTTTTAGTGCCTAACTTACTAATAGATGTAAAATCAGTGTCGAGCATTGGTACGCCGACATTGAGGAGGATGCGCATAATATAAGCACCATAATGAATGGTTTTATATTTTCTCCGGATTGTGATGTCTTGAAATTCATCCAAAATAATTTTGCCCCAATTCACTTGTTGGTTGGATTAGATTGAATAAAGAGCTTGGAAATTATCTTTATAAACTTTTTCATAACTCCCCGTCTTTAGTTGTAAAGAACGAATAAATGCAAGGTGAATGAGTCTAGCTTGTGGCCTTAAGAAGGTAGATTTTAAATTACCCAAATTTATAAGTTGACCGGACAAGAAACGATGTGAAAACTTCGTCTCGATGATCCCTAAATAGCCCTCAAGCCCCCCATTGATAGAGACCGAGAACTTAGGGGTGGTGATACAAGCCGCAATGCATTCAATCAGATGAGCAAGAAGGTCAACAGCTTTCAAAATCCCCAGAATGAAATCCCAATGCCCAGTATATTAATTGGGCGGGACGGAAGTCACTTATGAGGAGACTCAGCTGTCCATGAAGGATGTCAGGTGCGTAGCACCCTGGCAAGCAGAAAATGGAAAGAAGAAAAGAAGGGCACAAACAATTATTAGGCCCCATTAATAGTCTCTCTCTCTCCCTCCCGTTGGTCGCCTCCCCCCGAACACAGCTTACAACTTTCATCGTACTGTGCTCTCCAAAGAGCAACTCTTCTAAAAATCTCAAAAGTCTCTTACACAATCAGGTAAAGTAAGGACTGGTCTAAGGCAGTCCGCAGTTTGCAAGAAAATTTTTGATCATAAGATGATTAATCTTGACATTGTTAGGAGTATACCCAATTAAGCTATCAAAGTGGAATTGTTCCACCAACTCTCTAATATGGTAAGGTGCAAAATTCAAGAATTTCATGAATGCTCCTTCGAAGATGTTGGAATTCTTCATAGAATTATACCGAGAAATAGCAACATCGTTCCATAGCCATTGTCGAATCTGATCTTCGGATGGTTCGGAGGTTGATTCTCTAGTACGTTTTGATCTTGGTGCCATTAGAGAGTTAGAGGAAAGGTGAAAAAACTTGTAAGACTTGAAAATGGGGGCTAGGGTTCTGAAATAATTAGGAATGAAGTGAAAAAGGTAATATATAGTGGGTTAAAAGCAAGGGTATTAGTGGAAAGAAAATAAAAGAGGCAAGTAGAAAAAATGGCTCAGAGAAAATTTAACCGTCTGAATTATTTGATTCAAACATTTGAATTGCTCTGAGTTGCAACCCGCAAAGAAATAGTTCAATTTCAACCTAATTCAGATGTCTGTTTTGATAGATTCAGACGTCTGAATCTGGGTAAAAAATATTCTACCTTTAATATTCAGATGTCTGTTTTAAATAAAACAACCGTTTGAATTTGCACAGAGGCTCATATCAGCTTTATTGATTATAGAAAACAATATATATAATTAAATTCTTTGAATAATACGAGTTTAGAACAATCAGAAAGAAATAACAAATGAAAAATAGTATATAAACAAAAAAATAATTAAAGAGATTTGGAAGAAGAGCTTGGAGTATGATATGCATCTTCTTCAATTTTAGTGTTCTCTACAAATGGTCGAAGTGGAGACCATCTGCTGCCACGTTCCCAAGAATTTGGTGATGTCGGTAGACGTTGTGGTGATCATTCCCAAGGATTGTGATGATTTGAGAGCGAACAGGAGACGACTGATGAACTATGTCTTTGGAGGAAGAACCACAGAATTTTAATGCGACTTGTTCCAAAAAGCTCAACCGTTTGGCACTAACCTTTTGTTCATAGTATAACTCGCGCTGTAATTCTGATGTTTCTCTTTGATAATGATGAATATCATCTATTTTCTCTTTTGTAGATGGTGATCCAAAAAAGAGAGACCGTTTTGTTCTTTTAGTAGGTGGAGTATATCCAGTATGAGTTGAAGGTGGAACAATCGGAACCGGTTCGTAAATTGGTGTTGGAGTTGGTAAATTTACCAATACCGAGGAAGGATAAGTATAAGAGAGATCAAATGATTCTGAATTGTATTGAGAAAAAAGAATATTTGGAACTTAAAATTTTTCATATGAACTCTGGTGCAATAAGAAGAAAGTATGGCAGAGTAATATATAGTTAAAGTCATAATAAAAATAGAAAGAGTTTTTATGGTTAGGATTATAATAACCATAGAAAAAAGAGGAAGAATGAAAGGTAAATGGAAATATACAAACAAACTAAGGTTTACTAAAATGATAAAGTAGTGAAGTGGTAGAACAGTAGACTACCGCGTATGAGATTCCGAGTTTGAGTGCTGGAAGACTCTCCCTTCCCTTTTTTTTAAATTTTATGAAAATTTATAAATCTTTAAAAGAGACGATTCTAAGTTCTCGTCTTAAATTGATAAAAGTGTTTTAATTTAACGGTTTTGTAAAGATATCTACCAATTGTTTGTCAGAGGAAACAAATTATAGATTTACCATATCTTTTTCAATATTATCACGAAGAAAATGATGACGAATGTCAATATGTTTTGTTCGTGAGTGATTGATAGGATTTTTAGATAAATTTATAGCACTAGAATTATCACAATAAATAGTTGATTTGGATAAATTAAAACCAAAATCTTGTAGTGCTTGTTTCATATAGATAATTTGAGCACATGCCAAAGCTGTATAAATATATTTTGCTTCACATGTCGATAATGAAACACAGTTTTGCTTCTTGGTAAACCAAGATACAAGAGACCATCCAATAAAGTGACAATTCCCACTTGTACTTTTTCTATCTGTCCGGCTTCCTCCAAAATCAGCGTCACTATAGGACACTAATTCAAAAGGACATTCCTTTGGATAGAATAGTCCAAAGTCCTTGGTTTTGTTAAGATACTGTAATAAGCGTTTCAATGCTCGCAAATGTGATTCTTTAGGATCTACTTAAAATCGTGCACACAAACAAACACTCATCATTATATCAGGTCTGCTAGCTGTTAAATATAGTAACGATCCAATCATACTTTGATATAATTTTTGGTCAATACTTTTGCCACTTTCATCTTTATCAAGATCTATAGTTGTACTTATAGGAGTTGGTTTGGTAGAAGTATTTTCCATTCCAAAGCGTTTAATTAGATTGTTACAATATTTTTCTTGATTTTTAAAAATACCATTTTCTAATTGTTTTATTTGTAAGCCAAGAAAAAAAATTTAATTCACCCATATGTGACATTTCAAATTCTTTGGTCATTATTTCAGAAAATTCCTGATATAACTTTTCATTTGTGGATCCAAAAAAGATATCATCAACATAAATTTAAACAATTAAAATATCTTGCTTGTTTCTTTTAATAAAAAGAGTTTGATCAACCTTCCCAATTTCGAAACCAGAATCTAATAAATATCTTTTAAGACGGTTGTACCAAGCACGAGGTGCTTATTTCAAACAGTATAAAGCCTTTTTAAGTTTATATACATGGTCTGGAAATTGTTCGTGTACGAATAAAGGAGGTTGTTCAACATAAACCTTTTCCTCTATAAAACCATTTAAAAAGCACTTTTAACATCCATTTGATACAATTTAAATTTATGAAAACATGCATAGGCTAGTAATATTCGTATTGCTTCTAGTCTAGCGACTGGAGCAAACGTTTGTTCACAGTCAATCTCTTCTTCTTGATTATATCCATGTGCAACTAATCTAGCTTTATTCCTAGTGATATTTCCTTGTTCATCTGCTTTATTTTTGAAGACCCACTTTGTACCAATAAATGATTGATCACTAGGCCTTGGAATTAAATCCCAAACATTATTTCTTTCGAACTAGTTTAGCTCTTCTTGCATAACGATTAACCAATTTTCATTGGTGGATGCTTCTTTAATATTTTATGTTCAATATGAGAAAGGAAAACTACAAGGCCCATTTGATTCAATTGACTTCTTGCTCTAACAGATGAATTGTAACGACCCCAAAATTTGGAATTAATTTTAATTTATAGTTAATTTAAATTTTGAAATAAATTTGAAATTTGAATATTTAATTTGTATTTGAATTTAAAATTTAATTTAATGACTTAGGAAAAATATGTGTGTTTTGAAAGAAGCTATGATTTGAAAATTCAAAATGAAGTCTTTCAAAAATGTTTAAAATAAAATAAACCTTATAAATATTAAAGCATAAGAATAAAATCAAATAATGGTTATGAACATAAGTACAAAAATAAATACATTAGTAAATTTAGTATTTTATAGTTTGGGTTAAAAATGAAAGAGAAATAAAAATAGGCATTTGTGTTAAGAATAGAATTTAATCTATAAGTTGAAATTTATAACAAATAACTAAAACTAAATATACATGTACATAAAGGAATAAGAAAGCAAGCTAGGCAAGTAAATTATATAAGAATGTAGCTGTGAAATAGTATGTAGGCAAGTAAAAGAAAATCTATCAACATAAAGTATAAAAGTTGGGTAAGTATGAAACAAGAAAAAAAAATTAGTTTATGAAACAAGGACAGGTAAGTATGGAATAAGGTAAGGAAAAAGTAAGATGTATACAAGCATCTTCAGCCATGACCTGTATTGTACAAAATAACATCACTTGTACAAATAATAACATCATACTGTAAGCTTTTTATATATATATCAATCATCCTCATCAGTTCGTTTCCTTCAAGCTAAAATATCAGAAGTAAGCATCATCCACAAACTAAAACAAAACTTCAACTTAAAACAATTCAAACAAATCAAACCAAATATCAAAAGAAGGCTACAGCTTGCAAAATTGCACAAGTCTGTTTCAAAATAAAGAGAACTCTGTTCATTCTGGAAACCTCTGTCAGTAAACAAATTATTCCATGATCTAAGTTGAATTAAATATGTGTGTATGATCTATGATTTATATGGTGCTTTGCTTGGAATTTTCTTACAGTTTGACTCTATATATATATATATATATATATATATATATATACATATACATGCCTGAGTTGTATACTCCTTCTCTGTTTTTTTTTACAGGTTGTAAACTAATAAGAAAACTTCAGCTTCACTTCATTTGATCATTTTTAGGTTTCAAGTTTAAAACCAAATTAGTTTGTTTCCACCTAATGAAAATTTAAAAATAGTTTTCAAACTATATGGTGACACACAGTATTTAAAATTTTGTTTTACAGGGAAAACTCAAACATATGTTAATTTCGAATATGATGAATCATTGATTCAGGTATATATTGGGAATTGTTATTCGAAAATATGATTTTTAAAACAAGAATTTTGATTTTTCATTAAATATGTAAAGAGTAGTTCTGAGTTGAACTGTAAATGGGTTTCGACCGAATCCAGATGATCGAAGGCTATATCGTGGTCAGGGATTGGGTTGAGGCTAGGTGAGTGATCTGCAACGTTGGGAAAAATAGTCAGAGACGCTCTCGATCATCGAGGCGGCGGCGGCAAGCTGTTCTTTTTTGTAGCCCTAGTTTGGTCGAGGCCGTGTGTTATGATTCGTTCTTCACCAATAGGTGATCGAGTTCAATGTGGGTTGGGGTGATGGTAGAGGAAGTATTGACGCGTGCGTGGCCGGAGTTGCACGAACTCTGGTGGTCGAGGCGGCGAGAGGGAGGAGATGACAGGTTTGGTGATGTTTCCTGTTTCTATTTCCAGGTTTCGAGTTTATACTCGAATTCGAATTCAAGAGGAGTTAGGGGATTCTGAAGGTCTGAGATTGATTTGAGAATGATCTTCGACTTGCTCAACGACGAGCCGATGGCCGGAGGCGAGCGTTGGAGCAGTGCACGTGTACGTGCACTTGTGTTAGAGGACCTGGAGTTGTTTAGTTGGATGGAAGCAGTTTTCGCGTGTTTGTCTCGTGTGTTACTCAAAGTAACGGGGTGTTGGACTCAAAGCAAAATTTTGGTTTGCTCGGGTAGTTGCCTTTGTTACAGGTTTTCAATAAAAACCTGTCTGCTGTTTTTTTTAAACAGAATTTGAATTTTAAGCCCAGATTTTAAATAAAATTCAAAATCAGAAATTGAAAAAAAAATGGATACAAATTAGTTTTTGTATCCTAGTTTGAAATTTAAGGAAGTTTTATAAATTTAAATATTTAAACAACTTGAAGGGTATATGGTATATTTAAAATATTTTAAATTCAAAAGAAATTTGTTAAGCTCATATAAATTTCCTTTATAACAAAATATTCTTTAACATGTAAAGTTAAATTTTTTAGGGAAATTAGTTTTTAAACTTTATTAAAGATAAATAAGGAATTATTTTAAAACCTTGGATTTAGAATGAAATTAAAAGATAAGTTTGAAAACAAAAGTTTTCAAAACATGTTTGTAAATGATATTTAAATCACCACTAAGAATGAGTTTTAACTTAAGTGATGAAGATATAATGGTGATCTGAAATTTATTAATTTTTAAGTCAATTAAAATGGATAATCTATTTAATTAATTAATTAATGAATTGGATTAATTAAATAAGTAATTAAAGGTTTAAATGAATTAATTAAGGTTTAAAGATTAATAAATTAAGGAATAATTTATTTGTAAACCAAGGATTATTAATTAGATATAAATTAATGATAAAAGTTGATTTAATCAAGTGATTAAGCAAAAATCAATTGAAGGATAATGCGATAAATTAACCAGTGTAATTTATTAAGAAATAATCATAAATCAAGGAGTAATTAATTAAATCATTGTAATTAATTAAATATAATAAATTAGGATTAATTATTAATGAAGAGTTAATTAATGATAAATTAAAGGATAATTTATTAAATGTTTTGTAATTAATTGATTGTTAATTTACCATAATTAGCAAATTATTCATAGAAATTAATCTGATTTAAACCCATCAGATAATTAAATTGACCCTATTTATGGATGTTTAGATTTTTATTGGATGTTGAATTGTTTGATATCCTTGATATGTGATGCTTTGTGATATACCCTGATTTATGTTGTGATCTGTAATGTAATTTATTATCGGTGATATATATATATATATATATATATATATATATATATATATATATATCTGTGATCTGTGAATGAAGATAAGCATTATAGTTTATATCGCTTATCAGATATATTATTGTATTTGATCTGTCATTATTGAATGATGTTGCACTATTGTGTAAAACCCCTGGACCACACCATACACACACAAATTGGGTTTCACGAGGGAATCAATTAAGTCACAGATTTTGAAATGATTTTAAAAGTTGAATATTTAAATTCAAATGTTCTGAAAATGGTTTGGGTTTAAAGTGAAAAGATTTTGGAATGGAACTTTCAAAGATGAAATTTATTTTGAATAACTTGATAAAGTTTGAAGTTTAAATAATTCGATTTAAACTTAAATTCAAAACATGAGATTGAATTCTATGATTTGAACTAAGGATTAAAGAGGTTATAACAGTTATATACGGGTTAAACTATTTTAAAAAGTATTGATTTGGAAATTTAAATTTAATTCAAGGGATTTAACTCGTGCAAATATGATTGGATTTTTCTGAAACGAAAACTATTTGTTTTCAAATAAATAAAAGCTATCACATAAGTAATGAACTTCCAACTTGTGTTGAAAGGTTTCAAGTTTGAATTGAAATTGAAATGTTTGAAAGGCAACGAATGAATCTTTGGAAACGAGTTTGAAAGTTATAAATTAAATCTTAATTTAAAGATTTAACGAGTTAATCAAATTGAAATGGGAATTGTTTTGAAATCCGTAACTGGATATTTGTGAAAATGGGTGAACTTAGTGAAATGAATCTTTTTGTTTAAAAAGATTTGAAATGGTAATTTGTTTAAACCATTTGGAAGAAAAGTTTTGGGTAATAAGTTGTGACTTAACTGAGACCCCAATATCCATATGTTTCTTGTAGATATTGCGCTCGCTATTCGGTTTAGCCGGGGAAGGACCTTTGTGTCATATAGCTCATTCCGAATATGTGATACGACGTTATGGATAGCATTTGAAGACCGCTGGTGAAGACCGGATATTTTTGAAAGCGAAAGGATAACTCGTTGAATGTCTTTGCATCGAATGGTCCCTGGTACAGAGACTCCATATGTGATGGGAAGTCCGGACATAATTAGGGATTATCCGGATTTACAAGGACTTCTTTGGAAGTGCCTTCGGTTCTGTTCGAAACCAGAATAGACTTGAATGGGTTGTATGTATGACATTACAAATTGAGATATAAAGCAGATTTCTTTCAAATACATCTCTGTTGGTGGCGGAGAATTTATTCTCTTAGCTTAACACCCTTCTCTGGGACGTACGAGCTCAGAGGTTCTGTAGTTGAAGGTTATCAGTAATATATTCCCAACTTGGTAATGTGGGATGCTGAGTACTGCTGATCATTTGTTGATCAAAGCGTGGCTTTTATGAAAAGCGTAGCTTTGTGGACGAAACTTCATCGAACCTCACAACCCGATAATGGTCGAAACAGGAAAGACGCAACAAGGTTATTTGGGGATCGCGCCACCTGAGGGTATGTACATTTCCTTCTAGATAGAGGTGGTATCATGGTATGGAGCCTAGATATTTAACCTATGTGGTTACTGCGAATTTATTACTTTGTGGTTTTTGGTTATCGGGATCCCAGGAAAGTTCGGTTACGACCGGGGGATGACATACTCGTGTCAGTAGTTACCTAGTTAGGGGTAACCCGGCCTTGTATTGGCAGAGATCCGGTTAGGTTCTCAGGGTGTCCTTCCAGAGGCGTACCCATGTGGAAATAGGAAGTTCCTTGGCCTGACCATTTGTTGGAAATCTAAAGAAACAATACGAACCCTTTACAATTGCAAATTGTATAACCTGCCTCCTCAGGAGGTAGCTATAGGAGGCATAATATAATGGTACCTATGCTGGTTAAGATTTATATTCTACTTTCGAAATGGTTTTCCACATTTTGCACTTATGGTAATAATATCAAAGAAAATTCTCTGCGTAGTAAGCGTCTTTGATTATCATAAGGAGAAATCTCCTCCAAGTTCTGCGTTTGCATTGTGTGTGTGGCGGGAGGCCTTATGGTAGTTACATTTTCTCAAAGCATTGCGAATCTATTTTAAAAATATTTCTTGTTTGTTTTTAAAGATAAACTGTTTTGGTTACTCATACCAGTCTCATAACTGATCCGGAGTTTATTGTTTCTTTCCTAAACTCTGGGTGCTCAAAATTTTCCCACATGGGCAGTCTAGAGTTGGGTTTTTCAAATAGCTAGGTTTAATAGACTATCTGGAGCTAGTTCAGTCTTTGAATGCGGACGAGACTTGCTTGTCTTAGTGCATCGTAATGTTGGTTTGAGCTGCTGCTGGAGTTCTCTTTTGAAGACTATCTTAGAGTTATTTATTCCGCTGTTGGTGTTATATATTTTCCTTTCCGCTGCTATTTTATCGTATCATATCTCTGACGTATATTGATATCTATTGTATCATTTGTTGTATCAGATATTGTA
This sequence comes from Allium cepa, assembly GCA_030765085.1. Lineage (NCBI taxonomy): Eukaryota > Viridiplantae > Streptophyta > Magnoliopsida > Asparagales > Amaryllidaceae > Allium > Allium cepa. The sequence goes on along the minus strand of CM060938.1, from coordinate 391,649,486 downwards.
TCAATGTTGTATATCAATGTATTATTTCTTCCGCTGTATTATTATACTTAATTGTGTTATAAGCTCCGACGACTCGGATTTGAACGGTCGAATCTACGGCATTCGATTATGATGTAAAGTATTGACATCGATTTTCGAACGCGAAAAATCTGTATCGTTACACGAATTGAGTTTTCCAATGACATTAATGGAAGGATGACCCCTTAATAATTTAGGTGGAGATCTTAATTCATTATTATTGTGACTATGTTTTCATTATTTACAAAATTTGAAATTTCTGTATTTGTGATATTATTAGGGAATTATTCATCATCTCTTATACTTGGCATTTGATTAAAATTTTCATCGAAGGATACATGAAGTGTTTCTTCGATGATATTGGTTCTTTTATTATAAATTCTATAAGCTTTGCTTCGATCCGAATATCCTACAAAGATTCCTTCATCAGATTTTGGATCAAATTTGCCAAGTTGGTCTTTTGTGTTTAACATGAAACATTTTGAACCAAAAACTTTGAAATAAGAAATATTTGGTTTTCGACCATTAAGAAGTTCATACGGAGTATTCTTAGTCAGTGGTCGAATAGAAACACGATTCAAAACATAACAAGCTGTTGCAATTGCTTCAGCCCAAAAATGTTTTGGTAACGTACTTCCATTTAACAAAGTCCTTGCACATTCTTGTAAGGTTTTATTTTTACGTTCCACAACTCCATTTTTTCGTGGAGCTCTAGGAAATAAAAAATTATGAAATATTCCCCTTTTCTTACAAAATTTTTCAAAGGCTTCATTTTCGAATTCACCTCCATCATCGTTCCTAATGTTTTTAACTTTCAATCCTTTAAAATTTTGAATTCTTTGGACAAAAATGTTGAAATTATCAAAAGTATCACTTTTATTTTTCATAAAAATAGTCCAAGTATATATAGAAAAATCATCAATAATCACAAACACGTATCTATTGTGATTAATGGGTTGTATTTGTGTTGGTCCAAAATCGATATGCAGCAATTCCAGTGGTTGTAAAGTTGAAACAACCTTTTTTGATTTAAAAGATGACTTAGTTAATTTTTCTAACTAACATGCATCACAAATGTGATCAACTTTAAAATTCATTTTTGGTAGACCTTTTACAAAATCATTTTTAGAAAGCTTATCTATAGCTTTGAAGTTAATGTGATAGAATCATTTGTGCCATAACCAAGGATCATTTTCTTTGGCTATTACACACATATCTGAATTACGGTTTATTTTCATATTCAAAACATAGATATTTTTGTCTCTATTTCCTTCAAATATAAGATTTTGATTTTGATCAAAAATACTGCTTTTATTTTCATAAAATGCGATTTTGAATCCCATGTCACATAATTGGCTGATACTAAGTAAATTATGTTTCAAATTTTTGGCTAGTAAAACATTTGAAACAAAAGGTAAATTTGAAATACCGTTGTTGCTCACATTGCCTTTGCTCATGATATAGCCATTGGAATGGTCTCCAAATGTGACAGAGCCTCCATCTGAGTAAGTAATGTTTGATAGCATATTTTTTTCTCCTGTCATATGTTTTGAGCAACCACTATCGAGTATCCATTTTCCTCTCTTTTTAAGTGGGACCTCATTTTCAGTAGCCATGAAGCAAACTGTAACAACACGATATTTTTAGCCATTCGCTTCCACACATGTTGGACTTGAATTGCTCAAAATACCGCATTGTAAATAAATTTGGAGCAAATGAAATACAATCACAGACACATGAATATCAGAATAACTCGCAGCAGAAATTAAAATACCATAGTAGTTCATGAAGCTACTATAACAAAATCTCAAAAAAAAAAACATAATATCAGTTTGAAAATCATTAGAAATTCCAAATACATAGAAGATCACTAATATAAGAGCTGAAATAGATAACTGAAATTGAAATGGATAGATAACTAGATAAGCAAAATCTCCAGCGATTCCTAGTTTCAGAAAAAGAAATCTAAAGCTAAGCTGTAAATACTCAGGCTGACCCGAGCATAAAGTAAAATACAAAACACTCGAGTCAGGACATACATACTTATATAATGTAAACCAACCCAACTGAACTGTAGTAGTAATACACAATAACTTAAAAGGATGCTTGGGATCGCCCATCCTTTGAGGATCAGTTAAACCATAAATTAAATACATCCCGTGGTTAAAGTTCCAAAGTGGTAATTTATACTTCGAAATCAAATATCATTTCAAAATTCAATATCATTTCAAATTCATTTTAAATTATCTAAATATCATATCCTTCCAAAACCTCATTCATAGTTATTTAATTTAAATACCATTTTAATCACATTTTCAAAATGGTTTATATTTCAAATCAAAAATACCCATTTAAACCATTTAAGAATGAAGTTATTATATTTAATAATCAAATATTAAATTCCTAAAATTTGGCCTTTCAGAATTCATTCGTTCACTTAAATTTTTTAAACAGTGAAATTCAACTTTCGCAGCATTTAGAAAATGCTACGGAAAGTTACATTTGAAAACAATTCAATTTAACAAAGATAGCATTTACAAAAATGTTGTAATAGTTCAGGTTTCAAATAAGAGCTTTAGTTCAATTCTGCAACTACAACACTTACAAAGTGCTGTAATAGCCCTTGGTTCATTTTTTTGCCTTTTAGTTCATTTGTATCAACTACAGCACTTAGAAATGCTGTAATATCCTTTACTTCAGAAATGATAGCATTTCTGAAATGCTGTTAAATTAAATTTCAAATTTCTATACAATTCCATAAATAATTAAAATTTAATTTAAACCATTTTTAACTCATAAAATCATATTTTCTCACTTTAAAAACAATCAAATAAATTCCCATTAATTTATGATTTTTATAAAGTGAGATTTTCATACAAAATCAAATTTAAATAATTTACTTATTAAATAAATGTACAATTATATAACATTTCATTTACATTACATTTTAATTAAATTTACCATTTCATAAATTAAATTTAAATTCCATTTTATTTCCTTAACTTAACTTTTATTTTTAAAACACATTTCACATTTTCCAAGTTAAGTTATATTTTAAATTTTAATTATAAACATTTATTTATTTAACTATTTTAAATTTATAGAAAAATCAATAACACTTTATAAAAATCATTTTAAATTAAAATTAAAATCAAATTATCATATTTTCTTACTTAATTTAAACTACATTTATAAACAAAATCATAAATTCCAAAATTAACTTATATTTCAAATTCTACTTTACCATTTATTTATTTCAATTATTTAACTTGTATAAAAAGATCATTTTTAATTAAATTTAAATCAAAGTATCATAATATTTACATTTTTAAAATATTTTAGAAAAATATATATTAACCACGGGTCTGTATATAAAATTTTCTAACCTAAGTCAAACGATAAGGATAATATATCATTTCAATCCGTAATTTACAAAGGAAAAATCCGGGTTCTAACATTTCAAACCCACAATCCCAAGTAGATAAAAATAAATAAAAATCATTCAGGCCTATTATTTCAGCCCATAACGATTTTTCCCTATTCTAAAGTCCGTTCGGGTATGTATCATTTCAATCCATAGTGATTCTATTCTACAGGGAACTTGTAGTGTGATAAACTGATATAACTAAACAATATAGCATTATTATATAACATTAACAGATGATATGACAGGTGTATAAATAGGGGTGAACATCATATGATCATATCATAGGCAGTTATAACATAATAATATAATCTACAGATTCAAATGGTGTCAATTTACTAGTTATATAAGTATAGAATGTCTTGTGAGAAATGCTCACTTGTTTCAAGCTGCAGATAGCAAGACAAAGCACATAAGCGAATTTCAGATGGCATAATAACACGACTTTTGACTTGAGTGGAGTGGAGTGAACCAAGATTTATTCTTGTACACAACACAAAACAAGAAAAATATAAATATGATTTCAACACAAATACAAATAGAAACAATTTTAAAATGAAAGCAACTATGAATAAATTTTCTTTGACCATTGCCTCAACCTTCATGTGCTCGGCCTAGGAGTCTTGTATGCTCAGCCAAAGTGGTGATTTGGGATAGGATATGCATGCATGTGCACGGCAACATGGAGATTGGAAGGGTAAAGGAGTTACACATGTAGAAGGTCAAAAGGCAAGGCATAAATGGAGTTTTTGTGCACACTTTGGGTTCAACCTTGATGATGTGGGCTTGGCCGTTTATGTTACAGGTCAGGTAGGGTCTGGAGTGGCGGCCAGAGGTGGTGGAGGAGCAGGTGGTGGCGTCTATGGAGGTGTCAAGGTGGAAAAATGAAGGCTATGGCATTAAGGGGTTCGGCTATGCTAGTTTCAAGGTAATTTGTGAAGTTTATACGGTGCAAACAACCTAGGGGAGTCACGGCCTGGACAAGACAGAGGGAAAGGAAGGTGAGATGGTTGTGGATGTGGTGGTGCTGGATGTGGAGGTGGTGGAAGAGCTAAGGCCGAACAAATGCAAGAAGAGGCAAGACAAACTACAAAGGAAAATCTATAAAATGAGAAGAAAAGAGTGGAAAAAGAAGACATTATCAAACTTTCTTCCTCATATCTGAAACCATACGTGAAAAGAGAAGTGAGAAGAGTGTTTTCACGTGAATTTCCAAAAAGAAAAGTCTGGGCTAATGCTTGAGAAGGGACGGCACAAAATTTGAAGGGGTGTGAGGATGGAAGGTCAAAGGTTAAAAGCCGAAGTCTCTTTAAATTTCCTATTTTCTTTTATGCAAATAAACTAAAATAAAAACCATGTAAATAAAATAAAATTGAATACAAAATAAAGTGAAATGAAATGAATAAATAAATTTTAGAAAAATATAGAAAAACATAAGAAAATAGTTATTTATATGAAAACTAGTATTGAAAATTGGAAACAAAACATAACTAGTTTTAGAAAAATAACTACAGTACTTTAACATGTTTTAAAAATAAAAATATATTCCTAACATGACATATTACACACATATATACAAATTAAAACAAGATTTGACAAATAAAAATATTATTTATATAAATTAAAATAGACAATTTTATTAAATAAATCAATTTACATACAATATTGTAAAAAGCATAACTTTCAAAATATAAATCGGATTCCAACGAAACGAAAAACAGTATTCTTGAAATTAAATTTATTTTCATAATTAAAGATAAAATTCAAGAATTAAAATATTTAAATTTTAAATTTAAAAGTCAAAGTTTGACCAGATTGACCAAAAATCCACTTGTTCTGGAAAATATTCTATTTATTTAGGTTTGGAATTATAATTCATACAAAAATCAAAAGTTATAATTAAAATAACAAAATTTATCCATTTTAATAAATATAATAAAAAATTTAAATTCGAAATTCAAATAAAATAATCAAAATAAACAATTAGAAATAATCACTAAATACAGGGTTGTTACACTCTCCCTCACTCAAATCTTTTCGTCCTAAATAACGAACAAGGAAAATAAGGAAACAAGATAGAAAAAATAGTATCTGAAATGAAAAATTTCAGATTCGAAGCACAAATGCTCTCCTCCGTCTTCCAGGTACAATCTCGATCATCAGTACTCCATTGTACTTTGATCTGACTAACAGATTTCCTTCTTAGCTGCTTCGTACCTCTGCTGACAATACGAAGTGGCTTACTCTCGAAATTCAGATTAGGCCCAATATCCAAACCATCAAGAGCAGAAGGCTGAACAAAAGAGATGGGTCATGAAGATACTAGAGAAGATGTGAGACGTGGAATACATCATGCACTCCAGAAAGCTCTCGGGCAAATCCAAATGATAAGCCAAAGAACCAACTCTTTCCACAATGCGGAGAGGACCCTTAAAGAGGAAGAATGTAGGAGGATAAGCATAGCTAGAAGGGAAAATAGGTTGAAAGAAAAGGACGAACCATTGTTTTAAAACCATATAAATTTCAATTTAAAATTTTATGTTTACAACATTTTAAACATTTTATAATATGATGAATAGTCATGTGATTCAAACTTTTTAGTTCAAAGTAAACAATATTTAAAACATTTTAAATTATTTAGAAAAGTAAAATAAATTATCAAAATATCCTTTATATAATACTTTATCAAAATACTTTTATAACTCGATGTCTTAATCCTTTAATAATACTTTATCAAAATACTTTTATAACTCGATGTCTTAACAAGTTTACTCTCGTTCCTACAGACTCTGGCCATGCGTTGATCAGGCGCAAAGCTAGAATTCTCTAGGTATTTAGTAGACTTGTTTCAAAATCCAGTGAAAATACGTGAAAACCCTTTAAAAAAGATATGGAAAATACAATCCAAACAAAACAACCAAACCAAAACATGTCGATCATGGATAGCGAATACACGATGGTTACGCCTGGATCCCCTAGGAAATATCCGTACCCATAGGTTGGCTACCACAACCCTGCGATTACGCCATAAAGAAGGGTAGTACTGCTGATACACAATGGTTACGGCTGGATCCTCCAGGAAACATCTGTACCCGTAGGCTCTCGCAGCCCCTGCTGATTACGCTACCAAATACGACCTACATAGATCGCAGATACACAATGGTTATGCCCGGTCCCCCTAAGAAACATCCGTACCTGTAGGCTCTCGCAGCCCCTACGAATTACGCTATGCAGTCACGCTCAAAAGACCATGGAGATCGCCATGGAATTCGATGGACACTCGAGTATCATATCCGGAAAACCCAATTCAGAGAGAATAATATCGATAGAATGAATCCACAATGTGGCCACAAAGCGGATATCAAGCATAAGGCATTTTCCATATCTTTACTTCGAAAATATGTATCATATAGTACCTTTTAAAATCACTTTCAAATATCATACTTATATAAAGTCCATTATATATAAGATTTCATTTCAAATCGAATACTTTCCAAAATCAATAGTATATCAAATCACACTTATATAGACTTTGATTATATAAGATTTCTCTTTCCAAATTGAGTACTTTCCCAAATGAATAGTTTTCAAATCAACTTCATGCTTATACAAATCCATTTTATATAAGTTCGATAACACCCAAATCAAACAAGGTTATCAATTTCAATTCCTTTCAATAACGTTTTAGTTTCAAAATCATGTATGATTTTGCCAAATCATTTCTTCCAAATTACATATATTCAGTTTCAAAGTTTCTCAAAACAATAGATTTAGAAAATAATCCAAATTTTCAAATCAACAAAATTTATTTCAAACAAATTTATTTCCAAAACTTCATATAAATATTGGGTTTTACTATCCAATCTATTTTCAAAACCAAATATTTTCTCAAAAATCAATTATACCCAAAATGATTTCCAAGTTTATAACTATCCCTTTAAAACCATTAAATTATTTATTTCCATATATTGAAAATCCAATTTACCTTTTGAAAATTCCATAGCTTTAAAAATTAAACCTTGATTTGGAAGTGCTCGAACTTTTAAAAATAGTCGAAGAAACCAAATTTTTGAATCCAAGAGTTGGAAATCAGCAACAAATCAGTAAATCAATTCCAATAGATAAGGTTGTACCAAAAAAATCTGAAACTCGAGGACTGAACACCGGCTTACTTTAAATCATTTCAAATACATATATGCATATATCTTTTGAAAATCAAATCAACCTTCAGAATTTTTGAAATCAAAATTTGGTTTCACAACATCACTCGCATAGCAAAGCTATTAGAGTGGCCTCTCCCCCACTTTGAAACTCGTAAATCAATATCGATGATGCATGCACTCATCACCGAAATTATTTTCCAGCGACACAAGTGAGTTCAGGACTTCTTTGAAATCACTTCGAAATCATTGGAATTCATTTGAATACATTTGAAATATTTCTTATTCATAAAATATCTTTAAATCATATTATTATTATATATTTTCCAAAATACTAAAACCGATTTCAAAACCACCGGAGTTCGATTCCTCGAAATTCAAATTCAAAACCCTTGAGTTATAAATCATTTTTATATAAATCAAATTTCTTATAATTTTTCAAAATTTTAGATCCGTTCGAAACCTAAAATTCTAGTTTTTAAAAGGTATATAATGCTTATCGAAAACCTTTCACTTTTATATATAAAATGTGGTCATCCTTATCAAAATAATAACTTCGATGTATACCCAATTTCAAAAAATACATTCAACCACAAATTTTCCAAGGGATGATTTAAGAATAGATTTCAAAACAAACATAGATTCAAATTCAGAGAAACTCTAATCAAATAGAATTTTGGTTCGATGATAAGCTCAAATGAAGATGAGATAATTTTATTACCAAATAGAAGATGGATAAGCATATATAAATCACGGGCGACCTTAACTGGTCAACCGTGACTTCAGGAATATAACCACTGCGGAAATCTAATGCAAATCGACATTCGATCGCTAGAGATAGAATCCGGGTAGAGCAGGAGATAGATAGCATCGTAAAACGAGGATATAGAAATCTCTGGTGAATCAATGCCAATTGTAAAGGAGTTTCACCCCTTTACAAATCATTCAAAGATTTGCGGAATCACCAATCTTTATAGAGGTTATTCAAAGTGGAGTTATGGAATGCCCCAAAATCAAAAGGATAAAAATAGGGAAGACAAGACTGGATTTCAGAACCAGTGGGAGCGTTTCAAAGTTCAAGGAATCCTAATCGATAAGAATCCTAACCAAGAGATTTCTAACATAGTGGATACTGAAGGGATGAAGTTTAGAAAATCTTGATTTCAAAATAAGGAAATTTTTATACCAATATAATCTTTGAAAATCCTTTAAAAATCATTTGGAAATCATTTTATACTTCGAAAATGATTCTAAGATTGATTTCACTCATTCTAGTGTATTTCTACCCTATCTCTAATGAGTTTTTGCTCCGCAGGCTATAGTTTGCTTAAAACCAAAGCACTGATACCAACTGTAACAACCCGATATTTTCAGCCATTCGCATTCACACATGTCAGACTTGAATTGCTCAAAATACCGCATTGTAAATAAATTTGGAGCAAATGAAGTACAATCATATAATCACAGACACATGAATATTGGAATAACTCACAGCGGACAATAAAATACCATAGTAGTTCATCAAGCTACTATAACAAAATCTCAAAACAAAATACATAATATCAGTCTTAAAAACATATACAATAGAACTCCCAAATACATAGAAGATCACTAATACAAGAGTTGAAATAGGCAATTGAAACTGAAATGGACAGATAACTAGATAAGCAAAATCTCCAGCGATTCCTAGCTTCAGAAAAAGAAATCCAAAGCTAAGCTGTAAATACTCAGGCTGACTCGAGCGTAAAGTAAAACACAAAACACTCGAGTTAGGACATACGTACTTATATAATGTAAACCAACTCAAGTGAACTGTAGTAGTAATATACAATAACTTAAAGGATGCTTGGGATCGCCAATCCTTTAAGGATTAGTTAAACCATAAATTAAATACATCCCTTGGTAAAAGTTTCAAATGGTAATTTATACTTCGAAATCAAATATCATTTCAAAATTCAATATAATTTCAAATTCATTTTAAATTATCTAAATATCGTATCCTTCCAAAACCTTATTCATATTTATTTAATTTAAATACCATTTTAATCGCATTTAAAAAATGGTTAATATTTCAAATCAAAAATACCCATTTAGACCATTTAAAAATGAAGTTATTATATTTAATAATCAAATATAAAATTCCCAAAATTTAGCCTTTCAGAATTCATTTATTCACTTAAAATTTTTAAACAGTGAAATTCAACTTTCCCAGCATTTAGAAAATGCTATGAAAAGTTACATTTGAAAACAATTCAATTTAACAAAGATAGCATTTACAGAAATGCTGTAATAGTTCAGGTTTCAAATAAGAGCTTTAGTTCAATTCGGCAACTACAGCACTTACAAAGTGCTGTAATAGCTCTGGGTTCATTTTTTTTTGCCTTTTAGTTCATTTGTATCAATTACAGCAATTAGAAATGCTGTAATATCCTTTACTTCAGAAATGATAGCATTTCTGAAATGCTGTTAAATTAAATTTCAAATTTCAATACAATTCCATAAACAATTAAAATTTAATTTAAACCATTTTTAACTCATAAAATCATATTTTCTCACTTTAAAAACAATCATTTAAATTCCCATTAATTTATGATTTTTATAAAGTGAGATTTTCATACAAAATCAAATTTTAATAATTTACTTATTAAATAGTGGAAATTAGGGAGGGATCCCTATCATACTTTCATATTGTAAAGCGGGTCCCTGTTAAAGTTTCATTGTAAAGCGGGTCCCTGTATTCTGGAAATGAAGAAAAATTATTGCTAAAATGTCAGCAACGCTTATAAATAAGTGCTGATATTTCAGCAACTTTCTCTGTCAAAGTTTCATTGTTAATCCGGTCTCTATTTTCTAAAAACAAAGAAAAATTATTGCTGAAATGTCTGTAACTTTTATAAATAAGTGCTGATATTTCAGTAACTTTCATAAACTGTGTTTACAGTGTACATAAATGTTGCTGAAATGTCAGCAACTTTTATAAATAAGTGCTGATATTTCAGCAACTTTCATACACTATGTTCACAGTGACAGAAAAGTTGCGGAAATGTCAGTAACTTTTATGAAAAGTTGCATCATGCTCTGCAATAATCGTGAATAAAAAACAGGGACCTAATTTACACTGAAATTTAGTGAAGGACTTTTCGTGAATTTTGAAACTTAATAAGGACCTGTGCCAAAAGTACATGTACAATTTTATAAAATTTCATTTACATTACATTTTAATTAAATTTACCATTTCATAAATTAAATTTAAATTCCATTTTATTTCCTTAACTTAACTTTTATTTTTAAAACACATTTCACATTTACCAAGTTAAGTAATATTTTAAATTTTAATTATAAACATTTATTTATTTAACTATTTTTAATTTATAGAAAAATCAATAGCACTTTATAAAAATCATTTTAAATTCAAATTAAAATCAAATTATCATATTTTCTTACTTAATTTAATCTACATTTATAAACAAAATCATAAATTCCAAAATTAACTTATATTTCAAATTCTACTTTACCATTTATTTATTTTAGTTATTTAACTTGTAGAAAATCAGTAATATTTAAAAAAATTAATTAAATTTAAATCAAAATATCATAATATTTACATTTTTAAATATTTTAAAAATTTTAGAAAAATATATATTAACCACGGGTCTGTATATAAAATTTTCTAACCTAAGTCAAACGATACAGATAATATATCATTTCAATCCGTAATTTACAAACGAAAAATTGGGGTTCTATCATTTCAAACCCGCGATCCCAAGTAAATGAAAATAAATAAAAATCGTTCAGGCCTATCATTTCAGCCCATAACGATTTTTCCCTATTCTAAAGTCTGTTCGGGTATGTATCATTTCAACACATAGTGATTCTATTCTACAGGGAACTTGCAGTGTGATAAACTGATATAAGTAAACAGTATAGCATTATATAATAGTAACAGATGATATGACAGGTGTATAAACAGGGGTGAAAATCATATGATCATATCGCAGGCAGTTATAACATAATAATATAATCTACAGATTCAAATGGTGTCAATTTACTAATTATATAAGTACAGAATGTCTTGCGAGAAATACTCACTTGTTTCAAGCTGGAGGTAGCAAGACAAAGCACATACAAACGAATTCTAGAAGGCACGATAAAACGACTTTTGACCTGAGTGGAGTGGAGTGCACCAAGCTTTATTCTTATACACAAAACAAAACAAGACTAATATAAATATGACTTCAACACAAATACAAATAGAAACAATTTTAAAATGAAAGCAACTATGAACAAATTTGCTTTGACCATTGCCTCAACCTTCATGTGCGGCCTAGGGGTCTTGTATGCTCAGCAAAAGTGGTGATTTGGGCTAGGATATGCATGCATATGCATGGCTACAAGGAGATTTGAAGGGTAAAGGAGTTACACATGAAGAAGGTCAAAGGCAAGGCATAAATGGAGTTTTTGTGCACACTTTGGGTTCGACATTGGCTGATGTCGGCTTGACCATTCATGCTACAGGTCAGGTGGGGTCTGGAGTGGCGGCTAGAGGTGGTGGAGGAGTAGGAGGCGACGGCTATGGAGGTGCCAAGGTTGGAAAATGAAGGCTATGGCATTAAGGGGTTCGACTATGCTAGTTTCAAGGTGATTTGTGAAGTTTTTGTGGTGCAAACAACTTAGGGGAGTCACGGCCTGGACAACACAGAGGGGAAGGAAGGTGAGATGGCCGTGGAAGTGGTGGTGCTGGACGGTGGAGGTGGTGGAGGAGCTAAGGCCGAACAAATGCAAGAAGAGGCAAGACAGACTACAAAGGAAAATCAATAAAATGAGAAGAAAAGAGTGGAAAAAGAAGACATTACCAAACTTTCTTCTTCAGATCTAAAGCCATACGTGAAAAGAGAAGTGAGAAGGGTGTTTTCTAGTGAATTTCCAAAAAGAAAATTAAAGTCTAATGCTTGAGAGGGGACGGCCCAAAAATTGAAGGGGTGTGAAGTGGAAGGTCAAAGGTTAAAAGCCAAAGTCTCTTTAAATTTCCTATTTTCTTTTATGCAAATAAACTAAAATAAAAACCATGTAAATAAAATAAAATTGAATACAAAATAAATTGAAAATGAAATGAATAAATAAATTTTATAAAAATATAGAAAAATATAAGAAAATAGTTATTAATATGAAAACTAGTATTGAAAATTGGAAATAAAATATAACTAGTTTATAAAAATAACTAGTTTATAAAAATAACTACAATACTTTAACATGTTTTAAAAATAAAAATATATACCTAACATGAAATATTACACACATAAATAAAAATTAGAACAATATTTGAAAAATAACAATATTATTTATATAAATTAAAATAGACAATTTTATTAAATAAATCAGTTTACATACAATATTGTAAAAAGCATAACTTTCACAATATAAATCGGATTTCAACGAAACGAAAAGCAGTATTCTTGAAATTAAATTTATTTCCATAATGAAAGATAAAATTCAAGAATTCAAATATTTAAATTTTAAATTTAAAAGTCAAAATTTGACCAGATTGACCAAAAATCCACTTTTTTTGGAAATATTCTATTTATTCAGGTTTGGAATTATAATTCACATAAAAATCAAAATTTATAATTAAAATAAAAAAAACTTATCCATTTTAATAAATATAATAAGCCTTTAAATCAGAAATTCAGATAAAATAATCAAAATAAACAATTAGAAATAATAACAAAATACAGGGTTGTTACACAAACATTAGGTTACTCGTTTTCACTATCACCGCCACTATCTGATAAAGAGGTATCTGAATCATCCCATGTAACGACCCGCTATTTTAGACTATTCAAATCGACAATAAACCACCCATGTCTCACTTGAATAGCTCCAGAATACCGAATTGTAAATTTAAATTTTGTAAACTCAGAACATACAGTAAATAAATAAATCACACATCACAGACATAGAGTAATAAGATGCAGCGGAAGCAAAGAAATAGTAGTTCATGAAACTACTATGTGATGACCCGGAATTTTGGGCAATATCAATTTAATAATCTATATTAATAATTAAATTGATTTAATAATTTTCTTTTATAATTTTAATTTAAATTGGCATGTTTATTCCTTTAAAAAGCAAATAAATATTTAATTGGTAAATTTTATCTTTAAAAGCTAATAAAATGTTTTCTATTTATAATGTATATATATTTGTATACATTGTAAATAGAAAAGCTTTGGTTTGAATTTAACAAATAAAATCATGTTTTCAAATTCAAATATATATTGATAATTTGGAAGTTATGATTAAATTTAATATAAAACTTTTCAAAGGTTATTTAAATAGTTAACCATACAGTTTTAAAATACTTAAGGTAAATGTTTAATTGTTTAAAATACATTTTTAGCTCAAATTTAAATTTAAATAAAATTAGTAAAAAGGTTTTTTTTATTTTCTTTTTTAAATATTGCTTAATAAATATGATTTGAAAATATATTTAAAAGTTTAAAATACAATTCACAAACATATAAAACATTTGATATATTAATTCATTTAGTAATATAAGTAAATTATAAATAATGTGATAATCTCTTTTATAAATTATTTAAAATTGACAAAATTGTTATTTTCAAACAATAAAAATAATGTGTTGTTTTTATATATAGATATAAATAGATTTTTAAGAAAATAAAATTGTTATTTTCAAATTTAATGTGTTGTTATATATGTGTACATATATATATATATATATAACTTGATTTTAAATTGAATTTTTAAATTTGATTTGAATTTGGATTTAAAATTGAAATTCAAAAGATAGATATTTTAAAATATTTTGGATTTAAAAATATACGTATAAGATTTTATTTGCATATAATTTGTTTTATAATATTTTCTTTAACGGAATTAATATATATATATATATATAAGTATTTATTAATTAATAAATAAGTATAAAAGCTTCTTATTAACATTTAAAATAAATAAAAATTACTTAAATGACAAGTGTAAATATATAAAGGCTTGATTATAACAAGTGTTAAAAGATAAACAATGCTAACGACAAATATTAAGTTTTTAAACAAGTGTCACTTTTAATTTTAGTTTTCTTTTATTTTTAAATAAATCACATTTTAACCTATATAAACACATTGTTCTTCTCTTTGTTTCTTTTTTTTTGTCCTCTTCAATTCAAAACTAAGAAGAACTCAATCCTATAACTCAAAACAATCTGATAATCAAACATTCCTTAAATCCGAGATTAATCAAAATCAATAGCCTGTAAACCATTTTCAAAAAATCAAAACCAAAGCTTGTACATTTCTTCAACCTGAGATTTATCAAAAGCAAACTCAAGGAGGAAAACAAGGCAGGATTCATCTTTGTTTAAAAATTAAAACATCTCTACAACAAGTTCCAGATCACAACATCCAGTTTCAAAATCAAGAGGGATTTCAAGTTTTCAAAGTTTAAAAGCTATTTTAAAAAAAAGGCTCTGTTCTTCTTCTTTAACCTATGAGTAACATCTTTTCTAAAAGCTTAAGTATTTGAATATTTGGTTGCATATGGATTACTAGAAATAAGTATGCTTTGTGTGTATATATATGTGTGGATTTTCTGTATATATATGGATGTATAGATGTGTGCATGACTGATATTCCTGTGACATTCCTTTTTTTAGTTTTCATTCTCAAGATTTCAGACAAAATTCATTATCTCTTGATCTAATCTCTGTTTGGACGTAGGTTTTAAACAAAATTTGTTTCTTTAATCATAGAGTAAATTTTAAAATTATATTTAAGTTAAAATAAATATGGAACTTCTATGGAAACCAAAACGAAAAGGCAAGCTTGAGTTATGTTAAAAATTCAAACATCCTAATTCATCGATTCAGGCGTATAATTTGTATCCTTAACCAACATCATGATTTTTAAAAATTGAAATCACAATTTTTAGTATTAGGTTGAGTGAGTAGTTCGAGTCTGATAAGAATTTGTGTTTTGGATGGTTTCTGATGATCAAGATGTCGGGGAGGTCGTGGTCTTCACTGGAGGTAGAAGGATGATCGGAGAGTTTGGGAAAAATGGCAGAAGGGTATGCAAGTCACTGTAGTGGCAATGGGCGATCAGAATTGTCTATAACCCTAGTTTTTGTCTAAGTTAGGATCTTAATCAACATGGCACCTCTGGTGGATCGAGTTCCACCAGATTTTGGGAAATGGCAGCGGAGGAGCTGTCGAAGGCATGGCTGGAAGCTTAGGTGCTCCGGTGGCCGGAGGAATGGGTTCGAGGAGATTTTGGTGAGGTGGTTTGTTACAGGTTTGTGCAGGGTTGCTCAAATTTGATTTCGAGTTAGTTTTGATGTTCTTATGGTCGAGATCGGGTATAAATAGAATCTCGACATGCGAGAGGAGTCGTGGACAGTCAGAGGAGGCTAGATCGTCCGTGCATATGCATGACAGTGGTTTTGTGTTAGAAGCATTGGTGTGGTTTTATCTCGAAGGAGGTTTCGGGTTAATGGGGATTTGACTCAAGTAAGGACTTGGGTAGACGTGAGTGATTTTGTTTCTAGATTTAAACTTTAATACTTAAACAAATTTTTGGAAAGAAGAAAAGAAGAGGATTTCTCGGGTCAATGCTCGAGTAGCCATCGCGTTAAACCCGAAGCACATTTTAAAACAGTTTTTAAAAGTATTTAAAAAAGGCAAGATTTTGAATTTAAATAAATTTGGTATAAAACACTTCCTATATAAATTTCTTTTATATAAGATATGTGTTTTTTAACATTTGTTTAAAAGGTTTGTAAATTGTTTCAAATTTTGTTAAATCATTTTAAATCTTAAATTTGAAATGAAATTTAAAAGTAAATTTAAAAGTAAAATGTTTCAAAGGCTTGTAAATGATAATTAAGTCATTGATAAGGATAGTATTTTATCTTAAAGTTAATTAAGATTTAATGATTTGAGATTTATTAAATTAATAAGGAAATTCAAGTATAATTAATTAATTTAATTAATTAATGATTAAGGATTAATAAATAAATAATTAAGGATTGTAAGTTAATTAATTTAGGGGTTAATTAATTTGTAATTAAAGATCATTAATTAGATAATTAAAGATTATTAGTTAATGATTAGAGATATATTAATTAAGTAATTAAGTTGTAACTAAATTAATTAATTAAGTAATTAAAGATTCTTTAATTGGTTATTAAAAATTAATTAATTTGTAATTAATAATGGTTAATTAAAGTATAATTACTTAAGGAAGTAATTAAAAGATGGTTAATGAGTATAATTAAAAGAAAGATCATTTAACTAGGGATAATGAAATGATTAATTAATGTCATTAATTAAAGATAATTAATTAGATTAATTAATTAATTAAGGATTGTCATTTGTGGAATTGGTTAAGTATAATTACTTAATGTAATTTATAAGGTGTAATTACTTAGTAAAGTAATTAATTGGTAATTACTTTATGTAATTAATTGAAGGATAATTAATTAATGGAAGGAATTTTAGGTTTAACTATATTGTGTAATTAATAAGAAGGATAATACTTAGTGGAAGTAATTAATAAATAATTACTTAGTGTAATTAATTTAAGAATTAATTAATAAAATTTATTTTGAAGTTAATTAAGTAGTGTAATTAATTAAGGGTAGTTAATTACTAAATATGATTAATTAGAAATATAAATAATTAAAGAAAAAAATTAGAGGATCGTTAATTAATATAATTAATGAAAGTAATTAAGGGTTGATTAATTAAAGGATAATTAATCAATATAAGTGATTATAGAATAATTAATTAATGTAATTAATTAATGATTAATGTAATTAATTATAGTTAATAAATTAATAGGAGTAATTAAAGGTTAATTACTGTAAATGATTATGGATAATTAATTTGCGTAATTAATTAAGGCCAATTACTTAATGTAATTGAAGAATAATTAATCAAGGATGATTAATCAGATAGATAATTAAAGGATGATTAATTAATTGGTTTGTAATTAATTAATGGTTAAGTAAGTAGGATTTATTGTGATGAAAGAAATTAATTTAATTTATTTTAAATTAATTAGAGATAGTATGGTTAATTAATCTTTGCTTATGGATGGCTGAATGATATTGAATGCCTTCAATTGTTTGCTATCTCTGATATGGGATATGTGCTGATCTGTGATATGAGACACTCTAGTTGAATTGTGATGATATATATTATCTATTTCTGATAATGTGAATTATCTATCTGTGTAAATATAGATAATGAATTAAATTGTTTTAATTTAAAACAACTTGGCTTTACAAGATGACGTTTTGGATTTCGGCGAGACCGGGATCAGATTTCCAAATTTGGATATCCGAAAAGCACATCGATCCAAATTAAACGATAGGTCGTCAATCTCAAGTGATGATCGAGATGAGGATTTAGAGTGCAAGGGCTATTGTCGTTAACTCTAAGGGTGATTCCAAAATGAGTGTAACGAGAAAGTGCCTTCGGTTTCGTTCAAACCCGGAACGAACTTGTATGATTGAATGCTTTCAAAACATCGTCAGGTGGACGATGAGCATTCTAAGATAGATATGTTCTATAAAGGTAATCGCAGCCTCAAGCGTCATCAACCGCGAATGGCTAAAATAGGGAAGGTGCAGCAAGGCTAAGTGAGTCGCGCTCATGTAGGACAAGATTTCCCCCAATCTAGAAGTCCATTTTTATTCGGCTGTGTGGGCAGTTGGTTGCGAACAACTGCGGGGATGTATTGTTCGGGACTATCCAGTAAGGTACGGTTCCGGCCTGGTGTTGCAGGGGATTTAGGGTGGATCCTCGGTACGGCGATCTAGGCCACATACTGTGACGGGCGATACCCCAGTAGCCCTACCATTGTATGGAATCCAATCTCCAATGAGTGCCGTACGTTTTGATTGTGCCCAACTACGTTGGAACGTGAGATGTAAGCATTCCAGCTATTTCTGTATTTCACTTGAAAACCCTAGACCCTATTATAAAATCATTGGATTTCCTATCATATGTTTTGGTTATCGTAAGTTAAAAACTTTTCCGTGTTTATGTGCGGGAGGTCTTACGAGATACCTTTTGTTTTCAAATGTTTTTCAAAGTTAAGCAACTTAACCTGTTACTCACACGAGACCCGTGTCTGACCCAGAGTTTATTTTCTATTTTCTTAAACTCTTAGGTACTCAAATTTTTACGAGTAGCCAAGGGATTCAGTTTAGCTTTGGAGAAGTCTAGAGGAGATATGGAACAGGAGGCTTCAGCATCTATAGATATATAGTTTTCCGCTGTGTTGGTATCTCTGTGTTGTATTTAACTTTTAATGATTAGGCAGATGTTTATAATTGTCTAGTATGTTACGTATAAGCTTTGTAACTCTAATAGATATTGTATATTATGTAATAATTATGTGATCAATATAATTTATTCGTTCCGATGTGAGATTCTGATGTTGTTTAGTTCTTTGTTCTCTATCTTTTCTCTTTTCTATCCCTTTCTTTCTTAATAATGATGCGTCTTTCTGTTGAGAGAAAGGCGGGTCATTTCATTTGGTATCAGAGTGCTAGGTTGAGTGAATACCTAGGCTTTGGAGTTATTTCTTTCTTGAGAGAGCGTATTTGTAATTTTGATATATATATATATATATATATACACACCTATTTGTTGTGTTACTTGTTCGGTTTTTCCAATATGAGTTGTAGAGTTAGGAAAGGGTAGTGGTGTGTGTAGCATGACAACCAATGGAAGAAGTCCGAGTGTTGAGGTGGGAAGTGTATCTGCCGAGGCTGTAGACCTAATATTGCCTCGAGTGAGCTTTGCTGCATGGTATAAGGATTTCACCAATATCTAAAGGAAGCCTTTTAAAGGTTCAGAGTCCGTCTTTGAAGTGCAAGTTTGGATGAGTGAGAGTTTCGATCTATTGGTTAAGCAAAAGCGAGTGATGGTACTTTGGAAACTTTAGGAAGAAGCAGCTGCGTGGTGAAACGCAGTGACTATGGATGCTTCCGAAGATGTTTCTTGTGGAGCAAGTGTTAGAAAGTGTGTCTGCATCAATGATGAGACTCAGTTTAGCAGGGTGTTAATGTTTAGTTTGAGGCCCGAGTTTCTTGAAGAGATGTCCACCCGTCTCAAGGTTCATTTAAGGAATTGAATGATATAGCTTTGAGAATCGAAGAGCTTTAGATAGGAAGTCTTTGGTATCTGTGTCAGCAGTGCAGCTCGGAGGTGTTTTGAGTGCCTGCATGAAGGTCATCTGGCTAAGCAGTGTTTTAGTGTTGGAGTTCAGAAGCAGCAGAGTGGACCCATTTCTTTGATGGATTGGCTAGATAAGCACAAGCTGTTCTGATTGGTAAAGAGAGAACAGTTCTTTGGAAATTACGCTGGGTTGATCGCAAAAGTGACTTGCGAAGTTGAGTGTTCTCTTGGGTAATCTTTTGCATAGGATCAAGGCATCTCTAGGGAATGTAAGAGTTATAGAAGTTGTCAGATATTTTTCCGATGTCTTCGAAGTAGCCAAGGCTTGCTATAGCATCTGGTGGTTGAGTTTTCGTATCGACTAGGATTCCAGGAGTGACACCTGTGGTTCAGCTAAATAGAAAGATGGCTCCTAGAGAGGATTTGGGCGAAGAAGCTCACGTTTTGGTAGAACTTCTGTGTTTTCTCTTTGTGGATCTGATGAGCCGTGTCTTCTAGGATGTATTAGACAAGTCTATGCCCATGTTCACCATTAGCATTCTCATCTACTCCAGATCAGAGTTGCGCAGCGGAAGCAAGATAGCAGCTGTTCTAGAGTGGAAGCAACCCTAGACTCCTTGGAAGTTCGCGGTTTTCTTGGATTAGAAGGTTTCTAAAGGAAGTTTTTCAGAATCTGAAGGCGAAATTTGCTAGTGCACCTATTTTTTTCTTTCCAGATAGGAGTAGTAAGTTTGAAGTCATTGATGTTTGTGGAGTAGAGTTTGTGTTCTTGATTTCGGTAGATCTTGAGAGGATCATGTTGTTGGGTAGAATCCGGAGGTTGGTTTGTTTTTTTAAGAAGCATCGGCGAGGGTTGAGCTGATCAGGAAGGATGAAGGCAGCCTGGGATCGTTAGAAGAGTTTTGTGGATAAGAGACGGAGGAATTTAGATTTTGAAGTCAGAGATTTGATTTTGGATAATTTTCTCCGATTAAAGGGAGTAGTAAGTTTTGGTAAAACTGAGAAGCTAGCTCCGAAATTCAGTGGATCTTTTTGTGTTTTTGTAAGGATAAGTGTTTTGGCCTACAGAGTTGAATTGCCAGTTTGGAAGACTGGGATTCAATGTATTTCACGTATCTCTGAGGGAGTACGTGTATGATCCATCACTGGTTGTGGAACCAGCAGTTCAGGAGGATTTGGTAGTTGAGAAGGACTTGACTGTGGTCTGATATCCTATTCAGATTGTAGTTTGAGGTGAGTAGGAGCTCTGATGCTAGTAGTGTAGATTTTTTGGATTCAGTAGAACGAGTATCCCGATGTTTATACCTGGGAACTCTAGATAGTGTTAGGAAGATCTATCCTGATTTGTGTCAGGATCATTAGATTTGTTTGATTGAGTAAATTGGTTGCTGTGGTTGTTAGCATATGGTTGATAATATATGCTTGTGGTTTAAAATTAAATTTTTGAATGGGTTATTAAATTATCTTTGCTTTTAAATTTCGGGGACGAAATTCTTTTAAGGGGGGAGGAATGTGATGACCTGGAATTTTGGGCAATATCAATTTAATAATCTGTATTAATAATTAAATTGATTTAATAATTTTCTTTTATAATTTTAATTTAAATTGGCATGTTTACTCGTTTAAAAAGAAAATGAATATTTAATTGGTAAATTTTATCTTTTAAAAGCTAATAAAATTTTTTCTATTAATAATGTATATATATTTGTATGTATTGTAAATAGAAAAGCTTTGGTTTGAATTTAACAAATAAAATCATGTTTTCAAATTCTAATATATATTGGTAATTTGGAAGTTATGATTAAATTTAATATAAAGCTTTTCAAAGGTTATTTAAATAGTTAACCGTATAGTTTTAAAATACTTAAGGTAAATGTTTAAAATATATTTTTAGCTTAATTTTAAATTTCACTAAAATTAATAAAAAGGTTTATTTTATTTTATTTTTTAATTATTTCTAATAAATATGATTTGGAAATATATATAAAAGTTTAAAATATAATTCACAAACATATGATACATTAATTCATTTAGTAATATAAGTAAATTATAAATAATGTGATAATCTCTTTTATAAATTATTTAAAATTGACAAAATTTTTATTTTCAAACAATAAAAATAAGGTGTTGTTTTTATATATAAATATAAATAGATTTTTAGGAAAATAAAATTGTTGTTTTCAAATTTAATATGTTGTTATATATGTATATGTATAACTTGATTTTAAATTGGATTTTTAAATTTAATTTGAATTTGAGTTTGGATTTAAAATTGAAATTCAAAAGATAGATATTTTAAAATATCTTGGATTTAAAAATATAGGTATAAGATTTTATTTGCATATAATTTATTTTATAATATTTTCTTTAAAGAAATTAATATATATATATATATATAAGTATTTATTAATTAGTAAATTAAGTATAAAAGCTTCTTATAAACATTTAAAATAAATAAAAATTACTTAAATGAAAAGTGTAAATATATAAAGGCTTGATTATAACAAGTGTTAAATGATAAACAATGCTAACGAAAAATGTTAAGCTTTTAAACAAGTGTCACTTTTAATTTTAGTTTTCTTTTATTTTTAAATAAATCACATTCTAACCTATATAAACACATTGTTCTTCTCTTCATTTCTATTTTATATCCTCTTCAATTCAAAACTAAGAAAACCTCAATCCTACAACTCAAAAAAAATCTGATAATCAAACATTCCTCAAACCAGAGATTAATCAAAATCAATAGCATGTAAACCATTTCCAAAAATCAAAACCAAAGCCTGTACATTTCTTCAACCTGAGATTTATCAAAAGAAAACTCAAGGAGGAAAACAAGGCAGGATTCATCTTTGTTTCAAAATTAAAACATCTCTACAACAAGTTCCAGATCATAACATATAGTTTCAAAATCAAGAGGGATTTCAACTTTTCAAAGTTTAATCGCTATTTCAAAAAAAGGCTCTGTTCATCTTCTTTAACCAGTGAGTAACATCTTTTCTAAAAGCTTAAATATTTGAATATCTGGTTGCATACGGATTACTGGAAATAAGTATGCTTTGTGTGTGTATATATTGGTGAATTTTCTATATATATATATATACAGATATATATATATATATATATATATGGATGTATAGATATGTGCATGACTGATATTCCTGTGACATTCCTGTTCTTAGTTTTCAAGCTCAAGATTTCAAACAAAATTCATTATCTCTTGATCTAATCTCTGTTAGGACTTAGGTTTTAAACAAAATTTGTTTCTTTAATCATGGAGTAAGTTTTAAAATTATATTTAAGTTTAATAAATTTGGAACTCCTATAGAAACCAAAACGAACAGTCAAGCTTGAGTTATGTTAAAAATTCAAACATCCTAATTCATCGATTCAGGCATATAATCTGAATCCTTAACCAAAATCATGATTTTTTAAAATTGAAATCACAATTTTTAGTATTAGGTTGAGCGAGCAGTTCGAGTTTGATCATAATTTGTGTTTTTTGTGGTTTCTGATGATCAAGATGCTCAGGGAGGTCGTAGTCTTCACTGGAGGTAGAAGGATGATTGGAGAGTTTGGGAAAAATGGTAGAAGGGTATGCAAGTCACTGTAGTGGCGGTGGGTGATCAGAATTGTCTATAACCCTAGTTTTTGTCTAAGTTAGGATCTTAATCACCACGATGCCTCTAGTGGATCGAATTCCACCATATTTTGGGAAATTGTAGCGGAGGAGTTGTTGAAGGCGTGGCTGGAAGCTCAGGTGCTCCGGTGGTCGGAGGAATGGGTTCGAGGAGATTTTGGTAAGGTGGTTTGTTATAGGTTTGTGAAGGGTTGCTCAATTGGATTTCGAGTTAGTTTTGATGTTCTGATGGTCGGGATTTGGAGTAGGGAGAATCGTCGACATGCGAGAGGAGTCGTGGATGGTCGGAGGAGGCTAGATCGCCAATGTATATGCACGGTAGTGGTTTTGTGTCATAAGCTTTGGTTTGTGGTTTTGTCTCGAAGGAGGTTTTGGGTTAGTGGGGTTTTGACTCGAGTAAGGACTCAGCTAGACGTGAGTGCTTTTGTTTCTAAATTTAAACTTTAACACTTAATCAAATTTTTGAAAGGAATAAAAGAAGAGGATTTCTCGGGTCAATGCTCGAGTAGCCATCGGGTTGAACCCGAAGCACATTTTAAAACAGTTTTTAAAAGTTTTTAAAAAGGGCAAGATTTTGAATTGAAATAAATTTGGTTTAAAACTCTTCCTATGTAAATTTCCTTTATATAAGATAAGTGTTTCTTTAACATTTTTTTAAAAGGTTTGTAAATTGTTTCAAATTTTGTTAAGTTAAATCATTTTGAATCTTAAATTTGAAATGAAATTTAAAAGTAAAATATTTCAAAGGCATTTGTAAGTGATAATTAAGTCATTGATAAGGATAGTATTTTATTTTAAAGTTAATTAAGATTTAGTGATTTGAGATTTATTAAATTAATAAGGAAATTCAAGTATAATTAATTAATTCAATTAATTAATGTTTAAGGATTAATAAATAAATAATTAAGGGTTGCAAGTTAATTAATTTAAGGATTAATTAATTTGTAATTAAAGATCATTAATTAGATAATTAAAGATTATTAATTAATGATTAGAGGTTTATTAATTAAGTAACTAAGTTGTAATTAAATTAATTAATTAAGTAATTAAAGATTAATTAAGTTATTGTTAAGCATTTAATTAATTAAGTAATTAGAGATAAATTAATTGGTTATTAAAAATTAATTAATTGTAATTAATAATGGTTAATTAAAGCATAAGGAATTAGGGAAGTAAATAAAAGATGGTTAATGAGTATAATTAAAAGAAAGATCATTTAACTAGGGATTATGAATTGATTAATTAATGTGATTAATTTAAGACAATTAATTAGATTAATTAATTAAGGATAATCATTTATGGAACTGGTTAAGTATAATTACTTAATTTAATTTATAAAGTGTAATTACTTAGTGAAGTAATTAATGGGTAATTACTTTGTGTTATTAATTGAAGGATAATTAATTAATGGAAGAAATTTGGTTTTAATTACTTTGTGTAATTAATAAAACGGATAATTACTTAGAGGAAGTAATTAAGAATTAATTACTTAGTGTAATTAATTTAAGAATTAATTGATAAAATTTATTTAGAAGTTAATTAAGTAATGTAATTAATTAAGGGTAGTTAATTACTAAATATGATTAATTAGAAATATAAATAATTAAAGAAAAAATTAGAGGATCATTAATTAATATAATTAATGAAAGTAATTACGGGTTGATTAATTAAAGGATAATTAATCAATATAAGTGATTATAGAATAATTAATTAATGTAATTAATTAAGGATTAATGTAATTAATTATAGTTAATTAATTAATAGGAGTAATTAAAGGTTAGTTACAGTAAATGATTAAGGATAATTTATTTGTGTAATTAATTAAGGCCAATTACTTAATGTAATTGAAGAATAACTAATGAAGGATGATTAATTAGATGGATAATTAAAGGATGATTAATTAATTGTTTTATAATTAACTAATGGCTAAGTAAGCAGGATTTATAGTGATGAAAGAAATTAATTATATTTATTTTAAATTAATTAGAGATAGTATGATTAATTAATCTTTGCTTATGGATGGCTGAATGATATTGAATGCCTTGAATTGTTTGCTATCTCTAATATAGGATATGTGCTGATCTGTGATATGATATGCTCTGATTGAATTGTTGTAACAACCCTAGATTTTTGAATATATTTTTAAATTTGACTTTATTTCATTTTGAAGTATTTTAAATTTATTTATATTTCAAGATTTCATTTTTAAATATTTTTAAAGTAATGATAAAAAAATTCCAAAGCTTATTGTATTTATTTACAAATTTTAAAACCTAGTTCTATTTTTAAGCAATTTTTTAATTAATTTCTATTTATCTAAAATTTATTTATTTATTTTTATTCATGCATTATTTTGTTGTGTTTTATTTTATTTATATTCATTTTCATGTGTTTAAAAATGTAAAAAGAAAATGGGAAATTTGAAGAGTTTTGAACCTTTTCATATGCCATTGACTTTTCACATGCCATTGTCTTTTCAATTGTAAATTGTCACTTATATTGATGAGGCCGACTATTTTCTTCTTCAGCCATATCTTCAATTTCATTTTCACGCAAAGAAAAAGTTTCTCAACCCTAAAATTTTCGGCCTTCATTCCTGAACAAAAATTTCGTAATGTTTTTTTTTTCATTTTTACATCTTTTCTTGTTTTATTTACTTTGTTTGCCTATGCTTCACCTATAATGTTCGACCATATCTTGCTCCTCCTTCACCACCACCTTCACACCACCAAACTTGGCTGCCACCTCCTCCAACACCTTGTCCATGTCAGGCCGTGAAACCCTTGGTTGAAAAACATCACAAAATATTGCAAGCACCACTTGAAACTCCATGGCCGAACACATACATGCCTTAACCACTTCACCACACCTCTCGGCCACCACTTGCACCACTTCCACCAGCCCCTACCTGACCCTAAGCCACTGCCACACCATCCCCTAGCCTCCACCAGGCCTGGTCGTGCCACTTGGAGCCATGGCCGTGACTTGTTGATTGCACAAAATAGCCTTTTGTTGCCTTGAACTTTGTTTCATCCCATAAACAACTTCCACTCCTTCACTTCCTCACTAGGCCGACCATACTGATCCATACCTGATCCATCCACGCACCATAGCCGTGCATTTTATACCTAGGCCGAGCATAGAATGGGTTAAAGGAAGTGGTTTGGTTCCTTGTTGTGCATTAATTCTAGACTTGTTTAATGATATATTGTGTTGTATATTTATGTGAGATATGTTGTTTTGTTTCATATGTACAAGACAATTATTTTAGCTCTTCCCTCACTTGAATCCATAGTTGTGCCTTCGTGCTTTTCGGGTCTTTGTTTGTGTGTCTGAATCTGTTATCTCCAGCTTGTAGAGGTGAGTATTTCTCACAAGGCATTATGTACTTATATAAGTAGTAAATTGACACCCTATGAATTTGTAGATATTATTAACATGTTATACCTGCCTATGCTATAATCATATGATGTTCACCCTGTTTATACACCTTTAATATCATTTGTTACTGTTACATAATGATATTCTGTTTATTTATATCAGTTTACCACACTACAAGTTCCCTGTAGAACAGAATCATTATGGGTTGAAATGATACATACCCGAACGGACTATAGAATAGGGAAAAATCGTTATGGCCTGAAATGACAGGCCTGAATGATTTTTATTCATTTCATGTTACTTGGGACTGCGGGTTTGAAATGATAGAACCCAGGTTTTCTTTGTAAATTACGAATTGAAATGATATATATCCATATCACTTGACCTAGGTTAGAAAATTATATACAGACCCGTGGTTAATGTATATATTTTATGAAAATTTTAAAGTATTTTAAAAATATAAATTTATGATAATTTAAATTAAAATGAATTTAAATGGTTTTTATAAAGTATTAATGATTTTTATACAAATTAAAATGTGAAATAAATGAATATTTTAGTTGAATTTTGAAATATAACTTAAATTGGAAATTTGGGAATTTGGTTTAAAAGCAAAATTTAAATTAATTAATAAAATGAAAATAAGTTATATTTGGAAATTTAAATTTAAGTGTTAAGTTAATTTTTATTTTATAAAGAATATAAAATTTAATGCTTGAATTTAATAAGTAAATTATTAATATTTGATTTTTGTATGAAAATTGAACTTTATAAAATCATAAATTAATGGGTATTTATATGATTGTTTTAAAGTGAGAAAATACGATTTTATAAGTTAAATTGGCTTAAATAAAAATTTAATTGTTTATGAAATTGTATTGAAATTTGGAATATAACAGCATTTTCTGAAATGCTATTATTTCTAATGTAAAGGATATTACAGCATTTTGTAAATGCTGTAGTTGATATAAATGAACTAAAAGACTAAAATGAACTTAGGGCTATTACAGCACTTTGTAAGTGCTGTAGTTGCTGAAACCAAAATTAAAACTAAAACCTATTACAGCAGTTTAAAATGCGATCTTTGTTAAAATGAATGGTTTTCAAATGTAACTTTCCATAGCATTTCCTAAGTGCTGCGAAAGTTAAAATTTCATTGTTTAAATAAATTTAAGTGAATAAATGAATTCTGAAATGGTTAAATTTTGAGAATTGAATAAGTGATTATTAAATATAATAACTTCATTTTGAAATAATTGAAATGGAGTAATTTGATTTGAAATGATAAACCATTTTGAAATGTGATTTGAAATGGTATTTAAATTAATAAAAATGAATGTGGTTTTGAAATGATATGATAATTTGATATTTTGAAATGGATTTGAAATGATATAGAAATCTTGAAATGATATTTGATTTTCAAAGTATAAATACTATTTTGAATTATAATCGCGGGTTATAATAACGATTGGTTGTTAAAGAGACCGGGATCAGATATGGACATACTCTCTGTCGATATCGAAAACCACTTTAACAACTGTGTACGCACTGAGGATTCTAGAATGAAGTAGGATGGTGGTGACGTTCTTGAGGTATATAACGTGGACCCCACTCCCATGAGTTGGCTTAAGGTGGCTAAAACAGGAGCAATCTCGGGCCAAAAGGGGTAGCCCCTCTGGTCGGACGCACTTCTTCGATGCCATTCTATTACTCTATGATTGTTTAGTGGCCACCTTTGATTTAGGAGTGTGTACAGAGGTGGGCGTATGTAGCTGCTGCGTTACCACCAGCCCGTGTGCGTAATTGGCATATCTACCCTGGCATTGCCTCATGTGCCGTGTCTCCTACCATATCAAGCCTTTACTACGAGTTTATATTTGTGTCGTACCTATGCAGTATCTTCTCATAGTCTCCCGATCAGGAGATATGCAGGTACTTTATAGACTACTGGCATTATTTGTGTTAAGGGGAATATTGGGTCACTCCTTAACGCTTTTTTAAAGTAAGTTTATTTTACAATAGACATTATTATAATAGCACAATATTAATACATAGTAAACAGTTTAACGGATCCTTAGAGGATGGGCAGTCCCAAGCATCCTTTAAGTTACTTGTTCTTTACTGCAGTTCACTTGAGTTGGTTTACATCATATAAGTATGTATGTCTTGACTCGAGTGTTTTGTGTTTTGCTTTACGCTCGAGTCAGCCTGAGTATTCACAGCTTTGGATTCTCTTTCTAAAGCTAGTCTTTGCTGGAGATTCTGCTTATCTACTTATATATCTATTTCAGTTTCAGCTGTTCCAGTTTATCTCATGTATTAGTCAACTTCTACGTATTTGGGATTTCTGTTATGTTGTTTTCAGACTGATATTATGTATTTGTTTTGAGACTTTGTTTTAGTAGCTTCATGAATTACTATGGTATTTTATTTCCGCTGCGAGTTATTCTAATGTTTCTGTGTCTGTGATTCTATGTGTTTGATTTTATTTGCTCCAAATTTATTAACAGTCTGTTATTTTGCATCATTCAAGTCCGACATGTGTGGATTATTGTCGATTTGAATGGTACAAAATAGTGGGTCGTTACATTTGGTACCAGAGCTTTAGTTTTAGGCAAACCATAGCCTGTGGAGCAAAAACTCATTAGAGATAGGGTAGAAATACCCTAGATGAGTGAAATCAACCTCAGAATCATATTCTTTGTGAGCGAACGTATTTTTAAAGTATAAAATGATTTCAAAAATGATTTTTCAAAAGATTTTTCAAAGATTATTTTGACATAAATTTTTCTTGTTTTAAAAGGATTTTTTCTCAAATGTTTCTAACTTCCTTCCTTTCGTATCTACCTTATTAGTGTTTCTTTCTTTAGGATATTCATCCAAGTGAATTTATCTTATCTTATCTTAATTTATCTTTGGCTTCTCTTTATCTTGTCCTAAATTCATTCTTGATCTTTTCAGGATGAATCGAGGAAATGCCAAAGGTAGGGGTTGCCCCAGCTCCTCAGCCCGTTGCACCCGTTAGGTTTACTGTTCTCTATAAGGAATTCACTTAACTCGGTGGAACCCCATTCACTGGTTCAGAGAGGATTATTGAAGCCCAGCAATGGTTGCGGAGTTTAGAGAGGATATTTACTGGTTTTGAGATTACTGATGCCCAGAAGCGTCAATTAGCAGCATGGAAGTTGCATGAGGCTGCTCTTGATTGGTGGGAGTCCATTACGGCTAACACCGCCGAGGTTGATATTACTTGGGAGCAGTTTAGGTATCGTCTTGTATTTCTTTGAATTCTTTTTTACTATCCCTTTCATGCCTTTTCTAAGTTTATATATCATCTTTTCAAGGAGGCTTTCATTGCGAAGTGGATGCCTGAGGCCGAGAAATCCCAGCTTTATAGGGAGTTCATGGATCTCAAGCAGGGTACCATGTCTTTTGCTGAGTATGAGAGGAAGTTCAACGAACTTTTCAAGTTCAGTCCTAGCCTGATTGACACTCCTTTCAAGAAGAATGAGAAGTTCATAGCTGGTGCTCGACCTGAGTACTACGATCGTCTCATTTCTCATGTTCATGGCACTTTTACCCAACTTATGGATATGGCTATCCGTTATGAAAACCCAACTTCCAAGGGTCCTGCTGCTGTTTCTGGTGCTTCTTTAGCTCGGTCTTCCTCTGCTAATTCCCAGAAGCGTAAGCCTAATTTCCACCAGCAGAAGAAGAATTGGCTCAAGAATCCAGGTTTGGGATCTTCATCATCTTCTCCTTCTCAGAGGCAGCCTGTTGATCTTTCTTCCATCACCTGTTTCAGATTTGATCAGAGGGGACACTATGCCAATAGTTGTCCTACTTTATCTGGTGCTGCTGTTCCTCCACCTGCTCAGTTGGCTAGGTGTGATCTCTGCCATATTTGTCTCCAGCCCAGTCATTTCAAGAAGGATTGCCCTACCCAACAGAAGGGTAAGCCTTCTCGTATATTTGCGGTCACTTCTGCATCTTCTCCAGTTCCTCCACCTGCTTCTACTCCTGGTGATGACCAAGGTACTCTTCAGGGAACCTTTTCTTTATTTTAGCATCCTGTTCATGTTTTATTTGATACTGGAGCGTCCCACAGTTTTATTTCTATTGATTTGTGTGATAAGTTCGAGCATCTTCTTGCTCTTGAGTATGATTCTATGCCTTTATGTGTTTCAAATCCAATTGGGGGTCCCGCAAACCTTAATAGGATTTGTAAGCATGTGGAACTTCTCTATTCTGATCATTGCTTCAGTGGTGATTTCTATGTTTTGGGCTTCGATGCTTTTGATTTATTGCTT
Organism: Allium cepa; assembly: GCA_030765085.1. Lineage (NCBI taxonomy): Eukaryota > Viridiplantae > Streptophyta > Magnoliopsida > Asparagales > Amaryllidaceae > Allium > Allium cepa. Next base: position 391,618,348 of record CM060938.1, on the reverse strand, counting down.
GGTGGTGACTGGCTTGGTAAGATTGATGCCCGTATATTTTGTAGAGCTCGGTCTATTTATCTTGTTGACGATCAAGGAAATTCCTTGACCTATTTAGTGCCGCATGCCTTAGCATTTTGCTGGCAGTTTTATATATTCTTTGGATTCTTCTCCTGGCGATCTTCATTCGACCCATGTGGTCAAATTCTATCCAGATGTATTCGATGAAGTCACTGCTTTGCCTCCTAAGTGGGAAATTGATTTTCGCATTAACCTTATTCCTGGAGCTCGACCTGTTGTTCTTTCTCCTAGAAGAATGGCACCTCGCGAGAAGGTTGAGTTAGCAAAGCAAATTGAGGATTTGTTCTCCAAGAGTCTGATCAGACCTAGACATTCAGAATGGAGAGCAGCGGTGGTTTTCGTCACCAAGTCCGATGGATCTTTGAGGATGTGTGTTGATTATAGGGAGCTGAACAAGCTCACTACGAAAAACAGATATCCTATGCCTCGTATCAGTGATATGTTCGATCATCTTTATGGTGCCACTGTTTTCTCTCAGCTTGGTCTTGCCATAGGTTTTTACCAGCTCAGGGTTGCTGAGGAAAGTATTCCCGAGACTGCTTTCCATACTGAGAATGGGTTTTATGAATGGTTAGCCATGCCTTTCGGTTTGACTAATGCTCCTGCTTTCTTTGTTGATTTGATGAATCGTGTTTTTTGTGATGTGCTTAAGAAATTTGTTCTAGTCTTTGTTGATGATATCCTTGTCTTTTCTATGACCAAGGCAGAGCAGGAATCACATTTGAAATTTGTTTTGGAGATTCTTAGAAGTCATCAATTGAAGGCTAAATTTTCTAAATGCCATTTCTGTAAGGATGAAGTCCGATTCCTTAGGCATACTGTTTCTGGTAATGGAGTTTTTGTAGATCCAGCCAAGATCGCTGCGATCAATGTAAGCCTTTCTTTCTTTTTCCTTTGTCATTTAATAATTCTATCTTTTGGGTTGTCCTTATGTTCTCCCTATTCTGTTGCATGATTGGGAAACTCTAAAGACTCCATCTGATATTCGTAGTTTTCTGGGCCTTGTAGGTTATTACCGGAGATTCATTGAGAATTTCTTGGATTGCTGCACCTCTCACTGCTTTGACTCGTAAGAATGCTAGGTTCATCTGGATGAGAAGTGTAAAGCTGCATTCAATGTGTTAAAGGGCAAGCTTACTTCCACACTAGTTCTTACCGTTCCGAATGGAAATGAGGGATTGACGGTATATACTACTGCTAGTTGTGAGGGATTGGGTGTTGTTCTCATGCAGGATGGTAAGGTCATTGCCTATGCCAGCCATCAGTTGAAAACCCATGAGGCTAATTATGTTGCTAATGATTTAGAGTTGCTTGCTGTTGTCTTTGCTTTGAAGCTCTAGAGGCATCATCTTCTTGGAGCTAAGTTTGAGCTTTTCACTGATTATCAGTCTCTGAGATATATCTTCACCCTAAAGGATTTGAATCAGAGGCAAGTTCTTTGGCTTGAGTTTCTGGCTACTTACGACCTCGATATTAGCTATACTCCCGGTAAAGCTAATGTTGTGGCCGATGCTTTGAGTCAGAAGAAGGCTTTGTTGTGTCAGCTTGTTGTTTCTTCTCCTCTTCTGGATCGTATCAAGGCTAAGAAGGATGAGGATGGGATGCTCAAATCGATGAAGGAGGGTGTTCGTAGAAGGGTTGGTGGTGGTAGTAGTGGTAGTAGTGGAGCTCAGATTGATGATAGTGGGATTTTAAGGATTAATGGGAGGATTTGTGTCCCGAATGTTGATGGTTTGAGGCAGGAGTTGCTTCGAGAGAATCATCGATCCAGACTTTCTATTCATCCTGGTGTGTCAAAGATGTATCATGATATGAAGAGGCTTTATTGGTGGAGGGCAATGAAGCGGGATATCTCTATCTTAGTTAGTCGGTGTGCGACTTGTCAGCAAGTCAAAGCCGATCATATGAAGACCTCTGGTTTGTTGCAGACCCTTGAGATTCCCAATTGGAAGTGGGAACAGGTTTCCATGGATTTCATCGATGGTTTGCCGAGGTCTCGGAGGGGTAATGTGAGTATCTGGGTTATTGTGGATAGACTGACCAAGCCCCCTCATTTCATTCCGGTCAAGTCTACTCGTTCTGCTTCTAGCTTGTCTGAGATCTACATGAGGGAGATTGTTCGTCTCCATGGTGTTCCTCTCAGTATTGTTTGTGATCTTGATCCTATCTTTACCAGTCAATTTTGGAAAGCTTTTCAGGTATCTTTGGGTACTCATCTGAATCTGATCACTGCTTAGCATCCACAGACCGACGGTCAAACGGAAAGAGCGAATCAGACTCTAGAAGATCTTCTTCGTGCTTGTGTGCTTGATTATGGTGGATCTTGGGAAGATCATCTCCATCTTGTCGAATTCACCTAAAATAATCGCTATTTGGTATGATCTTATCTTCTGTTTTAGCTTATCTTAATCTCTTTATCTATCTCATTCCATCTCTGAATTCAGGCCAGTATCAAAATGTCTCCGTTTGCTGCTCTATACGGACGACCTTGTAGATCTCCATCTTGCTGGATTGAATCCGGTAATCGTTTGGTTCTTGGTCCTGATTTGGTTTTGGAGGCTTCTGAGAGAGTTGAGGAGATTAAGAGGAAGTTGAGGGTTGCTCAAGATAGACAGAATAAGTACACTGATAGGCGTAGGCGGAGTTTGGAGTTTGCTGTTGGTGACCAGGTTTTCCTTAAGGTTTCTCCCTTAAGGAATGTCATTCGCTATGGTTATAGAGGGAAGCTTTCTCTTAGGTTTATTGGTCCTTTACGCATTGTGGAAAGAGTTGATTCTTTGGCTTATCGTCTGGATTTTCCCAAGAATCTTTCCAAAGTGCATGATGTATTCCATGTCTCTCATTTTTATCTTCATAATCCATCTCTTGTTGTTCATCCTTCCGCTCTTGATGGTTTGGATATTGAGCGTAATCTGACTATCGAGAGGAAGCCACTTCGTATTGTCGACAGAGGTACGAAGCAGCTCAGAAGGAAATCTGTTAGTCTGGTCAAAGTACAATGGAGTATTGATGATCGATATTGTACCTGGGAGACGGAGGGGAGCATGCATGCTTCGAATCCGGAATTATTCGTTTCAGGTACTATTTTGTTTTTCTATCTTGTTTCTTTATTTTCCTTTTCCGTTCTTTTCGAGGACGAAAAGATTTGAGCGGGGGAGAGTGTAACAACCCTAGATTTTTGAATATATTTTTAATCCGACTTTATTTCATTTTGAAATATTTTAAATTTATTAATATTTCAATATTTCATTTTTAAATATTTTTAAAGTAATGATAAAAATTTCCAAAGCTTATTGTATTTATTTATAATTTTTGAAACCTAGTTCTATTTTTAAGCTATTTTCTTAATTAATTTCTATTTATCTAAAATTTATTTATTTATTTTTATTCATACATTATTTTGTTGTGTTTTTATTTTATTTATATTCATTTTCATGTGTTTAAAAATGTAAAATGAAAATGGGAAATTTGAAGAGTTCCGAACCTTTTCATATACCATTGACTTTTCACATGCCATTGTCTTTTCAATTGCAAATTGTCACTTGTATTGATGAGGCCGACTCTTTCCTTCTTCAGCCGTATCTTCATTTTCATGTTCACGCAAAGAAAAAGTTTCTCAACCCTAAAATTTTCGGCCTTCATTCCTGAACAAAAATTTGGTAATGTTTTTTTTTTCTTCATTTTTTTCTTACATCTTTTCTTGTTTTATTTACTTTGTTTGCCTATGCTTCACCTATAATGTTCGGCCATAGCTTTCTCCTCCTTTACCACCACCATACTTGGCTGCCACCTCCTCCAACAACTTGTCCATGTTAGGCCGTGCACCCCTTGGTTGAAAAACTTCATAAAATATTGCAAGCACCACTTGAAACTCCATGGCCGAACACATACATGCCTCCACCACTTCTCCACACCTATCGGCCACCACTTGCACCACTTCCATCAGGCCCTACCTTACCCTAAGCCACTGCCGCACCATCCTCCAGCCTCCACCAAGTCTAGCCATGCCACTTGGAGCCATGGCCGTGACTTGTTGTTTGCACAAAATTTCCTTTTGTTGCCTCGAACTTTGTTTCATGCCATAAACAACTTCCACTCCTTCACTTCCTCACTAGGCCGACCATATTGATCCATATTTGATCCATCCACACACCATAGCCATGCATTTTATACCTAGTTCGAGCATAGAATGGGTGAAAGCAAATGCAAGTGGTTTGGTTCCTGTTGTGCATTAATTATAGGCTTGTTTAATGATATATTGTGTTGTATATTTACGTGAAATATGTTGTTTTGTTTCATATGTACAAGACAATTATTTTGGCTCTCCCCTCACTTGAATCCGCAGTCGTGCCTTCGTTCTTTTTGGGTCTTTGTTTGTGTGTCTGAATCTGTTATCTCGAGCTTGTAGAGGTGAATATTTCTCACAAGGCATTCTATACTTATACAAGTAGTAAATTGACACCCTGTGAATCTGTAGATATTATTATCATGTTATACCTGCCTATGCTATGATCATATGATGTTCACCCTATTTATACACCTATCATATCATATGTTACTGTTATATAATGCTATTCTGTTTATTTATATCAGTTTATCACACTGCAAGTTCCCTGTAGAATAGAATCACTATGGGTTGAAATGATACATACCCGAACGGACTTTAAAATAGGGAAAAATTATTATGGGCTGAAATGAAAGGCCTGAACGATTTTTATTTATTTCATGTTACTTGGGACTGCGGGTTTGAAATGATAGAACCCGGGGTTTCTTTGTAAATTACAGATTGAAATGATATATATCCGTATCACTTGACCTAGATTAGAAAATTATATACAGACCCATGGTTAATGTATATATTTTCTGAAATTTTTAAAGTACTTTAAAATGTAAATTTACGATAATTTAATTTAAAATGAATTTAAATGATTTTTATAGAGTATTAATGATTTTTATACAAATTAAAATGTGAAATAAATGAATATTTTAGTTGAATTTTGAAATATAACTTAAATTGGAAATTTGGGAATTTGGTTTAAAAGTAAAATTTAAATTAATTAAATAAAATGAAAATTAGTTATATTTGGAAATTTAAATTTAAGTGTTAAGTTAATTTTTATTTTATAAAGAATAGAAAATTTAATGCTTGAATTTAATAAGCAAATTATTAAAATTTGATTTTTGTATGAAAATTTAACTTTATAAAATCATAAATTAATGGGTATTTAAATGATTGTTTTAAAGTGAGAAATATGATTTTATATGTTAAATTGGCTTAAAAAAAATTTAATTGTGTATGAAATTGTATTGAAATTTGGAATATAACAGCATTTTCTGAAATGCTATTATTTCTAATGTAAAGGATATTACAGCATTTTGTAAATACTGTAGTTGATATAAATGAACTAAAAGACTAAAATGAACTTAGGGCTATTACAACACTTTGTAAGTGATGTAGTTGCTGAAACCAAACTTGAAACTAAAACCTATTACTGCAGTTTAAAATGCTATCTTTGTTAAAATGAATGGTTTTCAAATGTAACTTTCCGTAGCATTTTCTAAGTGCTGCGAAAGTTGAAATTTCACCGTTTTAACAAATTTAAGTGAATAAATGAATTCTGAAATGGCTAAATTTTGAGAATTGAATAATTGATTATCAAATATAATAACTTCGTTTTTAAATAATTTAAATGGAGTAATTTGATTTGAATAATAAACCATTTTGAAATGTGATTTGAAATGGTATTTAAATTAATAAAAATGAATGTGGTTTTGAAATGATATGATAATTTGATATTTTGAAATGGATTTGAAATGATATAGAAATCTTGAAATGATATTTGATTTTCGAAGTATAAAATACTATTTGAAATTATAATAACGGGTTATAATAACGATTGGTTGTTAAAGAGATCGGGATCAGATATTGACATACTCTCTGTCGATATCGAAAATCACATTAACAACTGTGTACACGATGGGGATTCCAGAATGAAGTAGGATGGCGGCGACGTTCTTGTGGTATATAACGTGGACCCGACTCCCGTGAGTTGGCTTAAGGTGGATAAAACAGGAGCGGTCTCGTGCCAAAAGGGGTAGCTCCTCTGGTCGGACGCACTTCTTTGATACCATTCTATTACTCTGTGATCGTTTGGTAGCCACCCTTGATTTGGGAGTGTGTTCCGAGGTGGGCGTATGTGGCTGCTGCGTTACCACCAGCCAGTGTGCGTAATTGGTATATCTACCCTGGCATTGCCTTGTGTGCCGTGTCACATACCATATCGAGCCTTTACTACGAGTTTCTATTTGTGTTGTACCTATGTAGTATCTTCTCATAATCTCCCGATCAGGAGATATGCAGGTACTGTATAGACTACTGGAATTATTTGTGTTAAATGGAATATTGGGTCACTCCTTAACGCTATTTTAAAGTAAGTTTATTTTACTGTAGACATTATTATAATAGCGTAGTATTACTACATAGTAAATAGTTTAACGGATCCTTAGAGGATGGGCGCTCGCAAGCATCCTTTAAGTTACTTGTTCTTTGCTGCAGTTCACTTGAGTTGTTTTACACTATATAAGTATGTATTCCATGACTCGAGTGTTTTGCTTTACGCTTGGATCAGCCGAAGTATTCATAGCTTTGAATTCTCTTTCTGGAGCTAGTCTTTGCTGGAGATTCTATTATCTACTTATATATCTATTTCAGTTTTAGCTGTTCCATTTTATCTCATGTATTAGTGAACTTCTATGTATTTTGGATTTCTATTATGTTGTTTTCAGGCTGATGTTATGTATTTGTTTTGAGACTTTGTTATAGTAGCTTCATGAACTACTATGGTATTTTATTTCCGCTGCGAGTTATTCTGATGTTTCTGTGTATGTGATTCTGTGTGTTTGATTTTATTTGCTCCAAATTTATTAACAATCTGTTATTTTGCATCATTCAAGTCCGACATGTGTGGATTATTGTCGATTTGAGTGGTACAAAATAGTGGGTCGTTATAATTGTGATGATATAGATTATCAATTTCTGATAATGTGAATTATCTATCAATGTGAATACAAATGAATTAAATTGTTTTAACTTAAAACAAATTGGCTTTACAAGACGGCGTTTTGGATTTCGATAAGACCGGGATCGGATTTTCAAATTTGGATATCCAAAAACCACATCGATCCAAATTTAACGATAGGTCGTGAATCTCAAATGATGATTGAGGTGAAGATTTAGAGTGCAAAGGCTATTGTCGTTAACTCTGAGGGTGATTCCAAAATGAATGTAACGAGATAGTGCCTTCGATTTCGTTCGAACCCGAAACGAACTTGTATGGATTGAATGCTTTCAGAACATCGTTAGGTGGACGATAAGCATTCTAAGATAGATGTGTTCTATAAAGGTAACCGCAGCCTCAAGCCTCATCAACCGGGAATGGCTAAAATAGGGGAGGTGCAGCAAGGATAAGTGAGTCGCGCTTAAGTAGGACATGATTTTCACCTGTCTAGAGGTCCCTTTTTATTCGGCTGTGTGGGCAGTTGGTTGCAAACAACTACGGGGTTGTCTTGTTCGGGACTATCCAATAAGGGATGGTTCCGGCCTAGTACTGCAAAGGATTTAGCGTGGATTCTCGGTACGGTGATCTAGGCCACATACTGTGACGGGCGGTACCCCAGTAGCCCTGTCATTGTATGAAATCCAATCTCCAATAAGTGCCGTACGTTTTGATTGTGCCCAACTATGCTGGAACGTGAGATGTAAGCATTTCAGCTATTTCTGTATTTTACTTGAAAACCCTAGACCGTGTTATAATATCACTGGATTTCCTATCAAATGTTTTGGTTATCGTAAGGTAAAAACTTTTTCGTGTTTATGTGCGGGAAGTCTTACGAGATACCTTTTGTTTTCAAATGTTTTTCAAAGTTAAGCAACTTTAACCTGTTACTCAAACCAGACCCATGTCTGACCGGAGTTTATTTTTTGTTTTCTTAAATTCTTGGGTATTCAAGTTTTTATGAGTAGCCAAGGGATTCAGGTTCGCTTTGGAGAATTCTAGAGGAGATATGGAGCAGGAGGCTTCATCAATTGTAGATATATAGTTTTCCGCTGTGTTGGTATCTCTATGTTGTATTTAAGTTGTAATGACTAGACAGATGTTTATAACTATCTAGTATGTGATGCATAAGCTGTGTTACTCTGATAGATATTGTATATTATGTAATACTTATGTGATTAATATAATTTATTCGTTCCGCTATGAGATTCTGATTTTTTTAGTTCTTTCTTCTCTATCTTTTCTCTTTTCTATCTCTTTCTTTCTTAATAACGATGCGTCTTTCTGTTGAGAGAAAGGCGGGTCGTTTCATACTATATAAATATACATCAGAGTTAAACAAGATACAATAGAAGTCTTAATATGGTAATCAAGTACAATCAGAATACATCACTGGAATCAACTAGATAATTGGAATGAAATAGATAGCTGGATCTTCAAGCAAAGCTCCAACTCTGAAGGTGAGTCTCGAATGTTGTATCACTTAGTCCGACCCGAGCGTAAAACAAAACACAAAACACTCGAGTCAGGACATACCTACTTGTACAATGTAAACTAACTCAAGTGAACTGTAGTAGAAAGGTACAAGTAACTTAAAGGATGCTTGGGACCGCCCATCCTCTAAGGATTCGTTAAACTATTTACCATGTAATAATATACGCTATTATAATAATGTCTATAGTAAAATAAACTTACTTGTATCTAGCGTTAAGGAGTTATCATATCCCCCTTAATATGTAATAGTCCCAGTAGTCTATCCAGTATCAGTGCATCTCTAAATCGGGAGACTACCCTAAATACTCTACAGCCTACGGGAGAAATCCAAACTTGTACAAGGCGCGATAGGGTATGTGACACAGCACAACGAGGCAATGCCAGGGTAGATATACCAACTGCACTTTCGGCCCGGTAGTAACGTGTAGCAGTTACTACCGCCCACCTCGAACCACAATCCCAAAATCAAATGTGCGCACCAATCGATCATAGAGTAATAGAATGGCATACGAAGAAGTGGATCCGATAAGAGGAGCGACCTCATTAGCCTGTCGATTGCTCCTGTTTTATCCACCTTACGCCAATTCATGGGAGTTGGGTCCACGTACATACCTCAATAGAACGTTGCCACCATCCTACATCATTCTGGAATCTCCACCACGTATACGGTTGTTAAAGTGGTTTTCGGTATCGACAGAGAGTATGCCCATATCCGATCTCGGTCTCTTCAACAACCAACCGTTATTATAACCCATGGATATTTGTTTCAAAATCATTTACACTTTCAAACCCAAAATAGCATATCCATTTCAAAATCATATCATTTATTTCAAAATAGTATATACTTTCAAAACCAAAATATCATACCTATTTCAAAACCATATCACAATAGTATCATTTCCACTTCAAAACAAATTCAATAATATATTATTTCCATTTCAAAACCAAGTCAAATGTTATTATTTAAATACAACCAAATTTCAAATCGTAGAATATTTCTTTCAATTTATTTAAACTTGAAATATTCCCTTTAAAATCACCTTAAACCAAAACCAGGTTACAAAATCATATTCTTAGATCATCCATTTCAATGAGTTTCAAATCACTATATTTAAAGACAATTCTTAACTAAATTCAATTTCAAATAAATTCATTTCCAAAACCATAGTACTTCCAAAGTTATAACACATCTGAACAACATTTGGAAACCACAATACTTGAAATCATAACACTTTGAAATATTGTCATTTTCAAATCATAACACTTAGTAAAATCGTAGCACTTTAAAACATTCATTTAAACCATTAAAAATCAATGTTAATATCTTCCAAAAAAATATTCATTTAAACCATTTAAATATCAATGTTAATATCTTTCAAAACAATATTCATTTAAACCATTTAAATATCAATATTAATATCTTCCAAAACAATATTAATTTAAACCGTTTAAATATCAATATTAATATCTTTCAAATAATATTCATTTAAATCATTTTAATATCAATATCACCTAATATTCCTTCCAAAATTATGACATTTCCAAGTTCATTCATTTAATTATAAACTTTTCCAAAACATTGTATTTTTAGTAACAACAGCATTTATAAAGTGTTACAGTAAATATAGTGATATTTCAAAAAAAATTCAAATTCAAAAATAGCAGCACTTATGTAGTGCTACGGTAGGTATTTAATTGTTTCAAAACAGCTCAATTTCAAAAACAGCAGCAATTATAAAGTGTTGTAATAGGTGTTTAGTTATTCAAAACAGTTCAGTTCAAAAACAACAACATTTATAAAGTGTAGTAGTAGTTCTTTATTTATTTTCAGAAATAGTTCAAATTCAGAAACAACGACACTTATAAAGTGCAGTAATAGGTATTTAGTTATTTCAGAACCTAGTTAAGTTTCAGAATTGATAGCACTTAGCAAATGCTATCTTATAACCATAGCATTTCTGAAGTGCTACCAATAAAATTGCAGATTTTATTATAACATTTCAGAAATAATAAAACTTCAATTTTAGCCATTTTAACTTATAAAAATCATATTTCCCACTTCAGAAAATATTCATTTGGATATCATTTAACTTATGATTTAATAAAATAAAATTTTATGAATAAATATCTAATTTAAACAATAATTCACTTATTAAGTCAAAAGAACACTATTTTCCTAATTTTTTACAATTAACTTAATACTTTATTTTAAAATACCCATTCCATAAATATAAATAAATTTCCATTTATTTAGTTAACTTAAAATTTTCCATTTAAAACCATATTTCTGATTTTTAAGTTAAGTCATATTTCAAAAAAAAATACATTTCCATTTAAAACATAATTATTCATTTTCCAAACATATGCGCTTCATAAATAAAATATTTTATCATAGTTAATATACAATCAAATTTTCTTTATAAATCTATTCATTTAGATATCAAATAACTACGATTTCAAATTAAATAAATTTTATTACAAAAGTCCAATCAAAACTGCATTTCATTTTATCAATTCAACATACATATTTATTATACAAACCATATTCATTTCAAAACTAAAATTGATTGCAATTACCAGGTTAGATTTTAAAATTCCATATTAGTCAACTTTAATTATTAAGTTATTTATCACAAATAAAGGTCTTTAAATTACCATTTAAAACCAAATAAAGATTTTTAAATTTCAATTTAAAACTAATTATCAACTTATAAAATTTTGACTTGTTGAAATCCAATATCTCTTTATATTTTAAAGCAAATTTTTAGGTTAAAATTTCATATTTTCTAAATATTCAAAATACTTAAGAAATTTTTTTGGACAATATTATTTTAAAAATATTAACCATGGGCCTGTATAATATTTTCTAACCTAGGTCAAGTGATATGGAAATGTATCATTTCAATCTGTAATTTAAAAGAAAATCCGGGTTCTATCATTTCAAACCCGCAATCCCAAGTAAATCAAATGCAATAAAAATCACTCGAGCCTATCATTTCAACTCATAATGATTTTTCCTTATTCTAAGGTCCGTTCGGGTATGTATCATTTCAACCCATAATGATAGGGAACATGCAATGTGAGATACAGAACTAAAATAACAGTATAGCATATACTATCATTTCAAGCGATGTACCAAATATATAAGCAGCATTTAACATCATATAATCATGTCACAGGCATGTATGAACTAATTAATATAGCATATCAATTTTACACGTTCACTTGTGATCATTTCACGATTACATAAGTACGGACGTCGAGAGTGATAAACTCACCTTTTTAAAGCTAGAGATCAAATTCAATATACAACAACAAACTCCGAAAAGTACGAAAAGCACGACTAGATTCGAGGAGAATATGATGAGCCAATATCCAAATCTTGTAAACAAATAAATATAACAACATATATGAGGAATTATTTCTATATGGAATTATGGATCAAAGTAAGGCAAAATATGAACAATTGAAATGAATAAGGCTTACCCAAACACAAGTGGGCTCGACCACATCCATACTGGCTCGGCCATGGATTGCTCGTGGTAGCTAGGCTCGGCTAGGTGGTCTATGAGTCAAGAAATGTATGGATATGGTTTGAGGAAGTGGAGAAATGGCAAGTTACAAAGCATGGAAGGCTAAAGGTCAACCAATTCAACGGTTTTGGGTTCACATAGGTTCGACCATAGTCATATGGGCTCGATCTGGGTTCAAGGCACGGTTAGATCAGGTTATGTCGTGGCTGGAGATTGCGAAATAGGTGGTGGCCGAGGCTAGAGAAGAGATGGTGGTTGCATATGTAAAGGACAGCTAGGGTTATTTGCATGATTTGGTGATCAAGTGGTCATTCCCTGGGTTAATGATGATGGTGAGGGTTTTTGGTCGTACAGGAGGCGGTGGAGGAGGAGGTGATGGTCGGCAAGGGGTTGTTGTTGATGGTGAAAGGTTGAGGCCGAGCATAGCCTTAAGATCAAAGGAGAAACAAAAATGAAAAAGAATAAAAGAAGGGAGAAAGAAGGCATTCATGTTCAGCAAACAAAGAAAAGAGAGATGAGAAGTTTTGAGGAATATTTGTACGTGAATGGCAAAATAAAGTGGCGGCTAGGGTTAGAGAAAGGAACGGCTAGAGATGAAGAGGCCTTGAACGCCTAGGAAATTAAAAGGGCAAAAGTAAAGTCCTTAGGATTTTTCAAGCCTAAAATTTCAAAATAAGGTCCAATAAATAAAATCAAAGTCTAAACAAAATAAAAATAAAATAAAATAGAGAAATGACAAAGGAAAATAGAAAATAAAAATATAGAAAAATATTTGCGTGTAAAACACTATATCTTATCTAATTTAAAAAGTAAAAAATAGAATTTGACGAAACAAAAAGCAGAACGGATATCAGAATTATATTCTTCTTAAAAGAAAAAGATTTAAAAATAAAATTTCAAATTTAAATTTTAAACTAAAATTCAAAATTTGACCAAAGTTGACCAAAATATGAAGTTTTCAGAAAATGTTTATTTATTATATTTGGAAAATAAATTACAAACAAATTCCAAACTTACATTGAAAAAAATTCTAGAAATTCAATTTTAAACGATTTAAAAATCAAAGTTTTCAAATAAATTTTTTACAAAATTATGGGCTGTTACACTCTCCCCCACTCAAACCTTTCGTCCCCAAAAAGGAACGAGACAGGGAAAACATGGAAAACAAGATAGAATGAGATATGATTAATATATGATGAAAAGAAGATTGAAATTATACATGATAACTGTCATTATAGGTGAATCCAACCAGATGGAGATGATCTTCCCAAGATCCTCCATAATCAAGAACACAAGCACGAAGAAGATCCTCTAGAATCTAGTTCACTCTTTCCATAATCCAGAACACAAGCATGAAGAATGAGATATGACATGGATGGTAAGCAGTGCTCAGATCCAAATGAGTACCAAAGATTCTTTGAAAAGTTTCCAATACTGACATATGAAGATAGGTTCATCTTGGAGGAAGAACTACAAGACGAACTTCAGGTATAAGATCAATTCGGAATTCAATTTCCCGCTTTAGGATGCAGGAGAATAGGGACATCCCGAAAGAAAAGAGACTGGAAAACAACTAAAGATAAATTTAAAACCATGAAAATTTCAACTTAAATTAATACTTGATTTCACCTCAGTTAAATAAATCTTAACTATTTCTAGTTTCATTATCTTATCATCCAATTATCAATTTATAAAATCATGAATTTGGAAAAATCATTTATCATACTTATAATTTTATTCAGTAAATTTAATTCTTCTTTGTTCAAAATCATTATTAACTTTATTCCACTTAATATATATCTAATCACATATATTAAGTATAATTACATTTATTATAACAATTCCAATTTATTTATAAATTCCTTTAACACCATTTATATTGTATTTTATTCATTTAACTTTTCATTCTATCTACCTCTATTAATATTTTTATAACTAAAATTTAAGTGTATAACATTTATTATAACCACTCAAATTTTATTTATAAAAATCCTTTTATATTGTATATTATCCAATTACATATTTAACTTCTGAATGATTTAGGTAAGTTATATTGGAATGCAATTGTGTACTATACAAGTTAAAATTTTCTAATCCAATTATTTCAAACTTAAATATTTATTCGAACTTCTGGATTCATTTTATAATTGAAATCATCTTGTAAGATAAAATTTAAGAATTAAATTTTCGATTAACTTCAAACAATTTAGAGATAAATAAATATATATACTCAATATATATCCAATCAAATTTAAATCATACATCAATATATACATTATAAATCAAGTCATATTTTAGAAATTCAAATCATTTTAATTTTTTCAAAGCAAAACTATAGCAAGCTACATAATGGTCTCCCCACTTCGAAACTCGAAAATGAATGTCGATAATGCTACAGTCATCACCAAAATTATTTTCCGGCGATAAAGAGAAGAGCACCGGTTTAAACATTTAAAATTATTTGAAACAATTCTATTTGAAATACTTTAAATAATACACCCTTTAAAACTTTAAACACAAAGTTTGAAACCATCGGAAATCAAATTCTTAGTTTCTTGTTTTAATTTCTAAACTAATTTATAGCCATGTTTTATAGTTCAATTATTTATATATGAAACAAAAACTAATGGTTACAAGCTATATATACAGAGTCAAATATTATTTCCCAACATCCAATTCAGTTAACTATCAAAATTCAGAAAATCATACTTATATAAATTATACAAAATTTATTCCATTTACTAAATTTGAAAACTATATTGTGTCGGTTTGCTCTGTTCAAGTGTTTTGGAGATCCTATCAATAGCATTGATCAAGCGAATCGATGAAAACCCAAATCAACATCAACAACTCAAACAACACAATATATAAAACATTTTAAATATAGATTTACAAATACACTATACAGGAATAGATTTTCAAAGCAAGGATAGAGATTCAAATTTGATTAACTCAAATCAAAGAGAATTCTGATTTGAAAATAAGTCGAAAACAAAAGATGAGATGATTGAATAACAGAATAAGGGAAATGGATAAACTTATATAAATCATGGGAAATCTTAATTGGGTCAACCGTGATTTCAAGAATTAGATCGATGTGGAATTCCAAGGCAAATCTACATTCGATCTCAAGAGGTAGAATTTGGGCATAGCAAAAGATGACAACATCGTAAACCGAGGATACAAAAACCTTCGGTGAAACAATGCTTCTTGTAAAGGAGTTTCACCCCTTTATAAATCATTCGAAGATTGGCGAGACCACCGATTCATTGTAAAGATCATTTGAAGGGGAGTTATGGGATACTCCAAAATCAAAAGAAGATGCATAGTGGGGAATAAGAATGAATTTTTGAATCGTAGGGAACATTCCAAAGTTCAAAGGAAACCGAGTCAAAGAGAAAGAGATTCAAGCTCAAATGAAAGTGATTCTGTAAATAAATTTACCATATATGCTAAGTTTTGCCCAGAGGCAAAGCTCTGATACCAATTGTAATGACCCTCTATTTTGGGCCATTCAAATCGACAATAAAACCACCCATGTCTGACTTGAATTGCTCAAAATACCAAATTGTTAATTTGAATTTGGCAAACTCAGAACATACAGTGAATAAATAAATCATAGATCACAGATACAGAGTAATAAAATGCAGCAGAAGCAATGAAATAGTAGTTCATGAAGCTACTATATAAATATACATCAGAGTTAAACAAGATACAACAGAAGTCTCAATATGATAATCAAGTGCAATCAGAATACATCACTGGAATCAACTGGATAATTGGAATGAAATAGATAGCTGGATCTTCAAGCAAAGCTCCAACTCTGAAGGTGAGTCTCGAATGCTGTATCACTTAGTCTGACCCGAGCGTAAAGCAAAACACAAAACACTCGAGTCAGGACATGCCTACTTATACAATGTAAACTAACTCAAGTGAACTGTAATAGAAAGGTACAAGTAACTTAAAGGATGCTTGGGACCGTCGATCCTCTAAGGAAATATTTACTATGTAGTAATATACGCTGTTATAATAATGTCTATACTAAAATAAACTTATTTTTAAATAGCGTTAAGGAGTTACCCATATCCCCCTTAACACATAATAATCCCAGTAGTCTATCCAGTATTAGTGCATCGGGAGACTACCCTAAATACTCCATAGACTACGGAAGAAATCCAAACTCGTACAAGGCGCGACACGATAGGTGACACGGCACAACGAGGCAATGCCAGTGTAGATATACTAATTGCACTTCCAGACCGGTGGTAATGCATAGCAGCTACTACCGCCCAACGCACTCCCAAAATCAAAGGTGCACACCAATCAATCACACAGTAATAGAATGGCAAACGAAGCAGTGGGTCCGATAAGAGGAGCGACCTCATTAGCCCATCGATTGCTCCTGTTTTAGCCACCTTATGCCAACTCACGGGAGTCGGGTCCATGTACATACCTCAATAGAAGGTCGCCACCATCCTACTTCATTTTTAAATCTCCACCGCATACATGGTTGTTAAAGTGGTTTTCGGTATCAATAAAGAGTATGTCCATATCCGATCCCGGTCTCTTCGACAACCAACTATTATTATAACCCATGGATATTTATTTCAATATCATTTATACTTTCAAATCCAAAATAGCATATCGATTACAAAATTATATCATTTATTTCAAAAAAGTATATACTGTCAAAACCAAAATATCATACGCATTTTAAAACCATATCACAATAGTACCATTTCCAATTTCAAAAACCAATCCAATAATATATCATTTCCATTTCAAAACAAATTCAATAACATATCATTTCCATTTCGAAACAAATTCAATAATATATTATTTCCATTTCAAAACCAAGTCAAATGTTATTATTTAAACACAACCAAATTTCAAATCGCTGAATTTTCTTTTAATTTATTTAAACTTGAAATATTCCCTTTAACATCACCTTAAACCAAAACCAGGATGTAAAGTCATATTCTTAAATCATCAATTTCAATGAGTTTCAAATCACTATATTTAAAGACAATTCTTAACTAAATTCAATTTCAAATAAATTCATTTCCAAAACCATAGTACTTCCAAAGTTATAACACATATGAACAACACTTTGAAATCATAATACTTGAAATCATAACACTTTGAAATGTTGTCATTTTTAAATCATAGTACTTAGAAAAATCATAACACTTTAAAACATTCATTTAAACCAATAAAAATCAATGTTAATATCTTCCAAAACAATATTCATTTAAACCATTTAAATATTAATATTAATATCTTTCAAAACAATATTCGTTTAAACCATTTAAATATCAATATTAATATATTTCAAAACAATATTCGTTTAAACCATTTAAATATCAATATTAATATCTTTCAAACAATATTCATTTAAACCTTTTAAATATCAATATCACGTAATATTCCTTCCAAACTTGTGGCATTTCCAAGTTCATTCATTTAATTATAAAATTTCCCAAAACATTGTATTTTCAGCAACAACATCATTAATATAGTGTTAAGATAAATATAATGATATTTCAAAACATTGTCAAATTCAAAAAAAACAGCACTTACAAAGTGCTACGGTAGGTATTTAGTTATTTCCAAAACAGCTCAATTTCAGAAACAGCAGCACTTATAAAGTGCTGTAATAGGTGCTTAGTTATTCAAAACAGTTCAGTTCGGAAACAACAGCATTTTTAAAGTGTTGTAGTAGTTATTTAGTTATTTTCAGAAATAGTTCAAATTCAGAAACAGAAGCACTTCTAAAGTGCTGTAATAGATATTTATTTATTTCAGAACCTAGTTAAGTTTCAAAATTGATAGCACTTAGCAAATGCTATCTTATAATCACAGCATTTCTGAAGTGCTACCAATAAAATTCCAGATTTATTATAACATTTCAGAAATAACAAAACTTCAATTTTAGCCATTTTAACTTATAAAAACCATATATCCCGCTTCAAAAAATATTCATTTGGATATCATTTAACTTATGATTTAATAAATAAAATTTTATGAATAAATATCTAATTTAAACAATAACTCACTTATTAAGTCAAAAGTACACTATTTTCTTAACTTTTTATTTACGATTAACTTAATATTTTATTTTAAAATACCCATTCCAAAAATAAAACTAAATTTCCATTTATTTATCTAACTTAAAATTTCCATTTAAAAAACAAATTTCCATTTTTGAGGTTAAGTCATATTTAAAAAAAATACATTTCCATTTAAAACATAATTATTCATTTTCCAAACATATCCACTTCATAAATAAAATATTTTATCATAGTTAATATACAATCAAATTTTCTTTATAAATCTATCCATTTAGACTTCAAATAACCATGATTTCAAATTAAATAAATTTTATTACAAAAGTCCAATCAAAAATGCATTTCATTTTATCAGTTCAACATACATTATTTATTATACAAACCATATTCATTTTAAAACTAAAAATTGATTGCAAATACCATATTAGTCAACTTTAATTATTAAGTTATTTATCACAAATAAGGATCTTTAAATTACCATTTAAAACCAAATAATGGTTTTTAAATTACAATTTAAAACCAATTATCAACTTATAAAATTTTAACTCGTTGAAGGCCAATATTTTTTAAGTTAAAATCTCATATTTACTAAATATTCAAAACACTTAATAAATTTTTTTGGAAAATATTATTTTAAAAATATTAACCATGGGCCTGTATAATATTTTCTAACCTAGGTCAAGTGATACGGATATGTATCATTTCAATCCGTAATTTAAAAAGAAGATCCGAGTTCTATCATTTCAAACCCGCAATTCCAAGTAAATCAAGTGCAATAAAAATCGATCGAGCCTATCATTTAAGCTCATAACGATTTTTCCTTACTCTAAGATCCGTCCGGGTATGTATCATTTCAACCCATAGTGATAGCGAACTTGCAATGTGAGATACAGAATATAAAATAACAGTATAGCATATACTATCATATCAAGTGATGTAACAAATATATAAGCACCATTTAACATCTCAATCATATCACAGACATGTATGAACTAATTAATATAGCATATCAATTTTACACATTCACTTGTCATCATTTCACGATTATATAAGTAGGATGTCGAGAGTGATAAAATCATCTTTTTAAAGCTAGAGATCAAATCCAAGATACAACAACAAACTCCGAAAGTATGAAAAGCACCACTAGATTCGAGGAGAATATGATGAGCCAATATCCAGATCTTGTAAACAAATAAATATAACAACATATATGAGCAATTATTTCTATATGGAATTATGGATCAAAGCAAAGCAAAATATGAACAGTTGAAATCAACAAGGCTTACCCAAACACAAGTGGGCTCGGCCACATCCATACATGGCTCGGCCATGGCTTGCTCGTGGTAACTAGGCTCGGCTAGGTGGTCTATAAGTCAAGCAATGTACGATTATGGTTCGAGGAAGTGGAAAAATGGCACGTTAAAGAGCATGGAAGGCTAGCCAACCAATTCAAGGGTTTTGGGTTCACATAGGTTTGTCCATAGTCATATGGGCTCGGTCTGGGTTCAAGGCATGGTCAGTTCAAGTCATGTCGTGGGTGGAGATGGTGGCATAGGAGGTGGCTGAGGCTAGAGAAGAGATGGTGGTTGCATATGTGAAGGCCGGCTAGGGTTTTTTTTGCATGCTTTGATGATCAAGTGGTCACAGCCTGGGTTAGTGATGATGGTGAGGGGTTGCTGGCCGTACAGGAGATGGTGGAGAAGGAGGTGATGGTCGGTAAGGGGTTGGTGTTGATGGTGAAAGGTAGAGGCCGAGCATAGCCTCGAGATCAAAGGGGAAACAAAAATGAAAAAGAATAAAAGAAGAGAGAAGAAGACATTCACGTTCAGCAAACAAAGAAAACAGAGATGAGAAGTTTTGAGAAATATTTGTACGTAAATGGGAAAATGAAGTGGCGGCTAGGGTTAGAGAAAAGAACGACTAAAGATGAAGAGGCCTTGAACAGGTAGGAAATTAAAAGGGCATTACCTCTTTTCCAAGCAAAGAAACTAAGGTCCTTTGGAATTTCCAAGCCCAAAATTTCAAAATAAAGTCCAATAAATAAAATCAAAGTCTAAAAAAAATAAAAAAAAAAATAAATAGAGATATGAACAAAGGAAAATAGAAAATAAAAATACAGAAAAATAATGGCGTGTAAAACACTATATCTTATCTAATTAAAAAGTACTAAATAGAATTTAACGAAACGAAAGAAGAACGGATATCAGAATTATATTCTACTCCAAAGAAAAAGATTTAAAAATAAAATTTCAAATTTAAATTTTAAACTGATATTCAAAATTTGACCAAAGTTGACCGAAATATAAAGTTTTCAGAAAATGTTTATTTTATTGTATTTGGAAAATAAATTACAAATAAATTCCAAACTCACATTGAAAAACATTCCAGAAATTCAATTTTAAATGATTTAAAAATCAAAGTTTTCAAATAAAATTTAAATTAAAAATACTTACAAAACTATGGGCTATTACATCCCAAGTCACAGAGAATGCTTTCTTTTTCTTATCTTTTCTGCCCTTGTTGAAGTATTTTTTCTTTAGTTCTGGACATTCTTTTTGGATATGACCTTTCTTATGCCAATTAAAACATTCTAGTACTGAAGATAATGGTTTGCTTGGAAAGTTCCTTTTTTTCATTATTTCTGTTGTTTTTCTAGAATTTCAAGAACTTTTTGAAATTTATGGCAATTAATGCTAGATCATCTTCATCTGAATCTTCATCCTTTTCTTCTTCAACATGGAAAGCAATGTTCTTTTTGTCCTATGCTTAACTCGTTTTGCCTGCAAATTCACTTCTTAGGACATTAGATTTCCTATTAACTCTTTTGGTTTTATGGTAGAGAGGTCATTAGCTTCTTCAATAGCCAAGACTTTTCTTTCCCATTCATCCGTTAAAGAGTTTATGATTTTTGATACAACATCAAAATCAGTGAACTTTTCTCCTAATCCTAATAGTGAATGATAGATATCTTGAAATCTGGAGTACATATCATTGATGGATTCTTCTTGCTTTATTTTAAAATTTTGAAACTGATTTTGGGCATGGAGATTTTACTTTGTTTGACTTTGCTAGTTCCTTCATGTGTGATTTTAAGCGTTCTCCATATTTCATAAGCAGTTTGACACATGCTAACACAATTAAATTCATTTATATCTAGTGCATAAAATAACATGTTCATAACTTTAGTGTAACGACCCGAAATTTTCAACCGTTCACATCCACACACATCGGACATGAATTGCTCAAAATATCAGATCGTTAATTTATATTTGGCAAAACTCAACATATACAGTAAATAAATCAATCATAGAATCACAGGCACAGAGTAATATAATAGTAATACGGCGGAATAGATAAATAGTAGTTCATGAAGCTAGTATATAAACATCAGAGTTAGAAATACAATACAGCAGAATATCTCAAATACAATGAAGTCTCAAATACAAACAGATGACCTCTCTGAACAAATCAACTGGAAAAGCTGAAAGCTGAATCGATAGTTGGATCTCCAAGCGAAGCTCCAAACTCCAAAGGTGAGTCTCAAATGCTGAATTACTCAGTCTGACCCGAGCATAAAGCAAAACATAAAACACTCGAGTTAGGATTAACATTCTTATATCAATAAATCCAACTCAAGTGAAATATCAACTGAAATACAAGTAACTTAAAGGATGTGAAATGACCCGCCTTTCATCCTACATAAAGATGCATCATTATTAAGAAAGAAAGGGATAAAAAAGAGAAAAGATAGAGAAGAAAGAACGAAACAACATCAGAATCTTAACAGTGGGACGAATAAATTATATTAATCACATAAGTATTACATAGCATACAACATCTATCAGAGTTACATAGCTTATACATCACATACTAGACAGTTATAAACACCTGTCTAGTCATTACAACTCAAGATACAACACAGAGATACCAACACAGCGGAAAAACTAAATATCTATAATAGCTGAAGCCTCCTGCTCCATTTCTCCTTCAGAGTTCATCAAAGATAACCTGAATCCCTTGGCTGCTCGTAAAAATTTAAGTACCCAAGAGTTTAAGAAAAACAGAAAATAAACCAAAGAGTAAGACTTCCCGCACATAAATACGGAAAAGTTTTTACTTTACGATAACTATAACATTTGATAGGGAATCCAGTGATATTATAACAGGGTCTAGGGTTTTCAAATAATTTAGAAAATAGCCGAAATTGTTACATTAATTAAATTTCAGCATACATAGTTATACAATCAAAACCGTAAAGGGATAATGGGTTTCCATCAATGGCAGGGCTACTGGGGTACCGCCCATCACAGTACACGGCCTAGATCACCGTACCAAGGATCCACCTAAATCCCCTACAACACAAGGCCGGAACCATCCCTTACAGGATAGTCCCAAACAAGACAACCCCAGCAGTTGTTGCAATCAACTGCCCAAACAGCTAAATAAAAAGGGACCTCTAGACAGGGGAAATCTTGTACTACTTTAGCGCGACTCACTTAGCCTTGCTGCACCTCCCCTGTTTTAGCCATTCTCGGTTGATGAGGCTTGAAGCTACGATTACCTTTATAGAACATATCTATCTTAGAATGCTCTTCGTCCACCGGACGATGTACTGAAAGCATTCAATCCATACAAGTACGTTCCGGGTTCGAATGAAACCGAAGACACTATCTCATTACACTCCTTTTGGAATCACCCTCAGAGTTAATGACAATAACCCTTGCACTCTGAATCTTCACCTCGGACTTCACTTGAAATTCACGACCTATCGTTTAATTTGGGTCGATGTGGTTTTCGGATATCCAAATTTGGAAACCCAATCCCGGTCTCATCGAAATCCAAAACGCCATCTTTTAAAGCCAAGTTGTTTTTAAAGTTAAAACAATTCAATTAATTATCTATATTCACACAGATAGATAATTCACAATCTCACAAATAAATAATCCATATCATCACAATTTAACCAAAGCATCCAATATCACAAATCAGCACATATCCCATATCAGAGATAGCAAATAATCTGACGCATTCAATATCATTCAGCCATCCATAAGCAAAGATTTATTAAGCACACAATCTCTAATTAATTTAAAATAAATTAAATTAATTACTTCCATTACTATAAATCCTTCTTAATTAATTACAAACCAATTAATTAATCATCCTTTAATTATCCATCTTAATTAATCACCCTTGATTAATTATTCTTTAATTACATTAAGTAATTAACCTTAATTAATTACGCAAATTAATTATCCTCAAACAATTTACAGTAATTAATCTTTAATTACTTTAGTTAATTAATTTATTATAATTAATTACATTAATCCTTAATTAATTACATTAATTAATCATTCTATAATTACTTCATTGATTAATTATCCTTAATTAATCAACCCTTAATCACTTCATTAATTACATTAATTAATAATCCCTTAATTACTTCATTAATTACATTAATTAATGATCCTTTAATTACTTCCTTAATTAATTATTGTTCTAATTAATCACATTTAATAATTAATCTTTTATTAATTACATTCATTAATTAACCTTGATTAATCATATTTAGTAATTAACTACCTTTAATTGATTACATTATTTTAATTATCTTCTAAATAAATTTTATTAATTAATTCTGAAATTAATCACACTAAGTAATTAATCCTTAATTGCTTCCACTAAGTAATTGTCCTTCTTATTAATTACACAAAGTAATTAAACCCAAATTTCTTCCATTAATTAATTATCCTTCAATTAATTACATCCAGTAATTACCCATTAAATTCTTCACCAAGTAATTACACTTTATAAATTACATTAAGTAATTATACTTAACCAATTCCACAAATGATTATCCTTAATCAATTATCTTAAATTAATTGTGTTAGTTAATCATTCATAATCCCTAGTTAATGATCTTTACATTAACCATTAACAATTCTTTAATTACTTTCCTTAAGTAATTATAATTTAATTAACCATTATTAATAAAAATTAATTAATTTTTAACAACCAATTAATTCATCTCTAATAACTTAATTAATTAATGCTTAACTATAACTTAATTAATCTTCAATTACTTGATTAATAAATTTCCAATCATTGATTAATAATCTCTAATTATCTAATTAAAGATCCTTAATTACAAATTAATTAACCCTTAATTTAATTAACTTACAACCCCTAATTATTTATTTTTTAATCCTTAATCATAAATAAATTAAATTAATTAATTACTCTTTAATCACCTTATTAATTTAATTAATTTTAAATCATTAAATCTTAATTAACTTAAAGATAAAGTATTATCCTTATCAATGACTTAATTGTCATTTACAAAAGCCTTTGAAACATTTTACTTTTAAATTTACTTTTAAATTTCATTTTCAAATCTAAGATTTAAAATGATTGCAAATTAAACTTAACAAAATTTAAATCAATTTACAAATCTTTTAATCAAATGTTAAAGAACACTTATCTTATATAAAAGAAATTTATAAGAGTTTTAAACCAAATTATTTAAATTAAAAATTTTGCCTTTTTTAAAAAAAAAAACTTTAAAATCTGTTTTAAAATGCTGCTTCGGGTTCAACCCGAAGACTACATAAGCACTTACCCAAGAAAACCACATCTTTTCTTCATTTCAAAATTTTGTTTAAATTTTAAGTTTAAAACTGTAAACAAAAGCACTCCCGAATCGACCCGAAACCTCACTCGAGT
This sequence comes from Allium cepa, assembly GCA_030765085.1. Taxonomy (NCBI): domain Eukaryota; kingdom Viridiplantae; phylum Streptophyta; class Magnoliopsida; order Asparagales; family Amaryllidaceae; genus Allium; species Allium cepa. The sequence continues at coordinate 391,593,415 of CM060938.1, read as the reverse complement.
TACCTACACGAATACACGAGCCTTCCTTCGAGACGAACCACGAACCCAAAACTGTGATATCCCCTAACACCTGTGCACCTGCACAGTCAAACGCGACGACAACTACCTCTGCCAACGCCTCCATCTCAACGACGTTCACCCAATCTTATGACCCCGATCACCAAAACCCTAACACAAACTCAAAATCGAAATCGAGGAACTCAAACAACCTGGAACCCAGAAACCCCTCACCTGTAAACCCCTGAATCCATGATGTCGATCACCAGAGCACTGGAGCTTCCAGCCATGCCTTCGCCAACTTCCCCACTTCCATTTCCCAGAGTCTAGGGAACTCGACCCACCAGAGGCGCCGAGATGAATGCATTTCCGACCAAGCCTAAAACTAGGGTTTAAAAACAATTCTGATCACCACTGTCACCACAGAGACTTGAACACCCTTCTGACATTTTTCCCAAACTCTCCGATCATCCTTTCACCTCCAGAGAAGACTACGACCTCCCCGAACACCTAGATCGTTAGAAACTTCCCAAAACACAAACTCTGAATAATCTCGAACTGCTCGTTCGATCCACATCTAAAAATTTGGATTTCACTTCTAAGAATCATGATTTTGGTTAAAGATTCAGTTTATATTCCTGAATTGATAAATTAAGATGTTTGAAATTTTACTTATCTTAAGCTTGCACTGTTCTTTTGATTTTTCGAAGAAATTTCCAATTTATTTTAACTTAAATATAATTTTAAACTTTAATCTATGATGAAACAAACAAATTTGGTTTGAAACTTAAATCCTAACAAAGATTAGATCAAGAGATAATGAATTTATATTTACCTTGAGCTTGAAAACAAAGAACAGAGAACACAGATACAACAGCATGCACACCTATACAATCATATATATACACAGAAAATTGCACATATATATACACACAATACATACTTATCCCAGAAATTAACATGCAACCAGATTCATATACTTAAGCTTTTTAAAAAAAGAGATGTTACTCACAGGTTAAAGAAGATGAACAAAGCCTTCTTTCTGAAATAGCTTTTGAAACTTTAAAATTGAATGCCGGAAGATGTTTTTGATTTATAAACTTTAATTGCTGAAGAATGCTTCTTTGATTTTATAAAACTGGTTGTTAAGATCTGGAAACTTGTTGCAGAGGTTACTTAGTTCTGAAAACATAGAGGTTCCTGCTTTGATTTTTCTTCTTGAACTTGCTTTTGTTTACATCTCAGGTTGAATAAAATGCTCGCAGGCTTTGATTTTGATAATGAAAATGGTTTTACAGGTTATTGAATTGATAAATTTCTGGTTTGAGGAATGTTTGAGTTACAGATTATTTTGAGAAATTTTTACAGGCTGAAGTTTTTTTCTTAGTTTTGAATTTGAGGAAGATAGAAAAGAATTGAGTGTAAAAGGCATATGTTTATATAGGTTAAAATGTGATTTTTTTTTAAAATAAAAGAAAAATGAAAATTATAAGTGACACTTGTTTAAACACTTAACAGTTGTCATTTGCATTCATTACCATTTAACACTTGTTATAACAAGCTTTTATAAATTTACATTTGTCATTTAAGTAATTTTTATGTATTTTAAATGTTAATATAAAGCTTTATATTAATTTACTATTTTATAAATACTAATCTTAATGTATACATAAATTTCATTAAAGAAAATATTATAAACCAATTAAATAAAATCTTATACATATAATCTTAAATCTAAAATATTTCAAAATATCTATCTTTTGAAATTTCAAAATTAAATCCAAATTCAAATTCAAATTAAATTTAAAAATCCAATTTAAAGTCAACTTATATATATACATATATAACAACACATTAAATTTGAAAATAACAATTCTATTTTCTTTAAAATCTATTTATATATATATATAAACAACACATTATAATTATTGTTTAAAAATCATGATTTTGCCAATTTTAAATAATTTAAAAAGCAAATTATCACATTATTTATAAATTACTTATATTACTTAAATGAATTAATGCATCATATGCTTTATATATTCATGAATTGTATTTTAAACTTTTATATATATTTTCAAATCATATTTATCCAGTAATATTTAAAAATAAAGTAAAACAAACCTTTATGTTAATCTTATTTAAATTTTAAACTTAAGCTAAAATACATTTTTAACAAATTATACATTTGCCTTAAGTATTTTAAAACTATATGATTATTTATTTAAATAACCTTTGAAAAGTTTATATTAAATTTAATCAAAATTTCCAAATTACCAAAATATATTAGAATTTGAAAACATGATTTTATTTGTTAAATTTAAACCAAAGCCTTTCTATTTACAATATATACAAATACACACACACACACACATTATAAATAGAAAACATTTTATTAGCTTTAAAAGATAAAATTTACCAATTAAATATTTATTTTCTTTTTTCAGAAGAATAACCTTGCCGATTTAAATTAAAATTATAATAGAAATTTATCAAATCAATTTAATTATTAATACAGACTATTAAATTGATATTGCCCAAAATTCCGGGTCATCACATTCCTCCCCTCTTAAAAGAATTTCGTCGTCGAAATTTAAAAGCAAGATAATTTAATAACCTATCAAAGATTTTAATTTTAAACCACAAGCATATATTATCAACCATATGCGAACAACCATAGCAACTAATTCACTCAGTCAACCAAATCTAATGATCCTGACACAAATCAGGATAGATCTTCCTAACACTATCTAGAGTTTCCCAAGTACTAACACTAGAATACTTGCTCTACTGAATCTAAACAATCTACACTACTAGCTATAGAGCTCCTACTCATCTAGATCTACAATATGAACAGGATATCAAACCATTGTCAAGTGCTGCTCAACTACCAAATCCTCCTGAACTGCTGGTTCCACAACTAGTGATGGATCATACACGTACTCCCTCATAGATACATGAAACACATTGAATCCCAATCTTCCAAACTGGCAATTCAACCCCGTAAGCCAAAACACTTATCCTCACAAGAACACAGAAAGTCCAATACATCTTGGAGCTAGCTTCCCAGTCTTATCAAATCTTAGAGCTCCTTTGATCGGAGAAAACTTATCAAAATAAAATCTCCGACTTTGAAATCCAAATTCCTTCATTTCTTATCCACAAAACTCTTCTGACGATCCTGGGCTGCCTTCATCCTTCCTAATCAGCTCAACCTTTGCTGATGCTTCTCAAAACAAATTGGACCAAAACAACCCAACAAAATGATCCTCTCAAGATCAACCAAAACCAAGAACACCAACTCTACTATCATCAGTAGACTTCAAACTTACTTCTCCTATCCAGAAAAGACAAAACAGAAGCAATCGCCAATCTCGCCATCAGATCCTGGAAAACTACCTGTAGAAACCCTCTGATCCAAGAATACTGCAAACTTCCAAGGAGTCTAAGGTTGCTTCCACTCTAGAATAGCTGCTATCTTGCTTCCGCTGCATAACCCTGATCTGGAGTAGATGAGAATGCTGTCGATGAACGTGAGCACAAGCTTGTCCAACACTTCCAGAAGACACGGTTCATCAGATCCATAAAGAGAAAACTAAGAAGTTCCACCAAAACCCGAGCTTCTTTGCCCAAACCCTTTCTCTCAAGGAGCCATCCTTCTACTAAATGAACCACCGTATCACTCCTGGAATCGTAGTCGATATGAAAACTCAATCTCCAGATGCTATGGCAAACTTCTGACCTCTACGAAGACATCTAGAAAAATCTCTGATAACTTCCATTCCCTAGAGATGCCTCGATCCCAAGCAAAAGATTACCTAAGAGAACACTCAACTATCGCAAGTCACTTTTGCGATCAACCCAGCCTAATTTCCAAAGATACCGTTCTCTCTTTACCAATTATGCTTACTAATCAATCCATCAAAGAAATGGATCCACTCTGCTGCTTTTGAACTCCACCTCAAGAACACTGCTTAACCAGATGACCTTCCTATCGACACAAAGAGCGCCTCCGAGCTGCAACGCTGCCACAGATGCCAAAGACTTCCTATCCGTAAGCTCCTCGAACCTCAAAGCCATATCATCCAATTCCACACAGAGCCTAGAGATGGGCATACACCTCCTCAAGAAACTCGGCCTCAAACCAAACACAAACACCTTGCTGAACCTGGTCTCAACACCGATGCAGAAACACTTCCTTAAACTTGATCCAAAAGAAACATCTTCAGAAACATCCATAGTCACTGCATCTCACCACGCAGCTACCTCTTCCTGAAGTTGCCAAGATACCATCACTCGCTTCTGCACATCCGAGAGATCCAAACTCTACTCATCCAAACTTGCACTTCAGTGATGGACTCTGAACCATTAAAAAGGCTTCCTTCAGAGATTGGTGAAATCCTTACACAATAGCAAAGCTTACTCGAGATGGTATTGGGTCTACAGCCTCGGCATATAGATTTCCAACCTCAACACTCAGACTCCTTCCATTGATAGTCGTGCTACACACACCACTGCCCTTCCTGCCTCTAGAACTCATATTGGAAAACCCGAACAGGTAACCCAACAAATAGGTAGAAATATATATATATGTCAAAATTACAAATACACTCTCTAAATAAAGAAATCACTCCAAAGTCTAGGTACTCACTCAACCTAGCGCTCTGATACCAAATGAAACGACCCGTCTTTCATCCCACAGAAAGACGCATCATTATTAAGAAAGAAAGGGATAGAAAAGAGAAAAGATAGAGAAGAAAGAACGAAACAACATCAGAATCTCAATAACGGAACGAATAAATTATATTAATCACACAAGTATTACATAGTATACAACATCTATCAGAGTTACACAACTTATACATCACATACTAGACAGTTACAAACACCTGTCTAGTCATTACAACTCAAAGATACAACACAGAGATCCCAACACAGTGGAAACACTAAATATCAACAATCGCCGAAGCCTCCTGCTCCATTTCTCCTCCAGAGTTCGTCAAAGCTAACCTGAATCCCTTGGCTACTCGTAAAAATTTGAGTACCCAAGAGTTTAAGAAAAACAGAAAATAAACTCCGGGTCAGACATGGGTCTGGTATGAGTAACAGGTTAAAGTTGCTTAACTTTGAAAAGCCTTTGAAAACAAAAGGTATCTCGTAAGACTTCCCGCACATAAACACTGAAAAGTTTTTACCTTACGATAACCAAAACACTTGATAGGAAATCTAATGATATTATAATAGGGTCTATGGTTTTCAAATAAATTAGAAAATAGCCGAAATTGTTACACTTTTTAAAATTCCAACATACATAGGTATACAATCAAAAATGTAAAGGGCACGTAGGGAGAATGTGTTTCCATCAATGGCAGGGCTACTGGAGTACCGCCCGTCATAGTACGTGGCCTATATCACCGTACCGAGGATCCACCATAAATCCCCTGCAACACAAGGCTGGAACCAACCCTTACTGGATAGTCCCGAACAAGACAACCCCAGCAGTTGTTGCAATCTACTGCCTACACAGCCGAATAGAAAGGGAGCTCTAGACAGGGAAAATCTTGTCCTACTTGAGCGCGACTCACTTAGCCTTGCTGCACCTCCCCCGTTATATCCATTCCCAGTTGATGAGGCTTGAGGCTATGATTACCTTTATAGAACACATCTATCTTAGAATGCTCATAGTACACCTTACGATGTTCTGAAAGCATTCAATCCATACAAGTTCATTCCCAGTTCGAACGAAACCGAAGGCACTATCTCGTTACACTCATTTTGGACTCACCCTCAGAGTTAACGACCATAACCCTTGCACTCTGAATCTTCATCTCGAACTTCACTTGAGATTCACGGCCTATCATTTAATTTGAATCGATGTGGTTTTCGGATATCCAAATTTGGAAACCCGATCCCGGTCTCATCAAAATCCAAACGCCGTCTTTTGAAGCCAAGTTGTTTTTAAAGTTAAAACAATTCAATTAATTATCTATATTCACACAGATAGATAATACACAATCTCACAAATAGATAATCCATATCACAATTTAACCAACGCATCCAATATCACAGATCAGCACATATCCCATATCAGAGATAGCAAACAATCCAAGGCATTCAATATCATTCAACCATCTATAATCAAAGATTTATTAATCACACAATCTCTAATTAATTTAAAATAAATTAAATTACTTCCATTACTATAAATCCTGCTTACTTAATCATTAATTAATTACAAACCAATTAATTAATCACCCTTTAATGATCCATCTTAATTAATCATCCTTGATTAATTATTCTTTAATTACATTAAGTAATTAACCTTAATTAATTACGCAAATTAATTATCCTCAAACAATTTACAGTAATTAACCTTTAATTGCTTTAATTAATTAATTTACTATAATTAATTACATTAATCCTTAATTAATTATCTTAATTAATCATCTTATAATCACTTCATTTATTAATTATCCTTAATTAATCAACCATTAATTATTTCATTAATTACATTAATAATGATCCCTTAATTACTTCATTAATTACATTAATTAATGATCCTTTAATTACTTCATTAATTACAATAATTAATGATCCTTTAGTTACTTCCTTAATTAATTATTGTTCTAATTAATCACATTTAATAATTAATCTTTAATTAATTACATTCATTAATCAACCTTGATTAATCATATTTAGTAATGAACTACCTTTAATTAATTACATTATTTTAATTATCTTCTAAATAAATTTTATTAATTAATTCTCAAATTAATTACACTAAGTAATTAATCCTTAATTACTTCCACTAAGTAATTATCCTTCTTATTAATTACACAAAGTAATTAAACCCAAATTACTTCCATTAATTAAATATCCTTCAATTAATTACATCCAGTAATTACCTATTAAATTCTTCACTAAGTAATTACACTTTATAAATTACATTAAGTAATTATACTTAACCAATTCCACAAATGATTATCCTTGATTAATTAATCTAATTAATTATCTGAAATTAATTATATTAATTAATCATTCATAATCCTTAGTTAATGATCTTTACATTAGCTATTAACAATTCTTTAATTACTTTCCTTAAGTAATTATGCTTTAGTTAACCATTATTAATTACAAATTAATTAATTTTTAATAACCAATTAATTCATCTCTAATAACTTAATTAACTAATGCTTAACTGTAACTTAATTAATCTTTAGTTACTTGATTAATAAATTTCTAATCATTAATTAATAATCCCAATTATCTAATTAATGATCCTTAATTACCAATTAATTAACCCTTAAATTAATTAACTTACAATCCCTAATTATTTATTTATTAATCCTTAATCATAAATTAATTAAATTAATTAATTACTCTTTAATTACCTTATTAATTTAATTAATTTCAAATCATTAAATCTTAATTAACTTAAAGATAAAGTATTATCCTTATCATTGACTTAATTATCATTTACAAAATCCTTTGAAAAATTTTACTTTTCAATTTACTTTTAAATTTCATTTTCAAATTTAAGATTTAAAATGATTGCAAATCTAATTTAAATCAATTTAAAAATCTTTTAATCAAATATTAAAGAACACTTATCTTATATAAAAGAAATTTATAAGGGTTTTAAACCAAATTATTTAAATTAAAAATCTTGCCTTTTTTAAAAAAAACTTTAAAATCTGTTTTAAAATGCTGCTTCGGGTTCAACCCGAAGACTACTCGAGCACTTACCCAAGAAAGCCACATCTTTTCTTCATTTAAAAATTTTGTTCAAATTTTAAGTTTAAAAACTGTAAACAAAAGCACTCTCGAATCGACCCGAGACCTCACTCGAGTTACCTACATGAATACCTGAGCCTTCCTTCGAGACAAACCACAAACCCAAAACTCTGACATCCCCCAACACCTGTGCACCAGCATAGTAAACGCGATGACAACTACCTCCGCCGACGCCTCCATCTCAACGACATTCACCCAATCTTATGACCTCGATCACCAAAACCCCAACACAAACTTAAAATCGAAATCGAGGAACTCAAACAACCTGGAACCCAAAAATCCCTCACCAGTAAACCCCTCGAATCCACGATGCCGATCACCAGAGCACCGGAGCTTCCAGCCATGCCTTCGCCAACTTCCCTACTTCCATTTCCCAGAGTTTGGTGGAACTCGATCCACCAGAGGCGCCGAGATGAATGCATTTCCGATCAAGCCCAAAACTAGGGTTTAAAAACAATTCTGATCACCGCCGTCACCACAGAAACTTGAACACCCTTATGACATTTTTCCCCAACTCTCCGATCATCTTTTCATCTTCAAGAAGACCGCGACCTCCCCGATCACCTAGATCGTCAAAAACTTCCCAAAACACAAACTCTGAACAATCTCGAACTGCTCGTTCGATCCACATCTACAAATTTGGATTTCACTTCTAAAAATAAAAAATTTGGTTAAAGATTCAGTTTATATTCCTGAATTGATGAATTAAGATGTTTGAAATTTCACTTATCTTAAGCTTGCGCTATTCTTTTGATTTTCCAGAGAAATTTCCAATTTATTTTAACTTAAATATAATTTTAAACTTTAATCTATGATGAAACAAACAAACTTTGGTTGAAACTTAAATCCTAACAAAGATTAGATCAAGAGATAATGAATTTTAATTAAAATCGTGAGCTTGAAAACAAAGAACACAGAACACAGACACAACAGCATGCACACCTATACATTCATATATATGCATAGAAAATTGCACTTATATACACACACACAAAATACATACTTATTCCATTAATTAACATGCAACCAGATTCATATACTTAAGCTTTTAAAAAAAGAGATGTTACTCTCAGGTTAAAGAAGATGAACAGAGCCTTCTTTTTGAAATAGCTTTTGAAACTTTAAACTTAATGTTGGAAGATGTTTTTGATTTATAAACTTGAATTGCTGAAGAATGCTTCTTTGATTTTTGAAAACTGGTTGTCAAGATCTGGAAACTTGTTGTAAAGATTACTTAGTTTTGAAAACAGAGAGGTTCCTGCTTTGATTTTTCTTCTTGAACTTGCTTTTGTTTAAATCTCAAGTTGAGTAAAATGCTCGTAGGCTTTGATTTTGATATTGAAAATGGTTTTACAGGTTATTGAATTGATAAATTTCCGGTTTGAGGAATGTTTGAGTTACAGATTATTTTGAGAAACTTTTACAGGCTGAAGATTTTTTGCTTAATTTTGAATTTGAGGAAGATAGAAAAGAATTGAAGGTAAGAGGCATATGTTCATATAGGTTAAAATCTGATTTTTTTTAAAATAAAAGAAAAATGAAAATTATAAGTGACACTTGTTTAAACACTTAACATTTTTCATTTGCATTCACTTACCATTTAACACTTGTTAAAACAAGCTTTTATAAATTTACATTTGTCATTTAAGTAATTTTTATTTATTTTAAATGTTAATATAAAGCTTTATATTAATTTACTATTTTATAAATACTCATTTAAATGTATATATAAATTTCTTTAAAGAAAATATTATAAAACCGATCAAATAAAATCTTATACATATAATCTTAAATCTAAAATATTTCAAAATTAAATCCAAATTCAAATTCAAATTAAATTTAAAAATCCAATTTAAAGTCAACTTATATATGTACATATAGAACAACACATTAAATTTGAAAACAACAATTCTATTTTCTTTAAAATCTATTTATATCTATATATAAAAACAATACATTATAATTATTGTTTAAAAATAGAAATTTTGCCAATTTTAAATAATTTAAAAAGGAAATTGTCACATTATTTATAAATTACTTATATTACTTAAATGTATCATATGTTTTATATATTTGTGAATTGTATTTTAAACTTTTATATATATTTTCAAATCATATTTATCCAGTAATATTTGAAAAGAAAATAGAACAAACCTTTATGTTAATCTTATTTAAATTTTAAACTTAAGCTAAAATATATTTTTAACAAATAATAAATTTACTTAAGTATTTTAAAACTATATGATTATTTATTTAAATAACCTTTGAAAAGTTTATATTAAATTTAGTCATAATTTCCAAATTACCAAAATATATTAGAATTTGAAAACATGATTTTATTTGTTAAATTCAAACCAAAGCTTTTCTGTTTACAATATATACAAATACACACACACACACATTACAAATAGAAAACATTTTATTAGCTTTAAAAGATAAAATTTACCAATTAAATATTTATTTTCTTTTTTTAAAAGAATAAACTTGCCAATTTAAATTAAAATTATAAAAGAAATTTATCAAATCAATTTAATTATTAATACAGATTATTAAATTGATATAGTCCAAAATTCCCGGTCATCACAGGATGTTTGGGATGACCATCCTCTAAGGATCTGTGGAACTATCTACAATGTAGAAATATACACTATCAACGACCCAACGTCATTATAACACCGTGGTTATTTCAAAATAATTCATACTTCAAAACAAAAATATCATTTCCATTTCAGATATATATATATATATATATATATATATATATCCTAGTTGTAGCATATTCAAAACTAAATTGATAATTTCATATGTATCTTATTTTAACTTCATTATTATTTAATTCTGAAATATTCACTTAATAAATCCATTATCATTTAAATAACCTTAAATTACATTATACTAGATATTTCCTTTAATTTATTTTAAACGTGAATTATCTATTTAATTACTTTAAATCAAAATCCAGATAAAAATCATATCTTAAAACCCTCAAATTCTATAAGCTTCAAATCGATTTAATTAGACAAAATTCTTAATTAAATACAATTTGAATAATTTCAAATCTATCTTCTCAACCATGATTTATTAAAAATCATTATAAACTATGTATTTAAATATAATTTAAGTAAATACTTAACCAAAATATATTTTGGTTAAATCCAACTTATTATTAAACTTATTTTACATTAAATAAATTTATACATAGCTAAAAAAAATCAAGAATTTAACTATATATAAAATAACCTTTGTATAATATTTAAAATCTATATTTATATAAAACCATATTTTTCTTTCCGAAACCATAGAAATCATTTCAAAATATTTATATATATAGACCAACGGTGTCTGTATGTAATTTTATATCCTATGGTCAAGTGATACGGATATTTATCATTTCAATCCGTAATTTAAATATAAATACGGGTATATATCATTTCAAACCACAATCCTAAATTCAATTCAATGAAAATCACTTAGGTCTAATACTTCAACCCATAACGATTATCTCATAATCTACAGATCGTTCGGGTATGTATCATTTCAACCCATGGGGAATTCTATACTAACAGGGAACTTGCAAAGTAATAACCGATATTATAATAAAAAAATAGGCATATATCATCAATAATAATGTAATACAAACAACAAGATATGGTGTCATATCCCACAGGTGAACACTTACGGATAATAGCATATATAACAACTCAAATAACTATAGCAGCATATTTCAGTTGTCGTTTCAATTGAAATTAAATTTAATAAAGATAAGAACGTTAATCATGAGTGATTGCTCACCTTTCAAGGCTAGAGAATACAGAAGGTGACACGGATACGCACACTGAAATTTGAATGACGAATCGAAGGGAATCAAAATCGGCACGAATTCAACGATTAAAGCTGATAAATGAAATTGATGAAAACGAATCAGATTAGTTATGATAAAAGCTGAAAATATATAAACATTATTATTGTATTATATATATAATTATTTCAAGGAAATCAATATTTATGTTAAAAACAGTATTAAAACAGCAATTTATAATTAAAAATCATTTTTTTACATTAAATATATACATCAAAATTAACCATATACAAAATGCAGGTTAGTATATATACATCCTACGTGCATACCACAAACAAAACAGATATGCAAACAATAAACATACATACATACATACATACATACATACATATATATATATATATATATATATATATATATGAAGACTACTCATAAAACCACGTGCAGACACTATATATGTTTATATATGTAACTAAATATGTGTGAACTCAGTATGGTATAATCATAAGTTACAGCCTATATATATGTCAAAACTAATATCCTTTGTACAAATCTATTTTAAACAAGACTCGAACATCTACTATATAACATAATATATAATACTTAAATTTTCTATACACACTAATACATATAAGATTCTAGGACATTTATACATATACTGACCAAACTGTTATATATAAAAAAATGTGAACTAACTGTTATCTATACATATAATTAAAATATTAACAAACCCCTGTATATTTATTGTAACAATGTATGCCGCTACCTTTATTTTTTACTAACAGGTCAGCTAAAGTTTATAATTTATAGCACTGCCTTTATTTTATAATTTATATAAGCAAACGTTTATACATACTGGCAGGTTGCAATTATCGTATAACGAACAAATTATAATACATATGTAAACTGCCGATAATAAAACTTATACAGACTGACACATGAATATACATATAATGCAGACATCACTCATACAATCCTACAGGCATGCCTTAACCGATAACTTATATACCAATATATAATATAATCTTACATAACAAATATATGAATATAATACAGTACCAAATATAGCTTACTTTATTATTAACAAAGTCCACTACTATAAACTTATATATATATATATATATATATATATATATATATATATATATATATATATATATATATATATATGCGCATATAAGCAAAAGAGGCTAGGCAATACATATTATACGAAAAAATAGAACTGGGTAGTTTGAAAAGTTAGTAAAATATACATATATACCATATAACTCAGAAATATTTATATAATAAAATTTATATATACCGAAAACGGAAATTAACGCAACATATATAAAATAAAAAAATACATATAGCAGGATTTATGTATACAACACTATATATGTACTTTGGGAAGTGATACATATAATACTATTTGTAAAAGCTCTTACAAATATACAGATCTTATATATATAAGTATTTATGCACGCTATAAAATATATATCTTAATATAATAGGATAGAATAGAATATATAAACATATATACAAAAAAGGAGGTTTTTGGACGAGCGACAGATTGAGTGGCCGGGCTAAATTCATGGCGTGGGTGCACTTGTTGTTCAATTGCTCTTGGATAGTGGGGAGGAAGGCGAGGTGGCAGAGATGAGCAGTGGGGTCGATGTGAAGCAGCCATGGGTGCTCGACATGGGTGAGAGAGGGGATGGGAGGCGGTTGCGAGTGGTCGCAGGGGAAAATGAAAATATGATGCTTGTAATCAACAATATGAAACAAAAAAAATTTATAAGAAGGTAGAAGGTAACAGAGAAGAGCGAAGGAGAATAAAAAGATGAAATTATAAAGGCCAAAATGAGCCGTTCAAAAATAATGAATGCAGAACGTACAAGAAATATAAAAGTAATATATTTCCAAACCGATGGAAATGAAAGCAGCGCACCATCAATGCATTGAAATGATGAATAGTAACAGGGGATGACAAATGGCGGTGACTGTTTATTTCAGCCATTTGAAATTTGAATGGACATCAAAGGTCGTACACATACGGAATCGTTTTCACGGATTCCGCTTACCAAACTTCAAAACATAGAATTGAATATACCGTTGAGATCAGCACGACGAGATGATCAAAACGGTATACAAATATTAGTGTATAATCATCCAATCAAAAGTCGATAATCGGTACCGATATACGTTTCTATTCTGTATGGAAAAATCCAAACGGGGCTAGAAATGTTTGAATTCCATGAAACGAATTTCATAATCTCATTTTGAATGTTATAAATAAATTTTCTCATGTTGACATATTTAGGTTTCTAAACACTTTTAAATTCACCTGTTATTAACTGAATTAAATTGAAATAAAATTTCACAAGAAAATAAACTTCAATATTATCAGATGAAAATTTACCAGTTACTATGTTTAAATAGACGTATTCCAAATAATAAATTTTTATTTTCAAATTTTTTTGTTTGAATCTCATAAAATTTCAATTAGATTAATGAATAAGATCACTAAAATTTTTGGTCGTTACATTCTCCCCCACTCAAATTTTCGTCCCAAAAGGAAGGAGGTAGGAGAATAGAACAACCAAAAATAAAAGTAGATTGAAATCAAGATTAAACAATTAATTTAAAACTATATAAATTTTACTTGAGATATTTATTTGAAAACTTCATTTGCAATTCAATTATCTTTAATACTTTAAAACTTTTCAAACCCATTTGTGAAATTTCTTGTTCCTTTATAAATACCATTTATATGTTTAAATAACACCTTTATAAATATATGAAAACTATTTGAAAACAATTATTTACATCGTTACTTATATTCACAAAGAAACTATTGAAAACACATTAAATCCATAATTCACAAATTTATTAATTTATCTCAAGATCATTTTTCAAATATCATTAATAAGTCAATAATCATTTACTTTAACTATGTTTTACTTAATTAATAACTTCTAAATTATTTATAACACTAATAATGTACTATTAAACCGTGTAGCATATGAATAAACAATAATTTAAACATTATATTCAAAAGGAAAAGAAGGTAGATTTGGAAAACAGGATATAGGTGAATAAATAAAGCTGAGCCGATAAGGTAGATTCAAAAGGATAGTATCGGGGACGAATAGTTAATTCAAACCATAAGAATTTCAATTTCAAATATTAATACAAAATTTCTTGTTGGGAATACTTTTATAATAAATACCTTTATAATAAATACTTTTATAATAAAATAGTTTTATAATTACTTTCATATCGAAACAAATTTTCCTTTCAAAAATACTTCTATAACTCGATGTTTCGATAAGTTTATCCTCGTTCTTGCAGACTTTGGCCATGCGTTGATCGGGCGCAAAGCTATAATTCTTCAAGTACTTAGTAGACCTATTTCAAAACCCAGTGAAAATACTTGAAAAACCTTCAAAACCGATATGGAAAGTACAATCCAAACAAATCAACCGAATCATGGATCACAGATACACAATGGTTACGCCTGGTCCCCCAGGAAACATCTGTACCTCTAAGCAATCGCCGCCTTGCGAATTTCGCCATGATAACCGAAACTGTGGACCGCAGGATACACAATGGTTACGCCTGGATCCTCCAGGAAATGTCCGTACCCTTTAAGCAATCTCTGCCTTGCGGATTACGCCACGACAACAAAACCGGTAGACCGTGGATACACAATGGTTACGCCTGGATCCCCCAGGAAACATCCGTACCCTTTAAGCAATCTCTGCCTTGCGGATTACGCTACCACAATAAAATGACCATGGGTAACGCCATGGAAGGACACTCGAGTATCACATCTGGAAAACCAAATCAGAGAGAATAATATCAATAGAATGAATCCACAATGTGGCCACAAAGAGGATTTTAAGTAGAAGGCACTTTTCATATCTTTACTTTGAAAATATGTATCATATAATACCTTATCAAATCAATTTCAAATATCATACTTATATAAAGTCCATTATGTATAAGACTTCATTTTCAAACCAAATTCTTTCCAAAATCAATAATATATCAAATCATACTTATATAGGCTTCGATTATATAAGATTTCGCCTTTCAAATTGAGTACCTTTCCAAATCAATAGTTTCCAAATAAACTTCATACTTATACAAATCAATTTTTATATAAATTCGATAACTCCCAAATCAAGTATTTTGTAAAATAGGGTTCTCATTTTCAATTCGTTTCAATATCAGTTCAGTTTCAAATTCATATACTATTTCGCCAAATTATTCCTTCCAAATTTAATATCTTTAGTTTCAAAATTTCCAAAATAATAGGTTTAGAAAATAATCCTAGTTTCCAAATCAACATAATTTAGGTCAAACAAATTCATTTCAAAAATCATCATATAAATACTGGGTTTTGAATTCCAATCTACTTTCAAAACCAAATATTTTTCTCAAAATCAATTAGACCCAAAAATGGTTACTGAGTTTAAAACCATCCCATCAAAACCTTTAAACTATTTATTTCTATTTGAAAGCTCCACTTTACCTTTTGAAAATTATTATTCTATATACATATATGGTTTTATAAAAGATGTTACTAAGTTAAAACATTTAAAACTAAATTTTATTCAAAACATTTCAAACTACATTTTATATTAGTATAATACAAAATAGTCTTATTCATTTACTTAACAAAATAGTTTCGAATTATTTAAGTTCATATTACTTCATACTTTAAACACACAAAACTAAACTTATATACTTTATCAAATAATTTATACCTTTCGAAATTACTTAGCTTTGAAAATTAAACCTCGATTTGGAAGTGTTCGAACATTCCAAATAGTTGGTGAAATCAAATTTCAAATCCAAGAGTTGGAAATCAGCAATAAATCAGTAAATCAATTTCAATAGATAGGGTTAAATCTGAAACCCGAGGACTGAACACCGGGCTTATTTCAAATCATTTCAAATATATATGCATATGTCTTTCGAATATAAAATCATACTTCGAAATTTGAAATCAAAATTGGTTTCACAAAATCCCTCGCATAGCAAAGCTATTAAAGTGGCCTCTCCCCCACTTTGAAACTCGAAAATCAATGTCGATGATGCATGCACTCATCACCGAAATTATTCTCCAGCGACATAAGTGAGTTCTGGACTTCTATTTTCCTGAAAACTTCTATGAAATTTCTTCGAAATCATTGGAACTCGTTTGAAGTCATTTGAAACATTTCTTATTCGAAAAATACTTTTAAATCATATTATTATATATTTCAAAATCCTAAAACCCATTCTCAAAACACCGAAATTCAACTCCTCAAATTTCCAATTTAAAATACTTTCAGTTATAAATCATTTTTAGAAAAATCAAATTTCTTATACAATTTTTAAATCCTTTTGAAACTTAAAATTCTCGTTTTAAAAGGTATATATTCCTTATCGAAAACATTTTCTCTTTTATATATGGAATATAATCATACTTATCAAAATAATAATTTCGATATATAAAACAATTATATAAAATCCAAACAAACCTGAATTTTCAAAGGATGATTCAAGAATGGATTTCAAAACAAAGATAGAGATTCAAATTAGAGAAACTTCTAATCAAACAAGATTCTGATTCGAAGATAGACTCGAATGAAGATGAGTTAACTAAATTGCCAAAATATAGTACGGATATATTTATATAAATCGCGGGCGACCTTAACCGGTCAACCATGATATCAAAATAAGGTCGGTGCAGAATTTTGAGGCAAATCGACGTTCGATCGCTAGAAATAGAATTCGGCATAATAAAAGATAGCAACATCTTAATCGAGAGATATATAAATCTTAGGTGAATCAGTGCCAATTGTAAAGGAGTTTCACCCCTTTATAAATCATTCAAAGATTGGCGGGATCGCCCATTCTTATAGAGATCATTCGCAACGGAGTTATGGGATACTCCAGAATCAAGAAACACGAATAGAGAGGGAAGGTAATGGATTTTGGAAACGTAGGGAACGTTCCAAAGTCCAAAGGAAAACCAAATCAAAGACGAAAAAATTCCAGCACGAACGAAAGTGATTCTGCAAATAAATTTACTATATATGCTAAGTTTGCCTAGAGCCAAAGCTCTGATACCAACTGCAACGACCCGAAATTTTCAACCATTCACATCCACACACGCCAGACTTGAATGGCTCAAAATATCAGATTGTTAATTTATATTTGGTAAAACTAAGCATATATAGTAAATAAATCAATCACAGAATCACAGACACAAAGTAATATAATAATAATGCAGCGGAATAGATAAATAATAGTTCATGAAGCTACTATATAAACATCAGAGTTAGAAATAAAATATAGCAGAATATCTCAAATACAGTGAAGTCTCCAATACAAATAGATGACCTCTCTAAACAAATCAACTTGAAAAGCTAAAAGCTGAATCGATAGTTAGATCTCCAAGCGAAGCTCCAAATTCCAAAGGTGAGTCTCAAGTGCTAAATTACTCAGTCTGACCCGAGTGTAAAGCAAAACACAAAACACTAGAGTCAGGATTAACATTCTTATTTCAATAAATCCAACCCAAGTGAAATATCAACTGAAATACAAGCAACTTAAAGGATGTATGGGATGACCATCCTCTAAGGATATGTGGAACTATCTACAATGTAGAAATATACACTATTAACAACCAAATGTCATTACAACACATGGTCATTTCAAAATGATTCATACTTCAAAACCAAAATATCATTTCCATTTCAGATATATATATATATATATATATATATATATATATCCTAATTATAACACTTTTAAAACTAAATTGATAATTTCATATGCATCTTATTTTAACTTCGTTACTATTTAGTTCTGAAATATTCACTTAATAAATCCATTATCATTTAAATAACCTTAAATTACATTAAACTAGATATTCCTTTAATTTATTTTAAACATGAATTATTCATTTAATTACTTTAAATCAAAATCCAGATAAAAATCATATCTTAAAACCCTCAAATTCAATAAGCTACAAATAGATTTAATTAAACAAAATTCTTAATTAAATACAATTCGAATAATTTCAAATCTACCTTGTCAACCATGATTTATTAAAAATCAATATAAACTCTATATTAAAATATAATTTAAATAAATACTTAACCATAATATATTTTAATTAAATCAAACTTATTATTAAACTTATTTTATTTTAAACAAATTTATACATAGCTAAAAAATAAAGATTTTAACAATATATAAAATAACCTTTGTATAATATCTAAAAACAATATTTTTTTATAAAACCATATTTTTCTTTCCGAAACCATAGAAATCATTTCAAAATATTTATATATATATAGACCAACGATGTCTGTATATAATTTTCTATCATATAGTCAAGTGATACGGATATTTATCATTTCAATTCGTAATTTAAATATAAATACGGGTATATATCATTTCAACCCGCAATCCCAAATTCAATTTAATGAAAATCGCTTGGGTCTATCATTTCAACCCATAACGATTTTCTCCTATTCTACAGATCGTTCGGGTATGTATCATTTCAACCCATAGGGAATTCTATACTAACAGGGAACTTGCAGAGTGATAACAGATATTATGATAACAGAGCAGGCATATATCATCAATAACAATATAATACAAACAACAGGATATGGTGTCATATCCCATAGGTGAACACTTACGGATAATAGCGTATATAACAACTCAAATAATTACAGCATCATATTCAATTGTCATTTCAATTGAAATCAAATTTAATAAATATAAGAACGTTAAACGTCAGTGATTGCTCACGTTTCAAGGCTAGAGAATACAAAAGGTGACACAGATACGTACACTGATACGGATACTGAAATTTGAATGACGAATCGAAGCAAAGCAAAATCGGCACGAATTCAAGGAAATGAATCAGTTAGTTATGATAAAAGCTGAAAATATATAAACATTATTATTATATTATATATATAATTATTTCATGGAAATCATAAGTTAAAACGGTATTAAAACAGCACATATATAATTAAAAATCATTGTTTTACATTAAATATATACATCAAAATCAACCATATACAAAATGCAGGCTAGTATATATACATCCTACGTGCAGACCACAAACAAAACAAATATGCAAACAATATATATATATGTATATATATATATATATGTATATATGTGTGTGTGTATGCAGACTACTTATAAAACCACGTGCAGACACTATATATATTTATATATGCAACTAAATATGTATGAACTCAGTATGGTATAATACATAAGTTATAGCCTCTATATATGCTAAAACTAATATCTTTTGTACAAATCTACTTTAAACAAGACTTGAACATCTACCATATAACATAATATATAATACTTAAATTTTCTATACATACTAATACATATAAGATTCTAGGACATTTATACATATACTGACCAAATTGTTATATATATATAATGTGAACTAACTGTTATCTATACATATAATTAAAATATTAACAAACCCCTGTATATTTATTGTAACAATGTATGCCACTACCTTTATTTTATACTAACAGGTCAACTAAAGTTTATAGTTTATAACACTGCCTTTATTTTATAATTTATATAAGCAAACATTTATACATACTGGAAGGTAGCAATTATCATATAACTAACAAATTATAATACATATTTAAACTACCCATAATAAAACTTATACAGACTGGCACATAAATATATCTATATATATAATGCAGACATCACTCATACACTTCTACAGGCATGCCTTAACTGATAATATGCCAATATATAATATAATCTTATATAACAAATATATGAATATAATACAGTACCAAATATAACTTACTTTATTATTAAAAAAATCCACTACTATGAACACGCACACACACAAACATATATACACATATACATATACATACATATATATATATGCGCACATAAGCGAAAGAAGCTAGGCAATATATATTATACGAAAAAATAGAACTGGGTAGTTTGAAAAGTTTAGTAATATATATACACACACCATATAACTCACAAATATTTATATAATAAAATTTATATAGACCGATAATGGAAATTACCGCGACATATATAAAATAAAAAAATACATATAGCAAAATTTATGTATACAACACTATATATGTACTTTGGGAAGTGATACATATAATACTTTTTATAAAAGCGCTTACAAATATACAGATATTATATATATAAGTATGTATGCACTCTATCACACATGTATCTTAATATAATAGGATAGAATAAAATATATAAACATACATACAAAAAGGAGGTTTTTTGACGAGCGACGGATTGACTGCCCGGGCTGAATTCATGGCATTGGTGCACTTGTTGCTCGATTGCTGTTGGATAGTGGGGAGGAAGGCGAGGTGGCAGAGATGAGCGATAAGGTCGATGTGAAGCAGCCATGGGTGCTCGGCATGGGTGAGAGAGGGGATGGGAGGCGGTTGCGAGCCAGGGACAAATTTTTTTTTAATTGAAGGTAGAAGGTTGTGACGCCCCACCTCTATACTCACGCTAGCCAAGGACACTACGGGGTAATGCCGTCGACTAGCACGAAGAATAAGGCTATTGAGGAGCGACCATCCATGTAATTGCTTTGTGCAAGTACCGACATGTCAGATAGTATGTCACGCGTTTCATTTCAAGTGGAAATCCAACATATTAAATACAGACACAAAGCTACTACACAGTGGCTTTGTGGTCTTCGAAAACAAATATAGAAATAAGCATAACACAAATCAGTCACAGATATCCACATCACAAAGGCAGAAACGGATATGAATAAAAGTGTACATCAAAGTAGTGGTCGTTCAA
The DNA here is from genome assembly GCA_030765085.1 of Allium cepa. Lineage (NCBI taxonomy): Eukaryota > Viridiplantae > Streptophyta > Magnoliopsida > Asparagales > Amaryllidaceae > Allium > Allium cepa. Next base: position 391,571,988 of record CM060938.1, on the reverse strand, counting down.
GATCTACTACATCACAAAAGAATAGGTACAAGTGCTACACAAAAGAATATGTATACATCAAGGAGTCTCTATCTCGAATGTATAATGACAAAAACTACTAAACTAAGTAGTTAGACAAAAGTCATATGATGGTCCCAGATAAGGAGTCAAGCAGAAGCACCTGTAACATCTCTGTCTGATTTAAGTATTATTTAATAAGAAAATAATAACCGGATCAGTCTAGCTATAAATATCAGATAAAATGAGATAAGATAAGAGATATAACAAAAACGTATGATAACAATAATGCCATACTATGAAAAGTATACATTTAACAAATACAAAAATCATACAATATCTCAAGAATCACAGAGATCAAAAGGAATGTCGTATTCTTTATTTTATTCACCAACCAGAAATATTGACACATATATCAATGCCAATCGCAAAATTAGCGAAACAAAAATTCTAGAAATCATCAGTTAGAAATCCAAAAATCACAAAGGGGGAGGCCTATCACAAACGGGAGCATGAAAACTCACCAACACGTGCATCACAACGGGTTGCTAACCTATGGTCACTAACCATAAAGCCGGTGCAACGACATAGTATAATAACGGTACGCCCGAGGAACCTGAAACTCAAATAATTCGAAACAATGACGTAGTACAACGGTATGCCCGATGAACCTGATAAATCGGTACAACGACGTAGTAAAACGGTAGGCCCGATGAACCGAACTCCATAAAAGAACATGGGGCGCTAGCCCACAAAAATGAGTCGAAACTCCAAAGAACTCATAGGTCGTTAGCTTATAAAAGAAATGAGACGAAACTCAATAAAAGGAGATACAATCCCCCACATGGACAAAGAGACATAGCATATCACTAGTTTAAATCACAAATGATCATCATTGATCAATAACAAGTGTGAATTACACTAAGCTAGTAAATAAACGTGTTTAGCTTTATGTCCCATAACCACAGGCTTAACTTAAATATTTACGAACGAATTGTAGATCTTCACTCGAAAATTGTCACAAGAGTTTCGATCGAACAAGTCCAAAAATTAACCAACAAAGTAAACGCAAGCATTTCATACCACTTATTTTGCTAAATCATTTAATTAGATTCACTCATACGAACGAGGTAAAGGTTTGTATATACTGATAGGTTGGAAAACGGTTTTAATAAAAGAGCTTTGTATTAAAATAGTGTTGAAATCGTTTTGATGAAAGGATTTTGATATTTACTACTAGCATAGAAACCTTTGCATTTTAAAGTGGCAAAGCATAGATGATTGTAGAAGCAATCAATCACCAAAAATTCACATTCGAAGACATGAATTAAATCCAAAGAAATCGATACAAAATCCATCAAAATGGATATTCTCGAAATCTTGAAAAAGAAGTTATCACGGTCATCAAAGGTGATAACAACAAATCGGATCCACTATAATCGATTAAAATTTGAAAATCCACACAAAAAGGCAGAATTGGCTGATACAACAGATTTAATCGACTGGACCAGGGTGGTCAGTCGACTGACACAATTCCTGGAAGCTTTCTGTTTCCAAGTTCAGTCGACTAAACCAGAGTGGTCAGTCGACTGAAGCATGCCGGGAAACTTTCGGTTTCCAGGCTCAATCGACTGACCCAGGGTGGTCAGTCAACTGAATTGGAATTTCCAGTATTCTCAGCCTAGCCCCAATGAAGGGCGAAAACCAACGGAGGCGATCGAACAAGCAATGACAACTAGGGATTTATGCTACACGGCAACCCAGTCTTATAGGCTCTTCAACATACCCAAAAACATGTCCAAACATCCATAGTAGGATTTACATAAAATGGACAACAAGAATCAAAAATTGAAAAATTCACCAATCGATTCAAATCAAAAGCAAATGAACATGAATAGATATTAGAAATTCATACCTAACAACAAAGAAAGTTATAGACATAGATTTGAGTTCAAAAACTCACCTTTTTATCAACAACACAAGTGAGAAGCTGTAAGGCAAGACAAGAACAACCACTCTTCAATTTTAACCCTAGAAGCTTCAATCTAAACTCATAAGAAAGACATTTCCTAAGTTAGGGTTTAGGAAATTTCTGAACTTGAAGAGGAATTGAGAAGGAGGAGATGAAGTAAATGCTTACCAAAGCCTCTCCTTGACTTCTAGCTTAAAGTTGATAATTCCTAGGAGAAGTAGGGCTTAGGAATTCCTAATTTCTTTTCTCTTCCTCCATTTTTACTAAAGCTTGAGTATTAGGAAATATTATGAAGGAATAAAGAGGAGTGGAATGGAGTTGGGTTCATATATTGGGTTAATGGGCTGAAACCCAAATCCAAACCCAAAGCCCTAAATGAAAACATCAAAATTCTAATCATCTCCAAACATATTGATGTTTATACTCAAAAATGTCGCAAACGCCATTTTGAGCTCAATGGAAGTGGTCGAGTCCTAATTCAACTGTTTGCAAAAGTAGCATTTTGAACTTAAATCCGACTAATGATGCTATACTTAAATAAATATTTAAATATACAGTCGTAAAATATGCGGGTTGTTACAGACTCCCCTCCTTAAAGAAATTGCGTCCTCGCAATATTTAAGAAGAAAATAAAGAGTAACAACCATAAAAGCATGTGAACATAAAAGAAAAATTGAAATAAGAAGTTCACCTCAAAGAGCACGGGAGAGTAAGTCCTGATGTGTTTGCTCGATGAATTATTTAGATTCCCAAGAGCAATCCTTAGGTTTTGAGGACCACTGAACTTTCACAAGAGAAATATCTTTATTTCGAAGGTATTTAACCTCCGATGCAATAATACGAATATGATGTTGCCCATAAGTCAAACTAGGTGCAACTTCAATTTCTTCAATAAAACTGGACTCAAGAATAGAATCGAAATCCCCAAGGCATTTCCGTAGTTGAGAGACGTGGAAAACATCATGAATAGCAGAAAATTAGGCTGGTAATAAAAGGTGATAAGCCACAGAACCAATACGTTTGGTGATGGGAAATGGACCAATATATCGAGGCGCTAATTTTCCCAATTAACTGAAATGCACAATTCCCTTCATAGGTGAAACACGAATAATACAAAATCTCCCACATAAAATTCTAGTTTCCTTCTTCGGTTATCGGCATAGGATTTTTGTCTAATTTGAGCTTCTTTCATCCTATGGTGAATAGGGTCAATTTTTTCTGTGGAGTCACGGATAAAATCTGGACCTAAAACCAGCTTCTCACCGGCCTCAAGCCAACAAGAAGGAGATCGACATGGCCTTCCACAGAGTGCCTCAAAAGGTGCCATACCAATACTAGATTGGTAGCTATTATTATAGGAAAACTCAACAAGAGAAATATGATCTTCCCAACTTCCACCAAAATCAAGAGCACATGCACGAAAAAGATCTTCAAGAGTTTGATTCACACGCTCGGTTTTTCCATCGGACCGAGGATGATAAGCGGTGCTAAAATTAATCTTCGTTCCCAAAGCCTTTCGAAGACTCTTCCAAAATCCACTAGTAAACAATGGATTGCGATCGCTAACAATAGAAGTAGGAACTCCATGCAATTTAATAATTTCTCTAATATAGAGTTTGGCCAAAAGAGGTACGGTCCGATTAGACCGAACGGGAATAAAATGGGTGGATTTTGTAAGTCTATCCACAATCACCCATATACTGTCATGGCCCGAACGAGAATGGGGAAGTCTGTCAATAAAGTCCATGGAGACTTGATCCCACTTCCAAATTGGAATGTCAAAAGGTTGCAACAACCCAACGGGCCTTTGATGCTCGACCTTAACAAGTTAGCAAATCATGCAACGCTTAACAAAGTTAGCAATATCAAATTTCATTCCATCACAATAATAAATTCGTTTCATATCTGCGTACATTTTACTACCCGGGATGAATGGTAAATTTAGAACGATGAGAATGTCTTTACGAAGATTACCAAAATTTGGCACGATAAGTCTACCAAATTTTCGAATGTCGCCACGAGCATCAATTTCAAAGTCATTCAAACCATCACTATTTCTATCCCAACAACTTTGGCTAAGAAGAACCAATTCGGGATCATGCTTTTGAGCTTCAAGAATGCAGTCTAAAAGTGATGGTTGAGCCTCAAGGCTGCATAGAACAAGAAATGAACATAAATCGGATTCACGATCTCGAATCTCACAAGTGGATAGAGTTTCGAGATCGTTCCATTCAGATATCATAGTAGAAACAACCGCCTGTTGCTTACGACTAAGGGCATCGGCAACTCGATTCCCTTTTCGAGAGTATAAAGAATATCAAGATCATAAGATGCAAGGAACTCGAGCCAACGTTGTTGACGCAAATTAAGTTCCTTTTGAGAAAATAAATACTTCAAAGATTTGTGATCGGTACAGACAAAAAATTTCTCTCCCAAAAGAAAATGACGCCAAATTCTAAGGGAAAAAACAATAGCCGCGAGCTCTAAATCATGAGTGGCATATCTAGTCTTAGCAGGATTTAATTGCCCAGAAGCATAAGCAATAACATGTTCCCTTTGCATGAGAACGGCTCCCAAACCAACATGACTAGCATCGGTATAAACAATAAAGTCTTGGTTCCCTTCGGGAATCACAAGAATATGAGCATCGAAAAGGAGTTCCTTCAATCTTTGAAAAGAAGCTTCACATTTGTCTGACCAAATGTACTTAACTCCCATCTTTGTCAAACTAGTAAGAGGCACAGAAATTTTAGAAAAGTCTTTTATGAACCTACGGTAATAACCCTCCAATCCAAGAAAGCTATGGATTTCCGTCACTGTTTGCAAAAAAAAAGGGGAAAACACCTCCAAGTCGTATGATTTAGTCGATTTTATGTTGTTCTTAGTGATTTGGATGATTTATGAAAATATGTAAAAAGCAGGGACTAAACTGTAAAAGACACATAGATTTATAGTGGTTCGGCCAGAATGTGCCTACGTCCACTTCATATGCTATTCTCCTTCACTATCCGGATTACAAGTACAAAGCTTTGATTACAAGTGTATGAAAGTCGTTTAAAAGTTCTGTCCGTGCTCTCCTTCTCTCTCCCATTGTTGTACCCCTACCCCTCTATTTATAGAGTGAGGCTGGGGGTAGGGGTCTTGGATGTATATAGTTGCTGGTGGGCCTGGGCTGACGTGATCTGGCCTGGCAATGTTGGTTCAGTAATGTCTTGGTCCGGTGGTGAGTGGGGCGTGGATTGGTCCGGTAGTGAGTGGAGCGTGATTGGTCCGGTGGTGAGTGGGGCATGGATTGGTCCGGTAGTGAGTGGAGCGTGATTGGTCCGGTAGTGGGAGTAGGTGATCTGGTTCGGTAGTGCCCTGGTTCGGTCGTGCCTAGGTTCGGTCGTGCCTTGGTCCGGTCGTGACTTGGTCCGGTCGTGACTTGGTCCGGTGGTGAGAATACGCCCAACATTTACCCCCCAAAGTGGGGCATATGCCTGCATATGCCGCGCTTTGTTTTAGATCATTCAGCTTGGGCACTTTCATTCGGTCCAAGTGCCGAACCAGTTGGTCCGGTCATCCTACGCTCGCCTATAAGTATGGGCTTCACGCCTCTGTTATTCTTTACTGTTTGAAATAGTTGAACCAAACTTTTGTCTGCCGAATCAATCATATCACCGAACCAGATTTTACTGCCGGACCAGGTGAGGCTTCTTCTGCCGAATAAACTTTATGTTTGAACTACCGAATGAACTTTAGGGAGTACGAGTGTCGAATGGACTCTTAGTCTCGAACTACCGAATGAAACCTAGGGAGTACGAGTGACGAATGGGCTTTTAGCCTCGAACTACCGAATGAAACTTATGGAGAATGAGTGCCGAATGGGTTTTTAGACTTGAACTACCGAATGAAACTTATGGAGAATGAGTGTGAATGGGTTTTTATACTTGAACTACCGAATGAAAATTTTGTGCTTTGAATTATGAATGAGATTACAGATTGTATGTACTTGTTTGTTTTATATCTCTATATTGCTGGCTCTAACGACATGCTTTCTCATGTTGCAGAAAATGTCTCATAAAGTAGAAACTCGCTCTGATAAGAAGAAATCCAAGGACAAAGGAGAGTCCTCCATAGTGTCACCGGTTCATTCAGAGCCAGAATGACATGGACCGTCCCCGAGATCATTAGTAGATGGGTACGACCCTCGGGAGCTCTTGGACTCACCGCCTGACTTCTTTCCCAGCTCCCTCAAAGATGAGTAGCTTAACGTTATATCTAGATCCTTTGGGATTGACAGAGCGCATATGATGTTTCCAAGGAAAGGAGTGATGCCGTATAACCCCCCTGAAAGATATTTTTCTTATAGTAGATATCTTTGCATGTGCGGAGCCATTCCTCCGATCAACGCCTGGATAGTCAGCTTCATCACATACTTGAAGGTGGCCCCTTTCCAGCTTCAGCCCAACTCCTATGCCATCTTGGTGAGTATGTTCATTATCTTCCAGAGAAAATATGGGCGTCCCCCTTCCAACTGGGAGATCCAGTACCTGTACAACTTGAGAGGCTACAAGAAGGGGTCTCCATATATTAGCTTAGAATCGGCCGTGTCTTTCAAGCCAGTCTTGGATTTATATTCAAAATTTAGCATGTTCAAGAAGGAATGGTTCTTTGTCAAGGATGACTATGTTTCTTTCCGCCGCTTCACCTCTGGCTGTAAGTTGAATCTCATTTATAATTTTCGTTCTTTACAATGCTCCTCCTTATGTGCTTTATTTCTTGCTAGCGACAGGTGGCTTTGCGGTTGTAGAGAACGATCGTCTGGTTCGGATGGCTGTGGAAATAGAAGCCATTCCGGAAAACGAGAGGGAAGCTTCTTATTTGATCAGGAATGCTACTCTTTTGGGGCTCAACTTGATTCTGCCACGCCAGTCTGTGGTCAAGCAAAGAGACACAGCTGAGGAGAGGGCCGCCAAAGCTAAAGGAGGGGCTACAACGAAGAGCGGCAAATGGAAACCCTTTTCGAAACATCTAATTACCGGGGGAAAGAAACTTAAGAAGTCCGATGGACCCTCCCCCAGCACATGTCCAGACATTGCAGAGGAGGAAGATGTGGAGGAGGAAAGAGGCGAGGATGAAGGAGGTGAGGTGGAGCGTGGAAGTGGTGGAGAAGGTGATGGTGATGGTCATAGCGATGATGGTGGCGACGGACAGAGTGGCGATGGCACTGGGGCTTTGTCTTCTAAGCAAGCAGGTGTGATCCAGGAGTGGACAGATGATGCTTTCCGCCTAGCTTTTGAAGGGTTGGAGGAAGGATTGGCTTTAGTGGAGAAGTCTAAGAAAGCTGACAAGGCCGAGACCGGCGCCGATTCATCTTCCAAGAGTGCTTCAGCTGAGGCAATTCCTGTGATTCAAGGTGAATTTTTGACTCCTGCAGACTCCATTTATGATAAGGATTTAGGAATATTTTATGGTCAGCTCTTGTCCTGGAATGAGATCCAGGACTTATTGCAGTATCCTACTCCTCCCCAGGGTTTGTATGGCAAAAGCGTCTCTTTACTTTTCTTATCTTGATATATTTCTTGAATTATAGTTCAATGTCTTCTTGTAACGCTTGGTTTTTATCCCAGAAGCGGGTAAGGCTGCCAAGACATCAGATGTCCGGCACCGTCTTGAACAATACAAACTTCTCAAGGCTTCTACTAAACCAAAGCCTCCGACTGACCGCCCTGGAGACGTAGTCGGCTACCGCCCTCTTCTTGGAGTTATCGAGGAGGATATCCAAAGGAAGAAGAGGAGTCGTTCCTTGTTTGAATCCTCACCTGGTCCTCAGTCCCCAACTCAGCCTCTTCGGGATACCACGAAGAAGAATACTGAATTTATACCTTCTCCGCACCCGTCTGAAAATCCTACCGTTACCCAGATAGGCCATCCCGGCTTGGCTCGTAATCTGTTTGCAGGTCATCCAGATCTGGATCCGGATTCTTGTGATATTACCTTTGATGAGGCTACCGGTGAGCACTTTCTTCCTCGTAATCCTATGGTAAGAGTATTGGATGAAGCTAAGTCTCTGGACTTTGATTTGCTTATCACTCGGGTTGTAACTTTGGGGGACGAAGCTAAGGCAAATATTGACCGGGTTGCTGAGGAAACCAGAAAGCTGATGGGGCACCATGCCCAACTGGTCAAGGCTGGAGAAGAAATTGGGAGTGCTAACATTCGACTGCGGCTAATGGTTTCCGACCAGGCCAAACAACTTGCTGATCAGGCCATCCAGAGCTCTCAACATGAGACCGCCTCAAGACAACTAAAGGAAACCCTGGAAAAGGCCAGTCGAGCAGAGTTACGGAAAATGGAGGCTGCTTGTAAGGGACGGATTGATATGGCTATCGCGATGGTGGATGAGGTCCGGAAAGCGGATCTCGAGTGGGTACAGGAGTTATCCGGGAAACTTGAAGCCGCAGAGCTTACTCAAACCAAGCTGAAGGAGGAGATGGAGGCAATGAGGAAATCCTTTCAGGCTGATTGCTCGCGATACCAATCGGAGAGGGATGCTGCTACTGTAAAGTTGTTGGCTTCTGAGGACCGAATAAGGGAGTTCGAGGAGAATGAGGGGATAATGGATGAGATGCTTCAGGACATATACTTTCGCACCTGGAAACAGGGTAACTTATCTTGGATGGATGATTATCCCCGAGTCATGGCCAGGATTTATCTTAGGGCCCTGGAGGAGGCTAAGGCCAATGCAAATAGGGAGGGTGACGTGGCCTTTAGAATGGATGTGGTCACGGCTCAATTCACCAAGGAGGAGAAAGCGGCGGTGAAAGAGATATGCGGCTGCTTACTGTTGAGGAGGTTGGTGTGCAGTTAGAGGATGATGATCAAAGAGCAGATGTTGGTAAGTCTACCCTTTCAGCTTCTCATAACTTGATTGCTTATTGTTTTATGACTATTAATGGATTCTCTCCCGAATTGGACAGGCGGGACCTCTGAAGCACCAACCACCTCTGGTTAACATGTTGAGAGTTCCAATCCCGTGGTCAAGGAGTTCTCGGAGGGCCAGTAGGATAGAGGTAAAGCTCCGACGCAGCCGATTCCTTGACTTGATCTGGATATCTTTTGGTTTGTTTGACATTGCTTCCTATGTCAGTCTCAAAACATTCGTGTAACCTTTGAGCTGTAATTGTGTTATTGGTAACGAACAAGTTTACTATGTAATTTCAAACTTAGGCTGATTCTGTCATATTTGAATGCTTTTGTCACTTTGGTGTGTTGCATAAAAAATACAGCTGTGCACACGCCCGTGATTTTATTGTGTTTGATGTCAAGTTCTTGCTTAAAACATAATTTCATATCTTGCAATATTAGTGTGATGTGAAAATAAATCATAGCTACGTATTCATATACAAAAGAAGAAAGTACCGCCCTTTATGTTTTAGTTGTAGATGGTTGCTTTGAATGCTTTGTATGACTGAGTATGGAATGCAGCTGAGTGACCTGTCATCCAATTGTGAGTTCCTGTCCCCATTAGTGGGCGTCTCCTATATCGTGTCCTGTACTTTAGGGATCGTTATAGAGGATAGGAGGAAAGTTTTTAAATAAAATAGAAATATAAGAAATAGTAAAACTTCCAATCACGGAAGGCCTGCGATGTGCTTAAGTTCGTGGCAAACGGGTTTTGTAGTCACTTTCCCTAGCTGTGGGTCTTGGAAACATTTGTCACCCATCTTATGCCTCCGCAGGGAGTTTCTCTTTTTTACCACAGCCGTACTTAAGAAACTCGGAGCCGAGATCGCACACAGTAACTACCCGGGCCATTATGGCCCGTAATCGTGGGTATTATTCAATTTACCGTGGCCGGCTAGCGTGGGTGCCGATCGTCAACTGTGAACTATCCCTGGCTGGCCACACCTCATGTTGGGGTTTAAAGTAGGTTAACGGTTGTCGGCGAGCCGAACGCCGTAATGAGCTGCCTAGGCTATAGTCGGCCTACTCGGTGGCTTATAATCAGCTCATTACAGTTGGCTCTAAGGGCCGATCGCGAGCAATTAGTTAACCCGCAGTAGAGCGATACTGGAGCAAAAGTGTCCCATTGGCGAGGGCATAGATTCGTATAGTACCTGTTAGGTCTTTTCCAGGTGAAGTCGCGTTGTGAAGTGTCTTGAATGGAAATGCCATTACACATGATTTTGTTCAACAGAAAAGGATAAAGCTAACAAGCAGCCAAGATATAAAGGAACAAGTTAAAAAAGAGACAAGTTTTTAAAGTGGTTCGGCACGAAAATGCCTACGTCCACTGATTCTCTTTGTTAATTCACTTCATATGGACAGTACAAGTTAAGAAAAGTGTTGACGAAGGTGTTGGATGTTCCATGCCCTCTGGAACACCTCTCCGTCCACTGTTGACAAAATATAGCTCCGTTGTGGAGATCTTTATGAATTACATATGGTCCGTCCCAGATTGGATCTAGTGCTCCTGGGCGCTGGAAGACTCGCTTGAGGACAAGATCTCCTTCTTGTAAGCTACGATGCTTGACTTTGGAGTTGTATTGTGCTGCCACTTTTTGCTTGTGAGCTGCAGTTTTGAGTGCTGCATCGTTTCTTCTCTCTTCAATTAGATCCAAAGACATGTGAAGGAGTTCTTCGTTCTCTTCTGGGTTATAGTGGATCCTACAGTGGGAAGGCACTGCAGTTTCGACTGAGAGCATGGCCTCCGATCCATATGCCAAAGAGAAAGGAGTATACCACGTTGATGTTCTGAAAGATGTGCGGTAGGCCCAAAGTGCCGTAGGAAGTTCATCCACCCAAGCGCCTTTTGACTTTTCAAGTTTCTTCTTGATTAGAGTTTTGAGAATTTTGTTGACAGCTTCGACTTGTCCGTTTGCCTGGGGGTAAGCTACAGATGAGAAGCTTTTGTGAATTCTGTGCTTTTGGCACCAGTCGACGAACTCTTCGCTGTCAAACTGAAGTCCATTGTCCGATATGATTTTGAGTGGAACCCCGTACCTGCATAGAACATTTTTGATCAAGAAGTTAATAACTTTTACCGAGGATATTTTATTTAGAGGTTCCGCTTCCACCCATTTGGTGAAATAGTCGACTGCCACTATAGTATATTTGGCTCCGCCTCGGCCCACCGGCAGTTCGCCAATCAAGACAACTCCCCATACTGCAAAGGGCCAAGGGCTGGTCATTTGAGTGATCTCATTTGTTGGTAGTCGAGGAATCTTAACAAACTTCTGACAACTGTCACATTTTTTGACGAAGTCTAAGGCGTCTTTTGTTTAAGGTGGGCTAGAAATACCCATATTGGAGTATCTTCTTTGCCAGAGTCTGCCCTCCAGTGTGATCTCCGCAGCTTCCTTGATGGATGTTTGATAAGATTTCCTTGGCTTCCCTTCCAGCGACATACCTTAATAAGGGGTTAGAGAAGCCGCGCCGATAGAGGATGCCTCCTTGTATTGCGTAGCGGGAAGCTCTCCTCAAGATTTTCTTGACTTCGTTACGCCCATCGAGCAGTGTGCCATCTTGTAAGAATTTTCGGATGGGAGTCATCCAAGTTTCCTCTTCGATTGCAGCTATCATATTCACTTGCTCGAAACTCAGGGTTAGTTGCTTTGAGATGGCTACTGTTCCGGAAATGGTGTCGTCTCTCATGCTAGCTTGCTTTTCCAGTTCGTCGGCCTCTTGGTTCTCTTCTCGAGGAATGTGTTTGATGAAATAGTGATCCAATTGATCGAGTAGCAGCTTGGTCTTCTTCAGATATGCTGTGAGTCGTTCTCCTCGAGCCTGAAATTCTCCTAATATTTGATTTACCATAAGTTGCGAATCACTATGAAGACATAGAGAACTGACTCCAATCTCTAGGGCCAGTTCTAATCCAGCTATTACTGCTTGATACTCTGCATCGTTGTTGTTGGCAGCGAATTCCAACCTTAGAGCATAATGTAGCTTCCTTCCTATGGGAGTGATTATTACAACCCGTGCCCCTGAGCCTTGTTCGTTTGATGCTCCATCCACAAAGGGATTCCACTTGATGTCTTCTGCTATTTCAGATTGCTCTTTACCTTCGTTGGCAGTGAATTCGGCAATGAAATCGGCCATGGCTTGTCCCTTGATGGCGATGCGAGGATGGTAGGTGATATTATATTGACTCAGTTCAATGCACCATTTAAGTAGTCGCCCAGAAATGTCGGGACAATGGAGTACCTGCCTTAGCGGTTGATCGGTTAGAACTCTGATGGAATGGGATTGGAAATAGTGTCGCGGTTTCCGTGATGTGATTAGTAAACAGTATGCTAGCTTCTCAAGTTTAGGATATCTGGCTTCTGCCCCCGTAAACCGCTTGCTCACAAAGTATATTGGCCGCTGTGCACGGTTGTCTTCTCTCACCAAAGCGGCGCTCAGAGCCTGAGATGACACAGCAAGGTATAGGTATAGCTCTTAGCCTTCGTTTGGAGTTGAGAGTACTGGTGGTCTCTGGAGGTGTTCGATTAGGTCGAGGAAGGCTGTTAAGCATTCGTTAGTCCATTCGAACTTTCCTTTGTCTTTCTTTAGAGCTTCGAAGAAAGGGATGCACTTGTCAGTCGCTTTGGAGATGAATCTGCTTAGGGCGGCCACTTTCCCATTTAGGCTTTGCATTTCTCTTCGAGTGGAAGGTATCCTGATATCTCTCAGAGCACGGACTTGTTCGGGGTTTGCTTCAATCCCCCTGGCATGGACGATTAATCCCAAGAACTTTCCTGATGATACTACGAATGAGCACTTTAGAGGATTCAACTTCATTCCATATTGGCGAAGTAGTTGAAACATCTCGCCCAGGTGGCTTACATGATCGTTGGCCTTCCTCGATTTTACTAGCATGTCATCCACATAAACCTCCATAGTTTGTCCTATCAGTTCCGCAAACATCGTGTTGACGAGGCACTGGTAGGTAGCTTCGGCGTTTTTAAGTCCAAAAGGCATTACTCTATAGCAGTACAATCCCCGATCAGTGATGAAACTAGTGTGGTCTTGATCGGGGTCGTGCATAGGAATTTGGTTATATCCTGAGTATGCATCCATAAAAGATAAGAGTTCATGCCCGGCTGTGCTGTCCACCAGCCGATCGATTCAGGGGAGTGGGAAGCAGTCCTTCGGGCAAGCGTCATTTAACTTGGAGAAGTCAATGCATGTTCGCCACATTCCATTAGCCTTCTTTACTAGTACCGGGTTAGCGATCCACTCTGGGTAGATGGCTTCTCGTATGAAGTTATTGGCAAGCAAGTTCTTTACTTCTTCATCGAGGGCTGCTGATCGTTCTGCCCCCATACTTCTCTTTTTCTGCTTTACTGGCACCTTGGTAGGATCAATGTTTAGTACGTGGCATGCCACGTTTGGGGAGATTCCAGTCATGTCAGCGTGCGTCCATGCAAATACATCCAAGTTGTGGCGGAGAAAATCAATGAGTTGGTCCCTCAATTCTGCTCTTAGCTGAGATCCGATTTTCAACAGTCTACTTGAGTCGTGTTTGTCTACAGATACAAACTCCATAGCCTCTACAGGCTCGGCGGTGGCCTCCTCCTCTTTGTCTCTGGGGTCTAATTCATTAAAAGGATCACTGGTATATTGAAGAGGAGGGGCTTTCTTTAGTTGCTATGCTTCCAAGTTTTTCATGCAAAGAGTAGCCTCTGTATTCTTTCGTCTATCCTTCCTGCGATTATTGCGAAGTTCAGTTACATAGCAATCTCGAGCGGTGTCTTGATCCCGCACTACTTCCCCTATTCCATTGTCTGTTGGAAATTTCATCTTCAGGCACCACGGGGCCAGGACAATTTGGAAGTCAGACAAGGCTGGTCTTCCTAAAAAGGCATTGTAGGCCGAGTGGTTATCTATTAGCACAAATGTTTGTTTCCGCAAAACGGAGCGGGGGTGACTTCCTATTTCAACAAAGAGGTCCAATTGCCCGAGGGGCATCTTTGCGTCTCCAGTGAAACCGTGTAGTGGTTTGTTGCAGGGAGACACATCCTTTATTGACAGCTTCATTTTGTCGAAAGCATGCTTGAATAAGATATTTACTGAGCTTCCAGTGTCTACTAGAATTCGGAAAACTTCGGCTGGGCCGAACCAGGAAGATATGACCATAGGATCCATGTGAGGGTACTGCCTTCTTTCTAGGTCACCCCTATTGAATGTAATGTCATCATTCTCTTTTCGCTTCGGGTGGCGTTCTTCCATAACAGAATTAACGCAGCCTTCATTGTTTCTAAGTGACTTTCCGTATCTTTCCATCTCTGTCCAGTTCCTGTCGGCGATGTGTGGTCCTCCCGATATGGTATGGACCACTATCTTCTCTTGACTGGAGCCGCTGTTGTTACGATTTCCCCTCCCCCTAGTTTCTGGGAGGGGTAGCCTTGGGTTCTCATTGGCAGGAGCTGGGGTCCTGTTCTGACCTTTTACATAGCGTTCCAGTCTCTTCCTTCTGATGTATTCTTCAATTAAGTCCCGGAGATGATGGCATTCATTGGTATCATGCCCATGAGATTCGTGGAAGCGGCAGAACTTTCCAGACTTAATTGCGTTATCTGATTCGTTCTTGTACGTGGGGCATTTGTATTTAATTTCGTCTTGGGTGGCTAGGAAGATGTTTTCGATTGTTTCATTCAAAGGAGTGTAAGTGTCAAATCTCGGTCCTGGCCGATATAGACGTTTTTCTCCCTTCTTGCCCCCACCATTGTCTCTGGAGTCATTTCTTCGAGCGTCCTTTGCTACGGCGGGTGTGTTGCCATGAGCTGCCTTAGTTTGTTGCCCTGTATGCCTTTTAGTGGCAGCATCTTCAAGTCTTATATACTTCCCGGCTTCATGGAAGAAATCAGGTAAGGTAGCTAGTTTTTCTTTCGTTAATCTTCTAGCAAATTTAGTATCCGGATGCACGCCACTACAGAGGGCCATTAAGATAAGTTTCTCATCGGCATCTTGGACTGCGGCCGCTGCGGCATTGAATCGGGCTAGATATTGTTGCACTGTCTCTCCAGCCTTCTGTTTGATATTGGATAAGGAATAAGCGTCCTTGGGTTGTTCCACATGAATGCGGAACTGGCTGATGAACTTCTCTTTCAACATTTCCCATGAGCTGATGGATCCTTAGGGTAGATGGAAGAACCAGGAGGTAGCTAGATCTGCCAAGAATAGTGGAAAGCATTTGCACAGTACTCCTTCTATGGCTTCGCTCATGAGCATATGTTGTGTGTGTCTCTGCAAGTGTACAACGGGGTCAGAGATTCCCTTGTAAGGTTCCATTGTTGGAATTTTCCATTCTCGGGGGGTGATGACAATTTCGATATTGCGGGTGAAAGGGCTGGTTACCCTAGCACCTATCCCTCAATCTCTTTGATCCCGTTGGACGCACTCCATGAACAATCACACCATCCTTTCATCAGAATTTGGAGCAGATAGAAATGAGTTTGGTTCTTCTCTACGAGATTGATTCCGTCCAGATGACCTGTAGGGATGGTATCGTCTATCACTCCTAATATTTTCCAGTGGCTGTCTCTGGTCTTCTGGGAGCATGCTAGGGTCAGCTACAGTTGGCCTTTGCCTTGATCTTCCCCTGTTGGGTTCTGTTCCGAGCACTTCCTCGGGTCCAATATCGGGCTGGACTCTAGCTCGGCCCCGTTCATTGGTGTTTCCATGGCTAGGTAGCATGACAGGCTCAGCTACAGCCGACCCTTGCTTGGTACCTCCCCCGTTGGGTTCGGTTCCAAGCGTTTCCTCGGGTCAGAATTCGGGCTGAGTTCGGGCTCGGCTCCTACCATTGTTATTTCTGTTGTTAGCTTCTTCAAAGAAGAAATATCTTTGTCGCCTCCAAGATCCTCCAGACTAGGACTCATCCCATGATTCAGTGTTGCGGTTGGATTCTTCAGTATCCCTTAAGCGTGACATGAGTCGGTGCACCAAGGCTTCTTGTTGGGATGTGAAGCAGTCAGTCACTTCAGGCACAACCCTGTCTAGATTTGCCTTGTAATTGCTGCCGGCTATTCCGTGACAGGGGCTGTCGGATTTGCCTGATTTTCATTTGGTACTGCTGTTGGAACGGGACGATTCTCTTGATCTGGGATCACTGGATCTGGAATACTGCTAGTTGTGACGTTCTTTCCTTTGTTAACATCTTTCTTCTGCCTGGGAGGCATGTTTTATGAGCAATGAGCGATGCTGTTAGGAAGAAGGTTAAGTGGGAGAAGCTGAAGCTTCGAGCTCCCGTTCTCAGTGGAAGCGCCAAAAATGTTTGCACAAAAAATGGGTAAACACCTCCAAGTCGTATGATTTAGTCGATTTTATGTTGTTCTTAGTGATTTGGGTGATTTATGCAAATATGTAAAAAGCAGGGATAAACTGTAAAAGACACACAGATTTATAGTGGTTCGGCTAGAATGTGCCTACGTCCACTTCATATGCTATTCTCCTTCACTATCCGGATTACAAGTACAAAGCTTTGATTACAAGTGTATGAAAGTCGTTTAAAAGTTTGGTCCGTGCTCTCCTTCTCTCTCCCATTGTTGTACCCTACCCCTCTATTTATAGAGTGAGGCTGGGGGTAGGGGTCTTGGATGTATATAATTGCTGGTGGGCCTGGACTGACGTGATCTGGCCTGGCAATGTTGGTTCGGCAATGTCTTGGTCCGGTGGTGAGTGGGGCATGGATTGGTCCGGTAGTGAGTGGAGCGTGATTGGTCCGGTAGTGGGAGTAGGTGATCCGGTCGGCAGTGCCCTGGTTCGGTCGTGCCTTGGTTCGGTCGTGCCTCGGTCCAGTCGTGTCTTGGTTCGGTCATGCCTTGGTCCGGTGGTGAGAATACGCCCAACAGTCACACTCTCCGGTCTCGACCAATTTTGAATCGCTTCGATCTTTGAAGGGTCCATGGAAATTCCGGATTCGGAAATAATATGACCGAGAAATTTCACATGAGATTGCCAAAAGTGGCACTTAGAAAATTTTGCTTTCAATTGATTGCTCCTAAGAGTTTCCAACACAATCCGGAGATGCTTTTCATGCTCTTCCTCAGTTTGAGAATAAACAAGAATATCATCTATAAAGATGAGAACAAATCGATCGAGGAAGTCTTTGAAAACTCGATTCATGAGGTCAATGAAATAAACTGGAGCATTTGTTAAACCAAATGGCATAACGAACCATTCATAAGATCCATAATGAGTACGGAACGATGTCAAAGGAATGCTATCCTCTACAATGCGAAGCTGATGAAAACCGGTTGCTAAGCCTAACTGTAAAAAGACTTTAGCACCACTAAGTTGATCGAATAAATCATCAATTCGAGGTAAAGGATACTTATTCTTGATGGTAAGATCATTAAGCTTGTGGTAGTCAATGAAAAGCCTAAGTGTACCATCGGATTTCTTCACAAAAATAGCCGAAGCTCCCCAAGGAGAGGAACTAGAACGAATAAATTGCTTCCCTTCCAATTCGGATAATCATTTATGCATCTCCTCATTTTCTTTATTAGACATACAATAAGGAGGACGAGTTATAGGTAGTGCTCCAGGGACTAGATTAATTCTGAACTCAATTGCTCGCTTAGGGGTTAATCCTAAGACGGGCTCAAATATGTCGAAAAATTCACGTACAACGTGAATGAGAGAAAAGACCTCTTCCTCATCATCATCATCATCATCATGAGGGTTTAGAGAATATAAGGACGCTGCCAATTTGGAATCCAAATCTTTAAGAACAATAGAAATCTGCTTAACAGATTGAGAATGTCGAAGATGAATAGTCCTCTTGGGACATAGGATATGGGCTTCATAACGGTTAAGCCAATCCATCCCCAAAATCACTCTGAAGCCTAAGTAACGCATAACATGCAAATCGGCTTGGAAAGGATAATCACAATAAATAATCTCGACATCTTTACAAAGAGAACTGAGTGTTGCGGATCCACCAACCGGATTCGCAATTCTCAAAGAAGTCATCAAAGCCAAAACACTTAAAGAAAAAGTATCAACAAGTTCTTTTGATATAAAAGAATGGGATGCACCCGTATCAAAAAGAACTCGAGTAGGATGATCACGAAACATAATAATGCCATCAAGGATAAAATGAGAAATACCTTGACCACGAGAAGTGTTACTAGGGGCTTGTACAACATTTAGCTTTCCCTTGTTCTTGCTTTGAAGTTTGGGACAAGAAGATAAAAGATGACCGAAACTTTTGCAGTAACGACAAAAGATAGGTTTCGGACATCTATTAGCGAAATGGTCCTTAAAACCACAATTGTAGCATTGCCCATGACTAGAGATAGTAGTCTTTGCTACCGGAGTAGAACCACAATTGTAGCATTGCCCATGACTAGAGATAGTAGTCTTTGCTACCGGAGTTGCTTGCTTCCCTTTCTTGTTGGGATAAGGACCTTTGAACTTAATAGGTCTCTTCTTGTTATTGTTGAAGTTCGGTTTGGCACCTAAGACTTCAACATCATCTTCTTTATCGGCCTCTTCAAGTCGAAGAGCGATATTAACGAGTTGGTTGAAAGAAAATTCCAAATTCAAAAGTAAAGGCTTTTTGAGATTCTTATTCAATCCATAGACAAACCTATGATTTTTCTTCAATGGGGTATTAATGTACCCGACCCCATATTTAGAGAGGGACTCAAAAGATGCAACATAATTTGTCATAGAAGATTCACCTTGAACAAGGTCAATAAAGCACCGAGCTAAAGTTACCTTTTCAGCTTCCGGCATAAACTTCAATTCAATTTTTCCTGGAATTTCTCCTAAGTAAGGTTCTCTTCAATAATTTTAGAAATCATAAACTCATACCAATATAATGCTCTTTCTTGGAGCATACTAGAAGCCACTTGGATACGATGCAAATCAATAAGATTCATGCGAGAAAAGATGCGAGTTCTATGCCAAGCTTGGACTTCTATAACACTTTCATAACCCTTGAATGGCTTTCCACCCAACTTGGTATAATGACTGCACAAGCCTGCAAACTCAGATTTAGGTAAGTAGGCTTTGGAATAGGTCCGACAGCTTGATCATTCTTTACAAGATCTAGAAGCTGTTGGACAGACATAAATACTCCATCCTGAGGAGTAGCACTGGATTGACCGACACTGGGACAGCCTGGTCTAACCATTTCTCTTCTTTAAAAAAGAAAGAAGAAGAAAAAGGTTATTCACAAAATGAATATCAGACAATCATGATTGATAAAACAAGGCATCATAAAAGAAAATAGGATAGAATGGGTCCTAAGACTCGAATAAATCCTAAGGCATGATTCCTAAGAAGAACTTAGGAAAATTGAACCTTGCTAGATTAATCTACATTTTTCCAAAGTTTGGCTCTGATACCAAGCTGTGACGCCCCACCTCTATACTCACGCTAGCCAAGGACACTATAGGGTAATGCTGTCGATTAGCACGAAGAATAAGGCAGTTGAGGAGTGACCATCCATGTAATTTCTTTGTGCGAGTACCGACATGTCAGATAGTACGTCACGCGTTTCATTTCAAGCGGAAATCTGACATATCAAATACAAACTCAAAGCTACTACACAGAGGCTATGTGGTCTTCGGAAACAAATATAGAAATAAGCATATCACAAATCAGTCACATATATTCATATCACAAAGGCGGAAACAGACATGAATATATCACATAAAAGTGTACATCAAAGTAGTGGTTGTTCAAGATCCACTACATCACAAAAGAATAGGTACAAGTGCTATACAAAAGAATATGTATACATTAAGGAGTCTCTATCTCGAATGTATAATGACAAAAACTACTAAACTAAGTAGTTAGACAAAAGTCATATGATGGTCCCAGATAAGGAGTTAAGTAGAAGCACCTGTAACATCTCAGTCCGACCCGAGTATTATTTAATAAGAAAATAATAACTGGATCAATCTAGCTATAAATATCAGATAAAATGAGATAGGATAAGAGATATAACATAAACGTATGATAACAATAATGTCATACTATGAAAAGTATATATTTAACAACAACAAAAATCATACAATATCTCAAGAATCATAGAGATCATAAGGAATGTCATATTCTTTATTTTATTCACTAACCAGAAATATTGACACATATATTAATGCCAATCGCAAAATTGGTGAAACACAAATTCTAGAAATCATCAGTTAGAAATCTAGATATCAGAAAGAGGGAGGCCTATCACAAACGGGAGCATGAAAACTCACGAACACGTGCATCACAAATGGGTCGTTAACCCATGATCACTAACCATAGAGCTGGTGCAACGACGTAGTACAATAACGGTACGCTCGAGGAACCTGAAACCCAAATTATTCGGAACAACGACATAGTATGACGGTACGCCCGATGAACCTGATAAGCTGGTACAACGACGTAGTACAACGTACACCTGATGAACCGAACTCTATAAAAGAACATGGGTCGCTAGCCCACAAAAATGAGTCGAAACTCCAAAGAACCCAGGTCATTAGCCTATAAAAGAAATGAGACGAAACCCAATAAAACAAGGTACAGTCCCCCACGTGGACAAAGAGACATAGCATATCGCTAGTCTAAATCACAAAATGATCATCATTGATCAATAAAAAGAGTGAATTACACTAAGCTAGTAAATAAATGGGTTTAGCTTCATGTTCCACAACCACTGGCGTATCGTAAAATTTACGAACGAATTGTATATCTTCACTCGAAAATTGTCACAAGAGTTTCAATCGAACAAGTCCAAAAATTAACCGACGAAGGAAACGCAAGTGTTTCATACCAGTTGTTTTGCTAAGTCGTTTGATTAGATTTTCTTGAACGAACGAGTTAAAGGTTTGAATGTACTAATAGGTTGGAAAATGGTTTCAATAAACGAGCTTTGTATTAAAATAGTGTTGAAATCGTTTTGATGAAAGGGCTTTGATATTTACTACTAGTACGGAAACCTTTGCATTTTAATGTGGCAAACCATAGAAATGATTGTAGAAGCAATCAATCACTAGAAATTCACGTTCGAAGACGTGAATTAAATCCAAAGAAATTGATACAAAATCCATCAAAATGGATATTCCCGAAATCCCGAAGAAGAAGTTATCACAGTCATCAAAGTTGATAACAACAAATCAGATCCACTAGAATCGATTAAAATTTGAAAATCCACATAAAAAGGCAGAATTGGATGAGACGGCAGATTCAGTCGACTGGACCAGGGTTGTCAGTCAACTGACACAATTCCTGGAAACTTTTAGTTTCCAGGTTTAGTCGACTGAACTAGAGTGGTCAGTCGACTGAAACATGCCTGAAACTTTCAGTTTCCAGGCTCAGTCGACTGACCCAGGGTAGTCAGTCGACTGAACTGGAATTTCCAGTATTCTCAGCCTAGCGCCAATGAAGGGCGAAAACTAACGGAGGCGATGGAACGAGCAATGACAACTAGGGATTTATGTTACGCGACAACCCAGCCTTATAGGCTCTTCGACCCACCCCAAAAACACATAATAGGATTTTCATAAATTTGACGACAAGAATCAAAAATTGAAAAATTCACCAAATCCATTCAAATCAAAAGCAAATGAACATGAATAGATGTTAGGAATTCATACCTAACAACAAAGAAATTTATAAACATAGATAGGAGTTCAAAAACTCATCTTTTTCTCAAAAACACAAGTGAGAAGCTATAAGGCAAGACAAGAACAACCACTCTTCAATTGTAACCCAAGAAGCTTCAATCTAAGCTCATAAGAAAGACATTTCCTAAGTTAGGGTTCAGGAAATTTCTGAAATTAAAGAGGAATTGAGAAGGAGGAGATGAAGAGAATGCTTACCAAAGACTCTCCTTGATTTCTAGCTTGAAGTTGATAATTCCTAGGAGAAGTAGGCTTAGGAATTCCTAATTTCTTTTCTCTTCCTCCGTTTTTACTAAAGCTTGAGTATTAGGAAATATTACGAAGGAATGAGGAGGAGTGGAATGGAGTGGGTTCATATATTGGGTTGATGGGTTGAAACCCAAACCCAAACCCAAACCCAAAGCCCTAAATGAAAACATCATAATTCTAATCAACCCTAAACATATCGATGTTTATACTCAAAAAGGTCGCAAATGCCATTTTGAACTCAATGGAAGTGGCCTTGAGTCCTAATACGACTGTTTGCAAAAAGTAGCATTTCGGACTTAAATCTGACTAACGATGCTATACTAAAATAAAATATGTAAATATACAATCATAAAATATGCGGGTTGTTACAAAGGTGACAGAGAAGAGCGAAGGAGAATAAAAAGATGAAAATATAAAGGCCAAAATGAGCCGTTCAAAAATAATGAATGAAAAACGTACAAGAAATATAAATGTAATATATTTCCAAACTGATGGAAATGAAAGCAGCGCAACATCAATGCGTTGAAATGATGAATAGTAACAGGGGATGATAAATGGCGGTGACCGTTTATTTCAGCCATTTGAAATTTGAATGGACATCAAAAGTGGTACAGATACGGAATCATTTTCACAGATTCCGTTGTGTACCGAACTTCGAAACACACAATTGAATATACCACTGAGATCAACATGATGAGACGATCAAAATGGTATATAGATATTAGTGGTGCAATCATCCGATCAAAAGTCGATAATCGGTACCGATATACGTTGCGATTTCGTATGAAAAAATCCAAACGGGGCTAGAAACGTCCGAATTTGGCGAAACGAATTTCACGGTCTGATTTAGAATGTTCTAAATAAATTTTCTTATGTCGACTTATTTAGGTTTCTGAACACTTTAAATTTAACTGTTATTAACTAATTTAAATTGAAATAAAATTTCACAAGAAAATAAACTTCAGTATGATCAGATGAAAATTTACCAGTTGCTATGTTTAAATAGACGTATTCCAAATAATAAATTTTTATTTTCAAATTTTATTATTTAAATCTCACAAAATTTCAATTAATTTAATAAATGAAATCACTAAAATTTTGGGTCGTTACATTCTCCCCCACTCAAAACTTTTCGTCCCCGAAAATGAAGGAGGTAGGAGAATAGAACAACCAGAAATAAAAGTAGATTGAAAGTTAAGATTAAACAATTAATTTAAAACTATATAAATTTTATTTCAAATATTTATTTGAAAACTTCATTTGCAATTCAATCATCTTTAATACTTTAAAACTTTTCAAACCTATTTGTAAAATTTCTTGCATCCTTTATAAATATCATTTATATGTTTAAATAACACCTTTATAAATATATGAAAACTATTTGAAAACAATTATTTACATCGTTACTTATATTTACAAAGAAACTATTGAAAACGTTAAATCAATAATTCATAAATTTATTAATTTATCTCAAGATAATTTTTCAAATATCATTAATAAGTCAATAATCATTTAGTTTAACTATGTTTTATTTAATTAATAGTTTCTAAAATATTTATAACACTAATAATGTAATATTAAACCATGTAGTATATGAATAAACAATAATTTAAACATTATATTCAAAAGGAAAAGAAGGTAGATTTGAAAAACAGAATATACGTGAATAAATAAAGCTAAGCAGATAAGGTAGATTTAAAAGGATAGTATCATGCACGAATAGTTAATTCAAACCATAAGAATTTCAATTTCAAATATTAGTACAAAATTTCTTGTTGGGAATACTTTTATAATAAATACCTTTATAATAAAATACTTTCATAATAAAATACTTGTATAATAAAATACTTTCATATCCAAACAAATTTTCCTTTCAAAAGTACTTTTATAACTCGATGTTTCAACAAGTTTATCCTCGTTCTTGAGGACTCTGGCCATGCGTTGATCAGGCACAAAGTTGGAATTCTTCATGTACTTAGTAGAATTGTTTCAGCACCCAGTGAAAGTACTTGAAAAACCTTCAAAACCGATATGGAAAGTACAATCCAAACAAATCAACCGAATCATGGATCGCAGATACATAATGGTTACGCATGGACACCCCAGGACACATTCATACCTCTAAGCAATCGCTACCTTGCGAATTTCGCCATGATAACCAAAACTGTGGACCGCAGGATACACAATGGTTACGCCTGGACCCTTAGGAAACATCCATACTCTTTAAGCAATCTCTGCTTGCGGATTACGCCACGACAACAAAACTGGTAGACCGCGGATACACAATGGTTACGCCAGGATCCCCCAGGAAACTTCCGTACCCTTTAAGCAATCTCTGCCTTGCGGATTATGCAACGATAACAAAACGACCATGGGTAACGCCATGGAAGGACACTCGAGTATCACATCCGGAAAACCAAATCAGAGATAATAATATCGATAGAATGAATCCACAATGTGGCCACAAAGCAAATATCAATCAGAAGGCACTTTCCTAATCTTTACTTCGAAAATATGTATCATATAGTACCTTTTCAAATCAATTTAAAATATCATACTTATATAAAGTCCATTATATATAAGATTTCATTTTCAAATCGAATTCTTTCCAAAATCAATAGTATATCAAATCATACTTATATGACTTCAATTATATAAGATTTCTCCTTTCAAATTGAGTACCTTTCCAAATCAATAGTTTTCAAATATACTTCATATTTATACAAATCAATTTTATATAAGTTCGATAACTCCCAAATCAAGTATTTAGTAAAATAGGGTTCTCCATTTCAATTCATTTCAATATCAGTTCATGTTCAAATTCATATACAATTTAACCAAATTATTCCTTCCAAATTTAATATCTTCAGTTTAAAAATTTCCAAAAAATAGGTTTAGAAAATAATCCTAGTTTCCAAATCAACATAATTTAGGTCAAACAAATTCATTTCCAAAATCATTATATAAATACTGGGTTTTAAATTCCAATCTATTTTCGAAACCAAATATTTTTCTCAAATTCAATGATACCTTAAAATGATTACTAAGTTTAAAACCATCCCTTTAACTGAATATCGGGCTTACTTCAAATCGTTTCAAATGTACATACATATGTCTTTCGAATATCAAATCATACTTCGTAATTTGAAATCAAAATTGGTTTCACAAAATCTCTCGCATAGCAAAGCTATTAAAGTGGCCTCTCCCCCACTCTGAAACTCAAAAATCAATGTCGATGATGCGTGCACTCATCATCGAAATTATTCTCCAGCGACATAAGTGAGTTTTGGACTTCTATTTTCTTGAAAACATCATTGAAATTTCTTCAAAATCATTGGAACTCATTTGAAGTCATTTGAAACATTTCTTATTCGAAAAATACTTTTAAATCATATTATTATATATTTCAAAATCCTAAACCCCATTTTCAAAACACCGAAATTCAACTCCTCGAATTTCTAATTTAAAATCCTTTCAGTTACAAATCATTTTTAGATAAATCAAATTTCTTATACAATTTTTAAATCCTTTCGAAACTTCAAATTCTCATTTTAAAAGGTATATAATCCTTATTGAAAACATTTTCTCTTTTATATATAGAATATAATCATACTTATCAAAATAATAATTTCGATATATAAAATAATTTCTAAAATACAAACAAACCCGATTTTTGAAAGGATGATTCAAGAATGGATTTCAAAACAAAGATAAAGATTCAAATTAGAGAAACTTCTAATCAAATAGGATTCTGATTCGAAGATAGACTCTAAGGAAGATGAGATAATTAAATTACCGAAATAGAAGATGTATATATTTATACAAATCACGGGCGACCTTAACCAGTCAACCGTGATTTCAAAATAAGGTCAGTGCAGAATTCTGAGGCAAATCGACTTTCGATCGTCAGAAATAGAATTCGGCATAACAAAAGATGGAAGCATCTAAACCGAGGGATATATAAATCTTCGGTGAATCAATGCCAATTGTAAAGGAGTTTCACCCCTTTACAAATCATTCAAAGATTAGCGGGACCGCCCATTCTTATAGAGATCATTCGAAACAGAGTTATGGGATACTCCAGAACCAAGAAACACGAATAGGGAGAGAAGGTAATGGATTTTGGAACAGCAGGGAACATTCCAAAGTCCAAAGGAAAACCAAATCAAAGAGGAAGAAATTCAAGCTCAAACGAAAGTGATTCTGCAAATAAATTTACTATATATGCTAAGTTTGCCTAGAGCTAAAGCTCCGATACCAACTGTAACGACCCAAAATTTTCAACCATTCGCATCCACACACGTCGGACTTGAATTGCTCAAAATATCATATTGTTAATTTATATTTGGAAAAACTCAGCATATACAGTAAATAAATCAATCATAGAATCACAGACACAGAGTAATATAATAGTAATGCAGCGGAATAGATAAATAGTACTTCATGAAGCTACTATATCAACATCAAAGTTAGAAATAAAAATATAGCAGAATATCTCAAATACAGTAAAGTCTCCAATACAAATAGATGACCTCTCTGGACAAATCAACGGGAAAAGCTGTTAGCTGAATCAATAGTTGGATCTCCAAGTGAAGCTTCAAACTCCAAAGGTGAGTCTCATATGTTAAATTACTTAGTCTGACCCGAGCGTAAGAAAAACACAAAACACTCGAGTCAGGATTAACATTCTTATATCAATAAATCCAACTCAAGTGAAATATCAGCTGAAATATAAGTAACTTAAAGGATGTTTGGGATGACCATCCTTTAAGGATCTTTGGAACTATCTATAAAGTAGAAATATACACTATTAACATCCAAACGTCATTATAACATCGTGGTCATTTCAAAATAATTCATATTTCGAAACCAAAATATCATTTCCATTGCATATATATATATATATATATCCTAATTATAGCACTTTCAAAACTAAATTGATAATTTCATATGTGTCTTATTTTAAATTCGTTATTATTTAGTTTTGAAATATTCACTTAATAAATCCATTATCATTTAAATAACCTTAAATTACATTAAACTAGATATTTCCTTCAATTAATTTTAAACGTGAATTATCCATTTAATTACTTTAAATCAAAATCCAGATAAAAATCATATCTTTAAACCCTCAAATTCAATAAGCTTCAGATTGATTTAATTAAACATAATTCTTAATTAAATGCAATTCGAATAATTTCAAATCTATCTTATCAACCATGATTTATTAAAAATCATTATAAACTCAATATTAAAATATAATTTAAGTAAATGCTTAACCATAATATATTTTAATTAAATCAAACTTATTATTAAACTTATTTTATATTAAAAAAAATTATACGTAGCTAAAAAAATCAAGAATTTAACTATATATAAAATAACCTTCGTATAATATCAAAAATCAATATTTATATAAAACCATATTTTTCTTTCCGTAACCATAGAAATCATTTCAAAATATATATATATATATATATATATATATATATATATATATATATATATATATATAGACAACGGTGTCTGTATATAATTTTCTATCCTATGGTCAAGTGATACGGATATTTATCATTTCAATCCATAATTTAAATATAAGTACGGGCGTATATCATTTCAACCCCCAATCCCAAATTGAATTCAATGAAAATCGCTTGGGTCTATCATTTCAACTCATAACGATTTTCTCCTATTCTACAGATCGTTTGGGTATGTATCATTTCAACCCATAGGGAATTCTATACTAATAAGGAACTTGCAGAGTGATAACATATATTATAATAACAGAACACGCATATATCATAAATAACAATATAATACAAACAACAGGATATGGTGTCATATCCCACAGGTGAACACTTACGGATGATAGCATATATAAAAATTCAAATAACTACAGTAGCATATTTCAATTGAAATCAAATTTAATAAATATAAGAGCGTTAATTATGACTGATTGCTCACATTTCAAGGCTAGAGAATATGAAAGGTGACATAGATACGCACACTGATACATACACTGAAATTTGAATGACGAATCGAAGCTAAGCAAAATCGGAACGAATTCAACGATCAAAGATGATAAATGAAATTGATGGAAACGAATCAAATTAGTTATGATAAAAGCTAAAAATATATAAAAATTATTATTATATTATTTATATTATTTGAAGGAAATCAATATTTAAGTTAAAAACAGTATTAAAACAGCATATATATAATTAAAAATCATTGTTTTACATTAAATATATACATCAAAATCAACCATATACAAAATGCAAGTTAATATATATACATCCTACGTGCAGACCACAAACAAAACAAATATGTAAACAATAAACATATATATATATATATATATATATATTTATATATATATATATGCATACTACTCATAAAACCATGTGCGGACACTATATATATTTATATATGTAAC
This sequence comes from Allium cepa, assembly GCA_030765085.1. Classification (NCBI taxonomy): domain Eukaryota; kingdom Viridiplantae; phylum Streptophyta; class Magnoliopsida; order Asparagales; family Amaryllidaceae; genus Allium; species Allium cepa. The sequence goes on along the minus strand of CM060938.1, from coordinate 391,543,739 downwards.
TTAATATGTGTGAACTTAGTATGGTATAATACATAAGTTACAACCTCTATATATGTTAAAACTAATATCTTTTGTACACATCTATTTTTAACAAGACTTAAACATCTACTATAGAAAATAATATATAATACTTAAATTTTCTATACACACACTGATACATATAAGATTCTAGGACATTTATACATCTACTAACCAAACTGTTATATATATATATATAAAATGTGAACTAACTGTTATCTATATATATAATTAAAATATTAACAAACCTTTGTATATTTATTGTAAAAATATATGCCACTACCTTTATTTTATAATAACAGGTCAACTAAAGTTTATAGTTTATAACACTGCCTTTATTTTATAATTTATATAAGCAAATGTTTATACATACTGCCAGGTTGCAATTATCATATAACTAACAAATTATAATACATATGTAAACTACCGATAATAAAACATATACAGACTAACACATGAATATACATATAATGTAGACATCACTCATACACCCTACAGGCATGCCTTAATTGATAACTTATATGCCAATATATAATATAATATTATATAAAAAATATATGAATATAATACAGTACCAAATATAACTTGTTTTATTATTAACAAAATCCACTACTATAAACATATATATATATATATATATATATATATATATATATATATATGCGCATATAAGCAAAAGAGGCTAGGCAATATATATTATATGAAAAAATAGAACTGCGTAGTTTGAAAAGTTTAATAATATATATATATATATATAGACACACACCATATAACTCACAAATATTTATATAATAAAATTTATATAGACCGATAATGAAAATTACCACAACATATATAAAATAAAATAAATACATATAGCAAGATTTATGTATACAACACTATATATGTACTTTGGGAAGTGATATAGGTAATACTATTTATAAAAGCTCTTACAAATATATAGATCTTATATATATAAGTATGTATGCACGCTATAACATATATATCTTAATATAATAGGATAGAATAAAATATATAAACATACATACCAAAAAAAGGAGGTTTTTGGACAAGCGAAAGATTGAGTGGCCGGGCTGAATTCATGACGTGGGTGCACTTATTGCTCGATTGCTGTTGGATGGTGGGGAGGAAGGCGAGGTGGCGGAGATGAGCAGTGGGGTTGATGTGAAGCAGCCATGGGTGCTCGGCATGGATGAGAGAGGGGATGGGAGGCGGTTGCGAGCGATAGCAGTGAAAAATGAAAATATGATACTTGTAATCAGTAATATGAAACAATTTTTTTTATAAGAAGGTAGAAGGTGCCAGAGAAGAGCAAAGGAGAATAAAAAGATGAAATTATAAAGGCCAAAATGAGCCGTTCAAAAATAATGAATGCAAAATGTACAATAAATATAAAAGTAATATATTTCCAAACTGATGGAAATGAAAGTAGCGCACGATCAATGCATTAAAATGATGAATAGTAACAGGGGATGATAAATGGCAGTGACCGTTTATTTCAGCCATTTGAAATTTCAATGGACATCAAAAGTGGTACAGATACAGAATCGTTTTCATGGATTCCGCTATGTACCAAACTTCAAAACACGGAATTGAATATACTGCTGAGATCAGCCCGATGAGACGATCAGAAATGTATACAGATATTAGTGGTACGATCATCCGATCAAAAGTCGATAATCAGTACTGATATACGTTGCTATTCCATACGGAAAAATCCAAACGGGCTAGAAACGTCCAAATTTCGCGAAACGAATTTTGCAGTCTGATTCAAAATGTTCTAAATAAATTTTCTCATGTTGATATATTTAGGTTTCCGAACACTTTTAAATTCAACTGTTATAACTGATTTAAATTGCAATAAAATTTCATAAGAAAATAAATTTCAATATTATCAGATAAAAAGTTACCGGTTGCTATGTTTAAATAGACGTATTTCAAATAATAAATTTTTATTTTCAAATTTTATTGTTTAAATCTCACAAAATTTCAATTAATTTAATAAATAAAATCACTAAAATGTTGGGTCGATACATTTAGCATTGGCAGAAGCATCTAATTTTTGTGTGTTTATCCATGTGGAGTATTCTCCTGTAGGAAGAGTGTATTCATTTTGTGTGATATTCCATGATTCAAAACTATTTGATTGCATATCGATTCTCATATGGGTATCCCAATAACTATAGTTCAAACCATTGAAAATGGAGGTCGTGCAGTGGATTGACCTTCTATAAAACTGATGTTAATGCTTATAGTACTAGTGTTAGTGTTACTATCCATGTTAGCAAAGAATCAAATAACTATGTTACGGTTATATAAAACCTTGCTCTGATACTAAATGAAAAAAAGCTATGTTATAGGATCGAGTAATATGGATAAACTACTTGTGTGGAATAAGTAAATAAGTAGTAAATGCAGTAAAGTAAATGACATTAGAGGTTTTTATACTGGTTCGGAGCACCATCCTACGTCCAGTCCCAGACTCCTTCTGGATATTTCACTAAAAAAAAAACCTCACTTAACCCGTAGGAATAGGTTTACACCGCTTGAGCAACCGAACAGGACTTCAACCACCTAAGCAACCGAATAGGACTTCTATCGCCTAAGCAACCGAACAGGACTTCTTTATAAATAACAAATGTATCTGACTATAGTGTGTTCTTAAATAACACTGATAAATCAATTAAGTACAATCTTCCTATAATCCTCTCCTTTATGATATATAGTGTGATATGCTTTGAGAATTGTGGAAGATAAAGTGATCAATGATCAAAGTATGTAAGCAATTTGAGTGCAATTTGAAAACTTGAGAATATATGAGAATTCAAGAATATTAAAAGTAAATTCGGTGAATTCTTTGTTGAATCCTGTAATCTATTTATAGTATATAAAGAGTTGCAACTATAGATGAAAAGTTATATTGAAAAGAACAGGTGCAACCATTGATTTTGAAAACGTTTCTCTTCGGTGAAGAGAAGTGACTATTCAAGAAAATGGCAGCTAGAGACATTCAGACGTCTGAATCAAAATAATTCAGACTTATGAATTAGATTAAAACGCAAACAACAAGCTTTTAGGCAAATTTATGCCAAAATCAGACGTTTGAAAATTTTCATACAGATGTCTGAATATTATGAAAAAATATTCTAGTTTCAGCATTCAGACGTCTGAATGAATGTATTCAGACGTCTGAATGAATGTATTCAGACGTCTGAATTTAGACATTTGTGCATATGTGTGCATGTGTGTGTGCACATATTTATATATATATCGATTCAGGAGAGATTTTAACAAAATTCTAAGTAAAATAAAACCTCTAGACACACCATACTCAGTTTTAACCATCTGTAAATGAATCTGTAACAAATCTCCTGCATAAATGATTAGTATACACAAAATATTTTATATAGCTTTTCATAATCAAAATCTAGATTCGAACACGTACCTATTTGTCGGGCAATTAACGCTTATTTTATGAAATCAAAAGCAGTAGCAATTGCTTCCATAATCTATATTTCACTTATATAATCTAAAAGAGTTAATAATTATGCTAAAGAGAAATATTTTAAGTTGTTTCAATTAATAACAAATAAAACATCAAAACATAACAACAAATTTCATACAAGCAAATCATACAATCATCGCATACAGTCAAAATATCAATTTTACATCCATAGCAACCAAAACAAATGATTTTGTTCGGGTTTAGGCACTTTTAATCATATAGAATGACAATAAACTTCTAAGTATACCATATACTTAACAGTCTTAGATAAAACTCAATAGAGTATTCATAAATCTTAAAAAAATTTAAAGCATCACTTCCCAAACATCCATTATCCAAACAAATAATAAATTCCAAACATGATCTAAGTTTATCTTTGTTAGTCTCCTTTCACAACATTCAATGTTCATTTTCCTTTTTCATTCATACAATGATTATCTTTTTAAATTTACCTTTATTTATTACAAATTCAATTCCACATATAATACTTAATTCCATTTATTTACATTTCGTTTATTCACATATGTTATTTACTTTTTCTTACCTATGTCACTCATACATAGTATTTAAACATAATGTAAATATATTCTTAAAGTACTATATAGGTTTCTTCATAAATGAATTCACATTCATTCATTCAGTGCTTATTTTCGTTTATTTTCATTCATTACTTACAAAATTCATCTATCCATTTATTCATATAATGTCAATTTCTTTTCATTGCTTTACATTCATTTCTTACATAAGTTATATTCATTCAATTGTTTATAATAACCTATGATTTCAATATTTATGTATTACATACATTTTATTGCATTTTGGTTCACATTATAAATTTATATACTTGATTTCCATTAGATATTAATATTCATTAGTGCATAAATTCATTCTCAAGTTCCTTACTTTTTAATTTACATTCATCCTTTCTCATATAATGTCATTGGATATTAAATCCATTTTCTAAATCATTTCAACAATTTCTGAAGTTATAACTATTTAAGTTTATATAGTATTCATTTTATTATTTACTTTATTCATAATTAGCTTCAAACCTTAACTTAAGTTCACAATCCTTTAATTACAGTACTTATTTTTCTATTACATTTAATTAGTAGCATTTCAGTTATACCTTAAGTTTATAACAAATTTTAATATCAGAATTCTTATTTATATAGAAATTTCATCAAACACTTTCATTACTTAAGTTTTACTTATATAATATTCTATCACATATCAATATTAACATTACAACTTTTAATATTTGGTAAGTTATATATATGATTTTAAGAATGCTTTTGAAAGTTACACAAGTTTACCTTATTTCAATTTAGTAAATAAATGTTCAATAGTTATCATTTCTTATTTTCATATCCTTTTTACTTATAGGATACAAATTTCAAATTTCTGGTATATTTCATTTATAAATTAGCATTTAATTTCTTATCTTCAATTTTAGAATTTCCAATTATTTAATAGTTAAAATTTCATTTCATTGCAATAATTGAATCTTTAATTTATAGGAATTTAAGAACTAAATGCCGGGTTCCATTTCAAATCATTTAAATAATAACAAATAAAGTCATACCTTTTATATATCAAATCATATTTAGGATTCAAAATGAAGATTAATTTATCAAAAAAATTGTGCAGTAAAATTACTACAACCGTCTTTCCACTTTGAAACTCAAAAATTAACGTCGATGATGCATGTACTCATCACCGAAATTATTTTCCAACGACAAAGGGGGGAGTACAAACTAATTTCATTCCAAAATTCCTTTGAAAACATTTCTGTCAAATCATCTTGAAATATTTACATCAGAAAGTACTTCTAAATAATATTAATATTATATTCCAAAATCTTTTGAAAGAAATTTTCAAAATCCTGGAACTTGGGTTCTAAAATTTCAAATTTATATTTATTCTATTTGTGTGTCTTATATTCAATCCATATTTATAAAATTCCAATACCTAACCAATAAATATTTTGCAACCAATCATATCATTTATAAATTTACAATTTTATATAAAAATATATAATAGGCAAAACTATTTCATTTACCTATATTTCAAAACATTAGTTGTGTCGGTCTGTCATATAAGTGTTTAGAAATCTCTATCGATGTCATAGCGTCCTATGCACCAATTAGAATTTATAAATACAAAATGGAACAAATTAACATAATATAAAAACCTTTTATAACACTAATAAATACGCACTCTTATATATATACACTCAGCGACTCATTCTAGGGTATTAATACCCTATACTATACCCCACAAAGCTAAGGTTATCGCTAAACCAAAGCTCTGATACCAACTGTAACGACCTGCCTTTTTGGACGTGTTAAAAAGACACACATGCCCAACTCAAATCATTCAAAAGAGAAGATTGTTATGGGGTAAATAAGAAAAAGAGAAAGAAATAACACAAATACAGAATCTCATGGCGGAATGACAAAATATAATAATAAAACAGCAGTTCATGAAGTTGTTTTATAAATACATTTGACTATTCTTTTACAACACAAAATCAGAGTTACAGAAACAAGAAGAAATAAATAATAAATAAATGCAGCGGAACAACATGATGCAGTGTAATAATTATAATAAATAATAACCATACAAATCTTAGTCTTCGTCCTCTAGAAACAAGGTCTTCAATTCTGAAATGCTCAGGCTGACCCGAGCGAATTGAAAAGACAAAGGACTCAAGTCAGAAATAAAAGATCTTATGTAAGTTGAATCAACGGTAAATATGAGTGTGACGACGTCAGAGATGTTTACGGGGTTTGACATCTCCTATCCAGTGTCTAACGTGAGTGCAATAACTTAGGAGATGTTCGGGATTCACACCTCCTAAGGATCAGTGAAACTATCTACTATGTTGTGACGACCCGGAATTTTGGATATTTAAAATAGGAATATTTAATTGGTTTTAAATATTCAAAAGAGTAATTTAACTTGAATTGAAATATCGATATTTATTTGACAATTAAATTATTGAATTTAAAAATTGAAAGTTGGGTAAAATGTTGAGTCTGGGATTTTAGGCCTGTTAAAAATAATTTGAAGGCTTGTAAAATTTATATCGATAGTACGAGGATAGTAAAAGTATTGAAATTGAATTTGGAAATGTTTTGTTATGTTTTGAAAAAATATCATTTAAATTGATGTTTAAAAATAGCCTTTTGAGGCACAGTCTCAGAATTCGACGAAACCAGTTCCATTGGATACATAATATTTTATTACTATCGGATTTCAATTTTCGCGGTGTTTGGAATTAACGTTTGAGCGTACGATATATAAACGTGCTGAATTTAAATCGAAAATTCAATTTTATAACTGGTTCAACAAGCTATCTTCTCCATACGATCGAGGTAGGGCACGAAACCTTTTCCATTACGCTCGAAATAGGGGTATAACATTATGAACGCTTAGCGGCATGTCTCGATAGGAGGTCAAGATTTTAAGTTGCTAATTCAAGTCGATCTAAAATTTGAATTTAAAATTTGAATATGATATTTTGACTAGTCTAAATTCACATCAGGGTCAAAGTCATAGCCGCCTTCCTGCAAGTCGAAGTGAATACATTTCCTTAGCTTCTCTCATACGCTTCTTCGTTTGATAAAAAATAGTAATAAAAAGTAGATATTTTCCTTCGTTCAGAAAACAAAACGAAACCTCTCTCTCTTTCTTCGTTCGAATTCATGGTAATGGCCGATCTAAAATCATTCACCTCCTCTCCCTCGTTTCCAAATTCAACCGAGATCGAGTTATAAAAAAAGAGGGGGAAATCGTTACGGTCTTCTTCTGCAATCGAGTCCTCTCCTCAGTCCAACGCGAAATCAAAGCAGTCGAGCATCGCGGTGGAGCGTTTCGAAGCAGCGCGCGAGCTCGAGGTCACGGCATGGGAAGTGGCGCGATTGAGGGTGTCACGGCGCGATTGAGGGGGTCGCGAATTGGTGGTTCTGGAGGCGACGACTACTGGATCTTGGGCTGTCACGATGGCGGCTGCGTTAGTGGTCGCGACCTTGACGAGGGGGAATCTTTGACGAGCTGCACGAAGCCAATGTGGGTCACGACGATGTGTTCTCATTCGAGCAAGGGTCGATTGAAGACTCGAGTTCAAATTGTGATGGTAGGCAAGCCGGTGTCGTGGTGAATTCTAGGTGGCCGGAGGTGACATTCGCTTGTGACGCTGGAAGGGTGATGTCCTTCGAACATGGTGAGGCTTGAATTTGTTTTCCTTATTCAAGATTTAATTTAATTTTACATATGTATATTTACACAGTAAGTAATTTACTATGGTGTTTTTACAGAAAAGGAAACAAATTTAAAAATCTGTACAAGTTATATTTTTGGTTTGTAGTACAATATATATATATATATATGTATATAATAAAATGTATTAGAGTGACTAACCTGTCTAATTAATTTATTTAGATTATTTTGGTTACTAAAGGATTATTAAAAGGAATTACTTTGAATTTAATTATTCACAAAAAAATTAAATCATTGGTTAAGATTAAATCATTTGCCAATTAAAATTATTATATGAAAATTGATTATTAAGTTAATTCGGAATATTAATAAATTGTATAATGTTTATACAAGGTTTTAAACCATGAAAACAAGCCAGTTTGGATCGGATTACAAATTAAAGGCAAATGTGAGTTAATCTCACTCATCTGGATTTTAACTTAAATTTAAATAATTGGTTGAATGGTTGAATTGATTTGATGTGCTATATTATAGTACTATATAATATATCTTGGAATGATTGATTTCCCGCATTATATAGCAGATGAGACCCTATGCACCGCATAATAGCAGATGATTTTATATTTAAACCCATATACCGCGATATTCCACTTCGAAGTGGAATTGGTATTTTATATTGTGCTAACATATGTGGATGCAGGAAAACAGGTTGGAGGGATCCAACTGGATTCCTCAACATTTATTTAGATTATTTAATATTCTCTGTTATGATTATTTGATATTCTATGATGAATTTTATTGGAATATTGAATGCTATAGTTGCTTGAATATATTTCGGTACACTGAGATATCAAAATATATAGAATTGGATTTTTGAAAAGAAAATAAAAGAATGAATTTTTAAGAAATAATAATAGAGAATTTAAATAAATTAAGAATGAACTGGATAAGAATAATAGTAGTTTTTAAAATTCTAATAAATAAATTCCGTACATAAAAAGGGGATTTTGAATAAATAGGAAGATAAAGAATTTTAAACTTCAGTGTAATTATTTAAAAAAAAACAAAGCATTTATTTTAAATTTAAGATTTAAATTTTTGAAAAGAATAAAGAAGTAATTGGGAAAATCTGAAATTTGTCTGTTTCAGTTAAAAGATTTAAAATCAAACGGAAAATAATAATAAGAATAATAATAAAGTCTATAATTAATGGATTTTGAAATGAATTGAGTAAATAAAGAAATTTATTTCAAAAAGAGTAAATTGGAAATCAAATTGAAAATTGATTTAAGTGGTTGAAGTTGGAACTTTAGAAGTGAAGTGGGACTTTGGAATTTATAAACCGGGTTTATAAATGTAAAGTAATATATCAGTGGATATTTGGAGAAATAAATTCATGATGGAAAGTTATTAAAGAAACGGAAATTTGTTTAATAATAAATAGTGATTTATTTTTAAAGATAGAAAGAGAAGAGTATTTCCCTGGATAGCTAAGTACGTTTTCAAAGTAAATTTTTTAAATACAAGTTAAAAGGCTTTAATGTTGTTTTAAAAAGCGTGTTTTAGAAAATTTATTATTTCTAAATGTTTAAATTTGAAGTATTTTTTTAAATCTATTATCGTCGTAATTATTTTAAAGTGACTTGGTATTTGTTTTTAAAAAGAAAATCTAGTTTAATATTTTATAAATTAGCCTCATTTTAAATATTCCTAATGTGTGTGTATATATATATATATATATATATATATATATATTTAATAAAGTATTGAAATAGTTTTCAATCTAAGTGTTAAAATATATTTTATAATAAAGTGTTTTAAAGTTATTTCAAAATCTAAAGCTTTGTACTTGGTATTTTCAGTGGAAATAAATATTTGGAAATTTATCTTATGAGAAAAGTATGGTTTGAAACTGTTTTCAAAAAGGGTTGAAAATAGAAATATAACTTACGAAGATACTGTGAGGTTAATGAATAATTTGGTGAAATTATTTATTGTTTGTGAATGTTAATTGGTAGTTAAATAACTGCCTATCAATATTGGCCAAATGCGTTGATCATTTCGAAGAGACCATGATCGAGATTAATTTCTCGAAAACCACTTCGATCCGGTTTGTACGTTTTCGTGGAAAAACGAGTTCGGAGTCGAAGATGGAGCAATGAAGTGCAATGACTAGTCGCTACTAATCCTGAGGATATTTTCAAAATGGATGTCGTAGGAGTAGTGCCTACGGTTCCGTTCGAACCCGGGACGGACTTGTATGGATGAATGCTTTCGAAACATCGTCAGGTGGACAATGGACATTCTAAGTGAAACGTTCTAAAAGGTAACGCTTAGCCTCAAGCCTCATCAACCGGAAATGACTGAAAATTAGGGGTTATGCAGCAAGGCTGGTGGGTAGTACCCATTTTGGGTGAGGTCATCCATGTCTAGAAGTCCCTTTTATTTCGGCTTAGTGGTGCGGTTGCTGATCACAACCATGGGGCGATCTTACTCGGGATTATCCAGTAAGGGTAGTCCTGGCCTTGTATTGCCGAGGATCGGGAGTGGTCCTCGGTACACTGATCTAGACCAGGTACCGTAACAGGTGGTACCCCAGTGCCTAATCATTAGTTGGAAATCCATTCTCCCTACGCGCCTTTTACGAGTTTTGTTCGTATTACCCACTTTGTGGCTAGTAGCTGGAATTTAATAGATGTAACAATTTCAGCTATTTTAATAAGTATTTGTAAATAGATCCTATTATAATATCAGAGGATTTTAATAAAAAGCGTTTTAGCTATCGTAAGGTAAAAACCCGACATGTTTATTTGTGGTGTGATCTTACGAGATGCTTTTGATTTTCAAAGGATTTTTGAAACTTTAATAATCAATTTGAGTGTGATGTCTCACGCTGGTATTCCAGACTGACTCGGGTGTTATTTAACTATAATGCTCGGGTCAGACCGAGTATTATAGGGTATCGAATATGATGTTGTGGAGCTCAGGAGACGAGCTGGATGGCGATACGTACTTCCGTACTTGTTTTAAATATTCCGTTGTGATGATTAGCTGTGTATTCAGTGGTGGGTATTGTGAGTTATGTGTACTCTGATAATGTATTGTATAAACAGATATAGTATTTGTTTTAGTGTAAAGATATGTGATTATCTATTATATTTTACTCCACTGCGATGGTTAGATTCTGATATTGTTTTCTATCTTCTCCTTCTACCCCTTCTTCTTTTACCCAAACAGTTCGTATTTCTATTCATCTTGATTTGATAGATGTAGAATAGTGTTGACTCAAGGGGTACGGATTTGCGGTCTATTACATACGTAGTACAATACGCTATTATAATATGTCTATAGTAAAGTAAAAGTATTAAAATAGCGTTAAGGCGTTACCCATATCCCTCTTAACACGTTTTTATATTTTCCCATAGTCCACATAGTACCGCAACTCCTTCGTAAACTAAAGGCTATCAGCGGCACGCTATAGGTATGATACAAAAAAACTTATAGAAGGCGCTCAAGGGCATATGAACACGGCACTCGAGGCAATACCAGAGTGTATATACCAATTACGTATCTGAACTGATGGTAATGCGTAGCGGCTACTATCACCCACCTCGGAACACACTCCCAAATCAAAATCAATGGGTGGCCATCAAATTAATCATAAAGTAATAGAATGGTATCGAAGAAATGTGTCTTATAGGAGGAATGACCACACCTGGCCCGGCGTGGCTCCTGTTTTAGTCACATCTAAGCTGACTCATGGGAATAAGGGTCACGTCATACCTCATACAGAAATCGTTCGCCAAACCATCCTACTTCGTTTTTGGAATCTCCACCATGTTCACAGTTGTTAAAGTGGTTTTCGTTACTGGCAAAGAGCATGACAATATTCGATCCCAGTCTCCTTAACAACCAAACGCTTATTTCACACCGGATGGTTTTTTTACATTTCGAAAGTCAATTCACAGTTTATATAGAAATATCATATTCAGTTTCAAATCATGTCTCTTTTGAAATCATATTCATTTCCAAACTATATTCACTTTCAAAATCATATTCACTTTGAAATCATGTTCACCTTTGAAATCATATCGTTTCCGAAATCATAATTTTCTTTCAAAAATCATATTTCCAGTTAGTTAAATCTTCACTTCAAAATCATCATATCCAATCAATTATAACATTTAAATCCCAACTTAGGCTATAACATCATTTAACCGTATTTGCTTTTAAACCAGTGAATATGAATATAAACACTTCCTTCCACTTAGTCTGAAAATTTAGAAAATAGTTTAAATAATTATAAATAGCTAAAATAGTTATAAATAGTTAAAAAGCTCTAAAATAGTTTAGTTATAGATTAAAGATACTGTTAAATTGATTTAAGATAGTAAGATAATTTTAAAATAGATTAAATAACTTTAAAATAGATTAATTAGATTTAAAATAAGTTAAAATGGGTTAATTAGTTTAAAATAAATTAAATGGGTAAAAACAGGTTAAAATGATGTAATGTAGTTAATATAGGTCAAAATAGTTTAATAGTTTGAAAATCTTAATAATTAAAGTTTTTAAAATAATATATTTTTAAAACAGTTTATAACAATATATGAGTTTGAAATTTATATCAATTTAACTATTTATTTTATTCTAACATATCTCGACCATTACAATTCCAAATCAACAAAATCCAGTTTCAAATCTTCAATTCAAATTCTTTCCAATCCATGTTTGAAATATCAATTTATATTATTTCAATTTCAATACATTTCAAAGTTATATTTCAAACCAATTCAATAATTCAATTCCGATAAAATTTCATTTACACTTAAAAATTTGACTTTAAACTTTCAATTTAATTTCTTAAAGCAGTTTCTTTAAACCAATTTACATTTCAACATAAAAATTGATTTTCCAATAATAATTCAATCTATATAAATCAAATTTTATTTCAAAAAATAATTTGAACTAGGTTCGAAATAAGGATTAAAAATCATTTAATTTAACCAATCCGTTGTCCGTATATAATTCTCTACACTAGGGTCAAGTGATATGGATATTTATCATTTTAATCGCAATTTAAAATTTTACGGTTATGTATCATTTCAAACCGCAATCCGGAATTTAATATTAAAATCCATAAATCGCTCGAGTCTATCATTTCAAGCCATAATGATTTTTCCTTAATCTATAGATCGTTCGGGTATATATCATTTCAACCTATAGTGATATTCCAAATACTAGTTAAGTGAACTTGCAGAGTAATAGCAATATATAAATTAACATAACATACAAATATCCAAAAATAAAATTAAACACCCATCACAATCATCATCCAGTTCAACCAATATATCAACAATTAACAAAATATCAATAATGATTATTTAACTGGCAAATTTAAATTCCATAATAAATTAAATTATGATTTAATTCAAAATAATTCCAATTAAAATGAATAGCAATTAAAATATACCAAAAAGCCATAAATAATTTCCTAATCACATCATAAATTAATTTAACAAACATAAAAAAATTTAGAAGTTATGATTGGGTCAAAACACTCACCTTTGAATTCAAATTGATTTAAAATTCAAAATACGGATCGAAATTCGACAGTCTTAGAATTAATCCAAACCAGCGTCAAATGTCCAGAATTTCGATATGATCCTAATGAAATAAACTGCACGTGAATCCGAGCTCGTATGAGAAAGTTATGAAAATTAGAAGATTGAAAAATTCTAGTCTTGGGTCGATTTTGGGTTCAACTTCGGTCCGCCGCCTCAATTCCCGGGTGCTTTCTCTGAGTTTTTGCCAAAACGACCAATGACCCGAGTCATTTAGTTCCTGACCCGAACTCTGTAACAATCCACATATTTAACGATTTTATATTTAAATGTTTTATTTAAATATAGTGTCGTTAGTCGGATTTTTGGATCCGAAATGTTACTTTCTGCAAATGGCCGAATTGGAACTCGAAACCATTTCCATTGGTTCCAAAATGGCGTTTGCAATCTTTTTGATTATAAGCTTTGATATGTTTGGAGTAAGTTGAATTTTTGCAACTTTTTCTATTTGGGTTTTGGGTTTGGGTTCAGCCCATTTGTTAGTTTAAACCCCTAACTCAGCCCTCTCGTCTCCATTCTCTTATTCCACTCTTCTAAACTTATGCTTCAATTGAAAATGGTGGAAGGGAAGAGGAAATAGAAAATTCCAAGCCCTAGTTTCTTCTTGCAACTTGATTTCTGCTCCAAAATTATAGAGAAGACATAGGTAAGCTCCTCTTCGTCTTCTCTATCTCTTTCTCTCTTCAATCTCAGAATTTCCTAAACCTAAACTTAGGAAAATATGTGTTTTATTCTTAGACTGAAGCTAGTTGAGTGGAAGTGGAGATTAGTTGGTTGTTTTCTTTGCAAATTGAACTCCTTCTTCTTTGTTTTTGGATTAGAAGGTGAGTTTTGAACTCACATCTACTTCTCTTGGTTTCATTGATGTTATGTATGAATTCCTAACAATTGTTCATATGTTCATTTTCTTTCAATTTGGTTTGCTTTGGTGAAATTGCCAAATTATGATGTTAGAAGCCAAATCTATGTAAAACCTTCTATGGTTGATGTTTATGTTATTCGGAGTGTTTGGGTGTTTCGTTAAGGTTGGGTAGTCGTTTGACGTAAGCCCATAATCAACACGCATCCGATTGCTTTCGATTTGTTGGGCCATAAATGGCCTAGGTTCAGGAAATGCCTGACCATCATGTTTCAGACGTCTGAAACCCCAATTTCAGACGTCTGAATATTGTTCGGGGGAAATATTTTCACCCCAGATTCAGACGTCTGAATTTATATTCCAGACGTCTGAATTGGCTAATTTTCAACCAGAAAGGAAATAGGCCGAAAAATGCCTATTTCAGACGTCTGAAAGTTTGGATTCAGACGTCTAAATTCTGTTTTGAAAAACAAATTTATTTTCAGATTCAGACGTCTGAATCCCTTATTTCAGATGTCTGAATATGATGCTTTTGCCAAATTGCCTTATTCGTTTAGTTTTCCAAATTTGATCGATGCATATTGATTCCAATTAGTTGTTTATGTATATTTGACCTTGATAATTCCTTTTTGAATTCATTCACGGGTTTTTATAAAAGATTTCTTCAAATCGTATTAAAAGTTCGCTTCTCCGATTTATAAATTCTATTTAAAACGCACGCACAATTTCGCACTTCAAGTGAAGTGGAAGGGTGATTAAATGGTTGGGCAAAACACGGACCATGAATCTGTGCGTTTATCCTTCCGATTAATTCCCGACCTATTCAATTGATCATTTTGACCTTCGGGTTTGGTTTACCGATGATATGAGGTGAACTTTGTACTACTTTGAGTGTGAAATTAACTAACGGATAGTAAACCGTTTAGTGCGAACGAGTGGTTATGGGACTCACGTTACCACTTTTCGGATTCCTTTTTGAGAGTTATGACACATTCCGCCAGTTAGTGGTGTCCAGTACTGGGTCTCTGACCTTCACCACTACGGTTTGTTGCCTTCGGGTATGTTGCCTTCGGGTTTGTGCCTTCGGGTTTGTTGCCCTTTAGTATCGCTTCCGATGTTGGTCGTTATGAGCCGCATGGGTGATATTGGGTTGCCCTTTAGTATCGCTTCCGATGTTGGTCGTTACGATCCGCATGGGTGATATTGGGTTTGGAGTCTTCGGGCTCATGGATCCTTGTTTGTACAGTACTAAGCTTGAGCAATTTTCTGATGTTTCATTCATATATATTCCCTAGGTATCGCCCTTCGGTGTTGGTCTTTTTGAGCCGCATGACGCGTAGCGTTTACCTTGTGGAACTTGTATACCTTATGGGTATTTGTTATTTGCCTTATGGCTTGTTTTGGGATATTCCTATCCTTTGTTTCTATGTGTTGCCAATGATATGAGTCTTGTTTTGTTATCATATGATTCATCTTTTGTTAGATGATTGTGTTATCTCCTCTAGAGATATTTGCTATACCTTGTAACCTTGTAGGTTTATTGTTGTTCAGTTTATCTAACTGATTTGTTTACCTAGACTGACCCGTGTATTTTATACTCGGGTCAGACCGAGATGTTTCAGGTTAGGTGCTTTTGGACTTAGCCTATTTTGCTTCCGCATGGACTATTCAGCCTGTTCCTTTTTCTTAAAGCTTTTTGTGTAGTCCTTTTGTTATAACTCTGATATATGTATTCTTTTGGTTCGTCTGTATATTGTGGTTTGCTATACCACTTGACATGTATTATTTTGTAAACTCTGTTATGTATCTGTATATGTGTATATGATGATCTGCTGTTCTGTGATGTATATTACATTTGAGTTGTTATATTCTGTTCTGATAGATCCTTCAACCACCTATGGCTTTGTTTTAAGTATTCATTGGATATGTCGATCTACTTTGTATGATTATTGTCGATGTATTCAATAGATAGTTAGAGCAAGGCTATAGATGGTCGCTCCTAACCAGCCTTATTCTCCGTGTTAGTTGACGGCATTACCTTGTAGTGTCCTTGGCTAGCGTGGGTATAGAGTGGGACGTCACAAACTCGCTATAGGGTTTTCGCCTCTGGAACTCGAAGCGTGCCCAGATCCGCCTTGTTTGGCCTCGAACTCTCCCTGACCCCAAGTCGCTGCAGGGTTTTCTTTTGTGAAACTCGAAGTAAACCTCTTCTCGACTCGAAGTAAACTTGGAGCAAATTTTTTTTCTTTTCGACTTTTATTAGAAATTAGGTTTGAGAATGTGGAAGAAGATGTACGTGCAGGAATAATACTATGAGAAACAACTAGGGTTTATAACAGCCTATATATAGGCAGGGTTGGATCGAAACGAATTCACAACCCAAAAAGTCCGTTCTGACCCCGAAATGAAAATAGGTTAACCCATATATCGAAATGGATGTTTTCGATATTTTTAAACACAATGGAACAGGTTTCAAGTCCTAATTCCATCATATGAAGTAGTTAGCTTAAAATCATCTTATTTCAAATTGATTTCAATTAAATTTAATTAAATTGATTTCTACGCGTTTCGAGTCTGTACGATCAAACAACAAGTCCAATCGCTACGAAATTTGAAACCTTACAATAATTCACTATTATGGATTCGATGGAGCTGGTTTCATTGAAATTCAAGACAGTTGCCAAAATGGCTTTTTTCACATTAATTAAATAAATTAACATTAAATTAATTAATCACACTTTTAATTCGTTATTTATAAACTAACCAATTTTCATCATTTTTGATTACTTAGAAATTTATAATAACTTAAAGAAAATTTACATATCATATTCAATTTTAATATTTCACTGATTACAACGTTCCATTTCAACTGTAATTAAATCCAATCAATTATAATTTAATTCCAATAAATTGTTTTATTTTGATTTCAGTCTTTTATTCAATCAATTATTACTCTACATACATAGTTAACATTGGTTTGCATCTTATCGCATTAATATGCTACAATTGTCATATTTTACCATATTAGTTGCAATATTCCAATTACATTGGATATTTGTAAATTTTATTATGATTTAAAATCCCAATAAATTGATTTATCTTTGGTTTACTCTTTTTATTACATAATTATTTCCTTATGAATATAATTAACATTTCTATACATTATATTACATTCACAATTTGTAGTTATTGTCTTAAATCATATTAATGTAACATTTAATTTAATTTAATTATAATTGATTTCCAATTTAATTTAACAGACTAAATAAATAGGCAACATATAATAGTTTGTCACCGTTAACTTTTAATCACGTTTATAAATTTATTATTTACACCCAAATGTTATAATTACTTACATAAGATTGATTTTATTCAATCACCATTAATTATATGTTATTTCATTAATTAATTTAATATTTACATTTGTTTTCTTATATTCACTTTATAACCATGTATAACCTTTAAATCATTTCAATTAATTGGAATTTCATTCAAATTGTTAAAAATCAACTTAAATTACATTATTACATTTCATTTTTGTTATTATTTCATTAGTATATCACAAATTTCTTATTTCTCCCAATATTAAATCACAAAAATCTTATTAAACTCACTATTTTAATTATCGAAAATTACAGGTCGTTACATAAATGATTAAATTTTATAAAAGAGATTATAAATGATTTTTAGAGATTTATCAAATGGTTTATAAATGGTTTTAGGGAATTATAAGGAGTTTATAAATGATTTTAGAATCAAATAAAAGAAATCTTTCTCAATTTTATAAATATACTTATACTATTGAGATAAATATATGAGTATATTTTCTAAGTTGTGAGGTGTAATGTGTGTGAATATGCTCATACCATTAAGATAAGTATATGAGTATTTTCTAAGTATTGAAAATATATGGATATGTGGATATATGTATCTTTGTAAAAGGATTTTGGTATAAATGTTACAAAGTGAATTTAATTAATAAAAAGGATTGATTTAAGAGGCTAGTAGTTGTTTAAATACTAACTAATGTTAGTTTTCCCTTTTTAAATAAATCCCTGATTCGTATGTGTGTTTGTTGATAGTTAAATAACCGACTATCAAATATGGACCTAAAACGTCACTTTGGAAATATCTTGGGGAATTACGTGAGTTGTATGGCACAGTCATCTCCGATGATGCTTTACTATGTGTATAATCTTGTCTTGTTCTCCTAAGACAATGATAAGGAAATCTGTCCATTAACGGTTAGGAGGTGATCTCCGCTCTTATCTCTGACAGTTTATTTCCTAAAGAACCGAGGTTCAGTTTACCAAAAATTATCGAATGTTGTTTTGAAGAGACCGGGATCGGATATGTTATTCGAAAACCACTTCGATCCAACTCAAGCGTTTCGAAGTGAAGATATCTTGAAGATGATGGAATTGAAGATGGAGCTCACAAGCATTTCGTTTAGTCTTAGAACGAACTTGCATGGATGAATGCTGGCATTACATTATTGAATGGAGGGCAGTGTTAGCATTCCATGTGGGAAATACTATATAAAAGGTAAACATAGGCTTAAGTCTCATCAACCGGGAATGACTAAAACAGAGGAGATGCAACAGGGCTAAGTGGGTTGCTCCCAAGTAGGGTACGATCATCTCTGTCTAAAGTTGATATTATCTCTCATTTATATGTTTCGGAGCCCATTAACGGTGGGGTGATCGTTTGGTACTATCCAGAAAGGGGTAGGCCGGTTCTGTGTTGGCCGAGGTCAATAAGTTCAACCTCGGTGTTATTTTTTCTAGAGATGCACCATGACGGGCGGTACCCTAGTAGCCCAGACATTGTATGGTATCCATTCTTCAATACGAGTCTTTACTAGTTGTATACCTATTATGCTGGAATTTAATTGATGCAAAAATTTCGGCTAAGATTAATAAGTATTCGTATCTTAGATACTATTATAATATCAAATAATTTCATATGAAATGTTTTGGTTATCATAAGATAAAAACCCGTCCACGTTTATGTGCGGCATGGTCTTAAGAGATACTTTTGATTTTCAAAGGTTTTCTATAATTTCAAAATCTAGCTAGGTGTGTTTTTCCTAATGCTAGTTTTCCCAGAATGACTTGGGTGTTATTTTATTATAATGCTCAGGTTAGACTGAGCATGTTTACAGATTGCTTTGCACTACAACAAATTGGACATTTTACAGCAATTGAAAACCACTATAAAAGCTTTTAACAGAGTTTTTGACAACGTTGTGTAACAACATGCTATTAGAAGGCAGAAATATGCCATAGCAATTTTGTAAACGCTGTAAAAAGTAAGTTTTTAATAGCCTTTTTATACGTTATAAAAACATTTTATAGCGTCTGTGTTGATGAGCCTAATCAGTTTTCTCAGCGTTCGACTTCTCCTATCAGTCATATTTAATAGCGGTTATACCCTGCTACACTAATTTTTTAACAACCTCCTTATCCTTGCCATGAGTTATTTTTAATAGCGTTTCATTCGTTGCTGTGATATTTTTTTTACAGCATTTATTCTGTTGCTGTGATTGTTATTTACTATGGCATTATGCGTTGCTATGAATGGTTTTTAATTACCGGGGAACATTTTTATTGCGTTTTTGAACATTGTTGAAATTTTTCACAGTGTTTTTTCAATGCTGTTGAATTTTTACAATGTTTTTAAAACGTTGTCCTCTTGGATCTATGCATTTCCCATATGTAGGTTCCATTTCTATGCAGTCATAATTTACATACAACGTAAAGATATAAACACATACATTTCATAATTTACATATTATATCAATCATACATTTCATAATCAATATATTATACTAATCACACATTTCATGAACATATTATATTAATCACATCTCACAATCAATATGAAAGGTTACATAAACATACGTAACATCCTCACATTAAATTATATATAATACGTCTATGGTATTTTACAATGCAGAACAAGTAACAACTAATGATCAACATATAAACCAAAATATAGTTCCGACATCAGAAGTAACTATGAATCCATCACTTGTTGCGGCATGTTACTACTTTTTTGCATCTAAGATATCTATCCACTTGTAAAGTAAAAGTTCTTTAGTTATACATACTTTAATTCACTATAAATATAACTATGAACGATTAATTATGCTTTATTTAACACTAGAGAAATGAAATATATAGGCATGTGTGTTTTTCCTTTCATCTTCAAATGAAATCGGCCTTTGTATTAAATTCTAATGCAAATTAAAAAAAACTATAAACTAATACTTATTGTACTTGGCGGACTAAAGAGGAAGTTGGAGAAGTAAGGCAATTTCTAGCTTCATAAAAAGCAAAGTACTAGAGGCTTTAGCATGGATCCTGATTTGCTAGTTTGTCGGAAAAATGTGCAAAGAATCATCTATCAAAGTATCATGAGTGGTAGATTTCATAATCTGAGTGCCTGGAAACCTAGGGCACTAGACATCATAAAGAAACTTGAGGAGCCATATTTAAAGAATCTATTTCCAAGGAAGACTATATGAGCTTGACATTGCCTAGAATTGAATAAAAAATACTTAATATAATGAAGGCTATGCATGGCAACTGGCAACAGTGGCAGTGGTATACACTCAGTATCTACGGACAATACAACAATGAACAACACAAATGTTGCTTCTAATTTGGTGCAAAATACGAATGAAAATGTCTCGATTGATGCCGCAAACAATTCCATGTTTACAGCAAATGAAACCAATAATCTTCATGGTTACCAACAAACACCGGTAATATCATTTATGGAACAGGAGGGAACAATAATATATACAATAATCTTCATGATTAAAATGACAATGATGTGGTAGTTTAATAATATTCTTTTTTTTCATGTTACTTCGCACCTTTGACTTTTAATCTTCTATACTTCTTTTCAATAAAGCACGGCTCAAGATTGGAATTTGTGAGAAAAATCAATAACCCATTAAAGTAGTATGTTAATACATATCACATCGACTTAAAGTGTTTTGCTCAAAGTGAGGCAAGTTCTGAAGTTTTCGAAAATGTATATTCTCAACATTTCTCAAACAAGTAAAGGCATTCTCAAAATGCTTTAGTACTAATTGTTGATTCGACGTGTCAAAAACCAGTAATATCTTCTATATGCTTTGAAATGGATTGAAACTATTATATGTTTTGAATTGGACTGAACTGATAAAAATTATATATACTTTGCAATATGATATGATAGATAATGAATGATGTGATGATTGTGAGAACAAAAAAATAAATGCATAACCATTCTTTTGAATCTTTGAGGAAACCCAAGGTAACAATTTGTTAGGAACTTGCCTTTGCAATATGCCACCGATCATTTGGTGCAAAAATAAATGCTTGCTAAGAATTATCCTCATGTTGCCCTGGTTTATTCCAGTTTTAGTGTATATCTACGAAAAATGGAGATGATCATGACCAAGTATGATTTTTAGCACTAGTTTGGGATTACTTTTGTACCAAATACTCTTATATGAAACTTACTATTGATATGTAACATCTCCCATCTCCTTTAATTTTCATAGATTTGGTGTCATATGTTCCTTGGTTTATGAAACCATCAAACTGGGCATAACATAGAAAGAGGTGAGCAGATATGATATAATATAAGTAAACTAAGTCAAATAGTTTGTATAGCAAAGGAAATGCTAGTTTCCACAGGTTTACCTGCAAGGAAAATAGTAAAGTACATATAAGTACATAGTTTGTAGAGCAAAGTAGTTAAACAACATCACTAACAATATTAAAAGACAGAGAAAATGATAGTAAACTAGCATGTTTACTTGTTAGTGATTTATAGTTACGTATATGCATACCAACAACTATTGTAAATATCTCACTTGCTTAAAAAATATATATCTAAACACAAACAAGCTTTTTTAATCTTGGATTTTAGTCATGTTTTGCACCAAGATTTTCACATAATCTATCTCGCACCAGAACAAAACTCAGATGAGATGAGTTGTGACGACCGCCCATGACTCCTGCACTTAAATAAGGAAATAGTGCGCTGAAAAGTGTGCCAGGCCGCCATGGACGATCATCAGGGTAGGGTAAACACAATAGTCTATCGTATTGCTCACAGCGCATGGGTAAAATACAATAGAAAATATACATAGTGAAGCTCCATAGAACAGAATCTCATCATAGGACCTCATAATAGTTTGGTACAACAATCTGAAAAGTCAAAACATCAAGCCTCACTACCTATCACTCAGAGAATCATATAAGCAGCGGAACATCCAGTACATATAGTAAGAAAACAATATGCAAAAGCCTTCAGCTCGTCTTCGTAATCAACAGTGTTGGTCACTAAGAACAGCACCTGTCACCTGCTACCTAGTCTGCCCATCCCAAAACGGATGAACATCCTAAGGTAATAAGAGTTGAACATAAAACCTTGAGTCAGACAAAAGTCCTACTGAGCAATAAATCAACATACCAAAAGAGCATAAAGGGTAAAAGGAATAGGAACCCAACCATCCCACTCCACCTCTTTCTACAGTGATAGCCCCCAGACCCACTAAGCAGGAATAAACATAGCAAAGCAGACAATTAAAGTAAAGCAATTATCACTCGAGTCAAGGTCGATGTTTTCCAAGTACAAACCCCCAAGGCCTAAACCAAGATCAGATATGCACCCACAAAACATCGCTCTTGAGACCGAGTGACGATACAACCAAAGCATCCAAACATCCATGACTCTGGCTATCACTGTTATCATTGCTTCGATATCACCGTTAATTGAATGACCGGCTCATTATTTCATCCGTCCGTCAAGGGCTAATGGTAACCCCGGTTCTAGACATAACTCCGCACGTCGTCGCATCCCGCGCCTAGGACTATCGAATCTGCCCAGAGTACTTAGCACGTCGTCGCAGCCCGTGCTTGGGACTATCGAATCTGCCCAGCGTACTCTTGCTTTGAGCCTGCTAGAACCTTCAATAACGATGAAATCTCAGCCTTCTAGTCATCCTCCTCGACGACTATTCACATACTAGCTCAAGCGCCTCTCGAGCCATCCATTATCAACAAACTCGAACCATATCACAGAGTTATCAACATGCTTGGGATGATCCCATCTGGATTAAACCAAGGCTATCTCACATCATGCTTTGCTTCATCGCATCATAGCAAAGTCCCATCTCAACATCATGATCAAATCTATCCATATGAGCTTTTTCATCCGCTTCATATGCCACAGGCAGCTTTCCTTATTCAAGAGCCTTTCCACTTAGCTTTTGAATCATCTTCGACCAACTTATCCAAATTCAATCACTAATCAACTAATCAATCAAATCAATCATTAATCCAAGTAATCAATCATTCAAATAAGATCTAAATAAACGGTTATAACAATAATGGCAATTTCGTAATTAAAGGGTTCAAATCTAACAAGCATGAATTCTAAGTAATATCTTGATGAATGAACTAGCATAGGTTAACATGTAGTAGAATGGATATCAAAACTTCATGAACAATAGATCTACATGCAGACTTGAGGAAAATGCATGAAATCACTATCTTTAACACATAAACAAGTCACCGATCCAATATACTCCTTTGGGTCTGTGTGAGAGATAACCACCACTCACCGAATCACCTAAACACTTCAAAAGCAAGTAACTTCAGATCTGGACAGCAAAGGATCTAGCTTGATTCGACAAGATTTCCCTTCAAATGATGAAATCTCTCTTCGATGGATGTAGATCTTCAACTTTGGCTCTTGGATCTTCGATTAGATCTTCAATCTTGGATGGAAGGAAGCACTAAATTAGAGTAGAGAAAAGAAGTGAAGAAGTGTTGTAGTCGAGCTCTCAAAATGGCAGCACTTCGTCGCTTCAAAAATCCGGAACCAAAAATGAAGATAGGCACTTCTATTTATAGGCTGGAAATTGGGTCGTTCGCACTTAGGTCGGTCGCTCTTAGGTCGGTCACGACCTAACGACCTAACTATATAGCCGACCTAATGACCCAACAGCTTAGGCACTCACGCGACCTAACTCTAAGTCGTTCCGCGACTTAACAAAAGTCACGACCCAACACACACACGGCTCAACAGTATTGCCGACCTAGCGGCTTAACCAGACGCCGACCCAACGACTCAGCTACCTAACCTTATGGCCATCCTAACACCTAGCCGACCTAACGACTCAAGTACCACGCGACTCAACAGCTTACGCCGACTTAACTCCCTAACGACTCAACACTGCTGCCGACCTAACACTCATACGACCTAATCACTAAGTCGTTCGCGATCTAACCTTACACTAAGTTATTCCTTGGGTCGCTCGAATGACCTACTCTCCTTAGGTCGGTAACTCGTTCAATCCGACCTATCTCCTATACCACTAACCCTTAAGTCGCAAACTCCTTGGGTCGATCAATTCCCATAGGTTGCTTACTTCTATAGGTCTGTCCAACACTAACTCGTTAACCACCTTAAGTCGGCCAAACCTTAAGCCATTACCCCTCAGGTCGGCTAAACTCTTAGATCAGACCATATCTTAAGTCGCTACAACTACTAGGTTTCTCTCTTCCTATAGGTCGGTCGAATCTATAGGTCGCTCCAACCCACTAAGTCGCTCACACGAGCTAACTTCCACATGACCTAAGCTCCTGAACAAGGTAAGCTCTGGTTGACTTAAACAATAACAACGACCTAATGACAATTATTTTACGATTTATCGACACGTAAAATACGGGTCGTTACATTCTCTCCCTCTTAGGAATTTCGCCCCCGAAATTCCAAACAATCAAAAGCAATCAAAGACTATTCTGCATGCCTACCATCCATAACAATCAACAAACCATGCATCTAATTACTAGCCTAGCATGCAGAATTCTAAGACTAGAACAAGTTACAAATTCATGAGATGTCACGACACCTTAGGGCCATACCTTGAAGAGTTCAGGATGAGCTGCCTTCATCCTCTCTTCCTCCTCCCATATACAGTTGTTAACATCTTCACTCCATTGTACCTTGAGCAACTTGACTACCTTCCTCCTAAGCTGTTTCATGTCAGTCTCCACAACACGAAGCGGCTTACGAGGTCTCTTAACTACTGGATCAACCTCCAAATCTTCATAGCTATCAGCAGAAACCACCATACTTGGGTCGTGCACATACCTCCGTAGATACGATATATGAAAAACATTGTGCACACTTGACATCTTTTCAGGTAACTCCAATTTATAGGCGAGCTTTCCAATTCGCTCGACGATCGGGAATGGTCCAACAAATCTCGGAGTCAATTTTCCTTTCTTCCCGAATCGGATAACATTTTTCAATGGAGAAATCTTTACAAAAACCATATCACCCACGTCGAATTCCAGATCCTTACGACGCTTATCGGCATAACTTTTCTTACGATCTTGGGCTGCCTTCATTCACCGAATGGTCTCTATACAATCCGTAGTCTGTCGAATCATTTCTGGCCCAAGTATCAACTTTTCTCCAGTTTCCAACCAACATATCGGAGAGTTACACGGTCTTCCATACAGTGCCTCATATGGTGCCATACCAATACTTGACTGGTAACTGTTATTATATGCAAATTCCACCAAATGAAGATGATCTTCCCATGATCCTCCGAAATCTAAAACACATGCTCTAAGGAGATCTTCCAAAACTCTGTTGACTCTCTCGGTCTGACCATCTGTTTGGGGGTGATAAGCTGTACTCAAACACAACTCAGTCCCCAAAACTTCTTGGAAGCTCTTCCAAAATCCACTAGTGAACAATGGGTCTCGATCGCTCACTATACTCTTCGGAATACCATGGAATCAAACTATCCACTTAACATACAACTCACCCAATTTCGATGTAGTCCTAGTTGATCGAACAGGAATGAATCTTGCACTCTTAGTCAAACGATCTACGATGACCCAAGTCCCTTCATTTCCTGCCCTGGTTCTAGGTAACCCATCAATAAAATCTATCGATATTTGCTCCCACTTCCATGTAGGAACTTCTAATGGCTGAAGCAATCCACTTGGCTTCTTCTGCTCGGCTTTTACCAACTGGCAGTTCATACATTTGGAAATAAAATTTCCAACATCCTTCTTCATACCTTCCCAGTAATAGGTTCTCTTCATATCCCGATACATCTTATTCCCTCCTGGATGAATTGTCAACTTCGAGTGATGACTTTCCTTAAGAACTTCATCTCTCAATCCATCTATATCGGGAGCAACTAGTCGTCCTTGCTTCCGAAGCCAACCCTCTCGATCGACTTCGAATCCTTTATCCTTTTCTGGGTCTAATCCAGATTCCAAATCTCGGATAGTCTTGACAAGTTTATTGTCTCGCTTTTGGCTCTCGCCAATTCTTTGCACAAGAGTAGGTCTTATCGATAAGCTTGCCAACATCTCAGGTTCCAATTCACATCTGGGCCTGAAGTCAAATCCAGCTAAATACTCGAGATTCTTCCATTCTGAAAACATGGCTCCCAATCCTACATGTCTTCGACTTAACGCATCTGCCACTGCGTTACCTTTTCCTGGAGTATAGGCTATACCAAAATCATATGATGCTAAAAACTCTAGCCATCGTTGCTGCCGGAGATTCAAATCCTTCTGGGAGAAAAGATACTTCAATGACTTATGATCTGTGAACAACTCAAATCAAACTCCCAAAAGATAATGTCTCCACATCTTCAAAGCAAATACTATCGCAGCTAACTCCAAATCATGAGTCAGATAATTCCTTTCATGCGGCTTCAGTTGTCGACTTGCATACGCAACAACTTTATCCTTTTGCATTAGCACTGCTCCAAATCCAGTACCACATGCATCAGTGTAAACCACCATCTCATCATTCCCATTTGGAATAGTCAAAACAGGAGCACTTGTTAGTCGCTCTTTCAGGATTCCGAAAGCTTGCTCACACTTAGCATCCCATCTGAATACTTGGTTCTTTTTTGTCAATCCTGTTAACGGTGCAGCTATCTTGGAAAAGTCTTTGATAAACCGACGATAATATCCTGCTAATCCAAGAAAACTTCTCACATCAGATGCATTCTTAGGTCTAACCCAATCCTGCATCGCTGCCACCTTGGCAGGATCAACCGCTATTCCACTTCCAGAGACAACATGGCCTAAGAATCTCACTTTGCTCTTCCAGAAGTGACACTTTGAAAACTTAGCCCTCAGCTGATGTTTTCGCAGAGTTTCCAAAACAACATGCAAGTGCGTTTTGTGCTCTTTTTCAGTTCTGGAATAAATCAGAATATCATCCACGAACACAAGTACGAACTTGTTCAACTGATCTCTGAACACTCTATTCATAAGATCCACAAAATATGCTGGTGCATTGGTCAATCCAAACGGCATTACCAGCCACTCATAGAAACCAGATGGTGTCCTGAAAGTAGTCTTCGACACACTATCATTTGCCACTCTCAACTGGTGAAATCCCGTTGCCAAATCCATCTGAGAAAACACCTTAGCTTCGTGAAGCTAATCAAACAAGTCATCTATTCTCGGCAATGGATACTTGTTCTTCTTAGTCACTTTATTCAGCTCATGATAATCCACACACAACCTAAATGATCCATCCGCTTTGTTTGCAAACACAACTGGTGCACCCCATTCGGATACACTACGTCGAATGAATCCTTTCTGTAAAAGGTCATCAACTTGCACCTTCAACTCTTGTTGTTCCCTAGGCGCCATCCGCCTAAGAGGCATCACAACGGGTCTGGCTCCCTCAACTAGATCGATACGAAACTCGATCTCTCTATGCGGCGGTAACCCTTTGACCTCGTCAAAGACATCCTCAAATCCATTCACAATAGGCACCGATGACAGTCCATCTCGTGGAACAACCAGCGAATACATGAAGCTCATGAAGACGCCTTCTTCATGCTTACATCGTATCACAACCTTTCGCCCTTCCACATTCTCTACTGTCACCTCCAGCCTCTTACAATCAACCCTTGTCGCATACTTTCTAAGCCAGTCCATACCCAAAATAATCCCGAACCCCGCAAAGTTCAGAACAAAACAATCATAAACAAAAGAGCAATCATGACTCGATACAACTAGACCACGGCATACCATACACAAACAAGACGAACCCCCAACTGGATTAGTCACAACCAATGGTCCATCAACAATATCCGGTTCCGGTTCCAAACCCAACCGGCCTATAAGTTCATTACAAACAAACGAATGCGATGCCCCAGTATCAAACAACACTCTAACTGGAACACCACATAAAGAAAGAGTATCTTGAAGCACCACACTCTTTCCTTTCTCTTCCACAGTAGGAGCTTTCGAAGATGATGGAACAACCCCCAAAGCATAAGCTTTCACAATCTGCTTGTCCTTCCTCGGTTCTGGACAATTCTTCCTAAAATGCCCTAGTTTGTCACAGTTGTGGCACTTCGCCGGCACTCTCGGTTTCTTACAATCTCTGAAGAGATGACCCTTCTACTGACAGTTGTAGCAGGTCACCTCGTCCTTCGGCTTCTTCTGGCCATCCTTACCCTTCTACTGCTGCTGCTTCCTCTTCTTGTTTCCACCTTGCTCCTTAGTCACAGCAACAACAGATCCTTCCTTAGGAAACAAATTCTCGTGCCTAAGAGCTTTCTCTACAAGCTTCTCAAATGGGTCATCCAAATGATCCACCAACTGTTTCCCAAGATAACTGTCCAAGTCTGTCACAAACTTCTCATTCTTCTGATAGGGAGATTCAATATACGACCGAGCATACTTGGACAAGGCTTCAAACTCCGAAACATACTCAATAACTGGTCTTCCACCTTACTTGAGTTCCACAAATTTCTTAAACAGAACGGATTTCTGAGCTGTAGAAATGAACTTAGCTTCAAATCTAGCTTGGAATTGCTCCCAAATGATTTCTTCCTCTGGAGTATCAATGGTGATAGAATTCCACCAATCAGAAGCTCTTCCTTGAACCTGTCTTGATGCAAGCTTCCTTTTAGTTGCATCCTCAATTCCCAAATCACCAAAAATCCTTCTACAAGCATCAATCCATCTCTGAACTTCAATGGTTGATTCAGTCCCCAAGAAAACCTTTCCTCCAAGAGCAGTATAGTCCTTACACAACCTAGCAAAATCCACCGGTCTTGGAGCTTGAACTTGAACTCCAACATCTACTGATGGCCCCGGAGCTGGCATCCTTCTCATGATCGAAGTCATCATGGCCTCGAACATAGAAGCATAATCAGCAGCCCCCTCAACAGCATGGCCTCCTCTAGCAGCTGGTCTCCCTCTTCGACTCATTCCTAAAATCTAAAAGAAATGATTAACATACCCTGAGAAACAACTGCATAATAAGTTCAAATCCTTCTAAGCTACTATATTATATATAGTAATCATCCATCAAAATTACAATTATGTCTCTCATACGTAGTTACGTCAGCGAGCGTTGGCTAAAATCGATTAACCAAGGCTCTGATACCAAATGTGACGACCGCCCATGACTCCTGCACTTAAACAAGGAAATAGTGCACTGAAAAGTGTGTCAGGCTGCCATGGACGATCATCAGGGTAGGGTAAACACAATAGTCTATCGTATTACTCACAGCGCATGGGTAAAATACAATAGAAAAATATACATAGTGAAGCTCCATAGAACATAATCTCATCATAGGACCTCATAATAGTTTGGTACAACAATCTGAAAAGTCAAAACATCAAGCCTCACTACATATCACTCAGAGAATCATATAAGCAACGGAATATCCAGTACATATAATAAGAAAACAATATGAAAAAGCCTTCAGCTCGTCTTCGTCATCAACAGCGTTGGTCACTAAGAACAGCACATGTCACCTGCTACCTAATCTGCCCATCCCAAAATGGATGAACAGCCCAAGGTAATAAGAGTTGAACATAAAACCTTGAGTCAGACAAAAGTCCTAGTGAGCAGTAAATCAACTATCAAACATACCAAAAGAGCATAAAGGGTAAAAGGAATAGGAACCCAACCATCCCACTCCACCTCTTTCTACAGTGATAGCCCCTAGACCCACTAAGCAGGAATAAACATAGCAAAGCAGACAATTAAAGTAAAGCAATTATCACTCGAGTCAAGGTCGATGTTTTCCAAGTACAAACCCCCAAGGCCTAAACCAAGATCAAATAAGCACCCACAAAACATCGCTCTTGAGACCGAGTGACGATACAACCAAAGCATCCAAACATCCATGACTCTGGCTATCACTGTTATCATTGCTTCGATATCACCGTTAATTGAATGACCGACTCATTATTTCATCCGTCCGTCAAGGGCTAATGGTAACCCCGGTTCTAGACATAACTCCGCACGTCGTCGCATCCCGCGCCTAGGACTATCGAATCTGCCCAGAGTACTTAGCACGTCGTCGCAGCCCGTGCTTGGGACTATCAAATCTTCCCAGCGTACTCTTGCTTTGAGCCTGCTAGAACCTTCAATAACGATGAACAGCCTTCTAGTCATCCTCCTCGACGACTATTCACATACTAGCTCAAGCGCCTCTCGAGCCGTCCATTATCAACAAACTCGAACCATATCACCGAGTTATCAACATGCTTGGGATGATCCGTCTGGATTAAACCAAGGCTATCTCACATCATGCTTTGCTTCATCGCACCATAGCAAAGTCCCATCTCAACATCATGATCAAATCTATCCATATGAGCTTTTTCATCCGCTTCATATGCCACAGGCAGCTTTCCTTATTCAAGAGCCTTTCCACTTAGCTTTTGAATCATCTTCGACCAACTTATCCAAATTCAATCACTAATCAACTAATCAATCAAATCAATCATTAATCCAAGTAATCAATCATTCAAATAAGATCTAAATAAACGGTTATAACAATAATGGCAATTTCGTAATTAAAGGGTTCAAATCTAACAAGCATGAATTCTAAGTAATATCTTGATGAATGAACTAGCATAGGTTAACATGTAGTAGAATGGATATCAAAACTTCATGAACAATAGATCTACATGCAGACTTGAGGAAAATGCATGAAATCACTATCTTTAACACACAAACAAGTCACTGATCCAGTATACTTCTTTGGGTCCGTGTGAGAGATAACCACCACTCACCGAATCACCTAAACACTTCAAAAGCAAGTAACTTCAGATCTGGACAGAAAAGGATCTAGCTTGATTCGACAAGATTTCCCTTCAAATGATGAAATCTCTCTTCGATGGATGGAGATCTTCAACTTTGGCTCTTGGATCTTCGATTAGATCTTCAATCTTGGATGGAAGGAAGCACTAGATTAGAGTAGAGAAAAGAAGTAAAGAATTGTTGTAGTCGAGCTCTCAAAATGGCAGCACTTCGTCACTTCAAAAATCCGGATCCAAAAATGAAGATAGGCACTTCTATTTATAGGCTGGAAATTGGGTCGTTCGCACTTAGGTCGGTCGCTCTTAGGTCGGTCATGACCTAACGACCTAACTATATAGCCGACCTAACGACCCAACAGCTTAGGCACTCACGCGACCTAACTCTAAGTCGTTCCGCGACCTAACAAAAGTCACGACCCAACACACACACGGCTCAACAGTATTGCCGACCTAGCGGCTTAACCAGATGCCGACCCAACGACTCAACTACCTAACCTTATGGCCGTCTTAACACCCAGCCGACCTAACGACTCAAGTACCACGCGACTCAATAACTTATGCCGACTTAACTCCCTAACGACTCAACACTGCTGCCTCCTAACACTCATACGACCTAATCACTAAGTCGTTCGTGATCTAACCTTACACTAAGTTATTCCCTGGGTCGCTCGAATGACCTACTCTCCTTAGGTCGGTAACTCGTTCAATCCGACCTATCTCCTATACCACTAACCCTTAGGTCGCAAACTCCTTGGGTCGGTCAATTCCCATAGGTTGCTTACTTCTATAGGTCTGTCCAATACTAACTCGTTAACCACCTTAAGTCGGCCAAACCTTTAGCCGTTACCCCTTAGGTCGGCTAAACTCTTAGATCGGACCATATCTTAAGTCGCTACGACTACTAGGTTCCTCTCTTCCTATAGGTCGGTCGAATCTATAGGTCGCTCCAACCCACTAAGTCGCTCACACGAGCTAACTTCCACATGACCTAAGCTCCTGGACAAGGTAAGCTCTGGTTGACTTAAACAATAACAACGACCTAATGACAATTATTCTACGATTTATCGACACGTAAAATACGGGTCGTTACATGAGTGCATCCCAAATTAATATCTTAGATCTCAAAGTACATTTCAAGAATATTTTCACGACCCAATTTTTCGACGCCCGAGAATCGACATCAATACGTCCACTGTATCAAATGTTAACAATCGAGTGCCGAAAAACCAGTCTGTAAGAGATAGAAGAAGAAGAGAAAAAACAAATCAACATTGGAATCTCACAATCGCAGCGGAACAATATACAATAGATAAATGACTGATCTTTATACAAAAAGAACTATATTCGTTTATACATTACATCATCAGAGTACAACACAATCAATAGAAAAATACTGGATAGTTACATTAACTTGTCCCCACAAAAACTGACTACACAATTAACCATACACAGCGGAATATACAATCAAATACGTGTGATAGTCTCGCCATCCAGTTCGTCTTCTACGCTCCATAGCAGTCCATCCAGAATTCATATTCTATAATACCTGGTCTGACTCGAGCGTTATAATGAAATAACACTTGAATTAGTCTGAAAAACCAGTGTGAGAAAAACACACTCAATGGGATTATTAAAGTTTTTCAAAATCATTTGAAATCAAAGGTATCTCGTAAGACCACGCCACAAATAAACATGTCAGGTTTTTACCTTACGATAACCAAAACATTTTTTATCAAATCCGTCTAATATTATAATAGTGTCTATTGAAAGTAAAATAGAATCTAGCTGAAATGCATGCATCTCACGTTCCAGCAATAATTGGGCACAATCAAAACCGTATTGGCGCTTATTGGAGATTGGATTCCATACAATGGCAGGGCTACTGAGGTACCGCCATCACAGTGCCTGGTCTAGACCAGTGTACCGAGGATCCACCCTAATGATCTGCAAACACAAGACCGGAGCTACCTCTTATTGGATAGTCCGAATAAGATCACCAAGCGGTTGGGATCAGCGACCGCCCACACAGCCGAATAAACAGGGACATCTAGACAGGGATGGCCTTACCCTAATTGGTTGCTAACCACTTAGCCTTGCTGCACCTCCCCTCTTTTAGCCATTCCCGTTTGATGAGGCTTGAGGCCATGCGTTACCTTTTTAGCACAAATTCACTTAGAATGCTCACCATCCCCCTGAGGTGTTCTAATAGCATTCTTCCATACAAGTCCATTTCCGGTCCGAATGGAACCGAAGGCACTACTACTACATCCATTTTGAAATCTCCCTCAGGATAAGTAGCGATTAACACTTGCACTTCACTACTCCATCTTTGACTCCAAGCTCTTGTCTTCCTTACGGAAAAGTTCAAACCGGATTGAAGTGGTTTTCAGGAAATTAACCCCGATCTCGGTCTCTTCGAAACGATCAACGCATTGGCGAATATGATAGTCGGTTATTTACCTATCATATAACATCCACAATAACCATCAGACCTTAATAATTTTCCAATTTATTTATTTCAAAATATCTTTGCAAAATATTTTTTTCTACACTTCAACCCTTTGAAAAATAGTTTTCAAATCACCTTTTCTCTCGCGAAAAAA
Source organism: Allium cepa (assembly GCA_030765085.1). Taxonomy (NCBI): domain Eukaryota; kingdom Viridiplantae; phylum Streptophyta; class Magnoliopsida; order Asparagales; family Amaryllidaceae; genus Allium; species Allium cepa. The sequence goes on along the minus strand of CM060938.1, from coordinate 391,509,777 downwards.
ATTTCCGCCCGATTGTTTTATTTCCAGTGAAAATCACCAAGTCTTAGTACTTTAGGTTTTAAATCACTTTATCCAAAAATATGTACTTTAAAATACTTAAAATAAAACTACTCAAACACTTTATTTAAAATACTAGTTATGAAATTTATAATAATTTCTCATGTAAAAAACTAATTTTGAAATAAAAGTTATTCTATAAGGTATAAATATAATACATAATTATCCTTTAAATCATAATACTAGTTAAACCTTTAAAATAACTTACTTATATAATTAATTTAATAAATATTCACTTTTAAAATTTTTAAAACCACTAAATAATAATTTCTTTTGAAAACATTCTTTTAAAACCACTTTAAAACCTCTAACTTATACTTGGAATCTTTCTTTGAAAATATACTTGGCTTTTCAGAGAAATACACTTTCCTTTCCACACCTTTAAAAATAAACCACTTTTTATTTTTAAACAAATCACCCTTTCGTATAAATTCTCATCCTGAATTTATACTTCCAAATTATCCTCTGATAAATAATTCCCTTTATTTATAAACCCCATTTATAAATTCCATAATATCATTCTTGTTTAATCCCAGTTTCAAACACTTAATCAGTTTTCAAATCGATTTTCTAAACTAACTCCATTTTAAAATAAATTCCTTTGCTTACCCAAATTATTTTAAAACTCATTAATTCTCATATTTAGTTCTATATTTATGATTTAAAATTTTATTTTAAACTGAAATATCCACTACATACTTCATTCAAAATTCTACCCTTTTATTTCTTCCCAAACATTTTAAAACTTAAATTTTGAAAATAAAATCCTTTAATTTTTTTGACAATATCACTTAAGTCTCCAAAACTCTTTTATTTTAATTTATTTAAAATCGCTATCTTCGTTTCCATGCTAAGAATTTATTTAATAGAATTTAAAAATCAAACTTTCATACTTTTCCAAATTCTATCTTTGATTTGCCCAAATTCCCTATAATTATTTTACTTAAAAATTTCCCTTTTTATTTCCCTTAAAAATCCAAACCTTATATATTTTTCATTTTCTCAAAATACCAATATATATTCAACCAAGCCATTGCATTCAATAATTTCAATTCCCAATACAATCAATATAATCATCACCGATTATCACATAAATCACATTACTGATTATAAAATAAATTCAACATTTTTTGAGGAATCCAGTTGAATCCCTCCAACCTGTTTCCTTGCATCCATAGATGTTTGCACATTATAAAATACCAATTCCACTTCGAGGGGGATATTGTGGTATAAGGGGTCATCCGCTATTATGCGGGGCACATAGGGTCTCATCCGCTATATAATGCGGGAAATCAATCACTCCAATATATATATATATATGTATGTATGTATGTATGTATGTATGTATGTATGTATGTATGTAAACACACACACACACACACACACACTATATATGACATATCATATCTAAGATGGTAGTAAATTATTAATTCAAGCAACAACCAATAATTTGAATTTAACTATTTAAATTTAAAAGGTAATCCAAATGAGCGAGATTAACTCACCTTTGATTTTATTTGCAACCCATTTCCATTCCGTTATTTTCCCTCATGATTTTTAAACCTTGTATAAACATTAGATGATTTTATTAATATTCGAACCAATCGAACAATTAAATTTCCATTTGATAAATTTAATTAACCAATGATTTTATTTTAAACTAATAATTTGATTTTAAACTAATTTTCCTTTCTAAATAATCTTTTAGTAACTAAAATAAATTAAATAAGCAATTAAATAAGTTAACCACCTTACTACTCATTTTTAAAAAGAAACAACAAGCAAAAATATATATGTATATATTGATTCCTTTGTTTTCTTTTGAAATCACATATATACTTATAAAACAACTTATAGATTCAAAAAATCCAATTTTTAAGTAAACTCATCAACATTTTAAAATTCCTATATTTCCCAAAATCTTATATATTTTCTACTTATCTAACATACATTAAATTTTAATAAAAATAAAATCCCTTTTCAAACTTATATACATATATTAGATTAAAACAGAACTGCCCTTTCTTCTTTTTTTTCTCCTTTTGTTGTTTATCTAATATTTCCTGCACATAAATATTGAAAAAAAATCTGCATATATATCACTGCAAATTTTGTTTCTTCCTTCTATATATATAAACATATATGCATTTATTAAATAGTTTTAAAATTGAAAGAAAAAGAACTGCATATACCTCACCGCCTCGATCAACTCCACCACCCTTGCCGACATTGAGGTAACAACCCATATTTTTGATAATTAAAAATATTAAATTTAATAATGTTTTGGACTTTAATATTATCAGAAATTAAAATTTATAATTTATTAAATTGAATCTTATTAGATTATAAATTTTGACCTTAAGATAAATCTTAGAACAACTAATTTAAATAAGATAAAAGATGGTAACACGTATTAGCATATAATTTGCTAATATTGATTGAATGTAATTGACTACTATACTATGTTAACATAATTTTAATCAATTTAAATAATAAAGGTTAATAAGGAATGGAATAAATGATTTATAAATTGATGTAATCATATGTTATTAATTGCAATTGGTTTTAATATGGAGTATGAAATCAATTATTTTGCCCGTAAATTTATTAACCTTTGTTTGTAAATAATAAGTTAATAGATATGGATTATTAACATATAACCATTGTTTTATTTATTATCATATTATTAACTCCGTTAGAAATTTGTTTGGTAATTAATGGAGAATTAATGTAATTGAAATATTACAGTTTATACGTTAACTGTTGCGTGGTGAGTGTAAAATTTATCTTAATCAAAATAAAAGGATTTGTTTGGAATTTAAATATATAACGAACGGGATTTATTATAGTTGTAATTATATGTTGGAATTGATTTAATATATAGATATTGGGTTTAACATGGAAAATTGGATTTCAAAGGTATCTGCCGTATTAGGGTATGTTTTGAGATTTAATTATTGTAATTAGTATTAATTATATCTTGCCATTAATAAGAGATAGAAGTAAATGGTAATTAGTTAATGATACGTGGAACATACGTTTTGTGTTAAAAATATAATGAGAATTTAAATGAGAAATATTATGTTCAAATTGTGTGTACTTAAATTTGTTACAAATATAATGGTAATATGAAATTAATTGATAAAGAAACGACGTGGTTGTACGAAGTATTATATCTGTGACTCTTTAATGGGATGATCTTTAAATATAAACTGGTTTTAAAGGAGGAGGTGTTAATTGTAAATTAATGTGTAATAAAAAGAAACATGTTTCAGTAAAAATAAAAGAAAAGGATGGTTTCTTGAAAAGAATATTCTTATCAAATAAAGTGAATATTTCATTTGTGAATGTAAATTTAATTTCATTAAAACAAAGAATTGAATTTTGTTGTATGTTTTTAGTTGGAATATTTGATTTTTTAAATATTCAAACTTGATTTGAATTTAATTTATTAAAAAATAACAATAATAAAATGGTAAGAAAACAACTTGAAGGTTTGGTTAAATTTTTGATTTGGAATAGTTAGCATATTTACATAGGAGATTTATTTCGTTTCAAATTTGACTTTGGAGTCTCAGTTCATCTTTTAATGTGTGGGGTGGCGGTCCTCATTATGTTAACTGTAGTACTTAATTTTATTTACTGTGTACTAAATAAAAATACATATATGTATGTAAATAGCGTATTAGGGTTAATAAAATATGTTAAAATGAACTGTTTTTTATATTAGATTTGTGATTTCTATGTACGGTCTACATTCTCAAATTTAAATCGTCGCTTTTTATTACTTTCTTTTATTAAATACATGCCTCTTTTGATTTTCCAGTAAGTTTTATTTATTTACACTCGAGCCTTGCCTTGAAATGTTTCATGTGTGTTGATGAAATTAATTGAGGTAGCACATGTTTTTAAATTTTATACCAAAATATTTGCTTGCCATGTAAACATGCCTTATCAAATTCGAACGTGCGTCTTTGATCTTTTGTTAATTACCTAGATATTAGGCTCTTTTTATTTTGCAAATTTACATCTTCTTATATCCTTCCCTTTCATATTCCAATTTCCAAACGTGCTTTTCCCTTATTCATTTCCTATTTCTTAAATCTCTTCCTCAAACTTTCCATTTCCAAAACGTGCTTCCATTATTTCTTTCGCCTGAAGTTTTCTTTCTCTTCTAAAAAACAAACAAATGTGAGCAACTTATTTTCATGAAGCCAATCTTTTCCATTTGTTTACAAATCCATTTCCTAAAGCCTCCTTCCTCTATGTGTGAGCCATCATGTCCTTTTTTTGTTGATTCTCCAGAATTTAGAAACATGAGTAGGCTTCAAAATTCTTAATGTAAGTAACTAACGTATTTTATTTTATTATTAAAATATGTGTACATGGTTTTCTATTTCATTTCCAATATATTCTTATAACATGGATATCTTCCGCATACGAAGTCCGATTAATGCGCAGTTTCTTCCTTTGGGTTCATATCAAAATTTCGGAAAACATGAAACTGGCATAGTTGCATTTGGAGACCGTTGAAATTTTGGGCTTTTATTGGATTTTGGCTATAAATCAAAGGTGAGTGATTAAACCCCACTCACGCAATACTAAAAATTCCATTGAAAGTTAAATAAAATATATGATGTGATATATAAATATTTTATTGTGGTTTGCTAATTTAAGTTGACATTTGAATTGATATTGAATCTGAATTGACATTTAATTTTATATTGAAATTTAATTGATAGTTAAATCCCGATATTGATAACTATTATATGTGAAATGTACTGGTTAATTTGGATGTTATTTGCAATGGATGCTTATTGATTGATATGTTGGATCTATGGTTGTTTATTTATTTTAATATGTCACTGCTATCACCTTGTATATTGACATCATTTAAATGGTCCTATGAATCAATTTAGAATTGGATAATTAACACAATTATGGGTTAAAATGATATATACCAATACATTTTCTTGAATTTGGATTATTTATTGAAACTGAATTATTTAAAAAGTTTAAGTTTTTAATTTAAACTTCGAATTTGTTTTAAATAAAGTGGTTAAAATTGGTGTTTTGAATTATTTGAAATCTCGTAATTTATTGCAATCAGGTTGTACATTTGATAGGAGATGAAAAATCTCATAACATCTCTGAAGCCATTGCACTCATATTTTCATTTGAGATTGATTTTACTTACATAGGAATTGTTTTGACTCGAGTGTATTGTTTTTCATTATGCTCGAGTCAGCCTTAGTTTTTCAGTGTGGAAGACTATTTTCTGGTGGACGAAGACGAAGATTCAGTATATTATTGCTATTTATTATTCCACTACATTCTGTATTCCGTTGTATTATTTGTTTATTTATGATTTATATATAACTATGATTTGAATTTGTAAAAGTATAATCAAATGTTATTTGTAAAACTGCTTCATAAACTATTTATTTGATTATTATATTTTGTCGTTCCGCTACGAGATTCTGTATTTTGTTTTTTCTTTCCTTTTTCTTTTTTTCCTACTTATGTAACGATCCCAATTTTTAATTAAATTTGAACTGATAATTAAAATAAATTTTTGAATAAAATTGTAGATTAATTTGAATTTTTCAAATTAAATAGGATATTTATTTATTTGGACATTGATTTTAAAATTTAACTGTTGATTTGAAATTCTTTATTTAATATCTTATGAATAAATAAAAAAAGTAACATCCCAAAACTTATCAATTAAAATTAATAATAATATATTTTTAAACTTTTGAAATTTAATTTGAGAATATAATTGAAAAAAAATCTTAAACAAATAAAATGAGTAATAAACTATACATAAATAAATTCCAATTAATTTTGAGTTTAAAAATCTTGAAATAATAAATATTTTAAAAGAAAAAAAATCATTTGAATTCAAATTATATATACAGAATGCATACCTTCTTTTAAAAAGAAAAAATTCACTTATTAATAAAATTAGTATTTGAAATCATTTCTTTCTTTAAATTGGTATAAGTAGAAGTAATAGACATAAATGAATTTTTATTCAAGTGAATTGGAATTTGAAATTAAATTTAAAATAAATGTTTATATTTCAAGTTTAAAAATTGAAAAATGGATTTAGATTTAAAATGAATGTTCTAAAAAAATTTGTGGTATTTAAAAATATTAAGGAATAATGTATATGATGAAAATATTGGTTAAATTCTTTTAACATTGTATATGTATATACATACACACAAATGAATAAGGGGATATAATTAATTGTAAAATGAATATGATATAAAAAAAATTATAAACATTCTTTTGTCTTTGTAAAACTACAAAGGTTAAACATATACATATGTAAGTATGAATTGTACAAGTGTTTATGCCTCATGATGATTTTTTTTACAAATGGCATTCAACATTATTGTTTAAATAAAATAATAAAATCAAAAAAAATTACAAGAAAACCTTTGAGCTCCCCCATATGCAATTATAATAACTTTTCAGCAAATCTGAAAAGTATACAGTAACAAAGATTGATATCACAAACTACAACACCAAAGAAAAAAAAATGATAAAACCTGAAACCAAAAAAACAAGAGCAAAAGCAAATAAGTTCAAATGTAAGTTCTACAGCCTGGAAAAATGAAGTAAATTTGAAGCTTTTAACAAATTCAGCAATCAAAGAAAAGATCAAAGATTCACTATTACAAATCAATGCAAGATCAAGCTCAACAACAAACAGATCCAAATTTAAACAAAAACCAGGAGCTAGTTAAAGATCAAGGTCTGCAACAATGACTTCAATCTGAAATAGATAAGAGCAGTGCAGTATTCTCTGGAAATAATTGAAGGAAAGTATTTTTTTTTAATTTTGAATTTGATGTTAGTAATCAGTAGATAAATCAAATTTGTCAATCAAATTGCAGGAAAAGAAATCAAGTGCAAGGAAAATTTATTATGTTTTCATATGCAGGAAATTCCTCAGTTATATATATAAGAATTTAAAACTGCAAGTAAAAATCAAAATTGTTGTTATTGTTGAAGTAAGTAAGTAAATACAATAAGGAATAAGCAAAGTTCTTCTTACAACTTGCAGATAAAAGCTCCAAAAATTAAAGAAAAAAATATACAGGCTTTCATCCTATATTTAAAACTGTCAGGATCTTGTTCTCTGTTTCCTGCTTCCTCTTTGTTCTCTGCCTTATCCAAGATCCATGTGAGCAAACCTTTAATCTTAAACCTTAGATTTGTTTGAATATCTGTTGCATGTGATGATCTGGGAAATTATGGATTAGTATGATGATGGGTTATGGCTGTGTGTATATATCTTCTTTATGCATAAATCTGGAAAAAAGATATTAAGGCCTCTGGTTAAAAAAAAGATTTACAGGCTTAAATTTTAAAGTTAAAAACCCAATTCTAATTTTTCTGATCATTATTAGCCAATAATGTAGAAATAAAATATGATCAAAATCATCAGAATGTAATGTTAAAAATATAATTTTGATATAACATGAAATAGTTTTATCTGGATGTGGAGATACAGTGAAAAATTCAAGTTCTACCCAATTTTCGATTGGCATGGAATTATATTTGGATTATATCATCTAAAACTAATTCAAAAATGATGATCTTTAAAATGGAAATCGGATTTTTTAGTTGCAAATTGTAGACGTATTAGTGGGATGAACGGGAAATGGGTTCTCGCGATTTCTTGGTGATCAATCGAGTGTAGGACTTCGGGATCGTGGTGGTGGGTGCTGGAATGATTGGAGATTGTAGGAAAAATGCAAGTAAATTATAAATTCACCATAGTTTGAGATTTGAATTAAACTAGGGTTTAAGCCATGTTTTAGTTAACGTCAGGAAAGTGATCGCCGCGTCATCAGAATGGTATTGGACTTCATCGCATGTGGCGGAATGGGTTCATGAGCTACCGGAGCAACTTTGGTTGAAGCATCTTGGTTAACGATGGGCGAGATCATCGGTGCGAGGAATTTTGGCGATCTTACTAACTCCAGCAAATGGATCTCGCTGCTCGATTTTGTATTTCAATCGAAATTGGAATTCTGGGTGGTCGTGGCGTTTGTAGAGCCTACCGCCGACTTGTCGAAGGCCACTGCGTCGATCAGAGTTCGTCGGGGGTGATGTGCACATGCACGTGCGAAACTCTGTGCATCTCGAAAATTTGATGGTTGGAAAAGAAAGGGGGGAACTCGTGTCGGTCTAGAGTCTGTAGCGTAAGTGACTCGAAGGAAAACAAGGTACGCGAGATGCTCAGAGATGCTCGAGTTTTCTTTAGCTTTTACTCGGGTTTGGATTGATCAGTTTTTCCAGGATTTAAATTTTAATTAAATTCACATGTTTGATTTTTAAATTTAAAGATATGGTGACTAGATTTTATTAATGTAAGGAAAGATTTTTGAAACCAGTTTTCAGGAAAGCTTGAACAAGTTTTTGGGTTAATAAGATAATAAATAAAAGCATTCTCTAATATTGAATGGGAAGTTGAATAAATTGTTTAACTTAAATTTGCAATTTAAGATGATTAAGTTGTTTTTTTAAAGCTTGATTTCAAATTTAATTAAGTAAAGGATAAAATGTTGTAATATTTGTGTTGATCATAATAAGGTAATTAATTTCTTAAAGATAATTACTTAATTAAAAGTAGTTAATTAATGATTAAAATTGATTAATCAAGTAATTGAAGAATAATTTAATTAAATGATAATTTATAAATGTGATTAATTTGGGAAAAATCAATTAATTAATTAATAAAGGTGATTAAGGTATAATTACTTTAATTAAATGTTGATTGATTTATAAAGGCAATTAATTTTTTTAAGTAATTATTTAATGAAGAAAAATTATTAAGGTTAATTAATTATGTAATTAACTAAGGGTTAAGTTAATTAATGTGATTAATTAATCAAGGAAACTAATTTGAGGATAATTAATTAATTAACTAAAGTGATTAATCATGAGATTTACTAATGAAATTAATTAAAGGTTAATTAAGTATTTAATTAATATGATTGATTAAAGGTAATTAAAGGGTAATTACTTGATAATTAAAGGTTAATTAAAGATTAATTAATTAATGTGATTAATTAATTAAGGTAATTTATTTGAGGATAATAAATTAAAGGTTAATTAATTAATGAAATTGATTAGGGATAATCACTTATCGAAATTAGTTAAGGATGATTAATTAAATGGTAATAAATTAAGGGTTATTAATTAAATAAATTAATAAGAGGATAATTAAATTAATGTGATTAATTAAGGAATAATAAATTAAGTAAAGGTAATTAATCAAATAATTAAGGTTGGTTAATTTCATTAATTAATATAAAATGATTTGTAATTAATTAATCAAGATTTGATAATTTATTCATGAGTAATTAATTTAATTTAAAAATTAAATTGAATTAATTTAGGATTAAAACAATTAATTAATCTTGTTTATAAATGATTATTGAATGCTTGGATTGCTTATGAATGTTTGCGTTGTATGAAATGCCTTCAATTGATATATTTGATATGTGATGTGATGTTATGTGATGCTTTGTGCTGAGCTGTTATATCTGTGATGAATATACTGTTGTATGAATATGAAAACCCCTTGACCCGTAGAATGACATTTGAATTTCGATGCGACAGGGAGTCGGATTCCAGGTTGTTATCCGAAACCCACATTGAATCATAATGGTGAATCTTTGTGATTGATAAATTTACTTTATCTATGAATCTGTGAATGAAGATAAGCGTCATGGGATATACCGCTTATCGATATATCTGTGATGATTGATGATGTTGCACTTTTATTGTGTAAAACCCCTGGACCACACTTATACACACATAAATATGGATTGCACGTGGAAATGGGTCAAGTCACAGATTTTTGGAATAGTTTTAAAATTGAATTTTTAAATTCAAATGATTTTGGAAATGGATTGGGTTTAAAATAAAAAGCTTTTGAAAAGGAATTTCAAAAATAAAAGTTATTTTGAATAACTTGATTGAGTTTTGAAATTTAAATAATTTGATTTAAATTTGAATTCAATATTTGAAATTGAATTCTATGATTTGGGGACTAGGGTTTAAAAAGGTTATTCAACTTATAAATGGGTTTATATGGGTTTTAAACCATTTTAAAAGTGTAGTTTTGGGAATTTGAATTTGACCCAAAGATTTTAACTTGTATAAATATAATTGGATTTTTCTGAAATAAAAAATATGTGTTTTGAAATAATAAAAGCTTTCACATAAGAAATGAGCTTCCAATTTGTGTTAAAACGATTTCAAGTCTAAAATGAAAATGATTTTCCAAGTTATGAATGAATCTTTGGAAAACGAGTTTGAAAGCTATAATTTGAATCTTAAATTTAAAGATTTAAACGAGTTAATCCAAATTGAAGTGGGAATTGTTTTGAAATCTGTAAATGGATCTTTGTGAAACTGGGTGAACTTTGTGAAATGAATGTTTTGGTTTAAAGATTTGAAATGGTAATTGGTTTGAACCATTTGAAGAAAGGTTTTGGATTTTTAAAGTTGTGACTTAACCGAAATCCCATATCCATATATTTTTACATATTGCGCTCACTATTCGGTTTAGTCGGGAGAGGACATTGTGTCATATAACCCATTTCGAATAAGTGATACGACGTTATGGATTGCATTTAAAGACCGGGTGTCTTCGAGAACGGTAGGATAACCTGTCGATTGACTCTGCACTGAGTTGCTTCGGTATAAAGTTCTCTCTAAGTGACGGGAAGTCCGTTCGTAATTGTGGATACCTGGATTGCAAGGGCTTCTGCGGAAGTGCTTTCGGTTCTGTTCGCACCCGGGACAGACTTGTGTGGTTGTATGTCTGACATTACACTTTGAGATATTAAACTGATCTCTATCAAATACATTTCTGCTTGGTGGCGGAGAATTCATTCTCTTAGCTTAACACCCTTCTCTGAGACGTACGAGCTCAGAGGTTATGTAGTTGATGGTTATCAGTGATATATTCCCAATTTGGTAGTGTGGCATGCTGAGTGCTGCTGTGTATCATTTGTTGATCAAAGCATGGCTTTTGTATAAAGCGTAGCTTTGTGGACGAGACTGCATCAGGACCTCACACCCCGGAAATGGTTGAAGCAGGAAAGATGCGGCAAGGTTATGAGGGTCGCGCCCTTTATGGTGTGTCATTCCCTTCTGGAAAAGGGTGGTATCATGGTATGGAGCCCAGATACTTACTCATGTGGATACTACAGATCTATTACTTTGTGATTGCTTTGTGGTTTAGAGGTGCCTCGGATAAAGGTCCCAAAGGACCGGGGGATGACATGCTCGAGTAGTAGTTACCTAGTTACAGAGGTAACCCGGCCTTGTGTTGGCAGAGATCCGGTTAGGTTCTCGGGACGTCCCGCCACAGGAGTACCCATGGACAGTAGGAAGTTCCTTAGCCTGACCATTTGTTGGAAATCCAATCAAAACAATACGCGCCCTATATGGTTTTAGTTGTATAACCTGCCATGGAATGTGGCGGTAACCTGCTATTGAACATGGTAGTTGTAGTAGGCATACGATACTGGTCGTATGTTGGCTAGGATTTATATTATACTTTCGAAATGGTTTTTATGCACTATGCACTAGTGATAATATCAAAGAATTTTCCCTTATCAAACATATTTGACTATCATAAGGAGAAATCTCCTTCAATTCTGCGTTTGCATTGTGTGTGCGGCGGGAGGCCTTATGGTAGTTTCATTTTCCAAAAAGCATTGCGGATTTATTTTAAATTCCTTTGTTGTTTGTTTTAAAAGATAAAAACTGTTTTGTTTGCTCATACCATTCCCATGACTGACTTGGAGTTTATTGTTCCTTTCCTAAACTCGGGGTGCCCACAATTTTTCCCACAAGGGCAGTCTAGAGTTGGGTTTTTCATATAGTCAGGTTTAGTAGATTATCTAGAGCTAGTTCCGTCTTTGGATCAGGACTGCACTTGCTTATCTTTGTGCATCGTTATTGGGAGTTCGAACTATTTTTGGATTGCAGCCTTGGAGATGGAGATTACCGATACTGGAGTTCTTCCTTGAAGACTATATTGGAGATTTTGTTCCGCTGCTGGTGTTATCTTTCTCTTTCCGCTGTTATTGTCTTGTATCATTCTCTGATGTATATTGATATTCCTTTGTATCATTCTGTTATATCAGTTATTGTATCAAATGTTGTATATTGATATATGTTATTCATTTTTTCCGCTGTGTTGTACTTAATGTGTTAGAAGCTCCGGCGAACCAGATTCGACGTTTGGATCTGCGGCATTTGAATATGAGTGTCGTATTCGGTGCTAATTTTTCGAAGGTCGAGTCAGGGTCGTTATACTTTACCCCATTAACAATCCTCCCTTTTGAATGGTTTGAGTCTGACATGTGTGGTTTATCGTCAATTTGAACCGTCCAAAAAGGTGGGTCGTTATAGTTGTATCAGAGCCAGGCTTAGACATACCTTAGCCTATTGGGATTAACTCATTAGAGATGGGATTAACTCATTAGAGATAGGGTAGTAATACCCTAGAATGAGTTGTCTGAGTGTATATACGAGAGCGCGTATTTGTTAGTGTTATAAAAATGTTTTATATTAATTTTGAAATAAAATTATTTTTACTAATATTATATGATATATAAAGGAATAAATTTTTATAACTAATATTGTTATTTGTAATGTGTTTGATTTATGAAATGGTAATATTTAATTATTATCATTTTTGTTGACTTGTTGTACCTAATCAAATTATAAACATTGGTTAATTATTGTTGATTGAATTAATGGACTAAATACTAGTTTAATAATGGTGTATTAAAGAGAATAAAATGAATAATTAGGTTATTTGTTTCTATGTTGTTGTGAATTTTATTGTTTGTTGACATGTAGTTTCAACTATTGAAAAAATGGGAATATTTGGATATTTTGGATAATCGAAACCTTTTGAATTAATATATGAGCGAAAATAATTGGGTTGAATTATACGGTTGAATTGATAACCTTAATTTGAAAGCAAGTAAAACAAGGTTTAATTTGTTGTATCTATGTTTAGTAAATGAATAGAGTTAGGGTATATATTATTACCATGTAATGTGATAATATACAAGTGTGAACTTTAATCCTTGGGATGTTTAAATTGAAAGTGTGATTAAGGAAATGTTGTAAATGAGATTAAATTGGAAAAATATGTTTATAGACTTAATTAACATTTATAAAATGTGTCATAAATAAATTGAAAGGTAAAGGTGAAACAAAATGGAATAAGTAAATATGAATTAAAAGTGAAATTATTTCAAATAAAGCCATGACTTGTAAATCGTTATGATATAAATGGATGTGGCAATAAATGGTTATAAATAAAGTTGTAATAACTTTAAACTCGAACAATGTCTTATAAAAAGGAATTATGTTTTATAAATTGGCTATAAACGTAAGAAAATTCCTTATGAAATGATTTGCAAATAAATGTAGTATTAAATGAGAAATATTACATGTGAAATGAATGTAATTTAAATTAAAGAGAAATATAGGCAATATTATGAGAATGGATATATTAATGTTTATATTAAATGGAGAAATTCTGTTAAACAAATATTAAAGTATGAAGTGATATTTGTGTTAACCGATGAGATAAAAAATGAATTTAATTGAAATGAAATTATGATGAAACAAATTGGAATAATTACATAAGTTGTATGTATATTATTTTATTCGCAAAATTAATTTGATCCGGATTTGAGTACACAAGTTCTATGTGAATTACATCACTTCGTATTAGTATTTTTCATTCGATTTTTGATGGTGAATATTTGATATGGATTTTTGGTTTGATTCTAGAATTCTCTATCGTAGTACATGGCTATGCAAGGAGAATCATGGTTTCTAGTCAAGAAACCATATCAAAGCCTGCATTAGGGAAGTTGAATGGACAATACTAGTTCGAAAGCGAACTTGTGTGATCGAGCAAGTGATCGAATGTGATTTTACGGAATAATGACACATGTACATCTTATGTTCTAATATTACTGATATGCTTTGGCGCTGAAATTGGAAGTTGTGGGTTGGATATCTTTGTAATTTAAATTAGAATTTTCTTTTATGCAAAATACTATTGATGTAAAACCATTTTACAAAACTATTTTCTTTTATTTTTCTTATACAAACTATCTTATTCTATTTTATTTACAAAACTATTTTATAAATTATTTTATTACAAAACTATTTAGAAACTATTTTATTTGCAAACTATTTTACAATCTATTTTATTTACAAACTATTTTACACAACCATTTTATATACAAAACTATTTCACAAAAACGACATTATATACAAAAATATTCTAAATTTAAACCTTTTGTAAAGCAAAGATGTTCAATCCCATATGGCTTTTCATACTGTGAAATTGATTTAGAAAATTGTTGATTCTTGTATAAGGTGGACTATATATAAGTACAAGTGATTTTGAAATAGTTAATTTTGGAAGGTATTCGATCTGAAGAGAAATCTTATATATAATGGAATTTATATAAGAATGATTTGATATATTCGAGATTATTAATTATGGATAGTACTTTGTCTGAAAATGAAATCTTATATATAATGGAATTCATATAAGTGCGATATTTGAAGCTATGATTTTGAAAGGGTACTGTATATGGTTTATTATATTTTGAAGTATGAGGTATAGCGAAGTACCCTCCGTGAAGAAGTATAGTGATATGCTTCGACCCAGATGGACTTGGGGATTCCAGGAATGGATTAGACTGATAAACCCTAATGGACTTGGGTTAATTCAGAAATGGATTCGAACTGATATGGTTGTCCGGACTTAAACTCATGAGTTCCTTGATTTTTTTTTCCAGGATAGATGGTTCTTTAGTTTACCCAATGGAGGTGTTTCGATCCTGGGATCTGTTGTTTATAGATCTTCCAGGAAGGAAGTACATCCATTGCGTAAATCATTGAATCAGCAGCGTACCATTACAGCAGGGGTCGATGGTCCCTTGTTTACAAACGGGCTATAATATTTTTCTGGAATGCGAAAGGTAGAAGGATCTTCTGGAAAGTTTTGTGCGTAAATACTGGATCAGCAGCGGGCCACTGCTATCGTATTATCATCATTTGATATTGGATTTTGAGCGGTACTTCTCATACCTATTTTTAAGTATTTTCAATGGATATTGAAACATGTATACTATGTACTTGGAGAATTCTAGCCTTGCGCCTGATCAACACATGGCCAGAGTCTACAAGAATGAGGATAAACCTGTTAAGACATCAAGTTATAAAAGTATTTTGATAAAGTATTATATAAAGAATATTTTGGTCATTTTTTTCTTTCTAAATACTTTAAAATGTTTAGAATATTATCTATTAATGTACAACATGGTCTATTACTGTTGTAAATGTAATAAGAAATTATTAATTCAATAAAACATATTTAAAGTAAACGATTATTGATTTATTAATAATGTTTGAAAAGTATCTTTAGATAAAACTAATAAATTAATAAATAATGGATTTAAGGTTTTCAATAACTTCTTTGTAAATATAAGTAATGATGTAAATAATTATTTTCAAATAGTTTACATATATTTATAAAGATGTTATTTAAAATATTTAAATGGTATTTATAAATGAAGCAAGAAATTTTACTAATGAATTTTTGGAAAGTATTAAAGTATTAAAGAAGATTTATTTGCAAATGAAGCTTTAAAATGAATATTTCAAGTAAAATTTATATAAGTTTCTTTGAATGTGTAATTTAAATATATTATATAAATGGAAAAAATTGATTTGTGAAGTTTATTTATAGTAATATACTTGACAAATAAATTTGAATCTCTATTTTTCAAGTATAGTTTGGAATATTTAATTGATTTCAAAGTACTAATAGTAAATTTATTGATTTATTTACTGTTTGAATTTTTTATTAAACATAATAAATATTTTTCCATGATTTGAATATTCATTTTAAAACAAGTGTGTAAAATTAATTATGAAGATATGGAATTATATACTTTGATTTAAATATTTGATGTAAGATTTGAGAATACTATTAGTTTTAGTTTAATAATCTTGAGTTTAAACTTATTTTAAAAATAACGAGTCTAATAAATTATCTGATTTAAGGAATTTTATTTTAAAGTTTATTATAATGTTTTGATATAAATTTCTAACATTGTTTTAGACTTTTGAAAAATATTTGCACAATGCTATAAGGATGTTTTAAATAAATCTTATACTTTTACTAAGTGAATGAGGTTAAATGTTATAACTGAATTTTTAGATATGTTCAAATATTTCTTTTCTCTTCATGGACGAATACCAAGAACTTAAACTTTTATTCATTAACCAAATTAAGTTATAAACATAAGTAGGGCAGTATAAGCTTAAGTAATATTTTTTGAAATGATTCATTAATGACTTAAATCTTTAATGGAAACCAAATTATGTAAGTGATTGATCTTTATATAAATAAATAATGAAAGGTAAACGATGAAAAAAACCAATAGAATAAACTTAAATAAATTTGAAATTCTTGTTGTTTGGCTGATGGTAAGTTTGGGTGTGACGACCCAGAATTTTTAACAATTTAAAATAGAATAATTAAATTTATTTTAAACATTTAAAAGTTGATTTTAACTTGAATTCAAGATATCAATATTTACTTGATAATTAAATCATTGAATTATATAGTTTAAATATTGAACTTAATAATTGAAATTGGGTAAATTGTTGAATCTGAATTCTCTAAGCCTGTTTAAATTAATTTGAAGGCTTATAAAATTTATAATGATGATACTGAAGATAATAGAATGGTAGAAATTTAATTTAAAGATGGTTTGTTCAATTTTAATAATATATCGTTTAAATCGATATTTAAAAATAGCCTTCCGAGGAAGTGTCTCAGAATTCGACGAAACCAGTTCCATTGGCTCCGTAATAGTTAGTTATCATCGGATTTCAACTTTTGTAGCAATCGGAGTTGTCGTTTGACCATGGCAGCTCAAAACGTTTAGAAACCATTTTAATCGATTTAAGTTAAAATTGATCGTTTATATCCATAACTCGCGCATATGATCGAGTTAGCCTCCAAAACGCGTTCCATTGTGTTCGGGACACGGGTAAAACCTTATAATTGCCTAGCGGCATTCCTTAAGAGGAGTTCAAAATTTTAATTGGCAATTAACGAGGCGTTTTGAAGTTTTATAATATAATTAAATTTAAAGTAAATTAGCAAGATATTTTCATTTACAACGCGTATTCAGGAAGCCATCCCCAACCCTATAACTTATCCTCGTCCCCTCTCTAACCTTCAACAGAAAATCAGAACGAGATTGAATTCGTTTATAAAAAAAGAATTTAAATTTAATTAATGGCGACCGAAAGAAGATAATAGGGGATTCACAATCGCGCGCTCTCTCTCTTTCTCGCTCTCATTCATTGTTTCACGAAATCAGTTGCAGTTCGAAAAAAGGGGAAATTAACGAAATCGATTCGGTTTCACATCGGATCGCGAAGCCGTTTATTTGGAGGTCGATCGCGAAGAGAGCTCGCGCTCGCGTGCGCTGCAACAAGGGAGCGGGGTAGTCGTTCGATTTAGAACGACGAGGTCGAATCAACGATTCTGGCAACCTTGTGGGTCGCGATGATGGGGGAGGCGCAATTTGTTGTCGGCTCGATAAATTGGCGAGCGAGGCAAGGAAGGGACTCACGATGTTGGGCGATGTCGTAGGGGAGTTGGCGGCCGACGAGTTCTTGTAAGCGCACGAGGAGTTGGAGGTCGAGGCTATGGGGAAATTCGGCCGACTTTGGTTCGTTCAGGTGGAGGTCGCGATATTGCTGGAACTGGAGGGGGATGGTTAAACATTTTTGGTGGCTTCCAGAGGACTCGGGTAGGATATGGCGAGGTTATTTGCTGTTTTTTTCTTTTTCTCGACTTAGAATTTACCTATATATTTATTCAAAAAAATAAATACAGAGGGAAATAATGATAATAAGTATGTATGTAGTTCCAAAAAAAAAAATACATGCATATGTTTTAAGTTATTAACTTATTTTAAGACCAAGTATTAAGGTAATTTATTTGTTTAACCGATTCGTTTAATTATTTTGGTCACGAAATAATTAATAATAACTCATTAAAGGAAATTGGTTTAAAATTTTATAATAAGTTAAAATTTAATACGTAAATGGAAATTCATTTTCGATAAGTTCGAATATTCATAAATCATATAATTTATACAAGGTCCAAATTTTGGAAGATAATGGTCGAGATGGAATTGGACTGCCGAACAAAAATCAAGGTGAATAAACCTCAAGCTTCTGGATTTCTATTTAAATTTAAACGGTTAAATTTAAATGATTGGTTGAATGGTTGAAATTGAATTGATGTACTATATTATATAGTAATATATAGTATATATTGGAATGATTGATATTCTGTGATGAATATTTTTGATAATTGGGATGCTGAATATTGTGGTTTGCTTGAATATTTCGGTACCCTGAGTTATCGATATATATAAATTGGACTTTTGAAAAAAAATATAAGGGTAAAATTTTGAAAGTGAAATAATTATAGAATAAAAACAAGAATGAATTAGAAATAATTAAAAATGATATTTTAAAAGTGGAGTTGAATTGTAAAATAAGGGATTTAAAACAAGTTCTAAATCAAAAATTAGATCTAACAAATAAAGTCTTTAAAATTAAGTGTTTCAACAACTTGAATGTTAAAGTGCTTTGTAAATTGATTTGAATTAAAAAATAAATTTTGTTTTAAATTCCTTTAAGCTTCTTTTATAAAACGAGTGATTAATTATTTAATGAAGTAAATAAAAGATAATAAATTACTGGTTAAGATAAATCAAGAGTGATTAATATTGATGACTTAATTAATGATTAATTATTTAATGTAATTAATTTAGATTAGGATAAGTTGAAATATAATTGGAAATCATTAATTTATATAATTAATGATGTAATTAAACATTGATTAATTAAGATGAAGAAATCAATAATAAGTGACTTATGAGAAATTAATTAATATAAGTAATTAAGGATTAATGTAATTAATATAGTTAATCAATTTATGAAGTAATTAAGATTACTCACCGATTTTGGTTAAGAAGAATTAATATCGTGAAATTAATTGAAGTTAATTACTCGAATGCAATTGAAGGATAATTAATCCAGGGTAATTAATTAAGATGAATAATGAAGGGATGATTGATTAATTGATTTGGAATTAATTAATGTTAAATGAAAAAATTTAAGTGGATGAGGTTAGAAATTCAATCAGGATTAATTAAATTAAATTGCATGTGATGAAGCTTTGCTTATGGATGATTGAATGGTATTGGATGCTTTGAATGAGTTGATATCTCTGACATGAAATGCTGTGTATTTCATTTGGATAACTTGGGTTAGGATGACATGAGACTCGAAAAGGCCGGGATCAAGTATTGGAAAATACCCGAAACCACTTCGAATTCTTATAAATTGTTATGTGAAATTAATAGTTGGGATGAAATGATTTAAGTGAATTGGACTATTTGATCTAAATTTTGGCACTTAGAAAACTTATATGTGAAATAAGTGATGTTTATAATGAATTGTGATGTTTATAATGAATTGTGGCTTTGTGAATTGATATGAGTTACCCGGGTTCTATATAAGTTATATGCTTTGTATTTCATGTTGGATGGGTTTACTCACGCTGGTTTCCAGCCTGACCCGGGTGTTACATTGGTGTAATGCTCCGGTCAGACCGAGTATTACATATTTTCAGGTAAGGACGTTCTGGAGCTCAGGAGTCGAGCGGGATGGCAGGAACGTATAGAATATTTCCGCTGTATTATATTATTGTATATCTGAGGTATGGTGATTGTGTATACTCGGTGTCTGTATATATGTGTAACTCTGATGTATAAAATAGTAATTGACAAAATATTAATATTTTGTAAACTGTTATTGTTTATTATTATATTTTATCCGCTACGAATGTGAGATGTTGGTGCTTCTGATCTTCTTCTTCCATCTCTTTCTTCTTTTTCGTAACTATCTAGAATTTTCGGGTTTGAAAATTTTGGGTCGTTACAGTTGGTATCAAAGCTGAAAGGTTATGCGAGAACCTTGGCTCTGGTGGGGTTACTCATTAAATAGAGTCCGAGGTACTCTAGAATGATTTGAGTGTGTATATATATATATATGAGAGCATACTTGTTATTTTCTTATATAAGGGTTTTAAATGATTTTATATAAAAAAAATGTATTTTGATATATATATATAGCAATATTTCCTTCTAATAAATATTAAGGTGATTGGATGTCAAATTAATGGAATTAAATTAAGAAATAATATAAAATACAACCAAATTGAAATCTTGAATTGGACTTAAATTAAGTAAAAACAGAAATATAACCAAATTAAAATTAAATAAAGGTAATTTTGAAATGGATTCAAACTGAAATTTAATCTTAAATTTATAGAAGTAAGAATAATATAAAAAGGAATTGGTATCTAGATGTGATTACCTTGAGTATTATCATAAATAGTGATTGCGTTTAATAATGATATATTTGTTATTAAGTAAGCCAAATGAAGTAAATTTATAAGATGAGTATAACCTCTAAATTAAAATAGGTTTTAAAGTTGTGAAGTTTTAAAACCTAAGTCTAGAAAAATCAAGTGTTTCAAAGAGTTAAAGAAAATAACAATAATAAAATTCAGACTATTTTGAATATAGTCTTATTTAAAAACAAGAAGTGTATGGAAGATTTTTAGGAGATTTGTTTTGAAATTAAAACCAAGGGTGGTTTAAAATTTTAAAGGTAGACTGGTGTGTAAAGGAAATAAATATGAAATAAACTCTAAGGTTGAGTTTTGAATTTTCCTTGGAATATGATGTGAAACCCAAAGTGAAGCGAGTTTTAAACTTAAGTGGAAAGGTTATTAATCTGAAGGTTTAAAATCTGAATGGGAATTGGGATTTAAATTCAAGCAGAAATTGAAAAGATATTAAAATTGAAGTGAGTTCAATTGATAATAGTCCAAAATTGATTGGAATAATTTGAAATTATAATTAAAGTGAACAGGATTAAAATCAAATGGAATTTGATTTAAATTGGTAAAGAAATCAGGATTGATTCAACTTGAATTGGGATTGAATCAAGTCCAATGGAAATTGGAGTTATTTAAATTGGAATTGGGTAAATTTAAATGGAAGTGGAAATTTAAATTGAATTGTTGGGGAAGTGAACAGTTTGAGTCTGAACTATTTTCAATATAAATTGTTTTAATATAAATTTATCCTTCCAAGATATTTAATAAATACAACCTTTCTTTTAAAGCCAAATTGTTTTATATTTGTTTTACGATTATTTTTGGAACTATTTAACAATTTTTTCAACTGTTTTATAAACTAATTACTATTTTTCAACTATTTCACAAACTAATTTCTATTTTACAACTATTTACAATTATCTAAAATTTCTATAATTAATTAACTATTTTCCAACTATTTTACAATTAGTTAACTATTTTATAGCTATTTTATAAACTAATAATTATTTTTCAACTACTTATCTATTTTTAAATTTTCAAGCTATTTTCTAAATATAAACTGGTCGGAGTTCAAACTGTTATTGATTAAATACCCAATTGAGATAAGCATTGAAGTGATAATTCAAATGAAGATTAAGGCAAATGTGAATAAGTGAGTGAAAATTCAAGTGAATGTGAATAGAAAGGAAACTGATTTAGTCAATGATCAATGAAAACAAATACGTAGGATGTACATATATTATTCTGTTCGCATAGTGATTTGATCCAGATTCGAGCATAGAATTTCGAGATAGTTTATCGATCCGAGTTGGGATTTTTCGCTCAATTTTCGACGGCGAACCTGGATATGGATTGTTGATTGGTTCTAGATATTCTCTATCATAGTTATGGCTATGCAAGGAGAATGACGGTTTCTCATCAAGAAGCCAGATCAGTGTCCGCACTAGGAAGATGGGTGGACGATACTAGTTCGGAAGTGAAATTGTGTGATCGAGCAAGCGATCAGATTGGTATAGTGTACGGATGATAAGTGTACATCATACAGTTTTGAATGAAATTGATATTGAAAAGAGTAATCAAATTGGAATATTTGATTTTGAATAAACAAAGTTATATACCTTTGTTATATAAGATAAATCTTCCCTTGTGAAATCTATTGCCAGAAGAAAGGAATTTTGAAGGTGTTTGAAGTATAAAAAGGGTTTTAGACAAGTTTAAAATGATCCAAAAAATTTTATCAAGGATTTTATATATATCTATATATATAAAGAATCTTATGAGGATTTTGGAAAAAGGTTTTAGGAACATTTGGATTTGGAAAGGCTTTTGATTTTTGGGTAAAATCAATATTGAAATTTGGAAAGCCTAGTTTGAGCATTGTCGATTTTGGGATAATCGATTTTGTGTAAAGAAGCCTTGTATGAGATCATACTAGGTGTATGATTTGAAAGATACTATATGTCTATAGTATAAAGTGTTTTGATGATGGCTCTGGGGAAAAAGGCGCTCCCTTGAAATGAACTTCTCAGGAGTGCCACCGGGTGGTTCTGCCTTGAGCCCAAGGGGGGTTCTAAAGTTGATCCTGTGAGGAGTCCGGACAAAACTAGTTCCTTAGGATTATGAGTAGAGTATACCATAGCGAAAGTCGTGTGTGCCGTTGAGCGCCAACAGTTACATGAACTTTTGCTGTGATGGCAACGTAACCTAGGATGTAACTGCGACCTATGGTAACATAGCGAAAGTCGTGTGTGCCACTGAGAGCCAATAGTTACATGGACTTTTGCTGCGATGGCAATGTAACCCATGATGTAACTACAACCTATGGTAACATAGCGAAGTCGTGTGTGCCGCTGAGAGCCAACAGTCTGCGTTTGATTTTATATTGGTAGACTGCGACCTATGTAGGAGTGGAGAAGTTTTATTTTGACAGCGAAAGTCGAGTGTGCCGCTGAGAACCAACAGTTACATGGACTTTTGCTGTGATGGTAATGTAACCCTGGAATGTAACTGCGATCTGTTGAGGGTTCCATGGCGTAATCGAGGGGCGTGGAGTGCCTATAGTTACATGGACTTTTGCTGCGATGGCAACGTAACCCAGGATGTAACTGGGACCATGGATGGGGGTGATGATTTTCAGAGCATTCTCACTAAAGATATTTCCTCTATTTTCAAAAAATGATTTCTATATTTTCAATAAAATTATTTTCCAAGTATTTTCACTGGATGTTGAAAACGGGTTTACCAAGTACTTATAGATTTTCAGTCCTACGCCTGATCAACGTATGACTGAATTTCTGTGAGAACAAGCATGGACTGGTTGAGACATCGAGTTATAAGAAGTATTTTTATAAAGAGCTATTTTAATAGTATGATGTGAATTTAAAAGTATTTCTAAATTTTTAAAAATAAAGGTGTTGGAATTTCGGAAAAAAAAGGACATCCAAATTGGAATTACGAAAAATAAAATTTGAACTCATGAAAATTTAATAAAGTGATTTTTTTAATAAAATCGAATATTTATTTAAAAGTTGGAAGTGAGCTAATAAATAATTATTTGATAGAGTATGTTAATAAAATTTAACACGATTAAATAAAATGGATTGTAAGTAATAATGGAGTTTGGAAATGAATTTGAATTGTAAATAAAATTCGACTTGGATTTGATAATGAATTAAATAAGTGGAGATGTTGTGAAAATAAATAGAGTTGGATCGAAATAGTGATGGTTTGAATTACAAATAAAATTCAAGTGTGGTATGAATAATACTTAACGAAATTTGCAAGTAAATTAGATATAAGGGAAGTATTGTCGAATGAAACAAAATTGAATTAGAATAGAAATGGTTTGAGTTGCAAACAAAAACCCAGGCGAGTAGAAATAAATTGAGAATGGCTTTGTATTGAAATAAATTTGAAATTGAATTAAGGAATTGAATTTAAAATTTAAAATGGGGTAATTGAATTAAATAATAAACGGATGAAGTCTGATTGAATAAAAAAACTACATCAAAGTTTTAATTCGGTATTGGGTTATTAGAATGGAAGGTTATTAAATAAAAGGTTTGGGTTAAATTTATTTTTGGGAAATGGATATTAATATAAGCATCGAATGTTGTCAACTCAATGAATTAATTTTAAAATGAATCCAGTGCGGAGATAAGATGGAAAGCAATGAATGGTTGGTGAATGAATTAGAAATGAAATGGAATTAAATACAGAATGAGTTGAAATTAATTTAAAGTAGTTATAGACTAAAAATAAATACTCTATCAAGTGAATATTGTCAAATTTGCATAGAATGAATTGTCGTTTGACGTAAATGAAAGAAATTAAAATTCTATAGGTTGAGAGAAGTTAAATAACTTGAGTTTGAAATCAATTGAATTGAATATGAACTTGCATGGACTAAAAATAAATTGAATGTAAGAAATTGAGTTGAAAACCATTAAATTCAATGAAATGGTATATGAATTGGTTGAAAGCAACTGAATTAGTTTTGAAAACATATAAATTGTACGTGGAAGTTATTTTGAATGCATTTCTTTTAGAGTTGATGTGTTGTAGTTGTTTAAGTTAGAGAAATGGTATAAACTTCATATATATATAGTGCTTACATGTTTTAAATTGAGTAAGTACAGGTACTTGAAGGCCGTTTGGCTGGATTTGGTTGCACTAATTGCTAAAATAAATAAGCTGCTTGCTTAAAATGCTAAATAAAGGTACGCCTATGCAATAAAAATAGAAAATATGAACTGTTTTTGCTTTTTCCGACCATATGGGTCGATATATATATATATATTTATATCTCTTGTCAAATTGCAAAAGCTCCTCCGTACAAAGGGGAGTGCCAAAATTTTTTGAAAATTTTGGGAGTTAGAAAAATTTTGAAATTTTTTTTTGTTAACGACAAGACGATTTCAAATTGGAAACTAAAGTAAATTAGTAGATGAAACTAATATGAATCAGTTATAAATGAAAGATAAAATTCAATATTCAAAATTGAAAATAAATTGAATTCATAGGAAAATGGGGAAAACTAATTTGAATAGAAGTAGATGTGAAAACTTCTGTAAGGAAATGTATGAAATGATTTTAAAGGGCTATGATTGGATATTATTGCTAGGTAAGATATGCAGGTATTATAAAGGAAAAGAAAATTGGATTTGATTTCAGGAGATAATGTGAATTGCCCGACAAAAAGGTATGTATTTAAATTTCTATATGAAATTGGATTAGATTTTTGATCTAAACACTTGGCTTTTGTTTTCTTTTGAAATTTGGGAGCCCGTAGAGGCATTTTGTAGTTGTACCGAGCTAGCCGCACAAAGGAGACGTTGGCAAAAAAATTCGAAAATTTAGAGAGTTAGAATTTTTTTGAGAAAGTTGTGACAATTTAAATTTGAATTTTGAATTAGATTTGAATAAGTAAAGTAAAATAATGTTGTTGGAAACTATAGAAGGTTTTGGGAAGTTGGTTGAGGTGATAGTTGGTCTTTAATAAAAGATAGTTGGCTGGATGTTGAGTTGTGGTTTGGAAAAAAATAACGGGTATTGGACCATTCTTCCTTATTAGTAATTTCGGGGACGAAATTCTTTTAAGGGAGGAGGAATTTGACGACCCAGAATTTTTAACAATTTAAAATGGATTAATTAAATTGATTTTAAACATTTAAAAGTTAATTTTAACTTGAATTCAAGATATCAATATTTACGTGATGATTAAATCATTGAATTATATAGTTTAAATATTGAATTTAATAAATGAAATTGGGTAAATTATTGAATCTGAATTCTCTAAGCCTGTTTAAATTAATTTGAAGGCTTATAAAATTTATAATGATGATATTGAAGTTAATAGAATGGTTGAAATTTAATTTAAAGATGGTTTGTTCAATTTTAATAATATATCGTTTAAATCGATATTTAAAAATAGCCTTTCGAGGCACAGTCTCAGAATTCGACGAAACCAGTTTCATTGGATCCGTAATAGTTAGCTATTATCGGATTTCAATTTTCGTAACAATCGGAGTTGTCGTTTGACCCTGGCAGCTCAAAACCATTATAAACCATTTTAATCGATTTAATTTAAAATTGATCGTTTATTTCCATAACTCACGCATATGATCGAGTTAGCCTCCGAAACGCATTCCATTGTGTTCGGGACGCGGGTAAAACCTTATAATCGCCTAGCGGCATTCATTAAGAGGAGTTCAAAATTTTAATTGGCGATTAACGAGACGTTTTGAAGTTTTATAATATAATTAAATTTAAAGTAAAGTAGCAAGATATTTTCATTTACAACGCTTATTCAGGAAGCCATCCCCAAACCTATAACTTATCCCTGTCCCCTCTCTAACCTTCAATAGAAAATAAGAACAAAATTGAATTCGTTTATAAAAAAAGAATTTAAATTTAATTAATGGCGACCGAAAGAAGATAATAGGGGATTCACAGTCGCGCTCTCTCTCTTTCTTGCTCTCATTCATTGTTTCACGAAATCAGTTGCAGTTCGAAAAAAGGGGAAATTAACGAAATCGATTCGGTTTCGCATCGAATCGCGAAGCCGTTTAATGGGAGGTCGATCGCGAAGAGAGCTCGCGCTCCCGTGCGCTACGACAAGGGAGAGGGATAGTCGTTCGATTTAGAACGACGAGGTCGAATCAACGATTCTGGCAACCTTGTGGGTCGCGGTGATTGGGGAGGCGCAATTTGTTGTCGGCTCCATAAATTGGCGAGCGAGGCAAGGAAGAGACTCACGATGTTGGGCGACGTCGCAGGGGAGTTGGTGGCCGACGTGTTCTTGTAAGCGCACGAGGAGTTGGTGGTCGAGGCTATGGGGAAGTTTGGCCAACTTTGGTTCGTTCAGGTGGAGGTCGCGATATTGCTGGAACTGGAGAAGGATGGTTCAACATTTTTGATGGCTTCCAGAGGACTCGGGTAGGATATGGTGAGGTTATTTGCTGTTTTTTTTCTTTTTCTCGATTTAGAATTCACCTATATATTTATTCAAAAAAAATAAATACAGAGGGAAATAATAATAATAAGTATGTATGTAGTTCCCAAACAAAATAAATATACATGCATACATTTTAAGTTATTAACTTATTTTAAGACCAAGTATTAAGGTAATTTATTTGTTTAACCGACTCGTTTAACTATTTTGGTCACGAAATAATTAATAATAACTCATTAAAGGAAATTGGTTTAAAATTTAATTATAAGTTAAAATTTAATACGTAAATCGAAATTCATTTTTGATAAGTTCGAATATTCATATCATATGATGTTTATACAAGGTCCAAATTTTGAAAGATAATGGTCGAGATGGAACTGGACTGCCAAACAAAAATCAAGGTGAGTAAACCTCACGCTTCAGGATTTCTATTTAAATTTAAATGGTTAAATTTAAGTGATTGGATGAAATTAAATTGATGTGCTATATTATATAGTAATATATAGTATATACTGGAATGATTGATATTCTATGATGAATATTTTTGGTAATTGGGATGCTGAATGTTGTGGTTTGCTTGAATATTTCGGTACCCTGAGTTATCGATATATAAATTGGACTTTTGAAAAAAAATATAAAGGTGAAATTTTGAAAGTGAAATAATTATAGAACAAAAATAAGAATGAATTGGAAAGAATTAAAAGTGATATTTTAAAGCTGGAGTTAAATTGTAAAATAAGGGATTTAAAACAAGTTCTAAATCAAAAATTAAATCTAACAAATAAAGTCTTTAAAATTTAGTGTTTCAACAACTTGAATGTTAAAGTGCTTTGTAAATTGATTTGAATTAAAAAAATAAATTTTGTTTTAAATTCCTTTAAGCTTCTTTTATAAAACGAGCGATTAATTATTTAATGAAGTAAATAAAAGATAATAAATTACTGGTTAAGATAAATCAAGTGTGATTAATATTGATGACTTAATTAATGATTAATTATTTAATGTAATTAATTTAGATTAGGATAGGTTGAAATATAATTGGAAATCATTAATTTATATAATTAATGATGTAAATAAACATTGATTAATTAAGATGAAGAAATCAATAATAAGTGACTTATGAGAAATTAATTAATATAAGTAATTAAGGATTAATGTAATTAATATAGTTAATTAATTTATGAAGTAATTAAGATTACTTATTGATTTTGGTTAAGAAGAATTAATATCGTGAAATTAATTAAAGTTAATTACTTGAATGCAATTGAAGGATAATTAATCCAGGGTAATTCATTAAGATGAATAATGAAGGGATGGTTGATTAATTGATTTGGAATTAATTAATGTTAAATGAAGAAATTTAAGTGGATGAGGTTAGAAATTCATTCAGGATTAATTAAATTAAATTGCGATGATTAAGCTTTGCTTGTGGATGATTGAATGGTATTGGATGCTTTGAATGAGTTAATATCTCTAACATGAAATGTTGTGTATTTCATTTGGATAACTTGAGTTAGGATGACATGAGACTCGAAGAGGCCGGGATCGGGTATTGGGAAATACCCGAAACCACTTCGAATTCTTATAAATTGTTATGTGAAATTAATAGTTGGGATGAAATGATTTAAGTGAATCGGACTATTTGATCTAAATTTTGGCACTTAGAAAACATATATGTGAAATAAATGATGTTTATAATGAATTGTGGCTTTGAGAATTGATATGAGTTACTCAGGTTCTATATAAGTTATATGCTTTGTATTCCATGTTGGATGGGTTTACTCACGCTGGTTTCTAGCTTGACCCGGGTGTTACTTTGGTGTAATGCTCGGGTCAGACCGAGTATTACAGATTTTCAGGTAAGGACGTTCTGGAGCTTAGGAGTCGAGCAGGATGGCAGGAACGTATAGAATATTTCCGATGTATTATATTATTGTATATCTGAGGTATGGTGATTGTGTATATTTAGTATCTGTATATATATATATATGTATGTATGTATGTATGTATGTATGTATGTATGTAACTCTGATGTATAAAAATGTAATTGACAGAATATTATTCTTTTGTAAACTTTTATTGTTTATTATTATATTTTATCCGCTGCGAATGTGAGATGTTGGTGCTTCTGACCTTCTTCTTCTATCTCTTTCTTCTTTTTCATAACTATCTGGAGTTTTCGAGTTTGAAAATTTCGGGTCGTTACATTGGGAAACAATACTTCTAGTTGTTGAGCTTGTATGACTAATCTATTAAGTAATTATCTAACGCTGTTGAGCATATGGTACACTTGATAGTTTATTTATCACCTTGCATGATTAAAGTTTCTGAACTAAACAAACCA
This sequence comes from Allium cepa, assembly GCA_030765085.1. Lineage (NCBI taxonomy): Eukaryota > Viridiplantae > Streptophyta > Magnoliopsida > Asparagales > Amaryllidaceae > Allium > Allium cepa. Next base: position 391,480,332 of record CM060938.1, on the reverse strand, counting down.
TTGGTTTTGATTGCTATGGGTGTATGATGGATTCTTTGGTTGCATAAATGGTTGTATTGTTTGTTTGAATATTTTTTATATTGATTTTCTTTTGTTGCAAATTGAAACAATAAAATTATCTCTCTAATACATAATTCTCCCTATTTTGGATAAGACAAGTGAAATACAGGTTTATGGAAGCAATGGTTACTGCTTTGGTTTCATAAATAAAGTTGTTCCCAACAAATAGGCACGTTTTTGGATTACGCTTTTATAGCGATCCCATGGTTTGGGATATTTATTTCTGAGATATGATATATATATATATATATATATATATATATGTTTATCATTGATATGATTATTTTTCTGGACCTAACCGCACAAAGGAGATGCTGCCGAAATTTTTTGTGGAAGTTGAGTTATTTTTAAATTTTGTATTAAACTTAAATATGTAAGTTAAATTGTTTATAAATTAATCATTTTGAATAAAATATTTGAAATTCCTCGATTCCTTCTTGTTTCTATTCGAGGACGAAAAGTTTTGAGGTGGGGAGACTGTAACAATCCATATTTTTGATAATTAAAAATATTAAATTTAATAAGGTTTTGGACTTTAATATTGTCGGAAATTAAAATTTATGATTTATTAAGTTGAATCTTATTACATTAGAAATTTTGACCTTAATATAAATCTTAAAATAAATAATTTAATGAGATAAAAGATGGTAACACGTATTAACATATAATTTGCTAATATTGATTAAATGTAGTTGACCACTGTATTATGTTAACGTAATTTCAATCAATTTAAATAATAAAGGTTAATAAGGAATAGAATAAATGATTTATAAATTGATGTAATAATATGTTAATAATTGCAATTGGTTTTAATATGGAGTATGAAATCAATTATTTTGTCCATAAATTTATTAGCCTTTGTTTGTAAATAATAAGTTAATAGATATATGGATTATTAACATATAACCATTGTTTTATTTATTATCATATTATTAAATCCATTAGAAATTTATTTGTTAATTAATGGAGAATTAATGTAATTGAAATATTACAATTGATATAAGAAGAAACGTTAACTGGTGAGTGGTGAGTGTAAAATTTATGTTAATCAAAATAAAAGGATTTGTTTGGAACTTAAATATATAACGAACGGGTATTATTATAGTTGTAATTAAATGTTGGAATTAATTTATTATATGGATATTTGGTTTAACATGGAAAATTGGATTTCAAAGGAAACAATTTGATTAATTATCTGCCCTGTATTATGGTATGTTTTGAGATTTAATTATTGTAATTAATGTTAATTATATCTTGCCATTAATGAGAGATAGAAGTAAATGGTAATTAATTAATGATACGTGGAACATACATTTTGTGTTAAAAATTTAATGCGAATTTCAATGAGAAATATTATATTCAAATTGTGAGTACTTAAATTTGTTACAAATATAATGATAATATGAAACTAATTGATAAAGAAATGACGTGGTTGTACGAAGTATTATTTCTGTGACTCTTTAATGGGATAATCTTTAAATATAAGTTGGTTTTAAAGGGAGAGGTGTTAATTGTAAATTAATGTGTAATAAAAGAAATATGTTTCAGTAAAAATAAAAGAAAAGGATGGTTTCTTGAAAAGAATATTCTTATCAAATAAAGTGAATATTTCATTTGTGAATGTAAATTTAATTTCATTAAAACAAAGAATTGAATTTTGTTGTATGTTTTTAGTTGGAATATTTGATTTATTTTAATATTCAAACTTGATTTTAATTTAATTTATAAAAAAAGTAACAATAATAAAATTGTAAGAAAGCAACTTGAAGGTTCGGTTAAATTTTTGATTTGGAATAGTTAGCATATTTACATAGGAGATTTATTCCGTTTCAAATTTGACTTTGGAGTCTTAGTTCATCGTTTAGTGTGTGGGGTGGCGGTCCTCATTATGTTAATTGTAGTATTTAATTTTATTTACCGTGTACTAAATAAAAATACGTATATGTGTATAAATTTGAGCGTACTAGGGTTAATAAAATATGTTAAAATGAACAGTTTTTTTATATTAGATTTGTGATTTCTATGTACAGTCTACATTCTCAAATTTAAATCATCGCTTTCATTTACTTTATTTTATTATTACTTTCTTATATTAAATACATGCCTCTTTTGATTTTCTAGTAAGTTTTATTTATTTACACGCGAGCATTGCCTTGAAATATTTCATGTGTGTTGATGAAATTAATTGAGGTAGCACATGTTTTCATATTTTATACCAAAAGATTTGCTTGCCATGTAAACATGTCTTATCAAATTCGAACGTGTCTTTCATCTTTTGTTAATTACCTGCATGTTAGGCTCATTTTTATTTTGCAAATTTATATCTTCTTATATCCTTCCCTTTCATATTCCAATTTCCAAACGTGCTTTTCCCTTATTCATTTCCTATTTCAAAAATCTCTTCCTCAAACTTTCCATTTCCAAAACGTGCTTCCATTATTTCCTTTGCCTGAAGTTTTCTTTCTCTTTTAAAAAAACAAACAAATGTGAGCAACTTATTTTCATGAAGCCAATATTTTCCATTTTTTTACAAATCCATTTCCTAAAGCCTCTTTCTTCCATGTGTGAGCCATCGTGTCCTTTTTTTGTTGATTCTCTAGAATTTAAAAACATGAGCAGGCTTCAAAATTCTTAATGTGAGTAACTATCGTGTTTTATTTTATTATTAAAATATATATACATGGTTTTCTATTTCATTTACAATATATTATCATAACTTGAATATCTTTCGCATATGAACTCCGATTAATGCGTGATATCTTCCTTTGGGTTCATATCAAAATTCTAGACAACATGAAACTAGTATGGTTGCATTTGGAGACTGTCGAAATTTTTGGCTTTTATTGGATTTTCAACTGGCTATAAATCAAAGGTGAGTGATTAAACCCACTCACGCAATACTAAAAATTCCATTGCAAGTTAAATAAAATATATGATGTGATATATAAATATTTTATTGTGGTTTGCTAATTTAAGTTGACATTTGAATTGATATTGAATCTGAATTGACATTTAATTTTAAATTGGAATTCAATTGATAGTTAAATCCCGATATTGATAACTATTATATGTGAAATATATTGGTTGATTTGGATGTTGTTTGCAATGGATGCTTATTGATTGATATGTTGGATGTATGGTTGTTTATTTATTTTAATATATCCCTCTTATCACCTTGTATATTATTAACATCATTTAAATGGTCCTCTGAATCATTCTAGAATTGGATAATTAACACATTCAAATTATGGGTTGAAATGATATATACCCATACATTTTCTTGAATTTGGTTTATTTAGTGAAACTGAATTATTGAAAAAGTCTAAGTTTTTATTTAAACTTCGGATTTATTTTAAATAAAGTGGTTAAAATTGGTATTTCGAATTATTTGAAATCTCGTAAGTTTTTGCCCTCAGGTTGTACACTTTATAGGAGATGAAAAATCCCGTAACATATCTAAAGCCATTGCACTCATATTTTTATTTGAGATTGCTTTGACTTATATAGGAATTTTTAGTTCTGACTTGAGTGTATTGTTTTTCATTATGCTCTGGTCAACCTGAGTTTTTCAGTGTTGAGGACTATTTTCTGGTGGACGAAGACGAAGATTCAGTATATTATTGCTATTTATTATTCCACTACATTCTATGTTCCGCTGCATTATTTGTTTATTTATGATTTACGTATAACTCTGATTTGAATTTGTAAAAGTGTAATCAAATGTTATTTGTAAAATAGCTTCATGAACTGTTTATTTGATTATTATATTTTGTCATTCCGCTGCGAGGTTCTGTATTTGTTTTTTCTTTCCTTTTTATTTTTTTATCTTATTTACCCCATTAACAATCCTCCCTTTTTAATGGTTTGAGTCAGACATGTGTGGTTTATTGTCGATTTGAACCGTCCAAACAGGTGGGTCGTTACAATTGCGCCGCCTGACCACTGCCCCACTGTTGTTGCCGACAACCACTCGACTTTGTCGAGTCTGTCTTTTCCTTCACCTAGTTGCGACCGGACCATGAAAACCTTCGCTGCTGCATTCAAGTTTCTGCCACCACGACTCGCGACGCCACTTCGAACTTGAGTTCGCCTAAACCTACCTACGAGCTTCCAGCTTGCCCATGCGACTGCGCCTCCATGCCCTCAACCTTGAACTATCGTGACAAAATCGCGAAGTCGAACTCTCTATCCCTCTTTTCTTTCCTCACGAGCCGATTCGATTTTAAATTGAAGAAGTGGGGAAAGGAATTCGATTTGATTGTAATTTGAGGGGGAAACGAGATTTGGGAAAAAACAGCGACGTCCCTTATATTTTTTTTAAGCTCTCGTTTTTTTATTGTTCTGCCATTAAAAATTTTCTTCCACCATTATTCTTTCTAAAGTTTGAAATCCAACGGTTAAGAAAAACAAGAAGGAGGGGAAGCGTGTCTAGAGAAAAGAAGGAAAGAATGAAACAGTAAAAATAAAAAGAGGTTTAACCAATAATTAATATAATTTAAATTCAAAATGTCTCGATAAACACAACTTAAAATCTAGACCTCCTACAGAGGCGTGCCCCTAGGTGTTTCTAATGTTATACCCCTATTACGAACATGATGGAAAATGTTTCGAGTCCTAATTCGATCGTATGGAGAAGATAGTTTTTTGGACTCAGTTATTATATTAAATTTTCGATATAGATTTCAGTGCGTTCATCAACCGTATGATCACACGAAAACCCCAAACACTATGAAATTTGAAATACGATAATAATATACTATTACGGATCTAATGGAACTGGTTTCGTCGAAATCCGAGAATGTGTCTCGGAAGGCTTTTTTTAAATATCGATTTAAATGATATATTTTTAAAACTGAATAAAACACTTTCAAATTCAAATTTAAAACTTCTATTATCTCCAGTATTATAAATATAAATTTTCCAAGCCTTTGACATATTTTTAACCAGCTTAAAAACCAAGATTCATTATTTTAACCAATTTCCAATGATTAAATTCAATAATTTAATTGCCAAATAAACAGTGATATTTGAAATTCAAGTTAAATTAACTTTTAAATATTTAAAATCAATTAAATATTCCAATTTCAAATATCCAAAAATTCCGGTTCATCACATTCCGCCTCCTTAAAAGAATTTTGTCCTTGAAATTACTAGTTAAGAGGAGCGGTCCATAACCCGTTAACTATTTCCCAATCGAAATAGTTCAACAATTTACGAACCATCTTTTTATAAAAGACCCATTATCATTCTTACTAACTTTCCAAACTCTCTTCCATAATTTCAAACAACATTACTTACTTAATCATTTCAAAATTTTAATTCAAAACCAAATCAAAATTTTCTCAAAATTTTTCTAACTCCCTATAGTTTTGAAAAATTTCACCGGCGTCTCCTTTGCGCGGCTAGATCGGTACAACTACAAAATGCCTCTACAGGCCCCAAATCTCAAAAGAAAACAAAAGCCAAATGGCTAGATCAGAAAAATCATCAAATTTCATACAGAAATTTAAACACATACCTTTTTGTCAATCAATTCGAATTTATCTTCTACAATCGAAAACCCAATTTCTTTTTTGCTTTTAAATGCCCATATACTACTTAGCAATAGTATCCAATCACAACATTCAAAATCATTTTGTACATTTCATTACAAATGTTTCAATATCTATTTTATTAAAGTCTGTATGATGTCCATATACCATCCGTACGCAATATTAAATCTGATCGCTCACTCGATCATTTCACTTTCGAACTAGTATCGTCCACCCGACTTCCTAGTTCGGACTCAGATCTAGTTCCTTGATCAAAAATCATCATTCTCCTTGCATATCCATCTATGATAGAGAATTTCCAGAATCAATCAAAAATCCATATCCAGCGTTCGCCGTTGAAAATCGAGTGAAAAATCTCAACTCAGATCGATATGACTATCTCGAAATTCTGTGCTCGAATCTGAATCAAATAATTATGCAAAGAAAATAATGTATGTTTATCCTATGTATTTATCTCAATTGATTATTAACCATATGAAATTAATTTGTTTATCCACATTTATTTCGACTTCTATTCACTTATCAACACTTATTCCGTTTCACAACATTACTTAACCTTTATTCAATATTAACTTAGAATATTTTCCTAATACCAAATTTTACTTAAGTTTATAAATATTTTAAATAACTTCTTATTTTGATTCCCTCTTTATCAGTTAAGCTTTTTATCCATTTTTATTCAATTTACGATTTCGATTCTATTTGATTCAGTTTATCTTAAAATTTTGAATACTGGATTTTTTATCAACTATCTTTCATTCATATCTAATCCACCTCATCATTTTAAATTAGTTTCATTTACTAATTTATTACAAATTCCAGTGAATTATGATTCCCAGAACTTTTGTTCTTTTAGTCCAATCCCGAACTAATTCTTCTACTTCACCTTGTTTAACATAATTAAATTCAATTCCAACGTTCAGCTTGAATTCCATTTACTTTATTTAACTTAATTCAATTACATTCCAAATTTTATAAGTTCACAAACATTTATATTGCATAAACATTTTAATTGAACTCCAGAGTCTTTAACCATCACTTTTGTATTTTGAAATCATTTTTGAAATCAATTATATATACATAAATCATTTGCATATTAAATTATCCCTTGAATTTTAAAACCAAGCCCAGTTTTGCAAAAAACTCCAATTTAAAACATTTATGTAGCAATTCCTCTTTTAGATACTCGAAAAAGAATCTCGACGATACTGCAGTCATCACCAAAATTATTTTCCAACGACCGAAAAGAGTTTAGTGCTTTTAATCTTTTAAAAACATTTTTAAATATTTTTGATTCCAAATCTCACTAGATTTCATATCCAATTCAAAAATATTTCCCAAATAATATCACTATTATTTCTCCAAAACCCTTGAAAATCATTTTCAAACTCAAAGGAATTTAAATTTCCTAAATTTCAAAATTTCAATCCTTTCAATCTATATCCAAATATTTCTCTGGAATTCTATTTCAAATTATAAATCACATTCACAATTCGCATTTACATATCCCATTTCTATATGAATTTATTTCTTAGCTTTTAGTTATGATTTTCAATTTCTTATTCAATTTCTACACAATAATGATAATAATATAATATTGTCCTAACAACCTAGAAACCGTATACTATAATAATTTACAAAAATTATTTCTTTTACATACAAAAATAATTTGAGCAAAATTATTCCATTTACCCATTTTTTTAAAGAAAATACTATGTCAGTTTGCCTAGTTTAAGAGTTTAGAAATCCCTATCGATACAGTTGTCCAGACTGTACCGACCAGAATTCATAAACACTCAGTCAATAAGTCAACACAACATAAAATAATTTTTATATTCACTAACAAATACTCGCTCATATCTATTAATGCACTCAAACTCATTCTAGAGTACTACGGACTCAATTTCTAATAAGTAATCCCCACCAGAGCCAAGGTTCTCGCTTAACTTTCAGCTCTGATACCAAAATGTCACGACCCGATTTTTCGACGCCCGAGAATTGACATCAATACGTCCACTGTATCAAATGTCGAACAATCGAGTGCTGGAAAACCAGTCCGTAAGGGAAAGCAGAAGAAGAGAAAAAACAAATCAACATCCGAATCTCACAATCGTAGCGGAACAATATATAATAGATAAATGACTGATCTTTATACAAAAAGAACTATATCTGTTTATACATTACATCATCATAGTACAACACAATCAATAGCAAAATACTTGATAGTACATTAACTTGTCTCCACAAAACTGACTACGTAGTTAACCATACACAGCGAAATATACATCAAATACGTGTAATATGTCTCGCCATCCAGTTCGTCTTCTGAGCTCCATAGCAGTCCATGCAGAATCTGTATTCTATAATACCCGATCTGACCTGGGCATTATAGTGAAATAACACTCGAGTCAGTCTGGAAAACTAGCATGATAAAAACACAATCAATTGGATTATTGAAGTTTTTCAAAATTATTTGAAATCAAAGGTATCACGTAAGACCACGCCACAAATAGACATGTCGGGTTTTACCTTACGATAACCAAAACACTTTTTATCAAATCTGTCTGATATTATAATAGTTTCCATTGAAAGTAAAATAGAATCTTGCTGAAATGCTTGCATCTCACGTTCCAGCAATAGTTGGACATAATCAAAACCGTACAGGCGCTTATTGGAGATTGGATTCCATACAATGGCAGGGCTGCTGGGATACCGCCTGTCACAGTACCTGGTCTAGATAAGCATACCGAGGATCCACCCTGATCCCCTACAACAGAAGACTAGAGCTACCCTTATTGGATATTCCAAATAAGATCACCCAGGAGTTGGGATCAGTAGCCACCCACGTAGCCGAATAAAAAGAGACATCTAGATAGGGATGACCTTACCCTAATTGGTTGCTAATCACTTAGCCATGTTGCACCTCCCCTATTTTAGCCATTCCCGGTTGATGAGGCTTGAAGCTATGCGTTACCTTTTTAGCACACATTTACTTAGAATGCTCACCGTCCCCCTGACGATGTTCTGATAGCATTCGTCCATACAAGTCCGTTCCCGGTCCGAACGGACCGAAGGCACTACTACAACATCCATTTTGGAATCACCCTCAGGATTAGCATCGATTAGCCCTTGCACTTCACTGCTCCATCTTTGACTCCAATCTCTTGTCTTCCTCACGAAAATGTTCAACCGGATCGAAGTGGTTTTCGAGAAATTAATCCCAATCTCGATCTCTTCGAAACGATCACCGCATTGGCCAATATTGATAGTCGGTTATTTAGCTATCATATAATATCCACAACAACCATCAGGCCTTAATAATTTTCCAATTTATTTATTTCAAAATATCTTCGCATGATATTTTTCTACACTTTAAACGTTTGAAAAATAGTTTACAAATCACGTTTTCTCTCGTGAAAATTTTTTCCACCCAGTTGTTTTATTTCCACTGAAAAATCACCAAGTCTTAATACATTACATTTTAAATAATTTAAATCACTTTATCCAAAAATATATACTTTAAAATACTTAAAATAAAACTACTTAAACCCTTTATTTAAAATACTAATTATGAAATTTATAATAATTTCTCATGTAAAAACTTAAGCCAAACTAATTTTAAAATAAAAGTTTTTCTATATGGTATAAATATATTAAATAATTATCTTTTAAATCATAATACAAGTTAAACCTTCAAAATAATTTACTTATATAATTAATTTAATAAATATTTACTTTTAAAAAATTTAAAACCACTAAATAATAATTTATTTCTAAAACATTCTTTTGAAACCACTTTAAAACCTCTAACTTATATTTGGAATCTTTCTATGAAAATATACTTGGCTTTTCTGGGAAATACACTTTCCTTTCCACACCTTTAAAAATAAACCACTATTTATTTTTAAATAAATCACCCTTTTCTATAAATTCCCATCCTAAATTTATACTTCCAAATTATCCTTTGATAAATATTTCCCTTTATTTATAAACCCTATTTATAAATTCCATAATCTCATTCTCCTTTAATCCCAGTTTCAAATACTTAATCAGTTTTCAAATCGATTTTCAAAACTAACTCCATTTTAAAATAAATTTCTTTACTTATCCAAATTTATTTTAAAACCCATTAATTCCATATTTACTTCTATATTTATGATTTAAAATATTATTTAAACTGAATATCCACTTCATACTTCATTCAAAATTCTACCCTTTTATTTCTTCCCAAAGATTTTAAATCTTAAATTTTGAAACTAAAATCCTTTAAATTTTTAGACAATATCACTTAAGTCTCCAAAAGTCTTTTATTTTTATTTATTTAAAATCTCTATCTTCATTTCCATATTTAGAATTCATTTAATAGAATTTAAAAATCAAACTTTTATACTTTTCCAAATTCAATCTTTAATTTACCCAAATTCACTATAATTATTTTAATTAAAAATTTCTCTTTTTATTTCCTTTAAAGATCCAAACCTTATATATTTTTCATTTTCTCAAAATACCAATATATATTCAACCAAGCCACAGCATTCAATAATTTCAATTCCCCATATAATCAATATAATCATCACTGATTATCACAAAACTCACATTACTGATTATAAAATAAGTTCAACATTTTGAGGAATCCAGTTGGTTCCCTCCAATCCGTTTCCCTGCATCCACAGATGTTAGCACAATATAAAATACCAATCCCACTTCGAGGTGGATATCGCGGTATAAGGGGTCATCCGCTATTATGCGGGGAGCATAGGGTCTCATTCGCTATATAATGCAGGAAATCAATCACTGCAATGTGTGTGTGCGGGTGTGTGTTTGTGTGTGTATCACATCTAAGCTGATAATAAATTATCAACTCAAGCAACAACCAATAATTTAAACTTTTCTATTTAAATTTAAAAGGTAATCCAAATGAGTGAGATTAAATCGCCTTTGATTTTATTTGCAACCCATTTCCATTTCGGCTTGTTTCCTTCATGATTTTTAGACATTGTATAAACATTAGATGATTTTATTAACATTCGAACCAATCGAACAATTAAATTTCCATTTGATAAATTTAATTAACCAATGATTTTATTTTAAACTAATAATTTGATTTTAAACTAATTTTCCTTTATAAATAATCTTTTAGTAACTAAAATAAATTAGATAAGTTAACCACCTTACTACTCATTTTTAAAATGAAACAGCAAGTGAAAATATATATGTATATATTTATTCCTTCTTTTTCTTTTGAAATCACGTATATACTTATAAAATAACTTATAGAGATTCAAAAAATCCAGTTTTTAAGTAAACTCATCAACATTTTCTTATATTTCCCAAAATTTTATATATTTTCTGTTTACCTATTTATATATTAAATTCTAACAAAAATAAAATTCCTTTTCAAACTTATATACATATATTAGATTAAACTAGAATTGCCCTTTCTTTTTTTTCTTTTGCTGTTCATCTAATATTTCCTGTACATAAATATTGAAAAAAAAATCTGCATATATATATATATATATGTATATATGTATGTATGTATATATACATATATCACTGCACATTTTGTTTCTTCCTTCTTTATATAAACATATATGCATTTATTAAATAGTTTTAAAATTGAACGAAAAAGAACTGCATATACCTCACCGCCTCAACTAAATCCACCACCCTTGCCGTTATTGCGCCGCCTCACCACTGCCCCACTGCTGTCGCCGACAACCACTCGACTTCGTCGAGTCTATCTCTTCCTTCACCCAGTCGCGACCGGACCACGAAAACCTTCGCCGCTGCATTCAAGTTTCCTCCACCATGACGCCATTGCGAACTCGAGTTCTCCTAAACCTACCTGCGAGCTTCTAGCTTGCCCACGTGACCGTGCCTCCGCACCCTCAGCCTTAAAATATCGCGATAAAATCGTGAAGTCGAACTCTATATCCTTCTTTTTTTCCTTACGAGCCGATTCGATTTGAAACTGAAGAAGAGGGGAAAACGAGATTTGCGAAAACAAACGACGACCTCCCTTATATTTTTTTTGAAGCTCTTTTTTTTTATTGTTCAGCCATTAAAAAAATTTCTTCCACCATTGTTCTTTTTAAAGTTTGGTATCCATCTGTTAAGAAAAATGAGAAGGAGGGGACGCGTGTCTAAAGAAAAGAAGGAAAGGGTGCCATGTGCTGAAGGAAAGAATGGTATAGTAAAAATAAAAAGTGGTTTAACCAATAATTAAAATAAATTAAATTCAAAATGTCTCGATAAACGCAGCTTAACATCTCGACCTCCTACCAAGGCGTGCCGTTAGGCATTTCTAATGTTATACCTCTATTACAAACACGATGGAAAAGATTTCGAGTCCTAATTCGATCGTATGGAGAAGATAGCTTTTTGGACACAGTTATTATATTAAATTTTTGATATAGATTTCAGCACGTTTATCTACCGTATGATCACACGACAACTCCAAACAATATAAAACTTGAAATCCAATAATAATATACTATTAGGATCCAATAGAACTAGTTTCGTCAAAATCCGAGATTGTGCCTCGGAAGGCTATTTTTAAGTATCGATTTAAACGATATATTTTTAAAACTGAACAAAAAACTTTCAAGTTCAAATTTAAAACTTCTATTATCTCTAGTATTATAAATATAAATTTTCCAAGCCTTTGAAATATTTTTAACCAGCTTAAAAACCAAGATTCACTATTTTAACCAATTTCCAATCGTTAAATTCAATAATTTAATTACCAAATAAACAGCGATATTTGAAATTCAAGTTAAACTAACTTTCAAATATTTAAAATCAATTAAATATTCTAATTTCAAATATCCGAAAATACTATGTCGTCGCAAATATTTTGCATAACTTATGTGTCTAAAACTGATGTTTTAATGATTTACTTATTAATTATAATTTTCAAAGTAAAATTAAAAAATTTAAAACTCTTGATTTGCGTTGAGAAAATTGAAATTAATGTTTTAGAGAAGGATGGTAGCTTGATTAGTTTAATTGATGTGGTAGTGATTGAACGGTATTCTTTTATTTGAAAAATAAAAAAATGAAGCCTTTGTTGTGACTTACAAAGATAAAAGGTAAAAAGTATGTCCTCGGGTTGGTAAATAGTCATTGGCTTGAGTATTTTCTTTTGAACCTATATGTAAATAAATAAATAATTACGTAAAAGAAGAAAAACATATAATTTCGTGTGAGATCTTGGATTAAAATTTTGATCCATATTTTGATTGAGATTTGAATATTTTGGACAAGATGAGTGTCGAATGAGATAAGAATAAGATCTGATATCTCGGCTCTTCTAAATGTGAAAATGAGATCAAGGGAATCTTGGATGCTTTATAGGATATTTAAAACCATATAAAGACAGGATGTCAAACATATTTTTTTTAGGATTAACTGATTGTAGTCTGTACAAAACTTCTTCAAGCAACATATAACGAACATGCTAGTACAATGATACTTTCAAAATTAATTGGATACGATGAAGTCAATTTGGCTTGAGGAGAAAGTGTGAATTTTGAATTTGAGATATATAACTTGTACTTGATATTTTAATAATCGATCAAATACAATACAGTAATTTAGCTTCAAGCCGAAGTGGATAAATTTCGATGTAATGGACGTCTGCCTTTTTCTTTCCTAGTTAACTACCATGAAAATTTTAAATACCCTTTTAAAATGTCTTTCCCTTCTCCCTAACAACATTATTATTGACTGTAGAGTTACTAGCATGCTACAGCTATGTCAACATAAAAATTCAATACAATTAAGGAAAGAAAGAAAAAGGAAAAAAGATTAGTTATTAGAATAAGGATGTAAAAAGCCAATCATAATCATAATAGAACGATACTGAGCTGGCTTTTTTCCTATTTTTCAAACCTAGTATGACTTCTTTGCCTTAAGTTTAGGGGTGTTTTTATGCCTCTATATTGAACTTCTATTTAATCAATATTTTAGTAAACATCTTTAAGCAGCCTCTGAAGAAATATTATTGCAAAAATTGTTGAACACCATATAGATTGAGGTCTATGAGAATTGCATGCTAATTAGTCACTTCCACTTTATGGAACTTGTAATTGATCCCCCGCTCACTATAATTTGCAAATAAAAATATATAGTTACACAAAATGTGTATGCATGCATGTGAAATATCGTCTCTTATCAGTGATACAATTCTTAAAATAAATTTATTAAGATAAAAATCTAACATAAACAACATTAATATAATACCGACAAGAGGTGGTACCTTCTTACTCCGCATTCCACAAAAACCACTTCTCTTTATTCTCCACATCGATTCCTCGGTTATATCAAAGGAATGGTTGCTAAAGAATTTCCCTTCATGAAAAAATTAACATATACTATAAAACGTGGTTACAGATAGTAGGTTTATACACTTTCTCAAAAGGAGGACCAAAAAGAAAAAAATTATTTGCATGGATGAAATAATGTAGTACAATATACGTTCATTATCAATAGGGTAAATCTATATAGGTCATTAAAATAGTTAAAAGCTACAGTTCAGAACTTACTTCACAATCCAAGAGTCCCATGTTCACTATATAATCCCCGTTTGTAGTTTGACTGATCAAGGTCTAGTCTGTGCCGTAAACCAAACATGCCTGGAGTTAGTGATTTGATTCATCACTGTTGCACAATATAGATAGAAAAAAGTGTATGGCTCTATAGATACATGGGTCGTTCATATTCATTTCGAAAAAACTTCAAGTTAATGTAATGTGATCATGCAATAACTTTTCGAAAACTAAAAAGTAATGGATAAAACAACTATAAATTCTAACACAATAAAACAAAATTAGAGATTGGTGTATTATTTATAATGTTTTGAACCATTTCTATTTTCCGTTACATATATATAAAGACCGTCAGCAAGGACAACTGAGCAGTTAACATACATCTTCTATATGGTGGCATTAACAATATAATGTATTTTGCATGACATATAACCAACGTAAAACAAAAAATAGTGATAGTAAGAAAAGCAGATAATTAGAAATAATATCTGAATGTGGCCTTGAAATACATAAAGTAAAAAACATTATATGTCGTGATTAAAAACAAACTTAGGCTAAAACCATAGCTCGTGCAATTTATTTATTCTACAAGTTCAAAATTGAAAGAAAAAAGAGGTAACTTTCTCAGTTTGTTTTTAATCTGATTAGTGGCTATGATCATAGGACTATGAACATATTTTTACAGTTTTTAGTATCAGCTCGTAGAAATAACACAATATAAAAGCAAACCAAATTATAGTAAAATCTCTGAATGTCAATCGTAAGGTACTTAAAATTTATGCTCAATTTTTTAAAAATTAGTCGTCCAATCATATACTAGCAGGTCGAAGTACCAAAATTACGTATTTGAATGCAAAGAACTTAAGCGCAAAGTTAATCATACTTGCCTTTCAAAATTAAAAAAACATCAGGACAGAATAATATAAAAACTTGTATATAAACATAAAAAACAATGAATGTTAGCTTGATATGCGAACGTCTACGCAAATTGTATTGTGGAAATTAGGTTGGAGGGCTTCTCATTCTAAGATAATAAGTTTTAAGAACAACACTTATGAATAATTAGTTTTAAGTACAATTTATAGAAAAATGATAAACTCATTTATCTTTTTAAGTTTTACAGGAAAATGATAAATTTATTTATCATTATCTCTATATAACTGAAAATTATAACTTCATTAATCTTTTTTCTATAAATTGTCCTTAAAACTAATTTTTCAAAAATATCATCCTTAAAACCTATTGCCCTGCACAAAGAAGCCCTTTGAGTGAAAATCCTCGTTTATATTTTAAATATGTTAGCGTTGAAAAAGTTTTCATGGTCAGTTTTCGTGTGAAAATTTGTAGTTAAAAAAGTGTTGGAAACAATAGCCTTGTTTATTGGCTAAGTCATGTTTTTCGTCGCTCTCTTTAAGATGTTTCGCCGCTCTATCCAAAACCGATCGGATGTAATTCTTTTTATCTCATCCATGGAAAAACTGAGCGGTCTTATATGAACGTTATAAAACTTCTCTAAAATAAATGGGTTTTGATCGTTTCAAAAAAACATTAAAAAATTTGTATCAAAAATAGAAGTGCTGCACCAACCCAATCCGGTTGGTCAGCAAGCACATTTATGGAGGTCATGCATATGCTACCTACTCAATGCAAAAGCAACATTGGGTGTCCAAAGAAACTAAGAAAGTCGTATAAATATGAGTTCCTTTCAGTCATATCAAAGCTTGAGGATGACTCCTCAATTGAAAAATCTTTTGAAAGGAAGGATTCAGCCACAAATGTATTCAAAAAATGGATTAATACATGCATATACCTATATACGTTTGGTGGAGCTCACTTTGAATTGTCCGAACATTGGATTTTAGATGAGATGTAGTGGGTTGATATACAAGGTATTCTACTACCCGCACAGTAAGATCTTTAGTCTTAAAATAAGAAAATGACAGTGAAATGCAGGAACTATAATGCTCAAAATTACATGTACTTCGAGTACAGTTGTTTTCAGCTTCAAGACACGCTGACTAAATTTTCCTTATTAATTATAAGAGGTCTAATAGTTAATATAATAAAGAAAATGGTTCAATAGTCGATAATCAACTATAGGAATGGCTTAGATATAAGTTTTCACAAGAAAACTACGTTAAAACATGGCTAAACACAAACATAAAGAATCTTCTACTACATCAGAGCAGGATATACTCAAGTAGATTGATACAAAAGCTATTCATAATTACATAAGAAAAAATTGATGCTAAAACCATTTACCAATGTGGCTTACTGTAAGCAATCAATTATTTATCATATCTTCACTAATTTTAATATTAGACCTGCTTCTCATTTAACTCAATAGATTGACAGTATTTTCGCTAAATCTGAATAGATACCGATTATTGTAGTATCATGCTGAACATAATAGCTCTTCAGAGTCAGTGAAAACACTCGTGGCATGCAGGTATATATCAATTGGTACTTTGTCTCTTATAACAAATAAGTAACAAGTCCATTCCTTTGGCATGGATTAAAAAAAGTAGAGAATAGTAATTTTATCTTAACATTAATTTCTCATTGAATGTATAATACCAGCCTTTTTTTATAGACTTTCTTTGCATATTAATTAGAAAAAATAGACAGTATTTGTCAAAAAATATACCTTTACAGTAGCATTGTCAAAAAATATCACATGAACAAAAAGCATGCTAAAGCTACTTTGATCAATGTATTTATTTTTGTGTAGCTAGTTATTTCATAGGATAAATTTTCAATATAAACCACTCTGAAACTCTCACTAACAAAATAGGCTAGCATGTAATTTACTATCAAGATGCGCTAATATAAACCCAACCGGCAAATGCTGTCATTTTAGAAACATTTGGATATTATATCTATGAGTTAAATAAGACATATACAAATACATATATGCAATATACATATAATTATTCTAAAGAATCTAGAATTAGTATATTTCAAGCTGACATGCTTTAGAAAATATTCCACCAGTTAATTGTTTCAGAAGAACCACGATTATATAGTAGGAGTCTTGAAAGTGCACTTATAAATGCCCTTTACGGGGATTGGATTAAATGAGTGAATTATATGATTTTTGTGTGATTTTAGTAAGAAAAAATGAAAATTGTAATCATAATAAATAGAAACTAAAGTAGAGATAAAGAATTAATGAAAACACAGAAAATGCATCACCACAGTGACCTATAGTCATTTATATAACTAGCGATATTGCAAAACTAAAATGTTAAAGTCATGTATTCCATAAGCTATGCAATAAAAATTCGTATACCACCAAAGTCATTGCATACATTAATATAAAAACTTATTTTCTAAATGTAAACTGATAAAGAAATATGCAATTCAATTTAAGTATCATACTTAATTGGTGCAAGATGAAGAACTCTACAAACCATTATTCTGAATATGTATGGGTATAAATATTATGATTCGAGTGGATGTTAAAAAATATATGAAAATGATGCTATTATACGTACAAGTTGTTAAAAAATAGTTTCTTATGGAAACTGAATAACACTTGCATTGAAGCTCATACACTTTTTGATAAGTGTTTATTAACTTGCATGAAAACGGATAATGCAGGACTAATATTGTGATTATATTTATGTAGTTGTTTAACATAGATGTTAAATACGAGTTCCATCAATTTTTGAAGTTGCTTTCACACACTTGTCAACTATGATTCCGTGTGTACTACATAAACCATATTACTTCTAAAATCATCAATTATGAACAAATCAAATCATCATGAATCAATATATACTTCTTTTTGTAATCACAATAAGAATGCAATATTAAAAAATAACTCTATGAAAGATGTATATCATTAATTTCTAACACTTACTATTTCATTTTATGAAGCTAGTTTAACTAGAGTTCTAATTTCCAGTTATTTTCTGATAAATCGATATTTATAACGATTAAGAACAATATTCCTTCTTATTTTTCCAATCATTGGGCTAAACAAAATGCAATTTTGTAGTTTTAAGGACTTTCATATTTTCTTTTTTCAATTTCTACTTTACCAAAAGTAGGCTGAATTGCAGGTTAAGCTACAACATAGTTTTGCAAGAGTCAAGTTCAACTTTTCCCAGAATAGTATCCACTAAAAAGACGGAACTAAAAATTAAGAACTAAATAGGACAACTGTACATGTAATGAACTTGAAACTAATCTTACTCTAAAACTGTTAGATTTTAGTGATATAATATTCCATATTTAATTAGATCTTGGAGATATTTGAGTCTATGTGGAATTATGACTCAAATTCATTGCCTATTTTACAGATTTGATAGAATTTGGAGTGTGGTTAATTGCACTTTTTTTGAGATTTTGTATATTTGGCAGAGTTATCAGTTACCTCTTTTATTGCATTAGAGAAGGCAACAAATTACCTACATGGAAAAGATTAATGGAAGTATTCAATAGCTTCTTAAATAAGATATTTTTCAAGTCTATTATAAATAAACATGTCTAGGATTAATAAGAGAGGTGTGGGAAAAAGTGTATTTTGTTGGGTGTTTGTGACTGAGATTTCTTCTTAATTTTAAGTCTCCCTTGTATTTTCTTGGTTGAATCAATAAAAGTTTTGTTTTTGGGGGAATTATTTTTGTTTGCTTTCTTCACTACTTTCTCTTCTAAATCTAATTGTGTAGTGATCCCGAAAAATTCTTAACATTTAGTATTAGAG
The DNA here is from genome assembly GCA_030765085.1 of Allium cepa. NCBI lineage: Eukaryota > Viridiplantae > Streptophyta > Magnoliopsida > Asparagales > Amaryllidaceae > Allium > Allium cepa. Next base: position 391,461,457 of record CM060938.1, on the reverse strand, counting down.
CCAACTACACAAATTTTTGGAAGAGTCTTTGGCTATGGAGAAGATAAGTGTTGAAAAGCTTCATGGAAGGAACCGAGGGTTATGAAAGGCGAAGATGGAAGATTATCTCTATCTTAATGATCTTCACCATCCCTTGGTAAACAAAGGGGAAAAGCCAAATGGAATAACTGAGGCAAAGTGCGAAATTTTGGATAGGAAGGCAGCTGCAGCAATTTGGTGTTTTATGAAGAATTCTGTTTTCATATCGTCGCTTGTGAAACTTCTGCTTTTGGCATATGGAAGAAATTGGAAGGAATTTATGCGAAAAATTCTACGACGAATAAGGCATTCCTGATGAGGAAGTTGGTCAATCTAAAACTAAAGGAAGGCGATTCGATTAGCGAATATCTCAACAGCTTTCAAGCAATTGTGTACCAATTGGCGGAGATAAGTTTATGACGAAACTCAAGCTTTAATATTAATGAGCTCACTGCCTGAAAGTTGGGAAACTCTTGTAGTCTCATTGAACAATTCAAATTCTAGTGGTGTTATTTCCATGGAGACTGTGGTTAGCAGCCTTCTTAACGAGGAGATGCAGAGGATAAATTCATCAGAAGGAAAGACCACTGAAGAAAAGGAAACTACAAATCCATTGGCAGAGGTCCGCTTTGCAAAGAGAGAAAGACGCTCATTCAAGCCAAATACGGATCGAGATTTCATTTGCTATTACTGTGAAAAACCAGGCCATCAGCTGAAATTTTGCAATAAATTAAGAAAGGATAAAGAGAGGATGAAAACTCAAGAACGAAGCAAAAATAAGCTGAAGGTAGACGGTGATGAGGAGGTCAACTTTGGCATTAGCAATGATGTTCTTTGTGTTGATATGAGTATGTAGGAGAATGGGTGCTGGATTCTGGTGAATGTTTCCACATTTGCAATCAAAGAGAAGCATTCACTGATTATAAGGAGGAAGCATGCAAGGTGGAGTCCGCTAATGGTGGAGATCTACAAGTTCAAGGCACAGGTTCTGTCATGTTGAAGATGGAACTGGAAGGTTGGTGAAACTTGCAGGGGTTAGGCATATCCCAGAAATGAAAAGGAATCTTATCTCTGTTGGACAGTTGGAAGGGAAAGGTTGTAACTTCTCGATTCAAGGTGGAGTAACTAGGGTTTGGAAGGGTAATAGGGAGGTGCTGCACGCGAAGAGGAAAAACAATAATATTTATCCATTGCTTGGAAAAACCTTAAAGATTGCAAATTCTTATACAAGTGAAGTTGGAGAGACAAATCTATCTAAATCAAGGTGGAGCCAACAATGGAAAACCACAAAGCCTACTTGGAGGTCTTTGTGGTATTACAAGCAATTTTGATCTGTTGATGATGTGCATGTTCTATTGGCGGGCATGTATAGTTTGGAGGGAGGTTTAGCTTTTGGTGAAGACATATGTCTCCTTGGATAAATTGTTTGGAGTTGAGGTTCGAGGAGGAGCTTGGATGTCATTTATGAAATATTATATCAATATGGAGATTGTTAGATTTTAGTGATATAATATTCCATGTTTAATTAGATCTTGGAGATATTTGAGTCTATGTGGAATTATGACTCAAATTCATTGCCTATTTTACATATTTGATAGAATTTGGAGTGTGATTAATTGCACTTTTAGAGATTTTGTATATTTGGCAGAGTTATCAGTTGCCTCTTTTATTGCATTAGAGAAGGCAACAAATTATCTACATGGGAAAGATTAACGGAAGTATTCAATAGCTTCTTAGAGAAGATATTTTTCAAGTCTATTATAAATAGACATGTCTAGGGTTAATAAGAGAGGTGTGGGAAAAAGTATATTTTGTTGGGTGTTTGGGATTGAGATTTCTTCTCAATTTTAAGTCTCTTTTGTATTTTCTTGATTGAATCAATAAAAGTTTTTGTTTTTGGAGGAATTATTTTTGTTTGCTTTCTTCACTACTTTCTCTTCTAAATCTAGTTGTGTAGTGATCCTGGAAAATTCTTAACAAAAACTTCGATGACGATGGCTAATTGCTCCTTGCGATGATGGTCGATCAGTTGCAGCGGGAACAACTACGAAGGGAGCCAATCTACTGCAATATGGATGAGGATAAAGGCACCGATTCGCTTCCACTGATGAGCTACAAGCGAAGACAATTTAGCTCGGAGGAAGATTGGAAATTTTTTAGTTTTCTTTAGATCGGTATTCTAAAATTTTAGGGATTATTTATTGAATACTTGGAAATGGAGGGAGGGAAAGTGAAATGTAAGTGAATCTCACATCGTTAGGGTTAGGAAATTAGGGAACTTAGTGCCAAAATAATTGGTTCTAACTGCGACTGTTCATAAACGTTGTTTGCTTATGCTAAGAAAGTAAAATTTTATTGTAGTGTTGGGAGCTCAGGAGACGGGATTGAGGCCTAAGACGTACATACGTATTTCATTGTGTTTCGCTATGCTGAGTATTAGTTGTATTTATCAATGATTGCGAGGAAGGGTTGTTATAACTGTCTGGGCTAAAATAGGTTAGTATACTCTTATTGATGTATGTATATTACATTTCTTCTTTACGTAAAGATCTATTGTATGTTATAAATTATTTGTTCCACTATGAGATTCTATGTTGTTTGTTTTCTTCCACACTTCTTTCTTCTTCCTTCTTCCTTCTTCCTTCTTCCTTCTTTCTTCTTTCCTTTCTCCTAACTACCTACCTTTCCATTCAATTTAAGTGGATTTTTTATGGTTGATTGTTATTTTAAACTATTCGGAAAAGTGGGTCGTTACAGCTTGGTATCGGAGCTAAAGGTTAAGTGAGAACCTTGCCTTTGGTGGAGACTAAGACAGGGTCAGTAACGCCCTAAAATGAGTTTGATTGTGTGTGTTTATATATACGAGTGCGTATTTGTTAGTTATATAAAAATGATTTATATTGTGTTGGTTAATCTATTGAGTGGCTTATAGATTCTGGTCAATACGAGTAATTAACATTATTCATGGAGATCTTTAAACGCTTGAATAGAGTAATTCGATATGATATTGTTTTGAAATTGGGTAAATGAAATATTCTTGCCCGGATTATATTTCATATATAAAGGAATAAGTTTTTAGAAATTACTATAGTATATATGGTGTGTTTGATTGTTAGAGAATGATAATATTTGATCATTATCAATTGTTATTTGTTGTATGTGTCCTAGTAAAAGTTATTATTACTATGTAAACAAAGCTAAACAAGAAAGGAATGTTTTATATAACTATAGTAAAATTATATATATATATGGGAAATTTATGTATATGATTGATTTTTAAAATTGATTTTCAAAGGATTTGGAAGAATAATAATAGTATTATTTTGAAAATATTTTGAAAAATTTTGATTAGAAATATTTTAAAAGAATTCAAAGTGTTAGAAAGCACTAAACTCACTTCGGTCGTTGGAAAATAATTTCGATGATGACTGCAGCATTATCAACGTTCATTTTCGAGTTTCCAAGAGATGAATTGCTACCTTTGGAGTTTTGTTTTCGTAAAACTAGTTTTGATTTTGAAATTCAAAACTATGATTTGGAATACATAGAAATTATTTATATTATTGCTTTAAAATGATTTGAAAGTCATTAAGATATGGTGTTTAAACTCTGAAATTTTCATTGGTGTGTTTTATGAAAATACGAGAATAATAAGTTTTAAAACCTATAAATTGAGGAGTAATAAGTTAAAACAAAGTTTTTAATTTTGGAATATAAATGTTAAGAAAAGAAAATTTGGAATGAATTTTAACATTGGTTAAGTTAAATGAAATGATTTTTTAAATGAAATAAATTATGGTTTGAAATAAATTAATGAAATGAACTAATTAAATAGATTAATGAATTAAATATGGTTCAGAATGTTGTTTGATAGAATTGAATATTGAAGTTGAATAATGAATTGTGTTATATAGAATTGAATTTGATTTAAAATGGATATGGACTTAAGTTGTGAAGTGAAAATAAACAAGAGAAGAGTTGTATAAAATGATATAAACTTAAGTAAAATTTTATGAAATGACTCATAAATGAATTTACTATGGAGTGAAATGTTGTTAAACATAAAACTTGATAGAATGGCTCTTAAGTGATATTAGTATTGAAAGAAATATACTAAGTAATAAATGAATGTTAATAATGATTATGAATAAATGAATAAAAGAATATGAATTATGAGAAACCAATTGGAATAAATACGTAGTTTATACTATATTATTTTATTTGCATAACTGTTTGATTTAGATTCGAGTACATGATTTTGGGATGATTTACATCAGTTCGAGCTAGAATTTTTCACTTGATTCTCAATCATGGACACTAGATATAGATTTTTCGTTGATTTTAAAATTCTCTATCATAGTATATGGCTATGCTAGGTGAATGACAATTTCTAATCAAGGAACTGAATCGGGGTCTACACTGGAGAAATTGATTGGACGATACTAGTCTGAAAGTGAAATTGTGTGATCAAGCGAGCTATTAGGTATGGTTTTGCATACGAAGGGTATGTGTACATCGTACGGGCTTTGGTAAATTAAATGTTGACAATTGGAAATGAAAAATAATATGGTTATGTATTATATGATTGGATATCATTGGTAAATAAGATGTAAGTATATAGAAGCAAAAGCTAGTTTGATGCCTTGGGTTTCACGAGTAAATTTGGATGCCCGAGAAATAGGTAGATGTTTATATTATTGTTTGGTTTGATGGTTTTATAATTGAGCCACTTAGCTATTGTTTTCGCTTTTGTTGTTTTGGACCCAAAGTGGTAGTTTGTAAAAAATAAAATGATCAAGCCGTGCAAACGAGACGCTAGCAAATTTTCCATAAATGTAAGGCAATAGAAATTTTTGAAAAAAACTAGAATAAATTTTTGATTACTAAAAATTGATTATTGAGTTATAACCTGAAAAGATTGAATGGATGGGCATTAGTTGGTATCGCTGAATGAAATTAAAGGCTTACAAGAATTTGTTTATAAATTTCAACTAATTGGTTTTGAAAAGTTTACGAGTTTGGGCAATTTCTTACTTGCCGATTTCGAAGTCGACATTATTTTAAGGGAGGGAGAATGTAACGATCCATAATTTTAGTTGATTAACGTTGAATTATTTAACTGATTTGAGATATTGAATTATTATTTTTATAAATTAAAAAACTAAAATTTAAATATAAGGATTTATTGAAATGGTAATTTTTTGTTAATTGGATAGTTATTATAATATTGGAATTTGTTTACATAATCCAACTTGGGACTTACTGTAATGCAAATGATTTGGAGATGTTATTCGAACTTAGTATAAATAAGAATGAAGATAGTAAACTTTTAAATTTTAATTAAAAGTGAATTAAGTGTATTATTATATGTTAACAAATTTCATGACGATTGGAAGTATCATTTGGTTGTGCGATCTTGAAACACATATAAATTGATTTCTAAAGTTTATATAATATAATTGGGTTTGAAAAGCCATCTTCCGTATATGATCAAATTAGGCCATGAGACTAGTTCCATTGAGTTTGGAATATGGGTATTTAATTAGCATAGAATGCCAGTCGGCATGCCTCCATTGGAGTTCGAGATTTTAGGTTGCCTAGAGTTTGATATTTTTAGAATATTACAATATGTAATCCATCACTTCATAGCCCATACCCTCACTGCTCAGCACACACCCCATCCATACTTCAGCATATTGTCTTACATTGTAGACCATTCCTCCTCACTCCTATATAATCGTGAGAAACTAGAGAAATCAAAGCTTCTCCTTTTTCAAATTGAACTCACTAAATTCAATGGCTTACATTCATCGGGGCTAATCTAAGCAATTTCTGGCAAAGTCTTCAACTAGAGAAGTGTAGGGCTAGAGGAGATGAGGTGAATGACTGGTGGGATCGTTCTATGTCCTATCATGGTGGCCAATTTTTTTCTACAGTCATGGACAGTTGTGGGTTCGGGTTTTGGTGGTCTCCGGCGCCAACGTCGATCTTTTGGCATCGAGATCTGAAGGGGAAATGTCAAGATGAGGGAGAGCTACGTTGTGGAGAAGTTTGGCAAGCTATCCGGCCATGGTTGGTAGGAATGTCTAGATGAACGTCATTTGACATTTTGAGCTGGTGCGATGTAGAGGAGGCGAGTGAGGGGATGGCTTTAGTGGCAGTGGATGCATGGTGATGTGGGTAATGTTTGGTGATGGAGCGGTAATAGTCTGAGCACGAGCCAATGCTGATGATGATGGGGATATGTGAAGTCGTGTGCATGCTTGGTTGTTTTGGAGAGTGCAAGGAGGGATTAGCGAGAAATAATGTAAATGTTGTAAATGCAATCTCTCTCTCATTTTAGGTCTAAATCAAATGCATTCAGTCGCGTTAGGTTCTTATTAACAAGCGTTACATGATGGAATTGCATTGGCGACAATTGGAGCTCGTAGAAATTTCATGCTAAATTCGATTTAAATGGAAACCAGAATGCCTTGGAAATGACTTGAATTTTGTGAGTTAAACTCACGTTTTTGGTTAACTTGTGTGATATATAGTTGAAAAAATTGATGATTGAATGGTTGGATGGTTTACTATTATATAAATTGGTTTGGTTTTATTCCCACCTTTGAAACAGATGACCTTTTATATATACCCGCCTAGAAGTGGATGACTCATATATAACTATATATGGTCTGTGATGTAGGAGAATAGGTTGGAGGGATCCAATAGGATTCTTCACCATTATTGATTACATGTGTGTATGTGTGTGTATGTGATATATATGGGTTGTATACAGGAGACAGGTTGGAGGGAGCCAACATGATTCCTCGCCATTGTTGATTTTAAATTTCAATAATTTTCATGTTATACAATTACTGTGACGGCCCGAAATTTCTGGATATTTGAAATTGAAATATTTAATTTATTTTAAGTATTTGAAAGGTAATTTAACTTTAATTTCAAATATCACTATTTATTTGGCAATCAAATTATTTAATTTAATAATTGAATATTGGTTAAAATGTTGAATCTTGGGTTTTTGGCTAGCTGAAAATATTTCAAAGGCTTGGAAAATTTATATTTATAATACTGGAGATAATATAAGTTTTAAAACTTGAATTTGGAAGTGTTTTGTTAAGTTTTGAAATTATACCGTTTAAATCGACATTTAAAAATAGCCTTCCGAGGCACAGTCTCGGAATTGGACGAAACCAGTTCCGTTGGATCCGTAATATTGTATTATTATCGGATTACAATTTTCGTAGCATTCGGAGTTGTTGTGTGATCAAACGATAAATAAACACGCTAAAATTATATCGGAAATTTAATGTGATAACTGGGTTCAAAAAGCTATCTTCTTCATATGATCAAATTTGCACAAGGGTATAACATTATAAACACCTAGAGGCATGCCTTGATAGGAGATCGAGATTATGAGTTGCAATAATCGAGGCGATTTAAATTTGAATTTAAAATTTAATTAATATTTGTATAGATATATTAATTTAACCTGGCTAATATTTTCAAGTTAGCAAACACGTGGTTGCCTTTTCAACATTTGTCCTTCATTTTAGCACGCGTCTAAAAAAAAAGATAGCCGAGCAATTAAAGAAAATTAATTTTTGTTCGTCTCTTCACTTCATTTTTCCAAATGGAATTCAAAATTTTAAATGGTCGAAGGATCTTCTTCTCTTCCTCTTTAAAATCGAGTCAAACCCAGATTTCCCCTTTTCAAAAATAAAATTAAAATCTCCTTCAAGTTCGAAAATTCATGAATTCGAATATTAAGGAACAAAATCGATTTTCGTTCAAATTGTATTTTGGGAAGGGCTCGCGAGTAGGCTCTGCTCGACAGTAACTCCGCCGCCTTGGGATGTCGTGAATCCGTTGTCGCGTAGGGTCAAAGAATGGCGGGTACTTAAGCATGGTGAATCAAAGACGAAGATTAGAGGCGCACGATGATTCGTTAGGCCAGTTCATGATTAGAGGAGAATATAGTGTCAGAAGTGGCGGCTGCAGCTTGAGGCTTGAAGGCGACAATGGATATGTTCTCGTGGTCAGAAGTAGAGTTTGGTGTCTTCTCGAGTTGGGCCGCGATTTTTGGATATCGAGCAAAAGCTTGCGATTTGTGTTTCCTATGCACATAAGGTGATTTAAATTTTTAAAACATCTTAAATTCATTATTACATGAATTTAAACTTGTGGATTGTTTTTTGTTATTACTTCGCTTATTAGAAATTTACAGCAAGCTATAAGCAGTTGTTTAAAATTTTAAAAGTAGTAAGGTATTTTTATTTTTATTTTTATTTTATCCTATTATACCTTATTAAATTACATATATATGCTACAGTAAAAAAAGTACAATGCAGATATAAATATATATTTATAGATAAGGTTTTAAAAAAGGGCAGGAATTTTAAATACGAGAAGTTTATATAAAATAGAGATATTGGGATTTTTAATATTGAGTTTATATAAATTAGATTTTTATCTATATGTATTATTTTAGAAGTGTGTGTATATATATGGGTTTGGAGATTAAACTGTTTTAATTAACTAATTTAATTATTTTGGTACTAAAATAATTTATTAAAGGAAATTATAAGTTTAAAATTTAAAACAATAGTTAATTAAATTATTAAATGGCAATGAATTGTTTGATTATCTCAGATATTAATAAATCATGTAATGTTGTACAAGGTCTAACACTGTGAAGAGAACAAGTCAGGATTGGATTGGATTAGATTGCAAATAAAACAAAGGTGAGTCAATCTCACTCATTTGGATAACCATTTAAGTTTAAATAGTTAAGTTTAAATTATTGGTTGATTGCTTGAATTTTTTGATGTGATCATATATATAGTAGTATATATTGGAGTGATTGATTTCCCACATTATATAGCGAATGAGACCCTATGCGCCGCATAATAGCAGATGAGATAATATGACCCCATATACCACGATATTCCATCTCGGAGTGGAATTGGTGTGCTAACATCTATGGATGCAGGGAAACAAGTTGGAGGGATCCAACTGGATTCCTCAAAATATTTAGATTGTTTTAATATTCTATGATATGATTTATTTGATAATCTGTGATAAATTATATTGGTAATTGAAAATATTGGATGCTATGGTTTAATCGAATATCTTTTGGGTATACTGAGTGATCAAAATGTATAGATGAGATTTTTGAAGGAAAATAAAAGAGAAATTTTTAAGTAAAACATTTATAGAGAATTTGGATAAATTAAAGAATGATTTAGAAAAAGATAAAAGTTGATTTCTAAATTCTAATAAATAAATTCCAAAGTATGGGAAAGGAGATTTTTGAATAAATAGGAATAAATAAATTTTTAAAATTAAGTGATATTATTTAAAGGAATAAGGAATTTATTTTAAATTCAAGATTTAAATTTGTTTGGAAAAGATAAAGAAGAATTGGGAAATGTATGGAATTGGTATTTTCATTTTAAATAAGATTTACAATTTTAATAAAGAAGTTAAATCTGAATTTAATGGATTTTGAAATAAATTGAGCAAGTAAAGAAATTTATTTTAAATGGGGTTAATTTTGAATCAATTTGGAAGTTGATTAGTGTTTTAAAAGGAAGATGAGACTATGGAATTTATAGACTGGGCTTTATGTTGTTTAAAGGAGTGTTTTTAAGAAATTATCATTGTAGTTGTTAAAATTTTGAAGGTAAATGTTTATTAAATTAGTTATAGTAGTAATTATTTTTAAAAGTTAACTGATACTATGTTTTTTAAAAATTAATTATTAATATGTATATTTATAAAATAGTTTTATTTGAAAAATATTTTGGTTAAAGTTTTATTTGAAACTTGTATAGAATTTTGTAACTCTTATTTTAAAATTTAGTTTGGCTTAACTTTTATTTTTAAAAATTAGTTTTACATTTTATATAGTAGTTTATTTTAAATACTTTTCAAGCATATATTTTTTGAATAAAGTGTTTAATTATTTTTAATTTAAATGTTTTAAAGTATATTTTAGAATAATGTGATTTAAAATTTATTTTAAAACTTAAGTATTTGGACTTAGTGATTTTCAGTGGAAATAAAAAAAATTGGGAAATTTATTCCATGAAAGAAAGGTGGTTTGAAACTGTTTTCAAAGGGTTGAAGTATAGAAAATAACTTGTAAAGTTATTTTTAAATAAATAATTTGGAAAATTATTTAAAATATGATGGCTGTTTATGAATGTTATTTGATAGTTAAACAATCGACTATCAATATTGGCCAATGCGCTGATCGTTTTGAAGAGGCCGAGATTAGGATTAATTTTTCGAAAACCACTTCGATTCCGTTTGAACGTTTTCGTGTGGAAGACAAGAGCTTGAAGTCGAAGACAGAACAGTGAAGTGCAAGGGCTAATCGCTACTAATCCTGTGGGTGATTCCAAAATGGATGTTGCAGGAATAGTGCCCTCGGTTCCGTTCGAACCCGAAACAGACTTGTATGGATGAATGCTTTCAGAACATCGTCAGGAGGACGATGTGAATTCTAAGTGAATGTGCTCTAAAAAGTTAATGCAAAGCCTCGATCCTCATCAACCGGGAATGCCTAAAACAGGGAGGTGCACACAAGGCTAAGTGGCTAGCAACCAATTAGGGTAAGGTCACCCCTGTCTGGTTGTCCCTTTTTATTTCGGCTGTGTGGCGGTTGTTGATCCTAACCGCGGGGTGAACTTATTCAGATTATCCAGTAAGCGGTAGCTCTAGTCTTGTGATGCATGGGATCAGGGTGGATCCTTGTTACGGTGATCTAGACCACGTACTGTAACGGACGGTACTCCAGTGGCCCTACCATTGATGGAAATCTGTTCTCCCTACGTGCCTTTAATGTTTTTTGTTTTGTAGAACCCACTTTGCGGCTATTAGCTAGAATTTAATAATGTAACAATTTGGGCTATTTGAATAAGTATTTGTATATAGACACTATTATAATATCAGAGGATTTTATAAGAAATGTTTTGGTTATCGTAAGGTAAAAACCCGGCATGTTTATTTGTGGCATGGTCTTACAAGATACCTTTGATTTCAAAGGATCTTGAAAACTTTAATAATCCAATTGAGTCTATTTTCTCACGCTGGTTTTCCAGACTAACTCGGGTGTTATTTAACAATAATGCTCGGGTCAGACCGAGTGTTATAGATACATGAAAGGATGTTGTGGAGCTCAAGAAATGAGCTGGATGGAAAGATGTAGCATACATACTTGATGTGTAATTCCGCTGTGTTGTAAGTTGTATTGTCGGTTTGGTGAGGACAAGTCAATATAACTGTCCAATTGAGTGTTATTGATGTTGTTGAACTCTGATGTTGTATGTACAAATAGATATAGTTTCTTTTGTGTAAAGATCAGTTATTATCTATTATATTCTATTCCATTATGTTGGTAAGATTCTGATATTGTTTCTATTTCTTCTTCTACCTTCTTCTTCTTTTAACCCTAATGTTTTTGATTTTTCGGGCATCGAAAAGTCGAACCGTCACACTTGGTATCAGAACTGAAGGTTAAGCGAGAACCTTGGCCCTGGTGGGAATTACTCATTAGAATAGAGTCTGTAGTACTCTAGAATGAGTTTGAGCATGTTAATAGACATGAGCGTGTATTTGTTAGTGAATATAAAAATTGTTTTTATATTGTGTTGATTTATCGGTTGAGTGTTTATGAATTCTGGTCCATATGTGGGACGCCATGTCATTGTAGGGTAAATGAAATAATTTTACCCAAATTATTTTTGTATATAAAAGAAATAATTTTGCGTAAATTATTATAGTTATATATGGTTGCTTGATTGTTAGAAATGAAAATATTAAACCATTACCATTGTTATGTAGAAATTAGAATAAGAAATTAATGTTATAACCAAAATGTTAAGAAAGTAAATTCATATTACATAATTAAATTGTAAGTGAGAATTATAAATGAAATTTATAATTTAAAATAAAATTCCAGAGTAATATTTGACTATGAATTGAAAGAATTTTGCATTTTAGGAAAGTTTAAATTCTTTTGAGTTTGAAAATGATTTTCAAAGTTTTTGGTGGAGTAATGGTGATATTATTTGAGAAATATTTTGGATTGGATTTGAAATCTGGTGAGATTTGGAATTTAAAAATATTTGAAAGGTTAAATAAAAGTAAGTGTGAAACCCAGATAAAGGGGAAGGTAAGCTAATTAAATGAAGTAAATCAAAAGAAGTTAGCAAATGTAATTAAATTTGGAAAACTTATAGAAGTTTAAATTTAAAATTGAATTGGAGTGTAATTAAATATAGTTAAGTAAAAGTGAATTTAAAGAAAATCCTAAGGAGATTAAGTGAAATGGTTACTTAAATAAAAAGTTACTAGTTGAAAATAAATTTGTGAAAGAACAAATGAATTTATATTTGTAAGTAAATGAAATTGAAACGAGATATTGAAATTAAAATTGAATGGTGTTAAATAAAGTAAAATGGAAAATATAGTTGAGTTATACTAAATAAGACTAAAGATTTATAATAAAAAAATTAGTAAGTAAACAAATTGATTAAGTGGATAAGCAAATGAACTGGAATTGAATATTGGAATGATATTGTGAAAAGTAAAGTGAAGTTATAAAGTGAACTAAAAATAACTAAAGTTTGGAAATAAATCCATTGAGATTTAAATAAATTAGTAAGTGGAACTAAATGGAGAAATGCTTATTTAAGTATGGATTGAGATAATGTGAATAGAATTCAATATTTAAAATGAAAGGGAAATTGAATTCAAATGAATTTGAAAATGAAAATTTGATTAAAAGTATAGATAAACAAAAGTGGTGAAGTAAAAATAGTTATAAGAGGTATATAAAACATTTATATTATACTTAAGAAGGAATGGTGAAATTCTTAAGTAAAGTTGGTATTGGGAAAAATGTTCAAAGTGAATAATTGAATGAAGATTAAGTGAAGTTGTGAAATGGGGTAATTGTGAATAAGTGAATAGAAATCAAAATAAATGTGAATAAAAGAGAATTGATATAGCTAATAATCAATTAAGATAAATACGTAGAATATACATATACTATATTATTTCACATAGCGATTTGATCCAGATTCGAGCATAGAATTACAAGGTAATTATACCGATCCGAGTTGGAATTTTTCACTCGATTTTCGACGATGAACTCTGGATATGGATTTTGGATTGATTCTAGAAATTCTCTATCATAGTTTGCGGCTATGTAAGGAGAATAACGGTTTCTAATTAAGAAACCAGATCTAAGTCCGCACTAGGGAGTCGGGTGAACGATACTAGTTCGGAAGTGGAATTATGTGATCGAGTGAGCAATCGGATTTGATATTGCATATGGATGATATATGTATATCATACGGGTCTAAATGAAATAGATATTGAAATTTTTGTAAAGAAACGTGTGAAATGATTTTGAATGTTGTGATTGGATATTATTGCTAAATAGTATACAGGTGTTTTAAAAACAAAAGGGAATTGGGATTTTTGATTTCAGAAGATAAATTGAAGTTTGCTCGGCAAAGGTATGTATTTAAATTTCTGTATGAGATTTGATGATTTTCTAGTCTAACCACTTGGCTTTTTGTTTTCTTTTGAAATCTAGGGCCCCGTAGAGGCATTTTGCAGTTGTACCGAGCTAGCCGCGCAAAGGAGACACTGGTGAAATTTTTCGGAAATTTAGAGAGTTATAAAAAATTTTGAAAAATTTTCTAATAATTTAAAATTTTGGATTTAAATTTAAATTTGAATGGTTGAGTAAGTGTTATTAGTGGGAACCTATGGAAGAAGTTTGGAAAGTTAGTAAGGGTGATAGTGTCTTTATTGAAGAGATTGTTTGGGTGGTGTTAAAAACTGTTTGGTTATGGGATTAATAATTAACGTATAATGGACCATTCCTCTTAACTAGTAATTTCGGGGACGAAATTCTTTTAAGGGGGAGGAATGTGACGACCCGAAATTTCTATATATTTGAAATTGAAATATTTAATTTATTTTAAATATTTGAAAGGTAATTTATCTTGAATTTAAAATATCACTATTTATTTGGCAATCAAATTATTTAATTTAATAATTGAATATTGGTTAAAATGGTTAATCTTGGGTTTTTAGCTAGCTGAAAATATTTTAAAGGCTTGGAAAAATTTATATTTATTATACTGGAGATAATAGAAGTTTTAAAACTTGAATTTGAAAGTGTTTTGTTAGGTTTTGAAATTATATCATTTAAATCGACATTTAAAAATAGCCTTCCGAGGCACAGTCTTGGAATTCGATGAAACTAGCTTCATTGGATCCGTAATATTGTATTATTATCGGATTTCAATTTTCGTAGCATTCGGTTTTGCCATGTGATCGTATAGTAAATAAACGCGCTAAAATTATATCGGAAATTTAATATAATAACTGGGTTCAAAAAGCTATCTTCTCCATACGATCAAATTTGGACTCGAAACCTTTTATATTGCGTTCGGAATAAGGGAATAACATTATTAACGCCTAGCGGCATGCCTCAATAGGAGATCGAGACTGTGAGTTGTGATAATCGAGACGATTTAAATTTGAATTTAAAATTTAATTAATATTTGTATAGATATATTGATTTAACCTGGCTAATATTTTCAAGACAGCAAACACGTGGTTGCCTTTTCAACATTTGTCCTTCATTTCAACAGACGTTTAAAAAAAAGATAGCATTGCAGTTAAAGAAAAATAATTTTTGTTTGTCTCTTCAATTCATTTTTCCTAAATGGAATTCAAAATTTTAAATGGCCGAAGGATCCTCTTCTCTTCCTTTTTAAAATCGAGTCAACGTAGATTTCCCCTTTTCAAAAATAAAATTAAAATCTCCTTCCAGTTCATCAATTCGCGAATTCGAATATTAAGGAACGAAATCGATTTTCATTCAAATTGTATTTTGGGAAGGGCTCGCGAGAAGGCTCTGCTCGACAGCAACTCCACCGCCTTGGGATGTCGTGAATCCGTTATCGCGTAGGGTCGAAGAATGGCGGATACTCGAGCATGGTGAATCACAGACGAAGATTAGAGGTTCTGCAATGATTCTTTAGGCTAGTTCATGATTAGAGGAGAATTTCGCGTTGGATGTGGCGGCGGCAGTTTGAGGCTCGAAGGCGACAATGGATATGTTCTCGTGGTCAAAAGTAGGGTTTGGTGTCTTCTCGAGTTGGGTCGTGATTTTTGGATATCGAACAAAAGCTCACAATTTGGGTTTCCTATGCGAATAAGGTGATTTAAATTTTTAAAACATCTTAAATTCATTATTACTTGAATTTAAACTTGTGGATTGATTTTTGGTTATTACTTCGCTTATCAGAAATTTAAAGCAAGCTATAAACAGTTGTTTAAAATTTTAAAAGCAGTAAGGTATTTTTATTTTTATTTTATCCTATTATACCTTATTAAATTACATATATATGCTACAGTAAGGAAAAGTACAATGTAGATATAAATATATATTTATAGATTAGGTTTTGAAAAGGGCAGGAATTTTAAATACGAGAAGTTTATATGAAAATAGAGATATTGGGATTTTTAATATTGAGTATATAAATTGGTTTGGAGATTAAATTGTTTTAATTAACATATCTAATTATGTTGGTACCAAAATAATTTATTAAAGGGAATTATTAGTTTAAAATTTAAAACAATAGTTAATTAAATTATTAAATGGTAATGAACTGTCTGGTTACCTCAGATATTAATAAATCATGTAATGTTGTACATAGTCTAATACTGTGAAGAGAACAAGTCAGGATTGGATTGGATTGGATTACAAATAAAAAAACGGTGAGTCTATGAAATTTAGAAAAATTAAAGAAGGATTATAGAGAATTTGGATAAATTAAAGAATGATTTAGAAAAAGATAAAAGTTGATTTTTTATTCTAATAAATAAATTCCAAAGTATGGGAAAGGAGGTATTTGAATTAATGGGAATAAATGAATTTTTAAACTTAGGTGATATTGTTTAAAGGAATAAGGAATTTATTTTAAATTCACGGTTTAAATTTGTTTGGAAAAGATAAAGAAGAATTTAGAAAAGTATGGAATTGGTATTTTCAGTTTAAATAAGATTTACAATTTTAATAAAGAAGTTAAATATGAATTTATGGGTTTTGAAATAAATTGAGTAAGTGAAGAAATTTATTTTGAAAGGGGTTAATTTCGAAAATCAATTTGGAAGTCGATTAAGTGTTTGAACTGTGTTTTAAAAGGAAGATGAGACTATGGAATTTATAGACTGGGCTTATAAAGTGAAATAAGATATCAGTGGATATTTGGAAGTATAAAGTCACGGTGGAAATTTATAATGGAATGGGTAATTATTTTAAAAATAAACAGTGGTTTATTTTTAAAGGTGTAAAAGGAAGGTATATTTTGCTCAAAAGCCAAGAACGTATTCAAAGCAGTTTTTTACGTATATGTTAAAAGTTTTAAGTTTTTTTGGCAAGGCCGACGGGGTTAAATGGACCCCGACCATTTATTACTACACCATAGAAAACTACACACAAACAACAGAATACAGGGAACACTTGGCATAGCAAGCACGGGGGAAAAAACAAAAACAAAAGAAAGAGAGGAAGACAACAACTAAATGTTTAGTAGAAAGGAAGCTCGTATCCCAGGCTCAATTGCGAACGACAGCTGCCCCAAAGAAAGACATATCTCACACATTATCCACCTTTTAAACACCACGTCAGTTTTAGCATTGACAACATCAAAAACCCTGGCATTTCTCTCCCTCCAAACAGCAGAAATAAAGCTTTTAAGAACTACATTGAAGATTCTTCCTCTTTCGCTATTGATTCCAGCATGATAATAAACTCTTTCCCATTCAGTTCGGTTGTCGTGGGATACATTCTGCCTATGAAGCCTCGCCATCACGGATATCCAGATTAGTTTAATAAAGGCGCACTCGAAGAACAAATGTTCGACCGATTCAGGCATATAACTGCAGAATTTGCATGAGAGGTTAAAGCCCAAACCCATGCAAGCAAGCTTCGCATTAGTCAGCAATGCGCGATTCAAAACTTTCCAAAGCATGAAGTCATGTCTCATACTGCTATCTCTTCCCCACGTACGTTTCCACCATTTCCATTGCGGTCTAGCTCTGTTCTTCATCATAAATTCGTATATGTCTCCAATTTTGAAGGTAGCTCTCTTGTCCCCCCACAGTATACGCGCAGCTACATCTGAGACAGGCGTAAAGTTGCTAATTCTTCTCCATATATCATGTATCCTCGGGTTTGACCATGAAGTACGTGCATTTTGTATGTTGTGTAGAATGTCCCTAACTTTGGCTGCATGGTGAATACCAGCCTGTTGCGTTTCACAGTGATTAAGTTGTCGCCTTAGGATGAGACCCGCCTCCAACCAAGGGTCATCCCAGAATTTCACACTATACCTTGGGTTCGTGTTCATTTGGATGAGAGGAAGAACCTTATCTTTGAGTTTGAATATGCACTGCCACGTCCAACTCAAATTTTGAGGCTTGGTCATGCACCATATACTCCTCCCTTTGATCACATTCTTGTCAGACCATTCAGCCCAAAGACTGTCATTGCTATTATAAAAAGTATCAATATGCTTAGCGAAGGCTGCCATGTTCCATTGTTTTAAGTTGAGAATACCCAACCCCCCCTTATCCATTGGTATTTCAACTAAACTAAATTTGATCGGAGCTATATATCTACCTGAAGTCCTGCCCTTCCAAAGATATCTCATGAAAGCACCTCTGATCATTTTAATCAATTTAAAGGGAAGAATGTAGGTTCTAGCCCAGTACACTTGCATAGAGAAGATCACGGATTTTATGAGAGTTAATCTTCCAGCTTGACTGAGCAACTTGGAAGTCCAACAGCTCAACTTGGCAGTAATTCTATCGAAAAGAGGAAGGCAATGGTTCGAAGTGATTCTAGAGGTTGTAACTGGAAGACCCAAGTAAGAAATTGTATTGTGATTTAGAGATAACCCAGTGATTTGAGAAATAAGAGCACATTGCTCAGAACTAACACCAGCAACGGTGATGTCAGATTTTAGGAGATTCACTTTCAACCCCGTCATTTCGTAGAATTTGTCAAGAATGTGCATGATGTTAGTAAGAGTACAGGTGTCAGGAGTACAGAACACAACAAGATCATCAGCAAACAACAGAGCAGAGATCCTTGGTTCAGTGCAGTTAGGATGAAGCTTGAATTTACCTTGATTAATTATCCTGTCAATCATTCTTGTTAAAAGCTCCATGACAAGAATAAAAATATAAGATGATAGGGGGTCTCCCTGTCTAATCCCTTGTTTACTGACGAAAAAACCCTCATTCCTGCCATTCAAACTAACAGAAAAGGCGGGAGTAGAGATGCATTCGTAAATCCAAGCAATGAAATGTGGTGGAAAGTCCATGAACCCCATGACCCTAACAATGCTGTTCCATTGCAGCATATCAAATGCCTTCATTATATCCAATTTCAACATTGCTCTAGGAGTAACATTCCTGCGCTTATATCCCTTAATGAGTTCATGGGATAGGAGAACATGATCCAAGATGCTCCTACCAGGTAAGTAGGCAGCCTGATTCTTAGACACTATGGTTGGAAGCACATTCTTAAGTCTGATAGCTATGACCTTGGCGATACATTTGTATATCGTATTACAACAGGAGATGGGACGGTATTCATTAACATTGTGAGCATTCTTGGTCTTGGGAATCAGAGCTATGTTAGTATAGTTGAATGACCTGTAGAGTTTACCTTTTTTAAAAAAGAGAAGAATTGCATTAGTAACGTCGTCAGAGACAATAGACCAACAGGTTGTATAGAATAAGGCGTTCAGACCATCCGGTCCACCACAAGATTCAGTATTTAAAGAGAACATAGCCTGCTTTATTTCTTCATGAGTTACTTCATTGCACAGACTAGCTTTCTGAGCTATATTGAGTCTTGGAAGTATGTCACTGGGTATTTGGTCAATTAGTGGCGTGAAGTCGTTCATATTGCCATATAGGTCAGAGAAATGTTTGACAATAGCATCCTTAACCTTGTCAGGTGTATTATGAAGATTACCATACTTGTCATATATTGTTGTGAAATTTTGGCTTGTTTGCTTATTCTTTAGGCTGGCGTGGAAGTAGGCGCTGTTTCTGTCACCCTTTTCTCGCCATTTGATTCTTGACTTCTGCCTAATCATATCACTCTCTTTACTCAAAGCTTGATGATATTGCGTAGTGAGAATACTCTCCTCTTCGGATAGATTAACATTATTGACTGAGGCCATCATTGCTGACTGTACTACAATAAGCCTTGCCTTGATCATAGTACTCAACTTGTCACCTTGACCATATTTATTGTACGCCCATTGCTTCAATTCTTTCTTCGTCTCCTTGATTTTTTCCTGCAAAACAAACAAATGATTTCCCTTTTTAGGCTTTTTCCATGCATTTGCCACAGTATTTTTAAAATCAGGTTCAGAAACCCAGGTGTTAAAAAATTTAAAATTTGTTTTCCCTCTCAAATCCGCTTCACGAAGGTGTATTATTTGGGGGGAGTGGTCAGATAGGAGAGGAGGGGGAAGGAGGTTGAAGAGAAACGGCCATTTTGTTAAAGCATTGTGGTTCGAGAAAGTGTGGTCAATGGTAGAGAATGTTCTGCCTCCTATCCTTCTTTTATTGTTCCACGTGTAAGGCATGCCCACAGTCCTAACCTTAACAAGTTCAGCATCGGAGAGAGCATCAGCAAGGGGCTTGATTTCACTAAGAGAGAGAGGGTTTCCTCCAATTCTATCAGAGAGCATATAGCAGCAGTTAAAGTCTCCAAGAATTAGCCATGGATGAGTGTTTTGTCTGAGAGAAGGGATGAGCGAAAGCAAGGGATCTCTGGTATTAAATGTGTTAAAGGCGTACACAAAGGTAACATAGAAGGATGTTTGGTCAGTAAGGTCTATGGCGTGACAGTGAATCATTTGGGAAGTGGATAGAATGGGGGTGAGTTGGATCGTATTGGGATTGAAAAGAATCAAAATCCTACCGTACGAAGCTTCATTCAAGTTATGGATATATTTCCACCTAGGATTAATGTGTTCAGCTGCTTTGGATGTCAAGGCAAGATTCAATTTTGTTTCAAAGATTGCTATGGCTTCTAGTTGATGAGTTCTAATGAGTTGCTTGCATTGATCCTGCTTAATCACATGATGTGCACCGCGTATATTCCATGCTCCAATGCGTAACATCATTGGGCAACACGTGCATTAAGGATCTCAATCTTCATATTCCTAGTCACAGCTTGCTTCGTAGACAAGTAATTAGGAATGGTGGCTGATAGTGGTGTCACTGCTTGCTTAGTTGATTCCTCATGCAAATGGTAGTTGGGCTGAGGGGGAGAAAGATGGTTGGTTGAAAGAGATGGGACTTCGACAGGAGGTGGAGCTTTGTATGCTTGGGGAGGAATGATTTTAGAGTAAATATGTTGGGTTGGGGGGTTGGGGATTGTTACATTGCTTTGGGTTGCTGTATTGTTTGTTTGCATTGTGTTGTTCTCTGTGCATGCATGGTGCACGTTCACTGCTTCATGAGATTTTGAACTGAGGTTAATATGCTTGGTATTATTCTTTTTGCCTATTTTTCCTTCCTGCTGTGTGCAATCTCTTTCTTCAACTTGGTGACCTTGTCTCGCTCCTTTGTCTACGTGTACTGCATCTTCATGATTGTGAGTAACATCCATAGTATGCTCAACCTCCTCGCTTCCATATTTTTCTTTATTACCACCTTCTTCTTTATGTGAATATTGCATTTTGATTTTCTTTTGCTTTTCAACAACTTTACTTTGATCTTCTTGACATTTTTCACTAATTTCCTTGCTTTCGTCATTCACTTCAATCACATTATCCTCATCGTCCATATTAAGTAGCACTGAAAACTTGTTGAAGGTAAGCAAGTTGCCTTCAGACTCTATTTCACAAAGTTCTACTTCTGTTTCCTTTTCTTTCTCATCACCTACAGTCTCTAATTCACTTAAATCCACTTCTTTTTCCCCTTCTTTCCCAGTATTGGTCACATCATCTTGCAAAATGTTTTTATTTATATCAGCTTCTCTTGTATCAGTGTTAATCTCTTCTTTATCACCACTTTGCTCATTCTCACAGTTTGCCTTAATTTCTCTATCATTTTTTCCTTTTTCATTAATACTTCCTTTTTTCTCCTCCTCCTTTTCTCCCTTGTTCTCTGGTTCCACCTTTTTCCTACCTACACGTTGCCAGACTTTGAAGTTCCTTTTTTGAGTTTGCCTTACATTCCTTTTCACTTTGTTTGAGTTAACAGATACCACTCCCTTATCTCTATTTTCTTTACTGTTGTTTTCTTCCTTGTTCTCATACATATTTTCTTTCTTGTTGTCACAACACACAGTTTTATGACCAAAGCCTTTACATATCACACATACATCAGGTTTCCACAAGTACTGCACAAATATTTTTTGTTGCCCTCCTTCAACCAACTTTACCATGAACTCATCAGGAAGCTCCTTGTGTGGCCTTATTTCCACTAAGCATTTAGCGTAGCTCAGTCTCTCCTGCTTTTCTGTCATTTCATCCATACATAACATCTTGCCCAAATGGCTACAAAGCCAATTTATTCCTAGCGGAGACCAGGCATAAAGCGGTAGATTGTACAAATGAACCCAAACCGGTACCGCTGTAATCGTGCCAGTGACATTACTGATAGCTGGGTCGTATGGCTTGATAATAAACAACTTGTTGTTCATGATAATTGGATCACACTGTAAAATCTTGTTTTTGTCTTCAGAACAGGAAAAGTTAAATAAGAATAATATACCATCTGACTTAACTGTAACCGTTCCTTTTAGCTTCCATAATGCCTTGAGTTTGGAGATCACCGCTGTATATGACAGAGGTTTGTCGAGGAAGAAACCCACCAAGGTTTCCTTCCAAATCGATGCACCAGCATCAATAACTTCAGATGGTGGAACCATTACTTCATCTTCATAAACTGGAGACAAGTGAACGGGGATGTACTTCCCAGCATTCTTAGGGATGCGCTTGAACAACGAAGTCCATGACCGTTCACTAGAAGGGGGAACATGCGGATCGGAGGTTAAGGGTAGCAGAGGTGCCGTGGTAGGGTCAGGGGGGACAAGGGGAGGAATAACCGTATGAGAAAGGGATGAGGTGGTATTGGTTGGAACATGAGGAGGAGGAGACGCCGGTGTGGCAGAAGAAGGGACAAGACTGTTGGAGAGGTACAAGGTTGTTTCAATGGAGTTGTCAGAGGGGATGGGGGGGTACGTCTGATGAGACAAGGCAGGTAGGGTTGGAGGCTCCATGCGCAGACAAGAGAGGAAATGAAAAAAAGTTTTAAGTTGTTTAAAGGAGTGTTTTTAAGAAATTATCATTTTAGTTGTTAAAATTTTAAAGGTAAATATTTATTAAATTAGTTATAGTAGTATTATTTTTAAAGGATAATTGGTATTATTTTTTAAAAATAATAATTATAATATGTATATTTTATAAAATAGTTTTATTTAAAAAATATTTTGGTCAAAGTTTTATTTGAAACTTGTATATAATTTCATAACTCTTATTTTAAGATTTAGTTTGGCTTAAATTTTATTTTTAAAAGTTAGTTTTATATTTTATAAAGTACTTTATCTTAAATACTTTTAAAGTATATATTTTTGAATAAAGAATTTAATTAGTTTTAATTTAAATGTTTTAAAGTATATTTTAGAATAAAGTGATTTAAAATTTATTTTAAAATCTTAAGTATTTGGACAAGGTGATTTTTAGTGGAAATAAAGAAAAATTGGGAAATTTATTCCATGAAAGAAAGGTGGTTTGAAACTGTTTTCAAAGGGTTGAAGTATGGAAAATAACCCGCGAAGTTATTTTGAAATAAATAATTTGGAAAATTATTTAAAATCTGATGGTTGTTTGTGAATGTTATTTGATAGTTAAATAAGTGACTATCAATATTGGCCAACGTGCTGACCGTTTAGAAGAGACCGGGATCGGGATTAATTTTTCAAAAACCACATCAATTCGGTTTGAACATTTTCGTGTGGAAGACAAGAGCTTGAAGTCGAAGATGGAGCAGTGAAGTGCAAGGGATAATCGCTACTAAGCCTGAGGGTGATTCTGAAATGGATGTAGTAGGAATAGTTCCTTCGGTTTCGTTCGAACCTGGAACGGACTTATATAGACGAATGCTTTTAGAATATCGTCAGGAGGACGATGAGAATTCTATGTGAATGTGTTCTAAAAAGATAACACATAGCCTCAAGCCTCATCAACCGAAAATGGCTCAAATAGGGAGGTGCACACAAGGCTAAGAGTGGCTAGCAACCAATTAGGGTAAGGTCACCCCTTTCTAGATGTGTCTTTTTATTTCGGATGTGTGGCAGTTGCTGTTCCAAACCACGGGGTGAACTTATTTGGACTAACCAATAAGGGGTAGCTCCTGTCTTATGATGTAGGGGATCAGGGTTGATCCTCGGTACAGTGATCTAGACCACGTACTGTGACGGGCGGTACCCCAATAGCCCTTCCATTGATGGAAATCCATTCTTCCTACGTGCCTTTACGGTTTTTTTTGTAGAACCCACTTTGTGGCTAGTAGCTGGAATTTAATAATGTAACAATTTCAGCTATTTGAATAAGTATTTGTATATAGACAGTATTATAATATCAGAGGATTTTATAAGAAATGTTTTGGTTATCGTAAGGTAAAAACACGGCATGTTTATTTGTGGCGTGGTCTTACGAAATACCTTTGATTTCAAAGGATTTTGAAAACTTTAATAATCCAATTGAGTGTATTTTCTCATGCTGGTTTTCCAGACTGACTCGGGCGTTATTTAACTATAATGCCAGACTGAGTATTATAGATACAGGAAAGGTTGTTGTGGAGCTCAGGAGATGATCTAGATGGCGAGACGTAGCATACGTACTTGATGTATAATTCCGCTGTGTTGTAAGTTGTATTGTCGATTTGGTGAGGACAAGTTAATATAATTGTCCAGTTGTGTGTTATAGATATTGTTGAACACTAATGTTGTATTCTGATGTTGTATGTATAAATAGATATATTTTCTTTTGTGTAAAGATCGATTATTATCTATTATATTTTATTCTGTTGCGTTGGTAAGATTCTGATATTGTTTCTATTTCTTCTTCTACCTTCTTCTTCTTTTAACTCTAATGGTTTGATTTTTCGGGCATCGAAAAATCGGACCGTCACAATTACTGAATATGAAAACTGATTGTGGACAATATGGCTTATGACATTATTATATGTTCAAACATAAAACCCTGCAGTAATAGAAAATCAATATCAATATTGATTGGGAGTTGGCTGGCTATTGGCTTCAAAACTAGTATTTTAAGATATACTGTAAATTGCCATTTGAGTGGGAAAGAGTTCTTGAGACAGGAAATGATTTTTAATCTGAAATTAGGTTTTAGAAATATTTTGTTTTAAAAGATTTAATTTCTATTTTATTCCAGCCTATTTACCTATTTTTTTCTAAGTTATTTATTTATATTTAACATTATTTTAAAAAATTATTTATTATATTTAATATTATTGTAAATTTATTTATTTATATCAATATTGTTTTAAAGTTATTAGTTCGTATTTAATGTTGTTTTAAAGTTATTTATCAATGTTTTTAATATTTTGAAAGTTAAGCATTATTATTTATAGTAATTATAAAGAATAATTATTATTGTTTTGTTAATACTGTTTTGAATTAATAATAATTTTTTTAAGATAATACAGAGTTAATAATTATTTATGATATTTACTATTAATTATTATTATTATTGTAATAGTGTTTTATAGTAAATGATTATAATTTATTTATAAATGTTTTCAAGATTTCTAAATATAGTTGTGTAAACACATTTGGGTTTTATAAGAGGAATTTTATAACATGCTTCGGGATACTTAATGGAAGATTAGCAAAAGGGTAAAAACGGTTCTATAAATGGTTTTAGATATTTATAAACATATTTAAAAAAGGAGTTTATAGATCTATTAAAGGAGTTTGTAATTATTTTTATGGATTTATAAAGGATTTGTAAATGATTTTAGAAATGTACAAAAAGAATTTATAAGTGATTAAATTTATAAAAGAGATTATAAATGATTTTCAGAGATTTACAAAATGGTTTATAAATGGTTTTAGGAAATTATAAGGAGTTTATAAATGATTTTAGAATCGAATAAAAGAAAATCTTTCTCGGTTGTAAATATACTTATACCATTGCGATAAGTGTATGAGTACATTTTCTAAGTTGTGAAGTGTAGTGTGCGTGAATATACTTATACCGTTGAGATAAATATATGGATATTTTCTATGTATTGAAAATATAGGGATTTGTGGATATATATCTTTGTAAAAGGATTTTGATACAAATATTTACAAAGTGAATTTAATTAATAAAAAGAATTAATTTAAAACTCTAGTAGTTGCTTATGTGCTAACCGATGTTCGGGTTTCACTTTTAAATAAATCCATGATTTAGATGTATGTTTGTTGATAGTTAAATAACCGACTATCAAATATGGACCCAAACATAATTTTGGAAATATCTAGGAGAAACACGCGAGTTATATGGCACAGTCATCTCCTATGATGTTATACTATGTGTATAAATCTTGTTTTGTTCACCTAGGATAATGATAAGGAATTTCGTCCACTAATGCTTAGGAGGCGATCTTCGCTCTTGTCTTTGAATGTTCATTTCCTAAAGAACCGGGGTTGAGTTTACTGAAAATTATCAAATGTTGTTTCAAAGACGGGATCGAGAATTTTATTCGAAAACATCTTTGATCTAACTCAAGCATTTCAGTGTAAAGATATCTTAAAGATCATGGAACTGAAGACGGATCTCTCAAGCATCTCATTCAGTCCCAGAACGAACTTATATGGATGAGTGATGGCATTGAATTGTTGCCTGGAGGGCAGCGTTAACACTCCAAGTGTGAAGTACTATAAAAAAAGTAAAACATAGCCCCAAGCCTAATTAACCAGATATGATTAAAACATGGGAGATGCAGTAGGTCTAAGTGGGTCACTCCCAAGTAAGGTATGAGCATCCTTAGCTAGAGTTGATATTATCTCTCATTTGTAAGCTTTGGAGCCCATTAACGAAAGGATGATCATAATCGTTTCTATCCAGTAAGGGGTAGGCGTGTTTTGTGTAGGCCGGGGTCGATAGGTTCGTCCTTGGTGTTACTTTATCTAGAGATGCATCGACGGGCGGTACCCTTGTAGCCCATTCACTATATGGAATCCATTCTCCAATACGAGCCTTTGTGGTTTCAGTTGTATACCTATTTTTCTGGAATTTAATTAAGTAACAATTTCGGCTAAGATAATAAGTATTTGTATCTTAGACTATTATAATATCGAAAAATTTTATATGACATATTTTGGTTATGGTTAGGTAAAAACCCATCTGTGTTTATGTGCGGCGTGATCTTATGAGATACTTTTGATTTTCAAAGGTTTTTTTATAACTTTAAAATCTAGTTCGGTGTGTTTTTCTTACGCTGGTTTTCCCAGACTGACTCAAGTGTTATTTTATTATAATACTCAGGTCAGACCGAGCAAACTTACAGATTGCTTTCGATACTTTGGAGCTCAGGTGATGAGTTGGAGGCCCAAGACGCATATATGCATTTCATTGTGTTCTGCTATGTTGTGTACTGGTTGTATTTATTAGCAATTGTGAGGATGGGTTGTTAAAACTGTTCAGGCCGAATAGATTAGTATGCTCTGATCGATGTATATATATTACATTTCTTCTCTATGTAAAGATTTATTGTTTATTATGGATTATTCGTTCCATTGTGAGATTCTGTGTGGTTTGTTTTCTTCCTCCCTTCTTGCTTCTTCCTTCTTTCTTCTTTCCTTTCCCCTAACTATCCGCCTCTCCGTTCAATTTGAGTAGATCATGTGTGGTTGATTGTCTACTTAAACTACTTGGAAAAATTAGGACGTTACACATACTTTAGCCTCAATGGATATCTCAGTATCCAGTCTCAACACATCTTGATTAGGAATAGGTAAATTTATTTCTTTGTGATAAATTACTCACGATTACTGTAGGATCGATTTCACCCTAGAGGGGGTGTGAATAGGGTGATACTATTATTCGAAAAATTTACTACGTAAGTATATAAAATAATTTCAGCACAGATAATAGTCGAATAACAGCAGCATAGATGATAGCAGAATAACAAAAATGCAGAAATAGAACAACACAGAATTTACTCAGCTTCGGCAAAACCCTGCCTACGTGCTGCCCCCAAGATTTCTACTAGAAATAAAGTAGTCAGACGCTTAAACAAGTAAACTCATGGCACCCGCTATCGACTAACCTAACTCTACACTCAAAACCCTGCCACAACTCAGCCATTGAATTGCGAAATCTCGAACTACACCACCGTAGTTCGTCCCCTTGTCACACGACTAGAAATTACATAGAAGTTTAAAAGGAAAATACAAATTAAAAACAAATTAAATCAAAACTCCAATTTTAACTAAAGGCCTTATATAATTATAAATTATAAACCCAAAGCTAATAGAAAGGCTGGCCCAAATATTATTCCCCTTTTTCTTTCATTCCTTTGGCTGGATTTCTCTGTTATTTGTGATAACGGTTGTCTTCCTTTTTTCGCGTTCTCTTTGCTCTGAAATTGGGGCTTTTAAATTTTGAAGAAGTCACTTTCTGTTGATCGATTGAAATGATTCTTGAGCTTGCTTTGTCGATCACTTGTCTTCTGATTTGCGCACAGCTCCTTCAAATTTGATCGAGTTCGGTACAATATGGTATGTGATTTTTTCTCTTTGCTTTACTGATTGATATGCTTGAACTCGATGAACAATCTGCCGATGTTGTTTAACATTTATATAGGATTCGAATTCCTATTTTCTTGTTCGTATATTTTTTTTTGAATTTGTCAATTGATTTATCTAGGCCACTTGATTATTCTTGAATGATTGTGATGATTTCTGACTGGTTCAAATTCGTGTATTTTGTTACTTGATTGACACGGCTTTGATTTTTGACTTCCTTGGCCACCACGATATTGAATTCTTTGACGATGTTGATTTCATTCTTTATGTCATTCATTTTCTTGGCTATCACAGTTTTGATTTTTTTGCATTTGAATTTATGTTGACTTCGGCTTGTAGCTTGATTTACTTACGGCCTTGACTTTGTTATGCTCTGCATATACTCTCTGTTTTTGTTCATCCTGTCATTGCATACATGTATACTTGTGTATTTGCGCTTGTATATATGTATGTAATGTTGTGTCCACACTGTGTTGATTGAAACCGAAATTGCTTGGTCACTGACACTACTTCATCGATTTGAATATGCAATTATACTGGTTTACACTGATCTCTGTCCACTGTACTTCGAGTCTGCATTACATATATATCCATTCGTGTGTGTGTTCATATATAAATGTATGAGTGTTTGTGCTTTGCCTCTATTTGCTTGATGTCTACATGCTGCCAGGTTAGCTTGTCTTCGGTTGTGAATTGAGTTGATGTTTTGGTTGATTGCATGTTCACTTTGTTGTACTTCCAGTATGCCATGACTTGTTTACTTGTCTGGTTATATAAATATATACATATGTGGTCTGATGCACTTGAATGTGCCATGCACTATAATTCATTGTTTTCTGTTGAGGCTTGTTTCTCTGGTCTCTGTAGCATATATAAGTTACTTGTTGTTTTGGCCTCTGTTGGTTTAGTCACCTGGTTATAGTACTAATTCTGTTTACATATGTACTGCCTATCTATGTGTACATGTGTTTGTATCGACTTCATGTAGTCTTCACTTTTATTCCATGTTGCCAGGCTTGAAGTCTTGATAGCATTTGTTTCTATGGTCTTTGTTCTATATGCATTTGTGATTTTATGGTTGCTTTTCTTTGAATCATTCTTGCTATTTCATTTTGGACTGGTCGACAATGTTGAGGCTGCACTTGTACCAATTCTCTGCTCCCTTTGTGCCTTTGAACATAGCATTCATGTGTCCATTTGGATTTTCTGGTCTGCACTTTTGTTGAATCCAGCTTATAGCTCGGGTTTGACCGTATGTGACTTTATTTGTATTTTACTTAGTTGACCCGGCTTTTAATTTGGGTTTGACCTTGTGCTCACCTGTCCCTGTAGATTTATCAAGTGTATATCGGTGTGCACAACCTTGTGGCATGTACAGTGATACACTGTGCATGTAACAAGTTGTTCGTGTAGATGCATTCAAAATCAAATGATGACGAACAACCTAAATAACTGAGGCAGATAATATTTTCAAAATTACATTTTATTTTATACTGCGAAAATATTTTATTTTCAATTTTACCGCGTTAGGTTTATTTTGCAGATTGCTCTGATGCTGGATTCAATCTAGAATGAAGTTAAAGATCAATTTTGAGTGAACGAGTGATATGTAGAGAGGTGCTGATGTAAATGATAATTATAATGTAATCAGAATTTTGCATATATATATAGTGAGAGCTCAAATTTATACTATTCAAAAATTGTAATAAATATTTTTTAAAATAAAAAATCTGTTTGAATTTAAATTCTATGTTATTCATTTTATTCATCAAATATTTATTTAATTATGTGAAAAATAAATAGTACATTAACAAATACATTTTATTATATATATATATATGTTTATTATCATCAAACAAAAATCATATACTAGCATATTCAACAATTACAACAGTTTATAACTTTTATCACAAAACATGCCATTATGGAATTTCTATTAAATATACTTTTAGTTAAGTTAGTTAATTAATATATAACATAGAACATCAAGTATATAATAGAAATAAAACACCTTTTATTCCAAACTAGATTGGTTATCCAGTTAGATATATGTAACAAATTATATAATTGCCTCTAGGGCATACCCCTACCTCTACCGGCTTTGTTCTCATCCGATGAGTTGGCTATGGAAGCTACTTTAAGTGACACTACCGGTTGGCAGTTTAATGTGCTACATTAGTAGATAAGCTGGCCTAAGATCAGCTGTAACACCCCCACCCAGAGGCCCACATTAACAAAGAGAATTACTGGGTAATTCTGTCTGCTAATGCGGAGAATATGGTTGGTTAGGAGCGACCATCTATAATCTTGTCTTAAACATCTAGTGAATACGTCGATAAATTCTCTATATAATTTTTTTCTATCTCTCATGGACCGACATATCCAATAAATGCTTAATACAAAACTATAGGTGGCTAATGGATCTATCAAAACAAAATACATTAACAGAATGCATATCACATCATAGAACACTAAACATCATATATATAAATATATATACACTGATACATCCCAGTACAATACAAAATGATACACAAAAGTGGTTTAGAGACCACACTATATACATCTAATCAAATATATATATATATATATATATATATATCAGAGTCAAGCGGAAAGAAATATAAACTATACAAAAGTGCTAGGCTGATATCCAAGAAGATGCATCAAAGCTAAGTCCCATAACTAAACGCTAACCTGAAACAACTCGGTCTGACCCAAGTTTAAAATACATGGGTCAGTCTAGCTAAAACAATTAGTTAATAAGAATAGATGATAATTTGAAACATATTATACAAGGTGATAATTCTTCTCGGATGAGAAGAAGCAATAGAAAGAACACACACCTATGACTTAACCACATTCCCTGAAAAGGAGAAGTCTCAAATTCAAAATTCAAGAAACGCCATAAATTGCAAACACAAATATAAACTCAAAATAGGGTGATCTCAAAACTCAAAATACGCCAAATGGAAACTCATCAATATATATATATATATATATATATATATATATATATATATATCCAAGAAAGAGATTATAAATCTCATATAAAACGCCGAAGACGACAAACTTAAATCTCAAGTATAGTCCCAACAGCCCAATGAAATAATGAAACCAACAACCCAATGAAAAGGATGGACCCAACAGCCCAATAAGAACCCAACAACTCATCTCTCAAAATATGCATGAGCAAAATTCTTGTCCAATACTATATAAATTATAGGTACCTATCCTAAAAGACTGAAATCATAAATCCCAGATGACCGAAGTCACATAAACTCGTAATAAGCCCAACAGCTTGATAAGATTGGACCCAATAGCCCAATATGATACCAACAGCTCTAGTACTGGCATATCTCATAATGTGTCTCAAACTCTCCGCTAAGAACCTGAAAAGTGGTAATGTGCGTCCCATACCACACATTCTCACTAAACGGTTTACTGACCGCTAGCCAATGCCACATTAGAAACTCATGACTTGTCTCATCTCATCGAAAAGTATAAATAAACCTCGTGATGGTTCCTCATGAACCATAAATCTCAAAATAGGAAATCATAAGCTCAAAACTTGCCTCATATCATTTGCAAGTATAAAGACATCATGATGACTCTCATCAACCATAACTCTTAGAATAAGAGATCTCAAATCATAAAACTCGTGAAATATTGGTCATCCCAGATAATTCCTATATATAGGAATTACAAAACTCAAAGTACGCCATAAAATGGAAAAACAACTCAGAATCAATAACCTCTAATAGCTTCGATCGTATAAGTCCAGAATTAACCAAAACAGTTTACTCGGGTGTCCCATACCACGTTTTTTACTAGATCGTTTAATTCTTTTTCCCATATGTTCGAATAGTGCAAAAATGTATATTTTTTTAAAATAATTTACTTCAGAAAATAAACTTCTAAACCAATTTACGAAATCAGTTTTGAAAACCGTATTTAGAAATTCCCTTATTGTAGAGAATAAATAAATTTTTATGTTTGGAAAAACTTTTAAAATACTATATAACAATTATTTTAATTTCCCCTTTTATTTAAAAATTATTTCAAAAATCGTTTGGACAAAGCCATACTCGAAAACAAGGAAATATAAGGAAGATAGCTCAAAACTGATAATTCGAATTCAATTCAAATTCAACCCAAAATAAATTCAATTTAAATTAGAATTTCAAATCCTCCAAATTTAGCTAGCCTGTTGATAGACATCATAGCTCTCAAAACATCACAAAAACGTCTTGAAAACGAGAAGCAAAAGCTTGGAAAACAAGTTGAAACCAAAACCGAAATAACAAACTCACACAAACGAAAAGCACACAGGAGCAAGCCCCTTGGGTTGACTGCCAGGTCGACCTCTCTACCCCATAGGTAGACCGTACGGTCGACCTATGTGAAGGCCCAGTAGACCTAGCAGTCGACCTAGGCTAGCCTTCTCATGCAAATCAATTCCTGCGAACTATCAAGTTGCGAACTGATTTTCTATGTAAGTTTTTACATATCAAATGAACGAATTTTTCAACCAAATTTTGTAGATATATTGAACAACATATAAACCACAAACCAAAAGAAATCCGGTAGCATTTTATTGTCGGAATTGGAAGCTACAAACATGCAAAGTGGAGACTCAGACCATATTTCATATAAGAGAAAAACTAAAACAAAAATTGTTTATAGAGTACGTATTTTGCACAGAACTTCACCTTGAGCATTGTAGTAGTTAGAAAATGTGAGTTATTAACTCACTTGATGGTTTAGCAAAGTTTTTGATTGCAAGCAATGATCTTTTGAGAAGAATTGAGGCTCTGGTGACCTGAAATAGCTAAAACAGGAACATGTTGTACAAAAGAAATTTATTTCATACGTTCATACTTAAATTCTAAGGTTTATGATTAAATTATTTAGTATTGGGTTTGATTACCTTGATTATTCTCTAATTTTATGATTTTCTTCTTTTAATCAGCAGCAAAAATTGGTGAGATTTGAATTCACTTTGAAGAAGCCGTTTATTTTCCTTTTCTGTATATTTGCTTATGAGAAGGAAGAAGAAAACAACATACTGTATTTTCTTTTTCTCACCAAAAACATCCAAATATTGGGTTTTTGGACTTAAAACCTTACCTAGTAAGCCCAACCTCATTATACTTAGAGAAAAATAAAGGAATGTACATGTTTTAACTTATATTATCACTATATTCTCATATTTCTTCACTTTAAAATCAACTAAAATGCATACATCTTATTTGTAATAAATTAAAATTATTACGATAATAAAATAAAATTTATTTCAATTATAAAAAGGTATTTCTAACAATAAAAACCAATTTTACAAAATATTTCACAATTTACACCATTTTAACATAACAAGCATAACAAAACTTATTTTCTTATCAAATAAATTATAACAAATCATTTTAACTTTATTAAATCATCAAAATATCATTTTTAACCAATATTTCATCTTTTATTTTAATTTGATACGTATTTTCTTCATATTTCTCTTTTTTAAATCCATAAAAGATTAATATTGACAATATTTTCCAATATTGTTATGTTTACCTAAATAAAATTACAAATTTATTATTTTCCTTTCAATTTCTCAAAATTAAGTTTTAAACTTTATTTCCATCAATTTAGACTTATTTCAACTATTAAATGTTGAAATACATCACGTATTTAATTTATTAGCTCCAAATTAATATAAACCCCATATTTATAATTTATTTAATCAAATACTTATCCAATCAATATTTAATCCCATATTTATACCCGAATAAACAAAATAAAGTTTCAAACTTTATTTATCTCATTTTGTTTGCAAAATTCAATTTTTATTCCAAATAAACAATATAAAATTTCCAATTATATTTTAGTTTACAATACTAAATTATAACTTCCTTATAATTTAGTATATACAGGTAATCTCCAAACCATGTTTGTTACACCAATCTTAGTTTGGTCTTACATATATGGCCCGGTCATAGAGTAGTTGTGTCGGGTTTGATTGGAACTAGACATACCTTAATTGACTTGCTGATTACTTGCGAGAAAAATAAGCAACATTTTGCTCCCCAAGCGCACCTCCTGGTGCAAAGGCGGGCTTGTCATTTCACAAAGATGTTGTTGTTTGAACGTCAATTATGCATTTAATATGTTCTCCACCTAGTGTGCACCATTGGCTCTAATGGTTCACTTTTTCAAACATAGCAGAGGGCTCATGTTTCCATTATGGGTGAAGTGATATTTGCATTCATTACACCTAAACAGTCGAGAATGGAAAATGATTTGAATCCTGTGGTTGAGATCGAGGGAGTAGGTTTATAAAAGTTGATCTTCTTCTCCATCTCATTTTTTACAATAAACAAAATTTATTATCACTTTTAAGAAGTTCTAACTCCCTCAAAACCTCAACTTTCTCAAATCTCCTCGATAGAAAAGGGAGTAATCCTCCTTCGCTTTTACCTCCACCGTAGCAGGCATCACTGCCGTACCGAGGCCTTGGGTTTTTGGTTGCTTTTCCATGTTTTTATTCTTTAATTGCTTTTGATGTTTCCATTGATGTTGCTACTGTAATGCTGTGACGTTTTGGATTTTTGGTTGATTTTCCATGTTTTTACTTTTTATTTACTTTTGATGTTTCCATTGATGTTGCTACTGTAATGCTGTGATGTTTTGATTTTGCATGTCTTGATAGGGCTTCGCCTTTTTTGGCCATCTTTCAATGTCGATCAACCATTGCTGCAATATTAGCGGTGGTCGATCAATGTTAACAGACTTGAGTGGGCCGAAAAAAATTTAATCAAGGACATTTGTATTTATTTAGATAATGGGTCATGGGCTAGGCCCAGTTTGATAATGTAACATCCCCTATTCGAAGGTCCGAAGCTAAGCGTACAGATACTGCAGTCATCTAGATACTAACTTTCGGTGATCGAATATGGTAATGTTAATGGTATCCATAATATCAGAAGCACTTGAATTTGAAATAAAATCATCACAGATTAAAACGCTTTTATGATTACATTTAAAAACTACATTTCATATCCAAGTTACATAATCCCAATCATTTCCAGGTTAGATCAAATATAATAATTACAAAATACACCAAGAGCGACATATGAAGATGCTCCCTTGGATGACCATAGTACTAAATAGTCATAACTGACTTAATACAACACAACAGAATAAAACAAAACAATACAACTCCTAAATAGCTATCCATCGGCCTCCTGTGCATCTCCGAAAGCTTTATTTGTCCACCTACTAAACCTATAAACCAAACTCTTAATCTACTCATATTAGCTTTGAGCACCCGAGAGTTTAAGGAGGAAAACATAAACTTCGAGTCGGACATAAAGCCCAGTGTGAATAATACTATTACATCTCGGTTTATTGATATTAAGTGAGACCACGTTGCTTAGCAAAACGGGTTTCCCCTTACTAATATCACTTTAAAACATATCTTTTTGCAAATCAAAATCCTGCAACCAAATTGGTTAATCAAATTAATTATATCAATAATAGCAATATCATTTATGCTCAAAAACAGGTAATAAATGGACCATCTGGTCGAAACAATGTTGTCTTATTTTGCTAATTCCAAACCTTTGGCTGACTTGGGCCTACCACACAATCTAAAAAAATTATCCAACAAATGTTGGACATACTTCTAGTTGGTCTATCCTTAACTTACTTCTCCAAGGGTCACCTGATCCTAGTAGTTTTGCGGGCTCACCAATAACCTATCTCTGTACATATATTCCTTTCTGTGTGTAACCATCATTTAAGTCTTACCTGTGACTAAGCCTCACACACTGGAATTTTGGACTAAATTAGCTAGGGGCTAATGGCTAATGTATAGGGCATGACACTATACCAGTCCCATCTGGTATACAAATATTTGAGTCATTTTACTTAGGGTCAACTATCCTTTAAATTTTCCTTTAAAAAAATTTCAAAATGGTTTTACCCTTTAAATCATACTTATACAATGAAAATAAACTATTTGCTATACTCAAATCTCTTTGCCATGATATATACGCTTACTCAAAACATGTTGATGACAACATTCAAAACCTTTGCTTAAAACCTTTAAACAGTCTTATTTGAAACCAATAAAAGTACTTATTTCGAAACTATTGAAAGTACCCCTTTCGATAATAGTAAACTACTTTACTAAATTACCTTAGGCCTAATGGCCAAACAAACCTTTCGAGACCATTGATAGTTGTCCTTTCGAAACATTGAAAATACCTTCTTCGAAAGCTTTAAAAACCTCAAACATCTTTTAGAATCCTTTAAATATGCCTTTCGAAACCATTGGAAACCTTCCATTTAAACTATGGTAAACAAATCGAAAATACTGGAAACCTTTCCTTTCGAAACTTTTACGAGTTACCATTCGAAAGCATCAAAGTGTACTACTTATAACAAACCTTTCGAAAGCATTGGGTTCAAGTTAAGACACGTGGAAAAAACTTTTAAAACCATTCCTTTCGAAACCTTTGGGTTTAGCTTTCATAATATCAAAAAGGGTCTTAAAACATCTAAGTCGAAAGCATCTCTTGCGAAAGCATTTTCCTAAGTAAAGAAGTGGATGGTGTCGAGACCTATCTCTTCGAAAGTTGTAACACCCCATATTCTTGGTAAAATTATTTAGACTATTTAATTGTTCAAATAAAATAAAATAATGTGTTGATAAGGGGATTGAGATTTGATTTTTATTAATGGGTAGTCATGCCATTTAACCAATGAATTAACATAAGAGTTAAAATGAAATAGAGAAGGGTTATAATAGGAATGAGGTCACTCTTATACCCTTAAACCTTGGCCATGTATCTCCATGCACGTTCATTTTTCATTTAACAATTTTTTTAAACTTGAGGCCGACCACCATTAACAAGAAGAGGAGGAAGAAGATTAAGAAAAGCTAAGAAAGAAGCCAAATCAAATCAAATCCATTCAAATCTCAAGCTCCTTATTCTATAAAGCTAAGGTGAATAACGAATACATCTCAAATTTCTTATTGTTTTTGGTTTTTAGATGAAATTCGAATCTATTTACAATGATTTTCCATGTTTTTGAATGATGGAATGATTATATATACTTATTGATGATTTATGTTTGTTCACATAGACTTTATGACGTGTTTTAAAATGAAAACTCTATCAAATGACATCCAAATGCCTTGTGAATTTTTATACATACCAATAGAAGGGTTTCAGTTTTTAGAATTTATATGGATTTTATATGAATTTTCTAGTGAAGAAAATTTTATTTTGGGTAAAAAATTATTTACGGTTAAATAATTAACGATTTTGGTCTGAAATTAATTTATGTTAGAAAACAAATTAAAAGTGATTTTCTATCATTTTGTAGCATTTTGCTAAGTGTTTTAATGGATATATATAAAATTATTGAAGGCATGAGACTTAAATGTTTTATATATTTATAAAAAGGAGAAGGAGTATTTGTAAATAATTCAAAATTGTTATTTCTGGACATTGGCAATACTTTTAGAAAAGAGAAACTTTCAAACAATCATAATTCGACAAACAAGGTAGGTTTGGTACAAAGAAATAGTTTAAAAAGGACAAATTTACATGGTTTTTATTGTTTCGATGCTTTCAGCACCAGACTTTCGCCTCCTTACCTTCGCCTCCGACTCCATCGAAACCAATGCACATGGTTTTAGGTAACTGGTACATAGTGAATTTGATATAGGTTGAAGGTATAGGGTCGAAACTAGGAGTTCCGAAGAGGTTGAAGCGATACTTTGCTTTTAAATTAAAATGCACCTGCTTGCTTTCAAATAAATAGATTTCGATTTGGTTGGCTTTAGACCAGGTCAATTTGTTTTGAGAAATGGTTTCAATTAGGTTGCACCTTTGTTTTTTATAAATTACTTTCGCCTAAGTCGAAACCCATGACTGCCTCTTTCTACCTTTCGACCTAACTTGGTTTCGAAAGGGTTGCTGTGCTTTGCTTTTAATACTTGACCACTTCTCTAATTATTTCAAAGGGATGGTTTCGTCGCCATCATTTCTTTACCTAGGATTTGGAAGGAATGCTATGGACTTCAATAGATTTTCGATCCTTTTGCTCTACTTGAAAGCATAATTCAAATGGTTTCGACTGAAAAGGTTTCAAATGTTTCGAAGGAGTGCATTATTTGAATGGTTCCAAAAGGTTTCCACATGTTTTAATTGAACCCAAAAGCTTTCGAAAGCATTTCAAAAGGTCTAGTGTTTTAATGCTTTCGAAAGGGTTTTAAATGCAGGTTTTGAAGGGGTAGTTCACCAATAATTTCAGAAGGTTTTCCAATGTCTTCGAAAGGCATGGTTTGAAGGTTGTCAAGAAGGATGTCTAATGTTTTAAAGCTTTCAAAGGGAAGGATTTTAATGGTTTCGAAAGGGTTACCTCCAATGGTTTCGAAAGGGGTACTTTCAATGGTTTTGAAATGGTTAGTTTCAAGGGTTTCGAAGGGTTGTTTAAAGGTTTTAATCAAAGGTTTCGAATATCCAAACTAGGCAGCATAGCCTAAGTGATTTTATGTTAAAAGGGTTTTAAATTGTTTTGAAGGGATAGGTAATCCTCATTAAAATTCATCAACATTATTTTGAGTAAAGTATATATAACATGGCAAAATAGCATAAAGTAAAGCTAGGAATATATTTTCCTTGTGTTAGTATGATTTAAAAGGTTAAATCATTTTGAAAAGGTTTTCAAGGAAAAAATGAAGGGTAGTTAACCTATGAAAACGATTTGAATAGATAGTCCATTTTGATTCAGTTAGTTAGTCCAGTTTGCAGGTCATCAGCCCAGTTTTTGGGCAGATAGTCCATTTACTACTTGTGGACAGATAGTCCATTAGTTACCTGATTATAGCTGAATAGACATTTCTATTATTATTATAATCG
Organism: Allium cepa; assembly: GCA_030765085.1. NCBI lineage: Eukaryota > Viridiplantae > Streptophyta > Magnoliopsida > Asparagales > Amaryllidaceae > Allium > Allium cepa. Next base: position 391,422,616 of record CM060938.1, on the reverse strand, counting down.
GTTTGGTTGAAGGAAAAATTTGAAAAATATATGTTTTAGAGAGGATATTAGTGAGGGGAGACCCATTTCGCTAAGCGGCCTGGTCTCACTTAAAACTAATAAATTGAGATGTATAGTATTATTCACACCAGGCTCTACGTCTGACTTGAAGTTTTTATTTCCTCTTGAACTCTTAGGTGCTCAAAATTGATTTGAGCAGGTAAAGGGTTGAGGTTTTTGTAATTTTAGCGAATAAAGCTTCCAGAGAGGAGCAGATGGTAGACGGATAGCTAGTTAGGATTTACAGTTTATCTTGTTTATTTCAGCTATGTATATTAAGTCAAATATGACGATATTGACTATGTTCAACCAAGGGGGCTTCATCATATGTCGCACTTGGCGTATTTTGTAATTGATATATTTGATTATTGCCTAGGAAACGTTAAGGGGTTATGTAACTTGGATATGAATTATTATTTTGAAATGTAATTATTAAAATTTCGTTTTTGAATTCTATGATTTTGTTCATATTTAAATGCTTCTAATATTATGGATACCATTACATTATGGTATTTTGTCACCGAAAGTTAATACCATAGATGACTGCAACATCTATAGTGCTTAGCTTTTGGCCTCCAAATCGAGAGTTACAACTTGTTATTAGAGCATAGGTCTATAAAAGACTTTAAGTAAAAAATAATTTTTGAAAACAAAATCTTAAGGAATTAGAGTAAGATTGGGTTATGGGATAACGCTATAGTAATTTACTTGTATTTGGTGTATATAGTATACACTTTATCTCTAGTCCCCTATCTTTGTTAGGTTATTTTTCTATATCTCATGAGATTTGAATACAGATATGGAAGTTAGAAGAGGAAGAGTAACTCAGGAGGGGAGGGCGCCCATGGGAATGTCAGACCTAATACGAGAGGTTCCAAGGTCAAGCATAAGGAGAGAATGTGGGTGTTGGAGTCCTGCAAGTGGACATGAGAGCTATGTATTAGTTTTTTGTGAATATGATACAAGCTGGAATTGTAGCTAGAGTGGTTGGAGGATATGTTGCAGGAGCAGGAGTTTCAGGTAGTTAACCATTATGCTAAGCTGAGCATAGGTTATGCTAAGCTTGGAGGAAAACCATTTATGGGAACAGAGGATGCTATAGAGGTGGAGAATCGGTTGCTGCATTGCGAGAGAATCTTTGCAGACTTCGGACTCAATGATGAAAAAAATAGGAGGCTTGCTTCGAGACAGCTTCAAGGAGCAGCTTTATTTTGGTGGAACAGTGTGACGGCTGGTGTGGATAAGGAAACCTAGACATGGGCTGATTTCAAGGGGAGGTTCCAAGAGAGCTTCATGTCTGCGATGGCATAGTCGGCTCTAATCAGAAAGTTTGCTGAGTTAGAGTATGGAGAGATGTATTTTTTAGAGTATGCTAGATGGTTTGATGAGTTGGCCATATATGGGTATGCGTTAGTGGATATAGTGATGAAGAGGAATGATAAGTTTATCAGGGGGTTGAAGCCCAAGTTAGAAAGGCCTATGTTACCTCATGTTAGAGATCCTTCTGATTTTGTAGTAGATATGGCCTTAACGCATGAGGAGATACTTGATTCTCTATAGAAGAGTAAGGCTAAGGAGATCTAGGTAAGGTAGATTCAAAAGAGGAAATTCTTTCCTAAGAAGGGTGCTTTGATGGGTGGAGCAGCTAAGAAAGGGAGGTCTAAGGTTGTCTGTTTTAAATGCGACAAGAAGTGGCATTTTGCTAACGAGTGTCATGGTGGAAAGGCAAAGGATGTGGCAGGGAAGAAGAATGTCAAGTGCTTCAATTGCGACCAGATTGTTCACTATAAGAATCAATGCAAGGAGCCCGCAATGGATGGAAAGGCAAGGTGTATGCATTGGGTGTATGCATTGAATCCTGCTACTTCGAAGCCAACAGCTCAGGAGAAAGGAAAGTCAGTTTGGGAGGTACGCTTCAGATTCATGGTATGTCTGTTAGCGTTCTATTTGATACTGGTGCATTGCATTCTTTTATATCTAGATGTTTGATAGATTAGCTTAACCTAGAACCCACATATTTAGTTAGTTTCTTACTGGTTGCAAATCTAATGGGAGGGTATGCAACTCTAGGGTTGAGATATGACCATCTAGTGTTTGATTCTTGGATCATACTTTTGTTTACAGTTTCCATGTGTTTGATTTTGTGGGGTTTGGTATTATTCTTGATATGGATTGGTAAAGTGAGAACGATGCTAGGATATTTTTCCATGATAGAAAAATTCGCTTATGCACCTTGATTGTAGCAACAGGATTGTATATGGCATAAAAGGTCTAACGGTGAGGTAAATGCCTTGTTGGGTGCTGTGAAGTTGAAAGATGAGTTGAATTTAGTTTGCGTGGTCAGATAATTCGTGAATGTTTTTGAGCCTATAGTTGGATTGTCACTGGAACGCCATTGAATTTTGGATATATTTGGTTCCGAAAGAAGAGGCCGCCAACTAGGACGACCCCTATAGAGATGAGGGAGTCGAATGTGTAGTTAGCAGATCTGGAAAACAAGAGTTTTATCAAACTGAGTAGTTCACCATGGGGAGCAACCACAGTGTTTGCTAAGGAGCCGGATGGATCGTTAAGGTTATGTATCAATTATCGTAAGTTGAATGAGAGGACAATAAAGCATCGATGTCTATTTCCAAGGATTAATGAATTATTCGATCAGTTAAGTGGAGCCAAGGTACTTTCCCAATTAGATTTTGCAACAGGTTTCCATCAGCTTAGAGTAGTAGCGGATAGTACACCTTTGACCATATTTAGGACCGCTATGGATCGTACAAATGGTTAGTTATGCCATCCGGACTGATTAATTCACCGACATTCTTTATGGATTTGATGATCTGGGTTTTTCGAGAGCACTTGGATAGGTTCATGTTGGTTTTCATAAACGATATCTTGATATACTCTAAGGATGAGAAGGAGCATGAAGTTCATCTTAGAGTGGTGCTTGAGATACTGAGGCAGCATCAGCTAGAGGAAAAGTTTCAACGTGTCATTTCTGGAAGTAGGAAGTGAAGTTTCTTGCTCATGTAGTCTCAGAGAAAGGGTTATCAGTATATCCGACTAAGATTGAAGCGGTGAACAGTTGGAAGAGACCTGAGACACGGGCTGAGATAAAGAGTTTCTTTGGATTAGCTGTTATTATCGGAGATTCATTTAGGATTTCTCATGGATAGCAGCACCGATGACCAAGCTAACGAGGAAGAATATAAGTTTTGTAGATTGATAAGTGTGAGGAAGCATTCTAGAGTTTGAAACACTTATTGACCCATGCACCAGTTTTGGTTGTTCTGAAAGGGAATTAGGATTTGGTGGTTTATACAGATGTGTGTGGAACAGGATTAGGAGCTATGCTGATGCAGAAAGGTAAAGTAATTGTCTATGCTTCTGGAGAGCTTAGGCCACATGAGTTCAGATATCTGATACATGATTTTGAATCGGCTACAGTAATTTTTGCGTTGAAGGTGTGGAGACATTACCTTTTGGGAGAGAGGTTTGAGTAATATACAGATTATAAGTCGCTGAAGTATTTGTTCTTTCAAAAGGAGCTGAACATGGGACAGAAGAGGTGGTTAAAGTTTGTCGCTGCTTATGATTTTGGGATTGAGTACACACCAGGGAAAGACAACAGGGTTGCAGATGCACTTAGCAGGAAATACCAAAATGCAGTGTTAGCGATGACTGTTGAGTGGAAAGATTTAGAAGCCTTGTCAGCTTGTAATATCCAGTGGAGAACCTAGGCTGGGTCTAGTGGAGAGACTGTTATATTATCTTGTTTGGAAGTTCGACTAGTGATGATCGAAAGGATTGCTTCTAAACAAGAGGAGAATCCAATGTTAGCTAAATAGATCAGGAAGTTAAGAGGTGGAACCAAGAACGATGACTTAAAGGACTTCAATCTCGACCAGAATGGGTGGTTGAGGAAGAAAGGAAGATTATGTGTTTCGAGTATAAAAAACATAAGGAAAGAAGTTTTGGAGGAATGTCATCGTTCGAAGTTCACTATTCATCCGGGAAGAACTAAGATGTACCAAGATATGAAGAGAAGTTTCTTTTGGAAAGTTATGAAGCGAGATGTGGGCTTATAAGTGAAGCAACGTTTGAACTGCTAGTATGCAAAAGCCTAACATCAAAAGCTGAGTGGGTTGCTTCAGCCATTAGATATTCCGGTATGGAAATCGGATTCTATTTCCATGAATTTCATTGATGGGTTGCTAAGGTCGAACAAAGAAATGAAAGTATATCGGTCATAGTGGACAGATTGACGAAGAGTGCCCATTCCATTCCAATTAAGTCAACCAGAACGACACATGTTTTAGCGAAGTTGTTTACGAATGCTGTAGCTAGACTGCATGGGGTTCCTAGTAGTACAATAAGTGACAAAGATTCCTTATTCACTAGCGAGTTTAGGAAGAGTCCACAAGAAGTTTTGGGAACCAAGCTCAAGATGAGTACCGCTTACCATCCGCGGGCAGATGGGCAGACGGAAAGAGATAACAAAATCTTGGAAGATTTGTTAAGAGCTTATGTATTAGATTTCGGGGGATCATGGGAAGAATATCTGCATTTAGTCGAGTTTTCGTACAACAATAGTTATCAAACTAGTATTGGGATGGCACCGTTTGAAGCTTTGTATGGAAGGCCGTGCAAATCTCCCGTTTATTAGTTAAAGATCGGGGATAGGTTGGCTCTTAGTTCAGATTTTGGTAGAGAAGATGTAGAAATATTATGGTCATTAGTGATAGGATAAAGGAGGCTCACTCTAGGTAGAAGAGTTATGCAGACAAAAGACAGAAAGATTTAGAGTTCTCAGTTGGAGATCAGGTTTTCGTTAAGGTGTCACTGATGAAGGTCGTGATCAGATTCGGCAGATCAGCAAAGTTGGAACCGAGATTCGTTGGACCTTTTCGTATTGTCGAGTGGATCAGAAAACTAGCATATAGAGTCGAGTTACCAAGTAGTTTGGCAGGAGTCCACGATGTTTTTCATATTTCTCATCTTAGAAAGTGTGTTAGAGGCCCGGAGACTACTATTGCGCCGACCGTGCTAGATGACTTAGTGGTAGAACAAACCTGATTATAGTGAGAAAGCCGATTCGTATTGTTGCAAGAGATGAGAAGAGGATTAGAACCACGACAGTCATATTATTTAAAGTCCAGTGGAGCGACGATGACAGGGACTGTACTTGGGAGATTGATTGATTTGTTTTGTACCTTATCGTAATTTCGAGGATGAAATTCTTTAAGGAGAGTGTTTTTAACACCACATATTCTTGGTAACATTATTTCGGATATTTAATTAGTTAAATTAAATAAAATAATGTGTTGATTAGGGGATTGAAATTTGATATTTCTTAAGAGGTAGCCGTGCCATTTAACCATGAATTAAAATAAGAGTTAAAATGAAATGAGGAGGGGTAAAATAGAAAAGAGGCCATTCTCATATCCTTAAACCTTGGCCATGTATGTCCATGCACATTTAATTTTTATTTATCAAAATTTTTAAACTTGAGGCCGACCACCATTAACAAAAGAAAGGGGAAGAAGATTAAGAAAAGCTAAGTAAGAAGCTAAATCAAATCAAATCCATTCAAATCTCAAGCTCCTTAATCTCTAAAGCTAAGGTGATTAATGACTACATCTCAAATTTCTTATTGTTTTCGGTTTTAAGATGAAATCTGAACCTTTTTGCAATGATTTGCCAAGTTTCTGAATGATGGCATGATTATATATACTTACTGATGATTTATGTTTGTTCATATAGACTTTATGACATGTTTTAGTGTGAAAACCCTATCAAATGACATCTAAATGCCTGACATATACTAAACATGGAAATCTACTTCGCAAAATTAATACGAATAAGCATAATTCATCAACAAGCGTATATATCTAATTATCATTCAAAACATGGCAATCTACTTCGTAAAATCATTTGGGTCAAATCTTGGAAACCGAAAACCTCATAATGTGAGATGTAACATATTACCTACCTTTAGCTTTGTTGTTAAGGAGTTGAGATTCGATCTTTGATTGAATTTTGATTAAGATTTTCCTCTTGATTTAGCTTTTCTTCCCCTTACTCTTCTTTAATGGTGGTCGACCTCTAGGTTTAGTGTTTTAGATTGTCAACATGAGAAAATATCATGATATGAAATGTTTAGGGTATGAGAAATTAGCCTATTCCTATATTGCCCCATATCTAATTTTCTCTCCTATTTCATTTTAAATTCATTTAGTTCATCTCTTTACTAGGCATGACTACACCTTTATTATACAAATCTCAATCTCTTAACCAACTAATCTTTTCATTATTCTATTTAATTTAGCTAATTAAATCTACTGAATAATGTTATCAAAAATTAGGTGCGTTATAGATAAGAATGGGTTGTATGCAAAAAATAGGAATTGAATAGGGGCTAAAAGGCCTAATACTTAGCTTTAGAGTCGAGGCATGAGATGGCCTTCATGAGGTGCTCGGTGCGGGTACGCAATGAAAATGATCGTCAAGTTCCCATCTTATGATCCACTTCTACTAGCCGGCCGACTTCAACGGGGGTTGTTGGTCTCAAATCCTTTGAATTGGAGGATGGAAAGATTGATCGAGCCACAACAATGGAGTTAATATAGGGATGGTCCGCTACTCAACTCCCAACGACTATTGTGATAGCCCCCAATAAGCTTCTTTGCTTTAACCACTAGTAGTGTCAAGGTGGGGGTTATGCTACCCCTCTACCCCTACCTTGTTTTGCCTACCGACTTGCCCCCGGTCAACTAACTCCTACTGGCTAGAGGTTTTTATGCTTCATCATGGTTATGAGATGGTCTTCCGTATTCAGAATGAGGTTGGGCAACTGGTTGTCATATTTTTAACTTTTTACAACCATATGATTGAATCATATGCGCCAAAATGAAAATCTGGATTGTTTAAAATAAAATAGTACGCAATGAGCCAAGCAAACTAATTTCATCTTTCAAATTTCATAGCGGAATGGATCAAAATACAATATAGATGAAATAAAAAAAATTCTTTAAGCAACTTTTTGTAAAGGGCCTTACCTCTTTTATTCATAAAATAAAATGTACAAGGTACAAGAAAAATAATTACACTAGAAACTAAACGGTAAGGCTTGTCAAGAATTAACCTATCTCAACACAAAGCCCGTATCATTTGGGGCAATGTGTTTTATTGTACTCCAGTCCATTACTCTTCTTCCAATTTAGAAATAATTCTTCTTCCAACCTCAATGTCTATTTAAACAGCTTGGCATTTCTCTACTTCCATATTTCCATGATTAGAATTTTAAATAGCACAATAATAGGAGAAGAGATTCTCAAACCTTGGTAATTCTTCTTCTCTCTCTTTTTCCTTCATCTTTAATTCTACTTTCCTTTGCCTAACTCATTTATGGATAGGAAAAGAGATTGAGTTCCTTGATGTTTGTTTCACCATACTAAATGAGAATGTGAACTGGCTGAAGGTGGTCGCCCTTAATCACCGAGACTTGATACTTCTTGCAACCAACGCCAACCTCCATTAGGTTATATTGATGAGAGAAAACTAGAAAGTGGTTGAGGAACAACAAAGAAGGAGTCCGATGTGGAGAAGCCGGTCAAATTTAAGATGGAATATTCTAAAGTATAATTCTTAAACCTAAATGTTGGGTTGATCATGAATGTGAACCGGAGATACGATAATGTGGTTACGGGTGAGGAGAAATAGAAGTAGAAACAAGTTAACCTCAACAAGTTAAGTGATGTTGTGTCAGAGTCATTATAGGAACAATTTAATCCACAACAGCTAGTTGATGTCGTAAGCCCTCGTCATGAGCCACTACCCAAAGAGAGGGATATTAATGTAAGCTTTGGGGAAAGTAGTGTTATGGGAGAAAGACAAGAGCCGGCGTTAGTAGGGATGTAGGTGCCACTATCGGGAAAATTCTTGAATACGACCTTTCGTACCTTGGATACGAAGGAGAATCTACAGGAAAATCTCTTGCAGTGATATATGAAAAAAGCGTAGGCAGCTCAGTCTCATCATGTCGTCCCCTTGTTAGAAATAGGGGCTAGGCCGGTACAAATGGTAGTTTACTTGCACTTTCTTCCTTTTACAATAAATTTTGACCAACTCTTTCGTTTCTTGTTATTGTAGTGGCTGATGAATTGGACATTGATGCGTTTGATGAAGAGGTGGACAAAGATGTCGTGACTAGATTTATTACCTCCCTTATCATTTCTTGCATGACCCCTGCAACTCCCCCGTCTCATGGGCCTATGAATCCCAACATTCTTGAACATATCTAGGTGGCTACTAATTTGCCTCCTAACCCCACTCCCTCACTTCCAAAACCCAAGAAGAAAAAGTAGGATGGAGCTAACCTCTCTTCGGGGGTTGATGTGGTAGGGCCTTATAAGAAGTTCCTTAACATATATGACATGAAGGAGCTGCTTGCTGATAAGGAAGCTGAGCTATTGGGGTAGGCTACCCTAGACCTTCATAATGCCAAGGACACTATTGACGTGGACCGAATGATTTTGGCTTACCAACCGATGTCGATGGAGGTCCTCACTTACCCCCAATGTGTCCAATCTAGAATAAACCATCAATCACTGGAAGGTGTCATAGACATCCAGACCTATAACTCCTTACTGGTAAGTTTCTAACTTCGAATTTACTTATTTCATACTTAATTGTTTAACACTTGTTTTTCTTCAGGCTGGGCACTGCTGCATATGCATAAGGGAATGTGAAGAAGCTCTAAAATAATTTAGAGGCGGAGAGCAGGAATTATAGGAAATGGATGTAGGGGCTACTAAGGCTTATGAGGAGAAGGAGGCATCCGAGGCAGTTGAAAAGTGTGCACAGGAGGTGGCCATTGCTTGGGAGAGGGTTGAGAAAGCAGAGAAGGTGGAGGCAGATCTTTGGGGAAGTGGAAAGAAGGCAAAGGAGGTGGACCTCAAGGAGACGTTTGTGAAGTTTGAGAAGGAAGCGGACCAACTATAGCTAATAAAGCATGCAGTTGGAGGCCAGATGAACAAGGATGTTGCTGGTGCTATGCAAGAGGAGGCCAAGTGGAAAATCGATTGAAGAACATGGTAAGAACCCTAATTAGGGAGAATTACCAGTTAATCATTTCTAGTAGCAATTTTTCTGCTACACCTTTTACAAGGGCCCGTGTAGAGGTGGCAGAATAGACATAGCCCAAGGGTATTCCTTTGTCGGCTGTGCTGACTTAGGAGTAACTGGACTACCTGGACCGGCGACCTATGGGGTCAAATTTGTAGATACTTTACTTTTCCTCTTTTGTAAGCCTAGTGGGGTAGGCTATGTGCCCCAACACTTTTGGGATCTGAAATAGATTTTTTTTTGTGGAAATTTTTCTATAAAATTTGATGGCTATATCTTCTCTTGTCTGTTTATGCTTAGCTTGAAGGGCAACGTACTTTAAGTAGCTAATAGTCTTATGTATTTGCACTTTGTATATTTCACAAGATAGACTAGCTAAGTAAGGTAAGTGATGGTCGGCGAATGTGTCCCATTCTTGCAAACCTTGTGCTAAATTGAGCGACTTATGTTTGTTGATAGGCTAGGCCTGTCAATGGACATGGATTCGAGCTTTGAATCTGTAGCTTGATTTCTAGCTAACTGCCAAGGTCGATATACAATAGTCAAGCTTACTTGTGTTATCCTTTGGTTGGGTGGTCACTGCTCAAACCTAAACACTGAGTGGCTTAAAGGTTATCCTAGGTGAATTGTGACAAGTGTGGATCACAAGTGGTCCCAACACAAACCTAAGCGCTGAATGACTTGAAGTTTCTCTTGGGTGACAGGCTATAAGAAAGAATGGCGGTCCCTGACAAGAAAGTGAATGCAGGGTTGTTCTCCCTCATGGATAGCCAATCGGCAAGTGGGTAAAGGTTGGTAGTCGCCAATAAGTTAAATAAGCATATAAAAAATCATCCTTCATCGGATAGCCTAGGCTGCTCGAAAGTTATGCAAGGTGACACGTTGCCAATTGAGTGTGGTAGCCTTATCCATCGTGAAACCGAATGCTAAGTAGCAGTCCACAACAAGGAAGTGAGTGCACAGTAATTCACATTTGTGGACATCCAACCAATAAGTGGGAGTATGGCTTACTATGCACTTGGCGACAGAGGTAGCAATCCCCAAGAAGGTAAATAAGCACATAAAAACTCATCCTTCCTTGGATAACCTAGGCTGCTTGAAGGTTCCCTTGGGTGACATGATGTCAGTTGAGAGTGGCTATCAGGCTCAGCTCGAGTATGAACGTTAGGTGGCAGTCCCTAACAAGGAGGTGAACAGTCCCTAACAAGGAGGTGAATACACAGCAATTCATCCATGTGGATAGCCGCCAACAAGAAGGGAGCAAGGCTTGCTGTGCACTTGGCAGTCCCCAACAAGATAAATAAGCACATAAAAACTCATCCTTTATTGGATAGCCTAGCCTGCTCGAAGGTTCTCTACGATGACATGATGCTATGATAAAGTGGCAGTCATGTCCAGCATGAACTTAAATACTAGGTGGAAATCCATAACAAGGAAGTGCAAGCAAGGTAATTCACCCTCATGGATAGCAGATCAATATGCGGGGAGCATAGCTCCCTAAGCACTTGGCATTGAAGGTTGACGGTCCCCAATATGGCGAATGAGCCCATAAAAACTCATCATTTGTTTGATAGCCTAGGCGAGTGTCGAACAATGTAGATTATGGAGTCTTTGATGTATTCACAAAAAGATGTATTAAGTAGCCTTATAATTGTGATTAGGTATCATATGTGATAGGCCGGAAGGTGAATGGGGTTCTAAGTGCTGGAGATGCTGGTTCCATTCGATTGAGAGAGGCAGTAAGCACCATTTTTAAGGATGGCGCTAATGACATACAACCCCTCCTACTTTGGGCCAAACACTCCTTCAGCATAGTTCTTTATATTTGCGATCACATAGTGTAGGACTAGGTTCCCGACAATGAATTTCTAGAGATTTACTATTGAATTATGGTTCCAGGCAATCTTCCTCTTGTACTATTCAGTGGAGAGTACGACTTTGGCTCTTTGTTCTTCTATAGTGTCGAATTCAAGTTTGAGTGGTTCATCATTTTGCTCGAGCTCAAAGGTTACATGCTAAAGTGAGGGGATGTATACTTCTATAGGTAGCATGGATTCATACGCATCGGAGAGAGAGAAAGGATCATGGCCAACTAAAGAGGGTTGGAGGCGTGATAGGGCCAATGGACGAGTAGTTGTTATTCGGCATAATTCCTTTTTGTTTTTGCAGCACACTTCTTAAGAGTGGACTTGATGGTTTTGTTGACGACCTCGACTAATCCATGAGCTTAAATATGGGTGATGGAGGAGAAGCACTTCTCAATTCTGCTACTTGCACGGAAGTCTCATTTTGAATAAGCTAGTTTCTGAAAGCGGGAATCACTCACTGATTCAAATGTGTCACGTTGATTTACAAGATGCACTTGTCACGACCCGTCTTTCAATTTCCAGAAAGGCGCATTATGAATTAAGAAAGAAAGGGATAGAAGAAGAAAAGATAGGAAATAAGAAACTCAACAGCATTAGTATCTCACAGCGGAACGAATGAAATATAATACATCATATAAAATATACATAGTATCATAAACATCAGAGTACACAACTTATACTTCACAAATTAGACAGTTATAAATTGTTGTCTTTCAAACAACTCAAGATATCACAGAGATACACACAAAACACTAGCACAACGGAACCACTATATATCTACTCGCTGAAGCCTCCTGCTCCAAATCTCCTCCAGAATTCGACAAAGCTACCTGAATCCCTCGACTGCTCATACATAATATAAGTACTCAAGAGTTTAATAAAACGAAAAATAAACACTTGGGTCAGACATCGGTCTGGTGTGAGTAAACGGTTTAAAATTGTTTAACTTCGAAAACCTTTGAAAAGAAAGGTATCACGTAAGACTTCCCATATATAAACATGGAAAAGTTTTTACCTTACGCTAACCAAAACATTTGATAGGAAATCCAGTGATACTATAATAGTGTCTAGGGTTTTCAAGTAAATAAGAAATAGCTGAAATTGTTACATGATTACATTCCAACATACTAGCCACAAAGTGGGTTATACAATCAAAACCGTAAAAGGTACGTAGGAAAAATAGGTTTCCATCAATGGCAGGGCTACTGGGGTACGCCCGTCACGGTACGGGGCCTAGATCACCTTACCGAGGATTACTCCCAATCCCCTGCAACACAAGGCCGGAACCATCCCTTACTGGATAGTCCCGAGCAAGACCACCACGTGGTTGGTGCGACCAACCACACACTAAGTCGAAATAGAAAGGGACCTCTACACAGAGGTAAATCTCGTCCTACTTGGGGGCTACCCACTTAGCCTTGCTGCACCTCCCCTATTTTAGCCATTCCCTCTTGATGACGCTTGAGGCTATGATTACCTTTATAGGGCACATCTATCTTAGAATGCTCATCGTCCACCTGACGATGTTCTGAAAGCATTCAATCCATACAAGTTCGTTCCGGGTTCGAACGAAACCGAAGGCACTATCTCGTTACACTCATTTTGGAATCACCCTCAGAGTTAACGACCATAGCCCTTGCACTCTGAATCTCCATCTCGAACCTGAAAGTACTATCTCCGTCAAACTCATTTCGTAATCACCCTTAGAGTTTTAATGACGAATAGTTCTTACACTTCGAGTCTTCACTTTGATCTTCACTTGGATTCACGACCTAACGTTTAATTTGGATCGATGTGGTTTTCGGATATCCAAATTTGGAAACCCGATCCCGGTCTCACCGAAATCCAAAACACCATTTTAAATGTCCAAGTTGTTTAAGAGTTTAAACAATTAAACTTATATTTAGAATAACATAAACAGATAGATGATTCACATTATCACAAATAGATAATTCATATCAACCAAACATCTCACACAGCAGCATAGATCTCATATCAGAGATATCAGATCCAAATTATCCAATATCAATCATCCAATATCTATCAATCATCCATAAGCAGGTTTGATTCACTCTTAGTCAATTTAATTAACCTCTAATTAAATTAATTACTAACCTTTTAATCACTTGGATTACCTTAGTCCTGCTTACTTAACATTAATCAATTACAAATTAATTAATTAATCATCTCTTAATGATTTACCTTAATTAATCTCCCTTGACTAATTATCCTTTAATTACCTTAAGCAATTATCCCTTTAATTAATTACACAAATTAATTATCCTTAACCATTTACAGTAATTAACCTTTAATTACTTTCATTAATTACATTAATTAATGACCCTAATTTACCTCCTTTAATTAACTATAATTAATTACAATTAATTAATTATACTTCAATTAATCACTTTCATTAATCAACCTTGACTAATTTCATTAATTATATTAATTAATGGTCCTCACTAATTAATTAACCTTTTAATTAATTAAATAATTAATCTTCAATTAAGTACACTCATTAATTAGTCTTAATTAATCATAAACAGTAATTAACCATCTTGTAATTATTTACCGTAATTACTTAACTCCTTAATTAATTATATTAATCCTTTAATCAATTACACTAATTAAATAATCCTTAATTACTTAATTAAGTAAATATTAATTAATTACATTAATTAATAATCCTTAATTAATTACTTTATTAATTATTCACATTTTTAATTAATTATATTTAGTAATTAATCTTAAATTAATCACATTCATTAATTAATTAAGCAAATTAATTAATTAAATAAATAAATTACACTAATAATTAACTCTTAATTACTTCCATTAAGTAATTATCTTCTAATTATTCCATTAAGTAATCCCCTTTTATTAATTACATCCAGTAATTATCCACTAATTACTCTACCAAGTAATTATACTTAATTAATTCATAATTAAGTGATTATTTTAGATTAACCAAACTATTAACTAATCATTTAAAATTAATTAAATAATTAGTTAACTTCTTATATTTGAAAATCCTTAATTAATTAAGAAAATCATTTATCTTAATTAAACTTTTACTTATTAACAATCACTTACATTAATTAACTATTCTTAAATCAATAATAATAATTAATTAACCTTTGTTATGTTCACAAATTAATTATTTTAAATTAATCAAAAACTTACTTACTTAAATATAAACTCTTCATTTTAATTGATTTTTCTCAATTATATCATTAAACTTTATTTAAAACATAAAACATTTAGAAATCAATTAAAATTAAAAACAATTTAAACATCTAATCTATTCTTTAAATCTTTGAAGACTTTTCAAAAAAAATTAAATAAATTTTAATACATAATCATTTTTTTAAAAACCACTTACTCTACCTTTCGAAACTTATCTATTTTTATATATTAATACTTATTAAACTTACACCTTTGAAAATAATTATTTCATAACTTAAAATTTTGACTTACCTTGTTTTATAATTTCAAAACTCGATTCTTTTACAAAACTTTTACTTTTAATTCTTCCAATCCTGGCAACACTTCTTCTACAATTGAAAACAATTGCAAAATCAATGTTACCTATGGCAGACTCGTACCCTCCCCGAACAAAACACAGCGCACTCGCGTACGTCCATTACTTCGAGTCGCTCAGCAAAAAGCACGAACACCTCACTGAGCCAGCTTCTTCTCCTCTACCCAAACAAAAAGAACAACAATAGATGTGCACCATGCACATGTACGGTCATCAGAGCGACCTCGGCTCATCGCCGACGATGCTCACAAATCGTCGACTGTCTAAACCCAAAGTTTGATCACCCAAACTCCCAAATACCCCAATCAAACAAAATCGAACCCATCACGACCAAGTCCAAAAAAATCACTGCCGAAAATTTGCTTCTTTTCGTCGCCTCCGACCTCGAGATCACCTGACCCCTTCATCGAAGCTTCGTCACACCTTCCAGCACCCATTCGTACCATCGCGAACCACTCCGGTTCTTGGCCCACATCGGAATTGGCTTGACAACCACGTCGAGCAAAACTCGTGCCTAAACCCTAATTCGCCTCAGCACAACCACCACGGCCATCGATAAATCGCCTCTCCAGTTTTCTCGAGATCCCCATGCCTCAAACCTTCTCCACCCCAAATATCAACCACCCCGACCCCGCCGTTCATCGGCAATCACCCAAAACGTCCAATTCAAACAACTCGAAAATTCTCACGAATTAACACTCTAAAAATTATGAAATGCATATCAAAATTCATGATTTTCAAACATGAATTCATTCCCGTAATTCAAATTAGAAATTAAGATAGTGTATTTTTAACATATATAAATATTTCCACTGTTATTCCCATTTTTAAACTTATTTGCTGAATTTAAAATCCTGATTTAAAATCATCATCATACGTTAACAAACAACTTACATTCAAACATCAAAGTCTAATATTGATTGTAGTGGAAGATTTGAATTTTTGAAGGCAAAAGCATAGACTGAAACAACAGAGAACAGGATACACACACACACACAAACATACTTACGCACATATGTATATACCAATTCAATTATATAAACTAAAAAATTTGCACGCAACATCAATATCAATTTCACAGATTAACACATGCATTAGAGATAACCACAAATTAAACTATTTTTAAAAAAGTTTATTCACCATTTTATTATGAAAGTAGAGACTAGGTTTATCTTGTTCCAGGTTTGATTGATTTTGAACTTCTTCTGTTTTGAATTTTTCTTGCTATTGCATTTTAATCCGAAGTTGATCTCAGGTTACATTAGAGGATTTTGCGTTGATGTTGAATCTAGCCCTTTGATTTTCCTGTCATATATTTTGGTTTCCAGTTTTATTTTACTTCCTTGATTTCTCAGATTTCCCCTTTTTTATTTTTCTTTGATCTTGAATTTTATTTTTAGTTGAAATGAAGAAAAGATAGATTTAGAGCTGAAAGGGAAAAACAGATTTCTTCTTCATATTAAAAATTTTTAAATTATAATTATCAAAGAGAAATATTGCCATTTGTCCTTAAGTTGATTATCTAGCTTACACATATACATATAATTGTACAAATATCCTAAATATACATTATGATGTTTACAACTGTTAGCTCTTCTTTTTATTAATTTATTTAAATTTTTATATACATATTTATGAAGTATATTTATATGTATATAATTTTTTTATATAAATAAGCTTTTAAATTTTAATAAATATACTATTAGCGTCAAAATTGTTCACTAACACCCAAATGTAAATGAAAGCACCAGGGACCAGTCATAGATAACAGATAGAATATATGTAGAGAGTAATAATGTGAAGAATAAAAAAAATTTAAAATGAAATCAGTAAAGACACAAAATTTATAGTGGTTCGGCTAACTTCGGCCTACGTCCACTACAGAAATTTCCTTTTTATTGTTGTAATAATCGATTACAGTTACAAAATGGTAGACTAGCCTTAGCCTTTAGATAGTAGAAAGTCAGAGAGCAGAAGAGAAGACCCCTTTTCTAAACCTCCACACACTGTATTTATAGACAAATCCTGAGTTGTTGGGCTTTCTGAATGGTATAGGCCCATCAAGGCCTTCCACCGAGCCACACACCTCCACAATGCCAAGCCATATACCTCCACAATGCCAAGCCACACCGGCCTTAATACAACGCCTAGTCGTATCACCAATGCCGAGCGATCTTCGTCCAATGCCGAGCCGATCACCAATGCCGAGTGACCTTCGTCCAATGCCGAGCTGTCACACCAATGCCGAACCATCCACCAATGCCGAACGACCCTGTCCTTACCAATGCCGAGCCGTCCACCAATGCAGAGCGAGGTTTGATGTCGAACGACATCCAATGCCGAGCGACTTCCAATGCCGAGCGAGGTACCATGCCGAACGACATCCAATGCCGAGTGACTTCCAGTGCCGAGCGAGGTATGATGCCGAACGACATCCAATGTTGAGCGACTCATGACGCCGAACGGTGTCCAATGCCAAACAACGTCCACTGCCGAACGATGCCTAGCGCCAAGCGGCAACCCATGCCCAGCCACACCTTCTGCCGAGCGACAACCAATGCCAAGCCATTCCTTATGCCGAGCGGTAACCAATGCCAAGCCATTCCTTATGCCGAGCGGCAACCAATGCCGAATCACTCTTGTCTCTCCTCAGTGCCGAGCCATGCATATCGAACCTACTCCTAAACGACCGTCTGTCCATCCAGCTGGTTCCAGTCAATTGTATTCCAGTTTCGATAAATGAGCAATCGATTTGGTTAAATCCACATGTCCATGGCTTGTAAAAAGGTGGGTTAACATATACAATTGTGAATTTATGTAAATATTTGTTTATAAATAACTTATGCTTCGATCCAATTAAATATAACATATGTTTTGTAAATTTTATTTTAACTCTATATATTTTTACAAACCAAATTGTCTTATGTTTGAATTTTTTTTTTTAAATGAAAGAATTATTGAAAACAAAGGAACATGTGCTTTTAATTAAATCCTATTTTAAACGTAAGCTAAAATATATCTTTTAAATAAATAAGAAATTATCTTAGTTGTTAAAAATTTAAATTCCAAATATCTTTTGGAAAGTATTATGTTAAATTATAATCTCTAAATTACGAACTATGTATATATTTAAAATTTGAAAACACTTTTATTAAATTCAAACCAATATTTTTCCATTTCAATATATACAAATATATACATTTTAAATGGAAAACATTTCAACATTAGTTTTGAAAATTATTCTATTGAATTTTAAAACATAACTCCAAATGACAATATATATACATATATATTATAATTTGAAAACATAACTCTTATCAAATTAAAGACTTCCTATTTATAATAGATATACCAATATATATATACATTATAAATCGAAAACATTATGATTAGCTTTGAAAGATATATCTTACAAAATTTAAATTGTTAGAAAAAATATTAATATTGCAAAATTAAATATTTATTAACTTTTTAAAAGAATAAACTTGCCAATTAAAATAATTATAAAAGAAATTATCAAATCAATTTTATTATTAGTTTTATAAAGATACATTTTGCCACATAAAATATTTATGGAAGAAAATTATTAAACAATATTATCAAATTTAAATCGATATTGTTAATTTAAATAATTTTTAAATGAAGATTATCAAATTGCTATTGCCTAAAATTCTGTGTCATCACAATCCTCCCCCCTTAAAAAAATTTCGTCCCTGAAATTTAAAAGCGAAGATAATTTTAATAATCCAGCAAAGATTTCAATCTCAAACAGTAAAGCATACCTATCATTCAGTTACTAACAACCAAAGCAACCAACTAAACAATCAAACCTAACTAACTATCTTGACATAAATCATGATAGATCTTTCTAATACCATCTAGAGTTTCCCAGGTATAAATACTGGAATACTCGCTCTACAGAATCGAAGCTAACACTACTACTATGATCCAGAGCTCCCTTTCCTCTAGATCCAATAATCTAACAAAACATCAGACCAAACTAAAGCCTAGCTCAACTACTAGATCCTTCTAAACTGTAGATTCCATAACTAGAGATAGATCATACATGTACTCCCTCAGAGATACGTAAAATACAATGAATTTCAACTATCCAAACTGGCAATTCATTATTGTAGATCAAAGAACTAATCCTTTTGAAAACATAGGAAGATCCAAAATACTTCGGAGCTAACTTTCCCATCTTACCAAATCTTATAGCTCCTTGAATTGGAGAAAACTTAAATAATTTCCAATCTCCAATTCCGAGTTCCAAACTCCTTGTCTCATATCTGCATAACTCATCAGACGATCCTGGGCCACCTTATTTTTTTCTTGAACAGCTCAACCTTTGCTGATGCTTCTTAAAACAAACTGGACCAAGAATAAACCAATTTCTAGATCCTGTTCAACAAAATGGTCTTCCAAGATCCGTCGAAATCTAGAACACAAGCTCTATTTCCCAGGCATTAGAAGAATGGACTTACTTCTCCCATCTGGAATAGCCAAAACAGGTGTACTTGCCAATATGACCTTCTGAGTCCGAAAACTTCTTATAGAAACCCTTTAATCCATAACACTGAAATTTTCGTCTGCTTCCATTCTAGAACAGTTGATACTAGCTTCTGTTGCACAACTTTGATTCTGAAGTAGATGATAATGCTGTTGATAAACTTATCCAACATATCCTGGAAACTCTGTTCATCAGATCCCTAAAATCTTAGTGACCCATCTAACTTAGTCACACAACCTTACAGCAGAATCCAAACTTGAAAACTAGATCTGACCAATCCATTTCCAAAAATTCCTGAGCTGTTGTACCAACTCTTCTCTCTCTAAGAACCATCCTACTACCAGGATAACCACCGGTATCGCTTCTGGAACCAGGTCGATACGGAACTCAACTCCAGATGCAAACAAACTTCTGACTTCCCCGATGACATCCAAAAAATCTCTGACTACTTCAATAGCTCCTACTTCCTCATGAAAATCCTCAACCTCAAACAAAAGATTACCCATGATGAACTCCCAAACTAATCGCAAGTCACTTTTGCAATCCTACCTAGTTTGGATTCCAAAGAAACTGTTCTCTCTTCACCAATTAAAACAGCCTTAAGCTTCTCCAAACAAGGTTAACACTTCAAGAAAGCCTTCACCATCTGCGCAGACTGTAGAAATAAGAGCTACAAAGATTCCTGAATCATCGAAGAAACGGGTCCACACTGCTGCTTCCGAACTCCACCTCTAGGACACTGCTAAACCAAGAGACCTTCTTGTCGGCACACAAACACCTTTGAGCTGAAACTGCTACCACAGCTAACCAAAGATTTCTTCATCCATAGGCTCCTCGAACGCCGAAAGCCATCAACTAACTTCACAAAAGACCCTTCGAGTGGGCAGACATCCTCAAAAGAAACCCGAGTTCCAAACCAAGCATCAACAACTTACTCTTCTTAAGGGAAACAATGAGACCATGCCATTGCGAAGCAACTCATCGACCTTAGTCTCATATTCCAATACAAATAAACCTCCATGCTTGAAATCCAAATAAATCCTATCTAGCCGAGTCTCCCTTGCGGTAGGCATCAATTGCTCCAAGAGAAAATACCTTCGGGAACACCCACAGATACTGCATCTCACCACGCAGCTGCTCCTTCTTGAAGTTACCACGATCCATCACACGCCTCTACACGTTTGACAGATCCAAACTCTAGATTCACTCGAGCACAGCCAAGCTTGCTCTTCAATGATGGGCTCCGAACCTTTAAAAATATTTCCTTCGGAGATTGGAGAGATCCTTACTCCAAGCTACAAAACTCACTCGAGACGGTATTGGGTCTACAGTCTCGACGGATACGGTTCCAACCTCAACATTCGAGCCTCTTCCATTAGTGGTAGTCGTGTTACACACACACCACTGCTCCATCTACCTCTAGAACTTATGTTGAAAAACCCAGACAGGTAATCCCAACAGATCAGGAAGATATATATATATATATATATATATATATATATATATATATATATATACACACACACACACGCACACTCCAGAAAGAAAGAAATCACTCCAAATCCTAGGTATTCACTCAACCTAGCACTTTGATACCAACTGTCACGACCCATCTTTCACTTCCCAGAAAGACGCATCATGAATTAAGAAAGAAAGGGATAGAAGAAGAAAAGATAGGAAAGAAGAAACTCAACAACATTAGAATCTCACAACGAAACGAATGAAATATAATGTCACATAATATACATAGTATCATAAACATCAGAGTACTCACCTTATACTTCACAAATTACATAGTTGTAAATTTCTGTCTTTTATACAACTCAAGATATCACAGAGATACAGACACAACACTAGCACAGCGGAACCACTATATATCTACTCGCTGAAGCCTCCTGCTCCAAATCTCCTCCAGAATTCGACAAAGCTAACCTGAATCCCTCGACTACTCATACATAATATGAGTACCCAAGAGTTTAATAAAATAGAAAATAAACACTAGGGTCAGACAAGGGTCTGGTGTGAGTAAACGGTTTAAAATTGCTTAACTTTGAAAACCTTTCAAAAGAAAGGTATCACGTAAGACTTCCCACACATAAACATGGAAAAGTTTTTACCTAACGCAAACCAAAACATTTGATAGGAAATCCAGTAATATTACAATAGTGTCTAGGGTTTTCAAGTAAATAAGAAATAGCTGAAATTGTTACATGATTAAATTCCAGCATAGTAGCCACAAAGTGGATTATACAATCAAAACCGTAAAAGGTACGTAGGAAAAATGGGTTTCCATCAATGGCAGGGCTACTGGGGTACCACCCGTCACAGTATGGGGCCTAGATCACCGTACCGAGGATTACTCCCAATCCCCTGCAACACAAGGCCGGAATCATCCCTTACTGGATAGTCCCGAACAAGACCACCCCATGGTTGGCGCGACCAACCACACACTAAGCCGAATAAGAAAGGGACCTCTAGACAGGGGTAAATCTCGTCCTACTTGGGTGCTACCCGCTTAGCCTTGCTGTACCTCCCCTATTTTAGCCATTCCCGGTTGATGAGGCTTGAGGCTACGATTACCTTTATAGGAAACATCTATCTCAGAATGCTCATCATCCACCTGACGATGTTCTGAAAGCATTCAATCCATACAAGTTCGTTCCGGGTTCGAACGAAACCGAAGGCACTATCTCGTTACACTCATTTTGGAATCACCCTCAGAGTTAACGACCATAGCCCTTGCACTCTGAATCTCCATCTTGAACCTGAAAATACAATCTCCGTCAAACTCATTTCGTAATCACCCTCAGAGTTTTAATGACGAATAGTTCTTACACTTCGAGTCTTCATTTTGATCTTCACTTGGATTCCCGACCTAACGTTTAATTTGGATCAATGTGGTATTTGGATATCCAAATTTGGAAACCCGATCCCGGTCTCACCGAAATCCAAAATGCCATTTTAAATGTCCAAGTTTTTGAAGGGTTTAAATAATTAAACTTATATTCAGAATAACATGAACAGATAGATAATTCACATTACCACAGATAGATAATTCATTTCAACCAAACATCTCACACGGCAGCACGGATCTCATATCAGAGATATCACATCCAAATTATCCAATATCAATCATCCAATATCTATCAATCATCCATAAGAAGGTTTGATTCACTCTTAATCAATTTAATTAACCTCTAATTAAATTAATTACTAACCTTTTAATCACTTGGATTACCTTAGTCCTGCTTACTTAACATTAATTAATTACAAATTAATTAATTAATCATCTCTTAATGATTTACCTTAATTAATCTCCCTTGATTAATTATCTTTTAATTACATTAAGTAAATATCCGTTTAATTAATTACACAAATTAATTATCCTTAACCATTTACAGTAATTAACCTTTAATTACTTTCATTAATTGCACTAATTAATGACCCTCCATTTACCTCCATTAATTAATTAACTGTAATTAATTACAATTAATTAATTATACTTCAATTAATCACTTTAATTAATCAACCTTGATTAGTTTCATTAATTATATTAATTAATGATCCTAATTAATTAACCTTTTAATTAATTAAATAATTAATGTTTAATTAACCACACTCATTAATTAGTCTTAATTAATCATAAACAGTAATTAACCGTCTTGTAATTACTTACCTTAATTAATTAACTCCTTAATTAATTATATTAATCCTTTAATTAATTACACTAATTAATTAATCCTTAATTACTTCATTAATTAATTGTTAATTAATTACATTAATTAATAATCCTTAATTATTTATTTTATTAATTAATCACATTTTTAATTAATTTCATTTAGTAATTAATCTTAAATTAATCACATTCAATAATTAATCACATTAATTAATTAACTAAATTAATTACACGAAGTAACTAACTCTTAATTACTTCCATTAATTAATTATCCTCTAATTATTTCATTAAGTAATCCCCTTTTATTAATTACATCCAGTAATTATCCACCAATTACTCTATCAAGTAATTATACTTAATTAATTCATAATTAAGTGATTATTTTAGATTAACCAAACTATTAACTAATCATTTAAAATTAATTAAATAATTAGTTAACTTCTTATATTTGAAAATCCTTAATTAATTAAGAAAATCATTTATCTTAATAAAACTTTTACTTATTAACAAATCACTTACATTAATTAACTGTACTTAAATCAATAAAAATAATTAATTAACCTTTATTATCTTCACAAATTAATTATTTTAAATTAATCAAAAACTTAATTATTTAAAGATAAACTCTTCATTTTAATATACTTTGCTTAATTATATCATTAAACCTTATTTAAAAAAATAAAACATTTAGAAATCAATTAAAATTAAAAATAATCTAAACATCTGATCTATTCTTTAAATCTTTGAAAACTTTTTAAAAAATTTAAATAAATTTTAGTACGTAATCATTTTTTTTTAAAAACCACTTACTCTACCTTTCAAAACTCATCTATTTGTATATTTTAAAACTTGTTAAACATACACCTTTGAAAATAATTATTTCATAACTTAAAATTTTGACTTACCTTGTTTTATAATTTCAAAACATGATTCTTTTACAAAACTTTTACTTTTAATACTTCCAAGCCTGGCAACACTTCTTCTACAATTGAAAACAATTGCAAAATAAATGTTACCCGAGTCAGACTCGTACTCTCCCCAAACAAAACACAACGCACTCGAGTACGTCCATTACTCCGAGTCGCTCAGCAAAAAGCACGAACACCTCACCAAGCCAGCTTCTTCTCCTCCACCCAAACAAAAGAACGACAACAGATGTGCACCATGCACATGCACGGTCATTAAAGCAACCTCGGCTCATCGCCGACGATGCTCACAAATCATCGACAGCCTAAACCCAAAGTCTGATCACCCAGACTCGCAAATACCCCAACCAAATAAAAATCGAACCCATCACGACCAAGTCCAGAAACATCACTGGCGGAAATTTGCTTCTTCCCGTCGCCTCCGACCTCGAGATCACCTGACCCCTTCGTCGAAGCTTCGTCATACCTTCCAGCACCCATTCGCACAATCGCGAACCACTCCGGTTCTTGGCCCACGTCGAAATTGGCTTGACAACCACGTCGAGCGAAACTCCTTCCTAAACCCTAATTCGCTTCAGCACAACCACCACGGCCATCGATAAATCGCCTCTCCAATTTTCTCGAGATCCCCATGCCTCAAACCTTCGCCAACCCAAATATCAACCACCCCGACGCTGCCGTTCATCGGCAATCGCCCAAAACGTCTAATTCAAACAACTCAAAAATTCTCATGAATTAACACTCTAAAAAGTATGAAATGCTTATCAAAATTCGTGATTTTCAATCACGAATTCATTCTCGTAATTCAAATTAGAAATTAAGATAGTGGATTTTTGACATAACTAAATTTCCACTGTTATTTCGATTTTTAAACTTATTTTCTGAATTTGAAATCCTGAAACTATTTTTAAAATCATCATCATACATTAACAAACAACTTCCATTCAAACATCAAAGTCTACTATTGATTTTATTGGAAGATTTGAATTTTTGAAGGCAAAAGCATAGACTGAAACAACAGAGAATAGGATATATATATATATATATATATATATATATGCAAGCATATTTACACACATATGTATATACCAATTCAATTATAAAAACTGAAAAATTTGCATGCAACATCAATATCAATTTCATAGATTAACACATGCATTAGAGATAACCACAAATTAAACTGTTTTTAAAAATGTTTACTCACCATTTTATTATGAAAGCAGAGACCAAGTTTACCTTGTTCTAGGTTTGATTGATTTTGAACTTCTTCTATTTTGAATTTTGCTTGCTGTTGCATTTTAATCTGAAGTTGATCTCAGGTTGCATTAGAGGATTTTGCATTGATGTTGAAACTAGCCCTTTGATTTTCTTGTCACGGATTTTGGTTTCCAGTTTTATTTTACTTCCTTGAATTCTTAGATTTCCAATCTTTTTTATTTTTCTTTGATCTTGAATTTTATTTTTAGTTGAAATGAAGAAAAGATAGATTACAGCTAAAAGGTAAAAACAGATTTCTTCTTCGTATTTTTAAATTTTTAAATTTTAATTATCAAAGAGAAATATTGCCATTTGTCCTTAAGTTGATTATCTAGCTTACACATATACATATAATTGTACAAATGTCCTAAATATACATTATGATGTTTACAAGTGTTAACTCTTCTTTTTATTAATTTATTTAAATTCATAAATATGCATTTATGAAGTATATTTATATGTATATAAAATGTTTTTATATAAATAAGCTTTTAAATTTTAATAAATATACAATTGTGAATTCATGTAAATATTTTTTTATAAATGACTTATGCTTTGATCCAATTAAATATAACATACGTGCTGTAAATTTTATTTGAAATCTATATATTTTTACAAACCAATTGTCTTATGTTTGATTTTTTTTAAAATGAAAGAATTATTGAAAACAAAGGAACATGTGCTTTTAATTCAATCCAATTTTAAACTTAAGCTAAAATATATCTTTTAAATAAATAAGAAATTATCTTAGTTGTTATACATTTAAATTCCAAATATCCTTTGAAAAGTATTATGTTAAATTATAATTTCTAAATTATAAACTATGTATATATTTAAAGTTTGAAAACACTTTTATTAAATTCAAACCAATATTTTTCCATTTCAATATATACAATATATACATTTTAAATGGAAAACATTTCAACATTAGTTTTGAAAATTATTATATTGAATTTTAAAACATAACTCCAAATCACAATATATATATACATATATATATTATAATTTGAAAACATAGCTCTTATTAAATTAAAGACTTCTTATTTACAATATATATACCAATATATATATATATATATACATTATAAATACAAAACATTTTGATTAGATTTGAAAGATAAATCTTACAAAATTTAAATTGTTAGAAAAGATATTAATATTGCCAAATTAAATATTTATTAGCTTTTTAAAAGAATAAACTTGCCAATTAAAATAATTATAAAAGAAAATTATCCAAATCAATTTTATTATTAGTTTTATGAAGATACATTTTTCCACTTAAAATATTTATGGAATAAAATTATTAAACAATATTATCAAATTTAAATCAATAATGTTAATTTAAATAATTTTGAAATGAAGATTATCAAATTGCTATTGCCTAAAATTCCGGGTCATCACAGCACTTTAGGGGACAGATGTTACCCGACACTTTGACCTGGCTACAAGGTGATAGTTGCAAAATCTGTGATCAGAAAACTCGAGTTATGATGGGGCTGGAAGTGTAAGGCCTGGTATGAATTCGAAGGCTTGAATGTGTGGTTCGGTGATGGACGTTCAGCCTGCGTGGATCGGCGTGAGCTGATCGGTGAAGATATTCAAGGAAGAGTGGCTTGGCATTTTGTGGGTCGGCCTCAGGGAGATTGTTTCAAAAGGATCGGCCATAATAGTTTGGCCTTCGCGGATCGGTCAAGGTGGATGAAGTGGAAGTGGATTGGCCATGTTGGTTCGGCCTATAAACGTGGCTCGACAAAGAAAGGAAGGTGGTGTGTCATTTGGTCATGGTACGGAAGCTAATGTGGTTCGGTCGAATGTGGTTCGGCACGTGTAGGTTGGCATATCTGGGTTGGTGCCCCTTGAAGAGGTTGACAACTTATTTGCTTTACGACAAAGTGATGCGACCAGCATTTCTTTGCTTCGAGTCACATTATCGCTTGTTTCAAGTTCCTTGAGAGTCTGTGTGACAAACCGCAAATCTATACCCTTTGAATCGACAATAAACCACACATGTCCGACCCAAAAAGCACAGATTGATGGAAAGTCAAGAGAAAGAAAAGAAGAGAGAAGAAAAGAAGAGAGAAGAAAAGAAGAGAAGAAAGAGAGAGAAGATAGAACCAAACAGAACAATACAGAATCTCACATCGCGGCGGAAAACATATAATATCATATCAATGATTTTTACAAAACAGAAATGTATACACATACATCAATCAGATTTCAACAATTAATCACAATTTATCAGTCTAGACAGTTATATTAACATGTCCTCACAATTGCCGATAATATACAATAACTAAGCACAGCGGACAATCAAAACCGATACGTGTATACGAAATGAAGATCTCCAGCTCTCTTGCTGAAGCTCTAAAAGCACCAAATCTAAACCTGTACATATACTCCGTCTGACCCGAGCATTGAAAGGGAAGAACGCCCTGATCAGTCTGGTAAACCAGCGTGAGAAATACACTCAACTGAATTTATTAAATTACCAAACTTTTCCTTTGTCAAAACTAAAGTATCCCGTAAGACAAGTCCACACATAAAGACAAACATGTTTTTACCTTATGATAACTAAAACATTTCATATCAAATCCTCTTATATTATACTAGTGTCTAGTATATACAAATGATATTAATCATAGCCAAAATTGTTACATTGATTAAATTCCAGCATATAGCCCAAAATTGGTAATACACTCAAAATGGCAAGCACGTAGTGGAGTTTGGATTTCCATACAAATGACCAAGTATAAAGACTACCTTCAGGCAGTACATCTCTAGAAGATTATACCGAGGACCATCACAAATGATCCTCTACCAACACAAGACCGGCCCACCTCTATAACTAGATGGTACCGAATATATCATCCTTCGGTCATTACCGACCTTTACCGAGGACCCTCTAAGCATACAAACCACAATTGTAACGATCCTGTTTTTTAAGTCAAATTTAATTTAATCATTAATTTCATTTTTAGTATTAAATTGTGAATAAATTTAAAAAATTTCCCAAAATAAATAAGATATGTGTTTGTTATATATATATATATATATATATATATATATATATATATATAGAGTTGTAAATAGAATTTGAATTTAAAATTCAAAAATAAATATCTTAAAAATAAATTGGATTTAAAAACTTTATAAACTAATAAAGATTTGTTTTCTGATTGTAATATATATGTATATATATAATTTGAAAGTTATATTTTGAATTTAATATGATAATTTTCAAAAGCTATGTAAAGGTTAAAAACTAATATATATATATATATATATATGTTTATTTATTAATGATTAATTAGATTTTAAATCATTTTCTTTAAAATTTATATTAATATAAATAAAAGGAAAAATTTTAAATTAAATATATAAAATTATATAAACATATTAAAACATATAAATATAAAACTAAATTGAAAAATATAATATAAATTATATAAAAACATATATAAATTTAAAATCATATTAAAGACATAATAATATGCAAAAAATTGCAAGTGTAAAAAGATTATGCCATGCATTAAACATGTGTAAGTATTATAACATACATATCAACAAATGTTAGCTTGATTTTAACATGCATTTACAAGTGTCATTGATTTATTTTTATTTTTAAAATGATAAATAAAATTAATGAGAGATTATAAATACACATCTACTCTCATTTCTCATTTTCCTTTCACATATTCAAATCAAAGAAACAAACCTTAGAAGAAAAACTAAAACTTGTGAAAGCTTAAACCAGTAAAATAAAATCTAACAAGCAACAACTTCAACAATTTCAAACCTGAAGCCAAGATCATTTCAAAACTGAATCAAAACAAAATCAGTTGCAAAATCAAAAGCATGCAAGATTCAACTCAGTTTTCATCAAGCTTCAGTTCAATTAAAATAGCAAGCTTTAGATCAATTACCAGTTTTCAGATACAAAACAATTTCCAAATCAAAGTTCCCAGATTTTTTCAAATTCAAATACAATTTCCAGGTTCTCTGTACAATATCCAAGTGAGTAAACTACCTTTATGAAATCTTAAACCTGTTATATCTTGATAATCCTCGAAGTATGATATGGAATATGCTTGTATGATTGTGTAAATATGCCTACATGTTTGTAAATAAGTGTGTGCATGCCTGTATATAGAAAATCATGTCTCTGTTCTTGTTTACAGGTTTTTAAAACCTATTCAAAAATTCAAAAGCTCGTCCCTTATTCTCTTATAGGCTTTGATGTTTAAACAATACATGCTTAAATTTTCAAGACTCAATTTTAAATTATTTATAAGTATATCAGTAACTTATTTTTACAGGAAATAAAGAAATTACAGTGAATATGTATATAGTCAGGAAAGTCGATGGATGAAAATTCATGTTTTGAATATATAACTTGATTCGTGTTTGAAATTATTGAATTTTGACATTAAAATCATGATTTTTAAGTTTGGGTTTGTTGAGTTATTGCGAGATGAACAGAAAATGAGTTTTTGTCGAATTATGGCGATTGAGTGGATTTTGGACTTCGGGGTTCTGGTCAGAGGTAGGTTGATGATCTAGGGGCATGGGAAAAATGGTGGGAAATTTTTTAGAGCGGTGAGGAAGTGGTGCCTAGACGATGTAGGGTTTTGGACTAAATTGAAAAATATAATATAAATTATATAAAAACGTATATAAATGTAAAATCATATTAAAGTCATTATAATATGCAAAAAAATTACAAGAGTAAAAATATTATGCCTTGCATTAAACATGTGTAAGTATTATAACATACATAATAACAAATGTTAGCTTGAATTTAACATGCATTTACAAGTGTCATTGATTTCTTTTTATTTTTAAAATGATAAATAAAATTAATGAGAGATTATAAATACACATCTACTCTCCTTTCTCATTTTCCTTTCACATATTCAAATCAAAGAAACAAACCTGAGAAGAAAAACTAAAACTTGTGAAAGCTTAAACCAGTAAAATAAAATCAAACAAGCAACAACTTCAATAATATCAAACCTGAAGCCAAGATCATTTCAAAACTGAATCAAAACAAGTTCAGTTGCAAAATCAAAATCA
Source organism: Allium cepa (assembly GCA_030765085.1). Taxonomy (NCBI): domain Eukaryota; kingdom Viridiplantae; phylum Streptophyta; class Magnoliopsida; order Asparagales; family Amaryllidaceae; genus Allium; species Allium cepa. The sequence goes on along the minus strand of CM060938.1, from coordinate 391,392,606 downwards.
TGCAGGATTCAACTCAGGTTTTACCAAGCTTCAGTTCAATTAAAATAGCAAGCTTAATATCAATTACCAGTTTCAAATACAAAACAATTTCTAGATCAAAGTTCCCAGTTTTTTTTCAAATTCAAATACAATTTCCAGGTTCTCTGTACAATATACAGGTGAGTAAAATACCTTTATGAAATCGTAAACCTGTTATATCTTGATAATCCTTGAAGTATGATGTGGAATATGCTTGTATGATTGTGTAAATATGCCTGCATGTTTGTAAATATGTGTGTGCATGCCTGTATATAGAAAATCATGTCTCTGTTCTTGTTTACAGGTTTTTAAAACTTGTTCAAAAATTCAAAAGCTCATCCCTTATTCTCTTATAGGATTTGATGTTTAAGCAAGTTATGTTTAAATTTTCAAGATCTTAATTTTAAAATTATTTATAAGTATATCAATAAGTTATTTTTACTTGAAATAAAGAAATTACAGTGAAAATGTATAAAGTCAGGAAAACTGATGGATTAAAATTCATGTTTTGAATATATAACCTGATTCGTGTTTGAAATTAATGAATTTTGATATTAAAATCATGATTTTTAAGTTTGGGTTCGTTGAGTTATTGTGAGATGAACGGAAAACGAGTTTTTGTCGAATTCTGGCGATCGAGTGGATTTTGGACTTTGGGGTTCTATTTAAAGGTAGATTGATGATCTAGGGGCATGGGAAAAATGGTGGGAATTTTTCCAGAGTAGCAAGGAAGTGGTGCGTAGACGATGTAGGGTTTTGGAGTTTGATTTGGTCGAGGTTGGTTTTGGAGGAAACGCAACGTCGAAGCAGCATCGGAATGGTTCGGTGGAGGTGGAATAGGAAGCAGGATGTCAGACGATGATGGCAGTGATAAGGTGTGGTTTCTAATAGCCTAAGGCGGCGGCACGACATGTTTTTGGATGAACAGTTTTGGGTTCCAGGGTGTTCAACATCCTCGTTTTTTATTCCAGGCAAAATTGAAGGATCTGGGTGGTCGAGTTCATCAACGAGGTCGTCGTCGATGAGGTGGAGGTGGCAGCGTTGATCAGAGTGTTGGCGTGTAACCATGCATGTGCACCTATGTCCGTATGTATTAAAATTTTGTTTTGTTGGCTGTTGAATTTGGGAAGAAGGTGGTTGTCTTGGGTGGACCTCGGGGAAGAGAGAGGTTGTCTCGGGTCAGGCTCGAAGTAGTTCGCGAGTGTTTTAACTGTACGACAGTTTTAAGTTTTAAAAATAGTTTAAAAAGAAAAGAAGAGAAGTATCTCGGTGCAAGGCTCGAGGGTTTTTGAGTTTGGCTCGGGTTGTTTTTGTGGTGGGCTCGGGTTCGTTTTTTTGTAAATACAGGGTTTTAAAAAAAACATGAATAGGTTTTAAAAGTAATAGAAAATGGAATTGTTCAAGGAAAGTATAATTAGTAATAATTTTTAAAAGCTAAAGAAAACAAATAAGATTTTAAAGGAAATTATTAACATAGTTTAAAAAAGAAAAATAAATAAGTTTCAAAGAGAAGTTTGTACAAGTTTTTAAAGCTAATTATTAAAATAAAAGTATTTATCAAGTTTCAAATAAGTTTCAAAACTTAAAATTTAAAGTCAAATCTGTTTTGAAAATTAAATTGACTTGGTTTTGGAATAATTATATATCAAGTTAATAATAAATTAATCCATAAATATTTTCAAATGGAATCTAATAATGATTAAGATAAGTGTATTATCTTTAATTAATTAGGGTCTTGATTAATTAAAGGATCATTATTTATTAATTAAGCAGGATTTAAAGGTATTTAATTTATTTGGTGATGAAATTAAATTAATTATGAAGTAAGTAATTGATTAAGATAAATGGGCTATCTTATGATTAAAGGATCATTAATTTATAATTTAGTGATAATTACTTAATTAAAGGTTAATTAAGTAATAATTAAAGATTAATTAATTTGTAATTAAAGGGTTAATTAATTAATTAATTAAATTAATCAAAGGATAATCAATTAATTAAAGGTTAATTAATTTATGTAAGTAATTAAAGGTTAATTACTTAATGTAATTAATTGAAGGATGATTAATCTATGTGAGTAATTAAAGGATAATTACTTAATGTAATTAATTAGTGTTTAATTAATGTAAGTAATTAAGGGATAATTACTTAATGAAATTAATTAAGGATAATGGTTAATTTGTTAATGTAATTAATTGAAAGTTAATTAATTAATGTAATTAATTATGGATAATTATTTAATTAAAGGATAATTATTAAGGTTTAATTAACTTAAAGTTAATTAATTTATGTGGTTAATTAAGTGATGATTAATTGATGTAAGTAAATGAGAATAATTGTTTAAGATGGATAATTAAGGTTGATTAATTAATTAAAATAATAACAAATGATTTGTAATTAATTGATGTTAATTAAGCAGGGTTAGATGATTAATCCTTAAGTAATTAATTCATTTTTAGTTAATTAAATTAATTATAATCAGGTGACTAATTAATCTTGTTTATGGATGATTGGATTATACAAAATGCCTTGAATTGTTTGATATCTCTTATATGTGATGCTCTGTTATATGAATTATTTTGGATTGAGCTATGATTATTATAAGTTATTTATCTGCAATGTATTGCTGTGTGAATGTGAACTTTTGAATTGAATTAAAATTGTTTACTTAAACAATTTGGCCTTTAAAACGGCATTTGAATTTCGATGCGACCGGGGGTCGGATTCCAAATGGTTATCCGAAAACCAAATCGAATCTTAAAGATGGATCTTTTGTTAAAAAGCTTAAAAATGGAAATTTGTTGTGAACGTATCCACATGTTTTTAAAATAAGCGCTCATTATTCAAATTACCTAGGGGAGGACATTAAGTCATAAAACCCATTCCGAATAATGATATGATGAAATGGGATAGCATTTGAAGACGATGGTGAAGACCGGGTATTTTCACTGTTGAATATCTCAGCATTGAGTGCCCCGGTATATAGATTTAGATTACCCTACGTGATGGGGAGCCCAGACATGATTAGGGAATATCCGGATTTGCAAGGACTTTTTCCTTAATTGGACGAAGTGCCATCGGTTCCATTCAGACGCAGGATGGACTTGTATGGATGTATGTCTGACGTTAGACTTTGAGATGCAAAGCTGGTTTCTATCAAATATATTTCTGTTTGGTGGCGGACAATTTATTCTCTTAGCTTAACACCCCTTCTCTGAGACGTACGAGCTCAGAGGTTATGTAGTTGATATTTACTAGTGATATATTCCCAATTTGGTAATGTGGCATGCTAAATGTTGATCATTGGTTGATGAAGCATGGCTTTTGTGAAAAGCGTATCTTTATGGGACGAGACTTCTCCGAACCTCACACCTCGGAAATGGTCGAAACAGAAAGGATGTGGCAAGGTTACGGGGATCGCGCCCCTTAAGGTATGTGCATTTCCTTTTGGATAAAAAGTGGTATCATGGTATGAAGCCCAGATATTTAAGTTATGTGGTTGTTGGAATTTGTTATTGGTGCCACGTAAAAGGTTGGTTACGACCGGGGGATGGCATACTCATGACCGTTAGTTACCTAGTTACAGAGGTAACCCGGCCTTGTGTTGGCAGAGATCCGGTTAGGTTCTCGGGGCATCCCTCCAGAGGCATACCCATTCGAAAAGGAAGTTCCTTAGCCTTGATCATTTGTTGGAAATCCAATCACCCAATACGAGCCCTGTAAGGCTTTTAGTTGTATAACCTGCCATTTTTAAATGGTCGCTATAGTAGGCATACTATAATGGTATGTATGCTGGCTAAGATTAATATTATACTTTTGAAATATTTTCCATGCTATACACTAATAATAATATCAAAAAGGATTTTCGTGTATCAAACATGTTTGACTATCATAAGGAAAAACCTTCCCCAAGTGTGCGATTGCATTGTGTGTGTGTCGGGAGACCTTATGGTAGTTTCATTTTTCAAAAAGCATAACTGATTTCTTTTTATTTCTTTTTGTGATTTCTTTTGTCCAAACAACCGTTTTATGTCTGCTCACACCAGTACCATGACTGACCCGGAGTTTATTGTTCCCTTTCTAAACTTGGGTGCCCATAATTTTCCACACGGGCAGCCTAGTGTTAGGTTATGAGCTAGTTCAGATAGTAGATGTAGATTTGGTAGTCTAGAAGTCTGTGGATTTGGGATCGCATTTGCTATATTACAATATGATAAGGGGCTATTGTTGGGAATTTGTTCTCAGATATTGCAATCCATGTTGTATCCATTTTGTGTATCAACAAAATTATTCTTCTTTGTTTCCGCTGTGTTATTTTCACCTAATGTGTTATAAGCTCCGGCGAACCAGACTCCAATGTTTGAATCTTCGGCATTCGAATATGGGTGATGTATTGGATATCGATTTTCAAGCATCGGATCGGCTCGTCACATGTGGTATCAAAACTAAAGGCTGAGTAAGAACTTTAAATTTGGAGTATAACTCATTAGGTGACTCATTAGAGATAGGGTTATAAATGCCCTAGAATGAGTATATTCCCTAAGATAACTTGTCTGTATGCCTCAGTTAATTTTCTTGCTATTCACTGATAGTGAGAATGAGTGCAAGAAGAGGACTAGGGGATAGAGGAGTACCATGGTCGATACCCTGTAACAACAAGGAACAATTTTTTCCCATCGACCTTTTTGATCATCATCCAATTTCAATTCTTTGATGGCTTCCTGGCGGCTCCAAAAAGAAGCTTTGGCATAGTGTGAGACCATTACTTTAGCCGAATCAGAGAATGAGTTCACACGGATATATTCAAGCAAGTATTTGAGCCGTGTTATATGCCTTTCGTTGGTGTTTCCAAGATGTAACTAGAAGATTACCTTGTTTCTTGTTTATGATAAAATTGTTAGAGTTCTAATCGACACTAGAGCCACATATAGTTTTATTTCCTAGCAAAACATAGGAGAGTTAAATCTTGAACTCGAATTCAGAAATGAACCTATTTGTGTGAAGAATCTGGTAGGTGGCCTTGCGAATCTTTGTTTACGTTGTAGAAAAATTCATATTTCGTATTCTCTTCATCAGGTTCCTATCAGCCTTTTCGTTTTTGACTTTAATGAATTTGAAATTTTTCTTCAATAAATTAATTAACTAAATATGAAGCTAAATTAAATTGTATCAATAGAACTATTTCGATCAAAATTGTGGTTTCTTGTGAGGATCCAATCCGAAGAGGGACAAGCTAACGTATACTTTAAGGTATTTCAACCCTAGTTTTGAATTCATACCTATTGTTCGAGAATTTCCCGGCGTATTTGAAGAACTTAAGTCAATCGAATTTAGAATCAACTTAGTTTCCCAATATCTTGTCCAGTTGTTCATGCAAGTCATAGGATGGCCTCATAGGATGCAACCAAGAGTAGAGCTAACCTAAGATTTACTGGAGAAAGAATCTATACAACCTAGTCATTCCAGTTGGGGTTCAGCTATAGTCTTTATAGCCAAGTCCGATGGATCTTTGAGATTGTGCGTAGATTATTGTGATCTTAATAAGTTAATCTTTAAGTATAAATTTCCTTTGCACCGATTCGACAACCTGTTCGATCAATTGCATGGTGCTCGTTTCTTTTCCAAGATGGATCTAGCCCTAGGATTCCATTAGTTAATAATTGCGAAGGATTGTATCCATTTGACTACTTTTTTGGGGTTTCGATACATTCTACGAACGGTTAGTTATACCCTTCGGGCTAACCAATTCCACTGCACATTTCGTAGACATGATGACCCGAGTATTTTGTAAAGCATTGAATAAGTTGTTTTCGTATTTATTGATGATATTTTGAATTTATTCCAAAACTAGAATCCCAAATATAGAATAAATATTTCAGCTTGATCTGGTGAACCAATTTTCTATCCTTCTATGTGTTCATAGGCTCTTTGTTTGTCTTCCTGTCTAGCAAAGTTCGGGGACGAAATTTTCTTAAGGGGGAATCTGTAACGATCCCCTTTTTTAAGTCAAATTTAATTTAATATTTAATTTAATTTTTAGGATTAAATTGTGAATAAATTTGAAATTTTTCCCAAAACAAATAAGATATTTGTTTTTTTTATATATATACATATATATACATACATATACATATATATATATATATATATATATATATATATTGTAAATAGAATTTGAATTTGAAATTCAAAGTTAAATATCTAAAAAAATAAATTGAATTTAAAAACTTTATAAACTAATAAAGATTTGTTTTCTAATTATAGTATATATGTATATGTATGATTTGAAAGTTATATTTTGAATTTAATATGATAATTTTCAAAAGCTATGTAAGGGTTAAAAACTAATATATATATATATGTTTATTTATTAATGATTAATTAGATTTTAAATCATTTTCTTTAAAATTTATATTAATATAAATAAAAGGAAATTTTTTAAATTAAATATATAAAATTATATAAACATATTAAAACATATAAATATAAAACTAAATTGAAAAATATAATATAAATTATATAAAAACGTATATAAATTTAAAATCATATTAAAGACATAATAATATGCAAAAAAATTACAAGTGTAAAAAGATTATGCCATGCATTAAACATGTGTAAGTATTATAACATACATATCAACAAATGTTAGCTTGATTTTAACATGCATTTACAAGTGTCATTGATTTATTTTTATTTTTAAAATGATAAATAAAATTAATGAGAGATTATAAATACACATCTACTCTCATTTCTCATTTTCCTTTCACATATTCAAATCAAAGAAACAAACCTTAGAAGAAAAACTAAAACTTGTGAAAGCTTAAACCAGTAAAATAAAATCAAACAAGAAACAAATTCAATAATTTCACACCCGAAGCCAAGATCATTTCAAAACTAAATCGAAACAAAATCAGTTGCAAAATCAAAAGCATGCAAGATTCAACTCAGTTTTCATCAAGCTTCAGTTCAATTAAAATAGCAAGCTTTAGATCAATTACCAGTTTTCAAATACAAAACAATTTCCAAATTAAGGTTCCCAGTTTTTTTCAAATTCAAATACAATTTCCAGGTTCTCTATACAATATCCAAGTGAGTAAACTACCGTTACGAAATCCTAAACCTGTTATATCTTAACAATCCTCGAAGTATGATGTGGAATATGCTTGCATGATTGTGTAAATATGCCTACATGTTCGTAAATATGTGTGTGCATGCCTGCATATAGAAAATCATGTCTCTGTTCTTATTTACAGATTTTTAAAACCTGTTCAAAAATCAAAAGCTCATCCCTTATTCTCTTATAAGCTTTGATCTTCAAACAATACATGTTTACATTTTCAAGACTCAATTTTAAAATTATTTATAAGTATATCAGTAAGTTATTTTTACAGGAAATAAAGAAATTACAGTGAATATGTATAAAGTCAGGAAAATTGATGGATTAAATTCATGTTTTGAATATATAACTTGATTCGTGTTTGAAATTAATGAATTTTGATTTTAAAATCATGATTTTTAAGTTTGGGTTCGTTGAGTTATTGCGAGATGAATGGAAAGTGAGTTTTTGTCGAATTCTGGTGATCGAGTGGATTTTGGACTTCGGGGTTTTGGTCAGAGGTAGGTTGATGATCTAGGGGCATGGGAAAAATGGTGGGTAATTTTTCAGAGCGGCGAGGAAGCGGTGCATCGACGATGTAGGGTTTTGTAGTTTGATTTAGTCGAGGTTGGTTTTAAGGGAAACGCGGTGTGGAGGCGGCATCGGAGTGGTTCAATGGAGGGGTAATAGGAAGCAGGATGTCAGATGATGCTGGTAGTGATAAGGTGTGATTTCCAATGGCCTGTGGCAGTGGCACGAGACGTTTTTGGACGAACATTTTTGGGTTCCAGGGTGTTCAACATCCTCGTTTTCGATTCCAAGCAAAATCGAAGGATCTAGGTGGTCGAGTTCATCTGCGAGGTCGTCATCGATGAGATGGAGGTGGCAGCATTGATCAGAGTGTCGGCGTGCGACCGTGCGAATGCACGTATGTTGGTATGTATCATAAGTTTGTTTTGTTGGCTGTTGAATTTGGTAAGAAGGTGGTGGTCTCGAGTGGATCTCGGGGAAGAGAGAGGATTGACTTGGGTCAGGCTCGAAGTAGCTCGCGAGTGTTTTAACTATACAACAGTTGTTAGTTTAAAAAGAAAAGAAAAGAAGTAACTCGGTGCAAGGCTTGGGGGTTTTTGAGTTTGGCTTGGGTAGTTTTTATAGTGGGTTCGGGTTTTTTTTGTAAATACCGGGTTTAAAAAAAACGTGAACCGGTTTTAAAAGAAATAGAAAATGGAAGTGTTCAAGGCAAGTAAAATTAGTAATAAGTTTTAAAAGCTAAAGAAAACAAATAAGTTTTTGAAGGAAATTATTAACATAGTTTAAAAAAAGCAAAATAAATAAGTTTCAAAGAGAAGTTTGTACAAGTTTTCAAAGTTAATTATTAAAACAAAAGTATTTATCAAGTTTCAAATAAGTTTTAAAACTTAAATTTTAAAGTCAAATGTGTTTTGAAAATTCAATTGATTTGGTTTTGGAATAATTATATATCAAGTTAATAATAAATTAATTCATAAATTTTTTCAAATGGAATCAAACAATGATTGGATTAAGTAGATGAATAAGATAAGTGTATTATATTTGATTAATTAGGGTCTTGATTAATTAAAGGATCAATAATTAATGTGATTAATTAAGGATCATTATTTATTAATTAAGAAGGATTTAGAGGTCATTAATTTAATTTATTTGGTGGTTAAATTAAATTAATTATGAACTAAGTAATTGATTAAGATAAATGGGCTATCTTAAGATCAAAGGATCATTAATTTGTAATTTAGTGATAATTACTTAATTAAAGGTTAATTAAGTAATAATTAAAGATTAATTAATTTGTAATTAAAGGGTTAATTAATTAATGTAATTAATCAAAGGATATTCAATTAATTAAAGGTTAATTAATTAATGTAAGTAATTAAAGGTTAATTACTTGAAGGTTAATTACTTAAGGTAATTAATTAAAGGATGATTAATTAATGTGAGTAATTAAAGGATAATTACTTAATGCAATTAATTAGTGATTAATTAATGTAAGTAATTAAAGGATAATTACTTAATGAAATTAATTAAGGATAATGATGAATTTGTTAATGTAATTACTTGAAGGTTAATTAATTAACGTAATTAATTATGGATAATTAATTAATTAAAGGATAATTAATTAAGGGTTAATTAATTAATTAATGTAATTAACTTAAAGTTAATTAATTTATGTGGCTAATTAAGGGATAATTAATTGATGTAAGTAATTGAGGATAATTTCTTAAGATGGATAATTAAGGTTGATTAATTAATTCTCATTAATTAATTAAAATAATGACAAATGATTTGTAATTAATTGATGTTAATTAAGCAGGGTTTGGTGATTAATTCATAAGTAATAATTCATTTTGAGTTAATTAAATTAATTATAATCAGGTGACTAATTAATCTTGCTTATGGATGATTGGATTATATTGAATGTAACGACCCGCTATTTTGGACTATTCGCATCCGCACTTGTCGGACTTGAATAATTCAAAATACCAAATCGTTAATTTAAATTTGGAAAAACTGAACATATACAGTAAATAAATAATCACAGATCACAGACACAGAGTAATAATATGCAGCGGAAGCAAATGATAGTAGTTCATGAAGCTACTATATATAACAGAATTAAATATGTTACAACAGGAGCCTTGAATACAATAGTAAAATACAAGAATCAGAGTACATCACTAGGATCAACTGAACATCTGAAAGCTTGATAGATAGCCGGATCTCCAAGCGAAGCTCCAACTCCAAAGGTGAGTCTCGAAAGCTGGTACTCTCAGTCTGACCCGAGCGTAAAGCAAAACACAAAACACTCGAGTCAGGATTAACATTCTTATATCAATAAATCCAACTCAAGTGAAATAACAATTGAAATACAAATAACTCAAAGGACGTTGGAATAACCGTCCTCTAAGAATCCGTTAAATTATCTACTATGTAGTAATATACGCTAAATAGATAATGTCTATCAATAATATAAATATCAAAATAGTGTTAAGGCGTTACCATTATCCCCGTTAACACATTTTATATAAGCGTTATAGTCTATACGGCACTGTAAACTCCACCGTAAACTAGTGGGCTATCAGGGAGTACTCCATAAGTATGACACAAAAAAAATTCGTAGTTGTCGCGTATATAGGGATACAAGTATGACAAGGCACATGAGGCAATACCCAAGGTAGTGAAACTACCGTTTGCCTGATCCAGACTGGTGAAAACGCATCGCTGCAACGATCGCAACACCGAAACAATACTCCCAAAATTACGAGGGTGTACCAATCAATAATAAGTAATGAGTAGTTTACGAAGAAGTGTGTCGCTCGAGGTGGCTAAACCCATTTGGCCCGGCACGGCTCCTGTTTTAGTCATTTCCAATTTGACACAAGTGTCAAGGCTATCCATTATTGTTCTCTTTCTTCAATCATCACGTACACCATTCCAACCACTTCATTCTGGATCACACTCCGCGTATAGTTATTAAAGTGGTTTTCGGTTTAGATAGAGTGTATATCCATAACCAATTTCGGTTTCTTTAATAACTTTCGTAATTATTACACTGATTGGTCGTTTAACATATTTCAAAACCAAATCAAATTCAATTTCAATTAGAATTTGTAAACCATCATTCAATTTGTCTTTCTAAATCAATTTCCATAGTTTACGTTTCATAATTCCAAATTACTATTTCAAAATATTATAATTCTATTTCAAATTTTATTTAAAACAATTCAAATATGGATTCAAGTTCGTACATAAGTTTCCTTCCAGAATCATTTAAATTAGCTTAATTTAACATTCAAATCAATTTAAATCCATTTATCGGTTTCGTTCAATATTCGTTTCAATAAATTTTTCATTTAAAACAATTTCCATTCGATCTCCAATTGATTAAAACCATTACTTACATTCAACTTAATTATACCAAAGCTTACAATTTAATTAAGTCAATTTCGTCGAGTCAATTTCTTTGAATTACAAGTCCTACATTTGTTTTAATAAAACGCATTTTATTTCTTGTTAAAGAAATTCAATTTAACTTATTTCTTTACTTAGTTACAAGTTTCAAAACTCAATTAGTAAAGAAACTAAATTTCACATATTGAAGAAGTCAAATTTCACTTATTAACTTACTTAAGTTTTCTAAAGCTTAATTAATAAAGGAACCCAATTTCATTTATTAACAAAGTTCAAATTCACTTATTCAAAAGCACAATCTCTCTCTTATCCAAAAATTCAAAAAATTTATTTAATTATGAATTAATTCAATCTCATTCAATTATTAAATAATTTCAACTTAATTATTAAATAAATTCAACTTAATAATTTCAAACTTAATTATAATTTCAAACTTAATTATTAAATGATTTCAAACCTAATAATTTCAAAATTTAATTATTATTAATTCCAATTTATTTATTAATAATTCCAAATTTAATTATTAAATTAATAAATTTCGAACAACGTTCTTTCATCAATTACTATGTTAATATTTGTTACAGATTTCAATATTTACATTTTCCTTTCATAAGAATTCAAATTCCAAATTCATTTCAAACTTATTCTTTATTCAAATAAAATCATTATTATTTTTTAAATCAATATATTGACCAATCAGATTTTTATTTAATTCTCTATCCTAAGTCAAGTTCATTTGGGTATTTATCATTTCAACCCGGTTCCATTTCCAATTCAAAATTCAAAGCATAACAAAGGAAACTTGCAGTGTGATAACTGGGATGGTGTCAAAGTAAATAAACATGCAATAGTAACATCCATAACAATCCAATAATTAATTCAATTAAATAATCCCGAAATAGTCGTACTAATTCACATTGTTGTTTGTGTGAATTAATATAATTATTTCTAGAATCTACACTATTATTTCATGTAGATTAAAGATTATTACATTACGGTTTTTCACTTGTCGTTCAATTTAAATTTTAAATTTTAATACTACAACAATTAGTTCAATATACGTTCAAAGGTTCAAGTGTAATTTATCAATTTCTACGTGTCAATTAATTAAACATTTAAAGGGGTCATATTATACAAATTTTATCTAATCAAATTCAACACATATATCAATTTTATCCTATATCAAATTTAATTGCACACTATTTATCACTTTAAACATTAACAATTTAACGTCCAATGTAAACATCAAACAATCAATCAATTATCAATCAAACTGGATTATTATCGTATAAATAACAAATAATGGTGTCAGATGTCACAGGTGAACTGATGCAGGTAATAACATATATTTAACAGTGTAAATAACTAGCTGCAGCATATTTCAATTGTCGTTTCAATTGAAATCAAATTTAATAAATAAAAGAACATTAATCGTGAGTGATCGCTCACCTTTCGAGGCTAGAGACGATAGACAATGAAATGGAGTTACGAAATGCAAGCACGACTTCCAAAGCGAAACAAAGTTGGCACGAATTCGACGATCAAAGCTTGATAGCTCGGTACTGACGAATCAGATCAAACTGGATTGTTGAAAATAGATGGTATAAGTGAACTTGCATATATACATATATAACTGTTCATATGTAAATAAAGGTCACATTTTAAATTCTAACACACATTTAATTAAAATAACATATTTTTTTCAAATCGATAATCTAACTTTAAAAGTGATATATATATATATTTGAAACATATACATCTTACTAACGTAATATATATATACAAACTATTAGCATAATATATATATATATATAGTATATGTATGTTAGCTATCAGAAAAAATAACTCACATAGTTTGGATAAATGCAAACCTATACGTGTTATATATGTAACCAACTAAAACAAATCTTATATATATATATAATACCTAACCTGTAGACAACAACACGTTATATATAAAATTATTATTATTATTATTATTAAATTCTAAAATACATCATAATCTTACATAGGTTCACAGCATGATTTATAGAGCTTAACAATTCAATGATATTCACGATTTACAAAACTTACATTAATATAACATATATAAATTTCATACGGTTAACATAACCTACAATATACAATTTATATACTATATAACATATAAGTAAAAGTTTATATAAATAATATAACACTTGTATATATAGCTTTTAAGCAAAACAGAGACTAGTATAAAAATCAACACATATAACAAACTTAATATAAACCATTTATATATCCCTATAAGCATACATGCATAAATGAACAGATATTTTACTTAGATCACTTATTTATGAATGAACTGGTTAAAAGCTTTGTATCTTAATATATACATACACACTACATACAACTAAAAAGAACATCACCTACGAACTAATGTAAACTTATGTATCAAAATAAAAAAAAAGATATGCTAACAGATAAACTTATCATACAAATCTGTACATGCATGAACCAATATATATAAGAATAAATAAGTTGCAAAAATCACAAAAGCATAGATATATATGTCTATATATATATATATAAATAAACAAAAGAATAGAATATATATATAATGTAACCAATGCAAATACAACAAATCAAATACGTTGTTACAGAATAAAATCATACGTAAATACAGAAACTATAGTTTATATAAACTTATATAACAGCCGATTGCAAACTTACACTATATATGTATATAATAAAAAAGTCCAAGCACGATATATGATTGTAATGTAAACCCATAGGACTGACATGTCCGAGATATATATGTTTATAATATAAAACGAATGCTTCTATGACCTTTAAACAATATGCGTTCATTTATAATATATATTAGCATAAAAAAAGAATTTGTGTACAGCAACTTATATAGTTATACATACTCAAAAAAAATATGTGAGTAAACTCACCATGCTTAGCCATCATCAAAGAAAGAAGACACGTGAGAGTTCAACATGGAATGGTGGCGACTGTTGCTCGGCCAAGAAGGCTTCTGGAGGGATGGTGATGGACGAGGAAGGGCTCGAGAAAATGAGGTGGAGTCGGTTGCTACTGAGGTAATGGCCGATGGTGGGTGCTCGAGCTACAGGTCTAGGGGCTGCTATGGTTCATGAACTGCTTTGAGTCTCGGCTGATATGGTGGCAGCAGTCGTGCTCGATGGGAGCGGATGAGGGTGGGCTGAGAAGGGAAGACGTGGGCGGATCTGAGGTTTGCGGCCAGGGGAATGAGGGTGGTTGGCTGGGGAAGATAGGAGTTATGTGGGTCGGAGGTTGTTTCGGAGGTGGATGGTCTAGACGTGGTGAAACGGCAGGGAGGGGTGGCGCTAAGGGTAGAGCATGGTGTAGTAAAAAGGTGTGGCTTAGCACGAAGTCATGAGGGTTTGAAGCAGCTTCGGCTATGGCGGACGCGGACTCGAAGGAAGGAATAAGCAGCGTTTGTAAAGAGAAAGGGAAGGAAACATTTCCATGCATAGGAATAGGAAGAAGAACGTGCTGCACTTCTCAGATCTATAAATATTATATATGTATGTATGTATATATATATATATATATATATATATATATATAATTTTTTAGAAGAAGCACCGAACAATCAAAACGAAAAGGAAGAGAAAGAAGTGCAAACGAACCAAAAAAAAATGAAGTAGCAAATATAAATTGAAAAGGTGGAATCACAAATGTCCAACAGTTGCATTGCAGAAATCATAAATGCTGATGACCGTTGGGTTATTACATGATGGGAATTGAATAGCCACAAGAAATCAAAAGGCACCAAAAGTGTACCTATACGGTTAACGTTTCGTAAATTCCACCGGTTATCAGACTTCAAAATATAGAAATAAATATATCATAGAGATCAGTGCGACGAGACGGTCAAAATGTATACAGATATCAGTGATACGATTTAATTAAAAAAATTTGAATTTTCTACCAACTGAAAATGCATGAAAAACACAGAAAAATAAGATCGACGGAGCTAAAGAAGTCTGAATTTGAAAAATGAAAAATAGCGTTTTCTCAGAAGATGATTTAGAATTTTTCTATGTAAAAATATTCAGGTTTCAAAAATGTTTTATTTTCATCACTTTTTAACTGATTAAATTGAAGTAAATTTACGAGCGAAATAAAGTTTCATATTTTCGGACGAAAATTTACCAGTTGCTATGTTTAACTAGACCATTCCAAATATAAAATTTATATTTCACAATTTTATCGTTTAAAATTCCATAAAAATTTCAATTAATAACGTTATTAAAACCGGTTAAATTTACGGGTCGTTACATTCTCCCCCACTCAAAACTTTTCGTCCTCGAAAAGGAAAGAGGTAGGAGAATAGAAACAACCAGAAGAAAATAGATTTGAATTCCAAAATAAAACAATTAATTTAAACCATATAACTTCCAAGGTTCCTGAAATTCAATTTAAATTCAATTAATTCAAGATACTCCCTTAAGTTGTTTTAATTCAATTTATTAACTTTCAAAACAAAATTTTATTTTATTAATCATATCTATTATTCAATTAACTTATTATTCTATTTATGTCCATAAACATTTTATAATTAAAATTTAAGTGAATAACATTTATTATACGCACTCACATTTTATTTATAAAGACAATTTATTATATATTATCCAATTTTCTTAAATTAACAATTTCAAAGGTCCTAAATTTGAATAGTCATTTATTATAAACATACTTTATTTGATAAATTTAATTCTTCTTTATTCCCTATTATTATTTAGTTTACTTCTCCTAATATATCTTATCACAATATTAAGTATACTTACACTTATTATAACTACCCAAATTTTATTAATAAATTCCTTTGACATCATTTTATAATGTATAATATTCAATTACATAATTAACTTTTGAAAATTTAGGTAAGTTATATATATAATGCAATTGAGTATTATCCAAATAAAATTTTACAATTCAGCTATTTCAAGTTAAATATTTATTCAAAATCTTTGCCTCAATTTGTAATTTGAAATCATCTTTAATCATAAATTTAAGAATTAAATTTCCGAGTAACTTCAAATTTATTTAGAGACAAATAAGTGTATATTATATCAAATCAAATTTTAAACCATACATCAATATATTACAAATCAAATCATACTTTAAGAAATTCAACTCAATTTATTTTTAAAACAAACTGTAGCAAACTACAGAATAGTCTCCCCACTTCGAAACTCGAAAATGAAAGTCGATGATGCGGCCGCCATCACCGAAATTATTTTCCAGCGACAAAATAGGAGAGCACTGATTTAAACATTTTAAATTTCTTTGAAATGATTTATATTTGAAAATATTTAAATACTATACACTTTAAAACTTTCAAATCAAAGTTTGAAATCACTGGAAATTAAATTCTCAAATTCTAATTTAAATTCATTTAAATTTCAAATAAATTTCAACCCAGTTTATAAATTCATTTATTTATATTATTCAATAGTTAATAGTTTATATAAAAATGAATGATAATCAAATATTATCATTACAACAATCAAATTTTTAACAGTTAATATATATATATATAATATAATCATACAACCCTTTTATCCACCAAATTCAAAAATACTATAGTGTAAGTTTGATCTGTTCAAGTGTTTTGGAAATCCTATCGCTAGCGTTGATCAGACGAATCGATCGGAAATCCAAATCAACATAAACAACTCAAACAACACGATATGTAAAACATATTTAACATTAATTTATAAATACACTTCCTCGCTCGACGATACAGGAATGGATTTCAAAATAAGTATAGGGATTCAAATTTGATGGAAATCAAATCAAAGAGAATTTTGATTCGATAATAAGTTTGATATAGAAGATAAGATAATTCGATTAACAGAATCGAGAGATGGATAAGCTTATTTAATTCACGGGCAACCTTAACCGGGTTGACCGTAACTTCAAGAATAAGATCGATGCTGAATTTCGAGGTAAATCAACGTTCGATCTCAAGAGATAGAATTCAGGTATAGCAGGGAATAGATAGCATCATAAACCGAGGACACAGAAATCTCCGGTAAAACGATGTTTATTGTAAAGGAGTTTCACTCATTTACAAATAATTCGAAGAATTGGCGAGTCCGCCGGCTCATTTAAGGATCATTTGAAGTGGAGTTATGGGATACTCCAGAATTAAAAGCAGACGAGTAGTGAGGGACAAGAATAAATTCCAAAACCGAGGGAACGTTCCAAAATTTAAAGGAATTGAGTCAAAGGAAGAGATTGAAACTCGAATGAGAGTGATTCTGTAAATACATTTATCCTATATGCTAAGTTCTGCCTAGAGCTACCAATGCTCTGATACCAACTGTAACGACCCGCTATTTTGGACTATTCGCATCCGCACATGTAGGATTTGAATAATTCAAAATACCAAATCGTTAATTTAAATTTGGCAAAACTGAACATATACAGTAAGTAAATAATCACAGATCATAGACACAGAGTAATAATATGCAGCAGAAGCAAATGATAGTATTCATGAAGCTACTATATATAACATAATTAAATAAGTTACAACAGGATCCTCGAATAAAATAGTAAATACAAGAATCAGAATACATCACTAGGATCAACTGAACATCTGAAAGCTGGATAGATAGCCGGATCTCCAAGCGAAGCTTTAAACTCCGAAGGGGAGTCTCAAAAGCTGGTACTCTCAGTCTGACCCAAGCGTAAAGCAAAACACAAAACACTCGAGTCAGGATTAACATTCTTATATCAATGAATCCAACTCAAGTGAAATAACAATTGAAATATAAATAACTCAAAAGACGTTGGAATAACCGTCCTCTAAGGATCCGTTAAATTATCTACTATGTAGTAATATACGCTAAATAGATAATGTCTATCAGTAATATAAATATCAAAATAGTGTTAAGGTGTTACCATTATCCCCCTTAACACATTTTATATAAGCGTTATAGTCTATAAAGCACTGTAAACTCCACCGTAAACTAGTGGGCTATCAGTGAGTACTCCATAGGTATGACACAAAATAAATTCGTAGTGGTCGCGTATATAGGGATACAAGTATGACAAGGCACATGAGGCAAAGGTAGCGAAACTACCGTTTGCCTGATCCGGACTGGTGAAAACGCATCGCCGCAACGATCGCAACACCGTGAAACAACACTCCCAAAATTACGAGGGTGCACCAATCAATAACAAGTAATGAGTAGTTTATGAAGAAGTGTGTTCGCTCGAGGTGGCTAACCCCATTGGCCCGGTACGGCTCCTGTTTTAGTCATTTCCAATTTGACACAAGTGTCGAGGCTATCCATTATCGTTCTCTTTCTTCAGTCATCACGTACACCATTCCAACCACTTCATTCTGGATCACACTCCGCGTATAGTTATTAAAGTGGTTTTCGGTTTAGATAGAGAGTATATCCATAACCGATTCCGGTTTCTTTAATAACTTTCATAATTATTACACCGATTGGTCGTTTAATATATTTCGAAACCAAATCAATTTCAATTTCAATTAGAATTTGTAAACCATCATTCCATTTGTCTTTCTAAATCAATTTCCATAGTTTACGTTTCATAACTTCCAAATTACTATTTCAAAATCTTATAATTCTATTTCAAATTTTATTTAAAATAATTCAAATATGGATTCAAGTTCATACATAAGTTTCCTTCCGGAATCCTTTAAATTAGCTTAATTTAACATTCACATCAATTTAAATCCATTTATCGGTTTCGTTCAATATTCGTTTCAATAAAATTTTCATTTAGAACAATTTCCATTCAATCTCCAATTTACTAAAACCATTACTTACGTTCAACTTAATTATACCAATGCTTGCAATTTAATTAAGTCAATTTCGTCGAGTCAATTTCTTTGAATTACAATTCCTACATTTGCTTTAATAAAACGCATTTTATTTTTTGTTAAAGAAATTCAATTTCACTTATTTCTTTACTTAGTTACAAGTTTCAAAACTCAATTAATAAAGAAACTAAATTTCACATATTCAAGAAGTCAAATTTCACTTATTAACTTACTTAAGTTTTCTAAAGCTTAATTAAGAAAGGAACCTAATTTCATTTATTAACAAAGTTCAAATTCACTTATTCAAAAGCACAATCTCTCTCTTATCCCAAAATTCAAAAAAATTATTTAATTATGAATTAATTCAATCTCATTCAATTATTAAATAATTTCAACTTAATTATTAATTAAATTCAACTTAATAATTTCAAACTTAATTATAACTTCAAACTTAATCATTAAATGATTTCAAACTTAATAATTTCAAAACTTAATTATTACTAATTTCAATTTATTTATTAATAATTCCAAATTTAATTATTAAATTATTAAATTTCGAACAATGTTCTTTCATCAATTACTACGTTAATATTTGTTACAGATTTCAATATTTACATTTTCCTTTCATAAGAATTCAAATTCCAAATTCATTTCAAACTTATTCTTTATTCGAATAAAATCATTATTATTTTTTAAATCAAGTTATTGACCAATCGGGATTTTATTTAATTCTCTATCCTAAGTCAAGTTCATTTGGGTATTTATCATTTCAACCCGATTCCATTTCCAATTCAAAATTCAAGATGGCAAAGGGAACTTGCAGTGTGATAACTGAGATGGTGTTAAAGTAAATAAACATGCAATAGCAACATCCATAATAATCAAATAATTAATTCAATTAAATAATCCTGAAATAGTCGTACTAATTCACATTGTTGTTTGTGCGAATTAATATAATTATTTCTAGAATCTACACCATCATTTCATGTAGATTAAAGATTATTACATTACGGTTTTTCACTTGTCGTTCAATTTAAATTTTAAATTTTAATACTACGACAATTAATTCAATATACGTTCAAAGGTTCAAGGTGTAATTTATCAATTTCTACGTGTCAATTAATTAAACATTTAAAGGGGTCATATTATACAAATTTTATCTAATCAAATTCAACACATATATCAATTTTATCCTATATCAAATTTAATTGCACACTATTTATCACTTTAAACATTAACAATTTAACGTCCAATGTAAACATCAAACAATCAATCAATTATCAATCAAACTGGATTATTATCGTATAAATAACAAATAATGGTGTCAGATGTCACAGGTGAACTGATGCAGGTAATAACATATATTTAACAGTGTAAATAACTAGCTGCAGCATATTTCAATTGTCGTTTCAATTGAAATCAAATTTAATAAATAAAAGAAAATTAATCGTGAGTGATCGCTCACCTTTCGAGGCTAGAGACGATTGACAATGAAATGGAGTTATGAAATGCAAGCACGACTTCCAAAGCGAAACAAAGTTGGCACGAATTCGACGATCACAATTTGATAGCTCGGTACTGACGAATCAGATCAAACTGGATTGATGAAAATAGATGGTATAAGTGAACTTGCATATATACATATATAACTATTCATATGTAAATAAAGGTCACATTTTAAATTCTAACACACATTTAATTAAAATAACATATTTTTTTCAAATCGATAATCTAACTTTAAAAGTAATGTATATATATATATATATTTGAAACATATACATCTTACTAACGTAATATATATATATACATACAAACTATTAGCATAAAATATATATATATATATAGTATATGTATGTTAGCTATCAGAAAAAAAATAACTCACATAGTTTGGATAAATGCAAACCTATACATGTTATATATGTAACCAACTAAAACAAATCTTAGATATATAAAATACCTAACCTGTAGACAACAACACATTATATACAAAATTATTATTATTATTATTTAAATTCTACAGTTGAACTAAAACATCATAATCTGACATAGGTTCACAACATGATTTATAGAGCCTAACAATTCAATGATATTCACGATTTACAAAACTAACATTAATATAACATATATAAATTTCATACAGTTAACACAACCTACAATATACAATTTATATACTATATAACATATAAGTAAAAGTTTATATAAATAATATAACACTTGTATATATAGCTTTTAAGGAAAACAGAGACTAGTATAAAAATCAACTTATATAACAAACTTAATATAAACCATCTATATATCCCTATAACCATACATGCATAAATGAACAGATATTTTACTTAGATCACTTATTTATGAATGACTAGTTAAAAGCTTTGTATCGTAATATATACATACACACTACATACAACTATAAAGAACATCATATACGAACTAATGTAAACTTATGTATCAAAATAAAAAAAATAAGATATGCTAACAAATAAAATTATCATACAAATCTGTACATGTATGAACCAATATATATAAGAATAAATAAGTTGCAAAAATCAGAAAAGCATAGATATATATGTATATATATATATATATATAAACAAATGAATAGAATATATATATATATATACTGTAAGCAATGCATATACAACAAATCAAATAAGTTGTTACAGAATAAAATCATACATAAACACAGAAACTATAGTTTATATAAACTTATATAACAGCCGATTGCAAACTTACACTATATATGTATATAATAAAAAAGTCCAAGCACAATATATGATTGTAATGTAAACCCATAGGACTGACATGTCCGAAATATATATGTTTATAATATAAAACGAATGCTTCTATGACCTTTAAACAATATGCGTTCATTTATAATATATATTACCATAAAAAAAAAAATTGTGTACAGCAACTTATATAGTTATACATACTCAAAAAAAAATGTTAGTGAACTCACCATGCTTAGCCATCATCAAAGAAAGAAGACACGTGAGAGTTCAACATGGAATGGTGGCGACTGTTGCTCGGCCAAGAAGGCTTCTGGAGGGATGGTGATGGACGAGGAAGGGTTCGAGAAAATGAGGTGGAGTCGGTTGCTGCTGAGGTAATGGCCAATGGTAGGTGCTCGTGCTACAGGTCTAGAGGCTGCTACGGTTCATGAACTGCTTTGAGTCTCGGCTGATATGGTGGCAACAGTCGTGCTCGATGGGAGCGGATGAGGGTGGGCTGAGAAGGGAAGACGTGGGTAGAGCTGAGGTTTGCGGCCAGGGGAATGAGGGCAGTTGGCTGGGGAAGATGGGAGTTATGTGGATCGGAGGTTGTTTCGGAGGTAGATGGTCTAGACATGGTGAAACGGCAGAGAGGGGTGGCGCTAAGGGTAGAGCATGGTGTAGTATAAAGGCGTGGCTAAGCACGAAGTCATGAGGGTTTGAAGCAGCTTCGGCTATGGCGGACGCGGACTTGAAGGAAGGAATAAGCAGCATTTGTAAAGAGAAAGGGAAGGAAACATTTCCATGCATAGGAATAGTAAGAAGAACGTGATGCATTTCTCCGATTTATAAATATTTTATATATATAAATTTTTTTAGAAGATGCACCGAACAATCAAAACGAAAAGGAAGAGAAAGAAGTGCAAACGAACCCAAAAAAAATGAAGTAGCAAATATAAATGGAAAAGGTGGAATCACAAATGTCCAACAGTTGCATTGCAGAAATCATAAATGCTGATGACCGTTGGGTTAATACGCGATGGGAATTGAATAGCCACAAGAAATCAAAAGGCACGAAACGTGTACCGATACGGTTAACGTTTCGTAAATTCCACCGGTTATCAGACTTCAAAATATAGAAATAAATATATCATAGAGATCAGCGCGTCGAGACGGTCAAAACGGTATACAGATATCAGTGATACGATTTAATAAAAAAATTGAATTTTCTACCAACTGAAAATGCATGAAAAACACAGAAAAATAAGATCGACGGAGCTAAAGAAGTCCGAATTTGGAAAAAAGAAAAATAGCGTTTGCTCAGAAGATGGTTTAAAGTTTTTCTATGTAAAAATATTCAGGTTTCGAAAGAGTTTTATTTTCATCACTTTTTAACTGATTAAATTGAAGTAAATTTACGCGTGAAATAAACTTTCATATTTTCGGACGAAAATTTACCAGTTGCAATGTTTAATTAGACGCATTCCAAATATAAAATTTATATTTCAAAATTTTATCGCTTAAAATTCCACAAAAGTTTCAATTAATAACGTTATAAAACCCGGTTAAATTTACGGGTCGTTACATTGAATGTCTTTAGTTGTTTGATATCTCTGATATGTGATGCTCTGTGATATGAATTGTTTTGGATTGAGCTATGATTATTGTAAGTTATTTATCTATGATGTATTACTATGTGAATGTGAACTTATGAATTGAATTAAAATTGTTTACTTAAACAAATTAGCCTTTAAAACGGCGTTTGAATTTCGATGCGACCGGGGGTCGGATTTCAAATGGTTATCCGAAAACCACATCAAATCTTAAAGATGGATCTTTTGTTAAAAATATTAAAAATGGAAATTTGTTGTAAATGTATCCACGTGTTTTTAAAATAAGCGCTCATTATTAGGATTAGCTGGGGGAGGACAATAAATCTAAAACTCATTTCGAATAATGATACGATGAAATGGGATGACATTTGAAGATGGTGGTGAAGACCGGGTATTTTCAAAAACGAAAGATTACCTATCGAATGTCTCTGCACTGAGTGGCCCCGATATAGAGATTTAGATTACCTTATGTGATGGGAAGTCCGGACGTGATTAGGGAATATAGGATTTACAAGAATTTTTTCCTTAATTGGGTGCCTTCGGTTCCATTCAGACCCAGGATGGACTTGTATGGATGTATGTCTGATGTTACACTTTGAGATGTAAAGGTGGTTTCTATCAAATACATTTCTGTTTGGTGGTGGAGAATTTATTCTCTTAGCTTAACACCCTTCTCTGAGACGTACGAGCTCAGAGGTTGTGTAGTTGATATTTACTAGTGATATATTCCCAATTTGGTAATGTGGCATGCTAAGTGCTGATCATTGGTTGATCGAAGCATGGCATTTGTGAAAAGCGTAGCTTTGTGGGACGAGACTTCATCGAACCTCGCAACCCGAAAATGGCCGAAACAGGAAGGATGCGGCAAGGTTACGAGGGTCGCGCCCCTTAGGATATGTGCATTTCCTTCTGGATAAAAAGTGGTAACATGATATGAATCCTAGATATTTAACTTATTTGGTTGTTGGTATTTGTTACTGGCGCCTCGGTAAAGGTCGGTTATGACCAGAGGATGGCATTCTCGTGATAATTAGTTACCTAGTTACAGAGGTAACCTGGCCTTGTGTTGGCAGAGATCCGGTTAGGTTCTCAAGGCATCCCTCCAGAGGCGTTCCCATTCGGAAAGGAAGTTCCATTGCCTTGACCATTTTTGGAAATCCAATCACCCAATACGAGCCCTGTACGATTTTTAGTTGTATAACCTTCCATTTTAAAATGGTAGCTATAGTAGGAATACTATAATTGTACGTATGCTGGCTAAGATTATTATACTTTCGAAATATTTTCCACACTATGCACTAATAATAATATCATAAAGGATTTTCCCATATCAAGCATGTTTGACTATCATAAGGAGAAAACTTTCCCAAGTGTGCAACTGCATTGTGTGTGTACCGGGAGACCTTATGGTAGTTTCATTTTCCAAAAAGCATAACAGATTTCTTTTTATTTGTTTTTTGTGATTTATTTTGTTCAAACAACTGTTGTATGTTTGCTCACACTAGTCCTATGACTGACCCGGAGTTTATTGTTCCCATTCTAAACTCTGGGCACCCATAATTTTCCATACTGCCAACCTAGAGTCAGGTTATCAGCTAGTTCAGATAGTAGATGCAGATTTGGCAGTCTAGAAGTCTGTGGATTTGGGATCACATTGCTTCGCTACAACATCATAGTGGTTTTGAGCTTTTTCTTTTAGAGCTTTGGCAATAGAGATGTAGTGTTGGATTCTCTCTTTCTCTCTCTCTCTCTCTTGGGAGCTCTGTTGAAGTTATCTTTCCACTACTGTTGCTCTTGTTCCCATTTGTCGTTATTCTCTTTTCCGTTGTTGTCTATATTTGGCTCTGATATTATTGTTGGGCATTTGTTATCAGATATTGTAATCCATGTTGTATCCATTTTGTGTATCAATAAAATTATTCTTCTTTGTTTCCGTAGTGTTGTTTTCACCTAATGTGTTATAAGCTCTGACGAACCGGACTCCAACGTTTGAATCTCCGGCGTTCGAATACGGGTGATGTATTGGATGCCGATTTTTGAGCGTCGGATTAGGTCATCACAACAATAATCAAATACATGACGTCATAGCATGTAAAGATATATCTAGAAGAGGATGATAATACCCTACTTGGGAGCGACCCACTTAGCCTTGCTGCATCTAACCCTATTTCAGCCATTTCCAGTTGATGAGGCCTGAGGTAACGATTGCCTTTCACAAATCGCAATCACATCACTTAAATACAACCCTTAAGCTCATACGCCTCAAGGAGGGTGTTAAGCTAAGAGAAGTTGCCTTCTCCGCCACCACTGATGTACATTTGTAAAAACTAATGTACGTAATCTTTAGAAATGCAATGTCAGACAAACATCCATACAAGTTATCCAGGAACAGGGCAAACTGAAGGTACTTTCCTGCCACATCCTGTCGGGAAATCCCTAGGATTAGTAGCGAATAGTCCTTGCATTGGATATTTCATAATGAAGAAACCGCTGTTACTATATGTATACTGGGATTTTAACCCCAAACGATCAACAAGCAGCCCTCCACTATGAAAATCCAGAATATCAATATCATCATAAGCAACATGAACAATTGTCGCATATATGTTGGTCCGAAGTGGTTTTCGGATAAACCAATCTCGGTCTCTTCGCACCAATAATGCAAAAGTAGTTCTCAACATCACACGGAAACTAAGTCTCATAGACTTATCATGTCTCCAACTTTTAACTTGCCATCCTTCGGGCTAAGAAGGAAGCTCGATAAATTTGAGTAATACTCCACACTATACAAATCAACATCCTCAACAAAAACGATAATCAAGCCTACACAAAAGGCTACGTACTAAGTGTATGACTAAACAATTCCCATATCAAGTCGAGGAACTAAAATGGCCAAATTTTGATAGTTGGTTATTTAACTATCAAAGCAAACAAACAAATGTTTAGCACCATAAGTAATCACCGGGCCCTTTTAATTAGTCTTTATTAATTAAATCATTTGCCAAATATTCACTTCAAATTATCTTTAAAAAGATATAATCTTTGTTATCCCGCCTTTTGGCAATGCCGTGGACTGACAGATTTAAGTAAATCGATTACTTGTTGGTCGAGACTGGAATACGATGGGTTTGAGTCAACTGGATGAATAGACGATCAATCACGGATGATAAACATGATTACGAAGCTGCGATTCGGCATAGCATGATTCGGTCATCGGAGTTCTGCTAGGTGGTTAAGTCAGTGTAATATCCCGGAATTTTTAACAATATCAATTTAATAATCTGTAGTTAAAATTTAAATTGATATTGATATTCTGTTAATAATTATTCAAATAAATTTAATAATCTTCTTCAATAAATATTTAAATTGGTTATTTTATCTTTTAAATAATAAATTGATTTCCATTTTTAATATATGGTTTATATTTTTGATAGATTGGTATTGTTTTAATATTATTAAGTAAAGCATATTTTTCTAGTTTTATTATTTATAGTAATTTGGAAAATTTGTTTTATTTAATATTTAAGTTTTTCAAAGATATTAAATAAATGATTTTGGTTTAAATTTAATATTGAATCATGTTTTAAAAATTCTTATATATATATTATGAATTGGAAATTTTAATACAAATTAGTACTGAGTTTTCAAAGACTATTTCATAAATAAATATGTCATTTTAAAATTGATTAGAAAAAAATATAAAATGTTTTAATTAAATTGGCTTGAGTTTTAAATTTAGAATAAACAAACAAAAAGGTTTTATGACTTAAAAAAAGATATTTTATTGATAAAAATATAATTGCTTGTAAACTTATTTTAATTTAATAAAAAGAGATTTATAAAAACAATATTGATATTGTATTGTCTTTATAAATAAGTTGAATAGGATTTGTAATTTTTATTTCAAATTGAATTTATATTTATAACTTGATTTAAAAATATTTGATTTTGAATTGATTTTGAATTTAAATTCCGAAGTATAAAATTTTAATTGTTTTAATTTTTATTTGTGTAGTTTTGTAAACATGGTTTGTTTTCATTTATAAATTTATACATATATTCAAAATTTTAATTAACAAAATGAAACTAAGCAAATACATGCATTAACTTGTAAATAAATACTAATTACCTTTAAAAGATAACATGTGTTGCATTCATAAGTAATGGTTTAAACAAGTGTTCAAAAATTAATATACAAATTGACAAGTGTAAGATTTAGTTTTTCTTTTTCTTTTCTTTTAATTAAAATCTGAAAATACATTTAGTTAGGTTTGCATTTTCATTCATTCATATTACATTTTCATTTCCTTAATCAAATGAAGACCAAAATTCATTTTTCATATCCACAATCCAGACACCTGCAAATCCAAAAATCTGCATATTCAAAACCCTTTACAAACCCTGTACAAATTTCACTTCTTCAAAATCAAATGAGCCTGCATATAATAATCTGTAAGCAAAACTTGCATATCCCATTTCCTCAAATCCTTCATCTGCATATTACTCAAAAATCCACAGATCTGCATTTCCAATCAAAGTAAAACCTGCATATTCAAATCCAACTTCTGCATATCCAAAATTATGTTCAAATCTGCAAAATTCAAAATGAAGCCTGCACTATTTTCTTCTTTCTGCTTTCTGCATTCTGTTTTAAGTCCTGGAATGAATTTGAAGACATGAAAGCATCTGC
Organism: Allium cepa; assembly: GCA_030765085.1. Classification (NCBI taxonomy): domain Eukaryota; kingdom Viridiplantae; phylum Streptophyta; class Magnoliopsida; order Asparagales; family Amaryllidaceae; genus Allium; species Allium cepa. Next base: position 391,364,720 of record CM060938.1, on the reverse strand, counting down.
CTACATGTGAAGATCTAGCAACTAAATCTACAGCTGCATAGAGTAAGAAGCATGAGCATTTCATCGAAAATTCAAACTCAGATTTCAACAGTGGAAGTCAAGCCTGCATTTGTTTTCTGCAAATTCAAATGATCGGTGGTCTGCATCATTAAAAAAGGTGAGTAACATCTAAATCTTAAACTATATTTAGGATTGCTTGATGAGTGTTTGTGATAAAATATGTTGTGTGCTTATGAAAAGTCTGTTGTGTTTATAATTGTATATGCATGTTGATTATGTTCTGCAGTGTATACTCAGATTCACATCCTACTTTAAGAATCTTCTACAATTGATCTATTCTGAGGTAGTAACTGGTTTTAGGATAATAAAAAGGGTTTGCTGATTTTAGATTAGTGTTAAAACTTATAAAGTAAAGTGTTATTTCCTTAAGATAAGGTTTTAAAAAAAATTAGAAAAGTTAAGTTACAGAGTAATATCTCTGTAAAATAGGTAATACACTATATGTTAAACTTGATTAAATCCAGTCATATTAACATTTAAATCCAGTTTTATAAACTAAAAGCATTTACTGGAACTTGATTTTTAAATCAAGTAGTAGGAATTTTAGAGTATTGGTTCCTTTACTGTTTGTTCTTGAACAAAAATTTGATTTTGAGCAAATTCTTGTAATCAGTAGTATAAGATAACTCAAATTTCTTTTGAGTTATTAAGTAAGGATCGTTGATCCTTGGAAAAATCAGAGGAGTGTATAATGATTATTAGATTGGTAGCAGTTTGAAATTTTTTGGTTTGAACCCTAGTTTTGAACAGGGGTTAAGATTGGGTCAGTGTATAGTGGTTAGGAATGGGGACTGTGAGAGGTGTAGGATGGATCGAGTGAGGTGATAATTGGTGGTTGTGTAGCTGAAGGGTGTTGGAACTCGAGGACGAAGGGGTTTAATGCCAGATGATCAGAATGGCGAACAATCGCCGTTGACAGGTTGGGGTAAAAACCTGGAAAATGTTTTCAAGTTTGGGGTTTCTTAGCTAAATTGTGAATTCTTGTTTAAATGTCTGATTTGGTGATTGTGTTAGGGTATTGAGGGGTTGTTGGTTGTGGTTTGATCACCGAAGACGATCGGCAGAGGTGGTGGTCGCCGTGCATATGCACGGCGATGAAAACTCTGGTGATGTATTGGGGGTCTGGGTGTTTCAGGGGGAGGTCAGGGGGAGATCTGTGTTTACTCGAAGCAAGTATAGTAGAAACTCGAAGTAGGAAGGCTTTCGACTCGAAGAAGAAACTGGGTTTCTCGGGTTGATCTGTAGTTTACAGGTTTCAGGGGAAAACTGTTTTTTTGAAAATCTGGGTTTTTAAAACTTTTTAAATCTGTAGTTCTGGGTTTAAGGTAGGGTTTAAGTTTAAAATCAAATTCAAGTTTGTATTTTGATTTGAATTCAAATTCCAGTTTTTGTTAATAAAATTAAAGTTTCAGAAATTTAAACTTAATTAACCATTTGTTTTGATAAAATAGTTTAAACATTTTTAATGATAAGATTTAAAAAAATATGAATGGATTTGTAGTTGGTTTAAAATCGGGGAATTCAAAAGTTAAATTTGAATTTCAGTTTACATTTTAAACAAGGTTTAAATTTGAAGTTTTAAATTAAAGTGAAAATTTAAGTTATTAAAGGTTTTGAAATGGATTTAACTTTAAAATTTTCATATAGTATTTGTTTGATCTGCAATTTAAAAAGTTTGAAATTATTTAAAACTTTGATAAATTATTTAAAACTTTGATAAGCTTAAAATTATTCTATTTTAAACTTGAATTTAAATTGAAATTTAAAGGTAATTTCATAAGTACATAGTTTTGAATTAAATTGTTTTAAACATAATTAGTTATGTTTTATCTTGAAAATTTAATTAAGATTAATATTTCAGGATTAATTTAATTAATAAGGTAATTATGATTGATTAATTAATTTAATTAATTAATTAAATTTGGAATTAATAATTGATTAATGATTAATCAATTTATAATTAAGATCATTAATTAAATTATTAATTAATGATGAATGAATATTAATTATGGAATTAAGATTTAATTTAAGGTTAATTAATTAATAATTAACTTTAATTAATGAATAATTAAAGATAATTTAATTTGTAATTAATTTAAGTTAATTACTTTATAAAATAATTAAAGGATGGTTAATGAAGGTCATTAACCAGGATTATTTAATAATTAATTAATATGGTTAATTTTTATAATTAATTAGATTAATTAATTTAATAACAATCAATTGTGAATGGTTTGAGTATAATTACTAAAAGTAATTAAGAAATTAATTACTTAATGTAATTAATTTATTTTAACATGATTGTTCATTTTTAATTAATTAAGTTTAATTAATTTTAAACACTTGGGTTTTGTAAATATTTACTTTATGTAATTAATGATTTGGAAATTACTTAGTTAAGTAATTGTTTAATAATTACATGATTGTAATTAAGTGGAGATGTTTAAGAATGAGGTAATTTGGTTTAATTATTTAATAATTAATCAAGGGATTAATTAAGAAATCAATTAAAGGATAATTAATTTGTTTAAGATAGCAATTAAGTTAGTTAATTGCTAAATGTAATTAATCTGTGATGATAATTAATAATTATGAGTTAATTACTTAAGGTAATTAAAAAAAGGGATCATTAATTATTTTAATTAATGATGTAATTAAATTTGATTAATTAATCAATAATAAGTAATTAAAGGTAATTAATTAATTAATTAAGGGTTAGGATAATTAATTATAATTAATTAATTAATTGAGTAATTAAAGGTTAATTACTGTTTAGTTGAGGATAATTAATTTGTGAAATTAATTTAGGATAATTACATGAATGTAATTAAGGATAATTAATCAAGAGTGATTAATTTAGGTAATTAATAACAAATGATTTATTTATTGTAATCAATTAAATGATTGAGTAAGCAAGATTTGTATTGATGAAGTAATTAATTTAATTTATTTTAAATTATTAAAGATAGAGTAATTAATTTAATTCATTTTAAATTAATTAGAGTTAGTGATAGTTAATTTAATTTATTTTAAATTAATTATATGATGATGAGTAAATCTTTGCTTATGTATGAATAGATGGCATTGATTGTCTTGGATGCTTTGAGATCTCAGTAATGAGATATATGATATTGTGTGGTATGGATGCTTGGATTGTATTGTGATGATAACATAGGATAAGGTTATCTATTGTGATGGTGATATATGGAATATCTATTTGATATTGATAATGTGGATTACCTGTTATGTGATAATGTTGATTATCAGTTATGATTTATAAGTTATCTATCTGTGTGTATATAGATACTGTATTGAATTGTTTTTAAACTTTAAAACAACTTGGACCCTAAAAGACACGCTTTGGTTTTCGATGAGACCGGAATCGGGTTTCCATATTTGGATATCCGAAAACCACATCGATTCCAAATAACGTTAGGTCGTGAATCAAAGTGGAGCTTTGTGTAGACTCGAGGTGTAAGGACTATGAGTCAGTATAACTCTATGGGTGATTCCGTAATGAGTTTGACGGAATTAGTTCTTATAGATTCGAGATGGTGGTTTAGAGTGCAAGGGTTATTGTCGTTGACTCTGAGGGTGATTCCAAAATGAGTGTAACGAGATAATGCCTTCGGTTTCGTTCGAACCCAGAACGAACTTGTATGGATTGAATGCTTTCAGAACATCGTCAGGTGGACGATGAGCATTCTAAGTGATATGTCCTATAAAGGTAATCGTAGCCTCAAGCCTCATCAACCGGGAATGGCTAAAACAGGGGAGGTGCATCAAGGCTTCGTGGGTCGCACCCACTGGAGAGCAAAATTGATCCCTGTCTAGAAGTCCCTTTATATTCGGCTATGTGGGTGGTTACTAGCTACAACCACGGGGTTGTCGTGTTCGGAACTATTCAGTAAGGAATGGGTCCAGCTTTGTGTTGCAGGGGGTCGGGGGTGATCCTCGGTACGTTGATCTAGGCCACGTACTGTGACGGGCGGTACCCCAGTAGCCCTGCCATTGTATGGAATCCAAAATCCAAAAAGTGCCAACGGTTTTGATTGTATTACCCACTTTTGTGGCTAGTAGCTGGAATTTAATCATGTAACAATTTCGGCTATTTCTTATTTATTTGATAACCCTAGACACTATTATAATATCATCGGATTTCCTATCAAATGTTTTGGTTAGCGTAAGGTAAAAACTTTTCCATGTTTACGTGTGGGAAGTCTTAAGTGATACCTTTCTTTTCAAAAGATTTTTGAAAGTTAAGCAACTTTTACCTGTTATTCACACCAGACCCATGTCTGACCCGGAGTTTATTTTTGTTTTTCATAAACTCTTGGGTACTCAAATTTTTACGAGTAGCCAAGGGATTCAGGTTAGGATTCAGGTTTGCTTTGACGAATTATGGAGGAGCAATGGAGCAGGAGGCTTCTGCGTGTAGATATATATATATCTAGGATTCCGCTGTGTGTTATTTGAGTGGTTGTATTGAGTTGTATAACTCGACAGGTGTTTATAACTGTCTAGTATGTGTTGTATGTCTGTGTAACTCTGATAATGGTTGTAAACTATGTAATATCTATGTTATTAATATAATTTATTCGTTCCGCTGTGTAGATTCTGATGTTGTTTCTTTCTTCTCTTCTTTCTATTCTCTTTTCTATCCCTTTCTTTCTTAAAGATGATGCGATTTTCCGGGAGTGGAAAGTCGGGTCGTCTCACTTGGTATCAGAGCATTAGGTTGAGTGAATACCTAGGCTCTGTAGTGGTGTCTTTCTTGAGAGAGCGTATTTGTAATTTTTAATATATATATATATATATATATATATATATATATATATGTATGTATATCTACCTATTTGTTGGGTTACCTATTCAGGTTTTCCAATATAAGTTATAAAGGTAGATGAGGTAGTAGTGTGTGTAACACGATTACTACCATTGGTTTGAGTTTTAATGTTTGAGGTTGGAAGTGTTTTGTCGGGACTGTAGACCTAATACTGTCTCGAGTGAGTTCTGTAGTGATGAAGAACTTCATTTGATCTCTGAAGGAAACCTGTGAAGGTTCGGAGTTCATTTATGAAGTTGATGAGTAGAGTTTGGATTTGTTGGTTGGCAGAAGCGAGTGATGGTATTTGAATACCTCAGGAAATAGTAGCTGCATGATGAGATGCAGGATGTTCCCGAAGATGTTTTCTTTGGAACAAGTTAAGGAAGTGAGTCTGCTTCAGTGTTGTGGCTGTGGTCAGCTTGAGTTTCTGTTTGCTTTGAAGTCCGAGTTTCCTGAAGAGCATTGTTTTGGAAATTCTTTAGCATCTGTAGCAGCAGTGTAGTTTGGAAGTGTTCTCGGTGTTGGCAAGAGATCTTTTGGATTAGCAGTTTTTCTGAAGTGGAGTTCAGAAGCAGTTAAGTGGACCCGTTTCTTCGATGGGTTGGCTAATTGAGTTTAAGCCGTTCTGTTTAGTTTAAGGAGAACAGTTTTTCTTTGGATTTGGTTTGGTGGATCGCAAAAGTGACTTGCGATTGTTTGAGTGTTCTCTTGGGTTATCTGAGTTTTTCTGGATATCTTCAGGAAGTCAGAGTTTTGTTCGCATCTAGAGACTAAGTTTTCTTATCAACAGGAATTCCAGGAGTGGAACCGGTTGTTTAGCTTTATAGAATTATGGTTCCAAGAGCTGAGTTGGTGTAGCGGCTCGGAGTTTTGGAGGAACTTCTGAATCTTTTCTTATGGATTTGTTGAACCATATCTCTGGGGTGTGTTGTCCTGTTTGTGCTTGCGTTCTTCTTCAACATTTTCTTCTTTGTCAGATCAGAGTTGAGCAGCGGAAGCAGTTTGGAAGTGTATCTGTTTTTCTTTTCTGGACAAAAGGAGTTGTTATCTTCTGATGTTGAGGGGTAGAGTTTGAGATCTTGGTTCTGGTTGATCTTGAGGAGATCATTTTGTTGAGTTGATTGGTCTAGTTTGTTTCTAGAAGTATCAGCGAAGGTTGAGCTGATCAGTAAGATTGTAGACAGCCCAAGATTTGTCTGAAGAGATTTTGTGGATAAGAGTCGGAGGGATTTGGACTCTGAAGTCGAAGATTTAATCTTGGATAAGTTTTCTCCAATCGTAAGTGAGCTATAGGATTGGATAAGTCTGAGAAGTTAGCTCTGTATTGTTTTGGATCTTTTCTGTATCTTGGAGATAAGTGATTGATCTACAGGATTGGAATGCCGGTTTGGATAACTGGAATTCGATGAGTTTCACGTATCTCTGAGGGAGTACGTGTGTGATCTCTCTCTGGTTGTGGAACCAGCAGTTCTGGAGTTTTGGTTGTTGAGTCAGACTCGTTTGTAGTCTTATATCTTGTCTAGTGTTATAGATATAGTTGTATAGGAGCTTTGTAGCTTCAAGTATTGTTTGTTTGGATTCTCTGGAGCGAGTATCCCGGTATAAATATATATATATATATACACACACACACACACCTGGGGAAACTCGATAAAATTTATCCATAATTTTGTCTGGATAATTAGATTTGTTTGATTGGTTGTTTTGGTTGTTAGCATATGTTTGATATATGCTTGTGTTTAAAATTAAAATTTAATGAGATTATTAAATTACCTTTGTTTTAAATTTCGAGGACGAAATTCTTTTAAGGGGAAAGGATTGTAATATCCCGGAATTTTTAACAATATCAATTTAATAATCTGTAGTTAAAATTTAAATTGATACTGATATTCTGTTAATAATTATTCAAATAAATTTAATAATCTTCTTCAATAAATATTTAAATTGTTTATTTTATCTTTTAAATAATAAATTGATTTCCATTTTTAATATATGGTTTATATTTTTAATAGATTGGTATTGTTTTAATTTTATTAAGTAAAGCATATTTTTCTAGTTTTATTATTTATAGTAATATGGAAATTTTGTTTTATTAAATATTTAAGTTTTTCAAAGTTATTAAATAAATGATTTTGGTTTAAATTTAATATTGAATCATGTTTTAAAAATTCTTATATATATATTATAAATTGGAAATTTTAATACAAATTAGTATTGAGTTTTCAAAGACTATTTCATAAATAAATATGTCATTTTAATAGAAAAAAATATAAAATGTTTTAATTAAATTGGCTTGAGTTTTAAATTTAGAATAAACAAACAAAAAGGTTTTATGACTTAAAAAAATAGATATTTTACTGATAAAAATATAATTGCTTGTAAAATGATTTTAATTTAATAAAAAGAGATTTATAAAAACAATATTGATATTGTATTGTCTTTATAAATAAGTTGAATAGGATTTGTAATTTTTATTTCAAATTGAATTTATATTTATAACTTGATTTAAAAATATTTGATTTTGAATTTATTTTGAATTTAAATTCCCAAGTATCAAATTTTAATTGTTTTAACTTTTATTTGTGCAGTTTTGTAAACATGGTTTGTTTTCATTTATAAATTTATATACATATTCAAAATTTAAATTAACAAATTGAAACTAAGCTAATACATGCATTAACTTGTAAATAAATACTAATTACCTTTAAAAGATAACATGTGTTGCATTCATAAGTAATGGTTTAAACAAGTGTTCAAAAATTAATATACAAATTGACAAGTGTAAGATTTAGTTTTTCTTTTTCTTTTCTTTTAATTAAAATCTGAAAATACATTTAGTTAGGATTGCATCTTCATTCATTCATATTACATTTTCATTTCCTTAATCAAATGAAGACCAAAATTCATTTTTCATATCCACAATCCAAACACCTGCAAATCCAAAAATCTGCATATCCAAAACCCTGTACAAACCCTGTACAAATTTCACTTCTTCAAAATCAAATGAGCCTACATATAATAATCTGTAAGCAAAACTTGCATATCCCATTTACTCAAATCCTTCATCTGCATATTACTCAAAAATCCACAGATCTGCATTTCCAATCAAAGTAAAACCTGCATATTCAAATCCAACTTCTACATATCCAAAATTATGTTCAAATCTGCAAAATTCAAAATGAAGCCTACATTATTTTCTTCTTTCTGCTTTCTGCATTCTGTTTTAAGTCCTGGAATGAATTTGAAGACATGAAAGCATCTGCCTACAAGTGAAGATCTAGCAACTAAATCTACAGCTGCATAGAGTAAGAAGCATGAGCATTTCATCAAAATTTCAAACTCAGATTTCAACAGTGGAAGTCAAGCCTGCATTTGTTTTCTGCAAATTCAAATGATCAGTGGTCTGCATCATTAAAAAAGGTGAGTAACATCTAAATCTTAAAATATATTTAGGATTGCTTGATGAGTGTTTGTGATAAAATATGTTGTGTGCTTATGAAAAGTCTGTTGTGTTTATAATTGTATATGCATGTTGATTATGTTCTGCAGTGTATACTCAGATTCACATCCTACTTTAAGAATCTTCTACAATTGATCTATTTTGAGGTAGTAAATGGTTTTAGGATAATAAAAAGGGTTTGCTGCTTTTAGATTAGTGTTAAAACTTATAAAGTAAAGTGTTATTTCCTTAAGATAAGGTTTTAAAAAAAAAATTAGAAAAGTTAAGTTACAGAGTGATATCTCTGTAAAATAGGTAATACACTATATGTTAAACTTGATTAAATCCAGTCATATTAACATTTAAATCCAGTTTTATAAACTAAAAGCATTTACTGGAACTTGATTTTTAAATCAAGTAATAGGAATTTTAGAGTATTGGTTCCTTTACTGTTTGTTCTTGAACAAAAATTTGATTTTGAGAAAATTCTTGCAATCAGTAGTATAAGATAACTCAAATTTCTTTTGAGTTATTAAGTAAGGATCATTGATCCTTGGAAAAATCAGAGAAGTGTATAATGATTATTAGATTGGTAGAAGTTTGAAAATTTTTGGTTTGAACCCTAGTTTTGAACAGGGGTTAAGATTGGGTCAGTGTATAGTGGTTAGGAATGGGGACTGTGAGAGGTGTAGGATGGATCGAGTGAGGTGACAATTGATGGTTGTGTAGCTGAAGGGTGTTGGAACTCGAGGCCAGAGGGGTTTAATGCCAGATGATCAGAATGGCGAACAATCGCCGTTGACAGGTTGGGGTAAAAACCTGGAAAATGTTTTCAGGTTCGGGGTTTCTTAGCTAAATTGTGAATTCTTGTTTAAGTGTCTGATTTGGTGATTGTGTTAGGGTATTGAGGGGTTGTTGGTTGTGGTTTGATCACCGAAGATGATCGACAGAGGTGGTGGTCGCCGTGCATATGCACGACGATGAAAACTCTAGTGATGTATTGGGGTTCTGGGTGTTTCAGGGGGAGGTCAGGGGGAGGTCTTTGTTTACTCGAAGCAAGTATAGTACAAACTCAAAGTAGGAAGGCTTTCGACTCGAAGAAGAAATTGGGTTTCTCGGGTTGATCTGTAGTTTACATGTTTCAGGGGAAAACTGTTTTTTTGAAAATCTGGGTTTTTAAAACTTTTTAAATTTGTAGTTCTAGGTTTAAGGTAGGGTTTAAGTTTAAAATCAAATTCAAGTTTGTATTTTGATTTGAATTCAAATTCCAGTTTTTGTTAATAAAATTAAAGTTTCAGAAATTTAAACTTAATTAACCATTTGGTTTGATAAAATAGTTTAAACATTTTTAATGATAAGATTTAAAAAAATATGAATGGATTTGTAGTTGGTTTAAAATTGGGGAATTCAAAAGTTAAATTTGAATTTCAGTTTACATTTTAAACAAGGTTTAAATTTGAAGTTTTAAATTAAACTGAAAATTTAAGTTATTAAAGGTTTTGAAATGGATTTAACTTTAAAATTTTCATATAGTATTTGTTTGATCTGCAATTTTAAAAGTTTGAAATTATTTAAAACTTTGATAAATTATTTAAAACTTTGATAAGCTTAAAATTATTCTATTTTAAACTTGAATTTAAATTGAAATTTAAAGGTAATTGCATAAGTACTTAGTTTTGAATTAAATTATTTTAAACATAATTAGTTATGTTTTATTTTGAAAATTTAATTAAGATTAATATTTCAGGATTAATTTAATTAATAAGGTAATTATGATTGATTAATTAATTTAACTAATTAATTAAATTTGGAATTAATAATTGATTAATGGTTAATCAATTTATAATTAAGATCATTAATTAAATTATTAATTAATGATGAATGAATATTAATTATGTAATTAAGATTTAATTTAAGGTTAATTAATTAATAATTAACTTTAATTAATGAATAATTAAAGATAATTTAATTTGTAATTAATTTAAGTTAATTACTTTATAAAATAATTAAAGGATGGATAATGAAGGTCATTAACCATGATTATTTAATAATTAATTAATATGGTTAATTTTTATAATTAATTAGATTAATTAATTTAATAATAATCAATTGTGAATGGTTTGAGTATAATTACTAAAAGTAATTAAGAAATTATTTACTTAATGTAATTAATTTAGTTTAACATGATTGTTTGTGACGCCCCACCTCTATACCCACGCTAGCCAAGAACACTACGGTGTAGTGCTGTCAACTAGCACGGAGAATAAGGCTGTTGAGGAGCGACCATCCGTATAATTGCTTTGTGCGAACACCGATATGTCAGATGGTAAAAACATGCTTTTAATTTCAGGAGGAAATCCGACATGCCGATGCAAACTCAAAACTACCACACGGTGGCTATAATAGTCTAGGACAAATATAAACTAATAACACAGATAAATATAAATGCGGAACACAGATAAAATAGAAAATCTCATATATATATATATAACTGATGTCAGTTACAATACATTTGACACGGTACATATGATACAACTACAACAGTCAACTCAGGAAGTTACATATACCAGTACATTAACGTATATAATATACATGAATACATATCTTCCTATACAATAATACAGACCACTACAAATGACGACTACTCCAAAAGATATGAAAGAACTTCATAGCTCTAGCAGCAACCCAAAGCAGAATATCTACAACCTGTAAATACTCGGTCTGACCCGAGTATTAAATTCAAAAGAAAATAATACTCGGGTCAGTCTAATTCAAACTCAGTTATTAGTGCACAGAAGCAATAATAATTAAATAATGAATAGACGACAGTAATTAAACCAAATCAGTATGCAATTCATAATATTGAATTGAAACGAACAAAACAGTTCAAACCATTGAAATATCAATTAAAATATTAATTTAAGTAGGGCTGCCGTACACGCACGCGTGCACTGCCTCGCCACTACGGAATATGGAATACGCAAAAAGGTCCATAAGTCGAAACAAAATAGAATATCATACACGCCAAACCGTGTGGCTGCAGTTCACGCTTGCGTGCACTGCCTTGCCACTATAGTGATGTCGTGCCCAAAAACTCAATACCGTGTGGCTGCAGTTCACGCTTGCGTGCACTGCCTTGCCACTACAGTGATGATGTACCCAAAAGAATTCAAGTACTTAAAATTATCAATTCATAAAGTCGATACTGTGTGGCTGCAGTGCACGCACGCGTGCACTGCCTCACCACATCAGCATATACAAAAATAGCAATAAGGCACACGGCCAATACACAAAAATTCACAGTCCAAACAAATACCATAAGCAAGTGGCAGCAAGCACCAGATATCATGCAGCAGAGTATCTATGTATATAACAAGAATACTGCACAAATGAACAAGGCTCAACAATGCCAAGATTAGCAGTCAAAAATGCAATAGTGGGCAGTACAAGCTCGAGTCAATATGATTGCAGTGCAGACATGAAGTTACAAAACAAATGCACACGAAAACGAAACCAGGCAGTGTGCAGTTCATTGTCAAAGAAGTAGCAAATGTATGTAGGCAGCAAGTGAAAAATAACTTGATATAATATCATGCTTTGCCTAAAGATTATGACCCAGGTTTTAAAAGAAGTATGACTGAAATGCACATAACACATGTGCCAGATACAAGTGCTCGTGCACATAAATACTCAAAGTCAAGAATACAGGTTACTGCATATTAAATATGCAAACAAAATGAAGGCAAGAAAACAACACAGCAATGAACACATTGGAGCTGTAGTAATGCCATTCACACACACATATATACATACATATATGTATGTATATACATGGTGATAATCCAGCAAACATTTCCGAAATAAATAATTAGCAAACTACTGCAAATTTAAAAGAAAGAAAAACTTTATTCAAATGCCAAACTTCAAAAAGTATCAGGCTTGAAACAGTGATAAGTACACAAAGGCACCAAGATTGTAAGCATTACAAACATTTAACTTCAGAAAGTATCAAGTTCGAACAACCCAAAACTGAGACAGTAAACAATACTAATACAAGGGTGCGTGTAAGTCTATATATAGAATACACACATATCTATACCCAATGCAACAACACCAGTATAAACAAGTGACCTAGGCAGTTCGAACAAAGCCAAAAAGGGATTTCAATCTGCAAAGACTGTATGCCATGGCTAAAGCAATAATTCAAATCAAAATCAAAGTCAACATAGAGCCAAGCCAACAAAGTCTTATACTTTCCTGAAAATACTTTCTGGCCCACGTCAATGGTGTGGTAGTTTGAAAACCTGCTGAATAGCAGGTACCAAGTGCAGCCATTGAATAACTATGACTGCGAGGCAGCTGGTTAAAATTCCCAAGAAAGCATGAAAGAGAGAGGAAGAAGAATAAGAAAAGGAAAGGAATAATTGTGTCGAAAGCAGGTTCAACAAGTAGGATTGTCTGACAACCATTTATTGTTGATGGCAAATTTTGTTGAGAGATCAGAAATTGCTCTGCTTACACCAAAAATCTCAACAAATCAAAATTCCCCAAGTTTTACTTTACACCAAAAATTAAACAGTGTCGTGATAATCAAACTACCGAAAACACTAAAATTATCATCGACAACATCGAAGTCGAACGACACAGGCACAAAGAAATTCACATAACAACATCGATCGCCATCATCGAACGAATACAAAATTGCCAAGATAAAACAACATCGAATCAAGGCAAGAAAAATCAGTAACATCAAAAATAAAGTCGAACGACCTAAACACGGACTTGAGGATGAATTAGATGTGAGAAGAACTCACCTAGTCGACGAATTGAGGCCAAGCACACCGCAGCAGCCACGCGAGACGAGCAACCATCGGAATCGAAACCCTAATTCCAGAAAGAAGCCGAAGCCCTAATTCGACAACGAGAGGCCGCCATTTTTCACAAGCAAAAGAAAAGGGGACGGGCCGAAGGAATGAAAAGTGAAAATAAAAAGGGGAAAGGAGAACGGGTTTTTTTTTTTTTTGCAAATTATTTTCCACGGCTTCAAACATTTAAATGTGGGCCGAGAATTTATTTTAAAGCCCGATAAAGTTTTACTTAAAATTTGTAAAAGAATTTTAAATCCAAATTTAAAAACTTCAATTGGAAATTTGTGTCAATATTAATCGTTTAAATTGTCGATTATAATTCGACACGAATATCGGGTTGTTACAGACTCCCCTCCTTAAAGAAATTGCGTCCTCGCAATCTTAAGGAATATATGGACAAAAGGTAACAACCAAAAGAGCATATCATCACAAGATGAAGAAATTCGAAATATGAAGTTCACCATAAAGAGCATGAAGGAGCAAGCCAGAACGTGTTTGCTCAAAGTCAAATCTAGTGAAACTTCAATTTCTTCAATAATACCGGGCTCAAGAATAAAGATCGGAAATCCCAAAGGCATTTCCGTAATTGGAAGACGTGGAAAACGTCATGAATAGCAGAAAATTGAGCCGGTACACTGGCGTAGTACAATATAAATGCCAAAGAAATCTTTTAATTTCATAAAGGAAATTCACAAATTATCAACAAAATCTAATTATCAATAGATAATTCAGAGATCTCAAATCACAAATATTCGATTATCAAAAACGATAATCAAATCAACAAGTATTCGATTATCAAAATCGAAAATCAATCTTAAATCACAAATATTTAATTATCACAAACGACAATTAAATCTCAAATATCTAATTATCAATAGATAATTAGAAACAATAAATATCTGATTATCAAAAACGATAAATCAGAAATCACGAATCAACGATTATTTAATTATCACAATTGATAATCAAATCACAAATATCTAATTATCACAAATATCTGATTATCACAAATATCTAATTAGATCTCAAATATCTGATTATCACAAGCGATAATCAGAAACAATAAATATCTGATTATCAAAAACGATAAATCAGAAATCATAAACATCCAATTATCAAAACGATAATCAGAAATTACCACAACGGTAATCAAATTTCAAATTACAAATTTTTCAATTAACGAGTCCGAAATTAACCGAAATAGCAAACGCACATGACTCATAACCACGAGTTTTACTAAATCGTTTAATTCACTTCATCGTTTCCTTGAAAGTGTTAAATTGTGTATTTTAAATAAATAACATTTTACGTTCTCAAACGGACAAGTCCGGAATTAAGCGAATCAGTAAAAGAAAGGGGTCATAGTCCTCGATTTTTCTGAAACGTTTACATCGCTTCCACATTCTTTTGAAAGCGTAAAGTGTAAAAAAATTTTGAAAACCATTTTTATTTATAAAATTACAATTTACATTCTCAAACGAACAAGTCCGGAATTAAGCGAATCAGCAAAAGAAAGGGATCATAGTCCTCGATTTTACTGAAACGTTTAATTCGCTTCCTCATTCTTTTGAAAGCGCAAATCGTAAAAATTTTGAAAACAATTTTGATTTATATTTTGAAACAATTTTTAAAATATGCGATTAAAACAACGACATCAGAAGCAACTTCGATAAGTGGATTTTCAGTCATCCAAAGAGTCATAAGAATCTTCTCAAAGATAGAAAGGGGTATCATACCCTAAACTTGTATTCATAACAAGTCAATAACACACGAATTCACCAATGCACAAGAATTGATAAAACTTATCAATAGAAATCACGAAAATTGGTGAAGCATAAATTCTAGAAATCCTCACAAGAAATCCAGAAAACACAAGCTAAGAGTATGAGAACTCGAACGCGAGTATGAAAACTCGAACCGGAGTATGAAAACTCGAACGCGAGTATGAAAACTCGAACCGGAGTATGAAAACTCGAACGCGAGTATGAAAACTCGAACGGAGTATGAAAACTCGAAGGAGAGTATGGAAACTCAAACGGAGTATGAAAACTCAAACGGAGTATGAAAACTCGAACAGAGTATGAAAACTCAAACGGAGTATGAAAACTCGAACGGAGTATGAAAACTCAAAGGAGAGTATGGAAACTCACCAACACGCGAGCATGAAAATTCATCAACACATGTAACGCATAACGAGAACGGGAGCACGAAAACTCACCTACATGCGAGCATGAAAACTCACCAACACGTGCAATGCAAAGCGAGAACGGGAGCACAGAATCTCACCTACACGTGAGCATGAAAATCACCAACACGGGCAACGCAAAGCGAGAACGGGAGCACGAAATCTCACATACACGCGAGCATGAAAAATCATCAACACGTGCAACGCAAAGCGAGAACGGGAGCACGGAATCTCACCTACCCGCGAGCATGAAAATCACCAACACGGGCAACGCAAAGCGAGAACGGGAGCACGGAATCTCACCTACACGCGAGCATGAAAAATCATCAACACGTGCAACGCAAAGCGAGAACGGGAGCACGGAATCTCACCTACCCGCGAGCATGAAAATTCATCAACACGTGCAACGCAAAGCGAGAATGGGAGCACGGAATCTCACCTACCCGCTAGCATGAAAATCACCAACACGGGCAACGCAAAGCGAGAATGGGAGCACGGAATCTCACCTACACGCGAGCATGAAAAATCATCAACACGTGCAACGCAAAGCGAGAACGGGAGCACGGAATCTCACCTACCCGCGAGCATGAAAAATCATCAACACGTGCAACGCATAACGAGACGCTATCTCATGGTTGCAAGCCATTAATTTTGACACACGAATGGCCCGAAGACCGTGGGGCGCTACCCCACATGTGTGAGTCGAAATCACACAGATTGAGGTCCAGACTAACCAAAAAAATCAAAAGAGGTATGTGTGAGTGGAATCACACAAGTGGTGTCTAGTCTAACCTCACAATCAAAAGAAAAGTATGTGTGAATGAAATCACACAAGTGGTGTCTAGACAATCCTCAAAGCCCAAGAGATATGTGTGAGACGAAATCACACCGATGAGGCCTAGTCTAACCGTAAAAATGATCGTCATGATCAACGAGAAGTGTCAATTACACTAAGTCAGTAAATGTAAAAGTTCAGCATCATGTCCCATAACCACTTACTTAACTTAAATATTTACGAACAAACTGTAAATCTTCACTAATAAAATTTGTCACTAGAGGTTCAATCGAACAAGTCCAACAATTAACCGACGAAGTAAACGCAAGCATTTCATACCACTTGTTTTACTAAGCCGTTTAATTAGATTTCTCATACGAGTGAAATAAAGATTTGTATATACTAATAGATTGGAAAACAGTTTCAAAAACGAGTTTGGTATTGAAAATAGAGTTGAAAACATTTTGATAAAAGAGTTTTTGATATTTACTACTAGTATTGAAACCTTTATATTTTTAAAGTGACAAATCACAAAAATGATTGTAGAAACAATCAATCACAAGAATTCACATACGAAGACGTGAATAGAATCCAAAGAAATCGATACCGAATTCATCGAAAGGTATGTTCACAAAAATCCCAAAGAAAAGGTTATCAAAGTTGCTAATAAATGATAGCAACAAATCGGGAAATAATCAAGAATCGATTAAATTCGAAAACCAAATCAATTCACTAAGATTCACATTCGAAGACGTGAATAAAATACAAAGAATTCGATTCCAAATCCATCAAAGTAGGAATACCCAAAATTCCTGAAATAGAAGTTATCAAAGTCAACAAAGGTGATAACAACTAACCGGAAAGGAAGAATCGATCAACAATTGGAAAAACAAAGCAGAACGAGCATAAATGCTTGAATGACTTTAACAAAAGTAAAAGTCAAGTCAACGTCGATATCGACAAGGCAAAGACCAAGACAATTTCTTTTATACCAAAGAAATTTTAAAACTATCAGAGAGAGGCACATGAAAACCAACAAACCATGGATAAACAGACAGAGTCGACAATTGGAATGCAATTTGTCTCAAAGATTGATACCCAAAACCCAATTGTATGGAAACTGCATTAAGTACACGAATCAGAGATAAGAATGCATATATATAGCAGTTCGAATAAACAATGCGAGTTCAAATCGAAGTGGGTACTAGTTGCAGCAATATGCAACTTGGTAGAGCATATATACACTGATACTTAGAAGCGTAAAC
The DNA here is from genome assembly GCA_030765085.1 of Allium cepa. Classification (NCBI taxonomy): domain Eukaryota; kingdom Viridiplantae; phylum Streptophyta; class Magnoliopsida; order Asparagales; family Amaryllidaceae; genus Allium; species Allium cepa. The sequence continues at coordinate 391,347,300 of CM060938.1, read as the reverse complement.
TCAAGTGAGCAAGTGCGATAGAGAATAGCAGCAATGCTCACGAATAAGCGTTAGGAATTCATTCCTAACAATCAAAGATGATCTTAAGACAAAGATGTGAAATAAAACATCGACAAATAGTTGTAACACATGTACTATCTAAGTTATGTTTTATATTTGTTCTAAACCCCAGGCTCTGATACCAAGCTGTGACGCCCCACCTCTATACCCACGCTAGCCAAGAACACTACGGTGTAGTGCTGTCAACTAGCACGGAGAATAAGGCTGTTGAGGAGCGACCATCCGTATAATTGCTTTGTGCGAACACCGATATGTCAGATGGTAAAAACATGCTTTTAATTTCAGGAGGAAATCCGACATGCCGATGCAAACTCAAAACTACCACACGGTGGCTATAATAGTCTAGGACAAATATAAACTAATAACACAGATAAATATAAATGCGGAACACAGATAAAACAGAAAATCTCATATATATATATATATAACTGATGTCAGTTACAATACATTTGACACGGTACATATGATACAACTACAACAGTCAACTCAGGAAGTTACATATACCAGTACATTAACGTATATAATATACATGAATACATATCTTCCTATACAATAATACAGACCACTACAAATGACGACTACTCCAAAAGATATGAAAGAACTTCATAGCTCTAGCAGCAAACCCAAAGCAGAATATCTACAACCTGTAAATACTCGGTCTGACCCGAGTATTAAATTCAAAAGAAAATAATACTCGGGTCAGTCTAATTCAAACTCAGTTATTAGTGCACAGAAGCAATAATAATTAAATAATGAATAGACGACAGTAATTAAACCAAATCAGTATGCAATTCATAATATTGAATTGAAACGAACAAAACAGTTCAAACCATTGAAATATCAATTAAAATATTAATTTAAGTAGGGCTGCCGTACACGCACGCGTGCACTGCCTCGCCACTACGGAATATGGAATACGCAAAAAGGTCCATAAGTCGAAACAAAATAGAATATCATACACGCCAAACCGTGTGGCTGCAGTTCACGCTTGCGTGCACTGCCTTGCCACTATAGTGATGTCGTGCCCAAAAACTCAATACCGTGTGGCTGCAGTTCACGCTTGCGTGCACTGCCTTGCCACTACAGTGATGATGTACCCAAAAGAATTCAAGTACTTAAAATTATCAATTCATAAAGTCGATACTGTGTGGCTGCAGTGCACGCACGCGTGCACTGCCTCACCACATCAGCATATACAAAAATAGCAATAAGGCACACGGCCAATACACAAAAATTCACAGTCCAAACAAATACCATAAGCAAGTGGCAGCAAGCACCAGATATCATGCAGCAGAGTATCTATGTATATAACAAGAATACTGCACAAATGAACAAGGCTCAACAATGCCAAGATTAGCAGTCAAAAATGCAATAGTGGGCAGTACAAGCTCGAGTCAATATGATTGCAGTGCAGACATGAAGTTACAAAACAAATGCACACGAAAACGAAACCAGGCAGTGTGCAGTTCATTGTCAAAGAAGTAGCAAATGTATGTAGGCAGCAAGTGAAAAATAACTTGATATAATATCATGCTTTGCCTAAAGATTATGACCCAGGTTTTAAAAGAAGTATGACTGAAATGCACATAACACATGTGCCAGATACAAGTGCTCGTGCACATAAATACTCAAAGTCAAGAATACAGGTTACTGCATATTAAATATGCAAACAAAATGAAGGCAAGAAAACAACACAGCAATGAACACATTGGAGCTGTAGTAATGCCATTCACACACACATATATACATACATATATGTATGTATATACATGGTGATAATCCAGCAAACATTTCCGAAATAAATAATTAGCAAACTACTGCAAATTTAAAAGAAAGAAAAACTTTATTCAAATGCCAAACTTCAAAAAGTATCAGGCTTGAAACAGTGATAAGTACACAAAGGCACCAAGATTGTAAGCATTACAAACATTTAACTTCAGAAAGTATCAAGTTCGAACAACCCAAAACTGAGACAGTAAACAATACTAATACAAGGGTGCGTGTAAGTCTATATATAGAATACACACATATCTATACCCAATGCAACAACACCAGTATAAACAAGTGACCTAGGCAGTTCGAACAAAGCCAAAAAGGGATTTCAATCTGCAAAGACTGTATGCCATGGCTAAAGCAATAATTCAAATCAAAATCAAAGTCAACATAGAGCCAAGCCAACAAAGTCTTATACTTTCCTGAAAATACTTTCTGGCCCACGTCAATGGTGTGGTAGTTTGAAAACCTGCTGAATAGCAGGTACCAAGTGCAGCCATTGAATAACTATGACTGCGAGGCAGCTGGTTAAAATTCCCAAGAAAGCATGAAAGAGAGAGGAAGAAGAATAAGAAAAGGAAAGGAATAATTGTGTCGAAAGCAGGTTCAACAAGTAGGATTGTCTGACAACCATTTATTGTTGATGGCAAATTTTGTTGAGAGATCAGAAATTGCTCTGCTTACACCAAAAATCTCAACAAATCAAAATTCCCCAAGTTTTACTTTACACCAAAAATTAAACAGTGTCGTGATAATCAAACTACCGAAAACACTAGAATTATCATCGACAACATCGAAGTCGAACGACACAGGCACAAAGAAATTCACATAACAACATCGATCGCCATCATCGAACGAATACAAAATTGCCAAGATAAAACAACATCGAATCAAGGCAAGAAAAATCAGTAACATCAAAAATAAAGTCGAACGACCTAAACACGGACTTGAGGATGAATTAGATGTGAGAAGTACTCACCTAGTCGACGAATTGAGGCCAAGCACACCGCAGCAGCCACGCGAGACGAGCAACCATCGAAATCGAAACCCTAATTCCAGAAAGAAGCCGAAGCCCTAATTCGACAAAGAGAGGCCGCCATTTTTCACAAGCAAAAGAAAAGGGGACGGGCCGAAGGAATGAAAAGTGAAAATAAAAAGAGGAAAGGAGAACGGGTTTCTTTTTTTCTTTTTTTTTTGCAAATTATTTTCCACGGCTTCAAACATTTAAATGTGGGCCGAGAATTTATTTTAAAGCCCGATAAAATTTTACTTAAAATTTGTAAAAGAATTTTAAATCCAAATTTAAAAACTTCAATTGGAAATTTGTGTCAATATTAATCGTTTAAATTGTTGATTATAATTCGACACGAATATCGGGTTGTTACATTGTTCATTTTTAATTAATTAAGTTTAATTAATTTTAAACACTTGGGTTTTATAAATAATTACTTTATGTAATTAATGATTTGGAAATTACTTAGTTAAGTAATTGTTTAATAATTACATGATTGTAATTAAGTGGAGATGTTTAAGAATGAGGTAATTTGGTTTAATTATTTAATAAGTAATCAAGGGATTAATTTAGAAATTAATTAAAGGATAATTAATTTGTTTAAGATAGTAATTAAGTTAGTTAATTACTAAATGTAATTAATCTGTGATGATAATTAATAATTATGAGTTAATTACTTAAGGTAATTAAAAAAAAGGGGATCATTAATTATTTTAATTAATGATGTAATTAAAGTTGATTAATTAATCAATAATAAGTAATTAAAGGTAATTAATTAATTAATTAATTAATTAATTAAGGGATAGGATAATTAATTATGATTAATTAATTAATTGAGTAATTAAAGGTTAATTACTGTTTAGTTGAGGATAATTAATTTGTGAAATTAATTTAGGATAATTACATAAATGTAATTAAGGATAACAGGAAATTATTGTCAAGGACAAAATTTCACAGCTTTTTAGCCTCAAGGACAGACCTTCAATATTTTATCCTGAAGGACAACTTTCTGTAGGTATCAGTTTTTAGTTATCGGTAGCAGTTTTTAGGTATCAGTTTGTAGTTATCGGTAGCAGTTTTTAGGTATCAGTTTTTAGCTCGGTATCAGTTTTGTTGTCCTTATGAATAATTTTGGAAAATGTTTGTCCTTGTGAATAAATTTTAGAAGAATGTTTGTCCTTGTGGCAAAAATATTGAGGTCGTGTCCTTGAGGCAAAAAATATAGAAATTTTTGTCCTTTAAATTAATTCCCCCTTAAGGATAATTAATCAAGAGTGATTAATTTAGGTAACTAATAACATGATTTATTTATTGTTATCAATTAAATGATTGAGTAAGCAAGATTTGTATTGATGAAGTAATTAATTTAATTTATTTTAAATTAATTAAAGATAGAGTAATTAATTTAATTCATTTTAAATTAATTAGAGTTAGTGATAGTTAATTTAATTCATTTTAAATTAATTATATGATGATGAGTAAATCTTTGCTTATGTATGAATAGATGGCAATGATTGTCTTAGATGCTTTGAGATCTCAATAATGAGATATATGATATTATGTGGTATGGATGCTTGGATTGTATTGTGATGATAACATAAGACAAGTTTATCTATTGTGATGGTGATATATGGAATATCTATTTGATATTGATAATGTGGATTACCTGTTATGTGATATTGTTGATTATCAGTTATGGTTTATAAGTTATCTATCTGTGTGTATATAGATACTGTATCGAATTGTTTTTAAACTTTAAAACAACTTGGACCCTAAAAGACACGCTTTGGTTTTCGATGAGACCGGGATCGAATTTCCATATTTGGATATTCGAAAACCACATCGATTCCAAATAACGTTAGGTCGTGAATCAAAGTGGAGCTTTGTGAAGACTCGAGGTGTAAGGACTATGAGTCTGTATAACTCTGTGGGTGATTCCGTAATGAGTTTGATGGAATTAGTTCTTATAGATTCGAGATGGTGGTTTAGAGTGCAAGGGTTATTGTCGTTGACTCTGAGGGTGATTCCAAAATGAGTGTAACGAGATAATGCATTCGGTTTCGTTCGAACCTGGAACGAACTTGTATGAATTGAATGCTTTCAGAACGTCGTCAGGTGGATGACGAGCATTCTAAGTGATATGTCCTATAAAGGTAATCGTAGCCTCAAGCCTCATCAACCGGGAATAGCTAAAACAGGGGAGGTGCAGCAAGGCTTCTGGGTCGCACCCACTGGAGAGCAAGATTGATCCCTGTCTAGAAGTCCCTTTATATTCGGCTGTGTGGGTGGTTGCTAGCTACAACGACGGGGTTGTCTTGTTCGAAACTATTCAGTAAGGAATGGGTCCGACTTTGTGTTGTAGGGGGTCGGGAGTGATCCTCGGTACGTTGATCTAGGCCACGTACTGTGACGAGCGGTACCCCAGTAGCCCTGCCATTGTATGGAATCCAAAATCCAATAAGTGCCAACGGTTTTGATTGTATTACCCACTTTTGTGGCTAGTAGCTGGAATTTAATCATGTAACAATTTCGGCTATTTCTTATTTATTTGAAAACCCTAGACACTATTATAATATCATCGGATTTCCTATCAAATGTTTTGGTTAGCGTAAGGTAAAAACTTTTCCATGTTTATGTGTGGGAAGTCTTACGTGATATTCTTTTCAAAAGATTTTTGAAAGTTAAGCAACTTTAACCTGTTACTCACACCAGACCCATGTCTGACCCGGAGTATATTTTTGTTTTTCATAAACTCTTGGGTACTCAAATTTTTATGAGTTGTCAAGGGAATTCAGGTTAGGATTCAGGTTTGCTTTGACGAATTGTGGAGGAGCAATGGAGCAGGAGGCTTCCGCGTGTAGATATATATCTAGGATTTCGCTGTGTGTTCTTTGAGTTGTTGTATTGAGTTGTATAACTAGACAGGTGTTTATAACTGTCTAGTATGTGTTGTATGTCTGTGTAACTCTGATAATGGTTGTAAACTATGTAATATCTATGTTATTAATATAATTTATTCGTTCCGCTGTGTAGATTCTGATGTTGTTTCTTTCTTCTCTTCTTTCTATTCTCTTTTCTATCCCTTTCTTTCTTAAAGATGATGCGATTTTCTGGGAGTGGAAAGTTGGGTCGTCTCACTTGGTATCAGAGCATTAGGTTGAGTGAATACCTAGGCTCTGTAGTGGTGTCTTTCTTGAGAGAGCGTATTTGTAATTTTTAATATATATATATATATATATATATATTTATTTATTTCTTCCTATTTGTTGGGTTACCTGTTCAGATTTTCCAATATAAGTTATAAAGGTAGATGAGGTAGTAGTGTGTGTAACACGATTACTACCATTGGTTGGAGTTTGAATGTTTGAGGTTGGAAGTGTTTTGTCGGGACTGTAGACCTAATACTGTCTCGAGTGAGTTCTATAGTGATGAAGAACTTCATTTGATCTCTGAAGGAAACCTGTGAAGGTTCGGAGTTCATTTATGAAGTTGATGAGTAGAGTTTGGATTTGTTGGTTGGCAGAAGCGAGTGATGGTATTTGAATACCTCAGGAAATAGTAGCTGCGTGATGAGATGCAGGATGTTCCCGAAGATGTTTTCTTTGGAACCAGTTAAGGAAGTGAGTCTGCTTCAGTGTTGTGGCTGTGGTCAGCTTGAGTTTCTGTTTGCTTTGAAGTCCGAGTTTCCTGAAGAGCATTGTTTTGGAAATTCTTTAGCATCTGTAGCAGCAGTGTAGTTTGGAAGTGTTCTCGGTGTTGGCAAGAGATCTTTTGGATTAGCAGTTTTTCTAAGGTGGAGTTCAGAAGCAGTTAAGTGGACCCGTTTCTTCGATGGGTTGGCTAATTAAGTTTAAGTTGTTCTGTTCGGTTTAAGGGAGAACAGTTTTTCTTTGGATTTGGTTTGGTGGATCGCAAAAGTGACTTGCGATTGTTTGAGTGTTCTCTTGGGTTATCTGAGTTTTTCTGGATATCTTTAGGAAGTCAGAGTTTTGTTCGCATCTAGAGACTGAGTTTTCTTATCAACAGGAATTCCAGGAGTGGAACCGGTAGTTCAGCTTTATAGAAGTATGGTTCCAAGAGCTGAGTTGGTGTAGCAGCTCGGAGTTTTGGAGGAACTTCTGAATCTTTTCTTACGGATTTGTTAAACCATATCTCTGGGGTGTGTTGTCATGTTTGTGCTTGCGTTCTTCTTCAGCATTTTCTTCTTTGTCGGATCAGAGTTGAGCAGCGGAAGCAGTTTGGAAGTGTATCTGTTTTTCTTTTCTGGACAGAAGGAGTTGTTATCTTCTGATGTTGAGGGGTAGAGTTTGAGATCTTGGTTTTGCTTGATCTTGAGGAGATCATTTTGTTGAGTTGATTGGTTTAGTTTGTTTCTAGAAGTATCAGCGAAGGTTGAGCTGATCAGTAAGGTTGTAGACAGCCCAAGATTTGTCTGAATAGATTTTGTGGATAAGAGTCGGAAGGATTTGGACTCTGAAGTCGGAGATTTAATCTTGGATAAGTTTTCTCCAATCGTAAGTGAGCTATAGGATTGGATAAGTCTGAGAAGTTAGCTCTGCATTGTTTTGGATCTTTTCTGTATCTTGGAGATAAGTGATTGATCTACAGGATTGGATTGCCTGTTTGGATAACTAGAATTCGATGAGTTTCACGTATCTCTGAGGGAGTACGTGTGTGATCTATCTCTGGTTGTGGAACCAGCAGTTCTGGAGTTTTTGTTGTTGAGTCAGACTCGTTTGTAGTCTTAAATCTTGTCTAGTGTTATAGATATAGTTGTATAGGAGCTTTGTAGCTTCATAGTATTATTTGTTTGGATTCTCTGGAGCGAGTATCCCGGTATATATATATATATACCTGGGGAAATTCGATAAAATTTTATCCGGAATTTTGTCTGGATAATTAGATTTGTTTGATTGGTTGTTTTGGTTGTTAGCATATGTTTGATATATGCTTGTGTTTAAAATTAAAATTTAATGAGATTATTAAATTACCTTTGTTTTAAATTTCGAGGACGAAATTCTTTTAAGGGGGAAGGATTGTAATATCCCAGAATTTTTAACAATATCAATTTAATAATTTGTAGTTAAAATTTAAATTATTCAGATAAATTTAATAATCTTCTTCAATAAATATTTAAATTGGTTATTTTATCTTTTAAATAATAAATTGATTAACATTTTTAATATATGGTTTATATTTTTAATAGATTGGTATTGTTTTAATTTTATTAAGTAAAGCATATTTTTCTAGTTTTATTATTTATAGTAATTTGGAAATTTTGTTTTATTTAATATTTAAGTTTTTCAAAGTTATTAAATAAATGATTTTGGTTTAAATTTAATATTGAATCATTTTTTAAAAATTCTTATATGTATATATATTATAAATTGGAAATTTTAATACAAATTAGTTTTGAGTTTTCAAAGACTATTTCATAAATAAATATGTCATTTTAAAATTGATTAGAAAAAAATATAAAATGTTTTAATTAAATTGGCTTGAGTTTTAAATTTAGAATAAACAAAGAAAAAGGTTTTATGACTTAAAAAAAAAGATATTTTATTGATAAAAATATAATTGCATGTAAAATGATTTTAATTTAATAAAATGAGATTCATAAAAACAATATTGATATTGTATTGTCTTTATAAATAAGTTGAATAAAATTTGTAATTTTTATTTCAAATTGAATTTATATTTATAACTTGATTTAAAAATATTTGATTTTGAATTTATTTTTAATTTAAATTCCCAAGTATAAAATTTTAATTTTTTTAATTTTTATTTGTGTAATTTTGTAAACATGGTTTGTTTTCATTTATAAATTTATACACATATTCAAAATTTAAATTAACAAATTGAAACTAAGCTAATACATGCATTAACTTGTAAATAAATACTAATTACCTTTAAAAGATAACATGTGTTGCATTCATAAGTAATGGTTTAAACAAGTGTTCAAAAATTAATATACAAATTGACAAGTGTAAGATTTAGTTTTTCTTTTTCTTTTCTTTTAATTAAAATCTGAAAATACATTTAGTTAGGTTTGCATCTTCATTCATTCATATTACATTTTCATTTCCTTAATCAAATGAAGACCAAAATTCATTTTTCATATCCACGATCCAAACACCTGCAAATCCAAAAATCTGCATATTCAAAACCCTGTACAAACCCTGTACAAATTTCACTTCTTCAAAATCAAATGAGCCTGCATATAATAATCTGCAAGCAAAACTTGCATATCCCATTTCCTCAAATCCTTCACCTGCATATTACTCCAAAATCCACAGATCTGCATTTCCAATCAAAGTAAAACCTGCATATTCAAATCCAACTTCTACATGTCCAAAATTATGTTCAAATCTGCAAAATTCAAAATGAAGCCTGCACTATTTTCTTCTTTCTGCATTCTGTTTTAAGTCCTGGAATGAATTTGAAGACATGAAAGCATCTGCCTACATGTGAAGATCTAGCAACTAAATCTACAGCTGCATAGAGTAAGAAGCATGAGCATTTCATCAAAAATTCAAACTCAGATTTCAACATTGGAAGTCAAGCCTGCATTTGTTTTCTGCAAATTCAAATAATCAGTGGTCTGCATCATTAACAAAGGTGAGTAACATCTAAATCTTAAACTATATTTAGGATTGCTTGATGAGTGTTTGTGATAAAATATGTTGTGTGCTTATGAAAAGTCTGTTGTGTTTATAATTGTATATGCATGTTGATTATGTTCTGCAGTGTATACTCAGATTCACATCCTACTTTAAGAATCTTCTACAATTGATCTATTTTGAGGTAGTAACTGGTTTTAGGATAATAAAAAGGGTTTGCTGATTTTAGATTAGTGTTAAAACTTATAAAGTAAAGTGTTATTTCCTTAAGATAAGGTTTTAAAAAAAATTTAGAAAAGTTAAGTTACAGAGTGATATCTCTGTAAAATAGGTAATACACTATATGTTAAACTTGATTAAATCCAGTCATATTAACATTTAAATCCAGTTTTATAAACTAAAAGCATTTACTGGAACTTGATTTTTAAATCAAGTAATAGGAATTTTAGAGTATTGGTTCCTTTACCGTTTGTTCTTGAACAAAAATTTGATTTTGAGCAAATTCTTGCAATCAGTAGTATAAGACAACTCAAATTTCTTTTGAGTTATTAAGTAAGGATCATTGATCCTTGGAAAAATCAGAGAAGTGTATAATGATTATTAGATTGGTAGCAGTTTGAATTTTTTTGGTTTGAACCCTAGTTTTGAACAGGGGTTAAGATTGGGTCAGTGTATAGTGGTTAGGAATGGAGACTGTGAGAGGTGTAGGATGGATCGAGTGAGGTGATAATTGGTGGTTGTGTAGCTGAAGGGTGTTGGAACTCGAGGCCGGAGGGGTTTAATGCCAGATGATCAGAATGGCGAACAATTGCCGTTGACAGGTTGGGGTAAAAACCTGGAAAATGTTTTCAGGTTTGGGGTTTCTTAGCTAAATTGTGAATTCTTGTTTAAATGTCTGATTTGGTGATTGTGTTAGGGTATTGAGGGGTTGTTGGTTGTGGTTTGATCACCGAAGACGATCGACAGAGGTGGTGGTCGCCGTGCATATGCACGGCGATGAAAACTCTGGTGATGTATTGGGGTTCTGGGTGTTTCAGGGGGAGGTCAGGGGGAGGTCTGTGTTTACTCGAAGCAAGTATAGTAGAAACTCGAAGTAGGAAGGCTTTCGACTCGAAGAAGAAACTGGGTTTCTCGGGTTGATCTGTAGTTTACAGGTTTCAGGGAAAAACTGTTTTTTTGAAAATCTGGGTTTTAAAACTTTTTAAATTTGTAGTTCTGGGTTTAAGGTCGGGTTTAAGTTTAAAATCAAATTCAAGTTTGTATTTTTATTTGAATTCAAATTCCAGTTTTTGTTAATAAAATTAAAGTTTCAGAAATTTAAACTTAATTAACCATTTGGTTTGATAAAATAGTTTAAACTTTTTTAATAATAAGATTTAAAAAAAAAATATGAATGGATTTGTAGTTGGTTTAAAATCGGGGAATTCAAAAGTTAAATTTGAATTTCAGTTTAAATTTTAAACAAGGTTTAAATTTGAAGTTTTAAATTAAAGTGAAAATTTAAGTTATTAAAGGTTTTGAAATGGATTTAACTTTAAAATTTTCATATAGTATTTGTTTGATCTGCAATTTAAAAAGTTTTAAATTATTTAAAACTTTGATAAATTAATTAAAACTTTGATAAGCTTAAAATTATTCTATTTTAAACTTGAATTTAAATTGAAATTTAAAGGTAATTTCATAAGTACTTAGTTTTGAATTAAATTGTTTTAAACATAATTAGTTATGTTTTATCTTGAAAATTTAATTAAGATTAATATTTCAGGATTAATTTAATTAATAAGGTAATTATGATTGATTAATTAATTTAATTAATTAATTAAATTTGGAATTAATAATTGATTAATGGTTAATCACTTTATAATTAAGATCATTTATTAAATTATTAATTAATGATGAATGAATATTAATTATGTAATTAAGATTTAATTTAAGGTTAATTAATTAATAATTAACTTTAATTAATGAATAATTAAAGATAATTTAATTTGTAATTAATTTAAGTTAATTACTTTATAAAATAATTAAAGGATAGTTAATGAAGGTCATTAACCAGGATTATTTAATAATTAATTAATATGATTAATTTTTATAATTAATTAGATTATTTAATTTAATAATAATCAATTGTGAATCGTTTGAGTATAATTACTAAAAGTAATTAAGAAATTAATTACTTAATGTAATTAATTTAGTTTAACATGATTGTTCATTTTTAATTAATTAAGTTTAATTAATTTTAAACACTTGGGTTTTATAAATAATTACTTTATATAATTAATGATTTGGAAATTACTTAGTTAAGTAATTGTTTAATAATTACATGATGTAATTAAGTGGAGATGTTTAAGAATGAGGTAATTTGGTTTAATTATTTAATAATTAATCAAGGGATTAATTTAGAAATTAATTAAAGGATAATTAATTTGTTTAAGATAGTAATTAAGTTAGTTAATTACTAAATGTAATTAATCTGTGATGATAATTAATAATTATGAGTTAATTACTTAAGGTAATTAAAAAAAAGGATCATTAATTATTTTAATTAATGATGTAATTAAAGTTGATTAATTATGATTAATTAATCAATAATAAGTAATTAAAGGTAATTAATTAATTAATTAAGGGTTAGGATAATTAATTATGATTAATTAATTAATTGAGTAATTAAAGGTTAATTACTGTTTAGTTGAGGATAATTAATTTGTGATTCTGTGGTCGGACCAGGCAGAAGGGGGCTCCTCCTATCCCTTCGATTTCATCAGGGCTCTGGGTTGAGTTTTTTAAAAATTAATTTGTGAAATTAATTTAGGATAATTACATGAATGTAATTAAGGATAATTAATCAAGAGTGATTAATTTAGGTAATTAATAACAAATGATTTTTTTATTGTAATCAATTAAATGATTGAGTAAGCAAGATTTGTATTGATGAAGTAATTAATTTAATTTATTTTAAATTAATTAAAGATAGAGTAATTAATTTAATTCATTTTAAATTAATTAGAGTTAGTGATAGTTAATTTAATTCATTTTAAATTAATTATATGATGATGAGTGAATCTTTTCTTATGTATGAATAGATGGCATTGATTGTCTTGGATGCTTTGAGATCTCAGTAATGAGATATATGATATTGTGTGGTATGGATGCTTGGATTGTATTGTGATTATAACATAGGATAAGGTTATCTATTGTGATGGTGATATATGGAATATCTATTTGATATTGATAATGTGGATTACCTGTTATGTGATAATGTTGATTATCAGTTATGATTTATAAGTTATCTATCTGTGTGTATATAGATACTGAATTGAATTGTTTTTAAACTTTAAAACAACTTGGACCCTAAAAGACACGCTTTGGTTTTCGATGAGACCGAGATCGGGTTTCCATATTTGGATATCCGAAAACCACATCGATTCCAAATAACGTTAGGTCGTGAATTAAAGTGGAGCTTTGTGAAGACTCGAGGTGTAAGGACTATGAGTCAGTATAACTCCGTGGGTGATTTCGTAATGAGTTTGACGGAATTAGTTCTTATAGATTCGAGATGGTGGTTTAGAGTGCAAGGGTTATTGTCGTTGACTCTGAGGGTGATTCCAAAATGAGTGTAACGAGATAATGCCTTCGGTTTCGTTCGAACCCGGAACGAACTTGTATGGATTGAATGCTTTCAGAACATCGTCAGGTGGACGATGAGCATTCTAAGTGATATGTCCTATAAAGGTAATCGTAGCCTCAAGCCTCATCAACCGGGAATGGCTAAAACAGGGGAGGTGCATCAAGGCTTCGTGGGTCGCACCCACTGGAGAGCAAGATTGATCCCTGTCTAGAAGTCCCTTTATATTCGGCTATGTGGGTGGTTGCTAGCTACAACCACGTGGTTGTCTTGTTCGGAACTATTCAGTAAGGAATGGGTCCGGCTTTGTGTTTCAGGGGGTCAGGAGTGATCCTCGGTACGTTGATCTAGGCCATGTACTGTGACGGGCAGTACCCCAGTAGCCCTGCCATTGTATGGAATCCAAAATCCAATAAGTGCCAATGGTTTTGATTGTATTACCCACTTTTGTGGCTAGTAGCTGGAATTTGATCACATGACAATTTCGGCTATTTCTTATTGATTTGAAAACCCTAGACACTATTATAATATCATTGGATTTCCTATCAAATGTTTTGGTTAGCGTAAGGTAAAAACTTTTCCATGTTTATGTGTGGGAAGTCTTACGTGATACCTTTCTTTTCAAAAGATTTTTGAAAGTTAAGCAACTTTAACCTGTTACTCACACCAGACCCATGTCTGACCCGGAGTTTATTTTTGTTTTTCATAAACTCTTGGGTACTTAAATTTTTATGAGTAGTCAAGGGAATTCAGGTTAGGATTCAGGTTTGCTTTGACGAATTGTGGAGGAGCAATGGAGCAGGAGGCTTCTGCGTGTAGATATATATCTAGGATTCCGCTATGTGTTCTTTGAGTTGTTGTATTGAGTTGTATAACTAGACAGGTGTTTATAACTGTCTAGTATGTGTTATATGTCTGTGTAACTCTGATAATGGTTGTAAACTATTTAATATCTATGTTATTAATATAATTCATTCGTTCCGCTATGTAGATTCTGATGTTGTTTCTTTCTTCTCTTCTTTCTATTCTCTTTTCTATCCCTTTCTTTCTTAAAGATGATGCGATTTTCCGGGAGTGGAAAGTCGGGTCGTCTCAGTCAGGATGGTGTGGTTCGGCCTAGGTGACATGGCTTGGTTTTGGAGAATGGTCCAGTCAAGATAGGTTGCCTTAAGTTGATCGGCATCTTGTTCTAGGTTCGACAAGCTTTTGGAGACAAGGTCGGTAGTTTGTCTTTGGATCGGTCATGAGCGTTCGATCGAGGTGGTTCAGCATTTCTGGATCGGTCATGTTAGGGTCGATCGGTAGGAAGGCTAGGAGATGATGGGGAGCGGTTCGGTATTAGTGGATCGACCGTGTGTGGATTGGCTAATTTAGTTAGGCTAAGGTGGCTCAGCATGTTGAGATAGGTCGGCCTCGCTGGTGTGGAACGGTGCTAGAAGGGGGTCGGTAGTGGTGTGGCTCGACATTTGGATGGGTCGGTGAATTGGTCTTGGGACGGTGAACTTGGGATCGGCATATGGTTGTACTTTGGTTGGCATGTCCTAATACCTCAATGGGATCGGCATACATGCCAGCTTCGGGTTAGTGTAGGATGAAGCTAGGGTCGGCCACAGTAGTTCAGCATGGGGCCGGCATTGGAAGGTGGGAACTCTACTTCGGGTCAGCCGTTATTCTACTTTGAGTTAGGGATGGATTTTCTTCGAGTGGCTCCTAAGATGAGATTGGATCGGTTTACTTGGAATTTAGGTTTGGTCATAATGATGATTTTGGTTCAGTTATGGTGTTGATGGGCCCGGACCGCCCAGGAAGCCCAGCAACTCAGGTTTTCCCTATGAATACAACATGCGGGGCTTTAGAAAAGGGATCTTCATTCTGTTCCCTTCTTCTTCCCTACTAAGTCTGCTCTACCATTGTTGTTTTAAAAACTCTGGATTGTAACTATAATTGATTGTAACATCAATAAAAGGAAATTTCTGGAGTGGACGTAGGCCGGATTCGGCCGAACCACTATAAATCCTGTGTTATTATTGCTTTCTTTTTAATTTTTATTGTTCTTCACATTCATACTCTCTACATACATTCTATCTATGATCTGTGACTATGATTTGGTGCTTTCATATGGATTTGGGTGTTGGTGACCAATTTTAGCGCTAACATTTTGGTGCTTTCATTGAGAAGGCTCACACTAAGGGATTGGAAAGCTCGGATTTTGGATTTAAAGGCTTAGGAACTTGGTTTCAAAAGACTATGGAAAAGAAATCAAACATGAGACATAGGACGGAAAGGAGTCAGCAAGAAGGAAGTCAGGAGGCTTCCTCTGGAGCTAATCAGGCATCCATATACATCACTAGGGACGAGATGCGGGTCATGATGAATTCCATGCAGGAACAGTTGAAAAGGAAAAAAGAAATGATGCAAACATTTTTTAGACAATTTGGACAAGCAGGAACTGCAAGAGCATAGATCCATGGAGCTGGATCAAAAGGTCTCAACAGGCAAGCAGATAGAGTGATTCAGTAGGGAGTGGCCCCCAATCAGCAAACGACTATCAATCTGGATGGACGTAGACTTGAGGGCAAGCCACTAGGAAATGCTGGACCAATCCATGAAGGGATACCAGATGATGCTGCGCAGCCCGACTCCAATAGGAATACAGGAGCATGTGACGAGGAGTATGTACAGGAATTCCCTTGAGGATTTGGAGGGCGGTTAGGAAATGTAAATGGGGGCAACCCTTGATAGGTAACACTGGATTGGCTGACATCATCAGGCGAACCATTCGCGAAGGTCTGACAAACAGGGAATTCGAGGGAGTTAACAAAAGTCTATTTACCCGTAACATTAGGATGGCTAGAAATCTATCTGATTTCAAGCTACCCACTTTGGAAGTATACAATGGTAAGAAGGATCCCACTGACCACTTGATGAGGTAAACAAGGTACATGGAAGTGCTGGGGGCAACAGAGGAAGTTATGGCTCGGTGTTTCCCCCTGTACTTGACCGATATAGCTACTATGTGGTTCATACAGCTAGAGGATAGACTATACTAATCTGGGAGAAAAGTCGTTTAAGGGTATGAAATCTAATATCGAAGTCCAAGCTTGGCTTCATTCTTGCAAAAAGATTTTAATCAGACTAGACATATCAGACGAGGAGTAGCATTTCTTAGCATCTAGATGCAAGATGGAACTGCAGCATGGTGGGACTCTGTTATAGTTAATGTTCCGAAGGATGATTTTTATTAGGCTAGATTTAAGGTGTTTGAAGATAAATTCACGCCCACTACAAAAAGACCTGTATGCAAAGGAGTTTCTTGGATCTTAAGCAAGGAGATTTTTTAGTAGTTGGATATGAAACCAAGTTTTATGAGCTATCATGACTTAGTCCGCAGTTGATTGATACCCCTCTTAAGAAAAATGAGATGTTTGTGATGGATATAAGAGAACAATTTCAGGAGAAAAGGACTACCTATCTAAAGGGATATTTTGTTGGATTTGGTAGATATAACTTTGAGGTATGAAATTTTAAACAAAAAGAAACCTACTGCGGCACCTAGCAACAATAACAATAACCCGAACAAGAGGTAGTTCAACCCATAATGGAAGAAGCAGTGGAAGGAAAGTCAGGAGGAGATTAAGGGAATAAGTCCATGGATGTAAAGTTTACCAGTGTAAGCGAAGGGCCATCTAGAATGGTTTTATCAGAATTTGGAAGCTTCAGAGCAACAGGGAGGACCCATTGCTCTAATAGTTCAGAAGACACTTTGCTACAACTATCAGCATCCAGGGAACATGGTGAAAGATTGCCTGCTATTGAAGAAGGGTCAACAATTTATGGTTTATGTCATCAAGGATGAACCATCGATCTTGACAGATGTGAGTGGGAAAAGAGTTCTTAAAGGTACTTTAATTATTAATGTTAATTTTTTTCAAGTATTGTTTGATACTGGGGCTTCCCATAGTTTCATTTCTATAAAATCGGTAGGTAGATTGCAACTTTCCCCAAGAATAATAGAAACCCCCATTTGTATGTCTAACCCCATAGGAGATATGACTAGCCTATGCATGATTTGTGAAGATATACCAATTACTTACCTTACTCATTATTTTTTAGGCGACTTGTAAGTTTTGGATTTTAATGTGTTTGATATTATACTTGGTATGGATTGGTTGTTGGGGAATGAAGCTATCTTAGATTATGGTGAAAGGATTTTAGTGTTGAAAAGGAGGATGGAAAAGAAGTTGAAATATCATGTGACAATCCAGAGAATGGAATGAGTAGTTTCTTGTATGCCTTCGGATCATCCTAAAAATAGTTAGGGTCGATAGCAATTGTTACTAATTTCTTTGATGTTTTATATAAAGTCAACAGTTTACCTCTACATCGAAAAATTAAGTTTCTTCTAAACTTAATTCTCGGTTGGAAGCATGTTATTCAACCTATTCATAAAACAGCTCTAAGACAAAAGAAGGAGTTAAGAGATCAAATAGATGATTTTTGTGAAGAGGGCTGATAAGACCAAGTCGTTCAAGTTGAGGAGCGGCTGTGGTTTTTATTTTAAAGTCTGATGGTTCTTTTAGACTTTATGTAGATTATAGGGAGATAAACAAATAGACAATTAGGAATAAGTATCCCATACTCCGTACAGAGGGCATATTTAACCAACTCCATGGTGCTCGAATATTCTCCCAAGTGGACCTTTCTACAGGATTTCACCAATTAAGGGTGGCAGGGGATAGTATACCCCTAATGGCATTTGGAGGACTTGATTGTTTTTTTGAGTGGTTGGTTATGCCTTTTGGCTAATCAATGCAAACGCTTATTTTGTAGATCCGAAGAATCGATCTTTTAGGGATGTTCTCAAAATGTTTGTGTTAGCCTTTATAGACGATATCCGTAGTTATTCCAAGACTGAGGACACCGCATGGAAGTGGTGCTGGAGATATTAAGGAAGCATTTTTAAAAGCTAATTTTTCTACGTGTCATTTTTTGCAGTCAGAAGTAAGGCTACTCGGATATGTTGTGTCGAGCAATGGCATTTCGGTTGATCCAGCAATGTGGCGGCTGTTAAGAGTAGAAGACACCGCATACATCGATAAAGATCAGAACTTCTTAAGCGTGGTCGGATTTATAGAAGGTTCATCCAAGATTGCCTCGCAACCGACTAAGCTGATGAAGAAAGATGAGAAGTTTATTTGGACTTCGAAGTGTGAGGGAGCGTTCACTGAGTGGAAGAGGAGGTTGACCAGTGCTTCAGTTCTAGCTATTTCAGATAGAGGTGGAGGATTGACTATATACACAGAAGCTTGTGGCATAGACTCGGGTGTTGTTCTGATGCAGCATAGTATGGTCATTGCTTATGCTAATAGGCAGTTGAAGCCTCGTGAGAAGAATTATATAGTACATGATTTAGAGTTATTGGTTGTTGTGTTTGCATTGAAGATGTAGAGGCATTATCTATCGGGTGAAAAGTTTGAGCTTTTCACGAATCACAAGTCCTTAAAGTATCATTCATGCAAAAAAAATTGAATAAGAGGTAACGACGATAGTTGGAATTTCTAATGACTTATGACTTGGACATTTATATAAGTCAGGAAAAGCAAACATAGTGGTGGATCTGTGATGTGCATGTGAGCTCATGAGAAAAGGTTTCAAAGTGACCACGATGATGAAATATTTGGTACTATCCTGTAGGGGTAGGCCGGTCTTGATTATTGAATAGCTTATATTGTTTTGATTTGGATTTTGATATGAAAATCATGTTTTATGAAACTGTTTAAAATCATCATATGTTGAGTTTTGCTTTGAAAGGAATGATATATTGCTGTAAGTTGAATATACATAGGGATATAGGATACATGCACTATTCCATCTCTTCTTCCTTTGCTGTTATTTGAAATCAGAAATAAAACATCTTCCGTCTCTCCTTCAAAAATCAACATCTCCTTCACTATTTAAAATTAGCTAAAATGATTGATTGTATAGTTGATGTGATTTCCAATGAACGAATCTTTGACTGGAGTAAGAAAATTTTGAACTAAAAGATGTGATTTTCCAAAATTAATAAAAAAATTAAGGAATATGAAAAAAGAAAAAAGAAAAGTAAAGAAGGATTAAGAACGAAATGCCCTTAAATCCATTTTCAAATCTTCCATCATTTCCTAATCCCATCAAAGTACTAATCATTTGAAAACATATTAGACATTTGAATAGTCCACGTACCTTTGTTCGCTTGTTTACTTAAAGGATCTTACATTATCAAATCCATCTTTTCATATTCAAATTTAAATATATTTTAGGTTTATTATTTCTTATTATTATTATTTTACTCTTTATTTCAAAATAAAATGCTTTTTCGTTTAAAGTATATGCAAAGGTATATCTACTTCCTACAACTTGTCATTTGATAAAAAGCCAAAAATCCGAAAAGCGAGTTTCGGTCACATTCTAAGTTTTCCATCGACAACTTATTTATGTAAACAACATTGAAAGATGAATTTTCTACTATTAGTTACTAATTAAAGAGGATTATTTAATTGTGAATACATTAATTAGATATTTAAAATAAATTAAATATTCACAAATCAAAATGATAAAATTATGGATCGTTACATTCTTCCCTACTTAATAGGATTTCGACCCTAAAATTCCATCTCAATCAAACAAAGGAGAAAACCAATCAACCCAAAACTTAACCGTTTTACTCCCTATAACTATTTATGAAAACATTTTCATAAAACCCAATTTAAGTTCATAAACTTGCATAATACCTGTGACGACCCGAAATTGTTGAGCATTTGAAATTGGAATATTTAATTGATTTTAAATATTTTAAAGTAAATTTAACTTGAATTCTAAATATCACTATTTACTTGATAATTTAATTATTAAATTAAATAATTTGAAGTTGGGTAAAATGTTGAATCTGGAGTTTTAAGCTTGTTAAAAATAATTTGAAGGCTTGTAAAATTTATATCGATAGTACTGAAGATAGTACAAGTGTTGAAATTGAATTTGGAAGTGTTTTGTTAAGTTTTGACACTATATCGCTTAAATTGATATCTAAAAATAGCCTTCCGAGGCACAGTCTCGGAATTCAACGAAACTAGTTTCATTGGATCCGTAATGTTGTATTATTATTGGATTTCAAATTTCATGGTATTTAGAGTGATCGTTTGGTTGTACGATAAGTAAACGCGCTGAAATTAAATCGAAATTTAATAGAATAACTGGGTTCAAAAAGCTATCTTCTCCGTACGACCGAATTAGGCCTTGAAACCTTTTCCATTGCGTTCGGAATAGGGGTATAACATTATAAACGTCTAGCGACATTCCACGACAGGGGCTCGGGATTTTTTTGTTGTGAAATTGAGATGTTTTAAGAATTTAATAATATAATGTTGACTTGACCTATATTTTCACATCAACACTCTTTCCTTCACTTCAGAGCTACTATAGATGGCCTTCTTCACGCAACCCTTCACCTCAAATTCAAAAATCACGTCTTTCATTTTCCCCTTCTTTGTTTCATCTCAATTTCAAAAAGAGAAAAAAATCAAAGGGGTGTTATCTTACTTTTGAAGCCACTCTCCTATATAACCGCATACTCCCTTTCCTCTGCCTTCTCAAAAAAATCATTCGAACGAAACGAAACAGTTCGTTCCTTAAAAAAAGAAATCATTCAAAATCAAATCGCAATAGTTGTGAACTCGAGTTCGAGCTCGAGAAGCTTGGCCGAAGTCGCGAAGGTCGAGGCTCTCGCGAGGGGGAGGTGGTGCATTGGGTTTATCGGGGGCGGCTCGAGGTTGCGAAGTGCACTTGCGCGTTCTCGCGCGCACGAAGGAGGATCGAAGTCGATCTGGGCACACTTGATTTTGGGGTTTTGACGGCTTGTTTGTGAGCGGAGACGGGAGTCTCGGTCTGGGCTAGGAGATAGGGTCACGTGTCTTTGGTCGCGCGTGGATAGAGGGAAACATCGATGCTGTAGGGTGTTCGTGCGCGAGTGATGAAGCTGGAGGAGGAGAGCAGTGAGGTATTATCCATTTTAATTTTGAATTAATAATTATTTACACTTACAGATTTTAAATATAATAATAATATATAGACTATATTGTAGAAAAGAGTTTTATAGTTAGAAAAATCATATAAAAATCGCGTTTTAATTTAATAGGGTTGAAGGATTTTATGTTATTAGAATTTAAGTGTATATAGGTAAGATTTAAAATTTGTTTAGAATGATAAAGAAGTGATGAAACAGTTTATTTCAGAAAATACATGTCTGGAAATTTCTTATTTAAAAATTATACCATTTCAGGGAATCATTATCAACCATAATTATTTCATATTTAAAATCAAGTGAATGAACTATTGTTTCACTAATATCATAGGTATTTATACCGAATGTGAATTAGGTTGGTAAATTATTATTATAAAACTAGCTAAATAAATTGAACTATTAAATGGAAATAGATTGTTGATGTGTTCAAATATTGATAAAACACTAAAAATGTTATTCAAGGTTTGAAATCGTGGAAATCAAGTCGAGTTGAAGTGGATGGAAATCTAAGGACAAAGGTGAGTTAATCTCACTCTTCTGGATTTTTATTTAAATTTAAATGGTTAAATTTAAATAATTGGTTGAATGATTGAATTGTTTTGATGTGCTATATTATATATAGTAGTATATAGTATATATTGGAGTGATTGATATTCTATGATGAATATTATTGATAATTGGAATATTGAATGTATGGTTTGTTTGAATATTTCGGTACACTGAGTCATCAAAATATATATATAATTGGATTTTTTGGAAGAAATATAAGAGTAAATTTTTAGAAGTTAAATAATTATAGAATAAAAACAAGAATGAATTGGAAAGAAATAAAAGTGATTTTAAAAACTGAAGTTTGTAAAGTAGAAATTTAAAAACAAGTTTTAAATCAAAGTTAAATCTGGAATTCAAGTTGGTGAATCTCAGTTTTTAAACAAATAAAGTTTTTAAATTTAAATTATTTTAACAACTTGAACGTTAAAGTGCATTTTTAAATTGATTTGAATTTAAAATGAATTTGGTTTTAAATTCCTTTAAACTTCTTTATAAAATGAGTGATTAATTTGTTTAATGAAGTAAATAAAAAGGTAGTTAATTACTGGTTGGGATTAATCAAGAGTGATTAATATTTGTGGTTTAATTAATGATTAATTACTTAATGTAATTAATTTAGATTAGGATAAATTAAAATGTAATTAGGAATCATTAATTTATATAATTAATTATGTAATTAAAGGTTGATTAATTAAGATTAATTAATCAATAATAAGCAAAATTAATTAATATAAGTAATTAAGGATTAATGTAATTAATTATAGTTAATTAATTTGTGAAGTAATTAAAGATTAATTACTGATTTTGGTTAAGAATAATTAATTTGTGTAATTAATTGAAGATAATTACTTGAATGTAATTGAAGGGTAATTAATCCAGGGTGATTAATTAAGATGGATATTAAGGGATGATTAATTAATTGATTTGAAATTAATTAATGTCAAGTGAAGAAATCCAAGTGATTGAGGTTAGTAATTCAATTAGAAGTGATTAAATTTATTTTGGAAGTGATCAAGTTTGTTTGTGGATGATTGAATGGTATTGGATGCCTTGAATGAGTTGATATCTCTGATATGAAATGATTTGTAGTATCACATGTTTGGCGGACATGATATTGTGGTTATCTATCAATGGTGACTTGTTGTGTAAAGGGACATCCTGTATTTAAAGTTTGAAGTGTATTTCATTTGGATAACTTGGGTTAGGATGACATGAGACTCGAAGAGACCGGGGTCGGGTATTAGAAAATACCCGAAACCACTTTGAATTTTTATAGATTGATATGTGAAAACAATTGGCTGGAATGAGATGATTTAAGTGAATTGGACTATTTAATCTAAATTTTGGTACTTACAAAATTGATGTGTGAAATAAGTGATGTCTATAACAAATTGTGAATTTGTAAATTTATACGAGTTACCCCGGGTTTTATATAAGTTGTATGCTTTGCATTCCTTGTTAGATGGGTTTACTCATGCTGGTTTCCAGCCTGACCCGGGTGTTACTTTGATGTAATGCTCGGGTCAAACCGAGTATTATAGATTTTCAGGTAAGGACGTTCTGGAGCTCAGGAGGCGAGCTGGATGGCAAGAACGTATGTAGAGTCTCCGCTGTATTATATTGTTGCATATCCGAGACATGATGATTGTGTATATCCAGTGTCTGTATATATTTGTAACTCTGTTGTGTTATAAATGTATTTGACAGATACAGAATTCTTTTGTAAACTGTTATTATTTGATATTATATTTTGATCCGCTGCGAATATGAGAATCTTTGTTGTGTTTCTTCTTCTTCTTCTATCTCTTCTTCTTTCCCTAACTATCTGGAATTTTCGGGATCGAAAATTTCGGGTCGTTACAATACCTCACTGCATCCTGAGGGTACATACCACTATCTTGTTCAAACCTTTTTATTTTGAATTTATTTTCCTTAAGTAAACTCAAGATCCAAATGTCCGATTTTATTTCAAAACCCTTTTGGAAATGATACCATATTTTTTTAACCGTACAAAATATATATATAGCCCGAGTAACCTCAAAATGATACCAAGGAACAATGTACTACCAAATAGTATCATATATTTCGTTACCAAAAAGGGTAATACTTAAGAGAAGTGCTTACCATCCAAATAAATCTCTTTCCCATTTATATTTATTTTTTGGCCACTAGAACTAATTAACATAAAAAACACCTTCTATTTCAAAATTCCCTTTTTGAATCAATACTGTATATATTCCCATACAAATACTTTTTACCAAATATCAATTACCAACTTACTATGGGTTCGTTCAAACTCGAATTCGTTTCGATCGTACAGTGACAAAGAGAATAATTTACTACGTGCAATACAACGTTCACTTAGGCAAACATTTGATCGATTACATAGAAGATTATTCAGATTACCACAAAACTAATCAAGATGTTTTCCTTGAACTATCCAAAGAAATGTACCTTGAAAATCCCTTTGAAATATACTTATATACTTGTAAATATTTTCAAGAACTACTATTATTACTTTTTCCCAAAAGGTATTTGAAATCTTTTTCAAAACAAATGAAAATTGAATTCTTAATAAATCTTTTTATTTTATAATCACGCCTTATAAACGAAGTTTTATAAAATTATCCTTATATAATAACTTCCTTTATTATGGTAATTCTTTTAACCAAATAAACTTGTTAAGCTTACTTTATTAAGAATGTCTTATAGTCAAATCATGAAACTGAATTCACAAGGTGTTCGTGCCTAATTTTAATAAAATAACAAATTTTCGTAAACTGGCTGAGCATAAATAATCAACAAGTGATGATAAATAAAATCATCATTTCCTAACAAACAATCACCATAAAATAACTATATATAATTTTGAAAATTATTTCTTTTATATATAAATATAATTGTATGAATAATTATATCTACCAATTTCAAAACAAAATATTTCTAGAACTAAAAAATATGTGCTTTTTTATTATATACACTCAAACTCATTATAAGTTGTCACTTACCCTATCTTTAATAAGTTTACCCCACCAAGGAGAGGGTTCTCGCTTGACCTTCAGCTCCGATATCATATGTTGGTATGTGCAACTATTTTATATACTTGGATATTTTATATAAGCGGGATTGTTGTCTTATCTCTTTTGGAATTTACTCCGACTCTATGGAAAGTCGTGTTTTGAGATGGATAGTCGAGAATTTGTGCAAGGAGTTGAAGAAGGTCAAAGTTCAGGTTTTGAGATGGATAGCCGATGTATTTTGAGGATGAATGGATGGATATGCATTCTGGATGTTGATGATCTTAGACAATAAGTTTTGACAAAATGCCATAAATCTAAGTTGAGTATCCATTCTAGAGTTAATATGATGTACCGGGATACGAAGCAAGTAATTTGATGGCCTGGGATGAAGAGGGATATTTCAATCTATGTTAGCTGATGTATGAATTGTCAACAAATCAATGGCGATCACCAAAGAACCGTGGGTTACTATAACCACCGTAGATCCCGAATTGGAAATGGAAGCAAGTATCAATTGATTTTATTGATAGTTTACCCAAATTAAGGAAAGAAAATGAAGGTGTTTGGGTCATTATGGATCAACTAACAAAGAGTTCTCATATATTCTAATAAAGCTGATAAGGACTACAACGACTTTGAGAGAGTTTTGTATAAGGGATATCGCCCGACTACATAGAGTTGCAGTTAGCTTTGAAAGTGATCAGGATCCTATCTTTACTAGTCAGTTTTGGGTGGCATTACAAGTAGCTTTGGGGACAAAGCTAAGTTTGTGCATGGTCTACCATCTTCAAACGGATGGTCAAAGAGAAAGAGTTAACTAAATCTTAGATGTTATGTCGAAAGCATGTATCTTGGTCTTTGGAGGAGTGTAGGAAGATCATTTGCATTTGGTCGAATTCTCTTACAACAATAGTTTTCAAGCAAGCATTAACATGGCACCCTGTGAGCTCTTAATGGAGGACCATGCAAGTCACCAGCATGTTGGGTAGAAATTAAGGATCAGATAGTGCTTGGACTTGATATGATTCGGGAGACTATGGACAAGGTTGTTGTGATCAAGTGGAGGATGGAAGAAGCTCAAGATCAACAGAAAAGCTATGTCGATCGAAGGCGAAGGGATTTGGAATTTTTCGTCGAAGACTTTGTGTTTGTGAAGGTTTCCTCGATTAGAGGAGCTTTTAAATTTGGAATAGTAAGGAAGTTGGCGCATAGTTATGTTGGTCCTTTTCAAATTCTTGAGAAGATTGCACCGCTTGCCTATAGAATTGAGTTGCCAAAAAGACAGTCAGGAGTTCGTAATCATTTTCATGTGTCACACTTAAAGGAGTATGTACATGACTCATCGCTGATTCTGAAGCCATCTGCTCAAGTGAGGTGAAACCAAAACTGACTGTGATAGGGCATCCAATTCGCATTGTGGATCGGGATGTGAAACAATTACGGAATAAGACGGTAAGATTGATTAAGGTTTATTAGAGTGAAGATCCCAGAGACTGCACTTAGGAGATGTTAGCACCAACATTGGTCACTAACACCCAAATCCAAGCGAAAGCACCAAATACTAGTCACATCTCATAGATAGAATATATGTGGAGGATATTAATATGAAGAGCAACAAAAATTAAAATGGAAGCAGTAAAGAACAACAAATTTTATAGTGGTTCGGCAAACTCCGGCCGATGTCCACTCTAGGAATTTAGTTTTTTATTGCTGTAATAATCGATTACAGTTACAATCCAAAGTTTAACAATGGATGAGTGTCTTAGCCTTAGAGAAGAGGAAGTCATAGAGCAGAAACAAGATTCCTTTTCTGAAGCCTTTCCTGTTGTACTTATAGAAAAATCCAGGTAGTTGGGCCTCTAGAGTAATTCGGGCCCATCAAGGCCATTGCCGATCCAGGCTCTGCACTACAACCGAACCAGGTAGGCTGAGCCGTATTCACCGATCCCCATTCCTTAATAAGCTGAACCAAAGTAGCTAGGGCACTGTCCCGAAGCAAGCCAAACACTGACTCGAATTAAACTGCACCACGACTCAAAGCAGCTCATCCTTGGACTCGAAGTAACCTGAAGAGTTGATGCGGTCGAACCTTGCATTGATGTCGACCCATGTTATCACATAGCCAATGCCGAGCCACTTTGCCTAGCCATAATGCCGAGCGACCTTGACCGAACAATAATGCCAAGCGACCCTTCTGACCGAACGACACCTCTTTTGACCAAACGACACATCCAGACCGAACCATACCTCCTCTCCACTCCTCGATCGGTCCGTGCCTCCAAGGTCGAACGGACTTGCACCGAACCACATTTGCCGAACCTTCAGCCCAAGCAACTCCAAGTGTCGAACCACCATTACCGGGCCACCCTGACCAAACCTCAACACCGAGCCACCTTCGTTTTCCGAACCACCATTACCAGGCCACCCTGACCACACCTCAACACCGAGCCACCACCGTGTGCCGAACCACCTATGTCCTGCCACCAATGAGCCACTAATGTCGAGCCGCCCAAAAGACTCGAAGAAATCATTCATGTGACTCGAAGCTCGACTCCATATGACTTGAAGCTAATCTAAGACAACTTGAGGCATATCAAAGCCTAAGATTTAAGTGTCGAATAACCTTTGTCCATCGATCATGCCGAGTCCCAACCACTTAACCGTGTTTGTTATCCATGATTGATCATCCATCGACTTAGTTGATTAAATTTGTCATAAACTAGCTTCGACCAATGAGAAGTCGATTTAGTTAAATATGCCTATCCATGGCCTTGCCAAGAGGTGGGTTAACATTTGCCCCTCCCCAAAACATGCCTTACTATTGGAAGGTGTGTTTTGAATATCCTCAAATCCAATATTCGAAGTCCATTTTTCATCCATAACCATGTTATATATCCATGATTCAATCCATCATATTCATGTGTCATCGCCTTATTCTTATCCATGACCTCTCCTGGTTTAATCTTGAATCTGCAGTCTTTGCCAGGTCACGTTATCATGTTCTAGCCTCGACTCTCCGGTCAAGGGCTTGTATGTTCTCCGGCCTCGACTCTCCATTCGAGGGCTTGTATGTTCTCCGGCCTCGACTCTCCGGTCAAGGACCTTTTATATCCTCAAGCCTATGCTTTCCGGTCAAGGAACTTTTATATCCTTCGGCCTCGGCTCTCCGGTCAAGGACTTTTGTATTCTTCGTCGGTCAAGGACTTTTCTATTCCCCGGCCTCGGCTCTCCGGCCAAGGACTTTTATATTCTCCAGTCTTGACTCTCCAGTCAAAGACTTATATATTCTCCGACCTTGGCTCTTCCACCAAGGACCTTTGTATTCTTCGGCCTTGAATCTCCAGCCAAGGACTTCTGTATTCTGTTTGAGTGCATTTCATCGCTCTCCGACGAAGGGACTCATATCTTGCAATAACTGCCCCGTCTCTCCGGTCGGAACCGTGATCGCGAGACCTATATTATTTATTACATTGATACAAATCCAATCATTACAGAATTCAGTTATCAAAGAACAAGTTCTTGCATCAAAGGGAATTAAATGTCCAAAGTACCAAAGAAGAAATAGAGTCTGCAGAAAAACAAAAAGAAAAAAGGATTTCATAGACTCAAGCAGTACGGTTTTTCATAATCTCAAAGCACGCCTAGGGACCGTCCTTGATCCCGTACGTGTGTAAGTAACCTAGCCGTATTACTTTGAGTTCTATTACTTATTCGAAACCATAAACCATTCAGTTGATAACAAGTTGGCGGTGACCAGATCCAATGCCACCTTCGTTTAAGGTAGGTGGCGGCTGCTCTCATTCCACTGCTACAACTTGATTCCTTATGTAATGTTGCAGGTGACCATTCCTTACATGCTCCTTCGAGATATCTTTCAAGTGCCTGCAATCATTTGTGTTGTGCCCATCTAACTTATGGAATAGGTAATTCTTTCCCGATGCCCACTCATATTTAGAAGGTTCCCTCCTCGTCGGCCTTCAATACTGGAGACGCCCTCGAGTATCCAAGTAAATCCTATATAGAGTCTTAGTTAAATCTGTGTAAGAAGAAAACTTGGACTCCCATCGCAGCCTCTTAGAAGTGCTACAATTGCCATCCATTTTCCTTTTTCCTTTATCATCTTTATTTGGATCCTCCCTGGGTAGACCTCCACCCCTTACTACATAAGCTTCAGCCTCTCTCCCTACTATCTTAGCAAGCGCATCTTCTTGCCTTAGGAACCTTTCGGCCTTATGGTAGAACACCCTGAGATCCCTTGGTGGGTCATGTTCCAAAGATATCTTGAAATCCGAATTATCTGCAATTCCTAAAACTGCCGCCATCAAAACCATCGATGGATCGGACCGATCCACCGAAGCCACCGCTGCATTGAATTTGGTTAAGAAATCCCTTAGCAGCTCTCCCTTTTATTGTTTCATCGATGTCAAGGTCATTAAGTTCTTGGGTTTGACGATATGGACCCAAAACTGCCTCATAAACCTTTCAATCAGCACCGTCCAAGTGTCAACGAAACCACTCTCCAGCTGTCTGAACCACATAGCTGCGATATCCGTTAAATACAAAGGGCAGCATCAAGCCATGACCTCATCCGATGCCCTCAATACCTCCATATGCCTCATCTACCTCGTCAAGTGAACGGCAGGATCCGTTTACCCATCATACATCTCCAACGTTGGTAGCTCAAAATCCAGTGGATTTCCAGCTTTCCTGTTAGTAGGAGTAAAGGGACTGCTATTCACATCCTCCAAGTCTTTATTTACCAATCCACTCCGCATAGCTCGTCTGACGATCTCCACTAATCTGTCATTGTCACCAAGCTGTAATCCTCGCCCATTGCCTCTGATCCGTCCCCTGAGTTCACAAGGGAATCCCGGCACATATTCCTCATCTCGTACTTCGGTATTCCTGTTGGTGTCAGGATGCACAGCGTCATCTGATATCCCTCCATGGATTGGCCTAGCATTTCCTGGTGGTGTGCCCTCGAGTCTAGGTCCATCTAGATTGATAGCCATTTGTTGATTGGGGGCTGCCCCCTGTTGAGCCACTCCCTTTACTTGTTGGTTGAGCATTTTTGATCCAGCTCTAAGGATCTGAGCTCCTGTAGTTCCTGCTTGTTCAAATTATCTAAGAAGAGTCCGCATCATCTCCTCTTTCCTTTTCAGCATCGCTTTCATCTCATCTCTGGTGATGTAGATGGATTCTTGTCCAGCTCCAACTCCAAAGGAAGCCTCTTTGACTTCCCTCTTGATTGCTTCTTTCTATCACTTGCTTCCTTGTTGGTGGCCTAGCCATTGCTTTGTAACGACCCATAAATTTCGATGATTAAATTGGTTAATTTAATAAGACTTTTGTAATTAAATTTAGAAAGAAATAAAAACTTTATAATTTAATGATGAAGTGAATGCTAAAATGAAATATTGCAATGGTAATTAAAACAAATTATTAACAAGTTAAATAAAATTCTAATAAATGAAGTAGTGAAAGTGTTATACCTGGTTATAAATTGAATATGAGAAAATAAAGGTAAGTATTGGATTAATTAATGAAATTACACATTTTTTTGGAAATAATATTAATGTTATCGATAATAGGACAATTTGTTGAATTATAAGAATGGAAATGAAAATTTATCAATTTATTTGGGATTTACTGGCATTTCAAGTGATAGTTATTAATTTACTGGAATTGAAAATTTAATACTATAATTGGTGAATTAAGTAACTTTAAATCGATATGGAAATTTGTTATAAAGGATTATAAATTACTAAAGTAATTCAAGATGATAAAATTTATAAATTACATTACAGAACCTGAAATAAAAGTATGGTATTATTAATTTATTTAATTAATGTAAAAATAGTCATTTTGACCACTCACTTGGATTTCAACGAAACTAGTTTCATTAGATCCGTAATGGTGAATTATTGTAGGATTTCAAGTTTCGCAGCGATCGGGCTTGTCATTTGATCGTATGGACTCGAAACGCCTAGAAATCAATGAAATTGAAATCAATGGAAATCAATTTGAAATAACTTGATTTTAGCATAACTTCTTTATACAATGGAATTTGGACTTGAAACCTGTTCCATTGCATTTAAAATATTCAAAAACATTTATTTTGATATATGGGTTGACCAAATTTCGTTCCGGAGTCAGAACGGGCTTTTTGGGCCATTATCGTTCGATTTTTCCAAACCAATCTCGCCCATTTACTTCTATTTTGTTTTGCCTATATATATGTTGTTAATAAACCCTAACATATTTCTTATTCCTCATTTGTATATGTACAATTCTATTTTCTTCTCCTCTTTCAATGGCAGACTGAACTCTAAATTCCAATTGCAATTTCTAATAAAATTCAAAGCCAAAAATTCAAACTCCACAAACTATATCGAATTTTATATGGATTTGAAGCTCTCGACTAGCGCAAGTCAAATATATGATTTGTTTTTCAATCTAGTTTTCGATGTGGCCGGAAATTGATGAACTGTTCATGGCCGTTCCTCACGTCGCAATCAAACTTGTCCGATTGTCAAATCAACTTATGGGTTTTGTAGAGATCGATGGGCGTAGCTCATCGGTATAATTCGTTCATGGTTTCATCGGTTAGATTGCTAGCAAAATTGATTAGGTCAAGCATTTTTATGGCGGTTGCTACATCGGGATGCGTCGATCATCGAGTGGTGGTCGAAGTCTTGGGGGTAGGACGCGGCAGCGCTCTGGGATGGGGGTGATGCGGCGATCGGGTGGGCGACGGCGCTGATCTTATTTTGGTTGCGTTCGTTCCTTTAGCTGGGTAGGGTTTCACTCGGAGCCTGTAGACGCATGAGTGCTGTGCTTGTAGGGGACAGTGACGTGGCAGGGTAATGAGGGTATTGTGTCTTTTCTTTTTCTTTTTTTATTTCGATTTCAATCGTTCTAATATGCATAACTTTTGCATACGAGGTCGAATTCACGCGTGATTTTCTCCGCTAGGTTCGTACTGGAATTTCGGACATTTTGACGCTTGTTTGGACGAATTCTGAGACTGTTTAAATTTTGGGTTTAAATTGGATTTAAATTCAATTTAAATTCGAAATGTGAGTGTTTTAACCCACTCACAATTTCTAAAATTTCTTATGTGTGTGAAATTAATTTTTGATCTGGTTAGAAATTTATTTATGACTATTTGGCATATTTTTAATCATCACCTTAGTTAAATTGAATTTATTGGATTAAATTGTTATTTAATTTATTATTGCATATAACTGCCAGTTAAATTATTATTTAATTTATTATTGAATATAAACTGCCAATTAAATTGTTATTTAATTTATTATTGAATATAAACTGCCAGTAATTACCTGTTGTTTATTATCTGTTTATATTGATGTTATTTATTTAATTTGATGATGATTGTGATAAATGGTTGATGGTTGATATTGGATGAATGGATGTTGTATTTTATATTGTTATAAACTGCAAGTTGTTATGCATTTTTGTTTCATTCGTGGTTGCGGTTTGAAATGATATATAACCGTATTTATATTTTAAATTATGAATTGAAATGATAAATATCCGTATCACTTGGCCATAGGATAGAAAATTATGTACAGACACCATGGTCTATATATATATATAAATATTTTGAAATTATTTCTGTGGTTTTGTAAAGAAATATATGGTTTTATATCAATACTGATTTAGATACTATATAAATGTTATTTTGCTATTGATTTTTAGCTATGTATAAATTTGTTTTGAAATATAAAATAAGTTGAATAATAAAGTTTGATTATTTTATATAATATAGTTAAGTACCTGTTTAAGTTATATTGTATATAGAGTTTATAATAATGACTTTAAATAAAATTAAGGTTGGAGGATAAATATGAAATTAGTTTGAATTAAATTATTTAAGATTTATACTCGAATAAATTTAATTTGAAATATAAATGAAATTGAGGCTTTAAAGGGTATGATTCTTATAACTTGATTTTGGTTTAGAGTGGTTTAAATGAATATTTCAAGTATAATTAAATTTAAGGAAATATTCTGTTATTTGAAATTTGGGTTATATTCAAATTATAATGGATTTATTAAGTAAAATATTTCAAAACTAAATAACAGAAAATTGAATTGCTGAATTATAATTATCAAACTTAGTTTCGAAATTGTTGAATACTTAAAGCTGGAAATATACTGAATTTGAAATGGTTTATTTTGTGGATCAATCGGTTGTTAAATCAATATAATTTGGAATAGTTTATTTGGAAACTGAATTGTATTGAAATTTATGATTTGGGATTCGGTTTAAATAAAAAATTGGAATACGAATTATTTTGGAATTGATTTGCAAAATTGAAGAAGCTATATATTATATAAAGTATTTTAATATTTGAACCATATAAGTGATGGAAGTTATGTTTCAAATTTACGAATTTCAAAATTATGATTTGAAAATGTTATAATTTCATGTGTTTGGTTTCGAAGTGTTATAACATTGAAAGTGCTATGGTTTTGGGAAAGAGGGTATATTTGAAATAAAAAAAATGATATCATACTGATTTGGGTTTTATAAAAGTGATATCATATTGATTTGGGTTTTTAAAACGGAAACTATATCGTATTTATATGGGTTTAAAATGGATATTATATTCTGGATTTAAAAGTATAAACTATTTTAAAAAGATCGCGGTATTATAATAATGTTTGGTTGTTAAAGAGATGGGCATCGGAAGTTGCCATACTCTCTGTCAACTTCGAAAACCACTTTAACAACCGTGTAAGCGGTGGAGATTCCAGAAAGAAGTAGGATGGTGGCGGCGTTTCCTTTGAGGTATATACGTGGACCGACTCCCGTGAGTTGGCATAAGGTGGCTAAATCAGAAGCGCTTACGGGCCTGTGACGACCCGTAATTTTCAAGCATCTAAAATCAGAATATTTAATTGATTTTAAGTATTCAATAGAGTAATTTTAATTTGAATTATGAATATCACTAATTATTGATAATTAAATTTGTTGAATTAAATAATTTGAAGCTGAGTAAAATGCTGAATCTGGAATTTTAAGCTTGTTAAAAATAATTTGAAGGCTTATAAAATTTATGTCGATAATATGGAAAATAGTATAAGTGTTAAAATTGAATTTGGGAGTGTTTTGTTCAGTTTTGAAATTTATATCGTTTCAATTGAATTTAAAAATAGCCTTTCGAGGCACAGTCTCGGAATTCGACGAAACCAGTTCCATTGGATCCGTAATATTGAATTATTATCGGATTTCAATTTTCGCAAGGTGCGAAATTACCGTTTGATAGTAAAACCGTAAATGCATAAAGGAAGCCAATTAAATTAAATTGACCTAGTCAAAGTTTTTTTATATAGAAGTCTCAATCCCCTAGCTTCTAACGCAAGCCTTATTTCACTTTAGTAATTTCGGCCGAAGCCCTTTCCTACAAAATCAAAAAAAAACCCTCTCCTTCATTCGAACTCAGGCATGGCCGAACTTGTTTTCTTTTCGTCCCCAAATCAATGCCGATTCTTAAAAAAAAAAAAAAAAAATTCTGCGTCGTCTTTGTTCAATCAGAATTGAACGAGTACGAAGAAGGGTAAATCGCGGTCCTTATTGTTTGGAATCGAATACGATCTTGGATCGAAATCAACCCGATGTCGAAGGATATTCAAGCGACTCGGTCGTCAAGCCAAGATCTACGCAGTGTCGTCCTGGTGTCGCGAGCTTGCAGATGACTGAGGTGACGCTGTCGTGCTGGGTGGTAAAAGTCGAGGGCCTGTGGTAGCGGCCGATGTTGAAGGAGGTGCGAGAGATGATAACGTTCGCAACGACGAGGAGATGTTGGCGCGAGGCGATCTAGGGTTTCGTGAGACAGTAAAGGTATATTTTTACCTTTATGTTTATTTATTTAATCTGCATATATGTGTACGTATAGATTTGGGAGTAATAGTAGTAAGTTTATAAAGCTGTTTATTCTTCGATTTATATATTTATATATAAAGTAATTAATTAATGGTTTATGTTTTCTTCACAGAAAAAATATAATAGTAAATATGTTCCAGTTTAAAGGTGTATATATATATATATATTTATACTGTATATGTTTACACAGTGAAGAGATATATAAACATAAAATTTATTTTTACAAATAAGATTTTGAAATAATAGTAGGGGTTTTAAAATGTTATCGAATGTATAAAAATAAAATACATATACATATAGTCATGTATCACTTACTAGTTTAATTTTAAAAATAAGATATTGGGGTGATCAAATTTGTTAATAAACTTACCGAATTATTTTAGTTATTAAAAGTAACATGTTAAAAAGAGAATTAGTTTAAATTTAAAATTTATTAGCTAAAATAGAATCATTGGATAATTAAATTTATAAAATGGAAATAAATTGTTCGATCATCTAAAATATTAATAACCACATAAATGTTTATTCAAGGTCTGATACTGTGGAGAAATGAGTCGAGATGGATCAGATTGCTAATTTTAAGATCAAAGGTGAGTTAATCTCACTCAGCTAATTTAAATTTAAATTTAAATGATTAAATTTAAATAATTGTTTGAATGGTTGAATTGTTGATGTGCTATTGTATGCTATATCTGGGAATTGATGTATTATATTGTGCTAACGTCTGTGGATTTAAATTGTATGCTATATCTGGGAATTCATGTATTACTGTAGTGTTATTATTTTAAAAGAACAAAACATTTATTTGAATTCAGGATTTAAATTATTGGAAAGAATAAAGAAGAATTTGGGAATAACCTGAATTTGGTATATTCCAATTAAAGGTATTTGAAATCACATGGAGAATAATAATAATTTAAGTCCCTAACTAATGAATTTTTGAAATGAACTGATAAGTAAAGAATTTATTTCAAATAAAATAAACTGAAAATCAATTTGGGAAATTGATTTAAGAGGTCGAGATTTGAAATTCTCCCTAGATAACAAAGTACGTTTCAAGTAAATTTTTAAATTTAAGTTAAAGGATTTTGAAGTTGCTTTAAAGGTATGTTTTGTAAGATTTATTATTTCTATTATTTAAAGTCTAAAGTAAATATTTTCTTTTAACCTATTATAACAGTAATTATTTAAAGAATGATTTGATATTTTGATTTAAAGAAGAAACCTAATGTTTAGTTATAAGGTAACTTTATTTTAATTATTTCTAGAGTATTATTTAAAATTAAGTATTAAAGTAATTTTTTCTAGATTAGATGATAAATGTATTTTTAGTAAGGTGTTTTAAATTATTTTAAAAATCTAGTTTTGTGCTTGGTGATTTCAGTGGAGATAGGAAATATTCGGGGAAGCTTATCCTGAAAAGAATGATGCTTTGAAACTATTTTGCAAAGGAATTTGAAAGGTGAAAATATATCTTGTGAAGATATTTTTGAGATAAATAAACAATATGGACAAAATTATTTATTGGTTGGATGGTTGTTTGTGAATATTAATTGATAGTTAAATCACCGACTATCAATATTGGACCAATACGCTGATCGTTTCGAAGAGACTGGGATCGAGATTTATTTCTCGAAAACCACTTCGATCCGGTTTGTACGTTTCGTGTAAACGATTTTGGATTCGAAGATGGAGCAGTGAAGTGCAAGGACTAGTCGCTACTAATCCTGAGGATATTTCCAAAATGGATGTAGTAGTAATAGTGCCTTCGGTTCCGTTCGAATCCGGGACGGACTTGTATGGATGAATGCTTGCGAAACATCGTCAGATGGACGATGGGCATTCAAAGAAAAATTGTTCTAAAAAGGTAACGCTTAGCCTCAAGCCTCATCAAATGGGAATGGTTGAAAATCAGGGGATATGCAACCAGGCTTCGTGGGTAGCCCCCATTGGAGGGTGAGGTCATCCCTGTCTAGATGTCCCTTTATTTCGGCTTAGTGGGCGGTTGCTGATCCCAACCACGGGGTGATCTTGTTCAGAACTGTCCAGTAAGGGATGGTTCCGGTCTTGTGTTGCAGGGGAGTTAGGGTGGCTCCTCGGTACGCTGATCTAGACCAGGTACTGTGGCAGGTGGTACCCCAGTGCCTAGCCATTAGTTGGAATCCATTTTCCCTACGCGCCCGTACGGTTTTGATTGTGCCCAACTATTGCTGAAACGTGAGATGCAAGCATTTCAGCTAGATTCTATTTACTTTCTATAGACACTATTATAATATCAGAGGACTTTAATAAAAATGTTTTAGCTATCGTAAGGTAAAAACCCGACATGTTTATTTGTGGCGTGGTCTTACGAGATGCTTTTGTTTTCAAAGGATTTTTGAAACTTTAATAATCAATTGGGTGTGATTTTCTCACGCTGGTATTCCAGACTGACTCAGGTGTTTTTTAACTGTAATGCTCGGGTCAGACCGAGTATTATAGAATATAGGACATGTTGTTGTGGAGCTCAGGAGACGAGCAGGATGACGACACGTACTCTCGTACTTGCTTATATATATATATATATATATATATATATATATATATATATATATATATATATATATATATTTCCGCTGTGTTGAGTTGTTTTGTATCCATTGTATGTTATTGTTGTGAGCTGTGACTGATGTACTTTGATGATGTAATATATGTAAATAGATATATTTGATTTTGAGTAAAAATTATTTACTATCTATTATATTTTATTCCGCTGCGATGGTTAGATGCTGATGTTGATTTTGTTTTCTCTTCTTCTACCTCTTCTTATTTAACCCAAATGGTTCGTATTTCTGTACATCTTGAGTTGATTTAGGTAGAATAGTGTTGACTCAAGGGGTACGGATTTGCGGGTCGTTACACTAGGTATCAGAGCTTAGGTTGGTGATAACCTTGGCTCTGATGGGAATTACTCAAATAGAGTCCGTAGTACTCTATAATGAGTTTGAGCGTATAAATAGATATGAGCGCGTATTTGTTAGTGAATATAAATTGTTTTAATATTGTATTTATTGGTTTATTGAGTGGCATATGAACCTTCGTCGACACAGTCTGCGCAACTGTATTGAAAGGGTTTCTAAACACTTGAATAGAACAATTGACACGGTATTGTTTTAAATATGGGTAAATGAAATAATTTTACCAAAAAATATATTTTCGATATAAAGAAAATTTTTGTAAACTATTTAGCTAATATATGGTTGCTTGGATGTTAGAAATGATAATATTAAAGTATTATCATTGTTAAGTGAAAATTTAATTAAAAATTGAAAATATAACCAAAGTTTGAAGGAATAAATTCATTATAAAATGAAATTCCTAAATATGGATTATAAACGTAAATAGAAATGGAAATATAATTAAATGGGAATTTGTATAAGCATAAACTGTACAAATGCATTATAGTTAAAATTTGAATTAAAACAGAATTTGAAACTTTAAAACCCGGAGATTTTGAAAGTATTTTGAAAATAAATAGTAGCATAGTTGTTTTTGGTTATTTCTGAAAGAAAATTTGTTTAAACATGGATTTTTGAAGGGAGATAGCATTCAATTCATTTCAATCACTGGAAAATAACTTCAGTGATGACTACAGCATCATTGATGTTCATTTTCAAGTTTCTAAGTGATGAATTGCTACCAAAATTTGATTTATTCAGGAAAACCTGTTTGTTTTGAAATTCAAATGGAAATTTGTTGAAAATAAAAGCCAGGATTGGTTTGTATTTTTTTTTTGAGAGATGAGATTTGAGATGTAGGAGATTTCAAAATGTTTTGAAACCAATAGCCGGGTATTTAAAAATCCTGGTGGGATAGGTTGAAGCTTATAAATTGTAAGCTTACAAATTGATACGAGTTTTAAATTAGGAAGGAAATATAAGCTTTGGATGTTAGGAATTTAAATTTAAAGAGAAAGGTTAAAAATGAAATTAACTTGGATTGGGAAATAAAAAAAAATTAACCGGATTAAAATAAATTGAATAAGCTGAAAATAATATCAAGTTGTATTCGAATTAAGTTGAAATCGAATTGGGTTAAATAAATCTGGGTTAAAATGAAATTGAATTGGAATTAAAATTCAATTAAGTTATTAAATGAAATTAAATTTTTACCTGGATAACTGGGAAATAAGTCGGATAAGAATTAGATTGAGTTAAATAAATCAGAATGACTTGTAAAAGAATTAGAAATCCATGAAATAAAAATATGCTTGGGTTATAAATAAGCATAAGGCTTGGGTTAAAAATAAAAGATGAATATATTCAAGCCTAGAATGAGTGTGATTGTATGAAATATAAGTTGTGACTTATAAATTGAAAAATGGTATAGAAAATCCAAAATAAATAGTATTGATGAATTGGAGAATAGAAATAAAATCAAAACTTGAATTATAAACTAAATTTAACTAAGAAAATTTAATGGAGTGATATTTGGAGTTAAAATTCAAGTATTGGATTATAAATAAAGGAAGAACAAATTTGTTAATAAATTAGTTAATGAAATTGAATTGTGAGTTTATGATGAGGTTTGAAAATAAAACTCAAGTTATAATTAAATTCGACTTACATTGTCAATGAAGAAAATATAATTGAAAGTGGCCTTGCAATAATTGATTGATTTGCGAATGAAATTGCAATGTAAGTTAATAAAATTGGATGGTAAATTAAAAAGTGAATGGTGGAATCAGAACTTGTGTTATTAATTAAAATTTAACTTGGAATGTTAACAAATTAGATATAATTGGAATGTATCACACACAAAAAATGGAAATGAATTTAAAATAGTAATGGTATGAATTGCAAATAAAGTCTAAATCAGTGAAAATAAGTTGGAAATGGCTTTATGATAAATTGAATGAGTTGAATCTGGGAAGTTAAATTCTATAATAACCAACCAAAAGAAATTGCAAATTTAAAATGAGATTGGATTGAAATAGAATCAAGTTAAATTGAAAGGAGAAATTGTTTGCAAAATGAATTGCGCTTAAGTATAAAATTTGAATAAATTGAAGGAAATTGACTAAAGCTAAATGAATGAAGGAGAGTTGAATTGAATTCAACTTAAACAAAGTTTAATAATATTGGATTGGTTTTAAATCAAGTGAAAATAAATTTTTAATCGAAATAAAATTCGATGAGTTATAAATAATATTAATGGAATGAAATTCTAGAATAAATAATTGTAAACCATTTAAAATTATTAAGGAATGAAAATAACTTGAGACAATAAGGAAAATAGAATGTTTTGAATTTATTAGAATGGTTTAAGTAAATGTGGAAAATAAAATGAGATGCAAAGTGAATGGTATTCAAATTTAAAATGCAAGGAAAATGAGAATATATGGATTGTGAATAAATTGAAAATGGAATAGAATTAAGTATAAATTGAGTTGAAATCAATTTAAATTGGTTATAAAACATAAATACTTGTTCATTCACATAGATCTCGTCAAATTGCAAAGAATAAATTATCATTGGATGTAAATGGAAGTAATTAAAATTCTATGAGTTGACAGAAGTAGACTAAATTGATTTTGGAAGCAATTGAATTAAATATGAGTTCAGTTTGCTTAAGAATAAATTAAAATAAGCTATTGTGTTTTAAACCATTCAAATTTGATAAAGATGTATACTAATGGATTGAAAACCATTCGAATTGAATGAAAATGGTTATAAATAAATTGAAAACAGTTGAATTGGCATGGAAACTATATAAATTGCTTATGGAAAAATATTTGGTGTGAATTTCTTACATGTTTTAACTATTGTAAATAAGTAAATTGTAGTTAACTTCATTTATATCGTACTTACACGTTTAAATTGAGTAAGTACAGGTACCTGGAAGCCGTGTGACTGGATTTGGTTGCGCGAGTTGCTAAAAATTATAAGCCGCTTGCTTAAAAATGCTAAATAAGATACGCCTAGGCCATAAAAATAGGAAATATGAACTGTTTTTGGTTTTTCCGACCGTGTGGGTCGATGTATATATATTTCTCTTTTGTCAAATTGCAAAAGCTCCTCCGTACAAAGGAGACTCTGCCAAAAAAATTCAGAAATTTTGGGAGTTGGAAAATTTTTGAAAGATTTATTGCTAACGACAAAACGATTTTAAACTAAAAATTGAAATAAATTAGTAAATGAAACTAATTAAAATAATGACATGAATTAGCAATAAATGAAAAATAAAATTTAAAATATTCAAGGTTGATGATAAATAGTATTCATATAGAAATGGGAGAATCAATTTGAATAGAAATAGATATCATCTGAAGTGGTAAGATGGAAATAAATGTAAGAAACATATCAAATACTTATGTTAACTTGAGTAAGGAATGGTGAATTTCTTAATTGGAAATTATTAATGTAAATATATTCCAAGTTAATATTTGGATGAATAGATATTGACATTTTGTGAAAAAGTCGATAAAATGTTTTGGAATGTTATGATTGGATATTAGTGTTAAGCAGGATTTGCAGGTAATCTAAAGGAAAAAGAGAATTGAGTTTGATTTCAGAAAGATAAATTTGAAATGCTTGACAAAAGGTATGTATTTAAATTTGGTATGAAATTTGATTGGGATTTGGATTGAGCCACTTGGCCTTTTGTTTTCTCTTTGGATTTGGGAGGCCGTAGAGCCATTTTGGTAGTAGTACCGAGCTAGCCGCGCAAAGGAGAAGCTGGCAAAAAATTTCGGGAATTTAGGGAGTTAGAAACATTTTGAGCAAATTTTCGAAAATTCAAAATTTGGTTTTGAATTATAATTTGAATGATTGTATAAGTAAAGTTATTAGGGAATTAAGGGAAAAGTTTGGGAAGTTAGTTAGAATTGTAATGGGTCTTCTATTAAAAAGATAGTTGGTAAGATGTTGAATTGGTAAGAACTGTTTGGTTTTGGGAAAAGTAAACGGGTATTGGACCATTCTTCCCAACTTGTAATTTCGGAGATGAAATTCTTTTAAGGGGTGAGGAATGTGAGGACCCGGAATTTTCAAGCATCTAAAATCGGAATATTTAATTGATTTTAAGTATTCAATAGAGTAATTTTAATTTGAGTTATGAATATCACTAATTATTGATAATTAAATTTGTTGAATTAAATAATTTGAAGCTGAGTAAAATGTTGAATCTGGAATTTTAAGCTTGTTAAAAATAATTTGAAGGCTTATAAAATTTATATCGATATTATGGAAAATAGTATAAGTGTTAAAATTGAATTTGGGAGTGTTTTGTTCAGTTTTGAAATTTATATCGTTTCAATTGAATTTAAAAATAGCCTTTCGAGGCACGGTCTCGGAATTCGACGAAACCAGTTCCATTGGATCCGTAATATTGAATTATTATCGGATTTCAATTTTCGCAAGGTGCGGAATTACCGTTTGATAGTAAAACCATAAATGCATACAGGAAGCTAATTAAATTAAATTGACTTAGTCAAAAATTTTTATATAGAAGTCTCAATCCCCTAGCTTCTAACGCAAGCCTTATTTCACTTTAGTAATTTCGACCGAAGCCCTTTCCTTCAGAATAAAAAAAACCCTCTCCTTCATTCGAACTCAGGCATGGCCGAACTTATTTTCTTTTCATCCCCAAATCAATGCCGATTCTTAAAAAAAAAAAAAAAAAAATTCTGCGTCGTCTTTGTTCAATCAGAATTGAACGAGTACGAAGGAGGGTAAATCGCGGTCCTTATTGTTTGGAATCGAATACGATCTTGGATCGAAATCAACTCGATGTCGAAGGGTATTCAAGCGACTCGTTCGTCAAGCCGAGATCCACGCAGTGTCGTCCTGGTGTCGCGAGCTTGCAGATGACTGATGTGACGCTGTCGTGCTGGGTGGTAGAAGTCGAGGGCTTGTGGTAGCGGCCGATGTTGAAGGAGGTGCGAGAGATGATAACGTTCGCAACGACGAGGAGATGTTGGCGCGAGGCGATGTAGGGTTTCGTGAGACAGTAAAGGTATATTTTTACCTTTATGTTTATTTATTTAATCTGCATATATGTGTACGTATAGATTTGGGAGTAATAGTAGTAATTTTATAAAGCTGTTTATTCTTCGATTTATATATTGATATATATAGTAATTAATTAATGGTTTATGTCTTCTTCACAGAAAAAAATATAATAGTAAATATGTTCCAGTTTAAAGGTGTATATATATATATATATATATATATTGTATATGTTTACACAGTGAAGAGATATATAAACATAAAATTTATTTTTACAAATAAGATTTTGAAATAATAGTAGGGGTTTTAAAATGTTATCGAATGTATAAAAATAAAATACATATACATATAGTCATGTATCACTTACTAGTTTAATTTTAAAAATAAGATATTGGGGTGATCAAATTTGTTAATAAACTTACCGAATTATTTTAGTTATTAAAAGTAATATGTTAAAAAGAGAATTAGTTTAAATTTAAAATTTATTAGTTAAAATAGAATCATTGGTTAATTAAATTTATAAAATGGAAATAAATTGTTCGATCATCTAAAATATTAATAACCACATAAATGTTTATTCAAGGTCTGATACTGTGGAGAAATGAGTCGAGATGGATCAGATTGCTAATTTTAAGATCAAAGGTGAGTTAATCTTACTCATTTAATTTAAATTTAAATTTAAATGATTAAATTTAAATAATTGTTTGAATGGTTGAATTGTTGATGTGCTATTGTATGCTATATCTGGGAATTGATGTATTATATTGTGCTAACGTCTGTGGATGCAGGGAAAACAGGTTGGAGGGATCCAACTGGATCCCTCAACATTTATTTAAATTATTTAATTCCCTCAGTTGTGATTATATTGATATTCTATGATGAATTATTGTGGAATAATGAATGTTATGGTTTGATTGGATATAACTTGGTATAATGAATTACCAAAAATTTAAATTTGATTGTTGGAAATGAAGATAAAAGAAGTGAAATTGCAAGTAAAATAATTATAGAATAAATTTAAGAATGCATTGGGAAGAAATAAAGTGACTGAGAAGTTTTAATAATTTTAAGAATGCATTGGGAAGAAATAAAGTGACTGAGAAGTTTTAATAAATTTAAGAATGCATTGGGAAGAAATAAAGTGACTGAGAAGTTTTAATAAATAAAACTAGAGTATAAAAAAAAGAAAATTTTGAATAATAAGAAGTTAAATGAATTTTAAACTGTAATGTTATTATTTTAAAAGAACAAAACATTTATTTGAATTCAGGATTTAAATTATTGGAAAGAATAAAGAAGAATTTGGGAATAACCTGAATTTGGTATATTCCAATTAAAGGTATTTGAAATCACATGGAGAATAATAATAATTTAAGTCCCTAACTAATGAATTTTTGAAATGAACTGATAAGTAAAGAATTTATTTCAAATAAAATAAACTGAAAATCAATTTGGGAAATTGATTTAAGAGGTCGAGATTTGAAATTCTCCCTAGATAACAAAGTACGTTTCAAGTAAATTTTTAAATTTAAGTTAAAGGATTTTGAAGTTGCTTTAAAGGTATGTTTTGTAAAATTTATTATTTCTATTATTTAAAGTCTAAAGTAAATATTTTCTTTTAACCTATTATAACAGTAATTATTTAAAGAATGATTTGATATTTTGA
Source organism: Allium cepa (assembly GCA_030765085.1). NCBI lineage: Eukaryota > Viridiplantae > Streptophyta > Magnoliopsida > Asparagales > Amaryllidaceae > Allium > Allium cepa. The sequence goes on along the minus strand of CM060938.1, from coordinate 391,303,015 downwards.
TTTAAAGAAGAAACCTAATGTTTAGTTATAAGGTAACTTTATTTTAATTATTTCTAGAGTATTATTTAAAATTAAGTATTAAAGTAATTTTTTCTAGATTAGATGATAAATGTATTTTTAGTAAGGTGTTTTAAATTATTTTAAAAATCTAGTTTTGTGCTTGGTGATTTCAGTGGAGATAGGAAATATTCGGGGAAGCTTATCCTGAAAAGAATGATGCTTTGAAACTATTTTGCAAAGGAATTTGAAAGGTGAAAATATATCTTGTGAAGATATTTTTGAGATAAATAAACAATATGGACAAAATTATTTATTGGTTGGATGGTTGTTTGTGAATATTAATTGATAGTTAAATCACCGACTATCAATATTGGACCAATACGCTGATCGTTTCGAAGAGACTGGGATCGAGATTTATTTCTCGAAAACCACTTCGATCCGGTTTGTACGTTTCGTGTAAACGATTTTGGATTCGAAGATGGAGCAGTGAAGTGCAAGGACTAGTCGCTACTAATCCTGAGGATATTTCCAAAATGGATGTAGTAGTAATAGTGCCTTCGGTTCCGTTCGAATCCGGGACGGACTTGTATGGATGAATGCTTGCGAAACATCGTCAGATGGACGATGGGCATTCAAAGAAAAATTGTTCTAAAAATGTAACACTTAGCCTCAAGCCTCATCAAATGGGAATGGCTGGAAATCAGGGGATATGCAGCAAGGCTTCGTGGGTAGCCCCCACTGGAGGGTGATGTCAACCCTGTCTAGATGTCCGTTTATTTCGGCTTAGTGGGCGGTTGCTGATCCCAACCGCGGGGTGATCTTGCTCGGAACTATCCAGTAAGGGATGGTTCCGGTCTTGTGTTGCAGGGGAGTTAGGGTGGCTCCTCGGTACGCTGATCTAGACCAGGTACTGTGACAGGTGGTACCCCAGTGCCTAGCCATTAGTTGGAATCCATTTTCCCTACGCTCCCGTACGGTTTTGATTGTGCCCAACTATTGCTGAAACGTGAGATGCAAGCATTTCTGCTAGATTCTATTTACTTTCTATAGACACTATTATAATATCAAAGGACTTTAATAAAAATGTTTTAGCTATCATAAGGTAAAAACCCGACATGTTTATTTGTGGCGTGTTCTTAAGAGATGCTTTTGTTTTCAAAGGATTTTTGAAACTTTAATAATCAATTGGGTGTGATTTTCTCACGCTGGTATTCCAGACTGACTCGGGTGTTATTTAACTGTAATGCTCGGGTCAAACCGAGTATTATAGAATACAGGACATGTTGCTGTGGAGCTCAAGGGACGAGCAGGATGGCGACACGTACTCTCGTACTTGCTTATATATATATATATATTTCCACTGTGTTGAGTTGTTGTGTATCCATTGTATGTTATTGTTGTGAGCTGTGACTGATGTACTCTGATGATGTAATATATGTAAATAGATATATTTGATTTTGAGTAAAGATTATTTACTATCTATTATATTTTATTCCGCTGCGATGGTTAGATTCTGATGTTGATTTTGTTTTCTCTTTTTCTACCTCTTCTTATTTAACCCAAATGGTTCGTATTTCTGTACATCATGAGTTGATTTAGGTAGAATAGTGTTGACTCAAGGGGTACGGATTTGCGGGTCGTTACAGGGCCAGTGAGGTAGCCCCTCTTATCGGACACACTCCTTCAATACCATTCTATTACTTTGTGATTGTTTGGGTCCCTTTGATTTTGGGGGTGTGGCTCGAGGTGGGCGGTAGCTACGCGCTATGCTTCACCATTAGTCCGGATGCGTAATTGGTATATCTATCCTGGCATTGCCTTGCCTGCCGTGTCACCTGCCCTAGCGAGCCTTGTACGAGTTTGATTTGTGTCGTACCTACGGAGTATCTTCTCGTAGTCTCTCGATCGGGAGATATGCAGGTACTGTATAGACTACTGGCACTATTATGTGTTAAGGTGGAAAATGTAAAGCTTTAACGCTATTCAAAAGTAAGTTTATTTTACTAATATACATTATTATAGTAGCGTATATTACTACATAGTAAATAGTTTAACGGATCCTTAGGAAATGTGAATCTCGAGCATCTCTTAAGTTACTGCACTCACGTTAGACACTGGATAGGAGATGTCAAATCCCGTAAACATCTCTGACGCCATTTCACTCATATTTATTCCTGTTGATTTAACTCACATAAGATCTTTTAGTTCTGACTCGAGTGTTTTGTCTTTTCAATTCGCTCGGGTCAGCCTAAGAATTTTAGGATTTGAAGACTTTATTTCGTGAGGACGAAGACGAAGATTGTATTATTATTATTTATTATATTCATTGCATCGCGTTGTTCTGCTGAATTATTTATTATTCTTTGGTATGTGTAACTCTAATATTTATTGTATTAGTATATAATCAAATGTTTTGTAAAATAGCTTCACGAACTGTTATTTGATTATTATATTCTATCGTTCCGCTGCAAGATTTTGTTTTGTTTTTTCTTTCTCTGCTTTTTCTTATTTACCTCGATAATAATTCGATCTTTTGTATGGTTTGAGTCTGACGTGTGTGGTTTATCGTCGATTTAAAGCGTATAAAAAGGCGGGATGTTACATGCTTCCTAGAATTCAAGTTTCTAGCTTCAAAATGTCTGAGTGCTTGCCCTCTTGCTGAAAGCACCAAAATGTTAGCGCCAAAGTTGGTCACTAACACCCAAATCTAAGCGAAAGCACAAAATACCGGTCACAGCTCATAGATAGAATATATATGGACGATATTAATATGAAGAACAACAAAAATTAAAATGAAAGCAGTAAAGAACAGCAAATTTTATAGTTGTTCGGTTAACTCCGGCCTATGTCCAATCTAGGAATTTTCTTTTTTATTGGTGTAATAATCGATTACAGTTACAATCCAAAGTTTAACAATATTTGAGTGCCTTAGCCTTAGAGAAAAGAAAGTCAGAGAGTAGAAAAAAGATCCATTTTCTAAAGCCTTGCCTGTTATATTTATAGGAAAATCTAGGTAGTTGGGCCACATGAGTAATCCAGGCCCGTCGAGGCCAATGCCGATCCAGGCTCTGCACTACGACCAAACTAGGTAGGCCGAGCCGTATTCACCGATCCTCATTCCTTAATAAGCCGAACCTAAGTAGCCAGGGCATGGTCCCGAAGCAAGCCTAACACTGACTCGAAGCAAACCGCACCATAACTCGAAGCAGCTCATCCTTGGACTCGAAGTAACCCGAAGAGTTGACGCAGCCGAACTATGCGTTGATGCCGACCCATGTTATCACGTAGCCAATGCTGAGCCACTTTGTCGAGCTAAAATGCCGAGCGACCCTATCCGAACCACAATGTCGAGCAACCCTTTCTGACCGAACGACACATCTTCTAATCGAACGACCCGTCCAGACCGAACCATACCTCCTCTACACTCCTTGACCGGTCCATGCCTCCAAGCCCAAACAGACTTCCACCGAACAACATTTGCCGAGCCTTTAGGCCGAGCCACCTCCAAGTGTCGAACCACCATTACTGGGCTGCACTAGTGCTGCCTTTTCAACTTCTCCAACTCTTTCAACATTCGAAGCTCGACCATTGGTGGTCATGGTGCTACTACCTCATCTACCTTGTCTTTCCCTATTACTCATTCTTACTACCTGGATACAATACAATAACTTTAGAATATGTAGATGAGATAATCTTAAGGAAAAAGGGTACTAAATCAAACATATCAAAGATGATTAAGATAATTCAAATAAAAAAATTTACAACTACGCACTCTCATGAACTAAACTTATTCTAGAGTATTACTAGTCCTATCTCTAATGTTTAACCCCAAGTAAGGCCTAGGAGTTCACTCAACCTAAGCTCTGATACCATATGTAAAGATCCACCTTTCTTACACATAGATGACCGACACAGGAATACTAAGGATGTATCAAGTGTCATCTTTAAGAGTAAGAAATATGGATCGTTATAGAAATATTATATATATAATCGAAGAAAGGAAAAAAATAAAAAAAGGAAGAAAAGGAGCGAATTGATACCGTGGAAAAAAGGTCAATTTTATAACTATAAATCTATATTCCACTTAACCCAAAACTCTTCTTAGATCTGTAATTTTAATGGTATGTATATGTCTTTAAATATACATACATACATGTATATATGTATATATGTATATTTGGATTGGAAAGGAAAAGAAGTCAAATTAAAGGGATGAATTCAAATTAGGATGATTTTGAAAGCTAGAAAGGTGAGTAGGAAACTATACGACTTATATATAACATTGAAATTTATATTGTGTAGTTTTATTTAATTATCATGCATATGTAAGATCTGTTGAGTTATAGGCTTAGGAAGAACATACTCAATTGAAATATCGCCTATATATTTTATATGTTAGCTAATTTGAATGGGATGGTGTTTACACCCTAATCTAGAAATATGGAAATTTGTCCCTAGATTTGTTACAGCATAATGTTGACAAATTACAAGATTTATTCCAGATTTATGATAATTGGGTTGTGAATTGTTAGTATTAATTTAAATTGCCCTAATTTGACTTGGAATGTGAATTTCTATGTATTAACTTAATGAAGCGTTATGGGTACTATTTAGTTGTATCTATTTCTATGTTATTTCCATAAATTATCTAATTCCACAACTATGTATAAAAAGTACATCGATTGAAATAATAAGGAATATATCAAAAAAGAAAGAGATGCATAAAGTACAGATGCTCTCCTCTGAAGTTCGCACTGTCTATTTCAATATAAGAAAAGAGATAATTTCTTGTAATTTCAAACTGAGCAAAAGTCTTACTTTTGGATAATGTATGAAAAGTTATAACGGTAATCCTTTTTGGGATGGATAGTTGTAATATATAAAAATGTGGAAATAAATGTTCATTATAGAATGTAGATATGCGTATATTCTGAAATTCTCAAGCTTAGGAATTAATGAGTTAGAAATAGAAATATGTGCATATATATATATATATAGACACATATAAGCATGCCTATCGTTAAGATATATACACACACACACATATGGTAACAAATAAAGTGTAATACACATTGGTATTCGTATTAGTTAAAATTAGAACGACTAGTTATTAATAGCATAATAAATCAAAGGATTAGGAGGTTAAATGGAAAAGAGATAACAACTCCAAAATTTATGAATAATGATTGCAAATTTAGTAGCGCAATAAATGTGCAGTTAATAGGGAGTTACCAAAATGGAATGCGGATATAAATGTGTTTGATAAGACTGATTAAAGAACTAATATATCATTTATGGGGAAATGAAATAGGCATAATAAATTGAATTAGAACAAATAAATAAATTTCATTAGTGATTGTCCAATTTTAACAATAATGACCCTTTATTATGGACAATTGAAATTTATGGGACGTAAGAGGGAAATAGTGAGTATATGTAATAAGCATATAAGATAGGAATAGGTTCGTAATGAATAAGTAAATTAAATACTAGTATATAAATTTAGGAGGTGGTAAAATTTTCGTAGTAGAAAATTATATAACATCAATAATAAGTTTAAGACGAACGTGAATTAGTGGTTGTACCCTAATATTCTATTCTAGAATAATTAGTTTTATTTATTTAGAATGGGTTGGGATGTAAGGTAAATTGAATTAAATAACGGAAGTCCACCCTTCACTTAGAGGCTACCATTAGTTGTGTATACGCACTACTGATATGGGACATTTCCATTCATAGGGCCCATAGGGAAGGGATATATGTTTATGTATAGGTGTGGGAAAATATACCAAGGGTTCTCCTTGGATTTGAAGTATTAAAAGGCTCGATACTATTAGGAATGTCAAGGGGTTTACTTTGGGAGGGAAGGTATTAAATGGCCATTGGATCTACCTCTTCCTTATGTAAGAAGTCTTAAATAACCTATGACGGTACCTAATAGGGAAATGTTGTCTGATTTATTTCTAACAACATGTATTAAGTAACTCAGATGGGTATTTTTCCTTGACTTACATCAGGATATTATAAATGGGATTTCGGCTATCGAAGTCGATGGGCAATGCCAGTATTATTGTTAAACTGATATTGAGTAGTAAGGCTGGCATATATACTTTGTTCACCATTGGTCCCGAGCGATCATTGGCAAAGACTTGGGTTATGCCTAGATAGATTTCGCTTTCTACTAGTATAGAATCCATCTGAGATACACAAATGCTTCAAAGTTTAGTCAGCTATTTGATTACCAGAGATAGATTAGTTAACCCGTAGATAAGTCTTTGAGAAGTGTTAGTAATACGACAATTGAATTGTAAAGCCATATTTAGGGGCATCGACCTTTGTAGCTAAGGGATGATTAACTAGCATTTATGTTAAAGAGGTCCCACTTTGGGGTTGAGGTATTAAATGGTCGTTGGATCTGCCTCCTCCCTATTTAAGAAGTATCAAGTGGCTGGAGTTTTCTTTTCGGTATTATAGCATTTATATATATATATATATATATATATATATATATCTTAGAAGGTTAGATATATCATACGCTTAGAAGGAACTACATGGATAAGCCATGAATATGAGACATAACATTTAGTGTTATGGATAACGTATATTTCAGTCGCAGGAACGTTGTTCTGACCCCCTCCTTAATACAACATATATGATGGATTGAGAGGGATAGGCTACTGGTGCAAGATGAGAATGAAAGATGAAGAAGTCTTCAAATTCTTTCTCACGCTGACATGGCGACTAAATACCCAAGGAATAATATTGATTCCAAGGTAGTTGCCCTAGTCAGTTTATGTGTTTAGTTATATTTTTTCTTCTGCTCTGAGTTTATAAAGATAGCCCTCTGATATACTTATGTTTATTAAAGGTTACCAAACCAAATTCCCAGACTGTAATGGAATTGGGTTTTGATTTAGTCAAAATTTGAGCCCACTAAGGTGCGGGTTAATACATTAGCGATAGTCATAAGTTTATAAGGTATTTGTAAATGGTCGATTGTCTAATCTTAGTAGAAATCTTGGAGGTAGAAGTAGGCAGGTTTTTATCAAAACTGGGTAAATTTATGTATTACTTTTACTTTTACATTTACTTTATTTTTATATGTGTTGTGATTTCTATTATTGTGTGAATTTGCAATAAACTCTATTCATTCCCCTCTAGGATTAATTCAACCCTACAAGTGATATTAAAGAAAGGTTGTCAAATTCACATGTTTTAACTATAGCCAGTTTTGAAAGCTTTTTTTGAAGGACAATCTATATCTAGGCCACCCATGTTTAATTTATTGATTATTCATTTTGGAAAACTAGGATGACATCTTTTTTAAATAATATTGTTGCATGGGATATAGTTGAAACTGTCTATAGTCAGTGTAGTTAAAAATAGATGATCATGAATTTCATAAGCCTAAAGATAAGCGTGATGCAAATGAACTTAGTCTTTATCATTCTAATGATATGAACTTTATTATCTAGGAAAAATAGGATATAATCATGTTTCTCATTGAGTGACTATGCATGAAATTTGGCATACTCCTGAGGTGACTCATAAAGGTATTTAATAGGTCAAAAATTCTCATCTGGCCATGTTCAGCAATGAATACAAGAATTTTGTAATTTTAAAAGATAAAAATATAAAAGAGATATATGGATGATTTTTAAATATAGTATTGAAATCCAAAATGCTAGGAAAAGCTTATGCAAAATCAGATATGATCCGAAAATTTTGTGGACTCTCCCGAGAAGTTTTGAAGCAAAAGTGATAGCAATTGAGAAATCCAAAGACTTAAAACAACTTAAGCTAGAGGAACTAACAGAAAAGCTCATCACCTATGAGATTGAGCCGAAAGTCAGGAGAGAACGTGGAAGTGGAAATTCGAAAGAGAAATCAATTGCCTTAAAACATACAGCCGATAATAAGAAAAAAGATGGGCTACATATGAGCTTGCACTATTAATGAAGAAATTCAAAACTTGGATCAAAGCATGGAAATCCAGCAATAAACCAATGAATAAAAACTAGCATTGCCAAAGTACTAGATGATTTTGAGGAAGAAATCATTGTCATAGATGTAATAAGCCATGTCATATCAAACTATATTGTTCGCTGAATCGACTTGATAAAGGAAAGAAGAAGAGATGGAGTTTCATAACCACCTAAGATGGGAGTGAAGAAGAGAAAGGGTGAAAGAAGAGACGAATTTGTGTCTAATGGTAGAATTAAGCGGCAGAGATGATGATGAACCTAATGAGGTAGCACACATATCACATCCTTATTTACTATTGTCATATCGCAAGTTAGACGGGAACATTGATAGATTTAAAGAAAGATACAATAAACTAGAATTTGGGAAAAAAATCTACTTAGTATAAATAATAATATAGAATTGATGATTCAAAACATTAGAAAATTTTATTTAGAATGTGAGAAGTATTGACCTCTGAAATAAATAGGTCTAAGACTAAATTTGAAATCCTCGAAAATGAAATTTTGACCTTAGAAAACAAAGATGACACAAAAAGAGAAAATTTCACTAAAAGATGCACCTCCCTTTTAAATGAAAATGTTGCTTTTAGATCTAAGTTTCAATAATTTGAATCGACTTCTAAAGGAGAAAAATCACTGAATATGTTGCTAGATGGTCAAACAATCACGAAAAATAGAAAAGGACTTGGATATGGTAGAGTCAAACAAATTAAGAGGAAGAATCGCGGTAAGATCAAATTTCATAGAGAATTTTCAAAATGTTTAATTGATGGAATAATTGGACATAAATAAAATATTTGTTGAATAGGAACAAACACAAAACCGTTAAACAAATCTAGCTTCCAAAATGTACAAATGTTAAAAAAATTAAATTCACACAAGTTTAGGTTCCTAGGCTACAATTGTTGATACTAACAATTTGCTATATAAACAAATTTGGGTGCCAAAGATTCCAGACATGAATGAATGCGGTCCTATATCCTTTACTTCGTCACTCGCTTCTTCTAATATTTACGTGAAAAGTTGGGCTAAGGAACAACTAAAATAGCAGCAGAATTCGAGTTGTTCTATATATTTGATGAGAAATAATTGCAACGTTCTTTAGCCTAGAAAAATAAAGTGAAGATCTACATACTTTAGATAAAATGGTGAATAGGAATACAACCAACGTAAGTAAACGTATGATCTCTAAACTCTAATTTTCTTCTTCTTGTTGTGTATTTTTTTTTAGTTGACACTGTTTTAGTATAATTGCCTTATCTTGAGCTTCGTAAACCTGATTTGCAAAATTTGGAAAATAAACAAAAAATTCGGTATGTATTATATTTTGTGCTTTCCTAGAATTTTAACTTAAACTAAACAAAACAGACAATTATTTCGTATATTGCTTGAAAATTGTTTCAAAACTCCCCAACACAACAATAGTAATTTGACTATAATTTCTACTCCGGTATTCTGATTTATAAAGATATAGATGCTTCGAAAACCTTATAGAAAACCATATATTTTTCTTTTCTTTGTGTTTTTAGATACACTTAATTACTAGATAGTTAGTCTTGCTTTAGAATAGACCAAATTATCACAACTACATGTAAGTGTCAAATACATATTGAATAGAATTGCAAAGAAGTTTTAATACATATATAATCAAATATAAAAAATGCAACTTGAAACAATTGCACTTCCGTATTGCTTACACACACACACACTCTCTTGGTATTCATGGTACATAACGACTGGATCATAAGATGAACAATATGGTGTATTACACTGAACGTTTTAAATTATGACAACTGTATAAAATTCATCATATCACCTTAACTGTAATTATAAATATTGAAATATTTTAAAATAATATTATATGAATAAGGAAATCAAAATAGTAGAAACAAAAATAATATTAACATAACAATATGTAGACATTTATTATATTCAATTTTAAGACCTAAATTCTTACAATCGTTATACAATTGACCACTAATCGATGTCCTTACTAGTCTTTTGAGCGAAAGACCCGTTAGAGAGAAGATAGGAACTACATCACAAATTCAAGTAACATACAGCCAAACCATCATATTATAGACTGGTATTTTATAAAACTGAAAATGATATTTAGATAATATAGATGTTCTGTGTAGAAGAACGCAGTAGATTCCCCAGTAATTAAATTCCTCGACATATTCGATACAGAAGGCACAAAAGGCATGTCATAAGATACAGTTGATAAAATTGGAACAATTAAGATATCAATGGAGAATAGTTCTTATGTACCAAAATCAGTATGCTGCTCAATTTCCCTTCAGGTATGACTTCTATTGCAAAATATTTTCTTGATATGTTAAGCCTAGTTATTAATTGATGATTAACAAAGTATTCAATTTTTTGCATGATTTTGAATCGAGAAAACATGAGGAGTCTATCAATATATCTATGTTTTTCACATGCAGTGTATCGATAGCTGGCACATCAGGCATGCTTCATGTCAATTGTGTAGGACAAACATCTAATTTTTTCAAGTTATTTTCTGTAAATTATATATACATGGGCATCAGTTTTTTGTACATATTTAAGTGCGAATTTTATGTGCACTACATATATATTTGATTGAATATCACAATGACTACAACTGCTTTGATTTGGTTATTCGGGTTGTCGATATATTAGTTTTGTATACAATAATAATGTATGTCTTTTTTCTAGTTTATTTCTAATATAAAACATTTATAGACAAGTGTTATTATCTTTTACCTATACATATCCATTAAATTTGATCAAAATATGAATTGTGTGTAGACCAATAAAATGTTGCCATGCGGGCGAATAATATAATGCCACATGGTCTAATAATATTGTGCAATTAAATGATGCCATGTGGTAAATAAGGACTAATGAAACGATGCCAAATGGCCTAAGAAAAATGATGCCAATGTACTAGTCAAATAATGACACATGGACAAATTGTTGTTTAACACATGGACCAACCACAAGATGTCAAGTGGTGGCATTGATGTATGCTACTGTGGCAACCATGTCCACAACCACATAAGATGACACATCATCAAACACATCAGTCGATGACTCATTATTTGATTCACAACTTAGTAGAGTCTATAGATTCTTTACCTACCAGTGTTAATAAGTGTAGGTAAAGACTCTTTCCCCACTAACCTTTACCTACCAGTGTCTACCAATTCAATATTAGTAGTTAAAACATATTACCCACCATTAGGCTAATTTTACATACACTTACAATTGATAGGTAAACACCCTATTTTCTTGCAGTGTTAAATAAAATCATTAAATAAAATTTAAAAACCAAATTTATAAATCAAACATACTTTGCTATTTAGAAAATAATTTAAAACCGACCAACGGTGTCCGTATATAGTTTTCTACCCTATGGTCAACTGATAAGGTATGTATCATTTCAACCCAAATTAGTTAAATTTTTCCGGCTATATATCATTTCAACCTGTATCCCGAATCAATAATTTCCAAATCAATAAAACCGTTTGGGTTTATCATTTCAACGCATAATGATTTTCCTTAATCTATAAGATCATTTGAGTATGTATAATTTCAACCCATAGTGATAACAGCGATATAAACATCCAATCATTCAAAAATGTTAATAAATAAACATCCATCACAATCAACATCCAAATCAGCCAATAAATCACGACAAATAACTGATAATCATTATCAGATATTTAATTAATAATAATTCAATATTAATTTAAATGGCAATTTAATTCAATATAAAATCAAATTTAAATTAAAATGTCAAATTAAACTACCAAACAGCAACCAATAATATTCTTACCACATCTTAAACTTAACATAACTAACATAAGATGGTTTAGTATTTGTGAGTGGGTTAAATCACTCACATGTGATTTATCATTAATTTAAAATCCAACTAAAGGCCAAAAATCCAATATCTCATAATTCAACCAAACTAGTTCCAATTGTCTAGAATTTTGATACGAAGGTAATGAAGAAAACAACATCCAAATCCGAGCATGTATGAAAAAGTTACAAACATTAGAAGTTTTAAATTTTAAAATTTTAATTAAAATAGAATAAAGGGAAAAAGGGTAATTAGTCTATAACCTGAACCCTAGCACGTATGTGATCGTTTACGCTCAACAACAGCCGCCAGTCTTCAAGACAAGATCGTCGCGCCTACGTCCACTACCACCATAATCCGACCTCATCGCTGCTCTCCTCAGGCCACGCCGCAGCCCCTATGGCCACACGGCCAACTCCGGACACCCAAAGAACCGTCACCACCGTTCATCTATTTCCCTTTATTCTAGCAAATCAAAGCATAAATAGCATGAACGAACATGCTAATGCACTTGCCTTACTTCCCTTTACCAGCAGCAACTTCTCGATCGTCAAACGGTTGAAGATCCACCGTTGAATCAATAACTCTAGTTTCAACGGTCGAGACTTCTTCAACAATTTCTGGCAATCCGAAACTCAATTGCAAAAATGAACAGTATATCTAAATTTTGCTCTCGAGAGCTTTCCACTGATATAAAATTTGATATGGTTAGAAGAGATTGAAATTTCAATTTGATTTTGATTTGGGAATTAGGATTTTAATATTGACAGCCGTTGGGAAGGAATAGAAAATTGAACAGACAGATAGAATTATACGTACATGAATATGAAATAAGAAATTTATTAGGGTTTATAACAGCCTATATATAAGCAAAGATAGATAAAAAATAATGGACATATCGAATTGGGTCGAAACGATTATAACGACTTGAAAACCCCGTTTCGTTCTCGAAACAAAGGTCATCCCATATATTAAAATATATGTTTTTGATATTTTCAAACTCAATGGAACTAGTTTCAAACCCTAATTCCATTGTATATGGAAGTTAGCTTTTAAAATCAAATTATATTCATTTAAATTCTTTTAATTGATTTCTACGCATTTCGAGCTCGCACGATCAAACAATAAGTATGATCGCTACGAATCGTGAAATCCTATAATAATTCACTGTTACGGATCCGATGAAACTAGTTTCACCGAAATCTGAGACATGGGCTAAAATCACTCAATCTCACGTTAACTAAATAAACTATTATTAGATTGATTTAATCACTTTTAAATTCAAATTTAAAAATTAACAATTTTATCCGTCTTGATTACATAGAAATTAATAATCTTTTAAAATAAATTTTCCATGTTAAATCCAGTATTTAAATATTGCGCAAATTTCAGGTTCAATTACAAATGTAATAAAACCCCAATTAGTTATATTTTAATTTCAATTAAATTCTTTTATTTCGATTTACACTCCTATTATTGGATCAACTATTACCTTATGAATATAATTAACATTAGTTTATATTTTATTTTTTTCATATTCTACAGTTATAATCTTAACTCATATTAAATGCAATATTTAATTATATTTAATTTCATATTCTATTATAAACCTATTTCAATTAATAACATATAAATTCAACATTGAATCCAACATTTAATTTATTCCATATTTACAATTATAACCAAATTAACTTTACAATTATTTCGATTGATCTAAATTACATTGAAAGTGTTATCAATAACATTCAAACAACTTTAGAAAATCATATTCTAATTATTTTTCTTATTAATAAATCTTAAATTTTAATTTATTACAGTATTAAATTTCAAAATTTTATTTATCAAAAATACAGGTCGTTACACTGCACATGAGCCATTGTAAGATACAAAAGAACGGTCAAAAAGAGGGGGGAATACGTACTTATATATATACATATATATCAAATACGTTACTATAGCGTTATCCCAAACTTGATCATATTTCTGATTCATTAAATTATGTTTCAAAAAGATTTTAGGTTTTAACTTTTCTTATAAGTTTTCATAAACCTTTGCTCTGATACCAACTTGTAAAATCCCCCACTGGAGGCCCAAAACTAATGGGTATGGTTGCTGGAGTCATCCATAGCTATTAATCCTCGACGACCAAATATGGTAATGTTAGATACATTGATACACAGAAATACATGAATATGGACAAAATTTAAAACATCAAACAAGTTCCACGTTCCAATTCAAAACATTTCAAATTCATTACATAATCCCACAATCGTTGACCATGTTTAGAGAAAATATATTTATTATAACATACGCTAAGAGCGACATTGAAGATGCCCCCTTGGATGATCAGAGTATATATAGGCAATTTAACAACTTTTTCATTACAACAACAACATGGCGGTATTAAAATAAAATAAAAATCTAAGTAGCTATCATGCTTCCTGCACATTTCCAAAATCTTATACGTCTAAAGAGGTACCTAAACACCTCAGCTCTTAAACCACTCAAAATCAATTGAGTACCCGAGAGTTTAAGGGAAAACATAAACTTCGAGTCAGAAATAAAATCTGGTATGAATAATCTACCATCTCAAACCATATAAATATCTAATGAGACCATGCTGCTTAGCGGAACGGGTTCGCCCTCACTAGTATCCTAAAAACCATTACAAAACCATACATCGTGCTCCTGCATCCACAATGGTTAAAATATCTCAAAATAATATAATATGATGATATGAAAAAAAAGCGAATCAATTCTGGATTACCCATCCCCATTTAATTTGACTATCTATCTTAGTTATAGTTTCAAGGGTTACTGTTAACCTAATAATTTACATGGGCCGACTAATAACCGGTTAAATGTTTATGGACTCCCTGTCCTATTTCATAGTTTTCATAGGATCACTAAAAATCTATTGGCCCCTGCCAATATATTTACTATTTTATGGGTTCTCTCTAAACCTATTGGTAACTCCAATATCTTTCCTCTTATCCTAGTTTTCATGGGTTGACTAGGAACTTATTGACTTCTTTCACTATATTAATCCGACTATAGTTTTCATAGGCTAAGTACAAACCTATTAGCCTCTACCAATATCAAATCATAGTTTCATAGGCTAACTATGAACCTATCTTCCTGACATCTTCATTTATACATAGTTTTCATGGGCTTACTATGAACCTATTGGCCCCTGCTAATATCTTTTCCTATACACAGTTTTCATGGGCTTACTATGAACCTATTAGCCCCTGCCAATATCTTTCATTAATATTTAAGCATCCTATATTCTAGTTTTCCTAAGCACTTGGATGCAATTCTACTCATTCAGAAGTTAAAATTAATTTATATTAAGTACCCGGGTCAACCTAGTTGGATATTTTACCCTTTCCCAAAAAACAGTTATGGGTCCAATACAATGTGAATATATACATATATGAAGAAGCAAACACAATAACTTGGTTAATCCCTCTATCATTTTAATAAAAGAAAACTTCTTCAAAAACTCCCTTTTAAGACACTTTATTTATGCATGGTTTTTCTTTTAAAATGACATTGGGTTATTTGTCTTGAAAAACTAAGGCTTTCGAAACCTTCAAAACCTTGCTTTCGACCTTACTGGATAACCTTATTCGAAAGCATATAAATCCCTTTTCAAAACATTAGGCCCCTGCCATTCATAATACTTTAAACCTCTATTTCAAAACCTTTCGAATGTAATTAAATATTACTTATTAACTCTTTGAAGCATAGCTTCGAAACCATTGAAAGTACCCCTTCCGAAATCTTGAAAGTTCTCCTTTCAAAACTTTTGGAAGTGTCCCTTATGAAACCAATAAAAGTCCCTCTTTCGGAACTATTGCATTTATGTTTAAAAATATTATTTGGGTCAAAGTGAATATGAACGAAAGTATCTCTTTCGAAACATCATATAAAAGTATTAGGGAAAACTTGATGGCGTCGGCACTATCCCTTTTGAAAGCTTCAAATCATTTAAGCGAAACACTGAAGGATAGCATCGAAACCCTTGATCCCTTTCAAAAGAATTTAGGATTGGCTTAGTATAAGTTTAAAACAAAAACTACCCTTCAAAAGAATTGATGACTTCAACACATTCGAAAGGTAATAAACGGCGGCAGAGTTTCGATTAAGTCTGAACCATCATTTTCGAAAGCATTCTTTTATAAATAAGGGTCTCAGTCGAAAGCTCTACTTTAAAAAATAGGTTGAAAACCCCTTTCAAAAGCTATTTAGAAAATTCCTATCAAAAACATTTGTTTTGACTACGTCGAAAGCTTTAGTAAAACAAAGGCAAGCACATAACTTTTTAAAAAAAACAAAGGTATGGACCCCATCGGAAGCAATGCTTTCGACAACATGCCTTCCGCCATTCTCCAATGCACTATGTACCATTTAAGTGATACCTTATGTATTGGTTTTGGCCTGGGTTGGTTTCTCCTGAGATGGAGAGGAAACATTGGAGTCGAAAGGTACTTCTAACAAAGGCGGAACCTGCTTTTCTAAGTAAAAGCTGGTTAATGCCAATTAAAGTAAATTCTATCTAACCTGCCCACATGAAAACATGTGATTGGTGACCTCATCTTTTCAAATTCTTTATCAAAATAACCACTGCTTAATTTCAGATCTAAACCAAGGTTAATTTAGCAAATAGGCCTTTCCATTAAGCAAAACCAATATTGCAAATAAGTCCTTCTAAAAAAATTAAATTTCCATAGAAAATCACTTATGAAAAATCCCCAAAAATTATGGAAATTCACTTTAATCATATTATCTAACATTCAAAAATTCGAGACCCGGTTTCTCCCTAAAATAATCGGAATTAAATTTAAATCCAATTTTATCATATTTTCGTTTGAAAATTCATAATAATCTTCCCATAGCTTGGAAAATTATCAAAATTGAAACCCACTCCAAAATCATGTTTTACATAACATAAAAATAAATTATGGCATTGAGAAGTCAATTTCATTCGATTTTGCCCTAAAACCGCATAAATCCTCGTTTAAAAAATCTTGTTTAAATCAAACAAATTATAATTTAAGCACATCATCATCCAAAACATCATAGAAATGAATTTAATCTTAAATCTGGAAACATATGTTCATAAAACAAAATAGAGATGATATAAATTATTATTGACCTTGATTAAGATAGGGAGATTAGATTGAGATAAATTTCCTTTAAGCTTGAATCCCTTGCTTTTGATTTAATTCCATTTTCCTTCCTTTGTTAATGGTCGGCTCCTCTATTGGCCTTTTTTGTTTCTTAAAAATGATGTGAATGAGAAAAATGAAACATGAATGGGAACGAGAATATATAAGGGTAAGGGGTTATGTGTGGCTATTTCCCAATATGCCCTTATGTAAATTAATTAACTTAAAAACCTTTCTTAAGCCTATTTAATTTATTAAATTTATTTTCAAATCTCAATTTCCTTAACACTCTAATTATTTACATTATTCTATTTAATTTATCTAATCAAATCTTCTGAATAATGTTATAAAAAATTAGGGGTATTATAGTAATGTATAATTTTTTGGTGAAATTAGCTCATTTGAAATAAGCAAATAAACCATAGTGGGAGATCAAATATTCAATTTGATTGATTACAATAAAAATCATATTGTGTTAAACGTAACACTGGACCAAAACTACAATATAGATATAAGAACTCATTCGCTGAAAAGACAGTTTCAGTTTAGTTGCATCATATTTGATGGCCTTAAATGTTAAGGATAATCAAATGCATTTTCATAAAGAGTTCATCATGATATCGTAGTAAGGGTTTTCTAAATAGTTTGATTATTTAGAAAGAATAATAAATATACAAAAGTAGCAGTGATTTAAGGTATAGTTGGGACAATGAGAGTGAATAGTCACTTCTGGTTTATAAAGAAACATCGAAAACAAGAATTGTAATAATAATAGTTAATACTTAATATTGGAATAATAAATATGATTTCTATTCTGAAATGTATTTTCATATGGAAAATTGTTTTTTTGAAATTTATTTCTTTGAGTTCAAGATATTTGATAAAAGAACTCTCCACTCTAAGTTGGTTGAAGTAAATGAAATAAATATTCTATATTAAGTGAATAATGGACCTCCGAATTTGGTGCACTATTATAGTAATATCAGAAATAGTGGAAGAATGCCATGCAACACTTATTGATTGCATCAAGTTACGAAAATTGTTTTGGTATAATGTACCACACATTTTTTATGAAACAATGACTATTTATCGGTGTCAACGGAAAAATAGACATGGCTATATTCTAATGTGAATATTATGAATATTCGTTATGAAATAAAACTATAACGTGGTATTTGTTTTCATAACAAAAGTGATGCATTGGAAAATACTAAAGTATCTAAAATTAGTTACAATTATTTTAGAGTTATAGACTAAACCATAGTTTTGAGAAATAATTTTTATTATATGGTGATGAATCATATGATACTGGTTAGTTATGTCTCAAATAATTAAGGGCAATGCACCTATTTAGTAGGAGCATCATAAAATTCGATGAACTCTTCGGATTGATACATATTGATGTATGTAATCGTAAGTCTATTAACACCAAAATGGTTCTACGCACTTCGCCATATTCACCGATGAGTTATCACAAACATGGATATATGTATTTGATATGCATGTATAAGTTGATAAGCTTTTAGAATATAAAATGGAAGCAAATAATATAACATGTGACATAAACGATTCCATTTGATCGAAAGGGTGAGTATATTATAAAAAGTTCTGTATGTGCCTAAGATAAATAAAGATTCAATCCCAAAAGTCACTCTTCCCTATGATAAATAATGATGTATTGATAAAGAGTAAATCGAACATTTTTGAATAAAATACGATTAATTATGAGTGAAGTTGAGTTAAACTCCTTCTATAAGGTATGTACTTAAGAGTAGCATATCATCCAGAGAATAATTTGCAAAACCATACAAGATAAGGGTTCATAAGAAACTCTTACATATCCTAGGCCAAGGAGTTGGCAAGTTGTGCGAGTCGAAAGACTACATGTAATAATTAAACGTAAAAGATCTTGTATGAATCGACCCAAGAAAATTTTGGGAACAATAGTCATTATATGACTGATTTATGCTGTAAACAAAAATAAATTGTGAATTAATGCAAAATCAGTTTTATATAAGGTAATTCATAAAATGCTTGTGAATGGCTACTCAAATACCATTGTTGGAATAGGGTCAGCCCGCAGTGGAAATCATGAGTGAATTCAAGTTTTTGACCATTATAGATCTTTATTGGGTCAATGAAGTCTAATTAATTTAGAACATTTCTAAATTTAATTTAAATAGAATATGTTATTCTATTTTATTTGATGAAAGAACGGCCCTCTTATGAGGAGACGTCACGACCCGAAATCCAGTGTTCAAAATCGACATCAAATACCTCATTTATATTCGACTTTCGAAGATTCAAACGTTGAACTCCAGTTCGGTGGAGCTTACAACAACATTAGATGAATATAAAACAGCGGAAACAAAAGATAATCTCATTTATCACAACACAGATACAACATGGATATATCATTTGATACAATATCATCAGAGTGCTACACCAGATACAACAACAGATAATAAAACCATAGCGGAACCACAATAAAGCTACAATAACTTCAATAGAGTCTTCAAAAGAAAGAGAGCGAGAATCCCAAGCACCTTTAGATCCAAAAAGCTTCAAAAGATCTCCAAACCAAAAGATTTCAAAATTCAATAGCTTCCAAAAGACTTCTGAATCCAAATCTACTATCCAAGCTAGCTCCAAAACACGAATAACCTGCTTCTATGCTACCCGTGTGGAAAATTATAGGGCATTCAGAGTTTAGGAAGGGAACAATAAACTCTGGGACAGTCATGGGACTGCTATGAGTAAACAAAAATAGTTATTTGTACAAAAACAATTTTATAAAAGAAATCCGTTTATGCTTTTGGAAAATGAAACTACCATAAGGCCTCCCGGCATACAGACAATGCAATCGCACACTTGGGGGAGATTTCTCCTTATGATAGTCAAATATGCTTGATACGAGAAAACACTTTTGATATTATTATTAGTGTATAATGTGAAAACATTTCGAAAGTATAATATTAATCTTAGCCAGCGTAGGTACCATTATATTATGCATGCTATAGCTACCATCAGAGGTGGCAGGTTATACAACTACAATCATAAAGGGTTCGTATTTCGTGATTGGATTTCCAACAATGGTTAGACTAAGGAACTTCCTTACCGAATAGGTACGCCTCTGGAGGGACGCCCCGAGAACTTAACCAGCTATCTGCCAACACAAGGCCGGGTTACCTCTGTAATTAGGTAACTACTGACACGAGTATGCCATCTCCCGGTCGTAACCGACCTTTATCCGGGGCCCTAACAACAACAACAACAACAACAACCAACAACCACATAAGTTAAGTATCTGGGCTCCATACCATGATACAACTTTTTATCTAGAAGGAAATGCACATACCCTAAGGGGCGCTACCCCCATAACCTTGTTGCATCCTCCCTGTTTCGACCATTACCAGGTTGTGAGGTTCGACGAAGTCTCGTCCACAAAGCTACGCTTTTCACAAAAAGCCAAGCTTCGACAAAAAAATGATTAGCACTTAGCATGCCACACTACCAATTTGGGTGTATGTCACTGATAACCATCAACTACATAACCTCTGAGCTCGTACGTCTCAGAGAAGGGTGTTAAGCTAAGAGAATAAATTCTCCGCCACTAGCAGAAATGTATTTGATAAAGATCAGCTTTATATCTCAAAGTGCAATGTCAGACATACAACCATACAAGTCCGTTCCAGGTTCGAACGGAACCGAAGGCACTTCATCCAATAAAGGAAGAAGCCCTTGCATCCAGGAATCCACAATCTCGATCAGACTCCCTATCCCAATATGCAGATCTCTATACCGGAGCAACTCAGTGTAGAGACAATCGATAGGTAATCCTTTCGTTCTCGAAGATACCCAGTCTTCACCACCCTCTTCAAATGCACTCCAATTCGTCGTATCTCTATTCGGAATGGGTTTTATGACACAAAGACCTCCCCGGCTAATCTGAATAATGAGCGCTTATTTTAAAACACGTGGATATATCAATCACAAAGATTCATCATTAATATTCGACGTGGATTTCAGATAACCAAATGGAATCTTACTCCCTATCGCATCGAAATTCAAATGCCATTTAAAGGCTAACAATTATCACATTCACGCAGACATACATCACAGATATCATAGTTCAATTCATAGCAATCCACATCGCAAAGTATCACAGTCACATAAAAGGGGTATCAATCAATTCAAGGCATTCAGTAATAATCAATCATCTACAAGTAAGATGAATTAATCGTGTGATTATAATTAATTAATCACACAATTATTTTCATTAATTATCTTTAATTAATGATTAACTATTCTTAATTATAAATTAATTATTCCATAATTGTTAATTAATTAATCTTAATTACTAAATAATTAACCTTAATTATTAATTTATTAACTTTTAATTATTAATTAATAAATTATTCTTTAATTATTATTAAGTAATTATCTTTTAATTACTATCATTAAATAAATAAATCTTTAATTACTTAAACTATAATTAATTGATTAAAAGTTAAATCATTTATTTTAATTAATCACTTAATTATTATTAAAATATTAAATTAACAACCTTGTAGTTAATAAACATTAACCCATAAATTAACTTAAAGGATTTGAGCTTAATTAATAAATTCAAAAACATTTTTATCTTAATCAACTCTTTAATCACATTATTTATTTAAATTAAATTAAGAATTAATTAATAAATAATGTCACAAAAAAAATTAGTTAAACTTAATTACTTTAAAATAATTTACTTTCAAACTTTAAATTAATCCCATATTTAAAACAAACAATTATTCAAAAGAATGAATTAACATGTTTAAATTTGAATTTGTTTTAAAACTTTGAAAATTGTTTTATAACAAATCCGAGTCCTTCTCGAGTGCTTCCTGAGACAAATGCATGTTTACTTCGAGTCTTCCCCGAGCCAACCCTAATTTTTTTTTAAAATTTAGATTTTTTGTTTAATTTTTTAATACCCGAAACACATTCAAAAATACCCGATCCAAGACCCGGGCCATCCACCCATTCCCCCGATCTCTGCTTCGAGTTAAAACCCTTTTTCCTCAACTCCTATCTACTGACACAAACTAAAGACTGTGCACATGCACCAGAGCTCCGACGAGCTCTAGTGAGTCCTACCACCTTCGAAATATCGATGACCATCTACTCGATCCTTCAAACCACCCAGCAACACGAATCGACGAGAAACTTGCGATTAAGCTACATGACCCAGACTAGAACAAAAATGATCGCCAAAGAATTGACTCGCTCTGACTCCACAGGCCACCAGAAGCATCAAGACTCTGGCCAAAGCTTCGTCTACCTCCCTTATTTCGATCGCCACCGGTGCGATCGACTCCGATGCAACGACGTCGCCACAGCAACTGAATATCTGACCGCGACCAAACTAAGGGTTTAAACCTTAAAACTTCACCATGTCGAAGATTCAAACGTTGAACTCCAATTCAGTGGAGCTTATAATAACATTAGATGAATATAAAATAGCAAAAACAAAAGATGATTTCATTTATCACAACATAGATACAACATGGATATATCATTTGATACAATATCATCATAGTGCAACACCAGATACAACAACAAATAATAACACCACAGTGGAACCACAATAAAGCTACAATAATTTCAATAGAGTCTTCAAAAGAAAGCGAGCGAGAATCCTAACTCAGCACCTTTAGATCCAAAAAGCTTCAAAAGATCTCCAAACTAAAAGCTTTCAAAATTTGACAGCTTCCAAAAGACTTTTGAATCCAAATCTACTATCCAAGCTAGCTCCAGAACACGGATAATCAGCTTCTAGGCTGCCCGGGTGGAAAATTATGGGCATTCAGAGTTTAGGAAGGGAACAATAAATTCCGGTTCAGTCATGGGACTGGTATGAGTAAACAAAAACAGTTGTTTGTACAAAACCAATTTATAAATGAATCCCGTTCATGCTTTTGGAAAATGAAACTACCATAAGGCCTTCTGGTGCACACACACAATGCAATCGCACACTTAAGGGAGATTTCTCCTTATGATAGTCAAATATGCTTGATACGAGAAAACTATTTTGATATTATTATTAGTGCATAGTGTGAAAACATTTCGAAAGTATAATATTAATCTTAGCCAGCATGGGTACCATTATATTATGCCTGCTATAGCTACCACCTGAGGTGGCAGGTTATACAACTGCAATCGTAAAGGGTTCATATCTTGTGATTGGATTTCCAACAATGGTCAGGCTAAGGCACTTCCTTATCGAATAGGTACGCCTCTGGAGGGATGCACCGAGAACATAACCAGCTCTCTGCCAGTACATAGCCGGGTTACCTCTGTATCTAGGTAACTAATGACACGAGTATGCCATCCCCCGGTCGTAACCGACCTTTATCCGGGGCCCTAACAATAAAAATAACCAACAACCACATAAGTTAAGTATCCGGGCTCCATACCATGATACCACTTTTTCTCCAAAAGGATATGCACATACCCTAATGGGTGCTACCCCTGTAACCTTGCTGCATCCTTCCTGCTTCGACCATTTCCAGGTTGTGAGGTCTGACGAAGTCTCGTCCACAAAGCTACGCTTTTCACAAAAGCCATGCTTAGATCAACAAATGATCAGCAGTCAGCATGCCACACTACCAATGTGGGAGTATATCACTGATAACCATCAACTACATAACCTTTGAGCTCGTACTTCTCAGAGAAGGGTGTTAAGCTAAGAGAATAAATTCTCCACCACCAACAGAAATCTATTTGATAGAGATCAGCATTATATCTCAAAGTGTAATGTCAGACATACAACCATACAAGTGATTTCCGGGTTCGAATGGAACCAAAGGCACTTCGTCCAATAAAGAAAGAAGCCCTTGCATCCAGAAATCCACAATCTCGATCGGACTCCCTATCACAATATGGAGATCTCTATACTGGAATAACTCAGTACAGAGACAATCGATAGGTAATCCTTTCGTTCTCGAAGATACCCGGTCTTCACCACCGTCTTCAAATGCACTCCAATTCATCGTATCATTATTCGGAATGGGTTTTATGCACAAAGCCCTCTCCTTGCTAATTTGAATAATGAGCGCTTATTTTAAAACATGTGGATATATCAATCACAAAGATTCATCATTAATATTCGATGTGGGTTTCGGATAACCAATTGGAATCCGACTCCCTGTCACATCAAAATTCAAATGCCATTTAAAGGCTAACAGTTTTCACATTCACACAGACATACATCAGAGATATCACAGTTCAATTCACATCAATTCATATCACAAAGTATCACAATCACATAACAGGGGTATCAATCAGTTCAAGGCATTCAATAATAATCAATCATGTACAAGTAAGATGAATTAATCGTGTGATTATAATTAATTAATCACATAATTATTTTCATTAATTATCTTTAATTAATGATTAATTATTCTTAATTATAAATTAATTAGTCCTTAATTGTTAATTAGTTAATCTTAATTAATAAATAATTAACCTTAATTATTAATTAATTAACCTTTAAAAATTAATTAATAAATTATTCATTAATTATTATTAAGTAATTATCTTTAAGTAATTATCTTTTAATTTCTTTCATTAAATAAATAAATCTTTAATTACTTAAAATATAATTAATTGATTAAAAGATAAATCATTTATTTTAATTAATCACTTAATTGTTATTAAAATATTAAATTAACAACCTTGTAGTTAATAAACATTAACCCACAAAATAAACTTAAAGGATTTGAGATTAATTAATAAATTCAAAAACATTTTTATCTCAATCAACTCTTTAATCACATTATTTATTTCAATTAAATTAAGAATTGATTAATAAATAATGTCACAAAAATAAATTAATAAACTTAATTACTTTAAAATAATTTACTTTTAAACTTTAAACTAATCCCATATTTAAAACAAAACAATTATTCAAAAGAATGAATTGACATGTTTAAATTTGAATTTGTTTTAAAGCTTTGAAAAGTGTTTTATAACAAACCCGAGTCCTCCCCGAGTGCTCCCCGAGTGCTCCCCGGGACAAATGCATGTTTACTTCGAGTCTTCCCCAAGCCAACCCCAATTTTTTTTTAAACTTAGATTTTTTGTTTAAGTTTGTTTAAGTTTTTAATACCCAGAACACATTCAAAAAAACCCGATCCAGGACTCGAGCCATCCACCCATTCCCTCGATCTCTGCTTCGAGTTAAAACCCTTCTTCCTCAACTCCTATCTACTGACACAAACCAAAGACTGTGCACGTGCAACTGAGCTCCGACGAGCTCCTGTCAGCCCTGCCGCCTTCGACATATCGATGACCATCTACCCAATCCTTCAAACCACCCAGCAACGCGAATCGATGACGAACATGTTATTAAGCAACACGACCCAGACTGGAACAAAAATGATCGCCAAAGAATTGACTCGCTCCGATTCCACAGGCCACCAGAAGCGTTGAGACTCCGGCCAGATCTTTGCCTACCTCCCTTGTTTCGATCGCCACCGGTGTGATCGATTTCGATGTGACGACGTCACCACAGCAACCAACTATCTAACCTCGCCAAACTAGGGTTTTAAACCCTAAAACTTCACTGAGTTGATGCTACCATAGGCTATCACCTAACCTAATATTTTTCTGATGATCTTTGACCACCAAGTAAGCTATAGCTTCGATCTCGAGATCTACCTCCTCCCCAGTCGTTGTAAATTTCCCAGAATCCATTTTACGTTCAACTTCGAAATTCTCGAGATTTACTGAATTAAAAATCATGATTTTTATTTTAAAAATCATCATTTCAAAAAGTAAAACATATTATATAAACGAATCAAGAATTTACAATACTTGAATTTTGACATTTATCTAAGTTTACTGCATATTCATCTTCCCAGTGAAACTATGTTCAGATCTTTCTCAAAATTATTTTTAGAAGTTATATTTTGATTATATAAGCATAGTTTTTTTAGATCTTGAAGCCTAGAACGGATCAAAGACAGAAGTATTGATTTTTGAATAGATTTAACTCTTATAAACCTCAAAATAGAGATGCATGTCTGTACAACAGACATGCACACATATCTACATGCATTTTCGTATATATACAAACATATTTTCATACATTCAATAACTTTTCACAGCTTCGTTTCACCAAACAACCAATTATAAATCAGATTAAAGAAGTCTACTCACTTGAGATTTTGAAAATAGAGTGCTTTTAAAACCTGGAAGTTAATTTTTGTATCTGAATTTTCGAAACCTGAGATTGATCTTGCTTTGATCTTTTGTTTGTTGTTTGATCTTGTAACTATTCTTGATTTTGAAAACTGAAATGCTTGAAACTTGCTTTGATTTTGAACTGGAAATCTTTGTTGCTTTTGAAAAGATTATTGCTTTGAATTCACTTCTGGTTTGAGAAAGTTTACATGTTTTTTTGTTTTGTTTTGATCTGGTTTAAAAGGTTTGTTCGATTTGTTTTTAAATTTGCTTTAATGATTGTCTGGTCTGAGTTTACATAGGCTTCTCCTTTTTTCATTAGAGTTTGAAAGTAATAAAAGAAATGAGAGGGAGGAGAGTAAAGATATACAGTTTCATTTTCTTTTTATTTATTATTTTATAAATAATTGAAATAAATAACACTTGTTCATTTCTTATATTACATGGCTTGCATTTGTTAAATCTCTTACTAAAACACTTACACTTGTTAATTGATATGTTAAATATTTAACACTTGTAAATTTTTGCATAAGAAAATGTTTATACGTATATATTTTTAATATTTTCTTTTATTTATTATAATCTATGTATTAACATGTATTATGTTTTTATATCTTTGTATTTATACGTTTCCTTTTATATTTATATGTATATATATATAACCTTTAAAGAAAATAATTTGAAACAAATTTATAAATAATCACATTCATATTATTTTTAAATCCAAATTATTTTACTACTATATTTATTTAATTTTCAATTCAAATTCAAATCTACCCATATATATATGTGTGAAAAATAATTTTAAAATATTTATTATTTTGAATTTTAAACTCAAATGCAAATTACAATCTTATTTATATATGAAAATCAACACTTATTTTATTTGTTTTGAAAAATTACAATTATTTCCAAAATTATTTCCAATATTTATATTAATTACCAAATTTTTAACTTGATAAAAATTGGGATGTTACAAATTTCCCCCCTTAAGAAAATTTTGTCCTCGAAATTTGAAAGAGAGAGAGAGACAAACAAAGAATATAAGAACCAAAAAAAGATAGAAAAATGGCTTTCTAGATTAAGCCGAAATATCCACTCTGCAACTAGGATAGGGCTTCTATATGCTATACTCTATTGCACTTTAACCAGTTTCACAACTTTATTCCTCAGCTGTTTTTCATCTCGATCAATTACCTTCAACTGTTCTCTCTTTACTGCCAGATTTGGTGTGATCTCAAGATCCTGCAAAGCGACTTCCTCAATAATACAGTCTGGATCATGCACATATTTCCGAAGGTGAGAAACATGAAACATATTGTGTACGCCAGATAGCTAATTGGGTAGCTGCACTCGATATGTCAAAGGACCGATCCTCTCCACTATAGGAAAAGGACCTTTATATCACGATGCCAGCTTACCAGTCTTTCCAAATCTCAACACACCCCGCATTGGAGAAACTTTTAGGAAAGCAGAATCTCCAACTTGAAATTCTAGAGATCTTCTTCTACGGTCAACATCACTTTTCTGGCGACTTTGAGCATTTTTCAATGTCTTTCGATTAAAATCAACCTTCTCAATAGCTTCCTTTATCATATCTGGTCCAAGAATGAGTCTACCCCTGAACCAATCCAACACGCAGGTGATCGACATGGATGACCATATAGAGCTTCGAAAGGAGCCATTTCAATACTTGCCTAATAGCTATTATTATATGAAAATTCAACCAGACGCAAATGGTCCTCCCATGAACCACCAAAGTCAAGTATACAAGCACGCAAAAGGTCTTCTAAGATTCGATTTATTCTTTCAGTCTGCCCATCAGACTGCGAGTGATAAGTAGTACTAAAGTTCACTTTGGTTCCTAATGCATCATGAAATGCCTCCTAAAATCTTCTAGTGAAGATCAAGTCACGATCACTCACTATGCTACTCGGTATACCATGGAGACGAACGATTTCTTTCACATACAATTCAGCCAAACTTGCTACTATTTGGTTAGATTTTATTGGGATAAAGTAGGTAGTCTTGGTCAGACGATCCACTATAACTCAAATTGCTTCATTACCTTTGCGAGTTCGTGGCAAACCCATCTATGAAATCCATAGACACTTGATCCCATTTCCACTTAGGCACCTCCAATGATTGGAGTGAACCTGCCATTTTCATCTGATCACTTTTAATTTGCTAACAAGTAGCACAACGACTTACATAAATAGATATATCTCTCTTCATTATTTTCCACCAGAAAGTTATTTTGATATCTCTATACATCTTATTAACTCCAGGATGGATACCGAGTTTAGACTTGTGATACTCGTCCAAAACTTCACGTTTTAGATCCGGAATATCTCGGACACAGATCCTACCTTTCAATCTTATAACTTTACTATCATCGACTTCAAAACTGATATCTTTACCACAACGTATTATCTCATAAATTTCATGAAGAAACTTGTCTTCTTTCTGCTTGTTGGCAACTTTCTCAAGAATAGCAGGAGTGACAACAAGATATGCGAGAACAGCATGTCTTCTACTCAAAGCATCGGCCATCATGTTGGCTTTTCTGGGCATATACAGAATATCTAGGTCATATGACGCTAGAAATTCCAACCAACGTTGTTGCCTCAGATTTAAATCTTCCTGGGTGAAGAGATACTTTAGAGATTTATGGTTAATGAACAATTCGAATTTTTCACCTAGAACAAGAAGGATTTATTAAGCATAAATATTAAGTTAAGTTAAAATTTTAAATTTTTAGGAAAGCTGAAAGAGATTTTTACCCAGAAGATAATGATGCCAGATTTTTACCCAGAAGATAACAGCTAGAAGTTCGAGATCGTGGGTTGGGTAGTTTTTCTCATGTGGTCGTAATTGTCTACTTGCGTATGTAGGATCGATTTCACCCTAGAGGGGGGGTGAATAGGGTGATAGTGTTAATTATAAAAATTAATTGCGGAAGCTTATAAAATAATTTCAACACAGATCACAGAACAATAGCAGCACAGATAATAGCAGAATAATAAATGCAGAAATAGAACGACACAGAATTTACCCTGCTTCGGCAAAAACCTGCCTACGTGCTGCCCCCAAGGTTTCTACTAGAAATTAGATAGTCCCTCGCTTACACACGTAAACTCGCGATACCCTCTATCGACTAAATATAACTCTACGCTCAAAACCCTGCCACAACTCAGCCACTGAGTTGCGAATTCTCAAGCTACGCCACATAGCTTGTCCCCTAGTCACACGACTAGAAATTTAAACGGTTTAAAAAGAAAATACAAATTAAAAAAAATTAAAATTAAAATAACCCAAATTTAAAATAAAACCCTTATTAAAATTTTTAAAAAACCCCAATCTAAAATAAAAGGTCGGCCCACGCTTTCTTTTCCTTTATCTTCTATCGGCTCGTTCCTCTTTGAGATAATGGCGGCTTGTTCTTGTCTGTGCAAATTAGGGCTTCGTTTTCTTCGATCCAAACTAGGGTTATTCGAAGAGCCGACTTTATGTTGATCGATTCGGTGATTATTCGCGTTTAGCCTTGATCGATCGTACTCCTTGTTGCTCACTTCGGCTGCTTCGTTGATCGAGTTCGTCCCTTGCTTCGGTATCTAATTTTATGCTTTTGTTTTGCTGGTTGTATGCTTGCTTGAACTCGACGATTTATGCCGATGATGATTGGAGTAATTTATATAGGGTTTGTAGCCCTAGAATTGCGTTCGTCTGATTTCTTCAACGATTTACTTTCGGCCATCTAATTTCGTTTGGATGTTTGAGATTGATTCTGACCTCTTCAATTCGTATATGTTTTGGTTGCTTGTCATTCACGGCATTGACTCATTCTATTATGACCACGGCTTGAATCTGACTTTAATTTGTGACATTTGACTTTGTCACATTCGTGTATTTTTAATGCTTCTGCTGGCTTCGGTTGTACTTTTGACCTTATTTGATTTTCCTGTTGTTTTATGACTTCGGCCATTGCTGATTTATTGATTGCCTCGGCTTGTACTTGGTGTATCATCTATATTAGTGCGTTGGCTTCAAATTTAGTTGCAGGCTTGTGTCTTGGTCTTGAGGATGTCTTTGTGCATTACTGAAACACTTTTCATACAGTTGAGTTTCAATTCATTGAAATTGATATTGTACTTCACTGTTGCCTTGTTCATCATTGTATTTTAACTTCAACTGTTCAGTTGCATATATTATCTGATGTTGTCACTTATGTTTGCACTGCTTTACATCTTGTAGTTTGCTTTGGTCTTGAGCATTGTTGTGTCATTGAGCATTGTTGTGTCCATATTGTATTCAGTGTTTACTTTGAGCATGTTGCAGTGTGTTACCATATTGATGCCTCTGTTTGCTTTGACTTCACTTGCTTGAGTCTGATATCTTGATTGATGCTGTACATATTGCTGTCATGCTGGTGACATTGGTGCATTGTCTTGTTACATGAAACTGTAATTATTCTGGTCTTGGGTTTGTGGTATTTGCATTTTGGATCTGTTGGTCATGTTACTCCATTCACTTCATGTTGCCTTGACAATCTGTCATACCAACTTGTTGAGGTTACTCCTCTTCAGTTGAGTAATTTCACCATCTATGTGTACTTGTGTCGAGGCTACTGTTCTTGCCTTCATTGTGTATATCTCTCTGTTCATCCACTTGCATTCTTGTTTTGGTATCTTCATTATTGAGGCTGGTGTATGTATTGTTTGGGTCTGCTCATGTTACTTGCATATAAACTTGGATTTGCTGGAATGACTTCGACATTGGTTTTTGTAGTTGGTTCCTTGTTTTCAATGTTGCTTGGATAATGAACTGTTTCATGCTTGAAGTCGTAGCCTGTACACCTGCCCTGTGTTGAATCCAGCTAATAGTTCGGGTTTGACCTTGTGCGGAAGTCGAGATTTTATTTATGTTGCACCTGAGTTGAACCCGTCTTTTTATTTGGGTTTGACCTTGTGCTCACCTGTCCCTGTAGCATTATCAAGTGTATATCGGTGTGCACGGCCTTGTGGCATATAAAATGATACACTGTGTATGTCACAAGTTGTTTGTGTATGACGAATTCAAATATGAATGATGACGAACAACCCAAATAATTGAGGCAAATATTATTTTCAAAAACCATATTTTATTTTATATCGCAAAAATATTTTATTTTCAATTTTATTGCGTTAGTAAATATTTTTGCAGATTGCTCAGATGCTGGATTCAAACTGGAATGAAGTTGAAGATAAAATACGAATTGAGTGAATGAGTGATGTGTAGTGAGGTTAAATGTAAATATGAAATTGTGATGAATTTGTAATCAAAATTGTATATGTATAGTGAGAGCTTGAATTTGTACTAACAAAAATTGTAATAAATATTTATTTGAATAAAATATCCGTTTGAATTCAAATTCAGTGTTATTTATTTTATTCAGCAAATATTTATTTAATCTATGAAAAATAAAATAGTACATTAACAAATATGTTTAAACGAATGTATATATGTTTATTATCATCAAACAAAAATCATATAAGCGCATATTCAACAGCGTAGGCAATCACTCTACCTTCCTGCATCAAAACAGCACCCACACCATCACTACAAGCATCTGTATAAACAGATAAGCCTTGATTCTCATTAATAATAGTGAGAACAGGAGCAGTAGTCAATCTTTTCTTCAACTCCTAGAATTCTTCTTCGCACTTCGGAGTCCAATCGAATTTAGCATTTTTCATAGTTAGCTTAGTCAATGGACTGGCTATCTTGGAAAAATCCTGGAGAAATTTTTGGTGATATCCCGCTAAACCCAGAAAACTTCTAACTTCCTTCGGAGTAGTGGGTTGCTTCTAGTCTAGAATAGCGGAAATCTTACCCGGATCTAAAGAAATTCCCTCTTCAGTAACAATATGACCGTGAAATTTAACTTCCTTGACCCAAAAATGACACTTAGAAAATTTTGTGAATAGAATTTTCTTCCTAAATATTTCCAAAACAATTCTCAAATGCTCAGCATGCTCCTCTTCAGTTTTGGAATAAATCAAAATATCGTCGATAAACACAAGAACAAATTTATTCAACACCTCTCGGAATACACGGGTCATTAAGTCTACGAAATATGCGGAAGCATTGGTTAGTCCAAAAGGCATGACTAACCATTCATAGAACGTGTCAGGACCTTTGAAAGCTGTTAAGTGAATACCGTCTTCAGCAATTCTCAACTTATGGAATCCTTAGGCTAGATCCATCTTTGAAAGAATCGAGCATCGTGCAGTTGATCGAATAGATCGTCGATTCTACGCAAAGGGAATTTATTTTTGAGAGTTAATTTATTGAGATCGCGATAGTCCACGCACAATCTCAAGGATCCGTCAGACTTGGCTACGAACACCACAGCTGAGCCCCAACTGGAAACACTGGGACGTATTAATCCTTTTTCCAGCAAATCTCGAGTTTGATTGACTAGTGTTATTCTTTCCCTGGGTTCCATCCTGCGACTTGCATGAACGACAGGACGAGCAATGAGAACCAAATCAATTCTGAATTCAATTTCTCTGTGCGGAGGCAAAGATTTAACCTCTTCAAACATGTTAGGAAATTCCCGGACAATCGGTATAGATTCCAGACTAGGCTCAGGATATCCCAAAGTACACATCAACTTATCTCTCCTAGGACTCGTATCCTCACATGAGATTTTAATAAAATTTCCAAGTTTTGTTTTGACCAAAATCGTTCGATTGTTACAATCTAGTTTAGCTTCGTATTTCGTTAACCAGCTCATTCCGCGTAATATTTCAAATTCTTTAAAGTTGAGAACGAAAAGATTGATAGGAAATCGATGACGAGAATACGAGATAGGGACCTTCCTATAATATAGATAAAGATATGCAGGACCACCAACCATATTCTTCACGCAAATGGGCTCGTCGACAAATTCGTGTTTAAGTTTTAATTCGTTTATTGTTTGTTGTGAGATAAAGCTATGTGTGGCTCCCGTATCGAATAAAACCCTAACAACTCTATCATAAATAAGAAGGTTACATTCTAAAACTCCTTTTCCTTTATCCGCATTCGAAACTGAGGGGTCATCCTTTATCGCATACACTTTCGCTACTTGAGCTTGCTTCATTTTCGAACAGTCTTTAACTACGTGACCTGGCTTGTGACAGCAATAGCATTCCCTTGCTTCTTGACTTGTCTTCGTGGGTTGTTCTTTTTTTACTTGTTTATTTGGCTTCTCGCATCTACTTGAGTAATGGCCCTTTTCCCGACAATTGTAACAAGTAATATCCTTTGTCTTATCCTCCTAATTGTTCTTCTTCTCCTTACCTTAATACCGTTTCTTTCCTCCGAACTTCCTTTTCTTCCTATTTGGATTGCTTGCATTTCCTTTCTCCTCCGGAACTTCCTGCTTATCCAGGGTGCCATATCTGTAACCCATATCTATCAGATCAGAAAAATATTCCTTCACGTGGGAGTCATCCTTTCATGGAATTTCTTATTCATTCCACGAATAAATCTTTCATTCTTCTTTAAGGGGGTATTCACTAGCTCAGGACCAAACCGAGATAACTCATTGAACTTATTCAAGTACTCCTCAAACGATAAACTTCCCTACTTCAAGTCTGTGAACTCCTGGTACATTCTAGAAATACCAGCAGACATCATATATCTTCGCTCAAACACTTCTTTGAATCGACCCCTAGATGAACTCATCCTCCAGCTCATCCACTGTAATAGTCTCCCATCATGCTAGAGCTTCCTCTTGGAGTTGCCAAGAAGCTATCAATCTAATTTGATCATCCTCCAACTTCAGTCCTCTGAAAATTCTTTCACACTATCGAATCCAGGCTTGTGCTTCGATAATAGATTCCTTCCCTGTGAATGGCTTTCCACCAAGTGTTGAAAAACTTCGACATAGATCAGCCAGATTCAGCTGAGGTTGAGTGGTAATAGCTGCTTCCATTGTTGCAGGGATTTGACCTGTTGAAGTGGTATTTCCCCGTCCCCTACCTCGACCTATTTTAGTGCTCATTCTCACTATCTTTAAATAGTAAGAAAATTTGATTTAGACCATACGGACGAGATATCTTAGGGATATACTCATTCCAGGGCATTTCTAACCCTATCTCTAATGAGCCACCTAATGTGTTATACTCCAAAGCTAAAGTTCTTACTCAACCTTTAGCTCTGATACCACTTGTCACGACCCGAAATCCAGCGTTCAAAAATCGACATCAAATACCTCACTTGTATTCGACTATCGGAGATTCAAACGTTGAACTCCAGTTTGGTGGAGCTTATAACAACATTAGATGAATATAAAAAGTGGAAACAAAAGATGATTTCATTTATCACAACATAGATACAACGTGGATATATCATTTGGTACAATATCATCAGAGTACTACACCAGATACAACAACAGATAATAACATCACAGTGGAACCACAATAAAGCTACAATAACTTCAATAGAGTCTTCAAAAGAAAGAAAGCGAGAATCCCGACTAAGCACCTTTAGATCCAAAAAGCTTCAGAAGATCTTCAAACCAATATCTTTCAAAATTCGACAGCTTCCAAAAGACTTCTGAATCCAAACTACTATCCAAGCTAGCTCCAGAACACGGATAACCTGCTTCTAGGCTGCCCGTGTGGAAAATTATGGACACCCAGAGTTTAGAAAGGGAACAATAAACTCCGAGTCAGTCATGGGACTGGTATGAGTAAACAAAAACAGTTGTTTGTAAAAAAACAATTTATAAATGAAATCCGTTCATGCTTTTGGAAAATGAAACTACAATAAGGCCTCCCAGCATACACACACAATGCAATCGCACACTTGGGGGAGATTTCTCCTTATGATAGTCAAATATGCTTGATACGAGAAAACTTTTTTGATATTATTATCAGTGCATAGTGTTAAAACATTTCGAAAGTATAATATTAGTCTTAGCCAGCATAGGTACCATTATATTATGCTTGTTATAGCTACCACCTGAGGTGGCAGGTTATACAACTGCAATCGTAAAGGGTTCGTATTGGGTGATTGGATTTCCAATAATGGTCAGGCTAAGGAACTTCCTTACCGAATAGGTACGCCTCTGGAGGGATGCCCCGAGAACTTAACCAGCTCTCTGCCAATACATAGTCGGGTTACCTCTGTATCTAGGTAACTACTGACACGAGTATGTCATCCCCCGGTCATGAGCGACCTTTATCCAAGGCCCTAACAACAACAACCAACAACCACATAAGTTAAGTATCTGGGCTCCATACCATGATACCACTTTTTATCCAAAAGGAAATGCACATACCCTAAGGGGCACTACCAATTTGGGAGTATATCACTGATAACCATCAACAACATACCCTCTGAGCTCGTACATCTTAGAGAGGGGTGTTAAGCTAAGAGAATGAATTCTCCGCCACCAAAAGAAACGTAATTGGTAGAGATTAGCTTTATATCTCAAAGTGTAATGTCAGACATACAACCATACAAGTCCGTTCCGGGTTCGAACGGAACCGAAGGCACTTCGTCCAATAAAGGAAGAAGCCCTTGCATCCGAGAATCCACAATCCCGATCGGACTCCCCATCACAATATGGAGATCTCTATACCGGAGCAACTTAGTGCAGAGACAATTGATAGGTAATCCTTTCGTTCTCGAAGATATCTGATCTTCACCACCCTCTTCAAATGCACTCCAATTCGTCCTATCATTATTCGGAATGGGTTTATGACAAAAAGTCCTCTCTCGGCTAATTTGAATAATGAGCGCTTATTTTAAAACACACGGATATATCAATCACAAAGATTTATCACTAAAATTCGATGTGGGTTTCGGATAACCAATTGGAATCCGACTCCCTGTCACATCGAAATTCAAATGCCATTTAAAGGCTAACAATTTTCAAATTCGCACAGACATATATCACAGATATCACAGTTCAATTCATAGCAATTCACATTACAAAGTATCACAATCACATAATAGGGGTACCAATCAGTTCAAGGCATTCAATAATAATCAATCATCTACAAGTAAGATGAATTAATCGTGTGATTATAAATAATTAATCACATAATTATTTTCATTAATTATCTTTAATTAATGTTTAATTATTCTTAATTATAAATTAATTAGTCCTCAATTGTTAATTAATTAGTCTTAATTACTAAATAATTAACCTTAATTATTAATTAATTAACCTTTACTTATTAATTAATAAATTATTCTTTAATTATTATTAAGTAATTATCTTTTAGTACTTATCTTTTAATTACTTTCATTAAATAAATAAATGTTTGATTACTTAAAATATAATTAATTGATTAAAAGATAAATCATTTATTTTAATTAATCACTTAATTATTATTAAAATATTAAATTAACAACCTTGTAGTTAATAAACATTAACCCATAAATTAACTTAACAGGTTTGGGATTAATTAATAAATTCAAAAACATTTTTACTATAAATAACTCTTTAATCACATTATTTATTTCAATTAAATTAAGAATTAACTAATAAATAATGTCATAAAAATAAATAATAAAACTTAATTAATTTAAAATAATTTACTTTTAAACTTTAAACTAATCCCATATTTAAAACAAAACAATTATTCAAAAGAATGAATTGACATGTTTAAATTTGAATTTGTTTTGAAACTTTGAAAACTGTTTCATAACAAACTCGAGTCCTCCCCGAGTGCTTCCCGAGACAAATGCATGTTTACTTTGAGTCTTCCCCGAGCCAACCCCAATTTTTTTTAAACTTAGATTTTTTGTTTAAGTTTTTAATACCCGAAACAGATTTAAAAATACCCAATCCAAGACTCGAGCTATCCACCCATTCTGTAAAGGCCCGCAAATCCGTACCCCTTTGAACTAACAAATTTCCACCACAGCTCAGTTCAAAGTGGTACAAATGTACGAGTCTTCGGGTAAAAGAAGAGAGAGGTAGAAGAAGAAGAAATAAAAAAAACAACATCAGAATCTCACATCGCAGCGGAATAAAATATAATATATAGAATACAGTTTTAAATACAAGAAATCAGTACTGTATACATATATATACATACCATCATCAGAGTACATCAATCAATCATACATGTCCATATACAGCGGAGATAATAGACAAATACGTAAATATGCTCTGTCACCAGCTCGTCTCCTGAGCTCCAAATATAACCTGAATCCTGTTTAACTCGGTCTGACCCGAGCATCATATAAAACAACACCCGAGTTAGTCTGGAATACCAGCGTGAGAAAATCACACTCAATTGGATTATTAAAGTTTCGAAAATCCTTTGAAAATAAAAGCATCTCGTAAGACCACGCCAAAAATAAACATGTCGAGTTTTTACCTTACGATAGCTAAAACATTTTTATAGAAATCCTCTAATATTATAATAGGGTCTATATACAAATACTTATAAAATAGCTGAAATTGTTACATCTATTAAATTCCAGCTACTAGCCACAGAGTGGGTAATACAAACAAAACTCGTACAAGGCTCGTAGGGAGAATGGATTTCCATCAATGGTTGGGCTACTGGGGTACCGCCCGTCACAGTACCTGGCCTAGATCAGAGTACCGAGGAGTATGCCCGCTCCCCTGCATCACAAGGCCGGAACCATTCCTTACTGAACAGTCCCGAACAAGATAACCCCGTGGTTGGCGCGACCAACCACCCACTAAGCCGAAATATAAAGGGTCATCTAGACAGGGGAAAATCTTGTCCTGCTTGGGCATGACCCACCTAACCTTGTTGCACCTCCCCTGTTTTAGCCATTCCCGGTTGATGAGGCTTGAGGTTAAACGTTACCTTTTAAGAACGCATTACTTAGAATGCTCATCGTCCACCTGACGATGTTCTGAAAGCATTCAATCCATACAAGTTGCCCTGGGTCTGGACAAACCGAATCACCGTCTTCAACTCTTCACGGTCTTCATTCGTAATCGTTCAAACCGGATCGAAGTGGTTTTTGGATAATTAAATCCGATCCCGTACTCTTCGAAATGATCAACGCATTGTCCAATATTGATAGTCGGTTATTTAACTATCAATTAATCATACTCAAGCAACCATTAAATAATTTCCACAAATCATTTAACTTAATATCATTAATATATTATTCCCGTTTTAATTCATTTGAAATAAATTCAAAGCCCTTTATTTCCATGAAATCACTTAACTGATTTCTCATATACACTCAATTTGATTACCCTTGAAAATATTTCTTATTATCTCATTCCCTTTCTCAAAACCAAGTTATACTTTGTTTATAAATTTTCAAACTCAATTCCTTCATTAATAAGATTTCTTCTAAATCTTATCTCATTTAATATCTCACTTATCAACACAAGAGGATTATTAATTGGATTTTAAAAGCATTTAAAAACATTTAAATTTATAAAATGAGAAGTATAGTTTTTATACAATTTACGGTTTAAAAGAAATACTTAACATAAAAATTAGAGTTCATATCCAGTTAATGATAAATTGTAAAACTGGTTTTAGAAAATTGAAGTCTATTATAAATATTTTCCTATTCTTTAAAAATAACTAATTCGAATCATTTTAAATTCAAGTAATAGTTTACAAAAATTTATAACGTAGTAATTTAAAATACTCCTTAAAAAAAATAAGTTTATAATTTTAGAAAAACTCAATATCCATCTATAATGCCTCTTGTCCAAATTCACACTTCTTACTTTCGGAAATATTCTACTATTTCCGTTTTCAAACAAATTTATAACTCCATATAAGTTTCATGACCTATTTATTTCGTATCCACTGATATCTTCTTTTTCCATTTATAAACTCCGTTTATAAATCTATAAACTCCACTGAGTTTTCTTTCTCATTTATTTATAAAAACAATTTGTTCAAAAATTCATTTTATAATTTTATTCTTCAATTCAATTCCCTATTGTTTCTTCATAAAATTTCACTTCTTAACAAGGTTCCTTATTTTATTTCTTATTTAAAGTCCTATTTACTTTATTACCTAACAAAGTTTTGCTCCACTTCAAATTCATTTATCAATTACAATATTCCTTAGAGTCTTTGAACATAATCTAATTTCTTCCCAAGCTCAACTTAAACTAATTTTAAGTTTACCCAAAGTAATAAATATTATTTTAATTTTACTTGAATCTCAATGGAAGTAAATTCAAATCCTAATGGAATATTCCTTTAATTTAAATTTCATTCACCTTCCCTTAATTAAATTATTTCTAGTCTTTAAAAATTTCCAAATTTCAATTCCATATTATTAACACTATATAATTCAATTCGCATGCCATTCAATATTAATTCATTCAACCTGTCATAAGACAACATATGTAAAATCAATAGATATTCTTGAGGAATCCTGTTGGATCCCTCCAACCTGTTTTCCCTGCATCCACAGATGTTAGCACAAACTAAAATATCAATTCCACTTCAATGGTGGAATATTGCAGTATATGGATTCATATATTATCAGCCGCTATTATGCGGTATATAGAGTCTATTTACTTATTCCCTAATTTCAACCATCATTCAAAAAATTCAAAAAATAAATTTAAAGTCAACAATTTAAATTTAAAAATCAACTGAGTGAGATTAACTCACCTTTTGCCCCTTTTAAATTTGCAAATTTGTTCCAACCTGGCTTGTTTCCATACGTTTGACCTTGTATAACAAATTATATGAATTTATTAATATTAGAACTAATCGACGATAAATTTATCGTTTAATATTTTACTTGACTTGTAATTTATTTAAACTATTTAATTCCCGATTAAACAAATTTATTCTTTAACTTTAATAATTTAATTTAACTCACGATTTATTTCAACAAATAATTAAATAAGTAAATTAACAATTTAATCACCTAAGTAGATTATTTTTAAACGAACTAGCAATACTTATAATGTAGAGATGTATATTTATTATTATTATTTTCCCAGACCATTTTATTAAAAACAGACCTAACAATTTTTTTTTAAAATATGTATATTGGTTTAAATTAAAAAGCATATAAATATTATACCTCTCAATGCGAGAAACCCTAATTTACTGTACATTTAAATTTAATACTCAAATTTAAAAATTTAAATTAACTGACTAAATACAATAATATAAAATTATACCTTACTGAAACGCGGCACCAAACCCTCATCAGCCGCCTCCGAGATGTCGTTCGACCCACTGTCGCGAGTACCCGAGTTGCGCACGACATCTCCACTCCACGCGAAGCCGCCCCCACTCGCGTTCAACATCATCTCGCGAATCCCTGCATCACGCTTGCCCCGACGCTGACCCAGCTTTGATGAACCCCCTCACCAGCGCGACTAACAATTTCGAGACGTCCAGCAACTAGCCAAACCCATCGCAACCATCGCGAGTCTCATCGCCTCGTGCCCTACTTTAGCTCGCGACCACCTGATGATGCTTGCGATCCAATTTGATGCCATCAAAGTCGAATCGCGGCTACCCTAGCGAGCAACTCGAGCTCGATTCAACATGGATAACGTGCGCCGCCTATATTTTTTTATGAACGCGATTTTGATTTGAAGCAAAAATGAAAAGGGGGAAAGAATAGAAGGAGGTAGCGGCTTTCTCTTATTCTTTTTTTTATAAAGAATAACTGATTCGAGCATGATAAGAAAGAGGGGAAACGAAGAGGACAGAGAGCTTCAAACAACAAAAAAAAAAAATGAGATATGAGAAGGTGATGGGAACGGAGAAACAAGAGTTTTATCGATAGAGAGTGAAGCGTATCGGAGAAGCGAACGATAGTGTATTGAGAAAGCTATGTTAATTATTTTCTTTTAAACGTTATAATTTAAAATCTTCTCGAATTCAATATAAATTATAGTGCGTATGCTTATCGTACAATCACACGGTCACTCCAAAAATTACGAAATTTGAAATCCGGCAATAATTTAATATTACGGATCCAATGGAATCGGTTTCGTCGAATTCCGAGACTATGCCTCGAAAGGCTATTTTCAATTGTCAATTTAAACAATGTAAATTTAAAATTGAACAAACGACAATTAAATTCAATTTTAATCCATCTATTACTTCCAGTATTATCAATATAAATTTTTGTAAGCCGTTGAAATATTTTTAACAAGCTTAGAACTCCAAATTTTATATTTTACCCAATATCTAACTACCACTTTAATAATTTATTCAATAGGTCATTATATTTTAAATTTTGAATTCTTTTTATTAAATAAAACAGCTTTTCATATTCAAAATCAAATTATAATCCAAATTAAAATTTTAGATTCATTTTAAATATTACAAATTAACTGTTGAAAAAGTCGGGTCGTTACACATTCCCTCGAGCTCTGCTTCGAGTTAAAACCCTTCTTCCTCAACTCCTATCTACTAACACAAACCAAAGACTATGCACGTGCACCAGAGCTCCGTTGAGCTCCAGTCAGCCCTGCCGCCTTCGACATATTGACGACCATCTACTCAATCCTTCAAACCACCCAACAGCATGAATCGACGACGAACTCGTTATTAAGCAACACGACCCAGACTGGAACAAAAATGATTGCCAAAGAATTGACTCGCTTTGACTCTACAGGCCACAAGAAGCATCGAGACTCCGACCAGAGCTTTGCCTACCTCCCTTGTTTCGATCACCACCGGTACGATCGACTCCGATGCGACGACATCGCCACAGCAACCAAATATCCGACCTCGACCAAACTAGGGTTTAAACCCTAAAACTTCATCGTGTCGACGCCACTGTAGGCTATCACCTAACCCAACATTTTTCTGATGATCACTGACCACCAAGCAAGCTATAGCTTCGATCTTGAGATCTACCTCCTCCCCGATCGCCGTAAATTGCCCAGAATCCATTTTACGTTCAACTTCAAAATTCTCGAGATTTATTGAATTAAAAATCGTAATTTTCTTTTAAAAATCATCATTTCTAAAAGTAAAACATATTATATAAACGAATCAACAATTTACAATACTTGAATTTTGACATTTATCTGAGTTTACGGCATATTCATCTTCCCAGTGAAACTATGTTCAAATTTTTCTCAAAACTATTTTTTGAAGTTATAATTTGATTATATGAACAAAGTTCGTTTAGATCTTGAAGCCTAGAACGGACCAAAGACAGTAGTATTGATTTTTGAATAGGTTTAACTCTTATAAACCTGGAAATAGAGATGCATGTCTGTACAACAGACATGCACACATATCTGCATATATTTTGGTATATATATAAACATATTTTCATACATTCAACAACTTTTCACAGCTTCATTTCACCAAACAACCAATTATAAATCAGATTAAAGAAGTCTACTCACCTGAGATTTTGAAAACAGAGAGCTTTTTAAACCTGGAAGCTAATTTTTGTTTCTGAATTTTGAAAACCTGAGATTGATCTTGCTTTGATCTTTTGTTTGTTGTTTGATCTTGTAACTATTCTCGATTTTGAAAACTGAAATGCTTGAAACTTGCTTTGATTTTGAACTGGAAATCTTTGATGCTTTTGAAAAGATTGTTGCTTTGAATTCACTTCTGGTTTGAGAAATTTTACAGGTTTTTTTTTGTTTTGTTTTGATCTAGTTTGAAAGGTTGTTTGATTTGTTTTTAAATTTGCTTTGTTGATTTTCTGGTTTGAGTTTATATAGGCTTCTCTTTTTTCATTGGAGTTTGAAAGTGATAAAAGAAATGAGAGGGAGGAGAGAAAAGATATTATATAGTTTCATTTTCTTTTTATTTATTATTTTGGAAATAATTGGAATAAATGACACTTGTTCATTTCTTATATGGCATGGCTTACATTTGTTAAATCTCTTACTAAAACACTTACACTAGTTAACTGATATGTTAAATATTTAACACTTGTAAATTTTTGCATGAGAAAATGTTTATATGTATATATTTTTATTATTTTCTTTTATTTATTATTAATCTGTGTATTAACATGTATTATATTTTTATATCTTTGTATTTATACTTTTTGTTTTATATTTATATATATATATATATATATATATAGACGCACACAACCTTTAAAGAAAATAAGTTGAAACAAATTTATAAATAATCACATTCAAATTATTTTTAAATCCAAATTATTTTACTAAGATATTTATTTAAATTTTAAATTCAAATTCAAATCTATCCATACATATATATATATATTAAAAATAATTTTGAAATATTTATTATTTTAAATTTTAAACTCAGATGCAATTTACAATCTTATTTATATATACAAATCAACGCTTATTTTATTTTTTTGGAAAAATTCAAATTAATTCCAAAATTACTTCCAATATTCATATTAATTACCAAATTTTTAGCTTGATAAAAATTGGGATGTTATAGCTGAGCACTCATATTTTATTAATCAAAAATCAAACTACATGTAAAATTTTGTTTGACGTTAATTATTACAAATAAGCAAGACCATCACTCTGATGACCAATAAAAGATAAATGGTCAAAATATACAGAAGTATGCTATTATAAATTTTTTGATGACATTAATAGTCAATCAATGTTGCTACTTTGAAAGGGAGCATGCGAAAGGTCTTAAAGTTTGGGCTGATAATTGGATGTTTAGGATAATTAATTTGCATTTCAAGAGGCACAAAATAGAAGTTGGTAAAGCTGCTTGTGGCTGGTGCATGAAGTTCATACATGAAGAAATCCAGCAGAGTAATCAATAAAGGTTTTGCTTAAAATATGCGATCCACCAAAGCAGAGCAAACCAGCTAACTTACGTACTGCAATCGGCAAACTTACGCTAAATGAATATATTATGGAATGTGGTGTGATTGTGAAGGGAAGTAGCAATCCAACAAAGCAAATTATTGAGTAAGGCTAGGAAATCAAGTAATGCAATCCTCAATAGTTGCAAAATGGGTGAGTAATGCTTTGAAATGCTCTGAAATATGTATGTTGGGTAACTGATGCGCTAAAATGCAAGCTGCAAAGCACGACATCGATGAGAACAGTCGAGATGGTGCTTTGAAGATATGATTTGAGTGCATCAAATAGAATGTGGACTATGCTTTGAGCTTCAGGTATGAGCTTGTAAGCCTGAGGTGCCAAATGAAGTAAGTTGTAGAGTATAATAAGCTAATTTGTGGTGCAATGCTTTGTCATCTAAATATGCACATTGGTGTTCTGAAATTGGTGTAACTGGTTGCTGATGGATTAAAGCTGGCGAAATTGGTGTAACAGGTTGCTGGTGCCTGAGTAGAAATTGCGATGATCTGTGAAGCCTGTAAAAAATAGACTTCTATGTATTTATG
Organism: Allium cepa; assembly: GCA_030765085.1. Classification (NCBI taxonomy): domain Eukaryota; kingdom Viridiplantae; phylum Streptophyta; class Magnoliopsida; order Asparagales; family Amaryllidaceae; genus Allium; species Allium cepa. The sequence continues at coordinate 391,258,469 of CM060938.1, read as the reverse complement.
TATATACACATATATATACATATATAAGGGAGTGTGAAATATTTGGCAGGTTCTGAAAGAATTTGCAATGTTTTAAAGCATAGAAAGTGGCTAGAAGGTTTCATATTTGTCCAAGGGATTCTATACCTACAGTGTAATCATATGTTTTGAGAGAAACAGTTATTGATACAGTTCAAATTGCCTCTTTAGTTAGATAGTGAAAGAGAGGATGTTATTCTTATATAAAATATTAATTAGGCAGTGGAAGGGTTGTTGGCATTTTTGGTGAGAAGCAGTAGGTTTAGAGCAAAATTTTATTTCACTATTTAGGAAATACGATACTATTATAAAAATTATATTTATCTCTATTTTATCTTTTATCCAATTTATGACATTACTTTGTTATTCGCATTTGAGTATGACTTATAGAACTATTTTATTTATCTACCTATAATTTTTATTCACAATTAGGAATGTATTTTGTTATTCACAATTTTTATATGTATATATATTTATATATGCTTGTGCATATATAAGTGCATATATATATATATATATAATCCCGATGTTGTTTATCTTTCTAAATATAATAATCCATTTCTAAATATTGGTTTTAAATTATAGCAGATATGTATATATAATTTGAGTATATATTTTGTTATTCATAGTTGTTATATATATATATATATGTATGTATGTATGTATGTATGTATGTATGTGTATATATATATTTGTGTGTGTATGTGTATCATCACGGAATATGCATGTACCTTTACAGTTGTATATATTTATAACATGATTATACATACATACATATATGTGTGTGTATGAGGGTGTATGCATGTATCCAACTAAACTAAAAAGAGTGCACACATTTATAAAGATAAACAAGTAAACTATCAAAGATATAGTTAATTATTTATATGATTTAATTTAAGATGAGTAATATAATATATCAAAGAATTTTTTATAATGTATTAAATTAATTAAATGTAACGACCTGCCTTTTTGGATGGTTTTAGATCGACGATATACCACACATGTCCTACTCAAACCATTCAAAGGGGCAGATTGTTATGGGATAAATAAGAAAAAGGAGAAAGAAATAAAACAAATACAGAATCTCGCAGTGGAATGACAAAATATAATAATCAAGTAACAGTTCATGAAGCTGTTTTATAAACACATTTGATTATTCTTTTACAACACAAAATCAGAGTTACATAAAATGGGAACAAATAAATAAATGCAGTGGAACAACATGATGCAACGGAATAAATATAATAAATATAATAGTACAAAATCTTCGTCTTCATCCTCCAGAAAGCAGTCTTCGATAAATTGAAAAGCTCAGACTGACTTGAGCGAATTGAAAGGACAAAACACTCAAGTCGGAACTAAAAAATCTTATGCATGTTAAATCAACAGTAAATAAGTATGAGTGTAACGGCATCAGAGATGTTTACGGAGATTGAAATCTCCTATCCAGTGTCTAACGTGATGCAATAACTTAAGAGATGTTCGGCATTTCAATCTCTTAAGGATTCTTTAAACTATCTATCATGTAGTGTAATACGCTATTATAATAGTGTCTACAGTAAAGTAAAGTACTAAAATAGCTTTAAGGCATTACCCATATCCCCATTAACACATTTTATATAATGTCGTAGTCTATATAGATACTGTAAACTCCACCCACAGGTGGGCTATCAGGGAGCACACCACAGGTACGACACAAAACAAACTCATAGAAGGCGCGATAGGGCATGTGAACACGGCACTCGAGGCAATGACAGGGTAGATATAAGAATTGCGGATCCAGACTGGTGATAACACATAGCAGGTACTACCACCTACCTCGGAACACACTCCCACAATAAAAATCAAGGGGTGGCCACCAAATCATCATAAAGTCATAATATGGTATCGAAGAAATGTTTCTGATCGGAGGAATGACCTCACTTGGCCCGGCATGGCTCCTGATTTAGTCGCATCTAAGTTGACTCACGGGAGTCGAGGTCACGTAAATACCTCATACAGAATCATTCGCTAAACCATCCTACTTCATTTCTGGAATTTCCACTACGTATACAGTTGTTAAAGTGTTTTTCGGTATTGGCAGAGAGTATGACAATATCCGATCCCGGTCTCTTTAACAACCAAACAGTTATTTCACACCGGATGGTTCTTTTACATTTCCCAAAACCAATTCATAATTGATATCAAAATATCATATTCTTAAAACCATATCACTTTTGAATCATACTCACTTTCAAATATCATATTCACTTTTGAATTTATCGATAAGATAGGTCAATTAAATCCTCATTCCAAAATCATTATATTTACTCAAATATGTCATTTAACAAAAAGGTATCGATCCCATATTCTAGCTTAAGTTGTATCATCATCAAAGATTTAAATATAACTACTTCAACTTTACACAATTTCAAATTTTAGAAAATAGTTTAAATAGTCATAAATAGTTTTAATAGTTTTAAAAATAGTTTAAAATAGATTAAAATAGTTCAAATAGTAAAAATAGTTTAAATAGATTTAAATTTGATTTAATCAGATTTAAAATGATTGAAATAGATTTAAAATTATTTAAATAGATTTAAAATAGATTAAATAGATTTAAATTATATTAAATAGGTTTAAAATAGATTAAATAAATTTAATTAGTTTAAAATACATAAAATAGATTAAATAAGTTATAGTAGATTAAAATAAATTAAAATAGTTTAAAGTGATTAAAATAGTTTAGATTAATAAAAATAGTTTAAATTAGTTTAAAATAGATTACAAAGTTTTATCCAAACATTTACAATAACTCAATTCCGATAAATTCATTTATATTTGACACTTTAACTTTGAAATTCTAGTTTAAATCCTTTGAAAAATTCATTAAATCAATTCCAATTTAAGCATTAATGCTTGAATTATCAAAAATAATTCAGTTTATATAAATCAATTTCTATTTCAAAATGCCATTTAATTGAATTCAGAATTAAAAGAATTAAAATCATTTAATTTAACCAATCTGGTGTTTGTACATAATTTTCTACCCTAGGGTAAAATGATCCGGATATTTATCTTTTCAATCTGCAATTTAAAATGTTACGATTATATATCATTTCAAACCGCAATCCCGAATCAATTAAAATCCATATAATCGCTCGAGTCTATCATTTCAACCCATTATAATTTTTTCCTAATCTATAGATCGTTCAGGTATGTATTATTTCAACCTATAGGGAACTTGTAGTTTTATAACAATATGGAAATACAATATCCAGTCATCCAATATCAACGATCAAACATCCATCACAATCATAATTCAAATCAACCAATAAACATCAATAGATAACTAATTATCATTAACAGGTATCTAATTGACAATTAATTAAATTAAACGATGGTTAGTCAAATTTAACTAGAATGACAATTTAAACATACAAAATGTCAATCAATTAATTTCTAGTCACATCATAAATTTAATTTAACCAACATAAGATAATTTGCTAGTTTTGAGTGGGTTAAAACACTTACCTTTGATTTTAGCCCATAAAAATCCAAACAGAAGCACAAAAACTCAACAGTCTCCAAATTCAACTAAATCAATTTCATGTTGTCCGGAATTTAAATATAAATCCAACGAAAGAAATCGCGCATGAATCAAAGTTTATATGCAAAAGATATTCATGTTCTAAGAAATATTATTAAAATAAAAATTAGCGTGCATTAAAAAATAAATAATAAATAAACAAATTTTAATGCTTACATTTTTCTCAGGATGAGGCTTAAGGAAAATATTGAAGAGCAACTAGGATGAGGACAGGAAGTGTACGAAAAATGAAAAAAAAAAATCATGTTTCGTAAAAGAAAGCTTTTGGATTTTCAAGAATAAGAACTTTTGAATATGAGGTGTCAGGAGAAACAAAAACGCAAATGAAGAAATAAGCTGCAGGTTATTTATAATTAGGAAATGAAGGTGGAGGGACAAAAATAAATGTCACATTTTATTTTGAAAGCTCCAGGCACTAATAATGCATAAGGAAATGTACGTAGGAATGGTAAAGTTTGAAGGAAAGTAAAATTTTGTATACATGAAAATGAGGTGGCAAGAATTAAATACAACCTAAAAGTCTAGGCTAAGGTATTAAATAGAAGGAGAAATGAAATGATCAAGCATTAATAATAAGGTAACTATTTTAAAACGTTCATGCAATGATTAATAACAAAAGAAATAAAGGGACTATGTACATCGCACAACCTTTTGAAATTCAATTTTTCTGAAACATAACCAAATTAACTTCATTAACTCAACTAATATTCAAATTTGTATGCATTTAGGTGTTACGACCCACTTTTCCATCCAGATTAAACTAACCTTTAACCACACTAGTCAGCCAATCGCACGGGAAGGCTGATAGTAAAAGAAAGAAAGTTGGTGAAAGATAGAAAGAAGGTAGAAAGAAGATAAAACGGCGTAGAATCTCATAGCGGAACGAATAATCTATAATATAGGACAAGTCTTTACATAAAACAAAACAGTAACCTAAAACATATAAAAACATCAATCAGATTATACATCTATTCAGCAGGAATAGTTATAACATCATGTCCTCACAATTGCTGATAAACACAATAAAATGTTACATAATATATCATCTACGTGGATATATCTCTGGTCTCCAGCTCCTCTCCTCAAGCTTCCATTATCCATCTAAGCCTGGAAATATGCTCGGTCTAATCCGAGCATATAGGAAAAACCACGCCTGGGTCAGTCTGGTAAAACCAACATGAGAAACACACTCAATTTGAATTACTAAAGTTTTTAATCCTTTGAAAATCAAAGGTATCTTGTAAGACCACGTCACAAATAAACACGATGGATTTTTACCTTACGATTACCGAAACATTCCATATCAAAATCCTCTAATATTATAATAGTGTCTAAGTACAAATACTTTTTCAAATAGCTGAAATTGTTACATTAATTAAATTCCAGCAATACTAGGTTCTACAATCAAAACCATAAAGGTATGTATTGGAGAATGATTCCATCTGAATGACTAGGCAATGGGGTATCACCTGTCATGGTACACGTCTAGAACAGGGTACCAAGGACTACTCCGAGATCCCCTACTACACAAGACCGGACTACCCCTAACTTGGATATCCCAAACAAGATTAACCCCATGGTTAGGATTAGCAACCGCCACACAACTGAATAAAAGGGACTCTAGATAGAGGTAACCTTACCCTACTTAGGTGCGACCCATTTAGCCTTGCTGCATCTGCCCCAATTATCAGTCATTCCCGGTTGAAGAGTGTAACAACTCTGGTTTTGATGACTACATATAATATTAAATTATAACAATGGTTATAATTTAATAATTGAAATAAAGTAAATTGGAAATGAAAATTTTGTTAAAAATTGTTTATTTTAAATAAACAATGAGATTTGTGAGAATAAAATTTGAAATAAGATTATTTAGGTGTGATTTAAGTTGAATAAATGGTGAATAATGGGAATAAGTTAATTTTCAGATAATAAATAAATAAATTCTTTTCAATGTTAATTTGTTGAAATAATATGAATGGTTGAAAAATAAAGTTTTAAAAAAAAATTATTTTGATAGTTTGGAAAGAAAATGATCATTTTATGATTTTAGTTTGAGTAAATGCAATAATATTGTAAATTATTGCCAATATTGAATTTTTATTAATTATAAAGGAGAAATTAGAAGTAATTATGTATTTTTATAAATATAAAAAGGTAAAATATTTTTTAAAATGATATTTTGTTATGAAAGTGAAGTTAATATGGTCTCTTGTGTTTATTTTGATAAGAAATTAATTTTTGTGTAAATTCTTATGTTAAAAATGGTGTTTTATAATAAAAAGGCGTAACTTTTGAAATTTAAGTATAAATAAGGTTTTATTGATAAAAATAGATTTCTTTTAAGCTAAAACACATTCTAGTTTGTTGTGAAAACAATTTTGGTTACATAAACTTTTGTTCTATAAATTTTGCTTGAGAAAGTGACGCAGCGGATAATTCGAAATAAACTTCAATCGATGGAATGTAGCAATCGGTGAGTTGAAGATACCAAAATGCCCAAGTTCGTTGATCCAAAGATACCGAACTCTAGCTATCTCAAACACGTTGATAGCGCACTATACCGTGTTCAAAGATCTACGATTCTTCGCACGTTGATCTAGCGCACTAGATTCCGTGAATCGGCTTCAACAAACGTGGATTCGAGCGCACTCGAACGACGTAAGTGGAGATAGGAGATTACACTCAACTACCAATTGGTATGAAAGCACAAAGCTAACAAAAGAGAAATTTTATTCAAAATCAACAACCAAAAAATGTACAACACATACGCTATTTATAGACTTTTCTGACCCAGTGCCTTAAGTCGGCAAGCGACTTTCGACTCAACTTAAGTCGTGACCGACTTAACACATGCGCCTCCACCCTTTTACAACAGACCGAACTACAAGCGACTCATACAAGGTCGGCACCGACTTAACTACACCACTCCGCTTACACGACTCAGCAAGCCCAACACCAATACAACTCCTCCGACTCAAGACCCGACGACTCAACACATTACAACACTGTACAAAGTGACCGACTCAACCAAGTACGACTCATCATACATGCCGACTTAAGAAACTCACTACATACGACTCAAGAAAAACATAACGACTCACGACTCAAACTACAGCAGTTAGGTCGTTGCCGACCTAACGACTCAAGGCCAACAACCATCTGCTTCTATGGCCGACTCATCTCCTTGCCGCTTCCTGTTAAGTCGTAGACGACTTATGCGAATGTCTTTAGGTCGTAGCATCTTCTCCTGATCTTGGTTAACTCGTATACGACTCAAGCCCTCTTCGTTAAGTCGTATACGACTCAAATCTGCCTCCTTTATACAGCTTGAATTGTTGTTAACTCGGACCTTGCTATCTCGTGCCCCATTAAGTCGTAGACGACTCAATCTCGATGCCTCATCTCCCCTTTTGTTAAGTCGTAGCTCGTTCCTCCAAGTTTCGTTAGGTCGGAAACGACTCATGCATCTATTAACCCGTGAACGACTCATCCAACTCGAACTCTTCCAAGCTTTGTTAAACCGGCTCCGACTCATGCTTCCTTTATCTCGTGTCCGACTCAACAAGCATGCCGACTCATGAGTTAAATCCGAAGCTCCTTGACTCGTGCACGATTGAATATGGTTTAACTTCTGAATTCCTATATGCCTTGCTGCATCATCCTCCCCTGGTTGAGAAAAATTCGACCTCGAATTTGCAAATTCTTTCTCATCAAAATGTTCATTTCTACGATACGGAATTAAATGTTTAACGTTAAACACATCAGAAGTATAAACATCATCTGGTAATTGTAATCGATAAGCATTCTCGTTAATCTTCTTCAAAACTTCAACTGGACCAATTTTTCGCGCTTTCAACTTGTTATAAGCACCCACTGGAAATCGATCCTTTGTTAACACAGCATAAACTAAATCACCTTCTTTAATTTCAACATTTCGTCGTTTCGAATCTGCAAACTTCTTATATTTCTCATTCGATTTCTCCAATCGTTCCTGAACGACTTTATGACATTCCGTCAGCTCATCAACAAAATCAGCAGCTCGTTTAACTGTTTTCTTTGACTGTGGTACAACTGCTAAATCCAACGGTCCCCTGGGTAAACATGAATAAACAATCTGAAACGGACTGAATCCTGTGCTTCGATTAACTGCATGATTGTGAGCAAATTCTGCCTGACATAGTTTCAGGTCCCAACTTCTCAAATTATCCTGTACAAGACAACGCAACAAATTTCCCAATGACCTGTTAACAACTTCTGTCTGTCCATCGGTTTGTGGATGATAAGCACTGCTGAAATTCAACTTCGTTCCCACCATTTTCCACAAACTCAGCCAAAAGTGACTCAGAAAACGAGTATCTCGATCAGAAACAATAGATTCTGGCAATCCATGAAGTCGATAAATCTCCTTGAAAAATAACTGCGCTACTCGAACTGCATCTGCTGTCTTCTTGCAAGCAACAAAATGTGCCATTTTTGAAAACCTGTCCACCACAACAAATATCGAATCATTTCCCCTTTGAGTTCTCGGCAAACCCAAAACGAAATCCATGCTAATATCAACCCATGGCTTGGATGGTACTGGTAATGGCATATACAACCCCGCATTCGTTGCTGTTCCTTTTGAAACTTGGCAAATATGACATCGCTCCACAAATCTCTCAACTTCTTTTCTCATCGATGGCCAAAAGTAAGATTGTGAAATCAACTGCAAAGTACGATCACGGCCCACATGTCCTTCCTCGTGCAATTCCTTCACAATTTTCATCCTCAGACTACAATCCGGAATACATAATCGATTTCCTTTAAACAGAAAACCATCAACCAACATGAATTCATCGGTACTCCCATCCTTCACTTTTTCAACATATTTCACAAAGTAAGGATCTTCTTCAAGCATCTCTGGCAACATTTCAAACCCCGTCACTTCAACCTTCATTGTCGTTAGTAAATGACTCCTCCTACTCAAAGCATCAGCTACCCGATTTGTCACCCCTGATTTGTGCTTAACGACAAAAGTAAACTGTTGTAAATAAGAAATCCATGATGCATGTCTCGCTGAAATTTTATCCTGTCCCTGTAAATGCTTCAATGCTTCATGATCAGTGTAAAGAACAAATTCCTTCTGAAATAAGTAATGTCTCCAATGCTTAACAGCCTGAACAACAGCATGAAATTCAACGTCATATGTACTGTATCTCATCTTTGCCCCTGACAGTTTCTCACTAAAATAAGCAACTGGCTTTCCATTCTGGCTCAGAACTCCTCCAATACCAACCTTCGAAGCATCAGTATGCAATTCAAACAATAACTGAAAATTCGGTAAAACAAGAATTGGTGCAGACGTCAACAATTCCTTGATCCTCTCAAAGGCAACCCCCGCTTCTTCTGACCACACAAATTGTTTCCCTTTCATGCAATCAGTCACTGGAGCCATCACGCTACTGAAGTGTGGGATGAATCTTCGGTAGAATGACGCTAGCCCATGAAAACTTCTCACTTCTGTAATTGTCTTTGGCTGTGGCCAATTCCTGACTGCTTCAACTTTACTCCGGTCAACTTGAATACCTTCCCCTGAAACAACATACCCCAGAAATAAAACAGTATGCGTCATAAACACACACTTCTTTGTAGCAGCATAAAATTGTTCTTCACGAAGAATAAGCAACACTTCCCTCAAATGTAGAACATGTTCCTCCGTACTCCTGCTATAAATCAGAATATCATCGAAATAAACCACGACGAACTTCCCAATGAATGGTCTAAAGATTTGATTCATCACTCGCATGAATGTACTAGGTGCATTTGACAAACCAAATGGCATAACCAACCATTCGTACAACCCCTCTCTCGTCTTGAAAGCTGTCTTCCATTCATCTCCAGGTCTGATTCGTATTTGATGATAACCACTCTTCAAATCAATCTTCGAGAATATAGTTGCCCCACTCAACTGATCCAACAAATCATCCAACCTCGGCATAGGAAATCTGTAACGAACAGTGATCTTATTCAAAGCTCTACTATCAGTGCACATTCTCCAAGTTCCGTCCTTCTTTGGTACTAACAATGCAGGTACAGCACACGGACTCAAACTTTCCTGAATACGACCCTGTTCAAGTAATTCTTCCACCTGCCTTCGTAACTCCTCATGTTCCTTCGGACTCATTCTGTAATGTGGTCGGTGTGGTAACACTGCTCCCGGAACAAGATCAATCTGATGTTGAATGTCTCTAAGTGGCGGTAACTCCTTCGGTAACTCATCTGGAAAGACATCTTCAAACTCTTTCAAAACTGGCTTTGCTTCTTCGGGAATCTCAACTTCGTCACTACTCTCTCTCCCAATCAACAAAAACACTTCCGGTTCTTCCTCCACTTCTTTAACAAACTCCTTCAAAGTCAACAGAGTTTTCAATTCTTCAATCTCCTCCAGTTTGTTCTCCTTCTGCTGTTGCTTCTTAGGAACCAAAGTGATTTTAGTACCCTCGAACATGAAACTGTAACTGTTGGCACGACCGTCATGCTGAACTGCTCTATCAAACTGCCATGGCCTGCCCAATAACAAGTGACAAACATCCATGTCCACAACATCACACCAAATTTCATCTTTGTACTTCTTCCCAATCGAAAAATTCACACAAGCTCTTCGACACACTTTCACTTCACCTCCTTTTCTTAACCATGCTAGCTTGTATGGTTTAGGATGCTTCTCGGTCTTCAAATTCAACTTTCTCACTGCTTCTGTAGAAATAATATTATCACAACTTCCTGCATCAATAACAAACTTGCAGACCTTTCCCAGAATAGTACATGTCGACTGAAAAATATTGCTTCTCAACCAACTACAATCCTCCTCTTGCTTTGGTGTAAGACATGACCTCCTTATCATAAGATTACAACCTTCATCTCCAAACAATTCTTCCTCCTCCTCAACATAAGGTGTATTTGAACACTCTGCTTCCTCACCATCATCCTCCTCAACTTCTGCAACCATTGCTCTCTTCTTCGGCTTCGGACATTCATTGCTCTTATGACCCAACTCCTGACAATTGTAACATTTGAACCCACTGCTAGCCTTCGCCTTCTCAGCCTCCTTCACAACTGGTTTTGAAACAGGTTTAGGAACATTAGAACTTCCACCAACACCCCTTGCTTGATTATTGGAATTAGTAAACACACCACCTCCACGCCTTCCTTGTTTCTCCCAAGCCAACGCTTTCTGATGTGCCTCTGCCACTGATCTAGGATCGAACATATTAACCATATCCTGGATCTGCATTCTTAGTCCCCCAATGAATCTAGCAGTTAGTTGTTCTTCCGTTTCCATAATATCATTCCTGGCAATGAGTTGGTAAAATTCATCAGCATAATCACTAACAGACTTTGTCCCTTGCCTCAGATTCTGCAACCTCTGGTACATAAGTGATTGGTAGTTATAAGGCAAAAATGTAGATCTCATCAACTTTTTCATCTTATCCCACGATTCTATCTTTGACTTCCCCATTCTCTCCCTTGTAAGTTTAGTTTGCTGCCACCACGCCAAAGCTCTCCCCCTCAACCTAGTAGCAACCAACTTTACTCTCCTATGCTCAGGAACCTCCTTGAAATCAAAGATCTCTTCAACATTTGATACCCAATCAAGAAATTCTTCAGCTGCCATCCCTCCTTTAAACTCCGGAATCTCCATCTTCATACCCGATTCCCAACGTCGATCATCATCAATAACCCGATACTGACGTTGTCCCTGATCTCGGTCTCTGAAATGAACACTTCCCCTATCACCGTCAAACTCCTCATCAAAGTCTGATGCATATCGTTGTCTTTCACGCCCTCCAACATCTCTACCACCACTCCTACAACCAACATCCCGTCTATCATGGTCATCAACATTCCTCCTACTTCGATTATCAACACTCCGTTGATCCTGACTTTCTCTCCTTTCCCGATCTGAATGATGTGAAACTCTACTTCCTCCATGAATGGATTCAGGTGAATTTCTTCTTCTACTTTGATTCATATCAATCATAAGCTTCTCCAACCTACCAATGCCTTCATCAATCTTCTCGTGCATACGTTGCTCCATTTGATCGGCCTCTTCTCTTCGATATAGTGCTTCAATGTTTTGATGACGATTGGCTCTCCTTGGTGGCATGATTGAAAAACTTCACAAACTTCAACAATTCAATCACAAGACTTCAACAAATCACGGCCCAACAATGTCTCGGCTATGACTTGATTCGGCTCAATGTGCAACGACTTATGGTTAAGTCGGCACGGCTCCACACTTCAAATCTTGGCGCGCAAAAATCTCCTCACAAATTCAATCACTCTCCAACACTTGATTCAAAATGCTATAGATCAAATACTCCAAGCTTGTTGCAACTTCAAGATGACCACAACGAACACAACTTCAAACTTCAACACTTGGCTCCAAGAATCAACTTAGCTATGATTGGCTAAGTATGGCTCCGATACCAAAACTGACGCAGCGGATAATTCGAAATAAACTTCAATCGATGGAATGTAGCAATCGGTGAGTTGAAGATACCAAAATGCCCAAGTTCGTTGATCCAAAGATACCGAACTCTAGCTATCTCAAACACGTTGATAGCGCACTATACCGTGTTCAAAGATCTACGATTCTTCGCACGTTGATCTAGCGCACTAGATTCCGTGAATCGGCTTCAACAAACGTGGATTCGAGCGCACTCGAACGACGTAAGTGGAGATAGGAGATTACACTCAACTACCAATTGGTATGAAAGCACAAAGCTAACAAAAGAGAAATTTTATTCAAAATCAACAACCAAAAAATGTACAACACATACGCTATTTATAGACTTTTCTGACCCAGTGCCTTAAGTCGGCAAGCGACTTTCGACTCAACTTAAGTCGTGACCGACTTAACACATGCGCCTCCACCCTTTTACAACAGACCGAACTACAAGCGACTCATACAAGGTCGGCACCGACTTAACTACACCACTCCGCTTACACGACTCAGCAAGCCCAACACCAATACAACTCCTCCGACTCAAGACCCGACGACTCAACACATTACAACACTGTACAAAGTGACCGACTCAACCAAGTACGACTCATCATACATGCCGACTTAAGAAACTCACTACATACGACTCAAGAAAAACATAACGACTCACGACTCAAACTACAGCAGTTAGGTCGTTGCCGACCTAACGACTCAAGGCCAACAACCATCTGCTTCTATGGCCGACTCATCTCCTTGCCGCTTCCTGTTAAGTCGTAGACGACTTATGCGAATGTCTTTAGGTCGTAGCATCTTCTCCTGATCTTGGTTAACTCGTATACGACTCAAGCCCTCTTCGTTAAGTCGTATACGACTCAAATCTGCCTCCTTTATACAGCTTGAATTGTTGTTAACTCGGACCTTGCTATCTCGTGCCCCATTAAGTCGTAGACGACTCAATCTCGATGCCTCATCTCCCCTTTTGTTAAGTCGTAGCTCGTTCCTCCAAGTTTCGTTAGGTCGGAAACGACTCATGCATCTATTAACCCGTGAACGACTCATCCAACTCGAACTCTTCCAAGCTTTGTTAAACCGGCTCCGACTCATGCTTCCTTTATCTCGTGTCCGACTCAACAAGCATGCCGACTCATGAGTTAAATCCGAAGCTCCTTGACTCGTGCACGATTGAATATGGTTTAACTTCTGAATTCCTATATGCCTTGCTGCATCAGAAAGTGTGTATTGAGAAAATAAGTGAAAATGTGTATTTTACTTAGTTGAATTTTTACTAAGTATAGCTTTTGGGTTAATGGGTAAAGGGTTAGATCCATTACCCATCTCTATAACTATCAGGAGAAACGAGAGAAATAAACTGTACGTTAGTTTCTCTTTTCTCACTTATCTTCTTCCCCTGAAAATCAACAGTAAATGAAACATGGCTTTCGTTTTTCAAATTAGAATCTTGCTTCAAAATTTGATGAAATTACAGAGAAATCAAGAGAGTAATTTGCAAATTAGTACCAAATACAGGTAATCACCACCATTTTCTCAAGCTACTTCATCCAACTTTGTTCTTGATATGAGGATTGTATGTAATCTTTTTCTTTCTCTCTGCATGTTCTTGTTTCAACATTTTCAGCTGCTGAAGCTGACAAAGGAGCCTCAGAATCATCAAATTGATCCAAATCGGTGAAATTTTCAACCCAATCTTTGCTGCATACCTAAGGTGAGGGTTCCCTCATGGTTTCTAAATTGAGTTCATGCGTTTAATGATGATTTACAGTGGTGTACTTGCTGGAAAAAAAGTTCATTACTGTAATATTTGTTTTAGGATTGAAGTTGAAACGAATTTTGCCATAAATTTTTCATTTCTTAACCAAATTAAATAATCTAGGTTTCTTTGGAAATTTCAGGCATAGAGCTACAATTTTCGTGTTTTGAGTTTTCTAAAATTTTGATGTTTGCTAGATCAAAATCGTGCTTGTTTGTTGTTGTCCTGAGAGTAAATGGACAGCAACAACAATCACAGGTCTGAGAATTTTCTTTGGCCATAACTCTTACATTTCTTAACCAAATTTAATAATTTTGGATGTTCTGTAAATCTTAGACAAAGACCTACAGCTTTCATGAATTGAGTTTTCTGTAATTTTGAGGTTAGCTATGTCAAAATCGAATTTTTCTACTGCTATTCCGAGAGCAAAACCACTATTTGCTCTGTGTTTGAAACTGAAACGAAATTGGCCTTAACTTCTTCGTTTCTTGACCGAATTTAATAATTTTGGATGTTTTAAAAATCGCAAGTCATGTGCTAAAACTTTCATGTGTTGTGTTTTCTATAATTTTGAGGTTAGCTATGTCAAAATCAAAATTTTCTACTGCTATCCCGAAAGAAAAAATAATATTTGCTCTGTGTTTGAAACTGAAATGAAATTGGTCATAACTTCTTCGTTTCTTAACCGAATTTGATAATTTTGGATGTTCCGAAAAGCAAAATCATGTACTAAAATTTCATATTTCGAGTTGTGGAAAATAGACACAGGGACAAACTTTGAAAAAAAAAAATTAGGCTGAAGGACAACAAGTTTCATTTTTAGGCTGAAGGACAAACTTTCAAATTAATTCGGCCGAAGGACAATGCTAGTTAGAACTAGCATTTGGTATAGTGTAAAAACTGAATAAAATGCTAGTTAGAACTAGCATTTTATGTAGTGTAAAACTGAATATAATGCTAGTTTGAACTAGCATTGTCCTTCATCCTAATTTTTTCCAAAGTTTGCCCTTCAGCCAAAAAATGAATCTTGGTGTACTTGAGACAATTTTTTTATCAAAGTTTGTCCTTTTTCCTAATTCCCTCTTTTGAGTTTTCTTAAATTTTGATGTTAGTTTGGTCAAAAATGTGTTTGATTGTTGCTGCCCCGAGACCAAAATGACAGAGGTATTGCAATTCAGACCCCTGAACTATTTTTATAATAACTATTTCATTTCTTATCCAAATTCAATAATCTTAGATGTTGCGGAAAGCTTATACTTTGTTCTAAAAGTTTTATGTTTGAATTTCCTAAAATTTTGATGTTTGCTTGGTCAAAATTGTGTTTGTTTGTCGCGGTTACGAGAGCAAAACGACAGCAATAACAATTATTGGCCTGAGGAGTGTATTAGCTTATTTTTGTTCTCATTCTTATATGATTTTGATGATTGTTTTTGAGATGTTTTGAGAACTATGATGCCTATCAATAGGCTATCCATATTTGTCAAATTTGAAATTCAAATTTGGATGGAATTTGAATTGATTTTGGGTTGAATTTGAGTTGAATTCGTATTGAATTCAAGTTATCGGTCTTGAGTTATCTTTCTTGTTTTTCGTTGTTTTTTAGCATGGTTTTCACTAAACCATTTTTGAAGTGGTTTTTGAAATAAATGGACATTTTAAATTATTATTCTATAGTATTTTAAAATTAGTTTTTCTAAAATAAAAATCTATTTATTTTCAATAATAAAGGATTTTATTAATCTTTTCAAAAGAAAAAATGTTTTAGAAGCTTGTTTTCTCTAGTAAACTATTTTGTATATAAAACATACACTTTTACACTATTCGAACGTATGAGAAAGATAATTAAACGATTTAGTCAAACATGTGGTATGGGACATGTGCGTTTACTATTTTGGTTAATTCCAGAATTGTACGATCGAAGCTATTTGAGATGAATGATTCTGAGATGTTTTTTTCATTTTAGGGTATGTTGAGTTTTATAATTCCTATTTATTGGAATTATTTAAGATGGCCAAGATTTAGCAAGTATTATGGTTTGAGATCTCCTATATAGGAGTATGGTCGATGAGAACCATCATGATGTTTTATTTACTTGCCAATGATATAAGGCAAGTCTTGAGTAAATGATTTCATATTTTGAGATTTATGATTTATAAGGAACCATCACGATGTTTTCACTTGTCGATGAGATGAGATGAGACGAGTATGTTGACTCTTTATCATTCGCCAATGAGACGAGGCGAGATATGATTTTATGAGTTTTATTATGTTCCTAGTGTGGCATCGACTAGTGGTTAGTAAACCGCTAAGTGCAAATGTGTGGTATGGGACACACGTTTACACTTTTCGGGTTTCTGTCCATGAGTTTGTGACACATTCACGATGTTTACTTAACAGAACTGCTTTAAGAGGTGTTAGTGACCTTATCATGAGGACGAACTACTTTGGGAGGTGTTAGTGACCTTGTTAGGGCTGACAAAATGGCTTGGAAAGGTGTCAGCTACCTTGCCATGAGGACAAACTACTTTGGGAGGTGTTAACGACCTTGTCTGAGGCTTCGGCCGCCTGAGTTTAGCAAGTGCAGCATTGCTTTGGCATTGCAATTAGGGATTTGGCCAATCCAGGTTTTTTGAGTTTTCTGTTTTATTGTGATTTCACCACTTTAAGATGTTTTATTAAATCGATAACCTAATGCTATATAAGATGTTATATATATGATGATTTCATGTATGATGTTTTGAATTCTTATCGAGTTCCTTGAGTTATGAATTTGGATAATTTCATGATTTTATAGGATATTATGGGTTTTTCCATTTTATGAGTTGAGATTTAGATTTATATACATTTATACCGACGAGATGAGGTATAATTTAATTTGGAGATTCTTCTATATTTGAGTTTTGAATCATCCTATTTGAGAATGTTTTATGTTTGCCATTTGGCGAGAGTTTGTATTGATGTTTCTCCTTTTTGAGGAGATATGGTTCATGGAAACAATATAGACATTTTGGGATGTCGCCGATGACATGAGGCAAATGTTTATATTATTTGAGTATTATTATTGAATTCACCTCTTTTGAGGTCTTTATATACTTAAGTGACATTAGTTCACTTAAGTCATGGGTTGTATTCTTTCTGTTGCCTCTTCTCATTCGAAAAGAATTATCACATTGTATCTTATGCTTCATATTATCGTATATCCTCGTTAACTAATTGTTTTATCTAGATCGACCCGTGTATTTTGTACTCGGATTGTACCGAGTTGTTTTAGGTTAGCTATCAGTTACGGGACTTTGCTTTCACGCATCTGCTTAGATATCAGCCTAGCACTTTTGTATAGTTTATATTTCTTTCCGCTTGACTCTGATGTACTCACAATTGATTCGATGTATATGGCATGGTCATGTACCACCTTTAATGTATTCATATTGTATTGTACTAAACATGTATCGGTGTATATGTATATAAATGATGTTGGTTGTTGTTCTGTGATGTGATTTACATTCAGTTATTACATTTTGTTCTGATAGAACCATTAGCCACCTATAGTTTTGGATTAAGACTTACTGAGTATGTTGATCCACTTGAGTAGAAAAGAAAAATTATATTGCATTTATTGACGTATTCAGTATATGTTTAAGACAAAATTATAGATGGTCGCCCTTAACCAGCCATATTCTCCGCTTTAGTAGACAGAATTACTTGTTAATTCTCTTTGCTAAGGTGGGTCTCAGGGTGGGGCGTTACAGCTTGGTATTAGAGCTGAGGTCAGAACAAAGTAGAATAAACATAGAACAGTACGTATATCACGATACATCGAAGTACAGTACGAGTGAATCATTGTCCTATATTTGAGCTTGTTTTCGAATCGTGCATTGATCCTTTTTTGAATCTTTGGAATTGTTGAGATGGAATATTTCTAGGAATATATTGTATTCCGTATATTCCATAATTGAGTTTGATGTTATCTTATCCTGTGAATAATCTTATTTGGAGATTATTATATTCTTATTTTGTTGATACGAGTGAGTTCGTATCGATGGAGCTTATTGATTCCTTTGAGAATTTGTGTTATATTTCTTTAAGAGTTGTGAACCCTATAAAGGGGATCCACAATGATTGGCTTGTTGTGAGCATTTTGATATTTCTATTTGATATTGCTTTTGTGAGTATCTATTTGTTACTCACAATCTTGAGATGCATTCGATTTGAGATAGATTGACTTATTTGATACTAAGTCCAATCCTTTGTTTTATAGGATCCTATTGTATATTTAGGTTTCCTATTTTGATTGATTTATTATTTCTGTCACTTTGGAATGTTAATAATGATTCCAAAGTTTTTGAATTCACTCTTGACTATCGAGATGTTGATGACATATCTCGAATTCCAGTCAAGGTGACTTTGTTGAGTTTTGATGAGTCTATTTGGGTTTGATATCCAATCGGGCAATCGAGTGTTAAATTAACCTTATTCCTGGCTGTTAGACTTCGGCTATCCTTCTACGAGGACATCCACTAAGGAATGGGTGAGCTTCTACATTTTTCGAGTTTGATTGAGTTTATCATTCAGTTTTTTGAGTTATCCTTTTCGGATACTCAACCTGTGTTATTCTTTGCAGCATTACTTTGTTTGAAGTAATGATTAGTTGTTTGTATGCTTCTTCTCCTTCGAGAAGAATATCTTGCTTATCTTGTGTATTGATGATTTCCAAGAGTGGCTCGTCATCTTGTAGGAGTTGATGAACACTCCATCTTCTTCTGTGGATTTTGTGAATCGAGTATTCTAAAAATATCTCGATGCATTCTCTTAATGTTCTTTGGTTTAAGTTTTTGAGGCTATATATATATAAGTTTTAAAAAGAGAAATTAAAGTTTTGAGATATTTTAAAAAGCAAAGAATTTTTTGAGAATATATTTATATGAGTAGTATTCTTTTATAGAATTAATTTGAGAGTGTTGGGTTATCCATCGAGTAGTTAAGGGCTCTGGTTGATACGCTTGATCAATGTTATCGATAGGAATCTCCTTAATGCTATGATCAGGCAATTAGACATGATGGTTTGTGTTTTCAAAGATTGAGATTTTGAAAATAATACTATGAGATGAATTATAAAAAAATATTTTTGAATGGTAATTGCAGCCATTGATTTTAGAGACGAGTAATAGAGTGGTAACGCATTTTTGATCATTCGGTCAACTCTGCAGCCAACAGATATATTTATTTATTAGAGACTCAATGGAGAGACAATGCCATTTATTTATTTATTTATTTTTAAATCATAAAGATGAGAATATAAATGAGATTATTTTTGAGCTATACTTTATTGAAAGTATATTTTGAGATTTTATAATCTATATTATATGATAGATGTTTTAAGAGAAGAGTTATAAGAGAATTTAAAGCTTGTTTTAAAACTATTTAAGCGGTTTAATAAAAAGAGGTAAAGAGAATATAAACCCTTAAATTATTTTGAGAAATATTAGTATGGATTTATAAAATTCTTTGGAATTTAATTTTATGGCAAAAGAAAACAATATTTAAGGCAATTATTATAAAATGCTTTACTGTGGAATGTAATAAATCAATAAGTTATGAGATTCAAATATTTCAAAATTGGGAGAATAATTTTAAAATTTAATTGTAAATCCAACAATTTATTTTGGATCAAATGATTTTCTTTTTTAGCAACTAACTATCTCTTTCGAATTGAGTTTTAAAAAATTAGTTGTTGGAGAACTTGTTTGTGAAAAGTAATGAATGTATTTCTAATTGTGGATTGTTTCATTTAAAAGAAAATTACATGAAGTAAATTAAAATTTTGTAATGCTTAGTTTTCTATAAAAGTGGATTTTGGAATCAATGATTTAGTATAGAAAGCTTGTTTTGAACATAAAGTTTGAAATTAGAATGGTATGAGGAAATATCAAAATTTAAATTGGTTGAAAGCTGAAAATTTAATTGGAAAATGTTGTATTAAAATGGCAATAACTTGAAAACTATAGTTTCAAATGAGATCAATCTTTTTGTAGATGAAAGAGCTTTGTTATAAATTTTCTTATTACCATTAGGAAAACTTTGCTTCTATTTCAATTTAAAATGGGCTTGAAAGTGGATGGACATGTCTATCCTATTTTAAAATTCCTAAGATTAAGTTGAAATTAAATTTGACATAACTTTCGAACCGTAAATCCGAGTTTGATGGTTTTATATGGCTAGAAAGCACATACTTAGTAGAACAACTTTTATTTTATAAGTATTCTCATATTTTGAGTTTTGTTGGGTCAAAATTTAAGATTTTTGCAACAGGTCTGAAATTAAATAAGATGGTTTATTTCCCTTAAGAGTTAAATATAATTCTACCTATTTTGTGAATTTAAGTGAATTGAGTATTAATAGGGGAAAAGTATATTTTTAACTAATATATATATATATATATATATATATATGGCAGAATTAGAGGATGAAACAACTCAATTTTCTTTTGCTCTAAATAAAGAGTGATGAGCTTGAACTAAAAGTCTATATAAGAAGTTTTGGAAATATTCAAGAGTTGAAAATGGAGAATTTGGTTATAAAGATAATGGATTTGAAAACTTTAAGAATATCTATTTAGTAAAAGAAAAAAATCAAATCCATTCCTTGAGTTTGTCTTGCCTTTATGTGATTATTTACGACTTGCTTTTTGACAGTCGTAGGAGTTTGGAGGTATCCGAAGAAACCACCTACCCCTTGCTGAGATTTCTTTCCATAGTGATTGTCAATCTTACATCGATATGTCTCCTTTCGTACCTTTATGCGGAAGATCATGTCGATTTCCATCTTGTAAGTTAGAGTTCGGGGAAAAGAGGTGATTAATCCCGACTTTATTCGAGAAGTCTTTAAGGAGTAATTCTCATCCGATTGATCTTTATTATAGCATCTTGGTCGTGTGCTTGTTTCGAAGGTGAGGTGCCTTTGAAATCATTAAGTCTTCTCAAAAAAGTTCAGTGGTCTGATAATCCCTATGTCTACACTTGGGAAACCATTAAATTTCTCGAGCAAACTTATCTTGGTTTTCTATCTTCTTGTGTTAAGGGTGAGAAAATTTTAAACTCGAGCTATCTATTTCTCTTTGCTTGTTGAGATAAATCATGATTTTTTACAGCTCTTCACTAGAAATTACGAGGATGCAATTTTTATAAGGGGTGGAGTCTGTAGCAACCCTGGTTTAGGTGATTACCTATTAATATTTGAAATAAAATAAATTGGAAATGAAAATTTTGTTAAAAATTGTTTATTTTAAATAAACAATGAGATTTGTGAGAATAAAATTTGATATAAGATTATTTAGGTGTGATTTAAGTTGACTAAATGGTGAATAATGGGAATAAGTTAATTTTGAGATAATAAATAAATAAAAAGATCTTTTCAACGTTAATTTGTTGAAATAATATGAATGATTGAAAAAAAAAATTAAAAATTATATTTTGATAGTTCGGAAAGAAAATGATCATTTTATGGTTTTAATTTGAGTAAATGCTATAATATTGTAAGTTATTGCCAATATTGAAATTTATTGAATATAAAGGAGAAATTAGAAGTATTTATGTATTTCTATAAATATAATAAGGTAAAATATTATTTAAAATGATATTTTGTTATAAAAATGAAGTTAATATGGTTTCTTGTGTTTATTTTGATAAGAAAATAATTTTTGGGTAAATTCTTATATTAAAAATGGTTTTTGTAATAAAAAGGCGTAACTTTTGAAATATAAGTATAAACAAGGTTTTATTGATAAAAATAGATTTTTTTTATAGTTAAAACACATTCTAATTTGTTGTGAAACCAATTTTGGTTACATAAACTTTTATTGTATAAATTTTGTTTGAGAAAGTGTGAATTGAGAAAATAAGTGAAAATGTGTATTTTACTTAATTGAATTTTTACTGAGTATAGTTTTTGGGCTAATGGGTAAAGGGTTAGATCCATTACCCATCTCTAGAACTATCAGGAGAAAAGAGAAAAATAAATTGTACGTTAGTTTCTCTTTTCTCACTTATCTTCTTCCCCTGAAAATCAACAGTAAATGAAACATGGCTTTCCTCTTTCAAATTGGAATCTTGCTTCAAAATTTGATGAAATTACAGAGAAATCAAGAGATTAATTTGCAAATTAGCATCAAATACAAGTAATTACCAACAATTTATCAAGCTACTTCATCCAACTTTGTTCTTGATAAGAGGATTGTATGTAATCTTTTTCTTTCTCTCTACATGTTCTTGTTTCAACATTTTCAGCTGCTGAAGCTAACAAAGGAGGCTCAAAATCATCAAATTGATCCAAATCGGTGATGCTTTCAAACCAATCTTTACTGCATATATAAGGTAAGGGTTCCCTCATGCTTTCTAGATTGAGTTCATGTGTTTAATGTTGATTTACAGTGGTGTACTTGCTAGAAAAAAATTCATTACTGTAATATTTGTTTTGGGATTGAAGCTTAACTTTTCGTTCTTAACCAAATTCGATCCTCTAGGATGTTTTGGAAAGCTCACACATAGAGTTACAATTTTCATGTTTTGAGTTTTCTAAAATTTTGATGTTTGCTTGATCAAATTCATTCTTGTTTGTTGTGGTCCCGAGAGTAAATCGACAGCAACAACAATCACAGGTCTGAGAATTTGTTTTGGCCATAACTCTTACGTTTCTTAACCAAATTCAATAATTTTGGATGTTCTATAAATCTTAGACAAAGAGCTATAACTTTCATGTATTCATTTTTTGTAATGTTGAAGTTAGCTATGTCAAAATCAAATTTTTCTACTGCTATCCCGAGAACAAAACCAATATTTGCTCTATGTTTGAAACTGAAACGAAATTGGCCTTAACTACTTCGTTTCTTAACCGAATTTAATAAATGTTTCGAAAAGCACAAATCATGTGCTAAAACTTTCATGTGTTGAGTTTTCTATAATTTGAGTTTAGCTTTGTCAAAATCGATTTTTTTTTGTTGCTACCCCGAAAGCAAAACCAATATTTGCTCTGTGTTTGAAACTGAAATGAAGTTGGCCATAACTTCTTCGTTTCTTAACCGGATTTGATAATTTTGGATGTTTCGAAAAGCAAAATCATGTACAACAAGTTCCATATTTTGGTTTTTCTTAAATTTTGATGTTGGTTTGGTCAAAAATGTGTTGTTGCTGTCCTGAGACCAGAGGTATTGCAATTCAGACCCCTGAACTATTTTTATCGTAACTATTTCATTTCTTATCCAAATTCAATAATCTTAGATATTGCGGAAAGCTTAGACTTTGTTATAAAAGTTTTAGGTTTTGTATTTCCTAAAATTTTGATGTTTCTTGATCAAAAATGTGTTTGTTTGTCTCTGTTCTGAGAGCAAAACAACAGCAATAACAATTATTGACATAAGGAGTGTATTAGCTTATTTTTGCTCTCGTTCTTATTCGATTTTGATGAATGTTTTTGAGATGTTTTGAGAGCAATGATGCCTATCAATAGGCTAGCCATATTTGGAGAATTTGAAATTCAAATTTGAATAGAATTTGAATTGATTTTGGGTTAAATTTGAATTGAATTCGTATTGAACTCAAGTTATCAGTCTTGAGTTATCTTTCTTGTTTTTCATTGTTTTCAAGCATTTTGTTTTCACTAAACATTTTTGAAGTGTTTTTGAAATAAATGGACATTTCAAATTATTATTATATAGTATTTAAAATAAAATTAATATAAAAATCTATTTATTTTCTATAATAAAGGAATTTCATCTTTTTAGGGGTATCTTAAAATGGTTAGCTACAATATTCATTATTTTAAGAACAATTGTCTTTTTAATGACAATGGTACTATTATGAATATTTTTTCAAATTCATACCATCATCCATCGGTTAATCATAACCTTCTTTTGATTACAAATTCTTAGTTTTCTTTTATTTTTGGTTTTTTACTTTTGTTCTTTTTTTGGTGAATTTGTTTTGAAATTTTTAATCCTGTAGTTACTAGTTTTGTCTCCTTTTTGTTTTTCTTTTATGTTTTCTCTCTTTATTTTTACACATAGATGTAAATTATTATAATTATATACATATATATGCAAAATTCTTACTTTTTACATAGTTCCCCCCATATGCAGATTTGAGTGAGAGGTTTCAGGTTCTTCTTCTAGGCCCCCTTATCTTCAAAGCGCATGTTTTGGGTTGTTGAAAGACTTTCAGAGAGGTTTCTTGCTTCATCTTGGCATTTCTTCCGTTGTTCAGAGATTCCAGTGCAGATTTTCCTGTCCTGCATCTCGTTTGCCTTCACTTCAGAGTTGAGGCTTCCTCTTTCCTCTTTGATCCTGGTGCATGGAGTTTTTCTGCTTCTTGAGTTGCTCAGGGTCTCCCAGTTTTTTGGAGCATCATTCCAGTCCAGATGCACATAGCTCTTTTATTGCTTGGAGCGATTGAGACGTATTGTGCATCTTTCTCTTTTTTGTATCTTTGTTTTTAGTTTTTGTTACCTGCCAGGCATGTTGGCAGTACCTTGCTTTTGTGTTATATATATATTTGCATGTGTGCTCTCCTCTATTCTATAGAGGATCACACATTTTCCTCAAAATATAATAAAGGAATTTCAAATATTGGTTTTATTAATCTTTTCAGGAAAAAAGTTTTAGAAGCTTGTTTTTTCTAGTAAACTATTTTGTATAATATACTTTCACACTATTCGAATGTATGAGAAAGAGAATTAAACAATTTAGTCAAATACATGGTATGGGACATGTGCGTTTACTATTTCGGTTAACTCCGGACTTGTACAATCGAAGCTATTTGGGATTAATGATTCTTAGATGTTTTGCCATTTTATGGCATGTTTTGAGTTTTGTAATTCCTATTTATTGGAATTATTTAAGATGGCCAAGATTTGGCAAGTATTATGGTTTGAGATCTCCTATGTAGGAGTACGGCCGATGAGAACCATCACGATATTTTATTTACTTGCCAACGATATAAGGCAAGTCTTGAGTAAATGATTTCATATTTTGAGATTTATGATTTATGATTTATGAGAAACCATCACCATGTTTTCACTTGTCGATGAGATGAGACGAGTATGCTGACTCTTTATCACTCGCCAATGAGATGAGGTGAGATATGATTTTCTGAGTTTTATGATGTTCCTAGTGTGGCATCGACTAGCGTTTAATAAACCGCTAAGTGCGAACTTGTGGTATGGGACACATTAACACTTTTTGGGTTTCTGTCCATGAGTCTATGACACATTCACGATGTTTACCTAACATTACTGCTTTGAGAGGTGTTAGCGTCTTTGTCATGAGGACGAACTGCTTTGGGAGGTGTTAGCGACCCTGTTAGAGTGGACAAAACGGGTAGGAAAGGTGTCGACAACCTTGCCATGAGGATGAATTGCTTTGGGAGGTGTTAGCGACCTTGTCTGAGGCTTCGGCCGCCTGAGTTTAGCATGTGCTGCATTGCTTTGGCATTGCAATCAGGGATTTGGCCAATCCAAGTTTTTTGTTTTTTCTATTTTATTGTGATTTCACCACTTTAAGATGTTTTATTACATCGATAACCTAATGCTATATAAGATGTTATATATATGGTGATTTCATTTATGATGTTTTGAACTCTTATCGAGTTCCTTGAGTAATGAATTTGGATAATTTCATGATTTTATAGGATATTCTCGGTTTTGCTATTTTGTGAGTTGAGATTTAGATTTATATACATCCATACCGAGGAGATGAGGTATAATTGAATTTGGAGATTCTTCTATATTTTAATTTTGAATCATCCAATTTGAGAATGTTTTATGTTTTCCATTTGGCGAGAGTTCGTATTCATGTTTCTCCTTTTTGAGAAGATATGGTTCATGGAAACCATGTAGACATTTTAGGATGTCGCCGATGATATGAGGCGAATGTTTATATTATTGAGTATTATTATTGAATTCACCTCTTTTGAGGTCTTTGTATACTTAAGTGCCATTAGTTCACTTAATTCATGGGTTATATTCTTTCTGTTGCCTCTTCTCATTCGAAAAGAATTATCACCTTGTATCTTATGCTTCATATTATCGTCTATCCTCATCAACTGATTTTTTTAGCTAGAATGACCCGTGTATTTTGTACTCGGATCATACCGAGCCGTTTTGGTTAGCTATCAGTTACGGGACTTTGATTTGATGCATCTTCTTAGATATCATCCTAGCACTTTTTTGTAGTTTATATTTCTTTCCGCTTGACTCTGATGTACTTACAATTGATTCGATGTATATGGCATGGTCGTGTACCACATTTAATGTATTCATATTGTATTGTACTAAATGTTTATCAGTGTATACGTATATAAATGATGTTGGTTACTATTCGGTGATGTGATTTACATTCAGTTATTATATTTTGTTATGATAGAACCGTTAGCTACCTATAGTTTTGGATTAAGCATTTACTGGATATGTCGATCCACTTGAGTAGAAAAGAAAATTTATATTGCATTTATCGACGTATTCAGTTGATGTTTAAGACAAAATTATATATGGTCGCCCTTAACCAGCCCTACTCTCAGCTTTAGTAGATGGAATTACTTGTTAATTCTCTTTACTAAAGTAGGTCTCGAGGTGGGGCGTTACAACGAGGCTCGAGGCGAAGCATTACCTTTTTAGAAATATTCACTTAGAATGCTCATTGTCCTATAATGACAATGTACTGACAGCATTCATCCATACAAGTCTGCTCCCGGTCCGAATGGAACCGAAGGCACTATTCCTACAACATCCATTTTGGAATCACCCTTAGGATTAGTAGTGATTCGCCCTTGCACTTCACTACTCCATCTTCGACTCCATGCTTCGGTCTCTTTGAAACAACGTTCGATATTTTCCGTATACTCAACCCCGGTTCATTAGAAAATAAACAGACGAAAATAAGATCGAAGATCACCTCCTAACCGTTAGTGGACAAATTTCCTTATAATCATCCGAGAAGAACAAACGAGTTTATACGTACAGTATAGCACCTCGAACGGTAACCACACCATATAATTCTCGAGTTTCCTCTAGATATCCCAAAGTTATATTTGAGTCCAGATTTGATAGTCGATTATTTAACTCAAACATATAATCAATTCAACCAAAGTTTCATTTCCCATTGCAAACATTAAGCCTTAATTAATTTAAAATCCCAAGAAATTAAATTTTCTTTAATCAAATAGCATATTCTTATCTCACCAGATAAGTATATTCATGAAACCATTCATTTTCAAAATATTTGAAAAACCCTTTTAAAATAAAATCTGGAAAGCTCTACTGTGGTATCAAACCATGGATAACAGCTCAATGGTTACATCTCTATCCTAGAGAAATTCAAGACCTAGCTGCAGGCATTTATTGCCTCTGATTTACGCCATGCGAATATACCATTACTTCCCGAAACTTTTTTCAATAATTCTCCAAAATAAATGCTTATAAAGTTTTCAAAATGAATTTTTCCAAGTTCTAATTTAAGTAAAATACTCTTTTGTAAAAAGTTTATTATATAATATATTATTTTTAAAACATCATTAATATTTGATAATTTGTCTTTGAAATAAATATACTTTAATACTAATTTACACTAAAGTAAAAATTAACTTTTAAACAATCACTATAAATTAACTTTTTAATCAATGGTTATTATACTTTAAACAATTTAGATAATTAATAACTTTAAAACAAAAATTAATACTTTCTATATAATTTTTAAGAATAATAAATTAATTACTTTAAATCGATACGAAAATATTTATCGGTTAACTTTAAAACATCACCAATAATGATAATCGTTTTTAAAAAAATTCTGGTTTAAAGTCATCCCAGATCAGAAAAGAAGGCTTAACCATCCCTATGGTACTTAATCAAGCTACCATTCAATTCCATAACAGTCCAGAATAGCAATTACATATATTCATATTAATCAGCTTTTAACAATCAATTCATCATCATGTTACCCAAACAAAAAAATAGATGTCTGTACAAATAGAATGACAGAACAAGGTTTTGCTTCTGCTAGTAAAAGTCTAAACGGATATATTCAATGATAACGGCAAAAAGGTGACTTATTCTGCCAATAGGGGTTCAATGAAAAATAAATAACGGAACAGTGTTTTATTCCGCTAAGGTTAAAAACATCGTGATCAAATAAAATAAACTTTCCATTATTTTTATCTGGCAAAACACTTCAATATTCGGGTCATAAAAATTCAAACAGCGATATTACTTTAAATTGATTGTTTAACATTTTATCCATTTTAAATGACTATAAAATTTCACTTGTTCTGACTTGGCAACGGATCATACGATGGTGTAATATCTATCGATACGAACCCATCGCAATGAACCTCGCGTAAAACGGAATTCGTATGAACGTGTTATGATTTTTCAAAGCTTAATAGATATGAAGGTAAAGTTTCAAAACATTTTAAAATACACTTATTTTTATTATCGGTTTTGGGCTGAGCCCAAACTTACCTACCGTTCCTTTCTTCTTCCCCCCCTCTTTTCCCTCATTCCTTTACTTAAAATTTTCAGTTCTATCTTCAGTACAAATTTCCAAACCGAACAATCAAAACCATGATTTCAATATCAAATTATTTTCGATCGACTCGTTCACCTTCCAACATCCACATGTGCACTCAGAAACCCAAGTCCCAAAACATTCACCTTCCCTACATCTCCACCGCCATGGCCGAGACCTCACGTGTATATTATGCACGCGCACATCACTTCCCTCTCCCAGATCACCACCGCGACTCCACGAATAAATGCCTCCTTCTCCTGGCCTCCCACGCCACTTCAATGAAGCTTCGGCGCCTTTGAATCCAAATCAAGCATCAACCAAGCAGTGGAAAAAAGATCCATCTCCACATCATGTCGAATTTCTCCCTATCCTACCCACCGTTTCACTGGCCTTCACCACTGTCCAAAAGCACAACCATGTCGCTTCCTCCCTGCCAAACCCCAAGAACTCCGATTCCCTCCTCCTCCTTCAATTTGCCACGACCAGAGCCTCACCGAACCCATTCCAAAACCCTATACTCCTCTCTTACATCCAAACCTCCACCTTAGAGCAAAAACCCCATGGTCGAAACGTCGCCTAGGCTCCTACGGTCATGTCGAAGCCGATCGCCCACTGCATCGTCCACCATCGATCTAGAAATCATTTTAAAATGAAAACTAGTCATCTCATCATTTCTCACATCCTATACTATTAAAAATTACAATATCTACAATAAAAATCCTATCTTCCCTTACTGTCAATCTAACATTTCACCCTAAATATACAATAAACGAGCTTCCCATTATTTTTAGTATGATCTCTGCATAAAAATGAATATTTTATTAGTTTATACCATCTACAAATTCGAATTGGAAGTTGAGATAAAGATTTTAGAAGGTTGGCCATGTGTAAATGTTTTCACTGCTTAATAGAACAGAGCAAAGTTGAATACTTCCAGTTTTTAAATTTAGAGTTTCTCAACCTAAAAATTGCTTTGAACTTTGAAACTTCAAGTTGAACGTTAAATATTTTAATCTGAAACCTTGAAATCTTGAAAGGACTTGCTTCGGTTGCTTTGATTTTGAATAGAGGCTGCTTTGCAGGCTTCTTCTTCTTTTATTTTTCTTCTCATAGTTTTTAGTTTAAAGATTTTAGAAACTGAAGCCTCCACTCAGATACAAGCATATATAAACATATAAATATCATACGAATTAAATTTTGGCCTAAGAGATTTCCAGTCTGCACAAAGATTTGTACCATGTTCTTTTGTAATGGATTGAAAGAAGTTTTGGTGATTGACATGTGATTGAAATGGAGTTGAAAGGAACTTAAACCCTTGTTTTGGTTTTTGCCATTTTTGATCAGGCAAACTACTATGATATATACATATGTTTATATTTGATATTACTCATTTACTTTATTTTATTTTTATTTTTCTTACTAGCTTTGTTTACTAAGTTGATATGTATACATACATCAGCCTTTTCATACTTTTTTGTTTTTGCTTTTTTCTTCACCAAGCAAATGTTTAATTAATTTTTACTTGATTTTTTAACACGCCTTCATATACACAGACATATACATATAATATATGTCTTGGAACAAAAATTATAAAAATGGTTTAAGATAATGTTAATGTTTACATATTTGTATATACATGCCTTTATGAAATTCAAAGTAAAAATGGAAACTTTGTTATTTTATTTTAAAGGTATAAAATAGCAATTTTAAAAAAGCATTACTTTGTTAATGATCTTCCATTTGAAATGGTTCTTTAGATTTTCTCATTTATATCATATACATTTTCATATATATTCCTACTTTCATTTTTCAATGTATAAAAATATTACCTTTTGAATTGATATACACACACACACATATTCTTCTTAGCTAATATGTATATAGGTACATAGGAAAATAAAATTTTACACCTATTTAAAATTCACTACATTGTTCATAAACCAAAGTCGTTCCTATTTAAAATATTTTCTTTTGCTTTTTCATTTGTATTTTCTTTGCTACGAATTCCTTTCCAAAATATATATACCTGTATAAATTTTGTTGTCCTGAATACATTCACACATATATATATACATATAGATAAGCAATTCCTATTAAATCAATCTCCTATTTTATAAAAAAATATGGAAACTAAAAATATTATTTTGGCTTAAAAACTGTATTTTATTTGCAATTGTTATTGAACGGGGATTTTTTGATTAAAATACCGTATTATTAAATATTAAAAATTAATATTCAAAACTCGAGATGCCAAAAATCCCGGGTCATTATATTAGGTTTTTATCTACGCATAATAAAAAATTTATACTTACCTTAAAAATGAAAATGTTCAATTTGGTTTTCCCAAAATGATCTTTTATTTCCATTAAAACACCCTTTTTGTTTAACACAAAGCGTGTGTTTCTTTTATTAAATCTATTAATTGCAATCAACCTTTTTTCTTTAATTGAAATATTTGAATTACATTAATTGCAATTACTTACAAAGCTAAATTTCAAAACAGACAACTAAAATGGATGAAAAATAGAGCAATTGTTTATTTAAACACATTTGTAAATTTGTTGTTTATACACAAGAGTGATAAATAACTCTAAAATGGATTATTTTCTTATTCTTGTAATCAATCTGTAAGCTAAAACACAGTTCAAATAAACATATATTTCTTCCTTTAAAATCAATCATTATATTCTTTATTTTACTGAAATTAAACCTACATTCACAAATGAAACATTCATGTTATTTAATGTAAATGTTCTTTTCATTAAATCAAACTTTCCTTATATTTTCATAAAACATAAGCTGCTTTTAATTAAACCTATTAATTTACAATTTAGTATTCTCTCTCCTATTAATTGAAAATTTTCAATTACATTAATTTCAGTTGATTAAGTTACAAAATTGACTAAATGAATGTAATGAGAAGTAGAACAATTATTTCTTATCTAATAGTAATTTAAACATATTTGAACACTATTGTATACAAACAGTAATTACACATTTCTTACTAAATACCAGTTTCTCATCTCTATAATCAATCTTACAGCTACCAAACATTTTAAATAAATAAAAATATGTTTACTCCTTTAGTAAGCATACTCATTTTTATTCTTTATGTTGATTTACACTCCTACTATTACATCAACCAATACCTTATGAAATTGTTAACATAGGTTTCTTTCTTGTTATCCTCATTTTCTACAATTGACCCATTTCCTACATTAACCACAATATTTAATTACATAAAATTCCAATTAATTATATTCTAATTCCAATAAACTGATTTAGTTAGATTTCAATCTTTTTATTCTATCAAACATTACCCTATAGACTTAGTTAACCTTGGTTTTTATCTTATTAAATCAATATTCTCCAATTTCATCTTAGTTTCCACTAACGCAATACGTAATTACATTTATTGTAATTTATTTTCAATTTGATTTCAACAAGTTAAACAAATGGGTAACAAATAACAATTGTCACCTTTAGCTAAATTTAATCACATTTATAAGTTGATTGTTTACAACAAATGTCATAATAACACTAATTTTATTCAATTAAATTTTTTATATACTCTTTCATTTGTTAATACAACATTTAAATTACCAATTACTCTTTTAATCCAATTACTGATTAATACACACACTATTAATTTACAATCTATAACCAATTATAACTTTTTAATCATTTTAATTAATTGGAATTACATTTAAAGCAGTTAACAATTACCTTAAGTTAATACTATTACATTTCGTTCCAGTTATATTCTTACAATTAAATCACAATTTTTTTCTTCCAACATTAAATCAAAAAACCTTATTAAATTAACTAATTTTAATTATCGAAAATTACGGGTCGTTACACTCTCCCCCACTCAAAAATTTTCGTTCTTGAAAAGGGAAAGAAGCAATTAAGAAATTAATATATCTTATTCAAAATATTAAATTTATAAACAATCAGTTTACATAATTAAATAATTTAAATAAAATATATTAATTTATAAACAATTAAATCCTTTCATATTCAAGTTATTAAAAGTTTGGAAAAACATTTCATAAAATTTTCTAAGTCCAAAATTTATGGAAAATTTTGGCAAAGTCTTCTTTGTACGGAGAGGTTTGGGAGAATAATAATATCAATAATAACAATATATATCATATTTTTCAAAATAGTACATCCCAAACAATAGGGAAAACAATATAATATCGTTAGAAAACCGTATGTAACGACCGGTGTAAATTCGATGTTTAAAATGAATTAAATTATAGGATTTCTAATTTAAATTTAGGAATAAACAGAAATCTTATTTGTTTACATGAGAGAGAATGTTGAAATTTGATGGATCAAGGGTAATTAAAATTTTACAAATTTAATTTTATATTTCAATTAATTGGAATAGTGAAAATTTGGAAATAGATTCAAATTTATGTAGTACAATGAATTGCAGTAATTAAAGTTAATAAATCAATGGATTAAATGGAATAATTAATTGGAGTTAAGATCTAATTTTGTATGTGAGCATTCATTGATATTGGAATATAAAAGGGTAAATTTATAGTATAAAATGTAGACATTACCTTTAAGATGATGGGTTTATAATTGATGCATAATAGGGAAATCAAATGAACTGGTTTAATTGAATAACAATTAGCAATTAATGAATGAAGAGAAATTTTAAGGGCGTAATTGCTTTCGTTAAATTAATTTTGGTAACAAATTGTATTGAATATAGATTTAACGTCGGGTGATGTATTTAAGTAATAATTGGAGAACAATGTAAATTATATCCGTGAATGGTCAATTCAATTAAACAACAAGATTTTTAAATAAATAAACGTTTTTATTTAGGTTTCAATTTGTTAATTTATGAAGTTTAATGGGAAATCAATTGCAATAAATTGCCCTAATTTATGCAGTTAGAGGAGATTTGGATTTGCATTATAGATGGAAGTATAATCTGAATTGATAGGTAACAAACTTAAGAACAAAATTTAGAGCTAATAGGTGGCAAATTTATATAGTTGTTTATTTACGTAATGTGTACGTAAGCTTTGGTAAATCGATTTCTATCGATCCAAATCTAACGATTTGTTAATATAGATTTAAGTATAGGAGCAGTATTTATTAATTAAATTGAAGTATTGAAAAATAAATGAAATTACACGTTTAATATTACATTATTGTAACTAAGATAATATGTGTAAGTATTGTTAAGGTTATTCATATTTGACAAATTTATTGAGTTATAAGGATTGATATATAAATTAATGTTGGTTTAGGATATCGTTACTTGGTGATTTATTATAGAGTAACGGGAGTGTGAACGTAAAATAATAAAAGCATAGATTTATGGTAGGACATAATTTATGGTTTTAGGAATTTAAATCCAAAGATTTATTTATTTGAGGAAATAATACGTATTAAATCTCAACTTGATATAATCAATGCAAATATAGTAATTAAAAATAAATTGCAAGTTGGTAATTTAGGATGTTGTGAGTAAATTTGCAGGTAAGATAAGTTTTACCCATTCATATAATTTATTTAAATATATATAAATCAAATGGCAACATTGTGTTAATAATAGTCGTAAGTGAATTTGAATGCTAAAGGGGTAACAATCGTTTTAGGTTAACTGTTTATTTAATATATTAAGTCTAGACTGGTAATCGATTGAAATAAAAAAAAATTATTTTGTTTTGTTAATGTGACTTGGTTAATAAAGAGGAATATATATGAAATGAAGCATGCATGAGAAATGCATTATAATTCAATGTTATGTTTACCCATTAAATGTATACTAGGTTAAGTATCAAATAGAGGGAAAGAAAAGTAAATATTGAATTGATTAATGAATAAGTATTCATTGGATAGAAATTTAATGTAAAGTTGATATTAATTGTATAAAATCTATCTAAGATAATGAATTGCAATAAATTGTGGGTTGATAATAAGGTGTGAATGGAAATTTGATTTGTTATATTAAATGAATGGGATTCAAATTTATTGGGAAAGGTAAATGGATATTTGGTAATAAATATAAACGGACTTCAATAGTGAATTTAGTTAATTTGAATATATATAATAAATAATGATTTAATGGAGACCTATACTCTGTATATATCTATAATATTTGAGTGGAAACAATATATACTTACAAATGTGGGATTTAGAGTCTTACAACAATTATTAGGAGTGATATAATTAGTTCATTCAATTAAATTTGAAAACATTGCAATAGATGTAAATTAAGGGTTGTGTTAAATAAAGTAATAAATGGGAAATAATGTAAATGTCTTCATAGTATGGTGATTTGTAATTATTACGTTAATTTAAATTATCGTTTAGCGCGTTTGTTTATCAGATCCATCTACTCTAATTCTAAAATATCTATATAAACCCTAGCCTCCATCTATTCTCTTTTATTTGTGCGTTCATTTTCTTTAATTCTTTCTCTTCCTAAATGGATGCAAATTTCAGATCCAACTCTATTCAAAAATCAAATAAATTCAAAGTTCTTAGAAAATTTCTACGGATCTAAGCGCGGTCTCTGTTTTTGCAATAGTCGCTTGAGTCAACCAGAAATCACGGTCAAACGTGTAAAATTCGAAACCCAAAAGGTTGAATTGGGGCTTTTTGATTTCTTCATCTATTTGCGAAATTGGAACATGGGTTTGGTGAGATTAGTCACTAGGGGTGCGCAGGAAACGCTGACGTGGCATGTGGTAATAGGTAGGTTTATTTTGTTTGAATTTAATTTAATTTTGATTTTTCAAACGCGTTAATACATTTAACTTCCACATACGAACTCCGTTTCATGCGCGATTTTTTTGTTAGGATCGTAATTAAATTTCAGATTTTTTGACGCTGGTTTGGACAGTTTTAGAGACCGTCGAATTTTTGGGTTTAAATCGGATTTAAATTCGATTTAAATTCAAAAGGTGAGTGTTTTAACCCACTCACAACTTCTAAAATTTCTTATGTTTGTTAAATTGATTTTTGATATGAGTAGAAATTTATTTATGACTGTTGGCATGCTTTATTCATCATCTCTGTTAAGTCGCATTTATTTTATTTAACTGTTAATTTATTTTATTTATTGCATATAGTTCAATAGTTATTAAACTTTTATTTGCATATAAACTGCTAGATTAACAGTTATAAAATTTATTATTGAATATAAACTGTTAGTTAATACCTGTTATTTATTACCTGTATAATTTATATGCTCTATATCGATGATTGTTTAAAATTGGATGATGATTGCAAATGATGGTTGATGATTGATATTTGGATGAATGGATGCTATATTTATATTGTATAAACTGCAAGTCATCATGCATTTTCATTTCATTCGGGATTGCGGTTTGAAATGATATACAACCGCATTTTTATTTTTAAATTGCGGATTGAAATGATAAACATCTGTATCACTTGACCATAGGGTAGAGAATTTTATACAGGCACCGCGGTATATATATATATATATATATATATATATATAATTATTTTTGAAATGATTTTCATGGTGTTGTAAAGCTATATATATGGTTTATGGGATATTAATTTGGTTATTTATGTATATATATAGTAATTTTCGGTTTTTTTAAACTTTGTATGAATTTGATTTGAAGCATAAAATTTAGTTGATTTTCGAGATCAGTATGATTAAGAATTTATTTAAAATTAAATTTCTGGAGTTTTAAATGACTTAAAAGAGAATAAGATTTGAAGATGAATATTAAGTTAAACTGGAAATTTAATAAAAAGTTAGAATTTTTAAAGGGTATGATTTTATAACTTGATTTTTGTGTAGAATGATTTAAATGAATGAATATCAGGTTATTTAAATGAATATAAAATAAATTGAAAGATTTTTCCAGTTATGTGAAGTTAAAGGTTTTCTTAAATTATATTGAATTCATTAAGTAAAGATTTCAAGTCTAAATAATAAGTAATTGAATTTAATATATATGGGATTTTTAAATGAGTTTGTTTTTTTGAACTGGTGAAATAATTAAAGCTTTGGAATATAAGAATTGAAATGGTATTTGGAAGTTTAAATCGATATTTGAATTTGATTTGTGAAATCTAAAGAAGCTATTTTGTTTTATAAAAGTAGTTTGATATTTAACCACTTAAGAGATGGAAACTTGTTTCAAAGTTATGATTGTCAATGTAGTATAATTTGGAAATATTATATTCAAGCGTTTTGATTTCTAAATATTTTATTTTGGAAAACCCTATGGTTTTGAAAAGAATATATTTTGGAAAATAAAATGATATCGTATTGATTTGGGGTTTTAAGAATAAATGATATCGTATTTATATGGGTTTTAAATGGATATTTTATTTTGGTTTTAAAAGAATAATTATTTTTTAAATGACCGCGGTGTTATAATAACGATTGGTTGGCAAAGAGACCGGGATCGGATATGGACATACTCTCTGTCGATACCGAAAACCACTTTGACTAACCGTGTACGCGGTGGAGATTCCAGAATGAAGTAGGTTGGTGGCGGCGTTTCCTGTAAGGTAAGTACGTGGACCCAACTCCCGTGAGTTGGCATAAGGTGGCTAAAACAGGAGCGATCGACGGGTTAATGAGGTAGCACCTCTGATCGGACACTTCCCTTCGATACTATACTGTAACGACCCAGGAATTTTAATAATTAAAATTTGAATATTTAATTTATTTTAAATATTAAGAAGTGAATTTATAAGTCGAATAAATTTTTATTTGAATTATTGAATTTTATTGGATAATTAAATCGATAATTTAATACGTTAAATTATGGAAATAATTGAAAATCGAGTTAAATATGATTGAAAATGATTTGTAAAATTTTATTTTATCATATTGAAGTTAGAATGATATTTTAGAACTTTTAAAAATCGAATTAAAAGTTTATTTGTGAAAATTGAATATTTTAATATTAAAATCGACTAGTGAAAATAGTCAATTTTTGAACAGTCTCAGAATTGAACGAAACTAGTTCCATTGGATCCGTAATAGTTAGTTATTACCGGATTTCAAATTTCATGTCAATCGGAGTTGTCGTTTGATCGTGGCAGCTCGAAACGCATCGAATTATTTTTTATTTTTATTTAGCGAGTTAAAATAGCCATTTTTCAAAAAGTCTCGGATTTCGACGAAACTAGTTTCATCGGATCCGTAATGTGATATTATTGTAAGGTTTCAAATTTCGTGTCGATAGGATTTACCGTTTGTCCGGTACAAATTAAAACGCCTAGAAATCGATTTAAATCGGTTTAATTTAAATTGAACGTTTATAGCCATAACTCACACAGATGTCCGAATTAGCTTCCAAAACCTGTTCCATTGTGTCCGGAACGCGGGATAAACCTTAGAAACGCTGGTTACGGCGCGTAAATCGGAGTTCGGAATTTACGGATGAATAGTGTTCGATTTTCTTCTATAAATAGACACCCACACCCTTCATTTATTAAAAAAAAAAATATAACCTAATATCAAACCCTAGCCGCCACCCTATGTATGAACGGCTAGAATTTTATTTCGTTCCTCCCTCCAAATCTTCAAATCCACTCAACGATTCAAGAAAGTTTCAACTAGAAACTCGTAGAGGATGGTGAGATCTACAACTTCAACGGTGGAGATATGATTTGGAGTTATATTTTGGGAGATATATGGCCGCGTTTGCTTCAACTTGCGCATGCATTTCGATAAAAAGGGGGCAGCCGAGCTCGAAGCCACTTGGGCCGAGCATGGAGTGGAGGGAGGCGCATCTCGTGGAGGTTCTTGATCGTGGTGGAGGTCGATGTTTTGCACGCAAAATTAAAACCCTAATTTGGTGATATGGGTTCGGCCGTATACAGGTAATGTACGTGAATAAGGGGGAAGGAGGAAGAAGCAATGCACGGTCTTGATCTTGCTGGGAAGAGATCTAGCGGCCAGTAAACGTTTAAGTTATAAAATTATATATATAATGTTGTAAATTATGTAAATGAATTCGTGAAATCTTGTAAAATTCGTAACTTTTTCATACGAGGTCGAAAACGCGTGAAACCAGTTGCATTGGAATCGTATGGACGAGCACTACGCGATGAAATTGGATTGGAGTTGTTTGGAGTTAGTGAGAATTTTGGGTAAAATTAAACGTCCGTTTAATTTTATTCGAAATAAATCGCTAAAACGGAAATAAAATCAAGGTGAGAACTTCTCACTCAATCGAATCAGTTTCGATTTTATTTTAAATAGTTAGATTTACAATATTTGAATGCATGTTTGAATGTTGATTGATATCTATTGATTGTTAAAATAGACATTATACGCCGTTAGTAAGCGGATGTTATTTATTAAAAACATATACCGCGAATATTTCATAAACAGTGAAATTGGTATTATATATAGTAGCAATATATATATTGGCATATGTATATATTGGAATTATTGATTTCCCGCAATTTTTGTTTAGCGGATGAGACCCTATTGCGCCGTTATTAAGCGGGAAATATTTAATAAAAACATATACCGCGATAATTTCGTACTGGAGCGAAATTGGTATTGTGCTAATGTTTTTGGATGCAGGAAAACAGGTTGGAGGGATCCAACTGGATTCCTCAACAGTATTTATTTGATTTCAAATATTTTGATATTTGATGGATTATCATATCGATATATGATATCGTTGTTGTCGTGATTGACTATTTGGTGTGTAGCATCATTGGACCAAGTTTTGGAATTTTAAAATAATGTATAAAGTGATTTTTGATAATATACTATATGTTTGGAATTTGATCCATGTTAAATAAATAAACGTTATAATTTTCAAAGTTATAAAATTTTGGTTTTTGTGGAATATAGTTAAAAGCTGATTTTTGAGAAATAAGGGTTAATGATTTTATAAAATAGTTTAATCGGGATTTTAGAATTTATTGTGAAAAGTTTAAATATAGGATTTATAAAATTTAATTATTTTACGAATCGAAATGGTGAAATAATAAAGGAGATTTAAGACGTTTTAAAAGAATAATATAAATTGAATTATATTAAGAGATTTATAAATGGATATTTATAAATTGAAATATTGACATTATAAAACGAGTTTTTATAAGTGTTTGAATGAAGTGGAAATGAATTTTGTAAATGAATGGAATTTATAAAATTATAAATGGTGAAGTTATAAATGAAATTTATAAATAGTAAGATTTATAAATTTTGTGAAATTATTAAAGAATATATTTGGGTGAATAATTGAATCTTATAAGTTATAAGATTTATAATTATGAAGTTCAAAGAAACAATTTTGTAAAATAATCGTTTTATAAGCATTTAACTTATAATATGAACCTTTGTTTTATAATTGAGTTATAAATCGAATAGGTTAATAAAGGAATTTATAAAAGGAAGTTGTTATAAATAAATAGAAATGGAATTTATAAACGTTGTTTTATAAATTCACAAACGACTTATTTTGATAAGTAAATTGTTATGATTTATTTATGGAGTTATATTCACGCTTTGACTGTGAATAATCCTTTGAAATAAAATGAATAGAAGTGATGAAATTTATTAACAAGGTATATTCACGTTTTTGAATAGTGAATAATATGTTAAAGAAATGTTTTGAATGTGATGTTTTAAATAGAATTAAAACAATCTAACGATGTTTTAAGATATGTTGAGATTCGAAACCATAGATTTCAACATTGATTGTTGAAATAGACGTTTTCGAGAAATAAAAGGGAATGGTAGACTATAACACTGTTGTTATAGTAAATGATTTCCGAAAGGAAATGTTTTGTTTAGTATTGGGATTTATATATCTATTTTAAATTCGAATCCCTATACTAGTGATTTTGGGTTGTCGTAACGATGTTTTACGTAACATTCGTTTTGGCCCAAATAATTATGTTTGAGAGAATGATTTCCTTAAAGAATGAAATATATACTTAATCTCGATTTAAGTATATCGAATATTTTCCAAGTGTTGAAAAATAAATAAAATTTGTGAATTACTTATGAATAAGTAAGTATGGAATCGTTTTCCAATATAAAGTGAATATTTTGAGAATTTATCTTTTTGAAGATAAATTGAAATGAATAATTGAAATCGTATATTCATAGATATTTTGAAATATAAATTCACTATGGAATTTATAAAAGAAGGGGAACTTGTTTAAAAATAAATATTGATTTATTTTTGAAGTATTGAAAATAATATATCTTGTAAAGATATTTTGGAAAATAAATAATTTGGAAAATTATTTGGAAACTGGTGATGTGTGCATATCCATTGATAGTTCAATAACCGACTATCAATATTTCCCTTTGAATGGGTAATTGATGTGAATTGTTTGAATTTGAATGCCACACTTATTTTTGAATAAGCGCTCACTATTCGGGTTAACCGGGAAAGGACCATGGGGTCGTATAACCCATTCCGAATATGTGATACGTCGTTATGAATTGCATTTGATGACCGGTGTTGAAGACCGAGTATTTGTGAAAGCGATAGGATGACCTATCGATTGTCTCTGCACTGGGTAGCTCCTGGTATAGAGATCTCCTAAGTGATGGGAAATTCGATCGGGATTGTGAATACCCGGATTGCAAGGGCTTCGTAAGAAGTGCCTTCGGTTTTGTTCGAGCCCGGAACAGACTTATATGGATTGTATGTCTGACATTACAAATTGAGATATAAAGCCGATTTCTTTCAAATATATTTCTGTTGGTGGCGGAGAATTTATTCTTTTAGCTTAACGCCCTTCTCTGAGACGTACGAGCTCAGAGGTTATGTAGTTGAATGTTATCAGCGATATATTCCCAATTTGGTAATGTGATATGCTGAGCGATGCTGAAATGATCATTGTGTTGATTATTTGTGATAGGATCGTTTATTTGATCGTCTATCCTGGTGATCATTTCTATGATCATTTGTTAACCCAAAGCATGGCTTTTGTATAAAGTATGTTTTTGTGGACGTGACTTCGTCGAGCCTCACACCCCGTGAATGGTCAAAACAGGAAAGAAGCAGCAAGGTTATGAGGGGTAGCGCCCTTTAGGATGTGTGCATTTCCTTCTGGAAAAGGGTGGTATCATGGTATGGAGCCCAAATACTTACTCATGTTGAAAACACTTTGTTATGATTGTGTGAATTGATTACGAGCGCTCGGTGAAAAGGTCCCAAAGGACCGGGGGATGGCATATTCGGTCAGTTGTTACTCAGTTAGGGGTAACCCGGCCTTGTGTTGGTAGAGATCCGGTTTAGTTCTCAGGGATGTCCATCCAGAGGCATTCTCATGTGGCAATGGGAAGTTCCTTGGCCTGATCATTCGTTGGAAATCCAAAGAAACAATACGATCTTGTACGGTATTAGTTGTAGAACCTATCATTCACTTATGGTGGCGCCCCACTGTTTGGATGGTAGCTATAGTAGGCATACGATAATGGTCGTATGTTGGCTAAGATTTATATTCTACTTTCGAAATGAATTTTTCCTACACTATGCACTAGTAATAATATAAAATGTTATTTTAAATGCGTATCAAGCATCTTTGACTATCATAAGGAGAAATCTCCTCCGATTCTGCGATTGCATGTGTGTGTGTGTGTGCGGGAGGCCTTATGGTAGTCTCATTTTAAAAAGCATTGCGAATTGACTTTAAAAATATTCCTCTATTTTTGATTTTTAAAGATAAATAAACTGTTTTGGGTTCTCACACCAGTCACATGACTGACTTGGAGTTTATTGTTTTCCTTCCTAAACTCTGGGTGCCTACCAATTTCCACACGGGCAGTTAAGAGTTAAGGTTTATCAGGATATTCTGGATATTTCTGGAGTTGCTGGAGGCAAGATGGATGGCATGACGTATTACTAGTTTATATAGTATTTCTTTTTCCGCTGCACTGTTTGTTGTTGATGTTGTTGTACACTCTGATGATGTAATGTAATGTATAAAATGTAATAACTGATATAGTTCTTTGTTTAAAGATTATTCATTTATTATTATATGTTGTTCCGCTGCGAATTGTGAGATTCTGATGTTGTTCTGTTGTTTTCCGTTCTATTCTCTTTTCTTTCTATTTTAAAATGATCTATTTTCTTTTTTCTCTATTTTCTACCTTCTTATCTCTTCTCCTCTTCTTCTTTCTTTTTCTTTTCTTAAATTCTTTCTTAAACCATAACATTTCGGGTTTTTGGCCTTCGATTGCTCGGCAGTCGATAAAGTGAGTATCGATGTTGAATTTTCGAAAGTCGAAAATTCCAGTTTGTTATATTTGGTATCAGAGCATATGGTTAAGCGACAACCATGGTTCTGTTGGGTATTATTCATTAGAGATAGAGTCAGTAGTACTCTAGACTGAATTTGAGTGTAATAATAGCTATGAGAGCGTATTTGTTAGTGAATATATAAAATTGTTTTATATTGTGATGATTGGTTTGTTGAGTGGTATATGAACTTTCGTCAGCGTGGTCTCGACAACTATGCCGAAGGGGTTTCTAAACACTTGAATAGAACAATTCGACACAGTATTGTTTTAAAATTGGGTAAATGAAATAATTTTACCTTGATTATATATTTTATATATGAAGAAATAATTTTTCAGAATTATTAAAGTATATAAGTTGATTGTTTGGTTGTTTGAATAATCTAAATAAAAGAATAATTGTATAAGTAAAGAATTATAAGAATTGAATTATAATTAAAGTGATTTACAATTGTGAAATAAACTTATATATATAAGAAGTGAAACTATATGAATATATTTATGAATATGAGTAGTAAATAAAAATGAATTTAAAGTTAAATGGAAAATTTACTTAGAATTGGAAGCTGAATTGATTTATAAATGGGAATTTAAGTTAAGTAAAACCAAGTGATAGATGTGAACTTGAGTTATGTAAATGAAATTCAACTTTTGTAATTGAATTAAATTAATGGATTGAATGTTAATCAATTAAATGTAAATAATTGATATGGAATAATGAATGTAAGTGAAATTCATTAAAATCTAATGTTATTGGAAGTTGAATAAAAATCAATTAATTAAACCAATTGTAAGCAAAGGAATTTGGTTGTAATTGATATACCTTGGTTGTTATATGATTGTTAGTTGATTGTATATAATTCATTAAGTATTAATGAAATTGAAAGCTAAATTAATTGAAATCTAATTGGAAGTTAAGTGAATCTTAAATAGATTTGAATTTGATTTGGAAGTGAACCAACTTGAATATGAATTAGTGAATATAAACTAATTGAAAATGAATGTTAGTAAGAACATCCACTGTTAATAAATCAAATGTGATTAAATTGAAAACCCAATTCATTTAATATTAATGAGAATATGAATGAATATATATTGGTTATGAATTAGTTGGATGATAATTGGTTGATGTTTGCATTTGTTGCTTTTACTACATTTGATATGTTGACATATATAGTTATTATGTTGCTATATGTTGTATATTGATACTATTGTCTACATGCATGTTCTCATGTTGTTTGTTGAGTGATTAGTAGGTGCGGATCGCGTTTGCTTCGCATTTGGAGCTCGCTTTAGCGCTATATTAGCCGTATATGCCTGCTAATAAAATATAAGGTGCATATCTCGGATTACATACCGTACTTTTATACTTTTTCCCTTCGGGATGCCTCATTACTTGATGAGATGTATATTTGTGATATATATACTGTCATTTTTTTTTCGGATCGAGCCGCGCAAAGGAGACTATGGCGAATTTTTCCGGAAATTTAAGGCGATAGAAAAAATTTGAGAAAATTGGAAATTTTTTGAAAACTATAACTTTGATTTGCAATTGAAAGTTAAACAATAGTAGTTATTTTTGAAAAGATAACTAAGTATGATTTGAAAACTTAGTAAAGTTATTGTAAGAAGTTTAACTATGAATTTTGGAAAGTTATTAAATTCTGTAATTTTCTTACTTAATAATTTCGAGGACGAAATTCTTTTAAGGGGGGAAGATTGTAACGGCCCAGGAATTTTAATAATTAAAATTTGAATATTTAATTTATTTTAAATATTAAGAAGTGAATTTATAAGTCGAATAAATTTTTATTTGAATTATTGAATTTTATTGGATAATTAAATCGATAATTTAATACGTTAAATTATGGAAATAATTGAAAATCGAGTTAAATATGATTGAAAATGATTTGTAAAATTTTATTTTATCATATTGAAGTTAGAATGATATTTTAGAACTTTTAAAAATCGAATTAAAAGTTTATTTGTGAAAATTGAATATTTTAATATTAAAATCGACTAGTGAAAATAGTCAATTTTTGAACAGTCTCAGAATTGAACGAAACCAGTTCCATTGGATCCGTAATAGTTAGTTATTA
This sequence comes from Allium cepa, assembly GCA_030765085.1. Lineage (NCBI taxonomy): Eukaryota > Viridiplantae > Streptophyta > Magnoliopsida > Asparagales > Amaryllidaceae > Allium > Allium cepa. The sequence goes on along the minus strand of CM060938.1, from coordinate 391,213,705 downwards.
CCGGATTTCAAATTTCGTGTCAATCGGAGTTGTCATTTGATCGTGGCAGCTCGAAACGCATCGAATTATTTTTTATTTTTATTTAGCGAGTTAAAATAGCCATTTTTCAAAAAGTCTCGGATTTCGACGAAACCAGTTTCATCGGATCCGTAATGTGATATTATTGTAAGGTTTCAAATTTCGTGTCGATTGGATTTACCGTTTGTCCGATACAAATTAAAACGCCTAGAAATCGATTTAAATCGGTTTAATTTAAATTGAACGTTTATAGCCATAACTCACACAGATGTCCGAATTAGCTTCCGAAACCTGTTCCATTGTGTCCGGAACGTGGGATAAACCTTAGAAACGCTGGTTACGGCGCGTAAATCGGAGTTCGGAATTTACGGATGAATAGTGGTCGATTTTCTTCTATAAATAGACACCCACACCCTTCATTTATTAAAAAAAAAAAATATAACCTAATATCAAACCCTAGCCGCCACCCTATGTATGAACGGCCAGAATTTTATTTCGTTCCTCCCTCCAAATCTTCAAATCCACTCAACGATTCAAGAAAGTTTCAACTAGAAACTCGTAGAGGATGGTGAGATCTACAACTTCAACGGTGGAGATGTGATTTGGAGTTATATTTTGGGAGATATATGGCCGCGTTTGCTTCAACTTGCGCACGCATTTCGATAAAAAGGGGGCAGCCGAGCTCGAAGCCACTTGGGCCGAGCATGGAGTGGAGGGAGGCGCATCTCGTGGAGGTTCTTGATCGTGGTGGAGGTCGATGTTTTGCACGCAAAATTAAAACCCTAATTTGGTGATATGGGTTCGGCCGCATACAGGTAATGTACGTGAATAAGGGGGAAGGAGGAAGAAGCAATGCACGGTCTTGATCTTGCTGGGAAGAGATCTAGCGGCCAGTAAACGTTTAAGTTATAAAATTATATATATAATGTTGTAAATTATGTAAATGAATTCGTGAAATCTTGTAAAATTCGTAACTTTTTCATACGAGGTCGAAAACGCGCGAAACCAGTTGCGTTGGAATCGTATGGACGAGCACTACGCGATGAAATTGGATTGGAGTCGTTTGGAGTTAGTGAGAATTTTGGTTAAAATTAAACGTCCGTTTAATTTTATTCGAAATAAATCGCTAAAACGGAAATAAAATCAAGGTGAGAACTTCTCACTCAATCGAATCAGTTTCGATTTTGTTTTACATAGTTAGATTTAAAATATTTGAATGCATGTTTGAATGTTGGTTGATATCTATTGATTGTTAAAATAGACATTATACGCCGTTAGTAAGCGGATGTTATTTATTAAAAACATATACCGCGAATATTTCATAAACAGTGAAATTGGTATTATATATAGTAGCAATATATATATTGGCATATGTATATATTGGAATTATTGATTTCCCGCAATTTTTGTTTAGCGGATGAGACCCTATTGCGCCGTTATTAAGCGGGAAATATTTAATAAAAACATATACCGCGATAATTTCGTACTGGAGCGAAATTGGTATTGTGCTAATGTTTTTGGATGCAGGAAAACAGGTTGGAGGGATCCAACTGGATTCCTCAACAGTATTTATTTGATTTCAAATATTTTGATATTTGATGGATTATCATATCGATATATGATATCGTTGTTGTCGTGATTGACTATTTGGTGTGTAGCATCATTGGACCAAGTTTTGGAATTTTAAAATAATGTATAAAGTGATTTTTGAAAATATACTATATGTTTGGAATTTGATCCATGTTAAATAAATAAACGTTATAATTTTCAAAGTTATAAAATTTTGGTTTTTGTGGAATATAGTTAAAAGCTGATTTTTGAGAAATAAGGGTTAATGATTTTATAAAATAGTTTAATCGGGATTTTAGAATTTATTGTGAAAAGTTTAAATATAGGATTTATAAAATTTAATTATTTTACGAATCGAAATGGTGAAATAATAAAGGAGATTAAAGACATTTTAAAAGAATAATATAAATTGAATTATATTAAGAGATTTATAAATGGATATTTATAAATTGAAATATTGACATTATAAAACGAGTTTTTATAAGTGTTTGAATGAAGTGGAAATGAATTTTGTAAATGAATGGAATTTATAAAATTATAAATGGTGAAGTTATAAATGAAATTTATAAATAGTAAGATTTATAAATTTTGTGAAATTATTAAAGAATATATTTGGGTGAATAATTGAATCTTATAAGTTATAAGATTTATAATTATGAAGTTCAAAGAAACAATTTTGTAAAATAATCGTTTTATAAGCATTTAACTTATAATATGAACCTTTGTTTTATAATTGAGTTATAAATCGAATAGGTTAATAAAGGAATTTATAAAAGGAAGTTGTTATAAATAAATAGAAATGGAATTTATAAACGTTGTTTTATAAATTCACAAACGACTTATTTTGATAAGTAAATTGTTATGATTTATTTATGGAGTTATATTCACGTTTTGACTGTGAATAATCCTTTGAAATAAAATGAATAGAAGTGATGAAATTTATTAACAAGGTATATTCACGTTTTTGAATAGTGAATAATATGTTAAAGAAATGTTTTGAATGTGATGTTTTAAGATATGTTGAGATTCGAAACCATAGATTTCAACATTGATTGTTGAAATAGACATTTTCGAGAAATAAAAGGGAATGGTAGACTATAACACTGTTGTTATAGTAAATGATTTCCGAAAGGAAATGTTTTGTTTAGTATTGGGATTTATATATCTATTTTAAATTCGAATCCCTATACTAGTGATTTTGGGTTGTCGTAATGATGTTTTACGTAACGTTCGTTTTGGCCCAAATAATTATGTTTGAGAGAATGATTTCCTTAAAGAATGAAATATATACTTAATCTCGATTTAAGTATATCGAATATTTTCCAAGTGTTGAAAAATAAATACAATTTGTGAATTACTTATGAATAAGTAAGTATGGGTTCCAATATAAAGTGAATATTTTGAGAATTTATCTTCTTGAAGATAAATTGAAATGAATAATTGAAATCGTATATTCATAGATATTTTGAAATATAAATTCACTATGGAATTTATAAAAGAAGGGGAACTTGTTTAAAAATAAATATTGATTTATTTTTGAAGTATTGAAAATAATATATCTTGTAAAGATATTTTGGAAAATAAATAATTTGGAAAATTATTTGGAAACTGGTGATGTGTGCATATCCATTGATAGTTCAATAACCGACTATCAATATTTCCCTTTGAATGGGTAATTGATGTGAATTGTTTGAATTTGAATGCCACACTTATTTTTGAATAAGCGCTCACTATTCGGGTTAACCGGGAAAGGACCATGGGGTCGTATAACCCATTCCGAATATGTGATACGTCGTTATGAATTGCATTTGATGACCGGTGTTGAAGACCGAGTATTTGTGAAAGCGATAGGATGACCTATCGATTGTCTCTGCATTGGGTAGCTCCTGGTATAGAGATCTCCTAAGCGATGGGAAATTCGATCGGGATTGTGAATACCCGGATTGCAAGGGCTTCGTAAGAAGTGCCTTCGGTTTTGTTCGAGCCCGGAACAGACTTGTATGGATTGTATGTCTGACATTACAAATTGAGATATAAAGCCGATTTCTTTCAAATATATTTTTGTTGGTGGCGGAGAATTTATTCTTTTAGCTTAACACCCTTCTCTGAGACGTACGAGCTCAGAGGTTATGTAGTTGAATGTTATCAGCGATATATTCCCAATTTGGTAATGTGATATGCTGAGTGATGCTGAAATGATCATTGTGTTGATTATTTGTGATAGGATCGTTTATTTGATCGTCTATCCTGGTGATCATTTCTATGATCATTTGTTGACCCAAAGCATGGCTTTTGTATAAAGTATGTTTTTATGGACGTGACTTCGTCGAGCCTCACACCCCGTGAATGGTCAAAACAGGAAAGAAGCAGCAAGGTTATGAGGGGTAGCGCCCTTTAGGATGTGTGCATTTCCTTCTGGAAAAGGGTGGTATCATGGTATGGAGCCCAGATACTTACTCATGTTGAAAACACTTTGTTATGATTGTGTGAATTGATTACGAGCGCTCGGTGAAAAGGTCCCAAAGGACCGGGGGATGGCATATTCGGTCAGTTGTTACTCAGTTAGGGGTAACCTGGCCTTGTGTTGGTAGAGATCCGGTTTGGTTCTCGGGGATGTCCATCCAGAGGCATTCTCATGTGGCAATGGGAAGTTCCTTGGCCTGATCATTCGTTGGAAATCCAAAGAAACAATACGATCTTGTACGGTATTAGTTGTAGAACCTATCTTCGTGCTTCGTCGTTCATTCTCTCTAACCACTAAAGGTGAATAAAATTCATGACTTATATTATTATACAATAATATTCAATTTTGGTTGATAATGTTGATGATTGTTTGATGTTAATATTGGATGTTGAATTGTCAACACACGAAGTGATAAATAATATACACTTGAATTTGACGAATGGTAGTTAACACATTGAAATTGACATTCGTACTTGAATTTGATTAAATTAAAAATCTATATAGTATAACCTTTGAAATTGTTTAATTAGTTGACACATGAAAATATAGTTAGAAACACCTTGAAACATTGTAGACAAATTCATGTCGTGAAAATTTGATGAAGTATGAAATCGAATAAAGTGGATAACAAGTGTAGAACCACATGAAATAATGGCGTAATAATCTTTAATCTACGTAAAATGATAGTATAGATTCTATAAATAATTATATTAATTTACATGAAATTATAATGTAAATTAATACGATTATTTCGGGATTATTTAAATTAATTATTGGATTGTTATTGATTGTCGTTATTGCTTGTTTATTTACTTTGACACCATCCCAGTCATCACACTGTAAGTTCCCTTTACTATGATTCTGATTTTGAATTGAAATGGAATTGAGTTGAAATGATAAATACCCAAATAAAACAATTGACTTAGAATAGAGAATTAAATAAAAACCTGATTGGTCGAACAATTCGATTTAAAATAAAGATTTGATTTAAAAGAATAATGAAAGGTTTTAATTAAATTTGAAATTTAATTCTTGTAAAATTTAAATGTTAATATTTAATGATTTAAAATAAATAAATATTAGCAAAGGTTTGATGAAAGAATGTTGTTGAAATTTAATAAATTAATGAATTAAGTTCTGAAATTTATTTAATAATTAAACAAATTTGAACTTGTTCACCGAAGAAATTTAACTTGCGATTATTTAATTAGATAAGTAAATAAGTGAAATTGAATTTGTTTAATAAGAAATAAATTGTGATTTATTTATTGAAATTAACATAAACTTGTAATTTAAAGAATTTAATTTAACGAACTCAATTTAATTAAATTTATAAGTTTGCTGTAATATAGGTAAATTTAAGCGAATGATTTAATGAATTGGAAATTTATTTGAAATTGTTTTGAAATGTTAAATTAACTTAATTTAAATAATTATTGAATGAAATCCATATATGAATTTAAATCAATATTTGAATTGTTTTAAATCAAAATTTAAGTTGGATTGTGGAATCAAGTAGAAATTTGAAATTGGAAATCTGGAATTTTGAAACATAAATTAAGGGAACTGATATTGAAAGTCAAATGAAATGTTGGCTTTCGAATTTAAAAGTGAAATTGATTTGATTTTTGAAATTTATTAAATGACCAATCGGTGTAATAATTACGAAGTTATTAAGGAGACCGGGATCGGTTAGGGACATACTCATTGTCTAAACCGAATACCACTTTAATAACTATTATATGCGAAGTGTGATCCAGAATGAAGTGGTTGGAATGATTTACGTTGATGATTGAAGAAAGAGAACGATAATGGATGACCTTGACACTTGTGTCAAATTGGAAATGACTTAAACAGGAGCCGTGCCGGACCAACGAGACTAGCTACCTCTAGCGAACACACTTCTTCATAAACTACTCATTACTTGTCTTGATTGGTGCACACCCTTGAATTGGGAGTGTTGTATCGCGATGTTGCGATCATTGCGGCGATGCGTTCTCACCAGTCTGGACCAGGCAAACGGTAGTTTCACTACCTTGGGTATTGCCTCATGTGCCTTGTCATACTTGTATTCCTATTCGCGGCCACTATGATTTGTTTTATATTACACCTATGGAGTACTCCCTGATGGCCCACTAGTTTACGGTGGAGTTTACAGTGCTGTATAGACTATGATGCTATATAAATGTGTTAAGGGGAATAATGGTAATGCCTTAACACTATTTTGATATTTTATTTTACTGTTAGGCATTATCTACTTAGTGTACACTACTATATATAGATAGTTTAACGGATCCTGAAAGATGTTTATTCCATTCATCTTTGAGTTATTATTATTTCAAATTTTGAACCATATTATCCTGTATAAGAATATATATATCCTGACTCGAGTGTTTGTTTATGCTTATACTCGGGTCAGTCCGAGGAATTCTGTTCCTGTGCTGCTTGGAAGCTGAAGACCTTGAAGACTATCATTTACCATTATCAGTATTGCTCTATTCTATTTTACTATTGTATCGGACATCTATGTGTTTATTTTTCACCTTTTGCTTGAGACATTGTTGTATTTACTTTGTAGCTTCATAAACTACGATTATGACATTGTTGTAATTCCGCTGTGTTATTCTGTTATTGTATCTATCTGTGATTCTGTGATGATTCTCATTTATATCCATATACTCCATTAATGATTCGTGTTTTGTACTATTTAAGTTGACATGTGTGGATTATTGTCAATTTAAATAGTCCAAATATACGGGTTGTTACGGTTGGTATCAGAGCTTTGGTTGTCGAAAACCTTAGCCTATGAAGTTGTAAGCTCATTAGAGATAGGGTAACCATACCCTAGAATGAGGAGAATCATTTCAGAACCTATATCCTTTGATTCCATCCTCCTTATTGAATTCGTTTGATTAGAATTTCCTTAAGTTCTATAAATTTCTATCTTTGATTCTAAATCGCTTTTGGTATTCCAGGATGAGTACAAGAAGGAACGCTAGAGGTGGGGGTAGAGGAAATGCTCCCGCACCACAAGCCCCAGCTCCCGCAGTCAAGTTCTCTACTCTTAGCAAAGAATACACTCAGCTTGGCGGCATCATATTCTCTGGTTCCGAGAGCATCATTGGAGCGCAATAGTGGCTGAAGAGCCTGGAGAGGATCTTCACTGGTCTTGAGATTACTGACGTGTAGAAGCGTCAATTGGCCGCTTGGCAGCTTCAGGATGCAGCACAGGATTGGTGGGAGTCAGTAACCTCCCGTACTGACGAAGAAACTATCACCTGGGCTCAGTTTAGGTGAAATCCAACTGAAATTTCATCCAAATAATTCCTTCTATCTCTTCGAATCCTGACTCATCTTGTCTCGCTTGTAAATAGGGACTCCTTTACGACTCAGTGGATGCCAGCAGCAAGAAGGGCTCAGCTTTATCGATCATTTATGGACCTTAAGCAGGGTAACATGACTTTCTCTGAGTATAAAAGGAAGTTTAACGAACTCTCCAAGTTCGGACCTGGCTTGATTGATACACCACTTATGAAGAACGAGAAATTCATCCACGGAGCACGTCCAGAGTAGTCACAGCTTATGTCCATGGCACTTTCACCGAGCTGATGGATTAGCCCTTAGGTATGAGGGAAAGCCGAAGGGTGCATCAGTCACCAAGACACCAGTTGCTCGGCTATCCTCTAGTCAGACTGGGAAGAGGAAGTCGAATTTTGAGCAGCAAAGTAAGAACTGGCAGAAGACAACCGGGCTTGGCTATTCACAGAAGAAGCCCATTGACATATCTTCTATCACCTGCTTCAACTGAAATTAGAAAGGTCATTATGCCAGTATTTTCCCATCCCTAAAGGGAGCAGCTATTCTGCCACCGGCTCAGATGGCCAAGAGAGATGTATGTCACATTTGCTTACAGCCAAGACATTTTAAGTTGCCCAACTCAGAAGAAGGGTACCCCATCTGGAGTTTTTGCTATTACCACCCCTACCCCGAAAGTTCAGGATGACCAAGATACATTACAGAGTACTTTTATGTTGCATACTTTACATGTTAAAGTTCTATTTGACACCGGAGCAACACATAGTTTCATATCTATTGATTTGTGCAATAAACTTGAATTGGAACCCATCCTTGCATCTACTTTCTTATGTGTATCAAATCCCATCGGAGGACCCACTAACCTCAAAAGGGTATGCAAATATGTCATGCTTATGTATGGTGTGCACCGTTTCACTTGGGATTTCTATGTCCTTGGATTTGAGGCATTCGATATCCTATTAGGTGTTGATTGGCTACGAAAGTTCGAAGCTGTTATCTCTTTTAAAGCTCGAACCATCTCTCTAATTGACGACAAGAGTAAATTTTTAATTATTCAAGGAAAATATCCTCAGGAGTGTACTGGAAGTTTTATATTCTCTCTTGACTCTCATCCGAATAATCTAAGCTCCACACCGATTGTTTAGCTTTTTCATGATGTGTTTGGAGAAGTCAATTCTCTACCACCTCCGCGGGAAATTGAATTCCGCATTGATCTTATCCCTGGTGCTCGACCTGTAGTTCTCCCTCCTAGGAGAATGGCTCCTAAAGAGAAGGTAGAATTGAATGCTTCGATTGAAGATTTATTTTCTGAAGGTTTGATTCGGCGAAGTCATTCGGAATAGGGAGCCACAGTTGTATTCGTCACAAAGTCAGATGGTTCTCTCAGAATGTGTGTGGACTATAGATAGCTAAACAAGCTCACACACAAGAACAGATATCCAATGCCCCGCATTAATGATTTATTCGATCGGCTCCATGGAACTAAAGTTTTCTCTCAACTCGATCTGGCTACCCTCTTTCACCAACTCAGAATAGTTGAAGAGAGTATTCCTAAAACAGCATTCCATGCTGAAAATGGTTTCTTTAAATAGCTGGTTATGTCGTTCGGCCTAACTAATGCTCCAGCTTATTTCATCGACTTAATGAATAGAGTTTTCCATGACGTTATTAACAAGTTTGTCCTTGTTTTCATCGATGATATTCTCGTCTTCTCTAAAGATGAGAAAGAGCATAGGTCACATTTGACTTTTGTTCTTGAAACTCTTCGTAGTCATCAGCTTAAAGCCAAGTTCTCGAAATGCCACTTTTGGAGAGATGAAGTTCGATTTCTTGGCCATATTGTTTCGGAGAATGGGATTTCGGTCGATCTAGCTAAGATCGCCATAATCAATGTAAGTTCCATCCTTACTTGTCATTTCTATCCGAACATCTTATCCCTACCTAAACTCGAATCCTTCAAAAATTTGCTGGATTGGGAGACTCCCAAAACTCCTACAGATATTCATAGCTTCTTGGGCTTGGTCGGATATTATAATAGATTTATAGAAAATTTTGCTCGAATTGCCGCATCGCTTACTACACTGACTAGAAAGGATGTCAAATTTAATTGGAATGAAAAGTGCAAATCAGCTTTCAATGAGATGAAGCGAAAGTTGACCTCTGCCTCAGTTCTTACAGTTATTGACGGAAGCGAAGGATTGACCGTCTATACTGATGCTTGCCGTGATGAATTAGGAGCAGTTTTAATGCAGAAAGGAAAGGTCATTGCCTATGCTGGTCGTTAGTTAAAGACCCATGAAGCAAATTATGCAACTTATGATTTAGAGCTTCTTGCAGTTGTATTTGCTCTAAAGCTATGGAGGCATTATCTTTTACGGACCAAATTCGAATTATTTACAAACCATAGGTCACTGAGATATATTTTCTCAAAAAGGATTTGAATCAGAGACAAGTCTGATGGCTTGAATTCTTAGCTGTATATAATCTTGATATTAACTACACCCCAGGGAAAGCAAACGCCGTAGCCGATGCTTTGAGCAGAAACCAAGCAATGGTACGTTATAATCTTGTGGAAGGAATGTTATTTCAGCTCTTCGTCTCTCCAGCTCTTATGGATCGCATTATAGCTAAGCAATACGAGGACACCTTGCTCTATCGTATCAAAGAAATAGTTCTCGGTAGTGTCGGAAATGTTAACAGTAAAATGGATGCACAAGTTGATAGTAATGGAGTTTTGAGGATCGACAACCGAATTTGTGTTCCAAATGTTGACGGTTTAAGACAGGAAGTGCTGAGAGAAAACCATCAATCCTCGCTTTCATTTCATCTAGGAGTCACAAAGATGTATCAGAATATGAAGATGTTATATTGGTGGAGTGGGATGAAGCGTGATATTTCTACCTATGTTAGTTGATGTACAACCTGTTAACAAGTTAAGGCCGACCACAGGAAGACGGTAGGATTACTTCAACCCCTAGAGATTCCAAGCTGGAAGTGGGAACAGATTTCCATGGACTTTATTGATAGGCTACCAAGGACCAGAAGGGGTAATGAGAGCATTTGGGTGATGTCGATAGGCTGACGGAATCCGCTCATTTTATTCCAGTCAAGACCACTCGCACTGCTTCGAGTTTGGCCTAGATATATATGAGGGAAGTTGTTAAACTTCATGGTGTATCGTCTAGTATCGTATGTGATAGAGATCCTATTTTCACTAGTAAATTCTGGAAGGCATTTCAAGATACTTTGGACGCTACATTGAATCTGAGCACAGCTTACCATCCTCAGACAGATGGTCAGACTAAGAGGGTGAGTCAGATTTTGGAAGACATTCTCCTAGCTTGTATTATAGACTTTGGTGGATCCTGAGAAGACCATCTCCATTTGGTTGAATTCACCTATAATAATAGTTATCAGGTAAAGAAATCGAATTTCAAATTTGAATAAGTATATTTGAATTGGAATTTAAATTTTCTTTAATAAATCAGGCAAGTATTGGTATGGCACCGTTCGAAGCTTTATATGGACGGCTATGCAAATCGCCAGCTTGTTGGATCGAGTCTGGAGACCGATTAGTGCTTGGTCCGAAAATGATTATGGAAGCTTCCGATAAAGTTGAAGAACTCAGGAGAAAGATAAAGACGGCACACGACAGATAGAAATGCTACGCTGACAGAAGGAGAGATCTCGAATTCAGTGTATGAGACGAAGTATTTCTCAAAGTGTCGCTTTTGAAGAATGTTATTCGATTTGGAAGGAAAAGAAAGCTTGCTCCCAAATTTGTTGGCCCGTTTGAGATTACGGAAAGGATCGGAACCTTGGCCTATAGAATCGCATTACCAGAAAAATTTGCCGGTGTGCACAATGTGTTCCATGTCTCACATCTCCACCAAGTTGTGCGCGATCCATCTATGACCATTCCCATAGCTCAATTGGAAGAGTTAGTTATCGAGCCTGACTTGACCATTGAGCAGAAGCCACTTCGAATAGTCGACCGTGAGACAAAACAACTTGGAAGGAAGTCGGTCAATCTCGTCAAAGTCCAGTGGAGCTCGAATGACCGAGATTGCACATGGGAAACTGAGGATAGTATTCGGGATTCAAACCCCGAATTACTGATTTCAGGTATAATTCATTTTTCTCAAATCTATCTCGGTTTCTACTTGTTTCTTTCTTACTTCCTCCACCTTGCTCCTTTTCGAGGACGAAAAGTTTTGAGTGGGGAAGATTGTAACGACCCTGAATTTCCGACACAATTTTAAATTTTGAATCCATTATTTAATATAAAAAATTGAAATTTATATACGTTCTCAGTTAACGTCCAAACTTCGTATATAAGATGCGTCTAGTTGGTTATGAATATAGAAAAAGTTTCATCGTAAAATATCGCAGAATTTTTTTTTCACATTTTATTTTATATCAGTTCATTTTAAAGTGCGTAAATTTTCATCTTTCGAATCTAAATATTTTTACACAATAATGTTGTAAAAATTTATCTGATCAAGACGTTGCATTTCGTTTCGTCTAATTCCGTCGTCGCCTGCTTCATTTAAATTGTTTTGTCAAACGAACAATTTAATCGGTGTAAATTTTGAGTTTTGATAAAACTGTCGTATCGCCAATATCTGTGTACCTTGTAAGCGCTTCATCGCGCCGATCGGAATGGTATACTTATTTGTACAAATCGGAGTTCGATGTAAATCGTCGCGGTAATTTAAGCGTTCCAAGCGGACCGGTTAAATAATTTTCAGCCCATGTTAACAGCCCGTATACATTCAAAATTTGAAAAGAAAAGTTTGGCTGAAGAAAATTTATGATGATGGTTGGCAGCTGGTGGATAGCATGGGAAAATATGCAAATATTTCGTAACTCACAAAAACAATATTTGCTGTCCAGCTCTATTCTCATCCAATTATAAAAATTAAATGAAAAAAAACTTAGACATTCCATTTGCTATCATCTACAGGTACGAACTTCCTTTTCCTCTCCTCCTTTATCTTTTATGTGTCTCTCATTATATTTTTACTGTCAAAATTTTTGCATAAGAAAATGAAAATGAACCCAGCATCTCCACAAACATCACCATCCTCCACCAGACCGCGACCGCGCGCAGCACCACCCTCCAACCGACCGCCACCTCTCCACCACCTGAACCGCGCGCCACCCCACTCCAACCGACCGTCCCTTACTTCGCCACCGTGCCACTGAACCGCGCATCACCACCCTGCAACCGACCGCGTTGCCCCACTCCCCAACCGTCACACCACCCTCCAGCGTCCCCCACTCCAGTCGCTTATCCCTCAGTCACCTCTCTACACCGCATGAGCCAATGCTCCGTCGCCCCTTCCCTGCCTGTGCCACCCTCCGGATCAATCACCACCCTCTCGTGCATGCTGAGGATGTGCACGATGCATGCATACGTTTTTAAAAAAAATGAAACAGTTCTCCGTTTTAAAAAAAAAGAATGAAAATGTTTTACTGTGTACAAACAGCCAAGCCTTTGCATTGCTTTCATGGAAAACCATATGCTTTACTATTGCATATATATAGTTGTGTAGGGTAGTAACAATTTATTCTTGTCTATTTGATATAGCAGCATCTACGTGAGCTTTCATCTTGCAGCAGTACCCTCTCATAGCTTCCCTTTTCTTTTTGTTGTTCGGTAAGAATTTGTGTGTGTATATATATATATATATATATGTTTATATATATATATATTTGAATGTTCATAACGGAAGATTGATGCTATTTCTTTCTTGCCAATTGTTGCAGTTTGTTCGATTGTTCGTGTTTGTGCTGCGTTTGAATCAAGCCTCTTCGTGCTTCGTCGTTCATTCTCTCTAACCACTAAAGGTGAATAAAATTCACGACTTATATTATTATACAATGATAATCAAGTTTGGTTGATGATGTTAATGATTGTTTGATGTTAATATTGGATGTTGAATTATTAACACATGAAGTGATAAATAATATACACTTGAATTTGACGTATGGTAGTTAACACATTGAAATTGACATTCGTACTTGAATTTGATTAAATTAAAAATCTGCATAGTATAACCTTTGAAATTGTTTAATTAGTTAACACGTAAAAATATAGTTAGCAACACCTTGAATCATTGTAGACAAATTCATGTCGTGAAAATTTGATGAAGTATGAAATTGAATAAAGTGGATAACAAATGTAGAACCACATGAAATAATGGCGTAATAATCTTTAATCTACATAAAATGATAGCGTAGATTATAGAAATAATTATTTTAATTTACATGAAATTATAATGTAAATTAATATGATTATTTCGGGATTATTTAAATTAATTATTGGATTGTTATTGATTGTCGTTATTGCTTGTTTATTTACTTTGACACCATTCCAGTTATCACACTGCAAGTTCCCTTTACTATGCATCTGATTTTGAATTGAAATGGAATTGGGTTGAAACGATAAATACCCAAATAAAACAATTGACATAGGATAGAGAATTAAATAAAAACCTGATTAGTCGAACAATTCGATTTAAAATAAAGATTTGATTTACAAGAATAACGAAAGGTTTTAATTAAATTTGAAATTTAATTCTAGTAAAATTTAAATGTTAATATTTAATGATTTAAAATAAATAAATATTAACAAAGGTTTGATGAAAGAATGTTGTTGAAATTTAATAAATTATTGAATTAAGTTTCTAAATTTATTTAATAATTAAACAAATTTGAACTTGTTCACCGATGAAATTTAACTTGCGATTATTTAATTAGATAAGTAAATAAGTGAAATTGAATTTGTTTAATAAGAAATAAATTGTGAATTATTTATTGAAATTAATATAAACTTGTAATTTAAAGAATTTAATTTAACGAACTCAATTTAATTAAATTTATAAGTTTTGATATAATATAGGTAAATTTAAGTGAATGATTTAATGAATTGGAAATTTATTTGAAATTGTTTTGAAATGTTAAATTAACTTAATTTAAATAATTATTGAATGAAATCCATATATGAATTTAAATCAATATTTGAATTGTTTTAAATCAAAATTTAAGTTGGATTGTGGAATCAAGTAGAAATTTGAAATTGGAAATCTGGAATTTTGAAACATAAATTAAGGGAACTGATATTGAAAGTCAAATGAAATGTTGGCTTTCGAATTTTAATGTGAAATTGATTTGATTTTTGAAATTTATTAAATGACCAATCGGTGTAATAATTACGAAGTTATTAAAGAGACCGAGATCGGTTAGGGACATACTCATTGTCTAAACCGAATACCACATTAATAACTATTATACGTGGAGTGTGATCCAGAATGAAGTGGTTGGAATGATGTACGTTGATGATTAAAGAAAGAGAACGACAATGGATGACCTTGACACTTGTGTCAAATTGGAAATGACTTAAACAGGAGCGTGCCGGACCAACGAGGCTAGCTACCTCTAGCGAACAGACTTCTTCGTAAACTACTCATTACTTGTCTTGATTGGTGCGCACCCTTGAATTGGGAGTGTTGTATCGCGGTGTTGCGATCGTTGCGGCGATGCGTTCTCATCAGCCCAGATCAAGCAAACGGTAGTTTCACTACCTTGGGTATTGCCTCATGTTCCTTGTCATACTTGTATTCATATATGCGACCACTACGATTTGTTTTGTATTATACCTATGGAGTACTCCCTGATAGCCCACTAGCTTATGGTGGAATTTACGGTGCTGTATATACTATGAAGCTATATAAATGTGTTAAGGAGAATAACAGTAATGCCTTAACACTATTTTGATATTTTATTTTACTGTTAGGCATTATCTACTTAGCGTACATTACTATATATGGATAGTTTAACGGATCCTGAAAAATGTTTATTCCATTCATCTTTGATTTATTATTTGTAACGACCCAGAATTTCTAGTCGTAAATTTTGAACATTTAATTCATTTTAAATGTTAAATGTGGATTTTGAATTGATTTTGAAATAAGGATTTTGTTAAATCTATAGAATTTAGTTGTAATTTTCAATATGAGAATTTAATTGAAATTTGAATAATAATAATAATTTAATATTGGAATTGGGATAATTGATGAATTTGGGTGTAAATAAATATAAAAATGGTTTCTAAAATTTATTTTAACTCTATTTGGATTTAAATAATGATGTTGGGCTTTTGGATGGAATCAAAAGTCGATAAATTAAGATTTGGGAATTAATATTTATTTATAATGGAATTTAATAATATCATAATGCAAATAATCAGATTTTGGTTCGAAATGAATCAGAATGATTTCTAATGTAAATATAAATTCTATATGATTTATAATAAAGTTAGTAAAAATTTAAAAGTGAAATTTTAAGTGATTTCGACAATTATGAAAATTGCTCGAATTCATCGACAAGTTAAAATAGCTTTCCGGGACATAGTCTCGGAATTCGATGAAACTAGTTCCATTGGATCCATAATAGTTAGTTGTTATCGGATTTCAATTTTCGTAGCAATCGAAGTGGTCGTTTGACCCTGGCAGCTCAAAACGCATAGAAATTATTTTAATCGATTTAATTTAAAATTGACCGTTTATTTCCGTAACTCACGTATACGATCAAATTAGCCTTCGAAACATGTTCCATTGTGTTCGAAATGCGGGTAAAACCCTATAAACGCCTAGCAGCACGTGTGATTTGGAGTTCGTTTGGGAATCTTGTAATAATTGAAAATAATATTAAAATAATAGAATACGTGTGTGTGTGTGTGTGTGTGTGTGTGTGTGTATTCGCGCAAGAGAACCCTAGATCGCTCTTTTTCTTGGCCGCCATCTTCATCCTTTATCAATGGCTGAAATACACTATCCTTCTTTCCCCAAAATCTCTTCATCCAAGAATTTTCAGTCTTCATCTTATAAATGGAAAATGTAAAGCTCTCCGAGCTCTACATTATGGACGGTGGAGATGTAGATCGGTAGGGTGTGGAGGCCTGGAGGGAGCCGCATACGTCGACCGTTCAAGTGTGTTTTCTGTGCAACTGGAGGCGTCGAGCACGAAGCAACTCTGGCTGGAGACGCATGGCGCAATGCTCGTCGAAGTAGCGGTGTTCGATCGTAACCTAGGCGATCAATGGACGAGCGATTGCTAATCCTAGACGGCGAGTTGATGGGTTCATTTACCAGTTGTAGCGAACGAAGAAGATAAAGTTTCTATGGCCTTGATTTTGATTTTGGGTATGGACGGCCGATGGTATTTTTTTTATTAAAAAAAAGAAAGAAATTTATGTTTTAATTTGTAATTGAAACCAATAAATTTCATAACTAATGCATGCGAGGTCGAAATTCGACGAAACTGGCGACGCCGGAATCGCAGCAATGAGTACTACACATTGGAGTGATTATGGGATCATTCTGAGCAAGTAAAAAATTTAGGTTAAATCGAACACTATTCGATTTAATTTAAATTTGAACGCTCGTCGAAAACCCAAGGTGAGTTAATCTCACTCACATCTGGATACCAGTTAATTTAAATAGCCAATATTTAAATGTTTGATTGGTTGTTTAGCTGAATATGATAATTATTATCAGATTGAATCGATATTTATTGGTTGTGCTAATATTTGTAGATGCAGGAAAACAGGTTGGAGGGATCCAACTGGATTCCTCACAAATAGAAATTTTATTTATATTCTGTGATATATCTCATTGATAAATTTATTTTATCTACGAGTCTGTGAATGAAGATAAGCGCTATGGATTATACCGCTTATCGATGTTGATATGATTGAATCTGTGATGATTGATGTTGTGCACTATTGTGTTAAACCCTTGGACTACACTATACACACACGAATATGGATTGCACGTGGAAATTGGTTAAGTCGTAGTTTTTTGAAATAATTTTAGAATTGAATTTTTGAATCCAAATGGTTTTGGAAATAAATCGGATTTAAAGTGGAAAAACATTTGAAAAGGAATTTCAAAATAAAAGTTATTTTTGAATAACTAAATTTAGTTTTGAAATTTGATTTAAATTTGAATTAAAAATTTGAAATTGAATTCTATGTTGAGAACTTATGATTTTCAAAAGGTTATATATGTTTATATGAACTTAAACCTTTTTTAAGAGTGTTGATTTGGGAATTTAAATTAACCCAAATACTTTAACTTGTATAAATGAAATCGGATTTTTCCGAAATGAAAACTATTTGTTTTCAAATGATATAAGCTTTCATATAAGAATGAATTTCCAATTTGTATTAAAGGAGTATCAAGTTTGAATTCAAAATGGTCCTCCAAGTTATGAATAAATCTTTGGAAATGGGTTTGAAAGCTATAAGCTAAATCTTGATTTAAAGAGTTAATGAGTTAATCCAATTGAAACGGAAATTGTTTTGAAATCTGTGAATGGATCTTTGTGAAACTGGGTGAACATTGTGAAATAAATCCTTTTGTTTGAAAGATTTGAAATGGTAATTTGTTTTAGACCATTTAAAAGAAAGTTAGGAATTTTAAAGTTGTGACTTAATTGAAATCCCATATTCATATGTTTTTAAATTTACGCTCATTATTCGGTTTAGCCGGAAAAGGCCTTTGTGTCATATAACCCATTCTGAATAATGATATGACGTTATGGATTGCATTTGAAGACCTGTGGTGAAGACCGGGTATTTGCGGGAACTATAGGATGACCTATCGATTGTCTCTGTACTGAGTAGCTGCGGTATAGAGATTCCGTAAGTAATGGGAAGTTCGATCGGGATTGTGGACACCCGGATTTGCAAGGGCTTCTTCGGAAGTGCCTTCGGTTCTGTTCGAACCCGGAACAGACTTGTATGGCTGTATGTCTGACACTACACTTTGAGGTATAAAGCAGATTTCTTTCAAATACATTTCTGTTTGGTGGTAGAGAATTTATTCTCTTAGCTTAACACCCTTCTCTGAGACGTACGAGCTCAGAGGTTATGTAGTTGATGGTTATCAGCGATATACTCCCAATTTGGTAGTGTGGCATGCTAAGTGCTGTTGTGTGTTGATGATCATTTGTTGATCATTTGTGAGCAAAGCATGACTTTGTGAAAAGTGTAGCTTTATGGACGAGACCTCATCGAGCCTCACAAACTGGTAATGGTCGAAACGGGAAAGATGCAACAAGGTTTCAGGGGTAGCTCCCCTAGGGTATGTCCATTCCTTCTGGAAAAGGGTGCTATCATGGTATAGAGCCCAGATACATACTCATGTGGACACTGCAGTATATTTATTACTGTGTAATGTTGTTGGTGTTGAGGATCCTCGGATGAAGGTCCCAAAGGACCGGGGGTGGCATATCTTAGGTTTACTTCTCGGGAAGGGGGTAACCGGCCTTGTGTTGGCAGAGAGCCAGGTAGGTTCTCGGGGCGTCCCTCCAGAGGCGTTCCTATGTGGTAGTAGGAAGTTCCTTAGCCTGACCATTTGTTGGAAAATCCAAAAAAACAATATGAGCCATGTACGGTTTTTAGTTGTATAACCTGCCATGGAATGTGGTGGTAACCTGCTATTGAACATGGAAGCTATAGTAGACATAAGTGCGAAATGCCTATGCTGGCTAAGATTAATATTATACTTTTGAAATGCTTTCTGCACTATTCACTAATCATAATATTAAAAAGATTTTGCGTATTAAGAATGTTTTACTATCATAAGGAGAAATCTTCTCCAATTTTGCGTTTGCATTGTGTGTGTGTGGCGAGAGGCCTTATGGTAGTTTCATTTTCTAAAAAGCATAGCGGATTTCTTTTCTTTTCTTTTTCTTTGTGGAAAATAATTGTTTTGAGATCTCACACCAGTCCCATGACTGGCCTTGCTTATCTAGGTGAAACGTGATAGAGGTTCTCGCTTTTGTTTGGTGGCGAGCAGGAGACTCTTACCCCCACATGTCCACTTTAAGGGGTTCGTTATCCGTAAGGCGTGACAGTCAAAAGGTTGGCCGTAAAAGGAAGGGCAGGGTACCATTGTATGCCACGGCGGGGCTGGGATGGTTGAAAAGCCTACCAGTCGAGATTGGTCGCTGTCGATGGTTGAATATCCTAGACTGTTACATGTGGTATCAGAGCATTTGGTTTAATGAAAACCTTGGCTCTGTTGGGTTTACTCATTAGAGATAGAGTCAGTAGTACTCTAGAATGAGTTTGAGTGTAATAGTAGATATGAGCACGTATTTGTTAGTAAATAAAAAATTGTTTTTATACTGTGTTGACTTAACGATTGAGTGTTTATGAATTCTGGTCGGTACGGAAAGTACAACCGTATCGATAGGGGTTTCTAAACTCTTAACAAGATAAACCGACATGGTATTATTTTAAAGTGGGGTAAATAAAATAATTTTACCCAAAATTATATTTTGGTATAAAAGGAATAATTTTTCTGAAAATATTATATATATTTGGATGTTTGGTTGTTGATATTATAATCAAATATAAGAATCTAGAGTTTGAAAAGGTTACCAAATAAAATTCTATAAGTATGATTTACCCAAAGAAAGAATAACTAAAATTTGTATTAAACCAGAATTTAAATCTTGGGAATTTTGAAAAGTGTTTAAAATGAGTTTAAAACAAAGGTTTGGGAATTTAAAATATATGGAATGATTGAAATGTTTCCAAAGTGTTTGAAGGCAATGATGGAGTATTATTTTGGAAAATATTTGTAAATGGAAATTGTTTTGAAAGGAATTTGTGGAAGTAAGGAAACATTGAACTCACTTCAGTCGCTGGAAAATAATCCTGATGATGATGGCCACATCATTAGAATTCATTTTCGAGTTTCTAAAGTGATGGATTGCTTCCATAGTAATTGGGTATGATATCTGTTTAGATTTGTTTGATATACAAGGTGTTCTAGAAATTTCGAAGGGAAGATTTGTTTTGGATAAAAACAAGTTATTTTGGAATTTGGAAATTTGATTTGACATACCAAGTATGTATGAGCTGATTATCGTTTCAAATGATTTTGAAATAAAACCGGGCAATTGAATTCTGGAAACACTGTTTAAATAATGTGTAAAGTTAAAATGAATCAACTATTGAACTTATTAAGTGAAGTTGATATTGATAAGAAGAAAATGAAAATTTTACTCTTGGAATTAAAATTTAACTTAAGAAAATGGTAGTGAATAAAATATGTTTGAATTTAAGTCAGGATAAATTAAATAAAATTGGAATTTGAAATTGGATTAAATTGGATATAAAGTTGAAATGTAAAATGACTATAATTGAGTAATGCAAATTTATATCCTTAAGCTATTAAGTGTTATATAAATAATCCGGAATTGTGATTATAAGATGAAAATAACTCAAAATGAGCAATATAAGTTTTTAAGTAAATGAGTTGGTGAACTTATAATTAGAAAATGGAATTATAATCACAAATGGGAAATAGTTGAATGGTATGGTGAATTCAAACTAAATCCTAAATGGATGTTAAGTGTGACAAGGCAAAGAAAAATATAAGATGTGAATGGACTTAAGTTAGTAGATAAGTTTCAAACTTATATATTAGAAAGTAAAATTTAAATTGAATAGAGAAATAAAATTGGACTGAATTAGATTTAAGTTATAAAAAAAAGAAATTAAGTTAAATTTGGATTGAATTGAAATCAAAATTTAGTTGTGTTATAAATAATACTGAATGAAATTCAATTCTTATTTAAGTAGTAAATGAAGTGGAATGAATTTAAGTTGGATAAATAAAATTTAGTAAAGCTTGAATTAGAATTGGAAAAGAATTGAATTGAAAGAAAATTTAATTAAGTTGAAAGGATATTGTATGAATAGAATTTTAACTTAACTAAATTTAGAAGAATAGGATGAAGATGAATTTAGTGTAAACTAAATTAAACGGAATTTGTAATGGCATGGATGAAATTTTGGTGGGTTGTTAAGAAAATTTTGAAAAGAAAAATAAAATCCAGTCTGGTATGGGATTTAATTTTGGCAATAAAAATTTGAGAGCGTGAATGAATAATGGAATTAGATTATAATAGTGATGGTTTGAATTATAAATAAATTCAAATGAGTGAAATAATTTAAAGTGGTCTCATTGTTAATAAAATAAGTTTTAAATGGATTGAATAAGTGAATAAATTGAGTTAAAATTTGTAATGGATTGGAATTTGATGGGATAAGAATCAAATTTAAAATAAAAATAAATATGATGCAAGAAGAAATGGAGTTATTTTGTTATTGAAATAACTTAAGCAAATTGGAATTAATTAAAATGGTTATAAACTTCAGTAATTGTTGTTTGCTTGAATGACATCAAATTTGCATTGAGGTTAGTCGTTTTGTTGTAAACAAAGCTAATAAATTAAGAAAAGCAAATAAAGTTGATTTCTGAATAAATTGGAATGGATTGAAATTTTAATAAGTGGATTTGTATGTAGATGCAAGTGAATCATAAAAGAAATGCAAATGTATCAAATTTGAAATAAAAAAAATGATTGTAAATTAATTTGGAATTGAATTTAAATCTTTGGTTTGCTGTAAAAATATGGTTAACATGTTAAATTATGAGGTTTATTAGTTTAAACTATGTAGTTGATGTGTTTGGCTAGTTTAATGAATAGAATGTTAATAAATTCTCATATTATTGAAAACTGATGTGTTTATTTAAGTAAGTACAGGTACGGGAAGCGATCGATAGAATTGAAGTGCGTATATGCAATATAATTAGCCGCTTTCTTTTAAAATGCTAATCAAAAGGTACGCCTACGCAATAAAAATAGGAAATATGAACTGTTTTTGGTTTTCCGACCGTGTGGGTCGATGTATATATATTTCTATCTATTGTGATATTGCAAAATCTCCTCCGTACATGGGAGACTCTGCCAAAAAAATTCGGAAATTTTAGGAGTTAGAAAATTTTTGAAACGTTTCTTTAACGACAAATTTATTTCAAATTTAAATTTAAATAAAAAGGATTTTGGAATAGGAATCGAAACTAGCAGTTTTGATTTGAAACTGAAGAATTTAGGCAAAGTGAAATTTGAGATTTTTACTAAGTGAGTTTTGCTATTGAGTTTGGAGCATTCTTTCTACCTTAGCAAATTTCGGGGACGAAATTCTTTTAAGGGGGGAAGGATGTAACGACCTAGAATTTCTAGTCGTAAATTTTGAACATTTAATTTATTTTAAATGTTAAATGTGGATTTTGGATTGATGTTGAAATAAGGATTTTGTTAAATTAATAGAATTTATTTGTAATATTCAATATAGAAATTTAATTGAAATTTGAATAATAATAATAATTTAATATTGGAATTGGGATAATTGGTGAATCTGGGTGTAAATAAATATAAAAATGGTTTCTAAAATTTATTTTAAGTCTATTTGGATTTAAATAATGATGTTGGGCTTTTGGATGGAATCAAAAGTCGATAAATTAAGATTTGGGATTTTATATTTATTTAATAATGGAATTTGATAATATAATGATGCAAATAATCAGATTTTGGTTCAAAATGAATCAGAATGATTTCTAATGTAAATATAAATTCTACATGATTTATAATAAAGTTAGTAAAATTTTAAAAGTGAAATTTTAAGTGATTTCGACGATTATGAAAATCGCTCGAATTCATCGACGAGTTAAAATATCTTTCCAAGGCACAGTCTCGGAATTCGACGAAACTAGTTCCATTGGATCCATAATAGTTAGTTATTGTCGGATTTCAATTTTCGTAGCAATCGGAGTTGTCGTTTGACCCTGGCAGCTCAAAACGCATAGAAATTATTTTAATCGATTTAATGTAAAATTGACCGTTTATTTCCATAACTCGTGCATACGACCAAATTAACCTCCGAAACACGTTCCATTGTGTTCGGAATGCGGATAAAACCCTATAACGCCTGGCGGCACGTGTGATTTAGAGTTCGTTCAGAAATCTTTTAATAACTGAAAATAATATTAAAATAATAGAATACATGTGTATATATATTCGCGCAAGAGAACCCTAGATCGCCCTTTTTCTCGGCCGCCGTCTTCATCCTTTATCAATGGCCGAAATACACTATCCATCTTTCCCCAAAATCTCTTCATCCAAGAATTTTCAGGCTTCATCTTCTAAATGGAAAATGTAGAGCTCTCCGAGCTCTACATTATGGACGGTGGAGATGTAGATCGGTGAGGTGTGGAGGCCTAAAGGGAGCCGCATACGTCGGCTGTTCAAGTGTGTTTTCTGTGCAACTGGAGGCGTCGAGCTCGAAGCTACTCTGGCCGCAGACGCATGGCGTAATGCTCGTCGAAGTAGCGGTGTTCGATCGTAACCTAGGAGATCATAGGACGAGCGATTTCTAACCCTAGACGGCGAGTTGATGGGTTCGTTTACCAGTTATAGCGAACGAAGAAGATAAAGTTTCTACGACCTTGACTTTGATTTTGGGTATGGACGACCGATGGTATTTATTTACTAAAAAAAAGAAAGAAATTTATGTTTTAATTTGTAACTGAAACTAATAAATTTCATAACTAATGCATGCGAGGTCGAAATTCGACGAAACGGGTGACGCCGGAATCGCAACGACGAGTACTACGCAGTGCAGTAATTCTGGGATCATTTTGAGCAAGTAAAAAATTTAGGTTAAATCGAACACCGTTCGATTTAATTTAAATTTGAACTCTCATCGAAAACCTAAGGTGAGTTAATCTCACTCACATCTGGATACCAGTTAATTTAAATAGACAATATTTAAATGTTTGATTGGTTGTTTAGCTGAATATGATAATTATTATCAGATTGAATCGATATTTATTGGTTGTGCTAATATTTGTAGATGCAGGGAAACAGGTTGGAGGGATCCAACTGGATTCCTCACAAATAGAAATTTTATTTATATTCTGTGATATATCTCATTGATAAAATTATTTTATCTACGAGTCTGTGAATAAAGATAAGCGCTATGGATTATACCGCTTATCGATGTTGATATGATTGAATCTGTGATGATTGATGTTGTGCACTATTGTGTTAAACCCTTGGACTACACACACAAATATGGATTGCACGTGGAAATTAGTTAAGTCCCGGTTTTTTGAAATAAAGAATTGAATTTTTGAATCTAAATGGTTTTGGAAATAAATCGGATTTAAAGTGGAAAAACTTTTGAAAAGGAATTTCAATATAAAAGTTATTTTTGAATAACTTAATTTAGTTTTGAAATTTGATTTAAATTTGAATTAAAAATTTGAAATTGAATTCTACGTTGAGAACTTATGATTTTAAAAAGGTTATATATGTTTACATGAACTTAAACCTTTTTTGAGAGTGTTGCTTTGGGAATTTAAATTAACCCAAAGACTTTAACTTGCATAAATGAAATCGGATTTTTCCGAAATGAAAACTATTTGTTTTCAAATGATATAAGCTTTCATATAAGAATGAATTTCCAATTTGTATTAAAGGAATTTCAAGTTTGAATTGAAAATGGTCCTCCAAGTTATGAATAAATCTTTGGAAACGGGTTTGAAAGCTATAAGCTAAATCTTGATTTAAAGAGTTAATGAGTTGATCCAATTGAAATGGAAATTGTTTTGAAATCCGTGAATGGATCTTTGTGAAACTGGTTGAACTTTGTGAAATAAATCTTTTTGTTTGAAAGGTTTGAAATGGTAATTTGTTTTAAACCATTTAAAAGAAAGTTATGAATTTTAAAGTTATGATTTAATTGAAATCCCATATCCATATGTTTTTAAATTTACGCTCATTATTCGGTTTAGCCGAGAGAGGACCTTTGTGTCATATAACCCATTCCGAACAATGATACGATGTTATGGATTGCATTTGAAGACCGGTGGTGAAGACCGGGTATTTACGAGAACGATAGGATGACCTATCGATTGTCTCTGCACTGAGTAGATGCGGTATAGAGATTCCCTAAGTGATGGGAAGTCCGATCGGGATTGTGGATACTCGATTTGCAAGGGCTTCTTCGGAAGTGCCTTCGGTTCTTTCGAACCCGGAACAGACTTGTATGGTTGTATGTCTGACACTACACTTTGAGATATAAAGCAGATTTCTTTCAAATACACTTTTGTTTGGTGGCGGAGAATTTATTCTCTTAGCTTAACACCCTTCTCTGAGACGTACGAGCTCAGAGGTTATGTAGTTGAAGGTTATCAGCAATATACTCCCAATTTGGTAGTGTGGCATGCTAAGTGCTGCTATGTGTTGATGATCATTTGTTGATCATTTGTGATCAAAGCATGACTTTGTCAAAAGTGTAGCTTTGTGGACGAGACCTCATCGAGCCTCACAAACCGGTAATGGTCGAAACAGGAAAGATGCGGCAAGGTTTCAGGGGTAGCTCCCCTAGGGTAAGTCCATTCCTTCTGGAAAAGGGTGGTATCATGGTATGGAGTCCAGATACTTACTCATGTGGACACTGTAGTATATTTATTACTGTGTGATGTTGTTGGTGTAGAGGATCCTCGGATAAAGTTCCCAAAGGACCGGGGGTGGCATATCTTAGGTTTTACTTCCCGGGAAGGGGTTAACCGGCCTTGTGTTGGCAGAGAGCCGGGTAGGTTCTCAGGGAATCCCTCTAGAGGCGTTGCCATGTGGCAGTAGGAAGTTCCTTAGCCTGACCATTTGTTGGAAAATCCAAACAAAACAATACGAGCCCTGTACGGTTTTAGTTGTATAACTTGTCATGGAATGTGGTGGTAACCTGCTATTGAACATGGTATCTATAGTAGGCATAAGTGAGAAATGCTTATGCTGGCTAAGATTAATATTATACTTTTGAAATGCTTTCTGCACTATGCACTAATGATAATATTAAAAATATTTTGTATATTAAGCATGCTTGACTATCATAAGGAGAAATCTTCTCCAATTCTGCATTTGCATTGTGTGTGTGGCGGGAGGCCTTATGGTAGTTTAATTTTCTAAAAAGCATAGCGGATTTCTTTTCTTTTCTTTTTCTTTATGGAAAATAATTGTTTTGAGATCTCACACCAGTCTCACGACTGACCTAGAGTTCACTGTTCTATTTCTAAACTCTAGGTGCCCACAATTTTCCAAACGGGCAGCCTAGAGTCAGGTTAGCATTATTCGGGAGCAAAAAAAAATCGAAAAAAGATATGCTGTGGAGATCAGGAGAAAGCTGGACGGAGAAGCGTATCACTAGTATATGTTATATTCTTTTCCGCTATTGTTGTTGTAACACTCTGATAATGTCATGTGATGCAATGTAATAACTGATATAGTTCGTGGTTTTAAAGATATTTATTTATATATTATATTGTTCCGCTGCGATATGTGAGATTCTGTTTATTGTTTCTGTTTCTTCTTTCTTCTTCTTCTACCTCTCTTTCTTCTTTAAACCCTAACGGTTCGGTTTTCCAGCATTCGACTGTTCGGCATTCGATATAGTGGACGTATTGATGCCGACTTTCGGGCGTCGATAAATCGGACATGTTACATTAATATTTCAAATTTTGAACCATATTATCCTGTATAAGAATATATGTCCTGACTCGAGTGTTTATTTATGCTTATGCTCGGGTTAGTCAGAGGATTTATGTTGCTATGCTGCTTGAAAGTTGAAGACCGTGAAGACTATCATTTATCATTATCAGTATTGCTCTATTCTATTTTACTATTGTACCGGACATCTATGTATTTCTATTTCACCTTTTGCTTGAGACATTATTGTATTTACTTAGTAGCTTCATGAACTACTATTATGACATTGTTGTAATTCCTCTGCGTTATTCTATTATTGTATCTGTCTGTGATTCTATAATGGTTCTCATTTATATACATATGCTCCATTAATGATTCGTGTTTTGTGCTATTTAAGTTGACATGTGTGGATTATTGTCAATTTAAATGGTCCAAATATACGGGTTGTTACACAATATTTATGTTAAAAGCCTCTAAAATCCTATCGATGATTTATTAAGAGAAGTGATAGTCAAAAAACATGTGGGGAATTGTCTCAAGCATCAGGCAACATAGGTAACATGGATGGGGTTAATATTAGAGTTGATTATCGAATTGATTTTAGTTATTATGTTTAATTTGTCATACAAAACAATCCACATGTGTAGTTTAACTTTGAGAGGAGTCTTGATTCTCCAAATGGGTTTGAAAAACCAATAATAATTTATCCAAGAGAAGGTTAAGAATTTTTACATCAATTTGGAAGTATAAGTTCCTTTTTTATCCCAACACCATGCAAGGCGGTATGGGTTATCTTTGGTATTATAGTTTTGAATCATGGTGATAAATTTTAGGTATTGGGTAAGCAGAGTCCCTATCGAATTTTGATTAAAAGAGATGTCCCATCTAAATGGCGCACAAGCTCTGTAAATATATTTAACGAGATCTCTTTTATTATTAGTGACCAGAAATAAATCAAGAAGCTCGTATTTTAATGAAATGGAAGAAATCCAAGGCTCGGTCCAGAAAGAGATCTTGTCTCTAGAGTTAACAATGAACTTAGTTCTAATTTTAAATATGCGGTACAAATTTGAGATGTTTCTCCAGAAGAAAGAGAATTTTCTATTATTGAGGTTGTTTAGGTGTTTTGACCTTCAATAGTGGCAGTTGCAAATAATTTTGTAACACCCCTTGTAATGACCCGATATTTTCAACCATTCGCACCCGTACATATCGGACTTGAATTGCTCAAAATACCGCGTTGTAAATAAAATTTGGCAAATCTCAGAATATACAGTAAATAAATAATCACAGATCACAAACATAGAGTAAATAATAATGCAGCGGAAGTAAAAGAGATAGTAGTTCATGAAGCTACTATATATATATAAGATACATCAGAGTTCAACAAGATACAACAGAAGAGTAACAAGATACAACAGGTGCAGATCAGATTACATCACTAGAATCACTGGATACTGAAAGCAAAATAGATGGAAGGATCTTCAAGCAAATCTCCAACTCCGAAGGTGAGTCTTGAATGCTGAATCACTCAGTCTGACTCGAGCGTAAAGCAAAACACAAGACACTCAAGTCAGGACATAAATACTTATGAACTGTAAATCAACTCAAGTGAACAGTAATAAAAAAATGCATCAGTAACTTAAAGGATGCTTGGGATCGCCCATCCTTTAAGGATCCGTTAAAGTATTTACTATATAGTAATATTACGCTATTATAATAATGTCTACGGTAAAATAAACTTACTTTTAAATAGCGTTAAGGAGTGACCCAATATTCCCCTTAACATGTAATAGTCCCAGTAGTCCATCCAGTATCAGCGTACCTCCAGATCGGGAGGTTACCCTAAATACTCCATGGGCTACGAGAGAAAAACAAACTCGTAGTAAGGCTTGCTATGGTAGATGACACGGCACACAAGGCAATGCCAGGGTAGATATACCAATTACGCACAAGGGCTGGCGGTAACGTAGCAGCCACTACGCCCACCTCGAAACACACTCCCAATCAAAATCGGAGGATGGCCATCAAATCAACCACAAGTAAGAGTATAGTATCAAAGAAGTGCATCCGATAGGAGGAATGACCTCACTTGGCCCGAGATCGCTCCTGTTTTAGCCACCTTATGCCAATTCACGGGAGTTGGGTCCATGTAATATACCTCAAGAACGTCGCCAGCATTCTACTTCATTCTGGAATCTCCACCGCGTACACGGTTGTTAAAGTGGTTTTCGAAGTTGGCAGAGAGTATGACAACTTTCGTTCCCGATCTCTTTAACAACCAATTGTTATTATAACGCCGTGGTCATTTCAAAATAGTTCATACTTCAAAATCAAATCAATTTCATTTCAAAACTATATTCCTTTTAAAATAGTTTATACTTCGATACCAAAACCATTTTTATTTCAAAACTATATCCAAATCAATACGATATCTATAGCGACCCGTAAATTTTCGATAATTTAATTTGTTAATTTAATAAGATTTTTTAATTTAATATCGAAGAAGATAAAAATTTGTGAATTGTTAATGAATTAATAACGGGAATGAAATGTAAGAATGTTAATGCAAGTTAATGAATAACTAATTCAGTGCAATCCCAATAAATTGAAACAATTGTAAAGCTATAGTTGATTGTAAATAGTAAGTTTGGAAATAAATTCGAAGTTATATTAACTGATGAAATATTGCGCAATAAACTGTATTTTGATAAAATTAATGTTAGATAAGTAATTTTAATATTGGTTTGGAATGATGAACTTATAAAAGTATGATTGAGGGTTATTGGCAACGGTTATTATAAGTTATCGATATATTTAATCTGTTAAATTGAATTTGAATTAATCACGATAAATCTAAATTAAATACTATATTAATGTAAATCTACGTAATAAATGGGAAATAATGTTAACTTTATTCATAGTATGACAGTGGGTTGAATAAAAGAATGGAATGAAGATTTATCAATTTGTTGGAATTTAAACTTAATAATTGGATTAATTGCAAATAAATGAAATTTAATATTGAATTATTACGTTAGTAGAAATTAAGATGAAATTTGAGAATATTAATGTAATAGATCATGAAACAATGCTAATTTTATCCATTTGATAATAATTTATTGAATACAGGATTTAAAATCAAATAAATGGATTTATTGGAATTTCAATTGATAATTTATGAATTTAATCAAATTTAAATTAAATACGGTAATGGGTAAATCAATTAACTTTGAATTGATATCTAAGTTTGTTTAAATTATCGTAATTGTTTAAGAAATCAAAAATGATGGAATTTGTGAATTATTAAATTTGAAACGAAAAAGTGATTTAATTAATTAAATATTAATTTAAATTAATAATGTGAAATATAGCCATTTTGGCTACTGGCTCGGATTTCGACGAAACCAGTTTCATTGGATCCATAACTATGAACTATTGTAGGATTTCAAGTTTCGTAACGTTCAAACTTGTTTGATCATACGGGCTCGAAACGCCTAGAAATCTATTTAATTGAAATCAGTTTGAATTAAGCTGAATTTAACATAACTTCTTCACATGATGGAATTAGGACTTGAAACCTGTTCCATTGAGTTTAAAATATTTGAAAACATCTATTTTGATATATGGGTTTGCCTATTTTCTTTCTGAAGGCAGAACGGGCTTTTCGGGTCGTTTATCGTTCAAACCCAAATCAAAAGCCTATCCGTTATTTCTATTTTCTAACCTACCTATAAATATCTCGTCATAAACCCTAGGTCATTTCTTATTTCATTTATCTGTGCGCACAAATATCATCTGTCTACTTCTCCTTCTCCTTTCAACAACCAAAAAAAGGAAAAAAAATCAATTTGCCAATCCTATTCCAAATTTCAATTTCAAATTTCAAAAATCAAAATTTCCTGATTTACTCAACTAAAAATTCTCAAACTGGTTTCATTTAACTCCTGTCGAAGAGATCTTGAATTCCATATAGATAATGAGGCATGCAGTTACACCTGACCAAGGCTAGGTTTCCATGGCCAACTAGGGTTTGGTGTTGTCGGGAATCGAAGGGGTTTTGGTCGAAATCGAGAACGTCATAAATCTTCTCATGCCAAGAAGCACCATTGCCGACGTTTTGGGCATTTCCGGCCATCTCTGGAGGGTCGTGTTCATGGCTCTATCAAGGCCAGATCGTGGGTCACGTTTTGTTTGGGCTCGACAGAGGCGAGGTGGTGGTGTGCGGATCGTGGATAATTCGAAATTGGTGCGTTGGCCAAGAGGGATGTCATTTTCATTTAAATTGGAGGAGAATCGACGGCTTTTGGATTTGAACTGTGCACGGTTCATGGTGCGTGTATAGGAAGTGCTGAGGAGGAAGATGGATTAATCTTCTGATTAGGTAATTAAGGATTAAGTTTAATTAATTAATGATTATTTCACGATGATGCCTATAATTCCATATCTTTTGCATACGAGGTCCAACTCACTTGCGGTTTTCTCCTCTAGGTTCATATTTAAATTCCAGGCATTTTGGCTCTTGTTTGGATGAATTCTGTGACTGTACAAATTTTGGATTTAAATTGGATTTAAATTCAATTTAAATTCAAAAGGTGAGTGTTTTAACCCACTCACAACTTCTAAAATTTCTTATATGTGTTAAATTAATTTCTGATGTGATTAGAAATTTATTTAGGACTTTTTGGTATATTTTTTATCAGTTAAACTGAAATTATGGAATTAAATTGTTATTTGATTTATTATTGCATATAAATAGCAAGTTAAATTATTATTTAATTTATTATTGAGAATAAACTACCAGTAAATACCTGTTATTCATTATCTGTGCTATATTGATGTTATTGTATGAATTGGATGATGATTGTGATAAATGGTTGATGGTTGATATTGGATGAATGGATGTTGTATTTTATATTGTCATAAACTGCAAGTTGTTATGCATTTTATTTTCATTTGGGATTGCGGTTTGAATTGAGATATAACCGTATTTTTATTTTAAATTGCGAATTGAAATGACAAATATCTTTTTTACTTGACCGTAGGGTAGAAAATTATATACAGACATCGTGGTCTATATATAAAAATATTTTGAAATGAATTTCTATGGTTTTGTAAAGAAATATATGGTTTTATATCAATATTGATTTAGATGTTATATAAATGTTGTTTTATTATTGACTTTTAGCTATGTATAAATTTTTTTTGAAATATAAAATAAGTTAAATAATAAAGTTGATTGTTTTTATATAATATGGTTGAGAATCTGTTTAAATTATATTGGTATAGAGGTTATAACGACTTAAATAAAATTTTTGGTTGGAAGATAAATATGAAATTGATTTGAATTAAATTATTTAAGAATTATACTCGAATAAATTTGATTTGAAATTCAGATAAAATCGAGATTTCAAAGGGTACGATTTTTATAACTTGATTTTGGTTTAGAGTGATTTAAATGAATATCAAGTTGATTTAAATTAATATATCAAGTTAAATAAATTGAAAGAATATCCAACTATTTGGAGTTTAAAGGTTTTACTTAAATGATATTGGATTTATTTAGTAAACATTTCAAATCTAAACAGTAGTAATTGAATTTGAAATATATGGAATTATCAAAGAATTAGTTTTGAAATGGTGGAATATTTAAAGCTTTGAAATATATGGAAATTGAAATGGTTTATTTAGGGGGTTCAAATCTGTATTTGGGATTGATTTGTGAAATTGAAGAAGCTTTTTTATTTATATAAAGTATTTAAATATATAAACCACTTAGGTAGTGGAAGTTATATTTCAAGGTTTTGAGCTTCAAAGTATTATAATTTGGAAGTGTTATATTTCAAGTGTTTTGATTTCAAACTGTTATAACGTTAAAAGTGCTATGATTTTGAGAAAAGGATATAATTGGAATAAAAAATAATATTATATTGATTTGGATTTTATAAAAATGATATCATATTGATTTGGTTTTTGAAAGGGAAATGATTATCGTATTTATATGGTTTTGAAATGGATATTATATTCTGGTTTTGAAGTATAATTATTTTGAAATGACCGCGGTGTTATAATAATGTTTGGTTGTTGAAGAGACCGGGATCGAAAGTTGTCATACTCATTGCCAACTCTGAAAACCACTTTAACAATCGTGTATGCAGTGGAGATTCCAGAATGAATTAGGATGGTGGCGGCGTTCCCTTTGAGGTATATACGTGGACCCGACTCCCGTGAGTTGGCATAAGGTGGCTAAAACAGGAGCGATCGACGGGCTAAGAAGGTAGCACCTTTTATCGGACACACTCCTTTGATACCATTCTATTATTTTGTGACTGTTTAGGGCCCTTTTGATTTTGGGGGTGTGGCTCGAGGTGGGTGGTAGTAGCTGTTACGCGTTACCATCGGTCCGGAAGCGTAATTGGTATATCGACCCTGGCAATGCCTAGTTGTGTCGTGTCACCTACCCTAGCGTGCCTTGTACAAGTTTGATTTGTGTCGTACCTATAGAGTATCCTCTGGTAGCCTCCCGATCAGGAGGTATTACGGTACTGTATAGACTATTGGCACTATTACGTGTTAAAGGCAATATGGGTAACCCCTTAATGCTATTTAAAAGTAAGTTTATCTTACTGTTAAACATTATTATAATAGCGAAGTATTATTTCATAGTAAATAGTTTAACGGATCCTTAGGAGATGTAAATCCCAAGTATCTCTTAAGTTACTGCACTCACGTTAGACATTGGATAGGAGATGTCAAATCTCGTAAACATCTCTAACGTCGTTCCACTCATATTTGGTTCTATTGATTTAACTTACATAAGATCTTTTTGTTCTGACTCGAGTGTTTTGTCTTTTTAATTCGCTCGGGTCAGCCTGAGCATTTCAGGATTTTGAAAACCTTATTTCTGGAGGACGAAGACGAAGATTGTATAACTCTTATATTATTCTGCATCACGTACTCCACTGCATTTTATTATTCTCTGGTATGTGTAACTCTGATATGTATTGTATAAGTATAATCAAATCTTTTGTAAACAGCTTCATGAACTATTTATTTGATTATTATACTTTATCGTCCGCCGCAAGATTCTATTTTGTTTTTTTTCTTTCCCTGCTTTTTCTTATTTACCCTATAACAATCCGCCCTTCTGTATGGTTTAAGTCTGACGTGTGTGTTTTATCGTCGATTTAAAACATATAAAAAGGCATGATGTTACATCTGGTATCAGAGCTTTGGTTTAGCGATAAACCTCAGCTTTGTGGGGTTTGACTCTTTATTAATAGGGTAGTAATACCCTATGATGAGTCGCTGAGCGTGTGTGTGTGTGTATATATATATGAGAGAGCTTATTTGTTAGTGTTATAAAAGGTTTTGATATTGTGTTAATTTTTTCTGTTTTGTATTTATAAATTTTGGTTGGCGCATAGGACGCTATGGCATCAATAGGGATTTCTAAACACTTAATAGGACAGACCGACACAATATTTGTTTTGAGAACAGGTGAATGAAATAATTTTGCCTATTATATTTTCTATATATAAAATTAATTTTTATAGTGGTTATATTTAGTTGTAATATTGGTTGGAAATAAGATTTAAAATAAAATAAAGTAAAATTGGAAATATAGAACTTAAGTTCCGTTGTTTTGAAACTTTATTTCGAATAATTTTGAGATATAATAATATTATTAGAAGTATTTTTTGATATAAATATTTCAATATAATTTAAAAGAATTGTTTTAAAGAAACTTTGAAAATAAATAAGTTCTGTACTCCCCTCTTTGTCGTTGGAAAATAATTCCGGTGATGAGTGCACGCATCATCGACATTCATTTTTGAGTTCGAAGTGGGAAGGCCACTGTACTAGTTTTACTGCAGATTTATCTTGATAAACAAATATAAATTTTAAATTTTTTTAAATATAATTGGTTATATAAATTGTAAGTATATACATTTATCTATTATTTTAAAATGATTTGAAATTAAACCCGGTATTTAGTTCTTAAGTTTCTGATAATCAATAGTTTCAATTATTGTAGTGGAATGGGTTGTAACTAATTAATAATTGGAACCTTTAATTAAAATAAGAGATTAAATGCTAGGTTATAAATGAAATTTCAAGAAAGTTGAAATTGTAATCTATAAAACAAATAATTTGATGATTGAACAGTAAATTAATTAAAAGTAATGAGAAAACTTGTATAACTTTCAATTACATTCTTAAAAAGCATATATATCACTTACCAAAAGATTTAAAAGTTGAAATGTCTGATAAGAAAATGTAATGGATATTATACAAGTAAAATTTGAAGTAATGAAAGTATTCAATGAATTTTCTTTTATAAGTAAGACTTTAATGTTATAATTGTTGTAAACTTAAGTATGACTGAAAGGCCACTAATTAAATATAATAGAAAGGCTGTAAAGAGATGATAATAAACTTAAGTAAATATTGAGGTATTATAAAATAAGTAGAAAGATGAATACTGTAAATAAATGAATAAGTAGTGAATAAATGAATGTAATACAATAAAAATAAAATTTACATGATACGAATAAATGAAAGTGAATGGAAAGGATTTTTAAGAATTAAATGTAAATTTAAAGTTGAATCATTTTATGAATGAAAAGGAAATCAAACAACAAATATTATGAAATGAAATTACTAAGAATGAACTTGATCTATTGGTTGGAATTGTTGTTGGTTTGGTTTATGGTTGTTTGGGAAAAGATACTTTAAAATTATTTGGATGAATGAATAATCTATTTAGTTTCATCTAAGACTGTTGAGTAAATGGTGCACTTAGTAGCTTATTTTTCACTCTGTACAATTTAAAGTTTTGAACCCCAACAACTATTTGTTTTGTTTGATATGAATGGATAATTGATTTGTGTTGTTTTTATGTGATGGTCGTATGCTTTGTTGCAAGTGATTGTTTTTTTGGTATGGATTTTTTGTTAATGATTGAAACAACTTTAAATATTTCATTTTATATAATTATTGACTCTTTTTGGATTATATAAGTGAAATACAGGTTATGGAAGCAATTGCTACTGCTTTTAGTTTCATAAAATAAGCGTTAATTGCCCGACAAATAGGTACGCTTTCGGATTACGGTTTTATAGCGTTATTATATTGTTTTCTCGTGTTAGGATATATTATTTTGAAAATTATATTTGATATTTTGTTATATTTGATATTATATTTTCTCCCGAGCCTCCCCGTACAAAGGAGACTCTGTCGAATTTTTCCGTAAATTTTGGACTTACAAATATTTTTTGAAAATATTTCCCCAAACTTTATTAATTTGAGTATAAAAAGATTTAATGGTTATAAATTGGTATATTTTATTTAAATTAATTAATTTTGTAAATTTATTTGTTTATAAAGTTAAAATTTTTGAATAAGATGTATTGCATACTCAATTCTTTCTTTTCCCCTTTTTTCCTTTTCGGGGACGAAATGTTTTGAGTGAGGGAGAATGTAACGACCCGTAAATTTTCGATAATTTAATTTGTTAATTTAATAAGATTTTGTAATTTAATATTGAAGAAGATAAAAATTTGTGAATTGTTAATGAATTAATAACAGGAATGAAATGTAAGAATGTTAATGCATGTTAATGAATAACTAATTTAGTGAAATCCCTATAAATTAAAACAATTGTAAAGCTATAATTGATTGTAAATAGTAAGTTTGAAAATAAATTCGAAGCTATATTAATTGATGAAATATTACGCAATAAACTATATTTTGATAAAATTAATGTTAGATAAGAAATTTTAATATTGGTTTGGAATGATGAACTTATAAAAGTACGATTGAGGGTTAATGGCAATGATTATTATAAGTTACCGATATATTTAATCTGTTAAATTGAATTTGAATTAATCACGATAAATCTAAATTAAATATTATGTTAATGAATCTAGATAATAAATGGGAAATAATGTTAACTTTATTCATAGTATGACAGTGGGTTGAATAAAAAGAATGGAATCAAGATTTATCAATTTATTGTAATTTAAACTTAATAATTGGATTAATTGCAATTAAATGAAAATTAATATTTAATTATTACATTAATAGAGATTAAGATGAAATTTGAGAATATTAATGTAATAGATCATGAACCAATGTTAATTTCATCCATTTGATAATAATTTATTGAATACAGGATTTAAAATCAAATAAATGGATTTATTGAAATTTTAATTGATAATTTATGAATTTAATAAAATTGAAATTAAATATGGTAATGGATAAATCAATTTACTTTGAATTGATATCTAAGTTTGTTTAAATTATTGTAATTGTTTAAGAAATAAAAAATGATGGAATTTGTGAATTATTAAATTTGAAACGAAAAAGTGATTTAATTAATTAAATATTAATTTAAATTAATAAGGTGAAATATAGCAATTTTGGCCACTGACTTGGATTTCGACGAAACTAGTTTCATCGGATATGTAACGGTGAACTATTGTAGGATTTCAAGTTTCATAACGATCGAACTTGTCGTTTGATCGTACGGGCTCGAAACGCCTAGAAATCTATTTAATTGAAATCAATTTGAATTAAGATGAATTTAACCTAACTTCTTCATACGATAGAATTAGGACTTGAAACATGTTCCATTGAGTTCAAAATATCTGAAAACATCTATTTTGATATATGGATTGACCCATTTTCTTTCAGGAGGCAGAACGGGCTTTTCGGGTCGTTTATCGTTCAAACCCAAATCAAAATCCGATCCTTATTTCTATTTTCTAACCTACCTATAAATATCTCATCATAAACCCTGGGTCATTTCTTATTTCATTTATCTATGCGTACAAATCTCATCTGTCTACTTCTCCTGCTCCTTTCAATGGCGAAAAGAAAGAAAAAAAATCAATTTGCCAAACCTATTCCATATTTCAATTTCAAATTTCAAAAATAAAAATTTCCTGATTTACTCAACTAAAAATTCTCAAACTGGTTTCATTCCAATCCTGTCGAAGAGATCTTGAATTCCATACAGATAATGAGGCATGCAGTTACACCTGGCCGAGGCTAGGTTTCCATGGCCAACTAGGGTTTGGTGTTGTCAGGAATCGAAGGGGTTTTGGTCGAAATCGAGAACGTCATAAATCTTCTCATGCCGATAAGCACCATTGCCGACATTTTGGACATCTCCAACCATCTCTAGAGCGTCATGTTCGTGGCTCTGTCAAGGCCAAATCGTGGGTCGCGTTTTGTTTGGGCTCGACAGAGGCAAGGTGGTGGTGTGCAGATCGTGGAGAAATCGAAGTTGGGTGCGTTGGCGAAGACGGATGCCATTTTCATTTAGAATTGGAGGAGAATCGATGGCTTTTGGATTTGAATTATGCACGGTTCATGGTGCGTGTACAGGCAGTACTAAGTAGGAAGATGGATTAGTCTTCTGATTAGGTAATTATGGATTAAGTTTAATTAATTAATGATTATTTCACGATGATGCCTATAACTCCATATCTTTTGCATAAGAGGTCCAATTCACGTGCGGTTTTCCTCGCTAGGTTTGTATTGAAATTCCGGACATTTTGGCTCTAGTTTGGACGGATTCTGAGACTGTGCAAATTTTGGATTTAAATTGGATTTAAATTCAAAAGGTGAGTGTTTTAACCCACTCACAACTTCTAAAATTTATTATGTGTGTTAAATTAATTGCTGATGTGATTAGAAATTTATTTAGGACTATTTGGCATATTTTTATCAGTTAAATTGAATTTGTGGAATTAAATTATTATTTGATTTATTATTGCATATAAACTGCCAGTTAAATTGTTATTTAATTTATTATTGAAAATAAACTGCCAATAAATACCTGTTATTTATTAGTTGTGCTATATTGATGTTATTGTATGAATTGAATGATGATTCTGATAAATTGTTGATAGTTGATATTGGATGAATGGATGTTGTATTTTATATTGTCATAAAGTGCAAGTTATTATGCATTTTATTTTCATTTGAGATTGCGGTTTGAAATGATATATAACCGTATTTTTATTTTAAATTACGGATTGAAATGATAAATATCCATATCACATGATCATGGGGTAGAGAATTATATACAGACACCGTGGTCTATATATAAAAATATTTTGAAATGAATTTCTATGGTTTTGTAAAGAAGTATATGGTTTTATATCAATATTGATTTAGATGTTATATAAATGTTGTTTTATTATTGATTTTTAGCTATGTATAAATTTGTTTTGAAATATAAAATAAGTTAAATAATAAAGTTTATAAAAATTGATTATTTTTATATAATATGGTTGAGTATCTGTTTAAATTATATTGTGCATAGAGTTTATACGACTTAAATAAAAAATTTGGTTGAAAGATAAATATGAAATTGATTTGAATAAATTATTTAAGAATTATACTCGAATAAATTTGATTTGAAATTTAGGCAAAGTCGAGATTTTAAAGGGTATGATTTTTATAACTTGATTTTGGTTTAGTGTGATTTAAATGAATATCAAGTTGATTTAAATGAATATATCAAGTTAAATAAATTGAAAGAATATCCAACTATTTGCAGTTTAAAGGTTTTACTCAAATGATATTAAATTTATTAAGCAAACTTTTCAAATCTAAACAATAGTAATTGAATTTAATATATATGGAATTATCAAAGAATTAGTTTTGAAATGGTGGAATATTTAAAGCTTTGAAATATATGGAAATTGAAATGGTTTATTTAAGGGGTTCAAATCTGTATTTGGGACTGATTTGTGAAATTGAAGAAGTTATTTTATTTATATAAAGTATTTAAATATATAAACCACTTAGGTAGTGGAAGTTATGTTTCAAGGTTTTGAGCTTCAAAGTATTATAATTTGGAAGTGTTATATTTCAAGTGTTTTGATTTCAAAGTGTTATAACGTTGAAAGTGTTATGATTTTGAGAAAAGGAATAATTGGAATAAAATATAATATTTTATTGATTTGGGTTTTATAAAAATGATATCATATTGATTTGGTTTTTGAAAGGGAAATGATTATCACATTTATATGGTTTTGAAATGGATATTATATTTTGGTTTTGAAGTATAATTATTATGAAATGACCGCGGTGTTATAATAACGTTTGGTTGTTGAAGAGACCGGGATCGGAAGTTGTCATAATCTCTACCAACTCTGAAAACCACTTTAACAACCGTGTACGCGGTGGAGATTCCAGAATGAAGTAGGATGGGGCGGCATTTCCTTTGAGGTATATACGTGGACCCGACTCCCGTGAGTTGGCATAAGGTGGCTAAAACAGGAGCGATCGACGGGCTAAGAAGGTAGCACCTTTTATCGGACACACTCCTTCGATACCATTCTATTACTTTGTGATTGTTTAGGGCCCTTTTGATTTTGGGGGTGTGGCTCGAGGTGGGCGGTAGTAGATGCTACACGTTACCACCGGTCCAAAAGCGTAATTGGTATATCTACGCTGGCATTGCCTAGTTGTGTCGTGTCACCTACCCTAGCGTGTCTTATACAAGTTTGATTTGTGTTGTACCTATGGAGTATCCTTTGGTACCTCCCGATCATGAGGTATTACGGTACTTTATAGACTATTGGCACTATTACGTGTTAAGGGCTATATGGGTAACCCATTAACTCTATTTAAAAGTAAGTTTATTTTACTATTAGACATTAGTATAATAGCGAAGCATTACTATATAGTAAATAGTTTAACGGATCCTTAGGAGATGTGAATCCCGAGCATCTCTTAAATTACTGCACTCACGTTAGACACTAGATAGGAGATGTCAAACCCCGTAAACATTTCTGACGCCGTTCCACTCATATTTGGTTCTATTGATTTAACTTACATAAGATCTTTTAGTTCTGACTCGAATGTTTTGTCTTTTCAATTCGCTCGGGTCAGCCTGAGCATTTCAGGATTTTGAAGACCTTATTTCTGGAGATGAAGACGAAGATTGTATTACTATTATCTATTATATTATTCTGCATCATGTACTCCGCTTCATTTTATTGTTCTGTGGTATGTGGAACTCTGATATGTATTGTATAAGTATAATCAAATGTTTTGTAAACAGCTTCATGAACTGTTTATTTGATTATTATATTTTATCGTTCCGCTGTAAGATTCTTTTTTGTTTTTTCCCTGCTTTTTTCTTATTTACCCCATAACAATCCGCCCTTCCGTATGGTTTAGGTCTGACGTGTGTGGTTTATTGTCGATTTAAAGCGTATAAAAAGGCGAGATGTTACAATATCATTTCCATTTCAAACATATATTCATCTTTCAAAAATCATATACTTTCAAAGTTATAACTCTTTCGAAGCCAAAATACTTGAAATCATTACACTTTGAAAATCATAACATTTTGAAATAATGCACTTGAAATCATGAAACATTCCTTTAATTCTTTACATTTTTCAAATTTATTCAATTTAACCCAAATTTTCAAATTTCCAATTTAATTCAATTCAAACCATCAGTTTCAATTCAATTTCTGTTTCCTAACAAACCATTTCAAATCTTATAAATTTCAAATACAGATTTGATCCATAAAATAAACTATTCAATTTTTAATATACTTCAAAGCTTTAATATCCCACATTTCAAAACTAAATTTAAAATTTCATATATCTCAAATTTAACTTCATTATTACTTAGCTTTGAAATATTCATTTCATAAATCCAATATTTTTTAAACAAACTCAAATTACAAGTAAACCAAATATCCTTTCATACTAATATAAACTTCAAATATTCATTTATCGAATAAATCGAATAATAAAATCAAATATCATTCCAAATTCACATTCTTTATCAAAATAAAGATTATGTCATTCAAAATTATTTCAAAATCATTAAAATTTTATATCCTTTCAAAACCTCATTATCACATCATTATTTTAATTCAAATTCAAATATTCAAATTTAAATATTATTTTAAAATCAAATATGTCATTTATTTACCATTAGAAAACACATTTCAAAATTTCATTAAAAATTCATTTATCTCATTTCATTTCATTCCATTTAACACATAACCAAGTAAACCATATTTAAATTCAAATTCTATTTAAATTCCTTAAAAATTCAAATTTTAAATATTAAAATATATTTGAAACTCCTTATACTTCAAAATAATCAATTCCAAAAGTTAAATCATTTAACACTTTAAAATATAACTCAAATAGTGTTAAAATCTATAATATTTCACAACATTGTCAAATTTCAGCAATGACAGCATTTATAAAGTGCTATCGTAGCTTATAGTTTCCAAAATAGTTTAGTTCGGGAACAACAAAGTTCATAAAATGCCGTAATAGATATTTAGTTATTTCAACATAGTTATATTCAAAAACAATAGCACTTAAAAATGCTGTCATAAAACTACAGCATTTTGGAAATGCTATTAATAAAATTCCAGATTTTATTATAACTTCGGAAACATTATCACTCCAAAAATTTGTTATTTTAAACTTATAAATCATATTTCTAGACTTCAAAATTTCACATTTAAATAATTTTAACATATGATTTGTCACAATAAAATTTTATAATCAAATATCCAATTTAAAACTCAATTCATTTGTTAAGTCAAAATTCACTGTTTATTAACTTATAAATTTAATAAAACTTAACATTTTACTTCAGATATCATTTTAAAACTTTAAATTTAATTTTCATTATTTACTTACATTTTAAAAATATAATTTAAAGTCAAAAATCACGTTTACTTCAAATTTACATACTTAAATTCACAAAATCAAAACTTAATATTTAGCCTTCTTAAAACAAGAAAATATATATTTTTAAATCAAAAATTCATACTCTTCAAAACACATATACATATATACATATATATATATATAAATCATTTAAAAATATACCATGGGGTCTGTATATAATTTTCTAACCTAGGTCAGGTGATACGGATATGTATCATTTCAATCCGCAGTTTAAAAAGAAAACCCGGGTCCTATCATTTCAAACCCGCTATCCCAAGTAAATAAAAATCGCTTAGGCCTATCATTTTAGCCCACAATGATTTTTCCCTATTCTAAAGTCTGTTCGGGTATGTACCATTTCAACCCATAGTGATTCTATTCTAACAGGGAACTTGCAGTGTGAACATATGCATAAACAATATAAACAATTATACTAACATGTCAAATGTTGCAATATAATGTCATATATCATATGTCAGGTGATAACTAACAAAGTTAACATGGTAATAACATGGCATGGCATATCATATAATCATCATTTACTTGCATAACATTTTTAATTACTAATAACTTGTCATCAATTTACTATTTCATAAGTAAAAATGTCAGAGTGAAAAGGACTCACCTTTATCAAAGCTAGAGATCACTATGACACACAAGAACGATTCCAAAGGCACAACAAGCACGATACATCACGACTTTTGATTTGAATGAATGGTGATCTTTGATAGTGATCTTGTAAACAACATATAAACAAGACAATATAACATATGAATATATTTAACACAAAACACATATTGAAACAAATTGAAATAAAATTTAACATGGAACAAGATAGTTAGACCTTGCCTTAACCATCCAAATACTTAGCCTGGGAGACTCTTTACGCTCGGCTATGATCATGCTAGGCTCGGGTTTGGCATCAATATAGCACGGTAACATGGAGATGATGTGTAACGACCCGCTATTTTGGACTATTCGCATCCGCACATGTCGGACTTGAATAATTCAAAATACCGAATTGTTAATTTAAATTTAGCAAAACTGAACATATACAGTAAATAAATAATCACATATCACAGACACAGAGTAATAAATGCAGCAGAAACAAAAGATAGTAGTTCATGAAGCTACTATATATATAACAAAGTTAAATAAGTTACAACAGCAGTCTTGAATATAATAGACAAATACATGAATCAGAATACATCACTGAAATCAACTGGATATCTGAAAGCTGGATAGAGAGCCGGATCTCCAAGCGAAGCTCCAATTCCAAAGGTGAGTCTTAACAGCTGAACCACTCATTCTGATCCGAGCGTAAAGCAAAACACAAAACACTCGAGTCAGGATTAACATTCTTATATTAATAAATCCAACTCAAGTGAAATAACAATTGAAATATAAATAACTCAAAGGACGTTAGAATCACCATCCTCTAAGGATCCGTTAAACTATCTACTATGTAGTAATATACTCTAAATAGATAATGTCTATCAGTAATATAAAATATCAAAATAGTGTTAAGGCGTTACCATTATCCCCCTTAACACATTTTATATAAGCGTTATAGTCTATACAGCACTGCAAACTCCACCGCAAACTAGTGGGATATCATGGAGTACTCCATAGGTATAACACAAAACAAATTCGTAGTGGTCGCGTATATAGGGATACAAGTATGACAAGGCACATGAGGCAATACCCAAGGTAGTGAAACTACCGTTTGCCTGATCCGGACTGGTGAAAACGCATCGCCGCAACGATTGCAACACCGCGAAACAACACTCCCAAAAGTACGAGGGTGCACCAATCAATAACAAGTAATGAGTAGTTTACGAAGAAGCGTGTTCGCTCGAGGTGGCTAACCCCATTTGGCCCGGCACGGCTCCTGTTTTAGTCATTTCCAATTTGACACAAGTGTCAAGGCTATCCATTATCGTTCTCTTTCTTCAGTCATCACGTACATCATTCCAACCACTTCATTCTAGATCACACTCCGCGTATAGTTATTAAAGTGGCTTTCGGTTTAGATAGAGAGATGTCCATAACTGATTCCGGTTTCTTTAATAACTTTCGCAATTATTACACCGATTGGTCGTTCAGTAAATCTCAAAATCAAATCAACTTCAAGTTCAATTAGAATTTATAAATCACATTTCATTTGTCTTCCAAAATCAATTTCCATAATTTACGCTTCAAAACTTCCAAATTTCCATTTCAA
This sequence comes from Allium cepa, assembly GCA_030765085.1. Classification (NCBI taxonomy): domain Eukaryota; kingdom Viridiplantae; phylum Streptophyta; class Magnoliopsida; order Asparagales; family Amaryllidaceae; genus Allium; species Allium cepa. The sequence continues at coordinate 391,168,965 of CM060938.1, read as the reverse complement.
AATCTTATAATTCAATTTCGAATTTTATTTAACAATTCAAATATTGATTCAAGTTCGCATATATGTTCATTTCATAATCATTTAAATTAATTTAATTTAACATTCAAATCAATTTAAATTCATTGATTAATTTCATTCAATATAAATTTATCATTCAAACAATTTCTATTTAATTTCCAATTTATTAAATCAATTATTTAAGTTCAACTTCGTTATATCAAAACTTCAAATTGAATTCAGTTAGATTAAATTCGTCAAATCAAATTCTTAAATTTAAATCTTATATTTATTTAAGACGCATTTTATTTCTTGTTAAGAAATTCAATCCCATTTATTTATTTACTTAGTTACAAATTTCAAACTCAATTAATAAAGAAACTAACTTTCACAAATTCGAGAAGTTCAATTTCACTTATTTACTTATTTAAATAATTTTCCAAACTTAATAAATAAAGAAACCCCATTTCATTTATTAACGAAGATCAAATTCACTTAATCAAAAGTTCAATATTCTCTTATCAAAGAATTCAAATTTTATTTAATTATCACTTAATTCAATCTTATTCAATTATTAAATAATTTCAAAACTTAGTAATTAAATAATTTCAAAACTTAATGATTTCAACTAAATTATTAAATAATTTCCAACTTAATTATTAAATAATTTCAAACTTAATTATTAATAATTCTAAATTTAATTATTGAATAATAAATTTTTAAACACGTTCATTCATCAATTACTACGTTAATATTTTGTTTCAATTTCAAATATTCACATTTCTTTCATTAAAATTTTATTTCAAAACCTTATTATTATTCAAATAAAATCTTTATTTATTTAAATCAAATTATTGACCAATCGGGTTTAATTAAATTCTCTATCCTAAGTCAAGTTCATTTTGGGTATTTATCATTTCAACCCGATTCCATTTCAATTCACAAATCAAAACATAGTAAAGGGAACTTGCAGTGTGATAACTGGGATGGTGTCAAAGTAAATAAACAAGCAATAACAAACATTAATAACAATCCAATAATTAATTCAAATAATCCCGAAATAATCGTATTAATTCACATTGTTGTTTGTGCGAATTAATATAATTATTTATAGAATCTACACTATCATTTCATGTAGACTAAAGATTATTACACTAATTATTTATACGGTTCTTCACTTGTCATTCATTATTCAATTTTATACTACAACAATTTATACAATATACATTCAACGGTTCAAGGTGTAATTAACACTATTTCTACATCAATTTATTTAACATTTAAAGGGGTCATATTATACAAATTTAACTACCCTATATCAAATTCAATTGCATACTATTTATCACTTTAACATTTAACAATTTAACGTCCAATATAAACATCAACAATCAATCAATTATCAGCCAAACTATATTATCATCGCATAAATAATTAACAGATAATGGTGTCAGACGTCACAGGTGAACTGATACAGGTAATAACATAAACAACAGTGTAAATAACTAACAGCACCATTATTTCAATTGTCGTTTCAATTGAAATCAAATTTAATAAAAAAAAGAATATTAATCGTGAGTGATTGCTCACCTTTCGGGGCTAGAGAGTTTAGGAGGTGCCACTGATACGAACACAGATACAGACACTGAGATTGAGTTACGAATCCAAGCACAAATACCAAAGCAAAGCTAGATTGGCACGAATTTGACAGACAAAACTGGTAAATAGAAATGGACGAAATCAAATCAGAGATAGTTCTATGAAGATAATTGGTAACAATAAAAATCATATTCTAAATTAATACATATATTAAATTAAATATATATATATATAATCAAAATCCATTGTTTCAAATTAAAACACACCTAGAAAAGATAAACATATATATATATATACATTATATATGTAAGTTAATATAAACATATGTGCCTTTATCTATATACATTAACATATAAACCAGCATAAAACTTACATACATATTATGTGCACGTCTTTTAAAAATTATATACTATATAAATCATATTATATATGCGATCTTAAATATAATTGCTAATATTATACATATATGTATATCATGTATGACTTGCAACTGTGCCCAGATTTGAAGACACGTTGTACCAAGCAACTTGCATGCATGCAAAAGCAACCAAATCAATAGGTGGCTTGTTTTGTACATGCAATATACACAATGCCTTTACATGCAGAGGAGAGGAAGGCCTGAGTCAAACAATTTCAACATGGAAAATTACATTATGCATGATATGCTACAAGGCTTCTAACACAAAATTATGTATAACACAACAGTACAAAGCATGTAAATTAAAAGTAGGCCCGTGCATCATTTCTATATATGTGAGTCCTATGTATATATTCCCAGTTCAAGTCACTAATATAACCACACACATATGCAAGCTGTCATGTAAAATGGAATCTTTTCTCAGGCCTTCAACTATTTTAGAAAATAAGTTTGCATATATAAAACAGCTGCATAAAATTAAAATCAACATATATAACAAAACAAAATATATTACCCATTATACAACTAGCGTAGGCTGGGAAGTGGTGGCGTGCACAGTTGCACGAACTGGGCTTGATGGGGTGGGCGCTCGGCTAGATTATATGGAGATGGAGGTGCTGACCTTGGGTGATCGGCAGAGGAAAGATCACTACAAGAAAAATTGTTATTGGTCGCATTAATTAGTAGCGTTTAATGCTAAATGCAACCACTAGTTATTTACTAAAAATATAAACAAATAAATAAGCGCAACCAACTAGCCCGCCGGCCATTCCTTGAAATTTTGGTAAAATTTTATTTCGACCGCTCTTTTTTCTTTCTCCCTCCTAACGCTTATACTTTTTTCCCTAAATCCCTAACCAAGCCTGCATTAAAATCACAATCACAAATATAAAAAAAGAAACGCAGATGAAAGAGGGGAGAGACTATGGTGCAGCGACTGTGTAAGGAGAAACGAAAATCTGAAGAAGGCACGCAATTATGAAAGAAAGAAACATAAATCTTAAAGAGGACCGCTAGCAAGTAGGGACAGCAACAGAAGTATGTGATGTAAGGAGGAGGTTGCACGACTATGGGTAGCTGATGTGGAGTTTGAATGTCAGTAGCAAGTTTTAGTGGCGACGATGGTGAGTATTACATCTTTGGAATTTATCGTGAGTATGGGAATCAATTTTAGTAATTATATCTTGTTGTTTTAATTTCATATAAAGTGAATTTGATGAGTTCTTACAGTAATAATCACTAATTTTTTAGAGCAATACTAATAACTGTGGTGTAATCGATTTTAGTTATGAGTGCTTGCTATAGTAACAATTGGAAAACCAATTTTCTAGAGTAATTAATGGGTGAAATTTCAGGAGTAAGGACTTCACAGTCAATCATAGAATGGTCAAATTTATGCTAATGTTTTTCTCATAAAAGTTGAAATTGCAATTTTGCAACGAGGAACAAGAAATGAAAAAAGGGAGATATGGAGTAGCTTAGTATTGCAATGAATCACAGTGGTGACGTCGGTAGGGATTAATTAGCTTTCTTTCTTTACAATTAGGTTTTAAATGGATTTAAGAATAAATATATTGGTTCAGATACTAGAAAAGAAGTCAGGAAACACGAGGTTTGTTAAAAATTTAAATCATCATTTAACAATAATAGAGTTTTATAAATGATGATCATAACTTATACGTATATGATTTGAATGGAAACATTAATTGCCACACTTTGATTTTTAGCATAGTTTTATAAATTTAACATAGTTTTATAAATGATGGTGATGAATTAACTAAGTTTTATAAAATCTTTCATGATCTCCAGTTATCTCCCTTTTAATTAAGCTGATGAAAACTTGTACATATATGATTTGAATGGAAACATTAATTGCCACATTCTGCACAATCAAGAAGATATCGAGGTACATTGAATCAAAATTAGATGTTATATTTGACCCTACAAAATACATAATTAATTTACACAAAATTCACATGAACAACATATATATACAAACATTCATCAAACATGAACCCAAAATAAATGAACTATACCGAGCAGAGAAGAAACTATCAGATGTAGCAAAACCCAAAGCACTTTTGGGTTCAAAAGTCATCTTTACATCAATGACCATTCTCTTCAGTTTTGAAATTTCAAGTGAATGCTCTAGTTAGTGATCGGGGCAAAGACTAGCGGAGGTCGGGGCCTTCGCAATTGGACATGGTACCGCTATTTTACATAGCAGTGCCTAGCACTGCTGTACAAACAGCTGTGTTATACTGCTGTATCATATAGCAGTGCGTAGTGCTGCTATTTACTCAGAAGCGTATGCCATGCATGTGTCGAACCTTGCTGTGTGGGAAGTGTAAGGTGTTTTGCGTATGATGACAGTGCCTGCGTGAGTTTTAGGTGTGTATATTGCGAGTGTTTTTGTGTTGAGGGCTGGTGCTCTGAGTGCGTGGCTGTGTGAATTTATGGTGTATGTATATATGTGTATGTGTTTTAGCTATGTGTGTTATTTCTATATGAGTTGCTGTTTTTATGTACATCGTTTTTTTATATGTATAGTTTAGCTATAAAATCTGGTTTGTGTTGGGCTTGGCATATTTGTGATCCCGAGGTAGAAAATGTTTTTAAAGCTCTGAGAAAATCTGGTGTGAAGATAGTTGTTGTCTCCAATTTTGATTATGCGTTCCCTTGGGTATGATAGTTGGTGTATTCGATTCTAGTGCAGTTGTTAAAGTCATTATAGAAGAGTTGTTGATCAGTTTGAAGGTGTCAAGTCTTTGGTCGAGGTGGCTGGGGTTAATGGCAAATATTTTAAATGCCAAACATGTATTCATCTTCTAGTTTATTTGCGAATGGGATTATCGTGAGAAGAATTTGTTGAAGTCCAAGGAATTATTAAGAGGTGGATACATAGTTCTTTCAAGTAGGCCCTTTCATGTGATAACACATCCTACTGATCCTATTCTTGCATTAGAAATAAGGTCTGGCATAGAAGTTCTCTAATACCATCCATTCATTTTAATATTTTGGTTCTTAGCATTATGGATCTACTGATTGTTGTTGCTTATAGCTTTTATTTTAATATTCATGAGAGATCTACATTTTCTTTAATATCTTCATTAATTGCTTATAACTTTTATTTCGTTGACATGTTTGTTGATATAGGTGATATCAATATTAGATGGACTGCAAATTTACAAATGGGAAGACCCTTATGGTGCTAAAGGTATTCTACGCACATAACCTTTGTTTAATCATATAATGTTATATATACATGTACGCATGAATTAGTTGTTGCCTAACTTAGTGCCCTCTCCAGTTTATTTTCTTGCTTGCACGTGTTGTCAATGGGTGTTTGTGTGTGTTATTCCAACAGTTTGTGTGCATTAGGGTATGAGTGTGCGCACACATCAGTAAGAGCGAATGTAGGTGCATGTACATGTAATTATATATTTTTACTGTGTGAGTGTATATATGTGTTTTGTGTGTGCGTATACTTTTACAAGAAGGTGTGATACACTTTTAGGTTAGTCATATTATTTTCATTTTATTTATTTGTGTTTTTCTTAGTTTCAGAGTTGCTAAGTGATCCACTCACTCTACTCCTTTTTCTTTTATGCGCTTTTGATTTGATTTGTGATACCAGGTTGGACCATGCGCTTATGGTGGCTTTGAACTCAAAAGCATTCTCCTCGGTTTTGCGTCTTCTAGTAAGTATACTTGGCACTTGTATGAATTTTGCTTTTTCATTACATATGCTACCTGTAGCTGAGCCAGTTTTAACTTCATCTTTATTTATGCCTTTCCCAATATCCATCCTGCTTTTGTTAGCTGAATTGCTACGAGTCTTTATGATATTTTTTGCACTCTACAGTCTGTCACTGCACTTGCACTTATGTTGCATGCAGTTTGAGCATTTGTATCCAAGTTCACTGCTTTAGCCTGCTGCCCTTTGGTTTTTGCTTCATTTTGATCCATACTTTGCACTGTCGGTCATGTTAATGTCAGAACGCAGAGATGTGCCTTATTCAATGTGGTTAAACTGGGACTGTAAACTTTGATTCATGCTTTGATTTTCTTCTCATATTGTTTAGAACAATCACCCTTTGTGTCCTTAGTCAAAGTGAACCGTCGGCCGAGTAGGATAGATAATTGTGTATATGCAATTCAAAATAAAATAGATAATATTACAGAAAACAAGGCCACATACCATTGCTTTGCAATATAAATTAACTGTAATATTTAATCAGCACCATGTGTAAATTTTCCACTGTTATTGTGTTCTTTACATGCAGAAGCTGACGGGCATTAATTTTGTAACTAGAAAATTGTATGAAGATGCACACAGCCCTAAGCTTGCTTTATAATGCTACCAAACATCAGGTAAGTAGTCCCCTACCATAGTATTGAATTTGCAATATATAATTTCTTTTTTACTAGAACATATTGCTCGTGTGTTTCCCAGTTAAAATGTTACTTGCTAAAGAATGCTAGTTGACACATCTTTTTTCATTCATCTGTCACGTTTGTATCATAAACTTATCTACAATACTTGGACATTGTACAAGCATATTAGATATAGACAATATTATTAATTTTATTCCTAGATCATTATATAGGTCGTATCTCTTATGAATGTTGATATAGTTACTTGCTATTTAACTAATCACTGTTAGTTTTTTGTTTGCTTGGAGTGGATAGAATGCCAGTTATCTTAAAGGATGCAGATTCTATAAATTTATGGTTTGATAATTCCTCGGTTAACTTAGTCAATATTAAAAAAAAGGTTAAAACTGTAGATGAATTTAAGATCAAAGTCATGGTTATGTGTAAATATATTTCGTTTAACATAGCTAAATTTAACTAAGCTTAAGATAACTAAATTTTATAAATAATAATAATAATAACTAATTTAAAAAAAAATTAAGTAATAATAATGACGATGATGAAGAATTAACTAAGTTTATAAAAATTAATTAAGTTTATAATATTAAATAATACTACAATTAAAATTAAGTTAACTAAGTTTTAATAATAATAATAATAATAAATTAACCAAATTAATTGAGTTAATAAAAAGTAACTAAGTTTTGTTAAAATTAACAAGTTTTATAAAATTAACTAAGTTTAAGTTAATTAAATTTTATAAATAATAATAATATAACTAATTTAACAGTTTTACAAATAATAATGATGATAAATTAACCAATTTGTTTTAAAAATTAACTAAGTTTATAATAATAATATAATTAAGTTAACCAAGTTCTAATAATAATAATAATAATAATAAATTAACTAAGTTTACCAAGTTAATAAAAATTAACTAATCTTTGTTAAAATTAAAGAATTTTAACTAAGTTTTGTTAAAATTAAAATTAAAAAATTATATTTGATGGTGCTGTTGTGGAAAAGCATAGCATGGTGGCAGTTGGGTCTCTTGTAAGACAAAAGACAAGAATTCCAAGTGGCCAGGTAACTTTTAGTATTTCATTTGCAATAATGAGGAGGCATTTATATGTAATTTAGCCAAATTTAATGGTCAATTACAATTTGAAAATTGATTACTGTAAATGAAAACCCATAATTTCCGCATAATAAGCACGGTGCATGTAGGGTTGAACCTGTACAATATGCAAGGGTTTGGAAGAAATCACCTTGAGGGCTACTATATACTTGAAACAATAAAGATCTCAAGAGGCCAAAACTTGAACTTAAACTTGCAACCAATAGAACATATAGGTTTGCCGCTTTATTGACTTGACTTGCTCTTAAGCCAAGTAAAATTGCCCACGGAATACTTTGATGCTTTTCTTTTTTAACTTGGTTTTACGAGACAAGTAGATCTTAAATGTTTTAAAAATGTATGTAATAAGGGTCCATTTCTTTTTACGTTGATTTTTAATTCTGTTTTTCCATTTTTGTTTTTTAATCACATAGGTGCAAAGAGTCAAAACAAAACACCTCAATCTTAATTTCTCAACTTCTAACTACTTGTAATAAGACAACCTTTACTTGTATACACCCAATGGCTCACAGCTAAACTAACTGTAATCTTGGACGGTAACAAACCCGGTCAAAATTTCATTAACCAGAGTAAAGAGAAAGGAATTTTTTCGTTTCTGTTTTATAACTGTTTTATAATTCATAATCAAAAACATGTCCAATAAACTCCTATCTGAATTGACTTTACACAAATTACGGTTCATTCTGAATCATATCCAATTCTTTATGCAAACTATTTTTGTCACTTATCTTTTAATTATAAAATATTCAATCAGGCGACAAGGTTTTTTAATTGGTTTTAGGGCACCTATGCATACAACCTATGTAGATGTATGTGTAGAGGGGATTCTATGGACAGTTTGTATGATGAAAATTGGTCACTGCTTGAAATTGTATGGTTGTTGTGGGATGTTTGAAGCTGTTGCTTGAAGTTGGTCACTGCTTGTGGTTGTTGTGAAGTGATTGTAGTTGTAAGTGGAGAAGGGGCAGGCAGTGGTTGAATGTTAGTGAGATGAGGGACTGGTGGTGACTGAAGTGGTATCAGTGTGGCAAATTGCTGATGTTTGTGGATGTCGTTTGCTTGACAGAAATGGATGTTGTAGTGATTTGAAGTGGATGACGTATTGTGCATTCAAGTTGATCGAAGAAATGGTGGGAGTTGAAGTTTGTGGTTGGAATGTTGAAGGGTGGTATGATATGTTGTGGTGGGTGTGCAGTTTTCTTGTCAGTTTGAATTTTTGAAGGCAGTAAGGTAGTCAGGAGGATTTTGTGATGTGAGGAGAAAGAGTGATATGGCACAGTAGTTTGGTAGTAGTTGCAATAGAGTATTGGTGGATGGAGAAGTGAATGTACCAGTTTGAAAATGGTGTGTTGTGATGTCGACAGTAAGCACAGTGGTGAAGTTTATACAACAGTATGAAAATGTTAAGGTGGAAGTAGTATTGATGTTGTGATGATGAGTTATAGGAGGTGCGCTGGTAGTGGAAGTGGTTGGAAATCGATTTTATGTGCAGTAACTGTTGAATATGCGCTTTGCGCTTATATGATTTTTGTTTGATGATAATAAACATATATACATTCGTTTAAATGTATTTGTTAATGTACTATTTTATTTTTCATAGAATAAATAAATATTTGCTGAATAAAATTAAATGACACAGAATTTGAATTCAAACAGAAATTTTATTCAAACAAATATTTATTACAATTTTGAATAGTACAATTTCAATCTCTCACTATAACTATACAACTTTGATTACAATCACATCACATTTCACATTTACAGTTAACCTCACTGCATATCACTCACACTCGTATTTTTATCTTCAACTTCCTTCTAGTTTGAATCCAGCATCTGAGCAATCTGCAAAAATATAAACTAACGCAGTAAAATTGAAAAAGAAATATTTTTGCAATATAAAATGAAATATGATTTTTGAAAATATGATTTGCCTCAGTTATTTGGGTTGTTCGTCATAATTTAAATTTGAATTCATCATACACGAACAACTTGTGACATACACAGTGTATCACTGTATATGTCACAAGGCCGTGCACACCGATATACACTTGATTGATTTACAGGGACAGGTGAGCACAGGTCAAACCCAAATAAAAAGCCGGGTTCAATTCACGTGCAATAACATAAAAGTCACAACTCTCAGCACAAGGTCAAACCCGAGTTTTAAAACTGGATTCAACTCAGGTACAACTCAAATGCACACATGAATGCTATGATCAAAGTATGCATGTATATATATCGACCAGGCAGCAACATGCTTGAAGACCACAGCAAAACCAACAGTGGCAGTTAAAGCAACATCAAGTTGAAACAGTTTCATGTAACAGATAATGCACAGGATACATGATTGGTACACAAACAATAAGCTGCGGTAAAGCATGAACATGTGTGGACAACGAAAACCAAAGCCATCGGGTCAGAAACAACATTCAAGTTAAATGAAGTACAGTATGCAACAGCAATTCCAAATGTCCAGACCACTGTAATAAAGCAACATGTATAACAAGTCCAATGAACAAAGATCCCAAGATCAACTCAGCAATGAATTTAACCAAGATGCAAATGTACAAATGCTAAAACTCAGTGGCACATGAATACAAGAAGGTCAGTGTGCCAGAGAAAGAAAGGATGGAAGCAGTGATACAAGTATGCAACAACAGTAAATCATGCTTCACGATGAACTTGTGGTCATAAACACAGTGACACACACAGATGCATTAAAGAACAGCAGCCCCAAAACCAAGACAGTAGTGTGTAACTCGAGTTTCAAAAGAATCAAAGTAACACAACAGCAATAATGCAAACAACAAGTGAAACAGTGGTGAAGCTGGAAATACAAAGACCAGTTACTCAATGCATGCAACATGACTCGACCACAAGTACAACACTGCACAAATTCAACACAGCACCAAAGTCAAGACCACAAAGGCAGTGCACAAATGACCAGGCTACAACATGAATTATGCAATGCAGATGCTAACATTGATGAATGTATATGACAGCAACAAGAGGCAACATCACATAATACAACTACAACAATGACCAAAAGTGTACAAAATGTAGTGAATGCAGACAGTAAATTAGTGTCAAAGCAAATGATAAATAATTTTTACAGTGTCAAGCTCATGTATGCAACAGATAAAGTGCAACTGATCTACAGCAAACAATGAATGCAACAGAGACCAATGGTGAACAGAAGTAACAAATGCAGGTGAACAAATGTGCAAATGCTCAAGACCACACAGTGCATATATGTCAAACATGAATGCTACGACTTCAAATGAACCAACAACATAGCAAGCTACATGAAGACAGAGCTCGATCAAAATGCCTCATTGACAAAGAAATGAAATTCACGCAACAAGTTAAAAGTCATTCAGTGATACAAGACCTAAGTTTAGAAAATCAAAAGGCCGAAGTGACAGTGAATCGCCAATTCAATGTTGAACAAGTCAACAAAGTGAAAATTCACGAAATCAGTATTGTCAAAGTCAAACAAGTGTTCATCGTGATAGCCAAGAAAATTGACCACGAAATCAAATCAATACCGTGTAAATCAAGCTACCAAAAATACGAAATTGACAAAGTCAGATCAATCCCAAGCATCAATACAAGATCGAACGACCATTGACAAATTCAAATGAACGTATACGAACGCAAAAATAGGATTTCGAATCCTATATAAGCCCAATCATCATTGGCAAAATAATTATCGAGTTCAAGCATCAACCCAGTAAAGAAAAAAGGAAACAGTACATACCGAAATCACAAACAACGAACTCGATCAAGCAGCTGCAAATGAGCGATAGTCGATCATCATAGAAGCAGCGAGTTAGGGCAACATATCTCAGATCGAACGAAGAAATTGAAGCCCTGATTTACACAAGAGCCGAAGCCCTAATTGGAACAAAGGGAACGAAGCCCTAATTTCAGAAACAGGACGAAGCCGCCATTACTCTCACAAGCAAAGGAACGAGACAAAAAGGATCGGGTGAAATAAGGGAGTGGGCTGGCCTTATTATTAAAAAGGGGGTTTAGTGTTTTAATTTTATAAAAGGGCTTTATTATATTGTTAATTAGGGTTTAGGGTTATTTTCTATTGTTTTTTAATTGTTGTTTTTATTTTACGAATCAAAGAATTTGTAAATCACCACTTAGGGTTTAGGTAGTGTCAGATTGTCTAGTTAGAATTAGTTCAGTGAGCAGGGTGTGCGAGTTTGCAAAGCTCTATAGGCGGGAGCAGAGTTTGCGAGTAAGCGAAGCTCTATAGGTGGGAAGCAAAGTTTGCGAGTAAGCGATACTCTATAGGCGGAGCAGGGTGTGCGAGTCTAGTAGAGTGTTTGTGAGCAGGAGCAAATGTTTGCGAGCAGGGTGTGCGAGTCTAGTAGAGTGTTTGTGAGCGGGAGCAAATGTCTGCGAGGCTAGTAGAGTGTTTGTAAGCGTGATACTGTTTAATTCTAATAGAAATCTATGAATGCAGCAGTAGGCAGGGGTTGCCGAAGCTGGGTAAATTTTGTGTGTGATTTACTTTTCAGCATATTTATTTCTACAGTTTATTTCTGTGTTTAAATCGAGAAAATTTGCTATAACCCTATTCACCCCCCCCCCTCTAGGGTTAATCTAGATCCTACAAGTGGTATCAGAGCCCGGTATATTTTTTTTATTTAACTCTAGAGTCATGAGTCTACAAAATAATGCTTTTTTTGAGGGGCTATCTATTGCTAGGCCACCCATGTTTAACGGGAACGATTATGCTTATTGGAAAGTTAGGATGGGTATCTATCTTAGTTCTGTTGATTATGATGTTTGGGATATTATTGAAACTGGCTATAAACCTCCCACTATAATCGTTGGTGATACTGAGATTCCTAAACCTAAGGATAGGTGGGATGCTAACGATAAGAAATTGAAAACGACAAATGCTAAAGCCATGAATGCTTTGATATGTGCTCTTGATAAAAATGAATTTAATAGAATTTCTCATTGTACAACAGCACAGGAAATTTGGCACACTTTGGAGGTGACACACGAAGGAACTTCTCAAGTCAAGGAGTCTCGTCTAGCCCTATTCAGCAATGAATACGAAAACTTTGTGATGGACAAAGGCGAGAGCATAAAAGACATGTTTGGACGCTTTTCAACCTTGGTATACAATGCTAGAGCGCTTGGGAAGGTATTCATTGAGGTAGAGCTTGTGAGGAAGATACTACGAGTTTTACCAATGAACTTTGAGGCAAAAGTCACAGCAATTCAAGAATCGAAAGATCTGAGTAAGCTAAGCATGGAGGAGTTGATTGGTAACTTGATGACATATGAGCTTGAGTTAAAAGCAAAGGAAGAACGCAACAACTCCGAACCAAAGAAGAAGACGATTGCCTTAAAGAGCAAAGAAGAAAGCGATGAAGAAGATCCAATTGAAGAGCTTGCAATGGCTGTCAATAATCTTAGAAGATGGTCTAAATTCAAGCCACGCAAGAAGAAAACAAAGGGCAATAGGTCAAAAGATTCCGAAAATTCCGATAATGAACTGACGTGTTATAACTGCAACAAGCCTGGCCACATCAAACCAAAATGCCCGCTTCTCAAAGACAACAAAGGAAAGAAAAAGAAGAAGAAGGCCTTTGCAGCGACTTGGGATGATGAAGAAGGAGAGGAAGCTTCGGATAGCAGCTCGGAAGAGGCTAACTTGTGTCTTATGGCATGCTCAAATTCAGAAGCAACCTCCGAGGAATCTAGTGAGGCAGGTGAGTTTTCTTATAAAGAACTTGTTTTTATGTGTTCTGATCTTACTAAAGTAGTTGATACGCTTGAATCTAAAATTGAAAAACTGAAATCTGAAAGGAGGAAACTCGCCCATGAAAATTCTAGGTTAGAAACTGAACTTGAAAATATTCAAAACCTAGAATGTAACCAATGTAAAATTTTAGATTCGGAACTATCAAAAATTAGGAATAACTTTGAGAGCCTTGAAAAAGAAAACTTGAATCTTAAGGAAACCATCGACACTAGGAAAAAGGATTTTATAAATCGATGCACCTCACTTGTCACTGAAAACTCAACATTAAAAACCAGAGTCCAAAATCTTGAGAAATCCCTGAATAACTTTTCAAAAGGAGAAAAATCTTTCAAAATGTTATTGGGAAATCAAATTTTTGCTAACAATAGAAAAGGACTAGGTTTTGGGAAATCACAAAATGATGATAATGCAAAAAGTAAAAGTGTTTTTGCTCGATCTGAAATAATTGGAAATCATGTTGAAAATCATAGTCATAGGAACACAAAATTTAATCAAGTCAATTTAATGAGCACGTTTTGTAGAGAATTTGGACATAATCGAAATATTGTTGGTATAGACCCAAACACGTGAAAACTATACCAATTTGGGTTCCAAAAGGCACAAATATAAAATCTTTGAAAGTCAAACAAATTTGGGTGCCAAAAGGAACATATATAAATAGTTTTGGGTCTCCACAAACATATGTTTCATATTCTGCCACTAACAATCATGGACCTATAAAAACAAATAGGTCACATAAATCTTTCATCGTGTAGGTGTGGTGGCAGGCTAAGGAACAACAACAGTGTTCTCTGGATTTTGGCTGTTCCAGAAACATAACGGGCGACAAAGCAAAGTTCCTTAGCCTAGTTCAAAGGTGACAGAATCACAATGGGCAATCACGAAAAATTATCGTAAAGGTAAAACAGGTAAAAAAAAATTTAATGTAATTATCTGCACCATACTCTAAATTAAAATCAGCCAATATTGAGATAAACAAAATATGATGATTTTGATGCTATGATTCTTTTTCAAAATATTGACCAACCATCTTTAAATAGAATTACGTGGAGTAATTATGATGGTTGACTGATTCGGACTTAATTGATATGATTTTTTGACTTGTTCTTATTTATGACATTGTTTTGTGCTTAAATGATGACCAATCAGACTTTCAACTTTGAACTAATCCATATAAATTTGTTCGGTCAAATGATGGTTACTCATGCTTCACGTAGATATATTTGTTTTGATATTTTGATCACTTCTTGTAAATTTGCACGATTTCAATTTTCATGAGAAAGATGTTAAAAAGGATTTTAAGAAATTTTTTGAATTCTTTGAAACTTTATGAAATTGTTGAAACTTCAAGAGATTGTTTTTGAAATAATAATGAAGTTTTAATGACTGTTGATAGTTGTTCATCCTATGGTTTCTAAGTTTAACACTATGATATTTGTTTGAGTGATAACATGGCTTCATTTCAAATTTCATTCTGAGATAGTTTGTTGAAATTTCATAATCTGGTCGTTGACATCCATCGAGTGAATATTGAGTGAAATTTAAATTCAGATGCAGATTACACTGGTAATATGTTGATAGGAAAATTACTAGTGGAACGTGATTAATTTTTGAAACATTCATTTGCTGCATCGGTTTTTTTTTCAAAGAAAATATCTGCATATTTTTCACTTGAAGTAATTTTCAAATAGCAAAAAAATTTCTTATAAAACCCCCTCGAGAAAATCATGTTTGACCATATTTACAGATTAGTCATTTTTGAAAAATTGATTTTATAATTTTTGAATTTGATTTTAAATGACTATTTTAACTAATCTAACTCCCTTTGATTATCGAAAAGATGAATAGTGATTGAAAAAGTGATGAGTGTTGATATTTATCATATATTATAACTCGAGAAAGTATAATTAGAAAATTTCTTTAGAATTTCATAACAAGAGTTATAAAACTTTTTGTTGGGTAAAAATTCCATGACCATTTCTATTTCTATCATCTTTCTATCGACCATCACTTATCAAAATTACACATAGTATGTAAATTTGTGGTAATTTACAAAGGAAATCATTCGTTCTTCAATATCTTTAAATTTGTGAAAGAAATTATGTGTGCTTCAATTTATTATATTTAGCAATAAAAATAAATATCCAAAATATTCACTCTCATTTAAAAGTCCTCACGGTTATGCATGGGTGAATTACTTGGATTTTTGATTATGTACTTCCATGCTCATTTAAAAGTCCTTACGGTTATGCATGTATGGAACGCATATCAAAATTAATTGATTCAAATAGACAAGTTGATTCTAATCCCATTTAAAAGTCCTCACGGTCATGCGTGGTTAGAAGATACTTGATTTCATTTTTTAAATAAAAATTGTGAATACTACTAATCTCATTTAAAAGTCCTAACGGTTATGCATGGTTAGTAGATATTCAAATTTCCTGAAATAAATATACCACAAATAGACATAACTATATGAATTTTTGATGATTTTATCCCCATCACTTCTGAAAATGGACTATGCGCCTAACATGGGTAATTATGATTTTTGTTTGAGTTTTATTGAAATTTGATATTTATATTCAATTAAGTTAAATGTTTGGTTCATTGTCTGTCACTTCATCCCTATTTTTATAACACTGTTATTCTTTTGCTGATAACAAAAGGGGGAGAGAAAAGTTAAGATTTTGTCAAATAGAATCAAGCAAAGGTCAAATAATTTTCACTTTGCATATAGGCTCATTTATATATTTCTATTTGTATGCATATATGTAGGGGGAGTATTGTGTAGAGAGGGAGCATTCAAATAGGGGAAGCAAATTGAACGATCAAATACATTTAATACATTCAAGATCTTAAATATATGTTTGTTATCATCAAAAGGGGGAGATTGTTGAATATGCGCTTTGCGCTTATATGATTTTTGTTTGATGATAATAAACATATATACATTCGTTTAAATGTATTTGTTAATGTACTATTTTATTTTTCATAGAATAATTAAATATTTGCTGAATAAAATTAAATGGCACAGAATTTGAATTCAAACAGAAATTTTATTCAAACAAATATTTATTACAATTTTGAATAGTATAATTTCAATCTCTCACTATAACTATACAACTTTGATTACAATCACATCACATTTCACATTTACAGTTAACCTCACTACATATCACTCACACTCGTATTTTTATCTTCAACTTCCTTCTAGTTTGAATCCAGCATCTGAGCAATCTGCAAAAATATAAACTAACGCAGTAAAATTGAAAAAGAGATATTTTTGCAATATAAAATGAAATATGATTTTTGAAAATATGATTTGCCTCAGTTATTTGGGTTGTTCGTCATAATTTAAATTTGAATTCATCATACACGAACAACTTGTGACATACACAGTGTATCAATGTATATGTCACAAGGCCGTGCACACCGATATACACTTGATTGATTTACAGGGACAGGTGAGCACAGGTCAAACCCAAATAAAAAGCCGGGTTCAACTCACGTGCAATAACATAAAAGTCACAACTCTCAGCACAAGGTCAAACCCGAGTTTTAAAACTGGATTCAACTCAGGTACAACTCAAATGCACACATGAATGCTATGATCAAAGTATGCATGTATATATATCGACCAGGCAGCAACATGCTTGAAGACCACAGCAAAACCAACAGTGGCAGTTAAAGCAACATCAAGTTGAAACAGTTTCATGTAACAGATAATGCACAGGATACATGATTGGTACACAAACAATAAGCTGCGGTAAAGCATGAACATGTGTGGACAACGAAAACCAAAGCCATCAGGTTAGAAACAACATTCAAGCTAAATGAAGTACAGTATGCAACAGCAATTCCAAATGTCCAGACCACTGTAATAAAGCAACATGTATAACAAGTCCAATGAACAAAGATCCCAAGATCAACTCAGCAATGAATTTAACCAAGATGCAAATGTACAAATGCTAAAACTCAGTGGCACATGAATACAAGAAGGTCAGTGTGCCAGAGAAAGAAAGGATGGAAGCAGTGATACAAGTATGCAACAACAGTAAACCATGCTTCACGATGAGCTTGTGGTCATAAACACAGTGACACACACAGATGCATTAAAGAACAGCAGCCCCAAAACCAAGACAGTAGTGTGTAACTCGAGTTTCAAAAGAATCAAAGTAACACAACAGCAATAATGCAAACAACAAGTGAAACAGTGGTGAAGCTGGAAATACAAAGACCAGTTACTCAATGCATGCAACATGACTCGACCACAAGTACAACACTGCACAAATTCAACACAGCACCAAAGTCAAGACCACAAAGGCAGTGCACAAATGACCAGGCTACAACATGAATTATGCAATGCAGATGCTAACATTGATGAATGTATATGACAGCAACAAGAGGCAACATCACATAATACAACTACAACAATGACCAAAAGTGTACAAAATGTAGTGAATGCAGACAGTAAATTAGTGTCAAAGCAAATGATAAATAATTTTTACAGTGTCAAGCTCATGTATGCAACAGATAAAGTGCAACTGATCTACAGCAAACAATGAATGCAACAGAGACCAATGGTGAACAGAAGTAACAAATGCAGGTGAACAAATGTGCAAATGCTCAAGACCACACAGTGCATATATGTCAAACATGAATGCTACGACTTCAAATGAACCAACAACATAGCAAGCTACATGAAGACAGAGCTCGATCAAAATGCCTCATTGACAAAGAAATGAAATTCACGCAACAAGTTAAAAGTCATTCAGTGATACAAGACCTAAGTTTAGAAAATCAAAAGGCCGAAGTGACAGTGAATCGCCAATTCAATGTTGAACAAGTCAACAAAGTGAAAATTCACGAAATCAGTATTGTCAAAGTCAAACAAGTGTTCACCGTGATAGCCAAGAAAATTGACCACGAAATCAAATCAATACCGTGTAAATCAAGCTACCAAAAATACGAAATTGACAAAGTCAGATCAATCCCAAGCATCAATACAAGATCGAACGACCATTGACAAATTCAAATGAACGTATACGAACGCAAAAATAGGATTTCGAATCCTATATAAGCCCAATCATCATTGGCAAAATAATTATCGAGTTCAAGCATCAACCCAGTAAAGAAAAAAGGAAACAATACATACCTAAATCACAAACAACGAACTCAATCAAGCAGCCGCAAACGAGCGATAGTCGATCATCAGAGAAGCAGCGAGCTAGGGCAACATATCTCAGATCGAACGAAGAAATTGAAGCCCTGATTTACACAAGAGCCGAAGCCCTAATTGGAACAAAGGGAACGAAGCCGTAATTTCAGAAACAGGACGAAGCCGCCATTACTCTCACAAGCAAAGGAACGAGGCAAAAAGGATCGGGTGAAATAAGGGAGTGGGCTGGCCTTATTATTAAAAAGGGGGTTTAGTGTTTTAATTTTATAAAAGGGCTTTATTATATTGTTAATTAGGGTTTAGGGTTATTTTCTATTGTTTTTTAATTGTTGTTTTTATTTTACGAATCAAAGAATTTGTAAATCACCACCTAGGGTTTAGGTAGTGTCAGATTGTCTAGTTAGAATTAGTTCAGTGAGCAGGGTGTGCGAGTTTGCAAAGCTCTATAGGCGGGAGCAGAGTTTGCGAGTAAGCGAAGCTCTATAGGCGGGAAGCAAAGTTTGCGAGTAAGCGAAACTCTATAGGCGGAGCAGGGTGTGCGAGTCTAGTAGAGTGTTTGTGAGCGGGAGCAAATGTTTGCGAGCAGGGTGTGCGAGTCTAGTAGAGTGTTTGTGAGCGGGAGAAAATGTCTACGAGTCTAGTAGAGTGTTTGTAAGCGTGATACTGTTTAATTCTAATAGAAATCTGTGAATGCAGCAGTAGGCAGGGGTTGCCGAAGCTGGGTAAATTTTGTGTGTGATTTACTATTCAGCATATTTATTTCTGCAGTTTATTTCTGTGTTTGAATCGAGAAAATTTGCTATAACCCTATTCACCCCCCCCCCCCCTCTAGGGTTAATCTAGATCCTACAGTAACTATGTGGTTGGTATGAATGACAGTATTGGCTTGAGATGTTTTTTGTTGTAATGTTGAATGGAGATGTTTTTGATGTCTGGACAGTGGAAGCTGCCCTGTTGCAAGCAGTTGATAGTTTCAGTTTAGTGAAACTGCAAGCAGTAGAATTATAGCAGGTTGGTCGTGGTTGGTTGATGGTAGCTCGTTTTGGTGGAGATGTTGGAATTGGTTATGAACTACTTTTCAATGGAGGGTGGATAGGTTGGTGTTGTGACCGGAGGATGTAGCGTGGTTGATATGATTAACAGTGGGATTCAAGTGGTAACTGGAAATGTGAATTTGTACGTTATAACTAGTTTAACAAAGTTTTATAAATAAAGACGATGATAACGAATTAACTAATTTATAATAATAATAATAAATTAACTAAGATAACCAAGTTAATAAAAATTAACTAAGTTTTGTTAAAATTAAATAAGTTTCATAAAATTAACTAAGTTTAAGATAACTAAATTTTATAAATAATAATAATAACTAATTTAAAAAAAATTAAGTAATAATAATGACGATGATGAAGAATTAACTAAGTTTATAAAAATTAACTAAGTTTATAATCTATTAAATACTAGTAAAGCAGAAGAATTTAAAGCTCTCTCATTGATTTTAGGAGTTATAGGTGTTCTCCTTAATTCTCTCTAAGTGGATATTTTATTTTCAAAATACCATGATTTACCACTTTAAAAAGGAGTTAAAGGTAACTAATAAATCAACCAAAAATATGTGTTAATATAGAATATCGAGTTATAGATTACATGATTTTCATATATACATATATATAGACACATATATATATATATACATATATATATATATATACATACATATATACATATATATATTGTTGATTGTTAAACTCGTTTGCAGGTAATTAGCTATTTCGAAGCGAAGACTGTCGACAACAAAGAACTATTGGTAATCAAGCAACGAACATGAATTTAATTGTTATATATGTTGTCGTATTTTTTTAGTACCATTTGTGGAAACTTGTCTGTGAATGCTTGTAGTATGTGACTTATTTTGTTGAAAAACTACTATCGAATTGATTATGGATATTATATTTGATTGTGAGATTAGCATGTTTTTGCATATGATTGATTGTTTGTATATGCTAATTATGTGATTTAATTGTTTGTTTGAATATATGAAAATTATGCGATTGATCGTTCGTTTTAATATGAATAGTATATAAGCGATTGCTGGAAATGGTATAAAGCATCAACCGTAAATAGTAGCATTTAAAATATGCTACCAAACAACCAATAACTTTTAGTAGCGTTTCAAAAATGCTACAGAAACAATTGTAAACTAATATAAAAATTATACGGTTGCATTTTAAAAACGCTACTGAAAATCAAAAAAAGCATATAAACAAAAATGCAACCAAAAAATGAAGACTTATGGTAGCGTTTTTTTAACCCTAGAGAAAAAACCTACAGCTGCATTTAAAAATGACTTTTGGTAGCGTTTTTTAAATCCTACAGAAAATACCTATAGTTGCATTTAAAAGTGACTTTTGGTAGCGTTTACTACAACGCAACAAAAAGTTTTAGACTTTTAGTTGCATGTCGTATAGCAGCGTTTTCTAAAACGCTACCATAAGTTATGGTAGCATTTTTTCAACGCTACCAAAAGTCTTTGCTGGTGTAGTGGATCGACGGCCTGTGGGTTGGAGCGAAGTAGATAAGTGAGGGAAGAGAGGGCGGACCTCGGCGGAGCTTAGGGAGGTCGGCTCTGTGCGTGGTTCGTCGCGTGGTGGAGATACTCTCGGGTGGTGCGGCAAGGTGGCCATGGCCGATGGGTTGCCAAAGATGAAGGGTTGGACGGCAGAGAAGTGGCGGAGGTCGGGTGGTAGGGGCTTTGTGGAGGTGGTGCTGCCAAGTGTTGACGTGGCGGAGGTTGGAGCAGCTGTTAAGGGGAAGGCCGAGTTTGTATGAGGAGGTTGGCGAGCTTTTGTTCATCATCTTTTTTTTTTATTATTTGTTGCGCATGGAGAAACAGAGAAGGGAAGATAAAGAAGAATGCAGAGGCAATAAAATGAAAGTACCAAAGGGATAAATGCACCAACGTAAAAAAAATGGACTTCGGGAATAGAAAAAAAAAATTGAAAGTTGGATTCCAGCAATTATTAATAGCTCGTGACCATTTGGGTTTTTAAACGGTCAAAATTTGATAGTCTTCGGAAACCCAAAAGGTTCACAAATGTATACCGTTCCGGTTAACCGTTTCACAGTTTCGCCGCGAACCAAAACATAGATATGAATATACCACAGAGATCAACACGACGAGACGATCAAAACGGTATACAAATATCAGTAGTACGATTGAATTGTAAAAATTTCAAATTTTCTACTACAGAAAATGCAAGAAAAACGCAGAAGAATAAGATCGACGGAGCTAAAGATGGCCGAATTTGAAAAAACGAAAAATGGCGTCTTGCTCAGAAGATAATTTTGAATTTTTCTATGTAAAAATATTTAGGTTTCAAAAACGTTTTATTTTCATCGCTTTTTAACTGATTAAATTGAAGTAAATTTACGCACGAAATAAACTTTCATATTTTTGGACGAAAATTTACCAGTTGCTATGTTTAACTAGACGCATTCCAAATATCAAATTTATACTTCAAAATTTTATTTTATTTTATTAAATTTCACATAAATTCAGTTAATTAAATTAATTTAAAACCGTTAAAATATCCGGCTTGTTACATGATGATGGGGTAGGTGTTACAACATAGGAATACAAAGGGACAAGGCAATAAGTGGAGTTTTGTGTACCACTTGGCTCGGCCATGGATCAATTGGTCTCGGCCATGTCAGGGTTCAGGTCAGGTAATGGCTGGAGCTGTGGCCAAAGGTGTTGTACTTGTTGGTGGTGGTGGCTAAGGGGTGGTCGAAGTGATGTATGAAGGGTACAGGTGAAAATATGGCTCGGCTAGGCAAATTTGGAAGGGTTTTGCAAATTTTGTGGTACAAGCATCATATGGAGGTCACAGCCTGGTCTTGGTCAGAGGAGGAGGAGGTGGTGCTGCCGTGTATGGTGAGGTGGTGGTCGGTGGTGATGCAGTGGCAGGTGGCCGAGCATAGCTAGAAGAGGAGGAAGGCAAAAACAATAAAAAATAGAAGAGAAGTAAAATGGAAGAAGCCATTAACTTACAAAATATTTTTCACAAGAATGGAATGCCGTGAGTTTTGAAAGTGAGAAAGTTTCTCACATGAATGAAAAGAAAAATACACGGGTAACCAAAAAGAAAGGTACGGCCAAAAGAAAGCAAGTGAAAAGGCAAAAGCAAATGAAAAGACAAGGAAATGAAAAGATTAGAAAATGAAAAAGCTTGTCCTTTTGAATTTCTAATTTCTTTTATTCAAAATAAACAAATAAAAATCAGTAAATAAAAATAAAAGTCAAACAAAATAAAGTGAAAAAGAAAATAAATAAATAATTTTAGGAAAAATAGAAGATAAATCAGAAAATAGCTTATTAAATTGAAACTAGCATTTAAAATCGTAAACAAAATACAATGAGCATTGGAAAATTATAAATGCACTTTAAAAATGTTTTAAAAAATAAAATATATGCATAACATGTCATACTACACATACATACACAAATTAGAACATGATATGACAAGCAAAAATATTATTTATATAAATTAAAATAAACAATTTTGTTAAATAAAATAATTTACATACAATAGTGTAAAAAGCACAACTTTCACAATATTAATCAGATTTCAATGAAACGAAAAGCATTATACTTGAAATTTAATTTATTTTCATCATAAAAGATAAAATTCAAAATTCAAATCTTTAAATTTTTAAATTTAAAAAGTCAAAGTTTGATCATATTGACCAAAAATCACATTTCTGAAAAATATTCTATTTAGTCATATTTGGAATTCTAATTCTCATACAAATCAAAATATAATTTAAAATAACGAAAATTTATTCCTTTTTAATAAATAAAAATAAAGTTTTTAAATCAGGAATTCAATTAAAATAATTAAAATATACAATTAAAATAATCACAAAATACAGGGTTGTTGCTCCCCTAATTTCAAATAACATTATTAAAAAGATTTAATTAGATAAATTAAGTAGAATAATGTAAAGATTAGAGTGATAAGGGGATTGAGATTTGAAAAATAATTAGAGGTCATGCTTAACTAAATAAAAATTTAAAGGAATGAGTTTATGGAAGTAGTTTTATAAGTTAACTAATAAGTGAATAAGGCAAGGGTATTATGGAGAATAGCCGTTCACCATAATTCTTAACCCCTAAACCCTTACTCTCATTTTTGTTTCACAAGTTCACGATCCCAAAACATAAACCAAAGAGCTCAAGACGGCCATAACCTAGAGGAAAAGGAGGAGAAAAATCTGTTAAAGCTAAGGAATCCAGCAAGGAGAATTAAGCAAGATCAAATCTCAGGTTCCTTATCCAAAGCAAGGCGAATAATTATCAAAATCATCTCAATTTTGTTTCAAAAGAGCATTTGATTTTGGGTTTTAAGTTTAAAACATTTATGTTGATTTTAATGATGATATGCTTGGATTACATGATATGTTTGATTCAAACATGTATGTTTATTCGATTTTAAGGCTAAAATCGTGTATATTGGGTTTCAAATGCCATGAAGATTTAATATGTTATGCAAAACATTATTTGGAGATGGTTTTAAATTTTCATAATTATCCAAAACATGGATAATTTATTATGAATTTTTGAAAGAAGAAATAATTAATTAGGTTTAAAAATTTATTTCGGCTATTATATAATGGATTTTGGGTTTGATATTTATATACATTAGATAACATATTAAAATTGAATTTTGATGATTTTTCAAGATTTTTCCTAAGTAATTTAATATGTAAATTAAATTATTTAAGTTGAAGGACTTAAATGTTTTAATTATTTTGTTAACAGGAAGCTTTGTAAATTATTTTTAATTAATTTTGGATAAATTCGGTAGTCTTTTAGAAAAGATTTTGGTAAAATTTATGGCTACCAATTATATTTTTACAAATAGACAAGTTAGTTGAGAAGCATTTACTTAAAAGGGAAACAAAACAGTTTTGCATAGATTTATTGTTTGACACTTCCAGTAGCAACCTTTCGACCCATACCTCCGCCCCCAACCAAGTCAAGACCAATACACATGGTATCAATTCTTTGGTATGTAGTGGATTGGAGAAAGAAGTAAGTTATAGAGGCGAAACCATGCTTTTGAAGGGGTTGAGGCTATTTTAAATAGCTTCCGAGGGTCTTTTTTTGCTTTCAAAAGAGATGTCGCTTGCCTAGCTTTTAAGGGATGCTTTCGAAAGGATTGGATTGCTTTTGTATAGATTTCAAAGGGGTTGCCACTTTTTTGTTTTGTTAAAGGACAGCTTTCAAATGAGTTGTCGCGTTCTATGTTTTAAAATGAAGCTTTCGAAAGGGTGGTTTGAACCTAGTTGAAACCATGTTGCCATCTTCATGCCTTTCAAATAGATTGAAGTTATCAACAAGTTTGAAAAGTAAGCTTTTGTTTTATAAATATAACATGCTGCTTCCTTATGTTTTCGAAAGAGCTCCAGTAGCCATTTATACTAAGGGTTTCGAAGGCAATGGCTTCGAAAAGTGTTTCGAAGCTATCCTTCTGATTGTTTTACTTAAAGACTAATGCTTTCAAAAGGATGGTTCTGAAGCCATCTGCTTTCCCCACATTCTTTTATTTGAAAACTAGTGATTTTGAAAGGGTTACTCTCTTATGTTCACTTTGACCCAAATGTTATATTAAGGTTAAACCCAATGGTTTTGAAAGTGGTACTTTCAAATGGTTTCGAAGCTATGCTTCTATAAGTTGGAAAGATATGCTTTAATACTTTTGAAAGGAATGTTTTGATGTTTTCGAAAAAAAAGTTTTGATGCTTTCGAAAGAGATATTTTGAGTGTTTCGAAAGGCATATGTTTAAGTGTTTTGAAAAGAAGATTATAATGCTTTCTAAAGATATATTCTAATGGTATCGAAAGTAAAGGTCTAAGGTTTCAAAAGCCTTTGTAACGACCCATATTTTTGACAATTAAAAACATTAAATTAAATAAGACATGGGAATTTAATATTGTCGGAAATAAAAATTTGTGATTTATTAATGTAAAATGATTTTTAAAATATATAACTTGATCTTAAATGAATTCTAAAACAACAAACTATAGTGAAGTGTAAGGATGGTAGTGCATATTAGAACATAATTTAATCATATTGATTGGAATATATTAATGGCTGTTTGAATGTATATTTCTTCAATTGTAAATAATAAATGTTAATAAAGAATGAGATAAGCAGTATTTTAAATATGTTAGCATGCTATAAGAAATCAATTATTTAGTACATAGAATTATTAACCTATGTTTGTAAACAATAAATTTAGAAATATGTTTAAATTACTAAGTTCAAACAACTATTTTATTTCTCATCTCATTATTAAATCCATTTGAAATTAAATTGGAAATCAGTGGAAATTAAATGGAATTGAAATATTGTAGTTAATAAAAGAAAAGACGTTACTATAGAATAATGAGCGTAATAAATGGAAATTCATGATTGATAAATACATAAGGTATATGTTGATTTAATAATAAGAATTTAAATCAAAATTAAAAAATTTGTTTGGAATTTAAATTATAATAAACGAATTTTATTGATGTTGTAATTTAATGTTCAAATTAATTTAATATTTAAATCTTGGATTTAACATGGAAAATTTAATTTTAAAAGATTATTAATTTCTCTTTAATCAAGAATGATGAAAACTTTTAATTAGAATTCAAAAGTTGTTAAATCGGATTAACAATAATTCGGTTAATTAATGTATAAAAATAAATATAATTTGATTTTATTGCTAACTTCTATATACAATAGAATTAGGGTTTGAAATTAGTTCCATCGAGTTTAAAAATGTTTAAAACCTATATTTTGATATATAGGATGACCTATTTTCGTTTCGGGAACGAAACAGGCTTTTCAGGCCTTTGTTATCGCTTTGACCCAATCGATCTGTTCCATCTAAACCTGTCCATCTTTTTCTATGTATATGATGCTATGAAACCTTAGCCGCCTTCTGTTCTATTTCCTATACGTACACTTTAGTTCTAATCTGTTTCTTCTTAATGGTGAATATCCCAAACCCTAAATTCCAATTTCAAATCTAATTCAAAAATTCAAACTGCTCAACCCTAACATATAATATATCATCACGAAGCTCTTGACGAATGGAATCAGCTTCTGCAATTTGTTTTTACAATCGAAGCTCTGGTTGATCAGAAATTGGCAAAACATTCTTGGCCATTCATTCTAGGGTTTTGTCTTAACGGTGGATCGTCGACAATTCGACGATTGGGAAATGCTTCAATGTAGAGGAGGCTTAGTGGAGCAGATCTATATGGTTGGATCATGTCAGAGACGCCAAGATTCATCGAAAATCATGAATTATGGCGGCGGCTGCGAAACATGCCTAGCGATTGGGGGGAGGCGCCTTAGTGGGGTCTGAAGGTTGAGGCGGCAGTGCCTTCTCATTGGTGATTTCTGATCTGGGTGAAGCGGCGTCTAGGCGACAATGGCAGCGAAGCAAGGTGGCGTCTGTGTATATTGTTCGAGCGTGCAATCTGGACCGTTGGGTTGGGGAAGGTTTAATTAATTACTTTTTTGCCCTTGTTCATTTTAAATTAAAATTAAAATTTCAAACCTTCTAACTTGAATAACTTTTGCATACGAACTCGGATTCGCACGCAGTTTCTTCCATTGGTTTCGTATCATAATTTCCAACAACATGAAACTAGATTGGTTGAATTTGAAGATTGTCGAAAATTTTAGGCTTTTGTTGGATTTTTAATGGGTTATAAATCAAAAGTGAGTGATTAAACCCACTCACACAATACTAAATTTTCTGATGTTAGTTAAACTGAAATCATGAAGTGATAAAATTTTATTAATTGTTGTTTGGTAACTTAAATTATCATTTAAAATTAATTTGAATTTTATTGAATTAATTGACATTTAAATTAATATTGAATTTAATTGCTAGTTAAACACCAACAACTGATAACTAGTAACTGTTGTGATATATTGGTTAATTTGGATGTTGGTTGCAATTGGATGTGTACTGATTGATATGTTGGATGTATGGTTGTTTATTTATTTAGGCATATCCCTGTTATTATCCTATTATTATTAGACATCCTATAAATTTTCACTTGTAATATTTGAAATGCACTAAGAAATATGTTGAAATGATATATACCTATGTCATTTAATTATGAGTTGAAATGATATATATCCATCCATGTAATTAAAATTGAAATAACCGATCACTTGGCCATAGGGTTGAAAATTATATACGGACATCAAATTTGGTTAAATTAAATGGTTTTAAAATATTGAATTTAGATTGTTTAAATGATATTGTTTTAAAGAAAATAAAAATTGGATTTATATGAAATAAATTATTTTCTAGTTCGAGATTTGGAAACTGTTTAAATGAAATTTTTAAGGATTAATTCGAAACCTTAAGTTGAAATTGAGATATGATTTGAATTTATACAAAGTGAATTATTTGAAAGGTTTAGTTTTTAATTTAAACTTTGAACTTACTTTAATTAAAATGGTTTTAAATTGGTATTTCAAAGTTTGGACGCGAAATGGATTTAAACTAAATTGTTTCAAATGAGAATGTGAATTAGAACTTTTAGCCTTTGAGTAGAACTGTTTAAATAGAATTTAAGGTAAAGTTAAATTGAGGTTGATTGAAATGGAATTTTGAATATGAAGTTGACTTGAATTGGAGGTCGAAAAATGGAATTCATTATTATTTGGAATTTGAATATTGTTGTGAAAGAAAGAAACAATTTTAACATAACTATTTTAGTATATCCATTTTAATAACTTAATTATTGTAGGATATAAACTATTTTAATTATCCAAACTATTTTAATATTAAAAATATTTTAATTATCCAACCATTTTCAATATTCAAACTAGTTTAAGTTTTCAAAACCATTTTCAATATCCAAACTATTTTAAAAGGGGAACTATATAGATTTAAATAATTGATTTAAATATGAATGTTTTGAATGTATGATCTATTTTGAATTCGAAATGATATTGAAGCAAGTATGATATTTTGATATGAAATATGACTTGTTCTTGAAATTTAACAGAACTAATCGGTGTGTAAAATGATGTTTGGTTATTAAAAGGACCAGGGGGTAATATGTACATACTCTCTGTCAATATCGAAACCACTTTAACAACCATGTACGTGGGGGATGTTATCAAAATGTAGAGGTTGAATTAGCAATTTTTGCTAGATTGTAGAAAGAGAACGATGATGGATAGACCCCGACACTTGTGTCAATTTGAAAATACTAAAATAGGAACCATACTTGACTAATGAGGCTAGCTACCTCCAGCGACATCTGTTCTTCGTATTTCCATCTTGATTTTGGTACTTGATTGGTGCACCTTGATTTGATTATGGGATGAATGTTCGTGGTGGGCCGGTAGGGGTTACAGCCAGTCGGGAAACACAAAACGGTAGGATATATTTACCGTGGGAACCTTACGTGCCTTATCATACTTTTATCCTTATATGCGACCACTACGACATTGTTTTAGTGTTGTCTTATCACGGCACCCCCATGGCTACGGACATTACTGGTGATGCTACTAAGGAAAACTGTAGGATAATGCCTTAAAATGTGTTAAGGGGGATGGATGTAAAGCCTTAATGCTATTTTAAAACTTTACTGGTCGTCACTACATATAAAGCATATTTTACTATACATAGATAGTTTAATGGATCCTTAGAGGATGGAAAATCCCATAACATTTTTGATTTATTGCACTCACATTGTACTCTTGATAGGAGATGTAAAATCCCATAAATATCTCTAAAGCTATTACACTCATATTTACTTGTTATTGATTTAACTTACATAAGAACTTTTAGTTTTGACTCAAGTGTTTTTTCTTTTCATCATGCTCAGGTCAGCTTGAGTAGTTTAGTGTTGAAAATATTATTCCTTAATGATGAAGATGGAGTTTGCTAGACCGTATTACTATTTTTATTCCGCTGCATTAGTTTGGTATGTTTGTTGATTATACTCTGATTATGTTGAAAAATTGAAATCAAATGTATATTGTAAAACAGCTTCATGAACTGTCTATTTGATTATTATATTTTGTCATTCCGCTACGAGATTCTGTGTTTGCTTTCCTTCTTTTCCCTTATTTTTCTTATTTAACCCCATTGACAATCTTCCATTTTGAATGGTTTGAGTTTGACATGTGTCGTTTATTCTCGACTTGAATCGTTCAAAAAGGTGGGTCATCACAACCTTAGTTTTCAAAATAAAGAAACCAATCACATTTTTAAAAGAAAAACCCATAGAAATTTAAAAGGACTTTGAAGTGGCTTTTAAATTTGGAGTTTTTGGGGAAGCTTGCCGTGATATGTATAATGGGTAAGGGATTAACCAAATTTCATGTGGAAAGGATTTCAAGGAAATTAAACCATTAATGTTGGTATTGTTATGTTATTGTATTTGCTTCTTCTATAAATATATTCACCATATAATGGACCCATAACTGTATTTTGAGGAGGAAGAGTGGAATAACTAGCTAGGTTGACCTAGTAGTGAATATGAATTGAGCTAACTCCTGTATGAGTAGAATTGCATCTAGAAGGTCGGGTAGACCAAAACTTAGGATGCCCGAAGACTGATCAAAAAGTTGTCAGTTTAGACAGGTTCATAGTAAACCAATGAAAACTACGTTTCGGAGAGAGTTATTAGCAGGAGCTAATAGGTTCAAGTGATCCTATGAAAACTATATCTGGATAAAGTTATTGACAGAGATCAATAGGTTCATAGTCAACCCATGAAAACTATGATATAAGGGCAGTTATTAGAGTACCAATAGGTTCAGGGAGAACCCATGAAATAATGAAGTTATTGGCAGGGGCCAATAGGTTCATAGTGATCCATGAAAACTATGAAACCGGACGGATAGTCCATAAGTTTTGAACAGGTTATTAGTCAGCCCATGAAAACTAATAGGTTAATGGTGACCCTAGAAGCTATAACTAAGATAGATAGTCAAACGAATAGGAATGGGAATCCAGGATATTTTTCTGGTTTGCATATCATGATGATATTTTAAATTTCTATGTTTTAACCAATGTAGGTGCAGGAGCACAGTATATGGTTATTATGAATTTTTGGTAAGAGATTAGTGAGTGAAAACCCGTTCCGCTAAGCGACGTGGTCTTACTAGATATCTAAATGGCTCGAGATGATAGGTTATTATTCATACCAGGCTTTTTTCTGACTCGAAGTTTATTGTTTCCCCTTAAACTCTTGGGTTCTCGATAGATTTTTAGTAGTTTAAGAGTTGAGGATTTCTGGTTCTCCTTTAGACGAATAAGCTTTCGGAGACATGCTGGAGGCAAGCTAGCTAATAGGAGTTCTTTTATTTGATTCGGCTGTGTTTTGGTTGTAAAGGCAAAGTTATTTAATTGCCTATGTTTAGACTTTGATCATCCAATGGGGCATCTTTATATGTCGCTCTTGGGATAATTTGTAATAATTATATTTTCTTTGAACGTGATTCTCAAATTTGGGATTATGTAATGGATTTGAAATATGAATGAAATGGAATGAAAATTTTATTTAATGGTTTTAATTTTTTTTTCTTTCATTTCCATGTGTTTCTGTTGTATCAATGTATCTAACATTACCACATTTGTTCACCGAAAATTAATAACTATGAATGATTGCAGCATCCATAGCCATTAGTTATGGGCTTTCGAGTGGGAATGTTACAAGCTGGTATCAGAGCATAGGTTTATGAAAATTTCGAAAAGAAATTTAAGCGTAAAGTGATTTTTTTTTGAAACATAATACAATGATTCAAAAAATAAGATTGAGTTTTGGATTAACGCTATTTGTATTTGATACATATATATAAGTATATACTCCCCTCTCTCTTAGACCATCTTCTGTATCTTACTAAGACTCATATGCAGATTTAGGAGAATGGAAGATATGAAGGCAGGAAAAGGAAGAGGAAATATCGGGGGAGGAAGCACCACAACAAATGGAAATGCTCAAACCCACAGGAGAAACCAGGGTCGATAGGAAAATGTAATCAAAATGAAAATGCCAATGTAGGTGCTAGAAACCTGCCAGCAGATATGGGGATGATGTATCAGTTCCTCGTCAATTTGGTGCAAGCAAGAGTTGTCGCAGGAGTAGATGGGGTAATGCTGCGAATGTTGGAGAAGCTAATCCTGTGGATCTAATTGGAAACAACTATGCTAAGTTGACTAGAGATTATTCCAATCTTGGTGGGAAGTTGTTTTTGGAAATAGAGGATGTTATAGAAATTGAGAATTGCATTGTGAAAGGATCTTCGCGGACTTGGTATTAAATGATGAGCAGAAGAGGAGACTAGCCTCTAAGCAGTTACAGGAAGAAGCGCTTTATTGGTGGAATAGTGTCACTACCGGAGTTCCTGATGAATAGTTGACTCGGGTGGAAATTCGATGGAGATTCAAGGAGAGGTTTTTGTCTGAAGTTGCCAAGTCGGCATTGCTGAGGAAGTTCATGGACTTGGTGCAAGACGAGACGTAGGTGATTTAGTATGCCACGAAGTTTGACGAGTTATCTAGATATGGACAGACTACTGTTGACACCGAAATCAAGTGGAATGAGAAGTTTATTTGGGGATTGAGATCCAAGATTGTTAGGGCGACCCTGCCACATCTTCATGCTCCTTGTAATGTGGCTATAGAAATGGCAATCTGACATGAGGAGATACTTACTACTTATGGGAAGGAGAAATAGGCTAAAACCTAGAGTTCTCTTGGTAAGAAGAAGTTCTTTAAGAAGAAAGGAACCCAGAAGGGAGAAGCTGGCAAGAAGGCAAAGGCTAATATGGTTTGCTTTAAGTGCAATAAGAATAGAAATTATGCTCATGAATGCTGAACTGGCAAGGGAAAAAGGCCGCAGACAAGAAGGGTGTGAAGTGCTTTAACTATGACCAGGTTGGGCATTATAAGAATCAGTGTCCAGAACCAATCAGGGCAGACAAGGGCAAAGTCTTTGTCGTTGGACCATCATCTGCTAGGCCAAATACTACTGAGAAAGGAAAGACTTTGATGGAAGGTACGCTCTTGATTCAAAGTATACTAATTAGGGTACTATTTGATACCGGTGCATCACATTCATTTATATCTTAGTGTTTGGTTGATAGGTTATTTTTAGAACCCACATACCTTGTTACTTCCTTAAGGTTGCGAATCCGATATGAGGGTATGAAACTCTGGGAATGAGATGTGACCAGCTAGAACTTTATTTGTTAGGACATAAGTTTGCATGTAGTCTGTCATTTTTGAATTCGAAGATTATGGAATCATTTTGGGTATGGATTGGTTGGGTAGATATGAGGCTAGGATATTCTTCCAAGGTAGGGAATTATCGTCGAGACACCTTGATAGTCATAACCGAATTATTTCTCAGTGAAGGATTCTGATCGGATTCTACTCTGTTGAGTGCTATCGAAGTAGGAAAAGAGTTAAGTCAGGTTTGAGTAGCAAGAGAATTTGCAGATGTTTTTGAGTCTGTTATAGGATTACCATCGAAACGAGCAATTGAGTTTCGGATAGATCTTATGTCAGGAGCAAAATCTGTAAGTAGACCACTTAGCAGGATGACACCAACTGAGATGAAGGAATTGAAGGTGTAGCTAGTGAATCCATAAGGGAGAAATTTGGTAGACCAAGCAGTTCGCCTTAGAGAGCGGCAATGGTGTTCATGAAGAAACAGGATAGGTCGTTGAGGCTGTGCATCAACTATCGTAAGTCGAATGAAAAGACGATCAAGAATAAGTATCCTTTGTCGAAAATTGATGATCTATTTGATTAGTTCTGTGGAGCCAAAGTATTTCCTCATTTGGATTTAGTGACAGGTATCCAATAGTTAAGAGTGGCAGAGTACGGTATTCCGTTGATAGCATTTCAAACTAGGTATGGTTCGTACGCGTGGTTAATAATGCCAATCGGGTTAACGAATACACCGGCTTTCTTCATGGATTTGATGAACCAAGTGTTCCGAGAGTACGTGGATAGTTTCTTATTGGTATTTATAAACGACATTTTAGTGTACTCTAAGGATGAAAGAGAGCATGAAGATCATCTTAGAGTAGTGCTTAGGACATTGAGGCAGCATCAGCTGAAAGCGAAGTTTTTCAAGTGTCATTTCTGAAAGAGAGAGGTTAAGTTTCTTGGTCATGTGATTTCAAAGATGGGTTTGTCAGTAGATCTAGGTAAGATCAAAGCTGTTAATAACTGGAAGTAACCCGAGACGGTGACTGAGATTAGAAGTTTTCTTGGACTTGTTGGCTATTACCAAGATTCCTTTAAGGATTTCTTGCAGATAGCATCGCATTTAAATAAGTTAACCAGGAAGGATGTGAAGTTTATTTGGTCTAACAAATATAAGGAAGCATTCCTTAAGTCAAAACATTTGTTGACTAACGCGCCTGTGTTAGTGGTTCCAGACGGAAACTAAGGGTTGGTTTGTATACTGATGCATGTGGAACTGGACAAGGAGCTATGTTGATGTAGAAGAGTAAAGTCATTGCTTGTGCTTCACGAGAACTTAAACCACATGAGGCGAGATATCCTAATCATGATTTAGAGTTGGAAGTGGTGATCTTCGCATTGAAGATATGGAGACATTATCTCTTAGGGGATAGATTTAAGCTATACACAAATCATAAGTCCTTAAGATATTTATTATCTTAGAAGGAGTTGAATATGAGACAGCAAATGTGGCTAGAGTTTTTAGCAGCTTATGATTTTGGTATAGAGTACACACCTAGGAAAGGAAATAAAGTTGTGGACGTTCTTAGCAGAAAATAGCAGAATGTGGTGTTAGCCTGTTGGCAGAATGGAAAAGTTTAGAAGCTTTGACTACTTCTAGTATGCAGTTAAGATCGACTGCTGGTTCTAGTCAAAGCACCACCATGTTGTCCTATTTGGAAGTTCGACCGAAGTTGATCGAAAGGATTGCTTCTAACCAAAAAGAGGATCCATTATTAGCCGAGAAGATTAGAAGGCTTGAGGTTGGATTGAAGATCATGATCTAAAGGATTTTAATCTCGAATAGAGGGGGTGGTTGAGAAAGAAAGGACGGTTGTGTGTTTCGAATGTTGAGGACTTAAGGAAAGAAGTTCTAAGAGAATGTCATCGATCCAAATGTACGATTCATCCTGGAGGAGCCATGTAACAACCCGCATATTTAACGATTTTATATTTAAATGTTTAATTTAAATATAGCGTCGTTAGTCGGATTTTGGGGTCCGAAATGCTACTTTTTGCAAATGGCCGAATTGGAACTCGAAACTACCTCCATTGATTCCAAAATGGCTTTTGCGATCTTTTTGAGTATAATCTTTGATATGTTTGGAGTTTGTGGAATTTTGGCTACTTTTTCTATTGGGTTTGGGTTTGGGTTCATCCCACTAGCTTAATTAACCCTCTAACTCAACCCCTTCTCTTCATTTCATCTCTTTTTCATTTTATTCTCAAGCTAAAACTGAAATGGTGGAAGGAAGTGGAAATAGAAATTAGCAAGCCCTAGCTTCTTCTTGTAAACTTGATTCTTGCTCCAAAATCATAGAGAACCTATTGGTAAGTTCATCTCCATCTTCTCCATCTCTTCTCCTCTTCAATTTCAGTAATTTCCTAACCCTAACTTAGGAAATACTTGCTTTGATTCTAGATTGAAGCTTGTTGAGTTGAAGTAGTGTTTGGTTGGTCTTCTCCTTGTGATTTAGCTCCTCCATCTTCTTTGTTTGTGAGATTAAAAGGTGAGTTTTGAACTCACATCTACTTCTCTTGATTTCATAGGTGTTGGGTATGAATTCCTAACAGGTATGCATGTGCCATTGCTTTGGATTTAGAAAGAATTTGCATTTCATTGAAATAGGGCAGGAAGTGCAAATTCATCAGGTTCGGCCGACCGAGCGCCCTGGGCCGGTCGACCGACCTGCTGCCTCGAGCCATATTTGGTTTCCTGCATCTGGCCGGCCGACCGAGCCCTGTAGTCCGGTCGACCGACCTGCTGCCTCGAGCCATATTTGGTTTCCTGCATCTGGCCGGCCGACCGAGCCCTGTAGTCCGGTCGACCGACCTACTCTGTTTGCCTGTTTTGCCTGTTTTGCATATTTTAATTTGTTTTCCGGATTTTATCGATTCAAGTTGCTTTTTAGTGGTTGTTATTGCATATTTGACTTTGATAACTTACTCTTGACTTCATCCACGGGTTTTTTATAAAATAATCTCTCGAATCGCATTTAAAAGCTCATTTCCCTAATTTATAAATTCTATTTAAAACACACACTTTCGCACTTCGAGCGAAGTGGAAGGGTGATTAAATGGTTGGGCAAAACACGGACCATGAATCTGTGCGTTTATCTTTCCGATTAGTCCCCGACCTATTCGATTGATTGTTTTGACCTTCGGGTTTAGTTTACCGATGATATGAGGTAAATTTGTACTGCTTTGAGTGTGAAAGTGACTGACGGATAGTAAACCGTTTAGTGCGAACGAGTGGTTATGGGACATACGTTAACACTGTTTGGATTCCTTTTCGAGAGTTGTGACACATTCCGCCAGTTAGTGGTGTCCAGTACTGGGTCTACGACCTTCACCACTACGGTTTGTTGCCCTATAAAGTATCACTCCGATGTTGGCCTTATGTGCCGCATGAGTGATATTGGGTTTGTTGCCTTCGGCTATGTTGCCTTCGGGTGTGTGCCTTCGGGTTTGTTGCCCTATATAGTTTCGCTCTGATGTTGGCCTTATGTGCCGCATGGGTGATACTTGGGTTTGGAGCCTTCGGGCTTATGGATCCTTGTTTGTA
The DNA here is from genome assembly GCA_030765085.1 of Allium cepa. Lineage (NCBI taxonomy): Eukaryota > Viridiplantae > Streptophyta > Magnoliopsida > Asparagales > Amaryllidaceae > Allium > Allium cepa. Next base: position 391,132,603 of record CM060938.1, on the reverse strand, counting down.
CAGTACTAAGCTCGAGCAATTTTCTGATGTTTCATTGATATGTATATTCCCCTGGTATCGCCCTTCGGTGTTGGTCTTTTTGAGCCGCATGATGTATAATGATTACCTTGTGGAACTTGTATACCTTATTGGTATTTTTTATTTGCCTTTTGGCTTGTTTTGGGATATTTGTATCCTTTGTTTCTATATGTTGCCGATGATATGAGGCTTGTTCTATATGATTCATCTCTTGTTGATGATTGTGTTATCTCCTCTAGAGATATTTGTTATACTGTATGACCTTGCAGGTTTATTATTGTTCAGTGTATCTAACTGATTTGTTATCTAGACTGACCCGTGTATTTTATACTCGGGTCAGACCGAGATGTTTCAGGTTAGGTGCTTTTGGGACTTAGCCTATTTTGCTTCCACATGGACTATTCGCTAGCTTCATTTTGTTATAGCGTCTTTAGTGGTCCTTATCTGTTGTAACTCTGATATTTATACTTTTTCTCGTCTCGTCTGTATATTGTGGTCTCCTGTACCACTTGACATGTATTATTTTGTATACTCTGTTGTGTATCTGTTTATGTGTATATTATGATCGACTGTTCTGTGATGTGAATTACATTTGAGTTGTTATATTTTCTTCTGATAGATCCTACAGCCATTGTAGTTTTTCTTTGAATATTTATTGAATAGGTCGAATTTTAATGTGATTCTACTTTTCGACGTATTTAGTGAATAGTTAAGGTAAGATTACACATGGTCGCTCCTATCCAGCCTTATTCTCCGCGTTAGCAGACGGTATTATCTATTAATGCTCTTTGCTAGCGTGGGTATAGAGGTGGGGCGTCACAGCGTGGTATCAGAGTTGAGTTCAGAACAAAATATGATAAACACAGAATAGATGCACATATTATGGTACATCAAAGTGTACAAGTGATACAAATCTTTGAATCATCGTGTCTCTTTATTCCATCAAGGTTAGATAGAGTTGGGAATACGTCTAGGATTATTCCGTAGTATTCCATATTGCAATATCTACCTTGTGAATAATCTTTTCCTTATCTTGACTTTCAGCTTATGTCTGGAAGAGGCAGAGGTCGACGTTCGGATGCTGGGCAATCTAGTGGCTCACGTCCGGATGGCGTTTATATGTCTGCCGATCAGTTTATGGAGTTGTTTAGGAGCACTCAGCCTCCCGTTCCTCCTCGAGTGTCTCCACATCGCAAGTCTGCCTTTGCACGTCAGTGCAGTGATTTTGCTCATCTTGGAGGAAAACCGTTTAAGGGTTCCGAGTCTGTTCTTGAAGTCCAAGCTTGGTTTCGCACGTGCGAGCGTATCTTCTCTCACATGGATCTTTCTGACCATGATAGAGTTCTTGTAACTTCTAGCTTATTACAAGAGCGTGCTCTTGATTGGTATGAGCTTCTTATAGCCGAGATTGATGAGTCTACCCTTTCTTGGACTCAGTTTCGGGAGCGATTTGAACTCAAGTTCGTTCCTGAATCTGAAAAAGTTCTATTGACCCGTCGCTTCCTTGAGTTGAAGCAAGGGAAATCTTTTGTTTCTGAGTATGTCGCATCTTTTGAGGCCTTATCTAAGTATGGTCTTGAATTCATCAGCACTTCTTACAAGAAGAATTTGAAGTTTGTCTCTGGTCTTAAGAAATATCTTAAGAAGTCCTTGTTGCTCTAGCTTAAGCTTTCTTTCGAGGAATTGGTTGATTCGGCACTTCATCTCGAAGCTGTCGAGAAGGAGTGTGATAGTGGTGAGGATGTTGAGGTTTCCAAGAACCCCAACAAGAAGCAGTTTCCGTTTCAGAAGAAGCCTTTTCCTTCTAAGAAGAAGAAGACCGGTGGTCCTAGCTCTCAGCCTCAGTCTTCTGGAACACCTTTCGTTCGAAAGTGTTTCAATTGTGGTTCTCCGGATCATATTATTCGAGCTTGTCCTAAGCCTCTCTTCTGCCGTTATTGCAAGAAGGAAGGTCATCATGTTTCAGCTTGTCCTACTGCTCCTGCTAATGCAAAATCTGGCAAGCTCAGTGTGACTAATGCTTCTGGAGGTTCATCTCAATCCAAAGGTATGTTTCCATCTATTTTGGAGGGTTCAATTCTATTTCATGATCATAGTATACGAGTTCTTTTCGATACGGGTGCTTCACATTCTTTCGTATCGAAGAAGCTTGTAGATGCTTTATCTTTGGATGTTTCTTGTATGGTTACTTCTTTAAGGATTGCGAGTCCTATTGGGGGATCCGCGACCCTTAGCTTGTTTTGTGATGATATTGAGATTGTTTTATGTGGCTTTTCTTTCCATGCGAATCTGCACGTTGTTTCTCATTTGGGTTTTGATATGATTTTTGGTATGGACTGGCTAGTGAGGTACGATGCCAGGATTATTTGTTCCGAGAGAATTTTATATCTTTGTCATCCTGATTCGCCTTCTCAGTTATCTCTTGTTCTTCGGGATGTGGATAATTCCGAGATGGCTTTATATTCTCTTGATTCGCGAGATGATGAGGGTATATCTCGTATTCCTATTGCTTGTGGCTTTTCTGATGTTTTTTAGCCTGTATCGGGTTTGCCACCTAAGCGGGCAATTGAGTTCCGCATTGATCTCATTCCAGGCGCGCAGCCAGTTAGTCGTCCTCCCACGAGGATGTCTACAAAGGAAAATGAGGAACTCAAGAAGCAGCTTTTAGAGCTCGAATCCAAGTAATTGATTCAATCTAGTTTTTCTCCGTGGGGATCCGCGGTCGTCTTTGTGAAGAAGTCTGATGGAACTCTTAGGCTTTGCATTGACTATCGCAAGCTTAACGAGTTGACCATTAGGAATAGGTATCCGTTGCCTAGGATCGATGATATGTTCGATCTATTGAGTGGTGCTAAGGTCTTTTCTCAGCTTGACCTTGCCACAGGTTTTCATCAGTTACGAGTCGCGGAGGATAGCATACATCTTACCGCTTTCCGCACTCGATATGGTTCTTTTGAGTGGCTCGTTATGCATTCGGTTTGACGAACGCTCCTGCTTTCTTTGTTGATCTCATGGGTATTCCGGGAATATCTCGATAAGTTCGTCCTTGTGTTCATTGATGATATCCTTATTTATTCTAAGTCTGAAGCTGAGCATGCTAATCACTTGAGAATTGTCTTGAGTACCCTCCGTCATCATCAGCTTAGAGCCTAATTCTCCAAATGCCACTTTTGGGAGAATAAGGTTAAGTTCTTAGGCCATGTTGTATCTTTCGATGGCATTTCTGTCGATCCCTCAAAGATCGAAGCCATTCAGAATTGGAAGAGGCCTGAGAGTGTTCATGAGATTCGTAGTTTTCTTGGATTGGCGGGTTACTACCGTCGGTTCATCAAGGATTTTTCCCGTGTTGTGCTTCCTCTCACAAGCCTTACCCGGAAAGGCATTCGTTTTATTTGGTCCGACAAGTGTGAAGCTTCCTTTCAGACATTGAAGGAACTTCTCATTAATGCTCCTATTCTTGTGGTTCCCGAAGGGAATCATGATCTTGTTGTCTACACCGATGCTTGTGGTAGTGGTCTCGGTGCTGTTCTTATGCAGAGAGATCGGGTGGTTGCTTATGCTTCTAGGCAACTGCGTCCGAATGAAGTTCGCTATGCCACTCATGATCTTGAGTTAGCCGCCATTGTCTTTGCCTTGAAGATTTGGTGACATTATTTATTGGGCGAGCGCTTCATTCTTTATACCGATCATAAATCTTTGAAGTATTTGTTTACTCAGAAGGAACTCAATATGAGACAAAAGCGTTGGCTCGAGTTTCTTGCTTCTTATGAATTTGATATCCAGTATACCCCTGGTAAGGGTAATCGTGTTGCAGATGCGCTTAGTCGCAAACATTCGGCTGTTATTTCTATGATGTTTGCCGAATGGGATATTCTTGAGACTCTATCTTTTTGTGAAATTCGTGATCGAGGTTCATCTTCTGATTCTCCTATTCTATTATTTAGTTTGGGAGCTCGACCTATTTTATTGGATCGTATTGCCGATGGTCAGCGGCGTGATTCTGAGTTGATACATCTTATTCAGCTTTGTGAGTCTGGATCTTGCGATGAGGCGTTGCAAGATTTTAGCATTGATTCTCATGGGTGTCTTCATAAGAAGAACCGTCTTTTTGTGCCTTCTGATCTTGCACTTAGGCATGACATTCTTGATGACTGTCACCGTTCTAAGTATACCATTCATCCCGGTAGTAGCAAGATGTATGCCGATATGCATCGTCTTTATTATTGGGAAGGCATGAAGCGCGATGTGGCGAGTTATGTGAGCAATTGCATAACTTGTCAGCGTTTTAAAGCCGAGCATCAGCGTCCTTCGGATCTTCTTCAGCCTCTTGAGATTCCATTGTGGAAATGGGAACAGATTTCTATGGATTTTATTGACGGCCTACCTCGTTCGAGATCTGGACATTCTAGCATTTGGGTTATTGTTGATCGCCTCACTAAGTCTGCTCATTTCGTCCCTATTAAGTCTAATAGGACTGCTTCGCATTTGGCTAAGTTGTATATCAAGGAAATCGTGAGACTTCACGGTGTTCCTAGTTCTGTTGTGAGTGACCGTGATCCTTTATTCACGAGTCATTTTTGGAAGAGTCTTCAGCAAGCTTTGGGAACAAAGCTTAATTTTTCTACAGCTTATCATCCGCAGTCTGATGGACAGACTGAACGGGTAAATCGTATCTTAGAAGATCTTCTCCGTATTTGTATTTTTGATTTCGGTGGTAGTTGGGAGGATCGCCTACCTCTTGTAGAGTTCTCTACAACAATAGTTTTCAGTCTAGTATCGGTATGGCTCCTTTCGAAGCCTTATACGGAAGGCCATTTCGATCACCTTCATGTTGGTTGGAATCTGGGGAGAAGCTTATTCTTGGCCCGGACTTTGTTCGTCATTCTTCTGAGAAGATTGATCTTATTCGATTGAGAATGAAAGAGGCACAGAGTCGCCAGAAATCCTACGCGGACAACCGTAGGAAGCCTCTCGAGTTCTCGATCGGCGATCTTGTTTTTATTCGTGTTTCTCCTTTGAAGGGGGTTATGCGTTTCAGTGCGACTGGAAAATTGGCTCCTCGTTATATAGGACCGTTTTCTATTACTGAACGTATTGACCCTGTGGCTTATAGAGTTTCACTTCCAGCTCATTTATCTGGCATTCATGACGTGTTTCACGTCTCACAACTTCGAAAGTGTCTTCGGGAGTCGGATTCTGTTATTACTTCTCCTGATTTGCAAGAGCTTGAGATCTCAACGGACTTATCTATTGTACAGCAACCTATTCGCGTGCTTGACACGGAGGTGCGACACCTTCGGAACAAGGACGTGCCGCTCGTTAAAGTTCAATGGTCCGCTAATCCCAATGACTGTACTTGGGAAACCAGAGAGTATATTGAGCGATCTTATCCAGGTTTTCTTTCTTTGCTTTGAAACGTTGAGTATGTCTTTTCGTTTCTAACTTGTTTACTTCTCTTTTGAATATTGTATGTATGTAGTTGTTACAAATATCGTCTCTAGAAATTGCGGGGACGCAATTTTGTAAGGAGGGGAGATCTGTTACAACCCGCATATTTAACGATTTTATATTTCAATGTTTAATTTAAATATAGCGTCGTTAGTAGGATTTCTGGGTCCGAAATGCTACTTTTTGCAAATGGCCTAATTGAAACTCGAAACTACCTCCATTGTTTCCAAAATGGCGTTTGCGATCTTTTTGAGTATAATCTTTGATATGTTTGGAGTTTGTGGAATTTTGGCTACTTTTTCTATTGGGTTTGGGTTTGGGTTCAGCCCACTAGCTTAATTAACCCTCTAACTCAACCCCTTCTCTTCATTTCATCTCCTTTTCATTTTATTCTCAAGCTAAAACTGAAATGGTGGAAGGAAGTTGAAATAGAAATTAGCAAGCCCTAGCTTCTTCTTGTAAACTTGATTCTTGCTCCAAAATCATAGAGAAGTTATTGGTAAGTTCATCTCCATCTTCTCCATCTCTTCTCCTCTTCAATTTCAGTAATTTCCTAACCCTAACTTAGGAAATACTTGCTTTGATTCTAGATTTAAGCTTGTTGAGTTGAAGTAGTGTTTGGTTGGTCTTCTCCTTGTGATTTAGCTCCTCCATCTTCTTTGTTTGTGAGATTAAAAGGTGAGTTTTGAACTCACATCTACTTCCCTTGATTTCATGGGTGTTGGGTATGAATTTCTAACAAGTATGCATGTGCCATTTCTTTGGATTTAGAAAGAATTTGCATTTCATTGAAATAGGGCAGGAAGTGCAAATTCATCAGGTTCGGCCGACATAGCGCCCTGGGCCGGTCGACCGACCTGCTGCCTCGAGCCATATTTGGTTTCCTACATCTGGCCGGCCGACCGAGCCCTGTAGTCCGGTCGACCGACCTGCTCTGTTTGCCTGTTTTGCCTATTTTGCATATTTTAATTTGTTTTTCGGATTTTATCAATTCAAGTTGCTTTTTAGTGGTTGTTATTGCATATTTGACTTTGATAACTTACTCTTGACTTCATCCACGGGTTTTTTATAAAATAATCTCTCAAATCGCATTTAAAAGCTCGTTTCCTCAATTTATAAATTCTATTTAAAACACACACTTTTGCACTTCGAGCGAAGTGGAAGGGTGATTAAATGGTTGGGCAAAACACGGACCATGAATCTGTGCGTTTATCTTTCCGATTAGTCCCCGACCTATTCGATTGATTGTTTTGACCTTCGGGTTTAGTTTACCGATGATATGAGGTAAATTTGTACTGCTTTGAGTGTGAAAGTGACTGACGGATAGTAAACCGTTTAGTGCGAACGAGTGGTTATGGGACATACGTTAACACTGTTCGGATTCCTTTTCGAGAGTTGTGACACATTCCGCCAGTTAGTGGTGTCCAGTACTGGGTCTACGACCTTCACCACTACGGTTTGTTGCCCTATAAAGTATCGCTCCGATGTTGGCCTTTGTGCCGCATGAGTGATATTGGGTTTATTGCCTTCGGGTATATTGCCTTCGGGTGTGCGCCTTCGGGTTTGTTGCCCTATATAGTTTCGCTCTGATGTTGGCCTTATGTGCCGCATGGGTGATACTTGGGCTTGGAGCCTTCGGGCTTATGGATCCTTGTTTGTACAGTACTGAGCTCGAGCAATTTTCTGATGTTTCATTGATATGTATATTCCCCTGGTATCGCCCTTCGGTGTTGGTCTTTTTGAGCCGCATGATGTATAACGATTACCTTGTGGAACTTGTATACCTTATTGGTATTTGTTATTTGCCTTTTGGCTTGTTTTGGGATATTTGTATCCTTTGTTTCTATATGTTGCCGATGATATGAGGCTTGTTCTATATGATTCATCTCTTGTTGATGATTGTGTTATCTCCTCTAGAGATATTTGTTATACTGTATGACCTTGTAGGTTTATTATTGTTCAGTTTATCTAACTGATTTGTTATCTAGACTGACCCGTGTATTTTATACTCGGGTCAGACCGAGATGTTTCAGGTTAGGTGCTTTTGGGACTTAGCCTATTTTGCTTCCGCATGGACTATTCGCTAGCTTCATTTTGTTATAGCGTCTTTAGTGGTCCTTATCTGTTGTAACTCTGATATTTATACTTTTTCTCGTCTCGTCTGTATATTGTGGTCTCCTGTACCACTTGACATGTATTATTTTGTATACTCTGTTGTGTATCTGTTTATGCGTATATTATGATCGACTGTTCTGTGATGTGAATTACATTTGAGTTGTTATATTTTCTTCTGATAGATCCTACAGCTATTGTAGTTTTGCTTTGAATATTTATTGAATAGGTCGAATTTTAATGTGATTCTACTTTTCGACGTATTTAGTGAATAGTTAAAGTAAGATTACACATGGTCGCTCCTATCCAGCCTTATTCTTCGTGTTAGCAGACGGTATTATCTTTTAATGCTCTTTGCTAGCGTGGGTATAGAGGTGGGGCGTCACAAGCCAAGATGTATCAAGATATGAAGAGGAGCTTCTACTGGGAAGGTATGAAGAAGGATGTTGGCTTGTGGGTTAAGCAGTGTGCGAACTATCAACAAGTGAAGGTCAAACATCAGAAGCTAAGTGGGTTGCTTCAACCTTTGGAGATTCTAGTTTGGAAATGGGATTCGATATCCATGGATTTTATAGATGGGTTGCCAAGGTCGAGTAGAGAAAACGAAAGTATATGGGTCATAGTGGACATGATGACCAAGAGTGCCATTTTCTTCAAGTTAAGTCAACTGTAACGACCAGGTATTTTAAACCATTCGCATCCGCACATGTCGGACTTGAATTGTACAAAATACTGCATTGTAAATAAAATTTGGCAAATCTCAGAATATACAGTAAATAAATAATCACAGGTCACAGACACAGTGTAAGAAACGCAGCGGAAGTAGAGAAAATAGTAGTTCATGAAGCCACTATCACATAGTCTCAAAATACGTACGAATTACATAGTCTTAAAACCAATACAGTTTGAAATAACCACAGAAAATCCCAAATTCATTTGTCTCAATTACATAGGCTAAGAAAAAAGACTTAGTAAAATAGACAGCAACTTGATAAAGATGATCTCCGGCAGTCTTAGCTCCAGGAAATGAAGTCTGAACTGATACTCAGGCTGACCCGAGCGTAAGAAATAAACACAAACACTCGAGTCAGGACATACATACTTATACAATGTAAGCTAATTCAAGTGGACAGTAATATAAAGGCAAGTAACTTAAAGGTTGCTTGGGACCGCCCATCCTCTAAGAAACCGTTAAACTATTTACTATGTGGTAATACTTCGCTATTATAATAGTGTCTATATTAAAATAAACTTACTTTAAAATAGCGTTAAGGAGTGACCCAATATTCCCCATAACACGTAATAGTGCCAATAGTCTATACAGTACCGTAATACCTCCTGATCGGAAGGCTACCAGAGGATACTCCATAGGTACGACACAAATCAAACTCGTACAAGGCTCGATAGGGTAGGTGACACGGCACAACTAGGCAATGGCAGGGTAGATATACCAATTACGCATCCGGACGGGTTGGTAACGCATAGCTGCTACTACCGCCCACCTCGAACAACACTCCAAAAATCAAAGGTGCGCACCAAACAATCACAAAGTAATAGAATGGCATACGAAGAAGTGCTTCCGATAAGAGTTGCTACCTCCTTAGTCCGTCGATCGCTCATGTTTTAGCCACCTTATGCCAACTCACGGGAGTCGGGTCCACGTACATACCTCAATAGAACGTCACCACCATCCTACTTCATTCTGGAATCTCCACCGCGTACACGGTTGTCAAAGTGGTTTTCGATATCGACAGAGAGTATGCCCATATCCGATCCCGGTCTCTTTAACAACCAACATTATTATTACCCGTGGTTATAAATTCCAAAAATAGTTTATATTTCAATCAAAATACTTCATTTTAGACTATTTAAAGGTGAAGTTATTATTCTTACAAAATCCGGTATAAATCCCAAAGGTTTAGCCTTAGTTCATTTACATCAATTACGGCACTTACGAAGTGCGGTAATATCCCTTACAATAGAATCTAAGTAAATTAAAATTGTAAACCTCAATATATGTTCAGCAATAATTTAATTTAAAACAATTTAACTTATAAAACATATCTTTCACTTTGACATAGTCCTTTAAATTACTCAATAATTTATGATTTTTATAAAGTAAATTTCACAAACAATTATCAAACTTCTCAAGGCTTCGCTTATTTAAATCAAATGCATAAATTTCTAGCCTTGGTATTCAAAATTTACTTTAACAATTAACTTTAATTACCATTTCAAAATATAACTTATTTTCCAATTTATTTCTTAACTTACCCTTTTTCTCTTAAACCAAACTTCACTTTTCTAAGTTTAGTTATATTCAAAATTTTATTTTTATGCATTTATTTTATTAACCATTTAATTCATAGAAAATTTAAACAACACCTTATTTATCCATTTTAAATTCAATTTATTATAATTTATTTACTTAACTTGAATTTCATTCCTTTACAAAAATCAAAATTCCAAAATAAATTTATATTTCAATTTCAACTTAACCATTCATTTATTTATATATTTAACTTGTATAAAATCACTAGCAATCATTTTTAATTCAATTTAAATCAAAAGATTATAATATACAAATTTAAAAATACTTAAAATTTCTAGAAAAATATATATAAATAACCACGAGTCTGTATAATATTTTCTAACCTAGGTCAAGTGAAACGGATAATATATCATTTCAATCCGTAATTTACTAAGAAAAATCCGGGATCCATCATTTCAAACCGCAATCCCAAGTTAAATAAATAAATAAATGAATATCGTTCAGGCCTATCATTTCAGCCCAAAATGATTCTACTCTACAGGGGACTTGGAGTGTGATAAACAGTAATAATTAAACAGTATAACATCATAAAATATATCAGCATATAATATAACGGATGATGTGTCAATTTTATAACAGGGTTTTAACATCATAAAATTTAAATCACAGGCCAGTAAAATATAACATAACAATTCTACAATTTCACTTGTTATTAAATTACAATTGTATAACTATGTTTGTCAAGCGTGAATACTCACCTTTACGACGCTGAAGGTTAGATTCAAAACGATATCCACACCGGAACAAACGTACAGAAGGCACGATTAAATTTTAGCGGAGGCGACGATCAGATTCAAATCTTGAAACAAAACGAATAAAACTAATTACACGTTTTCAATTACGATCATATCAAATTTAATAAAGCAAAACTGAAAAGCTAGATTGAATAAAATGATATGATTAACCAATAACTCGGTCCCTTCACCACACGATTTAACCCACACCTCAAGTCTCGGATATATACCATATTCAAGGCTAGAGAAGCACGTACGCAGAGGGATGTTGAGGTATATAGGCTGAGATTTAATTATGCACAGGTGGCGCATGCATTAATATAAAAAATTTTATTTATAGCCTGAAACACGCAAGCAGTGGAAGATTGGAAAATTCAGGCTGGGGTCAAACTCAAAGGTGGTGGAGGGCCGAGTACTTGGTGTAGCAAAACAATGGACAAAAGAAACACGCACGCGAATGACAAGGCAAGTAATCTTTGTTTGATACGGCAAGATGAAATAAGGCATTTATTCCTATTAAATATAAGGAAGCAACGGAAAGGGAATATTTTTACATGCGAATGGTAAGGCACGTTTTGAATTGATTTTTATTAGCTGCGATAAGAAATTAATGAGCGCGTATTAGAGATGCAATAATTAATCGAAACATACGCCCAAATTTATAACAAAAGTAACGTATTTAAATTTTATTCGTTTCTTATTTATTCGCTTCTTATATATTTAGTAAAATATACGCTAAAGAATATTTCATCAAATAATGCCCCATTTAATGCCAACTAAATAAAATGAGAACGGATGTAAATGTATCAATTTAAAATGTGTAATTAAATAGCTTATTTATACACTATTTATTACTAAATTTAAAATTTGAATTGTTTACATTCATTCGATTTATTTATCATTTAACTAAGAAACTGATGTATATACGTATAAAAGAATGTAAAATTTTATTTCTTTTTACACAATATTTATTACTTAATTTAAAAAGTTTATAACCAATTTTAAAAAAACAAAAGCGGAACAGATGTTGTACATACAGTTTAAATAAAAGTTTGGAAGAAGCAAAAAGTAGATAAAAAAGAGGAGTCCATTACAATATTCCTAGCCGTGAGAAATAAAAATGAGAGGAGATGTTTTTGCGTGAGAAATAAAGTGAGAAAACTCGCGACAATCAAGTGGAAGAAATGGTCAAGCAATCAATGTTTAAAACGGCAAGAGAAAATGAAGGGATTTGATTCCTATTTAATAAAAAGAAAAGGTGAAAAATGAGAACTCTTCTTATCTTCACGTGAATTGATAGGCTACATGTAAGGAACGGCTATGGATTTTGAGGAATAAGTTAAGGTAGGAAATAAATAAATGATTTCAAGAAAAAATGGAAAAGAATTAAAGAAATAGTTTATTAAATTGAAACAAGGCTTAAAAATTTACACACAATACCACTAGCTTGGGAAATTTTTTTACCACACTTTAAAACAAATAAAAATCAGTGAATAAAATAAAACAAACTAAACTAAAGTGAAAAAGAAAATAAATAATTATATTTTAGGAAAATAGAAAGATAAATAAAGAAAATAGCTTAATTTAATGAAACTAGCTTAAGAAAATTGCAAACATAATCCACTTAACTTTGGGAAATTACAACTCTTATTAAAAATGGTTTAAAATAAATCTTTGAGAAACAAAATAAAGTGAGAACGAGAATAAAATAAGTTCTTAAGAAAAATATAAAAACAAATAAAGAATTTCTTAAATTAATTGAAGTTGGAAATTAGAAATTGTAAACAAAATACAACTTACACTGTAAATGTCAATTACACTTTTAAAAATGTTTTAAAACCAAAATATATACAAGACAAGTTATTTTACCCCTGAAAACATAAATTAGAACATTACATGACCAAATAAAATATTGTTTATATAATTTAAAGTAAACAATTTTGTTAAATACAGCAAATTACATACAATAGTTAAAAAGGCATAACTTTCACATTATAAATCATATTTCAACGAAACGAAAAGTATTATTCTTAAAATTTTATTTACTTTCAAAATTAAAGATAAAATTCAAAATTTTAAACTTTTAAATTTTAAAATTTAAAAGTCAAAGTTTGACCATATTGATCACAAAATTCATATTTTCGGAAAATATTCTATTAATTCATGTGTGGAATTCTAATCCACACCAAAATTTATATTTTAAATAACAAAATTATCTAATTAAATAAATAAAACATTTAATAAAAATTTTGGGTTGATACATAGATGGTTTGGATGGCAAGCAAAGGGAGAGTAAATGTTAAGAAACAGAAAAGGCATAAGTTAAAGAGAAAGAAACGTATATATGTTTTATTCTTAAATGCAAATGAAAATGAGAAGTTTTTGAAATGAGAAATAAATCTTCTTGTACATGATTTGCAAATGAGAAATACACGGCTAGGAGAAGAGTTTGTATGGCTAAAGCAAGAAATAAAGAGGCCATGTAGAAAAAGCAAGAAATCAAGCAATGACCTGATGGATTTAATTAATTTCTTTCCTTTGTATTAACAGTTGTTCTTAATTATATTAAATTTGTTAAATGTGTGCATTTATTATGATTGAATCCTCAAATAAATTCATTCAGATAAGTTTCATTCTTTTATATTACCTTATGAATAAAATATGCATTTCCACTTTAACATTCCTTCCTTATTTTATTACAAAGTTTATTTTTCTTCATATTAAATTACCAAAATTTTATCAATTTAACAATTTTAATTATTAAAAATTTATGGGTCGTTACATCAACTAGGACGACATTTGTTTTAGCTAAGTTGTTTATGAAGAACATAGTTAGACTGTATGGAATTCCTAGTAGTATAGTCAGTGATAGAGATGCTTTGTTTACTAGTGAATTCTGGAAGAGTCTACAGGTACCAAGCTCAAGATGAGTTATGTGTATCACCCTCAGATGGATGGGCAGACGGAGACAGTCAATAAGGTACTTGATGATTTGTTAACATCTTGTGTATTAGACTTTGGTGGATCTTGGGAAGATCACCTACACTCGATTGAGTTTTCTCATAGTAACAATTATCAGAGTAGTATAGGAATGATGCCTTTTCAAGTTTTGTATAAAAGGCCATGCAAATTACCAGCATATTGCTGGAGACTGGAGACTAGAGACAGATTAGTCTTGGGTCCAGATCTGGTTAGAGAGGTGATAGAGAAGATTGAGTTGATTCGAGAAAGGATGAAGTAAGCTCAATCGAGATAGAAGCGTTACGTAGAAAAGAGGCGTAAAGATCTAGAACTCTCGATGGGAGATAGGGTCTTCATTAAAGTATAACCAATGAAGGGTATGGTACGATTCAAAAAGTCAGGGAAACTGGCACCAAGATATGTTGGTCCATTCCAATTATAGAGAAGATTGGAAAACTCGCATATAGAGTAGAGTTACCGAGCAGTATGAAAGGTGTCCATAATGTGTTTCATGTATCTCATCTTTGTAAGTATGTGCATGATCCAGAGACTACTAATTCTCTGACAAAGTTGGAAGATTTGATAGTATAACCGAATTTGACTTTTGTTAGACAACCAGTTCGGGTTGTAGCAAGAGATGAGAAGAGGTTAAGAGACAAGATAGTCAAGTTGGTGAAAGTTCAGTGGAGCGACAACAAGAAGGACTGTACTTTTGCTAGTCGGGTAGGCTAGTATGGTAGCTAGGAGATGTTATAGATGTACCTATGCTTAGTATTTAGTTCTTACTAAATTTGAGGACGAAATTCTTTAAGGAGGGAAGCCTGTAACACCTCTAAGTCTAAATAACATTATTCAGGATATTTAATTAGATAAATTAAATAGAATAATGTAAAGATTAGAGTGATAAGGAGATTAAGATTTGAAAACTAATTAGAGGTCGTGCTTGACTAAATAAAAAATTAAAAGAATGAGTTTATGGAAATGTTTTTATAAATTAAGTAATAAGGTAGAAAGGCACGATTATAATGGGGAATAAACGTCCACTATAACCCTTAACCCCTAAACCCTTATTCCCATTTTCATTTCACAATTCTAAAACATAAACCAAAGAGCTCAAGCCGGCCGTAACCTAGGGAAAAATAGGAGAAAAATCAGTTAAAAACTTAGGAATCCAGCAAGGAGAATTAAGCAAGCTCAAATCTCAAGTTCCTTATCCAAAGCAAGGTGAATAATAATCAAAACCACCTTATTTTTGTTTTTAAAGAGAATTTGATTTCGTGTTTTATGTTTAAAGTCTTAATGATGATTTTAATGATGATATGCTTGGATTACGTGATATGTTTCATTCAAACAAATATGTTTGTTAAATGTATTATTTGATTTTAAGTCTAAAATCGTATATATTGGGTTTCGAATGCCAATATTATTTAACATGTTATATAAAACACTATTTTTGAGATGGTTTTAAATTTTTATAACTATCCAAGCTATGGGTAATTTATTATGAAAAAGAAGAAATAATCAATCGGGTCTAAAAATTTATTTAGGCTATTATATAAAGCATTTTGGTTCTAAAATTCATATATGTTAGACATATATTAAAAGTGAATTTTGATGATTATCGGGGGATTTTCTTAAGTAATTTACTATGTAAATTAAATTATTTAAGTTGGAGGACTTAAATGTCTTAATTGTTTTGTTAAAGGGAAGGGCTACTTTGTAAATTATTTTTAATTAATTCTGGATATATTCGCCAGTCATTTAGAAAAGATTTTGATAAAGTTTATAGTTACCAATTATATTTTTACAAATATATAAGTTAGTTGAAAAGCATTTACTTAAAAAGGCAACAAAACAGTTTTGCATAGATTTATTGTTTCTACACTTCCAATAGCAACCTTTAGACCCCATACCTTCGTCCCCCAACCAAGTCGAAACCAATATACATGGTATTTGCGACGACCCACCTTACTTGGCCAGTTTAAATAGACAATAAGCCACACATGTCTAACTCAAACCATTCAAAAAGGCAGATCGTCAATGGGATTTAATAAGAAAATAAGACAAAAGAAGGAAAACAAAATACAGAATCTCACAACGGAATGACAAAATATAATAATCAAATTAACAGTTCATGAAGATGTTTTACAATGTACATTTGATTACACGATTTTTACACTATAATTAGAGTAAAATCAACAAAATACCAAAATAATGCGGTGGAATAATACTAATATTATGATATACCAAACACTGACTTTGTCCTTCGGAAACAATGCCTTCTAATACTGGAATGCTCAGGCTGACCTGAGCGTAATGAAAAGAAAAAACACTCGAGTCAGAACTAAAAGTTCTTTTCTAAGTTAAATCAACAACAAGTAAATATGAGTATAATAGCTTCAGAGATGTTTGCAGAATTTTACATCTCCTATCCAGTGTATAACGTGTGTGCAATAATTTAAGAGACGTTACGGGATTTTCCATCCCCTAAGGATCCGTCAAACTATCTATATGTAATAAGATATGCTATATATGTAGTGTCTATTAGTAAAGTAAAGTATTAAAATAGCGTTAAGGCTTTACATTGATCCCCATTAACACATTTTTAAGCAGATAGTCTATGCTGGTCCTATAACA
Organism: Allium cepa; assembly: GCA_030765085.1. NCBI lineage: Eukaryota > Viridiplantae > Streptophyta > Magnoliopsida > Asparagales > Amaryllidaceae > Allium > Allium cepa. The sequence goes on along the minus strand of CM060938.1, from coordinate 391,116,361 downwards.
CAACCAGTAATGTCAGTAGCCAGTGGGTACCATACTAAAACAAAATCATAGTGGGCACGAATAAGGATAAAAGTATGACAAGGCACATGAGGCGATGCCAAAGGTAGAATACTATCGTTTTGCATTTCCTGATTGGTGGTAACCCTTAACAGCCCACGGTGAACATCTATCCCATAATCAAATCAAGGTGCACCAATCAAGTGAAATCAATAGTAATACGAAGAAAAGATATTGCTAGAGGCAGCTAGCCTCATTGGTCAGGTATGGCTCATGTTTTAGTCATTTCAAATTGACAGAAGTGTAGGGGTCATCCATCATCGTTCTCTTTCTTCAAATCCAGCAAACGCCTCCAATTCAACCACTTCATTCTGAATAACATCCACCACGTAGACAGTTGTTAAAGTGGTTCCAATATTGACAAGGAGTATGCCAATAAAAGGACTCGGTCTCTTTAACAACCAAATGACATTTTTCACACTGTTGGTTCTTTTGCATTTCGAACGATTTATATTTCGCATCAAAACATCGTATTCACTTTAAAAATATTACTTCATCTCAAAATGTCATATTTACTCAAAATATATCTTTTTCACCTGACAATATCATTTCAATTCCAACTTTGGTTATAACCTCAGTTAACCACATTCGCATTTAAATCAACGATTTAAATATAAACATTTCAACTTTGCACAATTTTAATTTTTAGAAAATAGTTTGAATAATTTTAAACAGTTGAAAATAGTTTAAAAAGTTTAAAGATTTAAAATAGTTTGATATAAAACGCTTTGAATATTGAAAGTGGTTTACATAGTAAAATAGTTTTGAAAAAGGTAGACTTTAAACAGTTTTTATTAAAATAATTTATTTTGAAAATATTATGAAATCAAATTGTTTCCTTCCATTTCAACAAATCGGGACCCACGTCCAAATTTCAAATCAACAAAACACAATTTCCAATCTTTCAATTCAATTGACACAATTTCGGTTTAATTTCAAATCAAATTGATTTTGATTTCAATTTCCATTCGGATTAACTTTAATTTTCAAAACATTCATTCTTAACTTCAATTTCGATTCAATAATTCAATTTAATGATTTACAATTCCAATTCAATTCTTATTTTAAACCATTTCAATTCATATCGATTTCATGTCCAATTTCAATTTACAAATTCAAACCTCTTAAATCAATTTAACCTTCATTGTTCAATTTAAGATTCAAACTAAGAAATAATCAATTTTCAAAATTAAAGTCATATATCGATTATAACTTCACATTTCAATTTTAATTCATTAAATAATTTTTAACCAATTTCGATTCCAACATTTCAAAGCTTGAATTTAAAATAATTAAATTCATATAAATTCATAATTTATTTTCTTTAAAACAAAATCCTTTAACCAAAATCCAAATTCAAGATTTTAAAACCATTTAATTTAGCCAATTTGGTGTTCATATATAATTTTCTATCCTATAGCCAAGTGAATAGTTATTTCAACTTTTAATTTCAGGGATGGATGTATATCATATCAATCCAAGTCAAGTGTCATAGGTATATATCATTTCAACATATCATCCAAACCAGCCAATATATCACAACAATTAACGGGTTATCAATATCGGGTATTTAACTAGCAATTCAATTTCAACAGTAATTTAAATGGCAATTTAATTCAATAAAATTCAGTTTCAATTAAAATGTCAACTTAAACTATCAAACAGTAATCAATAACATTATTATTGGTCCATAAATTTATTTTAGCAATCATAAGAAGATTTAGTATTGCGTAAGTAGGTTAAATCACTCACCTTTAATTTATAGCCGATTAAAAATCCAATAAAAGACCAAAATTTCAACGGTCTTCAAATTCAACCAAACAGGATTCATATAGTCTGGAATTTCGGTATGAACCTAAAGGAAGAAGTCGTTCATTAATCCGAGTTCGTATGCAAAAGTTCATAGAGTTAGAACATTAAATTTTAAAATTAGAATTAAAATTAAATAAAAGGGCAAAAAAAAGAATTACACGATCCTCTTCCACCTTACAACAAGCGAAACCCAAAATCTACCCACCAGCCGCTCAAGTTCTTCCTAAAACGTCGTGCCTACGTGCGCCTAAACCCAAATCTGACCATGCCATCATCACGGCCATCGCCTGCCACACCATCGACCAGAAAATCACCGCCTTCGGTCTTCCCCATTTCTTCGCCCCCGCCGCCCCTATAATTGCCTGATCTGGTGAACTTCATCGACTACGGCATGATCCAATCGTATAGATGCAATCATCTTGGCCACCTCTAAGCTGCAGTGCTTTCCGATCGTCGAACGGTCGACGATCGATCGTTAAACCAAACATTGTCGATGAATCGCCAAGAATAAATCGCCAATTTCTGGCCAAACCACGATTCGATTGCAAAAACAACTTCCAGATACTGGCTTCATTCATCGAGAGCCTCAGATGATATATTATATGATAAGATTGAAGCGGTTGAATTTTTGGGTTTGATTTGAAATCAGAATTTAGGGTTTCGAGATGTTTGTCATTGGGAAGAAGCAGACGGATTGGAAAAGTACATACAAAAAATAGAATACAAAGCTGATAGGGTTTATAACAGCCTATATAGATAAAGGTGAAACATGAATAGATGGAACAGATCGATTTGGGCCAAAGTGAAAACAAAGGTCCGAAAAGCCCGTTTCGTTCTCGAAACGAAAGTAGGTCATTCTATATAACGAAATGTATGTTTTCGATATTTTTAAACTCAATGAAACTAATTTCAAACCCTAATTTTATTGTATGTAGAAGTTAGCTTTTAAAATCAAATTATTTTAATTAAATTCCTTTAATTGATTTCTACGCGATTCGAGCTCGTACGATCAAACGAAAAGTCTGATCGCTACAAAACTTGAAATCCTATAATATTTCTCCATTACGGATCTGAAGAAACTCGTTTCGTCGAAATCAAAGGCAGTGCGCAAAAAAACTAATTTTACAAGTTAATTAAAACAGTCTATTTTAAATTCAAATTAAAAGTTTTCTATCATCGTCTTGATTAAATAGACACTAATAATCTTTAAAATACAATTTTCCATGTTAATTTTAAGATTTAAATATTAAATTAATTTCGACACTAAATAACAATAGAAATAAAACCTAATTTATCATAATTAAAATTTCAACAAATTCTTTTATTTGATTTACATATTCTCATTGTTAAACCAACAAATACCATATGTGTTAGTTAAACATAAGTTTCCATTATTACAATAATATTTCCACTTAAAGTCTTTCTTATATTAACGGCCATACTTAAATTCTATTAATTTCATTGATTTCCAAATTAATTTAAAACGGATTAAATAACTACGATGAGAAATAAAATAATATTTGCATTTAAGTAATTTAAATGTATATGTAAATTTTTTTACAAATAAAGGTAAATAAATTTACGTACAAAATATTTGATTTCATATCCTATATCAAAACCAATTTCAATTAAATAACATATAATTTCACCATCAAATACAACATTAATTTTAATCCTTATTTACCTTTATAGTTGCAATTGATTGAAATTACATTAAAACGGTTGTCAATTACATTCAATCAGTTTTTTGAAATTATATTATAATAAATTTTTTCATTAACAGATCATAAATTTTAATTTCACACGGTATTAAATTCCAAAATCTTATTTAATTTAATAATTTTAATTATAAAAAATATGGGTTGTTACAGTATCAATGCTTTGGTACATAGTGGATTGGACAAAGGCAGAAGGTACAGAGTCGAAACCATGCTTTCAAAGAGTCGAGGCCATTTTAAATAGCTTTCGAAGGTCTTTGTTTTTCTTTTAAAAGAAATTCCACTTGCTTAGCTTTAAGGAATGCTTTCGAAAGGATTGAATTAATTTTATATAGATTTCGAAGGGGTTGCCGCCTTCTTGTTTTGAAAGGATAGCTTTCGAATGAGTTATCGCGTTCTATGTTTTAAAATGGAGTTTTCGAAAGTGTAGTTTGAACCTAGTCGAAACCATGTTGCCGTCTTCATGCCTTTCGAATAGTTTGAAGTTATCAACCAGTTCAAAAGGTAAGCTTTTGTTTTATAAATATAACAAGCCGCTTCCCAATGCTTTCAAAGGGCTCCAGTAGCCATTTATACTAAGGGTTTCGAAGGCAATGGCATCGAAAGGTGTTTCAAAGTTATCCTTCTAATTGTTTTACTGAAAGATTAATGCTTTTGAAAGGATGGTTCCGAAGCCATCTGTTTTTCCAAAATTCTTTTGTTTGAAAATTAATGGTTCTGAAAGGGTTACTGTCGCTTATGTTCACTTTGACCCAAAAGTTATATTTAAGTCAAACCCAATGGTTTTGAAAGAGGTACTTTCAAATGGCAATGAAGACATGCTTCTATAAGTTGGAAAGATATGCTTTAATACTTTTGAAAGAAATGTTTTAATGTTTTTGAAAGAAAGAATTTGATGCTTTGGAAAGAGATATTTTGAGTGTTTCGAAAGGTATATGTTTAAGTATTTTGAAAAGAAGAACTGAATGCTTTTGAAAGATATATTCTAATGGTTTCAAAAGCCTTAGTTTTCAAAGAAAAGAAACAATCTCATTTTTAAAGGAAAAACCCATGGCAATATAAAAGAGGTTTAAAGTGGCTTTTAAATTTGGTGTTTTTGAAGAAGCTTGCTTTGATAAAAATAATGAGTTTAAAGGATTAACCAAATTTCATGTGGAAAGGATTTCATGGTTATCAAACTGTAAATGTCGGTATTGTTTTTTATCGTATATGCTTCTTCTATAAATATAGTCACTATATAATGGACCCAAAACTGTACTTTGGGGGTGGAAAGGCAAAATAACCGGCTAAGTTGATCCAGTAGTGAATATAAATTGAGTTAACTCATGTATGAGTAGAATTGCATCCAGGAGGTCAGGTAGACCAGAACTTAGGATGTCCAAAGACTAATTAGAAAGTTGTTAGTTTAGTTTATAGTAAACCTATGAAAACTATGTTTAGAGGGAGTTATTAGTAGAGGCCAACAGGTTCTTAGTGATCGTATGAAAACTATATCAAGATAATGTTATTGACAAAGATTAATAGGTTAATAGTCAACCAATGAAAACTATGATATAAAAGAAGTTATTTGAGATGCCAATAGATTCAAGGAGAACCCATGAAATAATGGAGTTATTGGTAGGGGCCAATAGGTTCTTAGTGATCCCATGAAAACTATGAAACTAGAAAGATAGTCCATAGGTTTTGAACAGGTTATTAGTTATCCCATGAAAACAAAAGGATAATAGTGACCCTAGAAGCTATAACAGAGACAGATCGTCAAATGAATGGTTATGGGAATCCAGGATATTTTGCTTGTTTGCATATCATCATGAAATTTTAAATTGCTATGCTTTAACCATTGTGGATCAGGAGCACTTTATATGGTTATTATAAATTTTTGGGTAAGATACTAGTAAGGAGAAAACTCATTCCGCTAAGCGGCGTGGTCTCACTAGATATCTAAATGGTTCGAGATGATAGGTTATTATTCGTACAAGGCTTTTTGTCTGACTTAAAGCTTATGTTTCCCCTTAAACTCTCGAGTGCTCAACTAATATTGAATAGTTTGAGAGTTGAGGTTTTCAAATTCTCCTTTAGACGAATAAACTTTTGGAGACGTGTAGGAGGTAAGCTAGCTAATAGGAGTTCTTTCCCAATTGATTCCATTATGTTTTGGTTGTAAAGACAAAGTTGTTTAATTGTCTATATTTAGACTTTAATCATCCAAGGGGGCATCTTTATATGTCGCTCGTGGTGTAGTTTGTAATAATTATATTTTCTCTGAACGTAGTTCTCAAATTTGGGATTATGTAATAAATTTAAAATATGATTGAAATGGAATGAGAAATTTGTTTAATGGTTTAAAAAAATTCATATCCATATGTTTCTGTTTTATCAATGTATCTAACACTGCCGCATTTGGTCATCAAAAATTAATAACTATGGATGACTGCATCACCAAGTTGATCAGTATAACCCTGCCAACTCGAGATAAGCGGTTAGCTTTCCAAGAAGGAAGTTTATTATTATTATCAACATAGTGTGCCAATCGTCTTTGTGAATGTAATAGTATACCTAAATAATTAAAAGGAAAGCTTATAATTTTGCAGTTCATCATATTGGCTGTAGCAGATATGCTATTTGATGTGTCATTGATGACAAGGGCCAAAGTTTTATGGAAGTTTATTTTAAGGCCAGATAAAAGTTCAAAATTATATAAAATGAGCTTAATCGAGGCAATAAGATGGGGGAGATGAGAGCTGAATAGGACGGTGTCATCCGCATACTAAAGAGAGGAACCTCCTTCAGCAGTGATTTCGTTCCCTAAACGTGGATGAATGTTGTTTCTCGTAGCAAGGGATGAATGTTGTTTCTCATAGCAAGGGAGATGATTCTAGAGAAAACATCAACCGCAAGGTTAAATAGGAAGGGTGACAATGGGTTAACCTGTCAAAGACCACTTTTTGAATGAATTTTTGTTTCCTTTGATACCGTTCACTAGGATAGCGGACATGCTGGATTTTAGGATGAGACTAGTCCAGGAAATCCCTTTGTTTGAAAAATGACAACTTTTATGAACTTTGAGTAACATTGTTTGAAAAGTGGAGGAGAAAGAGCGAATCGATACTACGGAAAAGGGTAAATTTTATAATTATAATTCTGTATTCCATTAACTCAAATCTGTTCTGAGATCTGTAATTCTAATCGTATGTATATGTCAGAACTCGATCATCCCACAGCAAAATTTATGGATGAATTTCAATTTTTTTTGCCATGATGGATCTCTATTGGGCCTATGAAGTCTAATTTATTTGGAACATTTCTAAATTTTATTTAAATAAAATCTTTTATTTATTTAAATTTATAAATTGATATAGTTATATTTAATATATGTTATGATAACACACGCTCGTGCATCAAATACATATATATGTATGTGCATGTATAACATATCAGTCCGTGGAAGGTATAACATGCTCACGTATATATGTTGGGATTTACATCGCAACGGACATGTTTGCTCATCCAATATGTGAATATATTATCCAAATATATCTATATATACTTTTGTTTACATACATAAAAATAGTTTATATATACACATACATACACACATAAACTTTAATTAAATATAATCCTATTTTTTAAATATAAGTGTAGATATAAATATAAATATAAATATTTGTAAATATAATTATAAAATATTAGCATTATATACATACACGCACGCACGTATATCACACACACAGAGACACACACGCACATACATGCGCACACACACATATATATATATATATATATATATATATATATATATATATATATATATATCTGTGTGTGCATATGTAACATATAAATCCGTGGAAGGTATAACATGCTTATGTATATATATTAGGATTTACATCGCAACGAACACGTTGGCTATTCCAATATGAAAATATATTGTTGAAATGTACGTATGTATATACTTTTGTTTACATATATAAAAATACTTTATATAAGTACATACACACACACCCTTTAATTAAAATATATTTGTATTTCTTAAATATAAATGTAGATAAAAATATAAAAATAAATATTGGTAAATACAATTAATGAAGTATTATATATATACAAATATGTATGTTAAAAAATAAGTAATATTTATTTTATAAAACTAGGGACAATACATACAAATAATATATATTTTCTAAATTTAATATATATATATATAATAATTACTTATTTAAATATATTAATATATATACAATAAAATATAGACTAATATTTATAAATACACAAAATTATTTTTTTATTAAATATGTACTTGGTATTGTGCATGACTTAGAAATGTTTTTTATTTAGTTTAAATATTATTTAATTAATACCCGTTCGGATTTAATTAAAATATTAATATAAAATAATATTAAAGCATAATTTTAAAATTTGAATTTCCAATAAATTTAGGTATAATATTTGCGCTTTGAAAATTTATTTCATAATTTTATTAATTAAAAATAATTTTAAAATTAATCATTGATTTTTAGCTTATATTTGAAATATTTTTAAATAATAAAAAATGGTTCTTTATACCTAACAATATGTATTTTGAGATAATACAATTTTATAAAATGTAAAACATAATTTTTATCTAATATATATTAATATGTTTAATTTATGTAATTAAACACTTTAAATAATATTTAAATAATAATAAATATATATATAATTATTTTCATTACTGCCGAATATATTATATGTATAAACTTTATGTATTTATAGTATATATTTATATTATTAAAATAACAAAAAAAAATTAAGTATTCGGGTCATGCCATTATATGCATGAATATAACCAAGCAAAAATTTATATAAGTATATAGATAAATACTACCAGAACAATTTGTGACGGTACAATTTGCATATCAAAATAACGATAATGTTTATGTTTGTGTAATAAAACGTCATATCTAAACATGGATAATTATATTTTGAACAGAAATATATCTTACTTTCAATGCCTTGAAGTACACATTGAAATGATGACGTGTGCTCTTTGAAACAATTTTCGATCCAAAAGAGTGCAAGTACTTGAACCGTTGACCACCAGCAACCGAATAGTAGTTGAATTGACTTTATTTGAACTTAAGAAATTGGAGAAATTATGAGGGGTATTTTAGCCGACAAATATTGAGGAATGGAGGTTCAAAAAGATCAATATCAAATAGAGGAGAAAATGCTTAAATAGAGGAAGGAAATGAGAGAATTTAGGATCTCATCTTTTACTCATTTGATGTTGATCTTTTTGAGCCTTCATCCCCATACATTTGTTGGTTATCATCTGTCCAATTTCTCAAGTTCAAATCAAGTCAATTCAATTGTTATTCAGCACTCTTTTGGATTGGAAATTGTTCCAAGGAGCACACATTGTCATTATAGTGTGTACTTCAAGTCATTGGAAGTAAAGTATATTTTTGTCATGACCCAAAATCCAGCGTTCGAAAATCGACATCAAATACTTCACTTGTATTCGACTGCCAGAGATTCAAACGTCGAATTCCAGTTCGGATGGAGCTTATAACAACATTAGACGAATATAAATAGCGAAGCAAAATGAATTAGCATTGATCAACATGCAGATACAACATCATCACAATATTTGATTACAACAATTATCACTAACATCAGAGTGCAACACTTGATATAACAACAGAATATTAACAACTTCAAAACGGAACGACAACTGAATCTTCAAAAGGTTCCAACATACTTCTACTTCGATAAGGTCTTCAAAACTCCAAACACTTCAAAAGATATCCAAACCAAAGCTTTCCAAAATCTGATAGCTTCCAAACCAAAAGACTTCAAAAGATTCCAAGCCAGCTCCAAAACACGGAAAACCTGCTTCTAGTTTGCCCCTGTGGAAATTATAGGCACCCAGAGTTTAGAAAGGGAACAATAAACTCCGGGTCAGTCATGGGACTGGTATGAGTAAACAAAACAGGTGTTTGTACAAAAACAATTTATAAAAGAAAATCGATATGCTTTTAGAAAATGAAACCACCATAAGACCTCCCGCCACACACACAATGCAATCGCAGAATTGGAAGAGATTTCTTGTTATGATAGTCAAACATGCTTGATACGAGAAAATTCTTTTGATATTATTATTAGTGCATAGTGTAGAAAAAATATTTCAAAGGTATAATGCTAATCTTAGCCCGCATACAACCATTATTATATGCCCACCATAGCTCCATCTAAACAGTGGGGCGCCACCATAAGTAAATGGCAGGTTATACAACTAAAACCGTACAGTGTTCGTATTGGTGATTAGATTTCCAACAAATGTTCAGTCTAAGGAACTTTCTATGCCACATGGGAACGCCTCTGGTGAGACGTCCCGAGAACCTACCCGGATCTCTGCCAACATAAGGTCGGGTTACCTCTGTAACTAGGTACTACTACTCGAGTATGCCATCCCCTGGTCGTTTGCGACCTTTATCCGAGTGTCCTCAAACACAAAGCAACAAATCACAAAGTAATGAGTTTGCAGCAACCACACAGGTTAAATATCTGGGCTCCATACCATGATACCACCTTTTTCCAGAAGGAAATGACATACCCTAAAGGGCTCGACCCTCATAACCTTGTCGCATCTTTCCTGTTTTGACCATTTCCGAGGTGTGAGGTTCGATGAGGTCCCATCCGCAAAGCTATGTTTTACACAAAAGCCTTGCTTTGATCAACAAATGATCAGCAACACACATCAGCACTCAGCATGCCACACTACCAAATTGGGAGTATATCATTGATAACCTTCAACTACATAACCTCTGAGCTCGTACGTTTCAGAAAGGGTGTTAAGCTATGAGAATAAATTCTCCACCACCAATAAGAATGTATTTGAAAGAAATCTGCTTTATATCTCAAAGTGTAATGTCATACATACAACCATACAAGTCTGTTCCGGGTTCCAACAGAACCGAAGGCACTTTCGAAGGAGCCCTCGCAATCCGGGTATCCACAATCCCGATCGGACTCCCCATCACATAAAGAGATCTCTATACTGGAGCAACTCAGTGCAGAGTCATTCGACAAGTTATCCTATCATTCTCGAAGACACCTGGTCTTCACCACCATCTTCAAATGCTATCCATTTTGTCATATCGCTATTCGGAATGGGTTATATGACACAAAGGTACTCTCCCGGCTAAACCGAATAGTGAGCGCTTAATTTTTTAAAACATGTAGATGTATCATTCAAAAATATTTAATTTCAAGGTTCGATGTTGGTTTCGGATAACCAATTGGAATCCGACTCCCTGTCGCATCGAAATTTAAATGTCGTTTTACGGCTAATGGGTTTCACATTCACACAGAAAACAAATCACAGATATCACAGCTCAGCACGGGGTAATTCATATTACATAGCATCATAATCACATATTAGAGATATCAATCAGTACACAGCATTCCATAATAATTAATCATCTACAATTAAGATGAATTAATCGTGTGATTTAAATTAATTAAGCACATAATTACTTTCACTAATTATCTTTAATCAATGATTAGTTATCCTTAATTATAAATAAATTAAATCTTAATCATCTTCATTAATTAATCATTCCTTAATTAATTACCTTAATTAATTAACTCTTAATTGTTAATTAATTAAATATTAATTACTTTTATTAATAAATTTTTCTTAATTAATTAATTATTAATTGCAACCAATTAACCTTAATTATTTACTTAATTAATCTTTAATATAAAGTAAATAATTTAAATAGTTATTCTTAAAGTAATTATATCAACAAATCATTAATTACTTAATAAGATAAATCTTTTTACCTTTTGTTAATAATTTTGATTATCTTATAAACCTTGTTCAATTAATCATCCTTATCACATAAATTAACTTAAAAGATTAAGATTAGCTTACATAGCATTTTATCTTAATTATCCTTCTTAATTTCATTATTTAGTTAATATAAATAATTTTATAAAATAATGTAACAAATTAAATTAAGTTTAATTACTTAAAAAAATATCTTTCTTAAAACCTCAGTTAGCTTTAAACTTAAATCAAAAATTATCTTTTAAAAACATGAGTTTAAAGTTTGTTTAAAAATTTGAATTTTATTTTTAAAGTAAAACTGTTTTGTATGTCGACCCCTGAGACCACTTCGAGTTTTCCCCGAATAATTTTGCTACTTGCTTCGAGTCATTTACAAAACCCACCCATACGCCCTATAATTTTTAAACTAAAATTTTGTTTAAGTACAAACTTGTGCAACCTAGAAATCACTTCGAGCCTATACCCGAGTTCGTTCCCTTATTTCCCGAAGGCTACTTCGAGTCACCCACACTTCTTTCCAAACCCATCTTCACTGATACAAACATCACGCCGTGCATATGCACCAGAGCTCCGGTCACCTCCGTCCAATGCTATGACCTTCCACACATCGGTGTCGATCTCCTCGAGCCTCACGACCACCCAGAACCCCCGAACAACAGTGAACTCGCAATCGAGTTATCTGACCCCTCCTGCAACAAAACCGATCCTTAAAAAACCACTCTGTGCTTCCACCTTCGACCATCGAAGGTCATGCGATCGTGCTTGAAGCTTCAATGATGTCTAATGCTTCGATTGGCACACATGAGATCGATTTCGATTCTCCGATGAAGTCACGACAATCGTATTTCCAGTTATGAACAAAACATGGCTTTAAACCCTAGATCGTCAGAATTAGATCGCCACAATGATTTGTAAATTTATTCAATAATTTTCCCATGATTCCAGATCATTATGCAAGCTACAGCCACGATCGCGTGATGGACTACGTCGTCGATCAACAGAAAAGGATGAAACCCAAATTCTCTTCATCCATCAATTTCTCTCGAGTTACTCAATTAAAAATCGTGATTTTAATTTTAAAAATCAACACTTTCTAAGATGTTTATGTTATAAAATCAAATTAAATAATTAAAGAAATTAAAATTTTATCATAAGATGAGTTTACAGCAATTTCTTGTTCCAGACAACAGACACTAGATTTTTGTTTTTAAAAGTATTTTTAAAATTAAGTTTTGATAAATTTGTACACTTTTTGTTTTAACATTTCATCCTAACAATAGCTAAAACAGGGTTTTTGGAATTTGGCAGGTTTTTAGAAAACCTGGAACTAGAAAACATGGTTAAATATCCTTGTATATCAACATGCACAGAGGATATAAACACATATACATACATTTTATATACATGCAACCAACTTAATTTCAAGCATGACCTCAAACACATATTTGAATTCCAGAATTTCAAAGTTTACTCACCTGTCAAACTTGAACAAAAAGCTTTTTTGGGATGTTGTCAAAATTGAAAGCCTGGAAGGTTTGTTATTAAATTTAAAAGCATGGAAGGTTGTTTAAATTTGATCTTGAATTTTTTCTACAGCTAATTGATATAAATTTTTGCTTAATACTGACGAATTAATTTACTTAATTTCTTAGCAACAAATCCTTAATTCAAATTCTTAAAAAAGAATACTTACAGTTTTGTTTTTATGAAAACGGAGAAAACTCTGGTCTGCAACTTGAAAACTGAGATTTGAAAGTCTAGAGTTGCTTCTGATTCTGTTGTTTATATGGTGATCTTTTGCTTTTATTTAATTGTTGAAGTAGATTCCTCCTTTGTTCCTGATTTGTTTAATTTCTGGTTTGAACTTTGTGAAATTTGTTTCAGATTTTATTTTTGAATTTGGTCTTGGTTTCAATGTTGAGGAAGTTAGTTGTTTTGGTTACTTCTTGTTGATGATTCTTTCTTTCTGGTTATAAAGATTTGTGCAGGCTTAATAAACGAATAAAAGAGATAAGAAGGAGGAGATGAAGTAGCTTATATAGATTTAAATCTTCTTTTTATAAATATTTTCAAAAAAAACAAAAATGACACTTGTTCATTTTCTTTCTACATGGATTACACTTGTTAATCCACTTATTTAAATTTTAACACTTGTCTTTATGTACATTACTTATTTAACATTTGTATTTTCATTACAAGGATATTTTTTTCACTATTTAAATTGTATTTAAATTTACACATTCCATTCTCTAATGATGCTTTATTTTAATAAATACTATTTAAAAGAGAATTTTGAAATTAAATACATATTAAATAAATTACATACATGCATACACACATATATATAAATCCAAATTATTTTACTAAAGCATTTATTTAAAATTTAAATTCAAATTCAAATCTACTCATATATACATACATATATATAATTTAAATTCAAATGATTTTAAAAATATTTATTATTTCAAATTTTTAAACTCAAATGAAATTGAAATCTTATTCATAAAATTTAACACTTATTTTATTTGATTTGAAAAAAATTTCAAATTAAATTCCAAAAATTCAAATAAATTACTAGTTTAGATTGATAAAATTTGGGATGTTACAAATTTTCCCCCTTAGGAAAATTTCATCCTCGAAATTTGAAAGAAAGAGAAAGATAACAAAGAATATAAGAACATGGAAAAAGATAGAGAAATGGCTTACCAATCAAGCTAGAATATCCATTCTGCAATTGGGATAGGACTTCTGCATACTATCCTCTGTTTGCTAAGTACAGTCGTTTAGATCATCACTCCATTGCAATTTAACCAGATTCACAATTTTATTCCTTAATTGCTTTTCATCATGATCCACAATCTTTATCGGTTCTCTTTTAACTACTAAATTGAGAGTGATTTCGAGATCCTGCTGAGCAGCTTCTTTAATGATACTATTTGGATCGTGCACATATTTTCGAAGGTTAGAAATGTGAAACACATCATGCACGCCAGATAGCCAGCTGGGTAGTTGCACTCGATAGGATAAAGGACCGATCCTCTCCAGAATAGGAAATGGACCAATATATCGCGGCGCTGGCTTACCTGTCTTCCCAAACCTTAGCACACCACGCATTGGAGATACTTTAAGGAAAACAGAGTCTCCAAGCTAGAATTCCAAATCTCTTCTTCTGCGATCAGCATGACACTTTTGAAGACTTTGAGCTTTTTTCAACTTCTTTCGAATAAAATCAACTTTCTCTATGCTTCCTTAATCATATTCGGTCCAAGGACGAGTCTATCACCTTACTCAATCCAACATGCCGGTGATCGACACGGACGACCATATAAAGCTTCGAAAGGAGCCATCTCGATACTGGCCTGATAGATATTGTTATATGAGAATTCGACCATATGCAAATGGTCCTCCCAAGAACCACCAAAATCAAGTATACAAGCACGCAATAGGTCTTCTATGATTCAGTTAATCCTCTCAGTCTACCCATCAGACTGTGAGTGATAAGCAGTACTGAAGTTCAGCTTTGTTCCCAATGCGGCTTGGAATGCCTCCCAAAATCTACTAGTGAAGATCGGATCACGATCACTCACTATACTGCTGGGTATACCGTGGAGATGAACAATTTCTTTCACATATAACTCAGCTAAACTTGCTGCTGTGCGGGTAGATTTCACTGGCAAAAAGTGGGCTGTCTTAGTCAAACGATCCACAATAACCCAAATTGCTTCATTGCTTTTCCGAGTACGGGGCAACCTGTCGATGAAATCCATCGATACTTGATCCCATTTCCACTTGGGTACCTCCAAAGGTTAGAGTAAACCCACCATTTTCATCTGATCACTTTTGATTTGTTGACAGGTAGCACAATGACTGACATAGATAGATATGTCCCTTTTCATTGTCTTCCACCAGAAAGTTCTTTTGATATCCATATACATCTTATTAACTCCTGAATGGATACTGAGTTTAGACTTGTGACACCCGTCCAAAACTTCTCGTTTTAGATTAGGGATGTCTAGGACATAGATCCTGCCTTTTAGTCTTACAATTCCATTACTATCGATTCCAAAACTGGAATCCTCACCTCGACATATTCTTCTACGAATTTCTCGAAGAAACTTGTCTTCTGTCTGTTCTTGCAATCTTCTTAAGAAGAGTAGGAGCGACAACAAGATATGCGAGAACAGCATGTCTTCTGCTCAAAGCATCGGCAACTACATTGGCTTTTCCACGCGTATAAAGAATATCTAGATCATAGGATGCCAGAAATTCCAATCAACATTATTGTCGTAGGTTTAAATCTTTCTAGGTGAAGAGATATTTCAAAGATTTGTGGTCGGTGAATAACTCAAAATTTTCATCTAAAATAAAGAGAGTTCATTAAGTATATTTATTAAGTTAAGTTGAATTTCTTAAATTATTATGAAAGTTGAAAGAGGTTCTTACCCAGAAGATAGTGTCGCCAGATTTTCAAAGCGAAAATAACAGCTAAGAGTTCCAAATCATGGGTTGGATAGTTTCTCTCTTGTGGACGTAATTTTCTACTCGCGTAGGCAATTACCTTCCCATTCTGCATTAGCACCGCACCCAAACCATCACCACAAGCGTCAGTATAGACAGATAAACCCTGATTCCCGTTAATAATAGCAAGAACAGGAGCGGTAGTCAATCTCCTTTTCAACTCCTGGAAAGCTTCATCACATTTCGGAGTCCAATTGAATTTAGCATTCTTCATCGTAGGCTTAGTTAATAGACTGTCCAACTTGGAAAAATCTTGGACAAACTTTCTATAATATCCCGCTAAACCCAGAAAACTTCGAACTTCTTTTGGAGTAGTGGGTTCCACCAGTCAGGAATAGCGGAAATCTTGCCTCAGTCAATAGAGATTCCTTCTTTATTAACAATGTGCCCGAGAAATTTAACTTCTTTGACCCAAAAATGGCATTTGGAAAATTTAGCGAGTAGAATATTCTTCCTCAATATTTCCAAAACAATTCTCATATGTTCAGCATGCTCCTCTTCGGTCTTGGAATAGACCAAAATATCGTCAATAAACACAAGAATAAATTTATTTAACACCTCTCGGAACACACGGGTAATTAAACTTAGGAAGTATGCTGGAGCATTGGTTAGTCCGAAATGCATAACTAACCATTCGTAGAACATGTTAGGACCCCTGAAGGCAGTCAAGTGAACACAATCTTCGACAATTCGTAGCTGATGGAAACCCTGAGCCAGATCCATCTTAGAAAAGAATCGAGCGCCCTGCAGTTGATCAAACAGATCATCAATTGTAGGTAGAGGAATTTTTTTTTTGAGTGTTAGCTTGTTGAGATCGTGGTAGTCTACACGTAATCTCAAGGATCCGTCAGATTTAGCTACGAATAGCACAGCTGAACCCCATTCGGAAACATTAGGACGTATCAACCCTTTTTCTAGCAAATCATCGGTTTGCTTGACTAGTTCAATTCTTTCCCTGGGTGTCATCCTACAACTTGCATGAACGATAGGACGAGCATTAGGTACTAAGTCAATTCTGAATTCTATTTCTCTGTGTAGAGGTAAAGATTTTACTTCTTTGAAAACATCTGGAAATTCCCGGACGATGGGTATGGACTCCGGACTAGGTTCAGGATATCCTAAGGTATACATCAACTCATCTCTTTTAGGACTCAGATCCTCATAAGAAATCTCAATGAAATCTCCAAGTTTTGTTTTGATCGAAATCAATTAATTATTACAATCTAATTTGGCTTCGTATTTTGTTAGCCAATCCATTCCGAGTAAGATTTCAAATTCATTAAAATCAAGGACAAAGAGACCGATAGGGAATTGGTAACAAGAATATGAGATAGGAACATCTCTACATCGTAGACAAAGGTTCGTGGGGCCACCAACTGGATTCTTTACGCAAATGGGTTCTCGACAAATTCAGGTTCAAGATTTAATTCATTTACAGTTCATTGGGAGATAAAACTATGTGTAGCGCCCGTGTCAAACAAAACTCTAACAATTCTATCATAAATAGTAAGGTTACCTTCTAAAACTCCTTTCCCTTTTTCTGCTTTAGAAGTTGCAGGTTTATCTTTGACTGTGTACATCTTTGCTGTCTGAGCTTGCTTCATTGTTGGGCAATCTTTAACTTCGTGTCCTGATTTCTGACAATTATAGCATTTCCTGGGTTTTGTTTGTACAGATTGATCTCTCTTTGGCTTATTACAACTGTTTGAATAATGGCCTTTTTCTAGACAATTGAAAGAAGTAACATTCCTTGCCGGGTTTTCCTACTTGCTCTTCTTCTCCTTTCCCTGGCACGGTTTCTTGCCTCCGAACTTTTTTTTTTCAATTTGGATTGCTTGTATTTCCTTTCTCCACCGGGGCTTCTTGCATATCCAAGGTAGCCTATCTATACCCCATATCGATCAGATCAGAAAAAGATTCTTTAACGTGGTCAGTCATCCTTTCGGGGAACTTCTTATTCATTCCACGAATGAATCTTTCATTTTTCTTTAGAGGTGTGTTTACCAACTCGAAACCGAAACGAGACAATTCGTTGAATTTGTTCAAGTACTACTCAAATGATAAACTCCCCTGCTTCAAATCCATAAATTCCTAGTACATTTGGGAAATACCAGCCGACGGCATATAGCGTTTCTCAAATACTTCTTTAAATCGTTCAGGCGTGAATTCATCTTCTGGCTCATCTACCGTAACTGTCTCCCACCATGCTAGGGCTTCTTCTTGGAGCTGCCAAGAAGCTATTAGTCGCAATTGATCGTCTTCCAAATTTAGCCCTTTAAAAATTCTTTCACATGATCTAATCAAGGCTTGAGCTTCAATAATAGACTCCTTGCCGGTAAACGGCTTACCACCAAGTCTCGAGAATCTTTTATATAGATTAGCCAGATTCGACTGAGTTTGAGTAGATAAAGCTGCTTCTTCTGTTGTAGGGACTTGACCAGTTGAAGTGGCATTTTCCCGACCCCTAACTCTTCCTCTTTGCCCGCTCATTCTTACTATCTATAATTAGTAAGAAAAATTGTTTAAGGTATGCGGACGAGATATCTTAGGGAATATCAAAAATTAAAAGAAATAAACCAAGAAAATTTAGGGTTTTGGTCTCTGGGGTTATACTCATTCTAGGGTATACTTCACCCTATCTCTAATGAGTCGCCTAATGTGTTATACTCCATAGCTAAAGTTCTTACTCAGCCTTTAGCTCTGATACCACTTGTCACAACCCGAAATCCGATGTTCGAAAATCGACATCAAATACTTCACTTGTATTCGACTGCTGGAGATTCAAACGTCGAACTCCATTTCGGATGGAGCTTATAACAACATTAGATGAATATAAACAGCGGAAGCAAAATGAATTAGCATTGATCAACATGCAAATACAACATCATCACAATATTTGATTACTACAATTATCACTAACATCAGAGTGTTACACTTGATATAACAACCTAATATTAACAGCTTCACAATGGAATGACAACTAAATCTTCAAAAGGTTCCAACATACTTCTACTTCGATAATGTCTTCAAAACTCCAAACACTTCAAAATATATCCAAACCAAAGCTTTCCAAAATTCGATAGCTTCCAAACCAAAAGACTTCAAAAGATTCCAAGCCAGCTCCAAAACACGGAAAACTTGCTTCTAGGCTGCCCGTGTGGAAATTATGGGCACTCAGAGTTTAGAAAGGGAACAATAAACTCCGAGTCGGTCATGGGACTGGTATGAGTAAACAAAACAGTTGTTTGTACAAAAAAAATTTATAAAAGAAAATCGATATGCTTTGGAAAATGAAACTACCATAAGACCTTCCGCCACACACACAATGCAATCACAGAATTAGAGCAGATTTCTTCTTAAAACATGCTTGATACGAGAAAATTCTTTTGATATTAATATTAGTGCATAGTGTAAAAAATATATTTTGAAAGTATAATATTAATCTTAGCCAGCATACAACCATTATTGTATGCCTACTATAGCAACCATCTAAACAGTGGGGTGCCACCATAAGTAAATGGCAGGTTATACAACTAAAACTATACAGTGTTCGTATTGGTGATTGGATTTCCAACATATGGTCAAGCTAAGGAACTTCCTATTCCACATGGGTACGCCTCTGGAGGGACGTCTCCAGAACCTACCTGGATCTCTGCCAACACAAGGTCGGGTTACCTCTGTAACTAGGTAACTACTACTCAAGTATGTCATCCTCTGGTCGTTTGCGACCTTTATCCGAGGGCCCTCAACCACAAAGAAAAAAAATCACAAAGTAATGAGTTTGCAGCAACTACATGGGTTAAATATCCGGGCTCCATGCCATGATATCACCTTTTTCCAAAAGGAAATGACATACCCTAAAGAGTGCGACCCTCATAACCTTGCCGCATCTTTCCTGTTTTGACCATTTTCAAGGTGTGAGGTCTGATGAGGTCCCGTCCACAAAGCTACGCTTTACACAAAAGCCTTGCTTTGATCAACAAATGATCAGCAACATACAACAACACTCAGCATGCCACACTACCAAATTGGGAGTATATCATTGATAACCTTCAACTACATAACCTCTGAGCTCGTACGTCTCAAAGAAGGGTGTTAAGCTAAGAGTATAAATTCTCCGCCACCAACAGGATTGTATTTGAAAGAAATCTTCTTTATATCTTAAAGTGTAATGTCAGACATACAACCATACAAGTATGTTTCAGGTTCGAACACCGAAGGCACTTTCGAAGAAGCCCTTGCAATCTGGGTATCCACAATCCCGATCGAACTCCCCATCGCATAAAGAGATCTCTATACCGAAGCAACTGAGTGCAGAGTCATTTGACAGGTTATCCTATCGTTCTCGAAGACACCCGGTCTTCACCACCATCTTCAAATGCTATCCATTTCGTCGTATCGCTATTCGGAATGGGCTATATGACATAAAGGTCCTCTTTTGGCTAAACCGAATAG
Source organism: Allium cepa (assembly GCA_030765085.1). Taxonomy (NCBI): domain Eukaryota; kingdom Viridiplantae; phylum Streptophyta; class Magnoliopsida; order Asparagales; family Amaryllidaceae; genus Allium; species Allium cepa. The sequence continues at coordinate 391,095,973 of CM060938.1, read as the reverse complement.
TGAGCGCTTAATTTTCTAAAACACGTGGATGTATCATTCACAAAGATTCAATCTTAGGGTTCAGTGTGGGCTTCGGATAACCAATTGGAATCCGACTACCTGTCGCATCGAAATTCAAATGTCATTTTATGGCCAATGGGTTCTCACATTCACACAGAAAACAAATCACGGATATCACAGCTCAGCACAGGGTAAATCATATCACATAGCATCATAATCACATATTAGAGATATCAATCAGTACACAGCATTCCATAATGATTAAACATCTACAATTAAGATGAATTAATCGTGTGATTTAAATTAATTAATCACATAATTACTTTCATTAATGATTAGTTATCCTTAATTATAAATAAATTAAATCTTAATCACCTTTATTAATTAATCATTCCTTAATTAATTACCTTAATTAATTAATCCTTAATTGTTAATTAATTAAATCTTAATTACTTTTATTAATTAATTTTTTCTTAATTAATTAATTATTAATTACAACCAATTAACCTTAATTATTTACTTAATTAATCTTTAATATTAAGTAATTAATTTAAATAGTTATTCTTAAAGTAATTATATCAACAAATCATTAATTACTTAATAAGATAAATCTTTTTACCTTTTGTTAATAATTTTGATTATCTTATAAATCTGGTTTAATAAATCATCCTTATCACATAAATTAACTTAAAAAATTAAGATTAGCTTACATAGCATTTTATCTTAATTATCCTTCTTAATTTCATTATTTACTTAATATAAATAATTTTATAAGATAATGTAACAAATTAAATTAAGTTAAATTACTTAAAAAATATCTTTCTTAAAACCTCAGTTAGTTTTAAACTTAAATCAAAAATTATCTTTTAAAAACATGAGTTTAAATTTGTTTAAAATTTGAATTTTATTTTTAAAGTAAACCTATTTTGTATGTCGACCCCTGAGACCACTTCGAGTCTTCCCCGAACAATTTTGCTACTTGCTTCGAGTCGTTTACAAAACCCACCCATATGCCTTATAATTTTTAAATTAAAATTTTGTAAAAGTACAAACCCGTGCAACCCAGAAATCACTTCGAGCCTATACCCGAGTTCGTTCCCTTATTTCCCGAAGGCTACTTCGAGTCACCCACACTTCTTTCCAAACCCATCTTCACTGATGCAAACATCACGCTGTGCATATGCACCAAAGCTCCGGCCACCTCCGTCCAACGCTATGACCTTCCACACATCAGCGTCGATCTCCTCGAGCCTCACGACCACCCAGAACCCCCGAACAACGATGAACTCGCAATCGAGTTATCTGACACCTCCTGCAAAAAAACCGATCCTTAAAAAACCACTCCGTGCTTCCACCTTCGACCATCGAAGGTCATGCGATCGTGCTCGAAGCTTCAATGATTGTCTGATGCTTCGATTGGCACACATGAGATCGATTTCGATTCTCTAATGAACTCGTGGCAATCGTATTTCCAATTATGAACAAAACATGGGTTTAAACCCTAGATCGTCAGAATTAGATCGCCACAATGATTTGTAAATTTATTCAATAATTTTCCCATGATCCTATTTCATCATGCTAGCTACTGCCACGATCGCGTGATGAACTACGTCGCCGATCATCGGAAAAAGGATGAAACCCAAATTCTGTTCATCCATCAATTTCTCTCGAGTTACTCAATTAAAAATCGTGATTTTAATTTTAAAAATCAACATTTTATAAGATGTTTTAGGTCATAAAATCAAATCAAATAATTAAAGAAATTAAATTTTTATCATAAGATAAGTTTATAGCAATTTCTTATTCCAGACAACAAACACTAGATGTTTGTTTTTAAAAGTATTTTCAAAATTAAGTTTTGATAAATTTGTACACTTTTTGTTCTATTATTTCATCCTAACGATAACTAAAAACAGGGTTTTTGGAATTTGGTAGGTTTTCAGAAAACCTGGAACTAGAAAACAGGGTTAAATATCCTTGTATATCAAGATGCACAAAGGATATAAACACATATACATACATTTTATATACATGCAACCAACTTAATTTCAAGCATGATCTCAAACATAGATTTGAATTCCAGAATTTCAAAGTTTACTCACCTGTCAAATTTGAATAGAAAGCTTTTTTGGGATGTTGTCAAAATTGAAAGCCTAGAAGGTTTGTTGTCAAAATTGAAAGCCTGGAAGGTTGTTTAAATTTGATCTTGAATTTTTTTCTGCAGCTAATTGATATAATTTTGCTTAATCGCTGATAAATTAACTTACTTAATTTTAATAACAAATCCTTAATTCAAATTCTTAAAAAAATACTTACAGTTTTGTTTTTATGAAAATAGAGAAAAACTCTGGTCTTCAACTTGAAAACTGAGATTTGAAAATCTAGAGTTGCTCCTGATTGTGTTGTTTATGTGATGATCTTTTGCTTTGGTTTAATTGTTGAAGTATAGTCCTCCTTTGTTCTTGATTTGTCTAATTTTTGGTTTGAACTTTGAGAAATTTGTTTCAGATTTTATTTTCTGAATTTGGTCTTGGTTTCAATGTTGAGGAAGTTAGTTGTTTTAATTACTTATTGCCGATGATTCTTTCTTTCTGGTTTTAAAGATTTGTGCATGCTTAAGAAATGAATAAAAGAGATGAGAGGGAGGAGATGAAGTAGCTTATATAGATTTAAATCTTCTTTTTATTCATTTTCAAAAAAACTAAAAATGACACTTGTTCATTTTCTTTCTACGTGGATTGCACTGTTAATCCACTTATTTAAATTTTAAGACTTGTCTTTATGTACATTACTTATTTAACATTTGTATTTTCATTTCTAGGATTTTTTTCATTATTTAAATTGTATTCAAATTTACACTTTCCATTTTCTAAAGACATTTGCTTTATTTTAATAAATACTATTTAAAAGAGAATTTTGAAATTAAATAAATTACATATATATATATATATATATATTTTTGTAAATCCAAATTATTTTACTAAAGCATTTATTTAAAATTTAAATTCAAATTCAAAGTCAAATTCAAATCTACTCATACATACATACATGTATATAATTTAAATTCAAATGATTTTAAAAATATTTATTATTTCAAATTTTTAAACTCAAATGAAATTGAAATCTTATTCATACAATTTAACACTTATTTTATTTGATTTGAAATTTTTTTCAAACTAATTCCAAATTAAATTCCAAAAATTCAAATAAATTACTAATTTAAATTGATAAAATTTGGGATGTTACAATTTCTAACCAAAATATAATTATCCATGTTTAGATATAATTTTTTATTATATATATATATATTGTTAGTTAGGTGACGATTCTAGCATGTAAGTTGTATTGTCACATATTTTTTTTGGTTGTATTTATTTATATACTTATATAAAGAAATTATATTATGTTCAAACATACAATGGCATGGCTCAGAATTAATTTTTATTTATTTATTTTAATAATATTTAAATATATATTGTATATTTATTCATTAAAACGTAGTTTATAATATTATTACTATAATATACTTTATATATATATTTGTTATATAAGTTTGTATATGATGTATTATACATGTAATATTTTCGATAGTAATAAAAATAATTTTATATATATATATATATATTGTTTAAATATTATTTAAATTATTATATTACATAATTTAAATATATTAACATATATTATATAAAAATTATGTTTCACGTTTTATATATTATATTTTCTCAAAATACATGTTCGGTAGAAAATAAAAAAGAAACCATTTTTTATTATGTAAAAATATTTGAAATATAAGTTGAAAATCTATAATTAATTTTTATTGTTTTTAAGCAATAATATTATGAAATAAATTTTCAAAGTACAAAATATTATTCCAAAATTTACTAGAGTTTTAATTCTAAAATTTTTTCTGAAATTATTTGATATTAGTATTGTAATTAAAACTGTACGGATATTAATTAAATATTATTTAAAATAAATATAAAAAATACTTATTAGTCATGCGCAAGACCAGGTGAATATTTAATAGGAACATTGGCTTTGTATATTTATAAATATTTATCTATATTTTATATATATATATGTCTTCTTTGGCAAGGCCAGCCGGTTTTTGTAGTGGACTGTCCACTTTTTATTGCAACAAATGTAATAAAAGCATACAAGATACAGGAATTAAGCTGATTGCATAAACTACTATTTGATAGATAAGAAATGAAAAAGAAAGAAAATAGGGATAAAGCAGAAAAAACAAAAGACGGACACACAAGCAAAAGTGCTACTTCCAAGCATCAAGCTGGAAAGTACTGAAGGAAAACTTACTCAACTTCAATCCATATGTTATATCCCTCAACATGGCATTCCAAAGTTGTAAGGTAGTCATGCATTTGCCTTGAAAGCGTCTTCTGTTTCTTTCCTCCCACACCATTGTTAAGTATTTCTTCAATACAAAAAATAATATTGCCTTATCCTCCTTCCACCTTGTTGCCTCGGAGATGATTTCCCAATTAGCAGCTGATACACTAGTCATGCCTTGAATTCCAGCCTCATACCTTAGAGAGGTCCACAAATCAATCATAAACACACATTTAAAAAAATGCAGCTTACACTCATTGCTGGACTAACAGAGATTGCGCAAAGAAATTATTTGTACTTCACCAACTTATCCTTGGTCATTAGAGCATCATTAAGTGTTTTCCATAACATCATATTTCCTCTGCTTGGTGAATGGGAGCACCATATCCCATTATACCATTGGCAATCAGGCAAAGCATCATGCCCAGAGAGAAGGGAAAAAACAACATCAATGCTATGGTATTTTCTTTTATAAAGAAGCGAATCACTGTGTCCCAAAAGGTAACATAGATGACCCACTCCATGCGATATTGCTCTAACAACTTGGTTACTTGTACTGGGAACCAACAGCTTATCATGGTGGATGAAATCAACAGCTAAAGCATTTGAACTTACTGAAGTTTGATGTATCTCCTGGAAGGATAACAGCCTTGATAAGATCATCCCATCATCAATTCAAGGATCCCTCCAAAAGCTTATAAGGCTTCCAACTGATAGAGAGAACCAGATGAAGGGAAGAAGAGTACTCCACAACCCAAGTATCCTCCTCTAAATCCACTTACAGCTCTTCGGGACATCCGTTGCCCAGAAATCTTTCCTTCAAATATTAAACATCCATGTCCACTCAGCAATAAAATATTGAAATGAACACTAACAGCTGCCTTGTTCATTTTTCCATATTTATTACCCTAAGACTACCCTTCTTTTTTGGCAGTTCAATCCTGGTGAAGGAGATAGGAACTACCTTCCTTGTATGTATGGATCCTGACCAAAAAAATTTAATCATTGTTGTAACAGCCCGTATTTTTTATAGTTAAAAATATTAAATTTAATAAGATTTTTAGAATTTAATATTGTGAGAAATTAAAATTTATGATTTATAAATGGGAAATATTTATTGGAATATAATTCAATAATGTAGATTGAATGAAATTGACAATTATTTAATGTAATTTCAAATTAATGGTAATAAAGGTTAATGAGGAATAAATTAAGTGTTGTATTAAAAATAGAAATAATATGTATTTGATTGAGATTAGTTAATATAGAATAACCAGTTTGGGTAAGAAATTTATATCCCTTGGTTATAAACTATGTGTTAATAGATATGAATTATTAATATATAATAATTGTTTTAATTATCATTTTATTATTTAATCCGTTCGAAATTGAAATCAATTATTGAAATTTAATGTAATTGAAATATTGTTGTTAATAGAAGAAAAGACATTAACTATAGAAAATGGGTATAATTAAGTGGAAACTTATGTTGATAAATTTCATAAGGAAATTGTTGAGTAATAATAAGAATGTAAATCAAAATAAAAGAATTTGATTGAAATTAAAGTATAATTAACTGGAATGTTATTGCAGTTGTAATTGAACGTTGAAATTAAAGAAATATTTAGATGTTGGAATTAACATGGAAAATTTAACTTAAAAGATTATTAATTGCCGTGTAATCAAGAATGATGAAAATGGTTAACTTTTAAATTTGAATATAAAATTGATTAAATTTATTTTAAAATAATATTTCGTTTAATTAACGTGTAAAATTAGCCCTTTGGCCACTGTCTCGGATTTTGACGAAACCAGTTTCATCAAATCCGTAACAGTGAATTATTATAGAATTCCAAGTTTCGTAGCGATGGGACTTATCGTTTGATCGTGCGAGCTCAAAACACGTAGAAATCAATTAAAGAAATTTAAACGAATATAATTTGATTTTAAAAGCTAACTTCTACATACAATAGAATTAGGGTTTGACACTAGTTCCGTTAAGTTTAAAAATATCTAAAACCAATATTTCGATATATTGGATGACCTATTTTCGTTTCAGCAACGAAATGCGCTTTTCGGGCCATTGTCATTACTTCGACTCATTCGATCTGTTCCATGCATTCTTATCCATCTCTGTCTATATATAGACTGCTATAAACCATAGCAGTCTTTTATTCTATTGTTTGTACGTACAATTTCTATCTATCTGTTCCATTATTAGTTCCTTCTTAATGGCAGACATCTCAAACCCAAATTACAATTCCAAAATTCAAATTCCTTAAACCCTATTATATAATATATCATCGCGAAGCTCTCGATAAATATAATCTGCATCTTCTATTCGTTTTTCAATTAGTGGCTCCATTTTTGTAGAAATTGGTAATCTTTCTCAGTCGTCCATTGTTAGGGCTTCCTAATCAACGGTGGATCGTCGACCAATCGATGACCTGGAAGTTGTAGTAGAAAGAGGTCGCGAAGCAGGTCTCAGAGATGTTGGCCATTCATCAAGGAGTGGCTGTAGTTCGCTATAATGCTCGATCAAAGGCGGCGGCGGCGGAGGGTTGCTGGAGACGTCGCCGTGGTTTGCACGGGGTCTAGGAGGTCGCGTCGGCCTGGGTAAGGCGGCGGTGGAGTCCGATGTGGTCAAAGTGGGTTGTGGACACATGCGGCAGTGACACATGGGTGGTGGCTGTAGAAGGGTATCGTGTTCGTGCGCGATGAACGTAGGGTTGAGATGGTGAGCTTATTCCATTTTTGCCCCTGTTTTATTTTTATTTTAGATTTAAAATTTATTACTTCTAACTATCATAATTTTTCATACGAGCTTCGATTGGCGTGCGGTTTCTTCTGTTGGAATCATATCAAAATTCTGGAAAACATGGAACTAGTTTGGTTGAATTTGGAGACTATTCAAATTTTGGGATTTTATTGGATTTTTAATTGGCTTTGAATCAAAGGTGAGTGATTTAACTCACTCATGCAATACTAAATCTTCTTATATTTATTGAATAAAATTTATGAAGTGATAAGAATGTTATTGGTTGCTATTTGATAGCTTAAGTTAACAGTTTAATCGAAATTGAATTTTATTTAATTAAATAGCCATTTAAGTTAATATTGAAATTGAATTATGAGTTAAATACCTAATATTGATAACCAATAAATGGGTGTGAATTATTAGTTGATTTGGATGTTGATTATGATGGATGTTTATTTGTTGACATTTTAAATGATTGGATTTTCATTTATTTTTATGTATCTTTGTTATCAGTCTGTATATTAAGTGACAATATATAAACTGTTGTTTAAATTATATCGAATAAATTAAGAAATAGATTGAAATGATATATACCTATGACAGTTTGATTTGGATTGAAATGATATGTCCATCCCTATAACTAAAATTGAAATAACTGATCGCTTGGCCATAGGTTAGAAAATTATATACAGACACTGGATTAGTTAAATTAAGTGGTATTAAGAAACTTGAATCTGGATTTCGATTAAATATTTTTGTTTAAAAGAAATAAGTTGTGGATTTATATGAATTGAATTATTTTCTAATTCAAGCTTTGAAAAGTTGAAACATAAATTGGTTAAAAGGAAATTGTTTTAAATAATTGAATTGGGAATGTGAAGTTGTAATTGATATTTGACTTTAATTTTGGGAATTGAATTATTTTGAAGATTAGGATCTTAAAATTGAATAATGAGGTCTAATTTGATTTAAGTGCTCAGTAAATGAAACTGGAATTGAAATTGATATAAATTAAAATGGTTTAAAATAAGAATTAAATTGGAAATTTAAATCATTGAATTAAATTGTTGAATCGAATTTGAAGTTAAATGAATGTTTCGAAAATTGAAGCCAATTTGAATTGAAATTAAAATCAAGTTGATTTGAAACTAAATCGAAATTGAGTCAGTTGAATTAAAGATTGGAAATTGAGTTTTGTTATTTGAAATTTAGACATGGGCCCAGATTTCTTGAAATGGAAAGAAACGGTTTGATTTGATATTATTTTCAAAATAAATTATTTTAATATAAACTGTTTAGAAATCTATCCTTTTAATATTCAAATTATTTAGATTTTCCAATCCATTTTACTATATAAACCATTTTCAATACCCAAACCATTTTATATCAAACTATTTAAACTATTCAAACTATTTTCCAAAATTTCAAACTGTGCAAGGTTGAGATGTTTATACTTAAATGGGCGATTTAAATGCAAATGTGGTTAAATGAGGTTACAATCTAAGTAGGAATTTGAAATGATATTTTCAAGTAAAAATGACATATTTTGAGTAAATATGGTAATTTGAAATGAGACGATATTTTGAAGTAGATATGATACTTTGATACAAAATGTAAACCGTTTTTGAAATGTAAAAGAACTAACCAGTATGAAAAATGTCGTTTGGTTGTTAAGGAGACCGGGAAATCTTATTAGCATACTCTCTGTCAATATTGGAACCATTTTAACAACTGTGTACATGGTGGATGGTCCAGGATGAAGTGGTTGGATTAGGTGAACATTTTCTAGATTTGAAGAAAGAGAACGATGATTGATGACCTCGGCACTTGTGCCATACAACCTGACTTTGGTTGAAGGCTTCAAGTTCCTCCTTGATATTAGTGGACACTCCAGATATGAGAATGTGGGATTTATTTGAGTTCAACATGAGGCCATTTGAAAGATAGAAGGTTTCCAAGGTTTTAAGGATGGTAGCAATTGACTGCTCATTGGGTTTAGTGAAAACTAGGATATCATCAGCAAAAGGAAGGGAAGTTATGTTTAATGCCTTTCATTTGGGATGGTAATGGATTTTAGATTGGAGAAAATTCCTGTTGATCATTCTTGTTAGAGCCTCCATCATAATTTAAAAAGTTAGGAGGATAATGGTCACCTTGAATTATTTCTTGCCTGCCTTAAATGAAACCATGAGTTTCATCATTGTAATAAAGAGAGAAAGAAGGAGTGGAGATACATTTATAGACCCAGGCAACAAAATTCTTTGGGAAACCCATAACAGCCATGATCCTAATAATAGTTGACCACTAAATACTATCATACGCCTTACTAAGATCAAGTTTTAACATGGCACCGGGTGTAGCCTGGCTTCTACCATAACCTTTAATGAGTTTAAGTGCTAGCATAATATTGTCCAAGATATTCCTGTTTGGCAGAAAAGCAGTTGGTTTTTGGAGATAATGATATGGAGCACTTTAACTAATCTAGAAGTAATGATTTTTGAAATACATTTGTAAATAACATTGCAACATGATATTGGCCTAAAAGAAGAAGCATGCATGGCAGGGGAGGACTTTTGTGACGCCCCACCTCTATACCCACGCTAGCCAAGAACATTACGGAGAATGCTGTCAACTAGCACGGAGTATAAGGCTGTTGAGGAGCGACCATCCGTGTAATTGCTTTGCGCGAGCATCGATATGTCAGATAGTATAGCATGCATTTCTTTATCAAGAGGGAAATCCGACATACCGACACAAACTCAAAGCTACTACACAGTGGCTACAATATCTTCGGAAACAAATATAGAAATAAACATAACATAAATCGGTCACAGACAATTCATATCACAAAGGCGGAAATAGATATGAATATTACACTAGGAAGTGTACATTAGAGTAGTGGTCTAAAAAGATCCACAATATCACAAAAGAATAGTTACATGAACTACACAAAAGAATAAGTATACATCATGGAGTCTATATCTCAAATGTATACAACAAAAACTACTAATCTAAGTAGTAGGCCAAAAGTCAGAGAAATCAACCCCAAGAGAGAAGTCAAGCAGAAGCACCTGTAACATCTCGGTCTGACCCGAGTATTATTTAATAAGAAAATAATAAACGGATCAGTCTAACTATAGATATCAGATGAAACGATATAGAATAAGAGATATGACTAAACACATAATAATCACAATTCCAAGCTGTGATATATATAAGTAATTGAAAATCAACGAGAGATTAATCAATATCACCAAACCTACATAAGAATCAAAGAAATGCCATACTCCTTATTTCGTTCATCAAACCACAAATATTGACGATTATATCAATGTCAACCACAAAAGTCAATGACACACAAATTCACCAATGCACAAATATTGACAATAATATCAATGTCAATCCCAAAAGTCAATGACACACAAATTCCAGAATTCAATACGCGAAATCCAGAAATCACAAAAGTCAATGACGCACAAATTCACCAATGCACAAATATTGATAAAACTTATCAATGGAAATCACGAAAATTGGTGAAACACAAATTCTAGAAATCATCTCAAGAAATCCAGAAATCACAAAAGGGGGGAGGCCTATCACAAACGGGAGCATAAAGCCCACCAACACATGTATCACAAACGGAACGCTAATTCCATGGTTGCTAACCATCATAAATTGAGCCGAAGCTCCACAAACGGCCCGAAGACCATGGGTTGCTACCCCACCAAATTGAGTCGAAACTCCACAAAACGGGGTTTAGTCTCCCTCGCAGACAAAGAGACATCGCACATTGCTAGTCTAAATCACAAAGATGATCGTCATGATCAACGAGAAGTGTCGATTACAGTAAGCTATTAAATATATGAGCTTAGCATCATGTCCCATAACCACTAGCTTAACTTAAATATTTACGAACAAATTGTAGATCTCCACTAGAAAATTGTCATAAGAGTTTCAATCGAACAAGTCCAAGAATTAACCAACAAAGTGAACGCAAGCGTTTCATACCACTTGTTTTACTAAGTCGTTTAATTAGATTTCTCATACGAGTGAGGTAAAGGTTTATATATACTAATAGATTGGAAAACGGTTTTATAAACGCATTTGGTATTAAAATAGTATTGAAATCGTTTGAGGAAAGAGTTTTGATATTTACTACTAGTATAGAAAACCTTTATATTTTTAAAGTGAAAAAACACAAAGAAGATTGTAGGAACAATCAATCACTAAAATTCACATACAAAGATGTGAAATAAAAATCCAACGAAACCGCTAAAGAATCCATCAAAATGGATATTCAAAAATCCCTAAAAAAGGAGTCATCAAAGTCATATTAATTGATAACAATAAATAGGAAACAACACGAATTGATTTAAGTAGGAAATTCAAGCAACTAGGCGAAGTAGGCAAAAAATCATCAGGTCGGTCGGTCGGCTACAGAGCTCGGTCGACCGAACCCTGTTTTGAAAACTTCTCGGGCATCAGGTCGGTCGACCGAACCAGGGGGTCGGTCGGTCGAACCAGAAACAGAGAAGTTCTCTGCACTTTTACTAGCAGGTCGGTCGACCGGACCAGGCGGGTCGGTCGGCCGAACCTGATGCTCTGCAAATTGATGCCCATAAATCGATATGCAACCTCCACCAATTCGCAACCGGACGAGCATGGACACTAGGGAATTATGCCTAACGGCTACACGGCCCTATTGGCTCCTCGATGCATCACCAAACACATGTTCAAACATCATAGTTATGATTTTTAAAGGATTGAACCCAAAACACCAAAAATTGGAATATTCATCAAATCAATCCAAACCAAAAGCAAATGCACACGAATAAGTCTTAGGAATTCATACCTAACAATCGAAGATAATTCATAGACTTAGATGTGAGATTAAAAATCTCACCTTTTCACAAAATCAAACAAGAAGAAGCTAGAAAGCAAATGGAGAATCAACCTCTCTTCAACACAACCCAAATGAGCTTGAATCTATGCTCAAAACAAGATCATTCCCAAAATTAGGTTTAGGAATTTCTGAAATTGGTAAGAGAATAAGTTGGAGAAGAAGAAGAGAACGCTTACCAATGGATTCTCTTGAATTTGGAGCTAGGAATTGGATTTGCAAGAGGAACTAGGGTTTTGGAGTTTTAATTTCCAATCTCACCCACCATTAATGCCTTAGAACTGAAAAGAGAAGAGAATGAGGGTGAGTGGGGAAGAGTGGCTCAGATTTGAGCATAAGTTAACATAGGGCTGAGCCCAAAACCAAACCCAAAGTGAAAAGTAGCAAAAATCAACTTTCTCCAAACATATCGAAGCTTATACTCAAAAAGGTCGCAAACGGCATTTTAAACTCAATGGGAGTGGTCCCGAGTCCTAATTCGACCGTATGCAAAAAGTAGCCTTTCGGACTAAAATCCGACTAACGATAGAATATTTAAATAAAATATTTAAATATAAAATCGATAAATATGCGGGTTGTTACAGACTCCCCTCCTTAAAGAAATTGTGTCCTCGCAATATTTAAGAAGAAGATATGTAGTAACAACCATAAAAGCATATTCAACACAAAAGAAATTTGAAATAAGAAGTTCACCTCAAAGAGCACGAGAAATTAAGTCCGGATGTGTTCGCTCGATGTACTCTCTAGATTCCCAAGAACAATCCTTAGAATTTGAAGACCATTGAACTTTAACAAGCGGGACATCTTTATTTCGAAGTCGTTTGACTTCCGAAGCAATAATACGAACAGGATGCTGCTCATAAGTTAAATTCGGTGAAACTTCAATCTCTTCCACAACACCGGGCTCAAGAACAGAATCGGAATCCTGAAGACACTTCCGAAGTTGAGAAACGTGAAACACGTCATGGATAGCAGAAAATTGAGCCGGTAATAAAAGGCGATAAGCCATGGAACCAATACGTTCAGTGATAGGAAATGGACCAATATATCGAGGCGCTAACTTTCCCGATCGACTGAAACGTACAATGTAACGACCCGCTATTTTGGACCATTCAAATCGACACTAAAACCGTACATGTACGACTTGAATAATTCAAAATACCGAATTGTTAATTTAATTTGGCAAAACTTAAAATATACAGTAAATAAATCAAACACAGATCACAGACACAGAGTAATATAATGCAGCGGAATAGAAAAATAGTAGTTCATGAAGCTACTATATACATCAGAGTTTAAAATAAAATACATCAGAATCTCTTGAATACAGAAAAGTCTTCAGTACGAGCCGATGACTTCTCTGAACCAGTCAATCTAGAAAACTGAAAGCTGAAACGATAGTTGGATCTCCAAATGAAGCTCCAATCTCCAAAGGTGAGTCTCTAATGCTGTATTACTCGGTCTGACCCGAGCGTAAAGCAAAACACAAAACACTCGAGTCAGGATTAACATTCTTATATCAATAAATCCAACTCAAGTGAAATATCAACTGAAATACAAATAACTTAAAGGATGTTTGGGATGACCATCCTCTAAGGGTCCATAGAACTATCTACAGGGTAGAAATATACACTATTACATCGTGGTCATTCACTTAATTTATACTTCAAACCCAAATGTCAAATTCACTTCGAATAATTATATTTCCCAAATAGTATTTATATATATTAAATGCTGTATATGGTAAAGCACTTGCAATTTCCTTAACTTAACAAATCGTTCACATCAACCTGACCTTTCCATTTAAATTAAATTCAATCTCAATTATAAATCTCAAATCTGGATTTGATATCCTAATTACCCTTTCCATTTCAATATGTTTCCATACTTTAAGTATTTAATATTTCCCCTAAATTTCCCAATCTAGTTTTCTAAATACAAATTTCCAGATTTCGTTCAACCTCAATTTCCCTTAAATTCAATTAGTTATCTACATAACAAATTCAACTATCTTGGTCCCAAATACATATCAAATTTCTAAACCATTTAATTACAATACAGTTCATGGCTTAAATACTTAGATGTTAAATTTAACAGTTTCATATAGATTCTTGGTTTTTACATCATTATTATTTAGTTTGAACCTTCCCTTATTCAATACCATTTTAGTGACTTTAAATTACATCTTTCTCAAGATTTCTCAAATTTTATTAAACGTGAAATATCTCATTCGATAAATTTCAAATTGATTTAAATAAATAAATCCTTATCTAAACATCATTTTACAATAACCCAAATTTATCTCCCAACCTTAATTTTTCAATATTATTGCAAAATTTATCCGAATAAAATTTACATAAATTATTTATCATAATTTATGTATTTAATCAAATCTTGATTAACTAGATATAATTAACTCTATATTTATCATTACCCTTTATAGATGTATTTAAGAATTTACATTTAATAAGACCATAGATTTTTTTATCATATGGTCAAAGTGTTATGGCTATTATCATTTCAATACGTACACTAAATGTATACGGGTGGATAGCATTTCAACCCGTAATCCCAAATTTAATTAAACGAAACCCGCTTGGGCCTATCTTTTCAACCCATTTTAATTCAAAAATCAAACATAACAAAGGGAACTTGCAGTGTGATGACAGGGATAGTGTCAAAGTAAGTAAACAAGCAATAACAACAATCAATAACAATTCAATAGATTAAATCAAATAACCCCGAAATAATCGTATTAATTCGCATTGTTATTTTTATAATTATTTCTAAAATCTACACTATCATTTCATGTAGATTTAAAGGTTATTACATTTCAGTTTTCCCTTGTCGTTCCATTTCATTTTCAGTTTAATAATACAACAATTAATCCAAACTACGTTCAAAGATTTCAAGAATAATTTATCAATTTCTACGACAATCAATGGGTCAAATTCAACTAATCAAATTTACATATGGCGGGGTCAGGTTTTAATAAAGTAAGGTCCATCATATATAATCCGTTTAATTTGTAAACTATACTACTCAAATTAAACTAGCAAACTAGTTATCACTTAACAAAAATAATTAACATCCAATTTAAACAACAATCAATCAAACAATCAATTATCAACCAATCTGTATTATTATCACATACATAATTAACCGATAATGGTGTTGGGTGTCATAGGTGAACAGATACAAATAATAGCATATATAACAATTAAAAATAAATACAACAGCATATTTCAATTGTCGTTTCAATTGAAATCAAATTCAATAAATATAAAAGTGTTAATCGTGAGTGATTGCTCACCTTTCGAGGCTAAACAGATTTGACAAGGAAACGAGCTACGAATTCCAAGCGACGCTAGATGGATACGATTCGATGGAGAAAACGGGCACGACGGACAAAGCTGATAACAGGAATCGACGGAATCAAATTAGAACCGGGTTTGATGAAGAGAATTGGTATAAGAGAATTTGAAAACAATATCCATTTAAAGCACATATACATATATAAATCAAAATAAATATATTATTTTCTTATTAAATTAATATTTCTTTTTAAGACCAATATCAAAACAAAATACGTATGTACGAAAAATCACTGTTTTGTATTAAAAATCAAATGTAATAAAATTTGAAATAAATATTGTAACTTTCATATTGAAATGTACATAAACACATGCAAGTTTAAAGAAAAAAACAATGTTGAGACCCATTTTCAACATAGCTTATATTAACTGCGACAAAGAAAGCTACAAACACTTGTTATTCAATATATATATACAGTCCAAGTAAAAATCAATGTACAAATGCAGACAGCACTTAACAGCTATATTACCCAATGCAGTAACATATAACTATGGATATAAAACCTCTCTCCTTTTTTTTTCTAACATATAAACCATACTATATAAAATAAAACTTAAAAATATGTATATAAAAAAAATTCATAAAACTGACCTATACTATATATACATATGAATTTATATTCTAAGTTTGAACACCGCAAATTAAATTTACAAGCGTTTCAAACATATAAGTAAATAAACAAATCAAGCTTACATTTATTAAAAATTAAACATAAACTTAAAATAAATATATTTGTTTAAATTAAATAATTAATCCCAAAACATACTAAAAAATATATATTTGAAAACCAAGTTCTCATCTATAAAAAAAGTATATACATATTAAACGTGATCTTACAAAACAGCAATATGTGAACTTGCCAAACATATAACTATTTATGTTTTAAAACCAAAAGTGAAGCACTACTGTAAACAAAAATCCATAAAATCGACATATTATTTTATATAACTATAGACCTTGCAAAACCAATTTTATATATATATAGCTTAGTTAGCATTACTAAATGCATAAACCAAAACTGATGAAAATAGAAAGTAGGAATTAATGATGTCCTCGCCTATATATGTTAAACTATCCCAGTTTATACATCATAATTTTGCCTTCCTTTACATAAATTTAAACATTATCTTTTAAATGTAAATACATAGACCCAAACTGTATAGCCAACAATCAAATGCTCCTAGGACCGGGATTGTAAAATATAAATAAAAGTGACAAAATAGTTTAAAAAAAATACTTCTCCAAATACCATGTGACCTTAATATAAAGCGATCCTTTTTAAATATATATATATATACGCTTAAATTATAAACTTTTATGTTACATTGAAAATCAAAACATGTAAAAAAATAAATAGACAAAAACATGTTGTGCTTAAAATAAAGGAAAAGCAATATAAACAATAAGAAAACAAAAGAAAAGGATGAAAAAGAAGAAGAAAAAGAAAAGAAATAAGAAGAAGAAAAAAAAATGGTGCAGCCATTTACCTACAGAAGAAGCTTCACATGCAAAAGAGGAGAATGGACAAAGAAATTCAAGCAAAGATAAATGTACAGAAAAAATATAGAGTAGTGGAAATTTAAAAGTTAGAAAGCTTAAATCAAGGAAATATCAAATGCAACCGGCTAAAATAGGGGAATGGTAATATAAACAAAAAGGTAAAAGCAACGGTGATCCTTAAATTTAGCTGAATCATTAAGGCAAATAAATATGGAGCATTGGTTAGTAACGCACGAAATTCGGGAAATAACAAAGGAAAGGACCGGTCAAATAAATGAATGTAACGTGTAACGAATATAAAGTTTATATAAATTTGAACCGATGGAAATAGAGGGGTCAATCGCTAGAATTTAGGAGGTATGAATGGTAACGGTTGTTTGAATTGTATACCAAATATATAACTTTATATTCCATTATTAATTGAATAGGAGAAATGAATGGGTGGAGAATGAGCTGTCCATTTATGATATACTGTTACATATAATTTGTTAAAGAAGAATGGTAGAATAATGATAGATTTGAATTATATACTAGTGTGATGCAATAACAACGGTCAAGTTGATAAGGTGGATATTTAAATAATTTATTGCTTGATTGGAAAGCACGTGAGTATGGAAAGGCAAGGGTATTAAAATGGAAAAAAGAATGGAGAGAGAAATTTAAGCGAAGATAAAACGTACAGGAATAAATATAGAGTAGTGAGATTCAAAGCAATTAATAATAACGTGCGCAGCACGCTTCTATAATTGAGACCGAAGAAAAGAAATGAAGTCACAATTTTAAAGGTACCGTGATGTGTACAATAATAAAAATGAAAACGTACACAAATAAATGAAATTGTAACAGTCTCTCATTGATTCAGCTGACACAAAAAAAAGAAATTATGAACGGATAGAATGCAAATTGAAACGTTAGAGAATTAAATATAAGGTGGAAAGGTGTGTCAACGCTCACCCATAGATTTAGCTAAAACCTTTAAAAGAAATTTAATATGGTATGAGTTGAACTTATGGCTATATATGTGCATAACTATGTATATAACTATATATATGAATCAAAATCATTTTCTAAATTCAAACGCAAATCCAATTATATATATGTATGTATGTATATTTTTATTATTATTTTAAAATCATTGTTTAGATCGATACACATAAATAAACTAACATATAGTATTATACTAGTAGACAGCAAAATATACACTGGTTATTATAGAATAAGATGCAAGCCATATACAACTACAACTTATTGGTTTAAACTATAAAATTATACGTAATCCAAATATCAAATTTTTTATTTCAAAATTATTATTATTAATAATTTCTCAAAATCCAAATTAAATACGTTATAAAACCAAAAAAAAAAATAATAATAAAATTTTATTGGTCGCTACATTCTCCCCCACTCAAAACTTTTCGTCCCCGAAAAGGAAGGAGGTAGGAGAATAGAACAACCAGAAATAAAGGTAGATTGAAAGTTAAGGGTAAATAATTAATTTAAAACTATATAATTTTACTTGAATTATTCATTTGAAAACTTTATTTGCGATTCAGCTATCTTTAATACTTTAAAATTTCCAAAACTCATTGAAATTTAATATGTTTAACTAACACCTATATACATATATGAAAGCTATTTGAAAACAATTATTTGCATCATTAGTTATATTTACAAAGAAGCTGTTGAAAACATTAAATCCATAATTCATAAATTTATAAATTTGTCTTTAGATACCTTTCAAACATTATTAATAAATCATTCACTTCAAAAATATTTATACCACTAAAATTTTCTATTAACCAATGTAGCATATAGATAAGCAATCTTTAAAAGATTTTATTCAAAAAGGAAAGGAAGGTAGATTCTGGAATAGTATCGGGCAAGAATTTTCAATTTACCAAAGGAATTTAATTCCAAAGATTAATGCAAATTTCTTTGTTGGGAAAAATATTTTATAATAAATACCTTTATAATAACACTTTTATAATAAGATACTACTATATCAAAGTAAATTTTCTTTCGAAAATACTTTTATAACTCGATGTTTCAACAAGTTTATCCTTGTTCTTGCAGACTCTGGCCATGCGTTGATCAGGCGCAAAGCTAGAATTCTTCAAGTACTTAGTAGACTTGTTTCAACAACCAGTGAAAATACTTGAAAAACCCTTTAAAACAGATATGGAAAGTACGATCCAAACAAAACAATCAAACCAAAACCTTTGTCCGATCATGGTTCGCAGATACACAATGGTTACGCCTGGTTCCCCCAGGAAACAATCCATATCCGTAAGCTTTCACAGCCCTGCGAGTTACGCCATGATGACTAGTAGGGTGCAGGATACACAATGGTTACGCCTGGTTCCCCCAGGAAACAATCCGTACCCCCAGGCAAGACTCAGCCAGGCACTTGCGCTACTATTCGCGACCTACACAGATTGCAGGATACACAATGGTTCCGCCTGGTTCCCCCAGGAAACAATCCGTACCCCTAGGCAAGACTCAGCCAGGCAATTTCGCTGTGCATTCACGAGAGAAAAAGAAACCGTGGGACACGTCACGGTGGGAACACTCGAGTATTACATCCGGAAAACCAAAATCAGAGAGAATAATAACGATAGAATGAATCCACGCTGTGGCCACAAAGCGGATATCAAGCAGAAGGCACTTTCCATATCTTTATTTGGAAAATATATATCATATAGTACCTTTTTCAAATCACTTTCAAATATTGTACTTATATAAAGTCCATATATATAGGATTCCATTTTCAAACGAATACTTTCCAAATCAATAGTATATCAAAATATCCTTATATAGACTTCGATTATATAAAATTCTCTTTCCAAAATTGAGTACCTTTCAAATCAATAGATTTCAAATCACTAGTTGGAAATCAATTTTTTATAAATAGGGTTATTCTAGGTCAACTCAAAACTCGAGGATCGAACACCGGTATACTTTAAATCATTTCAAATATATACATATTTCTTTCGAAACTATCAAATTACTACGGAATTTGAAATCAAAAACGGTTTTACAAGATCACTCGCATAGCGAAGCTATTAAAGGAGCCTCTCCCCCACTCTGAAACTCGAAAATCAATGTCGATGATGCGTGCACTCATCACCGAAATTATTCCCTAGCGACATAAGTGAGTTCTGGACTTCTATTTTCTTGAAAATTCGTTTGAAATTTCTTCAAAATTAATGGAATTCATTTGAACTCATTTAAAACATTTCTTATTCGGAAAAATACTTTTAAATCGTACTATTTTTCCTATAATTTCCAAAATCTTAAAACCAATTTCAAAATACCGGAATTCAATTCTCGAATTTCAAATTTAACACTTCAGTTATAAATCATTTTTATATAAATCAATTTCTTATAATTTTCCAAAATTTCAAATCCTTTCAAAACTTTTTATATAGAATAACATTTCTTATTTGATTTATATATAGGTATATAATCCTTATCGAAACATTTCTTTTTATATATAGGAAAAATCATAGTTATTAAAATATAAATTTGATATATAAAGCAATTTCAAAATACAAACGTACCCGATTTTCAAAGGATAATCTAAGAATGGATTTCAAAATAAAGATAGAGATTTGAATTTCATATCAACGAAACAGGAACATGAATACTTTATTAGAGAACTTCAGTTAAGCAAAAGATACAATAGAGTTTATCGAAAGCAACAAACAACTGCTGAAACAAACAGATCTACCGAGAACCACCTTACATAAACAAAGCATCGGTATTAATTCTACCGGGTGGGACTTCAATCGGTCCAGAACACTCCCCCTCAATATGGCCCCAACTTCTGCATTTCTTACATAAATGCACTACACACCCATCCTCCTTAACGAATTGCGGGAACGCAGCCTTCCTTCCGTACTTCCTCACAGGACAATTCCTAGCTATATGTCCAGTCAGCCTACAGTGATAGCAAATGGTTGATTGGTCGACTGATGCCGTGGGTGCAGCATTTACTTTCTTCACCTTTTGGCAGCGATTGGGAAAGTGTCCCGTACTACGGCACTTAAAACAGAAGATCTTGGATCGATAACGCTGGCCCTCACTCTTCTTTCCTTCATCTCTCTTCCCGCACATGGCTGCATAATGTCCCTTCTCTTGACACCGATAACAGATGACATTGTCATAAGGTCCAGGTCCTGCCCTTTCCCTCCAAATCTTTTCCCACTTCTCCATTGCTTCCTCCTGTTCCTTACGGGCTAGTGCTCTCCGGGCTCGACGAGCTGCTTTCTGCTCTTCCGATTTTGCCATCTACAAAATAGTTTCCTATCATTCAGGGAGTCCAATATCAAACCAGATAGAGGTTCAATTTCTAAGAGAAAACTTGATCAAAGGAAGTTTCGAAACAAAGTGTGAAGGCTTGAGCAAAATGAGGAAATCTTTATTACAAAGTAGAAGGTGGATATCCTTCTATAAGTCGCGGGCGACATCTACCGGTCAACCGTGACTTCAGAAATCTAGGTGAATTAATGCCAATTGTAAAGGAGTTTTCACCCTTTTACAAATTATTCAATGGAGTTATGGGATACTCCGCAATTAAACTAATATAAATAGGAAGAGACACGGATGAATTTCGGAACCGAGGGATATTCCAAAATTCAAAGGAAATCAAGTCGAAAGGAAGAGATTCAACTCGAGCGAAAGTGATTCTGTAAATAAATTTACTATATATGCTAAGTTTTGCCTAGAGCCAAAGCTCTGATACCAACTGTAACGACCCGCTATTTTGGACCATTCAAATCGACACTAAAACCGTACATGTACGACTTGAATAATTCAAAATACCGAATTGTTAATTTAATTTGGCAAAACTTAAAATATACAGTAAATAAATCAAACACAGATCACAGACACAGAGTAATATAATGCAGCGGAATAGAAAAATAGTAGTTCATGAAGCTACTATATACATCAGAGTTTAAAATAAAATACATCAGAATCTCTTGAATACAGAAAAGTCTTCAGTACGAGCCGATGACTTCTTTGAACCAGTCAATCTAGAAAACTGAAAGCTGAAACGATAGTTGGATCTCCAAATGAAGCTCCAATCTCCAAAGGTGAGTCTCTAATGCTGTATTACTCGGTCTGACCCGAGCGTAAAGCAAAACACAAAACACTCGAGTCAGGATTAACATTCTTATATCAATAAATCCAACTCAAGTGAAATATCAACTGAAATACAAATAACTTAAAGGATGTTTGGGATGACCATCCTCTAAGGGTCCATAGAACTATCTACAGGGTAGAAATATACACTATTACATCGTGGTCATTCACTTAATTTATACTTCAAACCCAAATGTCAAATTCACTTCGAATAATTATATTTCCCAAATAGTATTTATATATATTAAATGCTGTATATGGTAAAGCACTTGCAATTTCCTTAACTTAACAAATCGTTCACATCAACCTGACCTTTCCATTTAAATTAAATTCAATCTCAATTATAAATCTCAAATCTGGATTTGATATCCTAATTACCCTTTCCATTTCAATATGTTTCCATACTTTAAGTATTTAATATTTCCCCTAAATTTCCCAATCTAGTTTTCTAAATACAAATTTCCAGATTTCGTTCAACCTCAATTTCCCTTAAATTCAATTAGTTATCTACATAACAAATTCAACTATCTTGGTCCCAAATACATATCAAATTTCTAAACCATTTAATTACAATACAGTTCATGGCTTAAATACTTAGATGTTAAATTTAACAGTTTCATATAGATTCTTGGTTTTTACATCATTATTATTTAGTTTGAACCTTCCCTTATTCAATACCATTTTAGTGACTTTAAATTACATCTTTCTCAAGATTTCTCAAATTTTATTAAACGTGAAATATCTCATTCGATAAATTTCAAATTGATTTAAATAAATAAATCCTTATCTAAACATCATTTTACAATAACCCAAATTTATCTCCCAACCTTAATTTTTCAATATTATTGCAAAATTTATCCGAATAAAATTTACATAAATTATTTATCATAATTTATGTATTTAATCAAATCTTGATTAACTAGATATAATTAACTCTATATTTATCATTACCCTTTATAGATGTATTTAAGAATTTACATTTAATAAGACCATAGATTTTTTTATCATATGGTCAAAGTGTTATGGCTATTATCATTTCAATACGTACACTAAATGTATACGGGTGGATAGCATTTCAACCCGTAATCCCAAATTTAATTAAACGAAACCCGCTTGGGCCTATCTTTTCAACCCATTTTAATTCAAAAATCAAACATAACAAAGGGAACTTGCAGTGTGATGACAGGGATAGTGTCAAAGTAAGTAAACAAGCAATAACAACAATCAATAACAATTCAATAGATTAAATCAAATAACCCCGAAATAATCGTATTAATTCGCATTGTTATTTTTATAATTATTTCTAAAATCTACACTATCATTTCATGTAGATTTAAAGGTTATTACATTTCAGTTTTCCCTTGTCGTTCCATTTCATTTTCAGTTTAATAATACAACAATTAATCCAAACTACGTTCAAAGATTTCAAGAATAATTTATCAATTTCTACGACAATCAATGGGTCAAATTCAACTAATCAAATTTACATATGGCGGGGTCAGGTTTTAATAAAGTAAGGTCCATCATATATAATCCGTTTAATTTGTAAACTATACTACTCAAATTAAACTAGCAAACTAGTTATCACTTAACAAAAATAATTAACATCCAATTTAAACAACAATCAATCAAACAATCAATTATCAACCAATCTGTATTATTATCACATACATAATTAACCGATAATGGTGTTGGGTGTCATAGGTGAACAGATACAAATAATAGCATATATAACAATTAAAAATAAATACAACAGCATATTTCAATTGTCGTTTCAATTGAAATCAAATTCAATAAATATAAAAGTGTTAATCGTGAGTGATTGCTCACCTTTCGAGGCTAAACAGATTTGACAAGGAAACGAGCTACGAATTCCAAGCGACGCTAGATGGATACGATTCGATGGAGAAAACGGGCACGACGGACAAAGCTGATAACAGGAATCGACGGAATCAAATTAGAACCGGGTTTGATGAAGAGAATTGGTATAAGAGAATTTGAAAACAATATCCATTTAAAGCACATATACATATATAAATCAAAATAAATATATTATTTTCTTATTAAATTAATATTTCTTTTTAAGACCAATATCAAAACAAAATACGTATGTACGAAAAATCACTGTTTTGTATTAAAAATCAAATGTAATAAAATTTGAAATAAATATTGTAACTTTCATATTGAAATGTACATAAACACATGCAAGTTTAAAGAAAAAAACAATGTTGAGACCCATTTTCAACATAGCTTATATTAACTGCGACAAAGAAAGCTACAAACACTTGTTATTCAATATATATATACAGTCCAAGTAAAAATCAATGTACAAATGCAGACAGCACTTAACAGCTATATTACCCAATGCAGTAACATATAACTATGGATATAAAACCTCTCTCCTTTTTTTTTCTAACATATAAACCATACTATATAAAATAAAACTTAAAAATATGTATATAAAAAAAATTCATAAAACTGACCTATACTATATATACATATGAATTTATATTCTAAGTTTGAACACCGCAAATTAAATTTACAAGCGTTTCAAACATATAAGTAAATAAACAAATCAAGCTTACATTTATTAAAAATTAAACATAAACTTAAAATAAATATATTTGTTTAAATTAAATAATTAATCCCAAAACATACTAAAAAATATATATTTGAAAACCAAGTTCTCATCTATAAAAAAAGTATATACATATTAAACGTGATCTTACAAAACAGCAATATGTGAACTTGCCAAACATATAACTATTTATGTTTTAAAACCAAAAGTGAAGCACTACTGTAAACAAAAATCCATAAAATCGACATATTATTTTATATAACTATAGACCTTGCAAAACCAATTTTATATATATATAGCTTAGTTAGCATTACTAAATGCATAAACCAAAACTGATGAAAATAGAAAGTAGGAATTAATGATGTCCTCGCCTATATATGTTAAACTATCCCAGTTTATACATCATAATTTTGCCTTCCTTTACATAAATTTAAACATTATCTTTTAAATGTAAATACATAGACCCAAACTGTATAGCCAACAATCAAATGCTCCTAGGACCGGGATTGTAAAATATAAATAAAAGTGACAAAATAGTTTAAAAAAAATACTTCTCCAAATACCATGTGACCTTAATATAAAGCGATCCTTTTTAAATATATATATATATACGCTTAAATTATAAACTTTTATGTTACATTGAAAATCAAAACATGTAAAAAAATAAATAGACAAAAACATGTTGTGCTTAAAATAAAGGAAAAGCAATATAAACAATAAGAAAACAAAAGAAAAGGATGAAAAAGAAGAAGAAAAAGAAAAGAAATAAGAAGAAGAAAAAAAAATGGTGCAGCCATTTACCTACAGAAGAAGCTTCACATGCAAAAGAGGAGAATGGACAAAGAAATTCAAGCAAAGATAAATGTACAGAAAAAATATAGAGTAGTGGAAATTTAAAAGTTAGAAAGCTTAAATCAAGGAAATATCAAATGCAACCGGCTAAAATAGGGGAATGGTAATATAAACAAAAAGGTAAAAGCAACGGTGATCCTTAAATTTAGCTGAATCATTAAGGCAAATAAATATGGAGCATTGGTTAGTAACGCACGAAATTCGGGAAATAACAAAGGAAAGGACCGGTCAAATAAATGAATGTAACGTGTAACGAATATAAAGTTTATATAAATTTGAACCGATGGAAATAGAGGGGTCAATCGCTAGAATTTAGGAGGTATGAATGGTAACGGTTGTTTGAATTGTATACCAAATATATAACTTTATATTCCATTATTAATTGAATAGGAGAAATGAATGGGTGGAGAATGAGCTGTCCATTTATGATATACTGTTACATATAATTTGTTAAAGAAGAATGGTAGAATAATGATAGATTTGAATTATATACTAGTGTGATGCAATAACAACGGTCAAGTTGATAAGGTGGATATTTAAATAATTTATTGCTTGATTGGAAAGCACGTGAGTATGGAAAGGCAAGGGTATTAAAATGGAAAAAAGAATGGAGAGAGAAATTTAAGCGAAGATAAAACGTACAGGAATAAATATAGAGTAGTGAGATTCAAAGCAATTAATAATAACGTGCGCAGCACGCTTCTATAATTGAGACCGAAGAAAAGAAATGAAGTCACAATTTTAAAGGTACCGTGATGTGTACAATAATAAAAATGAAAACGTACACAAATAAATGAAATTGTAACAGTCTCTCATTGATTCAGCTGACACAAAAAAAAGAAATTATGAACGGATAGAATGCAAATTGAAACGTTAGAGAATTAAATATAAGGTGGAAAGGTGTGTCAACGCTCACCCATAGATTTAGCTAAAACCTTTAAAAGAAATTTAATATGGTATGAGTTGAACTTATGGCTATATATGTGCATAACTATGTATATAACTATATATATGAATCAAAATCATTTTCTAAATTCAAACGCAAATCCAATTATATATATGTATGTATGTATATTTTTATTATTATTTTAAAATCATTGTTTAGATCGATACACATAAATAAACTAACATATAGTATTATACTAGTAGACAGCAAAATATACACTGGTTATTATAGAATAAGATGCAAGCCATATACAACTACAACTTATTGGTTTAAACTATAAAATTATACGTAATCCAAATATCAAATTTTTTATTTCAAAATTATTATTATTAATAATTTCTCAAAATCCAAATTAAATACGTTATAAAACCAAAAAAAAAAAAAAAAAAAAAATTTATTGGTCGCTACATACAACACCTTTCATAGGTGACACACGAATGAACACAAGATCTCCCACAGAAAATTCTAACTTCCTTCTCCGCTTATCGGCATAGGATTTTTGTCTACTCTGGGCTTCTTTCATCCTATGTCGAATAAGTTCAAATTCTGTGGAATCACGAATAAAATCTGGACCTAAAACAAGCTTTTCACCGGCCTCAAGCCAACAAGAAGGAGATCGGCATGGCCTTCCATAGAGTGCCTCGAAAGGTGCCATACCAATACTAGATTGGAAGCTATTATTATAGGAAAATTCAACAAGTGAAATATATTCTTCCCAACTTCCACCAAAATCAAGAACACAAGCACGAAGAAGATCTTCAAGAGTTTGATTCACACGCTCGGTTTGTCCATCGGACTGAGGATGATAAGCGGTGCTAAAATTAAGCTTCGTTCCCAAAGCTTTTTGAAGACTCTTCCAAAATCCACTAGTAAACAATGGATCGCGATCACTAACAATAGAAGTAGGAACACCATGTAATTTAACAATCTCTTTAACAAAGAGTTTGGCCAAAAGAGGAATGGTTCGGTTAAACCGAACGGGAATAAAATGGGTGGATTTAGTAAGTCTATCAACGATCGCCCACAAGCTATCATGACCCGAACGAGAACGGGGAAGGCCATCTATAAAATCCATGGAAATTTGGTTCCACTTCCAAATTGGAATTTCTAAAGGTTGCAATAACCCACCGGGCCTTTGATGTTCGGCCTTAATGAGTTGGCAAGTTATGCAACGCTTAACGAAGTTAGCGATGTCAAGTTTCATTCCCTCCCAATAATAAAGTCGCTTCATATCTGAGTACATTTTACTACTTCCAGGATGAATGGTAAATTTAGAACGATGAGAATCTTCTAAAATATCTTTACGAAGATCACTAATATTTGGTACGATAAGTCTACCGAATCTCCGAATGCCGCCACGAGAATCGATATCAAAGTCTTTCAAACCTTCAATATCAATTTTATCCTTAATATTTTGGCCAAGAAGAGCCAATTCAGGATCTAGCCTTTGAGCTTCAAGAATGCGGTCTAAGAGAGAAGGACGAGCCTCAAGGCTACATAAAACAAATGATGAGCATAAATCGGATACGTAATCTCGAATCTCACAAATGGATAAGGTCTCCAGATCGTTCCATTCGGATATCATCATAGAAACAACAGCTTGTTGTTTTTGGTTAAGAGCATCGGCGACACGATTACCCTTACCGGGAGTATAAAGAATATCAAGATCATATGGTGCAAGAAATTCGAGCCAACGCTGTTGACGCAAATTAAGTTCCTTTTGAGAGAATAAATACTTCAAGGACTTATGATCAGTATAAAGAAAAAAATTCTCTCCTAAAAGATAATGACGCCAAATACGAAGGGCAAAAACAATAGCCGCGAGCTCTAAATCATGTGTGGCATATCTAGTTTCGGCTGGCTTCAATTGCCTAGAAGCATAAGCAATAACACGTTTTTTTGCATAAGAACGGCACCCAAACCAACGCGACTAGCATCGGTATAAACAACGAAATCTTGATTCCCCTCGGGAATAACGAGAATAGGAGCATCAGAAAGAAGTTCCTTTAGTTTCTGAAAAGAAGCTTTACATTTGTCCGACCAAATGTATTTAACACCTTTCTTCGTCAAGCTAGTGAGAGGCACGGCAATCTTAGAAAAGTCTTTGATAAAACGACGGTAATAGCCCGCCAATCCGAGAAAACTGCGAATCTCTGTCACACTCTCCGGTCTCTTCCAATTTTGAATCGCTTCGATCTTTGAAGGATCCGCGGAAATTCCGAATTCGGAAATAATATGACCGAGAAACTTCACACGAGATTGCCAAAAGTGGCATTTAGAAAATTTTACGTTTAATTGATTACTCCTAAGAGTTTCCAACACAATCCGAAGATGTTTTTCATGCTCCTCCTCGGTTTTAGAATACACAAGAATATCATCGATAAAGATGAGAACAAATCGGTCGAAAAAATCTTTGAAAACCCGATTCATAAGGTCAACGAAATACGCCGGAGCATTCGTCAAACCAAATGGCATAACAAGCCATTCATAAGATCCATACCGAGTACGGAACGATGTCAAAGGAATGCTATCCTCTGCAATACGAAGCTGATGAAATCCAGTAGCTAAGTCTAGTTGCGAAAAGACTCTAGCACCACTAAGTTGATCAAATAGGTCATCAATCCGAGGTAAAGGATATTTATTTTTGATAGTAAGATCATTAAGCTTGCGGTAGTCAACGCAAAGCCTAAGTGTACCATCGGATTTCTTCACAAAAATAGCCGAAGCTCCCCAAGGCGAGGAACTAGAGCGAATAAATTAATTCGTCTCCAATTCGGATAATTGTTTACGCATCTCCTCGTTTTCTTTATTGGATATACGATACGGAGGACGAGTGATAGGTTGAGCTCCAGGAATAAGATTAATTCTGAACTCAATTGCTCGCTTAGGTGGTAATCCTAAAACGGGCTCAAATATGTCGGAAAATTCACGAATGACGTGAATAAGAGAAATAATATCACCCTCATCATCATCGTCGTCATCACGAGGGTTTAAAGAATATAAAGATGCAACCAAAGCAGAATCCGAATCTTTAAGAATAACAGAAACCTGATTAACAGATTGAGGATGTCGAAGATGAATAGTCCGCTCAGGACATAGGATATGAGCTTCATAATGGTTAAGCCAATCCATTCCCAAAATCATTCCAAAGCCTAAATAACGCATGACATGCAAATCGGCTCGGAAAGAAAAATCACACAAAATAATCTCGACATCTTTACACAATAAACTGATTGTTGCGGATCCACCAACCGGGTTCGCAATTCTCAAAGAAGTCATTAAACACAAAACATCCAAAGAAAAAGCATCGACAAGTTCTTTTGATATAAAAGAATGGGACGCACCCGTATCAAAAAGAACTCGAATAGGATGATCACGAAATAAAATAATTCCACCAAGGATAGAATGAGGCATACCTTGACCACGAGATGTGTTGCCAGGGGTTTGAGCAACATTTAACTTTCCCTCCTTCTTGCCCTGAAGCTTGGGGCATGAAGATATAACATGACCGGGAACTTTGCAGTAGCGACAAGAGAGAGACTTTGGGCTTTTGTTCGCATAATGGTCCTTCGAACCACAATTATAGCATTCCCCACGGCCAAAGGAAGAAGTCTTTGCCACGGAGGTTGCTTGATTTCCTTTCTTATTGGGATAAGGTCCTTTGAATTTACTGGGCCTCTTCTTACTGTTGAAGTTTGGTTTGGAACCCACCACTTCAACATCATTCTCCTTATCCGCCTCTTCAAGACGAAGAGCGATATCAATGAGTTGGTCGAAAGAAACTTCTAACTTTAAAAGTAATGGCTTCTTGAGACTTTTGTTTAAGACATAAACAAACCTCTGGTTCTTCTTTAAAGGGGTGTTGATGTATTCAACCCCATATTTGGAAAGCGACTCGAAGGAGGCGACATAATCAGTCACGGAGGACTCACCTTGAAAAAGGTCTATAAATCGTCGAGCCAATGTCACTTTCTCAGCTTCCGGTACGAATTTCAACTCGAAGCGTTCCTGGAATTGCTCCCAGGTGAGATCCGCTTCATTAATCTCAGAAATAAGAAGCTCGTACCAGTCCAATGCTCTTTCTCGGAGCATACTAGAGGCCACCTGAACTCGGTGAAGGTCAATAAGATTCATGCGAGAAAAGATTCGATCGCATGACCTTAGCCAAGACTGTACTTCAATAATAGTTTCGGAACCTTTGAATGGCTCCCCACCCAAATTAGTGTAATCGCTGCACAAGCGTGCAAATCCCGACTTTGGGTGAGTAGGTTCCGGGTTAGCTCCAGCTGCTTGAGTATTTGTCACTAAATCAAGAAGCTGTTGAGCAGTCATAAAAACTCCATCTTGGGGTGGAGTGCTAGACGGTACGGCTCTGGGGTGGCCTGGTCTACACATTTTTCTTCCTTAGAAAGAAAGAAGAAGAAGAAAAAGGTTATTCACCAAATTTGATATCAAGCAATCTTGATAGACAAAACAAGGAATCATAAAAGAAAATAGGATAGGACGGTACGTAGACCCGAAATAAAATCCTAAAGCACGACTCCTAAGATGGACTTAGGACGACGATCCTTGTTATAATATTCCATATTGTTCCGAAGTTTGGCTCTGATACCAAGCTGTGACGCCCCACCTCTATACCCACGCTAGCCAAGAACATTACGGAGAACGCTGTCAACTAGCACGGAGAATAAGGATGTTGAGGAGCGACCATCCGTGTAATTGCTTTGCGCGAGCATCGATATGTCAGATAGTATAGCATGCATTTCTTTATCAAGGGGGAAATCCGACATACCGACACAAACTCAAAGCTACTACACAGTGGCTATAATATCTTCGGCAACAAATATAGAAATAAACATAACATAAATCGGTCACAGACAATTCATATCACAAAGGCGGAAATAGATATAAATATTACACTAGGAAGTGTACATCAGAGTAGTGGTCAAAAAAGATCCACAATATCACAAAAGAATAGTTACATGAACTACACAAAAGAATAAGTATACATCATGGAGTCTATATCTCAAATGTATACAACAAAAACTACTAATCTAAGTAGTAGGCCAAAAGTCAGAGAAATCAATCCCAAGAGAGAAGTCAAGCAGAAGCACCTGTAACATCTCGGTCTGACCCGAGTATTATTTAATAAGAAAATAATAAACGGATCAGTCTAACTATAGATATCAGATGAAACGATATAGAATAAGAGATATGACTAAACACATAATAATCACAATTCCAAGCTGTGATATATATAAGTAATTGAAAATCAATGAGAGATTAATCAATATCACCAAACCTACACAAGAATCAAATAAATGCCATACTCCTTATTTCGTTCATCAAACCACAAATATTGACGATTATATCAATGTCAATCATAAAAGTCAATGACACACAAATTCACCAATGCACAAATATTGACAATAATATCAATGTCAATCACAAAAGTCAATGACACACAAATTCCAGAATTCAATACGCGAAATCCAGAAATCACAAAAGTCAATGACGCACAAATTCACCAATGCACAAATATTGATAAAACTTATCAATGGAAATCACGAAAATTGATGAAACACAAATTCTAGAAATCATCTCAAGAAATCCAGAAATCACAAAGGGGGGAGGCCTATCACAAACGGGAGCATAAAGCCCACCAACACGTGTATCACAAACGGAACACTAATTCCATGGTTGCTAACCATCACAAATTGAGCCGAAGCTCAACAAACGGCCCGAAGACCATGGGTTGCTACCCCACCAAATTGAGTCGAAACTCCACAAAACAGGGTTTAGTCTCCCTCGCAGACAAAGAGACATCGCACATTGCTAGTCTAAATCACAAAGATGATCGTCATGATCAATGAGAAGTGTCGATTACAGTAAGCTAGTAAATATATGAGCTTAGCATCATGTCCCATAACCACTAGCTTAACTTAAATATTTACGAACAAATTGTAGATCTCCACTAGAAAATTGTCACAAGAGTTTCAATCGAACAAGTCCAAGAATTAACCAACAAAGTGAACGCAAGCGTTTCATACCACTTGTTTTACTAAGTCGTTTAATTAGATTTCTCATACGAGTGAGGTAAAGGTTTATATATACTAATAGATTGGAAAACGGTTTTATAAACGCATTTGGTATTAAAATAGTATTGAAATCGTTTGAGGAAAGAGTTTTGATATTTACTACTAGTATAGAAAACCTTTAAATTTTTAAAGTGACAAAACACAAAGAAGATTGTAGGAACAATCAATCACTAAAATTCACATACGAAGATATGAAATAAAAATCCAACGAAACCGATAAAGAATCCATCAAAATGGATATTCAAAAATCCCTAAAAAAGGAGTCATCAAAGTCATATTAATTGATAACAATAAATAGGAAACAACACGAATCGATTTAAGTTGGAAATTCAAGCAACTAGGCGAAGTAGGCAAAAAATCATCAGGTCGGTCGGCCGGCTACAGAGCTCGGTCGACCGAACCCTGTTTTGAAAACTTCTCAGGCATCAGGTCGGTCGACCGAACCAGGGGGGTCGGTCGGCCGAACCAGAAACAGAGAAGTTCTCTGCACTTTTACTAGCAGGTCGGTCGACCGGACCAGGGGGGTCGGTCGGCCGAACCTGATGCTCTGCAAATTGATGCCCATAAATTGATATGCAACCTCCACCAATTCGCAACCGGACGAGCACGGACACTAGGGAATTATGCCTAACGGCTACCCGACCCTATTGGCTCCTCGATGCATCACCAAACACATGTTCAAACATCATAGTTATGATGTTTAAAGGATTGAACCCAAAACACCAAAAATTGGAATATTCACCAAATCAATCCAAACTAAAAGCAAATGTACACGAATAAGTGTTAGGAATTCATACCTAACAATCGAAGATAATTCATAGACTTAGATGTGAGATTAAAAATCTCACCTTTTCACGAAATCAAACAAGAAGAAGCTTGAAAGCAAATGGAGAACCAACCTCTCTTCAACACAACCCAAATGAGCTTGAATCTATGCTCAAAACAAGATCATTCCCAAAATTAGGTTTAGGAATTTCTGAAATTGGTAAGAGAATAAGTTGGAGAAGAAGAAGAGAATGCTTACCAATGGATTCTCTTGAATTTGGAGCTAGGAATTGGATTTGCAAGAGGAACTAGGGTTTTGGAGTTTTAACTTCCAATCTCACCCACCATTAATGCCTTAGAACTGAAAAGAGAAGAGAATGAGGGTGAGTGGGGAAGAGTGGCTCAGATTTGAGCATAAGTTAACATAGGGCTGAGCCCAAAACCAAACCCAAAGTGAAAAGTAGCAAAAATCAACTTTCTCCAAACATATCGAAGCTTATACTCAAAAAGGTCGCAAACAGCATTTTAAACTCAATGGGAGTGGTCCCGAGTCCTAATTCGACTGTATGCAAAAAGTAGCCTTTCGGACTAAAATCTGACTAACGATAGAATATTTAAATAAAATATTTAAATATAAAATCGATAAATATGCAGGTTGTTACAACTTTGGTATAAGAGTCGGATTAGTTGCATTAACCTCTTTCAACATCTTATACTTATAAAAAAAATTGTGAATAGCTTTTGCGAAGACATCACCAACAATATTCCAAGAAGGAGTAAAAAATACAACATTATATCCATCTGGTCCACCACAAGATTTTATGTTCATAGAAAAAAGAGCTTTTTTAACTTTAGAGTTAGTAACTCGTTCAACAAGAAAGGAGTCTAGTCATTGGGGAGAATAGGCTATGGAAGATTATCAAATAAATCAAGGGAAGGCTCAAAATCAGAAGCATTACCAAGAAGATCCATATAGTAGTCAAGCAAAATTGTATCCACATCATGAGGTTGAGTTTGCAAGGTACCACATTGATCATACAAGGACCTAATCTGCTCCTTTGCTTGTTGTCTTTTATGGAGGCATGGAAAAGGAAGATTGTTATCTCCCTCACTTGTCCATTTCTGATGATATTTTTGCCTCCTCATACTTGCTTCCTTGTTAAGAGCATCATCAAGTTGGGTAAAGAGAACATTCCCCTTCACGACAGCATCATGGTTGTTTGGATTTGCCATCATTTAATCCTGAGCATCCTTCAATTGAGCTTTAACAATGGTGGATTGAAGAGAATCATCACCAAACCTAGTTCTAGCCCACTCCTTAAGAGCATCCTTTATCGATTTCAACTTCCTACATAAAACATACATCAGATTTCCTAAAAAATTAGAGGACCGTGTTGATTGGACAATATTATGATAATCATTTTCCATTACCCGAGTATTATAAAATTTAAAAGATCTCTTCTGTTTAATAGGCAGATGACCAGGGCAGGTTATGATGGGGGAGTGGTCAGAAAGGATGGGATGAGGAAGGAAGGAAGATAAGGAAGATCAGGATGTCAAAACTTTTGTATTGCAAAAGGAATGATCTATTTTTGAGAGGATTCTGACACCAATACGACTCCTATTATTCCAAGAAAAAAGACCACCAGAGCTGACAATAGGAATAAGGAGGAATCACAAATGGCATTGTTCAAGGGGGAAATATCTCTTGGCATAAGTGAAAGATCCCCATGCTTATCGTTTATATTGAAACAACAGTTGAAGTCACCAAGGACTAACCAAGGATGGGAATATTGTCTCAATGCTAGAAGAAGATTAAGAAGGTGCTACCTGGATGCAAGAGCATTATGTGCATAAATAAAGGTAAGATAAAAGGACAGATTTGTTTGTAGATGGTTGCCTGAAAATGTATCATCTGAGATGTTTTGTGGATGGGAGTAAGGGAGCCGGTGATTGGATCATGCACAATAAAGATCCTACCATAGGGCGCCTCATCCAAATTATGGAAAAGGAACCAAGCAGGGTTAATGTACTTTGCAGCATTAAGGGTTAGAGGAAGATTGAGTTTTGTTTCCAGTATGGCAAAAATAAAAATACAATGAGAGTTAATTAGCTCCTTAACATGTTCGAGTTTGATAGGGTTATAAGCACCCCTGATATTCCATGACGCTATTTGGCATGTCATTAAGTTAACTTAAGAGATTGATGGTACACCCCTGTCTCACTCCTTGTTGAAGGAGGTTTACTTCTTGTAGTGTTAATTTTTGCCGATAAGCTGGATGCTCTAAGTGATTTCTATTTGCTAGTGGGAGATGCAATGGCCGGACTATGTGGTGGAGAAGTCCAGCCTGGCAAGCTTCCGTTGAAGGTGTAAGGTGAAGGCGAGGGTAGAAATAGTGATTGAGGGATTGGTATTGAGGAGATGTGTTGTGAGGTATCAGCTTGATCATGCATAGAATAAACTAAGAGAGAAACTTTCTTTTCTAGTTCAATATAATATGTAGTATCAAAACTGTCATCTTTGGCATGTTCAAAGTGTGCATGGTTTTCATTATTTGTTTTTCATGGGGGTTGAGTATTTAAGTGGGCATTTACCGAAGCATTCTTCAATAAATCACAACCCATTCTCCACCACTCACATAAGACTATTCCTCTACCTGATTTTTCAAATATCATTATCCAAGGTTGCCATTAAGATTTGAGGTACATCCACTTTAATTGTCATTAGATCAAATTCCCCTTCCCCTAAATCATCACCTTCTACTGTCACACTCATCCCCAATCCCTACTTCATGAAGGACAGCAAAAGCATTTTGCTGCAAAATACCACAGCATCACATGGCTTTGTTACCTTATTTAAGCTATTTCCTTCTCTGCTATCATGATCATTCTACTACACTTTCTTGGTGTTTTTGCTTGAATTTGGATACAGCCTCACATTTTCTGCATTTCTAACATATTTACCTTTTTTCCAGCCATCTTTTTCCATGCAATAAACTTGTTTTATTGCTTTCCAACTTGTTCACCTCCTGTTTTATTAGATGCCACATATTTATTTATTACATCAGGCAAATTACTTTCCTTCTCCTTTCCTTCTCCTTCCTTCTTCTTCCTATTTTCTAATTTGCAATCAACCCATACATGTCCAAATTCTTTGCTTGAACCACATATGTGAGGCTTCCACAAGTACTCAAGCCTTACCATTTGTTCAGATCCATTTAATAGCTTGATTGGAAATTCATCAGGCAATTTATGTTCAGGAGTAACTTCTACCGTGAATTTTGCATATCCAATCCTTTCAAGCCTTTCAGTGGACTCATCCATGCATAGAGATCTTCCCAACTTTGGTGCTAGCCAATTGATGCCAATGTGAGACCAAGAATACTAGGGTATGTTTGACGATTTCATCCAAACAGGGACAAATTTGATTGTGCTGATACTATTACCAATAGTTGGATCCCACTGCTTAGCAATGAAATGCTTGTTCCTCATTACAATAGGATTGATGTCAATTACTTTCCTTCTATCCTACTCAGAGGAAAAATGGAAAAGGAACAAATTTCCATCAGATTTAACATCAAAGCCACCTTTTAATATCTATATCTTTTTGAGATGACCGAGCACTGTTATATAGGAGAGGCTTGTTAAGGAAGAAGCTAACCAGATAATGCCCCAAAATTTCATTTCCTGCCTTAACTAATACATTGGGAGGAACCAAATCTTCCCCAGAAAAAAAGTGGTATGTCAACAGGAACATATTTTCTAGCATTTCTGGGTTTTTGTTTGAAAAGAGAATTCCAAGCCAAGAAAGAAGGGCAGAAGAAGAAGGTTGCACAAAGGAAGGTGGATTAGTGGTGGCAGAGGTTGATGATAAAGGGGAAGAAGGTAAAGAGGGTGGAAGTAGAGGGTTAGACAATGGAGAAGGAGGAGGGTCAGAAGGCGGGGGAGTGGTGGAGGCCAGAAAATGCGGGGAGGGATGGTACGGTGGGTAAGGTGGAGTTAGAAGAAGCGAGAAGTTTGAAATGAGGAGGGGAAAGTACCAATTGCCATGAAAAGAAAGAAAGCTTTTAATATTATGTATATATATTTAAACAAGTAATTAATATAATAATATATATATATATTAAACTATGAAAAATTATTTACAAATGTATGTATTGCTCTCGGTTTTATAAAAAAATATTATTTATTTTATTTAATATATTCATAATTGATTTAAACATATTCACATAATTATATATAATGCTAATATTTCATAATTATATTTACAAATATTTATATTTTTATCTACATTTATATTAAAAAAAGGAATATTATATTTTAATTAAAGTTTATATATTTATTATTTATTTAAAATATTTTTATATATGTAAAAAAGGTACATATATCCATACATTTGTACAGTATATTTACATATTGGATTAGCTAATATGTTCGGTGCAATGTAAATTCCAGCATCCATATATGGGCATGTTATAC
This sequence comes from Allium cepa, assembly GCA_030765085.1. Lineage (NCBI taxonomy): Eukaryota > Viridiplantae > Streptophyta > Magnoliopsida > Asparagales > Amaryllidaceae > Allium > Allium cepa. The sequence continues at coordinate 391,058,227 of CM060938.1, read as the reverse complement.
CTTGCACCGATTGATATGTTATATATATGTGTATATGATACACGTATGTGTGTGTATATCATAACGTAAATTAAATAAAACTATATCAATTTATAAATTTAAATAAAATAAAAGATTATAAAAATGCTAATGAAACAATGACCTGTACTAACATTGTGTAGAGGATGGGACAAGGGTTGGTGCCGATAGTTCGATCGATTACATTGCCTTTTCCTCTATTATCGATGAGTAAAAGATGGACCCTTTACTGATGGATTTGTGTGTGCAACACTGCTTCAGGTCGGATGTTAAAGCACAAGCCTATGCACAGCCTGTTTTCAATCCTTCTGTTGTACCATAGCATAAAGACCCTGTCTATGTGATTGCATTCCCACCATTAGAGATTGTAGTGATAGCTCTATGACTCAAGTAGCGTCTGGATCGCCTGCACACTAGCAGTAGGTAGTCCTGTAACTCCAAGTGAATCAACCTTCTCATTAAGATCTCCTAGCACTAGGTGGCACTGCAGAGTAATAGCAGACCTAGTGAGTTAGTGCACATGAGTGCAAGACATCTTCATCCAAACTTAGTTTTAGACCTGGCATCATCAGGTGACCACATTCTGTTAGGTGACACTTTTACTCCTATAATATAAAATTCGCTAAACCCTACTCGGGCTTTTCATATTACTAAGAACATCGGATTTATTTATAACTAAATTAATGTTGATCTTGATTAATTTAAAAACTTAGAAATTGGGAGAGCTAGTAACATCCATTGATGAAAGTCTTGAGTTGGAATGTGAGAGTCCTAGGCTCTCCTGAGAAAAGATCTAGAATTAAAAGATATTTAATAGATAATAAGGCATACATAGCTCTAATCCAGGAAACTAAAATCAAAACGCTTAGCTTTAGCTTTTTAAAGCCGTTAGGAGGCAACTTCCTTGATAAATGGGAATTCATCTCAACACACGGTTGCTTTGGGGGTATTTTATTGATGAGGCACGGGGATAAATTTAACCTTCTCCAAGCAATAACTAATTATTACTCTTTTCATATAATTCTGCAAGATTTCCAAAATAATCAAATTATTACATTACCAACGTACACGCTCCCAAAAATAGAACCCTCAAACAACTTCTTTTTGCTTAATGCACAAACTTCCACAGCCTATCCTGTGGCCTTTGGTTGGTAGGGGAGACTTTATTGTGACCAGATATTTTGGAGAGCAATTTCCTAGGGAGGATTGTCTAGTAGATATGGAAAATTTTAAAATTTTCATTAATCAAAATAGCCTTGTTGAACAAATGCTTTTTGGAAGAAGATTTACTTAGTCAGTTAGTCCAATGCTAGGGAAACCTCTTCCTTAGCCCTACTAGGTAGATTTTTCATAAGCGAGGACTGGGAAGACTTTTTTCCTCTATCAAAGGAAATTAGCTTAGCTAGCATCCTTTCAGACCACTGTCCCTTCAGCCTTAACGCTAATGATCTACTTCCTATGCATAAACCTTTTAAATTTGGAAAAATGTGGCTAAAAGAAGAAAACTTTGATAACCTGATATCTTCAATATAGAACTACTTAAATAACACAATGCTGCTAAAAATTTAAGTCAACAGATTCAAAGGCCTAAGAGAAGTCTAATTTTATAAGGATGCATGTAATTTTTTCAAAATGACAATAGTTGATGAACTCCTAGGCCGTTGCAACCGCGTCCATAATGTATCTATCTTGAATGAATGTTGTTTGAGTTTTGTTTATCAATTTATCCATTTTGTTCCTTAGTCTATCAGATAACACCTTAGTGGTTATTTCAACGGATCAGTAATCATAGAGAAGGGTCTGAAGTCCGAAGGATCGTCAGGATTCTCCTTATGGGAACTAAGATAACACCGGCCTAGTTAAATCTAACTAATTGAAGGGAACTATTGTTTAGTTCTTTAAATAGTTGCATAATATCTTTTTTAAGAATGGTCCGGTATTTTTGATAGACAAACATTAGAAAGCCATCAGGTCCTGGAGCTTTATTGCTCGCTAGACCCTTAATAACTAACCAAACCTCGTCCTTAGAAAATGGGGAATCAAGTTTGATTAGGGAGCTTTCATTGTTTGGGTAAAGGGCAGGCCAGTCTGCTCGAATTCTATGGCTACATCTATTACCATATATCTCATTAAAATAGTTAGTAGATATATTGTTAAATCACTTTGCTTTTTGTATTTAATGTCGTTAACTTTGATAGATTTTATGACATTCTGACATTTTCTGCCGTTAGCGATGCAGTGGAAAATTTTGATAGATTTCTAAATGTATTTATGTTCCAATTCTTTAGATGGACCTAAGCTCTCTTGCTTAAAAACAAGATTGTTAGCAGCATTGTTTGAAAATCTGTTATTTAAGGAGTTCTATGTTGAAGATATAAGGTTACCAAAGTTGCCTTATTTTGGCCACATTTTTTCAAATTTAAAAGGTTTATGCATAGAAAGTACATCATTAGTGTTAAGGATGATAGGATAGTGGTCTGAGAGGATGCTAGCTAAGCCAAATGCCTTTGATAGAGGGAAAAAGTCTTCCCAGTCCTCGTCTACGAAAAATCTATCTAGTAGGGCTAAGGAAGAGGTTTCCCTAGCATTGGACTAAGTAAATCTTCTTCCAATAAGCATTAGTTCAATAAGGCTATTTAGATTAAGGAAAATTTTAAAATTTTCCTTATCTACTAGACAATCATCCCTAGGAGATAGCTCTCCAAAATATCTGGTCACATTAAAATCTCCCCTACCATCCAAGTGTCATAGGATAGGTTATAGGAGTTTGTGCATTCAGCCGAAAAAAGGGGTTTGAGGGTTCTATTGTTGGTAGCGTATACATTGGTAATGTTAATAATTTGATTATTTTAGAAATCTTGCAGAATTATATGAAGAGAGTAACAATTAGTTATTTCTTGGAGAAGGTTAAATTTATCCCCATGCCACATCGATAAATTACCCCTAGAGTAACCGTGTGTTGGGATGAATTCCCATTTATCGAGGAAGTTTCTTCCTAACGACTTTAAAAAGCTAAAGCTAGGCGTTTCGGTTTTAGTTTCCTGAATTTGAGCAATGTGTACCTTATTATCTATTAAATATCTTTTAATTCTAGATCTTTTCTTAGGCGAGCCTAGGTCTCTCACATTCCAACTCAAGACTTTCATCAATGGATGTTACTAGCTCTCCCAATTTCTAAGTTTTTAATATAATCAAGATCAACATTAATTTAGTTATAAATAAATCTGGTGTTCTTAGTAATATGAAGCTTGAGTAGGGTTTAGGGAATTTAATATTATGGGAGTAAAAGTGTCACCTAACAGAACGTGATCACATGGTGATGTCAAGTCTAAAACTGAATAAGGACGAAGATGTCTTGCACTCATGCGAACTAACTCACTAGGTCTTCTATTACCTCTGCGATACCGCCTAGTGCTAGAAGATCTTAATGAGAAGGTTGATTCGCCTGGAGATATAGGACTACCTACTGCTGGTGCTGGCGATCCAGACACAACTTGATCATAGAGCTGCCGACTACAATCTTTGATAGTGGGAATGCAATCGCATAGACGAGATCTTTATGTTCTGGTACAACAATAGGATGGAAAATAGGCTATGCATAGGCTTGTGTTATAACATCTGACCTAAAGTAGTGTTGCACACACGGATCTATCAGTAAAGGGTCCATCTTTCACTCATCGATAACAGAGGAAAAGGCAATGTAATCGATCAAACTTTTAGCACCAGCCCTTGTCCCATCCTCTACATAGCGTTGGCACCTGTCAATGTTTCAGTAACAGTTTTATAATCTTTTATTTTATTTAAATTTATAAACTGATATAGTTTTATTTTATTTATGTTATGATATACACACACACATACGTGTATCATATACACATGTATATGCGGGTGCATGTGTAACATATCAATCCTGCAAGGTATAAAATGCCCATGTATAAATGTTAGAATTTACTTCGTACCGGACATATTAGCTAATCCAATTTGTAAATATATTGGATAAATGTATGTATATATACTTTTGTTTATGTATATAGAAATACTTTAATAAATTATATATATATATATAAACTTTAATTAAAATATAATATTCCTTTTTTAATATAAATGTGGATAATAATATAAATATCTGTAAATATAATTATGAAATATTAGCACTAAATATATAATTAGGGAATATGTTTTGATCAATTATAAATATATTAAATAAAATAAATAATAATTCTTTTATAAAACCTAGAACAATACATACATATGTAAATAATTTTTTTGTAATTTAATATATATATATATATTATGTTAATTACTTGTTAATATATATATATATATATATATATTATAGATTAATACTTATAAATACACAAAACTAATGTTTTTATTAAATATTTACCTGGTCTTGTGCATGACTAATAAATATATTTTTACATTTATTTTAAGTAACATTTAATTAATATCTGTATAGTTTTAATTAAAATACCAATATCAAATAATTTCAAAAATAATTTTAAAATTTAAAATTCCAGTAAATTTTGGAATAATATTTTATGCTTCGAAAATTTATTTCAAATTATTATTGCTTAAAAATAATTTAAATTAATTATATATTTTCGACTTATATTTAAAATATTTTTACATAACAAAAAAAGGTTTCCTTTTTATTTTCTACGGAACGTGTGTTTTGAGAAAATATAATTATACAAAATGTGAAACATAATTTTTGTATAATATATATAAAAATATATTTAAATTATGTAACATAATGGTTTAAATAATATTAAAACAATATATATAATTATTTTTATTACTGCTAGATATATTATATGTATAATACTTTATATATAAATTTATATAACGTATATTTATATAAAGTATATTATATTAATTAAATTATAAACTACATTTATATGAATAAATTTACAATGTAAATTTAAATATTATTAAAATAAATTAATAAAATTATTTCCGAGCCATACCATAATATGTATGAACATAATATAATTTCTTTATATAAGTATATAAATAAATATAATCAAAACAATCTATGACAATATAACTTGCATACCAGAATCATCACCTAACTAACAGTATAATAATATATATGTATATATGTGTCTATGTGTATATATATATATATATATAATAAAACATTATATCTAATCATGGATAATTATAGTTTGATTAGAAATATACTTTACTTCCAATGGTTTGAAGTACACAATGAAATAACAATGTGTGCTCCTTAAAACAATTTCTGATCCAAAAGAGTGCTGGTCTTTGAACTGTTGACCACCAGCTATCGAACAACAGTTGAACTGTCTTGGTTTGAACTTGATAAAACTAAGAGATGATAAAGTGGATTACTTCCAACAAATGTATGGGGATGGAGGCTTAAAAATATCAACATCAAATGAGTAAAAGATGTGATCCTAAATTCTCTCATTTCCTTCCTCTATTTAAGCATTTCCTCCTCCATTTAATATTGATCCTTTTGAACCTCCATCCCCAAATAATTGCCGGCTAAAATCCCCTTCATAATTTCTCCAATTTCTTAAGTTCAAATAAAGCCAGTTAAAATGCTATTCGGTAGCTGGTGGTCAACGGTTCAAGTACTTGCACTCTTTTGGATCAAAAATTGTTTCTAAGAGCATACATCATCCTTTCTAGGTGTACTTCAAGGCACTGAAAGTTAGATATATTTTTGTTCAAAATATAATTATCCATGTTTAGATATGATGTTTTATTACACACACATACACACTATCGTTATTTTGATATGTAAATTGCATTGTCACAAATTGTTTTGGTTGTATTTATGTATATACTTATATAAATTTTTGTTTGCTTATGTTCATACATATAATGGCATGACCCGAAAATTAAAAAAAATCTTTTTTACTATTTTAATAATATATACTGTAAATATATAAAGCGTTATACATATAATATATTCGGCGGTAATAAAAATAATTATATATATTTATTATTATTTAAATATTATTAAAAGAATTTAATTACATAGATTAAATATATTAATATCCATTAGGTAAAAATTATGTTTCACATTTTATAAGATTATATTATCTTAAAATACATATTGTCGTGTAAAAAATAAAAAAACGATTTTTTATTATTTAAAAATATTTTAGATATAAGCTGAAAATTAATGATTAACTTTAAAATTATTTTTAAACAATAAAATTATGAAATAAATTTTCAAAGTACAAAATATTCCTTAAAAAATTAAATATTAAAATTATTTTATATTAGTATTTTAATTAAATCCATATGGATATTAATTAAAAATATTTAAAATAAATAAAAAATATTTCTAAGCCATGCACAAGACCAAGTACATATTTAATAAAAAAAAGTTCTTTGTGTATTTATGAATATTAATCTATATTTTAATGTGTATATTTAAATGAGTAATTATTATTACAGAAAAATAGGCACAAGGTCAAACTTAGAAAAAAAATTGGCCGAAGGGCAGCAAGTTTATTTTTTTGACTGAAGGACAATGATGTTTATAGCTAGCATTTTGTATAGTGTAAAACTGAATATAATGCTAGTTATAACAAGCATTTCGTATAGCATAAAAGTTGAATATAATGCTAAATATAACTACCATTTGTCCTTCAGCCTATATATTTTTCAAAGTTTGTCATTTTCCCTTATTCTCTCTTATTATATATATATATGCACTAAATTTAAAAAAAAATTGTATATATTATTCCTAGTTTTATAAAAAAAATATTACTTATTTTAGTTAACATATTTAAAATTGATTTAAACATATTTGTATGTGTGTGTATATATAATATTTCATAATTATATTTACCCATATTTATATTTATATTTGTATTTGTATTTTTATCTACATTTATATTTAAGAAATATAAATATATTTTAACTAAAATGTGTGTACGTGTATATATGTGTATATGTATATGTATAAAATGTTTTTATATAAATGTGAACAAAGTATATACGTACGTACATTTGAAAATTATATTTACATATTAGATGAGCTAACGTGTTCGTTGCGATGTATTCCTAACATATATACATGAGCATGTAATACCTTCCACGAATTGATATGTTACATATGCATGCGTGCGCGCACACACATATTTTTGTGGGTGTGTGTACATGTTATACGTGTGTGTATAATGCTAATATTTCATAATTATATTTACAAATATTTATATTTATATTTTTATCTACATTTATATTTAAGAAATAGGAATATATTTAATTAAAATTTATTTATATATATAAAAACTATTTTTATATATGTAAACAAAAGCATATATATTTGGATAATATATTTACATTTTAGATAAGCTAACATGTCCGTTGCGATGTAAATCTCGACATATATACATGAGCATGTTATGCATGCACACACACGCATATGATACACGCGCATGTGTGTATCATAACATATATTAAATAAAAGTAGATCAATTTATAAATTTAAATAAATGAAATATTTTATTTAAATAAAATTTAGAAATGTTCCAAATAAATTAGACTTCATAAGCCCAATAAAGATCAATTGTGGCAAAAAAAAAATTGAAATTCATCCATAACTTTCGTTGTGGGCTAGTCGAGTTCTTACACATACATACCACTAGAATTACAGATCTTAGAAGAGATTTGAGTTAAGTGGAATACAAAATTATAATTATAAAATTTACCTTTTCTGCATTATCAATTCGCTCCTTCTCCTCCACTTTTTTATTTTCTGCCCTTCTCCGATTATATATATATATATAAAATATTTTATAACTAATAGAAATAGTGGAGAAGAAAAAATGACATAACTTCGCTGCTTTGATCAAGAAATATGAGAATAAAAATGAGAGGCTAAGGATGAATTTATAGGTGCTCAAACCAATCATATCCTTTAGATTTAAATAATAAAATCCAAACTGTTAGATCGAGATTCAATCCTAGCTGCTATGATTCAACTGGTTAACCGCTCCATCCTAGGCGGTTGACTGCCAGCATTCGATAGGCTTAAGGAAGGGTCGATCCGTAGGGTCCACGTGGTTTTAATATTTATTTCCTTTTTAGTTCCTATTTAATTATTTTAGTTTTGAAAACTTCAAACGCTGATAACTTTTTGTTTGATCTCCAATCGCAAAACTTTAAATATTAAAGTTGCTTAGAAAATCGTCACGAACATAATGGTATAGGTTTCCAATTTAAAAATATGAGTACTTTGGCACGTGAGATGCATATGAGGAATTTGTATTAAAAAAAGTTGTTTGAAGGTTTTTTTGATTTTACAAAATGACTTTGACGTATGCGTAATGTTTTAATTTTTAGCTTGTACATGCACAAATCAATCGTTTTCTATATATTTAGTATACCCATGTTAGTGAATATATATTTGACCATATAATAAGCATATATGGTCATATAATAAGCATAAAAGAAAGGAAATTTTTTCCTTCGTATCATAGTTGTAAAAATATGTTTCAAAGTAGTAGTGATAGAAAGTTTGGTTTCGTGCATAAAAGTAAGGATATGCAATGGCAGAAACCATATCATAAAAGGATTAGGAGCACGCCATAAAAGGTCATGTTATTACAGTTTGTGAAAAATATTCCTAAAATGATTTATAGTAAGCATTCGTATTATATACTCTAAAAAGATACTCATTGTGATTTTTTTGTTGTGTAAGCTTTAATGAATCCTTTATGTAATCTAGGAAAGCTAGTGGAAGCCTGCTACTTTTATCATTTAATGCAGCATGAAATCCAAAATATTTTGGGATCATAATGAAACAATTGTTGATGTTCATTACCCTTACGGACCTTATAGACCTACATAAGTATTCTATAATGTTGCTAACTAATTAAAAATACAAACAACACAAAATGAAGTTTCTACGAATATAATAACTGATTTTGACATCCAAATAAAAGTATGAATCATTAAGCAACTATGGTTATAAATTTCGATGTATCAATATGATGAAATAACTACTTGTGAATGCACTAAAGGATGAACATCAATGTCTTGTTTCTATTTTGTATCAGAAATCTGTCATAACTAAACGATTCAGTGACCAAACAAATTCCCACTCATCAACTACCCACTGCAAAAAATCCATAAAGCCATGAATTTTACTGCTACTTTCCTTAAATTACTTGGGTGTTACAAACTGTTGTTACGCGTTGTACCCGAATATTGGTTGTAACCGATCTCCATGTGAAAATTGATGCCTTAAAACGGCATTATAACATCCAACATTATAACAAGACATGATGTATGCTGCATACAACAAAATAGACACAGTCTAACGACCCTGACTCGACCTTTGAAAATCGACATCCAAATACATCATCCGTATTCGAATGCCACAGATTCAAATGTTGAGTCGGGTTCGCCAGAGCTTATAACAACAATAGGTGAATAAAACACAGCGGAAACAAAAGAATAATTTTATTGATACACAACATTTGATACAACAATTATACAAATAAAATGATCAACATATATCAGAGATAGACAATAGCAGAAATAAACACAACAGGAAACACCAGTAGTAGTAGCAGAAAGATAATGTCTTCAATGCCAAGCTCCAAAGCTCCAAACACAAAGCGAGAACCACCATCATGCTGAACTTGTAGCAAACTTGGTCCACAATGCGATTGCCAAAATCCAAAGACTCCGAAGATTGCCAAAAACTACACCTACTATCTGATTATCTGAAAACCTGACTCTAGGCTGCCCGTGTGGAAAAGTTGTGGGCATCCAGAGTTTAGAAAGAGAACAATAAACTCCAGGTCAGTCATGAGACTGGTGTAAGCAAACAAAAACAGTTGTTTTGAACAAAAACAAAATAAAACGAAATAAAAAGTAATTCGCTATTCCTCGGAGAACTTAACCAGCTCTCTGCCAATACAAGGCCGGGTTACCTCTGTAACTAGGTAACTAACTGTCACGGGTATGCCATTCCCAAGTCGTGACTAACCTTTATCCTAGGATTCAGCAGTAATTTGCAACAACTACATAAGTTAAATATCTGGGCTCCATACCACGATACCACTTTTTATCTAGAAGGAAATGCGCATACCCTAAAGGGCGCGACCCTCATAACCTTGCTGCATCCTTCTTGTTTCGACCATTTCCGGGGTGTGAGGTTCGACGAGGTCTCGTCCCACAAAGCTATGCTTTTCACAAAAGTCATGCTTCGATCAACCAGTGATCAGTAGCACTTAGCATGCCACATTACTAAATTGGGAATATATCCCTAGTAGCCATCAATAACATAACCTTTGAGCTCGTACATCTCAGAGAAGGGTGTTAAGCTAAGAGAATAAATTCTCCGCCGCCAAACAGAAATGTATTTGATAGAAACCAGCTTTACATCTCAAAGTGTAACGTCGGACATACAACCATACAAGTCCATTCCGGGTTCGAACGAAACCAAAGGCACTTTCTCCAATTAAGGAAACAATCCCTTGAAAATCTGGATATTCACTAATTACGTCCGGACTCCCCATCACATAGGGTAATCAAGATCTCTATACAGGGGCCATTCGATGCTGAGACATTCGACATGTAATTCTTTTGCTTTTCAAAATACCTTGTCTTCACCACCGTCTTCAAATTCTATCCATTTCGTCGTATCACTATTCGGAATTGGTTTTAAGACATAAAGTCCTCCCCTAGCTAAACCGAATAATGAGAGCTTATTTTAAAAACATATGGATATATTGGGATCTTAGTTAAGTCACAACTTTTAGTCCAAAACCTTTCCTTTTGAATGGTTTAACCGAATTTCCACATTCAAATCTTTTATACAAAAGATACACCTTTAAGATCCTCTTCAATTTAAAGCAAGGTTCACCAATCTTTAACAAAGATTCATTCATAGCTTTTTAAAACTATTTTCAATTTGATTTACCAATAACTTGAAATCCTTTCAACAAAACTGGAAATTATTTCATTATATGAAATCCATTATCATTTGAAAACAATGCTTTTCATTTTGGGAAAATCCGGTTAAATTTACTCCAGTTATAGCCTTTCAAAGTATACATTGAAAAATCAGTGAACTACCGTATTCTCGGCAAGTTCTATTTGAATTAAATTCAAAATCCCAAAATAATTCATATAAAAATACTTTTAAAATGGTTTAAAATCCATATATATATATATATATATATATGTATATATTATAACTTGTATAACCCTTTCAACCCATAGTTTCCAAAATAATTTCAAGACTTTAACAAGACATATTATATTCGAACTAAATTTTAGTTTTAAACTTCCTTTCCAAAAGCTTTTCATATTCAACTCAATTTCACTTCTAAACCAATTGGACTCAAAATCCAATTTTTAAACAAAATAATATTTAAATTTAAAATATCTATGACTTTACCAATTTCCCATGAAATCCATATTTGTGTGTGTGTGGTGTAGTCCAGGGGTTTTACACACAACAATAAAATATTACAACCAACATCAATTCAAGCACAATAATATCGATAAGCGATATAATCCTATAATGCTTATCTTTCATTCACAAATAGATAAGTAAATTCATCACAGATAAATAAATCACAGTTCACAACACAATCCACACAATTCATATCACAAAACATCACACATCAGAGATATTCACTACAAGAAAATTTGCTTTCGCAGCGTTTCAGAAACGTTGTTACACAGTTTAACAGCGTTTTTAAGATCGCTTTACGACAAGCTGTTATAGAGTCAAGATGTACCATAACATTTTTCAAACGCTGCAAAAGAAATAGTGTATCGCAGCGTTTTATTTATTACAGCCTTCCAATAAACGCTGCAACATGTCCTTACCCACCACGCACCCCTCTTTTGGACAACCATTCCAGAAACACTGCGAGTTTTGTTACAGCGTTTATAAACACCTGTAACTGAAGATTTATTGGCAGAAATAAAACGCGGCATGTGAGTTTAATTTCACAGCGTTTTGGTCAGTTATATTTCATGTACGTTTTTCCATTTTTCAGCATTTATAAAACGCTGTTATATAAAAATTACCATAATTTCATCCCCTTTTCCACAGCCAACTATAAAATTTTATATCGTATAACATTAGTTAATTGAAACACCATAAATTATAGTCTTCGCATGTTATATTAAACATAATTAAAAATGCACTATCTTCATACGCGAAATAAACGATAATCGTATACAACATTTCATACATTGTTTTTATAGAAATAGCAAATTAAGTAGCAAATATGATAGCAACATTGTTTTACAAAAATAGCATATTAAATAAAGCAAAATATGAGTAGTGTGTAGAGTCCAATCTCGTCATCTTCAACAATTCATCCTCAACTAGGTCAGCCAAATTACATAAGAATGCCCACTTTGAAACTGCTAAGATGTAAAAAAAACATCAGCAACAATGCTTGGTAGGGTTGAGGTAATTGTGCATGAAATTAAAAAAAGGCTAAACTGAAGCAAAGTGCTTAGGGAGCAACATTGCTCCGGTATCAGCAACAATGCCCAATGTAGGAAATGATTCCAAACTGAGAAATCGAGGTGGTCAAAATGACAACTGTTCTTAGTGGTAATAACCAGAACAACCCAACATATGTTAAACGACATAAAATCTGAGTAAGGGCAACTGATATTCTTACTGAATAAACTCCTTTCTTCCATCCGTTTCTTTAAGTAAGTCGGTTAGCTTGGTAATGAGTCGCTGATCCAGTCCTTACTCTGGAAAACAGTTAAAGTGGTGGATCAACATTTCGCAAAGTTAGACAATTAAGCAAAACAAGAAAAGTGGTGGCTCAAGTTGTGCAAACGATTTTCCTAATACAAATTTGTTCACAAAATCTGCATCACTATATTCGCTTAATTTTGGGTACACTGTATATGTTCACAAAATCTGCATCACTATATCGGTCCTTACATACATGTGGTACATACAACATTTTTGGGTACACTGTATATGCAATTTGTACGTCATTTTTCAGTTTCATTTCACTAAATTTAGGATTTAGATTCACACATTTAGTATATGCGTTTACAGTTTTAGTTGCATTGCACCTGGTGCTTCACTCATCATCCCCTTGCTAGTTCAATCAGTGCACATACTTCATCACTATTTGCACATCCTCCATCAACCCAGTACCATTCCTCTTCTTCATCTCTATTTATCACTGCATACACCACCATCCATCAACCAACAAGCTAATGCACCAATTCCTCCTTAGAAACCAAACAGTCAACCATACCTCTACATGAATCAAGCCTGCACTACCCGAACACCCTCACCTTCAAACCGTCCCACCAAAAAACCCATCATACTGCCCATCATCATCCTATTTTGTTGTCTAATTTTTTTCTTATTTTGTTGTCTAATTAATTTTGTTTTCTGCCCATCATCACCTTCAAACCGTCCCACCAAAACCACTGCCTTCCATTTATCAGACTGCAAAACCACCCACCTCCAAACTGTCTTCATACATCACTGCATATCACTACATATATCTACAACCCCTACCCTACGACCTATTTACAAACAGCACCTCCAACAAACTCATAACTCACCTGAACCATTCCACCCTTCCTTCTCTTCATATACCTTACTCAACATTCCCTTTCACTCAACACACAACAAACTAGCTACATCACTGCTACATCTCCTCACCAAAAAATCCACTACCGCACTTACCACTTCACCCGAGTCCAGCACCACATTCAGACCAACAGTTCATACTGCCAACTCTCCTCAGACCATTCGAAACCACCAAAGAAAACAAAAACCCGCAACTTCAATCTCATCCATCTCCAACACAACCTTACCTGCAATACATCCATTACCTTTTGTTCGAAAAGCATCTCTTCCTCTCAAAACCGACCTGAAATCCACTCTGAATTCGCATCCTTAAAACTGACCACAACCCAAAACCCCCTCCTTAAATCGATTTCCAATCCCATTCAAACACTAAATCAAACGAAGTTTTGATTTGGACTTTATTTGGATTTCTTGAGACAAGCTTGTTTTGTGAAATTTTCTTTTTGAGAAATTCTGTGATTTTGGTTTAGCAAATCATTTTGGGCTAGGAGTTATTGTTTGATTGTCTTATTTTTTTATTTTATTTTTATTTTTTAAGTTCTGGTTTGTATTGTTTTGGGATGGGCTTACAGAAATTGATTTAAAAAAACTTGTTATTTTCTTTTTTTCTCCCCTCTTTTCTTTGCTAATTTATGTGTGTGTTATTGACTAGTGTTTTGCTGTTACATGTTAATTTTTTTTGGTGTTGTCTTGTTTTGTTTAATTTGTTTTGCATATGTGTTGTGTGTTGTATCTAGTTTTTACGTTTTGTGTTTAAAGTCCATTTACAAAAAAAAAAGAAAAAAAATGTACAAAAAAAAGAAGAGATCATTTAATTTCTGAATAAGTTTTTTTTTTAACTTTTTTACTACAAACTCTTGTTAGTATAAGCTTCCAAAAAAGAAAGCAATTCTTGTTTAGTACTTTTTCTCATATTTATTTTTTCCTTTTTCTCAATATATTCATCAATATAGAGATAATTCTATACAGTTCTTCATCAATATATAAACTCTTCATCATAAAAAAAAAGATAATTCATACTTACTTGAAGTTGATTCGGTTATAATATTCGTGGAAGGCCAAGCTATAGTCGAACCAAGTGCATCTTCAATAATCTCAAAATAAGAAGTAGGTCTCCACAAAGGCGCATTTGGAACTTTTATAACATCAACCCAAACTTTGACTGCATTTTCCCCTAGTGGAACAAAATGGACTAATGCTTTAGGGTCGGTTGAAGCCACACGCTCTTCAGCAATTACTTCTTTGGCTCCATGAACGCCGATCAACTTGCATTTAGTATCTGTCTTGGAGTTTGCGCTCTGTCATGCAACAAATGAAACCGTTTAAATTTGTTTTGAAAATAGAAGTGATCCTGAAAATAAAAGCTTGTCAATGCATATGTTTGGATAAATCAGTATATAAGGAATACACATTACCGTTGGAGATAACACAACATTAGCCATACCAGAAGACGTTGTAGCATTTACATTTTCAACTACTACATTTGTTTCTGGCCAAGCTATTTTGCTGCCAACAGCTTCTCCAACATATGTCATACCAGCTGGTGGTCTCCACAAGAATGCATCTGGTTTTTTAGCCTCATCAATCCAAACAAGCACGGCGGATGGTCCCAGAGGAATATTATTCACAAGCTGATTTGGATCACTAGAGTAAAACTTTCCTTCAGCAACTAGTTCTTTGCTTCCGGTCCAATCATACAGCTTGCATTTGATATTTGTACTGCTACTATTACTCTATAAAAACAAATTAAAACATATGAAAACAAAATTAAGTATAAATTTTGTATTCAATTCATAAAGATACCGAATAAATGAAAAAAATTAAGTTTACCATAACGTCATCCTTTTCAAAGTGAATCATTGTGTGCAAAACAACTTTATCAGTTGGCCATGCTACTATCTCATTCTTAGCTTCTCCAATTTGTGAGAGCATCTTAGGTGTAGACCTCCATAAGAAAGCATCCAATTTATTTGGAATAACTATTAAAATTTTCATGGCTTTCGGTCTAAGAGGAATGTTATATACAAGCTCTTCCGGGTCAGTTGAAAGGACTCTTCCTTCGGCAACTATTTCATCAATCCCGGTCCAATCCAATAAATTACACTTGGCATGTGTTTTGTCATACTTATTCTAAAATTAGTCAAAAACAATCATGGTAAATACTTGACTAAAAATTCAAATTCAAATTCAAATGACGTCGCATGAATAATATAAATAACTTTTACCGCTTGAGACGCATTCTCATCTTCGTCCCTTCTTGGTTGTTCGTCCATTCTTGATTGCTGCATTAGCTGAATCAAAACAAAAAATACTGTCAATCAAGATGAACGTTCAATTTCAAATATCCAATTATCTTATTTTGTATAGTATTGATTGTTTTTTATCATCTACATTTGTTTTTTAAGGTTGATGAACAATATTGATTGCTCTTGCTTTTGTATTTGATTGGCCATTTAACTGAACTAGCTTATCTTTTTTACAACTTAATTCTGGTTATTGATGTAAAAGCGGTGAATAAATAATTTAGCAAGCATTTATTTTCATATCCAAATCAATTATGCAGTTGATGGCAGGACAAAGAATTGTTCAAAAATTTGATCATGCATCGTGCACTTTCTGACTCCAAGCTGTGGATGCTTTATGATGTTCAAAAACAAGAGTAATGAAACGTTTCAAAAGCAAAAGTTTTATGCTTTATGATGTTCTTTAACATCTACTTAAGGACCATGTAGTACGAGCACAAATTTACACTGTTTGTATGAGTATAAATTGTGGTACAACACCTAAACTAGAATAGTATAATATTTTAATTTTTTTGTTCATGGTCATTGTATAGTTTAGGCTACCGATATTTACTTTTAATTAACCCAAGAACTAACCTGTACTTCTTAGTGACATTTTCCCATATCAGCATATAAAATACCTAACACGTTACAGCATACATTATTTGAAATCATAAATATGTAGATGATAAAGGACTGCACAGGGGTCATACATAACAACCAATCTTTTTACTCAGGAAGCGATAAACTGATTTTTTTTGTTCCAATGCTGGACTGAATAAAATCAAGAAGAGCATATTACTGCTGTAAGGAAAGGACATATGATGGTGATATGAAAGTACTCAGGAAGTGATAACCTTATTATGTAGCATTTGAACCATCTTCTCCAAATCGCTTATTCTATTTTGAAGTTGGTTTGCTTGTTTTTGATTAGCTTGTGACACAATAAACTTGGTGTATGTCATACTTCTTCCCATTCCTCTTAATCGTCCAGGTCTATCTTGTCCCAGCACTCCTGAAAGATCATCTTCTCTCACATTAGTTTTTGAGCTGGATTGTGATTCAGTGTCAATTTTTTAATTTGCTCCTGCAAATGTTAACATTTATTATAATTTCCATAATTATTACAATATTCTAAAGTGATTTGATAATAATCAAATAGAAACAAAAGCACATACAATTGTATCTTTAACAGCCAAGCTCATTGGTTCACCATTTTTTCGAGTGCGAGATCTAATCCAAACATGAGTTCTAGAAATGGAAGAGGGGTTGGAACTCTCTTTTCTCTACAATAATAAAAATTGAATAGAACAATTGTTATAACTATATAAATAGATGGCATGACAAACACAAGTTGTTAACCAAAAAATTCTCACCATATCCGCAGCTAATCGAGCCATTCCTTTACGGTTGCATGTGTGTGGCACTTGCTTGCGCCTGAGAGCCTTGTATATGTCACTTTTTATCTGGATTTTAAAAAAAAAATAGAACGCATCAAAAAGTTATCTCATCCATTGAAAGAATGACCAATTAGATGTAATTTACCTTTAATTTTGAACTTGTTTTCAAATTGATAAAATCATTCCACTCTGTCATACTTCCAATATTACCTGGTTTGAGTCGAAGTCTTTCCTCCTTTGACTTTGCTTTTACTAATTGATTGACTAATCTACATTTTGAACACCTAAAAATACAACCCATTTGCTGAAATATAGAGACCTTTTGCCATTCTTCATCCACCTTAAATCTAGCCTGTATCCATTAATTGATTAGATTGAAATTAGCACATTCGTTAGAAATAACACGCAAGTCATTTCTACATTGGATTCTATACAGGATAGTTGCATATATTACATATTATTAAACATATGAAATTATGAAAATTCAACATCCATGGGTGAAAATACAAAATGTGTTATTCCAGCCTAACTATACATTTTGTATATAAAATAATCTAAGTACATAAAGTAACTTTAAAACTATATGTATGATTTTATCATTGATATCGCCTCTTTTTATGAAAACTAAAACAACATTGTGAAGCAGTTAGTTAGCATTAGATTTCAAACAAAGATATCTCTCAAATATTAGAAGTGAAAATGGCAACTATCCCTTCCTTTTGTTTATAAGAACGTGAAAACTCATCATAAATTGCAATAGATCATGTTAGATCATTGACATTTTAATATTAAATAGTAATGTTTCTAATTTACACAAAAAGTCGTCTACATTGTAGATATCTCAATATAACCGTTCATAATGATTAATATCAACAAATTTATGCATCATTTATTCAAGCAAAAGTACTTTTTGCTTACTTATCATGTTATATATTACAGATATACATGGATTCATATCTTATCATCTGCACAAACTATAAACATACATTTGCTATCCTATCTTTCTCTCACACATATCTTATCATGTTAGACTTGTACTGACTCATACATATCTCTTTTGCTATTATGTCTACAATAATACTCCAAAATATACCTGAATGCAATCCCATAAGACAGCTTTCAAATCATCACCAAGACGTCTCCAATCAGTAAGCGTGACTGGAACATGCTCCCGTACAAGTGGTCCTAGATAAGAAGATAAGTGGATTGACCCTTTTCCTATCGAAACGCCACTCTCATTAAATTCAACTTCAACCCGATTTGCGAAATTTGAAGGAAGTCTCTTCATTTTAGTACGACCTCTAGCAATTCTTTTCTGAACTAAATTTTCCCTCACATCTTGAATAGGTCCATTGGTTTCCATCATGTCTTCCAAATTTTGTTCATTTTACATTGTGTTGTCTTCAAGTGCACAAGGATTGTTTTTATTTTGATTATTGCCTTCAACTAGTTGTCGGTTGTCTTCAATTTGAACGTTGTTGTTTTCATTTTGAACGTTATTGTCTTCATTTTGAACGTTGTTGTCTTCAACATGCTTATTCTATTCATTAGACTCCTTGAGTGCAATTTCAGCTTCTTTTGTTTTTTTTTGTTTTCGAGTAATCCTCTTCATTTCCTGTATAGATATGAAGCAAAAATCAAAAACAATAAATTGGGGTATATTCATGATCACTTAAGCTTCTAATGCTTATGTTACTAAGCTTATCCTTTTAAGATTCAAATTTACACCAAAATTTATCAAACTAAATCAGACTTGAATATTTTGTTCTAAATAATAAGGCATCAAGGGTAAGCATCTTTAAATGAATGAAGGTCAACATTCAGCTGGATAGCTGAAATATCTACATAAATAATTCAAAACAATCAGTAATACATTCCTTAGTTTACAGACATGCATGTGCATGTATTCACACCTCTTCAAACTTAAATAATAAAAGTGTTAAGTATTCTGTTAATAAAATGTGCCACTTTTTTCTTTTTTTTCTTTCTTCTTCTCCCTATTGCTATGACCAAGAACTAGAGGTGGCTGGAGAGGCCGGGTTTTTTATGTTACACAGGTGAATTTTTTGTGTTATAATGCAAATATAGAATTCAAAGAATACTCGTATTATAAATTTTACACTTGCAAGTATCTGTTTTATTTGTAATATTCATCATGCTCATTTGTGTAGGATGCCATTCGACCCCCAACCTTTGTTTTCTTTGTTAATGATGCCAAGCTTTTCCCTGAGACGTATCAACGTTATATAGAGAAGCGGCTCAGGTCTGATGCTGGATTTCCTGGCACTCCAATTCGTCTTTTATGGCGTAGCAAAAAAAATCTGAAAGGGAACGTCTCAAATGCTCGTTATTTCTAGCCACCATATCAGTTATAGGAAAACAAAGACAATTGAAACTCTATCTCGCTATTGGAATTTAAGGTTTGCTTAAGAAATTTGTTATAGGAAAATCACCAAGAATATGGCAAGAAAATGCATCTATTTGAAACAAGGCATCAAGTACATTTGCATAGTTTTGCACAAACTCTGACTATATTATTTATCATAATATATGAGCATTATTTATCATAATATAAACAACTAAAGCTGATGGGAAAAGGTAGTAGCACAATAATATATGAGCGTTATTTATCATAATATATGAGAATTAATTATTTATCAAAGTATTTAATTTATTTTTAGGGTCCATAACACAATAAGCAAACTATGTTTAGAAAATTACCATACATGCTACCTAATTATTTGCTAACATAACCCAAAATGAGTTAAAAACAAACACAGCAATGACACAATATTAAAAACTAGATATTAAAAACAAGTCATTACATACAAACATATTACTTAACCAAAGAAGATAGATAGTAAAGTCCATAGAATTAAAACTAGATAGCAAAATAATTAAACTACTCAAGTATGCCTTCACAATCTTCCCTAACATAACTAACATCCTCAATGAAATCATCAACATCCATGTCAATATCTTCGTAATTCTCCATAGCAAAGCTAACTTCCTCAAATGATTCATCTATATCTATCTCATGAAAGCTTCTTGATGGTGCCTTCATCACAACATACCAATTAGAAGAATCGTCTTCTCTTGAATAAAAAATTTGTTTCGCTTGAGATGCAAGGATATATGGATCTTTTGAAAATGAAGCTTGGTTTTGATGTAAGTTAACAAGGGTGAATCCATCTTCTACCTTCACACCATTCCCTATGTTTGCCCAATGACATTTAAAGACGGGAATATAAAAAACATGATAGTCTAGCAAAATTATATCAGTCAATATCCCATAATAAGTAACAACATCAACTACTTGTGAAGTATCTTTTGCACTTGCTCTACACATAGTAGTCGCATCGTAAGTGACCCCGCTATTTTGAGTTTCTCTCTCAATATCTTTTGTGTGAAAACGTTGTCCATTAATGATATATCCACTACAGGAATATGCACTACTCCTCGGACCATATGCAATCCATTTAACATCGTGTCATGATCCATTGAATCAATAGATATCTATAAAAAAATAGTTATTTAAAATGGATCTCAATAATAATAAATCTAATGTTAATGAGATAATATTTCAAAATTCCACTCACCTTCTTTTTAATCCAATCGGCAAAGTTATCTATATGGGTTTTTCAAAGTAAAGTTGCATTTTTTCCATGCGCTTGTTTGAGTGTTGTAACTCCTCCAAATGCAAACTATTATAGCGCAAAAAAATATACTAAATTGTATTTGTTGGTACAAATTATATGAAATGGTAATAACAAATTGTAATAGTTACTTACTCTAGAAATGGTTCCACCACGGTCATATTCATTAACACAGCCAAATGTGCAATCAGTTTCTCATTGGCGGACAATGTAATAGTTTTACAAGCTGAAATTGGTCGTCCTTCGAGTATGGAATCATCTTCATGATCTTCATTTCGGACTTCCTTCTCTGTTTGTATTGATTTCTTTAAAAATTCACTAAAAATCTCATGCACTCTTCTGCCAGATAGGATTCTGCAATACAACCATCGGGACGTGCATGATTTCTTACATAATGTTTAAGCGTCTTCATATATCTTTCAAAAGGGTACATCCAACGGAAATGAACCGGTCCACACAATCGGGCTTCTCTTTCAAGATGAATGGTCAAGTGTATCATTATGTCAAAGAAAGAAGGTGGAAAATATCTTTCAATTTTGCACAAAGTTATAATAATTTCATCATCAAGTTGTTGCAGTTTTTCTTTATCAAGAACACGCTGGCATAATTTATTGA
The DNA here is from genome assembly GCA_030765085.1 of Allium cepa. Lineage (NCBI taxonomy): Eukaryota > Viridiplantae > Streptophyta > Magnoliopsida > Asparagales > Amaryllidaceae > Allium > Allium cepa. Next base: position 391,036,662 of record CM060938.1, on the reverse strand, counting down.
AGAACGAACATAAACGAATTATTGTCCTTCTTGGCTTTTTTGGCAACAGTCCTCTTATTGCAACTGGTAATAATTGTTGCATTAGAACATGGTAGTCATGTGACTTCAAGCCAATAATTTTACAATCCTCCAACGACACAGAACTTCTAAAATTTGAGCAATAACCATCAGGTCCCTTGAAATCATATAACCTTTGGCAAAATGTTTTTTTCTCGACAGTGGACAATGTATATGGAGCTGGTGGAAGATATGTTTTTTTCCTACGAGATTGTGCATAAAGGCCATGCCGGATTCTCAAATCTTCCAAATCTTTTCCGCAATTAATTCCGTCTTTTGATTTGCTATCATGCAACATCGTCGCTATTATGCTTTCACCAACATTTTTTTCTACATGCATTACGTCTAAATTATGACGCACGGGAAGTTCCTACAAAAATCATATTGTTATACTTCATTAATATATATAAATATTATTCATTCATTAAAAAATAATAGCACTAACCTCCGAATATGGTAAATCAAAAAATATTGATCGTTTTTTCCGTCTTGATAGTTCTATTTTTGCAGGATCATCATCTTGTTTGAAAGTAGAACTTTTTCTTTTCTTACAATGTTGCTTCTTGCTTGGCTTCTTTTTACCATTTCCTTTCTTGCATTTATTATCAATTTCTTTTCCAAAATCATTTGGAAAGTTTTTCAAAATATTAGAGATGTTTCTTCCTGTTAAAATTCTAGGTCTACGACCCTTTTCTATAGTATTATCAAACCAGGATTTCTGTCTTCTCAACGAATCCGAGGGTGGTAAGAATCTCCTATGACCCATGTAGACATTTTTTCGACTATACTTCAACCATCGATGATGAGTATTGACACCGCATAATGGACAAGCTTTTTTACCCTTCACACAACATCCAGCCAGATTACCATATGCTGGAAAGTCATTTATCGTCCATAGTAAAATTGCTCTCATAGTAAAAAGCGATCTACTAAATGCATCATAAGTTTGAACTCCATTAATCCATAAATGTTGCAGGTCTTCTACCAATGGCGCCAAATATACATCTATATCATTTCCTGGTTGCTTTGGACCAGGAATCAACAATGTTAGCATGATATTTTCTTTTTTCATGCATAACAGTGGCGAGAGATTGTATGTCACTAGCATCACGGGCCAACAACTATATTTCGAACTCAATGTTAAAAATGGATTAAAACCATCAGTAGCTAGGCCAAGCCTTAGATTGCGTGGATCTGCTGCAAACGATTCATATTTCTCATCTACCACATTCCATGTTATAGAATCAACAGGATGACGCATTTTCCCATCATCACTTTTGTTGTTAAAATGCCATCTTAAATCTTCTGCCATTTTTTCAGATCTAAACATTCTTTTAAATCTTGGAATGATTGGAAAATACCTCAAAACTTTAACTGGAATACCATGCATAATTTCATTTGTACGTTCATTCCTCTTCCATCTCGAAAACCCACATTTTGGACAACTATCCAAACCTTTGTACTCTCTTCTAAAAAGACAACAATCATTCTGACAAGCATGAATTTTCTCAAAACCCATATCGAATACTTTGAGAAATTTTTTCACCTCGTACAAAGTCCTAGGAAGTACATTATCCTTTGGCAACAATAGTTGTTGCACATTTAGAAGTTTATCGAATCCATTATCGGACAACCCAGTCTCACATTTTAGATTATATAAGGCAATAATGGCAGATAATTTAGTTTGATCGGTGCAACCAGGATACAACGGGGTTCCGGCATCTTCCAAGTTTTTTAATAAATCTTCCTCTCGTTTCTGTGCACTATCTTCATCTTTATCATCATCAGAATATGTATGATTGATGAAATCTTCATCTTCATAATGAATGGTTTTGAGTAAATCATAAGTGTCATTAGACTCGATATCTTTGCTTATAGTTATTTTTTCGCCATGATTGTACCACCTACCACCCTTGTATATCGGATCCATTCCTCTTATAATCAAGTGCTCAACAACAATCTTCCCATAATGATGATTAAGATTTCGACAATCTGAGCAAGGACATGAAATCTTTTCTGGATTTCTTGAATTTCTCAAAGCAGCATGCACAAACTTCCAATCTCCTTGCTCATACTCGCTACTAGCTCTATGAATAAAATGAAATAACTATTAACTTTGACGTTAAAATATATGATTTAACTCTCAAAATATATTTAGTATTATATTGTTACCTGTGTAGATGCACCCAACTTTTATCCATCACAACCAATATGTGAGGAAGTAAATTTCTAAAATTTGAAGTAATAATCGGTTATTGAATGCAAACAAAATAACAACTAACTATAATCGTGATTGGAGTTATCACTAGAGAATAAATATTTTTGGTTATTAAAGCATGGTATATTGTTAGCCTATAAACACATTTTGAGGAAATGGACACTTAGTATAGGTATTCGACTCAATAATGAAATGACTACCAATGTTGTAGATCAACGTCACTTCAACACTACCCATACATACTCCTCCCCACTCATACACAAACCATTCAAGCCACTTCCACACCGAACACCTCTGACCGAGTACCTCCTATACACCACATCATCTTTCAGTTTCAAACAACCACATTTCCACCTCACCTCTGACCAAGTACCTCCTATAGAGGATGACTCTATCTAGTGCCTGTCACTTGCTGATTTATCCAACAATGTACCTATCAGAATAAGGATTTGCTTTGTGTCTTAACCCCGAGTAACCACTTTCACAATACTAGTTTAACTACAATGAACTATAAATTGAATTTCATCACTGTATTTTCAATGGCAGAAGCGACCATAACTGTCATCCAAACATTGTAATAGAATGAAGCTAAGCTGATTAAACTTTATTTCAAGCCGATCACTAATTTGTAAAGTTTTCTAAAAGGAAAAATCAAAACCATATTATTCATCAATTCTAAACAATTTATTTTAAGGTTTCAGCTCAACTTCAGACAATGCCAACTAAATTATAGAAGTTTGTAGTGATAGAGCCCGATGAAACATATTACTGGTCAATTCTAAATATTATATTTTCATTTTTTTGTTATATGATAGTCTCAGATATGTCACTTTAAAAATCAGTGAAATGCATAAGAATGGAACTTGAAAACCAAGCAGAAAGAAGAGTGAACACACAAAGTGACATCACATTGGTTTATAAAAAAGACAAAAATATCATTGTCAATTTTATTTTCTAAATAAACAAAATTTACTCTATATCCAGAAAAAGTGTTCTAACATTAATTAACAGCCGTTTGTGTTAATTATTTCTGCTCCTCCTCGATTATGGAGCATGTTGATTATACGAATTGACAAGCGGAATATGCTAATCAAATCTACAAATTTATTGATTCATTTGACTTAAACTTAGATGTTCTAATCTTTAGTTAACCAAAGTTAGAAGGGCCTATGTTACCAAACATTAATTGATGATGGTAGACATTATTCACCAAAAAATCCACAAAAATTTGAAAATTTGGACTACAAGAAAATCAGCCTGTTCTTCCAGAACTCATATTCAAATCTCTCCTACATATATAATCTAGCATTCGTTTCACTGAAATCGTGACTTCTAGCTTTTCTCTTCTTAAGATAATCTCTGATAGAGTCGGTAGTGCTGTCATGTTTAATCTGATTTATTATAACTGTCAAGCCATCTTACTTAGACAGTAGCTGCATCATTTAACTCCAAGATAGTGATACGGTTCTCTGTTCTTAATAAATATCATGCACTTCTAACAAGAAATTAGGGATAAGAATTCAATGAATGAAAATCCATAGTGCATGGCTTGTTAACAAGAATGAGAACCAAAATATGTATACCATTCTTGGGAAGATGGTTAGAGCTTTTTTAAACAATATTTCAGATTAATATTTTTGTCTTTTGTCTCAAAGGATAATTAGACAAATTAGAACAAGAATACACTATTAACTTTGCTTGGAAGGACATAAATTTCGAGTGTTATTAAGATTTTAGCATCAAAACTTAAATGTGGTTTCGATTCAAGGCATAGTTAGTTCAGTTTTAATGATCATAAATGAATTACGTTCTATATAATACTAATGTGTTTAAGTTATAAAATTCACATTTATGATCAATGGATAGTGAAACCGTCTGCTAATTATCAAGTGCACACACTTTGTAAAATGAAACTTGATAATTTTTGTCACAACTTCATATGGCAATGATATTAGATTTATTCCTGACAATATTTTATAATAATTAATTTCCATAACATTTATACAAATGTACATTCAAACAAAACAAAATCTGTGTATATTAAAGTGAACATTCGAAGGTTAAGCCTAATATTCCTATTAGCATGACTTTATGTAAGGAACCTAATTCCCCTATTACTAAAAGGAAAATAATAAAAGTTTAACATTAGTACAGCCATTAGCATGTTCACCCACTGCAAAAACATAATGTGAAACATGTATACAACTCTCAATGCTCGATTTCTACCCAATACCAATCATAAGGCGGTCATTTAAAATCATTGACATATTGCAAATACTGATATACAGAACATCAATATTCAATAAAGAATTAAAAAAAATTCTCAGAAATGGTTCGTGCTTAGGATCTAAAAGGTCTTTTGTCTTACAATATCTTTTCTTCTCATAGGTATATCCAAAATGAAGTGTTTAGAAAATACCCTTGACGCGAACCTACCCTGAGCCTCCCGACCTATCTGAGCCTCCCGACCCCTCAAGTCCAAGCGACGATCCCAAATACAAAATCAAACACATAGGAACCAACACTGGAACAACCTAGTCACCAGAAAACCTCCCCGTGCCGCCGATCCAAATCATCTGAGATCATACAACCTTGACCAGAGCTGCGTCACGCCACGACACGTTGTTTCCCCTTGGTGCGATTGCCTCCGATCAACCCACGACCATGCAAGAACCCTAATTTCATCATCGATCAAAACAAGAAAATTAACCCTAGTTCGCCGTCGCTCGGCCACCACAACAGCCTAGAATTCAAGCGAGTATTTTTTCGATGATCTTCCAATCTCCAGCCACCTCCAGCCTTAATCGCAACAAACATCACTGTGTTGATTGTTGGAAATCGATGAACAAAGCCATTCTGTTCAACTCAGAATTTCTCGATATCTATAAACTTAAATTTTTGAAACTATGATCAAAATTCATCGTTTGCAAGTACGAATCGAGTTGTATAATCGAAGCATAAATTCCTGACTTTTGATTTTCGGACTTTGATTTATCATCACCGTAATATCCAGACTTCAAAATATTTAATCAATATTTTCACTTGAATTTATTTTTAAAAATGATGTTAGACATATACAAGCATTTTTTTATTCAGAGATCAAAGCCTAAAAAGGTTTAGGTGGGATGATTTGGATTTTTGAACAGGTTTTATAATCAATGAATAGAGCTTAAAATACAGATATGCACATCGTTATTTCTATATATGCATAGACATGCAAGCATATTCACACAATCATTCAAGCACGTTTCATACCATACTTCAAAGATCATCAAGGTATAACAGGTTTAAGATTTATAAAGGGAGTTTGCTCACCTGGAAGAAGAACAAAAACCTAGAATTATTTTTGAACTTGATTTTGGTTTTAATCCTAAACTGCAGATTGTTTTTTGAAATTGATCTGCTATGATTCTAGTTGAATTTGAAACTTCTTGATTGAGATGCATTTGCATGCTTCAGGTTATGAAATGATCTGACCTTTGAAAAAAAACTGAAGCTTGTTTCTTGAATTTGAAACTTGCTTTAGGATTTTGAACTTGAACTTCTAGATTTTGAAAACTGAAAATGATCTTTGTTTTGATTGTTTGATTTCCTTTAGATTTTTTTTTCTGGTTTAATTTCATCTGTTTTACTTTCTTTTCATGTTTGTTTCAGATTTTCTTTTATTTATTTTAGTTTGAATGCATAAAAGAAAAATTGAGAAGAGAAGGAAATAGTGGTATATATATAACTTTGATTTCCTTTTATTATTAATTTCAAAAATAGAAAGAAAAAATAAAACCAAACATGACACTTGGATTTGTGCATGTTAATTTTATTTATAAATGTTTAATTCCATGTTTAAAATTCCAACACTTGTTTATTTATGATGAGATGATTGCACTTGTTAATCTTTGTTGTAATTATTTTACAAGTGTTATAAGCATTTTTTTGTTTAAACCCTTTTTAAATTAATTAATTTATGTATTATCTTTATAATAATATGTGTTATGTATTTAAATATATATATATACACACACAAATTACATTTGGTTAAATCCAAATTTAAAATTAAACTTAGATTATTATACTTAAATTTATATAAATAAATATTAGTATTGAAAATATTCAATTTCAACTTTAATTAACTTTTAGAAAATTGTTATATTGAATTCAAAACATAACTTCCAAAATATAGATATACATATAATATAATTCCAAATTTTTTTATTAGTTTTACATAAAGAGTTTTCAAATTCAAATTATTTCTCAAAATATTTATTTTTTTGAATTTCCAAATCAAAATTCTACTTGCATTTAATCCATAAACATATATATAAACAAACAAACAAATATCTTATTTAATTTGGAAAAAACTCAAATTAATTCACAATTAAATCTTAAATTTTATATTAATTTCCAAATTAAAACTGGCTTAAAACCGGGATCGTTATAGATTCCCCTCTTAAGAAAATTTCGTCCCTGAAATTTGCTAGATAGGGAGATAAACAAAGAATAGATAAACAAATAGAGAGATAAAGGAATGGCTTATTAGATCAAACTGAATATCTATTCAATATTTGGCTTACCAAATTAGAATATCATCAATAAATATGAGAATGAACTCATTCGATACTTCACGAAGTACTCAGGCCATCAGGTCTATGAAATATGTAGGGCATTGGTTAGTCTGAAGGGATAACTAACCATTTGTAGATATATCTGGACCCCAAAATAGACAAATGAATACAATCCAATTTAACTCCATATTTTGTTAACTAATTCATTTCAATTAAAATTTCAAATTCATTAAAGTTAAAATCGAAAAGATGATAGAAAATTGATGAAGAGAATATGAAATAGAAACTTTTCTATAATGTAAACAAAGATTCGTAGGGCCACCACCACACAAAAGCTTCTACTTGTAGATGCCTGGAAGCCATAAAAGAATTGAAAGTGAATGATGATTAAAAGAGATTGATAGAAAAAGTTGTTCCTTGTTGTTACAAGGTATTGACCATTTGTAGTGGTACTCCTCTGTCCCCTACCTCGTCCTTTTCTTGCACTCATACTTACTATCAATGGATAGTAAGAGAACCGACTGAGGCATACGGACGGATATCTTAGGGATACTCATTCTAGGGAATTTCTACCCTATCTCTAATGAGTCACCTAATGTGTTATACTCCAAAGCTAAATTTTTACTCAACCTTTAGCTCTGATACCAAATCTAACGACCCTGACTCGACCTTCGAAAATCGACACCTAAATATATCACCCGTATTCGAATGCCGCAAATTCAAACGTTGAGTCTGGTTCGCCGGAGCTTATAACAACATTAGGCGAATACAATACAGTGGAAACAAAAGAATAATTTTATTGATACACAACATTTGATACAACAATTATACAAATGAAATGATCAACATATATTAGAGATAGACAATAGCGGAAATAAACACAGCAGGAAACACCAGAATTAGCAGCGGAAAGATAATGTCTTCAATGCCAAGCTCCAAACCCGAAGCGAAAACCACCATCATGCTGAACTTGTAGGAAACTTGGTCCACAATGTGATTGCCAAAATTCAAAGACTTCGAAGATTGCCAAAAGCTATACCTACTATCTAATTATCTGAAAACCTGACTCTAGGCTTCCCATGTGAAAAAATTGTGGGCATCCAAAGTTTAAAAAGGGAACAATAAAATCCAGGTCAGTCATGGGACTGGTATGAGCAAACAAAAATAGTTGTTTTGAACAAAAACAAAACAAAAGGAAATAAAAAGAAATTTGCTATGCTTTTTGGAAAATGAAACTACCATAAGGCCTCGCGCCACACACACAATGCAATCGCACAATTGGAGGAGATTTCTCCTTATGATAGTCAAACATGCTTGATACGCAAAAATCCTTTTGATATTATTATTAGTGCATAGTGTAGAAAACCTTTCAAAAGTATAATATTAATCTTAGCCAGCATACGTACCATTATAGTGTGCCTACTATAGCTACCATATTAGATGGCAGGTTCTACAACTAAAACCGTATAGGGCGCTTATTGGGTGATTAGATTTCCAACAAATGGTCAAGGCTAAGGAACTTCCTTCACCGAATGGGTACGCCTTTGGAGGGACAACTCGAGAACTTAACCAGCTCTCTGCCAACACAAGGTCGGGTTACCTCTGTAACTAGGTAACTAACTGTCACGAGTACGCCATTCCCCAGTCGTGACCAACCTTTATCCTAGGATTCACCAACAATTTCCAACAACCACATAAGTTAAATATCTAGGCTCCATACCATGATACCACTTTTTATCCAGAAGTAAATGCACATACCCTAAAGGGCGTGACCCTCATAACCTTGCTGCATCCTTCATGTTTCGACCATTTCTGGGGTGTGAGGTTCGATGAGGTCTCGTCCCACAAAGCTATGCTTTTCACAAAAGTCATTGTAACGACCCAGAAAATTTTAACAATTTTAATTGATTCTATAACGTATTTAATTGAATATTTGTGAAATCTTATAATAATTGAATTTTTAAATAAAATGTTTATATATTTAGAATATGTATATTTAAATATAGCAGATTGTAAATTTTCAAATAATTTTATGGAAGTTTATTTAATTGAGAAAACGTGTTGTCCAATTCAAGCTATTAATTGCTTTAATTGATTTCTGAATCAGTGCGTAACGGTTTCTTTTTACTACCGTTAAAGATTTCTATTGCTTAATACTTTTCCAATTCAGGTAGACTTTTCCATTCGTAACCATTAATAAATTTGACATCATCGACCTTGCTTTTATTATTCCTTGTAGTTTCGTGCACTGACTTTACCTTTCCCACTACCCATAATTTTCTCTATACGTTTCTTTTGCAATTGAAGCGTATATTTATATTTATGGTGGTGCGTTTATTCTGGTCTCTCTTTATTTTTGTTTTTAACGCTTGAGAGAATCTCAAATCATCAAGCTAGTGGCATCCGTTCCTTCCCTTGCTTTCATAAGGCCTATAATATATAAACCACTTGCTTATAGATCTGAACACAACTTTGTCATCAAATTTAATGTGCCTTCCTCTCCCTATTATTTCGGTTCCAACCTTCCTAGTGAATGGCTTTAATAATTTTTGGCTAAATCATAGCTACGGACTTTTCAAATTTCTTTCATTTTTTATTTTTTTTCCAATTCCTTCATTTGCTTCAAAATTTTTGAATGTGTCTAATCATCTCAGCATGTATATATAATGTAAGCCTACCTTTCCTTGGAAAGCTATTGCTCACAAAATTTCCTGATTTCTTTCCTTTTATCCATTTTTATATCCTTGGCTTTCAAAACTCATTATGTGTTGTACAAACAAACAAAAATTTATTGCGTTAAGTGTATAGCTAAATCAACTATTGACCGTTACAATTACTTTTATTTTTATATTCATTTCAATTTATTACTTAAATAACGTTTTGATGAATTAATGGACAGCTTTACGTTTCTTTTGCTTTTGAAAACTTTATATTTATAGTGTACGTTTCTTTTGCATTTCAAAAATTTGAAACATGCTGCCCCATTTAAGCCATTAATTGTTTTAATTATTTTTCTTAATCAACATATAAACGTTCCTTTTTATTATTCCAGGATTTACAACCATACTTTAATCTCTGCTGTTCCATTTATTTCATTTGAAATCTAAATTTATTTACCATTCATTTATACGCCTCTTTCTCTTCCCTCTTTTACCTCTTCGTTTCCGTGTTTCTAGGAATATATATATATATATATATATATATATATATATATAGCATAGATTGAATCTTCTTTTCTCTCTGTAGGCTATTCGTTGCCCTCAAATTAATATTAAAAGAGGAGAGAGCTTTGTAAATATTATATAAAGTCATATAGCACGTTCACATATCAGATGCAGACCTACCTTTATATTTAAGAAACTAGCATTTTCTCTATTGCCTGAAGAATGCCCTTCGCCATGTCATGTTGCTTGAATCACGCATGCATTCTTCCTTTAAAAATCGCCTGTTCTCATCTCCCCTCCATCTTTTCTTATTTCTTCCAAACCTGAGCATGAGCTCTCTCTTTTCCTTGGCCTGCCTCCTCCCCATGGCCGCATGCATTAGTTGGCAAAACATTTCCTCTCTGGTTTTTAAAAGTAAGTACGCATTTTATTTGATATAAGTCTATTTAATATATTAAGAACAGTATAGATTGTGCATAAGTTTTGTTTTATATGTTTACTGCAACTATGGGAATTTTGAATTCCCTAACAGTTGAACTTTAAAAAAAAAATATATTTCATAATAGTATATATATGATAATTGTTATATTTATAAACGTGTATATAAATATTTAACTTCTGTTCATATATAAAGGTTAGTATATATTTATACTGTATTATGTATATTATTTTAAGATTTTATGGTATATAGTTTTTGACTTTTGTTAGCATATAGTTATCGTACGGCTTTTAGATACGTATGTTTTACTAACTAGTTGATAAGTTAAATATATATATATATATATATATATATACGCGTTTTATTTTGCTATTGATAGCTTACGGTATATATGGTATAAGTTTGGCAGCCTTCTATTAATATACGTATTTTTATATGCTTTATATATTTGGTTATAACAGTTTCAACTATAATAAAATATGTTATTTTATTAGCTTTCATATGTTAGATATATAAATTATAGTATTTCAATTTTCGTTACTGTTTTGGTATATATATTATATAAAATTGGTGGGTACAAGTTTGATAGGTCAATTTACAATATATATATATATTTATGATTGTTTTAGTATTTTAGAGTCTACCGTACTATATTTTATTTTATTTTCAACAATTTACATAAGTCATATTTAAAATGTAGGTATATATATATAAAATTTTCTATGGTAGTTTTACAGTATAAGTTATATCAATATTTTATAATTTCAACAGTATATGCTTTCAAAAGTTTATTTCATGTCAGCTTTAAGGTTGTTTGCACTGACTGATATACGTTGGATTTTTTTAAGGGGTGTGTATTTTGATTTCAAGTATAGTCATATGTATAGTCATATACAAATTGGTAGAGGAAATGTTATATAGTATATATATGGTTATATTAATATAGTCAGTCTGCACACCTATGTATATATATTAACCGAGGTATGCATATTTTGTTGCATATTTTATAAACTGTGTCTGCATATGTTGGCTAGTTGTATATAAGCTCACTTATCCTATTTATCTTCCTTGACCCAATTCTGATTTGAACCTATTCCTATTATCAGCTTTGATCATTGAACCGTGTCCATCTAGCTTTGTTTTGGAATTCGGATCTGGATTTCATAACTCACTTCTTTTTCTCTGGCCTCGAAAGGTGAGAAATCACTCACGATTAACATTCTTTTATTTACTAAATTTGATTTCAATTGAGACGACAATTGAAATATGAGGCTGTAGTTATTTAAATTGTTATATATGTTATTATCTGTAACTATTCACTTATGGGATATGACACCATATCCTATTGTTTATATATTTATTTTGATGATATGTGCCTGTTGTTATTATTATTTACATATCTGTTATCACTCTGCAAGTTCCCTGTTAGTATAGAAATCACTATGGGTTGAAATGATACATACCCGAACAGACTTTAGAATAGGAGAAAATCGTTATGGGTTGAAATGATAAACCCAAGCGATTTTCATTTAATTGAATTGGGATTACGGGTTGAAATGCTATCCACCCGTATACATTTAGTGTATGGATTGAAATGATAAATATTCGTAACACTTGATCATACGATAAGAAATATATACAGACATCATTGGTCCATATATATAAATATTTTGAAATTTAATTCATTGTTTTGGAAAGAAATATATGGTCTTATTAAATGTTAATCCTTAAAAATTTTTATATATAAAGGGTAATGATATATAGATTTAATAATATTTAATTTAGTCAAAATTTGATTTAATACATAAATTATGCTAAATATTTATGTAAATTTTATTCCAAAAGTATTCTGCAATTTACTAAGATTGGGAGATAAATGTGGGTTTATCTAAATGGTATTTAAATAAGGATTTATTCAATTAAATCAATTTGAAATTTTTGAATGGGAAATTTAAGGGTATGATTTTGTAACTGGATTTTTATTTAAGTGATTTAATGAATATTTCACGTTTAAATAAATTAAAGAAAATATTGAGTAAAATGTAATTTAAGGTTACTTAAATGATATTGTATCTAATGAGGGATTATTTTAAGACTAGATAATAATGAGGTTAAATCGAGATCTATATGGAACTATTAAATTGAACATTTAATTAAATATTAAAGCTTTGAACTATATTGGGATTTAAATGGTTTATTTTGAGATTCGGATATGTATTTGAAATCAGTATAGTTGAATTTATTATTTAGAAACTAAATTGATTAAAAAGTTAGTTTGAAACGTTGCATACTTAAAGTTTTGAAATATATTGAACATAAAGGGTATTTTGTGATTTCAAATCCGAATTTGAGATCGATAAAATTGAAGTGGTTATTTTAGAAATTGAGTTGAATTTAAATTAATAAATTGAAATTGAAATAGATTTAAATGGGATGGTCGGGTTGATGTTAAACGATTTGTTAAGTTGAGGGAACTGAAATTTCTTTACTGTACAAATTATTTAATATATAAAAATACTATTTGGGAAGTATAGAGATATTTGAAGTGAAAATGATATTTGGTTTTGAAGTATAAATTAAGTTGAAAAGACTACGGTGTTATAGTGTATATTTCTATCTTTTAGATAGTTCCATGGACCCTTAGAGGATGGTTATCCCAAACATCCTCTAAGTTATTTATATTTCAGTTGATATTTCACTTGAGTTAGATTTATAGATATAAGAATGTTAATCCTGACTCGAGTGTTTTGTGTTTTGCTTTACGCTCGGGTCAGACTGAGAGATACAACATTTGAGACTCATCTTCGAAGTTGGAGCTTTGCTTGAAGATCCAGCTATCTATCCCTTCAGTCATCCAGTTGATTGGTTCAGAGAAGCCATCTGTTGCATTGGAGACTTCATGGCATTTGAACTATTCGGTTGTATTTTATTTCTAACTCTGAGGTATATAGTAGCTTCATGAACTACTATTCTTTATCTATTCCGCTGCGTTGTATTACTCTATGTAAGTGATCTATGATTGATTTATTTACTGTATATTTTAAGTTTTGCCAAATTTTATTAACAATTCGGTATTTTGAATTATTCATGTCGGACATGTACGGTTTTATTGTCGATTTGAATGGTCCAAAATAGCGGGTCGTTACAGTTGGTATCAGAGCTTTGGCTCTAGGCAAAACTTAGCATATATGGTAAATTTATTTACAGAATCACTTTCGCTCGAGTTGAATCTCTTCCTTTTGACTCGATTTCCTTTGAATTTTGGAATGTCCCTCGGTTCCGAAATTCATTCTGTCTCTCCCTATTTATATTCGTTTGATTCTGGAGTATCCCACAACTGCACTGAATGTTTTGTAAAGGGGGTGAAAACTCCTTTACAATTGGCATTGATTCACCGGAGATTTCTGTATCCTCGGTTTACGATGCTGCTATATCTTGGTATGCCGAATTCTATCTCTGGCAATCGAATGTCGATTTGCTTTAGAATTCCGCATCAATTATATTCCTGAAGTCACGGTTGACCCGGTTAAGGTCGCCTGAGATTTATAGAAGTATATCCATCTTCTATTTTGTAATTTGATTTTCTCAACCTTGTTTGAGCCTATCTTCGAATCAGGATTCTATTGATTAGAGTTCCTCTAAATTAAATCTCTATCTTTGTTTTGAAATCCATTCTTGAATCATCCGTTGAAAATCGGGTTTGTTGTATTTTAAAATTGTTTTATACGAAATTATTATTTTGATAACTATGATTTTATTCTATATATAAAAGTGAAAATGTTTTCGATAAGGATTATATACCTATATATAAAACGAATAAGAAATGTTATTCTATATATAAAAGTTTTGAAAGGATTGGAAATTTTGAAAATTTATAAGAAAGTGATTTATATAAAAAGGATTTATAACTGAAGGGTTAAATTTGAAATTCGAGAATTGAATTCTGATATTTTGAAATTGGTTTTAAGATTTTGGGAAAATATATAAAAAATAATACGATTTAAAAGTATTTTTCCGAATAAGAAATGTTTCAAATGGGTTCAAATGAATTCCAATAATTTTTAAAGAATTTCAAAGAAGTTTTCAAGAAAATAGAAGTCCAGAACTCACTTATGTCGCTGGAGAATAATTTCAGTGATGAGTGCACGCATCATCGACATTGATTTTCGAGTTTCAGAGTGGGGGAGAGGCCACTTTAATAGCTTCGCTATGCGAGTGATTGTGTAAAACCGTTTTTGATTTCAAATTCCGAAGTATAATTTGATATTTTCGAAAGATATATGTATATATTTGAAACAATTTAAAGTGAGACCGGTGTTCAGTCCTCGAGTTTTCAATTTGACTAGTAATAACTCTATATATAAAAAAAATTGATTTCCAACTCTTAGTGTTATCCCATTTTTGGTCAAAACTGGAATATCAATGTTGTGTGCATTTCCACCACGACCGAACCAAGAAGAAGCAGCCAGCAAGCGTATATAAGTTTGGGATTTCACTCATGATTCAAGTATAAAAGTCCATTCGGTATCAAAGGTTTAAAGTTTCATTCGGCAATGTAGAGCGAAATCTCATTCGGCATTCAAGATGCCTTGGTTCATCCGGCATTCCCAATACAAGAGCTCATTCGGCACTCCCAAATATAGAAGTTCATTCGGCACTCCACCTACTACACACCACCGATCCAGGAGGAAGGCACCACCGGTCCAAAAGCTTCTCCATCTTCCACCGAACCAGACCTTAGCCACTGCCGAACCAAAGTACACGAGCCCTTGCCGAACCACCATACTCCTACCACCGGACCAAAGCCCTACCGGTCCAACACCACTCCCTGCATAGCCAAACCAAGCTCCATCCACTCACCACCGGATACACCTTCACCGAACCAACGTCCCACCGGACCAACTCCACTTCCATGAACTACCGAACCAAGCCCTTGCCGAACCAAAGTTGCCAGTCCAGATTGCATCAGCCCAGGCCCACCAGCAGCTATATACATCCAAGACCCCTGCCCCCAGCCTCACTTTATAAATAGAGGGGCAGGGGTACAACAATGGAAGACAAGTTTGAGAGCTCAAGCACGGATAGAACTTTCAAACAACTTTCAATTACTTGTATACAAAGCTTTGTACTTGTAATCTGAAAGAAAAGAGAGAATAACATATAAAGTGGACATAGGCACGTTCTGGCCAAACCACTATAAATCTGCGTGTCTTTTTACAGTTTAGTCCCTGCTTTTTACATGTTTGCATAAATCACCCAAATCGCTAAGAACAACATATAATCAACTAAATCGTACGACTTTGAGGTGTTTGCCCGTTTTTTGCGCAAACATTTTTGGTGCTTTCACTGAGAGCTGAACTCAGGGACCTACCGCTTGGAAGTTGAATTTGAGAGTTTAGAGATTCAGATTGGAAGAGTCATGGCGAGACAATCAAGCAGAAGGCCAAGGCCAGAGCAGAGTCAACAGGAAGGGAGTCAAGAGGCTTCCTCAGGAGCAAACCAAGCTTCAGCCTTCATCACCAGGGATGAGATGGAGGCTATGATGAGAAGACAAGAAGAGATGATACAGAACTTGCTTCAGCAAATTAGGCAACTTGGAGCACAAAACCAAGGAGCAACTGGAGTTCAGAACGGAGCAGGACCATCTGGCGTAGCACCAGAGCTAGGGGGCACCACACTTGGAGCATGTTGATCCAATCCCAGAGAGAGATAGGGGCCTCTGAGCAACCTGGTAAGGAATGAACGCTCATTCAGGGGGCAGGTAAAATTCCCTCCTGAACTCGGGGGGCAGGTCGAAAGCGATGAACAAGTCGCAAACCTCTCACTAGCACGGTTAAATCATTTACACATGTGAGCGATTGCGCACGATCCATATGCATGCTCTGAATGACTACCAACCGCGTTATAGTAAGAGTTTGCGCTTTGACATCTTCATTCTGCTTTTTGCTTTGATTTTGATTTGAACATTTAAATTCTTCCTGTTTGGACATTTCTGCCGTAAGGTTCATATGATTATTGCTTTAACATTTACAATTCTATGGAAAAATTACTTGTATGCCCGTGGATCGCGAACGGTCCACGAGCACCTCTTGCATGGCAGCGAACTGCCGAAGTCTTTGATTCGAAAACTCCCCCAAACAATAACTCCGGCACTGATATTATTAAGTCCCCCCCCCCCCCGGGCACACTCATTCGCCTCGAATGGCACCCGACCTCGAACGGTCACAACTCGCCTTGAACGGCACCCGACCTCGAACGGTCACAATTCGCCTCGAACGACACCCGACTTCGAACAGTCACAATTCGCCTCGAACGGCACCCGATCGCGAACGATCACAACTCGCCTCGAACGGCACCCGACCTCGAACGGTCACAATTCGCCTCGAACGGCACCCGACTTCGAACAGTCACAAATACGCCTCGAACGACACAACTCATCTCGCCACAAATGGCTCGATCGCGAAAGGTCGCCATTTGAGGTCCACCCCCTGACTGCCAACAGTCGCACCTTACCACGAATGGCTCGATCTCGAACGATCGTCATCCGAAGTAAGGCGCTTGACCGCGAACGGTCCCATTTTATCTTTTGCCGCGAACGGCACTGGCCGTGAACAGTCACATTTCACCCCAAGTGGCTTGATCGCGAACGGTCGCCATTTGAGGTCCGCCCTTTGACCGGGCTCAGTCGCACTTTGCCTTGAATGGCTCGATCCCGAACGGTCGTCATTTGAAGTAAAGCGCTTGACCGTGAACGATCACATTCCACCGCAAATGACTCGATCTCGAACGATCGTCGCATGGATTTAGACGCTTGACCGCGAACGGTCGCACTTCACCTCAAATGACTCGATCGCGAACGGTCGTCATTTGAAGTTAGGCGCTTGACCATGAACGGCCGCGCTTCATCCCAAATAGCTCGATCCCAAACGGTCGTCATTTGGGGCCATATAAAATATCAAGCTCTTTACAGGTTGTCAACAGGATATGAACATCCAGCTCATGGAATTACAAAACACGCCTTCCTACCGCAAGGACATCAACATGATATGAACATCCAGCTCATGGCATTACAAAACACGCCTTCCTATCGCAAGGCATGTTTTGGGGGGCAAAGTGTTATCCCATTTTTGGTCAAAACTGGAATATCAATGTTGTGTGCATTTCCACCACGACCGAACCAAGAAGAAGCAGCCAGCAAGCGTATATAAGTCTGGGATTTCACTCACGATTCAAGTATAAAAGTCCATTCGGTATCAAAGGTTTAAAGTTTCATTCGGCAATGTAGAGCGAAATCTCATTCGGCATTCAAGATGCCTTGGTTCATCCGGCATTCCCAATACAAGAGCTCATTCGGCACTCCCAAATATAGAAGTTCATTCGGCACTCCACCTACTACACACCACCGATCCAGGAGGAAGGCACCACCGGTCCAAAAGCTTCTCCATCTTCCACCGAACCAGACCTTAGCCACTGCCGAACCAAAGTACACGAGCCCTTGCCGAACCACCATACTCCTACCACCGGACCAAAGCTCTACCGTTCCAACACCACTCCCTGCATAGCCGAACCAAGCTCCATCCACTCACCACCGGATACACCTTCACCGAACCTACGTCCCACCGGACCAACTCCACTTCCATGAACTACCGAACCAAGCCCTTGCCGAACCAAAGTTGCCAGTCCAGATTGCATCAGCCCAGGCCCACCAGCAGCTATATACATCCAAGACCTCTGCCCCCGGCCTCACTTTATAAATAGAGGGGCAGGGGTACAACAATGGAAGACAAGTTTGAGAGCTCAAGCACGGATAGAACTTTCAAACAACTTTCAATTACTTGTATACAAAGCTTTGTACTTGTAATCTGAAAGAAAAGAGAGAATAACATATAAAGTGGACGTAGGCACGTTCTGGCCGAACCACTATAAATCTACGTGTCTTTTTACAGTTTAGTCCCTGCTTTTTACATATTTGCATAAATCACCCAAATCGCTAAGAACAACATATAATCAACTAAATCGTACGGCTTTGAGGTGTTTGCCCATTTTTTGCGCAAACACTTAGATTTGAAATTTGATTTCATCGACTATTTTGAAGGTTCGAGCACTTCCAAATCAAGGTTTAAAAGTTTTAAACTAAGAAATTTCGAAAAGTATAAAATTTTTGATAAAGCATAAAAGTTTAGTTCTGAAGAGTATGACTTAAGTAAGTTTGAAACCTTTTGTTAAGTAAGTGAATATGACTATTTTTAATTATACTAATATGGAATTTAGTTTTGAAATGTTTTGGAAAAAAAAATTAATTTCAAATAATGGTTTTCAGAAAGGTAAATTGGATATTTCTAATAGAAATAGATAGTTTAAAAGTTTTAAAGTGATGATTATAAATTTTGAAACCATTTTGAGTATAATTGATTTTGAGAAAATATTTGGTTTTGAAATTAAATTGAAATTAAAAACCGGTTCTTATATGGTGATTTTGGAAATGAATTTGTTTGACTTGAATTATTTTAATTTGGAAACTGGGATAATTTTCTAAACCTATTATTTTGGGAACTTTGAAATTTAGATACTTAATTTGGAAGAAAATTTGGTGAAATCCTATATGATTTTGAAACTGAATTGATATTGAAATGATTTGAAATTGAGAACCTTACATTGTTAAGCACTTGATTTGGGAGTGGTCGAATTATATAAAATGGATTTGTATAAGTATGAAGTGATTTGAAATCTATTGATTTGAAAGGTACTCAATTTGGAAAGAGAATTTTTTTATAAATCGAAGTCTATATAAGTATGATTTGATATACTATGGATTTGGAAAGTATTCGATTTGAAAATGGAATCTTATATATATATGGATTTTATATAAGTATGATATTTGAAAGTATTTGAAAAGGTACTATATGATATATATTTTCGAAGTAAAGATATGGAAAGTGCCTTCTACTTGATATTCGCTTTGTGGCCACATCGTGGATTCATTCTATCGATATTATTCTCTCTGATTTTCGGTTTTCTGGATGTAATACTCGAGTGTTTCCCACCGTGGCGTAACCCATGGTTTTTTTTCCTCTCGTGACTGCATAGCGCAACTGCCTGGCTGAGTCTTGCCTAGGGGTACGGATTGTTTCCTGGGGGATCCAGGCGTAACCATTGTGTATCCTGCAATCTGTGTAGGTCGCGAATAGTAGCGCAAGTTCCTGGCTGAGTCTTGCCTAGGGGTACGGATTGTTTCCTGGGGGATCCAGGCGTAACCATTGTGTATCCTGCACTCTACTAGTCATCATGGCGTAACTCGCAGGGCTGAGAAAGCTTACGGATATGGATTGTTTCCTGGGAGACCCAGGCGTAACCATTGTGTATCTGCGAACCATGGTCGGACAAAGGTTTTGGTTTGGTTGTTTGTTTGGATTGTACTTTCCATATCTGTTTTTAAAAAGGTTTTTCAAGTATTTTCACTGGGTGTTGAAACAGGTCTACTAAGTACTTGAAGAATTCTAGCTTTGCGCCTAATCAACGCATGGCCAGAGTCTGCAAGAACGAGGAAAACTTGTTAAAACATCGAGTTATAAAAATATTTTCGAAAGAAAGATTTATTTCGATATAAACGTATTATTATAAAGGTATTTATTATAAAAGTATTTTTCCCAACAAAGAAATTTTGTATTAATATTTGAAATTAAAATTCTTATGGTTTGAAATAAATTATTCGTGCCTGATTCTATTCTTTTGAATCTACCTCATCTGCTCAGCTTCATTTTTCACCTATATTCCATTTTCAGAATCTACCTTCCTTTCCTTTTTGAATAAATCTTTTAAATATTGCTTATTTGTATACTACATTGTTTTATATAAAATTTTAGGGTTATAAATATTTTTGAAGTTATAAATTAAATAAAACATCTTTAAAGAAAATGATTATTAATTTATTGATAATATTTGAAAGGTATCTTGAGATAAATTAAAAATTTCATAAATTTTGGATTTAATATTTTCAATAGTCTTTGTAAATAGAAGTAATAATGTAAATAATTGTTTGCAAAGGAGTTTGAGAAGTATTAAATATTAAAGAAAATTTAATTTCAAATGAAATTTTCAAATAAATATTTTAAAGAAAATTTATATAGTTTTAAAATTTATTGTTTATCTTGGCTTTCAATCTATTTTTTTTCTGGTTTTTTATTCTCCTACCTTCTTCCTTTTCGGGGACGAAAAGTTTTGAGTGGGGGAGAGTGTAAAGACCCGGAAAATTTTAACAATTTTAACTGATTCTATAACGTATTTAATTGAATATTTGTGAAATCTTATAATAATTGAATTTTTAAATAAAATGTTTATATATCTAGAATACGTATATTTAAATATAGCAGATTGTAAATTTTCAAATAATTTTATGGAAGTTTATTTAATTGAGAAAACGTGCTGTCCAATTCAAGCTATTAATTGCTTTAATTGATTTCTGAATCAGTGCGTAACGGTTTCTTTTTACTACCGTTAAAGATTTCTATTGCTTAATACTTTTTCAATTCAGGTAGACTTTTCCATTCGTAACCATTAATAAATTTGAGATCATCGACCTTGCTTTTATTATTCCTTGTAGTTTCATGCACTGACTTTACCTTTCCCACTACCCATAATTTTCTCTATACGTTTCTTTTGCAATTGAAGCGTATATTTATATTTATGATGGTGCGTTTATTCTGGTCTCTCTTTATTTTTGTTTTTAACGCTTGAAAGAATCTCAAATCATCAAGCTAGTAGCATCCGTTCCTTCCGTCGCTTTCATAAGGCCTATAATATATAAACCACTTGCTTATAGATCTGAACACAACTTTGTCATCAAATTTAATGTGCCTTCCTCTCCCTATTATTTCGGTTCCAACCTTCCTAGTGAATGGCTTTAATAATTTTTGGCTAAATCATAGCTACAGACTTTTCAAATTTCTTTCATTTTTTATTTTTTTCCAATTCCTTCATTTGCTTCAAAATTTTTGAACGTGTCTAATCATCTCAGCATGTATATATAATGTAAGCCTACCTTTCCTTGGAAAGCTATTGCTCACAAAATTTCCTGATTTCTTTCCTTTTATCCATTTTTATATCCTTGACTTTCAAAACTCATTATGTGTTGTACAAACAAACAAAAATTTATTGCCTTAAGTGTATAGCTAAATCAACTATTGACCATTACAATTATTATTTTTATATTCATTTCAATTTATTACTTAAATAACGTTTTGATGAATTAATGGACAGCTTTACGTTTCTTTTGCTTTTGAAAACTTTATATTTATAGTGTACGTATCTTTTGCATTTCAAAAATTTGAAACATGCTACCCCATTTAAGCCATTAATTGTTTTAATTATTTTTCTTAATCAACATATAAACGTTTCTTTTTATTATTCCAGGATTTACATCCATACTTTAATCTCTGCTGTTCCATTTATTTCATTTGAAATCTAAATTTATTTACCATTCATTTATACGCCTCTTTCTCTTCCCTCTTTTACCACTTCGTTTCCGTGTTTCTAGGAATATATATAAATATAGAATAGCATAGATTGCATCTTCTTTTCTCTCTGTAGGCTATTCGTTGCCCTCAAATTAATATTAAAAGAGGAGAGAGCTTTGTAAATATTATATAAAGTCATATAGCACGTTCACATATCAGATGCAGACCTACCTTTATATTTAAGAAACTAGCATTTTCTCTATTGCCTGAAGAATGCCCTTCGCCATGTCATGTTGCTTGAATCACGCATGCATTCTTCCTTTAAAAATCGCCTGTTCTCATCTCCCCTCCATCTTTTCTTATTTCTTCCAAACCTGAGCATGAGCTCTCTCTTTTCCTTGGCCTGCCTCCTCCACATGGCCGCATGCATTAGTTGGCAAAACATTTCCTCTCTGGTTTTTAAAAGTAAGTACGCATTTTATTTGATATAAGTCTATTTTATATATTAAGAACAGTATAGATTGTGCATAAGTTTTGTTTTATATGTTTACTGCAACTATGGGGATTTTGAATTCCCTAACAGTTGAACTTTAAAAATAATAATATATTTCATAATAGTATATATATGATAATTGTTATATTTATAAACGTGTATATAAATATTTAACTTCTGTTCATATATAAAGGTTAGTATATATTTATACTGTATTATTTATATTATTTTAAGATTTTACGGTATATAGTTTTTGACTTTTGTTAGCATATAGTTATTGTACGGCTTTTAGATACGTATGTTTTACTAACTAGTTGATAAGTTAAATATATATATATATATATATATATATATATACGCGTTTTATTTTACTATTGATAGTTTACGGTATATATGGTATAAGTTTGGTAGCCTTCTATTAATATACGTATTTTCATATGTTTTATATATTTGGTTATAACAGTTTCAACTATAATAAAATTTGTTATTTTATTAGCTTTCATATGTTAGATAAATAAAATATAGTATTCAATTTTCGTTACTGTTTTGGTATATATATTATATAAAATTGGTGGGTACAAGTTTGATAGGTCAATTTATAATATATATATATATATATATATATTTATGATTGTTTTAGTATTTTAGAGTCTACCGTACTATATTTTATTTTATTTTCAACAATTTACATAAGTTATATTTAAAATGTAGGTATATATATATAAAATTTTCTATGGTAGTTTTACAGTATAAGTTATATCAATATTTTATAATTTCAACAGTATATACTTTCAAAAGTTTATTTCATGTCAGCCTTAAGGTTGTTTGCACTGACTGATATACGTTGGATTTTTTTTTTAAGGGATGTGTATTTTGATTTCAAGTATAGTCATATGTATAGTCATATACAAATTGGTAGAGGAAATGTTATATAGTATATATATGGTTATATTAATATAGTCGGTCTGCACACCTATGAATATATATTAACCGGGGTATGCATATTTTGTTGCATATTTTATAAACTGTGTCTGCATATGTTGGCTAGTTGTATATAAGCTCACTTACCCTATTTATCTTCCTTGACCCAATTCTGATTTAAATTCGTCTATTCCTATTATCAGCTTTGATCATTGAACCGTGTCCATCTAGCTTTGTTTTGGAATTCAGATCTGGATTTCATAACTCACTTCTTTTTCTCTGGCCTCGAAAGGTGAGAAATCACTCACGATTAACATTCTTTTATTTACGAAATTTGATTTCAATTGAGACGACAATTGAAATATGAGGCTGTAGTTATTTAAATTGTTATATATGCTATTATCTGTAACTATTCACTTATGGGATATGACACCATATCCTATTGTTTATATATTTATTTTGATGATATATGCCTGTTGTTATTATTATTTACATATCTGTTATCACTCTGCAAGTTCCCTGTTAGTATAGAAATCACTATGGGTTGAAATGATACATACCTGAACAGACTTTAGAATAGGAGAAAATCGTTATGGATTGAAATGATAAACCCAAGCGATTTTCATTTAATTGAATTGGGATTACGGGTTGAAATGCTATCCACCCGTATACATTTAGTGTACGGATTGAAATGATAAATATCCGTAACACTTGACCATATGATAAGAAATATATACAGACATCATTGGTCCATATATATAAATATTTTGAAATTTAATTCATTGTTTTGGAAAGAAATATATGGTCTTATTAAATGTTAATCCTTAAATTTTTTTATATATAAAGGGTAATGATATATAGATTTAATAATATTTAATTTAGTCAAAATTTGATTTAATACATAAATTATGCTAAATATTTATGTAAATTTTATTCCAAAAGTATTCTGCAATTTACTAAGATTGGGAGATAAATGTGGGTTTATCTAAATGGTATTTAAATAAGGATTTATTCAATTAAATCAATTTGAAATTTTTGAATGGGAAATTTAAGGGTATGATTTTGTAACTGGATTTTTATTTAAGTGATTTAATGAATATTTCACGTTTAAATAAATTAAAGAAAATATTGAGTAAAATGTAATTTAAGGTTACTTAAATGATATTGTATCTAATGAGGGATTATTTTAAGACTAGATAATAATGAGGTTAAATCGAGATCTATATGGAACTATTAAATTGAACATTTAATTAAATATTAAAGCTTTGAACTATATTGGGATTTAAATGGTTTATTTTGAGATTCGGATATGTATTTGAAATCAGTATAGTTGAATTTATTATTTAGAAACTAAATTGATTAAAAAGTTAGTTTGAAACGTTGAATACTTAAAGTTTTGAAATATATTGAACATAAAGGGTATTTTGTGATTTCAAATCCGAATTTGAGATCGATAAAATTGAAGTGGTTATTTTAGAAATTGAGTTGAATTTAAATTAATAAATTGAGATTGAAATAGATTTAAATGGGATGGTCAGGTTGATGTTAAACGATTTGTTAAGTTGAGGAAACTGAAATTTCTTTACTGTACAAATTATTTGATATATAAAAATACTATTTGGGAAGTATAGAGATATTTGAAGTGAAAATGATATTTGGTTTTGAAGTATAAATTAAGTTGAAAAGACTACGGTGTTATAGTGTATATTTCTATCTTTTAGATAGTTCCATGGACCATTAGAGGATGGTTATCCCAAACATCCTCTAAGTTATTTATATTTCAGTTGATATTTCACTTGAGTTAGATTTATAGATATAAGAATGTTAATCCTGACTCGAGTGTTTGTGTTTTGCTTTACGCTCGGGTCAGACTGAGAGATACAACATTTGAGACTCATCTTCGAAGTTGGAGCTTTGCTTGAAGATCCAGCTATCTATCCCTTCAGTCATCCAGTTGATTGGTTCAGAGAAGCCATCTGTTGCATTGGAGACTTCATGGCATTTGAACTATTCGATTGTATTTTATTTCTAACTCTGAGGTATATAGTAGCTTCATGAACTACTATTCTTTATCCATTCCGCTGCGTTGTATTACTCTGTGTAAGTGATCTATGATTGATTTATTTACTGTATATTTTAAGTTGTGCCAAATTTTATTAACAATTCGGTATTTTGAATTATTCAAGTCGGACATGTATGGTTTTATTGTCGATTTGAATGGTCCAAAGTAGCGGGTCGTTACAGTCATGCTTCGATCAACCAATGATCAGCAGCACTTAGCATGCCACATTACCAAATTGGGAATATATCGCTAGTAACCATCAATTACATAACCTCTGAGCTCGTACATCTCAGAGAAGGGTGTTAAGCTAAGAGAATAAATTCTCCACCACCAAACAGAAATGTATTTGATAAAAATCAGCTTTATATCTCAAAGTGTAACGTCAGACATACAACCATACAAGTCCGTTACGAGTTCGAACGGAACCGAAGGCACTTCCCCAATTAAGAAAAGAAGCCCTTGCAAATCCGGATATTCACAAATCACGTCCGGACTCCCCATCACATAAGGTAATCAAGATCTCTATACCGGGGTCAATAAGACATTCGACAGGTAATCCTTTCGCTTTCGAAAATACTCGGTCTTTACCACCGTCTTCAAATGCTATCCATTTCGTCGTATCACTATTCGAAATGGATTTTATGACATAAAGTCCTCTCCCGGCTAAACCGAATAATGAACGCTTATTTTAAAAACATATGGATATATTAGGATCTTAGTTAAGTCACAACTTTTAGCCCAAAAACTTTTTTTGAATGGTTCAAACAAATTTCCACTTTCAAATTTTTAATACAAAAGACACACCTTTAAGATCCTCTTCAATTTAAAACAAGGTTCACCAATCTTTAATAAAGATTCATTCATAGCTTTTTAAAACTATTTTCAATTTGATTTACCAATAACTTGAAATCCTTTCAACAAAACTGGAAATTATTTCAATAAACGAAAGTCATTATATTTGAAAACAAATGCTTTTCATTTCGGGAAAATCCGGTTAAATTTACTCCAATTATAGCCTTTCAAAGTATACATTGAAAAATCAACGAACTACCGTATTCTCGACAAGTTCTATTTGAATTAAATTCAAACTCCCAAATTAATTCATATAAAAATACTTTTAAAATGGTTTAAAATCCATATATATATATATATATATATTATATAACTTGTATAACCCTTTCAACCCATAGTTTCCAAAATAGTTTCAAGACTTTAACAAGACATATTATATTCAAACTAAATTTTAATTTCAAACTTCCTTTCCAAAAGCTTTTCATATTCAACTCAATTTCACTTCTAAACCAATTGGATTCAAAATTCAATTTTTAAAAAATAATATTTAAATTCAAAATATCTATAACTTTACCAATTTCCCTTGAAATCCATATTTATGTGTGTTGTGTAGTCTAGGAGTTTTACACACAACAATAAAATATTACAACCATCATCAATTCAAGCACAACAATATCGATAAGCGATATAATCCTATAACGCTTATCTCTCATTCACAGATAGATAAGTAAACTCATCACAAATAAATAAATCATATTTCACAGCACAATCCACACAATTCATATCACAGAACATCACACATCAGAGATATCAACAATTCAAAGCATTCAATAGAATCCAATTATCCATAAGTACGATCAATTCATTACCTGATTATAATTAATTTAAACCAGATTAATTAGTTATGAATAAATTATTAATCCTGGTTAATTAACATTAAGTAATTACAAACCGTTGGCTATTATTTTAATTAATTAATGACATTAATTAATCATCCTTAATTATTCAACTCAATCAATTATCCTTAATTAATCACATAAACTAATTAACCTTAAGTTAATTGTATTAATTAATTAACCCTCAATTAGTTACATTAATTAATCATCCTCTAATTAATTAATTAACCTTTAATTATTAAGTAATTAATCCTTAAGTATCCTTTAATTACTTAACCTTTAATTACAAATTATCTTTTAATTACTTTCATTAAGCACTTAACCTTTAAGTAATTAATTATCCTTAATTAATTACATTTATTAATCAATATTTAATTACATTAAAGTAATTAACCTTTAAGTAATCATACTAAGAAATTAACCTTTAATTACTTACATGAATAAATCAACCTTCGATTAATTAATTATCATTACTAATTACCCTTTTAATTACGAATTAATTAATCTTTAATCATTACTTATTTGACCTTTAATTAAGTAATTATTATTAAATTTCAAACTAATGATCCTTTAAATCTTAAGATAACCTATTTATCTTAATTAATTACATTAACAAATACCATTTGAAAATAATTAGGGATTACATTGATTAGTCACCTAATATATAATTATTTTAAAACCAAAATAATTGATCTTCAAAACATTTAACTCTTTGAAATAAATTTATTATTAACACATAAATTAACTTAAATCCGTAAATTAATCAACTAAAAACATCTTTATCCTTTTAATTCACTTCTTAATTAAGCTATTTAATTCCTTATTTAAAAATAGGCTTAAGAATTAATTAATGAAAGCATCTATATATGAATATTTAAAATATTTTAAACTTTAAAATATTTAAATTTAAAACCTTTAATTAATCTACAAATAAATACATATTGTATAAAAGAATTAGTTTAACAAAATTTGTTAAAACTTGATTAAACTTTTAAAACTTGTTTAATTTTAAAATTTTAAAACTGTTACACAATGAACCCGAGACCAACTCGAGTGTTAACCCGAGTCAAATCCCAAAATACTCGAGCTTTCCCCCGCGTAGTACCCCCGTGCCATTTTTTCTGATTTAAAATTTTAAACTTTAAAACTCTGGAAAACACACGCGAGTAAAACCCGAATACATTCTCGAGCCAATGCCACATTCCCTCGAGATCAACTTCGAGACAAACTTCATCTTCTCAAACCTGACACCCAGATGCACACGTGCGCATGCATACGAAGCCAGGCCACTTCCGACCAACATCACCGTTGCCCTCAGGTCATCGACGACCTATTTGAGCCTCCCGACCCTTCAGGCCCAAGCGTCGATCCCAAATACGAAATCGAACACATAGGAACCACCATTGGAACAACCTAGTCACCAGAAAACCTCCCCGTGCCGCCGATCTAGATCATCTGAGATCATACAACCTTGATCAAAGCTGCGTCATGCCACGACACGTTGTTTCCCCCTGGTGCGATCGCCTCCGGTCAACCCACGACAATGCAAGAGCCCTAATTTCAACGTCAATCAAAATAAGCATATTAACCCTAGTTCGCCATCGTTTGGCCACCACAGCAACCTAGAATTCAAGCGAGTATTTTTCCGATGATCTTCCAACCTCCACCACCTCCAGCCTTGATCGCGACAAACATCACCGCGTTGATCGTTGGAAATTGACGAACAAAGCCATTCTATTCAACTCAAAATTTCTCGATATCTATAAACTAAATTTTTTTGAAACTACGATCAAAATTCATCATTTGTAAGTACAAATCGAGTTGTATAATCAAAACATAAATTGCTGACTTTTGATTTTCGGACTTTAATTTATTATCACTGTAATATCCGAATTTCAAAATATTTAATCAATATTTTCACTTGAATTTATTTTTAAAAATGATGTTACACATTTACAAGCATTTTTTTATTCAGAGATCAAAGCCTAAAAAGGTTTAGGTGGGATGATTTGGATTTTTGAACAGGTTTTAAACCAGTAATATATGAACAGAGCTAAAAATACAGATATGCACATCATCATTTCCATATATATATATATATATATATATATATATATATAGACATGCAAGCATATTCACACAATCATTCAAGCGCATTTCATATCATACTTCAAAGATCATCAAGGTATAACAAGTTTAAAATTTTATAAAGGGAGTTTGCTCACCTGGAAGAAGAACAGAAACCTGGAATTACTTTTGAACTTGATTTTGGTTTTGATCCTAAACTGCAGATTGCTTTTTGAAATTGATCTGCTATGTTTCTAGTTGAATTTGAAACTGCTTGATTGAGATGCATTTTCATGCTTCAGTTTCGAAATAATCCGACCTTTGAAAAAAACCGAGACTTGTTTTTTTGAATTTGAAACTTGCTTCAAGATTTTGAACTTGAACTTCCAGGTTTTGAAAACTGAAAATGATCTTTGTTTTGATTGTTTGATTTGCTTTAGATTTTTTTTGGGTTTAATTTCATCCGTTTTACTTTCTTTTCAAGTTTGTTTCAGATTTTCTTTTATTTCTTTTAGTTTGAATGCATGAAAGAAAAATTGAGAAAAGAAGGAAAGAGTGATGTATATACATAACTTTGATTTTCCTTCATTATTAATTTCAAAAAGAAAAAGAAAAAATAAAACCAAACATGACACTTGGATTTGTGCATGTTAATTTTACTTACAAATGTTTGATTCCATGTTTAAAATTCCAAAACTTGTTTATTTATGATGAGATAATTACACTTGTTACTCTTTGTTGTAATTATTTTATAAGTGTTATAAGCATTTTTTTGTTTAAACCCTTTTTAAATTAATTAATTTATGTATTATCTTTATATTAATATGTGTTATGTATTTAAATATATATATATATATCTATATACAAATTACATCTAGTTATGTGCAGATTTAAAACTAAACTTAAGTTATTATACTTTAATTTATATAAATAAATATTAGTACTGAAAATATTCAAATTTAACTTTAATTAACTTCTAGAAAATTGTTATATTGAATTCAAATCATAACTTCTAAAATATAGATATACATACATACATGCATATATATATATATATATATTATAATTCCAAAACAAATTTTTATTAGTTTCAAATTATAGAGTTTTCAAATTCAATTTATTTCTCAAAATATTTATTTTTTTGAATTTCCAAAAATTCTACTTACATTCAATCTATATACATATATATAAATAAACAAACAAATATCTTATTTAATTTGGAAAAAACTCAAATTAATTCAAAATTAAATCCAAAATTTATATTAATTTTCAAATTAAAATTGGCTAAAAATTGGTATCTTTACACACAGATATTGTGTAGGATATTCACCACAAACTCTAAATCCATAAATTATGAGATTCGTACTTGTTTCTCAGTATATGAAAAACATTAAATATTAAACTAATAAAC
Source organism: Allium cepa (assembly GCA_030765085.1). Classification (NCBI taxonomy): domain Eukaryota; kingdom Viridiplantae; phylum Streptophyta; class Magnoliopsida; order Asparagales; family Amaryllidaceae; genus Allium; species Allium cepa. Next base: position 391,006,130 of record CM060938.1, on the reverse strand, counting down.
TAATCAAGTTTCACTTAACATGAGATCAATTAAATAAAAAAGCATTACCGTATTTTAGCAAAGCTATGATTTTGAAAGCAGAAGCAGTTGTAGATCTTGAAATTTTTTGCAACTCAACAACCGCAACAACACCTTCCTCTTTATCACTAATGCCACCTTGAATGACCTTGTCGAGAGGTGGGGGCACTCAGGCCGGAGCGAAAGCGGATATAGATCTATCTGAGTGTCGCCTTAAGTGATATATTCAAACTACTATAAAACCGTGCATTGCAATTACAATTAGAAATGAATTAGGGAAGGAAAGTAAGAAATTTATTAAGGAAGAAGAGTGCTGAAAATGTGGTATATGATGGATTGAAATCGTGGTGGACATTGAGAAAGGCATATTTATCCTTGAACATAGTTTTATTCTTAGACTAAGTAGATGGTGCTCTTGGCAATTCAAAAAAGGTTTCATGTCCAAGTATTTGCTTTATATTTTAGATGCACAGAGAAAACCATTAACCATGGAATGATTTTTACCCATTAACTATGTTATTATTTTGAACTACTATTAAAATAATGATCATTGGTCAAGGAAGAAAATACAAATGAGTTATTTTTGATATAAATTTTGGGACACATATGGTAAGAGTAAATCATTACATATATTTTAGCAGAGAAAACCATTAACTATTGCATGATTTTTAGTCATTAAATTTTTCATTATTTTGAACTACTATTAAAATAACGATCATTGGTCAACATGCTTGCATTTTTATGCCATTTACAAACTTTGGCAATAGAGTGGAAGGGAAAAAAATTATATTCAATGCAATAATGAATTCAAATAGATAACATACATAATAACTTCAAATGGCTGGGGAAAATAACTGTGCAGCTGCATTGTTAGGAACTGGGTTGTTGTGGTTGATATTAAGGGTTGGGCACATATGGCAAGATTAAATCGTTACAAATATTCAACATGTAGAGATAATAAAACCATAAAAATTTCACGTGTCTTATTTCATAAGTTTGAAACTAAGAAGTTACAAGGGAGAAAAATGAAAAATTGACAGTAGTGGATTTTCAACTTGGCACTAACTATTGTTAAGCCAGACTTAAAATTTATGATTTTTTACCATTAATCTTGCCATGACTTTTACTCATTAATTGTAATAATTTTCAACTACCATTAAAAATGACAATGATAGTTCATCACCCATGCATTTTTATGACAGCTACAAACGTTGGCAATAACGTGGAAGGAAAAAAAAAGAGTTCTGTTCAGTGTAATACTAAAATCAAATAGGTGAAATCAATAAAAATATAAATTCAGTTTATGGTTTTAACGAGCCACATAAGTCTGTTTTCAATCAAAGTAGTGCTGAATTGATAATATTTAAGAAATATATTTCTATTTTTCTCACAACAATATTCATAAATTTGAAAAAATTACATAAAAACATTAACTCAAGTTACAGTTTTAATGAGCCAAGGGGATGGTAATTCAACTATCATGCACTTCATTTATGTTAAGACCGGTGGTAATAATGACACACACACACACTAAATGAACATGAATATGTAAGGAAATTCAAGGTAAATGAAAAAACAGAAAGGAAACCTTACTCAAATACTCTATCGTTGTACTTCAACCCAACCGCAGTTAACAAACACAGATCCAAGTTTCTCCATCAATATCTCATAGAAACATAAGAAACTATATGGAATAAAATAGCAAACTCAAATAAGCAATAATTTTTTAATATAATATGAAACCATAGGAAAAGTCGACGAGGAAGCCTTACCCAAGCCTTTTTTCACCATTCTTAAACCCATATCACTGTACAACCCCATATGGAATAATATTCTCCAGTCCCGAATAACTCTTTGTCAACTTTACCCTAATTAAACAAACTAGCCAAAAAGAATACATAAGACTTCATGAATGGGATGTACAGTGGAACGAATAATAACATTGGGTTTAAATATATATGGTGATTTGTTAGCATCACCAAAATAATTCTACCATTCATTGTATTGTCGACAGTCCAAATGTTCTCGGTAATTTCCTCGAACAATTGGAGTGCAAATCCAAAGGTTGCAATATATATCCTAAAGCCTATACAATGAGACCAGTTGCTCCATTAAAAGAACTAAAAGAAACAATATGCATATAAATAACATTAAAAAATGCGAAAAAGAAGATTATAAAAGCTCGACGTAGATGAAATTTATCGATTTTTTCATTTCAAAGCGATTATTGGATCCTAACTACATCATAGGTTTTTGTTATTTGTGTAAAATAAAGAATGGTAAAATCAGCGGTAGAATAAGTAGTGGCCGTGAATTTGAAAAAATAATGTAAATAAACCAAATTAATTGACAAACCCGATTTAAAGTTGAGAATTTATCGAATTATAGACTGAATTCCGTATCATCTATCCTCAAACTGAAAGCCCACCTCATAACAATCAGATGGATAAGGCTTCAACTGAATAAATGCCGTAGTTACGGAAATTTTTGATTTGTTCAACAGTTGATTTATGAGGAATAAGGTAAGAAGCAAATGAAGAAAGCAAATGAAAGATAAGTTGGAACATGAGGAGATATAAACACAGGCTGGATGATAGTGTAGATATTGGGTTCGTCGCTACAAATCATGGCATGATTCAAATGAGAAAGTTGCCACTAACATTAAATTTTACTAGTATAACCGCACAACGGCGGAGAAACCGACCGTTCGATTGTATAATTTTGATAAGAAATATACATTAAATTTTTTTGTTTATTACTTAAACACTAAGTGATAATATGTTGGAAAAGAATAAATTAAGATTTGAATCTGAAAATATGAATTTCAAATTTAAATATTAACCAAAGCATTCAAAATTGTCGATTTGAAATTGAAATTTTAGAATTTGAAAATCATAATAGATTTGAATTTGGAATCTTCGATACGCGAAATAAAAAGAGGAAGTTTAGGAAAACCGCGATAAGACAAGATCCACGTTTTTAGAGAAACCGCGATGAGACAAGATCTACGTTTTTTTGTTTCAGAAAAATTGATTTTGGTCAGTGACAGATTATTTTTGGTAATAAGTAAAAGACTTCATTTCAATCATATGGATCAAGTATTTGCAGAAATATATGATTTGATTTGGTTTTTGTTCATTAAAAAATGGTTATTTGATTTGTTATTTTAGTATATCAAGCCTGTACGACCGTTTACCGGAATTCCACTTCTTCTGTTCATTTCGGGCCTCAAACATTTGTTCATGTAATCAATCGTCTATGTTTTCACGGCTGCCGGTGCCTTCCCGAAAGAAATAGAATGGCCAGTATAGCTACTTCTTCCTCTTCGTTCTCATCTTTCCATTTTATGTCTCCAGTAAAATACAACAAATTTTACCAAAACCCAAATCACCAAGTAAATAACAGAAAAAACATGAGTTTTATCATTTCATCGAATTTGAAGTCAAATTCATACGAGAAATCAAAAGATAAGGAAGCTAAAGAGAAGAGAGAAGAAGTAAACAGAAAAATAGCGTCACAAAAAGCAATTTCAATTATACTGAGAAGAGAAGCCACAAAAGCAGTGCTGGAGAAGAAAAAAGGAGGCTCTAATTCCAAAAAGCTTTTACCAAAAACAATCCTTGAGGCACTACACGATAGAATTGCTGCTCTTAGATGGGAATCTGCTCTCAAGGTTAGATATTGGTTATTGAAATAGTTTCTTCATTATATAAAAAACACCCATTTCGGTATGTGTATAAATATACCAACAGAATTTATCAGGGACTGTCCAACTGGAAAAAGCATGCAGTTCTTAGAGATGGGTTACAAAACATTTGTGCATAACCACAGATTTCGTGTCATTATGTATTGATTTTATTTATTCTGACACAGAATAATTTACTTTGCTGTAAACTTTTGGTAGAACATGAATTAGTAATCATCCACAATATATAGTCACTTAAATGATAATGTTTTGGTGCTTCTTGCTTAGTTCATTTGCGGAGAACATAAAGTTACCAAATAACATAGCTACATTCTATGAAATCCACGGAGCAAACGGAAATTGTTAACTTGTACAATTCTATTCATATGAGCACGAACATTGCTCATCCTTGCAGTATACCAACTAACATTTGGCAGAATAGAAAAGTTGATTGAATACTTGAGTATATTTGTAAAACATTGCTCATCTAGTTAATAATGTGTATTTATACACAGATTGTTACAACGGTCATGTACTTGAAGCTAGGATCTAAACAATACTAGTTCATATAACAGTACCTATTTACTGATTCAATCAGTGAATAAAGGCATCTAAACCGAAACAACACCACCCCCCCCCCCCCCCAAAAAAAAAAAACAAAAACACACACACACAAACACACGCACACAAAACACCCCCACAGGGCTCAAAAACCTGAGCATAGGAACTCCTTGAGCAAGAGGATGGTGGATAAATCTTTATGCTTTGCTGTTACTTGCCCCTTTGGGAAGATGTCAGCTAGCTAATGCTGAGCGGAGATACATGTGATCTTTAACATATACGAGCAATGCGTTCTCGTACAAAATGATAATCAATTTGAACATGTCTTGTAAGTTAGTTCATCACTGGATTTGAGGCTATGTAATTAGTGTTGACATTATCATAGTATTAGATGGGTGGTTGTTTGGTGAGTATTGATAGATCTGTAAGTAGGCACTGAATCGAAACAGTTACAGTCTTTTGAGTGCTAGTGCTCTATATTCAGTTTCGGTGCTACTATGAGCAGCTGTAGGCTGTTTGTTGGATAACAAAGATATGAGATGATTGCGAAGAAAAACACAACTACCCGTAGTCGAATGACGTGTATGTGGGTTGCCTGCTCAATCTGCATCACTAAAAGCTCGAAGTTGATATGAGTTAGAACTAAAGAATAAATCACGTCTTAAAGTACCCTTGATATATCGCAATAGCCGCTTAGCTGTAAGAAAATGAGTGTTGGTGGGTGAATGCATGAACTAGCTTATTTGGTTGATCGAATAATTTATGTATGGTCTCGTCATTGTGATGCCCCACTAAACTATGATACAAAGTAACATTAGCATACTAAGCACCATTAAACAGAGATAAATTTCTTCTAGAAGACAGGTGTCGAGGCAGGTTTGACATTGATAGGGTTGATCCTGTTAAGAATATCAAGTGTGTAACGGTTAAGAAGCAATGTTAATCACCAATATCAGTCATGGAAAATTGCTTACCAAAATCATCTATCAACGTGGATATGGTAGGGTCTGATCCTGTTAATTGTAAGTCATCAACGTAAAGAAGTAAGATCGAAATTCCTTTAAAGGATTGATGAGTAAAAAGAGATGTATTTGATTTTGAGGCTACAAATCCAAGCTCGGATAAGAAGTAAATTTATTAAACCAAGCATGAGGTGCTTGTTTGAGACCAAATAAAGCTTTATGAAGCTTACAAACATGAGCATGATTTTGTTTGTCAATGAAACCAAGAGTTTGATTCATATAAACATCTGTCCATGAAACCATGAAGAAAAGCATTTTTGACATCTAATTGTCGAATATGCCAAGATTCAGTAACTACAATGCTCAATGCTAGTATGATAGTACAGATTTTACGTTAGGATTAAAGGTTTCCTCATAATCTAGGTCATATTTTCGAGAATATCATTTTGCAACGAGATGGACCTTGTAACAGTCGATACTACCATCAGATTTTTGTTAATTTTACAAACCCATCTACAACCAACAAGATTTATTTTAAGGTTTTATGAGGGACCAATGACCAAATTTTGTTTAAAAGAAGAATATTGAATTCATCATTCATGGCTTGTTGCCATTTTGGATGTTTTGAAGCAAGGGTGTAACAAGTGGGTTCAGTGGGCTCAGGCGATGTATCCTTAGGACAATGAGTAAGTTTGTGGAATATGATGTTTTGTGGCAAAAAGAGAAAAATGAACTTTTGATTTATGAATACCTGGTCGAGATCTTATGACAATGATACGTTGAGGAAGAGCCGAGGAAGGGAGCGACAATGATACGTTGAGGAAGAGCCGAGGAAGGGAGCGGTGGAGTTTGCAATGTTGGACTATCCGCTTGATCAATAGGCTCGACGTTATTGGCTAACCCTTGACCCGAGTGAATTGTAGATGTACTTTGATAACGGCCTCTGCCACTTGTGATGGAGTTGGGAACAATTGGAGTTGGTTGTGATTGTGATTGCACTTAATAAAGTTGGGTAGGTAGCACATGAGAATGCAAAGATGATAATGTGATTTAGTTTTGCGATAGGGATACACTGTAACTAGAAGTAGGTTTGGTCGGTTCTAGATTACAATTTTTGTGGTAGTTGTAAATGGACCGAATGTGGACTTGATTGGTGTGGGGTACGGAACTTTTGGAGGGAAGTGAAGGTATAGGTAAAATATGTATGTCTAGTCCATGAAGCCAAAAATTGTTAGTAGAGCCAATAAGAGATAAATGAGAATTTTCATTGATTTTTATGGAAAATGAGAACATAAAAATTCCATCATAAGAAATATAAATCCAATCTGAATTTGGTTCAAAACATTTGCAGCTTTTATGGATGTCATTAACTTAAAAGGGTACGAGATTTTATAAATCAATATTATTTTGAAGGCAAAGAACAAGAAATGAGTAACAATGTCTAAAAACTTTTAAAAAGGTATAATTAGGATATTGATTGTATAATATTGCAAGAAATAGTGGTGGGCATTCGATTTATTAGGTAGATGGCAGTGCTAAAAACCAAGGTTCGAAGACTCGGTTTCGTTCATTTGAATTTTTTTTAGTTTCGGATGATTTCAGAAGTTTCGGTTTCGGTCCTGCTCTCGGTTTTCAATGGTTTGTTAATGAAAATGTAACCGTAAATAAAATATAAGATATAGTCTAACCTAATATTTTTATACTTAACTAAAAAAAAATTAATTTAAAATTAGAATTATACTAAATTAAATTAAATAAATTAGTCCAGCCCGATTTATGTCATTATATTCAGTCCTAATTAAATAAAATTAAATGATGTTTACTTTCATTTCAAAGCCCAGCCCAATATCTATTTTAATTAGCCTGTTATCACTTCAGCCCTTAATTGCAAAACTGCACCTTTCTTTCTAGGGCTTTTCACTTCAGCCCTTAATTCACAAAACCGCATCTTCCTTTCTAGGGCAAACTGTAAAATCGAACGAGACGACAGTAAAATCGAATGAGATGCTCATCTTGAATTTGCATCTCGATTTCGAATCTCAACGACCCTAAAACCAACGATGACAGTAAAATCGATGACGACAATTGTTGCTTTGTGCTATGAAATCAACGACGACAATACTCACTTGAATTTGCATCTCGAATCTCGATTCTCGATTCCGGGTAGGTAATTTACTGATATTTCTTCTTCATCATCTTTTTTTTAACCGTTAGTTAGCGGAACATGATTTTAACCTAATCCCGTCCCGCCACCGGCCGGAACCGAACCGAGGTGGCCGGAATCTCGGGGTTTCGGCCGAAACCTTAAGCCATGCTAAAAACGTCAGGTCAAAAATATTTTGGTAGTGAGCTTTGATGAAGAAGAGTAAGTCCGGTCTCCACCATATGTTGAGTTTTACGTTCCACTACACTGTTGTATTGAGAAATGGGTGCACAAGAAAAATGATGGAAGATTCCATTGGCAATTAAATAATTACGGAGAGAGTGAGACGTACTCTATACCATCGTCACTTTGCAAATTTTTTATAGACGTAGTAAATCTATTTTCTTGAAGTGTTTTGAAATCTTTAGCACATTGATAAACTTCTTTTTTGTTATGCAAAGAAATACACCCAATAAATCGTGAGCAATCATCCACAAACAACAAAAATAACGAAAGTCAAACTTCAAAATTACCAGAGCTCGCCCCCATGATCAGAATGAATTTCAAATAAAATATCATTGGATTTATTTTCCCAATTGAGAGTCTATGATGTTTGGCATGGACACAACTACTACAAAGACCATGTAGTTTTTGTTTATTCAAAGAAATACATTTATTTGAGGCTTATGGTTGGAGAACTTGATGATGATGACCCAATCTCATTTGCCAAACATCAGCTATAGTTTTCACAGTCAAAGGTGCAGTGACGAAAGAAATACTATTAATACTAGGTACCAGGCAACTTATTGATTGGAAGCGGATAAAGAACACCTTTATTATGTCCTTGAAGCATTATTTTTCTTATTGTTCGATCTAGAATAGCAAAGCCATAGCGATCGAAGGTAATAATGCAAGTGAATCATTTGCAAGTTGAGAAACATAGATAAGATTTTTTGTATGTTAGGTACCTAAAGAGCATTTTTAAGAGGAAAATTATTAGATGGAGTTCGTAAACCAACATCATCAGTATGTGGAATATGAAGGAGGTTACCGTTTCCAACTGCAACTTGTTTTGCACCCTGGTAAGAAGCTCGATTCACCATCGTACCATCATTTGAAGTCATGTGATGTGTATCGCCCAAGTCAGGGTACCAACGTTGGTCAAATGGTGTTTCATTAAGTTGCATTGCAACGAAAGTTTATGGAAAATCCATTGCCTAGTATCAATGATCAAAAGCGATGGTAGCACCCAAGAGCAGAATGACCTAGTTTTCCGCATGTTTGACATGGTGAATGATTACCATGAAACATAGGCGACCAACCGATCATGGACTGTTGTGTTGTAGAAGAGCCACAGTGATTACCATATCCATCACTATAATTGCCTCGACCTTGGTTACAACCTCCTCCTCGGGTACCACGTGCATAGCCACCACATCCATAACCACCGTGTCTGTCATTTCTGTCATCATGGTTTTAAAAACTATGATGTTGATTGCTCATGACATTTTGGATACGGTTTAGATTAGATTGATAATGAGATTTGACTGATTTGAATTATTGCTGGAGGTTGACTGCGAACAATAAATGTTGTAGACTGGGAATTGTTTAAGATGAGATTTTGAGATTGGAGCAGCCTGACTTTATGATTCAGTAATAGAGGATAAAGTTTAATAAAGGTTTGAAGATGTTCTCTAATTTCAAGCCATTTCTGCCATCATGGTTTTAAAAATTATGATGTTGATTGCTCATGGCATTTTGGTTACGGTTTAGATTAGTTTGAGAGTGATGATTTGATTGATTTGAATTATTGATGGAGGATTGACTGCGAGCAATAAAGACTGTAGATTGGGAATTGTTTAAGTTGAGATTTTGAGATTGGAGTAGTCCGACGTCATGATTCAGTAATAGAGGATAAAGTTTAGTAAAGGTTGGAAGGTGTTATCTAGTTTCAATAGCAGTGACAAATTGATCATATTCAGAGCCAAGTCCGTATGTTGTACAAGTATTGGATCAGAGACATAAGTATGAGTGTAGGCGAGTGAGTCTGATGTTGGTTAGATATTCATTAACTGATTCATTTCCTTTTTGATTGTCGAAGTTGTGTGAGAAGTTGATGACGACGAAATGTGATTTGAGTAGTAAAAGCTTTTTTCTGGTGAAGTTATAGTTCGAGAAAGGAAGTGAAAGTTATAGTTCGAGCTATGAGGCTAGTAAAGAAGGCGACTTGAAGAAAATATGAGTAGGTATTTATCCAGTTTTGTGCCGTTGAAGAAAAGAAGTATTGGGAATTTATACGTTCGTCGTTTCTTTAAAAAATTCAGTAGGAGCTGTGCGACCAAAGCATTTATGGTTTTATAACAATGGAGATGCAAAAAGCTATAGCGGAGGTATATCAGAAAATAGCGGAGGCGTTAGAATTTAATTGGAGTCGAAATCAAAATCCAAAGTTGATTTGTTCTCAATCCCATGCATATTGTTCACTCCTGTATAACAACACTGAAAAGTGTCATGATTTTTACCGTTCGGACTTGATGAATATAATAGGATTCTAATTTATGTTGAACGCTTAAGACGTGAACTTAAATCCAAATCTTAAATTCGTTGATTTGGTTTTTTAGAGAATTGATCAAATTATATTTTTTATATTAAAATTGCTAAAGCGGGTGCTAAAAATCCCGATTTAGCAAGTATAGTAGAATAACGGGACTTTAAGCTGATCTACTATTTAATAGTGCCAAATTGAAAAACGTAGCGCTCTGCACTAAGCGGTTCATTGGCCTTTAACGGGTTTTTAACTGCATAGAGTAGGAGGTGAAAAATTGAAATCAATATATTGAGAAATTTCAAGAGAGTCGAGGAGAGAATTAATTTATTTTTTCAAACTAGAAAGTTCTCATCATCAAGTTTGATAGAGACAAACAGTGTTTTTCAAGATTGAGAATTGGAAGGTCATTGGTTGGCGAGGAAGAAGATTTGGGAGTAGTGGTTAATACCATGACATAATAAAAGAGTTGATTTAATACTTGAGTACTTTGTTGTCATTAATAACATGTATTTATACATAGATTGTTACAACAGTCGTGTACTTGAACCTAGAATCTAAAGTAGACTGGTTCGTACAATAACAACTATTCACCGATTTAATGATAGAATATGTCATCTAACAACATGTGCTATATGGTTAGTGTAATAATTTGAAAGAACGTACTACATGTACATCGAATTTGAAATGATGAAAGCGATTTTCTTCGTTTAATTGAACTCTTGATTTTTCGTATCAAAATTCAATTTTGTTAACTAACTTAAAATTCAAGAAAAATTCAGTGGCTGTTGACTAATATAGTTGGACCTACGCTAGTATGAAGTAAAATCAGATTAAAAGCAATTATACGTTTTCAACGAAAGTGAAAATATGACCACTAAATATTATTTGAATATTGTTCAATTTTTGGAATAATACATCACTTTTTCCTTCAATCATAGCCAAGATACGATTTCTTAAAAGGTATTAAGTAGAGCAACACTATTTTATAATCAAAATAAATGCAATTTTCTAAAACAGTAAAATATCCTAAGAGGTATGCAAAAATTATTGGATAATCCAGAAATTGCTAGGAAATTCATTGATAAAACGAAGAACTTCCCCATATCAACGATTTAATAACTATTGTAGCTTCAGAATGTTTCAATTTATGATCATACCTATTATCTGGATATACCAAGAGAAACGTAAGTGTTGTAAATCAAATATACCCAATAGACAGTATGGTTGTCTTCCTCACTATATTTTCTACGTTTACAGTAATTCATTGCTTACTATGAATAACATGGGGAAGGATTGAATTAATCCTCTTGACAATTTACACAATTTTTTTTTTATTGATAAGGAGCTTGGCTTCAATGCTTTTCTTGTTATTAAATGCAGCTTGCATGTATTATACAAAATATCAGCTTTAGATATATCAATTTATCTAGTAATTTAAACATAAAAATCTTGAGTAGTTTAGCACATCACTTTGGTATTTGTCTAGCATAAGTATGCGCTTTGCATACTTATTTTATAAACTTATCATTTTATTTCAAATGAAGTAATGTAACAAATATATTTATCTTAGAGAAGAACATGACAGAGAGTGTATTCTTCAGTCCAAGTATTGAAACCGAGAGCAGAGCAATATATAGAATTTAGCAGTTGAATGCACAATGGTTGCAAATCTACACGTAGTTACCAGGCATTATATGGATAGATAAACACTACAAATTAGCATAAAAAAGAAAGCAACATAAGAAGTAGTACCTGGACTATTGGCTAACACGTATTTTGACTTGGTTTGCACTTATGATGCAAAATATGAGCCTGAGACTATACTGTTTTGCATGTAATCGATTTTCATGCCAACAAACGATAACCAAAGTGTTTGATTTCATGAACATAGACAAAAATTATTATTCACGTATCAGCGCCACCGAAGATTTTTTTTTTTAGATTGGTCTTGTAATGTTTATTCTTCTTCTACCATTTTGATAGCTCAATAGATAACACATCGGTTCCTTCTACCTATTTATTGTGAAGGTCACTAGATTTAACCGTAACTATAATTTGACTGTTAAATAATAGATATATAAAGAGTGGGGTGATCCGTGAAAGAACAATAGTTATATAAAGAGTGAAAGAACAATGACACCCTAGCCTTTGTATAATCGAAAGCTCATTATCACCGTGGTAAGTTGTTTGGATTTCAATTTATGGTCTTAGTTTTTGCTTGATTTTGTCTTCTGCAAGCATTTTGATTTGATTGATCTGTGTTTCCTAGGTTGAACCCAGTGCATGAGGCTCACGCACGGTAGCCGACTTTGGGGAGGTCAATAATGTACGTAGCATTTCCCTCACATTGCGAAAAGGCTATTTCTAAATTCGAACATGTACGTCCAGTTCACCATGCGGGTGACCTAACAGTTGCACCAAGGCTCCACCTCATGTGTGTTTCTAATGAAATAAAATAATTAGGACAACTCATTTTAATATATTACCTAAATAGCAAATCAAACATTTACGTCACAATATTACGAACTAACACTTACACAAAGACCACTTGTAAAATAAATATTGAACTGAATTTTTTTTGGAGATTCATTTTCTGGAAGAACAGACAAGATATCTAGACACAACGGCATTTTAATACCACGGAGAATGAAAAAAAAAATCCAAGGTATCAAAAATAGCTACCTAGCCAACAAAAGTTTCATTGTACTGTGGTGTTGCCTTAGTCATGACCCTTCATTGGAAAAAAAAAAAAAAACCTCTGCTTAAAAGTTTAGGTAAATGGTACTCCTTTGTGAATTAGATGAGTGCCTATAAAGTTGAAAAAGTTGAGGCTATTAACCCAACACGTATGATGTGATGGCTGTAATTATAAGAGATACATATTTTTATAGTTATCCCAGTAATCGATTGAAGTAGAGTTTATTCATCTCTGAAGATGTTACATTTAACATAGGAGATGCAAAATTCAATGTGGGGTTTTGGGGGTGGAGAGGGGGAGGTAATCCTCATATTATAAAAACTGTCTATTACACTTGCAGTTTGCCAATTGTTGAAGTTAAGACGGTCATGGATTATTCTTAATGTGATATTTTCATAAAACTCAAGATTTGTCTAGTTTTTAGAAGCAGCTAATAACTCTAAACGATCTAAACTTCAACAACTGAATCTTTTGGAAGTTGTTCCACTTTCGTCGATAAAAAAACACGACTTCGTCAATTGAGAGGAATACGAGAATAAAATGGTATGAACAAACATGAAATACCTTATGTTATTGGAAGCAAAATCAACGAGTGGACCGCTCAAAACTGAAGTTAATTAGAGTCGAGGTTGCTTCCAAAACTTCACTAGAAGGAACACTCAAAGATATTCTCCTTTCGGTATGATGTATTTCGCCATACACAGTTTGTGAGCTTGGTCCACAGAAAAGTGCAATTGTAAGTTTATTGACACTTAATAAATTTTTTTATCTTAAGCACTTAATTACTGTTCATGCCTAACAGTATGCAAGGCAGTTTTGAAGTGATTTTGTCTTTAATTGTTGATCCATTAAACACTTTTCCAAATTGCTTCGTTTGAGAGTTTTGTAGTGTCGATTATAAGAAGTTTTGAATGTATCGATTTTGAACGTTAGTGGTCGGAGCGATTTTGATTGGTTCATATACATGTTTGGAAGTTTAATATATACCGGTTAAGAGTTCTTAACAAAATTAATACTACATATAAATCCTTATATTTATTCTTTAATTTTGTTTTGAATGAGAAAATTAATATTTCAATATGATTACTAGGGTTATAATTGGAAATAAAATTTAGAATAAGCACCTCATTTGATGGATTGAGAAAAACAATCAAAATCACACTATATCAATTTGCACTGGTTTTATAACTGACAAAAACCAACAAATTTTTTTTTACAAGTAAGGAGTATGACAACACCGGAAATACAACCATCCAAAACCGGTAAAAAAGAAAAAACTTCCAATTAGAGCCTAAAAATTAATCAATACAACTTCAATACAGTTACAAACTAATGTATTATGCAACTATCTTTAAAACCAAAATTAGAAACAACAAAAAGCACCACCCGCACCATTGGCGAAGTCTCTTTTCTTCTTATTTTAAAACATATATTGCTCTGCATAATTATAGATTCCACTAATAGCAGCAAATGCGACCCCATGGCTACCATGGTCTTTTAGCGTCCTTACCAAATCCGGGTATAAAAATATCATATCCAATTTAGGAACGTCTTAGAAGTTTGCGACAAATGCATCGCAACTGAGCCAAAGACCAAACCAACATTACGATTTTACCTATTTTAGCGAATGGGTCACTATCAATCTTCAAGCGGCTTACGAAATCATCCAATTTCCAATTGACCACACTGAAAAACAATAAATGATACAACTAAATGGATGTCAGTGTGCGACACAGTTGCAACTGAACATAGAAGCAGCTTGATTTATCTACCAGGTTTGCAAAAAGATTAAACTTTTCAAAATCGTGCTCTTAGTTCTAACAACAATTACATCAATAAGACATTCTTTCCCTTAAAAAACACAACTAACAATTTATTAACTAATGGTGAATATTGTATTGAAAATAATTCAAAAGCGGCAAAATATTCCGGCATGCATCCAAAGAGCATAGTTAATGTGACTGTTCAAGAAGATATATATATGTATGTGTGTGTATTTGTGTGTGGGGGAGACATTGGTTATTTCTCTAGTACTTTTGCAGTATTTCATTTCATTTGAAAATTCTTAGCTCTGTCTTATTAAAATGCATCCCTAACTTTCAGTAATACAAATTCATACCTTAATGTATTAAAACATTTCATAAGAAGACTGCAGCATGTGTATCACAATATTTACCAAACTGATTATAAATATGTGATAGTATATATCAGCCATATGATTAGATAAATTAAGAAAACACAGTGGAATCTTTAAATCTCTGTAAATAAAATTCAAACAAGTACCTTAAAAAGAAGGGAAAATTGCTTACATTGAAGTTGATTTTATCAAAATGTTCTATTCGCGCTGATCATATATTAAGTCTTTTGCTTTTTGCTTGCAAGCTCCATTTTCTTCTATTTCAAGATATTTTGAACAAAGAAAAATAATATAGAACTGATAATAGTAAAATGATATATTTGAAATTGACATATATTGAAGTTAAAATTACGAAGAAATACTTTAATCAAAAATAGTTTCTATTCATTAGAAAAGAAAAATGATACATGATTTTCTTTAATGCTATTTGCTTTTATAGCATAAAAAATAATCATTATTAAATTATCTTGAAATTCAAATCTTGCACAAATTTTTACTCTAGTTTAACTAATTTTCTTGCTTACTCATCCTTTATCATAAAACGTATGAAATTTTAATAGACTCAACTTTCTAAAAGTTAAAATTACAAAGAAACGTGTTAATCAAAAATAGTTTCTATTTATTAGAAAAGAAAAATGATGCATGCTTTTCTTTAACGCTGTTTACTTTATAACATAGAAAATAATCAGTATTACATTATCTTGAAAAAAAATGTGGTGGGTAAGAGAAATTTAAATCTTACACAAATTTCTACTCTAGTTAACTATTAATCTTGCTTACTCATCCTTTATCATAAAGCATATGAAATTTTAATAGACTCAACTTTCTTAAAGTTAAAATCATGAAGAAACGCTTTAATCAAAAATAGTTTCTTTTCATCAGAAAAGAAAAAAGATACATGCTTTTCTTTAATGTCGTTTAATTTTATAACAAAGAAAATAACCATTATTACATTATTTTGAAAACTAACAAATGCAGTGGGTAAAAGAAATTTAAATCTTACCAAATTTCTACTCTAGCTAACTATTAATCTTGCTTACTCATCTTTTATCATAAAGCATAGGAAGTTTTAATATACTCAACTTTTTTATGTATGCATATATGTATGCGTCACCCAGCCCAAAACCGGTAAAAAACTTCCAACTATAAATATGTGATTGTGATAGTATATATCAGCCATATGATTGCACTAATTAAGAAAACATAGAGGAACCTTTAAACCTTTGTAAATAAAATTCAAACAAGTACCTTAAAAATAAGGGAAAATTGCTCACCTTGAAGTTGACTTTACCACAATGTTCTATTTGCGCTAATCATATACTAAGCCTTTTGCTTTTTGATTGCAAGCTCCATTTTCTTCTATTTCAAGATATTTTGAACAAAGAAATAATATAGGATTTGAAAATAGTAAACTGATATACATGAAATTGACACATATTAAAGTTAAAATTATGAAGAAATGGTTTAATCAAAAATAGTTTCTGTTCAGTAGAAAAGAAAAATGGTACACGCTTTTCTGGCATTTTTTCCCTTAACAAAATAACTGGAAATTTTATTAACTAATAGTGAATATTGTATCAGAAAGAATTCAAAAGCTACAAAATATTCTGCCATGTATCCAAAGAGCATAGTTAATGTGACTGTTCAAGAAGACACACACGAGACATTAGTGATTTCTATAGCACTTTTGCATTATTTCCTATTATTTGAAATTTCTTAGCCCTGTCTTATTAAAATGCATCCCTAATGTTTTCAGTAATACAAATTAAATTCATACCGTAATGTATTAGAACATTCCAGATAAAAAGAACTGCAGCTTGTGTATCACAATATCTACCAAGCTGACTATAAAAATGTGATAGTATATATAAGCCATATGATTAGACCAATTAAGAAAACACAGGGAATTTTTAAACCTCTGTAAATAAAATTCAAACAAGTACCTAGGGCTATCAATGACTACCTGAAAAATCCGAACTTCGTCCGTATCTGTATCCGAAATATGAAAAATTTGATATTCGAAAATGGATATCGATACGGATATGATCATACCCGTATCCGATAATTATCCGTTCTGTTTTTACTAAGATTATAGCTATTCTTTTATGTATTTTAGACTTTTAGTACATAAAATGATTGTCGTTTACTATTTTATCCAGTTGAAAAAATTAATATGTATATAAAAATCAATTTTTACAGCTTAAAATTATTTTTCTTAGTGTTTTTTTTAATATTTAGTACAAAAATGGATTTATAATAAATCAAAATTTCTATTTATTTGTTTAGATATATTGGTTGTGAACTGGTCGAAAAATATCCGTCCGTATCCAGGATATCTGATATTCGAAAATGATTTTGAATGGATATGACATCATCCGTATCCGTAAATACCTGTTTACAGGCCTACAAGTACCTAAAAAAGAAGGGAAAATTGCTTACCTTGAAGTTGATTTTATCACAATGTTCTATTTGTGGATCATATATGAAGTCTTTTGCTTTTTTGCTTGCAAGCTCCATTTTCTTCTATTTCAAGATATTTTGGACAAAGAAATAATATAGGATTGAAACTAGTAAAATGATATATTTGAAATTGACACATATTAAAGTTAAAATTACGAAGAAATGCTTTAATCAAAACTAATTTCTATTCATTAGAAAATAATAATAATACATGCTTTTCTTTAAGCTGTTTAATTTTATAACATAAAAAATAATAGTTATTACATTATCTTGAAAACTAACAAATGTGGCGGGTAAGAGAAATTTAAATCTTACACAAATTTTGCTCTAGTTAACTATCAATCTTGCTTACTCATCCTTTACCATAAAGTGTAGGTAATTGTAGTATACTCAATTTTCTTAAAGTTAAAACTATGAAGAAATGCTTTAACCAAAACTAGTTTCTATTCATTAGGGAAAAAAAATAATACATGCTTTTCTTTAACGCTTTTTAATTCTATAACATAAAAAATAATCATTATTACATTATCTTGAAAATTAACAAATGTGGCGAGTAAGAGAAATTTAAATCTTACACAAATTTTTACTCTAGTTAACTATTAATCTTGCTTACTCGTCCTTTATCATAAAGCGAATATACCCCACACACACACAAAGTGCGTTCGTGCGCGCACACGTTTTTTTTTAAAATGTTTAAATATGAGGCATAACTTTCATTGAGGAATTCAAATGTAGAATAGGTGCAGTTTCTGGTCAACTTTGAGTAGAACTTGCATTTCCCCTGTTGTGACAAAATTTGAGGGAACCAACTCTTGCCTTTGCTCGCATCGGTGAGGTTTTGCTGTTCGTAAATGCATTTTGACTAAAATAACGTGTTTTTACTAAAAATAATGCATTTTTGCTAAAATAATGCAGCAACATTTTGATGTAGTAAACAAAATATAATAAAATGTTCAAAAAATATATGTAAACTAAAGATTGAATGGAATCAACAGTAAATTTAATTGTCGTTGATTTAACAGTAGCTTTATTTATATATGTAACTAGCTGGCCAATTTTAGTCATCGTCACTAGATAAAAGTAAGTTTAATGATAATAAAGTTATATTGGTAAATTACACAAGGCCTTTTGCTGGTTATGAATAAAAAGTTGAATCCATGCACCAATGAGATTACCAATTTCAGTCATCATCATTTCCTAATGTATGTTTATTTTGCTAAGTGTAATATAATGAAATTGAACCATCCGTCACCCAATTTAAGATCTACTTCAGTATTTCATTGATCGCTAGAAAAAATATTCAATTAGTAGTAAATGGTTAAGCTCCAAACCATCTCAACAGGAGACGAAACTTTCAGTTGGGGAATTAGAAAATATAGCACAATTTCAACAGGAGGTAGAACTTTCATTTGAGGAATTCAGAACAAATTCGCATCATTATTTATCAGTGAGCAATAGAATCATACTATCCGCTATAATCCTAGGGGTCAGATGATAGAAACCTCTAGGAGCTTGGGCAATAGTATGGCAGTTTAACCAAAGATTCTTCTCCAGAACCATGTTCCTACATTCTATTGACATTAAATTTAAATGCGATTGAACTTCAGAAAAGCCCATTATCTATATATATATATAATCAACCAATTTAAATTCCATAGTTAAAAAAATACAACAAAAATTCATGTAACTCAATTAGACAGTAAACTTCAAGTATTAAAACAGGTGAGAACAGGAACAAATAAATAAGTACTACAATCGGATTGAAATATGAATTAAAAAATTAGCTGTTTCTTTAGTCACCCATAAGTCTGTAACATCTAGCCTTTTTGTATGTTTTAGGCAGACACACGTGCCGACTCAAACCATACAGAAGGGCGGATTGTTATTAGGGTGAATAAGAAAAAGCAGAGAAAGAAAAAAAACAAAACAGAATCTTGCAGCGGAATGACAAAATATAATAATCAAATCACAGTTCATGAAGCTGTTTACAAAACTTTTGATTACACTTACATAACACAGATCAGAGTTACACATACCAGAGAATAATAAATAATGCAGCGGAATACATGATGCAGTGAATTATAATAAATAATAATAATAAAATCTTCGTCCTCCAGAAATAAAGTCTTCAAATCCTGAAATGCTCAGGCTGACCCGAGCGAATTGAAAAGACAAAACACTCGAGTCAGAACTAAAAGATCTTATGTGAGTTAAATCAACGGAAATACATATGAGTGGAACAGCGTCAGAGATGTTTGCGGGATTTGACATCTCCTATCCAGTGTATAATGTGAGTGCAGTAACTTAAGAGATGTTCGGGATTCACATCTCCTAAGGATCCGTTAAACTATCTACTACGTAATACAATACGCTATTATAGTTGTGTCTACAGTAAAGTAAAAGTATTAAAATCGCGTTAAGGCGTTACTCATATCCCCCTTAATACACTTTTATATATTCCCATAGTCTATACAGTACCGTAATTCCTCCGTAAACCGGAGGGCTATCAGAGGGAACTTTATAGGTATGGTACAAAACAAACTCGTAGAAGGTGCGCTAGGACATGTGAACACGGCACACGAGAAAATGCCAGAGTAGATATATCGTTTGCGGATCCGGACTGGTGGTAAGCATAGCAGCTACTAGCGCCCACCTCGGAACACACTCCCAAATCAAAAATCGAAGGGTGACCACCAAAACAATCACAAATCAGAATATAATATCGAAGAAGTGTGCCTGGTCGGAGGAATGACCTCACTTGGCCCGACACGGCTCCTGATTTTAGTCACACCTAAGGTGACTTACGGAAGTCAGGGTCACGTCATACCTCATACAGAAAGCGTTCACCAAATCATCCTACTTCATTTCTGCAATCTCCTCCACGTACAGAGGTTAAAGTGGTTTTCGGTATTGGCAGAGAGTATGACAATATCCGATCCCGGTCTCTTTAACAACCAATCGCTTATCACACACCGGATGCTTCTTTTACATTTCAAAAGTCAATTCACAATTTATATCAAAAATATCATATTTTCAAAACCATGATACTTTTGAAATCGTATTCACTTTCAAATCATATCCACTTTGAAAACATATTCACTTTGAAATCATAGTTTGGAATATATTTTCTTTCAAAAAGTCATAATTTCTTCCATAGTCATATTTCCCAAATAGGGTAAAACCTTGCTTCAAAATCATCATTTTCAATTTATTCTCTTTTGAAACAAAGTATTGGATTTAAACACTTCCACTTTACTTAGTCTGGAAATTTAGAAATAGTTTAAATAATTATAAATGGTTAAAATAGTTATAACTAGTTTAATTATAGGTTAAAAATACTTTTAAAACTGATGTAAGATAGTTAAATGGATTTAAATTAGATTAAGTATAATTAAAATAGATTAAATACTTTAAAATAGAATAATTATACTTAAATAAATTAAACTGGTTTATAATTATACTTAAATAAATTAAAATGGTTTTAAAACAGATCAACATAAATTTTTATAGTTAATATTAGTCAAATAGTTTAATAAATTTGGAAAAATCTGAATAATTAGAAATTTTAAAAATATATATTCTTTTAAAATAGTTTATATTAAAATATAAGTTTGGAATTTAAATCCAATTAAACTATTCATTTCATTTCAACACATTTAGACCAATTTCAATTTTCAAATCAACAAATCAAATTTCCCTTTTCAACATAAACTTGATTTTCCAAAAATACTTCAATTTATATAAATCAAATTTTGCTTCAAAGTATCATTTAATTCCATTCAAAAATGAAGGATTTTAAAATCATTTAATTTAACCAATCCGGTGCCATATATAATTCTCTACAATAGGGTCAAGTGATATATATATTTATCATTTAAATCCGCAAGTTAATATCTTACGGTTATATATCATTTCAAATCGCAATCCCGAATGAAATAAAAATCCATAACGAATTTGTAGTTTATAACGATATAAAGTACAACATCCATTCAACCAACATCAACAATCAACATCCTTCACACTCATCATCCAAACAATCAATAAGTATCAATATAGACTTGATGCTCGATAACAAGTATTTAACTGGCAATACATATTCAATAATAAATTAAATAATGATTTAATTTAAATAAATTCGAATTAACTGAGTTGATGATTCAAAATATACCAAACATGCATAATTAAATTTCTAATCACATCATAAATTAATTTAACAAACATAAGAAATTTTACAAGTTATGAGTGGGTTAAAACTCACATTTTGAATTTAAATCGAATTTAAACCTAAAATTCAAACAGTCTCGAAATTCGTCTAAACCCGCGTCAAAATGTCCGGAATTTCATTACGATCCCAACGCAAGAAACCCCGCGTGAATTGGACCTCGTACGTAAGAGTTTATAGATTAGAACAATTGAATTTTAAAGTTTAAATAAAATAAATAAATAAAAAAACAATACAACCTCACGTTCACCAAGGCCACGTCATCAGCCACCGAGTCACGCAAACCCTAGTAAATTCGAACAGGCACTCGAAGCCGCCACCACGCGCAAGGCCGCACGCCGTTGACCATCGAATCACACCCATACGCCGCCGCAAATCCAGGAATGACCTCCCACGTGCCACGCCAGACCTTGGCGCCTACATCGGCCGAAGTTCGATCACTCAGAACCACCGGCCGCCACTAGAAAATCGAACCTTAATCGAAAATTACCGACGATCTAGCTGTCACACCACCACACAAACACCACCAATGCCTCCCCCTCGTCCGTCTTCACAACCCAGTGCCTCTGACGATCAGCCGAAGATTGATGAAGACGCGATGAACAGCCGGGAATGCTTCAAGCAATTCTGACCAAACCACAACTCAAATCGAAAAACGAATTATATATTTGACTTGCGCTCATCGAGAGCTTCGAATCAATATATAATTCGATATAGTTTGAGAAGTTTTAATTTGAAGTTGAATTTTTTTGATTTGAAATTGGATTGAGGAGTTTGTTTGGTCCGTCTGCCATTGAGAAGGGGGAGTTGAGAAAAATGTACGTACAGACAAATGAGAATAAGAAACAATTAGGGTTTATAACGAGGTATTTATAGGTAGGTCAAGAATATGATGAATTGACCAGATTGATTGAACGATAAGCAACCCGAAAAGCTCATTCTGCCTCCGGAACGAAAATGGGTCAACCCATATATTAAAGCAGATGTTTTCAAATATTTTAAACTCGATGGAACATGTTTCATGTCTTAATTTCATCGTATGAAGAAGTTATGCAAAATCAACTTATTTCAAATTGATTTCAATTAAATTGATTTTTAGGTGTTTCGAGCCCGTACGATCAACCGACAAATCCAATCGTTACGAAACTTGAAATCCTATAATAATTCTCCGTTACAGATCCGACGAAACTGATTTAGTCAAAATCCAAGTCGGTGGCCAAAATGGCTATTTTCCCATTAATTAAATAAATTAATATTAAATTGATTGATCACTTTCAATTTAAATTTTAATTATTTACAACTCCTATCATTTTGGCTTTCGTAGTAATTTATAACTAACAAATTTCCATATAAACTTCATGTCACCAATTTCAAAGTTTATTTCAATTTCAGTATATTTAGAGATTATAAATTAATTTCCCAATAATTCAATTAAATTTTCTTTCCATTTATTATTCAATCAATTTCATCTTATGTATAATTATCGTGATTTATATCATAATGCATTAATAATTTCCAATTTCATTTAATTTTCATTAATGTAGCATTTAATTGCATTTACTTACAATAAATCCATTGATTATAAATTGAATTCCAATAGATTGTTTTTATTCTAATAAATTGATTTGACTCAATTCCAATCCTTTATTTAAACCAATCATTATTCTATAAACAAAGTTACATTAGTTTTACATTCCATTACATTAATATACCCCTATTTACATCTTAAATTTGTATTAATGACTATATTTCAAAATGTGTAATTTTGTCAATTACACACATTAATTAAGATTTTAAATCCAATTAATTATTTATCATAGTTCCATTCTTTTATCAATTATTACTTTATAAATAAATTTACGTTTTAATTTATTTTATTACATTCACACATTCAGTTATTGCATTAGTTCTCATTAATATAACATTAGAGTTCATTTAATTCTAGTTGATTTCCTATTTTGATTTAGTAGACCAATTAAATAGGTAACTTATAACGATCGTTACCAAAACTTTTAATTACACTTATGGATTCATTATTCACGAACAAATGTTACAATTCTTATATAATTATGATTTTATTCAATGTTCATTTATTTCATACTATTCCATTCATTAATTCAATGTTTACATTTGTATTCTCATATCAATTTATATCCAAATGTAACATTTACATTATTTCATTTATTGGAATTTCATTCAAGTCATTAACAATTAACTTACATTTATATTATTACAATTCATTCTAGTTATTATTTTCTATTAATAATTCACTAAAATTTTCTTCTTCTTCTTCAATATTAAATTACCAATCTTATTAAATCAACAAATTTAATTATCGAAAATTTACGGGTCGTTACACTCTCCCCCACTCAAAACATTTTGTCCCCGAAAAGGAAAAAGAGGGAAAAGAAGGAGTTAAGAAATCAATATATCATATTCAAAATATTGATTGTATAAACAAATAAATTTACAAAATTAAATAATTATAACAAAATATACCAATTTATAACCATTAAATCCTGTTATATTCAAGCTAATAAACTTTGGAAAACATTTACAAAATTTTCCAAGTCCAAAATTTACGAAAAATTTCGGCAGGGTCTCATTTGTACGGAGAGGTCTGGGAGAAATAATAATATAAATAAAACAATATATATCGTAACTTTTCAAAATAATATATCCCAACAATGGGAAAACAATATAATATCGTTAGAAAACCGTAACCCGAGAACGTACCTATTTGTCGGGCAAATAACGCTTATTTTATGAAACCAAAAGCAGTAGCAATTGCTTTCATAACATGTATTTCACTTATATAATCCAAAAGAGTTAATAATTATATAAAATTAAATATTTAAAGTTGTTTCAACCTTAACAAACAAATCAATATAAAACACAATCACTTGCAACCACAACATACATTCATCATATGAAATCAATACAAATCAATTATCCATCCATATCAACCAAAACAAATAGTTTGTTAGGGTGTTAGGACACTTTTTAATCACAAAGAATGACAATAACTACTCAGTATACCCTTTAGTCAACGGTCTTAGATAAGGCTCAATAGATTATTCATACATCCTAAATGATTTAGAAGCATCTTTACCCCAAACAACTATAAGCCAATGTAAACAACTAATGCCCAACACTATTTTAGTTTATTCTTGTTAATTTCATTTCATAATATTTACAGTTTTCATTTTTTTCTTCTTCTTCATTTATACAAGAATTATTTCTTTAACTTACATTTATCTCTTACAACATTTTATTCTCATTCATTCATTCAGTGTTTATTTCATTTATTGCTTACAAAAATTCATTTCATTTATTCATGTCATGTCAATTTCTTTTTATTGCATTACATTCATTCATTACTTAATTTCATTTATTTACATTCATTTATTTATAGTATTCATGTTCAATTCAGTTACTTAACATATCAATTCACTTACTCAAGTTTATAATCATCTATTTACAATACTTGCTTGCTATCATCATTTATTATAGTAACATTTCAATTAGAACTTAAGTTTATAACAACTATAACATCAAATTCTTATTTATAAAAGTAATTCATTGAACACTTTCATTATCTAAATTTTACTTGTAA
The DNA here is from genome assembly GCA_030765085.1 of Allium cepa. Lineage (NCBI taxonomy): Eukaryota > Viridiplantae > Streptophyta > Magnoliopsida > Asparagales > Amaryllidaceae > Allium > Allium cepa. The sequence continues at coordinate 390,981,080 of CM060938.1, read as the reverse complement.
AATTTTCCATTACATTTTCTTATTAAACGTTTCAACTTTTAATATTTGGTAAGTTATATATATGTTTTTAAGACTGCAATTGAAAGTTATACAAGTTTATCTTATTTCTTTTAATTAATTTACTATTCAATAATCATATCCTTTGTTTTATAGGTTACAAATTCCAATTTTCTTATATACTTTAGTTAAAATTTAACATTTAATTTCTTATTTTCATTTAGAGGTTCCAATTATTAATTTGTTAAATTCCATTTCATTAATTAAAATCTCTAATTTCATAGAAATTTAAGAACTAAATACCGGGTTCCGTTTCAAATTATTTAAAATAATATATATAACCATATCTTTATATATACATCAAATCATATTTAAAATAATATTTTATATTTATTTATCAAAAAAATGTGTAGTAAACCACTACAGCAGCCTTTCCACGTTGAAACTCGAAAATGGATGTCGATGATGCATGCACTCATCAACGAAATTATTTTTCAGCGACAGAGATGGGAGTACAAAACTTATTTCTTTCCAAAATTTCTTTAAAACAATTCTTTCAAATTATATTGAAATATTTATATCAGAAAATACTTATAAATAATATTATTTTTATATTCCAAAATCATTCGAAAGAAATTTTCAAAACCTCGAAACTTACGTTCTAGATTTCCAATATTCATTTTATTTTCAAGTCTATTTCCAACCAATATTTATAAATTTCACTACCTAACAACCAACATATTACAATCAAATATATCATTTATAAAATTTATTATTTTATGTACAAAAATATAATAGGAAAAAATTATTTCATTCGCCTATATTCAAAACAATATTGTGTCTGTATGTCCTATTAAGTGTTTAGAAATCCTTATCGATGTCATAGCGTCCTATGCACCAACCAGAATTTATAAATACAAAATGGAACAAATTAACACAATATAAAAACCTTTTATAAAACTAACGAATACGCTCTCTTATATATATATATATACACACCCTTAATGACTCATCATAGGGTATTACTAACCTATTTTATTTGAGTCAGACCCACAAAGCTAAGGTTTATCGCTAAACCAAAGCTCTGATACCAACTGTAGCATCCAATCTTTTTGTACGTTTTAGGCAGACGCACGTGCCGACTCAAACCATACAGAAGGGCGGATTGTTATTGGGTGAATAAGAAAAAGCAGAGAAAGAAAAAATAAAATAGAATCTCGCAGCGGAACGACAAAATATAATAATCGAATAACATTTGATGAAGCTGTTTACAAAACTTTTGATTACACTTATACAACATAGATCAGAGTTACACATACCAGAGAATGATAAATAATGCAGTGCGATACATGATGCAGTGAATTATAATAAATAATAACAATAAAATTTTCGTCTTCGTCCTCCAGAAATAAAGTCTTCAAATCCTGAAATACTAGGCTGCCCCGAGCGAATTGAAAAGACAAAACACTCGAGTCAGAACTATAAGATCTTATGTGAGTTAAATCAACGGAAATACATATGAGTGGAACGACGTCAGAGATGTTTATGGGGTTTGACATCTCCTATCCAGTGTCTAATGTGAATGCAGTAACTTCAGATATGTTCGGGATTCACATCTCCTAAGGATCCGTTAAACTATCTACTACGTAGTACAATTCACTATTATAATAGTGTCTACAGTAAAGTAAAAGTATTAAAATAGCGTTAAGGCGTTACCCATATCTCCCTTAACACATTTTTATATATTCTCATAGTCTATACAGTATCGAAATTCTGTAAACTGGAGGGCTATCAGAGGGCACTTCATAGGTATGGTACAAAACAAACTCGTAGAAAGCGTGCTAGGGCATGTGAACACGTCACACGAGGAAATGCCAGGGTAGATAAACCGTTTGCGGATCCGGACTGGTGATAACGCATAGCAGTTACTATCGTCCACCTTGGAACACACTCCCAAATCAAAAATTGAAGGGTGACCACCAAAACAATCACAAATCAGAATATAATATCGAAGAAGTGTGCCCGATCGGAGGAATGACCTCATTTGGTCCGGCTTGGCTCCTGATTTTAGTCACATCTAAGCCGACTTACGGGAGTCAGGGTCATGTCATACCTCATACAGAAATCGTTCACCAAATCATCCTACTTCATTTCTGGAATCTCCACCACGTACATAGTTGTTAAAGTGATTTTTGGTATTGGTAGAGAGTATAATAATATACAATACCGGTCTCTTTAACAACCAATCGCTTATTAGACACCGGATGGTTCTTTTACATTTCAAAAGTCAATTCACAATTTATATCAAAAATATTATATTTTCAAAACCATAATACTTTCGAAATCGTATTTACTTTCAAATTATATTCACTTTGAAAACATATTCACTTTGAAATCATAGTTTGGAATTGTATTTCCTTTCAAAAAGTCATAATTTCTTCCATAGTCATATTTTCAAAATAGGGTAAAACCTTACTTCGAAATCATCGTTTTCAATTTGTTCTCTTTTTAAACAAAGCATTGGATTTAAACACTTACACTTTACTTAGTCTGGAATATAGAAATAGTTTAAAAAATTATAAATAGTTAAAATAGTTATAAATAGTTTAATTATAGGTTAAAAGTACTTTTAAACTGATTTAAGATAGTTAAATGGATTTAAATTAGATTAAGTATAATTAAAATAGACTAAATAGCTTTAAAATGATTAATTATATTTAAATAAATTAAAACGGTTTAAAAAAATCAAAATAAATTTTTGTAGTTAATATTAGTCAAATAGTCTAATAAATTTAAAAAAAATATGAATAATTAGAAATTTTAAAAATATATATTCTTTTAAAATAGTTTATATTAAAATATAAGTTTGGAATTTATGTCCAATTAAACTATTCATTTCATTTCAATACATTTAGACCAATTTTAATTTCCAAATCAACAAACCAAATTTCCATTTTCAACATAAACTTGATTTTCTAAAAATACTTCAATTTATATAAATCAAATTTTACTTCAAAGCATCATTTAATTCCATTCAAAAATTAAGGATTTTAAAATCATTTAATTTAACCAATCTGGTGTCCGTATATAATTTTCTACCCTAGGGTCAAGTGATACAGATATTTATTATTTCAACCCGCAATTTAATATCTTACGGTTATATATCATTTCAAACCGCAATCCCGAATGAAATAAAAATCCATAACGAATTTGCAGTTTATAACGATATAAAATACAACATCCATTCAACCAACATCAACAATCAACATCCTTCACACTCATCATCCAAACAATCGGTAAATATCAATATAGAACTGATAATCGATAACAAGTATTTAACTGGCAATACATATTCAATAATAAATTTGATAACGATTTAATTTAAATAAATTCAAATTAACTAAGATGATGATTCAAAATATAACAAACAACCATAATTAAATTTCTAATCACATCATAAATTAATTTAACAAACATAAGAAATTTTAGAAGTTGTGAGTGGGTTAAAACACTCACCTTTTTAATTTAAATCAAATTTAAATCCAATTTAAACCCAAAATTCAAACAGTCTAGGAATTCGTCCAAAACAGCGTCAAAATGTTTGGAATTTCATTACGATCCCAACGCGAGAAACTGCACGTGAATTGGACTTCGTACGTGAGAGTTATATAGATTAGAACAATTGAATTTCAAAGTTTAAGTAAAATAAATAAATAACAAAACAGACTCACGTTTACCAAGGCCACGTCACCAGCCACTGAGTCACGCAAACCCTAGTAAATTCGAACAGGCACTCGGAGCCGCCACCATGCGCAAGGCCACGTGCCGTTGACCATCGAATCGCACCACCATACGCCGCCGCAAATCCATGAATGATCTCCCACGTGCCACGCCAGACCTTGGCGCCTACATCGATTGAAGTTCGATCACTCAGAACCACTGGCCGCCACTAGAAAATTGAACTTAATCGAAAGTTACCGACGATCTAGCCGTCACACCACCACACAAACACCACCGATGCCTCCCCTTCGACTATCTCCACAGCCCAGTGCCTCCGATTTGACGATCGGCCGAAGATTGATGAAGACACAATGAACGGCCAGGATTGCTTCAAACAATTCTGACCAAATCACAACTCAAATCGAAAAACGAATCATATATTTGATTTGCGCTCGTCGAGAGCTTCAAATCGATATAGTTTGAGAAGTTTCAATTTGAAGCTGATTTTTTTTTAAATTTGAAATTGGATTGAGGAGTTTGTTTGGTTCGTCTGCCATTGGGAAGGGGGAGTTGAGAAAGAATGTACGTACAGACAAATGAGAATAAGAAACAAGTAGGGTTTATAACGAGGTATTTATAAGTAGGTCAGGAATATGATGAATGGACCGGATTGATTGAACAATAAGCAACCCGGATAGCCCGTTCTGCTTACGGAACGGAAATGTGTCAACCCATATATCAAAACAGATGTTTTCAAATATTTTAAACTCAATGGAACATGTTTCAAGTCCTAATTTCATCGTATGAAGAAGTTATGCAAAATTAATTTATTTCAAATTGATTTCAATTAAATCGATTTCTAGGCTGCCCGTACGATTAGATGACAAGTCCAATAGTTACGAAACTTGAAATTCTACAATAATTCACCGTTACGGATCCGATGAAACTGGTTTCGTCGAAATCCAAGTCAGTGGTCGAAATCCAAGTCAGTGGTAAAAATGGCTATATTCCTGTTAATTAAATAAATTAATATTAAATTGATTAATCACTTTCAATTCAAATTTTAATTATTTACAACTCTTATCATTTTGGCTTACTTAGTAATTTATAACTCTTTATAACAAATTTTCATATAAATTTCATGTCACCAATTTCAAAGTTTAAATTTCAATTTCAATATATTTAGAGGTTAAAAATTAAATTCCCAATAATACAATTAATTTTCTTTCCATTTATTATTCAATTAGTTTCATCTTATGGTATGATTATCATGGTTTATATCTTAGTACATTAATAATTTTCAATTTCATCTAATTTCCATTAACGTCAATAAATCCATTGATTATAAATTGAATTCCAATAGATTGTTTTTAGTCTAGTAAATTGATTTGACTCAATTCCAATTCTTTATTTGAATCAGCTATTATTCTATAAACAAAGTTACATCAGTTTTACATTCCGTTACATTAATATACCACTATTTACATCTTAAATTTGTATTAATGACTATATTTTAAAATGTGTAAAATTTTCAATTACACACGTTAATTAAGATTTTAAATCCAATTAATTATTTTATCTTAGTTCCATTCTTTTATCAATTATTACTTTATAAATAAATTTACATTTCTTTTTATTTTATTACATTCATACCTTCAGTTATTGCATTAATTCTCATTAATATAACATTAAAGTTCATTTAATTCTAATTGATTTCCTATTTTAATTTATTAGACCAATTAAATAGGTAACTTATAACGATCGTTACCAAAACTTTTAATTACACTTATGAATTCATTATTCACAAGCAAATGTTACAATCCTTATATAATTCTGATTTTATTCAGTGGTCATTTGTTTCATACTATTCCATTCATTAATTCAATGTTTACATTTGTCTTCTCATATCAATTTATATCCAACTGTAACATTTACATTATTTCATTTATTGGAATTTCATTCAAGTTATCAACAATTAACTTGCATTTATATTATTACAATTCATTCTAGTTATTATTTCCTATTAACAATTCACTAAAAAAAAATTCTTCTACAATATTAGATTACCAAAATTTTATTAAATTAACAAATTTAATTATCGAAAATTTATGGGTCGTTACAAAGTCAGTCAATTCTTTTATCACCATATATCAAAGCCTATTAAAATAAAAGAGAAGGACAAAAATTTCTCAAGTGAATCAACAAAGTTACCTGAGTCTGTTGATTATTTTGTTGTTATATAAATGTTGTTGCTGCTGATGCAAGTCAAATCGTCAGCGAAGAGCAAGAAATGTGCAGAATCACTCTGTGTGCATATTCATGCAAGGGTATTTTTATTCATCGCCATTATTTTTAAAATCTGAAAATCAGGGCTTTGAATTTGGAAAGAAGATAATTTACAGATGCTAGGTTATGTAGAGGGAAACTGAAAATTTTGAGTTGGGTTAGGGGGCATGTAAATCAAAATCCCAAATCACTAATTCTACAAACGGTTATTTAATTTAAGTATGAAATTTTGCGAATCACAGAATGAAGGAGGCTGAAAGCGTCGGGATTAAAAAAGTTGCAGTGGTTATAACTGATGATGTGTCATCTTCTCTAACTATTTTGTGAAATAAATAAAATAAGAAGAAATACAAGCATCAAAGAAGAGAGCAATGGTGGCGAAAGATAGAAAAAGAATAACTCACTTTCCGTAATATATAATAGATAGTAGCATACATATTTAGCGAACAACAATGGAGAATGGTTTCATGTGCCAAAGTCACGAGTGTGGGACAAAATAAGTGTTTACTGACGTTTGGAATCCTGATGTATAATTTTGTTTATATGGTATAAATCTGTATTCTAAATGTTCATATGCCATTCCAAAATGACATATTTTCATATGAGATTCATTTCTTATTTTTACAATTCAAATGATGTATTTTCATATGTAGGTTTTTGATCTGCTAAGAGAACAGCTCTGGTATAGGCCCAATGCAGGCATTTACATCAAATTGATTGTAATGCTCGGAAAATGTAAACAACCTGAAAGAGCTCATTTACTCTTTCAGATGATGGTCGATGAAGGATTAATCATGAACCATGAATCTTACACTGCACTTCTCTCTGCATATAGTAGGAGCGGCTTACTTGATCGAGCCTTTTCCATTCTTGAAGAAATGAAGCTTAAAAACGAATGCTACCCTGATGTGCACACGTACTCTATTCTTATTAAGTCATGTCTCCAATTCTTCAAGTTTGATAAGGCACGTTTTTTGATTTCGGAAATGGAAAGCCAGGGCATACAACCTAATGCAGTTACATATAACACGCTCATTGATGCTTATGGGAAAGCAGGAAGGTATTAAGTAAGTTTTACTTCAGACAAAAAAGATTTGACATATTTGATGTGTGGAGTGAGAATTTTATGAGTTATCTTGATATATATTGTTTACGGTGCCTCTAGAAAATGCCTTATTTAGTTATATCAAGATATAGCAAAACATAGAGATTTACTAGTGTAAGTTTTTTTTGTTTAGAATCAACACGATTAATTAAAAGAGGACTTTCAGTGGAACGCGATTAGACAAAAATAATGGTTTAATCATAGATTCATTTTCAGCTTTTACGAAATAAGGATAGGATTCGACTTCTATTAACTTCTCAATAAGATAACTAATTTCATTGGTCCAAAAGCTATTTATCAATATATAGGATTTCTCAATTTAAAAGGTGTTGTCTTTATTACTTGAATTTGGGTTAAATATTTATTTCAGACTTCAATTCATGAAAATGTATCAATATATACAGTTAAAGTGCATTGTCTTTGATACTTAAAAATATGGATGTTTATATGACATATTTTAGATTTACTAGACCACAACTTTCATTTCTTTATTTGAAGGCCACGACACAAAAGCAAACTCAGTTTTTCTTCCTGTCGGTCTCCGTCTTTCTTATGAAGTCGTCATTGGGGAAAAAGAAATCCAGCCTTGGTGCTAAATAAATAAAGAAAAATGTGTTCTTTAAATGTAAAATAACGTAGCCTGTTATTTGAGCTAAATTTAAAGTTAAAATTTTCATTGGTACAAATTTCTACCAAAAATATATTATTTGCACAAATATTTGCTAACATGCCGTACTTGTTGAAGGTTTGAAGAGATGGAAACAACGCTCATGGAAATGCTACAAAATCGTGAATGCAATCCTGACATATGGACAATGAACGCCACCCTCCGTGCATTTGGTGGAAGTGGACAAATTGATATGATGGAAAAATGCTACGATAAATTCCAAAGCTCAGGCATCCACCCAAACATCAAAACCTTCAACATTCTTCTCGATTCCTATGGAAAATCCCATAAATACGAGAAAATGAGTGCAGTGATGGAATACATGCAAAAGTACTACTACTCATGGACAGTCGTAACTTACAATGTAGTCATCGATGCATTTGGAAGGGCAGGTGACCTAAAGCAAATGGAGAACTTGTTCAGGCTAATGAAGTCAGAAAGAGTTAAGCCTAACTGCATCACATTATGTTCACTTGTTAGAGCATATGGAAGAGCTGAAGCCAAGGAGAAAATAAAATCGGTTTTGCGATACATAGAAAATTCAGATGTTTTACTGGATTTGGTGTTCTTTAATTGCCTGATTGACGCTTTTGTGAGGTCTGATTGCTTGGCGGAGACCAATGAAGTGCTCGATATGATGAAAATGAAAGGAATTATCCCTGATAAAATAACTTATAGAACCGTGATCAAAGCATATATCAGAAAAGGGATTGATAACCATAGAGTTCAAGAGCTTAGAGCTCTTTGCGAAGGAGACAGTTTGTCTGTTAGAAGTAGATAAATAATGTCAAAAATTGAATTCGAATGTAATGTATAGTTGGCCTATTTATAAAAGTCAACATTTGTTGTAAAGCTTTGTTATTTTGAATGAAGGACCTTACATGTTCAATATTATGTGCAAAATGAAATATAACATGTTTGCTAACCAAAATCAGAATAATGAATCCCCAGTAACTGTACCATTACAATACTTTGTGACTGATGAACAATTTAAACATAATAAGTTTAATTTGGAAAAAAAATCCTACTGAATTATGAATCTGTACCATTGTACAGATTTAGATACATAATCAACAACGAAGATCATGGCCAGGGCCACCTGGACCGCCATAGTAAAGACCCAGTTTACTGTGATTTTCGGTAAACATGGTCAAACCATAGCAGTATGGAATATGTGCATCAGTCCAAACTGTGATAGGATTGGTGAATCCTTTGCGTGCATTATTCACGACTAGCATATTTTTAAAGACGGCTGCTTTTCTCTATCCATTTTCAGGGAAATGCCCGCTGCCCAGTTGTGTTCTTGTATAATTTTGTCCAGTCTTAGACGCGCGCACATGCACATTCCAGTAAGCTGAATTAGCCGTTGTCGCGTTCATGAATATATCCTCTGGCCAGTATCCTACATTTACGTTATTGAACCTCAACCACCGTTTGTCTCTTGCATTATCCTGTTATAATCAACACAAATATGCATATGTTTATGTATGTTTATGATACTGCATATCCATTACTATGTCTGATTTCATGTCAGTACCTTAAATATTGAGCAGTGCGTGACTTTTTGAGGTCCATTGTAAATTGATACAGAATCAGAAGCTCCACCGCTGTGTAATTTTCTAGTCACTTGAATAAATTACCCTCCGCATTGCAAATTGTAAAATCCTTTTCTATCTTCACCCTTTAAAAGTTCGTAAACTTTGATACTATAACTGAATAGTAATTGCTAAACTTAACCATATGCATCTAACTATATCTCTACGTATAACAATTAAAGTGTATTTTACCCTCCATTTGATGTAAAATTGTGTGTAACTGTCCCCAAACAAAACAGCACTCACCTGAAACAAATTACAAATATATTAATCCAACAAGTTCATGTCTAGATCAAAACTTTATGCTGTGAGGAAGGAAATACATTATCCCTTTCTTATTCATGTTAAACGTAGACGATGATAGAAATTCCCACGACAGTGCAAACTTCTTTTGCATCAATATTTAGCTTTAACTGCATAATTAATATACAATTTTTGTTACTGGGAAATCTTCTCCTTCAGGTTTATCAAGGATACTTACTGCTCATGTAATGCTTATGATCTGAACAGTGCCGGCCCTATTAAATTTGTTGCCTTAGGCAAAATTTGAGGAAAAAATGAGTGGGGGAAAAAGAAAAAAAATAGATGGATCAAGGAATTGAACCCAAGTTAACAAAATACAAGTTAAACATCAAACCATTGAACTACATGATGTTTGTATAATTAATTCTCCTGTTACTTTCACAAATAGATATTTTTTAAAGCATCCGGTCTTTTGCCGCTTTCTTCGCCACCTCCGGCGGCGTTTCCCTAAACGAATGTCTCGGTTGCCTTGCCTTTGGGCCGGCCCTGGATCAGAATACCTAAACTGTTAATGTTCTTTAGAAAAAGAAACAAAGTAATTTTATTATTAGAGTTAAAGAGAAAAAAGCACAGAATATGAGCTAATTAGTACAATAGCATAAGCATTAAGTAAGCAAAAGATACAAATGACATCAAGGCTTAACGGCTACCTATAATTAACCACATTTTCGCACAATTTATATTTTAATCTTTTCGGTCTAAATATTGATCAGACTGTCCACTTTGGATGCAAAGTTGCGGACATATTTTCTAAACACAAAAATATTCTTGTTGAAATTGTTTCTAAAAGATAGTAAGGTAACAAAAAAAGAACAAAAAAATCTGTAATTTGTTTCATTATCTTACTCCCCCATCCACGGTTCAAGAAAGCCGATTGAAGTTTAAGAGAAAGCTCGTTCAAGCTTGTATCGTTGATCATAACAAATGGGTTCCAGATGTTCATATATGACATGATACTGAAATGTGGAACGCCATCACTAAGAGCCCATACTATCGTAGCCTACAAATATGTCAAGTTAAAAAATATTTAACTACATTTTACACTTATATTTACTATATATTTAACTACATTTTACACTTACCTCATCTGTGCAGTTCATTCGTTGAAAATAATTAATGCTTGTATCTGCACCTTCGAAGTATCGGTATTGTCCTTTTTGGGCAGCTTCTATGCTCTGTCCACCTTTGTTCAACCATTGTATCTGAGTTTTCCATTATGGATACTAAACTTGGTCTCATCTAAAGCTCATACAAATTAAAAATCATGTCAATGCAGTGACTTTACTATTTCCTTTTAAAGTTTTAGCCTGTCTTGTTAAAAAACTGTTTTTTCTCAAGACAGGCAAGAAGAAGAAAAAAAATACAACTTCCTCCGAACAAAACCATCATTAATTCAAGCCTAAAAAATTGAGAATCAATCTCAATACCAAAACTCTTATTAAAAATGACTCTTTTAAAATACATGCTTGTAGCTATTATTAATCAATAAAAACGTAGAGATACATTAGTCAAATAAATATATTTGACCATATATTTGTTTATTTGTTTTCTTTAAAAATGAAGATATTAGAGAGAAATATATACATCAAAAATATCTCCTCATAAATTAAATCTAATACTTTCCACAGTTAATTAGTTAACCAATCAATTATTTACTATATAAAACAAATACTGTGCTGTATATTTTCAATACTCTACCTCGACATAATATTCTTCACGAGCTCAATCTTGTTCGAAAACAAACTTAATCAACCTTCAAACCACCCAGTTATGCTTGCTCCCATTGAATACGCATATCATCAATAAATCAGAATTGCTTGCAATACCATAAAGGTCTCCAAGCAGACTTTGTGGTTTTTCGTTGAATGCTCTACATTGATTCAAATAAATTTGTCTTTTCAACTCCGATTTGAGAACTCCATACATTCTCCACCATATTTCCAAGCAATTTGTACATATTATTGTTTTCTCGTTGTACGTGCATAACCTCCCTATTATCCCTCAAACCCTAGCGACTCCACATCGAGTTGAAAGGTTGCAGCATTTTTGTTCCAGTTGTCTTATTGAAGCAAGATTTTTTTTAGTTTCTAGTGTTGGTACGGGATTCCAATTAGAGACCACTCAAATCAAAATCCCACAAGCACAGCGGAAGACAGGATCGTGATAAGAAGTGTAAAAACAACCAATCAATGACTCAATTCTGATCTCAACCAATCCAAAAACAATCACAATCTCAAACAAGCAATATAGAAATCAAAACAATAACGAAAAATAAACCACACAGAGATTTATAGTGGTTCCACTAACGTTGTGTTATTGTACATCCACTTTAAGAGAGAGCTGTTATTAATATTGATGAGAAGAGTACAAGAGATTGAATACAATGATTAAAATTTTATTTAGAATTGATTTGTGGAGAAGAGAATTGAAGAAAATTAGGTTTTGATAAATCATAATTTGGTGGAAGCTAATCTCTTGCAGTTTCTTGCACGCATATAGATCTGAAACCTGAGGCTAGCTTATATAGGAGAATAGAAATCCTAGACAGTGTTCTAAAATTGCCCCTGCAGATATCATAAATTTTCACGCAAGTCCGTACGTGAAAAACAGACGGAAGTCGTTTCAGACGTCTGACCAAAAGGTCAGACGTATGACTTAAGTCATTGGAACGACTTTGCTCCAGCTCAGACGTCTGACCCATTTGGTCAGATGTCTGACAGAATGCTCTGCAAGCATTTTTTCCCCAACTCAGACGTCTGAACCTTTTGATCAGGCGTCTGAGAGAATGCTCTGGAAGCATTTCTGCCCAAACTCAGCCCATTTCGCCTTTTCTCTTATAACTTCCACATCTGAACTCCGATTTGCGAACCGTTTCTCCTTATGAAACTACTTCCGACCTCTACGAATCTCCATATAGTGTCGTCAAAATTTAACACTACACCTCGACACTATATCTATCTCCAATTCCAATAGTACCATACCATTAATGACAACCGATAGCGCCAACTATCACCTCTTCTATTTTCAACCAAACATGAATGCTTTCCCAATGAGCTCCGGCAAAGCCACCACCCATTGCACTCCACCAACGAGCTCAGACAAAGCCCCCGTCCCTTAATGTAATGTTGAAAACATCCAAATCCTAAGTTATCTCACCAAAGACTAGTACTTATCAAGAAAATAAAACCACAATGTCTCATCGATACTCTTTCTCATCTACCACCAAGCTCCTCCCTTAACCGTGCCACCCCTGGCACCTAGCACTTCTCCAAGCGAATCAAGTTCGAGCAATGCTCGAACTTTCCTACCGGCAATGCCTTAGTGAACAGATCACCGCGTTATCCTTTTTGTGCATTTTCCGAAGATATACTTGCTTATCTTCATCCATGGCTAGCAGAAATGACTCTCTCACCTCAATATGCTTAGTCCGTGAGCTGAACGCCAAATTCTCTACCAAGTGAATAACACTCTGGCTATCATATCGAACATCAATACTATCATGCTCGAATCCCAAGTCACACAACAATCGCTTCAAATAGAGTGCCTCCTTTGCCGCCTCCACTGCGGCTATCAACTCCGCCTCCGTAGTGGATAAAGCAACTACGGTCTGCAATCTAGATCTCCAACTTATGGCTGTACCTCCAAGTGTGAAGACATATCCGGAAGTTGATTTTCTTCGATCCCTAACATCGACGTAGTCCGAATCACAATAACCAACCAACTTGCAATCCATCGCCTTACTACCGTAAAAAACAAGACCATGAGATGATGTGCCTCTATGGTACCTCAATATAAGCTTCACAGTTTCCCAATTCGATTTCCCTGGATTAGCCATGTATCGACTAACCGTCCTGACGACATTTGCAATATCGGGCCTTGTACACACCATAGCATACATTAGACTTCCAACCGCACTAGCATATGACATATTTGCTATATAAGTCTTGTCTTCCTCCAAGATAGGTGATCCTTTACTCGAAAGCTTCATATGTAAAGGTAAAGGTGTATTTGACGCCTTTGCATTCTCCATGCTAAACCGGCAGAGCACTTTCTCTATGTACTCCTTTTGAGTTAGTTTCAACTCAAAATGCTTCAATTCCTTATAATTTCCATGCCCAATATCCTTCTTGCTTCTCCAAGATCCTTCATTTCGAACTCCGATTTCAAATTCAGTTTTAGCCTGTTGATTTCATTCTTATCCTTAGAAGCAATGAGCATGTCGTCCACATACAAGAGTAAGTACATCCAACGATCATTTTTCAACTTCTTGAAATAAACACAAACATCCTTGATGCTTCTATCAAAACCATTTTCAAGCATGAAATGATCAAACCTCTTATACCATTGTCTAGGTGGTTGCTTTAAATCATATAGTGATTTCTTCAACTTGCAAACCAAATTTGACTTACCATCCATAACAAAACCTTCCGGTTGCTCTATGCAGATGTCTTTATCCAAGTCCCCATGCAAGAAGGCGGTTTTCGCATCAAGTTGCTCAAACTCCAAGTCGTAAATAGCAACAATAGCAAGTAATATCCGGATAGAAGTATGGCGCACAACCAGTGCGAATATCTCATTATATTCCTTTCCCTTTCTTTGTGCAAACTCCTTAGCCACTAGTCTAGCTTTGTATCTTCCATCATCCTTCACCTTGTATATCCATTTGCATCCAATAGCACGGTTTCCTTTAGGAAGTGGAACCAAATCCCAAGTTTGTTTCTTCAACAATGATTGCATCTCTTCCTCGATGGTACAAATCCATTTCGAGCTATCACTCGACTTCATGACATCATCAAGGTCCATTGGCTTACCTTAGACTACATGAAGAGCATAGTTCAAATTATCACAAAAGCTAAGATAGTTCCAATCACCATGTCTTTCGAGTGGCCTTATAGTACGACGACCAACTCGAGTAGCAATACCATCACCCAAACTTCCTTCGACTCCACCTTGAACCGAATCTTCTCTAGAATCATGTACACCACCAACACTACTAGAGGCACCCTGTGGACTATGTGATGTAACACCAACCGCTACTTCGTCACAAGCATCTCCAACTACTCTACTCTCTCTACTCCTTGGACAAAATGTGGAAATAATTTCCTTTTCCTTTGATTCACCATGAACCAAATTCGGAACATCCGATGAGCTCACATTCTCCTTGAACATCGACGACTCATCAAAAGTAACTTGACGAGAATTTATAACCTTCTTTGTTTTTGGATTCCAAATCCGATAGCCTTTTACTCCTTCCGTATAGCCAAGCAAAATCTCCTTGAAAGCTCTAGGTTCAAGCTTATCATCTCCCAGATAATGCACGTAAACAGGACTGCCAAACACAAGAAGATAATTCAAGTCAATGCTCTTTTCCTTCCACACTTCCTCCGGAATTTTGTTACCAATAGCTGAACACGGAGTTCGATTAATAATTTTCATTGCGGTTGACAAAGCTTCAGCCCAAAATCCCTTACCAAACCCGTTGTCAATCTCAAGCATCGAGCTTTCTCAAATAGAGTATGATTCATTCTCTCTGCAACGCCATTCGACTACGGATCTCTAGGTGTAGTAAAATGCCTCCGAATACCATGATGCTTGCACAAATCCAAAAATTCTCTGAAAACATACTCTTTGCCATTGTCAGACCTAAGAACCTTCAAAGACTTTCCACTCTCATTTTCAACAAGAGTCTTCCATGCTTTTATTAGAACCTCAATTGTTGGATTTTAATGACAACAACTATACAACTATGTCAAAGAATCTCTAAGCTAATTTGCAGGTACATGGGCATCAAAAAGAGACAATCAAATACATTCAAAATGAAGATACACAGTACAAAAGAATAAAAGAATGTATATAGGGATACAAGAAGAGATATATACGATAGAGACATGACAAAGATGACAAACAAAGTATTATTAGTCATAGAGTGTCGTGTCTAGAGTTTACAAATGTTAAAATCTTCTCCAAATGGTATACACACATATACATTCATATTTTAAATGAAAAATCAAGTTTTCAAAAATTGCATGGAGCGGGACTCAAACCCGGGTCACTAGTTTATAAGGCAAGCGCTCTAACCATTTGAGCTATGGTAACTTTTAGTTACAGGTCAAATTCAAACGTCTGAATTTGGGCAAAAATAGCCTATTTCTTTTCTGGTTTGCACGTTTCAAATTTCAGAAGTCTGAAATTTATTTTCAGACGGCTGAACTTCTTCAACTGCTATATTTTTGAAAAGACATTTCATTTTCATGAAGAGTTACAACTTTTTACTAAGAGATGCATCCATACTCTTTCATGATAACTTTT
Source organism: Allium cepa (assembly GCA_030765085.1). Classification (NCBI taxonomy): domain Eukaryota; kingdom Viridiplantae; phylum Streptophyta; class Magnoliopsida; order Asparagales; family Amaryllidaceae; genus Allium; species Allium cepa. The sequence goes on along the minus strand of CM060938.1, from coordinate 390,965,098 downwards.
CACGAATGATTACAACTCTTTATACTCTATATAAACATATTAGAATCATTTGTTTAATTCACCGAATTGATCAAAAGCTTTCTATTTTCTATACTACACTGATTCTAACATTTTGAGCATTCAAATTTCTATATAATCATTCATTTACTTCCATGTTCTTCACATACACACATATATATCAAAAGGAGAAGATTATAGGAAGATTGTACTATCAAGAGACAAATTCGTGTTATTGAGAACACACTGTGTCATATACTTTCTGTATGAGTTGAAGTCCTATTCTGTTGTTCAGGCAAGTGAAGTCCTCTTCGGCTGTTGAGGCGAAATCCCGTTCTACTGCTCAGGTCCCTTGTTCGGCTGTTCAAGGGTTGTTGTAAACCTGTTCCTCTGGGTTAAGTGAGGATTGTTGTTAGTGAAATTCCAGAAGGAGTCTGGGACTGGACGTAGAACGGGAAGTTCGAACCAGTATAAAAATTCCTGGTGTGCTTGTTTTATTATTACCTACTTTACATTGCTATTGTTTATTTCCGCACTAATATAATATAATTCCATATAGCACGATCCACGGTAACTTTCATTTGGTATCAGAGCCTGGGATTCTAGAGATCATAACAACGTCCTAGAATAAATGGCTACAAAGAGATTTAGTCAAGGCAATAAGAAGAGGAAGAGCAATAAAGAAAAATCAAAGGAGCAAACATACAAGTGCTTCATGGCAAAAGATAATGAGGTTAGTGATCTAACTTTTGATGATATGATAGAAATAAATTCAGAACTTCTAGACACTTTAAAAAGTCTCAAAAGAAAATATAAGGAAGCTCTGGAAAATCAGAAGAAAGCAGAATTCGAAAGAGATATGCGTAAAGACGAGAAGAGAATATTAGAAGAAGAACTTGAGAAAATTCAAGATTCAGACAATTCTCAACTCGCTCTATTAAGTCAAGAAATAGAAGCTCAAAAAGAAAAGAATAATGCTCTAGCTTTTGAAAATCATGAGTTAAAAACAAAAATTAAAATTGTTGAGTTAGATAACACTAGTCTCAAAACTAAGCTTGATGACATTACTAAAAATATTTCCAATTTTAATAAAGGGAGATAAAATTTATCCAGGATTATTGAAAATTCTCAACCTGCTTCAAATAAGAAGGGATTATGTTATGTTAAGAATTCAAAAGCTCACAATGATAAAAGCGGTTTAGGCTATAAACAAGCTAAAAGTTAAAATAGTACTAGATATGCATTCATGTATACTAACTTTAGTGCTAGTGCTAGTGCTAGTGCTAGTACTAGTAATCAAGATAGTTTAAAACCAGTTATAGTCATAATAGTACTTTGTTTAGAAATGATAAAAATTATTCTTCAAGTACTAAGCTAATGACTAATAGTATTAAAATATGGATTCCAGCTAATATGATTGATCATGATAAACAACTTTATATTAGCAACTATTATAAGAATGTAATTTGTAATGAAAATTATATTTATAAAGGTTCAACCATACCCAAATGGGTATGGTTTCCAAAGACCTAACCCCCTGGACCCTAACATAGTAAGTGGGTACCGAATTTTTTTTTTTTAGCAGGTACTCAGAGAAACAAAAGGAAAAGGATAGATTTCGGAATTTTAAAGAATGCTCCATACGTTTAATAGAATTACGTGCTTACAATAAAATATGGACTTCAGTAAATATGGTAAAATTTATTTTATTTTTCCTTCATAATTAATAATGAGTTTATCTCGTTATATACAAGATATTTTATATAATTTTATATATTCCCTCATTCTTTTTGATAATGACAAAGGGGGAGAAATTCATATGCATATTAATAGAGGAAGATATTATACTTAGGGGGAGATGTTATACTTAGGGGGAGCTTTAAACATATTAATATTATTTTTTATATAGAATGAATATTTTTCAAAAATTGTATAGTTATCATCATCAAAAAGGGGGAGAATGTTAGAACCTCAATTGTTGGATTTTAATGACAACAACTATACAACTATGTCAAAGAATCTCTAAGCTAATTTGCAGGTATATGGGCATCAAAAAGAGATAATCAAATACATTCAAAATGAAGATACACAGTACAAAAGAATAAAAGAATGTATATGGAGATACAAGAAGAGATATATACGATAGAGACATGACAAAGGTGACAAACAAAGTATTATTAGTCATAGAGTGTCGTGTCTAGAGTTTTCAAATGTTAAAATCTCTCCAAATGGTATACACACATATACATTCATATTTTAAATGAAAAATCAAGTTTTCAAAAATTGCATGGAGCAGGACTCAAACCCAGGTCACTAGTTTATAAGGCAAGTGCTCTAACCATTTGAACTATGGTAACTTTTAGTTATAGGTCAAATACAAACGTCTGAATTGACCATTTCAGACGTCTGAATCTGGGCAAAAATAGCCTATTTCTTTTCTGCTTTGCACGTTTCAAATTTCAGAAGTCTGAAATTTATTTTCAGACGGCTGAACTTCTTTAACTGCTATATTTTTGAAAAGACATTTCATTTTCATGAAGAGTTACAACTTTTTACTAAGAGATGCATCCATACTCTTTCATGATAACTTTTCACGAATGATTACAGCTCTTTATACTCTATATAAACATATTAGAATCATTTGTTTAATTCACCGAATTGATCAAAAGCTTTCTATTTTCTATACTACACCGATTCTAACATTTTGAGCATTCAAATTTCTATATAATCATTCATTTACTTCCATATTCTTCACATACACACATATATATATCAAAAGGAGAAGATTATAGGAAGATTGTACTATCAAGAGACAAATTCGTGTTATTGAGAACGCACTGTGTCATATACTTTCTGTATAAGTTGATGTCCTGTTCTGTTGCTCAGGCAAGTGAAGTCCTCTTCGGCTGTTGAGGCGAAATCCTGTTCTGCTGCTCAGGTCCCTTGTTCGGCTGTTCAAGGGTTGTTGTAAACCTGTTCCTCTGGGTTAAGTGAGGATTGTTGTTAGTGAAATTCCAGAAGGAGTCTGGGACTGGACGTAGAATGGGAAGTTCGAACCAGTATAAAAATTCCTGGTGTGCTTGTTTTATTATTACCTACTTTACATTGCTATTGTTTATTTCCGCACTAATATAATATAATTCCATATAGCACGATCCACGGTAACTTTCAGCTTTGAACTTTGCAAATGCGTCTGACTTGGTCTTTATTATATACACCCAAACTTTTCGAGAAAAGTCATCTATAAAGGAAATGTAATAGCGAGCTCCACCTAAAGAAGATACAGGTGCCGGTCTCCAAACATCCGTGTGAACATACTCAAGAACCCTTCTCGAATCATGCTTTCACTCACCGAATGAAACTTTAGTTTGCTTCCCCATGACGCATTCTTTGCAAAACTATAACTTGTTGAAACTATCTCCATCAATCATCTCTCTCTTCTGAAGAACATCTAAACTCCTCTCTAAGACATGACCTAACCTCAAATGCTACAATCTAGTCGCATCCAAGCCACGGAAACTATCAACTCCTATACAACTTTCACCTTCTACAGTCACTCCTTGAAGCAAATAAATACCATGAGTCCTTACACCCTTCATCACCACAAGCGCCCCCTTCAAAACCCGCATGCTATCACTCTCAATAGTGATCTTACAACCTAAAGAATTCAGCTGCCCTAAAAAGATAAGAGACTTTCTAAGTCCCAAAACATAGCGCACATTAGTGAGAGTACGAAATACTCCGTCAAACATTCGAATTGCACGGAACCAATGTCTTTCGACTTACAAATAGAATCATTTTCCATAACAATAGAATTTCCTTCTTTGTCGATGTATGTAACGACCCGATACTTTCAACCATTCGTATCCGCACATGTCGGACTTGAATTGCTCAAAATACCGCGTTGTAAATAAAATTTGGCAAATCTCAGAATATACAGTAAATACATAATCACAGATCACAGACACAGAGTATTTAATAATGCAGCGGAATTTAAAAGAAATAGTAGTTCATGAAGCTACTATATAAAAATAAGATACATCAGAGTTAAACAATATACAGTAGAAGAGTAACAAGATACATCAAGTACAAATCAAAATACATCACTGGAAACACTGGATACTGAAAACAAATAGATGGCTGGATCTTCAAGCAAAGCTCCAACTCCAAAGGTGAGTCTTGAATGCTGAATCACTCAATCTGACTCGAGCGTAAAGCAAAACACAAAACACTCGACTCAGGACATAAATACTTATGAACTGTAAATCAACTCAAGTGGACAGTAACAAAAAATGCATCAGTAACTTAAAGAATGCTTGGGATCGCCCATCCTTTAAGGATCCGTTAAACTATTTACTATGTAGTAATATTGCGCTATTATAATAATGTCTACAGTAAAATAAACATACTTTTAAATAGCGTTCCGGGCTACCCATATCACCCTTCACACATAATAGTCCCAGTAGTCCATCCAATATCATGCCATCTCCACTCCGGCTGACTGTCAGAGGATACCACACGGGCTACGGGAGAAAAACAAACTCGTAGTAAAGGCTCGGTATGGTAGGTGACACGGCACACAAGGCAATGCCAGGGTAGATATACCAATTACGCACACTGGCTGGTGGTAACGCAGCATCCACATACGCCCACCTCGGAACACACTCCCAATCAAAATCGGAGGATGGCCATCTAATCAATCACCAGTAAGAGTATAGTATCGAAGGAATGTGTCCGACCAGAGGTGCTACCTCCTTTGGCCCGAGATCGCTCCTGTTTTAGCCACCTTATGCCAACTCACGGGAGTTGGGTCCACGTAATATACCTCAAGAACGTCGCCACCATCCTACTTCATTTTGGAATCTCCACCGCGTACACGGTTGTTAAAGTGGTTTTCGGAGTTGGCAGAGAGTATGACAACTTCCGATCCCGGTCTCTTTAACAACCAAACGTTATTATAACGCCGTGGTCATTTCAAAATAGTTTATACCTCAAAAAGATCAAATCATTTCATTTCAAACTATATTTATTTCAAAATAGTTTATATTTCGAAACCAAAACCATTTTTATTTCAAAACTATTTATTCAATCAAAATAGTTTATACTTTGAAACCAAAAACATTTCAAACATATATTCATTTCAAAATCATAATATTTTCAAAGTATAACTCTTTCGAAACCAAAAATACTTGAAACAATTACACTTTGAAAATCATAACATTTCAAAATCATACATTTGAAATCATGGGATATTCATTCAATTCTTTACATTTACAATTCATTCAATTAATCCCAAATTTTCAATTTCCAACTTAATTCAATTCAAACCATCAGTTTCAATTAAATTTCCCAATAACCATTTCAAATCATATCAATTTCAAATATAGATTTGATCCACAAATTAAACTATTCAATTTTTAATATATTTCAAAGCTTTAATATCCCTCATTTCAAAAACTAAATTTTATAATTTCATATATCTCAAATCTAGTTTCATTATTACTTAGTTTTGAAATATTCATTTCATAAATCCAATATTATTTAAATAAAGTCAATTTACAATTAAACTAAATATCCTTTCATACCAATATAAACTTCAAATATTCATTTATCAAAAGTACATATCATTCCAATTCATATTCTTTATCAAAATAAAGATCAAATCATTTCCAAACCTTATTATCAAATCATTATTTGAATTCAAATTCAAATACTCAAATCTAAATATCATTTTTAAATCAAATAAGTCATTCATTTGTTATTTCAAGTATCATTACAAAATACATTAAAAATTCCATTCAAAATTCATTTATCTCATTACATTTCATTCCATTTAACACATAACCAAGTAAACCTTACTTAAATTCAAATTCAAATTCAAATTCCTTAAAAATTCAAATTTAAATATTAAAATATATTCAAAACTTCTTAAATTTCACAATTAATCAATTTCCAAAATTTAAATCATTTAACACTTTAAAATATAACTCAAACAGTGTTAAAACTATAACATTTCAAACATTGTCAAATTATAGCAACGACAGCATTTATAAAGTGCTATCGTAGCTTATAGCTTCCAAAAATGGTTTAGTTCAAGAATTACGGCATTTATAAAATGTCGTAATAGATATTTAGTTATTTCAAACATTGTTAGATTCAAAACAATAGCATTTAAAAATGCTGTCAAAAGACTACAACATTTTGAAAATGCTATAAAATTCCAGATTTCATTTTAGCTTTTCAAAAATAATAATAAAACTCCAAATTTTTATTATAACTTAAAAATCATAATTCTAGACTTCAAAATTTCACATTTAAAATCATTTTAACATATGATTTAACACAATAAAATTTTAAGATCAAATATTCAATTTTGCAAACTCCATTCATTTATTAAGTCAAAATTCACTGTTTATTAATTTATAAATTTAATAAACTTAAAATTTTACTTCAAATATCATTTCAAAACTTTAAATTTAATTTCCATTATTTATTTACATTTTAAAATAAAATTTAAAGTCAAACGTCACATTTACTCCAAATTTACATACTTGAATTCACTTAATTCACAATTTCAAGATTTAATATTTAACTTTCTTAAAACCATAATATATATATATTTTAAATCAAAATTTCATACTTTTGAAAATACATATTTAAAAAAATCATTTTAAAATATACCACGGGGTCTGTATAAAATTTTCTAACCTAGGTCAAGTGATACGGATATATATCATTTCAATCCGTAATTTACAAAGAAAACCGGGTTTTATCATTTCAAACCCGCAATCCCAAGTCAAATAAAATACCATAAAAATCGCTCAGGCCTATCATTTCAGCCCATAACGATTTTTTTCCTATTCTAATGTCCGTTCGGGTATGTATCATTTCAACCCATAGTGATTCTATTCTAACAGGGAACTTGCAGTGTGAATATATGCATAAACAATATAAACAATGTCAATGTCACAATATAATGTCATATATTAGATGTCAAGTGATAATTAACAGTTTTAACATGGTAATAACATGGCATAATACATCATATGATCATCATTAACTTGCATAAACATTTTATATTACTAAACACTTGTCATTAATTCACTGTTTCATAAGTATAAATGTCAGAGTGAGAAAGACTCACCTTTTCGAAGCTAGAGACCAAAACAACAAACACAAGAGCGATTCCAAAAGCACGATAAACACGATTTGAATTGAATGAATGGAAAGCCTTGATAATGATCTTGTATACAACAAATAAACAAGACCATATAAACATATGCATACAATACTAATATGAATTTAAACGAAATGGAAATTTTAAATCAACAAAGAACATTACCCAGCTTTAACACGAAAGTGGCTGACCACGACAACATGGCTTGTCACATGATCAAATGGGCTTGTTCTCATGACGCTAGGCTCGGCATAGGTGTCAACATGACTTGGGTTTAGCATCAAAACACATAGCAACAAGTGGATAAAGATGGAGGAGTTACAACATGAAGCATACTAAGGGTCAAGGCAACAATAGGTAGGGCTTTGGTGCATTTTTGGCTCGACCAAAAGCAAGTGAGGCTCGGCCAAAGGGAAGTACAGGTCTGGACAGTGGGGAGTGATGGTATAGTAGCACCAAAAAGTCATGTAGTTGCTGGTGGTGGTGGTTCTAGGGGTGGCCAAAGTGTATAGGAAGAGGTAGGTGATGTTTTATGGCTAGGCTAGCATAGTTTCAAGGAGTTTTTGTGCAAATTTAAGGTGCTTGCATCATCTAATGATCACGACCTGACATGGACAGAGGAGAGGCTGATGTTGCAGATGGAGATGGAGGAGGTGATGGTCGGTGATGATGGTGGAGAGTGGGGCCAAGCAAAGTTTTGCAAAGGAGAAAGCAAAATCATTGAAATTGTGAAGAAGAGAAGAGATAAAGGAAGCCATTTGCAATTTTATTTGTTTCTTCTCATGCCGTGAGTTTTGTTTGAGGAAGAGGAGAACATTTCACGTGAATGCTGAAAGAAATTCATGGCTAAAGCAAGGGATGTGAATGGTTAAAGCAATGAAGTGAAAAGGTAAGAAAACGAAAAGACAGAATGCAAAAAGGCTTAAGCAAATAAAAGGTCACTAAACTCTTCAAATTTCCAATATTTCTTTTTAAATTTTATATAACTTTAAAATATATATAAATTCAGATAAAATACGAAAATTTAGTAAAAAAAAAAACTAATTAATTATTAATGATATATAGTTTAATTAAATAAAACAGCAAAATTTGCAACTAGTCTTGAAAATATGAAAAATAAGTGCAATGAACTTGGGAAAATTTTTATGTACTTAAAAATATTTATAAATAAAGATAAGAACACAAAATAAAAAGGAAATCAAAAAAATAAATAAATAAATTTTAATTTAAATATAGTTTAGGTGAAGAAAATAGCAGAAAAAGGAAAACAGCCTTTTAAAAATAGGAAATCATCATAGTAAATTTTAGAAAAATTCTATTATCATTTCAAAAATATTTAAAAGTCAAAATATACATAATATAACATATTAAAACATATTAAAATAAAATATGACAAAGAAAAATAAAATTTATACAATTTAAAATAACAAAATTGCAAAATAAACAATTTATACTCAAAATTGAAATGTACATATCTTTTGCAGTTTAACTCCGTTTTCCACGAAACAAAAAGCAATGTTCAAGTTATTAAATCTATTTTCATAATAAAAGATAAAATTTAAAATTTCAAACTTTAAAATTTTTAAGTTAAAAGTCAAAGTTTGACTATTTTGACCAAAATCAACATTTTCTGGAAATATTCAATTTATGCATGTTTGAAATTATAATCCACATCAAAATCAACATTTATATTTCAATTAACAAAATATATTAATTTTAATAAATAAAATAAAGTTTTTAAATTAGGAATTTAAATTAAAATAATTAAAATATACAATTACAATAATCAGAAAATACAGGGTTGTTACAATGTAAGAAGAAAAACAATTTTTATTTGACGTCATATGATAAGACGCCCCAGAATCGAGTACCCATTCGCTACCCGAAACGTCCGATGCTACCGTCGACAAAACATCTACATCTCCCTCACCAACTGCACTCTCCACCGCTACTGATGAAGATGTACTTCCTTCTTTGCCTTCTCCTTGTCTGGACACTCATTCTTCCAGTGACCAGGCTTCCTACAAATATAGCACTTGCCTTTTCTTTCCTTCGACTTTTCTCTCCAACAGGGGTTCCTTGATTTAGAACGCCCCCGGTTCTCCTTCTTCACATACCTCTCCTTCTCCACAAATAAACCATGACCACTACTAGCATCACCACTTCCATCATCTAACTCCTTCATTTGATCCCGCAACTTCTCACTAAGAAGACCCATCTTGACATCATCAAGAGTCAATGTATCCTGGCTATAGATCAAACTATTTGAGAAACTCGTATAGCGATCTGGCAATGAACAGAATAATATCATTGCCTTTTGCTCTTCCTCAATCTTCAAATCTACCGCCTTCATCTTCATTAGCAAATCATTAAAAAAAATTTAAGTGCGCCTTTAGCGAAGTACCTTTCTTCATCTTATAGGTGAAGAATGTTCGCAATAAGATCAGATGATTTGTCAGTGACTTCTTCATATAAAATTCCTCCAACTTGTCCCAAATATCCTTAGCGGTTGTCTTACCACTAATTTCAGAGATAACATTCTCTTCCATAGCAAGTTGAAGTGTAGTGAATGCTCACTCTTCTATCTCCTCTCTCTCAACATCTGAGATGTCCGCCGACAATAAATGTGTGTCAAACACTACCCGATGCACCCGATTCCTCTTTAGAACCGCTTTCATCTTCCATTTCCATTTTCCAAAATCATTATCGCCATTCCACTTGTCTATTACCAATTGTGATTCTAAGGCTGCATACGAGCCACGTACTTAAGGAGCTACACCACTTGGATTACCCATTGAGGAACTACTAGAGTTACTACTTGATTTAGGCATTTCTACAACCACCTACCAACACCAAAGCTCTGATACCAAATGTTGGTATGAGATTCCAACTAGAGACCAGTCAAATCGAAACCCTACAAGCACAGTGGAAGACAGGATCGTGGTAAGAAGTGTAAAAATAACCAATCAATGAATCAATTCCAATCTCAACCAATCCAAAAGCAATCACAATCTCAAACAAGCAATATAGAAAACAAAGCAATAATGAAAAACAAATCACACAGAGATTTATAGTGGTTCCACTAACGTTGTGTTATGTACATCCACTTTAAGAGAGAGCTTTTATTAATATTGTTGAGAAGAGTACAAGAGATTGAATACAATGATCAAAATTCTATTTAGAATTGAATTATGTAGAAGAGAATTGAAGAAAATTAGGTTTTGATAAACCCTAATTTGGTGGTGGCTCTCTCTCAGTTGATTGCACGCATATAGATCTGAAACCCGAGGCTAGCTTATATAGGAGAATAGAAGCCCTAGGCAATGTTTTGAAGTTGCCCCTGTAGATATCATAAATTTTCACGCAAATCCGTACGTGAAAAACAGACGGAAGTCATTTCAGACGTCTGACCAAAAGGTCATACGTCTGACTTAAGTCATTGGAACGACTTTGCTTCAGCTTAGACGTCTAACCCATTTGATTAGACGTCTGACAGAATGCTTTGGAAGCATTTTTTTCCCAACTCAGACGTCTGAACCTTTTGGTCAGGCGTCTGAGAGAATGCTCTGGAAGCATTTCTGCCCAAACTCAGCCCATTTTGCCTTTTCTCTTATAACTACATCCGAACTCCGATTTGCGAACCTTTTTCTCCGTTACGAAGCTACTTCCGACCTCTACGAATCCTCATATAGTGTTTGCCAAAATTTAACATCTAGAATGTTTCGAACTTCAGTTAGCTTCATATCGTTCCATCTTACATCTTCAATCTAACCGAACTTACATCTTTAACATGCAAATCTCCACTATCAGCGGATTCCAACCTATCACTTTGCTCTTTGTAATCAATAAAGACTTTCTTTCGATTACATATGTGGAAGCACCTGAATCAAATACCCAATAGTTGATTTTGTCTTTATCCACACATAGACGTTGTCGTCAAATTCTTCACCAAAAGTTACCACTTCCTCACTGCCTTCATCAGATTTGACTTTGCCTTCATTTAATGCTTTCATCATCTCTTTGTCTTTTTCCATGTTCGATTTATTTGGTTGTCTTTCCATATTTGGACAGTTACCCCTCCCATTAAGATTGACATCTTCAAACGGATTTCTACTTTCTCTTTCTTCTATATCCTTTTCTTCTAGTAGGTTCGTCTTCCGCATCTCCTTGTAAGCAAACTACGAACTATCGACCCTATTGAAAGAACTCCATCCGAATTTGAGTTGTTCAATGCAAGCACAAGCGTTTTTCAACTCTCCGGTAATGAGTATATCAACATCAAAGCTTATGTCTAATCCTCTACTTTGTAATTTACGGCAGCCATTGATAAACGAACCTTGTAATTAGTAAACGGTTACCTCTCTTTCTTCTGTATCCTTGTGCAATGGACTATGATAACAACTGTTATGAATTTTTCTAGGATCCCTGTAAAATTAGATTTTTGAAGAGACAAAAGTGAAAAAAAATTACACACAAATTCTTCTAACAAAAACTTTATTAGTTCACCAAAGATTACAAGAGAAAGCCTAAAATATTGAGAATCAATCTCAATACCAAAACAATTAGTGAAAGTGACTCTTCGAATATACCTATTTGTAGCTGCTACCAATCAATATAAACATAGAGATACATTTGCTAATATATCTCCCGTAATCAGTCAAATAAATAAATATACTTGACCATATATTTATTTATTTGCTTTAAAAATGAAGATATTAGAGGGAAATATATGCATAGATATCTCTTTCTAAATCAAATCTAGTGCTTTTCATAATTAATTAGTTAACAATAAACCCGAATATTATGGTTTTACTGCAAAGGAATGATGCTGAAGCACTTGAACCCAAATATTATGGATTTGCTGTAAAGGAATGATGCTGAAACCTAAAGTTTAATTATATGTTGTACATATTGGAATTTTATTATCATGAAAGCAGCATATACTTCAAATAACTTCACTAGGTTCATATGAGTTGGTATGTTATTTCCAGATACGACAATCTTTCTAAAACTACTCACAAGTAGAACTTGTATGGAAAGCAGGATGCATTATTTTTAACCTGGAAGCAAAAAATATTTTTTATTGAACACAAATTTTATCATACTTGCACACGCGGAAGGTAAACACTATTCTTAAACATACAAAAAAAGAGACAATGAAATAGTCATTGGAACATTGACATGATATCGATGACAGTAAGTTAAAGGGTTCCAACTCCTCTAGTAAAATTAAAAAAAATGAAATTCACTAAACGGTTTTATAAAAATCATTTAGGACGAAATAGTTTATAGAAAATGATTTCAAAAGTCCTTTTATTTTAAAAAATTGAAAAGTTTATTTGGAAAAAAATTCGACTTATAAATCAAAAGAGAAAAAATAACCAAGGAAATTAAAATTGAAAATTAAAATATTTAATTTGAATTTGAAATTCTAAATGTTGAATTTGTAAATTTGAATTTTGAACTTGGGAATTTAAATCACAATTTTAATGTTGAATTTGAAAATTTGGACTTTTTGATTTGAAATTTTGAATTTTGAATTTAAAATTTGGATTTGCTAATTTTAGCTTGTTAATTTTGATTTTGAATTTGAGAATTTGAAAGCTGAGTTAAATTTTAAATTTTAAAATATTAAACTAGAGTTTGAAAATATTAAATTTGAATTTGAAAAATTGAAATCCAAATTTGACTATTGATTGAATGTGAATTTGAAAGTGGAATTTTGAATCTAAATCTGGAAATTTGAATTAGAAAATTTGTATTTTGAATTGAAAATTTGAATTTGAAAAATAAAACTAGAATATATGAATTTAGAGTTTGAAAGTTTGAACATGAAATTTTGAATTTGAATTTGAAGATAGAAAGTATTAATTTTGAAGTTGAGAATTTGAATTTTAAATTTGAAATAAAAGTTTTGAACTTTAAAATTTAAACTTTAAATATTGAATTTTTAGGAAATTTAGAAGGAAAATTGATATTTTTTATTTGGAATTTACGAATTTTTACAAGGCAAATCGATTTTTAGAAGTCAAAAAGCAAAAACGATTGTTTTCAAATAAGTTTAAATATTAACTTTTAGAAGTCGAATGCATATAGACATTTTGACTTTTTCTCTCGGGAAAAAATAACTTATACTCAGCCATCAAAATGACCCTTTAGGCTCTGAACGGTTTCTTAAAATCGTATATAAACTAAATGCTTTCCAAAAATCGTTTGGTGTATTTAATGATTTAGAAAAATTATTTATAAGCAACGGCTTTTTGAAAACCGTTTATACACTAGAAGATTTTTGAAAACTAATTAACTCACCATGCAAAAAAAAGTTTGAGCTATTGAGCATGGTGAAGCAGCACCCACTTTTCCATAACTCCAACTACTAAAGATGCCCCTACTTACAAAACACACAATTTATTCTATGGTAGTTATTTGGAATTATGTCGTGGAAACAACATTCATCTCTTAGAGTCCATTCACCAAACCTTTCCATTGCTCGATTTTCTCGAGATAAACACTGGGCCCATTGACTAAAGACCCGACAACACAAACCCACATCATGTTGCCCCACTAGAGTCTGGTCCGACTCAAAACCTACTTATGCACGTCAAGTGGTTTTATTCTTAGAGACAAGGACGTCCACCCATTCTTGGGTCCAGAGGCCCGTCTAAGTGTAACGATCTGATTTTTCGACGCTCGAAAGTCGACATCATTACGTCCACTGTATTAAATGCCGCATAATCGAGTGCTAGAAAACCTAACCGTTAAGGTTAAAGAAGAAGAAGATAGAAGAAAATACAGAAACAATAACAGAATCTCACATTTCGCAGCGGAACAACATATAATAGACAAATGAATATCTTTAAAACAAAAGTATTATATCAGTTTTACATACATCACATTAGAGTTTACAACGACACCATTCAACACTAGACATTTACAACAACTAATTCATATTAAAGCTGAACTTGCAGCAATCCCCACGCAGTGGATAATATATAGTATAATTATACGTCTCGACATCCATCTTGAACTCAAGATCTCCACAGCAACTTCTTTTCTGACTTCGCTCCAGAATAATGATAACCTGACTCTAGGATGCCTGTGTGAAAAATTATGGGCATCCAGAGTTTAGAAAGGGAATAATAAACTCCAGGTCAGTCATGAGACTGGTGTGAGATCTTAAAAACAGTTATTTTCACAAAGAAAGGAAAAGAAATCCGCTATGCTTTTGGAAAATGAAACTACCATAAGGCCTTCCCTCACACACACAATGCAAACGCACAATTGAAGGAGATTTCTCCTTGTGATAGACAAACATGCTAGATACGCAAAAATCCTTTTTGATGAAATTATTATTAATGCATGGTGCAGAAAACCTTTCAAAAGTATAATATTAATCTTAGCCAACATATGTACCATTATATTATGCCTGCTATAGCTACCTCCTGAGGAGGCAGGTTATACAATTGCAATCGTAAAGGGCTCGTATTGTTTCTTTGGATTTTCAACAAATGGTCAGGCTAAGGACCTTCCTATGCATATGGGTACGCCTCTTGAGGGACGCCCCGAGAACTTAACTAGAGGTCTGCCAACACAAGGTCGGATTACCTCTTTAACTAGGTAACTACTACACGAGTATGCCATCCCTTGGTCGTTTGCGACCTTTATTTGAGGATCCTCAACCAGAAAGCAACAACCACAAAGTATAATAAATTTGCAGCAACCACATATGTTAAATATCTGGGCTCCATACCATGATACAACCCTTTTTCAGAAGGAAATGACATACCCTCAAGGGGCGCTACTCCCAAATAACCTTGCCGCATCCTTCCTGCTTCGACCATTTCTAGGGTGTGAGGTCCGACGAAGTCTCGTCCACAAAGCTACGCTTTTCACAAAGCCATGCTTCGATCAACAAATGATCGGCAGCATTTCGTATGCCACATTACCAATTTGGGAATATATCACTAGTAACCATCAACTACAAAACCTTTGAGCTCGTACGTCTCAGAGAAGGGTGTTAAGCTAAGAGAATAAATTCTCCGCCACCAACAGAAATGTATTTGATAGAAACCAGCTTTACATATCAAAGTGTAACGTCAGACATACATCCATACAAGTCCGTTCTAGGATCGAACGGAACCAAAGGCACTTCCAAAGAAGCCCTTACAAATTCGGATATTCACTAATCACGTCCGGAATCCCCATCACAAAGGGTGATAAAATCTCTATACTGGAGCAACCTGGTGTAGAGACATTCAACAGGTAATCCTTTCGCTTTCGAAAATACCCAGTCTTCAACACCGTCTTCAAATGCAATCCTATTTCGTCTTATCATTATTCAGAATAGGCTTTATGACACAAAGTCCTCTCCCGACTAATCCGAATAACGAGCACTTATTTTAAAAATAAGTGTTACATTCAGATTTCAACAAATCACAACAATTTCCACTTTGATCTTTTAAACAAAAGATTCATCACAATCACAAAGGTTCGATGTGGTTTTCGAATATCCATTTAGAATCCAACCTCCGGTCGCATCGAAATTCAAATGCCATTAAAAAGGCCAATATTGATAGTCGGTTATTTAACCATCAACCATCATTCACAACAATCGCTGGATTTCAAAAAAAATTCCCCCAATTATTATTTTCAAAATATCTTCGTAAGATACAATTTTAATACTTCAACCATTTGAGAACAAATTTCAAATCATTTCCCACATTTCAATACTTTGAAAACAAATTTCAAATCACTTTCCACATTTCAATATGTTGAAAACAAATTTCAAATCACTTTTCCTTACACGGAATACATTTCCAAATAATTATTCATTCCCACTGAAAATCTGCCGAGTTCAAATATTTTAAAATTATTTAAATTACTTATCCAAACATATATACTTGGAAATATTTAAAATAAAAACTATTTTTAGACACTTATTTTAAATATTAGCTATGAAAACATTAAATCAGTATCTCATATAAAACTTTAAGTCCAAACTAATTTTAAAATAAAATTAGTAGATATAGTATAAATATTTATATAACTATTTTCTAAATCAAATATAAATTTAATCTTTAAAATAATCCCTCCTATAATTAATTACATAAATCTATACTTTAAAGATTTAAAACAATTCCCAAAAATAATTTCTCCAACAATATTTTTTCAAATTAATTTCTAGAACTTTTAATTTATACTGCAAAAGCTACTTTAAAAATATACTCGGCTTTCCAGATAAGAATTCTTTTTCCATTTCGAAATAGTCCATTTAAATCAATTAATAAATATTTTCGATTTATTTTAATTTACATTCCAAATCTGTAAATTTCTTTCCACACTTTTGAAAAATAAACCAACATTTATTTTTAAAACAAAATTCCCTTTCCTTTATAAAATTCCCATTGTGAATTTGAAATTTTCAAATATCCACTGATATACGATTTTCAAATTGTTTTTCAAATATTCACTTTCAACACCAAATCAATTTTCAAATCGATTCCCAAATTTTTATTTCAAACACCAAATCAAATTTCAAATTGATTTCCCAAATTTTCATTTTTAAGCACCAAATCAATTTTTAAATTTTATTTCCAATTTTATTTCCTTTTAAAATAAATTCTTCAACTTTTGAATAATATTATTCGAAATCCATTTATTAAACCTTTTTCACATATTTTGGAATTTATTCAATAGGATTCAAAATAAAATTTTATCCTTTTAAAATTCCTTCTGTTAAATTTGTCCAATTCTCAAAAATAAATTTTACTATACATTTTCAGCTTGAATTTTAAAAATTCAATTTTATTTATTTTCGGCATCCTACGATACCAAAAATATATTCGGCTGTACACTAGCCTTTTTACGATTTCAGTCACAAATATAATCACACACAGATTATAAAAAATCAACACACAACATATGAAACAAATTCAAATGTTTTGAGGAATCCAGTTGGATCCCTCCAACCTGTTTCCCTGCATCCACAGATGTTAGCACACAATTAAATGCCAATTCCACTTCGAGGTGGAATATCGCGGTATATGAGATCAATATAATATCATCTGCTATTATGCGGCGCATAGGGTCTCATCCGCTGTATAATGCGGGAAATCATCACTCCAAATACATATATAATACCAATTCCACTTCAAGGTAGAATATCGCGGTATATGTGTTTAATATAATATCATCCGCTATTATGCGGCGCATAGGTCTAATTCAATACAACCGACAATAATTTATCATCCAAGCACACAATCAACAATTTTAAATTTAGCTATTTTAAATTTAAATCAGAAAAATCTGATTGAGTGAGAAAATCTCACCTTTAACAATGCATGCAATCCAATTTCTTTCCAGCTTGATTTCTTCATAGTTTTAGACCTTGTATAAATAATCATATAAGATTTCATTAATACTCGAACAAATCGAACAATTTATTTCCCTTTAAATAATTTTAATTAACTAACAATTTGATTTAAAACTAATTTCCCTTTTAATTAAAAGCTTTGTTTAACCAAAAATTAAATTTAAAACTAAATTCCCTTAAATAAATTATTTTTAATGACTCAATAATTAGACAAATTAATCTCCATCACAAAGGCATTTAAATATTAAACTAGTAAGTTGGAAATGTGCACATACATATTTATTTTTATTTTTTATTCCTTTTTACTATATGCTTCTACATATATATATATGTGCTGTAATAAAAATCTTTAAACTAGAAAAAGAATAATTTTTTTATCTTTACTGTAAATATTTATATACATATTTAAAATTTAAAATCGAAGAATAAATCTTCCATATACCTTACAGCTATCGAGAAGACGCGCTTGCTGCATGGCATCTTGAACAACACAGCAAGGTTGCTGCCCCAAAATCACCGCGAACCCTCGCGTGTCCATGGTGATCGCGTCGCAATACCTGAAACTCCTCATCACTATTGTCGCCGCCCACAAATCGAACTGACAACCACCGCCAGCTATTCGAGCTTCACGACATCGCCGACCGCTTCAAACGCCGATAATTGCTGCGCCCTTGCCCTTGCTTCCTCCCAGCACCATCGCGAACTTGAAACATTCGAACTGGCAAGAATGAAGAAAAAGGGAAATGCAATCTGAAGTCGAAATCGAATCGGGCCATTATTATGATTTCTCCTGAAGCTTTCCAATTTCTTTAATTTCCTGTATTCGACTTTGTATATCTCTACATTCTGACCTCTGCTCTCCTTATAAAAGCTTGAACAAGTTTTCCCCTCTTTTTTTCGTAAACAAGGAGACTTCGGCCATTTTTTACTCTCTGAAACATTTTTTTTCGAGCTTCGATTTTTTATTTTTGTTTTCGAACGATCGAATTTGCTTCCGCCATTTTATTTCGATTTATAGAAGACGAAAGAATTTATGAAATAAGAAAGGCAGTTCGATATTAACGATTTCGATTTCTGTTTTATCGGCTTTGCCCTTTTCTTTATTTTTATTTTTATCGAAAGGTTAACACTTGTACGCGAAAGAAAAAAAAAATTGGGGAACACGTGCTTAGATTGTCTCTACGTGTCATGCTAGCTACAGTCTTTGCTTATATTGTTTATATTTAAATTTGAATTGTCTCGATATCCGTAACCCACAATCTCGATCTCCAATCGAGGCGTACCGCCAGACGTTTATAATGTTAAACCTCTATTCTGAACGCAATGGAAAAGGTTCCGAGTCCAAATTTGATCATATGGAGAAGATAGTTTTTTGAATCCAGTTATTAATTTAATTTTGATATAAATTTTCAGCACATTTATTAACCGTACGGTCATACATCAACTCCGAATGCTACGAAAATTAAATCCGATAATAATACACTATTACGGATCCATTGGAACCAGTTTCGTCGAATTCCGATACTGTGCCTCGGAAGGCTATTTTTAAAATATCGATTTAAATGATATAAATTTAAAACTGAACAAATCTTTTTCAAATTCAATTTTTAAAACTCTACTATCTCCAGCATCATCAATATAAATTTTCTTAGGCTTTAAAAATATTTTTAACAAGCTTAAAACCGAAGATTCAAATTTTTACCCAACTTCAATAAATTAAATTCAATAATTTAAATGTTCAAATCCATAGTTAAAATTGAAATTCAAGTTTAAAATAACTTTCAGGTGTTTAAAATCAATAAAATATTTCAATTCCAAATGTTCAAAATTTTGGGTCGTCACTTCCGTCCCCCCTGAAAGAATTTCATCCCGAAATTACAAGTTAAGAAGAATGATCCATAACCCGCTTATTATTTTTCCAAAACCAAAATAGTTTTATCAACTTGCCAAAAAAAATCTTTTTATTAAAGACTCATTCACTTTAAATAACTTTCCAAAGTCTTCCATAGTTTCCAAACAACTTTATTTTTCCAACAATTCAAATTTAAATTTTCAAAAAAATTTCTAACTCTTTAAATTTTCGAAAAATTTCGCCAGCGTCTCCTTTGTGTGGCTAGCTCGGTACGACTACAAAATGGCACCACGACCCCCAGATTTCAAAAAGAAAACTAAAAGCCAAGCGGCTGGACAAGAAAATCATATTCATATAGAAATTTAAATACATACCTTTTCGTCGAGCAGTTAAATTATCTTTGAAAATCAAATCCCAATTTATCTTTTTCCTTTAACACACCTGTATATCTTACTAGCAATAATATCCAAACTACAACATTCGAAATCATTTTGCACATTTCTTTACAAAAGTTTGAATATTATTTCATTCAAATCGTACAATGTACGTATATCATTCGTACGCAAAATCAAATTTGATTGCTCACTCGATCACACAATTTCACTTCCGAACTAGTATCTCCACCCGACTTCCTACTGCGGACTCAGATCTGGTTTCTTGATCAGAAACCGTCATTCTCATTGCATAGCTGTAAACTATGATAGAGATTTCCAGAATCAACCAAAACTCCATATTCAGGTTCGTCGTCGAAAATCGAGTGAAAAATCCCAACTCGGATCGATATGACTATCTCAAAATTCTATGCTCGAATTCTGGATCAAATCGCTCTGCGAATAAAATAATATACGTACATCCTACGTATTCGTTTCCAATTGATTATTAGATATATCAATTTTCTTTTCTTTTATTCACATTGATCTTTCATCCACTTATTCACAATCGCCATTTCACAATTTTCCAGTTTAATCTTCATTCAATCATTCATTTAGAATATTTTGTTAATTCCAAATTTACTTAAGAATTTCATTGTTTGTTTCTTATGTTCCATATAAGCATTTTATATACTTCCTATTTTTATTTTCAATTCACCACTTTGGTTTATATCTACTTATAATTAAACTGGATTTCCAATTTCATATGAATTCAATTTATCCTTCATTTATAATTATTGAATTCAATTCCTTTCAAATCATATTTTCTTTGTCATTCCAATTCGTTTCACTTACTAATTTTTATTCCAATACTTCGTTCGTTTTGGTCCAACTTGACAAAATTTCCATTTACTAACATATTTGGAATGAACTTCAACACTTAGTTTTTCAATTTCATTTTGAATCCGTATCATCATTTTATTTGACTCAAATTTTCAATCTCGATTTTTTTATTCAGTTTTCATTTTTAATTCCACTTGAATTAAATTTTTCCTTCCAACTTATTTTGTTTCCACATTTACCATTTTCTAACTTCTCTTGAAGTTAGATTTTACTTTAACAACTTTAAACTTTACAAGTTATCAACTTAATGATATTCCATAAATATTTTATACAATTTTCCAAAGTCTTTCCATCTTTCAAAACCATTTTTGAAATCAATTCAAATTATCTTTTGAATTCCCAAAACCAACCCTAGTTTTCCAAACAACCTCAAATTTTAAATAATTTGGCAGCAATTCCTCTCTTGGAAATTGGAAAATGAACATTGATGATGTTGCGATCATCATCTGAATTATTTTCCAACGATCGAAAAGAGTTTAGAGCTTTCATTCTTTCCAAAACATTTTTCCAAAATCTTTGGAATCCATTTTCAAACTCAAAAGGAATTTAATTTCCAAAATTTTCGAATTTCAAATTTTCCCAAAAACATTTCCAAACATTTCTCTGGAATTATATTTCAAATTATAAATCACATTTACAATTTATATTTACAAATCCCATTTGTATATGAATTTATTTCTTAACTGTTTAGTTATGATTTCAATTTCTTGTTCAATAACCAATGATAATAATTTAATATTATCACTTCCTAATCAAACAATCAACCATGAACCATATACTATAATAATTTACGGAAAATGATTTCTTTTCTATACAAAAATAGTTTGGGTAAAATTATTTCATTTACCCTATTTTAAAACAATATCGTGTCGAATTGTTCTGTACGAGTGTTTAGAGATCCCTATCGATAGAGTTGTACAGATTATACCGACCAGAATCCATATACCACTCAACAAACCAATCATCACAATATAAAACAATTTTATGTTCACTAACAAATACGTGCTCATATCTATTATTACACTCAAACTCATTCTAGAGTACTACTGACTCTATCTCCAATGAGTAATCCCCACCAGAGCCAAGGTTGCCGCTTAACCAAATGCTCTGATACCACAATGTAACGGTCTAGGCTTTTCAACCATGGACAACGGCCACTCTCGATTGGTAGGCTTTTCAACCATCCCAGCCCCGCTGTGGCATGCAATGGTACGCTGCCCTTACTTTTACGTCCAGCCTTTCGACTTCTTCACCTACCCGGTAAACCAACCCCTCCCCGAGGACATGTAGGGGTAAGATTCTCCTGTTTGCCACCAAACGCAAAGCGAGAACCCCCTATCACGTTGTATTAAGCAAGGTCAGTCATGGGACTGGTGTGAGATCTTAAAAACAGTTATTTTCACAAAGAAAGGAAAAGAAATCCGCTATGCTTTTGGAAAATGAAACTACCATAAGGCCTCACCGTACACACACAATGCAAGCGCATAATTGGAGGAGATTTATCCTTATGATAGTCGAACATGCTTGATACGCAAAAATCCTTTTTGATAATATTATTATTAGTGCATAGTACAGAAAACCTTTCGAAAGTATAATATTAATCTTAGCCAGCATAGGTACCATTATATTATGCCTACTATAGCTACCTCTTGAGGAGGCATGTTATACAATTGCAATCGTAAAGAGCTCGTATTGTTTCTTTGGATTTCCAACAAATGGTCAGGCTAAGAAACTTCCTACTGCCACATGGGTACGCCTCTGGAGGGACGCTCCGAGAACTTAACCAGCTCTCTGTAGCCACAAGGCTGGGTTACCTCTGTAACTAGGTAACTACTACACGAGTATGTCATCCCCCAGTCATTTACTACCTTTATCCGAGGATCCTCAACCACAAAGCAACTACCACAAAGTATAATAAATTTGCAGCAACCACATAGGTCAAATATCTGGGCTCCATACCATGATACAACCCTTTTCCAAAATGAAATGACATACCCTCAGGGGGTGCTGCTCCCAAATAACCTTGCCGCATCCTTCCTGTTTCGACCATTTCCGGGTGTGAGGTCCGACGAAGTCTCATCCACAAAGCTACGCTTTTCACAAAGCCATGCTTCGATCAACAAATGATCAGCAGCCCTTCGTATGCCACATTACCAATTTGGGAATATGTCACTAGTAACCATCAACTACAAAACCTCTGAGCTCTTACGTCTCAGAGAAGGGTGTTAAGCTAAGAGATTAAATTCTTTGCCACCAACAGAAATGTATTTGATAGAAACCAGCTTTACATCTCAAAGTGTAACGTCAGACACACATCCATACAAGTCCGTTCTGGGATCGAACGGAACCGAAGGCACTTCCAAAGAAGCCCTTGCAAATCCGGATATTCACTAATCACGTCCAGAATCCCCATCACAAAGGATGATAAAATCTCTATACCTGAGCAACCCGGTGCAGAGACATTCGACAGGTAATCCTTTCGCTTTCGAAAATACCAAGTCTTCAACAGCGTCTTCAAATGCAATCCCATTTCGTCGTATCATTATTCGGAATGGGTTTTATGACACAAAGTCCTCTCCCGGCTAATCCGAATAACGAGCGCTTATTTTAAAAATAAGTGTTACATTCAAATTCCAAAAAATCACAACAATTTCCACTTTGATCTTTTAAACAAAAGATCCATCACAATCACAAAGGTTCGATGTGGTTTTCAAATATCCATTTGGAATACGACCCCCTGTTGCATCGAAATTCAAATGCCATTAAAAAGGCCAATATTGATAGTCGGTTATTTAACTATCAATCATCATTCACAACAATCGCTGGATTTCAAATAATTTTCCCTCAATTAGTATTTTCACAAGATATAATTTTAACACTTCAACCATTTGAAAACAAATTTCAAATCATTTTCCACATTTCAATACTTTGAAAACAAATTTCAAATCACTCTCCACATTTCAATACTTTGAAAACAAATTTAAAATCACTTTCCACATTTCAATACTTTGAAAACAAATTTCAAATCACTTTTCCTTACACGGAATGCATTTCCAAATATTTATTCATTCCCATTGAAAATCTGCTGAGTTCAAATATTTTAAAATTATTTAAATTACTTATCCAAACATATATACTTGGAAATATTTAAAATAAAAACTATTTTTAAACACCTATTTTAAATATTAGCTATGAAAACATTATATCAATATCTTATATAAAACTTCAAGTCCAAATTAATTTTAAAATAAAATTAGTAGATAGAGATAAATATTTAAAAAAATATTTTCTAAATCAAATATCAATTTAATCTTTAAAATATTCCCTTCTATAATTAATTAAATAAATCTTTACTTTAAAGATTTAAAACAATTCCCAAAAATAATTTCTCCAACAATATTTTTTCAAATTAATTTCTAGAACTTTTAGTTTATACTTTAAAAGCTACTTTAAAATTATTCTTGACTTTCTAGGGAAGAATTCTCTTTCCATTTTAAAATGGTCCATTTAAATCAATTAATAAATCTTTTCGGCTTATTTTAATTTACATTCCAAATCTGTAAATTTCTTTCCACACTTTTTAAAAATAAACCAACATTTATTTTTAAAACAAAATTCCCTTTCCTTTATAAAATTCCCATTGTGAATTTTAAATTTTCAAATATCCACTGATATACGATTTTCAAATTGTTTTCCAAATATTCACTTTCAACACCAAATAAATTTTCAAATAGATCCCAAATTTTTATTTCAGACACCAAATCAAATTTCAAATTGATTTCCTAGATTTTTATTTTTAAGCACCAAATCAATTTTTAAATTTTATTTCTAAATTTATTTCCTTTTAAAATAAATTCCTCTATCTCTTCCAAACTATTCAAAATCCGTATTTTATAATAAATTCTTTAATTTTTGAATAATATTATTCGAAATCCATTTATTAAACCTTTTTCACATATTTTAGAATTTATTCAATAGGATTCAAAAATAAAACTTTATCCTTTTAAAATTCCTTCTTTTAAATTTGTCCGATTCTCAAAAATAGAATTTACTATAAATTTTCAACTTGAATTTAAAAAATCCAATTTTATTTATTTCCAGTATCCTACGATATCAAAAATATATTCGGCTAAACTATAGCCTTATAACAATTTCAATCACAAATATAATCACACACAGATTATAAAAAAATCAACACATAACATATGAAACAAATTCAAATGTTTTGAGGAATCCAGTTGGATCCCTCCAACTTGTTTTCCTGCATCCATAGAAGTTAGCACACAATTAAATACCAATTCCACTTCGAGGTGGAATACCGTGATATATGGGATCAATATAATATCATCCGCTATTATGCGACGCAGAGGGTTTCATCCGCTCTATAATGCAGGAAATCAATCACTCCAAATACATATATAATACCAATTTTACTTCGAGGTGGAATATCGCGGTATATGGGTTTAATATAATATCATCCGCTATTATGCGGCGCATGGGGTCTAATTCAATACAACTGATAATAATTTACCATCCAAGCACACAATTAACAATTTTAAATTTAGCTATTTAAAATTTAAATTAGAAATATCCGATTGAGTGAGAAAATCTCACTTTTAACAATGCATGCAATCCGATTTCATTCCAGCTTAATTTCCTCACAGTTTTAGACCTTGTATAAATAATTATATAAGATTTTATTAATACTTGAACTAATTGTGACAGCCCGCAAATCCGTACCCCTTAAGTCAACACTATTCTACATCAATTAACTCAAGTGGAACAGAAATACGAACCATTATGGTTAAAGAAGAAGAGATAGAAGAAGAAGAAACTAAACAATATCAGAATCTCACAGTCGCAGCGGAGTAAAATATAATAGTAAATAACAGATCTTTACACAAAATGAAACTGTATCTGTTTTATACATCATATCATCAGAATATCTCATACAAACAATATTTACCAGACAGACAAATCCATACAATCACAACAGCGGATATATACTAATACGGATAATACATCTCGGAATCCAGCTCCTCTCATGTTCCATAGCATCCTGTCATGTACATATAATACTCGGTCTGACCCGAGCATTATAATGAAATAACACCCGAGTCAGTCTGGAATACCAGCTGATAATAATAATGCATCCAAATTGATTATTAAAGTTTCAAAAATCCTTTGAAAACAAAAGCATCTCGTAAGACCACGCCACAAATAAACATGTCGGGTTTTTACCTTACGATAGCTAAAACACTTTTTATAGGAATCCTCTGATATTATAATAGGGTCTATATACAAATACTTATAAAATAGCCGAAATTGTTACATCTATTAAATTCCAGCTACTAGCCACAAAGTGAGTAATACAAACAAAACTCGTACCAGGCTCGTAGGGAGAATGGATTTCCAACAATGACTAGGCACTGGGGTACCACCTGTCACAGTACGGGGCCTAGATCACCGTACCGAGGACCACGCCCGATCCTGTGCAACACAAGGCCGGACCCATCCCTTACTGGACAGTTCCGAATAAGATCACCCCACGGTTGGGATCAACAACCGCACCGCAAAGCCGAAATAAAAGGGACATCTAGACAGGGATTACCTTACTCTCAAGTGGGGGCTACCCACGAAGCCTTGCTGCATATCCCCTGATTTTCCGTCATTCCCGGTTGATGAGGCTTGAGGCTAAGCGTTACCTTTTAGAACGTTTCACTTAGAATGCCCATCGCCCACCTGACGATGTTCCGAAAGCATTCGTCCATACATGTCCGTCCCGGGTTCGAACGGAACCGAAGGCACTACTCCTACTACATCCATTTTGGAAATATCCTCAGGATTAGTAGCGACTAGCCCTTGCACTTCACTGCTCCATCTTCGACTCGGAACACGTTTTTCCCACGAAACGTACAAACTGGATCGAAGTGGTTTTCGAGAAATAAATCTCGATCCCGGACTCTTCGAAACGATCAGCGCATTTGCCCAATATTGATAGTCGGTGATTTAACCATCAATTTATATTCACAAACATCCATCACGCAATAAATAATTCCCACATTATTTATTTGCCTCAAATATCTTTACAAGATATATTTCTATTTTCAATTCCCTTTGAAAACAGTTTTACAAAACATCTTCCTTAACAAAATAAATTTCACAATATTTATTTCCCATTGGAAACAACCAAGTCCAAACCATTTAGATTTTAAAACAATTAAAATACTTTATTCTTGAATATACTTTGAAATATTTAATTTTACTACTAGTTATTTAGTCCAAAAATAATTTCAAAATATTTAAAGTAAAACCACTTGATAAGATATAGGCTAGTTTAAAATAAGGTTCAGTTACATGAAATTTAAAGAGGGAGTTTTAAAAGAATTGATACAAGGTTCCAAATAACTTAAATCAAACTATCCTTTAAATAAATCCATATATAAAATAATTACTAATTATATTCTTAAATAATTACTATTATAGCTAATTTATTTATTATTTACTTTAAAATAATAATTTCTTAAAAACACCTTTGAAACAAGTTTAAACTTTAACATTACCTAAAATCTGCTTTAAAACACGAACTTGGTTTCTCAGGGAAATACACTTCTATCCAAACAACCCAGAGAATCCTTCTTATAAATCCTGCCCGATTTATTCCAATTCAAATTTACGTTTAATTATTGTAAAGTTGTTTCCATGCATAAAATAAAACTTTTTGAATTTTAAAACACCTTTTCCATTTCTGGAGCTTCACTTTCAAAATATAGGCTTAAGGTATTTTTAAATAAGACTATTATGAATTTATTTAGTGAAAATCATACTTAAGAAACCACGGAAATGAACACCTACTTAAATTCCAATGTTTTAAAATAGTACTTTCTAAATTATTCTAATATTCATTTACACTTCTGATTATAGTTTGAAAAGCTTCTTGGAAAACATATTTAATTTCCAGGAAACATTATTCATTATCAAAACAACCCCATCGTTACTTGAATACAATTTACAACTTCTTATAGAATTTATCTCCCGAAATCTACACATTAACATTTATCAACTGATAAATTTCCTCTTCATTTATAATTCCAAATTCACTAATTTCCAATCTTCCTCCAAATCAGATTCCATTTTTTTCCCTTTAAATCCTTTATTTAACAATTTCTTTTATTTCTTTAAAATCCCAATTTAATTTATCTATAATTAGAATTCTGGGTTTATACTTATCCAACAATATCATAGTACAATTTAAATCTAGATTTATCTATCATAATATATAAATAGAATGCATCATAAATTATAAAATAATTACTATATTGCGAGGAATCCAGTTGGATCCCTCCAACCTGTTTTCCCTGCATTCACAGATATTAGCACAACAATTATACATATATATCAATCCAGACTGATAACAACATTTATATTCAACCAATCACATAGATATTTAAATATTAACTATTTAAATTAGCTAGCATCCAGATGTGAGTGAGTTAAACTCACCTTGAGTTTCGACGAGCGTTCGAAATTTAAATTAAACCGAACGGTGTTCGATTTAACCTAAATTTTTTTACTTGCCCGGAATGATTTCAGAACTGCACCACTGCGTAGTGTTCGTCTCTGCGATCCCGGCGTTTCCAGTTTTGTCAAATACGGATAAAACATGAGTGAGATATTGAATTTTAAAGATTGTATAAACATTTTTACAAATAAATTATTATTTTATACTAAAATCATATCGGTCGTCCAAATCAACAGAGCGTAAATCTGGCCGCTGATGCTCTCTTCTCCCTTACACAATGTCCAGACAAAGGAAACCCATCGCCGCCCATTAGGGTTTCGCCTCACTCCTCCCACGATCGTCTGCACTTCGATCGCCGACCACCATCGTGTTGCCCTAGCCACGCACCCCCACCAAGCTTCGCGTCGAGCTCGGCCTTCCCCTCTACCAAAAATCATGCACAACAACCATACGAACACGAGCCCATAACTTCTCCAAACGACGACAACACTCACGATCGACCGTTGGATGAATAGTACTCGATGCGCTCTTCGATCTTCCAGTTGGAAGTTTTCGCGATTGGTTGATGGATTGATCGCAAATTGGAAGAGAAGGTTGATTATTTTCGGCCATTGAAATGAAAACTACGGCGGCTCAGATGTTTGGCTAGGGTTTAACAAATATAATTTATATAATATTATTAAATATTATTTTAATCTCGTTCTCTAATTTTTTTTACCACTTATGCAAACGACCTCCAAATCACACGTACCAACAGGCGTTCCTTGGGTTTTTCCGCATTCCGGACACAATGGAACTGGTTTCGGAAGCTAATTTGATCGTATGCGTGAGTTACGGAATTAAACGATCAATTTAAAATTAAATCGGTTAAATCGATTTCTAAGCATTTCAAGCTGCCATGGTCAAACAACAACTCTGATTGCTACGAAAATTGAAATCCGATAATAATTAACTATTACGAATCCAATGGAACTGGTTTCGTCGAATTCCGAGACTGCGCCTCGGAAGGCTATTTTAACTCGTTTATTAAATCGAGCGATTTCTGAAATTGTCGAAAACGCTTAAAATTTTCACTTTTAAAATTTTTACTATCTTAATAATAAATCATATAAAATTTATAATCACATTAAAAATTATTCTGACTCATTCCGGATTAAAATCTCACTAATTGCAATATTTTATTATTAAATTCTATGATTAAATTAATATAAAATTTCAAATAATAACTGATTAACTTTTAAATTCTTCTAAAAATCCAACAACACTTTTTAAAATCCAAATGGACTAAAAATAAATTTTATAAAACATTTTCTCACTATTTACATCTAAATTCCCAAATTGTTTCAGTCCAATATTTAATTACTATTCAAAATTGAATTAAATTATCATATTTTAAAACCTATAACTTATTTTATAAATTGAACCCGATTTTCTTTGTTCCAAAATTAATTAAAAATCCTCAGTGAACATTTAAAATGAATTAAATGTTCAAAATTTAATGGCTCAAAAATCCAGGATGTTACACTAATCGAATAATTTATTTCCCTTTAAATAATTTTAATTAACTAACTATTTGATTTAAAACTAATTTCCCTTTTAATTAAAATCTTTTTTAACCAAAAATTAAATTTGAAACTAAATTCTCTTAAATAAATTATTTTTAATGACTAAAATTATTAGACAAATTAATCTCCATCACAAAGGCATTTAAAAATTAAACTAGTAAGTTAGAAATGTGCACATACATATTTATTTTTAATTTTTTATTCTTTTTTACTATATTCTTCGTCGTATATATGTGCTTTAATAAAAATCTTTAAACTAGAAAAAAATAGATTTGTTTTATTTTTACTGCAAATATTTATATGCATATTTAAAATTTAAAATCGAAGAATAAATCTTCCATATACCTTACCGCCATCGAGAAGACGTGCTTGCTGCATGGCGTCTTGGACAACACAGCAAGGTTGTTGCCCCAAAGTCATCGCGAACCCTCGCGTGTCCATGGTGATCGCGTCGTAATACCTGAAACTCCTCATCGCTATTGTCGCCGCCCACAAATCGAACTGACAACCACCACCAGCTATTCAAGCTTCACGATATCGCCGACCGCTTCGAACGTTGATAATTGCCACGCCTTTGCCCTTGCTTCCTCCCAGCACCATCGCAAACTTGAAACATTCAACTGACAAAAATGAAGAAAAAGGGAAATGCAATCTGAAGTCGAAATCGAATTGGGACATTATTCTGATTTCTCCTGAAGCTTTCCAATTTCTTTAATTTCCTATGTTCGACTTCGTATATCTCTACGTTCTGACCTCTGGTCTCCTTATAAAAGCTTGAATGGGTTTTCCACTCTTTTTTTTTCATAAACAAGGAGGCTTCGGCCATTTTTTACTCTCTGAAACATTTTCTTTTTCGAGCTTTAATTTTTGATTTTTGTTTTCGAACGATCAAATTTGCTTCCACCATTTTATTTCGATTTACATAAGACGAAAGAATTTATTAAATAAGAAAGGCAGTTCATTTTAACAATTTTCGATTTTTGTTTTATGGGCTTTGTCCTTTTCTTTATTTTTATTTTTAACGAAAGGTTAAAACTTATACGCAAAAGAAAAAAATAGAGGAACGCATGCTTAGATTATCTCTACGTGTCGTGCTAGCTACAATACTTTGCTTATATTGTTTATATTCAAATTTAAATTCAAATTTGAATTGTCTCGTATCCGCAACCCACAATCTCGATCTCCAATCGACGCGTGCCGCCAGGCATTTATAATGTTAAACCCCTATTCCGAATGCAGTGGAAAAGGTTTCGAGTCCAAATTTGATCGTATGGAGAAGATAGCTTTTTGAATCCAGTTATTAGTTTAATTTCGATATAAATTTTCAGCACGTTTATTAACCGTACGGTGACATGGCAACTCCGAATGATATGGAAATTGAAATCCGATAATAATACACTATTACGGATCTAATGGAACTAGTTTCGTCGAATTTCGAGATTGTGCCTCGGAAGGTTATTTTTAAAATATCGATTTAAATGATATAAATTCAAAACTAAACAAATCGTTTTCAAATTCAACTTTTAAAATTCTACTTTCTCTAGCATCATCAGTATAAATTTTCTAAGCCTTTAAAAATATTTTTAACAAGCTTAAAATTGAAGATTCAAATTTTTACCCAACTTCAATAAATTCAATAATTTAAATGTTTAAATCCATAGTTGAAATTGAAATCCAACTTTAAAATAACTTCCAGGTGTTTAAAATTAATTAAATATTTTAATTTCAAATGTTTAAAATTTTAGGTCGCCACATTAAGCGTCATTACCAACAATGCCATGAAGCCCCATAAGCAACTCCGTCCTGTCTCGTCAAAAGATGACAAGGCCGAAACAAAAGAACCTCACCTCCCACATGCCCATCCGAGCTTCTTGTCTTTCCCGACCCATCACTCAGTTAGTCGTTCAAACCACCTCTTTCGTCTTACTTTGTTATTTATTGATGGACTTTTGACAAAAAAGCCCATTGTCACTACATAAAGATATGACAACTCCGTATTGTTCCCTTAGCTAGATTGCCAAAAATAACATTGATAATTCGAAAAAAAGTATCACTGTCATAGCTGCAATAGACTAGACACCATCAAGCCCACCCCAGCAACTTCAACATTATGCATGATGCCTGCGAGAGGGTCATGTTACCCTGTTACAGCAGTTCTCGCCCGTAATAGTGACATACATGTCGCACATGAGCAGAACATCTCTCATGAAATCCATTCTCGAACCTACCCTACAAGAGGAGCTCATGCTGCTCATCGCTCCTCCTTCGCTGAAAGACTTTCTACTTTTGATCGCCTTCGGGCCATTGATGGAGGGAATGATTTGCATTTTGATTGCCTTAGTGGAATGGGTGAGCCAGAAACCATAGCTCCAAGAATTTTCAGTCCGCTTCCAACCCTTAAGGGAAATCCCTAGATCTTAATTCTCTTACGAGAGACGAGTACAATATTCCAGGCCCCCGTCTGTGAACAGGAACAAGAGATCACCTATCCCCATCTGCTAGAGTCGCTCATCGTCGTCATACCAATGCCATAGATCCACCTCTTTGGCCAACAATTGAAGGAGCCCTACCCCAGCTAGGCCCTACGTCATCTAGAGGTGAAGACAGGCTCAGGGTGGAATTGCATCATTTTTATAACAAAGGTTTAGAATCTAGACTAGGAATCAAGATGGTGCAGGGTCATCCAATGAAGATAACGAGGGGCCTTTTTCTGAGGAGGTATTAGGAACTTACAAACACATGAGGTATGGTTTGCCATCCATTAAGAAATATAACGAAAGTGCCGATCTTTCCGATCACATCACCACTTTTAACTCTATCACTCGAGCCTGTCATCTCTCTAACTTCGTAAAATGCCTCTTATTTCCCTCCACCTTAACTGGATAAACCTCCCGCCGATTCTTGCATCTGCAAGAAGGTAGTATTCACTCCTAGACCAAAATATGCATTAATTTCAAAACTCGATTCTTCGCCTCACATACCAAAGTCCTGATGCCTAGCGAACTATGAAACATACATCATGGACCGATCGAGTGGGTTTTCTCCTACGTTAATTGCTTCAACAATGAGTCAATCCATGCAAGAGAAGCAGACAAGAAAAGTTTGGTGGTCGCCCTTTTCTCTGAGGTGAAGCATCAATCTAAAATATGGTGGGAATTAAAAAAGTAGTCTGTCTCGTCCTTAATTAACTACTTTTAGAGAGCCAACTACATCATGCGTGTGGAAGAATTAGACTTATCCGATAACAATGTGGAGGGCAGACAAGGTAATAATATGTCGTTGGTTTAATTGCATTACTATGGTGTGTTATTTCCACATTATTATATGTCATTGGTTTATGATGAAACGTTGAATATCCAAGTATTTATGGATGTAAATTATTAGTTGTGAATTTCTATGAAATTAGAGATAATTATTAGATAAATGAGTTATTATTGTAACAAACGATTTTAAAAGTTAATAAATGGGTTTAAGGATAAGTAATTTATAAAAAAGTGAATAAGCATGTTTTAAATAAATCAAGATGGCATATACTAAGTTAATTTAGTAGTTTATTAACATTGTTCAAAGACATATTATAAATATGGCATTTGTAAGATTCAAGTGAGTTAATGTCTTTGGTAGAAAATAATAATAACATAACTTTCAAATATTTATAGTAAATTTTTTTTATTGTTGTTATTATTATTGTAACGACCCGCTATTTTGGACCATTCAAATCGACAATAAAACCATACTTATCCGACTTGAATAATTCAAAATACCAAATTGTTAATTAAAATTTGGCAAAACTTAAAATATACAGTAAATAAATCAATTACAGATCACAAAGTAATATAATGCAGCGGAATAGATAAAAAATAGTAGTTCATGAAGCTACTATATACATCAGAGTTAGAAAAATACAACCGAATAGTTCAAATGCAGTGAAGTCTCCAATGCAACAGATGACTTCTCTGAACCAATCAACCGGAAAGGCTGGAATCTGAATCGATAGTTGGATTTCCAAATGAAGCTCCGAACTCCAAAGTTGAGTCTCAAATGATGTATCACTCAGTCTGACCCGAGCGTAAAGCAAAACACTCGAGTCAGGATTAACATTCTTATATTAATAAATCCAACTCAAGTGAAATATCAACTGAAATACAAATAAATTAAAGGATGTTTGGGATAACCATCCTCTAAGGGTCCATGGAACTTTCTACAAGGTAGAAATATACACTATAACACCATGGTCATTTCAGCTTAATTTATACTTCAAAACCAAATCTCATTTTCACTTCAAATATCTCTATATTTCCAAAAATAGTATTAATATATATTAAATAATTTATACAGTAAAGTATTTTCAATTTCCTCAACTTAACAAATCGTTCCAACATCAACTCGACCTTCCCATTCAAATTGAATTCAATCTCAATTTATCAATTTAAATTCAACTCAATTTCTAAAATAACCACTTTAATTTTATCGATCTCAAATTCGGATTTATAATCACAAATACCCCTTTATATTTCCATATATTTCAAAACTTCAAGTATTCAAGGTTTCATCTAAATTTTCATTCACTTTAGTTTTCTAAATAATAAATTCAAATTTAGTTCAACCTAAATTTTCATTTTAATTCAATTTAGTTGCTAAATAAAAAATTCAACTACGTTGATTTCAAATACAGATCTGAATCTCAACATAAACCATTTAAATTCCAATATAGTTCAAGGCTTTAATATTTAAATGTTCTATATAACAGTTTCATATAGATCTCGATTTAACCTCATTATTATTTAGTCTTGAAATACTCCCTTATTAGATTCAATATCATTTAAGTAACCTTAAATTCCATTTTACTCAATATTTTCTTTAATTTATTTAAACGTGAAATATTCATTAAATCACTTAAATCAAAAATCCAGTTATAAAATCATACCCTTTAAATTTACCATTCAAAAATTTCAAATCGATTTAATTAAACCTTATTTAATACCATTTTTATAAACCCAAATTTATCTCCCAATCTTAATTATTCAATTTATTACAAGAGAATCTATTTGAAATATAGATTTACATAAATACTTAACCATATTATATGTATTAAATCAATCTAATTTAAATAAAATATTACTACTAAGTCTATATATACAATTTTCATTTATATAATATCTTACGAATCAAATTTATTAAACCATATATTTCTTTCCAAAATTATAGAAATTATTTTCAAAATATTTATATGGACCAACTGTGTCTGTATACTTCCTATCATATAGTCAAGTGCTACGGATATTTATCATTTCAATCCGTATACTAAATATATACGGGTGGATATCATTTCAACCCGTAATCCCAAATTCAATTAAATGAAAATCGCTTGGGTTTATCATTTCAACCCATAACGATTTTCTCCTATTCTAAAGTCTGTTCGGGTATGTATCATTTCAACCCATAGTGTTTTCTAAACTACAGGGAACTTGCAGAGTGATAACAGAAAATACAATAAAATAACAGGCATATATCATCAATAACAATATAATATAAAAAACAGGATATGGTGTCATATCCCGTAGGTGAACAGTTACAAATAATAGCATATATAACAAATTTAAATAAGTACAGCAACATATTTCAATTGTCATTTCTATTGAAATCAAATTTAATGAATAAAAAAATGTTAATCGTGAGTGATTGCTCACCTTTCGAGGCTAGAGAATATAGAAGGAATCACGGATACGCACACTGATAAAGACACTGAAATTAAATTTCAAATCCAAGCAAAGAAAAATCGGCATGAATTCAACGATCAAAGCTGATTGGCTCGAATTGATGAAACGGATCAGATCAGAACTGGAACGATGAAGATAAATGGTATAAGCGAACTTTTATAACCACCTATAACTATATATACACATATGAAATTTATATTCTAAGTTCAAACATCACAAATTTAATTTACATGTTTTTCAAACATATAAATAAATAAATAAATCGAGCTTACATTTTTTTTAAATCAACATACACTTAAAAAAATATATGTATACTAACACCTTTATACTAAACTTATATAACTAGTATATATATTCTCAAACAGATAAAATAAATGTTTAAATATGAATACCTAAAAGAAAACTTTTTTTATATATATAACTATTTCTGTATATATTAAATGTTATATATATATAATTTAAATCCATCCATATTTTTACATTCAATAACATATTATATTCAACCTATATAAATTTCCAAATTATATACGTGTATTAAAATAATTTATAAAGTAGAGTATTTATAGAATCATCTTAAATCCAAAATAGTATAAATATAATACTGCAACAAATATATACAATCGTTAACTAAATAAGTCAGTACCACATAGAAATCCATATGGTAACAAACCGCATAATATACATATATTAAAGTATTTTATATAGTCTGTAACAAAATAAATATATGACTTACATAAGCGAATAACCATATTATAGGAAACCTGATATCAACAAATAGAAGTTGACCCATATTAAAATATAAAACACAAAATATATATATATATTCTTATTAAAAATGAAAGATACTTATTTTATAGTATGTTCCCTTCAAAATGTCGCATACATAATTCAAAATATTAACATGACTTATTAGCTGTGAGGAAGATCAAATAGAAACTATATATAAATATACACTGTCATGTTATGAAAATAAACTTTTGAAAAAATAGTATTCAATACTTATATAAATAGTATGTATATCACAACTAACAAAACAAAAACAAAAACAAAAAAAACAAAACAAAAAAAACATGTAATTACGAATATAAATCAAAACATATATGTGCTTGCACGCCTATACCTCACAGATCAAACAGAAGCAACCGGAAGGCGATGTGATGGGTTTCATTTGATGAGGAGGTTTGGAAGAAAGGTGAAGCGGCGGATGCAAATAATGGTGACAGCCGCATGCTTCAGTTTGCTTTTTTTTCCAAAGAAAAGTAGGAAGGGGAACGAACAGATCTAGAGAAAAGAGAAGTGAAAGTGAAAAAAAATAGGGATGAACCGCATGTTTTCAGGAAAATATAACGGAAGAAATGAATAGGCAACCAAATTTTAAGTGAATAAATAAATAAAAGTGATTGTAACGGTCAACCCTTGATTTGGTGAAAATAATTGTAGCAATTAATAAAAGAAATAAATAGCAACGGTCACGTTGCTTGATTCAGCTGACCCATGAAAGCAAATTATTTAAAATTTAAACGGTAGGAAACGTAAAAAAAACGTACCACCATAAAATGAAATTGATAACGTCTGTGCATTGATTATGCAATATTTATTAAAGCAATTGATTGATGCGCGTTTAAATTTGAACGGAAGGAAAGAGAAAAGTCACAATTAAAGGTAAGCTTTAAATTTTTAATAAATACAAAACATTTCTAAGTTTATACGTTTATAGCTTTCCAGCTGTAGTGTATATATATAATGAATGGTCATAAAGAAAGAAGTGGAAATAGGGAGCGTAGGAAAGGAAATGTTAGAAAAATAAATTTTTGTTGAGAAATGAATATTTGCGTGAGTTATATAGGTTTGATCAGAGAGGTAGCGTGATTTGAGGAGAAGAAAGAACAACAATAAATCAACTTGCTTTGAAATGGAAAGGAAATTAAACTAGCGTTGATTTTTAATGAGCAGTTATGGCAAGAAATAAGATATTGATTTTAAAAAAAAGGCCACGATTTTGATTGAGCACTGATTTTTCTTGTTATATACGGTTACTAGATTTTTAACAAATTTTAAGAAAATGGTTTCGAAATTAAAGCAGAAGAAACGGTCAGCTAAGATTAGATTTTGGAATAAGATTTTTAAACAATATTAAATGTGTTTAAAATTTAAAGCTCGCGTTGATGGGAACAATGGCAAGAAATTGAAAAGGCAAACGGTTATAAAATTTGTAAACAACGTTCCTGTTAAATCAGGAGAGTAAAAGGAAAGTGAATAAAATTAGAATGCGTACAACAGACGCAGTGATTTTTGTCCAAAAAAATGAAAATAACGGATTTAAATTTTAAACGTTTTCTTGTATGTGTATATACATTATTTATTCCATCAAATAACGCGCCTTTTAAACGCGAAATTAAACAATTTATTTATACACAAATTTTTGGAAATTTATTACTTATATAAAAATATGATTTGTTTACACTTTTACTAAGAAATTTATATTCAAAAATGTATATAAGTAAAATATAAAATTTTAAAAGTATAAAATCAATTTTTTTTAAAGAACAAAAGGTGAAATAAACGTTGTTACGAATATATTAAATTAAACCAAAAGATTAAAAATTAAAAATTTAAAGATTTATAACTTCAAAAAAATGTTAATTTTTAACCAAAATAAGAATTTTAGAATTTTCACACTAATAAAAATCTTGGGTGATTATTTATAATTAAATTTAGACAATCAAAGTTTCGAAAAATAAAACCCCGGAGTTATAAATAAAGAATAAAATATTGCTAAAATTTGGGCTGTTACACTCTCCCCCACTCAAAACTTTTCGTCCCCGAAAAGGAAGGAGGTAGGAGAATTAAAACAACCAGAAAGAAAATAGATTGAAAGACAAGATAAACAATAAATTTTAAAATTATATAAATTTTACTCGAAATATTCATTTGAAAACTTCACTTGGAAATCTTAACATGCTTTCAACATTATAGATACATAAATAATCATTTTATTTCAACATGTTTTATTAAATTAATAACTTCAAAATATTTATTACACTAAAATTTTCTATTAAACAATGTAGTATACAAATAAGCAATATTTAAAAAGGATATATCTAACAAGGAAGGAAGGTAGATTTGGAAAACAGAATCAAGGTGAATAACTAAACTGAGTAGATAAGGTAGATGCAAGGAATAGTATCGGGCATGAATAATTAATCTAGAACCATGAGAATTTAAATTTCAAATATTAATTCAAAATTTCTTTGTTGGGAAAAATACTTTTATAATAAATACCTTTATAATAATACTTTTATAATAAAATACTATTATATCGAAAAAGATTTTCCTTTTGAAAATACTTTTATAACTCGATGTTTCAACAAGTTTATCCTCGTTCTTGCAGACTCTGGCCATGCGTTGATCAGGCGCAAAGCTAGAATTCTTCAAGTACTTAGTAGACTTGTTTCAACACCCAGTAAAAATACTTGAAAAACCTTTAAAACAGATATGGAAAGTACAATCCAAACAAAACAACCAAACCAAAACCTTTGTCTGACCATGGTTCGCAGATACACAATGGTTACGCCTGGATCCCCCAGGAAACAATCTGTATCCGTAAGCTTTCTCAGCCCTGCGAGTTACGCTATTATGACTAGTAGAGTGCAGGATACACAATGCTTACGCCTGGGTCCCCCAGGAAACAATCCGTACACCTAGGCTGTCTCAGCCAGGCAGTTTCGCTACTATTCGCGACCTACACAGATTGCAGGATACACAATGGTTACGCCTGGATCCCCCAGGAAACAATTCGTACCCCTAGGCCAGACTTAGCCAGGCAATTGCGCTATGCAGTCGCGAGAGAAAAAAAACCATGGGTTACGCCACGGTGGGAACACTCGAGTATTACATCCGGAAAACCAAAAATCAGAGAGAATAATATCGATAGAATGAATCCACGATGTGGCCACAAAACAGATATCAAGCAGAAGGCACTTTCCATATCTTTACTTCGAAAATATATATCATATAGTACCTTTTCAAATCACTTTCAAATATCGTACTTATATAAAGTCCATATATATAGGATTCAATTTTTTCCAAATCGAATACTTTCCAAAATCAATAGTAGGTCAAATCATACTTATATAGACTTCGATTATATAAAATCTCTTTCCAAATTGAGTACCTTTCAAATCAATAGATTACAAATCAACTTCATACTTATACAATCCATTTTATATAAGTTTGACCACTCCCAAATCAAGTGCTTAATAATATAAGGTTCTCAAATTTCAAATCATTTCAATATCAATTCAGTTTCAAAATCATATATGATTTCAGCAAATTTTCTTCCAAATTAAATATCTAAATTTCAAAGTTCCCAAAATAACAGGTTTAGAAAATTATCCCATTTTCCAAATTAAAATAATTCAAGTCAAACAAATTCATTTCCAAAAATCACCATATAAGTACTGGTTTTTAATTCCAATTTAATTTCAAAACCAAATATTTTCCCAAAATCAATTATACTCAAAATGGTTTCCAAATTTATAATTATCCCTTTTTTCTAAAACTTTTAAACTATCTATTTCTATGTGAAAATCCAATTTACCTTTCTGAAAACCATTATTCAACTATTTTTTTTCAAAACATTTCAAAACTAAATTTATATTCTTTATCAAACATTTTATACTCTTCGAAATTTCTTAG
Organism: Allium cepa; assembly: GCA_030765085.1. Taxonomy (NCBI): domain Eukaryota; kingdom Viridiplantae; phylum Streptophyta; class Magnoliopsida; order Asparagales; family Amaryllidaceae; genus Allium; species Allium cepa. Next base: position 390,924,921 of record CM060938.1, on the reverse strand, counting down.
CTTTGAAAATTTAATCTCGATTTGGAAGTGTTCGAACATTCAAAATAGTTAGGGAAATCAAATTTTCAATTCAAGAGTTGAAAATCAACAATAAATCAATAAATCAATAATTAAATCCGAAACTCGAGGACTGAACACCGGTCTCATTTTAAATTGTTTCAAATATATACTTATATCTTTCTTAAATATCAAATTATAATTCGGAATTTGAAATCAAAAACGGTTTTACAAAATCACTTGCATAGCGAAGCTATTAAAGTGACCTCTCCCCCACTCTGAAACTCGAAAATCAATGTCGATGATGCGTGCACTCATCACCAAAATTATTTTCCAGCGACATAAGTGAGTTCTGGACTTCTATTTTCTTGAAAACTTCTTTGAAATTTCTTCAAAATTATTGGAACTCATTTGAACTCATTTGAAACATTTCTTATTCGGAAAAATACTTTTAAATCGCATTATTTTTATATATTTTCCAAAATCTTAAAACCAATTTCAAAATACCGGAATTCAGTTCTCGAATTTCAAATTTAACTCTACAGTTATAAATCATTTTAATATAAATCAATTTCTTATAATTTTTCAAAATTTTGAATCCTTTCAAAACCTTTTTATATAGAATAACATTTCTTATTTGATTTATATATATAGGTATATAATCCTTATCGAAAACATTTTCACTTTTATATATATAAAAAAATCATAGTTATCAAAATAAAATTTCGGTATAAACAATTTCAAAAATACAAACAAAACCCGATTTTCAAAGGATGATTCAAGAATGGATTTCAAAACAAAGATAGCGATTTAATTTAGAGGAACTCCAATCAATAGAATCCTGATTCGAAGATAAACTCGATCGAAGATGAGATAATTAAATTACAAAATAGAAGATGGATATACTTCTATAAATCGCGGGCGGCCTTTACTGGTCAACCGTGATTCCAAAATTAGATCGGTGTAGAATTCTGAGGCAATTCGACATTCGATCGCCAGAGATATAGAATTCGGCATAACAAGATATAGAAGCATCGTAAACCGAGGATACAGAAATCTTCGGTGAGTCAATGCCAATTGAAAAGGAGTTTTCACCCCCTTTACAAATCATTCAATGGAGTTATGGGATACTCCGGAATCAAACGAATATAAATAGGGAGAGACAGAATGAATTTCGGAACCGAGGGACATTCCAAAATTCAAAGGAAATCGAGTCAAAAGAAAGAGATTCAACTCGAGTGAAGGTGATTCTGTAAATAAATTTACCATATATGCTAAGTTTTGCCTAGAGCCAAAGCTCTGATACCAACTGTAACGACCCGCTATTTTGGACCATTCAAATCGACAACAAAACCATACATATCCGACTTGAATAATTCAAAATACCGAATTGTTAATTAAAATTTGGCAAAACTTAAAATATACAGTAAATAAATCAATTACAGATCACAGAGTAATATAATGCAGCGGAAGAGATAAAGAATAGTAGTTCATGAAGCTACTATATACATCAGAGTTAGAAAAATACAACCGAATAGTTCAAATGCAGTGAAGTCTCCAATGCAACAGATGACTTCTCTGAACCAATCAACTGGAAAGGATGGAATCTGAATCGATAGTTGGATTTCCAAATGAAGCTCCGAACTCCAAAGGTGAGTCTCAAATGCTGTATCACTCAGTCTGACCCGAGCGTAAAGCAAAACACTCGAGTCAGGATTAACATTCTTATATCAGTAAATCCAACTCAAGTGAAATATCAACTGAAATACAAATAACTTAAAGGATGTTTGGGATAACCATCCTTTAAGGGTCCATGGAACTTTCTACAAGGTAGAAATATACACTATAACACCGTGGTCATTTCAGCTTAATTTACACTTCAAAACCAAATCTCATTTTCACTTCAAATATCTCTATATTTCTCAAAATAGTATTTATATGTATTAAATAATTTATACAGTAAAGTATTTTCAATTTCCTCAACTTAACAAATCGTTCCAACATCAACCTGACCTTCCCATTCAAATTCAATTCAATCTCAATTTATCAATTTAAATTCAACTCAATTTCTAAAATAACCACTTTAATTTTATCGATCTCAAATTCGGATTTATAATCACAAATACCCCTTTATATTTCCATATATTTCAAAACTTTAAGTATTCAACGTTTCGTCTAAATTTTCATTCAATTTAGTTTTCTAAATAATAAATTCAAATTTAGTTCAACCTAAATTTTCATTTTAATTCAATTTAGTTGCTAAATAACAAATTCAACTATGTTGATTTCAAATACAGATCTGAATCTCAACATAAACCATTTAAATTCCAATATAGTTCAAGGCTTTAATATTTAAATGTTCTATATAACAGTTTCATATAGATCTCGATTTAACCTCATTATTATTTAGTCTTGAAATACTCCCTTATTAGATTCAATATCATTTAAGTAACCTTAAATTACATTTTACTCAATATTTTCTTTAATTTATTTAAACGTGAAATATTCATTAAATCACTTAAATCAAAAATCCAGTTATAAAATCATACCCTTTAAATTTCCCATTCAAAAATTTCAAATCGATTTAATTAAATAAATACTTATTTAAATACCATTTTTATAAACCCAAATTTATCTCCCAATCTTAATTATTCAATTTATTACAAGAGAATCTATTTGAAATATAGATTTACATAAATACTTAACCATATTATATGTATTAAATCAGTCTAATTTAAATAAAATATTACTACTAAATCTATATATACAATTTTCATTTATATAATATCTTACGAATCAAATTTATTAAACCATATATTTCTTTCCAAAATTATAGAAATTATTTTCAAAATATTTATATGGACCAACGGTGTCTGTATATATTTCCTATCATATAGTCAAGTGCTACAGATATTTATCATTTCAATCCGTATACTAAATATATACGGGTGGATATCATTTCAACCCGTAATCCCAAATTCAATTAAATGAAAATCGCTTGGGTTTATCATTTCAACCCATAACGATTTTCTCCTATTCTAAAGTCTGTTCGGGTATGTATCATTTCAACCCATAGTGATTTCTAAACTACAGGGAACTTGCAGAGTGATAACAGAAAATACAATAAAATAACAGGCATATATCATCAATAACAATATAATATAAAAAACAGGATATGGTGTCATATCCCGCAGGTGAACAGTTACAGATAATAGCATATATAACAAATTTAAATAAGTACAGCAGCATATTTCAATTGTCGTTTCAATTGAAATCAAATTTAATGAATAAATTTTTTTTAATCGTGAGTGATTGCTCACCTTTCGAGGCTAGAGAATATAGAAGGAGACACGGATACGCACACTGATACAGACACTGAAATTAAATTTCAAATCCAAGCAAAGCAAAATCGGCACGAATTCAACGATCAAAGCTGATTGGCTCGAATTGATGAAACGGATCAGATCAGAACTGGAACGATGAAGATAAATGGTATAAGAGAACTTTTATAACCACCTATAACTATATATACACATATGAAATTTATATTCTAAGTTCAAACACCACAAATTTAATTTACATGTTTTTCAAACATATAAATAAATAAATAAATCGAGCTTACTTTTTTTTTAAATCAACATACACTTAAAAAAATATATGTATACTAACACCTTTATACTAAACTTATAGAACTAGTATATATATTCTCAAACAGATAAAATAAATGTTTAAATATGAATACCTAAAAGAAAACTTTTTTATATATAACTATTTCTATATATATTACATGTTATATATATATATAATTTAAATCCATCCATATTTTTACATTCAATAACATATTATATTCAACCTATATAAATTTCCAAATTATATATGTGTATTAAAATAATTTATAAAGTAGAGTATTTATAGAATCATCTTAAATCCAAAATAGTATAAATATAATACTATAACAAAATATATACAATCATCAACTAAATAAGTCAGTACCACATAGAAACCCATATGGTAACAAACCGCATAATATACATATATTAATGTATTTTATATAGTCTGTAACAAAACAAATATATGACTTACATACGCGAATAACCATATTATAGGAAACTTGATATCAACAAATAAAAGCTGACCCATATTAAAATATAAAACACAATATATATATATATATATATATTCTTATTAAAAATGAAAGATACTTATTTTATAGTATGTTCCCTTCAAAATGTCGCATACATAATTCAAAATATTAACATGACTTATAAGTTGTGAGGAAGATCAAATAGAAACTATATATAAATATACACTGTCATGTTATGAAAATAAACTTTTGAAAAAAATAGTATTCAATACTTATATAAATAGTATGTATATCACAGCTAACAAAACAAAAACAAAAAAAAACATGTAATTACGAATATAAATCAAAACGTATATGTGCTTGCACGCCTATACCTCACTGATCAAACAGAAGCAACCGAAAGGCGAGGTGATGGGTTTCATTTGATGAGGAGGTTTGGAAGAAAGGTGAAGTGGCGGATGCAAACAATGGTGACAGCCGCATGCTTCAGTTTGCTTTTTTTCCAAAGAAAAGTAGGGAGGGGAACGAACAGATCTAGAGAAAAGAGAAGTGAAAGCGAAAATAAATAGGGATGAACCGCATGTTTTCAGGAAAATATAACGGAAGAAAATGAATAGGCAACCAAATTTTAAGTGAATAAATAAATAAAATTGATTGTAACGGTCAACCCTTGATTTGGTGAAAATAATTATAGCAATTAATAAAAGAAATAAATAGCAACGGTCACGTTGCTTGATTCACCTGACCCATAAAAGCAAATTATTTAAAATTTAAACGGTAGGAAACGTAAAAAAAAACGTAGCACCATAAAATGAAATTGATAACATCTGTGCATTGATTCTGCAATATTTATTAAAGAAATTGATTGATGCGCGTTTAAATTTGAACGGAAGGAAAGAGAAAAGTCACAATTAAAGGTAAGCTTTAAATTTTTAATAAATACAAAACGTTTCTATGTTTATACGTTTATAACTTTCCAGCTGTAGTGTATATGTATAATGAATGGTCATAAAGAAAGAAGTGGAAACATGGAGCGTAGGAAAGGAAAGGTTAGAAAAATAAAATTTTGTCGAGAAATGAATATTTGCGTGAGTTATATAGGTTTGATCAAGGAGGTAGCGTGATTTAAGGAGAAGAAAGAACGGCAATAAATCAACTTGCTTTGAAATGGAAAGGAAATTAAACTACCGTTGATTTTTAATAAGCAGTAATAGACAAGAAATAAGATATTGATTTTAAAAAAAAGGCCACGATTTTGATTGAGCACTGATTTTTCTTGTTATACACGGTTACTAGATTTTTAAGAAATTTTAAGCAAATGGGTTTCGAAATTAAAGCAGAAGAAACGGTCAGCTAAGATTAGATTTTGGAATAAGATTTTCAAACAATATTGAATGCGTTTAAAATTTAAAGCTCGTGTTGATGGGAACAATGGCAAGAAATTAAAAAGGCGAACGGTTATAAAATTTGTAAATAACGTTCCTATTAAATCAGGAGAGTAAAAGGAAAGTGAATAAAATTAGAATGCGTACAACAGACGCAGTGATTTTTATCCAAAAAATGAAAATAACGGATTTAAATTTTATACGTTTTCTTGTATGTGTATATACATTATTTATTCCATCAAATAACGCGCCTTTTAAACGCGAAATTAAACAGTTTATTTATACACAAAGTTTTGGAAATTTATTATTTATATAAAAATATGATTTGTTTACACATTTACTAAGAAATTTAAATTCAAAAATGTATATAAGTAAAATATAAAATATTAAATTTTTAAAAGTATAAAATCAATTTTTTTTTAAAGAACAAAAGGTGAAATAAACGTTGTTACGAATATATTAAATTAAACCAAAAGATTAAAAATTAAAAATTTAAAGATTTATAACTTCAGAAAAAAATGTTAAGTTTTAACCAAAATAAGAATTTTAGAATTTTCACACTAATAAAAATCTTGGGTGATTATTTATAATTAAATTTAGACAATCAAATTTTCGAAAAATAAAACCCCGGAGTTATAAATAAAGAATAAAATATTGCTAAAATTTGGGCTGTTACAATTATTATTACTATTTTGAGGTTGGTAATAAAATAGCTTTATAAAGTGTTTATAATGTAAATCCTAAATGTTTGAATAAGTTGTGAGTGTTTTTGAGATAAGATAACCTTATTACATAAGGAGGAGGATAATAATAATAAAATCATTTTGAGATTTAATATGTGACATTATTACTTTTGGTTAATAAAGTGATTATGAACAATAATAAGATGATTTAAAATATCATTATCATTTTATCATACAATAATAATACCACTATTTTGAAAGTAATTTGATGTAAATCAATATTTTAAATTGAGTAATGATTTCTTGAGGCATTTAAAATAATATTCTGACAATGAAATTTTTGAAGTATATTATCATTTTGAGCAGAAGTCTTATTTTTTGAGGTAATAAAGACAAACACATTTTTATAATAAAAAATAACAGAATTATTTTATACTTAAGTTAAAATATATATGAGTACACTATTTTTTGATTAATTTGGCATATATGTTCTAGTGTCGGTTGGAATTATCATATATGCTTGTGGTGTTAAGTAGATATAACATTAAGACAAATTATGTAGGTTTCACCATTATTACTATACATATGTCGTATAGTTCATTGGTTTTTTATCTGTTTATGCTGTCAGTGTCTATTTTATTGATATGGAGTAGTTAATACACATTTGATATTTATGTTATTAATAATTGATGGTTAATATGCATATAATGATGTTGATGAGTCATTGGGTTTATTAAATTGATGTGACATATAACCTTTTTAACAGTTGTATGTTGCTATTATTATTTTCCTTGCATTGATGATTATGGTGAAATAATATAGTAAGATATTTTTCACTTATGCTAATCTGAGCTGTCGCTGATGTACAGTTTTCTGTCTTAACAAGTATTTGATTCTTGAAAAGAGAAGGAAAAGAACTACATGGGGGCTTAATCACACTTAGTTGGGTACATGGCCAATCCAACTCCTGTTACTACTAGACTATATGTCTAGGTCAGCACCTAGCCTTTATGCATGGTAGGAAGGATACAATCCCTCGGTCGAAAACCTCACCATTTTTATTTTCCATTTGTAATATCATATATCCTTGTATATGCCGATACATATTTCTCAGGCTTGTAGGTAAAGCCAAAGAGAACGGAATGCGGTGAGTTTCTAACTTATGCCTGCGTGTTAATTTTTTTTATATACTTTTGTGCAGCATTTGTTGTTCTATTTCATACATTAATGAACCTTTGATTGTAATATAGATATATACAAACAATACATATGTTATTTGTAACACTAGTTTTGTATGAGACATTGCGTATTTTAATATTTTATTGATATTATTAAGCTTTGAGGTTTTCAATAATTTTATATTTTATAATTTAGGTTATACACCCAACGATATGCTATTCGAAACATGCGCAGCATGATTTGAATATATATGAACATGTGATATGTTGTATCTAAATACCAATTAAAAAAAATTAGGGTAGGATAAACATAGCGAGTGTATGACAATACCCTTTTTTGTGATCATAAATACCTTAAATGATTTGGTGCAGAACTTGAATATTTTTTTTAGATGGATATGCTTAGTTCCCTAACCATACATTGAGTTCTAGAGCTTAAGCATTATACTGACATGTTTACTTAGAGCACTAGAGTTGGCTCAATATTGAAATTGACAACAAGTAGATGAAAGAATTATATTAGATTATATCAACATATTTACCTAAAATATTTGACTTGATAAAGAAACATACAATAAGTAGACATTAGAAATTATTGACATGACAATGGCCTATTTACCTAGAGAACTTAACTTCGCTCGACATTAGGGTAACTTTGGATGGATGTAGGAAGTAAATGACATCACTTAACAATAGTTAGCATGATATTACATGTTTCATAATTATGCTATGTATCTTTTATTATTATTAGCGTATAATGTCGTGTGCTAACTGTTGTGTTGTAGGAGAAGAGCTGAGTAAGACATTACTATTAGTGTATACTGTAATGCGCTAACCATTTAGTCGTAGGAGAAGAGCATGTAAGGTATTGTGATTAGAATGTAGCATTGTGCACTAGAAATTATGTTGCAAAAGAAGTGCATGGTAAGTTATGGCTATTGCATTAAAGAGAACCATGTGGGCTTGATTCCGCTCCTAATATAAGCAAGTATGTATGCATTACAGTGATACCAGCGTAGCTCCTTTTTGTGTTTTTTTTTATACTTTTTACAGGTTACCTGGGACATATTGGCTTTTTAGAGGGTAGTTAGAGTTCTAGCTAGATTGTTAGAGTTCTGTACTATATAGAGCAATAATATGTATTAGAGAGATGGAAATTATACAGTTGTATTGTGTCCTCTATGATTTAGATACCCTATTGTATTAACTACTAGTAGATATGTGTTCTCATATGACATTTTGTACCCTAACATTCATCTGATATAAATTGTTTCTTTGGGTAGTTATAAAAATGTTGAAGCAAAAAATGGGTCAATACCCAAGAATACTTTGTAGAGAATCTGTGCGACTTAAATCTAACAAATAGTGATGAAAATAAAAGAAAATAGAACAGGGATACACAACATTTTTATAGTGGTTCGAAAACCTCTAGCCTACATTAATTTTTGTTTATAGAGAGTTTGAGACTATAAGAAATTAGCAGGAGGGATTGACATGTTCTATAGCTTAGAACCGCCAAGGGTAACTACCTACGTGACATTGTGACGGAGGTAGGAGATGAAGAAATGGTAGAGTCTATGCCAGTAGTTCTTTAGTTATAGTTAGGCTGGTATTTATAGGAAACAAAGCTAAAAGGTCAGGTGTCTACTTGAACTAAAGTCCAAAAGATAGCTCGATGTTGTACAAGTGAGTGCGGAGGCCCATGACCCAAGAAGATGACTCGGTACCAACCTAAGTCTTGGTACCGACCTATCTATCTTAGTACAAGTCGAACTATTTCACTTGTTTGCTCTTCCACCTTGTATTCGATGTCTTCCAAGCTTTTTTCCATCGACTTTGAGTTTATTCTAGTGATATTCCCGATAACACTTGTATTATCCTGCTTTTTTCTCTCTCCGTTCTCATCAATTGTAACGACCAGGTATTTTCAACCATTAGCATCCGCACACGTCAGACTTGAATTTCTCAAAATATCAGATTGTTAATTTATATTTGGCAAAACTGAGCATATACAGTAAATAAATAAATCACAAAATCACAAACACAGAGTAATATAAAAATAAGCAGCAGAATAGATAAATAGTAGTTCATGAAGCTACTATATAAACATCAGAGTTTGAAATAAAATACAACAGAATATCTCAAATGCAATGTAGTCTCGAATATAGACAGATGACAAGTCTGAACAAAACCATTGGATAGCTAAAAGCTGAATAGATACAGATGGATCTCCAAGTGAAGCTCCAACTCCAATGGCGAATCTCAAATGCTGTGACACTCGGTCTGACCCGAGTGTAAAGCAAAACACAAAACACTCGAGTCAGGATTAACATTCTTTTATCAATAAATCCAACTCAAGTGAAATATCAACTGAAATATAAGTAACTAAAAGGATGTTTGGGATAACCATCCTCTAAGGATCCGTTAAACTATGTACTATGTAGTAACATGTGCTATTATAATAATGTCTATAGTAAAGTAAACTATTAAAATAGCATTAAGGCGTTATCCATATCCCCCTTAACACATTTTTGTATATTCCCATAATCTATTCAGTACCGTAATTCCTACGTAAACTGGAGGGCAATCAGAGGGCACTCCATAGGTATGGTACAAACCAAACTCGTAGAAGGCGCCATAGGGCATGCGACAAGGCACTCGAGGTAATGCCAGGATAGATATACCGTTTTCGGATCCGGACTAGTGGTAACGCATAACAGCTACTACCGCTCACCTCGTGACACACTCCCAAATCAAAGGGTGCACCCAATCAATCACGAAAATGATATAATGGTATCGAAGAAATGTGTCTAATAGGAGGAATAACCTCACTTGGCCCGGCATGGCTCCTGTTTTAACCGCATCAAGCTGACTCACGGAAGTCAAGACTACGTAAATACCATATAGATTCGTCACCAAACCATCCTACTTCATTATAGAATCTCCACCACGTACACAGTTATTAAAGTGGTTTTTGGTATTGGCAGAGAGTATGACAATATCCGATCCCGGTCTCTTTAACAACCAAATATTATTATAACACTGTGGTCATTTCAAAATAGTCTATACTTCAAAACTAAAATATCATTTTCATTTCAAAACCATATCAATATGGTATCATTTTTCACTTTAAATATATCCATTTTCAAAATCATAGCATTTTCAAAGTTATAACACTTTCGAAATTATAAAACACTTAAAATTATAACACTTTGGAAATCATAACACATTGAAATCATAATACTTTGAAAAACCATTACTTTGAAATCATAACTTCCACCACTTAAACAGTTTAGATATTGATAATAGTATATATAATAAAATAGTTTATAAAATAAAATAGTTTATATAAAAATAGTTATAAGTTAAAATAGTTTACTTTAAAAATAGTTTATCTTAAAAATTATTTATATTGAAATAGTTTATATCAAAATAATTTATAAAGTAAAATATGATTTAAAAATACTTTATATAATAAAATAGATTCCTTAAAATTCACAAATCGATTGAAACGAACTCGAATTCCAAAATTCCAATTTAATTCAATCTTAATTCTTCAACTTCAATTCAATTTAGTTTCTTAATAAATCATTTCAAATTATATCGATTTCAAATACGGATTTAAACCACAAAATATACCATTTCAATTTCAACATATTTCAAAGCTTAAATATTCAAACATTTTCAAAACTAAATTTGGTAATTTCATATAGATCAAAATTTAACTTTATTATTATTTAGTTTGAAATGTTTACTTAATAAATCCAATATCATTTAAATAAAACCTCAAATTTCAGATAACTGAATATTCATTCAATTTATTTAAACTTGAAATATTCATTTAGTCACCTTAAACCAAAATCAAGTTATAAAATCATATCTTTTCAAAAATCTCAAATTCAATAAGTTTCAAACTGATTTTAATTAAATATAGTTCTTAATTAAATACAATTTCAAATAAATTCAAATTTATCAATCCAATCTTATCTTAAAAATCATTTTAAAATATTTTAAAATATAATCTTAAATAAATACTTAAACATCTTATTAAATTTATTTATATATTAAATCTATTTATATATTCTAAAAATAGTAAAATTATAAATAAATTCTTAAAATTTTAAAATTTCAAAATTAACTTATAACTATACAATTTTTAAAACATATAAATTTAAAAATCAAAATTTTAAAACTTTATAAAAATATATTTATATATATAATACCTTTAAAATCAATATTTATTAACCATAAATTTCTTTTCCAAAACCATTGAAATCATTTTCAAAATATTTATATATAGACCAACGGTGTCTTTATATAATTTTATGTCCTATGGTCAAGTGATACAGATATTTATCATTTCAATACGTAATTTAAATATATACAGGTATATATCATTTCAACCCGCAATCTCAAATTCAATTCAAATGAAAATTGCTTGGGTTTATCATTTCCACCCATAACGATTTTCTCCTATTCTACAGATCGTTCGGGTATGTATCATTTCAACACATAGGGAATTCTAAACTAACAGGGGACTTGCAGAGTGCTAACATATATGATAATAATATAACATGCATATATCATCAATGTAAATAATATATAATAGTGTCAGAAGTCACAGTGAACAGATACAGATGATAGCATATATATAGCAATGGAAATAACTAACAGCCGCATATTTCAATGTCGTTTAAATTGAAATCAAATTTAATAAATATAAGAACGTTAATCGTGAGTGATTTCTCACCTTTAGAGGCTAGAGAGGATGTACAATGAATTGAGTTATGGATCCAAGCATTAATTGCAAATCAAAGCTAGATTTGCACGAATATGATGATCAAAGCTGAAAGCTTGGAATTAATGAAATCAAATCAAACTGGATTGATAAAGATAAATGGTATAAGTGAACATATGTATATATATAACTATATATAACTATTTACACATATAAAATTCATATCCTAAATTTAAGCATATATCAAATTAAATATATATGTATGTATTTCAAAATCCATTATTGAAAATTAAAATACACATAAAAATCAAACATATATATAAATTATATATTTTAAAATAACTACTTATATATATATATACACTTATAAAAATGAAAATACTTATTTTATATTTTATTCCGTTCAAAATGTCATATATATATTTCAAAATAATAACATGACTTATATATACTTATACATCCTTCAACAAATACTTAATTTAAATACATTTTTAAATGACATATCTACTTATTGCTTTTAAATTAAAAGTCAAACATGTACCTTAACATACAATAACATATATCCTTTACAGAAAAATATATGGAATCTAATCAATATATATACACACACACACTTTTAAACACACATTTGTATAAACTTTCTTTTCAGTAATACAAAACAGAAACAAAGCAAATATATGCAGACATATTAAAATATACAACATATGTAAACTTATAGATTACACATTAGGTTTGCTATATTATAAAAGTTCAGAGAAGATAAACATATGATCCTATATATACTAATGCATTTATATATGTGTGTATGTGTAACTATTCTATTATGTAACTCACGCATATATATAACAGTTTAAAATAATATTAAATAACAATTACATATGTTATATTTCAACTATCAACAGGAACCACAAAACTTATTATATATACATTATACTCGAATCAAATATATATATATAAAGAAATCAAACACACGTTATATATATATATACTTACATATAAACCAATCTCATACATATGCAGACCAACACCCTATAATATAATACACTTATATATTTTAACTTACAAAGCTTTACAAATTATATGCTAGCAAATATATATATATATATAAACTTATATATTATAATGGAAAAAGAAAAAAAATCCAAATCTATATATATACGCTATAAACATTTTATATGATATATATATTATAACAGCTTTATATATGAACCAACTCATTTTATAGCTTGTATAACCTTTATATATAAAACTAATATGTAAACTGTTGAGATTCATATATGAATTCCTTATTCACCGCCACTTATAACAACAAATATATATACTAATATATTTAAGATATAGATATAATACCTTAGCAAGAAGAGGAAGATGGAGCAAAGCATTGGGTCGATGGGTTCAAGGCTGGGAGAGAGGGTGATGTTGATTTGCAGGCTATTGTTGGATCACGGCTAAGGAAAGCATGGGCAAGGTGCGGAGGATGGTAGAGGCTGATAGGTGTTGTGAGCTAGGTGTTGTTAAGGTGGTGGGTTAGAGATGAGGTGCGAAGGGAAGGATGCAGCTGTTGTTTGTTTGGAGGGACGGAATGAAGGTGGTTGCTGGGTGAGGGGAAGGAGTGTGACGAGGCCATGCTCGGCTGCTGTAGTGGATGCTTTGGGAAGGACCGATGGTGAGGAGGGGAGCGACTTTAATGTGTGGAGGTAGAGGGCTTTAGGAGAAAAGTGTTTAGAGAAAAAGAAAAATGGAAAGAAAATTTGCTGTGAAAATCTATGTAGGAGGAAGAACAATGAACAGCCAAAAGCAGGAGTGCAAACGTACAACTTATATAAACATTTTATATTTCCAAACTTATGGAAATAAAGGAAGCGAACCATCAATGATTTGAAATGATGGAAAAGTAACAGCTGATAATAAATGCCAGTGGTCGTTCATTCCAGCGTTTGAAATTTGAATGGACATCAAAAGTGGTATCGATATGGAATCATTTTTTCGATTTTTTGACGTGTACCGGACTCAAAATATAGAAATAAATATACCATGGTGATCAGCACGATGACGCGAACAGAATGGCACACAGATACCAGAGATACAATCAAATTATAAAAAAAACTCGAATTTCCGCTACCGGAAATGCTGCAAAAATGCAGAAAATAAGAAAAACGGACCTAGAGAAGATCAAATTTGAAGAAACGAATTATGACGTCTCACTCAGAACATCATTTACAAATTTATTGTATAGAAATTTCAGATTTCTAAGAGATTTTATTTCCATCAAATTAACCTATTTAAATTAAAATAAAATTTCATAAAAAATAAAATTCCATATTATATGATGAAAATTTGCCATTTGCTATGTTAAAATAGACGTATTTCAAATACCAAATTTTCATTTTCAAATTCAATTATAAAATTTTAAGCAAAATTTCAGTTAATTACGTTATATAAACTATTAAAATTTTCCGGGTTGTTGCATTAATACTTGGTGTTGCCTATCCAAACTCTATAAAATCGCTTAACCACGAGTTGGAGTAGTATATAAAGTATATGGAGTTGGAGTGGTAGAGAGAAGTGAAAGAACAACTCTTCACCGACCCAAGACAACTCTTCACTGACCTAATTGGGTTGGTGCCGAGTTATCTCCTTAGTCCCGTTTCCATTGAAATTTCTTCCAGATGTTTCTTTACTTCTTCTTAATGTACCATATAGAGTTTGGGAGATAAAAAGATGGGAGGAAATAACTCGTCACCAAGTTAGATGACTCCCTACAGAGTCATGTACTCAATGCATATCCCTTTGAAAATTTTCCCAGTTGCCTCTCTATTCCTTTGAAGTGTACTTCCAAATTCTTGAATCGTTTTGCCTTCGTCTTAATGTTCCACTTTCTATTGATTTTTGCATGCTTGGCGCAAATCTGTTTGGCTTGGTGCTAATCTATTTGGCTTGGTGTTAATTGATTTGGTTAAAAACATACTTAACACTTGCCCCATAAAGTATGTTTTCGTTGAAAACAAAGCGTGTTCTGGATCAAGATAAGCTCTTATACTCCATCTCTTAACTTTGGTTGATCGCTCTGGATCAAGATAAAGTGTATGCATTGCCTTTGTTCAGTTGATATTCTTTCAATTCCATTTTTAGGTAGAATTCCATTCCTCGTGCTAAGGACTTGATCTACGCTCTGAGATTTGACTACGCTTTGGAGATTGTTCCATGCCTTGGACGAACAAGCTCCCTCTTTGCTGTGAATTGTTTTCATTATGCTTTTTTGTTGCCTCCGAGAGCTTTTGTCCCCTGCCATTGAGTGAGATTCATCTAAGGTTGGAGGAATGTCGATTGTTGTCGCGATGTTAATGATAGTGGTGGTGTGGTCGATTTCTTCTTGGTGGGAGATAGTCGGAGTTTGAGTTATGCTTGATCTATGGTGGATGTCAAGTTTGTCCTAGTTCATGTTCATGCCATGTTGGAGATATGCTCGACCCTCAATCTACGGCTAATTCCTATCAATGCACGGTTGCTCTATATTGCCGCTTGCGTTCCAATAAGATGGTTTTCTTTAGGAATGATCATGTTGGATGATTCCGTCTCTATGCTTATCCTTTTGCTTCATTTCCCATGTTCCTAGAAAGAAAAGTTTTTATGTTGCTTCAGACAACGATTACGTTGTCGATTATCCATCGATAATGGTAAGATTCAATGCACGAATCCACCGTATGGCGTGGCTTGTTTTTTCTAGCACATGCGAGTTGTTTATATAGGATGGTCTGTTGTGGTGTACAGGACATGGGACTCATGCTGCATATAATAACTTTTTCACTTGCCCCGGTCAACGCTCAGAGTATAATTGTTTAACATATGTCGACCTCCTTTAAACTTTGGACGTTGGTCACATTGGCTTTAGTTTTCAAAATAAAACATATCCAATCGTGTTAAGCGCCAAGTTTCCTTACTTAGGATGCCTCGCTAATCATTGCATTTTTAGTCTAATGGTAGTACGTCTAAAGTTGGATCCTCCACGGCTTGGGCTTGTCCTTTTATTTCAGTCATGCCAGGTTTATTGATCACGAATGAATTATAGGGCATAGTTGTTCCTACAGAGCCATTGCTAAATCGCATTATCTTTGAATAAGTACATAGCCTTAAGAGTCTTCAACGAAGAGGGAAGGTCTAGTAGGGATCTCCCGAAGCTCACTGGCCTATCTGTTTTCATTTGGTCGTATAGTCCGTACTCTTTGTTTTTGCTTTAAATAAGTCGTATTCCTTTTGAACAACTGTTAGTTGCAAGGATCCCAGTTCCATGCCACTGCTTACTTTGTTGGAGCAGTGTAACAACCCGCATATTTAACGATTTTATATTTAAATATTTTATTTAAATATTTTATCGTTCGTCGGATTTTGGTCCGAAAAGCTACTTTTTGCAAACAGTCGAATTGGGACTCGAGACCACCCCCCATTGAGTTCAAAATGACGTTTGCGACCTTTTTGAGTATAAACTTCGATATGTTTGGAGTTAGTGGAATTTTGCCACTTTTCACTTAGGGCTTTGGTTTGGGCTGAGCCCAATAACCCCACTTACTAGCTCAGTTCCAACCCCCTCTCCTCTTCATTCCTTCATAATTTCCTAACACATTCAAGCTTCATCAAAAATGGGGGAAGAGAAAAAGAATTAGGAAATCCTAAGCCCTAGTTTCCATTGCAAATCCATCTTCTAGCTTCAAACTCAAGAGAACCCATTGGTAAGCTTTCTCTTCATCTTTTCCAACTCATTCTCTCTTTGAATTCAGAAATTTCCTAAACCTAATTTAGGAAATGTTTCTCTTTTAAGCTTAGATTGAAGCTTCTTGAGTTGTTATTGAAGAGGAATTGATCCTAGCTTGTTTTTAAAGCTTCTTCTTCATTTGTTTGGGTACAAAGGTGAGATTATTAATCTCACATCTAAGTCTATGAATTATCTTCGATTGTTAGGTATGAATTCCTAACACTTATTCTTGTGCATTTGCTTTTGGTTTGGATTGATTTGGTGAATATTCCAATTTTTAGTGTTTTGAGTTCAATTCGTTAAAAATCCTAACTTTGATGTTTGAACATGTTTTTGGTGATGCATCGAGGAGCATATAGGGTCGGGTAGTCGATTGGCATAAACCCTTAGCACCGTTGCTCGGGCGATTGCAATTTGATCGAGGTTTGCACCTTATTTGAAATAGGGCATGGGAGTGCCAGCAACAGGTTCGGCCGACCGAGCCCCTGGGCCGGCCGACCGACCTGTAGAACGGGCACTTCATGCCTCTGTTTGGAAGTGCAGGCTATAGGGCTCGGTCGACCGAGCTCAGGGTCCGGTCGACCGACCTGCTACCCCGTGCACTTCTGTTTTTGGTTCGGTCAACCGACTCAGGGAGTCCGGTCGACCGACCTGCTGCTATTTGCCAACTATGCCTATTTTGCCTAGTTGTCTGAATTTCCAACTCTAATCGATTTGTGTTATTTCCCTATTTGTTGTTATCATTTGTTATTGACTTTGATGACTTATTTTCTTCGGGAATTCTTAGAATATCCATTTCGATGGATTCGGTATCGATTTCTTTGGATTTTATTCACGTTTTCGAATGTGAATCTTAGTGATTGATTGTTCCTACAATCTTCTTTGCGATTTTTCACTTTAAAAATATAAAGGTTTTCTATACTAGTAGTAAATATCAAAACTCTTTCTTCAAAAGATTTCAACACTATTTTCTTACAAAGCTCGTTTTCCTAAACCGTTTTCCAATCTATTAGTATATACAAGCCTTTACCTCACTCGTATGAGAAATCTAATTAAACGACTTAGTAAAACAAGTGGTATGAAACGCTTGCCATTACCAGAAAATTACCTATCAACAGCAATATGTATCAGCGTTTTCGAGTTGAATGCTGTTTTTAATTTTGGACAAACCAATACGAATAATTATAAACGCTGTATAGCTAGCCCTAACAAACATTAAAAAGGCGGGCTTCCAAATAATTTTTGAGGCCGCGTTATTTCTTTATTTTTACATTCTATTTTGCACAAACATCTTCTTCTTCGTCTTCCCCAAAAAAATTAAAAACTCCAAAACAAAAGAGGTCTATTCTTCCTCTAATCTCGTCTGCTTCTTCCAGGTCAAGAGAAATTGGCTAAAGTTTGTTCGACCATGGATTTTAGCCCTAGACTTCTCCTCACCTATTTGCGATGTAAGCCAATAATGATAGTTGTACTTTAAGAAACTTAAGTAGTTACTATCGCTAAATTGCTTTCTGGATGAAAATTGGTTCTCTTATAAATTGCTTTAGCAAATTAGCTTTTTTTCTAATTGCAAAATTTGGGGATTTTAGGGCTATGGTCTCGTAGGTTGTGTGGGTTCATGCTCTACAGGATGGAGAAGCTTATTAGTATGGAAAAATATTGGATATTAAGTGAAAATCTGGTAATTTGAAACTGTAATTGTCGTTGATTTGAATAATTAAGCATTTAGTATATGGTTTTAATTCTCTTGTTATAAAGGCACCAAATACTGCTATTTTATTGTTTCCCAATATTTTATTACAGATGTCCGCTTATTCTCGCATTATGTGTAGATTAATCTTTGAACTTTTGTCAGCTCAAGTTATGCAATTATTTAACGTATGTCAGTTTAGGTTATAATTGCATTGTAACTTAATTAGTCTCATCCCAAATAGGTAAGGAGCCTTCATTTTTATTTTTAGCTATGGACATGTACTTATGCAGTATTTCATCGAGCTTCTATGTGCAATACTTTATAAATGCTAATTACAAACATAATAAATACCTATGGTGGTGTGAACGCTATTAAGAGTATTCAAAATTTCAAAATAATACCTTTTAAAGAGTTCAGAAATAATGAAGGCCTTATTTAGAAAGCTAGCAATGTTACCTAATTTAGGAGAATAATATATTTATTATGTTGACCATGGTATTTTGGATATTGAATTTTCACTTCTTACACATGGTTACTAAACACAATTCCAGATATTGAATTTCCTTATTTTCATGAGAAAAGTAGCAAGCAATTTGCTCCATCATATATGATACTACTTGAGAAGCTATTTGTTATGTTGGAGGATATGATAATCTATAGTGAGGAGAAAGTCATTTAGAAATCTGGTTTTGATAGTAAGAAAATATTAGAGTTTTCTATTAGCAGCCCAACAAATTCACATGTTTTACACATTTTTTACTTCTTTAACCAAACAAATTCACATCTTTAAGATGTTAAACAATGTATTGCTCTCAATCATTCACCGTAGAATGTCAAAATAGTATTCCCATCATCAACGTTACGCGGTAATGTACTTACCTGAATTTTCTGCATTGCAACAGAAGTTTCTGAAGAATTTCTATTCTTCAAGTGGCTGATTATCCCAACTTCTCTTTTTGCTTCATGGCTTTATTTTTAACATGGATCACCTAATGGTTAGATTAGCCTCCATCAAGATATGTGATATTCATATACGTTAATGTTATAATATTTCATTTAGGTAAATGTATATGAATCGCACAATATTCTTATTTAGGTAAATGTGTACAAACCCCACATATTCTTATTTTCTGAACTTAAATACCACATATGAGTAAAAGAAATGAGTCAATGACCCTTGGTTAGAAAACCACATGCCGGGTCATTCATATTAAGATGAAGTTAGAAACGTGAAAAAGGTTATGACAACCTTTATTTTTTAGCTTTGTTAACTTAGCTTAATATTATTTACGCCGTTAAAGAGATATTAGGTCCCAGTCCCTGGGTATACTATAACTGAAATATATATGGCATGCAATGAATAAATGTGAGAAGTGAATCATCTAAGCATATGCACTTAGCTGTGCAACTTTTAAACCTGTTGTTATTTGATGTTTTGGCTGTATATGGAAAATATACATTTAATGCATTCATATCTGAAGTTAATGGCTAAAAAAAATTACTTGAAATCTTTATCACACTTGGAATTGAAATAGTCATCATAGGCAACTATTCCAAGATTAGTAGAAGAACATTCAAAGCCATACAAGCATATTTTTATATGCGGTAACACGATATATAAACACAGTTTTATAGAACAATTTTTTTTCAATGCCCTTTTATTAAAATAGCATAAAAATAAGTAATTGGAGGGAATAAAATATAAAAGTTTTTTATTAAGAAAACTTGATGACCATTTCATCCAAAATGGAGTGAATAATACATTTCTATCAACTGTAGTTTTGTTGAGTTCATAGAGAAAACATGTTAACTATAAATGTGTGAATCAGAAAAGAAAACAATGTTAATTAGTGAGTGAGTAAATCCAAAGTTGAGATGATGATTGGAAATAACAAGAATAGTGATGAAGACATGAATAAGTAGCATTTCTTCAAGAGGTTTTTGCATAAAAATAGGAAATAAAAGTATAATTGAAGTAACCTGCAAATCACATGAAATCAAAGGAGGATTGATAAGTCCGAACTACTATTTATTTTCAGTATTTTGCATTAAGCTTGCAATAAACTTAATATTACAAATTTCTACCATGGATTCCCCTTTATAAGAAATTCTTGCTTGCAAGTTATATTTCAATGACATAATTTACATTTGTTAGCTTTCAGTTTAATATGGATATGAGTTTTAACAGTATTTTTTTGCAAATCATATTTGAATGGATTAACGACATGGTAATAAACGTATTAATGCCATGTTTTGAATGTACTGAATGTATTTGAATGGATTAATGCTTTTAGTTCTTCCACTAGTGTACATGAAGAGTTTCCAATTGTATTAATGCCATGGTAATGGATTTAATGATACACAATTGGCTATTTAAATATGAGGACTTCATTTACTTATTTGATGCGTCTCATGTATGATAACTAGGTTGGTATGAATAATATGAATGGTATATTTTTTTTAGTAAAGAATGGGACATATGTGTAAGTAGTTAATAATAATTTCTGCAGTATAACATAGCAAATTTATTACGGAAAAACAACTAAGTCATAGAATAAAAATCATATTCTTTCCATTGTTTTCATATGTATTATCCACATGCCTACCTACAGACTATCATTGAATTCTGATTTTATTACAGCATTTAATAATTTTACTTTTAATGATGGTTACTGGCAATGGAATCAATTAATATGATCTTAATATGTTTACACTTTATAGATCTTGATGGCATTACTTACTTGGATCTATATTGAGGTAAGGCTTTATTTTGCCTGAAGCGAAACAATGGTCTATGCTTTACTTTCTAGTTTACTTATAGCTTAGCAGTCTCATTGCATGCATACTGCCATGATCATGCTATCTCAGTATTCATTTTCTTCAAGGGAAGCATATCATTTCAATCATTTTACATCGCTGAAGTCTGCTTTTACCAGCTAAAGATAACAGTTCGGCATATCAATTTGTCATTTAAAGTTTTTAACATTAAACACTGTACTTGATATTGTCTTTTTGATACACGGGCACATTTGAAATTTTTTATAATAACAAGGTTTGTTATTTATGCCACAACAAACATAGTAGTTTTCTTTTTTTGTCAAAACCGTTTTTATAGTGTAGCTAAATACCCAAGTTATTTTATTTTTCTTATTTCTTTTTGTGGTAAAATTATTCATTGTGTTTCACTTTAATCTAACACTCGATAAGTTTACGTGTTTTGGTAAATAGCTTCCTCTGATGATGCTTCATATGTAGCATCTTTAATTTGAATTTTCAACTTTATCAAATGGGAAAGAAAGTCCTGTACCCTATCTCAACCCAATAAAAATGTAAATTTAATGCATCACCATCGACTAAACCACCATTCAGTTGAATGCAGCATAAAAGAAAGCACCTTAAGTACGGCTCATTTGAATCGATTTAAGTAAGCCACTTTTTTGCCTTTACAAAGCCAAATTGTATTGGTTCTGCCTTTTAAAAAACCAAAAGTTAGCTTATTTAAGTCATTTCAAACATAACCTAATAAGGTAATCCACTTGCAAACATTACAATGTTTCTAGAACCGTCAAACCTCTCAAATTTGCAATTTCACTTCATTAATTCAGTTCCACTTTTTTGTGATTTCTAAGCAATCAAAATTTATTTTGAGATAATTATAAAGAAAATATATGAATACACATATAGTTTATGTCTAATTATTCATAAGAAAAATATACCTGCTTATGCAAGAGTGTTGGAAAAAAATTATGTATGCACTGTCATCATTGACTGTGACATATTATCCGAATGATCTATGTGTATGCATACATATATGAAAGGAAAAATAAGAGTAGCAAGGTCATATTAAAATATGCAGCATACATTCACGAATCTGATTAGCTCACCATGTGGTGGCATTTGTTCATATAAAGCAAATGCTGGTACTGCTCGATAAAAAGAAGAAGTGAATACAAGAATATGCTTCGCCAAACTACAGAAATATACATTGGCATATTCCCTGAGAGTTGATCCAATAGAGAAATTATATTAATCACCACATATAAGCCTAATGTCTAAGAATATGAACAACATATACAATGACACATGTATATTATATTATGTGAATCATAATGAACTGAAATGAAAATATAAGTTGCAAGCAACGTAGTTACACATTCAACCACTTAAAAAGTCAAAAAATAAACTAAATTTCGTATATTTCTTCTTTTAATTTAATGGTCAACTATCCGGCCATAATTTGATCCTACTTATAATAACTAATATGATTGGTTTAATAAAAAGGAATTTACGGCTGAAAAAATAATGAAGTTTAGTTTTGTATTAATTAAATTTGTACTAGTGTTCAGGATAAAGAGACGCACACAAGTTGTGAAAAATAGTAGAGTTCAAATGGGTAGAAGGAAATAAATAAGGAAACTTTTGTTTATTAGCTTTCAATGCAAAAGGAAGGCATCTAAACAATTAGAAAAATGTCTTAATTGCATTGAAAAAATGGTATAAAGAAACACACGACGTTCAGTACAATTTGCACAAATATTCATGAATGAGCAGATTTGAAAGTGTTGGAAAAAATTAAATAAAAGTATGCTATATGGGAGTTGATGTGTCTTAGAACTTAGCCCATAAGAAAAGCCCGTTTGGATTTGTTTTTGAGCATTGCTAATAGTCAAAAAACTATTTCAACTTCAGTTCACAATGAAAGGTGTGCAGTTCTTTAACTTTTCTTCTATGTTATTATCAGGCTATATACAAGTAATGTGGTTCTGGCTAACTTGTGGTAGAACTTATGCTTATGCAAATGTACATCAGTGAATGTAGCAGTAACCTGGGTAGAAGCACGAATATGAGCAGGTTGATGAAGGACCGGAGCTGTTGAGGTTGATGAAGGACTTAAGCTGTTGAGGCAGTACGAGGAGCACAAGAACTACCAGGTTTTGCATCAATTCTCCTAGCGCGCATTATTGTTTTATAAATGCTGAACATCTCGAACTATTGGTCTAAAGAGGAATTTGTGCATAGCACAGTACAGTAGAAATTGTTAACTGCAGCAACAAATTAGAGTATGGAGTAGTAAATGGAAAGTGAAATTTGAAATCTGAATCATGCATAGCATAGTACAGTACTAATCAAAATACGAAATTATCTTCCTAATTACTCTTCCCTCATCGATTTCATTTTCCTCTCCTATTTGATATTATCTTGTTCTTCCGCTTAAAAAGTAAAGATCTTACTTTCAGTTTTTTTCTTTTCTTTTCAGATTCGTACTTTATAACTTTGATATATAATTTGTAGCAATGACAAAGACATGGAAATAGTAAGAACAAAAGGTAAGGTGATACTGTTTTGGTAAATGGATCAAAAATTTGGAAAAAAGATAGAAACTAAAATCGCCTAAAGATACTATCACTTTTCGATGTGGCTTCTACATCAACATAGGATATTCAGTTTCAAAGAAAGAAATAGAAAAATATTTGGTAAAATTAATTAAGATATATTTAGCTTCAAATTAATTAGATTGATCATATTTGATTAAAATGTAATTAAATTGTTTACTGAACAAATTTACCAATCAAACAGTCAAATTTTAGCTTCAAATTAGGTGAATGTAACTTAGTAGCTCTAGTACCCAGTTAAGGAATGATCGGAAGTTAAGCTATAACAAAAAATTACACATTGATGCTGATTAAAATACATTAAAGTTATACCAAATATAGGTTTTTAACCAAAATTGGGAAGTAATTTAGCATTTATTGACCAACATAATTTACTTTTAATTATAATCAAATTGGCCAGTAAATTTGATCAAAATTGTAGGCCAATTAATGTAAATGAAGTTGACCAAATTTAAAGGGAAAAATAAATCTATTATTAATGTTGGTTATTTTTATGTACTATTATTTGTGGATACATGGAATCTATATTAGTGCAAGGATAAATACATTGTTTAAGCACTTTGCAGCAATAATTGGTATCAAAGCTTTATTATAAGTTTCTGTGATTATTTTGTATGGTATGAGTTATAATTGGTATCAAAGCCTTTTAATTCTATTAAACATTAATCCTATATTTTTTACAGGGGTAAAGGTTATCCCACATTGCAGCCATCTAAAAATTATCAACAACTACTTGATGTTAGTAAAGAATTCATCTTCCAAATCATAGAAGGTATTCTTTCAGGTGATTCCCATTTCTTCAAGAATATTTTTATCATCCCTTAATGTTGGTTTTGATGGAATTTCTAAACTTATTATTGTTTTCTTTTTATTGATTCAGATTTTAGCAAGGTGTTTAAGTTCAAATTTATTCATTTGGGAGGTGATGAAGTTGATACAAGTATAACTATCTTGTCATCTTTCTGTTCCCGCACTTATTCATAAAACCAATCATGTTAGACAACCTTTCTGATTGATTTTAATGCTTCTTATGAACGTTATTTCAAACTGTTTAAGTTTGTGTTTCTGCTACTTTAGGGATGTGTTATTAAATGTACAACAGTAAACATATTCTAGAAATTTATTAAGGATAATCAGGTATTACCCTTTTCACTAATGGCTCTACTTACGTTTGACTAAATTTATATAAGTAAGCTCTAAGCATGTAGTGCATATTCCTGGTTGCTCTTTTTTAATATAAAATGTACTTAAGATTTCGATCTGTTATTTAATATCTGAATATAAAGTATTTGGATATATTTTTAAAATTATATACTAGATTTCTAGGTTATGCCATGTTTGTATACATTCATGAATACTGTTTAAAGAATGAACATATGGATATAAACTTACACATTAGGTTTCCTATCTAATAGAAATTAATGGACTAAGCTGAACTTCTTCCCTTGCCTAATGTTGAGTACTCGTTGGATTATTTGATATGCTGAATTGTTTAGTATTCATTGGATTCATTGTCGAGTGCAGAAAAATAAACAATTTTCTTTTAAATTTAGCATTGAAACCATTACACTATAACTATAAATATATTTCCTTAAGCTGATTGCTATGTCATAGAAATTTTTAAATAATTTTCTATTTCACTGTCCTGATAAGTCTTCCTAATCACAAAGGTGCAAATTGATTTCATAACATTTCTGTAACCATTTAAATGTGGTACTAGTTATCAGAGTTTGTTACCTAACCATAGTTTTACTCAGATTTTCAATTACTATTCTTATATTCTTATGCAGTAGTGCATCAACTTCCTCTCTATTACTATTGTTTTGTTCTTAAATATTGTTTTTAAAGAATTTGTGCAGAAGCCTAAATTGATACACTTACAATGACAGGGAAGTAATATATGTTTCGAAAATTTAATTGATATAATTAAAAAGACATAGAGTATTGTTTGTTTAATAAACTTTTACTGGCAACCAGTGTGTACTTGCATGAGGATTAGCCAACTTTTACTGATGACCAGTGTGTACCTGCATTTGTTCTTAGATTGTAAATGGTGAACTCACCAATTAGCTCTGTATTTGTTCTCTTCAACTTCTCAATGTTTGCAACTGTATGGTTCTCTTTTAGCTTCTTTGTATCTGCAGTTATATTGATTTTTTATTACCATCAATTAACAATAACTTGCCAGCAGTGAACTGAGGCTTCATTAACAATAACTCGCCAGCATTAACAATAACTTGCCATCATTATAACATTCATTTCCATATGCATTACTTTATTTGAATGTAACTACATATCTTTTCATTGCAAATATAGTCTTGTGGGAGACTTTGGATTTGATCCTTTGGGACTTGGAGAAGATTCCAAGAGTCCAAAATTGTTTGTACAGGCTGAGTTGGTTCATTCTTGTTTTGCCATGGCTGGAGTTGCCGGTATTCTTTTCACTGATGTAAGTTTTTATTAAACTACTGATGTAAGTTGATATATATGTAATTTCACAAAATGCTCATAGTTGAAGTGTTCAAGAAAAAGAATTCTTCTTTTGGTTAAATTGGAAAACATTTATTTTTATTTTGGAGAATTGTTCTAAACTGTTCCTGCAATGTGCAGCTGTTATGCGTAACAGGAATTAGCAAATTACCAGTTTGGTATGAGGCGGGTGCTATAAAGTTTGGATTTGCTAGCACCGAATCAGATGACACTTTTTAGATGCACGTTTTGTTGTTGGCATTTGGTGCGGACTTACTGTATTGATATTATATTTTTGTTTAACATATAACGTGTCTTTGTTTAACAGAATTTGTGGCAACTTGGTTTTCTTTGTTATTTTTGTTTATGGATATTATTGAAACTTGGTTTATGGATGTCTTTTGTTTATTAATATTATCTTAACTAGTTTATGTAACTAATTAATAGTTATTAGAACATGTTATATATACTAGTTGCTTGAATATACTCAAAATATAGTTTTGGAATATTCAAAAATAGAGTGGAATATTAAAGCTTTTATATAACTAGAAGACAGCGTCTGATTAATGCTATCAATGAAGAAACAATAGCGTTCAATTCGTGCTGTAATTATCTTTAAATAGTCAATAACAACGTTTAGTACATGCTGTCGAAATAGTTGATGATTCAATAACAGCGTTTATAAAAAGATGTTGTAAACAGTTAAAGTAGAATTAAAATATCTTCGACAACTAAATTATTAACGTTGTAGAAACATAATACAGCATGTTTGAAAACGCTGTAAAAACATTATTGACAGCTTGTACGAAACGCTATCAAAGTGATGTTTCAACAACGTTTATCAAAAAGCTGTTGTAAGTTCTGTATATACGACAGCATGTCGTTATACAGCGTTTGAACTAACGCTGTTGTATCGTATTACAGCGTTTATCAAACGCTGTTAAAAGCCTTTTGTGGTGTAGGCGTTTACTTCGTCGGTTAATTCTTGGACTTGTTCGATTGAATCTCTTGTGACAATTTTCTAGTGGAGATCTACAATTTGTTCGTAAATATTTAAGTTAAGCTAGTGGTTATGGGACATGAAGCTAAGCTCATATATTTACTAGCTTACTGTAATCGACACTTCTCTTTGATCATGACGATCATGTTATGTTTTAGACTAGCATTGTGCGATGTCTTATTGATTTGGTTCATCGGATGTCACGCTGTACGACGTCGTTGTTCCCTTTGATTGTGTTTTGGTTCATCGGATGTCATGCTGTACGACGTCGTTGTTCCCTTTGATTGTGTTTTGGTTCATCGGATGTCCCGCTATACGACGTCGTTGTTCCCTTTGATTGTGTTTTGGTTCATCGGATGTCACGCTGAACGACGTCGTTGTTCCCTTTGATTGTGTTTTGGTTCATCGGATGTCACGCTGTACGACGTCGTTGTTCCCTTTGATTGTGTTTTGGTTCATCGGATGTCCCGCTGTACGACGTCGTTGTTCCCTTTGATTGTGTTTTGGTTCATCGGATGTCACGCTGTACGACGTCGTTGTTCCCTTTGATTGTGTTTTGGTTCATCGGATGTCACGCTGTACGACGTCGTTGTCCCCTTTGATTGTGATTTCTGGATTTCGTGTGTTGAATTCTGGAATTTATGTTTCACTAACTTTTACGATTGGCATGGATATGTATGTCATTTATTGTGGCTTGGTGAATGAAATTAGGAGTATTACATTCCCTTTTATCTTTGAGAAGATCTTTGCGATATTGATTAATCTCTTGTTGATTTTTCAATTACTTATTTATCACAGCTTGGCATTATGATTATTATACATTTAGTCATATCTCTTATTCTATATCATTTCATCTGATATTTATAGCTAGACTGATCCGTTTATTATTTTCTTATTAAATAATACTCGGGTCAGACTGAGATTTCACAGGTGCTTCTGCTTGACTCCTTATCGGACCATCATCTGACTTTTGGCTAACTACTTAGATTAGTAGTTTTTGTTGTATACATTTGAGATACAGACTCTATGATGTATACTTATTCTTTTGTCTAGCACTTGTATCTATTCTTTTTGATATTGTTGATCTTGTTTGACCACTACTCTGATGTACACTTTCATGTGTTATATTCATATTTATTTCCGCCTTTGTGATATGAATTATCTGTGACTGATTTGTGTTATGTTTATTTCTATATTTGTTTCCGAAGACCTTTATAGCCACTGTGTAGTAGCTTTGAGTTTGTGTCGGTATGTCGGATTTCCTCTTGAGATGAAAAATTATATTTTTATCCGGCATATCGGTACTCGCACAAAGCAATTATACAGATGGTCGCTCCTCAACAGCCTTATTCTCCGTGCTAGTTGACAGCATTACACCGTAGTGTTCTTGGCTAGCGTGGGTATAGAGGTGGGGCGTCACAGCTTGGTATCAGAGCTAAACTTCGGAACAATGTAGAATAATTTAATAAGGATCATTGTCCTAAGTCTTTCTTAGGAGTTGTGCCTTTGGATTTAATTCGAGTCTTCGTACCGATTCATCCTATTTTCTTTATGATTCCTTGTTTTATCTATCAAGATTGCTTGATATTCATTTTGAGAATAACTTTTTCCTCTTCTTTCTTTCTTTTTTAAAGAAGAGAAATGGTTAGACCTGGCCGTCCCACCGCCGGTCAATCTAGTGCTACTCCCCTGGATGGAGTATTTATGTCTGCCCGGCAGCTTCTTGATCTAGTAAAGAATGCTCAAGCTGCCGGTCCCAATTCAGAGCCTACTCATCCTAGATCCGGTTTTGCACGCTTGTGCAGAGACTACACCGATTTGGGAGGAAGGCCATTCACGGGATCCGAGAGTGTTATTGAAATTCAAGCTTGGCTCAAATCATGCGATCGTATCTTTTCTCGCATAAACCTTATTGATCTACATCGAGTCCAGGTGGCTTCTAGCATGCTCCAAGAAAGAGCATTAGATTGGTATGAGATTTTAATTTCTGTAATCGTTGAGGCGGATCTCACTTGGGAGCAATTCCGGGAAAGTTTCAAATTGAAATTTGTGCCGGAGGCTGAAAAAGTAACTTTGGCCCGGCGTTTTATTGACCTTGTTCAAGGTGAATCTTCTGTGACAGACTATGTCGCATCTTTCGAATCTCTTTCTAAGTACGGGGTTGAGTATATTAATACCCCGATGAAGAAAAATCAGAGATTTGTCTATGGCTTGAATAAGAATCTTAAGAAGCCATTGCTTTTGAAACTTGAGGTTTCATTTGATCAGCTTATTGATTCGCTCTTCGTCTTGAAGAGGCCGATAGAGAAAGCGATATTGAAGTTGTGCGTGCCAAACAGAACTTCAACAACAACATGAAGAGGCCTATTAAATTCGAAGGCCCCAATCCCATCAAGAAAGGGAAGCAACAAACTCCGATAGCAAAGTTTCCTATCTCTAGTCGTGGACGATGCTACAATTGTGGTTCCACGGACCACTATGCAAGGGAGTGTCTGAAACCTCTCTTTTGCCGTTATTGCAAAAGTTCGGGTCATCTTATATCTACATGTCCCGTTCTACAAAGTAGGAGAGAGGGAGAGCTGAATATTGTGCAAGCTCCTGGTAACACTTCTCGTGGTCAAGGTATTTCTCATTTAATCCTTGATTACATTTATTTTGTGATCTTCTTATTTGAGTTCTTTTTTATATGGGTTTCATCTCATTATTTTTATATCAAAAGAACTTGTGATTCTTCTTCTTTAAACATTTCTGGGCTTGAAGACTTCTTTAAGGATTTTGAATCCGGATGGGTCCGCAACACTCAATTTGCTTTCTATTGATGTCGAAATTATTTTATGTGATTTTTCTTTCCGAGCCGATTTTTACTTAGGCTTCGGAATTTACTTTTGTAAGGATTGGCTTAATTATTAATGAAGCCTATATCCTATTTTCTCGAGTGGACTATTCATCTTTGACATTTTCAATCTGTTAAGCAGATTTCTATTTTTCCTTTATGATTTTGAATTAAAAATTGATGGCATCATTTTATTCTTTAAGCTCACATGTTGAGTAGAGCGTTATTTCTCTCATTTGGGTAGTTGTGAATTTTCTGGTAATTTTTGAGCTTGTCTTAGGATTATCACCTAAGTAATCTTTTGTGTGGTGCTAAGGTCTTTTCAGTTCGACCTTACCACCGGTTTTCATTTGCTACGAGTTGCGGAAGTTAGCATTCCACTTACCGTATTCCGCACTCGTTATGACTCTTATGAATGACTTATTATGTCATTCGGTTTATCCAGCTTATTTCATCCATTTTATAAATCGAATATTCTATGAATATTTCGATGAGACCATTCTGGTATTTATTGATCTTGGATGAAAATAGAAATTTAAAATTTTGAAAATCTTTTTCATAAGATTTATTTATAAGTACAATTTGATTTTTTTGTTCTTAAAACGAACAAAGAATATTCTTAGAAGTTTTTGAGAAACTTACTTATCCTATAGAATATGATTTTGTGATTATATTGCCCATTTAGTGTTTTAAGAATTCTGGTCGATGCGCTTGATCAACGTTATCGATAGGAATTTCCTAAACGCTTTGACGAGACAATCAAACACGATATATATATATTGACTTATAAAATGCAAATTTTTGTAGAAAGATTATTACATAAAGATAAATGTAATTTTGAAAGTTTTAACGTTTCAGGAAAGGAGATTATTTAAAAGAAATTCCTTCTTTTCGATACTCTTATTCTTGTGATTCCTGAAGGGGAACCAAGACTTTGCTATTTGTACCGATACTAGTCGTATTGGTTTGGATGCCATTCTCTTGCAAAGAAGAACGTGCTATCACTTGTGCTTCTAAAGCATTATAGCTCATCGAGACTAGATATTCCACTCATGATCTAGTGCTCGCGGCTATTGTTTTACTTTTGGAATTTGGCATCATCATATTTGGATAAGAAATTTGTTCTCCACCTTGATCATAAATCTTTGGAATATTTATTTTCTCATAAGGAACTTCATGTTGACTCGAGTTCCTGGCATCTTATGATCTTGATATTCTTTCTATTCTCGAAGGGGAAATCATGTTGCCAATACGTTTTGTCGTAGGCAACAAGTGTTGATTCTTTGATGATGTCTGAATGGAATTATCTTTTTATCAAGTTCATCGAACGTTTTGATATACTTCGTTTTATTGAGCTTTATCTCATTCCTTTTATGGACTAGTGTCCGATGTTCTTTTATGGTGTTCGGTTCATCGGATGTACTGTTATTATACTACATCGATGTTCCATCTTATTTGGATCAATGGATGTACCATTATTATACTACATCATTGTTCCGGTTTATCGGTTCATTGGGCATACCGTTTTTGTACTACGCTGATGTTTCAAATTATTTGAGTTTCTGGTTTCTCGGGCGTACTGTTATTATACTACGTCGTTGCATCAGCTCAATTTTCTGCTATTCTTGACGTTCTCCACGTCTTTTATCTACGGAAATGCCTTAGGGATTCCCATTTTTATTCTTGTGCCCGGTGATATTGTAGAAATTGAAGTTTCACCAGATTTGATTTATGAGCAACATTCCATTCGCATCATTACTTCGGAGGTTGAGCGCCTTCGGAATAAAGATGTTGTTTTTGTGCGAGTTCAATGGTTCTCAAATCCTATGGATTGCTCTTGGAAATCCAGAGAATTCATCGAGCGATCCCGTTCGTGCTAACTCTTTCGTGCTCTTTATGGTGAACTTCCTATTTCAATTTTCTTTTGTGTTGATATGCTTTTATGGTTGTTACTCTTTATTTTCTTCTTAAGTATTGCGAGGACGCAATTTCTTTAAGGAGGGGAGTCTGTAACAACCCGCATATTTAACGATTTTATATTTAAATATTTTATTTAAATATTTTATCGTTCGTCGGATTTTGGTCCGAAAAGCTACTTTTTGCAAACAGTCGAATTGGGACTCGAGACCACCCCCATTGAGTTCAAAATGACGTTTGCGACCTTTTTGAGTATAAACTTCGATATGTTTGGAGTTAGTGGAATTTTGCAACTTTTCACTTAGGGCTTTGGTTTGGGCTGAGCCCAATAACCACACTTACTAGCTCAGTTCCAACCCCCTCTCCTCTTCATTCCTTCATAATTTCCTAATACATTCAAGCTTCATCAAAAATGGGGAAAGAGAAAAAGAATTAGGAAATCCTAAGCCCTGGTTTCCATTGCAAATCCATCTTCTAGCTCCAAACTCAAGAGAACCCATTGGTAAGCTTTCTCTTCATCTTCTCCAACTCATTCTCTCTTTGAATTCAGAAATTTCCTAAACCTAGTTTAGGAAATGTTTCTCTTTTAAGCTTAGATTGAAGCTTCTTGAGTTGTTATTGAAGAGGAATTGATCCTAGCTTGTTTTTAAAGCTTCTTCTTCATTTGTTTGGGTTCAAAGGTGAGATTTTTAATCTCACATCTAAGTCTATGAATTATCTTCGATTGTTAGGTATGAATTCCTAACACTTATTCTTGTGCATTTGCTTTTGGTTTGGATTGATTTGGTGAATATTCCAATTTTTAGTGTTTTGAGTTCAATTCATTAAAAATCCTAACTTTGATGTTTGAACATGTTTTTGGTGATGCATCGAGGAGCATATAGGGTCGGGTAGTCGATTGGCATAAACCCTTAGCGCCGTTGCTCGGGCGATTGCAATTTGATCGAGGTTTGCACCTCATTTGAAATAGGGCATGGGAGTGCCAGCAACAGGTTCGGCCGACCGACCTGTAGAACGGGCACTTCATGCCTCTGTTTGGAAGTGTAGGCTACAGGGCTCGGTCGACCGAGGTCAGGGTCCGGTCGACCGACCTGCTACCCCGTGCACTTCTGTTTTTGGTTCGGTCAACCGACTCAGGGAGTCCGGTCGACCGACCTGCTGCTATTTGCCAACTATGCCTATTTTGCCTAGTTGTCTGAATTTCCAACTCTAATCGATTTGTGTTATTTCCCTATTTGTTGTTATCATTTGTTATTGACTTTGATGACTTATTTTCTTCGGGAATTCTTAGAATATCCATTTCGATGGATTCGGTATCGATTTCTTTGGATTTTATTCAAGTTTTCGAATGTGAATCTTAGTGATTGATTGTTCCTACAATCTTCTTTGCGATTTGTCACTTTAAAAATATAAAGGTTTTCTATACTAGTAGTAAATATCAAAACTCTTTCTTCAAAAGATTTCAACACTATTTTCTTACAAAGCTCGTTTTCCTAAACCGTTTTCCAATCTATTAGTATATACAAGCCTTTACCTCACTCGTATGAGAAATCTAATTAAACGACTTAGTAAAACAAGTGGTATGAAATGCTTGCATTTACTTCGTCGGTTAATTCTTGGACTTGTTCGATTGAATCTCTTGTGACAATTTTCTAGTGGAGATCTACAATTTGTTCGTAAATATTTAAGTTAAGCTAGTGGTTATGGGACATGAAGCTAAGCTCATATATTTACTAGCTTACTGTAATCGACACTTCTCTTTGATCATGACGATCATGTTATGTTTTAGACTAGCATTGTGCGATGTCTTATTGATTTGGTTCATCGGATGTCACGTTGTACGACGTCGTTGTTCCCTTTGATTGTGTTTTGGTTCATCGGATGTCACGCTGTACGACGTCGTTGTTCCCTTTGATTGTGTTTTGGTTCATCGGATGTCCCGCTGTACAATGTCGTTATTCCCTTTGATTGTGTTTTGGTTCATCGGATGTCACGCTGTACGACGTCGTTGTTCCCTTTGATTGTGTTTTGGTTCATCAGATGTCACGCTGTACGACGTCGTTGTTTCCTTTGATTGTGTTTTGGTTCATCGGATGTCACGCTGTACGACGTCTTTGTTCCCTTTGATTGTGTTTTGGTTCATCAGATGTCCCGCTGTACGACGTCGTTGTTCCCTTTGATTGTGTTTTGGTTCATCGGATGTCACGCTGTACGACGTCGTTGTTCCCTTTGATTGTGTTTTGGTTCATCGGATGTCATGCTGTACGACGTCGTTGTTCCCTTTGATTGTGTTTTGGTTCATCGGATGTTACGCTGTATGACGTCGTTGTCCCCTTTGATTGTGATTTCTGGATTTCGTGTGTTGAATTCTGGAATTTATGTTTCACCAACTTTTACGATTGTCATGGATATGTATGTCATTTATTGTGGCTTGGTGAATGAAATTAGGAGTATGACATTCCCTTTTATCTTTGAGAAGATCTTTGCGATATTGATTAATCTCTTATTGATTTTTCAATTACTTATTTATCACAGCTTGGCATTGTGATTATTATACATTTAGTCATATCTCTTATTCTATATCATTTCATCTGATATTTATAGCTAGACTGATCCGTTTATTATTTTCTTATTAAATAATACTCGGGTCAGACTGAGATTTCACAGGTGCTTCTGCTTGACTCCTTATCGGACCATCATCTGACTTTTGGCTAACTACTTAGATTAGTAGTTTTTGTTGTATACATTTGAGATACAGACTCTATGATGTATACTTATTCTTTTGTCTAGCACTTGTATCTATTCTTTTTGATATTGTGGATCTTGTTTGACCACTACTCTGATGTACACTTTCATGTGTTATATTCATATCTATTTCCGCCTTTGTGATATGAATTATCTGTGACTGATTTGTGTTATGTTTATTTCTATATTTGTTTCCGAAGACCTTTATAGCCACTGTGTAGTAGCTTTGAGTTTGTGTCGGTATGTCGGATTTCCTCTTGAGATGAAAAGTTATATTTTTATCCGGCATATCGGTACTCGCACAAAGCAATTATACAGATGGTCGCTCCTCAACAGCCTTATTCTCCGTGCTAGTTGACAGCATTACACCGTAGTGTTCTTGGCTAGCGTGGGTATAGAGGTGGGGCGTCACAAGCAGTAGTTAAGATATTTATCTCCTCTTCATATGATCTTTGTAATGGACTAGATCTTATTTACAAAATTTTCTACCATGAGTTCGGTCATTATTATGAGTTTAACGTGCAGGGAAGATCATTCGATTGCCTAAAGTTTTGTAACAACCCGTTATTTTCAACCATTCGCATCCACACATGTCGAACTTGAATTGCTTAAAATATCAGATTGTTAACTTATATTTGGCAAAACTCAGCATATACAGTAAATAAATCAATCACAGAATCACAGACACAGAGTAATATAACAATAATGCAACGGAATAGATAAATAATAGTTCATGAAGCTACAATATAGATACCAGAGTTAGAAATAAAATACAGCGGAATATCTCAAATAAGCTGAAGTATCGAATACAAACAGATGACCCCTTTGAACAAATCAACTGTAAAGCTGAAAGCTGAATCTATAATTGGATCTCCAAATGAAGCTCTAAACTCCAAAGGCGAGTTTCAAATGTTGTATCACTCAGTCTGACCTGAGCGTAAAGAAAAACACAAAATACAAAACACTCGAGTTAGGATTAACATTCTTATATCAATAAATCCAACTCAAGTAAAATATCAAATGAAATACAAGTAACTTAAAGGATATTTGGGATAACCATCCTCTAAGGATCCGTGGAACTATCTACAATGTAGAAATATACACTATAACACCGTGGTCATTTCAAATTAATTTATACTTCAAAACCAAAATATCATTTTCATTTCAAATATATTTATTTCCCAAAATAGTATATGTATATTAAATAATTTATAAAGTAAAGTATTTGAAATTTCCTCAAACTTCACAAATCGCTTCAAAAATCAACTCGCCTTTCCCATTCAAATTTAATTCAATCTCAATTTACCAATTTCCGTTCGATTCAGTTTTTGACTAAATAAATTCAAATTTTATTGATTTCAAATATAGATTTGAACCACAAATAAACCATTTAAATTTCAATATAATTCAAATTCAACATATTTCGAAGCTTTAAATATTCAACATTTCAAAGACTAAACTTGATAATTGCATTTATCTCCCAATTTGACTTCACTGTTATTTAGTTTTGAAATATTCATTTAATAAATTCAATATTATTTACATGACCTTAAATTACACTTTCTATATATTACCTTCGATTTCTTTAGATGTGAAATATCCATTAAATTACTTAAATCAAAATCAAGTTATAAGATCATATTTTAAAGTTTCAATTTCTATAGTTTCAAATCGATTTAAGTAAGTAAATTTCTTAATTAAATGCAATTTCGATCAATTCAACTTTATCTTCCTTAATTTATACAAATAATTGAAAATCTACTTAAAAATATAATACTTATCATATTATATTAATTAAGTCGAACTTTATTAAATTAAAAATTATTATCGAGTCTACTTTATATTTAAACATATTTATATAAAATATTTCAATATTAAATAAACCATATATATTCCCTTTCAAAACAAAAGAAATCATTTTCAAAATATTTATATATAGACCAACGGTGCCTGTATAATTCTCTATCCTATGGTTAAGTAATACTGATATTTATCATTTCAATCCGCAATTTAATACATACAGGTATATATCATTTCAACCTGCAATCCTAAATTTAATGCAAATGAAAATCGCTTGGGTATATCATTTCAACCCATAACGATGTTCTCTTATTCTATCGATCATTCGTGTATGTATCATTTCAACCCATTGTGAATTCTATACTAACAGAGAACTTGCAGAGTGAGCATAACATATAACATATAACAACAGGCATATATCATCAGTGATTTAAATAAAATATAAACAATAGGATATGGTGTCATATCCTGCAGATGAACAGCTACTGATAATAGCATAAATATACCAATATAAATAATTAACAGCAGCATATTTCAATTGTCGTTTTAATTGAAATTAAATTTAATAAATATAAGAACGTTAATCGTGAGTGACTGCTTACCTTTCGAGGCTAGAGAGATTCGACAGATAATGAAATGAGTTATGAACCCAAGCACGAATTTCAAAGCAGAGCAAGATTGGCATGAATTCGACGAACAGAGCTAGTAAATAGGAATGGATGAAATCAATCTGAACTGGATTGATGAAGATAAAGGGTATAATTTAATATATATATATATATATATATATATGTATATGTATATATATAACTATATATAACTCGTTGTTTTAAATTAAGACATATATATATATATATATATATATATATATATAAATCGACATATAGACATTATATAATTTTGAAAAAAATACACATATATACATATAGGTTATTATTAAATCATATACAGCTTATAATTTAAAATAAACAAATAACTTTCAAAACCTATATATACACATATAAATAACAACAATTGCAAACTTTAAACTTATCCATATATATGAACTAACATAATATTTCAAACAATAGGATCTATACTAGATGTAAACAAATGTGACTATATAACTTGCTTTATATAATATACATACATATATATATATATATATATATATATACTAACTAGAACAGATTATATATGAATTAAACTAACATAAATAATATACTGTACACACATCATATATGAATATTAATAAGTATGTACCTTCTGACCCAACCTATATAACTTTAGTTATATACAAACTTATATGAAATGAGATTATATATATATATATATATGACTAATATAACTTAATATACAATATGCAGACCATAAACGCACACGCAAAACAAATGAACTTTTATAAACTTGTACGTATACTCAAAAATATATATAGTTTATAAACTTTTATATCTAACAGATATTATAGTTATAAAGTACCTATATGCATGCATATTACAATAGTAAATCATATATATGTATACTATATTTAAAACAAACAAACAAACAATATAATATATATACACCTAAAAGCAAAAGCTCTTAGTAACGTATTGAAACATCTACCTGCGCAAGTCAATGTTTTATATATATATATATGTATGTATGTATGTATGTATATAACTTGTTCAATTATATATGCAGACTAAACTATTATGCATCTTAGTATAACTATACAACAACTTATACATATACCTTAAAGATTTGAGTACGAACATTTAGAATCAAAATATATATATATATATATACATATATATAGTGTACTTTTAACAAACATTTTATACGTACTTTTATATGAGATCACTTATATAATATATGTTATAAACATGGATTTGCCTTTATAAACTCGTATACTATCATATATACGAAAAGTACTAATCCGTATATATAAACTCCTATCGTGAACATACGGTCTAATATATTATATATATAAACAAAGTTTGTAAGATTGAAAACTATAACAACAAAACATAACCTATAACCTATATTTTATAAAACAATATACATAAAAAGCACAGACAAACCGAGCATGGTGGAGGAAGGAATAGATCGCGCCTTGGTACTTGCCGCGGTGAGGGTGGATTGAGATGTTGTAGCCGGCATACATGACGTGCGGAATTTGGAGTGGAGAGAAAAAGATGGTCGACTGCTTTGGTTGGAGTTGAAGTCGAGAAAGGCGTTGCGGCTTGGAGGATCAAGAGATGGAAGTGGTCGGGATGTTGTCCGGACGTGGATGGTTGCTATGTGGTCACAAGTGGGATTGGCGTGGGTAGGAGAGGGCTTGTACAGGCGACATTTCTGTGGTTGCAAATCCCTTCTTTTTTTAAGGACAAAGAACAGTTTTTGATGGTGGTAGAACTTTAAGAAAGAAATAGAAAAGAGAGAGGAGAGATCGAGAGTGAAAAAGGAAAGAGAGGCTGTGATATCTTATATATAAGAATAGAAAAAGAGAAGGTAACGTGCAGGCTTGGAAAAGAAGTTGAGTAGCCAGGCTGTGAAGAAACGTATAAATATATGTAATTCATTTCAGATGTAACAGCAGAACACTTGATTGACATGGATAATTAAAGCAATTTATTGAATGATTGGACCGTACGTTTCAAATTTTTAACCAAAGGAAATTAAAAAGTTAAAATGTGGCACCGTTACAATGGAGCATCATCAACATTTTCGTCACGTATCGAAACTCAAAATACAGAAGTAAATAGATCATGGTGATCAGCGTGATGAGACGGACAAGAGGAAACAGTAATATCTGTGTCAGGACCTTCCTATCAAAAGTTCATACAGACACCAATATACGTTGCTATTCCGTATGGAAAAATCCAAACGGAGCTAGAAACGTTCGAAATTTGCGAAACGAATTTCGCAGTCATATTCAGAGTGTTCTAAATAAATTTTCTCATGTTGACATATTTAGGTTTCGATTTTTTTTATTATCATCCATTTTTAACTGATTAAATTGAAATAAAATTACTCAATAAAATAAACTTCAATATTATCAAATGAAGATTTACCATTTGCTATATCTAAATAGACGTATACCAAATATTAAATATTTTTTTACTAAATATTATTATTTAAAATTTCTCAAAATTCAATTAAACATGTTATAAAAATTAACGGGTCGTTACACTCTCCCCCACTCAAAACTTTTCGTCCCTGAAAAAGAAGGAGGTAGGAGAATAGAAACAACCAGAAAGAAAAACAGATTGAAAGACAAGATAAACAATTAATTTAAAACTATATAAATTTTACTTGAAATATTCATTTGAAACTTCATTTGCAAATCAATTATCTTTAATACATTAGTACTTTTCAAAACCCATTTGTAAAATTTCTTGCTTCCTTTATAAATACCATTTATATGTTTAAATAACACCTTTATAAATATAAAAAAATTTGAAAACAATTATTTACATCATTACTTATATTTACAAAGAAGCTATTTGAAAATGTTAAATCCATATTCATAAATCTATAAATTTTATCTCAAGATACTTTCAAATATTATGGATATCATTTACTTTAAATATGTTTTTATTTAATTAATAATTTCTAAAATATTTAGAACACTAAAAAATTTCTATTTAACCATGTTGTATATAAATAAACAATAATTTAAAGGATATATTCAAAAGGGAAAACAAGGTAGATTCGGAAAAACAGAATATAAGAGAATAAATAAAGCTGAGCAGGTAAGGTAGATTCAAAATAATAGTATCGGGCACGAATAATTAATTTACAACCATAAGGATTTCAATTTCAAATATTAATACAGAATTTCTTTGTTAAAAAATACTTTTGTAATAAAATACCTTTATATCTAAACAAAATTTCCTTTTAAAAATACTTTTATAACTCGATGTCTTAACAAGCTTATCCTCGTTCTTACAGACTCTGGCCATTTCTTAATCAGGCGCAAAGCTAGAATTCTCCAATTACTTAGTAGGCCTGTTTCAACACCCAGTGAAAATACTTGAAAAACCTTCAAAACCGATATAGAAAGTATAATCCAAACAAATCAACCGAATCATGGATCGCAAATACACAATGGTTACGCCTAGATCCCCCAAGAAACATCCGTACCTTTAAGCAATCACTGCCTTGTGAACTTCACATGATAACCAAAACTCGTAGACCGCGGATACACAATGGTTATGCTTGGATCCCCAGGAAACATCCATACCTTTAAGCAATCTCTGCCTTGCCGATTACGCTACGACAACAAAATTGGTAGACTACGGATACACAATGGTTACGCCTGGATCCACCAAGAAACATCCGTACCCTTTAAGCAATCTCTGCCTTGTGGATTATGCTACCACAACAAAACTGTAGACCATGGATACACAATGGTTACGGAGAATCCCCTAGGAAACATCCGTACCCTTAAGCAATCTCTGCCTTGCGGATTACGCTACTAAAAAAACAACCATGGGTAACGCCATGGAATTCAAGGGGAACTCGAGTATCATATACAGAAAACCAAATTAGAGAGAATAATATCGATAGAATGAATCCACAATGTGGCCACAAAACGGATATCCAGCATAATGCACTTTCCTTATCTTTACTTCGAAAATATGTATCATATAATACCTTTTCATATCAATTTCAAATATCATACTTGTATAAAGTCCATTATATGTAAGATTTCATTTTCAAATCGAATACTTTCCAAATTTAATAGTATATCAAATCACACTTATATAGACTTCGATTATATAAGATTTCGCTTTTCAAATTGAGTACCTTCCCAAATCAATAGTTTTCAAACCAACTTCATACTTATACAAATCAAATTTATATAAGTTCGATAACTTCCAAATCAAGTATTTAGTAGAACAAGGTTCGCAATTTCAATTCGCTTCAATATCAGTTCAGTTTCAATATCATATCGATTTCATCAAATTATTTCTTCCAAGTCTAATATCTTCAGTTTCAAAGTTTCCAAAATAATGGGCTTAGAAAATAATCCTAGCTTCCAAATCACATAATTTACGTCAAACAAATTCATTTCCAAAATCATCATATAAATACTGGGTTTTAAATTCCAATCTATTTTCAAAACCAAATATTTTTCTCAAAATCAACTATACCCAAAAATGATTACTAAGTTTAAAACCATCCTTTAAAATCTTTAAACTATTTATTTCTATTTGAAAGATCCAATTTACCCTTTTGAAGATTATTATTCTATATATATATATATATATATGGTTTTATAAAAGATGTTACTAAGTCAAAACATTTAAAACTAAGTTTTACTCAAGACATTTCAAAACTAAACTTCATATTACTATAATTCAAAACAGTCTTATTCATTTACTTAACAAAACAGTTTCAAACTTATTTAAATCATACTACCTCATACTTAAACATACAAAACTAAACTTATATATTTTATCAAATAATTTATACCTTTCGAAATTACTAAGCTTTTAAAATTAAACCTCAATTTGGAAGTGTCGAACATTTAAAATAGTCGGAGAAATCAAATTTCAAATCCAAGAGTTGAAAATCAGCAATAAATTAGTAAATCAATCAATAGAAAGGGTTATACCAAATCAAATTCGAAATTCAAGGACTGAACAGCGGGATTTCTTCAAATCGTTTCAAATATATATACATATATCTTTCGAATATCAAATCATACTTCGGAATTTGAAATCAAATTTGGTTTCACAAAATCAATCGCATAGCAAAGCTTCTAAAGTGGTCTCTCCCCCCACTCTGAAACTCGAAAATCAAAGCCGATGATGCACGCACTCATCACCGAAATTATTCTCCAGTTGACATAAGTGAGTTCTAGACTTCAATTTTCTTGAAAACTTCTTTGAAATTTCTTCGAAATCAATGGAATTCATTTGAAAAGTTTCTTATTCTAAAAAATACTTTTGAATCATTTTATTATATATTTTCAAAATCCTAAAACCAATTTCAAAACATCAGAATTCAACTCCTCGAATTTCCAATTTAAAATCCTTCAGTTACAAATAAGTTTTAGATAATCAAATTTCTTACATAATTTTCTAAATTTCAAATCCTTTCGAAACTTCAAATTCTCGTTTTTAAAATGGTATATAATCCTTATCGAAAACATTTTCACTTTTATATATAGAATATAATCATACTTATCAAAATAATAATTTCGTTATATAAAACAATTTCTAAAATACAAACAAACCCGATTTTTCAAAGGATGACTCAAAAATGGATTTCAAACAAAGATAGAGGTTCAAATTAGAGGGACTCTAATCAAATAGAATTCTGATTCGAAGATAGGCTCAAATGAAGAATAAGATAATTAATTTACAAAATAGAAGATGGATATACTTATATAAATCACAGGCGACCTTAACCGGGTCAACCATGACTTCAGGAATATGATCGACGCGGGATTCTAAGGCAAATCGACATTCGATCGCCAAAGATAGAATTCAAAATAACAAGAGATAGCTGCATCTAAACTGAGGGTATACAAATCTCCGGTGAATCGATGCTATTGTAAAGGAGTTTCACCCCTTTAAAATTCATACAGTGAAGTTATAGGATACTCCAGAATCAAAAGAGTATAAATTGAGGGAGACAAGAATGGATTTTGCAACCGAGGGGAATGTTCCAAAATTCAAATGAAACCGAATCAAAGAGAAAGAGATTCAAGCATGAACGAAAGTAATTCTGTAATTAAATCTACTATATATGCTAAGTTTTGCCTAAAACCAGAGCTCTGATACCAACTGTAACAACCCGTTATTTTCAACCATTCGCATCCACACACGTCGGACTTTAATTTTTCAAAATATCAGATTGTTAACTTATATTTGGCAAAACTCAGCATATACAGTAAATAAATCAATCACAGAATCATAGACACAAAGTAATATAACAATAATGCAGCGGAATAGACAAATAGTAGTTCATGAAGCTACTATATAAACATCAGAGTTAGAAATAAAATACAGCAGAATATCTCAAATAAGCTGGAGTCTTGAATACAAACAGATGCCCCTCTGAACAAAGTAACTGGAAAGATGAAAGCTGAATCTATAGCTGGATCTCCAAACGAAGCTCCAAACTCCAAAGGTGAGTCTCAAATGTTGTATCGCTCAGTCTGACCCGAGCGTAAAGCAAAACACAAAACACAAAACACTCGAGTTAGGATTAACATTCTTATATCAATAAATCCACTCAAGTGAATCATCAACTGAAATACAAGTAACTTAAAGGATGTTTGAGATAATCATCCGCTAAGGATCCGTGGAACTATCTACAATGTAGAAATATACACTATAACACCGTGGTCATTTCAAATTAATTTATACTTCCAAACCAAAATATCATTTTCATTTCAAATATATCTATTTCCCAAAATAGTATATGTATAT
The DNA here is from genome assembly GCA_030765085.1 of Allium cepa. NCBI lineage: Eukaryota > Viridiplantae > Streptophyta > Magnoliopsida > Asparagales > Amaryllidaceae > Allium > Allium cepa. The sequence continues at coordinate 390,880,847 of CM060938.1, read as the reverse complement.
TAAATAATTTATAAAGTAAAGTATTTGAAATTTCCTCAAACTTCACAAATCGCTTCAAAAATCAACTCGACTTTCCCATTCAAATTTAATTCAATCTCAATTTATCAATTTCCATTCGATTCAGTTTCCGACTAAACAAATTCAAATTTTATCGATTTAAAATATAGATTTGAACCACAAATAAATCATTTAAATTTCAATGTAATTCAAAGTAAATATATTTCGAAGCTTTAAATATTCAACATTTCAAAGACTAAATTTGATAATTGCATTTGTCTCCCAGTTTGACTTCACTATTATTTAGTTTTGAAATATTCACTTAATAAATTCAATATTATTTATACGACCTTAAATTACACTTTCTATATATTACCTTCGATTTCTTTAGACGTGAAATATCCATTAAATTTCTTAAATCAAAATCAAGTTATAAGATCATATTTTAAAGTTTCAATTTCAATAGCTTCAAATCGATTTAATTAAGTAATTTTCTTAATTAAAAGCAATTTTGATCAATTCAACTTTATCTTCCTTAATTTATACAAATCATTGAAAATCTATTTAAAAATATAATACTTAACATGTTATATTAATTAAGTCGAACTTTATTAAATTTAAGATTATTATTGAGTCTACTTTATATTTAAACATATTTATATAAAATATTTCAAATTTAAATAAACCATATATATTCCTTTTCAAAACCATTGAAATCATTTTCAAACTATTTATATATAGACCAATGGTGCCGGTATAATTCTCTATCCTATGGTCAAGTAATATGGATATTTATCATTTCAATCCGCAATTTAATATATACAGATATATATACATTTCAACCCGCAATCTCAAATTCAATGCAAATGAAAATCGCTTGGGTCTATCATTTCAACCCATAATGATTTTCTCCTATTCTACAGATCGTTGGGGTATGTATCATTTCAACCCATAGTGAATTCTATACTAACAAGGAACGTGCAGAGTGAGCATAACATATAACATATAACAACAGGCATATATCATCAGTGATTTAAATAAGATATAAACAACAGGATATGGTGTCATATCCTGCAGGTGAACAGCTGCTGATAATAGCATATATATCAATGTAAATAACTAACATCAGCATATTTCAATTGTCGTCTCAATTGAAGTTAAATTTAATAAATATAAGAACGTTAATCGTGGGTGACTACTCACCTTTCGAGGCTAGAGAGATTCGACGGATAATGAAATGAGTTACAAATCCAAGCACGAATTTCAAAGTAGAGCAAGATTGGCACGAATTCGACGAACAGAGCTGATAAATAAGAATGGATGAAATCAATCAGAACTGGATTGATGAAGATAAAAGGTATAATTTAATATATATATATATAACTCGTTGTTTTAAATTAAGACATATATATAAAAATCAACTTATAGACATTATATAATTTTGAAATAAATACACATACATACATATAGGTTATTATTAAATCATATACAACTTATAATTTAAAATAAACAAATAACTTTCAAAACCTATATATAGACATATAAATAACAGAAATTGCAAACTTTAAACTTATCCATATATATGAACTAACATAATTTTCAAAGACAGGATATATACTAGATGTAAACAAATGTGCCTATATAACTTGCTTTATATAATATATATAATGACTGGAATAGATTATATATGAATTAAACTAACATAAATAATATACTGTACACACATCATATATGAATATTAATAAGTATATACCTTCTGACCCAACCTATATAACTTTAGTTATATACAAACTTATATGAAATGAGATAACATATATATATATATATATATATATATATGACTAATATAGCTTAATATACAATATGCAGACCATAGACTCACACGCAAAACAAGTGAACTTTTATAAACTTGTACGTATATTCGAAAATATGTATTGTTTATAAACTTTTATATCAATAGATAATATAGTTATAAAGTACCTATATGCATGCATATTACAATAGTAAATCATATATATGTATACTATATTTAAAGCAAACAAGCAATATAATATATATACACCTAAAAGCAACAACTCTTAATAACGTATAGAAACATCTTCCTGCGCAAATCAATATATGATATATATAACTTGTTCAATTATATATGTCGACTAAACTATTATACATCTTAGTATAACTATACAACAACTTATACATATACCTTAAAGATTTGAGTACGAACATTTAGAATCAATATATATATATATATATATATATATAGTATACTTTTAACAAACATTTTATATGTACTTTTATATGAGATCACTTATATAATATATGTTATAAACATGGATTTTCCTTTATAAACTCGTATACTATCATATATATGAAAAGTACTACTCTGTATATATAAACTCTATCATGAACATACGGTCCAACATATTATATATATATATATATATATAAACAAAGTTTGTAAGATTGAAAACTATAACAATAAAACAGAACCTATAACCTATATTTTATAAAACAATATATATAAAAAGCACAGACAACCGAGCATGGTGGAGGAAGGAATAGATCGCGCCTAGGCGCTTGCCGCGACGAGGGCGGATTGAGATGTTGTACGCGGCAGACATGACACGGCGGAAGTGGAGTGGAGAGAAAAGATGGTCGGCTGCTTTGGTCGGAGTTGAAGTCGAGAAGGGCGTTGCTGCTTGGAGGATCAAGAGGCGGAAGTGGTCGTGATGTTGTCAGGGCGTGGGTGGTTGCTGTGTGGTCACAAGTGGGATTGGCGTGGGTAGGAGAGGGCTTATACAGGCGACATTTCTTTGGTTGCAAATCCCTTTTTTTTTCCAGGACAAAGAATAATTTGTGATGGTGGCAGAACTTTAAGAAAGAAATGGAAAGGAGAGAGGAGAGATCGAGAGTGAAAAAGGAAAGAGAGGCTGTGATATCTTATATATAAGAATAGAAAAGGAGAAGGTAACATGCAGGCTTGGAAAAGAAGTTGAGCAGGCTCCAGGCTGTAAAGAAACGTATAAATATATGTAATTCATTTCAAAGGTAACAGCAGGACACTTGATTGACGCAGATAATTAAAGAAATTTATTGAATGATTGGACCGTACGTTTCAAATTTTGAAACCAAAGGAAATTGAAAAGTTAAAAAGTGGTACCGTTACAACGGAACGTCATCAACGTTTCCGTCACGTATCGGACCTCAAAATACAGAAGTAAATAGATCATGGTGATCAGCGTGATGAGACGGACAAGAGGAAATAGAAATATCTGTATCAGGACCTTTCTATGAAAAGTCCATACGGACACCGATATACGTTGCTATTCCGTACGGAAAAATCCAAACGAAGCTAGAAACGTCCGAAATTTGCGAAACGTATTTCGCAGTCATATTCAGAGTGTTCAAAATAAATTTTTTCATATTGACATATTTAGGTTTCGAATTTTTTTTATCATCATCAATTTTTAACTAATTTAAATTGAAATAAAATTACTCAATAAAATAAACTTCAATATTATCTGATGAAGATTTACCATTTCCTATGTTTACATAGACGTATACCAAATATTAAATTTTTGTTACTAGATATTATTATTATTTAAAATTTCTCAAAATTCAATTAAATACGTTATAAAAATTATTAAAATTTACGGGTCGTTACAAGTTTGATAATATTTTTTTTTCAATCTTCTAGGACTATCCTCGCCTTATCCTCGATCGAGCATATTCTCCTTGCTTTCCAGCTCTATCGGCACTAATATCAATCTTTGAAAACTAGCGCATGAATCATCCGATTTTGATTACTCTTCTTGAAGTTATCTATTTCCAGCAATAGTAAATGTTAACGGTAAAAATAGCTTTAACGCTAACACCCGGTGTATCTCGTGATGAAGTGAAAGCACCACCCGTTTATACGGGAAACAAAGTAAAAAGAAAAGTCGCAGAAAAGTAAAAGAGACAGAGATTTTTATAGTGGTTCGGCTTCTAGTAAGCCTACATCCACTTTACATTCTTCATTATCTTCTTTGTACATACTTTTACAAGATTACAACGCTTTTACAGCATGATCTCTCGATTACAACACCTTAACAACACGATCTTACAATTACAACATGAACGGAGAAAGAAGTTAGAACGTTGATGGTCAATTGCTCTTCGAATCTCTCTTAGATGAAGTAGATCTCTTGATGAAGAATCTTCGATGGTTGAGGTGCTCGGGGAGTCCAGAAATCAGCAGAGTGTAGGCGCCTTGAAATCCAGAAAAGTCCTCCCCGAATGTGGAGTTGATGGAATATTTATAGGTGAAATCGGAGTTAGGTCGGCGGGGACGACTTAAGGAGTTAGGTCGGCGGGGACGACTTAAGGAGTTAGGTCGGCGGGGACGACTTAAGGAGTTAGTTCGGCAGGGACAACTTAAGGAGTTAGGTCGTGTGGACGACCTAAGATAAGTCGTGGGTCGTGCCACATAGTTAAGTCGTTAGGTCGTGGACTCCCTTAAGTCGTGGACTCTGTTAGGTCGGACCTTCTGGTGAGCCGCTTTATGCCTTAAGTCGCTGATAGGTTAACCCGTTAAGTCGTTGACCCTTGGTCCAGCTTAGGTCGCTGCACGTGTTAAGCCGCTTGGTCGCTTAACTTGGTCACGTCTTAGGTCGCGAGGTCTTCTTAGGTTGTAGGCGCTGGCCTCGAGTAGAAGATAGGCCGCTTCATTCTTTAAGTCGTATACCGTTTTGGACGAACACCGTCGCGGTGGCGTTGCCCCCGCACCCCCACCTTGGGGGGTTGGCACCCCCCCTGGACCCCCCCTCCGTAGAGGATCTTAGATGAAAAAACATTCAACAGAACTTGCTTTGTTGAGATGTTGAGTTGACCAATCTTTGAGACGAGCTATCTTGCTTCTCTCGGTCGATCTTTTGATATCACGGCCTTGCTGAAAAAGGCGGGATAACACTTGCCCCCCAAAACATGCCTTGCGGTAGGAAGGTGTGTTTTGTAATGCCACAATTCGGACGTTCATATCCTGTTGATAACCTGTAAAGGAATTGATAGTTTTATATGGCCCCAAAATGACGACCGTTCGAGATCGAGCTATTTGGGATGAAGCGCGGCCGTTCATGGTCAAGCGCTTAACTTCAAGTGACGACCATTTGTGGTCGAGTCATTTGAGGTGAAGTGCGGCCCTGCGTGGTCAAGCGTCTAAATCCATGCGACGATCGTTCGGAATTGGGTCTTTTGTAGTGGAATGCGATCATTCATGGTCAAGCGCTTTACTTCGAATGACGACCGTTCGGGGGTCGAGCCACTCGGGGTAAAGTGCGGCCCTGTGCGATCAAAATGACAACCGTTCATGGTCAAGCGCTTTACTTCAAATGACGACCATTCGGGGTCGAGCCATTTGTGGTAAAGTGCGGCCCTGTGCGATCAAAATGACAACCGTTCATGGTCAAGCGCTTAACTTCAAACGACGACCATTCGTGATCGAGTCATTTGAAGTCAAGGGCGGCCCTGCGCGGTCAAGCACTTAAATCTACACGACGATCGCTTAGGATCGAGTTATGAATTGAAGCGCGGCCGACCATAGTCAAGCGACTGTTGGCGGTCAAGCACTTAAATCCATGAGTTTTTGACTGTTCAAAGTCGGGTGCCTGTTCATAGGACTTAATCATTGAGACTGTTCGAAGTCAGGTGCCTGTTCGTAGGGCTTGATCATTGAGACTGTTCGAAGTCAGGTGCCTGTTCGTAGGGCTTGATGATGCCTGTTCGTAGGGCTTACACATTTCAAAATTATGAAAAATAAAATATTCAACTGAAAAGTTGTCAAGTAGAAATGTCTGAAAAAATCAAATCCAAACATTTGAAGCAAATCGTGAAAGCAATGTGGAATCAAATCCAAACATCGAAAGCAAATCATGAAAGCACAGTAGAGTCAAACTCAAACATCAGAAGCAAAACATGAAAACCATGTAGAGTCAAACTCAATCGTCGGAAACAAATCATGAAAGCAATGTCAAGCCTAGCCCAAACACAGAAGGCAAAGTAATCAGTCATCAGAAGTAAAATACAAAAGTAAAGTAGTCAACCATCAGAAATAAAATTCAAAAGCAAAGAATTGACGTCCGAGTGCAAACATCTACATCAGTATGATTTATAGTTGTATCAGAGCATGCTTGTGGATCGATCGTGGTCCCATACATGTGTGAACAACTTAATTGTGTTGATGTAGATTTTCCACTCATTCGTCATAACCTCAATTATTCGATGATAAGTCGATGCTTTGATCCTGAGGCGTCTCCAGTTGGTGCAGGTGGTTGTTCTTGTTCCACCGTTGCAGCCTTCTTTTTCACATATTGAGATAACAAACCATCCCGGATATGCCCCTCAATTTCATCTTTCAAGTGTCTGCATTCATTCGTGCTATGGCCATTTAGCTCATGGAACAAGCAATACTTGTCCGACTTTTTCTCGTTGTTAGTTGGATCTCTCTTAATTGGTTTTCGATAAGGAACATGTCCCTTGGTGTCTTGATAGATTCGCTCGAAAGTCTCATTCAATTCTGTGTACGAGGTGAATCTTGATCCCCTTTGTTGTCGTGATGATTTTTCATTGTTATCCTCAGCTTTTCGTTTGCCTTTGCTGGTTTCTGCACATTTCCCAGGAGGATTCCCGCCTTTAACCACAAAAACATCAGTTCCTTCTCCTTCTTCTATATCAGCCTTTGCGTCCTCTAATCGTAAGAACCCTTCGGCCTCATGGAAAAATTCTCCTAAATCCATAGGAGGATCTTTGGTCAATGAATTCTTGAACTCTGTGCCATCAGCTATACCTGACACAGCTGCCATTAGAACCATGGATGGATCTGGTCGATCCACCGATGCGGCGGCTGCGTTGAATCGCGTCAAAAAACTTCTCAAAGATTTTCCGGTTCTTTGCTTTAGTACTGTCAAACTCATAACATTCTTGGGCCTCAAGATGTGGACCCTGAATTGCCTCATAAACCTCTCAATCAAATCATTCCACGTTTCAATCGATCCATTTTCCAATTGTCTGAACCATAGTGCCGCAATATCTGTCAAGTACAACGGAAAGCACCGGGCCATAACTTCCTCCGATGCCCCCAGCACTTCCATATGCCTCATATATTTTGTCAGATGAACTGTAGGGTCTGTCCTTCCATTGTACATATCCAATGATGGTAGCTTAAAGTCTGGTGGGTTCTTAGCTCGCCTGATTGTTACGTAAAAGGACTTCTATTGACATCCTCCAAGTCTTTGTTTACCAAACCACCTTTCATAGCCTTTTTGACCATTTCCGCTAATCTGTCGTTATCTCTTAGTGACAGTCCTCGCCCTTGGCTTTCGTATTGCCCCCCGAGTTCACGAGGGGATGGTGGAATTTGTTCTTCTGTTTGGGCTTCTGTTCCTCTTTGATTCTGAGCTCCAAGTTGCCCAATCTGATGAAACAAATTCTGGATCAAATCCTCTTGCCTTTTCATCATTGCCTCCATCTCCTCTCTTGTAACATAGGCTGAAGTTTGGCTTGCTCTCGAAGAAGCCTCTTGACTTCCTTTATGCTGACTATTCTCCGATCTTTGTAGTCTACTCGATCGCCTTACCATAGTTCTTCGGATTTCCGTCTCAATCTCCCGGATTCAAGTATTGATTAATAGGATTCCTGAGTTCAGTTCTCAGTGAAAGCACCAAAATGTTAACGGTAAAAATAGCTTTAACGCTAACACCCGGTGTATCTCGTGATGAAGTGAAAGCACCACCCGTTTATACGGGAAACAAAGTAAAAAGAAAAGTCGCAGAATAAAAGAGACAGATATTTTTATAGTGGTTCGGCTTCTAGTAAGCCTACATCCACTTTACATTCTTCATTATCTTCTTTGTACATACTTTTACAAGATTACAACACTTTTACAGCATGATCTCTCGATTACAACACCTTTACAACACGATCTTACAATTACAACATGAACGGAGAAAGAAGTTAGAACGTTGATGGTCAATTGCTCTTCGAATCTCTCTTAGATGAAGTAGATCTCTTGATGAAGAATCTTCGATGGTTGAGGTGCTCGGGGAGTCCAGAAATCAGCAGAGTGTAGGCGCCTTGAAATCCAGAAAAGTCCCCCCCCCCTCCCCCCGAATGTGGAGTTGATGGAATATTTATAGGTGAAATCGGAGTTAGGTCGGCGGGGACGACTTAAGGAGTTAGGTCGGCGGGGATGACATAAGGAGTTAGGTCGGCAGGGACGACTTAAGGAGTTAGGTCGTGTGGACGACCTAAGATAAGTCGTGGGTCGTGCCACATAGTTAAGTCGTTAGGTCGTGGACTCCCTTAAGTCGTGGACTCTGTTAGGTCGGACCTTCTGGTGAGCCGCTTTATGCCTTAAGTCGCTGATAGGTTAACCCGTTAAGTCGTTGACCCTTGGTCCAGCTTAGGTCGCTGCACGTGTTAAGCCGCTAGGTCGCTTAACTTGGTCACGTCTTAGGTCGCGAGGTCTTCTTAGGTTGTAGACGCTGGCCTCGAGTAGAAGGTAGGCCGCTTCATTCTTTAAGTCGTATACCGTTTTGGACGAACACCGTCGCGGTGGCGTTGCCCCCGCACCCCCACCTTGGGGGGTTGGCACCCCCCCTGGACCCCCCCTCCGTAGGGGATCTTAGATGAAAAAACATTCAACAGAACTTGCTTTGTTGAGATGTTGAGTTGACCAATCTTTGAGACGAGCTATCTTGCATCTCTCGATCGATCTTTTGATATCACGGCCTTGCTGAAAAAGGCGGGATAACAGTAAACTTTCGATAACTATGGTCGACATTCCAGCTATATATTGGTTTCTATCTTCATAAACTGGTATATCAATGAATCAATTCCGAGCCTTTTGATATGGAGAGGTTCCTCTTTGTATCGAGACCTTTTTGCTCACTACTTCCACATGTCCATTTTCCTGCTTTGTTGTGATCATGGCAAGCAGTTCTGGTTCAGCCCATTTTATGAAGTGGTTTACTGCAATGATAGTATGCTTAACTCCTTCCTTCTTCACCAGTAGCGCACCGAGAATGTTGATTTGATGTGCACGTAAATGTGCATATTTTTACATCCATATTTAACTTATTTTTATTTAAATAATGTCATAATTGGGTATTTTTTAGGGGTGGGCGCGGGTCGGTTTGGTGCGGTTTGAAGTCCAAACCGCTTCCGCAACGCATCAACAGTTAATCAAAAATACAAACCATTATACCAATCTTTTAAACGATTTTGTTTCGGTTCGATTTGAATGTAATACGGTTCGGTTTCGGTCCGGTCTGGTTTGAACCCGAATTAAGTATGAAATAAGTGAATTACTTCCATCAATAATCAATTTACAAAGACAACTGTGTGAAGCTTTTACACTTAAAGGTTAAAACACACAATGTCATACTGAAATGAAAGATTAATTCTTAACTGTATGAACATTTCAATTTGACATTTAGCTACAAGAGAGATTTTTTGGTAGATTAACCAAACATCAACATTAGTCAATGCATAATCATAAAAGAAAATGACTAGAATAAGAATATAATTAGCATTTATTCAAAAATAAATAGATGAAAAATATTATACCAAAACTATAACTTCTTCCTTTATGACGGCGAATATTATTAATATAATAATCTACGCTAAAAATTGAATATATATCGTTAGAATCTGAAATAAGATAGAAGTTGCTTATATTTTTATTATAAGATTATTAGTGTAAATATTCGGTTCGGTCCAGTTTAATATGGTTGGTTCAATCGTCCAACCCGCAACCGAATTGTATCGATGTGGGTCGGTCCGGTTTTGGGTATTTGCTTTTGTTAGAAGATTCGGTGCGGATTTCCGTACCGTTCTTGTGGTTCGGTGCGGGCGGTTTCCGTATAGCGGTGCGGTTTATGCCCACCCATAGTATTTTTACATGTTTAAAACCAAATTTAAAAAATGCTTTCAAGTTATCATTCATGCATCAACTTGCGGTAAAATGATAATTTTGTGCATATATTAATTTTGAGACTATTCACCTGCATATTTTATTTTTATTCGTAGAAATTTGGATGAAAATATGATGAGGCTTTCGTGTATTCATGCATGCACAAGAGAAGAAGACAAATTAAGATGAAATTAAATCAACTCATGCATCATGGAAGACCCCACCTATCCACTTACTTTTATCTACAATTAGGAGGTAATGCACATGTTAGTGGAGATTAAAGTTACATGCATACTTAATGGAGGATTAATTAGAGGCAATGATAACTTGGTGGCCACACTTTCTAAAGGATATTTTGGGTAGCTCCCTAAAATATGGATTAGGTTTTTAGGCTTGTATAAATACTCCTCTTATGTTCATGTAATGAATCTTTACTCTCTTATCATAGTAGAATGCAAGTTGTAGCCTCAAATGAAATGAGAAATAAAATGGCTTTCTAAGCCTCTTCTTTTTCTAGTTGCTTTTATTTCATGCTTACATGTTCTTTTATGATTATTTTCAATTATATGCTCTCTTTTCTTTCATGTTACAGTGTAGATTTATTTTATGCAAGTTTTAATTCTCTTTCTATTTTAATTAGCTCTTACTTTTCTTATTTTTCTATGTTGAAATTTACAAGTGTTGAAATGATAACACGAATGAGTAGCTAAACTTTTTCAATTTAGAGGTAGTGAAGCTCTCTAAAATTATGTAAATTCAATATATTGTGTGATTTATGATCTCTTTTATGCTTCATGAAGAGTTTGATTTTGATGTAAGTTTATAAAGTGAATTTGCTAGTCTATGTTGTATTCACAAATACGCTTTTCTTATTCAAACATAAACACAATTTACATCAATATTTTACTAATTGATTTTTGATTGTGAAATTAAGGTAGAAACAAAATTTGATGATCTATGGTACTAAATACAATAGTAAATAGATCATACTTAAAATAGCTTTTGCTTTGACTTCATTTTCATTACATTTGATAAGTGGTTTTGGTTGTTGTATTATAGTTTGATGGTTGAAGTTATGTTACTTAATAATATAAGTCATGCTTATGATAAATACATCACTAATTCCACTTAACATCAAAATAGAGAGATCACAGATTATTTTTGTGTTGATTTATGAAAAAATATGAGAGCGAATTTGTCTTTAAATAGTTTTCTAATCTCATATTTTCATTCACTTGCTTTAGCTAGTTTTACAATCTTTTTAGCTTAAAAACAATTTCAAGTTTGGTTTAATTTGATTGAGTAGAATTTTAAATCAATACAATTCCATACGGATCGACCCGTATTGAAAATTGTACGCCGTGCGCTTGCAATTATTTTCATCGCATAATTTTTCGACGATTTTCTAATCCGATAGAAAACCAGTCGTTCAACAAGTTTTTGGCGACATTACCGGGAAATTTAATTTTATTTTATTTCTATTCTTCGGATTATTTTTATTTGATTTTATTGTGTTCAGTTTGTGTTTAATTTGCACTTAAAAAAATATTTTGTGTTGTGTGTTAGTGTGGTGTTTGCTTTCATTTTGTTTGTGTTTGTTGCTTTTCTAGTTCCATTTACATTTGCATATTTTGAAAAAAAAAATGTACACATACTCATTTGAAAAATAAAATAAAAATCCATTCATTTCAATTTTTTTACATTGCATTGCATTGAGGTTTTTTTTTTTTTTTTTTTTTTTGTTTACTTACACACCATTGTTGTTACTCAGACTGTACCTGTGCACATTTCTGCTCACTGCCCTTCACCATTCATACCAAACCAACCATATACAGTGCACATCAAACCTGCCTTGCAGCCCTGTCACCGCTGTCCTGCCTTGCTGCCCTGTCAGCACTTCCACAAGATCTCCACCAACCACCAATATTCCAGCACATACCTGCACATCAAATACTGTCTTTATACAACTGCCATCCACACCCAAGCAATCTAACTACACCACTGCCCAGTCAACACGCTGCTACAACTGCAAGCACACAAACTACCATAACTCCAGTTCAAATCATCACTGTCACAAACCCCCTACCATCAATACTGTTACTTCCCTATAGATTCAAACCTACAGCCTCATTGCTTTTGCCTGCATCTCCACATCCTCCTCCTACTCAGTCACCATCTACATTACTGCCACATCTTCAACATCCTATCAAATATCTCCCTACTGCCATAATCTCCATTGTCTCATCCACAACCCAGTTACAACCCTCACTGTAGTAAAACAATACATCAACCATTACCACAGCCTAGCCACTAGTAACCTTCCCTACCCACAACATTCACATACATACCTCACTGCTTCTGCTGTTACAAAACAGTGCATATCCATTATGCAACTAACCACTATCACAACAAACATCACACCCCCATTGCATATCACTGCTGATTTCACTGCTGCCTTACATTTGCATAGCACTACCATATACAACTTCACTGTTGCTCATAACTGTTTGCACATATCACCTTGCAACTTCATCTGTTTCTCCTCCATCCGACTTCACCAAACGACAACTTCAAACCCCTCATCACTCTGTCAACATACTCCTCTGTGCACCATAATACACCATCTCCAACAACCGACATACATCCTCTTTATACTACATTTACCTTACTGCTACTTTAATTTACATCCATCAGCAACCTCTGCAATAAAACCATATTTCCACCAACCTCTGTGCAACTGCAACATCACTTCCCATTACTGTCAACATACATATACCTCCCTGCCACATCAGTATACCACATATCCACTTCCATTTTCATACTTCTTACCTCCACAAACTTACGCAAACTTCTACACTTCTGATCATCCACTGCCCACCACTATGCAATCACCCCATTAACCACACCAGTAACCATAAACTTCAACCACCCGCACTGCTGCTGCCTACCTGATCAACAATCTACACATTATCTTCAGTCATCACCCCACCACCTCTTCCCACTGACCATCAACCATACATAATCCGCCACCCTAAACTTTTATAGCTAATCGAGATCACCCTCCAACCATCTCAAATAAATCCTCGCAAATCACCCACTCCCAAATCGACCACAATCCACCATTCGCAACCAGTCCAAAACCCAAACCACAACCCCCAAATCGCCTGCTTTAATCACACACCCATCCCCTTCACTACCGACCTGAAATCACGAATCGCATCCACTATTCCAACCAATTTCACCCATTTTGATTGCGTTTTTTGGGAGAAAAGGAGATCGTGTTTTTAACGAACGAGAAGCCTTTGTTTTGGGAGTTTAATTTTTTCTGCTATTTTTTTTTACTACTGTGGGTATTAAAGGATTGGGCTAGGCCATAAAAAAGAGAGAGAATTTTGTTTATATTTTTTTTTTTTACCGATTGTTCCTCTTTTTACTTAAAAAAGATTTTAAAAATATTAAAAGTTTCAATTTGTTTTGTGTTGTTTCCATTTTCATTCTGATTTGTTTTGTTTTTAGTTACATCCTTATAAAAAAAAAAAGGATTTGCTTTGTTTCTAATTTTCTCTTGTTGTTTCCAATTTTCTTTTGTTGTTCAAAATTTCAGGTTGGCAAAGCAGAAAATCGCAAGAAAAAGAATCGTTTGCTATAAAACTTCTTGCTTTGCTTGCTTATAAAAAAATCGCCGCTAAAAAAATCGCTAATAATTCTGCACGGTCTGGTATCTTGCTCTTATCTCTTATTTTTATTTGCTTTGCATTGCTCGTTGCTCACATTTTAAAAAAAAATTCAAAAAAAACGAAAATAAAATTTCATTCGTAGTTGCATCGTTAAATCACGTTTAGTTTCAATTTTGCATTCATTTCATCTTATATTTTTTAAAGGCAACGCCCCAATCCACAAAAGATGGAGAATTTTATCATCCCTTCATTGATTCACAAATTGCATTTCATTCTAGAATTTTGACTAATAATAACGGTTAGACTTCGAACTTAAGGGAGTCGCGAACTTACCTACGGCTTAATTGTATCTTGACAAGTTGTCTTTTTTGAACAATTTAATTTCTTGGTGTCTACGCTATGGCGGAGCAATAATTAGTTATAAATATTATGGCGATCCATAAATATTATACAGATTGTTTCCCTGAAGGCACTTAAACCTTTGGCTGCATTGCTATGGTGATTCGTGGTGCACCGATAACTCCTCGTTATCTGGCTAAGAAATATTTTGTTGGATTAAGACAAAGCGTAACAACCCAAAATTTGAGCTATAATAATTAATTAACGAATTAATTAAATAATAAACTGAGTTTGTAAAATTGTCAAAATTGAGCTACGGGAGTTGTATCATTTGGTCCGTGGCGATTTTCTGATAAATTTCCATATATAACTTGTCGAAATCCGAGTCAATATGGAGAAGTTATGAGAGAAACAAGAATTCAGAATTTAACAAAAAAAAAGGCAACCTTAAGTCGACCCGCACTAGGATCAGGTCGACCTATGGGTTGACCACCAATGAATTTGGGTCGACCCGCCATATTTCCTAGACTTGAAAACGTCCAGGTACGAGCCCAAGACTATGTTTTTGATTATCAGTTTAATCCTGTGCGTTCGTGCTTGCATCCAAGGGTCCCTAGTGAGCCTATGATATGGTTGTACCAGATTTAATCTTCAAATCCAACGGCCTAAGATTCCTAAGCCACACTATAATAAGACCCTAGACCTGGCTATTTTTCTCATTCATATTTTCTCCCAAATTGGGTTCATTGCCTGAGGCTAAATCCTAAATAGAAATTTTTTCCGGGGAGAAGATATTTTTAATAAAAATATTCTACGCTCTAGATGTGAATCCAGGAAGGCCAAGGGCTAGAGCTAAGGACCACAAGTGAGTGTTTGGTAATTATTTTAGATTTTTAAGTAATTAAAATAATAGGGTTCTCAATAGTTGTAGTTTTTCTACAATATTGACACAGTTTTTATATAAGTTATTTACAGTTAGTTTTTAAGTAAATTTCAGAAGTTCTTTTCAATCCATTTTATCCAGCTATTTTTATTCAACTATTTTATTAAGTTATTTATAGTTATTTACATCTATTTTAAGTTGAAATTTAGCCTGTGAATGTTAGTTTCTTTTTATAGTGATTTAATCCCTTTTTACGCGAATAAATTAAAAAGGGAAGAATTCGCTAATATAGACTAAAATAGAAAAGAAACTAAATTTATAGAAATCAAATATAAAAATAATAAGAACCGAGATAAAAATAGTGATGGACTGAATTAGGCAAATTTAAGATATTTGAAAGCATAATTATAACAAATGGTTATAACTAAAAAGAGAAAATAGAAGAGGCTTATTTTAAAACTTACATTAAGTTAATAAGCAAATTATAACACAGATTATAATTAGAAAAGAAAGAAATAACAGAAGAGGCTTATTTTAAAACTTAGATCTTGGACTAAGTTAATGAGAAAAGCAGCAATAACAGAAGAGGCTTATTTTAAAACTTAGATCTTGGATTAAGTTAATAAGCAAATATAACAGAAATAACATAAGAGGTTTATTTTTAAACTTAGATCTTGGATTAAGTTAATAAGAAAGTATAACAGAGATAACAGAAGAGGCTTATGTTAAAACTTAGATCTTGAATTAAGTTAATAAGAAAAAGTAGAAGTAGGGCCTTTACCAACAACATTCCCTTTTAGATCTAGGACTGATGGTCTCACAATAGTAGGTGAGGCTGCGACACATTTATGCTGATTAGGGTAAATAAGTGGCCAACATATAGAGGCTCAAATCTGGGGATTTTGGTAAGGGGTGCAAAACTAGAAGATTATTTGTTAGGACCAGTACCGGCAACATTCCTTTTCAGGTTTAGGACTGATGGTCTCGCAACTGTTAGGTGAGGCTGGACAACATTCCCTTTAGGTCTAGGACTGATGGTCTCACAACAGTTAGGTGGGCCCGGGCATGCTTATGTTGATTAGGGTAAATAAAGGGACAAATAGGAGGCGACAATTAGTGTGTACCGGCGATGAACGAGCATGCGACATCGATTAGGGTAAATAATTCACTACTGCATCCTACACGCTAAAGAGGTGTCTTTTGCTGTGACAAACATGATTGGTTCTTAGTGCACAACGGAGATAGAATAGGCCAATCAAAGGGTAGAATTAGGATTTCAGCCTAATCAAGATAACAATTGAGATAGGATTAGGGTTTCACCTAATCACAGCAGTTTAAGACAAGTGCAAACAATCAAAAAATCAAAGCAAATAGTCAAACAGAATCAGAATAGTAGTTTATCCCAGTTTTATCTTTTCTGTATTTTCCTTTCAAGCTAGAACTATTGCCTAGTCTATTATCTTTATCTTACTTAGAAATGCTAGTAATTACTTTCACTCACCAGACTTATTGTCTAACCCACTCCTCTATTTCCCCCTTTTCTCCCCCAATAGGCCACCAGAGTTGAGGATAGTTGATTCAGGTTGCTTGAAGATTCATTTTTGGAGTTTTCTCATTTCAGATGCATTCTTCTACTTTTCATCTTTTTCATTTGGCTTATGATGGACTTGCACTTATGAGAGGGATTACTATTATTGTTACTTTTATACTCTGATTTTATGCGACTTAGATGTATTTTTCATACGACATGAGTATTTGATTTTTGAGACATGTTATGTTTTTATGGCTTATTTTGAGATGAAGTTTAATTTTGAATGGTAAGTTATTATTTAAATGTTTTCGCTGTTTTTACTAATTTGTCTTATGAATCTTAGTCTCTGTGAAGCTTTAGCTATATCTATAACGCACCACGTCCTTTGATGTGCCTTTTTTGGTATAAAAAGAGGTGTTGGGTGTTTCACAAAGTGCGATTATACAATTTTGGGTTAGGAGCTACTAAGGATAGAAAATTTGTAATTAAGTTCTTTGCATTCATTTAGTCGCATTAGTTCATGCATATTATATATAAAAAAAATTCAAAATCCAAAATTAAAAAAATTGTAAAATTGACTTAACTTAGTATTTTTGTAAAAATCCAAAAAAATCTTTTCCTTTGAAAATATTCAATTAAAATAAAATAAATCCAAAGAAGAGAAAAAAAACAAGTATTTTACTTTTGAAACCTAAAAAAAATTATGAGTTAGTTTCTTTTAGAAAAAATCCAAAAAAATATATAATATTTCCAAAAAATTAAAAAACTAAAAAAGACAAAAACGTATAAAAAAAGAAAAAAATTTTGGAAATCCAAGATCTAAAAAACAAAAAAATTATCGAAATTCCCTTTTGAAAAACAAATTCATTTTGGTAAATACTTTTCTTTTAAAAAAAATATAGTAAAAAAAAACAAAAACAATTTCTCACTTCATTTTCTAAATCTTGCTTCATTCTTTTAAAATCGATTTTCACTTCTTTCTCTTCTCTTAATCTTCTCGCTAGTGCATGAGTACTTGGACTCGTGACATAATAACGAATCATTAGACTCGAGACCCTTTTACAAATAGTTTAACCTAAACAAACGATACTCCAATAATGGCGAACAAGAATGTCCTCGTACTCTTATGGATATAATCTTTCTCGATAGAGTTTCTATTCCTTCTTGCATCATGCTACCCGCCCCTACAGGTAACCACTTTGAAATTCACTTGAACCATGTTGCCATGCTTCCAAAATTCAGCAGTTTTGAGCACTATGACCCATACATTTTCTTGACGAAATTTGAACAAGTTTGCGTAACCATGAAACTCCAATAACTTTCTGATGACGGAATCAAACTTCAATTAATTCCATTTGCTCTTACAGATTACATTGAAAAACAGTTGTATAGCTTACCATCAAACTCGATTAAAACATGAGAAGAATTCGTTAAAGTTTTCTTAAAGATGTTCTACCCTTTGGGAAAAACAACTAAATTTCGAAACAAAATCGTCAATTTTCATTAATTCAGGGGAGAACCATTTAGAAAGTATTTTGAAAATTTTAAAGAGCTCTTGATAAAATGTCCACACCGTAACTTCGAAAAATGGATGCTTTGCCTCTAACGACCCGTATTTTTCGATAATTAAAAATATTAAATTAAATAAGATTTTGGAATTTAATATTGGAAGAAATTAAAATTTGTGTTTATTAATGAGAAAAATAACCAGAATGTAATTTAATAATGCTGATTTAATTTAATTTAATCGATAACTATTTTAATGTAATTACAATAAATTGAAATAGTTGTAAAGTTAATATGGTTAAAATTGTAAATATGGAATAAATTAAATGTTGGATTTAATATTGAAATTTTATGTAATTAATTGAAATTGGTTACGGTAGACAGTGAAATTAGTGATGTGGTAAGTAGTATTAATCTTTGTTTGTAAATAATAAATTTATAAATATGATTAAATTACTTAAAAGTAATAATTGTTTGTTGATCATCTCAATATTTAATATATTGAAATAATTTGGAAATCGATAAAAATTAATGTAATTAAATATTATAGTTAATTTGATAAATGGCAATAATTGTAATATGGATGTAATAAAATGTAAACCAATATTAATTATATCCATAAAGTGATATGTGGTTTAACAATAAGAGTGGAAATCAAAATAAAATAATTTATTTGGATTTAAAATATAATTAATTGGGATTTTATTGCAGTGTAATTGAACGGTGAATTTAATGAAATATTTTAGTAGTGAATTTAACGTAGAAAATTTATTTTGATGGATTATTAATTTCTATGTAATCAAGAATGATGAAATCGTTAACAATTAAATTTGAATTTAAAAGTGATTAAATAAATTTAATAGTAATTTAATTAATTAACATGAAAATTAGACATTTTGCCCACTATCTCGGATTTTGACGAAACTAGTTTCATCAGATCTGTAACAGTAAATTATTGTAGGATTTCATGTGTCATAGCGATCAGATATCGTTTGATCGTGCGAGCTAGAAAAGCATAAAAATCAATTAAAAGAATTTAAATGAGTATAATATTATTTAAGAGCTAACTTATATATACAATAGAATTTTGGTTTAAAACTAGTTCCATTAAGTTTAAAAATATCGAAAACATCTATTTTGATATATGGGATGACCTAATTTCGTTTCGAAAACGAAATGGCTTTTCGGGTCATTGTTATCATTTCGACCCAATTCGATATGTCCATTCATTCTTATCTAGCTTTGTCCATATAAATAGATTTCATTTTTGAAACCCTAGCAGCCTTTTCTTATTTCCATACATACATTCCCATTTGCTCCTTACCTCCTTCCCAATGGTAGAAACCCAAAATCCATACTTCAATTTTAAATCAAAATCAAATCGAAAATTTAAACTCCTCAAATCATAGCAAATTATATATCGTTGAAAAGCTCTCGATGAGGGAAATCTACTGCTTCTATTCATTTTTTGATTCGAATCATAGTTTGGCAAGAAATTGGTGATTTAGTTTCGATCGTCCATATTAGGGTTTCTCGTTCAGTGGTGGATCTTCGACGATGGTTCGATCGAGAGGTGCTGCTGTGTAGAGGACAACTAGGGCTTTCGATCCATATGGTTGTTCCATGTTTTTGATGATCGGACTCGCCAGAAATTGGCGATATAAGAAGCGATGGCGATTCGTTCATAGGGTGTCGGAGGTGGCTGTAATGGCGGCGGAGGTACGACATCAAGTGGGAAGCGCTATGGTGACGTCAAATGGTGGCTGTGGCGTGTCTACCAGCTGCCGTTGAACGAGATAGGGGCGACCAAAGTTGGGTTCTGATGATCATGGTTTGAGCGTGCTATACGAGGGACTGAGAGGTGTGCAAAATTTCGTTGTTGCCCTTTGATAATTTAATTTAATTTTTAATTATTTTCAATGTTCTAACATCAATAACTTTTTCATATGAGCTCATATTGACATGCGTTTTTCTCCTTTTCAATCGTATCAAAAATTCCAGACATTATGGAACAGGTTTGGTTGGATTCTAAGACTGCTAGATTTTTTTGGGCTTCATTTGGATTTTTAATCGATTGAAAATCAAAGATGAATGTTTTAACCCACTCATAAATATTAAATCATCCTATGTTAGTTAAATTAAATTTATGATGTGATTAGAAATTCATTGATTGTTGTTTGGTATATATAAATTGTCATTCAAATTTAATTTGAATTTAATTGCATTTGGATTAATATTGGAATTTAATTGCCAATTAAGTACCTGATTGATAACTAGTTTATTAGTTGTGATTTATCGGTTGATTTGAAAGATGATTGTGATGTATGCTTATTTGTTGATATTTTTGGATGATTGGATGTATGTTTATTTATACGTCGTTATCACACTACAAGTTCCCTTAGTTATTGTTAGGAAAATCACTATAGGTTGAAATGATACATACCCGGTCTTATTGATTAGGGAAATGTTTTTATGGGTTGAAATGATAAACTCGAGCGATTTTATGGATTTTGAATTTTATTCGAGATTGCGGGTTGAAATGATATGTACCCGTAAATGTAAATTATTGTGGGTTGAAATGATATATATCCATATCACTTGACCATATGGTAGAAAATTATATACGAACACCAGATTGGTTAAATTAAATGATTTTAAAATCCTTAATTTTTGAATCCAGTTAAATGATATTATGATGTAAAATTTGATTTATATGAACTGAATTATTTTTAAAATCTAAGCTTTAAAATGTTGAAATTTAAATCGGTTTAAATGAATTGATTAAAGAATTTAAATTGAAATGTTAAAGTTGAATTTGGAAATATAAATGAAATTTATCAAAATTGAGTTATTGTAAACGTTGAACATTTAAACTTTGAAACCTATTGAATTTGAAGTGGTTTGAGTTTACAGTTCATAAATGGATTTGAAATTGATATAAATTGAAATGGTTTTTAATGAGAATTTGAATTGAAACCTTTAGCCTTTTTAATGGAAATCGTTGAATCGAGATTGATTTAAATTGAATTGTTGGAACTAAAGTTGATTTGAATTAATTTGTGAAATTAGAAGAAACCATTCTAATTTGAAACTATTTTCGATATAAACATTTTTAATATTCAAACTCTTTTAACATATAAACTATTTTCTCATATAAACCATTTTAATTATAATAATTTTTAATACATTAGCTATTTTTAATATATAACCCATTTTAATATATAAACTGTTTCTAATATATAAAGTACTTTAATTTATAACTTATTTTAAAGCATGAACTATTTTAATTTATATTATTTTAAATTATAAACTACTTTTAATATATAACCTATTTTAGTATATAAACTATTTCTAATATATAAACTATGTTAATCTATAACCTATTTTAAAATATATACTATTTTAAATTTATAAACAACTTTTAATATATATATATATATATATTAATATCTATACTATAAATGCATAAGTATTCCAATATGTATACTAATTTCAATATTCAAACTGTTTAAAGTTGGAACTGTTATGATTTAGATTCACTTGATTTAAATGCAAATATTTTGATATGATGGTTCAAAATATTCTTGTGGTTATGAATTTGAAAACAAATATAATTTTGAAATGATTATGATTTGGAAGTGAATATGATTCTGAAGTAAATAATAATTTCGAAAGTGATATGATTTTGAATTTAATATGATATTCTGTTATCAATATGAATTGGTTTTGGAAATGTAAAAGAACCAACCGATATGAAATAAGCGTTTGGTTGTTAAAAAGACCAGGATCAGATATTATCATACTCTCTGCCAATACAGAAAACCACTTTAACAATTATGCACATGGTGGAGAACCCAAAACAAAGTAGGATGGTTTGGCGAAAGTTACTGTATGAGGTATGAATGCAGCCCTGACCCTCTCGGGTCAGCTTGATATGACTAAAACTGGAGCCACGTTGGGGCAAGTGAGGTCGCTCCTCTGATCGGACATGCTTCTTCGATACCATATATGTTACTTTATGATTGATTTGGTGGCCACCTTCGATTTGGTTATGGGAGTATGTTCCGAGATGGGCGGTAGTAGCTACTATGCGTAACAAACAGTCCAGTTCCGCAAAATGGTAGTATCCTACCCTGGGCATTGCCTCACGTGCCTTGTCATATGCCTTATCGCTCCCACTACGAGTTTAGTTTATGTCGTACCTACGGAGTGCTCCCTGATAGCCGACCGATTTGATGGAGTTTACAGTACTGTATAGACTATGACATTTATAAAAATGTGTTAAGAGGGATATGTGTAGCGCCTTAGTGCTATTTTAATACTTTATCTTACTGATAGACACTATATATATAGTGTATATTACTACATAATAAATAGTTTAACGGATCCTTAGGAGATGTAAATCTCGGTCATTTCTTAAGTTATTGCACGCACGTTAGACATTTGATATGAGATATAAAATCTCATAAACATCTCTGAAGCCGTTACACTCATATTTACTTATTTGATTTAACTTACATAAGATCTTTTAGTTCCGACTCAAGTGTTTTGTCTTTTCATTACACTTGGGTTAGTCTGATCATTTCAGTGTTGAAGACCTTATTTATGGAGGACGAAGACGTGTATACTATTTATTTTATATATATTCCACTGCATCATGTTGTTCCGCTGCATTATTTGTTTATTTCCTGCCGTATGTATAACTCTGATTATTTGTAAAAGTGTAATCAAATGTTATTTGTAAACAGCTTCATGAACTATTTATTTGATTATTATATTTTTTCATTCCACTGTGAAATTCGGTGTTTTGTTCCCTTCTTTTCTCTTATTTTCTTATTTACCCCATTAGCAATCCTCACTTTTGAATGGTTTGAGTTGACATATGTGGTTGATTGTCGATTTAAATCGTCCAAAAAGGTGGATCGTTACATTATCACATCTTATATGATGGAACTGAAAACGGCTCACGAACCATGCTCGAATCTATGTGACAAGGCACCTTTCTCGCCTAACATGATGACGTTGCTTGGCAATTTCTTGAAAACTTAGCCGAAAAATTGTCCCAATGGGAACGTACTAATGAAAAATCAATTTACTTACGGTCGAGTGCACACTCGATAGGATCATCTTTAGTTTTGGAAGCTAAAATCGATGCAATGATTAATAAATTCGACAATGTGTTCCCATCAAACCAAATGAACCAAAATTCCCAACCAATGTGTTATAAATGTAACGATCCGAATCATATAGCCAATCAGTGCCTTAATTCTGTTGAATAACTCAATGCTTTCAATAAAGTAAAAAATGACCTGTTTTCTCCAACGTACAATCCTGGTTGGAGAAATCATCCGAACTTTGCTTGGAACCAAAACAATCCCAGCACGAATTTAGTTCGTCCTAGTTTCAAATATTTCCGAATAATGCTTCGAATCCTCCCTTTCAGCCCAATCATTTTCAACAAAAAATTACGGGTCTGTCTTAAAATCAAACGCAACAACCTTTTTCTCCCGCTCCCAAGATGATAAACGTTTGAGTTTACTTGAGAAAAGTCTTGAAATGTTAGCTAAAGCAACTACTGAAATCCTCTAATCAAACACTAATTTGCAAAATTTATTGACCATATATATGAAAAACACGAACCAATTTATTGCAAAACTTGAAATGCAAATGAGTTAATTAGCCATGTCTGTAAGTAAACGCGAACGAGGCACATTCCCAAGCTAGCCTGTTCCAAATCTCAGAAATAAGTACCGAAATTCAAATCAATCCCATGTTGTTCAAGATAGCAATGTAACCCAATTGAATGATATCACGACTCTACATTCTGGTAAACAAATCGATAATTAAATCATTAATCCAAACGATTTACCGGAAACTCCTCTTGACACTTCTAAAATAACAAACGAATCTGAAAAAATGTAAAGACAGACATCAAATCAAAATTCTTCTTCTACTCAAGTAGACCCGCCTATTAAGTATCGTGTTCTATTTCCACATCGTCTTTGACCCAAGAAACATTCGGACCGAATGGAAAAGATATTGGAAATTTTTAAACAAGTGAAAGTTAACATCCTGCGTTTTGACATTGTTCAACAAGTCCCAACATAAACTAAATTTTTTAAGGACTTGTGTACCCAAAAGTGACACACTTAAGTGCCCAAAATAGTCTTCTTAGCGGCCTTTTGAGTGAAGTTTTGTGCGAATCCGTTCCCGTCAAATACAATGATTTTGGCTGCCTCACAATCTCGTGTACAATAAGAGAAAAGACGACTAAAAAATTCTTGATAGACCTAGGCGCAAGTGTCAGTTTGATTTCATACCATGTATGAACAATTAGGCTTAGGTGAGCTTAAGCCAAAAAAGGTCACGCTTCAATTCACTAATCGTTTCATTAAGAATCCCATGGGAAAAATTGAGGACGTGCTCACTAGGGTCGGGAAATTCATATTCCCCGTTGATTTAACGTTCTTGAAACACAACCTGTGACCAACCCTACGATTCCGACCATTCTTAGCTATCTCAAATGCCTTAATCAATTGTTACATTGGTTCGATAAAAAATTTCTTTTGGAAACATGACTTTGGATCTTAACATTTTCAATCTTGAAAACTAATTGAATAAACCATGTGACCAAATGTTTGAAGTTAGTGCAATTCAAGAAAACTTCAAAAACGAGACAATTGACCTTAACGATGAATGCAAGGCCGAGTACGAAAGATTGTTTCATGAAATCCCCAATGAGATTGAATACATGCTCCCTTTTAAACCGCTTCTAATTGAATCCGGATCTCAATCTAATTCTTTGATCAAGCAACCCCCGAGGTTGGAACTTAAACCCCTTTCGATCACCTTAAGTACACATACTTAGGTGATAATGAAACGTTTTCCATCATAATCTCTGCAACTCTCTCTTAATCCAGAAACTTCCTTACTTTCAATTCTGTCCAAAAACAAGGAAGCAATTGGATGGTCGATCATCGATATAAAGGGAATTAGTCCCGCTCTTGTTCAACACCGCATTTATTTAATTGACGAAGCCAAACCTACTCGTGATGCACAACGAAGGCTTAATATGAAAACGAATGATGCGGTGAGCGAAAAAATTCTTAAACTTCTTGGCAATGGTATCATATACCCAATCTCTGATTGTTAGTGGGTTAACCCAATTCATGTAACCAAAAAAGTATGGACTTACCATTTTTAAGAACAACAAAAATGAACTTATTCTAACTCGTACTCAAATGATTTGGCGTGTTTGCATTCACTATCGAAAATTAAATGTTGCAACACGTAAGGATCACTTCCCTCTTCCTTTTATCGACCAACTGCTCAAACGTTAGCCGGCTATGAATTCTATTGCTTTCTTGATGTTTATTCTGGCTATAACCAAATTCCAATCGCTCTTGAAGATCAAGAGAAGACAACTTTCACCTTATCCTTTGGCACTTTTGCGTATTGACATATGCCTTTTGGCTTTTGCAACGCTCTTGGTTTCAGTGATGCAAGGTCAACATCTTTTCAGATATGATTGAACGCTTTCTTGAAGTGGTTATGGACGATTTTTTGATATTTGGAAACCTTTTTCTAAGTGCTTGCGACATCTTGAATTGGTTCTTAAACGATGCATGGACAAACACTTAATGCTAAATTGGAAAAATGCCACTTTATGGTTACTCAAGGCATAGTCCTTGGACATGTCATTTCAAATAAAGGCATTGAGGTAGATAAAGCGAATATCGATGTCATTGCAAATGTACCCATTCTCCAATGTGTTAAAGATATTCGCTCTTTTCTTGGAGACGTTGGTTTTATAGATGTTTTGCGAAAGATTTCAATAAGATTGCTTGACCTCTTACAACTCTTCTTGGAAAAGACGTTCCTTTTGACTTTAATTCTGATTGTGTTTCTACTTTTTAACATCTCAAAAACGAACTTATTTCTGCTCCTGTAATTTGCTCACCAAATTGGGATATTCCATTTGAAATAATGTGTGATGCTTTGCACCTTGCAGTTCGTGCTATCTTAGGATAACGCATCATCATTTATGTTATCTACTATGCTAGTATATGACTCTGAACGATGCTCAATGTAACTATATGACCACTGAAAAGAGCATCTAGCGGTAGTTTTCGCTCTCGAAAAATTCCAACAATATTTGATTGGATCACACATTACTGTTACATAGACCATTCCTCTCTTAGGTACCTTTTCGCTAAGAAGGAAGCTAAGTCTTGATTAATTCGTTGGATCCTTTTACTACAAGAGTTTGATCTTACAATCAAAGACAAAAAGGATCCGACAATGTCATAGCCGATCACTTGTCTTGTCTTCCCAATGCACCATTTCCTTTACCAATCAATGAAAATTTTCCCGATAAACAACTCCTTTCTGTTTCTATCGATTCGCGGTATGCCAACATATTGAACTATCTAGTTACTAAAGAAAATCCTTCATTTTTGTCGAAACAAGATAAATATTAATTTCTTTCCCAAGTCAAGTAAATCTATTGGGATGATCCGTATTTGTTTAAATATTGTTTCGACCAAATCCTTCGACGTTGCATCCCGGATTACAAAATCAAAAGTGTCCTTTCATTTTGTCACGTTTAAGCATGCGGTGGTCACTTCGGTCCGAAGAAAACTACTGAAAAAGTACTTCAATGTGGCTTTTACTGGTCCACTCTTTTCAAAGACTCATTCAAATTTTGCAAAACTTGCGATCGCTGCCAAATGCTAGGAAGAATTTCTTGACGAAATATGATGCCTTTAAACTCCATTCTTGTGATCGAAATATTTGACGTATAGGGTGTTGATTTTGTGGGACCTTTTCCCAATTCTTTTGGAAATTTGTACATACTTCTTGCCATCGATTATGTCTCCAAATGGGTCGAAGCAATTTCATGTAAAACCAACGACCATAGAATTGTTGTGAAATTCCTTAAAGAAAACATCTTTTCGAAGTTCGACACGCCTTGCACAATAATAAGCGATAACGACACATATTTTTGCCATCGTTCATTTAAAACTTTAATGAAGAAATACTCAATAACCCAATCCTCAAACTTATGGCTAAGTTGAAGTTTCAAATTGACAAATAATTTTTTTTGGAGAAAACTATTAACGAAAATCGAAAAGATTGGTCTCAGAAATTGACAGAAGCGCTTTGGGCTTACCGTATCACTTTTAAAACTAACATTGGGATGTCCCATTTCGTCTAGTTTATAGGAAAGCTTGCCATTTATCAGTTGAAATCGAACACAAAGCGTTGTGGGCGGTGAAGAACTTAAACTTTGATCTCAAGAAAGCTGGCGAAAATCGAAAAATACAAATCAACGAACTTGAAGAACATAGGAACGATGCATATGAAATTGAATTTTTTTACAAAGAAAGAAAAAAAGATTTCATGATAAATTTATCCTAAGAAAAAAGTTTTTGCCTAACCAAAAAGTTCTTTTATATGACCGTTGACCCAAAAAATAGGCCAACACCCTGGTTTGAGTTTGCAAGCACCAGCCATGTTTTGACAGAGCAATATCACAAATAACATATATCAAGAAAGAACAAAAAAATTAGACAGATAATTTTATAGTGGTTTGGCTGCTAATGAAGCCCACATCCACTTTATAGTTTTATTATTGACCGATTGCTATTACAAAAGATGTTTGATTACAAGGCTTTGACTATTTCCTAGCTAGGTTGAATCTCTGAGTTGGAATCCATTGAAAAATCACAGTGAATTTCTTTAGAGATTGTTATGAGGCAGGTAGAAAGTGAAGAATAATTCTAATAGAGCTTCAACAACCAGTCTAGAGAATCCCTTTCTTATGTTGAAGGTTGAATGGTATTTATATGGATCAGAGACCTTCTGGGCCAAGCCATGTCTTCATCAGCTCACAGGCAGGTAATAAATGACCTAGAGAGAGTTTCGCTCACAAAATGAGTCAAAGCCATAGGTCGCTAGCGACCCATGGCCTTGGCTCATTTGCGAACCAATGTATTGCTTCTATTCATAGTGTTCCATAGCTTGTTTATTTGAAGGCTTAAGGAGAGGCATGGGTCACCAATGGTCCGACCATTTAGGATTTTTATGGAGTCTGGAATTGGAGTTGTTTCCATAGCCTTTTATCATTGTTATTACGTTTTGATGGCAAGTCACTAGCTGTTTACGTTCAGCTGCAGATTAGGCTAAAGTAATGCTGATCTCGGTTTCGTTGATCCCTATCATTGTCTTAGTCGTATAGCTTGGCCCTTTTCGATCAATTGTCTTAGCGTTTTTGGTTAATTCCTGAACCATTCTGTCTACACAAGGTTGTTCTATTTTCTTCTAGTTTCTGCTGGGTTAGAAACCCAGATAACATTTGCCTCCTAGAGTACGTCTTCGTTGTAAACAAGCATGGAAGTTATTGCTTTCAATATCCGTTTTTTGATTTTCGAGTGATTACATTAGAACACTATGAATACATTAGCCCAATGTTATTGGTCGTCTTTCTTTGGTTTTGACTGCTACTACTTGTCACAATATATCATATTTCTGCTTGTAGCTTCCTGGCATGCCTTGAAATGCTAAATAGTCATAAGAGATCGAGTTCGAGAAGAATAATCGAAGTTTCTTTTCCTCTCTCTCATTAGTTATATATTATTTTATTATTATTTTTAATTTTTTAATTTTTTTGGGTCGCTAGCGATCCATATGGGATGGGTCACTAGCGACCTAACTACTTTGGAATTTTTTTTGGATGTTTATGAAGATAAGTCGGGTTGCTAGTGACCCATGATGGGTCAGGTCACTAGCGACCCGATTACTTAGCAAATATTTCTACTTTTCTGCCTGCCTACTTATCTCCTCGAGCCGACCCGAATCATTTATTCGACCCGAACTACTTCACTTCTTCAAATGACCAACCCTTGTTTGACCCAGCAATCCAAGCATCATCTCGACCTACTTCCCTGCTTCATTAGAATCCATTCACCGTTGATCCATCCAAGCATTCGCCTATCTCGTGAAACCCTATCCATCTCATCATCTCGTTCGAATCCAAACTCTAGCCTGCTATTGAACTGTAGCTGACCCTATCTTATTGCCGACCTGAAGTTAGCTTGCTCCCGATCCATTCCATAGCTCGTTGAGTTTGATTTGTGATCCTTCATGTGCCTTAGCAATTAGTTTGATGTAGGTTTGTCTAGTTGGTTTACTAATTATTGCGTTGGTGTAATGACTTGACGACTGGTGTTCATTTGCAACATTGATTATGAGAAGTATGAGTTGGTTGTGGTTTGATGATCGAGATAGCCGACCGAGTCTTGATTTTTCTCCTGAGACAACACTTGGGCTATGGTCCAATACTTAACGCCTTTTTCTATATTCGCCTGTTAGACCATAATCGACTTGTGCCCAGTTTCGTAGACGTTACCGCATGACATATCACCTGTCTATCCTGATTCTTCCAGAGAACTTAGGCTTATCCTATTTGGCTATTCCGCACTCGGTGTTCCTATAGTGAGAAGAGTTTTCCATGTCTCTATGGACAACAGATTCGTTATTGATCATTGATCGATAATAGGTAAGCACACAAGAAGTAGACATAAAAACGAAAAACGAACTGACATGGGAAGTTCCTTTCTTCTTCCACCATGAGTGAACTGTCTACACGAGATAGAGCATTTGTAGTGTACTGAGCACCGAGTTTATCCCATATAGATAACACACTACACTTACACACTTGCCCCAATTTGCACTCGATATCCAACATGTCGATTACAAGTTAATGTTTACTCGAAATTCAAGTGTGACATGGGAAACTTATGAATTTAGGATAGATTTATTTGACCATTTTCGGACGCGAGTTCTGTCATGTAGAGTGAATCGGCCATCTACATGGGGTAAGTCAAGCGAATCATCATCTCCCTCACAAGCTGAATCATCATCCACCTTTAAGCTCGGTACGATCAATTAGTTCCAGTTGTGCCCATTTTGGACTACATGCCTCCCAATTTCAAGTCCTGCTTAATCCACCCGAAAGAGCTTTGTTAGTGATTTTGTTAAGGTTCTTCATAATATATGTATATAGCATGGAATTCCTGAAGAGGATATGCGTCTGCCGACGAAAGACGAATTCAGTCATATGCCCCCCAAGGTACACTGCTTGTCATCGATACATGTGTCTGAACGGAGCTGTGCCTCCCTTCAATGATTTTCTACGTGAATTGCTCTCGAACTTGGGAATTTCCCTATTCCAGCTTCATTCGAATGGTTACACCATCCTTACTTGCTTGCATGTCCTTTTCATGCGGACGTTCAACCGTGCTCCAAGTTTCGATGAGTTGCGGTATTTTCCGACGTTCAAGAGGAGAGACGATTGTCCCTTTTTGATTATAACCAAGGCCCAGAGGAATTGAAAAATCCTCTTACACTTGTAAAACAACTTATCACAGTTCAAGACGCATTACTTTTTCGTTAGATGCCCCGATTGGTTCAACCGTCGATGGATGATAGGGGGTAAGCTTTTTTTCCCCATTCGTCGAGCCCCAAAGCATTGTAATGGAGTTTCTAACTAATTATATGTCTCTTGCAGTTATCCTAAGGCCAAACAGAGATGTGACCCTCGATGAAGTTTGCCAAACTTTAAATACTATCGACACCGAGGAAAGGTGCATTAAAGTTCTGCTGATCGATGAGAATTTGCGTCCATGCGGGCTGTTAGCTCCGGTTAGATGCACCATTCAGATTGAAACTCCCTCTCCTGGCCGATCTAGGGTTCTCATTAGATCCACTACTTCCTTCCGTAGTTACGAGGAAGGTCAGCGTGAGTTTCCCGTCCGGAAGATCACCCGGTGAGGCCATGAGAAGGAAGACGCTACTGCGACTAGACTGAGAGGTTCAGTTAGGATGTCTCTAATCCCAAAGGAAGTAGAAGACAAGTTCACGCACAGAGAAGGCATAGCCATGCTAGACTTAGAGAAAGAAGAAGGAAAATTCGAGAGTAGTAGCGATGAGTCTACCGCTAGTGATTACTTCTCGTTAGAATCTAAGGGTGAAGACTTGGAGTCTTGCGATGGGACTTCGAGAATGAGTCCCGATCGCAGACCTCTACCTCCTTCTGATGTAAGTGGCAAAGGAAAGTTCCCTAAATCTGGAAGACATCAAGATTATTCGAGTAAGGATGTCAGAACAGGGTTCAGAGATTTCAACAATGTTTTTGTCGACTTCGATGCACTCATGAAAGGGGACTTTAAATATTACACGTCGCCTTCCTGTTCGGGTGATATCGCACTAGCAGTTAGCTTTGTCCTGCCTAGAATAACTAAAGTCAGTCCGATCTCATTTACTATAGCTGCTCGTTCCGGTTCGGGACGACGTCTTAGGCCTATATTAGAAACACACAACACGTTGCACTATGATTACACTTATTTCCATTCCTTCATATATTTGCTTAGCTTATGTCATGCTTCTAATGATTTTATGTATGCCTCATCTAGGTATGACAAGGAGACGAGGTTTTTACAATGACTTTAAAGACTACACTGATTCACATCGGTACCCCAAGCGCTTCTCCAGTCACCATCAAGTCCAAGAGACGGAAGAAGAGTACAGGCGGAGGAAAGAACTTGAAGCTGAAACCCAATGCCAAGAAGAAAAAGATCTAGCTCATTCTCATAAAGGCGGGTATGAGAAAAGAAGATCTCTTGAGGAAAGAGATGAACCGTTAATGAAGTCAAAGTTTTATTATCACCCCATCCTTCGGAGCTTGCTCCAAAACACCCTTCCATGGGACACGAAACTCTTATATGTCCACCGCGATTCTGCCCCCAGCTCATATTTCATCCTCTTCCCTCGTTACTACCACTCATGGTGCCTCTCATCTCTGTCGAAGGCCTACCTGCGCTCTTCCTTTGGGCTCCCCTAAGCTTGAGGCAGCGCTTCCGAGTTGGTTCTTAAAGGAGGTCAAGTTCGACCTAGATCTCCACCCTGTCCACAGGGATTCTTTCATGCCACATCTTAAAGCTATCCAGAATGACTTAGAATAGGCCAAGAGATGGGAGAAGCTCTACAAGTAGCTAGCGGATACAAAGAGAAATAATTATCTGGTGATCCATTCCTTCGAATCTGAGAAAGATGACTTTGAGAAGGCGTTGGTCGATCACGATGCTAAAATTAAACAATTGGAGGAAGAGCAGTTGGTCGCGCTTCGTAAAAGTAGGAGAACCGCCGATCTGATGAAGGAGTTTAAAGAGTCACATGAGAAAGGTTGAGATCATCCGAAGGGATGAGATTAAAAAGACTCATGCTGAGGAGGCTAAGCCGAAAGGAGAAGTGGTCGCTTGTAATGCCATCATCGAAGTCCAAAGGAAAACTATAGCTGACTGCGATCTAATTGTTGAGGGGCACAACAAAACTATCTCCGACCAAGCCGAGACCATTGCCATGCTATAGCCTCAGGTCACGCAACTCATTGTTGACAAGACTACCAGTGGATTTGAGAGGGCTGCAGTGAAGGAGGATTACTTGGACCTTCAACATGCCTTCGATAGGAAGAAGGAGAAGCTGGATGCAACAATTATGAACTTTTATGTTAACTCTTTGTCTCATTAGCGGAGCCTCAGTTATCTCGGCCAGTAGTATCCGTGCACCATTTCCCTTGTTTGGGAGGAAATCTTATCTCTCTTTTCTAAGGGCCACGACATTTATTCAGATCAAGAGTTGCGAGATTCTTATCTTAACGATGAATCCAAGAAAGCGCTACTCAAAGTCCAGGAGATCCTCCAAGTTGAATGAGAGAAGGAGGCCACCGATGCTGCCTTGATGTCCGCCACCGACTTGCTTACCAAGCCTTCTATCTCTGGCATGGGCGAACCATCAGAACAGCTCCACGGCCATCCAATGAGTTCAGGACTTGATATTATTCCTCATGTGGTGGAGCCCTCAAAAGAAGGTGAAGGTGGTGAGTTCGAGGTCGTCATTCATGATCGTTCCTCTAGTATAGGTAACGTCCATGATTCTCCCGAATTCGAGAGCTTCCAACATACACCACAAGAGCAAAAGGAGTTTAATGATTTCATTTTTGATCTTATAGGTCCATCCACCTTTCCTATTGACGCGCCAGCTACTTCGGCACCCATGCCTATTGCCATTTTCATATCTTCTACGGTCGTATCTGTTCTTGCTTTGGTTCCCACATCCGTGTCTAGCTCGTAACAAGGGCCAGAAGCCGAGAAGATAGCCATGCTTCACAGCCTGAATAACCCTTCAGAATCTTTGGAAGGTGATATAACTGCAGGGGAAGCCAAGGAGCATGATATGAAAACGGAGTAGCCATAGAAGACTCGGCACAATTTGATTGCCATTAAGAAGGAAAAGGTAGAGAAAATCAAGGCTTCAAAGAGTTCCCAGAAATCAAGAAAACGCAAAAGGAACGGAGGCTCTTCTTAGAAAGTATCGGAGGAAGAAGAGAACATTTCCACCGAAGTGTTCATGGATGTTACCGGCAGCGATACTTCTCCTGAAAAGAAGGAGAAACTACCAACCAAAGGTGGAAAGGGTAGCGACGACAAGAAGTGTTGAGCTGCCAGTGTGAGGACGGACTTGATTTTGGCTTAAAGCTTACAGGAAGACTGATTTGTTTTTGTTTCTTTTTGAATAATTCTGTCTAAATGCAGAGTTTGCACTTTGCGTCCCTACTATAAAGTCTGCATTTTCTTTTTTGTTGGTCATTGTTATATGGGTACCGCCTCCACATTTTGACCCTGTGTACAGAAAAATGTAAGCAATACAATGATATTTTGATTGTATTTGTATCTATCTATTCACATATGTTCAGTGTACTTGTGCTTGTTTCATTTCATACTTCTCTAGTTCTATGACTATATTCAAAGCCCTTCATCCGAAGTAACAAAACTTAAAGATTATCAACATTATGGAAGTTAATAGAACTTTAAAAATTAATAGGATTTAGGGAATTTTTGTTTAGAAATCCATAAAACTTATAAAAACACTAGAACTTTGAAATTCGTGCTCGGAATTTTAAAACAGACATAAATTTTTGAGACAAAACTTGAGGACTTATCGTTGTTTGGAGTAACAGAACTTGTGAACTTATTATTTTCACGCGCTTCTATCTTTATGTCTCCGTACATGTGTATATCCCTAAGTTCACAGGGCTGTTTAACTCAAATAATTTTCATGTAGCTGATAACTTGGGGTTTAGATAATCTTTATCGAAAATTTGGCTAAGTTACAACTTGATTCTTCTTCCCTTGGAAGTTTTACAACTTCAGCATGTAGTCTCATTTTCCGGCAGTATTCTAGTAAGTATGCAATTTATGCATGGGTATATGTTGTCAATTATTGAGTGCCTTCCTTCTAGCACCAATTATTCCTGACTATAAGCGTGGGGTTTCTCACGCTTCTCGGAGTTGGCCATCTTCACGTCATGAGGGGCTATTGTTTTGGGATTTAGTGTGCCGCTTGTGTAGTGTGCGACATTCGGTGCTCCTTGACATCGCCCATCTTCGAGTGATGTAGGGAGTGTAAGTTAGGATGCTTTTCGCCACCGCCTATCTTCGGGCAACGCAAGAAGCTGGTTTTCGATGCTCCTCAACGTTGCCTATCTCCAGGCAACGCGAGGAGTTAGTTTTCGATTCTCCTCGGTGTTGCCTATCTCTGGGCAATGCTTGGAGTTTATTTTCGTGCTCCTTGGCGTTGCCTATCTTCGGCAACGCAAGGAGTTAGTTTTCTATGCTTCTCGATGTTGCATATCTCCGGGCAACGCAAGGAGTTTGTTTTCGATGCTTCTCGGCTTGCCTATCTCTAAGCAATGCGAGGAGTTAGTTTGAATGTGCGGCTTATGAGATGCATGGATTTTGACACTCCTTGACGTTGCCTATCTTCGGGCAATGCAAGGAGTTTTAGTTTGAATGTGTGTCTTACGAGATGCGTAGCTTTTGATACTCCTTGATATTTCCTATCTCCGGCCTACGAGATGTGTAGCAATCACTCTCTTTCATAGTTCTTCCAATTTATTGAATTATGGCTTCTCCGATTAAGAATCTAAGTGATAATCTTGAAGAAACTCTCACTTCCTTCAAGAATATTCTTACATTCATACTTCCTAATTAGCGTCACTCAGAATTGAGTCAAATACAGATGATCAAGGAGCAAGAGAGACATTTTGACGCCCTTCGTTGGATGATCTCGATCCTTAACAAGGACGATCTCGAAGGAAATCCACCAGTCACTCTCGATAAAGATAAAGAAGAAGAGATACCATCAAAGCAGACCCTATCTTTGGAGAAGATGGATGGGTGGAAGTACCAAGGAATGTCTAGTCATTCTGTATGTTATTTGTTTGATTTGATTTGGTGTATTTTAAAACTTGATTGACCTAACTTATTTGGTATGGTTTGTATATATATTTAGATTGATTAGTTACTGTAAATATGATTGGCTAGCGATTGATTTACTTTTTAGATTACACTTATGATCACATTTCATACTTATGATCACACTTAGCACTTATTACATTTACATATGGATTACTCTATCATGGTTGATTATCTTATATCAAGTTCAGGGAATTTATTAGTTAAATGTTTTTGTGGATGACATAGGGGGAGAAGTTATAAATAATAGTTGACTTGGAGTAAGGGGGAGTTATGGAGTAAGGGTAGTTATGATAGGAGTTATGGTATGGTAAATATATTTTATTAATACAAGTTGTCATCATGAAAAAGAGGGAGATTGTTAGGAACTGAGATGTTGGTTTTGATGACAACAACCTTTTTAACTTATCTTATTATAAAATATATACTAACACTGTTGTCTAGATAGATATGTATATGCAGGATATTTTTTTTTTGAAAATGGGTAAACCGCCTCATTAAAAACCTTACTAGATATCAACGTGATATCTGGTAAGGAAAAAAGAGTGCGGTGCTTTATTGAATATGAAGGTCAGTAGTATAATACAAAACAACACTTTAAGGCCACAGATCCTACAGTTTACTAGACAAGTTAACCAAATTAAAGAAGTAAAATTGTCTACTACACATGTTTCTGATTACTGGAGCTGGAACCACAAGCCAAATGGTTTCACTTTCTACTCAGCATGGGACAGCACTAGAAGACATTTTCAGCCTAATTTTTGGGCTAAAATTATTTGGAACCAATGCAACAGTCCTAAAATGAGTTTATGTACATACAAAATTATTCTTAACAGAATACCTACTAAAGACAAACAGATGGAATGGGGATTCTCAGTAGATCCTACATGTGTGTTATGTAATCGAGAGCCAGAAAATAGAAATCACCTGTTCTTTCAATGCCCATACTCGGCATATCTCTGGACTCGAAGTAAACTCAAACTAGGAATGAATATGAACAGCTCGATGCTGATTGAAGAGGAAGCGATGGACATTCATGAATCATTCAAAATTTCAAATCAAATCAAAGACCTTGCTTCCTGCAGCTTCGTCACAATAATCTATCATATATGGTTGGAAAGAAATGCCAGAATACATGATGGCAAAGAAACAGACAAATTTCAGCGCTGGAACTATGTGGAGATTGATGTTAAATACTTGCTGACGAAAAGTAAAAGGAAGACAGTGAGATCGAAAGAAAATGAAGAAATTTTACAAAGATGGGGAATCGATCTAGTGGATAACGGTTGATAACCGGTCTTTAGTTATTTTCTTGATATTTGTTTTGTTCAACTGGTAATTAGTTATGTTGTGTACTGATTAGGATCGGGTGTGTTTTCTTTTACCCGATTAGGAGAATCTATGCAGGATATATATATATATATATATATATATATATATATATGCAGGTATTGATTACTGAGGACTGATCCGTATAAAGACTCAAGACTCAAGATTGAAGACTCGAGAGTATCAAGATCAAGATTTTAAGATATGTGTCTAGTTTTTGTTAAAACTTCATAATAGCATGGAAATCTTCATTTCGAATTTCATTTGGGATAGAACCTATTTCTACCTTCTTAGTGGCTTACAAACCCATGACAAGTAGCTTACAAACCTATGATAAGTGGTTCATAATCCCACGAACATCCTGGTTTTGTACAAATTCTCTAGTCCTGATGTGATGGGATATTCTGTGGGAAAAAGCTTGCAAAACTACTTCAAAATGGGTTTTCAAAATGACTTTCAAAACTGCTTTTCAAAATATTTTAGCCTTAAAATTATCTTTCAAATGATTTTTCAAAAGGATATTTTAGCCTTAAAATATTATTTGTTTTTGTTTTAAAATAAACTCTTGTTTTAAACTTCATTTTCAAAACAAATTTTACATTGTTTTCTAACATAGGGATGTTGACATCATGGGATATCCCATGTCGACATGGTGGCCGTTGAATTCAAAAGTTTCAATTTTCAAAAGAAGTGTCTATTCGTTTAAATCTCTTCATGAATGGTTATGACCGTTGGTGCTTTATAAATAGCCTTCACAAATGAATTTTTTAACTAACTAGTTTCTTATTTTCTTTACTTCTTCTTCTCCACAAATCCATATTCTATAATTTTCATATTTTTAAGGTAATGCCAAAATTTTGCTGAATTCTCAAGTGAATCAAATTAGAATCCCATTCTTGTTTGATTCTTTGTCCTCTGTCGAAGATCAAAGTGCTATTCAGAGTTGTAATATCAATTTGTAATCAAAAGTTTATCGTGTCTCTCTATAAGGTGTGGTTGTGCCTAGAAATCAATTGGGTAATCTTGTGGCCCGTAAATCAAGAGAGTTTTCCTCGGACTCGTGAGACGGGAGGGTATCTCAAGGCCTTTAGAAATTGAGGATTGTAATCTCGACATTGGTATAATAAAACTCTGTATGAGGTGGTTTCCCTTGGTACAGGACATGATGTAGGGTAACTCCGGACCAGTATAAAATTCGATGTGTTCTTTCCTTTTACTGCTTTTTTATTTACTTTCTACATCTATGACTGTTCTGTGATTAAGTTATGCATTTGTTTGTTTCATAATTTTAAATTAGTCCATATAAGTCTTAGAATCCATTAAACACTATTCACCCCCCTCTAGTGTTAAATTAGCCTTAAGATCCTTAATCCACTGTCCCTTTCAATATATTCTTCAGCGTGTCATTCAAGGGGTGTAATCTTTTAATACAAAGTTCTTTTGACATTTCACATTCGCATCATGCCCCTAGCCAGAGTTTTGACTTCTTTTCTTCTTATTACTAGTGTTTACTATATTTTTGCTCTAGATTACTTCCTTCGATTGTTCATCATTAACCTTTCTTTCGGCCAATCCTGCTTCTTCCAACCATAAGTATTGATTTTCCTTTCGGTGAAATTCTTCTATGGTAGTGGGTATGTTATTCTTTAACTATCTACCGAAATCTATATCCGGATGGATGCCTCAGACCAAATCCATGAATATCAATCTTCCTTCGGACTGCTGACATTTGTCACAATAACATTAAATCGATTTAAGAAACCTTTCATTGACTCCTTGAGCCTTGAAAGAAACACGATAGCTGCATAACATCCTTTGGTCGTAAAGTGTAGACCTTAAACTGCTCTAGAAACTTCTTAGCGAATTTGTAAAAATTCCATATGGATTTAGGTGTGAGCTTAGTGAACCACATCAAAGCGACTCTCTCCATGA
Organism: Allium cepa; assembly: GCA_030765085.1. Classification (NCBI taxonomy): domain Eukaryota; kingdom Viridiplantae; phylum Streptophyta; class Magnoliopsida; order Asparagales; family Amaryllidaceae; genus Allium; species Allium cepa. The sequence continues at coordinate 390,842,329 of CM060938.1, read as the reverse complement.
AAACTATGATTAGGGAGAGTTATTGGCGGGGGCAATAGGTTCATAGTAAACCCATGAAAACTATGTTTAAGAAAAGTTATTGGCATTTGCCAATGGGTTCATAGTAAACCCATGAAAACTATGATTAGAGAGAGTTATTGGCAGGGGCCAAAGGTTTGTAGTGAACCTGTGAAAACTATATCTGGATTGAGTTATTGATAGTTGTCAATAGGTTCCTAGTCAACCCATTAAAACTAGGATAAGAGGGAAGTCATTACAGTTACCAATAGGTTCAGGAGAACCCAGTGGTAGGAGCCAATAGGTTCTTAGTGATCCCCTAAAAACCATGAAACTGGACAAGGAGTCCATAAGTGTTAAATAGGTTAATAGTCAGCCCATGAAAACTATTAGGTTAATAGTACCTAGAAACTATTACTGAGATAGATAGTTAGAATGAATGGGGATGGGTAATCCAAAATTGATTTACTTGTATGCATATCATCCTATTATTTTGAAATGTTATATTTTAACCATTATGGATGCAAGAGCACAGTATATGGTTTTATAAAATTTTAGAATACTAGTGAGGGGAAACCCGTACTGCTAAGCGGCGTGGTCTCATTAGATATCTAAATGGTTTGAGATGGTAGATTATTATCCATACTAAGCTTTATGTCCGACTCAAAATTTATGTTTTCCTATTAAAATTTTGTGTGCTCAATTGATTTTGAGTAGTTTGAGAGTTGAGGTTTTTAGGTACCTCTTTAGACGAATAAGCTTCCGAAGACGTGTAGGAGGCATGATAGCTGTTTAGGGTTCTTTTCCATTTTGATTCCATTGTGTTTTGTTGTAAAGAAAAAGATGATTAATTGCCTTATTTTATACTCTGATCATCCAAGGGGCATCTTCATATGTCGCACTTGGCGTATGATGTAATAAATATATTTTCTCCGAATGTGGTTAACGATTGTGGGATTATGTGATGAATTTGAAATTTATTTGAAATGGAATAAGAATGTTGTTTGTTGATTTTAAAATTTTTCATATCCATTTTTTTTGTTATATCAATGTATCTAACATTATCATATTTGGTCGTCGAGTATTAATAACTATTGATGGCTACAACATCTGTAGCCATTAGTTTTGGGCCTCCAAGTGGGTGATGTTACAAATTGATATCAGAGCATTGGTTTATGAAACTTAAAAGAAATTTAAACCTAAAAAAATTTCAAAACATAATCCAATGAATCATAAAATAAGATCGGGGTTTGGGATATTGCTATTGTGACTTACATGTATTTGATGTGTGTGTATATATATAAGTACATATTCCCCTCTCTCTTAGACCGTTCTTCTATATCTTACTAAAGCTCGTACGCATATTTACAAGAAAGAAGATATGGAGGCAGGAAACGGAAGAGAAAATCTCAGTGGAGGAACCACCACAACCAATGGAAATGCTTGATCCACCAGGAGGAACCCGGGTCGACAGGCTAATGCTAACAGAAATACAGATGCCAATGAAGGTGCTGGAAATCCACCAATAGATTTGGGGGCGATGTAACAGTTCTTCGTCAATATGACAGGAGTTGCTACTGGAGTTGTTGGAAATGTAGAAGGAGCTAATCCTATGGCTCTAGATGGGAATAATTATGCAAAGCTGAGCAGTACACCAGTCTTGGTTTGAAGCCATTTATGGGGATGTAGAATGCTATAGAGGTAGAGAATTGGCTGTTGCATTGTGAACATATCTTAACTGATTTGGGTTTATATGATGTGCAGAAGAGAAGGCTGGCCTCTAGGCAGTTGTAAGGGTCAGCACATCATTGGTGGAACAGTGTTAATATCAGAGTTTCAAAAGAGGAATTGACTTGGGCAGATTTTTGAAGGTGATTTGAACAAAGGTTTATGTCCGAGGTTGCTAAACTAGCGCTGTTGAGGAATTTTTTGGATTTGGAGCAGGGAGAGATGTCGATTTTTTAGTATGCCACTAAGTTTGATGAGTTGTCCCATTATGGATATAATACTATAGACCCCGTCATAAAGAGGAATGAGAGGTTCATAAGGAGGAATGAGAGGTTCATTTGAGATTGCTAGGGGGACCCTGTCACATCTCCGTGATCCTAGTAATGTAGTGGTGGAGATGACATTCACCATGAGGAGTTGCTTGCTATTTGTGCTAGAGAGAAGGCAGTAGAAACCCAAGATTCTCAGGGAAAGAAGAGAAAGTTCTTTAAGAGGGAGGGAGCCCAAAAGGGAGATGCTACCAAGAAGGAAAAAGCCGATTTAGTTTTCTTTAAGTGGGACAAGAAACGTATTTATGCTCATGAGTGCCGGTCAGGCAAGGGGAAGAAGGCTGTAGATATAAGAATGTGACGTGCTTCAAATGTGATCAAGTTAGGCATTATAAGAATCAATGTCTAGAACCAGTCTGGGCGGATAAGGGAAATGTTTTTGCTATTGAACCATTATCTTCTAGGCCAACTGCAGCTGATAAAGGGAAGACTGTGATGGAAGGTACGCTTTTGATTCGATGCATACTAGTTAGGATACTATTTGATACCGATGCATGACATACATTTATATCTCAGAATTTGATTGATAGGTTAAGCTTATAACCCACATACCTTGTTACTTCCTTAAGGGTTGCGATTCTGATAGGAGGGTATGCAACTCTGCGGATGAGATGTGACCAGTTAGAACTAGACTTGTTAGGACATAAGTTTGCATCCAGTTTGTATGTTTTCGAATTCATAGATTTCGGAATCATTTTGGATATGGATTGGTTGAGTAAGTATGAGTCTAGGATATTTTGCCAGGACGGGGAGATATCACTCAGACAACCTGATAGTCATAACCAAATTATACTCTTAGTGGAGAATTCTGACCGGAGTAGTTGTGCTTTGTAAAGTGCTATGGAAGTGGGAGAAGAGTTAAGTCAGGTTCGAGTAACAAGAGAGTATGCAGATGTCTTTGAGCCGGTCACAGGACTACCATCAAAATGAGCTGTCGAGTTTCGGATAGATCCTGTGCCTGGAGCTGAACCTGTAAGTAAACCACCTAGCAGGATGACGCCGACCAAAATGAAGGACTGAAGTTGCAGCTAGTGGATCTAGAAGAAAGGAATTTTATTAGACCAAGCAGTTCACCTTGGGGAGCGGTCATGATGTTCGTGAAAAAACCAGATGGGTCGTGGAGGATATGTATCGACTATCGTAAGTTGAACGAAAAAACAATTAAGAATAAATATCCTTTGTCGAGAATTGACGGTCTGTTTGATCAGTTTTGTGGAGCCAAAGTGTTTTCCCAGTTGGATTTGGCGACATTCTTCCATCAGTTAAGAGTGGGAGAGGACATTATTCCTTTGATAGCATTTCAGACAAGGTATGGTTCATATAAGTGGTTAGTGATGCCATTCGGGTTAACAAATGAACTTGCTTTCTTCGTGGATTTGATGAATTGAGTTTTCTAAGAGTACTTGGATAGGTCATGTTGGTGTTTATAGATTACATTTTAGCATACTCTAAAGATAGAAGAGAGCATTAGGATCATCTTAGAGTAGTGCTTGAGACGTTGAGGCAGCATCAACCAAAGGCGAAGTTTTCCAAATGTCATTTTTGGAAGAAAGAGGTTAAGTTTCTTGGTCACGTGGTTTCAGAGAAGGGATTGTCATTCGATCCAGATAAGATCGAAGCCATTAATAATTGGAAGAGACCAGAGATGGTGACTAAGATTAGAAGTTTTCCTGGACACGTTGGCAATTACCGGAGATTCCATAAGGATTTCTCGCGGATAGCAACACCTTTGACGAAGTTAACCAGGAAGGAGGTAAAAATTTTCTAGTCCAAAAAATGTGAAGAGGCATTCCTTAAGTCAAAGCATTTGTTGGCCAATGCACTAGTGTTAGTAGTTCCAGACGGAAACCAAGGGTTGGTGATGTATACCAATGCATATGGAACTGATTAGGAGCCACGTTGACGCGGAATGGTAAAGTGATTGCCTACGCTTCACGACAACTCGAACCGCATGAAGTAAGATATTGTACTCATGATTTGGAGTTAGCTATGGTGATCTTCACATTGAAGATTTGGAGACATTATCTCTTAGGGGACAGGTTTGATCAATACACAGATCATAAGTCATTAAGGTACTTATTCTCTCAGAAGAAGCTGAATATGAGACAACAAAGGTGGCTGGAGTTTTTTGATGCTTATGATTTTTGTATAGAGTATAATCCTAGGAAAGGAAATGAGGTAATAGATACTCTTAGCAAAAGACATCAAAATGTGGTGTTAGCTATGCTGGCAGAATGGAAGGATTTGGAAGCTTTGACTACTTTTAGTGTGCAGTTAAGATCGACTGCTAATTCTAGTCAAAGTACCACCACGTTGTCCTATTTAGAAGTTCGACCAGTATTGATTGAAACGATCGCTTCTAAGTAGAAGGAGGATCCAGTATTAGCCGAGAGGATTCAAAGGCTTGAGGTTGGAACTGAGATCGATGATCTAAAAGAGTTTAGTCTTAAGTAGAGGGGATGGTTGAGAAAGAAAGGACAGTTGTGTGTTCTGAATGTTGAGGACTTAAGGAAAGATGTTTTTGGAGAATGACATCGATCTAAGTTTATGATTCACCCTAGAGGGACCGAGATGTATCAAGATATGAAAAGAGTTTCTAATGGGAAGGCATGAAGAGGGATGTTGGCTTATGGGTTAGGTAGTGTGCAAACTGTCAATAAGTGAAGGCCAAAAATCAGAAGCCGAGTGGATTGCTTTAACATTTAAAGTTTCCAGTTTGGAAGTGGGATTCGATATCCATGGATTTTATAGATGGGTTACTAAGGTAAAATAGAGGAAATGAAAGTATATGGGTCATAATGGACTAGTTGACCAAGAGTGCCCATTTCATTCCAGTCAAGTCAACCAGGATGGCACCTATTTTAGCTAAGCTGTTCATGAAGAACATAGTTAGAATACATGGGATTCCTAGTAGTATCATCAGTGACAGAGATGCTTTGTTCACTAGCGAATTCTGAAAGACTTTACAGGATGTGTTAGGCACAAAGCTCAAGATGAGTACTGCACATCACCCTCAGACGGGTGGGCAGACTAATAGAGTCAATAAGGTACTCTGAGGATTTACTAAGAGCTTATGCATTGGAATTTGGTGGATCTTGGAAAGTCCACCTACATTTTGTTGAGTTTTCCTATAGTAATATTTATCAGACTAGTATAGGAATGGTGTCGTTTGAAGCTTTGTGTGGAAGGCAATGCAATCGCCAGCATGTTGGTTGGAGACTGGAGACAAATTAGTCTTAGATCCAGATCTAGTTAGAGAGGCGACATAGTAGATCGAGTTGATTCGTGAAAGGATGAAGGAAGCTCAGTCCAGACAAAAGAGTTACTCAGATAAGAGGTGTAAAGACCTAGAATTCTCAGTTGGAGATAAGATTTTCATTAAGGTATCACCGAAGCTAAGTTTCCTTCTTAAATCTTTTTATTTTAGCAACCCATCTTATAACTCAATCTTTGTAAAACCATTTTCTTCACAAAATCATTCCTAAATATTTTAACTTTAATAAACATCATTTATTAAACAAAATCCTTAGTCCAACATTAACATCGAACGCCCTATATTAAAATTGTGAAACTTAATTCACAAGGTAATCATTTCAATTTCGCCCTAATTTCCTATTTTCCCAACCCATATTTTCAAAAGGAAGCTACTTATATAAACACTCAACCCTAGCCAATGCTTAACTGGACGAGCATAACTAATAAAACCCTAAATGATAATAATAGAATATCATCATTCCTTAACAAAAAATTAATAAATAATCTATAATATTTTTTAAAATAATTCTTTTTACAAAAATATAATTCGAGGTAAAATTATTTCATTTACCCATTTTAAAATAATATCGTGTCAGTTGGCCTAATTCATGTATTTAACGATCCGTATCAATAATATTAACTACTCGTATTGACCAGAATCCATATGTCACTCGATAGATCAATCAACACAACATAAAACACTTTTATATCGCTAACAAATTTGCGCTCTAATATATACATATACTCAAACTCATTCTACGTAGTTCTAACCCTACCTCTAATGAATTTACCCCACCAGAGCTAAGTTTCTTATTAATATCGCTTTGATACCACATGTAGTAACCCGCCGTTTCAACCCTCAGAAGTCAAAACTAATACATCCACGGTATTCACGTGTCAAACAACTAAGTGCCAAAAAGGCAGATGGTTAGGGCCAAGAAGAAGAAAGAAGACAAGAAGAAACTAAACAACATAGAATCTCACATCACAACGATTAATCTATAATATGGCAATAATCTTTATAAAAGAAAGACTTTTATATACATAAATTCACCGGAGTAGTAGCCTATCATCTACCTAGATAATTATAACACCTGCCATTACAACTCCTGATAAATACAACAAACCATGCAGCGGAACCTAAAGAAATACGTAGATACGTCTCGGCCTCTCGCTCATCTCCTGAGATCTAATGCATCTAAAGCTAATCTGGAAAATACGCTCGGTCTGAACTAAACATTATAAGAAAAACAACGTCCGGATCAGTTTGGTAAAACCAATGTGAGAAACTCAAATCGCAAGGAACTTTATTAAGTATAACTTGTAAAATCCTTTATAATCAAAGATATCTCGTAAGACCACACCACACATAATGTAGACAGGTTTTTACCTTAACATAACCAAAACATTTTTATATGAAAATCCAGTGGTAGTATAATAGTGTCTAGGATATAAATACATATTAATCATAACCGAAACTGTTACATTAATTAAATTCCAGCATAATAGGTATATAACTAATTCCGTAAAGGCACGTATTGGAGAATGGATTCCATCAATGACAAGGCTACTGGTGTACCGCCTGTTATAGTACAACTCTAGAAAATGTACCGAGGTCAACAAGAATGTCTTGCAACCCTGTTCATAGGACTGGCTACCTCTTCCTAAATAGTACCGAACATATCATCACCCTGATTGCTTTGCAACATTTTTTAAGAGCTCTAACAAAATCCATAAAAATAAATGGATATTTAGAAAGGTGATGATACACTCTAATTTAGAGCGACCCACTGTGCCCTACTGCGTATCCTATGTTTGAGTCATTCTCGGTTGATGAGGCTAGAGGCTACGTTTTACCTTTTATAAAGCAATCCCACTTGGGGTGCTAACATTGGCCTCCCGGCAGCAAATGTAGTGCCAGCATTCATCCATGCAAGTTGTGCAAGATATGAACAAACCAAAAGAACTACTTCTACTATATCCATTTTGGAATCAACCTCGGGATTAGTAGCATGTAGCCCTTGCAATTCAAAGGACTCCATCTTCGATCTCATTATCTTCAAGATGATTTAAAGACGTCGCTTGATTTGGATCGAAGTGGTTTTTGAATAATTCATATCTATCCAATCCCGGTCTCTTCAAAATAACAACCTATAGTTTTCGGTAAACTCAACTCCAGTTCTTTAAGAAATAAACATACACTACATAGGAGCGAGGATCACTTCCTAACTGTAAAAGTGGACGGATATTCCTATCATTGTTCATAAGAGAACAAAATGAGATTTATGTGCACAGTACAACATCATCGAAGGTGACTATACAATATAACCCATGTGTTTCCACTAGATATTTTTGGGGTTATATTTTGTACAGATTTTGTAACATCTCTAATTTTGATAACATTCAGGAAATTTAATTAGATAAATTAAATATAATAATGATAAGAGGATTAAGATTTGAATAAATTATGTAAAGGGCTACACTTAATAATTAAATAAATGGGCTTTAATTGGTATAAAGGATAATTAGTTCACATAGGGGCATATTAGTAAAATAGCCTCTTTATTTTACAAGACTATACATTTCTCACTATTGTCCATTCACGTTCATTTTTCTCAAGTCAAAAACAAATGCAAAAACTCTAAGAGCCGACCATTAGCAAGAAGGAAAAAAGAAGATTAAAATCTTCAACTAAGGATCAAAGTTAGGAAGGATTAAGCAACAACAAAATTCAAATTCCTTACCAAAATCTAAGGTGAATAACAATTTTATACCATCTCTATGTTATTCTATGTTTATGTGTTTTCGGATTTATGTTTAAATTCGTTTTTATAAGGATAGAGATGATGATATGCTTGAATTATGTAATGATCGAATTCTTTTAATTCATATACATATGAACTTGCTCGGTTTTAAAAGAAAACCAAGGTTTTGTGATTCTCGAATTCCATGAAATTTTTTATGTTGAATAATACATAATTTTGGAGATGGGTTTTGATTTTCAAAATTTTCCAAGCTATAGAAAATTTGTTATGAATTTCTAAAGGAAAATGTGATATAATTGGGTTTAAAATTTATTTCAAGTATTTCAGGAAGAAATTGGGTACGAAATTTTAATATGTTTGATTACATAATAAAATTGTTTTTTTTTGTGATTTTTGGGGATTTTTCCTAGTTGATTTATTAGGGAAAATAAATTATTATTAAAGAGGGTCTTTTCTGTAAATGTCTGTGTTGTTATATGGAAGGGCTTAAATGTTATATTTCTTTGATTTGGATTTAAATAAATGCAGCAGTTTAATCATAAGTAATTGAAATGTTTTAAAGTAGCCAATCAAGGAATTACAACTAGCAGGTTAGTTATAAAGCAATTGCCATGTTTAGCTACAAATCAACATTCAGAAAAAGGTGGCTCCGCCTATTTCGGTGGTACCTTTGGACTCCTTTACCCTTGCACCATCTCAGTCGAAACTCTTAAAATTGAAACTAATGCACATGGTGTCAATGGAATTGGTACGAAGTGAATTGGTAAGTGGTGGAAGGTAGGGTGTCGAAAGCAATGTTTTCGTCCTCGTCAAAGTCGAAACCAAGGTTCACTTTTAAAAAGATAAGCGCCTGCCAAATTTTTGGAAGGGCTTTCGACTAAGTCAATACCCTATAAAGTCAAAACCTTTAGTTTGTTTTCTAAAGAGAAATTCTTGCCTTGTTTTACTTAAGCTTTCAACAAAGTCGAAAGCAAGGCTTCCGAAAAGGTCTTTATAAATGGCTTTCGAAGGGGTGCTCTTTTCCTTAAATAAGAGCTTCCAAAAGGCTTGGTTTGGACCAAGTTAAAACCAAGCCACTTATTTACCTTTCGACTGCATTGAAGCCATCTAGCTTTCGAAAGGTTATCTCAGTTTTGACCAAAGTTAAGTCACTTCCTAAACGATTTCGAAAGGGGTTAAGGGTTTCGAAGGCAATGGTGTTGAGAGGAGGTTTTGACACTATCCTTCAATATTTTAATTTAAAAGGTTCTTGCTTTCGACTAGATAGTTTCGAAACCATTAACTTTTCTCCAAAAGCAATTTTATAATTGGTTTCGAAAGAGATACTTTTGTATATAATCAATTTGACCCAAAGAATGTTTTAAAGAGTAAATCCAATGCTTTCGAAAGGGTACTTTTAATTGTTTCGAAGCTATGTTTTAAAGAATGTTTTTTTTGATACCATCAAAAGGATCATTGATTTCGAAAAGTATATACTTAGAGTGTTGAAAAGAGGTTTTTTATGCTTTCGAAAGAGGTCATCCAGTGGTTTCGAAAGTGATGTTTTAAAATTTCAAAACAAATGACCCATTCTCATTTTAAAACGATATACCATGGCGTAAATAAAGATTTTGAAAATATTATTCATATTGTTATTAACCATAAATGTACGAAGTGAAGGGCAGAATAACCATGTAGGTTGACCCAGTAGTGAACATAAATTAAGGAATATTAAAACCTTAAACTAAAGTTATTGCCAGGGCCATTATGTTTACGGTAAGCCCATGAAAACTGCATATAACTATTCATATTGGCGGAGGCCAGTAGATTCATAGTCATCCCTTGAAAACTATGATTTGATACTGGCCTAGGCCAATAGGTTTGTAGTTAGCTCATGAAAACTATATCCGGATTAGGATATTGAAAGTCAGTCAATAGGTTCCTAGTTAGCCTATGAAAACTAGGATATGAGATATGATATTGGAGTTACCAATAGGTTCTTAGTGATCCCATGAAAACTATGATATTGGACAGATAATCCATAAACATTTAACAAGTTAATTGTAATCCTAGAAACTATAATTGAGACATATAATCAAAATGAATAGGGATAGGTAATCCAGAATTGATTTATTTGTTTTTCATATTATCATAAGGTTTTGAAATATTCTGCTTTAACCATTGTGGATGCAGGAGCGCACTATATGGTCTTATAAATGTTTTAGGATACTAGTGAGGGGAAAACCCGTCCCGCTAATCGCATGGTCTCACTAGGTATCTAATGGTTTGAGATGGAAAATTATTATTCATACCAGGCTTTATATCCGACTCGAAGTTTTTGTTTTTCCCTTAAACTCTCGGATACTCAATTAATTTTGAGTAGGTTGAGAGTTAAGGTTTCCAGGTGTTCTTTTAGATGAATAAAGGTTTCGGGGATGTGTAGGAGGCAAGGTTGTTATTAGAGTACTTTTATTTCCACTATGTATTTTGTTTGTAAAGGCAATTTTTTTCCTTGCTTATCTATATACTTTGATCAACTAAGGGACATATTCATATGTCGATCTTGGCATATTTGTAGTAATTATATGTTGTCTGAACATGGTCTGCAAACTGGGACTATGTAATCAATTTGGAATATTTTGAAATGGAATGTGGAATTTGTTAGCTGTTAAATTTTTATTCCATATTCTTATGTTTCTGTGTATTAGTGTATCTAATATCGCCGTATTTGGCCGTTGAGGATTAATAACTATAGATGACTGCAACATTCGTAGCCATTAGTTTTGGGTGTCCAAGTAGGGGGATGTTACAAGGTAGTATCATGTTTAAGAAATAAAAACCTAAAAGATTTTACAAACATAATCCAATGAATCATATAATAAGATTGGAGTTTGGGTTAACGCTATAGTAACGTGCTTGTATTTTCTATATATACCTATATATATATATAAGTATGTATCCTCCGCTCTCTTAGACCATTCTTCTGTATCTAACTAAGGATTGTATGTAGATTTACGAGATAGGAGATATGGTAGCAGGAAATGGAAGAGGAAATTTCAATGGAGGAAGAATCACAACTAATGGAAATGCTTGACCAACTACCAAGAGGAACTCGGGTTGGCAGGCTAATGCTAGTACTCAAAATGCCGACGCCAACATGAGAAATCCACCTATAGATATGGGGGCGATGTAATAGTTCTTTGTTGGTTTAATGCAAACTAGAGTTGCTGCTGGTGTTGCTGGAAATGTAGGAGGAGCTAATCCTTTGGCTCTAGTTGGGAATAATTATGCTTTGCTGAGTAGAGATTACACCATTTTGGGAGGGAAGTCATTTTTGGGAATGGAGAGTGCCATAGAGGTTTAGAATTGGTTGTTGCATTGTGAGCGTATATTTACCGATTTAGGCCTGAATGGTGGGCAAAAAATAAGATTAGCCTCTAGACAGTTGCATGGGTCAGCACTATATTGGTGGAATAGTGTCATTGTCGGGGTTCCAGAAGAGCAGTTAACTTGGGTAGATTTTAAAACGAGATTTGGACAGAAGTTTGTATTTGAGTTTGCTAAGTTTGAGATGATGAGGAAGTTTATGGATTTTGTGCAAGGAGAGATGTCAATAGTCGAGTATGCTACTAAGTTTAAAGAGCTGTCTCGATATGGATATGTTGTTATAGATACTGATATCAAAAGGAATGAGAGGTTCATTTGGGGATTTAGGCCCAAGCTTGCTAGAATGACCATGACACATGTCCATGATCCTTGTAATATAGTGATGGTGATGGCCATAAGCCATGAGGAGTTACTTGTAGATTTAGCCAAAGAGAAGTCAGTGGAAACTCAAGGTTATTTGGGGAAGAAGAGGAAGTTCTTTAAAAAGAAGGGAGCCCAGAAGAAAGATACTGCTTAGAAGTCAATGGTTGAGGTAGTTTTCTATATGTGTGACAGAAGGGTCACTTTGCTAATGAATGCCGCTTAGGAAATGGGAAGAAAGCCACAAATAAGAAGAATGTGAAGTGCTTCAACTATGATCAAGTCGGGCATTACAAGAATTAGTGTCGAAAGCCAGTTAGGGAGGACAAAGGAAAGTTTTTGCTATAGGACTAGCTAGGCCTACCGCATCTGATTAAGGAAAGACCATGATGGATGGTACGTTTGATTCAAAGTATTCTAATTAGAGTACCTTTTGATATCAATGTATCACATTCATTTATATCTCAGTGTTTGGTTGATAGATTATGTTTAGAACCCAGCTACCTTGTTACTTCCTTAAGGGTTGCGAATCCAATAGTAGGGTATGCAACTCTAGGGTTAAGATATGACCGGCTAGAATTTGTTTTGTTAGGTCATAAGTTTGCATGCTGTTTGTATGTTATTAATTTCATAGGTATCAGAATCGTTTTGGGTATGGATTGGTTGGGTAGGTATGAGGCAAGAATATTTTGTCAAGATGGGGAAATATCACTGAGACGCCCTGATAGTCATAACCGAGTGATATTCTCAGTAGAGAACACTGACTAGAGTATTAGCACTATGCTTAATGCTATGGAGGTAGGAAATGAATTAAGTCAGGTTCGGGTAGCAAGAGAGTTTGTAGATGTCTTTGAGCTACTCACTGGACTACCCCAAAAAGAGCTGTTGAGTTTAGAATCGATCTTGTGCCAGGAGATGAACCTATAGGTAGACCACCTAGCAGGATGACACCAACTGAGATAAAGGAATTGAAGGTGAAGCTAGTGGATCTAGAAGGAAGGAGTTTTATTAGACCAAGCAGTTCACCATGGCAAGCGGCCGCGGTGTTTGTAAAGAAACCAGATGGGTCATTAAGGATGTGCATTGACTATCTCAAGTTAAACGAAAGGATCCTTTGCCAAGAATAGATGATGTGTTTGATCAGTTGAGTGGAGCTAGAGTGTTTTCCCAGTAGGACTTGGCGATAGATTTCCATCAGTTAAGAGTGGCGGAGGACAGTGTTCCTTTGACAGCGTTTTGAACTAGGTATGTTTCATATGAGTTGTTAGTGATGCTAATTGGATTAACGAACGCACCCACTTTCTTCGTGGATTTAATGAATCGAGTTTTTTCGGAGTATTTGGATAGGTTTGTGTTGGTGTTCATTGATGGCATTCTAGTCTACTCTAGGGATGAGATATAGCATAAAGTTCATCTTAGAGTGGTACTTGAGATGCTATGGAAAAATTAGCTAAAGGCGAAGTTTACCAAATGTCATTTCTAGAAGAAAGAGGTTAAATTTCATGGTCACATGGTTTCTGAGAAAGGATTGTCAATCGATCCAGATAAGATCGAAGCATTGAATAATTGGAAGAGACCAGAGACGGTGACTGAGATCAGGAATTTTCTTGAACTTGTTGGCTATTATCGGAGATTCATTAAGGATTTCTTACGGATAGCAGCACCCTTAACTAAGCTAACCCGAAAGAAAGTAAAATTTGTTTGGTCCGACAAATGTGAGGAAGCATTCCTTAAGTTAAAGCATCTTTTGACCAATTCACCCATGTTAGTAGTTCCAAACGCAAACCAAGGACTGGTGGTGTATATTGATGCATGTGGAATTGGATTTGGATTAGTGTTGATGTAAAATGGTAAAGTCATTGCCTATACATCTAGGCAGCTTAGACCGCGTGAAGTTAGATATCCTACTCATGTTTTGGAGTTGGCAGTTGTGATCTTCGCATTAAAGATTTGAAGACATTATCTCCTAGGGGAGAGGTTTGAGCTTTATATCGATCATTAGTCTTTATGGTATTTATTCTCTTAGAAGGAGTTGAATATGAGGCAGCAGTGGTGGTTAGAGTTTTTGGCTGCTTATGATTTTCGTATAGAGTATACACAACGAAAGGGAAATATGATGGCTGATGCTCTTAGTAGAAAACATCAAAATGTGGTATTAGATATGTTGGTAGAGTGGAAAGATTTAGAAGCTTCAATTAGTTGTGATGTGCAGTTAAGATTGACTGCTGGTTTTAGTCAAAGTTCCGCCAGGTTGTCTTGTTTAGAAGTTCGACCAGTATTGATTGAGAATATTGCTTCTAAGCAGAAGGAGGATCCAACATTGGCTGAGAGAATTAGAAGGCTTGAGGTTGGAACTGAGTTCGATGATCTAAAGGATTTTGGCCCTAACCAGGGAGGATGGTTGAGAAAGAAGGGACGATTGTGTGTTTCGAATGTAGGGGACTTGAGGAAAGAAGTTCTTGAAGAATGTAGTCGGTCCAAATTTATGATTCATCCTGAAGGGACCAAGATGTATCAGGATATGAAATGGAGCTTCTATTGGGAAGGCATGAAGAGGGATGTTGGCTTGTGGATTAGGCAATGTGAAAATTGTCAACAAGTGAAAGCTGAACATCAGAAACCGAGCGGGTTGCTTCGCCTTTATAGATTCCAGTTTGGAAATGGGATTTGATATCTACATATTTTATAGATGGGTTTCCAAGGTCAAATAGAGGGTATATGGGTTATAATGAACAGATTAACCAAGAGTGCCAATTTCATTCCAGTTATATCAACCAGAACGACACCTTTTTTAGCTAAGTTGTTCCTAAAAAACAGAGTTAGACTGCATTGAGTTCCTAGTAGTATAGTAAGTGATAGAGATGCTTTGTTCACTAGTAAATTCTAGAAGAGTCTACAAAAAGTGTTGGGTACCAAGCTTAATATGAGTACTACATATCACCCTCAGACAGATGGGCAGACAGAGAGAGTCAACAAAGTACTCGAGGATCTACTGAGAGCTTGAGTATTGGACTTTAGTGGATCTTTGGAGGATCACCTACATTTGGTCGAGTTTTCCTATAATAACAGTTATCAAAAAAGTATAGGAATGGTGCTGTCTGAGGCTTTGTATGGAAGACCATGCAAATCACCAGCATGTTGGTTGGAGACTGGAGCCAGACAAGTCTTAGGTCTAGATTTGGTCAGAGATGATTGTGCTAATCCGAGGAAGGATGAAGGAAGCTCAGCAAGACAGAAGAGTTACGCAGATAAGAGAAGTAAAGACTTAGAATTCTCAGTTGGAGATAAAGTTTTCATTAAAGTATCACCAATGAAGGGTGTGATACGATTTGAAAAGTCAGGGAAGTTAGCCTCAAGATATGTAAGTCCATTCCAGATTACAGAGAGGACTAGAAAGCTCGCATACCGAGTAGAGTTGCCGAGTTGTATGGCAGGTGTCCATAATGTATTTCACGTATCTCATCTTTGCAAGTATTTGCATGATCTAGAGAACTCTATTCCTCCGACAGGGTTGGAAGACTTAGTAGTAGAGTCTTTTTTGACTTTTGTTAGACAAACAGTTCAGGTTGTAGCTAGAGATGAGAAAAGATTAAGGAACAAGACAACCTGGTTGGTGAAATTTCAATGGAGCGACAACGAGAAGGACTGTACTAGGGAGATAAAGAACATGATTAGAGATACTTATCCTGATCTACTTTGCAGGTATGTCTATATTAGATTTATATAGATAGTTGCTAGTCAGTTAGACTAGCGATTATTAGGTGTAGTTACAGATGATTGCAATGTTTATCATTTAGTCTTTACTAAATTTCTATGATGAAATTCTTTAAGGAAGGACGCCCGTAACATCCTTAATTTTGATAAAATTATACAGGAAATTTAATTAGATAAATTAAACAGAATAATGATGATAAGTGGATTGAGATTTAGATAAATTATGTAAAGGGTCATGCTTAATAAATAAATAAATGGGATTTAATTGGTTTAAAGGGTAATTAGTTCACACAGGGGGCATATTAGTAAAATAGCCTCTTTATTTTGCATGGCTATACATTTCTCACTTTGTCCATATATGTTCATTTTTCTCAAAATAAAAAACAAACGCAAAAACTCTAAGAGCCGGCCATTAACAAGAAGGAAAAGTGTAAGATTACAATCTTAAACTAAGGATCAAAGCTTGGGAGGATTAAGCAACATCAAATCTCAAATTACTTATCAAAATCTAAGGTGAATAATAATGTTATACCATCTCTATGTTATTCTATGATTATGTGTTTTTGGATTTATGTTTAAATTCGTTTTTTATAATGATATAGATGATGATATGCTTGAATTATGTTACTATCGAATTCTTTTGATTCATATACATATGAATTTACTCGATTTTGAGAGAAAACCAAGGGTTTATGATTTTCGAATGTAATGGGAAAAATTTATGTTGAATAATACATGATTTTGGAGATGGGTTATGATTTTTAGAATTTTCCAAGCTATAAAAAATTTGTTATGAATTTCTCAGGGAAAATATGATATAGTTAGGTTTAAATTCAATTTCAAGTATTTCAGGAAGAAATTGGATCTGAAATTTTAATATTTTTGATTGTATGATAAATTTGATTTTTTGTGATTTTTGGGGATTTTTCCTAATTGATTTATTAGGGAAAATAAATTATTGTTAAAGAAGGATTTTTCTGTAAATGTTGGTTTTGATATATGGAAGGACTTAAATGATATATTTCTTTGATTTGGATCTAAATAAATGAGGCATTTTAATGATAAAGTATTTGAAATGTTTTAAAGTAGCCAATCAAGGAGTTACAATTGCAATTTCCACATTTAGCCATAAATTAGAGTTCAGAAAAAGGTGGTTCTACCTATTTCGGAGGTACCTTATGAATCCTTTACCCTCGCACCATCTCAATCGAAACCCACAGAATCTGAACCAAGGCACATGGTATCAATGGAATTGGTACGAAGTGAATTGGTAAGTAGCGGAAGGTAGGGTGTCGAAAGCTATGCTTTCATCAGAGTCGAAACCATGGTTCACTTTTAAAAAGATAAGTGCCTGCTTAGTTTTTGGAAGGGCTTTCGACTGGTTCGATACCCTATAAAGTCGAAATCTTTAGTTTGTTTTCTAAAGTTAAATTCCTACCTTGTTTTATTTTAAGCTTTCAACATAGTTGAAAGCCAAGCTTTTGACAGGTACTTTATAAATGGCTTTCGAAGGGGAACTTTTTCCTTAAACAAGGCTTCCGAACGGATTGGTTTCGGCCAAGTCGAAACCAAGCCGCTTATTTACCTTTCGACTACATTAAAGCCATCTATGCTGTCGAAAGGTTATCTCTATTTTAACCAAATCTAAGCCACTTCCTAAACACTTTCGGAAGGGGTTAAGGGTTTTGAAGGCAATGGCATCAAAAGGGGGTTTCGACACTATCCTTCAATATTTTAATTTAAAAGGTTGTTGCTTTCAATTAGATGATTTCGACACTATCAACTTTTCCCCAATTTTTTTTATAATTGGTTTCAAAAGAGATACTTTCATATATAATCAGTTTGACCCAAAGAATGTTTTAAAGAGTAGACCCAATGCTTTTGAAATGGTACTTTAATTGCTTCGAAGCTACGTTTTAAAGAATGTTTTCTTAATACCATCGAAAGGTATCGTTAGTTTCGAAAAGTATATACTAAGAGTTTTTTGAAAAGGTTTTCTATGCTTTCGAAGGAGGTCATCTAGTGGTTTCGAGAGTGATGTTTTAAGATTTCAAAATAAATGACCCATTCTCATTTTAAAAGGAAACACCATGGCATAAATAAAGTTTTTGGAAATATTATTCACATTTTTATTAGCCTATAAATGTACGTTAGGAAAGGGCAGAATAACCAGATAAGTTGAACCGGTAGTAAACAGAAATTAAGGAATGTTTAAACCTTAAAACTAAAGGTATTGGCTGGGGCCAATCGGTTTACAGTAAGCCCATGAAAACTGTATATAACTAATGATACTAACAGTGGCCAATAGGTTTGTAGTCAGCCCATAAAAACTATGATTTGATACTGCAGGGGCCAGTAGGTTTGTAATTAGACTATGAAAACTATATCCAGATTAAGATATTGACAGTCAGTCAATATATTCCTAGTTAACCCATGGAAACTAGGATAAGAGATAAGATATTGGAGTTACTAATAGGTTCTTAGTGATCGCATGAAAACTATGATATTAGACAGATAGTCCACAAACATTTAATAGTTAAAAGTAATCTTAGAAACTATAATTGGGATAGATAGTTAAAATGAATGGGGATAGGTAATCCAGAATTGATTTATTTGTTTTGCATATCATCATAATGTTTTGAAATATTCTACTTTAACCATTGCGAATGCAGGAGCAACAATATATGGTTTTGTAAATGTTTTAGGATATTAGTGAGCGAAAACCCGTTCTGCTAAGCGGCGTGGTGTCACCTGATATCTAATGGTTTGAGATGGGAAATTATTATTCATACTAGGATTTATGTATGACTTATAGTTTTTGTTTTCCCCTTAAACTCTTGAGTACTCAATTGATTTTGAGTAGGTTGAGAGTTAAGGTTTCCAGATGTTCATTTAGATGAATAAAGCTTCCGCGGACGTGCAGGAGGCAAGCTTATTATTAGGGTTCTTTTATTTCCACTGTGTGTTTTGTTCGTAAAGGCAATTTGTATTCTTGCATATCGATATACGCTAGTCAACCAAGGGGGCGTCTTCATGTCGCTCTTGGCGTATTTTGTAATAATATATGTTGTCTGAACGTGGTCTACGAACTGGGATTACGTAATCAATTTGGAATATTTTGAAATGAAATGTGGAATTTGTTTGCTGTAACGACCCATAAATTTTAACGGTTTTAATAATATATTTAACAGAGCTTTTGTTAAATTTTAAATAATTGGATTTGGAAATATAAATTTAATTTTTGGAAAACGTTCATTTAAAAATAGCAACCGGTAAATTTTCATCAGATAATATGAAATTTATTTTATTGTGTAATTCTATTTCAATTTAAATCAGTTAATATTTGATGATGATAAAATATTTTCCAAACCTGAATATTTTTATATAATAAATTTGTAAATCTTTTTCTGAGTGAGACGTCGTATTTCGTTTTGTCAAATTTGGACTTGTCTAGCTCCGTTTACCTTATTTTCTGCAATTTTACAGCATTTCCGGTAGCGAAAATTCCAATTTTAATAATTCAATCGTATCACTGATATCCATGCACCAAACTGTTCGTCTCATCGTGTTGATCTCAGCGGTATATTTATTTCAGTACTTTGAGATCCAGTACGCGGCGGAAATGATAAAAAGGTGCGTCGTATTGGTACCATAAATTATGACATTATACTTTCTTTCGGTTTCAAATTTAAACGTGCGGCCCAAACAAAATTTATTGCTTTAAACTCTCAGCTGAAATATAGGGACTGACTGTTGGAATTTCTTTTATTTTATATAAATATTAGTTCGTATACGTTATTTTCTATAGCACCTTCTTCTTCTATTTATTTTTGCTGAAACCTATTATCTTCCTAGTTCTTTATTTTGTTCCTCCCCTTGTCTCTTTCTTGGCCAAGATCTACCATCTCTCACATTCCCTTCAACTTCGCTCCTCCACGTCAGCGACTTCATCACATGTTCCCAAGCCTCGAACGACCATCACCATCCTCCAATTGTCCACCCGCCATCAGTCACTACCTGAAGCCGAACCGCTCCATGCTTATGCCACCGAAACCCATTAACCCTATGAACTGCCGCCCAGACCCATCTCCGTTTCACAACTCCGAGCTCGATCCTGCAACCATCCACGTTAGCCAGCCTTCACCGTCACCGTGAACACCACTGTTCCTTCCACCTGAACAGAGCTGCCATGCCAAAAACCCACCACTGCCCTCCAACAGCCTCGCAACCGGCCGCCATCTCCTCATGACCATCTCTCGCACCTGAGATCCACTGCTAGTCTCACCTTCCCTTCACCTGAACCCCACCCTTACCTTGCTTTGTGTAAGTCTTCTTATGTATAGTTTATATTATATAGTATTGTATATATATATATATATTTGTTACATAACAGTATTGTACATTGTTTGTGACAGTACTGATAAAGTATACAATGTTTGTTTATAATAATGAATACAACGTTTTTTATCACAACAGTTTTATTTTAGTATATAGGTTTCGAAATATATTACGATATAAAGTATATTATATATAATATTTGGAAGATGACACATTTGTTTGTTAAATAGTAAATCTCACATAATAGTATATATCATTGAATGTTAAAGTTTTGTTAGTCTATATTTATGCAGTTATACACACACACACACACACTCCCATATATATATATATATATATATATATATATATATGAAAGTTATTTAAGTTGTTTATTTTATGATGTATATATATAAGCTACTCTATATTATATAAGTTACTATATATATAAAAGTATACAGAAGTTATGTCAGTACTACCATAACAGGTTGTTGTCTATAAAAGTTATCCTGCCCTGTTTCATATATATACAACGTTGGTAAAAGACTGGAGAATATTTCAAAGCTTTACAGTTTTTATATATATATATATTAAAGTATATAAATTTATATTGATTTGGATATAAGCACTGATCTTGGGCATAAAAGGCATATGTATATAGTTATAGAGGTTGTTATAATATGTAAAATTTATATATAAAACTTATACAGTGTGTTGTGCATAGTTTCATACAGAGGAATACATATATGTATATATTATAATGATTTAATCTTTGTATGTGCTTAAGTTAAAAGTTGATTTTAAATATAATAAGTATGTAAGCTTTAGTATAAACTATAATTTCACCAACATAGTCGCATTTTGCTGTTTGAATGTATGTAGTTATATATATTGTTGATTTCAAAATATGTTATGTAAATATATTTGATTATTTTTTTATACATGAGTTTTATTTTAAAACAATGATTTTTGATATATATATATAAATATTAATATATGTGTTAGAATTTATAATATCATTTTATTTATATAAATAGTTATATATATATATATATGGGTTCACTTATACTATCGATCTTCATCAATCCAGTTTGTTTTGATTTCGTTAAATTCCTATTTATTAGCTTTGATCGTCAAATTCGTGTCAATCTTGCTTTGCTTTGGAATTCGTGCTTGGATTCGTAACTCATTTCATTGTCAAATCTCTCTAGCCTCGAAAGGTGAGCAACCACTCACGATTAATATTCTTATATTTATTAAATTTGTTTTCAATTGAAACGACAATTGAAATATGCTGCTAAATTGAACTGTTAATTTTATAATTGTTATACATGATATGCTATTATCTGAAATTGTTCACCTGTGAGATATGACACCATGTCCTATTGTTTGTATTTTATTTAATTTATCATTCATGATATATCTCTGTTGTTGGTATGTTATATTATTATTATAACTATTTCACTCTGCAAATTCCCTGTTAGTACAGAATTCCCCATGGGTTGAAATGATACATATCCGAACGATCTTGCGTAATAAGAGAAAATCGTTATGGGTTTAAGTAATAAACCCAATCGATTTTCATTTAATTGAATTTGGGATTGCGGATTGAAATGATATATAACCGTCTACATTTAATCTGTGGATTGAAATGATAAATATCCATATCACTTGACCATAGGATAGAAAATTATATACAGACACCATTGGTCCATATTTATATATATGAAATTTATTTCCAAAGTTTTGAAAGGAGATATATGGGTTTAAATAAATTTTGGTTTTTAAAAGAATATAATATATATAAATGTTATTTTTATGTATGTATAAATTGTAAAATTTAAAAATTATATGTTTGGAATTTTAATTTGTCAGTTAATTTTGAAATTATAAATTTTAATATTTTTCTTATAATTTTATTTTCTTAAAATATATGTAATAAGATCTAATTTAATAAAATTTAATTTAATTAGTATATAATATGTTTTAAAAATTTATTTAAAAATTTATATTAATATTTTGAAATAGATTTTATAACTTTAAAATAAAGGTTGGAAAGATAAATAAATGTTTACTTGGAATTTAATTTGGTAATAGTTTGATTTAATAAAGAATAGATTTAAAATTACTGGTTTTGACATTTGAAATGATATGATTGTAACTTGGTTTATAACTTGATTTGATAAAAGGCGATTAAACGAATATTCAAAATTTAAAAAAAAAATTAGATTGGATATTTGATATTGATTTAAATATATAAAATTGGGATTTAAATAAATTGTTATCAAAATGATTAAGTGGATATTTTCCAATTTGAATAGAACATAAAGTTAAATGTTGAAATATAATTGAAATTTATATTGTAAATGTTTGAATATTTAAACCAGAATCTTTGAACTTTTAGTTGAAATGGTTAAGCCAGTATTGATTTAGATTGGATTTTTGAATTTTGAATGATTTAAATCGATTTGTGAAATTTGAGGAAACAAATTTTATTATACAAAGTACTTAATATATAAACTAGTTTATTTTATAAAGTATTTAATATATATATATATATATATATACTATTTTTGATATCTAAACTGTTTAAGTGGAAAGTGTTATGGTGTCAAAGTGCTATGATTTCAAAAGGTTATGATTTCGAAATTGTTATAAATTTTGATAGTGTTATGATTCTGAAAATGGATATAATTTAAAGAGTATAATGATACCAAATTGATATGGTTTGAAATGATATGGTGTTTTGGTTTGAAGTATGAACTATTTGAAATGAGATGACCATGGTGTTATCATAGCGTTTGGTTGTTAAAGAGACCGGGATCAGATATTGTCATACTCTCTGCCAATACGGAAAACCACTTTAACAACTGTGTACGTGGTGGAGATTCCAGAATGAAATAGGATGGTTTGGTGACGATTCTATATGGCATTTACGTAGCTCTGACTCCCGTGAGTTAGCTTGATGCGGCTAAAACAGGAGTCATGCCGGGCCAAGTAAGGTCATTCATCCTATCGGACACATTTCTTCGATATTATTCTATTGCTTTTGTGATGTGATTGGATGCACCCTTTGATTTAGGAGTGTGTCACTAGGTGGATGGTAGTAGCTGCTATACGTTACCACTAGTCCGGATCTTCAAACGGTATATCTACCCTGGCATTGCCTCGAGTGCCTTGTCGCATGCCCTATCACGCCTTCTACGAGTTTGGTTTGTACCATACCTATGGAGTGCCTTCTGATAGCCCTCCAGTTTATAGAGGAATTACGGTACTGTATAGACCATGGGAATATATAAAAATATGTTAAAGGGGATATGTGTAACACTTTAACGCTATTTTAATAGTTTAGTTTACTATAGACATATTATAATAGCGTATATTACTACATAATAGATAGTTCCACGGATCCTTAGAGGATGGAAATCCCAAACATTCTTTAAGTTACTCGTATTTAGTTGACATTTCACTTGAGTTGAATTTACCAGTATAAGAATGTTAATCCTGACTCGAGTGTTTTGTGTTTTGCTTTACGTTCGGGTCAGACTGAGTGTCACAACATTTGAGAATCACCATTGGAGATTGGAGCCTTGCTTGAAGATCCGTCTTATCTGTTTAGCTTTTCCAGTTGATTTGTTCAGAGGTGTCATCTGTTTGTATTCGAGTCTTCATTTTATTTGAGATATTCTGCTATATTTTATTCCTAACTCTGATGTTTATATAGTAGCTTCATGAACTACTATTTATCTATTCCGCTCCTTATTATTATATTACTCTGTGTTTGTGATTTTGTGATTTTGTGATTTATTTATTCACCGTATATGCCGAGTTTTGCCAAATATAAATTAACAATCTGATATTTTGAGCAATTCAACTTCGACATGTGTGGATGCGAATGGCACGAAAGACCAGGTTGTTACATTTGCTGTTTTATTTTTCCATATTCTTGTGCTTTTGTGTATCAATGTATCTAATATTATCGTATATGGTCGCCGATGATTAATTACTATAGATGACTGCAGCATCCGTAGCTGTTAATTTTGGGCCTCCTAGTAGGGGGACGTTACAGATTTGATATTTGGTTATTTAACCATCAAATAAAAAAACAAGCAACAACTCGAATATTAAATTTCCTATAGCACCCACTAAGCCTTATTTAAATAAATCTTTCTTTTATTTAAATATCTTTCCAAAATATTCATCAAAAAAATATTCATATACTTATCTCACTGACACGAGTTTATTCATAAAACATTTATGAAAGGTTTCCCATTTCATAATCTGTTAGTCCGTGGGATGATGGTTTTGATGACAACAACCTTAGAATAGATTATAAAATATAAATACTAACATTATAAGCTTAGATATATATGTATATGCAGGATTTAACCATGCAGGTAATAAGAATGAAGACTGTACGGTATAGAGATTCAAGATATCAAGATAGAATACTCATGAGTATCAAGATTATCAAGAGTTCAAGATTTCAAGGTTAAGTATTTTTATTAGGAATTTCGTTAAAACTCATAGAAAAGCACTGACATCTTAAAATCCAATTTATTCGTAGAATGGAATCCACTTCGAGCCTGTTAAAGGGATGGAACCCTAAGTAGGATGGAACCTACGAAAAATCTAGTGGAACATTGTTTTGTATCCGCTAACTTTTTATTCAAAATGATTTTTCAAAATTATATCCTGTTTTCAAAATGTTTTCAAAACTTTCCTTTTAAAAGATTCAAAACCCTCTATCCTGATTTTAAATAATTTTAGCCTCAAAATTATCTTTAATTTCAAAGTCAAATTACTCCTGATTTTAAACTATCTTTTAATATAATATATTTAACTTTTAAATATTTATACTTAGATTTAAAATATAAAATTAGAGTTAAATTCTATATATATATTATTCTATATATTTACTTATTAGTTTTAACTATATTCAAGTATATTTAAAAAGTTTAAATTAGTTTTAATATAAGATAAAGGTTATTTTCAATGAAAATCAAAACATCAAAAAATGCTTTGGGATGTCGACATGCCTATGTACCCCATGTCGACATGGTGTCGGTTGAGTTCAAAATTTAAATTTCAAAAGAAGTGTCTATTCGCCATAAATCTTCACGAATGGACATGGCTGTTGTTCTTCTATAAATAGGGGTTAGTTTTAACGAATTTTATATCATATTTTCTGGTTTTTCACTCCTCTTCTTCTTCCACTTTTCTTAATACATATTCTTATCATTACTCTGCCGAAATCAACATTGAATCGAACTCGATTACTTCTAGTTTGATTCTCTATCACTCTCTCTATAAGATTCTCAGTGCTATTCAGAGTTATAGACTTCTTTGTAATCTATTAAGCGAGAAAAGGTGTGATTGTAGCCTTGAAAATCAATCAAGAAAGAAAAGGCGTGATTGTAGCCTTGGTAAATCAATTGGGTAAACTTGTGGCCCGAAAATCAAGTATCTCTACCCAGAGGATCGAAATTTTGGAGGGTGTACTTCGTAGCCTTGAAACCGAGGGTGTAACTGTACAATTGCTTTTGAAAGAAAATCCGTACTTGTGTTGTGGGACTGGATGTAGGGTAACTCCGAACCAGTATAAAATCCGGTGTGTTCTTTCCTTTATTGCTTTTATTTTATTTCTGCATCTGTGTTTATTTCTATGATCATATCTGTGTCTGTATATTGCATACATTGGTGTCTAAATTAACATAAATCGAAAAAGATTTAGTAATTCTTTATTAACACTATTCACCCCCCCCCCCCTCTAGTGTTAATCCTAGCCTTAAGATCTGTAATCCGCATTTCTCACAATTGGTATCAAAGTAAGGTTTTCAAAGTTTCATAATCCGATTTTTGAAAATTTTTCAAAATGGCTACCAACACTGTTACTGTTACTAACACTAGTATCCCTGTCACTAGTTCATTTGTAGACGGTCAGTCTACTGTCAGACCACCACTTTTTAATGGCAGTGACTATGCATATTGGGCATGTAGGATGAAAATATATTTACAATCTATAGGATTAGACACTTGGAATATCACACAAACTGAATATTCTGAACCCACAACTAATTTTGCACAGTGGACTACTGAGCAAAAGACTATTGCACAAAATAATTCTAAGGCAATGAATATTCTGTTTTGTTCACTAGATAGAAAGGAATTCAATAGAGTGTCAGTTTGTAAGTCTGCATATGAAATCTAGAAAACTTTGCAAGTTACTCACAAAGAAACAAGCAAAGTTAAACAGACAAAATTTCCATGCTCACAAATCGGTTTCAATTATTTAAAATGAATCCTAATGAGTCTATTTCAGATATGTATAGTAGATTTCAGGATATTGTACATTCTCTAATACTTTGGGAAAGGAATTTTCTGAAGAAGATCAAGTCAGAAATTTTTATATAAAATGAAAGTATAAATTTACTTAAATGCCCTTAAAGTACCTACCGTCCTCTCAAATTTGAACATATCACCACCTTATCTCTCCATCATTATCCACATGCCGAGAACCAAGGGTCTCCCCCATTTGTTCAATATGCATGTGTTTGCGCCAAAATCAGTTACAAACCCCAAAAGCCGTGAAAGCACCAGCGTTTAGACATAGATACACAATATTCACACAAGATCTCAAATCTAGATAATGTAGAGAGCAAAAGTGAAGAAACAGTAAAATTGAAAAGAAGAAAGCGGGAAAGAACACAAGGTTTATAGTGGTTCGGCAATCCGGCCTACGTCCACTTTGAATCAATCCTTTTTATTGCTTTTGTACTATAGTTACAATTGCAAGCCTTTAGTATCAATTCCAAAAATGGAAGAGTTTCCGCGTTTGAGCCCCCAAAAGATCCCCTTTTTAGTTGCCATAGGACTCATATTATAGGCATGGATCCGAAAATATCCGCCCTAAAACCTGGAATACTTATTCTCTTGTGCAAGTGGGCCTACCAGACCGATCCAGAGCGATTTGGGATCGATGCGTGTTCACTTCGTATCGATCCAAGAGTGGTCGAATCGCGCTAAAATCGACAATGAAGGTTCTTGAGTGCATCATGAAGCTCCCATCTAAATTTCGTAGTGTTTGGACTTCTAGAGTGAGAGTTATGATCGATGCAAGTTTGTAGTTTGTCGGTTGGCTGCCTCGTTCATATCCATGAATTCGTCTCCATCCCTTCATATCCATCACAATCACATCGATGCCGTGGCTCGGAAATCCAGGGGAGATCCACTTTGATGCCAATTGATCGCTTCTTCATTCAAACACGTTTCCTTCGTATCGATCGAATGCTATGCTCTTCGTATCCATCGAACCATAACCTCTCACCTCCATGTTTCGTATCCATCCACCAACGCCTCTGGGCTTATTCATATCCATCAACTGTGCCTCTGTTCGCATCCATCGATCCAAGTCCAAAGCCTTTGTATCGATCAAAGCTTTACTTCTTCGTATCCATCGGTTGCTCCTTTGTTCATATTGATCCCAAGTTATGTCCCTTCGTATCGATCTAAACTTTCATCGATACGAACTGTGTCTTTTCATAACCATTCAATCGATGTGTGTTGCATCGATACGAAGTCATCGATTTGAAGTATGCCGCCATTTCGATCCCAATTGATATAAAGTTATCGATTTGAACCCATGAGCTACCACATGATTGATACGGACAGTATCGAAACGAACCAATCTCCATGAATCTTGATCCATCCATATTTCGAGCATACGAACTCTGATTGACCTAATATTTGAAACATAGCCTCTCCTAACCCTGTTCATCATTCCCAATCGGTCCCGTCTTGATGGGAGCTCGAAAAAATTTTGACGACATCGATCATAGCCTTATTTTCAATCGATCTCCAATCCTAATATCCATCATTTTAAGCCAGTTTGTTAATATCTCGACCTTGACCAAAAGGCGAGATAACATTTTCCCCCTAAAACATGCCTGGTGGTAAGAAGGTGTATTTTGAAAAGCTCTGATTCCAACATCCGAAGTCCATATTCCATCCATAGCCATACCATCCAATTCATAATCCAATCCATTACCAAGCCATCCTATCTGAGTGCCACAGCCATATGCTTATCCAAATCCACGACTGCTCCAAGTCAATATCCGATTCCAAATTCAGTAATCAAATCCTCAACCAATTTCATATCCCTCTGAACCCGACAACTGAGTTCTAATCCACCCGTATCCAATAACCAATAACCGAATCTAAGACCTCTCTGGGTCGATATCCAAATTTGGGATCGCTCCGGGTCCAATCCCAAATCCTTAGCTGTTCATAGTAGATATCTGAATCCATAACCTCTTCGGGTTCTTACCAAGTGTAGTCCACACTCAACGACCTGTATTGAATATGCCTTGGGCTTTTTGGTTCAGTATCCCTGAACGCTGAGTAATGCCATGGCTTAAGTCCTAAGCCGAATCCTGGTCGCTCCGGACCCTTGCCAAGTATAGTCCATACTTGACAACCAGAATAAGCCAATTCGCCACGTTCGGACGAAGAGACTTACCCCTTGCCAAGCATAATCCATAACTGACGACCATTTACCAAAAACTAGATAAAAATGCAATCCAAATCCAATCCAAAATCCAGATCAAATCAGAAAACCAAAAATCCATATTAGAAATCCAAACCAATATCCAAACCAGGAAACAAGCATCCAAACTAAAGTCCAAACCAGAAAGCAAACAAAACCAGGAGTTCAATCCAAACTCCGAAACCAAACCATAAAAAAGAAAATGTCCAAATCAAAAAAGAAAAAACAAATTTTACAAACTACAATGTCACGGTTCATCATCATCTCAGAGCATGCCTAGGGGCTATCTACGTCCTCATACATGAGTAAGTGACTTGGCCACTTGCCCAGAGTTTGCTTCTTATTCCATATCATTCCTCTCAGTTGATAACCAATCGACCATCATTCCTAGACCTCATGCCATTGTTGTTTAAGGTAGATGGTGGCTGCTTCTGTTCCACCGTTGCATTCCAAGCTCCTTACATTGTCACAACTGACCACTCCTTACATGCTCCTCGATTATATCCTTTAAATGCCTGCAGCTGTTGGTATCATGCCTGTCCAAATCATGAAAGAGACAGTGTCTTCCTGGTGCCCTTTCACGTTCCGAGGGTTCTCTCCTTGCTGGCCTTCGATAGGGAAGGCGATCCCAAGTCTCCATGAATATCCGTTCTAACGGCTCGTTGAATACTGTGTAGGTGGAGAATTTCGGCTCTCTCCATCGCTTCCTAGCTTTTCCCGATTCGCCATCCAACTTCCTCTTTCCTTTATCTTTATCTTTACCCAAGCTTCCGCCGAATAGTTCTCCATCCTCGGCCGCGTTTACTTCCTTCAACTTCATATCCGAACATCCATCCTCCTATTGAAGGAATCTCTCGGCTTCGTGAAAGAATTCCCCGAGATCCATTAGTGGGTCCCGTATCAATGATACTTTGAAATCCGAATTATCTCTGACTCCTAACACTGCTACTATTAAAACCATTGATGGATCCGGCCGATCCACCGAAGCAATCGCTGCATTGAACCGTATTGAAAAAGCCCTAAGCGATTCTCCCGTCCTTTGTTTTATCGACATTAGCGTCATTACGTTCTTCGGCTTTTTGATATGAACCCGAAACTGCTTCAGAAACCCATCCACCAATTCTATCCACGTCGTGATAGATCCCTCTTCCAACTGCCTGAACCAAATAGCAGCTATATTCATCAAGTACAGGGGAAAACATCGGGCCATAACTTCCTCTGATGCCCCCCAGCACTTCCATGTGTCTCGTGTACCACTTAAGTGATTAGTAGGATTAGCCTTGCCATTATATACCTCCAGAGTACGTTGCTTGAACTCTGGTGGGTTTCGTGCCATTCTGATGTCACGGATAAACGAACTCATGTTTACTCCTTCCATATCTTTATTTGCTAAACCTTCATGCATAGTTCGTGTGATAATCTCATCCAATCCAGCATTGTCCACCAAGGGTTGCCCTCCGAGTCTCCGAGGGAATTCTGGTACAAAATCTTCATTACGTATTCTTGTGCTTCTGCCAGCATCTTATTGTGTGTTGTCACCTAGAATTCCTCCATAAATCGGTCCATCGTTGCCAGGTGGTGTGCCCCCGTGCCTGGATCCGTCCAGATTAACAGTTGTGTGCTGATTAGTGGCTACGCCCTGTTGAGCTACTCCATCCGATTGCTTGTTGAGTCCTTCTGTTCCATCTCCGTGGATCTGAACTCCAACAGCTCCAACAGTTCATGCCTATCCAAACTGTCTGAGAAGGTTCTACGTCATCTCCTTTTGTCTTTTGAACAATTCTTCCTGCATAGCTCCCATCATCATCTTCATTTCATCTCTGGTGATGAAAGCTGAGGTCTGATTTGCTTCCGAGGAAGTCTCCTGACTCCCTTCATGATGACGCCTTTCTGGTAACGTCTTTCTAGCCGATTGCCTAACCATGGTCCCTTTTAGATTTAGTCCTTCAACTTTTCAAATCTGAAATCCGAGTTCGGTATAGCGGGTGCTAGTCTTCCCAGTGAAAGCACCAAAGTGTTTGTGCCAAAATTGGTCGCAAACCCCAAAAGCCATGAAAGCACCAGTATTTACACACAGATCCACAATATTCACACACAGATCTCAGATCTAGATAATGTAGAGAGTAAAAGTGAAGAAACAGTAAAACTAAAAAGAAGAAAGCAAGAAAGAACAAAAGGTTTATAGTGGTTCAGGAATCCGGCTACGTCCACTTTGAATCAATCCTTTTTATTGCTTTTGTACTGTAGTTACAATTACAAGCCTTTAGTATCAATTGCAAAAATGGCAGAGTTTCCGTGTTTGAGCCCCCAGAAGATCCCCTTTTTAGTTTCCATAGGACTTTGATTTATAGGTGTAGATCCGAAAATATCCGCCCCAAAACCTGGAATACCTTTTCTCTTATGTAAGTGGGCCCACCAGATCGATCTAGAACGATTTGGGATCGATGCATGTTCACTACTTATCGATCCAAGAGTGGTCCAATCGTGCTGAAATCGATAACAAAGGTTCTTGAGTGCATCAGGAAGCTCCTCTCCAAATTTTGTAGCATTTGGACTTGTAGAGTGAGAAGTATGATCAATGAAAGTTTGTAGTTTGTCAGTTGACTGCCTCATTCATATCCATGAATTCGTCTCCATCCCTTTATATCCATCACAATCGCATCGATGACGTGGCTTGAAAACCCAAGGGAGATCCCCTTTTGATGCCGAGTTGACCTCTTCTTCATTCAAACATGTTTTCTTCGTATCAATCGAATGCTATGCTCTTCGTATCCATCGAACCATAGCCTTTCACCTCCATGCTTCGTATCCATCCGCCAGTGCCTGTGCGCTTATTCGTATCCATCAACGGTGCCACTGTTCGCATCCATCGATCCAAGTCCATATCCTTCGTATCAATCAAAGCTTTATTTCTTCGTATCCACTGGTTGCTCCTTTGTTCGTATCGATCCCAAGTTATGTCCCTTCGTATAGATCCAAACTTTGATCGATACGAAGTGTTCCTTGCCGTAACCATTCAATCGATGTGTGCTGCATCGATACTAAGTCATCGATTCGAAGTATGCTGCCATTTCCATCCCGATCGATACGAAGTCATCGATTCGAACCCCTGAGCTGCCACATGATCGATACGAACAGTATCGATACAAACCAATCT
Organism: Allium cepa; assembly: GCA_030765085.1. Taxonomy (NCBI): domain Eukaryota; kingdom Viridiplantae; phylum Streptophyta; class Magnoliopsida; order Asparagales; family Amaryllidaceae; genus Allium; species Allium cepa. Next base: position 390,810,796 of record CM060938.1, on the reverse strand, counting down.
CCATGAATCTTGATCCATCCATATTTCGAGCATAGGAACTCCGATTGAGCTGAAATTTGAAACATAGCCTTTCCTAGACTTGTTCATCATTTCCAAGCGTCCCCATCTTGATTGGAACTTGGCCAAATTTTGACGACATCGGTCGTAGCCTTGTTTTCAATTGATCTCCAGTCCTGATATACATCCTTTCCAACTAATTCATTGATATCCCGGCCTTGACCAAAAGGTGGGATAATAGCATGCATACTAATGTGTAAGAGATGTGAGTGATAAAAGACTTCTCATATTTTATTTCAGTTTAAATCTTGAAAATTGTCTCATCTTTCATAAGTGCATATATGTTATTAATCTTTATTTTTATTACTAATCCACATTAAAATTATTTGAAATGTGTAAATGTGTTAACTAAGGTGTTCACAACTTTTTAAACAACTTTTAAATAGGGAAAATTTGAAAATTTTAAAAAAGCTTTCTGGTCATATTTCCTAATTTTCTTTTAACTAATTAATTTTTGAACCAAGTTCAAAAGGAAATTTCTGTCATTAGTTAAAAATTAAAAATGGTTATTTTAATTATTAAAACAATTAATTAAATATTTAAAATTAGTTAAATGTTTACATATCAAAGTGATAAAGTTCCGGATCGTTACATTCTTCCCCATTAAAAGAATTTCGTCCCAAAAATTTCTCCATATGAATGGCTCATACTATTCTTAAGTCTGCGTCATGTTCATAGATCGACCATATACAAAAATCAAGTCCGGTCCCTACTAGAATACATAAATTCACTTCCGAACTAGTATCACTCACTCGATTCTCTAGTGCGATCTCCGGTCAGGCTCTTTGATTAGGAACCTTTATTCTCCTTGCATCCCCATATACTATGATAGAAAACTTATCGGGAATGGTGTAACATACCTCAAGTCATGTATTTGAATCTTGGATTGAGAATTATATGAGAAAGGGAATTGATCTATGTACACCCTTCGACCAATCTAAATACTCTTATTTACCCATTTACCTTCTTACCCTCACTCAAATATGTAAAAAATCATCTCATAAAAATTCCAACTTAGGTACAAACATTTTTAAATGATACAAGTTATTTGTGAAACCTTTCCCAAAATTATCTAAATTATTAACTTGGATAATACCCTCCTATATCCTAAGAGTATATATACAAAAATCTGATTTGTAATCCCATTCACTTTTAATTATTTAGATGTAGGCATAGAATAATTTTGGGTCTTTAAAACCAAGTTGACCAATTCAACCTCTTTAACCATTTGGTATGGCAAGTAGCTAAGAAGAGCAGGATTCTGATATTCAAAATCTGTCCTAGAGTCTACTTTTCTTGGATGTCTCTTAAATAAAGGTGCTTATTAGCCGGGCCAATAACATTAACTACTATTTAACTTCCTAAGTGTTAAAATCCAAAAGACATTGTTTAATAAAACCAAGTTTATTAAACCTTCTTACTAAATTAATTCAAACTTCATTTGTTAACTCATATTAAATAAAGATATCTTTACATTTTGAAAAATTAGAAGCTAAATACCCGGTATTTATTTCAAAAATCTTTTGAAATGATACTATATATTTGATCCATAGAAAATATGCATATAGCTTAAATAACACCAAAATGATACTAAGGAACTAAGTACTAACAAATAATATCATACATGCCCTTATCAAGATGGGTAATACTCCAAAAAATTGTTTACCATCCGAACGCATCTCTTTCACATTTTAAGTTATTTTTAGGTCGCTCGAACTAGTTAACATAAAAATACTTCTTCTATTTCAAAATCATTTTTTTTGAAAAAAATTACTTTACATATTTTCAATAAAATATTAATTACCAATTTGCTTTGGGTTCGCTTGGATTTGAACTCATTTCTATCGTACAATGATAAAGAGAATAATATACTAACCGCCCTATAACTGCAACATTCACCTAAGCAAACATCTGATCTTCACTTACAAAATTATTCTGAATATCCTAAAACAAATCAGGACTCGTTACCCGAACCAATCCAAAGAAAATAACTCTTACTTAAAATTTCCATTCCCAAAATTTTTATACTTAAACCAAAATATTTTCAAATAGTACTATTATTATTTTCCAAAACCTTGAAAACCATTTTTAAAGCACCAGAATACGAGTCCTTAAGTTTCCTACTTAAATCTTTTTATTTTAACGACCCATCTTTTCACTCAATCTTTATAAAACCATTTTCCTCTAAAAAAATCATTCCTAAATATTCTAACTTTAATAAACATCTTTTATTAAACCAAATCCTTAGTCCAACATTAACATTGAAAGCCCTATAGACAAATTATTAAACTTAATTCATAAGGTGTTAGTTCCAATATTGCCATAGTTTCCTATTTTCTCAACCCATATTTTCAAAAGGAAAGCTACTTATAAAAACACTCAACCCCAGCCAATGCTCAACTGGATGAGCATAACTAATAATACCCTAAATGATAATAATATAATATTATTATTCCTTAACAAAAAATACATCTAATATAACTATATTATTTTTGAAAATCATTCTTTTATACATAAAGTATAATTCTAGGTAAAATTATTCCATTTACCCAGTTTAAAATAATATTATGTTAGTTGGCCTAGTTCATGTGTTTAGGGATTCCTAACGATAAGGTTAGCTACTCATATTGAGCAGAATCCATATGGCACTCAATAGATCAATCAACACAATATGAACCATTTTTGTATCACTAATAAATAAGCGATCTAACATATACACACACTCAAACTCATTATAGCATGTTACTAACCCATTCTCTAATGAGTTTATCCAACCAAAGACAAGGTTCTCGCTTGATCTTGCTCTAATACCACATGTAACAACCCACCATTTCAACCATCAGAAATCGACACTAATACATTCACAATATTCATGTGCCAAACAATAGAGTGCTAGTAAGACAGACGGTTAGGCGAAAGAAGAAGAACGAAGACAAAAAGAAACTAAACAACATAGAATTTCACATCGTAATGAATAATCTGTAATATAACAATGATCTTTACAAAAGAAAGACTTTTATATGCATGTTCATTAGAGTACTAGCTTCTCATCCACCTAGATAGGTATAAAACTCGTCTTTACAATTTTTGATAAATACAACCAACCATGCAACGAAACATAAAGAAATACATAGATACGTCTCGGCCTCTAGCTCTTCTCCTGAACTTCAATGCATCCAAAGCTAATCTGGAAATTATACTCAGTCTGACCCGAGCATTATAACAAAACAATGCCTAGGTCAGTTTGGTAAAACCGACGTGAAACTCAAATCCTAAGAAACATTATTAATTACAAGTTGTGAAACCCTTTAAAATCAAAGGTATCTCATAGGACCATGCTGCAAATAATACGGATGGGTTTTAACCTTATCATAACCAAAACATTTTTATATGAAAATCCAGTGATATTACAGCAGCGTTTAGGATAACAATGCATACTACTCACAGCTAAAATTGTTATCTTAATTAAATTCTAGCATAACAGGTAGACAACTGAATCCGTAAAGGCATGTATTGGAGAATGGATTCCATCAATGACAGAGCTACTGGGGTACCACCTGTTACAGTAGACCTCTAAAATGTACCGAGGTCGATAAGAACATCTTGCACCCCTGCTCAGGGGACTAGCCTACCCCTTCTTAGATGGTACCAAATATATCATCACCCCGTTTTCTTTGCAAGCTATTTCGAGAGCTCTAACAAAATCCATAAAACTGAATGCATATCTAGAAAGGTGATGATATACCCTAATTGAGAGCGACCCACTTAGCCCTGTTGCATATCCCCTGTTTGAGTCTTTCCCAGTTAATGAGGCTAGATGCTACGTATTACCTTTTGTAACGAAAACCCACTTGGAATGCTAACATTGGCCTCTATGCAGCAAATGTAGAGCCAGCATTCATCCACACAAGTTGTTCAGGATATGAACAAACCGAAGGCACTACTTCTACTATATCCATTTTGGAATCACCCTTAGAATTTGTAGCAAGTAGCCGTTGCACTTCAAAGGACTCTGCCTTCGACCCCATTATCTTTAAGATGATTTAAATACATCGCCTGAGCTGGATTAAAGTGGTTTTTGGATAATTCATATTTATCCAATCCCAGTCTCTTCGAAATAATACTCGATTGTTTCTGGTAAACTCAATCCCGGTTCTTTAGGAAATAAATAGACACTATATAGGAATAGGGATCACCCCTAATCGATAAAGTGGATGGATCTTGTAGAAGCCCGCAAATCGAACTCCTTTGAGTCGACAATATTCTCCATCAAATCAACTCAAAGTGGACAGAAATACAAACCATCAGGGTTAAAGAAGAAAGAGGTAGAAGAAGAAATAGAAAACAACATCAAAATCTGACAATCGCAGCAGAACAACATATAATATATAACAACAGATTTTTATACAAAAGAATCCGTAACTGTATAATACTTACAATCATCAGAGTACAACGCAATCTATAGCACACAACTGGACAGTTATAATAACTTGTCCTCACAAAAGATGACTATACATCTTACACTGCATAGCGGAATATACATCAAGTACGTGTGATATGTCTCGCCATCCAGCTCGTCTCTTGAGCACCACAACATCCTATCTTGTATTTGTAATACTCGGTCTGACCCGAGCATTATAATAAAATAACAACCAAGTCCGTTTGGAAAACCAGCGTGTGAAAACACACTCAATTGGATTATTAAAGTTTTCAAAATCCTCAAAGGTATCTCGTAAGACCACACCACAAATAAACATGCTGGGTTTTTACCTTACGATAACCTAAAACATTTTTATCAAATTCGTTTGATATTATAATAGTGTCTATAGAAAGTAAAATAGAATATAGCTGAAATGCTTGCATCTCACGTTCCAGCATAGTTGGGCACAATCAAAACCGTACATGCGCTTATTGGAGATTGAATTCCATACAATGGCAGGGATACTGGGGTACCGCCCGTCACAGTATGTGGTTTAGATCAACGTACCGAGGAACACTCCCGATCCACTGCAACACAGACTGGATCTACCCCTTACTGGATAGTCCGAATAAGATCAACGTGCAGTTGGGATCAACAACTGCCCGTTAAGCCAAGATCAAAAAGGGACATCTAGACGGGGATGACCTTACCCTAATTGGTTTCTAGCCACTTAGCCTTGCCGCACCTTCCCTGTTTTAGCCATTCCCGGTTGATGAGGCTTGAGGAAAAGCGTTACCTTTTTAAGGATCTCATTTACCTAGAATGCTCACCGCCCCCTTGATGATGTTCTGTTAACATTCATCCATACAAGTTGCCCTGGTCTGGACAAACCGAATCACCATCTTCATCATCTTCACGGTCTTCATTCAAAAACGTTCAAACCGGATCGAAATGGTTTTTGGGTAATTTAACATGATCCCAATCTCTTCGAAACGATCAACGCATTGGCCAATATTGATAGTCGGTTATTTAACTATCAAATTACAATCACAAGCCAAATATTTTATTTCCATTGAAAAGCATCAAGTCCTAATAATTAGGTTTTTAAATCATTTTTCCCAAATATACACTTAAAACATTTAAAATAAAACTTCTTAAATCACTTTACTCAAAATAATAGTTATGAAATCCTATAATCATTTCCAAGTAAAACTTTAGACAAAACTATTTTTAAAATAAAGCTATTATATAAAGAATAAATATTAAATAATTATCCCATTAAATCATAATACCACTTTAACCTTAAAAATAATTAACTACTAAAATTAACTTAACAAAATATTTGCTTAAAAAATTTTAAAACAGCTGAATAATATTTTCTAAACATTCTTTCAATCCACTTTTAAAACTTCTACTTTATACTTAAAAATCTCCTTTGGAATTACATTTGGCTTTTCAGGAAATTACACTTTTCATTCCAATATAACCCATCTAATCATTTATAAATCCTTCTCAATTTATCCCAATTTAATTTACGCCTCAATCCCGTAAATTTACTTTTCCATACTTTTAAAAATAAACCACTTTTTATTTTTAAAACAAATTTCCATCTACTTATAAATCCCAACGTGAATTTACAATCCCAAATTATCCGCTGATAAATATTTCACTTTATTTATAAACCCCGTTTATATATTCCATAATCTCGTTCTCTTTTTAATCACAGTTTCAACACTTAATCGATTTACAAACCGATTTTTCCAAATTAACTACATTTTAAAATAAATTCCTTTACTTACTCAAATTTATTCCAAAGACCCATTTATTCCAGATTCACTCCTTTATTCTGATTAAAAATCTTGTTTAAATTCGAAATACAAATTTCATACTTTATATCAAAATTCTCCTTTTATTTTTTTCCAACTCATTTAATTCTCAATCTTTTGAAAAATATATTCCTTTGTACTTACAAACAATATTGCTTAATTTCTTATTTTAAAAATCCATTTTTTCACATTTATTCAAAATCCTTATTTTTCCCATATCCCGGAATTTATTATATAGGATTTAAAGATAAAAATATCTATTTTTCTCAATTCTTTCTTTTTAAATTTATCCATCTTTACTATAAATTTCTTACTTTAAATTTTACCTTTTATTTCCCTTTTAAAATTCAATATTTATATTTTTAAAATGACACAATATCCAACAATATATTAACATCAAATAAAATAATTTTTCAACATGATATATCAAAGGTTAATCAACATTCCATATAATGGAATATGAAAATAAATTCAACATTTTGAGGAATCTAGTTGGATCCCTCCAACCCATTTTTCTGCATCCACATATGCTAGTCAAAAAATAAAATACCAATCCCACGTCAAGGCGGGATATCGCGGTACAAAGGGTCTTTCCCTATTATGCCGGGGCATAGGGTCTCATCCGCTATATGGTGCGGGAAATCAATAACTCCAATATATATATTCTACTATATATAATATCACATCCAGATAATAAATTATCAATTCAAGCAATCAATCCAACAATTTAATTTTAACTAATTAAATTAACCGATAATCAGTTGTGAGTGAGATTAACTCACCTTTGATTTTTGTTTTGCAATCCGACCCAAACCGGCTATTTCCTTCACGATTTTTGGACCTTGTACAAATATTGTATGGTTTATTAATATTTTATCTAATCGAAATCAATTACCATTTAATAAATTTAATTAACCAATAACTTAATTAAACGAATACCTTTAATAAATTATTTTTAGTGACTAAGATAATTAAATAGGATAGTTAGACAAATTAATCTCCATAATACATTATTTTAAAACTAACTAGTACGTGAAAATACGTATATATATATATATATATATATTTATACAGATAATTTATATTTATACATATTTACTTTGAAATCCATATACTTATAAAATTTATTTATGTAGATTAAAAGTCTAATTTTGATAAAAACTCTTCAACAACTTTAAATCTCTCTGTATATATATCAAAATAGAAATTTTCTTTTACTGTACATATACATATATACAGAATCAAAACTAGAATAAGCTTACCTTCCTTTAAATTTCTTCCACACACACACACGCACACGCACACACACACATATATATTCATATATGTATTAATTTAATAATCTTTAAAATGAAAGAAATGGATTGCGCAAACCTCACTGACTCGACTGCGCCACTGACATCCCAGTCACCACGAACTAGCCGCGGCCTCCAGATCCACTGGAGAACTCCTATCAAACGAACGAGACAGCACACCTTCCTCCTCAAAATTGTGATCGTGATATCCCACCGTAGGAGCTCGAGCTCGACTCCAATCAGACCACCCACGGCCTCACATCGGTTTCCCCCAAACTCTGCCACACGAGCTTCCCTTCTCCATTTGAACGAACCTTGCTACTCGGCACCCACGGTCGGACCCATAGCTGCCTCTAACAGCACGTCGCCACCTTCCATTGCCCATTCCCTATGCTGACACCCTCGAGCTCGAACGAATAAGTCGTGATCGATTTCCTCTCAAAATCGAATTCAATTTCGTACTTTTTTTGATGCGGTTCGATTTCACTAGGCTTCGAGCTGCTCTGAATTTGATTCAAAAAGGAAGAGAGAGCGGCCTTATTCTTTTCGATTTGCTGTGATTTCAAATTCGAGCTTCCGTTTTTTTTCTTCCGCCATTTTTAATTTCGGTTTTGATTTTGAATTTTAGTTCGTTCTGCTTTATTCTGAAAGGAATTGTTCGATTTTAAAAAGAAGAGGGGGAACAAAATCTGATGTTGGTGTGCCTGCAATCCTAAGCAACACTAGCTACAGTGAGACCAAAAAGCTTTGATGCAAAAATGTTTCAGCTGATGTTGGTTAGTGTTTTAAATATATATATATATATATATATATATATATATATTACTAAATTCAAATTGCCTCGATAAATGTAACTTAAAATTTTGATCTCCCATCGAGACGTGCCGCTAGGCATTTATAATGTTATACCCCTATTCCAAACACAATGGAAATGGTTTCGACTCCTAATTCGATCGTATGGAGAAGATAGCGTTTTGAACCCAGTTATTATATTGAATTTCATATAAATTTTAGTGCGTTTACCTATCGTACATTCACATGACAACTTCGAAAGCTATGAAATTTGGAATCTGATAATAAAACACTATTATGGATCCAATGGAACTGGTTTCATCGAAATCCGAGACCGTGCCTCGAAAGGTTATTTTTAAATATCAATTTAGACGATATATTTTTAAAACTGAACAAAACACTTTTAAATTTACTTTTAACATTTTTATTATCTTTAGTATGATCAATGTAGATTTTACAAGCCTTCAAATTATTTTTAACCAGCTTAAAATTTTTGATTCAGCAATTTACCCGATTCCCATAATTTAACTCAATAATTAAATCACCCAATAAACAGTTATATTTGAAATTCAAGTAAAATTAATTTTTTAGATATTTAAAATCAATTAAACATTCCAATTTCAAATGTTCAAAATTCTATGCCATTACAGATCTCCCTATCATTCATCCTAAGAGAACAAAACGAGATTTATGTGCATGGTACGTCATCATCAAATATGATTGTGCCATATAACTCACGTGTTTCTCCTTGATATTTCCGGAGTTATATTTTGGTCTAGATTTGATAGCCGGTTATTTAACTATCAAATAAACTAACAAGCAACAATACAATTAGTTTACCAAAGCACCGCCTAAGCCTTATTTAAATAAAATTTTCATTTATTTAAATCTCTTTCCAAAATGTTCATTAAAATATTCATATACATTTCTCACCGACATAAGCATATTCACAGAACATTTATGAATGGTGTCTCATTTCAAAATCATCTTTAAAGGATCAAACAAATGTTATTTAAATTACAGATAAGGATAACCCTAAACACTATACTTTCGCTATTTAGCATAGACCGAAATGTCCACACACCATAATTAAGAAGGTTAATCGAGGGAAATTTCATCGCCGATTATTTTATAAAATTCCTTCAATAATTCCTTTTAGTAAATCATTTCCATTTCTGAAATCTCCTTTTCTCAAATTCTAAATCCATTTATAAAACTCTTGTATAATCTCGAAAGTAATTTATAAAACTCTTTAAGAATATCCAAAATATTTATAAAACCCTATATAGATATCCAAAAATATTCGAAACACTTTACCTTAAATTGATATGGAACTGAAGTCACTTTAAAACCATAATTCTATAAATTTGAAAGGACGCTTAGTAATCGCAATGGTACTTAAATCAGGTTACATTTTAATTTCAATTTGACTTCCAACAACGAAAACCTTACATGAGCAACAGATAAATAAAATCCATAATCGGAGATCAAGGAATAATATGTCAATATAAACCAACTGCCAGATACATGTCCAAAATAACCTAATCGTAGGAGGGTGGTTTGTCCTACTAAAAGGATGTCCAAACAAACTATTAAGTTTAGTTATAGTAGAATGGAGATTTATTCTGCTAAAAGATTCCAAATAATCAATTCAATTCAAGCTATAATAGATCGATGTTTTATTCTGCTAATAGATGTCCAAGTTTACTAAAACTTATACATGGATGTTTGTTTATTTAATGGCACAGACGAAAGATTCCTTGGATTACATTAGTTTACTTATAATAATATCCGACTCAAAAATAATTTACAAAGTTTAAAGCTAAACCTTTATTAAATAATATTAAATTCTTTATTTAGTTACAAATTAAATCACTATTCAATTCCTAATTAAATAATTTTTAATTTTTAATTAAATCTAATTTAAAACTTAATTAAACTTAATTAGTCCTTAATTTAAATCTTAATTAAAACAATTTAGATTATTTAATTTAATCTTGGCTAATTAGTAATTAATTATTAAATAACCCTAGTTAAATAATTAAATTATTTAATAATTAAATTAATTATTAGAATTACTTCTTAATTACATTTTAACTTAATTAATCATTAATTAAACTTCCTTGATTAATTAATTAAGATTAATTAACTTTAATCCGTAATTACTTAACTCAATTACACTTATTTAATAATTATCTTAAGCAATTTATTAATTAATTAACTAATTATTAACTCTAAAATAATTATCAAAGTAATTAAACTTTGAACTTAAGTAACATTTTGAACAAGAATTTTCAAAATCATTTCTAAAAGAATCGTTTTTAAAATCTAAACTTTAACTTTTCTGAACTGCATTTATGGCGACTATCACTATAAATGCAACTCATCAAAGTTAGATTTAGTTTAGATCTAAATCCATCTTCATTTCTAACTTCATTCTTAACTTTACATCAATTTAAGACATAAATAAAAGTTTTTATTTTGAAAACTAAATAAATTTTTAATCTTTTAATAACTTGAGAACAAATAAACAATTTTTGATCTTTTCCAAGTAGTCTCCAATCTCATTTAGCACATAAGGATACTAACTTTCCCAACTTGTATCCAAACAATCAAGTTCACATATCCAAAATTACATATAGCATCACATATACAAGTACGATAAGAACTTTAACACCAAAACAAACTTTAGACTACATTTAACAAGTCATATTCAAACTACATCTAGAATTACACATATACAACCAAACAACATGGAACAACAACCAAAGTAGCAATATATTTCACACACAAATAGTTCAAGGCATGAAGGTAAATTTGTTTACAACCAAATTGGTCACAAACACCCAAGAATAGATTTGCATTGAGAAGTAAATGTAGAAAATAAAATTGAAACCGAGGAACATAATAAACTAATAGCAAATAAAAACAATAATGAAGAACATAGAGGTTTATAGTGGTTTGGCATTGTATGTGTAATGACCCGCCATCCGACTCCACAGATTGACGCATCATTAATAAGAAAGAAAGAGATAGAGAATAGAAAAGAAAGAGAAGAAAGAAGAAACAACATCAGAATCTCATTAGCGGAACGAATAAATTATATTAATAACATAAATATTACATAGTTTACAACCACTATCAGAGTACACAGATAATACAACGCATACTAGGCAGTTATAAACACCTGTCTAGTATTTACAACATAATACAATTCAGAGACCACACAAAACACACAGCGGAATACTATTTATCTAATGCAGAAGCCTCCTGCTCCATTGCTCCTCCAATATTCGTCAAAGCTAACATGAATCCCTTGGCTACTCGTAAAAATTTGAGTACCCAAGAGTTTATGAAAAACAAAAGATAAACTCAAAACATGGGTCTGGTGTGAGTAACAGGTTAAAGTTGCTTAACTTTGAAAATCTTTTGAAAAGAAAAGGTATCACGTAAGACTTCCCACACATAAACATGGAAAAGTTTTTACCTTACGCTAACCAAAATATTTGATAGGAAATCCAGTGATATTATAATAGTGTCTAGGGTTTTCAAATAAATAAGAAATAGCCGAAATTGTTACATGACTAAATTCCATCTACTAGCCACAAAAGTGGGTAATACAATCAAAACCGTTGGCACTTATTGGATTTTGGATTCCATACAATGGCTGGGCTACTGGGGTACCGCCCGTCACAGTACGTGGCCTAGATCAACGTACCGAGGAGTACGCCCGCTCCCCTGCAACACAAGACCGGTACCATCCCTTACTGGACAGTCCCGAACAAGACAACCCCGCAGTTGGCGTACGTTCCAACTGCCCACACAGCTGAAATAAAAAGGGACTTCTAGACAGGGGAAAATCTTGCTCTCAAGTGGGGGCTACCTACGAAGCCTTGCTGCACCTCTCTTGTTTTAGCCATTCCCGGTTGATGAGGCTTGAGGCTACGATTACCTTTAGAGAACACATCTCTTAGAATGCTCATCGTCCACTTGACGATGTTCTGAAAGCATTCAATCCATACAAGTTCGTTCCGGGTTCGAATGAAACCGAACGCATTATCTTATTACACTCGTATTGGAATCACCCTCAGAGTTAACGACGATAACCCTTGCACTCTGAATCTCCATCTCGAATCTATAAGTACTATTCCGTCAAACTCATTACGGAATCACCCTCAGAGTTATACTGACGTATAGCCCTTACACCTCGAGTCTTCACTCTTCACATAAGATTCACGACCTATCGTTAATTTGGATCGATGTGGTTTTCGGATATCCAAATATGGAAACCCGATCTCGGTCTCATCGAAATCCAAAGCGTGTCTTTTAGGGCCAAGTTGTTTTAAAGTTTAAAATAATTCAATTATCTATATACACACAGACAGATAAATCATAGATTCACAATAGGTAATCAACATTATCATCACAACAGATATTCTATATTATCATTATCAAAAGATAATCCAAATCATCATCACAATGCAACCAATGCATTCATATCACTCAACATTTTTTATCTCATAGCTGAGATTCAAACCAATCAAGGCAAACAATATCATCCATCCATATAAGCAATGATCTATAATTACCATTTATAATTAATTTAAAATGAATTAAATTAACTACATCAATTTCTAATTAATTTAAAGTGAATTAAATTAATTACTCCATCAATATCAAACTTGCTTATATCACTATAAATTAATTATCAATCAATTAATTAATTAATCTCTAATTATTTATCTTAATTAATCACCCTTTATTAATCACTCCTTAATCACATTTAAGTAATTATCCATTAATTAATTTCACAAATTAATTATACTTAACCAAATACAGTAATTAACCTTTAATTACTTTACAAATTAATTAACTATAATTAATTACATTAATTGATTTCCTTAATCACTTATTATTGATTAATTAATCTTAACTAATCAATCTTAATTACATCATTTATTATATTAATTAATGTTTTCTAATTACAATTTAATTAAGTACCTTATTTAAATTAAAAACATTAAGTAATTAATCTTAATTTAAACCATAATTGTTAATCACCCTTGATTAACCTTATTCAATAATTATCTATCATTAATTACTTTACAAAATAATTTAATTACTCCTTAATTAATTATCTCCACTTAATTCCTTGATAAATTCACAAAGTAATTATACTCAAATTTCTTCCATCATCCAATTACTTCAATTAATTACATTCAGTAATTACCCATTAATTACTTCCCTAAGTAATTACTCTTAAATAAATTACATTAAGTAATTATACTTCACAATCATCAATTTATTAAATTAATTAAACTGAATTAATTAACTTAATCTAATCAAATTAAACTCAATTAATTACAATAAGTAATTAATTCCTTAATTACTTCCATAAGTAATTATACTTAATAACTTACACAAATGATTATCTTTAAATTAATTAATCTAATTAATTATTAAATTAATTAAACTAATTAATTATTAAATAATCCTTAGTTAATGATCTTCATTAACTATTAATAATTCATTAATTATTTTCTAAAATAATTAACTTATTTTAATCTTTATTAATAACAAATTAATTAATCATTAATTAACCCATTAATTAATTTCAAATTAATTAAATAATTAAGTGTTAATCAAAACTTAATTAATCCATTATTACTTGATTAATTAATTATTAATCATTAAAAACAATCTTATTAATTAATGATTCATAATTACAAGTTATTTATTCTAAGAATAATTAATCCTAAACTTTTAAGATTAAACCTTTAATTACTTTAAGTAATTATTCATTCATTAATTTATTAAAATAGATTAATTACTCATTTAATTATTAAATGTATAACAAATCATTAAACTATAATTTAATTTCAACAAGTTTTAAAACCAATTTAAAACTTATACATTATATGATAAATAATACTTATAAAAGAAATTTTTACAAGATTTAAATCAAATTCTTTTTAATTTCAAACATTCAAATTTTACATTATCATTCAAAACTGTTAAAATGCTTAAATCTATAAAACTTGAATTTATTTTAAATCAAAGATTCAAAATCAGATTTGAATTAGTTTAAACTTAATTTAAAACATTTCTTTACATATTCAAATTCCAATGTAAATTCAAATTTCTTTAAAAAAATTCATTTTTAAACAATAAATCCCTTAAAGTATTTTAAACAAAATTTGAATTTAATACTTATTTATCCAGTTATGATTCAAATTAAATCATGAATCTATAATTTAAAATTAGATTTAAAACTTAACTTAAACCTTTACTTCATACTTAAAAATTTAAGTTTAAATTTGGGAAATAGGTCAAGTTTTAAACTTGAACAAACTAACTCGAGCTACCCATAATTCGCTCGAGTAAGATACTAAATAATCTCGAGTAAACTCGAGTAACTTTCATTCTGAAATCTTTCAAACTAACAATTTACAGGTTTTATACAAACCTGGAACTGTCAACCTCACCCGAGACCACAACTCAACTCCTTCGAGTCCCAATCCCCATTACTTCGAGCATAACACGATACAACCCAAAACCAAGCTCTAGAAATCCTTCTTCCCAAAACTATCTGCTGATACCCCCAAATGTCGTGCACCTGCACCACCATTGCCGACACCTCCGACATCTCGCAACCATCCACGCACGTCGGCGATCATCTTCCCACACGTTCCCGACCATCAATTCGATTACAGAAGCTAAAAACCAAATTCGAGCATACGAGCTCAATACTGGAAGTAATGTCGAACCTGGAATTTGCTCAAATCCCAAACTCCGATCACTTGAGAATCTTCACCGCCGGCCACAAACCCTTCCATGCCCCAACTACCTTCTCCCAAAATTTGAGACAACTCGGTCACCTATGGAAGTTGCCTCAAATAATTTCTTCAAGTAACAGAAAACTAGGGTTAATTACTTTGATCCCAAATTTTTACTGCCTCACTGCTTTAATCTTTCAATTACCATTTTTCCTCAATTCTCCTATCACCAATCTATCACCAGGAACATCACTGGCCACCCAATCTTCTTAGATCGACAGAATCAACCCAAATTATAATTTCTGGTTAAACCAGAATTACTTAATCAAAAACAAACAAACAGTTCTAATTTAAATTTTAAAATTCGAGTTTTTGATCAGGTAACCTATTGATAAACTTAAATCAAAGAATTTAAATGATTAAATTCTTGTTTTCAACAGAATTACTCTATTGTTTAGTATTTTCCCAGAGACCATACTGTTTTATTATTTTATTTCTTTTATATATAAATTAAAATTAAATTTAAACTTTAACTTATATTACTCAACCCTATATTGTTTTAAATCTTAAACCTTAACAAAGATTTTAGACATAAGATCATGATTTTTGGTTAAAGATTAAACCTGTAATTCTAAAACTGGCAAGAACAAGTTTACAACACAACATGCATTCTGAAACCAAACAAATTACAGAGAATTCTATTATATTCATCCATTCCAAACATGATTATCATAGGAATAAATCAAACAACTATATTTACTTAAGAATTTTAGTTAAAAATGTTACTCATTGGTTTCTTTTTTAGGGGCAGAGCATCCAAATTTTGACAAGTTTCAAATTTGCTAATGAACTTAAAACTTTAATTCCAGCTCTACTCAAATGCTTTGCTGTAATGCTTGCATCCTGAATCACATGCATGCTTGATTGTATGCTTTCCAGCAAATATGCAGGCTTCCAAAATAATGTATGCAGGTTCTTGGGTAGCAAATTGGTTTCAGGTTTATGAATTGCACTTTAGTTTGATGATTTGAAGAGTTACAGGTTTATACATTTTTTTTTCTTTTCAGGTTTGAGGAGATTATAGGTTATCAAATTTGTTTGAGAGGGGAAATTGACAGGTTTGGTTTGAAGAAGCAAATTTTGGAACTTGGTTCAAGTTTTTTATTATAGATCTTTAACTGAAATTTCTCTTAAGTTTGAAGAAGAATAGGAAAAAGAAAAGGTGAGGTTAAGAAGAAATGTTTACATAAGAATATATTTGATTTCATTAAAAATAAAAGAAAAATAAAAGTTTAAAGGAACACTTGTTTTAAGTTTCTAACATTTGTCACATGGTTTGATTAAGGGCTTAACATATGTCAACAAGGGTGTTTTAGAGATAAACACATGTAATTTAAGAATATTTTAGTTTTAATTTAAATTGTTTGTAAATACTTTAAAACCTTAATTTATTATTCTTATGTATATAAATGAGTTTCTTACATTTTTAATTTATTAAAAAGAAAACGAAACAAACAAATTATGAATATAAGCTTATTCAAATGTTTCTATGTATTTATTCTTTTAAATTTTCAAACATTTAATTCAAAATCAAATTAAATTATAAAACTCCAATTTAAAAAAAAATCAAGTTATACATATGCTTATATAACTCTTATTAAAATATAAAAAATACAAATCCTATTTCTAACAAAATTTATTTATGTTTATAAAAACTAAGTATTATCATTATCATTTGAAAATAACAAATTAAACAACATTAAATAATTTATAAAAGAGATTATAAAAAAATTAAGATCATTTGTAATTTTTATTTTAAATTCTTATATATATATAAATTCAAACAATATTTAAAAATAAAACCAAGCTTTTAATGTTAATCTAATTTAAATTTATATTTAAGTTAATTAAAATATAAATCTAAACAAATAAGGTTTTCCTTTAATATAAACTATATAATTATCTATTAAATTGTTTTGAAAAGTTAAATGTTAATTTTAAATCAAATTTCCAATTTACCAAATATAAATTAAAATTAGAAAATTAATTTATTTACTAAGTTCAAAATCAAAGTTTATCAATTTTACAATATATACAATTATATATATTATAAACGGAAAACAATTTATTAGTTTCAAAAGATAGAATCTACCAATTTAAATATTTATAATAAGATGATTATTATATCAATTCAAAATTTTATTATCAAGAATTATTAAATCAAATAAATTTTTAAACACAGATTATTAAATTTATATTGCCAAATTTCCGGGATATCACATTCCTCCCCCCTTAAAAGAATTTCGTCCCCGAAATTTAAAAGCAAAGGTAATTTAATAATCTATCCTAAGATTTAATTTTAAAACACAAGCATATATCAAACATATGCTAACAACCATAACAACCAATTCACCAAATCAAAACAAATCTAATTATCCAGAAAAATTCTGGATAAAATTTTATCGAGTTTCCCCAGGTATATATATATATACCGGGATGCTCGCTCTAGAGAATCCAAACAATCAATACTATGAAGCTACAAAGCTCCTATACAACTATATCTATAACACTAGACAAGATATCAGACTACAAACGAGTCTGACTCAACAACCAAAACTCCAGAACTGCTAGTTCACAACTAGAGATAGATCATACACGTACTCCCTCAGAGATACGTGAAACTCATCGAATCCCAGTTATCCAAACTGGTAATTCAATCCTGTAGATCAATCACTTAATCTCCTAGATACGGAAAAGATCCAAAACACTACGGAGCTGACCTACCCAGTCCTACTCAATCTTAAAGCTCCTTAGATCGGAGAAAACTTATCCAAAATCAAATCTCCGACTTCGGAATCCAAATTCCTTCATCTCTTATCCACAAAATACTCCTGACAATCCTGGACTGCCTTCAACTCTCCAGATCAGCTCAACCCTTGCTGATTCCTCTAGAAACAAACTGGGCCAAAACAATCCAACAGAACGATCTCCTCAAGATCAATCCAAACCAAGAACACCAACTCTACTCCACAAACATCAGAAGATTAACTTACTTCTCCTATCCGGAAAAGAAAGAACAAAAGAACTCCCAAACTACTTTCGCTGCACAACTCTGATCTGACGTAGAAGGAAAACTCGAGCACAAACTAGACAACATATCACAGAAATATGGTTCAACAGATCCATAAAAGAAAACTCAGATATCCCATCTGATCCTTCTACTAAACTGAACCACCAGTATCACTCCAGGAATCCAGTCGATAAGAGCCTCCAGGTACGGACAAACTTCTCATAGCTCAAGAGAACACCCGAACTATCGCAAGTCACTTTTGCGATCAACCAGTCCAATATCCAAAGTAAACTGTTCTCTCTTTATCAATCAGAACAGCTTATGTTTATCTAGACAATCCATCGAAGAAATGGATCCACTCTACTACTTCTGAACTCCTTCAGAAAAACTGCTAACCAGAAGACTTCTTGCTAGCACAGAACACTCCGAGCTGCACTTCTTACACCGACACCAAAGACTTCCTAATCCAAAATTCTTCGAAAAATTCGGACCTCAAACTGGACAGAAAAATCCTGCTGAACCCAGCCACAACATCGAAGCAGACATACTTCCAAAACTTGTTCCAAAGAAAAATCTTTGGACATATCCATAGTCACTGTGTCTCATCACACAGCTACCAATTCCTGAGGTATCAAGATACCATTATTCTTCTGCCCAATCGACAGATCCAAACTCTACTCATCCAACTCAAAGATGACCTCCGAACCTTTACAGGTTACCTTCAGAGATCGATGAAACCTCTACAATCTGCTCAACTCACTCGAGACGGTATTAGGTCTACAGTCTCGACAGATACACTTCCAACCTCAAACATTCAAACACCAACCAATGGTAGTCGTGTTACACACACTACTACCCCTTCTACCTTTATAACTTATATTGGAAAACCTGAACGGGTAACCTGACAGATAGGTAGAAATAAATATATCTATATATATAAAAATTACAAATACGCTCTCTCAAGATAGACACCACTCCGGAGCCTAGGTATTCACTCAACCTAATGCTCTGATACCACTGTAATGACCCGCCATCCGACTCCACAGATTGACGCATCATTAATAAGAAAGAAAGAGATAGAGAATAGAAAAGAAAGAGAAGAAAGAAGAAACAACATCAGAATCTCATCAGCGGAACGAATAAATTATATTAATAACATAAACTACATAGTTTACAACCACTATCAGAGTACACAGATAATACAACACATACTAGACAGTTATAAACACCTGTCTAGTATTTACAACATAATACAATTCAGAGACCACACAGAACACACAGCGGAATACTATTTATCTAACGCAGAAGCCTCCTGCTCCATTGCTCCTCTAATATTCGTCAAAGCTAACATGAATCCCTTGGCTACTCGTAAAAATTTGAGTACCCAAGAGTTTATGAAAAACAAAAGATAAACTCAAAACATGGGTCTGGTGTGAGTAACAGGTTAAAGTTGCTTAACTTTGAAAATCTTTTGAAAAGAAAAGGTATCACGTAAGACTTCCCACACATAAACATGGAAATTTTTTTACCTTACGCTAACCAAAACATTTGATAGGAAATCCAGTGATATTATAATAGTGTCTAGGGTTTTCAAATAAATAAGAAATAGCCGAAATTATTACATGATTAAATTCCAGCTACTAGCCACAAAAGTGGGTAATACAATCAAAACCGTTGGCACTTATTGGATTTTGGATTCCATACAATGGCTGGGCACTGGGGTACCGCCCGTCACAGTACGTGGCCTAGATCAACGTAATGAGGAGTACGCCCGCTCCCCTGCAACACAAGACCGGAACCATCCCTTACTGGACAGTCCCGAACAAGACAACCCCGCAGTTGGCGTACGTTCCAACTGCCCACACAGCTGAAATAAAAAGGGACTTCTAGACAGCGTAAAATCTTGCTCTCAAGTGGGGGCTACCTACGAAGCCTTGCTGCACCTCCCCTGTTTTAGCCATTCCCGGTTGATGAGGCTTGAGGCTACGATTACCTTTAGAGAACACATATCTTAGAATGCTCATCGTCCACTTGACGATGTTCTGAAAGCATTCAATCCATACAAGTTCGTTCCGGGTTCGAATGAAATCGAAGGCATTATCTTGTTACACTCGTATTGGAATCACCCTCAGAGTTAACGACGATAACCCTTGCACTCTGAATCTCCATCTCGAATCTATAAGTACTATTCCGTCAAACTCATTACGGAATCACCCTCAGAGTTATACTGACGTATAGCCCTTACACCTCGAGTCTTCACTCTTCACATAAGATTCACGACCTATCGTTAATTTGGATCGATGTGGTTTTCGGATATCCAAATATGGAAACCCGATCCCGGTCTCATCGAAATCCAAAGCGTGTCTTTTAGGGCCAAGTTGTTTTAAAGTTTAAAACAATTCAATTATCTATATACACACAGACAGATAAATCATAGATTCACAATAGGTAATCAACATTATCATCACAACAGATATTCTATATTATCATTATCAAAAGATAATCCAAATCATCATCACAATGCAACCAATGCATTCATATCACTCAACATTATTTATCTCATAGCTGAGATTCAAACCAATCAAGGCAAACAATATCATCCATCCATATAAGCAATGATCTATAATTACCATTTATAATTAATTTAAAATGAATTAAATTAACTACATCAATTTCTAATTAATTTAAAGTGAATTAGATTAATTACTCCATCAATATCAAACTTGCTTATATCACTATAAATTAATTATCAATCAATTAATCTCTAATTATTTATCTTAATTAATCACTCTTGATTAATCACTCCTTAATCACATTTAAGTAATTATCCATTAATTAATTTCACAAATTAATTATACTTAACCAAATACAGTAATTAACCTTTAATTACTTTACAAATTAATTAACTATAATTAATTACATTAATTCTTAATTAATTACATTAATTGATTTCCTTAATCACTTATTATTGATTAATTAATCTTAACTAATCAATCTTAATTACATCATTTATTATATTAATTAATGTTTTCTAATTACAATTTAATTAAGTACCTTATTTAAATTAAAAACATTAAGTAATTAATCTTAATTTAAACCATAATTGTTAATCACCCTTGATTAACCTAATTCAATAATTATCTATCATTAATTACTTTACAAAATAATTTAATTACTCCTTAATTAATTATCTCCACTTAATTCCTTGATAAATTCACAAAGTAATTATACTCAAATTTCTTCCATCATCCAATTACTTCAATTAATTACATTCAGTAATTACCCATTAATTACTTCCCTAAGTAATTACTCTAAAATAAATTACATTAAGTAATTATACTCCACAATCATCAATTTATTAAATTAATTAAACTGAATTAATTAACTTAATCTAATCAAATTAAACTCAATTAATTACAATAAGTAATTAATTCCTTAATTACTTCCATAAGTAATTATACTTAATAACTTACACAAATGATTATCTTTAAATTAATTAATCTAATTAATTATTAAATTAATTAAACTAATTAATTATTAAATAATCCTTAGTTAATGATCTTCATTAACTATTAATAATTCATTAATTATTTTCTAAAATAATTAACTTATTTTAATCTTTATTAATAACAAATTAATTAATCATTAATTAACCCATTAATTAATTTCAAATTAATTAAATAATTAAGTGTTAATCAAAACTTAATTAATCCATTATTACTTGATTAATTAATTATTAATCATTAAAAACAATCTTATTAATTAATGATTCATAATTACAAGTTATTTATTCTAAGAATAATTAATCCTAAACTTTTAAGATTAAACCTTTAATTACTTTAAGTAATTATTTATTCATTAATTTATTAAAATAGATTAATTACTCATTTAATTATTAAATGTATAACAAATCATTAAACTATAATTTAATTTCAACAAGTTTTAAAACCAATTTAAAACTTATACATTATATGATAAATAATACTTATAAAAGAAATTTTTACAAGATTTAAATCAAATTCTTTTTAAATTCAAACATTTAAATTTTACATTATCATTCAAAACTGTTAAAATGCTTAAATCTATAAAACTTGAATTTATTTTAAATCAAAGATTCAAAATCAGGTTTGAATTAGTTTAAACTTAATTTAAAACATTTCTTTACATATTCAAATTCCAATTTAAATTCAAATTTCTTTAAAAAAATTCATTTTTAAACAATAAATCCCTTAAAGTATTTTAAACAAAATTTGAATTTAATACTTATTTATCCAGTTATGATTCAAATTAAATCTTGAATCTATAATTTAAAATTAGATTTAAAACTTAACTTAAACCTTTACTTTATACTTAAAAATTTAAGTTTAAATTTGGGAAATAGGTCAAGTTTTAAACTTGAACAAACTAACTCGAGCTACCCATAATTCGCTCGAGTAAGATACTAAATAATCTCGAGTAAAACTCGTGTAACTTTCATTCTGAAACCTTTCAAACTAACAATTTACAATTTTATACAAACCTGGAACTGTCAACCTCACCCGAGACCACAACTCAACTCCTTCGAGTCCCAATCCCCATTACTTCGAGCATAACACGATACAACCCAAAACCAAACTCGAGAAATCCTTCTTCCCAAAACTATCTGCTGATACCCCCAAATGCTGTGCACCTGCACCACCATTGCCGACACCTCCGGCATCTCGCAACCATCCACGCACGTCGGCGATCACCTTCCCACACATTCCCGACCATCAATTCGATTACAGAAGCTAAAAACCAAATTCGAGCATACGAGCTCAATACTGGAAGTAATGTTGAACCTGGAATTTGCTCAAATCCCAAACTCCGATCACCTGAGAATCTTCACCACCGGCCACAAACCCTTCCATGCCCCAACTACCTTCTCCCAAAATTTGAGACAACTCGGTCACCTATGGAAGTTGCCCCAAATAATTTCTTCAAGTAACAGAAAACTAGGGTTAATTACTTTGATCCCAAATTTTTACTGCCTCACTGTTTTAATCTTTCAACTACCATTTTTCCTCAATTCTCCTATCACCAATCTATCACCAGGAACATCACTGGCCACCCAATCTTCTTAGATCGACAGAATCAACCCAAATTATGATTTCTGGTTATACCAGAATTACTTAATCAAAAACAAACAAACTGTTCTAATTTAAATTTTAAAATTCGAGTTTTTGATCAGGTAACCTATTGATAAACTTAAATCAAAGAATTTAAATGATTAAATTCTTGTTTTCAACAGAATTACTCTGTTGTTTAGTATTTTCCCAGAGACCATACTGTTTTATTATTTTATTTCTTTTATATATAAATTAAAATTAAATTTCAACTTTAACTTATATTACTCGACCCTATATTGTTTTAAATCTTAAACCTTAACAAAGATTTTAGACATAAGATCATGATTTTTGATTAAAGATTAAACCTGTAATTCTAGAACTGGCAAGAACAAGTTTACAACACAACATGCATTCTGAAACCAAACAAATTACAGAGAATTCTATTATATTCATCCATTCCAAACATGATTATCATAGGAATAAATCAAACAACTATATTTACTTAAGAATTTTAGTTAAAAATGTTACTCACTGGTTTCTTTTTTAGGGGCAGAGCATCCAAATTTTGACAAGTTTCAAATTTGCTAATGAAATTAAAACTTTAATTCCAGCTCTACTCAAACGCTTTGCTGTAATGCTTGCATCCTAAATCACATGCATGCTTGATTGTATGTTTTCCAGCAAATATGCAGGCTTCCAAAATAATGTATGCAGGTTCTTGGGTAACAAATTGGTTTCAGGTTTATGAATTGCATTTAGTTTGATGATTTGAAGAGTTACAGGTTTATACATTTTTTTTTCTTTTCAGGTTTGAGGAGATTATAGGTTATCAAATTTGTTTGAGAGGGGAAATTGACAGGTTTGGTTTGAAGAAGCAAATTTTGCAGATTTTGGAACTTGGTTCAAGTTTTTGATTATAGATCTTTAACTGAAATTTCTCTTAAGTTTGAAGAAGAATAGGAAAAAGAAAAAGTGAGGTTAAGAAGAAATGTTTACATAAGAATATATTTGATTTCATTAAAAATAAAAGAAAAATAAAAGTTTAAAGGAACACTTGTTTTAAGTTTCTAACATTTGTCACATGGTTTGATTAAGGGCTTAACACATGTCAACAAGGGTGTTTTAGAGATATACACATGTAATTTAAGAATATTTTAGTTTTAATTTAAATTGTTTGTAAATACTTTAAAACCTTAATTTATTATTCTTATGTATATAAATGAGTTTCTTACATTTTTAATTTATTAAAAAGAAAATGAAACAAACAAATTATGAATATAAGCTTATTCAAATATTTCTTTGTATTTATTCTTTTAAATTTTCAAACATTCAATTCAAAATCAAATTAAATTATAAAACTCCAATTTAAAAAAAAATCAAGTTATACATATGCATATACAACTCTTATTAAAATAAAAAAAAATACAAATCCTATTTCTAACAAAATTTATTTATGTTTATAAAAACTAAGTATTATCATTATCATTTGAAAATAGCAAATTAAACAATATTAAATAATTTATAAAAGAGATTATAAACAAATTAAGATCATTTGTAATTTTTATTTTAAATTCTTATATATATAAATTCAAACAATATTTAAAATAAAACCAAGCTTTTAATGTTAATCTAATTTAAATTCATATTTAAGTTAATTAAAATATAAATCTAAACAAATAAGGTTTTCCTTTAATATAAACTATATAATTATCTATTAATTGTTTTGAAAAGTTAAATGTTAATTTTAAATCAAATTTCCAATTTACCAAATATAAATTAAAATTAGAAAATTAATTTATTTACTAAGTTCAAAATCAAAGTTTATCAATTTTACAATATATACAATTATATATATTATAAACAGAAAACAGTTTATTAGTTTCAAAAGATAGAATCTACCAATTTAAATATTTATAATAAGATGATTATTATATCAATTCAAAATTTTATTATCAAGAATTATTAAATCAAACAAATTTTTAAACACAGATTATTAAATTTATATTGCCAAATTTCCGGGATATCACAGTATGCCTATGTTCACTTTGAAATTTATTTTTATTAATCAACTAATAATTCGATCACATCAGCAAGGAATATGAGAAACTTGATTACAATAAGGAATAAGGTAACTAACAGCGTAAAGCTCCCCAAAAGTGAACCATGAGGCGTGTATTTATAGGGAGAGATACTGAGATATTCTGCTAGGATTTCGACATAAGGCTCTCTAGGTCCATTAGGGCCCACAATAACGATCAGCTTACCTAACTCGACCATCAGGAACGTCGACCTAAATTTCACCAATCCTTTTTCTTGTCTGCAATTTTAGTGCGATCGTTTTTTTAGAGGGGGGTTCCCACATGTCACTTGATACTGCTTTTGAAATATGGAATCATTCTGACTTATAACTTAGGAGATATGGGTTGCTAAACCTAGATCTTGCACTAAACATGACGATCATTTATAAGACTTGGCAAAAACAATCACCCAATAACGATCTGCTAAACCTTAAATGCAACTCTATGACTTGTGATCATTTTTGCAAGCCTCAATCTTCATTTTTTTGAAGCTCTTGAAGTTTCAAATAAATCGGCCTTGTGGATTTCTAGATATTGAGCATTCACCAATGATTTCAACTATTTTATGGATCATTCTTGATCGATCCATGCAAATCTTGCTTCGCCTATAACTCAAGCATATGAACTCTGATCAACTCTAATTTGAAATATAACTTCACGGGGCCATGCTTGTTACTCCATGTTGACTGCACCTCGATCGGGTTTTGGTCCAAATCTGCCTGTCCATCTTCTATAATATTGTATGTAATCGATTCCCAAGGCTGTGGACCATTAGTTCCTAGCCACATCGATGATATCATGGCCTTGCCAAAAGGCAAGATAACGTTTGCCCCCTAAAGTACGTCTTGTATCATACTTGACGTGCTTTGAATTGTCGCAAGTGAGAACCATCTGAAAGAAAACCATCTGGTTCAACAAATTGTCGTTATCCTTGCATCAAGATGTTTTATTGTTGAAAGTGGTATTTTCCTTATTTTTCGTGATTATTGGTTGATTTCCAAGAGTATAAACATGGGATCACAACTTGTTAACAATTATCTTGTTTTTACCCTAGCAATTTCCAAGCTTCGGCAACTTAGCTATAGTTTTCCTCTGGTCAACTCTAGTGACTATTTAGTTTTTTTCTATTGATTTCAGAAAATTTAGTTTTGAAATGTATAGTTGTATGTATACGTGTATGCACCCGACTCCTGATCAAAATTACATGTTCACGAGTGTATTCAAGCTTATGGAAATAACTTTCTATAAACAGTTTCCAACAGTTGCCATTCTTTCAAGCATGTTATCTTCCTCTTTTTATTTATCCTCTTTTTTTTACCATATGTTTTTATATTATCAATAATCCTCTCTTGCTTAGAAAACATATTTCAAACCTCTCATGATTATGAAAATAATTGGCATATGCTAGGTTATGGATCGATCGACATAAGGCTTGGAGGTGGATTGGTGGGCATAAAGCTTGTAGATGGATTGGTCGACATAAGGTTTGGACAGGGGACAATCGACATAATCTTTGGGCGTGGGACGATAGGCTAAATCTTTGGACATGGAACGGTCAACTATATCTTTTAGACCGACAACGATCGGCTAAGTCTTATAGCTTCAAAACTTAGGCATTTCCTTTCATTTCTTCCTATCTTTTCATTCTGAAGCAAAGAACAGACAAGTCTCTTTGCCTTCATTCAGCCGTTCCAAACAACAGTCACCACAAAGTCATCATCCTCCTTCAGATTTGGCTTCGAATCGATTTCGAATCCTCCTTCTTCGGGTTCCAAACTTAGGTAGAATGAATCCTATATTTGCTTCATAATTTCTAGAACAAAGCTTTGAATCTATGACAGCCAATTCATTTGGTGGATCCTTTTTACTTTCTCTATTCTTATGGTCCTACGCAATGGAGATGAAGGGACTTGACTTGATGAGAGACGATTGAATTGCTATCTTAGCCGATCATTTGTTGAGGGAGATGCGGTAGTGGATATGAAGGAGTCGTATGATCAATCATTCATGGCCATTCTTGAATGGTCGGTGAAGCTCTAGAACATTAGAGCTCGAAAATTGCCTACAAACCATTGGCTATACCTTGGAGTTGGAGGCTCATAAGAATGATCAGTGGGAAAAAGTTCGTGGTGAACAATCGGCTAATGTTGTCCTAGGGAAAAGATCAGCTAAAATTCACATACATGATCGATCGGCCCAGTTTACAAATGGACCTTTCTTTTTATAAAAAGGAACTTTGACGAGTAATCTTGAACTAAACAGCGAGCTTTGGCCTTTCATACTTGAACAAACATAAGAACTTGTATATGACTTGCATATGATCCGAACTGCATATTTGGTAATAAACTGCCTTAGAACCATCACTAGAACCAATGCTTTTAATGATCATCTTGTAGCTCATCAAAATTTAGATAAAAAACTTTTGCTGGTTGACAATCAACCGTGAAACTCAAGATACATAGTTTCCCAATGACACAGAAATAGTTGAGATGGTCAGGAATGACGGTCTCTCTGGTTAAACTTCTAAGTCTTGTTGTCTTTTCTGTCTTCGATTTTACACAACTTAGTACTATATTGAATAGCTCCTTATCGCACTACACTAGCACTCACTATGCACTAAGGGTACAGGTTACCTTATCTAATCATGATTTTTACTAAGTTTAATAGTAATGGGATCTAGATGTTCTGGACGTCTTATGGCTATGCCGGCTGGATCTTCTTCCTAAAGGAATAACTCCGACATAGAATCAAGTTCAGCACTTGATTCCGATAGTCCACCATACAATCATTTTTTGGAACAATCGGAAAGTCCGAGCCCTCAATTTGATCTCTATGAAGTTGTCCCTGTCTTTTCGTCGGAGATTATCGATCCTGCTCTTGACACTCTAGAGGACACAGTCATTCCTGAGAATCCTTCTGGTTCGGTAGCTTCAAAAATTAAGGAAGATGCTCTCCAAAGAGTTTGCATAAGGCATGGAATTCCCTTCAACTACGTGTTGATTCTGTCGCGAGATGATAGGGCTCACAAACCCCTTGAAGGGTATACAGCGTGCAACAAGTTTATGTGCTGGAAGGGATGCATCCTGCCTTTCAACTCATACATTCGACAGATTCTACATTATTTAAGGATAGCTCCAGCACAACTAAACCCAAATGGCGATGCTCTCCTCAATTGTACTTATATTGTATTTATGGAGTTCTGGCACCGTCCTTCCACCATCGAAGATGTCTGTTTTATTTTTACTTTTAGGAGGCGGACATGGAATCTCTCATTTACATTTCCTGAATCAACAAATAGGTTCCAGATTTGGCTGGTGTGTGGAACAAGCTAAGTTCCTT
This sequence comes from Allium cepa, assembly GCA_030765085.1. NCBI lineage: Eukaryota > Viridiplantae > Streptophyta > Magnoliopsida > Asparagales > Amaryllidaceae > Allium > Allium cepa. The sequence continues at coordinate 390,782,056 of CM060938.1, read as the reverse complement.
TAAAAGTGAATGGTTTTTTGTTTGCAGCCCGCCCGGTTTCGCTTGACAATGGATGGAGAGACGTAAGTGTCACCCACCATTTTCATGATAAAACAGAAAAGCGACATCCATGTTGCCTTTCTGACTATGTTACTCCTTTATAGACGTCGTTACCCAGCCTAGCGACGACATTTATGAAGAGGCGATCTCAATTCTGAAAAATGCTTTGCTTGAGACAGGAATATTGAATACCCTTAGGGACGAATGCCTTAATACTTTTTGTTTGATAGAGTAGGGCCTTAGTGTGGGGCTAACCAAAATTGCTTAGATGGCAGGGATAAGACCATGGGCTGCAATCGGTCAAAGGGATAATCAAGCTAATGCCGTGGTGCCCCCATTATGAGTGCTCAAGAATTTGCTGATATTGATGCCGGAGGACATAGAAGCAATGTATTTGGTCACAATAGCCACAAATCCAGTCCTGGAGTTGATAGCAATCCTCACAAGCCTCATAACCCTTGGTTGCTGATAGGAAAAAGAAGAAAACTTTCGTACATAAACTTCCAAGAAGTCGTCTCTTTGACCAATCCAAGTCATCGATGGCTCCTAAAGTTGTTCAATATGAATCTTCCAACCAACCATCAGAGTGTTTGAGTTTACCACTTGATTCTTTATCTGGTCTACCAATTCCGCCTGATCTCGACGCTTTCCATATTACAGAAGTGAGCATCGAAGGGTCAGAATGTCCCATCAGAATTGGCACTGAGATCCCTACTTTGGGAGGCGAAGTTACACCAATGAGCAAGGCTCTTGTACCTTGTCCGTTGAGGGGTTACACTAGGATACTTGCACACACTTGCACCCCTCAATACTGCGTTGTACTTTACTCATGCTCTTTAATGCTTAGATTTGATTGAATTCTATTTTTATTTGTAGAAATAATGGTGATAAAGAGGAACATGTTTGATTCTCTCCAGGATATACATCACTAGTCTTAGGGTTTGTGCTTTGGCTCTTACCGCGATAGTCGAGAATACTACGATTCCAACTATCGCCCTAGCCATGACCGGGGTCATCAAGATAGAGATGACAAGGATAAGCCACCCCAGGATAAACATAGATTGAGATGGTGATCTCCTCCTCTAAAGGGTCTTGAAAGACAAGCTGATCGCAAATACTGGCCCATCGATCCATCTCGCGGCCCTTCTACTATTCTAGTGCCTCCATAGCCTTTGGTTCCTTGTCACAATGGCCAAACGATCATCGTCGCCATGACGAACATATTGCTACCCACAAGCCCACAAAGAAAGCACTTAAGTCGAAGCTGCTATTGAAGATTCTATGATCGATCCAACCACTCGCATGGCATAACTTCATGAAGAATTTTTGAATTTATGCTTTTAAAGGTTCTATTTTCCACCTATCTAGAAGAGGGTTCTAGATCATGTTTAGAAGAGGACCATTGACCGCGTCACTAACATCCACATGCAGGATTGGGAATGGATGAAGGCAGCAGAAAAAATGTCAGCAGTTCCCTTCGAGCGCACGGCAAAGTTTGAAAAACTAAAATACCAAGAAGCTCAAGGTAAGGAATCATCGACACTTTGAAAAATAAGCTAGAAGCCTCTAGAACTTCCTTAGGGGAAGTTGAAGGAAAAACTAATACTGCTGTGAAATCCATAGAAGAGATTAAATCCAACGATTTTGATATGGTTCAAGTGTTACATCATCATAATTAGGAGATAGCGTGTGAACAAGATACAGCTCGGAACAATGAATCTACGGCCTTGAAGGAGATAGCAGATCTCAAGGCTAAGCTTGAGTATGCAAACAAAGAAAAATATGATGCCCAGAAGATTTCTCAAGATGATTGCAATGAGCTGGTAAACGTCAGACTTGAGAAAGACACGGCTATCGAATGGCCAAAATTGTCAACGCACTCATTCAATGTAAAACAGAAGCTACCAAGGGAAAAGTCAGGATGAAGTTAATAGATGATCTTGACCCACTTCTCATTATTTACAATGCCAATGTTCTTAAGCATAGAAATGTGACATGGCTTGGTGAAGACTATCCCTATCAGCTCCGGCATGCTTGAGAATTTCTCGTTACGAAAGAGGAAAATTTTTCCTAATTCAGAGGATATCAATCTATCTAGACTTGAGAACGAAATACTATTAGGCAATGAACCCAAAACATTGCATGATATCCAGCTCTCGCTCTAGAAAAAGTCTGTTGTGTTTCTTCCCATGAAGTGGGTGAAGGATCCGAGTCGGTGCAACCCGATAATATAGTTGAATTGCCCCCGTCACCCTAGGTCATCTCTAGCTCCCTAGCAAGCCCTCCGATCATCCCTGGGTATGATCCAGATAAGCCACAACTTTCCCCAATTCTCAAGCCCCGTTCTGAGGATGCTCCGGCTCAACTTGGAGGTCATACCAAGGAAGGTAATCCATCAACTTTTACCGTCTTTCGCAAAGTTGGGGTGTTAATTAATAGATATTTCTAATCTTTTTGGCTATTGTTTCTTAGCTTTGAACCTATCAGGTATTGCTCCTCTTCCTTTCAAGAGCCCAAGTCAGAACCACAAGCGGTCGCTATAGAATCTATTAAAATCACAACTTAGGCTGCTACTCAAGATGCTTTAGAAGAAGCCTTCGTTATTGATGATCAATTCATAGAGGCTTTATTCAAGTAGGGAAGCAACCTACACCATGAAATTCCTTTTAATGAAGTTGTCATGATCACAGGTTCTTTCGACCCCACTGGGGACAGCATGAAAGAGCACATTGAAAAAGAAGAACCGTTAAAAAAGAAGGTGAAAAATGAACCTACTGATTCGGGCTCTGAGGAACCGATTCTTATCCCACTCTAGATGATCCCTCACAGTGGGGCAATTTCTCGAGATGAAAACCCACCTGTTTCTTATGCTAAGAGCACCTCCATCCCTCCTGCTTCAAAAGATGATACCGCCTCGATTCTCACAACCGAGGATACTTCTTCAAAGAAAAGATGAGGTGGCAAAGGGTTGAAGAGAGGGTCTAACGGTAGTTCGGAAGGAGTCACTTCAAAGAAGCAAAGGAAAGATAGAAAATCCAAGAGATAATCTTTGGATTGGAATGACATGTAAATAGCTTAGATGATTACTTTTCCTTTTCGTTGGTTGTATTTGTTTGAGCATGGCCCTCCACTTTTGTCTTACTTTTTGGATAGACTTGTATGATGTGCAACCAGTTTAGTGTAAATAAAAATTCTTTTAATCTTATGTATGATTCTTGTATTTACTTGTTCAAACGTTCGAGAAATCACATTTTTCATTTTATGCCCTTGTGACTCATTGCTCATTGTATCAGATGTCAATTTAATTCATCCATCCTAAGGCCTTCTAGAGGTTGTGGCTTTGAGTCGTGTCACACACTAGGCTTGGTGTAACGACCCGATATTTTCAACCATTCACATCCGCACATGTCGGACTTGAATTGCTCAAAATACCGAATAGTAAAAATAAATTTGGCAAAGCTCAGAATATGCAGTAAATAAATCATAGATCACAGACATAGAGTAATATAAAATACAGCAGAAGCAAAGAAAGAGTAGTTCATGAAGCTACTATATAAATATACATCAGAGATAAACAAGATACAACAGAAGTAACAATATGATAATCAAGCACAAAGGCTGAATACATCCCTGGAATCAACTGGATAATTGAAATGAAATAGATAGCTGGATCTTCAAGCAAAGCTCCAACTCCGAAGGTGAGTCTCTAATGCTGTATCACTCAGTCTGACTGTGATATCCCGAAAATTGGGCAATATAAATTTAATAATTTGTGTTATAAATTTAATTTAATTTGATAATTTTAATAACAAATTTGGAATTTGATTTAATAATCATGTTTTAATAAATATTTAAATTAAGGATTTTATCTTTTTAAATAAATAAATTTGTTTTCTGTTTATAATATATAATTATATATATATATATATTGTAAATTGATAAACTTTAATTTGAAACCTAGTAAATGAATCAATTTTTAATTCTAATTTATTTTGATAAATTGGAAATTTGATTTAAATTTGACATTTAACTTTTCAACACAATTCAATAAATAATGTTATGGTTTATACTATGATAAATCTTATTTGTTTTGAAATTTTATTTAACTAAAAAAAATATATGAATTTAAAATAGATGAATATAGAAGCTAAGTTTTATTTTATATTACTTGAAATTTATATATAAGAATTTACAGTACAAATTCCAAATGATCTTAATTTGTTTATAATCTATTTTATAAATTATTTAATATTGTTTAATTTGTTATTTTTAAATAAAAATTATAATACTTAAATTCTTATGAACATAAATAGATTTTGTAAGGATTAAAATTGTTGTTTTTAATTTTAATAGAGTTATATGTGCATCTATATATAACTTGATTATTAAAATTTGATTTGATAAATTAATTTAAAATTTGGATTTAATGTTTTGAGATTAATAGCATAAATACTTCAATATTTTTGAATATGCTATATTTTTAATTAGTTCTTTCTATTTCTTTTTAATTTAAAAAGAGATAAATTCATTTATATATTACTTAAGAAATAAAATAGATTTAAAAGCTTATAAACAATTTTAAATTAAAATTTAAATACTTAATTACATATGTAAGTTTATTACCATCTTAAAGGACATGTGTTGGTCATATAAGAAGACATAGTGACAAATGTTAAACTTAACCCAAGTGTCCTTTTAGTTTTCTTTTTATTAAAATAAAAAAAATCTACTTATATTAATACATTTCTTCTAACTCATTTTTATTTTTCTATTCTTCTTTTCTTCAAAACTTAAGAAAATCTTCAGATCTAAAATCTGAAATCAATATTCATACTTAAGTTTAAATTCTTTGATCATCTTCCACAAAACAGAAAATTTCTGTTCAAAAATAATCTGTAAGTTCCCCTCAAAATAAATCTGAAACAATATTTCCTTCAAAAACCAATGTTTCCTCTAAAACCAAAACCCTCTGAATCATATTCATAAATCTGAAATCAAAACAGGATCCTGTTCAAACAAATTCTACAAAATTTGTAATTCCCCTCAGAAATCAATTCTGCAATTTAAAACCTGTAGCCCTTCAAATACATTAACCCGAAAAGCAAAATTGCAACATCATCCAAAAGACCTGCAGTCCCCCTCCTTTTCTGTTTTGAAACAACATCAACCTGAAATCAATTTGCAATATTCAAAAGACTGCAAAGCTCACTTCCAAGACCTGCATGCAATAGCAGTTACATCCAAAATCCTGCATTTTTCTTATCTGGAAGCATGCATGTAAATCAGGGAGCATTGCAACTAAAACAGGATTTAATGTTTACATAAATAAAGAAGCAACTTGAAGTTTTGAATCAATGCATTTCGGGATCAAGCTTTTCAATAAACAATGGATGCTATGTTCTTTAATTACTGGTGAGTAACATTTTTTATTCAAACTAATTTAAGTAAAATTTGTTGCTTGAAGTTAGTTACTGATACAGTTATAATTATATGAAAGTGTATGATAGAAGTTCCTTTGTATGGTTGCTGAGTATATATGCTTGCTGTAGCATATATGTTACTGCCTGATTCTAGAATTCCAATTTTTATTCCTGATCAAATTCCATGAGTTCATGTTCAAACCTTTGTTATAGTTTATGATTTACACAGAATATGATATGTATCATAAGTTTAAGTTTTAATTTTATTAAATAAAAAAAATGAAACTGTATTGTCTCTGAAACCAAACTACAACAGAGCAATCTTTGAAAATAGAATTCAATCATCCTTAATTCTTCGATTTAAGAATATAGACATGTTATAAGATCCAAGATGTGAATTTTAAAACTAAAATTTGAATTTATAGATTGAGATTGATTGGGAAATTCTGGTTTAAGCAGAAAACTTACTTTGGGTTTGAATCATCAAACTAGGAGACCGGAGTAACTAATTTTGATTCGGGTGATGGATTTATGAACTATGTAGTAGGGAAAAATACTAGAGGAAGGATTTATGCAGTGTGGTGATGGGGATTTGGACTTGAAGTTGATAGCCCTAGTTTTTACGATGATCAGTAAATTGATCACCCCGATCAAAATAGGTGATCGAGCTTGCCCTGTTTTGAGTAGATGGCAGATGAGGTATGGAGGAGTATGAGGCCGGAGGAAAAGTTTTCCTGATGATCGGAAATATGTGTTTGAGGCAAGTTCCTGATTTCGACATTGCTCCTGTTGAAGCTTGAATGCTCAAATTTGAACGAGGGTTTCTGCATTCAAAAATGGGGTTGGAATGGCTCTAGGAGATGAACGATGACTTGCTCATGAGGTCGCGAGAAGCCGGAGGTGATGGCCATGGTGGTGCAGGTGCACGTGGATTTTTGGCGTATCAGTGTTTTGGGGAAGATTGTATTCCGGTGTCTTGTTTTCGGGTTGATTCACGTGTGGCTCGAAGAATTAGGGCTTGGGACTCGGGGAAGTGGAATGGTGGACTCGAAGTGGAATGTTTGTAGGCAGGGGAGAATAGAGTTACAGGTTTAATCATTAAACCTGTCAGTAAAGTAATTTGATGATTTTAAAATAAATTTAAAAAGGAAATTGTTACTCGAGTTACTCGAGTTATTTTAGTTTTTAGCTTAGGTTGATTTTGTTGGAGTTTGTAAAACTTGTCTTGTTTTCAAAGTTTTAAAACTAAATTTAAAACTAAATTTAAAAATGGAAGCAAGAATTTAAAGTAAGTTTTAAATCTAACTTAAATTATGGATTCAAGTTGAATTGAATCACAGGTTGGAAATGATGAAGTATTTAGATTCAAATTTGCTTTAAAATAACTTTAAAGGAGTTTATGGTTTAAAATATTTTAAAGAATTTGAATTTAAATTTGAAATATGAAGAAATGTTTAAACAAAGTGTAAAATTGATTTAAATTTGGATTTGAATCTTTGTTTAAAAATAAATTTAAGTTTTATAAATTTAAGTGTTTAAACCAAATTTGAATGAAAATGTAAAATTTATATGGTTTTAATTTAAAAAGAAATTTGTTTAACTTTTGTAAAATTTCTTTTATAATAAAAGTATTATTTATCTTTTAAAGGTTTTAGATTTGATTTTTAAACTTGTTAAAAATTTAATAATAATTTGTGTTTCATTTAATTATTAGGGTAATTAAATAAAGAATCAATTTATTTAATAAATTAATGGTAATTAAGGGTTTAATCTTAAAGGTTTAAGATTAATTTATTTTAGAGTAAATAACTTGTAATTAAGAATAATTAATTAAATAAGATTAGTTTTTAGTTAATAACTAATTAATCAAGTGATAATAAATTAATTAAGTTTTAATTAACACTTAATTATTTAATTACTATGGGATTAATTAATAGGTTAATTAATGATTAATTAATTCGTAATTAATAATGATTAGAATAAATTAATCATTTTATAAAAATATTAATGAATTATTTAATAGTTAATGAAGGTCATTAATTAAGGATTATTTTATAATTAATTAATGTGATTAATTTTAATTATTGAATAGATTAATTAATTTAAAAATAATCATTTGTGTAAGTTGTTGAGTATAATTACTTATGGAAGTAATTAAGGAAATTAATTACTAATTGTAATTAATTGAGTTTAATATAATTAGATTAAGTTAATTAATTCAGTTTAATTTATTTAATTTAATCATTTGAGGGTTGTGAAGTATAATTACTTAAAGTAATTAAATGAAGAGAAATTACTTAGGGAAGTAATTAATGGGTAATTACTGTATGTAATTAATTTAAGGTGATTTATTGATGAAAGTAATTTGAGTATAATTACTTTGTAAATTAATCAAGGGATTAATTAGAGATAATTAATTATGAAGTAATTAATTTATTTGGGAAGTAATTAAGGGTAGTTAATTACTGAATGGAGTTAATCAAAGGTGATTAACAATTATGGAATAAATAAAGATTAATTACTTAAGGTAATTAATGTAATTAGAAATTATTGATTAATATAACTAATGATGTAATTAAGAATGAGTTATTTAGAAATAATTAATAAAAAGAAGAAATTAATTAATGTAATTAATTAAGAAGTAATGTAATTAATTATAGTTAATTAATTTAGAAGTAATCAAAGATTTATTTCTGTATTTGGTTAAGTATGATTAATTCGAGAAACTAATTAGTGGATAATTACTTAAAGGTAAATTAATCAGGGATGATTAATTAAAATAAATAATGGATTGATGATTAATTAATTGATTGATAATTAACTAATAAGTAATATAAGCAAGTTGATATTGGTGAAGTAATTAATTTAATTTACTTTAAATTAATAGAATGATGTAATTAATTTAATTCATTTTAAATTAATTATATTTGGTGAGGTTAATCATTGCTTATATAGATGGATGATGTTGTTTACTTTAGATGGATTGAATCTCATATATGAGATAGATAATGTTGAGTGATTTGGATGCATTGGTTGCATTGTGATGTTGATATAGATTATCTTTGGATAGTGATAATATGGTTTATCTGATATGATGATAATGTTGATTATCTGTTGTGGATCTGTGATTTATCTATTTGGATATATAGATAATTGAATTGCTTTAAAACCTTTAAAACAACTTGGCCTTAAAAGACACGCTTTGGATTTCGATGAGACCGGGATCGGGTTTCCATATTTGGATATCCGAAAACCACATCGATCCAAATTAACGATAGGTCGTGAATCTCTTGTGGAGAGTGAAGACTCGAGGTGTAAGAACTATACGTCAGTATAACTCTGGGGTGATTCCGTGATGAGTTTGACGGAACTAGTTCTTATAGATTCGAGATGGTGATTTAGAGTGCAAGGGTTATCGTCGTTAACTTGAGGGTGATTCCAAAATGAGTGTAACGAGATAATGCCTTCGGTTTCGTTCGAACCCGGAACAAACTTGTATGGATTGAATGCTTTCAGAAAATCGTCAGGTGGACGATGAGCATTCTAAGAGATGTGTTCTCTAAAGGTAATCGGTTCCTCAAGCCTCATCAACCGAGAATGGCTAAAACAGGGGAGGTGCAGCAAGGCTTCGTGGGTAGCTCCCACTGGAGAGCAAGATTTACTCCTGTCTAGAGGTCCCTTTTTATTTCGGCTGTGTGGGCAGTTGGATGTACACCAACTGCGGGGTTGTCTTGTTCGGGACTGTCCAGTAAGGGATGGTTCCGGCTTTGTGTTGCAGGGGAGAGGGTGTACTCCTCGGTACGTTGATCTATGCCACATACTGTGTCAGGCGGTACCCCAGTAGCCCTGCCATTGATGGAATCCAAAATCCAATAAGTGCCAACAGTTTTGATTGTATTACCCACTTTTGTGGCTAGTAGCGGAATTTAATCATGTAACAATTTTGGCTATTTCTTATTTACTTGAAAACCCTAGACCCTATTATAATATCACTGGATTTCCTATCAAATGTTTGGTTAGCGTAAGGTAAAAACTTTTCCATGTTTATGTGTGGGAAGTCTTACGTGATACCTTTCTTTTAAAAGGTTTTTCAAAGTTAAGCAATTTTAACCTGTTACTCACACCAGACCCATGTCTGACCCGGAGTTTATTCTTTGTTTTCTTAAACTCTTGGGTACTCAAATTTTTACGAGTATCCAAGGGATTCAGGTTTTCTTTTGACGAGTTATGGAGGAGCAAATGGAGCAGGAGACTTCTGCGTGTAGATATATATAGTTCCGCTGTGTGTTCTCTGTGTTAGTATTGTTTTATTGAGTTGTATTAAGTTGTATAACTAGACAGGTGTTTATAACTGTCTAGTATGTGATGAAATTTCTGTATAACTCTGATAGTGTTGTATACCATGTAATATTTACGTTATTAATATAATTTATTCGTTCCGCTGTTGAGATTCTGATGTTGCATTCTTCTTTCTTCTCTTTCTTTCTCTTTTCTATCTCTTTCTTTCTTCATGATGATACGACTTTTCTATGGAGAAAAAGTCGGGTCGTCACACTGACACGAGCGTAAAGCAAAACACAAAACATTCGAGTCAGGACATACATACTTATAAAATATAAACCAACTCAAGTGAACTGTACAAGTAACTTAAAGGATGCTTGTGACCGCCCATCCTCTAAGGATCCGTTAAGCTATTTACTATGTAGTAATATACACTATTATAATAATGTCTAGAAGTAAAATAAATTTACTTTAAAATAGCATTAAGGGGTTACCCATATAGCCCTTAACACATAATAGTCCCAGTAGTCCATCCAATATCATAGTCCTTCTAATTGGGAAGCCACCGGAGGATACTCCATGGGCTACGGAAGAAAACCAAAATTGTACAAGACGTGCTAGGGTAGGTGAGACGACACAACAAGGCAATGCCAGGGTAGATATACCAATTACGCATCCGTACCAGTGGTACCGCGTAGCAGCTACTACCGCCCACCTTGAACCACACTCCTAAAATCAAAGATGCGCACCAAACAATCACAAAGTAATAAAATGGAAAAGAAGAAGTGCGTCCGATAATAGGAGCTACCTCCTTAGCCCGAGAATCGCTCCTTTTTTAGCCACCTTATGCCAACTCACGGGAGTCGGGTCCATATATATACCTCAAAGGAACATCGCCACCATCCTACTTCATTCTGGAATCTCCACCGCGTACACGGGTTATTAAAGTGGTTTTCGGAGTTGGCAGAGAGTATGACAACTTCCGATCCCAGTCTCTTTAACAACCACACGTTATTATTACCCATGGATATTTATTTAGAATCATTTCTCTTCCAAAACCATTTAAAATCGCATACTATTACTTTCCAAAATAATATCCATTTTCAAAATTGGTAATATTTCCAAATCCATATACTTTCTAGAATAATATCCATTTTCTTTCCAAAATAATATCCATTTCAAAGTTGTAGCATTTATAAGTTTATTAATTCAATTATAAACCTTCCAAAAACATTGTATATTTCAGCTACATTAAAATTTCAATTTTTAGCCAATTTAACTTATAAAAATCACATTTCCCACTTCAAAATATTCATTTGGATATCATTTAACTTATGATTTAATAAAATAAAATTTTATCAATAAATATCCAAATTAAAATATAATTCATTTATTAAGTCAAAAACATATTCTTTTACTTCTTTTATTTCAACAAATAACTTACTACTTTATTTTAAAATACCCACTTCATAAGCAAGACTAAATTCCATTTATATACTTAACTTAACAAATTCAATTTAAAACCAAATTTCCAATTATCAAGTTAAGTCATATTTTGAAAATACACTTTTCCACTTAAATCATAATTATTCAATTTCCAAACATTTCCATTTCATAAATAAAGTAATTTATCATAGTAAATATAACGATCAATTTCTTTGCAAATTTATTCATTTAGGCATCAATGAAACTACGATTTCAAGCTAAATATATTTATTACAAAATGTACAATTAAAACTGTATTTCATTTTATCAATTCAAAGGACATTATTTTTTTTACAAACACATTCATTTCATAAAATAAAAATTGGAAGCAATTACCAGGCTAGACTTTAAAAATCCATATTAATTAACTTTAATTATTAAGTTATTTATATAATTAAAGCTCTTTAAATTACCATTAAAATCAAATAAAGATTTTTAAATTACAATCTAAACCAACCATCAACTTACAAAATTTTAACTTGCTGAAAGCCAATATCTCTTTATATTTTAAATCATTAAATCAAATTTTAAGGTAAAGTTTCATATTTTCTAAATATTCAAAATACTTAATAAATTTTTAGGAAAATATTACCTTAAAAATATTAACCATGGGCTTGTATAATATTTTCTAACCTAGGTCAAGTGATACAGATATATATCATTTCAATCTGTAATTTAAAAGAAAATCCGGGTTTTATCATTTCAAACCGCAATCCCAAGTAAAATAAATACAATAGAAATCAATAAAATCACTCAATCCTATCATTTCATCCCATAGTGATTTTCCTTATTCTAAAGTTCGTTCGAGTATGTATCATTTCAACCCATAGTGATATTGAACATGCAGTGATATAGTAAATAAAATGAACAGTACAATATAACATATTATATCAGATGATGTAACAGTTATACAAACAGCATCAAACATCATATAAATATGTCATAGGCATGTATGAACATAGCATATTAATTTATAAACAATTCACTTGTCATCATTTCACAATAATATAAGTATGTAAGTCTAGAGTGATAACTCACCTTTTAAAAGCTAGAATTGATAAATTCAGAATAAAAATCCAAACTCCGAAGTACGAAAAAGCACGACAAAGCACAATGCAAACTTTAGTGGATGAAGAGTCAGATCCAAATCTTATATGCAAACAAATATTACATACATAAGAATATGATTCAATACAAAAGAATAGAGGTTAAAACAATGGAAAAATAATGAATCAAAGTGGCATAACTTGCCTTATTCAATCAATGGCTTGGCTACACCACATATGGGTTCAACCATCATCTTGTGTTACTTAGTCATGATGGTTAGAGGCGTTCTAGGAGAAGAAAGAGGCCGAGCCTAACTTGAAGGAAGACAAAGAAAACAAAATGAAAAAAAGGAGGAGAAAGAAGATGGTAGCCATGACTTTAGATCTTGTATATTTTATTTTTCTTCCTGCAAATGAATAAGATGAGGAGATGAGAAACTTTGTACGTAAAAAAAAATAGATGGCGGCTAGTGTTTAGTAAATACACGTCCAAAAGAAAGAAACGGCAAGAAATAAAGAGGCTAGGCAATAAAAGGAAGGAGTTTGAATGGTTTGGAAAATAAAAAGGCAACAAATAACTTGATGTATTCATTAATTTTTTTCCTTTGTTTGCACGCAATGAAAAGAGGAGTTTGAGGAACAATATGTACGTGAATTATGAGAAGAATTCACGGCTATGAATGTGGGAAGTAATTGGCTATGCAAATGGAAAGGCAAGGGAAAAGAAAAATGCAACAAATAAACAAAACAAGTAACCTGTTGTAACAGCCTAAATTTTTTATTAAATATTTTAATTCATTTTATTTAAAACTTTGGTGTTTAATTATCCAAAATTTGAATTTTGAAAATTTTCCAATAAAGTTTGGATTTTTGTTTGTAATTTCCTTTCCAAATATAATAAAATAAATAATTTCTGTATATATATATTTATATTTTTCATATATATATATATATATTCATATCTATTTTATCTTTCTATATTTTCCTTTTTTGTCATTCATTTTATTATTATTTGAATTGTTATGTGTTTATATCTCTTATTTATTGCTTGGAAAAAAATTCAACGGATATGCGTTATATTGTCTTAAAGGCATATATTTTTAAATTTTTATTTATTTTGTTTATTGAATGTTTCTTTGTATATACCTTTTAATTAATGGCAAGGAAACAAATCAAATTGACGTATGTTACTTTGCTTTAATTTGGCATACGTTACATTTGCTTTATTTCTTATCTCTGCCTATCTATTTATTTCCTACCATAGTCGTTCATAACTTATGTTATTTTCTATTTGTGTGTATAAACTTTAATTTAATTATTTGGATGTTCATTTGTATATTTTGTGTTTAATAGTTGGGAAACGAATCAATTAGTTGTATGTTGCGTTGTTTTATTTTGGTATAAGTTTCTTTGGCTTTATTTCTTGCCTTTATTTGCTTAAGCCTATTTATTTACTATTTTAGCCATTCCTCACATGCTATAGCCATGTATTACTTCTCCTAATCACACATAAAAATCTTCTCAATATATTTCTTCCTTTGATTGAAAGATCTTTGCATATGATTCTTTTATTAAATAGGAATTAAATCCCCTTTATTATTTTCTTACCATTTATTCTTTTGGTCGTTCATACCTCAAACCTTAGCCGCCTCCTCTATTACTAATTCACGTACAAAAACATTTTTCCCACATCTCATTTTATTTCCTAAGAGAAAAAATATAGATCTAAATATCCATGGCTTCTTCTTCTTCTTCGTTCTCTTTTTCTTTTTTTTTTCTTTTTTTTTTCTTTGTTTCCTTCATGAATAGGCTCGGCCTCTACCTCCTATTGCCAACCCCATCACCACTTGCATAGGGTAGAGCAAGATTATGTCATCTTATCTCAATTATTTTCATTATTTAATTCATATAATCTTTTGTATTAAATAAACTTATGTATGTTGTATTTGTTTGTATACATAAGTTGAAATCTTGGCTCTCCTACCACTCAAGTTGAATCGTGCTTTGACGTGCCTTTTTTGCTTTTCGAAGTTTGATCTTTGTGTTTGAATTGTTGCCTTCAGCTTTAAAAAGGTGCGTATTCACTCTAGACATTACATGCTTATATTATTGTGAAATGATGACAAGTGAATCTGTATAAATTGATATGTAATTCATACATGCCTGTGATATGTTATATGATGTTAAATGCTGTTTATATATTTGTTACATCATCTAATATGTTATTATATGATATACTGTTCATTTTATTTACTGTATCATTACTGCAAGTTCCCTATCACTATGGGTTGAAATGATACATACCCGAGTGGACTTTAGAATAAGGAAAAATCATTATGAGCTGAAATGATAGACTCAAGTGATTTTTATTGTGATTTTTATTGCATTTATTTTACTTGGGATTGCGCGTTTGAAATGATAGAACTTGGATTTTTCTTTTAAATTACGGATTAAAATGATACACATCTGTATCACTTGACCTAGGTTATAAAATATTATATAGGCCCATGATTATATTTTTTCCTAAAGATTCATTATGTGTTTTGCATATTTTATGATTTTTTTAAGTATTTTGAAATTATGGATATATGAAATTTTAACTTAATTTGATTTAATGCTTTAAATGGTAAAGGTGTATTTGGTTTCCCTATAAGTTAAATTTTTTTAAATCTATTATTGGTTTAAGAAATTTAAAGATTTTATTTATGATAATTATCTTAAAAATTAAATTTGATTTAATATGGAATCTTAAATTTAATCTAGTAACTTTAATAAATGTTATTTCATGAAATGGATTTGGTTTGCATAATAAATAATGTATTTTGGATATAATGAAATACAGTTTAATTGGACTTTTGTAATAAATATTTAACTTGAAACATAGTTATTTGATGTATAAATGAATAAATTTGTAAAGAAAATTGATTATTATATTAACTATGATAAAATATTTTATTTATGAAATGGATATGTTTTGGAAAATGAATACTTATGATTTATATGGTAAACATGTAATTTTAATTAATGTGATATTGATTAAGACAATAAATGCTCTTTATTGTGATAATAATAAAATGTAAGTTAAAAAATGGACATTTGACATTTAATTGTAATTAATACTGATTAAGACAATAAATGCTCTTTATTGTGATAATAAAATGTAAGTTAAAATGTACATTTGACATGTAATTGTAATTAATATGATATTGATATAGATAATAAATGCTCTTTATTGTGATAATAAAATGTAAGTTAAAAATGTACATTTGACATGTAATTTTAATTAATGTGATATTGATTAACAATAAATGCTCTTTATTGTGATAATAAAATATAAGTTAAAATTGTACATTTGACATGTAATTTTAATTAATATGATATTGATTAAGAAAATAAATGCTCTTTATTGTGATAATAAAATGTAAGTTAAAAATGTACATTTGACATGTAATTTTAATTAACGTGATATTGATTAAGACAATAAATGCTCTTTATTGTGATAATAAAATGTAAGTTAAAAATGTACATTTGACATGTAATTTTAGTTAATGTGATATTGATTAAGACAATAAACGCTCTTTATTGTGAAAATAAAACCTAAGTTAAAAATGAACATTTGACATGTAATTTTAGTTAATGCAATATTGATTAAACCAATACATGTTCTTTACTGTAATAATGAAATACAAGTTAGTAATATACTTTTAACTTAACATAAGGAATTTCAACTTTAAATAGGAAATTACAGTAATTAAGTTTATTTAACTTAAAAGCATGGTTTATTTAATATCCAAATGAATTAATTAGTATAATAAAATAGAAATGATCAAATAACTATGGTAAGAATTGTAAGTATATAAACATTTGGATTATATAAAATGATAAAGTGGAAAGTATATACTATTTTGAAATAAATGATATGGTTTTGAAGTGGATATGATAATTTGGTTTTGAAAGTATATACTATTTTAAAATAAATGATATGGTTTGAATGGATATGATATTTTGATTTTGGAAGTATATACTGCTTTGAAATAAATATTCCCATAGTATTAAAATAGCGTTAAGACATTACCCATATCCCTCTTAACACTCTTTATATATTCCCATAGTCTATACTGTAATGTAATCCCTCCGTAAACTGGAGGGCTATCAGAAGACACTCCACAGGGATGGTACAACCAAACTCCTAGAAGGCGCGATATAGCATGTGAACACGATACTCAAGGTAATGCCAGGGTAGGATTCTACCAATTGCGGATCCGGACTGGTGGTAATGCATAGCAGCTACTACGCCCACCTCGAAACACACTCCTATAACCAAAATGAAGGGGTGGCCATCAAATCATTACAAAGCCATAATATGGTATCGAAGAAGCATGTCCGATCAGAGGAATGACCTCACTTGGCCCGGCATGGCTCTTATTTTAGTCACATCTAAGCTGACTCACGTGAGTCAGGGCTACGTAAATACCTCATATAGAATCGTTCACCAAACCATCCTACAGCATTCTGAAATCTCCACCACGTACACAGTTGTTAAAATGGTTTTCAGTATTGGTAGAGAGTACGACAATATCTGATCCTGGCCTCTTTAACAACTAAGCACTTATTACACATCGGATGGTTCTTTTACATTTTCAAAACCGTTTCGTATTGATATAAAAATATCATATTCAATTCAAACCATATCACTTTAGAAATCATATTCACTTTCGAATTCATATTTTCAAAACATGTTAAACCCTCATTTCAAAATCATCATATTTACTCAAAATATGTTATTTAAATCTCAACTTAGGTTATTACATCATTTAATCATATTTTCTTTTAAATCAAGGATTTAAATATAAACACTTCCACTTTACTTAGTCTGAAATTTAGAAAATAGTTTAAATAGTTATAAATAATTAAATAGTTTACCATAATAAAAGTAAAATTTTAAATTTTTAAGATACTCTAAAATAGAAAAAAATAGATTAAAATAGTTTAAATGGAATTAAGATAGTTTAAATAGATTTAAAATGGATTAAATAGATTCAAAATAGATTTAAAATAGATTAAATTAGTTTAATAGTTTGAAAATCTTAATAATCAGGATTTGAAATAATATATTTTAAGCAGATTATATTAAAATAGTAAATTTAAAATAATATCAAATTAAAATATTTCTTTCATTTCAACACATCTGGACCATGTCTAGCTTTTAAATCAACAAACTAATTTTTGTCCTTCAATTCAAATTCTCATTTGAACCATTTAATCAACATCGATTTCATATCCAAGTTCGAACAATAAATCCAAACTATTTCAAATTTAGTAGATTTCAAAGTTACATTTTCAAACGTTTTCAATAACTCAATTTCGATAAATTTCATTTATATTTCAAATCTAACTTTAAAATTTCAATTTAAATCAATTCCAATTTCACATTTAAAACTTGGATTTTCAAAAATATTTTAGTTTATATAAATCAAATTTTCTTCAAAATATCATTTACCAAAATTCAAAATTCAAGGATTTAAAATCATTTAATTTAACCGATACGGTGTTCGTATATAATTTTCTATCCTATGGTCATATGATACGGATATTTATTATTTCAATCCACAAATATTTTATATTTACGGATATATATCATTTCAACCCGTATTCCCGAATAAAATTCAAAATCCATAAAATCGCTCGGTTTTATCATTTCAACCCATAACGATTTTTTCCTAATCTATAGATCATTCAAGTATGTATCATTTCAATCCATGGGGAACTTGCAGTGTTATAATAGTACAAAAATATAACATCCAGTCATCCAATATCATACCGATCAAACACACATCAAATCACCATTCAATCAACTAATAAATAACATCAATTAACTGATTATCATCAACAAGTATTCAATTGACAATTAAATGCAATATTAAATTAAATGACAATTAAATGCAATAAAAGTCATATTTAACTGGAATGACAATTTAAATATACCAAACATCAACCAATCAATTTCTAATCACATCATAAATTTAAATTAACTAACATGAGACAATTTTGTAGTTGTGAGTGGGTTAAAACATTCATCTTTGATTTTAGCCCATAATATCCAAACAGAACCGCAAAAACTCAACAATCTCCGAATTCAACTAAATCAATTTCATGTTGTCTGGAATTTAAATATAATTCCAATAGAAAAAATCGCACATGAATCAAAGTTTATATGCAAAAGATATTCATATGTTAATAAATATTATTAAAATAATAATTAGTACGCATAAAAAATTATAAAAAAATTAATACTTACGTTTTTCTCAAGATGAAGCTTAAGGAAAAGATTGAAGAACAACTAAGATGAGGACAAGACGTGTATGAAAAATGAAAAAAAAAATTATGTTTCAAAAAATGAAGCTTTTGGATTTGCAAGAATAAGAGCATTTGAATATGAGGTGTCAGGAGAAACAAAACGCAAATGAAGAAATAAGCTGCTGGTTATTTATAATTAGGATCTGAAGGTGGAGGGACAAAAATAAATGTCACATTTTATTTTGAAAGCTCTAGGCATTAACAATGCATAAGGAAATGTACGTAGGAATGGAAAAGTTTGCAAACCAAAGGAAAGTAAAATTTTGTATACGTGAAAATGAGGTGACAAGAATTAAATACAACCTAAAAGTCTAGGATCTAGTATTAAATAGAAGGAGAAATGAACGGATCAAGTATTAATAATAAGATAACTATTTTAAAACGTTCATGCAACAATTAACAACGAAAGATATAAAGGGACCATGTACATCGCACAACCTTTTGAAATTCAATTTTTTTTGAAACGTAATCAAACTAACTTCATTAACTCGAATAATTTTCAAATTTATATGCATTTATGTTTTTATCTACGCATAATAAAAAATTTATACTTACCTTAAAAATAAAAATGTTCAATTTGGTTTTCCCAAAATGATCTTTTATTTCCATTAAAACACCCTTTTTGTTTAACACAAAACTTGTGTTTCTTTTATTAAATCCATTAATTGCAATCAACGTTTTCTTTCCTTTTAATTGAAATATTTGAATTACATTAATTGCAATTACTTAAAAAGTCAAATTTCAAATTAGACAACTAAAACGAGTGAAAAATATAATAATAGTTTATTTAAACACGTCTATAAATTCGTTGCTTATACACATGAGCAATAAATAACTTATTGAAATAGATTATTTTTCTATTCTTATAATCAATCTATAAGTTAAAACACAGTTCAAATAAACTTATATTTCTCCCTTTAAAATCAATCATTCTAACCTTTATTTTAGCGAAATTAAACCTACATTCACAGATGAAACATTCATTTTATTTGATGTAAATGTTCTTTTCATTAAATCTATATTTTCACAAAACATGAGCTACTTTTAATTACACTTATTAATTTACAATTTAGTATTCTCTCTCGTATTAATTGAAAATTTTAAATTACATTAATTTCAGTTGGTTAAGTTTCAAAATGGACTAAATGAATGTAGAGAAGTATAACAATTTTTTCCGATCTTATAGTAATTTAAACATATTTACACGCTATTGGATACAAACAGTAATTATACATTTCTCACTAAATAATAGTTTCTCTTTTCTACAATCAATCTTTCAACTACCAGACATTTAAAATAAATAAACATATGTTTACTCCTTTACTAAACTTATTCATTTTTTTATTCTTTTATTTCGATTTACATTCCTACTATTAAATCTACCAGTACCTTATGAAATTAATAACATAGGTTCCTATCTTGTTATCCTCATTTTCTACAATTGACGCCTTTTCTTACATTAACCATAATATTTAATTACATTTAATTCCAACTAAATATATTCTACTTCCAATAAATTGATTTAAGTAGATTTCAATCTTTTTATTCAATCAATCATTACTATATGGGCATAGTTAACATTAGTTTACATCTTATTACATTAATATTCTCCAATTTCATCTTTTACCATATTAGTTGCAATATTTCAATTATATTTAATTTTTGTCGATTTTCACCTTAATTATATTTTAGAGTCCCACTAAATTCATTTATCTTGGTTTCACTCTTATTATTAAATCAATTATTACCTTATGAATAATGTCTGACGGTTTTCCTAGACGTCTGAGCTGAGAATCTGGAAATTTTCTTCTAGATCTCGTAGACGTCAGGGAATAGCTTCAGACGTCTGAGTTGTATGTCTAGAAATTTTATTCCGATGATTCAGACGTCCAAGCTGAAGCTCAGGGCAAAAATCAGCCGAGGCCATTAATGACCAAATTGGTTCGAAAGCGATCGGACGAGCAACGGAGGCTATGCCCAACGACAACCCAGCCCTATAGGCTCTTCAATACACTCCAAACAACATGTCCACACATCCTTAGTAGGATTTTCATAGATTTTGACTTCAAAATACCAAAAATTGAAAAATTCATCAAACCAATTCAATTCAAAAGCAAATGAACATGAAATAGATGTTAGGAATTCATACCTAACAATAATGAAAGCTATAGACATAGATGTGAGATTAAAATCTCACCTTTAACTCAAAAACAAGGAATTAGACGCTCTAAAACAAAGCAAGACCAATTCCTCTTCACTAGACCTCTAGAATCTTCAATCTATTATCAAATGCAAAGTTTTCCTAAGTTAGGTTATAGGAATTTCTGAAAATTGAAGAGAGATTGAGATGGAGAAGATAAAGAGGATGCTTACCTAAGCTTCTCTTTGATTTTGAAACTTGGATTCGAATTTCCTAAGATTCTAGGGCTTAGGAATTTAGATTTCCCCTCTTCTCCCCCATTTTTCCTAAGGCTTAAGTGTTAGGAAATTTGTGAGTAGAATGAATGAAGAGGAGTGGAGTAGGAGGTGTTTTGTAGAAGAGTTTGGGTTATCTTGTTGGGTTAGTGGGCTAGAACACAGCCTAAAGCCCAAATGAAAATACCAAAATTCTAATCAACTCCAAACACATCGATGTTTATACTCAAACAAGTTGTAACCGTCATTCTGAACTCAATGAAAGTGGTCTCGAGTCCGGATTCGATTGTTTACAAAAAGTCACACTTCAGACTTTAATCCGATTAACGATGCTATATTTAAATAAAACATTTAAACATGCAATAGTAAAATATGAGGATTGTTACATTGTATATATATGTTTTCCAGTTCTTTTGTATTATGGTTGCCTTGTTTTTTTTTTATATATATGTCTATAATAACAATGATTTTTAAACTAATGATATATAGATAGTTGACTTTATATATGTGTGTTTATTAATTTTGATTTTTACTGTATACATATATTGATTCCGATATATATATATATAGATTGTTTATATTTATAAGCTTATAAATGATATATTGTATATAAAAGTTTATATAAAATTTTTATATATTCTGATATATATATATATATATGTAAGTTTATATATATGCATTATTTTATATGTGCTTTATATGTATGATATTTTGATATATGCGTTGCTTTCTATCTTAGTTATCTGCTAATATATAAAGTTGTCAGCCTACATGTTTTCCTATAGAGGTAATACATATATGTACATAATATTATGTGGATTGTATATGTATTATGTCAACTTACATATGTTGTTAAGTAAGTTATATAATATGTTAATGTTAGTTATATATATATATATGTCTATGTCAGTTCTCATATATATGTTTTTACAGTGTAAAGTCTATATTAAGTTTATGATAAACATTGATGTTAAAGACATACTATATAGGTAAGTTGTGTATATATGTATATTTGGACTATTTGTATGTATACACATTAGCTCATATATTTGAACAAAGTTGGGTCTACATATTAGCCTGAAATATAAATATATTTAGGTGTATATTTTCTATAATGTTCGCATATTGATTATATATATATATATATATATATATATGTAGATTTATTCTGTTTGGGTTTAAATTAAATAATGATTTTGAGATATATATCTATATATGTGTGTGTGTGTGTATATATATATTGATTTTTATGTATGTGTTTTGAAATTTTTACTGATTTTGAGAAATATTTATAATGATATAATACACATTTCATTTTAGTTATATCCAACTGATTTGATTCATTTTCATCAATTTCTATTTATCAGCTTTGCTCGCCAAATTCGTGCAAATCTTCCTTCGCTTTGGAATTCGTGCTTGGATTCATAAGTCATTTCATTGTCAAATTTCTCTAGCCTCGAAAGGTGAGCAATCACTCACGATTAGCGTTCTTATATTTATTAAATTTGATTTCACTTGGAATGACAATTGTAATATGCTGCTAAATTGAACTGTTAATTTTATAATTGCTATATATGATATGCTATTATCTGTAATCGTTCAACTATGGGATATGACCCCATATCCCGTTGTTTAAATTTTATTTAATTTATCACTGATGATATATACCTGTTGTTGATATGTTATATTATTTCTCACTCTGCAAGTTCCCTGTTAGTATAGAATTCCCTATGGGTGGAAAAGATAAATACCCGAACGATCTTGTAGAATAAGAGAAAATCGTTATGGGTTGAAGTGATAATCCCAAGCAATTTTCATTAATTTTAAATTTTGGGATTGCGGGTTGAAATGATATATACCCGTAGATATTTAAATTGCGGATTGAAATGATAAATATCTGTATCACTTGACCATAGGATAGAAAATCATATACGGACACCATTGGTCTATATTTCGAAAATGATTCCCAAAGTTTTGAAAGGAAATATATGGTTTTTAATAAATATTTTTTATTATATAAAGGTTATTTTTATATATGTCTAAAAATTATATTTTTAAAATTATATGTTTTGGAAATTTTAATTTATAAAGTTTTGAAAAACATAAATTTTAAGATTTTCTTATAGTTTTATTATTTTAAAAATAAATAAAATAGGATTTAATACAAAATACAATTAATAATAAGATTTAATTTAATAAGATTTAATTTAATTAGTATATACTACGCTTTAAAATATTTATTTAAAAATTTATGTTAATATTTTAAAATAAATTTATAACTTTAATAATAAAGGTTGGAAAGATAAATTAACGTTGACATGGAATTTAAATTGGCTAATGGTTGAAATTAAGAAAGAATTCATTTAAACTTATTAGTTTTGAGATTTTGAAAAGATATATGATTATAACTTGATCTACAACTTGATTTGGTAAAAAGTGATTAAATGAATACTCTCAATTTTGAATAAAATTGAGATTGAATATTTTATATTGATTTTAATATATAAATTGGGATTTAAATAAATTATTATAAAGATGGTTAAGGGATTAATTTCCTATTTGAATAAATTTAAAGTTAAATGTGAAATATAAATGAAATTTATATTGAAAATGTTTGAATATTTGAACTTGAATTTTTTTGAACTTTAAATTGAAATGGTTGAACTGAAATTGATTTAAATTGAATTTTTGAAATTTAAGATGATTTGAATCGATTTGTGAAATTGGAGGAAACTAATTTTATTATATAAAGTGTTTTTAATATATATAAACCATTTTAATTTATAACTACTTTAATATATATATATATACTATTTTCAACATCTAAACTGTGTAGGTGGAAACTGTTATGATTACAAAAGTGTTACGATTTCAAAGTGTTATTACTTCAAAGTGTTATGATTTCGAAAGTATTATGATTTCGAAAGTGTTATAATTTTGAAAGTTTTAGGATTTTTGGAAATGAATGTTATTTAAAGTGAATAATGATATCGAATTGGTATGGGTTTTGAAACAAATATGATATTTTGATATGAAATATGAATTGTTAGAAATGAAATGACCATGGTGTGAAATAAGCGTTTGTTTGTTAAAGAGACCGGGATGAGATATTGTCATACTCTCTGCCAATATCGGAAACCAATTTAACAACTATGCATGTGGTGGAGATTCTAGAATGAATTAGGATGGTTTGGCGGCGATTCTGTACGGTATTTATGTAGTCTTGACTCCCATGAGTCAGCTTGATGCGGCTAAAACAGGAGCTACGCCGAGTCAAGTGAGGTCATTCCTTCTATCGAACACATTTCTTCGATACCATTATGTTGCTTTTGTGATTTGATTGGACGCACCCTTTGATTTGGGAGTGTGTCACAAGGTGGGCGGTAGTAGCTGCTATGCGTTACCACCAGACCGGATCTGCAAACGGTATATCTACCTTGGCATTACCTTGAGTGCCTGATCGCATGCCCTATTATCCCTTCTACGAGTTTGTTTTGTACCGTACCTATGTGGTGTCCTCTGTGTACACCTCTAGTTTATGGAGGAGCGTACGATATTGTATAGACTACGAGAATATATAAAATGTGTTACGGGGGATATGGGTAAAGCCTTAACGCTATTTTAATAGCGTATATTACTACATGGTAGATAGTTCCATGGATCCTTAGAGGATATTTCAGTTGACATTTCACTTGAGTTGAATTTATTAATATAAGAATGTAAATCCTGACACGAGTGTTTTATGTTTTTCTTTACGCTCGGGTCAGACTGAGTGGCACAACATTTGAGACTCACCTTTAGAGTTGGAGCTTCACTTGGAGATCCATCTAATTCTATTCAGCTTTCAGCAATCTAATTGTTTGGTTCAGACTTGTCAGTTGCTTCTGTAATTTAGACTACTCTGTATTTGAGATTTCTGTTGTATTTTGTTTTAACTCTGATGTTTATATAGTAGCTTCATGAACTACTATTTATCTATTCCGCTGCTTATTGTTATATTACTCTGTGTTTGTGATTTTGTAATGATTTATTTACTGTATATACTGCATTTTGCCAAATATAAATTAACAATATGTTGTTTTGAGCAATTCAAGTCTGACATGTGCGGACGCGAATGGTTCGAAATACCGGGTCATTACACCGGTCGTTACATTTGGTATTAGAGTCGAAGTTTAAGCAAGAACCTTGGCTTTTGTAGGGTACTCATTATATATATGGTCAATAGCACCTTAGAATGTGTTTAAGTGTATAAGTATATGAGTGTGTATTTGTTAGTGATATAGAAATGTTTTATATTGTGTTAGTTGATCTATCGAGTGGCTTATAGATTCTGGTCAATACGAGTAACATTATTGATAGGGATCTCTAAACACTTGAACAGAGCTATTCGATACGGTGTTGTTTTGAAATTGGGTAAACATACTAATTTTACCTTGAATATATTTTATATATAAAGGAATAATTTTTTAGAAATTATTATTATACATATGGTGTGCATGGTTGTTAGAAAATGGTAATGTTGATTATTATCATTTGTTGTTTGTTGTTATGCTCAAATAAAAGTTGTCATTATTATAATGCAAACTAAGACTAACAATTATGGAAAGATTTTATATAACCAAAGTGAGATTATATAAATATATGGCTTATAAATGTGATTTATAAATTGAAAAGAAATGAAATTTCAGAAGTATATTATAAATATGGTTTGTAAGTAAAAAGGGCTAAAAAGCTAGGAATTTAAATCCCGTTGGTTTTGGAAATGGTTTTTCAAAGTTTTGGAAAATATTAATAGTATTATTTGGAAAATATTTTTGAATGGAAATATTTTTAAAAGGATTTTTAAAGAGAAAGAAAGCACTGAACTCACTTTGGTCGTGGGAAATAATTTCGATCATGACTGCAGCATCATCAACGTTCGTATACGGGTTCCCAAGAGAGGAATTACTACTATTAGAGTTTTGTTTTAGTAAAAATAGTTTTGGTTTTAAAATTTAAAAGTATGATTTGATATGCCAAAAGAATTATGTATATATATGATTTCAAAATGATTTGAAACAAATAAGAATAAGGTAATTTTCATTTAAATCTTTAATGAAAATAAGAGAAAATAAGTTTGATAACTTACAAAATTTGGAGAATTAGTAAGTTAAAACAATGTTTTAAATTGTTGAATATGAATGTTAAGAAAAGTAAATTTGAAATTGAACTATGGAATTAAATTCAACTAAATTAAGTTGAATAAAATGAATTTTGAAAAGAAATTTAGCCTAAGTTAGGTTAAGTGAAATAATTTTGGAATTGGTGGTGATTGAAATAAATTAATGAGACAAGTTAAATGGAATTTACTTTGATTTAAATGGATATAGGTTTAAGTTGTGAAGTGGTAATAAATATGAGAAGAGTAATATAAAATATTTAAAAACTTAAGTAAAATTTTATGAAATGATTCATAAATGAATTTAGTATGGAGTGAAATGTTGTTAAACACAGAATTTGATGGAATAGTTCTTAAATGATAAATAGTAAGGAATAAATGTATTAAGTAATAAACGGATGTGGATAAAGCAATGTGAATAATTGAATGGAAATGAAATGAATGTGAATAAAAGAATTTGGTATAGCTAAGAAATCAAATGAAATAAATACATAAGTGTATGTATATTATTTGTTTCGCATAATGGTTTGATCTAGATTCGAGTATACGATTTCGAGATGATTTACATTGGTCGGGACAAGGATTTTTCACTCGATTCTCGACAGCGAACACTGGATATGGATTTTTGATTGATTTTAGAATTCTCTATCATAGTATATGGATATGCAAGGAGAATGACGGTTTCTGATCAAGGAATCGGATTTGAGTCCGCATTAGGGTGGTCGCGTGAACAATACTAGTTTGGAAGTGAAATTGTGTGATCGAGTGAGCGATCGATAGGATATTGCATACGGATGATATATGTATATCGTATGGGTTTTAGTAAAGCAAATGTTGGAAATTGAAATTTCAGAATAATATAATTATGAACTATATGATTGGATATCATTGGTAAATAAGATGCAGGTATATAAAAGCAAGAGCTAGTTTTATTTTTTTGATTTCATGTGTAAAAATTGGTTTCCTGACTAAAAGGAACATGTTTATATTATTTTTTGGTTTGATGGTTTTATGATTGAGTCACTTGGCTTTGTTTTCTTTTACTGGTTAGGCCCGTAGTGCCGATTTGTAGTTGTTCTGATCTAGCCGCACAAAGGAGATGCTGCTGAAATTATCCATAAATTAAGGCATTGGAAATTTTCTTTGACAAGTTTTGAAGAAATTTTTGATATCTAGAATTTGATTTTGTGTAATAACCGAGAATGATTGAATGAGATGATATTAGTTGGAATCTATTTGGAAACTTAGCTAAAATAATAACAAGGTTTCAACAAATTGGCTTTGGGAAGTTAAGAACTTAAAGGGATTTAAAAACCTATTTCAACTAATAGGTTTTAAAAAGGTCAATGGGTTTGGGCATTCTTCTCACCTTGCTAATTTTAGAGACGAAATCCTTTAAGGGAGGAAGAATGTAAAGATCCAAAATTTTCATTATTTGAATTTGATATATTTAATTAATTCTAAATATTGAAAAGTGATTTGATAGATTAAATAACTTGAATTTCAAATATAGCGATTTATTGGATAATTTAATTGTTGAATTTAATAATTTGGATTGTTGAATAATTGAATCTTGATTAATGAAAATGATTTTTGAAATTTATTTATATTCCATTTTCACAAGAATGAAGATAATAAGCTTTTAATTTAGATTTAAAAGTGATTAATTTGATTTTCATAATAATTCGTTTTAATTAACAAGTAAAAATAGCCTTCTAGGGCACTATCTTGGATTTCAACGAAACCAGTTTCATTGGATCTAGAATAGTGAGTTATTGTTATGCCGACGATTTTCATGGCCATCGGACATATCGTTTGGTCGTGCGAGATCAAAATGCATAGAATTTAATATTGAAAATTTAATATAATAATTGGGTTCTGAAAGCTATCTTTTGCGTGCGATCGAATTAGGTTTTGAAACAAGTTCCATTGTGTTCGAAATAAGAGTAAAACATATAGAACGCCTAGCGGCACACCTTGTTTGAAGATTGAGAATTTCAAACATTTATAACTTGATAATTTAGATTTAAATAATATATATACATGCGTGTGTGTGTGCCATACCTACCCCATACTTATCCCATACCACGCCATATTCTTAACCATGCCTCATACTATCCAAATCCATAATTCCCCTCCTATAAGTCATGCTTAAAACCAAAAAATTGGGTTGCAAAATTTTTGAAGTTTTCAATTCAGAACTTAGCCTCATCCAACGTCCCAGAATCATCGTGACCAATCCAAGCATTTTCAAGCGAGGCTCTCAATTAGGGAAATGTTCGTGGCATTAAGTCGAAGAAGATCAACAGTTGGATTAGGCTATAATGTCGCATAGTGGACCGTAGTTCATAGTTGAACATCGGCAGCAACTTTGAGATATTGCGGTGAATTGGTGGCTCGATTGGCGTTGGGACATGAAGGAAGGTTGTAGAGGATGGCCAGGGCAACGTTTTGGCAAAGTCTGGTGAGCTATCATCAGTAAGGGAGATGCAGTATCGAGCACGCGGAGGCATTATTGGGTTCGGGAAAGCTATTAGTGGCGTTCTGGGTGGGTTGACTGGTGGCGATGGCGGCGAGTGGTGTAGGTGCACACATGGGTGGAGTGCGGTGGTCGGAGAAGCATGGTGGAGGTCGGCGTCTGGTAGAAGTCGTTCGTCACCTGGGTTTTCGTTTTGAAACGAGAAGAAAAGCGTAGGGATTATAATTGTAATTAGTTTTGTTAATTGGTAAATTAATTTAATTATATAAATTTGAAAAATTATATAATGTTTACTCCACTTATACGAGATCGGACTCAAAGGCCGTTTTTGCGTTGGACTCGTGTCATCGATGTCTACGCGATGGAGATGGTTTGGACAAATTTGGAGACAGCTGAAATTTGGGCTAAAATTGTACGTTATCCGATTATGATTTCAAAACCAGAATGCCTTGGCGACGCTAGAAAATTTTGGTGAGTTAAACTCACGTTTTTGGTTAACTAGTATGATATATAGTAAATAAAAATTTGTTGAATGATTTACCATATTTATTAGTTGGTTTGGATATATTCCCACCTGTTGAAATGGATGAGACCCTATTACATTCCCGTGTAAGAGCGGATGACCCTTTGTATACGAAACTCGCCTTGAAGCAGTTGATTATATTTTATGATTATATATTATTGTGATGCATGGGGAAACAGGTTAGAGAGATCCAATGGGATTCCCCGTTGTTGTTGAATTGGTCACAGTAATACTCTAGTTATTTGAATTATTGAATAATAAACCCGATTTTTTGGAAATATAGGTTATAACATTGTTACATGTTTGAAAACTAAAATTCGGTATTGATAGAAAATCAATATCAATATTGGTTAAGAGTTAGGTGGCTACTGGCCTCAAATTAGTATTTTAAAAATACTATAAATTGCCATTGAGCTGGAATTGGTTTCGAGATAAGAAAATATTTTAAATCCGAAATTGGGTTTTGAAAATACTTTGTTTTAAAGTATTTAATTATGTTAATATTATTTTAAAGTATTTAATTAAATTAATATTGTATTTAAAGTTATTTAATTATATTAACATTATTTTAAAGTATTTAATTATATTAGTATTGTTTTAAAGATTTAAGTAAATTAATATTGTTTTAAGTATTTAGTTATATTAATATTGTTTTAAAGATTTAATTATATTAGTATTGTTTTAAAGTCATTCATTATAGTTAATATGGTTTTAAAGAATTTATCGAAATGTTAATATTTGGAAAGATTAATAATTCCATGAATAATAATGGTTTGGAATTAATAATAAGGTTTTGAAACAAATTATCATTATTTAAAAAATGGTAAAGTTTAATTTATTTTTTCTTAAACAATATTTTGAAAATTATTAATTACTATTTTTAAGATGTTTTAAAGTTAATAATTTTCATTTATTTATAATGTTTATTGTTAATTATTATTATTATATAATGATTTCTTGAAGTAAATGATTTTTATTTATTTATAAATGTTTTCGAGACCCTTAGAGTTGAAAGACTTGGATTTTACAAAGGAGTTTATAAAACGGTTTGAAGACTTAAGAGAAGGTTGTTTACAAGGTGAAAGAGTTCAAAAATGGTTAGATATTTATAAACTAATTTTAGAAACAGGTTTATAGATTTATTAAAGGAGTTTTATAAATGGTTTTATGGATTTATAAAGGCTTTATAAATGATTTTAGAAATGTACAAAAGGAATTTATGAGCAATCGAAATGTATAAAAGAATTTTATAAATGGTCCAGAAGATTTATAAAATGGATTTTAAATGTTTTTAGAGAATTATAAAGATTTTTATATATGATTTCCGAATCAAATAAAAAGAAAGTTTTTCTCAGTTTTATGAATATACTTATACCGTTGAGATAAGTTTATGAATATTTTCTAAGTATTGAAATATAGGGATTTGCGGTTATACCTTTGTAGAAGTACTTTTATACAAGTAAATTATAAAGTGATTTTTAATGAATGAAAGATTTACTGAAAGAGGCCAGTGATTACTTATATGCTTAACTTATGTTGGTTTTCCTATGAAATAAATCCCTAATTGAATGTTTGTTATTCGATAGTTAAATAATCGACTATCGAAATTAGACCCAAATGTAACTTTGGAAATATCTAGAAGAAACACGTGAGTTAAATGGCATAGTCATCTCCGATGATGCTGTACTGTGCCTATAAATCTCATTTCGTTCTCCTAGGACAATGGTAAGGAAATCCGTCCACTAACGGTTAGGAGGTGATCTCCGATCTTATCTTTGACTGTTTATTTTCTAAAGGACCGGGTTTAGTTTACCGGGAATTATCGAAAAATTGTTCCGAAGAGAACGGGATCGGGGATGTTACCCGAAACCACTTCGATCAAATAAATGTGTTTCGAAGTTAAGACAAATTAAAGACAATGGAACTGGAGACGGAGCTCTCAAGGTTTTGTTCAGTCCCTGAACGAACTTGTATGGATGAATGTTGGTGTTGCATTGTTTTCTGGAGGGCAGTGCTAACATTCCAATATGGTCTGTTATGAGGAAGAGGGTAAGGACGTGACCTCACGAGCCTCACAAATCGGAAATTAGAAAAAACAAGGTATGTAGTAGAGCTATATGGTCAGCTACCATTAGGAGCCACCATCCCATTCTAGATTATCCATATTCGAATTGTCTTGTGTGCAAACATCATGGTAATATAAGGACTTAGTGTCCAAAGGGATGGGGTAATCCGGCACGTCATGTTAAAGGGGCAGCCGGCTCTATGTAGCAGGGGTACAAGAAGTTCTTGTCATATTCTAGTGCATTTTCTAGGGGCGTATCATCGGAAGATAGTCCCTTACCTTGCCATAGTATACGATCCTTTACGTTTTTAGTTGCACGCCTATTATGGTGGAATTTAATTAATGTAACAATTTCGGTTAAGATTAATAAGTATCCGTATCTTAGACACTATTGTAATATTATAGAATTTCATATGAACTGTATTGGTTATCGTAAGGTAAAAACTCATCTGTGTTTATGTCCGGTGTGGTCTTACGAAATACCTTTATTTTCACAAGGTTTCTTATAGCTTTAAAAATCCAATTGATGTTTTTTTTTCTCACGTTGGTTTTCCAGACTGACTCGGGTGTCATTTATTATAATGCTCGAGTTAGACCGAGCATATTACAGATTTTGTTGGATGCTTGGAGCTTCAAGAGACGAGCTGGAGGCCTACAGACGTATTCACGTATATGGTTATTTTTTCATTGTGTTTATTGTTGTATTTATCGGCAATTGTGAGGATAGGTTGTTATAACTGTCCAGGCTAAAATGAGTTAGTATACTCTGATTGATGTTTGTACATACAAATTGCAGTTTTGCTTTTGTGAAAAGATTTGTTGTGTATTATAGATTATTCGTTCCGCTGTGAGATTCTGAGTTGTTTTGTTCTCTTCTTATCTTCTGCCTTCTTCTTTTTCCCTAACAATCGGGTTTTCTGGCATTCGATTGCTCGTCACGCAATTAGTGGATGTATTAATGTTGATTTTCAAGGGTCAAAAATGTCGGTCGTTACACTTTTACTTGGAAAAAAGGCGGTTTTTAGAACTTAAATGGGCCTAGATGGTTGGTCGTGATCTATAGGGGCACGACCATGGATGGTTTGTGTTAATATGGGTCTTATTTTTATTAGTGAGGATGTATAGCAAAAAAAGAATTATATTTTAGTACTTTTACTTAGGAAAGAAATGAAAAAGAATAGATTTTTGAATTTCAGAACTTAGGAAGTCATTAGTAAGTTTTTCAAAAGCTTAAGAAGAAAATGGAGGTTTTTGAAAAGTAAGAAAGTGAAATGATAAAACGGAGAGGAAAATGTGAGAATTGTAAAGAAATGTAACATGTAAATTACAAAAATATCCTTAAAGTACCTGCCTTCCATTCTCTTATGCCATATCACCTCCATCCATACTTCTTGTAACGACCCGTAAATTTTAACGGTTTTATTTACGTGACTAACTGAAATTTTATGAAATTTTAAATAATAAAATTTTGAAATGTAAATTTGATATTTGGATTACGTCTAATTAAACATAGTAAATGGTAAATTTTCATCAGATAATATGGAAGTTTATTTTATTATGTAATTCTATTTCAATTTAAATCAGTTAATATTTGATGATAATAAAATGTTTTCCAAACCTGAATAATTTTACATAAATTTGTAAATCATCTTCTGGGTGAGACGTCATATTTCATTTCTTCAGATTTGAACTGTTATTGCTCCGTTTATCTTATTTTCGGCAAAATAGCAACATTTTTGGCACCGAATATCGACTTTTAACCGGATGGTCATATCGTTGATATCTATATACTGTTTTGATCATCTCGTCATGTTGATCTAAACAGTGTATCCATTTTGTATTTTACGCGACGAAAATCATGAAATCGATATCCTTACCAGTTATGGAATTTCAACTCTTGGTTTCCTTTTCTTTTAATTGTCCATTGTGAGAAGTTTAAGTCCAATAGTCATCTACCATAAATAATTTCTTGAATTCCACTAATGGCTTTTCCTATTCCCTATAATCAATTTATGATACACTGGTTACTTATCATTTATGGTTCGGTTCCATTTTTTAAAAGAAATATAAACTTCTTTCTTACTTTGCTTTACTGTGCGTCTTCCACCAGGCAACTTTTTTTTCCTTGCCTTTTGATCTAGCTTCTAAAAAAATGTGTAAATGATGGTTGGGTTCGTATAAATTTATTTTGAGGATCCGCTCTCGAACCCATCCCGTCACCGGAAAGCCAGTGCAACCGATCGACACGCCCCCAGCTCACCCCTCTTTCGCGCGCTTTCACCTTGCTCGCAACCGCTCCACAACTTTCCTATTGGCGAGGCCGGTCACCAGTTTGACCCGCACCCCATGGCCGCATGGCTTTGTTTTCCTCCTTCCTCTTTCCAACCTCCCTCTAGCTCCACGTTTTCCTCCACCAGGACGCCACCTCCTCTCCCTCTCGGCCATGGTGATCTATAACCGATGAACCCCACCATCAAAGCCAAGCGAGCCACCTACTTCTTCATCTCCCCTTCCTCTTTGCCGCTAGTAGCTTATATAAAAAAAAGGTATATATTTTATGATTTGTTTATATATGTAGTTACGTATGTATAATTTAGTCTCTATACATATATATATTATTTTGAAAAAAAAGTTGAAAAAAAATTATACTAACATATATGGATATAATTGTTATCTCACATATAAAGGAACCGTGTGTGTATATATCTTGTTATATAATGGTGTATAAGTATATGGTTTAGTTTTCACGCACTGTCTATTGTTGAACTTTAGTTATAATACAAAAGCCGCATCATATATATTGATATAGTATATATATTATGTTATAGTAAGGTAGAAAATATGTTTTACCATTCTATATATGTTGTTTACGTATATATATTATTTTAAAATGGTTTATATTAGGTTATACTTACATTATATCCAACTGTTTATAAGGTTTATAATATTACAGTATATAGTATCTTGTAACAGTTTTATAATAAAAGTATACAATGTTTTTTACATATATAAGATGGGTATGTAAACACTTAGATATTCAAGCTATACTACTTTATATAAGTTGTTCTAGTAGGGTATCTTCAGTTTATATATATACCGAATATGAATTGGTGGATCTACTTTTGTTCTGTATACATATATTGCATATCATATGTTAGTTTTGAGATCTATATGTAGTATGTATACGTGTATCTACAAATTGGTCTGCAAATGTAATGATATATGAGTTTATATACATACATATATGTATATATATATATATATTTGTTTTATATATAAGATATGATATCGTATATAAAAGTTTTATATAGAATTTTCTAACCTGCTTATGTATATATATTTTAAGTCAAGTCTGCATAATCCTGGTTTGATTTGTTGAAGCTTGTATATAAGTATCTCTATATATTTTATTTTAAAGCAGTTTTATATAACAGTGTACATTTCAGATTTTTGAAGTATATTTATAATATATTCGAAATGTTATAATATGTAATGTTTATATACATTTATTAGTTCAAATATACAATATGTTTATAAAGTATATATATATATATATTAATAGTTTATAAGATATTTTGGTATAAGTTATATATTATACTATGAAATATAGGCTACTATCTCGGTATATAGCCATTGCACTGGGATTCTGTAATTTAGTGTTAAAATTTATGTTGCTATATATATAGTTTATTACTCGGGTTTAACTGAAGTATACTGTTTGTATTTTTGCATATATATATATATGTATGTGTGTGTGTGTGTGTGTGTGTGTGTGTGTATAACCTATCTTTTGTATATAGACATAAGTATATGTAGTATTGGTTGTAAGATATAGTATGTAAAAGATATATATTTTGAAAGAATATGTACATTAGTTTTACAGTTTATATATATATATATATATATATATATATATGTGTACTACACATTTGTTTATATATTAGTATAAATATTGTTGATTCCAAAATCTTTTATTTATGCAAGTTTACATAGATAAATTTATATATTAGTTCTATATATAAGTAAAGATATGGCTGTGTGTGTGTGTATATATATATTTGACTTAATATATGAGTTTAATTTAAAACAACGACTTTATATTTTTTTGACAATTAAGTTAAATTATTTTCGTCTATATCAAAACTGATTCAATTTGTTTTCATCGATTCTGTTATAAGCTCTGTTTGTTGATGTCGTGCACATCTTGCTTTGTATGGATTCGTGCCTGGATTTCATAAACTCAACTTCATTGTCTATCTTTCTAGCCTTAAAAGGTGAGTAATCACATATGACTAATGTTCTTATATTTATTAAATTTGATTTCAATTGAAACGACAATTGAAATATGTTACCGTTAGTTATTTACATTGCTATATATTTGATGTTATCCGTATCTGTTCACCTGTGACATCTGACATCATTATATGTTATTTATATTGATGATATATGCATGTTGTATTGTTATCATATTTGTTATCACTCTGCAAGTTCCCTGTTAGTATAGAATTCACTATGGGTTGAAATGATACATACCCGAACGGACTTTAGAATAGGAGAAAATTGTTATGGGTTGAAATGATAAACCCAAGCGATTTTCATTTGAATTGAATTTGGGATTGCAGGTTGAAATGATATATATCCGTATATATTTAAATTACGAATTGAAATGATAAATATCCGTATCACTTGACCATAGGATTAAAAATTATATACAGACACCGTTGGTCTATATAAAAATATTTTGAAAAAGGGTTTCTATAGTGTAACGACCCGTAAATTTTCGATAATTAAAATAGCTAATTTAATAAGATTTCGTGATTTAGTGTTAGAAAAAAATTGTAAGTCGTTTGGAATAATAATAACTAGAATGAAATGCAACAAATTTTATCTAAGTTAATTATTTATGAATTGAATGAAATCCCAGATCAATTGAAATAATATGTAGTCAAAGGCAATTGAATGAATTTGTATTGAATAGGTAATTGTGACACTTGTTTATAAATAATAAACTTATAAGTAATTAAAAGTAACGGTGATAATTATTTAAGTTACCTACTCATTTAGTTAGTCGAATTGAATTTGTGAACCAATTGCAATTGAAATGAAAGTTTATATATTAGTTGAGTGCATTATCTCTAACTGTAGTTAAATAATAATGTGGAATTCATTTGATGTAATATAGTAAATCAACTGATAATAAATTTTTTATTTAAAAATCCAATATTGAAATCCGTCAAATATTGAACAATTAAATTGTTTAAATTTAATATTTGAAATTTATTGAATAATTGAATAACGGAAATCGAATAACTGTTTAATGAAAATGGTTGTTCCATAATTTGAATTTGTTAAATTTTATAAGTTCGTTTTGAATATTTCAAAAGATAGTGATTTAAGAATAATCAAATTTGTTTAAATTTAATATTACAAATATTGAATAATTAAATTCCGAATTTGATACGATTAATTTGATATTGAAATTTAATATATGAAAATAGAGTGAATAATTGAAATTTGATTTAATATGATTCAAATGGGTTTCCAAAGTGAACGTAAGTGTATTGGGAATATAATAGAGTTAATAAGATTTTAAAATTGGAATTTATTGGATAATTGAATAACGGGTTTAATATGATTAAAAATGATTTGTAAATTTTTATTTTATCGTATTAAAGTTAGAATGATGTTGTAGAACTTTTAAAATCGAATTAAAAGTAAATTTGTCAAAATTGAATATTTTAATATTTAATCATCGACTGGAAAATAACCAAATTTTGAATAGTCTCAGAATTGGACGAAACTAGTTCCATTGGATCCGTAATAGTTAGTTATTATCAGATTTCAATTTTCGTAGCAATCGGAGTTGTCGTTTGACCGTGGCAGCCCGAAACGCATCGAAATCGTTTTAATATTAATTTGGCGAGTTAAAATAGCCATTTTTCAAACAGTCTCGGATTTCGACGAAACTAGTTTCATCGGATCCATAATGTCATATTATTGTAAGGTTTCAAATTTCGTGTCAATCGGATTTACCGTTTGTCCGGGGCAAGCCAAAACACATAGAAATTAGTTGAATCGGTTTAATTTAAATTTGATCATTTATTGCCGTAACTCACACATATGATATTAGCCTCCGAAACCTATTCCATTATGTCCGGAACATGGGGTAAACCTTAGAAACGCCTGCCGGCATGCTTCGTTTGGAGTTCGAAATTTTTTCGGTGAATAATGTTTTTGCAATTTACTATAAAAGGACCCATCCTCTCCCATTTGCTCCAAACCCTAACTCTTTTTGACCAGCCGCCACTTTCATTTCAATGGCCAGAAAATTTCGAAACTTCATCCTCAATTATCTCCAAATCCGTGAAGAATTAGCAAAAACTCTCAACTACAAAGTTGTACATCTCGACGAGATCTACAAATCCAACGGTCATGATCTGAAACGGAGCCACGGATCGACGGGAAATTGACCACAAAGTCAA
Organism: Allium cepa; assembly: GCA_030765085.1. Lineage (NCBI taxonomy): Eukaryota > Viridiplantae > Streptophyta > Magnoliopsida > Asparagales > Amaryllidaceae > Allium > Allium cepa. Next base: position 390,744,306 of record CM060938.1, on the reverse strand, counting down.
CACGTTTTTCACGTTTTTCCAGGCATAGATGAGGCTGAGCTTGGTGCTATTGATGGTGAAGGTGGAGTGAAGCGAGGGCTTTCGAATGGTGGTGGAGTGATGGGGTCTCGTGCATCGAGGAGGCCGGAGCAATTAGGGTTTGGTGGAGGCTATGGGTTGGTGCGTGCGTGCAAAACCTGGGGAGAGGAAGAAAGGAAAGGGGCGGCTTGGATTTGCAGGCCTTGAGATGGACGGTCCAGAATGGATTAGGTTTAAAAATTAAAATAAAGTTGCAATTAATTTATATAAAAATTCGTGTTAACTTTAAACTATCATATCTTTTTGCTACGAGGTCGAAAACGCACGAAACCAGTTGCGATGGAATCGTATGGACGAGCACTACGCTATGGAATTGGATTGGAGTCATTTGGAGCTAGAGAAAATTTTGGGTAAAATTAAACGCTCGTTTAATTTTATTCGAAACAAAACGCTGGAACTACATTGATATCAAGGTGAGTGTTTTATAACGCTCACAACGTACTAAATATCTTTATGCTAGTTAAATTTGACATTATGTAGTGTTATGATTTTATTTGTCGTTGTTTGATAAATTAATTGTCATATAGATTGTCATTTGATTTAACCGTTAAAAAAAAAATTTAAATTGACAGTTAAATTGAAATTGAAATTGAACTGCGATTAAATTACCTGACATTGATAACTATGAAACTGCCATGAATTGTATTGTCTATTGGATGATGTATTTTGATGGATGTTATTGGTTGATATTTAAATGTTTGGATGTTTATTTGCTTATATATACTGTTATGCATACATATGACACTATGATTTGATTTAAGTAATATATATTCATCCCTGACATTTAATTGAAATAAATAATTATTTGGCCATATGATAGAAAATTATATACAGACACCGAATTGGCTAAATTAATAATTTTTGAAATCGTCGATTTGAAATTTATTTAAATGTTTTGATTTAAAAGTGATAAATAGAAATCAATTTATAGAAATCGAATTTATCGAAAAATTGAGTTTGGAATGTTGAAATAAAATTTTGGTTAAAAGAAATTGTCGAATAAATTTAAGTGGAGACTTGAAATTTAAAATTGGGTTATGATTGAATTTCGAAAATGTATTCGTTTTAAAAGATTGAACCTTAATTCGAGCTTTGAATATTACTAAGTATAAGCGATATAAAATGTTATTTGAAATTGAGCTTGAAATTGAATCATATTTGTAAGTGGGATTTAAATTTGAATATTGAAGGAAAATTTTGTTAAGTGTTAAAAATTGATATTTTGAAAAATCAAGCTAAAAATCGATATACATTGGAATTGAATAAGTTGAAGGTGAATGTAAAATTGAATAAATTTGAAGTCAAAGTTGACATTGATTTGAATTGAAATCGAAATTGAATCGGTAAATTGGAAATTGAAATTTATTTGAATTGGGAAGTTATAATTGAAATGGATTGGTTTTGAAGCTGTTTTAATTTGTTTTCCAAATTACTTTGTTATATAAACCATTTTGAATACTTAAACTATTTTAATCTATTTTTAATCTACTTAACCCAATTTAAATTATTTTAAACTAATTTATCTATTTTAAATCCATTTTAAAGATTTTAAGTATTTTTAACTATTTTAATTATTTAAACTACTTTTAAACTACTTAAAACTATTTTCTAAAAATTTCAAGCTGGTTAATAAGGTGAAATGTTTATGTTTAAATCTTGAATTTAAATACGAATTGGGTTAAATGAAGTTGCAACCTAAATTGAAATTCGGAATGATTTTGAAATCGAAATGAGATATTGAGACGAAAAATGATTTTTGAAAAGGAACCTTATATTTTGAATGGCTATGTCGATATTTGAAATGGATTTGATTTTTGAAGTGAATATGATATTTTGATATCAATTATGAATCGATTTGAAATATAAAAGAGCCAACGGTGTAATAATACGTAGTTATTAAAGAGACCGGGATCGGATATGGACATACTCTCTGTCGATACCGAACACCACTTTAATAACTATTATACGCGGAGTGTTGATCCAGAATGAAGTGGATGGTTTGGTGAACGCGTTGACTGAAGAAAGAGAACGATATTGGATGACCCCTGATATGACTAAAACAGGAGCCGCGCTGGGCCATTGAGGTTCGCCATCTCTAGCGGACACACTTCTTCGATACCATATCTATTACATTTGTGATGCGATTTGGGTGCACCCCTTGATTTGGGAGTGTTGTTTCGCAGTGTTGGGTTAGCTGCTGGCTATGCCCAACATCAGTCCGGATCACGCAACTACTAGTATCCTAGTTGGTATCGCCTCATGTACCTTGTCATACTGATTATCCTATTCGCGACCACTACGTTTTGTTTTGTGTTATACCTATGGGGTACCCTCTGATAACCACCAGTTTACGGTGGGGCTTACGGTGCTGTATAGACTATGGCATTATAAAAATGTGTTAAGGGGGATTATGGTAACGACTTAACGCTATTTTGATACTTTATATTACTGATAGGCATTATCTACTTAGCGTATATTACTACATAGTAGATAGTTTCACGGATCCTCGAGAGATGGAAAATCCCGTAACATCTCTTGAGTTATTGCACACACGTTGACACTGGATAGGAGATGTCAAACCCCGTAAACATCTCCGACGCCGTTACACTCATATTTATTTACGATTGATTTAACTTTCATAAGGGTATTTTAGTCCTGACTCGAGTGTTTTGTCTTTTCATTACGCTCGGGTCAGACCTGAGTTTTTCAGATTTTGAAGATCTATTCTGGAGGACGAAGACGAAGATTTGGTATACTATTACTATTATTACCCTTGCATCATGCTACTGCTGCATTATTTTATTTGTTCTGTTGAATATGTATAACTCTGATAAATGTTGTATAAATAATGATCAAAGTATAGTAAACAACTTCATGAACTGTTTATTTGATTATTATATTTTATCGTTCCGCTGTAAGATTCTGTGTTGTTTCCTTTCTTTTAGTTCTCTTTCCTCTTCTTTTCTTATTTACCCCAATAACCATCTGCCCTTTTGAATGGTTTGGAATCGACATGTGTATTTGATCGTCGGTTTAAATTGTCCAAAAAGGCGCGTCGTTACAGTTGGTATCAGAGCTTTGGTTTAGCGATAAACCTTGGCTCTAGTGGGGAATAACTCATTGAAATAGAGGTAAACTGTATGAATGAGTTGAGTGTATATGAGAGAGCGTACTTGTTATTTGATATAAAATGGTTTTATATTGTGTTAACTTTGTTCCGTTGAGTATTTATGAATTCTGGTCGATACTTGGGACGCCAAGGTGTGGATAGGAATTTCTAAACACTCGAATAGGACAAACCAACACAATATCGTTTTGGAATATATTTTATATAAAAGAATTATTTGAATATTTATTCATTTTGATTGAATGGATTGTTAGGAGATGATAATATTAGATTATTATCGTTATTGTTTGATCAGTCAATATTTACAACAATTGATTAAATAACAATGGATTTAGGAAAATGAAATCTTGTAAACACCATTGATAATGAATATAAATGAATTTTAACTTGGATTTGGGAATTTAAATTCCGGTGTTTGAAATTGACTTACAAGAATTTGAATAATAGAATATGAGTATTATATGATAGTATAATTGAGTTGAAATTGTTTTCGAAGGATTTTTTTTAATGATAAGTGTTATATTCCCTTCTCTTGACGCTAGAAAATGATTTCGGTGATGAGTGCACGCATCATCGGCGTTTATTTTCGAGAGTCCGAGTGGGGAAGACCACTTAATAGCTTGTCTAAACCTTGTTTTGATTCAAATTTTATTTTATTTTGTATTCTCTATAGTATGATTTGATATATAAATTATATAAGTATATATTATTTTTTCAAAACTTGATTTGAAATGAAACCGGGATTGGAATTCTTAAGTCCTTTAATAATTAGTGATTTTTTTAAATGATTGAAATGAATTTAGACTTGAATCATTAAGGAATTTCTGAATTGTGAAATGAGAAATGAACCTAAGAGCTAAGTGAAAATATCAATTGAAGTAGAAATCCTTAGAATTAGGAAATTATGAACTTAAAATAAAATTGAAACTGTAAAACTCGCATAGTATTAAATTTCATTCTATAGCATAGATATAACTTACCAAAATATTTAAGAAGTTCAAAAATGTTATATGAATTGTTAATTGGATAATATACGAGTATAGGTTGAATAATGAAATATGCATTTAATTAATGGTTTGCAAATATAAATAAAATTGTTAGTAAATAATTGGAATTTAAATTAACATTTAAAGGTGATTCACAATTATGTTAATATAAAATGGAAATACTATATGTGAATGTAAATGTGAAATTAAATTATAGTGAAATTTAAGTAATGACTTAAGAATTAATTAATTGAAAATTCAACTTTAAATGAAAAGAAGTTGTATGTTATTTAACTACATTCTATATGCATAACTATAAATTACCAAATACTTAAAAGGTTTAAAATGCTAATAAGGATAAGTAGAGAAATAATATACCAGTGTGAGGGTGAATAATAAAATGGGAAGATCTATTGATAGTTGTAAATATAAAAGAAATTTAAGCTGTAAAATGAATGATATATATAAGTGAATGAACAAAATTTAAAATTAATGAAATATAAATTTTGTAAATGGAAACTAATTAAATTTGAATATAACTAAATGTCAACAAACTTGGAAGTGTATGAAATTAAAAATTGACTTGGAAATGTATAATTGATTTAGTGTAGATTTTGGATGGATGTTAATGTTTGATATGCATTGGTTGTTAGATGGATGAAAATTGATTAAGTAGAATTCATTGGTGTTAATGGAATTGAATAAACGGAATAAAATTTTAAAATAATTAAATTCAAATTTGAAGCAAAGTGAAATTAAATATAATTGGATTCAATTTAAATTGAAGCGAATTGACTTGAATTTAAAATGTGAATGAAACAAACTTGAATAAATCAGAAACAAATTAAATGTAAACCTATTGCATGGATGAATAAGAAAATAAATGACTTTGTGTTTATGATTGTTCTTTATAAAATTTGAAGTTTTGATGGTTTGCACTTTGAAATAATAAAAGCAAATTTTTGGAAAAAATCCAAAATTGTCCAATATATGCTGAAACGAAAACAACCATAACTTTTAAATGGCTGAACGAAATTCGACGATCTTGGACTTTTCGAAAATGTTAGAAACTATAGCACAACTTTTGTTTAGATAACTTGAGAAAATTCCTTCATCTACTAGATTAAAAAACTTGAATGTTACTCGCTGTCCTGTGTAAAAATAAGTAAAATCAGTAGTATACACCCTTAGTATTTTCGCCATATCTTTTGACTGGTTTATCGAATTTTGATGATCTTGCACTTTTTGGAAAGCTAAGAACTTAAGCTAAAACTTTTGTTTTAAGTGTTTTGTGTTTTGATGTCGTTTAGAAGGTCGAAAACGTGGGTGAACATCGCTGACCTGCGCAATTCATTGCCTAGGCTGAGGCGTATCCTCTAAGTAAAACGGCCATAATTTTTGAACGTATGGTCCGAATTCGTTGATTTTGGACATTCCGAAAAGCATGAAATGAATGCAACAACTTTTGTTTAGATTCTGTTGCCGTATTTTATCATTTAGGTGACCTAAAACTAAGATTTGTTTGCTGTCCTGAAATTGGAATCTCAGTTTTAAAGCTAAATATGTTATATATATGTTGTGTAGGCTAAGCATATCGATCTATCTTTATATGCATAGTTCTAACTTAGTTATTAAGTGTTTAGTAGGTGCGGATTGCGCTTGCTTCGCATTTGGAGCTCGCTTTCGTGCTATATTAGCCGTATATGCTCGCTAACAATATATAAGGTACATATCTCGGATTACAAACCGTACTTTTACACATTTTCCCTTCGGGATGCCTCATCATTTGATGAGATGTATATTTGTGATATATATACTGTCATTTTATTTTTTCCGATCGAGCCGCGCAAAGGAGACTCTGCCGAAATTTTCCGTAAAATCCGGGTGTTAGAAAATTTTTCAAGTTTTAAAATTTTTTTATAACTTGTTTTGATTACTAACTTTTAAATTTAGGAAGCCGTTTGGAGTAACTTAGTGGAAGCGTAGTTATGACTTTATAAATGGAATTTCATTGTTTTATAAGTGGATAATTTTGAATAAAATATATCAAATGTTGAATTCTTTACTTAGTTCCTTTTCTCTTCTTTTCCTTTTCGGGGACGAAAAGTTTTGAGTGGGGGAGAGTGTAACGACCCGTAAATTTTCGATAATTAAAATAGCTAATTTAATAAGATTTCGTGATTTAGTGTTAGAAAAAAATTGTAAGTCGTTTGGAATAATAATAACTAGAATGAAATGCAACAAATTTTATCTAAGTTAATTATTTATGAATTGAATGAAATCCCAGATCAATTGAAATAATATGTAGTCAAAGGTAATTGAATGAATTTGTATTGAATAGGTAATTGTGACACTTGTTTATAAATAATAAACTTATAAGTAATTAAATGTAACGGTGATAATTATTTAAGTTACCTACTCATTTAGTTAGTCGAATTGAATTTGTGAACCAATTGTAATTGAAATGAAAGTTTATATATTAGTTGAGTGCATTATCTCTAACTGTAGTTAAATAATAATGTGGAATTCATTTGATGTAATATAGTAAATCAACTGATAATAAAAAATTTATTTAAAAATCCAATATTGAAATCCGTCAAATATTGAACAATTAAATTGTTTAAATTTAATATTTGAAATTTATTGAATAATTGAATAACGGGAATCGAATAACTGTTTAATGAAAATGGTTGTTCTATAATTTGAATTTGTTAAATTTTATAAGTTCGTTTTGAATATTTCAAAAGATAGTGATTTAAGAATAATCAAATTTGTTTAAATTTAATATTACAAATATTGAATAATTAAATTCCAAATTTGATACGATTAATTTGATATTGAAATTTAATATATGAAAATAGAGTGAATAATTGAAATTTGATTTAATATGATTCAAATGGGTTTCCAAAGTGAACGTAAGTGTATTGGGATTATAATAGAGTTAATAAGATTTTAAAATTGGAATTTATTGGATAATTGAATAACGAGTTTAATATGATTAAAAATGATTTGTAAATTTTTATTTTATTGTATTAAAGTTAGAATGATGTTGTAGAACTTTTAAAATCGAATTAAAAGTAAATTTGTGAAAATTGAATATTTTAATATTTAATTATCGACTGGAAAATAACCAAATTTTGAACAGTCTCAGAATTGGACGATACTAGTTCCATTGGATCCGTAATAGTTAGTTATTATCGGATTTCAATTTTCGTAGCAATCGAAGTTGTCGTTTGACCGTGGCAGCTCGAAACGCATCGAAATCATTTTAATATTAATTTGGCGAGTTAAAATAGCCATTTTTCAAACAGACTCGGATTTCGGCGAAACCAGTTTCATTGGATCCGTAATGTCATATTATTGTAAGGTTTCAAATTTCGTGTCAATCGGATTTACCGTTTGTCCGGGGCAAGCCAAAGCACATAGAAATTAGTTGAATCGGTTTAATTTAAATTTGATCGTTTATTGCCGTAACTCACACATATGATCGAACTAGCCTCCGAAACATATTCCATTGTGTCCGGAACGTGGGGTAAACCTTAGAAACGCCTGCCGGCATGCTTCGTTTGGAGTTCGAAAATTTTTCGGTGAATAGTGTTTTTGCAATTTTCTATAAAAGGACTCATCCTCTTCCATTTGCTCCAAACCCTAACTCTTTTTGACCAGCCGCCACTTTCATTTCAATGGCCAGAAAATTTCGAAACTTCTTCCTCAATTATCTCCAAATCCGTGAAGAATTAGCAAAAACTCTCAACTACAAAGTTGTAGATCTCAACGAGATCTACAAATCCAACGGTCATGATCTGAAACGGAGCCACGGATCGACGGGAAATTGACCACAAAGTCAACACGTTTTTCACGTTTTTCCAGGCCTAGATGAGGCCGAGCTTGGTGCTATTGATGGTGAAGGTGGAGTGAAGCGAGGGCTTTCGAATGGTGGTGGAGTGATGGGGTCTCGTGCATCGAGGAGGCCGGAGCAATTAGGGTTTGGTGGAGGCTATGGGTTGGTGCGTGCGTGCAAAACCTGGGGAGAGGAAGAAAGGAAGGGGGCGGCTTGGATTTGCAGGCCTTGAGATGGACGGCCCAGAATGGATTAGGTTTAAAAATTAAAATAAAGTTGTAATTAATTTATATAAAAATTCGTGTTAACTTTAAACTATCATATCTTTTTGCTACGAGGTCGAAAACGCACGAAACCAGTTGCGATGGAATCGTATGGACGAGCATTACGCTATGGAATTGGATTGGAGTCGTTTGGAGCTAGAGAAAATTTCGGGTAAAATTAAACGCTCGTTTAATTTTATTCGAAACAAAACACTGGAACTACATTGATATCAAGGTGAGTGTTTTATAACGCTCACAACGTACTAAATATCTTTATGCTAGTCAAATTTGACATATGTAGTGTTATGATTTTATTTGTCGTTGTTTGATAAATTAATTGTCATATAGATTGTCATTTGAATTAACCGTTAAAAAAATATTAAATTGACAGTTAAATTGAAATTGAAATTGAACTGCGATTAAATTACCTGACATTGATAACTATGAAACTGCGATGAATTGTATTGTCTATTGGATGATGTATTTTGATGGATGTTATTGGTTGATATTTAAATGTTTGGATGTTTATTTGCTTATATATACTGTTATGCATACATATGACACTATGATTTGATTTAAGTAATATATATTCATCCCTGACATTTAATTGAAATAAATAATTATTTGGCCATAGGATAGAAAATTATATACGGACACCGAATTGGCTAAATTAATAATTTTTGAAATCGTCGATTTGAAATTTATTTAAATGTTTTGATTTAAAAGTGATAAATAGAAATCAACTTATAGAAATCGAATTTATCTAAAAATTGAGTTTGGAATGTTGAAATAAAATTTTGGTTAAAAGAAATTGTCGAATAAATTTAAGTGGAGACTTGAAATTTAAAATTGGGTTATGATTGAATTTCGAAAATGTATTCGTTTTAAAAGATTGAACCTTAATTCGAGCTTTGAATATTACTAAGTATAAGCGATATAAAATGTTATTTGAAATTGAGCTTGAAATTGAATCATATTTGTAAGTGGGATTTAAATTTGAATATTGAAGGAAAATTTTGTTAAGTGTTAAAAATTGATATTTTGAAAAATCAAGCTAAAAATCGACATACATTGGAATTGAATAAGTTGAAGGTGAATGTAAAATTGAATAAATTTGAAGTCAAAGTTGACATTGATTTGAATTGAAATCGAAATTGAATCGGTAAATTGGAAATTGAAATTTATTTGAATTGGGAAGTTATAATTGAAATGGATTGGTTTTGAAGCTGTTTTAATTTGTTTTCCAAATTACTTTGTTATATAAACCATTTTGAATACTTAAACTATTTTAATCTATTTTTAATCTACTTAACCCAATTTAAATTATTTTAAAATAATTTATCTATTTTAAATCCATTTTAAAGATTTTAAGTATTTTTAACTATTTTAATTATTTAAACTACTTAAAACTATTTTTTAAAAATTTCAAGCTGGTTAATAAGGTGAAATGTTTATGTTTAAATCTTGAATTTAAATATGAATTGGGTTAAATGAAGTTGCAACCTAAATTGAAATTCGGAATGATTTTGAAATCGAAATGAGATATTGAGACGAAAAATGATTTTTGAAAAGGAACCTTATATATTGAATGGCTATGTCGATATTTGAAATGGATTTGATTTTTGAAGTGAATATGATATTTTGATATCAATTATGAATCGATTTGAAATATAAAAGAGCCAACGGTGTAATAATACGTAGTTATTAAAGAGACCGGGATCGGATATGGACATACTCTCTGTCGATACCGAACACCACTTTAATAACTATTATACGCGGAGTGTTGATCCAGAATGAAGTGGATGGTTTGGTGAACGCGTTGACTGAAGAAAGAGAACAATATTGGATGACCCCTGATATGACTAAAACAGGAGCCGCGCCGGGCCATTGAGGTTCGCCATCTCTAGCGGACACACTTCTTCGATACCATATCTATTACATTTGTGACGCGATTTGGGTGCACCCCTTGATTTGGGAGTGTTGTTTCACGGTGTTGGGGTAGTTGCTGGCTATGCCCAACATCAGTCCGGATCACGCAATTACTAGTATCCTAGTTGGTATCGCCTCATGTACCTTGTCATACTGATTATCCTATTCGCGACCACTACGTTTTGTTTTGTGTTATACCTATGGGGTACCCTCTGATAACCACCAGTTTACAGTGGGGCTTACGGTGCTGTATAGACTATGGCATTATAAAAATGTGTTAAGGGGGATTATGGTAACGCCTTAACGCTATTTTGATACTTTATATTACTGATAGGCATTATCTACTTAGCGTATATTACTACATAGTAGGTAGTCTCACGGATCCTCGAGAGATGGAAAATCCCGTAACATCTCTTGAGTTATTGCACACACGTTGACACTGGATAGGAGATGTCAAACCCCGTAAACATCTCCGACGTCGTTACACTCATATTTATTTACGATTGATTTAACTTTCATAAGGGTATTTTAGTCCTGACTCGAGTGTTTTGTCTTTTCATTACGCTCGGGTCAGACCTGAGTTTTTTAGATTTTGAAGATCTATTCTGAAAGACGAAGACGAAGATTTGGTATACTATTACTATTATTACCCTTGCATCATGCTACTGCTGCATTATTTTATTTGTTCTGTTGAATATGCATAACTCTGATAAATGTTGTATAAATAATGATCAAAGTATAGTAAACAACTTCATGAACTGTTTATTTGATTATTATATTTTATCGTTCCGCTGCAAGATTCTGTGTTGTTTCCTTTCTTTTAGTTCTCTTTCCTCTTCTTTTCTTATTTACCCCAATAACCATCTGCCATTTTGATTGGTTTGGAATCGACATGTGTATTTGATCGTCGGTTTAAACTGTCCAAAAAGGCGGGTCGTTACATATAGTTTTGGAAAGAAATATATGGTTTAATAGATATTGATTTTTGATATTATATAAATATTTTTTTATATATAGTTAAATTCTTAAATTTAAGCTATGTATAAATTTGTTTAATATAAAATAAGTTTAATAATAAAGTTTGATTTTATTAAAATATAATATGGTTAAGTATTTATTTAAATTATATTTTTATTAGAGTTTATAATGATATTAATAAATTAAGGTTCAGAAGATGTATTTGAAATTGATTTGAAATTGTATTTAATTAAGAAATATATTTAATTAAAATCGATTTGGAACTTATTGAATTTTAGATTTTAAAGGATATGATTTTATAACTTGTTGTTGGTTTAAAGTGACTAATAAATATTTCAAGTTTGAGTTTTTTTAAGTGATGCTGAATTTATTAAGTAAATATAAGATATATAATTACCACATTTAGTTTTGAAAGTGTAGAATATTTAAAGCTTTGAAATATATATTTTGAAATGGTTTATTTGTGGTTCAAATCTGTATTTAAAATCGATATAATTTTGAATGGTTTATTTAAAAGCTAAATTGGAATTAATGATTTGAGATCTGATTAAATTTGAATTTTTGAAATTCTAGCTGATTTGGAATTAATTTATGAAATTTGAGGAAAACAATTTTATTTTATATACTATTATTAATATTTAAATCGGTTAAGTAGTAAGTATTATGATTTCAAAGTATTACGTTTCGAAAGTGTTTTAATTTCAAGTGTCTAGTTTCAAAAAGTGTTATAAATTTTAGAAATGCTGTGATTTTGGAAAAAGATATATTTGAAATGGAAATGATATCGTATTTGATTTTGAAATGGCAACGATATTTTGGTTTTGAAGTATAAACTATTTTGAAATGACCACGGTGTTATAATAACGTTTGGTTGTTAAAGAGACCGGGATCTAAAGTTTTCATACTCTCTGCTAACTTCGAAAACCACTTTAACAACTGTGTACGCGGTGGAGATTTCAGAATGAAGTAGGATGGTGGCGACATCCTATTGAGATATATACGTGGACTCGACTCCCGTGAGTTGGCATAAGAAGGCTAAAACAGAAGCAATCGACGGGCTAATGAGGTAGCCCCTCTGATTGGACACACTTCTTCGATACCATTTTATTACTTTGTGATTGATTGGGTGCACCATTGACTTTTGGGTGTATGGCTCGAGGTAGGCGGTAGTGGCTCCTACGCGTTACCATCGGTCCGGAAGTGCAATTGACATATCTACCCTGGCATTGCCTAGTTGTGCCTTGTCACCTACCCTAGCGCGCCTTGTACGAGTTTTGATTTGTGTCGTACCTATGGAGTATTTATGGTAGCCTCCTGATCTGGAGGTACGATGGTACTGTATAGACTACAGGCACTATATATGTGTTAAGGTGGAAAATTTAAAGCCTTAACGCTATTTTTAAGTAAGTTTACTTTACTTTAGACATTATTATAATAGCGTATATTACTACATAGTAGATAGTTCAACGGATCCTTAGAGAATGGTTATCCCAAACAACCTTTGAGTTACTTGTATTTCAGTTGTTATTTCACTTGAGTTGGATTATTGATATAGGAATGTTAATCCTGACTCGAATGTTTTATGTTTTGCTTAACGCTTGGGTCAGACTGAGTGATACGGCTTTTGAGACTCACCTTTGGAGTTGGAGCTTCGTTTGGAGATCCATCTACATCTTTTCAGCCTGGTGTTATTCAGTTGATTCCAATGATGTATTCTGACCTTGTATTTGACTATTGTATTTGAAACTTCTACTGTATCTTATTTAACTCTGTTATATATATATATATATATATATATATATATATTAGCATCATGAACTACTATTCTTCTATTTCCACCGCATATTGTTATATTACTCTGTGTTTGTGATTCTATGATTATTTATTTACCGTATGCGCTGAGTTTTGCCAAGTATAAATTAAAACTCTGGTATTTGGAGCAATTCAAATCCGACATAAGGATGCGAATGGTTGAAAATATCAGGTCGTTACATTGTTATCAAAGCTTTGATTTACGGCAAAACTTAATATATAAAGTAAATGTAGTTACAGAATTACTTTCATTCGAGCTTGAATCCCTACCTCTTTGACTCGGTTTCCTTTGCATTTTGGAACTTTCCCCTCAGTTCCAAAATCCATCCTTATCTCTCCCTATTCATGCTTCTTGATTTTGGAGTACCCAATAACTCCACTTCGAGCAATCTCTATAATAAATCGGCGGTCTCGCCAATCTTCGAATGATTTGTAATGGGGTGAAACTCCTTTACAATAGGCACTGATTTACCGAAGATTTCTGTATCCTCGGTTTACGATGCTACCTATCTCCTGCTATGCTCGAATTCTATCTCTTGGGATCGAATGTCGATTTACCTTTGGATTCTACATCTATCTTATTCTTGAATTCGCGGTTGACCCGGTTAAGGTCCCCCACGATTAATATCGGTATATCCATCTTCCTATTTTGAAATTTAATTATTTCATCTCCCACTTAAGTCTATCTTCTTAGCTAGAATTTTCTTTGATTAGGGTCCCCTTGAATTTGAATCTCTTTCCTTGATTTGAAATCCATTCTAGAATTATCAAGTGAGGAATTTTATTTGTAAATTAATATTAAAAATATTTTATATATATTGTGTTGTTTGAGTTGTTGACGTTGATTTGGATTTCCGATTGGTCCGTCTGATCAACACTATCGATAGGATTTCCAAAACACTTGAACAGAGCAAACTGACACAATATTGTTTTCAAATTTGGTAAATGAAATAGATTTTTGTATGATTATATATATATATATATATATATATAAGTATAATTTTCTGTAATTGAATTGTTAACTGAATTAATTGTAAAAAAAATGATGATATTTGATATTCATTTATTGTTTTGTAAACCATTGACTATTTCAACAGTACAAATAAATGGAATTATATAAACATGGTTTAGAAACTATTTTGGAAATTTAATTGAATTTAAATTTAGAATTTGAGAATTTAATTTCCGGTAATTCCAACTTTGGTTTTTAAAGTTTTAAAATGTATATTATTTAAAATATTTTCCAATAGAAATGGTTTTCAAAGAATTTAAATGTTTAAATTAGAGCTCTTCTCTTTTGTCACTGGAAATAATTTCGGTGATGGCGGCCGCATCATCGACATTCATTTTCGAGTTTCGAAGTGGAGAGACCATTCTGTGGCTTTGCTACACTTTTGTTTTAGAAAATAAATTGATTTGAATTTCTAAAGTATGATTTGATCTATAATATATTATATATAGGTATATGATTATATATATATATTTGATTTGATATATATATATATAGATATATTTATCTCTAAATTGTTGAAGTGAATTCGGAAATTTAATTCTTAAATTTTGTTAATGGATGATTTCAAATTTATACAAATGAAATCAAAATTTGGAATAAATATTTAAACTTGAAATAACTTAATTAGGGAAATTTTACTTGTATAATACTCAATTACATTCCAATATAACTTACCTAAATTATTTAGAAGTTAACTTTGTAATTGAATAATATACAATGTAAAATGATGCTAAAGGATTTTATAAATAAAATTTGAGTGGTTATAATAAATGTTGAACACTTAAAATTTGATTATAAAAATATTAATAGAGATAAATAGAATAATAAGTTGATTAAATAGTAAATGAGACAAATTAAATGAAATTTTGTTTGAAAGAAATCTTTTGTATCAAATATTAATAAATTGAAATAAAATGAACTTAATGAATTATCTTGAATTTAAAATCAATTGTTGGATATAAATTAATTTAAATTGAAATTTATATGGTTTTAATTAATTGTTTTATTTGTTTTTTCCAATCTATTTTTCTTTTTCGTTGTTTCTTTCTCCCACCTCCTTCCTTTTCGGGGACAAAAAGTTTTGAGTGGGGGACAATGTAACGACCCATAAATTTTAATGGTTTTATTTACATAATTAACTGAAATTTTATGAATAAATAATAAAATTTTGAAATGTAAATTTGATATTTGGATTACGTCTAATCGAACATAGTAAAATGGTAAATTTTCATCAGATAATATGGAAGTTTATTTTATTATGTAATTCTATTTCAATTTAAATCGGTTAATATTTGATGATAATAAAATGTTTTCCAATCCTGAATATACATAATAAATTTGTAAATCATCTTCTGAGTGAGACGTCATATTTCGTTTCTTCAAATTTGAATTGCTATTGCTCCGTTTATCTTATTTTCAGCAATATAGCAGCATTTTCGGCACCGAATATCGACTTTTGACCAGATGGTCATATCGTTGATATCTGTATACCATTTTGATCGTCTTGTCATGCAGATCTCAACTGCGTATCCATTTTGAATTTCATTGTCCATTACGCGACGAAAATTGCGAAACCGATATCGTACCAGTTACGGAATTTCAACTCTTGGTTTCCTTTTTCTTTTAATTGTCCACTGTGAGAAGTTTAAGTCCAGTAGTCATCTACCATAATAGTTTCTTGAATTCCACTAATGGATTTTCCTATTCCTTATAATCAATTTATGATACACTGGTTACTCATCATTTATGGTTCGGTTACATTTTTTTAAAAGAAATATAAATTTCATTCTTACTTTCCTTTACCGTGTGTCTTCCACCAGACCACTTTCTTTTTTCCTTGCTTTCTGATCTAGCTTCTAAAAAATTATGTAAATGAAGGTTGGGTTCGTATAAATTTGTTTTGAGGATCCGCTCTCAAACCCATCCATTCACCGGAAAGCCAGTGCAACCGATCGACATGCCTCCAGCTCACCCCTCCTTTGCATGCTTTCACCTTGCTCGCAACTGCCCTGCGACTTCCCTGCTGCCGAGACTGGTCACCAGCTCGACCCACACCCCTCAGCCGCATGCCTTTACTTTCCTCCTTCCTCTTTCCACCCTCCCTCTAGCTCCACATTTTCCTCCACCGGGACGCCACCTCCTCTCCCTCTCGGCCATGTCATCTATAACCGATGCACCCCACCACCATAGGCAACCGAGCAACCTACTTCTTCACCTCGCCTTCCTCTTTGCTCGCCAGCAGCTTATACAAAAAAGTATATATTTTATAATTTATATATATATATATAGTTAGGTATGTATAATTTAGTCTTTATATATATATATATATATATATATATTATATTTTGGAAAAAAAATTGAAAAAAATTTATACTAACATATATGGATATAGTTGTTATCTCATATATAAAGTAACCGTGTGTGTGTTTTTTAGTTATATATAATAGTGTATAATTATATGGTTTAGTTTGCACGCACTGTCTGTTGTTGAACTATTGTTATAATACAAAAGACGCATCTTATATATTGATATAGTATATATATTATACTATAGTAAGGTACAAAATATGTTTTACCGTTATATATATGTTGTTTACGTATATATATATATATATATATATATATATTAATTTAAAATGGTTTATGTTGGGTTATACTTACATTATATCCAATTGTTTATAAGGTTTATAATATTACAGTATACGGTATCTTGAAACAGTTTTATAATAAAAGTATACACTGTTTTATATATATATAAGACGGGTATGTAAACATTTAGATATTTAAGCTATACTACTTTATATAAGTTGTTCAAGTAGGGTATCTTCAGTTTATATATATATCGAATATGAATTTGTGGATCTACTTTTGTTCTGTATACATATATTGTATATCATAAGTTAGTTTTGCGATCTATATGTAGTATGTATATGTGTATCTATAAATTGGTCTGCAAATGTAATGACGTGTGAGTGTGTGTGTGTGTGTGTGTGTGTATATATATATATGTATATATTATATTTATATATAAGATATGATATCGTATATAAAAGTTTTATATTGAATTTTCTAATGCTTATGTATATATATTTTAACTCAAGTCTGCATAATCCTGGTTTGATTTGTTAAAGCCTGTATATAAGTATCTTTATATTATATATTTTAAAGCAATTTTATATAACAGTGTACATTTCAGATTTTGAAGTATATTTATAATATATTCGAAATGTTATAATATGTAATGTTTATATATATTTGTTAGTTCGAATATACAGTATGTTTATTAAATATATATATATATTTTGACAGTTTATAAAATATTTTGGTATAAGTTATATTTTATAGTATGAAATATAGGCTACTGTTTCAGTATACAACAATTGCACTGGGATTTCGTAATTTAGTGTTAAATTTTATGTTGCTATATATATAGTTTATTACCTGGGTTTAACTGAAGTATACTGTTTGTATTATTGCATATATATGTATATAACCTGTCTTTTGTATATAGACATAAGTATATGTAGTATTGGTTTTAAGATATAGTATGTAAAAGATATATATTTTGATTTTAAGAATATATATATTAGTTTTACAGTTTGTATATATATACATACATATATATATATATATGTACTACACAATTTTTTATATATTAGTATATATTATTGATTCCAAAATCTTTTATGTATGCAAGTTAATATAGATAAATTTATATATTAGTTCTATATATAAGTAAAGATATGGTTGTGTATATATATTTGACTTAATATATGAGCTTAATTTAAAACAATGACTTTATATTATTTTAACATTTGTCTTAAGTTAAATTATTTTCAGTCTATATAAAAATTGATTCAATTTGTTTTCATCGATTCTATTATAAGCTCTGTTTGTTGAAGTCATGCATATCTTGCTTTGTTTGGATTCGTGCTTGGATTTCATAAGCTCAACTTCATTGTCTATCTTTCTAGCCTTGAAAAGTGAGTAATCACTCATGATTAATATTCTTATATTTATTAAATTTGATTTCGATTGAAACGACAATTGAAGTATGTTACCGTTAATTATTTACATTGCTATATATATATGTTGTTATCAGTATCTGTTCACCTGTGACATCTGACATCATTATCTGTTATTTATATTGACGATATATGCATGTTGTATTGTTATCATATCTGTTATCACTCTTCAAGTTCCCTGTTAGTATAGTATTCACTATGGATTGAAATGATACATACCCGAACAGATTTTAGAATAGGAGAAAATCGTTATGGTTTGAAATGATTAACCTAAGCGATTTTCATATGAATTGAATTTGGAATTGCGGGTTGAAATGATATATACCCTTGTATTTTTAAATTACGGATTGAAATGATAAATATCCGTATCACTTGACCATAGGATAAAAAATTATATACAGACACCGCTGGTCTATATATAAATATTTTGAAAAAGGTTTTCTATGGTTTTGGAAAGAAATATATGGTTTAATAAATATTGATTTTTGATATTATATAAATATTTTTTTATATATAGTTAAATTCTTAAATTTAAGCTATGTATAAATTTGTTTAATATAAAATAAGTTTAATAATAAAGTTTGATTTTATTAAAATATAATATGGTAAGTATTTATTTAAATTATATTTTTATATAGAGTTTATAATGATTTTAATAAATTAAGGTTAAGAAGATGGATTTGAAATTGATTTGAAATTATATTTAATTGAGAATTATATTTGATTAAAATCGATTTGGAACTTATTGAATTCGAGATTTTAAAGGATATGATTTTATAACTTGATGTTGGTTTAAAATGATTAATAAATATTTCAAGTTTGAGTTTTATTCAAATGATATTGAATTTATTAAGTAAATATAAGATATATAATTATCACATTTAGTTTTGAAAGCGTAGAATATTTAAATCTTTGAAATATATATTTTGAAATGGTTTATTTGTGGTTCAAATCTGTATTTAAAATTGATATAATTTTGAATGGTTTATTTAAAACTAAATTGGAATTAATGATTTGAGATCTGATTAGATTTGAATTTTTTAAATTTGAGTTGATTTGGAATTAATTTGTGAAATTTTAGGAAATCAATTTTATTATATATACTATTTTTAATATTTAAATCGGTTAAGTGAGAATTGTTATAATTTCAAAGTATTATGTTTCGAAAGTGTTTTAATTTCAAGTGTTTAGTTTCGATAAGTGTTATAACTTTGAAAAATGCTATGATTTTGGAAAAAGATATATTTACAATGGAAATGATATCGTATTTGATTTTGAAATGGAAAAGGATATCGTATTTATATGGTTTTTGAAATGGCAATGATATTTTGGTTTTGAAGTATAAACTATTTTGAAATGACCGCGGTGTTATAATAACGTTTGGTTGTTAAAGAGACCAGGATCGGAAGTTGTCATACTCTCTGTGTAACAACCCGTATATTTGGACCATTTAAATTGACAATAATCCACACATGTCAACTTAAATAGTACAAAACACGAATCATTAATGGAGTATATGTATATAAATGAGAATCATCACAGAATCACAGAAGATACAATATAACAGAGCAAGGCAACGGAATTACAACAATGTCATAATAGTAGTTCACCAAGCTCCTAAGTAAATACAACAATGTCTCAAGCAAATAGTGAAATAGAAATACATAGAAGCCCGATACAATATAAAAATAGAATAGAACAATACTGATAAAGATAAATGATAGTCTTCAAAGTCTTCAGCTTCCAAGCAACACAGCAACAGAAATCCTCAGACTGACCCGAGCATAAGCACAACAAATACTCGAGTCAGGATATATATTCTTATACAAGATAATATGGTTCAAATTTGAAATAACAATAACTCAAAGATGAATGGAATAACATCTTTCAGGATCCGTTAAACTATTAATATATATAGTAGTGTACGCTAAGTAGATAATGTCTAACAGTAACATAATGTATTAAAATAGTGTTAATGCGTCACCATTATTCCCCTTAACACATTTATATAGCATTATAGTCTATACAACACTGTAAACTCCACCGTAAACTGGTGGGCTATCAGGGAGTACTCCATAGGTATAATACGAAACAAAATGTAGTGGTCGTGTATAGGGATACAAGTATGACAAGGCACATGAGCCAATACCCAAGTTAGTGAAACTACCGTTTGCCTGATCCGTACTGGTGAGAACGCATCGCCGCAACGATCGCAGCACCGTGATACAACACTCCAAATTCAAGGGTGCGCACCAATCAAAAACAAGTAATGAGTAGTTTATGAAGAAGTGTGTACGCTTGAGGTAGCTAACCTCATTTGGCCCTGCACGGCTCCTGTTTAAGTCATTTCCAATTTGACACAAGTGTCAAGGTCATCCATTATCGTTCTCTTTCTTCAATCATCAACGCACATCATTCAAACCACTTCATTCTGGATCATACTCCGCGTATAGTTATTAAAGTGGTATTCGGTTTAGACGGTGAGTATGTCCCTAACCGATCCCGGTCTCTTAAATAACTTCGTAATTATTATACCGATTGGTCATTTAATAAATTTCAAAACCAAATCAAATTCAATTTCACTTAGAATTCGAAGGTCAACAATTCATTTGTTTTTCTATATCAATTTCCATAATTCACGTTTCAAAACTTCCAAAATTCCAATTTCAAAACTCTATAATTCAACTTCAAATTTGATTTAAAACAATTCAAATATTGATTTAAATTCATATATAGGTTTCATTCAATGATCATTTAAATTAAGTTAATTTAACATAATATTGATTTAAATTCAAAGATGGATTTCATTCAACAATTATTTAAATTAAGTTAATTTAACATTTCAAAACAATTTCAATTGAATTTCCAATTCATTAAATCATTCACTTAAATTTACCTATATTATATCCAAACTTATAAATTTAATTAAATTGAATTCTTCAAATTGAATTCTTCAAATTAATTCTTCTAATTACAAGTTTTATATTAATTTCAATACATAAATCACATTTTATTTCTTATTAAAGAAATTCAAATTCACTTATTTACTCATCTAATTAAATAATCACAAGTTAAATTTCTTCGGTGAATGAGTCTCAAATTTGTTTAATTATTAAATAAATTTCAAAACTTAATCCAATAATTTACTTAAATTTAAAAAACATTCTTTCATCATCATTTTGTTAATATCTGTTTCAAATTATTAAATATTAACATTTTTAAATTTCATTAGAATTCAAATTCCAAATTTCATTAAAACCCTTCATTATTTTATTCAAATAAAAACTTTATTTTATTTATTTAAATCGAATTATTTGACCAATCGGGTTTTTATTTAATTCTCTATCCTAAGTCAATTGTTTTATTTGGGTATTTATCATTTCAACCCGATTCCATTTCAATTTAAAATCAGAAACATGGTTAGGGAACTTGCAGTGTAATAACTGGGATGGTGTCAAAGTAAATAAACAAGCAATAACAACAATCAATAACAATCCAATAATTAATTTAAATAATCCCGAAATAATCGTATTAATTTACATTAAAATTTCATGTAAATTAATATAATTATTTCTAGAATCTATACTATCATTTCATATAGATTAAAAGATTATTACGTTATTATTTTGTGCGGTTCTACACTTGATATCTACTGCATTCAATTTCATACTTCATCAATTTATACGATATAAATTTTAAATGGTTCAAGGTGTAACTAACTATAATTCTACGTGTTAACTAATTAGACATTTAAAGCGTCATATTATGCAGATTTTTATTTAATCAAATTCAAGCACATATGTCAATTTCAAAGTGTCAACTACCATACGTCAAATACAAGTGTATATTATTTATAACTTCATGTATTAACAATTTTTAACGTCCAATATCAACATCAAACAATCAACCATATTATCAACCAAACTTGATTATCATCGTATAAGAATATGAGTCGTGAAATTTATTCACCTTTCGTGGTTAGAGAAAATGAACGACGAAGCACGAAGAGGCACAAATAGACTTGATTCAAATGCAGTACAAACACGGATAATTGAACAAACTACAACCATCGACAAGAAAGAAATAGTATAAATTTTTAATATGGATGTTCATATATATATAAAGTCATATATATACACACTTACCAATATAGAAAAAGGAAAGTTGAGAATTTGGTGCTTGCTGCATGGTGGAGAGCTCAGGTAGATGCTGCCATATTAAAAGAGAAGAACAAAAATGTTACTACCCTTTACAACACTACCAATATATATACCACTATATATATGCAACAACATTATATGAAAGCATGGTAGGTCTCAGCTATTTGTACAGCAAAACATTTTTTTAAGGTAGAAACTGTTTCATTCTTTTCTCTTTTTATTTTAAAAAAACGCATGCATACATATTCACGCCAAGTACGAGAGGTGGCACAGGCAGGGAAAGGCGATGGAATGGGGACGCTGGAGTGGTGCAACTGGAGGGCGGTGCGCGGCTTCGGTTTGGGTGCGGTAGGAGGACGCTGGCGAGGAAAGGCGACAGTCGCTGGAGTGGATCTGGATGGCGGTGTACGGAGTAAGGGAGTGGGTGGCGATGGCGGGTATGGCGCAGTCGGTTTAGTGGGTTTGGTCGAAGCAATGGTTGAAGGGGAGCCGGAGGGGGCGATGTTCAGCTGAAGGCTGTGCGAGTAGGCGGTTGCAACGGTGAGGCAGGGGCGGGAGAAGGCGTGGGTCGCACGATGGCTGGAGGAGGGGAAGTGGCGCGCGTGCAACGACAGAGGAGGGTGGTCGCAGGTGATGGAGGATGGGGCGATGCGGTTTGGGGAGGCGTGCGTGATGGAGTGGGAGTCGAAGGCGGAGAGGGTCTGGGTGGAGTGGTGCATGCGACACGGTGGAAAAATGGAGGAGCTACTGTTTATTTATTTCTTCTTTGCAAAATTCTTTTGGACAGAGGAAAAATAGAGAGGAAGAATAAAAGATGAAGAGGAAGAAGAAATATGAATGTTCGTACCTGTAGCCTGTAACAGATGGATGCAACACTAAGTGCTTATTTCTTTGTATATTTTTATATTTAGGCTGAGGATATTTTTGCACGGTAAATGTTTCTTTGTGAGTTACGACACGTCCTTCCTACTTCCCATGCAACCACCAGCTGCCAACCACCATCATAAATTCTCTTCAGCTTAAAATTTAGTTTCAAAATTTGAATGTATATGGGCTACTAATTTGGGCTGAATATTATTTAACCGGTCCGCTTAGAACGGTTACGTGGCATTTTACGTCGAACTCCGATTTGTATAAATAAATATACCATTCTGATCGACGCGATGAGGCACTTACAACGGTACACAGATATTGACGATACGACGGTTTTTATCAAAACTCAAAATTTACGTCGATTAACTTGTTCGTTAGGCACAACAATTTAAATGAAGTAGGCGATGATGGAATTTGACGAAACGAAATGCAACGTCTTGATCAGATAAATTTTTACAGTATTACTATGTAAAAATATTTAGATTCGGAAGATGAAAATTTCCACACTTTAAAGTGAACTGATATACAATAAAAACGCGAACGAAATTTACTGTAATATTTTGCGACGAAACGTTTCCTATATCCATAACTAACTAGACGCATCTTATAAACGTAATTTGGACGTTAGCTGAGAACGTATATAAATTTCAATTTTTTATTTTAAAATAATGGATTTAAAATTTCAAATTGGGTCGGAAATTCAGGGTCGTTACAATCTCCCCCACTCAAAACTTTTCGTCTTCGAAAAGGAACGAGACAGAAGAAGTAGGAAGAAACAAGTAGAAAAATCAAGATAGATTTGAGAAAAATGAATTATACCTGAAATCAGTAATTCGGGGTTTGAATCCCGAATACTATCCTCAGTTTCCCATGTGCAATCTTGGTCATCTGCCCTCTACTAAACTTTGACGAGATTGACCGACTTCCTTCTAAGTTGCTTTGTCTCACGATCGACTATCTGAAGTGGCTTCCGCTCAACGGTCAAGTCAGGCTCGATGACTAATTCTTCCAGCTGGATAGTGGGAATGGTCATAGATGGATCACGCATAACTTTGCAGAGATGTGAGACATGGAACACATTATGCACACCGACAAACTTTTCTGGTAATGTGATTCTATAGGTCAAGGTTCCTACACTCTCCGTAATTTCAAATGGACCAAAAAATATGGAAGCAAGCTTCCCTTTCCTTCCAAATCGAATAACATTCTTCAAAGGCGACACTTTGAGAAATACTTCGTCTCCTACACTAAATTCAAGATCTCTCATTCTTCTATCAGCGTAGCACTTCTGTCTATCTTGTGCCATCTTTTTCTTCCCCCTGATTTCTTCAACTTTCTCGAAAGCTTCCATAATCATTTATGGACCAAGCACTAATCGGTCTCCGGACTCGATCCAACAAGCTGGTGATTTGCACGGCCGTCCATATAAAGCTTTGAACGGCGCCATACCAATACTCGCCTGATTTATTAAAGATAATTAAATCCAATTCAAATATACTTATTCAATTTGAAATTCGATTTCTTTACCTGGTAACTATTATTATAGGTGAATTCAACCAAATGGAGACGGTCTTCCCAGGATCCACCAAAGTCTATAATACAAGCTCGGAGAAGGTCTTCCAAAATCTGAGTCGGTTTGGCCATCTGTTTGAGGATGATAAGCTGTGCTCAGATTCAGTTTAGTGCCCAAAGCATCTTGAAATGCCTTCCTGAATTTACTAGTGAAAATAGGATCTCTATCGCATATGATACTGGATGGTACACCATGAAGTTTAACAATTTCCTCATATATATCTCGGCCAAACTTGAAGCAGTACGAGTGGAATTGATTGGAATAAAATGAGCGAATTTTGTCAGCCTATCGACAATCGTCCAAATGCTCTCGTTACCCTTTCTAGTCCTTGGTAGCCCATCAATAAAGTCCATGGAAATCTGCTTTCACTTCCAACTTGGAATCTCTAGAGGTTGGAGTAATTCTGCCATTTTTCTATGGTCAGCCTTAACTTGTTGACAAGTTGTGCATCTACTAACATAGGTAGAAATATCACGCTTCATCCCACTCCACCAATATAACTTCTTAATATTCTGATACATCTTTGTGACTCCTGGATGAAATGAAAGCGAAGATTGATGGTTTTCTCTCAGCACTTCCTGTCTTAAACCGTTAACAATTGGAACACATATTCGATTGTCGATCCTCAAAACTCCATTACTATCTACTTGAGCATCCATTTTACTATCAGCATTTTCGACTCTATCGAGAACCATTTCCTTAATATGATAGAGCAAAGTGTCCTCGTATTGCTTAGCTATAATGCGATCCATAAGAGTTGGGGAGACGACGAGCTGAAATAACATTCCTTCAACAATATTACAACATGTCATTGCTTTGTTTCTGCTCAAAGCATCGGCTACAGTGTTTGCATTTCCTAGGGTGTAGTTAATATCAAGATCATATGCGGCTAAGAATTCGAGCCATCGGACCTGTCTCTGATTCAAATCCTTTTGTGAGAAAATATATCACAATGACTTATGGTCTATGAATAATTCGAATTTGGTCCCCAAAAGATAGTGCCTCCATAGCTTTAGAGCAAATACAACCGCAAGAAGCTCTAAATCGTGAGTTGCGTAATTTTCTTCATGGGTCTTTAACTAACGACCAGCATAGGCAATGACCTTTCCTTTCTGCATTAAAACTGCTCCTAATCCATCACGACAAGCATCAATATGGACGGTCAAAACTTCGCTTACGTCAATAACTGTGATAAATGGGGCAGAGGTCAACTTCCACTTCATTTCATTGAAAGCTGATTCGCACTTTTCATTCCAATTAAATTTGACATTCTTTCTGGTCAGTACGATGAGCGGTGCGGCATTCCGAGCAATTTTTTTATAAATCTGCGATAATAGCCGACCAAGCCCAAGAAACTACGAATATCTGTAGGAGAGTTGGGAGTCTTCCAATTCTGCAAATTCAAAGGATTCGAATCTATATAGAGATAAAATGTTCGGATAGAAATGACTAGTAAGGATAGAACTTACATTGATTAAGGCGATCTTAGCTAGATCGACCGAAATCTCATTCTCCGAAACAATGTGGCCAAGAAATCGAACTTCATCTCTCCAAAAGTGGCATTTCGAGAACTTGGCTTTAAGATGATGACTCCAAAGAGTTTCAAGAACAAAAGCCAAATTTGACCTATGCTCTTTCTCATCTTTAGAGAAGACGAGAATATCATCGATGAAAACAAGAACAAACTTGTTAAGAACATCATGGAAAACTCTATTCATCAAGTCGACAAAATAAGCTGGAGCATTAGTTAGGCCGAATGGCATAACCAGCCATTTGAAGAAACCATTTTCAGTATGGAATGCTATTTTAGGAATACTCTCTTCAACAATTCTGAGTTGGTGAAAGCCGGTAGCTAGATCGAGTTGAGAGAAAACCTTATCTCCACGGAGCTGGTCGAATAGATGATTAATGCGGGGCATTGGATATCTGTTCTTGTGTGTGAGCTTGTTTAGCTCTCTATAGTCCACACACATTCTAAAAGAACCATCTGACTTTGTGACGAAAACAACTACAGCTCCCCATTCTGAATAACTTCGCCATATCGAGCCTTTAGCAAATGAATCTTCAATCTGAGCATTCAATTCTGCCTTCTCTTTAGGAGCCATTCTCCTGGGAGGGAGAACTACTGGTCGTGCTATGATCAATGTGGAATTCGATTTCCCACAGAGGTGGTAGAGAATTGACTTCCCCAAATACATCAGAAAAGAGTTGAACAATTAGGGTAGAGCTTAGATCATTCGGATGAGAGTCAAGAGAGAATATAAAACTTCCAGCACACTACTGAGGCGATTTACCTTCAATAACTAAAGGTTTACTCTTATCGTCAATTAGAGAGACGGTTCGACCTTTAGAAGAGATAATGGCTTCGAACTTTCATAGTCAATCAACACCTAATAGGATATCAAATGCCTCGAATCCAAGGACATAGAAATCCCAAGTGAAGCGGTGCATGCTATACATAAGCGTGACATATTTGCATATCCTTTTGAGGTTAGCTGGTCCTCTAATGGGATTTGATACACATACGAAAGTAGAGGCAATGATGGGTTCCAACTCAAGTTTATTACACAGATCAATAGATATGAAACTATGTGTTGCTACAGTGTCAAATAGAACTTTAACAGGTAAAGTATGCAACATAAAAGTACTATGTAATGTACCCTGGTCATCCTGAACTTCAGGGGTAGGTGTGGCAATAGCAAAAACTCCAGATGGGGCACCCTTCTTCTGAGTTAGGCAATCTTTCTTAAAATTCCTAGCTGTAAGCAAATGTGACATACATCTCTCTTGGCCATCTGAGCCGTTGGCGGAATAGCTGCTCCCTTTGGGGATGCGCAACTACTGGCATAATGACCTTTTTGATTGCAGTTGAAGCAGGTGATAGAGGATATGCCAATGGGCTTCTTCTGAGAATAGCCAAGCTCGGATATCTTCAGCCAGTTCTTCCTTTGCTGCTCAAAATTCGGCTTTCTCTTTCCAGTCTGACCAGAGGATGGCTGAGCAACTAGAGTCTTGGTGACTGATGTTCCCTTCGGCTTTCCCTCATACCTAAGGGCATAATCCATCAGCTCGATGAAAGTGCCATGGACATGAGCTGTAAGGAGATCGTAATACTCTGGACGTGCTCCATGGATGAATTTCTCGTTCTTCAAAAGTGGTGTATCAATCAAGCCAGGTCCAAACTTGGAGAGTTCGTTAAACTTCCTTTCATACTTGGAGAAAGTCATGTTACACTGCTTGAGGTCCATAAATGATCGATAAAGCTGGGCCCTTCCGGCTGCTGGCATCCACTTAGCCGTAAAGGAATCCCTATTTTCAAACTGAACAAAGATGAGTCAAGATTCAAAGAGATAGAAGGAATTTATTTGCATGAAATTTCAGTTAGATTTCTACCTAAACTGAGCCCAGGTGATAGTTTCCTCGTCAGTACGGGAGGTTACTGACTCCCACCAATCTTGTGCCGCATCCTGAAGCTGCCAAGTGGCCAATTGACGATTCTGCGCATCAGTAATTTCAAGACCAGTGAAGATCCTTTCTAGGCACTTCAGCCACTGTTGCGCTCCAATGATGCTCTCGGAACCAGAGAATTTGATGCCTCCAAGCTGAGTGTATTCTTTGCTAAGAGTAGAAAACTTGACTGCGGGAGCTGGAGCACGTGCTTCGGGAGCATTTCCTCTACACCCACCTCTAATGTTCCTTCTGGTACTCATCCTGGAATACCAAAAGCAATTTAGCATCAAAGATAGAAATTTATAGAACTTAAGGAAATTCTAATCAAACGAATTCAACAAGGAGGATGGGATCAAAAGGATATGGATTCTGAAATGATTCTTCTCATTCTAGGGTATGGTTACCCTATCTCTAATGAGCTTTACAACTCCAGAGGCTAAGGTTTTCGGGAATCAAAGCTCTGATACCAACTGTAACAACCCGTATGTTTGGACCATTTAAATTGAAAATAATCCACACATATGAACTTAAATAGTACAAATCACGAATCATTAATGGAGTATATGTATATAAATAAGAATCATCACAGAATCACAAAAGATACAATATAACAGAATAACGCAGCGGAATTACAATAATGTCATAATAGTAGTTCATGAATCTACTAAGTAAATACAACAATGTCTCAAGCAAATAGTGAAAAAGAAATACATAGAAGTCCAGTACAATATCAAAATATAATAGAACAATACTGATAAAGATAAATGATAGTCTTCAAAGTCTTCAGCTTCCAAGCAACACAACAACAGAAATCCTTAGACTGACCCGAGCATAACCACAACAAACACTCGAGTCAGGACATATATTCTTATAGAAGATAATATGGTTCAAATTTGAAATAATAATAACTCAAAGATGAATGGAATAACATCTTTCAGGATCCGTTAAACTATCTATATATAAAGTAGTGTACGCTAAATAGATAATGTCTAATAGTAACTTAAAATATTAAAATAGTGTTAAGGCGTTACCATTATTCCCTTAACACATTTATATAGCATTACAGTCTATACAGCACTGTAAACTCCACCGTAAACTGGTAGGCTATCAGGGAGTACTCCATAGGTATAATACAAAATAAAAAGTAGTGGTCGCGTATAGGGATACAAGTATGACAAGGCACATGAGGCAATATCCAAGGTAGTGAAACTACCGTTTGCCTGATCCGGACTAGTGAGAATGCATCGCCGCAACGATCGCAACACCGCGATACAACACTCCAAATTCAAGGGTGCGCACCAATCAAAAACAAGCAACGAGTAGTTTACGAAGAACTGTGTACGCTCGAGGTAGCTAACCTCATTTGGCCCGGCACGACTCCTATTTAAGTCATTTCCAATTTGACACAAGTGTCATGGTCATCCATTATCATTCTCTTTCTTCAATGATCAACGTACATCATTCCAACCACTTCATTCTAGATCATGCTCCGCGTATAGTTATTAAAGTGGTATTAGGTTTAGACATTGAGTATGTCCCTAACCGATCCCGGTCTCTTTAATAACTTCGTAATTATTACACCGATTGGTCATTTAATAAATTTCAAAACCAAATCAATTTCAATTTCACTTAGAATTCGAAGGTCAACAATTCATTTGTCTTTCAATATCAATTTCCATAATTCACGTTTCAAAACTTCCAAATTTCCAATTCCAAAACTCCATAATTCAACTTCAAAGTTGATTTAAAACAATTCAAATATTGATTTAAATTCATATATAGGTTTCATTCAATGATCATTTAAATTAAGTTAATTTAACATAATATTGATTTAAATTCAGAGATGGATTTCATTCAACAATTATTTAAATTAAGTTAACTTAACATTTCAAAACAATTTCAGTTAAATTTCCAATTCATTAAATCATTTACTTAAATTTACCTATATTATATCCAAACCTATAAATTTAATTAAATTAAATTTGTCAAATTAAATTCTTTAAATTACAATTTTTATATTAATTTCAATAAATAAATCACATTTTATTTCTTATTAAAGAAATTCAAATTCACTTGTTTACTCGTTTAATTAAATAATCACAAGTGAAATTTCTTCGGTGAACGAGTCTCAAATTTGTTTAATTATTAAATAAATTTCAAAACTTAATTCAATAATTTACTTAAATTTAAACAACATTATTTCATCAACATTTTGTTAATATTTTTTTTCAAATTATTAAATATTAACATTTTTAAATTTCACTAGAATTCAAATTCCAAATTTCGTTGAAACCCTTCGTTATTTTATTTAAATAAAATCTTTATTTTATTTATTTTAATTGAATTATTTGACTAATCGGGTTTTTATTTAATTCTCTATCCTAAGTCAATTGTTTTATTTAGGTGTTTATCATTTCAACTCGATTCCATTTCAATTTAAAATCAGAAACATGGTAAGAGAACTTGCAGTGTGATAACTGGGATGGTGTCAAAGTAAATAAACAAGCAATGACAACAATCAATAACAATCCAATAATTAATTTAAATAATCTCTAAATAATCATATTAATTT
Source organism: Allium cepa (assembly GCA_030765085.1). Lineage (NCBI taxonomy): Eukaryota > Viridiplantae > Streptophyta > Magnoliopsida > Asparagales > Amaryllidaceae > Allium > Allium cepa. The sequence goes on along the minus strand of CM060938.1, from coordinate 390,713,627 downwards.
ACATTTAAATTTCATGTAAATTAATATAATTATTTCTAGAATCTGCACTATCATTTCATGTAGATTAAAGATTATTACGCTATTATTTTATGCGGTTCTACACTTGATATCTACTACATTCAATTTCATACTTCATCAATTTATACGACATAAATTTTAAATAGTTCAAGGTCTAACTAACTATAATTCTACGTGTCAACTAATTAGACATTTAAAGGGTCATATTATACAGATTTTTATTTAATCAAATTCAAGCACATATGTCAATTTCAAAGTGTCAACTACCATACGTCAAATACAAGTGTATATTATTTATAACTTGATGTATTAACAATTTTAACGTCCAATATCAACATCAAACAATCAACCATATTATCAACCAAACTTGATTATCATCGTATAAGAATATGAGTCATGAAATTTATTTACCTTTCGTGGTTAGAGAAAATGAATGACGATGCATGAAGAGGTACGAATAGACTTGATTCAAACGCTGCACAAACACGGACAATTGAACAAACTGCAACCATTGACAAGAAAGAAATAGTATAAATTTTTAATATGGATGTTCATATATATATATATATATATAATTATATATATGCACACTTACCAATAAAGAAAAAGGAAAGCTGAGAATTTGGTGCTTGCTGCAGGGTGGAGAGCTCAGGTAGATGCTGCCATATCAACAGAGAAGAACAAAACTGTTACTACCCTTTACAACAATACCAACATGTATACCACTATTTATATATATATATATATATATATATATATATATATGCAACAGCATTATATGAAAGCAAGGTAGACCTCGGCTATTCGTACAACGAAACATTTTCTTTGTTTTTCTAAGGTAGAAACTATTTCATTCTTTTCTCTTTTTTTTTTTAAAAAAACGCGTACATACATATTCAAGGCATGTACGAGAGGTGGCATAGGCGGGGAAAGGAGACGGAGTGGGGACGTTGGAGTGATGCAACTGAAGGGCGGTGCGCGGCTCCGGTCTGGGTGCGGTGGAAGGACGCTGGCGAGGGAAGGCGACGATCGTTGGAGTGGGTCTGGATGGCGGTCTACGGAGTAAGGGAGTGGTGGCGATGACGGGTATGGCGCAGTCGGTTCAGTGGGTTCGGTCGAAGCGGTGGTTGAAGGGGAGCCGGAGGGGGCGATGGTCGGCTGAAAGCTATGTGCGCAGGTGGTTGCGACGGCGAGGCAGCGGTAGGCGAAGGCGTGGGTCGCACGATGGCTGGAGGAGGGGAAGTGGCGCGCGTGCGACGGCGGAAGAGGGTGGTCGCGGGTAATATAGGATGGGGCGACGCGGTCTGGGGAGGCGCACGTGATGGAGTGGGCGTCGAAGGCGGAGAGCGTCTTGGTGGAGTGGTGCGTGCGGTACAGTGGAAAAATGGAGGAGCTGTTGTTTATTTATCTTTCTTTGCAAAATTATTTTGGACAGAGGAAAAATAGAGAGGAAGAATAAAAGATGAAGATGAAGAAGAAATATGATTGTTCGTACCTGCAGCCTTTGAAAATGGATGCAACACTAAGTGCCTATTTCTTTGTATATTTTTGTATTTAGGCTGAGAATATTTTTGCACAATAAATGTTTCTGTGTGAGTTACGAAACGTCCTTCCTACTTCCCGTGCAACCACCAGCTGCCAACCATCATCATAAATTCTCTTCAGCTCAAAATTTTATTTTCAAAATTTGAATGTATATAGGCTACTAATTTGGGCTAAATATTATTTAACCAGTCCGCTTGGAATGGTTAAATCAGCGCGACGTTTTACGTCGAACTCCGATTCTTACAAATGAATATAACATTCTGATCGGCGCGATGAGGCGCTTACAACGGTACACAAATATTGGCAATACGACATTTTTTATCAAAACTCAAAATTTACGTCGATTAACTAGTTCATTAGACACAATAATTTAAATGAAGTAGGCGATGACAGAATTTGACGAAACGAAATGCGAAGTCTTGATCAGATAAATTTTTATAACATTATTGTGTAAAAATATTTAGATTCGGAAGATGAAACTTTCCGCACTTTAAAGTGAATTGATATACAATAAAAACGCGAATGAAATTTACTGCAATATTTTACGACGAAACTTTTCCTATATCCATAACTAACTAGACCATCTTAAAAAACGAAGTTTGGACTTTAGCTGAGAATGTATATAAATTTCAATATTTTATATTAAAATAATGGATTTAAAATTTCAATTTGGGTCGGAAATTCAGGGTCGTTACACTCTATCAACTCCAAAAACCACTTAAACAACTTTGTATGCGGTGGAGATTTTAGAATGAAGTAAGATGGTGGCGACGTCCCATTGAGCTATATACGTGGACCCGACTCCCGAGAGTTGGCATAAGGTGGCTAAAATAGGAGCAATCGACGGGCTAATGAGGCAGCTCCTCTGATCGGACACACTCCTTCGATACCATTCTATTACTTTGTGATTGATTGGGTGCACCTTTGATTTTTGGGAGTGTGGATCGAGGTGGGCGGTAGCGGCTACTACACGTTACCACCGGTCCGAAAGTGCAATTGGTATTTCTACCCTGGCGTTGCCTAGTTGTGTCATGTCTCCTACCCCTAGCACTCCTTGTACGAGTTTTGATTTGTGTCATACTTATGGAGTATTTATGGTAGCCTCCCGATCTGGAGGTACGATGGTACTGTATAGACTACTGGCACTATATATGTGATAAGGTGGAAAATGTAAAGTCTTAACGCTATTTTTAAGTAAGTTTATTTTACTTTTGACATTATTATAAAAGTGTATATTACTACATAGTAGATAGTTTAACGGATCCTAAGAGGATGGTTATCCCAAACATCATTTGAGTTACTTGTATTTCAGTTTTATTTCACTTGAGTTGGATTTATTGATATAAGAATGTTAACCTTGACTCGAGTGTTTTGTCTTTTGCTTTACGCTTGTGTCAGACTGAGTGATACAACTTTTGAGACTCATCTTTGGAGTTGGAGTTTCGTTTGGAGATCCATCTACATCTTTTCAGTTTGGAGTTATTCAGTTGATTCCAGTGTTGTATTCTGACCTTGTATTTCATTATTGTATTTGAAACTTCTATTGTATCTTATTTAACTCTGTTATATATAGTAGCTTCATGAACTACTATTCTTCTATTTCCACTGCATATTGTTATATTATTCTGTGTCTGTAATTCTGTGATTATTGATTTACTGTATATGCTGAGTTTTGCCAAATATAAGTTTAAAATCTGGTGTTTTGAGAAATTCAAATCCGGCATGTATGGATGCGAATGGTTGAAAATATCAGGTCGTTACACTTCCTTCTTCCACACGTCCCCCTTCCTCTCACACATTCCATCAAAGTCCATACATGAGAAAATATATTGAATAAAAGAGTGTTCTTACGTACTTATGCTGATTTTTATACTCATGAAATCTTTCTTTTTCTCTTTTTAAATCCAAACTCCCCTTTATCCACATGTAAAACTCTTCCTTGTACTAAGATGTCATGTGAAAGTGACATTTCTCATCTTCCTTTTTATTTAAATTTAAACTTTGAAAAATTTCACATCTTACTTCTTACCTTTGCAGTTAATGCCCCGTTAATTCCCCGCTATAACCCTACTATATCTCATAACAGATTTCCGCCGCTACGATTCTTCCATATAGCCCCAAACATAGCCTTTCCGCTTTAAGCTCTGCTATTTCCGCTATATCCCGTTATTCCCACTATATTCCGCTATTTCCACTATATCTTCTTTAAAAGAAATGAATTGAAAAATGACATTTATACATTATAAAACTTATGAAATTAATTTGTTTAATTGAATTTTTAATATATATGTTTAGAAATGAAAGTACTTTAATATTTTACTAAATTCAATTATGTTATATACTTGTTTTACGTTTATTTACAGTATATTCGCATATGTTTGTATTTGAAATTATTTATGTATTAATTATAATTCAATTGAATGTTATTTTTTCATTTAACTACCATTTATATATTTGTAAAAACATTAAGTACGAGTTTTATATGCTATTTTAGAGTCAACTGCTATATCCTCGCTGTATCCCCGCTATGACCTTTTGCACCTCCGCCGCATTGAATCTGCCGAGCGCTTTAACTGCATAGCTTCTTACTTGAGTAAACACATATTTTTATATTTACTAAGTTACTAATCCAAATTTATATTATGCAACGACCCATAATTTTCGATAATTATATTTATTAATTAAATAAGTTTTGGAATTTAATGTTTTCATAAATTAAAATTTTAAGATTTAATATTGAGAAAATAACTAGAATTGTAACATCCCCATTTTTTATCAAATTTAAATTAGTAATTTAATTTTTGAAATTAAATTATGAATTAATTTGGTATTTTCGAAATTAAATAGATATTTGTTTGTTTATTAATATAAATGTATATAAACATGATTTTAAACAGAATTTCTAATTGGAAATTCGGAGATATATATTTTGAATAATATATTGGATTAGGAAAATCTTTTATTTAATAATAGAAAATTTTGTTTTGTATTTATAATATGATGATTTGAAAATTTACTTTGAAATTGATATAAATAAATTTACCAAAGCTATTTAAAAAGTAAAAATTAAATATATACACATTACATATTTATTTATTAATGTTTGATTAATTTTAAACCACATTATTTAAAGTTATAAATATATATATATATATATATATAAATAAGTTTATATGCTTTCTTTTTAAATTTACTTAAACAAAGTATAATTTGTATACATATGAAAATTTTTAATACATATGTAAAAGTAAAACTAAAGTAAGATACCATGTTTCATAAATTAAATTAAAGTAGGGATTTAAAATAAAGTTATGAATAAATTAGAAAAAAGGGTATTTGTTTGTTTATTCATTTGTAAATACAAATGGATTGTGTATTAATTTTTGAATTTTAAATTTAAAAATAAATGTTTTGAATAACATATTGGATTTGAAAACTCTATATTTTAAAATTAATAATTTTTTTCTAATTGTAATATATATTAATAGGTATATATATTAGGGAAGTTATATTTTGAATTAAAATATAATAATTTTAAAAAGATATTTAAAGGGTTAAATTCTAATGTGTATATACATACATGTTATTTATTAGTGTGTATATATCTTTCGGAAAACTAATAAGGTAAACATTTGTAAGATATAAATATGATAGCTAAGTCGAATATGAATTTGATAAAAAGATTTAAGGCACATTTTCTTTTGAAATGAAGTAATATAGTTGTATATTTATAAATTAAAAGTGTAAAACATAATTTGTAAATTAAAAATAAAGAAAGGATTTAAACCATATTTCATAAATTAATATAACTAAGGAGTGAAACATAAATATACTTGTATTTAACAAATGTAAAGATTTTTAAATATAATTAACAAGTGTAAGAAGAAAAATAAATGCATATAACAAGTGTTAAAAAAATAAAACAAGAAAGTAACAAGTGAAAAAACAAATTTTCCTTTTGAAATTGAATTTTTATATAAAAGTATATTTGAGAAGAAACCAGGCTTCTCAAAACTTTAGCACTCATTTTCAAAGAAACAAAAATCAAACTACAAACCTGAGATAACAAACAAAAGAGATCAAATGAAAATAAACAGATCAGGTTCAAATTGATTTCCAGTTTGAAGAACAAACTAAAGTAAAGGTATAACTCAGATACGAAGCATGCAAGTTAATTCAAATCTTATCAAAACTTCAACTTGTTTTCAAGTGCAATCTGGAAGCAAAGCATGGATTCAACAAAGATCACTTCCAGTTTTCAAAATCTGGTAGGAGAAAACATTTTTTAAAAAAAAATCAAAATTCTGAAACAACCAAAGCCAAGTATTCAAATATCAAAATAGATTCAATTCGAATATATTAAGTTCAGAATCAATGCAAGCTAGCATATTCATCTCAACTTCAAAGTTCAGCATCAAAAAATAACTTCCAGTTTAAGAGAAAACCTCTCTGCTTTTACAGAGGTGAGCAAACTACCCTTTTTAAATTCTTAAGTCTGTTATACCTGGATGGTGTGTGGAAATCTTTGAAGTTATGAAGTGAAATAGGCTTGTATAATTGTGTAAATGTGCCTGCATGTATGTATACTTTGTGTACATGTCTGGAAAATATAAAGATAAGCCTTTGTTCGACATTTATAGGTTTTAAACTTGTTTTAAAAAAAAAAAAAAATCTCATCCTATAATCATCTATAGGCTTTGATGTCTAAATAAATTATTTTTGTAAGATCAAGATTTAGGTCCTAAAAATATTGCTGAGAAGAATTAATTTGAAATTGTCGGGAAATATAAATAAACAGTGAAAATTTTGGAACTATGTTGAAATTCAAAAATCATGTTTTCTTGTTTCAAGTATATCATCCAAAACGTTTTCGAAAATGATGAATTTTAGTGATGGAATCATGATTTTTAAGTGAGAAATTATAGAGAACGCTCGAGTTGAACGAATTTTGAACTTTGGTCAATTCCGGTTGATCGGCGAAATGCTATTGGTCGTAACTAAGGATGAAGGAAGTGGATATGTTGGTGAGGCTGGGAAAAATACTAGATGAATTTTTACAATGTCTTGGCGGTGACACCACGTCGATCTAGGGTTCGACAATCGTTTTTCGCTGACGGGGTTCTCGAGTAAATTGCGACGCCATCGAGGGTTTTTGGTCGATCGCACCCAGGGGAATAGGTGCTGGGGACTTGGGTGGAGGTCACGATGGAGTGGCGAGGGTTCTGGCGCCGGGTGGTGTTGAAGCGAGGTGGTTGTCTCATTCAAGAATGGTTCCAAATACGCATCGCTTAGCAAAAATTCGAATTCGTCGTTGTTAATAGGGAGTTGGGTGGTCGGAGTAATAGTAGGGATCGTCAATGGCTTGTCTACGATAAGAGACTTGGTCGGTGATGGCCAGTTTGGCCATGCACGTGCACATATGCATGCCTATATGTGGGTAATGGTTACTGATGATGGTTAGTTGGAGAAGAAGATGTTGAACTCGAAGTCGTGTTCATGAAATCATGGTGTTGGCTCGAAGAAAACATCGAGTTAGTGTGTGAATATGTTAACACATTTAAAAGATTTAAATTAAAAACAGAAACAGAAAGAAAAGCATAAGAAAGGGAAGTGACTCGAGGGAAAACACGGGTTTGACACGATGATTGCTTGGGTTTTTGTTGTTTTAGCTCGGGAATTTTGTGATCTAGCTTGGGTTGTTTATTTCAAGTACCAGGTTTTTAGATATTTAAAAAAAAGAAATTGTTCTAGAGTTTAAATTTCAAAAGAAAAACAGGTACCATGTTTAGCCGAGTTTTAAAAGTATATTTTAAAATGAGTATGTTTTCAAGGCCATATTAATTAAGTTTAAAAATGTTTTAAAATACATATATTTTCATTAATTAATCCTTAAACTTATTTTAAATAAACTTTAATTAGCTTAATTAAGAAGTCAATTAAGAAGATAAAAATGTTTATAGTTGTAATTAACTTAAAATTTTAAGTTAATGGGTTAATAATAAATTTTATTTTTAAGGATGAATCTTAAAGTTAATTGTTTTTTTTAAATTTAATTGATTTGGGTTGAAATAATTTTATTTTAAACTCTAAGTGTTTTTCAAAGAATTTAAAGTTGATAATTAAGCAATCAATGATTAATTACTTAGCAATTAAAGGTTAATTTATTAAAGTGATTTATTAAATTAATCAAGGTGATTTATTAACTTGTGTAATTAACTAAGGTAATTAATTAATATAAGTAATAAAAGAATAATTATTTGATGTAAATTAATTACTTAATTAAGGGGTAATTACTTTGTGTATTTACATTAAAAAGAAAAATGATTTATGTGATGAAGTAATTAAAGGTATTTAATTACTTAAAGATAATTACTTAATTAAAAGCCATTAATTAATGGTTAGAATGATTAAGTGATTAGAGATAATCACTTATTGTAATTAATTAACGATAATTAATTAAATGGTAATTAATCAAGGGTTAATTAATGTGATTAATTAAAGGATAATTAAATAATTAGTAGTTAATTATTTAATGATTAAAAGTTAATTGATTTATTAATTAAGGTTGATTAACTAATAATTAAAGATTAATCAATTCATTATTAAAGGTTAGTTAATAAATGATTAAAGGATAATTAATTAAAGTGGTTTGTAATTAATTAATTAACCAAGATTATTAAATTATTCATAAATGACTAATCTGATTTAAATTAATCAGATAATTAATTGACCTTACTTATGGATGTTTGAATTGCATGGAATGCTTTGAATTGTTTGATATTCCTGATGTGTGATACTTTATGATATGAATCATTTTGATTTGAGCTGTGATGAATGTAATTTATTTATCTGTGATGAATTTATATTATTTATCTGTGAATCTGTGGATAAAGATAAGTGCCATGAGATTTTACCGCTTATCGATATTGCTCTGCTTGGATTGTGATGATTGATGATGTTGCACTATTGTGTAATACCTCTGGACTACACCATACACACACAAATATGGATTGCATGAGGAAATCGGTCAAGTCAAAGATATTTGAATCAAATATTATGAAATGGTTTTAAAGTTGAAATTTGAATCCAAATGATTTTGGAAATGGAATTGGGTTGAATATGAAAGGCTTTTGAAAAGGAAGTTTGAAATTGAAATTTAGTTTGAATATGATATATCCTGTTTAAGTTTTGAAATTGTTTTGGAAATTTGCATTGAAAGGTGTGTACAAGTTATATAATATATATACGGATTTAACGAAAACCCTTGTTTTTCAAATAACAATAGCTTTCATATAAAGAAAGGATCTCCAATTTGTGTTGAAAGGATTTCAAGTTTTGAAATGAAAATAGTTTGAAAGTTATGAATGAATCTTTGTGAAAGTTTGTTGAACTTTGTTTTGAAATTAAAGAGGATCTTAAAGGTGTATCTTTTGTATAAAAGATTTGAAATGGAATTGTTTTGGAAGCTATGAATGAATCTTTGTGAAAGATTGGTGAAATTTGTAACGTGAATCTTTTTGTTTAAATGATTAAAAGTGGGATTTTGTTTAAACCAATTGAAAGAAAGGTTTTGGGTAATAAATTGTGACTTAACTAAGATCCCACTATATCTATATGGTTTTAAAATTAAGCGCTCATTATTCGGTTTAGCCGGAGGAGGACTTTGTGTCATATAACCCTTTCCGAATAATGATACGAAGTTATGAATAGCATTTGAAGACCGGTGGTGAAGATCAGATATTTTCAAAAACGAAAGGATGACCTGCCGAATGTATCTGCACTGAATGGCCCCGGTATAGAGATTTGATCACCCTTTGTGATGGGGAGTCCAGATGTGATTAGGGATTATCCGAATTGTAAGGGCTTCTTTGTGAAGTGCCTTCGGTTCTGTTCGAACCCGAAACAAACTTGTATGGATGTATGTCTAACGTTACACTTTGAGATATAAAGCTATTTTCTATCAAATACTGTAACGATCCACTATTTTGGACCATTCAAATCGATAATAATCCACACATGTCAGATGTGAATAATTCAGAATAACAGATTGTAACAAAATTTGGAGCAAATAAAATTAATAACAGAATCATAGACACAGAAATATCAGAATATCTCGCAATGGAAAATAAAATACTATAGTAGTTCATGAAGCTACTATAACAAAGTCTCAAAACAAATACATAATATCAGTCTGAAAACAAACACAATAGAAATCCCAAATACATAGAAGTCCACTAATACAAGAGCTGAAATCGAACAACTGAAACTGAAATATATAAATAACTAGATAAACAGAATCTCCAGTGATTCCTAGCTCTAGAAAGAGAAATCCAAAGCTGTGAATACTCAGGCTGACCCGAGCGTAAATAAAACACAAATACTCGAGTCAGGACATACATACTTATACAATGTAAACCAACTCAAGTGAACTGAGATAAATGTACAAGTAACTTAAAGGATGCTTGGGACCGCCCATCCTCTAAGGATACGTTAAACTATTTACTATGTAGTAATATTCGCTATTATAATAATGTCTAATAGTAAAATAAACATATTTTAAAATAGCGTCAAGGGGTTAGCCATATAGCCCTTAACACGTAATAGTTCCAGTAGACTACACAGTACCTGCGTACCTTCAGATCAGGAGGCTACGAGAAGATACTCCATAGGTACGACACAAATCAAACTCGTAGTAAAGCTCGCTATGGTTGGTGACACGGCACACAAGGCAATGCCAGGGTATATATACCAATTACGCACATATGCTGGTGGTAACGTAGCAGCCACTACACCCACCTCGAAACACACTCCCAAATCAAAGGGTGACCACCAAAACAATCACAAAGTAATAGAATGGTATCGAAAAAATGTGTCTGAGCAGAGAAGCTTCCCCTTTTTGCCCGAGATCGCTCCTGTTTTAGCTACTTTAAGCCAACTCACGAGAGTTGGGTCCATGTTCATACCACAATTGGATCGTCGCCACCATCCTACTTCATTCTAGAAACTCCACCGCGTACACAGTTGTTAAAGTGGTTTTCGGTACCGACAGAGAGTATGTCCATATTCGATCCTGGTCTCTTTAACAACCAATCGTTATTATAACCCGTGGTTATACATTCTCAAATGGTATTTTATACTTCAAAAAAATCAAATATCATTTCAAATTCAAATCTTTATCGAAATAAAGATCAAATCACTTCCAATCCATTTCAAAATAATAAGATATCATATCCTTTCAAAACCTCATTCATTTTTTTATTTTAAATACCATTCCAAATCACATTTCAAAATGGTTTATATTTCAAATCAAAATACTCCATTTAAACTATTTAAATGTGAATTCGTTATACCTACTAATCAAATATTCAATTCCTAAAAATTTAGTCTTTTCTGAGCTCATTTATTCAGTTAAAAACTACAAAACATTGAAATTTCAGCTTTTCATGGCACTTAGAAAATGCTGCGGTAAGTTATATTTGAAAACAATTCATTTCAGCAAAGATATCATTTATAACTGCTGTAGTAGTTTAGTTACATTTGAAAAATCTCATTTCAGCAAATTGCAGCACTTATCAAGTGCTATTGTAGCCCTTTTATTTGTTTCAGATTTTAGTTTTCATTCTACAACCACCGCACTTACCAAGTGCTGTAGTATCTCTTTGTTACATTTCAGCCATAGTTTATTTGAATCAACCACAGCACTTACAAAATGTTGTAGTATCCTTTACTTCAGATTTTAAGTTAACTTCAGAAATGATAGCATTACTGAAGTGTTGTTAATTAAATTTTCAGATTTTCAACAAAATTGTAGAAACAATTAAACTTTGGTTTTAACCCTTTTAACTTATACAAATCATATTTTTCCACTCAAAAATGTTCACTTAAATACCCTTTAACTTATGATTTTTATAAAGTAAAATTTTATACATAAAATCAAAAAAAAATTCACTTATTAAATTTCAAGCGTACAATTTTCTATTATTTGCATTTGAAAAATTAACTTAACACTTAAGTTTTAATTACCATTTTAAAATATAAACTTAATTTCCATTTTATTTACTTAACTTAACTTCATTTTTAAACAAAATCTCAAATTTCTAAATTAAGATATATTTAAATTACAATTTTACCATTTATTTATTTCACATTTTAACTTGTAGAAAAATCACTAACACTTTACAAAAATCATTTTTAATTCAATTTAAATCAAAATATCATAATATACAATTTTTAAATACTTAAAAATTTCCATAAAAATATATAAAATAACCACGGGTCTGTATAAAATTTTGTAACCTAAGTCAAGTGAAACGGATAATATATCATTTTAATCCGTAATTTACAAAGAAAAATCCAAGTTCTATCATTTCCAACCCGCAATCCCAAGTTAAATAAAATAAATAAAAGTCGCTCAGGCCTATCATTTCAGCCCATAATGATTTTTCCCTATTCTAAAGTCCGTTCGGGTATGTATCATTTCAACCCATAGTGATTCTATTCTACAGGGAACTTGCAGTGTGAGAACAGAATAAAATAAACAACATAGCAACTTATAGCGGTATCAGATGATGTGACAGGTTTATAAACAAGGGTTAACATCATATGATTCATATCACAGGCAGGTATAACGTGGTATAATATTTCTACACATTCACTTGTTATCACTTCACAGTTCTACAAGTATGAATGTCAAGCATGAATACACACCTTTTCAAGCTGGAGTTAGCAAATCAAAACACATAGATAAATCCAGGAAGCATGATACAGCACGACCTTCGATTCAAGTGAGTAGAGAGCCAAGATGTTGATCTTGTAAACAACAAATAAAACAAGACAATATAAACATATATTTTCAACACAAAACATCATTGAAACAATTGGAACTAAGAAGCAACAAAGAGCAAGATGGCTTGACCTTGCTTTAACCACTCAAGTGCTCGGCCTAGGGGTATCATATGCTCGGCCATAGTGGTGTTATAGGCTCGGGTATGGGTCAAAACACACAGCTAGGTTAGGAACGTGAAGGGGTAGGAGTTACAACATGAAGAATACAAAGGGACAAGGCAAAAGAGGAAGGTTTGGTGCACCACTAGGCTCGGCCTGGTCATCATTTGGGCTCGGCCATCCATAGTTCAGGTCAGGTTAGAGGTGATGATGCGGCCAGAGGTGAAGTCAGCAGGTGGTGGTGGAGCTAGGGGTGGTGGTCGAGGCAAAATATAAAGGGGATGGTGAAATTATGGTCGGTTAGGCATTGTTTTGTGGAGTGTTTTTGCAAAGTTATGGTGTTTGCTTCATCTGGTGGTCACAGACAGATCTGGACAGGGGAAGAGGAGGTGGTTGCTGCCATGGATGATAAAGGGAAGGTGATGATGGTGGTCGGTGGAGATGATGGTGGTAGTGGCCTAGCAAACACAAGAGAGATCAAGGCAAAAATCAATGGAAAATGAAGAGGAAACGTAAGAAAAAAAAGAAGCCATGATTTGCAATTTTTTTCTTTAGAAAATGGAATGGCCGAGAGTTATGAAGTAGTGAGAAAGTTCTCACATGAATAACAAAGAAAATACATGGCTATCAAGGAGAAATGAACGGCCAAAGCAAAGAAAATGAAAGGCCAAAGGAAATGAAAAGACAAGGCTAATGAAAAGTCACAAGTTGTAAGGGCTTTGTCTCTTCAAATTTCCAATTCTTTTAATTCAAGATAAACAGATAAAAATTAAGTAAATAAAATAGAAAATGGAAACAAAATAAAGTAGAAATGAAAATAAATAAATATTTTTAGGAAAAATAGAAAATAAATAAGAAAATAGTTTATTTAATTGAAACTAAAATTTACAATTGTAAACAAAATACAATTAACATTGGAAAATTACCACTACACTTTTAAAATATTAAAAATAAAATCTTGAAATAAAATCAATTTGAAAAATATTTTCAAAATTAAATAAAATCTAATTTAAAAATATTTTCAAAAATCTAGGGTTGTTATACTCTCCCCCACTCAAATCTTTTCGTCATTGAAAAGAACGAACAAGGAAAATAAGGAAAGCAAGATAGAAAGACAAACAGTACCTGAAACAAACAATTCTGGATTCGAAGCACAAATGCTCTCCTCCGTCTCCCAGGTACAATCTCGATCATCAGTACTCCACTGTACTTTGACCAGACTAACAGATTTCCTTCTTAGCTGTTTCGTACCTCTGTCGACAATACGAAGTGACTTCCTCTCGACAGTCAGATTAGGCTCAATATCCAAACTATCAAGAGCAGAAGGCTGAACAATAAGAGATGGGTCATGAAGATACCGGCGAAGATGTGAGGCGTGGAATACATCATGCACTCCAGAAAGCTTCTCGGGTAAGTCCAGACGATAAGCCAAAGAACCAACTCTTTCCACAATGCGGAAAGGACCTATGAACCTAGGAGAAAGCTTCCCTCTTCGACCAAAGCGAATGACATTCCTTAAGGGAGAGGCCTTAAGGAAAACCTGATCACCAATAGAAAAATCTAAACTCTGCCTACGCCTATCAAGCGTACTTCTTCTGCCTATCCTGCGCAACCCTCAACTTCCTCTTAATCTCCTCAACTCTCTTAGAAGCCTCCAAAACCAAATTAGGACCAAGAATCAAACGATTACTAGATTCAATCCAGGAAGATGGAGATCTATAAGGTCGTCCGTAAAGAGCAGCAAATGGAGACATTTTAATATTGGCCTGGATTCAAAGATGGAATGAGATAGATAAAGGATTAGGATAAGCTTAAAGCAGAAGATTAGATTATACCTGATAACTATTATTGTAGGTGAATTCAACAAGATGGAGATGATCTTTCCAAGATCCTCCATAATCAAGCACACAAGCACGAAGAAGATATCCGAGAATCTGATTCACTCTTTCCGTTTGACCGTCGGTCTGTGGATGGTAAGCAGTGCTCAGATTCAGATGAGTACCCAAAGATTCCTAAAAATCTTTCCAAAACTGACTAGTAAAGATAGGATCACGATCACAAACAATACTGAGAGGATCACCATGGAGACGAACAATCTCTCTCATGTAGATCTCAGACAAGCTAGAAGCAGAACGGGTAGACTTGACCGGAATGAAATAAGCGGGCTTGGTCAGTCTATCCACAATAACCCAAATACTCTCATTACCACTCCTAGTCCTCAGTAATCCATCAGTGAAATCCATGGAAATCTGTTCCCACTTCCAAATTAGGAATCTCAAGGGGCTGCAACAAACCAGGGGTCTTCAAATGATTGGCCTTGACTTGCTGACAAGTCGCACACCTACTAACAAAGATAGAGATATCTCACTTCATACCCTTCCACCAATAAATCCTCTTCATATCCTGATACATCTTCGTCACACCGAGATGGATAGAAAGTATGGATTGATGATTTTCTCGAAGTAGCTCTTGCCTCAATCCGTCAACATTCGGGAGACAAATCCTACCATTAATCCTCAAAATCCCTCTATCATCGATCTGAGCTCCACTACCGTCATGACTACCCCCACCAACTCTGCTACGAACACTCTCCTTCATCAATCTAAGCATCTCGTGCTCATCTTGCTTAGCCTTGATACGATCCAAAAGAGGAGAAGAAGAAACAACAAGCTGACACAACAAAGCCTTCTTCCAACTCAGAGCATCGGCCACAACATTAGCTTTACCGAAAGTATAGCTAATATCGAGGTCGTAAGAAGCCAGAAACTCAAGCCAATGAACTTTCCTCTGATTCAAATCCTTCTGGGTGAAGATATATCTCAAAGACTGATGATCGGTGAAAAGCTCAAACTTCGCTCCCAGAAGATGATGCCTCCAAAGTTTCAAAGCAAAGACAACAGCAAGCAACTCTAAATAATGAGCAGCATAATTAGCCTCATGGATTTTCAACTGACGGCTGACATAGGCAATGACCCTACCATCTTGCATGAGAACAACACCCAATCCCTCACGACTAGCATCAGTGTATACCGTCAATCCCTCACTTCCATTCGGAATGGTAAAAACTGGTGCGGAAGTAAGCTTGCTCTTTAACTCATCTAATGCAGCTTCACACTTCTAATCCCAGATAAACTTAGCATTCTTACGAGTCAAAGCAGTGAGAGGTGCAACAATCCGAGCAAAATTCTCAATGAATCTCCGGTAATAACCGGCAAGGCCCAGAAAACTACGAATCTCAAAAGGAGTATTAGGAGTTTCTCAATCCTGTAACAGAATAAGAAGAAATAAGAACAACAGAAAAGATAGAATAATTAAATGACGAAGGAAAAAGAGAAAGAAAGACTTACATTGATCACAGCGATCTTGATTGGATCAACAGAAACTCCATTACTAGAAACAATATGTCTAAGGAATCGGACTTCATCCTTCCAGAAATGGCATTTCGAAAATTTAGCCTTCAATTGATGATTTCTAAGAGTTTCCAGAACAGATTTCAAATGCGACTCATGCTCTTTCTAAGACTTAGAAAAGACAAGGATATCATCCACAAAGACTAGAACAAATTTATTAAGCACATCCTGAAAAACACGATTCATTAAATCAACAAAGAAAGCAGGAGCAATAGTCAGACCAAAAGGCATGACTAACCATTCATAAAACCCATTCTCGGTATGGAAAGCAGTCTTGGAAGTACTTTCCTCAGCAACTCTGAGCTGGTGGAAACCTGTGGCAAGATCAAGCTGAGAGAAACAATGGCACCATAAAGCTGATCAAACATATTATTGATACGAGGCATTGGATATCTGTTTTTCATAGTGAACTTGTTCACCTCCCTATAATCAACACACATCCTCAAGGATCAATTGGACTTAGTAACGAAAACCATCGCTACTTCCCATTCTGAATGGCTAGGTCTGATCAGACCTTTGGAGAACAAGTCCTCAATTTGCTTTCCCAACTCAACCTTCTCGCGGGGTGTCATTCTTCTAGGAGGAAGAACTACAGGTCGAGATCCAGGAATAAGATCGATACGGAAATCAATTTCCCGCTTAGGAGGTAAAGCGGTGACTTCACCAATTCCATCGGGATAGAATCTGACCACATGGGTCGAACGAAGATCACCAGGAGAAGAATCCAGAGAATAAATAAAACTGCCAGCAAAATCTTGAGGCATGCGGCACTGAAAAATCAAGGGATTTCCTTGATCATCAACAAGATAAACAGACCGGGCTTTACAAGAGATATGGGAATCGTGCCTACCTAGCCAATCACTTCCAAGAAATAAATCAAAAGCATCGAAACCTAGAACATAGAAATCACCACTAAAGCGATGATCAGAATAGAGAAGTTTCACTTGCCTACAAATCCTATTAAGGTTTGCGGGGCCTCCAATGGGATTTGAAACACATAAAGGTACAGAAGCTTACTCAGGAGAAAGGAGATGCTCAAACTTATCACACAAATCAATAGAAATAAAACTATGGGAAGCTCCAATATCAAATAAAACACGAACATGATGCTGAAATAAAGAAAAAGTGCCCTGAAGAGTACCTTGGTCATCACTAGGAGCAGGAGCGGGAGAAGATGCAGAAGTGACAGCAAATACACCGAAAGGCTTACCCTTTAGCTGGGTAGGGAAATCCTTTCTGAAATGGCCAGGCTGAAGACAGATATGGCAGAGATCACGCCTCATCAACTGAGCAGGAGGAGGAACAGCAGCACCAGCTAAAGTAGGGCAACTATTGGCATAATGTCCCTTCTGATTACATTTGAAGCAGTTGATGGTAGAAATGTCAACAGGCTGCCTCTGAGAAGGAGAAGATGACGAAGATCCCAAACCCGGATTCTTGAGCCAATTCTTCTTCTGTTGTTGGAAATTAGGCTTTCTCTTCTTAGTGTTAGCAAAGGAAGATTGAGATAAAGGAGCACCAAAAATAGCAGGACCCTTAGAAATAGGGTTCTCATAACGAATAGCCATATCCATAAGTCCAGTGAAAGGGTTGTGAACATTGGCAATAAGATGATCATAGTACTCAGGACGAGTGCCAGCAATGAACTTCTCATTCTTTTTGAGAGGAGTGTCTATCAGGCTAGGACCAAACTTAGAAAGTTCTTTGAACTTCCTCACATACTCTGAAAAAGACATGTTTCCCTGCTTAAGATCCATGAACTCCCTATAAAGCTGGGATTTTATGGCCTCGGGCATCCACTTAGCAACGAAAGCATCCCTGAAAAGATGATAGATAAGCTTAGAAAAGGCATGAAAGAGATAGAAAAATAGAATTCAAAGAAACACAAGAAGATACCTAAACTGCTCCCATGTAAGATCAGCCTCGACGGTGTTAGCCATAACAGACTCCCACCAATCTTGGGCAGCCTCCTGCAACTGCCATGCTGCTAACTGACGCTTTTGAGCATTAGTAATCTCAAGACCAGTAAATATCCTCTCTAAACTCCATAACCATTGTTGGGCTTCAATAATGCTCTCTAAACCAGTAAACTTGGTTCCACCAAGTTGAGAGAATTCCTTACAGAGAACAGTAAACCTAATAGGTGCAACAGGCTGTGGAGCTGGGGCAATATCACGACCTCTACCTCTACCTCTGGCATTTCCATGATTCATCTTGAAAAGTCAAGAATGAATTTTAGGACAAAGGTAAAGAGAAGACAAAGATAAATTTACTTGGAAAAATATCCTAAAGAAAGAAAATACTAACAAGGTAGATACGAAAGGAAGGAAGTTTAGAAAAAATTTCCTTTAAAACAAGAAAATTTTATATCAAAATAATCTTTGAAAAATACTTTGAAAAATCATTTTTAAAATAAGTTTATATTTTGAAAATATGTTCTCTCACAAAGAGTGATTCTGAGGTTGATTTCACTCATTCTTGGGTATTCCTACCCTATCTCTAATGAGTTTTTGCTCCATAGACTAAGGTTTGCCTAAAAACCAAAGCTTTGATACCAACTGTAACGACCCATTATTTTGGATCATTCAAATCGACAATAATCAACACATGTCAGACTTGAATAATTCAAAATAACATATTGTAATAAAATTTGAAGCAAATAAAATCAATAACAGAATCACAGATACAGAAATATCAGAATACCTCGCAGTGGAAAATAAAATACTATAGTAGTTCATGAAGCTACTATAACAAAGTCTCAAAATAAATACATAATATCAGTTTGAAAACAAACACAATAGAAATCCCAAATACATAGAAGTCCACTAATACAAGAGCTGAAATTGAACAACTGAAACTGAAATATATAAATGACTAGATAACCAAAATCTCCAGCGATTCCTAGCTCCAAAAAGAGAAATCCAAAGCTGTGAATACTCAGGCTGACCCGAGCGTAAATAAAACACAAACACTCGAGTCAGGACATACATACTTATACAATGTAAACCAACTCAAGTGAACTACGATAAATGTACAAGTAACTTAAAGGATGCTTAGGACCGCCCATCCTCTAAGGATCCGTTAAACTATTTACTATGTAGTAATATTCGCTATTATAATAATGTATAATAGTAAAATAAACATACTTTAAAATAGCGTCAAGGGGTTACCGATATAGACCTTAACACGTAATAGTGCCAGTAGACTACACAGTACCTGCGTACCTCCAGATCGGGAGGCTACGAGAAGATACTCCATAGGTACGACACAAATCAAACTTGTAGTAAAGCTCGCCATGGTAGGTGACACGGCACATAAGACAATGCCAGGATAGATATACCAATTATGCACACGGGCTGGTGGTAACGTAGCATCCATTATGCCCACCTTGGAACACACTCCTAAATCAAAGGGTGGCCACTAAAACAATCACAAAGTAATAGAATGGTATCGAAGAAATGTGTCCGAGCAGAGAAGCTACCCCTTTTGGCCGAAGATCGCTCCTGTTTTAGCCACCTTAAGCCAACTCACAGGAGTCGGGTCCACGTTCATACAACAATAGGATCGTCGCCACCATCCTACTTCATTCTGAAAACTCCACCGCGTACACAGTTGTTAAAGGGGTTTTCGGTATCGATAGAGAGTATGTCCATATCCGATCCCGGTCTCTTTAACAACCAATTGTTATTATAACCCGTGGTTATACATTCCAAAATGGTATTTTATACTTCAAAAAAAAATCAAATATGATTTCAAATTCAAATCTTTATCGGAATAAAGATCAAATCACTTCCAATTCATTTCAAAACAACAAGATATGATATCCTTTCAATACCTCGTTCATTTTTTTTAAATACCATTCCAAATCACATTTCAAAATGGTTTATATTTCAAATCAAAATACTCCATTTAGACTATTTAAACGTGAAGTCATTATACCTACTAATCAAATATTCAATTCCCAAAATTTTAGCCTTTTCTGAGCTCATTTATTCAGTTAAAAACTACAGAACATTGAAATTTCAGCTTTTCACAGCACTTAGAAAACGCCACGGTAAGTTATATTTGAAAACAATTCATTTCAACAAAGACAACATTTATAACTAATGTAGTAGTTCAATTACACTTGAAAAATCTCATTTCAGCAAACTGCAGCACTTATCAAATGCTACTATAGCCCTTTTATTTGTTTCAGATTTTAGTTTTCATTCTGCAACCACAACACTTACCAAGTGATGTACTATCTCTTAGTTAAATTTCAGCCATTGTTTATTTGCATCAACCACAGCACTTACAAAATGCTGTAGTATCCTTTACTTCAGATTTTAAGTTAACTTTAGAAATGATAGCATTTCTGAAGTGGTACTAACTAAATTTCCAGATTTTCAATAAAATTTCAGAAACAATTAAACTTTGATTTTAATCCTTTTAACTTATAAAAATCATATTTTTCCACTCAAAAATGTTCACTTAAATACCCTTTAACTTATAATTTATATAACGTAAAATTTTATACATAAAATCAATTTATTTTTTCACTTATTAAACTTCAAGAGTACAATTTTCTATTCTTTTCACTTTAAAAATTAACCTAACACTTAAATTTTAATTACCATTTCAAAATATAAACTAAATTTCCATTTAATTTACTTAACTTCATTTTTAAACAAAATCTCAAATTTCTAAATTAAGATATATTCAAATTACAATTTTACCATTTATTTTATTTCACATTTTAACTTGTAAAAAAATCACTAACACTTTATACAAAATCATTTTTAACTCAATTTAAATCAAAATACCATAATATACAATTTTTAAAATACTTAAAAATTTCCAAAAAAATATATAAAATAACCACGGGTGTGTATAAAATTTTCTAACCTAAGTCAAGTGATACAGATAATATATCATTTCAATCTGCAATTTACATAGAAAAATCCAGGTTCTACCATTTCAAACCCGCAATCCTAAGTCAAATAAAATAAATAAAAATCGCTCAGACCTATCAATTCATCCCGTAACTATTTTTTCATATTCTAAAGTCCGTTCGGGTATGTATCATTTCAACCCATAGTGATTCTATTCTACAAGAAACTTGTAGTGTGAGAACAGAATAAAATATACAATATAGCAACATATAGCAGTATCAGATGATGTGACAAGTTTATAAACAAGGATTAACATCATATGATTCATATCACAGGCAGGTATAACATGATATAATATTTCTATACATTCACTTATTATCAATTCACAGTTCTATAAGTATGAATGTCAAGCGTGAATACTCACCTTTTCAAGCTGGAGTTAGCAAATCAAAACACAGATAAATCCAGATAGCACGATATATCACGACCTTTGATTCAAATGAGTAGAGAGCCAAGATGTTGATCTTGTAAACAACAAATAAAACAAGAAAATATAAACATATATTTTCAACACATAACATCATTGAAACAATTAGAAATAAGAAGCAACAAAGAGCAAGATGGCTTGACCATGCTTTAACCACTCAAGTGCTCGGCCTAGGGGTATCATACTCTCGGCCATAGTGGCGTTATAGGCTCGGGTATGGGTCAAAAGACACGGCTAGGTTAGGAATGTGAAAGGGTAGGAGTTACAACATGAAGAATGCAAAGGGACAAGGCAAAAGAGGAAGGTTTGGTGCACCACTAGGCTCAGCCTGGTCATCATTTAGGCTCGGCCATGCATGGTTCAGGTCAGGTCAGCGATCATGCTGCAGCCAGAGGTGAAGTCAGTAGGTGGTGGCCGAGGCAAAATATGAAGGGGATGGTGAAATTATGGTCGGCTAGGCATTGTTTTATGGAGTGTTTTTGCAAAGTTGTGGGGTTTGCTTCATCTGGTGGTCACGGCCATATCTGGATAGGGGAAAAGGAGGTGGTTGCTGCCGTGGATGATAAAGGGAAGGTGATGGTGGTGGTTGGTGGAGATGATGGTGGTAGTGGCTGAGCAAACACAAGAGAGATCATGGCAAAAATCAATGAAAATGAAGAGGAAAAGTAAGAAAAAAAAGAAGCCATGACTTACAATTTTTTTTCCAGAAAATGGAATGGCTGAGAGTTGTGAAGTGGTGAGAAAGTTTCTCACATGAATAACAAAGAAAATACACGGCTATCAAGGAGAAATGAACGGCCAAAGCAAAGAAAATGAAAGGCCAAAGGAAATGAAAAGACAAGGCTAACGAAAAGTCACAAGTTGTAAAGGCTTTGTCTCTTCAAATTTCCAATTCTTTTAATTCAAGATAAACAAATAAAAATTAAGTAAATAAAATAGAAAATGAAAACAAAATAAAGTAGAAATGAAAATAAATAATTATTTTTAGGAAAAATATAAAATAAATAAGAAAATAGTTTATTTAATTGAAACTAGAATTTAAAATTGTAAACAAAAAACAATTAACATTGGAAATTACCGCTACACTTTTAAAATGTTTTAAAAATAAAATCTTGAAATAAAATCAATTTTAAAAATATTTTCAAAATGAAGTAAAATCTAATTTAAAAATATTTTCAAAAATCTAGGGTTGTTACAAATACATTTCTGTTTAGTGGCGGAGAATTTATTCTCTTAGCATAACACCCTTCTCCGAAACGTACGAGCTCAAAGGTTATGTAGTTGATGGGTACTAGTGATACATTCCCAATTTGGTAATGTGGCATATGAAGTGCTGCTAATCATGTGTTGATCGAAGCATGGCTTTGTGTAAAGCGTAGCTTTGTGGAACGTGACATCGTCGGACCTCACAAACTGGAATGGTCGAAACAGGAAAGATGCAGCAAGGTTATTTGGGGGTAGCGCCCCTTGAGGGTATGTCCATTTCCTTCTGGATAGAAGTGGTATCATGGTATGGAGCCCAGGTACTTAAATTATGTGGTTGCTGCAAACTTATTAGTTTGTGGTTGTTAGTGAATCCCGGGATAAAGGTTAGTTACGACCGGGGGATGGCATACTCATGTTGTAGTTACCTAGTTATAGAGGTAACCTGGCCTTGTGTTGGCAGAGAGATGGTTAAGTTCTCGGGGCATCCCTCCAGAGGCATACCCATGTGGATTAGGAAGTTCCTTTGCCTGACCATTTGTTAGAAATCCAATCACCAATATGCCCCCATTACGATTTGCAGTTGTATAACCTGCCATTCTTAAATGGTAGCTATAGCAGGCATAATATAACGGTACCTATGCTGGCTAAGATTAATATTATACTTTCAAAATGTTTTCCACTATGCACTAATAATAATATAAAAAATGATTTTGCGTATCAAGCATGTTTGTACCCATAAGGAGAAATCTCCCCCAAGTGTGCGATTGCATTGTGTGTGTGTGTGCCGAGAGGCCTTATGGTAGTTTTATTTTCCAAAAAGCATTGCAGACTTCAATTCTAAATGTTTTTGTTGTTTCGTATAAAGAAACTGTTTTTGTTTGCTCACACCAGTCCCATGACTGACCTAGAGTTTATTTTCCCTTTCTAAACTCTGGGCGCCCACAATTTTCTACACAGGCAGTCTAGAGTTAGATTTTTCAGATAGTAGATATAGATTCGATATCTTTGGAGCCTTTGGATTTGGCGATCACATTTGGTTCATCAGATGACCGTCCTTACTTAATACAACCTGTTGGTGGTTTGAGCTTATGGTTGGAGTTCTTTTGGGCTTTGGCATTAGAGTTGTAGCATGTGGATTCACTCTTTCCCTTGGAGATCATGTTGGGGTTATTTCTTTCGCTATTATCTTGTATCTCTGATATTGATATCACTTGTATCAATATGTTGTATATAAATAAAGTTACTCGTTTTTCTTCCGCTGTTTGTTATACTTAATGTGTTATAAGCTCTGGCGAACCAGATTCGACATTTGAATCTACGGCATTTGAACATGGGTGATGTATTTGGTGTCGATTTTCGAAGGTCGAGTCAGGGTCGTCACATTTGGTATCAGAGCTAAAGGTTGAACTTTAGCTTTTGGAGTATAATACATTAAGTGACTCATTAAAGATAGGGTTACAAATACTCTAGAATGAGTATCCCTAAGATATCCGTCCGTATGCCTCAGTAAATTCTCTTACTATCCATTGATAATAAGTATGAGTGCAATACGAGGACGAGATAGGGGACAGAGAAATACCACTACAAATGGTCGATACCATGCAACAACAACGGAAACAGCTTTCTCTATAAATCACTTTTAATCATCATCCAATCCCCAATTCTTTGGTGGCTTCGTGGCGGCTCCAAGAAGAAGCTTTTGCGGTGGCCCTGCGAATCGTTGTAGATAAGTTCCTATTTCGTATTCTCTTCATCGGTTTCTTATCATCTTTTCATTTTAACATTAATGAATTTGAAAATTTAAATAATTGGCTAACAAAATATAAATTGATTTGTATCGATAAAACGATTTCAATTAAAACCAAATTTGAAATTCTATTGTAATTTTTTGCGAGGATTAAAGTCCGAAGGGGGACAAGTTGGTGTATACTTTGGAATATTCCAACCTGGATTGAGTATCCATTGTTTGTTATGTTGGGTCCAGATATATTCTACGAATGGTTAGTTATCCTTTCAAACTAACCAATACCCCTATATATTTCTTAGATCCGGTGACCCGGGTATCTTCTGTAGTATTGAATGAGTTTGTTTTCATACTTATTAATGATATTCTGTTTTGGTAAGCCAAATGCTGAATAAATATTCAGTTTGATCTGGTAAAACATTCTCCATCTATTCTTTGGTAGTCTCCCTGTCTAGCAAAATTTCGAGGACGAAATTTTCTTAAGGGGGGAATCTGTAACATCCCTTTTTTTATCAAATTTAAATTAATAATTAATTTAATTTTTGAAATTAAATTGTGAATTAATTTTGTATTTTCCAAATTAAATAGATATTTGTTTGTTTATTAATATAAATGTATATAAACATGATTTTAAATAGAATTTCTAATTGGAAATTCAGAGATAAATATTTTGAATAATATATTGGATTTGGAAAATCTATAATTTAATAATAGAAAAACCTGTTTTGTATTTATAATATGATGATTTGAAAATTTTAGTTTGAAACTGATATAAATAAATTTACAAAAGCTATTTGAAAATTAAAAATTAAATACATACATATTACATATTTATTTATTAATCTTTGATTAATTTTAAACTAAATTCTTTAAAGTTATAAATATAAATAAATAAATAAGTTTATATACTTTCTTATTAATATCTACTTGAACTAAGTATAATTTGTATACATATGAAAATTTGTAATACATATGTAAAAATAAAACCAAAATAAGAAACCATGTTTCATAAATTAAATTAAAGTAGGGATTTAAATAAAGTTATAAATAAATTAAAAAAGGGTATTCGTTTGTTTGTTCATTTGTAAATACGAATTGATTGTATATTAACTTTTGAATTTGAAATTTAAAAATAAATGTTTTTAGTAACATACTGGATTCGAAAACTCTATATTTTAAAATTAATTTTGTTTTCTAATTGTAATATATATGTATAGGTATATATATTAAGAAAGTTATATTTTGAATTAAAATATAATAATTTTAAAAAGATATTTAAAGGGTTAAATTCTAATGTGTATATATATATACCTATTATTTATTAATGTATATATATATATATCTTTTGGAAAACTAATAAGATAAACATTTGTAAGATATAAATATGATAGCTAAGTTGAATATGAATTTGATAAAAAAGATTTAAGACACATTTTCTTTTAATATGAATGAATATAATTGCATATTTATAAATTAAAAATGTAAAACATAATTTGTAAATTAAAAATAAAGCAAGGGTTTAAACCATAATTCATAAATTAACATAACTAAGGAGTTAAACATAAATATACTTGTATTTAACAAGTGTAAAGATTTTTAAATACAATTAACAAGTGTAAGAAGAAAAATAAATGCATATAACAAGTGTTAACAAAATAACACAAGAAAGTAACAAGTGTCAAAAAAATAATTTTTCCTTTTTAATTTGGATTTATATATAAAAGTATATTTGAGAAGAAACCAGGCTTCTCAAAACTTTAGCATTCATTTTCAAAGAAAGAAAAATCAAACTACAAACCTGAGACAACAAACAAAAGAGATCAAATGAAAATGAACAGATCAGGTTCAAATTGATTTCCAGTTTCAAGGGCAAACTAAAGTAAAGGTTTAACTCAAATATGAAGCATACAAGTTAATTCAAATCTTAACAAAACTTCAACCTGTTTTCAAGTGCAATCTGGAAGCAAAGGATGGATTCAACAAAGATCACTTTCAGTTTTCTAAACTTGGTAGTAGAAAACATTTTAAAAAAAAAAATCAAAAGTCTAAAACAACCAAAGCCAAGTATTCAAAGATCATAATAGATTCAATTCGAATATATCAAGTTCAGAATCAATGCAAGCTAGCAGATTCATCTCAACTTCAAAGTTCAGCATCAAAAAACAACTTCCAATTTAAAAGAAAACCTCTCCGCGTTTACATATAGGTGAGCAAACTACCCTTTTTAAATTCTTAAGTCGGTTATATCAAGGTATTGTGTGGAAATCTTTGAAGTTATTGTAACATTCCTGATTTTTAAGCTATATTTAAATTGGTAGTTAATTTAATTTTTGGAATTTTATTATGGAATTATTGGTAATTAATTTTAAAATTTAGTTAAATGATGAATAAATTGGGTGTTTTCCAAAGTAATATATATTTATTTGTTTATTAATATAAATGTATATAAATATGATTTTTAAATAGAATTTGAATTTGAGATTCAAAATAAATATTGAAAATAAACTTATATTTGGATTTGAAATTCAAATATAAATATATTGAAAAAATAAGTTGAATTTGGAAAATACTTATAGATTGTGAATGAATAAAATATATATTTATAAATAAAATTATTTATTCATTTATAAATACAAATTCATTGTATATTAAATTTTGAAATTGGAAATTTAAAAATAAATGTATTGAACAATATTTGGATTTAAAAAATTCTATAAATTAATACTAATAGGAGTTAATACTCTATACTTTAAGAAATAATGTATATATATATATGTGTATGATTATTTATTAAGTGCATAAATTGTTTTTAATTCATTTTCTTTTAAAAGTTATATAAGTATTTTATAAATAATATTGAATTTAAAAATAAATGTGTTTTATAAGTAGATTGAAAATAGATTATGAATTGGGAATTTAAGAATAAAATTTTAAAATTAAGAAATACATATATATAATCAATTATTAAAGTGCAATTTAGTTTCAAAACATTTTTCCTTAAGAATGTATAAGTGTTGGTAGTTGAACAATGTATGAATGATGTGAAACAAGAATTAATAAAAGTTCTAAAGTTGAATATGAATTTGATAAAAGAATTTAAAACACCTTTTCTTTTAAAATGAATAAATATAGTTTTTATATTTTTGAATTTAAAATGTGAAACATTTACACATGTAAATTAAATTGAATAAAGGGTTTAAACAAAAAATTATAAATTGAACTCAAACAAGTTTTAAACACAATTTGTAAATTAAATTTTAGTAAAGGATTTAAGCATAAAATGTTTATAATTCAACAAGTGTTAAAAATAATAAGACAAGTGTAAACCTATCAAACAAGTGGCAATTTATTTAATAAAAAAATATATATGAATTAAAACAAGAGTATATCCTTATGCTTCTTTCTCATTTTATTAAAAGTTTACAAAAATCACAAACCTGTAAAGTAAAAAATCAAAAAAAAAGATCTCTGATCTTATTTTGTACAAACCAAATAATATCTACCCTGTGTTGTACAAATGTACATAACATCATTTTTACAAATAATAACATCAACCTATAAACTTGCTTTCCCAAATATCTTCATCAGTTCGTTCATGCATAGCTATGTTAAACTGAAGTAAACAACAGCTTGAAAATTCAAACAACATTCCATTTAAAACAGCAAACAAATCCATGCAACCAGAGATCAAAGAGGCTTCAGCTAGCAAGAATTCAAGCTTGTTTCTACATAAAAAAGCTCTGTTCAGCCTCAAACCACTGTGAGTAACACTACTTTAAAACAATCTGAATTGAAAAGTATAAAAATCTGTTGCACCTATATGTCTGTAAATACGTAAGTTTGCATCTATATCTATATGTGGATTCTTTGTGATGGAGTTTGTGTGCAGACTGATATTTGAATATGTCTCTGTTTTAAGTTCATAAACAAACATTTTTTTTGATTAAGAATTCTTTTTCTCTCAATCTACTTATAGTGTGGACTTAGAATCAAAATGAAAACTGGTTGTTATAGTATAAACTTGAGATTAAAAATTTATATAAGTTAAAGCAATGTTTAACTTTCTTTGGAAAGCAAGACAACACAGCTAACTGCAAATAAGCAAGAAATTCGAACTTCATAATTCATGAATTCAGGTGTATAAATGGGATTATTATACTTTAATATGATTTTTAAAGCAAGATTTACAACTTTTAGATCAAAAATTCAAAAGCAGTTTTAGTTTGTTCGAACTTCTTTGTTTTGATGAATTAGTATGATCTCGTCATTGAGGGACCTCGGGGTTTCGTGTGAAGGTAGAGGGGAGTACTGTGTGCCGGAGAAAAATAAGGGGAAGGGTTCCAATTCGACGTGGAAGCAGCGATGAGGTTTTGAAAATTTTTAACCTAGTTTTAGCAAGATCGGGTAGTTCGATTCGTTCTCCGCCTGTGATTGATCGAGTGTCGCGTGCTTTTGGGGGATGGAAGCGGGTGAGTTGACGAGGTCGTGACCGAAATTTCAGCACCTCCGGTAGTTGAGGCGTTGAGAATGGTGCGTTGACAAGCTTGGTGGTATTTCCTGTTACCTGTTCCAGGTTTGGTCGTGCTGTTCGAATTTGATCGCGAGTGTGTTATTACGATCTGATGATCGTAATGGGAGGTGATGGTGATCGATGACCAGTTTAGGTCATCATGATAGATCGGAGATGGGTGGATGGCCGGTGCATGTGCACTGTGCACATTTCTAGTGATGTTAATTTTGTTGGATTTAGTAGATGGGAGTACTCGAGTTTTTCTCGAGCAGTTGCGTGTGTTGCCTGAAGCAGCAAGGGTTTTGACTCGAAGTAACTTAAGTTGGCCTCGGGTATACTTAAATCTGTTACAGGCTTTCTTAAAACCTGTCAGTTTAATTTTAAAACTATTTTTAAAATTTAAACTGCGTTTTTAAATAAAGTTTAAATCAAGTTTAAGTTAGATTCAAATGGGACTTTGAATCTTTAAGTTTTAAAAGGAAATTTGGATTTTTAAATCAAAGTTTTAAATGTAAATTTGGAAATGACTGTTTCCAAACATATTTATAAGTGATAATTAAATTGTTAATAAAAATGAGTCTACCTCAAGTAATAATGATTTATATACATTAATTATTAAGTAAATGAGAATGGAATAGTTAATGTTTTATGTTAATTGCCTTTGTAATTTTAAGTTTAAATTTATTAATTAAAGTTAAGTTAATTTAATTAAGGAATAATTAAATTGTAATTAAGAATTCATTAAGTTACAGTTGACACTTAATTAATTCAAAATTAAGATTAATTAATGAGTTCTTAATGGTTAATCAATTGATAATCAATAATGATTAATCTAAGTAAATTTCTTTTGCAAAGTAATTAAAGAATTTTTAATAGTTAATGAAGGTCATTAACTAAGATTATTTAATAAATTAATCAATGTGATTAATTTTAACAATTAATTGGATTAATTAATCAATGATAATCATTTATGAAATTGTGTAAGTGTAATTACCTCAGGGAAGAAATTAGGAAATTAATTGCTCATTATAATTAATTAAAACTAATTAATTAAGGATAAATTATTCATTATGAGTTAATTAATGATTAATTAAAGGATAATTTATTAAATGTTTTGTAATTAATTGATTATTAATTTACCATGACTAGAAAATTTATTCATAGAAATTTATCTGATTTAAATAAATCAGATAATTTAATTAATCCTACTTATGGACGTTTGGATTATATTGGGTGTTGAATTGTTTGATATCCCTGATATATAATGCTTTATAATATATCCTGATTTGTGTCGTGATCTGTAATTTATTTATCTGGGATGAATGTAATTAATTATCTGTGATATATATATATATATATATATATATATATATATATATATCTGTGTATGGGAGATAAGCGTTATAGCTTATACCGCTTATCAACCATATTTCTATATTTGAATCTGTAATGATTGAATGATGTTGAACTATTGTATGTAAAACCCCTGGACTACACCATATACACACAAATATGGATTTCACGAGGAAATTGGTTAAGTCAAAGTTTTTTTAAAATAATTTTAAAAATTGAATTTTTAAATCCAAATGGTTTGGATATGGATTGGGTTTAAAGTGAAAAGCTCTTGGAAAGGAATTTCAAAGATAAAAGTTATTTTTGAATAACTTGGTTTAGTTTCGAAATTTGATTTAAAATTTGAATTCAAAATTTGAAATTGAATTCTATGTTGAGAATTTATGATGTAAAAAGGTTATCAAGCTATAAATGTGTTTATATGGGTTTTAAAACCATTTTAAAAGTATGATTTTGAGAATTTGAATTTAACCCAAGTTTATATTTGAAAGGCCTTAACTCGTGCAAATAAAATCAGGTTTTCCCAAATGGAAATAAGTGGTTTCAAATAATAATAGCTTTTATATAAGGAAAGAATTTCAAAAATTTTGATGAAAAGATTTCCAATTTGAAATGGAGTTATTTTGAAAGTTATGAATGAATCTTTGTCAAAGATTGGTAAACCTTGTTTTAAATTGAAAGGGGTCTTTAAAAGTGAATCTTTTGTTTAAAAGATTTAAATGTGGAAATTGTTTAAACCATTAAGGGTTTTTGAAATGAATCTTTTTGTTTAAAAGATTTGTAAATGGTAATTTGTTTAACCATTTGAAAGAAAAGTTTTGGATAATAAGTTGTGACTTAACTGAGATCCCATATCCATATGTTTTTAAATATTGCGTTCACTATTCGGTTTAGCCGGGAGAGGGCCTTTGTGTCATATAACCCATTCCAAATAGTGATACGACGTTATGGATAGCAATTGAAGACCGGTTATTTTCGAAAATGGAAGGATTTCTTGTCGAATGTCTCTGTATCGGCCGATCCCCGGTATAGAGATTTGAGCATCCATTGTGATGGGAAGTCCGGACGTGATTAGAAATTATCCGGATTTGCAAGGACTTCTTCGGAAGTGCCTTCGGTTCTGTTCGAACCTGGAACAGATTTGTATGGATGTGTGTCTGACATTACACTTTGAGATGTAAAACCGGTTTCTATCAAATACATTTCTGTTTGGTGGCGGAGATTTATTCTCTTAGCTTAACACCATTCTCTGAGATGTATGAGCTCAGAGGTTATGTAGTTGATGGTTACTAGCGATACATTCCCAATTTGGTAATGTGGCATACGAAGTGCTGCTGATCATTTGTTGATCAAAGCATGGTTTTGTAAAAAGCGTAGCTTTGTGGACGAGACTTCATCGAACTTCACAACCCGGAATGGTCGAAACAGGAAGAATGCAGCAAGGTTATTTGGGGGTAGCTCCCCCTGAGGGTATGTTCATTTCCTTCTGGATAGAGGTGGTATCATGGTATGGAGCCTAAATACTTAACCTATGTGGTTGCTGCAAATTTATTACTTTGTGGTTGTTGGTGAATCCCGGGATAAAGGTCGGTTACGACCGAGGGATGACATACTCGTGTCAGTAGTTACCTAGTTACAGAGGTAACCCGGTCTTGTGTTGGCAGAGATTCGGTTAGGTTCTCTTGGCGTCCCTCCAGAGGCATACCCATGTGGCAATGGGAAGTTCCTTGGCCTGGCCATTTGTTGGAAATCCAATTACTAATACGCGCCTTGTACGGTTTTAGTTGTAGAACCTGCCATTTAACATGGTAGCTATAGTAGGCATACTATAATGGTATGTATGCTGGCTAAGATTAATATTATACTTTCAAAATATTTTCCGCTATGCACTAATAATAATATCAAATGGTTTTCATATATCAAGCATATTTGACTATCATAAGGAGAAATCTCCTCCAAGTCTGTGTTTGCATTGTGTGTGGCGGGAGGCCTTATGGTAGTTTTATTTTCCAAAAAGCATTACGGATTTCAAATTTTAAATTCTTTTGTTTTTTTTAAAGACCAACTATTTTCGTTTGCTCATACCAGTCCCACGACTAACCCGGAGTTTATTGTTCCCTTCCTAAACTCTGGATGTTCACAATTTTCCACACGGGCAGTTTAGAGTTGGGTTTTTCACATAGTAGATATAGATATCAATTTGGTAGCTTTTAGCTTTCTCTTTGGTATTCTTTGGAGATCCTGGATATTGGAGTCTTTGGATTCACGGACTGACCTTGCTCAGCTTGGTGCAACGTGATGGTGATTCGAGCTTGTGGTTTGGAGCCTTAGCTTTGGAGCATTGGATTGGAGTTATCTCTTGGCCATCGTTTTCCGCTGTTGTTTATTTTCTCCGATATTCTTGTATCATATTGTATCAGTGTTCTTCCATATTTGGATATTGTATTCATTTGGAATTGTATATGATATTCATTTCTTTTTCTTCCGCTGTGTTGTTATACTTGATATGTTATAAGCTCTGGCGAACCAGATTCGACGTTTGGATCTGCGGCATTTGAATACGAGTGTCGTATTCGGTGCCGATTTTTGAAGGTCGAGTCAGGGTCGTCACGGTTATGAAGTGAAATTGGCTTGTATAATTGTGTAAATGTGCCTACATGTATGTATACTTTGTTCACAAGTTTGGAAAATATGCAGATAATCCTCTGTTCAACATTTACAAGTTTTAAACCTGTTTAAAAAATTCATAATCTCATCCTATAGTCATCTATAGGCTTTGATGTCTAATAAATTATTTTTGTAAGATCAAGATTTAGGTCCTAAAAATATTGCTAAGAAGAATTAATTTTATATTGTCTGGAAAAATATTAAACAGTGAAAATTTTGGAACTATGTTGAAATTCAAAAATCATGTTATCTTTTTTCAAGTATATCATCCAAAACATTTCCGAAAATGATGAATTTTAGCGGTGGAATCATGATTTTTAAGTGAGTAATCACAGAGAATGCTCGAGTTGAACGAAATTTGAACTTTGGTCAAATCTGGTTGATTGGCGGAATGCTATTGGTCGTAGTTAAGGATGAAGGTAGTGGAGAGGTTGGCAAGGCTGGAAAAAATACTAGATGAATTTTTACATTATCGTGGAGGCGACATCACGTCGATTTAGGGTTTGACAATCGTTTTTCGCTAATGGGGTTCTCGGGGAAATTACAACGTCGTCGAGGGTTTTTGGTCGATCGCACCTAGGGGACTAGTGCCGGGGACTCGGATGGAGGTCGCGGTGGAGTAGCGAGTGTTCTAGCGCACGGTGGCGTCGAAGCGAGGTTATTGTTTCGTTCGAGAATGGTTCCAGATATGCATCGCTTAGCAAAAATTTGAATTCGTCGTTGTTAATAGGGAGTTGGGTGGTCGGAGCAATAGTAGGGATTGTCAATGGCTTGTCGACGATCAGAGACTTGGTTGGAGATGGCCAGTTTGGCATGCACGTGCACCTATGCATGCCTATATCTGGGTGATGGTTACTGAGATGGTTGGTTTGGAGAAGAAGATGTTGAACTCGAAGTCGTGTTCGTGAAATCGTGGTGTTGGCTCGAAGAAAACATCGGGTTGGTGCATGAACATGTTAACAAATTTTAAAGATTTAAATTAAAAACAGAAAAAGAAAGAAAAGAAGAAGAAAGGGAAGTGACTCGGGGGGAAACACGAATTTGACTCGATGATTGCTTGGGTTTTTGTTATTTTAGCTCGGGAATTTTGTAATCTAGCTTGGGTTGTTTATTTCAAGTACCAGGTTTTTATAAATTTAAAAAAAAAAGAAATTGTTCCAGAGTTTAAATTTCAAAAGAAAAACAGGTACCGGGATTAGCCGAGTTTTAAAAGTATATTTAAAATGAGTATGTTTTCAAGGCCATATTAATCAAGTTTTAAAGTGTTTAAAATACATATATTTTCATTAATTAATCCTTAAACTGATTTTAAATAAACTCTAATTAGCTTAATAAGAAGTCAATTAAGAAGATAAAAATGTTTATAGTTGTAATTAACTTAAAAGTTTAAGTTAATGGGTTAATAATAAATTTTATTTTTAAGGATGAATCTTAATGTTAATTGTTTTTTTAAATTTAATTGATTTGGGTTGAAATAATTTTATTTAAAACTCTAAGTGTTTTCAAAGAATTTAAAGATGATAATTAAGCAATCAAAGATTAATTACTTAACAATTAAACGTTAGTTTATTAAAGTGATTTATTAAATTAATCAAGGTTATTTATTAACTTGTGTAATTAACTAAAGTGATTAATTAATATAGGCAATAAAAGAATAATTACTTAATGAAAATTAATTACTTAATTAAGGGGTAATTACTTTGTGTATTTACATTGAAAAGAAAATTGATTTATGTGATGAAGTAATTAAAAGGAATTAATTACTTAAAGATAATTACTTAATTAAAAGTAATTAATTAATGGTTAAAATGGTTAAGTGATTAGGGATAATCACATATTGTAATTAATTAAGGATAATTAATTAAATGGTAATTAATCAAGGGTTAATTAATTAATGTGATTAATTAAAGGATGATTAAATAATTATGGGTTAATTATTTAATGATTAAAAGTTGATTGATTTATTAATTAAGGTTGATTAATTAATAATTAAAGGTTAATTAATTCATTATTAAAGGTAAATTAATAAATGATTAAAGGATAATTAATTAAAGTGGTTTGTAATTACTTATTTAACCAGGATTAGTAAATTATTCATAAGTGATTAATCTGATTTAAATTAATCAGATAATTAATTGACCTTACTTATGGTTGTTTGAATTTCATGGAATGCTTTGAATTTTTTGATATCCTTGATGTGTGATACTTTGTGATATGAATCATTTTGATTTGAGTTGTGATGAATGTAATTTATTTATCTATGAATCTGTGGATAAAGATAAGCATTATCATACTATACCACTTATCGATATTGTTGTGCTTGGATTGTGATGATTGATGACGTTGCACTATTGTGTAAAACCCTTGAACTACACCATACACACACAAATATGGATTGCATGAGGAAATCGGTTAAGTCATTGATATTTGAATTAAATATTATGAAATGGTTTTAGAGTTGAAATTTGAATCCAAATGATTTTGCAAATGGAATTGGGTTGAATATGAAAAGCTTTTGAAAAGGAAGTTTGAAATTGAAATTTATTTTGAATATGATATATCCTGTTTAAGTTTTGAAATTGTTTTGGAAATTTGGTTTGAAAGGTTTATACAAGTTATATAAAAAAATGGATTTTAAACCAACTTGAAGTATACTGAATATATTATTTTGGGAATTTAAATTTAACCCACGTTTATACTTTAAAGGATATAACTTGTGCATGTTTGATCGGATTTTTCTAAAACGAAGACCCTTGTTTTTCAAATAATAATAACTTTCATATAAAGAAAGGATTTCCAATTTGTGTTGAAAGAATTTCAAGTTTTGAAATGAAAATAGTTTGAAAGCTATGAATGAATCTTCGTGAAAGTTTGTTGAACATTGTTTTGAAATTAAAAAAGATCTTAAAGGTGTATCTTTTGTAAAAAAGATTTGAAATGGAATTTTTTTGGAAGCTATAAATGAATCTTTGTGAAAGATTGGTGAAATTTGTGAAGTGAATCTTTGTTTAAAGATTAAAAGTGGGAATTTGTTTAAACCATTGGAAAGAAAGGTTTTTGGGTAATAAATTGTGACTTAACTAAGATCCCACTATATCCATATGGTTTTAAAATTAAGCGCTCATTATTCGGTTTAGCCGGGAGTGGACTTTGTGTCATATAGCCCATTTCAAATAATGATACGACGTTGTGGATAGCATTTGAAGATCGGTGGTGAAGACCGGATATTTTCGAAAGAAAAAGGATGGCATGTCGAATGTCCCTGCACCGAATGGCCCCGGTATAGAGATTTGATCACCCTTTGTGATGGGGAGTCCGGACATGATTAGGGATTATCGGATCGCAAGGGCTTCTTTTGTGAAGTGCCTTAGGTTCTGTTCGAACTCGGAACAGACTTGTATGGATGTATGTCTGACGTTACACTTTGAGATGTAAAGTTGGTTTCTATCAGATACATTTATGTTTGGTGGCAGAGAATTTATTCTCTTGGCTTAACACCTTTCTCTGAGACGTACGAGCTCAGAGGTAATGTAGTTGATGGTTACTAGTGATACATTCCCAATTTGGTAACGTGGTATACGAAGTGCTACTGATCATGTGTTGATCGAAGCATGGCTTTGTGTAAAGCATTGCTTTGTGGAACATGACTTCGTTGGACCTCACAAACCAGAATGGTCGAAACAAGAAAGACACAACAAGGTTATTTGGGGGTAGCGCCTCCTGAGGTATGTCCATTTCCTTTTGGATAGAAGCGGTATTTGAACACGGGTGATGTATTTAGTGCCAATTTTCAAAGGTCGAGTCAGGGTCGTCACAAGAATGTAATTTTAATAATGTTAATTTAAGGTAATGGATGACTATTTGAATGTAATTTCAAGTAATTGAAATAATTGAAAAGTTATAATTGGCTATAAATTGTAAATGAGGAAATAAACTAAATTTTACACTAATTGGTGAAATAATAGGTAATTTATTATAATTGGATAAAATTAGTGTTGTGTAAGTAGTTATAACATTTTTTTTGTAGATAATAAATACATATATATGTGTGTGTGTGTGTGTGATTAAATTTAGAAAAAGGAACAATTACTATTTGTTACCAATTTATTTAATATGTTGAGTTAAATTGGAAATCAATTACAATAAATATAATTAAATGTTATGTTAATATGAGTTAAGATGATAACTGAAAATGTGAACATAATTAAATGAACAGAAATGTCAGTTATATTCATAAGGGAATAATTGATTTAATAATAAGAGTGAAACAAAGATAAATGAATTTAATGGGATTTTAAATTATAATTAATGTGAAAATCGACAAAAATTCAATGTAATTGAAATATTGCAACTAATATGGTAAAAGATGAAATTGGAGAATATTAATGTAGTAAGATGTAAACCAATGTTAACTATGCCCATAGATCAATGATTTATTGAATAAAAAGATTGAAATCTAATTAAATCAATTTATTGGAATTAGAATATAATTAATTGAAATTAAATGTAATTAAATATTGTGGTTAATGTAAGAAAAGGTGTCAATTGTAGAAAATGAGGATAACAAGATGAAACCTATGTTAATAATTTCATAAGGTATTGGTTGATTTAATAGTAGGAGTGTAAATCAAAATAAAAGAATAAAAAATGAATAATTTTAGTAAAGAAGTAAACATATATTTATTTATTTGAAAAGTTTGGTAGCTGAAAGATTGATTGTAGAGACGAGAAACTATTATTCAGTAAGAAATGTATAATTACTATTTGTATCCAATAGTGTATAAATATGTTTAAATTACTATTAGATAGGAAATAATTGTTCTACTTCTCATTACATTCATTTAGTCTATTTTTAAACTTAATCGAATCAAATTAATGTAATTTAAAATTTTCAATTGATAGGAGAGAGAACACTAAATTGTAAATTAATAGGTGTAATTAAAAGTATCTTATGTTTTGTGAATATTGATTTAATGAAAAGAACATTTACATCAAATAAAATGAATGTTTCATTTGTGAATGTAGGTTTGATTTCACTAAAATAAAGAATAAAATGATTGATTTTAAAGGAAGAAATATATGTTTATTTAAACTGTGTTTTTTCTTATAGATTGATTACAAGAATAAGAAAATAATCTATTTCAATAAGTTATTTATTACTCTTGTGCGTAAACAACAAATTTATAAACGTGTTTAAATAAACCATTGTTATATTTTTCATTATTCTTGTTGTCTGTTTTGAAATTTAACTTTGCAAGTAATTGCAATTAATGTAATTCAAATAATTCAATTAAAAGGAAAGAAAACGTTGATTGCAATTAATAGATTTAATAAAAGAAACACATGTTTTATGTTAAACAAAAAGGGTGTTTTAATGAAATAAAAGATCATTTTGGAAAAACCAAATTGAACGTTTCATTTTAAGATAAGTACAATCTTTTTTATTATGCATAGATAAAACCTAAATGCATACAAATTTGAATATTATTAGAGTTAATGAAGTTAGTTTGGTTACGTTTCAATAAGAATTGAATTTCAAAAGGCTGTGCGATGTATATGGTTCCTTCATTTCTTTTGTTATTAATTGTTGCATGAACGTTTTAAAATAGTTACCTTATTATTAATACTTAATCCGTCCATTTCTCCTCTATTTAATACCTAAGCCTAGATTTTTAGGTTGATTTAATTTTTGCTACCTCATTTTCATGTATACAAAATTTTACTTTCTTTTGGTTTGCAAACTTTTCCACTCCTATGTACATTTCCTTTTGCATTACTAATGCCCGGAGCTTCCAAAATAAAATGTGACATTTATTTTTGTCCCTTCACTTTCATTTCCTAATTATAAATAACCTACGGCATATTTCTTCATTTGCGTTTTGTTTCTCCAAACACCTCATATTCAAAAACTCTTATTCTTGCAAATCGAAAAGTTTTCTTTTCTGAAACATGATTTTTTTTCGTACACATCCTTTCCTCATGTTAGTTGTTCTTCAATCTTTTCCTTAAGCCTCATCTTGAGAAAAATTTAAGTATTAAAATTTGTTTATTTTTTATTCGTACTAATTATTATTTTAATAATATTTCTTATAACATGAATATCTTTTGCATATAAACTTTGATTCACGCATGATTTCTTCTGTTGGATTCATATTTTTAACCTGAACCACATGAAATTGATTTAGTTGAATTTAGAGACTGTTGAGTTTTTGTGCTTCTATTTGGATTTCATGGGCTAAAATCACAGGTGAATGTTTTAACCCACTCACAACTACTAAACTGTCTTATGTTATTTAATTTATGATGTGATTAGATATTGATTGATTGATGTTTGGTATATTTAAATTGTCATTCCAGTTAAACATGACTTTTATTGCATTTAATTTTCATTTAATTTAATATTGAATTTAATTGTCAATTGAATACCTGTTGATGATAATCAGTTAATTGATGTTATTTATTGGTTGATTTAATGGTGATTATGATGTATATTTGATTGTTTGATATTGGATAACTGGATGTTATATTTTTATATTGTTATAACATTGCAAGTTCCCGTGGATTGAAATGATGCATACCCAAATGATCTACATATTAGGAAAAAATCATTATGGGTTGAAATGATAAACCTGAGCGATTTTACGGATTTTGATTTCGTGATTGCGGGTTGACATGATATATATCCGTAAATATAAAATATTTACGGATTGAAATGGTAAATATCTGTATCACTTGACCATAGGGTAAAAAATTATATACGGACACCGGATTGGTAAAATTAAATGATTTTAAATCCTTAAATTTTGAATTTCGTTAAATGATATTTTGAAAAAAATTTGATTTATATAAACTGAAATATTTTTGAAAATCCGAGTTTTAAATGTGAAACTAGAATTGGTTTAAAATTGAAATTTTAAAGTTAGATTTGAAGCATAAATGAAATCTATCGAAATTGAGTTACTGAAATGTTTGGAAATGTAACTTTGAAATCTACTAAATTTTAAATAGTTTGGATTTATTGTTTGAACTTGGATTTGAAATTAATATTGATTAAATGGTTGAAATGAGAATTTGAATTGAAGGACAAAATTTAGTTTGTTGATTTGAAAGCTGACATGGTCCAGATGTGTTGAAATGAGAGAAATAGTTTAATTAGATATTAATTTCAAATTTACCATTTTATTTGTTTAAAAATATATTATTTTAAATTCTGATTATTAAGATTTTCAAATTATTAAACTAATTAAATCTATTTTGAATTTATTTAATCTATTTTTAAATCTATTTAAACTATCTTAAATCCATTTAAACTATTTTAATCTATTTTTTTTTCTACTTTAGAGTAATTTAATTATTTAAAAATTTACTTTTACTATAGTAAACTATTTATAACTATTTAAACTATTTTCTAAATTTTAGACTAAGTAAAGTGGAAGTGGTTATATTTAAATCCATGATTTAAAATCAAATATGATTAAATGATGTAATAACCTAAGTTAGGATTTAAATAACATATTTTGAGTAAATATGATGATTTTGGAATGAGGATTTAACCTATTATGAAAATATGATTTCGAAGTGATATGGTTTGAATTGAATATGATATTTTGGTATCAATACAAAATGGTTTTAAAAATGTTAAAGAACCATCTATTGGGTAATAAGTGTTTAGTTGTTAGAGACACCAGGATCAGACATTTTCATACTCTCTACCAATACTGGAAACCATTTTAACAATTATGTACATGGTGGAGATTCCAGAATGAAGTAGGATGGTTTGGAGAACGATTCTGCATGAGGTATTTACATAGCCATGACTCCCGTGAGTCAGCTTAGATGTGAGTAAAACAGGTGCCACGCCAGGCCAAGGGAGGTCATTCCTCCGACCAGACATGCTTCTTCGATACCATATTATGACTTTGTGATGATTTGGTGGCCACCCCTTGATTTTGATTATAAGAATGTGTTCCGAGGTGGGCGGTAGTAGCTGCTATGTGTTACCATCAATCCGGATCCGCAAATGGTAGAATCCTACCCTGACATTACCTCGAGTGCCGTATTCACATGCGATATCGTGTCTTCTATGAGTTTGGTTTGTACCATATCTATGGAATGCCCTCTGATTGCCCTCCAATTTACGGAGGAATTACGATACTGTATAGACTATGGGTATATATAAAATGTGTTAAGGTGGATATGGGTAACGCCTTAACGCTATTTTACTACGTTACTTTACTGTAGACCCTATTATAATAGTGTATTGTACTATATATGTGGATAGTTTAATGGATACTTAAGAGATGGTAATTCCAAACATCTCTTAAGTTATTGCACTCATGGTAGACACTGGATAGGAGATGTCAAATCCCGTAAACACCTCTTACGCCATTACACTCTTATTTATTGTTGATTTAACTGACATAAGATCTTTTAGTTCCGACTCAAGTATATTGTCTTTTCAATTCACTAGGGTCAGTCAGAGCTTTTTAATGTATTGAAGACTACTTTCTGGAGGACGAAGACGAAGATTTTATACTATTAGTATTTATTATATTACTTTCTTTGCACTGAATCATGTTGTCCGCTGCATTATTTATTTATTACTACTATATGTACTATGATCTGTATTGTAAAGGTATAATCTAATGTTATTTGTAAACAACTTCATGAACTGTTTATTTGATTATTATATTTTTTTCATTCCTCTGCGAGATTTTGTATTTGTTTTTTGTTCTTTCTCTGTTTGTTCTTATTTACCTCATAACAGTCCTCCCTTTTGAATGTTTTGAGTTTGACAAGTGAGGTTTATTATCGATTTAAACTATCCAAAAAGGCGGGTTGTTACCTTTGATACCAGAGCTTTGGTATAAGCTTTATGGAGTCTAACTTATTAGAAATAGGGTAATAATACCCAAGAATGAGTCATTGAGTTTATATATAAGAGAGCATATTTGTTAGTGTTATAAAAGATTTTTGTATTGTGTTAATTTTTTCTACTTAGTATTTATAAATTCCAGTCGGTACATAGGACACTATGGCATTGATAGGTATTTCTAAACACTAAATAGGGCAGGCCGACACAATATTTGTTTTTAAATATAGGTAAATGAATAATTTTACCTAGTATATATTTTGAATATAAAAGGATAATTTTTATAAATGATATTGAGTGTAATATATTGTTTGTTAGGTAGTGAAATTTTATAAACATTGATCGTAAAAGTTTACAAGTAAAGTAAATATAAATTGGAAATTTAGAACTTGAGTTCCGGGATTTTGAAAATTTCTTTCGAAAGTTTTTGGAATATAATATTAGTATTATATGGAAGTATTTTTCGATATAAATATTTCAACGTGATTTGAAAGAAAGTTTTAAAAAGAACCTTTAAAGGAAATAAGTTCTGTACTCCCCTCTCTACCGCTAAATATAATTTCGGTGATGAGTGCATGCATCATCGACGTTTATTTACAAGTTTCAAAGTGGGAAGGAGACTGTAGTAGTTTTACTACACACTTGTTTTGATAACAAATCTTAATTTTAGATTTCTATATAGGATTTGGATATATAAGAGATATGATTATTATTTTTAATTTTGAAATGGTTTGAAAATGGAACCCGATATTTAGTTCTTATGTTTTCTGCGAATTGGGAATTTCAATTATTATAATGAAATGAAAGTGAAAGAAGGAAAAAAAGCCTATTAATGGTGAATTAAATTACAAAGAGACTTACATAATAATAGATAATCTAAATAATTGAAATGAAAATAACTCATCTAAGAAAGTCGATGTAAAGTTGTGAAAAAATGGCATTGTATAAATAAATGAGAAACAATTTTGCAAGTAATGAGTGTAAATTGACGAAATAAGCTTTGTATGAACGAATGAAAATAGACAAATAGTAAATGATCTGAGAAGAAATTTGTAAGAATAAACTTAAACGATATTTGGAACTATTGTTTGTTTTGGCTCATGGGATGTTTGGAAAAGAATACTTCTAACTGTACAAAGATGTATGAATAATCTATTAAGTTTCATCTAAGACTGTTGAGCGTATGGTATACTTAGTAGTTTATTTATCATTTTATACGATTAAAAGTTTTTGAACCCGAATAAACCATTTATTTTGGTCGTTATGGATGTATGATTGTATGATTTGTTTGC
Organism: Allium cepa; assembly: GCA_030765085.1. Classification (NCBI taxonomy): domain Eukaryota; kingdom Viridiplantae; phylum Streptophyta; class Magnoliopsida; order Asparagales; family Amaryllidaceae; genus Allium; species Allium cepa. Next base: position 390,670,708 of record CM060938.1, on the reverse strand, counting down.
AAGTGACTATTGTTATGTTCTGTTGTTTTGTTTGTTATTGGTTGAAACAACTTAATATTTCTCTTTTATGCAATTATTAACTTCTTTGGATTATATAAGTAAAATATAGGTTTATGGAAGCAATAGCTACTGCTTTTGGTTCCATAAAATAAAGCGTTGTTTGCCCGATAAATAGGTACGTTCTCAGATTACGGTTTTATTGCAATATTATATTGTTTTCCCTATGGTTTGGGATATTTATTTTGAAATATGATATATATTATTATTGATATTATTATTTCTCCTAGACTTCTCCGTACAAAGGAGACTCTACCGAAATTTTCCATGAATTTTGGACTTAGAATTTTTTTGTGAAAGTAAAATGTTTTTCAAACTTTTATTTACTTTTATATGAAGAATTTCATTGTTTATAAATTGATGTATTTTGTTTAAATTATTTAATTATGTAAATTAATTGTTTATACATTGAATACTTTGAATAAGATATATTAATTCCTTAATTCCTTCTTTTTCCTTTTCGAGGACGAAAAATTTTGAGTGGAAGAGGATGTAACGACCCGTAATTTTTTATAATTAAATTTGTTAATTAAATAAATTTTGGAATTTAATATTGTCAGAAATTAAAATTTTAAGATTGAATAATGATAAAAATAACTAGAATGTAATTTTAATAACGTTAATTTAAGGTAATGGATGACTATTTGAATGTAATTTCAAGTAAATGAAATAATTGAAAAGTTATAATTGGCTATAAATTGTAAATGAGGAAATAACCTAAATGTTAAATTAATTGTGAAACAACAGGTAATTAATTGTAACTGGATAAAATCAGTGTTATGTAAGTAGTTATAACATTTGTTTGTAGATAATAAACTTATAAATGTGATTAAATTTAGAAAAGGGAGCTTCGGCCAATTTTCCTATTTTGAGTAGATTTCCATTTGAATCGATTTTTGTTGATCCGGTTATTTGTTGTCATTTATTATCGACTTTGATGACTTCTTTTTGGATTTTTGAGAATATCCATTTGATGGATTCGATATTGATTTTCAATGGTTTTGATTCACGTTTTCGTATGTGAATTTTTGGTGATTGATTGTTTTTACATTCATTTCTGTGATTTGTCACTTTAAAAATACAAAGGTTTTTATACTAGTAGTAAATACTCAAACTCTTTCACAAAAATGATTTCAACGTTACTTTTAATACAAAGCTTGTTTTTAAAACCGTTTTCCAATCTATTATTATAAAAAAACCTTTACCTCATTCATTCGAGAAATCTAATTAAACGATTTAGCAAAACAAGTGGTATGAAACGCTTGCGTTTACTTCGTTGGTTAATTCTTAGACTTGTTCGATTGAAATCTTGTGATAATTTTCGAGCAGAAATCTACAATTTGTTCGTAAATATTTAAGCTAAGCTAGTGGTTATGGGACATAAAGCTAAACTCGTTTATTTACTAGCTTAGTGTAATTTACACTTTTTGTTGATGAATGATGATCATTTTATGGTTTAGACTAGCGATATGTGACGTCTCTTGGTCCGCGTGGGGGGACTGTACCTCGTTCTTTGGAGTTTAGTCTCACTTTTATGGGCTAGCAACCCATGGTCCTTTTAGGAGTTCGGTTCATCAGGCATACTGTTGTACTACGTCGTTGTTCTGGCTTATTTGAGTTTCAGGTTCCTCGAGCGTACCGTTGTACTACATTGTTGCACCGACTCTATGGGTTAGCGACTCATGGGATAGCGTCCCGTTTGTGATACACGTGTTGGTGAGTTTTCATGCTCCTATTTATGATAGGCCACCTCCTTTGTGTTTTCTGGATTTCTAATTATTGATTTCTAGAATTTTTGTTTCACTAGTTTTGACAACATGCATTGATAAGCTCTATAAGTATTTATGATTTGGTGAATAAAATAAAGAATATGACATTCTTTTTGGTGTATGAGAAAATTTGAGATATTATATGATTTTTGTTGTTATCGTATATATTTGTCATATCTCTTATCCTATCTCATCTTATATGATATTTATAGCTAGACTGATCCATTTATTATTTTTCTTTTTGAATAATACTCGGGTCAGACCAAGGTGTTTTAGGTGCTTCTACTTGACTTCTTATCAAGGACCGTCATCTGACTTTTGGCTAACTACTTTAGCTTAGTAGTTTTTGTTTTTATACATTCGAGATAGAGACTCCTTGATGTATACATATTCTTTTGTTTAGCACTTGTACCTATTCTCTTGTGATGTAGTGGATCTTGTATGACCACTACTTTGATGTACACTTTTATGTGTTATATTCATATATGTTTTGGCCTTAGTGATGTGAATATCAGTGACTGATTTATGTTATGCTTATTTTATATTTGTTTCCGAAGGCCACACAACCACTATGTAGTAGCTTTGAGTTTTGTTTGATATGTCAGATTTCCTCTTAAAATGAAATGCATGACATACCATCTGACACATCGGTACTCGCGTAAAGCAATTACACAAATGGTCGCCCCTAACAGCCTTATTTTTCGTACTAGTTGACGGCATTACCCGGTAGTGTCCTTGGCTAGTGTGGGTATAGAGGTGGGATGTCACAGCTTGGTATCAAAGCCAAACTTCGGAACAATATAGAATATTATGACAGGGATCATTGTCCTAAGTCTCTCTTAGGAATCGTGCCTTAGGATTTAATTCGAGTCTTAGGACCCGTTCTATCCTATTTTCTTTTTGATGAATTGTTTTATCAATCAAGTTTGTTTGATATTCATTCTGAGAATAAACTTTTTCCTCTTCTTTCTTTCTTTCTTAAAGAAGAGAAATGGTTAGACCTGGCCGTCCCAGCGCAAGTCAATCCAGTGCTAATCCTCAGGATGGCGTATTCATTCTGCCCAACAGCTTTTAGATCTTATAAAGAATGTTCAAGCTGCCGGACCCATTCCTGTGCCTTCTCATCCTAAATCCGGGTTTGCACGCTTGTGCAATGATTATACCAATTTGGGTAGAAGGTCATTCAAGGGTTCCGAAAGCGTTATAGAAGTCCAAGCTTGGCTTAGAACATGCGGTCGCACCTTTTCTCGCATGAATCTTGTGGATTTACATCGAGTCCAAGTGGCTTCTAGCATGCTCCAGGAAAGAGCATTAGATTGGTATGAGCTTTTGATTTTGGAAAGTGTTGAAGTGAATCTTACTTGGGAGCAATTCCTGGAAGGGTCGAGTTGAAGTTCGTGCCGGAGGCTGAAAAGGTAATTTTAGCTCGGCACTTTATTGACTTTGTTCAAGGTGAATCTTCTATGATAGATTATGTCGCATCTTTTGAATCCCTCTCTGAATATGGGGTCGAGTATATTAATACCCCATTGAAGAAAAATCAGAGGTTTATCTATAGGTTGAACAAGAACCTCAAGAAGGCTCTACTTCTGAAACTAGATGTTTCTTTCGGTCAGCTTGTTGATATGCTCTTCGACTTGAAGAGGCCGATAAAGAAAGTGATGTTGAAGTTGTGGGTGCCAAATAGAACTTCAACATCAACTAGGAGAGGTCTATTAAGTTCAAAGGTCCTAATCCCAACAAGAAAGGGAAGCAAGCAACCTCGGTAGCAAAGACTCCTACCCTTGATCGTGGAGTGTGCTACTATTGTGGTTCTAAGGACCTCTATGCAAATAAGTGTCCAAATTCCTTTTATTGCCGCTATTGTAAAGGTCTGGGTCATTATATATCTTCATGTCCCAAACTTCAAAGCAAGAAAGAGGGAAAGCTAAATGTTGTGCAAGCCCTAATAACACTTCTCTTGGCATTATTATGTTTCGTGATCATCCTATTCGAGTTCTTTTTGATACGGGAGCATCTCACTCTTTTATATTAAAAGAACATGTTGATACTTTGTTTTTAAGTGTTATGTGCTTGATGACTTCATTGAAAATTGCAAATCCGATTGGTGGATCCGCAACACTCAGTTTACTTTATAAAGATATCGAGATTATCTTATGTGATTATGCTTTCTGTGCCGATTTGCATGTTATGCACTACCAAGATTTCCGAATGATTTTGGGAATGGATTAGCTTAATCGCTATGAAGCCCACATCCAATATCCCGAGAGGACTATCCATCTTCGACATCCTCAATCTATTAAAAAGATTTATATCATTCTTAAAGATTCAGATTCCAGTTCGATTGCATCCTTATATTCTCTAAATCCACATGATGACGATAATGATGATAAGGAAGATGTCATTTCCCTCATTCACGTTGTTTGTGAATTTCTCGACTTATTTGAGCCCCTTTTAGGATTACCACCTAAGCGAGCAATTGAGTTCAAAATTAATCTAATACCTGGATCTCTACATATCACTCGTCCTCCTTATCGTATATCCATTAAGGAAAATGAGGAGGTGCGTAAACAACTATCCAAATTGGAAGAAAACACTTAATTCGTTCTAGTTCCTCTCCTTGGGGAGCTTCGGCTATCTTTGTGTAGAAATCTGATGATACACTTAGGCTTTAAGTTGACTACTGCAAGCTTAATAATCTCACCATCAAGAATAAATATCCCATGCCTCGGATTGATTATCTATTCGATCAACATTGCGATGCTAGTGTCTTTTCAAAGTTAGACTTAGCAACCGGTTTTCATCATCTTCGTATTGCCGAGGATAGCATTCCTTTAACGTTGTTCCATACTCGTTACGGATTTTATGAATGGCTTGTTATGCCATTAGGTTTAACGAATGCTCCAGCTTATTTTGTTGACCTTATGATTTGACTTTTCAAAGACTTCCTCGATCGATTTGTTCTCATCTTTATAGATGATATTCTTGTTTATTCTAAAATCGAGGAAGAACATGAAAAACATATTCAGATTGTATTGAAAACTCTTAGAAGCAATCAATTGAAAGCAAACTTTTCTAAGTGCCACTTTTGGCAATCCCGTGTGAAATTTTTAGGACATATTATTTCTGAATCCGGAATTTCCGTGGATCCTTCGAAGATTGAAGCGATTCAAAATTGGAAGAGACTAGAGAGTGTGATGGAAATTCGTAGCTTTCTTGGATTGGCGATGTCAAGGTCCAAATTCCAGCATTCGAAAATTGACATCCACACTCCACTTATACCTGAATGTCGCAGATTCAACCGTTGAAATTCGACTCGTGCCGGAGCTTATAACACATTAAGTACAACACAGCGGAAGAAATGAATAATACATTTGTATACAACATTTGATATAATATCTAGATACAATGATGATACAATGAATATCAATATACAACATTAGAGATATGATACAAGACAATAGCAGCGGAAAGAAAAGATAACACCAGCAGCGGAACAATATCTCCAATTTGGTCTTCAAGAGAGAACTCCGGTATCGGTAATCTCCATCTCCAAGACGCCAATCCAGAAATAGCTCGAACTCCTAATAACGATGCATTAAACTAAGCAAGGTCAGTCCATCCAAAGACTGAAGAAGATTCCAAAGATTGATAGCTACCAAACCAAAGACTTTGAAAGCTATCGAATCTACACCTATTATTGATTATCTGAAAAACCCAACTCTAGACTGCCCGTGTGGGAAAATTATGGGCACCCAGAGTTTAGGAAAGGAACAATAAACTCCAGGTCGGTCGTGGGACTGGTATGAGAAAACAAAACAGTTTTTTTCTTTAAAACAAAAAACCAAGGATTTTAAAATTTAAATCCGCAATGCTTTTTAGAAAATGAAACTACCATAAGGCCTCCCGCCACACACACAATGCAAACGCAGAATTTGAGGAGATTTCTCCTTATGATAGTCAAATATGCTTGATACGAGAAAATTTATTTGATATTATTACTAGTGCATAATGTAGAAAACATTTTGAAAGTATAATATTAATCCTAGCAAGCATACAACCATTATTGTATGCCTACTATAGCTACCATGTTCAATAGCAGGTTACCGCCACATTCCATGGCAGGTTATACAACTAAAACCGTACAGGGCTCGTATTGTTTTTTTGGATTTCCAACAAATTGTCAGGCTAAGGAACTTCCTACTGCCACATGGGTACGCCTCTGGAGGGACGTCCCGATAACCTAACTGGATCTCTTCCAACACAAGACCGGGTTACCTCTTTAACTAAGTAACTACTACTCGAGCATGTCATCCCCGGTCCTTTGGGACCTTTATCCGAGGTACCTCTAATTCAACAACCATAAAGCATTCACAAAGTAATAGATTTGCAGTGACCACATGAGTTAAATATCTGGGTTCCATGCCATGATACCACCCTTTTCCAGAAGGGAATGACACACCCTAAAGGGTGAGACCCTCATAACATTGCCGCATCTTTCCTGTTTCGACCATTTCCGGGGTGTGAGATCCTGATGCAGTCTCGTCTGTTAGTCCGTGAAATGATGGTTTTGATGACAATGACCTTAGAATAGATTATAAAATATAAATACTAACATTATAAGTTTAGATATATATGTATATGCAGGATTTAACCATGCAGGTACTAAGAAAGAAGACTGTACAGTATAGAGATTCAAGATATCAAGATAGAAGACTCATGAGTATCAAGATTATCAAGAGTTCAAGATTTCAAAGTTAAGTATTTTTTATTATTAGGAATTTTGTTAAAACTCATAGAAAAGCACTGGCATCTTAAAATCCAATTTATTCGTGGAATGAAATCCACTTCGAGCCTGTTAAAGGGATGGAACCCTAAGTAGGATTGAACCTACGAAAAATCTAATGGAACATTGTTTTGTATCCGCTAACTTTTTATTCAAAATGATTTTTCAAAATTATATCCTGTTTTCAAAATGTTTTCAAAAACTTTCCTTTTAAAAGATTCAAAACCCTCTATCCTGATTTTAAATAATTTTAGCCTCAAAATTATCTTTAATTTCAAAGTCAAAATGCTCCTGATTTTAAACTATCTTTTAATATAATATATTTAACTATATTCAAGTATATTTATAAAATATACTTAGATTTAAAATATAAAATTAGAGTTAAATTTTATATATATTATTCTCTATATTTACTTATGAATTTTAATTATATTCAAGTATATTTATAAAGATTAAATTAGTTTTAATATAAGATAAAGGTAATTTTCAAATAAAATCAAAACATCAAAAAATGCTTTGCGAGGTCGACATGCCTATATACCCCATGTCGACATGGTGTCAGTTGAGTTCAAAATTTCAATTTCAAAAGAAGTGTCTATTCACCATAACTCTTCACGAATGGACATGGCTGTTGTTCTTCTATAAATAGGGGTTAGTTTCAACGAATTTTAACATTAGATTTTCTGGTTTTTCACTCCTCTTCTTCTTCCACTTTTTTTAATACATATTCCTATCATTACTCTGCCGAAATCAACATTGAATCGAACTCGATTACTTCTAGTTTGATTCTCTATCACTCTCTCTACAAGATTCTCAGTGTTATTCAGAGTTATAGACTTCTTTGTAATCTATTAAGCGAGAGAAGGTGCGATTGTAGCCTTGAAAATTAATCAAGAAAGAAAAGGTGTGATTGTAGCCTTGGTAAATCAATTGGGTAAACTTGTGGCCCGGAAATCAAGTATCATTACCCAGAGGATCGAAATTCTAGAGGGTGTACCTCGTAGCCTTGAAACCGAGGGTGTAATTGTACAATTGCTTTTGAAAGGAAATCTGTACTTGTGTTGCGGGACGGATGTAGGGTAACTCCGAACCAGTATAAAATCCGGTGTGTTCTATCCTTTACTGCTTTTATTTTATTTCTGCATCCGTGTTTGTTTCTATGATCATATCTGTGTCTGTATATTGCATACATCGGTGTCTAAATTAACATAAATTGAAAAAGATTTAGTAATTCTTTATTAACACTATTCACCTCCCCTCTAGTGTTAATTCTATCCTTAAGATCCGTAATCCGCATTTCTCACAATTGGTATCAAAGCAAGGCTTTCAAAGTTTCATAATCTGATTTTTGAAAAAGTTTTTAAAATGGCTATATTTGTTAATACTAGTTTAGAAGCATTCAAACCATCATCGTTTCTTGAGTCTGCATATAATCAATATTCAAATTCAAGTTGTCTACCAAGATTGTTTGATGTGCAGGAATCATGCTTTATGGGTGTTGAGGAATCACTCCACAACGGACAAATTGTGCAGATCAGAAAGAACAAGTGGATACTTGATAGTGGGTGTTCTAGACACATGACTGGCAATCCAGATTACTGAATGATATAATATATAAAGACGGAGGATTAGTTAACTTTGGAGACAATTCAAAAGGATATGTGATTGGCATCGACAAAGTCGGTAATTCTGAAACTCCTACTATTACTAATGTTTTGCTAGTTAAGAATCTGAAACATAAGCTGCTAAGTATAAGTCAACTATGTGATAAAGGATATAAAATTAAATTTAAAAAAGATAAATGTCACATTGAAGATAATAATTCAACCATTATATTTGAGGGAGTCAGGAAAAAGAAAATTTATATTCTTAGTATGAAAGTTTCAAATGATAACCTGTATCTATTGGCAAGTACAAGTGACCCTTGGATTTGACATAAGGGATTTGGGCATTTGAATTTCAAACTCTTATCTAGACTGTCAAAACGTGATCTAGTAAGAGGTCTCCCTAAAATGAATTTTATAGTAGATAGTTTATGTGATGCTTGTCAATTAGGAAAACTTAAAAAAAGTTCTTTTAAGTTAAAAGATATGATTTCTACTTCAAAACCTCTTGAATTACTTCATCTTGATTTATTTGGTCCATCTCAATTTCTATCAATAAATCATAGTAAATATGTCTTTGTAATTGTAGATGATTATTCTAGATTTACATGGACAATATTCTTGAAACATAAAATTGATACTTTTGAATGTTTTAAGACATTCTCAAAAAGAATTCAAAATCAATTTTCTCTAAAAATTATAACTATTCGAAGTGATCACGGTGGTGAATTTGAAAATGAAAAGTTTGAGGAATTCTGCAATAAAAAGGGAATAACTCACAATTTTTCATTTCCGAGAACTCCATAACAAAATGGAGTAGTAGAACGTAAAAATAGGACGATTCAAGAGTGTGCGAGAACTTTGCTTACAGATAGTAATTTACCAAAGAATTTTTGGGTAGAAGCAATTGCTACCACCTGCTATATTTTGAATAGAATTTTAATTAGACCTCTAACTGATAAGACATCTTATGAACTTCTTTATTTAAAGAAACCTAAGGTATCTTATTTCAGAATTTTTAGAAGTAAATGCTTTATTTTAAATACAAAAGATAATTTAGATAAATTTGATCCTAAATCCAAAAAAGGTATCTTTATCGGATATTCTAATAGAAGTAAAGCATACATAGTACTTAATTTAAAAACTAATTCCATTGAAGAAACAATGCATGTTTCATTTGATGAAAATTTCAAAATTTTTGAAGATGCAAATGATGAAGAGGATTTAATCACTCAAAATCAAGAATCAATTAAAACTAATAATGAAATTATTCATCCTAATAAAAGGACTAAACTCTTAAAAGATCATCCTATAGAAAATATACTGGGAGATATGCAATCTGTTGTTAAAACTAGAAATCAACTAAGTCAAATGAGTAATGTAGCTTTTATATCAACTATTGAACCCAAAAATCCAAAAGAAGCATCAACTGATGATTCATGGATTTTGGCTATGCAAGAAGAACTAAATCAATTTACTAGAAATGATGTTTAGGAACTTGTTCCTAGACCAGAAAATAAAACTATAATTGGAACTAAATGGGTTTATAAAAATAAAATAAATGAACAAGGAGAGGTAGTTAGAAATAAAGCTCGATTAGTCGCTCAAGGTTATTGTCAAGAAGAAGGAATAGATTTTGATGAAACCTTTTCTCCCATAGCAAGATTAGAAGCCATTAGGATTCTACTTGCTTTCGCAAATCATAATAATTTCAAATTATTTTAAATGGATGTTAAAAGTGCCTTTTTAAATGGATTTGTAAAAGAAGAAGTATATGTTGAACAACCACCACTTTTTGAAAATGATAAATTACCAAATCATGTTCACAAACTTAAAAAAGAATTATATGGTCTAAAACAAGCTCCTAGAGCCTGGTATGATAGACTAAGATCTTATTTATTGCAATCTAATTTTGAAATTGGTAAAGTAGATAATACTCTTTTTATTAAAAGAAATAAAAATGATATTCAACTAGTACAAGTTTACGTAGATGATATCATTTTTGGTTCAACTAATTTTGAAATGCAAAAAGAATTTTCTGAAATAATGACAAAAGAATTTGAGATGAGTCATATGGGTGAATTAAATTTCTTTTTAGGATTACAAATAAAACAATTAGATAATGGTATCTTTATTAGTCAAGAAAAATATGCTAAAGACCTAATTAGTAAATTTGGTTTGACTACTGCGAGTGGAAAACCCACTCCCATGGCAACTAATGAGTACCTTAGTAAAGAAGATCTCTCGAAAGATGTAGATCAAAAACTATATAGAGGAATGATTGGATCACTACTCTATATTACTGCCAGTAGACCTGATATCATGCATAGTGTTTGTCTCTGTGCCAGATATCAATCCCAACCTAAAGAGATCCACTTAAAAGCCGTAAAACGAATCATAAGATATGTTAAACACACATCTGATTATGGTTTATTATTCCCTAAAAATGATTCTTTTCACTTAATAGCTTACTGTGATGCTGACTATGCTAGTTGTAAATCAGACCGAAAAAGTACAAGTGGGACTTGTCACTTTTTGAGGCATTCTCTGATTTCTTGGCTAAGTAAAAAGCAAAACACAGTTTATTTATCAACAACTGAAGTGGAGTATATTTCTGCTGCTTTGGCTAGTTCTCAAGTAATATATATGCATCAAACCTTAAAAAATTTTGGTTTAAAATTTTCAAAATCACCAATTTATTGTGAAAATACAAGTGCAATAAATTTATCCAAAAATACTACTCAACATGCTCGAACTAAACATATTGATATCAGACGTCATTTTCTCAAAGATAATATAAGTAAGGAAGTAGTTACTCTCGTGTATATCAATTCTGAGAATCAAATTGCTCATATCTTAACAAAACCCTTAAATGAATCAATATTTACTAAATTAAGAAGAGAATTAGGTATTTGTTCTACAAGTGAAATATAAAATATAAGTAACAAGTATAATTAATAATTAATATTAAAATAATTCAAAGAGTTAAAATAAAAAGGACCATGTCGACATCTCCCATATACCCATGTAGACATGCAACGTTTTTAAATTTAGAAATTTTCCCACCAAAATTCAAAAAATTTAGTTATATATTCTTATCTATTTCGAATTTTTGTTCATTCTCTCTGTTTTCTCTTTAATCTATCTTCTGAAATGAATAAAATAACGGCGTCCTCTTCCAAATCAAACATAAAATCAACCTTTTCATTCCCCTCTCCTACCTCGGGTCCATTTGAATGTACTACTCTCGCTCGTATGACTAAAATGGAGGAATCTATGAAGGATGTACTTCAGAAGATGACTGAAATTCAAGTGACTCAACTTTGTATGGCAAAGGAACAGGAAAGGCAAGGCAAGATTCTTAGGAATTTGTAAAAATTCCTAATGGATACCCGGCCAACCCTATCTTGATTGATGAAGACTCTTCACTCAATCAAGAACAAGAGGCTAGCGAGGAAGAAGAAGAAGAAGAACCCATGGAAGAAGCGCACGAGGAGGATGATGACCAAGTCATGTGTGTTGGAGAAGTGTGTTTTGACAAGAATAGGAATCTTGTTGAACAACGTGGAAACTTCTGTTTTCACTATCCAAAATGTTCGATTCATAGATCTCCTATGTTTTATAACGCACAATAGTTTCTTTTCTTTCTTCTCCATTGTTGTTTGTATTTCTTTATGTTTTCTAAACGTTCATATATATACAACTTCATACGTAATAAATAACTCGTGTTCTTATATGTGTTTTAATTATAAATATTATTGTGAATTCTTACTTAGGATAGTTGATAATTTAGGACTATGTTTTAGTATTAGATTAAAGTGATGATTACTTATGATAACACTATCATTATAATCACATGTCATAGAGTATTAGTTATATAGTTTGGAGTTATATAATTATATAGTTTAAAGTTATATAATTTACATTTAGTTTTTTGTTGATGACAAAGGGAGAGAAATATAAAATAGGATAGTTAGGCATAAATTGACGGGGGTTATTAGTTTTAGGGGGAGTTATTAGTTTTAGGGAGAGTTATTAGGATAGAAGTAAAATTTTATAAACAAAGGTTGTCATCATCAAAAAGGGGGAGATTGTTAGTCCGTAAAATGATGGTTTTGATGACAACAACCTTAGAATAGATTATCAAATATAAATACTAACATTACAAGTTTAGATATATATGTATATGCAGGATTTAACCATGCAGGTACTAAGAAAGAAGACTGTACAGTATAGAGATTCAAGATATCAAGATAGAAGACTCATGAGTGTCAAGATTATCAAGAGTTCAAGATTTCAAAGTTAAGTATTTTTTATTATTAGGAATTTTGTTAAAACTCATAGAAAAGCACTGGCATCTTAAAATCCAATTTATTCATGGAATGGAATCCACTTCGAGCCTGTTAAAGGGATGGAACCTGTAATAACCCGCATATTTATCGATTTTATATTTAAATATTTTATTTAAATATTTTGTCGTTAATCAGATATTGGTCCGAAAAGCTACTTTTTGCAAACGGTCAACTTAGGACTCGAGACCACTTCCATTGAGTTCGAAATGCCATTTACAATCTTTTTAAGTATAAACTTTGATATGTTTGGGGTTAGTGGAATTTCACTAACTTTTCCCGCTTTGGACTTTGGGTTGGTTTAGCCTATTAAACCTAAGTTCCAACCCCTTCTCCTCATCTCTTCATAAATTCCTACCTAACTCTAATTTTAGCATTAATGGTGAGTGGAAAGGGAAATTAAAATTTCAAGCCCAAGTTCATTAGCAAATTCAATATCCAACTCCAAAATCAAAGTAAAGACATTGGATTCAAGCTTGTAGTTGCTTCTCTATTGACTTCAAGCTTCTTCTTCATTGAATTTGTGCAAATGTGAGATTTTTATCTCACAATTCTAGCCTATAACTATATTGGACTGTTGGGAATGATTCCCCATCACTTTAGCATGTACATTTGCATTTGGTTTGGATTGGATTGGCGAAAAACTCCAATTTTTAGTGTTTTTGATAAAATTCTGCACTTAGGTCGTTCTACCTATGCTAGGTCGTTTGCGTGGAAAAGTCTCGGCCTTCAAATAGCCCGTTTCTGGCCTTAAATCGTTCTACAGCCTTAGGTCGCTCGGCTCTAGGTCGTAGGTCGTTTGGCCACGAAATGTCGCCTAGGAGTTAGGTCGCAAGGTCGCTGGGTCGTAGGTCGTTAGGCTTAGGTCGTTAAGTCGTTCCCTCTGTTGGAAACGTCTTCTCGGTCTTAGGTCGTTAGACCTTAGGTCAGCCCCCCTAGGTCGTTAGACCCTGAGTTGTTCCGCCTTCATTTAGCTCGCGCACCTCTTTAGGTCGCATACTCCTTTAGGTCGCATGACCCCTATCCCTTTAGGTCGTTGGACCTTATTTTCCTTAGGTCGTTGGACCCTATTTCCTTTAGGTCGTATGACCCATTAGATCGCGAACCTCGATAGGTCGCGTACCCCCTTAAGTCGCTCGACCACTAGGTCGCGAACACCTCTAGGTCGCTCGACCCCTTTAACTCGTAGGTCGCTCACCTCTTCTAACCCGCGAGTTCCTTAAGTCACTCGCCTCCCTTAGGTCGTTAGACCTTGATACCGTTAGGTCGCTTGGCCTGTGCTTTTGTTAGGTCGCGAGTCCCTTAAGTCGCTCGCCTCTGTCAGGTCGCTCGTTTCTGCTAACTCGCGAACACCCCTAGGTCGCAACCAATAGGTCGCTCGATCCTATCCTCCCTTAGGCCTTCACTAGGTCATACCGTTTTGGATGGGGCGCTGCCCCGCACCCCGCCGGGGGCGCTGCCCCCTGGACCCCCGCGACCTGATCGGGCAGGTCGAACCCCGTAGCGGTGGCGTTGCCCCCGCACCCCCACCTAGGGGGGGTTGCCACCCCCTCTGGACCCCCCTCCGTAGGGGATCTTATCTGAAAAACATTCAACATAACTTGCTTTGTTGAGATGTCAAGTTGACCATTCTTCGAAACAAGCTATCTTTGGCTTCTCGGTCGATTTTATGGTATCACGGCCTTGCTAAAAGGGCGGGATAACAACTTTAGAAATATGAAGGTTTCAATACTAGTAGTAAATATCAAAACTCTTTCAACAAAATGATTCAACCCTATTTTCAATAACAAAGCTCTTTTCTTAAACCGTTTTCCAATCTACTAGTATATACAAACCTTTACCTCACCCGGATGAGAAATCTAATTAAACGGCTTAGTAAAACAAGTGGTATGAAACGCTTGCGTTCACTTCGTCGGTTAATTCTTGGACTTGTTCGATTGAACCTCCTGTGACAATTTTCTAGTGAAGATTTACAGTTTGTTCGTAAATATTTAAGTTAAGCAAGTGGTTATGGGACATGAAGATAAACTTTTATATTTACTAGCTTAGTGTAATTGACACTTCTCGTTGATCATGACGATCATTTTATGATTTAGACTAGCAATTGTGCGATGTCTCTTTGTTTGCAAGGTTAGACTAGACCTCATGGGTGTGATTCCGTCTCATACATATCTCTTTGTCTGCAAGGTTAGTCTAGACACCATTTGTGTGATTCCACTCACACATACCTTTTTGTTGCGAGGTTAGGCTAGACACCATTTGTGTGATTCCACTCACTCATACCTTTTTGCTTTTTGGTTAGCCTAGACCTCATCTAGGTGATTCCGACTCACCCATATGGGGTAGCTCCCCATGGTCTTCGGACCGTCATGTGATAGGCCTCTTTCCCTTTTTCTGTGATTTCTGGATTTCTTGTGTTGATTTTTGGAATTTATGTCATTGACTTGTTATGAGTACAAGTTAAGGGTATGATGCCCTCTTTGGATCTTTGAGAAGATTCTTGTGATATTGATTTATCTCTTATTGATTGATCTTCTGTTGATCATCATTTGCATACTTATAGTGGTATGTCAGTATGGATATTTTTTGTTTATGCCATATCTTTTATTTTATATCATGTCATCTGATATTTATAGCTAGACTGATCCATTTATTATTTTCTTAAATAATACACGGGTCAGACTGAGATGTTACAGGTGCTTCTGCTTGATTTCTTCCCGGGATTTGCTACTCTGACTTTTGGCTAACTATTTAGATTAGCAGTTTTTTGTTGTATACACTTGAGATATAGACTCATAGTTGTATTCTTTTGTATAGAACGTGTTGCTATTCTTTTGTATTATTGAGGATCTTTTTTTACCACTACTCTGATGAACACTTTCATATGTTAGTTATATATTCATATCTCCTTCCGCCTTTGTGATATGGAGTCTGTGACTGATTTGTGTTATGCTTATTTCTATGTTTGTTTCCGAAGATTATTTATAGCCACCGTGTGATAAGCAATTACATGGATGGTCGCTCCTCAACAGCCTTATTCTCCGTGCTAGTTGACAGCACTACACCGTAGTGTTCTTGGCTTACGTGGGTATAGAGGTGGGGCGTCACAGAACCCTAAGTAGGATAGAACCTACGAAAAATCTAGTGGAACATTGTTTTGTATCCGCTAACTTTTTATTCAAAATGATTTTTCAAAATTATATCCTGTTTTCAAAATGTTTTCAAAAACTTTCCTTCTAAAAGATTCAAAACCCTCTATCCTGATTTTAAATAATTTTAGCCTTAGAATTATCTTTAATTTCAAAGTCAAATTACACCTGATTTTAAACTATCTTTTAATATAATATATTTAACTATATTCAAGTATATTTATAAAATATACTTAGATTTAAAATATAAAATTAGAGTTAAATTCTATATATATTATTCTCTATATTTACATATGAATTTTAATTATATTCAAGTATATTTATGAAGTTTAAATTAGTTTTAATATAAAATAAAGGTTATTTTCAAAGAAAATCAAAACATAAAAAATGCTTTCGGATGTCGACATGCCTATATAACCCATGTCGACATGGTGTCAGTTGAGTTCAAAATTTAAATTTCAAAAGAAGTGTCTGTTCGCCATAACTCTTCACGAATGGACATGGCTGTTGTTCTTCTATAAATAGGGGTTAGTTTCAACGAATTTGAACATCAGATTTTCTGGCTTTTCAATCCTCTTCTTCTTCCGCTTTTCTTAATACATATTCTTATCATTACTCTACCGAAATCAACATTGAATCGAACTCGATTACTTCTAGTTTGATCCTCTATCACTCTCTCTACAAGATTCTCAGTGCTATTCAGAGTTATAGACTTCTTTGTAATCTATTAAGTGAGAAAAGGTGTGATTGTAGCCTTGAAAATCAATCAAGAAAGAAAAGGTGTGATTGTAGCCTTGGTAAATCAATTGGGTAAACTTGTGGCCCGGAAATCAAGTATCTTTACCCAGAGGATCGAAATTCTGGAGGGTGTGCCTCGTAGCCTTGAAACCGAGGGTGTAATTGTATAATTTCTTTTGAAAGGAAATCCGTACTTGTGTTGCGGGACTGGATGTAGGGTAACTCTGAACCAGTACAAAATCCGGTGTGTTCTTTCCTTTACTGCTTTTATTTTATTTCTGCATCTATGTTTGTTTCTATGGTTATATCTGTGCCTGTATATTGCATACATCGGTGTCTAAATTAACATAAATCGAAAAAGATTTAGTAATTATTTATTAACACTATTCACCCCCCTCTAGTGTTAATCCTACCCTTAAGATCCGTAATCCGCATTTCTCACAGCGTCCACAAAGCTACGCTTTATACAATAGCCATGCTTTGATCAACAAATGATACACAGCAGCACTTAGCATGTCACGGCACCAAATTGGGAGTATATCACTGATATCTATCAACTACATTACCTCTGAGCTCGTACATCTCAGAGAAGGGTGTTAAGCTAAGAGAATAAATTCTCCGCCACCAAACAGAAATGTATTTGATAGAGATCAGTTTAATATCTTAAAGTGTAGTGTCAGACATACAACTATACAAGTCTGTTCCGGGTTCGAACAGAACCGAAGGCACTTCCGAAGAAAGCCTTGCAATCCGGGTATCCACAATCCCGATCGGACTTTCCATCACTAAGGGAATCTCTATGCCATAGCTACTCGGTGCAGAGATAATCGATAGGTTATCCTATCGTTCTCGAAGACACCCGGTCTTTACCACCGGTCGTCAAATGCTATCGTCGTATCACTATTTGGAATGGGTTATATGACACAATGTTCTCTCCCGGCTAAACCGAATAGCGAGCGCAATATTTGAAAACATATGGATATTAGGATTTCAGTTAAGTCACAACTTTTAAAAACCCAAAACCTTTCTTTAAATGGTTTAAACAAATTACCGTACCAAATCTTTAAAGAAAAGATTCATTCCACAAAGTTCACCCAGTTTCACAAAGATTCATTCACAGATTTTCAAAACAATTTCCATTTCGATTAGGATTAACTCATCCAATCTTTAAATTAAAGATTTATCTTATAGTTTTCAAACCTGTTTCCAAAGATTTATTCATAACTTGGAAAACCGTTTGATTTCAAATTTGAAATCCCTTTATTACAAATTGGAAATTCATTTCTTATATGAAATCTTTTATTATTTGAAAACCATTAGTTTTCATTTCAGAAAAATCCAATTATATATACACGAGTTAAAGCCCTTGAATTTAAATTCAGATTCCCAAATCAATACCTTTAAAATGGTTTAACCCATATATAACTTGTATAACATCTTTAATCCCTAGTTTCCAAACATAGAATTCAATTTCAAATTTTGAATTTAAATTTAGATCAAATTATTTAAACTTCAGGACTTAATCAAGTTATTCAAAAATAAATTTTACCTTTGAAATTCCTTTTCAAAAACTTTTTACTTTAAACCCAATCCATTTCCAAAACCATTTGGATTCAAAGATTCAATTTTAAAACAATTTCAAAAATCTACGACTTAACCCATTTCCACGTGCAATCCATATTTGTGTATGTATATGTAACGACCCAGGATTTTTATTAATTAAAAATTGAATATTTAATTAATTTTAAATATTTATAAGTGAATTTTTAAGTCAAATAAATTTTTATTTGAATTATTGGATTTAATTGAATAATTAAATCGATAATTTAATATGTGAAATTATGGAAATAATTAAAAATTGAGTTAAAAATGATTTAAAATAATTTGGAAAATTTTATTTAATCATACTGGAGTTATAGAAATATTTTAGAACTTTTAAAATCGAATTAAAAGTTAATTTGTGAAAATTGAATATTTTAATATTTAATAATCGACTGTAAAATAGTCAATTTTTGAACAGTCTCAGAATTGAACGAAACCAGTTCCATTGGATCCGTAATAGTTAGTTATTACCGGATTTCAATTTTCGTGTCAATCGGAGTTATCGTTTGATCGTGGCAGCTCGAAACGCATCGAATTATTTTTAATTTAAATTTGACGAGTCAAATTAGCCATTTTTCAAAAAGTCTCGGATTTCGACGAAACCAGTTTCACCGGATCCGTAATGTGATATTATTGTAAGGTTTCAAATTTCGTGTCAATTGGATTTACCGTTTGTCCGGTACAAATTAAAACGCCTAGAAATCGATTTAAATCGGTTTAATTTAAATTGAACGTTTTCAGCCATAACTCGCACATACTTCCGAATTAGCTTCCGAAACCTGTTCCATTGTGTCCGGAACGCGGGATAAACCCTAGGTACGCTGGTTACGGCGTCTAAATCGGAGTTCAGAATTTCCGGATGAATAGTGTTCGATTTTCTTCTATAAATAGCACCCTACCCCTTCACAAATAAAAAAAAAATATAACAAAATGGAAACCCTAGCCGCCAGTTTCGTATGAAGGGCCGAAATTTGTCAAGCTTCTTCCTCTTTGATCTCTCAATCCATCAAGTTTTGGCTAAAACTTTCTACATGAAAGTTGTAGAGCACAGCATAATCTATAAATCCAACGGTCGATTTATCCTATCTCTTCACGGATTGTCGCGAATTTGGGTTTGAAGGAGGCGCGTTCGGCCTCGATTTGCGCGTGATGTTGATGACCGAGCTCTGCAAAACTTTGGCCGAGTGTAGCTCTTGGCAAGGCGCTTCAATGGTGAGGAGATGATCGAGTTTTGTTGTTGTTTGAGGGGTGCGAATTTAAACCCTAGAAATCAAAATTTGGGTTCGGCTATACGTGCGTGTTACTGGGGATTTTTGCGTGATGTAGAAGATGGAACTCAGGTGCGTGGGATCATGATCTAACGGCCAGCAAAGATTGTGTGGGTTATAATTTTTTTTTTTATGTTATAAAGTTTATATAAAATTGTGTACGATCTTTAAAAATACATAACTTTTTCATACGAGGTCGAAAAAATGCAAACTCAGTTGCGTTGGAATCGTATGGACGAGCACTACGCGATGGAGTTGGTTTGGAGTCGTTTGGAGTTAGTGAGAATTTCGGGTAAAATTAAACGCGCGTTTAATTTTATTCGAAATAAAAGCTAAAACGGAATTTAAAACCAAGGTGAGAACTTCTCACTCAATCGAATAGATTCCGATTTTATTTTAAATAGTTAGATTTAAAATATTTGAATGCATGTTTGAATGATGACTATAAATTATTGATTGTTAAAATAGACATTATGCGCCGTTAGTAAGCGGATGTTATTTAATATAAACATATACCGCGAATATTTCATAAACAGTGAAATAGGTATTATATATAATATCAATATATATATATTGGCATATGTATATATTGCAGTTGTTGATTTCCCGCATTTTTTGTTTAGCGGATGAGACCCTATTACGCCGTTATTAAGCGGATAATATTTAATAAGAACATGTACCGCGATAATTTCGTACTGGAGCGAAATTGGTATTGTGCTAATGTTTTTGGATGCAGGAAACAGGTTGGAGGGATCCAACTGGATTCCTCAACAGTTTTTATTTGATTTCAGATATTTTGATATTTGATGGATTATCATATCGATATATGATATCGTTGTTAGTCGTGATTGACTATTTGGTGTGTAGCATCATTGGACCCAAATTTTGGGATTTTAAAAAGGGTTTTTAAAGTGATTTTTGAAAAGATAAAATATTTTTGGAATTGATCCATTTTAAATAAATAAACATTATAATTTTTAAAGTTATAAAAATTATGGTTTTTGTGAAATATAGTTAAAAAGCTGATTTTTAGAAATACGATTAAAAGTCGATTTTTGAGAAATATGAACTAATGATTTTATAAAATAATTTAGATTGGATTTTTGAATATATGATAAAAGTTTAAATATAGGATTTATAAAATTTTATTATTTTATAAATCGAAATGATGAAATTATAAAGGAAATTAAAAGATGTTTTAAAGAATAATATTAATTGATTTATATTAAGAGATTTATAAACGGATATTTATAAATCGAAATATTGACATTATAAAACGAGTCTTTATAAGTGTTTGAATGAAGTGAAAATGAAATTCATTAATGAATGAAATTATAGAATTATATAACGGTGAAGTTATAAATGGAATTTTATAAACAATAGGTTTATAAAATTTGTAAAGTTCAAAGGAACGATTTTTGCAAATAAATAAATTATAAGTATTTGACTTATAATTTGGACTTTTGGTTTATAATTAAGATTATAAATCGAATGGGTAAATAAAGAAGATTTATAAAGGAAGTTGTTATGAAATAAATGGAAATGGAATTTATAAACGTTGTTTTATAAATTCGCAAACGACTTATTTTGATAAGTTAATTGTTATAACTTATAAATGAAGTATATTCACGTTTTTGAATAGTGAATAACATGTTAAAGAAATTGTTTTAGATATGATGTTTTAAATAGAATTAAAACGATCTAACGATGGTTTAAAATGTGTTGAGATTCGAAACCATAGATTTCAACATTTATTGTTGAAATAGACGTTTTCGAGAAATAAAAGGAAATGGTGGACTATAACACTGTTGTTATAGTAAATGATTTCCGAAAGAAAATGTTTTGTATAGTATTGGGATTTATATATCTATTTTTAATTTCGAATCCCTATACTAGTGATTTTGGGTTGTTGTAACGATGTTTTACGCAACATTCGTTTTGGCCCAAATAAATATGTTAAGTGAATGATTTCCTTAAAGAATGAAATATATACTTAATTCGATTTAAGTATATTGAATACTTTCTAAGTGTTGAAAATAAAAGAGATTTGTGAATTACTTATAAATAAATAAGTATGGAATTGTTTTCCGATATAAAGTGAATATTTTGAGAATTTATCTTTTTGAAGATAAATTGAAAATGAATAATTGAAATCGTATATGCACGAATTTTTTGAAATATAAATTCATTATGGAATTTATATGTGAAAAGTGAAATTGGTATGAAAATAAATGTTGATTTATTTTTGAAGTGTTGAAATAATATATCTTGTAAAGATATTTTGGAAAATAAATAATTTGGAAAATTATTTGGAATCTGGTGATGTATGCATATCCATTGATAGTTCAATAGCCGACTATCAATATTTCCCTTTGAATGGGTATTTGATGTGAATTGATTGAATTTGAATGCACACTTATTTTTGAATAAGCGCTCACTATTCGGGTTAACCGGGAAAGGACCATGGGGTCGTATAACCCATTCCGAATATGTGATACGTCGTTGTGAATTGCATTAAAGATCGGTGTTGAAGACCGGTATTTGCGAGAGTGATAGGATGACCTATCGATTGTCTCTGCACTGGGTAGCTCCTGGTATAGAGATTCCATAAGTGATGGGAAATCCGATCAGGATTGTGAATATCCGGGTTGCAAGGACTTCTTTGTAAGTGCCTTCGGTTTTGTTCGATCCCGGAACAGACTTGTATGGATTGTATGCCTGACATTACAAGTTGAGATATAAAGCCGATTTCTTTCAAATATATTTCTGTTGGTGGCGGAGAATTTATTCTTTGCTTAACACCCTTCTTTGAGACGTACGAGCTCAAAGGTTATATAGTTGAAGTTATCAGCGATATATTCCCAGTTTGGTAATGTGACATGCTGAGTGATGCTGAAATGATCATTGTGTTGATTATTGTGATAGGATCATTTATTTGATCGTCTATCTTAGTGATCATTGTGTTGATCATTTGTTGACCCAAAGCACGGCTTTTTGTACAAAGTGTGTTTTTGTGGACGTGAATTCGTCGAGCCTCACATCCCGGAAATGGTCAAAACAGGAAAGATGCGGCAAGGTTATTAGGGGTTGCTGTAGCTCCCCTTAGGGTATGTACATTTCCTTCTGGATAGAGGTTGTATCATGGTATGGAGCCCAGATATTTAACCTATGTGGTTACTACGAGTTTATTACTTTGTGGTTGTTGGTTATCGGGATCCCGTGAAAAAGGTCGTTTACGATCGGGGAATGGCGTGCTCGTGTCAGTAGTTACCCAGTTAAGGGGTAACCCGGCCTTGTGTTGGCAGAGTTCCGGTTTGGTTCTCGGGGATGTCTTTCCAGAGGCATTCTCAGTGGCAATGGGAAGTTCCTTGGCCTGACCATTTGTTGGAAATCCAATTCCCAATACGAAACTTGTACGGTATTAGTTGTAGAACCTGCTATTCACTTATGGTGGTCACCACTGTTTGGATGGTAGCTATAGTAGGCATAGTTCGAAATGTCTATGCTGGCTAAGATTTATATTCTACTTTCGAAATGAATTTTTCCTACACTATGCACTAGTAATAATATCAAATGTTATCTTAAATGCGTATCAAGCATCTTTGACTATCATAAGGAGAAATCTCCTCCGATTCTGCGTTTGCATGTGTGTGTGTGCGGGAGGCCTTATGGTAGTCTCATTTTTAAAAGCATTGCGAATTGATTTAAAGATATTCTTCTATTTTGATTTTAAAGATAAATAAACTGTTTTGAGTTCTCACATCAGTCTTATGACTGACTTGGAGTTTATTGTTTTCCTTCCTAAACTCTGGGTGCCCACCAATTTCCACACGGGCAGTTAAGAGTTAGGTTTATCAGGATATTCTGGATATTCTGGAGTTGCTGGAGGCAAGCTGGATGGCATGGCGTATTACTAGTTTATATAGTATTTCTTTTCCGCTGCACTGTTTATTGTTGTATGTTGTTGTACACTCTGATGATATGATATGATGTAATGAAATATAATGTGATGTAATAACTGATATAGTTCTTTATTTAAAGATTATTCATTTATTATTATATGTTGTTCCGCTGCGAATTGTGAGATTCTGATGTGATTCTGTTGTTCTGTTTTCTTTCTGTTTTCTTCCATTTTAAAATATTCTACCTTCTTTTCTCTCTTCTCTCTTTTTTCTATCTTCCTCTCCCTTTATTTTCTGTTATCTTCTTCTACTTCTCTCTTTTTCTTTTCTTAAAATTCTTTTTAAAACCCATAACTTCTCGGTTTTCGGCCTTCGATATTCGGCAGTCGATAAAGTGAGTGTCGATGTTGAATTTTCGAAAGTCGAAAATTTTAGAATGTTATAGTATAAGTGTGGTCTAGGGTTTTTACACAATAAAAGTGCAACATCCAATCAGTACATATTCAAAAACAGCAATATATTTGATAAGCGGTATAAACTATAACGCTTATCTTTAGATCACAAATATATATCACAGATAATAAATTACATTGACACAGCTTAAATCAAAATAGAGCATCATAATCAGGGATATCAAACAATTCGATCATCCAATAGAATCCAAACATTCATAAGTAAGAGCAGTTAATTATCTGATTAATTCAAATCAGATTAATTACTTATGAACTACTAATCCTGGTTAATTAACATTAATAAATTACAAATCATTTTGATTAATTATTCTATAATCATTTATTAATTAACCATTTATTAATAATTTAATTAACCTTTAGTTATAATTAATCAACCTTTAATCATTAAATAATTAACCCTTAATCATTCAATTAATTATCTTTAATTAATTAATTTAACCCTTAATTAATTAATCACCATTAAAGTAATTATCCTTAATTAATTACGATAAGTAACCATCCCTAATCATAAATCAATGTTAATCACTTGATAAATCTACCTTTAATTATTAATTAATTACTTTTAATTAAGTAATTATTTCTAAACAATTAATTACCTTTAATTGTTTTTCATTAATTTAATCTTCATTTATTAATTATATTAATTAATAAATCCTTAATTATAAATTAATTAACCTTATATTAATATTAATTATCTTTAATTAATTACAATGATTAATAAATTAATCCTTAATTAATAATGATTCCTTAATCACTTTCATAAATTAATTTACTTTTAATTAATTATTTTCAAATTAATTACCTTTATTAATTAATCACATTAATTAATTATTCTTTAAATTAACTAACCTTTAAACACTTGATTTATAAATCTTTAAATCATCAATTACACATCCTTAATTACTTTCATTAAGTAATTACTTTTAAGAAATTAATCATTCTTAAATTAGTTATTCCTTAATTTCTTGATTTATTGAACTTCTAATCATTTGATTAATTATCCTTAATCATATAAGTTAACTTAACCTTTATGTGGACCATTTAGAAACATTTGATTAACTCCTTTATTACTTAGTTAAGTTTATTTAAAATGTAACTTTTTTAAAATTATAAGTTTAGAACATTTTGAACTTAATCAATTTAAAATGTCTTCACTTTAAAACCTTTAATTATATGTTTCAACTTAACAACAAGCATTAATTTAAAAAGGGTAGTTTAGAAATCAAGTTTACTTAGATTTTTAAAGTTTTCAAAACTAAAAATTATGAAACCCGAACCAACTTCGAGTATTACCCGAGACGATTTCCCATTTACTTCGAGTTTTTCTGAAAATCAACCCGAGTGCCACATTTCAAACTTGAAATAATTTCTAAGCGATTTTTTTTTACCCGACGCGTTAAAATTTTTACTCGAGTTATAACTCGAGCACGGACCCTTCACTCCCGATATTTGCTTCGAGACCATAGCATTCCTTCCCGAACTCAGGCTACTGCTACAAAATTGGCACCATGCACATGCACCGACGATTGCCGGCATTCTGGCCATCGCCACTGCCTTCCCCACGTCAACGTCTACTCACTCGAGCACCACGATCACTCAGGAAAATGAAACAGCAAAGAATTTGTAAAAGGTCCATCTGACCCATCCTGGAACAAAACGATCACCACATAATCACCTTGCACCGCCGCCTTAGGCCATCAGAGGCCATGCCACCGCAATCAAAGCCGCTTCGCTCAACAACGCAATGTTTAATCCAACTCCAGTGCAGTCCGATTAATCGTCCTTAGCAAAATCTTCACCTAAACCCTGTTGTTCAATATGAACCCTAAACCCTATAACCTCTCCGTACCACCTTCCCAGTGATCGGAAAAATCTCCGGTCAATTTTTCCAGACTCGGCAACCACCAGGCTTCCTATAGCCACAACCCTGAACACCCATCATGCTTTGATCAGAAGAAATGACCAGAACCCAAATTTTACTTCACCACGACTTTCTTCATTGATACATTATTAAAAAATCTTACATTCGCTTTTAAAATTCATGACTTATGAAGGTTAAATCAAAGAAAACATGATACTTATTTTTTTTTTCATTTTCTTGAATTCCTTCTGTATATCTTCTATGCAAACAGAATTGCTTTAAATTTAATTCAAAATTATTTTTGGAGTTTAGATCTGGGTTTAATGAACATTTTTCATTGAGATCCAAATTTTCAAAAAAAAAAGAATCAGGGAAGAGGAAATTTGGTCTTGAACAGGTTTTTTCTATAAAACCTGGAAGCTAGAAAATAGAGTCATATGTTTGTACTCTGACATGCATAAGCATAATCATATCAACATTCAAACACATATCATAACATATGCAAACTCATTCACAAACAAACATCAATTCTACTTGCATGCAAACCAGGATGTATGTACGGTTAAGGATTTGCTCACCTGAAGTTTTGTCGACAGAGAGGAAGCAGAGAAAGATTTTTTAGGCCTGGAGTTGCCTTTGCATTGCCCAGTTTTGTTTTTGAACTGCTATTTGAAGTTTGTTTTGAATTCAAACTGAAACTTGAACTGAAGCTTTGCACGCCATATGATTTGTTCTTTTTGATCTAATTTCCTTTTGATCTGCAGGCTTGGTTTTTGCTCTTCCAAAGCTTGAAGATTGTTTCAATGATTTGAAACCTTGCTTATTTTCAAATTGAAGATATTCAGGTTTTCCAGGCTTGAGGCTTTTGTTTTAGCTTTTGAAAACTGCTTTGATTTCCTCCTGTTTGCTTTTTAAAACTGAGCTTTGATATATTTTTTTGAACTGTTCTTTGATTTCTAGGTTTGTGTTTGAACTTTACTTGAATTGATTCAGCTGCTTCAGGTTTTTAAGAATGGTTACTGGCTCTGGTTTGAGAGGATTTGAAGTTTATTTACAAGCTTTTAAATTGGTTTTGTTTTCAGATTTGAGGAATTTGAATGGCCTGATATTTTTTGATATCTATGCTTTTATTTTATTTTTTTATTCTTATAAAAACCATTTTTTTGACCCTAGTTAACCTTGCA
This sequence comes from Allium cepa, assembly GCA_030765085.1. NCBI lineage: Eukaryota > Viridiplantae > Streptophyta > Magnoliopsida > Asparagales > Amaryllidaceae > Allium > Allium cepa. The sequence continues at coordinate 390,643,966 of CM060938.1, read as the reverse complement.
TATTGCATGGTTTACACTTGTCCATCCCTTTTGCCTAATTTGCTTACAAATGTTAAAGATTATCAAATTTATGTTTATGTCCCTCTTTTAAATTATTTAATAAATTTTGTTTTTAAACCCTTTCATTTAAAATTTCCCTTAAGTCTTATATGTACATAAGTTTGTATTTTACAATTTCATGTATATACTATTATTGGTTAGGCCTTTTTATACTTATACTTTCAAAATATACATTCATATCAAAGTCTTGTGTTAATTTATATATATATATATAGATAAAATTTAGTTTAAACAAATTCTAAAAGGAGGTATATAAATTTATTATTCAATTCTTATTTAAACTTGAACTTAAGTTAAAATATTTTTATGCATAAGTACACATTTTATTTAAATTTTAAACTCAAGTTACTATTATACCTTTTAAATAAATAATTATCTATATATGTATTATTTTAAACTTTTATTTCTTGTTTTATATACATTTTGTTTATTATTTCTACTTATACCAATTTAAAGAAAGAACTGATTTTAAACTAATTATGCTTTTAATAAATAAACACATATACAATAGTATTTAGTTTTAAACAATTGTTTTGAAAATCATTTATATCTAATTCGGAATATAACCATCAAAATAAATATTACATATGTCTCTTAAAATTAGAAAACAAATTTCTACTAGTATAAAATTATATAGTTTTCAAATCCAAATTTTATTTATTTATAAGATATTAGATATAGAATTTCAAATCCACAAATAAATTTTAAAATCATGTCCCAATAAACAAATATCCTATTTAATCTTGGAAAATTAATTTAATTTACAATTTAAATTCACAAATTTATATCAATTACTAAATTTAATTTTACTCAAAAATAGGGATCGTTACAGATTCCCCCCTTAAAAAAATTTCGTCCTCGAAATTTGCAAGGGAGACAACAAAGGATAGACGAAAGATAGAGAAATATCTTTTCAGATCAAACTTAGTACTTATTCTGCATTTGGCTTACCAAATCAGAATATCAACAATAGATACAAGAACGAGTCTATTTAACACTTCACAAGATACTCGGGTCATCTAGATCTACGAATATGCAAGGGCATTGATTAGTTCGAAGGGATAACTAATCGTTCGTAGAATATATCGAGACCCGGCCAAAAGATAAATGGATTTAATCTTCTATAATTTCTCAAACACTATGTATGGATTCCAAATTAAGGACGGAATACCCCAAAGTATATACCAACCTGTCCCTCTTCGGACTTCGATCTAAACAAGAAATTACAATAGAATTTCAAAATTTGGTTTTAACGGATATCATTTTATTGATACAATTCAAATTTAGCTTCATATTCTATTAACCAATTTAACTCAATTTAAAATTTCCAATTTATTTAAAAAAATTCAAATTCATTAAAGTTTAAAACGAAAAGCTGATAACGAGAATACGAGATAGGAACTTATCTACTCGATTCGCAGGCCATCACAGCACCGAAGCTTCTTCTTGTAGCTGCTACGAAGCAATCAAAGAATTCGAAATCGAATCAAAGGAGATTGAGAAGAAAGTTGTTTCCACTATTACAGAGTATTGACCATTTATAGTGGTACTCCCCTGTCCCCTATCTCGTCCTCTTCTCGCACTCATACTCACTATCAGTGGATAGTAAGAGAATTTACGAAGGCGTTCGAACGGATATCTTAGGGATATACTCATTCTAGGGTATACTTCACCCTACCTCTAATGAGTTACCTAATGTGTTATACTCCTGAGCTAAAGTTTTAACCTTTAGCTCTGATACCAAAATGTCACGGTCCAAATTCCAGCATTTGAAAATCGACATCCGTACTCCACTTGTACCTGAATGCCGCAGATTCAACCGTAGAAATTCAACTCGTGCCAGAGCTTATAACAAATTAAGTACAACACAAAGGAAGAAATTAATAATACATTTGATATACAACATTTGATATAATATCCATATACAATGAATATCAATATACAACATCAGAGATATGATACAAGACAATAGCAGCGGAAAGAAAAGATAACACCAGCAGTGGAACAATATCTCCAATATGGTCTTCAAGAGAGAACTCCAGTATCGGTAATCTCCATCTCCGAGATGCCAATCCAGAAATAGCTCGAACTCCCAATAACGATGCACTAAACTAAGCAAAGTCAGTCCATCCAACGACTGAAGAAGACTCCAAGGATTGAAAGCTACCAAACCAAAGACTTCGAAAGCTATCGAATCTACACCTATTATTGATTATATGAAAAAACCAACTCTAGACTGCCCGTGTGGGAAAATTGTGGGCACCCAGAGTTTAGGAAAGGAACAATAAACTCCAGGTCAGTCGTGGGACTGCTATGAGCAAACAAACAGTTTTTTTCTTTAAAACAAACAACCAAGGATTTTAAAATTTAAATCCACAATGATTTTTAGAAAATGAAACTACCATAAGGCCTTCCACCACACACACAATGCAAACGCAGAATTGGAGGAGACTTCTCCTTATTATAGTCAAATATGTTTGATACGAGAAAATTTCTTTGATATTATTACTAGTGCATAGTGTAGAAAACATTTTGAAAGTACAATATTAATCCGAGCCAGCATACAACCATTATTGTATGCCTATTATAGCTACCATGTTCAATAGCAGGTTACCGTCACATTCCATGGCAGGTTATACAACTAAAACCTTACAGAGCTCGTATTGTTTTGTTTGGATTTCCAACAAATGCTCAGGCTAAGGAACTTCCTACTGCCACATGGGTACGCCTCTGGAGGGACGTCCGGAGAACCTAACCGGATCTCTGCCAACACAAGGTCGGGTTACCTTTGTAACTAGGTAACTACTACTCGAGCATGCCATCCCCCGGTCCTTTGGGACCTTTATCCGAGGTACCTCTAATCCAACAAGCACAAAGCAATCACAAAGTAATAAATTTGTAGTGACCACATGAGTTAAGTATCTGGGCTCCATACCATGATATCTCCCTTTTCCAGAAGGGAATGACACACCCTAAAGGGCGTGAACCTCATAACCTTGTCGCATCTTTCCTGTTTCGACCATTTCTGGGGTGTGAGGTCCTGATGCAGGCTCGTCCACAAAGCTACGCTTTATACAAAAGTCATGCTTTGATCAACAAATGATACACAACAGCACTCAACATGTCACACTACCAAATTGAGAGTATATCACTAATATCTATCAACTACATAACCTTTGAGCTCGTACGTCTCAAAGAAGGGTGTTAAGCTAAGAGAATAAATTCTATGCCACCAAACAGAAATGTATTTGATAGAGATTAGTTTAATATCTCAAAGTGTAGTGTCAGACATACAACCATACAAGTCTGTTCCGGGTTCAAACAGAACCGAAGGCACTTCCGAAGAAGCCCTTGCAATCCCGGTATCCACAATCCCGATCGGACTTCCCATCACTTAGGGAATCTCTATACCGTAGCTACTCGGTGCAGAACCAATCGATAAGTTATCCTATCGTTCTCGAAGACACCCAGTCTTCACCACCGGTCTTCAAATGCTATCGTCGTATCACTATTCAGAATGGATTATATGACACAAGGTCCTCTCCCGGCTAAACCAAATAGCGAGCGCAATATTTGAAAACATATGGATATTGGGATTTCAGTTGCGTCACAACTTTTAAAAACCCAAAACCTTTTTTCAAATGGTTTAAACAAATTACCATTTCAAATCTTTTAAAGAAAAGATTCATTCCACAAAGTTCACCCAGTTTCACAAAGATTCATTCATAGATTTTCAGAACAATTTCAATTAGGATTAACTCATCCAATTTTTAAATTAAAGATTTATCTTATAATTTTCAAACCTGTGACGACCGCCCATGACTCCCGTACCAAAACAAGGAAATAATGCGCTGAAAGGCGTGCCAGGCAGCCATGGGTGACCGTCAAGGGTAGAATAAACATCGCAGAATCTATCGCATAACTCACAGCGCATGGATAAAATACAATAGAGAATTATATAGTGAAGCTCCATAACAGAAAACCATCATATAGACTTCATATAAGTTTGATACAAGCATCTGAAAGTCAATACATCAAGCCTCACTACAAAGCACTCAAAACAAATACAGCGGAACACCCAGTACATAATATGAAATAATATGCAAAAGCCTCATGCTCATCTTCGTCATCATCAACGTAGATCTCCAAGAACAGCACCCGTCACCTGTTACCTAGTCTGCCCATCCCAACATGGATGAACAGCCCAAGGTAATAAGAGGAGACATAAAACCTTGAGTCAAACAAAGTCTTAGTGAGCAGTAATTCAACTATCAAACATACCAAAAGAGCATAAAGGGTAAAAGGAATAAAAACTCAACCATCCCACTCCACCTCATTCTACAGTGATAGCCCCCAGACACACATTAAGGAGAAGCAAGCATAACATAGCAGACAATTAAGGTAAAGCAATAACCACTCGAGTCAAGGTCGATGTTTTCCAAATACAAACCCCCAAGGCTCAAACCAAGATCAGATAAGCACCCAGAAAACACCGCTCTTGAGACCGAATGATGATACAACTAAACGTCCAAACATCCATGACTTTGGCTATCACTGTTAACCTTGCTTCGAAATCACCATTAATTGAATGACCGACTCCTTCCTGAGCCATCTATCAAGGGCTAATGGTAACCCCGGTTCTAGACATAACTCCACACGTCATCATGACTCGTGCCTAGTAATTTTCGCAACTACCCAGAGTACTCGACCACCTACCTGTAGTCTTTAGGGTGTCCAGACCACCTACCTGTAGTCTTTAGGGCAACCCTTCTACTCTTGCTTTGAGTCTGCTAGAACCTTCAACAACGATGAAATCCAAGCCTTCTAGTCATCCTCCTTGACGACTATTCTCAACCTAGCCCAAACTACCTCTTGAGCCATCCATTATCAATCAACTCGAACTACCCTTCAAGTTATCAACATGCTTGGAGTAATCCCTCTCGATTATACCAAGGTTACATCACATCATGCCTCGCCTCATCTTCATCATAGCAAAGGCTCATCTCAACATCATGGCTTGCCTCATCGCATCATGGCAAAGTCCCATCTCAACATCATCTAATCCATACATATGAGCTTCAACATTCGCTTCATATGCCACAAGCAGCTTTCACCATTCAAGAGCCTTTCCACTTAGCTTTTGAATCATCTTCGACCATCTTGTCTAGATCTAACTATCAATCAACTAACATACATAGCAATCAATCAAATCAATCATTAGCTTAAGCAATCAAGTAATCAAATATGGTCTAAGTAGGCATTTATAACTACAATGGCAATTTCGTAAATAAATGAGCATAGATATAACATACATGAATCATGGGTTTTTAGCTTAGATCCAACAAATATAAATCATGGGTTTTTATCTCTACAACTTGGTAAATGAACTTGCATAAGTAAACATCTTCATAAGTAATGGATCTACACTTGGATCTAAGTAAAAATGCATAAAATTACTATCTACAACACTCCAACAAACCACCAATCCAATATACTCCTTTGGGTCCGCGTGAGAGATAACCACCACTCACCGAATCACCCAAACACTTCAAAAACTATCAACTTCAGATCTGGACAGCAAGGATTCAAGCTTGATTCGTCGAAATCCCGCTTGAAACGATGAAATCTAGCTTGGTTGGATGAAGATCTTCAACTTTGGCTCTTGGATCTTCGATCTTGATCTTCGATCTTGGATGGATGTTAGAACTAGGTTGGAATGGAGAAAAGGAGAAGAAGAAATTTTGTAGTCGAGTTCTCAAAATGGCAGCACTTCGTCGCTTCAAAAACCGGTCCAAAAAGTGAGCCAAACCCCTCTATTTATAGGCTGAATTCCCCTTAACTCGTCCGCCTCTAACTCGGCCGCGACCTAGCTTAAGTCGCTCGCGACTTAGCGACCTATCCCTAACTCGTTCGCGACTTAGCGACCTAGCCTAAGTCGCTCGCGAGTTAACAACCCATCAGACCCACGCGACCTAACCCACACGGCTCAGCAATACTATATGGTACAACGACCTAAGCCTCTAGCGATATACGACTTAACTTACATACGAGTCACGACCTATCTTAGGTCGTTTAACGACCTAACGACTTAAGACCAACCATTCGACCTAACGGGTTACGACTCATCGAGCCTGCCGACCTATCTTTCCTAGCGACCTAACAAACCTTTAGGTCGCTCAACAACCTAACTTAGGTCGTTATCCCCTATAGGTCGTTCACCACTCACCAACGACCTAACATCCAAACGAACTATCCCCTTAGGTCGTCAACCCCCTAACCTGATAACTCGTAGGTCGCTGACCTTACTAACTCGCTCAAGTCTTATAAGTCGCCTACGACCTATACCTAACATTTTGACTCGGCTATACGAGCTAAGCCCTATCTCGTCCCAAACCACTAAGCCGTAGCACACTAACTCGCTAACCCCCATGACTCGTTAACGACCTAAAGCCTTGTTAACTCGAACACGACTCAACACCAAACACGTCAACCCGTATACGACCTAACACTTAACTTGCCTACGAGTTAACCTCTACTCGAGTTAACTTCCTATACGACTTAGGCTGGAGATAACTTAAGCAACACTATCGACCTGTAAATTCTACGATTTATCGACACGTAAAATACGGGTCGTTACATTCTTCCCCCCTTAGGAATTTCGCCCCCGAAATTCCAAGCAAACAACAGCAATCAAAGCTATTCCGCATGCCTACCATCCATAGCAATCAACAAACCATGCATCCAATTTCTAACCTAGCATGCAGAATTCTAAGATAGAACAAGTTACAAATTCATGAGATGTTACGACGCCTTAGGGCCATACCTCGAAGAGTTCAGGATGAGCTGCCTTCATCCTCTCTTCCTCCTCCCACGTACAGTCGTTAACATCATCACTCCATTGTACCTTGAGCAACGTAATCGTCTTCCTCCTAAGTTGTTTCGTGTCGGTTTCAACAACACGAAGCGGCTTACGAGGTCTCGAAACAACTAGATCAACTTCTACATCTTCATAGCTATCAGTTGAAACCACCGTATTCGAGTCATGCACATACTTCCGTAGATAAGATACGTGAAAAACATTGTGCACACCCGCCATCTTTTCCGGTAACTCCAATCTATAAGCGAGCTTTCCAATTCGCTCGATAATCGGGAATGGTCCAACAAATCTCGGAGTTAACTTTCCTTTCTTTCCAAATCGAATAATATTCTTCAGAGGAGAAATCTTCACAAAAACCATATCACCTACGTCGAATTCCAAATCCTTACGACGATTATTGGGATAACTTTTCTGACGATCTTGGGCTGCCTTCATTCGTTGCCGAATGATCCCTATACAATCTGAAGTCTGTCGAATCATCTCTGGCCCAAGTATCAGCTTTTCTCCAGTTTCCAACCAACATGTCGGAGAGTTACACGATCTTCCATACAATGCCTCATATGGTGCCATACCAATACTTGACTGGTAGCTGTTGTTATACGCAAACTCCACCAAATGAAGATGATCTTCCCATGATCCTCCGAAATCCAAGACACATGCTCTCAAGAGATCTTCCAAAACTCGGTTGACTCTCTCAGTCTGACCATCTGTTTGGGGATGATAGGCTGTACTCAAACACAACTCGGTTCCCAAAACTTCCTGAAAGCTCTTCCAAAATCCACTAGTGAACAATGGATCTCGATCGCTCACTATACTCTTCGGAATACCATGGAATCGAACTATCCACTTAACATACAATTCAGCCAACTTCGATGCAGTCCTAGTCGATCGAACAGGAATGAATCTTGCACTCTTGGTCAAACGATCTACTATGACCCAAATCCCTTCATTCCCCGTCCTGGTTCTAGGTAGACCATCGATAAAATCCATCGACACTTGCTCCCACTTCCATGTAGGAACCTCTAATGGCTGAAGTAATCCACTGGGCTTCTTCTGCTCAGCTTTCACCAACTGGCAGTTCATACACTTGGAAATAAAATTTCCAACATCCTTCTTCATGCCTTCCCAATAATAGGTTCTCTTCATATCCCGATACATCTTATTTCCACCTGGATGAATTGTCAGTTTCGAGTGATGACTTTCCCTAAGAACTTCATCTCTCAATCCATCCACATCGGGAACAACTAGTCGTCCTTGCTTTCGAAGCCAACCCTCTCGATCGACTTCAAATCCTTTATCCTTCTCTGGGTCCAATCCAGATTCCAAATCACAAATAATCTTGACAAGCTTATCGTCTCGCTTTTGGCTCTCGCCAATTCTCTCCATAAGAGTAGGCCTTATCGATAAGTTTTTGCCAACATCTCAGATTCCAATTCACATCCAGGCCTGAAGTCAAATTCAGCCAAATACTCTAGACTCTTCCATTCCGAAAACATGGCTCCCAATCTTGCATGTCTTCGACTTAATGCGTCTGCCACTGCGTTGCCTTTTGCCGGAGTATAGGCTATACCAAAATCATACGATGCTAAAAACTCTAGCCATCGTTGCTGCCGAAGATTCAAATCCTTTTGGGAGAACAGATACTTCAACGACTTATGATCCGTAAACAACTCGAATCGAACTCCCAATAGGTAATGTCTCCACATTTTCAAAGCAAAAACAATCGCCGCTAACTCCAAATCATGAGTCGGGTAATTCCTTTCATGCGGCTTCAGCTGTCGACTAGCATACGCAACAACTTTATTCTTCTGCATTAGCACTGCTCCAAGTCCAGTACCACATGCATCGGTGTAAACCACCATCTCATCATTCCCACTTGGAATAGTCAAAACAGGAGCACTTATTAGTCGCTCTTTTAGGATTATGAAAGCTTGCTCACACTTATCATCCCATCTGAACACTTGGTTCTTCTTCGTCAATCCTGTTAACGGTGCAGCTATCTTGGAAAAGTCTTTGATAAACCGACGATAATATCCTGCTAATCCAAGAAAACTTCTCACATCAGATGCATTCTTAGGTCTAACCCAATCCTGGATCGCTGCTACCTTAGCGGGATCAACCGCGATTCCATTTCCAGAGATAACATGGCCTAAGAACCTCACTTCACTCTTCCAGAAGTGACACTTCGAAAACTTAGCCTTCAACTGATGTTTCCGCAAGATTTCCAAAACAATTCTCAAGTGCGTCTTGTGCTCTTCCTCAGTTCTGGAATAAATCAGAATATCATCCACGAACACAAGTACGAACTTGTTCAACTGATCTCGGAATACTCTATTCATGAGATCCACAAAATATGCTGGTGCGTTAGTCAATCCAAACGGCATTACCAGCTACTCATAAAAACCGGATGGTGTCCTAAAAGCAGTCTTTGGTACACTATCCTTAGCCACTCTCAACTGGTGAAATCCCATTGCCAAATCCATCTGAGAAAACACTTTAGCCTCGTGAAGCTGATCAAACAAGTCATCTATTCTCGGCAATGGATACTTGTTCTTCTTAGTCACCTTATTCAGCTCACGATAATCCACACACAACCTCAACGATCCATCCGCTTTGGTTGCGAACACAACTGGTGCACCCCATTCGGACACACTACGCCGAATGAATCCTTTCTGCAAAAGGTCATCAACTTGCACCTTCAACTCTTGCTGCTCCCTAGGCGCCATCCGCCTAAGAGGCATCACAACAGGTCTGGCTCCCTCAACTAGATCGATACGAAACTCGATCTCTCTATGCGGCGCTAACCCTTTGACTTCGTCAAAGACATCCTCAAATCCATTCACAATAGGCACCGATGACAGTCCATCCCGTGGAACAACCAGCGAATACATGAAGCTCATGAAGACGCCTTCTTCATGCTTACATCGTATCACAACCTTTCGCCCCTCCACATTCTCGACTGTCACCTCCAATCTCTCACAATCAACCTTTGCCGCATACTTCCTAAGCCAGTCCATACCCAAAATAATTCCGAACCCCGCAAAGTTCAGAACAAAGCAATCACAAGCAAAAGAGCAATCATGACTCGACACAACTAGACCACGGCATATCATACACAAACATGACGAACCCCCAACTGGATTAGTCACAACCAATGGCCTATCAACAATATCCGGTTTCAAACCTAACCGGCCTACAAGATCATCACAAACAAAAGAATGCGACGCTCCAGTATCAAACAACACTCTAACTGGAACACCACAAATGGAAAGAGTACCTTGAACCACCACACTTTTCCCCTTCTCTTCAGCAGTAGGAGCTTTTGAAGACGACGGCACAGCTCCCAAAGCATAAGCTTGCACAATCTGCCTGTCCTTCCTCGGCTCTGGACAATTCTTCTTGATATGTCCCAGCTTATCACAGTTGTAACACTTTCCTGGCACCTTGGGATTCTTACAATCTTTGAAGAGATGCCCCTTCTGCTGACAGTTGTAGCAGGTCACTTCGCCCTTCGGCTTCTTCTGGCCATCCTTACATCTCTGTTGCTGCTGCTTCCTCTTCTTGTTTCCACTCTGCTGTGGCCTAGATCCTTCCTTGGTTACAGCAACAACAGAACTTTCCCTAGGAAACAAACACTCATGCCTGAGGGCTTTCTCCACAAACTTCTCAAACGGATCGTCCAGATGATCCACCAACTGTCTTCCAAGATAAGCATCCAAATCGGTCACAAACTTCTCATTCTTCTGATAGGGAGAATCAATATACGACCTGGCATACTTGGACAAAGCCTCAAACTCAGAAACATACTCAAGGACCGATCTCCCATCTTGCTTGAGCTCTACAAACTTCTTGACCAAAACAGATTTCTGAGCTGTAGAAATGAACTTAGCTTCAAATCTAGCTTGGAATTGCTCCCAAGTAATCTCCTCCTCTGGAGTGTCAATGGTGATAGAGTTCCACCAATCAGAAGCTCTTCCTTGAAGCTGTCTCGATGCAAGCTTCCTCTTAGTTGCATCATCAATTCCCAAGTCACCAAAGATCCTTCTACAAGCATGTATCCATCTTTGGACTTCAATGGTTGACTCTATCCCTAAGAAAACCTTCCCTCCAAGAGCAGTATAGTCCTTACACAACTTAGCAAAATCCACCGGTCTTGGAGCTTGAACTTGAACTCCAACATCCACTGATGGTTCTGGAGCTGGTATCCTTCTCATGATAGAAGTCATCATAGCTTCAAACATAGCTCCATAATCAGTAGCTTCCCCAGTAGCACGGTTTTCTCTAGCAGCTGGTCTCCCTCTTCGACTCATCCTTAATATCTACAAAAAGGAATGATTAGAACACCTTGAGAAACAACTACATAAGGAGTTCAAATCCTTCTAAACTACTATATTATATATAGTAATCATTCATCAAAATACAATTACGTCTCTCTTACGTAGTTACGTCGGCGAGCGTTGGCTAAAATCGATTAACCAATGCTCTGATACCAAATGTGACGACCGCCCATGACTCCCGTACCAAAACAAGGAAATAATGCGCTGAAAGGCGTGCCAGGCAGCCATGGGTGACCGTCAAGGGTAGAATAAACATCGCAGAATCTATCGCATAACTCACAGCACATGGATAAAATACTATAGAGAATTATATAGTGAAGCTCCATAACAGAAAACCATCATATAGACTTCATATAAGTTTGATACAAGCATCTGAAAGTCAATACATCAAGCCTCACTACAAAGCACTCAAAACAAATACAGCGGAACACCCAGTACATAATATGAAATAATATGCAAAAGCCTCCTGCTCGTCTTCGTCATCATCAACGTAGATCTCCAAGAACAGCACCCGTCACCTGTTACCTAGTCTGCCCATCCCAACATGGATGAACAGCCCAAGGTAATAAGAGGAGACATAAAACCTTGAGTCAGACAAAGTCTTAGTGAGCAGTAATTCAACTATCAAACATACCAAAAGAGCATAAAGGGTAAAAGGAATAGGAACTCAACCATCCCACTCCACCTCATTCTACAGTGATAGCCCCCAGACACACATTAAGGAGAAGCAAGCATAACATAGCAGACAATTAAGGTAAAGCAATAACCACTCGAGTCAAGGTCGATGTTTTCCAAATACAAACCCCCAAGGCTCAAACCAAGATCAGATAAGCACCCAGAAAACACCGCTCTTGAGACCGAATGATGATACAACTAAACGTCCAAACATCCATGACTCTGGCTATCACTGTTAACCTTGCTTCGAAATCACCATTAATTGAATGACCGACTCCTTCCTGAGCCATCTATCAAGGGCTAATGGTAACCCCGGTTCTAGACATAACTCCACACGTCATCATGACTCGTGCCTAGGAATTTTCGCAACTACCCAGAGTACTCGACCACCTACCTGTAGTCTTTAGGGTGTCCAGACCACCTACCTGTAGTCTTTAGGGCAACCCTTGTACTCTTGCTTTGAGTCTGCTAGAACCTTCAACAACGATGAAATCCAAGCCTTCTAGTCATCCTCCTTGACGACTATTCTCAACCTAGCCCAAACTACCTCTTGAGCCATCCATTATCAATCAACTCGAACTACCCTTCAAGTTATCAACATGCTTGGAGTAATCCCTCTCGATTATACCAATGTTACATCACATCATGCCTCGCCTCATCTTCATCATAGCAAAGGCTCATCTCAACATCATGGATTGCCTCATCGCATCATGTCAAAGTCCCATCTCAACATCATCTAATCCATACATATGAGCTTCAACATTCGCTTCATATGCCACAAGCAACTTTCACCATTCAAGAGCCTTTCCACTTAGCTTTTGAATCATCTTCGACCATCTTGTCTAGATCTAACTATCAATCAACTAACATACATAGCAATCAATCAAATCAATCATTAGCTTAAGCAATCAAGTAATCAAATATGGTCTAAGTAGGCATTTATAACTACAATGGCAATTTCGTAAATAAATGAGCATAGATATAACATACATGAATCATGGGTTTTTAGCATATATCCAACAAATATAAATCATGGGTTTTTATCTCTACAACTTGGTAAATGAACTTGCATAAGTAAACATCTTCATAAGTAATGGATCTACACTTGGATCTAAGTAAAAATGCATAAAATTACTATCTACAACACTCCAACAAACCACCAATCCAATATACTCCTTTGGGTCCGCGTGAGAGATAACCACCACTCACCGAATCACCCAAACGCTTCAAAAACTATCAACTTCAGATCTGGACAGCAAGGATTCAAGCTTGATTCGTCGAAATCCCGCTTGAAACGATGAAATCTAGCTTGGTTGGATGAAGATCTTCAACTTTGGCTCTTGGATCTTCGATCTTGATCTTCGATCTTGGATGGATGTTAGAACTAGGTTGGAATGGAGAAAAGGAGATGAAGAAATGTTGTAGTCGAGTTCTCAAAATGGCAGCACTTCGTCGCTTCAAAAACCGGTCCAAAAAGTGAGCCAAACCCCTCTATTTATAGGCTGAATTCCCCTTAACTCGTCCGCCTCTAACTCGGCCGCGACCTAGCTTAAGTCGCTCGCGACTTAGCGACCTATCCCTAACTCGTTCGCGACTTAGAGACCTAGCCTAAGTCGCTCGCGAGTTAACAACCCATCAGACCCACACGACCTAACCCACACGGCTCAGCAATACTATATGGTACAACGACCTAAGCCTCTAGCGATATACGACTTAACTTACATACGAGTCACGACCTATCTTAGGTCGTTTAACGACCTAACGACTTAAGACCAACCATTCGACCTAACGGGTTACGACTCATCGAGCCTGCCGACCTATCTTTCCTAGCGACCTAACAAACCTTTAGGTCGCTCAACAACCTAACTTAGGTCGTTATCCCCTATAGGTCGTTCACCACTCACCAACGACCTAACATCCAAACGAACTATCCCCTTAGGTCGTCAACCCCCTAACCTGATAACTCGTAGGTCGCTGACCTTACTAACTCGCTCAAGTCTTATAAGTCGCCTACGACCTATACCTAACATTTTGACTCGGCTATACGAGCTAAGCCCTATCTCGTCCCAAACCACTAAGCCGTAGCACACTAACTCGCTAACCCCCATGACTCGTTAACGACCTAAAGCCTTGTTAACTCGAACACGACTCAACACCAAACACGTCAACCCGTATACGACCTAACACTTAACTTGTCTACGAGTTAACCTCTACTCGAGTTAACTTCCTATACGACTTAGGCTGGAGATAACTTAAGCAACACTATCGACCTGTAAATTCTACGATTTATCGACACGTAAAATACGGGTCGTTACAAAACCCATTTCCAAAGATTTATTCATAACTTGGAAAACCGTTTGATTTCAAATTTGAAATCCCTTTAATACAAATTGGAAATTCATTTCTTATATGAAAGCTTTTATTATTTGAAAACATTAGTTTTCATTTTGGAAAATCCAATTATGTTTACACGAGTTAAATCCCTTGAATTTAAATTCAGATTCCCAAATCAATACCTATAAAATGGTTTAACCCATATATAACTTGTATAACACCTTTAATCCCTAGTTTCCAAACATTTAAATTTAGATCAAATTATTTAAACTTCAGGACTTAATCAAGTTATTCAAAAATAAATTTTATCTTTGAAATTCCTTTTCAAACACTTTTTACTTTAAACCCAATCCATTTCCAAAACCATTTGGATTCAAAGATTCAATTTTCAAACAATTTCAAAAATCTGTGACTTAATCCATTTCCACGTGCAATCCATATTTGTGTGTGTATAAGTGTGGTCCAGGGGTTTTGCACAATAAAAGTGCAACATCACCAATCAGTACATATTCAAATACAACATTATATTTGATAAGCGGCATAAACTATAACGCTTATCTTTAGATCATAGATATATATATCACAGATAATAAATTACATTAACACAGCTTAAATCAAAACAGAGCATCATAATCAGGGATATCAAACAATTCAATCATCCAATAGAATCCAAACATTCATAAGTAAGAGCAGTTAATTATCCGATTAATTCAAATCAGATTAATTACTTATGAACTACTAATCCTGGTTAATTAACATTAATAAATTACAAATCATTTTGATTAATTATTCTTTAATCATTTATTAATTAATCATTTATTAATAATTTAATTAACCTTTAATTATAATTAATCAACCTTTAATCATTAAATAATTAACTTTTAATCATTTAATTAATTATCTTTAATTAATTAATTTAACCCTTAATTAATTAATCACCATTAAATTAATTATCCTTAATTAATTACGATAAGTAACCATCCCTAATCTTAAATCAATGTTAATCACTTGATAAATCCACCTTTAATTATTAATTAATTACTTTTAATTAAGTAATTGTCTTTAAACAATTAATTACCTTTAATTGTTTTTCATTAATTTAATCTTCATTTATTAATTATATTAATTAATGAATCCTTAATTATAAATTAATTAACCTTATATTAATAATTAATTATCTTTAATTAATTACAATGATTAATAAATTAATCCTTAATTAATAATGATTCCTTAATCACTTTCATCAATTAGTTTACTTTTAATTAATTAATTAATTATTTTCAAATTAATTCCTTTATTAATTAATCACATTAATTAATTATTCTTTAAATTAACTAACCTTTAAACACTTGATTTATAAATCTTTAAATCATTAATTACTCATCCTTAATTACTTTCATTAAGTAATTACTTTTAAGAAATTAATCATTCTTAAAATAGTTATTCCTTAATTTCTTGATTTATTGGACTTCTAATCATTTGATTAATTATCCTTAATCATATAAGTTAACTTAACCTTTATGTGGACCATTTAGAAACATTTGACTAACTCCTTTATTACTTAGTTAAGTTTATTTAAAATGTAACTCTTTTAAAATTATAAGTTTAAAACATTTTGAACTTAATCAATTTAAAATATCTTCATTTAAAAACCTTTAATTATATGTTTCAACTTAACAACAAGAATTAATTTAAAAAGGGTAGTTTAGAAATCAAGTTTACTTAGATTTTTAAAGTTTTCAAAACTGAAAATTATGAAACCCGAGTCAACTTCAAGTATTACCCGAGGCGATTTCCCATTTACTTCGAGTTTTTCTGAAAATCAACCCAAATGCCACATTTCAAACTTGAAATAATTTCTAAGTAATTTTTTTTTACCCGGCGCGTTAAATTTTTTGCTCGTGTTATAACTCGAGCCCGGACCCTTCTCTCCTGATATTTGCTTCGAGACCATAGCATTCCTTCCCGAACTCAGGCTACTGCTGCAAAATGGCACCGTGCACATGCACCATCGATCGCCGGCATTCTGGCCATTGCCACTGCCTTCCCCACGTCAACGTCTACTCACTCGAGCACCACGATCACTCAGGAAAACGAAACAGCGATGAATTTGAAAAAGGGCCATCTGACCCATCCTGGAACAAAACGATCACCACATAATCACCTTGCACCACCGCCTCAGGCCAGCAGAGGCCACGCCACCGCAATCAAAGCCGTTTAGTTCAACAACGCAACGTTTAATCCAACTCCAGTGCTGTCTGATTCATCGTCCTTAGCGAAATCTTCACCTAAACCCCGTTGTTCATATTGAACCCTAAACCCTATAACCTCTCCGTACCACCTTCCCAGTGATCGGAAAAATCTCTGGTCAATTTTTCTAGACTCGGCAACCTCCAGGATTCTTATAGCCACAACACCGAACACCCATCATGCTTTGATCAAAAGGAATGACCAGAAAACCAAATTTTACTTCACCACGACTTTCTTCATTTATACATTATTAAAAATCTTACATTCTCTTTTAAAATTCATGACTTATGAAGACATGCTGGATCATATAGTTAAATCAAAGAAAACATGATAATTTTTTTATCATTTTCTTAAATTCCTTCTGTTTATCTTCTATGCAGACAGAATTGCTTTAAATTTAATTCAAAATTATTTTTGGGGTTTAGATCTGGGTTTAATGAACATTTTTCATTGAGATTCAAATTTTCAAAAAAAAAAGAATCAGGGAAGAGGAAATTTGGTCTTGAACGGGTTTTTTTTTTTTAAAAACCTGGAAGCTAGAAAACAAAGTCATATGTCTGTACTCTGACATGCATAAGCATATTTATATCAACATTTAGACACATATCATAACATATGCAAACTCATTCACAAACAAACATCAATTCTACTTGCATGCAAACCAGGATGTATGTAAGGTTAAGGATTTGCTCACCTAAAGTTTTGTTGACAGAGAGGAAGTAGTGAAAGATTTTTTAGGCCTAGAGTTGCCATTGCATTGCCCAGTTTTGTTTTTGAACTGCTATTTGAAGTTTATTTTGAATTCAAACTAAAACTTGAACTGAAGCTTTGCATGCCATATGATTTGTTCTTTTTGATCTAATTTCCTTTTGATCTGCAGGCTTGGTTTTTGCTCTTCCAAAGCTTGAAGATTGTTTTAATGATTTGAAACCTTGCTTATTTTCAGATTGAAGATACTCAGGTTTTCCAGGCTTGAGGCTTTTGTTTTAGCTTTTGAAAACTGCTTTGATTTCCTTCTGTTTGCTTTTTAAAATTAAGCTTTGATTTTTTTTGAACTGCTCTTTGATTTCCAGGTTTGTGTTTGAATTTTACTTGAATCGATTCAGCTGCTTCAGGTTTTTAAGAATGGTTACTGGCTCTGGTTTGAGAGGATTTGAAGTTTATTTGCAAGCTTTTAAATTGGTTTTGTTTTCATATTTGAGGAATTTGAATGGCCTGATATTTTTTTATATCTATGCTTTTATTTTATTTTTTTATTCTTATAAAAACCATTTTTTTACACTTGTTAACCTTGCATATTGCATGGTTTACACTTTCCATCCCTTTGTCTAATTTGCTTACAAACGTAAAAGATTATCAAATTTATGTTTATGTCCCTCTTTTAAATTATTTTATAAATTTTGTTTTTAAACCCTTTCATTTAAAATTTCCCTTAAGTCTTATATGTACATAAGTTTGTATTTTACATTTTCATGTACATACTATTATTAGTTAGGCCATTTTATACTTATACTTTCAAAATATACATTCATATCAAAGTCTTGTTTTAATTTATATATATATATAGATAAAATTTACTTTAAACAAATTCTAAAAGGAGGTATATAAATTCTTTATTCAATTCTTATTTAAACTTGAACTTAAGTTAAAATATTTTTATGCATAAGTACACATTTTATTTAAATTTTAAACTCAAGTTACTATTATACCTTTTAAATAAATAATTATCTATATATGTATTATTTTAAACTTTTATTTCTTGTTTTATATACATTTTGTTTATCATTTCGTACCAATTTAAAGAAAGAAATGATTTTAAACTAATTGTGCTTTTAATAAATAAACACATATATAATAGTATTTAGTTTTAAACAATTGTTTTGAAAATCATTTATATCTAATTCAGAATATAACCTTCAAAATAAATATTACATATGTCTCTTAAAATTAGAAAACAAATTTCCACTAGTATAAAATTATATAGTTTTCAAATCCAAATTTTATTTATAAGATATTAGATATAGAATTTCAAATCCACAACTAAATTTTAAAATCAATGTCCCAATAAAAAAATATCCTATTTAATCTTGGAAAATTAATTTAATTTACAATTTAAATTCACAAATTTATATCAATTACTAAATTTAATTTCACTCAAAAATCGGGATCGTTACAGGCGGGCTATTACCATCGATTCATACAAGACTTTTCTAAAATTTCCGTACCTCTTACTAGTTTGACAAATAAGGAAGTTAAGTACATTTAGTTAGACAAACGTGAAGCTTCTATTCAGAAACTGCAAGAACTCCTTTCCGATGCTCATGTTCTAGTGATTCGCGAAGGAAACCAAGACTTCACTGTTTATACCGATGGTAGTCATGTTGGTTTGGGAGCCGTTCTCATGCAAAGGGAATGTGTTATTGCTTATGCTTCTAGGCAATTAAAGCATGTCGAGACTAGATATGCCACTCATGATTTAGAGCTCGCGGCCATTGTTTTCTCCCTTAGAATTTCGACTCATTATCTTTTGGGAGAGAAATTTGTTCTCTACACCAATTATAAATCTTTGAAGTATTTACTTTCTTGAAAGGAACTTAATTTGCATCAACAATGTTGGCTCAAATTCCTTGCATCTTATGATCTTGATATTCATTATACTCCTGGAAAGGGAAATTATGTTGACTATGCCCTTAGTCGTAAGCAACAAGTGGTTATTTCTTTGATAATATCCAAATGGAATGATCTTGAGACTTTGTCTACTTGTGAGATTCGAGATCGTGAGTCCAATTCATGTTCATCACTTGTTTTATGTAGCCTTGAGGCTCATCCATCTCTTTTAGACTGCATTCTTGAAGCTCAAAACCATGATTTCGAATTAGCTCTTCTTAGCCAAAGTTGTAGGGATAAAAATAAGGTTGATGGTTTGAAAGACTTTGAAATCGATGCTCGTGGCGGCATTCAAAAATTTGGTAGACTTATCGTGCTAAATATTAGTGATCTTCGTAAAGACATTTTAGAAGATTCTCATCATTCTAAATTTACCATTCATCCCGCTAGTTAAAAAACGTATGCGGACATGAAACGAATTTATTATTGGGATAGAATGAAATCCGATATTACTAACCTTATTAAGCATTACATGACTTGCCAACTCGTCAAGGCCGAGCATCAAAGGCCCGGTGGGTTATTGCAACCTTTGGACATTCCAGTTTGAAAGTGGGATAAAGTCTCCATGGACTTTAATGATGGCCTTCCTTGTTCTCATTCGGGTCATGATAGTTTCTGGGTGATAGTAGATAGACTCACCAAGTCCTCCCATTTTATTCCCGTCCCGCCCAATCGAACCATACCTCTTTTGGCCAAACTCTATGTTAAAGAAATTGTTAAATTACATGGAGTTCCAACTTATTGTTAGTGATTGTGATCTATTATTTTCTAGTGGATTTTGGAAAGGTCTTCAAAAAGCTTTAGGAACAAAGCTAAATTTTAGCACACTTATCATCCTTAGTCTGATGGACAAATAGAGCATGTGAATCAAACTCTTGAAGATCTTCTTCGTGCATGTATTCTTGATTTTAGTGGAAGTTGGGAAGATCATATTTCTCTTGTTGAGTTTTCTTATAAGAATAGCTTCCAATCTAGTATTGGTATGGCACCTTTCGAGGCATTCTGCGGAAGGCCATGTCGATCTCCTTCTTGTTGGCTTGAAGCCGGTGAGAAGCTGGTTTTAGGTCCATATTTTATTCGTGATTCCATAGAAACGATTGACCTTATTCGTCATAGGATGAGAGAAGCTCAGAGTGGACAAAAATCCTATGCCGAAAACCGAAGAAGGAAATTAGAATTTTTTATGGGAGGTTTGGTATTTATTCGTGTTTCGCCTATGAAGGGTGTTGTGCATTTCAGTCATTCGGAAAAATTAGCACCTCAATATATTGGCCCATTTCCCATCACCGAACGCATTGGTTCCGTAGCTTATCGTCTTTTATTACCAGCTCAGTTTTCTGCTCTTCGTGACGTATTTCACGTCTCTCAACTACGGAAATGCCTTTGAGATTCTGATTCTATCCTTGAGTCCAGTGTTCACCTAATTTGACTTATGAACAACATCCTATTTATATTATTGCTACGGAGGTTAAATGCCTTCTTAATAATGATATTCCGCTTGTGAAAGTTCAGTGGTCCACAAATCCTAAGGATTGTTCTTGGGAATCCAGAGAATTCATCGAGCGAACGCATCCGGACTTACTCTCTCGTGCTCCTTAAGGTGAACTTCTCAATTCAAAATTTTCTTTTGTGTTGCTATGCATTAAAGTGATGGTTACTCTTTGTTTTCTTCTTAAGTATTGCGAGGACGCAGTTTCTTTAAGGAGGGGAGTCTGTAACAACCCGCATATTTTTTATTGTATATTTAAATATTTTATTTAAATATAGCATCGTTAGTCAGATTAAAGTCTGAAATGTGACTTTTTGTAAACAGCCAAATCCGGACTCGAGACCACTTTCATTGAGTTCAGAATGATGTTTACAACTTGTTTGAGTACATACATCGATATGTTTGGAGTTGATTAGAATTTTGGTATTTTCATTTGGGCTTTGGGTCGTGTTCTAGCCCACTAACCCAACAAGATAACCTAAACTCTTCTATAAAACACCACCCACTCCACTCCTCTTCATTCATTCTACTCACAAATTTTCTAACACTTAAGCCTTAGGAAAAATGGGGGAGAAGAGGGGAAATCAAAATTCCTAAACCCTAGATTCTTAGGAAATTCAAATCCTAGTTCTAAAATCAAAGAGAAGCTTAGGTAAGCATCCTCTTCATCTCAATCTCTCTTCAATTTTCATAAATTCCTATAACCTAACTTAGAAAATATTTGCATTTGATAATAGATTGAAGATTATAGAGGTGTAGTGAAGAGGAATTGGTCTTGCTTTTTTTAGAGCTTCTCTTTCCTTGTTTTTTGAGTTAAAGGTGAGATTTTGATCTCACGTCTATGTCTATAGCTTTCATTGTTGTTAGGTATGAATTTCTAACATCTATTTCATGTTGATTTGCTTTTGAATTGAATTGGTTAGGTGAATTTTCCAATTTTTGGTATTTTGAAGTCAAAATCTACGAAAATCCTATTAAGGATGTTTGGATATGTTGTTTGGAGTGTATTGAAGAGCCTATAGGGTTGGGTTGTCGTTGGGCATAAATCCCTAACCTCTGTTGCTCGTCCGATCGCTTTCGAACCGATTTGGTCGTTAATGGCCTAGGCTGATTTTTGCCCTGAGCTTCAGCTCAGACGTTTGGAAAAGAACTTAGACGTCTGAGTCATCGAAATAAAAATTCTAGACTTACAGCTCAGACATTCGAAGTTATTCCAGACATTTAGGCGATCTGGAAGGAAATTTCTAGATTCTCAGCTCAAACGTTTGGGAAAACTGCCTGGAAAATATACACTATAGAAAATATGCAAACACTATAGAAAATATACACCTAAATATATTTATATTTCAGGCTAATATGTAGACCCAATTTTATTCAAATATATAAGCTAATGTGTATACATACAAACAGTCCAGATATATATATTTACACATAACTTACCTATTTATTATGTCTTTAAAATCAATGTTTATCATAAACTTAATATAAACTTTACACTATATAAACATATATATGAGAAATGACGTAAACATATAGATATATATAACTGACATTAACATATTATATAACTTACTTAACAACATATGTAAGTTGACATAATACATATATAATCCACGTATCATTATATACATATATGTATTACCTCTGAATGAAAACATGTAGGTTGACAACTTTATATACTAGCAGATAACTAGGACAGAAAGCAAATATAAACTTACATAAATATATATATATAACAGAATATATAAAAAAATTATATAAACTTTTATATACAATATATCATTTATAAGCTTATAAATATAAATTATATGTGTGTGTATCAGAATCGATATATGTATACAGTAAAAATCAAAATTAATAAACACGTATACATAAAATCAACTATCTATATATCATTATTTTTAAAATCATTGTTCTTATAGATATATATATATAACAAGGCAGCCATAATACAAAAGAATTGGAAGACATATATGTTCAAACTTACATAAGAACGGCTGAGTGCATGGAAAACTAGGCTTGAAGTATAGCATGTATTCTCGACAAGAAGGGAGGTGGAGTATGGAGGATGGCTCTGCATGGAGGGAGGCTGGTGGCGGGTGCAAGGAAGACGACATGGGGCTGGTCAGTTGAGTTGAGGACGAGGTTGGGGTGTGCTCGGGATGGGGTGCCGAGTGCAGGGGAGAAGGTGGAGGAGAGCAGTGAGGTAATGGACAAAGGCAATGGAAGGGAAGGAGGAAGTGAGGAAGCGGGCGTTGGTTGTTGTCACATGATGGGTGGTGGGCGAGCACAGGTAGGATGGGGCAGGGGTAAGGAGAGAGAGGTAGAGTAGGGAGGAGCTACGGGCGGTTGGCAGGGGATGATTGGTGTGAGAATGGCTTGATTATAGGCAGACTATAATGTAAAACAAAATTTCAAAGAGGAGGACAGAACAAAATGTGGGAGAGGAAGAAAATGGAGAGGAAGAGAACGAACAGAAAGTGGTAGATAAAACGAATCAGGGTAATATAAATTAGACAGGTGGAATTGCTAAAGTCAAGGTTGAATTCTGTGAATTATTAATTGTTATTGGCCAATGGTTAAATGGTGGAATATGAAAGAATGTGGGAAGCTAAAAGGTCAAATTGCAGAGAACCGGTATGGCAATCGTTTTGCAGATTTCGCCACATATCGGACTTCAAAAAAGACACCGAATATACTATTGAGATCAGCTATAACAACCCGCATATTTTACGATTGAATATTTAAATATAGCATCGTTAGTCGGATTTAAGTCTGAAATGCTACGTTTTGCAAACAGTCGAATTAGGACTTGCGACCACTTCCATTGAGTTCAAAATGGCGTTTGCAACCTTTTTGAGTATAAACATTGATATGTTTGGAGTTGACTAAAATTTTGATGTTTTCATTTAGGGCTTTGGGTTTCAGCCCATTAACCCAACATATGAACCCAACTCCATTCCACTCCTCTTCATTCTTTCATAATATTTCCTAACACTCAAGCTTTAGTAAAAATGGAGGAAGAGAAAATACATTAGGAATTCCTAAGCCTTACTTCTCTTAGGAATTATCAACATCAAGCTAGAAATCAAGAAGATGCTTAGGTAAGCATTCTCTTCTTCTTCTCCATCTCAATTCCTCTTCAATTTCAGAAATTTCCTAAACTCTAACTTAGGAAGTGTCTTTCTTATGAGCTTAGATTGAAGCTTCTTGGGTTAAAATTGAAGAGCGGTTGTTCTTGTCTTGCCTTATAGCTTTTCACTTGTGTTTATGAAAAAAAGGTGAGTTTTTGAACTCACATCTATGCCTATATCTTTGCTAGTTATTAGGTAGTGATTCCTAACATCTATTCCTTGTCCATTTGCTTTGATTGAATTGGTTTTATGAATATTCCAATTTTTGGTGTTCTGAAGTCATATCTTTAAAAATCCTATCTTTGATGTTTGAACACATTTTTGGTGGTGTATCGAAGAGCCTACAGGGCTGGGTTGTCGATTGGCATAAACCCCTAGCGCCCATCGCTCGTCCGGTCGCAATTTGTTAGATTTTTGCCCTTGGTAAGGCTAGGCTGAAAATACTGGAAATTGCAGTTCAGTCGACTGAACCAGGAAGTCATTCAACTGAACCAGAACCTAGGAAATTTCCTCGGTCAGTATCAGTCGACTGACCACTCTGGGTCAGTCGACTGAGCCTGGAAACCGAAAGTTTCCAGGCATGTTTCAGTCGACTGACCACCCTGGTTCAGTCGATTGAACCTGGAAAAAGAAAGTTCCCAGGTATTGTGTCAGTCGACTGAACATCATGGTCCAGTTGATAAAATGTGCTGCCTCAGCCAATCTTGCCTTTTTTGTGTTGGTTTCCAATTTTTAATCGATTCTAGTAGATCCAATTTGTTATTATCACCTTTGTTAACTTTGATAACTTCTTCTTCGGGATTTTTAGGAATATCCATTTTGATGGATTTGTTATCGATTTCTTTGGATTTGATTCACGTCTTCGAATGTGAATTTTTGGTGAATGATTGTTTTTACAATCATTTTTGGTGATTTGTCACTTTAAAATGCAAAGGTTTCTATACTAGTAGTAAATATCGAAACCCTTTCATCAAAACGATTTCAACACTATCTTAATACAAAGTTCGTTTATTAAAACCGTTTTCCAACCTATTAGTATATATAAACATTTACCTCGTATGTGGGAAAATCTAATTAAACGGCTTAAAAAAACAAGTGGTATGAAACGCTTAGGTTTACTTTGTTGGTTAATTTTTGGACTTGTTTGACTGAAAATCTTGTGACAATTTTCGAGTGGAGATCGACAATTCGTTCGTAAATATTTAAGCTAAGCCAGTGGTTATGGGAAATGAAGCTAAACTCATTTATTTACTATCTTAGTGTAGTTCACACTTTTTATTGATCAATGATGATCATTTTGTGATTTAGACTAGCGATATGCTATGTCTCTTTGTCCACGTGGGAGACTGTACCTCGTTTTACTGAGTTTTGTCTTTTTTTTTATAGGCTAACGACCTATTGGTTCTTTGGAGTTTTGACTCATTTTTGTGGGCTAGCGACCCATGTTCTTTTATGGAGTTCGGTTCATCAGACGTACGTTGTACTACGTCGTTGTACCGGCTTATCAGGTTCATCGGGCGTACCGTTGTACTATGTCGTTGCTCCGAATTACTTGAGTTTCAGGTTCCTTGGGCATACCGTTATTGTACGACGTCGTTGCACCGGCTCTATGGTTAGCGACCAATTTGTGATACACGTGTTGGTGAGTTTTCATGCTCCCGGTTGTGCTAGGCCTCCCTCTTTGTGATTCCTAGATTTCGAATTGATGATTGCTAGAATTTGTGTTTCACCAATTTTGCAATTGGCATTGATATATGTGTCAATATTTATGGTTGGTGAATAAAATAAAGAATATGACATTCTTTTTTATCTCTGAGATTCTTGAGATATTGTATGATTTTTGTTTTTATTAAATGTATACTTTTCATAGTATGGCATTATTGTTATCATACATTTTTGTTATATCTCTTATCATATCTCATTTTATCTGATATTTATAGCTAGACTAATCTGTTTATTATTTTATTATTAAATAATACTCGGGTCAGACCGAGATGTTACAGGTGCTTCTGCTTGACTCCTTTTCTGGGACCATCATCTGACTTTTGTCTAACTACTTAGTTTAATAGTTTTTGTCATTATACATTCGAGATAGAGACTCCTTGATGTATATATATTCTTTTGTGTAGCACTTGTGCCTATTCTTTTGTGATGTAGTGGATCTTGAATGACAACTACTTTGATGTACACTTTTATGTGATATATTCATATTTGTTTCCGCCTTTGTGACATGGTTATCTGTGACTGATTTGTATTATGCTTATTCTATATTTGTTTGCAAAGACCACATAGTCATTGTATTGTAGCTTTGAGTTTGTATTTGATATGTCGGGTTGAAATGAAACGCGTGACATACTATCTGACATATCGGTACTCGCACAAAGCAATTACATGGATGGTCGCTCCTCAACAGCCTTATTCTTCATGCTTGTCGACGGCATTACCCTGTAGTGTCCTTGGCAAGTATGAGTATAGAGGTGGGGCGTCACAGCTTGGTATCCAAGCCAAACTTCGAAACAACGTAGAATAATCTAGCAAGGATCATTGTTTTAAGTCCTTCTTAGGAGTCGTGCCTTAGGATTTATTCGAGTCATTGGACCCGTTTTATCCTATTTTCTTTTATGGTGCCTTATTTTATCAATCATGATTGTTTGATATTCATTACGTGAATAACCTTTTTCTTCTTCTTTCTTAAAGAAGAAAAATGGTTAGACCAGGTCGTCCCAACGCCGGTCAATCCAGTGCTACTCCTCAGGATGGAGTATTTATGTCTGCCCAATAGCTTCTAGATCTTGTAAAGAATGCTCAAGCTGTCGGACCTATTCCAGAGCCTATTCACCCTAAATCTGGGTTTGCATGATTGTGCAATGATTATACCAATTTGGGTGGAAAGCCATTCAAGGGCTCCGAAAGCGTTATAGAAGTCCAAGCTTGGCTTAGAACATGCGATCGCATCTTTTCTCGCATGAATCTTATTGATTTGCATCATGTCCAAGTGGCTTCTAGTATGCTCCAAGAAAGAGCATTATATTGGTATAAGCTTCTGATTTCTGAAATTATTGAAGCGAATCTAACATGGGAGCAATTCCGAGAAAGATTTGAATTGAAGTTTGCGCCGGAAGCTGAAAAAGTAACTTTAGCTCGGTGCTTTATTGACCTTATTCAAGGTGAATCTTCTGTGACAGACTATGTCGCATCTTTTGAATCTCTTTCAAAGTATGGGGTCGAGTATATAAATATCCCATTGAATAAAAATCAGAGGTTTGTCTATGGCTTGAATAAAAATCTCAAAAAGCCTTTACTTCTGAAGTTAGAAGTTTCTTTCGATCAACTTTTTGATATCGCTCTTCGACTCGTAGAGGCCAATAAAGAAGATGATGTTGAAGTCGCGGATGCCAAACCGAACTTCAAAAACAACAACAAGAGGCCTATTAAGTTCAAAGGTCCTTATCCCAACAAGAAAGGGAAGAAAGCAACTCCGGTAGCAAAGAATTCTACCTCTATTCATGGGCAATGCTACAATTGTGGTTCTAAGGACCATTTCGCTAATAGATGTCCAAAACCTATCTTTTGTCGTTATTGCAAAATTTTGGGTCATCTTTTATCTTCTTGTCCCAAACTTCAAAGCAAGAATGAGGGAAAGTTAAATGTTGCGCAAGCCATAGTAACACTTCTCGTGGTCAGGGTATTTCTCATTCTATCCTTGATGGCGTTATTATGTTTCGTGATCATCCTATTTGAGTTCTTTTTGATACGGGTGCGTCCCATTATTTTATATCAAAAGAACTTGTTGATACCTTTTCTTTAAGTGTTATAGCTTTGATGACTTCCTTGAGAATTGCGAATCCGGTTGGTGGATCCGTAACGCTCAGTTTGCTTTGTATAAATGTCGAGATTATTTTATGTGATTTTTCCTTCCATGCCGATTTGCATGTCATGCATTACTTAGGCTTCATAATGATTTTGGGAATGGATTGGCTTAACCGTTATGAAACCCACATCCAATATCCTGAGATGACTATTCATCTTTGACATCCTCAATCTATTAAGCAGATTTCTATTGTTCTCAAAGATTCGGATTCCAATTTGGCAGCATCCTTATATTCTCTAAACCCTCATGATGACGATAATGATAATGAGGAAGATGTAATTTCCCTCATTCACGTTGTTCGTGAATTTCCCGACATATTCGAGCTCATCTTAGGATTACCCCCTAAGCGAGCAATCGAGTTCAGAATTAATCTAGTCCCTGGAGCTCTACTTATCACTCGTCCTCCTTATCGTATGTCTAATAAGGAAAATGAGGAGATGCGTAAACAATTATCCGAATTGGAGGAGAAGCAATTTATTCATTCAAGTTCCTCTCCTTGAGGAGCTTCGGCTATTTTTGTGAAGAAATCTGGTGGTACACTTAGGCTTTGCGTTGATTACCGCAAGCTTAATGATCTTACCATTAAGAATAAATATCCTTTACCGCGATTGATGATTTATTCAATCAACTTAGTGGTGCTAGAGTCTTTTCATAGTTAGACTTAGCAACCGGTTTTCATCAGCTTCATATTGTAGAGGATAGCATTACTTTGACTTCATTCCGTACTCGGTATGGATTTTATGAATGGCTTGTTATGCCATTTGGTTTAACAAATGCTCCAGCTTATTTCGTTGACCTTATGAATCGAGTTTTCAAGGGCTTCCTTGATCGATTTGTTCTCATCTTTATAGATAATATTCTTGTTTATTCTAAAACCGAGGAAGAGCATGAAAAGCAGCTTCGGATTGTGTTGGAAACTCTAAGGAGCAATCAATTGAAAGAAAAAATTTCTAAGTGCCACTTTTGGCAATCTCGTGTGAAATTTCTCAGTCATATTATTTCTGAATCCGGAATTTCTGTGGATATATATATGTATATATATATATATATATATATATATATATATATATATGCCAAAACACAAATCTCAACATGCCGGTGTAAGCAATGAAAATCTCAAAAGAACTACCAAGAGTCCAAAAATCCCGAAGTAATCGCCAACGAATGCTTCAAAGGACCGATTCAAAAATAACGACACATAAGCATAGAAATCATCTCAAACGGTTTTGCGCATGCTATTTTATTTTATTTTTGCAGAGTACTGTTTCACATAATAGGTACCTCGCCCAAAGGCAAACGTCAAAAGAAGAGTACACCTAATGGAAAATACACAGCAATGGAAAACGTCCGAAGACAAATAAGACACAATGGAAAACGTTCGAAGAAAAATACACCGCAATTGTAAATGTTCGAAGACAAATACACCGCAATGGAAAATGACCCGAAGGTCCAGTACTTGCGCGCCAACAGGCAAATGTGTCACAAACTCTCAGCAAGGAACCCGAAAAGTGTTAACGTGTGTCCCAAACCACCCGTTCACACTAAACGGTGTACTAACCGCTAGTAAATTTCAATCTCAAAGCAGTACAATATTCACCTCATATAATCTGTAAACTAGACCCGTAGGCCAAAACGGTGAAACAGACAAGTTAGAAATTAACCGAAAGGATAAACGCACGTATCCCGTACTATGCGTTTTGCCCAATTGTTTAACTCTCTTTATCATTCGCTCGATAGTGCAAAAATATATAATTTTTATAGAAAATAATTTACGTTGAAAATAAGCTTTGAAAACCGATTTCGAAAACCATTTAGAAAACATATTTGAAATTTTCCCTTATTATAAAGAATAAATAGGTTTTATACTTGAAAATACTTTAAAATAATTATTCCAGCAAACAATTTACTTGAAAAACATTTCAAAACTCATTTATAAACCCCATATATGAAATCTAAAAAGAATCATCAAGAAATACAAAAAAATATCGAAAGTTTAAACTTATAAAATTCCGATAAAAACAAGCTATGAGTGCAAGTTCAACAGCAGATATATACAAGTTGACATGGTCGGAATGACCTGATAATTTATAGAAATAAAGTTCAACATTTTTACTTTAAAATGCAAAAATAATCAGACGAAGAAACTGCAACGTCTCAAAGTCAGACTCATGCCAGGAAGTGAATACACAGGAAAAACAAAGGCCAGCGGCTTGTTTAGCCAGTTCTCCCCTATTCAATCCAAAATTTGAGAAAGCACTAAACATGAAAGTTATAGAGGATATTCTAAATTTCTAAAACATCAAAAATCATCGAATTATGATAAGTAACTAATGAATTATGGCGATTTTAATTTCTGGTTTCAACTTTGGAAAATACACAGCCAGAAATATATCCTCTGTTTTCAAACCTAGTTTCGTCCTTTTAAACATCAGAATTTCGTAAAGTGATTAAAATAAAGGTTGTATACAATTTCCTAAGCTTTCCAAGACATAAATAATCATTGAATTCTGATAAGGGATGAAAAAGTTATGACTCAAACGATTCTTAGATCTAAATTCATTGTCGCTGTCGTTTTTCTCTCGTGACAGCAACGGAGAAGTACAGTTTTGACCAATTTAACTTCAAATTTCATAAAACTAAAAACATGAAACTTTTAGTACAAAGTATGAACTTTCCAGAACATTAAAAATTATCTAATTTGGGTAAGAAATGAGGGAGATATGGCCAAATTCATTTTAGGTTCAATCGTAGAAAATTTGTTTCAGCAAATAACAAATAAACAACATATAATCGACGTGCTAGCTTGTTTAAGTTAGAAGTATGAGTTTATAACTCACCTTAGGATTTATTTGTAGCAAATTAATGTATTTACCAAGCATAGATTGAAGCTTTGGTATTGGATTGAAGCTAGAAACATGTAGAGTTTGATTTTTTACCAATTTCTCCTTGATTTTTAATTAATTTGGAGCTTAGATTTGGATTTGGGGAAGAAACGATTATTTGGGTTTTAGAGCTTTCTAGGTTAGAAGAAGAGAATGAGGAGAATAGAAATAATGAACGTATAGTTCATTCACAATATTAATTTCAGAAATGAGATAATGGGTTTGGACCCAATATCCAACCCAATAAGCATTGTTAAACTCTTAGCCTAATTTTCTAGTTTTCTCAACCATTTTTCTATGTTTTAAAATGCTTTACTCTACCAAATTTTTACATACAATTTTGTAAAATGAACATATCATAAAATAAATTATGTTACACTATAAATTAGAATATTTTCTACATTTTAAACCAATGAAATTTTATGAACAACATTTTATTATTTGTCTCAAACAAAATTTCCACAAACAAAAAAAAGATTTTTTTTCTCAAATTCATTGTTTATTCAAATAAGCAATTTATAAATCAATTTGTCACTCCAAATCATTATTATTAAACCTAGTTTAATTAAAATCACAATTTAATTTATTAACAGGTAATCACAAAACCGCGGGTTGTTACACCCCGGGTGTTCCCTCCCTTACCAATCGAGCGCTCCTTCTTTCATGCACAACCATATCCATAATATATAGGTTTCCGAGGACATCTAGAAGAGTGATAAAATACCCTAATTGAGTTCGATCCACTTAGCCTTGCTGCATCTCCTCTGTTTTAGCCATTTTCGGTTGATGAGGCTTAAGGCTAAGCGTTACCTTTCAAGAAAAAAATTCTACTTAGAATGCTCATCGTCCTCTAATGACGATGTTCTAATAGCATTCGTCCGTATAAGTTGTCTTGGGTCAAGACAAACCGAATCACCATCTTCATCATCTTCATGGTACGCATTCGTTACGTTCAAACTAGATTGAAGTGGTTTTCGGATAATTAAATTTGATTCTGATCTCTTCGAAACGATTAACGAAATTGGTCAATACTGATAGTCGGTTAACTATCAATAAACATCCATAAGCAGACATTAGGCCTTATTTTTATAAACCTTCAAAACATTTTCTTCAAAATATCTTTACTAGGATATATGCTCAACCTCTTTCAATATTTCTATATTTTGGAAACAATTTCAACACTTGGATCTATAACATGATATTTCACAATTCTAAACACATAGAAATATTTCCAACTTTCATTTTTATAACACATAGAAATATTTCTACCCCAAATCATTTTCCACTAAAAATAATTCCAAAAACCTTCTTTTCAATAATTAAGAGAATGTTTATATGTATAATTTCCAAAATTATCTCGATATTAAACTTGGAATAGTACATAACTTATCTCATAAGTCTCTGGATTTTTAATAAATCCTTCCTACGATTTCCAAACCGATTACACTTATTTATAATCCTAACCAATCATTTATAATTTCTTTAAATGAATTTTAATTCTTTTCGAATTTATCGCATCTAAACATTGGAAATTTCCTTAAGTCTCTAGAATTCCATTTATAAGATTTCTCTTATAAAATCTCATCCTTAAATTAAAAACTTGTTTACACATCTCGAGAGAATTTTATAAATAAATTTTTGATCATTTCAAACTTTATATACAATGAGCATTTTTAAAGAACAGTAATTTATTTTTATTTTTAAAATTTGATTTAAGTTATTATTTTAAAATATTAACATTTTTATAACCATCACTAACTTATTTGAAATGAAACAAATCAATTTACAAAGCTGATTATTAAAAACTAAAAATTAATATTTCAATAAATATTATATATTTGAAAATCCATTTTTCGAAGTATTCTAATACTATCTAGTTTAAAATTTCATAGTTTAAATAATAAAGTTTTCCTTTTGAAACGACTTAACTTCTTAAAAATATATTTTAAAATCTCGATAACCAATTTAATCTATAACTTCCTCTCGATTTCACAACACATCGATTTGTTTTTGATTTTCTAACCATTCTCACATCAAAAATAGAATCTACTATTTTTTCACACCCTTGTTTCCATATTCTAATATAAATTCCCTCTATGAATTTATGCTCCCACTTATTATCTGATATCGAATTCCTTTACAGATAAACATCGTTTATAAATTTCATAACTCCTTTGGTTTACCTGTTTATAAAACAAATTTTATTTACAAAATTCCACTATATAAATTTATTTCTTATAAATTCCCATACTTCCAGTCTATTTCCAATGTTGATTTTAACTCCTTTTTATATTTCCAGAATATCATTTATAAATTTCCTTATATAATTCATTTTTTAAATTTTCCTTTTAATAATTTACAATAGTTAAGTACCAAAAATCAAATATATTTTTCTAATTCAATTTCTTTAAAATAACTCCAATTCTAATATACATACATACATACATACATACATACATACATATATATATATATCAAATTCCCTTTTAATTCCATAAATTTTAAAAATATATTTATAGTATTTAAATTATCAAAATTCAGGCCAGTGCTATAATAGCATCCAATAATTCCAATCACTATAGTAGTCTATAATAGATTATTCTACACAAATCATATATCATTATATATGAAAAATAAACAATATTTTTGACGAATCCATTTGGATCCCTCCAACCTATTTCCCTGTATCCATTAATGTTAATACAACATAAAAAATACCATTTTCACTTCGAGGGAAATATCACGGTATATATGGTCATCCGTTATTATGGGGGGCGTATAAGGTCTCATCTGCTATAATGTGCGGGAATATCATTCCAAATACTAGTATGTATATTACTATATATATACCATTCCACGGATAATAACTTATAAAATCAACCAACAAATTAAATTCATCAGTTTTAAATTATTCTAGCAATCCAAATGAGTGAGATTTTGCTCACCTTTGATTTTAATTGCGATCCATTTCAATTTTTAATTAATATCTGCCTCTAAAAAATCTCCAATTGATCCCAGATTAAGTTCGCGATTTTTGTACCTCGTACGATTTTGTTATCATATTATAAGCATTTTATGTTTAATAATATAATTAAGTAAAATAACTATAGCGTTAATTGCAAATTTTAAACTAAAATAACCTCAATGCTCTCAGCCTGGCCTACTAACACTCATCCCAAAATCACTGCTCGAACACGATCGTCGACGTCGACCGACCACCTCCCCTTTTTACGACCCCACCCTAGCAACGTCCCAGGCATCATGCATCACCACCTCCAGAATCACCGCCTGCATCGACGATCCTCCCCTCACACCTACGCCCGTTCGCCTCTAGCCCTGCTCCTCCATCACGTGTGTATGCGCGCGTCTCCCACACCTGAAATCCAAAAAAAAGACATCCTCCCATAAACGACAAACAGCCCCTCCGACCTCCAACTTTAGATGCAAAACAAACGCTGCTCCACTGCCTCCCTCGCCTCCATGGTCGCGACAGTCGCCTTCGCCATTCTCCACGTGCCACGTGCCCCTTCAACCTCGCTCGAGTTCGCAGGCATCGCGAATTTTTTTTTATATACGGGGATCGATCTCATTTTTTCTTCTTCTCCGATATAATCAATTTGAACTAATATAGGAGAAAAAGAAATGACATGATTTAAATTTAAGGGAAGGCGTATTGGAGAAGGCAAGGTCTTAACAGATTATAATATTATTTAATTATAAATATCTCATTTTCAACAATTGAAAATTTTGATCTCCTATCGAGGCATGCCGCTAGGCATTCATAATGTTATACCCCTATTCCGAGTGTTATGGAAAAGGTTTCAAGTCCTAATTCGATCGTATGGAGAAGATGGCTTTTTGGGCCCAATTATTCTATTGAATTTTCAATATAAATTTCAACGCGTTTATATCCCTTACGACCAAAAGATATCTCCAAAAGCTTCGAAATTTAAAGTCCGATAATAATACATTATTACGGATCCGGTGGAACTAGATTCGTCGAATTTTGAGACTTTGCCCCGGATTGCTATTTTAACTTTTTAATTAAACCGACGATTTTCAAAAATTAAGGAAATCACTTGAAATTTTCAGTTTTAAAACTTATTAACTCGATTAAAATGCCAAATCAATATTTAAACCATTTAAATATTTAAAATCAACCATCGAAAAATCCGGGTCGTTAAAGGGTGTTGGTACATTTTTTGGGACAACGACAGCGGAATAATAATAGTAAATAGTTCTAGAAAACTCCATCTCCATCTTCAAGGAATAATATCTTCGACACAAAAATACTCAAGCTGACCTAATCATAATGAAAAGACAAAATATTCGAGTCAGAAATAAAAGTTCTTATGTAAATTAAGTCACTAACAAGTAAATATGAGTGTGATAGCTTCAGAGATGTTTACGGGATTTTCCATCTTCTACCAAGTGTACAACATGAGTGCAATAACTTAAGAGATGTTACAAGATTTTCCATATCCTAAGGATCCGTCAAGCTATCTATATATAGTAAGATACGCTATATATATTGTGACTATCAGTAAGTAAAATATTAAAATACCGAGCTTTACATTGGTCCCCATTAACACATTTTTAAGTAGGTAGTCTATGCAGGTCCGGTAACACAACCGATAATGTCGGTAGCCAGTGAGCCCATTATAGGTATAATACTAAAACAAAATCGTAGTGGTCGCAAATAAGGATAAAGAGTATGACAAGGCACATGAGGCGAATCGTTTTGTGTTTCCTAACTGGTGATAATCCCTAATGGCCCATCGCGAAAATCCATCCAATAATCAAATCAAGGTGCACCAATCGAGTCCAAAAATCAAGATGGAAATACAAAGAATAGATTTCGCTAGAGCTAGATACCCTCATTGGTCAGGTATGGCCCTTGTTTTAGTCATTTCAAATTGACACAAGTGTTGGGGTCTATCCACCATCGTTCTCTTTCTTCAATCCAGCAAACGTTGCCAATTCAACCTCTACATTCTGGATAACATCCACCACATACATGGTTATTGAAGTGGTTCCAGTAGAATAACAAAGAGTATGTCATTCATTCGGCCCCGGTCTCTTTAATAACCAAATGTCATTTTTCACACCGGTTGGTTCTTCTAAATTTCAAAAACAGGTCATATTTCATATCAAAATATTAGATTCACTTTAAAAATCATTTTGAATCCAAAATAGGTTTTACTTTCATACCAAAACATTCGTATTTAAATTAACAATTTAAATCTAAACTGTTCCCCTTTGTAACAGTTTGAATATTGAAAATGGTTTTGAATACTTAAAATAGGTTTAATATTGAAGTTGGTTTGGATAATTAAAAATAGTTATTATATTGAAAAATAGTTTGGAATAATTAAAAATATTTTAAGATTGAAAACAATTTTAAATATAAAATAGTCTTAATATTGAAAATAGTTTAGATGATTAAAATAGTTTATATATTGACATAATTTGATTGTTAGAAAGTTTATATATTAAAATAGTTTATTTTAAAACTTTTTCTTTCCTTCACAACAATTTGAACTCGTGTTCCGAATCAAAACGAAATCAATTTTTCAAATTCCAATTGAAGCCAACTTCATATGTAATTTTTGATTTAAATCAACCTCAATTCAAAACAATTTCAAACTTTACTTCAAATTAAATTTAAACGGTTTTATTCAAATGGCTGAGAGTTTCAATTCAAATTCTCATTTTTAAACAATTTAGTTTAAATCCATTTCACGTCCAAACTTGGGAATACCAATTAAAACAAATTAAATTAAAGTAAATTCAAAGTTTAAATTAAAATATAAACCTTCACAATTATTCACTTCCAAAAAAGTCAAATCATATTCCAATTTCTACTTTAAGATTTCAAATTAAATCCTTAAACAATTTCATTTAAACAGGTTCAATTTCAACATTTAAAATCCCAAATTAGAAAATAATTTAATTCATATAAATCAAAATTTTATTTTCTTTAAAATAATATCATTTAAACCAATTTAGATTTAAGATCTGATAACCATTTAATTTAACAAAATTCGATGTCCGTATAAAATTTTCTGTCCTAGGCCAAGTGATCATTAAATTCAATTTTAATTACATTGATGGATATATATATCATTTCAATCCATAATTAAATGGCATAGGTATGTATCATTTCAACCTATTTCTTAGTTCATTCAAATATTACAAGTGACAATTTATAGGTTATCAAATAATAAATAGGATAATAATAGAGATATGTACAAATAAACAAACAAAACATACATCCAATATATCAATCAATAGGCATCTAGTTGCAATCAACATTCAAATCAACCAATATATTACAACAGTTCTTATTCATCAATTGTCGGTGTTTAACTAGCAGTTAAATTCCAATACTAATCTAAATGTCAATTCAATTCAATATCAAATTCAAATTCAATTTAAATGTCAATTTAAATCACTAAACAGCAATCAATAAAAATTTATCACTTCATGATTTCAATTCAATTAACATTAAAAAAATTAGTATTGCATGAGTGGGTTTAATCACTCACCTTTGACTTATAGCCCATTAAAAATCCAATAGAAGCCCAAAATCTCCACAGTCTCTAAATTCAACTAAACTAGTTTCATGTTAATCGGAATTTCTATACAAATCCAACGGAAGAAACAGCACGTCAATTGGAATTCGTATGCAAAAGTTATTCAAGTTAGAAGATTTAAATTTTAAATTTTAAATAAATAAAACAAGGGAAAATATGTAATTTAACTTGTCTTCTTCAACACTAAATCAATTGAACAGAACCACAGCCGCCGACCCACCTTTGTCGCTGCACGCAACTACAGGCCGCCACACCATGATCGAACCACACCATTGTGATCGCCACATCCTGCCGCGCCTACGCCCACCATGCACGCCCTCCAGCCTCACCAGAACGGCAACGACCACTACCGTATTAATCGCCACTTTCTGGCGAACTCGAGCATCCATGATATGATCTGACCATATGGATGAACTCTGCTTTGCCTCTTCTACTTGATGCAACTCCTCGATTGTCGAATGGTCGAGGTTTTTCCGTTGAATGACAAACCCTGGGACGAACGACCAAGAATTCTTTGCCAATTTCTGATCAAACCAAGACTCGGTTGCAAAAACGAATTACGGATGCTGATTTCATTCGTCGAGAGCTTCGCAGCGATATATAATTTGCTAGGATTTGAGCAGTTTGAATTTTTGAAACGGGTTTGAAATTAGAAATTTAGGTTTTTATGATATTCACCATTGAACAGAACAAGTTAAATATGAAAGTACGTACGGAAAAGTAGAACAGAAGGCTGCTAGTCTTTCAAAACAACGTATATGTAGATAAAGATGGAACAAGAATGGATGGAACATATATTGATTGGGCCAAAGCGATAACAAAGGCCAAAAAATCTGATTCGTTCTTGAAACGAAAATAGGTCATCCTATATATCGAAATATAGGTTTTTAATATTTTCAAACTCAATGAAACTAATTTCAAACCCTAATTCTATTGTATATAGAAGCTAGCTTAAAAATAAAATTATATTTAATTTTTACACATTGATTAAACGAATTATTACTAAACTAATTTAATCACTTCTAAATTTTAAATCAAAAGTTTTCTATCATCTTTCTAGGGTAAATAGGAATTAATAATCTTTCGAAATACAAATATTTCATGTTAAACTAAAGATTTAATATTAAATTAATTTCAACATTTAAATTACAACAGTAATAAACTCTAGTTCATTACATTTTAATTTTCCACAAATTCCTTTATTTGATTTAAATGTTCTTTATATTAAATCAACAATTTGCTTATGAATTAATTAAACATAAGTTTTCCTTTTATCAAATTCATACTCTGCAGTCATCATCTTCCACCATATTAATTAAAATACTTCAATTACATTAGTTTTAATTGATTACAAAATTAAATTTTAGAATGGATTAACTTAATGAGTGAGAAATAAAACAATTGTTGCATTCAAGTAACTTAAACACATTTATAAATTTATTGTTTACAAACAAGGGTTAATAAATTTATGTAATAAATAATTGATTTCTTATTCTATGCTAAAACCAAATTAAAATAAATAACCTATAATTTCTCTTTTTAATACATTATTTAATTTATTCCTTACTAAACTTACGATTATATCCAAACTAAACTCTACAATTATATTCCAATTACAGATAAACATTCATTTTATTCTTTATAACATTAACATTTGTTATTTCAAATTTGTTGTTAATATGCAACCCCACATTGTTTCACATTCAATTGATTTGGGTTATCATCTTTTAACTTATTGAAATTTTTTATTTAAGGATTTTTTCTTAGATTCTAACATACATCTAATAACATTTCCATTAATAAATCTAAAATCTTTATTTCTAACCATTTTTATTCAACAATTATATTAAATTTAATATTTCTTAAAGGTTGAAAATAGGGGTCGTTACAAATTTCGATAGTCGGTAATTTAACTTTCGAATAACGAACATTCTATCAGGGATTTATTTCATATGGAAAACAAACATTGATTAAGCATATAAGCAATCACTAGCCTCTTTTAGTAAATCTTTCATTCATAAAAACTCACTTAGTAATTTACTTGTATAAGAATACTTTTACTAAGGTACAACCGCAAATCCTTATATTTCAATACTTAGAAAATATCCATCTACTTATCTCAATGGTATAAGTATATTCATAAAACTGAGAAAGAATTCCTTTTTATTTGATTCAGAAATTATTTATAAAACTCGTTATAATTCTCTAAAAGCATTTATAATCCATTTTATAAATCTTCTGGACCATTTATGAAATTCTTTTATACATTTCAATTGCTCATAAATTCTTTTTATACATTTTAAAATCATTTTTAAAGTCTTTATAAATCCATAAAACCATTTATAAAGCCCCTTTTATAAATCTAAAACTAATAACTCTCTTAAACTTATTTAGAAAACAAATGCTCCTCCTAAATCTAAAGTTCATATGCTGTTAATCATGCATGGGAAATTAAATACTATTGAATTTCTAAAAATAAAGAATATGAAAATTGATAATAAATGTTCTTCTTGTAAATTGTATTTTGAAGATATTAAATATGTGCATTATGATTGCATGGATACTTAATACATTCTTAATAATAATCTCAAAATCTTTAACTTTTGTTTTACAACTAAAGTTACCGATTGTGATTATCATTGGAATAATTTAAGATTTAATTTTAAAACGGAAAATTGATTTTTACTTAATACTTATTCATTATAATTTGTTGGTATATTTGGTTTGAAGAAAAATAGAGACTTTTTAATAATAATAGTCATATTAAAAAATTGATATTTACAATATCATTATTTTTTTAATTGGATCTCAAATCCTAAATATAGGTTTGCTAAAAATAAGCGTTTCAAAGAATATCTTAATAAGGTTAGTAAAAGCATTGAGCTATTTAAGCATACAAACAATATTTTTAACATTAATAATTATAGCATTAACATTTTATCAAATTTGAATGATGATTTTACAAATTATCATCATATTCTTTTGCTTAAAGGAGCATAAGGATAATTTTTAAGATGTTTTAGTTCATAGGTTTTCAACTTATTGTTTTATTAATATTTTACTTTTTTGATTTCAGCATCTCTTTTTTACATCTCTAGAGTTGGTTAAGATGTTGCATAATGAGCTTGGATTCTTTTTTTAGTCTGTTTCTTATTTTAGTTGCTTTTTCGTCTTATAATTTTAGCTTTACTTTTATTACTTTTACTTCATTAATACATATATGTGTAAATATAAATTTCATTTATATACATATATGTGTGTTATTCTTATAATTTTCTTTAGTTCCTTTTACAGATACTGGTTTAGGTCAAAAATGGTGCTAGATTACAATTTGTAGGTTTTCAGGATTGCTATTGATAGGAGTGCAGTGAGACATTCATTCTGGATGTTCCGCGTTCGCAGTAAGGAGTTCTTTCCGGTCCTTACGCATCTGCAGTGTGGCATTCTTCATTTTGGATCATCCGTATTTGCATTGAGGCATTCGTTACAACTCTTTCACATCTGCAGTATGGCTTTCTTCATTTTGGAGCATTCGCATGTGCAATGTGACATTCTTTCCAGTTCAACCGCGTCTACAGTGTGTCTTTCTTCATTCTGGATCATCCGCATTTTCAGTGAGGCATTCATTCTGGATTTTCCAAGTTTGTAGTGAGGTGTTCTTTCTCAGCCGGAGCTATCTATCGATCTTATCTGCACGGGGTTACATCATTGTCTTTTGGGTACTTTTAACACCTTATTACTAGGCGGTGGCCTTGCTGGAGCTCAATATTGAGGTGTAATAGGTGGCGGCCTTACTAGAGCTCATTCTAGATGTACCTGAGTCCTTTTTCATTGTTTTTGTATTATGATTAGTTACCTTCCAGGAATATTGGCAATACCTTTGTTTTCATTGATATTTATATATATACACACATGTGTGCTCCCTCTACTTTTACGATTCACACATTTCTCTTAAAAAACTCCTTTAATAAATCCATATGCCTCTTTCTAAAATGTCAGTCCCTGAGAAGTTGGTTTTGATGACAACAACCTTAGAATAAGATTATAAAATATAAATACCGTGACATCCCGGAATTTTGACCCTATTATTATAATAAGTTTTTAATCTAATTGAAATAAAATATAAGATTTTCATTTGTAAATAAATAAGATTTTGGATATTATTAGTTGTATATGGGTTATAAAGGAATATAACTTCAAATATAAAATGGATTCTCTCAACAATATTAGATATATGAATGCAGTTAATAGTAACAAGTACAATAACACAATTCTTTTCATATTAAATATAAATACATTAATGCACATATAAGTTACAAATCAAATATTTGTAATATTTAACTTTAATGAAAAATAAGATTAATCTGTGTTTCTTATAACAGTTTTTATAAGTAAATTAAAATATAAGCTTATATAAGTAGCATAAGTATAACATAATTATATGTTAACATAAGTTTGAAGACAAACATATAATCTGTCAAAACCAATGTATAGTTTGTGTTTAAGGCATAGGATAATAAAATAAAGAGCAAAACCATTGTACATTTATACACCAGACACTAAAACAAGGCCTGCAAATATCTTTACAAAATAAAATAAGTGCCAATAAAACACATTAGTATAAATTAACCTGCAAACATTATTTATATGTTAATGTAGTTTGAAGACCAAATGAATCATGCAAGATCAGTAAGTATCATTGCAAAGTAAACAAATGTGTCAGCAAAATATTACCAGTGTAAACTTATTTGAAAACATATTAGTACAAAAGAAAACTGCAAATATCTATATACAAATCCTTATGTCAGCAGGCATTTAATCTGTGTTAACATAAATGTAAACTGTATATACATAAGAAATCAAACCTGGAAGCAAACATTAATCAAGATAAAATGTCTATGTCAATAAATACTAATGAGTGTAAACATAAATGAAAACACATTAGTACATACTAAGCCTGCAATATCTTTATGCAAATATTTGTGTCAGTAAATATTGATTGTGTTAACATAAGTGTGAACATATACATTAAGTAGCACACTTTTCTCTCTGGAATAAATCTGCAGCCGTAATTATTGAATCATCTCTGGCCTTAGTACAGTAAAAATAAAGCAAATGTTATATTATGTTAAAGCTTGTGCAGGAAGACACCATTGTTCAAAGTTATAAATATTTGTATTTATCATTTCTTATTGCATTAAGTTCAGTCATTAACTCATGAAAGCAAATCTGAGGAGAAACAAAAGAAAAAAATAAACAAAACTACATATTTTCAAGTTCAAATACAAATTCAAGCAAAAGAAAAGTTACAGGAAATTCAAAGCTTCAACTGCAGTCTTCTTTGTCCATCAACAACTAGTCTCTGTTTCAAGTTTCAACAATATTTTTGTGAGTAAACTTATTTCTAACCTAACTTTACTTATGTAGTTTATGAAGATTTGTTTTGTGGATGATTTAAGTTCTGTAATGTTTGTTAAATACTGTAAGACCTGCATATCATGTTCTTTCAGGTTCCAATTTTTTTTACTGAGGCAAACAAAACAGTGAATATATCAAACTTTTTATATAAATCCTTGTCTCTAAGTAGTAACTTAACTAAATAAATTTGTTTAAGTTTAGAATTAAGGTTTGGATTATAATTTGTTATAGTAGCTGTAAAATACAAGCACTGTAAACACATTTTTACAGTACAAATAAACCAAAGATCAAAAATTTAAATATCTCGAATTGTAAATATGAATTGATGTCTTGAAACTACATAGAAAGATATGATTTTTAAGACAAAACATACAATTTTTAGACAACAATTTGCAGAGCAGTTTATTGGTAAACCAAAAATGCACTTTAGTGAAATTTTGATGATTCAAGTTATTATAATTGTTGTAATTTGACATGGAGCTAGGTAATTGATGTGAGATTAAAAGAAAATTGTTAGAAAAATTTTCGAATACATAAATTTGGAGATTTTGATTAAAGTAGGGTTTAGTGCTAATAATTTTCATGCTCTGTAACATTTTGATTTCGGCATCATCATGAAGCCGAGTGCTATGAAATTTTGGGCGAAGTTTGAGTGTGATGACAGTGACGTATGGCCGAAGTCTTGACATTTCTGGTGGTCGCAATCACAATCGCGAGGTGATTTTATAAACTGGGTTTGAGTTACAGTTCGACTTTTTAGTCGAATTTCGATTTCGTGAGTTTCAAGTTGATCTGGGTTTTGATTTCGTGTATGGTGAAGAATTGTGATATGTCGGTGGTGTCGCAAGGGGTTAGCGTGGTGGTTGTTTGCGTAAAAAATGGCCGCAAACATCCAAAGTCGTATGAGTTGATTGATTTTATGTTGTTCTTAGTGATTTGGGTGATTTATGCAAATATATGAAAAGCAGGGACTAAACTGTAAAAGACACACAGATTTATAGTGGTTCGGCCAGAACGTGCCTACGTCCACTTTATATGTTATTCTCCTTTTTCTCTTCAGATTACAAGTACAAAGCTTTGATTACAAGTATCTAAAGTTGTTTGAGAGTTCCTTCCAGGCTTGAGCTCTCAAACTTGTCTGCCATTGTTGTACCCCTGCCCCTCTATTTATAGAGTGAGGTAGGGGGCAGGGGTCTTGGATGTATATTGCTGCTGGGGGGCTTGGGCTGAAGCAATCTG
Source organism: Allium cepa (assembly GCA_030765085.1). Classification (NCBI taxonomy): domain Eukaryota; kingdom Viridiplantae; phylum Streptophyta; class Magnoliopsida; order Asparagales; family Amaryllidaceae; genus Allium; species Allium cepa. The sequence continues at coordinate 390,600,137 of CM060938.1, read as the reverse complement.
GACTGGCAACTCTGGTTCGGTATGAAGGTTGGTCCGGTGATGGAGTGGACCGGTGGTAGGTATTTTGGAAGGTCATTCGGTATTGCATAGAGGAGTGTGGTTCGGTGATGGCTTGAGAAGGATTGGTCCGGTGGTTGATGAGAGGTGTGTTTGGCTCGGTAGTGCGTGGAGATGGTGTTTCGGTTGTAGCTAATTCGATGGGAAGGGATATGGAGATGGTGATTCGGTGGTAGGGAGGCTTGGTTCGGCGTGGGGTATCACCGAATGGATCTGCCGAATGATGCCTTTGGTTGTGGATGCCGAATGAGCTTTGCTTCATACTACCGAATGGATGAATACCGAATGTACATTGTTGCTGGGAACGCCGGATGAACCTACGTGCTCCGAGTGCCGAATGAGGCCTTGCTTCTTATGGCCGAATGGGCTATGCCGAATGAAACCTTAAAACTTCTTAATATCGAATGAGCTTTTGCACTTGGGTTATGAATGAAATCTTCAACTTGTATACGCTTGCTGGCTGCTTCTTCGAGGTGGAAACGCGCTCAACATGGATATTCCAGTTTTGTCCAAAAATTGGGATAACACTTTGCCCCCCAAAATATGCCTTGCGGTAGGAAGGCGTGTTTTGTAATGCCATGAGCTGGATGTTCATATCCTGTCATCAACCTGTAAAGAATTTGATAGTTTATATGGCCCCAAATGACGACCGTTCGGGATCGAGCTATTCGGGATGAAGCGCGGCCGTTCATGGTCAAGCGCCTAACTTCAAATGACGACCGTTCGCGATCGAGTCATTCGGGGGAAAGTGCGACCCTGCGCGGTCAAGCGCGTAAATCCATGTGTCGATCGTTCGGGATCGAGTCATCTGCGGTGAAATGTGACCGTTCAAGGTCAAGCGCTCAACTTCAAATGACGACCGTTCGGGATCGAGTCATTCGAGGTCAAGGCGACAGTGCGCGGTCGAGCCTGTAAGTCCACGCGTCGATCGTTCGAGACCGAGCTATTTGTGATGAAATGTGACCGTTCAGGGTCAAGCGCCTAACTTCAAATGACGATCGTTCCTGATCAAGTCATTCGAGGTAAGGTGCGACAGTGTGCGGTCAAGTGGTGATCCTCAAATGACGACCGTTCGCGATCAAGCCATTTGAGGTAAGGTGTAACAGTCAGTGATCATGTGGCGGACCTCAAATGACGACCGTTCGCGATCGAGCCATTTGAGGTAAGGCGAGTTGTGCCGTTCGAGGCGAGTTGTGCCGTTCGAGGCGAGTTGTGATCGTTCGCGATCGGGTGCCGTTCGAGGCGAGTTGTGACTGTTCGAAGTGGGGTGCCGTTCGAGGCGAATTGTGACTGTTCGAAGTCGGGTGTCGTTCGAGGCGAATTGTGACTGTTCGAAGTCGGGTGCCATTCGAGGCGAATGAGTGTGCCCGGGGGGGACTTAATATTATCAGTGTTGGAGTCATTGTTTGGGGGAATTTTTCGAATCAAAGACTTCAGCAGTTCGTTGCCATGCAATAGGTGCTCGTGGACCGTTCGCGATCCAACGGGCATACAAGTAAATAATTTTTTCATAGAATTGTAAATGTTAAAGCAATAGTACCTTACAGCAGAAATGTCCAAACAGGAAGAATTCAGATGTTCAAATCAAAACAAAAGCAAAGCAAGGATGTCAAAGTGTAAGTTCCCACTTCGAAGCAGCCAATGATCATTCAGAGCATGCCTGGAGATCGTTCGCGATCTCGTACATGTGTAAATGATTTAATTGCTTTAGTGGAAGCTTACAACTTGTTCATCGTTATTTTAATCAAGCAATCAATGGATAATCAAATGGTGCCCTGATCCAGGGGCACCTCTAGCTGACGTAGAGGGCGGTTGCTCTGGCTCCACTGCTAGAGTTCGCCTCCTCACATACTGACGGAGCATACCGTTCCTGATATGCCCTTCCACCTCGTCCTTCAAATGCCTACAATCATTAGTGTTATGACCATTCAATTCATGAAATACACAAAACTTATCTGATTTTCTTTCGTCAGAGGTTGGATCCCTTCGCATTGGTCTACGATACGGAACCTGCCCCTTGGTATCCTGATAAATCCGTTCCAAATTCTCATTCAGCTCTGCATAGGTGGTGAATCGTGGCTCTCTTCGTAGCCACTTTGTCCTGTCATCATTATCCTCAGCCTTTCTTTTTCCTTTGCTAGTCTCCGCACCCTTTCCAGGTAGGTTTCCGCTCTTGATTGTGTAAACGTCATCTTCTTCCTCTCTTTCTGCACTAGCATCTTCCAAACGCAGAAACTTTTCAGCCTCATGATAGAATTCTCCCAGATTCATAGGCGGGTCCTTGGTTAATGAATTCTTGAACTCTGTATTGCCAGCTATTCCAGATACAGCCGCCATCATGACCATAGATGGATCTGGTCGATCCACTGATGCTGCCGCCGCATTAAATCGCGTTAGAAAGCTCCTCAAAGTCTCTCCAGTTTTCTGTTTCAAGGTTGCCAAGGTCATCACATTCTTGGGTCTCGCAATATGAACCCTGAATTGTCTCATGAATTTCTCAGTTAAATCTGCCCACGTTCCTATGGAGCCGCTCTCCAGTTGTCTAAACCATAACGCTGCAATGTCCGTCAAATACAGTGGAAAGCACCGGGCCATAACCTCCTCTGATGCCCCCAGCACTTCCATATGTCTCATATACTTCGTTAGATGGACCGTGGGGTCCGTTTTCCCGTTGTACATGTCCAATGATGGTAGCTTGAATTCTGGTGGGTTCCTAGCCATCCTAATCGTAGAAGAAAAAGGACTCCTGTTTACATCTTCCAAGTCTCTGTTTACTAAACCGCCTCTCATAGCTCTTCTAACCATCTCTGCTAATCTGTCATTGTCTCCAAGCTGTAGTTCTCGTTCACTGCCTTCGACATGCCCCCCGAGTCCACGGGAGTTTCCATGTGTATGCCTCCCTGGCTGAACGTTCATTCCTCTATTGCTACCAGGTGGCTCGGATGCCCCCATCTCTCCTCCCGGGGTTGGATCAACATGCTCTGTGTAAGTGCCCCCTAGCTCTGGTGCTGCGCCAGATGGTCCTGCTCCGTTCTGAACTCTAGTTGCTCCTTGGATTTGTGCTCCAATTTGCCCAATTTGTTGAAGTAAGTTCTGGATCATCTCTTCTTGTCTTCTCATCATGGCCTCCATCTCATCCCTAGTGATGAAGATCGACGTTTGATTCCCTCCTGAGGAAGCCTCTTGACTTCCTTGGTGTTCACTTCTCTCTGGCCTTTGCCTTCTACTTGTTTGTCTCGTCATAACTCTCAGATCTGAACTCTTAGATTTTCAAATTCAACTTCTATCCGATGTAGCGGGAGCTGGTTCTTCTCAGTGAAAGCACCAAAATGTTTGCGTAAAAAATGGCCGCAAACACCCAAAGTCGTATGAGTTGATTGATTTTATGTTGTTCTTAGTGATTTGGGTGATTTATGCAAATATATGAAAAGCAGGGACTAAACTGTAAAAGACACACAGATTTATAGTGGTTCGGCCAGAACGTGCCTACGTCCACTTTATATGTTATTCTCCTTTTTCTCTTCAGATTACAAGTACAAAGCTTTGATTACAAGTATCTAAAGTTGTTTGAGAGTTCCTTCCAGGCTTGAGCTCTCAAACTTGTCTGCCATTGTTGTACCCCTGCCCCTCTATTTATAGAGTGAGGTAGGGGGCAGGGGTCTTGGATGTATATTGCTGCTGGGGGGCTTGGGCTGAAGCAATCTGGACTGGCAACTCTGGTTCGGTATGAAGGTTGGTCCGGTGATGGAGTGGACCGGTGGTAGGTATTTTGGAAGGTCATTCGGTATTGCATAGAGGAGTGTGGTTCGGTGATGGCTTGAGAAGGATTGGTCCGGTGGTTGATGAGAGGTGTGTTTGGCTCGGTAGTGCGTGGAGATGGTGTTTCGGTTGTAGCTAATTCGATGGGAAGGGATATGGAGATGGTGATTCGGTGGTAGGGAGGCTTGGTTCGGCGTGGGGTATCACCGAATGGATCTGCCGAATGATGCCTTTGGTTGTGGATGCCGAATGAGCTTTGCTTCATACTACCGAATGGATGAATACCGAATGTACATTGTTGCTGGGAACGCCGGATGAACCTACGTGCTCCGAGTGCCGAATGAGGCCTTGCTTCTTATGGCCGAATGGGCTATGCCGAATGAAACCTTAAAACTTCTTAATATCGAATGAGCTTTTGCACTTGGGTTATGAATGAAATCTTCAACTTGTATACGCTTGCTGGCTGCTTCTTCGAGGTGGAAACGCGCTCAACATGGATATTCCAGTTTTGTCCAAAAATTGGGATAACAGTGGTGGACCGCCATGCACATGCACGGCGGTGGAGATACTCGCGACAGGGTCGACTCGAGGAAATCTCAAGTTTGAACGTTCTTTGCTTCGGGATTTTTTTTGCTGGGTCGAGTTGTAATACGCGCGTGTGTATTAATATGCTTCAGCCGTTTAAGACTTCTAAGCTTTAAAATAAAAATAAAAAAAGAGAAGAAACAGTTGAATTAAGAAACAGGGGAGAAGAAGAGAGGCAGGGGAAGGATCGCGTGAAATTGCTGGGTTATCTCGAGTTCTACCCGAGGTAAGCACGTGGGTGTCTTCGGGTTTTAAGATTGCAGAAATTGTGCTAACTGTAATATGATAGTAGAAGTAATTAAGTTAAGTATAAATTATGTTATTAAGTGTTAAACAATTTGGTTTTTTTAACTCTGATGATCTTCAAAGCTTTGCTGAAACAAAGTTGCGTAATTAATTTAAAATAGAAGTTAATTATGAATGTAATAAAATTTATAATTGTAATTTCATAAGTAGTTCAAACTTAATTCAAATTAATAATTAAATATTTTAATAATAATCATGTGAAAATCATTCGTAATTAAGAATTTAATTAATCATTTGAAGTTGATTAATTAACAAAATGTAGTTAACTGGTTAAATAATTAATTAATGATTGAACGATTAAGTAATTAATAATTAATGATTAATTAAGCAATTAATAATAATTAAATGTGTAAGTGAGTTTTATAAATCAATAATTAAGGTTATTGATTAATAATTAATTCATTAATTAAGTGAATAATTAATAGGTAATTAATGAATTGAAATAAGTTAATTTATTAGTAATTGATTAAGAAAAGAATAAAATATAATTCATTCTTAATATGTAATTAAGTTTAAACAAATCAAACTTGTTGATATGAATCGATGATTATATTGATTGCCTTTGATGATTATTTATACCCTGTGATGTTCTGTGATATTATGGATATATCTGTGATAATTGTGTACGATTTATCTGTGTTAAACTTCTATATGATGTATCTGATGTTATATATCTGCATTAAATTGCTATATGAATTCAATTGTTAAATTTAAACTGTTAAGTTAATTAGACAACTTGGACTTTAAAATGGCGTTTGGATTTCGATGAGACCGGGATCGGGTATCCAATTGATATTCCGAAAACCACATCGATCCAAATTAAACGTTAGGTCGTGTAATCTCAAGTGAAGATCGAGATGGTGTTTTCAGAATGCAAGGATTGTCGCCGTTAACTCTGAGTGTGATTCCAAAACAAGTGTAACGAGATAATGCCTTCGGTTTCGTTCGAACCCGGAATGAACTTGTATGGATTGAATGCTTTCAGCACATCGTCAGGCGGACGATGAGCATTCTAAGTGATATGTTCTATAAAGGTAAACGCAGCCTCAAGCCTCATCAATCGGGAATGGATAAAACAGAGGAGGTGCAGCAAGGTGTGGGTCATGCCCAAGCAGGACGAGATATACCCCTGTCTAGATGTCCCTTTTTATTCGGCTGTGTGGGCGGTTGGATGTACACCAACTGCGGGGTTATCTTGTTCGGGACTGTTCAGTAAGGAATGGTTCCGGCCTTGTGTTGCAGGGGAGTTAGGGTGGCTCCTCGGTATTGTGATCTAGACCACGTACTGTGACGGGCGGTAACCCAGTAGCCCTGCCATTGTATGGGATCCGATTTCCAATAAGCGCCGTACATTTTGATTGTGCCCAACTATGTTGAAATGTGAGATGTAAGCATTTCAGCTATTTCTGTATTTTACTTAAAAACCCTAGACACTATTATAATATCACTGGATTTCCTATGAAATGTTTTGGTTAGCGTAAGGTAAAAACTTACCCGTATTTATTTGTGGGGAGTCTTACGTGATACCTTTCTTTTAAATGATTTTCAAAGTTAAACAACTTTAACCTGTTTACTCATACCAGACCCATGTCTGACCCGGAGTTTATTTTTGTTTTTCATAAACTTTCGGGTACCCCAATTTTTACGGGTAGCCAAGGGATTAAGGTTAGCTTTGACGACTTCTGGAGGAGCAATGGAGCAGGAGGCTTAAGCGTTGTAGACATATATATCTATATAGTTCCGCTGTGTTAGTTAGTTTATGTATTTGAGATGTATGTTCTGACAGGTATCTATAGGATAGTCATGTTGTATGATATTGTATAACTCTGATGTATATATAACTATGTAATATTTATGTTGATATAGTATATTTTATTCCATTCCGCTGAGAGATTCTGATGTTGTTATTCTTTCTTTCCTTTCTTTTCTATTTCTATCCCTTTCTTTCTTATTGATGACACGTCTTTCTTGGCGTAGAAAGCCGGGTCGTCACAGCTGGTATCAGAGCGCTAGGTTGAGTGAATACCTAGGCTCTTGAGTGATATCTTTCTTGAGAGAGCGTATTTGTAATTTTTATATTTATATATATATATATATATATATTTCTTTCTACCTATTTATTGGGTTACCTGTTCAAGTATTCCAATATAAGTTGTAAGGAAGATAGGGTAGTGGTGTATGAAACACGACTACCAATAGTTAGAGTTTTGAATATTTGTAGTTGGAGTGTATCTGTCGAGACTGTAGATCTATTACCGTCTCGAGTGAGCTTTGGATGATGTGAGGATTTCATTGTTGGAATGTGATTTTGGATGAGATTGAGTTTGGATCTATCGGATGGACATGACCAAATCATGATATCTTGATATCTCAAGGTGTTGTAGCTGTGTGATGAGACACAGTGAGTTTAGATGTCTCCGAAGATGTTTCTTTGGAACAAGTTAAGGAAGTATTTCCGTTTCAGAATTGTGACCAAGTTCAGTAGGGTATTTTTGTTTGATTGAGGCCCGAGTTTCTCGAAGAGCATTGAATAGAAGTCTTTGGACATTGAGGATTATCCCTATAGATGGAAGTGTTCTTTGTGCTGTTGAGAAGGTTTGTTGATTAGCAGTTTTCTTGAGGTGATTTCAGAAGTAGCAGAGTGGATTCATTTCTTTGATGGATTGACCTGAACAATATACGGCTATTCTAGATTGTGAAGAGAGAACAAACATATTTGGGTAGAATTGCCAGAGTGTTGTGCGACAATTCTGGGATTCATTTGTGTAATTTTTTGCAAGGAGTTGAGACTTCTCAAGAGAAAGTTAGGAAATTGAAGTGGTTCAAGATTTTCCTGATGTTTTTGAAGAAGTCAAGTGTCTACCGCCACACCGAGAGATTGAGTTTCATATTGATTTGACTCCAGGAGCTGTGCCGGTGATTCAGTCCAGTAGGAGAATGCCTCCTAGAGAGAGAAGAGTTGGTTAAGCAGACGCAAGATCTTTTGGGAGAAGGGTTTGATTAGACCCAGTTTTTCTTGTTGGGACTCTGCTGCTGTATTTGTTACCAAATCGGATGGTTCGCTAAGGTTCTGTGTAGAATTAGTTTGTGCTGGTATTCATTGATGATATCTTGGTCTACTCTAAATCGGAAGAGGAGCACAGACAACATTTGGGAATTGTTTTGGAAACTCTGAGGAAGCATGTGTTGAAGGCAAAGTTTGCAAAGTGCCATTTTTGGAAATTAGAAGTTAAATTTTTAGGGCACATTGTTTCTTGTGAAGGCATTTCAGTAGATCCAGCAAAGGTTGAAACTATTTTGCAATGGAAATAGCCGGAGACACCGATGGAAATTCATAATTTTCTGGATTTAGCTGGCTACTACAGAAAATTTATTAAGGATTATTCCAAGATTTCTTCGCATCTGACCAAACTAACAAGGAAAGGAACCAAATTCAAATGGACACCTCAATGTGAAAAAGCTTTTCAGGAATTGAAGACAAGGTTAACTAGTGCACCAGTACTTGCTATTCCGGATGGGAAGAGCAAATTTGAAGTATATACGGATGCATGTTTAATTGAATTGGGAGCAGTTCTATTGCAGAATGGCAGAGTGATTGCCTATGCTAGTCGGCAATTTAAATCTCATGAGAAGAACTATGCTACGCATGATGTAGAACTGTTAGCTATTGTGTTTGCTTTGAAGATCTGGAGACATTATCTTTTGAGATAAAAGTTTGAGTTATACACGGATCACAAACCGTTGAAGTATATTTTCTCTCAAAAAGATCTTAATTTGATGCAGCAGAGATGGGTCGAATTTTTGGCATCTTATGATCTGGATATTCTGTATGCTCCAGGGAAAGCAAATGTCGTAGCTGATGCTCTTAGTAGAAATGCGGTCTTATCTCTTTTGGAAGTCGTTCCATCTCTCCGAGAAAGGATCGTTAGTAAGAAAATGGAGGATAAATCTTTTGAGGAAATAATTCTTGGAACTAAAGACGATCGGTATTCGGATTTCAAGGTAGACGATCAGGGTATTCTAAGGATTAATGGTCGTTTGTGTGTGCCTAATATTGATGGACTGAGACAAGAAGTTTTAGCTGAGTGTCATCGCTCCAAATTGAATATTCACCCGGAAATTTCGAAGATGTATAAAGATATGAGGAGAGTTTTCTGGTGGCCGAATATGAAGAAGGATGTAGCTGCTTTTGTTAATAGTTGTGCCTTCTGTCAGCAAGTGAAGGGAGATCAATAAAAGTCTGCAGGATTATTGCAACCTTTGGAAATTCCAGATTGGAAATGGGAAATGATCTCGATGGATTTTATAGACGGTTTGCCTAGGACCAGGAAAGGAAGTGAAGGAATATGGGTTATTGTTGATCGTTTAACGAAGAGTGCCCATTTTATTCCGGTTAAGGCGACTCGAACTGCAGTTTCCTTGGCAGAAATTTTCTTGAAGGAGATAGTCAGATTGCATGGTATTCCTATTAGCATAGTAAGTGACCGTGATCCTATTTTCACTAGTAAATTTTGGGAAGACCATCTTCATTTAGTGGAATTTTCTTATAATAATAGTTACCAAGCGAGTATTAAGATGGCTCCTTATGAAGCTTTGTATGGAAGACCGTGTAGATCCCCATCTTGTTGGATTGAATCGAATGATCGACTTGTACTTGGACCCGATCTAATTCGTGAAGCTTCTGCGAAGGTTGAGCTTATCAAGAAAAGGATGAAAGCTGCTCAAGATCGTCAGAAGAATATGCGGATAGAAGACGAAGGCCATTGGAATTTGAGATCGGAGACTTGGTTTTTGTTAAAGTTTCCCCAATCAAAGGTGTTATAAGATTCGGAAAAACGGGAAAACTTGCTCCGAGATATATTGGTCCATTCCGAGTATTGGAAAGAATTGGAACTGTAGCCTATAGGATTGAATTGCCAGAACGGATGTCTGGGATTCACAATGTATTTCATGTGTCTCATTTAAGGAAATTTGTTCATGACCCATCATTAGTGATAGAACCGGTTGTTCAGGAAGATTTAGAAGTAGAACCCAACCTGACTGTAGTTAGAAATCCTGATCAGATTGTAGATCAAGACGAAAAGCAACTTAGGAACAAAGCGGTGAAACTCGTCAGGGTACAATGGAATGAGGATCCCAGAGATTGTACCTGGGAAACTCTTGATAGTTTTAGAAAAGCTTATCCAGATTTATGTCCGGATAGCTAGTATTGTTGTTAGAATTGACTGTTTGATTGTTTGTTTTGTATGGATGATATGTATGTTTGGATTGTTAATACTAAGTTTTCGAATTAACTGTTGTTTAAATTTCGGGGACGAAATTCTTTTAAGGGGGGAGGAATGTGACATCCCGGAATTTTGACCCTATTATTATAATAAGTTTTTAATCTAATTGAAATAAAATATAAGACTTTCATTTGTAAATAAATAAGATTTTGGATATTATTAGTTATATATGGGTTATAAAGGAATATAACTTCAAATATAAAATGGATTCTCTCAACAATATTAGATATATGAATGCGGTTAATAGTAACAAGTACAATAACACAATTCTTTTCATATTAAATATAAATACATTAATGCACATATAAGTTACAAATCAAATATTTGTAATATTTAACTTTAATGAAAAATAAGATTAATCTGTTTTCTTATAACAGTTTTTATAAGTAAATTAAAATATAAGCTTATATAAGTAGCATAAGTATAACATAATTATATGTTAACATAAGTTTGAAGACAAACATATAATCTGTCAAAACCAATGTATAGTTTGTGTTTAAGGCATAGGATAATAAAATAAAGAGCAAAACCATTGTACATTTATATACCAGACACTAAAACAAGGCCTACAAATATCTTTACAAAATAAAATAAGTGCCAATAAAACACATTAGTATAAATTAACCTGCAAACATTATTTATATGTTAATGTAGTTTGAAGACCAAATGAATCATGCAAGATCAGTAAGTATCATTGCAAAGTAAACGAACGTGTCAGCAAAATATTACCAGTGTAAACTTATTTGAAAACATATTAGTACAAAAGAAAACTGCAAATATCTATATACAAATCCTTATGTCAGCAGGCATTTAATCTGTGTTAACATAAATGTAAACTGTATATACATAAGAAATCAAACCTGGAAGCAAACATTAATCAAGATAAAATGTCTATGTCAGTAAATACTAATGAGTGTAAACATAAATGAAAACACATTAGTACATAATAAGCCTGCAATATCTTTATGCAAATATTTGTGTCAGTAAATATTGATTGTGTTAACATAAGTGTGAACATATACATTAAGTAGCACACTTTTCTTTCTGGAATAAATCTGCAGCCGTAATTATTGAATCATTTCTGGCCTTAGTACAGTAAAAATAAAGCAAATGTTATATTATGTTAAAGCTTGTGCAGGAAGACACCATTGTTCAAAGTTATAAATATTTGTATTTATCATTTCTTATTGCATTAAGTTCAGTCATTAACTCATGAAAGCAAATCTGAGGAGAAACAAAAGAAAAAAATAAACAAAACTACATATTTTCAAGTTCAAATACAAATTCAAGCAAAAGAAAAGTTACAGGAAATTCAAAGCTTCAACTGCAGTCTTCTTTGTCCATCAACAACTAGTCTCTGTTTCAAGTTTCAACAATATTTTTGTGAGTAAACTTATTTCTAACCTAACTTTACTTATGTAGTTTATGAAGATTTGTTTTGTGGATGATTTAAGTTCTGTAATGTTTGTTAAATACTATAAGACCTGCATATCATGTTCTTTCAGATTCCAATTTTTTTTACTGAGGCAAACAAAACAGCGAATATATCAAACTTTTTATATAAATCCTTGTCTCTAAGTAGTAACTTAACTAAATAAATTTGTTTAAGTTTAGAATTAAGGTTTGGATTATAATTTGTTATAGTAGCTGTAAAATACAAGCACTGTAAACACATTTTTACAGTATAAATAAACCAAAGATCAAAATTTTAAATATCTCGAATTGTAAATATGAATTGATGTCTTGAAACTACATAGAAAGATATGACTTTTAAGACAAAACATACAATTTTTAGACAACAATTTACAGAGCAGTTTATTGGTAAACCAAAAATGCACTTTAGTGAAATTTTGATGATTCAAGCTATTATAATTGTTGTAATTTGACATGGAGCTAGGGAATTGATGTGAGATTAACAGAAAATTGTTAGAAAAATTTTCGAATACATAAATCTGGAGATTTTGATTAAAGTAGGGTTTAGTGCTAATAATTTTCATGCTCTGTAACATTTTGATTTCGGCATCATCATGAAGCCGAGTGCTATGAAATTTAGGGCGAAGTTTGAGTGTGATGATAGTGACGTATGGCCGAAGTCTTGACCTTTCTGGTGGTCGCAATCACAAACGCGAGGTGATTTTATAAACTGGGTTTGAGTTACAGTTCGACTTTTTAGTCGAATTTCGATTTCGTGAGTTTCAAGTTGATCTGGGTTTTGATTTCGTATATGTTGAAGAATTGTGATATGTCGGTGGCGTCGCAAGGGGTTAGCGTGGTGGTGGACCGCCGTGCACGTGCACGGCAGCGGAGATACTCGCGACAGGGTCGACTCGAGGAAATCTCGAGTTTGAACGTTCTTTGCTTCGGGATTTTTTTTGCTGGGTCGAGTTGTAATACGCGCGTGTGTATTAATATGCTTCAGCCGTTTAAAACTTTTAAGCTTTAAAATAAAAATAAAAAAAGAGAAGAAATGGTTGAATTAAGAAACAGGGGAGAAGAAGAGAGGCAGGGGAAGGATCGCGTGAAATTGCTGGGTTATCTCGAGTTCTACCCGAGGTAAGCACGTGGGTGTCTTCGGGTTTTAAGATTGCAGAAATTGTGCTAACTGTAATATGATAGTAGAAGTAATTAAGTTAAGTATAAATTATGTTATTAAGTGTTAAACAATTTGTTTTTTTAACTCTGATGATCATCAAAGCTTTGCTGAAACAAAGTTGCGTAATTAATTTAAAATAGAAGTTAATTATGAATGTAATAAAATTTATAATTGTAATTTCATAAGTAGTTCAAACTTAATTCAAATTAATAATTAAATATTTTAATAATAATCATGTGAAAATCATTCGTAATTAAGAATTTAATTAATCATTTGAAGTTGATTAATTAACAAAATGTAGTTAACTGGTTAAATAATTAATTAATGATTGAACGATTAAGTAATTAATAATTAATGATTAATTAAGCAATTAATAATAATTAAATGTGTAAGTGAGTTTTATAAATCAATAATTAAGGTTATTGATTAATAATTAATTCATTAATTAAGTGAATAATTAATAGGTAATTAATGAATTGAAATAAGTTAATTTATTAGTAATTGATTAAGAAAAGAATAAAATATAATTCATTCTTAATATGTAATTAAGTTTAAACAAATCAAACTTGTTGATATGAATCGATGATTATATTGATTGGCTCTGATGATTATTTATACCCTGTGATGTTCTGTGATATTATGGATATATCTGTGATAATTGTGTATGATTTATCTGTGTTAAATTGCTATATGATGTATCTGATGTTATATATCTGCATTAAATTGCTATATGAATTCAATTGTTAAATTCAAACTGTTAAGTTAATTAGACAACTTGGACTTTAAAATGGCGTTTGGATTTCGATGAGACCGGGATCGGGTATCCAATTGATATTCCGAAAACCACATCGATCCAAATTAAACGTTAGGTCATGTAATCTCAAGTGAAGATCGAGATGGTGTTTTCAGAATGCAAGGGTTATCGCCGTTAACTCTGAGGGTGATTCCAAAACAAGTTTAACGAGATAATGCCTTCGGTTTCGTTCGAACCCGGAATGAACTTGTATGGATTGAATGCTTTCAGCACATCGTCAGGCGGACGATGAGCATTCTAAGTGATATGTTCTATAAAGGTAAACGCAGCCTCAAGCCTCATCAACCGAGAATGGCTAAAACAGAGGAGGTGCAGCAAGGTGTGGGTCATGCCCAAGCAGGACGAGATATACCCCTGTCTAGATGTCCCTTTTTATTCGGCTGTGTGGGCGGTTGGATGTACACCAACTGCGGGGTTATCTTGTTCGGGACTGTTCAGTAAGGAATGGTTCCGGCCTTGTGTTGCAGGGGAGTTAGAGTGGCTCCTCGGTACTGTGATCTAGACCACGTACTGTGACGGGCGGTACCCCAGTAGCCCTGCCATTGTATGGGATCCAATTTCCAATAAGCGCCGTACGTTTTGATTGTGCCCAACTATGTTGAAATGTGAGATGTAAGCATTTCAGCTATTTCTGTATTTTACTTGAAAACCCTAGACACTATTATAATATCACTGGATTTCCTATGAAATGTTTTGGTTAGCGTAAGGTAAAAACTTACCCGTATTTATTTGTGGGGAGTCTTACGTGATACCTTTCTTTTAAATGATTTTCAAAGTTAAACAACTTTAACCTGTTTACTCATACCAGACCCATGTCTGACCCGGAGTTTATTTTTGTTTTTCATAAACTTTCGGGTACCCAAATTTTTACAGGTAGCCTAGGGATTCAGGTTAGCTTTGACGACTTCTGGAGGAGCAATGGAGCAGGAGGCTTCAGCGTTGTAGACATATATATCTATATAGTTCCGCTGTGTTAGTTAGTTTATGTATTTGAGATGTATGTTCTGACAGATATGTATAGGATAGTCATGTTGTATGATATTGTATAACTCTGATGTATATATAACTATGTAATATTTATGTTGATATAGTATATTTTATTCCATTCCGCTGTGAGATTCTGATGTTGTTATTCTTTCTTTCCTTTCTTTTCTATTTCTGTCCCTTTCTTTCTTATTGATGACACGTCTTTCTGGGCGTAGAAAGCCGGGTCGTCACAAATACTAACATTATTGTTTAGATATATATGTATATGCAGGATATATATATATATATAGAGAGGCAGCAAAGAATGAAGACCGTACAGTATAGAGATTCAAGAACTGATAAACTCAAGATTGATGATATCAAGATTTAAGACTCATGAGTATCAAGATTATCAAGAGTTTAAGATTTCAATATAAGTAATTTAGTTAGGAATTTTGTTAAAACTCCTAGAAAAGCACTGGCATCTTAAAATCCATTTTATTCGTGGAATGGAATCCATGCGATCCCGTTAAAGGGATGGAACCCTAAGTAGGATGGAACCTACGAAAAATCTAGTGGAACATTATTATGTATCCACTAACTTTTATTCAAATGTTTTACAAAATTATATCTTGTTTTCAAAATGATTTCAAAATATCCTTTTAAAAATCAATAATATCTATCCTGGTTTCAAAATACTTTAAGCCTCAAAATAATATTTATTTTCAAAATCAAATTATCCTTGGTTTTAAACTATCTTTTAATTATAATATATTTAACTTTTAATATTTATACTTAAGTTTTAATATAAAAGTATAGTGAAATTTTATATATACCAAAATATTATTTTCGATACTTATTTATGTATTTTAACTATAGTTAAGTATATTTATAAAGTTTTAAATAGTTTTAATACAAGATAGAAGTTATTTTCAAAGAAAAAAATTACCAAAAACAACTTAGGCCTGTCGACAACCCCAAGGAACCCTTGTCGACAAGGTGACAGTTTATTTCAAAAGTTTTAATTTCAAAGGAAGTGTCTATTCATCATATCCTTTCACAAATGGACATGGCTGTTGTCCTACTATAAATAGGGGCTGTTTTAAACGAATTTATATTCATTTTTTTCTCTGATTTCACTCCTCCTTTTCTTCACATTTCTTTATATAAATTTTTACCATTACTCTTCCAAAATACCATTGAATCTAACTGGATCATCTCTGCTTTGATTCTCTATCACTATCTCAACAAGATCCCAGTGCTATTTCAGAGTTTTAGATTTCTTTGTAATCAATCGAGCGAGAAAAGGTGTGATTGTAGCTTGGAAAATCAATCAAGCGAGAAAAGGTGTGATTATAGCCTGAAAAATCAATCGGGTGAACTTGTTGCCCGTAAAATCAAGTATCTTTACCCAGAGGATTATGAATCTGGAGCGGTGTATCTCATGGCCTTGAAATCGAGGGTGTAATTGTAAGAATTGATTTTGAAAGGAAATCCGTACTTGTGTTGCGGGACTGGATGTATGGTAACTCCAAACAAGTATAAAATTCGGTGTGCTCTTTCCTTTATTGCTTTTACTTTATATCTGCATCTGTGTTTGATTCTGTGATCATATCTGTGTCTGAATATTGCATACATTTGTGTTCAAATTAATATAAACTCAAAAAGAATTAGTAATCCTTTAAAACACTATTCACCCCCCTCTAGTGTTAATTCTAGCCTTAAGATCTGTAATCCGCATTTCTCACATAAAATTCATTTTTTTAATATCTAACCATTTATAAACTCTTTCACCTTGTAAAAAACCTTCCCTTAAGTCTTCAAACCATTTTATAAACTCCTTTATAAATTCCAAGTCTTTCAACTGTATTCATGGACTTAGAAACATTTATAAATAATTAAAAATCATTTACTTTATAACATCATTATATAATAATAATTAATAACAATAAACATTATAAATAAATGAGAATTATTAACTTTAAAACATCTTAAAAATAATAATTAATAATTTTCAAAAAATTGTAAAGAAACAATAATAATTCATCTTAACCCTTTTTTTAAATAATAATAATTTATTTTCAAAACCTTACTAATATTCCTTATTATTAATTTCAAACAATAATTATTCGTGGAATAATTAACCTTTCCAAATATTAACATTTTGGTAAATTCTTTAAAACAATATTAACGATAACGAATAACTGTAAAAAAATACTAATATAATTAAATCTTTAAAACAATATTAATATAATTAAATAATTTAAAATAATATTAATTTAATTAAATCTTTAAAAAAATATTAATATAACTAAATGCTTTAAAACAATATTAATTTAATTAAATAATTTAAAAAAATATTAATATAATTAAATACCTTAAAACAATATTAACATAATTGAATACTTTAAAACATTTTCGAAACCCAATTTCGGATTTAAATCTTTTCTTATCTCAAAACCGATTCTAGCTCAGTAGCAATTTATAACAATTTTAGAATACTAATTTGAGGCCATTTACCACCCAACACTTAACCAATGTTGATGTTGATTTTCTATCACTACTGGGTTTTAGTTTTCAAACATATAACAATGTTATAACCAATATTTCCAAAAAATCAGGTTTGTTCTCCAATAATTCAAATAACTAGAGTATTATTGAAACCAATTCAACAACAGCGAGGAATCCCTTTGGATCCCTACAACCTGTTTTTCCTAGCATCATAACATTATATAATCATAAAATATAATCAACCGCTTCGAGGCGAGAATCGTATACAAAGGGTCATCCGCTCTTACATAGGAGCGTAATAGGGTCTCATCCGTTCCAATAGGCGGAAATATATCCAAACCAACTAATAAATATATTAAATCATCCAAACAGTCATTTAGCAAATTCTTTTTTACTTTATATCATACTAGTTAAACAAAAAGGTGAATTTAATTCATCGAAATTTTCTGCCGTCGCTGAAGCGTTCCGGTTTTGAAATTAAAATCAGATGACGTCCGATTTTAGCCTAAATTTCAACTCTCTCCAAATTCATCCAAACTAACTCCATCGTGTAGACCTTTATAACACGAGTCCAATGCAAAATGGCGTTCGAATCTGACCTCGTATGAGTGGGATAAACATTTTATAAGTTTTCGGATTTACATAATTAAATTAATTTACTAAGTAACAAAAATAATAAAAAAATATAATCCCAAAACCTTTCTTCTCGCTGAAAAATGAAAATCCAGGTCGCGAATGACTTCTACCAGCCGCCGCCCTCCATCATGCTTCTCCGACCACTACACTCCACCCACGCGTGCGCCTACACCCCTCTCCTCCATCGCCACCGGTCAACCTACCTAGAACGCCAACAATAGCTTTCCTGAACCCAATAATGCCTCTACGTTCAACTTGAGGCTTCATCTTCACCAAGCGACGACAGCTCACCAAACATCGCCAAAACGTTGCCATGGCCATCCTCTACAACCTTCCTGCAGTCCCATCGTCGATCGAGCCACCAATTCTCCGCTATATCCTAAAGCTACTGTCGACGTTCAACTATGAACTTCAACCACCACGCAACATTATAACCTAATCCAATAGTTGATCTTCTTCGTCTTGATGCCGCGAACGTTTCCATAGGGGAGAGACTCGCTTGAAAATGCTTGGATTGGTCCCGATTATTGTGGGATGTAACGACCTAGGAATTTTAATGGATTTAAATAACGTATTTAACTAAAAGAAATTCATGGAAATCAAACGATACAATATTTCAATGAAAATTTGATATTTTGGATGCGTCCATTTAAAATAGAAATTGGCAGATTTTCATCAGAAAATATGAAAGATTGTCCTGCTGTGTAATTTCAATTTAAAATTTAAAATCAATTAAATTTGACGAAAATAAAATATTTTTCAAACCCGAATATTTTTATATAGCAAAATTATTTATCATTTTCTAAGTGAGACGTCATATTTCGTTTCACCAAATTCGGACCGGTCTAACTTTGTTTATCTTATTTTCGATGTTTTAGCAGCATTTTTGGCAGCAAATATTGACTTTTGATAGGATGATCGTATCGCCAGTATTTGTGTACCATTTTGTTCATCTTGTGGTGCTGATCTCGTAATATATTCATTTGTAAATTTCGGCGTCCGTTACGTGGCAAAATGTGCAAAACAGTTAGACGTATCGGTGCCCTTTTTAAACCTTTTGATTTCCTGTAGTCTTTAATTTGTCAACCTGTTGAAATTAAACAGCCACTTGATATTGATAATTCCAGAATTCAATAGACGTGACTTTTTTTATTCCACTGGTTTGAAATATAATTTGGTTCATTCGTTCTTTACCCTTCTCTTAGTTTCTGAGCATACCTTTCTTTTGGAAAAAAAATTAATATAATATAAGAAATATATTAGTGCATTGATCTGCTCGTCTCTCTTCTTTCACCATTTTGTCTTCATTTGCAACCCATAGTGCCGTCCGCATGACCCATCATCCAGCCATGTGCCATCAGCCACCTTCCTTTCTCACTGCCATGCCTCACACGCAAGCAACTCCACCCGAACCCACTTCATACCCGCACGTCCATTTTTCCTCCTCGCCGGTTAACATTTTTCGCCCAGTCTTGCACCCTCACCTGGTCGCATCACCTTGAAGCCATGCAAACCCTTATCACCAAGCTCTCCTTTCCTCTCTCCCTGATCGAACAGAACAGCCATCCTAGTCCAACAACCATGCTCACCCTTTGGCCACAGCCATCATCGACTGCTCCTCACCAGAATTGTGCTCCGCCCATCACCTTCATCAACCATAGCTGCCACGCCCACTGCCACACTCCCTCGCCACCACTTCCAGCCTCATCCGACCCACACCCCATCAAAGCCTCTACCTTCTAACTTTGAGCATAGCCGAGATCAAGCCCTTGCCAACCCCGACCATCAGATCCATCCTCAACAAGTACCCAGCAACCCACCACCATTCTTGACTAGCCACGATTAAAACCCACTTCGCCTTGGAGCAGCAGCTGCTCTGACCTTTCCTCCACTCACAGCAAACCTTTCCCACCCGAACACTTCGCAAGCATAGCAGAGAACGCAACCTTCGCCCTCTGGCCTACCATCCCACTCCAACGAGCAGATCCGACCACCTTTCTCCCACTCGACCATCTCCGAACCCACACCACAACTCACGTCTCCTCTCCATCATAGCACCACCTTACAGAAGCAACCGCAGCCTCTTCCACCTAACACCCCAGTGCCGAGAAGCCAGCAGCCACATCACCTGGTCGCAACGATCTCTTCCCTCCCTCTTCTCTATTATTATTGTATTTCATTTTTCAAAAGTATATATAAAGGTTTTATTTTAATTTTAATATGTGTTTTTTTATTTTGAAAAAATATATATAAAGATTTTAATTTTAATATGTGTTTTTTATTTTGAAATATATGTAAAGATTATTATTTCAACATGTGTTTTAAGGGTATAATAGTTGTTTTAAACAAGGTTTTCAATATGGGATTCAAATCATGAAGTTCAAATTTTAAACCAAAACAGGATTTAAATCGTAAATCATTGATTCAAAAGATTCATATTTTCAAGTTTTATACATGTTTTTACATTGATTTTGATATTAGAACTTCTAAATTTAAACCTAAAACTCAATTTTCTCTATTGTGCCACTTTATTTTATTTAGAAAACATTAGAAGTTGAATTGTGGATCCTAATAAATATATTAAACACATCAGTATGGGTTGAATCATTTTTTGAATTGTGATTTTAACTAAGTATAAATCGCAATATAAATAGAATCGTAAAGGGAGAAATCCGATCTGAATCGGGATTTAAATCATAAGATTTTAGGATTTTTGAAATCAGTGGTTTTAAATATTATATATATTTATATACTTTGCTTTTAAATATACGTGTTGTAAGAATGATGATTTTGAAATGTAAATATAAAGATTTTATTTTAAAAATGAGTTTAAAATTGAATATTGATTTTTAAAATATAATATAAGGATTTCATTTTAATTGTGTGAGAAAAATTTAGATTTATATATTTTGTTTCATCAATTTCGTGCCCACCTTGCTTTGGGATTTGTCATTTGGATTGGTATATTGTCGAGTTCATGATTCAATTCGTAGCTTGTCGTGCTGTCTATTTCTCTAGCCCCGAAAGGTGCGCAATCACTTATAATTAACATTCTTATGTTTAGTAAATTTAATTCACCTGAAATGATTATTAAATTTGAATTAGTTAGTAATTTAATTGTTAAAATATGATATATTATTATCTGCAATCATTTACCTGTATTAATCGACATACGACACCAAACCTATTGTATATATATTCTATTTAAATTGTTAATTATGATATATGCCTGCTATTAATATGTATGTCATTTTATAATATTATTATGCTATTGTTATCATACTGCAAGTTCTCTATTAGTTAGAAAAACTCTATGGGTTGAAATGATATATACCCGAACGATCTTATAGATTAGGGAAAATCATTATGGGTTGAAATGATAAACCGAAGCGATTTTATTGATTTTTAAAACTTTAGGATTACAGGTTGAAATGATATATACCCGTAAATTTAAATTATTCCAGATTGAAATGATAAATATCTGTATCACTGGACCATAAGATAGAAAATTATCTATAGACACCGTTGGTCTATTTTTAAATGATTTCTGGAATTTTGAAAAGAAAATATATGTGGTTTAATAAAAATTGATTTTTAAATTTTAAATATAATAATGGATATTTTAAATCTTAATAGGTGTGTAAAAATTAGATTCTAAAAAAAATTATATATTTTAAAGATTTTAAAATTATAAGTGAAGTTTTAAAATGTATATTACAAAATTTTACTTATATTTTATTATTTTTAAATTATATAAAATAAGATTTAAAATAGATTTAGTAATAAGATTTAATTTAATAAAAATTTAATATAATTTAATTTAAGAAAATTTAATTTAATTAATATATATGATATGTTTAATATTTATTTAAAATTTATATTAATATTTTTTTAACAGATTTTGCAATAACTTAAATAAATAGAGGTTGGAAAGATAAATTAAAGTTGGCTTGAAATTTAAATTGGCTAATAAATTTAAAAAAAACTGATTTGAAACTTATTAATTTGGGATTTTAAAGATATGATTTTTATAAAGTGATAACTTGATTTGATTAAAAGTAATTAAAAGAATGTTTTCAAATTTAAATAAAATTGAGATTGAATATTTAATTTTGTTTCAAATTTAAATTTGATATTTTATTTAAATGTTTATAAAAAGTGATTAAGTGAATATTTTAGAATTAAATAAAATGTAGTTAGATATTTAATATTTTAATTTTGATTTAATTTTGTAATATGGGATTTTATTTAAATGGTTATTAAAGATGATTAGTGGATATTTCAAACAAAATTTAAAGTTGAATTTTGAAATATAAATGAAATTTATCAAATTGAGTTATTACAAATGTTTGAATATTTAAATTTGAAAACCTATTGAATTGAAAGTGGTTTAAATTTGTAGTTCGAACCTGGATTTGTGATCGATATAAATTGAAATGGTTTTAATGAGAATCTAAATTGAACCCTTAACACTTTTTGATTGAAATAGTTTAATTGAGATTGATTTAAATTTAACTTTGAACTAAAGTTGATTTGCATTGATTTGGTGAAATTGGGGGAGACAATTCTTATTTGAAACTATTTTCGATATAAACTCCTTAATATATACACTATTTTTAATATATAAACTATTTTAATCTATAACTTATTTTTAAATATATAAATTATTTTAATTTACAACTATTTCAATATATATATATACACTATTTTCAATATTTAAAATGTCTAAGTTGGAACTGTTATGATTTAGATTTAATGGATTTAAATGCGAATATCTTGATATGATGGTTTAAACTATTTTGTGTTATGGTTTTGGAAGTGAATTATAATTTAAATGAATTATAAATTAAAGTGATATAATTTCGAAAGTGAATGATTTTGAAAGCAATATGATTTTGAAAGTGATGCGACTTTGGAATATATATGATATTTCGATGTGAATTATGAAATGTTTGAAATATGAATTGTTTTAAATGAAAATGACCACGGTGTGAAATAAGCGATTGGTTGTTAAAAAGATTGGGATCCGATATTGTCATAGTCTCTTCCAATATCGAAAACCACTTTAACAACCGTGCACGTGGTGGAGATTCCAAAACAAAGAAGGATGGTTTGGGGAACGGTTCTATATGAGGTATTAACGCAGCCCTGACTCCCGTGAGTCAGCTTGATGTGGCTAAAACAGGAGCTATACCGGACCAAGTGAGGTCGCACCTCCAATCGAGCATCCTTCTTTGATACCATTCTATTACTTTGTGATTTTATTGGGTTCACCTTCGATTTGGGAGTGTGTCTCAAGGTGGGCGATAGTAGCTATGCGTTACCACCAATCCCAGAGTGCAAAACGGTAGAATCATGTCCTAGGCATTGCCTCACGTGCCTTTTCACATGCCTTATCGTGCCCACTATGAGTTTGTTTTGTACTATACCTACGGAGTGCTCCCTGAGTATCCCACCGTTTGAGGGAGCTTACAGTATCTATATAGACTACGGGAATATATAAAAATGTGTTAAGAGGGATATGAGTAATGCCTTAACGCTATTTTAATAGTTTACTTTAATATAGACATTATATGTAGCGTATTGTACTATGTATGTGGACAGTTTAACGGATCAATAGAGGATGGGAATCCCAAATATCCTTTAATTATTTTGTATTTCAGTTGATATTTCAGTTGATATTTCACTTGAGTTGAATTTATTTGTATAAGAATGTTAGTCCTGACTCGAGTGTTTTGTGTTTTTCTTTATGCTCGGGTTAAACTGAGTGACACGGCATTTGAGACTCACCTTTGGAGCTTGGGGTTTTGGTTGGAGATCCATCTGTTATCTCTTCAGCTTGGAGTTATTCCCTGTTGTTTATGTTCAGATTTGTTATTTGCTTATGTATTTGAGATTCCGTTGTATTTGAGATTCCTATTGTATTTGTTTCAGACTCTGATGTTTATATAGTAGCTTCATGAACTACTATTTATCTACTCCACTGCTTGTTGTTATATTGCCCTGTGTCTGTGATTCTATGATTAATTTATTTACTGTATATGCTAATTTTTGCCAAATATAAATTAAAAATCTGTTGTTAGGAGTAATTAAAGTCCGACATGTGTGGATGATTGCTGATTTAAACGGCTCGAAATGGAAGTTCATTACATTTGGTATCAGAGCTCTGGTCTAGGCAAAATTTAGCATTTGGAGTGAAAAATTGTTGGAGATAGGGTAGCAATACCCAAGAATGAGTTGAGTTAATTACAGAATCATTTTCCTTCGAGCTTGAAATTCTTCGTTTGGATCTTCTCGGATTATGATTTCTTTTGAATTTTGGAACTATCCCTTTGTTCTAAAATCCATTCTTGCCTTTTCATGTGCATGCCCTTCTTGATACTGAAGCATCCCATAGGTCTATTTATGTCGATCTCTGAAATAAATTTGAGCAAATCTTGCCACCTTAATTGGCAACTTCATCCCTATGTGACCAATCTTGTCGGCGGTCCCGCCAATCTTAGTATGATGTAAATAGGTGAAACTCCTTTACAATAAGCGTCGATTCAACGGAGATTTCTACATCCTTGGTTTTGATGCTATTATTTCTTGATAAGCCCAAACTATTTCTTTAGTAGAAAACCAGGGCAATTCTCCTATGATCGAATGTCGATTGCCACAGGATTTTGCAGGCAATTTTGTCTTTTCGCTCGATTCTCAGCCTAGTGATCTCGACCCCACTCGATAGTCAGGGTTTATCCTGATGTTTTGGTAAAGTCAATTCTCTTCCTCCCAAGCGGTAAATTGAATTCCACGTCGATCTTATTCCTGGAGCTAGACATGTTGTCCTTCCTGCCAGACGAGTGGTCACGATGAATGGTTGGTCATGCCTTTTGGATTAATAAATGCTCGTACCTTCCTCGTCGATCTCATGAATCACGTTTTCTGCGATAATTCTCTACAGATTTGACCTGGTTTCCGTTGATGATATTCACGTCTGTTCTAAGACTCGTTGACCCAGTTAAGGCCACCGCGATAGATATAAGTCCATCTATCTGTCCTCTTTTGTAATTTGATTTTCTTATCTTCCTTTCGAGTTGGTTCGAGTTATTTTGATTTGAGCACCTCTATATTTGAATCTCTATCTTTGTCCTATAATCCATTCCTGAATCATCCTATGAGAGAACACATTTGTAATTAATATAAAATGTTTGATATTGTATTGTTTGAGTTGTTAAGTTTGAATTTTGGTTTCGATCGATTCTTCTGGCCAACACAATCGAAAAAAATTCCAAAATACTTGAACAGAGCAAACTGACACAATATCATTTTTGAATGGTAAATGAATTAATTTTATGTATGATTATATTTTATTTATACAAGTATAATTTTCTTAAATTAGATAGTTAAATGAATTGGTTGTTGGAAATGATAATATTAGGTTATCATTTATTGTTTTTCAACATTTCTAATTCAATAACTACTGTTTCATGTTATAAGGAGTTGAAATTTTATAAATATGGTTTATAAATATGATTTGCAAATGCAATGAATTTAAATTAAGAATTTGAAGGTTTAAATTTTCGATGCTTTTCAAAATTTGGTTTTTCAAAATTTTGAAGTGTGTGTGTGTGTATATATTATTTGAGAGTATTTTTGGATGGAAATTGTTTCCAAAGAATTTTAAAAGAAGTAAATCGGTACTCACCTCTTATTGTCGCTGGAAAATAATTTCGGTGATGACTGCAGCATCATCGACATTCATTTTCGAGTCTCAAAGTGGAGATACCACTCAATAGCTTTTCTACACTTTTGTTTTGGAAAACAGATTTGATTTGAACTTCTTGAGTATTAATTGATGTATAAAATATATATGTATATATTTATGATTTGATTAGAAGGTTCTTGAGTATGATTTGATGTACAAAGTATACAGGGAAATATTTATTTCAAATGGTCTGAAATGAAACCGAAAATTCAACTCTTAAGTTTAAGTTAAGTAATGGTTTTCAATTATTGAAATGAAGCAAAGTTTTTGAATAATTAGAGTGTCTAAAATAAGAAATGAAATTGAACAACTTGAAACAGTTTAACTAGGATAAAATTTATTTGTATAATATTCAATTGCACTCAAAACATATATAACTAACCTAGAAAGGTTAAAATGTAATGTGAACTTATAATTGAATAATATAAAATATAAATATAAGCAATAAGATGTCCAAAATTTAAATTTATATAGTTTTGAAATTAATTATTATATCTGGTGTTATGTATTTTGAATCTATCTTTTCATTTATGACTTCTATTCTCCTATCTCATTTCTTTTTCAGGACGAAAAGCTTGGAGTGTGGGAGATTGTAACGACTCAGGAATTTTAATGGGTTTTAATAACGCAATTAACTATGAAATTCATGAAAATCATATAACACAATTTAGAATGAAAATTTGATATCTGGGATGCATCCATTTAACATAGAAATTAGCAAATTTTCATCCGAAATTATGAAAGTTTGTACTATTGTGTAATTTCAATTCAAAATTTAAAATTAGTTAAATCTGATGAAAATAAAATATTTTTTAAACCCGAATATTTTTATGTAACAATTTTTTTATCATTTTCTAAGTGAGATGTCATATTTCGTTTTGCTAAATTTGGAATGCTCTAGCTCCGTTTATCTTATTTTCAGCGTTTTAGCAGCATTTTTGGCAGCGAATATCGACTTTTGATAGGATGATCGTACCGCTAATATCTATGTACAATTTTGTTCACCTTGTCGTGCTGATCTCCATAGCATATTCAGTTGTGCAATTTTGGCATCCGGTATGTAGCAAAATCTACGAAACAGTTAGCCGTATCGGTATCCTTTTTTGAACCTTTTGATTTTCCTGTGGTCTTTAATTTGTCTACCTGTTGAAATTAAATAGCCACTTCATATTAATAATTCCAAAATTCAACCGACATGTTCCACTGGTTTTAAATATATTTGGTTCGTTCCTTCTTTCCCCTTATCTTAGTTTCTGAGCATAACTTTCTTTTGAAGAAATTACAATATAAGTTACATATATTAGTGCATTGATATGCTCATCTCTCTGCTTTTACCATTTTTCCTTCGTTTGCAACTCATAGTGCCGACCGCACGAACCATCCTCCAGCCATGTGCCATCAGCCACCTTCTTTTCTCACCGTCATGCCTCACACGCAAGCAACTCCACCCGAACCTACTTCATAGCTGCACGTCCATTTTTCCTCCTTGCCAGCAAACATTTTTCACCCAGTCTTCCACTCTCACCTGGCAGCATCACCGTGAAGCCATACAAACCCATATCACCAAGCTCTACTTTCCTCTCTCCCCGACCGACCAGAACAGCCATCCCAGTCCAACAATCGCGCTCACACTTTGGCCACACCCATCATCGACCGCTCCTCGCCAGAATTGTGCTCCGCCCATCCCCTTCATCAACCATGGCTGCCATGCCCCCTGCCACACTCCCTCGCCGCCACTTCCACCCTCATCCCACCTAATACCCAATCAAAGCCTCTATCGTCTGACCCTGAACATAGCTGAGATCAAGCCCTTGCCAACCCCGAACATCAGATCCACCCTCATCAATTACCTAGTGACCCACCACCATACTCGACTAGCCACGACTAGAACCTACTTCGCCTTGGAGCATCAGCTGCTCTGACCTTTCCTCCACTCATAGCAAACCTTTCCCACCTGAACACATCGCTAGCATAGCATAGCATGCCACCTCCATACTCTGGCCCACCATCCCACTCCAGCAAATGGATCCGACCACCTTTCTCCCACTCGACCATCTCCGAACCCACACCACAACTCGCGACACCTCTCCATCGTAGCGCCACCTTGCTGAAGCAACCACAGTCTCTTCCATCTGATACCCAAGCGCCGAGCAGCCAACATCTGCATCACCTAGGCGCAACGATCTCTTCCCTGGCTCTTCTCTATTATTATTGTGTTTGATTTTTCAAAAGTATATATTAAGGTTTTATTTTAGTTTTAATATGTGTTTTTTTGTTGAAATAATAGATATAAAGATATTAATTTTAATATGGTTTTTGATTTTGAAATATATATATAAAGATTTTTATTTTAACATTTGTTTTAAGGATATAGTATTTGTTTTAAATATAATATATGTATACACACTTTGATTTTAAACATATGTGTTGTACTTAAAATTTGGTTTCTCCTCCGGCTCCCTACATGATGGTTCGTGACAAGTGTAAACGAATTTGGAAACCAACAGGTAGTCTTCAGGTACAACGTTTCAAATCTATGTTTTACTTCAAATTTGGAATGTGCGGGATAAACTGAGAGCTCTAGAGTCTAGCCCGTTAGTAATTGATGACAAACCTTTTATTATCACTCTGTAGAGTCTTGGGGTTGATAAAGCGAGAGAGAAAATCTTATCTATTCCTGTTTGTGCAACCTTCACACACATCCCTTCTGTGCTGCAACCTTTGATAGGTATTAACTGGTTGACTAGTCTCATTGGTGATTTAAAAATTTTTGAATGGAATATTAAATCCTGTAGAAACCTTACGTATGCCAGAGTGTTGATTGAGATTACCCCTTCACGAGCTTTGCCTTCAAAGCTTAAAGTAATACTAGATATAGCAAATGAAGTGGAAGTAGATGTACGGTACAAATGGAAACCTGATATTTGTGCTGTGTGTCATTCCTTTGGTCATTCGAGTAATACGTTCACGGTTTTTCACTTGTCATCCCCTCCTGCCAAGGTTCGTCTTCCAAAACCAGTTTTGAAATGGATACCTATACCTTGTGATCCCTCTCCTTTGGTTTCTCCTCCAATCTTAATTCCTCCTGCAATACCTAAAGTGACTGCCTTTCCTATTGACTTTGAGTTGGAAGCCGTTTCTTCCTCTGATGATGGGGATATTTACTGGGATGAAGCTGAGCATGCATGGATTCACGCAGAATCAGAAATGAGGTATAATCCAGAATTAAATCAATATTATTTGTATGTTGGAGAAGATGGTGAGAGTATGGCGCCGTACTTCCAGGTTGTGGAGGAAGGGCTTTCTTTATCTACTTCTGGATCTGAAGGTTACCATAATCTATTATTTTTATTTATGGATGCGAATTGGGACAGGAATTATCTATATTCTTCGATATCGAGGTCTTCTGATCCTATGCTTGCACTAGTATCTTTTGATGTTATTGGCTCTGCTAGCGATGGCGATGACAGTTTAGGACGGCAGGATACTATGTCAGGTAATTAGCAGTATTGTCTTCTTATTTTTAGTTGCAGAGGCGTCTTAGCTTCTCACCTATATTGTATCTTAAGTGGTATGGCCACTATAAAACTATATACAGTTGTTTTGTGCATGTGCAGAACACATATTCCTTATTTAAATACAGTGCACAACCCACTATAAAGACAACTGGCTTTCCAAAAAAAATGTGTTCTAAGAATCATGATTTTGAAATGTAAATATAAAGATTTTATTTCAAAAATGAGTTTTAAATTGAATATTGATTTCTAAAATATAATACAAGGATTTCATTTTAAATGTGTGAGAAAAATTTAGATTTAAATTTATATTTTTTTTGTTTCATCAATCTCGTGTCCACCTTGCCTTGCTTTGGGATTTGTCGTTTGGACTGGTCGAGTTCGTGATTCAATTCGTAGCTTATCGTGGTGTCTATTTCTCTAACCTCAAAAGGTGAGCGATCATTCACGGTTAACATTATTATGTTTAGTAAATTTAATTCACATGAAATAACGATTGAAATATGTTGTAAAATTTGAGTTAGTTGGTAATTTAATTGTTAAAATATGATATGTTATTATCTGCAATTGTTTACATATATTAATCGACATATGACACCATAACCTGTTGCATATGTATTCTATTTAAATTGTTAATTATGATATATGTCGGCTATTGATATGTATGTCATTTTATAATATTATTATGCTATTGTTATCACACTGCAAGTTCTCTATTAGTTAGGAAATCCCCATGGGTTGAAATGATACGTCCCAAATGATCTTATAGATTAGGGAAAATAGTTAAAGGTTGGAATGATAAACCCAAGCGATTTTATTGTTTTTGAAATTTTAGGATTACGGGATGAAATGATATATACCCGTAAATTTAATTTATTGCGGATTGAAATGACAAAATATCTGTAACAATTGACCATAGGATTGAAATTATATGCAGATACGTTGATCTATTTTTAAATGATTTCTAGAATTTTGAAAAGAAAATATATGTGGTTTAATAAATATTGATTTTCAAATATTGATTTTTAAATTAATATATGGATATTTTAAATTTTAATATGTGCGAAAAAATTAGATTTTAATATTTTTATATATTTAGGATATTTTAAAATTATAAGTTAAGTTTTAAAATGTAAATTACAAAATTTTACTTATATTTTATTATTTTTAAATATATAAAATAAGATTTAAAATAGATTTAGCAATAAGATTTAATATAATAAAAATTTAATTTAATTTAATTTATTAAAATTTAATTTAATTAGTATATGTAATATGTTTTAATATTTATTTAAATTTAAATTTAATATTTTTTTAATAGATTTTGTAATAACTTTAATAAATTGAGGTTGGAAAGATAAATTAAAGTTGACTTGAAATTTAAATTGGTTAATAATTGAATTTTAATAAAACTGATTTGAAACTTATTAATTTGAGATTTTAAAGATATGATTTTTATAAAGTGATAACTTGATTAGATTAAAGGTAACTACACAAATGTTTTCAGATTTAAATAAAATTAGACTTGAATATTTAATTTTGATTTGAATTTGAATTTGAGATTTTATTTAAATATTTATAAAAAGTGATTAAGTGAATATTTCAAAACTAAATAAAATTGAGTGCTCCCTAAGTATCCCATCGTTTTGGTGGAGCTTACAGTATCTGTATAGACTATGAGAATAAATAAAAATCTCTTAAAGGGGATATGGGTAACGCCTTAACGCTATTTAATAGTTTACTTAACTATAGATGTTATATATGTGGCGTATTGTACTACGTATGTAGATAGCCTAAGGGATCCTTAGCGGATGGGAATCCCAAACATCCTTTAAGTTATTTTATATTATAGTTGACATTTCATTTGAGTTGAATTTACTGGTATGAGAATGTTAATCTTGACTAGAGTGTTTTTGTGTTTTTCTTTATGCTCGAGTCAGACTGAGTGACGTAGCATTTGAGGCTCACATTTGGAGATTAGGGCTTTGGTTGGAGATCTATCTGTTATCTATTCAGCATGTAGTTATTCCTTGTTGTTTATTTTCATATTTGTCATTTGTTTATGTATTTGGACTCCATTATATTT
Organism: Allium cepa; assembly: GCA_030765085.1. NCBI lineage: Eukaryota > Viridiplantae > Streptophyta > Magnoliopsida > Asparagales > Amaryllidaceae > Allium > Allium cepa. The sequence goes on along the minus strand of CM060938.1, from coordinate 390,569,277 downwards.
TAGATTCTTGTTATATTTGCTTTAGACTATGATGTTTATATAGTAGCTTCATGAACTACTATTTATATATTCTGTTGCATATTGTTATATTACTCTGTGTTTGTGATTGATTTATTTACTATATATGCAAAGTTTTGCCAAATATAAATTTGCAATCTATTGTTTGAGGCAATTCAAGTCTGACATGTGTGGACGATTGTCATTTTAACGGCTCAAAATGGCAGGTCGTTACGTGGGACGTTGGATGAGGATAAGTTTTGAATTAAAGGTTAAAAAAATTTGCAACCCAATTTTCTGGTTAACGATAGGAGGGGGAGTATGGGTTTGAACGGTAGGAGGCATAAGAATATGGCATGGTATGGGATAAGTATGTGGTAGGTATGGCATATTATATATATATATATATATATGTATGTATGTATAATTTAAATTTATATTATCAATCTATAAACGTTCGAAATTCTTGATCTCCAAACGATGCGTGTCGCTCAGCGTTATATATGTTATACCCCTATTTCGACCACAATGGAACTTGTTTCGACACCTAATTTGATCGTACACAAAAGTTTGCTTTTTGAACCCAATTAATATATTAAATTTACACGCTTCGATCTCGCACGATCAAACGATATGTCCAATGGCCATGAAAATCGTCGGCATATATTAACTCACGGTTACGGATCCAATAAAACTGGTTTTCGTTGAAATTCGAGACAATGCCCCAGAAGGCTATTTTTACTCATTAATTAAATCATTTTCATTATTATAAAATAAATTTCCAAAATCATTTTCATTATTTTAAAATCAAGATTCAATTATCTAAACAATCTAAATTATTATATTCAACAATTAAATTATCTAATAAATCGCTATATTAGAACTTCAAGTTATTTAACCTATAAAATTAACTTTTCAATATTTAAAATTAATTAAATATTTCAAATTCAAATGACGAAAATTTTGGGTCGTTAAAAGCAAAGACCTAGCTCATATACTTTGGCGAGTTACCTTGAGTTAGTAAGATTTTGGTGAGTAAAAACTCAATTATCTTAGGGAACATTTTATCTTTTATTTATGATGTTTAATATGGTGTTAAATATGGTTATTTGATGGATTTAAGTGATGAATTGGTTTGGTATATATGTGCTTATGTGTAATGATGATTTTAGGCTTGAAATGAGGTCTAGTGCAGTGATCAGCTAAAAGTTATGATTTTGCTTGTGTTTGTTGTGATGGCTTGTAAATATATGTTATGGTGTTGTATGTGCTAAAAGTTAGCTCTTTGACTTGTAAAATGACTAAAGATCCTTTGGAAAACAAATATCGTTTTACTAGTTTTAAATTTACTAAAATGTTTTCAAAGTTTCTAATATTGTTTAGTTTTTCAACAAACTTTTACTTGTGTTTTTAAAGTGAGTAAAAGTTAAGAGTAAATGGTTTGAAAATTTAACTTAGTAAACTAACTATAATTTATGGCATCCATAGCGATAGTCATTGTGGATGCAGTTCGAAAAAACTTAATATTTTCTAAATTTAAAGTGTTTTCTTTCCAAAAGTTTTTTAGAACCTTTTTCAAACAATTAATTAAGAATAAAAAATATTTATTAATTACTTAATTAAGTATGAGTTAATAATTATTTAATTAATTGAGGTTAATTAGTAGTTAATTAATAATTAAGTTAAGTAATTAGTAATTAAGTATTAATTAAGTTAATTATAATTAGTTAATTAGTAATGTTTTAACTAATTATTAACTAAGTAAGAGTTAAATAAGTATTTAATTTTATTTAATTAAGGTTAAGTATTCAATTGATTATTAAGTAATTAAGGTTAAAAATTAACATGAGTTTAAATATTAATTAATTTACTAATATTTAATTATTGATTAATTGATAATTAATTAGGTTTTAATTAAAATTTAATTAAAATTTAATTAGCCATTAAGTTAAGATTAAATAAATATCGATCAAAGGTTTATTTTTAAACTCTATCAATTCCATTTTAAGACTGTTGTCTTAACATAAATTAATTTGTAAATAAGGAATCTCTTATCTGTGCCACTAAGTTAGCCCAATAAATATAAATATTTTATTGATGACTTATGTTTAGTAGAATAAATCCTCATTCTGTTATAGCTTAATTGAATAAATTATTGTGGATATCTATTTAGCAGAATAAATCCATGTTTTGTTATAACTTAACTGAATAAATTATTGTGGACATTCGTTTAGCAGAATAAAACAATGTTCTGCTATTATTTGATTAGATAAAATATAGTTGTTGTCTGTTTAGCGGAATAAATTTCCATTCTCCTATTATATTGTTTCGGACATAGAATTGTATGCCAGTAAACTAATATTGGATAAAGATGTTTTCTTTATGTGAATAGTTTTTTTTGCTTTTGTATATATCCCATACTAAAGTTATGTGATGTTTGAATGGAAAAGTTATCCCATATGAAATATTTTATTAAATCTCGTGCGTCGGTTTTTCAAAGGTAATTAGTTCTTGAAATAAAAATTAGATTTAAGTTAATTGATTATCTTATTAATGACATTTTAAAATTAATTAATTCTTTTAAACAATGATGATTAAGACTAATTAATTAATTATATTATATTATTGAAATTAATAAATCATTTTAATGATGTTTAAGGTTGATTAATTATTTAATCAATGATGAATTAAGGTTAATTAATCATTTAATTAATGATGTTTGAAGACTAATTAATCACTTTAATAAGAATGTTTTAAAATTAATTAATCATTTTAAATAACAATGTTTAAAATTGATTCATCATTTAATGATGGTATTTAAAAGTTGATTAATCATTTTAATAATGATGTCTTAATATTAAATCACTTAAACAAGGATGTTCAAAGCTAATTAATCTTTTTGAATAGTGTTGGTTTAAAGCAATTAATCAGGATTAAAGCAAATTGATTTTTAAATAAAGATGTTTTAGAAATAATTAATCCTGAACTAAAGTTGATTCATCATTTTAAGTAATGATATTAAAAGAAATTATTGGTTTTAAAAAGGTAATTAATTTGTGTTTAAAGTAAATCAATTCATTTTGATAAAGTTGTTTAAAGTTAAATTTTTATATGTGAAACCTCAGCACAAGTATGGATTTAAAAGCATAAAAGTTCGATTCGATTATGGAAAAGTAGCTTCGTAATCCAATATCGCTTATGTGGAAAAGATTTAGTCATACTTTTAACACTAGACGTCGAGGCAAGGACTTGTTTCTATCTCCAAAGTTAAAAGGTCATCAAGGGAATGCCTAGAGGCAACACTACCTTAACTTACCCGACTTCATTTTCAGCTGAGGAATGATGCTTGTTTGGAATCGACAAGTGTTGGTAAGAATATGAAATTTAATTTCTATATACAATCATTTTTAATTATCTCTAATGGTTGATTTATTTACTATCGGTTCAGCTTTCTCCTTTGGTTATCGTCGGTTTTAGATGATTTGTTTCTCATTTGAGCTTTGTTATCCTTTTTCGGAAATGACAAACACCAAAAAACGAGTGGAGGCCAAGATATGTGGGGTAGCTCTCATTAGGACATACTCGAATCTACTCTATGTTGGTTTCGGTTATATGAGCACTACGATGTGAAATACTCGGATACTCAGTAATGTTGGCAGTGTCCAGCTTAGAGTTCCCGAGAGGTGTCACAAGAGAGAACAACACTCTCAAGTATATTAACTAGAGGTATGCTCTCGGTAAAAGGGTGCACCAGAGGGGAAAACTCGTTCCATGTTATAGCGGTGTGGTCTCACTATGGATGCTTAGAGTAAGGCTTTTACTCATACAATATTTTATGTAAGTTCAATGATTTTATTATCTCCCATAAATTCACATGCACTCATTCGAGTAGAGTAAGCTAATAAATTAGATAGGTGTCTTTAGGAAGGACAAATAAAGATTTCAAAGACGAAGAAGGTGGTTGTTCTAGCTAGTAAAAGTTATTCTTGAAAATTCCACTATGTAAAACAAGGAATTATAACTGGTTGTATTGTATTGGCATCTTCACATGTCGAACTTGACACTACTCTTATTTTGTTATTGTATTTACCCACATATGGGAATGAAAAGGGTTAATAATGATGTAATAAATCTTGTAAAACAAATTTATGTGATGTAAATTTATTTAGCTGCATTGTTTACTTAATGTTGTGCTAAATAGTGTTGAACTTACTTTGTCACTTGAAAATGATTATGGTGATGATTACAGCATAATCGGCGCCCATTTTTGGGTCTCGAAGTGGGGGGATGTTATGGCTACTCTAGAGAAGTCCTTAATGAGTCTCTCATAGTATCTAGCCAATCCTAAGAAACTACTTATCTCTATGACTATCACTGATCTCTTCCAACTATTCACAGCTTCAAACTTTCGAAGGATCTACTTTTATCCCTCCTTTGAGACCACATAGCCTAGGAACTTCGTTTTTCTAAAAATCGCACTTGGAAAACTTCGCTTTTAACTTATGCTGCCTCAAGGTCTTTATACCAATTTAAAGTGAATTTCATGGTCCCATTCATCCATAGAATACACCAAAATATCATTTGTGAACACTAACACAAATCTACTCAATTGATCATAAAAGACTCGATTTATTATATCCAAATAGAAAGTCGAAGCATTAGCCAGTCCAAGGGGCATGACTAGTCACTCATATGAACCTTACATTATCCTAAACATGGTCAAAGGAATACTCCCCTCAACCACTCGTAGTTGATTGAAACCAATGGCTAATTCTAATAGTGAGAATACTTCAGCGCCACTCAAATGATCAAACAAATCATCTATTCTCGGCAGTGAGTAATGATTTTTCACCATTAATTCATTCAACTTCCTATATTCGATACACATCCAAAGTGACCCATCTATCTAACTTCTTCACAAAAACTATCAAAGCTCCCCATGGTGAACTGCGTGTCCAAATGAAACCATGATGCTCAAATTCCACTAACTTCTGGTTCAATTCATTCATCTCCTTAGGAGGCATTCTGCTGGGATGTGTATTAACAGGCTGAGCCTCAAGCACCAAATCATTGCAAAACTCAATCACTCTTTTTGGAGGTAAGCCCATCATTAGCTCAAAAAATATCAGCAAATTAACGAACTACAAAAATTATATTTATCTCCTCCTCAAGGCTCTCTATTACACATAGTGAAACTCCCAACTTTACTTTCATCTTATTCAAGGATACTAAATCATATCTCCTCCTTTCATATTCCTCTAGGAAATGATTCTCTCGGCACAATAAATTCAAACCACATTATGTACCAACCAATATATATCCAAAATTACTCTGTATCCCTCAAAGTCAAACATGAATGGGTCACATAAAAACAAATGGTCACACATGATAAATTTTAGGTCAGTGCACTTTAACACAAGAGTGGCATACTCATCAATCGTATTAACCACACGTAAACCTGAGGCCTTACTTCATCCACTGTTCTCTTAGTTACCAGCACCAATACTTTTGTACTTCGAATACCACACAGGACATAATCCTTTGCATTGGGTTGTGGATGCCACATAGGCCTTACTACTTTGCTTTTGGTCGCTGATGCCACAAAGGCTTTACTCCTTCGCTTCTGGTTGTGAATGTCATACGGGCCTTACTCTTTACACCGAATCTACTACCAAACCATCCACTACCAGGCTTTTCACTTAGCTAATTATTAAGCTAATGTTGACTCCATCGTCGTTTGATTATTAACCATGTTTGTACTATTGTCATCAATGTCTTAGATTTCAATCTTGGCCATCTTAAGCTTTACCATGCCTTATTTACCTACGGAAGTTACTAATTTCGATTTACACATTCTTCAAAGAGTTACACTACTTTTAGCACTCAAAGGTGGCATCTTACCTAGGGAAGTTTGTTACACTACTTTTACCTACTACACCTCTAACACCAACTTTATAAATGTCGACTTATAATTCGTTTAATTAGTCATTTATTACCATTTTAAGCACTTTACTTACATGTTCAACATGAAATGTGGAGCTGGTCTCTCAGCCCACAATTAATTAAACTCTTTAATCAAGTAAGATCATTACCTATTTACCTTTTGTTTCCCTATAATAACCATTCGACTAGAATTAATTTTCTTTGAAACCTACCTAATATTTCTCAGTTTTTCTATAGTAAATTAATCATGTATGAAATTCCTCATAACTAACCAAGTTTCTCTATTACGGATCTCAATAATTTATAGAAATTCATTTATTCACGAATAAATTCTATTAATCAAAACTTTTTACTAATATGATATTCTTATCCCCATTTTTAATAATCTATACCAATTATACAAGTAAAATCATAGGAATGACCAGATTATCATACAACCATGAGGTGGTTATCTTTACTCTAATTATCATACCAATTAAATAGGCAAATACCATTAAAGAGCTCAAACTTGTTTTAAGTTTTAAATGTAAAAGAGAATGGAAATAAAGAGGTGATTAACTTTATTAATATCTCAGTTGATTTTGATAAAAACAACCATATACAATTATATAAAAGTAGATGCTAAATTTTTTATCAAGTTATATGGTATATAGTACAGAATATTACACAGGTGCTAAATCGAAGACTGTATAATATAAAGACTCAAGATAAAGATATGAAGACTGGTGAGTTCAAAGACAAAGATATAAAGATCTCTGGGTTATAATTTATTGTATAGAGTAATTTGTATATATTGTTAAAGTCATTGATAGCAATTTCTAATCTTCATCTCAAAATTATGATCTTTGATATTTTAAACATAAAAATAAATTATTTAAATTTCAAAACATATATTTAAATATTTTATAAAGGTTTCTAGAGTTTAAAATATTTAAAATATATGTTCAAATTATTTTACAAAGTATAGAATTTTCAAATTATTTCTTACAAAAATAATTTTCATTAGTAACTAAGGTATGTCGACATACCTAAACAATATATGTTGACATATACGTTGCCAATTGGTTTTTCAAATTTTGAATAGAAGTGTCTATTCGACACAATTCTTCACGAATGGACACATGTTTATTTACTATATAAAGGGAAGTGAAAACAAATTTATTGATAACTAATTACTTACTTTCTTCCCTCCTCTTACTTTTTGAAAATTCTTTTAAAAATATACTCTACCCTCGTTAAATCATACAGAATCAATTCATACTTTATTGTATTAATTCAATACTACTTTCTTACTATTTTGGAAACATTTCTCTCTCATTTCAATGATCAGTGTGCTATCTAAGAGACTATAGGATCCATTGTATCCAAAGTATAAGAATTTTTATTTGAAAAGACTATCAACTCTATTTGCGTTTGCTTGGATGTGCATGTAGCCCGTTCAGATCAAGTGGGTGTGCTTGTAGCCTGATTCAAATCAATTGGGTGTGCTGTAGCCCGGTCAAATCAAATGAGTCTACCCCGAGCTCGAAAATTCAGGAGGATGTGTCTTATAGCCTCGAAATCAAGATTGTATTTGGGTTTGCCTTCTGCCTGGTTAAAGATTGAAATTTTAAAAGATATATGTACACGAAAGTATGCGAGATTGGATATAGGATAAATCCGAACCAGTATAAAATCTCTGATATCATCTCTCTAACTCTTTATTTTACTTTATTGCTTTTATTTTTATATGGGATTGAATCTGTAGTTGATTGTTAGTACAATTATGTGTTGTTAATCTATGATTTAATATCAAACTTGAAAGAAAAGTGAAAGAGTTACATAAGTTAGAAAACATTGTTCATCCCCTTCTAGTGTTTAGTCAGCCTTAAGATCCATAATTCTGCAACCCACATTTGGTATAAGAGCACTAGGTTTTCAAAAACTCATAATTTTATTTTATTTTTGAAAAAGTTTGAATGGCCAACAACACTGCTAACTCACCTGTTAACATTTTTCGAAGGACAATTTACTGCTAGACCCGCATTTTTTAATGGCAGTAATTACACTTATTGGTCATGTGACGACCCGGAATTTTTAAGCATTTAAAATTGGAATATTTAATTGATTTTAAATATTTAAAAGTTAATTTTTAACTTGAACTCAAATATCACTATTTATTTTATAATTAAATTTATTGAATTAAATAATTTGAAGTTAGGTAAAATGTTGAATCTGGAGTTTTAAGCCTGTTAAAAATAATTTGAAGGCTTGTAAAATTTATATTGATAGTACTGAAGATAGTAGAAGTATTAAAATTGAATTTGAAAGTGCTTTGTTAAGTTTTGGAATTTTATCAATTTAAATTGAATTTTAAAAATAGAATTCCAAAGCACAGTCTCGGATTTTGACGAAACCAATTCCATTAGATCCGTAATATTGAATTATTATCGGATTTCAATTTTCGTAGCGTTTGGAATTGTTGTGTGAGCATACGATATATAAACGCGCTGAAATTTATATCAAAAATTTAATATTTTAATTCGATTCGAAAAGCTATCTTCTCCATACGATCGAATTAGGACTCGAAACAATTTCCATTGTGTTCGGAATAGGGGTATAACATTATAAACGCCTAGCGGCAGACGTCGATAGGAATTTGGAATTGTAAGTTGCATTTATCGAGGCGATTTGAATTTAATTTAAATAAATATGTATATCCTAGTCAACTTCCAGCCGTATTCCTTTCATATCGATACCTTTCCCCTTCAAATCACTGCAACCTTCCTCTACACGCTTCCCCTCTTTAATATTTACAGTCGAGCCCTCACTTCTTCTTTCCCCAAAATCTCATTTTCATCCCCTCAAAATAAAATCTTTAGAACAAAAAAAAATAGGACCGAGCCTTGCTTATCCTCTTAAAGTAGATTTCAAAATTGATGTTCGATAGAAAATTTATGGCCTCTGTCAAAAGAATTCAAGTCGCGAGCTTCAAAATCAATTCGAAAACCAGATTTCGAGACTCAGGCAAAGGCGCGGCTTGGAGTCGCTCACGCTCGCGCTTGCGTAGAGGCAGCGACCACACGAGGTGGCACCGTGGAGGGGAGCAGTCGCGTGAGCTGAGTTTGGGTCGAAATCTCGAACGTGGTTGGAGAGTCAAGGTGGCGATGGAATCGCGATGGATCGGAGTGGGATGTAAGTCGAGGCAGCTGGATGTTTGCGATGGCGATTTTCGAGAGGAGTGGTAGACTCGCATTTGAGCGGCAGGCAACGACACTTGCGCGCATGTGCGATGGGGAGGGCTCGATGTTGGAGGTGGCAACCGCGAGCAAGCGTGGCCAGTGGTTCGCGTGCGACGTGAGGATCTGGGTTCTCTGTTAGCAGTAAGGTATAAGCTTTTCGGTTTTTACTTTAAATTTAATTTATATATATACATGTAGTCATACAAATTTGGAAATAGGAAACGAAATTTTAAATTGCATTAAAGAATGTTGCTGTCCAGTTTTCAAATTTTTAAAGTTTAAATTTATGTACAGAAACTTTATATACGATTTTGGGACAAATATATAAAGGTTTATATAGGAAATTTAACTGATATAAATTGTTTTTATATGCAGTTTTAAAATGAAAATAAAATAATTTTATATACCTTTTAAATCTACTAGTTTATTTTAAATTATGTATTTTAGATGATTAGTTAAGTCAGTTTACCTGTCAAATTATTTACTAAAGGATTCTTAAAATAAAATTATTAGTAAATTAAATCTAATTAAATCTACTGAATGGAAAATAATTTATTCGATCAATTCAAATATTTATAAACTGTAAATGTTTATAAAGGTCAAAAATTGTGGGAGGCAAGCCGGATTGAAATAGGGATTGCAAAACAAAAATCAAAGATGAGTTAATCTCACTCATCTGGTTTTTTTAATTTAAATTTAAATGGTTAAATTTAAATAATTGCTTGAATAATTGAATTGATTGATGTGCTATATTATAGTATATAATACATCTTGGAATGATTGATTTCCCGCATTATATAGCGGATGAGACCCTATGTGCCGCATAATAGCGGAAGATATTATATTAATCTCATATACCGTGATATTCCACCTTGAAGTGGAATTGGTATTTTATATTATGCTAACGTCTATGTATGTAGGGAAACAGGTTGGAGGGATCCAACCAGATTACTCAGCATTTATTTAAATTATTTAATATTCTCTGCTGTGATTATTTGATATTCTATGATCAATTATATTAGAATATTAAATGCTATGGTTTGCTTGTATATATTTTGATACACTGAGTTATCAAAATATATAAATTGGATTTTTGGAAAGACAATAAAAGAGTGGAGTTTTAAGTAAAGTAATTATAGCGAATTTGAAAAAATTAAGAATGAATTGAAAAGGAATAGAAGTGATATTAAAATACTAATAAATAATTTCGAGTATGAAAGAAAAAAGGATTTTGAATAAACAGAAATTAATGAATTGTAAACTTAAGTGGTATCATTTAAAGGAATAAAGAACTATTTTAAAATTCAAGGTTTAAATTTATTTAAAAGGATAAAGAAGTAATTTGGGAAACCTAAAATTGATATTTTCAGTTAAAAGTATTTTAAATCATAATTAAGGAATTAAATTTGAAGTTAATGGATTTTGGAATAAATGGAGCAAATTGGAAATCAATTTGGGAATTGATTTAAGTGTGTAAAACCGGGGTTTTTAAAGGAGAATGTGGCCATGAAATTTATAAACTGGGTTTATAAAAGCAAAGTAATATATCAGCGGATATTTGGAAGAATAAATTCACGATGGGAATTTATTAAAGGAATGGGAAAATTTGTTCAAAAATAAATAGTGATTTATTCTTAAAGGATGTGAAGAGAAGCGTATTTCCTTGGATAGCCAAGTACGTTTTCAAAGTAAATTTTTAAATATAAGTTAAAGGCTTTAATGATGTTTTAAAAAGCATGTTTTAGAAAATTTATTATTTCTAAATGTTTAAATTCTAAAGTAAGTATTTTTCAAAATCTATTATCGTAATAATTATTTAAAAGATGATTTGGTAATTTGTTTAAAGGAGAAAATCTAGTTTTATATTTTATAAAATAACCTTATTTTAAATATTCCTAAAGTATTATTTTTAATTAAGTATTAAAGTAGTTTTTCTAAATTTAAATGTTAAAGCATATTTTACAATAAAGTGTTTTTTTAAAATTATTTTAAAGATCTAAAGTTTTGTGCTTGGTGATCTCAGTGGAAATAAAAAAATATTTGGGAAATTTATTCTATAAAAGGAAGATAGTTTGAAACTGTTTCCAAAAAGGTTTGAAAGGTGGAAATATATCCGGCGAAGATATTTTGAGATTAATAAATAATTTGGAAAATGATTTATTGTTTGATGGTTGTTATGAATATTAACTGATAGTTAAATCACCGACTATCAATATTGGCCAAATGCGCTGATCGTTTCGAAGAGACCGGGATCGGGATTAATTTCTCGAAAACCACTTCGATCTGGTTTATATGTTTTCGTGAGGAAGACGAGTTCGGAGTCGAAGATGGAGCAATGAAGTGCAAGGGCTAGTCGCTACTAATCCTGAGGATAATTCCAAAATGGATGTAGTAGGAATAGTGCCTTCCGTTCCGTTCGAACCCGGGACGGACTTGTATGGATGAATGCTTTCGGAACATCGTCAGGTGGACGATGAGCATTCTAAGTGAAACATTCTAAAAGGTAACGCTTAGCCTCAAGCCTCATCAACCGGGAATGACTGAAAATCAGGGGTTATGCAGCAAGGCTAGGTGGGTAGCACCCACTTCAGGGTGAGGTCATCCCTGTCTAGACGTTTCTTTTATTTCGGCTTAGTGGTGCGGTTGCTGATCAGAACCGTTGGGTGATCTTACTCGAGATTATCCAGTAAGGGGTAGTCCCGGTCTTGTGTTGCAGGGGGTCGGGAGTGATCCCCGGTACAGTGATCTAGGCCACGTATTGTGACAGGTGGTACCACAGTGCCTAGTCATTAGTTGGAAATCCATTCTCCCTACGCGCCTTTTACGAGTTTTGTTTGTATTATCCACTCTGTGGCTAGTAGCTGAAATTTAATAATGTAACAATTTCGGCTATTTTAATAAGTATTTGTAAATAGACCCTACTATAATATCAGAGGATTTTAATAAAAATGTTTTAGCTATCGTAAGGTAAAAACCCGACATGTTTATTTGTGGCGTGGTCTTATGAGATGCTTTTGTTTCCAATGGTTTTTTGAAACTTTAATAATCAATTTGAGTGTGATTTCTCACGTTGGTATTCCAGACTGACTCGGGTGTTATTTAACTGTAATGCTCGGGTCAGACCGAGTATTATAGAATACAAGATATGATGCTATGGAGCTCAAGAGATGAGCTGGATGGCGATACGTACTTTCGTACTTGATTTATATTCCGCTGTGTATTCAGTTGTGTGAGGACAGATTATGATTACTGTCCAGTTGTGTGTTATGTATACTCTGATGATGTATGTATAAATAGATATATTTCTTTTTGTGTAAAGATCTATGATTATCTATTATATTTTATTCCGCCGCGATGGTTAGATTCTGATGTTGTTTTCTATCTTCTTCTTCTACCTCTTCTTCTTTAACCCAAATGGTTCGTATTTCTGTTCATCTTGAGTTGATAGATGTAGAATAGTGTTGACTCAAGAGGTACGGATTTGTGGGTTGTTACAGGTCATATAGAATGAAAATTTATGTACAATCTAATAGCTTAGGTATTTGGAATATTACACAAAATGAGTACACTAAACCCCAGATTGACTTTTCAACTTGTACTGCTGGCCAAAAGACTCACGCACTTAATAATTCTAAAGCCATGAATATTTTATTTTGCCCATTAGATAAAAATGAATTTAATAGTGTCTCTATTTGTAAGTCTGCATATGATATTTGGAGAACATTGCAAGTCATCGTGAGGACACTAATAAAGTCAAACGGACTAAAGTTTCCATGCTAACTAATCGGTTTCAATTATTTCAAATGAATCAGAATGAATATATTTCTAACATGTATTGTAGACTTCAAGATATAGTACATTCTTTAGTATCACTAAGTAAAAACTTTATGAAGAGGATCAAGTTAGAAAAGTCCTTAATTCACTTTCTTTAGAATTGGATTAAAAAAATAGAAATTGAAGAGGCTAATGACATTAGTACTCTAAAATAAAGAGTTAATAGGTAATTTAATGTTGTATAAAGCACGGTTGCAGGGAAGAAGAGAAAGTAAGGTAACAGAAAAGAAATCCATTGCCTTCAACGTAAAAACTGACAATCAGGATTGAAATGATAACAATGATGAGGAGATTGCTTTTATGACCGAAAATTTCAGAAAGTTCTTGAAGTATAGGAAGATGAACAACTTTCGAAGACCTGACTACAACTACGACTTGATGTTTCAATTGTAACGAACCCAATAATTTTCAAAGAGACTGCCCGCATCAGAATAAATCAAGAATCTTGTCGGTTACTAATTCATCCAGAAAAAGAAAGAAAGCTTAGCTGGCAACATTAGATGATTCAGATACTACTTAAAGTGATAATTAACCAGATACTGAGGATGCAAACATGTGTTTCACGGCAATAGTAGACCAATCAGAATAATCAACGGAAATAGCAAAAATGGTACTTTTTGCATTTGATGTTTATTTTTTAGGAGTAAATTATTGATCGTTAATAATATTGGATGCATAATACACACACACACACACACATACACACACACACACACACACATATATATATATATAACCTTACTTTTGAATTTGGATTTTACGGCCCATATATTGGCATATCCATAGCCCATATGTCGACATACATGCCAGAATTTTGAAATTTCATTTCAAATTCATATTTTGAATTTTCCTCTTTTTGCATTAACTCCAATAGCTGAAAGGCATCTTTTCAAAACTCTAATGTCGGTTCTCTAAATCTTCCTAGCTTTATCCATTTATCCACTCACTTTATTTCAAAATTCAAATTATCACTTTACTCTCTTATCTCTTCAATAACTTAACAATGGCCCCCTAAAGTCAATCATCAAAAACAATAAGATAGTCAAAAAGAATCAAAGCCTTTCTTTTTAATGACAAAGAAGCCATATATACTTATGTTGACTACGCTACTTCTGAAAAAGTTTTTCTTGGAAGATTTGCAAAGTTTGATGATTTCTCTTCTTATGGTCTTCAAGATCTTTGTTTGCGAAATAATATTCTTGGTTTAGTCAGCTCTTCTCAAAATGATTTTATGTTATCTGAATTTAGAAAAAATGCTTTATGCAAGTTTAAATGGAAAACATTTTCAAGGAGAAGAGGGACAAGTTTGAAGCAGTGTTAAAGGCACTACTATTGTTTTAGATTGTGAAATTTTGGATCAAATACTTAGTTGCAAATTCAATGGAATTGACTTCTCAAACTTAAATTGATGAATACAATTTGAAGTTTTTCATGATATTTTTGAAAGTGACGAATAATGTGATTTCAAACACAAAAATCTTAAACCAAAATCGAGATTTATGAGTCTCATTTTACAACAAAGCATCACTATGTGGATGACTCCACTCAAAAAAAAAATTGAAGATTTTTTTGTCATCTATAGAAACTATGACATCAATTGGGCATAAGTCGTTTTAGATGATTTGTTCAAAAGAATGTTTCTAGACATGAGAACACATTTTGCCGTGGTGAGTATCTTACTATAATGTTCGAATATTTTGGTGTTGACTTACGAGGAGAACCCACTTTGTCTCGAAAAGTATCCGACAATACCAACATCTCTCTCATGCATATTCCTCCTTATTTTCAGATTAGGCATAACATGTCTGAGATAGCACATGAAGCTGTATGGAGCACGAGTAGGTGGCTAGCAGTTTCAGTAAGTTATTATTGTTATTCTGTTGTTCATACTATAGAGCTATTATCAAGGCTTATCTATTAGCTAGAGATAATATTCTATTTGGAGTTTATTTGTTCCATGTATAAATATATTCCACTTATTTGTATAACTACGATGGACTGATGCACTTTGATTTAATTTGATTCATTTTGTTATACTACTGCCTCACCCAATTTATATCTATGATGATTATTATATTTTATCTTATGTATTATGAGATATATGATAGGTTCTACTTTTGATTTATGCTATTTTACCATGATATGCTACTCCACATCACCTGAGTACCATTGTAGCATATTATTCAGTTATATTAGGTACCGGAGTTGTATGGTGGTCATCACATAACTCCAAGTACGTAACCTTGGTATATCCAACGGCCATGAGTAAATCACCATCCAACATTTGAAGAGCATTAAGTACATTAATTTCATAAGTGTATCGATATCCCTTTCTCGAAACATCTTAAGTTAGAACATTTAAGGATAAATATTTAGTTTTTATTAATCAATTCATGTGCTTTCGTAATTGTAGTAGGTTTAAATACTTGGTCATAGGGAGTTCATATTATATGTTTATTTAATGTAATCATTACATTCAACTTTATATTTACTAATATATGTACATAAAATAGAAACTAGAAACCCTACTTTCATTTCAAATAAGATTTATTTATAAGAGTTAGGTGTACAATTATATAACTAATTTACATATTTACCACTAGGACATACCCTCAATATATCAACATTTATGTGTGTGTCTTTAAACACTTAACCTAATATTACAAGAGTTGTAACATTATATATAATTAACATTTATAATTCATGTGGGTATCTTGGAACTATTTTGAGTCTTCATTCTTGCGATGGGAGATTAGCAGTACGTTTTCATTATGTCCTTGGAATTTTGTTTGTATTTCAATGCTTGACTATGTTACTCTGCTCCAATTTGTCCAAAGCCTTGTCCCCCTCCTCTCCTTCATTACAGTGCCCCCGGGATTGCAACAGTGTAGCAATTGTGTATTTCCATAATGTTGCTGAGTGTCTTGCCTAAGGTAGCGGATTGTGGTTGGTTGGGGTATGTTGTTCCCTCATCTTTCGATTGGAATAGGCATATGAGATTACTAGTCTTCTTTTTCTTTAGAAGTTTGGATATCATTGCTATGCACCAATTTGTGATTCCTGATTTGAAGTTCATAATAGCATAATGCAAGCACCATTATCGTTATTGGACCAGGTGCATCAAGCTATGGGGTTAAAGGTAGGAATTTCAAAAGGAAAAAAAACCTTTAATTCATTATGTACTAACATTAAGTCATATTTTTTTTATTGTGTCAATTTAATATGGGTTTTAATTTATATCATATTATTCATTATATTAACAATATTAGTTTAAGTTACAATTTTATTATTTACTTAGAATATTTGAATAAACAATTTATTTTCAGAACAAGTAGCATTTACTCAATGGTAAATTTAATAATAAAATAATTTTCTTATATAATGATATCAATATATAGTTTTTAATTCTAAGTAACGAACATCTAAATGATAATAAATAATAGAATAATTTGAACATAGATTCAAATAGCACTTTTCCAATTTAAATTTTCATATATATTATAAATTTAAATGGTTAGATTCATCTCAATTCGAATATCAAATATTCAAATCAACTAAATAATGTCATAACATATTAACTTTGATTGATTGCGTTGATCTGTAAATATTTAATTATAATATTGATATTATAATGTTTACAATATCATGTATAATTTACTGCTCGATAATATCAATATGTTCAGAATTTAATAGTGAACATCAACGCAAGATGTGTGTAGGAGAAGTTTGTACGTGATAGTTATTCATGTTTGAAATTTAGTATGAAATGAAAGTCATATTAAATTAGGGGTTTTAAACAAATTTACCTTTCTACCAACATAAAATTTTAACTCTTCTACAGTAACTTTTGACTAGTTATGTCAGCCGCCACACACGCCTAGACTAATCGCGGCCACTATCGCCAAACTCCACCTCATGTCAAGACAACCTGTAGATCCTTGAATCGCCACCTACGGCATCGCGTGGCTGAAATCCTAATTCCAATCAACATTGATTCAAGCATCACGTTGTCACCTCTGTTGCAAAGTAGCATGATGCATCGTCACCATTGCATAGCTTCTATGAAGTCGAGTTTGCTGATGTCGGCCATTTGAGCTCCGGTTGAAGATGGTGGTGTGCAAGGTGCATAGTCATGCACAACGATTAACAATAAAACCAAAATAAATCTAAATGAAAAAAATGTTTAGAATAATTTTAAAAACGATTTTGTTTGAAAACAATTTGAATTTTTATTTTTCCCCGATAATCTTACCGATCGAATACATCTTAAGCTATCAGTTTGGCCTATAAGAGAACAATTATCTAACTCAGTGGTGCAAAGTCCAACATTAAGATATAATTTATTTTTAACAAAGAAGAAAATTCCGTGTATAGAATGAGGCATCTAAGTATATTTATAGTATCAACAAACTACAAAATATCTTATTTAGATCCACGATCAAAATTTATCCGATTCAAATAATTAAACATGTTTGATCAGTTCATATTATACATATTTTTGCATGTCTTATTTAAATCAATTTTAAAAATTTCGACCACCGAAGATACAAAATATAGATATACATATTATTTATTTTAATTATTATATTGGCGTAAAAAAAAGTAAATATATAATTGTTGTATATTTTACTAGTGGAAAATTTTAAATTTTAGTCCAATTTTCAAAATTAACAACAAATTTAGACCACTTTGACAAATTTAGACCACTTTGAGAACTTATTACAAATGACAACAAAATTTGACAATTGATCTTACATGCCATATCTCTATGGAATTTCAACCTCAAATCTAAATCCATATCCGTTTGACTGTTAATCGTACCCACGTGGTGACTTATTTTGCAAATTAATCTAATCTTATAGAAACGAAACATATAGAGTATTTTATGTTGTACGTGAAGTTTTACCTGTCAATTTTCAAATAACTAACATTCGCCTATGCCTTGCTATTAAAATACATTGACATACAATGCACATGATCATGAAGTCTTGCTTTTCTTCTGCATGTACAGCAAAGTTTTACAGAAGGAGTATGGGTTTATTTACAGTCTCATATGCGCTTTAGCTATTATACCACTAAGTTAATGGACTATTGACTTGACTTCTAACACATTGGTATACAATCAAAATGTGATATTCACAAGTTCTGAAGCCTCAATCCAGCAGCATTGCTTCACCATATAATTGAAGATTTTAAAATATCTCTCTCTTCGATGCTATACACAATGGCCATGCCCATCAATAAGCCAACAAACAACATAGCTCCACTACCTACAAAAATTCCATCGCGAAAATGTTGAATCAGTATAAGACACTAACACCGTATTTTGAAAAGAAAAGAAAAAAATATAGCAAATGCTCTTTATTAAAAATGATCGAATAGGAAAGAATACACATTGAACTGAATATGAACTCAAAATGCGAATCATACCCAAAGTAGCTTCTTTCAGTTACAAAAAGTATCCTCTTGTGTACATTGAGGATCAGCAAATACAATACCAAATACTGAATTAGCCGGAGCAGAAGAAGACTTCTCTTCCTGCGCATTGTTCCACATACCAAACGCTTCTTTCGGCATCGCTTCCTGACCATCAACCGTAGTACCCGGTGTATATGGTTTAGGAACCTTTCTTTTATGGACCGCCTACGACAAAGAGTTGGCAATGACCAGTATAAGTATGGTATTGAGTTCAAAAGTCAAAAATTATAAATGAAAGGGGGTCGTAAATCATTACTTTTGAAACATTTGGTCCATAAATTTTTAGTGTTTGGTCAATTGATGAGAATACATCCGATGATTGATGAGATCCACGGATACATTTGACCACACGGAAAGATTCTCTAGAATCCTGAGATTTGGTTTTGCAGTAAATGATTAATCTCGAAGGAGGTGAACCAGGGTAGTCATTCTTTCCATGTGCCAATTCCATGGTCACTATGTCCTCTAGTAAGATATCCCATAACACTGAGCAATGATCCACAGCTGGATTGAACTTCTTTTGAGTAATGTTTAGCGGTTGCTATGAAAGGAAGAAGATATTAGAATGTTACCTACCATTAATGATAACCTAGTTATTTTATTTTATTTTCATATCAACTTACTTGTAATAACAAAATTCTGCGATGAGTTATAAGGAGAATTTTTCCTTTCGGGAGAAGGAAATGATCTTCATATGCATCTGATAATGCAAACTTCCCCCTGACTTTAAAAAGATCCAGTTGAGGGAAAAAGGAACCAGATTCTGCCTGCTGCAAGATTACCTTCACAAGACGCATTATATTTTCTATTAGTCAGGTTGAACATGGATAATAGAGAGAAAGCGATAATAGATTATGAGAATACGAGCACATGAAGAGTAATGAATTTAATAAAAACTTAATTATGTAGTCATAGTCTAATCATGACAACTGCTTTGTATGTTTTGTAATGAATACAAATAATGATAAAAATGAAAAACAAGAATCAAAGTGGAATAAACAAAACACCATCAATGCATAAAACGGGGGAGGATCAAACAACTATAACTAAGGAAGGGTGAAATATGCACCTGTCCTGCTGCTTTATATTCATCGTAAGGACGAAGCAGATTATCCCCACCAATTACTCGAGGTAGACGCCTGCGTAGTAATTTTTCTTCAGAAGTTATTGCAGAAGCTATTTTCATTCTCACAGCATTTGCACCTTCAGTAGTCTTAGATAGAAAATCAAGGACCCCACTAACAGGCTGAGCAGCAGCACCAATTAATCCTTTCCCTACTCCTGTTATAAAACCTTCAACGCCAGAATCCTTTGCACCTTCATAAGGTTTTGCTAATATTCCACCAAACCCTCTCAAGAAACCTTTTGCTACAGCTCCACCTCCTTCTCTTATAATGTCTCCAATATCTTCAACTCCTTTACTATCCTGCTTTTGTCGGCTCTGAATGAATTTCTTGTCCATTGATAAAACAGCTACACCTTTGCTAATATTACTTAGCGCGCTACTTGCATTGCCAAGAATATCTAC
Source organism: Allium cepa (assembly GCA_030765085.1). NCBI lineage: Eukaryota > Viridiplantae > Streptophyta > Magnoliopsida > Asparagales > Amaryllidaceae > Allium > Allium cepa. The sequence continues at coordinate 390,549,276 of CM060938.1, read as the reverse complement.
ACCAGATAGCAGTTGAAGAGGCTGACTAAGAACATCTTTTTGGATATTTGACACTGCAGTGCTAATAAGCATGCTTTGACGCATGCACACATCTTCACGAAATCTTTGTGTAATACGCACTGGCATATGCTCAGTGTTCCCTAAGGCAGTCATCAAAGATGACCAGAACCCAAGAACTCCTCTTGGCCTTTGAGAAGGCGACATACTCATTGTAACTTTAAATCTGACCTCAGAGATGTTAAGCAGCCCAATTTTTATCGTAGGATCTACCGAAACATCAGTGGATGTAGATCCAAACATATTCTTAATTTTCACATGCTGGAACATTTCATGAAGACGCCATATAATTGGCTCATGAATGTTAACCAAAAATGAAGAACTCTCGGGTACCTGCACAGATGTAAATAGCAGTTACTAAATCTTCAGAATAATTAGATAAATAATAGCCATGAAATTCTTTTATTTGATTGTAATTCGATTCAGTTAACTAAATCAATTGTAATTTGATGAGGAAACTTTGCATGACACATATGATCTCAAAATTCTGCAGCACTTAACAGTACAATAACCAGACAAGGTGATATAAAAGGTATTAACCTGTAAGCCAAGATATGGATACACACAAAAGTCTAATGAATTATTCATCTGCATGGTTACAGAAAACTTTAGTATATAGTCTTGTTGATCATCCATAGTAAGTGGCCTAAACAGAACAGGCATGGCACTGAAAGGCATCTGGTTATCAATTTGAATACTATGCATCCGTAACTTGAATCTGTTACAAATAATCAAATGATATGTCAGAAAGAAATTAGTTTATTAATCATATAATTGAGTCATGGCTAAACTTGCCTACTAATTCCAGCATCTAGACCAGATGAATAAGATAGCAGTAGATTCTGAATCGACAAGTATAAAATCTCCTCAGGCATGTGATCAATAACTGACAATCCAAGTTCTGCTAGTTCAAAAGTAATATGAAATTCACTTTCCGAAGCAGCATATGTCTGTGGATAGTCGCTCTCAGATGGTCGATATATTGGCATAGAAGCCTCTCCGTGATCTAATGTTGGAGCATCATTTTCTGGCAACCAATCACTTATTCTACATATTTGTACTTTTCCCTCCGTAAGAATAGTAACTCTGAAAGGTATTATGGGTCCACTATTTCTTTGCAAGGGTTGATGATCCATAACCTCATCAATGTTGTATTTCTCTGATCTTGAGGGGTCCACTCCATCGGGCAAAATTTCTAATAACCTCCTTCTATTCAAATCCTCCCAGAAGAATGGTGCAGCGGAATTAGGAGGAAGAATAAACCATGAGTCATCTGAGCCACCCACTTGACGATACCGTATTGGTAAGAATGTCGAAAAATTTTCAACTCTGTTTATAAGAATTAGTAAAGAGCATGCTGGCAACACAAATATTATAACCTAAACTGCATAAAGCTCCATACTTATAGGTCGATAATGGAAAATTATTGGGTATGACAATATTTGCACTTTTTCCTCCTACCAATTTTAACCTTAATTAGGAATGAGAATTGATTTAATGAATTTTACACATGTATAATTTGTAAGTAATTCTATATTCCGAAAGTGGCATCATCTGCAACATGTCCTATAATCAAAAGGAAGCAAACCTGATAGGAAGAAAAAAGCACAAATATACAAACCTGTAAGGACTCCCTGATGATGCTGGGTGTATTATAACTTCATAACGTGAGCCTTTCGGTCCACTGCGTACTTCAACCCTTGCATGCATTTGGACATTTCCATTGTCATTCCTCATAGAAACACGAATCACACCATCCAAGTCAATACTAAATGGCGTACTCCAGTTGTAACCATCTAACCGCATCTGAATGTTTAGAAAGTGAGCCGTTATTATAATAAAAAAGTTGAAATTTTAAGCAACCATAAATGATCAAAAAATGAGCTCCCACCCTTAGTAACTCATTCCTGACACTAGAATCCCATTTGAGAAGTTTTGGAGGGTCATTTGGATGAACATGCTCTATCAATTCAGTGTTATATTGACACAACGATATACTCTGTCCCAGCCGGTTGATAACTAAGGTCCGGGGTAGAAAATGAACAACCTGCAAGCGAAATCAATCCACCAACTCTCAGGAGAAATTTCATTATATGATATATACATATACATACATACATACATACATACATACATACATACATACATACATACATACATACACATGCATGCATGCATACATACATACATACATACATACATACATACATAGATATATATATATATATATATATATATATATAATGAAAACATTACATAGCTTCACTGTATGTGATCAGAAAAGCATATGTGCTGCAAATATATGTTTAACGTATTACAACTAGTATGGGCCCATGCTTCGCACACGGGCTGTTTGTGTTATTGTATACGTTGATTTTTGGTTTGAGCGCAAATATGTAAACGGAAAGCAAGGGCATTTTTGGAATTTCAAAAAGACACCGAGTAATTTAGTTCAACGAATTTTCTTTCTTAGTAGTAGATATAGGATGATGATTAGTAAGTATTAACAAGGCAGTACTATTATTTTGTTACTACACCATCGCTCAGTTATAGCTTATCATTAGCAACAATACATTATTGCATATTAATAAGGTCACACCTACCCGGAAATCCATGTGATTTATATATTTAAAGAGGAAAAAAAATCAACCTTTGTCCTGTCAGAATCCATTTTAAGCTGTGCCGAAAGGTTAAAATAAGATCCATCAGAAGCAAATGCTTTAACATCCACTCGTTCCTGCATGACAGACAATATTAATTTAACAGTTGAACAAAATTTAATAACAAAATTCCACTTCTTGTTACCTTTCTCTCAAGCTCAAAAAAAGAAATCCCAGCACTATAGTGTTCGGAATCACGAACAGCTATTGAGATGCCAACACGATTTGAAGAATCCTGTGTATAATCTTGTGGAGATAACATAACACAGTTTTGACACAAGTCGTCAACCTTTTCTAAAATTTGTAAACTTCTTCTTGTGGTGGAATGTTTCCTGTCCATAGATTTTGAGCTATGTCTCAAGGCAAATTTTGCAGATTTAACTGCTTTAGATATTACTTGAGTATCGGTTTCTGTATTATCAAATGGTTCGACTTCCACTACACGATATGTTAAAGGTATCGGCGAATCATTTCGAAGCCAATACGGAACAAAAAATCTAATTGTTTTAGGAGCAGCATCACTTCCTCCCATGTCATGTTCAACACTCACACGCACCCTCCTGAAAGAACATAGACATAAGGCATGAACATTTAAATATTCAGTAATCAATAAGTGCTTATAACCAAGCTTTCGTATGATAACTGGTAAGAAAAAACTGTGGCAAACAAATAAGATGAAAAAAGTCCCCAGGAGATATATATTCTGGAAAGTAAGAGTAATAGATTAGAACCCGTTCATAAGTTGATATATTAGCAGTTGGTACTAAAAATATTAGCAGTGAATATATTTATATTACATCTCAAACAAGTCAAACCGTTGGAAGCATTTTTCATATATATTCACAGATACCTTAAACTCATAGATCATAGGAATATCAATTGTGTAACAAACTAAGGAGGCTGACAGGGTGAAGGTTTAGAAACCAGTCAAATTGGCTGACATAATATTTTAGGAGGTTAACCAAGGTTTTAGATTTCGGTTTAGATCTTGGTTTCAATCTTTTGTAATTTTAGGAATTTCGATCCAGTTCACAAATTTTGGGGTTTCGGTTCCTGTTTCGATTCGGATTTCATTATTTATTTTGAATAAAATTACACACACACACAGATATATATATATATATATATATATATATATATATATATAAAATAAGATATAAACGAAAAAATTTGATTAATTATAGATATTTATAAATAAATATCTATTCGTTACTCCGTTTTCAACTTTTCTAGTTACACTATGCGTGTATTTTGTGACTGTGTTTCCCAAGTTTAAATTTTAAATTTTGAGTATTCATATATTTGAAACTTAAATTAATTCATTTTCTGAATTTCGTCCGTAAGATTTGAAGTTTAGTAGTTTTTCTGGTTTTGTTTCTGTCCCTTCTGAAACCACAACGGGACTAGGTCGAAACATCAAACCTTGGGTTTAACTTCAATTCTTAAAACGAGTTGTCAACTCCTTTACTGCTTGTTATGTCATTATACATGAACATCTTTTTTTGAATATCGTTGATAATTGATTGCATCGAAGATTCAAACCCCAAGATTTATGACTATAGTCAATGCCTTGCCACTATCGCTGGTGGTTAATAGCATAAACAGACACCTTCGACATATACTAATATTACAAAACTGAAAAGAAGTTCGATTTCTGATAGCATCATCATGAATCCAACTAGGTAATGATAACCCACACCCACCTACCAGCTCCATTAGCGCTGAATTGGTGTGTTGAATAAATATTTCTTTGTTTGCCTGACTAACTATGCGGTAAAAAGAATTTTAGACAGTTGGATGAAAGCTATAGCTTTTAGGTAGTTTTGACCAGAAATTATTTACAAAACATAAACAAATATCATACCTGTTAGTTTGTTGTTGAACCATCCAAAACGAAGACTCGTGTCCAGAAGACAAATCCATAATCAAAACAGCATCCTAGGCATAATATGAATTAAACAGTCAGAGATGGGAAAGCTAACATTGCGAACTATTCATAAGATATAACTCAAACACCTAATTACCTTCTCAAAAACCCAACCACCTTGAACAAACAAAGTGAGATAAACTGGTCTTCTAATGTCAGCTGAATAGATGAATGCACTTCCACCAGATGATACAGTACCATGCTGTTTCTCCACCATATTCCCTTCAACATTTTTCTCCCATATAGCATACTCTGATTCATAGGGAAGCTTGTTCTCCAACTTAATAGTTGAATTAACAGATATTTTCCAATCAAAAACTGGAGCATTTAATTCAGTGTGAAGAGCTGATGCATCAGTTCCAACACTGAGCCAGAAGTACTGGTTAGTATTGCTATTAGGATTACAATACATAATCATATCCTTCTTCTCAAGCTGATTCAGCTTCAGAACAGAATTGGGCGATGCAGTAACATTTTTACTGGTATTTTGTCTCGACATCGAAGCCTTTTGACTGGGTTTTTGATCCTTCCTTGAATCTAAACTAATAATCTGGCTCCAAGTATATGGCTCTTGCGAACCTTCAGTATAAGGCCGAACTTGCAAACACAGGTCTGCTTCCTTCGACATACTCATCCATGGCAATACACCAGAAGAATTAGGGTGTATAACAGACAAAATATTCCTCATGTTATCAGGAAGCTGTTGCCTTGTACGTATCCAACGCCTTCGTCTAACAAAATCTAGTGTTGTTGGTGAAGCACATTTGGAAGAATTAGGAGGCCATTTTAAGTTTTCAAACTCAGATGCATAAGCCCAACCATCCTTGTCAACAAAATGAGACTTGTCCATCTTCCAAGCAGATGTCCATTTCCAACCAGATGGGACAGGTGGTTCGATAAATTCCTACAAATACGGTTTTTGTGTTATAGAATGGCATATAGGTTAAAATGAAGTACTTTGCTCCATGCTGTGTTAGGTAAAATGTATTGCAATTATCAAAACGTGAAGATAGTTTAACTGTTTATGTGAACCTTTACTTTGCATAAAGAGGCTTCAAACAGAATTGTGTGTAAAGGCAAAGAATTTGGTCATATATACGTATAGACAATGCCTAAATTATGGGGGAAACAAGTTGAAAGCAGTTTTACTGCTAACACATCAACAGAAAAAAGGTAGAGTTGGAAACTATTCAGTTTTGAAGCAATCTGTGTCGATTGTATCCATATTTCTACCTTAATGCATTCAGTGGATGGGTGTATTACCTTTGAAGAGGATGAAAAATCCCTTGAACTCCAACGCATTGGATCATTCTTACGATCACCACATGATTTATTACCCCATCCAACAATTGGCTGAAAACGTTCATTCTCGAATATTTCTTCAGTTACTACGTGTGTAGTGCTTCTTCCGCCTTTTAGAGAATCACTACTTGAGGCAGGGCACATTGAAACTTCGAGCTTAACATCGGATTCATTCACAATAATTGCAAGAGCACGAAGAATTGCATGTTTCTTCCCATTTCTCATAACCATTTCAATTGCAAAAGGGTTACAATCAAGTGATTTGGGTGATACTGTTAGTGGCAGTATTGAACCGAATTTTTCCCATGGTCCATCTGAATTAAGCCCAACCCAGAAGCCTGCATCCCTATCTGTAGTTGTGTTTTCTGTTTCTGCTTGCAGATTCATTTGTGCAGTCTGTTCAAAATATGAAGTGCATAATACAAGAGTTCCACAACTTTCATCATCTTCAGTAGCAATAGGCTGACCCTGAGTGAATGCAATAAAGTATAGTACGTTAAGAAATAGTAAGCTTATCAAAAGGATCACCGTGACTCTCTTTTTTTTTTTTTTTTTTAATTTACCCCATAACTTTTATTAGTTCGAGTAGCACCCGCTATAAACCCAACATAAGATACCAAAAGTAAGTTTGAAGAAATTGCCTGTTATTTTTCTCATAAACAATCAGCTTAAAGCAATCAAAAACAGCAGCTCTTATAATATAACGCACCTTTTTTCTTAAAGAGTATTGTGTAAGCTTCTGCTGGTTACTTGCTACTGCTTGTTGCAACGCCCTCATTGAAGTTGCCCTTTTCAGCGTATTTGCATTTGTCCCGATAGGGATCGACAATGCACCCACCACTTCACCTAAACCATTAACGTAAAAGTTTAGCTATATATAACAAACAATATAATACAGAATATTAAGAATCAATAGTCTGACAAGGGTATCAACCAGCATGTTTATCTACCATTATACGTCCGCGTCGAACTCTCATCACTTGACATTTTAGAACATTATTGTTTAAGAAGATTTGATGATGATGACGACGACTATTACTACTACTACTACTACTACTACTACTATTATTATTATAAGTGTTATGGTACGCGCTTCGCGCGTGAATTATTTTCCTTATAAATTATATATGTTTAAACCAGTCAAAAAAATGATTTTTTATTTTCAAGTGATATTAAGATTTGTATATTTGTAAAGAAGTACTTTGAATTTGTAAAGGAAGTTTAATTTTAGATCCTAATTTTAGAAGCGTTTTGAATTTGTAAAGCACGTTTAATTGTTAGATCCTACTTTTAGGGGCTCTTCAATTTATAAAAGAAGTTTGATATAAGATCCTATTTTTAAGTGATTATGATTTGATAATATATAGAGGAGCATTTTTGGTAGTTCACATTGATACCCAAAAAATGTGACACCAAAGCTATTACAAGTATTATTAAAAAAGATTATTATTATTATTACTACTAGTATAAATGCACGCACAAATGTGCGTATTTTATTCGAACAAATTTTTGGACGTGAACATTAATTTTTGCTGCTTACTTTTTTTCCAGCTATATTTGGATACTGAAAAGACAATAAATATTATTTCAGACAGACTTAGGAATCATTTTGGATTCAGTTGAAGGCCGATAACAGCATGTTTATATGCAAATAATTAGTTTACAATAAAAAGTGAAAAGACAAAACCAACTAAGTTTAGAATGCAAAATGTGACGTACATTAGAACATGAGTACCCTATATAAATTACTTAATACTTGTTATGCATCATTATTTTGTCAATCTTGTCGACAATATGCAGTGCATTGTATCTTATGAATTGGTCTGATTGGTTCTAGAGCTATGTGGTTGATAAGTTGCATGAATGTTTCATAAATGTAATAGAGAGACCTATACACAGTTAGAATGCCAGAGGTCAAAATGGTTACCAATCCAAAAATAGTGTAAATGATTTATCAACGGTTGAATGACATTTGGGTGTTTGCACCCATAACCGAAAGATACATGTTCATTAATTTTTTAATTAGCTGATGCTCATCACATATATATAACTTTGAAGATATCATGAATGAGAGTGCAAGTAGCCGTGCAAGCTATTCCGGGTTGGAGCCTAACATTCAAGAACTAAAAATGTAATTGTAGGCTTACTTTCTATAGATAAATTTAAACAAACTATCCACAATAAGTAGTTCAACGCTTTGTATTTTAAAAATCAAAGACATGCATATTTAACGAAAAACTTGAGTATAATAAGCACTAATTGCTCACACAATGCTGATATTGAGTGGAAGCCTTGTGCTTTATGAAATAAGCTATTTTCTATGTACAGTATTGTGTCAATTTTAGAATTTTTACATATACCGACATCTGATAATTTATGTATTAACTTCTACAGACATTGGCATATGATGTTTTATACAGAAGCAAGGTAGTGCATTGATAAAGCAAAATCAACTATTATAAACCAGGGGAATTAACAAACGCAAACAAATCCCATCCATATTCACTCTTTGTGATATCTACAATTCTTAATTTATATTTTAAAAAATCGATGATATGATGTTGTGACAATTAGTCCCACATCGTCCAAGATAAATCTTTTGTTAGTGTATATAGAGATGAATCAGCTTTAAGATAGCCGTACATAGAATGCTACATGCCGCTTATAGTAAAAATACTACTGCCATATATATGAAAAGGTCGTTTTTGGAATTTCAAAAGGACACGGTTGAAATTCTATTCATAGAATTTACATTATTAATAGTAGAGATTATTATTATTATACAACAACAACAACAACAACAACATAACCAGTATTCCCAAACAAGTTGGGGTTGGCAAGAGATGCAACTCAAAACTAAATGACAAAGCTAATTTAAAGGTTATAACAATAACAATAACAACAATAAAATAAAGTCAAATAAGTAAATTAATAATAATAGCAACTAAGTAAAGTAAAAATAAAGATAAAAATCCATATATATGTATAAAAAATGATGATGATAGTATAAATAGTAATAATGCTGCTGATAGTATTATTGATCAAAGACCAAACGCTATGAATTAAGCTCCTTTTCCCTAATCCTATAATCTAAAACTTGTAAAACTCATAATTCATGATTTGGGTACGTGAATCGCTGACTTCCACACGCTCCTATTCGTTACCGTCTCTTTGGATATATTTTAATCCTTCAAGTCCCTTTTTACTACTTCCTTTCATGTCAACCTTGGTCGACATTTACCTCTACCTCTCTTTGAGCATACGACGCAGCCTATAATTCCAACGCGTACAAGATGCTTCAGGCGGCCTTCATTGGAGATGTCCAAACCACTTAAGCGATGTTGAATTAGTTTTTCCTCAATTGGTGCTAATCCAAGTTTTCCACGTATATCATCATTTCTAATTCGGTCTTTTCTTGTATTACCGCAACTCCATCGCAGCATACGCATCTCTGCTATGCTTATCTTCTGGATGTGTTGGTTTTTAGTAGGCCAACATTCTCCACTATACAACATCGCATGTCTGATTGTCGTTCTGTAGAACTTTCATTTAAGCTTCTGTGGGACTTTCATGTTAGAGAGAATGTCAAATGTTTGTCGCCATTTCACCCATCCCGCTTGAATTCTAAAATTAAAATCTTCATCAATCTCACAATTACACTGCAACATTAATGCTAAATATCGAAAAGATTTCTTCTTAGGAACTATTTGTCCGATCAGAGTGACATCTGCATCCTCTGACCTGACGCCGCTAAACTCGCACTTCATATACTCTGTTTTATTTCTGCTAAGCTTAAATCCCTTTGAAAAGTATGTCTCCACGGCTCAAGTTATATATCCACCTCAATCCTACTTTCATCAATTAGCATAACATCGTCAGTAAATAGCATGCACCAAGGAATCTCTTCTTGTATACCCTTCGTAACTTCATCCATCATTAAAGCAAAAATGTAGGGGTTCAAAGCTGACCCTTGATGTAATCCTATGTCAATGGAAAAGCCACTGGTTACACCACCGCATGCTATGACACTAGTCACAACATCATCGTAATATACTTTGTTGATATATCTTCTTTTCCAGAGCCCGCCACATCATCTTTCACGGTACTTTGTTATAAGCTTTCTCCAAATCGATAAATACCATGTGTAGATTCTTCTTTTGCTCCTTAAACCTCTCCATAAGTTGTCTTATCTAATAAATCGCCTATGTGGTAGACCTTCCAGGCATGAAGCCAAATTGGTTTTTTGAAACGCTTGTCCTTCTTAATCAATGTTCAATGACTCTCTCCCAAAGCTTAATCGTATGACTCATAAGTTTAATTTCTCTATAGTTTGTGCAACTTTGGATATCTTCATTCTTAAAAATTGGAACTAATATGCTTCTCCTCCACTCATATGGTATTTTGTTTGATTTGAAAATATTATTGAACAACTTAGTTAGACAGGCTATCCCTGCATCTTAAGGCATCTCCACACCTCAATGGGTATGTCATCAGGCTCAATGCCTTGCCTGCTTTCATCCGTTTTAGCGTATTATTATTATATTTTATTTTATTTTACGACATGGACTTACCATTTCTAACATTGGTTTCAAGGAGCCATAATAGAACAAACTGTAGAAAATAACTAAGAACGAACCAATGAGCACTTCTATTAATTAAAAGAGTGTATTGGCAAAATATATATAATATAATGCTCATGAAACAGATTTATGAGCTATCCTAATATAGTAAGCTTAAGCAAGAGGGGGAGCAGCTTAAACATGATGAAAAAAAATTGCACTCAAAGATTAAATCAATGAATGCCTGAAATCAATGCCAGCTTTCTGGCTCAAAGAATTTACTTACAAGTATATTATTTTTTATGATGGCATAATTTTCCACATCAATGATACGAAATTATGAATGGTATAAGAAATATACATTGCCTCCTTTAAATTATAAAACTTCAACAACTTCTCCAATACTATCACAAATCTTGAAGATACTTATTTAATGCACTTTTATGGTTGTATTTCAATGTATGGGACTAGTGCACAACAGAACCAAAGTGATCAACGATCTGACGTATCATCTAATGTTTATATCATATATACCCTACTTGTTATAATGCAGAAGGTATAGAGATGTCAAATAACAAACTGAACCTGCCAATCTGTGACCTGTGTGAAACAAACTTATAATAAATCATATGCAGTTGCCTTTACAATCCGAAATTATGTGCCATGGTTTGGAAAGTTTGGATCACCTTTTCCTGCTTTAGCGGCAAGGTTTGTAACCTCTATTTCCAAAGTTGCTGCTCCCTGGGTGCACAAAAAAATATCTTAGTTCAAATTTAAACTTAGAGATAACAATGAGCTAAATAAACATAGAAGAAATAAGTACAAGAGGATATTTAAAACACATAAAAAAGTTTAATCATGTGTAATTGAATTGATGATATAGTAACTGTATTGAAAATGAATATATGGAAAATTTAAATGCTTGTGTGCATCAAATTTTAAAAATCACATCTTAGGACTGCAGAAAAAGAAAATAAAAATATGTATAGAGAATAAGCATGCTCTTCAATTCATTCAAGATAATAATTTACGAAATGTCTAGAAGATTAGAAGCTTTGTTGCATTGTTCAGAGTTCATAAGTTTTGTATATTACCGTTGTGTATAGATGTAAAAATTAAAGAATAAATTACCATCAAGGTTGTAGCATGAAAATCATCATCAATGTTGGATAATGTAGAAAATAAGAAGCTGTCAAATTGGTGTATGCATATTATCAACATATATAGATACATAGATGTAAAAATTACAGAATAAATTACCATCAAGGTTGTAACTTAAAATTATCATCAATGTTGCATAATGTAAAAAAAAAAGGAACTGTCAAATTGGTGTGCATTGGTGCACCAACCTTTTCAGGAATTTCAAATATGAAAAGTTCATTCCACTTAGCATATCCCACATTTGAATCATTTTTGATTGAAATCATTGGTCGTTTGCATCTTGTTCTTGCACTCTGGGGAAAGAGCTTACACTGATTTGAGATTTTACTGTCAACTAAAACTCGCAATGCACAAAAGAAATCATGGCTGCTATCATCGTTCTGAATAGGCAATCCCTGGATGAATTTTGAAGGGTAACAATAAGCATTTCGATATCAAGTAAATAAAACATAGTATGTACATTTAATCCTGGAGTAGGAAATTATCCCACTACATGTTTTCAGAACTCAATAGTCCGCACAAATGTTTGGATTTTCCATTTTGTAGCACTAGTCTAAAACATAAGTCATCAATCACGATGATCAATATGACGAATTGTCAATTCAACAAATGCAAAGGAATACACGTCAAAATCACATGGGGAAAAAAACCCATATATTTACATCATCTAGATCAATAAAGAACCAAACAGATTTTCCAATTGACTATGGAAACTCTTGAGTTAGCTACATGTAGGGAATATTTCTAAACCATCAGTTATTTGTCACTAGTTTAAAACACAAGGTAAAGAAAAACCTTAGACTCAAAAATCTGTACAGCAACAAAAATGCGCTTCTCTCTGGATTTATCCACTACATTCAACCTGTCAGTAAATCTAGGAGGTGGGATCGATAACTGTGCCTCGTTGTCTTGTGGTAACAAAAATATGTTATCGCATGGTTCTTCGACTTTCTTCACATAAATATCACAACCCATTCTATTTTCTATTGTAACATTCTGAAACTCATCTTCCTCCAGTGCAGAAAATGGTGAATTGCTGCTATTTTTTACGCCTTCACCAGCTTCCTGGAAATACTTAAATTCAGCAATTATATAATGATGCAACTGCTATTAATAAATGGAAGAGCGCCAAGATATGAAACCTCATTGGATGATTTACTGTCAATATTTTTATGTCTTTGCCATGATCCAACTGTTTCAATCAAGGTTTCAAGATTGGCAGCGCTGGCATTTATATTTACAACAGATGTCGCAGCAATGCGGACTCGTTTTCCAACCTTTGTTGAACAGTGGTCAGCAGTATCATACGTCTCGAGCCTAACAAAAATGTATAACTATAGACATTAATAAACAGGATTCTGATTATTTGCAGTATACATCTAGAAGTCATTCAATCTTAATTTGAACAACTGCACTAAAAAGTCATTTGCAATTTAACTCCTCAAACGTTTGAAAAAGCAATGTCGATTTCAAAGTTAAGTAGGTACCTAACCCATCAGGTACCTGTAAATATTCCCAAATTAAGTTCAATGCCCTCGTATATAAGGATATGAAATGGTTTTAAGGTTTAAGCTCATGTAGGAAATCCCTCGATTATAATTTTTGAATTAAATTAGCCAATTAAAATTAATCATGTACAGTTCAGCGTCCATGTAAGCAGAAATTCAATAAAAAGAGGACCAATAATCAACGGTATGTACAGGCAAACTTGTAATATTGTGTGTAACTGTGTATGCATCTACACACCCAATTTTTCCAGATACCATACAAATAGGCACATACATATGTATATATAGGTAATCTTATAATAGAACTTAATATGTCACTTTGTACTAAAGAAAATCGAAGTACATAATTTGGGAAGAAATAAATTGTATACATGCATAACTAGTAGATTCGTCACTTAAATGTTCACTTGCTGTATCCTAAACTTGTAATAATAATACAACAAATGTATATAAAAAATAATTAACATTTTTCCCATCACATGCATGCGCGCGCGAACAGACGTACACCCCTCCCACTAAACAACTTACCACCTGGACTGGTATGCATGATGATTTTATTAGTAATTTCCATATTAGGGGATTGAGTTTGAACAAACAAGTAAACATGTTTGGCACAAACCCATTGGATGCATTTGGCATCCACTGTGTAAAGGTAGAAGTTGATTGAATAGCAAGAGAATTAAAAGAGAGCAAGAAATTAATTCACGTGATCCTTTGGGAAAGTAGAATTTCAATGCTTTCAAAAGAGAAAGATATGTAAAAATTCTCAGAGAGGATGTACTGGGTTGAAATTTTAAAGTCCTGTTCATAAGATGATCAGTAAATAGTATGAGTGTTTTGCTTAAATAAAGTATCACTCTTATTAGCAAAAATAAATAAATAAATAAATAAAAGAAGACAATCAGTAGATAATATCCCCCAAGGTTAAAACTTCATGGTCAACTTCTATTGTAGCGGATAAAGAACCAAAGTATAACTTTTACTTGAATATCCCATCAAATGGCTCAACAAGAGGCTCCCATTCTTCCAATTGCCTGTTGAATGCAGATGCAGCAAAAGAGCAGATAAGTACTGCATTCATTGCTTCTAGTTGTCCATGTGAAGCAAGATTAATATTTGTAATTGTAGTATCAATTAGTGGAGTCATCTGGAAAACCCATTTGAACAGTGAGTAAAACATTATACAGATAATGCTTTGATTGCAAGCAGTAATCGTATATTTTACCGTTCCACAAAAGCTATCCAGGACACTGAACGAAAAACACCCAATCTTCATTTCAGCACTTACATTTTCACGTGTTCTAGGCTTTATATAGTCACTAATATTATATGCTAAACGACTTGATGGTTTTCTGAGATCAGCTCTTGCAAGAAAAGTGTATGCCTGATTGTAACTAATAATGTAAATATATACATATAATATTTCAGGTAAAATTATGAATGAATCAAAACTACCCAGTAACCTGATTCTCAATTTTCCAGATACTCCAGCAACTGGAACCTTTTGAACTAGAAGACCTAGAGACAGGTTGATCCGTAACATTGGCTGGGGTAACAAGGTCTATTCTTGGACAGCAGAAGGAATCTTTACTTGGTGATTCATCGGTTCTTGTAACTACACATCCTAATGATGCATAACCAGGAGGAGGGATAGGGTACCAAAAAAAGGCATCATCGCCTTTTCGATTTACTTGGGCTACTTTAGTAAATTGAACAGGTTTGGCAGAAATAGCCGAGTTGTCGCACTTAAAAACTAATCCCAGACCAGGAGGTTCTAGCCTGAAGAGAAACAAAATTTTAAACTATTAGAATTATTCATAAGAAATTAAGAACATATAGGCTTTATAACATTCTTTTACAACACATTAATTCATGAGTTTAACACCTGTGTATAACCATTTATTATTTCCCGCTCATAAAATGAAGCGATTGGAAATTCATAGTTATTTAATGTCCTGGAAGCTTAAGTATGTATTTGTGTGTGTGAGTGAGTGTGTGTGTTTTCTCTATAAAAATAATCGTGTATGCAATATGAAAGAGTAAAAAAACCTACAATTCAAAAGCACTAACCTTGTTTAAAAATATACAAAATTTTGATACATAAAAGGAAAAAGGCAATTACTTCTAGTTAAGAGGAAATTATCTTTACATCCTAGTTTAATTTTTTTTTTTTATTCAAAACTCCTTCCTTTTGATATTATGAAGCATCTGACATGTAAAGCGGACCCTTTTTTTTCAAAAAAAAACAAAAAGAAAGAAGAAAAATGAAAAAACACGCACGCTTCCCGTTATGTGTTTTTACAATGCAATGTAAGTAAAAGTTTAAGAAAAAAATTGCTAAAACTTCTTGTAGTATGATGCATGATTATAAATAATATGAATTATTAAATTTTCAAAATCACGTCATTTTCTTTAGATTTTATGGTTTCGTTTTATATTACACTTTAACAACACAAGAAATTGGAAACTATTGAACTTGTTTATTTTTGCAAATATAATTTGCATTATGTAGTTAAAATACCATTTTAAATGAAGACAAATATTATAGACTAGAAAAAGTGCATGTATGTACTTTTGTGCAATTTGATTGCATTTTATTGTATGTTGCATGTACATGTTTTGCGTTCAGTTTAGTTCATTGAATTATTATAATCAAGGTTTGAGGTTTCGATCGAAACATCGAGATTCCAATCATTCCGTTTATGTTTCAGTAGGGATCGAAACCAACCAAACAAAAACCGATTTAATAAAAAAAACATTGAATTTCAAATTTTACATAAGAAACTCAAAAAAATTGAATTTCAAATATATAAATTTTCAAAATCTAAAATTTTAACTTAGGAAACATACAAATTCACAAAATATATAAATGGTTTAATTAAAAAAAGGTTGAACACTAAGTAATGAATAAACATTTTCAGTGTTATAAATATTTATAATTAATAAATATTGTTTGTTTGTATCTTATTTTTCAATTAAATATAAATTATACATTTCGTATCAATAAATTAAATTATGTGTAATTACATGAAAAATAAATAACGAGATTCGAAACTGAATATGGAATTGAAATTTCCAAAATTTATGAATTAGGTTGAAATTCCTAAAATTACAAATGACCGAAACCAAGACCTCGAACCTTAGTTAAAATGCAAGTTACATAAATGAAATTTATTATGTCTTTGCTAAAATATTTTGATTATATTTATAAAATGACATGTTTCATGCATTTAAATTATATAAATAAATATGAACCTTATGTTCAAAATATTATCAACTATGTGCTTTTGTTTGTTTTATTGTACTTTGTAATTTAAACCGTGCAAGCACTTTGAATCGTTGTCGTTGCACTTGATTTGATGGTTTAGAATTTGAATTTACAATTTAGATTATTAATTTTTTATTGTGGTAAATTTGTATCTTTGTTATTGTAAAGTTTAGGAACCTAAGTAATAGTATGAAAAGCGATTGGACGATTTTACCTATTTCAATAAATAATAGGGAGGTAAAACATAAATTCCCTTTAGTTGATTGAGTGAACAGATATTCATTGCATCAAACTGAAACTTTATAATTTTGGGGAGCAGAATAAATTTGACTAGTTAACATAATAATCAAAGGTTTGAGTTCAAATCTACCCTTCCGATAAACAATCAGCAAGTGCAGCAAAACCCGGGCGTGGTATAGGTCTCCAAATTGATATAGGTTTTCTTATATCACAGCCTTTGTCCCACCATATCCTTTCAAAATGCGGAGTAGACATATAACAATTACCGCTTTTAGACAATGTTCTCAAAATATCCCATCCATGTGTAACACTAGAATCATTTGATTCTAGCTGACCTTTAACCTCTTTCTCGCTGGATGTATTTGAGTTCGAGTGATTAGCTGAAACGTGATGCCAATTAGGATTACGCAAAAGAAGTTGATGCAAACCAAAAGCTTCAATTTCCGGAGGATAATTCACAGAATTAACCGCATAAAAGGAACAAGCAACATTATCAACATTCCATATGCTAAAGCCAGCGACCGTCCTATGAAAAAAAGGTGAAAACATCACTATTTTATAGCACTTCTAATAGATTAAAACCACCAGTTTAAGAATCAGTTAGCTGACATCAGTGATATTACCTTGGACTAGGGGGGGAATAAAACATGCAGTCTGAAAAGGAAGCAGATGATGCAAGATCAGATCGAAGGCAATAAACAATGTGACTTGGAGGTGGCTGGTTGCCAACATGTGCAATGCAACCCATAGCTAAATAACCAGGTGGCGGGATAGGCATCCATATGGAGCAGTCCATGTCACTGTTCACATAACATTTCCCAGCCTTCCCTTCTAATTTAGAAAATGAAGCAATAAACTTGAATCCAGTAGGTTTTCGTACACGACCATATATGTTACTCACAGCCATCACAACCTTTGAAGGGGGTATTGGTCTATAGAAAATGCAATGAAAATGCTTTTTAAAAATAAAAATAAAGCAACAATTTGAATAGTTGAGAAGATAAAAGCCTGCAGCAGAAGCTCAATCAACATGCTACCGTTGACTGAATGTAAATTAAAAGGCAAACAGAACTAAGAAAAGATACTAGCCTCGGCAACATAAATTTTGCATGGTGGCAATGTTTAAGTTACTTTGACGTATTAGAATTCAGTAATTTACATGATGCACAAAATTTTAGTACCCTTAAAACTCCCACGATACCAATTCATATTAATTTCTGGAACCATGCCTTAAAATACATTTCAAAATGTGCTGATATACGCGTAACCTAAATACACTTATCAACATGGAAACTTAAACTTCATGAAACAAATTAGTACTCCAGAATATGAAAGATCATCATCGAGCTACAACAAAAAGTGTAAATTTAAGTTTTACCTCGATGTTAAACAATCTCCCAGTATAACATAATTTGATGGAGCTTGAGGCCTCCAAATAGTAAGGCTGTAGCCCGATAAATCCCCTGAAATCGTTCAAGAGTTAAATACATCAAATAGATGAAATTCGTCTTTTCAATATGTCAGGTTCCCCTACAAAGGGTTCCTGATTATGATTTGATGAGGTGGGATTTTGTGGCAAAAAATAAAAATAAAAAACAGAACAAAAAATTGTAAATTCGTGGTTATTAATCTTTTGTCCATACTATTTGATGTATGATCCACTAATCTCAGTTCCTTTGTTCTAGATGTTTTACATATTTTATACTCCATCTTATTTGCAACTGATTTGGTTCCTAAAACTGAAGAGTTGCTGCTCTATATTAGTACACATAATGAAATTGGGTGATTGAACAGTAAAAGTACAAGATACGTTTAAAAAAGGATTAAAAATAACCTTCTGGAAACACCCACACTCTCTTGAAACTGGTGCAAGGAGCTAGTGGACTTGCATCACCAAATTGTAGCGCAGCAGAAGCCTGTTCTTGCAATTGAAGTATTAAAGAAGCAACACCTAATGGAAGGTGAATGCATATATCAGTAGATACCACTGATATATTTGTCTTGTCTTTGACAGAAGTATACCCCCCTGCAATATCCATGGGTTCAATTATCACAAGACCTGAACCAGCCTCAACGGTTAAATCTTTCACAAGTGACCGTGCCCAAGTATCATTTTCTTTAGATGCATACCTGTAAAACAAGGTAGAGTTTTTATCACCCAGAGGCAAAATGCATCCAGAAAAAACAAAATTCATCGAACATAAATGGGATTTCAAATGATGATTGACCTGGCATTAATTCAACATGCAACTAAAACAACATATGATCACATGTTCCTACGCTTCCATCCTTAAGGTGGATCCAATTCATTTCCCGATAAAAGTTTCTTAAAACTTTTATTTCTACAACATATTCCACTCAAATATTGGACATATTTCAGCATTTCCATGTGGATTTTAACAAAAAGGAAGGAGGCATTTTCAGATTAAGCATAGATGAAATGAATAAAAAAGCCACAATTTTTTGAGGTATCCAACTTTACAGACAAAACGTGAAGTGTTTTCATCTTTGCTCCTAATTTTACAATTAGCATCAATTATGTACTAAAGCATAGCATAGTATGTTTTAAATATTTTCACTTAAATATGGGTACAGAACTTACATGAAGCTCAAATCCATTTTAGCTCTAAGAAGTTTTTCAACATGGGAGCCATCCAAGGACAATCTCGAACTGTCATAGAATGTAAATTCCGGTGACACAACCTGCATATTAGCCACCATATAACATTGCCATAACCACTAGTACATATATAATTATGCATAACATTAGATTTGGCTACATCAAAAATGATCCAAGTATTCATCCTAGCCAGCTAGAAGGCTTGTTGAGTCATCATATCAAGGTTTGATAACACGGTTCCACTACTGTTTTCAGTCCTTAAAGATACAACCAAGATTTTGAGTTCTCACGGAATATAACATATTGCCTTACTGATTGTTTATAAATAAATAAAACTTTTGGACCGCTATTCACCAAAACAGCCCACATTTCCAACCTCCTAGTCTGATAAAAATGTTTATGTAGCTAAAATTTGAATGTCATGGCCTGCTGAAAACGACTTTGAATTACGTGTGCTTTTGAAGTTAGGTTTATACAATGGGTTGCAAATCACATTCTATAAAAGGGGATTTGGTGGCATGTCCCTACTTTTACTGCCCATATATGAAAAGGTTAATAATTGATATATGCATTCTTGGTCCTCGTTTTCAAACTATCAATAGTGGGTCACTATCTCAAATGAAAAGTGATATGATGCTTTAGACAGATCATAGGTCCGAACCCCGAGACATATAAATGGGTGTTCTGCTTGAATAAAGTGTCACTCTTATTCTATAAAAAAAGAGAAAAAAATGGTGGTGGATCTTTATTTTGCTATCACTTAGTCAAAGACCCCAATTTCAATTGCCAGCAATAACAAAAATTGTCGCTGCATATTTAATTTCAAAAAAATGTCACCAAAATGATTACATATATATCATTGGGCATATTACTAAAGGAACAAAGTGCAAACATTTTGCACTTCTGAAAATGAAAAGTGCAAATATCGAATTAAGTTTAAGAAGTTAAACTCTAAAAATGTAATATCAAGATATTCAGAAGTACAAAGATACAACATAATACAATTACTAAATGTGAATATATGACACTTTCCAAAAACACATATAAGCAAAGGAATAGAAGTGCAAACTGTATGCAATTTACAAAATTAAGTCTAGAAATGTAATATCTAAATTAAAAATAAAATATACAAAATAATGCATTATGTGAAAGTGCAAATATTTTGCATTTTTCAAAAATGTATATAAACTATGAATAGAATTGTTTTTGCACTATAAAATTAACTCCATAATGGAATATCTAAAGGTTTAGCAATAAAAATGCACAAATTGAACACATTATATGAAATATCTGATATTTGCATATTATTATTTTTTTGAATACATATAAGCAATGGAAAAATATTGCGGATGGTATAAGCATCACAAAATAATCTATGAAAATGTAAATATAAAAGTTTGGCAGTAAACATGAAATATTAAAAAAAAAAGAATTCTGCACTTTCCAAACATGCATTATGCATATAAACTATTAAAATTTTTGCAAATCATATGCACTTCAGTATTAAAACTATGCATTTGAAAATTGATAAAATAAGTTGGTGACAATTTCCAATGTATTAGAAATATAAAATATAAAAATTTAACACTAACAAAGTACATAATAAATAACTTCTACACTTCCTCTGCAGTTGAAGAAGAAAAGAAAAAAGAAACCAAAGGATGTCAGTTTTGCAATACCGGTGAAAAGACAGTGTGGAGACAATTTTATAATATTGGTGAAAAGCGCAGTGGCAAACTAGTAATATTGCAGAAAAAAAGTGGGGGCAAGCCTATAAATATTCAGAATAAACATAGGGACTTGTGGGCCTGTGGTTAATGCCCAATCAGTGGAAGTCCATTCAATCAATGTAGGGGGTTGAGAATCATGTTTTGATTGATCAATTACCAGTTAGGTACAATTCGATATCAAATGCTTGAAGGAACTCTCCATCAAAAGTTCTTAAAAACAACAAATACATATCATGAATATATATTAAAATAATAAAAACAACACACAATTTTTAAAGGTGAGAGACACTGTATTCAATATCTTTATTATTTCACAAGCCCGATACCACTCGTAGATAACAAGGTGAAATTTTCAAGAAAGGTAAAGCAAGATTGATCCAATGAAGAACTACAACCTTTAAGTGTCAATTTATGTGTCAAATTTTAAGTACGTAAGTATGATTTTTAGTGTTATTTAGTTACAGGGTACACATCTCTACAAATAACGAAAAAATATAAGTTTAATTGTTGTAAAACTATATAATAAATATAGTATTCAAGTATCAGGCTACCTAAACCTATATGTTTTCTATTTTTTAAATGGAAAACAATTTCTATGTCAATAACATAAAGATTTCTCCATGTTATCGCTTAGGAAAGAAGAAGAAAAATGTCTATACTGGGTTAATACTGTGTTTAACCCTATGTAGTTAAAGCCCTGCATAATCCTCGCTATAGCACATAGCACTCTTCAACCGCTACGCTATATCAATTTAGCGCTACTAACAGTAGATCTGCTTTAAGCCCTGCCAATTTCCACCACACCCATCAAATCAAAGCATTTTAGCACCCGCTTTAGCAATGTAAATGTACAAATATTGATTTGACTAGTTCTCTTTAAACTAAATCAACAAAGTTAGGGTAAATACCTAATTTTAAGGCATAAGTACTCAACATAAGTTAGAAGTCTATTGTAGTCACCTAATCTAATCTGCATAAATAATGATATACTTCAGTTTTGTTATATAAGATAAACAATATTTCTTTTTTTCTACACAAATGATGTGAGTGAAAATAAATTAACTTCAAATAATTGGTTTTATATCCAATGAAGCTTTTTACACCTCCGATATATCCCCGCTTTATCCCCGTTGTTACTCTTTGCACATCTACTGCTATAGAACCACTAAGCGCTTTAACTGTATAAGTTTAGCCCCATGTATGAGAGCACTGAGGAGCGATGCAATGACATAGACTAAGATATTTTTTTGGATGGAGCTTTACTTTCAATTTTCAATAATCAACATTAGCAAACAAATATATTTACTGCACAGACAGACCTTTATAGCACTTTCAATCAAGAAAACGTGACATAATGAATTGCAGTGAACATTGATCTTCAGATCAATCAGCATTTTAATAAGCACAAAATAAAAAATAAAAAATTGTTTTTATTATCAGAAGTCAACAAAACTAACCACGGTCCTAGCACGCAGAGCAGTTTAAGAATACACAGAAGAACAAAACATCATATATCACCTGAGCTTCGAATGTAACATTCCATGATTGACTATCCGGACTGGTAGAAATCGTTTTAGATTCACTTTTTGGCATGCTAAGATCCGAGTGTTTTTTCATTACATCTTTATCTGAGCCTCCACAAGTTTTATCCAACATGGAAACTTCCACGCCGTCATCCACAGAGGCTGAGTAGCTGCTATTATTGCTCAAATATGTGCATTTTCTCAAAAGGGTGCCATTCTGATGGATTAGAAGAATGAAGTCTTAAATTAAGCTGAAAAACATCAGTCATAATGAAAGTCCGTATATATCCTTATAAAAAGATCTTACCACTATTTTTACATTCCTGAACCGCAGCTTCTTACCACATCCTAACACAATGATAAACCCGGAAAGTGGTTGCCCATTCAAATCAAACTCCTCAGTTAGGGAAATTGTACCTCCACGGCCATCATATATATACTCATCTATGCCAATGCCATCTACAATTAACTGCCTTCTAGTAGATAGGTGAACAACTTTGTCTGTCTGCATATAGATTGGTTTAGAAAGTATTATATCACAACTTGTTAATGGATCATTCTCTGAGTGCAAACTTTCCTCCCTCCCAGTTACCGTTCCTAACCAGGGAACAAAAAACTCAACAACTGCAAGCAAGAAGTCAAGAACAACTAAAACACGTGGCTGCTGAACACGGATCACAAATGATTGGAATGATGAGCGCCATCTGTAATCCATTACCAACATTGTCAAGTTTGAACTATCCATGTCAGTTAAATATTCCAAATTATCTGCTGATAATGCACGATGATGAGTTTGACGCGAGCTATGGATGTTGTATAATCCAGGTTTAGAAGCATCATAGTGTGAACCAAGCATTAAACGCATTTCGGGCTTTGTATCAGGGCGTATATCATGAATAGAAAATTTTGGAATAGACACGTATAGGTCCATCTCAAATGTGGAAGTTGTTCGATATGAAACCCAAAGGCCTTCTAGCTGCATAGAAAAATGCATGTAAATAAGCAATTTGTACAACATAACGAGAAAATAACATGTTTATACAAAAATATTGCAAAATTAAATAAATAATTTCTGGATTTAACCAGTACACAGATTATTTGGCATTGAGTTCTTAAGCGACTCAAATATATTAGAATTTAGGCCTAAGATGATAATGATGTTCTAAAAGGCCTTAAAATTACACAAATGCAATATAGAGCTATCACAATTTAAAAAAACACATACAGAAATTTGTGCTAAGGGAGACTCCTCATCTAAGCCATTATAAAGCTCAAACAAAGCATAGCCAAACTCAACAGCTATAACAACAATTGTCCGCTGAAGCAGCATTTGACCATATGGATTGACTTTGTCTGCAAGCATTCGCATTGAATCTTTTGTTCCTGTTGAATTGCTACGGAAACTTGGAGGCAGTCTTGGTACTTCGGATAAATTCATGTAAGTACAATTTACTATTACATTGTATTCCTTGTCAGACATGACAGAATGCAACAAACCGACCTGCAGAAGAATTTGTCGCAGAAGAATATTATATCTTAATACGTGGTGTTAATGATGGCTAACTTTCCATGAAATCAATAGGAAAGAAGGATATATAACTTAAACAAAATGTTTGCCATGACAAAAAACTGCACAGTAACAAACAGGAAGAACTAAACCTTACTGTGACATCAAATATTTGAATAAGGATGGCAACCCTAAATTAGTTCTCAAAATTGTAAAAGATAAATAGTTGTGGTGCATGCAACGAGACAAGCTAGAGTAAGAAACAGAATGAGCTATAAGCATACATTTACGACGAGATAGGATACTCATACAGGATAACTATTGACAAGGACCTATAACCAAATTTCAACCAACTTGCTGATTTTATTACATTTCACATTATTTGGTCTATTTCAGCAACTTGTGGTTGATCAATAAATAATATTACATGTTACAAATTTAACAGTGACTATTTTCTTTCAGCCGATATCAGAACATACTAGGAAGGATCATTGTCTAATAATATTAGCAACCAACGGATATTACAACAAAAAGTTACAAAAATATGAAATTCATCACCTGAACTTCGATAGAAATTGTTGGGACCTTCCGGAAAACATCTCTCAAACTGCGACGTACTTGTATATGTATATCTTGGCCTTCACGAATCAATGGCTTTCCCATACGACCATTGACACCGACAGCCATATTAATACCATTTATCTACCCATAAAAATTATTAATATCACTACTTGCTAATAATTTCTACAAAAATATATAATAACGTAGAACCTATCTCCACTGTACCTCAGCATCAAGAATATCAAGATGTACAGCTGAAGGATCAGTCTCTTTGGAACCATGCCAACTAAATCTATTTTTCACTTTCAGTTGCCCAAGATCAAGTTGAAGATAACTAAAAGAAGAAATATCATGTCAAGGAGGGTATACAGGAATGCAACGTATGGTGAAAGTTCTGTCATGCTAATAAGTTATATGCTGCATCACAAATTTAACATAGCAAATATTTTCTACAGAACACATTGATACACTAATATTCAGTGGCCAATAAGAGATATGAAACATAAGTTTAAAAAGACACACATACAAACACACACATGTATACTTCATGGTTTTCTAAGGTATATAATAATATAGATTACTGCAATTATATGGAAATTATAGATAATATCTACAGCTTAGCCAGGTATTTCCTTTTTTTTATTTGACAAACATTTTTAATAATTGTCGACCATGCATCTACAAAGCACTGAAAACGTAGATAGCTACAAACATAAGCTCAAGAATCCAAAAGGATAGATGATTGAGGATAACATGCACATGTCAGCCGTTTGGCCTCCTTTTCTGTACACTTAAAAGTTAAAACATGAGCTAAGAAGTAAATTAGCTAAATCGAGCTGTGTTTTGTACAAATAATTTACTTCATTTAATGTTATCCTTTTCTTTTTCTTTTTTGGTACATCGTTAAAGATATAATACTTGGTAGAGCATGTGCATTACATACGAGTAATCGAAATCTTATAGAACAATACCTCCAGTATGTTTATGTAAGAATAACAAGGTACTCAAAGTCACAAATATGCAGACTTAAGTATTGCAGCTTCATATACACGACAATAATTAAAAGTTGAAAAGAAAGGACGTACTCTACGCTGGCTGAATTTTTAGGAACGATGATTATCGGAGTGTCCAATGAAAGATCAACTTTTACAGCAGCAGCACCATCAACCTCATATTTTTGGATCAGCCATTCGAAACCCCCAACTTTATCTACAAGCTTAATTGCTTCTTCAGTGTGTGGAGAGGCAAGCTCCGTAAAATAAGTAGTAATCTAGCCCATATTGTTATCAAATCAATATCCACTTCCAAAAGTATACAAAAATTATTTTAACTCCGAACTCTTCCTTCTCCCACTTAATAGATGCACTCATACCCATGATAAAATTGTTTTTGTAGCAAATTTTAAAACCCATATAATTAACAATTTATTTTTGCATAGAAGAGAGTATTCATAGTACACAATAAAGTTAACCTTTATTTTATTATTTTATTTTATATTTGGTAAAAATGAGAGTCCAAGCATAATTAATGAGCATTGAGGGTATGTAAATAAAATAAAATAAATACTTAGAAAAATCATGTCCAATTTTGCACAAGGAAAAAAAGGATCAGCTTAGCACAACAATTCGGTGTCCGTTTAAGTTGTACAAGGATGTTCTCATGTTATGTTACGATAAAAAGCATTGGGGTAATGATTGTTGTAAATATCTATTGAAGGATGCTTTAGTGAAAATTTTCATTTTATTTATATAAAAGTAAGCATCAGTGAAGTGGGAGTTAAAGAAATTCATCAAAACCATAACATTATCATGTAACAACTAGTAGCATTACCTCCTGCACAAATCGATACAGAAAGACGATCTGCACTGCAGAAAGTCGACCAGACAAACTGTAATCATGTCCTTCATAATCATCATCTTCTACACTGTAAGACTGAAATTTGAACTGAAAGAGAATACACGTAAATTAGCTTATAAAAAATACAGGCATACTCGCAAGGAGAAAGGAGGGGGGGTTTGTAAACGTAAAAACTCAAGAGCAAGAAACACAAGAGAGAACACAGACATGATATGATAGTGAATTCATTAGAGTATCACTGATCGCTTTCTACAGCAAAACTCCATTGTGTCAAAAATAGAGAACCGTGTAGAGTTCACTCTACAACCGTTCTTTTTGGAAATTTGAAGATCCCATTTGCCCAAACGGATTTCATGTTACAGAATTGAATGTCTACAACCGTTCTTTTTGCAAATTACAGTATTCATGTAATCTCCATTTTACCAGATTAGAGAGTGATTGGAGAACCAAGTTCACAAAGTTCTCCATTTTGCCAAGATGAAGTTTAATATAACCAACACGATTGGAAATGCCCTAAAAGTCCAAGAAACCAAAGCTAGTTTGTTTTTTCATCTATTTACCTTAATCTACATGAGACCTAAATAGCCGATAAGTAACATACCTTGATAAGTGATTCAACACCCTGGTTGCGTATATCACAGAGCCAGCCCCAGCGATGATCTGGACCAAAAGACATGTCACGGAGCCTCATATTTCCTAAAGTACCTTCTATGGAAGTGGAACTTGGATGCACCTATTATCATGTGCATTGCTTTGTTTTAAGAAATATATATAATTGGAACAAAACAAGATGTACAAAAAGAGACCAGTCCTTGGAAAATTAGAAGATAAAATTTGTTATATTGGAAAATTCAAAACCGTTATAATGTAAACATGAAATGAACAGAAGGAGATATATTAACTTTTAATTTGTGTATGAACAAAAATTATTAGAATGAAGCATCACATCCCATGCAGCTATAAATGATATTTCATGCGCTTTCATATAATCTACCATCTTCACAGTTGTATGTCTGAGGTAAAGTGCTTTATTGGTAAAGAAATATTGAAGATTGTATCTTCTCAACAAGGACCACTATATTAAGCTCGCACAAAATATAATTAAATTACTGACATGCAAATAATCAACCCAATACAAATTTCTTGCTGAATTTCCTACTTCCCATAACTGGATATTCCAGATATTCCATGTAGAAATTTGTTGCTTGCTCTAGATAAAAAATATTTTTATACATGCAAATAATCAACCCAATACAAATTTCTTGCTGAATTTCCTACTTCCCATAACTGAATATTCCAGATATTCCATGTAGAAATTTGTTGCTTACACTAGATAAAGAATATTTTTATATGTTCATTTAATGTTGATATTTGTGTGAGGGTTCTTCTAAATCAAAGAAAAACTTAGAGGGATAGTTACATATAGTGTTGAACCTACTGAACACGGTTTCATTCCATGGAAAGGTTTCAGAGGGGTAGTAATAAAGTAGTCTTTCTTTAGAAAAACTACTTTAGAATGCTTCGTATATGCTACATAAATGGTATGTTCTCACCTTCAGATCCAAGATAAAGCTTTCTTGAACAAACATTGCCAGCTGAGAACCATCTTCTTTATTCAGGAAAATACACACACTGTCAACATCCATTCTCAAATTAAAAACTACACGCCCTTTGCCATAACCAAGCAAGCCTTTGACCTTAGAGCGGTTATTATCTTCTTTCTTCTCAGTGCATTTTGGGGATTCCCTTTCTTCAGTTTGAGATACATTAGAACTTGGCAGGCTTAGATCAAAGCTAAAACCTATCAGGGCGACTAGAGTTGGTCTGTTGCAAAAGAATTCCAATGCTGACATGCAGATGCACATCTGAAATAAACAGAATTTTATTAAGGCGACACATTGGCTAAATTTAATTAATAATCCCATCACTTAGGCTTCTGGGTAAAGGTTTTTTCTTTTTTCTTCTTCATTTTTTTTTTTTTACTGACAATTGATGGTTTATTATTGATCAATATATTTTCCTATGTTAAAAAAAAATGTTTTATACCTGTGTGTCAATACCATCATACTGTGGTGAATCAGGAGATCTTGTAAGAAAATTCACAGCCACAAAATCTGAAATATTGTTATCTGCTGCCTCATAGAAAATATCACCAACCTTCAATTTCATTTCATCCTTTTCATAATGGTCGCAAAGATAGGGAGGAGGCAAATCACCAATAAGATCAGGATTTTGTGAATGTAAGTTTTGATCAGACAAGAAATCTGGCAACGCATCCATGAAAGAGTCGTCGTCGTCTAGGAAAAAAGAGTTGATATCTTTTTCAGACTTGTCTACAGTGCTAGAGGTGGCAGATTTGTTATCACTGTGCACAGAACATGCTAAATATTGTGGAGAAACTGATGATCGACTCTGAAGTTCATCTTTAATTTTCAAAGAGTGAAGCTTCATTTTTACAGTCAAATCTCCTCCCAGTTTAAGAACGTTAACCTGTAAGGGTTTTATGTTACTACAAGGGACCATAAAATGAAAAGCCACAAGACTTCAAACTACACACAAACACACACACACACACAAAAACACACACAAAAGAATAAGAATAAGACGGAGAAGACGAAGGAAGAATGTGCAGAAAAAATATGCTGGGGTACAAAATTGCATAACAATGCATTTTAATAAAAGGATGTTTTTGATTGCCTTTCAAAAAGTTATGTACAGGTGCATGAAGTTAATGAGGTCTTTCTTACTATATTGGAATAAATACCATCATTTATCCATGCACTTATTCTCTATAGAAATTTCCTAACAAAAAAAAACACATGACAAAAGACATTGTATAGTCATGAGTTGAGCAAACAAATACAAGTTTTCATGTGCAGGTACATGAAGTTAATGAGGTGTTTCTTACTATATTGGAATAAATAGCATCATTTATCCATGCACTTATTCTCTATAGAAATTTCCTAACAAAAAAAAAACACATGACAAAAGACATTGTATAGTCATGAGTTGAGCAAACAAATACAAGTTTTCTATTATTGATTGAATAAATGCTTTAGAAGACATGTGCATCACTTATATTATTGTCTGAGAAAAGGAAAACAACATAATTGATGAGTGATATATATATATATATATATATATATATATATATTTCCTGTGTTGATAACAGAAACAAAAGTTCAGAAAATTATTTTCTGGGAATTCAAACATAAGGAGAAAATTGATAAATATGATACGGATATTCCTTTAAAACTAAAAATGTAAATCTGAAAAACTGATTTTTTTTTTTTTTTCCTAACCAACTAAGCCTAGATCAAATAGCAGTACTTAACAAATTTTCCTGTACAGCATTCCATAGTAAAATATTTTTAAAAGAGAATAAATAGAAGGTTTCACATATCGGTTCACCCAAAAAAAGAGTGTGCAAATCCCTGTGCTAGGAAACCTCGTTGTGCATTCCATGAAAGTGTCCAACTTGAATATCCCAGTTATCAATTTAAAGAAAAAGCAAGTATACCTTTCCACCACTAGCAAGGATCTCAATGATTAATGCCTGATTGTCATTTCCACAGTTTTCATCCAACTGAATTGGGAGGAAAATGCAAAAAATATAAGATAAAGTTACAACTTAGTGACATATTATAATATTAGTAGCAAGTTATCTAGTTGTAAGAAAATTAAAAAGGTATATAAATAATAATGAAAATAATACATTACCTTTCCATAAATATACAGTTTAGTTTCAATAAGAGAACCACTAACAACCACCTCAGCAGTTCTATAATTACTATGAGAAGGTGCAAGAGGTTCGCATGGATTATTTATCTCCTCTCCCAATATGTTGATAGTAGGAGGCGCCTGTTGCATAAAATAATAGCTAAGCCAACGTACATGATAATAGAATCAAGCCGTATTACAGTATAAAAAATGAGAAGTATTATAATACATATATAAAAATATATCAGGATTCCTTTCAAAAAAAAAAAATCAGGGTAAAAGCAATACAGAAGCTCTATATGTTGCTTGAACAAGCTCCTTTAGCCAAGCAGACTTTTCATCATTATCATGCAATTCAATAATCAGAGTACTTGTGGACTCTAGAGCCTGCATTCAAATGCGATTCACTAAAAAATAAGAAACACAGTCTAAAATATATACTGAAACAAATTAAATATTTCTTTTCCGCTCACAAAGAAAACAATATACTTTTGTCAATTACGGAGAAGTTGATAGTTGTTAGGGGATTTCAGTTAGTTAAAGCGGGAAGATTGACAAAATGCGAATGTTCTAAAAATTCCAAGCTTCATGTTCCGATTGGAATTCTTGTTTGCAAGGATTAACTTCGGGTGATGTCTTTGAACTTTTTTCTCCATCACTTACCAAATCTTCTCGGTAACATCCAGTCATAAAAATACAGACATTGTTATAATTTACCCAATTCACATGGCTCATGCTTGAGCAAAGTCTGACGTGGATAAATTGGACGCAGTCTTAGCCCTCGTTACTGGAGAGACTATTCCCAAGATTGACTATTAAACCAAGCACCCAAAAAAACAAACCCAACAATGCTGAATAAAGGTCACAGCAGGCTTGCATATTTAAAGCAAACAATGTTGCAAATAACGTGCATTTTACTATCTGCTCATAAAGTGAAACGACCAACTAATTGATGTAGATAAGACATCGACCATGGAGACTCTATGTTTTATATATAATATACACATATGCACACACATATATACACATATACATACACATACACACACACACAAACACATACAAACACGTACAAAAACACACACGCGCTAACAAATATAAAATTATGGTGAGTATAAAATGATATGGCAGTGAAGAAGCAATGCGTTACCAATTCTTCCCCACTCTCAACTTTTAATATAATCGAATTTTGTTATAAATATGATTTCAACTGAACTTGTACGTGCAACAGAGATAAAATAGGACAATAATAAAGTTCTGGATTTACGAAAAATCCACTCTTACCTTCTGAATATCAGTTCCCCTTGCACTTACAGCAATAGCAAAAAGAGAACCACCAACACTTGCAGGTGGCACTTCAATTACTTGTCGCCCAGACATGCTACATAACACGCATACAACATAATCACACAAGAGCAAATAGGACAGACAATGGATATTTATATTTCAGCACGTAATAACATACCTACAACACCTTTGGTAGATTTGGGAAACTTCAGAATCATAAACATAAAGGTATAATCCAGATAAAACAAGATAACAAGGCTGCCACTCTGCTAGAGTATATCCAATGCCCTTTAAAAATAATAATATGAAGTATGTTACGAACTGAAGAAAGTATATTAAAACAGACCATTTTGCAAGAGACCCCTTTAGAAAGTGCAAAAATTGTTGAGAAAAGCTCCCCATTCTGCATGGTTTTGAAGGGGTCGCCATGGAGAACTAATTCAAGAGACGATGCATAGATCTTGAACCCGTACCCAGTGGAAACACATTGGTTAGCATTTATCATGATATTAGAGCCCACCTACTTGTTTATAGAAGAACCGACATCAACCCCATTCATTTATATCTTCTTCTTATTTCACTCATGTTAAACTTCTGCGGTTCTGCCTTCCAAAATATTTCTTACATACAAGATTAACAATATTAAGATTCTCAAGTTTTAAAAAAGCTTTAAGGCAAAGTAATTTTGAATTCACATTCAAAAATAAAGAGAAAAGAAATCAAAATTTAACTCAGCAGAATTAAATGGTAATTGGTTTTAATCTATTTGTCAAATGTAGGTAGGTTTCCTTGCAGTTTAGCCCAAGAACTAGAAAAGGGGCTCACCCGCCAGACTAAAATTCTAGCATTAGCTGCGAGATCAGAAGACAGAAAAGACACGGAACCAGGTTGCACGTTCAAAGCAGTATCTTGATCACTACTTGCCAAGGAATAGTAGAATATGTTGAGCAAGTCCATAACTCTGCAATAGCGTTCTGGTGAAATGTGAATGCCAAGATTGGGAACTTGAACAGAAACTCGAGTTGATGGGTAGCTTGGATGGGGTATTTTGATCTTCAGATAGAAAAGAAAGAGAAAATACATCAACATAATTAATATAAAATAGAATTATGTAGAAATAAACATTAAAGCGGATGCGAAGCATGTTCAACAATCGGTACCTGATTTGCCCTTACAGAAACAATTTAAATACCAAAGCATAACATAAATTTTGTAGATAAATGAATCAAGAGTTTTTGAAGGTATACTTTGAGTATAAAAGGGAGATATTTGGTTTTGTATATATTTTATTTTTATATTCACCCCCCTTGAATAAGTAGAAGATACCACATTATCAATTTTGAGAAATTACGTTCAGACAAATAGGAATTTAAAACCAAATAAAAACATGATATTGGTGTTTAATGAAACAATAATATCATTGTATTTACCTGATCAACAATGACTGACATGCCGCAGCGATCAAGAAGAGAATAGAAATGACCAGCATTTTCTGAAGACTGTAGGAAGCTATGCTCCACAGAATTTGAAGGTTTTTCTTTTGATAAACCATCTATGAAAAAAGCATTCATGTCTCTTCCAGATATATAAAATCGAGAATAAAGACTCTGTCTTCTTTCATCAGGTTGCCCTTCCTGCACCAGTATTGCCAGTTAAAACCACAAACAAAATTAACAACCAACGTCACAAATTCGACTGAAGAGACATACTCTTGTATACACTGTAAAATGACCAAAATCCAAAACGAATTGGCTTTCCTGGTTAATAGATCCATTAGCTTTCATAGGGATCCTAACTTTGGGAGCATCAAAGTCAACATCAAGAGCAAATCTGAGTTGAGCAGAAACATGTGAGAG
The DNA here is from genome assembly GCA_030765085.1 of Allium cepa. Taxonomy (NCBI): domain Eukaryota; kingdom Viridiplantae; phylum Streptophyta; class Magnoliopsida; order Asparagales; family Amaryllidaceae; genus Allium; species Allium cepa. The sequence goes on along the minus strand of CM060938.1, from coordinate 390,515,933 downwards.
TAGATGTCATTATTAGGTTTTTTAAGCAAAGTACAAAATTTATTGTCAATCTTATATTTGAACTGTAAAATCAGACTGCTGAATAATTGCTAACAATTACATGCTTGGAATCCATTGATATATGTAGATACGGATAAAGGTAATTATGCAGTAATGTTAATGCTTCGGGAAGAATGGAGAACGTCAGTGGCATTGATTCAACCCCATCGTAAAATTCAGCCACTTTAAATGTTATAGTAATACTGTGGCAGTTATAGTGAAAGTTAACTGAACACTAATGATATACAAACATAAATAAGCTTTATCATGAAAACTGTGACAATTTAAATAATCCCGTACCTGCTTTGTTCTTCCAAAACAAGTTGAAGTTGTTCTTGAGCTCTACGAGTTACCTGCTCTATCTTCATCTGGTCTCCCCAAAAATATTGCACATGAGAATTCCATGTGAAAAGTATGATAGAAAAATGACATATTTGACACTTGCAGAAAATTAGTTTTTCTTCTTCTTGGAAAACGTTTAAAGAATACCTGCAAAGCAGTTGCAGTTTCCATTGTAACCGTAGGGCTGACAGCGTTGCTTCTTTTTACAAACTCTAAACATCGCTCATAACTTTCCATCAGAACCTAAGTTTTGATCAACTTTTAAAATCATATGAAGAGCACAACAAAACAAAGTGCTAAAAAAGTATTATGTTTAACGAAAATGCTTATGATGGTCGTGGAAAATTACCGTAACATGACATGGAGCAATGGTTGCTGCAAGCCTCCAATCCACATCTTCCCCAGCAGGTGAATGAACAAAACTGGCCTTTAATGCATTGCTCTTTATCTCACTGATAACGCTCTGCAAAAAAGCATTGCAATATAATGCACTTGGGTAAACATGCAAAAAAACACAAATGCATAAATTAAAAGATAAATAGCCCAATCAACCCCTCATTTTAGACCATAAAAAATTCAGCAATAAAAGATGTGCAGGAATTTCTAAAGGGTTAATATAACATATAGGTAGACGGAAAGCGGAGGCGATCACGATTAAAATGAAGAACGTCTCAAGAGTGAAGATATACAACAAAAAGTAGGGACATTCCTACAATTTAACATATAACATAGAGAACGAACCTCAACAAGTGAACCTTCAGGAGATGATAAGCCATAATATTTCAATGATAAATCACAATGTATGCTTTTATGATACTTCTTGGTTCTTATTTGAAGTTCTTCAAATCTACCACATACAATCTCAGTCTGATCAATACTTATGATCCGAGCAGCTGATTGGCCAATCGATACATCAATAAGAAGCTGCACCACGTTTTGCAAATCTTTACCGTGATAATCATCGTTTTCATCGTCCTGATAGCTCAAAATTTTATTAATTGCCTGCCATTCTTCTTTTGTCAGGCGTTCATCATCTGTCAATCTTGATTCAGGAGACACACTTGCAGCAGTTGCATCTTCGGAAGACCTCCTAGGAATATTGATTGAAAATTAAAAATGTATAAAAGACCTTGATACTGATTATTACTACTCATAAAGCATTCAACAAATTATATGGTGAGGCCACTACAAACCATCCAAATGTCCACCAGCTACTTTTAGAGTTACTTCTATGCAAAGAGGCTTCTTTTGATTTTACCGATTCAGTTCTAGCATGTGCAAGCAACCTGAAAGGAATTAGTAAATTTACCGATGAGAAACATAAACATAAAAGTGCAAGTTAAACAGTAGAACTATCAGTTTCATAAAGTCTAAGGATTCAAAAGCATACCTCCATAACAGAATCACTTTTGAGTCAAGATCTTTTTCAATCTTCCTGAGCTCAGTTATATCCACATTTGGCAAATTTTGCAGATAATTCGCATACATTTGAACATAGCATCGACGAAGCTGACAAAGTTTCTTTATTCTCTCCCATGAAAACCAGTAACTACATTTAACGATTTCACCTAATTAGGATGTCATAAAACAACATGAAAACAAAAAATTGCAGTGATGCCATTTTTTTAACAAACTACAAACGTGACAAAGAAAAGAGGTTTAAGACAGCAAAGGAAGAAAGAACGAAGTGAAGAACGGCTAAAAGAAAGAAGGCAACAACAAAGCAGAGCACGTCAATTAGAGACAACAAAGCAGATACTTTGATTCCGTTACTTGCTAAATTTAAGTCTTCTAATCTTAAACGAGGTTTAGCAAAACGTTTTAGCAGACATCTCAAAACATATGCAAATTCTTGAAATTTGAAAAAAAAAAATGGATCTCATCTCATCTCATACAATAAAGAAAGAAAAAATCTTGCAACAGATACGGATCGGATATTGGTGTTGTTAATATAAACTTCAAAAGGTAGTACAGATGGAGATAATTTTAGATTACACTTCTTTAGTCTATTCTCACAGAAAATCATTGTTCTCTCCTTCAAACGCTAAAAAAATAAGAATTCATTATTGTATAGACCATAACTTCATATTTAATACTGAATAACACTTTGTTGTTGGTATACTTTTACTTTTAACAAATAATAAACAACTGTATGTATTAGTATTAAAAGGACAGGCAGAAGAAATATTTTGTATGCTACATTATTTATTGCGTGTGTTGTTTCAATTAATTATCACTAATTGTTAATGTTTCTTGTTATAATATACAATTGTCTCATCTTTATTAATAACTAGAATAGAAATACAGTATTTTGATCCGACCATTAAGTTCCCAAAATGTTAGCAGGATATACATATGACGTCACAAGTTCGAATAACGTTCTCGGCAAAAATTAATTTCTGTTTTGATTTGAAAAGTTTAGAATATTATCATGGTCAAAGCTTTGATCCCAATGGTGACAAATATTCACACATTTTTCTTATTTCCTATTTTTCATTTTTGCAATGTCGTTTCTTTTCAGTGTATCGATAAATTTGTATAAATTCTTCGAGAATCTGGAATGCACTCTTTATTTTAATTTTTATCTAATTTAGTTTATCTTATGAATAAATATTTTCTATATATTAAAAAACAAAAGAGATAGAGACTTGACGCAACGGTTAGATCACCCGCATGGTGATCTGGGCATCCAGTTCGAGTCCGTGCGCTGGGTTCTACCAACCTAATATTAAAAAATACAAAATAATTTCATCTAATTATAAATAAAATTATTGGAAATTGGAAAATGGAATTTTAACAATAATTGCAAAACTTTCTGATATAATTTGAGAATAAAATAATGTTGTGAGTGTGCCCAATAAATTGTTTAGAATAATTAACCGAAGAAATCAAATAATTCTTTTGATAGATTCGAGTAATTAAATGTTTTTGTATGACATTCAATCTCTTTCTCATATTTAAAAGTTTTTTGAAAGAAAAAATTATTGGTTGAAAATTGATATTATAGTGTTATATATATATATATATATATATATATTGTCTTTTTTAATCTAACAAATAATATTTTGAAATCATTTCTGACTATATTTTTATTTTTATCAAATTAAAACAATCAAAACTACATGTATAAGTTTGACTATTTCAATCGAATATGTATTGTGTTCAAAGATGTTTTCTTGTACAAGCGTACAATATACGTGTCAAATTACACACAACCTAATAGAAAAATTGGCATGTTTTCCAGTCTCATTTGTAAATTCTTCCGATCAAAATAACTTTGGCCTTCACAATTAATAAACAATCACAAAACATGAGCCAAGTTTATAAAATGAACAATAGTCAATGAGTTAAATAATTTGATTAGTGAGTTACATCAAAATACTATTAAAAATATTTTCAATTTGGCTATATATATCCTTCTTGTTGCTGACAGGGGACATCTAGATCGAAAAAAGATGGAATGAAAACAATTATTACAACATTTAACATGTATTAAACAAGGTTCGAGAACTCGGTTTTGGTCTCGGTTTCGGTCATTTGAATTTTTCTTAATTTCGGACGATTTCGAAAAATTCGGAAGTTTCGGTTTCGGTTTCGGTTTCGGTTTCGGTCTCAATTTCGATTTTCAATGGTTAATAAAAATGTATTAATGAACTTTCGTAAATTAAATTATACCAAACCCTAATCAAATTAAACTTAATAATAAATTAAGCTAAATCCTAATTATTTTATTGTTCTAAATAACCATTACTCAATTAAAACATAAAATTACTTGGCAGCCCAAGTCAGCCCAAGCCAACCCAAATTATATAAAAATAAACACTCCAACTCCAACCCAGTAAAAACGTAATCTCCCAATCATCTCAAACTTCGACGTCAACTTCTAGGGCATGAGGAAAAAACAACGGATGCCGAAAGCTCTATATTTAAAAAAAATCGACTTCTAGGGCATGCGGGGAAAAACCCAAAGCAGATTCTGAAAGCTAAAAAACAAAAAATTCGTCGATTTCGTTCAAATTCGAGTTCGAGATGACGTCGAAGTTTGATTTTGCATGTGTAAGTTTTTCAATCGATTTCTATTTCTTTTGATTTGGCTTTGATTTTAGTTTGATTTCCTCTGATTTGCTTTGTGCATTTGGTTTCGAATTTTTTTCTTAACCCTAGCCGGAACCGAAATTTATGCTCGGTTCCGGTTCGGTTATAGTCGATACCGGTACGGTACCACCGAAATTTCGGGGTACCGTCCGATACCTCAAACCCTGGTATTAAACCATCATACTACATTTATACTAAACTTCTCTACATGTTTTACAGATGTCAAGCTGATGTTATGATGTCAACAACTAACATTTAAGCTTCTAAATTTTAAATTGTGACTTCATATTTTTCACGTGTGGAGCGCATGCCGTTTGTACCTACCATTATGCCTTTGACATGCAGAATGATTTTTACTACTTATTTTTGCCTTTTATGTACAAGATATCTACAATATGTATTATTCATTTTGTCTTGCACTCGAGAAGCATCATGCCATTAGGTCATATTGTGATAAATCTTTTGAAAACAAAACTAAAAAATATTTTTTGTATTAGATTCCGTGTGTGATAGCAAGTAGGATATCCTAAGACTTGACTCCAGATCTATAACAAAATTAGTATCGAAACTGAATACAAAAAATTCAGCATGACAAAAATTTGATTTCCAACTATTTTTATTTCAAATGAAACAATTCCAAAACTAAAAAAGTCTAGATTGAACAACTATCCATAACCATTGACGGGGGAAATCAAGTAGGAAATAGGAAAAAATGAATAATGAATCGCTTATATTACTCATTCTTTAAATAAAAATAGAAAACAAGATCTAGTCTTTTAGTGCTTTTAGTAATAAGAACTGGATGTTTCTTTAATTGATAAGATTTGATCCATTACCAATCCACTTTGAAGTAGTTTGATTGATCAATCGACTTAACTAATGAAATCAGTTAAACCACTGATTTTACTTCTATGAAGAGCAATATTTAATTCAACTCAAAAGGTCATGTGTTATATTATTTATTTAGTTAAGAAAGTACAAAAATCGTTAGAAGGAAATATAAAAGTAGATATAGGGCTTGATAAATCTAGATTATATACATTTTCAATAAAAAAATATCTAATTTCGAAAATGAAACCAACACTAAAACTGATAGTTACTACCGAAGTTTCCAAATTTTCAAATGATTGAGACCGAGATTGGAACCATGATCTTGAACCTTGGTAGAGATATAGTTTATAAAAGAACAAATTTTCAAAGGAGATTAATTTTCGAAACAACTTCGCGATCAGTGTTGGTTTTGAAACTTATTACCAAACAGGACTAGTTTCAGTCCAGTCGGTTTTTTTGTAACTGTCAGAAAAATGCGCAACTCTTAGTTGCGCATATGACATGCCAATTTATTTTTAACGATGCGCAACTCTTAGACGCACACCATTTATTATAACTGTGCACAACTAAAAGTTGCGCATAGGCATTGTAATAAGCAGGCGAAACGCATTGTTGCGCCTGCTATAATAAGGTGCAGGCACAACTATAATGAGTTGCACCTGCACAGGTTGCTGCTGTTAAAACAGAGGCAGCAGCAACCCTTTCCTTCATTACCCAAAAACATTTTCCAACCTTCAAACCCTTCTTCATGCCCGAACTCATCAGCTCCAAACCCAAATATTAGTCAATTTACACCAAATTATCACAAAGTTTTCAAATTTCTTTTTCATTCTTCGATTAAACCAAAGCTACAATAATGGAAGCGGATCCTCTTCAACACTAATAGATTTTGGTAATTTCTAAACCCTAATTTTTTGATTAATTTCTAATTTGCTTATTATTTGGTTGTATTTGCTAGAAATATTGTCATAGCTTGTTGTACATCTTAGTAATATAATTTGAAGCGTTGAATCACTAATTGATCGTAAACAATTTGTAAAATTTAGTTTTTTTGCATGAACTTTGAAGAACCGGAAAGCGGACCTGTAGACGGTAGCGTGCTTTATATGCAGGATAATCACCGCTCTAATTTTGAAGAGTTAATGAGGGAAATATTATTTGTTTTGTAATTATAGTAAATTTTTGCAAGCTTTTTCGCATTTTGAATTAACTATAAGTTATAATTCTTTGTTTTGCAGAGTGTAAAACCGGTGGATTGTCTAAATCATTCGCAAAGTTTCGAAGATTTGATGGAGATGGTTGAAGATCAACGTGTTCAACAATTACCTAATCAAGCGGGATTCTGGTACTTCATGCAGATTAAATGTATCAGATCTGACAGGTCTTTACTCACAGCTTTATGCGATAGATGGAGACCTGAGACTTGCACATTTCATTTTTCCGTTGGAGAAATGACAATTACACTACAAGACGTTTCTATTTTGCTTGGCATTCCTATCGAAAGCGCCGTGTTGAACTACGGTGGTAACGTGGATGCCGATAAGGCTTGTCAACGTTTACTTGGTGAAATTCCACCCCCAGAAGCGGTGGTCAATGGAATAGAGTTGAAGGTCAAATAGATAAATAACTTTATAATCGACAGGGAGATTTCAGTCGATTCATCTACCGAGGAGCTAGAACAGTTCATATGGGCTGTCATATTGCTTCTTATAGCATCTCGTCTATTTTCGAATCATTCGAAGGGTAGAGTTAGCATTAAATGGATGTACTTGCTAGAGGATTTTGCCACCATTTTCGATTATTCATGGGTAGCGCGGTTTTATGCGCATTGTATAAGGAGTTGGATAATGTGACATTAAGAAAGACGAACGGTTAGCAGATTACCTAACTCTTCTGCAGGTATGTCGGTTTTGACTTATTGATGTACCAAATTTATGAAATATTTTGAAAGACGTTTCTTAACACTGATAATATGTAGGTATGGTCTTAGACGCGTACTCCTGTTGGACGGCCAAATGTTTGTACCAACGTCGCTCCGGGATTACCGTACGGGGCAAGGTAAAAGCAACTTGAAATTTACATTAAAAACTTTATGATTTCTGCCAATATTCACACACTATTTTGTTTATGACTGTAGATGGACCGGAGATAGATTGAAGAGATAATCCAGCCCGTCATCCCACATTACATCGCAATGAGCTCGATGTTATGGACAAGCATGATGTTGACTGGACATCATACACGGCTGAGATCGTACAGGATCTGCCGCATATTTGCTTGGATGGGAAGCTGACTTGGTATGCAAGGACCCCGATTATTTGCTTGCAAAGTGTAGCCATGCACTACCCCGATAGAGTGATGAGACAATTTGGCATTCATCAGCATATATCGGATCCAACCGAGCAAATTTTACCACATGGTTGGAATAGAGACTTATACAACATGTACGTCGCAAGGTGGGATCACAGGTTGAATCACGTTCAGGTTGAACGCGTACCAAGAATGTCAAACGAACAATACTATAGTTGGTACTGACATATCACACGGCGATTTGTTCTTAAAGAATCGTCAACTAGACTGCCCAAATATGCTCCACGAGGACCGGTGGAACGTGATTTGGTACGTGTTTATACATTTTAATCTTTTAACTTCCTCAACAAGCTTTACCTACTTGCGTTATTGATTCTTGTGTTTTAGGTTCAAGGGTTGTATATGAATTTCAATGAAGTTGACGATGTCCTGGCAGATCCTGCAGATGAGGACAGAGTGAAAGGAAAGTGCTTCAACATCAAGGAAATTATCTAGTCGCTTCTTGGTAGGCATAAGCTAGAAAGACCACCACCGTATGTGCCTCGTCCACCTCAGGCTTTTGGTCGTACCTACCAAAGAAGACGTTTTAGAGGCACGGGGTCATTCACAAGGTAGCCAGTCGGGACAGGAAATAGTTGAAGTTGTACCATCTCAACCGCCTCCGATGCAAGCTCAAAGAACGCTACGTGACCGCAGAAACGTAAGAAGTTAGGGTTGTGTTGGTCTGCCGTTTGGTTGCTTTGTTTTGCATTTGTATTGGCTTGAAACTTGTTGGTTTGTAGGTGTTGCGATATTGTATTATTGACTTAAAACATATTGTTATATGAAATATGATGTTTGTATGAAATATTTCACCTATTTGAATGAAATGTTGTACTTATAAGTTGTTATTATATGAAAGTTGATCTTTTATGAAAGCTACATATGTTAATTTGATCTCTGAAAATCTGGAAAGTTGCAAGCAAAACTTATAATCGTGCTTGAATATTATGTGCTCTCTGAAAAGTTGCACACTACTTTTAGTTGCGCCCTCATGAATAAATTGTGCGCAACTTTGAGTTGCGTCCAGTATTTTCATAGAGGTGCAACTTTAAGTTGCGCCTGCATACCTGGGCTATCTCCTGGTCCAACAACAGTATATAAACATCACAACTCCTTTCCAAACAAACACAACTCCTCAAACCCATTTTCTTTCAGAAACCCTAACCTCCATTGCCATTATTTTCACTACCAGCAACACAACATTCCACTCATAATTCTACGAAGATAAACAAAAAATTGCACGTTCATCTACACGTGAGGTAAAGCATCGAAACCCTACTCCATAATTTTGATAAATCTAGTGTTGACATTTAACTTTCTATAATTTTGATAGATCAATGACTACGTGCCGATTATTTGTCACTATGACGATGATTTAGTCATCGATGAAAATAGCAAGCCAACCTATGTTGGCGGGAAACATAAGGAATCGAAAGTGAGGAGATGTTGCAATTTTCTTGAGCTGAAAACGGCAATTTACAAAGCTACAAAGATTGCTTCTACGGAGTTCGACATCTCATTGGTTAGTAAATGGGTAATGGGTGACGGCCCAATTACTATTGAGGTAAACGACGATGACAATGTCGATTCTATGTTTTGTGTAGGGATGAAGGTAATTGAGCTGTATGTTAAAAAGACGGAGATGCTACATACAACTGAACAGCAAGCTCAAATCTTTGATTATGCAAGTCAACCCGGACCCAGTAATACTACTGGGCGAAGTCAAATGTATTACCCACACTACTCTTACCAGCCACCGAACATTTACACACAAGCAGCTGGATATACTTTTATGTGTTGTATGAATGTTTTATTCATGTTTTTTGTACTTAACAGCCAAATGTTTGTGTACAAGTACGGTGTCATGGCATATCCATCGCAGTCATTCGGATATGGTTTCCTTCCATATCCATCGTATCCTCCACGGTCAATTTCAATCCCGAATTCAAACGACTACTGGCATGAAATTGAAGATGAAGATGTTGACATCGAGGATATGGAGGGTGGAAATGCTGATATTGAAATTTCTCATTTGAATAGCATGGAAATCGCTGCTTCACTTGACGACGATGAAACATAGATCGATGCTATGAATGTTAACAATGACGCTCCTTTAGATGATATTACAGAGGAAGTTGATGACACTGATGAGCATATCGAGATGGAATAACCGTTAGAAGATGACTAATGCAATGATACATTTATGGAAAGATCTGTTATGCAAAAATTTCAATTTACCGACGAAATGTTCGGACTGGAATGTGTGGAGAAAGACCATCGGGTTGGTATGATTTTTAAATCGAAGGAATCTTTAATTGAACATATAAGTGAATGGTCGAATAAAGTGTTCGGTTTCATTTAAAAACATAAAGTCACGTGTTAGAGAGTTCACTGCTATATGTGATATTGATGTTAAATGTCCATGGCGGCTTCATGCAATTGCGTCTAAAAGAGATCAACTTGGGTGGTGGATGATAAAAAAAATACGGTGGTGATCACGCTTGCTCAAATCGAATCATCAACTCGAACCACAAACAAGCAACAGCCAAATTTATTTGCATCAAAGTCATTTCACATGTTCGTTCGAACCCAAGTTACACTGTAAAACCTGTCCAAGAGCTTATGGCAAACACTTACAAAATTCAAATAAGCTACATGAGAGCTTGGAAAGGGCTTAGCAAAGCGGTGTCTAAAATATTTGACGATTGCGAATCTTCGTACAATGACTTGCCTCAGTTTCTTCGTGCTATACAGAAATGCAATCCAGGTACAATTTATCATGTACATACAGAAGGGGTACAATTTTGGAGGACTTTCTGGGCATTTGGACCGAGCATTGCAGGTTTCAAGCATTGTCGTTCGGTTCTTTCCATTGACGGAACATATCTGTATGCTAAATATCAAGGTACGTTGTTGGTGGTTACATGAGTTGATGCAAACAACTTTCTTTTTCCTTTGGCATTTGCTATTGTACGGACCGAGCCGGCGGAAACTTAGGGTTGATTTTTTCATGCATGGGATACTTAATTTCATATTTAAGTGCAAGATGCATTATATTCATTTCTGATAGAATAAAAGAAATTACAACCGCCTTGCAAGAGAAGTGGAGAAGACCACATCATCATCGATTCTGTCTTCGCCATTTGAAAGCAAACTTTAAAAAAGCTGGTGTTGGTAGTAAGATTTTGCAAAACTCATTTCATACTTGTGCTAAAGCAAGAGATGAGTTAACATACAAATAACTCAGAGAGCAACTAAAAAATGCGAGTCCGACTGCTGACAGATGGATTGATAGAAGTCTTCGACATAAGGATGAACAGTGGGCTTTTTACAAGGACAACGGTGAACGTTTTTGTATGATGACTACCAATGCTTCGAAGAGTTTCAACGGAGTTCTTAAAGGTGCAAGATCGTTACCGGTAAAGGCGTTAGTGGCACATACATTTCATCGTCTTAATAGCTACTTCCACAGAAGACGTACCGATGGAATGGATAATGCATCTTCGATCATGCAAAAATTATGACAAAATGATGGAACAATATTCAGCGGAAGCACGTAATATAAGCATTAACAGGTTCAGCTTAACGGAGTGGCAAGTAACAGACACAAACGCGTGCAGCTACACAGTAAATATTGTCAATGACAACTGCAGCTGTTCATGCAATATTCATATTCTAGCTCATTTTCCATGTTCTCATGTTTTAGCTGCATGCGCATGATGTAAAGCAGGAGCGAACAGAGCTTACCATGATCTTATTTCATCCTGGTTTATGACGGACATTTATAGGCATAGTTATTATTCGGTTTTTCATCCAGTGCCCAACAATAGATATTGGAATGTACATGAAGGTCCTACTATACTCCCGTCGTCAATGCGAAGGAATACAGGAAGACCGAGGTCCACAAAAATAAGGGGAGTCATGAACAAAATGTGGGACAGAAGACAGGACAGATATGGACAATGCGGCAACTTGGATCATAAGAGAAGAACAAGTGGGAAGCAATAAGTATTTTACTTATTTCTACTACTGTCATTCATGAACTGTATAACTTATATTTTTATTCTGTACGTAACTTTGTTATCAAAGGTTATCTTATGTCAAACATTTAAATTGCTATGTTATGTTACTTTGATTTAATTTATACAAAGCAAAATTATGAATTTTCCGCAGTTTTACATCTACCGTCAAATAAACATAATAGACAAACAATAATACATCATCTATTGCATATCTATTACAACAACCAAGTAAAAATACAACCAAATAATACAACATTCATTAAAACTTAAGCATACATAACTCAGTTAAACAAGTCTGATACAGATCCATTACATTACAGTTGCACTACCCAGTTTACTAGAACCCTTTTCAAATTAGATTTACGAACTGCAAATAGTCTACTTGATGTCGAAGAAGACTTTTTCTTTTTTCAAACATCTCACTTCGGCATGCATCTCTAGTGCATACTCCACTCCCTTAGGGGTCAACGGACGATCTAACCATTTGAAGAAATTACAACACTCAACACCTTTCGGTTTAGTTATATGATCATGGTAACCAGCACATCCGTCAAAACGACGTCCAACATTTAAACAGTCTTGCATACAACTATCTCACAAACATCTCCACATTGGCAAAGTGGATGTGTATCTTATAACACTCGTCCTTCGCCGTTAATTTATTTCCCCGATCTTTGATTCGATTCGTTTAAGCAAACTTGATTATCCAAAGCAGATTGAACAGCAACACCATTAGCTGGAGGAACTATCTCAAATTGAGCTTTAGGAACTGTTTCAAACTGAGTTTCAGGAACAAATTCATTTTCAGCTTCCATCCGTTCAACATATTTCACCAATACTTCAGCTGGAATCTTCCAATTATCCATAAAAATTAATGGTTATGTGAGTGTGAAGTGAAGTGATTGTCGTAGCTTTGGTTTAATCGAAGAATGAAGATGAAATTTGGAAACTCTGTGATAATTTGATGCAGATTGGCTAAAAAATGAATTTGAGAATGTTGGGTTCGGCCATGAAGAAGATGAAGGAGGTTGGAAAATGTTTTGAAGGGATTGGAGCAAAATGTTGATGCTGCCCTGTTTTAACAGCAGCAACCTGTGCAGGCGTAACTCATAGTTGCGTCTGCACCATATTATAGCAGGCACAACTATGCGTTGCACCTGCTTAGTACAATGCCTATGCGCAATTTTTAGTTGCACACAATCATAAAAAATGGTGCGCGTCTAAGAGTTGTGCATCATAAGAAATAAATTGGCATGTCATATGCGCAACTAAGAGTTGCGCATTTTCCGGGCAGTTAAAAAAAACTGACGGGGCTGAAACTAGCCATGTTTGGTAATAAGTTTCAAAACCAACACTGATCGCGAAATTGTTTCGAAAATTAGTCTCCTTTGAAAATTTGTCCTTTATAAAATATAAAATAATATAGGTTTATCATCAACATGGATTATGAAATATCGAATTCTATGATGCAAACATGCAAAAGAAGGTTTGAAAGGATAAAAAATATAGTAAAAAGGAGTAGCAACCATAAAAGGACAACATTAACAAATTTATGTCAGATCTAGTTTCTAAATATTGTTTTGTCTAATAGTTGACATCTTGCAATTGCATGAGATCTTACCAAACGTCTCTTAAATATTTAACAAATACAAATGGGGCATTCTATACAATTTAATGGATGTTAATGGATGTTTTTTTTACCAAGTTTGAACTGAATTTTGGATATGGTTCTAAGGTAATAAAGACTAAAAGTTAGGGTCTCGGTGTGGATACAAAATGAAAGGTAGTATCAGTTGTCATTATTTCCTCACCAAAGAAACTATAACTACAAGTGTTACGACACGCGCTTCACGCGTGACAATAGCACACCCTTCGCAGATAAATTAATTTTTTTTACAAATTATATGTGCTTATCATGTACAAGAAAAATAATTTTCATAAATATTTAGCTATGTTTTTGCGTTGGAATCATGTGTGGTCGGTTCGAATTTTTATTTAAGTTGCATCGTTTAATTTTTTTTGTTAATTTGAATTTTTGTTTCCAGTCAATTAATAAAGAGCGAAAATGTATAAAAAATTTATTTGTTAGATCATATTTTTAAGTGATATTAAGTTCAGTAATATATGTAAAAGAGTGTTATAAATTTGCAAAAAAATATATTTTTTAGATTATATTTTTAAGTGATATTAACATTTGATAAAATCTATAGAGAGACGTTTTTGCAGGTTGACGTTGATATCAGACAAGTATCGTGCTTTCACTTAAACTTAGGAATAAAAAGTTATAATAATAATTTATTTACTCTCTATTTCAACCTGTTTTGAATCTAACGTATATTAAAAGGTTGAGCTTTTTAATGTCACTCGTTATAGTATGCAGTTGACAATAATATTACACGTAATATAAATGTGAGCTATATACATCGAATTTAGAATTAAGTATGCAGATGTTATTTTAGCACCAATTAATAGATGCACTGAGTTTAAAAACAAATATGCATGTGTAATTTTTTAGGATCAATCAATAGAGCAAATTTTTAACGGATGGTATATAAAGGGCAATTTCGGAACTTCGCGGTCGGACCAAAAGATTGCGCTTCCAAACCAACTATTAATAAAGATTTTCCTTCAAACGCTGAGTAATAACTGTCATATCAATTAAAATTATCTTCTGGAGCATCGTAGTTTATTAATGATTTCGTCAACATATGAGGATAAATAGAGTTTCTGTATGCAGTATGTACAAAAACAAACAACTACGTCAGATCATGGTGTCTGATAGTATCTCATTAATATATAATCCTCATTGTACCTTTTTATAGCCTCCAATTATATATTCTTTGGTCATCTTTTTGCTGTATTAATACTCACAAACATATATACATATAACAATTCTAGACGATTTCTTTCTGGTTTGCCATGCAAATCAGACCTACATTTGCTCGAATGTTGTCATTCCTTACATCATATTTTTGTATTTCACACAATGAACATAACATCCTCTCTGTGCATTCATATTTTGCTTAGCCTCTCATTTTTATCGAAACTGTTGGAAATAATAACTGAATAGTAGAGAAGAATAGCATATAAGTTGGTTTATTAACTGTCTATGTGGTTTGAACTGACTATTATATGTATGTCGTGCTTTTTGTTGATTGACTGAAATCACAAGGAACCGTTCAAAAAAAATTCTCATTTAGAATCCATGTTTTCAAGATTCGAGATTAATCTTCAATTGATGAATAAAAATAAAATATTTAATTTGCTACATTTATTGTGGTCCAAATTTTAGCCGTAATAAATGCGTTACGTTGTTTGAAAAGGAGCAAAGAGTTAAATGCCAAGTAGACCTAAAAGTCCAAATCGAATTTTTACACGTTAATTGTTTTAGTGTGTTATTACCTAAATATTAATGACATAAAACTTATGAAACATATCCAATAATAGTTTAACCAACATATGTAATAATAGTCAAATAATCAAATATCCAATAATAGTCATATAATTGGCATGTCCAACTAAAAAAATGAAGAGCAGTTAGCATTTTTATTAAGTTTAGTTGCATCCACTATTTTGTTATCTTTGTTGGGGAAAAAAAAAGTTATAGAGCAACTAGAAGTAGAAAATTGACAAGGAGCTGATTATATGCCACCTATAAAATATATGGACTTAGTATGCTCACTATTCAGATGGTAGAGGGTGGCTACAAATTAACACTATGCAAAGCATGTTTGAACTTTATTAAGTATTTGCTGTGGTTATATATAACTTTAAATCCCCCACAAATTCTAATATCAAACTTTACAAAATTGTTCAATATTTTGTAGATGTGATCATGTTGCAATCAAAATCATTCATACAAAAAATTGCATCGTCTTGATACTTCTAACTCATTCAAAATCATGACTGCTGAAGATATTTATTTTTGCTTACAATTTAAAAATATACTCTTGGATGAGTTAAAAGTTTTCGAAATGTTTTGTGAAGATGATCTTGATTGCAAATTAATCATAACTACAAAATTGAATTTGATTTCAAAAGAAATTACACGAAAAGACAAAAGGGAAATTCTAGAGGATATATAAGAGGGAGATCTAGATTCTTCGCTATGTATACACATATACTTGTATGTATATGCGTGTGCATGTATCTGTGTGTAGATAGGGTCTATCAATGTACTTTGCAGGTAAGATTTTGTAACATTCAAAATTAAAAAAGGTGGAACCCAGTGCACGAGGCTCCCGCACGATAGCGGGCACTGTGGAGTTCGATTATGTACGCAGCCTTTCTTTCGCATCGCGAAGAGGCTGCTTTCGGGACTCGAACCTGGCCGCCCAGATCACCATGCGGGTGACCTAACTGACAACCTTGTAACAAATAACCTTGTAACATTCAAAATTAGTTTCATAAAAATTTGGTTCGATTGGACCGTTCTACCAAATTTTACAAAAAAAATCAAATCGATGGTTGAATTCAACAGATGAAATTAACTTAGGATTTCAAACATGCTAAAAATTTCGAAATGATCTCAATTTTGGTGAAAATAGCAAACAGGGTTGGCGCAGTTGGTTGATGGTCCGAATTGCGAGACTAAAGGTCACGAGTTTGAACAGTTCGAGCCCCAAAACTGACAACCTTGTAACAAGTACCCAGAGTATTTGTTTAGCGGACAAATACTACCCTAAAGTTTACAAGCGAAGTTTGGTTTTCAAGTGATTAAAAAAACGGTGAAAATGATCTGGAATGAAATAATAACATATGTACAAACTTTGGTTTCATTCCAAATTATAAAACACTAAAACATTAAGGTATATTATAGAGAAATAGCATAAAGGATATAGGCAATTCGTTCCTATATATGTGTGTATGTATGTATGTGTGTATATATATGTGTGTGTGTGTGTATGTATATGTGTGTGTATCGTCATTTTATAAAACAAGCTAAAAATTGCAAAATGATCCCAAATTTGGTGAAAATGATCTTGGATGGTACAACAACATACATACAAAATTTGGTTTCATTTCAAATTATAAAATTCTATAAAACATTGAGGTATATCATAAGCAGCATAAAGGGTGTGGTTGATCACTACACACACGTAAACATATATATGTGTGTGTGTACATATGTGTGTGTGTGTATATGTGTGTGTGTGCATGTGTGTGCACATGTGTATGTATATATGTATGTAAAACAGATGTATGTGTGTGTACGCATGCATGCATGTGTGTGCGCTTAGAGACACATGTCCTCAGAATTCTACAATACCGAGCGGCTGAATTAACAATTCAACGCGCATGATAAAAACATGTTCACAAAGAAGATATGATGGTAGTGTGTACCACATCTTTTTCTGCTGCAAACTAGCTAGCCCAGCATAACGCCACCATGCCTGAGGATCTTCTGATACTGGAACAACAGGTCTTAAGTGAGAAACATCGACGTGGGTTTTATACCTTGCATAGCCTTCTAGTAACTTTATGCCATCATAATACTGAGCCTAATACATGTTTAAGCAGAAAAAAAAAAGTAAGAATTAGCATTGGTCCAGAAGTATCTATCTAATTTGACATCACGTATATAAAAGCGAGGGTACCTCTGATACAGTCAAAATAACATCTGTAAGAACTAGTGAAGCCTTCTCATATGGTATTTCAGGATTCTTCCTGTCTTGTTTTCCCATTCGATTATATATTAAAACTCCATTTATAGGGGAAACCAAATATGTATGGTGCATTGCCCTTGAGGAAACTCCTTGTTCTCTAGGTGCTTCATCAATTCCTTCTTGAAATATCTATAAATTTTGAATGAGATGCTGCAAAGATGTGGAAATTCAGAAAGAAAAAATTTCGGATTGTAATATTTTTGAAACCTGTGTCCATTCTGATGGTTCCAATTCGTCCCAGCTTTTACTGACCGTCCAGGGCTTGCTGTCAGTATCATGATACACCGCAAGTCTTTGAAGTTGTACGGACTAAGGTAGAGAATGCAGTTAATATAATATGTTAAACAGATCAAAATTTCGATAAGCTCATAAAACAGACTGCAAAAAGGTAACCTATAATACAACAAAATAAAACTGTCTATAAATTTCAAACATTTTAGCCGAAAATATTATAATATGTATGGTAAATGACTCCAAACTCATTGATCATCAGGTAAAAAAATGACATTGCTACTATTTATTACAAACAGAAAGGAGTACTATGATTACACAATACTCTTTCAAATACATTAAAACTAATAAGGTGAAAGGTTGATCTCAACTTATTAGGGTGATGGTCATTCCATTGATGATGCCGCTAGCCTAACAAAAGAGCTGAGTAAATTGACATTTTCAGCAATATACATTCTATAAACCCAAAAAAAAAAAAAGGTAGGCCGAAACTGAGCATTTAATGCAGCATGGATAATTGAATTATGACGTTTTCACTCAACTTGATTTTTTATTTTATTTTTAGTAATACTGTATTTTAGCATCCTCTTATGTTTATTGTACTATCTATCATCTCTCGAGATTAGAAACATGTAATAACTAACTATAAATTTTTGCTAATCAAGGCAGCACCAACCTTACGTAATTTGTCTAGAGCTCCACTTGTGTCAAAGGTTTCATTGCCCTGCTCATCAGTGGTGACTGCAGCTAGCTTTGATAAGGTGATTCCACAACAAAACGGGTGTCCAAGATTACTAGAAAGATTCGGAGACATTGTAAGTGGATGCTTATGATAACCAACAGACACCAAAAATGAAATTGTATGCATCTGAGGAAAACCTGATAGAATCCTCGTATCTGATATGAACATGGCTTATGGTAACTTTGAGATTGCCAATTATGGTTGCAATCAGTGAGCCTAACCATGAATTACCACCTGATGTCTGTGGAAAAATATCCAAGAAATTTACACAGTGCTATATATGAAGAAAATATGCTTCCAAACAACTCAATCATTTATTATGTGATTGAACAATAAAATATGCATCAAAGTTTAAAAAACATTAAAGAACACTGATTTTAAATAAATAAAAAAGACATACAGTTCCTGCTTTTGATCTCCCAGTGATAGCTTCAAGAGTAGTTGATTCAGCGTACTGTATGCACAAAAAATTAGTAGTAAAATACTAGCTTATAACAGATTGAAAACCAAACAATAAGAAGGCATCTTCAGTAAACAGGATGCTTGGAATGAACAGAATAATAATAAATCGTAATACACCATGAGAGAAACTGCTACCTTAGAAAACATGCTGTATGTGCAGTCTTTGTACAAAATAATCAAATAGACAATATATGAAAAACACTTTTCCAACCAAAATAAGATATTTGAAATATCAACTTACATGACAAACCAAGAATATATATTCATTCATACTGCTGGACTTGACAGTGCAATAACCAAATTAAGGTGGCACATTATGAGTAGGAGTTATTTGCAAGCTTGACTAAAGTTAAAAAATTAACATCTCAAAATGAAGTGCTACCAACAGATTAAACCTGTTGTGCTAACAACCTATTGTGGAATTGCATAAAATGTTAAGTCGGGAAAATCAGTTAAAGGTATACCTCAATTTGTTGAAGTTTGGCTTCAAAGATTTTCTGTCTATCTTCTTCCTAAGTAACGGTTTAAGAAATTTAGTCACCAACATACACAGACCATACGCTAAAAAATGTGCTTGCTGGTAAAAGAAAGAAAAAAAAATATCATACTGTAAGAGTTTGTCCATCGGGCGCAGGATGAGCAAGAACAAACACGCGATCGATAAGAACAACAACAGGCTCTTTACCCAGGCTTTTCCAAGGTACCTATGTTGAACATAAAATTATGGCAGGGTGGTTATCAAACGATATGCAGTATATATGAAATAAAATATGAGTGTATTCCACAAAACTGTCAAGAGTGATGGGCTAGAACTCAAATATGAATGCTCTTTGGGACATATTTGCGGTATGTTTGCTTGTTATACCATATTCTGTATTATTTGAACAAAAGTTTCACCTTCAAACCAATATGGATGAATTGCTGACTAGGGACCTCTTCAAAAACATATTACATATTAATACACACACACACACATATATACATGCATACATGCATATATATATATGTATGTATGTATGTATGTATGTATGTATGTATGTATGTGTGTGTGTGTGTGTCTATATACATACATATATATCTATATATATGTATGTATGTATGATATGTATGTGTGTATGTACGTGTGTGTATGTCTATATATATGTGTGTGTGTATATATATGTGTGTGTGTACTACAGAAATATGCCAATGCAGAAAGCTATGAATAGCTGCATGAATAAGACTGAAAAGTGTATAAACCAGCACGATTCAATCTGAGAGAGTACATGATTGTTTTCAGGCTATTTAAGAGGCATCTTTACTATTTGGCCAAATAATAATGCAATATTCAATGATAAATTAATTACAAAACCTATAAATATTTGTACATAGAAACATGTAGATCAGTGCTCAAAGTGATTAGCAGACGTAATAGTGGAAGACCGAGGTATGATCCATCACTTCATGAAAATTTCATGAAGCTCTATGATCCAAACATACAGAGCGACATATGCATAGGTGTATGTGTATGTATTTCAGCATATGCACAAAGAAGCATATTCTAGCGAAAAATTATATTGCAAGATTAATGGAGCATGGATAATACTAATGCATAGGTGTCACTCTATGTATGTTTGCTCAATGATCCAAACATCCGTAGAGAAACACTTATAAAAGCATAAAAGATTTAATACTAAATTCTAGTTAAAAGTCAAAATAATCAACAACCTTTTCCCAAATATGTGTGTGTGTGTGTTAATGAGATTAACTTGCAAAAAGCACTTTACAACGGCCATTAGGGTTCAGCTTTCAATACACCTTCAGGTTACTAGATTACACGTGTCGCTTTCAAAATGTACAAAAACTGAAAATATGTACAACTTGTTTGATCCATGAAAAATCGCTTTCCACATTCCAAAAGAAAAACCACTTGGTGAGTCTTATCCATATCCAATTTCACATTCGCTTTTTCCAAGAGAGAAAGGGCATCCACCAGCAAATCATATGTAATTAGATTTTCAAGGACCATAATGTTAAGTACGTTTAAATAACTGGAAGCTTTAAGATGTGGAGTTGTCAGAATTGTGAATAATTCCTCGGCGATGAAGTTGGTGTAGAGTGATTTGCCATGATGGAATAGAATTGCCATGATGGAGAAGAAATCAGGATGGAAGAGACAGTTTCTAGTGTTTTATTTGTTTGGAATGTTTCATTGTTGTGTGTTTTTTCTTCACTTCTTTCATATTTTTTTTATTGGGTCGGGCAACTTCCCACCCAACCCATAAGCTGGTTATGTCACTGTATATGTATTTCAGCATATGCACAAAGAAGCATATCCTAGTTAAAAACTTGTATAGGAAAAACAATTTTGAAAACTAATGATGGAGCATGGGTGTTAGTTAATACTAATGCATAGGTGTCTCTCAATGTATGTTTGCCATATGATCTGAATGCATATAGAGAGACACATATGCACAGATACATGTGTGTGTGTTTCAGCATATGCACAAAGAAGCATATTCTAGTGAAAACTTACATTGTAAGAACAACTTTGAAAACTTCATGATGGAACTTGGGTAATATTAAGGCATAGGTGCGTCCAATGCACTATTATGCAAAGTCTGAGGTCTCAGTTTCGGTCTGGTATAATTTTAGGAATTTTAATATAATTCGTAAATTCGGGAAATTCGGTTTTAGTTCCGATCGGATTTCATTGTTAATTTTTCATATAATGACATGTATATTTGTTTAATTTATTGAATCAAAATGTATAATTTATCTTCAATTAAAAAATAAGATATGAATCAACAAATATGGTTAATTATAAATATTTATAATACTAAAAAAAAGTTTATTCATTACTTCGTTTTCAATATTTTTTTAGTTCTATCATTAATATATTTTGTATGTTTCCTAAACTAAAATTTCATATTTTGAATATTCATATATTTGAAACTCAAATTAATTCTATTATTGAGTTTCTTTTGTATATTTTGAAGTTCAGTGCTTACATGAACTGCAGTTTCGGTTTGGTTTCGTTTTGGTCCCTACGGAAACCAAAACGGAATGACTAGAATCTGCATGTTTCGGTCGAAACCTCAAACCTTACATGTCTCCCCATATTTTATTCATGTAGTCTAAAGAGAAATATAAAAATTGTTGATCTAGCCCACTACATTGTCAATATATAATTTGTTTTATACATGCATATTATAACAACGTATAGTTTCGAGAATATTTAACTAAAATTTATGTAGTAATATTTACAGAAAAAGAGCATCTAAAACAGAAATGCCTATACCTTTAATGTAATTGTACCAACAAATCCCGCTTTGACTGTGACAGGAAGCTTCAACGAATTCAATGCTTCAGCCTTCAGTTTTAAATCTTTGAGTACGACATCACCTTTAGATGGGAACGGTAAAACTGATTAGCACAAATTTAAATGATATTACCTCAAGTAATGGCACTTTATATCAAAATATGTTATTTGACCGTTATGTTAATCAAACTACACTTGAAGGATTAAAGTTTAAGGTCCACGTCAACAAAGAACAGTGCTAGAATCTTCTAAAAGTCTTGATTATCTTAATCAGAATATTCAGTTTGGTGGTTTAATATTGTAAACTACACAGAAACGTAGATCTAAGTTGAAAAATCCCATATCAAAACAGATTCAAACATGTTTCTCCTGCAACCGTAATATTTCCTATATCAAAACGTTAAAATAGAACATAAATTTGGAGAACTTGAAAAAATAATACTTATTTTCAAAGTAGATGAGCGAAAGAAATAATTTTATACAGTTTTCCTCTATTGTTCAACAAACCACAATTGTCTCCAAATCTCAAATTAACTTCAGTGCTCAAAATTTTCTAACTAATATACTTCCTGATATGAAGATGATAACAATTTTAAGTATGATTTAGGTACTATTATCATCTGTACTTCTGTGGTGAATTTCAACGATTTAGACAATTTTAGTTAAAATGATCGTATACATAGTAAAGTTTATGCTTATTAATTAAAAAAAATATAAAACAATACTGCCAAATATAGCAAAGAATAAAAAGCATCGTTGTGTCCGACTTAATATTTCCATAAAGGACTTTGAGCATTAAGTCCCTATTTTGATGTAGATGTAAAAAAATCCCTATAACAATGATATGCAAATCAAGTCCTTATTTTTGAAAATAGAAAATGCAAGCTAGTTTGTGCTTTTTGACAGAAAATGTAAGTTAATTGCGATTTTCGAAAAGCTTTCCAAAATTAAAAAAAAATGAAATTTAGTATTCATAAGTAGATAAAATTAACAAAATATGTTTTTAAAAAATAACGTTTTCATACCTTTTTCAAATTTTATAGAATTTTTAAATTTTCTTGAAAAGCGCAAGTTAGTTTGCACTTTATACTAGAAAAATTCAAATTAAATTGTTCTTTCTATTTTTCAAAAAAAATAGGGGCTTGAATTTATTTCTACAACCACTTTTCTTATAAATTATAACAATATCAAAAATAGAGATTTCATATTTTTGCTATTTTCATAAGTATTCATGTTTACCTATTTTAATTCTCTTGTGAACAAATTTTTGAAATAGGCCTCCAGAAAAAACTTATTAGAAAATTAGGCTTGTGTGGAAACTTATTATGAAAATAGATATGTCTTGTTCCCAAGCCAGTATACATGAGCATCTGTAAATGCGCATGAATAAACTTATACATGCGCATTTACAGAATGCGCAAGTACACTGGTTTTTTCAAATAAACAAAACCAGCGCATTCCGTAAATGCGCATGTACATTTTTGTTCATGTGCATTTGTAGAATGCACATATACATTTTCAGCATAAAAGTAGACAGCCATTGTTATTCTTTCTCATTTCAATCTTTTCACAAAATTAAACCCAAATTCTCATCTCTAAACCCTAATCTCAAACCCCCTCTTCCATCCAAAAATCAAACTTACGTACTTTTCATTTCCAAACCCTAAATATACAATCAAATTTACAGCAATATCATCCATCTTCTAATCAAGTAAAGATCTTGAAGGTAAAAAAATTGGGTTTATTTTCAGCAAAATTTGCATGTCTAAATTATTTGTATTTTAGTTCATCGTTTTCTTAGTTGTAATGCAAATTTATACTCTATTGTTGTTTTCATTGCTAAAAGGTTTTTATTTGAAAATTGTGTAGCTGATGTCTACCGTTTCAATTATATATTACTATGAGGCGAATTACTGATTGAAGATGACGATAAACCTAAGTATGTTGGTGGGAAAAGAAAATGATCAAAAATTAAGAAATATTGTAAGTTTGAAGAGCTTAAGAAAAATGTATACAACGTGACAAAAATAAATTCTAGTGACTTCGATATAAAGCTAGTAACAAAATGAGTAAGAGATGATGATTCATCTACTATTGATGTAGAGGATGATGAAGATACAGATTCGATGTTTTCTGTTGGAATGAAAGTGATAGAGCTATATGTTAAAAAATGTGAAATTGTTAATGTCGAAGAGTAGCAATATCCAACAATTGACTCCATACCCATAACAAATTTTAAAGAGACAATATCCAGGTGGTAATATTCCAATTCATTCTCAAACAACCATTTGGTTTGATTTTGTGAAAAGATTGAAATGGGAAAGAATGACAGTGACTGTCTACTTTTATACCAAAAATGTATATGCGCATTCTGTAAATGTGCATGAACAAAAATATACATGTGCATTTATGAAATGCGCTAGTTTTGTTTATTTAAAAAAACAGTGTACATGCGCATTCTGTAAATGCACATGTACAAGTTTGTTCATGCGCATTTACAAAATGTGCATGTATACTGGCCTGAAAACAAACAGACATATTTTCATAATAAGTTTCCACACAAGCCTGTTTTTGTAATAAATTTTTTCTAGAGGCCTGTTTCAAAATTTTGTCCTCTTGTATATATTCCCACTTTAGCTTCTAAGGGAAAAAAAACTGAAAAATATTCAATATGCAACTATATATGTTCATTAAATAAAACAACTGGAACCCAATACTTTTAGTTGTAATTCAAGCTATGAAACATGATGTTCTTATTACTTACAAAATTTGTAGTAAATAACTAATAATTATTAAAAGATCGAACTTATCAATCGTCATAACAAATACATTCCAAGCACCAAAGTATTATACCTTCCTTGATGGAATTGACACGTTAGTTGTATTGTTTGTATGTGTGTGTTTCAATTTAAAAAATTATAAATGAAATTACTTCTACATATTGTGATGAAAAAATAGGGATGAACAAGATAATCTAAGGACTGTTGTCTATATTTAATTAGTATTACAAAAACATTAAATAAAACTCATCTCTAATCACAAATACATAACATAAAAATTAACTAATACTTTGAGATGATGCAAATAGATTGTTTATTCGTTTTAATACACAAATTGAGCATATATCATAAATTAGCCCAAGCAAAGGATGACTGATTGTAATAAAAATGAAATAGCCATGAGTGGAGGTGATACAATAACCATAATCAAAACTAAGAAATCACACCTAAACTGTTGATAATATTCAACAATAAAAAAAGGTAATATTCTGCATTCAGACTAGCAAATTGGTTAGGTTTTTTCCTTGTAACTTGTTACCTTAAAATATTGTGAACACGCATATGATAATAGACGTTATACTTAAGTCATACTCTACAAACCCAGCAATACCATGAAAACAATATGTACCTATGAGTGAAAGTAAAACTAAAATTGAGTTGAATCGAAGTAGTATTTGGTTAAATTTTTAATAATCTTAGACGGATTCATTGCTTTCGTCGGTGATACACATTTATGATGTGTATTTATATTTATGTGAATTTTACTTTGATTCAATATATGCGCATGCAAACACTTGCTCACTTAAAATTCTGCACTTTTACTTAGATAACTAGGTTTGTCGTTGTTTGCGCCAAAATTGGTCACAGACACCCAACTGTCGACGAAAGCATCCGTTCAAAATCATTGATCATAGATAGCAAATATGTAGAGAATATAAATATGAAGAACACTCAAAATTTAAAAGAAAAGCAGTAGAAACACAAGATTTATAGTGGTTCGGCGTTATAGTCTACATCCACTTTGAAGAGTTGTTTTATTGATTATAACTCGCTGGTTATATAGGTTTACAACAGTACAACTGAGTTACAACAATGATATCGGTAGAGTATCAGCGTAGAAGAGCCAAAAAATCCTTTTTCTGTAGGCCTATGGCCACTACTTATAGGCGTAAGAAACAAATATCTCGTTCAAATCTTGAAGGACTTCTTCTTTCACGTGAGTAAGCCCATGGGATCGAGTTCAAGTGATTTCGACTCGATATCAAAGAGGTACGAATGTAATTCGTATCGATCAAGAATTGATCTTTTTTTGGCTGAAATTGACTAGGTACATTCTTGAGGTTATACGCAAGCTTCTGTGAAAATTTGATGGCATTTGGACCTGTAGATTGTGAAATATGATCAATATAAGTTTGGATTTGCAGTGTGTGGCCGTGCTCGTATCGCTTCCATTCGTGTCGATCATGTTCGTATCGCTTCTAGGCACATGATGGTCAATGACGTGACGCTGTCTTCCAGGATCGATCCACTTTTTATGCCGAACGACCTAGTCTTCCTCTTGATCGTGTCTCGTTCGTATCCATCCAACTCGTATCGATATGTGGAGAACCAATTCGTATCAATGCATGTCCATGTCGTTCGTACCGATCTGATACAGTCCTTTTCGTATTGCTCCAAACTACTATTTTCGTATCGATCTTTGGAATGTTTTCATATCGATATTTTACCAATCAATACGAATTGTGTCATCAACAACCGATACGAATTGGACAGTTGATGGAAGCAACACGATACGATTTTAAGTGATGGATACGAAATGTGGTAGGTGTGATGGATACGACTGAGGCTTTCTGGATGGATACGAATAAAGTGGACACGAAGAAGGTGGTTGCTAACTTGATGGAGGCGAACGAGATTGTTTCTTCCCAAGGATACGAACCATTGATTCACTCCATTGATACGAATTGCAGAGGTTTTTCCTTTGGCACTTGATGGATACGAAATTGACAGGATAACCACTTTTCGTATGAAACTTTGTCGGTTCATAACTCGGGCATACGAATTCCGATTGACTTGAAATTTAAAATGTTGGCTTTCATAGCTCTGTTTGTCGTACCATATTAATTGTAGCTCGAACCGGACTCGAACAAAATCTGTCAGTATCCATAGCGAACCTGTGTACAACCGATCTTCGGGACAGACTGTCATTGGTTTCTGATCAACTCTTTGGTGTCACGGCCTTGCCAAATGGCAGGATAATACTCGTCTTGTGGTAAGAAGGCGTGTTTTGAATAGCTTCAAGTCCAACATGCAAAGTCCATATGTTATCCATATCCATACCATCCGATCCATAATCCAATCTGTTACCAAGTCATTCTATCCGAGTGTCATAGCCGTATCCCTATTCAAATCCGCGACCGCTCCAAGTCGATATCCGATTGCGAATTCAGGAACCAAATCCTTGACCAATTCCATAGCATCCGAACCCGTCAACCGAGTTGTAATCCATCCATATCCAATAATCAAATTCATGACTTCTACGGGTCGATATCTAAATCCAAGACCGCTCCGGACCCTTAGCCAAATTCGAGACCTCTCCGGGTCCATTTATCCTAAGCCGAAATCCGAATCCATGACCTCTTCGGATTTAAATTCAAATCAATAGACCTCGTCGGGTCGCTTTGTCCTACTCCGGCCTCAACTCTCCGGTCGAGGTCTTTTATGTCCTCCGACCTCTACTCTCCGGTCGAGGACTTTTATATTGTGTTCAAACCAATTCCATCGCTCTCCGACGAAAGGACTCATAACTTGCGATTACTGCCCCGTCTCTCCAGTCGAGACCATAATCGTGTAACCTGTATTATTTATTACATTAATCCAAATACAGTTATCACAGAATCCAATTAACAAAATGAAAGTTCGTACAACCAAGAAAAACAAATAGCCATAGTACCAAAAAAGAACCTAGAGTTCGCAGAAAACAAAAAGAAATCAGGATTTCATAAACCTGAGCAGCATAGTTTATCATCGTCTCAGAGCATGCCTAGGGACCGTCTTCGATCTCGTACATGTGTAAGCGACTTAGCCGTACTACTTCGAGGTTTATTACTTATTTCATGCCACAAATCCAATCAGTTTATAATAAGCTGACGACGATGCCTAGATCCAACGCCATCTTCGTTTGAGGTGGACGATGGCTGCTCCTGTTCCACTGCCACAGCTCGATTCATTACGTATTGCTGCAAATGGCCATTCCTCACATGCTCATCGACAATGTCCTTCAAACGCCTGCAGTCGGTTGTGTTGTGCTCATACAGTTCATGAAATAGGAAATGCTTTTCCATGCCCGTTCGTATTTAGAGGGTTTCCTTTTTGCCGGCCTTCGATACTGGAGACGCCCTCGAGTATCCAAGTAAATCCTTTTCAAGATTTCTGTTAAGTCCGTGTAAGAAGAAAACTTTGACTCTCTTCATAGCTTTTTCAAAGTGATGTCGTTGTCATTCGTTTTCCTTTTGCCCCTATCGTCTTTGTTTAAATCGTCCCTGGGTGGACCTCCACCTTTCACCACATAAGCTTCAGCCTCTCTCCCTTCTCTCTCAGCGTGCGCATCTTCCTGCCTTAAAAATCTTTCCGCTTCATGGTAGAACTCCCCGAGATCCATCGGTGAATCTTGTTCCAATGATGTCTTGAAATCCGAATTATCTGTAATTCCTAAGACTGCCGCTATCAAAACCATCGGTGGATCAGGTCGATCCGCCGAAACCACTGCTGCATTGACTCTGCTTAAGAAATCCCTAAGTGGCTCTCTTTTCCATTGTTTCATCAATGTCAAAGTCATCACATTCTTGGTTCGGACTATGTGGCCCAAAATTGCCTCATAATCTCTCAATCAACTCCGTCCACGTGCCAACAGAGCCACTCTCCAGCTACCTACACCATAATGCCGCTATATCCGTCAAACATAAAGAGAAGCACTGCATCATGACTTTCTTTGATGGCCCCAGTATTTCCATGTGTCTCATGTACCTTGTCAAATGAACAGCATGATCCGTTTTCTCATCGTACATCTCCAGCGTTAGTAGTCTGAAATTCGGTGGGTTCCTAGCTTGCTTGATCGTATGAGCAAAGGAACTCTCACTCACATCCTCCAAGTCTCTATTCCAATCCTCCTTTCATAGCCTGTCTGATCATGTCCGCTAATCTGTCGTTGTCGTCAAATGGTAGCCTTTGCCTGCTATCTCCAACCTGCCCCCCGAGTTCGCGAGGGAATCCCGAAGCCTGTCTTTCGGGATGAGCGTTCACATCCCGATCGACTCCAAACTGCACGGCGCTGTCTGGTATCCTCTCTGGAATTGAGTCAACATGATTCGAGGGCATACCCCTGAGCATAGGAGCTGCTTCCGATGGTCCTGCTCTGTCCTGCATCATGCTTGCTGCGTTTTCTCGGTCCTGATTTTGAACTGCCTCTGCATCCGCTGTCCCAGTTCCGTGGATCTGAACTCCAGCAGCTTCAGCTGTTCATGCCTGTCCAAACTATCTGAGAAAGTTCTGCATCATTTCCTCATGTCTTTTCAGCATCGTTTCCATCACGTCTTTAGTGATGAAGATTTAGGCATGATTAGCTTCTGAGAAAATCTCAAGAATTCCTTCATGATGACTCATTTCCGCTCTTTGTCTCCTTATTGATTGCTTCGTCATAAGTTTTCAGATCTGAGTTTTTAAGCCTCCAGATCCAAAGTCTAAGTTGTAGAATCCATGAGTGTTAGTTTTCTTAGTAAAATCACTAAAATGTTTGCATCAAAATTGGTCACAAACACCAAATGTGGACAAAAGCACTCATTCACAATCATAGATAGTAAGTATGTAGAGAATATAAATATGAAGAACACTCAAAATTTTAAATGAAAACAGTAGAAACACAAGATTAATAATGGTTCGACGTTGTAGCCTACGTCCACTCACTTTGAAGAGCTGCCGTTTTATTGATTATAACTCGCTAGTTACAGAGGTTTATAACAATACAACCGAGTTACAACAATGATTCCGACAGAGCATCGACGTAGAAGATTCAAAAGATCATTTTTCTGTAGGTCTAGAGTCACTACTTATAGGCGTAGGCAACAAATATCTCGTCCAGGTATCGCGTGGGTGGGCCCGCGGGATCGAGTACAGGTGATTTTGACTCGATATTAGAGCGATACATATGGAATTCGTATCAATCAAGAATTGATCATTTTTAGCTGAAATTGTTCAGGTACATTCTTGAGATTGTACGCAAGCTTCTGTGAAAATTTGGTGGCATTTGGATCTGTAAATTGTGAGATATGATCAATCCAAGTTTGGATTTGCAATGTGTTGCCAAGCTCGTATCGCTTCCATTCGTGTCAATCCTGTTTGTATCGCTTCTAGGCACGTGATGGTCAACGACGTGACGCTATCTTCCAGAATCGATCAACTTTTTATGTCGAACGACCGAGTCTTCCTCTTAATAATGCCTCATTTGTATCCATCCAAGGAACAATCCTCGTATCGATAGGTGGAGAACCAATTTGTATTGATGCATGGCCATGCCTTTCGTACCGATCTGATACAGTCCTTTACGTATCGCTCCAAATTACTATATTCGTATCGATCTTTGGAATGTTCTCGTATCGATATTTTACCCATCGATATGAATTGTGTCATCAACGACCGATATGAATTGGGCAATTGATGGAAGCGACACGATAGGGTTTTAAGTGATGGATATGAAACGTGGTAGGTGTGATGGATACGACCGAGGCTTTCTGGATGGATACGAATGAAGTGGACACGAAGAAGGTGGTTGCTAACTTGATGGAGGCGAACGAGATTATTTCTTCCCAATGATACGAACCATTGCTTCTCTCCATGGATACGAATTGCAGAGGTTTTTCCTTTGGCACTTGATGGATACGAAACTGAAGGGATACGAGAGAACCACCTTTTCTATGAAACTTGGTCGGTTCATAACTTGGGCATACGAACTCCGATTGACTTAAAATTTGAAACGTTGACTTTCATAACTTTGCTTGTCGTACCATATCAATTGTAGCTCGATCCGGGCTCGGACAAAATTTGTCAGTATCCATAGTGAACCTGTGTACAACCGATCTTTGGGACAGACTGTCATTGGTTTCTAGTCAACTCTTTGGTGTCACGGTCTTGCCAACAGGCGGGATAACAGTCGTTGTAATGATATATACTTGAACTACACAATGAATTATCCAATCTTCCATATTTTGATTTAATATCAATTCATTCTGGGCTCCAACCGGAGTTTGTCAAGCAAAGTGAAAACTGATTTAACAGTTTCTCACTATTTAAGTGTTTGGTTTTATTGTGAATTTTTATACAGAAAAATAGAAAAATTTAGACTGAAAAGTATTATTCATTAAAAAATGTTCTCTTTTGTAAAACAACTTTTTCATCAAAATTCAATTTAAAGTATGAAATTTGATGGATCATTTGTTTGAAAATTGCCACCACATTGAAAAGAAATAAGTCAATGTTACAGTCCAGCTAATAAAAAGAAATAGAATAGCCTACTATGAGATATATTTGACAAAGTATCCTAACCTGCAACACAGAAACACCATTATACCCAAATTATTTTAGAACATAATATGCAAATGGAGATAAAAACACATTTCACTCCTTAAAATTTGCTCCTCAACTTACATTTTGGTTTTTAAAATGTTGAGCATTGTAGCAAAATCCCCCATAATATATGATTAAAAATGTTCAGATCTTATGAGAAACTGAGAGTTTGGAAAATTTTGAATCAACCTAAATCCTTTTAACTCGTATAACAATGAAATCAAATCACTATTTATGATACCCTAATTTAAATAGTTTTTATTTTTATGTTTTTGTGTAGTTTATATCATTATTTTATACAAATAAAATTATTAATGATAAATCATGATTGAAAATTTTGACTCTCTTCTTTAAGAAGCTGGTTTTAAAATTACATGATAAAGCTCGTGAACTCGTTCATGCTAGCCCGTGTAACTATATCTCAACCCGATTGCTTCTTTTGCTATTATATTTGATTAATTATTATTGTTGTTAATGATTCTTAAATTGGACTTTATAGCTGTATGAATCAAACAAAAAATTATAACTACACAAGAAGGACTAATCTAAGGAAAACATACACCATTTAGGTAAGTGTTTCAAACAAATGATGAAAGAATAATACTATAATTTAAAAGGCAAAGAGTTAAAATAGCACAAAACGTATACGCGCTTTACTGAATGAATTAAACATATTTTGTAACTGAACAGCACTGATATATCTACCTAATTTGAACTATGAAATGCCATGAGGCAGTTGTATTATCTGAAAAACCTATGATATATCAACCCCATTGTTTCACATTAATACGTTTATGCAAACAATAATGTGACAAACTCTTCCTATTTTAGCAACCAGCAAAAGAAAAAGGAAAAAGAAAAACTCACTTCTTAACAAAATAAACTATCAATTATGTAAACAGACTCGAACTTTGCCTTCATTATTATAGACTTCCAACCTTTGCCATGATAATTCCAATGACTTTTTTTATAGACTTAACTTTGTTTTCACAAATTTTGATACAGAAATAGGATGTAAGTGGAAAGTTCAATGAGGTAAAAATTTAAGTGAATCTAATCACTCAGGTAGCATCGAGACTATATCAAAGTCAGACTCTATTAACCCTTCGTTGTTTACTTTACAACCCCTGGTATTTTGAAAAGAACAAAGTTCACACCCGTATAATTTATTATTATTTTTTCAACGAATTTATTATTGTTACTCCTTTAACAGTACATTTAATATAATTTTTTCCCTCTCTCGTTATTTTTACATCTTCCCAAACCACAAATTTCATGAAAAGAAAAAACCAAACTAACATGAACGTGTTTGACAAATCAACTGCATTTGCTGAATCAAATTTTGTTTAAAATCGACCCAAACTCATTCAACAATAGAATAAAACAAAATTGAAAAACGAATAGCATGAGAATCACAATAAATCTTGATGTAGCATGGTTCTCATGAAAACATTGTTTGGACCAAGTGTGGTTTAGATGAAAAACTCACTTGAACTAAGGTTTCCATGAAAACCATGCTAATTCCAAGTGTCATGGTTCATTTATGAACCAAGTTATCGAACGCAACTTTACAGGTCCAGGACCAGGATTGTTTTCATAAGCAATTTTTCAAATGAATTATGGATGAACAACATTTTTGCAGTTGATAATGATGATGTTGTTGATACTCTTACATGTTCTACCAGTTGCTGTTGACGATTATAACAATGACTTTTTAAAAAGGTCTAAAGATGGTGCCATGCTTTTTATGAAGATGGTGGTATGAACGAGATTTTCAGTAAAAATTCTGATTTTTATCTGGTGGAAAAAGTAGTGGGATCTAATAAATTTTGGTTCTGCCAAAGGATTCATAAAACTGAGAGTAAGCATTGAATAATGACCAGACCTTTCCAAACGCTGATTCGAAGGGCCTCGGTTGAAAGTCCCTCTACATATTCCCCAAGATATTTTCGAAGCAGATGTAAAACCTGTGAATAAAAACAAATACAGCACCATAATATTAAACCAGCTCTGACATGGAAATAGGACCAGTTTCATTGTTCAACAACCCATGGCATTCTGTATCAGTTCATCATTGATACATGGTTATGCAATCAAAATTATTGTGGGTACTAAAATAACTTAACGCAAGTAAAATTGAGAGTTGCTATTACCATAATCATCAAAATGGATTTTCTATACAACCTAAAATGACTACAAATAATACTGTACGTTATTTTGATTGCTTAAAATATTGCAGGAAAGGCAGAGCTCTTATACATACATATCAGAAATTCATCGCAAAACTAATAAATCATAGTGATTAGAGGGAGAAAGTTACGTGTGCTTCGAACATGCTGACGAAGAAGTACGATCAGACGCTGGAAACCAATTTTAAGGGTTTGAAGGTGGGATCCATGAAATTGAAAGAATGGCAAGGGGGGATTCGTTAAAGACACAGCGACGGCGACGAATGCAAATGAGAAATTGAAATGATCGGCTGTTTAAGATTTAGGAAATATTGAATGAAAGGTAGGGTGGAAGAAGCCGCGTTGGAACGGGAGAACTAAATAATCACTTGTGCACACAATGCAGTAATCTTTATTATTGTTGTCCGCAGGCGAGCAATGGAAAGGGGTTGTGTTTTCTTCTGCCCACTCTCCTGATTAATAGCATAACAGGTGCGATGAATTGAAGCAAAAATCTTTATTATTGTTGTTATTACTGTGTTAAGAACTGTTATGCAAAGTAAGATAAATAAAATAAATTAATTAAAATTAAAATTGTCATTATTGTTTATGTGTAATCGGTATGTTTGGTACATCCGTTGGACGTGTATAAAAAAAACGTGTGCTAACTTTTTAGTGCAAACAAAAACTCATTAATGAAATGAGAGTTAAACATGAAGTTAAGTTTTTCACAATAATTTCATCAAAACAATTTATGTGCAATCAATACATGGCAACAAACTGTTTCTAGACAGCTTACAACCTTAACAATGAGCACACGAACAAGCTTACTGATTCAAACGATATGATTGGTGCTCAATTATTGAAGTAACTTCCATGACAACATATCACAATTTAATCAGAATTGTTGACTTTGTTCGCTTCAATGAACGATGAAGACCATGATTCGATAAACAATGAGTAGCAATAAAATATTTGGTGTATCTGCACATTTTGATCAATAGTTGATTATCAGTTATTCATGTCTTTGATTGTGCCATCGCCTTTGACAAAAGTTAAGTGGGATGTAAGCTTTAATTTTAAAATAAATTAAGAACGCATCTTCATAAAGAATAGAAGATTATAATCGATTATTTGTGATTTGCTCTATGAGAAGAGGAAGAGTATAAATGTCTTTTTCACAGTAGAGTGAATTATTGTTGGGTTATGGAAAGATACAATTTTTATGGAACGCGGGGAATAAAATGACAAAATTATCCATGACTTAGTACAAATATCTATTAGGGGGTATATTTGTAAATTCCAAAGCTTCAAAATAAAGTATTCTCATTATATATAGATTTATGTTGTATATTTCATATAATTTTATCATTTTTGTTAATATGGGTATAGTATTGTTGACTATATTCTTCGTCAACCTCGAAATTATGACGATGCGTCATGAAGAGCGAATGTGACTTGTTAGTTGCTAGGCTTAAGAGCTAAGATGAGGGGGAAACGAGCATTTAAAGAGAAATGACACAGGATGTAAAGTGGTTTGACAAAGCAGCCTACATCCACTATGAAGCTTTTTTACTATATGGTTCCCTTACAATTATAAGAAACTATAAAAGAATAATAAGAAACTATAATGCACTTAGAACTAATGAAGCGATTAATCTCAAGAGTTTGATGAGTAATGGACCCTCTATTGGTGTGTTGTTGGTGACGTGGACATGCGTCCTCTAACCAACCTTTTGAGGTGGTGATGCATGGTGTAGTAGATCAAGTCTCACAAACCAACCCGGTGGCCTAGCGCAGGGGGTCGGGACTAAAAACCAACCCCTATGATATTGCAATGCATGGGATTCTTACAGTAGCTGAACTGATACTTAACAACTGAGATTGCGCTGTAAAACAGATAGGAAGTGCACTTGACCGTTGATCTAGCTGAATGGGTTGATGGGAGACATTTGGCTAAATGAAAGAATGTGCAGCGGACATGGATATCAACAGAGTACTGTATCGAAAGTATGTCCCACCTTAACTCGCATTTAATGAATTTGTACTGTGGCGACGTGCTTGGGAAATGGAACATGCTTTTTGTCAGAAGTAAATATACCTAGTTGTACCTCTTGTCGCTTTACTCCCTTTTGCCTAGGTGGCAAGACGGACCGAGTTGGTCTACTGACCGCTGGGGCCATGAAGAGGATAGGGGAGTGCTGAGAGTTGATGGTATCCTGAGCTAAGTGAGGGGTGATGGGCTACAAACCGCAGGTGGGCTGCATTGATACTGGATCAAATGACGGGTTATGTTAAAGATGGCCTTGATCTGAGACGCTTGGCAAGGAGCTGGGTGAGATGTTTTAGTGCGTGGGCAGACTTGATGTGCTGAAAGTAGGTCAACATGAGAGGGACGACCGTAAGTAAGATAGGTAGTCACTCTTGTACTTTACCAATATGTATTGGTCTTCGTGCTAGTAGATGGCTAATACGGGTCTAGCCTAGACCTGTTATGGTAGCCAAAGGAGCCTTATCAGCTTGCCTTCGACTTTTGCTTAGCTTGAGGGAGACTAGCCTGGACCCGAGTTGACATGGACCGGAACAGACGAGGCTTAGGAGCCTAATATATCTTCTTACTTACGAAAAAATTGAGCAACATTTTGTCACAAGTCCATGCCCACATGCGAGCTTGTTAAACCACGAAGCTTCATTGATTGACGACTGTCATGCATTTAATGCATTTTCCATATGGCATTGCGCTATTAGTAGTAGTGGTTGCACTTCTCAAGATATAGTAGAGAGGTATTTTATTTCTCACTCGTATGGTATAGCATAGCACTTTATTAACCTTTAAAAGTTAAGATCTTTTTTTCATTTTAAGCATAATGGCTGCGATTGAAGGAAGAGGTATATAAATACGTCATTTTCTCCCACTTTGAACTCAAGGAGCCTTTTCCATGTAATTTCTTCAGCGAACTTAAATCTTGCATGGTTTTCTATTGGTAAAAATAATCGACTTCATCTTCTTCTTCCTCTCCAAACACCCTTGAGCGTTCATGGTTTTGTCAAACTTGTTTGGATTAAAAGAAAGGAGGAAACTTTCTTAGGTGTTGAACATTTTTTGTTGATTGAAGCTTGGACCGTTGTTTGGATTTCTACTCCTTGAGATGGATTTTGCTTCGTATCTTAGCCTAGACTTGCGCTTTTTAATTGTCTTTCTGATGGTGACATTTCATCGGTCTCGAGCTAATGATCCAACTGACGATCTAGCTATTGCTGGCGAACTTCCTTGTCATCTTACTCTAACATTCCCAAATTAAGGTTAGCCTGGGAGCCTAACCATTCTATTGGAAAGAGTACACACTACGACAAAAAGACCATAATACAACTGTATTTTTACAACTTTCAAAAAATGCCAGTTGTAATAACGATTTTTTACAACTCTTTTGTTTTCAGAAAGTTGTAGCAAACTTATTTTCAACAACTCTTTTATTCTGTCATTTGTACTATATGCCTATTACAACCTTTCTTTCTTACCAGTTGTAATAGATGTCCATTTTTAATAACTCTTTTTCTCTGCAAGTTATAATAGATGTCTATTACAACTTTTTTCTTTTGCAAGTTGTAATCGATGTCTATTTTTAACAACTCTTCTTTTTTGTCAGTTGTAATAGATGTCAAAATTAAAACTTTTTTCGTTTCCCCGTTGTAATAATTAATTAATAATTATAATTAAATAATAATGCTTAATAATTAATAATCAAATAATTAATAAAAATTATTAATAATTAATAATTACTATTAAATAATAACAATTAATAATTAATTTGGAAATATGAAATAATTAATGTTAATAATCACTATTAAATAATTAATAAATAATAAATAATCATGATTATTAAATAATTAATGATTAATAAATAATAAATAATTTTTGTAATAAATAATTAATATTGATAATTAAGAAGTAATAATTAATATTAATAATTAAGAAGTAATAACTAAGAAGTTATATTTAATATTTCGTAATTAACTTTTGATAATCCATAATTAATAATTACGACTCTTTTTTTAGAAAGTTGTATAAATTTATTTTCAACGGCATTTTTTTGCTATTTATAATAAAGGCCTAAATAATATTAATAATAATTAATATTTATAATTAATAATATTAATATTCAAGAATATTTAATAATAACCTTAAACTATTACTATTAAATAATAATTAATACTTAATAATTAATAAATCGTTATTAGTCTCTAAAATTTACTGTTAAATAATTAATAGTTGGTAACATATACATAATGATTACAAATTAAATAATTGATAAAAAATTAATAATATATAATAATTACTATTAAACAATTATAATTAATAATTAATTTGAAATATGAAACAATTCCTATTAATAATTAGTAGTAATTAATAACTATTAATTACTTAATAATCAATAAATTAATAATAAATAATAAATATTTAATTTATAATAATAATTATGATTAAATAATTAATAATTAGTAAATAATATTTAATTATTAATTATCAATAATTACTATTAAATAATTAATAATTAAGACTAATATTTAATAATTACAATTAATAATAATATTAATATTTAAAAAAATTAATGATGTTTGTTAATAAAAATTTATAATTGATAATAATGTTTGTTAAAATTAAAAAATCAAAAATAAAAATTTATAGTAAAAATTAATATTTTCATATGCATCTAGATATTTTCTTTTATAACCATTTTTTTGACGTATATGTGTTTTTTGTTTTAACTAACCAAATTTTTGGCTCCACCCCTCAAAGTTTGGCTCCATTCCTCAAATTTTTTGGCTCCAATTCTAATATTTGACTGTAAACCTCCATTTTCTTAATCAATGCCCCAAAAAATATATTCCCGTCTCAAAAGACTTCTTCTCCTCAATAATAAAATCACAGTAGGAATAATTTAAGCAACTTTCGAGGTCTAAAAAAATTCTAGACGTCTGGATCTGGAAGCTGCTTGTGGTGCGTTGATTTTGAATTCGGCATCGAGAAAGTCAACAATGATCCGAACTGTTTGTCGCTCACTTTAGGTAATCAATTTCGTGCTTTGTTTCAGTCTAAAATATGAGTACTCCGTCGGTACTGGGGTTTATTGATAGACTGTTTGTTGATTAACTGATTGATTGTGCCAATGCAGCAGGTTGCATAAATTTATGAAGTATTTCATTTTAAAAATATGGCGAGTTTTCTTCTTGATCTGTAATGTTTTACAGCCCAGATTTAACTCTTAATTTTTGAGTAATTAAAAGCTGCAATGTTTAACTGTATGTTCTTTTGGTTTGTCAATTTCTATCATGTCTAGCATATATTTTCTATGAATTAGTTGTACTCTTGATGATCGTTTTGTTTCCTACATTATTTGATTTACTACATGATTCGTTGTTAATGTGCATTTTGTTAACGTTCTCAAAGTAGTGAATGAGATATATCCCACATCGCCAAAAGTAAATCCATTTTCTTGTTTATATAATGTATTCTCAATCTCTATATTGGCCCTTAGGGTCAGGTAATTTTGTGCGAGGGGAATGACCTATATGGCCATGGACTAACACGCGCGTCGTCGCCCGCACATCCGACCGACCGAACCGGGCCGGGTCGGGTGCGAGTCCAATAAAAGTGGACCGTGTTATATTTTTGTTGTACAGAAGTGAACGGTTTTCTACCGTTTATATTCCAATAGAAGCGACTAGTGGATTGGACGCGACTGTTGCAAACCGCAACAGTTTTCGACTGTTGTAAACGAAGAGGCGCGACTATTGCGAACAGCAAAAAATTTCGGCCGTTGCAAACGAAGAGGCGCGACTGTTGCGAACCGCAACAGTTTTCGACCGTTGCAAACGAAGAGGCGCAACTGTTGCGAACAGTAACACTTTTTGGCATTGTAAAACGAAGAGACGCGACTGTTACGAACAGTAACACTTTTTGGCGTTGCAAATGAAGGGATGCTTCTTTTCTCAATGGGTGTGGCTATTAGGAATTCGACTATAAATAAGGAGGAAACCTGATCATTTTCCTCACTCAATTTTTAACTCCGAATTTGCTCTTCTTCCTCTTCGTTTCTTAATCTCTATAATCCGTGCGCTTTTGCATATCACACAGAAGATCATACACATCACAATCTCAAGCACATTATGTCTGATGTATCTTGGGAGAATTTTTGAAATAAAATTCTTAAGGAAATTGTTTCGACAAGCCTCAGACGAAATTTCCTTCTTCAAGCGGTTAGATTTCTAGTTGATATATATGTATGTATCATTTTCGTTTCTACGTTGTACTATTTCTTTAAATAGTATAACGTTTGATTTATCGCTATAATTATTATTGCTACAGTTGGTAGTTTGTTGTTGTAATTAATTACAACATACTTATTGTTAAATAACTAATACAGAATTTCAAAGTAGTGGAAATCTGATTTGTAAACTTGTGAGACGAGTTTATTATTGATTAGTCTATGTTTTGGTATCTAGACGTATAACATCTTAAGAATTTTATTTTCTTTTGCTAAAACAGAGATGGCAGCAGTAGAGCTCTCAACAAAGGCTACTACACACAACAGACCCGATCCTTTTAAAGGAGATGGTGACGACTTTATAACATGGCATAATCAGATGTTATTTTATCTCACCACACTCGGTCTACAACGGTATCTTGAGGAGGAGGAACCGATTCCTACACCAAGCAAGGAATCAGATGTTGATACGTGGAAGCATTCCGATTTTCTATGCATAAACTATATTCTGAATTGTCTCGATAAAGTGCTATACAAAGTATATCAGCCTCTAAAGACAATAAAAGCACTCTGGAATGTACTTGCCATGAAGTACAAGATGCAGAATATCAGTCTTAAGAAATTCATTATAGACAAATTCATGGACTACAAGATGGTTGACTCCAAACCGATGACTGCTCAACTGCATGAACTACAAATCATCATTCATGAACTCAAAGCAGAAGGTCATAAGGTTGGAGAATCGTTTTTGGTTGAAGCCATCACGGGAAAACTCCTGCCGTCATGGATAGATTACCGCAACTATTTAGAGCATAAGAAGAAGGAAATCTCTTTACAAGATCTCATAGTCCGACTAAAAATTAAGACAGATAACCGTGGAGTTACAAAACCAAGCGAGGAGGCATTTGTGGCTGAAGGATCAAAGAGCAAAAACAAAAAGAAGAATTTCCAAAAGAAAAAGAAAAGCTCCAAACAACAAACCAAAAGACAACAAACGAACCAAAAAGTTTAATGGCGAGTATTGGATTTGTGGAAAGGTTGGACATACCGCTAGAGATTGCAGACACAAAAAGGAACGCAACAAAGAGGCAAATATAGTAGACAACGTCGAAGTGGACGAGTCCAACTTCTCGGCAGTTGTATTTGAATGCAATTTGGTTCAGAATCCTAACTAACGGTAGGTAGACACAGGCGCTACTCATCATGTCTGCTTTGACAAATCCATGTTTTCTACATACCAGAAATTCAATCACGAAGAAAAACTCTATATGGGTAATTCTGCAGTATCCATGATCGAAGGCAGTGGCACAATAATTCTCAAGTCTACTTATGGAAAAACTATCAAGTTGAATGACGTGCTCCACATTCCAGACATACACAAGAATCTCATCTCTGGTGCAGTACTATCGAAGAAAGGATTCAAAATGGTGTTCAAGTCAGACAAGATGGTTTTGTCCAATGCTGGAATGTATATCGGAAGGGGATATTTATGTGATGGCCTATTTAAGGCAAATGTAGCCGCTATCGACAATAAAACTATGTATTCTGATTGTGCTATTAATAAAATTGAAGTTTCTTACTTGCTTGAGCATAAAATTTTACTATGGCATGATAGATTGGGATACATAAATTTTTGAAAAATAAAAACATTATCAAACTTGAGATTAATTTCAAAATTCCAAGTAGGTAAGAACTACAAATGTGAGACATGTGTAGAAACACAAATGGTTAAAAATACCATTTCAATCCGTTGATAGAAGCACCGAACCACTAGGTTTGGTTCATACAGATTTATGTGATTTTAAATCGTTACCTACAAGAGGTGGAAAAAGTACTTTATTACGTTTATTGATGATTATACGTGATATTGCTAGGTATATCTTTTGAATAGTAAATATGAAGCAATTACATTATTTATAACGTACAAGGCTGAGGTAGAAAACCTGTTAAATAAAAAGATCAAGATATTAAGATCTGATCGAGATGGAGAATATGAATCACCATTTGAACAATTCTGTGCCGAAAATGGTATAATTCATCAAACAATAGCTTCATATTCACCACAACCAAATGGTGTAGCCGAGAGGAAGAACAAAACGTTAAAAGACATGATTAATGCCATTCTTTTAACCTCTGGTCTACCGATGAACTTGTGGGGAGAAGCCTTAAATATGTCTAATCATATATTAAACAAAGTCCCTCACAATAAAACAGGAAAAATTCCATATGAGATTTGGAAAGGACACAAACCAAGCTTTGGATACGTCAAAGTGTGGGGGTGCTTGGCAAAAGTTCCAGTTTCACCTCCCAAGGGAGTCAAACTTGGACCAAAAATAGTAGATTGTTACTATCTAGGGCCAGCCCAAAATAGTAGTGCCTATTGATTTTTGGTATTCAAATCTGACATAGCTGATATTCATGTAAATACAATCATGGAATCTAGAGATGCCTCATTCTTTGAAGATGTGCTTGTGAGAAATGCGGATTACGGATCTTAAGGCTAAGATTAACACTAGAGGGGGGGGGTGAATAGTGTTAATAAAGAATTACTAAAATAAATTCGATTTATGTTAATGCAGACACAAAAGTATGCAATATATAAATACAGATATGATCACATAAACAATCACAGATACAGAAATAAAATAAAAGCTGTAAAGGAAAGAACACACTGGATTTTATACTGGTTCGGAGTTACCCTACATCCAGTCCCGCAACACAAGTACGGATTTCCTTTCAACAGCAATCGTACAATTACACCCTCGGTTTCAAGGCTACGAGGTACACCCTCCAGAATTTCGATCCTCTGGGTAGAGATACTTGATTTCCGGGCCACAAGTTTACCCAAATGATTTACCGAGGCTACAACCACACCTTTTCCCTTTTGATTGATTTCCAAGGCTACAATCACACCTTTTCTCGCTTAATAGATTACAAAGAAGTCTATAACTCTGAATAGCACTGAGAATCT
This sequence comes from Allium cepa, assembly GCA_030765085.1. Lineage (NCBI taxonomy): Eukaryota > Viridiplantae > Streptophyta > Magnoliopsida > Asparagales > Amaryllidaceae > Allium > Allium cepa. Next base: position 390,473,047 of record CM060938.1, on the reverse strand, counting down.
TGTAGAGATAGTGATAGAGAATCAAACTAGAAGTAATTGAGTATGATTCAATGTTGATTTCGATAGAGTGATGATATGAATATGTATTAAGAAAAGAGGAAGAAGAAGAGGAGCGAAAATCAGAAAAAAGTGATTAAAAATTCGTTGAAACTGACCTCTATTTATAGAAGAACAACAGCCATGTCCATTCATGAAGAGTTATGGCGAATAGACACTTCTTTTGGAATTTGAATTTTTGAATCAAACTGTCACCATGTCGACATGGTAACCATAGGCATGTCGACATCCCAAAGCTTTTTATGATGTTTTGAATTTCTTTGCAAATAACCTTTATCTTTTATAAAAACTAATTTAAACTTTATAAATATACATGACTATAGTTGAAATTCATAAGTAAATATAAAGAATAATATATATAGTATTTAACCATAATTTTATATTTAAATCTAAGTATAAATATTTAAAAGTTAAATATATTATTAAAAAGATAGTTTAAAAATCAGTAGTAATTTGACTTTGAAAATAAAGATGTTTTCGAGGCTAAAATTATTTAAAATCAGGATCGAGGGTTTTGAACCTTTTAAAAGGAAAGTTTTGAAAACATTTTGAAAACAGGATATAATTTTGAAAAATCATTTTGAATAAAAGTTAGCGGATACAAAACAATGTTCCACTAGATTTTTCGTAGGTTCCATCCCACTTAGGGTTCCATCCCTTTAACGGGCTCGAAGTGGATTCCATTCCACCAATAAATTGGATTTTAAGATGCCGGTGCTTTTCTACGAGTTTTAACAAAAATTCCTAATGATAATAAGAAATACTTATCATTGAAATCTTGAACTCTTGATAGTCTCGATACTCATGAGTCTTCTATCTTGATATTTTATCTTGATATTTTATCTTGATATCTTGTATCTCTATACTGTACAGTCTTCATTCTTAGTACCTGCATGGTTAAATCCTGCATCTGCATATATATCTAAACTTATAATGTTAGTATTTATATTTTATAATCTATTCTAAGGTTGTTGTCATCAAAACCATCATCTCACGGACTAACAATCTCCCCTTTTTTGATGATGACAACCTTTGTTTATAAAATATTATTTCTATCCTACTAACTCCCCCTAAAACTAACAACTCCCCCTTAATCTATACCTAACTATCTTATTTTATATTTCTCCCCCTTTGTCATCAACAAAAACTCTATCTAAACTAGATAACTCCAAACTATATAACTCCCCCTAAAACTATTACTCTATGAATAGTGATTATAATGATAGTGTTATCATAAATAATCAACACTTAAGTCCAATACTAAAACATAGTCCTAAACTATTAACTATCCTAACTAAGAAATCACAATAATACTTATAATAAAAACATATATAAGGACACGAGTTATTTATTACGTATATGGTTATGTTTACATTTGCGTTTGAAAACATAAAAATACAAACAACAACGGAAGGAAAAAGAAGAAACTAATGTGTGTTTCTGAACATAGGAGATCTACTTATCGAACAGTTTGGATAGTGGAAACATAAATTTCCACGTTGTTCGACAAGATTCCCATTTTTTTCGAAACACACACGACTTGGTCATCCTCCTCCTCGTGTGCTTCTTCCATGGGTTCTTCTTCTTCGTCGCTGGCCTCTTGTTCTTGATTGAGTGAAGAGTCTTCATCGATTAAGATAGGGTTGGCTTGGTTGTCCATTAGGAATTTTTGCAAATTCCTAAGAATCTTGCCTTTCCTTTCTTGTTCCTTTGCCATACGAAGTTGATTTACTTGAATTTCAGTCAACATCTGAAGAACATCCTTCATAGATTCCTCCATTTTAGTTACACGAGCAAGAGTAGTGCATTGGAATGGACCAGAAGTAGGAGAGGGAAAAGAGAAAGTTGATTTTATGTTTGATTTTGAGGATGAAGCCATGATTTTATTTATTTTAGAAGAGAGAATGAAGAGAAAACAGAGAGAATGAATGAAAAGTCGAAATTGAGAAGAATATATAACTAAATTTATGAATTTTGGTGGGAAAATTTTTAAAAAATCAAAAACGTTATATGTCGACATGTATACCTAGAGGATGTCGACATGGTATTTACAAAATTTAACTTTTTGATTTATTTTGATACCAATTGTCAATTATACTTTTTATTTATATTTTATATTTCAGTTATAGAACAAATACCTAATTCTCTTCTTAATTTAGTAAATGTTAATTCATTTAAAGGTTTCGTTAAGATATCAGCAATTTGATTTTCAGAATTGATATAATCGAGAGTAACTACTTCCTTGCTTATATTATCTCTGAGAAAATGATGTCTGATATCAATATGTTTAGTTCGAGCATGTTGAGTAGTATTTTTGGATAAATTTATCGCGCTCGTGTTGTCACAATAAATTGGAGATTTTGAGAAATTTAAACCAAAATCTTTTAAAGTTTGTTGCATATATATTACTTGAGAACAAGCCAAAGCAACAGAAATATACTCTGCTTCAGTTGTTAATAAAGAAACTGTGTTTTGCTTTTTATTAAGCCAAGAAATCAGAGAATGCCCCAAAAAGTGACAAGTACCACTTGTACTTTTTCGGTCTGATTTACAACCAGCATAGTCAGCATCACAGTAAGATATTAAGTCAAAAGAATTATTTTTAGGGTAGAATAACCATAATCAGACGTGTGTTTAACATATCTTATGATTCGCTTCACGGCTTTTAAGTGAGTCTCTTTAGGTTGGGATTAATATCTAGCACAGAGACAGACACTATGCATGATATCAGGTCCACTGGCAGTAATATAGAGCAGTGATCCAATCATTCCTCTATATAGTTTTTGATCTACATCTTTCGAGAGATCTTCTTTACCAAGGTACTCGTTGGTTGCCATGGGAGTGGGTTTTCCACTCGTAGTGGTCAAACCAAATTTACTAATTAGGTCTTTAGCATATTTTTCTTGACTAATAAAGATACCATTATCTAATTGTTTTATTTGTAATCCTAAAAAGAAATTTAATTCACCCATATGGCTCATCTCAAATTCTTTTTTCATTATTTCAGAAAATTCTTTATTCATTTCAAAATTAGTTGAGCCAAAAATGATATCATCTACGTAAACTTGTACTAGTTGAATATCTTTTTTATTTCTTTTAATAAAAAGAGTATTACCTACTTTACCGATTTCAAAATTAGATTGCAGTAATAAGATCTTGGTCTATCATACTAGGCTCTAGGAGCTTATTTTAGACCATATAGTGCTTTTTTAAGTTTGTAAACATGATTTGGTAAATTATCATTTTCAAAAAGTGGTGGTTATTCAACATATACTTCTTCTTTTACAAATCCATTTAAAAAGGCACTTTTAACAGCCATTTGAAATAATTTGAAATTATTATGATTTGCGAAAGCAAGTAGAATCATAATGGCTTCTAATCTTGCTACGGGAGCAAATGTTTCATCAAAATATATTCCTTCTTCTTGACAATAACCTTGAGCGACTAATCGAGCTTTATTTCTAACTACCTCTCCTTGTTCATTCATTTTATTTTTGTAAACTCATTTAGTTCCAATTATAGTTTTATTTTTTGGTCTAGGAACAAGTTCCCAAACGTCTTTTCTAGTAAATTGATTTAATTCTACTTGCATGGCCAAAATCCATGAATCATCAGTTGATGCTTCTGTTGGATTTTTGGGTTCAATAGTTGATATAAAAGCTACATTACTCATTTGACTTAGTTGATTTCTAGTTTTAACAACAGATTGCATATCTCCCAGTATATTTTCTATAGGGTGATCTTTTAAAAGTTTTGTCCTTTTATTAGGATGATCAATTTCATTATTAGTTTCAATAGGTTCTTGATTTTGATTGATTAAATCATCTTCATCATTTGTATCTTCAAAAATTTTGAAATTTTCATCAAATGAAACCTGCATTGTTTCTTCAATGGTATTAGTTTTTAAATTAAACACTCTGTACGCTTTACTTCTATTAGAATATCCGATAAAGATACCTTTGTCGGATTTAGGATCAAATTTATCTAAATTATCTTTTGTATTTAAAATAAAGCATTTACTTTCAAAAATTCTGAAATAAGATACCTTAGGTTTCTTTGAATAAAGAAGTTCATAAGATGTCTTATCAGTTAGAGGTCTAATTCAAAATATAGCAGGCGGTAGCAACTGCTTCTGCCCAAAAATTCTTTGGTAAATTACTATCTGTAAGCATAGTTCTCGCACACCCTTGAATCGTCCTATTTTTACGTTCTACTACTCCGTTTTGTTGTGGAGTTCTCGGAAATGAAAAATTGTGAGTTATTCCCTTTTTATTGCAGAATTCCTCAAACCTTTCATTTTCAAATTCGCCACCGTGATCACTTCGAATAGTTATAATTTTTAGACAAAATTGATTTTGAATTCTTTTTTAGAATGTCTTAAAACATTCAAAAGTATCACTTTTATGTTTCAAAATTATTGTCCATGTAAATCTAGAATAATCATCTACAATTACAAATACATATCTACTATGATTTATTGATAGAATTTGAGATGGACCAAATAAATCATGATGAAGTAATTCAAGAGGTTTCGAAGTTGAAATCATATCTTTTAACTTAAAAGAATTTTTTCTAAGTTTTCCTAATTGACAAGCATCATATAAACTATCTACTTTAAAATTCATTTTAGGGAGACCTCTTACTAGATCATGTTTTGACAGTCTAGATAGGAATTTGAAATTCAAATGCCCAAATCTCTTGTGCCAAATCCAAGGGTCACTTGTATTTGCCAACTGACACTGGTTATCATTTGAAACTTTCATACTAAGGATATATATATTCTTTTTCCTGACTTCCTCAAATATAATGGTTGAATTATTATCTTTAGTGTGACATTTATCTTTTTCAAATTTAATTTTATAACCTTTATCACATAGTTGACTTATACTTAGCAGATTATGTTTCAGATTCTTAACTAGCAAAACATTAGTAATAGTAGGAGTTTCAGAATTATCGACTTTCCCGATGCCAATCACATATCTTTTTGAATTATCTCCAAAGTTAACCAATCCTCCATCTTTGTATATTATATCATTCAGTATATCTAGATTGCCAGTCATGTGTCTAGAACATCCACTATCAAGTATCCATTTGTTCTTTCTCATCTGCACAATTTGTCCGTTGCAGATTGATTCCTAAACACCCATAAAGCATGATTCCTGCACATCAAACAATTCTGGTAGATAACTTAAATTTGAATATTGATTATATGCAGACTCGTGAAACAATGATGACTTGAATACTTCTATATTAGTATTAACGAATATAGCCATTTTAAAAACTTTTCAAAAATCAGATTATGAAACTTTGAAAACCTCACTTTGATACCAATTGTGAGAAATGAGGATTACGGATCTTAAGGCTAAGATTAACACTAGAGGGGGGATGAATAGTGTTAATAAAGAATTACTAATTCTTTTTCGATTTATGTTAATGTAGACACAAAAGTATGCAATATACAGACACAGATATGATCACAGAAACAATCACAAATACAGAAATAAAATAAAAGCAGTAAAGGAAAGAACACACCGGATTTTATACTGGTTCGGAGTTACCATACATCCAGTCCCGCAACACAAGTACGGATTTCCTTTCAACAGCAATCGTACAATTACAGTTTTCGTTCATTGCAAACGAAGAGGCGCGACTGTTGCGAACAGTAACACTTTTTGGCGTTGCAAACGGAGGGATGCTACTTTTCTTAATGGGTCTAGCCATTGGGATTTCGGCTATAAATAAGGAGGAAACCTGATCACTTTCCTTACTCAATTTTTAACTTCGAAATTGCTCTTCTTCCTCTTCGTTTCTTAATCTCTACAATCCGTGCGCTTTTGCATATCACACAAAAGATCACACACATCACCATCTCGAGCAGATTACGTCTGTTGTATCTTAGGAGAACTTTTGAAATAAAATTCTTAAGGAAATTTTTTCGACAAGCCTTAGATTTCTAGTTGATTTATATATATATATATATCATTTTCATTTATACGTTGTACTATTTCTTTAAATAGTATAACGTTTGATTTATAGCTATAGTTATTATTGTTATAGTTGGTAGTTTGTTGTTGTAATTAATTACAACATACTTATTGTTAAAATAACTAATACATAATTCCAAAGTAGGGGAAATCTGATTTGTAAACTTGTGAGACAAGTTTATTATTGATTAGTCTCTGTTTTGGTATACTAGACGTATAACACATTTCATCACAAAAGTTTTCATGAAACACTTCTAAATTGTGTACTCACTCCATGTATTCTAAAAACATACATTTGTTGTTAGTGTGGCTGTAACGACCCGATATTTTCAACCATTCGCATCCGCACATGTCGAACTTGAATTGTTCAAAATACCGAATTGTCAAATAAATTTGGCAAAACTCAGAATTTACAGTAAATAAATAAACAACAGATCACGGACATAAAGTAATATAATGCAGCAGAAGTAAAGAAACAGTAATTTATGAAGCTACTATACATGTTCATCATAGTTAGACAAGATATGACAAAAATAACAAGATGAAATCAAGTATAAAGTTGAATACAACATTGGAATCAACTGGATAACTGAGAGTGAAATAGATAGCTGGATCTTCAAGCAAATCTCCAACTCCGAAGGTGAGCCTCTAATGCTGTATCAATCAGTCCGACCTGAGCGTAAAGCAAAATAGAAAACACTCAAGTCAGGACATACATACCTATACAATGTAAACCAACTCATGTGAACTGCAATATAAGGTACAAGTAACTTAAAGGATGCTTGGGACCGCTCATCTTCTAAGGATCCGTTAAACTATTTACTATGTAGTAATATTTCTCTATTATAATAATGTCTATAGTAAAATAAACTTACTTCAAAATAGCGTTAAGGAGTGACCCAATATTCCCCTTAACACATAAATAGTGCCAGTAGTCTATACAGTACCGTTATACCTCTTGATCGGGAGGCTACCAGAGGATACTCCATAGGTACGACACAAATCAAACTTGATACTCCATAGGTACGACGCAAATCAAACTTGTACAAGGCGCGCTAGGGTAGGTGACATGGCACAACAAGGCAATGCCAAGGTAGATATACCAATTATGCATTCAGACTGGTGGTAACGCGTAGCAGCTACTACCGTCCACGTCGAGCCACACTCCCAAAATCAAAGGTGCGCACCAAACAATCATAAAGTAATAGAATGACATACGAAGAAGTGCGTCCGAAAAGTGGTGCTACTTCCTTAGCCCGAGAATCGCTCTTGTTTTAGCCAACTCATGGGAGTCGGGTTCACGTACATACCTCAACAGCACGTCGTCACCATCCTACTTCATTCTGGAATCTCCACCGCGTACACGGTTGTCAAAGTGGTTTTCGGAGTTGACAGAGAGTATGACGACTTCCGATCCCTGTCTCTTTAACAACCAAACGTTATTATTACCCATGCATATTTATTTCAAAATCATTTTTATTCCAAACCATTTAAAATCAAATACTATTACTTTCCAAAATAATATCCATTCTCAATATGGTAATATTTCTAAATCCATATACTTCTCAAATTTAATATCCATTTCAAAACTAAATATTATATTATTTCATTTCAAAAACCAAATCAATATATCATTTCCATTTCAAACCTAAAGTAATAATGTATCATTTAAATTCCAAAGCCAAATCAATATATCATTTAACCAAAACTCAAATTTTCAAATCACTGAATATTTCCTTCAATTTACTAAACTTGAAGTATTCCTTTAAATCATCTTAACCCAAACCACTTTATAAGGTCATATCCTTAAATCTTCCATTTTCAATAAGTTCCAAATTTATATATTTAAAGACAATTCTTAGTGAAATACAATTTCCAAAAATTTCATTTCCAAAGCCATATTATTTTCCAGTTATAAGAACTCTTAAACCAAACATTTTGGAACATATTTATTTAGACCATCTAAATTCAATGTTAATATCTTCCAAACAAGATTCATTTAACCATTTAAATTCAATGTCAAATAATATTCATTTCAAAGTTGTAGCATTTATATGTTTATTCATTCAATTATAAACTTTCCAAAAACATTGTATATTTCAGCTACATTTAAATTTCAATTCTTAGCCAATTTAACTTATAAGAGTCACATTTCCCACTTCAAAATATTCATTTGGATATCATTTAACTTATAATTTAATAAAATAAAATTTTGTCAATAAATATCCAAGTTAAACTATATTTCATTTATTAAGTCAAAAACACGTTCTTTTACTTCTTTTATTTCAACAAATAACTTATCACTTTTTTTTAAAATACCCACTTCATAAATAAGACTAAATTCTCATTTACTTACTTAACTTAACAATTTCAATTACACTAATTAATACATTTGGATATTAAATAAACCATGCTTTTAAGTTAAATAAACTTAATTACTGTAATTTCCTATTTAAAGTTGAAATTCCATATGTTAAGTTAAAAGTATATTATTAACTTGCATTTCATTATTACAGTAAAGAACATGTATTGGTTTAATCAATATTGCATTAACTAAAATTACATGTCAAATGTTCATTTTTAGCTTACATTTTATTTTCACAATAAACATCATTTATTGTCTTAATCAATATCACATTAATAAAAATTACACGTCAAACGTACATTTTTAACTTACATTTTATTATCGCAATAAAGAGCATTTATTGTCTTAATCAATATCGCATTAATTACAATTACATGTCAAATATACATTTTTAACTTATATTTTATTATCACAATAAAGAGCATTTATTATCTTTATCAATATCACATTAATTACAATTTCATGTCAAATGTACATTTTTAACTTACATTTTATTATCACAATAAATTGCATTTATTATCTTAATCAATATCACATTAATTACAATTACATGTCAAATGTACATTTTTTTACTTACATTTTATTATGGCAATGAAGAGCATTTATTGTCTTAATCAATATCACATTAATTACAATTACATGTCAAATGTACATTTTTTTTTACTTACATGTTTACCATATAAATCATAAGTATTCATTTTCCAAAACATGTCCATAAAATATTTTATCATAGTTAATATAAAAATCAATTTTCTTTACAAATTTATTCATTTATACTTCAAATAACTATGATTCTATGTTAAATATTTATTGTAAAAGTCCAGTTAAACTGCATTTTATTGTATCCAAAATACATCATTTATTATGCAAACCAAATCCATTTCATGAAATAACCTTTATTAAAGTTACTAGATTAAATTTAAGATTCCATATTAAATCAAATTTAATTATTAAGATATTTATCATAAATAAAATATTTAAATTTTTTAAACCAATAGTAGACTTATAAAATTTTAACTTATAGGAAAACCAAATACACCTTTACCATTTAAAGCCTTAAATCAAACTAAGTTAAAACTTCATATATTCATGATTTCAAAATACTTAAAAAAATTCAGAAAATATTCAAAACACTTAATGAATCTTTAGGAAAATATTATTTAAAAATATAACCATGGGCCTGTATAATATTTTCTAACCTAGGTCAAGTGATACGGATGTGTATCATTTCAATACGTAATTTAAAAAGAAAATCCGAGTATTTATCATCATGTAAACAAATGTATAATATCATAACATATGATGTAACAAATATATAAACGGTATTTATCATCATGTAAACACAACACAAGCATATATGAGTAACATATCAATGTCTATAGATTCACTTATCATTATTTCACAAAAATATAAGTACATATGTCTAGAGTGATAAAAACTCACCTTTTTAAAGTTGAAGGCAACAATTCAAACACAAAGATCAAACTTCGAAAAGCACAAAAGGCACAACAAAGCATGATTCAACTTGAGTGATAGGAGAGCCAAGATTTCAACTTATGTACACAAACAAATACAACATACATAAATATATTTAACACAAAAGATTAGATTAATTAAACAATGAAAATAATTGAGATAAGATGACATAACATTGCTCTACCCTATGCAAGTGGTGATGGGGTTGGCAAGGAGGTAGAAGCCGAGCCTATTCACGAAGGAAACAAAGAAAGAAAAAGAAAAAAAGAAAGAAGAGGAAGAAGAAGCCATGGATATTTAGATCTATATTTTTCTCTCTTAGGAAATAAAATGAGATGTGGGAAAAATATTTTTGTAGGTGAATTAATAATAGAGGAGGCGGCTAAGATTTGAGGTATGAACGGCCAAAAGAGTAATTGGTAAGAAAATAATAAAGGGAATCTAACTCCTATTTAATAAAAGAAACGTATGCAAAGATCTTTCAATCAGAGGAAGAGATATATTGAGAAATTTTTTATGCATAATTAGGAGAAGTAATACATGGCTATAGCATGTGAGGAACGACTAAAATAGTGAATGGCTAAGGCAGTAAATAAATAGGCTTAAGCAAATAAATGCAAGAAATAAAACCAAAGAAACTTATGCCAAAATAAAACAACGTAACGTACAACTAATTGATTCATTTTCCAACTATTAAATACAAAATATACAAATGAAGATCCAAATAAATAAATTAAAGTGTATACACACATAGAAAATAACATAAGTTATGAACATCTATGGTAGGAAATAAATAGATAGGCAAATAAAGAGGTAAGAAATAAAGCAAATGTAACGTATGCCAAATTAAAGTAAAGTAACATACGTCAATTTGATTTGTTTCCTTGCCATTAATTAAAAGGTATATACAAAGAAATATTTAATAAACAAAATAAATAAAATTTTAAAAAGATATGCCTTTAAGACAAGATAATGTACATCCACTAAAAATTTTTCCAAGCAATAAATAAGAGACATAAACACATAACAATTCAAATAATAAAATGAATGTCAAAAAAGGAAAGTAGGGAAAGATAAAATAGAGATGAATATATATATGAAAAATATAAATATATATACAGAAATTATTTATTTTATTATATTTGGAAAGGAAATTACAAACAAAAATCCAAACTTTATTGTAAAATTTTCAAAATTCAAATTTTGGATAATTAAACACCAAAGTTTTAAATAAAATGAATTAAAATATTTAATAAACATTTTGGGCTGTTACAGTGGCTAATACACCTGTATGAGAATATGAAGAACGAACGACGACATTCGATGGAATCTATGTGACGCAATTCAGACTCCAGTGATTCACAAGAAGTAGACTTAGATCTTAGCAGTCACTTTAAATATATAGTTCATAGTACATGAAAATTAATTGTGACTGCAACTCTTTTGTGATTAATCACACTTTGTGTATTATATTATGAATTGCGTATGTTTTATCAATCCAATTGGCAGATTAATTCTTGGTATACCAAAGACGACACTCAATCATTATTCAAGTCAAATTAAATTATGCATGCTGTTTATATGAATGCTTTATGTTATTTATAATCTCGGGTTGCCGGTCCTGTTAATTGAGCTGTATAATATCATGTTTCAGTTGGAATTTAAGGTGAACTTTTATCATTGTAATGAGCTGACATATAGTCCTTAGTTACACCCTAAATTTCATGTTAGAAAAATTTATAATGTATGGCCACTCCCTTATAGTCTACTGAATTTGAATTTTCAATTTTTGTTACTTTGGATATTCGTTCTTCCTTTATTTTAGCTGAAAATACAGTGTTTAAAACTGGTTACACTTTGTAAATGTAGTCCTAGCTACGTACACAATCTTTTTTCTCATCGTCTCCTACTTTGTAAATAGTTTTGAATATTTATACTTTCATTTCCTTAACGGTTTATTTGATTTCATATTTCTTGATATAAACTCTTCAGTTCAGAGTATTCAGCATGATCTTCCTCCTCCTCCTTTTCCTTTTCCTCTCTCCCTCTCTCGCTCTCATGTAGATTATACTTAAGCTCATCTTAGGATATTACTTCATGCATTAATGTCACTTTACATTATAAAGTTTTACATGGTTCTTGATCTAGTTACATTCATATTATCACAATTATATACTAATAATTAGTAATGATCATGGGATTTGTGGAAGTGGATCGAAGAACTGATATTCAGATTCCGCATTTTTCAGTCAACTGTGTGCCAAGGTATGCATATGTCAAGTAAATAAGATGTAATATCAAATGATCAAAATAAATTTTGCAACCGACAATTTATATTTTTTGTAAATGTCAGCACAGTTCCAAATCATTGGGGACAATAAATTGTCACCGTGCCCTTTTGACAAATTGTAGCGATTAATCATTTGTTATCTACATTTGCATAAAAAAATCTGGTTATAAATATCAACTGAATTTAATAATTATATATTTTATATTTATTTTCTATGTACGTTATGTCACAAAAGAAGAGATTGGTCAGTAAAATGCATATTAGGTTATTTTATGATTATGATTTTTTCACCCATAGAGTCCAACGATGTTATCTTGATTCATTCTAGCTTAACAGATCAGTTTAAAGATTTAGGAGCATTATTTCATCGCACGCATATAGATTAATTGATATATATTTGTTGAATGATCTTTTGGATCATACCTTTTTGATTGCTTCCTTTCTCCTTATAAATAACATACTTGCTTAGTTAACAGGAATATCCGCATTACTAAGTGTGTTAAATTTTATATAGCTTAAGTATCAGTATATTTTTTGGATAGTATAATCATGTTCAATGAGATGTATGTGTTTGTTCATCAGGGATAGTACACTTATTTTGCATCCACTGTGTTTAATTTGTCCCCACGTTAAATGAAATACTTAAAAAAATTATGCAACCTGCTTCATTTGGAAGTTTTGAATGTATGATAATAAAAGTAACAGCAGCAGCAGTAGGCTTTCATAAAAATTCAAACTGTTTTCATATTCATTTCATCTAAGCTTCTTGTTAAATTCTCAGATATGTCCGAGTATGACTTTGAGTATGAAAAGAGTGGTATCTAGTCACCTCCATTTCCACTACCACCCTAGTAACTGTATTGAATAAGAGTAAGGTATGACTACATGTATATGCATTGAAGATTTTATTCACATATATATAGCTTGTTTTCACTATTATGTGATTTTTTTTGAATCGTTCAAGTTATGTGTTACATTGCAGCATGTGGCAGGGGAGTTCAACATCAATGAGTAAGCACTGAAGTAGCTACAATACTACGGCTGAGAATGAAGTGCCGTGACAAGTTGCAGTTGTTGCTATAGGGTGGTACGACTGGGCTTAACAAAGAGCTTAATAATGTTACTAAACATAGGCATGTAAAACCGATGGCATGTAGAAATGTTGTTGAGCTAGGACTTGGATAGTTAGCTTTTGTGTGCAAGGATGAAGGCATAAAAACTCCATCGGCGTTTTGACAAGTTGTTCATACCATTTTTGTTTGTCAAACCATGATTATTTGAAATGACATCGGATTCTTTCATTGCATTTACTAAGGTACAAAAAATAAAATGTATTACAATTTGATCGAATATCACAATGATTATAAACGCTTCAATTTCATTATTATTTTTGTTTGATATATTAGTTTTGTAGATAAAATAATGTAATGTTTGAATTGCTTGTAGTGTTATTCTTATTCTATAATTTATGCTCATTTGTTTCTTCCTATACGTGCAAAATGTGTGTAGAAATTAATTTTTTTATTTTTTTATTTTTTACCACAACTTCCAATTGCAGTTGTAAAATTATTGTAAAAAATTCTTTTACAACTGCCAAAAGAAGTGGTAAAAAATCCTTTTATAATTTCTTTGTGCGGTTGCAAAAAATTATTTTACAACTGTTGAAGGCAGTTGTAAAAAAAGGACTTTATTACACCTCCTGATAAAACGACGGGTAGCCGACTGTTGTAATAGACCTATTACAGCTGTTTTTTAGCAGTTGTAATAAGGTATTTTTGTTATAGTGGTAGTAGTTGTCACATCTACCTTCCTTGGCATGGTTTAAGTCTTAGACCGTTCCTTGACGTTGTCTAGAAGCTTTTCGAGACCCCTTGTAAGATTTAATGTAGATGGCTTCAAAGGTGGTCACGTGCCCCTAATTCCACAGAAAAATACGGATCGAGCGCTAAAGGGCCAATTTTCATATTTAAAGCTAGATCTTCTAAGGGACCTCAAGGCATGGGCCTCTCCTTCACTTTCTATTTTTCTTCTTTTCAACTAAATAAAGATAGAAAGTCTTTATAAGCCTAGCGGGGCGGGCGTTGTGCCCCAAACGTTGAAATGAATGAAACATATCTTTTGCTGTAAAGTTTGTTTATGAAATTTGTTGTTAGTTGTTGTTTGCTTGCTTGCGACTTGTAGAGTACCATATATAGGATTCCTGATGTTGTCCATGCATTATTTATAGAAAATGTTTTTGTCTACATAGAATATGTTAAACAACAACATGGTTATGTGACGGTTTGGGCCCGGACATGCATATGAAACAAGTGTCGACCCAGTGTTGAGTGGCAGGTAGCACTGGTGTTAAATTAACATGCATGTTTCCTCTTGAGTTCTCTTGAGTGGTAAACAACCATTTGTAGAGCGGCGGACGGGCCCGCCTTGAACGAAAGTGCATGAGAGCTTGAAGGTCTCTTGGATGACACATCGCCAATCGTAGGATGACTGTAGGTCTTGGCTCGAACCAGAGCACACTGCCGACTTGAGCACTTTGTATAAGTGTTATGTTAAATGGTGAGATGGGCGGCAAGTGTCACTGTTCATATGAACTTAGCAAATAGTTGAACTTATCATCATGAGTAAGAACTTATTTATGATGGTAGGCTAAGCTTGTAAGTGTGCTTAAGAAGGAAACTAGATGTTACATCCAGATGTCTCTAGATATGTCGGCAAGCACCCGTCCACTTCCGGGCTTGGTGGAGGGCTAAGACGGACGAGGAGGGGCTACTAGATGTCCCAACGAAATGGGCTGATCTAGACATAATCCGAAGCGCTGAATGGTTCAAGTATCCTGTGATGACCCATCTTTCTGACCCTTGGGAACGACACTTAGCACATCCTCGATGTTCATATGTCGTTGTCCAAGCATCTAAAAAGTAAGTTGTCATGGAGAAAAGTAAATAACAGAATAGAAAAACCTCACAATGGAATCGTTGCATATAATGCAAAATGATGTAGTACAAAAGGTTACTCCTTACATGGAGTTATCGGAGTTATACAAAAGGACTATACCTAATAGACTGGCAGTTATACATTATGACTTTACATTTTTCAGATACCAAATATACCAACTTAATCGTACAGTGCAAATAAATAACTAGATAACTAAGGAGTCGCCTGCTCGTCCGCCATCTTCAATGATCTCCGTAGAAAACCTGCTATTCTCGGACTACTCAAATATAATTAAGTACTTGAGAGTTTAGGAGAAAAAAAACAACGCGGTCAGACAATATGTCTGGTATGAGTAAAACTCTTAAATAAAGGGGAGTGTATTTAACAATAATATGTGGAATCATGCCGCTAACGCGGAACGATTTTTCTCCCACATAAACAACAATCAAACATAAGAATGGAAAAAAACAATAGAAAAAAACCAAACATAGATGATGGGCAAAAATAGTATAAAGATCCAGACTTGGAAGAATGAAAATAGTCTGAACAAAATCCAAACTGGACGGAATGAATAAATCAAGATAATAGTCCAAACATGATAGAATGGACAAAACTTATAATTGAACATCGTGAATAGTGGTTGGCTCTACCCGTTGCAATTATAGAAAAACAATTCGAAGGTTCGAATCAAATAAGGAAAGGAAATTTTTTCAACAATGACTAGGAAGGTACGCCCCTCTTGAAGTATACCTCTAGTGATATACTTCTTTGAAGCTTACTTACTCTATGAAACTTCTCGAAAATCTCCAAATCAGACCCCGCCAAACCTTACCGAGAATTTGAATATTTTACATCTAAATCATAACCGTTTTTAAAGTGATGGTACACCAAAATCTAGATGAGATGTGAAAATATCCTAATGGGAGTAACCACACATAGCTAGGCCCCCATCGCGCTTTGGATTTAGTCCTTTTCTGGCAAAGGATATCAAAGCTCAATGGAGCAATAAATCATCTTAGAATGACAATAATAAAGAAGCTAAAGTAACTAGTAGTCGAGAAACCAACCATCGAGGATATAAAACGATCGTATATGAAAATTGAGTCTTGTATACTTAATATAACTCGTTGATTTCAAACTTGTACTATTTATGGGTTAACAGTAATGCCGGAGAAGTCAAGGTAGTGTTACCTCAAAGTTATGTCTCACGACCTCTCTTAACTTTTGGAATAGTGACTAGTCTACGTCTTCGACATTTAGTGTTAAGCATACAAATAAATCATTTCCATATAAGTGATGTCACTTTACGGAAATTAATTCATTTTCATAAATGAATCAAACTTTTTCTTTTAAAAACTGAATTCTTATTTTGCTTCACATTACAAGTATTAGCTGTAAAACACTTTGTTAAAAGAGTTCATTTACTTTAAAACATCATTATAAAAAGGATTTGATAAGTTAAACACATCCTTATTATATTGATTAATTAACTTTAAAAGTTCATTAATTCAGTTGATGAATTTACTTCAATGGCTTTTAATCCAAAAGAAATTAGTCATTTTTAAATATCGTTAATTTAATAAAAAAATTAATTATAATTAATTAAAATAAATAAATAATTCATTATCATTAATTAAAATGAATAATAAAGTCAAAACATCCTTGTTATTTTGATAATTTCATTTTGAAACTTCATTAATTAAGTTGATAAATTAAATTCAAATGCCTTTAATTGAAAAGGATAAATTACATTTAAAACATCATTGATTCAATTAATTAGTAATATCTAGATATAATTAATTAAATTAATTAATTAATAATTAAATCTCATTAATTAAAAATGATTCATTAATTATAAACATCATTAAAGGGAAGATTAATTAAAGTTAAAACAAGTTGATCAACTAGAAAAGCCGTTAATTAAAAAGATTAATTAATTTAAAAACATCATTAATTAATTGATTTATTAACTTTAATTCATCATCATTAAAAGATTTATTATCCTTCAATAGCACAAATAAAATGATTAATTATCATAAACAATCATTAACCAAGTAATTAGTTATATTTAAAACACATCATCAACTAAGTAATTAGTCAACCTTAATCTTTATTAATTAATTAATTAATTAAATTAAATAATCATTATTAAAATAGTTAATTATTTTTTAAAACATCATTAATAAAAAATTTGCTTAACTTGTAAAATAATTCCAAGCTCGATAATGAAACCAAATAGTTTTGATAAGGTGAACATTTCCGCAAGTGCCGATATAGCGACTATCGCTATACGGGCAGTTCGGAAATCAAGTATATGTCATTTCAATACATCCAAACTTCACATAACAAGAGCATGAACATACATACATAATGATCTACAATAATACAACATATACCAAACATTTTCTAACAATATAATTAACTTTAGCCTTCAGCTTTTCATATTGCTTACTACATGCAAACTTACTTCCAAATGCGACAACTTTTTGCAACATGAACCAAACCAACTGCCAAACCATCACTACATACATAAAATAAGCATTCATAGGTCAATTATACGAGTATTAAAATATTTTAGAGAATTGGTTATAAGGGTGGAGTTTTACTCATCAAAATGCTTGCTAACTTAAACGGAATTACACTATCTTTGCGAATATGACTAGAACCAAGCTTAACTTTGTCAACAACTTGGATTTTTGTGTCTTGGTGTGCTGTTTTGGTTCAGCTTGGACAAGAGTGGGTTTTTCCATGGTGCAATGGAGTGGAGATGGAGCTAGTTTTGAAGAGGATGGCTTAAGGAAGTGAATAAAGGTGTGTAAACTTAGAATTTTTGAGTATATAAACTAGTTTTGAATTACGTAAATAATTTTGGAAGCCATGAATGAATATGAAAACATGGAAGAGTTTAGAAATGAGAAAGAAGAATGTAAAATGAAGAAATATGTTAGGGTGGGGGTATTTATAGCCATGGAGAGAAGGTAAATTACTTAAATACCCATTATGTTAAAATATGATAAAGTTATCACGAAATCAAGGTAGCTCCATACCTCCTCCATCCCTCTTGCACATGATGACTCCAAGGCCACTCTCTTAACATGTTTTTGTGTACTTACCTAGGTGTTTAAGGTGATGGTTATGTACTTCCTTAGGTTTATTTAGGTTTTTATATGCACATTTAGTCAGATCATGTTTTATTTTAAACTAAGTATGGTTATTGACTTTAACACTATAATTAATTTATCACATGACATATGCACATATGTATGCATGTGTATACGAGTTATAAAAAAAATTTGCACAACATTTTCAATGACTTTCCGATGCCGTAAATTCGAAATTTCGGAAAATGTTTTTCGGTCACATTTTCTATTTTTATTTGACTAACTATTTTAGTAAACATATTTTGAAAACAATTTTAACATCATTAATTATTATTTAAAAGATGTGTATTTGGTTATTAAAATCCATTATTATTTTTTAAATATTTAAATACTAAGCGATTAATTTACGGGTCGTTACAGATCCTTCAATGGAGGGATACGTTGTGGGTGGCTAATATTGCCAAGCTTGTTGTCTTGCCCTCAAGTTTAGCCATGAGTGTCGACCAACCCAGGCATTCTTATGGAAGGGAGAATTCTTGGATGAATAGAGGCGCGCTCTGCTTTCCCTTCCTAGGGGTTGGGGTGCCATTCACACTAGTACAACCGATGCCACTTGATGAAAGACGAGGAAGTAGAGGGACTCGATTGTAAATGGTTGGCACGATCCTTTTGCAAAACACATGTACAACCTCCATAATTTGGCTGATAGTAGCAGTAATGTGAGGGAGTGGGCTTGCACTATAATGGCACAAGACATGAATTTGATCATTGCCTAACTTCTCAAGGTGATCTGGCTTAAACACTAGCTCCAACGCTAAGATGTCAATGCTCACTATGGGCTAGAGCGCATGGTTGTTAACTACAGAGTCGAAGGTTCGAGCCCTTTTTATTGCACAAAAATGTTGGGGATATTTTTCATTAACCGTGGTATGAAGATGCATTGTGAAGAGTTAATGTTACTATAACACCCCGTAATTTGGCATTAGTTATTTAATTAGTTAGTTAGTAAATTATTTATGCTCTAAAAATGTAATTTGTGTAACCAATGGAATTTGTCCATGAAACTTGCACCATTGCGTTCGTGGCAAAATTATGAGCAACTTTCATATTTGGAGTTTTGCGATCGGAGTAAAATGCAGAAGTTACGGATGAAAATTCAAAATGAAAATAATTAAATAAGAAATAATTAGCATTCTTATATTAATTAGCCAGGCTCATAGGCCGACCCATCATGGGGATGATCGACACCTAGCGGTTGATCGGTCATCCAAGGGCGGTCGACCCCTGGCTATCGACCAGTCACCCAAGGGCAGTCCGACCGGTCGACCGTGGTGACCTGGCGGTCCCAGTAAACCTAGGCCGCAACAGCCCATTTTAATATATTTCAATCGAACGATTTTGGTTAATTCCGGTGCCTATAATTTTGGCCTAACCCTCCCTTCTCTTCTCATATTTTTATGGAGGAAGTAGCGAAGCACTGTCATTTCTTCTTCTCTACTTTCTTTCTAAATTATAGAAGATAAAATATTTGTTTCTATATTCGTACAAACAGGAGAATTGTAGAAACCTAATAAAAATGAGAAGAGAAGAGAATCAATCATATGCGTATTTGAGGTAATTTGTATATTTATATATTTGTATCTATTTTCTCTCCCAATCCCAAATCTCTTCTCAGATCTGTAGTTCTGCTGTATATATATATATATATATATATATATATACCCTTTTATACATATCTCTTAGATTAAAAAGGATTCGAAGATGAATCAAAGGTCCTACTTTAGATCTGGAGGGATCGCTTTTAAAAGACAAGTGAGAAATTTTATAGATTGTTATAAAATGAAAGTTATCCTGTTGGTTTTTGTTTGATTTTTATGCCTAATTGGATAACTGTATATGAGTTGTAGGCAATGAATTGAATACGATCTGAATATAATAAATATCGCCTACTTATTCTTGCTTATGAATTGCTTTAGCATTGTATACAACCTGAATTGGAAATTAGTCCCAAATGTATGAATTTAGAATATTAATTTGAATAAAATTTATTCCACATCTGAAATAGGTTGTATAATAATATTCTAAATTTGGATTATTGCCCTAGTCTTGTTAGAATATAAACTTTTCAATATTTGGAATTGTTGGAATTTAGATCCGTTAAATATTTGTAAATTAGTTTGATTTCTATCCCTTTTAGAAAGATACAACGTCTGATCTAACAAAAAACTGATGCAAATCGAAAGAGAAAGAGATGTGTAAAGTATGAATTCATTGCAGTTTACACTGTCTAATTCAATAATAAAAAGAAATGATTATTCCTTGTAATTTCAAACGATGCAATCTTTTATATTTTAAAGTTAAATCTTTTGTTTTGGACTAATTTATGAAAATTATATCGAATAATCTTTTTAGATATGATTCCAAGAATTTAACATGTAAAAGTATATTCTAGTAAAGGCATATAATTAGAACATAATTAATAAAAGTACATATTTTTACAAAATTACTACTCTTATAATAATTAAAAAAGAAGCTAATAACCACGCTTGCATGTAATATTCATGTTTAGGATAACTAACTAATGAGAAAAGAATTTAAAAGGTTATAACTCCAATGAATGGTAATAAATGTGGGAGTTGTAATAAATTAATAGGATAAATGGGTTAATAGGATCTATAAAAATGGAATAAATAGAAAAGGTTACAAATTTGAAATTAGTAATAATACATAAATGTCATAGGGAATGTCAGGTAGGATTTTATGGACAGATTGACATTTATGAGCATCAAAGGAAGATTTATGGGTAGATAAATATTTGAGTTAAATCTTATTGCCTAAAATAAAAATGAAATTAACAAACTAAGTTCAATATCTACCTAAAGTAAGACTTAGGATGGTTAATTTGACTTAGTGAGTTAGTGATGCAAGGTCAGTAAGTCACTCGATGGAAGACTGCCGTTCACTTTGAGGCTGCCTACGGTTGGGTGTACTTACCGCTAATGTGAGATATCACTAATCCAATGACCCAAGATGACGTGAGAGATTGGGCTTGCATTCTCAATTGGAAAGTATTAAATGGTCCGAATTTGAAACTAAGAGCGGTGAGGGACATCTCCATAAGAGTTCGCTTCTGGTTTGAGGTCTTAAAAGGCTGAAGGGTCCCCCTCTCTCCTAAATGGAAGTATTAAGTAACCTATTAAGATTCTAAATAAATAAATAAGGATGTCTTTAAAAAGGTTTTACTTCAGCGTTGAGGTCGTAAGTAGTTGAAGAGTGTGCCTCCTTACTGAAAAAAGTAACCTAATGAGATGCCATATTTATAGTTAAAGAGTGAGAGTGAATATCTCGAGAAGGGTTCGCTTTAGGTTTGGAGACTTAAGTGACTATAAATTCCTTCTCTTTCCTATAAAAGAATTATTAAGTAACCAAATGGGATTTCCAAGAAATGACAGCTAGATAGTACCATTGAGGAGCATGCTATTGAAAGTAGGTCTTAAATGACGGGGTCTACCTATTTCCACTGGGAAGTAATAAGTGGCTTGAGTATAGTCTCTTACATTGCTAAAGACGAAATAATAATAGCACCATTTAGGAGTATGCTTTAGGGATAGGTCTTAAATGATGGGTTCTTCCTTAGTTAAGGTCTTAAATGACCAGAGTCTGTCTATTTTCTAATAAAAGTCATTAAGTGGCTTAGGGCCTATTTACATGATTACGATTTTATCGGCGATTGATGAGGTAATAGTTGGACATAAAATGTCTGAAGCCTTAAATAGTGGTTTGAGGTTTTATAGCTAGGACCCGCTGACCATTGACAACATTTTTAGGACACCACCTTAGGATTAGGTCTTAAATGATGGTGCCAATCTCAATTAAGGTTGTAAATGATAGAGTCCGCCTATTTCTCTTTTAAAAGTATTTTAGAAGCCCACTTCATATTTAGAAATACTAAGTGACTAATGGGTTTGGAAGTATTGAGTGGTTGATATGGCTTTATTAGTATTTCGTACCTTGGGAAGGGGTAAGTATGTAATTGTGTGTGCAATGCAAGGTTAAATTAAAATTTCTAACCTTAATGGACATAATAATTAAATGGAAACCTATTGGTATAAGTTTATGCTATGGACAGTTTATATTTTTACGGTCATGAGTATGTTGTTTTCACCCTCTCCTCATTACAATGCATAGGATAGAATTTAGAGAATAGATCGTTGTAGCTGGATGTGCTTTGTTGTTGGAGAGTCTTCTTTCTCTCATGTTCGATGCTGATGTGATAATCTGCTATTCAAGGGACCTCATTAATTCCAAGGTAGTAGTCATAGTCGATACTCTTATCCTACTATTGTTTCCGCTATGAGTTTAGATTTCTATCAATCTCTGATAATGCTTATGCTTATTTGTAGGTACCAAATCCAAAGATCTATTCTTAGTTCGACTCGAGTTTCATTTTTTTTGAAATTTAGGCCCTTTAAGGTATGAGTTGTTACATTTGGCATCAGAGCCAAGTTAGTAGATCAAAGAGATAATGATAAACTGAGTGAACGTATTCGTACTTTCCTATCTAGTAATATTATATTTTTATGCTAGATTTTAAGAATTCTGACTATAGAAGTAGTTGTAGTTTCATTCCGAAGTAATGGGAAAAGCAATATGAGTTGGAAATATCTTAGAGCTAAGATTTTCACGTCGACTTCGAAGTACACCACGGAGTACTGGCGATGCATAAAGCGCCATTAATGAAGAGCATGAGTATGATGTATGGTTGAATCCTGGAGACTGGACGTGTTCGACATGACGGTTGAGATTCTAGCTACCTTGTTATTTTGAATTTTGAGTTTCAATCGGAGACACATAATTGTTTTAGATGGCTGAAAAATTAGATTTTGTATGTTGCACTCGTCCAAAAGCAAGTCTATGCTATGGTGCACTCATTGATCACCTTTTTGATGACAAACTGTTGCTTGAATAATTAATGTCCACTCTTTAATCTAAAACCCATGAGAGAATTTTTATAAAGCATATTTTGGAAATGCCTTATATTTTTGAAAAAGGGGTTCCAAAGTATTTCTTTTTCTAAAGATTTATTTCGAAAATTTTGTTTTGGTAACGTTTTGAAAATTTATTTTTCAAGGAAACATGTATACCACTAAGTTGGTCGTGTTAAAAGATTTTTAATTTATAAAAGATCAATTCTTTAAATCCTTAAATATTTATATGTATATACCAGTAGAGGCTTGATATTGATTTTGGGTAAGAGAATTGTTTTACAATTTGGGAAATTTATGTTTTAAAATGGTATTTGAAAACCTAGAAATACATACATACATACATACATATATACATGCATACATATATATAAGTTTGACTTTTAAGGGAAGTTCTGGTATGAAATGGTTCTATTATTTATAAACAAATATAAAGGAGCATATTTTAGCTCAGTGATTTTTCGGTTTATAATATCGATATATTTTATATTTTCTCTATTTACGGTACGGACAAAATAGGAATAATATCCAACTTTATTAGGGTAGGTAGTTTGAAGTGTTGTTAAACCCACCAGCTATTAGAAGAAATATTTCCGTGCGAAGTAGGAACGAAATAGCAGCAGCTTTATTTTTGGATTTTTGGAAGTGTTATTGGTCACAACTATTTTGCTGAGGCTATTGCAGTCTTGCCAAGGAAGGGTCTACATGGTGGATACTGTCGTGTGGAAGGCAAAAATTTTCTGGATAGGTTAAGCTGAAGATGGTGTGTGGAATGGTCTTTAGAATATTAATTAATTTAGCCGGCCCTATTGGGTTTAGGTTCAGACTACATCCTGGGCTTGCGGTCGACCATAACAATTAACTAATTGACCTAATAGCAATCGACCGCTATGTGGATTCAGGCTGAACCTAGAACACGACTATAAGTCGCGTCCAAACCTTCAGCCGCTGCACCCCCCTCACTCTCTTCATCCCCTTCAATATTTTTAGCCAAACCCAATTTCATCTCCCCTTTCCTCCGTTTAATCAAAGCCTCTCACCTCCATTCCTCCACCAACTGACGCCTAAACATTGTACGTCAGATCTTTCCCCAATGCTACTTTGCATCTAAACCCTTTTCTCCCTTTTCTAGCCGCCTTTCATCTTATGGTACTGCCATGTACCGATGGTTCTTTCTCTCGTCATCACGGCCTCACTTCGCAAGAAGCCGCTTAGCTTGACCGAAACAAGTAGATCGCCACCTATCTCAGAACGCCGGACGTTGATTTCCTTCACGTACTACTAGTGAAGTTTGGAGATTTCGCTGCTCTCGGGCTTGAAGACCTTTTTATCATAGCAGAACGTGCACCAATCCTCCGCTTTGAGACTTATGAGCCGGAATATTACATGCCCTATGTCCGTCTTTTCGATGCACAGTTGGCATAGAATTTCGATGATGGCAATAACTACATTGATTCAAAGGTGAAGGGAGCTCGGATTGCGATATCATATGATGATCTTGCTAGGATTTCAGAGATATCTATTGTAGGTGCAGATTTGGATGACATAGAGATGACTGATCCTGAGATTCTATGGAAATGTCGGTAACTGGAGGACCGACAATTTGCGAACGGTGGCCTGTCTCGTCGTGTGTATCATTCAGCACAACATCATTTTGAAGACGGGGAATCTTGACCGGATCCACATCTTAGTGCGGAAGGTCACCTATGCTATAATTGGCAGCATAGTCTTCAATTCGGCTCGTGTCTTGATGCTGCATATTGTTGATCAGGGAGTTGGCACCCCAAGGACTCACTTCGCATATTGCCACTTGCTCACTCGAGCGTTTAGGCATTACGAGGTGAATTTGAGCTATTAAGTAGAAATGATAGATGTGCTTATTATAAGTATGATTTATTTGTGCTATTAATTAGCACAACTTAAATCATTAAATTCTGACACACCATTCATACCCACTTATTAAAGCTCTTGAAATCGATATGAAATTAAAAATAAAATCTAAGCATGATCTATTTACTATTAGTTAGTAACATAGACCATCAAATTTTTATTCTAGTTTGACTTTCATTATCAAAACCACTTAGGCAAATGATCAAATAGTTTATGTTTTAAATGTAGTTAAGCATAGCCTATTTGAGATGTCAACATAGGCTATCAAAATTCAATAAAAAAGAAACATAAATCACTATCATTCATACTTTCATTAAGCACATAAGAGAGATCACAAATGAAATCTTTATGTTAATTTAATCTGTTTTATGAGAGCTTCATTACCCCTAAATAGAAGGGTTCAGCTGCTCATATTTGAAAACGTTAACATAAAGTGATTTCAACATAAAATAAAAAGAAAATGAGTGCTAATTACAAGAAAAGAACCAAATACTTGCATAAAATAAATCTAAACTAATTGCATGAATTTAAAGAGAGTGTAAGATAATTAAACAGCATAAAAGAAAGCATAAATAAAAATTGCATGAAAGTAAAAAAACAAGGCTAAGAAGCCATGAAAGAAACTTTTATTTATCTTTAATTTTGTGGCTACAACTTTCATAAATGTTAGAAGATAATTACATGAGACATAAGTGGTATTTATACATGCTTAAAACCTAATTCATATTTCAAGCGAATACCTCAAATACCCTTGAGAAAGTGTAACATCAATGTAATTATTAGGTAGTTAATTAATCCACACTAACATGCCTTTAAGCCTCCATTAACACATGCATGTGCTTTTAGTTATGGACCATATGGTAGTGGGTTTGTGGGCTCCTCCATGTTACTTGAATTCATTTATTTCCATTCTTCATTTGCCTTTAACATATGTGCATGAATTCATCCATGAACCCTCTTCATATTTGCATTTCATTTTCTACAAATAAAAATAAAAATGTGCAAATAAATTTTCTCAAATTAAATCATACACAAAATTACCATTTTACTATCCAAATGAAGATGAATAAATGATGATTTGAAAAAAAATTAAGTTTTAGTTTAAACATGTAAAATACCCTAATATGCTAATTTATTTAAATAAAAGTAGATTAAATATGGAAGTAAAAAAATGCACTTTTACATACACATCAAATACCCCCATACTTATCTTTTTGTTCGTCCTCGAATAAACTCAAATCGAGATAAATCCATTTTCGTAGGAAACACGATTGTGTTGAGCGTAGGCAACAAGCCGTTAAACTTCTAGGTGTCCATGGTAGGACGAGTGTTGTCCTGTGAGGGTTTTCAGCAAATACTATCTACAAAATTCAAATGCGATATGCAGATTCTAATGCGATTACATGATGAAAATTTTCAAAAATATTTACAAATGAAGAATTTACTTTTAAATTGGGACGAATAAGTTAAATATAAGTTTTGGTCATTATCAAGAAATTTTAGTTCTTTTACTTGTCAAAACTTCCAACAAAAATTAAGTTATCATCACAATTAGACTCTAGTTTAGCTAGTTGTTTCGGTTAGTAACATGGTACAACTACTAAATGGATCCTTAATTGATTATCAAGGTTTTTCAAGTGGTATTTTTATTTCTTTTGAATAACAAGTCGAATCAAATAAGTGAAAATAGTGCTTGGATTTCAGTTACTTGCTCTCTCTATTTTTGAAAAGTATTAACATTATTATTATTTACACATCTAACTCGGATAAACTGAGGCCAGATATGCCGATCATGCACTGCCTTTTGGGCTTACATGAGAAGAGTATAAAGTATGGCGAGTGTACACACTTGCATATAAACGCATGAATCTAGGTGGTTATTTTTATTAAATCTATTTACATATACCTAACTCAGAAAAACTGAGGCCAGATATACCAATCATGCTCTTCTTTCGGGCTTACGCGAGAGGGGTATAGAGCATGACGAGTGTATATTCTTACGTATGAAAACCTGACTCTTGATGTTTCTTATTTTTATAAAAGCTTTTTTCTTTTTTTCTTTTTTCTTTTTTTATGAAGAGAAAGTTTTGCAAAAGCATCTTAGCTAACTTAGAAGATCAAATAACAATATTGCATGTACTTTAAATCAATCACTCTTTTAAATAAAGATTGCAATTAGGACATACTTCATAATTATCGCATATGAACCTTCCTATATACTAGTTAAAGCATAGTTACTTGTAATCAAACTTTTTTTTTTGGAGACAAATAAATTTTCAATTTAATAACCAAAAACATATACTTATCCTATAGCGTTTCTTCAAAAGCAAGTCAATATGCTAAAAAAAAAATTGTTTTCGAATTTTTTTTCTTTTGGAAAGAATATGCAAAAAATAAACCACGAAAAATAAAAAATGAACGCGAGACTCCTCCCCCACATTTAATTTCGATCGTGTACCCATAGTCAATGCATGATATAATGAGTGTTACTGGGAAAAAAAATGTACATATTTACAAGAGAGTGTTTAGCATTTCTTACTAGACGTAGTATGGCTCATGAAGAGTCATGAGCTCCTCCTCGATCACTCGCCAACCCCAAGTAAGGCTTTAAACGATGTCCATTGACTTTTAAAATTGAACCACCCTTAGGTTTTCTATTTCTATGGCACGTTGTGAAAAAATGTATTATATACGGTCCTGTCCACCTTGATTTTAACTTCCCAAGGAACAAACAAAGTCGAGATTCATATAACAGAACCTTTTTCTTTGGAGAAAATGTTTTTCTTAGGACTGACTTATCAAGAAAAACTTTTGTTTTTTTTTTAAATTTTTTCGTTTACATACGCATCATTCCTGACCTCTTCTAATTCATTGGGTTGCAATTTTCTATTTTCACCAGCTTTTTTCAAGATCATTATGTTCTTAATTTCCCACAATGTTGTATGTTCAAGTTCGACGGGAAAATGGCACGCTTTACCATATACAAGCCAAAAAGGTAACATCCCGTGATTGGTTTTGTACGCAGTTCTGTAAGCCTAAAGGGCATCTGTCAATTTTCATGACCAATCCTTTCGACTTTTATTCCCAGTTTTCTCTAAAATTTGTGATTTGGAACTTCAACTTGACCACAAGTTTAAGGATGATATGGAGTGGATAACTTATGGATTATCGAGTATTCCTTCATTAGAGATTCTAATGAACGATTACAGAAATGAGTTCCATTATCATTTATTATTGTGCGAGGTGTTCCAAACCTCGAAAGATGTTTTCTTTTATAAATTTCACAGCAACCTTGTGGTCATTTGTTTTACAAGGAACGACCTCCACCTATTTAGAGACATAATCAATAGCAAGAAGAATGTACAAATTTCCGAAAGAGTTAGGAAATAGTCCCGTAAAGTTAATACCTTAAACATCAAAGATTTCGATCTCAAGAATGGGGTTCAAAGTCATCATGTTTCATCGATATATTCTTCCTAGCATTTGACATCGATCGTAAGTTTTACAAAACTCAAATGCATCTTTAAAAAGCATAGGCCAGTAAAAACCACATTGAAGCACCTTTTTCATGGTTTTCTTCAGGCCAAAGTAACTACCATAATCTTAGTCATGACAAAATGAAAGAACACTTTTGATTTCACAATCTGGAATGCAGCGTCGAATGATTTTGTCGGGACAATACTTAAACAGGTATGGATCATCCCAATAGAAGTGCTTGACTTAAGAAAGAAAATATTTACCTTGTTTCAACCAAAATGAAGGAGTTTCCTTAGTGACTAAATTGTTCACTATGTCGGCATACCGTGGATCGACAACAATAGAAAGGAGTTGTTCATCAGGAAAGTCGATCTGTAATATACTTTCAACAGAAAGAAGATGGTGCATTTAGAAGAAGCGACAGCTCAACGATGACATTGTTGGATCCTTTTTTGTCTTTGATCATAAGGTCAAATTCTTGGAGTAATAGGATCCAACCGATCAAACGAAACTTAGCATCCTTTTTAGTGAAAAGGTACCTAAGAGCGAAATGGTCAGTGTAAATAGTAATGTGTGAGTCATTCAAATAAGGGTGGAATTTTCAAGCGCAAAGACTACAACTAGAAGCTCTTTTTCATTGGTTATGTAATTGAGTTGAGCATCATTTAGAGTCATACTAGCGTAGTAGATGACATGAAGAATTTTGTTGATTCGTTGGCCTAAGACAACACCAACTGCAAAGTTAGAAGCATAACACATTATTACGAAAGGAAGATCCCAACTGGGTGAGTAAATGATGGGAGTGGAAATGAGTTCATTTTTGAGACGTTCAAAAACAGAAACACAATCAAAATTGAAGTCAAATGGAACGTCTTTTCCAAGAAGAGTCATCAAAGATCGAGCAATTTACTAAAGTCTTTAACAAAGCATCGATAAAAACCAGCATGTCCAAGAATGAACGAATGTCCTTGAAATTCAAGAATGTGTAGATTCAAAATTACATGAACTTTCACTTTATCAACCTCAATGCCTTTGTTCAAAATGACGTGCCCAAGGACAATGCCATGTTTGACCATAAAATGAAATTTTTCCCAATTTAATACTAAGTGTTTGTGCTTACATCATTTAAGAACCAACTCCAGATGGTGTAAGAACTCGGAAAAAGAGTTTCCAAAGATGAAAAATTCGTCCATAAAAACTTCAAGAAAGCATTCGATAATATCGAAGAAAATGCCGGCCATGCATCATTGAAAAGTAGCAGGAGCATTACAAAGACCAAACGGTATATGCCGATACGCGAAAGGGCCAAAGGGACATGTGAAAGTCATTTTCTCTTGATCTTCGGAAGCAATTGGAAGTTGGTTATAACCAGAATAACCGTCAAGAAAGTAATAGAATTCGTGGCCGGCTAATCGTTCAAGCATTTGGTCGATGAAAGAAAGAGAGAAATGATCTTTACGTGTTGCAATATTTAATTTTCGATAATCAATGCAAACAAATCAACCTGTTTGAGTATGAGTTGGAAAGAGTTCATTAGCGCCATTTTTTACAACGGCAGGTCCAAATTTTTTAGGCAAGACATAATTTGGGATAACCCATGAGCTATCAAAAAATGGGGTACATGGTTCCGTTATCAAGGAGCTTAAGAATTTCATCTCGAACCACATCCTTCATTTTTGGATTAAGCCTTCATTGCACGTCACGAACAAGCTAGCATCATCAACTAAATGGATACGATGTTGAATAATAGCAGGACTAATTCCCTTTATGTCGGCGACTGACCATCCAATTGCTTCTTTGTTTTTTTACAGTATTGAAAGTAAGGAAGTTTCTTGATTTAGAGAGAGTTAAAGAGATTATGATGGGAAATTTTTCATTGTCACCTAAGTATGCGTACTTAAAATGATCATGAATGGGTTTGAGTTCCAACCTCGGGGTTGCTCAATCAAAGAATTTGGTTAAAGTTCCGACTGAAGCGGTTCAAACGGAAGCGCTTTTCGATTTCGTTGGGCTCATCTTCAAATAGTTGTTCATATGCGGTCTTGCGTTCGTTGTTAAGGTTAACTATTTCGTAGTTAAAATTTTCCTGAATGGAGCTAACTTCCAACAATTGGTCACGTGGTTCGTTCGATTGATTTTGGAGATTAAAAATATTAAGATCCAAAGTCATGTTTCCAAAAGAAATTTTCATCAAACCGTTTGACAATTGATTAGAGTGTTTGAAGTAGCTAAGAAAGGTCGGCATAATATCAATAGAATTTGACTCATCGGATTGTTCATGCGTTGTGTGTTCTAAAACGATGAAATCTACGGGGAATATGAATTTCGATTTTGGTTAGTGCGTCCTCGATTTCTCTCACGATTTTCTTTACCGAACAATCGAAAAATTGAAGAGTTACTTTTGTCGGTTTAAGTTCACCAAAGTCAAGTCGCTAGTAAACGGGAAAAGGAATCAAATTGACACTCGCACCCAAATCTAGTAAGCACTTGTTGATCATTATGTCTCCTATCATGCACGAGATCGTCGGACATCCAGGATCTTTGTATTTAACGAGGATTGATTGAGATTTGAGACAAAACTTCGCTAAGTCTAGCTAAGAAAATTTTCTTCGGTGCATGAGTGTGTTGTTTTTAAGTACACAAGTCCTTGAGAAACTTAGCATAAATTGAGACTTGTTGAACGATATCAAGGGGAGGAACGTCTAATTCCACTTGTTTGAAAATTTCCAACATCTTTTCCATTTAATCTGAATGCTTCTTTAGTCGAAGGCGATGCGGAAATGGAACACGATACTCAATAGGTCGGTCTACTTGAGTAGAAGAAGAATTTGGATTGGAATTTGATTCGATATTCGGCTCTATGTTTGTTCAGATTCGCTTGTCTTTTTCGGAGTGTCAAAAGGAGTTTTCGATAAATCGTTTGGATTAACAACTTGGTTATCGATTTTTTTACTGGAACGCAAAGTCGTGATAGCATTCATTTGATTACGTTGCTGTCTTGAATGGCATAGGCATGATTCGAATTCTAGTTTTGATTTCTGGGATTCGGAACTGCTGACTTGGGATATGCCTCATTCACATTCACTCACAAACGTGGCTAATTGATTCATTTGCATTTCAAGCATAGCAATTGATTGATTCGTATTCTACATGTACGAGGTTAACAAATTTTGCAAATTGTTGTTTGATTGTAGGCTTTGAGTGGTTGCTTTTGCCAAAGTTTTAAGAGTTTACTCAGGCGAAGGCAATCGTTTATCGTCCTAGGGAGCAAAACATTGTTGTGGTTGATTTTGAGACGGACTCGCAAAATTTTGTTCAAAATGATTGGGTTGAAAGGTAGGATTCGAAGCATTGTTCAGAAATGCTTCAAAATTTGGACGAACTAAAATTCATGATGGAATTATTTTGGTTCCATGCAAAATTAGGATGATTTCTCCAACCAGGATTGTATGTTGGAGAAAATGGGTCATTTTTAACCTTATCAAAAGCATTAAATTGTTCAACTGAATTAGGACACTGATCGGCTATGTGATTCAAATCGTTGCATTTATAACACATTGGTTGGGAAGCTTGGTTCATTTGGTTAGATGAGAAAACGTTGTTGAATATATTGATCATTGCATCAATTTTAGCTTCCAAAGCTAATGATGATCCTATTGAGTCTACGCTCGATCGTGAGTAAATTGATTTTTCAATAGAACGTTCCCATTGGGATGACTTTTCGTCCAAGTTTTCAAGGAATTGCCAAGCATCGTCGTGCTGTCGGGAGAGAAAATTGCCTTGGCACGTCGATTCAAGCATGGTTCGTGAGCTGTTTTCATGTCCATCATATAAGATTTGGCAAAGAGTCCATTTTTCAAAATTTTGTTGTGGATATTTTATAAAAAGCTCTTTGAATCTTTCAAAATATTTTCAGAATGGTTCATCCCTGAATTAATGAAAATTGATAATTTTGTTTCGGATTTTAGTTGCCTTTTCTCAGGGGTAATTTTTTTTTAAGAAACTTTAACAAATTCTTTGCAAGTTTTGATTGAGTTTGACGGTAAGCAATACAACCATTTTTCAGCATAATCGGTAAAGACGAATGGAATTAACCGAAGTTTGATTCCATCATTACATAATTGTTGGAGTTTAATCGTTGCACATACTTGTTCGAATTTCGTTAAGAAGACGTATGGGTTGTCGTGCTCAAAATTGCCGAATTGTGAGCATGGAAATATGATTAGAATAAATTTCGAAATGGTTACCCATTCGGACGGGTAATATGATACAAGAAAGAATAGCAACTCTATCGGGAAAGATTCTATCCATGAGAGTTCGTTAGGGAGTTTTCGTTTGCCATCAATTGGAGGATTGTTCGTTCGAGCTAAACGATTAGCTGTTGTGTTATGAGTCCAAGTACTCATGCATAAACGGTCAAAGAAGTGAGAATTAAGTTTGAGAGAACGAAACAATGTATAGAAGATGAAATGAAGCGAAAAATTGTTTTTTTATATTTTAAAAATGAAAAATATTTACCAAAAGAATTAATTTTTAAAAGGGATATTTGATTTTTTTTCTTTTTTGAATTTTGGATTTTCATATTTTTTTATTCGTTTTTTTTTTTGAAAAGATTTATTTTATTTTGTTTCTCTAGAAAAGTTAACTTACGTAAATGCTTGTTTTTGGATTTTTGTTCTTTTTTAAAAAAAAGGAAAAGTTTTTTCTTTTTGTTTTTTTTCCAAAGAAAATGATTTAAAAAGACTTTTTTTGGATTTTAAAAAAACCATGTTAAGTAAAATGTATGTTTTTTACCTTTTGGATTTTGATTTTTTTTAATATATGCATGAACTAATGCAAAGACTTAATTACAAATTTTCTATCCTTTGTAGCTCCTGTCCTAAAATTGTATAATCATACTTCATCTTAGTCCAACAAAATATTTCTTAGCTAGGTAACAGACAAGAGTTATCGGTGCACCATCAATTACTGTGGCAACGCAGCCGAAAGTTTAAGTACCTTCAGAGAAACAATCATTACGATATTTTTGAATCACTGTGATATTTATATATGATTACTGCTCTACCGTAGCCTAGACACCGAGAAGTTAAATTGTCGAAAGAAGACAACTTGTTAAGATATAATTAACCCCTAAATGAGCTCGCGACACCCTTAAGTCTAACGTCTAACCGTTGTTATTAACAAATTCTATGATGATATGCAATTTGTGGGCCAGGAAGGGGTTACCTTGTATGAATTTGGGTGTTGCCCTTAGAAAATAAAAATAAGATGAAATGAAAGCAAAATAAAAATTAAATGTGTATTAACAATGCAACTACGAATGAAATTTAATTTTGTTTTTGATTTTGAATTTTTAAAATGCAAGCAAGCAACAACGCAAAAAAAATAAAAATAAGAGATAATGACACGATACTAGAGCGTGTCGAATTATTAGCATTTTTTTCAAAGCAGGGATTTTTCATAGCAAACAGGCAACGGAATTACTTTTTTAAGAAAGAACTTCTTTTCCTTCTGCTTTTGCAACCTGAAATAGATAAGTTGAAAGCCTTTTTTTATTATTCCTTTGTTTTAAACGTTTTCCTAAAGAGAACAAAAACAAAAAAAAATTATAAAAAGAAATTCAATCTTAATAACCAAAGGCCTAAACCCAGAATTTATAATAATGCCCTAAAGTTTATCTCTTCTGTCCAAACGAAACAACGAAAAAAAATGCAACTTTCTCAATTTAAAACAAAGAAACACAAATTCAAAGCGAATTGGGTCTGGTTTCCCATGGAATCAATGATTGAGGCTTGATTGAAGTAAAGTGGCAGTGGGTTGTTTGGATTTTGGGTGGTTTCTGTTCGATGCTTGCGGTCGTTGATTGGATTTAGGCGAATTTAGTTTTAGGCAATTGCTTATGATTTGGCAGCGATGGAGTTGTATTGATGAAGTGTGATGGTGAGTTGGTTTTGTAAGGTGGTTGGTGATGTGATTAGGCAGAGGAGTTGTGGGGGTAATGTTGGTTTGAGGTTGCGAGTGAGGTTGAGTGGTCAAAGGTGATAATATGAATGGCAGGATGTGTTTTTGCAAGCAGTTACAGGAGTTTGTGTTTGTAGTGGAAGTATGAAGTGAGGTATGAAGTATGCTGTTGTGATGGGTTTGTGGTGTTGCTGGCGACGAGTTGCAGAAAGGTGATGAAATTGCGGGCAGTTGAGAAGTTAGCAGTGATGCATCGAAAGAGTTTTATCGATGCAGACAGTCGATTGTGATGGTGGTCTTGTTTGGAGATTGAGATGGAACAAGGCAGAGGTAGTGAATGTATGAAAGATTTGTGGTTTGTGTGTCGTTTGTGGTGTGGCAGAAGGTTGTATAGAGGAGGAGTTTGGTTGTTGAAGGATTTAACAGTGATGAAAGGTAATGGTATATGGTTTAGGCAAGTTGAAGGAGGATGGGGCAGTAATTTAAGGCAAGGTAGGTGAATGTTTTTTGAAGTGTTTGTTGAAGTAGGGGGGGTGTGCAGAGATGTTTGCTGCTATGTTGGAGTTGTAGAAGGATGTTTTGAATGAATGGCAGAGGGATTGTGAAGTTTGGATGTTGTTGTAGTGGGAAAGATGGACGTTGGTGGTTGTATTGATGGACGAGGAGGGTGGTTAGTGTGAATGGGTTTGAGAAATGATTTAGTTGTGTGGTTTGAGTGAAGTTTGAAGGCTATGTAGACAGAAGTGGTGTGGTGGTTGTAGATTGCAGCAGCAATTTGAAGGGTGACGTTTATGGTTGTTGCCCAGATGTAGGAAGAGGAGGGAAGTTGAAGTGGTTGAATTATGGAGTGAGGAGGATTTGATTGCTGTAGGGGTATCTAATGAGATTGTAAATGCAAATGTAACAGTGATATGAAAATATGCACAGAGGTAAATTAAAGAAGCAATTGAAATTGCGCACAGAAGCAGTTTTTTGTGTGTGTTGAGAATGTGCACAGAAGCAAATGAGAATGTAACAGTGAAATGAAAAGGCTAAGTTGCAATATAGAAAATCAGATTGTAAATTGTTATGTAAATGAAATAAAATATTTTTGTTTTGTTTTGAAATGCAGTTGTGTATATTTTTTTTAATTGCAAATGAAAATATGAACGCAAAGAGCACTCAACCAAAATGAAAGCAAAAATCACATTGCAATACGCAATAATTTTTCTTCTTATTTAAAATGCAAATCAAATAAAAATAATTTGAAGAGTAGAATTAAAATCAAAATACATTCCCCGACAACCACGTTAAAAACATGTCAGACGGCGAATTTTTCTATCGATTAGAAAATCGCCGAAAAAATTATAGTCGTTAAAAACCGCATGCGCACGGCGTATAATTGTAGTACGTATGCGTGTACGGGTCTATCTGCAGGGAATGAATTAAATTCTAGTGATACGCAATCAAATTAACCCAAAGTTTTTGAAATTTGTTTTAAACTAAATTGTAGAAAATGAGCTATAGCAAAAGTGAATAAACTATGATAATAAGAAGCAATTTAGAGGTAAATCCACTTTCAATCATTGATATAAATCAGCTCAAAATTCACTTGTAATCTCTCATTAAAATATTAAGTAGAAATAATAGATGTGCTTATTATAAGTATGATTTATTTGTGCTATTAATTAGTACAACTTAAATCATCAAACTCTAACACATCATTTAAACCAACTTATCAAAGCTTTTAAAATTGACATGAAATTAAAAATAAAATGTATTTTATGTATGATCTATTTATTATTAGTCAGCAACATAGACCATCAAATTTTGATTCTAGTTTGACTTTCATTATCAAAATCACTTAGACAAATGATCAAGTAGTTTATATTTTAAATGGAGTTAAGCATACCTATTTGAAAATAGATGTCAACATAGGCTATCAAAATTCGATTAAAAAGAACATAAACTACCATCATC
The DNA here is from genome assembly GCA_030765085.1 of Allium cepa. NCBI lineage: Eukaryota > Viridiplantae > Streptophyta > Magnoliopsida > Asparagales > Amaryllidaceae > Allium > Allium cepa. Next base: position 390,436,568 of record CM060938.1, on the reverse strand, counting down.
ATAATTCCATTAAGCACATAAGAGAGATCACGAATGAAATTATTATGCTAATTTAATATGTTTATGAGAGCTTCATTACCCCTAAACTGAAGGAGTTTAGCTACTCGTATCTGAAAACATGTTAACATAATGTGATTTCAACATAAAGTAAAAAGAAAGTAAGTGTTAATTACAAGAAAAGAGAATTAATTACTTGCATAAAATAAGTCTAAACTACTTGCATGAATTAAAAGAGAGCATAAGATAATAAAAGAGCATAAAAGAAAGCATAAATAAAAATTGCATGAAAGTGAAAACAAGGCTAAACAGCCATGAAAGAAACTTTTATGTATCTTTGATTTTGTGGTTACAACTTGCATGAAAGTAAGAAGATAATTACATGAGACATAAGATGTATTTATACATGCTTAAAATCTTAATTCATACATTAGGGGACTACCTAAAATAACCTTGAGAAAGTAGACCCTCCAAGTAATCATTAGGGAATTAATTAATCCACACTAACATGTGTTTAAGCCTCCATTAAAATGTGCATCCGCTTTAAATTATGGACCATATTGTAGTAGTTTTGTGGGCTCCTCCCTGTTGCATGAATTCATTTATTTCCATTCTTTATTTGCCTTGAGCATATGTGCATGCATTCATCCATGAACCCTTTTCATATTTGCACTTCATTTCCTATAAATAAAAATAAAAATGTACAGATAAATTTTTTCAAATTAAATAATACAAAAAATTACCATTTTACCCCCCAAATGAAGATGAATAAATGATGATTTGAAAATAATTTAAATTTTGGTTTAAACATGTAAAATACCCTAATATGCTCATTTATTTAAAAAAAAGATAGATTAAATGTCGAAGTAAAAATATTCACTTTTACGCGCACATCATGTTCCTTAAAAGCTAATTTTTTTGAATAATAGATGTGTTGACATTTTTATTAAAATATCAAATTTCTAGGTAAATGTTAGTTGTAGATTTTTGGAAATTAGTTTATGCGTCTAGCTCATAATCGACTTCCGACCACGCCGAAAGTGTGACTCAATTTATCAAAAATTTTGACAAAGAAATATTTTGAAAAATATTTCTCCTTAATTTGAAAAGTTTCCTTTTAAAATAAAAAATAAAAAAAATTGTGTCTTAGTTATTTTTTACTCTTAGATTATTTTTAGAGTTTTGTTCAAAATTTTATTTCAAGGGAATATGTGCGTCTAAATATATTGAGATTTTATTTTCCAAATGACGTACAAATTCCAAATGTGAGAAAGATTTTTGTAAAAACTTTGATTTTTAAGGCCACATATTAGGCGTAGAGATGACAAACAGAGTTAGAATTTACGAATTTAGCAGTGCATTAGGATCGACGAAGCGATAAATATAACCGATAATATGGAAAAACTATTTTAGCCTTGAAATTTCTATTTCCATACCTTATCGACGATGCTTGCAACTCTATTATTAGACTTAATTTCATTTTAGAGCTTGAAAATAAGCCTCCTTATGCTTTTATACATGGAAAATTTGGAGTGAATAAGTAGCAGCGAAGGAATTTCCATTGTACTACGGAGAAAGATTATTGCATAGTAAGAATGTTAAATTCTCCACCTAAAATCCTTTTTTTGGCATAGGAGTAAAGTTTATGAAGCGATTTTTCAATGCGTTAGATTATTGGATGGTAGAAAGTGGATGCTAAATTCATTGCTTCATACTTCTATTTGTAGGTGTTGGGTGAGTTTCGACCGGCTCCTTCCCTACCACCAAGCCATCTCTTGCCGAACCACCTACCTCCCAAACAACACCGGACCAACCCACTCACAAGTCACCACCGAACCAACCCATATCCTCACCACTGCCGGACCATCCATCATCTTCCAAGCATGGCCGAACCAGAGTGCTACCGAACCAACTCCACTTCCCTTCCTAGCCGAACCAACTCCACTTCCATGTACTACCGAACCAGAGTGCAACCGAACCAGAACCTATTCCAACCATCAACTACCGAACCACAATACTACCGGACCAAGGCATACCGAACCAACACTACCAGGCCAGATTGCATCAGCCCAGGCCCACCAGCAGCTATATACATTCAAGACCCCTGCCCCCAGCCTCACTCTATAAATAGAGGGGCAGGGGTACAACAATGTCGAACAAGTTTGAGAGCTCAAGCACGGACGGAACTTTCAAACAACTTTCATATACTTATATACAAAGCTTTGTACTTGTAATCTGAAGAGAAAAAGGAGAATAACATATAAAGTGGACGTAGGCACGTTCTGGCCGAACCACTATAAATCTGTGTGTCTTTTACAGTTAGTCCCTGCTTTTTATATATTTGCATAAATCACCCAAATCACTAAGAACAACTTAAAATTGACTAAATCATACGACTTGGAGGTGTTTGCCCATTTTTTGTGCAAACATTTTTGGTGCTTTCACTGAGAACAGGAGCTCGGAGCTTCAGCTTCTCCCACTTAACCCTTTTTCTATCAGCATCGTTCATTGCTTGGAAAACATGCCTCCCGGACGGAAGAAAGATGCTAACAAAGGAAAGAACATCGCAACTGGCGGATCCCAGACCCAGTGATCAGAGACCAAGGCAATCGTCCGGTTCCAACAGAAAATGTAAATCAGGCGAATCCGACAGCCCCTGCTACGGAACAACCAATTACAAGGGCGGATCTGGACAGGGTTGTGGCTGAAGTAACTAACCGCTTCGCATCTCAACAAGAAGCCTTGGTGGATCAACTCATGTCACGCTTAAGGGATGTGGAAGAAATCAACCGCAACACTGAATCATGGGGCGAGTCCCGGTCTGGAGGATCTGGGAGACGACAAAGGTCTTTCTTCTTCGAAGAGGCTAACAACAGAAACAGCCATGGTAGGAGCCGAGCCCGGACTCAGCCCGAATTTCGACCCGAGGAAACACTTGGAACCGAACCCGACAGGGGAGGTACCAGGCAGGGGTCCGATGTAGCTGAGCCCGTCATGCTACCTAACCACGGAAACACCAGTAGACAGGGCCGAGCTTGAGTCCCGCCCGAAGTTGGACCCGAGGAAGTGCTGAGAACAGAACCCAGCAGGGGAAAATCAAGGCAAGGGCCAACTGCGGCTGACCCCAGCGTGCCCCCGGAAGACCAGAGGCAGCCGTTGGAGAATGTTAAGAGTGATAGACGATACCATCCCTACAGGTCATCTGGACGGAATCAATCCCGCAGGGAAGAACCAAACTCATTTCTATCCGCTCCAAGTTCTGATGAAAGGATGACACGATTGTTCAGAGAGTGCGTTCAACGGGAACAAAGGGATCGGGGGATAGGCGCTAGGGTAACCAGCCCCTTCACCCGCAATATTGAAACTTCCATCACCCTCCGGGAATGGAAAATGCCAACAATGGAACCTTACAAGGGAACCTCTGACCCCGTTGTGCACTTGCAGAGATACACACAGCATATGCTCATGAGCGGAGCAACAGAGGGAGTGTTGTGTAAATGCTTCCCACTATTCTTGGCAGATCTAGCTACCTCCTGGTTCTGCCATCTGCCCCAAGGATCCATCAGCTCATGGGAAATGTTGAAAGAAAAGTTCATCAGCCAGTTCTGCATTCATGTGGAACAACCCAAGGACGTTTATTCCCTATCTAATATCAAACAGAAGCCCGAAGAGATAGTGCAACAATATCTAACCCGATTCAACGCCGCAGCGGCCGCAGTCCAAGATGCCGACGAGAAACTTATCCTAATGGCCCTCTGCAGTGGTGTATACCCGGATACTAAATTTGCCAGGAGACTAACGAAAGAGAAGCCAGCCACCTTGCCCGATTTCTTCCACGAAGCCGGGAAATATATGAGACTTGAAGACGCTGCCATTGAAAGGCAGACAGGGCAACAAACCAAGGCAGTTCATGGCAACACATCCGCAGTAGCAAGGGACGTTCGAAGAAATGACTCCAGAGATAGTGCTGGGGGCAAGAAGGGAGAAAAGCGCTTATATAGGCCAGGACCGAGATTTGACTCTTACACTCCTCTAAATGAAACAATCGAAAACATCTTCTTGGCCACCCAAGACGAAGTTAGATACAAGCGTCCCCCGCACAAGAAGGAATCAGATAATGCAATTAATTCTGGAAAGTTCTGCCGCTTCCACGAATCTCATGGGCATGACACCAATGGATGCCATCATCTCCGGGACTTGATTGAAGAACACATCAGAAGGAAGAAACTGGAACGCTATGTGAAAGGTCAGAACAGGACTTCAACTCCTGCCAATGAGAACCCAGGGCTACCCCTCCCGGAAGTTGGCGGAGGAAATCGCAACACCAGCGGCTCCAGTCAAGAGAAGATAGTGGTCCTTACCATATCAGAAGGACCACACATCGCCGATGGAAGTTGGAAAGAGATGGAGAGATACGGTAAGTCACTTAGAAACAATGAAGGCTACGTTAATTCTGTTACAGAAGAGCGCCACCCGAAATGGAAAGAGAATGATGATATCACATTCAGTAGGCGTGACCTAGAGGGAATGCAGTACCCTCACATGGATCCTATGGTCATCTCTGCCTGGTTCGGTCCAACCAAGGTTTTCCGAATCCTAGTAGACACTGGAAGCTCAGTAAATATCTTATTCAAGCACGCTTTCGACAAAATGAAGCTCTCAATGAAGGATGTGTCTCCCTGCAGCAAACCGCTACATGGTTTCACCGGAGATGTGAAAATGCCCCTCGGGCAACTGGACCTCTTTGTCGAAATAGGAAGTCATCCCCGCTCCGTTGTGCGAAAACAAACATTTTGCTAATAGAGAACCACTCGGCCTACAACGCCTTTTTGGGAAGACCAGCCTTGTCTGACTTCCAAATTGTCTTAGCCCCGTGGTGCCTGAAGATGAAATTTCCAACGGATAACGGAATAGGAGAAATAGAGGGAGATCAAGACGCCGCTCGAGATTGCTATGTAACTGAACGTCACAATAACCGCAGGAAGGACAAAGGGAAGGATGCAGAGACCTCTCTCTGCAAGAAAAACTTGGAAGCATAGCAATTAAAGAAAGCCCCTCCTCTTCGATACACCAGCGATTCTTTCAACGAATTAGACCCCAGGGACAAGGAGGAGGAGGCCACCACCGAGCCTGCAGAGGCTATGAAATTTGTATCTGTAGACAAACATGACCCAAGTAGACTTCTAAGAGTCAGGTCTCAGTTAAGAGCGGAATTGAAGGATCAACTCATCGATTTCCTTCGCCACAACATGGATGTATTTTCATGGACGCACGCCGACACGACATGAATCTCCCCAAGCGTAGCATGCCACGTACTGAACATCGATCCCACCAAGGTGCCGGTGAAGCAGAAAAAGAGGAGCATGGGGGCAGAACGATCAGCAGCCCTTGAGGAAGAAGTAAAGAACTTACTTGCCAATGAATTCATACGAGAAGCCATCTACCCAGAATGGATCGCCAACCCGGTACTGGTAAAGAAGGCTAACGGGAAGTGGCGAACATGCATTGACTTCTCCAACTTAAATGATGCTTGCTCGAAAGACTGCTTCCCACTCCCCCGAATCGATCAGCTCGTGGACAGCACAGCCGAACATGAACTCTTATCCTTTATGGACGCATACTCAAGATATAACCAGATCCCTATGCACGCCCCCGATCAAGACCACACTAGTTTCATCACTGACCGGGGATTGTACTGCTACAAAGTAATTCCTTTTGGATTTAAAAACACTGGAGCTACTTTTCAGCGCCTCATCAACAAGATGTTTGCAGAATTAATAGGACAAACTATGGAAGTCTATGTGGATGACATGCTGGTAAAATCGAGGAAAGCCAACGATCATATAAACCACCTGGATGATATGTTTCAAGTACTTCGCCAATATGGAACGAAGCTGAATCCTCTAAAGTGCTTCTTCGGAGCATCGTCGGGAAAGTTCTTGGGATTCATCGTCCATGCCAGGGGGATTGAAGCAAACCCCGAACAAGTCCAGGCTTTGCAAGATATCAAGATACCATCCACGCGAAGAGAGATGCAAAGCCTAAACGGAAAGGTGGCTTCCCTAAGCAGGTTCATCTCTAAAGCAACCGACAAATGCATCCCTTTCTTTGAAGCTCTGAAGAAAGACAAAGAAAAGTTCGAATGGACTGACGAATGCTCGACAGCCTTCCTTAGCTTAATCGAACACCTCCAGAAACCACCAGTACTCTCAACTCCAAATGAAGGCGAGGAACTATACCTATACCTTGCTGTATCGTCCCACGCTTTAAGCGCCGCTTTGGTGAGAGAAGACAACCACGCACAGCGGCTCGTATACTTTGTAAGCAAGAGATTTACGGGGGCAGAAGCCAGATACCCTAAACTTGAAAAGCTAGCATTCTGTTTGCTAATCACGTCACGGAAACCGCGACACTATTTCCAATCTCATTCCATCAGGGTTTTAACCTATCAATCGCTAAGGTAGGTACTCCATCGCCTCGACACTTCTGGGCGACTACTTAAATGGTACATTGAACCGAGTCAATATGATATCACCTACCACCCTCGCATCGCCATCAAGGGACAAGCCATGGCCGATTTCATTGCCGAATTCACTATTAACGAAGGTAAATATCGATCTGAAATAACAAAAGAGATCAAGTGGAATCTCTTTGTAGATGGAGCATCAAACGAACAAGGCTCGGGGGCAGGTATTGTGATAATCACCCCCAGGGGAAGGAAGCTGCACTATGCCCTAAAGCTGGAATTCGCTTCCACCAACAACGATGCAGAATATGAAGCAGTAATAGCAGGACTGGAGCTTGCCTTAGAAATTGGAGTCAGTTCTTTATGTCTCCATAGCGATTCTCAACTTATTGTAAATCAAATACTGGCAAAATTCCAGACTCGAGAAGAACGACTCACAGCATATCTAAAGAAGACCAAGTTGCTGCTCACTCAATTGGATCACCATTTAATCAAACACGTTCCTCGAGAGGAGAACCGAGAGGCTGACGAACTGGCAAAGCAAGCTAGCATGAAAAACAGCACCATTTCTGGAACAGTAGCCATCTCAAAACAACTAGCCCCAAGTTTCGAACAAGAGGATCTGATAGCTGCAATTGAAGAAGAAACTTGGATGACTCCTATCCGGAATACTTGCAAGATGGCACACTACCCAACGAGCGTAGCGAAGTCAGGAAAATCTTGAGGAGTGCTTCCCGCTACACGATACAAGAAGGCATCCTCTATCGGCGCGGCTTCTCTAACCCCTTATTAAGATGTGTCCCCGGAAGGGAAGCTAAGGAAATCTTATCTGACATCCATCAAGGAAGTTGCGGAGACCACACTGGAGGGCAGACTCTGGCAAAGAAGATGACCAGTCCTTGGCCCTTCGCGGTATGGGGAATTGACCTGATTGGCGAACTGCCGATGGGCCGGGACGGAGCCAAATATGCTATAGTGGCAGTCGACTATTTCACCAAATGGGTGGAAGCGGAGCCTCTAAATAAAATATCTTCGGCAAAAGTTATTAACTTCTTGATCAAAAATGTTTTATGCAGGTACGGCATTCCACTCAAAATCATATCGGACAATGGACTTCAATTTGACAGCGAGGAATTCACTGACTGGTGCCGAGAGCACGGAATTCACAAAAGCTTCTCATCTGTAGTTTATCCCCAGGCAAACGGACAAGTCGAAGCTGTCAATAAAATTCTCAAAACTCTAATCAAGAATAAACTTGAAAAGTCAAAAGGCGCTTAGGTGGATGAACTTCCTATGACACTTTGGGCCTACCGCACATCTTATAGAACATCAACAGGACACACTCCTTTCTCTTTGGCATACGGATCGGAGGCCATGCTCCCAGTTGAAACTGTAGTCCCCTCCCATCGTAAGATCCACTACAACCCATAAAAGAACGAAGAACTCCTCCACATGTCTTTGGATCTAATTGAAGAGAGAAGAAACGATGCAGCACTCAAAGCGGCAGCTCACAAGCAAAGAGTGGCACACAATACAACTCCAAAGTCAAACACCGCAGCTTACAAGAAGGAGATCTTGTCCTCAAACGGATTTTTCCGTGCCCCAGAGCGCTAGATCCAATCTGGGACAGACCCTATGTAATTCATAAAGATCTCCACAACGGAGCTTATATTTTGTCAACAGTGGACGGAGAGGTGTTCCAGAGGGCATGGAACATCCAACACCTTCGTCGATACTTTTCTTAACTTGTACTGCCCATATAAAGTGAATTAACAATGAGAATCAGTGGACGTAGGCATTTTCGTGCTGAACCACTCTAAAAATCTTGTCTCTTTTTTAACTTGTTCCTTTATATCTTGGTTGCTTGTTAAGCTTTATCCTTTTCTGTTGAACAAAATCCTGTATAACGGCATGTCCATTCTGGACACTTCACAGCACAACCTCACCTGGACAAGACCCAACAGGTACTATACGAATCTATGCCCTCGTCAATGAGACACTTTTGCTCCAGCATCCCTCTGCTGCGGGTTAACTCATTGCTCGCGACGGCCCTCAAAGCCAACTGTAATGAGCCGATCATAAGCCACGAGAAGGCCGACTATAGCCGAGGCAGCTCATTATGGCGTTCGGCTCGCCGGCGACTGTGAACCGATTATAAGCCTCAACATAAGGTGTGGCCATCCAGGGGCAGTTCACAGTTGACGATCGACACCCACGCTAGCCGGTCACGGTAAATCGAATAATACCCACGATTACGGGACATAATGGCCCGGATAGTTACTATGCGCGATCTCGGCTCCGATGTGTCTTAAGTACGGCTGTGGTAAAAAAGAAAACTCCCCGCGGAGGCGTAAGATGGGTGACGAATGTCTCCAAGACCCACAGCTAGGGAAAGTGACTATAAAACCCGTTTGCCACGAACTTAAGCACATCGAAGGCCTTCCTTGATGGGAAGTTTTACTATTTTCTTATATTTCCATTCTATTTAAAAACTTTCGTCCTATCCTCTATAACGACCCTTAAAGTACAGGGCACACAATAGGAGACACTCGCTAATGGAAATGAAAACTCACAACTGGATGACAGGTCACTCAGCTACATTCCATCCCCATTCACAGAAGACATTCAAAGTTACCATCTACAACTAAAGCATGAAGGGCGGTACTTTCTTTTCTTGTACATAAACATGTAGCCATAGTTTATTCACCCGTCACACTAACATTGCAAGACATGAAATTATACTTTAAGCAAGAGCGTAGCATCAAACACGATTAAAGCACATGCATATACACAGCTACATTTCTTATGCAACACATCAACAACATCATTCAAATATGACAGAATCAGCTTATGTTATAAAATTATATAAGAATAAGATCATTCGCTACAATGGCATAATTACATAATTACAGCCTGAAAGTACATTAATGTTTTGGACTAGTATATTCAGGAATTCCAAGTAAACCAAAAAAGTAGTCAGCTGCAGCAGGGCTCCGCCTCTATCCTACTAGCCCTCCGGGACCTACTTGTCCGCTGGATCAGAACTCCCAGCATGCTGGCCAGAGGTCCCACCTGTCCGATTCAGGAGAAGAATCCATCATATAAATGATACACAATCAAATTAAGAAAAGATTGAGAGGGAAAACTTACCAGCATCTACTCCTTGATCATCATCCTCCAACTGCACACCCACTTCCTCGGCAGTAAGCAGTCGCATGCCCTCCTTCACTGCCACTTTCTCCTCCTCAGTAAACTGGGCCGTGACCACATCCATCCTGAAAGCTACACCACCCTCCTTATCCTCCTCAGCCTTGGCCTCCTCCAAAGCCCGAAGATATATCCTAGCCATGACCTGAGGATAGTCGTCCATCTAGGACAGGTTGCCCTGCTTCCAAGTACGGAAGTACATGTCATGGAGCATCTCATCCATCATCCCCTCGTTCTCCTCAAACTCCCTCATCCGGGCCTCGGAAGCCGAAAGCCTTGCGATGGCAGCATCTCTCTCCAATCGGTATCTCGAGCAGTCAGCCTGAAGTGATTTCTGCATCGCCTCCATCTCCTTCTTCAGCTTGGCTTGAGCAAGCTCTGCGGCCTCAAGCCTCCCAGATAACTCCTCTATCTGCTCAAGATCCGCTCTCCGAACCTCATCCACCATGGCAATGGCCATATCGATTTCCTCCTTGCAGGTAGCCTCCATCTTTCGCAGCTCAGCTCTGCTAGCCTCCTCCATAGTTTTCTTTAGCCGTCTGGAGGCCACCTCATGCCGGGAGATCTGAATGGCCTGATCGGCAAGCTGTTTGGCCTGATCGGAAACCATTAGCCGCAACCGAATGTTAGCACTTCCGATTTCCTCTCCAGCCTTGACCAGTCGGGCGTGATGCCCCATCAACTTCTTGGTCTCCTCAACCACCCGATCGATGTTTGCCTTGGCCTCGTCCCCCATAGTCACAATCCGAGTGGTCAACAAGTCGAGATCCAAAAACTTAGCCTCGTCAAACACCCTTACCATAGGATTGCGGGGCAGGAGGTGCTCATCGATAACCTCATCGAAGGAAATATCATGTGAACTCGGGTCCAGATCTGGATGACCCGCAAATGGGTTACGAGCCAAGCCGGGACGATCAATATGAGTAATGGAAGGATTCTCCGATGGATGCGGAGATGGTATGGACTAAGTATCTTCCTCGTGATGTCATGAATAGGCTGGGTTGGGAGCTGAGGTTCAAGTGAAGGTTCGAACATGGAACGCCTCCTCTTTCTCTTTTGGATATCCTTTTCAATAACTCCGAGAAGAGGACGATAGCCGACTACGCCCCCGGAACGGTCAGTCGAAGACTTCGGTTTAGCAGAAGCTTTGAAGAGTTTGAATTGCTCGAGGCGGTGCCGAATGTCTGATGTCTTGGCCGCCTTACTCGTTCCTGAAATAAAAACCAAGTGTTACAAGCATGCATGAGACTATAATTCAAGAAACATATGAAGTTAAAAAAGAAGTTAAGAATTCACCTTGAACCGCCGGAGTTGCCTTAGCTGAAATACTCTCAGAAGATAGACTGGCACCAGTCCCGGCCTTATCAGACTTCTTTGATTTCTCCACCAAGGCCGGCCCTTCCTCCAACCCCTCAAAGGCTTGGCGGAAAGCATCATCCGTCCACTCTTGAATCTCACCCGCTTGCCCAGAGGTCAAGGCCCCAACGCCACTACCACTCCGCCCTTCGCCACCGTTACCACCGTCACCTTCTCCATCACCTCCGCTCTCCTCCTCGCCTCTTTCCTCCTCTCCACTTTCCTCCTCCGGAACATCTGGGCATGTGCTGGGAGAGGGTCCATCAGATTTCTTAAGCTTCTTCCCCCCGACGACTGGAGGTATCGAGAAGGGCCTCCTCTTGCTACTCTTTGTCGTGGCCCCTCCTTTGGCTTTGGCAGCTCTTTCCTCAGCCGTATCCCTTTGCTTGACCACAGACTGATGTGGTAGGATTAAGTTGTGTTCTAGGAGGGTGGCATTCCTGATTAGGTAAGAAGCTGACCTATCCCTTCCCAAAATGGCCTCTATCTCCACGGCCATCCGAACCAGGTGATCATTCTCCACGACTGCAAAGCCACCTGTTGCTAGCAAGAAATAAAAACACATAAGAAGAAGCATCTCAGTCAGAACGAAAATTATAAATAAGCTTCAACTTACAGCCAGAGGTGAAGCGGTGGATCGAAACGGTGTCATCTCGGACGAAGAACCATTCCTTCTTGAAACATGGTGAACTTTGAATACAAGTCCAGGACCGGCTTGAAGGACACGGCCGATTCCAAGCTGATGTATGGAGACCCCTTCTTGTAACCCCTCAAGTTATATAGATATCGAATTTCCCGGTTAGAAGGGGGGCGCCCGTACTTTCTCTGGAAAATCACGAATCGACACACCAAGATAGCGTAGGAGTTGGGCTGGAGCTGGAAGGGGGCCACCTTCAAATAAGTAACGAAGCTAACTATCCAGGCATTGATTGAAGGAATGGCCCCACACATGTTGTGGTACCTACTATAAGCGAAGTATCCTTCAGGGGGATTATATGGCATGACTCCCTTCTCTGGCAGCAGCATGCGCGCTCTATCAATCCCAAAGGAACGGAAGATAACATCAAGCTGCTCCTCTCTGAGAGAACTCGGAAAGCAATCAGGAGGAGAGTTCAGAAGCTCTTGAGGACCATATCCGTCCACTAGTGACCTCGGGGTGGGTCCCTGTCGTCCCGGTCCTGGCTGGGCTGGGGGCACCACAAGGGACTCTCTTCCGTCCGTAGATTTTCTCTTTTCTGATCGAGTTTCCACTTTGCGAGACATTTATCTGTAACACCGAAAAAACATATTGTTAGAACAAGGAGTATGGAAATACAAACAAACAAGTACATGCAGCCTGGAGTCTCATTCGCAATTAGAAACATAAAAGCTCGAGACCAAAGACCATTCGGCCTCATACTTCTCAAACACATTCGGTAGTGCAAGGACAAAAGGTCATTCGGTATTTTGGGGGCCACTAGCTCATTCGGTAAACTACGGCTTTCAGGTACATTCGGTACACGAGGCCCCCGAGCCCATTCGATAATTGAAAATAAGAGTTCATTCGGCAGATTAGATCCTCACCTGGCTCGGCAAGAACTTGATTCGGCTAACACGTTAATTCGGCAGGGATAATAGTTTGATTCGGTAAAAACGGGGGAGTGGTTCGGCTGATGAGGAAAAACAGAGGCGTTAGGCCCCTATTTATAAGCAAATACCAATAGCCGGACCATTTGGTTCGGCGCTAGAGACCAGATGAGAACATCCAAGCTTAAAGCAAAGCACGCGATGTGTAAGCACCTGCCCTAGTTTAAGGGGCAAGTGTTGTGTGAGTTTCAACCGGATCCTTCCCTACCACCAAGCCATCTCTCGCCGAACCACCTACCTCCCAAACAACACCGGACCAACCCACTCACAAGTCACCACCGAACCAACCCATATCCTCACCACTGTCGGACCATCCATCATCTTCCAAGCATGGCCAAACCAGAGTGCTACCGAACCAACTTCACTTCCCTTCCTAGCCGAACCAACTCCACTTCCATGTACTACCAAACCAGAGTGCAACCGAACCAGAACCTATTCCAACCATCAACTACCGGACCACAATACTACCTGACCAAGGCGTACCGAACCAACACTACCAGGTCAGATTGCATCAGCCCAGGCCCACCAGCAGCTATATACATCCAAGACCTCTGCCCCCAGCCTAACTCTATAAATAGAGGGGAAGGGGTACAACAATGGCGAACAAGTTTGAGAGCTCAAGCATGGACGGAACTTTCAAACAACTTTCATATACTTATATACAAAGCTTTGTACTTGTAATCTGAAGAGAAAAAGGAGAATAACATATAAAGTGGACGTAGGCACGTTCTGGCCGAACCACTATAAATCTGTGTGTCTTTTGCAGTTTAGTCCCTGCCTTTTATATATTTGCATAAATCACCCAAATCACCAAGAACAACTTAAAATTGACTAAATCATACGACTTGGAGGTGTTTGCCCATTTTTTGTGCAAACAGTAGGAGTATGGGTGTTTTGGTTGAAAAGATTTTTCAAAAAGGTAAATACATATAGAACCGCCAGTATATATGTAGGTTGTTTACAACATATTTTCAAATAAAATGCATTCATATATGAGGATCTGATTTAGGATCATTCTACATACATATTTTATATGTGGTGATACAGTTATACACCATGAACATATGCATGTTTGTTTGCAAAAATTGGCTGTGCACTCATTGGTTGGATAGTTTAGGTTAATTAGGGGCCAAAACCTTGACCGAGTTATTAATGAAATTTTAAGGACGAAATTCTTTTAAAGGGGGTAGTTATTTAATTAATTAGTTGTAAAATTAATTAGTCTTTGAAAATGAAATTTTTGGAAATAATGGAATTTGATCATAGAACTTGCACCATTGCGTTCATTGCAAAATTCCGAGCAACTTTCACATTTAGAGTTTTGCAATCGGGGTCAAAATTAAGAAGTTACAGAGGAAAAACAAATTCGAAACGAAAATAATTAAATAATAAATAATTAACGTTTTTATATTAATGCCCAGGCCCAAAAGCCAACCCATCATTGGGTATGGTCGAACCCTAATAGTCGACCGGTCACCCAGGGGTGGTCGATTGGTGGCGACCTGGCGGCTCCAGTATACCTAGGCCGCAACGGTCCGGATTCAAAATATTTCGATCGAACGGTTCAACTTGATTCTAACATTTATAATTCAAGTCTAACCCTCCATTCTGTTCTCATATTTTTATGGAGGTAGTTGTGATGCTCTGCCATTCTTCTTCTCCGCTTTCTTTTTAAATTATTAAAGATAAGATACTTGTATCGATATTCATACAAACCGGAAAAGAGTAGAAATCTAATAAAAGAAAAAGAGAAGAGAATCAACCATATGAGCGTTCGAGGTAATTTATATATTTGTATCGATTTTATCTCCCAATCCCAAATCTCTTCTCAGGTCTGTAATTCTGATGTATGTATATACCCTTTTATTCATGTTGTAACATGCCTAATTCTAATTTTATTAACATTATTCAGGAGATTTAATTAGAATAAATTAAATAGAATAATGTAGATAATGAGATTGAGGTTGATTTATAAATATGTAGTGGCCCTGCTTATTAAAATAAATGAACTTATAAATGGTTAAGTGCTAATTAAATAAACCTAGGGGCATTAGGGTAAATTGTCGTTCATTTTCTCACCTTTATACTATTATTCCTAAGGTCATATACATTCATTTATCATAAGCAAAACAAAACGTAAGAAAAAGAAAGAGCAAGGCCGGCCTTTAGGAAGAAAGAAGAGAGGAGAAATTCAAATAAAGATCAGGACTCAAGCTAGAATAAATCAGTCTTAATCAATCTTCAATTCACTTATCCAATCTAAGGTGAATAATAATCACTACATCTCTATTTTGGTTTTATAAACATATGGTTTCGGATTTAAGGGATAAATTCGTTTTATGATCAATTGAATGATAGTATGCTTGATTTATAATTTATATAGTTTAAACAAGATTGTTTGAAGGAGATATGCACGTTTTAGGTTTAAACCGAGGTTAAATGATTTTTAAATGCCATAGAAAAATTTTATGTTATGGAAAACATTTTTGGAGTTGGTTTTCAATTTTGGTAATTTTTCAAGCCGTGGAGAATTAATTATGAATTTTCAATGGAAAATATGGTTATTTGGCTTTATAAATTTATTTTTGAAAATATATTGAGATTTTGATATGTTTGATAACATGATTAAAGTGAAATTCTAGAATTTTTACGGATTTTTACGGAGTGATTTTGTAATAGCCCGCAAACCCAAACCCCTTAAGTCGACGCTATCACCCTTACTAACTTTCTAAACTCATCCGTAAGTTCCAAACAATATTACTCCCTCAACCATTCAAATTATAATTCAAATTCAAATTTAAATTATCAAAATTTTTCTAAGTTCCTAAATTTTGAAAAAATTTCGCCAACGTCTCCTTTGCACGGCTAGATCAGTACAAGTACAAAATGCCTCTACGGACCCCTAGTTTTCAAAAGAAAACAAAATGCCAAGTGGCTAGACCAGAAAATCATCAAATTTCATACAGAAATTTAAATACACACCTTTGTCGAGCAATTCAAATTTATCTTCTGAAATAAAAAAAAAGTATACAAAATATTTATATTAAACTTTAGAAATGGATGGTGAAATTCTTAAGTAAATCTGTTATATATGTAACGACCCGATTTTTCGACGCCCGAAAATCGACATCAATACGTCCACTGTATCAAATGCCGAACAATCGAATGCCAGAAAACCAAATCCTATTAGGGTTAAAGAAGAAGGAGGTAGAAGAAGAATTAGAAAACAATATCAGAATCTCACAATCGCAGCGGAATAATATATAATAGATAAATGACCGATCTTTAAAACAAAAAGAGCTATATCTGTTTATACATTATTCATCAAAGTAGAATACAAATCAACAACACAATTCAGGACAGTTATAATATATTGTCCTCCCAAAGCTGAATATACAGCTTACACTGCACAGCGAAATATAAATCTACGGAAATACGCCTCGTCATTCAGCTCGTCTCCTGAGCTCCACAGCAGTCCATCCCAAAATCTGTACTCTATAATACTCGGACTAACCCGAGCATTATAGTTAAATAATGCTCGAGTCAGTCTGGAAAACCAGCGTGAGAAAACACATTCAATTGGATTATTAAAGCTTTCAAAATCCTTTGAGATCAAAGGTATCTCGTAAGACTACGCCAAGGGTTTTTACCTTACGATAACCAAAACATTTCTTATAAAATCCTCTGATATTATAGTAGTGTCTATATACAAATACTTATTCAAATAGCTGAAATTGTTACCATTATTTAATTCCAGTAATGCTAGATTCTACAATCAAAACCGTAAAGGCACGTTGGAAGAATGGATTTCCATCAATGGCAGGGCTACTAGGGTACCGCCCGCCACAGTACGTGGTCTAGATCACCGTACCGAGGATCCATCCGGATCCCCTGCATCACAGGACCGGAGCTACCCCTTACTGGATAGTCTGAATAAGTTCACCTCGCGGTTGGGATCAGCAACCGCCCACACAGCCGAAATAAAAGGGACATCTAGATAGGGGTGAACTTACCCTAATTGGTTGCTAGCCACTTAGCCTTGCGTGCACCTCTCCTGTTTTAGCCATTCCCGGTTGATGAGCCTCGAGGTTAAGTATTACCTTTTTGGCACACATTCACTTAGAATGCTCATCGTCCTCTTAACGATGTTTTGAAAACATTCAGCCATACAAATCTGTTCTGGGTTCGAACGGAACCGAAGGCACTACTCCTGCTACATTCATTTTGGAATCAAGGATTAGTAGCGATTAGCCCTTGCACTTCACTGCTCCATCTTCGACTCCAAGCTCTTGTCTTCCTCACGAAAACAGTTAAACCGGATCGAAGCGGTTTTGGGAAAATAAATCCCATTCTCTTCGAAACGATCAACGCATTGTCCAATATCAATAGTCGGTTATTTTGACTATCAAATAACATTCACAAACAACCAGCAGACTTTAATAACTTTCCCCAAATTATTTATTTCAAAATATCTTCGCGAGATATTTTTCTACACTTCAACCCTTTTGGAAACAGTTTTCAAATCACTTTTCCCTCACAGAATAAATTTCCAAATATTTTTTATTCCCACTAAAAATCGCCATGTCTAAATACTTTAGATTTTAAAATAATTTACAT
The DNA here is from genome assembly GCA_030765085.1 of Allium cepa. Classification (NCBI taxonomy): domain Eukaryota; kingdom Viridiplantae; phylum Streptophyta; class Magnoliopsida; order Asparagales; family Amaryllidaceae; genus Allium; species Allium cepa. The sequence continues at coordinate 390,419,299 of CM060938.1, read as the reverse complement.
ATACTTAAAAACGCTTAAAATAAAAACAATTTAAAACACTTTTTTTAAAATACTAACCATGAAATTTCCTAAAAATACTCAAGTAAAACATAAGCAAAACCAAAATTTAAAATTAAAATTAAAATTATGAAATTCTATACAAGTTTTCAAATAAAAAATTTAGCCCAACTATCTTTAAAATAAAACTACTTTATAAAATATAGATATTGATAATTATCTTTTTAAATCATAATACTGATTAACCTTTCAAAATAATTACTACTTTAACTAATTTAATAAATATTTTCCTTTAAAATTTAAACAACTTAAATAATAATTTCTCAAAAACATTCTTTCAAAACAACTTTAAAACTTTTAACTTATACTTAAAAATCTGCTTTGAAAACGTACTTGGCTTTTCAGGGAAATATACTATCCTTTCACACTTTTAAAAATAAACCACTATATATTTTTAAAACAAATCACCCATTCCTTTATAAATCCCACCATGAATTTATACTTCCAAATATCCACTGATATCTTATTTCACTTTATAAACCCAATTTATAAATTCCATAGTCTCATACTCCTTTTAAATCACAGTTTCAAACACTTGATTAGTTTTCAAATTGAATTTCAAAACTAACTCCATTTTTAAAATAAAATCCTATACTCATCCAAATTTATTTTAAAATCCATTAATTCCATATTTACTTCTATATTTATGATTTAAAATCTTATTTTAAACTGAATTATCCACTTCATACCTCATTCAAATTCTTACCCTTTTATTTCTTCCCAAACATTTTAATCTTAAATTTTGAAAACAAAATCCTTTTGATTTTCAAACAATATCACTTAAGACTCCAAAACTCTTTTATTTTCATTTATTTAAAATCTCTATCTTTATTTCCATACTTAGAATTTTATTTAATAGAATTTAAAAATCTAACTTTTACACTTTTCCAAATTTAATCTTTAATTTACCCAAATTCACTATAATTATTTATAATAAAAATTTCCCTTTATATTTCCTTTAAAAATCCAAACTTATATATTTTCATTCTCTCAAATACCAAAATATATTCAACCAAGCCATATGTGATGTCCCGGAAATTTAGACAATAATTATTTAATAATTTCTTTGATAATTATTTTATAATGTGAAGATATTGGTCTAATAATTTAATTCAAACAGAAATTCTCTTTTGAAAATTTATAATTATTTAGTTTGTTAAATGATATTCTTTTCAAATGTTAAAGATATTTAAGTAATAAATTTATCTTTCTAAACTGATTTAAAAATATTTTATTTATAATGTATAATTGTTTATACATTGTAAATAGAGGATTTGGTTTTAATTTTAATTTATATTAAATAAAGAATATTTTCTAATTATTATATATTAATGTATAATGTGTAAATTGTTTTAAATTAATTTAAATTAGTATTGTAAACTTTTCAATAGTTTGTTTTAAAAATCTTTCTTATATTTTTATAGAAATATAAGTGAGCATTTATTTTGGTTTATAAAATATAACATTTGATTTAAAATCTTTTGAAATTTAGTTTCATAAAGAATGTTATTTTAAAAATAATTAAACAAGCATTAAAATATAAGTGTATAGTTTTATAAAGAAACTTATATGTATTTATTTAAAAGTTAATGTTAATAAAGCATTTGTAACTTGCTAAAATAAATTAGAAATGGTTTAAGATAATTTAAATACATTTATAAATTTAGAAATGGCTTTTAAATATTAACATGCATATGTGTTAATTATTTAACTAATAAAATAGACACTTGTAATTAATCTACACTATAAGATAACAAGTGGCATTTGTTTTCAAAGCTTTTTATTTTAATTTATATTGATAAGAGAATATAGATAATGCATTTTGTTAAAAACCCATTTTCTCAATTGAAAACAGAAATCATATTTCTGTAAATCAAAAACTTAAAACCAATTCATGTTCAAAAATCTGCAAATCATTTCTACAAACTTCATATCTGCATTCATCTTCAAATCTACAAATTCAAATTTGCAAATAACAAATCAAATCTGCAAACCAAACTTCAATCAAATCTGCATGCTAAGTTTCATCATCAAAACTCAAATTCAACTTCAAATCTGAGCAATAAGTATATGTTTGCATGCATCATCATCAACAGAAAGCAACAAGCAAAGCAAACTTCAATTCAATTTGGAAGGTGTGCATGCATTCATCAACCAGAAGTAATTTCTGTAATCAAATGCAAGCCAGGATCAATATGCATTTCTGGAAAATGGAATCTGCAGCTAATTTGTTTCTGCATCTTCTAATTAAAGGTGAGTAAGCTTCTCTGTTTTTAAAAAAACAGTTTTTCTTTATAAACTAAAGCTAATCATGATCTATAGAACTCAGATCCTAATTCAAAAAAAGAAAAAAAGAAAATCAAAATCTGTTATTGATATAATGGTTCTGTTTTCCGTTTTTTTTAAAAAAAAGAAAAAGAATAGAGTAACTTCATCATGCTAAAGCCTGTGATCTCTGTGTATATATATATTAGTAGAAAAGAATATGTTGTGCTGGTTGCTCTATGAGAACATATATGCATATGTTTGTGTGTTGATGATTGTTTGAATCTGCATACCTGTTTGTTTTATTTCTACTAAGATTTTTAAAAGAAAATCTTTATCTCTGAAGTTTAGTTCTCTGTTAGGATTGATATGTGAATAAAATGTGTATGTTTGGTTTAGACGCAGGTTTGTAAATCATGATTTAGCTAAACTGAAAACTTAATTGTTGTCTCTGTAACAAATACTAACAATTATTGTTTTAATTAAGAAGTACCAAACATCTGAAATTATTTTATCAAGATTATAACACTGAAGTATGTTAGAAATCAGAAAGTGTAAAACAAATTTCACTTTTTAAAATGAACTGTAGTATTAGCTATCCTGTTTTGAATAAAATTAGGAATTTGGAAGATGCCTGTTAAGCTAGTGGATTTAGGATGTTATGATGTTTCATGATTAGTGGTGTATTGATGTGAGAATGGAGTAGAGTTGGTGATGGAGTATCAGAGAGAGAGGTGATGTGAAATTGGGGTTTTTCCTAGGTTTCAAAACCCTGGTTTAAGGGTTGCAGTGTTGAAGTTTGGAGGGTCTGCATATTCACTCTGTTGCATCGAGAAGGAGGGGATTTTGGGAGGTTGCAGAAGGGTTGTAGATGGAGCTATAGCCGGAGATGTAAGTGGTCTGGTGATCAGTGATTTGGTTGCAAGATGTTGACAGGTTTACATTGGTAACTCAGGTGAACTATTGGTAGTGTGCAACGTATTTTACTCGAAGTAAAACTCGGGTGATTTTGTTTTTGACTCGGAGCAGGTAGCTTAGGAACTCGAAGTATATGATGGGGTTACTCGGGTAATTGGTTGCAGGTTTTAAAATCTGCAATTTTACAGTTTTTAAAATTTTGAATGAAGCTCCTATTTTAAAGATTGTAAATTGAATCAAATGTAAGATTTAAACTGAATTCAAATGTAGCTTTGAATTCAAATGTAGCTTTGAATTCAAATGTAGCTTTGAATTCAAAGTTTTTAAAAATAAAATCTTAAATTTAAACAAGATTTAAAATTCTGTTTTAAATCAAGAGTTTAAAACAGTTTGCAGGTTTTTAATCCAGAGAGAGTTTGCAGTTTTTTAGATTCTTGAATGAAATTCATATTTTTAAGTTACAACTTGATTCCAGTACAAGTTGGATCTAAATTCAAATAAAGTTTGAAGTCCAAAGTTTTTTTTTTAAATAAAAGAGGGGTTGAAGGGTATGGTTACAGGTTTAAAAATCCTGAAGTTTTGCAGTTTTTAAAATGGTGAATGAAATTCAAATTAGTGCAGGAATTGATTCAAGTGTAACTTGAATCTGAATTCAAATGTAATTTTGAATTCAAAGTTTTTTAAAAAAAAATGAAAATCTTAAAATTTAAACAAGATTTAAATATGGGTTTAAGTCAAGATTTAAACAGTTTCAGGTTTATTCTTTAAAACCCAGATTTCTATTCAAACTGTTTTGTAAATTTTTAAAATTTTGAAACAGATTTAAATGGTTTAAGGAAGGTTTAAATTTGTTTTTGAAATTAAGTTAAAACCGTTTCAAGTTTCTTTGAAAACCAGTTTTAAATTTCAAAACAGTTTATAAATTTAAAAATGATGAACATATTCAAATGTTTTAAAGATAGATTTGAAAATGAAAAATTGATTTCAAGTGAGTTTTAAAACTTGAAAGAATTTGTTTCCTTTAGTATTTGAATTAAAATATGAAGTGTTTAATTTAAATTTGGAAATTGAAATAATCAATTTAAATCTTTCTTTATATTTAGGTAATGAATGTTCTTTAACATTCATTTTGTTGTAAGGTTTATAATTATTTAATTTGAATTAATGTTTAATGATTAAACATTTTAAATATCAAATTTTTAAATAGAATTTGAATTTAAATTTAGTAATGTATTGTTTAATACATTTTGAATTTAAATGAGTCATTTAATAAGTAATTAAATTATTTTGAAAATAATTAAGATAATTAAGGATTTACTTAATTATTCGGTTTTAAATAATGGTTTAGATTAATGTTAATTAGAAATGATTTTATTAAGCTATTTTAAATTTTCTTAAGTATATAATTATTGAAAAGTTGATAATTAATAAATGGTCATAATTATCTAGGGATAATTTAGTAATTAATTAAGGTAATTAATTTTGATAATTAACTAGATTAATTAATTGAATCTAATTAATTGTAAATTTGTTAATTATTAGAAGTAATTAAGGAATTAATTACTTATTATTATAATTAATTTTGATATGTGATTTATTTGAGTTAATTAATTTAGTTTAATTAATTTAAATAAATCATTTAATGATTTTTAAGAGAGTAATTACTTAATGTAATTAATGGAGCAGGATTACCTAGAGAAGTAATATTGATAATTACTAGGATGTAATTAGTAATTTGGATAATTACTTTTGTAATTAATTAAGGAATTATGTAATGAGTAATTATTGGTTAATTAATTTGTTAATGAGTAATTAAAGATAGTTAATTACTAAATTGAATTATTAATCAAGGTGATTAATAATTAGATTAATTAGTAAATGTAATAAATTTTAATTAAGTAATTTTAGAGATCATTAATTATTATAATTAATGATGTAATTAAGGATTTTTTTGATTAAGTAATAGTTAATTAAGAGATTAATTAATTATAATTAATTTGGGATAAATATAATTAATTATAATTAATTAATAAATGAAGTAATTAACTGTTAATTACTTATTGTAATTAGTGAATGATTAATCAAAGATGTTTAATCAAGTTTAATACTTAGGAAGTAATTAATTAACTGGGTTAATTAATTAATGGATGTTAAGCAGGATTTAAATATGGTAATTAATTTAATTTATTTTAAATTAATTAGAGATGGTTGTAATTAATTTAATTCATTTTAAATTAATTATAATTGATGATAATTAAATCATTGCTTATGGATGTTATTGATTGAATGGTTGTGATCTCATAAATGAGATGAGTCATATATGTATGATATGAATGCTTGGTTTAAGTATGATGGTTTGTGATGGATTATTTGGTTGAGATGATTATCTGTTTATGGATGATATAGATTTCTGTTTATGATATGAATGTGATTACCTATTGTGATATGTAGTTTATCTATTTGTATGAAATAGATAATAATGAAATGAGTTAATTGTTTAAAACCCTTAAGTTTAACTTGGACATTAAGATGGCGTTTGGTTTCGGTGAGACCGGGATCGGGTTTCCATAATTGGAATTCCGAAAACCACATCGATTCCAATTAAACGTTAGGTCGTTAATCTAAGTGGAGCAAGTGAAGACTCGAGGTGTAAGGGCTATATGTCAGTATAACTCTGTGGGTGATTCCGTAATGAGTTGACGGAATAGTACTTATAGATTCGAGATGGAGATCTAGAGTGCAAGGGTTATCATCGTTAACTCTGAGGGTGATTCCAATACGAGTGTAACGAGATAATGCCTTCGGTTTCGTTCGAACCCGGAACGAACTTGTATGGATTGAATGCTTTCAGAACATCGTCAGGTGGACGATGAGCATTCTAAGATTGATATGTTCTCTAAAGGTAATCGTAACCTCAAGCCTCATCAACCGGGAATGGCTAAAACAGGGAAGGTGCAGCAAAGCTTCGTGGGTAGCCCCCACTGGAGAGCAAGATTTACTCCTGTCTAGAGGTCCCTTTATATTTCGGTTGTGTGGCAGTTGGTGACGACCAATCTGTGGGGTAGTCTTGTTCGGAACTGTTCAGTAAGGAACGGGTCCAGCTTTGTGTTGCAGGGGAGTGGGAGTACTCCTCGGTACGATGATCTAGGCCACGTACTGTGACGGGCGGTACCCCAGTAGCCCTGCCATTGTTGGAAACCCATTTTCCCTACGAGACCCTACGGTTTTGTTTGTATTACCCACTTTTATGGCTAGTAGCTAGAATTTAATCATGTAACAATTTCGGCTATTTCTTATTTACTTGAAAACCCTAGACCCTATTATAATATCACTGGATTTCCTATCAAATGTTTTGGTTAGCGTAAGGTAAAAACTTTTCCATGTTTATGTGTGGGAAGTCTTACGTGATACCTTTTTCTTTCAAAGGATTTTCTAAAGTTAAGCAACTTTTATCCCCGTTTACTCACACCAGACCCCTGTCTGACCTGAGTGTTTATTTTCTGTTTTATTAAACTCTTGGGTACTCATATTACGTATGAGTAGTCAAGTGTTTCAGGATTGCTTTGATCGAGTTCTGGAGGAGATAATGGAGCAGGAGGCTTCAGCGTGTAGATATATTTAGTGGTTCCGCTGTGTTTGAGTTGTATCTGTTTCTCTGATATATTTGGATTATAAATGCTAGACAGATGTTTATAACTGTCTAGTTTGTGTTGTATTAGCTGTATTACTCTGATGTATAAGATACTATGTAAAGTTTTACGTGATATATTATAATTTATTCGATTCCGCTGTGAGATTCTGATGTGGTCTGTTCTTTCTTTCCTTTCTTTTCTCTTTTCTATCCCTTTCTTTCTTCTTAGCGATGCGACTTCCTGGAGTGTGGAAGTTGGGTCGTTACATTGTGGTATCAGAGCTCTAGGTTGAGCGAATACCTAGACTCTGGAGTGGTGTCCTTCTTGAGAGAGCGTATTTGTAATTTTGAATATATATACACACACACATATATATATATATATTTATTTATTTCTACCTATTAGATTGGGTTACCTGTTCAGGTTTTCCAATATAAGTAATAAAGGTAGATAGGGTAGTGGTGTGTATAACACAACTACCAATGGTTGGAGTTCGAGTGTTTGAAGTTGGAGGTGATCTGCTAAGGCAGTTTGGGCATCTTGAGTGGTTCAGCAGTTGGTGAAGGATTTCACTGATCTCTGAAGGAAATCTTTTTAAGATTCGGAGTTTATTTTTAGATTGTAAGCTTGGTTGCACTAGTGTGAGTAGAATCTCTTGAGTTTGGATTAGTTGGAAGTTCTGAAGCCAGCAATGGTATCTTGGTAACCTTAGGAAGGAGTTCTGTCTATATTTGAGTTTGAGACTTAGTTTGGCAGTGTTTTGAGCTTGGTTTGGGAGCGAGTTTCCTGAGAGATATCTGTCTTTCTGGAAGGCTCTTTTGTGAAGAGGCTGGTGTAGCTTTGAGGTTCGATGAGCTTTCGGATAAGGAAGTTTTGGCAGCAGTAGCAGCAGTGAGTGGCCTGTTCATCGATGGTCAGAAATCTCTGATGATTCTTCTGTCAGTAGTCCGGGCAGATGGTGGAGCTTGTCCATTTCTTCTGGAGCTCAGTTGGGTGTGATGTTAGTGGTTAAGAGGTGGACCACTAGTTTCTTCTTTTTGAGGGTTTTAGCTATTCTTTTTGTTGAAGTGAGAGCGATTTCTTAGGATCTGAACTAGGTGGGATCGCAAAAGTGACTTACGACGGTTCGGAAGCTCTCTGAGTGATCTTTGTTTGGATTGAAGCATCTCTAGAGGATGTTTGAGTTATCAAAGTGGTTTGGTATTTTCTGGATATCTTCGAAGGAGTTAAGTTTTGCATCCATCGAGAGTTTGAGTTCTGCTTCGACTTGGTTCTTGGAGTTTTGCCGGTGGATCAGATTTGTAGGAGATTCTTTGAGAATGTGACCTGTTTAAGTTGGTAGGATTTATCGGATCTGGTTTCTGGTTGAATTTTTGTTGTGGTGTTGTGACTGAAACGGATAGGTCACTGAGATTTTAAGGAATTTGATGAACAATATTCCGAGATAAGTTGATCAAGTTTATACTTGTGTTCATCAACCGCATTCTTGAATCAGAGTTGCGCAGTGGAAGCATGGTGGTAGCTATTCCAGAATAGAAGCAACACCGATTCTTTGGGAATTTGAGTTTTGTCTTGGATCAGAGGATTTCTACAGGAAATTTATTTTGGATCTGGAGACTTGATTGTTTGTATCTATTTGTTTTCCAGATAGAGTAGTTGTCTGAAGTCTTCTGATGTTTGTGTAGTAGAGTTTGTGTGGTGGATTTTGATTGATCTAGAAGTTGAAGGCAGCCCAGGATTGATATGAGAGATTTGTGGATATGGGTATTGGATCTTTCTGCTTTCTTTTGAGAGTTAAGTGTTTGGTCTACAGGATTGAATTTCCTGTTCGGATAGCTGGAATTTGTTTTGTTTTTCACGTATCTCTGAGGGAATACGTGTATGGTTTATCACTGATTTTAGAATCAGTAGTTCTGAGAGATTTGGGAGTTGATCAGGACTTGTCTGTAGTCCTGTATTCTGTTTAGATTTATAGCTGTGACCCCCCACCTCTATACCCACGTTAGCAAAGAGTATTGTATAGATAATACCATCTGCTAACACGGAGAATAAGGCTGGATAGGAGCGACCATGTGTAATCTTACCTTAACTATTCACTAAACACGTCGAAAAGTAGAATCACAAACAGTTCGACGTATTCAATAAATATTTAAAGCAAGACTACAATGGCTATAGGATCTATCAGAACAGAATATAACAACTCAAATGTAATATACATCACAGAACAGTAAACCATCATATACACACATATACTGATACAAAGCAGAGTATACAAAATAATACATGTCAAGTGGTATAGCAAACCATAGTATACAAATGAGTTCACAAAAATACATATCAGAGTTACAACAGATAAGGACTACACAAAAGCTAAGACAAAAGAAACTAGCGGAATAGTCCGTGCGGAAGAAAAAGAGGCTAAGTCCAAAAGCACCTAACCTGAAACAACTCGGTCTGACCCGAGTATAAAATACACGGGTCAGTCTAGCTAAACAAATCAGTTAGATAAACTGAACGATAATGAACCTGCAAGATCATATAATATAACAAATATCTCTAAGGGAGATAACAAAATCATCTAACAAAAGATGAACATCATAAAACAAGCCTCATATCATCGGCAACATGGATAAACAAAGGATAAGAATATCCCAGGCAAGCCAAAAGGCAAATAACAAATACCAATTGCAACAAACCCAATATCTCATGAGCGGTGGTGAAGAAACCACTCCAATATCTCTCGAGCGGTGGTGAAGAAACCACTCCAATATCTCTCGAGCGGTGGTGAAGAAACCAGTCCAATATCTCTTGAGCGGTGGTGAAGAAACCACTCCAATATCTCTTGAGTCAGGGCAAAGGACCAACTCCAAAAGCGATATTAAAGGCAACAAACCCAATATCACCCATGCGGCTCATAACGACCAACATAGAAAGCAATACTATAGGGCGACAAGCCGTAGTGGTGAGACCCAGTACTGGACACCACTAACTGGCGGAATGTGTCACAACTCTCGAAAAGGAATTCGAAAAGTGTTAACGTGCGTCCCATAACCACTCGTTCGCACTAAACGGTTTACTATCCGTCAGTTACTTTCACACTCAAAGCAGTACAAAGTTTATCTCATATCATCGATAAACCAAACCCGAAGGTCAAAACGATCAATTGAATAGGTCGGGGATTAATCGGAAAGATAAACGCATGGATTCATGGTCCGTGTTTTGCCCAACCATTTAATCACCCTTCCACTTTGCTCGAAGTGCGAAAGTGTGTGTTTTAAATAGAATTTATAAATTGGAGAAACGAGCTTTTAAATGCGATTTGAGAAATTATTTTATAAAACCCGTGAATGAATTCAAAAAGGAATCGTCAAGTTCAAATATGCATAAACAACTAGTTAGAATCAATATACATCGATAAAAGTGAAAATCACAAACAAATAGGCATACTGGACAAAATGAAGCAGGTCAGTCGACTGGCCTACTGCAGTCAGTCAACTGAACCATAACCTAAGAGTTTTTACTCTCTGCAGTCAGTCGACTGACTGCAGGGGGTCAGTCGACTGGCTGTAGCTGGAATTGTTTTCCAGCCTAGCAAATGGAGGAGCAACTCACCCGATTTGCAACATATCGAGCAATGGACTTAAGAGGATTTTGCCAAACGATAACCCAACACCATTGACTCCAATTTACCACCAACAACCATGATCAAACATCAAAGTTATGATTTTCAAGGATTTGACTCCAAAACTCCAAAAATGAAATGTTCACCAATTCAATTCAAACTAAAGGCAAATGCATATGAACAAGGTGTTAGGAATTCATACCCAACATCGATGAAATCAAGAGAAGTAGATGTGAGTTCAAAACTCACCTTTTACACAAAACAAAGAAGATGAAGAAGCACCAATGCAAGTAATCAACCAACTACACTCCACTTCAACACTACAAGCTTCAATCTAGAATCAAAGCAAGCATTTCCTAAGTTAGGGTTAGGAAAAGTACTGAAATTGAAGAGGAGAAGAGATAGAGAAGATGGAGATGAACTTACCAATGGATTCTCTATGAATTTGGAGCAAGAAATCAAGATACAAAGGAGAACTAGGGCTTGCTAATTTCTAATTCCTCTTCCTTTCCCCCATTTTCAGTTCTAAGCTTAAGTTTTTAAGAAATGAATAAGTGAATGAGAGGAGAGAAGGGCTAAGTTGAGGTTAATAGAACAGTTGCCCAAAGCCCAATAGAAAAGGTCAAAATTTCACTTACTCCAAACATATCAAAGATTATACTCAAAAAGATCGCAAACGCCATTTTGGAACTAATGGAGGTGGTCCTGAGTCCCAATTCGACCGTTTGTAGAAAGTAGCTTTTCGGACCATAATCCGACATACGACGTCATATTTAAATAAATTATTTAAATATACCACCGATAAATATGCGGGTTGTTACAATAGATCTAGATATATAGGAGCTCTAGATCTGAGTGGTATAGCTAGTTTAGATTCTGTAGGGCGAGTGTCCCGGTGTTTGTACCTGGGAAACTCTAGGGAATCTTATCCAGAATTTTGTCTGGATAATTAGAATTGTTTGTTTGAATTGGTTACTATGGTTGCTAGTATTTGGTTGATAGTATATGATTGCTCTTTTAAAAATTTAAAATCTGTATGGGATTATTAAATTATCTTTGCTTTTAAATTTCGGGGACGAAATTCTTTTAAGGGAGGAGGAATGTGATGTCCCGGAAATTTAGGCAATAATTATTTAATAATTTCTTTGATAATTATTTTATAATGTGAAGATATTGGTCTAATAATTTAATTCAAACAGAAATTCTCTTTTGAAAATTTATAATTATTTAGTTTGTTAAATGATATTCTTTTCAAATGTTAAAGATATTTAAGTAATAAATTTATCTTTCTAAACTGATTTAAAAATATTTTATTTATACTGTATAATTGTTTATACATTGTAAATAGAGGATTTGGTTTTAATTTTAATTTATATTAAATAAAGAATATTTTCTAATTATTATATATTAATGTATAATGTGTAAATTGTTTTAAATTAATTTAAATTAGTATTGTAAACTTTTCAATAGTTTGTTTTAAAAATCTTTCTTATATTTTTATAGAAATATAAGTGAGCATTTAGTTTGGTTTATAAAATATAACATTTGATTTAAAATCTTTTGAAATTTAGTTTCATAAAGAATGTTATTTTAAAAATAATTAAATAAGCATTAAAATATAAGTGTATAGTTTTATAAAGAAACCTATATGTATTTATTTAAAAGCTAATGTTAATAAATCATTTGTAACTTGCTAAAATAAATTAGAAATGGTTTAAGATAATTTAAATACATTTATAAATTTAGAAATGGCTTTTAAATATTAACATGCATATGTGTTAATTATTTAACTAATAAAATAGACACTTGTAATTAATTTACACTATAAGATAACAAGTGGCATTTGTTTTCAAAGCTTTTTATTTTAATTTATATTGATAAGAGAATATAGCTAATGCATTTTGTTAAAAACCCATTTTCTCAATTGAAAACAGAAATCATATTTCTGTAAATCAAAAGCTTGAAACCAATTCATGTTCAAAAATCTGCAAATCATTTCTACAAACTTCATATCTGCATTCATCTTCAAATCTACAAATTCAAATCTGCAAATAACAAATCAAATCTGCAAACCAAACTTCAATCAAATCTGCATGCTAAGTTTCATCATCAAAACTCAAATTCAACTTCAAATCTGAGCAATAAGTATAGGTCTGCATGCATCATCATCAACAGAAAGCAACAAGCAAAGCAAACTTCAATTCAATTTGGAAGGTGTGCATGCATTCATCAACCAGAAGTAATTTCTGTAATCAAATGCAAGCCAGGATCAATATGCATTTCTGGAAAATGGAATCTGCAGCTAATTTGATTCTGCATCTTCTAATTAAAGGTGAGTAAGCTTCTCTGTTTTTAAAAAAACAGTTTTTCTTTATAAACTAAAGCTAATCATGATCTACAGAACTCAAATCCTAACTCAAAAAAAAAAAAAATCAAAATCTGTTATTGATATAATGGTTCTGTTTTCTATTTTTTAAAAAAAAGAAAAAGAATAGAGTAACTTCATCATGCTAAAGCCTGTGATCTCTGTGTATATATATATTAGTAGAAAAGAATATGTTGTGCTGGTTGCTCTATGAGAACATATATGCATATGTTTGTGTGTTGCTGATTGTTTGAATCTGCATACCTGTTTGTTTTATTTCTACTAAGATTTTTAAAAGAAAATCTTTATCTCTGAATTTTAGTTCTCTGTTAGGATTGATATGTGAATAAAATGTGTATGTTTGGTTTAGAAGCAGGTTTGTAAATCATGATTTAGCTAAATTGAAAACTTAATTGTTGTCTCTGTAATAAATACTAACAATTATTGTTTTAATTAAGAAGTACCAAACATCTGAAATTATTTTATCAAGATTATAACATTGAAGTATGTTAGAAATCAGAAAGTGTAAAACAAATTTCACTTTTTAAAATGAACTGTAGTATTAGCTCTCCTGTTTTGAATAAAATTAGGAATTTGGAAGATGCTTGTTAAGCTAGTGGATTTAGGATGTTATGATGTTTCATGATTAGTGGTGTATTGATGTGAGAATGGAGTAGAGTTGGTGATGGAGGATCAGAGAGAGAGGTGATGTGAAATTGGGGTTTTTCCCAGGTTTTAAAACCCTGGTTTAAGGGTTGCAGTGTTGAAGTTTGGAGGGTCTGCATATTCACTCTGTTGCATCGAGAAGGAGGGGATTTTGGGAGGTTGCAGAAGGGTTGTAGATGGAGCTATAGCCGGAGATGTAAGTGGTCTGGTGATCAGTGATTTGGTTGCAAGATGTTGACAGGTTTACATTGGTAACTCAGGTGAACTATTGGTAGTGTGCAGAGTATTTTACTTGAAGTAAAACTCGGGTGATTTTGTTTTTGACTCGGAGCAGGTAGCTTAGGAACTCGAAGTATATGATGGGGTTACTCGGGTAATTGGTTGCAGGTTTTAAAATCTGCAATTTTACAGTTTTTAAAATTTTGAATGAAGCTTCTATTTTAAAGATTGTAAATTGAATCAAATGTAAGATTTAAACTGAATTCAAATGTAGCTTTGAATTCAAAGTTTTTAAAAGTAAAATCTTAAATTTAAACAAGATTTAAAATTCTGTTTTAAATCAAGAGTTTAAAATAGTTTGCAGGTTTTTAATCCAGAGAGAGTTTGCAGTTTTTTAGATTCTTGAATGAAATTCATATTTTTAAGTTACAACTTGATTCAAGTACAAGTTGGATCTAAATTCAAATAAAGTTTGAAATCCAAAGTTTTTTTTAAATAAAAGAGGGGTTGCAGGGTATGGTTACAGGTTTAAAAATCCTGAAGTTTTGCAGTTTTTAAAATGGTGAATGAAATTCAAATTAGTGCAGGAATTGATTCAAGTGTAACTTGAATCTGAATTCAAATGTAATTTTGAATTCAAAGTTTTTAAAAAAAATGAAAATCTTAAAATTTAAACAAGATTTAAATATGGGTTTAAGTCAAGATTTAAACAGTTTCAGGTTTATTCTTTAAAACCCAGATTTCTATTCAAACTGTTTTGTAAATTTTTAAAATTTTGAAACAGATTTAAATGGTTTAAGGAAGGTTTAAATTTGTTTTTGAAATTAAGTTAAAACCGTTTTAAGTTTCTTTGAAAACCAGTTTTAAATTTCAAAACAGTTTATAAATTTAAAAATGATGAACATATTCAAATGTTTTAAAGATAGATTTGAAAATGAAAAATTGATTTCAAGTGAGTTTTAAAACTTGAAAGAATTTGTTTCCTTTAGTATTTGAATTAAAATATGAAGTGTTTAATTTAAATTTGGAAATTGAAATAATCAATTTAAATCTTTCTTTATATTTAGGTAATGAATGTTCTTTAACATTCATTTTGTTGTAAGGTTTATAATTATTTAATTTGAATTAATGTTTAATGATTAAACATTTTAAATATCAAATTTTTAAATAGAATTTGAATTTAAATTTAGTAATGTATTGTTTAATACATTTTGAATTTAAATGAGTCATTTAATAAGTAATTAAATTATTTTGAAAATAATTAAGATAATTAAGGATTTACTTAATTATTCGGTTTTAAATAATGGTTTAGATTAATGTTAATTAGAAATGATTTTATTAAGCTAATTTAAGTTTTCTTAAGTATATAATTATTGAAAAGTTGATAATTAATAAATGGTGATAATTATCTAGGGATAATTTAGTAATTAATTAAGGTAATTAATTTTGATAATTAACTAGATTAATTAATTGAATCTAATTAATTGTAAATTTGTTAATTGTTAGAAGTAATTAAGGAATTAATTACTTATTGTAATTAATTTTGATATGTGATTTATTTGAGTTAATTAATTTAGTTAAATTAAATTAAATAAATCATTTAATGATTTTTAAGAGAGTAATTACTTAATGTAATTAATGGAGCATGATTACTTAGAGAAGTAATATTGATAATTACTAGGATGTAATTAGTAATTTGGATAATTACTTTTGTAATTAATTAAGGAATTAAGTAATGATTAATTATTGGTTAATTAATTCGTTAACGAGTAATTAAAGATAGTTAATTACTAAATTGAATTATTAATCAAGGTGATTAATAATTAGATTAATTAGTAAATGTAATAAATTTTAATTAAGTAATTTTAGAGATCATTAATTATTATAATTAATGATGTAATTAAGGATTTTTTTTGATTAAGTAATAGTTAATTAAGAGATTAATTAATTGTAATTAATTTGGGATAAATATAATTAATTATAATTAACTAATAAATGAAGTAATTAACTGTTAATTACTTATGATTAAGGTTAATTAATTTGTGAAAATTAATTAAAGACTAATTACTTATTGTAATTAGTGAATGATTAATCAAAGATGTTTAATCAAGTTTAATACTTAGGAAGTAATTAATTAACTGGGTTAATTAATTAATGGATGTTAAGTAGGATTTAAATATGGTAATTAATTTAATTTATTTTAAATTAATTAGAGATGGTTGTAATTAATTTAATTCATTTTAAATTAATTATAATTGATGATAATTAAATCATTGCTTATGGATGCTATTGATTGAATGGTTGTGATCTCATAAATGAGATGTGGCATATATGTATGATATGAATGCTTGGTTTAAGTATGATGGTTTGTGATGGATTATTTGGTTGAGATGATTATCTGTTTATGGATGATACAGATTATCTGTTTATGATATGAATGTGATTACCTATTGTGATATGTAGTTTATCTATCTGTATGAAATAGATAATAATGAAATGATTTAATTGTTTAAAATGCTTAAGTATAACTTGGACATTAAGATGGCGTTTGGTTTCGGTGAGACCGGGATCGGGTTTCCATAATTGGAATTCCGAAAACCACATCGATTCCAATTAAACGTTAGGTCGTTAATCCAAGTGGAGCAAGTGAAGACTCGAGGTGTAAGGGCTATACGTCAGTATAACTCTGTGGGTGATTCCGTAATGAGTTGACGAAATAGTAATTATAGATTCGAGATGGAGATTTAGAGTGCAAGGGTTATCGTCGTTAACTCTGAGGGTGATTCCAATACGAGTGTAATGAGATAATGCCTTCGGTTTCGTTCGAACCCGGAACGAACTTGTATGGATTGAATGCTTTCAGAACATCGTCAGGTGGACGATGAGCATTCTAAGATTGATATGTTCTCTAAAGGTAATTGTAACCTCAAGCCTCATCAACCGAGAATGGCTAAAACAGGGAAGGTGCAGCAAAGCTTCGTGGGTAGCCCCCACTGGAGAGCAAGATTTACCCCTGTCTAGAGGTCCCTTTATATTTCGGTTGTGTGGCAGTTGGTGACGACCAATCTGTGGGATAGTCTTGTTCGGAACTGTTCAGTAAGGAACGGGTCCGGCTTTGTGTTGCAGGGGAGTGGGAGTACTCCTCGGTACGATGATCTAGGCCACGTACTGTGACGGGCGGTACCCCAGTAGCCCTGCCATTGTTGGAAACCCATTTTCCCTACGAGACCCTACGGTTTTGTTTATATTACCCACTTTTGTGGCTAGTAGCTGGAATTTAATCATGTAACAATTTCGGCTATTTCTTATTTACTTGAAAACCCTAGACCCTATTATAATATCACTGGATTTCCTATCAAATGTTTTGGTTAGCGTAAGGTAAAAACTTTTCCATGTTTATGTGTGGGAAGTCTTACGTGATACCTTTTTCTTTCAAAGGATTTTCTAAAGTTAAGCAACTTTTATCCCCGTTTACTCACACCAGACCCCTGTCTGACCTGAGTGTTTATTTTCTGTTTTATTAAACTCTTGGGTACTTATATTACGTATGAGTAGTCAAGTGTTTCAGGATTGCTTTGATCGAGTTCTGGAGGAGATAATGGAGCAGGAGGCTTCAGCGTGTAGATATATTTAGTGGTTCCGCTGTGTTTGAGTTGTATCTGTTTCTCTGATATACTTGGATTGTAAATGCTAGAAAGATGTTTATAACTGTCTAGTTTGTGTTGTATTAGCTGTATTACTCTGATGTATAATATACTATGTAAAGTTTTATGTGATATATTATAATTTATTCGATTCCGCTGTGAGATTCTGATGTGGTCTGTTCTTTCTTTCCTTTCTTTTCTCTTTTCTATCCCTTTCTTTCTTCTTAGCGATGCGACTTCCTGGAGTGTGGAAGTTGGGTCGTTACACCATAGCATTCAATAATTTCAAATTCCAATATAATCAATATAATCATCAAAGATTATCACATAAATCACGTTGCTGAATATAAAATAAATTCAACGTTTTGAGGAATCTAGTTGAATCGCTCCAACCTGTTTCCCTACATCTATAGATGTTAGCACAACAAATAAAATACTAATCTCGCTTCAAGGTGAGATATCGCGGTATAAAGGGTCTTCCGCTATTTTGCGGGGCGCATAGGGTCTCATCCGCTATATAATGCGGGAAATCAATCACTCCACTACACATACACACATATTATATATAACTTATCACATCCAAGCTGATAATATGTTATCATTTCAAGCAAACAATCAATAGTTTAACTTTTAACTATTTAAATTTAATGGTAATTTGTGAAATCCATCGAGATTTAAAATAAATAAGTCAAAGGTGAGTTAATCTCACTCTCTGGATTACTTTTAATCTAAATAGTTTGAATTTAAATCATTGGTTGATTGTTTGAATTGTCTAGATGTGATACCATATAGTAGCGTGTGTATAAATATATAGTGGAGTGATTTATTTCCTGCATTATATAGCGAATGAGACCCTATGCTCCCCGCATAATAGCGGGTGACCATGTATACCGCAATATCCCTCCTTGAAGCGGGATTGGTGTTTTAAATTGCTGTGCTAACATCTGCGGATGCAGGAAAACAGGTTGGATGGATCCAACTGGATTCCCCAAAACGTTGAATTTATTTTATATTCAACGATGTGATTTATGTGATAATCTGGGATGATTTTATTGATTATATTGGGAATTGAAGTATTTATAAAATATGGCTTGGTTGAATATATATATACATACATATATATATATATATATATATTGGTATTTGAAAGAATGAAAAATATATAAGTTTGGATTTTTTTTAAAGGAAGTAAAAAGGAAATTTTTAAGTAAAATAATATAATGAATTTTGGCAAATTAAAGATTTAATTTGGGAAAAAAATATAAAAGTTTGATTTTTAAATTCTTTGAAATAAATCTGAATATGGGATTAAAGATAGAGATTTTAAATAAATAAAACTACAGGAGTTTTGGAGACTTATGTGATACAGCTTAAGAATTAAAGGATTTTATTTTAATTTTTAAGATTTAAAATAATTAGGAAAAATCAAAAGGGAGAATTTTGAATGAAGAATGAAATGGAGAAATTTTTGAAATGGAGAATTTCAGTTTAAAATAAGATTTTGAATCATAAAGTGAGTTTGGAATTAATAGATTTTGAAATAAATTTGGATAGGTAAAGGAGATTTTTTTTAAATGAAGTAAATTTTGGAAATCGATTTGGAAATTGATTTGGTGTTTGAAATTGTGTTTTAAAGGGAGAACGAGACTATGGAATTTATAAACTGGATTTTATAAAGTGAAATAAGATATCAGTAGATATTTGGAAGTATAAATTCACGGTGGGAATGTATAAAGGAATGGTCAATTTTTTTAAAATAAATAGTGGTTTATTTTTAAAGGTGTGGAAAGGAAGTGTATTTCCTTGAAAAGCCAAGTATATTTTCAAAGAAAGATTTCCAAGTATAAGATAGAGGTTTTAAAAGGATGTTTTAGAGAAATTTTATTATTTTAAATTGTTTTAGAATTTTAAAGTAAATATTTATTTAAATTAATTATAGTAGTAATTATTTTAAGGGTTTAGCTAGCATTATGATTTAAAAGATAATTATTTAATATTTATACCTTATAGAATAATTTTTATTTTAGTTTTGGCTTAGTTTTACATGGGAAATGAGTTTATACTTTTAATAAAGTTTTTTAAATAGTTTTATTTCAAGTGTTTTAAAGTATATTTTTAAATAAGTGTTTTAAATAGTTTATTTTATTTTATTTTAAGTGTTTTAAATAGTTTTTTATTTTAAGTGTTTTAATAGTTTTTATTTTAATATGTTTTAAAGAATATATATATTTTTGGATAAAGCGATTTAAATTATTTTAAAAGTCTAAAATATTAAGGCTTGGCGATTTTCAGTGGAAATAAAGCATTGGGGTGGGAATTTTCTTCCGAGAGAGAAAAGTGATTTGAAAACTATTTTTTCCAAAGGATTGAAGAGTGAAAATATATCTTGCGAAGATATTTTGAGATTAATAAATAATTTGGGAAATTATTTAATTCGATGATTGTTGTGGATGTTATTTGATAGTTAAATAAATGCGCTGATCATTTCAAAGAGACCGGGATCGTGATTTATTTCCCAAAAACCACTTCGATCCGATTTGAACGTTTCTGCAAAAAAGACAAGAGCTTGGAGTCAAAGATGGAGCAGTGAAGTGCATGGGCTAATCGCTACTAATCCCAAGGGTGATTACAAAATGGATGTAGTAGGAGTAGTGCCTTTGGTTCCGCTCGAACCCGGAATGGACTTATATAGACGAATGCTTTCAGTACATCGTTAGGAGGACGGTGAGCATTCAAAGTGTATGTGTGCTAAAAAAGTAACGCATAGCCTCGAGCCTCATCAACCGGGAATGGCTAAAACCGAGGAGGTGCACATAAGGCTAAGTGGCTAGCAACCAATTAGGGTAAGGTCATTCCTCTCTAAAAGTCCCTTTATTTCGGCTGTGTGGGCGGTTGCTGATCCCAACCGTGGGATCTTATTCGGACTATCCAGTAAGGGGTAGCTCCGGTCTTGTGATGTAGGGTATCAGGGTGGATCCTCGGTACGGTGATCTAGACCAAGTCCTGTGACGGACGGTACCCCAGTAGCCCTACCATTGATGGAAATCCATTCTCCCTACATGCCTTTACGGTTTTGTTTGCAGAACCTAGTATTGCTGGAATTTAATGATAGTAACAACTTCGGCTATTTGAATAAGTATTGAATATAGACACTACTATAATATTAGAGGATTTGATAAGAAAATGTTTTGGTTATCGTAAGGTAAAAACCCGACATGTTTATTTGTGGCATGGTGTTACGAGATACCTTTGATTTCAAAAGGATTTTGAAAACTTTAATAATCCAATTGAGTGTGTTTTCTCACGCTGGTTTTCCAGACTAACTCGGGTGTTATTTAACTATAATGCTCAGGTCAGACCGAGTATTATAGAATACAAGAAAGGATGCTGTAGAGCTTAGGAGATGAGCTGGATGGCGAGACGTATCACACGTATTTTATGCATATTCCGCTGTGTCTAATTAACTGCATAGTCAGTTTTGTGAGGACACGTTAATATAACTGTCCAGTTGTGTGCTATAGATTTCGTTGTATTCTGATGATGTAGTGTATAAAACAGTAGTTTCTTTTGTGTAAAGATCAGTTATTATCTATTATATTTTATTCCGCTGCGATGGTAAGATTGTCTTATTGTTTTGTTTTCTCTTCTTCTACCTCCTACTTCTTTAACCCTAATGGTTCGGTTTTCCGGCATTCGATTGTTCGGCATTTGATATAGTAAACGTATCAATGTCAATTTTCGGGCGTCGAAATTCGGGTCGTTACAGATTTAGTATGAAAATTAAAGTATTTTAAAAGGAGGACCTAAATGATTTAATTGTTTTGTTAATAAGAAGGGCTTATTTGTTAAAGTTGTCATATTTTTAGATGTAAGAAAATGCGGCAAATATTAGCAAAATTATTTGAAAGTTTAAGATAGCTAATCAAATGTTTACAGGTAGGCAAGTTGTTACAAAAGGTTTACTTTTTAAACAACCTTTTGCTCAGAAAAAGGGGTTCTGCCTTCTTTGGAAGGACCTTTTGACCCAAAGCTTTCACTTCCAACATAGTCGAAACCTTCCACCACGAAACAAATACACATGGTATTATTTAGTTGGTACACAGTGGATTGGACCAAGGCAGAAGGTAGAGTGTCGAAATGTAGCTTTTGAACGGGTTGGTTCCTTTGTTTCATTTGTATTGAAAGAAAAGCGCTTGCTTGTTTATAAATAGGTTTCGACATGCTCGAAACCTATGGTTGCAAAAGGCAATTCAAAAAGAGGCTTCCGAAAGAGAGCTGTCGCCTTTTTTGAAGTAGCTTCTGAAAGGGTTACTTAGATTTTGCTTAAAGCTTTCGAAAGGGGTAGTTCCGACCAAGTCGAAACCCTTCTTTGAATTAATGGCCTTTCGATGGTATTGAAGGCATCAATGCTGTCGAAAGGTACTATTATTTTAAACTAAAAGCTGCTTCTTAATGCTTTCGAAAGGGGTTAGCGATTTTGAAGGCAATGATTTCGGAAGGGGTTTTGAAGCCAACCTTCAATTATTTTACTTGGATGTTTTAATGATTTCGAAAGGATGGTTTCGACACCATCAAGCTTCCCCAATACTTTTTGAACTAAAGTATAGTTTCGAAAGAGATGCTTTCGCCTATGTTCATTTTGACCCAGAATGATGTTTTAAGTATAAACCCAATGCTTTCAAAATGTGGACTTTTAATCATTTCGAAGGGACACCTTCAATGGTTTCGAAAGGGTAATTTTAAATGGTTTCGAAGCTATGCTTCTATACTTATATAATAATATTTCAACATGGTCGAAAGGTTTCGAAAGAGACGTTTTAAAGCATTCGAAAGGCAGGAGCCTAATGTTTTAAAGATAGACTTTTATGCTTTCGAAGGAGACGTTTTAAAGCATTCGAAATGCAGGAGCCTAATGTTTTAAAGATAGACTTTTATGCTTTCGAAGGAGGTCATCTTATGAGGTCGAAAGCAAGGTTTCGAAAGGTTTTAAAATCCAAACTCAAAATTTAAAGGAAAAACCCATGGCTAAATAAAGGAGTTTTGAAATGACTTTAGGTATGTAAATTTGGAGAAATATTACCTTGATAATAATATAGGTTAAAGGGATTAACTATATTTAATATGAAAGTATTTCAAGGACTCTAAACCCACCAGAGTGGTGTTGTAAGTTGTAATGATTGCTTCTTCAAATATGAATATATTCACATGATAAAGGGCCCATAACTGCATTTCGAGAATAAAGGGGTAGAAGAACCAGTAGGTTAACCCGTAGTGAATGTAAATGGATTAAACTCCTGAATGAGTAGAATCGCATCCAAGGAGTCAGGGAGATCAAAATATAGGATGTCTAAACCTTGAAGTTGTCCGGGAGATAGATTCATAGTAAACCCATGAAAACTATGATTAGTAAGTTATCGAGGATAACCAAGTTATCGGGGATAACCATGTTATCGGGGATAACCAAGTTATCGGGGTTAACTAACAGGTTCATAGTAAACCTATGAAAACTATATGTTAAGGATGGTTGGAAAGGCACAATTGGTTTGTAGTGAACCCATAAAAACTATATCCGGATTAAGTATTGACATTGTTCAGTAGGTTGCTAGTCAACCTATGAAAACTAGGTTAAGAAGGAAGTTACTAGACTAATCCATAGGTTCATAGTCAACCCATGAAAACTAGGATAAAGGACAAGTTATTGGAATGACTAATAGGTTCAAGGAGATCCATGAATTGATTGAGTAAATTGGCAGGGACCTATAGGTTCTTAGTGATCCCATGGAAACTATGAAATATGACAGCATGTCCATAACTTATAAAAAGGTTATTGGTAAACCCATGAAAACTAATAGGTTAATTGTGACCTTAAAAAATACATTCATGACCGAGAGTCAATTAAACTAGGGATGGGAAATCCAAGATGTTTATATATATGCATATCCTCATAAATGTTTTAAATATTATGTTTTAACCATTGTGGATGCAAGAGCATAGTATATGGTTTTGATAGGTTTTAAGATAATAGTGTAGGGGAAAACCCATTCTGCTAAGCGGCCCGGTCTCACTAGATATCTAAATCAATTGAGATGTTAGATTATTATTCATACCAAGCTTTATGTCCGACTCGAAGTTTTTGTTTTCCCCTTAAACTCTCGGGTACAATTGATTTTCAGTAGTTTGAGGTTTAGGGTTTTCAGGTTCTCTTTTTACACGAATAAAGCATCCGGAGGCGTGTAGATGGAAGCTAGTTATTTTGAGTTATCATTTTCCCGTGTGTATTTTGGATGTAAAGGCGGGTATATACTCTGATCAACCAAGAGGGCATCTTTATATGTCGCTCTTGGTGTATGTGTAATAATTATATTTTGTTGAATGTGGTTAATGTTTTTAGGATTATGTCATGAACATCAAATGTTTTGAATGGAATGCGGAAATGTGTTTTTGATTTGTTAATTTTTTTCTATATTCTCGTGATCTGTGTATCAATTTATCTTGCACCGTTGTATTTGTCCGTCGAAGATTAATAACTTAGACAACTGCAACATCCGTAGCCGTTAGTTTTGGGCCTCCAAGTACGAAGATGTTACAAGTTGGTATCAGAGCATAGGTTTATGAAACTTTAAAAGAAAATTAAAACCTAAAAGCTTTTTGAAACATAATCCAATAACTTTGAAAATATGATCGGGGTTTGGGTTAACGCTATAGTAACGTACTTGTATTTGATATGTAGGTATATATCTAAGTACGTGTTCCCTCTCTCTTATACCGTTCTTCTGTATCTTACTAAGGCTCGTATGCAGTACGAGAAAGAGGATATGGAAGCTGGGAATGGAAGAGGAAATCTGGGTGGAGGAAGCACCGCAACCAATGAAAATACTCGACCTAATACCTGGAGAAACCAAGGTCGATAGGCTAATGCCAAGCCAAATGCTGAAGCCAATGTAGGTGCAGGAAATCCACCAGTAGATGCGGGGATGGTGTATTTGTTGTTAGCTAATCCTTTGCAAGTAGGAGCTGCTGGTAATGTAGGAGGAGCCAATCTTGTAGCACCGGTTGGATATAATTATGCTATGCTGATCTGAGACTACACTGGTCTAGGTGGAAAGCCATTTGTTGGAACGGAGGAAGCTGTAGAAGTTGAGAATTCGCTTTTGAGACGCGAGAGGATCTTTACTGATTTAGGCTTGGATGATGGAGAAAAGAGAAGGCTAGCCTCTAGACAGGTGCAAGGGGTAGTGCTTCACTGGTGGAACAATGTGACAGCCGGAGTTCCAAAGGAAGAGCTAACATGGGTAGATTTTGGAAGGAGGTTTGAGCATAGGTTCTTGTCTGAAGTTGCCAAATTGGCATGGATGAGGAAGTTCATGGATCTGGTCCAAGGAGAGATGTCAGTGGTCGAGAACGTTGCTAAGTTTGCTGAGCTTTCTCGATATGGATATGCTTTGGTAGACACTGACATCAGAAGGAATGAGATATTCATTCGTGGATTAAGGCCAAAGCTAGGTAGAATGACCATGACTCGTGTCAGAGAAACTTGTAATGTGGTGGTCGAGATGGCCTTTCTCCATACGGAGATCCTTGCTCTTTCAGCTAGAGAGAAGCCAGTTGAGTCCCAGGGTCCTCAGGAAAAGAAATGGAAATTTTTTAAGAAAAAATGAGCCTACAAAGGGGAGGTTTCCAAGAAAGCAATGACTGATTTGGTGTGCTATAAGTGTGATAAGAAGGGCCATTAAGCTTATGAGTGTCGGACGGGCAAGGGAAAGAAGTCTACAGAGAAGAAGAGTGTGAAATGCTTCAACTATGACCAGGTTGGGATTATAAGAATCAGTATCCAGCCAGTCAGGGCGGACAGAGGGAAGGTATTTGCTATTGGACCACCATCTTCTTCTAGGCCTACTGCAGAGGGAAAACCGTAATGGAAGGTATGCTTTTGATTCTGAGTATACCAGTTAAGGTACTATTTGACACCGATGCATCACATTCATTTATGTCACAGTATTTGGTTGATAGGTTATGCATAGAACCCGCATACCTTATTACTTCCTTAAGGGTTTCGAATCGAATATGAGGGTATGCAACTCTAGGGATAAGATGTGACCAGTTAGAACTTGATTTGTTAGGTCATAAGTTTGCATGCAGTCTGTACGTTTTTGATTTCGTAGGTTTCAGGATCATTTTGAGTATAGATTGGTTGGGTAAATATGAAGCTAGGATATTTTTCCAGGATAGGCAAATATCATTGAGACACCCAGATAGTCATAACTGAATCATCTTCTCAGTGGAAAATTCTAGCGGGAGTGTTTAAGCTCTGTTAAGTGCCATGGAGGTTGGAGAAGAGCTAAGTCAGGTTCGGGCGGCAAGAGAATTTGCTGATGTTTTTAAGCCGGTTAAGAGGTTACCACCGAAACGAGCTTTCGAGTTTCAGATAGACCTTATACCAGGAGCTAAACCTGTAAGTAGACCACCTAGCAAGATGACACTAGCAGAGGTGAAGGAATTGAAGGGGAAGTTGGTGGATCTTGAAGGAAGGAATTTTATTAGACCAAGTAGTTCGCCTTGAGGAGCTACCGCGGTATTCGTGAAGAAATCAGATGGGTCGTTAAGGATGTGCATCGACTATCATAAGTTAAACGAAAGGATAATTAAGAATAGATACCCTCTGCCGAGGATAGATGATCTATTTGATCAGTTAAGCTGGAGCCAGAGTTTATTCGCAATTGGATTTGACGACAGGGTTTCATCAATTGAGAATGGATGAGGATAGCTTTCCTTTGACAACATTTCGAACTAGGTATGTTTCATGTGAATGGTTAGTGTTGCCTTTTTGGTTGACGAATGCACCTGCTTTCTTCGTTGATTTGATGATCCAGGTCTTTCGAAAGCACTTGGATAGGTTCGCGTTGGTGTTTATAGATAACATTTCGCTGCACTCCAAGGATGAGAGAGAGCATGAAGATCATCTTAGAGTTGTGCTAGAGAAACTAAGGCAGAATCAGCTAAAGGCGAAGTTTTTCAAGTGTCATTTTTGTAAGAAAAAGGTTAAGTTTCTTGGTCATGTGGTTTCAGAGGAGGGACTGTCAGTTAATCTAGTTAAGATCAAAGCTATCAATAAATGGAAGAGACCAGAGACAGTAACCGAGATCAGGAGTTTCCTTGGACTTGCTGGCTAATACCATAGATTCGTTAAGAATTTATCGCGGATAGCAGCACCTTTGACTAAGTTGACTGGGAAAGATGTGAAGTTTGTTTGGTCTGACAAATGTGAGGAAGGGTTCCTTAAGTTAAATCATTTGTTAACCAATGCGCTAGTGTTAGTAGTTCCAAATGGTAACTAAGGGTTGGTAGTATGCACTGATGCATGTGGAACTGGATTGAGAGCAGTATTGATACAGAAGGGTAAAGTTATCGCCTATGCATCAAGATAGCTTAGACCGCACGACGTAAGATATCCTACTTGTGACTTGGAGTTGGTTGCGGTGATCCGTGCCTTGAATATTTGGTGGCATTATCTCTTAGGGAGAGGTTTGAGTTACTTACCAATCATAAGTCTTTGAGATATTTATTCTCTTAGAAGGAGTTGAATATGAGGCAACAGAGGTGGTAGGAGTTTTTGGCTGCGTTATAGAGTATACTCCTGGAAAAGGAAACAAGGTAGCAGATGCTCTCATTAGAAAACATCAAAATGTGGTGTTAGTGATGTTGGCAGAACGAAAGAATCTAGAAGCTTTAGCCAGTTATGGTGTGCAGTTGAGATCTACTGCTAGTTCTAGTCAGGATACTGCCACGTTATCATGCTTAGAAGTTCGACTAGTGTTGATCGAGAGGATAGCTTTTAAGAAGAAAGAGGATCCAGTTTTAGCCGAGAGGATTAGAAGGCTTGGGGTAGGATTATAGATTGATGACCTAAAGGATTTTAGTCTTGACCAAAGAGGATGGTTGAGAAAGAAGGGACAATTATGTGTTTCGAATTAGAGAACTTAAGGAGGATAGTTCTGGAAGAATGTCATCGATCGAAGTTTATGATTCATCCTAAAGGGACCAAGATATGAAGAGGAGCTTCTACTGGAAAGGCATGAAGAGGGATGTTGGCTTGTGGGTTAGGCAATGTGTTAAGTGTCAACAAGTGAAGGCTGAACATCAGAAACAAAGTGGATTGCTTTAGCCTTTAGATATTCTAGTTTGGAAATGAGATTCGATATCTATGGGTTTTATTGATGGTTTTCCAAGGTTAAGGAGAGGAAATGAAAGCATATGGGTTCTAGTGGACAGGTT
Source organism: Allium cepa (assembly GCA_030765085.1). Classification (NCBI taxonomy): domain Eukaryota; kingdom Viridiplantae; phylum Streptophyta; class Magnoliopsida; order Asparagales; family Amaryllidaceae; genus Allium; species Allium cepa. The sequence continues at coordinate 390,391,639 of CM060938.1, read as the reverse complement.
GGCCAAGAGTGCCCATTTCAGTCCAGTCAAGTCAATTAGAATGACACCTATTTTGACAAAGTTGTTCATGAAGAACGTAGTTAGACTTCATGGAGTTCCTAGTAGAATAGTCCGCGACAAAGATGCTTTATTCACTAGTGAATTCTGGAAGAGTCTACAGGATGTGTTAGGCACTAAGCTCAAGATGAGTACCGCATATCATCCACAGACAGATGGACTGACAAAGGGAGTCAATAAGGTACTCAAGGATTTATTGAGAGCTTGTGTATTGGACTTTGGTGGATCTTTGGAGGATCACCTACATTTGATCGAGTTTTCCTATAATAATAGTTATCAAGCTAGTATAATTATGATGCCTTTTGAAGCTTTGTATGAAGGCCATGCAAATCGCCAGCATGTTGGTTGGATCTAGGAGACAGTTTGGTCTTAGGTTCAAATTTGGTTTGAGAGGCATCAGAAAAGTTGAGTTAATCCAAGGACGGATGAAGTAAGCTCACTCCAGGCAGAAGAGTTACGTAGCTAAGAGGCGTAAAGACATAGAGTTCTCAGTAGGAGATAAGGTTTTCATTAAGGTATCACCGATGATGTGTGTAGTACAGTTTGGAACATTGGGAAAGATAGCCCCAAGATATGTAGGTCCATTATAGATTACATAGAGGATTGGAAAGCTCGCATACAGAATAAAGTTGCCGAGTATTTTAGTTGGTGTCCATAATGTATTCCCCGTGTCTCATCTTCGCAAGTATGTGCATGATCCAGAGACTACTATTCCTCAAATAAAGCTATAGGACTTAGTAGTAGGGCATGATTTGACTTTTGTTAGACAACCAGTTCGGGTTGTAGCGAGATATGAGAAAAGATTTAGGACCAAGACAATCAAGTTGGTGAAAGTTCATTGAAGCAACAACGAGAAGGACTGTACTTGGGAGGCACAGGGCAGGATTCAAGATGCTTATCCTGATTTTCTTTGATTGTATGTTTATATTAGTTTTATATAGAATAGTTTCTAGTCGGGTAGGCTAGTATGGTTGTTAGAAGATGTTATAGAAGATTGCTATGTTTGCTATATAGTCCTTACTGAATTTCAAGGATGAAATTCTTTAAGGAAAGGAGCCTGTAACACCCCTCATTTCATTAACATTATTTTGGAGGTTTAACTAGAATAAATTAAATAGAATAATGTAGATAAGGATATTGAGGTTGGCTTGTAAATATGTAGTGGCCTTCCTTATTAACATAAATTAACTTATAAATGGTTAAATGCTAACTAAGTAAACCTAGGGGCATTAGGGTAAATTGTTACCCATGTTCTCACTCTTATACTATTATTCCTAAGGATATATATGTTCATTTGTCATAAGCAAAACAAACTAAGAAAAAGAAAGAGCAAGGTCGGCCATTAGGAAGAAAGAAGAGAAGAGAAATTCAAGTAAAGCTTAAAACTCAAGCTAAAATAATCAACCGCAATCAATCTTCAGTTTCCTTATCCAATCTAAGGTGAATAATAATCACTACATCTCTATTTTGGTTTTATAATCATATGGTTTCAGATTTAAAGGATAAATTCATTTTACAATATATTGAATGATGATATGCATGGTTTTAGGGTAAAACCAAGGTTAAATGATTTTTAAATTCTATGGGAAAATTTTATGTTATGGAAAACATGATTTTGCAGTTGGGTTTCAATTTTTATAATTTTCCAAGCCGTGGAGAATTAAATATGAATTTTCAATGGAAAATATAGTTATTTGGATTTATAAATTTATTTGGAAAATATATTGATAATTTGATTTTGAAATTTGATATATTTGATAACATGATTAATGTGAATTTCTGGAATTTTTACTAAGTGATTTAGTATGGAAATTGAATTATTTTGAAAGGAGGACCAAAAGATTTAATTGTTTTGTTAATAGGAAGAGTTTATTTATAAAAAGTTACCATATTTTTAGATCTGAGAAAATGTAGCAAATATTAGCAAATTATTTGAATGTTTAAGATAGCCAATCAAATATTTACAAGTAGGCAAGTTGTTACAAAAAGTTTACTTTATTTAGTAAAAACAGCCTTTTTTTTAGAAAAAAGGGTTATGCCTTCTTAGGAAGGACCTTTTGACCTAGAGCTTTCACCTTCGACATAGTCGAAATCTTCCGCTATGAAATCTAAGTAGCTTTCAAAGTGGTTGGTTCCTTTGTTTTGAAAGAAAAGCGCTTGCCTGTTTATAAATGGTCGAAACCTATGGTTGCGAAAGGTAATTCCAAAAGAGGCTTTCGAAAGAGAGCCGTCGCTTTTTTTTTAAAAAGAAGTAGCTTCCTAAGGAGTTACTTAGATTTTGTTTAAAGCTCTTGAAAGGGGTAGTTTGGACCAATTTGAAACCCTTCTATGCATTGATGACCTTCGATGGTATTGAAGACATCAATGCCATCGAAAGGTACCATTATTTTAATATAAGCCGCTTCTTAATGCTTTCAAAAGGGGTTAGCGGTTTCGAATGGGGTTTCGAAGCCAACCTTCAATCGTTTTACCCGGATGTTTTAATGCTTTCGACATGATGGTTTCGATACCTCAAGCTTCCGTAATACTTTTTGAAATAAAGAATGGTTTCGAAAGAGATGCTTTCGCCTATGTTCACTTTGACCCAAAATGATGTTTTAAGTATAAACCAAATGCTTTCGGAAGGGGGATTTTCAATGATTTCGAAGGGTAACCTTCAATGGTTTCGAAAGAGTACTTTCAAATGATTTTGAAGCTATTCTTCTATACTTATATGATAATAATTTAACATGGTCGAAAGGTTTCAAATGAGATGTTTTAAAGTATTCGAAAGGCGGGAGCCTAATGTTTGAAAGATAGACTTTTACGTTTTCGAAGGAGGTCATCCTATAAGGTCAAAAGCAAGGTTTCGAAGGTGTCGAAAAGTATTAAAACCCAAACTCATTTTTTTAAAGAAAAAACCCGTGGCTAAATAAAGGAGTTTTGAAATGACTTTAAGTATGTAAATTTGGAGAAATATTACCTTGATAAAAATATAGGTTAAAGGGATTAACTATGTTTTATATAAAATGTATTTCAAGGACTCTAAACCTACAAGAGGGGTATTGTAAGTTGTAATGATTGCTTCTACAAATACGTATATATTCACATGATAAAGGACCCATAATTGCATTTTGGGAATAAAGGGGTAGAAGAACCAGCAGGTTAACCCGGTAGTGAATATAAATTGATTAAACTCCTGATTGAGTAGAATTACATCCAGGGAGTCAGGGAGACCAAAATATAGGATGCCTAAACCTAAAGTTGTCCGGGGATAGGTTCATAGTAAACCCATGAAAACTATGATTAGGAAATTATTGAGGATAACCAACAGGTTCATAGCAAACCCACGAAAACTATGTGTTAAGGATGGTTGGCAGGAGCTGATTCGTTTGTAGTGAACCCATGAAAACTATATCCGGATTAAGTATTGACATCAGTCAGTAGGTTCCTAGTCAACCATAAAAACTAAGCTAAGAAGGAAATTACTGGAGTAATCCATAGGTTTCTAGTCAACCCATGAAAACTAGGATAAAAGATGAGTTATTGGAATGACCAATAGGTTCAAGGGGACCCATGAATTGATTAACTTAATTGACAGGGGCCTATAGATTGTTAGTGATCCCATGGAAACTATGAAATAGGATAGGGTGTCCATAAATTATAAAAATATTATTAGTAAACCACTGAAAACTAATAGGTTAATAGTGACCTTAGAAACTATAATCATGACTGGGAGTCAATTAAACCGGGGATGGAAAATCCAAGATGTTTATATCTATGCATATCCTCATAAATGTTTTAAATATTATGTTTTAACCATTATGGGTGCAAGAGCATAGTATACGGTTTTGAAAAGGTTTTAGGATACTAGTGATGGGAAAATCCATTCCGCTAAGTGGCCTAGTCTCACTAGATATCTAAATGGATTGAGATGTCAGATTATAGCTCATACTAGGCTTTATGTCTGACTCGAAGTTTTTGTTTTCCCCTTAAACTTTTGGGTACTAAATTGGTTTTGAGTAATTTGTGGTTTAGGGTTTTCAGGTTCTCTTCTTAGATGAATAAAGCTTTAGGAGGCATGCATGAGGCAGCTAGTTATTTAGAGTTATCTTTTTTCGCTGTGTATTTTGGATGTAAAGGCAGATTTATTAGCCTTATTATATGCTCTGATCAACCAAGAGGGTATCTTCAAATGTCACTCTTGGCGTATGTGTAATAATTTGTTTTGTGAACGTGGTTAACATTTTAGGATTATGTCATGAACATAAAATGTTTTGAACGGAATGTGGAAATGTTTTTTTTTAAAATTTTTCCATAATCTTGTGATCTGTGTATCATAGTATCTAGCACCGCCGTATTTGGTCGTCGAAGATTACTAACTATGGATGACTACAGCATCTGTTGCCGTTATTTTTGGGCCTCCAAGTAGGGGGATGTTACACACACCTCTTGGATCAAAAAGGATTTGAAGAGGAATCAAAGGTAATATACTTCAGATCTGGAGATTTGGACCGCTTTTAAAAGATGAGTGGGAAATTTTATAGATTATTATAATATGAAAATTATCCGATCGATATATATTTGATTTTTATTCCTATTTGGATAATTGTATATGAGTTGTAGGCAACGATTGAATACGATCTGAATATAATAAATATCGCCTATATATTCTTGTTTATGAATTGATTTTGCAATGTATAAACCTGATCTGAAAATAAATCCTAAAAATATGAATTTAGAATACTAAATTGAATAAAATTTATTCCGGATCTGAAATAGGTTGTATAATAATGTTATAAATTTGGATTATTACCCTAATCTTGTTAGAATATAAACTTTTCAATATTTGAAATTGTTGGAATTTAGATCCATTCAATATTTTTAAATTAGTTTGATTTCTTTCCATTTTAGAAAGATACATAGTTTGATCTAACAAGGAATATATGCAAATAGAAAGAGATGTTTAAGGTATGAATTCATTATAGTTTACACCGTCTATTTCAATAATAAAAAGAAATGAGTATTTCTTGTAATTTCAAACGATACAATCTTTTATATTTTAAAGTTAAATATTTTGTTTTGGTCTAATTTATCGAAATTATAGCGGATAATCTTTTTACATATGATTCCAACAATTTAACATGGAAAATTATATTCCAGTAAAGGTATATAACTATAACATTTAACTCTATCTAAATTATAGAGCATGCTTATCCTTCTATTCTCTGTAACCCACGTGAATTAAGTATCATTTCATTTATCAAACCCTTAAAAAATGAAGTTTTAAAATTGAACTGTCAAATTTACAAAATTGGAAAAATCATTGACCCCAACCTATGCTCTGTTTTATTTTCAGAAATGAAATATCTCTTTATCAAAAATCTTTAAATCCAAATTTTTTGACTCGGTCAATTTTAAACTAAGATTTTCAAAAATAAAAAATCCATTTTACTAAAAACCTCTAAGTTGGAAACTTTTGACTCAACAAATTTTCAAAGTATGAATTTCCAAATTTCCTTCTTTTTTCAAAACCATTTCCTAATAAATTCTTTGAAAAACCCATTCAAAACATTTCAAGCTATTAAATATCAAATTCTTTCACATGGGGTTGGACTTAGAAATGGATTTTAATTGTCTTCCCTTTGGACTCCTACTCCTTCTTAACTCTTCTTCATCAAAAATCCGGCTATCTTCTAGTGGCGATTACTGTAAATCTTCTAGCGGGAATTTCTCCACTCCCTCTTCACATCTTGTTTCCGGATGCCTGTAGCATATAGTTTCTTATTTTCCATTTGTTTGGATGAAATGTATATCTTCAATAGGAAATCCATCAAAATCCACAATCTTATGGCAACCTAGGTCCAACAAAATAGTCTAGTATTATCCAGCTTCTAGGATGCTTTTATATGTTGTTGACATACTCTTCTTGGTTCGCTCTTACAATATGACCTTCACCCCATGTGGTAATCGGGGTAAGAGTGTAAATTTAACTCTGTTTCTTTTTCCAACTCATAGTTGACTCGTCCATCAATTCGGAATATGGTCGCAAATATTTCTATAGTCGGACTTTATAGAGTTAGGCATATAATTTAAATATATAATTGTAGGTAAAAATACAAATACATTCTCTCAGCATATCCTAATTCTTATGGTCGACCAACCTAAGCTCTAAAAGCAAATACAACAACCTGCATCTTAATGGATCTGATTTTTGACAAAATCGAAGCCTATGTCCATTAGGGCACGGATCATTGGTATTGGTAACCAGTAATAAGCATAAGTACATCATAGCGCGATCAATATAAACTCATAGCGAATTTGAAAAATATAACATAATTTAACATCCCGTATCTGAAGGCCAAAGGCTAATCGTTACAGATGCTGCAGTCATCTATAGTTTTAACTTCTGGTGACAAAATACGGTAATGCTGATAGTATCCATAATATGAGAAGCACTTGAATATGAACAAAATCACAGATTTTAAAAGCAACATTTTCCTGATTACATTTCAAAACAATAATTCATATCCAAGTTATATAATCCCTTAATGTTTCCCAGGCAATGATCAAATATATAAATGACAAAATACGCCAAGAGCGACATATGACGATGCCTCATTGTTTGACCAGAGTCAATATAGTCATATTTGATTTAACACACATAGCGAAAATAAACTATAACTCCGAATTAGCTTTCCGCCAGCCACCTGCTCGCCTCCGAAAGCTTTATTCACCAAAAATACTAAAATATGAATACCACAACCTTCAGCCTACTCAAATCAATTTTGGGCATCCGAGAGTTTAAAGGGAAAGAGAAACTTCGAGTCAGACATAAAGCCTAGTGTGAATAATACTGCACATCTCAGTTATTGATATTAAGTAAGGCCAAGCCGCTTAGCAGAATGGGTTTTCCCTCACTTATATCCTTTTAGAACATATCTTTTTCAAACCTTTTCCTACAACCAGAACTGGTTAAAACAGTAAAGCATTATCATGTGAACAAACTATCAGGTAATAAATGGACTATCTTTATGAAGACTATAGTTTTGTTTGGCTAACTACTAACCTTTGGCTGACTCGGGCCTACCATACAATATAAACCAAACCTATCTAACATCTTTTAGACACTCTTCTTTTGGACGGTCTGTCCATAACTATCTGTTAAATACTTCTCTTCTGGACAGTCTGTCCCTAGCTTATCTTCTCCCAGGGTCATCTGATCCTAATGGTTTTGCGGGATCACCAATAACCTATCAATATACAAACACATATTCCTTCTGTGTGTAATCATAATTTTAGTCTTACCTATGACAAAGACCTACAAATTGGAATTTTGGACTAAATTAGCTAAGGCTAATAGCTAATGCATAGGGCGCGACCCTATGCCAATCCCATCAGGTATTCTAATATCCGAGTCATTTTACTTAGGGAAACCTTCCCTTAAATTTTCCTTGAAAACATTTTAAAAATGATTTAAAATCTTTAAATCAATCTTACTCAAGGAAATGTATATGCTATATGCTTTACTCAAAATCACCTTGCCATGTTATATATGCTCTACTCAAGTCCTAGTTGATGAAAATATATAAACCTTTTAAAGTACCCCATTCGAATCCATTGAAAGTACCCCTTTCAAAACCAAGTAAAAACCCTTTTATTTAACCTAGGCCGAAAGGCCAAAATCTTCCTTTCAAAACCATTCTCAAAACCATTTTGAAACCATTGAAAAACCTTCCCTTCGAAAGCTTTAAAACATTAGACATCCTTCTTTAAAACCTTTAAACTATGCCTTTCAAAAACATTGAAAATTCCTTCCTTTCAACCCTTTCGAAACAATCAAAAAACCTTCCCTTTCGACTCCTTCGGAACCATTGGGGAACCATCCCTTCGAGACCTTTCTTTAAGAACTTTCGAAAGCATTAAACCTTTGTAAACACAAACCTTTCGAAAGCATATGGGTTCAATTTAAAACATGTGGAAACCTTTCAAAACCATTCAAAAATTTACTCCTTCGAAACCGTTGAAAACCGTTTCGGTTGAAACCATTTGGATTATGCCTTCAACTAGAGAAAAAGGATCAGAAACCCATTAAAGTCGAAAGCATTCCTTTCGGAATCATTCCTAAGTAAAGAAGTGATGGTGTCAAAACCAACCTTTCAAAAGCATTGGAGAAATGGTCAAGTGCTTTTAGAATAGCAAAGAAACCCTTTCGCAATCAATCTGAGTCAAAAGGTAGAAAAAGGCAGTCACGGGTTTCAAATTAGTCTAAAGAAATTATTAAAAAACATAGGCACAACCCAAGCGAAACCATTTCTTTGAAACCATTTAACCTGGTTGAAAGCCAACCAAGTCGAAAGTTATTCGTTCGAAAGTAAGCACCCACATTTTCATTAAAAGCACATCATTGCTTCAACCCCTGGTTCCGACCCTATACCTTCCATCTATATCCAATTCACTACGTACTAGTTACCTGATTCCATGTGCATTAGTTTCGATAGAGTCGAAGGCGAAGGCAAGGTGGCGAAAGCCTGGTGCCGAAAAGCATCGAAATAGTAAAAACCATGTAGATTAGCCCTTTTTAAACTATTTCTTTGTGCCTAACCTGCCTTTTTTGTCAAATTGTGATTGGTTGCAAGTTCTCTTTTCTAATAGTACTGCCAATTTTTAGAAATAACAATTTAGAATTATTTACAAAATACTCCTTCTCCTTTTTATAAATATATAAAACATTTAAGTCCCATACGTTAAATAATTTTATATATCCATTAAAACACTTAGAAAATTTCTACAAAAATTCCAGAAAATTACTTTTAATATGTTTTCTAATTTACATTAATTTCAGCCCCAAACCTTTAATGATTTAATCATAAATAAATTTCAACCCAATATAACTTTTTTTCACTAGAAAATTCATATAAAATCCACATAAATTCAAAAAATTCTGAAAATTGAAACCCATCTCTAAAATATCATTTCTGGTCCATATAAAATTTTGCAACGCATTTGGATGTCATTTTATAGGGTTTTCATATTAAAACGTGTCATAAAATCTATATGAACAACCATAAAACATCAACAAGTATGTGTAATTATTCCATCATTCAAAAACATGGAAAATCATTGTAAATTAGTTCGAATTCAACTTAAAACTGAAAACAATAAGAAATTTGAGATGTAGTCATTATTAACCTTAGCTTTAGAGGTTAAGGAGCTTGAGATTTGAATGGATTTGATTTTATTTAGCTTCTTTCTTAGCTATTCTTAATCTTCTTCCTCTTTTCTTGTTAATGGTGGCCGGCCTCAAGTTTAAAAGTTTTGATGAATGAAAAATGAACGTGTATAGGATACACGACCAAGGTTTAATGGTATAGAATGGTCTCTTTCCTATTTGTCCCTTCCTCAATTTCATTTTAACTCTTATTTTAATTCATTGGGTGAATGGCACGACCGCCCCTTAATTAAATCAAATGTCAATCCCCCAATCAACCTATTATTTTATTTTATTTAACTAATTAAATATCCTAAATAATTTTATCAAATATAGGGTGTTACAAACTCCCCTCCTTAAAGAATTTTTTCCTCGAAATTACGATAAGGTGCCCAACAAATCAATCAATGAGGTATAACATACCATCAAACAAGTTAGGATAAGTATCTCTAATCCTGTTTTCAGTCTCCCAAGTACAGCCTCTCTCATCATCACTCTACTAGACTTTCATTAATCTGACCGTCTTGTCTCTAGGCCTCTTCTCATCTCTCGCAACAATACGAATTGGCTTTCTAACTATAGTCAAATCTAGCTCCACTACTAAATCATGTAACACAGTTGGTGCTATAGTAGTCTCCAGGTCTCTAACACACTTTTTGGGACGAGAAACATGAAAAACATCATGGACTCCTGCAAAACTGCTTAATAATTCAACTCTATATGCGATTTTTCCGATCCTCTCAACAGTACGAAAAGGTCCAACGAATCTCAGTGCCATCTTCCTTGATCTTCCGAATTTGATCAGACCCTTCATCGGTGACACTTTAACGAAAACTTGATCTCCAACAGAGAAATCTAAATCTTTCCGCCTTTTATCTGCATAACTCTTCTGCCTATATTGAGCCTCCTTTGTCCTAGCTCGAATTACCTCAATCTTTTCTGTAGTTTCTCTAACTAAATATGAACTAAGAACCAACCTATCTCCTGTCTCTAACCCACATACGTGAGATTTTCATAGCCTTCCATACAAAGCTTCAAACTGTGCCATCCTAATACTAGCCATATAACTGTTGTTATACGAAAACTCGACTAAATGCAGATGGCCTTCCCATGATCCATCGAAATCTAATACGCAAGCTCTTAACAAATCTTCCAAGATTTTATTAACTCTTTCCATTTGCCCATCTGTCTGCGGATGGTAAGCAGTACTCATCTTAAGCTTGGTTCCCAAAACTTCCTGTAGACTCTTCCAGAAAATCACTAGTGAATATGGAATCTCTATCACTTACTATGCTACTAGGAATTCTGTGCAATCTAAATATTGCATTCATAAACAAATTTTCTAAAACGGGTGCCGTTCTTATTGACTTAACTAGAATGAAATGGCCACCCTTGGTCAATCTGTCCAGTATGACCCATATACTTTCATTTCCTCTTCTAGATCTTGGCAACCCATCAATAAAATCCATAAAAATAGAATCTCATTTCCAAACTGGAATATCTAATGGCTGAAGCAATCCACTTGGCTTCTGGTGTTTGGCCTTTGCCTATTGGCAATTCAAGCACTGCTTTACCTATAAGGAAATATCCCGCTTCATACCTTCCTAGAAGAAACTTCTTCTCATATCCTGATACATCTTATTTCTTCCTGGATGAATAGTGAATTCCGAACGATGACATTCCTCCAAAACTTCTTTCTTTATGTTTCCTACAATCGAAACACATAATCTCCCCTTCTTTCTCAACCACCCATTCTGGTCAAGTCTGAAACCCTTTAAGTCATCGCTCTCATTTCCACCTCTTAACTTCCTGATCCGTTCAGCTAACACTAGATCCCCCTCCTATTTAGAAGCAATCCTTTTGATCATCACTGGCCGAACTTCCAAACAAGATAATATAATAATCTCTCCACTAGACCCTGCCTCGGATCTCCATTGAACCCTATAAGCTGTCAAAGCTTCCAAATCTTTACACTCATCAATCATTGCTAACACTGCATTTTGATGTTTTCTACTAAGTGCATTCTACCTTATTAATTTTTCCGGTATGTACTCATTCCAAAATCATAAGTAGCAATAAACTCTAACCACCTTTGAAGTCTCATGTTCAGCACATTCCGAGAGAACAAATACTTTAGCTACTTATGATTTGTATATAACTCAAACCCCTGTCCCAAAAGGTAATGTCTCCATACTTTAAAGCAAAAATCACTGCAGCCTATTCCAAATCATGCATCGAATATCTGACCTCATGCAGTCTAAGATGTCTAGAAGCATAGGAAATCACTTTACCTTTCTGCATCAGCATAACTCCAATCTTGTTCCACGTGCATCAATATAAACCACTAAATCCTAATTTCCGTTTGGAACAACCAACACAGGTGCATGAGTCAATAAGTGTTTCAAACACTGGAATGCTTCCTCACACTTATCAGTCCATACAAACTTCACATCCTTCCTCGTTAGCTTGGTTATCGGTGTTGCTATCCGTGAGAAATCCTTAGTGAATCTCCGATAATAACTAGTTAATCCAAGGAAACTCTTTATCTCAGTCACTGTCTTGAGTCTCTTCCAACTATTCACCGCTTCAATCTTAGTCAGATCCACTGGCAGCCCTTTCTCTGAGACTATATGACCAAGAAACTTCACTTCCTTCTTCCAGAAATGACACTTCGAAATTTCGCCTTTAGCTAATTCTGCCTCAGCGTCTCAAGCACAACTCTATGTTGAACTTCATGCTCCTTCTCGTCCTTAGAGTATATCAGAATATCATCTATAAAAACCAACACGAACCTATCCAAGTGCTCTTAGAAAATTCGGTTCATCAAATCCACAAAGAATGATAGCGCATTTGTCAGTCCGAACGACATGACTAACCATTCATACAATCCACATTTGGTCCTTAACGCCGTCAAAGGTATACTATCCTTTGCTACTCTGAGCGATGGAAATCTATTGCCAAATCCAACTGGGAAAATACCTTCGCTCCACTTAACTGATTGAACACATTATCAATCCTCGACAATGGATATCGATTATTTTCGTCCTCTCATTCAACTTACGGTAATCGGTATGTAGCCTTAATGATCCATCCAGCTTCTTAGCAAACACTGCGGCTGCTCCCCAAAGCGAACTACTTGGTCTAATAAAATTCTTGCCTTCCAGATCCAGTACTACACCTTCAAGTCCCTCATCTCTATAGGAGTCATCCTGCTTGGCGGCCTACTCATTGGTTCTTCTTCCGGAACCAAATCTATCCGAAACTCGATGGCTCATTTCGGTTGAAATCAACTACAAGCTCAAAATCATCCATGAATTCTCTAACCATGAAAACTCGATTCAGCTCATCTTTCAATTCCATAACACCCAACAAAGCTTTCACCTCACTGCTAAGGCTTCCTACGGTATAAACAATCCTATCGCTACAATTAGGATTCCTAAGCGATATTTTCCTACCATGGCAAAATATCCTAGCATCGTACTCGCTTAACCAATCCATCCCAAGAATAATTCCGAACCCCACAAAATCAAACACATGCAAGCTGCAAACAAAAGCATGACCTAACAAGTCAAACTCTAACTGGTCACATCTCAACCCTAGAATTGCATACCCTCCTATTGGGTTCGCAACCCATAAGGAAGTAACTAAATATGTAAGTTCTAGGTTAAGCTTATCTATCAAACATCTAAATATAAAAGAATGCGATGCACAAGTGTCAAATAGAACGCTAACCGACATACCATGAATCTGAAGCATACCTCCCAAGACTACATTTCCCTTCTCCGGAGCTGTTTGCTTCGAAGTAGCAGGCTCCAATGCATACACCTTTCCCTTTCCATCCTTAGCGGGCTCCTTTCATTGTTTCTTAATAGTGGCCTATCTAATTGTTGTTGAAGCACCAGATGTTCTTCTTCCCGATCACTTCTTTTAACTTCCTAGTACGATGCTCATTGGTGAAATGACCCTTCCTGTCGCACTTAGAACAAACCACCTCAGATTTTCCTTTCATGGTTGCTCCACCCTTGTGAGCACCCTTCCTGTGGAAGAACTTCCTCGTTTGGCCTTACCCAACCTAGACCTCCTTCACCTTACTCTTCTCTTGACAAGCAAGCATATCCTCATGCCTCAAAGCCATCCCCAAGACCACATCAAAGGGATCTCTAATATGCGGTAAGGTAGCCCTGACCAACTCAGGCTTCAATCCCCTGATAAAGTTTTCATTCCTCCTCATCACTATGTCCATTGAAGCATACCCATATTTGGCTAGCTCTTAAAATATATTGGCATACTCCAAAATAGTCAATTCTCCCTATTCTAACTCCGTAAACTTTCAGATCAAAACATACAACGCCATCACCAACATGAACCTCTCTTGGAACCTCTTTTTAAACTCTGCCTATGTCATTATCTCTTCATCTACACTAACAGTCACACTATTCCACCAAAATAAGGTTTTCCCCTGAAGTTGTCTAGAAGCAAGCCTCCTCTTCTACTCATCATTGAGCCCCAAGTCAGGAAAAATCCTCTCACGGTGTAACAACCGGTTTTCCACCTCGTTAGCATCCTCGGTTATAATAAAAAGCTTCCCTTCAAGCTTAGTATAATCTCCACTCAACTTAGCATAATTGTTAACTGCCGGAACATCCGAAACTCCTGATCTTGCAGCATCTCCTCTTACCACTGCAATTGCAATTCCAGCTTGCATCATATTCACAAAAAACTAATACATAGCTCCCATGTCCGCTTGTGGAACTCTAGCACCCACATTCGCTGCTTGTGCCCGACCTTGGGTCATATTAGGTCTGGAATTTCCATTGGTGCCCTCCCCTCCTAGGTTAACTCTTTCTATTTTACCATTCATATATGTTTTCAAACCTCATAAGATATAGAAGAACAACCTAACAAAAATAGAAGACTAGAGATAAAGTGTATACTTATATATCGCAAATACAAGTATGTTTCTATAGCGTTATCCCATGCCCCGATCTTAGTCTAATTCCTTAGGATTATGTTTTAGTTTAAAGTTTTTCATAAACCTATGCTTGATACCAAGTTGTAACATCCCGAATCTGGAGGCCAAAAACTAAGCGCGACAGATGCCGCAGTCATCTTTAATATTAACCTTTGGTGACAAAATACGATAATGCTGATAATATCTATAATATCGGAAGCACTTGAATATGAACAAAATCATAAATTTCAAAAACAACATTTTACCGGTTACATTTCAAAACAATAATTCATATCCAAGTTACATAATCCCTTAACGTTTCTAGGTAATGATCAAATATATCAATTATAAAATATGCCAAGACAACATATGACGATGCCACCTTAGTTGACCAAAGTCAATATAGTCATATTTGACTTAATATACACAGCGGAAATAAACAAAATAAAATGTAACTCCTAATTAGCTATCCATCAACCACCTGCTCGTCTCTAGAAGCTTTATTCGCCAAAATTACTAAAACTTGAAAACCTCAACCCTCATCTTAATCAAATCAATTTTGTGCACCCTAGAGTTTAAGGGGAGACAGAAACTTCGAGTCTGACATAAAGATGGGTGTGAACAATACCATACATCTTGGTCATTGATATTAAGTGAGACCACGCTGCTTAGCGAAACGGGTTTTCCCTCACTTGTATCCTTTTAGAACATATCTTTTGCAAACCTTTTCCTGCAACTAGAACTAGTTAAAACTGTAAAGCATTATCATGTAAACAAACATATCAAGTAAATGGAATATCTGTCTGAAAACTATTGTTTTGTTTAGATAACTACTAACCTTTGGCTGATTTGGGCCTACCAGGCAATATAAACCAAAGTTATCTAACATCTGTTAGACACACTTCTTCTGGATGGTCTGTCCCTATCTATCTGTTAAATACTTCTCTTCCAGATGGTCTATCCCTAACTTATCTTCTCCCAAGGTTACCTGATTCTAATGATTTTGCAGGCCCACCAACAACCTACCTGTACACAAACATATATTCCTACTATGTGTTATCATAATTTTAGTTTTTCTTATGACAAATACCTACACATTGGAATTTTGAACTAAATTAATTGTGGCTAATAGTTAATGTATAGGACGTGACCCTATGCCAGTCCCATCTAGTATTCTAATATCCGAGTCATTTTACTCAGGGAAACCTTCCCTTAAATTTTCCTTGAAAACCTTTTTAAAATGATCTAAAATCTTTAATTCAATCTTACTTAAGGAAAATGTATATACTCTATGCTTTACTCAAAATCATCTTGCCATGCTATATATACTTTACCCTAGTCTTAGTTGATGAAAACATATAAACCTTTGAAACTACCGCTTTTGAATCCATTGAAAGCACCCCTTTCGAAACCAAGTAAAACCCTTTGTTTAACCTAGGCCGAAAGGCAATTCTCAAATCCTTTCGAAACCATTGAAAAACCTTCATTTCGAAAGCTTGAAAACATGAGACATCCTTCTTAAAAACCTTTAAACCATGCCTTTCAAAAACAGTGGAAAACCTTTCCTTTCAATCCTTTTGAAACAATCAGGAAACCTTCCGTTTCGACTCCTTCGACACCGTTGGGGAACCATCCCTTCGAAACCTTTCTTTAAGACCTTTCGAAAGCATTAAACCTTTGTAAACAAAAACTTTCTAAAGCACTTGTGTTCAATTTAAAAAATTTGGAAACCTTTCAAAACCATTCAAAAATTTACTCCTTCGAAACCTTTGAAAACCATTTCGGTCGAAACCATTTGGATTATGCCATCAAGTAGAACAAAAGGATCAGAAACCCATTAAAGTCAAAAGCATTCCTTTCAAAATCATTCCTATGTAAATAAGTGATGTTGTAGAAACCATCCCTTCGAAAGCATTGGAGAAGTGGTCAAGTTTTTTTAGAAAATCAAAGCAAAACAACCCTTTCGTAACCAATCTGGGTCGAAAGTTAGAAAGAGGCAGTCGTGGGTTTCGACTTAGTCGAAAGCAATTATTTAAAAAAAAGGTGCAACCAAATCAAAAATGTTAACCATAAAATATAAATGAAGATAAAGAAGGCACTTCAGAGACCTTCCGCATAGGTAACGAGTGTCAGAAGAAGTTACCTTTGGATGACACCGAAAGGGTAGTATGACACCAGAGAAGAAGAAGCACATGGTAGCTTCAGGGAAAAGCTTTTGCGGCATGAAAGGGAAGATGATTAAAAAGCCGTCTAACGTAACATAAAGACTGAGGAGAAGAAGAGTGCCCCAAGTCTTTTTGATAGGAAGGAAGGAACACGAGTAATAAATTTGTCATAGAACCCTTCAAAACAGGCGAAGGGATTCATCATCCGTCATTCAAACAGACATCTTTCGAGTAGGGTAGAGAGGATGGGACCAGAATAAGCGACTCAATTGACAACCCTTTTGGAAGTATAATAAGCCTTTTGAACCGGCTAAAGTATATATCCAACATCTTTCGATAGTATCAAAAGGTTTAAACAAAGGCAGTGTCCATAATTCAACAGAAGACCACCTTTCGAAAGCATTCAAAAAGAATGCAACTCTCGGCGGTAATCGAGTAAAGAAACAACCCTCCGACAAGGTCGAAGTATTCACAATACCTTATAAGAAACCAATCTAACGGAAGAGTTGAGAAATCCATAAAGGCATTGAGAAATATCTACCCTTTGATAGCTGTCAACAGTCCGTGTTGAAGAGCAATGAACAAACCTTCCATCAAGAAGAAAAGGCTTACAACTGCGTATAAGAAGCAACCTTCATCAAAGCCAAAAGTTTTATAATAGTGTATGAGAAGCAACCTTCCATCAAATCCAAAAGGTTTATAACAGTGTGTGAGAAGCAGCCTTCCGTCCCGACGAAGGCATAAGGCCAGAGGAGGGGCCACCTGCGTCTATAAATAAGACCCCTGAGGTCTAATTATGGTATCCTATTCCCTTCCCATTCTTCTATTCAACAACTACTATTACTCTCGCTTAATACATTGTAACCCTAATTTAAAAATTAGATCGGGGGCTAATTTCTTAAATTTTGTATCAGATTCCATTATGAAGAAATAAAGAGAATTATGGCTTGCGATCGACTTGGAATTTGGGGATAATCATGATTAGGCGTTAATTTAACATTATTGGCTAATCATTTATGATTTATTTCTTATATTCTTTTTTTATTTTGAGAATATGCCTTAAAAATATCATCGGATAACCTCATAAGTTTTTTTATTCCCTACTTATTATCAAATGCAAGAAGGGAGAGCATAACTTGTGAATTAGTCCTAGATATAAGTTTCATGGCATATTAAATCTAGTCTTATTGTTATCTAAATATGTTTGGATCATGCATTCATTTCGAAAGGTTTTCACAAGTGGAATATCAACCTAGGAAGCCGAAAGTATTGATGGAGTGATAAATAAAGCAATCTCATCATTTGATGCCACCGTGGGGTTCTTAACCTTTTGAATGGATTCAAAGGACAAGTAAATCACTTTCGGTTTCCAAGGGAGATAGAACTTAATGAAATGATATGGACGAAGGTCATATAACCTGATGAGTTGACTGAAGGGTCTAAATGGTTTCTTAAACCCTCCGGCCTAGCAGGAGGTTTAACAAGACCATCCACTCAGTCAAATCGCAAGGTTTAAGTTGTGCTTAAACCCTTCAGTAGAGGTTAAATGGTTTCTTAAACCTTTCGGACTACCGAAAGGTTAAGAAATACTATTGATTCCTTCCAACCATAATGCTTGGACCATACTTAAACCTATAGGATTGAAAGGAAGATGTTCTTCACTCAAATCGCTTTATGAGATGGACAATCTCTTATAACCTTCTGCTATCAATCCCCTCTTGTAAGAATTAAAATTAAGACCCTAAAACCTTCGGACCTAGTTGTTTCATTAAGAAATGTAAATCCACTCAACCGAAAGGTTAAAACCATATAAAATAATCATATGAAAAGCATCAGGGATGCTAACAGGAATCTTGTAAACATTTTTGGCGCTAGAAGGAGGGCTCGAACCTTCAACCTGCTTTATTAATATTACTGATGGTGAAATTTGGTTTGCTGTAAGTGAAAATGAATCAAGAAAACCTTTTACTACCAGCAAAAGGAATGAGCATGCTACTTCTTTGGAGGAAAACATATCACCCTCTTTTAACCCTGGGAATAGGGAACATGGACAACCTTCGATCCTACCTCAATAAACTCCACCTCCAGCTCAGTTTCGGTAGTCATCACAACTCGCTACAACTCAAGATCTTTAGCCAGAAGAACATGTGTCTAAAATCGCATATCTAGAATGACAAATGGCAGAAATGAAAGATCTCTTGAACGAAGTGTTGTCTCACCGATCATCTATGAAAGCTACCACTGTGGGAGAAGAAGCTGAATCTCCAAAAAGGAATTTAAAAATCAACACAGGTGCTGCAAAAAGTAAAGTTAACATTTCTTCATCAAAATAGAAGGATGGCCTTCCGCTGAAGGCAAATTATCAAGGAAGAGTTCAAGAGAAAGATAAAGATCAACTTCGGATGGCTACAAACCTAATAAAAGGAACTACTTGAACAATGAAGCCTACCTTAAGGACGTGGCGGAAAAAGCTGTGAAAGACCTGTTAAATGCCAAGTGTAAGAGAACTAAAGATGAAAGAGTAAACAACAACAAAAGGGTTGCACCTTTCATCGATGAAATCATGTCAGCTCCTATACCACCTCATGTGAAGGTCCCACCATGAAATATCATGGGATGATGGACCCGGATGACCATTTGATGGCGTTTGATAGTCAGATGGATTTATAAAATGCTTCTGGTGCCGTGAGATGTCGACTTTTTCCAGTCACATTACAAGGTGATGCCGCTAAATGGTATCGACCATATCGTGAGAACACGATATATTCCTGGAAGCAATTCTCATACGAGTTCTCTACTTAATTCTACATATGCAAATATCCATTTATTGATTATACCATGCTTGCTAGCATCATACAAAACCATGGAGAGTCCTTAGAGGATTATCTTAAGAGATTCAATACCAAAGCCTTGAAGGCCAAAGGCATGAATGATAGAGACAAGCTCATTGCTGTCTACTCGAGACTCATAGTTAATTCTCCTTTTTGGAAGGAGTTGTTTATCCATGGATGCCGGGATCTTCAAGATTTCCATTTTCAAGCCGACAAGTTTATTTGAATGGACGAATTGTATTTTTCAAAGAGGTCACAAAAGGGACGGTGGTAAATTCGACCTAGAAAGAATTCCTAAGAGAGCTAGATGGGAAGACACCAATACTAATGCGGTGGCGTTAAACCGACAAATTTCCTACATCTATGCAATGACCCAGGATAAGGTTAATTTCCCCACTTCATTCAAAGCCCGAAATTACCATGAGAAAAAGAAAGGAGACAAATATTTTGTCTATCACAAGGCGAATGGCGACAAGACCAACGAGTGCAAGGTACTGGCTGGATAATTCAGAAAGTGATTCAAGAAGTTGAAGGAATTCATGAAGAATCTGCAGCAAACGTGCCTAGAGCATATACATTTGAGAGGCCCAGAAGGGTGTATTTTCTATACAGAAGGAACCGCCACTGAAAAGTCTAAAGCATATACGCACACACTGCTGATCAATCCACATGAATTAAGGAGAGGGATCCATCACCACCACAATGATCCCTTAATGATCACAACTCAGATAGGGTCCTCAGTGGTTACAAAAATCTTGGTTGATACAGGGAGTGCTGTAAATGTGATATATCGCCATGCGTTTGATCAGATGGGAAGTTCCAAGGAAGACTTAAACATAGTCCCAAGCCTATCTTTGGGTTCAATAATAAGGGGACAACGCTACTTTGGCAAGTGAAGCTTTTGGTCTAATTGGGACTTCCCCCATGCTTCCGAGTCTTTGAAATGACCTTTGTGATCAAAGATCGGCCATTATTCTATAATGCCTTCTTTGGACGGCCGACACTCGATGAAATGGGTGCTTTCGTCTCACCAAAATATCTAATGCTTAAGTTCCTCACTAAAAGCGGATGGGGCACTATCTGATGCGAGCAATTTTCATCTCGAGAAATGTACTTTGCAACTCTAGAGTAATATAACAGGGAGTTCACTTGTTATTTTGATTCTTCCATTACTTTACAACCATCGAAAGATGGATTTCTGCATCCATCATTTGAAGCAATGAAAAAATATGATAAAACTAACAAACGTATTGTTCAAAGTGTTTTGTAGTTTATGGAAAGAGGAAGAGAACAGATTCCAACTCAATACAGGAAAGTGAAATCATTATAGAGTTAGATTGTCGAGGAGAGGCGGAAAGAGTTTAGCCGGTCGAAGAAACCGAAGAAGTACTAATAGATTCTACGGATTCTACTAAAATAATCAGAGTGGGAAAGAATCTTGAGGAGCACTTAAAGTTAAGATTGATAGGCTTCTTAAAAGGCAATAAGGACATTTTCGCTTGGACCCACTCTGTCACGGTTGGAGTTAGCCCTACGGTCATGAGCCATGCCCTGAATATCAATCCAGACATTCCTCCAATCAGGCAAAAGAAAAGACAATTCGATAAGATTAGGACCAACACCCTAAAGGAAGAAATCAAGAAGTTGCAACAAAATGGGTTCATCCGAGAAGTCCGATAGCCCAAATGGTTGGCAAATACGGTCCTAATAAAGAATCCAATGGGAAGTGGCAGACTTGTGTATATTACACGGATTTGAATAAAGCGTATCCAAAGAATTGTTGCCCGTTGCCAAGGATAGATCAATTGGTCGACTCCACCAGTGGACATAAGCTGCTCTCCCTAATGGACGCGTATTCTGGGTACAATCAGATCCTCATTGTTTAAAATTGACGAGGAGCATACTAGCTTCATTACAGACGAAGGGACATACTGTTATAAGGCAATGCCATTTGGATTGTAGAATGCGGAGCAACTTGTCAACGTTTGGTTAACCAAATGTTTAAAGAAAAAATTAGGAGGAATATGGAAGTTTATGTCGACGACATGTTGGTAAATCTCAAGAGGCGAAAGATCATCTTGAAGATTTGAACAAAATGTTCAAAGTGCTCTGTAAGTATCAAATGAAATTCAAGCCCCACATTCTGAAAAATTGCATGGATATATTGTGAATGCACAAGGTATTGAGGCCAACCCAGAACAGATCGAGGCAATTAAGGATATGGCAGAACCTATGACAAATAAAGATGTTATGAGTTTGAATGGGAAAGTGGCAGAACTAAGCAGGTTTATACCAAAGGCCATAGATAAGTGCATACCATTCTTTAAGGTAATCAAGAAGAAGAATTTTTTTGAATGGAACGAAGATTGCAAAAAGGCATACCAAAAGCTGAAGCTACATTTGGAAAAGCCACCGATCTTATCCATCCCCGAAGAGGGAGAGGATCTATTTTTTATATATGACAATTTTCGAACATGCAGTGAGCTCGGTATTGATTAGAAATGGAAAGGGACTGCAACTACCAGTTTATTATGTAAGTAGGAGGTTAAAGGATGCTGAAATCCGATACCCAGTCATTGAAAAGCTATCTCATTTTGACGGCTCGAAAATTGAGTCCCTATTTTCAAGAACACCCCGTACAGATGATGACCAACTTTCTGTTGAAACAAGTCTTTAGCAAGCCTGAAACTTCTGGAAGGTTAATTAAGTGCGGCATTGAACTAAGTCAGTATGATATATCATATCAGCCTAGAATGGCTATAAAAGGTCAAGCTTTAGTCGATTTCATAAACGAGTGTACAAGTTTCATTTTAGAACAATTCAAAAAGGAAAAAGGTACAAAATCCAAGTGGCAACTATCTGTAGGAAATTACTATGCTATGAAGTTGGGATTCTCAGCAACTAACAATGTAGCAGAATATGACTCCATGGTTGTAGGACTAACCCTTGCTTTGCAACTTAAAATCCCAAGAATCCAAGTATTGAGCGATTCTGAATTAATGGTTAACCAAATGAAGCAGGTGTATTAAACCAAGGATCCTAAACTTAGTCAGTATGTGAATAAAGTTTTAAAGATGCTTACACTTTTTGAAGATTTCTCCGTACATCAAATACCAAGAGAAGACAACTCTCAAGCAAATTCACTGGCTAAGTTGGCAAGCTCAAGAGGAGCCCTTGAAACTCGAATTATACTTGTAGGATTTCAGGCCAATCCCAACATCGAGGAAAACAAACAAGAGAAAGCCATCGAGATATTAGTGATAACCCGATCGCAAGCCTTGGCACTAGAATTGGAAGGGATGGACCAAGAGATACGGAATAAAGAACCTGTAGCTCCAATAACTTATGAATATTATAAAAACACTTGGATGGCGCCAATCATGGATTATATTGTCAATGGAACATTGCCTATAGATAAAATAGAAGCGCGAAGGCTAAAACGGCAAGCTCAGAGCTTTACCATTATGGATGGAGTTCTCTACAAGAGAGGATATGCCCTTCCCTATTTACGATGTGTGAAACCTGAAAGCGGATTGAGAATATTAAAGAAATCACACAAAGGGTTTTGTAGGGATCACTCTAGTGGATTAAAATTAGCCAAAAAGATAATGAGACAAGGGTTTTACTGGCCACATTTGACTAACCAAGAAATATAATATGTTAAAAGGTGTGAAAAGTGTCAATGTTATTCAAAGATATCACATCCCCTACCAAGTCAACTAACCTCTATTACTACCCATGTCCATTTGATGTTTAGGAAATCGATCTAATTGGGCCACTTACAATCTCCAAGGGAGGATCGAAATATGCTATGATGGAAATGGATTACTTTACAAAATGGTTTGAAGCAGAACCACTCTCGAAAATTACAACGTGCTAAGATTTGTCATCAAAAACATTGTCACAAGGTTTGGGATACCTTATAAGATAATATCTGACAGTGTGACCCAATTTGAGAGTGAAGAGTTTTCACGTTTTTGCCACAAGAACTAGATTATAAAAAGCTTCTCCTTTCTCATCCAAAGGCCAATAAAGCCATCGAAGTGACTAATAAGACAATAAAGAAAATTTTGAAAAAGAGTGTGAACAAGGAAAAAGGGAATTTGGTAGAGGAATTGCCCCTAGTCCTATGGGCTTATAGAACATCAACTAGAACTCATACCCCATATACTCTAACATATGGATGTGAAGTAATGCTACCTGTAAAGATTGAGGTACCTTCTCATAGAATAATTTCCTACGCCTTTAATCCAAGCTAAGAATTGAGAAAGGAATCACTTGACATGGTTTATGGATTAAAAGATGAAGCGGCCTTGAGAACGGTTGAATATCAAAGGAGGATACCGAAATATTACAATTCAAAGTAAAAGCTTGGCCATTTAGACAAGGGGATTTAGTGCTTCAAAGGGTATAACCAGTACAAGAAACCCATTAGATGGGCCATTGGGACCTAATTGGGAAGTTCCATTGATAATCTTCAAAAAATTCCTCTAGGAGCCTACAAGTCATGCTACCCTAATAGAAACATGGTACCAAGAGCCTGGAGCGTAGAACATTTGAGACCATATTTCCTGACTTTGAATGGATAATGCATTTCCAAGAACGTCTCTGCTATGATTTATTAAGAAAATAATACATGGTCGGGAGTGAAATCCTCCTTAAAAACTTGGACTACATAAGATGTTAGGCTACCAATAATGGTAGAAAGCCCTTGGTCGTGCCAAGAAGGCCAAGTCAAGACAATTCCTAGAGGGAGGGCGTTAGCCTTTATCCATGCCAAAACAAGAAATGGCCAGGTTAAAGCGGCATAAGCCCTTGTCCGCGTCACGCTATGGCTAAAATAAGGCATATCCTAGAGGGAGGATGGGTAATCCCTTGGTCCCGCCACGCTCTGGCCTGACCAAGGTTTCGACAAGCCCTTAACCACGTCACGCTATGGCCAGGTTAAGGGACCTCCTGGAGGCAGGTCGGGTAAGTCCTCGGGCCCTGCTTTAGACAAATCTAGCCGAGAGCACCAGAAACCCGGATGAAATATTCGACAGACTAAGAAAACTCCATGCCTGAAATAGACACTACAAGAAATTGGCACAGCTTAAAATAACAACCACCAAAAAGGTCGGTATTGTCAAATATGACGAACAGTCTTAAATAGGCTCTGCTTAAATAAGCACAAAATCGGACAAAAGAGTCCCTGTCTGAAATAGGCCAGAACAAATGATAAATGGACAAAAGAAAACTCGGGCCCGAGAAAGCTAAAGTATGTGAAACACTAAAAAAGCCTAAGGATGGTATATTCAATGAGAAAATTAGAGGGAAGTCACTGACTTCTTCTTGTGAACATTTGCCAGATAGGCATTCTGAACATCTATCATAAGAGATAGTACCATAATCTTCTATTACTTAATACTGGAAAGAGTATTTTGCTCTTCTATTTTTAACTACCAGAGATGGTATTTTGGTCTTCAATTATTAATTACTAGAGATGGTATTCTGGTCTTCTATTATTAATTACCAAAGATGGTATTTTGGTCTTCAGTTATTAATTACCAGCGATGGAATTCTGGTCTTCTATTATTAATTATCAAAATCGGTATTTTGGTCTTCAATTATTATTTTCCAAAAATGGTATTCTGGACTTCTATCATTAACCACCGGGGATGATATTCTGGTCTTCCATTATCAATAACTAGAAATGGCATTCTGGAATTTCTGTTATTAGTTGTCAGAAAATGGTGTCTCGAAAGTAGCATCCTGGGATTCAATGGTTAATCACCTAAAATAATATCTTGAGCTTCTACTATTAAATATTTGAGATAAAGATCCTGGTTAACTATTGCCCGCCACCAAAGATAATATACTAGGTTCCCATTATCAATGGAAAATTGGATTTTCTGGTTTTCAGTTACTCATTATTAGCCGAAAGAATGCAGGGTCAGCACGGTGATCCTGAAATTTTTGTCCTAAAGAACAAAAGCCTTTTTTTTATAAAGGGGGGCTAAATGTTAGCCATAAAATATAAAAAAGATAAAGAAGGCACTTTAGGGACCTTTCGCATAGGTAAAGAATATCAGAATAAGTTACCTTTCAATGACACCAAAAGGGTAGTATGACTCAAGAGAAGAAGAAGCACATGGTAGCTTCAGGGAAAAGCATTCACAGGCATGAAAGGGAAGATGATTACAAGGCCACGTAACATAATGCAAAGACTAGGGAAAAGAAGAGCGCCCTAAGTTTTTTTGATGGGAAGGAAGGAACATGGGTAACAAGTTTGCCGCAGATATGAATCGTTCGGGGCAGGCGAAGGGATTCATCATCCGTCATTCAAACAGACATCTTTCGAGTAGGGTAGAGAGCATAGGGCTAGAATAAGCGACTCAATCGACAACCCTTTCAGAAGCATAATAAGCCTTTCGAACCGACTAAAGTACATATCCGACATCTTTCGACAGCATCGAAAGGTTTAAACAAAGGCAGTGTCCATAATTCAACAGAAGACCACCTTCCGAAAGCATTCAGAAAGAATGCACCTCTGGGTTGTAACCAAGTAAAGAAACAACCCTCTGACAAGGTTGAAGAGTTCACAATACCTTATAAGAAACCAACCCAATGGAAGAGACGAGAAGTCCATAAAGGCACTGAAAAATATCAACTCTTTGACAGCTGCAAGGGGTCCGTGATGAGGAGCAATGAACAAACCTTCCGTCAGGAAGGAAAGGCTTACAACCACGTATGAGAAACAACCTTCCATCAAACCCGAAAGGTTTATAACAGTGTATGAGAAGCATCCTTCCTTCAAAGCCGAAAAGTTTATAATAGTGCATGAGAAGTAGCCTTTCATTCCTGACGAAGGAATAAGGCCGGAAGGGGGGCCGCCTGCGTCTATAAATAAGACCCAAGGGGTCCAGTTCCGAGATCCAATTTCGTTCCCATTCTTCTACTCAACAACCACTATTGCTCCCACTTATTACATTGTAACCCTAATTTAGAAATCGGATTGGAGGCTAACTTCTTAAATTTTGTATCACATTCCATTATGAAGAAATAAAGAGAATGTGGCTTGCGATCGACTTGGAATTTGGGAATAATCATAATTAGGCGTTAATTTAATATTAGCGGCTAATCATTTATGATTTATTTCTTATATTATTTGTTTATTTTCGAGAATATGCCATAAAAGTGTCATCGGATAAGCCCATAAATTTCCTTCTTCCCTACTTAATATCTATTGCAAGAAGGGAGAACATAACCTGTGAATTAGTCCCAGATATAAGTCTCATGGCATATTAAATCAGCTCTTATTATTATCTAAATATGTTTGGGTCATGCATTCATTTTGAAAGGTTTTCACAAGTGGAATATCAACCTAGGAAGCCGAAAGTATTAATGGAGTGATAAATAAAGCAATCTCATCATTTAATACCATCAAAGGGTTCTTAACGTTCTGAAGGTATTCAAAGGAGATGTAAATCACTTTCGATTTCCAAGGGAGATAGAACTTAATGAAATGATATGGACGAAGGTCATATAACCCGATGAGTTGACCGAAAGGTCTAAATGGTTTTTCAAACCCTCTGACCTAGCGGAGGCTTAACAAGTCCATCGACTTAGTCAAATTGCAAGGTTTAAGCTGTGCTTAATCCCTTCGGTAGAGGTTAAATGGTTTCTCAAACCTTCCGGACTACCGAAAGGTTAAGCAATACTGCTGATTCCTTCTAACCAAAATGCTTGGACCATACTTATACCTTTCAGTAGGATCGAAAGGAAAATAGTTCTCAACCCAAATCCCTATGTGAGATGAACAATCTCTTATAACCTTCCAGCATTAATCCCCTCTTGTCAGAATTAAAATTAAGACCATAAAACCTTCTGACCTAGTCGTTTCATTCAGAAATGTAAAACCGAAGTGCTGAACCCATGTAAAATAGTCCTATGAAAAGCATCAGGGATGTTAACAGGAAAATTTGTTAACAGAAAACATTTCTTTAAAACCATTTGACCTAGTCGAAAGCCAACCAAGTCGCAAGCTATTCAATCGAAAGCAAGCAGGCACATTTTCATTTAAAAGAAAAGCATCGTTTCAACCCTTGGTTATGACTTTATACCTTTTTTCTATATCAAATTCACTACGTACCTGTTACCTAATACCATATGCATTAGTTTCGATAGAGTTGGAGGCGAAGGTAAGGAGGCGAAAGCCTGGTGTCGAAAGCATCGAAATAGTAAAAACCATGTAGATTAGTCCTTTTTAAACTATTTATTTGTACCTAACCTGCCTTATTTGTCAAACTGTGATTGGATGCAAGTTTCTCTTTTATAAAAGTAATGCCAATTTCCAGAAATAATAATTTTGAATTATTTACAAAATACCCCTTCTCTTTTTTAAAAATATATAAGACATTTAAGTCCCATACCTTAAACAATTTTACATATCCATTAAAATATTTAGAAAAATTCCACAAAAATTCTTGAAAATTACTTTTAACATGTTTTCTAACTTATTTTAATTTCATCCCCAGACCATTAATTATTTAACCGTAAATAATTTTTAACCCAACACTACATTTTCTTCACTAGAAAATTCATATAAAATCCACATAAATTGAGAAAATTTTGAAAATTGAAACCCATCTCTAAAATATCATTTTTGATCTATATAAAAATTTGCAAGGCATTTGGATATTATTTGATAGGGTTTTCTTATCAAAACATGTCATAAAATCTATATGAACAACCATAAATCATCAACACATATATATAATCATTTCAACTTTCAAAAACATGGCAAATCATTGCAAATAAGTTTTGATTCCACTTAAAACAAAAAAACAATAAGAAATTCAAGATGTAGTCATTATTCACGTTAGCTTTAGAGATTTGAAAGGATTTGATTTGATTTAGTTTCTTCCTTAGCATTTCTTAATCTTTTTCCTCTTTTCTTATTAGTGGTGCCAGCCTCAAGTTTAAAAATTTTGATGAATGAAAAATGAACATGTATAGGATATACGGCCAAGGTTTAGGGGTATAAGAATGGTCTTTTCCTATTTTACCCCTCTTCTATTTCATTTTAACTCTTATTTTAATTCATTGGTTAAATGGCATGGATATCCCTTAATTAAATCAAATCTCAATCCCTTAAACAACACATTTTTTATTTAACTTAACTAATTAAATATCCTCAATAATGTTACTAAAATATGGGGTGTTACACATAACTACGTATTGACTAAGACTACTATGTTGGAATATCATTCCTTAGATATTTAATTCCCTTTCAGGGCCAAGCATGAATAATAAGACTTCACCATCTATCATTCTTGTCCTGCTCTAGGATCTAGTTCTTCTATACCTAACTTATCGGTTGTTATAAGGTGGGAGATCGGAACAACGTTCTAGTGATTGGAAAATTACATACTTTACCCATCCCATTAATTTATGCCGACTGATCTCCATTTCAGTATTATGTCTATTATTTACAGTTAATTTGTCAAATCTATGCGTGTGTGATATGCTTAACCTAAACTTCTCTAAGGTATCTTTATATGTATGTGCCTATATCCATATTTATCTAACAATTACGCTACCCAAAAACCCCAACCACTTAATACTTCTTAAATACGGAGAAGGCAAACAAAACAACCATTTAATACCTTAAGTCCCCGAAGTAGGCCTCCACGACAACAATGCTAGTCAATCGGTTTTAGCTATAGCGATCGATGACCCCTATATATGGCTTTATAATTTATAACTTAATCGTTATACTACCAACACATCTCAAAGACCCATCTAAGAGTTAACTAGGCCACCTCCGATAAACTAATTTTTCACTTAATCATTCCCCTTGAGGACTGTGCATCTCCCATATAGATTCTATAATAGTAGACACCAAAATCCATCACGGCATAAACCAAGTCTTTGTTACCTCTCGCTCTGGATCACAGGTGGTCATAACCTATATGCTTGACCTACTAATAAATACCGGTACCAACTACTGACATAGCCTTCCGACCATCCATAGCCGACATCCTATTTAGAGTAACCTAAGTAAGTCATAGTAAATGCCACTACCTCTTATTGGAATTGAAACAAACACCATTTCTGTAAAAGTATTGGGCCATTGAATGCTTCAAATCTGAAGCGAACTCTCGATGTATTTTTCCTACCTATCTGCAATGCATATCCCTTTCCCATGGGTCTTATGGTTTGAGATATCTTACATCAGTAGTAAATATACACGACTACTGGTAGCCTTTAAGTGAAGGACAGACTTTTTTTGTGGAACACTACTGACTTCACATCTCAACTGTTACTAAACCAAACCAAACACCCAAAGCCTAAGTGTTGGGCTAGGCCTAATAATTCATGCTTTTCCTAAATGTATAATTGAAGCTAAATTTCCTACTATGAAAATTATAGCGCTTTACACGTGTATTTAATAGAATTAATACTTACTCATTTGCTACGTAATTATTCCTAATTTATATGCGTAGTTTTGGTTTCCTTCTAATGTCTGATAAATATATATTACCTGTAGTAATTGTCATTAATGTTAAAATTGGACAATCTCTAATCAGTCCTCATTTAATTCCTTTAACATATTCCCCATTTTTAAAATCCACCTATTTTGCCTATCCAATTCCTCCATAAATGTCATATTAAGTTCCCTAATCAATCTCCATTTAATTCCTTTTTAACTCTCTATTAGTTACGAATATATTACCCATTAAATCTGTAATCAATGTCTATAAATCCTAGTCCTACAATTACCATGCTATTAATAACTAATACGAATATCGTTGTAAATTAGGCTATTTATATCTTTATTTTTGAATATTAAGCTCAGTTATACATGTTTATTTATACATTTATATATCTAACTGTTAATTTATAAACTAGAACATTCCTTTCTATGTTTTAGTTTATCAAAGCCGCACTTTCAAAAATAATTACCGTAAGAACTTTCCATAAATTAGCCAAAAGTGAGATCATTACTTCATTTGAAATTATAAGGAATTATTTCTTTTCTTTTACATATCTAGATAGTGTAAACCATGGAGAAGAATTTCCATACTTTACACCTCTCTTTCCTCTTTGATACATTCCTTGTTAATTCAAACATTGCATTTTTATACCTTTGAAGAATTAGATAATTCATGGAGGTTACACGAGATATAATTAAATTATATCTCACTCTAAATAAATTAAAATATAGAAATTCATTGTAACGACTCGTATTTTTGATAGTTGAAAATATTAAATCAAATAAAATTTTGGAAATTAATATTGCCAGTAATTAAAATTTATGACTTATAAATGGAAAAAATTATTAGAATATAATTTAATAATGTTGATTGAATGAAATTGATAACTGTTTTAATGTAATTTCAATCAATTGAAATAATTGTAAGTTTAATAAGCAATAAAATAAATGATGTATTAATGGTGAAATCATATGTTATTTAACTTAAATTGGTTTTATCATTTGTAGGTAAATTTATACTCCTTGTTTGTAAACAATAAATGTATTAATGTGTTCAAATTATTTAAATGTAACAAGTGTTCATTTCTCATCTTATTTTTAAATCCATGTTGGAATTTATTTCAGAATCAATGAAATTAAATGTAATTAAATGTTGCAATTAATATAAGGAAAGATGTTAACTGTAGAGTTTGAGTGAAATAAAATGGAAACTTATGTTAATCCATGTTGGACTCGGTGGGCGGTCGTAGCTACGATACGTTACCACCGACCAGAAATGATAAACTGGTAGAATCCTACCTTGGGCATTGCCTCACATGCCTTGGCATACTTTTATCCTTATATGCAACCACTATGATTTTTTTTAGTGTTGTCTTATCACGGCACCTCCCTGACTTCCGACGTTACTGATGGTGCCAAAGGCAAACTATAGGACAATTCTTAAAAATGTGTTAAGGGGGTTAATCCAAATCCTTAACTCTAGGAAAAATATTTATTTTATTAATTAGACAATACATATATAGCGTATCTTAATATATATAGATAGTTTAATGGATCCTTAGGAGATGGAAAATCTCATAACATCTCTTATGTTATTGCACGCACATTATACATTGGATATGAGATGTAAAAATCCCACAAACATCTCTGAAGCTATTACACTCATATTTACTTTGTTGATCTGAAGCTATTACACTCATATTTACTTTGTTGATTTAACTTACATAAGAACTTTTAGTTCCGACTCGAGTGTTTTGTCTTTTTGTTGCGCTCGGGTCAGTCTGAGCTTTTCAGATTTGAAGACATTGTTTCTGAAGCACGAAAACAGAGGTTGGTATATTATATTATTAGTATTATTCCACTGCATTATTTTTGTATGTTTGTTGACTGTACTCTGATTATATTGTAAAAGTTGTATAATCAAAAGTATATTGTAAAATAGCTTCATGAACTGTTTATTTGATTATTATATTTTGTCATTCCACTATGAGATTATGTGTTTTGTTTTCCTTCTTTTCTCTTATTTTCTTATTTACCCCATTGAAAATCCTCTCTTTTGAATGGTTTGAGTTAGACATGTATGGTTTATTATCGAATTAAACCGTCCAAAATGGTGGGTCATCACAGTTGGTACCAGAGCTTTGGTTTAGAGATACCTTAGCCTGTTTGGGGTTAACTCATTAGAGATAGGGTTAGTAATACCCTAGAATGAGTCTAAGTGTGTGTATATATATATAAATATATGAGAGCGTATTCTTTAGTGCTATAAAAATATTTTGTATTGTGATAATTTGTTCTGCTGAGTATTTTTAAATTCTGGTCGGTACATAGGATGCTATGGCATCGATAGGGATTTCTAAACACTTGAACAGGGTAAATTGACACACTATTGTTTTGAAATTGATAAATGTTTAAATTTTACCTAGTATTATATTTTGTATGTAAATGGATAATTTTTCATAAATTGACTTTTTTATTTTGGTGTGTTGATTGTTAGGAAATGATAATATTCAATTATTGTCATTTGTTGTTGGTTAGTCAAAGTTTTTAAAAACTATTGACTATTATATGTTATAAGAAGTGTAATTTTGTATATATGGTTGGTAAAATATGATTTATAAGTAAAATGAATATTAATTGAAAAATTGAGAACTTATATTCCGGTGTTTTGAAATTTGTTTCAAAGATTTGGAAAAAAAGAATAGTATTAGTATTACTTGGAAGTATTTGCAAATAGAAATGTTTCAAAAAAAGAATTTTAAAAGGAAATAAGTTTTATACTCCCCTCTTCCATTGTTGGAAAATAATTTCGGTGATGACTGTGCAGCATCATCGACTTTCGTTTTTGAGTCTCAGAGTGGGTAGACCGCTGTAGCAGCTTTCCAACGCATTTGGTTTGATAAATAGATTTTGATTTAAAATTTCTAAATTTGATTTGGTATACATAAAAGATACGAGTATATATATTATTTCAAAATGATTTTAAGTGAACCCGGTATTTAAATCCTTAAGCTCCTGTTAATTAATGATTTTCAGTTGAAGAATAAAGTGAAATTTTAATAGTTAGAAACTTCTAAAATGAGAAATAAGAAATTAGAAGCTAAGTGTTTAATGAAACCATAAAGAAATTAGAGAGTTGTCACTTGTAAATTAAATGATAATGAAAATTAAGAAGATGTAAACTATTGAACATTTGTCTTAACTAAAATGAATAAGATAAATTTGTATAACATTCAATTACATTCTAAAAACATATATATAAACTTATCGAAAATATTTAAAAAGTTGAAATGTTAAATATGAATATGTAATAGAATATTATACAAGTAAAAGCTTAATAACAAAAACGCTTCAAAATGAACACATGGTTTATAAATTAAAAAATTAAGATGTACAAAAAATGTTATAAATATAATTTAATGTTTGAAATGCTTAATAATTAAATTGAATAGTTAAAAGTGAATACTTTCTAAATAAATGATTATAAACTTAAGAAAATGGTCGAAATGATTCATAATAAGTTTTACATGAAATGGTATAATATATGAAGAAATAAATGCGAATTTAGAAGTAAAGAAAACTTAAGTATGAAATAATTCATAAATGAATATTAATACTAAGTGGAAATCAGGTATATAATAATAAATGTAAATTAAACCACAAAGAACATATATAATACTTTGGGAATTTATCCATTGATGATATTAAATATTGAATGGAAATTTTTTATGTAAGTAAATGAATGAAAAAAATGACATTGTATGAATGAATGAAAATAAATGAAAAGTAAACGAAGAAAAAAAAACCAATAAAATAAACTTAAATAATATTTGAATTCTTTTTTGTTAGCATATGGAATGTTTGGGAATGATACTTCAAATTGTTTAAGGTTGTATGAATAATCTATTAAGTAAATATCTAAGGCTACTGAGTGTAAGTTACACTTGGTAGTTTATCTATCATCCTTGTATGATGAAAAGTTCTGAACCCGGACAAATCATTAGTTTTGATTTCTACGTAAGTGTGATGGATTCTTTTGTTGCACATAATGGTAGTATTGCTTTTGTTTGCATATGACTATATATGTTGTATGTTGCTTGTACTATTGATTGAAACAACTAATATATTGTTTTCTTACATAAGTTTAACTCTTTTGGATTATGTAAGTAAGCTATAGGTTTATGGAAGCAATAACCGTTTTTCAGATTATGGTTTTTGGAACGATATTTTATTATTTTTCCTATGGTTTGGGATGTTTATTATTGAAATATGATACATATATTGTAATTAATGATATCGTTATTTTTCCGGACCTATCCGTGCAAAGGAGACTCTGCTAAAATTTTCCATAAATTTAGGACTTGGAAATTTTTGTGAAAGTTGAGTTATTTTCAAATTTTATATAAGCTTAAGCATGTATGTTAACTGTTATAAATTGTCTATTTTGAATAAAATATAACAAAATTCTTAGTTCCGTCTTTTTCCTTTTCTGGAATGATAAGTTTTGAGTGGAGGAGATTGTAATGACCCATATTTTTGATAGTTGAAAATATTAAATTAAATAGGATTTTGGAAATTAATATTGCCAGTAATTAAAATTTATGATTTATACATGGAATTTTTTTATTAGAATATAATTTAGTAATGTTGACTGAATGAAATTGACAATTGTTTTAATGTAATTCCAATCAATTGAAATAGTTGTAATTTTAATAAGGAATAAAATAAATGATGTATTTATGGTGAAATTATATATTATTTAATTGAAATTGGTTTTAACATTTGTAAGTAAATTTATACTCCTTGTTTGTAAATAATAAATATATTAATTTTTTCAAATTATTTAAATGCAACAACTATTCATTTCTCATCTTATTTCTAAATCCGTATTGGAATGTATTTAGGAATTGATGAAATTAGATGTAATTAAATGTTGCAGTTAAAGTAAGGAAAGATGTTAATTATAGAGTTTGAGTGAAATAAAATGGAAACTTATGCTAATAGATTACATAAGGAATTGTTATTTTAATATAAAAACTTTTAAATCAATTATTATGAATAAGTGTTAATTAATAAAGAATAAAATGAATAAGTTTAGTAAATGTGTAAACGTATGTCTATTTGTTTGAAATGTCGTTAGCTTACAAATTAATTATTGGGATTGAGAAACTATTATTTAGTAAGAAATGTATAACTCCTGTTTGTATCCAATAATATATGAATATGTTTAAATTACTATTAGATAGAAAGTAATTTTTCTATTTCTCTTTACATTTATTTAGTCCATTTTGAAATTCATCTTTGTAGTCAACTGAAATTAGTGTAGTTGAATAATTTCATTTAATAGGAGAGAGGACACTAAATTATAAATTAATAGGTGTAATTAAACGTAGCTTATGTTTTATGAAAATATAAGGAAAGTTTGATTTAATGAAAAGAACATTTATGTCAAATAAAATGAATATTTCTTTTGTGAATGTAGGTTTAATTTCATTAAAATTAAGAATAGAATGATTGATTAAAGGAAGAAATATATGTTCATTTGAACTATGTTTTAGCATACTAATTGGTTATAAGAATCAGAAAATAATTTATTTAAGTTATTTATTACTCTGGTGTATAAAGAACAAACTTACAAACGTGTTTAAATGACTAAAGGAAATAATTGTTCTATTTTTCATTCATTTTAGTTTGTCTGTTTTGAAATTTAACTTTGTAATTAATTGCAACTAATGTAATCGAAATGTTTCAAATAAAAGGAAAGAAAACGTTGATTGCAATCAATCAATTTAATAAAAGAAACACACGTTTTGTGTTGAATAGAAAGGGCGCTTTAATGGAAATAAAAGATCATTTTGAGAAAATCAAATTGAACCTTTTCATTTTTAAGGTAAGTATAATTTTATTTATTATGTGTTGAAAGAAAATTAAATGTGTACAAATTGAGTATTATTTGAGTTAATGAAATCAATTTGGTTACGTTTCAAAAATTGAATTTCAAAAGGTTGTGCGGTGTATATGGTCCCTTCATTTCTTTTGTTATTAATTATTGCATGTACTTTTTAAAATAGTTACCTTATTACTAATACTTGATCCGTTCATTTATCCTTTTGATTAATACTTGAGCTTAAACTTTTAGGCTATATTTAATTCTTGTCATCTCATTTTTAGTTATAAAAAATTTCATTTTCCTTTGGTTTGCAAACTTTTCCATTCCTACATACATTTTCTTATGCACTATTAATGCCCGAAGCTTTCAAAAAAAACATGACTTTTATTTTTGTCCCTCCACCTTCATTTCCTATTATTAAATAATCTGCAATTTTATTTCTTCATTTGCATTTGGTTTCTCCCGACACCTCAAATTCATTACTTCAAATTGTTCTTTGCTGAAGGTATATTGTGACGAATCGAAAATTTTGAACATTTGAAATTGGAATATTTAAATTGATTTAAATATTTAAAAGTTAATTTATAACTTGAATTTCAAATATCACTATTTATTTGGCGATTAAATCATTGAATTTAATTATTGAAAGTTGGGTAAAATATTGAATCTTCAATTTTATGCTTGTTAAAAATATTTCAAAGGCTTGGAAAATTTATATTTATAACACCGAAGATAATGGAAGCTTCAGAATTGAATTTGAAAGTGATTTGTTAAGTTTTGAAAATATATCGTTTAAATCGATATTTAAAAATAGCCTACCGAGGCACAGTCTTAGAATTCGATGAAACCAGTTCCACTGGATCCGTAATAGTGTTTTATTATCGGATTTCAAATTTTGTAGTGTTTGGAGTTGTCATGTGGCCATACGGTAGGTAAACGCGCTAAAATCAATATCGAAAATTTAATAAATAACTGGGTTCAAAAAGTTATCTTCTCCATACAACTGAGTTAGGACTCGAAACCTTTTCCACTGCGTTCAGAACAGGGGTGTAACGTTATAAACGCCTGGCGGCACGCCTCGATTGGAGATCAAGATTTTGAGTTGCATCGATTTAAGATTTGAATTTAAATTTGATATACATTTTATATTTTTATTTTGAATAATGTTTTCTCAATTAACACGTACCCTCTTTTATAACACGTGTTCGCCCTGATCATACATGCATTCGTTAAATAATAAGAATAATAAATATACAAGAGAAACTCGAGCGGTAAAATGAAATAGAGATTTCGATTTGCCTTCCCTTTTTCTAAATTTTTTTACTCGTTCTTCTTCAAAAAATTTCCCCGTTCGTTCGTAACAAATCGAAAAAAGAGAAATTAATGGCCGCTTGTTCAATGGCCAAGCGAAATAGTTGACTTCCCCTTAAAAAAATTGAAACCACGACACTCGCACTTGATGGAGATGGAATCACCTACCTTCAAATCGAACCATGGGCACGCGTAATGGATTCGCGAATGTAGCCGCATGTCGAGGTGGACGCTCGCAAATCGGAGTCGCGCTCGAACGGGGGAAGTGCGACGGTGTTCAGATGTGCAAGGCAGGGTTAGGTGGTGGGCGAGTATGCTAGGGTTGTGTCAGATTTTCGTCGCGATGGTAGAGGGAAGCATGATCGAGGGTTTGGGGGAAGTCACGTAATTGGGGTAATTAATTGTCCTTAATTCGAGTTGATTTTATTTGCAATAATTTACATCTTCTTCGTTTAAAAAAAATTTAATTTATATAACTATTTCTGTTTATAATATATATATATATATATATATATATATATATTAGAAAGAGATTTTATTTTAGGATTTAAGAAATATATGTAAAAGGAGGAATTTTACTGTAAAGAAAACTTAAAGCAGTTATGTTTTTTTAATATATATATATATATATATATATAGGGTTTAATTTATAGAAGGATGCGAAATAATTATATTTTATAAAGTTCAATATGTATATGTAAACAAAAAATGTATATAGACAAGATTTGGAATTATAGAAATTTTAAAATTGTGGAAGTTTATATAAAAATTTGATTTTGAAACCTGTAATTTACTTTTATATATGAAGTTTCAATTTGGAAAAAAATAAAAAATAAAATATATATATCAAATACCTATTTTAAAATTTACTAGTTTATTTCAAAAATATGTATTTAGGGTTATTTGTTTGGCTAATTAACTAGTTTAATTATTTTTAGTTACTAAAAGATTTTTATAAAAATGAATTAGTTTAAAATTAAATTATTAGTTTAAATCAAATTATTAGTTAAAATTTAATAAGTAAATGGTTATTTATTGTTTGATTAATTCAAATATTAATAAATTATATAATGTTATACAAGGTTCAAAAATCGTGAACAAGCTGGAAGGGAGATGGGTTGCAAATCAAAAAGCAAAGGTGAGATCTTGTCACTCAATCGAGTTACCTTGTTTAATTTAAATAGTTAAATTTAAATTATTGGATGTGCTTAGATGAATTTGATAATTTATTTGTTGGGTGATATTATATATAGTAACATATATATATATATATATATGTATGTATGTATGTATGTATATATATATTAAAGTGACTGATTTTCCACATTATATAGCGGATGAAACCTTATGCGCCCTGCATAATAGCGGATGACCCTTATACCGCGATATCTTGCCTTGAGGCGGGTTTGGTAATTTAAATTGTTTTGCTAACATCTGTGTATGCAGGAAAATAGGTTGGAGGGATCCAACTGGATTCCTCAAATGTTGATTTTATTTCATATGCCGTGATATAATTTATTTATAATATATGGTTGATTATATTGGTAACTGAAGTTATTGAAGGCTATGGTTTGGTCGAATATATTTTGGTATTTTAAGATACCATAAATATACAAATTTGGTTTTTGGAAGGAAATTAAAGTAGAGAATTATAAGTAAAATAATGTTCGAGAATTAGATAAATTAAAAGAAGGAATTTGGAACGGATTTTAAATGATTTGGGAGAAATAAAGGGAGAATTTTGAAATCAAGTATGAAATTGGTTTTTCTGATTTAAATGGAATTTAAATCATAAATATAGGTGTGAATATTGGATTAATGAGTTTTGAAATAAATTGGTATAAGTAAAGGAGTAACTTTTAAATAGAGTAAGTTTTGGAAATCGATTTAGTGTTTGAAACTGTGTTCTGAAAGAAGGATGAGACTATGGAATTTATAAACTGGATTTATAAAGTGCAATAAGATATCAGTGGATACTTGGAAAATATAAGTTCACGTTGGAATTTATAAAGGAATGTGTAATTTGTTTAAAAAAATAAATATTGGTTATTTTTAAAAGTGTGGAAAGACAGTTTACGAATTTGGGATATAAATTGAGGTAAATCGAGAAGGACCTATTAATTGATTTAAATGGATTATTTTGGAATGGAAAGTGTATTTTCCCTGTAAAGCCGAGTACGTTTTCAAAGTAGCTTTTAAGTATAAATTAAAAGTTCTAAAGTTGGTTTTAAAAAGAATGTTTTTGGAGAAATTATTTTCTTAAATTATTTTTAAAATTTTAAAGTAAATATTTATTAAGTTAATTGTAGAAGTGATTATTTTAAAGATTTAACTAGTATTTGATTTAGAAGATGGTTATTTAAATAATTATACTCTATCGAATAATTTTATTTTTAAAATTAGTTTGGGGCTTCAGTTTTACCTGAGATATTAGTATAAAATTCATAACTAATTTTGGAGAAGTGAATGAAAATCAAGATAAGTGTGAATAAAAAGAGAATTTATATAGTTAATGATCAATTGATAAATACGTAGGATGTACGTATACTATTTTATTCGCATAACGAATTGATCCAGATTCGAGCACAAAATTTCGAGATAGTCATATTAATTCGAGTTGAGATTTTTCACTCGACTTTCAAAGGCGAACCCTGGATATGGATTTTTGATTGATTCTGGAAATTCTCTATCATAGTTTGTTGCTATGCAAGGAGAATGACTGGTTTTAATCAAGAAACCAGATCTGAGTCCGCACTAGGAAGTCAAGTGGAAGATACTAGTTCGGAAGTGAAATTATATGATCGAGTGAGCGATCGGATTTGATATTGCATATGGATGACATAAGTGCATCTTACAGGCTTGAATGAAATAGATATTAAAACTTTTATAATGAAATGTCCAAAATGATTTTGAATGTTGTAATTGGACATTATTGCTAGTAGGATATGCAGGTGTTTTAAAAGCAAAAGGAAAGTGATGGTTTGATTTAGAAGATAATTTTAATTGCTCAATAAAAATGTATGTATTTAAATTTCTGTATGAAATTTGATGATTTTTTGGTCTAGCCACTTGGTGTTTTGTTTTCTTTTGAAATCTGGGTACCGTAGAGCCATTTTGTAGTTATACCGAGCTAGCCGCGCAAAGGTGACGCCGGCAAAAATTTTCAAAAATTTAGAGAGTTAGAATAATTTTGAGAAAACTTTGATCATTTAAAATTTGGTTTCAAATTTAATTTCGAATTATTGAGTAAGTGACATTTTTTAGAACTTATGGATGAGTTTGGAAAAAAGTTGGTAAGAGTGATATAGCGTCTTCAATATAAAATTGTTTTGGAAAGTTGAAACTATTTGGATTGGAAAAATAGTGAACGGGTTATGGATCATTCTTCTTAACTAGTAACTTCGGGGACCAAATTCTTTTAAGTAGGGTAGAATGTGACGACCTGAAAATTTTGAACATTTGAAATTGCGATATTTAAATTGATTTTAAATATTTAAAAGTTAATTTTAAATTGAATTTCAAATATCACTATTTATTTGGCGATTAAATTATTGAAAGTTGGGTAAAATATTGAATCTTCAGTTCTATGCTTGTTAAAAATATTTCAAAGGCTTGGAAAATTTATATTTATAAAACTGAAGTAATGGAAGCTTTAGGATTGAATTTGGAAGTGTTTTGTTAAGTTCTGAAAATATATCGTTTAAATCGATATTTAAAAATAGCCTTCTGAAGCACAGTTTCAAGTCCGACGAAACTAGTTCCATTGGACCCGTAATAGTGTTTTATTATCGTATTTCAAATTTCGTAGTGTTTGGAGTTGTCGCATGGCCGTACAGTAGGTAAAAGAGATGAAATATATATCGAAAATTTAATAAATAACTGGGTTCAAAAAGTTATCTTCTCCATACGATTGAGTTAGGACTCGAAACTTTTTCCAGGACATTCGGAATAGGGGTACAACATTATAAACGCCTGGCGGCACATCTCGATTGGAGATCGAGATTTTGAGTTGCATTTATCGAGACGATTTAAAATTTGATATGTATTTTATATTTTTATTCTGAATAATGTTTTGTCAATTAACACGTACACTCTTTTATAACACGTATTCGCCTTGGTTATACACGCGTTCGTTAAATAATAATAATAATAATAATAATAAATATACAAGAGACACTCGAGCCGTAAAAAATAAAAATAGAGATTTCGATTTGCCTTCCCTCTTTCTAAAATTTTTTACTCGTTCTTCTCCGGATTTTTTTCCCGTTCATTCGTAACAAATCTGAAAAAAGAGAAATTAATGGCCGCTTGTTCAATGGCCGGGCGAAATAATCGACTTCCCCAAAAAAAATTGAAACCACGAGACTCGCGCTTGATGGATATGGCATCACCTACCTTCAAATCGAACCAAGGGCGTGCATAATGGATTCGTGAATGGAGCCGCGTGTCGAGGAGGACGCTCGCAAATCGAAGTCGCACTCGAATGGCGGAAGTGCGGCGGCGTTCAAGTATGCAAGGCAGGGCGAGGCGGTGGGCGAGTTTGCTAGGGTTGTGTTAGATGTTCGTCGCGATGGTAGGGGAAGCAAGATCGAGGGTTTGGGGGAAGTCGCGTAATCGGGGTAATTAATTATTCTTAATTCCAGTTGATTTTATTCGCAATAGATAACATCTGCCTTTGTTTAGAATTTCTTCTTAATTTATATAACTATTTCTGTTTATAATATATATATATATATATATATATATATTAGAAAGAGATTTTATTTAGGATTTAAGAAATATATGTAAAAGGAGGAATTTTACAGTAAAGAAAACTTAAAGCAGTTCTATTATATATAGGGTTTAATTTATAGAGGGATGCAAAACAATTATATTTTATAAAGTTCAGTATGTATATGTAAACATAAAATGTATATAGACAAGATTTGGAAATATAGTAAGTTTTAAACCGTGGAAGTTTATATAAAAATTTGATTTCTGAAATCGATAATTTACTTTTATATATGTAGTTTCAATTTGAAAAAAAATTAAAAATAAAATATATATATCAAATACCCATTTTAAAATTTACTAGTTTATTTTAAAAATATGTGTTTAGGGTGATTTAGTTGATTAATTAACTTGTTTAATTATTTTTAGTTACTAAGATAATTTTATAAAAAGGAATTAGTTTAAAATCAAATATTAGTTAAAATCAAATTATTGGTTAAAATTTAATAAGTAATGTTGATTTATCGTTTGACTAATTCAAATATTAATAAATTATATAATGTTATACAAGGTTCAAAAATCGTGCAAACAAGCTGGAAGGGAAATGGGTTGCAAATCAAAAAGCAAAGGTGAGATCTTCTCACTCAATCGAATTACCTTGTTTAATTTAAATAGTTAATTTTAAATTATTGGATGTGCTTAGATGAATTTGATAATTTAT
Organism: Allium cepa; assembly: GCA_030765085.1. NCBI lineage: Eukaryota > Viridiplantae > Streptophyta > Magnoliopsida > Asparagales > Amaryllidaceae > Allium > Allium cepa. The sequence continues at coordinate 390,349,336 of CM060938.1, read as the reverse complement.
CTGTTGGGTGATATTATATGTGTGTATATATATATTGGAGTGATTGATTTCCCGCATTATGTAGTAGATGAGACCCTATGCGCCCCGCAAAATAGTAGGTGACCCTTATACTGCGATATCCCACCTTGAAGCGGGATTGGTATGTTAAATTGTTGTGCTAACATCTATGGATGTAGGGAAACAGGTTGGAAAAATCCAACTAAATTCCTCAAATGTTGAATTTATTTCATATGCTGTGATATGATTTATTTATAATCTGTGATTGATTATATTGGTAATTGAAGTTATTGAAGGCTATAGTTTGGCCGAATATATTTTGGTACTTTAAGATACCAGAAATATAAAAATTAGATTTATGGAAGGAAATTAAAGTAGAGAATTTTAAGTAAAATAATTTTAGAGAATTGGATAAATTAAAAGAAGGAATTTGGAATGAATTTTAAATGGTTTGGGAGAAATAAAGGGAGAATTTTGAAATCAGTATGAAATTGGTTTTTCTGATTTAAATGGAATTTAAATCATAAATATAGGTGTGAATATTGGATTAATGGGTTTTGAAATATATTTGGATAAGCAAAGGAGTAATTTTTAAAAGGAGTAAATTTTAAAAATCGATTTGGAAATTGATTTAGTGTTTGAAACTGTGTTTTGAAAGAAGGATGAGACTATGGAATTTATAAACTGGATTAATAAAGTGGAATAAGATATCGGTGGATATTTGAAAATATAAATTCAAGATGGAATTTATAAAGGAATGGGTAATTTGTTTGAAAAATAATAAATATTGGTTTATTTTTAAAAGTGTGGAAATAAAATTTATGAATATGGGATATAAATTGAGATGAATCGAGAAGGATCTATTAATTGATTTAAATGGACTCTTTTGGAATGGAAAGTGTATTTTCCCTGGAAAGCCGAGTACGTTTTCAAAGTAGCTTTTAAGTATAAATTAAAAGTTCTACAATTGGTTTTAAAAAGAATGTTTTTGGAGAATTTATTTTCTTAAATTGTTTTTAAAATTTTAAAGTAAATATTTATTAAGTTAATTGTAGAAGTGATTATTTTAAATATTTCACTAGTATTTGATTTAGAAGATGGTTATTTAAATAATTACTCTATCGAATAATTTTATTTTTAAAATTAGTTTGGGGCTTAAGTTTTACATGATATATTAGTATAAAATTCATAACTAATCTTTTAAATAAGTGTTTAAAATAGTTTTATTTTAAGTATTTCCAAGTATATGTATTTTTTTTTGGATAAGTGATTTAAATTATTTTAAAAACCTAAAGTATCAGGACTTGGCGAATTTTCAATGGAAATAGACAATATTTGAAAATTTATTACGCGAGAGAAAAGTAGTTTGAAAATTGTTTTTAAAGGGTTGAAGTGTGAAAATATATCTTGCGAAGATATTTTGAAATAAATAATTTGGGAAATTATTTAAATTTTTTGGTTGTTTATGGATGTTATTTGATAGGTAAACAACCGACTATCAATATTGGCCTTTAAGACGACATTTGAATTTCAATGAGACCGGGGGTTGGATTCCAAATGGTTATCCGAAAACCACATCGAATCTTAACGGTGGATCTTTTGTTTAAAAGATCAAAAATGGAAATTTGTTGTGACTTAATTAAATCTGAATGTATCCACTTGTTTTTAAAAAAAGCGCTCATTATGCGGATAAGCCGGGGGAGGACATTAAGTCATAAAACCCATTCCGAATAATTATTCGACGAAATAGGATTGCATTTGAAGATTGGGTACTAACGAAAGGATTTCCTGTTGATTGTCTTTGGACCGAGTTGCTCCTGTATAGATATTACCCAATGTGATGGGGAGTCCGGATGTGATTAGGGGATATCCGGATTTGCAAGGACTTTTTCCTTAATTGGACGAAGTGCCTTCGGTTCTAATCAGACCCAAGATGGACTTGTATGGATGTATGTCTAACATTACACTTTGAGATATAAAGATGGTTTCTATCAAATACATTTCTGTTTGGTGGCGGAGAATTTATTCTCTTAGCTTAACACCCTTCTCTGAGACGTACGAGCTCAGAGGTATGTAGTCAATGGTTATTAGTGATATATTCCCAATTTGGTAATGTGGCATGCTAAGTGCTGAGCATTGGCTGATTGAAGAATGGCTTTTGTGAAAAGCATAGCTTTGTGGGACGAGACTTCATCGAGCCTCACACCTCGAAAATGGTCGAAACAGGAAGGATGCGGAAAGGTTATGGGGACCGCGCCCCTCAGGGTATGTGCATTTCCTTTTAGATAAAAAGTGGTATTCTGGTATGGAGCCTAGATATTTAATTTATGTGGGTAAAAAGTGGTATTCTGGAATGGAGCCCAGATATTTGCTTATGTGGTTTTTGAAATTTGAGGCACCTCAGTAAAAGCCGGTTACGACCGAAGAATGGCATACTCGTGATAGTTAGTTACCTAATTACAGAGGTAACCCGACCTTGTGTTGGCAAAGATCCGGTTAGGTTCTCGAGACATACCTCCAGAGGCATACCCTGCGGATAAAGGAAGTTCCTTGTCCTTGGCCATTTGTTGGAAATCCAAACAATCAATACGCGCCCTTTACGGTTTCATTTGTAGAACCTGCCATTTAAAATGGTAGCTATAGTAGGCATGTTTGACTACTATAAGGAGAAACCTTCCCCATGTGCACGATTGCATTGAGTGTGTGCCGGGAGATCTTATGGTAGTTTCATTTTCCAAAAGCATGAACGGATTTCTTTTTATTTCTTTTGTACAAATAACTATTTTTAGATCTCACACCAGTCACATGACTGACTCGGAGTTTATTGTTCCCTTTTCAAAACTCTGGGTCCCCCTAATTTTCCACACGGGCAGCCTAAAGTCAGGTTCTCAGTAAGTTCTGGAGCTAATTCAGGAAAGTATGCTGTGGAGATCAAGAGACAGGCTGGATGGCGAGACATATCACACGTATATGATGTATTATCCACCGCATATGGTTTGCTGCAAATTCAATATCCATGTGGACAAGTTATCATAACTGCCCTTTGTTGTGTTTTGTTGATGTTGTACTCTGATGATGTAATGTATGAACATATATAGCTCTTTTTTTTTTAAAGATTAGTCATTTATCTATGATATATTGTTCCGCTGTGATTGTGAGATTCTGATATTGTTTCTATTTCTTCTTCTACCTCCTTCTTCTTTAACTCTAATGGTTCGGTTTTTCGACATTCGATTGTTCGACATTTGATACAGTGGGCGTATTGATGTCGATTTTCGAGGGTCGAAAAATCGGTTCGTTACATATATTCTTATCATAAAATAATTCATGTTTTAAACTCGTTCCTTCATGTTTTTGTCACCGCCTCATTTCCTATGTTTAGATCTCCATTTCAAATCTTTCTTTCCTCAAATTATTTTAATGTTAGCAAATTCAAAAGCTCTTATTTTTTCAATTTTAAAACTTTCTTTTATGTAACATGAGTTTTATTTTTTTCATTTGTCCTACACGTCCTGCCCTTATCTTAGTTTGTTCTTCATCTTTGCCTCATCTTGAGAAAAACGTAAGCATTAAATTTATGTTTTTATTAAACGTGTACGTACCACCAATCGTAGCTACGATGCGTTACCACCAGCTAGAAATGGTAAAATGGTTGAATCCAACCTTGGGCATTGCCTCACGTTCCTTGTCATACTTTTATCCTTATATGCGACCACTACAATTTTGTTTTAGTGTTGTCTTATCACAGCGCCACCCTGACTATTGACGTTACTTTTGGTGTCAAAGGAAAACTGTAGGACTGCTTTAAAATGTGTTAAATAGGATTAATGTAAAGCCTTAATGCTAGGAAAAATATTTATTTTATTGATTAGACACTAAATATATAGCATATCTTACTACATATAGATAGTTTAACGGTTCCTTAGGAGATGGAAAATCTGGTAACATCTCTTAAGTTATTGCATGCACATTATATGCTGGATAGGAATGTAAAATCCCATAAACATCTCTGAAGATATACACTTATATTTACTTGTTGTTGATTTAACTTACATAAGAACTTTTAGTTCTTACTCGAGTGTTTTGTCTTTTCGTTATGCTTGGGTCAGTCTGAGCTTTTCAGTGTTGAAGACATTATTTTTGGAGGACGAAGACATAGTTTAGTATATTATATTATTAGTATTATTCCTCTGCATTATTTTGGTATGTTTGTTGATTGTACTCTGATTATATTGTAAAAGTTGTGTAATCAAACGTACATTGTAAAACCGCTTCCTGAACCGTTTATTTGATTATTATATTTTGCCATTCTACTGTGAGATTCTGTGTTCTGTTTTCCTTTTTTTCTCTTATTTTCTTATTTTCCCTATTGACAATCCTCCATTTTGAATGGTTTGAATTATACATGTGTGGTTTATTGTCGATTTAAACCGTCCAAAAAGGTGGTTGGTCACATTCATATTCCAAGTCAATTAGGGAAACCTAATTTACAACCCAATTATAAATCTAGAATAAATAAACATTCTATAAGAAATATTTAAGACTAGTTTTAGACATATTAGTCTATTAGTAGTGCTTTTAAACAGATAACTAAAGTAATAGCTTAGATTAAAAGTCAAAATGAATTTATTGATAGATAGAGCTCAAACTGGTTTTATTAAGGAAAGACAAATTTTAGAGGGAGATGCTTTGGTATGGGAAGTAGTGTCATTTTGTAGAAAAACTCTATACCTTGCACTTTGTTTAAACTGGATTTTGCTAAGGTATTTGATACAATTGATTGAGGTTTCATTATTGACTTATTGCATGCTAGAGGTTTTAGTGGGAAATCGATTATGTGGATTCGACTATTCTATCTTCATGTAAAGCTACTATTTTCATGAATGGTGTAGCAGGAAAAACTATAAGCTCTAAGAGAGGACTGATACAAGTGACTCTCTTGAAAGAAATGCGGATTACGGATCTTAAGGTTAGGATTAACACTAGAGGAGGGGGGGGGTGAATAGTTTTTATAAAGAATTACTAAATCTTTTTGAATTTATGTTGAATTGAATGGATGAATGCAATATACAGACACAGATATGATCACAGGAACAAACACAAATGTAGAAATAAAGTAAAAGCAATAAAGGAAAGAACACACCGGATTTTGTACTGGTTCAGAGTTACCCTACATCCAGTCCCGCAACACAAGTATGGATTTCCTTTCAAAAGCAATTGTACAATTACACCCTCGATTTCAAGGCTACGAGGTACACCCTCCAGAATCACAATCCTATGGGTAGAGATACTTGATTTTCGGGGCACAAGTTTACCCAATTGATTTACCAAGGCTACAATCACACCTTATCTCACTTGATTGATTTTCAAGGCCACAAGCACACCTTTTCTCACTTAATAGATTACAAAGAAGCCTATAACTCTGAATGGCACCGAGAACCTTGTTGAGATAGTGATAGAGAATCAAACTAGAAAAGATCGAGTTTGATTCAATGTTGATTTCGGCAGAGTAATGGTAAGAATATGTATTAAGAAATGTGGAAGAAGAAGAGTGAAAAACCAGAAAATCTGATATAAAATTCGTTGAAACTAACCCCTATTTATAGAAGAATAACAGCCATGTCCATTCGTGAAGAGTTATGGGGAATAGACACTTCTTTTGAAATTGAAATTTTGAACTCAACTGACACCATGTCGACATGGTCACCATAGGCATGTCGACATCCCAAAGCAATTTTTGATGATTTGATTTTCTTTGAAAATAACCTTTATCTTATATTAAAACTATTTTAAACTTTTCTAATATACTTGACTATAGTTAAATACATAAGTAAATATAGAGAATAGTATATATATAGATTTTAACTATAATTTTATATTTAAATCTTAAGTATAAATATTTAAAAGTTAAATATATTATTTTAAAAGATAGTTTAAAATCAGGAGTAATTTGACTTTGAAATTAAAGATAATTTTGAGGCTAAAATTATTTAAAGTCAGGATAGAGGTTTTGGATGCTTTTTAAAGGAAGGTTTTGAGAACATGATATAATTTTGAAAAATCATTTTGAATAAAAAGTTAGCGGATACAAAACAATGTTCCACTAGATTTTTCGTAGGTTCCATCCTACTTAGGGTTCCATCCCTTTAACAGGCTCGAAGTGGATTCCATTCCACGAATAAATTGGGTTTTAAATGCCAGTGCTTTTCTAGGAGTTTTAACAAAATTCCTAGTAAAAAACTTATTCTTGAAATCTTGAACGCTTGATAATTTTGATACTCATGAGTCTTCAATCTTTGATATCTTGAATCTCTATACTGTACAGTCTTCATTCTTTGTACCTGCACGGTTAAATCATGCATATACATATTTATCTAAACTTATAATATTAGTATTTATATTTTATAATCTATTCTAAGGTTGTTGTCATCAAAACCATCATCTCACGGACTAACAATCTACCCCTTTTTGATGATGACAACCTTTGTCTATAAAATATTATTTCTATCTTAATAAGTTCCCCTAAAACTAATAACTCCCCCTTAATCTATGCCTAATTACCCTATTTTATATTTCCCCCCTTTGTCATCAACAAAAACAAACTCTAAAATTTATAACTCCAAATTATATAACTCTCCCTAATTCTAATATTCTATGTGATTATAATGATAGTGTTATCATAAATTATCAACACTTAGATCTAACAATAAATCTAATCCTAAACTACTAACTATCTTAAGTATATAAAAACCGTATAGTTATATGTATTAATAAGAAGAACGCATATAAGAACACAACTAATTGATTAATCATATAGTTGTATGTACATTTTTCATTGTAAACGTAAGAAGGAATAAACAACAATGGTAAAGAAAGAGAAGAAACTAACGTGTGTTTTTAAATATAGGAGATCTCTGAATCGAATAGTTTGGATAGTGGAAACAGAAATTTCCATGTTGTTCGACAAGATTCCCATTCTTGTCAAAACACACTTCTCCAACACACACGACTTGGCCATCATCCTCTGAGTGCGCTTCTTCCATGGGTTCTTCTTCTTCTTCGCTGGCCTCTTGATTGAGTGAAGAATCTTCATCAATCAAAATAGGGTTGGCTTGATTATCCATTATAAATTTTTGCATATTCATAAGAATCTTGCCTTTCTTCTCTTGTTCCTATGCCAGGAGTCGAATCACTTGAATTTCAGTCATCATCTGAAGTGCATCCTTCAGAGAGTCCTCTATTCTAGTCACACGAGCGAGAGTAGTACGTTGAAATGGACCAGAAGTAGGAGAGGGGAACGAAAAAGTTGATTTTATATTTGATTTGGAAAAGGAGGCCATTGATTATTTGATTTCAGAGAGAAGAATAGAGAGATAACAGAAAGGTTGAATAAAATTTGAAAATGTGAAGAATATATAACCAACTATTTTGAATTTTGGTGGGAAAAATTTCAAAATTTAAAAACGTTGTATGTCGACATAGGTATATGGGGGATGTCAACATGGTCCTTTTTATTTTTACTATTTGATTTTAATATTAATTATTAACTATACTTGTTATTTATATTTTATATTTCAGTTATAGAACAAATACCTAATTCTCTTCTTAATTTAGTAAAAATTGATTCATTTAAGGGTTTTGTTAAAATATCAGCAATTTGATTTCAGAATTGATATAATCGAGAGTAACTACTTCCTTACTTATATTATCTCTGAGAAAATGATGTCTGATATCAATATGTTTAGTTCGAGCATGTTGAGTAGTATTTTTGGATAAATTTATCGCACTCGTATTGTCACAATAAATTAGTGATTTCGAAAAATTTAAACCAAAATCTTTTAAAGTTTGTTGCATATATATTACTTGAGAACAAGCCAAAGCAGCAGAAATATACTCTGCTTCAGTTGTTGATAAGGAAACCGTGTTTTGCTTTTTACTAAGCCAAGAAACCAGAGAATGCCCCAAAAAGTGACAAGTCCCACTTGTACTTTTTCGGACTGATTTACAACCAGCATAGTCAGCATAACAGTAAGATATTAAGTCAAAAGAATCATTTTTAGGGTAAAATAAACCATAATCAGATGTGTTTAACATATCTTATGATTCGTTTTACGGCTTTTAAGTGGGTCTCTTTAGGTTGAGATTGATATCTGGCACAGAGACAAACACTATGATGATATCAGGTCTACTGGCAGTAATATAGAGTAGTGATCCAATCATTCCTCTATATAATTTTTGATCTACATCTTTCGAGAGATCTTCTTTACTAAGGTACCCATTGGTTGCCATGGGAGTGGGTTTTCCACTCGCAGTAGTCAAACCAAATTTACTGATTAGGTCTTTAGCATATTTTTCTTGACTAATAAAGATACCATTGTCTAATTATTTTATTTGTAATCCTAAGAAGAAATTTAATTCACCCATATGACTCATCTCAAACTCTTTTGTCATTATTTCAGAAAATTCTTTATTCATTTCAAAGTTAGTTGATCAAAAAATGATATCATCTACGTAAACTTGTACTAGTTGAATATTATTTTTATTTCTTTTAATAAAAAGAGTATTATCTACTTTACCAATTTCAAAATCTGATTATACTATATAAGATATTTTGTCATGACCCGTCTTCCATCAACCATAAAAACACATCATGATTTTAAGAAAGAAAGGGATAGAAGAAGAAAAGATAGGAAAAGAAGAAACTCAACAACATCATATACTCACAACGGAACGAATGAAATATAATATATCACATAAAGTATTACATAGTATCATATACATCAGAGTGCACAACTTATACATTCATATTAGACAGTTATAAACATCTGTCTAACTATACAAGTCAAGATATCACAGGAATGCAAACACAATCACTAACTCAGCGGAACCATTAAATATCTACACGCTGAAGCCTCCTGCTCCAAATCTCCTCCAGAATTCGTCAAGCTAACCTGAATCCCTCGACTACTCATACATAAGATGAGTACCCAAGAGTTTAATAAAACATAAAATAAACACTCGGGTCAAACAGGGGTCTGGTGTGAGTAAACGGTTTAAAATTTGCTTAACTTTAGAAAATCCTTTGAAAAGAAAAGGCATCACGTAAGACTTCCCACACATAAACATGGAAATTTTTTTACCTTATGCTAACCAAAACATTTGATAGGAAATCCATTGATGTAATAATAATGTCTAGGGTTTTCAAATAAATAGAAAACAGCCGAAATTGTTACATCTATTAAATTCCAACTACTAGCCACAAAAGTGGGTAATACAATCAAAACCAGGGTCTCGTATGAAGAATGGGTTTCCACCAATGGCAGGGATACTGGGGTACTTCTCGTCACAGTACGTGGCCTAGATCACCGTACCGAGGAGCCACCCTAACTCCCCTGCAACACAAGGCCGGGACCATCCCTTATTGGACAGTCCCAAACAAGACTACCCCGTGATTGGCACGACCAACCACACACTAAGTCGAAATTGAAAGGGACCTCTAGACAGGGGTAAATCTCATCCTACTTGGGCATGACCCACTTAACCTTGCTGCACTTCCCCTGTTTTAGCCATTCCCGATTGATGAGGCTTGAGGCTGCGATTACCTTTATAGAACATATCTATCTTAGAATGCGCATCGTCTACCCGACGATGTTCTGAAAGCATTCAATCCATACAAGTTCGTTCCGGTTCGAACGAAACCGAAGACACTATCTCATTGCACTCATTTTGGAATCACCCTCAGAGTCAATGACCATAGCCCTTGCACTCTGATTCACCATCTCGAACCTGAAAGTACTATCTCCGTCAAACTCATTTCGGAATCACCCTCAGAGTTATACTGACGAATAATTCTTACACTTCGAGTCTTCCCTTGAACTCCACCTGGATTCACGACCTAACGTTTAATATTGATCGATGTGGTTTTCGGATATCCAAATATGGAAACCCGATCCCGGTCTCACCGAAATCCAAACGCCATTTTAATGTCCAAGTTGTTTAAGGGTTTAAACAATTAAACTTATATTCAGAATAATATAATAGATAGATGATTCATATTATCACAATAGATAATTCATATCAACCAATTATCTCACAAAGCAGCATATCACATATAAAAGATATCACACCCAAATCATCCAATATCAATCACCCAATATCAATCATCCAATATCAATCAATCATCCACAAGCAGGTTTGATTTACTCTTAATCAATTTAATTAACCTTTAATTAAATTAGTTATTATCCTTTAATTACTTGGATTATCTTAATCCTGCTTCATTGATTTATTACAAATTAATTTATTAATCATCTCTTAATGATCTTCCTTAATTAATCTCCCTTGATTAATTATCCTATAATTACATTTAAGTAATTAGCCTTTAATTCTTTAATTAATTACACAAATTAATTATCCTTAACCATATACAGTAATTAACCTTTAATTACTATCATTAATTACAATAATTAATGGTCCTTCGTTTCCTTCCATTAATTAATCAACTATGATTAATTACATTAATCCTTTATTAATTATTATTAACCATACTTTAATTAATCACTCATTCATCAGCCTTGATTAATTTCATTAATTATATTAACTAATGATCCTTATTAATTAATAATCCCTTTAATTAATTAAATAATTAATTTGTAATCAATCATCTCATTAATTAGTCTTAATTAATCATAAATAGTAATTAACAACTTGTAATTACTTATCTTAATTAATTAACTTCTTAATTAATTATATTAATCTTTGATTAATTGTACTAATTAATTAATCTTTAATTACTTCATTAAGAAATTATTAATTAATTACATCATTTAATAATTCTTAATTAATTACTTTACTAATTAATTACATTTTTTCTTAATTAATTACATTTAATAATTAATCTTAAATTAATCGCATTAATTAAATAAATTAATTAATTAACTAAATTAACTAAGTAATTAACCTTTAATTACTTCTATAAGTAATTATTCTCTAATTACTTTCATTAGTTAATTACTCTCTAAATTAATTTCCTTAACAAGTAATTAATCCCATCATTAATTAACCTTAATTCTTTAATTAATTAATTACTCTTTAATTAATTAACTTCCAAATCAAATTTATTTAAAACCAAATCAAAGTTAATCAAATAATTTACTTTATTAAAACCAATTTAAAATCAATTTGAAATATGATTTTACTTTTAAAATAAAAGAATTCAAACACTTAATTTTAATATACTCAAAATTTTTGAAAACCCTTTTCAATCATATTTAATTGAATTAAACAAATATTAATCTTTGAAAACTCAATTATCATATTCTTTAATATTATCTATTTAAAAAAATATAAATTTGAAATATAGTTTAAACATTATTTTGAACGTATCCTTACAACATGAAAACATCCTTATTTAAACTTGATTGAGTTTCTTAAAACTTTGATCTAATATTTAAATTTGAAAATACCTTTAAATTCAATTTTAAAATAAATTTAGTTAATTATTTTAAAATCAATTATTTTAGACTTTTCAAACTTGAAAATATATTAGATTAAAACACCCTTAAAATCTTTGACTTTCATTTGTATGAAAGCTTGTTTTACAATTTAAAGCTTGATTTTATTTATTTCAAAACAGCATGTTTAAATTTGTAAACTTTATATTTTTACAGTACTTACCAGATTAACATACCACCCTAAAAATCGAGTTCGAACACTACATCGACATGAGCCTGCCCCAAGACAAACCCCAGCCTCCTCTACTTCGAGTCGACACCAAGAAAACGTGAGCATCTCCCCGAGTCGACCTTCATCTTCCCCAACTCCATTATTCCCAGTGCACAAACGTACACGCGTGTACGTGTGCGTCCGAAATACCCTCCTCCGACCATCTTCCTGATCGTCGACCGACCACACAATGCCTCGACAACCTTTACACCAACCCAGAAACAAAAAAACAAACTCGAATCGAAATTTCGTTCATTGATCGAAATCTGAAACCAAACTCAACCCACAAAAACCTCTCAACGCCGTCGACCTAAATTTCCAGAACCTCTTCCAGAGCACCGCCGTATCACCATGCTTCCATCCCCCATCTCGCGATCGCATCCGGTCCATTACCCATGCCGAAATTGCCTCGACGGCCAAGACGAACGAAAAACAAGCTTAAACCCTAGTCCATCAAAATCCAATCACCTCGGCCCATAACAAAAATTACCATTATTTTTCCTACACTCGCCATCATTCGCACCACCTTTAGACCAAAAATCAAACAGCTCCGCCATGCCGTTCATCGGTAATCGTTCAAAACTCCAAATTCGAATAACCCTTAAATTCCCATGAATCACCAAACTAAAAATCATGATATGTATATTAAAGATCATGATTTTTAACCACTAACACATTCATGAGATCCAAAACAGAAATTATATTTGTTGATTTTTAACATGCATCAGTATTTTACTGTATTTTCCTATTTTAAAAATTATTTGTAAATTCAAAATTCCAGAAACTATTTTTAAAATTACCATCATACATTAACAAACAACTTCCATTTAATCATCAAAGCCAAATATTGATGTTATTGGGAGATTAGAATTTTTGAATGTAAATCCTGGTCTGAAAACAATAGATAACAGAGTGTTTACATATATACAGACCTATTTACACATATATACATATCTACCAATTCAATAATATAAACACTGAATGATTTACATGCAACATCAATATCAAATTCATAGATTATCACATGCATTAGAGTCAATCACAAATTAAACTGTTTTTTTTAAAAAATTTCTCACAATTAATTAGCAAAGAACAGAAACTTGTTTTCCAGGCTTGTATTGCTGAAGCTTTGAAAACAATTGATGTTGAAACTTAGTGTTGAGCTTGCATGTTCGAAATCTTAAAACTGATGTTGAATTTCCATTTGAGTTACAGGTTTGAAGTTGCAGTAGGTTTGGTTGATATGGAAAACTTATTTGCAGATTTTAATTTCAGATTTGATTTTGCTTTTGGTTTCAAATTTCAGGTTTGAAGCAATTTCTGGTTTGCTATTAAATTTTTGAAAGAATGAAGGAAGAAAAAGAAAAGAAATTGAGAAGAAGAAAGTTTTGAATTGAAAGTGGAAAACAAGTTTCTCTTTAAACTATATATATATATTTTTATAAAATTTAAATTCTAAATAGAAGAAAATGTTGCCACTTGTTCATTAATTTAAACAAATGTCATCATAATTTTATTTTAGCTTACAACTGTTGAAGATGTTTTATCATTGTTTTACAAGTGTTAAACTTCCTTTATTTAAATCATATAATTATATGCATATGAAATATTTTTATATAAATAAGCTTTTAAAATTTTAAGTAAATATACAAGTGTGAAATTTTGTAAATATTTGTTTATAAATAGCTTATGTTTTAAAATCAAATAAATGTATTGTATGTTTTCCTTTAAATTGTGTAATATGAATTTGTATTTATATTTATGTAAAATGTGAATTTAGTTATTTATTTACATATTGCTTATGTTTACAAATTATTCTAATTTTAAGAGATTATTTAAAAAAAAAGCTTATTTAAAACTATGTATAAATATACATAACCATTTTAATTTAAGCACTTTTAAAAGAAAACAAAATAAAACTTTGATTAAATCTTATTTAAATTATCACACTTTAAAAATAAATAATTATCTTATACTTTGGAAATATAGAATTTGACCTTAAATTAGCTTTTGAAAAATATTGAATTTAAAACAAATCTTCAAATCACAATTATAATTTGAAAACATATTTCTCTTATTAAATTTTAACCAAAGCTTCTTATTATAATGTATATACATACATATATATTATCAATAGATTATATTAAATTTCAAAACAACTTCAAATTATAACATATACATACATATATATTACAATTTGAAAATACATCTTTTATTTAAAACAAAAGATCTTCCTATTCACAATATATATACCAAATATATATATTATAAATAGAATATAATTTTATTATCTTTGAAAAATAATTCTTATCAATTTTAAATTGTAAGAAGGATATTGATCAATATTGCCCGATTAAATATTATTAACCTTTAAAAGATTAAATTTACCAATTTAAATTAAAATTATAAAGGAAAATTATCAAATCAATTTAATTATTAATACAGATTATTAAATTGATATTGCCTAAAATTCCGGGTCGTCACATTCCTCCCCCCTTATAAGAATTTCATCCCCGAAATTTAAAAGCAAAGATAATTTAATAACCTAGCAAAGATTTTAATCTCAAACAGCAAAGCATACTTATCATCCAGTTACTAACAACCATAGCAACAAACAAACCTAACTAATTATCCTGACACAAATCAGGATAGATCTTCTAATACTATCTAGAGTTTTCCAAGTATAAATCACTGGAAGTCTCGCTCTACAGAAGCTCAACTAACTACACCACCATAATCCAGAGCTCCTCTCATCTCTAGATCCACCAATCTGAACAGAACATCAGACTATACTCAAGTCTATCTCAACTTCCAAATCCTTCTAAACTATAAATTCCACAACTAACGATGAATCATACACGTACTCCCTCAGCGATACGTGAAATAAAATGAATTCAAGCTATCCAAACTGGCAATTCAATCTTATAGACAAAAGAACTTATTCTACCAAAATCACAGAAAAGAAATCCCAAATACCTCAGAACTAGCTATCTAATCTTATCCAATTACTGCTCTCTTAACCAGAGAAACCTTAACAACAATTAAGTCTCCAACTTCGAATTCCAAATTCCTTATCTCATATCTGCATAACTCAATAGACAATCCTGGACTGCCAATCTTCCTGATCAGCTCAACATATGATGATACTTCCAGAAACAACTAAACTAAAGCAAACCAGTTTCTGGATCCTATTCATCAAAATGGTCTTCCAAGATCCGTCGAAATCCAGAACACAAGCTCTACTACCTAAGCACTAGCAAACTGAACTTACTTCCTTCCTCGGACAGCTGCTACCTCGCTTCCGCTGCAAAAATCTGATTCTGGAATAGATGAGAATACTATTGATGAACACGAGTACAAACTTATCCAATATATCCGGGAAACTTTGTTTATCAAATTCATAAAATCTTAGTGACCCATCTAACTCGGTCACACATCCTTATAGCAGAATTCAACTCAAAAATTAGATCTGACCAATCCAAATTCCAAAAATTCCTGAGCTGCTTCACCCACCATCCTATTATCTGGCTAACCACCAATATAGCTTCTGGAACCAATCAATACGAAACTCAATTCCAGATGCAGAAATTTTTTGATTACTTCAATAGCTCCTACTTCCACATGAGAACCCTCAGTCTCAAACAAAAGATTGCCCAAGATAAATTCCCAAACTAGTCGCAAGTCACTTTTACGATCCTACCAAGTTTGGATTCCAAAGAAACTGTCATCTCTTTACCAATTAGAACAACCTTAAGCTTCTCCAAACAAGGTTAATCCTTCAAGAAAACCTTCACCATCTGCCCGAACTGCTGATAGAAGAACCACTAAGATTGCTAAACTATCGGAGAAATGACCCACACTACTGCTTCCAAACCCTACCTCGATGATACTGCAAAGCCAAAAGACCTTCTTGTTGGCACATCGAACAATCGAGTTGCACTGCTTCCACAGCTAACCAAAGACTTCTAATCAAAGGCTCCTCGAACCCCAAAACCATCAACAACCCATACAACAGACCTTCGAGATGGCAGACATCCTCTCAAGAAATTCAAGCTCCAAACCAAGCCCCAACATCTTGCTCTCCTTAAGGGATGAAAATGAGACCATGCCGAAGTGAAGCAACTTATAGACCTTAGTCTCATATTCCAAAACAGCCAACCTCCTTGCTGAAGATCCAGATAACTTCTACACAGATGAGTCTTCCCTGCGGCAGGTAAAGACTGCTCCTCAACTGCGTCTAAAACTGCTTCAAGAGAAAACATCTTTGGAAATACCCATGGATACTGCATCTCACCATGCAACTGTCCAGATACCATCATTTGCTTTTGCACTTCCGACAGATCCAAACTTTAGAAATTCCGCTTACCCGAGCGAAATCCAAACTTACACTTCAAAGATGAACTCCGAATCTTTAAAAGATTTCCTTCGAAGATCAGGGAAATCCTTACTCCAAGCTACAAAGCTCACTTGAGACGGTATTAGGTCTACAGTCTCGACAAATATACTTACAACCTCAACATATGGACCTCTTCCATTAGTGGTAGTCATGTTACACGCACACCACTACTCCATCTACCTTTAAAACTTATATTGGAAAACCCGAACAGGTAACCCAACAAACCAGGTAGATATAGATATATAGTTATAAATAAAAATTACAAGTACGCTCTCTCAAGAAAGATACCACTCCAAAGCCTAGGTATTCGCTCATCCTAATGCTCTGATACCAACTGTCACGACCCGTCTTCCATCAACCAGAAAAACGCATCATGATTTTAAGCAAGAAAGGGATAGAAGAAGAAAAGATAGGAAAACTAGAAACTCAACAACATCAGATACTCACAGCAGAACGAATGAAATATAGTATATCACATAAAATATTACATAGTATCATATACATCAGAGTACACAACTTATACATTCATATTAGACACTTATAAATATCTGTCTAACTATACAACTCAAGATATCACAGGAATGCAAACACAATCACTAACTCAGCGGAACCATTAAATATCTATACGCTGAAGCCTCCTGCTCCAAATCTCCTCCAGAATTCGTCAGGCTAACCTGAATCCCTCGACTACTCATACAAAATATGAGTACCCAAGAGTTTAATAAAACAGAAAATAAACACCCGGGTCAGACGGGGGTCTTGTATGAGTAAACGGTTTAAAATTTGCTAAACTTTAGAAAATCCTTTGAAAAGAAAAGGTACCACGTAAGACTTCCTACACATAAACATGGAAAAAGTTTTTACCTTACGCGAACCAAAACATTTGATAGGACAACCAGCGATATTATAATAATGTCTAGGGTTTTCAAACAAATAGAAAATAGCTGAAATTGTTACATCTATTAAATTTCAGCTACTAGCCACAAAAGTGGGTAATACAATCAAAACCGTAGGGTCTCGTAGGAAGAATGGGTTTCCATCAATGGCAGGGCTACTGGGGTACCGCCCGTCATAGTACATGGCCTAGATCACCGTACCGAGGAGCCACCCTAACTCCCCTACAACACAAGGCCGGGACCATCTCTTACTGGACAGTCCCGAACAAGACCACTCCGTGGTTGGCGCGACCAACCACACACTAAGCCGAAATAGAAAGGGACCTCTAGACAGGGGTAAATCTCATCCTACTTAGGCATGACCCACTTAACCTTGCTGCATCTCCCCTGTTTTAGCCATTCCTGGTTGATGAGGCTTGAGGCTGCGATTACCTTTATAGAACACATCTATCTTGGAATGCTCATCGTCCACCTGACGATGTTCTTAAAGCATTCAATCCATACAAGTTTGTTCCGGGTTCGAACGAAACCCAAGGCACTATCTCATTGCACTCTGAATCACCATCTCGAACCTGAAAGTACTATCTCCGTCAAATTCATTTCGGAATCACCCTCAGAGTTATACTGACGAATAGTTCTTACACTTTGAGTCTTCATTTGAACTCCACTTAGATTCACGACCTAACGTTTAATTTGGATCGATGTGGTTTACGGATATCCAAACATGGAAACCCGATCCCGGTCTCACCGAAATCCAAACGCCATTTTAATGTCCAAATTGTTTAAGTGTTTAAACAATTAAACTTATATTCAGAATAATATAACAGATAGATGAAATCACATTATCACAATAGATAATTTATATCAACCAATTATCTCACAAAGCAGCATATCACATATCAGAGATATCACACCCAAATCATCCAATATCAATCACCCAATATCAATCATCCACTATCAATCAATCATCCATAAGCAGGTTTGATTAACTCTTAATTAATTTAATTAACCTTTAATTAAATTAATTACTATCCTTTAATCACTTGGATTATCTTAATCCTACTTCATTGATTTATTACAAATTAATTTATTAATCATCTATTAATGATCTTCCTTAATTAATCTCCCTTGATTAATTATCCTTCAATTACATTTAAGTAATTAGCCTTTAATTCTTTAATTAATTCCACAAATTAATTATCCTTAACCATATATGGTAATTAACCTATAATTACTATCATTAATTACAATAATGAATGATCCTTCATTTGCTTCCATTAATTAATCAACTATGATTAATTACATTAATCCTTTATTAATTATAATTAATCATACTTTAATTAATCACTCATTCATCAGCCTTGGTTAATTTCATTAATTATATTAACTAATGATCCTTATTAATTAATAATCCCTTTAATTAATTAAATAATTAATTTGTAATTAATCATCTCATTAATTAGTCTTAATTAATCATAAATAGTAATTAACAACTTGTAGTTACTTATCTTAATTAATTAACTTCTTAATTAATTATATTAATCTTTGATTAATTATACTAATTAATTTGGCAAAGCCAGCGGGGTTAACTGGGCCCCTACCAGTTTATTGCAACACAATAAAAAAGATTCAAAACACACTTCGAATCAGAAAA
Source organism: Allium cepa (assembly GCA_030765085.1). NCBI lineage: Eukaryota > Viridiplantae > Streptophyta > Magnoliopsida > Asparagales > Amaryllidaceae > Allium > Allium cepa. Next base: position 390,330,669 of record CM060938.1, on the reverse strand, counting down.
AAAAGAAAATTACAGGGGAAAACAAAGAGACAACACGGAAAACACATATTCAGGCAAACATCAGCACCAACTGCTAACTATAATTCCAGGAATATGGCACTCCTTCCTTTTCAACTGCATGTAAATTCTGTTCTTAATCTCAGCCCAAAGAGAGCCAATGGTTTTCCTTTTGTTTTCAAAAACAATCGAATTCCTCTCCTTCCATATCACTTCCATATATATTTTAATGCAAATAATCAACACCCTGAATCTACTTGTCTTCCACCTCGTGGCCTTTAAGATAATGTTCCAGTTGATTGCAGAAAAGGGGACTGCAACCGTATTTTGAATGCAACCAACAATATTATCAATCAGGGCATGCAGACAGGAGCATTCGAAAAATATGTGCTCAACACTTTCCACAAACTGATCACAGAAAACACACTCAGGGTTACTAGCTATACCATAATTAATTAACACTTGCCTGGTGAGAAGAGCGTTGCTAACCACCTTCCATAACATAAAATTTTCTCTAGAAGTAGAATCATTGTTCCAGAGAACTTTGTACCACTTAGCAGCAGGGAAAGCTGTATCACCAGTCATGTAATTATACACCAGCTTTGTACGATGAGGCTTATTTTCCCATGTCACATTTAATGAATGCTCTGAACAGAGAGACGTACACTGAACAGAGTTCCAAATTTGCCTAATAATTTGACTACTATTGTATGGAAGCTGGATAGAACCATTACTGATGAACTCACTGACTTTTGCTTGACGATTAATACAAGACTGAACTATCAATGAGTGGTCAAAAACAGTAGAAAGAATCATACCAGATCGAACCCAAGGTTCATCCCAAAAACTAGTATCCGAGTTTTGGTGAACATGGTACTGAATCATAGGGAGGAAAACTTCCCTGAGTTTAAGTATATTACTCCAGGTCCAGCTACTATCTTGAGCAATGTCCATAAGCCAAAAACTCCTATGCTTGATATTATACGTCCAAATCCAATTAACCCATAGACTGTTATTTTTTTTATGACAGCATGGAAGTGCGTACTAAATGCAGCAGTGTTCCATTTTTTGACATTTATAATACCCAATCCTCCAAGCTGTAAGGTGGTTTCAAAGTTAGCAAAAGAACAAGGCAATAATTTTTTGTTGAACATACTGCCAGTCTAGAAAAATCTGAACATGGCAGAGCGTACAAGATGAAGTAGTTTGGAAGGAAGGATGGCAGAACGAGCCCAGTAGACCATACTAGGGAACACAACCGATTTGATGAGGACAAGCCTACCACATTGAGATAATCTACAATTTTCCCACGCATTCATAACTGAGGTGATCTTATTATATAGGGGTATACAATCAGCAATGGTTAATCTTTTTGTGATTTTGGGGAGACCCAAGTACATCATGTCAGCGTGCATACTAGTGAGTCCACAATGTTGGTACAAGCAAGTAGCTTGAACATCAGTGACCCCTGCCATAAGCAAGGAGGATTTGTGCTTGTTAATAGATAGGCCTGTCATGAGATAAAAGGAGTGCAGAGCACTTAAAATTTCACTTAAAGAGGATGCTTCTGGTTTAGTGAAAATCATAACATCGTCAGCAAACATAATGGAAGTGATGTTATGCAAGGAGCACTTTGGATGGAATTTAACTAGCCTTTCAGTGAATTTGTTCTGCAGTGTAACGTTGAGCACTTCCATGACCAAAAGAAATAAATGAGAAGAAATTGGGTCACCTTGCCTTATGCCTTTTTGGCAACCAAAGTAGCCAACAGGCCTACCATTCACAATAACAGAGAAAGTTGGGGTAGAAATACATGTATAAACCCAAGCAACAAAAGTTTTGGGGAAGCCCATCATAGCCATGATCCTCACAATAGAGACCCAATGAATGGAATCATATGCCTTTGTAATATCGATTTTAAGCACTGCAGCAGGAGTAGCATTACTTCTTCCATACCCTTTCATTAGTTCTTGGGCGAGAAGAACATTTTCAAGAATATTTCTGGAAGGGATGAATGCAGTTTGGTTGATAGACACAAGTGATGGCAGAACAACTACACGTCTAGAAGCAAGAATTTTAGAAATACATTTTTACAGAACGTTACAACATGAGATAGGCCTGAAAGAAGAGATTTTAGTAGGGGGAGAAACTTTGGGGATTAAGGCAATATTCGTGGCATTGATCTCACCCAGCATTTTGCACTTATAGAAAAAATTATGTATGGCTTGGCAAAAGACATGACCAAGCACAGACCATGTGGCAATGAAGAAAGGAACATTAAGGCCATCAGGACCCCCAGAAGAATGTTGATTCATGGAAAAAAGCGCACACTTGATTTCAGCATCGGTAACTGGTTTGATTAACTCTTTAGAATCAAGAACAGAAATGCAAGGGAGAGAGAGGGAAGATATAAGGTTGAGGTCAGGAGAGAAACCACTTAAGTTGCTAAAAATATTGGTGAAATAATCAGCAAAAGCATTATCAACAGAATCAGGAGTTGAGAAGACAGTACCATCATCATCCATGATATTGAAAATATTACTTCTGGCATTCTTGACACGAAGGGAATCATGAAAAAATTTGGTGTTCTTTTCACCATCATCACACCATTTGCTGCGAAGCTGTTGGCTTTTCATACTGGCTTCCAGTTGCAAAGCTTTTTGCACATCCATGAAAATACGACCATCTTCATTTGCAGCATTGACATCCTCAGGGTTTTCCATCATATATACCTGTTTTTCTTTAAGTTGTTCAGTAAGGGTAGTCGATAGTAAGCTGCCATGGCCAAATGTAGAAAAAGCCCATGTTTTAACAGATTGCTTGATGCTTTTCAACTCCCTGCAAAACTTATACATAGGGTTACCATAACAGAAAAACGAATTGTGCACACGTGAAACAATACCAAGAAAATCATCATGTTTAGCCCATGCATTAAAAAATTTGAAACTTCTTTTGTCTCTTCTTATATGGGGATTAAGGGAAAGGATGAGGGGAGAGTGGTCAGACAGCACAGGGAGAGGGAGAAAAACAGACAAGGGAGGCCATTGATTGAGAGAGGAAAGATTACAAAAAGCATGATCAATGGTGGTAAAAGTTCGAACACCACTACGACTGCGATTATTCCAAGAGTACTTTGCTCCAGACTTGTTGATCAAAAGCAGATCCGAATCAGTAATGGCAATGTTAATTGGAGCAATGTGACTTGGTAGGAGGGGAGTTCCTCCCATTTTATCATCAAGGCTAAAACATGTGTTAAAATCACCAAGAACAACCCAGGGATGAGTGTTTTGGCGAAGTGGTGGAAGGGAGTTGAAAAGGGAGTTTCTGGAATTAGAAGTATTGTCAGCATACACTATGGTTAAGTAGAAAGAGCTTGGGGGTTGATAAAGTTGGACATGGAAGTGGATGAGTTGTCTAGTTGATAAGATAGGGGATAATTTCAAAACAGTGGGGTCATAAATAACTAGAATTCTGCCATAAGATGCAGCATCCAAATTGTGATAATAATCCCACTGAGGATTGATATAATTAGCTGCTTTGATAGTTAAGGGATGGTTGAGTTTGGTTTCAAGAATGCCAAAGAGGCAGATATCATACATGTTAATTAGGCTTTTGACTTGATCAAGTTTCAGATTCGAGTGGGCACCTCTTACATTCCAGGTTGCTAGTTTTTTATACATGGATAGGTTAAAGAGATTGGTGAATCTTGTTACCTCTCTTAGCTGAAAGAGATCTTGTTTCAATTCGAGATTTGTGTTGAGAAGTGGGGGTGGCTGCATCAGAGGAATTAGGGTTGGAGGATGGTGATTTTGATAAAGAACGGGGTGCTGAAGAAGGCATGTTGTCTGGCCAACCTGGAATGTCAATGGTGAAGTTGTAAACAGGGGGGATTACAGCTGGCTTGACTGCGTTTAATTGATGCATGTTGATAATTACTTGTTGTATTTGTTGTTCAAGAGACTGGCACCACTCTGCTTCAAAATCATGCACAATGGTGTGCACGTGCACAGTCTGTTCATGAATTTGTTGCTCCTTCCCACATACTTTCTGCTTTGGTTCTTTGTTTGTTTCTGTTTGGTTTACAACCACATTTTCAGTACACAACATCATACCCCTTTCTGTTGCCTGAATATTAACATCAAGTATTACTTCACCTTCCTCTACAAACACTTGTTCTGAAAATCCTTGGTCATCTTCATTTTCACATAGCAAACTAAACTTGTTATTGTCAGTATACCTCTCTAATTCACTGGAACGAACACTTTGGGTTGAGACTGAAACAACAGAAGTATTATTTTCTTTCTTTTCCAAATTTAGTTCAGAATTTCCTTCACCACTGGTCTTGCTTATCATAACAGTTTTATCTTCCACATTCACATTTCTTTTCTTCACCTTATTATTATTTACCTTCTGCCATATTTGCTTCACTTTACTTTCCTTTTCCATCTTTTTTCCTTTTAACTCCTTATTCTTTAAATGCTCACTCTGATTTTGTTCAACATCATTACCCTTGTTCATGCTATTCCCTAAACCAATACCTTCCGTTTTGTTACAACTTGCTATCATATGTCCAAACTCTTTACATCTGGTACAAATTTCCGGTTTCCATAAATAATCTACCCCAACTATCTGTTCAGATCCATCAAGTAGCTTGACTGCAAAGGAATCAGGTAATTCAAATTGGGGGGTTACTTCGACCATACATTTAGCAAACGAGATTCTTTCGAATTTTTCAGTTGAGGCATCCAAACATAAGAGCTTCCCCACCCTGGAAGCTAGCCAATTAATTCCCACTGTAGACCAAGCAAACAATGGAATGTTTGAAAGCTTGATCCACACTGGGACAGCTCTGATCGTGCTACAGGAATTACCAACATTTTCATCCCATGGTTTTACAATAAAAAGTTTATTCTTCATAACAATAGGGTCAGAACCAGCTATTCTATTCTTGTCTTCAGAATTTGAAAACTTAAATAAAAAGAGAAAACCATCTGATTTAACAGATATCGAACCCTTAAGACTCCATGCTCTTTTAAGAAAAAAGAGGACAGTGGAGTATGGAAGTGGATTATCAAGAAAGAACCCCACTAAATATTCTTTCCACATAAGATTGCCAGCTTGAACAACTTCAGTTGGCGGGACGATAGCTTCTCCATCGTACACCAACTTGATGACACGTGGGACATAATTACCAGCATTATTTGGCTTTGACTTAAACAAGGAAGTCCAGGCAGCCGGAGGGCAAGGAGGAGGTGGAAGGTTAGGAGACTGGAGCAGTGGAGGAGGGTCTACAATGTGGTCAGAGGACGCTAGGCTAGTGGTAGGATTAGAGGGCAAGTCTGACACAGAAATTATAATTGATTTTATACTAATTAATTGATTTTTAATAACTTCATTAAGAAATTATAATTAATTACATTAATTAATAATTCTTAATTAATTACTTTATTAATTAATTACATTTTTTCTTAATTAAGTACATTTAGTAATTAATCTTAAATTAATCACATTAATTAAATAAATAAATTAATTAACTAAATTAACTAAGTAATTAACCTTTAATTATTTCTATAAGTAATTATTCTATAATTACTTTCATTAGTTAATTACTCTCTAAATTAATTTCCTTAACAAGTAATTAATCCCATCATTAATTAACCTTAATTCTTTAATTAATTAATTACTCTTTAATTAATTAACTTCCAAATCAATTTTATTAATTAATCCTTTAATTAATAACATCAAGTGATTATCCCTTAATCACTTTCACTCAATTACTTCCATAAACAATTTTCTCTAATTACTTCCATAAGTATTTCCTCCTTCTAATTACTTTAAGTAACTATCCATTAATTTCTTCATTGATTAATTTTACTCAATTAATTATAAAGTGATTATCTTAAATTAATCAGACTAATTGATTAATCTAAAATTAATTACATTAATTAATTAACTAATTAATCATCACTTAGTTTCTAATAAATTCATTAACTATCCATTAATTACTTTATTAAGTAATTATTCTTAATTACAAATAGTAATTAAGCTTAAATTTATTTTATTAATTAATTATTCTTAACTAATTTCAACTTAACTAATTAAGAATAAACTTTGCATTTATATGACATATTTATTCAAATCATTTACTTTATTAAAACCAATTTAAAAATCAATTTGAAATATGATTTTACTTTTAAAATAAAATAATTCAAACACTTAATTTTAATATACTCAAAATTTTTGAAAACCCTTTTCAATCATATTTAATTAAATTAAACAAATATTAATCTTTGAAAACTCAATTATCTATTCTTTAATCTTATCTATTTAAAAAAATATAAATTTGAAATATAGTTTAAACATTATTTTGAATGTATCCTTACAACATGAAAACATCCTTCTTTAAACTTGATTGAGTTTCTTAAAACTTTCATCTAATATTTAAATTTGAAAATACCTTTAAATTCAATTTTAAAATAAATTTAGTTAATTATTTTAAAATCAATTATTTTAGACTTTTCAAACTTGAAAGTATATTAGATTAAAACTCCCTTAAAATCTTTGTCTTTCATTTGTATGAAAGCTTGTTTTACAATTTAAAGCTTGGTTTTATTTATTTCAAAACAACAAGTTTAAATTTGTAAAATTTATATTGTTTTTACAGCACTTACCAGATTAACATACCACCCTAAAATTCGAGTTCGAACACTACATCGACACGAGCCTGCCCCGAGACAAACCCCAGTCTCCTCTACTTCGAGTCGACACTAGGAAAACATGAGCATCTCCCCGAGTCGACCTTCATCTTCCCCAACTCCATTATTCCCAGTGCACAAACGTACAAGCGTGTACGTGCGCATCCCAACCACCCTCCTCCGACCATCTTTCTGATCGTCGACCAACCACACAAGGCCTCGACAACCTTTACACCAACCCAGAAACAAAAAAACAAACTCGAATTGAAATTTCGATCATTGATCGAAATCTGAAACCAAACTCGACCCACAAATACCTCTCAACGCCGTCGACCTCGTTGACCGAAATTTCCAAAATCTCTTCCGGAGCACCCGCGTATCACCATGCCTCCATCCCCCATCTCGCGATCGCATCCGATCCATTACCCATGCCGAAATTGCCTCGACAGCCAAGACGAACGAAAAACAAGCTTAAACCCTAGTCCATCAAAATCCAATCAACTCGGCCCATAAGAAAAATCACCATTATTTTTCCTACACTCGCCATCATTGGCACCACCTTCAGACCAAAAATCAAACAGCTCCGCCATGCCGTTCATCGGCAATCGCCCAAAACTCCAAATCCGAACAACCCTTAAATTCCCATGAATCACCAAACTAAAAATCATGATATGTATATTAAAAATTATGATTTTTAACCACTAACACATTCATGAGATCCAAAATAGAAATTATGTTTGTTGATTTTTAACATGCATCAGTATTTTACTGTATTTTCCTATTTTAAAAATTATTTGTAAATTCAAAATTCCAGAAACTATTTTTAAAATTAGCATCATATATTAACAAACAACTTCCATTTAATCATCAAAGCCAAATATTGATGTTATTGGGAGATTAGAATTTTTGAATGTAAATCCTGGTCTGAAAACAATAGATAACAGAGTGTTTATATATATACAGACCAATTTACACATATATGCATATCTACCAATTCAATAATATAATCACTGAATGATTTTCATGCAACATCAATATCAAATTCACAGATTATCACATGCATTAGAGTCAATCACAACTTAAGCTGTTTTTTTTTAAAAAATTACTCACAATTAATTAGCAGAGAACAGAAACTTGTTTTCCAGGCTTGTATTGCTGAAGCTTTGAAAACAATTGATGTTGAAAATTAATGCTGAGCTTGCATGTTCGAAATCTTGAAACTGATGTGGAATTTCCATTTGAGTTACATGTTTGAAGTTGCAGTAGGTTTGGTTGATATGGAAAACTTGTTTGCAGATTTTAATTTCAAATTTGATTTTTCTTTTGGTTTCAAATTTCAGGTTTGAAGCAATTTCTTGTTTGCTATTAAATTTTTGAAAGAATGAAGGAAGAAAAAGAAAAGAAATTGAGAAGAAGAAAGTTTTGAATTGCAAGTGGAAAACAAGTTTCTCTTTAAACTATATTTTTTTTATATAAATTTAAATTCTTAATGGAAGAAAATGTTTCCACTTGTTCATTAATTTAAACAATGTCATCACAATTTTATTTTAGCTTACAAGTGTTGAAGATGCTTTATCATTGTTTTACAAGTGTTAAACTTACTTTATTTAAATCATATAATTATATGCATATGAATTGTTTTTATATAAATAAGCTTTTAAAATTTTAAGTAAATATACAAGTGTAAATTTTGTAAATATTTGTTTATAAATAGCTTATGTTTTAAAATCAAATAAATGTATTATATGTTTTCCTTTAAATTGTGTAATATGAATTTGTATTTATATTTAAATAAAATGTGAATTTAGTAATTTGTTTACATATTACTTATGTTTACAAATTATTCTAATTTTAAGAGATTATTTTAAAAAGAAAGCTTATTTAAAACTATACACACACACACACTCATAACCATTTTAATTTAAGCACTTTTAAAAGAAAACAAAATCGAACTTTGGTTAAATCTTATTTAAATTATCACACTTTAAAATAAATAATTATCTTATACTTCGAAAATATAGAATTTAACCTTAAATTAGCTTTTGAAAAATATTGAATTTAAAACAAAGCTTCAAATCACAATTATAATTTGAAATATATTTCTCTTATTAAATTTTGACCAAAGCTTCCTATTGTAATGTATATACATACATACATATATATATTATCAATAGACTATATTAAATTTCAAAACAACTTCAAATTATAACATATACATACATATATATTACAATTTGAAAATACATCTTTTATTTAAAACAAAAGATTTTCCTATTCACAATATATATACCAAATATATATATTATAAATATAATATAATTTTATTAGCTTTGAAAAATAATTCTTATCAATTTTAAATTGTAAAAGAGATATTGATCAATATTGCCAGATTAAATGTTTATTAACCTTTAAAAGATTAAATTTACGAATTTAAATTAAAATTATAAAGGAAAATTATCAAATCAATTTAATTATTAGTACATATTATTAAATTGATATTGCCTAAAATTCCGAGTCGTCACAATCTTAGTCTATCATACCAGGCTCTAGGAGCTTGTTTTAGACCATATAAAGCTTTCTTAAGTTTGTAAACATGATTTGGTAATTTATCATTTTCAAAAAGTGGTGGTTGTTCAACATATACTTCTTCTTTTATAAATCCATTTAAAAAGGCACTTTTAACATCCATTTGAAATAATATGAAATTATTATGATTTGCGAAAGCAAGTAGAATCCTAATGGCTTCCAATCTTGCTACGGGAGCAAAGGTTTCATCAAAATCTATTTCTTCTTCTTGAAAATAACCTTGAGTGATTAATCGAGCTTTATTTCTAGCTACCTCTCCTTGTTCATTATTTTATTTTTATAAACCCATTAATTCCAATTATAGTTTTATTTTCAGGTCTAGGAACAAGTTCCCAAACATCATTTCTAGTAAATTTATTTAATTCTTCTTGCATAGCCAAAATCCATGAATCATCAGTTGATGCTTCTTTTAGATTTTTGGGTTCAATAGTTGATATAAAAGCTACATTACTCATTTGACTTAGTTGATTTCTAGTTTTAGCAATAGATTACATATCTCCTAATAATTTTTCTATAGGATGATCTTTTAAAAGCTTAGTCCTTTTATTAGGATGATTAATTTCATTATTAGTTTCAACCGATTCTTCATTTTGAGTGATTAAATCCTGTTCATCATTTGTATCTTCAAATTTTTTGAAATTTTCATCAAATGTAACATGCATTGTTTCTTCAATGGTGTTAGTTTTCAAATTAAACACTCTGTATGCTTTACTTCTATTAGAATATCCGATAAAGATTCCTTTGTCGGATTTAGAATCAAATTTATCTAAATTATCTTTTGTATTTGAAATAAAGCATTTACTTCCAAAATTTTTGAAATAAGATACCTTAAGTTTCTTTGAATAAAGTAGTTCATAAGATGTCTTATCAGTTAGAGGTCTAATTAAAATTCTACTTAAAATATAACAGGCGGTAGCAACTGCTTCTGCCCAAAAATTCTTTGGTAAATTACTATCTGAAAGCATAGTTCTCGTACACTCTTGAATCGTCCTATTTTTACGTTCTACTACTCCATTTTGTTGTGGAGTTCTTGGAAATGAAAGATTGTGGGATATTCCCTTTTTATTGCAGAATTCCTCAAACTTTTCATTTTCAAATTCACCACCGTGATCACTTCGAATAGTTATAATTTTTAGAGAAAATTGATTTTGAATTCTTTTTGAAAAGGTCTTAAAACATTCAAAAGCATCACTTTTATGTTTCAAAAATATTGTCCATGTAAATCTAGAATAATCATCTACAATTACATAAACATATTTACTATGATTTATTGACAGAATTTGAGATGGACCAAATAAATCAAGATGAAGTAATTCAAGAGGTTTTGAAGCTGAAATCATATCTTTTAATTTAAAGGAACTTTTTCCAAGTTTTCCTAATTGACATGCATCACATAAACTGTCTACTTTAAAATTTATTTTAGGGAGACTTCTTACTAGATTATGTTTTGACAGTCTAGATAAGAGTTTGAAATTCAAATGCCCAAATCTCATATGCCAAATCCAAGGGTCACTTGTACTTGCCAACAGAAACAGGTTATCATTTGAAACTTTCATACTAAGAATATAAATATTATTTTTCCTGACTCCTTCAAATAATTATGGTTGCACTATTATCTTCGATGTGACATTTATCTTTCCAAATTTAATTTTATATCCTTTATCGCAGAGTTGACTTATACGTAGCAGATTATGTTTTAGATTCTTAACTAGCAAAACATTAGTAATAATAGGAGTTTTAGAGTTACCGACTTTGCTGATGTCAATCACATATCCTTTTGGATTGTCTCCAAAGTTAAACAGTCCTCCGTCTTTGTATATAATATCACTCAGTATATTTGGATTGCCAGTCATGTGTCTAGAACACCCACTATCAAGTATCCATTTGTTTTTTCTAATCTGCATAATTTGTCCATTGTGGATTGATTCCTCAACACCCATAAAGCATGATTCCTGCACATCAAACAATTTTGGTAGATAACTTGAATTTGAATATTGATTATATGCAGACTCATGAAACAATGATGATTTGAATATTTCTAAACTAATATTAACAAATATAGCCGTTTTAAAAACTTTTTCTAAAATCAGATTATGAAACTTTGAAAACCTTGCTCTGATACCAATTGAAAGAAATGCGAATTACGGATCTTAAGGCTCAGATTAACACTAGAGGGGGGAGTGAACAGTGTTTATAAAGAATTACTGAATCTTTTTCAATTTATGTTGAATTGAACACGGATGTATGCAATATACAGAAACAGATGTGATCACAGAAACAAACAAAAATGCAGAAATAAAGTAAAAGCAATAAAGGAAAGAACACACGGATTTTATACTGGTTCGGAGTTACCCTACATCCATTCCCGCAACACAAGTACGGATTTCCTTTCAAAAGAAATTGTACAATTACACCCTCGATTTCAAGGCTACAAGGCACACCCTCCAAAATCACAATCCTCTGGGTAGAGATACTTGATTTCTAGGCCACAAGTTTACCCAATTGATTTACCAGGCTACAATCACACCTTATCTCGCTTGATTGATTTTCAAGGCCACAATCACACCTTTTCTCACTTAATAGATTACAAAGAAGCCTATAACTCTGAATAGCACCGAGAACCTTGTTGAGATAGTGATAGAGAGTCAAACTAGAAAAGATCGAGTTTGATTCAATGTTGATTTCGGCAGAGTAATGGTAAGAATATGTATTAAGAAATGTGGAAGAAGAAGAGGAGTGAAAAACCAGAAAATCTAATATAAAATTCGTTGAAACTAACCCCTATTTATAGAAGAACAACAGCCATGTCCATTCATGAAGAGTTATGGCGAATAGACACTACTTTTGAAATTTAAATTTTGAATTCAACTAACACCATGTCGACATGGTCACCATAGGCATGTCGACATCCCAAAGCAATTTTTGATGATTTGGTTTTCTTTGAAAATAACCTTTATCTTATATTTAAACTATTTTAAACTTTTCTAATATACTTGACTATAGTTAAAATACATAAGTAAATATAGAGAATAATATACATATAGATTTTAACTATAATTTTATATTTAAATCTTAAGTATAAATATTTAAAAGTTAAATATATTATTTTAAAAGATAGTTTAAAATCAGGAGTAATTTGACTTTGAAATTAAAGATAATTTTAAGGCTAAATTTTTTTAAAATCAGGATAGAGGTTTTTGATGCTTTTAAAAGGAAGGTTTTGAAAACATTTTGAAAACAGGATATAATTTTGAAAAATCATTTTGAATAAAAAGTTAGCGGATACAAAACAATGTTCCACTAGATTTTTTGTAGGTTCCATCCTACTTAGGGTTCCATCCCTTTAACAGGCACGAAGTGGATTCCATTCCACGAATAAATTGGATTTTAAGGTGCCAATGCTTTTCTAGGAGCTTTAACAAAATTCCTAGTAAAAAATTATTCTTGAAATCTTGAATGCTTGATAATCTTGATACTCATGAGTCTTCAATCTTTGATATCTTGAATCTCTATATTGTACAGTCTTCATTCTTGGTACCTGCATGGTTAAATCCTGCATATACATATTTATATAAACTTATAATGTTAGTATTTATATTTTATAATCTATTCTAAAGTTGTTGTCATCAAAACCATCATCTCACGGACTAACACCTCTCTCCTCTACTTTTTGATCTTATTGCTGATGTGTTTACACAAATAATGAAAGTAAGTTGCAATAATGGTATTCTTAAAAGCTTTGGTAGTGAGTACATAATGGGTAGTATTAATTCTTTGCACTATGCTGATGATATTATCATATTCAGATCCAAATTGTAAGTATGTAGTAGCTCTAAATTTTATTTGTATGCATTTGAAAGTTTGTCTGGTCCATAAATAAATCATAAAAGCTTGGTTATGTTTTTGGGAGGTGATGTTAAGATGGCTAAAAAGAATGCTAAAATGCTAAATTAGAAGATAGGCAAATTTGCTTTGAGTTATCTTGGATTCATTATAAGGCCTAATAAGTTGCATAAGGAGGATTGGTCATTATTACTTAGTGAAATAGACAACAAACTTTCTAGATAGAAGGCATGTTCTTTATCTAAAGCTGGTAAACTAATCTTAGTTAATTCAGTCATCTCTGCTATTCCTTTATATTGGCTTTCATTTTATATGTGTCCAATTTGGGTAATTAAGAAGATTGATGCTATTAGAAGGAATTTTTTCTGGACTGGAGGGAAGGAGACTAAAGTTTTGAGCTGTTTAATAGATTGGGAATGATGATGTAAATCTTATGATCAAGTTGGTCTTGGTATTATTAATTTGATGGTTATGAATACATCTTATGATCAAGTTGGTCTTAGATTAGGCGGTGAAGTAAATAATGGTTGCAATGCTTCTTTTTGGCTGGATAATTTGTTACTGCCTAGTCCCTTAGCTTTTGAATTCAATCTTCCTTTTGACCTAAAAGTAAATCGAAAAATTATAGTGGCAAGAATGTATGATGAGCAGGTTATTGCATTTAAAAGAAAGCTTTCCTCTAATAGAATTATTGTGGATAGAGCTCTTATTCAATTATTGAAACTCATTCATCTTTTGAAAGCCAGAGATTTAAATAAAGAAAAAGACATATTCAGCTAGCAGTTGAATGAAAAGAAGAAATATAAAGTTAGCAACATGTATAGATTTATAAATTTTTCTGGAAGAAGATCCATTGGATTTATGTGGAAAGTTAAGGACATACCAGGAAAGGTTAAGATTCGTATGTGGATTCTCATTCATGATAGGCTAAATACTTTGAGGATGTTAAAGAGGAAAGGAATGAAAATTGTGGAGAAATGTGGGTTTTGTGGTGAAGAAATTGAGAAATATAAACATCTTTTTTGTGATTGTGATACTGCTTTCTATGTTTGGACTAAATGCTTGGTTCAATTAGATATTAACCTAGAATGGAGTGGTTACATTCGAAATCAACACTATTTTTGGACTGACATTTATGTTAATTTTGCTAACAATCATATGTTTTCCAAGTTTATACTGCTAAAATTTGCTTTTTATTGGTTAATGCGGAATGAGAGGAATAAAAGGTGCTTTAAAGGGTTTGCAGCTAGTTCGAACAACATTTTGTTTCAAATTCTTAAGTTTGTTTATATTTGAGCAAGAGTGGATAGGTGGAAATTTTCAGATCATTTGGAGGAGAATATTGGAGTTTGGGTGCATAGAAGGAGTAATAGGCAGTAGTAGTTGGAGTAGTTGATGAAGTTCTTTTGTAGAAGATGGAAGCTTTTTGATGTTCCTTGTTTGGTACTTTTAGCTGCGTCGACGTTTTTTCAGTGTATAGATGCTTTCTTTTTGGTCTCCTGCATGAGGCAAAACTATGCAGTGAAGTGGCCTGGTGTTGTTTATGTTGTAATATGGTCTAGGGATTATATTTTTCTTAGTGTTTTTTGGTATGGGTTATGTGTATGTTGTGGTATGGTGTGTTTTAATGTTAAACCATGTATTTTGTTTTTATGTATAGTTAAATATGGAGTGGCATAGACACTACTTACCATTTCTATCAAAAAACTAGGATTGAATTTAAATTTCCAAATTAAGTTGTACATACTATTTCTATTACAATTTCATATTTTATAAAATATGTAGACAATATTCCTACACACTTTTTTAAGCCTTCAATTCATCAGATTTTATTTAAGCATAGTAATTAAATATAATCTAATGATACAAATTTCAGTGTTACAAATAAATTATATAACTTTCCACTTACCTTTTAAAGCTTTTCAAATCTTCAAATCTGAACCCATTCCTTTACTTGACTCTCTTTCCTTTTTAATCTAAAAGAATATTAACAAGGTGTATACAAACTATTAGAATTGTAGATCAGGGAAGAGATTTAGGGTTAAGGGGAACATAGGTTTATAATTATAAAAATTATCTTTTTCCATAGTATTAATTCACTCCTTCTCTTCTTCTCTTTTATTTTCTACCGTTCTCTGATTATATGCTTATATATAATATTTTATAATTTCAAAAGGTAGTGGAGAAGAGAAAATGACAAAGCTTTGCTGCTTGGATAAGAAAATATGAGAAGTGAAATGAGGGGTTAGGCCTTTATTTGTAGGCGCACGAGTCAATTGTTACCGTTAGGTCAAGCTAATTAAATCTGGACAGTTTATCCAAGGTTTAAACCCTAGCCGCCATACCCCGATCGGTCGACCGCCCCTATAAGTGATCGATTGCTAATGGTCGACCGACCTAAGTGAAGGGGTCGAGTGCGGGGTCCTGCTTTTATTATTATTTATTTTCTTTTACATTTTCTAATTATTTTCATTTGAAAACTTCAAACATTAATAATTTCTTTGTTTGTGCTCAGATCACAAAACTCCAAATATGAAAGTTGTTCAAAAAATCGCCACGAACACAATGGTGCAAGTTTCTTGGTTAAATGCCATTGTATTCTCAAATTCCATTTTTGAAGCCTTATTTATTATATATAATTAACGTTAATTTACGGGGTGTTACAATAGGATTTATAAATTCATTATGCTTATAAAATTTTGGCCTACAACTTCAAGTTTACATTTTGGCATATGTGAATAGATTTATAATGATATAAATCCAATATTATATAAAAATATATAATTTCTCACTTATCTTTTTAGCTTTTCAAATCTCTAGATCTAATCCCTGTTATTCTAGTCCGACTCCCCTTATTCGACCTATTTGAGTAATATACAGCAAGCATACACAAATCTATTAGAAATCTAGATCAGAGAAGAGATTTGGACTTAATTTAGATTTTTGATCCGGAATTATAATTTACCTTGACTTTGACGATTTGATTCGACCCTATTCTTCTTCTCAATTATCCTATGCTATTATCCACTTGTATATACATGTATAATTTGTAATTGTTTTTTAAAATGAAGAATTTTGTGGAGAAGAGAAAACGACAGAGCTCCGTCGTCAAACCAGAAAATATAAAAAGAAAGTGAGAGGTTAGGCCCGTATTTGTTGGGGTTCGAATCAATGCCAGCAGTTGGATTGAATTATTTTAAATCCAGGCTGTTTGGCCATGTCAAAATCTTATATTTAACGTCCCAACCGATCGACCATCGCCCCCTACTAGTTGATCGCTAGCGGTCGATCAGTTGATATCAGGGGTCGACCAATAATTGTGAATTACGTTAATTAATTAGCCACATTTGTTTTGTTGATTAGTTTACATTTTCAACCAATCGTGACAATTCATTTTCGCATTTGAGCTTACTTAAACCCTAAGCAACCATTAATGTTAATTAATGTTAATTTAGTTCACCAATTACATTCTATTTCCTTGGTTACGTATATAATTATTTCCGATTCAAAAACTTCAAACGTCAATAACTTTTCCGTTTGAACTCCAATCAAAAAACTTTATAAGTGAAAATTGATCAGAAAATTATCGCAAACCCAATGGTGCAAGTTCCGTAGTCTAATTCTAACGTTTGTAAAAATTATATTTTTTGACGTTATTACTTATTAATTAATTTTTTTTACTTAATTATCCTTAAAATTACGAGGTGTTACATTCTCTCCTTTAAAAGATTTTCGTCCTCAAAATTCCTTAAAGCCTGAATCATGTAACATAACGTGCAACCGGTCTAAACTAATCAATCAATTAGTGTGCAACCAATAGTGTATAAGTGCAAAGTGTGTCACAACATATATTGCATGTATGTAGAATAATTCTAAATCGGCGCCTCGTGAATGCATCTTTTAAAACAATTTTAAAAATATGATGCAAACAACATGTATATATTGGTAGTTATATATGTATAGACATTTTGAAAATCAAAATCATTGTTTCTACATCCAAATTTTCCCACATTTCTACGAGTAAAAGTACTTTTCAATCAATTTTGCATCCAATCCCTACGATCCAATACCTAGCACACAATTTTCTAACATCAAAATTTTTGAAAATTCGATTTTCTAAACCTGTACTCTTATGTCAAAAAAGGGTTTAGATGGAGAATTCTATATTTTTATGCTTCTCTTGTGTATCCATTTTCACCGTATCTTGGAATTTCTCTTTAGCTTCTAATCATTTTCTAACTTTTTTAAATATAGTCCACACGAGGAAATTTCTTTTAAGTTTCTTTAAATTTTAAAACATAGTTATTTTAAAACAAATTTGGTTCACCAACTGACAAGGTATGGAAAAAGAGATGTCATTGCTAAAGTAGTTTTTTCTCTTATTACTAACTATCTTTTACTTTTATTAGTCACTTCTTCCAAATAGTAAATTCATACATATTAACCCATCAACTTTTTCCATATGCTAAGTGTTCGGCATTTCAAAATCAGAAATTTTCCTCTTTTCTGTTCAAAACCCTTTTAAACTAAAATTATAAAATAGTTAGAAAATCTTCAAAGATTCATCATTTTTTTCAAAATTTTTCATAAAAGCATTTTATTTTAGAAATCAAAGGATTTTGAACAAAAATTCCCAAAAGTGTGCATATGTATGTATATATATTTAAAAAAAAATTCATGTCACATTATAAGCAGTCGTAGTTTAGCCAATTTGACATCCATAATGGACTCTATTTTATTACACGGTAAATGCAAATTTCAAAAGCTTTTCATTTATTTTAAAATAACAATCAATACACAAGTTAATTTATAAATTGAGCTTTTAAGGCATAAGGATAGAGATTCGTGGTATCACATCAACCTTTCCCTGTTCTTTGCTCACCAAAATTTATCTCCTAAAACTTTATTGCCTTTTGAGTTCTTTCTATACCTAATTTATTAAATTCCCTAATTTATTATGTAAACTTCAAACCTTTTTATTTATTTATTTCGCATTAGTTAAGTGTCTACATGAGATTTTCTTACTGCGTGGTTTCCCAATTAATACAGCAGTCCATCCAGAAAACCAATTTTCAAAAGGATCATTTTTCATGACATCGTACGCGTTTTATACAATAGAAACAACTACTACTTACAAGCCAAACCTATAAGAAACAATTGCTAGAAGCCGCCCTTCAATATCAACTAAAATTTATGATGCTATGGCATTATCCCCTACTAAAATTAAATGGACATTTCTAACATGTCATTCCACTGTAGCCTACGCATCTTAACTTCTTTTTGGGTTATAATAATTAATGTCCATCCATTACTTCCATCATCAGCCAATTATGGGATAAACTATGCATCCTCACATTGTAATAGGTAATAAATATAAACTATACACATTAGCAATAACTCGTTCGCAGATCAACTGACAGGATAAATTTTCCACCATCTACCTTGCCTTCCTTAACCTTCAGTCTACCAACGTCCTTTATGTGTATTTGCCATCTTATTACCCTCTGTTTATCTTCTCTTAATCCAAATCTCTTGATAGTATTATAATTTCTGGAGTTTACTTTCTTTATCCTTGACCTTTCTTGCAAGCTTATTCAAGGACTCGTAGAAGTGTACTTTGATAGCAATCATTATTCCTTTGTGGGTTTTTGTCACGGCCTGGATTTTCGATGCTCAAAAATTGACATCAATACATCCACTATATTACATGCCGAGAAATCGAGTGTCGGAAATACCAGATCGTTAGAGAAAAGAAGAAAGAGGTAGAAGAAGAAAATAAAAATAACAACGCAGAATCTCACAATTCTAGCGGAACAATATATAGCAGATAATAACATGTCTTTATACAGAAAAACCACAACTCCTATTTACATATTACATTGTGACACCCCACCCCGAGAGCTACGTTAACAAAGAGAATTACTGGATAATTCTATCTGCTAATGCGGAGAATAGGGCTGGTTAGGAATGACCATTTATAATCTTGTCTTAAACATCTATTGCATACATCAATAAATGCTCTATATTTTTTCTATTTCAAATGGATCGACATATCCAATAAATGCTTAATACAAAAATATAAGTGGCTAATGGATCTATCAATACAAAATACAATAACAGAATGCATACCACATCACAGAGCAGTAATCATCATATATATGAATACATATACGCAGATACATCCCAATATGATACAAATTGATACACAAAAGTGGTAAAGAGACCACACTATATACATCTAATTAAATACATATCAGAGTCAAGCGGAAAGAAACATAAACTATACAAAAGTGCTAGGCTATATCGAAGCAGATGCATCAAAGCTAAGTCCTGTAACTGATAGCTAACCTGAAACAACTCATTCTGACCCGAGTACAAAATACACGGGTCAGTCTAGCAAAAACAATCAGTTAATGAGGATAGATGATAATATAAGGCATAAGATACAAGGTGATGATTCTTTTTGACCGAGAAGAGGCAACAAAAAGAACACAACCCATGACTTAAGTGAACTAATGTCACTTAAGTATACAAAAACCTTAAAAGAGGCAAATTCAATAATAATACTCAAATAATATAAACATTCACCTCATATCATCGGCGACATCCTAAAATATCTATTTGGTTTCCACAAACCATATCTCCTCAAAAGGAGAAATATCAATACAAACTCTCACCAAAATGGCAAACATAAAACTTTCTCAAATAGGATGATCCAAAAATCAAATATAGAAGAATCTTAAATTCAATTATACCTCATCTTATCGGTATAAATGTATATAAATCTCAATCTCAACTCGCCAGAATGGCAAAACCTAGAATATCCTATAAAATCATGAAATCATCAAAACTCATAACACAAGGAACTCGATAAGTGTTCAAAACATCATAAATGAAATCGCAATAAAACATAAAACATAGAAAACCCGGATTGGCTAAATCCCTGATTGCAACGCCGAAGCAATGCTGCACGTGCTAAACTCAAATGGCCGAAGCCTCTGACAAGGTCGCTAACACCTCTCAAAGCAGTTCGTCCTCATGACAAGGTCGCTGACACCTCTCCAAGCTATTTTGTCAGCCATAACAAGGCCGCTAACACCTCCCAAAGCAGTTCGTCCTCATGACAAGGTCGCTAACACCTCTCAAAGTAGTTCATCCTCATGACTAGGTCACTAACACCTCTCAAAGCAGTTCTGTTAGGTAAACATTGTGAATGTGTCACAAATTCATGGATAGGAACCTAAAAAGTGTTAATGTGTGTCCCATACCATACATTCGCACTTAGCGGTTTACTAGCCGCTGGTCGATGCCACACTAGGAACATCATAAAACTTAGAAAATCATATCTCGCCTCGTCTCATTGGCGAGTGATAAGGAGACACCATACTCGTCTCGTCTTATCGACAAGTATTAAGTGGCATCATAACTTGTCTCATCTCATCGACAAGTGAAAACATCGTGATGGTTCCTCATAAACCATAAATCTCAAAGTAGAAATCTCAAACCATAAAACTCGCCAAATATTGGTCTTCCCATATAATACTAAAGATAGGAATCATAATCTCAAAATCCCGCCATAAATTAGCTAAATAACTCAGAAATCAATAACCCAGATAGTTTCGATCGTACAAGTCCGGAAATAACCATAATAGTAAATGCACATGTCCCAGACCTCGTGTTTTACTAAATCATTTAATTCTCTTATGATTTTAAAATACTATATAATAATAATTTGAAATGTCCATTTATTTTAAAAATCACTACAAAATGGTTTAGTGAAAACCATGCTCGAAAGCAATGAAAAACAAGAAAGTTAACTCAAGACCGATAATTTGAAATCAATATGAATTCAATTCAAATTTAACACAAAATCAATTCAAATTCTATTTAAATTTGGGTTTCAAATTCTCCAATATAGCTAGCCTATTGATAAGAATCATAGCTCTAAAATCATCTCAAAAACAACATCAAAATCGAACAAGAATGAGAGCAAAAATAAGCCAATACAATTCTCAGTTCAATGATTGTTATTTATGTCGTTTTGCTCTCGGGACAGCAACAAACAAATACAGTTTTGACCAAGCTAACGTCGAAATTTCAAAAAGCTCAAAACATGAAACTTCTAGCACAAAGTCTAAGCTTTTTGTGAACATCTGAAATGATTGAATTTGGATAAGAAACATGAAAGATATGGTCAAAACAAATTTCAGATCTCAAGTTCACTACAACTGTCCTTTTAGTTTCGGGACAACGATACTAATATGAACTTTCGGCCATGTAAACGTCAAAGTTGAACAAAACTCAAAACATGAAAGTTGTATTAGATAAGCTAAGCTTTCAGGAATATCAAGAATCATCAAATTCGTACATCAAACGAAAAAGCTATGCCAAAATTACCAACAACACTTAACATAGAAAGTCACAGTTTTACAGTCACAGGGCAGCGAGTTTGAAATAGGTTTTCTGACCCTTTATGCTCAAAATTTTCAAAAGTGTTTAAAATGAAAGTTATCGTACTCTTTTCAAGCTTTCCAGAACATTAAAGAAAAACAAATTCCAATTTAAAACGAAAAAGATATAACTAATTTACTGACAGCAATACACAATTGAAAATGCAACAAACAAAATTGAGATTTCTTACTTGAAATCTTAATCAAAGCTAGAAAATGTGAGTTTTGATGCTCACCTTATATATTTTTCAGCGAATTAGACTTGCGAGCTTGAATCTTCTGCCATGAATTAGTTATAGAAACTTGAAACTTGAAAAGAGGGAAACATGCAGCAAGAAGAAAACGAATTACAGACAACAATCTCTCAAAACCAGAAATAGATGCGTAAATATTGGATTTTGAATGGATTGCCTATTTAAAAGGTTTTAATTGATTAATTTCCATAAAGATTTGGAGAGATCGAAACACTTCTTTCTGATTTCTCCATTTTTAGAATTTACAGTACATACTAATTTCTAAGAAGAAGATATTTTCTTCTTTGTTAGGATGGTAAATGGGCTTAGACCCAAAAAGAAATAATTAGCCTATAATACTAATTAAAACTAAAGCACATATATTTTACCCAAAACAACATATGTTCTCAAGTTTCGATTTATATAAAATCAAACTAACATGTTGTATGTTTACAAAATATTTTACCACATATAAAAGTTATTTTAACCATTTAAAATTATTTTTATCATTAAATTCTCATTTTTAATTAAATGCTTCAATTATAACTTTTATTCAAATAAATCAATATTTTAACAACAAAAATTACATAAAATCACTTCTCTTGTTTATATTCTCTTAACAAACCATATTAAAAATATTTTACATCCAAATATTATTTTTAAACAATATTCCACCCTTTTATTTATAAAATACATCATAATAAATTTTAATACTTCATTAAAATTTACAAAACTTAACATTTGGCAATAATTTGCAAAATTATTGCATTTTATCAAATGAAAACCATATAATGTTCATTTTTATCACAAACAAACATAATAAAGTTTTCAAACTTTATTTCCAACATTTTACATTTATTTCCAGTATTATTTATTTATTTCAACTGATTATTATTAAACTAAATTCTTTTATCTCACTTAATTAATTAGTACCTAAATTGACATATTACCATTATTCCCCATTTATTACCAACAATACATCTTAATTCCATTTTTGTTTATTCAAAACAAATAGTTTTAACAAATTCTCTATCACTAGTTTATTTTATTTCTCTATCATTAAATTATACCATCATTATAATTTAATTTTTACAAGTAATCACAAAACCAAGTTTATTACAGACTCCCAACCATATAAAAATTACGTCCTCGCAATTTCAAGAGAAGAGCTATACTCAATACGATTATTTCATCAAGCAAAGGAAGCTAGATAGGTTTGAGTTTAAAATTTCTCACAATCAACACAAGATGATAAAAAAAACCAAGATAAGATCGTTCGATTAATTCTATGGTTTCCCAAGTGTAGGCATTGGGATTATAGAACCATTGATTTTTAAAATAGGAGTAATACGCCATAATTTTGAAGACGTCATACCTTCGAAACAAGAACACAGACAGAATGCTACATAAAAGATTACTCGAGTGAGATTGATTTCTTAAAAGCTTCTCGAATAGAGTCGGAATTTTAATATAATTTTATCCCGATTCTAACCGACTAGATAATTACCGACATGACCTTCTATGTGTCATTATGAAAGGAATCACACCGATAAAAGATTGACAATAGTAGAGGTAAACAAGAGGTAGGTGGTTTCTTTAATACCTCCAACCCAAATGACCGCGTAAATGCAAGTCGTTAGATAATTGCACAAATGCAAAACAAACTCAAGGAATGGATTTTTATACTCCTATTTTACTAAACAAATATTCTTAAAGTTTTCCAACCCATTATCTTTAAGATTTAAAATTTGCAACACTTGATAATTTTCAAAACTTCTTACTTAGATGTTAAATTTAAATTCATTACTCTTTATTAGAGTAAATAAAGTTTAAGTTGTTTATTCTCTAATTCTTCCATAGGTATACTCTAGTTTGCAACATATTATTTTCAATTTATTTCTCAAATTTTCTAAGTGTTAGAAATTTTTGACAAAAATCGACGGAGTCTCCTTTGTACGGAGGGCCGTATACAATATTACAAAAATGATTTGTATAATATACGCCGACCATTAGGTCGGAAACATAGAATATATACCATCATTTAACACTTTTAAATTAATCCAAAAACATACCTTCCTTTTTAGCATTTTTAAAGCGAGTTAGCATAAACTTATATATTCTTTTTGGCTCAAAATATAGCCCAACCATCCTTTTTCACCTGTACTTAGCTCAAATAGATGATATTAGTTCATGTTCATAAATAAGAAGTGCTACAATTAATTATTAGGAGGAAATAAATCAACTTTATTTTAGATCTGCTGTAAGAAGACCTATTTTGACGCAGCAAACAATAAAATCTGAAAAACTTTATAAAACAAAAGTTATTCTACTCAGTCTAATCTTTCCAGAAATATAAAGTTCATCAAAATCTGATTTAAGATTTGAAAGTTATGTTAAATATACTTTCAGCTTAATCTTAGAGAATTTTGTAATAGGGCAGAACTGTCTATCAACATTCAAACTTATTTTAAACTCAGTAAAAAGAAAAATATATAAAAGTGGTAAAAAGAAACTTTATATCATACCGAAACCTCTTTCATTTTCAAGAAGATTGAGCCCATTTGGAGTTATAAATCCCAAGTTATCGCTATTTTAGTACATCACTTTTCTAAATGAAATTTCAGCTTTTAAACCAATTTAAAATTTGAAATTTACCCAAAACCATTTTAAGCTCAAACTGCATTTTTGAGCAAGCTTCTTGCTAAATCATTTATTAAATGATTTTTTTTTCTCTCCAGAAAGCTGAGACATAAAAAATTATGATCAACTTATGCAATCATTATAAAACATTATTATTAAGTGGAAATACTTCCATTACACTCCAAAATCTAGCTTTAAAAACAATTAACTATGAAAACTCATTTTGAAAGAGATAACTAACCTCTTCCATTATCAAGAAACGATTATTGATTATCCACCAAAATAAATTTTTGGGATATATTTATAAAGTTTAAATTTATTCACACAATTTAAAATGATTATACCAAACGAATTATTTATTTACCAAAACAATCCAAATTCACATTTCCACTAGTCACAAAAATTAAATTTCCATCCAATTATCAACAAAAAACTAATTAAAGTTGATAATTAATTTAAACTTGTTTTCAAAATAATTTTGCAATTTCAAACCCGTAAGTTTTAATACCATTTAAGTTTAAAACAAAAACTAGTTCATTAATTTATACTAAATGTTCTAAACCAACTCTTCTTTATTTTTTCTTAAGATAGAGTTTTCTATCCATTTTCTACTATTACTCAAATAAATAAGTGCCAATTTTTTTTATAGTCATCATTAATCACTGGTATTAAAATATTTAGTTAATATTTTAATTTTCCAACCCAAAGTATTCTTTTACCGTAAGTACATCGTTTTATTAATCAAAGAATCAAATGATATTTTCTTCTAATTAAGACATCCCTTAATTAGAATTATTTACTTTTACTTACCAAAATTATCATATTCAATTTCATAAATTTCAAAAATTTAAGGGTATTACCTTGCCATTGATTTATAGTGAATGACCTCATCGATTAGCTGCCGAGTTGATCGAATGATCAAAACTTCCTCGCCACTCATCCAACACTCACTATGGTTCAATGGTTTAATTAAACCTTAGAAATAAAAATTAATACTCCTCTATATTAATTACTTTCAAGATTTACTTATTAAAACTCAATTTACCATGTCTGACTTTCTCATCACAGCGTTTAGGAAACCCTTATCGATAATGTTGGCCAGACGCATCGACCAGAATCCTTAAAGCACAAGACAGAAAACCCAACACAAAAAAATTATTTTCTTTAAAAGAGATACCTCATGTACAATACTCAAAACATTATTTGTTATTCTCAAAACAAATATCCAATTTCTCTCAAAACTTATCTTCAATTTGAAAGATTTGAAAATTCAATTACAACTTATACTCAAAACCAAAACACAAGATGAACCCATCAAGATATTCCCAGAATACTCGCTTCACAAGACTGATGGAATAGACGGAAGCGTTTGTTATTCCGAACGGTATAACGAACCACTCACAAGAACCATACGAGTGTAGAAGGCGATAAGAGGAACGCTATCCTCCGCAACTCGTAGCTCATGACAATCGTTGTAATGTCAAGCCGAGGAATGGCCCTGGCACCACTTAATGGATAAAAAAATCAACGAGATATAAGAGTAAGGTTAAGATATCTTCTCGAATGAGAAGAAGAATACTAACAACATATCATTACTTCGAGTGAAGTAATTTCACAAAGTATATCAACAATTGAGTATCCAAAGAGGATATCCCAAAAGGAGGCAAGAGCGACAATATCAAATAAATTCAATGAATCACCTCATTTCCCTAGTGGGCATCCTCGTGGGAGGATGACTGAAAGGCTAAGAATCGAGAATGAAGTCAATACAATATTAAATTACGCGATTGGGTGTCATACTCAAAACGAACTCATACAAATCAACAGAGTCAAAACGACGAGAATTCGAGATATATCATCAACATCTCCTAGCTCAAGAGTAAACACAAAGACTTCAGAATCATTACTAACATTCCGAAGAACAAGAGACAACAAATCAACTAAATTAGGATACCAAAATACAGTATCCTCTGAATCTCAGAATGTGGCTTGATAATATGCAAGTCACACCATCTTAAATCATTCCAAACTCAAGATAGAAAATGTAAATAGAAAATAGCATGCCAATACGCATGAAAAGATAATCTACAAGGAACACCCATAAAATTCTCAAACATCTCACCCAAATATTGTGGATCCCCTCAATGGATTTGCAATCCTTAAAGAAGAACAAGACAAAAACCAATGAAAAGCATCAACAAATTCCTCTGGTACAGATGGGTGTCAAGCACCCGTATAGAAGAGGATTCAAATAAGATAATCACGATTAGGATTATTCCTAAGATAAGATATCATCAATTCAATTTGGGAATACTACAGAATAAAATATATGCATAGACATATCCAAATTATCTACTTCAAAAGATACAAAAAACGCTAAGGACCAGAGATTAAGGAATTTGTAACACTTGTACTATACTTGGATGTATCGTCATATATGCTTCTGTTCTGTATTTATCATATTTTGTTCTGAACTCAGCCCTGATACCAAGCTGTGACGCCCCACCCCGAGACCCACATTAACAAAGAGAATTACTGGATAGTTCTGTCTGCTAATGCAGAAAATAGGGCAGGTTAGGAGCGACTATCTATAATCTTGTCTTAAACATCTATTGCATACGTCAATAAATGCTCTATATTTTTTCCTATTTCAAGTGGATCGACATATCCAATAAATTTTTAATACAAAACTATAAGTGGCTAATGGATCTATCAGTACAAAATACAATAACAGAATGCATATCACATCACAGAAAAGTAATCATCATATATATGAAGACATATACGTAGATACATCCCAATATGATACAAACTGATACAAAAAGTGGTATCGAGACCACACTATATACATCTAATCAAATACATATCAGAGTCAAGCGTAAAGAAACATAAACTATACAAAAGTGCTAGACTTATATCGAAGCAGGTGCATCAAAGCTAAGTCTCGTAACTGATAGCTAACCTGAAACAACTCGATCTGACTCGAGCACAAAATACATGGGTCAATCTAGCTAAAACAATCAGTTAATGAGGATAGACGATAATATAAGGCGTAAGATACAAGGTGATAATTCTTTTCGACCGAGAAGAGGCAATAGAAAGAACACAACCCATGACTTAAGTGAACTAATGTCACTTAAGTATACAAAGACCTTAAAAGAGGTAAATTCAATAATAATACTCAAATAATATAAACATTCACCTCATATCATCAACAACATCCCACAATATCAACTTGGTTCCCACAAACCATATCTCCTCAAAAGAAGAAACATCAATACAAACTCTTGCCAAAATGGCAAACATAAAACATTCTCAAATAGGACGATCCAAAACTCAAATATAGAAGAATCTCAAATTCAATTATACCTCATCTCATCGGTATAAATGTATATAAATTTCAATCTCACCTCGCCAAAATGGAAAAACCCAGAATATCCTATAAAATCATGAAATCATCGAAACTCATAACACAAGGAACTCGATAAGTGTTCAAAACATCATAAATGAAATCACCGTGTATATATAACATCTTATATAGCACTAGGCTATCGATGTAATAAAACATCTTAAAATGGTGAAATCACAATAAAACATAAAACATATTAAACTCGGATTGGCTAAATCCCTGATTGCAATGCCGAAGCAATGTTGCACGTGCTAAACTCAGATGGCCGAAGCCTCTGACAAGGTTGCTAACACCTCTCAAAGCAGTTCGTCCTCATGACAAGGTCGCTGACACCTCTCCAAGCTATTTTGTCAGCCCTAACAAGGTCGCTAACACCTCCCAAAGCAGTTCTTCCTCATGACAAGGTCGCTAGCACCTCTCAAAGCAGTCATCCTCATGACTAGGTCGCTAACACCTCTTAAAGCAGTTCTGTTAGGTAAACATTGTGAATGTTTCACAAACTCACGGATAGGAACCCAAAAAGTGTTAATGTGTCCCATACCATACGTTCGCACTTAGCGGTTTACAAGCCGCTAGTCGATGCCACACTAGGAACATCATAAAACTCAGAAAATCATATCTCGCCTCGTCTCATTGGCGAGTGATAAGGAGACACCATACTCATCTCGTCTTGTCGGCAAGTATTAAATGGCATCATAACTTGTCTCATCTCGTCGACAAGTGAAAACATCGTGATGTTCCTCATAAACCATAAATCTCAAAGTAGAAATCTAAAACCATAAAACTCGCCAAATATTGGTCTTCCCATATAATCCTAAAGATAGGAATTATAATCTCAAAATCCCGCCATAAATTAGCTAAATAACACAGAAATCAATAACCTAGATAGTTTCGATCGTACAAGTCCGAAATTAACCGAAATAGTAAATGCACATGTCAAATACCACGTGTTTTACTAAATCGTTTAATTCGTTTTCTCATACATTCGAATATTACAAAAGTGTATATGTTATATTTAAAATTGTTTATTAGAGAAAACAAACTTTTACAACTTTTTCCCAAAAAGATTAATAAAACCAATATTTGAAATTCATTTATTATAGAAAAATGATTTTAAAATACTATATAATAATATTTTGAAATGTCCTTCAAAAATCACTACAAAATGGTTTAGTGAAAACCGTGCTCGAAAACAATGAAAAACAAGAAAGTTAACTCAAGACCGATAACTTGAAATCAATACGAATTCAATTCAAATTTAACACAAAATCAATTAAAGTTCTATTTAAATTTGGGTTTCAAATTCTCCAAATATGGCTAGTCTATTGATAAGAATCATAGCTCTAAAAACATCTCAAAAACAACATCAAAATTGAACAAGAATGAGAGCAAAAGTATGCTAATACAATTCTCAGTTCAATGATTGTTACTGCTGTCGTTTTGCTCAAGGGACAAAAAAAAAAAACAGTTTGGCCAAGCTAACTTCAAAATTTTAGAAAGTTCAAAACATGAAACTTCTATCATAAAGTCTAAGCTTTTTGAAATATTTGAAATTATTGAATCCGGATAAGAAACATGAAAGATATGGTCAAAACAAATTTCAGATCTCAAGTTCACTACAGCTGTCCTTTTAGTTTCGGGATAGCGATACTAATATGAACTTTTGGCCATGTAAACGTCCAATTATAACAAAACTAAAAAGATCAAAGTTGTATCAGATAAGCTAAGCTTTCAGGAACATCAAGAATCGTCAAATTCGGACATCAAACGAAAAAGTTATGCCTAAATTACCAACAACACTTAACATAGAAAGTCACAGTTTTACAGTGACAGGGCATCGAGTTTGAATTAGGTTTTTCGACTCATTATGCTCAAAATTTTCCAAAGTGTTTAACATCAAAGTTATCACACTCTTTTCAAGCTTTCCAGAACATTAAAGAAAATCGAATTCCGATTTAAACGAAAAAGATATACCTAATTTACTGACAGCAATACACAAATGAAAATGCAACAAACAAAATTGACATTTCTTACTTGAAATATCAATCAAAGCTAGAAAATGTGAGTTTTGATGATCACCTTATATGTTTTTTAGCGAATTAGACTTGCGAGCTTGAATCTTCTTCCATGAATTAGTTATAGAAACCTGAAACCCGAAAAGAGGGAAACATGCAGCAAGAAGAAAACCAATTACAGACAACAATATCTCAAAACAAGAAATAGATGAGTAGATCTTGGATTTTGAATGGATTACCTGTTTAAAAGTTTTCAATTGATTAATTTTCCACAAAGATTTGGAGAGATTGAAATACTTCTTTCTGATTTCTCCACTTTTAGAATTTACAGTATGTACTAATTTCTAAGAAGAAGATCATTTTCTTCTTTGTTAGGATGGTAAATGGGCTTAGACCCACAAAGAAATAATTAGCCTATAATACTAATTAAAAACTATAACACATATATTTTACCCAAAACAACATACATTCTCAAGTTTTTAATTTATATAAAATCCAAATAACATGTTGTATGTTTACAAAATATTTTACCACATATAAAAGTTATTTTATCCATTTAAAATTATTTTATCATTAAATTCTCATTTTTAATTAAATGCTTCATTACAACTTTTATTCAAATAAATCAATATTTTAACAACAAAAATTGCATAAAATCACTTCCCTTGTTTATATTGTCTTAACAAACCATGTTAAAAATATTTTACATCCAAATATTATTTTTAAACAATATTCCACCTTTTTATTTATAAAGTATATCATAATAAATTTTAATACTTCATTAAAATTTACAAAACTTAACATTTGGCAATAATTTGCAAAATTATTGCATTTTATCAAATGAAAACCATATAATGTTCATATTTATCACAAACAAACATAATAAAGTTTTCAAACTTTATTTCCAACATTTTACATTTATTTCCAGTATTATTTATTTATTTCAACAGATTATTATTGAATTAAATTCTTTTATCTCACTTAATTAGATAATACCTAAATTGACATATTACCATTACTCATCATTTATTACCAACAATACCATCTTAATTCCATTTTTGTTTATTCAAAAATCATTGTTTATTCAAGATAAATAGTTTTAACAAATTCTCTATCTCCAGTTTATTTTATTTCTCTATTATTAAATTATACCATCATTATAATTTAATTTTTGCAGGTAATCACAAAACCAAGGTTGTTACATACATCATC
This sequence comes from Allium cepa, assembly GCA_030765085.1. NCBI lineage: Eukaryota > Viridiplantae > Streptophyta > Magnoliopsida > Asparagales > Amaryllidaceae > Allium > Allium cepa. Next base: position 390,299,589 of record CM060938.1, on the reverse strand, counting down.
AAATTATAACATCTCAATAACAGAATACCAAACAGTTATAATAACTTGTCCTCACAAAGTGCTGAATATACAATATACAATACATAGCGGAATAAATTCAAATACGTATAATGCGTCTTCGTCATTCAGCTCGTCTCCTGAACTCCATAGCATCCTATCCTATATCTGTAATACTTGGCTTGACCCGAGCATTATAATAAAATGACACCCGAGTCAGTCTGGAAAACCAATGTGAGAAAACACACTCAATTTGGATTATTAAAGCTATCAAAATACTTTGAAAAACAAAGGTATCTCGTAAGATCATGCCATACATAAACACAATGGGTCTTTACCTTACGATAACCAAAACATTTTATATCAAAATCATCTGATATTATAACAGTGTCCAAGTACAAATACTTATTCAAATAACCGAAATTGTTACATTAATTGAATTCCAGCATACTAGGCTCTACAACCAAAATCGTAAAGGCATGTATTGAAGAATGGATTCCATGCAAATGACTAGGTACTGGGGTACCACCTATCACTGCACACATCTAGAAAAATATACCGAGGACCATGTCGGGATCACCTGCAACACAAGGCCGGACTACCCCTAATCTGGATAGACCGAATATGCTATTACCCCAGGTGTTCCCACCTTTTTTGAGTTCTTCCATGCACCGTAGTAATAATATCAAAGGGTATAAAGAAAGGTGATAAACATACCCTAATTGGGTGTGGCCTACTTAGCCTTGCTGCATCTCTCCTGATTTTCAGTCATTCCCGGTTGATGAGGCTTGAAGCTACAATCAATTTTATGGAATTTATACTTGGAATGTCCATTGTCCTCCGATGATAATGTACTAATAGCATTCATCTATACAAGTCCGTTCTGGGCCTGAACGAAATCGAAGGCACTATTCCTACTACATCCATTTTGGAATCATCCTCAGGATTAGCAGTGATTAGCCCTTGCACTTCAATGCTCCATCTTCGATTCCATGCTCTTGTCTTCATTACGAAAAAGTATTTGTTGGATTGAAGTGGTTTTCGGATAACTTATCTGATCCCGGTCCCTTCGAAACATCGTTTAATAATTTCGGTAAACTCAACCTCGGTTCTTTTAGGAAATAAATAGACGAAAATAAGATCGAAGATCACCTCCTAACCATTAGTGGACGAATTTTTTTATCATCGTCCTAGAAGAACGAAATGAGTTTATACGTACAGTATATCACCTCGAATGATAATCGTACTACCCGCGTTTCTTTTAGATATTTCCAAAGTTATATTTTGAGCCTAGATTTGATAGTCGGTTATTTAATTATCAAATAAACTATCATCCAATCAAAGATTCCATTTTCCACCGAAAACACTAAGTCTCACTTAATTTAATATAAATTAAATCTCTTTAAAAAAGGTATGTACTTACCTTATCGGAGTATGTTCACTAACCATTCTTTTCAAAAATATTTGAAAACCCCCTTAAAATAAATATGGAAAGCACCATGCGGTATCCACCATGGATTCACAGCTCAATGATTTCGTCTCTATCCCAGAGAAATCCAAAACTTAACTACAGACAATCTCTGCCTTCGATTTCGCCATGAAACTATACCATTACTTTTCGAAAACTTTTTCTAATAAATATCTCAAAGTAATGTTTATAAGGTTACTATAATAATTATTCCAAGTTCAATTTAAGGAAAAACTCTTATAAGTTATTATACAAAACTATATTAATATTGCATAATTTATCCTTTAAAATAATAATACTGATTGATTCTTAAATAATAATTAACTTAATATCAACTATTACAAACTAACTTAATTAATAATTATATATACTGTAAACAATTTAAAATAATTATAGAACTTTGAAACAATAATTAATTCTGATTTATTAACATGATTCTAGACGACTTACAAACATGTACTCAGGCCATGTTTGCAACAGTTCAAAAACCAAATAAATGTGCAGGCCTAAAACCCTGCTGGACTCAACTTTCAGTCATAAAACAGGGAAACAAATTGCATCATATTAAGCTCAAAATTGGTCCACATGTAGTAGAAAACTTCATCTCTTAAGCAAAAAAAATGATGCAATTTTGATAAAATTTGAGAAAGTTATGATCTCTCAAAATTGAACCCAGACAGTGTTTCACTGTTGAACTCTGGGCAAAAACATGGTCCAGGTCCAAGTTTAACAGCGGATTTATATAAGCTATCTATGTCAAAATGACCTTTAATTTGGTATGAGCAAAGTAGTGAACTTCATCTTTCAAGAAAAAAAGAATCGTGCAATTTGAGAAAGAAAAGAAAGTGATATGATGTCTCAAACATGGACTCAGTCCATGTTTGCAACAACTCAGAAAACTAAATGTGCACAGAATATTTGCGGGCTGTGCATCGATTTTGCAGTGACGATTTGAACATTCAAATGACCATATTATTTAACCAAACTTTGCAGAAATGAAGTTTAACATATAAACTTGACTCAGAAAAAGATTCGGCATCATTTCGTTGCCGGAGATGAAAGTTATGGATAGCCAAAGTTGGCACTTTAGGCCAGAAACGAAAATAGACTATACATCGAATAAACTTTTACATATGCAGCAAATTCAAGCAATTTCACAAGCAATTTAGCTAGTATTTGTGAGATATTGTTCTCACCTTGCTGGTTTGATGCAATAGCTCGGATTTTGTAGCAAAATTGAAGCCCTTTGGCAAGATTTGAGCCTTTATGAACCTGTAGGGGAAGAGAAAATAACATGCAAACAACTAAATTTGAAATCTTTCCATAGATCAGAAATTTTGATGAAATTAAGTATTTTGGAGTTAGATTACCTTGGATTTAACTCTAGATTGCAAAAAGATTTTAGTTTGTTGAATTAATTTGAAGAAATTGGCTTGGTTTGATTTTTGAGGAAGATGCTTCCTGTATTTTCTTTCAGGCTGAAGGAGGAAGAAGAAGCATGAGAAACGAACGTACAATTGTTTCTCATTTCTTACTTGGTTATGTGGTATTGAGCTGAATTGGACCCAAAATAAAAAGAAATATAAGGAGGTTTAAGGATAAAATCCATACTTAACCAAAAATATGTGTGTATATTACATATACACAAAATAAAATTCATTTTCTTCATATTTACACACAAAAAATGTGAAAACTTGTATACATTCAAATTAAAACATTTTCTAACATATAAAAAGATTAATTTTTATTTTTAAATATTTTTTTATTAAATTCCTTTATTTAACAAGAATGCACTATTTACTCAAATTAATGAATAAAACTTTTTTTTAACTCCTAAAATTCCACAAAATTTATGTTATCACTTAGAAAAATATTTCAAACCATTTCAAAACATTAATTATAGCCAAAACTTATTTTTTACCCTATTTTCACTTTTTATTTCAATAAACAACCTTTAAAAATCAAATACTTCCTTTAAAAATTATTAAAAGAAGTAATTGGCAATAATTAATAAAATTATTGCAATTTCTATAAATAAAAATGATTTTCCATTCATTATTAACCCAAACAAATAAAATAAAGCTTGGAATTTCATTTTATCATTTTAAATTCCAAATTCATTATTTATTCCAAATAAACAATTTAATTTCTCCAAATTTAGTTTAATTCACAATATTAAATTATAATTATCATTATAATTCAATATTGAAAGGTAATCTCCAAACCAGGGTTGTTACAGACTTCCCTCTTAAGAAAATTGCATCCCCGCAATTCCTAGGGAAAAGTATATATGCAACCATGTATTTCATCACTTCAAAAGATAGGAAAACAAGCTTGAGGTAAAAAGAATTTCTCACCATCGCTATGCGAAGAAAGAAAACCAGGGTAGGATCGCTCGATAAACTCCTTGGTTTCCCAAGTGCAGTCGTTGGGATTAGTAGACCGTTGAACTTTAATGAGCGGCACGTCCTTGTCTCGAAGGAGTTTCACCTCCGAAGCAAGTATGCGAATAGGCTGCTGCACGACAGATAAGTCTGGTGAGATCTCAAGAGGAGAATCGATAATAGAATCCGAATCTTGAAGACACTTCTGAAGCTGAGAGACGTAAAATACGTCATGAATGCCAGATAGATGAGCTCGAAGCGAAACTCTATAAGCCACAGGGCCAATATGTTCAGTAATAGGAAATGGTCCTATAAAGCGAGGAGCTAAGCGCATAACCCCTTTTTGGAGGAGAAACACGAATAAAGACGAGATCACCAACCGAGACTCGAGAGGCTTCCTACGGTTGTCCGCGTAGGATTTCTGGCAGCTTTGTGCCTCTTTCACTCTCTGACGAATAAGATCAATCTTCTCAGAAGAATCACGAACAGAATCTGGACCAAGAATAAGCTTCTCACCAGATTCCAACCAACAAGAAGGTGATCGACACGGCCTTCCGTATAAGGCTTCGAAAGGGGCCATACGATACTGGACTGAAAACTATTGTTATAGGAGAATTCCACAAGAGGTAAGTGATCCTCCCAACTACCATCAAAATGTGGAATGCAAGCACGGAGAAGATCCTCGAGAATACGATTCACCCATTTAGTCTGTCCATCAGACTGTGGATGATATGCTGTGCTGAAATTAAGCTTCGTTCCTAAAGCTTGCTGAAGACTCTGCGAGAAATGACTCGTGAATAGCGGATCACGGTCACAAACAATCGAACTAGGAACACCGTGAAGTCTCACGATTTCCTTGACATATAACTTGGCCAAATGAGAAGCACTCCTATTAGACTTAATAGGAATGAAATGAGCTAATTTTGTGAGGCGATCAAAAATAACCCAAATGCTAGAATGGCCCGATCTCGAACGAGGTAAGCCATCAATGAAATCCATCGAAATTTGATCCCATTTCCACAATGGAATCTCTAGAGGCTGAAGGAGACTAGAAGGGTGCTGATGTTTGGCTTTGATACGTTGACAAGTCATGCAATTACTCACATAACTCGCCACATCACGCTTCATGCCTTCCCAATATTAAAGGCGATGCATGTCGGCATACATCTTACTACTTCCAGGATGAATGTTATACTTTGAACGGTGACAGTCATCGAGAATGTCTTGCCTAAGTGAAGAATCAGATGGCACATTAATGCGGTTCTTCTTACGAAGACACCTATGAAAATCAATGCTGAAATCCTGCAATGCCTCATCACGGGATTTAGACTCACAAAGCCGAATAAGATGCAATAACTCTGGATCATGTCGCTGAGACACGGCAATACGATCAAATAGAGAAGGTCGAGCTTCCAAACTGAATAATAATATCGGAGAAACAGAAGATGGAGCTCGTTCACGAATATCATAAAAGGACAGAGTCTCAAGAACATTCCACTCGGCTAGCATCATAGAAACAACAGCCGAGTGTTTGCGACTAAGAGCATCAACAACATGATTACCCTTACCAGGGGTATACTGGATATCGAAGTCATAGGAGGCAAGGAACATGAGCAAACGCTGTTGCCTCATGTTGAGCTCCTTCTGAGTGAACAAATACTTCAAGGATTTATGATCGGTATAGAGAATGAAGCGCTCGACTAAGAGGTAATGGCGCCAAATCTTTAAAGCGAAGACAATAGCGGCTAACTCAAGATCATGAGTAGCATAGCGAACTTCATTCGGACGTAGTTGCCTAGAAGCATAAGCAACTACCCGATCCTTCTGCATAAGAACAGCACCGACACCACTTCCACAAGCAGCGGTGTAGACGACAAGATCATGATTCCCCTTGGGAACCACAAGAATAGGAGCATTAGTGAGAAGCTCCTTTAATTTCTGAAAAGAAGCTTCACATTTGTCGGACCAATATAACGAGCGCCTTTCCGAGTAAGGCTAGTAAGGGAAGCACAACACGGGAAAAATCCTTAATGAACCGACGGTAATAGCCCACCAATCCAAGGAAACTACGAATCTCATGAACATTCTCAGGCCTCTTCCAATTTTGGATAGCTACGATCTTTGAGGGATCGACTGAAATGCCCTCAGAAGATTCAACATGGCCTAAGAACTTAACCTTATTCTCCCAAAAGTGGCACTTGTAGAATTTGGCTCTAAGCTGATGCTGACGAAGAGTATCCAAGACATTCCTCAAATGGTGGGTATGCTCTGTTTCAGACTTAGAATAAATTAGGATGTCATCAATAAACACAAGGACGAATTTATCGAGATATTCCCGGAATACTCGATTCATGAGATCGACAAAAAAAGCAGGAGCGTTCGTCAAACCGAACGGCATTATGAGCCACTCAAAAGAACCATAACGAGTGCGAAAAGCTGTAAGAGGAATGCTATCCTCCACAACTCGTAACTGATGAAAACCTGTGGCAAGGTCGAGCTGAGAAAAGACCTTAGCATCACTCAATTAATCGAACATATCGTCGATCCTAGGTAATGGATACCTATTCTTGATGGTCAACTCGTTAAGCTTGTGATAGTCAATGCAAAGCCTAAGAGTACCATCGGACTTCCTCACAAATACAATGGCGGCACCCCATGGTGAAGAATTAGACTGAATGAACTGCCTGGACTCAAGCTCTAAAAGCTGTTTCTTGAGTTTCTCATTTTCCTTTGTAGACATCCTCGTGGGAGGACGACTAACAGGCTGCGCGCCTGGAATGAGATCAATGCGGAACTCGATAGCCTGCTTGGGTGGCAAACCCGAAACAGGCTCAAATACATCAGAGAAGTCACAAATAATAGGAATACGAGATATATCATCAACATCTCGTGAGTCTAGAGAATATAAAGCCACTTCGGAATTATCCACATTTCGAAGAACAAGAGATAGCGGAGTAGATGAATCTGGATGTCGAAGATATAACATCCGCTGAGCACAAACAATCCTGGCATCATATCGCACTAGCCAGTCCATACCAAAAATCATATCAAATTCCAAATAAGAAATAACATGCAGATTTGCACGAAAAGAAAAGCCACATAAAACAATCTCAACATCATCACAAAGCATGCTAAGTGTTGCGGATCCCCCGATAGGATTCACAATCCTCAATGAAGTAACCATACAAGAAACATCCAAAGACAAATCATCGACGAGCTTCTTCGATACGAACGAATGCGACACACCCGTATCGAAAAGAACTCGAATACTGCGGTCATGAAATAAAATAGAACCTTCCAAAATAGATGGAGATATACCTCTGGGCTGAGAAGAAACTCCAGAAGCCTTAGCAGCATAAAGCTTGCCAGACTTGGCACTAGCAGGAATAGTAGGGCAGGTGGAAACATGATGACCTTCCTTCTTGCAATAGCGGCAGAAGAAAGGCTTAGGACAAGCTCGAATCACATGATCAGGAGAACCACAATTGAAACACTTCCGAATGGAAGGTGTTCCAGTAGACTGATTCTGAGAGTTAGAACCACCAGTCTTCTTCTTCTTGGAAGGAAAAGACTTGGACTTTTGAAATGGAAGCTGCTTCTTGTTGGGGTTCTTGCGAACCTCAACATCATCACCACTATCAATCTCTTTCTCGACGGCTTCAAGATGAAGCGACGAGTCAACTAGCTCCTCAAAAGAAAGCTTGAGCTGCAACATCAAAGATTTCTTCAAATACTTCTTAAGGCCGAAAATGAACTTGAGATTCTTCTTGTATGGAGTGCTAATATACTCAAGGCCATACTTAGAAAGAGCTCGAAAGAAGACACATAATCAGAAACAGAAGATTTCCCTTGCTTTAGCTCGAGGAAGCGACGGGCAAGAGATGCTTTCTCAGACTCAGGAACGAACTTAAGCTCGAATCGTTCTCGAAACTGAGTCCATGTAAGAGTAGACTCATCGAGCTCGGCAGTGAATAGCTCGTACCAATCAAGAGCACGCTCTTGTAACATGCTGGATGCTACAAGAACCCTGTGATAATCCGAAAGATCCATGCAAGAAAATATCCGCTTGCAAGAATGAATCCAAGCCTGAACCTCTAAACAGACTCGGAGCCTTTGAATGGCTTGCCTCCGAGATGTGCAAAATCACTACACATGCGCGCGAAAGGAGACTTGCGCGAAGGAGAAGCTGGAGTAGGAGCTGGAGGCTAGGTGCTCCTAAATAACTCCATAAACTGATCGGGAGACATATATACTCCATCCGGATCAGAGCCACTGGACTGCCCCGCATCCGAACGTCGTCCTCTGCCTCTTCCAGCCATTAGCTGAAAGTTAAGATAAGATAAATATTATTCATATGTCAGATATCATTAATTCAAATATGGAATACTACGGAATTAAAATGCATTCCTAAACATATTCCCAAAATTATATCTGCCCCAAGGGCACGAAAAGAACAAAAGCACGATGATTCAGGGATTCGTAACACTTGTATTACACTTTGATGTACTGTAATATGTGTTTCTGTCCTGTGTTTGTCATATTTTGTCTTGAACTCAGCTCTGATACCAAGCTATAACACCCCACCCTGAGACGCACATTAACAAAGAGCGTTACTGGGTAATACTGTCTGCTAATGCAGAGAATATGGATGGATAGGGGTGACCATCTATAGCCTTGTCTTAAATATCTGTTGAATACGTCGACAATGCCATTTTTTTCCTCATTCAAGTGGATCGACATATCCAATAAATACTTAATACAAAGCCATAGGTGGCTATAGGATCTATCAGAACAAAATACAATAACTCAAATGTAAAACATATCACAGAACAGTAGATAATCCCATAGATACACACATACATAGATACATCACAAAGTATACAAAATGATACATCACATATGTGGTATGACGACCACAGTACAAACACGAGTCAAAAGAATATACATATCAGAGTAGCAAACCAAAAAGGACTACACAAAAAGTTATAACAAAAAGAGCTAGCAGAATAGTCCATGCAGAAGCAGAATAGGCTAAGTCCAAAGGTACCTAACCTGAAACATCTCGGTCTGACCCGAGTATAAAATAGACGGGTCAATCTAGCTAAACAAATCAGTTAGATAAGCTAAATGATAATGAACATGCAAGATCATAAAGTACCACAAATATCACTAAAAGTGATAACTCGATCGTCTAATGAAAGATGAATCGTAACAAGCCTCATATCATCCGCAACTCAATAAACAAAGGATATGAATATCCCAAATCAAGCCAAAAAGGCAAATAACAAAAGGTAACACAAGTTTCCACAAGGTAATCGCTATGTATCGCGTGGTTCAAAAGACCTACTTCGAAAGGCGATACTCTGGGGAAATATAAATATCAATGAAACAAAAGATGCACGTGCTCAGTACTGTATAAACAAGGATCCACAAGCCCGTAGAAGACAAACCCAAGTATCTCTCGAGCGGTGACGAAGGACCAACTCCAAAAGAAATACTATATGGCAACAAACCCAAGTATCTTTCGAGCGGTGATGATGGACAAACTCCAAAAGCGATACTATAGGGCAACAAACCCGAAGGCACAAACCTGAAGGCAACAAACAGTAGTGGCGAAGGTCCGGAGGCCCAGTACTGGACACCACTAACTGGCAATATGTGTCACATACTCTCGGAAAGGAACCCGAAAAGTGTTAACGTGTGTCCCATACCACACATTCTCACTAAATGGTTTACTAACCATTAGTCAATTCCACACTCAAAGTAGTACAAAGTTTATCTCATCTCATCGGTAAACCTGACCCAAAGGTCAAAACGATCAAACGAATAGATTAGGAATTAACTGAAAAGATAAACGCACGTATTCATAGCACGCGTTTTATCCAATCATTTAATTCTCCTCCCTCTTCGCTCGAAGTGCAAAATTGTGTGTTTTATATAGAAATTAAGTTGAAGAAAGCGAGTTTTAGGAACGCTTCAAAATCGCTTAAGAAATTGCATTTGAAATTCTCCTATTATGGAGTAATTAATTTAATACTTAAAAATAATATTAAATTATAATTTCAAAAGTCAATTTACTTGAAAAACACTTTGTAATGCTTTATAAAACCCGTGTACGGAATTTAGGGAAAAATCTCAAAGAAATCGGAAAATATCAGAAAAAGCCAGAAATTATTCTAAGTATAAAAACTGGTGACAACATGCTGCGAACCCAAGTTAGACAACAGGTTTGGACCTGCAAACAGAGTCTAAATGACATGGAATATGGTAGGAATATATAGTTCAACATTCCTACTTCAATCTTCAAAAAGAATCATTCAAATCCGATTTGAAACGAAGAATCTGCGTTGTTTCAAATTCGGACCAAAACAAGGTTTAAAACACTGAATTAACAAGCTGCGAGTACAAGTTCGACAGCAGTTTAGAAATAGCAAACCAACCCAGATTTTCATGAAACTTTATAGGAATGTAAATCAACATTCCTACTTCAATTTTCAAAAAGAATCACACAAATCCGATTTGAAACCAATGAGTTATGCTGTCACAAACATGTACTCAGGCTATGTTTGCAACAGCTTCAAAAACCAAATAAATGTGCAGGCCTAAAACCCTCCTGGACTCAACTTTCAGTCATAAAACAGGGAAACAAATTGCATCATATTAAGCTCAAAATTGGTCCACATGTATTAGAAAACTTCATCTCTTAAACAAAACAAAATGATGAAATTTTGATAAAATTTGAGAAAGTTATGATCTCTCAAAATTGAACCCAGACAGTGTTTCACTGTTGAACTCTGGGCAAAAACATGGTCCAACTCCAAGTTTGATAGCGGATTTATATAAGCTATCTATGTCAAAATGACCTTTAATTTGGTATGAGCAAAGTAGAGAACTTCATCTTTCGAGAAAAAAAGAATCGTGCAATTTGAGAAAGAAAAGAAAGTGATATGATGTCTCAAACATGGACTCGGTCCATGTTTGCAACAACTCAGAAAATAAAATGTGCACAGAATGTTTGCAGGCTGTGCATTGATTTTGCAGTGACGATTTGAACACTCAAATGACCATATTATTCAACCAAACTTTTCAGAAATGAAGTTTAACATATAAACTTGACTCAGAAAAAAATTCGGCAGCATCTCATTGCCGGAGATGAAAGATATGGATAGCCAAAGTTGGCACTTTAGGCCAAAAACGAAAATAGACTATACATCGAATAAACTTTTACATATGCAGCAAATTCAAGCAATTTCACAAGCAATTTAGCTAGTATTTGTGAGATATTGTTCTCACCATGCTGATTTGATGCAAAAGCTCGGATTTTGTAGCAAAATTGAAGCCCTTTGGCAAGATTTGAGCCTTTATGAACCTGTAGAGGAAGAGAAAATAACATGCAAACAAATAAATTGGAAATCTTTCCATAGATCAGAGATTTCAATGAAATTAAGTATTTTGAAGTTAGATTACATTGGATTTAACTCTAGATTGCAAAAAGATTTTAGTTTGTTGAATTAATTTGAAGAAATTGGCTTGGTTTGATTTTTGAGGAAGATGCTTCCTGTAATTTCTTTCAGGCTGAAGAAGGAAGAAGAAGCATGAGAAATGAACGTACAATTGTTTCTCATTTATTACTTGGTTAAGTGGTATTGGGCTGAACTGGACCCAAAATAAAAAGAAATATAAGGAGGCTTAAGGATAAAATCAATACTTAACCAAAATTATGTGTATATTACGTATACACACAAATAAAATTCATTTTCTTCATATTTACACACAAAAAAAATGTGAAAACTTGTATACATTCAAATTAAAACATTTTCTAACATATAAAAAGATTAATTTTTATTTTTAAATATTTTTTTATTATTGAATTCCTTTATTTAACAAGAATGCACTATTTACTCAAATTAATGAATAAATCCATTTTTTTAACTCCTAAAATTCCAAAAAAATTATGTTATCACTTAGAAAAATATTTCAAACCATTTCAAAACATTGATTATAGCCAAAACTTATTTTTAACCCGATTTTCACTTTTTGATTCAATAAACAACCTTTAAAAATCAAATACTTCCTTTAAAAATTATTAAAAGAAGTAATTGGCAATAATTAATAAAATTATTGCAATTTCTATAAATAAAAATTATTTTCCATTCATTATTAACCCAAAAAAATAAAATAAAGCTTGGAATTTCATTTTCTCATTTTAAATTCCAAAATTCATTGTTTATTCCAAATAAACAATTTAATTTCTCCAAATTTAATTTAATTCACAATATTAAATTATAATTATCATTATAATTCAATATTGAAAGGTAATCTCCAAACCAGGGTTGTTACAAAAGCCAAGTGGTCAATCATAAAATTATCAAATCCAAGAAAATTTTAAACATGTATTTTGTGTCGGGCAATCCAATTTATCTTTTGATATCGAAGACATCAATTTAGCACTTGCTTTTATATTCCTGCATCTAATTTACTAATGATATCCCATTATAAAATCCAAAATTATTTTATCCAGCATTTTCAATTTCCAATATTATCTCACCAAAACCAGTATGATGTACATATATTATTCGCATGCAATATCAAATTCGATCGCTCGCTCGATCACATAATTTCACTTTCGAACTAGTATTGTTCACACAACTCTTTAGTGCGGACTCAATCAGGTCCCTTGATTAGAAACCGTCATTCTTCTTGCATAGCCATAACAATGATAGAGAACTTCAAAATCAATCATAAACCCATATCCATTTTTCGCCGTCGAAAATTGAGTGAAAATCCTAACTCGATCGATATAAATTATCTCGAAATTATATGCTCGTATCTAGATCAAATCGTTATGCGAATAAAATAGTATAAGTACAACGTACATTTTTATTTCAGTTGATTCTTCACTATAGCAAATTCTTTTATTACATCCATATCATTTATATTCTCTTTTATTTACAATTATCATTAACATTTATACTTCACATTCATCTATTTATTCGGCATACCATTAAATACCAATTCCACTTAAGAATTCCACCATCAAATTTTCTTAAGTCAATTATACACACTTTACACAAAAGTTCTTACATTTATTACCACTTCCCCACTTAAGCTTATAGCCATTTATATTCAATTCAATTCCAGTTTTCCAATTTAACTCAATTTATCACCAAATTTTAATATTGAATTTTATCACCCATATCCCGTACCATATTTAGTTAACTAATTAATTTAATTAAATAATTCCTTCCACTAGTTCATTTCGATCTAAACAAATTCCATTTGCAATAATTATTTCACTTTACCTAGTTAGGCTAAATTTTTTCAAAATTCACTTTTATTTAACTTAATTTAAGTAAAATTCCATTCCAAAATCAAATTTCAAATATATAAGTTATCAAACTTATTCATATTCCATCCACTATTTTTCTTCCAATTCACTTCACTTAATTAGTTTACATTACTAATTCATTCAATTATCACACTCACTTCCATTTAACTTTTCTTAAGTTAAATTTTGTTCTCCGTTTTTTACATTCAGCTTTACCACTCTATTTAGCTTACCTTAAGGTAAGATTCCTAAAAACTTTTGCTTTGCAGATTTTATAAGTTCAATCTTATTTTATCATATTTCCAATAAACGTGGGAATCAAATTCCCGAGTTTTAAATATTTTTGGTTCTAAGTATTTCAAGTCATTTTTCAAAATCATACACACACACACACAAAACCCTTGGTATATCAAATCAATCCTTTTTGCATTTCAAACCAAAACCAGTTTTTTCAAAACAAACCTAACTGCAAATCATTCCGGTAGCAATGCATCACTCAGAAACTCGAAAATGAACACCGATGATGTTGCGATCATCATCGAAATTATTTTCCAACAACCGAAGTGAGTTCAGTGGTTTTATTTCCTTTAAAAAACATTTTAAAAGTATTTTAATTCAAAAGTATTCTCTAAATAATATAATTATTATTTTCACAACTTTTAAAAATCATTTTCATAACTAACGGGAAGTGAATTCCCAAATTTCCAACTTTTATATCCTTTATAAATCATTTTTTATAAACTATATCAATTTTTAAATCACATTTACAAAACCATATTTACAAAATCCCATTTTGTTATATGAATTCCTTTCTTAACTTTTGATTATAATTTTCAATTTTTATTCCATTACCACAACAAATTGATAAATATTATCATTTCCTAACAACCAAGCACACCGTATATAACTATAATAATTTTTGAAAGTTATTCTTTCATATATAAAAATAATCGAGGCAAAATTATTTGACTTACCTAATTCCAAAACAATATTATGTCGAATTGTTTTGTTCAAATGTTTAGAGGTCCCTATCAATACGTTAATTACTTGAATTGACCAAAATCCACAAACCACTCAATAAATTAATCAACACAATACAAAATAGTTTTGTGTTCACTAACAAATACGTGCTCACATCTATTAATACACTCAAACTCACTCTAGTGTGCTACTGACCCTATCTCTAATGAGTTACCCCATTAAAGCCAAGGTTCTCGATTAACCTTCAGCTCCGATAACATGTGTCACGGCCCAAATTTTCGACGCTTGAAAATCGACATCAACACGTCCATTGTATTACATGCCGAGCAATCGAGTGCCGAAAATACCAGAACGATAGAGAAAAGAAGTAAGAGGTAGAAGAAGAAAATAGAAATAACAACACAGAATCTCACAATCGCAGCGGAATAATATATAGTAGATAATAACATTTTTATACAAAAAGAACTATAATTGTTATTTACATATCACATCATCAGAGTACAACACCTCAATATCACAATAACGGACAATTATAATAACTTTTCCTCACAAAGTGCTGAATATAAAACATACAATGCACAATGGAATAAAATAAAATACGTATAATACATCTTCGTCATCTAGCTCGTCTCCTGAGCTCCATAGCATCCTACCCCGTATCTGTAATACTCGGTTTGACCCGAGCATCATAATAAAATGACACCCGAGTCAGTCTGGAAAACCAACGTGGGAAAACAAACTTAATTTGAATTATTAAAGTTATCAAAATCCTTTGAAAAACAAAGGTATCTCGTAAGATCACGCCACATATAAACACGACGGGTCTTTACCTTACGATGACCAAAACATTTTATATCAAAATCATATGATATTCTAATAGTGTCTAAGTACAAATACTTAGTCAAATAGCCAAAATTGTTGCATTAAATAAATTCCAGCATACTAGGCTCTACAACCAAAATCGTAAAGGCATGTATTAGAGAATGGATTCCATACAAATGACTAGGCACTGGTGTACCACCTGTGCCTAGTACACATTTAGAAAAATGTACCGAGGACCACGTCAAGATCCCTTACAGCACAAGACCGGACTACTCCTAACCTGGACAGACCAAATACGCTATCACCCTTGGTGTTCCCACCCTTTCCGAGATTATCCGTGCACCGTAGTAATAATATCCAGGGTATCTAGAAAGGTAATAAACGTACCCTAATTGGGTGTGATCCACTTAGCCTTGCTGCATCACCCTTAATTTTCCTTCATTCTCGGTTGATGAGGCTTGAGGCTATGATTACCTTTTAAGGAATTTATACTTGGAATGTCCATTGTCCTCCAGTGACAATGTACTGATAACATTCATCTATACAAGTCCGTTTTGGGCCTGAACGAAACCAAAGGCACTATTTCTACTACATACATATTGGAATCATCCTCAGGATTAGCAGTGATTGGTTCTTATACTTCAATGTTGCATCTTCGATTCCATGCTCTTGTCTTCATTTCAGAAACATATTTGTTGGATTGAACTGGTTTTCAGATAACTTATCCGATCCTGGTCTCTTTCAAACAACGTTCGATATTTTCGGTAAACTCAACCTTGGTTCTTTTAGGAAATAAAAAGACAAAAATAAGATCGAAGATCACCTCCTAACCGTTAGTGGACGGATTTCCTTATCATCGTCCTAGAAGAACGAAATGAGTTCACACATACAGTATAGCATCTCGAACGGTAACCGTGCTACATAGTTCCTATGTTTCTTCTAGATATTTCCAAAGTTATATTTTGGATCCAGATTTGATAGTCGGTTATTCAATTATCAAATAAACAATCATCCAATCAAAAATTCCATTTTCCATCGAAAACACTAAGTCTCACTTAATTCAATTCTAATAAATTAAATCTCTTTATAAAAAGTATGTACTTACCTTATCGGAGTAAGTACATTGATTAACCATTCTTTTCAAAAATATTTGAAAATCCCCAAAATAAATATGGAAAGCACCACGCGGTATCCACCATGGATCCACAGCTCAATGGTTACGTCTCCATCCCAGAGAAATCCAAAACTAAACTACAAGCAATCTCTGCCTCCTATTTCGCCATGAAACTATACCATTACTTTCTGAAAACTTTATTTAATAATTATCTTAAAATAATTTTTATAAGGTTTCTATAATAATTTTTCCAAGTTAAATTTAAGCAAAAACTCTTAAATAAAAGTTATTATATAAAACTATATTAATATTGAATAATTTATCCCTTAAAATAATAATACCGATTAATTGTTAAATAATAATTAACTTAATATAAACTCATTATAAACTAACTGAATTAATAATAAAATATAGTTTAAACAATTTAAAATAATTACATAAATTTGAAACAATGATTAACTCTGATTTATTAACAAGATTCTAGTTGATTTACAAGACTTGTTTATAAAACTTATAATTCTTTTTGAAAATTTAAAAATATTTAATTAACTAAATTTATGGAATATTTTTAAGCTAAAAGCATTTTAAAATTACCTAGTTTAATAATTAAGAAAAATCCTCCTTTTAAAAACCACCCAACTTCTCGATAAAAATATATTTTTCAATTTCAATATAGCTAGTCTAATATTTATAAATCCCTCTTGATTTATCACCAATTTGATTCACATCCTAATTTTGTAAATCCCCTTTTCACATTTTCAAAATAAAAATTTATCTTTTCTTTTTAAACCAATTTACTCACCTCACTACAAATTCTCACCATAATTTATAACTACAATTTTATCAAGTGATAATTATTCGCTTTACTTTATAAAACCTTGTTTACAAACCCCACAGTCTCATCTTCCATTTACAATGGTTTCACTTTACCTAAACCCATCATAAATTGATTTTCTAAATTAATTTCCATTTATAAATCAATTTCTTAAATAACTCAAATAATATGCTAAAACTAAAGCAAATCTTGATTTACTTCTATTTCATAATTTAGGAATCTTATTTAAATTCAGTATAACCAATTTGATATTTATTTCCAATTTCAGTTTTTTATTATTATTCTCCCAATCTATTTAACTGGATTTTAAAACCTTTTTATCTTGAACAGGAATCACTTAAGAGTTTTTACTTAAAATCCTTTATATACAATATTTTCAAAATCTCTATTACAATATCCTGCAATAGTTATGTACAATCTAAAGCCAACTATTTATTTTATCCAAATTCATTTCTTTTAATTAATCCCAAATTCACAATAAATATTTTACTTCCAAATTTCTTTTTATTTTCTTTCCAAATATAGAACATATATTATTGGTATCTAAAAATACCAAAATCTTGGCCAAAACTACCATATCATCAAATAAATTTAAATCATACTGTAATCGACCACAGATTATTCAAACTGATCATATATCAAAATATATGAAATTTAATTCAACACTTTTTTGAGGAATCCAATTGGATCCCTCCAACCTGTTTTCCTGCATCCACATTGTTTTCCTGCATCCATAGTGTAACGACCCGGTATTTTCAACCATTCGCATCCGCACCTGTCAGACTTGAATTGTTCGAAATACTACGTTGTAAATAAAATTTGGCAAATCTCAGAATATACAGTAAATAAATAATCACAGAATCACAGACATAGAAATCAGAATACTCGCAGCGGAACTAAAATACTATAGTGGTTCATGAAGCCACTATCACAAAGTCTCAAAATAATTACATAGTTTTAAAACCAAATATAGTTTGGAACAACCACAGAAAATCTCAATATTCAATTTGTCTTGATTTCATAAGCTAAGATAAGAACTGAATAGAAATTAGGCAGCAGCTTGGTAAAGATGGTCTTCAGTAGTCCTAGCTCCAAGGAACGAAGTCCGAACTGATACTCAGGCTGACCCGAGCGTAAGAAATAAACACAAACACTCGAGTCAGGACATACATACTTATATAGTGTAAACTAATTCAAGTGAACTGTAATATGAAGACAAGTAACTTAAAGCATGCTTGGGGCCGCCCATCCTCTAAGGATCCATTGAACTATTTACTACGTAGTAATATTTCGCTATTTTAATAGTGTCTATAAGTAAAATAAACTTACTTTAAAATAGCGTTAAGGAGTGACCCAATATTCCCCGTAACACGTAATAGTCCCAGTAGTTCGTCCAATATCATAGTCCCTCGTGATCGGGAAGCCACCAGAGGATACCACACGGGCTACGGGAGAAATCCAAACTTGTACAAGGCTCGCTAGGGTAGGTTACACGGCACAACTAGGCAATGCGAGGGTAGATATACCAATTATTCTTCCGGATCGGTAGTAGCGCGTAGCTGCTACTACCGCCCACCTCGAACAACACTCCCAAATCAAAGGTGCGCACCAAACAATCACAAAGTAATAGAATGGCATCCGAAGAAGTGCGTCCGATATGGGGTGCTACCTCCTTAGCCCGTCGATCACTCCTGTTTTAGCCACCTTATGCCAACTCACGAGAGTCGGGTCCACATACATACCTTAATAGAACGTCACCACCATCCTACTTCATTCTGGAATCTCCACCGCGTACACGGTTGTCAAAGTGGTTTTCGGTATCGACAAAGAGTATGCCCATATCCGATCCCGGTCTCTTTAACAACCAACGTTATTAATACCCATGGTTATAAATTCCAAAATAGTTAATATTAAATCAAAATACTTCATTTTAACTTTTAAAAGTGAAGTTATTATATTTACGAATTGAATATCCAAAAATCTCAATTTCAGCCACTACAACACTTAACAAGTGCTACTGTATCCCTCTTATTTATTCAGGTTTAGTTTTAAATTTTGCAATCACAGCACTTACCAAGTACTGCAATGGCCTTTAATTAATTTTAGCCTTTTATTCATTTGCATCAACTACGGCACTTACAAAGTGCGGCAATATCCCTTACAACAAAATTTTAAGTATATTAAATTTCTGACTTTATTATAAATTTATCAATAATTAAACTTTAATTTAATCAATTTTGACTTATAAAATCATATTTCCACTTTTAAAATGGTCATTTAAATTTCTCAAAATTTATGATTTATACAAAGTAAATCTCACAAATAAATATCAACTTCTTAAGGCTTCACTTATTAAAGTCAAATCAAAATTTTCTATTCTTCGCATTCAAAATTAACTTAATAATTAAGTTTAATTATCATTCCAAAATATAACTATTCTTAAACTAAACTCCACTTCTCCTAAGTTTAGTTATATTCAAAATTTTATTTTATGTATTTATTTTATTAACCATTTAATTTATAAATAAATTTAATAACCCCTCATTTATCATCTAAATTCCATTTATATCAAATATATTTTATCTTATTTCCTTAACTTAAATTTCATTCCTATACAAACTTAAATTCCAAATTAAAATTTTACATTCAAATTCCAACTTAACCATTTGTTTATTTATATATATATTTACTTATATAAATCACTAAAAATCATTTTAATTCAATTCAAATCAAAAAAATAAAATATACAAATTTAAAATACTTAAATTTTTTCAGAAATATATATATATATATATATATATATGTAATCACGGGTCTGTATAATATTTTCTACCTAGGTCAAGTGGTACCGATAATATATCATTTCAATGCCATTACCTGATAAAAGAGCACGCACATGCGAAGAAGCAGAGAGGAAGTGATGGAATTTATGCAAACGTGTTTAGTATTTAAAGACAAAAACTTGCATTGATTGAGGTGAAAGAATATGCAAGAAATTATTTTGAAACGGTCAGGAAATTGCGTGATGTTTGAGTTTACGTAATTGCGCTAGATAAAGGCAAGGAATAAATTTGCTTGAAACGTCAAGGAAACATGTACGCGAGTTGTGCATTTATCAGTGGTTGCATTGATCAAGGGGAAGAAAACGGCAAGCAATAAATTTTGAACGGTAGGGGGAATCAAAGATTTCATACCAGTTTTAAAACAATTGAAGACAATGGAAAGTGTAACGTTTACACGTGAATTCAGGGCAAACTTTTAAATGGAAATGAATAGCTACAAAATTTATTCTTTTCCCACTTAGAAATGCACATCTACTAATTAGTTTATTTATTTATAGCTAAAGTAAAATTTTTAAGAATGCATACTATAGACGCAATAAATTAAATCAACATACGCCTAATATATATATATATATATATATATATATATATATATATATATATAAAAGGTAACGTATTCTAATTTATACGCTTCCTTATTTATTTGCTACTATATTTAGTACAATATACGTTTAAAGAATATTCATTAAGTACGTACCATTTTATGTGCCAACAAAATTAATTAAAACGGATATAAACGTACTCTTTTAAACGTGAAATTAAATAGCCTATTTACTCTCTATAAATTTTTAAATTTATTACTTAATTAACTTTTGATTTGTTTACGTTAGTTTGATTTACTTAACATTTAACAAATAAATTGATGTGTATACGTAAAATTTCTTTCCATTCACAATATTTGTTCCTTACTTTAAAAAGTATACATCCAATATCAGTAAAATAACCGGAGAATAAGTATTGTACATATATATTTTATATAAAAGATTTGATTTTATTAGCTAAGGTATGAAGTTTATGAGCACGTACTAGATGCAAAATTTTAATCGAACGTACGCTCAAATAATTGAAAAAAGTAACGTGATTAAAAATATTCGTTTCTTATTTATTTCTTTTACCCAATATTAATTTCTTAATTAAAAAGGTATATAACCAAAATTAAAAGAACTAAAGTGGAATAAAATGTTGTTACGAAATATATTCAGTTAAATTCAAAGATTTAGAAGTCAGAGTTTAAGATTTAAAATCCCAATTAATGTTAAACTTTAACCAAATTAAGAATTATAGAATTTGCTTATATTTATAAAATTTTGGGTGATGATTTCGAAAAAAAGGAAAAGAATTAAAGAAATAGTTTATTAAATTGAAACAAGGCTTACAAATTTACACACAATACCACTAGCTTGGAAAAATTTCTACCATACCTTAAAACAAATAAAAATCAGTGAATAAAATAAAACAAACTGAAATAAAGAGAAAAAGAAAATAAATAATTATATTTTAGGAAAATAGAAAGATAAATAAAGAAAATAGCTTAATTTATCGAAACTAGCTTAAGAAAATTGCAAACATAATCCACTTAACTTTGGAAAATTACAACTCTTCTTGAAAATGGTTTAAAATAAATCTTTGAGAAACAAAATAAAGTGAGAATGAGAATAAAATAAGTTTTTAAGAAAAATATAAAAATATATAAAGAATTTCTTAAAATAATTAAAGTTGGAAATCAGAAATTGTAAACAAAATACAACTGCCACGAGAAAATGTCAATTACACTTTTAAAACGTTTTAAAACCAAAATATATACAAAACAAGTTATTTTACCCCTGAAAACATAAATTAGTACATTACATGACCAAATAAAATATTATTTATATAATTTAAAGTAAACAATTTTGTTAAATACAGCAAATTACACATAGTAGTTAAAAAGGCATAACTTTCACATTATAAATCAGATTTCAACGAAACGGAAAGTAGTATTCTTAAAGTTTTATTTACTTTTAAAATAAAAGATAAAATTCAAAATTTCAAACTTTTAAATTTTAAATTTAAAAGTCAAAGTTTGACCATATTGACAAAATTCACATTTCCGGAAAATATTCTATTAATTCATGTGTGGAATTCTAATCCGCACCAAAATTTATATCTTAAATAACAAAATTATCGAAATCAAATAAATGAAGCATTTATTAAAATTTTTGGGTTGATACATTGATGGTTTGGATGGCAAGCAAAGTGAGAGTAAATGCTAAGAAGCAGAAAAGGCATAAGTTAAGGAGAAAGAATCGTATATATGTTTTATTCTTAAATGCAAATGAAAATGAGGATTTTTGAAATGAGAAATAAATCTTCTTGTACATGATTTGCACATGAGAAATACACGGTTAGGAAAAGAGTTTGTATGGCTAAAGCAAGAAATAAAGAGGCTATGTTGAAAAAGGCAAGTAATCAAGCAATGACCTGATGGATTTAATTAATTTCTTCCCTTTGTATTAACAGTCGTTCTTGATTATATTCAATTTGTTAAATGTGTACATTTATTATGATTGAATCCGCAAATAAATTCATTCAGATAAGTTTCATTCTTTTTTATATTACCTTATGAATAAAATATGCATTTCCACTTTAACATTCCTTCCTTATTTTATTACAAAGTTTATTTTTCTTCATATTAATTTACCAAAATTTTATCAATTTAACAATTTTAATTATTAAAAATTTATAGGTCGTTACACTCTCCCCCACTCAAAACTTTTCGTCCTCGAAAAGGAAGAAGGTAGGGGAATAGAAACAACCTAAAAGAAAACTAAATTGACACTTAAAATAGAACCATTAATCTAAACCATACAAATTCAATTTTAAATTAGTAATTTATTTCATCTATTTAATTTCACTTATGTTAAATTTAACTATTTCAAATATCATTACTTCATCTTCCAATTATCTTAAAATAAAAATTTTAAAATCATAAGTTTGAAAATCATTTGTTATACTCAAAAATGTGTTCAATAAATTAATTTCTTCTTTATTCCTAATTATAATTAAATTTATTTCTCTTAATATATTTTTATCATCTATGTTAAATATGTTTACACTTATTACAACTGCTTAAATTTATTCTAAGTTCCTTTAACATCATTTTATATTGTAAATTATTCCATTACCCTTTTATTCTATTTACATCTGTTAATCTTTTTATAACTAGAATTTAAGTGTATAAAATTTATTATAACCACTCAAATTTTATTTGTAAAATCTTTTTATATTGTATATTATCCAATTACATTGTTAACTTCTGAAAATCAAGGTAAGTTATATTGAAATGCAATTGAGTATTATACAAATAAAACTTTCAAATTCAATATCTCAAGTTTGAATCATTTATTCAAAAATTTTATTTTCTTTTTATAATTGAAATTATTCCTCAAGATAAAATTTAAGAATTAAATTTCTGATTCCCTTCAAACCATTTAGAGATAAAATAAATATATGTACATAATATGTCAAATCAAATTTAAATCATATATATTATAAATCAAGTCATATTTTAGAGATTCAAATCAATTAAATTCTCAAGATAACACTGTAGCCAGACTATAGAATGGTCTCTTCACTTCGAAACTCGAAAATCAATATCGATGATGTTACAGTCATCACCGAAATTATTTCCCAACGACAAAGAGAAGAGCACTGATTTTTAAACCTTTAAAATTCTTTAGAAACAAATTTATATTCAAAAATAATTTAAATACTATATCCTTTTAAAACTTTAAACCCAAGGTTTGAAACCATCGAAAGTTGAATTCTCAAGTTCGTGTTTTAAATTCATTTCTGTTTCAAAATTAATTTATAACCATTGTTTATAGTTCAATTATTTATATGAGACAAAACGCATGGTTTACAAAACCATAAATAAAATCAAAGACTAATATCTCTTGAGAACTAGTTAAATTAATTATAAAATTCTGAAAATTATACTTAATATATAATATTAGATTTTTTTTCCAAATATAGGAATAAATTTTTCAAAACAAGGATAGAGATTCAAATTTGATGGACTCAAATCAAAGAGAATTTTGATTTAAAGGTAAGTTTTAATCAGAAGATCCGATGATTAAATAACAGAATAAGGAACTGGATAAGTTTATATAAATCACGAGCAACCTTAACCGGGTCAACCGTGACTTAAAGAATAAGATCGGTGTGGATTTTCTGGGGTAAATCTACATTTGATCTGAAGAGATAGAGTTTGGAATAACCAAAAATACTAGCATCTAAACCGAGGATAAATATAAATCTCTGGTGAGTAAATGCTAATTGTAAAGGAGTTTCACCCCTTTATTAGAATATTGTCGAGACCGCCAATTCACTATAAAGATCATCCGAAGTAGAGTTATGGGATACTCCAGAATCGAAAGAAGATGAATAGTGAGGGACACGAATGAACTTTGGAACCGTAGGGAACGTTCCAAAATTCAAAGGAAATCGAATCAAAAGGAAGAGATTCAAGCTCGAATGAAAGTGATTCTGTAAATCAAATTTACCATACATGCTAAGTTTTGCCTAGAGCCAAACCTCTGATACCAAAATGTAACGACTCGGTATTTTCAACCATTCGCATCCGCACCTGTCGGACTTGAATTATTCAACATACCGCGTTGTAAATAAAATTTGGCAAATCTCAGAATATACAGTAAATAAATAATCACAGAATCACAGACATAGAAATCAGAATACTCACAGCGGAACTAAAATACTACAGTGGTTCGTGAAGCCACTATCACAAAGTTTCAAAATAAGTATAAATTACATAGTTTTAAAACCAAATATAGTTTGGAACAACCACAGAAAATCTCAATATTCAATTTGTCTTGATTTCACAAGCTAAGATAAGAACTGAACAGAAATTAGGCAGTAGCTTGTTAAAGATGGTCTTCAGTAGTCCTAGCTCCAAGGAATGAAGTCCGAACTGATACTCAGGCTGACCCGAGCGTAAGAAATAAACACAAACACTCGAGTCAGGACATACATACTTATACAGTGTAAGTTAATTCAAGTGAACTGTAATACGAAGGCAAGTAACTTAAAGGATGCTTGGGACCGTCCATCCTCTAAGGATCCGTTAAACTATTTACTATGTAGTAATATTTCGCTATTATAATAATATCTATGAGTAAAATAAACTTACTTTAAAATAGCATTAAGGAGTGACCCAATATTCTCCTTAAAACGTAATAGTCCCAGTTGTCTGTCCAATATCATAGTCCCTCCTGATAGGGAAGCCACCAGAGGATACCACACGGGCAACGGGAGAAATCCAAACTTGTACAAGGCTCGCTAGGGTAGGTGACACGGCACAACTAGGCAATGCCAGGGTAGATATACCAATTACGCTTCCGGACCGGTGGTAGCGCGTAGCTGCTACTACCGCCCACCTCGAACAACACTCTGAAATCAAAGGTGCGCACCAAACAGTCACAAAGTAATAGAATGGCATCCGAAGAAGTGCGTCCGATAAGAGGTGCTACCTCCTTAGCCCGTCGATCGCTCCTGTTTTAGCCACCTTATGCCAACTCACGGGAGTCAGGTCCACGTACATATCTTAATAGAACGTCACCACCATCCTACTTCATTCTGGAATCTCCACCGCGTACACGGTTGTCAAAGTGGTTTTCGGTATCGACAGAGAGTATGCCCATATCCGATCCCGGTCTCTTTAACAACCAACGTTATTAATACCTGTGGTTATAAATTCCAAAATAGTTAATATTAAATCAAAATACTTCATTTTAACTTTTAAAAGTGAAGTTATTATATTTACGAATCGAATATCCGAAAATCTCAATTTCAGCCACTACAACACTTAACAAGTGCTACTGTAGCCCTTTCGTTTATTTAGGTTTAGTTTTAAATTTCGCAATCACAGCACTTACCAAGTACTGCAATGGCCTTTAATTAATTTTAGCCTTTTGTTCATTTGCATCAACTATGGCACTTACAAAGTGCGGTAATATCCCATACAACAAAATTTTAAGTAAATTAAATTTCTGACTTTAATATAAATTTATCAATAATTAAACTTTAATTTAATCAATTTTAACTTATAAAATCATATTTTCACTTTTAAAATGGTCATTTAAATTTCTCAAAATTTATGATTCATATAAGGTAAATCTCACAAATAAATACCAACTTCTTAAGGCTTCACTTATTAAAGTCAAATCAAAATTTTCTATTCTTCGCATTCAAAATTAACTTAATAATTAAGTTTAATTATCATTCCAAAATATAACTATTCTTAAACTAAACTCCACTTCTCCTAAGTTTAGTTATATTCAAAATTTTATTTTATGTATTTATTTTATTAACCATTTAATTTATAAATAAATTTAATAACCCCTCATTTATCATCTAAATTCCATTTATATCAAATATATTTCATATTATTTTCTTAACTTAAATTCATTCCTTTACAAACTTAAATTCCAAATTAAATTTTTAGATTCAAATTCCAACTTAACCATTTGTTTATTTATATATATATTTACTTATATAAATCACTAAAAATCATTTTAATTCAATTCAAATCAAAAAAAATAAAATATACAAATTTAAAATACTTAAATTTTTTCAGAAATATATATATATATATATATATATATATATATATATATATATAACCATGGGTCTGTATAATATTTTCTACCCTAGGTCAAGTGGTACGGATAATATATCATTTCAATCCGTAATTTACAAAGAAAAATCCGGGTTTTATCATTTCAAACCCGCAATCCCAAGTTAAATAAATAACTGAATAAATAAATGAATAAATATCGTTCAGGACTATCATTTGAGCCCGTAACGATTTCTATTCTACAGGGAATTTGCAGTGATAAACAGTAAATAAATAAATAGTATAACAACTGAAATATAACAGTATATAATATGACTGATGATGTGTCAAATTAATAACAGGGTTTTTAACATCATAAACTTATATCACAGGCAAGAAAAAAATAAAATATAAATATTCTATAATTACACTTGTTATTAATTTACAGATCTATAAGTACGTTTGTCTGGTGAGAATACTCACCTCTACGCTGCTGAAGATTTAGATTCAAAACTATGATAACCACACCGGAAACAGCGTACAGAAGGCACGATCAAATATTGGAAGATGAGACAAACTGATTCCAATCTTGAAACAAGATAAATAAATAAACTAAGTATTCCAATTTAATTACGATCATAGCAAATTGGAAACAAGATTGAGTTAGAGAAAATTGACACAAATGGCTCGACCACTCCACTTTCTTTTTTTTCCTTATTTTTTCTTAAAAAACTGAATTGCATGTACGCATGCACATCACTACAGTGGGATAATGACCCAAAATCATGCATAGGTGGTTGAGAGGAGAGTGTTGAGTCGAGCACGGTGGTGATATGTTGAACACGTGGACAGTAATATATGGAACCAAAGAAAACAAAAGAAAGAAAAAGAAAGAAAGAAGAAAGGAAAAAAACTTCCAGCCATTACCTGATGAAAGAGCACGCACACGCGAAGAAGCAGAGAGGGAGTGATGGAATTTATGAAAACGTGTTTAGTATGTAAAGATAAAAACTTGCGTTGATTGAGGTGAAAGAATATGCAAGAAATTATTTTGAAACGGTCAGGAAATTGCGTGATGTTTGAGTTTACGTAATTGCGTTAGATAAAGGCAAGGAATAAATTTGCTTGAAACGTCAAGGAAACACGTACGCGAGTTGTGCATTTATCAGTGGTTGCGTTGATCAAGGGAAGAAAACCGCACGCAATAAATTTTGAACGGTATGGGGAATCAAAGATTTCATACCAGTTTTAAAGCAATTGAAGATAATGGAAAGTGTAACGTTTACACGTGAATTCAGGGCAAACTTTTAAACGGAAATGAATAGCTACAGAATTTATTCTTTTCACACTTAGAAATGCACATCTACTAATTACTTTATTTATTTATAGCAAAAGTAAAATTTTTAAGAACGCATACTAAAGACGCAATAAATTAAATCAACATAGGCCCAATTTATATAAAAAAGTAACGCATTCTCATTTATACACTTCCTTATTTATTTGCTACTATATTTAGTACAATATACGTTTAAAGAATATTCATTAAATACGTACCATTTTATGTGCTAACAAAATTAATTAAAACGGATATAAACGTACACTTTAAACGTGAAATTAAATAGCCTATTTACTCTCTATAAATTTTATAATTTATTACTTAATTAACTTTTGATTTGTTTACGTTGGTTTGATTTACTTAACATTTAACAAATAAACTGATGTATATACGTAAAATTTCTTTCCCTTCATAATATTTATTCCTTACTTTAAAAAGTATACATCCAATATCAGTAAAATAACTGCAAAATAAGTATTGTACATATATATTTTTTATATAAAAGATTTGATTTTATTAGCTAAGGTATGAAGTTTATAAGCGCTTACTAGATGCAAAATTTTAATTGAACGTATGCTCAAATAATTGACAAAAGTAAAGTGATTAAAACTATTCGTTTCTTATTTATTTATTTTACCCAATATTAATTTCTTAATTAAAAATTTATATAACCAAATTTAAAAGAATCAAAGTGGAATGAAATGTTGTTACAAAATATATTCAGTTAAATTCAAAGATTTAGAAGTCAGAGTTTAAGATTTAAAATCCCAATTAATGTTAAACTTCAACCAAAATAAGAATTATAGAATTTTATTATATTTATAAAATTTTGGGTGATGATTTCAAAAAAAAATGGAAAAGAATTAAAGAAATAGTTTATTAAATTGAAACAAGGCTTAAAAATTTACACACGATACTACTAGCTTGGAAAAATTTCTACCACACCTTAAAACAAACAAAATTCAGTGAATAAAATAAAAAAACTAAAATAAAGTAAAAATAAAATAAATAATTATATTTTAGGAAAATAGAAAGATAAATAAAGAAAATAGCTTAATTTTTCGAAACTAGCTTAAGAAAATTGCAAACATAATCCACTTAACTTTGGGAAATTACAACTCTTCTTGAAAATGGTTTAAAATAAATCTTTGAGAAACAAAATAAAGTGAGAATGAGAATAAAATAAGTTCTTAAGAAAAATATAAAAATAAATAAAGAATTTCTTAAATTAATTGAAGTTGGAAATTAGAAATTGTAAACAAAATACAACTGCCACTGGAAAATGTCAATTACACTTTTAAAACATTTTAAAACCAAAATATATACCAAACAAGTTATTTTACCCCTAAAAACATAAATTAGAACATTACATGACCAAATAAAATATTATTTATATAATTTAAAGTAAACAATTTTGTTAAATACAGCAAACTACACACAATAGTTAAAAAGGCATAACTTTCACATTATAAATCAGATTTCAACGAAACGAAAAGCAGTATTCTCAAATTTTTATTTACTTTCAAAATAAAAGATAAAATTAAAAATTTTAAACTTTTAAAATTTTAAATTTAAAAGTCAAAGTTTGACCATATTGACAAAATTTACATTTTCGGAAAATATTCTATTAATTCATGTGTGGAATTCTAATCCACACCAAAATTTATATTTTAAATAACAAAATTATCTAAATTAAATAAATAAAACATTTATTAAAATTTTTGGATTGATACATAGATGGTTTGGATGGCAAGCAAAGTGAGAGTAAATGCTAAGAAACAGAAAAGGCATAAGTTAAGGAGAAAGAAACGTATATATGTTTTATTCTTAAATGCAAATAAAATGAGGATTTTTGAAATGAGAAATAAATCTTCTTGTACATGATTTGCACATGAGAAATACATGGCTAGGAAAAGAGTTTATGTGGCTAAAGCAAGAAATAAAGAGGCCATGTAGAAAAAGGCAAGTAATCAAGCAACGACCTGATGGATTTAATTAATCTCTTCTCTTTGTATTAACAGTTGTTCTTAATGATATTCAATTTGTTAAATGTGTACATTTATTATGATTGAATCCTCAAATAAATTCATTCAGATAATTTTCATTCTTTTTTATATTACCTTATGAATAAAATATGCATTTCCACTTTAACATTCCTTCCTTATTTTATTACAAAGTTTATTTTTCTTCATATTAAATTACCAAAATTTTATCAATTTAACAATTTTAATTATTAAAAATTTATGGGTCGTTACACCTAGATGTTAGTACATCATAAAAATACCAATCCCACTTCGAGGGGGATATCACGGTATATAGGGTCATCCACTATTTTGCAGGGCTAAGGTGTCATCCACTAAAAATATGCGGGAATGTCAATCCAACTACCAATATATATATATTACTATATATAGAAAATTATCCAAACTGATAATAATTGTCAAATTCAACCAAACATCCAATAATTAATTTTAACTATTTAAAATTAACTAGTAATCCGAATTTTAAGTGAAATTAACTCACTTTGATTTTTATTGTCATCCAAACATTTTTCTTTTGAATTAAAATTGAATTGGCATTAAATTTTAACCCAAAAATATAATAAGCTCCAAATTCAACCGAACTAATTACATTTCGTTATATCCGACGATATGATCCTAAGGCAACTCATTTTGTTCAAATCTGACCTAAAACGAGTGAGTTGTCACGCTTATAAGTATATCAAATAAAATATTATAATAATTCCTTAGTTACATAATTAACAAAATTTAAATACCCATTCAAAAAAGAACGGCCGCCCAAATATCCTTCTTCTCCAATTCGAGTTGACCACGCTACTTCCCCTTTGACCACCTCGTCCTCCCTATATGGTCCATCAGAGAACCTGCCACCACTGCCACTGATCATCAAATTGTACGAGCCTCCAACCTACCCAACCATGAAGAGCTCGATTAAGGTTTTGTCGAGACGACCTGACATTTCATTTCTACTGTAGCGGCGAAGCGCTCCATCACCCACCATCGAGTTTGACCTCCTTCAGTCTGCAGCTGTCCTTCGACCTCACGAATATCAAAACAACTTCCGTTGCACGAATCAA
This sequence comes from Allium cepa, assembly GCA_030765085.1. Classification (NCBI taxonomy): domain Eukaryota; kingdom Viridiplantae; phylum Streptophyta; class Magnoliopsida; order Asparagales; family Amaryllidaceae; genus Allium; species Allium cepa. The sequence continues at coordinate 390,268,771 of CM060938.1, read as the reverse complement.
TGGTCGAGACCCAATAATTTGCTAACCCTAGTTGAACACAGTCGTGACTCAAATGCCGAGCTCAAAAACTGGATGCCGGTTCTTCAATTTGCCATTCAAATTGAAGCTTAGGCTAACACTAGATTTTTAAGGCCATGTTCGAATTTTTTTAACAAGTAGACTTTGAGAATTTTAAATTGCAAGTTTTTCATTTTTTTTTCTTTTGAACTGTTCGGTTGTGTGCATTTTAAAAGGTGAGAAAGATGCTTTACGTGTATAAATGGGTCATCTACAGTATTTTGAAAATGAGAGAAAAGAACTGATGTGAAAATATAGTGTTATCAGAAGGATATACATATGGGTTGTAAATACTGTACATATAGCTGCATACTTATTTACTTGGTTTCTATTTTCTTATTTTCTCGCATTGTTATTGTTTGGCCTAGCATGTTCGGCCCAGTTTACTTGTAAGCCCTACTATATATATGTAAGTAGGCCGAAGTAATGAATAATGAAAATAATCTGAGTTTTATTCTCTATTTTCTTCTTCTTTTATATCATGGTATCAGAGCGCGGGTAATTCAAATTTCAAATCTACTTCTCTCAATCTCTTTTTTGGGCTATGGGAGAAGTTAAATCAGTCATGGAAGTTGTACCGATGATATCGAAGATAATAGAGCACAAATTAAGTGAATAAAATTATTTTGATTGGATAAAACAATTCGATTATACCTAAGAAGCATTGATAAGGATAATCATCTGAGTGAAGATCCGACGAAAGAAGATCCATCAGACAAAGAAGCTGTGACTTGGTTTCGAGATGATGCTCGATTGTTCCTTCAGATTCGAAATACAATTGATAGTGATATCATTAGTCTGGTTAATCATTGTGAATTTGTTAAGGAACTTATGGATTATTTGGAATTTTTATACTCTGGAAAGGGAAACTTGAATCGAATGTATGAAATATGTAAATCATTTTATCGGGTTGGGAAACAAGATCAATCTCTTATGAACTATTTTATGGCGTTTAAGAAGACTTATGAAGAGTTTCATATGCTGCTTCCTATTAGTGTAGATGTGAAAGTACAACAAAAACAAAGAGAGCAAATGGCTATTATGAGTTTTCTAGCAGGGCTTCCATCTGATTTTGAATCGGCCAAAGCACAAGTTTTATCTGGATCTGATGTAACCTCGTTAAATGATGTTTTAAGAAGGATACTTCGAACTGAAATTTCAAGTTCAAACACAACTACCTCTGCTCAAAATAACAGTTCTCTAATAAGTTCGAATAATAGATGTGTACCATGGAAACATGAACAAAATATGCACAAGAGAGATACAAGTGTATCTGGAAATCGCACAGTGAATACAAATTCATGTGCATACTGTAAGAAACTGGGGCATACAAAGTTTGAATGCTGGAAATTACAAAACAGGCAAAGGCAATTTGGAAATTCAAATGCACAGATAGCTCATGTTGCAAAAACACAAGATCAAGCTAATCAAACTATTCTTGTATCCGCTGAAGAATATGCAAAATTCACTGAATATCAGAATAGTATGAACAAATCTACATCAACTACACCAATTGTCTCTACTATTGCAAAGAATAGTAGGTCTATGAGTCAAGGCAAAACTCAATGGGTGCTTGATTCTGGTGAACAGATCATATGACAGGTAATTGTCTTCTCTTCACAAATCTTCAATCACAAACTTCCACTCATAAGGTTACTTTAGCTAATGGCTCTTCCTCTAATGTTCAAGGGTTTGGAACAATTAGGTCAAACCATTCACCTTTTCCACTAACATTTGCTTTATATATACCCAATCTTGCATTCAATTTGCTATCAGTGAGTCAGTTAACTCAGAAGCTAAACTGTTCCATCTCATGTTTCCCATCTCATTGTATATTTCAGGATCTTATGACGCAACAAATTATTGGTAAAGGACATGAGTCAAAGGGATTGTATGTTCTTGATACTCCTTTTGTTGATAGAAAATCTGTTACTTGTTTAAGTATTTCACAAGTATTAAAAACTCACTGTCAATTAGGTCATCCTTCTCTTTCATTTTTAAAGAAACTATGTCACAATTTAGTTCTGTTCAATCACTAGTGTAACGATCCCGGATTTATATAAGTTTAAATTGGTAATTAATTTAATTTTTGAATAAAATTTGTGAAATTTATTGATAAATTGGTGCGAGTTTCCCCGAGTCAAATAAAAATGTGTTAATTCATTTGAATTTAAGTACCTCAATTATTTGTGAAATCATTAATTAATCTTAAAACAAATGGGTTAAAGATAAAATATAATGATAAATATTAGAATTGATGATTTATGTCAGAAATAAACATAAATATATACATACAGAGAAAAATCAAACAATAAGTATTAAAGTAAAATTAATAATAAATTTTTGAGTTAGAAATAGAAATAAATATATAATAAACTATAAAATATAAAGTAGACATTAGCTAAAATTTTAGCTACATATAGAATACATAAATTCAGAATTAACGGGTTAAGTTAGAAATGGAAATGGATAAAAAATAAAAATACAAATGTATGTAATAAAAATATAAGATAAACTATATAGACTACAAATAATAAAGTAACACTTAGATAAAATCTAAAAAAACAAATTAAAATAGGAATTTGATTATAAAGTAATATTACCAAAGACAAAGCAAAAGATAATATAAGCAGAAAATACAAACCAGACAACACTTGTAAAAGAATGAAGCAAGTAAATATACACATGAATGAAGCTTGCAAAAGAAGGAACAAATTAAATAACTATGTACAAATAAGTAGAAGTATGTAGGCTCAAACAAACAAGAAGAAAACACATATAACTATGTACAAGCAAATATAAATAATATATATGAAGCTTGCAACACAAGACAAAAGTAATCAATGTAATCACTTCAGCCACCAAAACATGAGATTTGCAGCTGCCAAAACAATTTTTAGCCAACAATTTGAGATAAAAATCTATGGTCAACAAAATAAACAAAACATTTCAAGTACAAATAAAAATCTCTTGCATCAATATCATATAACTCTGTACACTTCAACCTGTGCAACAATTCTTTTTATATTACCTTCATAATTCCAGTTCAATTCATTCAAGTCTGGAAAGAAAGAAAGAAAAAAAAACTTAAACAAACATCAAAACGAATCAACAAAACCAGAGATCAAGGAAGCTTCAGCTTGTAATTTCTCAGGCCTATCTCAACATAAAAGCAAGCTCTGTTCATTTTTTTTTCTTCTGGAAAGCAAGTGAGTAACTTCACCTTAAAATTTAAAGTATAAATTAGTTTTTATTTTATTACTGTGATCAATATTATATCGTGAAGTATGTTTGAGCATTCACATTATTGAATTTATGAAGTATGGTGTATACAGGGATCTGAACATTTGTAACTTCCCTATTTCCAGCTTTTGTTCATGTTTGATTTAAATTCAAAAACTTTAAATTAACCTCTGTTTAGCCTTAAGATTTAAATGAAATTTGTTAGTTTCATTTCAAACCTTAGTTTAGGATCTTACTTAAGTCAAAATAGTATTTATATGACTTTGGAAACCAAAAAAAGCCGAGCAACACAATATAAGCAAAAATTCAAACATCATGATTTAATGTTTCAGGTTTTAGAACTGAAGTCTTACACAAAATTTTGATTTTTAAAACTAAAATCCCAATTTTTAAGTGAAGGGGTTGAGAGAAGTTCGTGGATGATCGAAATTGGTATTTTAACCAATTTCCGGCGACGTGTTGATCTAGAGGTGTCGGGGTTGTTCGAGGTGGTGGAGGAACCTACGGGGCGTCGGAGAAAAATAGCAGGGTGTCGATCAGAGGTTGGTGGTGGCGATGGGAGGTCGTTGAAGTTTGAAAACCTAGATTTGGGTTGAATTGTAAACGTGAGCACTGCATCATCCCCAGGGGATCGAGTTGTACGAGCTTTAGAGGATAGGTTCGTGGATAATCGGAGGTGGTGTGACCGTGATGGCACGTCGTCTGATGGTCGGAGGCGTGAAGTTCGTGAGGTCTGGCCATGACTGTTGGTTCCAGTTTTCAATTGGATAACTCGATTTGGGATCGTGGCTTGTGGTTGTGGGTCGATGATCGGGGTAAGTGGCTGGAGCAATCGTGGACATGTGGGAGGCAACGAAGTTGGTCTGAACGTTGGCGGTGACGTGTGCATGTGCACGGCCTCGATATGGTGTCATGAGTTTGGGGAAGGGGGGGGTGAGTGGCTCGAGTTGATGCTCGAGAAAGTGAAGGGTGGTCTCGGGATGGAACGCGAGTTCTTGAGCCTGCAACCCTGTTTTTATAGTTTAAAATAAAAAAATAATATATACGTGAGGAAGAAGAAGAGGGAAACTTGGGGAAATGGGGGAAATAACTCGGGTTGGACTCAAGTAAAACTGGGATTTTCTCGGGTTTCGTCTCAGGAAGGAAATGAAGTAGACTCGGGATTTTTGTTGTTAGCTATCTCTGTTATCAACTTTAAAGAAATAAGTTTTAAAATGTTAGAGTATTACTTTAGCATGTAAATTTAAAAAGGTTTAAGAATTGGATTTAAACTTTATATAAGATAAATTGATTTTATTTTAAATCTAATAATAAAAATGAAATTTTAACATAAATTTGAGAATAAAAGTTTTCAACATAGTTGTGAGTGAAAACTCGATCATTAATCAAAATGAGTTTTATCTCAAGTTAATGAAGACTTAATAATTATAATTCATTAATTATTACGTTAATTAGAATGGATAATTAATGCGTTGTATCAATTTAATTAGTAGTTGTAAGTTAAATTAATTAATTAAGGTTTAAAGATTAATTAAGTAAAAAAAGTTTAATTTGTAAATTAAGGATTATTGATTAAATATTAATTAATGATTAATGTTGATAAATCAAGTGATTAAGCAATAATTAATTTAAGAATAATGTAATAAATTAATTAAGGTAATTAATTTGAGAATAATTAATTTATCAAAGTTTAATAAATTTATGAAAGGGATTAAGAAATAATTATTAATTAAGGAGTAAGTAATTAGTTATTGTAATTAATTAATAATAATTAATTAAGAATTAATTATAAATTAAGGGTTAATTAATGATTGATTAAAGAATAATTGATTAAATGATTTGTAATTAATTGATTATTAATTTACCACAATTAGCAAATTTATTCATAGCAATTAATCTGATTTAAATTAATCTGATAATAAAAATTAATCTATTTATGGATGTTTGGATTATATTGAATGGTTGAATTGTTTGATATCCCTAATACTGATGCTTTGTGATATATCCTGATTTATGTTGTGATCTGTTAGCTAGGATGAATGTAACAAATTATCTGTGATGTAATTTATTATCTGTGGATGAAAGATAAGCGTTATAGTTTATACCGCTTATCATATATATATTTTTGTATTTTAATCTGTGATGATTGAATGATGTTGCACTATTGTGTGTTAAATCCATGGACCACACTTATACACACACCAATATGGATTTCACGAGGAAATCGATTAAGTCACAGATTTTTGAATAGTTTTAAATTTGAATTTTTAAATTCAAATGTTTTGGAAATGGATTGGATATAAAGTGAAAAGCTTTTGAAATGGAATTTCAAAGATGAAATTTATTTTGAATAACTTAATTGAGTTTTGAAATTTAAATATTCTGATTTAAATTTGAATTCAATATTTGAAATTGAATTCTATGATCTGGAAACTAGGGACTAAAGATGTTATGCTAGTTTATATGGGTCAAACTATTTTAAAGGTATTGGTTTGGGAATTTGAATTTAAATTCAAAGGCTTTAACTCGTATAAATATAATTGGATCTTTCTGACATGGAAACTATTTGTTTTCAAAAAATAAAAGCTTTCACAAAAGTAATGAATCTCCAATTTGTGTTAAAAGGATTTCAAGGTTGAAATGATTTCCAAATTACGAATAAATCTTTGGAAATGTATTTTGAAGGCTATAAGCTAAATCTTTAATTTAAAGATTTAAATAAATTAATCCTATTGAAATGGAATTGTTTTGAAATCTAGGAATGGATCTTTGTGAAACTGGGTGAATTTTGTGAAATAAATCTTTTGTTTAAAAGATTTGAAATGGTAATTAGTTTAAACCATTCGAAAGAAAGTTTTGAATCATTAAGTTGTGACTTAATTGAAATCTTATATCCATATGTTTTAAATGTTGCGCTCACTATTCGGTTTAGCCGGGAGAGGACCATTGTGTCATATAACCCATTCCGAATATGTGATACGACGTATATGGATAACATTGAAGACGGTGGTGAAGACCGGGTATTTGTGAAAATGAAAGGATAAACCGTCGATTGTCTCTGCATCGAGTCGCGCCGGTATAGAGATTCCCTAAGTGATGGGAAGTCCGATCGGGATTGTGAATACCCGGATTGCAAGGGCTTCTTTGGAAGTTCCTTCGGTTCTGTTCGAACCCGGAATAGACTTGTATGGATTGTATGTCTGACATTACACTTTGAGATATAAAGCAGATTTCTTTCAAATACATATCTGTTGGTGGCGGAGAACTTATTTTCTTAGCTTAACACCCTTCTCTGAGACGTACGAGCTCAGAGGTTATGTAGTTGAAGGTTATCAGTGATATACTCCCAATTTGGTAGTGTGGCATGCTGAGTGCTGCTGTGTGTTGACGATTATTTGTTGATCATTTATGATCAGAGCATGGATTTTGTATAAATCGTAGCTTTGTGGACGAGACTGCATCAGGACCTCACACCCCGGAAATGGTCGAAACAGAAAAGATGCGGCAAGGTTATGAGGGTCGCGCCCTTTAGGGTGTGTCATTCCCTTCTGGTAAAGGGTGATATTAGGTATGGAGCCCTGATATTTAACCTATGTGGTTGCTCCAATCTCATTTACTGTGTGGTTGTTGCTTAGAGGCGCCTCGGATAAAGGTCCCAAAGGACCGGGGAGTGGCATGCTCGAGTAGTAGTTACCTAGTTACAGAGGTAACCCAAACTTGTGTTGGCAGAGATCCGGTTAGGTTATCGGGACGTCCCGCCAGAGGCGATCCCATGTGGCAGTAGGAAGTTCCTTAGCCTGACCATTTGTTGGAAAATCCAAAGAAACGATACGCGCCGTGTACGATTTTAGTTGTATTACCTGCCATCTACTTATGGTGGCGCCCCACTGTTTGGATGGTAGCTATAGTAGGCATAGTTCGGAATGTCTATGCTGGCTAAGATTTATATTCTACTTTCGAAATGTTTTCTGCACTTTGCACTTATAATAATAATATCAAAGAATTCACGTATCAAGCATGTTTGACTATCATAAGAAGAAATCTCCTCCAATTCTGCGTTTGCATTGTGTGTGTGGCGGGAGGTCTTATGGTAGTTTCATTTTCTAAAAGCATTGCGAATTTACTTTAAAATTCTCTTGTTGTTTGTGTTTAAAGATAAACTGTTTTTGTTACTCACACCAGTCCCATGACTGATCCGGAGTTTATTGTTCCTTTCCTAAACTCTGGGTGCTCACTATTTTCCACACGAGCAGTCTAGAGTTCGGTTTCTCAGATAGTTAGGTTCAGTGGATTATCTGGAGCTAGTTCAGTCTTTGGAGATGACTGACCTTGCTTAGCTTGGTGCATCGTTATTGGGAGTTCGAGCTATTTCTGGGTTGGTTCTTGGAGATGGAGTTGCAGTTTTGGAGTTCTTTCTTGAAGACTATCTTGAGTTATTTGTTCCGCTGCTAGTGTTATCTATTTTCTTTCCGCTGCTATTTTATTATATCATATCTTTGATGTGTATCGATATCTATTGGATCATCTGTTGTATCAGGATGTTGTATCAGATGTTGTATATTGATATTCTATTTCTTCCGTTGTGTTATTTACTTAATTGTGTTATAAGCTCTGGCGACTCGGATTTGAACGGTCGAGTCTGCGACATTCGAATACGATGTAAAGTATGGATGTCGATTTTCGAATGCGAAAAATCTCATTCGTTACATTTGGTATCAGAGCTAAGGTTGAACTTTAGCTCAGGAGTATAACACATTAAGTAGTTCGTTAGAGATAGGGTGAAGTATACCCTAGAATGAGTAATCCCTAAGATATCCGCCCGTACGCCTCAATAAATTCTCTTACTATCCACCGATAGTGAGTATGAAGGCAAGAAGAGGATGAGATAGGGGACAGGGAAATATGACTATAAATGGTCAATACTTTGTAACAACCAAGGAAGAAATCTTTTCTCTATCAATCTCTTTTTGTTCGTCATCTTTTCAATTCTTTGATGGTTCCTGGTAGATCCAGGAAGAAGATTTGATATATTAGTATGGGACACAAACTCCAGATAGACCAAAATTGTTTGTTTGGATGTATTGGTTGTTTTATTTGCTTTGGTTGCTATGGTTGATAGGTATAAATTGGTTTTTAAACTCAACATTTTGATATTGTATCCATATATCTGTCAATATTTGGGTCCAGATATATATTACGAATGGTTAGTTATCCTTTCGAACTAACCAATGCCACTGTATATTTCGTAGATCTGGATGACCCGAGTATCTTGTGGAAAATTAAATAGATTCGTTCTTATATCTATTATTGATATTCTGATTTGGTAAGCCAAATGCAGAATAGGTGTTCGATTTGATTTGATGAAATGTTGTTCATCTATCTTTTTGTCTCCTTGGCAAATTTTGGGGACGAAATTTCTTAAGGGGGAAGTCTGTAACGATCCCGGATTTATATAAGTTTAAATTGGTAATTAATTTAATTTTTGAATAAAATTTGTGAAATTTATTGATAAATTGGTGCGAGTTTCCCCGAGTTCAAATAAAAATGTGTTAATTCATTTGAATTTAAGTACCTCAATTATTTGTGAAATCATTAATTAATCTTAAAACAAATGGGTTAAAGATAAAATATAATGATAAATATTAGAATTGATGATTTATGTCAGAAATAAACATAAATATATACATACAGAGAAAAATCAAACAATAAGTATTAAAGTAAAATTAATAATAAATTTTTGAGTTAGAAATAGAAATAAATATATAATAAACTATAAAATATAAATTAGACATTAGCTAAAATTTTAGCTACATATAGAATACATAAATTCAAAATTAATGGGTTAAGTTAGAAATGGAAATGGATAAAAAATAAAAATACAAATGTATGTAATAAAATATATAAGATAAACTACATAGACTACAAATAATAAAGTAACACTTAGATAAAATCTAAAAAAAACAAATTAAAATAGGAATTTGATTATAAAGTAATATTACCAAAGACAAAGCAAAAGATAATATAAGCAGAAAATACAAACCAGACAACACTTGTAAAAGAATGAAGCAAGTAAATATACACATGAATGAATCTTGCAAAAGAAGGAACAAATTAAATATCTATGTACAAATAAGTAGAAGTATGTAGGCTCAAACAAATAAGAAGAAAACACATATAACTATGTACAAGCAAATATAAATAATATATATGAAGCTTGCAACACAAGACAAAAGAATCAATGTAATCACTTCAGCCACCAAAACATGAGATTTGCAGCTGCCAAAACAATTTTTAGCCAACAATTTGAGATAAAAATCTATGGTCAACAAAATAAACAAAACATTTCAAGTACAAATAAAAATCTCTTGCATCAATATCATATTACCCTATACACTTCAACCTGTGCATCAATTCTTTTTATATCACCTTCATAATTCCAGTCCAATTCATTCAAGTCTGGAAAGAAAGAAAGAAAAAAAAAACTTAAACAAACATCAAAACGAATCAACAAAACCAGAGATCAAGGAAGCTTCAGCTTGTAATTTCTCAGGCCTGTCTCAACATAAAAGCAAGCTCTGTTCATTTTTTTTTAGAAAGCAAGTGAGTAACTTCACCTTAAAATTTAAAGTATAAATTAGTTTTTATGTTATTACTGTGATTAATATTATATCGTGAAGTATGTTTGAGCATTCACATTATTGAATTTATGAAGTATGGTGTATACAGGGATCTGAACATTTGTAACTTCCCTGTTTCCATCTTTTGTTCATGTTTGATTTAAATTCAAAAACTTTAAATTAACCTCCGTTTAGCCTAAAGATTTAAATGAAATTTTTTAGTTTCATTTCAAACCTTAGTTTAGGATCTTACTTAAGTCAAAATAGTATTTATATGACTCTGGAAACCAAGAAAAGCTGAGCAACACAATATAAGCAAAAATTCAAACATCATGATTTAATGTTTCAGGTTTTGGAACTGAAGTCTTACACAAAATTATGATTTTTAAAACTAAAATCCCAATTTTTAAGTGAAGGGGTTGAGAGCAGTTCGTGGATGATCGAAATTGGTATTTTAACCAATTTCCGGCGACGTGTTGATCTAGAGGTGTTGGGGTTGTTCGAGGTGGTGGAGGAACCTACGGGGCATCGGAGAAAAATAGCAGGGTGTCGATCAGAGGTTGGTGGTGGCGATGGGAGGTCCTTGAAGTTTGAAAACCTAGTTTTGGGTTGAACTGTAAACGTGAGCACTGCATCATCCCTAGGGGGTCGAGTTGTACGAGCTTTGGAGGATAGGTTCGTGGATAATCGGAGGTGGTGTGACCGTGATGGCGCGTCGTCTGATGGTTAGAGGCGCGAAGTTCGTGAGGTCTAGCCATGACTGTTGGTTCTAGTTTTCAACTGAATAACTCGATTTGGGATCGTGGCTTGTGGTTGTGGGTCGATGATCGGGGTAGGTGGCTGGAGCAATCGTGGACATGTGGGAGGCAACGAAGTTGGTCTGAACGTTGGCGGTGACGTGTGCATGTGCACGGCCTCGATATGGTGTCATGAGTTTTGGGGGGGGGGGGGGTGAGTGGCTCGAGTTGATGCTCGAGAAAGTGAAGGATGGTCTCGGGATGGAACAAGAGTTCTTGAGCCCGCAACCCTGTTTTTAAAGTTTGAAATAAAAAAAAATAAAAAAATATACGTGAGGAAGAAGAAGAGGGAAACTCGGGGAAATGGGGGAAATAACTCGGGTTGGACTCAAGTAAAACTGGGATTTTCTCGGGTTTCGTCTCAGGAAGCAAATGAAGTAGACTCGGGATTTTTGTTGTTAGCTATCTCCGTTATCAACTATAAAGAAATACGTTTTAAAATGTTAGAGTATTACTTTAGCATGTAAATTTAAAAAGGTTTAAGAATTGGATTTAAACTTTATATAAGATAAATTGATTTTATTTTAAATCTACTAATAAAAATGAAATTTAAATATAAATTTGAGAATAAAAGTTTTCAACATAGTTGTGAGTGAAAAGTCGATCATTAATCAAAATGAGTTTTATCTCAAGTTAATGAAGACTTAATAATTATAATTCATTAATTATTACATTAATTAGAATGGATAATTAATGCGTTGTATCAATTTAATTAGTAGTTGTAAGTTAAATTAATTAATTAAGGTTTAAAGATTAATTAAGTAAAAAAATTTAATTTGTAAATTGAGGATTATTGATTAAATATTAATTAATGATTAACGTTGATAAATCAAGTGATTAAGCAATAATTAATTTAAGAATAATGTAATAAATTAATTAAGGTAATTAATTTGAGAATAATTAACTTATCAAAGTTTAATAAATTTATGAAAGGGATTAAGAAATAATTATTAATTAAGGAGTAATAAATTAGTTATTGTAATTAATTAATAATAATTAATTAAGAATTAATTATAAATTAAGGGTTAATTAATTATTGATTAAAGAATAATTGATTAAATGATTTGTAATTAATTGATTATTAATTTACCATAATTATCAAATTTGTTCATAGCAATTAATCTGATTTAAATTAATTTGATAATAAAAATTGATCTATTTATGGATGTTTGGATTATATTGAATGGTTGAATTGTTTGATATCCCTAATATTGATGCTTTGTGATATTTCCTGATTTATGTTGTGATCTGTTAGCTGGGATGAATGTAATAAATTATCTGTGATGTAATTTATTATCTGTGGATGAAAGATAAGCGTTATAGTTTATACCGCTTATCATATATATATTTTTGTATTTCAATCTGTGATGATTGAATGATGTTGCACTATTGTGTGTTAAATCTGTGGACCACACTTATACACACACCAATATGGATTTCACGAGGAAATCGATTAAGTCACAGATTTTTGAATAGTTTTATATTTGAATTTTTAAATTCAAATGTTTTGGAAATGGATTGGATTTAAAGTGAAAAGCTTTTGAAATGGAATTTCAAAGATGAAATTTATTTTGAATAACTTAATTGAGTTTTGAAATTTAAATATTCTGTTTTAAATTTGAATTCAATATTTGAAATTGAATTCTATCATCTGGAAACTAGGGACTAAAGATGTTATGCTAGTTTATATGGGTTAAACTATTTTATAGGCATTGGTTTGGGAATTTGAATTTAAATTCAAAGGCTTTAACTCGTATAAATATAATTGGATCTTTCTGACATGGAAACTATTTGTTTTCAAAAAAAAAGCTTTCATATAAGTAATGAATCTCCAATTTGTGTTAAAGGATTTCAAGGTTGAAATGATTTCCAAATTACGAATAAATCTTTGGAAATGTATTTTGAAGGCTATAAGCTAAATCTTTAATTTAAAGATTTAAATAAATTAATCCTATTGAAATGGAATTGTTTTGAAATCTAGGAATGGATCTTTGTGAAACTGGGTGAATTTTGTGAAATAAATCTTTTGTTTAAAAGATTTGAAATGGTAATTAGTTTAAACCATTCGAAAGAAAGTTTTGAATCATTAAGTTGTGACTTAATTGAAATCTTATATCCATATGTTTTAAATGTTGCGCACACTATTTGGTTTAGCCGGGAGAGGACCATTGTGTTATATAACCCATTCCGAATATGTGATACGACGTATATGGATAACGTTGAAGACCGGTGATGAAGACCGGGTATTTGTGAAAACGAAAGGATAACCCGTCGATTGTCTCTGCATCGAGTCGCGCCGGTATAGAGATTCCCTAAGTGATGGGAAGTCCGTTCGGGATTGTGAATACCCGGATTGCAAGGGCTTCTTTGGAAGTGCCCTCGGTTCTGTTCGAACCCGGAACAGACTTGTATGGATTGTATGTCTGACATTACACTTTGAGATATAAAGCAGATTTCTTTCAAATACATATCTGTTGGTGGCGGAGAATTTATTCTCTTAGCTTGACACCCTTCTCTGAGACGTACGAGCTCAGAGGTTATGTAGTTGAAGGTTATCAGCGATATACTCCCAATTTGGTAGTGTGGCATGCTAAGTGCTGCTGTGTGTTGACGATCATTTGTTGATCATTTATGATCAGAGCATGGATTTTGTATAAATCATAGCTTTGTGGACAAGACTGCATCAGGACCTCACACCCCGGAAATGGTCGAAACAGGAAAGATGAGGCAAGGTTATGAGGGTCGCGCCCTTTAGGGTGTGTCATTCCCTTCTGGTAAACGGTGATATTAGGTATGGAGCCCTGATATTTAACCTATGTGGTTGCTCCAATCTCATTTACTGTGTGGTTGTTGCTTAGAGGCGCCTCGGATAAAGGTCTCAAAGGACCGGGGAGTGGCATGCTCGAGTAGTAGTTACCTAGTTACAGAGGTAACCCAACCTTGTGTTGGCAGAGATCCGGTTAGGTTCTCGGGACGTCCAGCCAGAGGCGATCCCATATGGCAGTAGGAAGTTCCTTAGCCTGACCATTTGTTGGAAAATCCAAAGGAACAATACGCGTCTTGTACGATTTTAGTTGTATTACCTGCCATCTACTTATGGTGGCGCCCCACTGTTTGGATGGTAGCTATAGTAGGCATAGTTCGGAATGTCTATGCTGGCTAAGATTTATATTCTACTTTCGAAATGTTTTCTGCACTTTGCACTTATAATAATAATATCAAAGAATTCACATATCAAGCATGTTTGACTATCATAAGAAGAAATCTCCTCCTATTCTGCGTTTGCATTGAGTGTGTGGCGGGAGGTCTTATGGTAGTTTCATTTTCTAAAAGCATTGCGAATTTACTTTAAAATTCTCTTGCTGTTTGTGTTTAAAGGTAAACTGTTTTTGTTACTCACACCAGTCCCATGACTGATCCGGAGTTTATTGTTCCTTTCCTAAACTCTGGGTGCTCACTATTTTCCACACGAGCAGTCTAGAGTTCGGTTTTTCAGATAGTTAGGTTCAGTGGATTATCTGGAGCTAGTTCAGTCTTTGGAGATGACTGACCTTGCTTAGCTTGGTGCATCGTTATTGGGAGTTCGAGCTATTTCTGGGTTGCTTCTTGGAGATGGAGTTGCAGTTTTGGAGTTCTTTCTTGAAGACTATCTTGAGTTATTTGTTCCGCTGCTAGTGTTATCTATTTTCTTTCCGTTGCTATTTTATTATATCATATCTCTGATGTGTATCGATATCGATTGGATCATTTGTTGTATCAGGATGTTTTATCAGATTTTGTATATTGTTATCTATTTCTTCCGCTGTGTTATTTACTTAATTGTGTTATAAGCTCCGGCGACTCGGATTTGAACTGTCGAATCTGCGGCATTCGAATATGATGTAAAGTATGGATGTCGATTTTCGAACGCAAAAAATCTCATTCGTTACAACTAGATTGCGAGTCATGTCAATATGCTAAGCATCATCGAGTTAATTTGAGTCCAAGAGTAAATAAAAGAGTTGACTGTCGTTTTGAGCTTGTTCATTCTGATATTTGGGGACCTGCAGCAGTCCTTTCCAAAACCTGGATTTAGATACTTTGTTACATTTGTAGATGATTATTCTCGTGTAACTTGGTTATTTCTTATGAAAAATCGTTCTGAGTTGTATTCAACATTTTGCTCATTTTGTGCTGAAATTAAAAATCAATTCAATGTTTCTATTCGAACTTTGAGAAGTGATAATGCAAAGGAATATACCTCAAATCAATTTCAAACTTACATGAATCAAAATGGAATGCTTCATGAAACATCTTATGTAGATACAGCGCCTCAAAATGGGGTAGCTGAAAGGAAAAACAGACACCTTCTTGAGACTATCCGTGCTTTGTTAATTCATATGAATGTACCCAAACAATTTTGGGCTGATGCTGTATCAACAGCATGTTTCCTCATAAATCGTATGCCATCAACTATTCTGAATGGTTATATTTCATATAAAATCCTTTTTCCAAATAAAACATTATATCCAATAAAACCAAAAATATTTGGTTGTACATGTTTTGTTCGAGATGTTAGACCACAAATGTCCAAACTTGATCCAAAGGCAGCGAGGTGTATATTTCTTGGTTACTCTCGTTTGCAAAAAGGTTATACATGTTTTTGTCCCTCTTTAAATAAGTATCTTGTATCCATTGATGTCACCTTTATTGAAGAGACACCATTTTTCCCATCATCACCAAGTACATATGATCAAGTTCAGATAGAAAATGATGAATTCCTTGTATATGAGATATCTAAAGTTCAATAGGAACCTGATATTGATACTAATGCCTCATCATCTCCTCATAATACAACTCTACTTCCTCAGCCAGAAGTCATGCCTTCACATGAACCAGTTTCCACATTTGACCCTGAATGTGACTTACCTATTGCTCTACGAAAAGGAAAACGTCAGTGTACATATCCTATTTCCTCATTTGTATCATATGAACATATTCCATTATCTACTCATTCACTTGTTGCTTCCCTTGAATCGGTGTCTATACCTTAAACTGTTGAAGAAGCTTTATTAAACTCTGGATGGCATGCTGCTATGGTTGAAGAATTAGACGCTCTTGAATATAACAAAACTTGGGACTTAGTCCATTTACCTAAGAATAAAAGACCCACTGGATGTAAATGGGTATTCACTGTAAAAGAAAACTCAGATGGATCCATTGCCAGATTAAAAGCACGGTTGGTTGCAAAGGGGTATGCTCAAGTGTATGGTATAGATTACTCTGAAACTTTTTCTCCAGTAGAAAAATTAACTTCTATTCGATTGTTCATTTCCTTGGCAGCAACTTATAGTTGGAAGTTACATCAACTAGACATCAAAAATGCATTTCTCCATGGGGACTTAGAAGAAGAAGTTTATATGATCCAACCACCTGGATTCATTGCTCAAGGAAAAAGTGGTCTCATTTGTCTACTTAAGAAATCACTGTATGGATTAAAACAGAGCCCCAGAGCTTGGTTTGGGAAATTTAGTAATGCTGTGGAAAGTTTTGGCATGGTGAAGAGCAAATGTGATCATTCAGTGTTTCACAAACATACTAAAGCTGGTATAATTTTACTAGTTGTTTATGTAGACGATATAGTGATTACTGGTAATGATGAATTGAGTATTTCATCTCTCAAGACTTTCATTCACAAACAATTTTATACTAAAGACCTGGGAGATTTGAAGTATTTTCTAGGAGTAGAAATCAAAAGAAGTGACGAAAGTATTTTTATGTCTCAAAGAAAGTATGTGCTTGACTTGTTAGATGAAACTGGAAATTTAGGGATAAAACCAAGTACTACACCTATTCTACCAAATAACAATATCATGGAAGGCGGTGAATTATTCAAAGATCCAAAAAGATATAGAAGGTTAGTAGGAAATTTGAATTACCTGACTTTTACACGACATGATATCTCTTCTCTGTGTGTAATAAGCCAATTTATGTCATCTCCTACTGTTCATCATTAGAGTGTATTAAAACAAGTTCTAAGCTATCTCAAAGGAACTGTTGGACATGGAATAATGTACAAAAATCATGGACATGCACAAATTGAGTGTTTTTGTGATGCTGATTGGGCAGGGTCTAAGGTAGACAGAAAATCTACCTCTGGTTTTTGCGTATTTGTAAGAGGGAATTTGATTTCATGGAAGAGTAAAAAGAAAAATGTAGTTTCGAGATCAAGTGCTGAATCTGAGCATAGAGCTATGGCTAAAACACTTTGTGAAATAATGTGGATAGATCATCTCATGTGTGAAATTGGACTCAAAATTGTGAAGCCAGTCATATTGAATTGTGATAATCAAGCTGCTATGCACATTGCGTTAAACCCAGTGTTTCATGAAAGAACTAAACATATCGAAGTAGACTGTCATTTTGTGAGAGAAAAAATACAACAAGGACTTGTTGTTACGAAGCATGTAAAAACTGAAGAACAACTCGCTGACATCTTTACAAAAGCTTTAAATGGATCCAGAATTGAATATTTGTGTGACAAGTTGGGCATGATAAATATCTATGCACCAACTTGAGGAGGGGTGTTATTAGAAGGATATACATATGGGTCATAAATAATGTACATATAGCTGCATACTTATTTACTTGGTTTCTATTTTCTTATTTTCTCACATTGTTATTGTTTGGCCTAGCATGTTCGGCCCAGTTTACTTGTAAGCCCTACTATATATATGTAAGTAGGCCGAAGTAATGAATAATGAAAGTAATCTGAGTTTTATTCTCTATTTTCTTCTTCTTTTATATCATATAGTATAGTCAACAAATAATTATATTATTTAAAATTTAAAACATCTCAATTTACACAACTCAAAATCTCGAACCCCAATCGAGGCGTGCCACTAGGCGTTCATAATGTTACCCCTATTCCGAACACAATGGAAAAGGTTTGAATCCTAATTCGATCGTATAGAGAATGGTTTTTTGGACCCAATTATTATATTGAATTTTCGATATAAAATTCAACGCGTTTATATCCCCTACAACCAAACAGTAATTCCAACCGCTACGAAATTTGAAATCCGATAATAATATACTATTACGGATCTAATGGAAACCATAATTCGAAACCTTCATTCTTCTTGCATAGCCATAACTTTGATAGAGAACCTTATAATCAATCAAAAACCTATATCCATTGTTTGCCATCGAAAATCAAGTGAAAATTCCTAACTCGGATCGATATAAATTATCTCGAAGTTATACGCTCGAATCTGGATCAAATCATTATGCAAATAAAATAGTATATGTACAACTTACATTTTTATTTCAGTTGATTCTTCATTATAACAAATTCTTTTGTTCACATCCATATCATATATATTCTCTTTTATTTACAATTATCATTCACATTTATACTTCACATTCACCTATTTATTCAGTATACCATTAAATACCAATTCCACTTAAGAATTCCACCATCAAATTTTCTTAAGTCAATTATAAACACTTTACACAAAAGTTCTTACATTTATTACCACTTCACCACTTAAGCTTATATCCATTTATATTCAAATTCAATTCCAATTGTCCATTTTAACTCAACTTATCTCCAAATTTTAAGTATTGAATTTTATCACCCATATCCCATACCATATTTAATTAACTAATTAATTTAATTTAATTAGTTCCCTCCATTAGTTCATTTCGACCTGAACAAATTCCATTTTCAACAATCATTTCACTTATCCTACTTAGGCTAAATTTTCAAAATTCACTTTTATTTAACTTAATTAAGTTAAATTCAATTCCAAAATCAAATTTCAAATTTGTAAGTTATCAAACTTATTCATATTCCATTCACTAATTTTCCTCCAATTCGCTTCACTTAATTAGTTTACATTACTAACTTATTCAATTATGCACTCACTTCCATTTAACTTTTCTTAAGTTAAATTTTATTCTCCGTTTTTACATTAAGTTTTATCCACTCTATTTTTCTTACCTTAAGGTAAGATTCATTTAAACTTTCACTTTCAAGATTTTATAAGTTCAATCTTATTTTCTCATATTTCCAATAAACGTGGAATCAAATTCCTGAGTTTTAAACATTTTTGGTTCTAAGTTCAAGTCATTTTTAAAATCATATACACACACACACACACACACAAAATCCCTTGGTATATCAAATCATCCCTTTTTGCATTTCAAACTAAAACTAGTTTTTTCAAAACAAACCCAATTGCAAATCATTTTGGTAGCAATGCATCACTCATAAACTCGAAAATGAATACCGATGATGTCGCAATCATCATCGAAATTATTTTCCAACAATCGAAGTGAGTTCAGTGCTTTTATTTCCTTTAAAAAACATTTTAATTCAAAAATATTCTCCAAATAGTACAATTATTATTTTCACAACTTTGAAAAATCATTTTCATAACCAATAGGAATTAAATTACCAAATTTCCAACTTTTAAATCTTTTATAAATCATTTTTTATAAACCATATCAATTTTCAAATCACATTTACATAATCTCATTTTTATTAACTCCTTTCTTAACTTTTGATTATATTTTTCAATTTTTATTCCATTACTGCTACAACAATGATTATAGTTTAATATTATCATTTCCTAACAACCAACCACACCATATATAACTATAATAATTTCTGAAAATTATTTTTTCATATATAAAAATAATCTGGGTAAAGTTATTTAATTTACCTAATTTCAAAACAATACTATGTCGAATTGTTTTGTTCAAATGATTAGAGATCCCTATCAATAACGTTAATTACTCGTATTGACCCAAATCCATAAACCACTCAATAGATCAATCAACATAATATAAAATAGTTTTATATTCACTAACAAATACGTGCTCATATCTATTAATACACTCAAACTCACTCTAGGGTGCTACTAACTCTATCTCTAATGAGTTACCCCATCAAAGCCAAGGTTCTCGCTTAACCTTCACCTTTGACACCAAGTGTCACGGCCCGGATTTTCGATGCTCGAAAATCGACATCAATACATCCACTGTATTACATGCCGAGTAATCGAGTGCCGAAAGTACTAGATCGTTAAAGAAAAGAAGAAAGAGGTAGAAGAAGAAAACAGAAATAACAACACGGAATTTCACAATCGCAGCCGAACAATATATAGTAGATAATAACATGTTTTTATACAAAAGAACTACAACTTTTATTTACATATCACATCATCAATGTACAACACCAAAATTATATAATACCGGACAGTTATAATAACTTGTCCTCACAAAGTGCTGAATATACATCATACAATACACAACGGAATAAAATTAAATATGTATAATACGACTTCGTTATCTAGCTTGTCTCCTGAGCTCCATATATCTGTAATACTCGGTCTAACCAGAGCATTATAATAAAATGATACTCGAGTCATTCTGGAAAACCAACATGAGAAAACACACTCAATTTGAATTATTAAAGTTATCAAAATCCTTTGAAAAACAAATGTATCTCGAAAGGCCACACCACACTTAAACACGAAGGGTCTTTACCTTACGATTCCAAAATTTTTTATATCAAAATAAACTAATATTATATGTGTCTAAGTACGAATACTTATTCAAATAGACAAAATTGTTACATTAATTAAATTCCAGCATACTAGGATCTACAACCAAAATCGTAAAGGCACGTATTGGAGAATGGATTTCATACAAATGACTAGGCACTAGGGTACCACCTGTCATGGTACACATATAGGAAAATGTACCGAGGACCACACCGTGATCCCCTACAACACAAGACCAGACTACCTATAACCTGAATAGACCGAATATGCTATCACCCTGGTATTCCCACCTTTTCCAAGATCTTCCGCGTACCATAGTAATAATATCCTAGGGTATCTAGAAAGGTGATAAACATACCCTAATTGGGTGTGACCCACTTAGCAACACTGCATCTCCCTTGATATTTAGTCACTCCAGGTTGATGATGCTTAAGGCTACGATTAGCTTTTGATGAATTTATACTTGGAATTCCAATTGTCCTTCGGTGGCAACGTACTCATAGCATTCATCCATACAAGTCTGTTCTGGGTCTGAACGAAACCGGAGGCACTATTCCTACTAAATCCATTTTGGAATCATCCTCAGGATTAGTAGCGATTAGCCCTAGAACTTCAATGCACCCTCTTCGATTCCATGCTCTTGTCTTTATTTTGAAAACTTATTTGTTGGATCGAAGTGGTTTTCGGATAACTTATTCGATCCCGATCTCTTCAAAACAACGTTTTATATTTTTGATATACTTAACCATGGTTATGTTAGGAATAAACAGACGAAAATAAGATCGAAGATCTCCTTCTAACCGTTAGTGGATGGATTTCCTCATCATCGTCCTGGAAGAACGAAATGAGTTTATACGTACAGTATAGCACCTAGAACGGTAGCTGTACTACATAATTCCTGTGTTTCTTTTAGTTATTGCCAAAGTTATATTTTGGATCTAGATTTGATGGTCGGTTATTTAAATATCAAATTAACAATCATCCAATCAGATATTCCATTTTCCACTTAAAATACTAAGTCTCATTTAATTTAATTTTAATAAATTAAATCTCTTTATAAAAAGGATGACAAATTTTGCAGTCCAATTAGTTTCTAGGACAAACTTTGCAGTCCAATTTGTTTCTAGGACACACATCCACAGAAATTAATTTTAAGGCCAAATTCAGCAGAATAATTACTTTTAAGGACAAAGTCGACAGTCCAATTACTTTCAAGAACATAATTTCATAGGTTATTAGGCCTTAGAAACTAATTATTTTGCATTTTGTCCTTACAAGTAATTATTTCAGTTGTATGTCCTAGAAAATAATTGCACTTGCTAAAGAGGCCCTTATGGCTAATTTCCACATTTAAATACCCATTTAAAAAAGAATGAACCCCTAAATCTCCTTCTTCTCCAATTCGAGTTAACCATGCTGCTCCCCCTTTGACCGCCTCGTCCTTCCCCTATGGTCCACCGGAGAACCTGCCGCCACTGCCACCGATCATCAAATTGCGTGAGTCTCCACCCTGGCCAACCTCGACGAGCTCGATTAAGGTTTTGTCAAGGCAATATGACATTTCGTTCCTATTGTAGCAGCGACACACTCCACCACCCACCACCGAGTTTCACCTCCTTCGACCTACAGTTGCCTTCCGACCTCACGAATATCAAAACAACTTCCATTACGCAAATCAACAACAGAGACCCCAAAATTTGCTAACCCTAGTTGAACATAGTCGTGACTCAAATGTCGAGCTCAAAAACTGGATGTCGCATTCTTTAATTTTCCTTTCAGATTGAAACTTAGGCTAAAACTAGATTTTTAAGGGCCATGTTCGAATTTTTTGAACAAGTAGACTTTGAGAATTTTAAATTTCAAGTTTTTCATTTTCTTCTTCTTTTGAACTGTTCGGCTGTGTGCATTTTAAAAGGTGAGAAAGATGCTTTATATGTTTGAATGGGTCATCTATAGTGTTTTGAAAATGAGAGAAAAGAACTAATGCGAAAATATATTTTAGTCAATAAATAATTAAATTATTTAAATTTTAAAACGTCTCTATTTACAGAACTCAAATCTCGAACCCCTATCGAGGCGTGCCGCTAGGTGTTCATAATGTTATAACCCTATTTCAAACGCAATGGAAAAAGTTTTCGAGTCCTAATTCGATCGTATAGAGAAGATAGCTTTTTGGAACCAATTATTATATCGAACTAGTGTGAACCCGTGCTACGCACATGGAGTTTACTGTATAATTTGTTTAGCGGCGTGATTTTTGATTTTAGTCATATAAAAATGAAGGTGTATATTTGTGGATTGAATTGTTTATATTAGTTTAATTCCTTAACACAAATGACAAAAATTTATCAATTAATTTTCTTAAGTTATTTTGAAGCACACATAGTATAGCAAATTTTCAGAGAATAATGGATTTATAGAACTATTTTATAGAAATGAGCCTATTGATTTAAATGATGCATCAGTTAAGTATGGGCGCATCTTACATAAAATATAAGTTAAATATGTATGCAATCAAGATGATAATAATGTCCCATATATGGAATAAGAAAATTATGCTAGCTGTGGAATACCATTTCAAAATTGGTATAAATAAAATATATTCTAACATTTTCATTCGGACATCAATTAACACTAACTAATACTAACTGAAATTTAAAAATATTCAATAGCTTCAAAGGTTATAACCTGAATTAGTATAATATATTATAACATGAGAAATATAAATAAATAATAAACATTGTATACTATGTTATTTTTGAATTCTAAGGTAAACTGGATGGTTTCATAAACTCATGAGTGAATGCACCAGAGACTCCCTCCATCTTCGACAATTAAGAAATTGATCTGATGTTATCATTAGTGATCAATCCTTGCACATTTTCATTAGCTCTAATGGCATGACCGAATAAGCTACCACTTGAGGACATTATAGTCGATTTTTTTGGAATAACCAAGTAATTCTACGATTTACTTCAAATAATCATACCACCATATAATAGATATAAAATATATATAATTTAGCATGATTCAAAGCAATATAATTATCATCATGGGAAATACCTATAAATACACTTAAAAACACTTTAGATGGCATCAGATTGAAAATAGTTACTGGACCGACGTAAGAAAATATAATCAACAAAGCAAGCAATCAAAATTCATGTAATTATATGTCATCATAAATATTTGCAACATCATTGTTTGTACATCAAACATGGGCAAAATTTAATATTTTTAACCAAATAGACTTGTTTTGCTAGTAAGACAAAAATTATAATTGCATTTTAAAATATTTTGAATAAATAATGATTCCCTTCAAACAAAGGAAATATGTCAAAAATATTATGCTGCCCTTAAAGCATAAGCCAATGTTACGTAATATTTGTTTGATAGGTTTTTAAAGAATATTATTTAGAACTATATGTATACTTAATTTTTTTAATTTTATACTAATATTATTAAAGGAAAGTAAATTATATCTAAAAAATATGCAATGATCTTCTAAGTCACTATTTTTCTTTAATACACATATTTCTCTAATTTAGGAAACATTCGTTAAATTTACAAAAAAAACTCCTTGTTATATGTTTCCTTATTGAGTTATGTATAAGGAATGTTGCTAATTAAAGATAAGAGGAAATAAATCAAAAGCTTTGATTAATTATATATTTATTTTATAATCGAGTAGAATTAAAAGAGATTTAACATGTAATTAGTCCTCACTTTAAATTGAATTACAATATAATTATCAAACTATTTTGAATACAGATTGATTAAATTTGAAGCAATTAAGTCCATTTTATTTATTACATATTAATAATATATATCATCCTTACTATTTAAAAATAGTTAACTTATAACTATAATGAATAACTTAATCTCTAATTTATAATTATTTATTTACAGGATACTTCATGTTACATGTTTACTCAAAGAGTTTTCCTCTAAAATATTAATGATAAACGTAAATAAATCAAAATTATTATTTCATGATATATTAATTAAATAATTTATTGGCATTAAAGATAAATTAAGATGTAATTATTCTTAATATGAATTACAATTTAGTTCTCAAAGTACTTTGAAGTCATGTTCATCAAAATTAAAAGTAGTTAATTCAAATTATTTTTTGCATGGTAATAATATTTAGTTTGACAACAGTTCACTTATAACCATTATGAGCAACTACATCTCTAATTTATATCATTTATTTGTTGTCCAAACTGCAAAAAATTCCAAACAACATAAAATAAAACAAATTTTGTTAAAAATTAGAAATAGTTATATCACTCTTGCTTAAGATCATCAAGAATTTAAGGAAAACCATGTACTACCTATGAACATTGCATAGTATTATATAGAACAAAAAATTATATTAAAGCCTAGATTGATTCAAGAAGGAAAATATTAGGATTTATCAAAAAATTCTGTCGATTAAGACATCATAAAACAATTAAATATAAAAATGTTTCCAAAACACTTATTTATAATTAAAATTTTATCCAGTTTTAATATTGTATGCCAAAGATAGTATGAAAGTGTTCCATATACATTTATAGTTTTCTCCAAAATACAGTCTAAAATTCATTATTTAAATAATCTTTACTTCATAGATAATTCTTTTCTTCCAACTTGTTTTATTTACATACTAATGTTTGGATTGGAATAATGATCGACTTTACCTTAATTTAATTATACAAAAAACTTATACTTTCTTAGTGTTTATGTATTAACAAACCAATAACTTTATGCAGAATAAATGAAGGAACCCAAATATATAAACTTGAGATCCATTTTTAGTACACATATCAACTATGAGTGAGAACTCATGCTGCACATATAATGCATTTTTAGTTAGAATCATATTAGAAGCGATTACAACAATTATATAAACTTTTATTTGCGTTTATGATTTACTAGCACATTTTCATTTGAATGATCTATACATTATCAAGAAGAAACATTATCAAGAACGAACATACTAAGTACACAATCTGAAATTAAGCCTGTAAAATGCTTGATTATAGTACCCTATGCAAATTTAGTACGTAAGCACAAAATCCCCTGTCATTAAATTCAAAATAATAAATGTAAATTAATTGAACACAATTTCTAGTGTATATGTCATACAAATATTCACCATTTTCTTACTGTTAATTTTTTTTAAGGCCTATCAAAATTTCAAGTAATTTGGATGGATCTGTGTATTTGGCTTTAGAAGCACATTTTTTTTACTCTTTATTGAAAACTATTTACATTATAGTTCTACATCACATCGAGTAGACATTATTTTGTGAGCATATATTTTGTTTGGTAGCAGGTTGCCTTTTGTCTGCATATTTGAATTCCAAATAAGTATCTACTCTAGTTTTACAGTAGCACCTTTGACAAACCTAGCTATGTACAACTATCATAATTGAACAAATCAATAGTTATATTTAAGCTGAGTTTTAAATTGAAAATTGCATGGTGCATATTGGTAGAAAAATCGACCAATGATAAATATTTTTTCAGTAAGAAGGGTATTGATAACGTTATTCCCTTTACTTTTGTTCAAGTAAAACAAAGTGATAATTCAAAATTGTGTCAATATCTAACGGTAAGAAATAAAAAAACTAACATACTCCCCATGTATTAGTAAATTTACTTTTGGAATGTTCTCCATGTCACCTAGTACAAATGTAATTAGCTAAAGTTTCATTACATTAGTTATCTAACTTTTTATTACAATTTTTGCAAATAAGTTGAGAAGAGTTGGTGAAAAGCTTGTTGCACATAATAAGGGACTGTTGTGTATTGGGCTTTGTATTCTGCCAGCATGCTTTATTTGTTTCCTTCTTGTTTCTGTTTCCTCAACTTCGGGCTGGGCTTTTTTTCAGCCCGTTTACTCTATTTCCTGCATATCTGATTGTATAAAAGGCAAATGTATCTGGGTATCAGCCATGTGAAAAGATCAATAAAATTCATTTTCCATTTTATGGTATCAGAGCATACAGCCGAAAGGCAATCATCAATCAGATAAACAAAAAAATAAAAACAAGAGAGGTAGTTCTTTCTTTTCCCCTCAGAGCATTATCATCACAGGGGAGATACCAATTCTTTCGATCAGGCTAGCATCTAATTCTTACCGATTCTTGACATTACGCCATCCTAGAAGAGGATCAGATCAGAAATCATCATCTCCTCCTCTGGTTGCGCCAATCTTGACCACAAGAATCTACTTTGGCTGCAGTTTTATCACTGCCTCGCCAAAACTTCATCTTCTTGATCAAGATCTTCTCACCTGATCCCTCTGCACCTACATCTGTTGGCTGCAGAATTACTTTTGCCTCGCCAATCTGTTATTTCATTCATCAAGGCCTCAGACAGAAGGATTCTTGATCCATCAAGGCTAATAATGATGATGATGCCACATCAATCAATACAGAAAACAGATCCAGAAATGGGCAGAGTACAGATCCAATCTTGATTAGACCTAAAAATCAAGCAATCAACACACCATTAGATGAGGACAATTATATAACATGGAAGTATCAGGTTGAAATTGCACTAAGAGGTTATGACTTGCAAGATTATGTAAAGGGAACCAAGGTGATTCCACCAGTTAATATTACTGATGGTACAGGAAAGTTAATCAGCAACCCAGATTACATTCAATATCAAAGACAAGATAATCTTCTTGCATCTTGGCTTTTATCTTCGATTAGTCAAAGCCTCGTGTCACAACTTGTTGGATGTTACACTT
Organism: Allium cepa; assembly: GCA_030765085.1. Taxonomy (NCBI): domain Eukaryota; kingdom Viridiplantae; phylum Streptophyta; class Magnoliopsida; order Asparagales; family Amaryllidaceae; genus Allium; species Allium cepa. The sequence continues at coordinate 390,241,758 of CM060938.1, read as the reverse complement.
CATATGAAATATGGTCTACTATTGAAAGAATTTTTAGTTCACAATCAGCAGCCAGAATTATGCATTATAGAAGAGAGCTGCAAAATGCAAGAAAGAATGATACAAGCATGAGAGAATATCTTGCCAAAATCAAGAACCTTTGTGACAAACTGAAGTCGGTTGGGCATGAAATATCTAGCAGTGAACAAATTTTAATCATTACAAATGGTCTAGATCAAGAATACGAGTCATTAGTGACCTTTCTTGCCACACAACCTACCCTGCCAGATTTGGACTATGTTAACTCCTCATTACTTGCACATGAAGGTAGAGTTGAACAAAGGAAAGCCATGCAAGAAGATTATTCAGTCAACTATGCTTCTTCTACAAGGAACAAGACTCAGAGACAAAACCAGAACAAACAAGAAAATCAAAATTCAAGAACAAACAGCAGTCAAAGGGGAAGAGGCAGAAGAAGGTTCACTAACAATCACAGAGTCAAATGTCAAATCTGTGAAAAATTTGGTCACATGGCAAGTAGGTGCAATTTCAGATTTAAAGAGGATTATAATTCTACACAACAGAATCAAGCAAACAGGGGACCAGTTGCTAACATGGGGCAAATCATTAACCAATCCAGAAAATGCACAGACAACTCAACCAGTGATGCAACAAGACCTGATGATACCAACATAGAAGAGTGGTTTCCTAATTCAGGGGCAACCAATCATATGACTAACAACCTACAAAATCTAAATTTGGGAAATAAAAGCTACACAGGTAAACACTCTGTTGCTATGGGAAATGGTGAAACAATAAATATATCTCATGTGGGAACATGTACTATAGAAGGTACAAGGTTACTCTATCTTAATAATTTATTAAGAGTACCAAGTATCAAAAAGAATTTAATCAGTGTCTCACAATTTGCCAAAGAAAACAATGTATATTTTGAGTTTCGCCCCAATATTTGCCTTGTTAGGGATATACTAAATAAAACTATACTGTTACAGGGTAGGCTGGGTCATGGTTTGTACAGGTTCAGGAATTTAAAAGGGAGATTCCTTGGTAACAATGCAGTAGGATGTAATAATGTTAGTACTCATGATGACAAAGAGAAAAGTGTTCTTGATGTATGGCATTGTAAACTAGGGCACCCACATCTCGATGTACTTAAACAAGTACTGAAAGATAATAAAATTTCTTTTTCAAAATCATGTACTTCCAATATATGTACACACTGTCAGATTGGAAAAAGTCATAAATTACCTTTTCAATATTCTGAACCACGTATGAAAAGCCTCTTGAGCTGGTGGCAGCTGACTTGTGGGGGCCATCTCCACATAATTCAACTCAAGGAGACAGGTATTACCTATCACTTGTTGATGCTCATAGTAGATATACATGGATATATTTTTTAAAGACAAAGGCAGACACATGCAATGCTGTGAAATATTTCATTACTTGCATAGAGAAGCAGTTGAACAGCAGTGTCAAGATGATACAAACAAATGGTGGAGGTGAATTCAAACCCCTTAAGGATTTATTTGCTACGAAAGGAATCATGCATAGAATGACATGCCCACACACATCTAAACAAAATGGTTTGGTGGAAAGAAAACACAGACACATAGTAGAAACTGGTTTAACACTTATGTCACAAGCATGTCTTCCCATGAAATACTGGAGAGAAGCATTTGCAACAGCAGTATTTCTTGTAAATAGAATGCCAACAAAGGTTTTAAACAATATAAGTCCTTTTGAAAAACTCTTCAGTGTAAAACCAGATTACAAGTATTTAAAAAATTTTGGGTGCCTGTGTTTTCCTTGCCTCAGACCATACAATAGACACAAATTAAGCCTGAGGTCCAGTGATTGTACTTTTCTGGGTTATGCAGATAATCAGAAAGGCTACAAATGCATGGACAGTCAAGGCAGAGTTTACATTTCAAGACATGTTATGTTTAATGAGTATGTTTTTCCTTTTGCAGAAAAGGAAAAACACAAACAAGAGGTGGGCACCAACAGTACAGGCACAGTTCATATACCAGATCTATCTAATTGGATCAGTAATGAAAACAAGGAGAATCATGAATCAACAAGGGATGCACATATAGATACTGCAGAGCAGGGTGCAACAGACAACATTCAGTATAATGAACAGCAGCAAATAGACATGCAAGAAAATCAAAGCAATGAGAGCACAAGCACAACAAATGAAGCTACTGATTATTGCACAGCTGAACATCAAGTGCCACAACCAATCATCAATCAACACCCCATGGTCACTAGAGCCAAAAGTGGCATTTTTAAACCAAAGATATTTAATACTCAAATTAATGAAGTCGATCCAACATCATATGAATTAGCAGTTAAAGAAGAAAAATGGAGAATGGCCATGGATGAAGAATATAATGCACTGATTAAAAACAAAACTTGGAGCTTAGTTGACCCACCAAAACACAAAAACATAGTTGGAAGCAAGTGGACTTATAAAATCAAAAGAGATCCAGATGGAAAAATAATCAAGTATAAAGCAAGACTCGTAGCAAAAGGATACACTCAACAATATGGTTATGATTTCAATGAGACCTTCTCCCCAGTAATTAAGCCAGCAACTATTAGAATCATAATAACAGTGGCTCTACATAAGCATTGGGAGTTAAGACAATTGGATGTACATAATGCATTCTTAAATGGAGACTTACTGGAAAGTGTGTATATGCAACAACCTAAGGGTTATATTTCAACAGACAACGAAAATCAAGTATGCAAACTACATAAGGCCATATATGGGTTAAAGCAGGCATCAAGGGCCTGGTATGAAAAATTGAAAGCCACTTTAGTCAGAATGGGATTCATGGCCACAAAGTCAGACAGCTCATTCTACATAAAGAGACAGGGAGATAATTGTATTTATATATTGGTATATGTTGATGACATTCTTATTACTGGAGACAGCAAGCATGAAATTGAAACTGTAATCAAGCATCTAGACAGTCAATTTGCTATAAAAGACTTGGGGACAACAAATTATTTCCTGGGAATTCATATTCAGAAAAATGCAGATTCAAGCATCAATTTGTCGCAGAAGCAATACATATCAGATATTTTAGTTAGAACAAACATGAACAATGCAAAAGCTTTACCCACACCCATGACAAGCAACCTAAGACTATCTAAGGACAGGGGAGATCCGATCGAAAATGTCAGGCAATATAGGAGTGTTGTTGGCGCACTCCAATATGCGACCATTTCCAGACCAGATATTTGTTTCAGTGTTAATAAGGTGCGTCAGTACATGCAAGCACCAACTGACGAACATTGGAGAGCAGTTAAACGCATACTCAGATATCTTAAAGGAACGATCAACTATGGATTAAGACTAATATCATGCAAAAATATCACCTTGCAAGCTTACAGTGATTCAGATTGGGCCAATGATTTGGACGATAGAAGATATACCACGGGGCACTGTGTTTATCTCGGGAGCAACCCCATTTCATGGTGCACGAAAAAGCAACCCATTGTTTCCAGGTCAAGCACGGAGGCAGAATACAGGGCCATTGCCAGTGCCACCGCTGAAGTCACATGGCCGGAAACCCTTCTTAGAGAATTGGGTTTTGAACTCAAGCAAGCTCCTACCATATGGGTAGATAATCTGAGCGCAATATCTCTTTCCATGAACCCAGTACAACACTCGAGAACAAAGCATCTGGAAGTGGATTTACATTTCGTCAGAGAACCGGAAGCGGTAAATTCCAGATCCGGCACATCCCCTCATTCTACCAGCATGCCGATGTTTTAACAAAGGCCATCTCTTCAAAGAATTTCGTTCGACTAAGAGAAGAACTTCGAGTTCTCCCAGCCGCCACAGACAACGAAGAAAAGAAATGAGAGGGTGAAAACCCTAGCTTCATTTGCGGGGGAGTAATAAGGGACTGTTGTGTATTGGGCTTTGTATTCTGCCAGCATGCTTTATTTGTTTCCTTCTTGTTTCTGTTTCCTCGACTTGGGGCTGGGCTTCTTTTTCAGCCCGTTTACTCTATCTCCTGCATATCTGATTGTATAAAAGGCAAATGTATCTGGGTATCAGCCATGTGAAAAGATCAATAAAATTCATTTTCCATTTTAGCACATTGGTAAAGTGGTCTAAAAATTTCTAAATAAAGTACAATATAGAAAATCAATGATAATTTCAGCAGATATTCCAGTTCATGTAACCAAAGGGACGTACTTTAGCTATCTAAAATAATATATAAAAGGGTGATCTCATTAGTATAATGGCAGGTAAGGAATACACTATTTAAACATAAAATTGGAAACATGAATATTTGTCATATAAACTATTATTTTGGGAACTACAAACAATAATCATTAGAAAGAAAAAGAAGAAGAGATTAAATGGAGTTCATAATAAGCCTTATGGAAAAGCAATGAAAAGAACAATCACACTTGGCCAAATGTTAAATTGAGATCCTTGAGATTTGTATTTGGCTCCCAGCTCGACTAACTAAAACACGGATAACACAGTATAAAAATTTAAGGTGTGATTTTAGATATATATGTAACATTATGTAAACATGGATAACACGGTATAAGAAGTTGAGGTGAGATTTTATTCATTGCTTTCATTGTGCAAATATTATGGAAATCACTATATAAGTAATAGTAGGATATACAACATATTTGAAGACTACAATCCAACAAAAAAAAATATGAGTAGAACTTCAAATCATGAACTAAATAATATCTTAAAAAACAATGTGCAATAAAATTGAAAACAAATTGATTAGTAATCACTTTATCTGTTCATGATGACATAGCCATTGTTCCACATGTATATCTAGCTAAACATTCTAACATGTTTATGTATACTAACATGTTTATGCTAAAAATGCAGTAATAATTGGCACACGTAAATATCATAGTAAGCTTTTGACAAAGAAGTTACAGATATGAAAACTCATGATATGGTTCATATAAATATTTCAAATTTATACAGACAATATGCATGATATTACCTAACTGCTTATTTTAAAGACGTATTGTTTCAGCTATACACATATAACAGATAGTCCAAATTATTTTAGAATTTACTGTAAACATGTAATAGAACTACTTGCTATTATCACATAACAAATGATCATATCCAGTAATTTCATGAAACCAATAAGGCGAGAAGACCAAACTCACTTCTATCTATTTATATGTACATGGAGGAATAAAACAAGTTGTTTATTATGCTATTAAATTTAGCCTCATGGCTCCTTACGTTGTTAATTCAAACCTTAATTATCGCTTAAATGATTGAAATAAAATGAAAAGGACATGAAACGTGAATGTTGATTGTATATATATTAAAGTCATTATGACTTCAAAAACTAATAAACCATAAAGCTTCTCAAATTATCTCAAACTACAAACAATTAAAATAGCTAGGACTCAAACTTTAGCTTATACTTTAATGATATATTATTGCCTAACTTTATTTGCAAAAATGGATCTCATCTGCAAATCCTAAATAGTTGTTTGCAATCATCTTCGAACGACATTGACAGCTAAAAGGAAATTCATATATTCTTTATTCTTGGGTTCGAAACTCGAAAATCGACTACAAAAGGGATACAATTTTTAATTGTTGTTTCCCTAGTAATCAAATGGAGTCAAAAACATAAAATACTCAACCATCTCATCCACTAAACTGCAAACTCTTCAATTTTCATAACTACCAACTATCTTTTACCAAACTATTTATAAAACCCACATCCCATAAGACTAATTTATTCCAATCAAAAGAAGGTTACATACATGAAGAACATATATACTGATGACTTATGGGAGATCACCACTATATAATGGTCATAGCGATCCAACAACTAGTTAAATAAAAAAAACTCAAATATTTCTTAAAAAAATTGCAATAAAACTCACATATAATTAGAAATGATGGAAAATGTGTTATCTGGTTGGAGATTATCGACATATCAATCATCATTTTAGATTGTTGAAACTTATAACATCTCCCATCATCTTTTTTCAATATCACCACTAAATGTAGGCAAGGGAAACTTTCATTCTTGACTCATGTTTGCCTAAGAATTGTTTCCTCAAAATAGTTTGTAACACGAATAGGACTTATTATGTGAAGAAAATACAATTAATTAATAAAACCGACCTCGTCAAAATGTTGATGCAATTTCTTGTTGAAAATTTTCAATCCTGAACTGGAACAAAAGATCGAATAATTGGTACCAAAATAGTTGCATTTACATGTTTACACCACATATTTTGTAACATGTAACCATTGAGAGATGATAGAGGAATCATACTTGTAGAGTTGTGCAGCCAGAATAGATTTGCTGCAAGGGTGCTACTTGAAGAAAATTACCTACATGCATCATTAACAATATTACAAACATGGTTACATTAACAGAAAACACCGCTGCTAAATATAGGGAGAAGAGAGAAGTCAAGACTGAATTTTCATGGAGTGGCATATGGGGGAAGAGAGGATATAGGACAAAATTTTAACAATATAGAATAGATAAGTCTAGCATTCATGTGCTAGATGTTCCTAATGAAGAGAGTCAAATGTATAATTTAGTGCTGGCAAGATATAGGTTCTATTAACATTTATCCAAAATGTAAATAAGCTCAAAAGTCATGAATCTGACCACCGTACTGTTAAAATAAGATATAATAATAAAATGACAACCATGACGGAAGATGGAAATATGTTATGTAAGTTTGCATATTTTGAGGATTGAATTTAATTATTCTTATTAATATATAAGTTAACATGCAATAATAATTGAGAACCCTCAAAGTGTGCTACTTAATTCAGTCACTGCCATGCCTAGAACGAAAGTGCTACAGTCATTCTACAAAAAAACTAACAAAATTTAGTTCTGTGTTAAGCAAAGTGGTAGGTAGATGATATCTATGAAACACTATATAATCGCAACTATAATCTGTTTGACCTATAAAACAATATCTAATCATAAGTATAATTTGTTTACTAAGCAAAATTACATATACATCCACTATCAAATATGTACATCTCTAGGCAGGTGTCCTTAATCGGGGATACAAACTAACTCACTATGATGACCTTGATAATCGCACTAGCTACATGAACCGTATGCTATGAACATATATCAATATTGAATGGTGTTATATCCGTTAAAAAATGTGGTAGCTTCATCTATATTACTAAAATCCAAGATAATTGGTCATTGTCATCAAGTGTATCAAAAAAATCATGACACATAAATACACATTCATTGACATTGTTAAGAATTAATCTACTACTTGAGATATATGACCTTTCGTACATAAGGAGTTTGTGTTTCATAATATCGTAGTTAGCTAACAGCCATTAGATTCGGTTTGTAATTCATAGACAGTAAGGAGTGTATGTGTGACGACCGCTCATGACTCCCGCACTAAAACAGGGAAATGGTGCGCTGAAAGGTGTGCCAGGCAGCCATGGACGATAGTCAGGATAAGATAAAACAGAAAACTCTATCGTACAACTCACAGCGCATGGATAAAATACAATAGAGAAATATAAATATAGTGAAGCTCCATAGAACAGAATATCATCATATAAGCATCATAGAAGTTTGATACAAACATCTAAACAATCCATACATCAAGCCTCACTACATAACACTCAAAACATATACAAGCAGCGGAACATCCAGTACATATAGTAAGGAAACAATATGCAAAAGCCTCCAGCTCGTCTTCGTCATCAACAGCGTTGGCCACTATGAACAGCACCTGTCACCTGCTACCTAGTCTGCCCATCCCAACATGGATGAACAGCCCAAGGTAATAAGAGTTAACCATAAAACCTTGAGTCAGACAAAAGTCTTAGTGAGCAGTAAATCAACTATCAAACATACCAAAAGAGCATAAAGGGTACAAAGGAATAGGAACCCAACCATCCCACTCCACCTCTTTCTACAGTGATAGCCCCCAGACACACTAAGCAGAAACAAACATAGCAAAGCAGACAATTAAAGTAAAGCAATTATCACTCGAGTCAAGGTCGATGTTTTCCAAGTACAAACCCCCAAGGCCTAAACCAAGATCAGATAAGCACCCACAAAACATCGCTCTTGAGACCGAGTGACGATACAACCAAACATCCATGACTCTGGCTATCACTGTTATCATTGCCTCGAAACCACCGTTAATTGAATGACCGGCACATTCTTTCAGCCGTAAGTTAAGGGCTAATGGTAACCCCGGTTCTAGACAAACTCTGCACGTCATCGTGACCCGTGCCTAGGACTTACCTACTTTGCCTAGAGTACTCGACCACCTGCCTGTAGTCTTTTGGGTGTCCCGACCACCTACCTGTAGTCGTTTTGGGCGCCCCATGTACTCTTGTTTTGAGTTTACTAGAACCTTCAACAACGATGAAATCCAAGCCTCCTAGTCATCCTCCTCGACGACTATTCTCATACTAGCCCAAGCTACCTCTCGAGCAATCCATTATCAACCAACTCGAACCATCCCTCGGGTTATCAACATACTTGGGATGATCCCGTCTGGATTAAACCAAGGCTGTCTCACATCAAACTTTGCTTCATCGCATTATAGCAAAGTCCATCGTCATCGAATCTATCCATATGAGCCTCACCATCCGCTTCATATGTCACAAGCAGCTTTCACTATTCAAGAGCCTTTCCACTTAGCTTTTGAATCATCCTCGACCAACTTGTCCAAATCAACTATTAGCTAATTTGCAACAATCTATCAAATCAAACATTAATCCAAGTAATCAATCATTCAAACAAGATCTAAATAAACAATTACAACAATAATGGCAATTTCGTAAATAAAGAGTCCAAATCTAACATGCATTCTAACAAGCATGAATTATGAACAATATCTCTACAACTTGATGAATGAACTTGCATAAGTGAACATGTAGTAAAATATATGTCAAATCATCATGAACATTAGATGTACATGCAGACTTGAGAAAAATGCACGAAATCACTCTCTTTAACACATAAGCAAACCACCGATCCAATATACTCCTTTGGGTCCGTGTGAGAGATAACCACCACTCACCAAAACACCTAAACACCTCAAAAGATAACAACTTCAGATCTGGACAGCGAAGAACTAAGCTTGATCCGGAAAAATCTCGCTTCAATCGATGAAATCTCTCTTTGAAGAATGTAGATCTTTAACTTTGGATCTTGGATCTTCAACCTTGATCTTCAATCTTGGATGGATGTAAGCACTAGATTAGAGTGGAGAAAAGAAGTGAAGAAATGTTGTAGTCGAGCTCTTAAAATGGCAGCACTTCGTCACTTCAAAATCCGGTGCCAAAAAGTGAAGATAGACCGTGTATTTATAGGTTCGCTCTTAGGTCGCTCGCCTTTAGGTCGTCCACGACCTACCAATGTCCACGACCTACGACCTAAAGATCCCCTATCGACCTAAGGACCTATCGGTTCAAACCTATGCACGACCTAAAACATACACGACCTAACCCCTTAAGCCTTCATGCGGCCTACTGCAGGAACGACCTAACGAAACAAGCTAATGCTCGACTTAACAACCCTCGCGACCTACGACTCATCAGGGAAAACGACTTAGCGTCCTACGACTTAACCACTTTACGACTGAAGGACCTAAGTCTTAACACGTTAATCACTAGGTCGTAAACTCCACTAACTCGCTACAACTACTAGCTCTTCCCAGTCCCTAAGTCGTTCAACCGACCTATCTACTAACCAGCGACCTAAGCCATTGCGCGACCTAACATAAATCGCTTACGACTTAAGCCTTAACACCTACACGCGACCTAACTCTCTTAGGTCGTTAACTATATTTTAGGTCGTCCAAATTCTTAAGTCGTCTATTCCTTAGGTCGGTCAATCCCCTAAGTCGCTGGCTTCCCTAACTCGTTAGCTACCTTAAGTCGCTCACCACCATGTTGTTAACTCGTTCTAACACTAACACGCTAACTCGTCCAAACTTATAGGTCACTCCATTCCTTAACTCGTCCACGACCTATCCCTTAACTTGCTTAAAATACTTAGGTCGTTATTCCTATAAGTTGCTCCACCCAACCTAACTTCCATACGACCCAAGCTACCCACGACTTAAGCACCACACGAGTTAACTTTTACACGACTTAAACTCTGGACGAAATACTTAATACGAACGACCTAATTACAATTATTTTACGATTTATCGACTCGTAAAATACGGGTCGTTACATTCTCTCCCCCTTAGGAATTTCGCCCTCGAAATTCCAAACAAACAAGAGCAATCATAACTATTCTGCATGCCTACCATCCATAGCAATCAACAAACCATGCATCCAATTACTAGCCTAGCACGCAGAATTCTAATATTAGAACAAGTTACAAATTCATGAGATGTAACGACACCTTAGGGCCATACCTCGAAGAGTTCAGGATGAGCTGCTTTCATCCTCTCTTCCTCCTCCCATGTACAGTCGTTAACATCATCACTCCATTATATCTTGAGCAACGTAATCGTTTTCCTCCTAAGCTGTTTCGTGTCGGTTTCAACAACACGAAGCGGCTTACGAGCTCTCGTAACAACTGGGTCAACCTCTAAATCTTCATAGCTATCAGCAGAAACCACTGTATTCGAGTCGTGCACATACTTCCGTAGATACGATACATGAAAAACGTTGTGCACGCCCGACATCTTCTCTGGTAATTCCAACTTATAAGCGAGCTTTCCAATTCGCTCGATGATCGGGAATGGTCCAACAAATCTCGGAGTCAATTTCCCTTTCTTCCCGAATCGAATAACATTCTTCAGTGGAGAAATTTTCACAAAAACCATATCTCCTACGTCGAATTCCAAATCTTTTCGACGCTTATCGGCATAACTTTTCTGACGATCTTGGGCTGCCTTCATTCGTTGCCGAATGATCTCTATGCAATCCGAAGTCTGTCGAATCATCTCTGGCCCAAGTATCAGCTTTTCTCCAGTTTCCAACCAACATGTCGGAGAGTTACACGGTTTTCCATACAATGCTTCATATGGTGCCATACCAATACTTTACTGGTAACTGTTGTTATACGCAAATTCCACCAAATGAAGATGATCTTCCCATGATCCTCCGAAATCCAAAACACATGCTCTCAATGGATCTTCCAAAACTCGGTTGACTCTCTCGGTCTGACCATCTGTTTGGGGGTGATAAGCTGTACTCAAACACAACTCGGTTCCCAAAACTTCCTGGAAGCTCTTCCAAAATCCACTAGTGAACAATGGGTCTCGATCGCTCACTATACTCTTCGGAATACCATGGAATCGAACTATCCACTTCACATACAACTCAGCCAATTTCGATGCAGTCCTAGTTGATCGAACAGGAATGAATCTTGCACTCTTAGTCAACCGATCTACGATGACCCAAATTCCTTCATTCCCCGTTCTTGTTCTAGGTAATCCATCGATAAAATCCATCGATATCTGCTCCCACTTCCATGTAGGAACTTCTAGTGGCTGAAGTAATCCACTGGGTTTCTTCTGTTCGGCTTTCACCATCTGGCAGTTCATGCACTTGGAAATAAAATTTCCAACATTCTTCTTCATACCTTCCCAGTAATAGGTTCTCTTCATATCCCGATACATCTTATTTCCACCTGGATGAATTGTCAACTTCGAGTGATGACTTTCCCTCAGAACTTCATCTCTCAATCCATCTATATTGGGAACAACTAGTCGTCCTTGTTTTCGAAGACAACCCTCTCGATCGACTTCGAATCCTTTATCCTTCTCTGGGTCTGATCCAGATTCCAAATCTCGGATAATCTTGACAAGCTTATCGTCTCGCTTTTGGCTCTCGCCAATTCTTTCCACTAGAGTAGGTCTTATCGATAAGTTTGCCAACATTTCAGGTTCCAATTCACATCTAGGCCTGAAGTCAAATCCAACCAAATATTCAAGGCTCTTCCATTCTAAAAACACTCCCAATCCTGCATGTCTTCGACTTAACGCATCTGCCACCGCGTTACCTTTTCCCGGAGTATATGCTATACCAAAATCATATGATGCCAAAAACTCTAGCCATCGTTGCTGCCGAAGATTCAAATCTTTTTGGGAGAAAAGATACTTCAACGACTTATGATATGTAAACAACTCGAATCGAACTCCCAATAGATAATGTCTCCACATCTTCAGAGCAAAAACTATCGCCGCTAACTCCAAATCATGAGTCGGATAATTCCTTTCATGCGGCTTCAGTTGTCGACTTGCATATGCAACAACTTTATCTTTTTGCATCAGCACTGCTCCAAGTCCAGTACCACATGCATTGGTGTAAACCACCATCTCGTCATTCCCACTTGGAATAGTCAAAACAGGAGCACTTGTCAGTTGCTCTTTTAGGATTACGAAAGCTTGCTCACACTTATCATCCCATCTGAACACTTGGTTCTTTTTCGTCAATCCTGTTAACGGTGCAGCTATCTTGGAAAAGTCTTTGATAAACCGCCGATAGTATCCTGCTAATCTAAGAAAACTTCTCACATCAGATGCATTCTTAGGTCTAACCCAATCCTGGATTGCTGCCACCTTGGCGGGATCAACCGCTATTCCATTTCCAGAGATAACATGGCCTAAGAACCTCACTTCGCTCTTCCAGAAGTGACACTTCGAAAATTTAGCCCTCAGCTGATGTTTTCGTAAGATTTCCAAAACAATCCGCAAGTGCGTCTTGTGCTCTTCTTCAGTTCTGGAATAAATCAAAATATCATTCACGAACACAAGTACGAACTTGTTCAACTGATCCCTGAATACTTTATTCATAAGATCCACAAAATATGCTGGTGCATTAGTCAATCCAAACGGCATTACCATCCACTCATAGAAACCAGATGGTGTCCTGAAAGCAGTCTTCGGCACACTATCCTTTGCCACTCTTAACTGGTGAAATCCCGTTGCCAAATCCATCTGAGAAAACACCTTAGCTTCGTGAAGCTGATCAAACAAGTCATCTATTCTCGGCAATGGATACTTGTTCTTCTTAGTCACTTTATTCAGCTCACGATAATCCACACACAACCTCAACGATCCATCCGCTTTGGTTGCGAACACAACTGGTGCACCCCATTCGGACACGCTACGCCGAATGAATCCTTTCCGTAAAAGGTCATCAACTTGCACCTTCAACTCTTGCTGCTCCCTAGGCGCCATTCGCCTAAGAGGCATCACAAAAGGTCTGGCTCCTACAACTAGATCGATACGAAACTCGATCTCTCTATGCGGCGGTAACCCTTTGACCTCGTCAAAGACATCCCCAAATCCATTCACAATAGGCACCGATGACAGTCCATCCCGTGGAACAACCAGCGAATACATGAAGCTCATGAAGACGCCTTCTTCATGCTTACATCGTATCACAACCTTTCGCCCCTCCACATTCTCGACTGTCACCTCCAGCCTTTTACAATCAACCCTTGCCGCGTACTTCCTAAGCCAGTCCATACCCAAAATAATTCCGAACCCCGCAAAGTTCAGAACAAAACAATCACAAACAAAAGAGCAATCATGACTCGATACAACCAGACCACGGCATATCATACACAAACATGACGAGCCCCCAACTGGATTAGTCACAACCAATGGCCTATCAACAATATCCGGTTCCAAACCCAACCGGCCTATAAGATCATTACAAACAAACGAATGGGACGCCCCAGTATCAAACAATACTCTAACTGGAACACCACATATGGAAAGAGTACCTTGAACCACTACATTTTTCCCCTTCTCTTCAGCAGTAGGAGTTTTTGAAGACGACGGCACAGCTCCCAAAGCATAAGCTTGTACAATCTGCCTGTCTTTCCTTGGTTCTGGGCAATCCCTCTTGATGTGTCCCAGCTTATCGCAGTTATAGCACTTTCCCGGCACCTTGGGATTCTTACAATCTCTGGAGAGATGGCCCTTCTGCTGGCAGTTGTAGCAGGTCACTTCACTCCTCGGCTTCTTCTGGCCATTCTTACCCCTTTGCTGCTGCTGCTTCCTCTTCTTGTTCCCACCTTGCTGTGGTTTGGACTCCTCCTTGGTCACAGCAACAACAGATCCTTCTTTAGGAAACAAACTCTCATGCCTGAGAGCCTTCTCCACAAGCTTCTCAAACGGATCGTCCAAATGATCCACCAACTACCTCCCAAGGTAACTATCCAAGCCTGTCACAAACTTCTCATTCTTCTGATATGAAGACTCAATATACGATCTAGCATACTTGGACAAAGCTTCAAACTCAGAAACATACTCAAGAACTGATCTCCCTCCTTGCTTGAGCTCCACAAACTTCTTGAACAAAACAGACTTCTGAGCCGTAGAAATGAACTTAGCTTCAAATCTAGCTTGGAATTGCTCCCAAGTGATCTCTTCCTCTGGAGTTTCTATGGTGATAGAGTTCCACCAATCCGAAGCTCTCCCTTGAAGTTGTCTTGATGCAAGCTTCCTCTTAGTTGCATCCTCAATTCCCAAATCACCAAAAATCCTTTGACAAGCATCTATCCATCTCTAAACTTCAATGGTTGATTCTGTTCCCAAGAAAACCTTTCCTCCAAGAGAAGTATAGCCTTTGCACAACTTAGCAAAATCCACTGGTCTTGGAGCTTGAACTTGAACTCCAACATCTACTGATGGTCCCGAAGGTGGCATCCTTTTCATGATCGAAGTCATCATGGCCTCGAACATAGCAGCGTAATCAGCGGCCCCATCAACAGCACGGCCTTCCCTAGCAGCTGGTCTCCCTCTTCGACTCATCCTTAATATCTACAAAAAGGAATGATTAAAAACACCTTGAGAAACAACTGCATAAGGAGTTCAAATCCTTATAACTACTATATTATATATAGTAACCATCCATCAAAATACAATTACGTCTCTCATACGTAATTACGTCAGCGAGCGTTGGCTAAAATCGATTAACCAAAGCTCTGATACCAAATGTGACGACTGCTCATGACTCCCGCACTAAAACAGGGAAATGGTGCGCTGAAAGGTGTGCCAGGCAGCCATGGACGATAGTCAGGGTAAGATAAAACAGAAAACTCTATCGTACAACTCATAGCGCATGGATAAAATACAATAGAGAAATATAAATATAGTGAAGCTCCATAGAACAGAATATCATCATATAAGCATCATAGAAGTTTGATACAAACATCTAAACAATCCATACATCAAGCCTCACTACATAACACTCAAAAAATATACAAGCAGCGGAACATCCAGTACATATAGTAAGGAAACAATATGCAAAATCCTCCAGCTCGTCTTCGTCATCAACAGCGTTGGCCACTATGAACAGCACCTGTCACCTGCTACCTAGTCTGCCCATCCCAACATGGATGAACAGCCCAAGGTAATAAGAGTTAACCATAAAACCTTGAGTCAGACAAAAGTCTTAGTGAGCAGTAAATCAACTATCAAACATACCAAAAGAGCATAAAGGGTACAAAGGAATAGGAACCCAACCATCTCACTCCACCTCTTTCTACAGTGATAGCCCCCAGACACACTAAGCAGAAACAAACATAGCAAAGCAGACAATTAAAGTAAAGCAATTATCACTCGAGTCAAGGTTGATGTTTTCCAAGTACAAACCCCCAAGGCCTAAACCAAGATCAGATAAGCACCCACAAAACATCGCTCTTGAGACCGAGTGACGATACAACCAAACATCCATGACTCTGGCTATCACTGTTATCATTGCCTCGAAACCACCGTTAATTGAATGACCGGCACATTCTTTCAGCCGTAAGTTAAGGGCTAATGGTAATCCCGGTTCTAGACAAACTCTGCACGTCATCGTGACCCGTGCCTAGGACTTACCTACTTTGCCTAGAGTACTCGACCACCTGCCTGTAATCTTTTGGGTGTCCCGACCACCTACCTGTAGTCGTTTTGGGCGCCCCATGTACTCTTGTTTTGAGTTTACTAGAACCTTCAACAACGATGAAATCCAAGCCTCCTAGTCATCCTCCTCGACGACTATTCTCATACTAGCCCAAGCTACCTCTCGAGCAATCCATTATCAACCAACTCGAACCATCCCTCGGGTTATCAACATACTTGGGATGATCCCGTTTGGATTAAAACAAGGTTGTCTCACATCAAACTTTGCTTCATCGCATCATAGCAAAGTCCATCGTCATCGAATCTATCCATATGAGCCTCACCATCCGCTTCATATGTCACAAGCAGCTTTCACTATTCAAGAGCCTTTCCACTTAGCTTTTGAATCATCCTCGACCAACTTGTCCAAATCAACTATTAGCTAATTTGCAACAATCTATCAAATCAAACATTAATCCAAGTAATCAATCATTCAAACAAGATCTAAATAAACAATTACAACAATAATGGCAATTTCGTAAATAAAGAGTCCAAATTTAACATGTATTCTAACAAGCATGAATTATGAACAATATCTCTACAACTTGATGAATGAACTTGCATAAGTGAACAAGTAGTAAAATAGATGTCAAATCATCATGAACATTAGATCTACATGCAGACTTGAGAAAAATGCACGAAATCACTCTCTTTAACACATAAACAAACCACCGATCCAATATACTCCTTTGGGTCCGTGTGAGAGATAACCACCATTCACCAATACACCTAAACACCTCAAAAGATAACAACTTCAGATCTGGACAGCGAAGAACTAAGCTTGATCCGAAAAAATCTCGCTTCAATCGATGAAATCTCTCTTTGAAGAATGTAGATCTTTAACTTTGGATCTTGGATCTTCAACCTTGATCTTCAATCTTGGATGGATGTAAGCACTAGATTAGAGTGGAGAAAAGAAGTGAAGAAATGTTGTAGTCGAGCTCTCAAAATGGCAGCACTTCGTCACTTCAAAATCCGGTGCCAAAAAGTGAAGATAGACCGTGTATTTATAGGCTCGCTCTTAGGTCGCTCGCCTTTAGGTCGTCCACGACCTACCAATGTCCACGACCTACAACCTAAAGATCCCCCATCGACCTAAGGACCTATCGGTTCAAACCTATGCACGACCTAAAACATACACGACCTAACCCCTTAAGCCTTCATGCGGCCTACTACAGGAACGACCTAACGAAACAAGCTAATGCTCGACTTAACAACCCTCGCGACCTACGACTCATCAGGGAAAACGACTTAGCATCCTACGACTTAACCACTTTACGACTTAACGACCTAAGTCTTAACACGTTAATCACTAGGTCGTAAACTCCACTAACTCGCTACAACTACTAGCTCTTCCCAGTCCCTAAGTCGTTCAACCGACCTATCTACTAACCAGCGACCTAAGCCATTACGCGACCTAACATAAATCGCTTACGACTTAAGCCTTAACACCTACACGCGACCTAACTCTCTTAGGTCGTTAACTATATTTTAGGTTGTCCAAATTCGTAAGTCGTCTATTCCTTAGGTCGGTCAATCCCCTAAGTCGCTGGCTTCCCTAACTCGTTAGCTACCTTAAGTCGCTCACCACCATGTTGTTTACTCGTTCTAACACTAACACGCTAACTCGTCCAAACTTATAGGTCACTCCATTCCTTAACTCGTCCACGACCTATCCCTTAACTTGCTTAAAATACTTAGGTCGTTATCCTATAATTCGCTCCACCCAACCTAACTTCCAGACGACCCAAGCTACCCACGACTTAAGCACCACACGAGTTAACTTTTACACGACTTAAACTCTGGACGAAATACTTAATACGAACGACCTAATTACAATTATTTTACGATTTATCGACTCGTAAAATACGGGTCGTTACAGTATGTAACGGTCTGGGTTTCAGCGCTCGAAAATTGACATCCACACTTCACCCGTATTCGAATGCTACAGATTCAAACGTTGAAATCCAATTCGCCGGAGCTTATAACAACATTAGTTGATAACAACGTAGCGGAAAACAGAAGAATAACATTTATTGATACACAACAATTGATACAACAGTGATGCAATATGAAGTGATCAACATATCAGAGATAGATACAACAGTGGAAAAAACACAACAGCGGAAAGATAATATCTTCAATGCCAAAGCTCCAAAGCTCCAAACCAAAAGCTCGAACCACAATCATGTTGAACTTGTAGCAAACTCGGTCCACGATCATGTTGACGAGAACCTCCTATCATGCTAAAGTGAAGCAAGTTCGATGCAGTGAAAACAAATGCGATCCCAAATCCATAGACTTCAAAGATTGCCAAAAGCTATACCTACTAGCTGACTATCAGATAACCTGACTCCAGGCTGCCCGTGTGGAAAATTGTGGGCACTCAGAGTTTAGAAAGGGAACAATAAACTCCAGGTCAGCCATGGGACTGATGTGAGCAAACAAAAACAGTTTATTTGAACAAAAACAAATAAAAAGAAAATAAAAATAAATCCGCTAAGCTTTTTGGAAAATGGAACTACCATAAGGCCTCCCGCCACACACACAATGCAATCGCACACTTGGAGGAGATTTCTCCTTATGATAGTCAAACATGCTTGATACACGAAAATCCTTTTGATATTATTGTTAATTCATAGTGCATAAAACATTTCGAAAGTATAATATTAATCTTAGCCAGCATAGGTACCATTATATTATGCCTGTTATAACTACCATTTAAGAATGGCAGGTTATACGACTGCAATCGTAAAGGGCTCATATTGGGTGATTGGATTTCCAACAAATGGTCAAGGCTAAGGAACTTCCTTTTCGAATGGATACGCCTCTAGAGGGATGCCCCGAGAACTTAACCAGCTCTCTACCAACACAAGCCCAGGTTACCTTTGTAACTAGGCAATTAACTATCAAGAGTATGCCGTCCCTCGGTCGTTATCGACCTTTATCCCGTGATTCACCAACAAATTCCAACAACCACAAAAGTTAAATATCTAGGCTCTATACCCTGACACAACTTTTATCCAGAAGGAAATGCACATACCCTAAGGGGCGCGACCCCCGTAACCTTGCCGCATCCTTCCTGTTTCAACCATTAGGGTGTGAGGTTCGATGAAGTCTCGTCCCACAAAGCTAAGCTTTTCACAAAAGCCATGCTCGATCAAACCAATGATCAACACTTAGCATGCCACAATACCAAATTGGGAATATATCACTAGTAAATATCAGCTACATAACCTCTGAGCTCGTACATCTCAGAGAAGGGTGTTAAGCTATGAGAATAAATTTTCTGTAACAACCCTGTATTTTGTGATTATTTTAATTGTATATTTTAATTATTTTAAATTTAATTTCCTTATTTAAAAACTTTATTTTATTTATTAAAATGAATAATTTTTGTTATTTTGGATATAAATTTGGATTTTGAGGTAAATTATAATTCCAAACATAAATAAATAGAATATTTTCCAAAAATGTGAATTTTGGTCAATATGGTCAAATTTGACTTTTAATTTTTAAAATTTAAAATTTAAAATTTTGAAATTTATTTTTCATTTATGAAAGTGAATAAATTTTTAAGTATACTGCTTTTCATTTCGTTGGAATCCGATTAATATTGTGAAAGTTATGTTTTTTAAACCATTGTATGTAAATTGTTTTATTTAACAAAATTGTTTATTTATAAATAATATTTTGTTTGTCATGTCATGTACTAATTTATGTTTACATGTGTATGACATGTTATGTATATATATTTTATTTTTAAAAACATTTTAAAAATGTGGTTGAAATTTTCCAATGTTAGTTGTATTTTGTTTACAATTTTAATTCTAGTTTCAATTAAATAAAGTATTTTCTTTATTTATTTTCCGTTTTTCCTAAAACTATTTATTTATTTTAAGTTCTACCTTATTTTTATTTAACTTTTTATTTTATTTACTTAAGTTATATTTGTTTATATTGGATTAAAAGAATTGGAAATTCAAAGAGGCAAAGCTTTTAAAACGTGTGACTTTCATTATCCTATGCCTCTTCATTGTCTTAACTTTTCATTTTTCTTCTTGGCCATGCTTTTCTTATTGTTTATCACATGAAAAAATTCTCATTTCCTTCATTCTCATGACTATTTCATTTTAAATAAAATGCAAGCTATGGCTTCCTTCTTCCTTACTTTCTTCTTCATTTCCTTTGATTTTTGCATTGCTCCTCACTAGCTTTGCTCGGCCACCATCCACCTTCACCTCCACCGACCACCACCATCATCTCCTCCTCATCACTCCACGGCCTACAACCTCCCCTTCCTCTGATCAGACCAGGCCATGACCACCAAGTGAGCAAGCAACACAAAAACTTTGCAAAAACTTCAAACAATGCCTAGCCAAGCCATGTATTCCCATCGCCTTCATGTTTAGCCTTGGCCACCACCTCTAACACCACCACCACTTGCTTCCATGACCTCTACCCATCACCATCAGCCTTTGATCTGACCTGTAGTGGCACGGCCGAGCCCAAATGTTGGCATTGGCCGAGCCTATGTTGCACCTAAACCTTCCATCCCTTGACCCCTTGCATAATTTTGCCTCTCCATGCCTTTGCCTTCCATTTTCATGTCCATATCCATGTCTCATGACTCATGGCCGAGCATACATCACCTAGTCTAGGCCTAGGTGTGGTTAGATCAAGCCATTTGCATTTTGGCCAAGCTTATGTTGTCTTGTACAAGTCTTTTGATCCTAAGGTTTGGTTATCTCTCTTGTTTTGCAATTGTTTTGCAAACAAAAAGTTGTTAACTTTATGTGTATGTCAATATTTATATTTGTGCTTATATATGTTATATTTTGTGTTGTTTACAAGGCTCTCCATCTGTTCAAATCTAATCGTACTTGTCGTGCTTTCGGAATCATTCTTGAGTGTTGTTTTGGGTCTCTAGCTTTGATAAAGGCGAGTCCTTCTCACTCTGGCATTATTACTTATGAAATGGTAAATGGATGACAAGTGATTAGTAATTAAAATGTTTATGCAAGTTAATGATGATTATATGATATGTATTTCATGTTATTACCACGTTAACTTTGTTAATTATCACCTGACATATGATATATGAATGTATATTGTGACATTGACATGTTAATATAATTGTTTATATTGTTTATGCATATGTTCGCACTGCAAGTTCCTTGTTAGAATAGAATCACTATGGGATGAAATGATACATACACGAACATACATTAGAATAGGGAAAAATTCATTATGAGCTTAAATGATAGGCTCAAGTGATTTTTATTGTATTTTATTTGACTTGGGATTGCGGGTTTGAAATGGTACAACCCAGGTTATTCTTTTTAAATTACGGATTGAAATGATACATATCCGTATCACTTGACGTAGGATAGAAAATTATATACAGACCCCATGGTGTATTTTAATTTTTTTATATAAATATGTATTTTAAAGTATGAAATTATGATTTAAATATTTTTCTTATATTTTAAGAAAGTTAAATATTTGAATTAAATTTAAGTATGTAAATTTGAAGTGAATGTGATTTTTGACTTTAAATTTTGTTTTTAAAAATGTAAGTAAATAATGAAAATTAAATTTAAAGTTTTGAAAAGATATTTGAAGTAAAATGTTAAAGTTTTGTTAAATTAATAAGTTAAGAAAATAGTGAAATTTTGACTTAACAAATGAATTGAGTTTTAAATTGGATATTTAATTATAAAATTTTGTTGTGATAAATCATATGTTAAATCGATTTAAATGTGAAGTTTTGAAGCCTAAAAATATGATTTATAAGTTTAAAATTTGCTAAAATTGAAGTTTTATTGTTTCTGAAAAGTTAAAATAAAATCTGGAATTTTATTGATAGCATTTCCAAAAATGTTGTGGTTTTACGGTGGCATTTGTTAAGTGCTATCATTTCTGAAATTTAACTACGTTCTGAAATAACTAAATATTTATTACAGCATTTATAAATGCTGTAGTTTCTGAACTGAACTATTTTGGAAATTAAATACCTAATGTAGCACTTTATAAATGTTGTCGTTGCTAAAATTTGACAATGTTTTGAAATGGTATAGATTTTAACACTGTTTGAGCTATATTTTAAAGTGATAATGATTTAACTTTTGGAATTGATAAATTGTGAAATTTAAGGAGTTTGAATATATTTTAATATTTAAATTTGAATTTTTAAGGAATTTAAATTGAATTTGAATTTAAACAATGGTTACTTTGTTATGTGTTAAATGGAATGAAATGAAATGAATTTTTGAATGGAATTTTGAAATGTGTTTTGTAATGATATTTGAAGTAAAAATGAATGACATATTTGATTTTAAAATGATATTTAATTTGAATATTTGAATTAAAGAACGATAATGAATTGATAAAGGATTTGAAAGTAATGATTTTGAAATGGTTTTGGTTTCGAAGTATAAACTATTTTGAAAGGAATATAGTTTGGATATGAAATGATTTGATTTTGAAGTACGAACTATTTTGAGATGACCACGGCATTATAATAACGATTGGTTGTTAAAGAGACTGGGATCGGAAGTTGTCATACTCTCTACCAACTCCGAAAACCACTTTAGCAACAGTGTATGCGGTGGAGATTCCAGAATGAAGTAGGATGGTGGCGACGTCCTTTGAGGTATATATGTGGACCCGACTTCCATGAGTTGGCATAAGGTGGCTAAAACAGAAGCAATCTCAGGCCAAGGAGGTAGCCCCTCTTATCGGACACATCCCTTCGATATTATACTCTGACTTTTGGATTGATTCGGTGGCCAGTATTGATTTGGGGGTGTGGCTCGAGGTGGGTGGTAGAAGCTGCTACGTATTACCACTAGCCCGTGTGCATAATTGGTATATCTACCCTGGCATTGCCTTATGTGCCGTGTCACCTACCCTAGCGCGCCTTGTACGAGTTTGGTTTTCTCCCATATTCGATGAAGTATCCTTTAGTAGCCTCCCGATCAGGAGGTATTACGATACTGGATGGACTACTAGGACTATTACGTGCTAAGGTGGAAAATGTAAAGCTTTAACGCTATTTAAAAGTAAGTTTATTTCACTATAGACATTATTATAATAGTGAATATTACTACATGGTAAATAGTTTAACGAATCCGTAACGGATGGGCGATCCCAAGCATCCTTTAAGTTACTGATGCATTTTGTTACCATTCACTTGAGTTGATTCACAGTTCATAAGTATGTATGTCATGACTCGAATGTTTTGTGTTTTGCTTTACGCTCGGGTCAGACTGAGTGATTCAGCATTCAAGACTCACCTTCAGAGTTAGAGCTTTGCTTGAAGATCCAGCCATCTATTTTGCGTTCAGTATCCAGTGATTCCAACGATATATTCTGATTTGTACCCGATGTATCCTATTACTATTCTGTTGTATCTTGTTTAACTCTGATGTATCTTATATATATATATATAGTAGCTTCATGAACTACTATCTCTTTCACTTCCGCTGCATTATTATTTACTCTGTGTCTGTGATTATGCGATTATTTATTTACTGTATATGATGAGATTGCCAAGTTTTATTTACAAAGCGGTATTTTGAGCAATTCAAGTCCGACATGTGTGGATGCGAGTGGTTGAAAATATCGGGTCGTTACAGTTGGTATCAGAGCTTTGGCTCTAGGCAAACTTAGCATATATAGTAAGTTTATTTACAGAATCACTTTCGTTCGAGTTTGAATCTCTTCCTCTTCGATTCGAATTTCCTTTTAATTTTGGAACGTTTCTTGTGGTTTCAAAATCCATTCATGTCCCTCACTATTCATTTTCTTTTGATTCTAGAGTATCCCATAACTCCATTTCGAATGATCTTTATAATGAGTCGGTAGTCTTTCCAATCTCAAATTGATTTGTAAAGGGGTGAAACTTCTTTACAACAGTATCGATTCGACCTAGATTTTATATCCTCGGTTTAGATGCTAGTATCTCTTATTATCCCAAATTCTATCTCTTGAGATCGAATGTAGATTTACCCTAGAAAATCCACATCGATCTTATTCTTTAAGTCACAGTTGACAGGTTAGAGTTGTCCGTGATTAATTTAAGCTTATCCATCTCTCTATTTTGTTATTTAATCATCTTGTCTTTTGTTTCCAACCTATCTTCAAAATATTTTTGAATTGTACTAGTAAATCTATATTTAATGTTTTGTTTTATATTGTGTTGTTTGAATTGTTGATGTTGATTTGGGTTTTTGATCGATTCGTCTGATCAACGCTATCGATAAGATTTCCAAAAAACTCGAACAGAGCAAACCGACGCAATATGGTTTTTCAAATGTAGTAATGAAATAAATTTTGTAGCTATATTATAAATTTTTTTGGATTTTTTTTTATTGAATTGGTTGTTAAGAAATAATAATTGATTTTATATATCATTATCCCTAGTTTCATACATAAATAATTGAACTATAAAACAAGGTTATAAATTTATTTGGAAATTTCAAAATGAATTTAAAACAAGAATTTGAGAATTTAATTTCTGATGGTTTCAAACCTTGTGTTTAAAGTTTTAAAAGGATATATTATTTAAAGTATTTTCGAATAGAAATTTGTTTCCAAAGAATTTTGATGTTTAAAATTAGTGCTCTTCTCTTTCTCGCTAGAAAATAACTTCGGTGATGACTGCAGCATCATCGACATTCATTTTCGAATTTTGAAGTGAAGAGATCGTTCTGTAGTCATGCTACAGTTTTGTTTTGGGGAATTTAATTGATTTGAATTTCTAAAATAAGACTGGATTTATAAAATATGCTGATATATGATTTAAAATTTGAATGGATATATATAGTATATGTGCATTTATTTATCCCTAAATAGTTGGAATTCATCGAAAATTTAATTCCTAAATTTTATCTTGAAAGATAATTTCAAGTATAATTTCAAGATTTGAATAAATATTCAAGCTTGAAATGATTGAATTAGAAGGTTTTATTTGTATAATACACAATTTCATTCCAATATAACTTACCTAAATTATACAGAAGTTGAATATGTAATTGGATAATATACAATATAAAAAGATTTTATAAATAAAATTCGAGAGGTTATAATAAATGTTATGCACTTAAATTTTAGTTATAAAAAGATTAACAGAGGTAAATAGAGAAAAAGGGTAATGGAATAATTTACAATATAAAATGATGTTAAAGGAACTAAGGATAAATTAAAGCAGTTATAATAAGTGTAAATATATTTAACATAGGTGAGAAAATATATTGAGAGGAATAAATTTAATTTTAATTAGGAATAAAGAAGAATTAGATTTATTGAGTACATTATGAGTATAAAAAATGATTTTTTTCTTCAAATCCATGATTTTAGAGATTGTTTATTTAAGATAATTGGATGATAAGATAATGAAATTAGAGATGGTTGAGATTTATTTAACTTATGTAAAATTAATTTTCAATTTAATTTGAAAATTTCATGGTTTCAAATTTATTATCTTATTTTGTTTTCAAACTATCTTTTGGTTGTCCATATTTCTCTTATCTTGCTACAGAATGGGGAAACTATTGCTTATACCAGTCTGTTTGGAAACCTTTCTATAATATTTGATACTCATTTTGAATTTGAGCACTACTGGCCATCTACAGACCGTCGGTCAAGCGAAAAGGGTGAATCAGATTCTAAAGGATTTTTTTCATGCTTGTGTTCTTGATTCTGGAGGATCCTGGGAAGATCATATCCACCTTGTTAAACTTACCTATAACAACAGTTATTAGGTATAATTTCAATCTTCTTGTCATCTTATCTTAATCCTATTTCATTCCATCTTTTTCTATGTTTTCCCATACCTCATTCCTTTTCGGGGACGAAAAGTTTTGAGTGGGGAGTGTGTAACAACCATGTATTTTATGATTATTTTAATTGTATATTTTAATTATTTTAAATTGAATTTCCAAATTTAAAAACTTTATTTTATTTATTAAAATGAATAATTTTTTATTTTAAATATAAATTTTTATTTTGAGGTAAATTATAATTCCAAACATAAATATATGGAATATTTTCCAGAAATGTTAATTTTGGTCAATATGGTCAAACTTTGACTTTTAATTTAAAATTTAAATTTTGAAATTTTGAAATTTATTTTTCTTTTATGATAGTAAATAAAATTTTAAGTATACTGCTTTTCGTTTCGTTGGAATCCGATTAATATTGTGAAAGTTATGCTTTTTAAACCATTGTAAGTAAATTGTTTTATTTAACAAAATTGTTTATTTTAATTTATATAAATAATATTTTGTTTGTCATGTCATGTTCTAATTTATGTTTACATGTGTAACATGACATGTTATGTATATATATTTTATTTTTAAAAACATTTTAAAAGTGTGGTTGAAATTTTCCAATGTTAGTTGTATTTTGTTTACAATTTTAGTTCTGGTTTCAATTGAATAAAGTATTTTCTTTATTTATGTTCTATTTTTCCTAAAACTATTTATTTATTTTCAGTTCTACTTTATTTTTTTATCTTTTTATTTTATTTACTTAATTCATATTTGTTTATATTGGATTAAAAGAATTGTAAATTCAAAGAGACAAAGCATTTAAAACGTGTGACTTTTCATTATCCTATGCCTCTTCATACTTTTCATTTTTCTTCCTGGCCGTGCATTTCTTATTGTTTATCACGTGAAAAACTTCTCATTTCCTTCATCTCATGACCATTTCATTCTAAATTTTTTTGCAAGGTATGGCTTCCTTCTTCCTTACTTTCTTCTTCATTTCCTTTGATTTTTGCCTTGCTCCTCGCTAGCTTTGCTCGGCCACCATCAATCTTCACCTCCACCAACCACCACCATCATCTCCTCCTCATCATCCATGGCCTACAACCTCCCCTTCCTCTGACCATACCAGGCTACCAAGTGAGCAAGCAACACAAAAACTTTGCAAAAACTACAAACAGTGCGTAGCCAAGCCAGGTATTCCCATCACCTTCATGTTTTGCCTTGGCCACCATCTCTAACACCACCACCACTTGCTTCCATGACCTCTAGCCATCACCATCAGCCTCTGACCTGACCTGTAGTGGCATGGCAGAGCCCAAATGTTGGCATTGGCCGAGCCTATGTTGCACCTAAACCTTCCATCCCTTGACCCCTTGCATAATTTTGCCTCTCCATGCCTTTGCCTTCCATTTTCATGTCCATATCCATGTCTCATGACTCATGGCCGAGCATACATCGCCTAGTCTAGGCCTAGGTGTGGTTAGATCAAGCCATTTGCATTTTGGCCAAGCTTATGTTGTCTTGTACAAGTCTTTTGCTCCTAAGGTTTGGTTATCTCTCTTGTTTTGCAATTGTTTTGCAAACAAAAGTTGTTAACTTCATTTATTTGTCAATATTTATATCTGTGCTTATGTATGTTATATATTGTGTTGTTTACAAGGCTCTCCATCCATTCAAATCTAATCGTGCTTGTCGTTCTTTTGAAATCGTTCTTGAGTGTTGTTTTGGGTCTCTAGCATTGATAAAGGCGAGTCCTTCTCACTTTGACATTATTACTTATGAAATGGTAAATGGATAACAAGTGATTAGTAATTAAAATGTTTATGCAAGTTAATGATGATTATATGATATGTATTTCATGTTACTACCATGTTAACTTTGTTAATTATCACCAGACATATGATATATGACTGTATATTGTGACATTGACATGTTGATATAATCGTTTATATTGTTTATGCATATATTCACACTGCAAGTTCCCTGTTAGAATAGAATCACTATGGGTTGAAATGATACATACCTGAACATACATTAGAATAGGGAAAAAATCATTATGAGCTTAAATGATAGGCTCAAGTATTTTTATTGTATTTTATTTGACTTAGGATTGCGGGTTTGAAATGATAGAACCTGGGTTATTCTTCTTAAATTGCGGATTGAAATGATACATATCCGTATCACTTGACCTAGCATAGAAAATTATATACAGACCCCGTGGTATATTTTAATTTTTTTAGATAAATATGTATTTTAAAGTATGAAATTATGATTAAAATATTTTTCTTATATTTAAGAAAGTTAAATATTTGAATTAAATTTAGGTACGTAAATTTGAAGTGAATGTGATTTTTGACTTTAAATTTTATTTCTAAAAATGTAAGTATATAATGGAAATTAAATTTAAAGTTTTGAAAGGATATTTGAAGTAAAATGTTAAAGTTTTGTTAAATTAATAAGTTAAGAAAATAGTGAAATTTTGACTTAACAAATGAATTGAGTTTTAAATTGGATATATAATTATAAAATTTTGTTGTGATAAATCATATGTTAAATTGATTTAAATGTGATGTTTTGAAGCCTAAAAATATGATTTATAAGTTTAAAATTTGCAAAAATTGAAGTTTTATTGTTTCTGAAAAGTTATAATAAAATCGGGAATTTCATTGATAGCATTTCCAAAAATGCTATGGTTTTACGATGGCATTTGTTAAGTGCTATCACTTTTGAAAATTAACTAAGTCTAGCACTACAAGAAAAGCTGCATTTGACAGCAAAATAGAACAGCGTCTTAACCATCCACGCAGTTATTTGCGATTTTAGATATCAACAAGATTTGATAATCGCTGTCTAATATCTTCCTCTAAATAAATCGACATTTATTTTCATGCCCGCCATTTATTATTTTGTTTCCCTCCAAAATAAAGCAAGAACCTTAATGGAATACTTCTCAATTATCATTCACTTTCAGCTCTCCCTTCGCTCAATCTTATCATCCGCACGAAAATTTTAAATCATCTTCAGCCTCCGCAAGAAGCCCTAATCCAAAACCGCAAATCCTTTTGCCCTCCACAAGAAACCCTAAATGAAAACCCTAAATTCTAGACCACTTCAGCTACAATTTAGGGTGGTAATGGTGCTACCGACCAATCCCAGGCTATTGGAATAGAAACACTTCAACTGTTTCTAGACCACTTCCAGCCGTCATGCTTTAATCCGACTGTAATGTAAAGGTAAGACATCGGTATTCGTTTGACATGTTTCCTTACCGTCTGATGTTGTTAACCATATTAAATATCAAACATTTATTGCTATTATGCTTCAAAAGTTTACTTTGGAAACTTGGTTTTTATAAATTGTTGTATGTAGAAAGAGATATTGTGGGTAGGAAAAAAAATGTTGCAATTGGATATTGAGAAATATAATTACTATATCCTAGATTACGTAGATGCAATAGACTCAAATATGTTTGATATTTGTCATTCTTTGATTATACACATGCTGGAACACTGATTTAACAAAATTGAATTTTCTTATTTTTTCAAAATTGCTTTTTTTTTCAATTTTGAAAAACTGGGTTTTACTCAATTTTTTCCTGTTTTTTCAATACTGAAAATACCCAGTATTGCGAAGTTGATTTACCCTTCAGTATAAATCATATATAAGTAAAATGTATGATTATTTCAGACTGAAATCGATAATAGTACTTTATTTGCAGAAAGGAAACAAAGAACTTGGTATTAGAATCATCAAGTGAATTGAGATCCTATGGATTTGCTTTAACTACGTGGGAAAATGCATGGAGAGCCATGGCTGCACTTGGAGTAGGAGACTCCCTCAGCAAACATAGCATATGGCTTCATTGGTATGATCTTTTTCTATTGCTAAGAGTATTCTCATTTTCCTATCTGTATAGTTGGATAAAAGATAATAAGAAATTTCAGTCTACATACATGACATAGAAGTTGTTTAGGGACATCTACTTTGAATGTGAATGTTTATGTAGGGGAACTGCTACATCAAAAATTTCTGGAGCTTTAACCTTGAAATTGGATCTTATGACTCAAGTCAAATGTTTGATTCGTACATGCTAAATATGTTTAACATTTGTCATTCATTGATTACACACATGCTCGAACACCGATTTAACAATAATGAGTTTTTGTCATTTTTTCAAAACTGATTTTTCTCAGTTTTGCAATCTGAGTGTTGCTCAGTTTTGCAAATCCGAGGTTCACTCGGTTTCCTCAATATTGAGAATGCCTAGTATTGCAAAAATGATTTTTACTCGGTTTTAGAAAACTAAGATTACTTAACTGAGTTATCTCAATTTTACAAAAAGGAGTTTTGATGTAATTGACATATGTATATTATTATGCTTAAGCACATATTGGAAAATGTTGTCCTTTCTGTTATAGAAAAAGGTTGAAAATGTATTTTGATTGTTACATCATAATTGCTAAGTTTTCGTAAAAGTTCAAGTCTATATAAGTGGAGAACATGGTTAGCTGTTCGTTTATTATTTACTTAAAGAGAACAATGGTCCAAGCTTATTGTTTCCAAATAGTTTGTAACCTCGTTGAACAATAAGTAGACACCAGTATCAAGAAGCACCAGGCAATGAGTAGGTATAATTTTTCAAGGATGTAATAGTTGGACAAAAGAAAAATTATGAGAAAATTACAGGTCACCATCTCTCACTGTCAATAAGGGTCCTACTAAGTTTTATAGACAACGGTATTCTTTTGATCTCTATGCATTTTGCCTAATGGATGATTGAATTATCTGTATAGAAGACTACGACCTCACTATGGATTACTACATGACCTTCACTTCTTGTTGATCAGCGCAAAAATGTGGCTGCCCAATAGTTAAAACATTACTTAAACTAAGCAAATTAATTTCTACTGTCCAGATGTATACACACATATATACATATACACACATATGTATATGTATATGGCAAATTGCTTAATTATTATGGAAGGTTGCTATGATTGTTTTTTATTATTATACCACTAAGTGAGCATGCCTTTTTTATTGGTTATTCTAATCTTTGATCACTAGCTAGTTGGCAATGTTATTCTTTTGCTAAACAAATGATGCCCAAAAAAGGTAGTAATTTATAATGATCACCGATTCATTATAGCTATTCTTGATAGTTAGTACGATAAATGGTCCAAAAGAGTGATTGAAATTGAACCGAATATTGTTTCATTTTAATTAAGGGTAAAAATAATTTGAAAAAGCATTGTAAACTACTTTTTTGTTTTGTGTTGATCAATTTGTACACTATAGAAAGAATATCCATGAATAAAATAAAGTATGTCATAAATACTGTAACTGGGAACATGAAAAAGATCATAGGAGTGAAGGTTACAGTGCTCGCAAATCCTAGTTCATATGGCCAACTCTCTTTAGTCATTTTTTAAAGCATATAGAATCCATCAGTCAATATCAGTACAGGTTTCTTAGTTGATGTTGAGTGCAAACTTGTCTGCCAATCCACTCCGCAGAAAATGCAGTTGACGATGCTGGCAATTTTATAAGTTAACGAAAATTTTCATGTACTATATATATTTTGATCAAACATCAATGGAAAATGGTAAAATTTTCTCTTTGTTTTATGAGTTATTAATTGCTATTACTTATTTTAATAAAATTAAAATTTCACTTTGTTTTCAATCCTAAATATAAAAATGCTACTTATGTGATCAAAATTTAACATTATAATTAATTATTGTGATGAGTACAAAGATATAGGAATGCCTAAACTTGGATACAAAAGCCATCCCTCTGTAAATGTTTAACTAATATACATGAGACTCTAAATACAAATAAAAATTATTCAGTTTTCCTCTACTACAACATTTCAAATTTTGTTTTAACTGTAAACTGAGTTACAAAAAAACTGATTTTGCATTATTTAGCATGCTCACACTTATTTATATATATATTTTTTTACAAATTTGTAGCTTGGAATATAATACAAAAATAATTTGATATAATTCCTAAAACCATTCAAAATTTGTTTTGTTTACATTAAATTCAATCTTGTATTCTTTTCGACATTCATTTATAGCGTTTGTATTGGTACATTGATATTATTATTAAATTTTCAAAATATTCTTAAATATTTATTTAATTGTTAAGTAAATCAACCCAATTCATGTATCAAATTTAACGAAGAGGGAATTTTTTTTAGTGGAGCTCTTTACTATGCTTTTGAGTAGAGTTAGTTGGATGGTTCAACCTATAAACACTACTTCAAGTAAAAGACTATTTGATGTTGATCACTATGAAGTTTTTTTGATGTATTTGTTTTAGATAAAGCCACCAAAAAATGTCGTAGGTCCACCGAACACTTTTCATCGCCAGCTGCAGGATCACCTGAAGCTTGCTATTACTAAGTTCTTTTGCCATATCCAAAGCTTTTTATTATAACATATAACGTTTTAACCGAATTCATACATTTTATATCACTTTTAATAATGTCAATATAAGATGAAACAGCTTGAAATGGTTCGCTAATAGAAGTGGAGGATAATCGATAATAGATATGGAAAGTGAGATTATATATGTCATGGATTGTTTTTAAGTTGAATGGTTAGTTCTACAGGTCACTAATAAACTAATGAATCTATTTATCATGTGTGTTAATAATATTAACTGGTGCCTGTGTTAAACGCGTGTTCTCTTTTACTATTTTGTCACTAAAGCCCGGTGCTTTATATGTATTAAGAATATGTAGTTAAAGAGTATCAAGTAAATAATTATAATTTGTTTATAAATATACTCTAGGACAATTGGCGTAATAAGTAAAATAAACAAGGCAGTTGGAAACCAGAAGATACTTTCCACTGTTCAGGCTCTTCTTTTAAATAAGGGACCACCTAGTACATTCGATATTCCTTCGGTTGCTCTTATAGGCAATCTGTTTCTATAGCTTCAGCACAAGCAGGATCAGTTGGTGGAAATTCACTTGAAACTGCTTAGAAAGTAGAAAGTCGTAAATCTATATAGACTAGGGCTCCACAAAGTAAGCATAGTAGAATATCATGGTAGACTCTCTTGGCAAGCAGATTCGTAAAAGAATAAAAATCAGGCTATCTAATCTACTATCTAGACTGCAAAGTAAGTCTTAGGTGGTAGGAAGTGAGTTAGCATGACTTGGCAAACAATTGGTACAGAGTGCAGAAGAAACCAGAGCAATTGATTTGGAGCTTTGATAAGAATTTGAAGACATGTTCCTTTAACATATTGCCACCGGTGAAGGTGGAGGATGGAAAGTCATTGCAAGCTTTGAGGGAAATTTTTTGAACAGAATCAAACAGCTTCCACTAGACAGGCATTTTGATATTAACAATGTGAAAAGGATTGTTCTTGAAGCTGATGGTTACCGGCCATATTTAACATCTCCGGAGAAAGGTCTGAGATCTTTAATAAAAGGAGTGTTGGATCTTGCAAAAGAATCTTCACAACTTTTTGTGGATGAGGTACACTGTGTATTGATTGATGTAGTTACTACGGCTGCAAATGCTACACCTGGACTACAGAGATATCCGTCTTTCAAGTGTGATGTGGTTGCCATTGCAGCTACTACATTGGAAGCTTTTGAAAATAAAGCTAAAAAGATGGTTATTGCTTTGGTTTATATGGAATGTGCTTGTGCTCCTCCCCAACATTTCATGTCTTGTTGAAAGGAGGACGGAAAGATAGAGGCATGAAATATCTGAAGTTGGAACATAAAGTCCAAAGCAAAAAACTAAACATAAACAAGGATTGGAAAACAATGATTTAGAAACATCTGAAGTTGGAACTGAGATGAGAATTTCTTCTATTATAGAAAGCATTTTCCTATAAATAGTATTACAAACTTTACAATAGTTAAAAAAATAAAGAAAAATAGAAAAACAAATAACTTTACATTATTTTGAAAAAAGATAACATGCTTTTAATTTTATTTTGAAATTATATAAATTTCTAAAAGGGTGGGATCCTATTATCCATTTCAATAAATACGTAACTATCTGTTTTTTTTTTTAAATTTGTTTTCGTTTAAATTTAGCAATGTTTTTGGAAATGTATCTGTAACAAATGAAATCTTTTACTCTTTACTTCTTATGTGTTTTTGTCTATTTAACAGTGTTAATGTTGAGTTTTCAAAAAGTAAAATATGTCGTTACACGGTTTTTAAAGGAAATGTGGACTACCACAGTGTTCTGGTATCTGTGTGGATATATTTATCGTGTTTTCATAATTGGTACATTACATTTTTGCATTTATATTATGTCGATGCTTATTTAGAGTAGATCTGATATTCTGGTTTTTTACAGGCGAGTCTTATGATATGAGAAGTATATGTTTCATTTCTATAATTCATATAGTGAATGGATATATTTTTCATGCATGGATAGATAGATAGATAGATAAGTAGTTTGAGTCATGGACATGGCATACATATCATAACTGCCTCAAAATGACTCCTGTTAATACTAATGTTCACTGTACAGTTGGTGTAATCCCCTTATAGCTCACAATACTTGTTAAAGGCTACATTGCTTCAGATTTTGACTAATACAATCAGGTACTGTCAAGTTAAGCTTGTATGGATACTTTTTTCTAACATCTTCAGTCAAGCACTTGTACAGTTTTTGATTTCTTAATTTATAATCCGGTAACCTCTCTACACTACATCAGGTATTCTTCATTAGATGCTGTTCTAAGATGTAAAGCAATTTAATTTTTTTTTCAGGAGTTACCTCTGTCCTTTTGGCCATCAATGAAAGACTAAAGCTGCTAAAAGGTCAATATAGTGATGAATGTGAAAGTGGATTTGAAGCTTTAGGTCAAATCGGAATGGGTATGTTAACAGACCTATAGAAATCAGTTTCCTCATCATTTTTTGTTTTATAAATTGTTTAAACATTCTGGTCCATTTCATAGTTTCGTTTATTGAACTGCTGTTATTAAAAAACGTTTCGATTTTTCTAACCTTCTTTATCCATTTAATATCATATTATCGTTTTTCAGTTGTAGTTAAGTTACGAAATTGTTCGACCAAAGCTTTATTTTAGTTGAATCTTTCTTGGTGGTAGTCTTATTTATTTCTTGTTTGGAAAATAATATTGGTGTTCGTATTCTAGCCAGCGAAGGAGCAGTTTTTTTGCTTCAAAGTTCATCTCTCTTGTAAGATATATACTTGAATCTGCATTTGGTCGTCAAGGTAGTGGTGAAATACTAGTGAGTGCATAGCCAACTTTTTCTTAAACATATTTAGATATTTGAGTGTCAAGTTTGACAAACACACACACACAGAGTGACTATCCATGTTCCTATGATGGCGATTTCTTGCAGTATTGCTTAACTTTTTTTTTTTATCATGACTGCATGCTCTTATAAGCATCTGTATGTATAGAAATCATATGCCTTTGATAACCTAACTTTTTGTTCAGATTAACCATTGTGCATAGTATATGGTTATATAAAAAGGATTTGCAAAGATATATTTTAAAAAATGTTACTGAAGGGAAACTGATTCATTTTGTCTTTTAAAAGACAAATGTATCCATTATTAAACTTAAAATTCTCAATTTTACTGAAGGCAAACAAGAAGGTTCGAAAGACTTCACCATGCAAAGTATTTCAATTTTTACATTAGACGTATTTGTTAGTGGTTTGTTGTTTGAGAAACACGCAAAATTATAGGATTACATAAATCTTGTACCCGATCTTACTGTGGATAGGGTATTGTCCACACTCATATTAGTTGAAGTTGATTAAACTAACCTGATTTTTTCAGGCTGCTTTACATGCTCTGGGAGACATTTGTGATGCTAACCAACCCGAAGACAAAATCATGCTAGAGAGGAGGTGGACAGAGTGATTATGTGAAACTGATGTACTGGCAGTCTATTTAGTTAAAATGATGTACTAACAGTCTTTATATTTTTTGTTATGAAAAATTATATAACTTGCGGATGATGTTTGGATTTGAAAAATAACTTATGTGCTTCGTTTTGACAGGTGCTGTATGATGATACCGGGGTTACTACAAGCTGGAAGGAAGGAAAAATTATTTTGCTGCATTCATTCTCTTTCAAATCGGTCATGCTTGGATTAAAGTATTTTGTATTGACATTCATATATCTTTGTTTTTAGTATGTATCGTTTTGGTCAGCTATGGTTGTATGTATTGTTTTTGTTTAAGATCACAAATATTTGAAACTTTGTGTACGAAATATTATGGATATATATTTAAATATATATTATGGTTTTGGCTTATGTCTTCATTTGATTACGTACATCATTATGTGATAATTGTGTTTTTTGAAATTTTATAATATATTAGTAGAATTGTAAGCTTGGATGTACCTAGTAAAAAAAACCGCAGGGATAAAAATTTATAGCGTTTTAACTGTGCTATGGAAAGGTTGTTTTTTTCAGTTTTATATACTACAGCATTATGATAGTGCTATAAACAATTTTTATAACAAAAAAACAACGCAATAAAAGACAGCAAACCGCTATAGAAAGTAGCTGTACTTATACATACAATGTACTATTGCAGCAGATAACGCTATAAAAAATTGTGTTCTATAGCGTCTATAGACGCTGTTGTATATTTCATATGTGTGCCAGCCTGTTTTTACATAGCAGTCATGAAAACGCTATAGTTTCACTTCATAGCGACTTTCCAAGGCTATTAAAAGTCATGTTTACAGCACTCATAAAACGCTATGAAATGTCCTTGTCCATAGCGTCTCTTATAGCGTTTTGTATGTTGCTGTTATAGGTCACTGACCTATTACAACATGTTAATATACAGCGTAAGAAAAAACGCT
The DNA here is from genome assembly GCA_030765085.1 of Allium cepa. Taxonomy (NCBI): domain Eukaryota; kingdom Viridiplantae; phylum Streptophyta; class Magnoliopsida; order Asparagales; family Amaryllidaceae; genus Allium; species Allium cepa. The sequence continues at coordinate 390,205,226 of CM060938.1, read as the reverse complement.
ATAATAGCTTCTAATAACGTTTTTTAAACGCTATTAAAGGGTGTTTTTGTTGTAGTGTCTGAAACAACTAAATATCTATTATGGCATTTATAAATACTTTTATTTCTGAACTGAACTATTTTGGAAATTAAATATCTACTGTAGAGTGATAATGATTTAACTTTTGGAATTGGTAAATTGTGAAATTTAAGGAGTTTGATTATATTTTAATATTTGAATTTGAAATTGTAAGGAATTTAAATTGAATATGAATTTAAATAATGGTTACTTTGTTATGTGTTCAATGGAATGAAATGAAATGAGAGAAATGAATTTTTGAATGGAATTTTGAAATGTGTTTTGTAATGATATTTGGAATAATAAATGAATGGCATATTTGATTTTAAAATGATATTTAATTTGAATATTTGAATTAAAGAATGATAATGAATTGATAAAGGATTTGAAAGTAAATGATTTTGAAATGGTTTTGGTTTGGAAGTATAAACTATTTTGATTTGAATATCGTTTTGAAATAAAAATGGTTTTAGTTTTGAAGTATAAACCATTTTGAAAGGAATATAGTTTGGAAATGAAATAATTTGATTTTGAAGTATGAACTATTTTCAAATGACCAATGCGTTATAATAACGATTGGTTGTTAAAGAGACCGGGATCGGATGTTGTCATACTCTCTGCCAACTCCGAACCACTTTAACAACCGTGTATGCGATGGAGATTCCAGAATGAAATAGAATGGTGGCGATGTCCTTTGAGGTATATACGTGGACCCGACTTCCGTGAGTTGGCATAAGGTGGCTAAAACAGAAGCAATCTCGGGCCAAGGAGGTAGCACCTCTTATCGGACATATCCCTTCGATATTATACTCTGATTTTTGGATTGATTCCGTGACCACTTTTGATTTTTGATTTGGGGGTGTGGCTCGAGGTGGGCAGTAGTAGCTACTACACGTTACCACCAGCCTGTGTGCTTAATCAGTATATCTACCCTGGCATTGCCTTGTGTACCATGTCACCTACCCTAGCGCGCCTTGTACGAGTTTGATTTTCTCCCGTGCCCGTGGAGTATCCTCAAGCAGCCTCCTGATCAGGAGGTATTATGATATTGGATGGACTACTGGGACTATTACGTGTTAAGGTGGAAAATGTAAAGCCTTAACGCTATTTAAAAGTAAGTTTATTTTACTATAGACATTATTATAATAGCGAATATTACTACATAGTAAAAAGTTTAACGGATCCTTAAAGGATGGGGGATCCCAAGCATCCTTTAATTTACTGATGCATTTTGTTAATGTTCACTTGAGTTGATTTAAAGTTCATAAGTACGTATGTCCTCACTCGAGTGTTTTGTGTTTTACTTTACGCTCGGGTCAGACTAAGTGATTCAGCATTCAAGACTCACCTTCGGAGTTGGAGCCTTGCTTGATGATCCAACCATCTATTTTGCTTTCAGTAACCAGTGATTCCAGTGATGTATTCTGATTTGTACCTGATGTATCTTGTCACTCTTCTGTTGTATCTTGTTTAACTCTGATGTATCTTATATATATATATATATATTAGCTTCATGAACTACTATCTCTTTTACTTCCGCTGCATTATTATTTACTCTGTGTCTGTGATTATGTGATTATTAATTTACTGTATATGATGAGATTGCTAAATTTTATTTACAACGCGGTATTTTGAGCAATTCAAGTCCGACATGTGCGGATGCGAGTGGTTGAAAATATCGGGTCGTTACATTCTCCGCCACCAAACAGAAATGTATTTGATAGAAACCAGCTTTACATCTTAAAGTGTAACATCAGACATACGTCCATACAAGTCCATTCTAGGTCTGAATGGAACCGAAGGCACTTCAAAAGAAGTCCTTGTAAATCTGGATATTCACAATCCTGACCGGACTCCCGATCACATATGGAGATCTCTATACCGGAGCAACTCATTAGAGACAATCGACAGGTAATCCTTTCATTGTTGAAAATACCCGGTGTTCACCACCTTCTTCAAGTGATATCCATTTTGTCGTATCATTTATTCGGAATGGGTTTTATGACATAAAGTCCTCTCTCGGCTGATTCTAATTATGAGCGCTTATTTTTAAAAGCATATGGATATATATATATATATATATATATATATATATATATATATTGGGATCTTAGTTAAGTCACAACTTATTTTCCAAAACCTTTCTTTTGAATGGTTTAAACAAATTTCCATTTTTAATCTTTTAAACAAAAGTTTTACCCTTTAATATCTTTTTCAATTTGAAAACAAGATTCACCAATCTTTAACAAAGATTTATTCATAGCTTTCAAAACTATTTCCATTTGATTCACCCATAACATGAAATCCTTTCAACAAAAACTGGGAATTCTTTCTTTATATGAAAGCTACTATCATTTGAAAACGAAGGTCTTTCGATTCGGGAAAAACTAAATAAATCTGCTCAAGTTGTAGCCTTTTAAAATATAAATTGGAAAAATCAGCGAACTGCCGTATCCTCGGCAAGTGATGTTTGGGTTAAATTTAAATTCCCAAAATAATTTATTTAGAATACTTTAAAAATGGTTTAAAATCCATATATATACATTATATAACTTATATAACCCTTTTTAAACCATAGTTTCCAAAATTATAAACATATATTCATAGAACTCAACTTCAAATCTTGAATTCAAATTCAAATTAAGCTATTTTAATTTCAAACTTTAACAAGCTATTCAAAATAATTTTAACTTCAAAATTCCTTTTCAAAGGTTTTTCATATTTAACCTTATTCCATTTCCAAACCATTTTCGATTCAAAATTCAACCTTTAAATTTCTCATCATTGAAAATAATATTAAATTCAAAATCCCCATGACTTAACCAATTTCCCGTGAAATCCATAGTTGTGTGTGTGTCGTGTGTAGTCCAGGGGTTTCATAGACAACAATAAAATGTTAACCATCATAAATCCAAGCACAATAATATCAATAAGCGGTATAATCCTATAACGCTTATCTTTCATTCACAGATGAACAAGTAACTTCATCACAGATAAATAAATAATAATTCACAGCTCAATTCAACACAATCATATCACAGAACATCACATATTATAGATATCAAGCAAATTCAAGGCATTCAATATAATCCAATCGACTATAAGCAAGATTTAATTAATTACCTGATTATAATTAATTTAAACCAGATTAATTACTTATGAATAAATTACTAATCCTGGTTAATTAACATTAATTAATTAAAAACCATAAATCAACCTTAATTATCCATCATAATTAATTATCCTTAATTAATCACATAAATATATTAACCTTAAGTTAATTACTTAAATTAATTAACCTTTAATAAATCCCATTAATTAATTGACGAATTAACCCTTTACATTGAGTAATTATCTTTTAATCACTTGACTAATTAACCTTTAACCATTAATCAATTATCCTTTAATAAATTTACTGAAAAGCAGGAGAGGTTGAGTTATGCTAAATTCCTGATTGAAGTCAGACCTGATAGGGAGTTAGTAGAGGAATTTATTGTCAAATTGGTTGAGGGGGGTTATCAGAAAATTACTGTTCAATACCTTTGGAGACCGCATGTTTGTGTTGACTTAAGAACTTTGGCCATACAACAGCTGGTTGTGATAAGAAGGAAGGAACAAAAAGTAATAAAATAGTTACAACCGCTGAAAGAAGGGAAGAAGGTGAAGAAGCTAAAGAGACCAAACAATTTTGTCAAAAAGTCAGACCTTTCAGGCAAAAGATCATCAGAAAATGGCAGCGTGTAAAAGGTAAAGAACTTGGATTTACGGTGAAGAACAGTAGTATGGAACAAACAACAACAGTGAAAGTAGTAGAAGTTAACGTAGCAGTAGAAGAAAGAATTGATGAAGATGGAAAGGTTGAGGAAGGGGAAATTGTTGTACAGGGAAAGGATAAATCATGCATGGGAATTATGACACATGTGGTAGGTAAAGATAGTGGAACTATACCCATTCAAACTAGTTCTGACATTGAGGACAAAGAATTAAGAGATGTGCAAAATGAAGCTAATGTAAATGACAACATTGAAGATTATCTGGTTGTATTCAACAAATTTGATGCACTACAAGATTTGGAGGAGGCACATACATTTTCTGAGAAACATAAAGAATGTTTGAAGGAGGATGGAATATGTGATGATGCAAGCAGTAATATGGCAGACAAAACAAGTAAAGATGCTGAGGTCCAAATAGTGCAGAACAATACATCCCATAAAGAAGCAAATCTTGTGAAAACTGATATCACACTGCAGAAGATAGAAAAAGTATATAAAACTACTGCTCTAGTAGTAAACAGTACAGGGGAAGAAGATAGTAGTATCAATGTGAAAAGTAAACTTGGTATTGAGCCTAGCTCAAGTGGTATGAAGGACAAAAAGGGTAAAAAGAAGAAAGTAACTCACAAAAGTGCTGAATGCAAACAAGATGACATGAACAAAGGTGCACAACCATGCACGGCTGACATCAACACAGTTAACAACTTAAACCCTTCCCTCCCTGGTAATGTCAAGTCTCCCAATAACCCCTATTCCAACATCATGCCTCCCCTTGCCTACAAATCGCCACCCTCCCTCACAACCACACCTCTTTCCTCAACTCCTCTTGCTTCTGAACTGCCTAGCAGTAATGTAACAATAATGAATAGTTTAAACAAACCCAATTCAGATAAAACTCCTAGCTACTTGACCTCATCTAAAGCAGTGACTAGGAGAATGAAGATTGAAATGCTTAATGCTAGTGCTCTCCAATGATGATGAATATTGGAGCATGGAATATACGTGGAGGTCACCAAGTTATCAAACTTGATCAATGTCGTCTTCTTATCAGCAAGCATCAGTTATCGATACTAGCTATTCTAGAAACTAAATTAAACCTTGCCATGACTATCAAGGCAGCTAATTATGTTAAATCTGACCGGAGTTTCATTCATAACCTTGATGAAGCACCATACGGTAGAATCTTGATTCTCTTCAATCCCCTTCAAGTCCAATTAACAACCATACTCTCCACTCCCCAGCTAATTCATTGCCTTGCTCATAACTCCACTGACAATACCAACTACTATGTCACCTTTGTCTATGCCTTCAACTCTGTTGTTGCTCGTGCTTCATTACATTCGCTAATCCCTGCTCTGAGACAGTCCTCCCACCCATGGCTTATCTCAGGTGATTTCAACTGTTGTTTCAATCTCTCTGACAGAGTAGGCGGCAACCCCCTATCTCGCAATGAAATCCAGCCTCTTGCTGAAACCATTCAACATGCTGACCTTGTCCCTATTAAATCGGTTGGTATGCCGTATTCTTAGAATAATAAAAGGAGGCTTGGCAATAGAACCTTCTCTAGGATTGACCACTCCTTCTCGAACCAATCTTTTCTTGACAAATGGCCTCTTCTTTATACTAATCTTCCTCCTCCTCTCCTATCTGATCACTCTCCTCAAATTATTCATCTGCGAGAAGCTGGCAAGAGAGGAAAAACAAATTTTAAAATTTTTAATTCTTGGGTGCTTGAACCTGATTTTAAAACAATTGCATTAGCCTCTTGGAGTAATACTAAGTATGGTAACCACTTATACATTTTGCAGGAGAAAATCAAAGAAATGAAAGAAGTCTTGAAGGAGTGGTCGTTTAAGAGATTTGGTAAAGGAGCAAAAATGAGTTCGATGCTTGAGGCTGAGCTTGTTATGGTGCAAACTGCTATGATGAATAATACTGCTGATGATAGTCTTGCAACTACCGAAAGTTTGCTGTCCCAAAAGTACTATGTAGCTCTGGCTAAAGAAAGTGACATGATTCGCCAAAAGTCTAGAATAAAATGGAGAGAGAAGGGAGATAGGAACGGTTCTTACTTCCATGCTAGTCTCAAGAATAAGCAGCGATGTGAGAACATTGCGTCTATCCATGATAGACAAGGTATCCTTCAAACAACTGATGATGATGTGAAAGCTGCTTTTGTCCACCATTTCTCGTCCCTTTACGGCAATGATACCAACTTCACCCCCTCTATTGATGATATTCCTCATGACATTCTTCCTAAATTATCTGCCGAAGATTATGATGCATTAAGCAAAGAGGTTACTGAAGAAGAAATTGAAAAAGCAATGTTCTCTCTCAATGCCAACTCGTGTGGTGGTCCCGATGGATTAAATGCTAAATTCTACACCTTTTGCTAGACGTTTGTTTCGACTAATGTGTGTAATGCTATTAAGCTGTTCTTTAAGAAGGCCAAAATCTATAGATCCTTTAATTATACCAATATTGCTTTGATCCCGAAGATTAAGAATGCTCATAATGTGAATGATTTTCACCCTATTTCATGTTGCAACACTATTTATAAATGTATCTCCAAAGTCATTGCATCTAGACTTAGGGAAGTGCTTCCTTCCATCATTTCCAATAATCAAGCAGCCTTCTTACCTGGAAGAAATATCCTTGATCACATCCTGCTTTCTCATGAACTGCTTAAAGGGTACAATAGAAAGCAATCTCCTCCTAAAGCTTTGCTGAAACTTGACATCATGAAGGCTTTCGATATGATTCAATGGGATAGTATAGTGAGAATTATGGGATACATGAACTTCCCGCCGCACTTTATTACGTGGATCTACGAATATATCTCAACTACGAACTATTCTGTCATTGTTAATGGTAACACTGCTGGATTCTTTGGTGGTAAGCAAGGTATACGGCAAGGGGATCCGATTTCAGCGTATGTCTTCATTATCGTGATGAAACTGCCGACAGGAATGATAAACAGGCTCATAAGTCATGGTGGCTTTAAACTTCATCAAGCTTGCAAAGAACCGCAAATCTCCACTCTCATGTTTGCTGATGATTTAGTCATATTCTGTTCTCTGGACATCAACACTGTTAAGAATATTATGATAACCCTTGATCAGTTTTTTGCGATGACTGGTTTAAAGGTTAACATTCACAAATCTGATATCAAGATTGCTGGAGTTAGTTTACAACAAATGGCTGAAATTTCTCATGTCTCTGGTTTGTCCCCAAACCACAATACTATATCCTACTTAGGGCTTCCCCTTGCTTCTTGTAGAATTACAACCTTACAATGCCTTCCCTCTGCAAGACTAGAATGTTGGACTGCTAGGAAGCTTAGTCAAGCTGGCAGGCTCACTTTAATCAAGTCCGTGCTCTTTGCAATGCAGGTGTATTGGGCAAGGACCTTTGTACTTCCTTTTAAACTTGTTAAAATGTTACGCAGTGCATCTATGAACTTCCTATGGATGGGAAAAACTTCTGGTAGATACTTTGCGCCGATTAAATTCATCAGAGTTGAATGTCCCTTGAATAAAGGTGGGCTTTGATTATTCAATTTAACTCAATGGAACCAAGCTGCTTTTGCAAAACACATTGATACATTCTTCAATTATTCCACCAGTCTCTGGGTGCCTGGTCTAGAAGAAATGTTATCAAAGGCAGGAGTATATGGACTATGCAGAAGCCACAAAATCTCAGCTGAACATGGCAGTGTATCTTTAAACTCAAGGAGACTTTTCTTCCTATCATATGTATAAATACAAACCCAATATATAACACTAGTTTCTGGGATGATCCATGGCTTGAAAAGGGCCTGATTCTAAGAAGACAATTAACTCACTGTGAATTGTTGCAATCTGGAATTCACTCTATGGCTAAGGTTAGGGATGTTGTTCAAGACAACCAACGGTTTAGATCCGTCTCTTCTAATTCGAGAATTCAGCACTTCTGGAGCATGATCATACAGTATGTTCCTCTCAACTCGACATCTGCTGAACTTGTTTGGGGGGAGAAAAAAAGTAAATTCAAAATTGGGGAGGCTTATGAGTACTTGATGAAGAACAACTCTCTGCCAGAGTGGAAGTGGTGGAAGCGTACATGGAATAAGGATGGTAGCATGCGTGAAAATCTGTTGATGTGGAAAGTTCTGAACCGTGCTATTCTTACTAGAGTCAAACTCGTGGCCATGGGTATGAATGTCACCATATACTGTACCTTCTGTAGAGATCATCCTGAAACTGTCGAGCACCTGTTCTTTGAATGCCCGGTTATCAATGTGATTTGGATTGCTGTGAAGAACAAGCTCTGGCGTAATAATGTTGCTAATCATAATCTGGACAAATGGAATCATATCTATGCTTATACTGGGTGCAAGCAAGTGTTGAAGAAGCTATCTACTGCTGTGCTGTAGAGTTTTATTATGGCTGTTTGGACAGAGCGTAACGTTAGGGTTTTTGACCACGTAAATTCGAAGAGAAGTACTGTGCTCGAGCAATGGGTCATGCATGAAATAAAGCGAGACTTGGGAATGTTGCAGTTCACTTTTGACCCAGGGATTCTTCGGTCTTTCAATAGCTAAGACTTCTTGGGTGCTGTGTTTAATTTGTTTTTTCTTCTTTTTTTTGTGCTTGTTTCCCTGTGTTTGTAGCGCTTTGTTTCCCTCTGTTTTCTTTTGCCTTTCTTGCTGTTGTTTGTGTGTTATTCTGATTGGTGCTGCAATAAAATGGTCGGGGACCATCTAACCCCATCGGCCTTGCCAAAAAAAATATATCCTTTAATCATAAATTAATTAACCTTTAATTAATCAATAAATTAACCTTTATTTATTAAATAATTAACCTTTAATTAATGATCCTCTAATTACTTTCATTAAGTAATTTATCCTTACGTAGTTACACTTAATTACTTACATTAGTAAATCAACCTTTAATTTAATTACATTAAGTAATATTCCTTTTAATTACTCACCTTAATTAATTTCACCCTTAATTAATTGATAATCCTATGATTAGTTAACCCTTTAATTACAAATTAATCAATCTTTAATTATTACTTAATCAAACTTTAATTATTAAGTAATTATTATTAAATTACAAATTTATGATCCTTTATTTTATAAGATAACCCATTTATCTTAATTAATTACATTACCAGATTCCATTTGAAACGATTAGGAACCACACCGATTAATCACTTAATATATAATTATTTTAAAACCAAAATTTGATCTTTAAAACATTTAATCTGTGAAACAAATTTATTATTAATCCATAAATTAACTTAGATCCTTAAGTCAACTAAAAAAATCTTTATCTTTTTGATCCACTTCTTAATTAAGCTATTAAATTCTTTATTTAAAATAGGCTTAAGAATTATTAATGAAAGCATATATATATATATATATATATATATATATATATATTAAAACACTTAAAAACTTGATTAATTAAAATAATTTATATTTAAAACCTTTAATTAATCCAAAAATAAACACATATTGTAGAAAAGTATTAGTTTAACAAAATTTATTAAAACTTGATTAAACTTTTAAAACTTGTTTAATTTTAAATTTCAAAACTATTACATAATGAACCCGAGACCACTTCAGGTATCAACTTGAGCCAATGCTTGATTTACCTGGGAAACAACCCGAGTCTTCCTTTTCATTTTTTTCTTCTGTTTTAATTTAATTTTTTTAACGTGTTACATGTTAACTACTGCGAACCCACCCGAGAAACACCCACAACCCACTGACACACGCAGATGCACATACACATGCACAGATGATCGCTTCTGCGATCATCGCCGTGAGCATCGACGCATCACTGAATACCTTCCCTAACGATCTGATCACCCAGAACCCCGAGTTCATCTGGAAATCGAAAACGAACTTCTAGACCACACTGAAGCCTAAACCCGATCAACAAAATCTTTCCTATACCATCGCCTCCGACCACCTGGAACCACGCCATCCTACCTAGACCTTCGCCTCAGACTCGAGCTTCGATTTCACTACCACCGAATGATTTCAATGCACCTTGGATGTTGCAGCGACCCAATTTCTAACGTCGATTAAAAACTTGGTTTAAACCCTAAATCATCGCCGTGCCTCCACTCCGATCATCTAAAAAATCTCCAAGCATTTTTCCTGAGTTCCCTCGACTTCCAACTACCTCCAGCTATGACAGCGACCCACCTCCCTTCGCCGATCATCGGCAATCGGCGAAAGACTAAAATCTGATCAACTCAAGACATCTCCATTTTTAAGAACTTAATAATCATGAATTTATTATCAAAATTCACCAAATTTCCATTCGAATCTATTTCAATACTCAAAATTTGAAATGAAGATGATTAATTTTTGACATATATCAGATCTTCAATGTAAATTTCTATTTTCAAAATATTTTCTATATATTCCTACTTGAAATAATTTTTAAAATTAAATTTACATTGCTATAAACATTTTTCTTTTAGAAATCATAGTCTAAATTCGTTTAGATAAGGAGATATGAATTTTATTTGGTGAAATTGGAGCATGTTATATAAGCAGAGAAGTATGTACAGACATGCACAGCCAATCTACCTATGTATATATACATACAGATATATTTTTCATTCATGCAAACACATCTATAACATTACTTTAATCATTCATCACATCCATCAAAATATAAACATATTAAGGTTTTTAAAAGTGATGTTTGCTCACCTGGATAGGAAGACAGAGAACACATGCTTGAAAACCTAGAAATGAAATCTGGAAACTTTGATTTTGTTTCGAACTGGAATTTTGATTTGTTGAGATGAATTTCTGTTGAGATGATCCTGAATTGTTTTGCTTGCTTGATCTGGTTGAAACAGAAATTGTTGTTGAACTTTAATCTGCTTGATTATTGATTTGAAGCCTAATATTAAATTTACTTCAAGTTATCAGGTTTTTGATTTTGAATCTGCTCAGGCTTGATTTTTTTTTTTAACTAGAATGTTTTGTTTTCAGGTTTGAAATGAATTGAACAAAGGTTGTTTTTGAAATGAGTTTATAGTAGTTTTTCATTTTATTCTTTACTGGTTTGTATTTTTAGATTTTAAGTTTTAAAATTTATCAAAGAAAATGAAGTGTAGAGGTGGGGAGCTATATATAAATAACTTGCCATTCTCTTTATTCATAAATTTTAAATGAACGAAAATTAAAAATGAGACACTTGTATTTGCATGTGATTATCAAGCTACACTTGTTTAATCTCATATGTATTTTCTTACATTTGTTCAATTACATGTATAATTAATTTACACTTGTTACTTAATGTTTAAATATGTTTTATCATATTTTTCAATTTAGTTTAAGTATTTATATATGTCTTATTTTTTATTAATACAATTTATATTATTAAATTAATGCATTTCCTTTTTATAAATATTTGTAACTTTTAAATTTTTTTTGAAAATCTAATTACACATTAATAAATAAACACACACACACACACATACATATATATAATAGTTTTAAGTGTATTTTAAAAATATAGAATTTAACTTTAAACAACTTTTGAAAATTATTTATATCAAATTCAAAACATAATTTTCAAATCACAATGTATATATATGTATTATACATACAAAATTAGAAAACAAAATTTTCTTAATTTTGAAATATAGGGTTTTAAATCCAATTTATTTACAAGATGTTTATTCATTTGAATTTAAAAATCAAAATTCTATTTATAATCAATTTATAACATATATATAAATAAACAAATATATATCTTGTTAAATTTGGAAAAATTCCAAATTTATTCACAATTAAATCCGGAAAATTATATTAATTACCAATTTAAATTTGGCTTAAAACTTGATCATTACATATTCCCCCTTAAGAAAATTTCATCCTCGAAATTTGCTAAATAGGGAGACAAACAAAGAATAGGTAAACACACAGAAGATAAAGAAATGGCTTGCTAGATCAAGCTGAAATATCTATTCTATATTTGGCTTACCAAACCAGAATATCATCAATAAATACTAGAACAACTTTTTCAACACTACATGAAATACTCGGGTCATCAAGTGTACGAAATATGCAGGGCCATTGGTTAGCCTGAAGGGATAACTAACCATTCGTAGAATATATATGGACCACAAAGAACAGACAAATGGATACAATCCAATTTAACTTCATATTTTTTATATCAATTATTTCAAATAAAATTTCAAATTCATTAAAGTTAAAAACGAAAAACTGATAGAAAACTGATGAAAATAATATGAAATAGGAACCTTTCCACAACGTAAACAAAAATTCATAGGGCCATCACCATACCAAAGCTTCTTCTTGTAGCTGCCAGAAAACCATCAAAGAATTGAAATTGGAGGATGATTAAAGATTGATAGGAAAAAGTTGATTCCTTGTTGTTACAGGGTATTGACCATTTGTAGTGGCACTCCCCTGTCCCCTACCTCGTCCTCTTCTTGCACTCATTCTCACTATCAGTGAATAGTAAGAGAATTTACCGAGGCATACGGATAAAATATCTTAGGGATTATACTAATTCTAGGGTATTTATAACCCTATCTCTAATGAGTCACCTAATGTGTTATACTCCAAAGCTAAATTTTTTTTCTCAACCTTTAGCTCTAATACCATATTGTAACAACCCGGATTTCAGCACTCGAAAATCGACATCCATAATTCACCCATATTCGAATTCCGTAGATTCAAACATTGAAATTCGATTCGTCGGAGCTTATAACAACATTAGGTGATAACAACACAACAGAAACAGAAGAATAACATTTATTGATACGCAACAATTGATACAACAGTGATACAATATGAAGTGATCAACATATCAGAGATAGATACAATAGTGGAAAAAACACAGCAGCGGAAAGATAATATCTTCAATGCCAAAGCTCCAAAGCTCCAAAGCTCTAAACCAAAAGATCGAACCACAATCATGCTAAACTTGTAGCAAACACGGCCCATGATCATGTTGACGAGAACCTCCTATCATGCTGAAGTGAAGCAAGTTCGATACAGTGAAACAAATGCGATCTCGAATCCACAAACTTCAAAGATTGCCAAAAAATACACTTACTAGCTGACTATCAGATAACCTGACTCTAGGCTGCCCATGTGGAAAATTATGGGCACCTAGAGTTTAGAAAGGGAAAATTAAATTCCCGGTCAGTCATGGGACTGGTGCGAGCAAACAAAAACAGTTTATTTGAACAAAAAAAAAATAAAAAGAAAATAAAAAGAAATACGTTATGCTTTTTAGAAAATGAAACTACCATAAGGCTTCCCGCCACACACACAATGCAATCGTACACTTGGAGGAGATTTCTCCTTATGATAGTCAAACATGATTGATATGCGAAAATCCTTTTGATACTATTATTAGTGCATAGTGCAGAAAACATTTCAAAATATAATATTAATCTTAGCCAGCATAGGTACCATTATATTATGCCTGCTATAGTTACCATTTAAGAATGGCAAGTTATACAACTACAATCGTAAAGGGCTCGTATTTGATGATTGGATTTCCAACAAATGGTTAAGACTAAGAACTTCCTTTTCGAATAGGTACGCCTTTGGAGGGATGCCCCGAGAACTTAACCAGCTCTCTTCCAACACAAGGCCGGGTTACCTCTGTAACTAGGTAACTAACTGTCATGAGTACGCCATCCCCCGGTCGTCACCGACCTTTATCCCCGGATTCACCAACAAATTCCAACAACCACATAAGTTAAATATCAAGGCTCCATACATGGTTCCACTTTTTATCCAGAAGGAAATGCACATACCTTAAGGGGCACGACACCCGTAACCTTGCTGCATCCTTCCTGTTTCGACCATTTCTGGGGTGTGAGGTTCGATGAAGTTTCGTCCCACAAAGCTATGCTTTTCACAAAAGCCATGATTCGATTAACCAATGTTTAGCACTTAGCATGCCACATTACCAAATTGTGAATATATCACTAGTAAATATCAACTACATAAACTCTGAGCACGTACATCTCAGAGAAGGCTGTTAAGCTAAGAGAATAAATTCTACGCCACCAAACAGAAATGTATTTGATGGAAACCAGCTTTATATCTCAAAGTGTAACGTCAGACATACGTCCATACAAGTCCATTCTGGGTATGAATGGAAACAAAGGCACTTCAAAAGAAGTCTATGAAAATCTGGATATTCACAATCCCGATCGGACTCCCCATCACATATGGAGATCTCTATACCGGAGTAACTCAGTGCAGAGACAATCGACAGGTAATCCTTTTGTTTTTGAAAATACCCGGTCTTCACCACCATCTTCAAATGCAATCCATTTCGTCGTATCATTTATTCGAAATGGGTTTTATGACATAAAGTCCTCTCCCGGCTAATCCGAATAATAAGCTCTTATTTTTAAAAGCGTTATGGATATATATTGGGATCTTAGTTAAGTCACAACTTATTTCCCAAAACCTTTCTTTTGAATGGCTTAAATTTTTTTCCATTTTTAATCTTTTAAACAAAAGATTCACCCTTTAATATCTTTTTCAATTTGAAAACAAGATTCACCAATCTTTAACAAAGATTTATTCATAGCTTTCAAAACTATTTCCATTTGATTCATCCATAACTTGAAATCCTTTCAACAAAAACTGGGAATTCTTTCTTTATATGAAAGCTACTATCATTTGAAAACGAAGGTCTTTTGATTCGGGAAAAACTAAATAAATCCGCTCAAGTTGTAGCCTTTTAAAATATAAATTGGAAAAATCAGCGAACTGCCGTATCCTCGGCAAGTGCTATTTGGGTTAAATTTAAATTCCCAAAATAATTTATTTAGAATACCTTAAAAATGGTTTAAAATCCATACATATACATTATATAACTTATATAACCCATTTTAAACTATAGTTTCCAAAATTATAAACATATATTCATAGAACTCAACTTCAAATCTTGAATTCAAATTTAAATTAAACTATTTAAAATTCAAACTTTAACAAGCCATTCAAAATAATTTTAACTTCAAAACTCCTTTTCAAAGGTTTTTCATATTTAACCTTATTCAAAACTTTAAATTTCTCATCATTGAAAATAATATTAAATTCAAAATCCCCATGACTTAACCAATTTCCCGTGAAATCCATATTTGTGTGTGTGTAGTCCAGGGGTTTCACAGATAATAATAAAATATTAACCATCATAAATCCTAGCATAATAATATCAATAAGTGGTATAATCCTATAATGCTTATCTTTCATTCATAGATAAACAAGTAAATTCATCATAGATAAATAAATCACAGTTCACAGCTCAATTCAAAACAATCATATCACATAACATCACATATCAGAGCTATCAAGCAAATTCAAGGCATTCAATATAATCCAATCAGCCATAAGCAAGATTTAATTAATTACCTGATTGTAATTAATTTAAACCAGATTAATTACTTATGAATAAATTACTAATCTTGGTTAATTAACATTAATTAATTAAAAACCATTTGATATTAATTAATGAAATTTATAAATCAACCTTAATTATCCTTTGTAATTAATTATCCTTGATTAATTAATTATCCTTAATTAATCACATATATATATTAACCTTAAGTTAGTTACATAAATTAATTAACCTTTAATAAATCTCATTAATTAATTTACCCTCAATTAATTAATTAACAAATTAACCCTTTACATTAAGTAATTATCTTTTAATCACTTGATTAATTAACCTTTAAACATTAATCAATTATCCTTTAATCATAAATTAATTATATTTTAATTAATCAATTGATTAACCTTTATTTATTAAATAATTAACCTTTAATTAATTATCCCCTAATTACTTTCATTAAGTAATTTATCCTTAAGTAATTACACTTAATTACTTGCATTAGTAAATCAACCTTTAATTTAATTACATTAAGTAATTATCCTTTTAATTACTCACCTTAATTAATTTCACCCTTATTAAATTGATGATCCTATGATCAATTAACCCTTTAATTGGAAATTAATTAATCTTTAATGCTTACTTAATTAACCTTTAATTAAGTAACTATTATTATATTACAAATTTATGATCTTTTATTTTTAAGATAACCCATTTATCTTGATTAATTACATTAACAAATTCCATTTGAAAACGATTAGGAATCGAATTGATTTATTGCTTAATATATAATTATTTTAAAACCAAAATTTGATCTTTAAAACATTTAATCTTTGAATTTTTTTTATTAATCCATAAATTAACTTAGATCCTTAAGTCAACTAAAAACATCTTTATCTTTTTGATCCACTTCTTAATTAAGCTATTTAAGTCTTTATTTAAAATAGGCTTAAGAATTTATTAATGAAAGCATATATAAATATATATTTTAAAACACTTAAAAACTTGATTAATTAAAATAATTTATATTTTAAACTTTTAATTAATCCAGAAACAAACACATTGTAGAAAAGAATTAGTTTAACAAAATTTATTAAAAATTGATTAAACTTTTAAAACTTGTTTAATTTTAAATTTCAAAAACTGTTACATGATGAACCCGAGACCACCTCGTGTATCAACCCGAGCCAATGCTTGATTTACCCAAGAAACAACCCGAGTCTTCCTTTTCTTTTTTTTTCTTCTATTTTAATTTAATTTTTTTAACCTGTTACATGTTAGCTACTGCGAACTTACCTGAGAAACACCTCGAAGCAACTATCCAAATTCCCATGCTAATCCCCGAGGCCATCATCTTCTTCTTGCTTCTACACAACCCACTGACACACATAGATGCACATACGCGTGCATACATGATCGGAGCTTCTACGATCGTCGCCGCGAGCATTGACACATCACCGAACACCTCCCCTAATGATCTGATCACCCAGAACCCCGAACTCATCCGGAAATCGAAAACGAACTACTCGACCACATTGAATCCCAAACCCGATCAACAAAATCTTCCCCGCACCATCGCCTCCGACCACCTGGAACCATGCCATCCTACCCAGACCTTCGCCTTAGACTCGAGCTTCGATTCCACTACCATCGAACGATTCCGATGCACCCTGGATGCTGCAGCAACTCAATTTCTATCATCGATTAAAAACTAGGTTTAAACCCTAAATCATCGTTGTGCCTCTACTCTAATCATCTAAAAATCTCCAAGCATTTTTCCTGAGTTCCCCCGACTTCCAGCTACCTCCAACTATGATAGCGACCCACCTCACTTTGCCGATCATCGACAATCGACAAAAGATTAAAATCTGATCAACTCGAGACATCTCCATTTTTACAAACTTAAAAATCATGAATTTATCATCAAAAATTCACCAAATTTCCATTCGAATCTGATTCAATACTCAAAATTTGAAATTAAGTTGATCAATTTTCGACCTATATCAGATCTTCACTGTAAATTTCTATTTTCAAAATATTTCTACTTGAAATAATTTTTAAAAATAAATTTACATTGTTATAAACATTTTTCATTTAGAAATCATAGTCTAATTACGTTTAGATAAGGAGATACGAATTTTATTTGGTGAAATTGGAGCCTATAATATAAACAAAGAAGTATATACAGACATGCATAGCCAATCTACCTGTGTATATACATATAGACATATTTTTCATTCATGCAAACACATCTATAACATTACTTTAATCATTCATCGCATCCATCAAAATATAAACATATTAAGGTTTTTAAAAGTGATGTTTGATCACCTGGATGGGATGACATAGAACATAGGCTTGTAAACCTGGAAATGAAATCTGGAAACTTTGATTTTGTTTTGTTTTGGAATTTTGATTTTTTAAGATGAATTTATGTTGAGATGATCCTGAATTGTTTTGCTTGCTTGATTACGTTGAAACAGAAATTGTTGTTGAACTTTGATCTGCTTGATTGTTAATCTAAAGCCTGATATTTGATTTGCTTCGCGTTTTTAGATTTTTGATTTTGAATTTTCTCATGCCTGATTTTGTTTTGAACTGGAATGTTTTGTTTTTAGGTTTGAAATGAATTGAACAGAGGTTGTTTTGAAATGAGTTTGTAGTAGTTTTTGATTTTATTCTTTACTGGTTTGTATTTTTTGGTTTTAAGTTTTGAAATATATCAAAGAAAGTGAAGTGTAGAGGTATGGTGATATATATATATATATATATATATATATATATAACTTGCCTTTCTCTTTATTCATAAATTTTAAATGAAGGAAGATTAAAAATGAGACACTTGTATTTGCATGTGATTATCAAGCTACACTAGTTTAATCTCATATGTATTTATCTTACATTTGTTCAATCACATGTATAATTGATTTACACTTGTTACTTAATGTTTAAATATGTTTTGTCATATTTTTCAATTTAGTTTAAATATTTATATATGTATTATATTTATATTAATACAATTTCTAAAATTAAATTAATCCATTTCCTTTTATATATATTTATAACTTTAAAGAAATTGATTTTTTAAAATCTAATTACACATTAATAAATAAAACACACACACACACACACACACACACACACATATATATATATATATATTATATTTTTAAGTTTATTTTAAAAATATAGAATTTAACTTTAAACAACTTTTGAAAATTATTTATATTAAGTTCAAAACATAACTTTCAAATCACAATGTATATATATAATATATACAAAATTGAAAAACAAACTTTTATTAATTTTGAAATATAGGGTTTTAAATCTAATTTATTTATAAGATGTTTATTCATTTGAATTTTAGAATCAAAGTTCTATTTATAATCAATTTATATACATATATATAAATAAACAAATACATATTTTATTAAATTTGGAAAAATTCCAAATTAATTCACAATTAAATAATGAAAATTATATTAATTACCAATTTAAATTAGACTTAAAAAGGGGATCGTTACAATCTATCAGTGACTTATTGTATTATAATAAAGTTAATTCCTAATATTTAACATGGGTATAGCTATCAAAACGTGCAATATTTATGATGCTTCACTATAGAGCACTCACCTCATACCATGTTAGAAGATATATATTAGTTGTTCTCTTTTGTCCGTGGAAGCAAATTCCATCAGGTGAATGCAGAGGAAGTGCCATGCCTTTCAGATCTAGTTATATGGAGAATTTATGAAAAGAAACAATTGTGCAATTGTGCAATTTAATTTAATTTTACAAAGTAAAGTTGATCACGTGTAAAAACAGAGGTGTTTTTTAGGTTATAGCATAATAACAAAAATGGGGCTTATCCTTCAAATTTCTAGTTAGGTACTTGTTAGAAATTCAATTAATCATAATTCTCTTCACAAAACATAATAAATATTCTTTATAATTTTAGTTTATCATTGTGTTGTGATGAAATTCAAGTAAGTCTTTGTTTTATCATCAAATTTTATTAAAATATAGTAAATTTTCTTTATAATTTTAGTTTAAATGATAATGACTAACCATGTAGGTTCAGCTTTTCATAGACTTATTTATTTTCCTACCATTTCAACCATAAAAAATAAGAGGCATATGTCAGCAAAAGCATCAAAAAGGCATATTCCTGATGTAGAAGTGTAGAAATCTTTGTAAAACATGTCCATTAAACCGACAATGATAGTGACATGAAAGTAAAACATCAAGAGAATGCCACATATTAATATCAAACACAAATTATGCACTTCCTTGCTTGCCGAAACTGTTTTGTGCCAAATTGCCTCAATTTAGCAACCCGTTGATGCACATTGCACATACCAAGCGTTACAACTCAATGTTAATAAAAAAACATGCAACATGCAATAAAGTGTGCTAAACTCGATTTAATCTTGAAACATAAAGGAGAGTAGAAATATATAGTCTAAATAATGCATATCACATAAAAATTTCAATCGAATGAAAAAGAAACATACTACATCGACAAATTAAAAAAGTGCAGAATTTAGCTATGTAAATCTTTGTCAGCTACTGAGAAAACATATATTAACAAAATCCTAAAACTAAGATAAACGAATTCAACAATAACGATTAAAAAATATCACTTTCCCGCTATTACTATAGCCATCAATTATTGAGCTAGCTAAATTTTAAACTTTAAACACCTAGGACAAATGAAAAGACTACAACCTAAGGAAAAGGAAGTAATATTATGCAGTAGTAAATTATGCAGAAATGTTCAGAAAAGAGGCATTATACAAACAACATTTTACCACATAAGTAAGTAGATTGTACTAATGTCAGCTTCCAATATTTTATATTGCTAATAGGATCAAAAGCTAGCTGCAATGCTTTTATCGAAAAATGTAGGAGAGTTAGCACAATCCCTAGGATTATTTGTCCGCACAAGAAACAAAATAATATCCTTAAATTTGTCATCACTCTCAAACAGAATGCAGAAAACCAATTCAATAATATTGACTGCTTTCAAGAAATCAATAATAATTGCTCCAGACAAACTTCACACAATTTTAAATCAATCCAATCACGATTATTTTTAGATTTATTTGTATTTATGGAGGAAAAAAACTAGGTTTACAGCTGACCCATTTTTCTAACATTACTATGAATATTTTAGTTTTCTACTTGTTAAAAACAATAAGGTTTATAACAACTCTTGTTTCGATGGTATCTTTGAAAGTTATGATATAACCCAGACACCATGCAACCTTCTTAGATATTCATCTTCTTTAGTATTTTTTAAGCTCCATTAGAAAGGGAACGCACATGCTATGTAATTATTTGGAAAGATAAATAACTATTAAATGAAATATGGATACTAATTTATGTCCATCAAAAGCTCTCATAGTTTAGTGCCATACTTTATTAAATTAAAACTAACTTGATTACAATCAACAATGAGATGAAGTTGTATTTCCACCATGGGGAATTTTTAATTACTAAGCTATTAATGTGAATTGCATCATTGCTGAAGGTTTGCAGGTGTATTAAGTATAATAAGCTAACTAATAGAAATAAGATATCCTAACTTCCTATTTGAGTTTATTCCATCAAAGCTTTTCTTCAATTGGAAAGCCAAAAGGCCTTCTCATGTTATAGCCCATTTTCTAGGGTGAGTGTCTTGATTCAGATGCCCCATGAATTACTATACTATGCCAAACTCATAACTATAAGTAGACATATGCTTGGAAGTAATATTAAAAAACAGTTGCAATAGTGTTAGGTTTCATATAGTTATATTTAGTCTGGTGGTGCTCGGTTAATACTTATGATATGAAGTGTATTTAAAGATATGATTTAATTTAATCTTGAATATAACACTTATATGTACAACTATATATTTTGTACATATAAACATTTAAACATTTTTTCAAATCGGTAATAAATTTTATACACAAAGGCAAAAATTATCTTACAATCAATTTTTCCTGTAAACCGTTTGATTTTTCTGATCTTTAGGAGTTCGATTTCAAAAAAATTTAGACTGGGATTTGTATATTACAACACCATAGAAATCAGATTCCACATTTCATGCTATACACATTACAATGTTATAACATAAGCTTTTAGTAAAATTAATTACAGTACACTAACAAAAGGTTAAATTTTCATATTCCATGCACAACCCTAACTGAGGAGGAAGCAAATGAGGGTACATGAATTACCTTCATTGGAAGAGATGAGGATGAGAGATCGGCTGCCCATAATCAGAACTAACAATGAAATGCACCTGTAAAACAACAGCAGTACTCAAAGATGGGTCAGAAACATCCCCAACACTAGACGGTTCAGAACTCTCTACCGCGGTAGAGGCAAGCTTAGATGACCGCGCGCCAGAAATAGCCGACTTTATAGCCCTCAGCTCGAAAACCTAAAGAGATCTAGCTGAAGCAGCGAGTAATGGAGGGAAATTAGGGATAGCGAAAGTCGCCATCGACGCGTGAGGATGGGCGAAGAAAAAAACTGAAAATGGATGGAAGGAGCCTGAGATGAGTTCACGATTCAAAAACTCATACAATTTCATGTTGAAACCAAAACTAAAAACCTAACTTAAGAATTGAATCTTGAAAACACCATTCGATGAATCGATTTCGAGCGAAGGGAAGAGGCATGGTGTAAGAATAGTAAAAATAAATTCTAGAGGATGGGGAATAGAAGGAAGGGGAGAAGAGATGTTACAGAAGAAAACAAGGGGAGCCGTGACTGTTCATTTCAAAATAATACTCTGGTTCCTTATGCGCCCTTGAAATGAAACTCGGTAATAATATAATAGTATAGATTTTCGATATAAAATTCAAAGCGTTTATATCTCATACGACTAAATGGTAACTCCAAACGCTACAAAATTTGAAATCCGATAATAATACACTACTATGGTTGGGTTCGTCGAATTTCAATACTTTGCCCCGAAAGGCGATTTTTACTCGTTAATTTAAACGAGCTATTTTTAAAATCGAAAAAAATCACTTTTTAAATCCAATTTAAAACTTTTATTATCTTCATTCTTATTAATATAAATTTAGTATGCCTTTAAATTATTTTTATCAAGCTTAAAACTCAAGATTCAATAATTTAACCAATATTCAATTATTAAATTCAATAATTAAATTATCCAATATATCGCTATATTTGAAATTCAATTTAAAAATTAACTTTTAAATATTTAAAATCAATTACGTATTCCAATTTCAAATAACCAAAATTCTGGGTTGTTATAGTTTTTCTTATGGTCTGCATACATGTCTAGTAAAACATTCCTAACTTGTTACATATACTCCTTACCCTCTACATGGATTCCTTATTGCTGCTCTATGAGGAATCATTATTATTTTCTTCATAGCCTTACCTTTACTCCGTCTCACCTACACAGTCATCCACACATACTCAATATTAGAATTTTGGTTTAATTTTTACCATATTTTTTCTCAAAAATTAAAAACTTCAAAATTTTGAAGCAGTTCATCGCAAAACTTTCATCTTTAAATGTACAAACTTAAAATTTTTCATTAAATTCAAAAATAACTTGATGTCTTAACTTTTAAAACTACCATTTTATCTTTCAAAAAGAAAGTTCTTTTCTTTTTGTCTTCAAATCACCGTTTTCTTTTAAAGCCCTTTTTTCAACAACAAAGATTTGTTACTTCTTAAAATTGGGATTTTTAATTGAAACCATTTATTAGGTTTCTCTTTTAAAAAATCAATTCATATACCAAACCATTTCTTTAAAAAAATATTTTACAATGTTGCCATTTCTTTAAAAATATATTTTACAATGTTTCAAAAAATCTTTTACAATTTTAAATAATAAACACTAGAGTAAATAAGGACACTTTCATCC
The DNA here is from genome assembly GCA_030765085.1 of Allium cepa. NCBI lineage: Eukaryota > Viridiplantae > Streptophyta > Magnoliopsida > Asparagales > Amaryllidaceae > Allium > Allium cepa. The sequence goes on along the minus strand of CM060938.1, from coordinate 390,182,097 downwards.
TATTATTTTTCCATGACCCATTCTATCTCCAATTCTAATCCTTGGTGGAGTCTCTAATAGATGTGAGTGAGACTTTTTAAGGGATACGTGTACTTATTGCGCACAATGATGGAAAATAACAATTTTCCTTTATATTGCTTTAAATTTCCTATATTGCATCTAATTACATTACTTGCATTATTTTTAATATATAATCCCTTAACGTTGTACTAACATTATTTTATACAAATTACTAATATTTTTTTATTTATATTTCGTAATGCGGTTACTATTCAAACTTCCTTTATCTAAACCGCTCTTATTTAAATTATTTTTTATTCTCAATTTACTGTAGTCTTAGTTGAACCATTGTAGTACATTCATCTACTGCTTTATTTTCGGATTCTAATCTTCTTTCCTGTACTGTTTATCCCATTTAAAACTAGTACCAGTTCTTTTTGCCCATCCTTAAAAAGAATTTTACGACTTAAAATTTCTAGTTTAGAAAAATCAACGAGCTATACATATGCTCTATACATTTTTTTTCAAAAGGAATAACTTTTTATTAAAACACCATTTACTGAAATTTCCACTTTACCTAATTTTAATTTCTACCGAAACATTTTATTTAAATATAACAGAGTTATTTATATATTTTGAGAACTTAACATTTACTTATGTTTCAAAAATAAGGGTTTTCTACCTTCAAACAAATTTTTTGGAAATCATTTTAAATATATTATTTACATATTTTCTCAAACTTTTATATTAAAATCATTTCAACTTTTATATTAAATTTTTTTATATAGGGTTAGACTCAAAGTGGATTTTCATTCGTCCCTTCATTTGGATTTTCCTTCTTTTCTACTTACTTTCTGACTTATCTCTTTTTTCCGAACATTAAAAGTCGGCTATCATCTTTAAGTGACTACTGCACACCTTCTTTCAAGAACTTATTGCTTTCGAATATTTACGATATATATACTCATACTTTCCCCTTTATTTGGACCTCTTGTACATCATCAATTGACAATCTTGAGGAGATCTACAACCATTTGGCTATCGAGGGCCAACTAGGGAGTCATCACTACAAGAAAATGTGCTATTAATAGCAAGGGGAGATTGGATGAAAACTTTGGTTTCTATAGTTAAGTAGTTAGTGATTGTCTAGGTCAAAAGATTGCTTATTTCATTACTGTTGTTAAACAAAAAAAAGATTGGCGCTCTAACATTTCACGTTCCCTCCTCCCTATTCTTATGCCGCTATTCACCTTCACTTTCCAAAAATCCAAAATTAGAAAACTTTCACTCCCAAATCTTATCTTCGTTCATGAATTTCTGTTTAATTTCACCTTCCGCTTTCGGTTGTCTTCCCTCCTCCTTACCCCTTCGGCAATAGCGTTCCTCTTGATTTCACCTTCACTTTCTGTAACAGTCCGCAAATCCGTACCCCTTTGAGCTGACAATATTCTCCATCAGTTCAACTCAAAGTGGTCGAAAATATAAAACATTAGGGTTAAAGAAGAAAGAGATAGAAGAAGAAAATAGAAACAACATCAGAATCTCATAATCGCAACGGAACAAAATATAATATATAACAACAGATTTTCATACAAAAGAATCTGCAACTGTTTGATACTTACAATCATCAGAGTACACACAATCCATAGCACACAACTGAATAGTTATAATACCTATCCTCACAAATACTAACTATATAGCTTACATTGCACATCGGAATATACATCAAGTACGTGTGATATGTCTCGTCATCCAGCTCGTCTCCTGAGCTCCACAGCATCCTATCCAGTATCTGTAATACTCGGTCTGACCAGAGCATTATAATAAAATAACACCCGAGTCGGTCTGGAAAAAAAGCGTGAGAAAACACACTCAATTGGATTATTAAAGTTTTCAAAATCCTTTAAAAATCAAAGGTATCTCGTAAGACCATGCCACAAATAAACATGCTAGGTTTTACCTTACGGTAACCAAAATATTTGTAACGACCTGGAATTTTGGTTGTTAGATTTTGAACGTTTAATTCATTTTGAATGTTGAATATGGATTATAATTTGATTTTGAAATAAAAAGATCTTGGTTAAATTAATAAAATAAGTTATAATTTCAAATATGGTAATTCAATGGGATTTGGACAAATAATATAGTTAATTTTTAAAATTGGGATAATTTGTAAATTTGTAGATAAATGGTTATGAAAATGGTTTCTAAAATTTATTCTAAGTGTGATTGGATTTAAATGTTAATATTAGATCTTTGGATGGAATCCAAAGTCGATAAGTTAAATTTGAAATTTTATATTAATTTAATAATGGACTTTAATAATATAATAATGCAAATAATCAGATTTTGATTTGGAGTGAATCAAATGGTTTCTATTGTGATTATAAATTCTATATGATTTATAAATAAGTTAGTAAAATTTTAAAAGTGAAATTTTAAGTGATTTCGACGATTTTGAAAATCGCTTGAATTAATCTACGAGTTAAAATAGCCTTCCGGGGGCATAGTCTTCGAATTTGACGAAACCTATTTCATTGGATCCGTAATAGTTAGTTATTATCGGATTTCAATTTTCGTAGCAATCGGAGTTATCGTTTGACCATGACAGCTCAAAACGCATAGAAACTATTTTAATCGATTTAATTTAAAACTGATCGTTTATTTCCGTAACTCGCGCATATGATCGAATAGGCCTCTGAAACACATTCCATTGTGTTCGAAATGCGGGTAGAACATTATAATCGCCTGTCAGCATGCGTTGTTTGGAGATCGTTTGAGAAAATTGTTTAAAAGTGAATAAAATAATAAAATAATTGGTTTACGTGTACATACATACTTTTAAAGGGTCGAACACCCTCGTTCTTTCTTCGACCGCCATAAAACACTTCAATGGCCGATACTTCTTGATCTTCTTCCTTCTTTTTCTTGAAATCTACTCGTTTATTTCAAAATCCTCAAACTAGAGAATCGAAGAACTTGTCAAGTACTACAGATCCTACGGTTGAGATTGTTTTTCGCGTCGCGTGGAGGGAGTATTCGAGCCACGTTTGTCAGAAAATCATGCTCGTTTTTCGAGTCAAGCATAGCACCGAGCACGGCGAACTTTGGGCCGAAGGATGGTGGTGCAATGGGCTTTGACGTGGGCTCGGTCGATCGTTCTCTAGCGATGTGATGAAGGAGCGATTTGAAGCCCTAGATGGACGTCGATGGGTTCGTTTGTTCTGGATGTTACGCGCGATGTAGAAGAAGCAGTTAGAGTGGCCTTGTTTTTTTTCCTCAGTTGTGATGAACGGCCGATTTTTTTGGTTAAAAAAAAAAGAATTTAGTTTAATTTTATATACAAATCTTTAAAACTGAATAACTCTTGCAAACATTATCAGATTTCAACGAAACGAGAAGCGCCGGAATCGCAGCGACGCGATCTACGCTGCAGTGTAAATTTGGAGATGATCGGAGCTAGCGAAAATTTGGGTTAAATCGACCGCGATCGATTTAATTCAAAATTTAAATGCTCAACAAATTCAAGGTGAGTTAATCTCACTCACATCTGGAATTTCAGCTGTTTAAATAGTTAATATTTAAATGATTGGTTGATCAGTTTAATATGAAAATTGTTATCAAATTTGATCGATATTTATTTGTCGTGCTAACAACTGTGGATGCAGGGAAAAACAGATTGAAGGGCTCTAACTGGATTCCTCACAAAGAAATTTTATTAATATTCGTGATATATTTCATTGATATCCTGTGATAGATTGATTTGGAATTTTGTTATGTTGTGTTATGGTTGGATAATATAATTTGGTATTTTAAAATATCAATAAATTGAAATGGGAGTAAAAAGGAAATGAAAAGAAATTTTTAAGTAATGAATTTAAGGAAATTAAATTCAAGAAACTCGTTTGGAATTTGAAGTGTTTCTGAAATTTTGATTTAAAAGGAAATGTGAAATAAAAATTTACAAACTTGGTTTATAAATAAAGTGAAATATTTATCGGGGATAAATTTTGAAAGTATAGGATTCCGGTGGGAATTTCTATAAGAAGTGCAAATTGCTTAAAAATAATAGTAAGATTGTTTTTAAAGGATGGGAGGTGTACTTTTCCTAGAAATTTAGTATGTTTTAAAGAAAAGCTTTCAAAATATAAATGAGAAATTTAAAATGTGTTTAGAATATTTTAGAAAGAAAATATTATTTTATTTGTTTAAAGTGTAAGGAAACATTTATTTAATTAATTATGATATTTAATTATGTTAAAAAGTAAAGTACTATTAAGTTTTCAAAGGGAAATTATAATATAAATATTTGATTTAATAATTTTATTTTAAAAGTTAAATTTGGCTTAAATTACTTAGAAAACCTCTATATATTTCCTTAAGTATTATTTTCAATTAAGTAATTTATAGTAGCTTTATTTTAAATATTTTAAGCATATATTTTGAAAGTGATATTCCAGGAAATAGAAATGTGTTTGAAAATAAGAAGAGGGTTTATTTTTAAAGCGTTGGAGGAATTTACGGGATTTAAATGTAAATTTTGAATTGAGATAAATCGTGTAGGATTTATAAAAGGTTCTTTGGTTTATTCTAAAAATGGGAGTGTAGTTGCCTGAAAAGCCAAGTACGTTTAAAGCAGATTTCTAAGTAAAAGTTAAAAGTTTAAAATTTGATTTTAAAAGAATGCTTTTAAGAAAATTCTTATTTATGTTGTAAAGATTTCAGAAGTAAATATTTACTAAATTAGTTATAGTAGTAAATTATTTTAAAAGGGTTAATTGGTATATGCTTTAAAAGAATATCATGAATATTTATATTTTATAAACTAGTTTTATTGTAAAGTCAGTTTGGTTAAAGTTTTATTCGAAGAACTTGTATAGGATTTCATAACTTTATTTTAAAATTTAGTATGACTTAACTTTTATTTTGAAGAAAATAGTTTATATTTTATAAAGTAGTTTTATTCGAAACATTTAAAAAGTATGTATATATTTCAAGTAAAGTATGTAAATAGCTTTAATTTAAATTATTATAAATCTAAAGTAACTAGCTTGGATGTTTTCAGTGGAAATCAATATTTGGGATTTTATACCATAAGGAGTGTGTGGATTGAAACTGTTTTCAAGAGATTGAAAATGGAAATATATCTTGCAAAGATATTTTATGGATAATAAATAATTTGGGAAAATTATTTATTGTTTGATGGTTATTTGTGAATATTAATTGATAGTTAAATCACCGACTATCAATATTGGCCAATGCGTTGATCATTTCGAAGAGACCGGGATCAGGATTTATTTGTCGAAAACCACTTCGATCCGGTTTGTACGTTTTTGTGGGAAAAACGAGTTCGGAGTCGAAGATGGAGCAGTGAAGTGCAAGGGCCAGTCGCAACTAATCCTGAGGATATTTCCAAAATGGATGTAGTAGGAGTAGTGCCTTTAGTTCCGTTCGAACCCGGGACGGACTTGTATGGATGAATGCTTTCGGAACATCGTCAGGTGGACGATGGGCATTCTAAGTGAAACGTTCTAAAAGGCAACACTTAGCCTCAAGCCTCATCAACCGGGAATGACTGAAAATCAGGGGTTATGTAGCAATGCTATGTGGGTACCACCCATTAGGGTAAGGTCATCCCTGTCTAGATGTCCCTTTTTATTTCGGCTTAGTGGTGCTGTTGCTGATCCCAACCATGGGGTGATCTTACTCGGGATTATCCAGTAAGGGGTAGTCCTGGTCTTGTGTTGCAGGGGATTGGGAGTAATCCTCGGTACGGTGATCTAGGCCATGTACTGTGACAGGTGGTACCCCGGTGCCTAGTAGTTAGTTGGAAATTCATTCTACCTACGCGCCTTTTACAAGTTTTGTTTGTATTACCCACGATTGTGGCTAGTAGCTGAAAATGAATGAATGTAACAATTTCATCTATTTTAATAAGTATTTGTATGTAGACACTATTATAATATCAGAGGACTTTGATGAAAATGTTTTGGCTATTGTAAGGTAAAAACCCGACATGTTTATATGTGGCGTGGTCTTACGAGATGCTTTTGTTTTCAAAAGGATTTGCGAAACTTTAACAATCAATTTGGGTGTATTTTTATCAGCTGGTATTCCAGACTGACTCGGGTGTTATTTCATTATAATGCTCGGGTCAGACCGAGTATTATAGATTACAGGAAGGGATGCAGTGGAGCTCAGGAGAGGAGCGAGAGACTGAGACGTATTATCCGTTCTTGTTTATATCCGCTGCTGTGATTGTTTGGAATTGTCAGACTGGTAAATGTTGTTTGTTTGTGATACTCTGATGATGTAATATATAAACAGATATAGTTTTTATTATGTGTAAAGATCTGTTATTGACTATTATATTTTGTTCCGCTGCGATTGTGAGATTCGGTTATTGTTTAGTTCCTTCTTTCTTCTATCTTCTTTCTTTCCCTAAACTATCTATCTTTTCCGATGCTCGATCGTCGACATATTATACTGTGGCGTATTTTGTGTCGGTTTTCGAGGGTCGAGAAGGGCGGATTGTCATAATATTACTTATCAAATCTTCTGATATTACAGTAGTATTTAAATACAAATACTTATTCAAATAGCCGAAATCGTTACATTCATTAAATTCCAGCATAATATGTATATAAACAAGTCTGAAGGCACTTATTGGAGATTGAGTTTCCATACATTGGCAGGGCTACTTGGGTACCGCCTGTCACAGTACCTGGATTAGATCAGCGTACCGAGGACCACTCTCGATCCCTTGTAACACAGGACCGGAGCTACACCTTACTGGATAGTCCGAATAAGATCACCCTACGGTTGGGATCAGCAACCGTCCACTAAGCCGAGATCAAAAAGGGATATCTAGACAGGGATGACCATACCCTACTTGGGCGCTACCCACTTAGCCTTACCGCACCTCCCTATTTTAGCCATTCCCGGTTGATGAGGCTTGAGGCTATGCATTACCTTTTTAGAACACATTTCACTTAGAATGCTCATCGTTCTCCTAATGATTGTCTGATATCATTCCTCCGTATAAGTTGCCTTGGGTCTGGACAAACCGAATCACTGTCTTCATCATCTTCACGGTCTTCATTCGCAAACGTTTAAACCGGATAGAAGTGGTTTTTGGATAATTAAACCCAATCCCAATCTCTTCGAAACGATCAGCGCATTGGCCAATATTGATAATCGATTATTTAACTATCAAATTACAATCACAAGGCAAATATTTTATTTCCACTGAAAAGCACCAAGTCTTATCAAATTTAGTTTTCACATAAACTAAATCACTTTTCCAAAGATATACACTTAAAACAATTAGAATAAGACTACTTAAATTACTTTATTCAAAATAATAATTATGAAATTCTATAATAATTTCCAAGCAAAATTTTAGCCAAAACTACATTTAAAATAAAGCAATTATATAAAGCATAAATATTAAGTAATTATCCTTTTAAATCCTAATACAACTTTAACCTTTAAAAATAATTAACTACTAAATTAACTTAAATAAATATTTACTTAAACAATTTTAAAACAACTAAATAATAATTTTTCTAAAACATTATTTCAAAACCACTTCTAAAACTTTTAATCTCTACTTAAAAAATCTCCTTTGAAATTATACTTGGCTTTTCAGAAAAATACACTTTTCATTCCAACACAGCCATCTAATCATTTATAAATCCTTCTCGATTTATTTCCAGTTTAATTTACGTCCCAATCACGTAAATTTTCTTTTCCATACTTCTAAAAATAAAACAACTATTTATCTTTAAAACAAATTACCATCTCTGTATAAATTCCCACCGTGAATTTATACTTTCAAATTTATCCACCGATAAAGATTTCACTTGATTCATAAACCCAGTTTATAATTTCCATATGCTCGTTTTCCTTCAACTCACAGTTTTCAAAACACTTAATCGATTTCCCAATCGATTCTCCGAATTAATTCCATTTTAAAATTTATTTTGATTTACCCAAATTTATTCCAAAACCTATTAATTCCTTATTCACTCTTTATTATGATTTAAAACCTTATCAAATCTGAGATATCAATTTCATACTCTATTTCAAAATTCTCCTTTTATTTTTTTCCAACTCGTTTAAAGCTTGAATTTAAAAATAAATCCTTTGCACCTAAAAATCAATATTTTTTAAGTCCTTAATTTTAAAACCTTTTAATCTACATTTATTCAAAGACTCTATTCTTTTCCCATATTCTGAAAATTATTAAGTGGGATTTTAAATCAACTATTTACTTTTTATCCCAAATTCACCCTTTTAATTTATCCATCTTTACTGTAAATTTCCATCTTTAAATTTTCCATTTTTAAAACCCAATATTTATATTTTTAAAATGCGACAATATATCCAGCAATATACTAACATCCAATAAATAATTTTTCCAACATAATATATCACAGATTAATCGACATTTCATATAACTGAATATGAAAATAAATTCAACATTTTTTAGGAATCCAGTTGGATTCCTCCAACCTGTTTCTCTGCATCTACAGATGTTAGCCAACAAATGAAATACCAATCCCGCTTTAAGGCATGATATCGCGGTATATAGCGTCGTCCGCTATTATGTGGGGCACATAAGGTCTCATCTGCTATATAATGTAGGAATATCAATCACTGCAATATATACTACTATATATAATATCACATCCAGACTGATAATAAATTATCTATTCAATCAATCAACAAATATTTTAAATTTAACTATTTAAATTAACTGATAATCCAATTTGACTGAGATTTACTCACCTTTAACTTTTAATTTGCAGTCCGACCCAAACCGGCTTGTTTTCTTTATGATTTTAAACCATATACAAACATTGTATGATTTATTAATATTTCAAACAGTGAACAGTCAATTTTCAGCTAATTTTTAATCTACTAATAATTAGTTTTAAACTAATTTTTCCTTTAAAAATCTTTTTTTGGCTAAAAATAATTAAATAGGTTAATCACCATAATACGTTATTATAAAATAAACTAGTAATTGAAAATATGTATATATGTATGTTTATTTTCTCTTTTGAACTACATATATATTTATAAAATAGCCTATAGAAATTCCAAAATCTGACTTTATATAAATTCCTCAAACCCCTTAAAAAAATTCCTATTTTTGCCCCAAAATCCTATATATATATATATATATTTCTGTTTACTGTTATTATACCTATCCATCTGACTTTTAAATTAAAACTCTATTCAAACTAGCAACAGGTTGATATATATATTATCTATTTTTTTCTAAACTACATATGTATATATATACTTAAATTAAAAACCAAGATGGCTATCTCATTAGACTCTGCAATGCCGACCTCGACCACGCGATGAACTTCTGGCCGCGATTTGGTTCACGCACGCGACTTCTAGGAGCTTCTCCCTCATCCTTCTCGTTCGCACTCCACCCATTGACCACACCAATACCCTTCCACGACCACGCCGCCTCAGCCAAGAACCACACCACCCCATCCCCCTTTTATGGCTCGCCCGCATCGCTTACACCCATCGCCTCGATATGCGCAAAGCCGAGCATTATCAGGGTTTGATCTAAAAGGGCATTACGACTACAATTTGAAATTTTCAACTCTTTTTTTCCTTTCTTTGTTTTTTTTTTCAAACTATGAACTGTTCGGCCTGGCTTTAAAACAAAGAGGAGGGAGACACGATGTTCCGAAGGAGGGGGACATGCGTGCCAACATTATCAGGCTACAATGCCCTGGAAGGAGAAGAAAAAAGTTTGATGTGGATATAATTTCAGCCGAGTGAATAATTTGACCGGTCAACTTATGTATATAATATTATTTTAATTTAAATCGTCTCGATAAATGCAACTTAAAATCTTGACTCCTATCGAGGCATGCCGTCAGGCATTTATAATGTTATACCCCTATTCCGAACCTCGATGGAAAAGGTTTCGAGTCCTAATTCGATCGTATGGAGAAGATAGCTTTTTGGACTCAATTATTATATTGTATTTTCAATACAAATTTCAACGTGTTTATATACCGTACGATCACATGACAACTCCAAACACTATGAAATTTGAAGTCCGATAATAATACCCATTACGGATCTAAATGGAACTGGTTTCGTCGAATTATGAGACAGTGCCTCGGAAGGCTATTTTTAAATGTCAATTTAAACGATATATTTTTAAAACTGAACAAATCACCTTTAAATTCAATTTAAAAACTTTTATTATCTTCAGTATTCTCCATCAGTTCAATTCAAAGTGGTTGGAAATACGAACCATTAGGGTTAATGAAGAAAGAGGTATAAGAAAATAGAAACAACATCAGAATCTCACAATCGTAGCGGAATAAAATATAATATATAACAAAAGATTTTCATACAAAAGAATCTGTAACTGTTTGATACTTACAATCATCAGAGTACACACAATTCATAGCATACAATAGTTATAATACTTGTCCTCAAAAAAGCTGACTATACAACTTACACTGCACAACGGAATATACATCAAGTACGTGTGATAAGCCTTGCTATCCAGCTCGTCTCCTGAGCTCCACAACCTCTTATCCTGTATCTGTAATACTGGGTCTAACCTGAGCATTATAATAAAATAACACCCAAGTCAGTCTAGAAAACCAGCGTGAGAAAACGCACTCAATTGGATTATTAAAGTTTCAAAATCCTTTAAAAATCAAAGGTATCTCATAAGATCACGCCACAAATAAACATGTCGGTTTTTTACCTTATGATAACCAAAAAATTTCTTATCAAATCCTCTAATATTATAGTAGTGTCTAAGTAAAAAATACTTATTCAAATGGCCGAAATTGTTACATTCATTAAATTCCAGCATAATAGGTATACAAACAAGTCCGAAGGCACTTATTGGAGATTGGGTTTCCATACAACGGCAAGGCTACTAGGGTACCACCCACCACAGTACCTAGATTAGATCAGCGTATCGAGGACCACTCCCGATCCCCAGCAACACAAGACCGGAGCTGCCCCTTACTAGATAATCTGAATAAGATCACCCCACGGTTGGGATCAACAACCGCCCACTAAGCTGAGATCAAAAAGGGACATCTACATAGGGATGACCTTACCCTACTTGGGTGCTACCCACTTAGCCTTGCCACACCTTCCCTGTTTTTGCCATTCCCAGTTGATGAGGCTTGAGGCTATGCATTACCTTTTAAGAAAAAATTTCACTTAGAATGCTCAAAGTTCTCCTAACGATGGTCTGATAGCATTCGTCCATACAAGTTGCCCTGGGTCTAGACAAACCGAATCACCGTCTTCATAAATTTTACGGTCTTCATTCGCGAACGTTCAAACCCGATAGAAGTGGTTTTCAGATAATTATACCCGATCCCAGTATCATTGAAACGATCAGCGCATTGGCCAATATTGATAATCAGTTATTTAACTATCAATTTACACTCAAAAGCCAAATATTTTATTTCCACTGAAAAGCACCAAGTCTTCTCAAATTTAGTTTTCACATAAACTAAATCACTTTTCCAAAAATATACACTTAAAACATTTAAAGTAAAACAACTTAAATTACTTTATTCAAAATAATAATTATGAAATTCTATAATAATTTCCAAGTAAAAGTTTAGCCATAACTACTTTTAAAATAAAGCCATTATATAAAGCATAAATATTAAATAATTGCGATGACCCGAAATTTTGGGCAATAGCAATTTAATAATCTTTATTAGTAATCAAATTGGTTTGATAATTTTCCTTTATAATCATTTAAATTGGCAAGCTTATTCTTATAAAAGCTAATAAATTGGTTTAATTATCTTCTTTTATAAATATTTAATTGATATAATTTTATTTTTCAAAGCTAATATTAAAATGTTTTCTATTTATAATGTATATATTTGTATATATCGTATATAGGAGAGCTTTGATTTAAATTTAACAAATAAAAACATGTTTTCAAATTTTATTATATTTTGTAATTCGGAAGTTATGATTAAATTTAATATAATACTTTTCAAAAGGGTATTTAAAGTTAAAACTTTATAAATGTTTATTTATTTGAAAATATATTTTAGCATCAATTTAAAATAAGATTTAATAAAAGGTTATTTCGATTTCTTATAAATTATACATGGTTTGTAAATACAAATAAGATTAAAATATAAGTAATTAATTTAATAAAGGTTTTACTATACTTTCTTCTTAAATTAAACATAAATAAGTATAGTTTATATATACATATAATTTGAACATATTACCTAAATCTTTATAAACATGATTAATATATATAAATAAATATATATAAATTCATATTACATAATTTTAAAATCATAATTACTTTCAAGACAATGGATTAAGAATAAAAATTCTTGTTTTTACATTTGTAAATCAATGGATTCATGCAAGATACATGTGTAGATTTAGCAACATGCAAATTAACAAATGGCATCAATATCTCTTCAAAAATTTAATCATATTAATAAAATGTTTGAGAGAAAACCTGATTATTTTCTTTCAGTTCAAACATTTTTATTTTCCAACTCTATCTTTCTTCTTCTCTACAAAAAAGAAAATCAAAACATCTGTAAGAATCAAAAAAAATTCTACAACAACTCAAGCCAAATCAATTTCTATTCCAACCCGTTCAAGTTACAATACAATCAAACATCAAAAAAAAAAGGAGCAAGTTTCAGTTTCAAATCAAGTTAAAAACTTGAAGATCAGATTTATATCCGTAGCAATTTCTAGATCAAAGAAAGTTTCAACATCAAAGCCCTATTCTCTATTTCTAACTGTGAGTAAACCTAGCTTTAAAAATAGTTTTTAAGTATTACATGTGATAATCCTATGTGATAAAGTTGTAATATGGATTGCATGATTAATATTATCTGGATGTATGTTGGAAAGTGCTTGTTTATATGTGTGCATATCTGTATATATTTATATAAACTACCTCTGTTATATCTGTATATATTTATACAAACTGCCTCTGTTATATCCACAGGCTCGAATTACTTTCAAAAATTTGAATCTCCTCATATAATCAGAATTGAGTGTTGATCCTTGAATGAAATATGATTATAATCTTATAATAAAAATTCTAAAAATGGTTTCGACAATTTTAATTTAGAGATTAAATAAAAATTTAGAAATAATAGCAAATTCTTTTATATAGATCAAAAATCAATGAATGCCATCTCATGTTTGGATTTCATGAATGGAGTCGTGGTAGGAAATCATGATTTTTGATATGAATATCTTGATTTTTAGATAAGTATGTGATGAGATTTTTTGGGATGATCAGATTTGGTGTTTTGGTCGATTGCCGTCGATCGATGATGAGTGCTGCGATGTGATCATTGCTGAAGGTAGAGGGGCGGTCGTTGATCTCTGGAAAAATGGTGTAGTGATTTATCAATGGCCATAGTGGCCAGGCAGTGGCGAACTATGGTTTGATGATCGGTTTTTGTCAAGGTAGGTATCGAGCTCCGTTCGACAACTATGGCGCATCAAAGTGGATCGCGAAGGTTAGGATCGTTGCATGGATCGGTGAGGATGCTCTGGTCGGAAGGATGTGTGCTCCGGCCGTCGAAATCGTCGTGGCGAACCAGTTTTTGTCAAAGTGGTTTGGGTTCTGTTGACAGTCGATGACTCATTTGGATTTCGGGGTGAGATCTTTTAATCAGGGTGGACATGAGGGTCGGCGTGGATATCGCTGGCTTATCAGGAGCCACAGTGGTGATCTCTGATGGTCGGAGTGCACAGGTGCACGACGTATCAGGTGGAATTGAAGATTTGGGGATGTAGCATTTTGCCTCGGTTTAACTCGAGTATGAGAAGAGTTTTCCTCGAGTAGATGAGTGTTGTTTGGCTCGGGAATGATAATGTTCCCAGGTTTTTAAATTTGGAAGTATTGTTCCAGGTTTTGAACAAATAACCAGATTTAAAAAACAAAATTTAAAATTAGCGAAACATGAACATATGTTATAAAGCAAAGAAATCTAGTTTTATTAATAAAGAAAATGTTTAACAAAAGTTTCATTGTTTAAAAATAAATCAAAAAACAAACTTTCCAAGTTAATTATTGTTCCAAAGCAAAGTAATTAATCAAGTTTTTAAGTTAATATAATGATTAGATTTCAAAAGACGAATTTTAACCAAGTTTGAATATATTTAAAAATTGAAATGGAAGTATACCAGATTTAAAAGCAAAGAACTTAAGTTTTTTTCCAAAGGTTTCAAAGTTTAGAAGCAAAATAAAAACAAGTTTTCCAAATTAAAGTATTATAAAGTTCCAAAACAAAGTGTTTTAAAAAGGTTTTAAAGTTATTTAAATACTTAGTTTTCAAAAGAAAAAATGTTTTAAACAAGCTTATAGTTTTAAGATTATGAAAGTAATTTAGATTCAAAAGAATGTTTTACTAAGTTTTCAAAGAATAGGTATTTGTTAAATAAGTTTAAACAAGTTTCAAAATTTTAAATGATAAATTAAATGTTTTCAAATTGTTTTGTTTTAAAGTAATTTTTTTAATTATAAATTAATCCTATATGTTTTACAACAAAGGTTAAATGATGTAATGAAGTATTTTATTAAGGTAAAGAATTTATATTTAATTATGGTTGTGATTAATTAAGAGTAATTAATTAGTAAAATAGATTGAAGATTAATCACTTATTGTAATTAAGGATAATTACTTAATGAAGTAACTAGTAAATAGTTAATCACTTAATGAAAGTAATAAAGGTTAATTAATTAATGTTAATAATCAAATTTTAATTACTTAAGAGAAGTAGTTAAAGAATTTTGATAAGTATAATTAATTTAAGGGTCATTAACTAGTGATTAAGAGATAATTAATTAATGTAATTAATTTTAAGATAATTGGTAATTAATTAAGGATGGTTAATTACTTGATAAATTAAGGGTTAATTAGTCTAATTAATTAAAGGTAATTAATTTAAAAATAATTAATTAATGGAAGTAATTAAAGGGATAATTACTCAATGTAATTAATTAAATTAATGAGGTTAATTTAAGTTAATTAAATAGTTTAATTAATCACTCGATGATTGATTAAGTATAATTACTTAGTGTTATTAATAAAGTGTGATTACTTAATGTAGGTAATTAATGGATAATTACTGGATGTAATTAATTAAAGGGGAATTACTAGATGGAAAGTAATTAAAGAAATTACTTAATGGAAGTAATTAAGGATTAATTACTCTGTGTAATTAATTAAGGATGAATTAATATAACTAATTAAGAAGTTAATTAATTAATGTAAGTAATTACAGGATAGTCAATTACTGCATGTAATTAATTTAGATTGTTTAATGGAAGTGATTAACTAAAGTATAATTAATTAATGTAATAAATTAAGGATCAATGTAATTGATTATAGT
The DNA here is from genome assembly GCA_030765085.1 of Allium cepa. Lineage (NCBI taxonomy): Eukaryota > Viridiplantae > Streptophyta > Magnoliopsida > Asparagales > Amaryllidaceae > Allium > Allium cepa. The sequence continues at coordinate 390,166,674 of CM060938.1, read as the reverse complement.
TAATTAATTAATGAAAGTAATTAGAATATCATTAATTGATGAAATTAATGAGAGTAATTAAAGGTTAATTACTATGAATGGTTAAAGGATAATTAAATTGTGTAATCAATTAAGGGATAATTACTTAATGTAATTGAAGAATAATTAATCAAGGATGATTAATTAAGATGGATAATTAGGAGATGATTAATTAATTGGGTTGAAATTAATTAATGCTAAGTAAGCAGGATTAAATAAATAAATTAAAGTAATTAATTTATTTGGTGGTTGATTAAATTAATTAAAGATGGTGTGACAATTAATCTTGCTTATGGATGGTTGAAAAATGTTGAATGCCTTGGATTATGTGATATCTCTGATATGTGATATGTGCTATTTGTGATATGGAATGTTTTGTTGAATTATGATTATCTATCGGTGATGATGTGAATTATCTATCTGTGTGAATATGATATCCTAAATGATAGATTAAATTGTTTAAACCCTTAAACAACTTGGACATTAAAACGACATTTTGGATTTTGGTGAGACTGGGATTGGATTTCCAAATTGGAATATTCGAAAACCACATCGATCCAAATTAAACATTAGGTCGTGAATTCAAGTGAAGATGAAGACTCGAAGTGTAAGAACTATTCGTCGTTAAAACTCTGAGGGTGATTCCAAAAAGAGTTTGACGGAGATAGTGCTTTCAGTTTTGAGATTAGGATTCAGAATGAAAGGGCTATTGTCGTTAACTCTGAGGGTGATTCCAAAATGAGTGTAACGAGATAGTGCCTTCGGTTTCGTTCGAACCTGGAACGAACTTTTATGGATTGAATGCTTTTAGAACATCGTCATTAGAGGACGATGAGCATTCAAAGATAAGTGTTCTGAAAAGGTGATCGTAGCCTCAGGCCTCATCAACCGAGAATGGCTAAAACAGGGTAGGTGCAGCAAGGTTAAGTGGGTCGCGTCTAAGTAGGACGAGATTTTCCCCTGTCTAGAGGTCCCTTTTTATTCGGCTTAGTTGGCAGTTGGTCCGCGACCAATTGCGGGGTTGTCTTGTTCAGGACTATCCAGTAAGGGATGGTTTCGGCCTTGTATTGCTGGGGATTTAGGGTGGATCCTCTGTACTCTGATCTAGGCCAGGTACTGTGACGGCGGTTCTCCAGTAGCCCTGCCATTGTATGGAATCCAGTCTCTAATAAGTGCTTGTACGTTTTGATTGTGCCCAACTATGTTGGAACTGAGAGTAAGCATTCTAGCTATTTTCTATTTTACTTGAAAAGCCTAGACACAATTATAATATCACCGGATTTCCTATCAAATGTTTTGGTTAGCGTAAGGTAAAAACTTTTCCATGTTTATGTATGGGAAGTCTTACGTGATACCTTTTGATTTCAAAGATTTTCAATGTTAAGCAACTTTAACCCATTTACTCACACCAGACCCATGTCCCAGAGTTAATTTTATGTTTTATTAAACTCTTGGGTACTCAAATTTTTATGAGTAGCCAAGGGATTTAAGTTAGCTTTGACGATTTTATGGAGGAGATTTGGAGCAGGAGGCTTCAGCGTATAAAGACACATAGTGGTTCCTCTGTGTTGTATCTTTATGATGTTTCCTGTATTGTACTGAAGTTGTATGATAGACAGGTCTTTATAACTATCTAGTTTGTGATGTACAAGCTGTGTAACTCTGATAGATGTTGATACTATGTAATATCTTATGTGATATGATATAATTTATTTGCTTCGCTGTGAGATTCTGATTTTGTTTGTTCTTTCTTTTCTATCTTTTCTCTTTTCTATCCATTTCTTTCTTAATCATGATGCGTATTTCTACGGAATGAAAGACGGGCCGTGACAGTTGGTATCAGAGCCAGGTTGAGTGAATACCCAGGCTTTGGAGTGATTTCTTTCTTGAGAGAGTGTACTTGTGTGTGTGTGTGTGTGTATATATATATATATATATATATATAACTACCTGATTTTTTGGGTTACCTGTTCGGGTTTGCCAACATGAGTTCTTGAGGTCGGTAGGGTAATGGTGTGTGTAGCACGACTACCCATGGAAGTGGCCCTAGTGTTGAGGTTGGAAGAGTATGACCTCGTACCGCCTCGAGTAAGCCTTTTAGCTTGGTGTAAGGATTTCACCAATCTGGGAAGGAAGCCTTTTCAAAGGATTGGAGTCCATCATTGAAGTGCAAGTTTGGCTGTGCTTGTGTAAGCGGATTTTCTAGAGTTTAGATCCGTCGGATGAGTAGAAGCGTGTGATAGGATCTTGGTAACTTCAAGAAGGAGCAGCTGCATGGTGAGATGCAGTAACTACAGATGTTTTCGAAGGCAATTTATCTTGGAGCATGAGAAGGAAGTATTTGAGGAGTAGTTGATGCCTACCATAGGGAAGACTCGTCTGTGTAGAAGTTATCTGGATCTCTAGCAAGGAAGTTGTCTGTATTGGAGTATGAGACTAAGGTCAATGAGTTGCATCGCTTCGGACATGGTCTCATTTTCGCCCTATAAAGAGAATGATACGTTTGTGCTTGGTTTGAGGTCAAGTTTCTTGAGAAGATGTCTGCCCATCTTGAAGGCTCTTTGTGAAGTTGGTTGATGGCTTTGAAGTTCAAGGAGCTTATGGATAAGAAGTTCTAGCATTCATGGCATCAGTGCAGCTCAGAGATGTTTTGTGTGCTAGCAGAAAGGTCTTCTGGCTAAGCAGTGTCCGAAAGGTGGAGTTCAAAAACAACAGAGTGGATCCTTTTCTTCGATGGTTCAGGAGTCTTTGTGATTCTACTGTCCGCGGTCTGGGATTATGGTAGAAGCTCGCCCACTTCTTCAGTAGCTCAGCAGATAGGTTGTTTGCTTTTGAAGGAAGACCATCAATTTCTTCTTCTAGTGGGAAAGGCTTAAGGCTGTTCGAATTGGTGAAGAGAGAACAGTTTCTTTGGAATTTGAACTGGGTAAGATCTCAAAAGTGACTGCGATAGCTCAGAAGTTCCCCAAGTGATTTTTTTTCTTGAGTTTGAGGCATCTCAAGTGGAAGTAGAAGCTATCAGAGTGACTAGAGATTTTTCGAGTGTCTTCGAAGAAGTCAGAAGTTTGTTCGCATCTGGAGATTGAGTTCCGTATTGACTTGGTTTCGGGAGCGATAACGATGGTTTAAACAAGCAGAAGAAGGGTTCCTAGAGAGAGAATTTGGTGAAGCAGCTTGGGGTTTCTTGAAGCTTCTGTGTTTTCTCTTTTGGACCTAGCTTTCAAGTTTGAACTCGTATTCAACATCGACATTCTCATCTTCTCTGAATCAGAGTTGTGCAATGGAAGCAAGGTAGCACCTGTTCTAGAGTAGAAGCAACCGGAAGTCTGCAGTTTTCTTGGATTAAAGGGTTACTATACAGGAAGTAATCTCAGGCTCCTACAGGAAGTTTATGTGGATCTCATAAGTGTATAGAAGTTTTTAGGATCTGAAGGCAAGATTGTCGGATGCACCGGTTTGGCTATTCCAGATAAGAGAAGTAAGTTCAAAGTCTACTGATGCTTATGGAATGTAGCTTATGTTCTGAATTTCGCGGATTTTGGGAAGACCATTTTGATGGGTAAAATCTGGGGATTATTTTATTCTTGGTCCAGATTTGTTTCGAGAAGCATCAGTGAAGGTTGAGCTGATCAGGAAAGGATGAAGTAGCCCAGTATTGTCAGAGGAATTATGTGGATAAGAGACAAAGGAATTTGAATTCGAAGTTGGGGACTTTGTTTTGGTTGAAGTTTTCTCCAATCAAAAGGAGCAATAATATTTGGTAAGTCTGGAAAGCTAACTTTGGGATATATTGAATCTTTCTGTTTTATCCAAAGGATTGGGACTTTGGTCTACAGGATTGAATTGCCAGTTTGGATGGCTGGGATTCAATGTATTTCATGTATCTCTGAGGGAGTACGTCTGTGATCCATTATCGATTGTGGAATCAGCAGTTCAAAGGATCTGGTAGTTGAGCTGGATTTGAGTATAGTTTGATATCCTGTTCAGATGTTAAATCAAGGTGAGAAGAAGCTCAGGGTTAGAGTGGTGTAGCTAGTTAATTTCTGATGAGCGAGTATCCCAGTGATTGTACTTGGGAAAACTCTAGATAGTGTTAGAAAGGTCTATCTTGATTTGTGTCAGGATAATTAGATTTGTTGTTTGAATGAATTGGTTGCTATGGTTGCTAGTAAATGATTGATATATATGCTTGCTATATAAAAATTAAAATCTTTGTTAGATTATTAAATTATCTTTTCTTTTAAATTTTGGGGAAGAAATTCTTTTAAGGGGGAGGAATGTGATGAGCCGGAATTTTGGACAATAGCAATTTAATAATCTTTATTAATAATTAAATTGGTTTGATAATTTTCCTTTATAATCATTTAAATTGGCAAGTTTATTCTTTTAAAAGCTAATAAATTGGTTTAATAATCTTCTTTTATAAATGTTTAATTGATAAAATTTTATTTTTCAAAGCTAATATTAAAATGTTTTTTATTTATAATGTATATATTTGTATATACTGTAAATAGGAGAGCTTTGATTTAAATTTAACAAATAAAAACATGTATTCAAATTTTAATATATTTTGTAATTTGGAAGTTATGATTGAATTTAATATAATACTTTTCAAAAGGGTATTTAAAGTTAAAACTTTATAAATTTTTATTTATTTGAAAATATATTTTAACATTAGTTTAAAATAAGATTTAATAAAAGGTTATTTTGATTTCTTATAAATTATACATGGTTTGTAAATACAAATAAGATTAAAATATAAATAATTAATTTAATAATGGGTTTAGCATAATTTCTTCTTAAATTAAACATAAATAAATATAGTTTATATGTATACATATAATTTAAACATAATACCTAAATCTTTATGAACATGATTAATACACACACACACAAAATTTTTTTCTTTCATATTACGTAATTTTAAAAGCATAATTACTTTCAAGACAAGGGCTTAAGAATAAAAATTCTTGTTTTTACATATGTAAATTAAAGGATTCATGCAAGATACATGTGTAGATTTAGCAACATGCAAATTAACAAATGGCATCGATGTCTCTTTAAAAATTTAATCGTATTAATAAAATGTTTGAGAGAAAACTTGATCATTTTCTTTCAGTTCAAACATTTTTATTTTCCAATTATATCTTTCTTCTTCTCTAAAAAAAAGAAAATCAAAACAGCAGTAAGAATCAAAACAAATTCTACAACAATTCAAGCCAAATCAATTTCTGTTTCAACCTGTTCAAGTTACAAAACAATCAAACATCAAAACAAAGGAGCAAGCTTCATGTTCAAATCAAATTAAAAACTCAAAGATCAGATTTATATCTGTAGCAATTTCCAGATCAAAGCAAGTTTCAACATCAAAGTCCTATTCTCTGTTTCTAATTGTGAGTTAACCCTCCTTTAAAAACAGTTTTTGAGTATTTCATGTGATAATCCTATGTGATAAAGTTGTAATATGGATTGCATGAGTAATTTTATCTGGATGTATGTTTGAAATTGCTTGTTTATATGTGTGTATATCTGTATATATTTATATAAACTGCCTTGGTTATATCCACAAGCTCGAATTACTTTCAAAATTTTAAATCTCCTCATATAATCAGAATTGAGTGTTGATCCTTGAATGAAATATGATTATAATCTTATAATAACAATTCTAAAAATGGTTTCGAGAATTTTAATTTAGAGATTAAATAAAAATTTAGAAATAACAGTAAAAAAATTTATATATATCAAAAATCAATGAATGCGGTCTCATGTTTGGATTTCATGAATTGAATCGGGGTAGAAGATCATGATTTTTGATATGAATATCTTGATTTTTAGATAAGTATGTGATGAGATTTATTGAGATGACCAGATTTGGTGTTTTGGTCGATTGCCATCGACCGGTGATGAGTGGCGCGATGTGACCATTGCTGGAGGTAGAGGGGAGGTCGTTGATCTGTGGAAAAATGGTGAGGTGATTTACCAATGGCCACGGTGGCCAGATAGTGGCGAATTAGGGCTTAGTGATCAGTTTTTGTCAAGGTAGATATCGAGCTTCGTTCGACAACTATGGGGCATCGGAGTGGATGACGAAGGTTGAGATCTTTGCGTGGATCAGTGAGGATGCTCTGGTCGGAAGGATGTGAGCTCCGATCATCGAAATCATCATGGAAAACTAGTTTTTGTCAAAGTGGTTTGGGTTCTGTTGACGTTCGATGGCTCGTTTAGATTTCGGGGTGAGATCTTCCGATCTGGGTGGACGTGAGCATCGGCATTGATATCGATGGCTTATTGAGAGCCACAGTGGTGATCTCTGATGGTTGGAGTGACGGTGTACGTGCACAGGTGCACGACATATCAGGTGGAATTGAAGATTCGGGGATGTAGCATTTTCCCTCGTGTTGACTCGAGCATGAGAGGAGTTTGTCTCGAGTAAATGAGTGTTGTTTGGCTCGGGAATGTTATTGTTCCTAGGTTTTTAAATTTAGAAGTATTGTTCTAGGTTTTGAACAAATAACCTGATTTTTTTAAAAAAAATTAAAATTAGCGAAACATGAACAGATGTTATAAAGCAAAGAAATCTAGTTTTATTAATAAAGAAAATTTTTAACAAAAGTTTCAAAGTTTAAAAATAAATCAAAAAACAAATTTTCCAAGTTAATTATTGTTCCAAAGGAAAGTAATTAATCATGTTTTTAAGTTAATATAATGATTAGATTTAAAAGAAGAATGTTAACCAAGTTTGAATGTATTTAAAAATTGAAATGGAAGTATACAAGATTTAAAAGCAAAGAACTGAAGTTTTTTTTCCAAAGGTTTCAAAGTTTAGAAGCAAAATAAAAACAAGTTTTCCAAATTAAAATATTATAAAGTTCCAAAACAAAGTGTTTTAAAAAGGTTTCAAAGTTATTTAAATAATTAGTTTTCAAAAGAAAAAAATGTTTTAAACAAGTTTAAAGTTTGAAGATTATGAAAGTAATTTAGATTCAAAAGAATGTTTTGCTAAGTTTTCAATGAATAGGTATTTGTTAAATAAGTTGAACAAGTTTCAAGATTATAAATGATAAATTAAATGTTTTCAAATTGTTTTGTTTTAAAGTAAATTATATATTTTTTAAATTATAAATTAATCCCTAAATATTTTCCAATAAAGGTTAAATGATTTAATTAAGTATTTTACTTAAGGTAAAGAATTTATATTTAATTAAGGCTGTGATTAATTAAGAGTGATTAATTAGTAAAATAGATTGAAGGTTAATCACTTATTGTAATTAAGGATAATTACTTAATGAAGTAATTAGCGAATAGTTAATCACTTAATGAAATTAATAATGGTTATTTAATTAATGTTAATAATCAAAGTATAATTAATTAAGAGAAGTAATTAAAGAATTTTAATAAGTATAATTAATTTAAGGGTCATTAACTAGTGATTAAGAGATAATTAATTAATGTAATTAATTTTAAAATAATTAGTAATTAATTAAGGGTGGTTAATTACTTGATAAATTAAGGGTTAATTAATCTAATTAATTAAAGGTAATTAATTTAAAAATAATTAATTAATGGAAGTAATTAAAGGGATAAATTACTTAATGTAATCAATTAAATTAATGTGGTTAATTTAAGTTAATTAAATAGTTTAATTAATCACTTGATGAATGATTAAGTATAATTACTTAGTGTAATTAATAAAGTGTGATTACTTAGTGTAAGTAATTAATGGGTAATTACTGGATGTAGTTAGTTAAAGGGGAATTACTAGATGGAAAGTAATTAAAGAAATTACTTAATGGAAGTAATTAAGGATTAATTACTCTGTGTAATTAATTAAGGATTAATTAATATAACTAATTAAGAAGTTAATTAATTAATATAAGTAATTACAGGATAGTTAATTACTGCATGTAATAAATTAAGGTTGATTAATTGAAGTTATTAGTTAAAGTATAATTAATTAATGTACTAAATTAAGGATCAGTGTAATTGATTATAGTTAATTAATTAATGAAAGTAATTAGAGGATCATTAGTTGATGAAATTAATGAGAGTAACTAAAGGTTAATTACTGTAAATGGTTAAAGGATAATTAAATTGTATGATCAATTAAGGGCTAATTACTTAATGTAATTGAAGAATACTTAATCAAGGATGATTAATTAAGATGGATAATTAGGAGGTGATTAATTAATTGGGTAGAAATTAATTAATGCTAAGTAAGCAGGATTTAAAATTAAATTAAAGTAATTAATTTAATTGGTGGTTGATTAAATTAATTAAAGATGGCGTGACAATTAATCTTGCTTATGGATGGTTGAAAATTGTTGAATGCCCTGGATTATGTGATATCTCTGATATGTGATATGTGCTATTTGTGATAGAGAATGTTTTGTTGAATTGTGATTATCTATCGGTGATGATGTGAATTATCTATCTATATGAATATGATATCTTAAATGATAGATTAAGTTGTATAAACCCTTGAACAACTTGGATATTAAAACGACGTTTTGGATTTCGGTGAGACCGGGATCGGATTTCCAAATTGGACTATCTGGAAACCACATCGGTCCAAATTAAACACTAGGTCGTGAAGTCAAGTGAAGATGAAGATGAAGAATCGAAGTGTAAGAACTATCCGTCGTTAAAATTCCGAGGGTGATTCCAAAATGAGTTTAACGAAGATAGTGCTTTCAGTTTCGAGATGAAGATTCAGAGTGCAAGGGCTATTGTCATTAACTCTAAGGGTGATTCCAAAATGAGTGCAACGAGATAGTGCCTTCGGTTTCGTTCGAACCCGGAACGAACTTATATGGATTTAATGCTTTCAGTATATCATCATTAAAGGACGATGAGCATACTAAGATATGTGTTTTGAAAAGAAATCGTAGCTTTAGGCCTCATCAACCGGGAATGGTCAAAACAGGGGAGGTGCCGCAAGGTTAAGTGGGTCACATCCAAGTAGAATGAGATTTTCCCCCGTTTAGAGGTCCCTTTTTATTTGGCTTAGTGGGGAGTTGGTCCACAGCCAACTGCGGGGTTGTCTTGTTCGGGACTATCCAGTAAGGGATGGTTTCAGCCTTGTGTTGCAGGAGATTTAGGATGGATCCTCGGTACTCTGATCTAGGCCGGGTACTGTGACGGGCGGTACCCCAGTATCCCTGCCATTGTATGGAATCCAATCTCCAATAAGTGCCATACGTTATGATTGTGCCCAACTATGTTGGAACGTGAGATGTAAGCATTCCAACTATTTTCTATTTTACTTGAAAACCCTAGACACTATTATAATATCACTTGATTTCCTATCAAATGTTTTGGTTGGCGTAAGGTAAATTTTTTTTCGTGTTTATGTGCGGGGAGTCTTACGTGATACCTTTTGATTTCAACGGTTTACAAAGTTAAGCAACTTTAACCCGTTTCCTCACACCAGACACATGTCTGACCCAGAGTTTATTTTATGTTTTATTAAACTCTTGGGTACTCAAATTATTATGAGTAGCCAAGGGATTCAGGTTAGCTTTGATGAATTTATGGAGGAGATTTGGAGCAGGAGGCTTCAGTGTATATAGACATATAGTGGTTCCTCCGTGTTGTATCTCTGTGATGTTGTCTGTATTATACTGAAGTTTTATGATAGACAGGTCTTTATAACCGCTAGTTTGTGATGTACAAGCTGTGTAACTCTGATAGATGTTAATACTATGTAATATCTTATGTGATATAATATAATTTATTCATTCCGCCGTGAGATTCTGATTTTGTTTGTTCTTTCTTTTCTATCTTTTCTCTTTTCTATCCCTTTCTTTCTTAATTATGATGCGTCTTTCTGTGGAATGAAAGATGGGTCGTGACAATAATTATCCTTTCAAATCATAATACCACTTTAACCTTTAAAAATAATTAACTACTAAAATTAACTTAAATAAATATTTACTCAAACAATTTTAAAATAACTAAATAATAATTTTTCTAAAACATAAATATTTACTTAAACAATTTTAAAATAGCTAAATAATAATTTTTCTAAAACATTCTTTCAAAACCACTTTTTTAACATTTAATCTATAGTTGAAAAATCTCCTTTGAAATTATACTTGGCTTTTTAGAAAAATACACTTTTCATTCCAACATAGCCATCTAATCATTTATAAATCCTTCTCGATTTATTTCCAGTTTAATTTACGTCCCAATCCCATAAATTTTCTTTTCCATACTTTTAAAAATAAAACCAATATTTATCTTTAAAACAAATTCCCACCTTCTTATAAATTCTGACTGTGAATTTATACTTTCTAATTTATCCACTGATAAAAATTTCACTTTATTCATAAACTCAGTTTATAATTTCCATACCCTCATTTTCCTTCAACTCACAATTTGCAAAACACTTAATCGATTTACTTTTTTCCCAAATTCACCCTTTTAATTTATCCATCTTTACTGTAAATTTCCTTCTTTAAATTTTCCCTTTTTATTTCCTTTTTTAAAACTCAATATTTATATTTTTAAAATGCCATAATATATCTAGCAGTATATTAACATCAAATAAATAAATTTTCCAACATAATATATCACAGGTTAATCAACATTTCATATAACTGAATATGAAAATAAATTCAACATTTTTGAGGAATCCAGTTGGATCCCCCAACCTGTTTCCCTGCATCCAAAGATGTTAGTCAACAAATAAAATACCAATCCCGCTTCAAGGTGGGATATCGCGGTATATAAGCTCATCCGCTATTATGCGGCGCGCAAAGGGTCTCAACCACTATATAATGTGGGAATATCAATCAGTCCAATATATATACTACTATATATAATATCACATCCAGACTGATAATAAATATCTGTTCAATCAGTAACCAATAATTTAAATTTAACTATTTAAATCAACTGATAATCCAATTTGAGTGAGATTAACTCACCTTTGACTTTTAATTTGCAATCCGACCCAAGCCGGCTTGTTTTCTTCACGATTTTAAACCTTGTACAAACATTGTATGATTTATTAATATTTGTATATTTATTTTCATTTAGTAATTTTTAATCTACTAACAATTAATTTTAAACTAATTTTTCCCTTAAAAATCTTTTAGTGGCTAAAAATAATTAAATAGGTTAATCACAATAATACATTATTATAAAATAAACTAGTAATTGAAACAGGAAAATAGGCACAAGGACAAACTTAGAAAAAAAATTAGGCTGAAGAACAACAAGTTTGTTTTTTGGGCTTAAGGACAATGCTAGATATATCTAGCATTTTTTATAGTGTAAAACTGAATATATGCTAGATATAACTAGCATTTTATATAGTGTAAAAGTTGAATATAATGCTAGATATAACTAGTATTTGTCCTTCAGCCTAAAAATGAAACTTGGCGTCCTTCAGCCTAAATTTTTTTCAAAGTTTTTCCTTTTACCTAATTCATATGTATATATGTATATTTATTTTCCCTTTTGAACTATATATATATTTATAAAATAGCCTATAGAGATTCCATAATCTGAATTTATATAAATTCCTCAAACTCCTTAAAAAAATACCTATCTCTATCCCAAAATCTTATATATATATATATATATATATTTCTATTTCTATTTACTGTTATTATACCTACCCATCTGACTTTTAAATTAAAAATCTTTTCAAATTAACAGCAGTTTGATATATATGTATATATTTATTATCTGTTTTTTTTCTAAACTACATATATATGTATATGTATATTTAAATTAAATTAAAAACCAAGACTGCTACCTCATTGGACTCCAATGCCGACCTCGACCACACAGTGAACTTCTGGCTGCAATTTGGTTCACGCATGCGACTTCCAGGAGCTTCTTCCTCATTCTTCTCGTTCGCACTCCACCCATCGACCACACCAATGCCCTTCCACGACCGGGTCGCCTCAGCCAAGAGCCGCGCTACCCCATCCCCCTTTTTCTCGCTCGCCTGCAACGCTTACACCCATCGCCTCGATATGCGTGAGGCTGAGAAACCCTGCGACCCACATTCCAATTTGCACTGCGCCACCATCTCCGCGAGGCCCTCTTTTTTTTCTTTAAAGAATTGGCCATGGACAATTTTTTTGAACGAATTTGGAATTCGATTTTGTGAATTAACAGAAGAAAAGGGGGGATTAACTGGGTTTGATCTTGAAGGGCATTAGGACTAAAATTCGAAATTTTCAACTCTTTTTTTTCCTTGCTTTGCATTTTTTTTTCAAACTATGAAAGGTTTGGCTTGGCTTTAAAACAAAGAGGAGGGAGACACAATGTTATGAAGGAGGGGGACAGGCGTGCCAACTTTATCAGGCTAAAGTGCCTTGGAAGGAGAGGAAAATGGTTTGATGTGGATATAATTTCAGCTGATGTGGATAATTTGACCGGTCAACTTATGTATATAGTATTATTTAAATTTATATCATCTCGATAAATGCAACTTAAAATATCGAATTCCTATCGAGGCGTGCCACCAGGTGTTTGTAGTGTTATACCCCTATTCCGAACGCGATGGAAAAGGTTTTGAGTCCTAATTCGATCGTATGGAGAAGATAGCTTTTTGGACTCAATTATTATATTGATTTTTGGATATTAATTTCAGCGTGTTTATATATCGTACGATCACACGACAACTCCAACCACTATGAATTTGAAGTCCGATAGTAAGACATTATTACGAATCCAATGGAACTGGTTTCGTCGAATTCCAAGACTGTCCTCGAAAGGCTATTTTTAAATGTCAATTTAAAAGATATATTTTTAAAACTGAACAAATCACATTTAAATTCAATTCTAAAACTTTTATTATCCTCAGTATTATCGATATAAATTTTTTCAAGTCTTCAAATTATTTTTAACCAGCCTGAAACTTCAGATTCAGTATTTTATTCAATTTCCAAATTATCAAATTCAATAATTTAATTATCCAATAAATAGTGATATTTGAAATTCAAGTTAAAAATTAACTTTTAAATTTTTAAAATTAATTAAATATTCCAATTTCAAATATCCCGAAATTCCGGGTCATTACACTTTCCCAAATTAACAATCTCACTTAGACCAATGAATCATATCTCCAATAGAACAATATCATGGCATACGCCAAAATGCCCTAAATCTTAATGTCTCCGGTGACGACGAAGTCACCGAACTCCACCTTTCCGATGTCGACTTTTTAGCCGATCTTGAGGTAATTGGATCCAAAATCTATATTTTCTGTCTATAAATTCTAATAGAGGAACCATCTTTATATGTTTTTGTGAATATTTCTTCTGAAAAATTAGAACAGTAGAATATGCTTCCCATCAAGTAATCGATGAGTAAGTATAAAGTTAAATGAGTAATTTGTTTAATTGGATGCAAATTCATTTATTTAGATGCAAATTTGTTTAATTGTGAGTTATATACGGTGATCCTAAATTTTCTTACCTTATGTGTAAATTCATTTAATTGGATTTTATTTTATACGAGTAATTTTATGAAGTTGTATGCTCAAAACATTTTTTTATTTTGTCTTCATGATGAAGTGGTAGACGTTGATTGTCGGGGTCAAAGAAATTAAGGATGGCTGCTCTGTGTGCCGTAATTGATGAATAAGTATGAGTTTGATTAAACCTTTTTTTATTAAATTTATCCACCGTGATCTTTAGTGCACTACAATGTGAATAAGAATTTATATCTTCATGAAATAGATACAATTGAGACATATGTAGTTTTGAAAAAGCTGGACCAAAATGTTCAATATAAGTTTTATTAATTGATCTATTTTTTTGCTTTCAGTCGCTCTTCTAATATTTACGTAAAAACTAAAAATTAAGAGAGTCTGGGCCGTAGAAAAATATCTTTTCTACTGATAGCACTCTGATTAATTTTGAAATAAAATATTATTGGAAGTTATGTAAGTTTAATAAAACTATATTTTCCTAAAAGTAACTATGTCTAGTGAAACCTGCATTAGCCTTGATGACCCATTATTTGGCATGTTGGTTGATTTTATACACCATTGCAAATTAATTAGTTTTAACTATTATGGAGCAACCGTTTTCTACTGTCCCACGTTTACGCATCGATTCATCTACATGCTATATCAGAATCAATCCATCTACAAGTTGTGCACGTAATAACCATAAATTGAATACTCTGAGTTTTTTATCTCCTCATTTTTTGTTATATGATGCACATTGAATATTTTAATTGGTCAATTGCTTCAAGATGGTATCCATTTACAACAACTTGAGATCAGTTGATGGATTTGATTCATTCTACAATTGGGATTGATTTGTATGATTGAGACGGTTGTACTTTCCTTTTGTTTTTCTTACTTTTCATCGTTAAAATTTCATTTTATTTCATAACTTATATAGTCAAAACTATTAATGTTTCAATGTTTTTAAAATTTAACACATCTTTGAGGGTTTAAACATAGTCTCAATCATTGTTTCTCATTATATGCCTACATCATTTATTGTAACTTTTCACAGGCTTATTGGTATTTAATTTGTAATGTGACGAATCTTGGTTTTTTGGACAATATCTTCTTCTTTCAACGTGCTACTTGGATTTTACATATTAAATATTACTATTGGGGAATTTTATGAACCCAATCATTAAAATTTATTATTTGCTATTTTATTATGAATTACAATTACAATATAAACGTATGCTTTAGGAAAGTGGCAGTGCATATGACTTCTGCTATATTTCAACTAATGATGTGTAAATGACTCTACAAATGAAACTATGTAGTTTTGAAGGCACAAGTACAAAAGTAGTATTTTACATTTAACTTCTCTCATATGTAGATGAACAAATAAAATGAAGAATAAAAGTGATCGGATAAATAAGTGTGCAAATGGGTTGGACTGATGATCGGATGGGTACAAGCTAAGTTTAACCAAGTGATATGCCATTCTGATCAAGTTTTACAATTTTTTGTGTAGATAAACATTGTATATACACATCCACTTTTTAATCTGTAACATCTATTAATCTTTTGTTGGATTTTGATACTTAACAGCACTTTTCTCCCTACATTTGACCTTTGCTCCCTGTAGTTTTATATGTTTAGTTCCTATATATTTTGTAACAATGAAATTTTTAATATTTCCTATCCTTAATCTACTATATTTTAGTCTACCGCTAAATCTATCCAATATAAGACATCTTTAAAATCTCCATTTCGGTTAGCATTCATTTGTTCAATCATTTTGATCACCACGTTTTTTAGTTATAATTTTCTTGCAATCACTTCATGTAAAATAAAAAGATAAAGAAGAAGTGCATTTGTTATTGTATTAATTTTATGTTTATTCTGAGGCATCAAGGTTAATGCATGCTCCGAGAATTCACCTAATGGCTGATGTAATATTGATTTTTGTTTTTTCTTTCTCTTATTATAGGTTCAGTGAATGGTGGTGACTGTGTGGAGCTTGCCAAGAAAGAAGACATTGACGGATTTTTTGTTGGAGGTGCTTCTTTGAAGGTATACACAAATATACACCCTTTAAATTCCCTAATATGACAAGTGGAGCTGATGTTACTTTGTTTGAGTGGTAACTAAATCAAACAATTCAGTATTTCTCTCAGTTGCTTCATTCGCATTGAAAACTGCACCATACATGATTATTTTAACAATTTCAATTTATTCTCTGTAACTATTTTCTATTCTGAAATCTAGAAACGCACCCATAGATTAGCAGCATTAAATATGATCCCACCATTCATCGATATGATGTTCTTATCCTAGATTACTACATGCATATGTTTCCTATTAAACCAACGTACATACATATTTTCATGAAGATCATATTTAGTCATATAAAGCAATGTATATACAACTTTTGATTTCATGTTGAATCTGTAATTATAAGAAGTATGGAGGGGTAGTTGATATGTACTGGTATTCAGTTTTCTAAATAGAGGCAGTGTAACTGAGATGTATACTTTATTTAAAGTATACATCTTTGATTGATAGATTCCAACATATTCACTAGTTCCACCAAGACTAAAATTGACAGCTCTTTTTTGATTAAATCAACAATGTCTATTTTTAACCATGACTGTGGTTTAGAATGATTTATTTGTAGCACCCACCAAGTATCCCACTTATTTAGGATTCAAAGAAGTTTCAAACTCCTTATAGAAACAAATATATACTTACCTATGATTATTATTCTAGATTGGTGCAAGGACAAACCCACTTGAAGGAGCAGCACTGGGTATGTCTCTTCTAGAATCTTTTGCTGAGTATGGTTCATTTTTGATGATTGCTACCACACATCATGGAGAATTGAATTCATTTTTGACGATTTCTACCACACATCATGGAGAATTGAAAACACTGAAATACAGGTATCAAGCTTCTCACGGTACAAAATTCTTTTTGGTGTGATTCTGGTCAGTCACATTGGTAATTTACTTATTTACAAGGTTATAAACTAGAAAAAGAATAAAGATATATAGCTGCAATACAATTTATTGATGTGATTCATACTATGATATTAGTATTAAGGTGGCTGAAAATCTAGTTTATTGTTGAGAATATAACCAATACGTTGAAGCCTGTGTGTGAATAATTGTGGGGCTGATACAACTTAAATTTTCTTTTATGCCAATGTTGAGTTATTGGTGCAACTTTTCGGAGTAATATTTTTATCCCTTCAGTGTTTAGTGTAACTTCCAACAAACTCTTGTCCCAACTCCATCAAAATTAACCTTCAGACATTTACACCTTTTTCCTCCTTCCAATAAGTCTCCAGATTGTTAACCACAATGTATATGAACAATTTCATGATTTAATAGCTATTTATTTATACTTTTTTATGCAAGCCGTCATGATTATGCGTGTGTATATGTATGTGTGTGTTATGTTATGTGATTGCACTTTTGCTCTTTCACTTATATGCACGTATTTATGTTGTTACTCTTGAAGAAAGTAGATTTACCAAGCTATTAATATACATGAAGTAATATTCAATAAATTAAGTATACATGGATTGAATAAATTGACTAAGTTTAAAATAAGTAACTAAGTTTAATTTAGTTTAAACTTACTTACTTATTTTATACTTAGTTAATTTATTTTAAACTTAGTTACATGGTTACTTAGTTACTCATTTTAAATTTAGTTAATTAAAGTATACATGAATTTTATTTACTCTTCAACCATATACTGTGTATACATGTTAGGTATTTAAGTTGAATGTGATGTATGGAACTTTTAAGTTGAGTGAGCATTACTTACATAACTCTTTCTTTAATTGTCATCATAACTTTCTCTTTACTTTGCTATATAGGTACATAAAATAATATGTTGCTGACTAAAGTTGCTAACAAAAGATACGTTTGCATTTAAATGGTTATCATGAAGTATATGTTGTTATATATAATATGGATCCGAAATAAGTGTCGTAATGTTTGTATTTTGATGCTAATACTTTATAGCTGATCTGCATCAAAACTGATTTGTATTTTAATGCATATTCTTGTTACTTTTTTTAGGATTTGAAGGGGATAATGGATAATGGGCAGCATCTTCCATTCCCAGATGCACTTCTCATTAATGGCAGGGAAAACAATTCTACATTTATGATTGAACAAGGTATATTTCTTCAGCCATTATTTACTAGACCATATATTTCATTTGTTTATTTTTTTCAACTAATACTATACTGAATTATTCTGTGAAAATTGTTTTACACCTATTCAACCAAATGATACTTTCATTTATAGTTGATTACGAAATCATGAAATATCCTTCATCTGAGAATCTCAAGTCATGATTCGTAATTTTTAATAAAATTTATGAATGCTTTTCTTGATTGTTCTTGTTTGGATATCTAAAAAGAATCGATGGATGTAAAGTTTCTTAAAAAGAAACTACAAACATTTTATTTTATTTTATTTCATTTTTAACTTATTTTTTTTTCTTTTTTTCCCTGTTGGATAACATAACACATATGTTTAATGAACATTTGTTAACATATTTGATGTGTGTTAACTGTTAACTATCGTTATCCCACCTTTTGGCAAGTCCGTGAAACCAAGAGATTGACTGAAAATCAAAGACAGTTCGTCCCAAAGATCAGTTAACACTGGTTCACTATGGATATCGATGAATTTTGCCCGAGTCCAGATCGAGCTAGAATTGATATGACACGACAATCCAAGCGGCGAAAGCCAACGTTCCAAATTTCAAGTCAATCAAAGTTCGTATCTCAAGATATAATCGATGCAATTTCAGTAATCACCGTATCCATCAAGCTTTGACTATTCATATCCATCAAAAAGCCATAGCTGGAATCGATCTGTTCAAATCCATCGCATTACCTGTTGTTCGTATCCATCGCATTATCGGTAGCTCGTGACCATCGTGTTATCACTTGTTCATATCCATGCTACCAGTTCAACTTCGTATCGATCGACTAAAGTTAATTCCGTTTGATACGAACAAGACCAAGTCCACCAACACAAGTAGAACGACTTCAACCGATACGAACAATGCCACTATGATTCGATACGAACAGACCCACTTAGATTGATACGAACAACATACTATAGATCGATACGAACAACGAACTACTGATCGATTCGAACAAGGCACGTGCATAGAGGAGACTCGGTCAATTCGGCACGAACTTCGGATTGATCATAAAATCAAGTGCCACGTCAACTAGCAGCCACGCGCTCGATAACGATTCGAACTGATCGATACGAATGTATCGATTCGAACTATGCAGCCTACCGAAAACTCGAATTTGCATCAATCATAACTCGCAATCCACAAGTCCAAATGCCACCAAATTTTCACAGGAGCTTACGTATAACCTAAAGAATGTTAATGCTAAATTTTGGCTCGATTGGGTCAAATCTTGATCGATACGAAATTCGTTCGTATCGATCACGAATCGAGTCAAAATCACATGGGATCGATCGTGTGGGCCCATGCACATGCCATAAGAGGTCTTTGGAGATCTAAGCGAGATATTTACAACCTAAGCCTATAAATAGCATCCCAGAGCCTACAGAAAAAGGACTTTTGGCTCTTCTACGTCTAGACTCTGCCGGATTCATCATTGTACTCTGATTTTGCTGCTGTAGTCAGTTGTAACTCGTTGTAATCAGCAAGTAAACTCAATAAAATTATCAACTTCAAAGTGGACGTAGGCTGGATTGCCAAACCACTATAAACTTTGTGTTCTTTACTGCTTTCATCTAAATTTTCTGAGTGTTCTTAATTTTTAATTCTCTACATACTTGTTATCTGTGATCTGTGATTGTGAACTGTTGCTTTCATTGGTAATTGGATATTTGAGACCAATTTTGGTGCAAATATTTTGGTGCTTTCACCAAGAATTAAAAAATCAGGGATTCTAAAGCTTGGATTTCATATTTGAAGGTTTGAAAACTTGGATCTGGAAAGCAATGGCAAGACAATCAACAAGAAGACAGAGGACTGAGAGGAGTCAGCATGAAGTGAGTCAGGAGGCTTCCTCTGGAGCAAATCAGACCTCAGTCTTCATCACCCGGGATGAAATGGAGATGATGATGGGAGCCATGCATGAGGAGCTATTCAAAAGGAAAGAAGAGATGATGCAGAGCATTCTCAGATGAATTGAGCAAGCGGGATCAGCTAGAGTTATTGGAGTTCAGACCAACGAAACAAGACTGGAAGGACCAAACCGGGAACCAGATAGAGCGGGACCATCGGGGCAGCCCCTGAACTAGAGGGCACCTCCTTGGAGCATGTTAATCCAACTTTAGGCAGGATAACAGCTGAAACTAGGCCATAAGAAGTTAACAGAGGAGCGAGTGCTCGTCTAGAAGAGCAGATTTCAGCAAACTCCCACGAACTCGTGGGGCAGATCGGAGGCAATATACGAGGACCACATCTTGGCGAGAGTGACAGGTTAGCGGAAATGGTCAGACGAGCCATGAAAGGCAGACTAATGAACAGAGATCTGGAAGATATGAACAAGAACCCCTTCGCACCTGCAATCAAACAGGCAAGGAATTACACCAGAATTCAAGCTACCATCATTGGAAATGTATAATGGGAGGACAGATCCTTCGGTTCATCTAACAAAATATATGAGGCATATGGAAGTGCTGGGGGCATCAGAGGAGGTCATGGCCTAGTGCTTCTCATTGTATCTGACAGGTATAACAGCACTATGGTTTAGACAATTGGAGAGCGGTTCCATTGGAACATGGACCGAGTTGACCAAGAAGTTTGTGAGGCAGTTCAAAGTTCACATTTCGAGGCCCAAGAATGTGATGAGTCTCGCGACACCAAAACAGAAAATTGGGAATCTCTGAGGAATTTCCTAACATGATTTAATGCAGCTACAACATCAGTGGATTGCCCAGATCCATCTATGGTCTTAATGGCAGCCGTAGCCGGCATCGCAGATGGAACGAAGTTCAAAATTTCACTAACAAGGGATTCACCTATGTATCTAGGAGAATTTATCATGAGGCAGATGAATTCCTACGAATAGAAGATGAAAATATTGAAAGAGAGGAAGGGGAGGGAATAGAAATTTACGCACTCAAAGGCAGAAATCCCCCCAAAAAAGATTTAGGCAAGGATGAAGGAAAACGGAAAGCCGAGGACAACGGTGATGGACTAACATGACCTCGAAAGGAACCGAGATTCACCTCTTATACGGAGTTGAATGAAACTTTAGAGCGAATCTACCAGGATACTGGGGGGAAAATTCCTTATCGAAAGCCAATAAGAAGGCGTCCGACCAGCAATGAATGAAAATCCGACAAGTATTGCTTATTCTACAAGCTGAATGGTCATAGCACAAATGATTGCAGGCACTTGAAGGATGAGGTTAAAGAGCATATCAGGAATGGTCTGCTATCGCAGTATGTGAAAGGAGAACAACAACAGTGGAACGGGAGCGGCCACCACCTGCATACTCTGGGAACGGCTTTGGATCAGGACGTCAACTTGCCATCAATTGATTGAAATAATGACGAATAAGTGGCAAACCCCACACCAATGCAATTAAGTCATTTACACATGTACAGGACCGCAAACGATCCTCAAGCATGCTCTGATACGACTACTAATCGCATTGGTGTAGATGTTTGCACTTTGACGTCTTGGTGTTGTTTTTTTTCTATTTCTCATGTTTGGGTTTGGTTTTGTTGGACATTTTTGTTGAAAGATGTAAGTATGCCAGTTGTGATTCCATAACGGCTAAGCCACTTACATAAGTAAGGATCGTGAACGGTCCTCAGGCATGCTCTGAGATGGCGATAAATCGCCATAACAAATAATTCAAAAACTCACTCGAACGTGAAATCTGACATTAATGATACTAAGCCCCCCCCCCCCCCCCCCGGGCGCACATAACTCGCCTCGAATGGCACTCGACCTCGAACGGTCACAACTCGCCTCGAACGGCCCCCGACCGCCAACGATCACAACTCGTGTTGAACGGCACTTGACCATGAACGGTCACATTCGCCGCGAATGATACCCAACCTAGAATGGTCACATACCACCTCGAATGACATACGATCTTGAACGATCGTCATTTGCGGTCAGGTAAAATTATCAATCACTTTGCAGGTCATTAATAGGATACAAATTCCAGCTTATCGAACTACAAAACACACCTTCCTATCGTAAGGGATTTTTTTAGGGAAAGTGTTATCCCGCCTTTTGGCAAGGCCGTGACACCAAGAAATTGACTGGAAATCAAAGACAATTCATCCCAAAGATTAGTTATACACTAGTTCACTATGGATATCGATGAATTTTTCCCGAGTCCAGATCGAGTTAGAATTGTTATGACACAACAATCAAAGAGACGGAAGCCAACGTTCCAAATTTCAAGTCAATCGGAGTTCGTATGCTCAAGATATGATCGATGCAATTTCAGCAATCACCTTATTCGTATCCGTCAAGCTTTAACTATTCTTATCCATCAAAAAGCCATAGTTCGAATCGATCTGTTCGAATCCATCACATTACCCATTGTTCGTATCCATCGCGTTGTCAGTAGCTCGTTACCATCGTGTTATCACTTGTTCGTATCCATGCTATTGGTTCAACTTCGTATCGATCGACTAAAGTTAATTCCGATCGATACGAACAACACCAGGTCCACCAACACAAGCAGAACAACTTAAACCGATACGAGCAATGCCATGATGATTCGAGTCGAACAGACCACTCCAATCGATAAGAACAACATACTACAGATCGATACGAACAACGTACTACATATCAATTCGAATAAGGCACGTGCATAGAGGAGACTCGGTCAATTCGGCACGAACTTCGGATCAATCCTAAAATCAAGTACCACGTCAACTAGCAAGCATGTGCTCGATAACGATTCGAATTGATCGATACGAATGTATCGATTCGAACTAAGCAGCCCGTTGAAAACTCGAATTTGCATCGATCATAACTCGCAATCCACAAGTCCAAATGCCACCAAATTTTCACAGAAGCTTACGCACAACCTAAAGAATGTTCATGCTAAATTTCGGCTCGGTTGGGTCAAATCTTGATCGATATGAAATTCGTTCATATCGATCACGGATCGAGTCAAAATCACGTGGGATAGATTGCATGGGCCCGTGCACGTGCTATAAGAGGTCTCCCGAGATTTGAGTGAGATATTTGCAGCCTACGCATATAAATAGCATCCTATAGCCAACGGAAAAAGGACTTTTGGCTCTTCTACATCCAGAATCTGCCGGATTCATCATTGTATTCGGATTTTTCTATTGTAATGTGTTGTAACTCGTTGTAATCAGTAAGCAAACTTCAATAAAATTATCAACTTCAAAGTGGACGTAGGACGGATTGCCGAACCACTATAAACTCTGTGTTCTTTACCGCTTTCATCAAATTTTTTTTGAGTGTTCTTCATTTTCAATTCTCTACGTACTTGTTATCTGTGATCTATGATTGTGAACTTGTGCTTTCGTTGGCAATTGGGTGTTTGTGACCAATTTTGACGCAAACAACTATTAAGGTTTTATGCTTATTTCAGTAGATAGAAATCCATGAACACATTTAAATTAATCAACATTCAATAATCAGACTTTATTTAAATCAAACAAAACATTAACATATTTTTTTTCCATTTACAATACGTGAATGGACTGTTACAGAGAAGAAACTCATGGCAAGAGGGAGTTTGGAGCACAAATTGCATGATACCAGGGATGAAGCAAGTGTACCTCAAGTGGTAAGTATAATTGAGATATCTTAGTACTACTTCTGTTTATGATAAATTAAATAAATACATGGATTAAATAAATTAACTAAGTTTAAAATAAGTAACTAAGTATAATCATGACCGCATAAGTAAGTTATATGCACCTATTTATATTTATAATAAATTAAAGTATACATGGATTAAATAAATTAACTAAGTTTAAAATAAGTAACTAAGTAATTAAGTTAATTAAGATATAAATATTAATTAAGTTTATAAAAACTAACTAAATTTATAATAATAATAGTAAATTAAATAAGTTAACTAAGTTTTATAAAAATTAATTAAGTTTGTTAAATTAACTAAATTTGTAACAACAACAGTAATAAAATTGACTAAGTTTTGTAAAAATTATCCGATTTTTATAAAAATTAACTACGTTAACTAAGTAATAAAATTAATTAAGTTCATAAAAATTAACTAAGTTTATAACAATAATAATAATAATAATATAATAGTAAATTAAATAACTTAACTAAGTTTTATAAAAATTAACTAAGTTTATAACAATAATATAACAATAATAAAATTGACTAGGTTAACTAAGATTTATAAAAATTAATTAAAAGAAAAATAAATTACAAAATCATATGCTAGAGAGAATCTGAAAACTATATTCTAACACGAGATTCAATCATGCATAAGTATTGAACAATGAGAATAGTACAAGTAATTTAAAAGAATTTCAATCCTACTCAGCTCGATGAAAGGTAAATTGTAACTAGACTAGAAAACATATCTTATAAAATAGAAAAGGTAAAATTGTTCATAACTCGATACATAATCTGAGATATCAGTTTATGTACAGGACCTTCTAGAGTGGTGCATACAAGTTTTCTAGAATAGGATACCCAAACCAGAATTAAGATTACTTAGTGAATTTTTATCTAAATTATTTTCTTCATAATCTAAAACTGGTTCAGATACTGAAATTGCTACGTAGACCTATGTTATCCAAGTTCCGTATACTGAAATTTCTACCTAGACCTAAGTTAGCCAAGTTCAGATACTGTAATTAAGCTTTGTTCACAAATCATAGTTAGATGGGACTACCAAGTTCCATTTAACTAAGTTAGCCATTTCTAATAGTAAGTA
This sequence comes from Allium cepa, assembly GCA_030765085.1. Classification (NCBI taxonomy): domain Eukaryota; kingdom Viridiplantae; phylum Streptophyta; class Magnoliopsida; order Asparagales; family Amaryllidaceae; genus Allium; species Allium cepa. The sequence continues at coordinate 390,142,300 of CM060938.1, read as the reverse complement.
AAAATTACAACCTGGAATCATCTGACAGTAAGCCCAAAATTTACAAATTCACTATTATTAAATTTGTTGCTTTTTCTGGATGTTCAATAGCATTTGTGCTCGGTTGCTCTAATCTTATTAGCCACCATATGAGAAGGTAATCAAAATGGAAAAGTATAGATGATAACAATTGCAACCGATGCTTGATCATAGCATCACTTATACTAAATTTTAGGGAAATCACTAATTTATTCACGCATGAAGAATAATCTATATTAATTACATTTACAATGATCCGATTACAAACCATGCCACATTTTTCCATAAGAAATCACTGGGAATTCATATAACATAAACGAATGTTACTTAAAATATTCTTCTATAGGTATTATGTAACGAACCGTAATTTTACTATTTGAAATTATTAAATTTAATATAATTATTGAATAAAAATGGTTAAAAATAGAATTAACGAATTATTAGTGTAGTTATTGAATATGAAGATTTTGGTTGAAATTATAGAATGAATTTAAATTTCAAACATAACAATTTATCGTAATACAGATATGGAGAATAATTGAAATTTTGAGTTGAATATGAATCAAAATGGTTTCTAATATGGATATAATTTCTATTTGAATATTAAATGAGTTGGTAAGTTTTTAAAACTGGAATTTCAAGTAATTTCGTCGATTTTGAAAGTCACTCGATTTGATCGACACGTTAAATTAGCGATTCTGGGCACAGTCTTAGAAATTGACGAAACCGGTTCCATTGGATTCATAATAGTATATCGGAATTCAAATGTCGTAGCGTTTGGAGTTACTGGTTGGTCGTACGGGATAGAAACGCGTTGAAATTAATATTGCAAATTTAATAATACAATTCGATTCGAAAAGTTATCTTCTACATATTATCGAATTAGTCCTCTAAACATGTTCCATTATGTTCGAAATAGTGGTAAAACCTTATAAATGCCAGCAGCATGCTTCGATTGGAGTTCGTCAGGAAAAGGTTCGGGAATTGTGACGACCGGGCGATTTTCTACCCTCGAAAATTGACACTAATATGTTCACCGTATAAAGTGCCAAGCAATTGAGTGTCGGAAATACCAGATTGTTAGGGTTTAAGAAGAAAAGAGATAGAAGAAGAAATAGAAATAATGGAATCATAGAATCTCACTATCGCAGCAGAACAAAATATAATAACAACCTTTTGTGCAAAAGAAAAACTATAACTATCAATATACATACAAATTATCAAAGTACAATCATCAGCATATAAATCTGGATAGTTATAATAGCTTGTCCTCAAATGCTGAACATACAGCCTACAATACACAGTGGAATATGATCAAATATGTGCAGTACGTCTCTGCCATCTAGCTCGTCTCCTGAGCTCCAAAGCATCCTAACTTGAATCTGTAATACTCAGTCTGACCCGAGCATTGTAATAAAGTAACACCCGAGTCAGGCTGGAAACCAACGTGAGTAAACACATTAAAACTGAACCACTAAATTTATCAAAATCCTTTGAAAAACCAAGGTATCTCGTACAAACACGATGAGTTTTTATCGTATGATAACCAGAAAACTTCTATAGAAAATCCAATGATATTATAATAGTGTCTACTTAATAAAAAGCCAGAAATTGTTACATTAAATAAAACCCAATATGGGCTCTACAATCAAATGGTTAAAAATCGTGGTGGTTATTCGGTCGAAGTGGTTTCAAATAACGCTGATATCAAATCCCGGTCTCTTCGAACCCAAATGATAAAATTTTAAAAGTCCAAGTCGTATAAATAACAATTTCTCAATCAAGGTGCTAATATTTACATATGGATATTCATTCCATACATTTCAGTTAACATAGATCATTAACTCAATCAACGATTTAAAATTTATATTAAATCCTTTTACAATTCAGAATTGAGTTAGCTTCAAATAATTGAGTCAAGTTATATATTTTAATCTAAATTACTTGTTAATCAAAGTAATTGAATAAAATAATTAAAAAAGATTATTGAATAATTAATTAATTAATTAACATATAATTAATTTGAATAAGAATTTACTTATTTAATTACCCTGAATATTTTTAATCGTTAAATATTTGCGTTAACAGAAACTCAACGATATTATTCTATATGGAAGTATTTGACGATAGGGACCTGACGTAAAAATCAATCCATCAGTTTTATTGAAATGGGATAGATATATATTTTTTAAAATTTTATAGTCTTAAAATAAAATAGTTAAGTTAATTTGTTCCTTTAACAAAACAAACCGACCTACAACATTTAACCCAGCCTAATACAAAAAAAAGAATTCGACCCATCCTATTTCCTTTCCTTCTCCTCTCTGTTCTTTCTCACCTTTCTTATTTCTTTTGATCGAACTCAACTGTGCATGCTACCATGCACATGCACACAACTCTCATTGACCCATTTTGGCTGCCAACCGCCTACACACATTACCTATGGCCCCACCATCCACATCCATTCACCTGAAACCCACGGCCAGCCTCCATTTATTGATACGAACACCAACACAAAAAAATGTAACCACCCAACAGTCAAACGCTTCACTTCAGTCACCTCGACTTCCGTCCTTCACCAAAATTTGCCCGAAAGCTTCGTCGTGACATCCTCTATCAGTTCCCTCTGGACCGTACGTTGAAGATGTCGCCTTGCCATCGTCAATGCCCCAAAATTGAGACCTCCATTACAACTACACTAAACCCTAGATCAAGATCGAACCACCCACATGCACAACAAGAAATCTTATGCCATTTTTCGTGGGTGCGCTTCCTCCCAACCATCCTCCACGACGATTCCCATGCCAATAAATTGAGTACACCACCGTAATTTCATTCTTAGCCCAAATCCGTTAAATTCCCTCTATCTCACACAATACTCAACCAAAAATAACCAAACTACTCTAAAAAATCATGATTCCCAGTAACAAACGCATTCATATAAGTCAGAGATTAAATTGTGATGTTTGAAAACGTCCATTTTTAAGTTGTTTACTATAATATGTTCTTCTCCTCCTCTGTACTTAATGATATCGAACGAAATAATTTTTAGGTTAAACTACACTCAAGAACAACAGACGTTGCTTTTGGAATCATGAGCTAAAACCAACTAGATAGGGCGATAATGATTTTTATAGTCGTAAAATATCAACTTTTCAAAGAACAGCGGTGTTATAGTTGTTACTATAGGTTTACAGGGAATACAACCTCACTAAACACACATATACACGGCATATAAACTTATCATCACATGAATACTTGACAAAACATAAGTTTTCATTCAAATTTACAAACATATAGAGGCATACAATACTTCCAGTAAGTAGAAGTGTTTAAGTTTCACTCACCGCTCTTGATAAAAAGAAGATACTGTTGTTTTGCTCCTTGTCCAAGCCTTTTGATTTAATGGCAGATTTCTACTTTGTTTCTTTTTTTTGGTTCAATAAATGAACAAGAGCTAGTCTGGCCGTGTATATATAGAAGAGGATGAAGCCAAAGAAAAGAAGATATATACCTATACAGGCCTCTTTTCATATATTTTATTTTTATTTTCTTTTATATTTTTCTTTGATTTTGATTTATTGAGGCATGATTTGATTTCATAGGTTTGATTTGATCTATATAAGTGATTTTATCTTTTATGGCTTGAGTTGAAATTTTGCAAGCTTGATTTAATGTCTTGCCATCATGATGTCTCCTATATGTATATTCATTTATATGCATATATAGATATGCAAACATTCACGTGGATAAATATATTTACTACTTCATATTTTACATCTTTATATATGTACTACTTGTATAAACATATATAACTATTCATATATATATATTGTTGTCATCATACACACATATATTTATACTTATACATATTTTCATATACTTATATATACATATATATTTACATATTCATCTACACATTTAGATATACACATGTTTACCTATATATATATATATTTATATTTCCGTATGCACTATTTTTCTTATAGACATTTACCAAGATATATATGGTCATAAGTTTGAAATTTTGCCACTATGGAACTTACACATTCATGTATATATATTTATTTACATATACAATATTTTAATAAACATATATACACATATATAAACTTATATTTTTTAAGCATCAAAATGAAGCTTGTATATATTCGTATATAGATAAATAGATATTTTATCTTAAATTCTAATTGTCTAGTTTATATACATATATCTATAAAATTTATCATATCCAGAAATCTATATTTAAAAATTAAACGTAGTTTAATCAATTTATATATTTAGATATTTTAAACATCAGAAAATTTATCTATTCGACTTACAAAAATTAATATTTCAAAATTAAAATTAGTCAATCAACCTAAAATTAGATGGCTAAAAATACAGGTCGTTAAATTCCTCCCCCTTAAGACTTTTCGTCCTCGAAAATGAACGAAGCAAAAACTAGAATTTTGATGTATATTATTAAATAAATCATCTTTAAACATTTTAAACTCTTCATTCTTTCATTATACATTTTAGAATACATATACTTTAAAATATACAGTATTACCAAGCAAGTTTGATATTAAAATATTTTTCATAACTCGATGCCTTAATAAGTCCATCCTTGTTCTAACAGAAATTTAGTCATATGTTGATCAGGAGTAGGACTGAAAATCTCCAAGTACTTAGTAGACCCGTTTCAACATACAGTGAAAATACTTGAAAAATCCTTTTCAAAAATGATATGGAAGGTATTACCCCCTTTTCCTTCTTTACCACCATAGATCGCAGTTAACATGATGATTGCGTCGCCATCTCGGCGAAGTCATAATAAACTATAGGCATCAACACCCTCTCGAATTACGCCATGGGAACACAATAGTCTGCAGCTACACAAAGGCTGTGTTGCTATCACAGCAAAACCATAAGCAGTCTATAGGCAATCTCTTCCCCTCGAATTACGCTATCAAATGAAATTAAACCACATAGATCACAGCTACACAAACGTTACATCGCTATCCCAGTGAAACGAAACATAGACTGTAGGCAATCGCTGCCTCCCGAATTACTATGAAACCAAACCATATAAATCGCAATCTACTAATGCTACGTCGCTATCATAGCGAAATCAAACATAAATTGTAGGTAATTGCTGCATCGTGAATTACTTTATGAAACCATGATAGATCACAATTACATAAAGGTTACGGTGCTATCACAGCAAAATCAAACGTAACTGTAGGTATAATACCTCTTGATTTATGCTATACAAACAAATGATCACCAGGAACTCATGGTTTTTGTCCGGACGTCCTCTAGGATCCCAATTCTTATTGAACCCACCTTGTGGATTCCTAGGTAGAACCACCCAGTGGATCTCCTACTCCAAATTTCAAGTTTCATGGAGTGCCTTTCCGTACTTTTAATTTCAAAATATATCATAATATATACACGCACACACACACATGCTATCTTTCAAATCATACACTTCATATGTACTACATATACACTTCATCTATATAAAATCGACATCTTTTCAAAATCGATAGTTTTTAAATTCGGTTTACCCAATTTCCAAAATCAACTATTTGCCAAAATCAAAAGTCTTTAAAAATCAATAGGTTCCAAAATTATTTCAATTTTCATTCTCATATACATATAAGATCATTCTTAGCAACTCGAATAATTTAAGGATTGATAGTTTCTGGACCGCTTCACTTTTATACAAACTTCATTTAGTATTTCAAATATCTTTCAGAGATCATTTCTTTATGGTTATGAATTCAACAAGGGGAGTTTAGATATATAACTAACATATATGATCTCATTAATGCCAATAAAAAATTTCCAAGTTCGATTACTTTTCAAAGTTATTGATAACATTTCATACTTCATATATATTAAATTTCAGTTATAATGACTGTTCAATCTTTATTTTAAAATCATCATATTTACTCAAAATATACTATTTCGCTTCAAAACATTTTTTCCTTAATATCTCGATTTCGGTTCAAATTCAAAATTGCTTCGATTTTCCATTTGGGTTATAACTTCAATTTAACCCAATTTGTATTTAAATCCATGATTTAAATATAAACAATTTCCACTCTGACCAGTTTGAATTTAGGAAATCGCTTGAATAGTTTTAAAATAGTTAAATAATTAATATAAGATAGTTTGACTTTTAAAAATGGTTTATGTTCGATGACGAAATTTCTATCGAATTAGAAAACCGTCGAAAAATTTCAAAATTAAAATAACCGCAAGCGCACGGTGTACGAATGTAGCACGCGGCGAATACGGGTCGATCCGCAGGGAATTGATGATTTTAAATTTCTATTCAATCAAATTAACCAAACTTAAAAGTGTGATTAGCTAAAAATGTAAGAAACTAACAAAAACTAGCAAAAGAAAAATAGATAAAAATATGAGAGTTAAATGACAATTTAGAGGCAATTTCCACTCTCTAAATCACATAAATCAACAAAATGAAGTTATGATCTCTCTTTTCTTGTCATTAGTGAATTAGTTGATGTGCTTATCATAAGTATGGTATATTTGTGCTATTAATTATCTCAATATAAACCATCAAACTATAACACAACCACTAATACACTTTTAAATCTCATAAAATATGACAACTAAGTTGAAAGCAAAATCTATTTTAAGAATGGCATATTAACTATTAATTAGAAATATAAGCCATCAAATTCTAATTTCAACAATCACTTATTTGCCATAATCATATGTAGATGAAGAGGAAATTTGTGTTTTGTTTGTTTAAGCATAGCCTATTTGTTATGAACAACATAGACTATCAAATTCAAAGCTAAACAACATCATTAAACCGCTTCAATCATTCTCATTAAGCACAAAAAGAGAGCATAAACATCAAATTAAGTTGAAGCTACATGATTAGAGAACTTCATTACCCCTAAATTTAAGGGGTTTAGCTTCTCATATTTGTTATCAAAACAAAAAATGTAGCTTTCAACATGAAAGAATAAGAAAAGAAAAGGAGAGAAAAATTAAATGAAAAAACTATTCTACTTGCATGAAAGTAAATCTACACTACAACATGAAAAGAAATAAACAAGAAAATGAAAAGAAAATATATGGAATTTGCATAAAAAAAATGGAAGTTACATGAAAATAAAAATGGCTAAGTAGCCACGGAAAAGAGAAGAGAGCTTTCTTTTATTTGATCTAAAACTAAACTAAAGAGAGACTAAGAGAAGAGAAGGATTACATGAAACATAAGGGGTATATATACAAGTTTTAAAACGCTAATTCACTTTTTGGGGAATGCCCAAAATGCCCCTTAGGAAGTGTGGAGGCTAAGTAATCATTAACATGTCTTAATCCCCCATTAAGTGTACATGAAACCATTAACTCCATAAGCATGTGCATTAGCCTTTAATTTGTACATTAAGGTAGGTGGGTAGGTGGGGCCCTCCATTATCTTCACTTTGAATTATTTCCGTCTTCATTCCTTTATATCCATTTTGTGCATGCATGTTTCTTCATGAATCCACTAATATGAGAAGCTAAATTCCTACAAAATATTATAGAAATTTCCAATTAAATCCTCTCAAATTAATATACGCGCACAAATGGCTATTTTGCCCTTATATGAAGATGAATATGTGAAAATTTGGAATTAATATGAATTTTGGTTAAAACAAGTTAAAATACCCAATATGATCATTTATTTAATTTAAAAAGAATAAATATGGTGGTAAAAATATGCACATTCACGTGCACATCAGTTTATATAGTAAAATAGCTTAGAAAATCAATATAATTTGAATATTTAAGAATTTTAGATAGCTTATATTAAAATAATTTATTTGAAAATAATTTCAAAGTCAAACTAATTCAATTTCTAATCTTCCAATTCAAGTCAATTTCAATTCCCATTTCTATTTAAATTGATTCAATTCTGATTCAATTCGAATGAACTTCGATTCCAATTTTAATTCAAATCAATTTCGATTTCGATTTCAAATTTATTCAACTTCAATTTCAATTCCAATTAATTCAATTGAATTCCAATTTGAATTAATTTTAATCCAATTTTCAATTTTAAACCATTTCGATTAATATAAATTCGAGTCCATTTTTCAAAATATCAATTTAAATCACTTAAATCAAATTAATCTACGATATTCAATTTAAAAACCCAAATCTTAAAAAATAATTCAATTCCGAGTCCAAATTTTGAAACATCCATTTAGATTACTTTTACTTGGACTTATTTCAAGGTTCTAGTAAGAGTTCAAATCTTTTACTTTTAAAACAAATCAATTTTCGAAATTCAAGTGATTTCTCAATTATAACTTCAAAACTTCAAACCCGATTCTTTTAACAATTTCGGTTGACAAGTTCATTTTTAACATTTTAAACTAAAGTTCAAAAATGATTCCATTTCCATAAATTAGATTTTATTTCTTAGAATCAAAATCATATAATAATTTCAAATCATTTTTTAATCATTTAATTTAATCAATCCGGTGTTCGGATTTAATTTTCTATCCTATGGCTAAGTGTATCCATTATTTCAATTTAATTTCAGGGATGGATATATTTCATTTCAATCCAAAATAAATGTCATAGGAATATATCATTTTAACCCATTTTTTAATTTAACTGAAATAATTTGATTTACAGTTTTATATACTGTAAATAACATGCAGAGTGATAATAGGATATATCAAAATAAAGAAACATCCACATCATCTAAAACATCAATCAATAGAATCCATGATAAATTTTCAGAATTCGAACCCCCTTTTTTCCAAAATCGTTTTGAAATCATTCATATATACATAACTTCTTTTGCACCTCTTATCAAATCTTATACCTTTTCTTTTACAATTTAATTTATTTAACTTCCATAAGTTAAATTTTAATATCACCTTGAAATTTCCAATTCCATATTATAGGTTCAAAACTATTTAACTTGGCCTGAGTTAATTCCCAATTCGTTTAATCCATTTAAACTTTCTCAATTTAAATTTGACATTCCAAATTTAAATCTCCACACTTCTTTTTTTATTAACATCATTTTCCACTTATAAGTTCAAAAACTTATTTTTCTATTGTTACACTTCTCAATTCAATAGGAATCACACAATTCAAACACCTAATATTTATTTCAAATCAACTTTGAAATCGCACACACACACACATATATGTATATAGACACACACATATATCCCGTTTATATACCAAATCACACTTTTAAAATTTCAAACCCACCTTGGTTTCCATCCAAAACAAATTCCTTTGGAATTTTCAAAACAACCCTTGTTTTCAAAACAAAATTTTCGTATAAAAAATATTCTAAATAGTCTTACTTATTACTTCTTCAAAACACCTTGAAACACATTTCAAAATTTTCGAGACTTAGATTCAAAACTTCTCAATTTAGATCCATTTTAATTTATAAATCACATTTATAAATCATGCTTATATAATCCCACTTCCTTAAAACATTTCACAATATCTTATCATTGTTTATTTTGTAATAACATCTTTTATTAAGACATAACACCCAATTTATGACAATAATCAATATTATCATATTTAGAAACCAAACATACTATATATTCCACAATAATTTCCTCAAAAATTATTTCTATATATAAAAATATAATCAGGGTAAACATATTTCATTTCAAAACACTTTGAAAAAAACATTTCCGAATTTTTCGTGATTTAAACTCTGGTTTGAAACTATTTTTTACTTAACTCATTTATATAATTCATTCTTATCTAATTTCTATTTGGTTATATATATATATATAATCATTTAAATTCCATAATCCTTTTTTATTATAATAATAACAACCAACCACCTTAATATACTATAATAATTAAGAAAAATTATTTCTTTTTATATCGAAATATAATCTTATATAAAATTATTTTAAAATCATTTATCCTTTAAAATAATTATATAAGAAAATAACAAGTACGCTCACATATATAACACACTCATCTCATTCTAGAGTGCTACTGACCCTATCTCTAATGAGTAATCCCCACCAAAGCCAAGGTTCTCACTTAACCTTCAGCTCTGATACCACGTGTGATGACGGGCGATTTTCGACTAGCGAAAATCGACACTACTACGATCACTATATAAAGTGTCGAGCAATCAAGTGCTGGAAATACCAGATTGTCATGATTTAAGAAGAAAATAGATAGAGGAGAAAACAGAACATAATCACAGAGTCTCACAATCGCAGCAGAACAAAATATAATAACAGCTTTTTGTACAAAAGAAAAACTGTTACTGTGAATGTACATACAAATTATTAGAGTACAATCATCAACATATAAATCTAGACAGTTATAATAACCTATCCTCAAGTGCTGAATATATAGCCTACAATGCACAGTGGAATATAATCAAATACGTGCAATACGTCTCTACCATCCAACTCATCTTCTTAGTTCCAAAGCATCCTACTCTGAATCTGTAATACTCGGTCTGCCCTGAGCATTACAATAAAGTAATACCCGAATCAGGCTGGAAACCAGCATGAGTAAACACACTTAAATTGAACTACTAAAGTTAACAAAATCATTTGAAAAACCAAGGTATCTCCTACAAACACGATGAGTTTCTATCTTATGATAACCAGAACACTTTTGTAGAAAATCCAGTGATATTATAATAGAGTCAAATAATAAATACTCAAATACAAAACCGAAAATTGTTACATTAAATAAAACACATAATGGGCTCCACAATCAAACCGTTTAGGTTTATGGTGGTTATTCGACCGAAGTGGTTTCGGATAACGCTGATATCCGATCCCGGTCTCTTCGAACCAAAATGATAAAATTTTAAAAGTCCAAGTCATTTAAATAACAATGTCCAAGTCATTTAAATAACAATTTCTCAACCAGGTTCTAATATTTACATATGGAAATTCATTCCATACGTTTACTATATCATGACCATCCCGTCGAAAATAATTTACTAGAAATCATTGCAATTTCCAAAACCAGAATTGTTAAAAGTACGAGTTGATTTACTTGTCAATAAAACATGTTAAAGTTTTATCCTTTTTACTTTAATTTATATGGTTACTCAATAAAATAGATAGTAGATAATTGAAAACAATATTTAAGAACAATTTCAACTAACATAGATCATTAAATTATCAACGATTTAAAATTTATACTAAATCCTTTTACAATTCAGAATTGAGTTAGCTTCAAATAACCGAGTCGAGTTATATAATTTAATCTAAATTACTTGTTAATCAAAGAAACTGAATAAAATAATTAAATCAGATCACTAAATAATTAATTAATTAACATATAATTAGTTTAAATAAGAATTTACTTACTTATTTACCCTAAATATTTTTAATTATTAAATATTTGCAATGACAGAAACTCAATGATATTATTCCATGTGGAAGTATTTGACAATAGGGACCTAATGTAAAAATTGATCCGTTAGTTTTATTCGAAATGGGATAAATATAATGTTATTTTTATTTTTATTTTTATATTCTTAAAATAAAATATTTAAGTTAATTTGTTCCATTAACAAAGCAAACCGGTCCATAACATTTAACCTAGCTCATATAAAAAAAAGAACTCGACTCATCTTATTTCCCTTTCTTCTCCTCTCTGTTATTTCTCTCCCCTCTTATTTATTTTGATTGAACTCAACTATGCACGCTGCCGTGCATATGCACACGACTCTCAATTACCCATTTTAGCCACCACCACCTCACATCACCTACGGTCCCACCATCCACATCCATTCTCCTGAAACCCACGGCCAGCCTCCATTCGTCGATTCGAACACCAACCCAAAAAAATGTAACCACCCAACAGTCAAACGCTTCGCCTCGACCACCTAGACCTTTCGTCCACCAAAATTTGCTTGAAGCTTCGTCGTGACATCCTCTATCGATTCCCCCTGGACCGCACGTCGAAGATGTCGCCTCGCCATCGTCATTGCCCCAAAACCGAGACCTCCATTACAACCACACTATGCCCTAAATCAAGCTCGAATCACCTACAAGCACGACAAGAAATCTCGTTCCACTTTTCATAGGTGCGCCTCCTCCCAAGCATCCTCCATGTTGAATCCCATGCCACGAAACCGAGTACACCACTAGAATTTCACTTCTGGCCCAAATATGTTTTAACTCCCTCTAACTCACTCAATACTCAAATTAAAATCACCAAACTACTTTCAAAAATCATGATCCCTAGTAACAAATGCATTTATATAAGTCAGAGATTAAATTGTGATGTTCGAAAATTGTCCATTTTTAAGTTGTTAAATGTAAGATATTCTTCTCCTCCTCTATACTTAATGATATCGAATGAAATAATTTTTTTGGTTAAACTACACTGAAAAAAAATCGACATTGCTTTTGGAATCATAACCTAAAACCAACTTGATAGGGAGATGATGATTTGTGTAGTTGTAAAATATCAACTTTTCAAAGAATAGAGGTGTTATAGTTATTACTGTGAGTTTACAGGGTATACAATCTCACTAAACACTCATATACATGGCATAGAAACTTATCATCACATGAATACTTAACAAAACAAAAGTATTCATTAAAATTTACAAACATGTAGAGGCTTATAAGACTTCCAGTAAGTAGAAGTGTTTAAGTTTCACTCACCTGCTCTTGAAAAAAAGAAGATACTGTTGTTTTGCTCCTTGTTCAAGCCTTTTGATTTAATGGCATATTTCCACATTGTTTCATTTTTTTGGGTTCAACAAATGAAAAGAGCAAGTGTGGCTATGTATATATAGAAGAGGATGGAAGTGTACAGTGCAAGCCAATGAAAAGAAGATATATATAGGCCTCTTTTCATATAGTTTAGTTTTATTTTCTTTTATATTTTTCTTTGATTTTGATTTATTGAGGCATGATTTGATTGCATGGGTTTGATTTGATTTATATAAATAATTTGATCTGTAACGACCCGATATTTTCAACCATTTGCATCTGCACATGTCGGACTTGAATTGCTCAAAATACCACATTGTAAATAAAATTTGGCAAATCTCAGAATATACAGCAAATAAATAATCACAGATCACAGACATAGAGTAAATAATAATGCAGCGGAATTAAAAGAGATATTAGTTCATGAATCTACTATATAAAAATAAGATACATCAGAGTTAAACAAGATACAACAGAAGAGTAACAAGATACATTAGGTACAAATCAGAATACATCACTAAAATCACTGGATACTAAAAGCAAAATGGATGGCTAGATCTTCAAGCAAAGCTCCAACTCCGAAGGTGAGTCTTGATTACTGAATCACTCAGTCTGACTCGAGCGTAAAGCAAAACACAAAACACTCGAGTGAGGACATAAATACTTATGAACTGTAAATCAACTCAAGTGAACAATAACAAAAAAGCATCAGTAACTTAAAGGATGCTTAGGACCGCCCATCCTTTAAGGATCTGTTAAACTATTTACTATGTAGTAATATTGCACTATTATAATAATGTTACAGTAAAATAAACTTACTTTAAAATAGCGTTAAGGGGTTACCCATATAGCGCTTAACACGTAATAGTGCCAATAGTCTGTAAAGTACCTGCATATCTCCTGATTGGGAGACTATGAGAAGATACTCCATAGGTATTACACAAATAGAAACTTGTAGCAAGGCTCGCTATGGTAGGTGACACAGCACACGAGGCAATGCCAGGGTAGATATACCAATTACGCACATGGGCTGGCGGTAACGTAGCATCCACTACGCCCACCTCGGAACACACTCCCAGTCAAAATTAGAGGATGGCCATCAAATCAACCACAAGTAAGAGTATAGTATCGAAGAAGTGCGTTCGACCAGAGGAGCTACCCCTTCTAGCCCGAGACCACTCCTATTTTAGCCACCTTAAGCCAAGTCACGGGAGTTGGGTCCACGTAATATACCTCAAGAACGTCGCCACCATCCTACTTCATTCTGGAATCTCCACCGTGTACACGGTTGTTAAAGTGGTTTTTGGAGTTGGAAAAGAGTATGAAACTTCCGATCCCGGCCTCTTTAACAACCAATCGTTATTATAACGCCATGGTCATTTCAAAAAGTTTATACTTTAAAAATCAAATCATTTCATTTCAAAACTATATCCCTTTCAAAATAGTTTATACTTCGAACCAAAACCAATTTTTATTTCAAAACTATATTTAAATCAATACGATATTATTTCCATTTCAAACATATATTCACCTTTCATAAATCATAATACTTTCAAAGTTATAACTCTTTCGAAACCAAAATACTTGAAATCATTACACTTTGAAAATCATAACATTTCGAAATCATACATTTGAAACCATGGAACGTTCCTCTAATTCTTTACATTTTACAAATTATTCAATTAAACTAAAATCTTCAAATTTCCAATTTAATTCAATTCAAACCATCAATCCAAAGCTTTAAATATACCATATTTCAAAACTAAATTTTTATAATTTCATATATCTCAAATTTAACTTCATTATTACTTAGTTTTGAAATATTCATTTCATAAATCTAATATCTTTTAAATAAACTCAAATTACAAGTAAACCAAATATCCTTTCATACAAATATAAACTTCAAATATTCATTTATCAAAATCAAATATCATTCCAAATTCGCATTCTTTATCAAAATAAAGATTATGTCATTCAAAACCATTTCAATCATTAAAATATCATATTCTTTTAAAGCCTCATTATCAAATCATTATCTAAATTCAAATACAAATATTTAAATTTAAATATCATTTTTAAAAATCAAATATGTCATTCATTTATTATTTCAAATATCATTAGAAAACACATTTCAAAATTTCATTCAAAAATTTATTTATCACATTACCTTTCATTCCATTTAACACCTAACCAAGTAAACCTTATTTAAATTCAAATTCAATTTAAATTCCTTAAAAATTGAAATTTAATTATTAACTTATATTCAAAAACTCCTTAAATTTCACAAATAATCAATTCTAAAAGTTAAATCATTTAACACTTTAAAATATATCAAACAGTGTTAAAATCTATAACATTTCAAAACATTGACAAATTATAGCAATGACAGCGTTTATAAAGTGCTATCATAACTTATAGTTTCCAAAATAGTTTAGTTCAAGAATAATGGCATTTATAAAACGCCGTAATAGATATTTAGTTATTTCGAATATAGTTAAGTTCGAAACAACAGCATTTTAAAGTGCTGTCATAAAACTACAGCATTTTAGAAATGCCATTAATAAAATTCCAAATTTTATTATAACTTTTCAAAAACAATAAAACTTCAATAAATTTCTATTTAAATTTATAAATAATATTTCTAGACTTCAAAATTTCACATTTAAATACTTTTAACATATGATTTATCACAATAAAATTTAAAATCAAATATCCAATTAAAAATTTAATTCATTTGTTAAGTCAAAATTTCACTGTTTATTTACTTATTAAATTTAAACAAAAACTTGACATTTTACTTCAAATATCATTTCAAAACTTTAAATCAAATTTCCATTATTTATTTACGTTTAAAAATATAATTTAAAGTCAAAAATCACATTTACTTCAAATTTACATGCTTAAATTCACATAATCAAAACTTAATATTTAGCCTTCACAAAACCATAAAATATATATTTTTAAATCAAATTTCATACTTTTAAAAATACATATCTTAATAAAAATCATTTAAAAATATACCACGGGGTGTGTATATAATTTTCTAACCTAGGTCAAGTGATATGGAAATATATCATTTCAATCCGCAATTTAAAAAGAAAAACCCGGATTCTATCATTTCAAACCCGTAATCTTAAGTAAATAAAATAAATAAAAATCGCCCAGGCCTATCATTTTAGGCCATAACAATTTTTCTCTATTCTAACGTTCGTTCAGGTATTTATCATTTCAACCCATAGTGATTCTACTCTACAGGTAACTTGAGTGATCATAAATAAATAAACAGTATAAACAATGATACTAACATGTAAATGTCATAATATAATGTCAAATATCAGATGTTAGGTGATAATTAACAGAGTTAATATGATAATAACATGGCATAGCATATCATATAATCATCATTAACTTGCATAACATTTTTAATTACTAAAAACTTGTCATCAATTCACTATTTCATAAGTAAAAATGCCAGAGTAAGAAAGGCTCGCCTTTTCAAGCTGGAGTTAGCAAATCAAACTACATGGAAAAGATTCCAGAAAGCACGATAGCATGACACAACATTGGATTCAAGTGAGTAAAGTGAGCCAAGATAACGATCTTCTCACGACAACAAAAACAAGACAATGCAATATAACATATGAATATATTTAACACAAAACGATATAGAAAAAATTGAAAAGCAACAACGAACAAGATAGATTAGACCTTGCTTCAACCACTCCAATGCTTGGCCTTAGGGACTCTATGCTCAGCCATGATGTATGTTAAGCTCAGGTTTGGGTCGTAACTCACGGCTACAAGTGAATGAAGATGGTAGAAGTGTTGCAACATGGAGCATATAAGGGACAAGGCAAATAGAGGCAAGTTTGGTCACATGTAGGCTCAGCCAAAGGGTAAGGCTCAGCCATGCTTAGTACAGATCTGATCATGTCAGGAGATGGATGGAGAGGTGGCCAGAGGTGAAGTAGTGGCTGGTGGTGGTGGCTATGGGGTGGTTGAAGTGCATATATGAAGGGTAGTGAAGATATAGGTTCGGCTAAGGCAATTTTGGTGGAGTTTTTGGCAAAGTTTGAGGTGCTATCATCAATGGATGGTCACGACCTAGTTATAGTCAGAGGAGTAGTTGATGGTGCTGCTGTAGATGGTGGTGGTGATGGTGTAATGGTGGAGTAGTGGCCAAGCAAGCTAGAAGAGGCAAAGGCAAAATCATAGAAAATGAAGAGGAGAAGAGATAACCAAAAGAAGCCATTAACCAAAAATTCTTTGGCCGTGAGTTTTGAGAAGGAATGAGAAATAATTTTCACATGAAAATGAAGGAGTATACAGATATCAGCAAAAAGAAATGATCGGCTGCAAGGAAAAATGAAAAGGTAATAGGAAAATGGAAAGGCAAGTATACAAAAAGTCAATGGAAAATGAAATGTTTTGTCTCTTTGATTTCCAGTTTCTTTTAATTAAAGTAACCTATATAAATTTCAGTAAATAAAAAAAAATATGAAAACAAAATAAAGTGAAAAATAAAATAAATAATTATTTTAAAGAAAAATAGAAAATAAATGAGAAAATAGCTAATATATTGAAACTAGCATTTAAAAATATAAACAATGTACAATAAACATTTAAAAATTATACCAACACTTTTAAAATGTTTTAAAAATAAAATAAATACATAACATGTCATGTTACACAAATATACACAAATTAGAACAAACAAAAATATTATATATATATATATATATATATATATATATATATAAATTAAAATAGACAAATTTGTTAAATAAATCAATTTACATACAATATTGTAAAAAGCATAACTTTCACAATATAAATCGAATTTTAACGAAACGAAAAGCAGTATTCTTGAAATTTAATTTATTTTCATAATAAAAGATAAAATTCAAAAATTAAAATATTTAAATTTAAAAGTCAAAGTTTGACAATATCGACCAAAATTAACATTTCTGAAAAATATTCAATTTATTCATGTTCGGAATTATAATTCACATAAAATTCAAACTTTATATTTAAAATAACAAAATTATTCATTTTAATAAATAAAATAATGTTTTAAATCATAAATTCAAATAAAATAACCAAAATATACAATTAAAATAATAAAAAAATACAGGTTTGTTACATGATCTTTTATGGCTTGAGTTGAAATTTTGTGAGCTTGATTTAATGTCTTGCCAACATTATGTCTCCTATATGTATTTTCATTTATGTGCATATATAGATATGCATACATTCACATGGATACATATATATATATATATTACTTCATATTTTACATCTTTATAAATACACTACTTTTATAAACATATATAACTATTCATAAATATATTGTTGTCATCATACATACATATTTTCATATACTTATATATATATATATATATACATATTCATCTATACATTTAGATATACACATGTTTACCTATATATATATATAGATATTTACATTTCTGTATGCACTATTTTTCATATAGACATTTACCCATACACACACACACACATATATACATACATACATATATATATAGTCATAAGTATGAAATTTTGCCACTATAGAACTTATATATTCATGTATACATAGTTATTTACATATACAATATTTTTATAAACATATACACACATATATAAACTTATATATATTTTTCACCATCAAAATGAAGCTAGTATATATTTGTAAATAAATATATTGATATTTTGTCTTAAATTTTAACGGTGGAGTTTATATACATATATCTATAAAAATTTATCATATCCAAAAATTTATATTTAAATATTAAACATAGTTTAATCAATTTATATGTTCAGATATTTTAAACATCGGAAAATTTATCAATTCGACTTATAAAAATTAATATTTCAATTAAAATTAGTCAATCATCCCAAAATCAGATGGCTAATAACACGGGTCATTATAGGAATAGTGAAAATAATAATAAAATAATGTGTATAGGTGTATAAATATACACGTACTATCTTCCAAAAAACCCTAGCCGGCACATTAAACATCAATGGGCGAAATCATTTCGATCTTTTCCTTCCAATATATCTCAATCTACTCAATATCAAGGAAAACCTCTAACATGGAAAATGAAAAGCATTAAGAGATCTATCAATCCAATGGTTAAGATAGTAAATGGTGAAGTAGATCAATGGCTAAGTGGCCGCGTTCGTGCAGCTTTTGGTGGCGAAATCCATGGAAATGGCGGTGCTAGGAAATGTTGCACTTGGCACGAAGGTCGAGGGGAAGTGGATACGTGTTTCGGTAGAGGTCGATCAACTTTCGACTGCATATGGTAGGGAGCGACGTGTGATTTCTCATGCGTGCGCGTGGGTTCGTGACCTTGGACGAATGAGCGCAACAAAGAAGAAAGGAACGACCTAGATCTCGTTCAGAGATGCAACGGCCCAAATTTATTCCCAAGGTTAAATTATATAAAAAAAGCAATTTTTTTTGTAAATTGATTATATTATAAATCAAAATCTTATAAATTGCATATTTTTCACATACGAGGTTGAAATTGGACGAAACAAGCGACGTTGGAATCGTATCGATGAATGCTTCCATGTGAAATTAAAGTGGCATTTATTTGAAGCTGAAATGTTTTCTATTTTAAATAAAAGGGGAGTGTTTTATCGCTCACGACGTGCTAATAATCTATGTTTGTTAAATTAAGCTTGTTAAATTATTAATTTTATTGACCATCGTTTGGAAATGGAATTGAAATTTGAATAGATTGTTAAAAATTAAAATTAACGGTTGAATTTGAAATTTGAATTCAATTGTCAGTAAAATACCCAACATTAATAACTATGTAATTGTTGTGAATTATATTGACTGTTTGGATGATTGATTGAGATGGAAGCTACTGGTTGATATTTCGGGTGATTTGGATGTTTATTTATTTTGACATTTCATGTTATCATCCTGTATATTATTTACAGTATATAAAACTATAAATTGGATTATTTCGAATAAATTAAGAAACAGGTGGGAATGAGTACATACATATGGCATTTATTTTGGATTGAAATGATATATATCCATCCGTGAATTAAATTGGAATAACTGATTCGCTTGGCCATAGGATAGAAAACTATATATGGACACTGGATTGGTTAAATTAAATGATTTTAAAAAAATTGTTTTAAAATTATTTAAATAATTTGATTTTAAGTAAAGAAAATAATATCGAATTTATGGAAATCGAACTATTTTCGAACTTGAGCTTGAAATGTTTAAATTTAAGTTGATAATAGGAATTGTTTAAACAATTGAAGTTGAGATTTTGAAGTTAAAATTGGAATATGATAAGATTTCGGAAATTGATTTGTTTTAAAAGATTGGATTTTTATTCAAACTTTGAATATTGCTGAGTAAAAGTGATAAAAAACGATATTTCAAAACTAAGCTCGAAATCGTATCTTATTTGAAGATTTGGAATTTTGAATTGGATATTGAAGTTAATTGGATTTAAGTGTTCTGAATCAATATTTTGAAAGTCGAACTCGAAATTGATACAAATCGAAATGGTTTTAATTTGGAATTGGAATTGCTTTAATTTGGAATTGGAATGGAAATTAATTTGGAATTAGAATTGAAATTAATTTGAAATTGAAACTAAAATTAATTTGGAATCGATGTAAAACTCGACTTGAAATCGGAATTGAATCGATTAAATCGAAATAGAAATTGAAATTGATTTGAATTGGAAAATTTGGAATTGAATCAGTTTGACTTTGAAAATATTTTCAGATGAATTATTTTAGTATAAGCGGTTTAAAATCTATCTCCTTCAAATATTCATATTATTTTGATTTTACAAACTATTTTACTATATAAACAATTTTTAATATTCAAACTATTTTCTATGAAACTATTTTAACTATTTTAAAATTATTTAAACTATTTTATAAAAATTCAAACTTGTCAAAAGGACGAAATGTTTATATTTAAATCTTGGATTTAAATGCGAATTGGGTTAAAGTGAAGTTATAACCTAAATTGTAGTTCGAATCAAAATTTTGAAGTGAAATCGATATATTAAACTAAATTGACATTTTGAAGTAAAATATGATTTGTGAAGCGAATATGTTGATTTTGAAATGGATTTGATTTTTGAAGCGAATATGATGATTTTGAAATGGAATTGCTTTTTGAAGCGAATATGATACTTTGATATCGAGTAGAACTATCTTCTAAATGTAAAAGTACCAACCGGTGTGTAAAACGACGTTTGGATATTAAATATGAATTTGAGTTATAAAATAATATTCACTTAAGTAAAAATTATGAATATGAATTAATGGAATAAACTAGCAAAGTGGATCGATTAATTTATATCAACTTTAGTTATGAAGTAATAATAAATATGAGTTTCATTTTATAAAATGTTAGAATAAACTTAAATGGTTTATGAAATGGTAGTAAATGATATTGAGAAAAACATATACATTAAGTGGCAATGTAATAAATTTACCTTAATAAGGTTAGTTGGAATAATTTTATAAAATGGTTAATAAATGAATTTATATGAAATATGCGAAACGAAAAGTGAAACAATTGGAATTTAACAATTAAATTGATTAAACTAATGTAAATTAATAGAATGTGAATTCATTAATATTGGTAAGTGTATGTCAATCAAATGGGACATAAATAAATTGAATGAAAATCAACCGATTGTGAATCAAATTGAATGTATGTTGGTTGAACTCAAATAAATTGAAATGTGTCAATTAAATGCTAATAAAAATTAGACGTTGAAATGATGTTGTATAAAGTAGATATTGACATTAGGTAATGTAAATTCATATCGTTATGAATTAATTGGATGAATACTAATAATTGAATGGTTTTTTTGTTATAAATCGTTGTTATAACCGTTCTTGTCACGACCCGAAATCCAGCGCTCAAAAATCGACATCCATACTTCACCCGTATTTGAATGTCGTAGATTCAAACGTTGAAACTCGATTCGCAATGGAGCTTATAATACATTAAGTAAATAACTCGGTGGAAACAGAAAGAATAATTTTTATTGATACACAACGGATATAACATCTGATACAATGAAGGGATCAATACATATATCAGAGATAGATACAACAGTGGTGAAACAAAGCAGCGGCAGCGGAACAATAATATCTTCAATGCCAAACTCCAAAGACGCTAAACCAAGAAGCTCGAACCACTATCATGCTGACTTAAGCAAACTCGGTGAAGGTGAAATAAATGCGATCCCAAATCCACGGACTTCGTAAGACCAAAGACTTTAAAGATTTCCAAAAGCTACATCTACTAGCTGATTATCTAAAAATCTAACTCTAGGCTGCCCGTGTGGAAAATTGTGGGCACCCAGTGTTTAGAAAGGGAATAATAAACTCCATCTCAGTCATGGGACTGGTGTGAGCAAACAAAAACAGTTTTGTTTGAATGAAAACAAACAACCAAAAGAAGAAAAAAGAAATCCACAATGCTTTTTGGAAAATGAAACTACCATAAGGCCTCCCACCACACACATAATGCAAACACACAATTGGAGGAGATTTCTCCTTATGATAGTCAAACATGCTTGATACGTGAAAATCATTTTGATATTATTATTAGTGCATAGTGCAGAAAACATTTGCAAGTATAATATTAATCTTATCCAGCATACGTACCATTATAGTATGCCTACTATAACTACCATGTTAGATGGCAGGTTCTACAACTAAAATTGTACAAGGCGCGTATTGGATGATTGGATTTCCAACAAATGGTCAGGCTAATGAACTTCCTACACCACATGAGTACGCCTCTAGAGGGACGCCTACCCGAATCTCTGCCAATACAAGGTCGGGTTACCTCTATAACTAGATAACTACTGACATGAATACCATCTCCCGGTCTTTACCGACCTTTATCCTGGGATTCACCAACAAATAGCAACAACCACATAGGTTAAATATTTGAGCTCCATACCATGATACCACCTTTTTCCAGAAGGAAATGGACATACCCTAAAGGGCGCAACCCTCATAACCTTACCGCATCATTCCTGTTTCGACCATTTCCAGGGTGTGAGGTTCGACGAGGTCTCGTCCACAAAGCTATGCTTTTCACAAAAGCCATGCTTTGATCAACAAATGATCAGCAGTACTTAGCATGCCACATTACCAAATTGGGAATTTATCACTAGTAACCATCAACTACATAACCTCTGAGCTCATATGTCTCGGAGAAGGGTGTAATGTCAGGCATACATCCATACAAGTTCGTTCCGGGTTCGAACGGAACCGAAGGCACTTCAAAGAAGTCTTTGCAATCCGGGTATTCACAATCCCTACCGGACTCCCTGTCACATATGGAGATCTATATACTGGCGCGACTCAGTGCAGAGACATTCGATAGGTAATCCTTTCATTCTCGAAAATACCAGATCTTCATTGCCATCTTCAAATGCTATCCATTACGTCATATCACTATTCGGAATGGGTTATATGACATAAAGTCCTCTCCCGGCTAAACCGAATAATGAGCGTATAATTTTAAAACCATATGGATATATTGGGATCTTAGTTAAGTCACAACTTTCAACACTTGTTTCCCAAAACCTTTCATTTTGAATGGTTTAAATTTTTTTCCACTTTTAATACTTTTAAAAGATTTACCTTTTAAAATCCACTTCAATTTGAAACCAATGTTCACCAGTCTTTCACAAAGATTCATTCATAGCTTTCAAAACTATTTCCTTTTTGATTCGCCCATAACTTGAAAATCCTTTCAACAAAAATTGGAAATCCTTTAATTATATGAAAGCCATTATCATTTGAAAACCAATGCTTTTCATTTTGGGAAAATCCGGTTATATTTGCTCAAGTTTAGCTTAGTATATATCATAAAATTAGCGAACAGCCATATCCGGCAAGCTCTATTTGAATTTAAATTTAAATTCCCAAAATAATTTATTCAATATACTTCAAAATGGTTTAAAATCCATATATATATATATATATATATATATATATATATATTACAACTTGTGTAATCCTTTCAAACCATATTTCCCAAAATAATTTCAAAACAAGACATAATATATTCAAACTAAATTTAGATTTCAATCCCTTTTCAAAAGCTGTTCATATTCAACTTAGTTTCACTTCCAAACCAATTGGATTCAAAATTTAACCATTAAAAAAATATTTAAATTCAAAATATCTGTGACTTAACCGATTCCTCGTGAATCCATATTTGTGTCTGTGTGGTGTGGTCCAGGGGTTTTACACACAACAATAACATATCACAACCATCATCAATTTAAGCATAACAATATCGATAAGCGGTATAATTTTATAACGTTTATCTTTCATTCACAGATTCACAGATAAATATATAAATACATCACAAATAAATAAATCACAGTTCATAGCTTAATCATATCACAACACATCACATGAGATGACCTGACTTCCTAACACTAGAAAGTCACATCATTAATGAAGAAAGAAAGGGATAGAAGAAGAAAAGAAAGAGAAAGAAGAAACACAACAACATCAGATACTCACATCGGAACGAATGAAATATAATATATCACATAAAACATTACATAGTATCATATTACATCAGAGTATACAACTTATACAACACATATTAGACAGTTATAATCATCTGTCTGACTATACTACTCAAGTACAACAGATACAGATACCAAACAACACAGCGGAACCATAATATATCTACACGTGGAAGCCTCCTGCTCCATATCTCCTCTAGAATTCGTCAAGCAAACCTGAATCACTTGACTACTCATACATAATATGAGTAGCCAAGAGTTTAATAAAACAGAAAATAAACACTTGGGTCAGATAGGGGTCTGGTGTGAGTAAACGGATCAAAATTGCTTAACTTTAGAAAACCCTTTGAAAAGAAAAGGTATCACGTAAGACTTCCCATACATTAACATGGAAAAGTTTTTACCTTACACTAAGCAAAACATTTGATAGGAAATCCAGTGATATTATAATAGTGTCTAGGGTTTTCAAGTAAATAGGAAATAGCCAAAATTGTTACATTTATTAAATTCCAGCTACTAGCCACAAAAGTGGGTAATACAAACAAAACCGTAGGGTCTCGTAGGAAGAATGGGTTTCCATCAATGGCAGGGCTACCGGGATACCGCCCCTCACAGTACGTGGCCTAGATCAACATACCGAAGATTACGCCCAATCCCTTGCATCACAAAGCCGGAACCGTTCCTTACTGAACAGTCCCGAGTAAGATCACCCTGTGGTTGGCGCGTCCAACCACCCACTAAGCTGAAATTAAGGGACATCTAGACAGGAATGACCTCACCCTGCAATGGGTGCTACCTACCTAGCCTTGTTGCACCTCTCCTATTTTAGCCATTCCCAGTTGGTGAGGCATGAGGCTGCGATTACCTTTATAGAACACATCTATCTTAGAATGCTCATCGTCCACCTGACGATGTTCTGAAAGCATTCAATCCATACAAGTTCGTTCAGGGTTCGAACGAAACTGAAGGCACTATCTCGTTGCACTCAATTTGGAATCACCCTTAGAGTCAACGACCATAGCCCTTGCACTCTAAATCACCATCTCGAATCTATAAGTACTATCTCCGTCAAACTCATTACAGAATCACCCACAGAGTTATACTGACGTATAGTCCTTACACCTCGAGTCTTCAATAAGCTCCACTTGGAATCATGACCTAACGTTTAATTTGGATCGATGTGGTTTTCAAATATCCAAATATGGAAACCCGATCCCAGTCTCACCGAATCCAAACGCCATTTTAATGTCCTAGTTGTTTAAGGGTTTAAACAGTTTAAACTTATATTCAGGATGATATAAACAGATAGATGAATCACATTATCACAATAGAAAATTCATAACAACCATTCATCTCACAAAGCAGCATATCACATATCAGAGATATCCAAAGCATCCTGTATCAACCAATTACCCAATATCAAATCATCCAATATTAATCAATCATCATATATCAATTAATTCATCCAAAAGCAGAATTAATTAACTCTTAATCAACTGGATTACTTAAATCCTTCTTTATTAATTTATTCCAAATAAATAAATTAATCATCTCTTAATGATCTTCCTTAATTAATCTCCTTTGATTAATTATCTTTAATTACATTCAAGTAATTATCCCTAAACATATACAGTAATTAACCTCTAATTACTATCATTAATTACATTAATTAATGATCCTTCATTTACTTCTATTAATCAATCAATTATAGTTAATTACGTTAAACCTCAATTAATTACAATTAATTAATCACACTTAAATTAATCAACCTTGATTAATTAATTATATTAACAAATGATTCCTTATTAAAAATTCCTTTAAATTAAGTAAATAATTAAATTATAATTAATCATCTCATTAAACAGTAATTAACAACTTGTAATTACTTATCTTAATTAATTAACATCTTAATTAATTATATTAACTCATTGATTAATTATTCTAATTAATTAATCTTTAATTACTTCATTAAGTAATTATTAATCAATTAAATTAACAAATAATCCTTAATTAATTACTTTATTAATTAATTATATTTAGTAATTAATCTTAAATTAATCACATTTATTAATTAACTAAAATTAACTAAGTAATTAACCTTTAATTACTTACATAAGTAATTATCTCCTAATAACTTCCATTAATAAATCTTGATTACTCTCTTAATTAATTACTTAACAAGTAATTAATTCCATCATTAAATAATTCTTAGTGCTTTAATTAATTAATTAATTACTCCATAATTAATTAACTTCAAACAATTATATTTATCAACTCTTAAATAAATAACATCTAGTGATGAACATTAATCACTTCATTTAATTACTTCCATAAGTAATTTTTCTTCCCTTTATTACATTCAGTAATTAACCAATAATTACTTTATTAAGTAATTATACTTAATTAATTCATAATTAAGTGATTGTATTAAAATCAAATAAACAATTAACTAATTATTTAAAATTAAATAATTAATTAACATCTTATATTTCAAAATCCTTAATTAATTAAGAAAAAACATCATTCTTAATTAAACTTTACTTATTAACAAATCATATTTAGATTAAGTATTCTTAAATTCATAACAATACTAATTTAACCTTATTATCCTCATAAATAAATTATTGAAATTAATTAAATTTAAAAAAATTATTCAATTTGGATTTCAGAATCATAATAATAATCTTATTTGAAAATAAGCATTTAGAAATCACATTTAAAATTTAAAATACTTCAATTACCCAATTTAAACTTATTTATTTTCAAAACAAATTTGAAAACTTGTTATTCAAACATTACTCTAAGATTCACTTAAAACTTTGATCAATTCTTTAATTTGAAAACACTCCTTTTAAATTGAAATTATAAAATTTTGTTAAGTTAATTATTTCCAAAGAAATCATTTTAACAATTTAAATTTTGAAAATAAAATACTTTTTAAAGTTTGATTAACTTTCTTTCATACAACAAGTTTTAAATTTGTTTTCTTTTATGAACTTGTTTATAGCTTAATGCATAATTTAATTCATTTAACAACAAGTTAATTTACACTAGACTCAACACAGAACAAACTAATACATCACCCTAACTACCTGAGACAAGCACGGCAAAAACACGAGTCCTCCCTGAGTAAATCTCCAACTCCATTCCACTTCGAGTCGTCACACGAAATTCACGCGTGCTACTTTGAGCCGAAATGTCTTCCCCAAATCAAAACTCCTCCTGGAACAATCCCGTGCACGATGCACGTGCACCAATGCCGCCGTTCTCTGGCGAGCGTCGCGACCGTCGTCGATGATCACTCGATTGCCTGCAAGCCCAATACCAAACCCAAACCGAAAATACATCGTCGAATCGAATTTCGAACTTGAGCACGAAAACTACAGAAACACGAACACAAAACCAAACCCAACGCCGACCATCACGGCAACGATGATCCCCGCCGACCTCTCCATTGAAACACCCCGTCACAAGCTCCATTTTCTCCCATATGCGAACACCTCCGATCCTCTCCCCAAGTCGCAAAAGTGGCGACAATTCAGCCGAACAAAATACAATCTAAAACCCTAGTTCATCCAAATTCGAACAATCCAGCAAATGGAAAAATCCAATTGCATTTTTCCCAAAATCTACAACCTAAAACAAGCTTCAGTCAAAAATCTAGCTTCAAACATCAAGTTGTTCTTCGGCAGATCACCAAAGTCCCCAAATCGAACAAACCCAAATATCTCATAATTACACAATTAAAAATTATGATATAAGCACTAAAAATCATAATTTCCCAATTGTAATTCAATTATAAAATAAAAACTAGAATTTGAATTCATAAATTTTTGCCCAAATTTGATTTTTTTTACTGTAATTTGAATAATATGAGTTAATCATTCATTTTAAAATCCTATAACTATTTTTAGATGATAAATTACATGATTACAAACAACTTCCATTTATAAATCAAAGTCATGTTCGTGTTCAAAATCAAGTTATTGAAATTATTATAGGATTTGAAATTGTTTTATAAACACAGTAACAATTCTTAACTTTACAGGCATTCAATATACTCAATTCAACATGCATTCAATTTAAAACAAATAGTTCATATAACATCATGATATCTCACAAAATCAAGATGAAATCTAGAATCAAACTGTTTTTAAAATTCCATTTACTCACCTGTTTCATTTTGCAGAGCAGATTCTAGAATTTATTTCCCAGGCTTGAACATTAATCTGGAAAGAGCTTTTGATGTTTGCTGGTAAAATCCTACTGCATGCTTCAATTGATGATTTTAAACTTGCAGTTGAACTTGATTCTTTGAAATGCAGGTTGATTCAGATTGCAGGTTGAAGTAGAATTTTATTTTGCAGATTTTGTTTTAAAAATGTTGAAACTATTGAGAAGATCTTTTCTTTTGATTTTGCAGATTTCATTTCAGATTTGTTTTTGATTTTTGAATTCAATTTTTAGGTTTTTGAAGAGTAATTTCTGGTTGCCCTTAAAATTTGAAGAAATGGAGAAAAGTAAATAGATTGAAGAAGAGATCTAAAATATGTTTCATAACTTAGTTATGATTTAATAAAAATCAAAGAAAGTAAATTTTAAATTTAAGACACTTGTCACTTAATTTCTTTAATTGCCTTACATGTGTTTATGAGAGGATTAACATGTTTACACATGTTTTTCTTAAGTGTTTTTGATTAAATTTTCATTTAGTTTAAATGTAAATATAACTTACCTTTTAAATTACTTAATTAATAAATATTAGTTTACCTTTAAAAGAAAATATTAGGAAACTAATTATAATACAAATATATATTTTACATGGATTAAAAAAATCTAAAACATTTAAATTCATACATTTATAATCCATTTTAAATTTAAGTACTTTAAGGAAACAAAAATAAATCTTTGATTTAAATTCTTTATAAACTATCATATTTAAAAATAAACAATTATCTTGTATTTGAAAAGAAATGAATACATCTTAAATTATCTTTTGAAAAAAATTAATTTTAAAACAAAGCTTCAATTACAATATTCACACATATATAAATTAT
Organism: Allium cepa; assembly: GCA_030765085.1. Taxonomy (NCBI): domain Eukaryota; kingdom Viridiplantae; phylum Streptophyta; class Magnoliopsida; order Asparagales; family Amaryllidaceae; genus Allium; species Allium cepa. The sequence continues at coordinate 390,112,942 of CM060938.1, read as the reverse complement.
CAACGGATTATATTAAATTTCAAACAATTCCAAATTATAATATATACATACATATATATTACAATTTGAAAATTCATCTTTTATTTAAAATAAAAGATATTTCTATTCACAATATATATATCAAATATATATAATATAAATAGAATAAAATTTATTAGCTTTGGAAAAATAAATCCTCATCAATTTTAAATTGTTAAAAAGATATTGATTAAAATTACCAGATTAAATATTTATCAACCTTTAAAAGGTTAAATTTACCAAATTAAGTTAAAATTATAAAGAAAAATTATCAAATCAATTTAATTATTAATTCAGATTATTAAATTGATATTTCCCAAAATTCCGGGTCGTTACAATCCTCCCCCTTAAAAGAATTTCGTCCCTGAAATTTAAAAGCAAAGGTAATTTAATAGCCCAGCAAAGATTTCAATTTCAAACAGCGAAGCATTCCTAACATCCAGTAATTAACAACCAAACAATCAATCAAACAAACAAACCTAACTAATTATCTTGACACAAATCAGAATAAATCTTTAATACTATCTTGAGTTTCCCAAGTAAAAATCACCCGGAGACTCGCTCTACAAAAGTTAACTAACAACTCCACCAAAATCCAGAGCTCCTCTCTTATCTCTAGATCGACCAATCTGAACAGAACATCGGACTATACCCAAGTCCATCTCAACTTCCAAATCCAATTTGACTGCAAATTCCTCAACCAATGATGAATCATACACGTACTCCCTCAGAGATACGTGAAATACAATGAATTCCAGCTATCCAAACTGGCAATTCAATCTTATAGACAAAAGAACTTATCCTATCAAAACACAGATAAGAAATCCCAAATGCCTCAGAACTAGCCATCCAATCTTATCCAATTACTGCTCTCTTAACCAGAGAAATCTTAACAACAATGAAGATTCCAACTTCGAATTCCAAATTCCTTATCTCATATCTGCATAACTCAACAGACAATCTTGGGCTGTCAATCTTCTTCCTGATCATCTCAACCTATGCTGACACTTCCAGAAACAACTAGACCAAAGCAATCAGTTTCTGGATCCTATCCGACAGAAAAATCTTCCAAAATCCATCGAAATCCAGAACACAAGCTTTACATCCCAAGCAATAGCAAACTGAACTTGCTTCCTTCCTCACACAGCTGCTACCTCGCTTCCGCTGCACAACTCTGATTCAGAAATAGATGAGAATACCGTTGATGAACACGAATACAAACATATCCAATATATCTGGAAACTTTGTTCATCAAATCCATAAAATCTTAGTGACTAGTTCCTTATATGGAACTCAACTCCAGATGCAGACAAACTTCTGATTACCTCAGTAGCTCCTACTTCCACATGAGAATCCTCAGTCTCAACAAAAGATTGCTCAAGAAAAATTCTCAAATTAATCACAAGTCACTTTTGCGATCCAACCTAATTCGGATTCCAAAGAAACTGTCCTCTCTTTACCAATTAAAACAGCCTTAAGCTTTTCCAAACAAGGTTAACCCTTCAAGAAAACTTTCACCAACAGCTCGGACTGCTGATAAAAGAATCACCAAGATTCCTGAACTATCGGAGAAACGACCACACTGCTGCTTCCAAACTCTACCTCGATGATACTACAAAGCTAAAAGACCTTCTTGTCAGCACACCGAACACTTCGAGTTGCACAGCTACCATAGCTAACCAAAGACTTCTAATCCAAAGGCTTCTCAAAAACCAAAATGATCAACAATCCACACAACAGACCTTCGAGATGGCAGACAACCTCTCAAGAAATTCGGGCTCCAAACCAAGCATCAACATCTCCCTCTCCTTAAGGAATGACAAATGAGACTATGCCGAAGCGAAGCAACTTATAGACCTTAGTCTCATATTCCAAAACAGCCAACCTCCTTGCTAAAGATCCAGACAACTTCTACTCATACGAATCTTCCCTGCGGCAGATAAAAACTGGTCCTTAACTACTTCTAAACTGCTTCAAGAGAAAACATCTTCTGAAATATCCATGGATACTGCATCTCATCACGCAATTATCAAGATATCATCACTTACTTCTGCACTTCCGACAGATCCAAACTTACACTTCCAAGATAAACTCTGAACCTTTAAAAAGATTTCCTTCAGAGATCGGAGAAATCCTTACTCCAAGCTACAAATCTTACTCGAGACAGTATTAGGTCTACAGTCTCGACAAATATACTTCCAACCTCAAACATATGGACCTCTTCCATCAATGGTAGTCGTGTAACACACACACACCACTACTCCATCTACCTCTAAAACTTATGTTGGAAAATCCGCACAGATAACCCAACAAATCAAATATATATATATAAATATAGTTATATATAAAAATTACAAGTATGCTTTCTCAAGAAAGACACCACTCTATAGCCTAGGTATTCACTCAACCTAATGCTCTGATACCAAATGAGACGACCCGACTTCCTAACACTAGAAAGTCACATCACTAATGAAGAAAGAAAGGGATAGAAGAAGAAAAGAAAGAGAAAGAAGAAACACAACAACATCAGATACTCACAGCGGAACGAATGAAATATAATATATCACATGAAACATTACATAGTATCATATTACATCAGAGTATACAACTTATACAACACATATTAGACAGTTATAATCATCTGTCTGACTATACAACTCAAGTACAACAGATACAGATACCAAACAACACAGTGGAACCATAATTTATGTACACGTGGAAGACTCCTGCTCCATATCTCCCCCAGAATTCGTCAAGAAAACCTGAATCACTTGACTACTCATACATAATATGAGTACCCAAGAGTTTAATAAAACAGAAAATAAACACTCGGGTCAGACAGGGTTCTGGTGTAAGTAAACGGGTTAAAATTGCTTAACTTTAGAAAAACCTTTGAAAAGAAAAGGTATCACGTATGACTTCCCCTACATAAACATGGAAAAGTTTTTACCTTACGCTAACCAAAACATTTGATAGGAAATCCAGTGATATTATAATTGTGTCTAGGGTTTTCAAGTAAATAGGAAATAGGTGAAATTTTTACATCTACTAAATTCCAGCTACTAGCCACAAAAGTGGGTAATACAAACAAAACCGTAGGGTCTCGTAAGAAGAATGGGTTTCCATCAATGGAAGGGCTACCAGGGTACTGCCCATCACAGTGCGTGGCCTAGATCAACGCACCGAGGATTATGCCCAATCCCCTGCATCACAAAGCCGGAACCGTTCCTTACTGAACAGTCCCGAGTAAGATCACCCCGTGGTTGGCGCGACCAACCACCCACTAAGCCGAAATAAAGGGACATCTAGACGGGAATGACCTCACCCTGAAATGGGTGCTACCCACCTTGCCTTGTTGCACCTCCCATGTTTTAGCCATTCCCCGCTGATGAGGCTTGAGGCTACGATTACCTTTATAGAATACATTTATCTTAGAATGCTCATCGTCCACCTGACGATGTTCTGAAAGCATTCAATCCATAGAAGTTCGTTCCGGGTTCGAACGAAACCGAAGGCACTATCTTATTGCACCCATTTTGGAATCACCCTTAGAGTCAAGGACCATAGCCCTTACACTCTAAATCACCATCTCGGATCTATAAGTACTATCTTCGTCAAACTCATTACGGAATCACCGACAGAGTTATACTGACGTATAGTCCTTACACCTCGAGTCTTCACTAAGCTCCAATTGGAATCACGATCTAACGTTTAATTTGGATCGATGTGGTTTTCGGATATCCAAATATAGAAACCCGACACCGGTCTCACCGAATCCAAATTCCATTTTAATGTCCAAGTTTTTTAAGGGTTTAAACAGTTTAAACTTATATTCAGGATGATATAAACAGATAGATGAATCACATTATCACAAGAGATAATTCATAACAATCGTTCATCTCACAAAGCAGCATATCACATATCAGAGATATCCAATGCATCCAGCATCAACCAATCACCCAATATCAAATCATCCAATATTAATCAATCATCATATATCAATTAATTCATCCAACAGAATTGATTAACTCTTAATCAACTGGATTACTTAAATCCTTCTTTATTAATTTATTCCAAATAAATAAATTAATCATCTCTTAATGATCTTCCTTAATTAATCTCCTTTGATTAATTATCTTTAATTACATTCAAGTAATTATCCCTAACCATATACAGTAATTAACTTTTAATTACTATCATTAATTACATTAATTAATGATCCTTCATATACTTCCATTAATTAATCAATTATAATTAATTACATTAAACCTCAATTAATTACAATTAATTAATCACACTTAAATTAATCAACCTTGATTAATTAATTATATTAACAAATGATTCCTTATTAATAATTCCTTCAAATTAATTAAATAATTAACTTATAATTAATCATCTCATTAAACAGTAATTAACAACTTGTAATTACTTATCTTAATTAATTAACATCTTAATTAATTATATTAACTCTTTGATTAATTATCCTAATTAATTAATCTTTAGTTACTTCATTAAGTAATTATTAATCAATTAAATTAACAAATAATCCTTAGTAATTAATCTTAAATTAATCACATTTATTAATTAACTAAAATTAACTAAGTAATTAACCTTTAGTTACTTACATAAGTAATTATCTCCTAATTACTTCCATTAATAAATCTTGATTACTCTCTTAATTAATTACTTAACAAGTAATTAATTCCATCATTAAATAATTCTTAATACTTTAATTAATTAATTACTCCATAATTAATTAACTTCAAACAATTATATTTATCAATTCTTAGACAAATAACATCTAGTGATTAGCCATTAATCACTTCATTTAATTACTTCCATAACTAATTTTTCTTCCCTTAATTACATTTAGTAATTAACCAATAATTACTTCATTAAGTAATTATACTTAATTAATCCATAATTAAGTGATTGTATTAAAATCAAATAAACAATTAACTAATTATTTAAAATTAAATAATTAATTAACATCTTATATTTCAAAATCCTTAATTAATTAAGAAAAAACATTATTCTTAATTAAACTTTACTTATTAACAAATCATATTTAGATTAAGTATTCTTAAATTCATAACAATACTAAATTAACCTTGTTATCCTCATAAATAAATTATTTGAAATTAATTAAATTTTAAATTTTTTTTATTCAATTTGGATTTCAAAATCATAATAATAATCTTATTTGAAAATAAGCATTTAGAAATCACATTTAAAATTTAAAATACTTTAATTATCCAATTTAAACTTATTTATTTTCAAAACAAACTTGAAAACTTGTTATTCAAACATTACTTTAAGATTCACTTAAAACTTTAATCAATTCTTTAATTTGAAAACACTCCTTTTAATTTGAAATTGTAAAATTTTGTTAAGTTAATTATTTCCAAAGAAATCATTTTAACAATTTAAATTTTGAAAATAAAATACTTTTTAAAGTTTGATTAACTTTCTTTCATACAACAAGTTTTAAATTTGTTTTCTTTTATGAACTTGTTTATAGCTTAATGCATAATTTAATTCATTCAACAACAAGTTAATTTACACTAGACTCAACATAGAACAAACTAAAGCATCACCCTAACTACCCGAGATAAGCACGGCAAAAACACGAGTTCGCCCCGAGTAAATCTCCAACTCCATTCCACTTCGAGTCGTCACACGAAATTCACGCGTGCTACTTCGAGCTGAAACGTCTTCCCCAAATCAAAACTCCACCAGGAACAATCCCATGCACGGTGCACGTGCACCAATGCCGCAGTCCTCTGGCGAGCATCGCGACCGTCGTCGATGATCACTCGATCGCGTGCGAGCCCAATACCAAACCCAAATCAAAGAATACATCATCGAATCGAATTTTGAACTTGAGCACGAAAACTACAGAAACATGAACTCAAAACCAAACCCAACGCCGACCATCACGGCAACGATGATCCCCGCCGACCACTCTATTGAAACGCCCCGTCACAAGCTCCATTTTTCCCCATATGCGAACACCTCCGATCCTCCTCCCAAGTCGCAAAAGTCGCGACAGTTCAGTCGAACAAAATACAATCTAAAACCGTAGTTCATCCAAATTCGAACAATCCAGCAAATGGAAAAATCCAATTGCATTTTTCCCAACATCTACAACCTAAAAACAAGCTTCAATCAAAAATCTAGCTTCAAACATCAAGTTGTTCTTTGGCAAATCACCAAAGTCCCCAAATCGAACAAACCCAAATATCTCACTAATTACACAATTAAAAATTATGATACAAGCACTAAAAATCATAATTTCCCAATTGTAATTCAGTTATAAAATCAAAACTAGAATTTGAATTCATAAATTTTTGCCCAAATTTGATTTTTTTACTGTAATTTGAAAAATATGAGTTAATCATTCATTTTAAAATCCTATAACTATTTTTAGATGATAAATTACATGATTACAAACAACTTCCATTTACAAATCAAAGTCCAGTTCGTGTTCAAAATCAAGTTATTGAAATTATTATAGGATTTGAAATTGTTTTATAAACATAGTAACAATTCTTAACTTTACAGGCATTCAATATACTCAATTCAACATGCATTCAATTTAAAACAAATATTTCATATAACATCATGATATCATCACAAAATCAAGACGAAATCTAGAATCAAACTGTTTTTAAAATTCCATTTACTCACCTGTTTCATTTTGCAGAGCAGTTTTTAGAATTTATTTCCCAGGCTTGAATATTAATCTGGAAAGAGCTTCTGATGTTTGCTGATAAAATCCTACTGCATGCTTCAATTGATGATTTTAAACTTGCAGTTTAACTTGATTCTTTGAAATGCAGGTTGATTCAGATTGCAGGTTGAAGTAGAATTTTCTTTTGCAGATTTTGTTTTAAAAATGTTGAAACTGTTGAGAAGATCTTTGCTTTTGATTTTGCAGATTTCATTTCAGATTTGTTTTTGATTTTTGAATTCAATTTTTAGGTTTTTGAAGAGTAATTTCTTGTTGCCATTAAAATTTGAAGAAATGGAGAAAAGAAAATAGATTGAAGAAGAGATGAAAAATATGTTTCATAACTTAGTTATGATTTAATAAAAATCAAAGAAAATAAATTTTAAATTCAAGACACATGTCACTTAATTTCTTTAATTGCCTTACATGTGTTTATGAGAGGATTAACATGTTTTTCTTAACTGTTTTTAGTTGAATTTTCATTTAGTTTAAATGTAAATATAACTTACCTTTTAAATTACTTAATTAATAAATATTAGTTTACCTTTAAAAGAAAATATTAGGAAACTAATTATAATACAAATATATCTTTTACATGGATTAAAAAAATCTAAAACTTTTATATTCATACATTTATAATCCATTTTAAATTTTAGTACTTTAAAGAAAACAAAAATAAATCTTTGATTTAAATTCTTTATAAACTATCATATTTAAAAATAAACAATTATCTTATATTTGAAAACAAATGAATACATCTTAAATTATCTTTTGAAAAATATTAATTTTAAAACAAAGCTTCAATTACAATATTCACACACATATAAATTATCAACAGATTATATTAAATTTCAAACAATTCCAAATTATAACATATGCATACATATATATTACAATTTGAAAATTCATCTTTTATTTAAAACAAAAGATATTTCTATTCACAATATATATATCAAATATATATAATATAAATAGAATAAAATTTATTAGCTTTGAAAAAATAAATCCTTATCAATTTTAATTTGTTAAAAAGATATTGATTAAAATTACCAGATTAAATATTTATCAACCTTTAAAAGATTAAATTTACCAAATTAAGTTAAAATTATCAAATCAATTTAATTATTAATTCAGATTATTAAATTGATATTGCCCAAAATTCCGGGTCGTTACATCACACATCAGGGATAAACAATTCAAAGCATTCAATACAATCCAAACATCCATAAGTAAGATCAACTAATCACCTGATTAATTTTTTAAACCAGATTAATTACTTATGAATGAATTACTAATCCTGCTTAATTAACATTAGTTAATTACAAACCATTTTAATTAATTATCCTTTAATCATTTATTAATTAACCTTTAATAATAAATTAATCAATCATTAATCATTAATTAATCAATCTCAACTAATAAATAAATCAACCTTTAATCACAAAACAATTAACCTCTAAATCATTTAATTATTCCATAATTACTTTCATTTATTAACTAACCTTTAAATTAGTTAATTATCCTTAAATTAATTACTTTAATTAATTTATTACATAAATTATTTGTCCTTAAATTAATTTTTCTTTAATCACTTGATTAATCAACCTTTAATCATTAATTAATTAACCTTTAATTAATCACATTAATTAATAAATTAACTTGATTAATTATCCTTTAATTGATTAATTAATCAACCTTTAATTAATCACATTAATTAATAAATTACCTTGATTAATTATCCTTTAATCAATAATATTAATTAATCAACCTTTAATTAATCACATTAATTAATAAATTACCTTGATTAATTATCCTTTAATCAATAATATTAATTAACCAACCTTTAATTAATCACATTAATTATCATCTTAATTAAATCCATTAAGTAATTAACCTTTAATTACTTATATAAATTAACCCTTAGTTCACCACATTAATTAATCACATTAATTAATTATTTGAATATCCTTTAAATAATCACATTAAGTAATTAACCTTTAATTACTTACATTAATCAACCTTAAATTTATCACATTAATTAATCAACTTCTACTTAATTAATTGTCATTGAAAATCTTATTCATAACCCTTTAAAAACAATTTAACATATAATTTATCTCAAATCTTTAAGTTAATTTAAAATCAAAACAATGTTTAAGACAAACCATTTATCTTTAAAATCTCATTTAAATATCCTTTGAAATTAATTTTATTTTTTCATATAAATTAAATTAAAATTCTTAAGTTAATTAAAAATACATCATCCTTTAACGTGACATCCCAAAATTTATCGTTTTAAATTGGTAATATATTTAAAAATTTTGGAATTCAATTTGAAAATAAATTGAAAAGTTTCAAACAAAAAAGTGATAATTTGTATGAATAAAATTCCAATTTCTTTTGAGTTTAAAAATCTTAAAATAATAAATGTTTTAAAAGTCATTTGAATTTAAATTATATATATTTAGGCATATATGAGTAGACTAGAGTGTATATATTGAAATTGAATTTAAATTGCACAAGTATGTTTATGAGTATAGAAATGGACACAAATGGTTATAATTCAAGTTGGATTGGAATTTGAATTTAAACTTAAAATGAATGCTTTAGAAAAATAATTGGCATTTAAATCATAAAGGTGTAATTTATATAATGTAAAGATTGGTTAAAACATTTCTTCTTTTAACATTGCATATATATATATATATATACACACAAATGCATAAGGGGTATAATTATTTATAAAATAAATATGATATGAAATTTAGTTAAAAAGTTCTTTTGTATTTGTAAAAATTACAAGTGTTAAACATGCATAAGGAAGACGGTGTAAAATTACATGGTGTAAAATTAACAAGTGTAGAGATCTCATAATTGGTTTTAACAAGTGGCATTCAATATAGTTGATTGAAAAAAGATAATAAAATTTAAAATCAAAAAAACTTTTCAACTTCCCATTTTCATTTATTTAGCTTTTCAAATTTCTGGAAGAACAGTAAAAAAAGATTTGAGCATTTCAAACTTCAACATCCAAAGAAAAAAAATCAGAAAGCTGCAACATTTTCTTGGATTTAAAGTTAAAAATCTGAAGATCTTCTTAAACATCAAGTAGCAGTTTTAAATTCCATCTCTCAGGTAAACTTTGAACTTTATAGTTTAATGAATTTGTAGTTTCAAAATCAAGTTTTAACATAAACAAATTCAAACTGCAGATTAGTATAAACACAACTTTAGTTTTGGCCAGAAAGTTTAGAAATCTCATAATTAGTTTTAACAAGAGGCATTCAATATGGTTGATTGAAAATAATAATAAAATTTAAAATCACAAAAACTTTTCAGCTTCCCATTTTCAATTATTTAGCTTCTTAGATTTTTGAAAGAACAGTAAAAAAGATTTGAGCATTTCAAACTTCAACATACAAAGAAAAAAAATCAGAAAGTTGCAACATTTTCTTGGAAATGAAGTTAAAAATGTAAAGATCTTCTTAAACATCAAGTAGTAGTTTTAAATTCCATCTCTCAGGTAAACTTTAAACTTTATAGTTTAATGAATTTGTAATTTCAAAACAAGTTTTAACACAAACAAATTCAAACTGCAGACTAATATAAACACAACTTCAGTTTTGGCCAGAAACAGTGCAGGGATTTTCTGAAGTAAATTAAGGCAAGTGAACTTTTCTTTTAACAAAATTTGAATTTGAATTTGTAAATCAGTAATAAAGCAAGGATTTTAGCAAATTATATCAATCAGTTGCAGGAAAAAAATCAAGTTTAAAAGCTAAATAAATTTTTGGGTTTAAGCAGTCTGGAGCATTTTGTTCAAACTGTCAGGTGAGTGAACTTCTGTTTAATCCAATTATTTATCGTTGTATGTATACCTGAATTGATGTTGAAAAACCCTTGCATGTGAACAAAATTATGTGCTTGTGTATTTTTGCATGGAAATGTTTATATTCAGGGTTTCATCCCTGTTCTTCTTAGCCTCTGGTCTACAGAGTAAATCCATGCTAAATTCAAAATCTCTCTCTGTGTTCTCTTCTGAAATTAAAATCTAAACAAATGAAAGTGTTGTTTAAACATGCATTATGTGTTAGTAATAAATCAAAGTAAAGAAATATATTTCTTTTCTGGAAAATGTGAAAACATAGCCACCATTTAAATTATGCACGAATTCGAACATCATTGATTTTAATTTCATAATACTATCTGAATCACCACTGAAAATAATGATTTTAGAAGGTTATATCTAAATTTTTCATAAAGCTTTGACTGCGAAATTGTAGTTACTCAAAAAAGTGAGTTTCTGTCGAATTTTGATGATTTAAGTGTTTGTGGGCCCCGAGTTTGTCGTCACAGCTACCTTGAGGGTTTGAGATCCTCAGAAAAATATAGGTTGAATTTATAAATTATTACATTGTTGATTCGAGATCGAATTAGGGTTGAAAACCCATTTCTGATCGCAATTGAAAAGGAAGTTGTCGCGTCGTCGTTAGGTGATCGGACTTCATGTCACTAGTGCCAATCCTGGAGTCTAATGCTGGCAAAGCTTCGGTCGAGTTTTGGTGACCGCTGATTGCCAGAGGAGGTGGGGCGAGGCCATTTTCTGGTGATGGTTTTTGATGAAGTATAGGTCGTGGAGCTCGTTATCGATCGTGGCGACGGTTCGTGCTTTGGGGTGGCTCGATGGGTCGAGAACTTAGACGTCGACCTGATGACGGTCGTAGTTTCGACCAGCGACGACCGGGACGGTGTGCAACTTGCACATGGTTTCGTTTGTATCAGTAGTTCGTTTTTAAGATGGGGCGATGTTTGACTCGAAGCACTACTCGGGGGTTCGAGGGAGATGACTCGAAGCCATGGTCGTGTCATTATGGCGTTGCACCGGGTCGCTTCAAAAACATAAACAAATTTTAGTGAATTTTTTTTATACGGGTCGATCTGGGTAAAAACTCGAAGCGGGGGCATTTCTTCTCGAAGATGACTCGAGACGGCCTCGGGTTGGAAGTTGAAAATAGCAAATTCTAGTTTTGAAATTTTTGAAAACATAAGTTTAAACAATTTTTTGAATCCATTCCTTTTAAAATGAAGATAGTTTGTTAATGGAAGGTGAAGTATATGGTATTGAAATGATTATTTGAAATTAATAGAGTTCAAAGATATTTCAAATTTATATTTTTAAATATAATTGTTTTACATTTAAATTAATAAAAATTGAGAAGTAAATCAAATATTCAAGTGTTAACTTAATTTTTTTTTATTTATAACGATTAAATAATTAATGATTTGTAATTACCTTGTAATTGATAATTAATTAATCAAAGAATAATTAATAAAAGTAATTAAGATTTAAATTAATTAACGATTAAGAATTAAAATAATTAATTAAAGAATAATTAAGTAATAAAATTAATTAAAATTTAATTAATTCATAGTTAAGTAAAATTAATCATTGACTTAAAATAATAAATAAAAATAATTATGTGGTTAATTCATACAAATCACATCCAACTTAATTGAAGATGATTGACTATTATCAAATGTTTTATACTGGATTAATATTCTGTTATGATTGTGATACCGTGTGATGTGAATTACTTTGTTCTGAACTATGATTCTTGATTTGCTTCTTTATGTATGTGAGAACCCTTTTGCCTGTAAAACGACATTTAAACTTCAATGCGACAGGGAGTCGGATTTCAGTTAGTTATCCGAAATCCACATCGATCCTTGAATGTGAACCTTTGTAATTGATACATCCACGTGTTTTTAATTGAGCGCTCACTATTCGGATTAGTCGAGAGAGGACCTTTGTGTCATATAACCCATTCCGAATAGTGATACGACGAAATGAATAGCATTTGAAGACGGTGATGAAGACCGGGTGTCTTCGAAAACGATAGGATAACCTATCGAATGTCTCTGCACTGAGTTGCTCCGGTATAGAGACCTCCAAATGTGATGGGGAGCCCGATCGGAATTGTGGATACCCGGACTTGCAAGGGCTTCTTCCTTTATTGGACGAAGAGTGCCTTCGGTTCTGTTCGAACCCGGAACAGACTTGTATGGTTGTATGTCTGACACTACACTTTGAGATATAAAGCAGATTTCTATCAAATACATATCTGTTGGTGGCGGAGAATTTATTCTCTTAGCTTAACACCCTTCTCTGAGACGTACAAGCTCAGAGGTTATGTAGTTGAAGGTTATCTGCGATATACTCCTAATTTGGTAGTGTGGCATGATAAGTGCTATTGTGTGGTGATGATCATTTGTTGATCATTTGTGATCAAAGCATGGCTTTCATGTAAAGTGTATCTTTTTGGACGAGACCTCATCGAACCTCACACCCCGGAAATGGTCGAAATAGGAAAGATGCGACAAGGTTTTGAGGGTCGCACCCTTTAGGGTATGTCATTTCCTTCTGGAAAAAGGTGGTATCGTGGTATAGAGCCCAAATACTTTACCTATGTGGTTGCTGCAATCTCATTTACTGTGTGGTTCTTGCTTTGTGATAGAGGCCCTCGGATAAAGGTCGCAAACGATCGGGGAATGGCATAGTCGTGTAGTAGTTACCTAGTTACAGAGGTAACCCGGCCTTGTGTTGGCAGAGAACTGGTTAAGTTCTCGGGATGTCCCTCCAGAGGCATACCCATGTGGTAGTGTGACGCAGCGGATATATAAAAATTTAGATAGAATGGTGAAAGTAGCAAACGGTGGATTGAAGATATTGAAATGCCCAAATTCGTTGATCACAAAGATACCGAATTCTAGCTATCTTCGACACGTTGATCGCGCACGATACCGTGAAAGAAGATCTACAATTCTTCAAACGTTGATCGAGCGCACTTGATACCGCGAATCGGCTTCAACAATCGTTGATTCGAGCGCACTCGAATAACCGAAAGTGGAGATAGGAGATTACACTCAACTACCAATTTAGGATGAAAGCACACAGCAATCAAACAAGAATTTTATTCCAAAAATCAACCATCTTTACAAATGAACCCCCACGCCTATTTATAGACGACTCACGCGACTTAGCACTAGGTCGTTTACGACCTATAACCTGCGACTTAGTACAAACAGTGACACACACACGACCTACGACCTAAACAAGGTCGTTAACGACTTAACTCCTGGAGACTCAACTTATTACATCACCACACACACATGGCCGACCTAACTACTTGCCGACCTACGAGTTACAAAATAGTACGCGACTCAATAAATACAACGACATTCGATTTAAAACAATACATCACAACAGCGACTCAACTGTTACAAACGACTCAACACTCGAGCGACTTAAGAAAACACGTCTTACGACTTAAAATGATACGACTTAACTCTTCAGCGACTTATCCTGGATCGGTAGGTCGTGTGAACGACCTAAAGAAGCGGCAACAGGAATTCTTCGAGTGACCTATGAGTTAGGTCGTTCAACATAGGTCGTAGCTCGTCCCTACCTTCTGAGCGACTTAAGTCTTCGTTGGTCGTGGCTCTTTTAGGTCGTAACTCGCAACCTCGTTAAGCCGCGAACTCAGTACAGCTTCCCTCTCTGGTTCCCGGTTAGGTCGTGGGTCTTTTAGGTCGTGACTTCCTTCTCCAGCACACTCGTTAGGTCATAGACGACCTAAAATACTTCCCTTAGGTCGTAGCCGACTTAAGCCTTGCGCATTCTCAACTCGTGCTGCTACTTTGTTATCTCGTGACCAGTTAAGTCGCTTGCGACCTAGTAGTACTTTAGATTGCCTTGCATTATTATGTCGCATGGCACCTTCATCTGATAGCTCTGCATCACCTATAGGTCGTAACTCGCCTTCCTTAGGTCGTGAACGACCTAAGGGTGTGGACTGACTTAACTCCTTTGTTGAATTTAGAGATTGCGCTGCATCATCCTCTCCCGGTTGACAGAAATTCGACCTCGAATTTTCACTATCTCCTTCCACATCAAATTCATTTCCATGATACGGAATTAAATATTTGACGTTGAAACATCTGAAGTATAAACATCATCTGGTAATTTCAATTGATACGCATTCTCATTGATTTTCTTCAAGATTTCAACTGGACCAATTTTCCGCGCTTTCAATTTATTGTACGTTCCCACCGGAAAACGATCTTTTGTCAATACTGCATAAACCAAATCACCTTCCTCGAAATTCACACTTCTCCGCTTCTTATCCGTCAGTCGTTTATACTTTTCATTTGACTTTTCGAACCGTTCCTGAACGATTTTATGACATTCCGTCAAACCATCAACAAAGTCAGCAGCTTGTTTAACTATTCCCTTTGGTTGTGGTATTGTCGTTAAATCCCACGGCCCCTTTGGCAAGTTTGAATACACAATCTGAAATGGACTGAAACCGGTACTACGATTAACCACATGATTATGAGCAAACTCTACTTGACATAACTTCACATCCCAACTTTTCAGATTATCTTTCACCAAACATCTCAATAAATTCCCCAACGATCTGTTCACAACCTCCGTTTGTCCATCTGTCTGCGGATGGTAAGCACTACTAAAGTTCAGCTTCGTTCCGACCATCTTCCACAAACTCAACCAAAAATGGCTCAGAAAACGAGTATCTCTATCCGAAACAATAGATTCAGGTAATCCATGAAGTCGATAGATCTCCTTGAAAAATAACTGAGCAACATGAACAACATCCGCCGTCTTCTTACAAGCAACAAAATGTACCATCTTCGAGAAACGATCCACCACAACATATATCGAGTCATTTCCCCTTTGCGTTCTCGGCAAACCCAACACGAAATCCATGCTAATGTCCACCCATGGTTTGGTCGGTACGGGTAAAGGCATATACAAACCCGCATTTGTAGCTGTTCCTTTCGAAACTTGACAAACATGACATCTCTGAACAAACCTTCCAACTTCCTTCCTCATCGATGGCCAATTGTAGGATTGAGAGATTAACTGCAATGTTCGGTCTCTACCCACATGTCCTTCCTCATGAAGTTCCTTTACTATCTTCATTCGCAAGCTACAATCCGGTACACACAATTGATTCCACTTAAATAAGAAACCATCAATCAAAACAAATTCATCAGAACTTCCCTCCTTGACTTTCTCAACAAATTTATGAAAGTAAGGATCTTCTTCAATCAGTTCTTGCAATAATTCAAACCCTGTCACCTCAACCTTCATTGTAGTCAACAAGTGATTCCTTCTGCTCAATGCATCCGCTACACGACTCGTAATTCCCGATTTATGTTTCACAACAAACGTAAATTGCTGCAGATAGGAAATCCATGAAGCATGCCTTGCTGAAATCTTGTCCTGCCCCTGCAAATGCTTCAAAGCTTCATGGTCTGTGTAAAGAACAAACTCCTTATGGAACAGATAGTGTCTCCAATGTTTCATTGCTTGCACTACAGCATAAAACTCCACATCATACGTACTATATCTCATCCTTGCCCCGGATAATTTCTCGCTAAAGTATGCAATAGGACGCCCCTTCTGACTCAACACCCCTCCAATCCCAACCTTAGAAGCATCAGTGTGTAACTCAAATAACAACTGAAAGTCTGGTAATACAAGAATTGGTGTTGTCGTCAAAAGTGCTTTGATTTGTTCAAAAGCAAACCCTGCCTCCTCCGACCAAGAAAACTGTTTCCCTTTCATACAATCAGTAACTAGAGCCATCACGCTACTGAAGTGTGGAATGAATCTTCGGTAGAATGATGCCAATCCATGAAAACTTCTAACTTCAGTGATAGTCCTCGGTTGTGGCCAATTTCTGACTGCTTCAACTTTATTCTGGTCCACCTGAATACCTTATCCTGACAGAACATATCCCAAAAATAAAACACTCCTCGTCATAAACACACATTTCTTTGTTGCGGCATAGAACTGTTCTTCTCAAAGAATAATTAACACCTTCCGTAAATGCTCTACATGCTCCTCTGTGCTTCCACTATAGATTAGAATATCATCAAAATAAACTACCACGAACTTCCCAATGTACGGTCTGAAAATTTGATTCATCACCCTCATGAAGGTACTTGGTGCACTCGATAGACCAAACGGTATAACCAGCCATTCGTATAGACCCTCCCTGGTTTTAAAAGCAGTATTCCACTCATCACCCGGTCTAATACGAATTTGATGATATCCGCTCTTCATATCAATCTTCGAAAAGATAGTTGCCCCACTCAACTGATCTAGCAAGTAATCTAACCTCGGCATTGGGAATCTGTACCTCACAGTGATCTTATTCAGTGCCCGACTATCGGTACACATTCTCCATGTTCCATCCTTCTTTGGTACCAACAAGGCTGGAACCGCACAAGGACTTAGACTTTCCTGAACACGTCCCTGCTCCAATAACTCTTCCACCTGGCTTCGTAACTCCTCATGTTCCATCGGACTCATTCGGTAATGTGGTCGATGTGGTAAAACTGCTCCCGGAACAGGATCAATTTGATGTTTAATGTCTCTCAGTGGCTGTAACTCCTTAGGCAACTCTTCTGGAAATACATCTTCAAATTCTTTCAAAACTGGCTTCGTTTCTTCTGGAATTTCAACCCCTTCACTGCACTCTCGCCCAATCAACAAAAAGACTTCAGGCTCCTCTTCAACCTCCTTGACAAACTCCTTCAAAGATAGTAAAGTTTTCATTTCTTCGATCTCCTCTAGCTTGCTTTCTTTCTGTTGTCGCTTCTTAGGAACTAAAATAATCTTAGTACCTTCAAACATGAAACTGTAACTATTAGTACGACCATCGTGTTGTACTGCTCTATCAAACTGCCATGGTCTTCCCAACAACAGATGACACACATCCATGTCTACCACGTCACACCAGATTTCATCTTTGTACTTCTTTCCAATAGAAAAATTCACACAAGCTCTTCGACACACCTTCACTTCACCACCCTTCCTAAACCATGCTAACTTGTACGGTTTAGGATGCTTCTCAGTTTTCAAGTTCAACTTCTTTACTGCTTCTGTAAAGATAATATTGTCACAGCTTCCAGCATCAATAACGAACTTGCAAACCTTTCCCAGAATAGTGCATGTCGACTGAAAAATATTGCTTCTCAATTAACTAGTATCATCCTCTTGTTTCGGTGTAAGACAAGACCTCCTCATCATAAGATTACAACCTTCATCTCCGGACAATAAGTCTTCCTCCTCAACTGGTAATGAATTAGAACATTCTGCATCTTCATCCTCTTCTTCAATCTCAGTAACCATTGCTCTCTTCTTCGGCTTCGGACATTCATTGCTTTTGTGACCCAACTCCTGGCAATTATAACACTTGAAACCACTGTTAACCTTTTCCTTCTCAGCCTCCTTCACAACTGGTTTACTGATAGGTTTAGAAACATTAGAACTTCCACTGGCACTCTTCACTGGATTATTTGAATTAGTAAACACACCACCTCCACGCCTTCCCTGCTTCTCCCAAGCCAACGCTTTCTGATGTGCCTCTGCAACAGATCTCGGATTAAACATATTAACCATATCCTGGATCTGCATTCTCAGTCCTCCAACAAATCTAGCAGTCAGCTGTTCTTCTGTCTCCATAATATCATTCCTGGCAATGAGTTGGTAAAATTCATCTGCATAATCATTAACCGACTTCGTCCCCTGCCTTAGATTCTGCAATCTCTGGTACATGAGTGATTGATAATTATACGGTAAAAATTTAGCCTTCATCAACTTCTTCATCTTCTCCCATGATTCAATCTTTGACTTTCCCATTCTCTCCCGTGTAAGTTTAGTTTGCTGCCACCATGCTAAAGCTCTTCCCCTCAATCTAGTAGCAACCAACTTCACCCTTCTATGCTCGGGAATCTCCTTAAAGTCAAAAATCTCTTCAACATTAGACAACCAATCAAGAAATTCTTCAACTACCAGTCCACCCTTAAATTCAGGAATTTCCATCTTCATACCTGATTCCCATCGACGATCTTCTTCAACATCCCGATAAGAATTTCGAACTTGGTCTCGATCCCGATAATGAATGCTAGCTCTATCACCCTCTTCATTAAAATCAAATGTACGTCTATATCGATCTCGACCATCAACATCCCTTCGATCACGCATGTCTCTTCTACTATGTCTCTCTTCATCTCTATATGGCTCATCTTCAAACTCACGTGGAGTTCTTCTCTCTTCATGTCCATAGTCATGGTGATCTCTTCTTGACGAAATTGATGTTTCTCTTCTCTCTCTAAAAGATTGCGGTGATACCCTCCTCGCTTCCGTAACCGATGGCGAAACTATGTTTCCTCCATGGTTCGAGATTGATGATCTCCCCCTTTGATTTTGATTTAAATCATTCATCACCTTCTCTAACTTTCCAATGCCTTCATCAAATTTCTCATTAATACGTTGTTCCATTTGCTCGGCCTCTTCTCTTCTATACAACGCTTCAACATTCCGATGACGATTAGCTCTCCTTGGTGGCATGATTGAACTTCAAAATACTTCGACAAATGATATCAAAGTGATGCTTCAACTTTCGGCTCTAACTCAAACACCTTTCCAACTTTGATCCAAAATGAAATGGATCGAAAGCTTCTAACTTGTTGCAACTTCAAGATGAACACGATGAACTTCAACTTCAAATTCCTTAGCTCCAAGACTCGGCTTAGCTATGATTGGCTAAGTCTAGCTCTGATACCAAACTGACGCAGCGGATATACGAAAATTTAGATGGAATGGTGAAAGTAGCAAACGGTGGATTGAAGATACTGAAATGCCCAAATTCGTTGATCACAAAGATACCGAATTCTAGCTATCTTCGACACGTTGATCGCGCACGATACCGTTAAAGAAGATCTACAATTCTTCAAACATTGATCAAGCGCACTTGATACCGCGAATCGGCTTCAGCAATCGTTGATTCGAGCGCACTCGAATAACCGAAAGTGGAGATAGGAGATTACACTCAACTACCAATTTAGGATGAAAGCACACGGCAATCAAACAAGAATTTTATTCCAAAAATCAACCATCTTTACAAATGAACCCCCACGCCTATTTATAGACGACTCACGCGACTTAGCACTAGGTCGTTTACGACCTATAACCTGCGACTTAGTACAAACAGTGACACACACACGACCTACGACCTAAACAAGGTCGTTAACGACTTAACTCCTGGCGACTCAACTTATTACATCACCACACACACATGGCCGACCTAACTACTTGCCGACCTACGAGTTACAAAATAGTACGTGAATCAACAAATACAACGACATACGATTTAAAACAATACATCACAACAGCAACTCAACTGTTACAAACGACTCAACACTCGAGCGACTTAAGAAAACACGCCTTACGACTTAAAATGATACGACTTAACTCTTCAGCGACTTATCCTGGATCGGTAGGTCGTGTGAACGACCTAAAGAAGCGGCAGCAGGAATTCTTTGGGTGACCTATGAGTTAGGTCGTTCAACATAGGTCGTAGCTTGTCCCTACCTTCTGAGCGACTTAAGTCTTCGTTGGGTCGTGGCTCTTTTAGTTCGTAACTCGCAACCTCGTTAAGCCGCGAACTCAGTACAGCTTCCCTCTCTGGTTCCCGGTTAGGTCGTGGGTCTTTTAGGTCGTGACTCCCTTCTCCAGCACACTCGTTAGGTCATAGACGACCTAAAATACTTCCCTTAGGTCGTAGCCGACTTAAGCCTTGCGCATTCTCAACTCGTGCTGCTACTTTGTTATCTCGTGACCTGTTAAGTCGCTTGCGACCTAGTAGTACTTTAGATTGCCTTGCATTATTAGGTCGCATGGCACCTTCATCAGATAGCTCTGCATCACCTATAGGTCGTAACTCGCCTTCCTTAGGTCGTGAACGACCTAAGGGTCTGGACCGACTTAACTCCTTTGTTGAATTTAGAGATTGCGCTGCATCATAGTGGGAAATTCCTCAGCCTGACCATTTGTTGGAAATCCAATTCCCAATACGAACCCAGTATGGTTTTAGTTGTAGAACCTTCCATTTAACATGGCAGCTATAGTAGGCATAGTATAATAGTACCTATGCTGGCTAAGATTAATACTATATTTTCGAAATGTTTTCACACTATGCACTAGTAATAATGTCAAAGAATTTTTCCCGTATCAAGCATATTTGATTATCATAAGAAGAAATCTCCTCCAATTCTACGATTGCATTGTGTGTGTGGCGGGAGGTCTTATGGTAGTTTCATTTTCCAAAAGCATGCCGGATTTTCTTTTATAAATCTTGTTTTATTTAAAAGAATCTGTTTTTGTTTACTCATACCAGTCGCATTACTGACCTAGAGTTAATTGTTCCTTCCTAAACTCTGGGTACCCATAATTTTCACACGGACAGCCTAGTAGCAGGTTTTCCATGTTTTGGTGCTAGTAGTGTTTTGGAGTCTTTTGGAGTTAGAGGCTATCCGTTTTTGGAGGCTTTTGTCATAGAGATATTTTGAAAGCTTTTGGATCTCAAGGTGCTTAGTTTTGGAAGTTCGCTATCACTTCACTTCTTTGAAGACTTTTTGGCATATGATCACTTGTTGTTCTATTATGATGTTCTATTTGAAGTTGTGATATGTATATAAGATACTCTGATGTTGTATCTGTGATGTAATGCATGATATTCATTTTGTTTCCACTGTTTTATATTCATCTTATGTTGTTATAAGCTCCATCCGACTGGAGTTCAATGTTTGAATCTTCGGCAGTCGAATACAAGTGAGGTATTTGATGTCAATTTTTGAACATTAGATTTCGGGTGACATATGGTATCAGAGCTAAAGGTTGAGTAAGAACTTTAGCTATGGAGTATAACACATTAGATGGCTCATTAGAGATAGGGTGAAGTATACCCTAGAATGAGTATAACCGAGACCGAAACCCTAAATTTTCTTATTCTATTTCTTTTAACTGCTGTCCATAAGATATCTCATCCGAATATCTAAAATCAATTTTCTTACTAATTACAGATAGTAAGGATGAGCGGACGAAGAGGAGCTGGGGGACGAGGAAATGCCACAACACCTAGCCAAGTTCCCCCAACAGCAGGAGCAGCTTTATCTACTCAGCATCAGCCGAATCTGGCTGATTTATATAAGATTTTCTCAAGGCTTAGTAGTAAGCCATTCACCGGCAAGGAGTCGATTGTTGAGGCCTAAGCATGGATCAGATCATGTGAAAGAATCTTTAAAGGGCTAAAGCTGCAAGATGATCAGATGCGACTCATAGCTTCTTGGCAACTTCAAGAATAAGCCTTAGCATGGTGGGAGACAGTCACTGTAGATGAGCCAGAAGATGAGTTTACTTGGGAGAGATTAAAAGAAGCATTTGAGAAGTGTTATATGCCATCAGCAGGGATTTCTCGAATGTACCAGGAATTCATGGACTTAAAGAAAAAGAGTTTGTCATTCGAGGAGTATCTAAACAAATTCAATGAATTGTCTCGTTTCGGTCCAGAATTGGTGAACACACCTTTAAAGAAGAATGAAAGGTTCATTCATGGGATGAATAAGAAGTTCCACGAAAGGATGGCTGGTCATGTCAAAGAACCCTTTTCAGATTTGATTGATATGGGGTACAGATATGCTACACTTGACATGCAAGAAGCCCCGGTAGAGAAAGGAATTTCGAGCAATCAAAATTGAAAGAAGAGGAAATTTAGAGGCAAGAAACCATGGCAGGGTAAGGAGAAAAAGAAGAGCAATCAGGGAAGCACAACAGAGAATGTCACTTGCTTTAATTGCTTAGAAAAGGGCCATTATTCGAGCAGATGTACAAAGCCTAAAAGACAAGTCAATCAATCCGTTCAAGCAAAGCCCAGGAAATGTTATTACTGTCAGAAATTGGGACACGAAGTTAAAGACTGTCGAACCATGAAGCAAGCTTAGGCAGCCAAGGTGTACACAGTCAAAGACAAACCTACATCTTCTAAAGCAAAATAGGGGAAAGGAGTTCTGGAAGGTAATCTCACTATTTATGATAGCATTGTTAGAGTTCTGTTTGACACGGACGCTACACACAGTTTTATCTCTCAGCAAGCTATTAATGAATTAAATCTTGAACCTGATTTTGTTGATGAGCCTATATGCGTAAAGAGTCCAGCTGGAGGTCCCGCGAACCTTTGTCTTCGATATAGAGACGTTCCTATCTCATATTCTCGTTACCAATTCCCTATCAGTCTCTTTGTCCTTGATTTTAACGAGTTTGAAGTCTTACTCGGAATGGATTGGCTAGCAAAATATGAAGCCAAATTGGATTGCAATAATCGATTGATTTCAATTAAAACCAAATTTGGAGATTTCATTGAGATTTCTTGTGAGGACCCTAGTCCTAAAAGAGAAGGGTTGATGTATAATTTGGGTTATCTCGAACCCAGTATGGAGACCATACCCATTGTTAAAGATTTTCCAGATGTATTTGAAGAAGTGAAATCTTTACCTCCACATCGAGAAATAGAATTCAGAATTGACCTTGTACCCAATACTCGTCCTGTCGTTCACACAAGTCGCAGGATGACACCCAGGGAAAGGGTTGAATTAGTCAAGCAAACCAATGATTTACTAGAAAAGGGGTTAACTCGACCTAGTGTTTTAGAATGGGGTTCAACTGTTGTGTTTGTTGCTAAACCGGACAGATCTTTGAGATTGTGTGTGGATTACCACGATCTCAAAAAGCTGACTCTCAAGAATAAATTTCCACTACCTAGAATTGATGATCTATTTGATCAATTGGACGACGCTCGTTTCTTTTCGAAGATGGATCTAGCCTAGGGGTTCCATCAACTACGAGTCACCGAAGATTGTGTTCATTTGACCGCTTTCATCGGTCCTAATATGTTCTACGAATAGTTAGTCATGCCTTTCGGGCTAACCAATGTCCCAGCATACTTCGTAGATCTTATAACTCGTGTGTTTCGGGAAGTATTGAATAAATTTGTGTTCGTGTTTATTGACGATATTTTGGTCTATTCCAAGACCGAAGAGGAGCATGCCGAGCATCTTAGAATTGTTTTGGAGATATTGAGGAGGAATATTCTATTCGCAAAATTTTCCAAATGCCATTTTTGCGTCAAAGAAGTTAAGTTTCTCGACCATATTGTTAATGAAGAAGGGATTTCTGTTGACCCTAGCAAAATTTCCGCTATTCTTGATTGGAGGAAACCCACCACCCCAAAGGAAGTTTGAAGCTTTTTGGGTTTAGCAGGTTGTTACCGGAAGTTTGTTCGGGACTTTTCTAAGATAGCTAGTCCGTTGACTAAGCTAACAATGAAGAATGCAAAATTCAATTGGACTCCGAAATGTGACGAAGCTTTTCTGGAGTTGAAGAAGAGATTAACCACCGCTTCTGTTCTCGCTATTATTAATGAGAATCAGGGTTTATCTGTTTATACCGATGCTTGTGGTGAAGGTTTGGGTGCGGTATTAATGCAGAACGGGAAGGTAATTGCCTACGCGAGTTGACAAGTATGTCCTCATGAAAGAAACTACCCAACCCATGATTTGGAGCTTCTAGCTGTTATCTTCGCTTTGAAAATATGGCGACATTATCTTCTGGGTAAGAATCATTTTTTAGATTTCTTAATAATTTACGAATTTAATTTAACTTAGCAAATATAATTACTGAACTCTCTTTATTTTAGGTAAAAATTCGAATTATACACCAACCACAAATCTTTGAAATATCTCTTCACCCAGAAAGATCTCTTCACCCAGAAAGATCTAAATCTGCAACAACAATGTTGGTAGGAATTTCTGGCATCTTACGACCTAGACATCCTATATACACCCGGAAAGGCCAATGTAGTTGCTGACGCCTTAAGTAGAAAGCATGCTATTCTTGCTCACCTAGTCATTGCTCCTACTCTTCTTGAGAAAATCGCCAACAAGCAAAAAGAGGTCAAGTTTCTTCAGGAAATATATGGGAAAATTTGTCGAGGTGAGGATTCCAGTTTTGGAATCGGCAATAATGGGATTATAAGATTGAAATGAAGAATCTTTGTCCCAAACATTTCGGAGCTGAAACGTGAAGTTTTGGACGAATGCCACAAGTCCAAACTTTGCATCCATCCAGGAGTCAATAAAATGTATCGTGATATCAAAAGAACTTTCTGGTGGAAGACGATGAAAAGGGACATATCTATATATGTGAGTCACTGTGCTACTTGTCAACAGATCAAAACGATCAAAAGAAAATGGCGGGTTTACTTCAGCCTTTAGAGGTACCCAAGTGGAAATGAGACCAAGTATCGATGGATTTCATCGACGGCCTGCCTCGTACTCGAAAAGGCAATGAAGCAATTTGGGTCATTGTGGACCATTTGACTAAGACAACCCACTTCTTGCTAGTAAAATCTACCCACACGACAGTAAGTTTAGCCGAGTTATATGTGAAAGAAATTGTCCATCTCCACGGCATTCCTAGCAGCATAGTGAGTGATCGTGATCCGATCTTCACTAGTAGATTTTGGGAGGCATTTCAAGACGCATTGGTAACAAAACTGAATGTTAGCACTGTTATCACCCACAGTCTAATAGGCAGACTAAGAGGATTAACCGAATCTTAGAAGACCTATTGCGTGCTTGTATACTTGATTTTGATGGTTCTAGGAAGGACCATCTACATCTGGTCGAGTTCTCATATAACAATAGCTATCAGGCCAGTATCAAGATGGCTCCTTTTGAGGCTTTATATGGTCGTCCGTGTCGATTACCTGCATGCTGGTGGTGATAGACTCGTCCTTGGACTGGATATGATTAAAGAAGCCACAGAGAAAGTTGATTTTGTACGAAAGAAATTGAGGACGGCTCAAAGTCGTCAAAAGAGTTATTATGATCGCAGAAGAAGGGGTTTGGAATTCCAGATAGGAGACTCTATCTTTCTCAAAGATCTCCAATGCGAGGTGTATTAAGGTTCGGGAAGACCGGTAAGCTGGCACCATGGTATATTGGTACTTTTCCTATTCTGGAGAGGATCAGTTCTTTAGCCTATCGAGTGCAGTTGCCTAGCCGGTTATCTGGCGTGCATGATGTATTCCACATTTCTAACCTTCGGAAGTATGTGCACGATCCAGACAGTATTATTGAAGAAGCTGCTCAACAGGATCTCGAAATCACTCCCAATTTAACAGTTAAAAGGGAACCGATAAAGATTGTGGATCGTGAAGAAAAGCAATTGAGAAACAAAGTTGTGAAACTAGTTAAAGTACAGTGGAGTGGCGATCCAAAGGACTGCACTTGGAAAACTGAAGATAATATGCAGAAATCATATCCCAATTGCAGAGTGGATATCTCGGCTCAAACTGGTAAGCCATTTCTCTATCATTTCCTGAATTCGTATATTCTTTGTTTGTTTTTTCTTTCTCTTTCAAATTTCGAGGATGAAATTTTCTTAAGGGGGGAATATGTGTAACATCCTAAAATTTATCATTTTAAATCGGCAATATATTTAAAACTTTTGGAATTTAATTTGAAAATAAATTGAAAAGTTTCAAACAAAAAAAGTGATAATTTGTATGTATACAATTTCATTTTCTTTTGAGTTTAAAAATATTGAAATAATAAATGTTTTAAAAGTCATTTGAATGTAAATTATATATATTTAAGGCATATATGAGTAGACTAGAGTGTATATATTGAAATTGAATTTAAATTGTACAAGTATATGTATGAGTATAGAAATGGACATAAATGGTTATAATTCAAGTTGGATTGGAATTTGAGTTTAAACTTAAAATGAATGTTTTAGAAAAATAATTGGCATTTAAAATCATAATATGTAATTTATATAATGTAAAGATTGGTTAAAACATTTCTCCTTTTAACATTGCATATATATATATATATATACACAAATGAATAAGGGGTATAATTATTTATAAAGTAAATATGATATGAAATTTACTTAAAAAATTCTTTTGCCTTTGTAAAAATTACAAGTGTTAAACATGCATAAGGGAGATGGTGTAAAATTAATAAGTGTAGAGATCTCATAATTGCTTTTAACAAGTGGCATTTAATATAGTTGATTGAAAAATAATAATAAAATTTAAAATCACAAAAAAATTTCAGCTTCCCATTTTCAATTATTTAGCTTCTCAAATTTCTGAAAGAACAGAGAAAAAAGATTTGAGCATTTCAAACTTCAACATACAAAGAAAAAAAATCAGAAAGCTGCAACATTTTCTTGGAAACGAAGTTAAAAATGTAAAGATCTTCTTAAACATCAAGTAGTAGTTTTAAATTCCATCTCTCAGGTAAACTTTAAACTTTATAGTTTAATGAATTTGTAATTTCAAAATCAAGTTTTAACACAAACAAATTCAAACTACAGATTAGTATAAACACAGCTTTAGTTTTGGCCAGAAACAGTGCAGGGATTCTCTGAAGTAAATTAAGGCGAGTGAACTTTTCTTTTAAAAAATTTGAATTTGAATTTTTAAATCAGTAATAAAGAAAGGATTTAAGCAAATTATATCAATCAGTTGCAGGAAAAAAAAATCAAGTTTAAAGGCTAAATAAATTTTTGGGTTCAAGCTGCAGACCCTGTTCTGTTGCATAAGAAATTCTGAACTGTATGTAAGCTCGAATATTGTTCGTTATTGATGAATTAAGAAAACAAATACAACAAAGGATAACCAAAGATTTATATTTACAGGTTCAGATTTAAACTTCAAGATTAAAATGGAAAATCCAGACTTCCATCCTTATTTTTAAACAGTCAGGAGCTTTTTGTTCAAATTGTGTCAGGTGAGTGAACTTCTGTTTAATCCAATTATTTGTTGTTATATGTATGCCTGAATTGATGTTGAAAAACCCTTGCATGCAAACAAAATAGTGTGCTTGTGTATTTTTTCCTGGAAATGTTTATATTTAGGGTTTCATCCCTGTTCTTCTTAGCCTCTGGTTTACAGAGTAAATCCATGCTAAATTCAAAAGCTCTCTCTTTTCTCTTCTGAAATTAAAATCTTAACAAATTAAAGTGTTGTTTAAACATGCATCATGTGTTAGTACTAAGTCAAAGTAAAGAAATATAGATCTTTTTTGGAAAATGTGAAAACACAGCCACCATTTAAATTATGCAGGAATTCGAACATCGTAGATTTTAATTTCAGTAATGCTATCTGAATCACCACTGAAAATAATGATTTCAGAAGGTTAAATCTAAATTTTTCATAAAGTTTTGACTGAGAAATTGTAGTTGATTAGAAAAGTGAGTTTTTGTCAAATTCTGATGATCTAAGCATTTATGGGGCTTGAGTTCGTCGTCATAGCTAGCTTGAGGGTTTGAGATCCTTAGAAAAATATAGGTTAAATTTATAAATTATTACATTGTTTATTCGAGATCGAATTAGGGTTAAAAACCCATTTTTGCTCACAATTGAAAAGGTAGTTGCCGCATCGTCGTTAGATGATCGGACTTCATGTCACTAGTGTCGATCGTGGCGCCTAATGCTAGCAAAGCTTCGGTCGAGTTTTGGTGACCGCTGATGGCCAGAGGAGGTGGGGCAAGGCCATTTGCTGATAATGGTTTTTGATGAAGTAAGGGTCGTGGAGCTCGTTTTCGGTCGTGGCGACGGTTCGTGCAATGGGGTGGCTCGATGCGTCGAGAACTTAGTCATTGACCTGATGACGGTCGTAGTTTCGACCAACGACAACCGGGATGGTGTTCAGCTTGCACACGGTTTCTTTTGTATCAGTAGTTCGTTTTTAGGATGAGGTGATGTTTGACTCGAAGCACTACCCGGGGGTACGAGGGAGATGACTAGAAGCCATGGTACTGTCGTTTTGGCGTTGCACCGGGTCACTTTAAAAACTTAAACAAATTTTAGTGAAATTTTTTTATACGGGTCGATCTGGGTAAAAACTCGAAGCGGGGGCATTTCTTCTCGGGGATGACTCGAGACGGCCTCAGGTTGGACGTTGGAAATAGCAAATTCCAGTTTTGAAATTTTTGAAAACGTAAGTTAAGACAATTTTTTGAATACATTCCTTTTAAAATGAAGATAGTTTGTTAATGGAAGGTGAAGTATATGGTATTGAAATGATTATTTGAAATTAATGAAGTTCAAAGATATTTCAAATTTATATTTTTAAATAAAATTGTTTTACATTTAACTTAATAAAAATTGAGAAGTAAATCAAATATTCAAGTGTTAACTTAAAAATAAATAAATTTATAATGATTAAATAATTAATGATTTGTAATCACCTTGTAACTGATAATTAATTAATCAAAGAATATTTAATAAAAGTAATTAAGATTTAAATTAATTAACGATTAAGGATTAATAAATTAAAATAATTAATTAAAGAATAATTAAGTAATAAAGTTAATTAAAATTTAATTAATTCATAGTTAAGTAAAATTAGTCATTGATTTAAAATAAAAAATAAAAATAATTATGTGGTTAATTCATATAAATCACATTCACCTTAACAGAAGATGATTGACTATTATCAAATGTTGCATACTGGATTGATATTCTGTTATGATTGTGATACTGTGTGATGTGAATTTCTTTGTGCTGAACTGTTATTCATGATTTTCTTCTGTATGTATGTGAGAACCCTTTTGCTCGTAAAACGGCATTTAAACTTCGATGCGACAAGGAGTGGAATTTTAGTTAGTTATCCGAAACCCACATCGAACCCTGATAGAGACATCCACATGCGACAAGGAGTGGAATTTAAACTTCTGCACTGAGTTTCTCCGGTATAGAGACATCCACATGTGATGGGGAGTCCGATCGGAATTGTGGATACCAGGACTTGCAAGGGCTTCTTCCTTTATTGGACGAAGTACCTTCGGTTCTGTTCGAACCCGGAACAGACTTGTATGGTTGTATGTATGACACTACACTTTGAGATATAAAGCTGATTTCTTTCAAATACATATGTATTGGTGGCAGAGAATTTATACTCTTAGCTCAACACCCTTCTCTGAGACGTATGAGCTCAGAGGTTATGTAGTTGAGGGTTATCTGCGATATACTCCCAATGTGGTAGTGTGGAATGCTAAGTGCTGCTGTGTGTTGATGATCATTTGTGATCAAAGCATGGCTTTCGTGTAAAGTGTAGCTTTGTGGACCAGACCTCATCGGACCTCACACCTCAGAAATGGTCGAAACAGGAAAGATGCGACAAGGTTACGAGGGTCGCACCCTTTAAGGGTATGTCATTTCCTACTAGAAAAAGGTGGTATCATGGTATGGAGCCCAAATACTTTACTTATATGGTTGCTGCAATCTCATTTACTATGTGGTTGTTGCTTTGTGATAGAGGGCCCTCGGATAAAGGTCGCAAACGACCGAGGAATGGCATAGTCGTGTAGTGGTTACCTAGATACAGAGGTAACCCGGCCTTGTGTTGGCAGAGAACTGGTTAAGTTCTCGAGACGTCCCTCCATAGGTGTACCCATGTGCTAGTGGGAAGTTCCTTAGCCTGACCATTTGTTGGAAATCCAATTCCTAATACGAACCCAGTACGGTTTTAGTTGTAGAACCTGCCTTTTAACATGGCAGCTATAGTTGGCATAGTATAATGGTACCTATGCTGGCTAAGATTAATACTATATTTTCGAAACGTTTTCACACTATGCACTAGTAATAATATCAAAGAATTTTTCCCGTATCAAGCATGTTGGACTATCATAAGTAGAAATCTTCTCCAATTCTGCGATTGCATTGTGTGTGTGGCGGGAGGTCTTATGGTAGTTTCATTTTCCAAAAGCATACCGGATTTTCTTTTATAAATCTTGTTTTATTTAAAAGCAACTGTTTTTGTTTACTCATAACAGTCTCATGACTGACCCGGAGTTTATTGTTCCTTTCTAAACTCTAGGTGCCCATAATTTCCACACGGGCAGCCTAGTAGCAGATTTTCCGTGTTTTGGTGCTAGCAGTATTTTGGAGTCTTTTGGTGTCAGAGGCTATCGGTTTTTGGAGGCTTTTGTCTTAGAGATATTTTGAAAGCTTTTGGATCTCAAGGTGCTTAGTTTTGGAAGTTCGCTATCACTTCACTTCTTTGAAGACTTTTTGGCATATGATCACTTGTTTTATTATGAAGTTCTTTTTGAAGTTGTGATATATGTGTAAGATACTCTAATGTTGTAATGGATATTATGATAATGTTGTATCTGTGATGTAATGCATGATATTCATTTTGTTTCTGCTGTTTTATATTCATCTAATGTTGTTATAAGCACCTTCCGACTTCGAGTCGTCACAAGAAATTCATGCGTTCTACTTCGAGCTGAAACGTCTTCCCCAAATCAAAACTCTACCTGAAACAATCCCGTGCACGGTGCACGTGCACCAATGCCGTCGTACTCTAGCGAGCGTCGCGAGCGTCGCCGATGATCACTCGATTGCGTGCGAGCCCAATACCAAACCCAAATCGAAGAATACATCATCGAATCGAATTTCGAACTTGAGCACGAAAACTACAGAAACACGAACACAAAACCAAACCCAACGCCGACCATCACGGCAACGATGATCCCCGCCGACCTCTCCATTGAAACGCCCCGTCGCAAGCTCCATTTTCCCCCATATGTGAACACCTCCGATCCTCCCCCTAAGTCACAAAAGTCGTGACAGTTCAGCCGAACAAAATACAATCTAAAACCCTAGTTCGTCCAAATTCGAACAATCCAGCAAATGGAAAAATCCAATTGCATTTTTCTCAGCATCTACAACCTAAAACAAGCTTCAATCAAAAATCTAAATTCAAACATCTCACTAATTACACAATTAAAAATTATGACACAAGCACTAAAAATCATAATTTTCCAATTGTAATTCAATTATAAAATCAAAACTAGAATTTGAATTCATAAATTTTTGCCCAAATTTGATTTTTTTACTGTAATTTGAAAAATATGAGTTAATCTTTCATTTTAAAATCCTATAACTATTTTTAGATGATAAATTACGTGATTACAAACAACTTCCATTTACAAATCAAAGTCCAGTTCGTGTTCAAAATTAAGTTATTGAAATTGTCATAGGATTTGAAATTGTTTTATAAACACAGTAACAATTCTTAACTTTACAGGCATTCAATATACTCAATTCAACATGGATTCAATTTAAAACAAATATTTAATTTAACATCATGATATCATCACAAAATCAAGATGAAATCTAGAATCAAACTATTTTTAAAATTCCATTTACTCACCTGTTTCATTTTGCAGAGCAGTTTTTAGAATTTATTTCCCAGGCTTGAACATTAATCTGGAAAGAGCTTTTGATGTTTACTGGTAAAATCCTACTGCATGCTTCAATTGATGATTTTAAACTTGCAGTTGAACTTGATTCTTTGAAATGCAGGTTGATTCAGATTACAGGTTGAAGTAGAATTTTATTTTGCAGATTTTGTTTTAAAAATGTTGAAACTGTTAAGAAGATCTTTGCTTTTGATTTTGCAGATTTCATTTCAGATTTGTTTTTGATTTTTGAATTCAATTTTCAGGGTTTTGAAGAGTAATTTCTGGTTGCCATTAAAATTTGAAGAAATGGAGAAAAGAAAATAGATTGAAGAAGAGATGAAAAATATGTTTCATAACTTAGTTATGTAACGACCCAGAATTTTTAATAATTTAAATTTGAATATTTAATTTATTTTAAATATTTATAAGTAAATTTTTAAGTCAAATAAATTTTTATTTGAATTTTTGGATTTAATTAGATAATTAAAACAATAATTTAATACGTTAAATTATAGAAATAATTGAAAATGAGGTTAAATATGATTGTAAATAATTTGGAAAATTTTATTTAATCATACTGGAGTTATAGAAATATTTTAGAACTTTTAAAATCGAATTAAAAGTTAATCTGTGAAAATTGAATATTTTAATATTTAATAATCGACTGTAAAATAGCCAATTTTTGAACAGTCTCAGAATTGAACGAAACCAGTTTCATTGGATCCGTAATAGTTAGTTATTGCCGGATTTCAATTTTCGTGTCAATCGGAGTTATCGTTTGATCGTGGCAGCTCGAAACGCATCGAATCGTTTTTAATTTAAATTTGGCGAGTCAAAATAGCCATTTTTCAAAAAGTCTCGGATTTCGACGAAACCAGTTTCATCGGATCCGTAATGTGATATTATTGTAAGATTTCAAATTTCAAGTCGTTTGGATTTACCGTTTGTCCGGTACAAATTAAAACGCCTAGAAATCGATTTAAATCGGTTTAATTTAAATTGAGCGTTTACAGCCATAACTCGCACATATGTCCGAATTAGCTTCCGAAACCTATTCCATTGTGTCCGGAACGCGGGGTAAACCCTAGAAACGCTGGTTACGGCGTCTAAATCGGAGTTCGGAATTCCCGGGATGAATAGTGTTTACGCTAGCTTTTTCTATAAATAGGAGTTAAAATCTAAAATAAAAAAAAAATGCAAAACCCTAATTCTATGTTACAGCCGCCACCCATGTTTCAATGGCCAGCATTTCTCCTTCTTTCCCCTCTCATATCTCGAAATCCATTCACTTTTATCACAAACTCTAAACTAAGAAATCGTAGAGCACATCAAGATCTACGATATCAACGGCTATGATCGTGTTTGGAGCTTCGGATTGGCGGCAAATCGAGCTGGGAACTTGTAACTTGCGCACGCGTTTCAGAGAGGAGGATGGGGCCGAGTGCTACAGGGTTTGGGCCGAACCTAGAGGGGGTCGTGGGCTATGTGATGGTGGTAGCATGATCGAGTATAGTCGCTCGAGGTGGTGGCAAAGCTAAAACCTAATTTCATGAGTGGGTTCGGCTACGTTGGCTCCTTCCTGGAGATGGTTGCGTGAATGTAGAAGATGGAGGGGAGCCCTTGGATCATGATCTAACGGCATGGATTAGGCATAGGTTAAAATTATAAAAGTTTATGTTATAATTGTTATATAAAATCGTGTATAATCTTGTAAAAATCATAACTTTTTCATACGAGGTCGAAAAAATGCAAACTCAGTTGCGTTGGAATCGTATGGACGAGCACTACGCGATGGAGTTGGTTTGGAGTCGTTTGGAGTTAGTGAGAATTTCGGGTAAAATTAAACGCGCGTTTAATTTTATTCGAAATAAAAGCTAAAACGGAAATTAAAACCAAGGTGAGAACTTCTCACTCAATCGAATAGATTTCGATTTTATTTTAAATAGTTAGATTTAAAATATTTGAATGCATGTTCGAATGATGACTGTAAATTATTGATTGTTAAAATAGACATTATACGCCGTTAGTAAGCGGATGTTATTTAGTAAAAACATATACCGCGAATATTTCATAAACAGTGAAATTGGTATTATATATAATATCAATATATATATATATTGGCATATGTATATATTGCAGTTATTGATTTCCCGCATTTTTTGTTTAGCGGATGAGACCCTATTACGCCGTTATTAAGCGGATAATATTTAATAAGAACATGTACCGCGATAATTTCGTACTGGAGCGAAATTGGTATTGTGCTAATGTTTTTGGATGCAGGGAAACAGGTTGGAGGGATCCAACTGGATTCCTCAACATTATTTATTTTATTTCAGATATTTTGATATTTGATTGATTATCATATCGATATATGATATCGTTGTAGTGGTGATTGACTATTTGGTGTGTAGCATCATTGGACCCAGATTTTGGGATTTTAAAATGATTTTAAAAGTGATTTTGAAAATATACTATATTTTTGGAATTGATCCATTATAAATAAATAAACGTTATAATTTTTAAAGTTATAAAAATTATGGTTTTTGTGAAATATAGTTAAAAAGCTGATTTTTAGAAATACGATTAAAAGTCGATTTTTGAGAAATATGAACTAATGATTTTATAAAATAATTTAAATTGGATTTTTGAATATATGATAAAAGTTTAAATATAGGATTTATAAAATTTGATTATTTTATAAATCGAAATGATGAAATTATAAAGGAAATTAAAAGATGTTTTAAAGAATAATATTAATTGATTTATATTAAGAGATTTATAAACGGATATTTATAAATCGAAATATTGACATTATAAAACGAGTCTTTATAAGTGTTTGAATGAAGTGAAAATGAAATTCATTAATGAATGAAATTTATAGAATTATATAACGGTGAAGTTATAAATGGAATTTTATAAACAATAGGTTTATAAAATTTGTAAAGTTCAAAGGAACGATTTTTGCAAATAAATAAATTATAAGTGTTTGACTTATAATTTGGACTTTTGGTTTATAATTAAGATTATAAATCGAATAGGTAAATAAAGAAGATTTATAAAGGAAGTTGTTATGAAATAAATGGAAATGGAATTTATAAACGTTGTTTTATAAATTCGCAAACGACTTATTTTGATAAGTAAATTGTTATAACTTATAAATGGAGTTATATACACGTTTTTAGACAGTGAATAATCCTTTAAAATAAAATGAATAGAAAGGATGAAATTTGTTAATGAAGTATATTCACGTTTTTGAATAGTGAATAATACGTTAAAGAAAATGTATTGAATGTGAATGTTTTAAACAGAATTAAAACGATCTAACGATGTTTTAAAGGTGTTGAGATTCGAAACCATAGATTTCAACATTTATTGTTGAAATAGA
Organism: Allium cepa; assembly: GCA_030765085.1. Classification (NCBI taxonomy): domain Eukaryota; kingdom Viridiplantae; phylum Streptophyta; class Magnoliopsida; order Asparagales; family Amaryllidaceae; genus Allium; species Allium cepa. Next base: position 390,077,611 of record CM060938.1, on the reverse strand, counting down.
CGTTTTCGAGAAATAAAAGGAAATGGTGGACTATAACACTGTTGTTATAGTAAATGATTTCCGAAAGGAAATGTTTTGTATAGTATTGGGATTTATATATCTATTTTAATTTCGAATCCCTATACTAGTGATTTTGGGTTGTCGTAACGATGTTTTACGTAACATTCGTTTTGGCCCAAATAAATATGTTAAGTGAATGATTTCCTTAAAAAAAATGAAATATATACTTAATTCGATTTAAGTATATTGAATATTTTCTAAGTGTTGAAAATAAAAGGAATTTGTGAATTACTTATGAATAAATAAGTATGGAAATGTTTTCCAATATGAAGTGAATAATTAGAATTTATCTTTTTCTGAAGATAAATTGAAATGAATTATTGAAATCGCATATGCATGGATATCTTGAAAATATAAATTCATTATGGAATTTATATGTGAAAGTGAAATTTGTTTGAAAATAAATATTGATTTATTTTTGAAGTGTTGGAATTTTATATCTTGTAAAGATATTTTGGAAAATAAATAATTTGGAAAATTATTTGGAATCTGGTGATGTATGCATATCAATTGATAGTTCGATAGCCGACTATCAATATTTCCCTTTGAATGGGTATTTGATGTGATTTGATTGAATTTGAATGCACACTTATTTTTGAATAAGCGCTCACTATTCGGGTTAACCGGGAAAGGACCATGGGGTCGTATAACCCATTCCGAATATGTGATACGTCGTTATGAATTGCATTTGAAGATCGGTGTTGAAGACCGAGTATTTGTGAAAGCGATAGGATGACCTATCGATTGTCTCTGCACTGGGTAGCTCCTGGTATTGAGATCTCCTAAGTGATGGGAAATTCGATCGGGATTGTGAATACCCGTATTGCAAGGGCTTCGTAAGAAGTGCCTTCGGTTTTGTTCGAGCCCGGAACAAACTTGTATGGATTGTATGTCTGACATTACAAGTTGAGATATAAAGCTGATTTCTTTCAAATATATTTCTGTTGGTGGCGGAGAATTTATTCTTTGCTTAACACCCTTCTTTGAGACGTACGAGCTCAAAGGTTATATAGTTGAAGTTATCAGCGATATATCCCATTTTGGTAATGTGACATGCTGAGTGATGCTGAAATGATCATTGTGTTGATTATTTGTGATAGGATCGTTTATTTGATCGTCTATCCTAGTGATCATTGTGTTGATCATTTGTTGACCCAAAGCATGGCTTTTGTATAAAGTATGTTTTTGTGGACGTGACTTCGTCGAGCCTCACATCCCGGAAATGGTCAAAACAGGAAAGATGCAGCAAGGTTATTAGGGGTTGCTGTAGCTCCCCTTAGGGTATGTGCATTTCCTTCTGGAAAAGGGTGGTATCATGGTATGGAGCCCAGATACTTACTCATGTTGAAAACACTCTATTTATTATGGTGTGATGTTGGATATCGAGCGCTCGGTTGATAAAGGTCCCAAAGGACCGGGGGATGGCATACTCGTGTCAGTTGTTACCCAGTTAGGGGTAACCCGGCCTTGTGTTGGTAGAGATCCGGTTTGGTTCTCGGGGATGTCCATCCAGAGGCATTCTCATGTGGCAATGGGAAGTTCCTTGGCCTGACCATTTGTTGGAAATCCAAAGAAACAATACGAAACTTGTACGGTATTAGTTGTAGAACCTGCCATTTAATATGGTAGCTATTAGTAGGCATAATATAATGGTACCTATGCTGGCTATGATTTATATCTTTACTTTCGAAATGAATTTCTTCTACACTATGCACTAATAATAATATCAAAATTGATTTGATTTTAATGCGTATCAAGCATCTTTGACTATCATAAGGAGAAATCTCCTCCAAGTCTGCGTTTGCATTGTGTGTGTGGCAGGAGGTCTTATGGTAGTCTCATTTTTAAAAGCATTGCGAATTGAATTTAAAAATATTCTTCTATTTTGATTTTAAAGTTAAATAAACTGTTTTGAGTTCTCACACCAGTCACATGACTGACTTGGAGTTTATTGTTTTCCTTCCTAAACTCTGAGTGCCCACCAATTTCCACACGGGCAGTCAAGAGTTAGGTTTATCAGGATATTCTGGATATTCTGGAGTTGCTGGAGGCAAGATGGATGGCATGTCATATTATTTATATAGTATTTCTTTTTCCGCTGCACTGTTTGTTGTTGTATGATGTTGTACACTCTGATGATATGATGTAATGTAATGTATAAAATGTAATAACTGATATAGTTCTTTGTTTAAAGATTATTCATTTATTATTATATGTTGTTCCGCTGCGAATTGTGAGATTCTGTTGTTTCTGTTCTGTTCTATGTTCTTTTCTCTATTTTCCTTTTCCCTATCTTTCTCTGTTCTATCCGTTCTATTTTAAAATTTTCTATCTTCTGTTTTTCTAATTCTCTGTTTTCTAAAAATTGTCTATCTTCTTTTCCCTCTATTTTTCTTTCTCTATTTTTCTTTTTCTCTCTTCTTTCTTTTCTTTTCTTTTTAAAAACCCATAACATCTCGGTTTTTCGGCCTTTGATTTTTCGGCAGTCGATAAAGTGAGTGTCGATGTCGGATCTTCGAGAGTCGAAAATTCCGTTGGCGTTACAAGTTATGATTTAATAAAAATCAAAGAAAGTAAATTTTAAATTCAAGACACTTGTCACTTAATTTCTTTAATTGCCTTGCATGTGTTTATGAGAGGATTAACATGTTTACACAAGTTTTTCTTAAGTGTTTTTAATTGAATTTTCATTTAGTTTAAATGTAAATATAACTTACCTTTTAAATTATTTAATTAATAAATATTAGTTTACCTTTAAAAGAAAATATTAGAAAACTAATTATAATACAAATATATCTTTTACATGGATTAAAAAAATCTAAAACATTTATATTCATACATTTATAATCCATTTTAAATTTAAGTACTTTAAAGAAAACAAAAATAAATCTTTGATTTAAATTCTTTATAAACTATCATATTTAAAAATAAACAATTATCTTATATTTGAAAACAAATGAATACATCTTAAATTATCTTTTAAAAAATATTAATTTTAAAACAAAGCTTCAATTACAATATTCACACATATATAAATTATCAACAGATTATATTAAATTTCAAACAATTCCAATTATAACATATACACACATATATATTACCATTTGAAAATTCATCTTTTATTTAAAACAAAAGATATTTCTATTCACAATATATATATCAAATATATATAATATAAATAGAATAAAATTTATTAGCTTTGAAAAAATAAATCCTTATCAATTTTAAATTATTAAAAAGATATTGATTAAAATTACCAGATTAAATATTTATCAACCTTTAAAAGATTAAATTTACCAAATTAAGTTAAAATTATAAAGAAAAATTATCAAATTAATTTAATTATTAATTCAAATTATTAAATTGATATTGCCTAAAATTCTGGGTCGTACAATCCTCCCCCCTTAAAAGAATTTCGTCCCCGAAATTTAAAAGCAAAGGTAATTTAATAACCCAGCAAAGATTTCAATTTCAAACAGCAAAGCATTCCTAACATCTAGTAACTAACAACCAAGTAGTCAATCAAACAAACAAACCTAACTAATTATCCTGACACAAATCAGAATTAATCTTTAATACAATCTTGAGTTTCCCATGTAAAAATCGCCGGGAGAATCGCTCTACAAAAGCTAAACTAACAACACCACCAAAATCCAGAGCTCCTCTCTTATCTCTAGATCTACCAATCTGAACAGAACATCAGACTTTACCCAAGTCCAGCTCAACTTCCAAATCCAACTGGACTGCAAATTCCTCAACCAATGATGAATCAAACACGTACTCCCTCAGAGATACGTGAAATACAATGAATTCCAGCTATCTAAACAGGCAATTCAATCTTATAGACAAAAGAACTTATCCTATCAAAACACAGATAAGAAATCCCAAATGCCTCCGAACTAGCCATCTTATCCAATTACTGCTCTCTTAACCAGAGAAATCTTAACAACAATGAAGATTCCAACTTCGAATTCCAAATTCCTTATCTCATATCTGCATAACTCAACAGACAATCCTAGGCTGTCAATCTTCTTCCTGATCAACTCAACCTATGCTGACACTTCCAGAAACAACTAGACTAAAGCAATCAGTTTCTGGATCCTATCCGACAGAAAAATCTTTCAAAATCCGTCGAAATCCAGAACACAAGCTCTACTTCCCAAGCAATAGCAAACTGAACTTGCTTCCTTCCTCGCATAGCTGCTACCTCGCTTCCGCTGCACAACTCTGATTCTGAAATAATTGAGAATACTATTGATGAACACGAATACAAACTTATCCAATATATCCGGAAAACTTTGTTCATCAAATCCATAAAATCTTAGTGACCCATCTGACTCGGTCACACTATCTTATAGCAGAATCCAACTCAAAAACTAGATATGACCAAATCCAAATTCTAAAAATTTCTGAGCTGCTACACCAACTCTTCCTTCTCCAAGAACCATCCTACTACCAGGCTAACTACCAGAATCACTTCAGGAACCAAACAATATGGAACTCAACTCCAGATGCAGACAAACTTCTGATTACCTCAGTAGCTCCTACTTCCTCATGAGAATCCTAGTCTCAACAAAAGATTGCTCAAGAAAAATTCCCTAATTAATCGCAAGTCACTTTTGCGATCCAACCTAATTCGGATTCCAAAGAAACTGTCCTCTCTTTACCAATTAGAACAGTCTTAAGCTTTTCCAAAAAAGGTTAACCCTTCAAGAAAACTTTCACCAACAGCTCGGGCTGCTGTTAAAAGAATCACCAAGATTCCTGAACTATTGGAGAAACGGCCACATTGCTGCTTCCAAACTCTACCTCGATGATACTGCAAAGCTAAAAGACCTTCTTGTCAGCACACCGAACACTTCGAGTTGCACAGCTACCATATCTAACCAAGACTTCTAATCCAAAGGCTTCTCAAAAACCAAAATGATCAACAATCCACACAACAGACCTTCGAGATGGCAGACAACCTCTCAAGAAATTCGGGCTCCAAACCAAGCATCAACATCTCGCTCTCCTTAAGGAATGACAAATGAGACTATGCTGAAGCGAAGCAACTTATAGACCTTAGTCTCATATTCCAAAACAACCAACCTCCTTGCTAAAGATCCAGACAACTTCTACTCAGACGAATCTTCCCCGCGGCAGGTAAAAACTGGTCCTCAACTACTTCTAAACTGCTTCAATAGAAAACATCTTCTGAAATATCCATGGATACTGCATCTCATCACGGAGTTATCAAGATATCATCACTTACTTCTGCACTTCCGACTGATCCAAACTTACACTTCCAAGATAAACTCCGAACCTTTAAAAAGATTTCCTTCAGAGATCAGAGAAATCCTTACTCCAAGCTACAAATCTTACTCGAGACAGTATTAGGTCTACAGTCTCGAAAAATATACTTCCAACCTCAAACATATGGACCTCTTCCATCAGTGGTAGTCGTGTTACACACAAACACACACCACTACTCCATCTACCTCTAAAACTTATGTTGGAAAATCCGAACAGATAACCCAACAAATCAAATATATATATATATATATATATATATATATATATATATATATATATAGTTATATATAAAAATTACAAGTATGCTCTCTCAATAAAGACACCACTCTAGAGCCTAGGTATTCACTCAACCTAATGCTCTGATACCAAATGAGACGACCTGACTTCCTAACACTAGAAAGTCCAATCACTAATGAAGAAAGAAAGGGATAGAAGAAGAAAAGAAAGAGAAAGAAGAAACACAACAACATTAGATACTCACAGCGGAACGAATGAAATATAATATATCAGATAAAACATTACATAGTATCATATTACATCAGAGTATACAACTTATACAACACAATTAGACAGTTATAATCATATGTCTAACTATACAACTCAAGTACAACAGATACAGATACCAAACTACACAGCGGAACCATAATTTATGTACATGTGGAAGACTCCTGCTCCATATCTCCCCCAGAATTTGTCAAGCAAACCTGAATCACTTGATTACTCATACATAATATGAGTACCCAAGAGTTTAATAAAACAGAAAATAAACACTCGGGTCAGACAGGGGTCTGGTGTGAGTAAATGGGTTAAAATTGCTTAACTTTAGAAAAAACCTTTGAAAAGAAAAGGTATCACGTAAGACTTCCCACACATAAACATGTAAAAGTTTTTAACTTACGCTAACCAAAACATTTGATAGGAAATCCAGTGATATTATAATAGTGTCTAGGGTTTTCAAGTAAATAGGAAATAGCGGAAATTGTTACATCTATTAAATTCCAGCTACTAGCCACAAAAGTGGGTAATACAAACAAAACTGTAGTGTCTCGTAGGAAGAATGGGTTTCCATCAATGGCAGGGCTACCGGGGTACCGCCCGTCACAGTACGTGGCCTAGATCAATGTACCGAGGATTACGCCCAATCCCCTGCATCACAAAGCCGGAACCGTTCCTTACTGAACAGTCCCGAGTAAGATCACCCCGTGGTTGGCGCGACCAACCACCCACTAAGCCGAAATAAAGGGACATCTAGACAGGAATGACCTCACCCTGAAATGGGTGCTACCCACCTAGCCTTGTTGCACCTCCCCTGTTTTAGCCATTCCCCGTATGAGGCTTGAGGCTACGATTACCTTTATAGAACGCATCTATCTTAGAATGCTCATCGTCCACCTGACGATGTTTTGAAAGCATTCATCCATAGAAGTTCGTTCCGGGTTCGAACGAAACCGAAGGCACTATCTCGTTGCACTCATTTTGGAATCACCCTCAGAGTCAACGACCATAGCCCTTGCACTCTAAATCACCATCTCGAATCTATAAGTACTATCTTCGTCAAACTCATTACGGAATCACCCACAGAGTTATATTGACGTATAGTCCTTACACCTCGAGTCTTCACTAAGCTCCACTTGGAATCACGATCTAACGTTTAATTTGGATCGATGTGGTTTTCAGATATCCAAATATGGAAACCCGATCCCGGTCTCACCGAATCTAAATGCCATTTTAATGTCAAAGTTGTTTAAGGGTTTAAACAGTTTAAACTTATATTCAGAATGATATAAACAGATAGATGAATCACATTATCAGAATAGATAATTCATAACAACCATTCATCTCACAAAGCAGCATATCACATGTCAGAAATATCCAAAGCATCCAGTATCAACCAATCACCCAATATCAAATCATCCAATATTAATCAATCATCATATATCAATTAATTCATCTAACAGAATTGATTAACTCTTAATCAATTGGATTACTTAAATCCTTCTTTATTAATTTATTCCAAATAAATAAATTAATCATCTCTTAATGATCTTCCTTAATTAATCTCCTTTGATTAATTATCTTTAATTACATTCAAGTAATTATCCTTAACCATATACAGTAATTAACCTTTAATTACTATCATTAATTACATTAATTAATGATCCTTCATTTACTTCCATTAATTAATCAATTATAATTAATTACATTAAACCTCAATTAATTACAATTAATTAATCACACTTAAATTAATCAACCTTAATTAATTAATTATATTAACAAATGATTCCTTATTAATAATTCCTTTAAATTAATTAAATAATTAACTTATAATTAATCATCTCATTAAACAGTAAGTAACAACTTGTAATTACTTATCTTAATTAATTAATGTCTTAATTAATTATATTAACTCTTTGATTAATTATATTAATTAATTAATCTTTAATTACTTCATTAAGTAATTATTAATCAATTAAATTAACAAATAATCCTTAATTAATTACTTTATTAATTAATTATATTTAGTAATTAATCTTAAATTAATCACATTTATTAATTAACTAAAACTAAATAAGTAATTAACCTTTAATTACTTACATAAGTAATTATCTCCTAATTACTTCCATTAATAAATCTTGATTACTCTCTTAATTAATTACTTAACAAGTAATTAATTCCATCATTAAATAATTCTTAATACTTTAATTAAATAATTACTCCATAATTAATTAACTTCAAACAATTATATTTATCAATTCTTAGATAAATAACATCTAGTGATTAACCATTAATCACTTCATTTAATTACTTCCATAAGTAATTTTTCTTCCCTTAGTTACATTCAGTAATTAACCAATAATTACTTCATTAAGTAATTATACTTAACTAATCCATAATTAAGTGATTGTATTAAAATCAAATAAACAATTAACTAATTATTTAAAATTAAATAATTAATTAACATCTTAAATTTCAAAATCCTTAATTAATTAATTAAAAACATTATTCTTAATTAAACTTTACTTATTAACAAATCATATTTAGATTAAGTATTCTTAAATTCATAACAATACTAATTTAACCTTATTATCCTTATAAATAAATTATTTGAAATTAATTAAATTTAAAAAAAAATTATTCAATTTGGATTTCAAAATCATAATAATAATATTTTTTGAAAATAAGCATTTAGAAATCACATTTAAAATTTAAAATACTTTAATTATCCAATTTAAACTTATTTATTTTCAAAACAAATTTGAAAACTTGTTATTCAAACATTACTTTAAGATTCACTTAAAACTTTGATCAATTCTTTAATTTGAAAACACTCCTTTTAATTTGAAATTATAAAATTTTGTTAAGTTGATTATTTCCAAAGAAATCATTTTAACAATTTAAATTTTGAAAATAAAATACTTTTTAAAGTTTGATTAACTTTCTTTCAAACAACAAGTTTTAAATTTGTTTTCTTTTATGAACTTGTTTATAGCTTAATGCATAATTTAATTCATTTAACAACAAGTTAATTTACACTGGACTCAACACAGAACAAACTAAAACATCAACCTAAATACCCGAGATAAACACGGCAAAAACACGAGTCCGCCCCGAGTAATTCTCCAACTCCATTCCACTTCGAGTCGTCACACGAAATTCACACGTGCTACTTCGAGCTGAAACGTCTTCCCCAAATCAGAACTCCACTTGGAACAATCTCGTGCACGGTGCACGTGCACCAATGTCGCCGTGCTCTGGTGAGCGTCGCGACCGTCGTCGATGATCACTCGATCGCGTGCGAGCCCAATACCGAACCCAAATCGAAGAATACATCATCGAATCGAATTTTGAACTTGAGCACGAAAACTACAGAAACACGAACAAAAAACCAAACCCAACGCCGACCATCATGGCAACGATGATCCCCGCCGACCTCTTCATTGAAACGCCCCGTCACAAGCTCCATTTTCCCCCATTAGCGAACACCTCTGATCCTCTCCCCAAGTCCAAAAGTCATGACAGTTCAGCCGAACAAAATACAATCTAAAACCCTAGTTCATCAAAATTCGAATAATCCAGCAAATGGAAAAATCCAATTGCAATTTTCCCAACATCTACAACCTAAAAACAAGCTTCAATCAAAAATCTAGCTTAAAACATCAAGTCGTTCTTCGGCAAATCACCAAAGTCCCCAAATCGAACAAACCCAAATATCTCACTAATTATACAATTAAAAATTATGATACAAGCACTAAAAATCATAATTTCCCAATTGTAATTCAATTATAAAATCAAAACTAGAATTTGAATTCATAAATTTTTGCCCAAATTTGATTTTTTTACTGTAATTTGAAAAATATGAGTTAATCATTCATTTTAAAATCCTATAACTATTTTTAGATGATAAATTACGTGATTACAAACAACTTCCATTTACAAATCAAAGTCCAGTTCGTGTTCAAAATCAAGTTATTGAAATTATTATAGGATTTGAAATTGTTTTATAAACACAGTAACAATTCTTAACTTTACAGGCATTCAATATACTCAATTCAACATGCATTGAATTTAAAACAAATATTTCATATAACATCATGATATCATCACAAAATCAAGATGAAATCTAGAATCAAACTGTTTTTAAAATTCCATTTACTCACCTATTTCATTTTGCAGAGCAGTTTTTAGAATTTATTTCCCAGGCTTGAACATTAATCTGGAAAGAGCTTTTGATGTTTGCTGGTAAAATCCTACCGCATGCTTCAATTGATGATTTTAAACTTGCAGTTGAACTTGATTCTTTGAAATGCAGGTTGATTCAGATTGCAGGTTGAAGTAGAATTTTATTTTGCAGATTTTGTTTTAAAAATGTTGAAACTGTTGAGAAGATCTTTGCTTTTGATTTGGCAGATTTCATTTCAGATTTGTTTTTGATTTTTGAATTCAATTTTCAGGTTTTTGAAGAGTAATTTCTGGTTGCCATTAAAATTTGAAGAAATGGAGAAAAGAAAATAGATTGAAGAAGAGATGAAAAATATGTTTCATAACTTAGTTATGATTTAATAAAAATCAAAGAAAGTAAATTTTAAATTCAAGACACTTGTCCCTTAATTTCTTTAATTGCCTTACATGTGTTTATGAGAGGATTAAAATGTTTACACATGTTTTTCTTAAGTGTTTTTAATTGAATTTTCATTTAGTTTAAATGTAAATATAACTTACCTTTTAAATTACTTAGTTAATAAATATTAGTTTTCCTTTAAAAGAAAATATTAGGAAACTAATTATAATACAAATATATCTTTTACATGGATTAAAAAAATCTAAAACATTTATATTCATACATTTATAATCCATTTTAAATTTAAGTACTTTAAAGAAAACAAAAATATATCTTTGATTTAAATTCTTTATAAACTATCATATTTAAAAATAAACAATTATCTTTTATTTGAAAACAAATGAATACATCTTAAATTATCTTTTGAAAAATATTAATTTTAAAACAAAGCTTCAACTACAATATTCACACATATATAAATTATCAACAGATTATATTAAATTTCAAACAATTCCAAACTATAACATATACATACATATATATTACAATTTGCAAATTCACCTTTTATTTGAAACAAAAGATATTTCTATTCACAATATATATATCAAATATATATAATATAAATAGAATAAAATTTATTAGCTTTGAAAAAATAAATCCTTATCAATTTTAAATTGTTAAAAAGATATTGATTAAAACTACCAGATTAAATATTTATCAACCTTTAAAAGATTAAATTTTCCAAATTAAGTTAAAATTATAAATAAAAATTATCAAATCAATTTAATTATTAATTCGGATTATTAAATTGATATTACCCAAAATTCTGTGTCATTACACCATACATCAGGGGTAAACAATTCAAAGCATTCAATACAATTCAAACATCCATAAGTAAGATCAACTAATCACCTGATTAATTTTTTAAAATAGATTAATTACTTATGAATATATTACTAATCCAGCTTAATTAACATTAATTAATTACAAACCATTGTAATTAATTATCCTTTAACCATTTATTAATTAACCTTTAATAATAAATTAATCAATCTTTAATTATTAATTAATCAATCTCAACTAATAAATAAATCAACCTTTAATCACAAAACAATTAACCTCTAAATCATTTAATTATTCCTTAATTACTTTCGTTAATTAACTTACCTTTAAATTAGTTAATTATCCTTAAATTAATTACCTTAATTAATTTATTACATAAATTATTTATCCTTAAATTAATTTTTCTTTAATCACTTGATTAATCAACCTTTAATCATTAATTATTAACCTTTAATTAATCACATTAATTAATTAACTTGATTAATTATCCTTTAATCGATAATATTAATTAATCAACCTTTAATTAATCACATTAATTAATAAATTACCTTGATTAATTATCCTTTAATCAATAATATTAATTAATAAACCTTTAATTAATCACATTAATTAATAAATTACCTTGACCATTTATCCTTTAATCAATAATATTAATTAATCAACGTTTAATTAATCACATTAATTATCATCTTAATTAAATCCATTAAGTAATTAACCTTTAATTACTTATATTAATTAACCCTTAATTCAGCACATTAATTATCACATTAATTAATTATTTGAATATCCTTTAAATAATCACATTAAGTAATTAACCTTTAATTACTTACATTAATCAACCTTAAATTTATCACATTAATTAATCAGCTTCTAATTAATTAATTGTCATTGGAAATCTTATTAATAACCCTTTAAAAACAATTAGCATTAACATATAATTTATCTCAAATCTTTAAGTTAATTTAAAATCAAACAATGTTTAAGACAAACCATTTATCTTTAAAATCTCATTTAAATATCTTTTGAAATTAATTTTATTTTTTTCATATAAATTAACGTAAAATTCTTAAGTTAATTAAAAATAGATCATCCTTAACGTGACATCCCAAAATTAATCATTTTAAATTGGTAATATATTTAAAAATTTTGGAATTTAATTTGAAAATAAATTGAAAAGTTTTAAACAAAAAAGTGATAATTTGTATGAATAAAATTCCAATTTCTTTTGAGTTTAAAAATCTTGAAATAATAAATGTTTTAAAAGTCATTTGAATTTAAATTATATATATTTAGGCATATATGAGTAGACTAGAGTGTATGTATTGAAATTGAATTTAAATTGTACAAGTATGTGTATGAGTATAGAAATGGACATAAATGGTTATAATTCAAGTTGGATTGGAATTTGAATTTAAACTTAAAATGAATGTTTTAGAAAAATAATTGGCATTTAAAATCATAAAGGTGTAATTTATATAATGTAAAGATTGGTTAAAACATTTCTTCTTTTAACATTACATATATATATACACACAAATGAATAAGGGGTATAATTACTTATAAAGTAAGTATGATATGAAATTTAGTTAAAAAATTCTTTTGTCTTTGTAAAAATTGCAAGTGTTAAACATGCCGAGATGGTGTAAAATTACATGGTGTAAAATTAACAAGTGTAGAGATCTCATAATTGGTTTTAACAAGTGGCATTCAATATAGTTGATTGAAAAAAGATAATAAAATTTAAAATCATAAAAACTTTTCAGTTTCCCATTTTCATTTATTTAGCTTTTCAGATTTCTGAAAGAACAGTAAAAAAGATTTGAGCATTTCAAACTTCAACATCCAAACAAAAAAAATCAAAAAGATGCAACATTTTCTTGGATTCAAAGTTAAAAATCTGAACATCTTCTTAAACATCAAGTAGAAGTTTTAAATTCCATCTCTCAGGTAAACTTTAAACTTTATAGTTTAATGAATTTGTAGTTTCAAAATCAAGTTTTAACACAAACAAATTCAAACTGCAGATTAGTATAAACACAGCTTTAGTTTTGTCCAGAAAGTTTAGAAATCTCATAATTGGCTTTAACAAGAGGCATTCAATATGGTTGATTGAAAAATAATAATAAAATTTTAAATCGCAAAAAAATTTCAGCTTCCCATTTTCAATTGTTTAGCTTCTCAGATTTCTGAAAGAACAGTTAAAAAGATTTGAGCATTTCAAACTTCAACATACAAAGAAAAAAAATCAGAAAGCTGCAACATTTTCTTGGAAACGAAGTTAAAAATGTAAAAATCTTCTTAAACATCAAGTAGTAGTTTTAAATTCCATCTCTCAGGTAAACTTTAAACTTTATAGTTTAATGAATTTGTAATTTCAAAAACAAGTTTTAACACAAACAAATTCAAACTGCAGATTAATATAAACACAGCTTCAGTTTTGTCCAGAAACAGTGCATGGATTCTCTGAAGTAAATTAAGGCAAGTGAACTTTTCTTTTAAAAAATTTGAATTTGAATTTGTAAATCAGTAATAAAGCAAGGGTTTAAGCAAATTATATCAATCTGTTGCAGGAAAAAAATCAAGTTTAAAGGCTAAATAAATTTTTGGGTTCAAGCTGCAGACCCTTTTCTGTTGCATAAGAAATTCAAAACTGTAAGTAAGCTTGGATATTGTTCGTTATTGATGAATTAAGAAAACAAATAGAACAAAGGATAACCAAAGATTTATATTTACAAGTTGTAGATTTAAACAGTCAGGAGTCTTTTGTTCAAACTGTGTCAGATGAGTGAAATTCTGTTTAATCCAATTATTTGTTGTTGTATGTATGCCTGAATTGATGTTGAAAAACCCTTGCATATGAACAAAATTATGTGCTTGTGTATTTTTGCATGGAAATGTTTATATTCAAGGTTTCATCCCTGTTCTTCTTAGCCTCTGGTTTACAGAGTAAATCCATGCTAAATTCACAATCTCTCTCTCTCTCTCTCTGTTCTCTTCTGAAATTAAAATCTAAACAAATGAAAGTGTTGTTTAAACATGCATTATGTGTTAGTAATGAATCAAAGTAAAGAAATATAGTTCTTTTCTAGAAAATGTGAAAACATAGCCACCATTTAAATTATGCAGGAATTCGAACATCATAGATTTTAATATCAGTAATGTTATCTGAATCACCACTGAAAATAATGATTTTAGAAGGTTATATCTAAATTTTTCATAAAGTTTTGACTGAGAAATTGTAGTTATTCAGAAAAGTGAGTTTTTGTCGAATTTTGATGACTTAAGCGTTTGTGGGCCCCGAGTTTGTCGTCACAGCTACCATGAGGGTTTGAGATCCTCAGAAAATATAGGTTGAATTTATAAATTATTACATTGTTGATTCGAGATCGAATTATGGTTAAAAACCCGTTTCTGATCGCAATTGAAAAGGAAGTTGCCGCGTCGTCGTTAGGTGATCGGACTTCATGTCACTAGTGCCAATCGTGGCGTCTAATGCTGGCAAAGCTTCCGTCGAGTTTTGGTGACCGCTGATTGCCAGAGGAGGTGGGGCAAGGCCATTTTCTGGTGATGGTTTTTGATGAAGTACAGGTTGTGGAGCTCGTTTTCGATCGTGGCGATGGTTCGTGCTTTGGGGTGGCTCGATGGTTCGAGAACTTAGTCGTCGACCTGATGACGGTTGTAGTTTCGACCAGCGACGACCGGGACGGTGTGCAGCTTGCACACGGTTTCGTTTGTATAAGTAGTTCATTTTTGGGGTGGGGTGATGTTTGACTCAAAGCACTACTCGGGGGTTCGAGGGAGATGACTCGAAGCCATGGTCGTGTCATTTTGGCGTTGCACCGGGTCGCTTTAAAAACATAAACAAATTTTAGTGAATTTTTTTTATACGGGTCGATCTGGGTAAAAACTCGAAGCAGGGGGCATTTCTTCTCGAAGATGACTCGAGACGGCCTTGGGTTGGAAGTTGGAAACAGCAAATTCCAGTTTTGAAATTTTTGAAAACATAAGTTTAAACAATTTTCTGAATCCATTCCTTTTAAAATGAAGATAGTTTGTTAATGGAAGGTGAAGTATATGGTATTGAAATCATTATTGAAATTAATAGAGTTCAAAGATATTTCAAATTTATATTTTTAAATATAATTGTTTTACATTTAACTTAATAAAAATTGAGAAGTAAATCAGATATTCAAGTGTTAACTTAAAAATAAATTTATTTATAACGATTAAATAATTAAAGGTTTGTAATTACCTTGTAATTGATAATTAATTAATCAAAGAATAATTAATAAAAGTAATTAAGATTTAAATTAGTTAACGATTAAGAATTAAAATAATTAATTAAAGAATAATTAAGTAATAAAATTAATTAAAATTTAATTAATTCATAGTTAAGTACAATTAATCATTGATTTAAAATAATAAATAAAAATAATTATGTGGTTAATTCATACAAATCACACCCAACTTAATTGAAAATGATTGACTATTATCAAATGTTGTATACTGGATTGATATTCTGTTATGATTGTGATACTGTGTGATGTGAATTGCTTTGTGCTGAACTATGATTCTTGATTTGCTTCTGTATGTATGTGAGAACCCTTTTGCCTGTAAAACGACATTTAAACTTCGATGCGACAGGGAGTCGGAATTCAGTTAGTTATCCGAAATCCACATCGATCCCTGAATGTGAACCTTTGTAATTGATACAGCCACGTGTTTTAAATTGAGCGCTCACTATTCGGATTAGTCGAGAGAGGACCTTTGTGTCATATAACCCATTCCGAATAGTGATACAACGAAATGAATAGCATTTGAAGATGGTGATGAAGACCGGGTGTCTTCGAAAACGATAGGATAACCTATCGAATGTCTCTGCACTGAGTTGCTCCGGTATAGAGACCTCCACATGTTATGGGGAGTCCGAACGGAATTGTGGATACCCGGACTTGCAAGGGCTTCTTCCTTTATTGGACGAAGTGCCTTCGGTTCTGTTCGAACCCGAAACAGACTTGTATGGTTGTATGTCTGACACTACACTTTGAGATATGAAGCAGATTTCTTTCGAATACATATCTATTGGTGGCGGAGAATTTATTATCTTAGCTTAACACCCTTCTCTGAGACGTACGAGCTCAGAGGTTATGTAGTTGAAGGTTATCTGCGATATACTCCTAATTTGGTAGTGTGGTATGCTAAGTGCTGTTGTGTGGTGATGATCATTTGTTGATCATTTTTGATCAAAGCATGGCTTTCATGTAAAGTGTAGCTTTATGGACGAGACCTCATCGAACCTCACACCCCGGAAATGGTCGAAATAGGAAAGATGCGACAAGGTTATGAGGGTCGCAACCTTTAGGGTATGTCATTTCCTTTTGGAAAAAGGTGGTATCGTGGTATAGAGCCCAAATACTTTACCTATGTGGTTGCTGCAATCTCATTTACTGTGTGATTGTTGCTTTGTGATAGAGGCCCTCGGATAAAGGTCGCAAACGACTGGGGAATGGCATAGTCGTGTAGTAGTTACCTAGATACAGAGGTAACCCGACCTTGTGTTGGCAGAGAACTGGTTTAGTTCTAGGGACGTCCCTTCAGAGGCGTACCCATGTGGCAGTGGGAAGTTCATTAGCCTGACCATTTGTTGGAAATCCAATTCTTAATACGAACCCAGTACGGTTTTAGTTGTAGAACCTTCCATTTAACATGGCAGCTATAGTAGGCATAGTATAATAGTGCCTATGCTAGCTAAGATTAATACTATATTTTTGAAATGTTTTCACACTATGCACTAGTAATAATATCAAAGAATTTTTCCCGTATCAAGCATATTTGACTATCATAAGAAGAAATCTCCTCCAATTCTACGATTGCATTGTGTGTGTGGTGGGAGGTCTTATGGTAGTTTCATCTTCCAAAAGCATGCCGGATTTTCTTTTATAAATCTTGTTTTATCTAAAAGCATCTGTTTTTGTTTACTTATACCATTCTCATGACTGACCTGGAGTTTATTGTTCCTTTCTAAACTCTGGGTGCCTATAATTTTCACACGGACAGCCTAGTAGCAGGTTTTCCGTGTTTTGGTGCTAGTAGTATTTTGGAGTCTTTTGGAGCTAGAGGCTATCCGTTTTTGGAGGCATTTGTCTTAGAGATATTTTGAAAGCTTTTGGATCTCAAGGTGCTTAGTTTTGGAAGTTCGCTATCACTTCACTTCTTTGAAGACTTTTTGGCATATGATCACTTGTTGTTCTATTTGAAGTTGTGATATGTGTATAAGATACTCTGATGTTGTATATGTGATGTAATGCATGATATTCACTTTGTTTCCGCTGTTTTATATTCATCTTATGTTGTTATAAGTTCCATCCGACTGGAGTTCAATGTTTGAATCTTCGGCAGTCGAATACAAGTGAGGTATTTAATGTCAATTTTTGAACATTAGATTTCGGGTGACATATGGTATCAGAGCTAAAGGTTGAGTAAGAACTTTAGCTATGGAGTATAACACATTAGATGGTTCATTAGAGATAGGGTGAAGTATACCCTAGAATGAGTATAACCGAGAACAAAACCCTTAATTTTCTTAGTCTATTTCTTTTAACTGTTGTCCATAAGATATCTCGTCCGAATATCTAAAATCAATTTTCTTACTAATTACAGATAGTAAGGATGAGCGGACGAAGAGGATCTGGGGGACGAGGAAATGCCACAACACCTAGCCAAGTTCCCCCAACAGAAGGAGCAGCTTTATCTACTCATCATCAGCCGAATCTGGCTGATATATATAAGAGTTTCTCAAGGCTTGGTGGTAAGCCGTTCACCGGAAAGGAGTCGATTGTTGAGGCCCAAGCATGGATCGGATCATGTGAAAGAATCTTTAAAGGGCTAAAGCTGCAAGATGATCAGATGCGACTCATAGCTTCTTGGCAACTTTAAGAAGAAGCCTTAGCATGGTGGGAGACAGTCACTGTAGATGAGCCAGAAGATGAGTTTACTTGGGAGAGATTAAAAGAACTATTTTAGAAGTGCTATATGCCATCAGCAGGGATTTCTCGAATGTACCAGGAATTCATGGACTTAAAGCAAGAGAGTTTTACATTCGAGGAGTATCTAAACAAATTCAATGTATTGTCTCGTTTCGGTCCAGAATTGGTGAACACACCTTTAAAGAAGAATGAAAGGTTCATTCGCGGGACGAATAAGAAGTTCCACGAAAGGATGACTGGCCATGTCAAAGAATCCTTTTCAGATTTGATTGATATGGGGTACAGATATGCTACACTTGACATGCAAGAAGCCCCGGCAGAGAAAGGAATTTCGAGCAATCAAAATTGGAAGAAGAGGGAATTTAGAGGCAAGAAACCATGGCAGGGTAAGGAGAAAAAGAAGAGCAATCAGGGAAGCACAATAGAGAATGTCACTTGCTTTAATTGCCTAGAAAAGGGCCATTATTCCAGCAGATGTACAAAGCCTAAGAGACAAGTCAATCAATCCGTCCAAGCAAAGCCCAGGAAATGTTATTATTGCCAGAAATTGGGACACGAAGTTAAAGACTGCCCAACCATGAAGCAAGCTTAGACAGCCAAGGTGTACACAGTCAAAGACAAACCTACATCTTCTAAAGCAGAAAAGGGGAAAGGAGTTCTGGAAGGTAATCTCATTATTTATGATAGCATTGTTAGAGTTCTGTTTGACACGGATCCTACACACGGTTTTATCTCTCAGCAAGTTATTAATGAATTAAATCTTGAACCTGATTTTGTTGATGAGCCTATATGCGTAAAGAATCCAGTTGGAGGTCCCGCGAACCTTTGTCTTCGATATAGAGATGTTCCTATCTCATATTATTGTTACCAATTCCCTATCGGTCTCTTTGTCCTTGATTTTAACGAGTTTGAAGTCTTACTCGGAATGGATTGGCTAGCAAAATATGAAGCCAAATTGGATTGCAATAATCGATTGATTTCGATTAAAACCAAATTTGGAGATTTCATTGAGATTTCTTGTGAGGACCTTAGTCCTAAAAGAGAAGAGTTGATGTATAATTTGGGTTATCCCGAACCCAGTCTGGAGTCCATACCCATTGTTAAAGATTTTCCAGATGTGTTTGAAGAAGTGAAATCTTTATGTCCACATCGAGAAATAGAATTCAGAATTGACCTAGTACCCAATGCTCGTCCTGTCATTCACGCAAGTCGCAGGATGACACCCAGGGAATGGGTTGAATTAGTCAAGCAAACCAATGATTTACTAGAAAAGGGGTTAACTCGACCTAGTGTTTCAGAATGGGGTTCAGCTGTTGTGTTTGTTGCTAAACCGGACAGATCTTTGAGATTGTGTGTGAATTACCAAGATCTCAATAAGCTGACTCTCAAGAATAAATTTCCACTACCTAGAATTGATGATCTATTTGATCAATTGGACGACGCTCGTTTCTTTTCGAAGATGGATCTGGCCCAGGGGTTCCATCAACTACGAGTCGCCAAAGATTGTGTTCATTTGACCGCTTTCATTGGTCCTAATATGTTCTACGAATAGTTAATCATGCCTTTCGGGCTAACCAATGCCCCAACATGCTTCGTAGATCTTATAACTCGTGTGTTTCGGGAAGTATTGAATAAATTTATGCTCATGTTTATTGACAATATTTTGGTCTATTCCAAAACCGAAGAGGAGCATGCCGAGCATCTTAGAATTGTTATGGAGATATTGAGGAGGAATATTCTATTCGCAAAATTTTCCAAATGCCATTTTTGCGTCAAAGAAGTTAAGTTTCTCGGCCATATTGTTAATGAAGAAGGGATTTCTATTGATCCTAGCAAAATTTCCGCTATTCTTGATTGGAGGAAACCCACCACCCCAAAGGAAGTTCGAAGCTTTTGGGTTTAGCAGGTTATTACCGGAAGTTTGTTCTGGACTTTTCTAAGATAGCTAGTCCGTTGGCTAAGCTAACAATGAAGAATGCAAAATTCAATTGGACTCCGAAATGTGACAAAGCTTTTCTGGAGTTAAAGAAGAGATTAACCACCGCTTCTGTTCTCGCTATTATTAACGAGAATCAAGGTTTATCTGTTTATACCGATGCTTGTGGTGAAGGTTTGGGTGCGGTATTAATCCAGAACGGGAAGGTAATTGCCTACGCGAGTTGACAAGTATGTCCTCATGAAAGAAACTACCCAACCCATGATTTGGAGCTTCTAGCTGTTATCTTCGCTTTGAAAATATGGTGACATTATCTTCTGGGTAAGAATTATTTTTTTAGCTTTCTTAATAATTTACGAATTTAATTTAACTTAACAAATATACTTACTGAACTCTCTTTATTTTAGGTGAAAATTCGAATTATTCACCTACCACAAATCTTTGAAATATCTCTTCACCCAGAAAGATCTAAATCTGCAACAACAATGTTGGTAGGAATTTCTGGCATCTTATGACCTAGACATTCTATATACGTCCGGAAAGGCCAATGTAGTTGCCGACGCCTTAAGTAGAAAGCATGCTATTCTTGCTCATCTTGTCATTGCCCCTACTCTTCTTGAAAAAATCGCCAACAAGCAAAAAGAGGACAAGTTTCTTCAGGAAATATATGGGAAAATTCGTCGAGGTGAGGATTCCAGTTTTGGAATCGGCAATAATGGGATTATAAGGTTGAAATGAAGAATCTGTGTCCCAAACATTTCGGAGCTGAAACATGAAGTTTTGGACGAATGCCGCAAGTCCAAACTTTGCATCCATCCAGGAGTCAATAAAATGTATCGTGATATCAAAAGAACTTTCTGGTGGAAGACGATGAAAAGGAACATATCTATATATATGAGTCGTTATGCTACTTGCCAATAGACCAAAAGCGATCAAAAGAAAATGGCGGGTTTACTTCAGCCTTTAGAGGTACCCAAGTGGAAATGGGACCAAATATCGATGTATTTCATCGACGGCTTGCCTCGTACGCGAAAAGGCAATGAAGCAATTTGAGTCACTGTGGACCGTTTGACTAAGACAACCCACTTCTTGCCAGTAAAATCTACCCACACGACAGCAAGTTTAGCCGAGTTATATGTGAAAAAAATTGTCCGTCTCCACGGCATTCCTAGCAGCATAGTGAGTGATCATGATCCGATCTTCACTAGTAGATTTTGAGAGGCGTTTCAAGACGCATTGGGAACAAAACAGAATTTCAGCACTGCTTATCACCCACAGTTTGATAAGCAGATTAAGAGGATTAAACGAATCTTAGAAGACCTATTGCGTGCTTGTATACTTGATTTTGGTGGTTCTTGGGAGGACCATCTACATCTGGTCGAGTTCTCATATGACAATAGCTATCAGGCCAGTATCAAGATGGCTCCTTTTGAGGCTTTATATGGTCATTCGTGTCGATCACCTGCATGCTGGATTGAGGCAGGTGATAGACTCGTCCTTGGACTGGATATGATTAAAGAAGCCACAAAGAAAGTTGATTTTATACGAAAGAAATCGAGGACGGCTCAAAGTCGTCAAAAGGGTTATTATGATCGCAGAAGAAGGGATTTGGAATTCCAGATAGGAGACTCTGTCTTTCTCAAAGATCTCCAATGCGAGGTGTATTAAGGTTCGGGAAGACCGGTAAGCTGGCACCATGGTATATTGGTCCTTTTCCTATTCTGGAGGGATCAGTTCTTTAGCCTATCGAGTGCAGTTGCCTAGCCAGTTATCCGGCGTGCATGATGTATTCCACATTTCTAACCTTCGAAAGTATGTGCACGATCCAGATAGTATTATTGAAGAAGCTGCTAAACAGGATCTCGAAATCACTCCCAATTTAACAGTTAAAAGGGAACCGATAAAGATGTGGATCGTGAAGAAAAGCAATTGAGAAACATAGTTGTGAAACTAGTTAAAGTACAGTGGAATGGCGATCCAAAAGACTGCACTTGGGAAACTGAAGATAATATGCAGAAATCATATCCCAATTGCAGAGTGGATATCTCGGCTCAAACTGGTAAGCCATTTCTCTATCCTTTCCTGAATTCGTATAATCTTTGTTTGTTTTTTCTTTCCCTTTCAAATTTCGAGGACGAAATTTTCTTAGGGGGGTAACATCTGTAACATCCCAAAATTTATCATTTTATATTGGTAAATATTTAAAACTTTTGGAATTTAATTTGAAAATAAATTGAAAAGTTTCAAACAAAAAAAAAGTGATAATTTATATGAATAAAATTTCATTTTCTTTTGAGTTTAAAAATCTTGAAATAATAAATGTTTTAAAAGTCATTTGAATTTAAATTATATATATTTAAGGCATATATGAGTAGACTAGAGTGTATATATTGAAATTGAACTTAAATTGTACAAGTATATGTATGAGTATAGAAATGGACATAAATGGTTATAATTCAAGTTGGATTGGAATTTGAATTTAAACTTAAAATGAATGTTTTAGAAAAATAATTGGCATTTAAAATCATAAAGGTGTAATTTACATAATGTAAAGATTGGTTAAAACATTTCTTCTTTTAACATTGCATATATATACACAAATGAATAAGGGGTATAATTATTTATAAAGTAAATATGATATGAAATTTACTTGAAAAATTCTTTTTCCTTTGTAAAAATTACAAGTGTTAAACATGCATAAGGGAGATGGTGTAAAATTAATAACTGTAGAGATCTCATAATTGGTTTTAACAAGTGGCATTCAATGTAGTTGATTGAAAAATAATAATAAAATTTAAAATCACAAAAACTTTTCAGCTTCCCATTTTCAATTATTTAGCTTCTTAAATTTCTGAAAGAATAATAAAAAGATTAAAAGCATTTCAAACTTCAACATACAAAGAAAAAAATCAGAAAGCTGCAACATTTTCTTGGAAACGAAGTTAAAAATGTAAAGATCTTCTTAAACATCAAGTAGTAGTTTTAAATTCCATCTCTCAGGTAAACTTTAAACTTTATAGTTTAATGAATTTGTAATTTCAAAATCAAGTTTTAACACAAACAAATTCAAACTACAGATTAGTATAAACACAGCTTTAGTTTTGGCCAGAAACAATGCAGGGATTCTCTGAAGTAAATTAAGGCAAGTGAACTTTTCTTTTAAAAATTTGAATTTGAATTTTTAAATCAGTAATAAAGAAAGGATTTAAGCAAATTATATCAATCAGTTGCAGGAAAAAAAATCAAGTTTAAAGGCTAAATAAATTTCTGGGTTCAAGCTGCAGACCCTGTTCTGTTGCATAAGAAATTCTGAACTGTAAGTAAGCTTGAATATTGTTCGTTATTGATGAATTAAGAAAAAAAATACAACAAAGGATAACCAAGGATTTATATTTACAAGTTGTAGATTTAAACTTCAAGATTAAAATAGAAAATCCAGGCTTCCATCCTTATTTTTAAGCAGTCAGGAGCTTTTTGTTCAAACTGTGTCAGGTGAGTGAACTTCTGTTTAATCCAATTATTTGTTGTTGTATGTATGCCTGAATTGATGTTGAAAAACCCTTGCATGCAAACAAAATTGTGTGCTTGTGTATTTTTGCCTGGAAATGTTTATATTTAGGGTTTCATCCCTGTTCTTCTTAGCCTTTGGTTTACAGAGTAAATCCATGCTAAATTCAAAAGCTCTCTCTCTTTTCTCTTCTGAAATTAAAATCTAAACAAATTAAAGTGTTGTTTAAACATGCATCATGTGTTAGTACTAAATCAAAGTAAAGAAATATAGTTCTTTTCTGGAAAATGTGAAAACACAGCCACCATTTAAATTATGCAGGAATTCGAACATCATAGATTATAGTTTCAGTAATGCTATCTGAATCACCACTGAAAATAATGATTTTAGACAGTTGAATTTAAATTTTTCATAAAGTTGTGACTGAGAAATTGTAGTTGATCAGAAAAGTGAGTTTTTGTCAAATTCTGATGATCTAAGCATTTGTGGGCCTTGAGTTCGTCGTCATAGCTAGCTTGAGGGTTTGAGATCCTCAGAAAAATATAGGTTAAAATTATGAATTATTACATTGTTTATTCGAGATCGAATTAGGGTTAAAAACCCATTTTTTCTCGCAATTGAAAAGGTAGTTGTCGTATCGTCGTTAGGTGATCGGACTTCATGTCACTAGTGCCGATCGTGGCGCCTAATGCTGGCAAAGCTTCGGTCGAGTTTTGGTGACCGCTGATGGCCAGAGGAGGTGGGGCAAGGCCATATTCTGGGAATGGTTTTTGATGAAGTAAGGGTCGTGGAGCTCGTTTTCGGTCGTGGCGATGGTTCGTGCAATAGGGTGGCTCGATGGGTCGAGAACTTAGTCGTCGACCTGATGACGGTCGTAGTTTCGACCAGCGACAACCGGGACGGTGTGCAGCTTGCACACGGTTTCGTTTGTATCGGTAGTTCGTTTTTAGGATGGGGTGATGTTTGACTCGAAGCACTACTCGAGGGTTCGAGGGAGATGACTCGAAGCCATGGTTATGTCATTTTGGCGTTGCACCGGGTCACTTTAAAAACTTAAACAAATTTTAGTGAAATTTTTTTATACGGGTCGATCAGGGTAAAAACTCGAAGCAGGGGGCATTTCTTCTCGGGGATGACTCGAGACGGCCTCAGGTTGGGCGTTGGAAACAGCAAATTCCAGTTCTGAAATTTTTGAAAACGTAAGTTTAAATAATTTTTTGAATACGTTCCTTTTAAAATGAAGATAGTTTATTAATGGAAGATGAAGTATATGGTATTGAAATGATTATTTGAAACTAATGAAGTTCAAAGATATTTCAAATTTATATTTTTAAATAAAATTGTTTTACATTTAACTTAATAAAAATTGAGAAGTAAATCAAATATTCAAGTGTTAACTTAAAAATAAATTTATTTATAACGATTAAATAATTAATGATTTGTAATTACCTTGTAATTGATAATTAATTAATCAAAGAATAATTAATAAAATTAATTAAGATTTAAATTAATTAACGATTAAGAATTAATAAATTAAAATAATTAACTAAAGAATAATTAAGTAATAAAGTTAATTAAAATTTAATTAATTCATAGTTAAGTAAAATTAGTCATTGATTTAAAATAATAAATAAAAATAATTATGTTGTTAATTCATATAAATCACATTCACCTTAACTGAAGATGATTGACTATTATAAAATGTTGTATACTGGATTGATATTCTGTTATGATTGTGATACTGTGTGATGTGAATTGCTTTGTGCTAAACTGTTATTCATGATTTGCTTCTGTATGTATGTGAGAACCCTTTTGCCCGTAAAACGGCATTTAAACTTCGATGCGACAGGGAGTCGAATTTTAATTAGTTATCCGAAACCCACATCGAACCCTGATTGCAAACCTTTGTAATTGATGCATCCACGTGTTTTAAATCGAACGCTCACTATTCGGATTAGCCGGGAGAGGACCTTTGTGTCA
Source organism: Allium cepa (assembly GCA_030765085.1). Taxonomy (NCBI): domain Eukaryota; kingdom Viridiplantae; phylum Streptophyta; class Magnoliopsida; order Asparagales; family Amaryllidaceae; genus Allium; species Allium cepa. The sequence continues at coordinate 390,051,944 of CM060938.1, read as the reverse complement.
CATAACCCATTTCGAATAGTGATACGACGAAATGAATAGCATTTGAAGATGGTGATGAAGACTGGGTGTCTTCGAAAATGATAGGATAACCTATCGAATGTCTCTAAACTGCGTTGCTCCGGTATAGAGACATCCAAATGTGATGGGGAGTCTGATAGGAATTGTGGATACCGAGACTTGCAAGGGCTTCTTCCTTTATTGGACGAAGTACCTTCGGTTCTGTTCGAACCCGGAACAGACTTGTATGGTTGTATGTCTGACACTACACTTTGAGATATAAAGCAGATTTCTTTCAAATACATATGTATTGGTGGAAGAGAATTTATTCTCTTAGCTTAACACCCTTCTCTGAGACGTATGAGCTCAGAGGTTATGTAGTTGAAGGTTATCTGCGATATACTCCCAATGTGGTAGTGTGGCATGGTAAGTGATGCTGTGTGTTGATGATCATTTGTGATCAAAGCATGGCTTTCGTGTAAAGCATAACTTTGTGGACCAGACCACATCGGACCTCACACCTCGAAAATCGTCGAAACAGGAAAGATGCGGCAAGGTTACGAGGGTCGCACCCTTTAGGGTATGTCATTTCCTTATGGAAAAAGGTGGTATCATGGTATTTAGCCGAGATACTTTACTTATATGGTTGCTGCAATCTCGTTTATGGTGTGGTTGTTGCTTTGTGATAGAGGGCCCTTGGATAAAGGTCGCAAACGACCGAGGAGTGGCATAGTCGTGTAGTGGTTACCTAGTTATAGAGGTAACCCGGCCTTGTGTTGGCAGAGAATTGGTTAAGTTCTCGGGACGTCCCTCCAGAGGCGTACCCATGTGGTAGTGGGAAGTTCCTTAGCCTGACCATTTGTTGGAAATCTAATTCCTAATACGAACCCAATTCGGTTTTAGTTGTAGAACCTGCCTTTTAACATGGCAGTTATAGTTGGCATAGTATAATGGTACATATGTTGTCTATGATTAATGCTATATTTTCGAAACGTTTTCACACTATGCACTAGTAATAATATCAAAGAATTTTTTCCGTATCAAGCATATTGGACTATCATATGTAGAAATCTCCTCCAATTCTGCGATTACATTGTGTGTGTGGTGGGAGGTCTTATGGTAGTTTCATTTTCCAAAAGCATCCCGGATTTTCTTTTATAAATCTTGTTTTATTTATAAGCAACTGTTTTTGTTTACTCATAACAGTCTCATGACCGACCCGAAGTTTATTGTTCCTTTCTAAACTCTGGGTGTCCATAATTTCCACACGGGCAGCCTAGTAGTAGATTTTCCGTGTTTTGGTGCTAGCAATATTTTGGGGTCAGAGGCTATCGATTTTTGAAGGCTTTTGTCTTAGAGATATTTTGAAAGCTTTTGGATCTCAAGGTGCTTAGATTTGGAAGTTCGTTATCACTTCACTTCTTTGAAGACTTTTTGGCACATGAACACTTTTTTATTACGAAGTCCTATTTGAAGTTGTGATATATGTATAAGATACTCTGATGTTGTAATGGATATCATGATAATGTTGTATCTGTGATGTAATGCATGATATTCATTTTGTTTCTGCTGTTTTATATTCATCTAATGTTGTTATAAGCACCATCCGACTTCGAGTCGTCACACGAAATTCACGCATGCTACTTCGAGCTGAAACGTCTTCCCCAAATCAAAACTCCACCTGGAACAATCCCGTGCATGGTGCACGTGCACCAATGCCGCCGTCCTCTGGCGAGCATCGCGACCGTCGTCGATGATCACTCGATTGCGTGCGAGCCCAATACCAAACCTAAATCGAAGTATACATCATCGAATCGAATTTCGAACTTGAGCACGAAAACTACAGAAACACGAACACAAAACCAAACCCAATGCCGACCATCATGACAACGATGATCCCTGCCGACCTCTCCATTGAAACTCCCCGTCACAAGCTCCATTTTCCCTCATATGCGAACACCTCTGATCCTCCCCCCAAGTCGCAAAAGTCGCGACAGTTCAGCCGAACAAAATACAATCTAAAACCCTAGTTCATCCAAATTCGACCAATCCAGCAAATGGAAAAATCCAATTGCATTTTTCCCAGCATCTACAACCTAAAACAGGCTTCAATCAAAAATCTAGCTTCAAACATCAAGTTGTTCTTCGGCAAACCACCAAAGTCCCCAAATCGAAAAACCCAAATATCTCACTAATTGCACAATTAAAAATTATGATAGAAGCACTAAAAATCATAATTTCCCAACTGTAATTCAATTATAAAATCAAAACTAGAATTTGAATTCATAAAATTTTGCCCAAATTTGATTTTTTTACTGTAATTTGAAAAATATGAGTTAATCATTCATTGTAAAATCCTATAACTATTTTTAGATGATAAATAACGTGATTACAAACAACATCCATTTACAAATCAAAGTCTAGTTCGTGTTCAAAATCAAGTTATTGAAACTATTATAGGATTTGAAATTATTTTATAAACACAGTAACAATTCTTAACTTTACAGGCATTCAATATACTCAATTCAACATGCATTCAATTTAAAACAAATATTTCATATAACATCAAGATATCATCACAAAATCAAGATGAAATCTAGAATCAAACTGTTTTTAAAATTCCATTTAGTCACCTGTTTCATTTTGCAGAGCAGTTTTTAGAATTTATTTCCCAAGCTTGAACATTAATCTGGAAAGAGCTTTTGATGTTTGCTGGTAAAATCCTACTGCATGCTTCAATTGATGACTTTAAACTTGTAGTTGAACTTGATTCTTCGAAATGCAGGTTGATTCATGTAACGATTACGATTTTTCGTTGCCGAAAAACTGAAATTTTAGGGTTTAAGAAGAAGAAAAAGAAGAAAAACAGAAAGAGAGGGAAAAAGATAGAAAATATAGAGAGAAGAAAATAGAACGGAACAGAAAGAAAACAACAGAACAATAACAGAATCTCACAATTCGCAGCGGAACAACATATAATACATAAATGAATAATCTTTAAACAAAGAACTATATCAGTTATTACATTACATCACATTACATCACATTACATTTCATTTCATCAGAGTGTACAACAACAAACAACAACAAACAGCGGAAAAAGAAATACTATATAACTAGTAATACGCCATGTCATCCAGCTTGCCTCCAGCAACTCCTGAATATCCAGAATATCCTGATAAACCTTAACTCTTGACTGCCCGTGTGTAAATTGGTGGGCACCCAGAGTTTAGGAAGGAAAACAATAAACTCTGAGTCAGTCATGTGACTGGTGTGAGAACTCAAAACAGTTTATTTAACTTTAAAATCAAAATAGAGGAATATTTTTAAAGTCAATTCGCAATGCTTTTTAAAAATGAGACTACCATAAGGCCTCCCGCACACACACACAATGCAAACGCAGAATCGGAGGAGATTTCTCCTTATGATAGTCAAAGATGCTTGATACGCATTTAAAAGAACATTTGATATTATTATTAGTGCATAGTGTAGGAAAAATTCATTTCGAAAATAAAGATATAAATCTTAGCCAGCATAGACATTCCGCACTTATGCCTACTATAGCTACTATGTTCAATAGCAGGTTACCGCCACATTCCATAGCAGGTTATACAACTAAAACCGTACAAGGATCGTATTGTTTCTTTGGATTTCCAACAAATGGTCAGGCCAAGGAACTTCCCATTGCCACATGGAAACGCCTCTGGATGGACGTGCCGAGAACTTAACCAGCTCTCTGCCAACACAAGGCCGGGTTACCTTTATCACTAGGTAACTACTACACGAGTATGCCATCCCCCGGTCCTTTGGGACCTTTAACCGAGCGCTCGTAATCAATTCACACAATCATAAAGTGTTTTCAACATGAGTAAGTATCTGGGCTCCATACCATGATACCACCCTTTTCCAGAAGGAAATGCACATACCCTAAAGGGAGCTACCCCTCATAACCTTACCGCATCTTTCCTGTTTTGACCATTCCGGGGTGTGAGGCTCGACGAAGTCACGTCCACAAAAACATACTTTATACAAAAGCCATGCTTTGGGTCAACAAATGATCATAGAAATGATCACCAAGATAGACGATCAAATAAATGATCCTATCACAAATAATCAACACAATGAACATTTCACAGCAACACTCAGCATGTCACATTACCAAATTGGGAATATATTGCTAAAAACCTTCAACTACATAACCTCTGAGCTCGTACGTCTCAGAGAAGGGTGTTAAGCTAAAAGAATAAATTCTCCGCCACCAACAGAAATATATATGAAAGAAATCTGCTTTATATCTCAATTTGTAATGTCAGACATACAATCCATACAAGTCTGTTCCGGGCTCGAACAGAACCGAAGGCACTTACAAAGAAGTCCTTGCAATCCGGATATCCACAATCCTGATCGGATTCCCCATCACATATGGAGAACTCTATACCGGAGCAACTCGGTGCAGAGTCAATCGACAGGTCATCCTATCGCTCTCGCAAATACCGGGTCTTCAACACCGATCTTCAATGCTATCCATTACGTCGTATCACTATTCGAAATGGGTAATCCGAATAACGAGCGCAATAATTTAAAAATAAGTGTGCATTCAAATTCAACAAATCACAACAAATACCTTTCAAAGGTAAATATTGATAGTCGGTTATTGAACTATCAATGGATATGCACACATCACCAGATTCCAAATAATTTTTCAAATTATTTATTTCCCAAAAATATCTTTACAAGATATATAATTTTCACACTTCAAAAATAAATCAATATTTATTTTTAAACAAAATCCACTTTCTTTTATAAATTCCATAGTGAATTTATATTTCACAATATCCATGCATATACGATTTCAATTATTCATTTCAATTTATCTTCAAAAAGATAAATCTCAAAATATTCACTTTATATTGGAAAACATTTCCCATACTTATTTATTCATAAGTAATTCACAAATTTTATTTGTTTTCAACCTTTGGAAAATATTCAATATACTTAAATCGAAATTAAGTATATATTTCATTCTTTAAGGAAATCATGCTCTTAAACATATTTATTTGGGCCAAAACGAATGTTGCGCAAAACATCGTTACGACAACCCAAAATCACTAGTATAGGGATTCGAAATTAAAATAGATATATAAATCCCAATACTATACAAAACAATTCCTTTCGGAAATCATTTACTATAACAATAGTGCTATAGTCCACCATTTCCTTTTATTTCTCGAAAATGTCTATTTCAACAATGAATGTTGAAATCTACGGTTTCGAATCTCAACCCGTTTTGAAAACATCGTTAGATCGTTTTAATTCTATTTAAAACATCACATTCAAAACAATTTCTTTAACATACTATTCACTATTCAAAAACGTGAATATACTACGTTAACAATTTCATCATTTCTATTAATTTTATTTCAAAGGATTATTCACAGTCAAAAACGTGAATATAACTCCATTAATAGGTTTCAACAATTTACTTATCAAAATAAGTCATTTGCGAATTTATAAAACAATGATTATAAATCCCTTTATTATTTATTTTATAACAACTTCCATTTATACATCTCCTTTATTAACCTATCTCAATTCATATCTCATGATATACTAGAAATTCATATCATAAGTTAAACACTTATAATTTATTTGTTTACAAGAATCGTTCTTTTAAACTTCCCAATTTATAAATCTTATAACTTATAAGATTCATTTGTTTATCAAAAATCCATTCTTTAATAACCTTTACAAATTTTATAAACCTACTGCTTATAAAATTCCATTTATAACTTCACTGTTTATAATTCTATAAATTTCATTCATTTATGAAATTCATTCACAATTCATTCTAACACTTATAAAAACTCATTTTATAACTCAAATATTTTTAATTTATAAATATCAATTTATAAATTCTTTTATATAAATCAATTTATATTATTATTTCAAAACGTCTTCAAAGTCCTTTATAATTTCACCATTTTTGATTTATAAAATAATTAAATTTTATAAATCCTATATTTCAACTTTTCATAATAAATTCAATTAATCCCGATTTAAACTCTTTTATAAAATCATTAATCCCATATTTTCAAAAATCAACCTTTAACTATATTTCTCAAAAACCATAATTTTTATAACTTTAAAAATTTTAACGTTTATTTATTTAAAATGGATCAATTCCAAAAATATTTCATAAACGTATACTTTCAAAAATCACTTTTAAATCCTTTTAAAATTCCAAAATTTGGCCTAGTGATGCTACACACCAAATAGCCAATCACGACAACAACGATATCATATATCGATATGATAATCCATCAAATATCAAAATATCTGAAATCAAATAAAAACTGTTGAGGAATCCAGTTGGATCCCTCCAACCTGTTTTCCTGCATCCACAAACATTAGCACAATACCAATTCCGCTTCAGTACGAAATTATCGCGGTATATGGGATTTAAAATATTATCCGCTTAATAGACGGCGCAATAGGGTCTCATCCGCTATACAAATGCGGGAAATCAATAACTGCAATATATACATATGCCAATATATATATATTGCTATTATATATAATACCAATTTCACTGTTTATGAAATATTCGCGGTATATGTTTTTAATAAATAACATCCGCTTACTAACGGCGCATAATGTCTATTTTAACAATCAATAGATAACAATCATCATTCAAACATGCATTCAATAATTTTAAATCTAACTATTTAAAATAAAATCGAAACTGATTCGATTGAGTGAGAAGTTCTCACCTTGATTTCAATTTCGTTTTAGCGATTTATTTCGAATAAAATTAAACGGACGTTTAATTTTACCCGAAATTCTCACTAACTCCAAACGACTCCAATCCAATTCCATCGCATAGTGCTCGTCCATACGACTCCAACGCAACTGGTTTCGCGTGTTTTCGACCTCGTATGAAAAAGATATGATTTTTACAAGTTTCACGATTTTATATTTATAAATTTACAACATAATTAAATTATTTAAACCTAAACTAGATCACTTCCGTTCAATCCATCATCTGCAATCTCGGCCGCACTTTCTTTATCTTCCTCACGATGATATCCAGGTGACTTCGAACCCACTCGCCGCCGTTTTTCATTGAATTTCGCACGCCTCTTCGATGAACTTGACGACGATCAGAGCACTCCATCTCGAAGCCCGTAGCTTCACGCACCAACGGCCAGTGAGCGGCCCCACTCGGCTCCCCCTTCGCCTCGGTTTTCGTGCATGAATGCCGGCCTTTCCAGCTTCGATTGCCATCGATTCGTGCCACTATAAACGATCACACCCGTATGGAATCGAAGCTCTCATCACCCTCTTCCATGTTGTAGTTGAAGATTTTTGGTAATAGATGATGGATTAAGAGATAATAGAGGAGGAAGTATCGAGCATTCCTGGCCGTTGTTTTAGAGGCCGGCGGCTAGGGTTTGTATTAGGTTTTTAATTTTTTTTTTGTGAGGGTTACAACTCCTTTTATAGAAAATCGAATGTAAACACTATTCATTCCGGAATTTCCAAACTCCGATTTACGCGCCGTAACCAGCATTTCTAGGGTTTACCCCGCGTTCCGGACACAATGGAACAGGTTTCGGAAGCTAATTCGGACATCTGTGCGAGATATGGCAATAAACGTTCAATTTAAATTAAACCGATTTAAACGATTTTCTAGGCGTTTTAATTTGTACCGGACAAACGGTAAATCCGATTGACACGAAATTTGAAACCTTACAATAATATCACATTATGGATCCGATGAAACTGGTTTCGCCGAAATCCGAGACTTTTTGAAAAATGGCTATTTTAACTCGCCAAATTAATATTAAAAACAATTCGATGCGTTTCGAGCTGCCACGATCAAACGATAACTCTGATTGCTACGAAAATTGAAATCCGATAATAACTCACTATTACGGATCCATTGGAACTGGTTTCGTCCAATTCTGAGACTGTTCAAAAATTGACTAATTTCACTAGTCCATTAAATATTAAAATATTAAATTTTCACAAATAAACTCTTAATTCAATTTTAAAAGTTCTAAAATATCGTTCTAACTCCAATATGATAAAATAAAATTTTACAAATCATTTTCAATCATATTTAACTCAATTTTCAATTATTTCTATAATTTCACATATTAAATTATCGATTTAATTATTCAATTAAATCCAATTATTCGCAATAAAATTTATTCGAATTATAAATTCACTTATTAATATTTAAAATAAATTAAATATTCAAATTTTAATTAATTAAAATTCTGGGTCGTTACAATCTTCCCCCCTTAAAAGAATTTCGTCCTCGAAATTAACAAGTAAGAAAAGTTACAGAATCTATTAACTTTCCCAAAACAAATTTTAAACTTCTCACCATACTTTACTAAGTTTTCAAATCATACTTAGTTATCTTTTCAAAAACAACTACTATTGTTTAACTTTCAACTCCAAATCAAAATTAAAGTTTTCAAAATTTTCCAAATTTTCTCAAATTTTTTCTAACGCCTTAAATTTTCGGAAAAATTCGCCATAGTCTCTTTTGCGCGGCTCGATCCGAAAAAAATGACAGTGTATATATCAGAAATATACATCTCATCAAGTAATGAGGCATCCCGCAGGGAAAAAAGTATAAAAGTACGATATTTAATCCGAGATATGTACCTTATATTTTATTAGCAAGCATATACGGCTAATATAGCGCGAAAGCGAGCTCCAAATGCGAAGCAAACGCGATCCGCACCTACTAAACACTCAACAAACAACATGAGAGCATGCATATATGAAAATAGTATCGATATACAACATATAGCAACATAATAACTATATATGTCAACATAGCAAATGTAGTAAAAGCAACAAATGCAAACATCAACCAACTATCATCCAACTAACATCCATAACGATAAATATTCATTCATATTCTCATTAATATTCAATGAAATAGGTTTTCAATTTAAATCACATTTGATTCATTAACAGTGGATGTTCTTACTAACATTCTTTTTCAATTTGCTTATATTCACTAATTTATATTCAAGTTGGTTCACTTCCAAATCAAATTCAATTCTATTTAAGATTCACTTAACTTCCAATTGAATTCCAATTACTTTAGCTTCCAATTCCATTAACTTAATTAATTATATATAATCAACTAACAATCATATAACAACCAATGTATATTAATTGCAACCAAATTCCTTTGCTTTCAATTGGTTTAATTAATTGATTTTTTATTCAACTATTCAACTTTCCAATAACATTAGATTTTAATGAATTAACACTTATATTCATTATTCCATGTCAACTTAATTTACATTCAATTGATTAACATTCAATCCATTCATTCAATTCAATTTCTAAAGTTGAATTTCATTTATATAACTTTAGTTCACATTCATTTAACTTTATTAATTTACTTTGATACCTATATCAACTTCATTCAACATCTCTTAAGTTATATTCCATTTAACTTTAAATTCATTTTTATTTTACAACTCATATTCATAAATATATTCATTTAGTTTCACTTCTTATATATATAAGTTTATTTCACAATTGTAATTCACTTTAATTATAATTCAATTCTTATAATTCTTTACTTATACAATTATTCTTTAATTTAGATTATTCAGACATCTAAACAATCAACTTATATATCCTTTAATAATTCTGAAAAATTATTCCTTTATATATAAAATATAATCAAGGTAAAATTATTTTATTTACCCAATTTAAAACAATACTGTGTCGAATTGTTCTATTCAAGTGTTTAGAAACCCCTTCGGCATAGTTGTCGAGACCGTGTTGACGAAGGTTCATATGCCACTCAATAAACCAATCATCACAATGTAAAACAATTTGATATATTCACTAACAAATACGCTCTCATAGCTATTATTACAATCAACTCATTCTAGAGCACTACTGACTCTATCTCTAATGAGTAATACCCAACAGAACCATGGCTGTCGCTTAACCATAAGCTCTGATACCAAATGTAACGATTGCGATTTTTCGTTGCCGAAAAACCGAAATGTTAGGGTTTAAGAAGAAGAAAAAGAAGAAAAACAGAAGAAGAGGGAAAAAGATAGAAAATATAGAGAGAAGAAAATAGAACGGAACAGAAAGAAAACAACAGAACAACATATAATACATAAATGAATAATCTTTAAACAAAGAACAATATCAGTTATTACATTACATCACATTACATTTCATTTCATCAGAGTGTACAACAACAAACAACAACAAACAACGGAAAAAGAAATACTATATAACTACTAATACGCCATGTCATCCAGCTTGCCTCCAGCAACTCCTGAATATCCAGAATATCCTGATAAACCTTAACTCTTGACTGCCCGTGTGTAAATTGGTGGGCACCCAGAGTTTAGGAAGGAAAACAATAAACTCCGAGTCAGTCATGTGACTGGTGTGAGAACTCAAAATAGTTTATTTATCTTTAAAATCAAAATAGAGGAATATTTTTAAAGTCAATTCGCAATGCTTTTTAAAAATGAGACTACCATAAGGCCTCCCGTACACACACACAATGCAAACGCAGAATCGGAGGAGATTTCTCCTTATGATAGTCAAAGATGCTTGATACGCATTTAAAAGAACATTTGATATTATTATTAGTGCATAGTGTAGGAAAAATTCATTTCGAAAATAAAGATATAAATCTTAGCCAGCATAGACATTCCGCACTTATGCCTACTATAGCTACTATGTTCAATAGCAGGTTACCGCCACATTCCATAGCAGGTTATACAACTAAAACCGTACAAGGATCGTATTGTTTCTTTGGATTTCCAACAAATGGTCAGGCCAAGGAACTTCCCATTGCCACATGGAAACGCCTCTGGATGGACGTCCCGAGAACTTAACTAGCTCTCTGCCAACACAAGGCCGGGTTACCTTTATCACTAGGTAACTACTACACGAGTATGCCATCCCCCGGTCCTTTGGGACCTTTAACCGAGCGCTCGTAATCAATTCACACAATCATAAAGTGTTTTCAACATGAGTAAGTATCTGGGCTCCATACCATGATACCACCCTTTTCCAGAAGGAAATGCACATACCCTAAAGGGAGCTACCCCTCATAACCTTGCCGCATCTTTCCTGTTTTGACCATTCCAGGGTGTGAGGCTCGACGAAGTCACGTCCACAAAAACATACTTTATACAAAAGCCATGCTTTGGGTCAACAAATGATCACCAAGATAGACGATCAAATAAATGATCCTATCACAAATAATCAACATAATGATCATTTCACAGCAACACTCAGCATGTCACATTACCAAATTGGGAATATATTGCTAAAAACCTTCAACTACATAACCTCTGAGCTCGTACGTCTCAGAGAAGGGTGTTAAGCTAAAAGAATAAATTCTCCGCCACCAACAGAAATATATATGAAAGAAATATGCTTTATATCTCAATTTGTAATGTCAGACATACAATCCATACAAGTCTGTTCCGGGCTTGAACAGAACCGAAGGCACTTACAAAGAAGTCCTTGCAATCCGGATATCCACAATCCTGATCGGATTCCCCATCACATATGGAGAACTCTATACCGGAGCAACTCGGTGCAGAGTCAATCGACAGGTCATCCTATCGCTCTCGCAAATACCGGGTCTTCAACACCGATCTTCAATGCTATCCATTACGTCGTATCACTATTCGGAATGGGTAATCCGAATAACGAGCGCAATAATTTAAAAATAAGTGTGCATTCAAATTCAACAAATCACAACAAATACCTTTCAAAGGTAAATATTGATAGTCGGTTATTGAACTATCAATGGATATGCACACATCACCAGATTCCAAATAATTTTTCAAATTATTTATTTCCCAAAAATATCTTTACAAGATATATAATTTTCACACTTCAAAAATAAATCAATATTTATTTTTAAACAAATTCCACTTTCTTTTATAATTTCCATAGTGAATTTATATTTCACAATATCCATGCATATACGATTTCAATTATTCATTTCAATTTATCTTCAAAAAGATAAATCTCAAAATATTCACTTTATATTGGAAAACATTTCCCATACTTATTCATTCATAAGTAATTCACAAATTTTATTTGTTTTCAACCTTTGGAAAATATACAATATACTTAAATCGAAATTAAGTATATATTTCATTCTTTAAGGAAATCATGCTCTTAAACATATTTATTTGGGCCAAAACGAATGTTGCGTAAAACATCGTTACGACAACCCAAAATCACTAGTATAGGGATTCGAAATTAAAATAGATATATAAATCCCAATACTATACAAAACATTTCCTTTTGGAAATCATTTACTATAACAATAGTGCTATAGTCCACCATTTCCTTTTATTTCTCGAAAACGTCTATTTCAACAATGAATGTTGAAATCTACGGTTTCGAATCTCAACCCGTTTTGAAAACATCGTTAGATCGTTTTAATTCTATTTAAAACATCACATTCAAAACAATTTCTTTAACATACTATTCACTATTCAAAAACGTGAATATACTACGTTAACAATTTCATCATTTCTATTAATTTTATTTCAAAGGATTATTCACAGTCAAAAATGTGAATATAACTCCATTAATAGGTTTCAACAATTTACTTATCAAAATAAGTCGTTTGCGAATTTATAAAAAAATGTTTATAAATCCCTTTATTATTTATTTTATAACAACTTCCATTTATACATCTCCTTTATTAACCTATCTCAATTCATATCTCATGATATACTAGAAATTCATATTATAAGTTAAACACTTATAATTTATTTGTTTACAAGAATTGTTCTTTTAAACTTCCCAATTTATAAATCTTATAACTTATAAGATTCATTTGTTTATCAAAAATCCATTCTTTAATAACCTTTACAAATTTTATAAACCTACTGCTTATAAAATTCCATTTATAACTTCACTGTTTATAATTCTATAAATTTCATTCATTTATGAAATTCATTCACAATTCATTCTAACACTTATAAAAACTCGTTTTATAACTCAAATATTTTTAATTTATAAATATCAATTTATAAATTCTTTTATATAAATCAATTTATATTATTATTTCAAAACGTCTTCAAAGTCCTTTATAATTTCACCATTTTTGATTTATAAAATAATTAAATTTTATAAATCCTATATTTCAACTTTTCATAATAAATTCAATTAATCCCGATTTAAACTCTTTTATAAAATCATTAATCCCATATTTTCAAAAATCAACCTTTAACTATATTTCTCAAAAACCATAATTTTTATAACTTTAAAAATTTTAACGTTTATTTATTTAAAATGGATCAATTCCAAAAATATTTCATAAACGTATACTTTCAAAAATCACTTTTAAATCCTTTTAAAATTCCAAAATTTGGCCTAGTGATGCTACACACCAAATAGCCAATCACGACAACAACGATATCATATATCGATATGATAATCCATCAAATATCAAAATATCTGAAATCAAATAAAAACTGTTGAGGGATCCAGTTGGATCCCTCCAACCTGTTTTCCTGCATCCACAAACATTAGCACAATACCAATTCCGCTCCAGTACAAAATTATCGCGGTATATGGGATTTAAAATATTATCCGCTTAATAGACGGCGCAATAGGGTCTCATCCGCTATACAAATGCGGGAAATCAATAACTGCAATATATACATATGCCAATATATATATATATATTGCTATTATATATAATACCAATTTCACTGTTTATGAAATATTCGCGGTATATGTTTTTAATAAATAACATCCGCTTACTAACGGCGCATGATGTCTGTTTTAACAATCAATAGATAACAATCATCATTCAAACATACATTCAATAATTTTAAATCTAACTATTTAAAATAAAATCGAAACTGATTCGATTGAGTGAGAAGTTCTCACCTAGATTTCAATTTCGTTTTAGCGATTTATTTCGAATAGGACGTTTAATTTTACCCGAAATTATCACTAACTCCAAACGACTCCAATCCAATTCCATCGTGTAGTGCTCGTCCATACGATTCCAACGCAACTAGTTTCGCGTGTTTTCGACGTCGTATGAAAAAGATATGATTTTTACAAGTTTCACGATTTTATATTTATAAATTTACAACATAATTAAATTATTTAAACCTAAACTAGATCACTGCCGTTCAATCCATCATCTGCAATCTCGGCCGCACTTTCTTTATCTTCCTCATGATGATATCCAGGTGACTTCGAACCCACTCGCCGCCGTTTTTCATTGAATTTCGCACGCCTCTTCGATGAACTTGACGACGATCAGAGCACTCCATCTCGAAGCCCGTAGCCTCACGCACCAACGGCCAGTGAGCGGCCCCACTCGGCTCCCCCTTTGCCTCGGTTTTCGTGCATGAATGCCGGCCTTTCCAGCTTCGATTGCCATCGATTCGTGCCACTATAAACGATCACACCCGTATGGAATCGAAGCTCTCATCACCCTCTTCCATGTTGTAGTTGGAGATTTTTGGTAATAGATGATGGATTAAGAGATAATAGAGGAGGAAGTATCAAGCATTCCTGGCCGTTGTTTTAGAGGCCGGGTTTGGATTAGGTTTTTAATAATTTTTTTTTTTGTGAGGGTTACAACTCCTTTTATAGAAAATCGAACGTAAACACTATTCATTCCGGAATTTCCAAACTCCGATTTACGCGCCGTAACCAGCGTTTCTAGGGTTTACCATGCGTTCCGGACACAATGGAACAGGTTTCGGAAGCTAATTCGGACATCTGTGCGAGATATGGAAATAAACGTTCAATTTAAATTAAACCGATTTAAACGATTTTCTAGGCGTTTTAATTTGTACCGGACAAACGGTAAATCCGATTGACACGAAATTTGAAACCTTACAATAATATCACATTACGGATCCGATGAAACTGGTTTCGCCGAAATCCGAGACTTTTTGAAAAATGGCTATTTTAACTCGCCAAATTAATATTAAAAACAATTCGATGCATTTCGAGCTGCCATGATCAAACGATAACTCCGATTGCTATGAAAATTGAAATCCGATAAGAACTAACTATTACGGATCCAATGGAACTGGTTTCGTCCAATTCTGAGACTGTTCAAAAATTGACTAATTTCACTAGTCGATTAAATATTAAAATATTAAATTTTCACAAATAAACTCTTAATTCAATTTTAAAAGTTCTAAAATATCGTTCTAACTCCAATATGATAAAATAAAATTTTACAAATCATTTTCAATCATATTTAACTCAATTTTCAATTATTTCTATAATTTCACATATTAAATTATCGATTTAATTATTCAATTAAATCCAATTATTCGCAATAAAATTTATTCGATTTATAAATTCACTTATTAATATTTAAAATAAATTAAATATTCAAATTTTAATTAATTAAAATTCTGGGTCGTTACAATTCAGATTGCAGGTTGAAGTAGAATTTTATTTTACAGATTTTGTTTTAAAAATGTTGAAACTGTTGAGAAGATCTTTGCTTTTGATTTTGCAGATTTCATTTCTGATTTGTTTTTTATTTTTGAATTCAATTTTCAGGTTTTTGAAGAGTAATTTCTGGTTGCCATTAAAATTTGAAGAAATGGAGAAAAGGAAATAGATTGAAGAAGAGATGAAAAATATGTTTCATAACTTAGTTATGATTTAATAAAAATCAAAGAAAGTAAATTTTAAATTCAAGACACTTGTCACTTAATTTCTTTAATTGCCTTGCATGTGTTTATGAGAGGATTAACATGTTTTCATATGTTTTTCTTAAGTGTTTTTAATTGAATTTTCATTTAGTTTAAATGTAAATATAACTTACCATTTAAATTACTTAATTAATAAATATTAGTTTACCTTTAAAAGAAAATATTAGGAAACTAATTATAATACAAATATATCTTTTACATGGATTAAAAAAATCTAAAACATTTATATTCATACATTTATAATCCATTTTAAATTTAAGTACTTTAAAGAAAACAAAAATAAATCTTTGATTTAAATTCTTTATAAACTATCAAATTTAAAAATAAACAATTATCTTATATTTGAAAACAAATGAATACATCTTAAATTATCTTTTAAAAAGTATTAATTTTAAAAAAAAGCTTCAATTAAAATATTCACACATATATAAATTATCAACAGATTATATTAAATTTCAAACAATTCCAAATTATAACATATACATACATATATATTACAATTTGAAAATTCATCTTTTATTTAAATCAAAAGATATTTCCATTCACAATATATATATATATATCAAATATATATAATATAAATAGAATAAAATTTATTAGCTTTTAAAAAATAAATCCTTATCAATTTTAAATTGTTAAAAAGTTATTGATTAAAATTACCAGATTAAATATTTATCAACCTTTAAAAGATTAAATTTACCAAATTAAGTTAAAATTATAAAGAAAAATTATCAAATCAATTTAATTATTAATTTTGATTACTAAATTGATATTGCCCAAAATTCCGGGTCGTTACAATCCTCCCCTCTTAAAGGAATTTCGTCCTCGAAATTTAAAAGCAAAGGTAACTTAATAACCCAGCAAAGATTTCAATTTCAAACAGCAAAGCATTCCTAACATCCAGTAACTAACAACCAAGCAATCAATCAAACAAACAAACCTAACTAATTATCGTGACACAAATCAGAATAAATCTTTAATACTATCTTGAGTTTCCCAAGTAAAAATCGCCGGGAGACTCGCTCTACAAAAGCTAAACTAGCAACACCACCAAAATCCAGAGCTCCTCTCTTATCTCTAGATCCACCAATCTGAACAGAACATCAGACTATACCCAAGTCCAACTCAACTTCCAAATCCAACTGGACTGCAAATTCCTTAACCAATGATGAATCAAACACGTACTCCCTCAGAGATAAGTGAAATACAATGAATTCCAGCTGTCCAAAATGGCAATTCAATCTTATAGACAAAAGAAATTATCCAATCAAAACACAGATAAGAAATCCCAAATGCCTCAGAACTAGCCATCTTATCCAATTACTGCTCTCTTAACCAGAGAAATCTTAACAACAATGAAGATTCCAACTTCGAATTCCAAATTCCTTATCTCATATCTGCATAACTCAACAGACAATCCTGGGCTGTCAATCTTCTTCCTGATCAGCTCAACCTATGCTGACACTTCCAAAAACAACTAGACCAAAGCAATCAGTTTCTGGATCCTATCCGACAGAAAAATCTTCCAAAATCCGTCGAAATCTAGAACACAAGCTCTACTTCCCAAGCAATAGCAAACTGAACTTGCTTCCTTCCTCGCGAAGCTGCTACCTCGCTTCCGCTGCATAACTCTGATTCTGAAATAAATGAGAATACTATTGATGAACACGAAGACAAACTTATCCAATATATCCGTAAAACTTTGTTCATCAAATCCATAAAATCTTAGTGACCAATCTGACTCGGTCACACTATCTTATAGCAGAATCCAACTCAAAAACTAGATCTGACCAAATCCAAATTCCAAAAATTTCTGAGCTGCAACACCAACTCTTCCTTCTCCAAGAACCATCCTACTACCAGGTTAACTACCAGAATCACTTCAGGAACCAAATAATATGAAACTCAACTCCAGATGCAGACAAACTTCTGATTACCTCAGTAGCTCCTACTTCCACATGAGAATCCTCGGTCTCAACAAAAGATTGCTCAAGAAAAATTCCCAAATTAATCGCAAGTCACTTTTGTGATCCAGCCAAATTCGAATTCCAAAGAAACTGTCCTCTCTTTACCAATTAGAACAGCCTTAAGCTTTTCCAAACAAGGTTAACCCTTCAAGAAAACTTTCGCCAACAGCTCAGACTGCTGATAAAAGAATCACCAAGATTCCTGAACTATCGGAGAAACGGCCACACTGCTGCTTCCAAACTCTACCTCGATGATACTGCAAAGCTAAAAGACCTTCTTGTCAGCACACCGAACACTTCGAGTTGCACAGCTACCATAGCTAACCAAAGACTTCTAATCCAAAGGCTTCTCAAAAACCAAAATGATCAACAATCCACACAACAGACCTTCGAGATGGCAGACAACCTCTCAAGAAATTCGGGCTCCAAACCAAGCATCAACATCTTGCTCTCCTTAAGGAATGAAAAATGAGACTATGCCGAAGCGAAGCAACTTATAGACCTTAGTCTCATATTCCAAAACCGCCAAACTCCTTGCTAAAGATCCAGACAACTTCTACTCAGACTAATCTTCCCTGCAGCAGGTAAAAACTGGTCCTCAACTACTTCTAAACTGCTTCAAGAAAAAACATCTTCTGGAATATCCATGGATACTGCACTCATCACGCAGTTATCAAGATATCATCACTTACTTCTGCACTTCCGACAGATCCAAACTTACACTTCCAAGATAAACTACGAACCTTTAAAAAGATTTCCTTCAGAGATCAGAGAAATCCTTACTCCAAGCTACAAATCTTACTCGAGACAGTATTAGGTCTACAGTCTCGACAAATATACTTCCAACCTCAAACATATGGACCTCTTCCATCAGTGGTAGTCGTATTACACACACACACCACTACTCCATCTACCTCTAAAACTTATGTTGGAAAATCCGAACAGATAACCCAACAAATCAAATATATATATATATATATATATATATATAGTTATATATAAAAATTACAAGTACGCTCTATCAAGAAAGACACCACTCTAGAGCCTAGGTATTCACTCAACCTAATGCTCTGATACCAAATGAGACGACCCGACTTCCTAACACTAGAAAGTCACATCACTAGTAAAGAAAGAAAGGGATAGAAGAAGAAAAGAAAGAGAAAGAAGAAACACAACAAAATCAGATACTCACAGCGGAACGAATGAAATATAATATATCACTTAAAACATTACATGGTATCATATTACATCAGAGTATACAACTTATACAACACATATTAGACAGTTATTGTGACGACCCGGAATTTTCAAGCATTTAAAATCAGAATATTTAATTGATTTTAAATATTCAATAGAGTAATTTTAACTTGAATTCAAATAACACAATTTATTTGATAATTTAATTATTGAATTAAATAATTTGAAGTTGGGAAAATTATTGAATCTAGAATTTTAAGCTGATTAAAAATAAGTTGAAGGCTTATAAAATTTATATTGATAATACTGAAGACAATAGAAGCGTTAAAATTGAAATTAACAGTGATTTGTTCAGTTTTGGAATTTTATAGTTTAAATTGAATTTAAAATAGATTTCCGAGGCACAGTCTCAGAATTTGACGAAACCAGTTCCATTGGGTCCGTAATATTGTATTATTATCGGATTTCAAATTTCGTAGTAATTGGAGTAATTGTGTGAGCGCACGGTATATAAACATCTTGGGATAATTATTCGGAATGATTTGAAAAGAAAGTATAATATATTCATAGTCAGTCAAAGCTGTATCAACACTCAGCCGAAATTATTTCACGTCACAACTTTTAGCTTTCATTTCAAAATCTCCATAGATCTGCAAAATTCTTCTGCAAGCCACCTTCTTCTTTAAAACATTTCGTCCGAGCATTCTCTTTTTATTTTATTCAAATAAATCGAAATATTTCACGAAGCAATGACGACATTCGAGACTTGCGTTCGAAACCCTGTTTCTTTATCAATTTCCCTATTCCCAATTCGATTCAAAAACCCTAGAAGCTTTCTTTGGAAAATTTAAATGGCTGAGAGGAACATCCCTCGTTCGACTTAAAAACCTAAATCGCGACTTCATACACTTCTCTGTTCGAGCGAAACAATTCGAATAGCAAATCAAAGCAACGTCAATATCTTTATTTCCCAGTAGAATCGCGATCGCCATCGCGAGTGGTGCTCTGGCTAGATTTACATCGTCTTGAGGAGGACGTGTCGCGAGCTGTGGCCTTGGGTGCATCGAATCGTGTGGAACCGCAACTAGGTTTGGTGGATGGTCAACTGTGGCGTGAGTTGGGGAGGGGCGACCGATGCTCGCGATAGGGAAGGCAACCCTGACCGATTTAGAGGTGATCGATATCAGAGGGGAGCTAGGGCTTGGCGATGATTGGGTGTGTGTGCTCGGGTATTATCTCAGTTAGGTAATTTAAAAATAAAATTTTATTCCAGTTAAGGAAGTTTAAAACTCTGTGAACTCAATTTGTTCATTGTTAATTATCAGGATATATGTATATAGCTTAGTATATCGTTTTCGGTAAAGAATGTTTACTGCTACTGTTTAGTTTTCCATATTGTAGAATTTAAATTTATATATATAGGTATTTATGTATGCAGTAAATTATAGGTGCAGATTTTATATATAAAAAAAATATATATACATAGAAAATTGTGAAGGATTAGATTTGTCTATATAAATTATTTCTTATGAGTATATAAAAATTTCAAAATAATATATTCATTTGCCACTCCGATTCACTGTTGTATTTGGGTGGTTAACTCATCTAATAAAACTTATTTAATTTTTCATTTGCCAAGACTAATTTATTTAAAGGAGGATTTGTTTAAAATAAATTGTTAATTTATTAAATGGTAATGAATTGACTGATTATTTCGAATATTAATAAAACCTTATAATACTTATACAAGGTCAAATTCTGAAAAAGAAAACAAGCTGGTTGGTATGGATTGCAAACAACAAATCAAAGGTGAGTTAATCTCACTCAGTTGAGTTTAAATTTAAATTTAAATGAATAAATTTAAATAATTGATTGTATGGTTAAATTGATTGATGTGATATAGTATAGTATAGTTTGAAATTGGCATATTATGTGATGCTAACATCTGTGGATGCAAGGAGAACAGGTAGGAGGGATCCAACTGGACCACTCAACTTTATTTAATTTTTAATATTCTCTGTTTTGAATATTTGATATCCTGTAATGAATTATGTGGTAATATTAAATGCTATGGCTTGATTGTTATAATCAGGCAATAATGAATTACCAGATATATAATTTGAGTTTGGGGATGAAAATAAAAGAAGTGAAATTGTAAGTAAAGTAATTATAGGAAGTTGAATAAATTTATGAATGAACTGGAAAGGAAATAAGTGGCTTTAAAATTTTAATAAATAAATCTTGAGTATGGGAAGAAAAATTTAAATAAACAGAGAGTTAATGAAAACTTAAATTTCAATGTTATTGTTTAAAAGAACAAAACATTTATTTTAAATTGAGGATTTAAACTATTTAATAAGAATGAAGAAGAAATTGAGAATAACCTGAAATTTGTATATTTCGGCTAAAGGATTTAAAAATCAAACTGAAAATAATAATAAAGTCCATAATTAATGAATTTCGAAATGAACTGATAAGTAAAGAAATTTATTTCAAATGGAATAAATTGGGAATCAGTTTGGAAAATTGATTTAAGTGATTGAGATTGGAAATTTCTCTTTGAATAACCAAGTACGTTTTCAAAGTAATTTTTTTTTAAATATAATTTAAAAGTTTAAAGTTGTTTTAAGAAGTATGTTTTGAAATTTACTATTTCTACATATTTAAATTCTTAAGTAAGTATTTCCTTTTAATCTATTATAGTAATAATTATTTTAATCTATTATAGCAATAATTATTTAAAGAGTGACTTAGTATTTTATTTTTAAAAGTGAAATCTAGTTTTATATGTTATCTAGTAACATTATTTTCAAATATTCATATAGTATGTATTTTTAACAAATCATGGAAGTAGTTTTAACTTAAATGTTATAAAGTATATTTCTAACTAAAGTGTTTTAAATAATTTTTAAAATCTAGTTTTGTGCTTGGTGATTTTAGAGGAGATAGAAAATATTTGGGAAAAATTTTGATTTTGAAAAGAAAGATGGTTTTGAAACTGTTTTCAAAGGATTGAAAATATAAATATATCTTGCGAAGATATTTTGGGATAAATAAATAACTTGGGAAATTATTTATTGTTTGATGGATGTTTGTGAATATAAATTGATAGTTAAATCACCGACTATCAATATTGGCCAAACACGTTGATCGTTTCAAAGAGACCCGGATCGAGATTTATTTTCTCGAAAACCACTTCGATCCTGTTTGTACGTTTCGTGTAAAGGATTTTGGATTCGAAGATGGAGCAGTGAAGTGCAAGGGCTATTCGCTACTAATCCTGAGGATATTTCCAAATGGATGTAGTAGGAATAATGCCTTCGGTTCCGTTCGAACCCGGGACGGACTTGTATGGATGAATGCTTGCGAAACATCGTCAGGTGGACGATGGGCATTCTAAGGGATATGTTCTAAAAAGGTAACGCTTAGCCTCAAGCCTCATCAAATGGGAATGGCTGAAAATCAGGGGATATGCAGCAAGGCTTCGTGGGTAGCCCCCACTGGAGGGTGAGGTCATCCCTGTCTAGATGTCCCTTTTATTTCGGCTTAGTGGGCGGTTGCTGATCCCAACCGCGGGGTGATCTTGCTCGGGACTGTCCAGTAAGGGATGGTTCCGGTCTTGTGTTGCAGGGGAGTTAGGGTGGCTCCTCGGTACGCTGATCTAGACCAGGTACTGTGACAGGTGGTACCCCAGTGCCTATCCATTAGTTGGAATCCATTTTCCCTACGCGCCCGTACGGTTTTGATTGTGTGCCCAACTATTGCTGAAACGTGAGATGCAAGCATTTCAGCTAGATTCTATTTACTTTCTATAGACACTATTATAATATCAGAGGACTTTAATAAAAATGTTTCATCTATCGTAAGGTAAAAACCCGACATGTTTATTTGTGGCGTGGTCTTACAAGATGCTTTTGTTTCAAAGGAGTTTTGAAAATATAATAATCAATTGGGTGTGATTTTCTCACGCTGGTATTCCAGACTGACTCGGGTGTTATTTAACTGTAATGCTCGGGTCAGGCCGAGTATTATAGGATACAGGAGGTGCTGTGGAGCTCAGGAGACGTGTTGGATGACGATACGTATATTCGTACTTGTTTTATATATATCCCGCTGTTTGAGTTGTTGAGTATCCATTGTATGATATTGATGTTGAGTTGTGATTGATGTGCTCTGATGATGTAATATATAAACAGAGATATTTGATGTTGAGTAAAGATTATTTATTATCTATTATATTTTATTCCGCTGCGATGGTTAGATTATGTTATTGCTTTCTATTTTCTTTTTCTACCTCTTCTTCTTTAACCCAAATGGTTCGTATTTCTGAACAACTTGAGTTGATTTAGGTAGAATAGTGTTAACTCAAGGGGTACGGATTTGCGCGCTGTTACACTTGGTATCAGAGCCAGGTTGGTGATAACCTTGGCTCTGGTGGGAAGTTACTCAAATACAGTCAATAGTACTCTAGGATGAGTTTGAGCGTATTTATATATGAGCGTGTATTTGTTAGTGAATATAAAATGTTTTTATATTGTGTTGATTGGTTTATTGAGTGGTTTATGGATTCTGGTCAATACGAGTAATTAACGTTATTGATAGGGATCTCTAACACTTGAATAGAACAATTCGAAACAGTATTGTTTTAAAATAGGGTAAATGAAATAATTTTACCCAAATTATTTTTGTATATGAAAAATATAATTTTTGTAAAGTATTATAGTATTTGGATGCTTGATTGTTAAGGAATGATAATATTAAACTATTAACACTATTGTGAAGAAATTGAATAAGAAATTGGAACTTATAACCAAAGTTGAGGAAATAAATTTATATAACAAAATGGAATTGGAACTATAGATTATAAATGTAATTTATAAATTGAAATAAACTTCATATATGAATGAGATTGGTTAAATGTAAACTACAAAAGGTGATTATAATTTTGAGATAAAATTTTAGAGAATGTTTGAATATAGATTTAAAGGAATTGCAATTTGGGAAAAAATTAAAAGTTCTTTGGGTTTTAAAACGGTTTCCAAAAGATTTGGAGTAATAGTATTATTTTGGAAATATTTTGAGTTGTATTTGAAATCTTGTGAGATTTGGAAATTTAAAATATTTGAAAGGTTGTTAGAGGGATAAAAGCACTAAACTCTCTGTGGTCGTTGGAAAATAATTCCGATGATGATCGCGACATCATCGGTGTTCATTTTTGAGTTTCCAAGAGAGGAATTTCTACCTCAATGGTTTAAATTGGAATTGTTTGCGAATTGGGTTTGGTTTGAAACTTAAAGGGCTAATTGAATTTGCCAAAGAATTTTGGATATAGTTGATTTCAAAGGTGATTTTGAAATTTTAGGAAATCGTTTAAACTCTGGAATCTTATTTAAAATGTTTATGGAATAATAAAAATATATTGGCTAAACAAAAGGTATAATTCCGAATTAAAAAGTAACATGTGAATGAGATTGATTGTAAATAAATGAAATATGATATAAATGGATTGTGACTTATAAAGTTGGAAGTAAAATAAATAGGCTGAGAGGATATCCAGTTGTTAACAAATGGAAAATAAATTGGATAAGGATTGGAATTGGAATAAATAAATCAGAATAACTTATAAAAGAATGAATAATGCATGGAATAAAAATATGCTTCAGTTATAAATAAGTGTAAAACTCGAGTTAAAAATAAAAGATGAACATATTCAAGCCTATAATGAATGGAAAGTGCAAATAATAAGTTGTGACTATAAATTTTGAAAAGTGGGATAGAAAACCCAAAATAAATATTTTGATGAATTGAAAAAAAAAATCCAAACTTGAATTATAAAATAAATTTGAACTTAAGAGAATTAAATGAAGAGATTTTGAGATTTAAATTCAAGTATTGAATTATAAATTAAGGAAAAACTAAGTAGATAATAAATTAGATAACGAAATATATAATGATAACCAATGTAGCTAAGAAAAAGCTGAATTGGTGAGTTAATATTGAAGTTTGGAAATAAAACTCAAGTTATAAATCAAATTCGACTTAAATTGTTGATGAAGAAAAAATAAATGTAAGTGGCCTTGCAATTAATTAAATGAATTGAGAATGAAATTGCATTGTGAGTTAATAAAAGTGGATGGAAATTTTAAAGTGAATGGTAGAATCAGAACTTGAGTTATTAATTAAGATTTAACTTGAAGCGTTAACAAATTAGGGTTATTGAGAAAGAGTTCACTTGTAAAGTGAAAATGAGCTTAAGTATAAAATTTGAATAAATTGAGGCAGATTAACTTATGCTGAATGAATGAAGGAGAGTTGAATTGAATTCTACTTAAACAAAGTTTAATAATATTGGATTGGTTTTAAATCAAGTGAAAATAAATTTGAATCGAAATAGAATTTGGTGGGTTATAAATAATATTTAAGGAAATGAAAATTTCATAATGGATTGAGTGGATAAACTAATTATATTGAATAAATAAATGGATGGATGGAATAAACAAGAATCAAATGGAAGTGAACTTAAGTTTGAAGTGAAATAAATTGAGTAAATTAACTTAAGTTAAGAATAATTAGAAGCTCGACTATGAGTAAAATTGGAAGACCATTAAATTGAAGCTTAGTTTGAAATAAT
Organism: Allium cepa; assembly: GCA_030765085.1. NCBI lineage: Eukaryota > Viridiplantae > Streptophyta > Magnoliopsida > Asparagales > Amaryllidaceae > Allium > Allium cepa. Next base: position 390,026,406 of record CM060938.1, on the reverse strand, counting down.
TCGGGAATGGTTAGTAATGTGTAAGTTTGGAATGGGTCAAGCTAGATAAATGGTCATGAATGAATTAAAATAAAAAGGAAATTTAATTGGTAATGAAGACGAATCTATGATGTTAATAGTTTTGTTTGAACTAGTTTGGTTAATAGAAGAAAATACAAGTGAATGGATTTGAATTTAAAATGCAATGAAAATGAGAATATATGGATTGTGAATAAATTTAAAAATGGAATAGAATTGAGTATAAATTGAGTTAAAATCCATTTAAATTGGTTATAAAACATAAAGACTTATTTATTCACATAGATCTCGTCAAATTGTATAGAATAAATTGTCATTGGATGTAAATGGAAGTAATTAAAATTATATGAATTAATAGGAGTAAAAATAAATTGATTCTGAGATCAATTAAATTAAATATGAGTTCGTTTTGCTTAAAAATAAATTAAATGTAAGCGATAGAGTTTAAAACCATTCAAATTGATGAAGTTATATACGCATGGATTGGAAACCATTCAAATTGAATGTAAATGGTTTATAAATTAATTGAAGCAGCTGAATTAGCATGAAAATTGTATAAGTTGCTTACGGAAAATGTTGGATGTGCATTTCTTTAGAATCCATATGTTTTAACCATTGCAAATAAGTGAAATATAGTTAAACTACATATATTTGGCACTTACATGTTTAAATTGAGTAAGTACAGGTACCTGGAAGCCGTGTGGCTGGATTTGGTAGTGCTATTTGCTAAAAATAATAAGCTGCTTGCTTAAAATGCTAAATAAGGTATGCCTACGCAATAAAAATAGGAAATATGAACTGTTTTTGGTTTTTTCGACCGTGTGGGTCGATGTATATATATTTATCTCTTTTGTCAAATTGCAAAAGCTCCTCCGTACAAAGGGGACACTGCCAAAAAATTTCAGAAATTTTGGGAGTTAGAAAATTTTGAAAATTTTAGAAAATTGTGTTAACGACTATCGAATCCAAATTGGAAACTAAAATAAATTAGCAAAGGAAACCAATTTGAAGTAATGATATGAATTAGTTATTTATGAAAAATAAAATTTAAATATTCAGAGTTAAAGATAAATTGAATTCACACGGAAATGAAAGAATCAATTTGAATATAAATGGATATAAATTAAAGTGGTAAAGTGAAAATAAATGTAAGAAACATATAAAATGCTTATGTTAACTTAAGTAAGGAATGGTGAATTTCTTAATTGGAAATTGATAATATAAATATATTCCAAGTTAGTATTTGAATGAATAGATATTGGCATTTTGTGAAAAAGTAAATAAAATGTTTTGGGATATTGTGATTGGATATTAGTGCTAAGCAAAATATGCAGGTAATCTAAATGGAAAAGAGAATTGATTTTGATTTCAGAAGATAAATTTGAATTGCCCGACAAAAGGTATGTATTTAAATTTGATATGAAATTTGATTGGGATTTGGATTTGGATTGAGCCACTTGGCTTTTTGTTTAGTTTTTGGATTTGGCAGGCCGTAGAGTCATTTTGTAGTTTTACCGAGTCAGCCGCGCAAAGGAGACGCTGGCGAAATTTTTCGGGAATTTAGGGAGTTAGAAAAATTTTGAGAAAAATTGTGATAACTTAAAATTTGAATTTAAGATTAAATTTGAACTGATAAGTAGGTGATATTGTTTGGGACTTATGGATAAGTTTGAAAGGTTAGAAAGGAAATTGGGGTGTCTTTGATACAATGATTGTTTTGGCAAGTTGTTAAAAACCATTTGGGTTTGAAAAGATAGTAAATGGGTTATGGATCATTCTTCCTAACTAGTAATTTCGGGGACGAAATTCTTTTAAGGGGGAAGGAATGTGACGACCCGGAATTTTCAAGCATTTAAAATTAGAATATTTAATTGATTTTAAATATTCAATAGAGTAATTTTAACTTGAATTCAAATATCACAATTTATTTGACAATTTAAATATTGAATTAAATAGTTTGAAGTTGGGAAAATTATCGAATCTAGAATTTTAAGCTGATTAAAAATAAGTTGAAGGCTTATAAAATTTATATTGATAATACTGAAGACAATAGAAGCGATAAAACTGAAATTAACAGTGATTTGTTCAGTTTTGGAATTTTATAGTTTAAATTGAATTTAAAATAGATTTCCGAGGCACGGTCTCGGAATTTGATGAAACCAGTTCCATTGGGTCCGTAATATTGTATTATTATCGGATTTGAAATTTCATAGTAATTGGAGTAATTGTGTGAGCGCACGGTATATAAACGTCTTGGGATAATTATTCGGAACGATTTGAAAAGAAAGTATAATATATTCATTGTCAGTCAAAGCTGTATCAACACTCAGCCGAAATTATTCGAAACGATTTGAAAAGAAAGTATAATATATTCATTTTCAGTCAAAGCCACCTTCTTCTTTAAAACATTTCGACCGAGCATTCTCTTTTTATTTTATTCAAATAAATCGAAATATTTCACGAAGCAATGGCGACATTCGAGACTTGCGTTCGCAACCCTGTTTCTTCATCAATTTCCCTATTCCCAATTCGATTCAAAAACCCTAGAAGCTTTCTTTGGAAAATTTAAATGGCTGAGAGGAACATCCCTCGTTCGACTTAAAAACCTAAATCGCGACTTCATACACTTCTCTGTTCGAGCGAAACAATTCGAATAGCAAATCAAAGCAACGTCAATATCTTCATTTCCCAGTAGAATCGCGATCGCCATCGCGAGTGGTGCTCTGGGTAGATTTACATCGTCTTGAGGAGGACGTGTCGCGAGCTGTGGCTTTGGGTGCATCGAATCGTGTGGAACCGCGACTAGGTTTGGTGGATGGTCAACTGTGGCGTGAGTTGGGGAGGGGCGACCGATGCTCGCGATAGGGAAGGCAACCCTGACCGATTTAGAGGTGATCGATATCAGAGGGGAGCTAGGGCTTGGCGATGATTGGGTGTGTGTGCTCGGGTATTATCTCAGTTAGGTAATTTAAAAATAAAATTTTATTCCAGTTAAGGAAGTTTAAAACTCTGTGAACTCAATTTGTTCATTGTTAATTATCAGGATATATGTATATAGCTTAGTATATCGTTTTCGGTAAAGAATGTTTACTGCTACTGTTTAGTTTTCCATATTGTAGAATTTAAATTTATATATATAGGTATTTATGTATGCAGTAAATTATAGGTGCAGATTTTATATATAAAAAAAAAATATACATAGAAAATTGTGAAGGATTAGATTTGTCTATATAAATTATTTCTTATGAGTATATAAAACTTTCAAAATAATATATTCATTTGCCACTCCAATTCACTGTTGTATTTGGGTGGTTAACTCATCTAATAAAACTTATTTAATTTTTCATTTGCCAAGACTAATTTATTTAAAGGAGGATTTGTTTAAAATAAATTGTTAATTTATTAAATGGTAATGAATTGACTGATTATTTCGAATATTAATAAAACCTTATAATACTTATACAAGGTCAAATTCTGAAAAAGAAAACAAGCTGGTTGGTATGGATTGCAAACAACAAATCAAAGGTGAGTTAATCTCACTCAGTTGAGTTTAAATTTAAATTTAAATGAATAAATTTAAATAATTGATTGTATGGTTAAATTGATTGATGTGATATAGTATAGTATAGTTTGAAATTGGCATATTATGTGATGCTAACGTCTGTGGATGCAAGGAGAACAGGTAGGAGGGATCCAACTGAACCACTCAACTTTATTTAATTTTTAATATTCTCTGTTTTGAATATTTGATATCCTGTAATGAATTATGTGGTAATATTAAATGCTATGGCTTGATTGTTATAATCAGGCAATAATGAATTACCAGATATATAATTTGAGTTTGGGGATGAAAATAAAAGAAGTGAAATTGTAAGTAAAGTAATTATAGGAAGTTGAATAAATTTATGAATGAACTGGAAAGGAAATAAGTGGCTTTAAAATTTTAATAAATAAATCTTGAGTATGGGAAGAAAAATTTAAATAAACAGAGAGTTAATGAAAACTTAAATTTCAATGTTATTGTTTAAAAGAACAAAACATTTATTTTAAATTGAGGATTTAAACTATTTAATAAGAATGAAGAAGAAATTGAGAATAACCTGAAATTTGTATATTTCAGCTAAAGGATTTAAAAATCAAACTGAAAATAATAATAAAGTCCATAATTAATGAATTTCGAAATGAACTGATAAGTAAAGAAATTTATTTCAAATGGAATAAATTGGGAATCAGTTTGGAAAATTGATTTAAGTGATTGAGATTGGAAATTTCTCTTTGAATAACCAAGTACGTTTTCAAAGTAATTTTTTTTTTAAATATAATTTAAAAGTTTAAAGTTGTTTTAAGAAGTATGTTTTGAAATTTACTATTTCTACATATTTAAATTCTTAAGTAAGTATTTCCTTTTAATCTATTATAGTAATAATTATTTTAATCTATTATAGCAATAATTATTTAAAGAGTGACTTAGTATTTTATTTTTAAAAGTGAAATCTAGTTTTATATGTTATCTAGTAACATTATTTTCAAATATTCATATAGTATGTATTTTTAACAAATCATGGAAGTAGTTTTAACTTAAATGTTATAAAGTATATTTCTAACTAAAGTGTTTTAAATAATTTTTAAAATCTAGTTTTGTGCTTGGTGATTTTAGAGGAGATAGAAAATATTTGGGAAAAATTTTGATTTTGAAAAGAAAGATGGTTTTGAAACTGTTTTCAAAGGATTGAAAATAGAAATATATCTTGCGAAGATATTTTGGGATAAATAAATAACTTGGGAAATTATTTATTGTTTGATGGATGTTTGTGAATATAAATTGATAGTTAAATCACCGACTATCAATATTGGCCAAACACGTTGATCGTTTCAAAGAGACCCGGATCGAGATTTATTTTCTTGAAAACCACTTCGATCCTGTTTGTACGTTTCGTGTAAAGGATTTTGGATTCGAAGATGGAGCAGTGAAGTGCAAGGGCTATTCGCTACTAATCCTGAGGATATTTCCAAATGGATGTAGTAGGAATAATGCCTTCGGTTCCGTTCGAACCCGGGACGGACTTGTATGGATGAATGCTTGCGAAACATCGTCAGGTGGACGATGGGCATTCTAAGGGATATGTTCTAAAAAGGTAACGCTTAGCCTCAAGCCTCATCAAATGGGAATGGCTGAAAATCAGGGGATATGCAGCAAGGCTTCGTGGGTAGCCCCCACTGGAGGGTGAGGTCATCCCTGTCTAGATGTCCCTTTTATTTCGGCTTAGTGGGCGGTTGTTGATCCCAACCGCGGGGTGATCTTGCTCGGGACTGTCCAGTAAGGGATGGTTCCGGTCTTGTGTTGCAGGGGAGTTAGGGTGGCTCCTCGGTACGCTGATCTAGACCAGGTACTGTGACAAGTGGTACCCCAGTGCCTATCCATTAGTTGGAATCCATTTTCCCTACGCGCCCGTACGGTTTTGATTGTGCCCAACTATTGCAGAAACGTGAGATGCAAGCATTTCAGCTAGAATCTATTTACTTTCTATAGACACTATTATAATATCAGAGGACTTTAATAAAAATGTTTTAGCTATCGTAAGGTAAAAACCCGACATGTTTATTTGTGGCGTGGTCTTACGAGATGCTTTTGTTTCAAAGGAGTATTGAAACTATAATAATCAATTGGGTGTGATTTTCTCACACTAGTATTCCAGACTGACTCGGGTGTAATTTAACTGTAATGCTCGGGTCAGGACGAGTATTATAGGATACAGGAGGTGCTGTGGAGCTCAGGAGACGAGCTGGATGACGATACGTATATTCGTACTTGTTTTATATATATCCCGCTGTTTGAGTTGTTGAGTATCCATTGTATGATATTGATGTTGAGCTGTGATCGATGTGCTCTGATGATGTAATATATAAACAGAGATATTTGATGTTGAGTAAAGATTATTTATTATCTATTATATTTTATTCCGTTGCGATGGTTAGATTCTGTTATTTCTTTCTATTTTCTATTTCTACCTCTTCTTCTTTAACCCAAATGGTTCGTATTTCTGAACAACTTGAGTTGATTTAGGTAGAATAGTGTTAACTCAAGGGGTACGGATTTGCGGGCTGTTACAGTTATAATCATCTGTCTAACTATACAATTCAAGTACAACAGATACAGATACCAAACAACACAGCGGAACCATAATTTATGTACACGTGGAAGACTCCTGCTCCATATCTCCCCAAGAATTCGTCAAGCAAACCTGAATCACTTGACTACTCATACATAATATGAGTACCCAAGAGTTTAATAAAACAGAAAATAAACACTCGGGTCAGACAGGGGTCTGGTGTGAGTAAACAGGTTAAAATTGCTTTACTTTAGAAAAACCTTTGAAAAGAAAAGGTATCACGTAAGACTTCCCACACATAAACATGGAATAATTTTTACCTTACGCTAACCAAAACATTTGATAGGAAATCCAGTGATATTATAATAGTGTCTAGGGTTTTCAAGTAAATAGGAAATAGCCGAAATGGTTACATCTATTAAATTCCAGCTACTAGCCACAAAAGTGGGTAATACAAACAAAACCGTAGGGTCTCGTAGGAAGAATGGGTTTCCATCAATGGCAGGGCTATCGGGGTACCACCCGTCACAGTACGTGGCCTAGATCAATGTACAGAGGATTACGCCCAATCCCCTACATCACAAAGCCGGAACCGTTCCTTACTGAACAGTCCCGAGTAAGATCACCCCGTGGTAGGCGCGACCAACCACCCACTATGCTGAAATAAAGGGACATCTAGACTGGAATGACTTCACCCGGAAATGGGTGCTACCCAACTAGCCTTGTTGCACCTCCCCTGTTTTAGCCATTCCCCATTGATGAGGCTTGAGGCTACGATTACCTTTATAGAACCATCTATCTTAGAATGTTCATCATCCACCTGACGATGTTCTGAAAGCATTCAATCCATAGAAGTTCATTCCGGGTTCGAACGTAACCGAAGGCACTATCTCGTTGCACTCATTTTGGAATCACCCTCAGAGTCAACGACCATAGCCCTTGCACTCTAAATCACCATCTCGAATCTATAAGTACTATCTTCGTCAAACTCATTACGAAATCACCCACAGAGTTATACTGACGTATAGTCCTTACACCTCAAGTCTTCACTAAGCTCCACTTGGAGTCACGATCTAACGTTTAATTTGGATCGATGTGGTTTTCAGATATCAAAATATGGAAACCCGATCCCGGTCTCACCAAATCCAAATTCCATTTTAATGTCCAAGTTGTTTAAGGGTTTAAACAGTTTAAACTTATATTCAGGATGATATAAACAGATAGATGAATCATATTATCACAATACATAATTCATAACAACCATTCATCCCACAAAGCAGCATATCACATATCAGAGATATCCAAAGCATCCAGTATCAACCAATCACCCAATATCAAATCATCCAATATTAATCAATCATCATATATCAATTAGTTCATCCAATAGAATTGATTAACTCTTAATCAACTGGATTACTTAAATCCTTCTTTATTAATTTATTCCAAATAAATAAATTAATCATCTCTTAATGATCTTCCTTAATAATCTCCTTTGATTAATTATCTTTAATTACATTCAAGTAATTATCCCTAACCATATACAGTAATTAACCTTTAATTACTATCATTAATTACATTAATTAATGATCCTTCACTTACTTCCATTAATTAATCAATTATAATTAATTACATTAAACCTTAATTAATTACAATTAATTAATCACACTTAAATTAATCAACCTTGATTAATTAATTATATTAACAAATGATTCCTTATTAATAATTCCTTTAAATTAATTAAATAATTAACTTAAAATTAATCATCTCATTAAACAGTAATTAACAACTTGTAATTACTTATCTTAATTAATTAACATCTTAATTAATTATATTAACTCTTTGATTAATTATTCTAATTAATTAATCTTTAATCACTTCATTAAGTAATTATTAATCAATTAAATTAACAAAATAATCCTTAATTAGTTACTTTATTAATTAATTATATTTAGTAATTAATCTTAAATTAATAATATTGATTAATTAACTAAAATTAACTAAGTAATTAACCTTTAATTATTTACATAAGTAATTATCTCCTAATTACTTCCGTTAATAAATCTTGATTACTCTCTTAATTAATTACTTGACAAGTAATTAATTCCATCATTAAATAATTCTTAATACTTTAATTAATTAATTAATTACTCCATAATTAATTAACTTCAAACAATTATATTTATCAATTCTTAGATAAATAACATCTAGTGATTAACCATTTATTACTTTATTTAATTACTTCCATAAGTAATTTTTCTTCCCTTAATTACATTCAGTAATTAACCAATAATTACTTCATTAAGTAATTATACTTAATTAATCCATAATTAAGTGATTGTATTAAAATCAAATAAACAATTAACTAATTATTTAAAATTAAATAATTAATTAACATCTTATATTTCAAAATCCTTAATTAATTAAGAAAAACCATTATTCTTAATTAAACTTTACTTATTAAGAAATCATATTTAGATTAAGTATTCTTAAATTCATAACAATACTAATTTAACCTTATTATGCTCATAAATAAATTATTTGTAATTAATTAAATTTAAAGAAAAAAAATTATTCAATTTGGATTTCAAAATCATAATAATAATCTTATTTGAAAATAAGCATTTAGAAATCACATTTAAAATTTAAAATACTTTAATTATCCAATTTAAACTTATTTATTTTCAAAACAAATTTGAAAACTTGTTATTCAAACATTACTTTAAGATTCACTTAAAACTTTGATCAATTCTTTAATTTGAAAACACTCCTTTTAATTTGAAATTATAAAATTTTGTTAAGTTGATTATTTCCAAAGAAATCATTTTAACAATTTAAATTTTGAAAATAAAATACTTTTTAAAGTTTGATTAACTTTCTTTCATACAACAAGTTTTAAATTTGTTTTCTTTAATGAACTTGTTTATAGCTTAATGCATAATTTAATTCATTTAACAACAAGTTAATTTACACTAGATTCAACACAGAACAAACTAAAACATCACCCTAACTACCCGAGATAAGCATGACAAAAACACGAGTCCGCCCCGAGTAAATCTCCAACTCCATTCCACTTCGAGTCGTCACACGAAATTCACGCGTGCTACTTCGAGCTGAAACGTCTTCCCCAAATCAAAACTCCACCTGGAACAATCCCGTGCACGGTGCACGTGCACCAATGCCGCCGTCCTCGGGCGAGCGTCGCGACCGTCGTCGATGATCACTCGATCGCGTGCGAGCCCAATACCAAACCCAAATCGAAGAATACATCATCGAATCGAATTTTGAACTTAAGCACGAAAACTACAGAAACACGAACAAAAAACCAAACCCAACACCGACCATCACAGCAAAGATGATCCCCGCCAACCTCTCCATTGAAACGCCCCGTCACAAGCTCCATTTTCCCCCATATGCGAACACCTCCGATCTTCCCCCCAAGTCGCAAAAGTCGCGACAGTTCAGCCGAACAAAATACAATCTAAAACCCTAGTTCATCAAAATTCGAACAATCCAACAAATGGAAAAACCCAATTGCATTTTTTCCAACATCTACAACCTAAAAACAAGCTTCAATCAAAAATCTAGCTTCAAACATCAAGTTGTTCTTCGGCAAATCACCAAAGTCCCCAAATCGAACATACCCAAATATCTCACTAATTACACAATTAAAAATTATGATACAAGCACTATAAATCATAATTTCCCAATTGTAATTCAATTATAAAATCAAAACTAAAATTTGAATTCATAAATTTTTGCCCAAATTAGATTTTTTTACTGTAATTTGAAAAATATGAGTTAATCATTCATTTTAAAACCCTATAACTATTTTTAGATGATAAATTACGTGACTACAAACAACTTCCATTTACAAATCAAAGTCCAGTTCGTGTTCAAAATCAAGTTATTGAAATTATTATAGGATTTGAAATTGTTTTATAAACACAGTAACAATTCTTAACTTTACATGCATTCAATATACTCAATTAAACATGCATTCAATTTAAAATAAATATTTCATATAACATCATGATATCACCACAAAATCAAGATGAAATCTAGAATCAAACTGTTTTAAAATTCCATTTACTCACCTGTTTCATTTTGCAGAGCAGTTTTTAGAAATTATTTCCCAGGCTTGAACATTAATCTGGAAAGAGCTTTTGATGTTTGCTGGTAAAATCCTACTGTATGCTTCAAATGATGATTTTAAACTTGCATTTGAACTTGATTCTTTGAAATGCAGGTTGATTCAGATTACAGGTTGAAGTAGAATTTTATTTTGCAGATTTTGTTTTAAAAATGTTGAAACTGTTGAGAAGATCTTTGGTTTTGATTTTACAGATTTCTTTTCAGATTTGTTTTTGATTTTTGAATTCAATTTTCAGGTTTTTGAAGAGTAATATCTGGTTGCCATTAAAATTTGAAGAAATGAAGAAAAGAAAATAGATTGAAGAAGAGATGAAAAATATGTTTCATAACTTAGTTATGATTTAATAAAAATCAAAGAAAGTAAATTTTAAATTCAAGACACTTGTCACTTAATTTCTTTAAATGCCTTACATGTGTTTATGAGAGGATTAACATGTTTACATATGTTTTTTTAAGTGTTTTTAATTCAATTTTCATTTATTTTAAATGTAAATATAACTTACCTTTTAAATTACTTAATTAATAAATATTAGTTTTCCTTTAAAAGAAAATATTATGAAACTAATTATAATACAAATATATCTTTTACATGGATTAAAAAAATCCAAAACATTTATATTCATACATTTATAATCCATTTTAAATTTAAGTACTTTAAAGAAAACAAAAATAAATCTTTGATTTAAATTCTTTATAAACTATCATATTTAAAAATAAACAATTATCTTATATTTGAAAACAAATGAATACATCTTAAATTATCTTTTGAAAAATATTAATTTTAAAACAAAGCTTCAATTACAATATTCACACATACATAAATTATTAACAAATTATATTAAATTTCAAACAATTCCAAATTATAACATATACATACATATATGTTACAATTTGAAAATTCATCTTTTATTTAAAACAAAAGATATTTCTATTCACAATATATATATCAAATATATATAATATAAATAGAATAAAATTTATTAGCTTTGAAAAAATAAATCATTGTCAATATTAAATTGTTAAAAAGATAATGATTAAAATTACTAGATTAAATATTTATCAACCTTTAAAAGATTAAATTTACCAAATTAAGTTAAAATTATAAAGAAAAATTATTAAATCAATTTAATTATTAATTCAGATTATTAAATTGATATTGCCTAAAATTCCGGGTCGTTACATCACACATCAGGGATAAACAATTCAAAGCATTCAATACAATCCAAACATCCATAAGTAAGATCAACTAATCACCTGATTAATTTTTTAAACCAGATTAATTACTTATGAATAAATTACTAATCCTGCTTAATTAACATTAATTAATTACAAACCATTTTTGTAACGACCCAGAATTTATATTAATTAAAATTTGAATATTTAATTAATTTTAAATATTAATAAGTGGAATTTAGAAGTCGAATAATTTATTTTTCGAATAATTGGATTTGATTAAATAATTAAATTGATAATTTAATATGTGAAAATACAGAAATAATTGAAAATTGGGTTAAATATGATTAAAATTGATTTGTAAAATTTTATTTAATCATATTGAAGTTAAAATGATGTTATAGAACTTTTAAAATCGAATTTAGAGTTAATCTGTGAAAATTGAATATTTTAATATTTAATCGACTAGTGAAATTAGCCAATTTTCGAACAGTCTCAGAATTGGACGAAACCAGTTCCATTGGATCCGTAATAGTTTGTTATTATCGGATTTCAATTTTCGTAGCAATCAGAGTTGTCATTTGACCGTGGCAGCTCGAAACGCATCAAAATAGTTTTAATATTAATTTGGCGAGTTAAAATAGTCATTTTTCAAAAAGTCTCGAATTTCGACAAAACCAGTTTCGTCAGATCCGTAATGTGATATTATTGTATGGTTTAAAATTTCGTGTCAATCGGATTTACCGTTTGTCCGGTGCAAACTAAAACGCCTAGAAAATCGTTTAAATCGGTTTAATTCAAATCGAACGTTTATTGCCGGATCTCACACATACGATCGAATTAGCTTCCGAAACCTGTTCCATTGCATCCGGAACGCGGGATAAATCTTAGAAACGCCGGTCACCGCACGTAAATCGGAGTTTGGAAATTCCGGAATGAATAGTGTTCGATGTTTTCTATAAATAGCCCCCCTTTCTTCACAAAAAAATAAAAATAAAATAAAATTAGGGTTTAAAACCCTAGCCGCCTCCAATGAAACCGAAGGCCAGAAATTCGCACACTTCCTCCCCATTTTTCTTTCAATCCGTCAATCGTTTCAACAAACCCCTAACTACAATCTTGTAGAGACCAACGAGATCTCCAGATCCAACGGCTGTGATCGTATTTAGGCGAGTGGATTTATGGGAAATCGCGTATGAAGCCGAGATGTTCACGCACGTTTTCCTATGCCTATGGTCGACCGAGCCTCGAGCTCTTCTGGCCGTCGGTGGTGATAGGCTGGGCGCGCATAGTGAGGGGCCTGATCGATGTGAAGTGGACCGTAGTGGTCGCGTGAATTAGGGCTAGGGGGCGACTATGGGTTGCGTGCTACTGGAGATAGTTACGAACGTGAGTTTGGGGAAGATGGGCTTTGCGTTCTACGGTGGTGATTGCTGGGAGCAAGGATCGTGCGGCCCAAGTTAATTAGGTTTAAAATTAGAAATTATGTTGTAAATATTAATATTTAAAATTCGTGAATGTTTAAATTAACGTATCTTTTTCATACGAGGTCGAAAACACGCGAAACCAGTTGCATTGGAATCGTATGGACAAGCACTACGCTATGGAATTAGATTGGAGTCGTTTGGAGTTAGTGAGAATTTCGGGTAAAATTAAACGCACGTTTAATTTTATTCGAAATAAATCGCTAAAACGAAATTGAAAACAAGGTGAGAACTTCTCACTCAATCGAACGGTTTCGATTTAAATTTTAAATAGTTTGATTTAAAATTGCTTGAATGTATGTTTGAATGATGATTGTAGTTATTGATTGCTGTTTGGCTGTAATATTAGATATAATAGGATATATCTATATATAACAATATATATATATATATATATTGGCATATGTATATATTGGAATTGATTTCCCGCATTGTATAGTGGATGAGACCCTATTGCGCCGTCTATTAAGCGGATAATATTTTATAAATCCCATATACCGCGATAATTCCGTACTGGAGCGGAATTAGTATTGTGCTAATGTTTGTGGATGCAGGGAAGCAGGTTGGAGGGATCCAACTGGATTCCTCAACTGTATTGATTTATTTACAGATATTTTGATATTTGTTGATTATCATATCGATATATGATATTTGGATGTCGTGATTGACTATTTGGTGCTGTTGCATCATCGGATCCATTTTTGAAGTTTTAAAATAATGATTTTGGTTTTTAAAGGAATTTTTTTTAAAGTGATTTTTGAAAGTATATGTTTTATTAAAATTTTGAATTGATTTATTTTAAATAAATTAACGTTATAAGTTTAATGTTATAAAAGTTATGATTTTTGTAAAATATAACCAAATTAAGATTTTTGAAATAAATAGTGATTAATTTATAAAATGGTTTAATTGGAAATTTTGAATTATTATAAACGGTTTATATAAAAGATTTATAAAATTGATATTTATAAATTAAAAATACTGGAATTATAAAACGAGTTTTTATAAGTAATAAAGTGAAATAAAAAATGGATTTCATAAGTGAATTGAGATTTATAAATTTATGAAATATGAACATATAAAATGGATAGATTTTATAAAATATAAGATTTATAAGTAATCAACTTATAAATCGGATTTTGGCATTTAAATGAGATATAAAAAGGGGTTTTATAAATAGAAGTTTATAACAATATAAATGGAGTTTATAAACGTTGTTATAAATCCGAAATCAATTGAATTTGATAAATTGGATATAGGAATATATGAAAGGAATTATATTCACGATTTTGGACAGTGGATAATCCTTTAATTAAATATGTAGAAATGTTGAAATTGGTTAACGAAGTATATTCACGATTTTGGACAGTGAATATGTTATTAAATGAAATGGATATGTTTTTGGGGAAGGAATATCATGAAATGAAGTTAATGATTTTAAAGATGTTTTAAAATGCATTAAGTATCGAATACATAGATTTCAACATTCATTGTTGAAATAGACGTTTTCGAGAAATAAAAGGAAATGGTAGACTATAACACTGTTGTTATAGTAGATGATTTCCGAAAGGAAATGTTTTATATAGTATTGGGAATTATATATCTATTTAAATTTTGGAATCCCTATACTAGTGATTTTGGGTTGTCGTAACGATGTTTTACGCAACATTCGTTTTGGCCCAAACAAATGTGTTTAAGAGAATGATTTCTTAAAGAATGAAATATATACTTAATTTCGATTTAAGTATATTGAATATTTTCCAAGTGTTGAAAATAAATGAATTTGTGAATTACTTATTATTAAATAAGTATGGAAATGTTTTCCAATATGAAGTGAATATTTTGAGATTTTATCTTTTAAAGATAAATTGAAAATGAATATTAGAAATTGATTTAAAAATCGTATATTCATAGATATTTTGGAATTGTAAATTCACTATGGAATTTATAAAAGAAAGGGAAATTTGTTTAAAAATAAACGTTGATTTATTTTTGAAGTGTGGGAATTAATTTACTGATTTGGAACGTAAATATAAAGTAAATCGTTAAGGATTTATTTAATTGGTTTAAATGAACCATATTGAAATGAAAGTAATCTCGTATAGGGGAATGATTTGAAATTTTTTTTCAAAAGTGGTAAAGGTGAAAAGTGATTTGAAAATTTGTTTTCAAATGGTTGAAGTGTGGAAATTATATATCTAGTAAAGATATTTTGGAAAGTAAATAATTTGGGAAATGATTTGGAATTGGTGATGTTGAACACGCCTATTGATAGTTAAATAATCCGACTATCAATATTTACCTTTAAATAGGTATTTGTTGTGATTGCTTGAATTTGAATGCCACTCTTATTTTTGAATAAGCGCTCACTATTCGGGTTAGCCGGGAAAGGACCTTGGGGTCGTATAACCCATTCCGAATATGTGATACGTCGTTATGGATTGCATTTGATGACCGGTGTTGAAGACCGGATATTTTTGAAAATGGAAGGATTACCGTTGAGTTACTCTACATCGGCTAATCTCCGATATAGAGGTTTTATCACCCTTAGTGATGGGAAGTCCGGTCGTGATTAGTGAATATCCGGAATGCAAGGACTTCTTTGTAAGTGCCTTCGGTTCTGTTCGATCCCGGAACAGACTTGTATAGATTGTATGTCTGACATTACAAGTTGAGATATAAAGCTGATTTCTTTTAAATATATTTATGTTGGTGGCGGAGAATTTATTCTCTTAGCTTAACACCCTTCTCTGAGATGCACGAGCTCAGAGGTTATATAGTTGAAGGTTATTAGTGATATACTCCCAATTTGGTAGTGTGGCATGCTGAGTGTTGCTGTGAAATGATCATTGTTTGATCATTTGTGATATGATCATTTGTTTGATCATTTATCTTGGTGATCATTTCTATGATCATTTGTTGACCCAAAGCACAGCTTTTGTATAAAGCGTGGCTTTGTGGACGAGACTTCGTCGGACCTCACACCCCGGAAATGGTCAAAACAGGAAGGATGCAGCAAGGTTATTAGGGGGTAGCGCCCCTTTAGTGTATGTCATTCCTTCTGGATTGAGGTGGTATCATGGTATGGAGCCCAGATATTTAACCTATGTTGTTACTACAAATTTTGTGGTTGTTGGAAATCGAGGATCCTCGGATAGATCTGTTACGATCGGGGGATGACATATTCGTGTCAGTAGTTACCTAGTTTGAAAGGTAACCCGGCCTTGTGTTGGTAGAGATCTGGTTAGGTTCTCGGGTCGTCTTTCCAGAGGTGTACCTATGTGGCAATGGGAAGTTCCTTGGCCTGACCATTTGTTGGAAATCCAATTCCCAATATGAAACCCTGTACGGTTTTAGCTGTAGAACCTGCCATTTACTTATGGTGGTCACCACTGTTTAGATGGTAGCTATAGTAGGCATACGATAATGGTCGTATGTTGGCTAAGATTTATATCTTTACTTTCGAAATGAATTTTTCCTACACTATGCACTAGTAATAATATCAAATGCTTCTTTTTAATGCGTATCAAGCATCTTTGACTATCATAAGGAGAAATCTCCTCCGATTCTGCGTTTGCATTGTGTGTGTGTGCGGGAGGCCTTATGGTAGTCTCATTTTTAAAAAGCATTGCGAATTGACTTTAAAAATATTCCTCTATTTTGATTTTAAAGAAAAATAAACTGTTTTAGTTCTTACACCAGTCACATGAATGACTCGGAGTTTATTGTTTTCCTTCCTAAACTCTGGGTGCCCACCAATTTCCACACGGGCAGTCAAGAGTAAGGTTTATCAGGATATTCTGGAATTCAGGAGTTGCTGGAGGCAAGCTGGATGGCATGGCGTATTACTAGTATATAATATTTCTTTCCGCTGTTGATGTTGTTTGTTGTTGTACACTCTGATGATGTAATGTAATGTGATGTAATGTAATAACTGATATAGTTCTTTGTTTAAAGATTATTTATTTATTTATTATATGTTGTTCCGCTGCGAATTGTGAGATTTTGATGTTGTTCTGTTATTTTTTTCTGTTCTGTTCTATCTTTTTCTATCTTCTTCTACTTTTTCTTCTTCTTTAACCCTAACGGTACGGTTTTTCGGCCTTCGATTGCTCGACAGTTGATACAGTGGACGTATTGATGTCGGCATTCGTGGACGAAAAATCGCAGTCATTACATTTGGTATCAGAGCTTATGGTTAAGCGACAACCTTAGCTCTGTTGGGTATAACTCATTAGAGATAGAGTCAGTAGTACTCTAGAATGAGTTTGAGTGTAATAATATATACGAGCACGTATTTGTTAGTGAATATAAATTGTTTTATATTGTGATGATTGGTTTGTTGGGTGGTATATGGATTTTGGTCAACACGAGTAATTAACGTTGTTGATAGGGATCTCTAAACACTTGTACAGAACAAATTGACACGATATCGTTTTAATAGGGTAAATGAAATAATTTTACTTTGATTATATTTTAAATATAAAGGGAATAATTTTTCGGAATTATTAAAGTGTATATGAATTGATTGTTTGGTTGTTGAATAAGTTAAATAAAAACAGCAGCTGTGAAAGAATGAATGGTATAAGCAAATGAATTATAAGATGGAACTATAATTAAAATGATTTACACTTATGAAATAACCTTATATATAAGAAGTGAAATTATATAAGTAAAAGGTTTGTAAATGTGATTTATAATCTGAAATGAAATTCCAAAGAAGTATTTTGAAATGACTTGATATTTTGGAAAATTGTTTTAAAGAGATGAAAGCTCTAAACTCTTTTCGGTCGCTGGAAAATAATTCCGATGATGATTGCAACATCATCGGTGTTCATTTTCGGGTTTCCAAAAGAGGTATTGCTTCCAGATGTTTAAAAGAAAGTTGATTGGAAAATTTTGAGTTTGGGTTTTGAAATTCAAAAGATAATTGAATTAATTTAAAAAAAATGGTTTTGAAAGATTGAAAAGACTTTGGAATCTTATTTAAAATATTAACGAGATTGATAAATGAGTTGATAACTTATACAATTTGAGTTTTAATAGAATAAATTTAACTTAAAGGATGGAGTTAAATTAAAGGAAGTATAAGTAAATCAATAAAATCCAAGTTGAAATAAATTTGAGTTGTCATCAAAGACATGTAATTTGAAATTTAACAAAAGGAAAGTTAAATAAATTGATTTGGATTTGATAAGATGTTTGAAATGGAACATAACTTAAATAATGTTGAATAAAGTTGATTTTGGTGTTGAAGTGAATTAATGAAGTGAAGTCATTAAGAATTTGAACTTGAGTTATATAAATGAAATTCAACATTATATTGTTAAAGGAGTTAGCAATTGAATTGATAAATGGATTGAATGTTAATCAATTAAATGTAAATAATTGATATGAAATAATGGATGTAAGTGTAAATTCATTAAAAGCTAATGTTATTGGAAGTTGAATAAATTGAATGGAAGTCAATTTAATATGAACCAAATTGAATGTAAAGTGAATAAATTTGGTTGTGTTGAATATACATTGGTTGTTATGTGAATGTTAGTTGATTGTATGTAATTCATTAAGTGTTAATGAAATTGAATTAGCGAAATTGGAAGCTATGTAATTAAATTCAAATGGATAATATGTAAATTTGAATAGAATTGGATTTGATTTGGATTGAAAGCGAACCAGTGTGAATAAATTAGTGAATGTATACTAATTGGAAAATGAACAAATGAATGTTAGTTAAATCCAATGTTAATGAATCAAATGTGATCTAAATTGGAAAACCAATTCATTAAATATTAATGAGAAGTAAATTTATATTGATTTGGTAGTTGCATTTATTGCTATTGAATGCATTGCTATGTTGGCACATGTAGTTGTTATGTTGCTATATGATGTATATTGATATTATTTTCATATATGCATGTTTCTCATGATTTGTTGAGTGTTTAGTAGGTGCGGATCGCGTTTGCTTCGCATTTGGAGCTCGCTTTCGCGCTATATTAGCCGTATATGCTCGCTAATAAAATAAATAAGGTACATATCTCGGATTACATACCGTACTTTTACACTTTTTTCCCTGCGGGATGCCTCATCACTTGATGAGATGTATATTTGTGATATATATACTGTCATTTTTTTTCGGATCGAGCCGCGCAAAGGAGACTATGGCGAATTTTTTCGAAAATTTAAGGTGTTAGAAAAAATTTGAGAAAATTGGAAAAATTTTGAAAACTAAATTTTGATTTGGAGTTGAAAGTTAAACAATATAGTAGTTGTTTTTGAAAAGATAACTAAGTATGATTTGAAAACTTAGTAAAGATTTTGTAAGAAGTTTAACTATGAATTTTGGGAAAGTTAAACACTTAAGAGATTTGTAAAATCTAATTTGAACGATTTGTTTTGGGAAAGTTAATAGATTCTGTAACTTTTCTTACTTGGTAATTTCGAGGACGAAATTCTTTTAAGGGGGGAAGTCTGTAACGACCCAGAATTTATATTAATTAATATTTGAATATTTAATTAATTTTAAATATTAATAATTGGAATTTAGAAGTCGAATAATTTATTTTTCGAATAATTGGATTTAATTGAATAATTAAATCGATAATTTAATATGTGAAAATACAGAAATAATTGAAAATTGGGTTAAATATGATTAAAATTGATTTGTAAAATTTTATTTAATCATATTGAAGTTAAAATAATGTTACAGAACTTTTAAAATCGAATTTAGAGTTAATCTATGAAAATTGAATATTTTAATATTTAATCGACTAGTGAAATTAGCCAATTTTCGAACAGTCTCAGAATTGAACGAAACCAGTTCCATTGGATCCGTAATAGTTTGTTATTATCGGATTTCAATTTTCGTAGCAATCGGAGTTGTCATTTGACCGTGGCAGCTCGAAACGCATCGAAATAGTTTTAATATTAATTTGGCGAGTTAAAATAGTCATTTTTCAAAAAGTCTCGGATTTCGACAAAACCAGTTTCATCAGATCCGTAATGTGATATTATTGTATGGTTTAAAATTTCATGTCAATCTGATTTACCGTTTGTCCGCTGCAAACTAAAATGCTTAGAAAATCGTTTAAATCGGTTTAATTCAAATCGAACGTTTATTGCCGTATCTCACACATACGATCGAATTAGCTTTCGAAACCTATTCCATTGCGTCCGGAACGCGGGATAAACCTTAGAAATGCCCGTCACCGCGCGTAAATCGGAGTTTGGAAATTCCGGAATGAATAGTGTTCGATGTTTTCTATAAATAGCACCCCTTTCTTCAAAAAAAATAAAATTAAAATAAAATTAGGGTTTAAAACTATAGCCACCTCCAATGAAACCGAAGGCTAGAAATTCGCACACTTCCTCCCCATTTTTCTTTCAATCCGTCAATCGTTTCAACAAAACCCCAACTACAATCTTGTAGAGAGCAACGAGATCTTCAGATCCAACGGCTGTGATCGTATTTAGGCGAGTGGATTTATGGGAAATCACGTATGAAGCCGAGATGTTCACGCACGTTTTCCGATGCCTATGGTCGACCGAGCCTCGAGCTCTTCTGGCCGTGGGTGGTGCTAGGCTGGGCGCGCATAGTGGAGTGGCCTGATCGATGTGAAGTGGACCGTAGTGGTCGCGTGAATTAGGGCTAGGGGGCGGCTATGGGTTGCGTGTTACTGGAGATAGTTACGAACGTGAGTTTGGGGAAGATGGGTTTTGCGTTCTACGGTGGTGATTGCTGGGAGCAAGGATCGTGCGGCCCAAGTTAATTAGGTTTAAAATTAGAAATTATGTTGTAAATATTAATATTTAAAATTCGTGAATGTTTAAATTAACGTATCCTTTTCATACGAGGTCGAAAACACGCGAAACCAGTTGCGTTGGAATCGTATGGACGAGCACTACGCCCTGGAATTGGATTGGAGTCGTTTGGAGTTAGTGAGAATTTCGGGTAAAATTAAACGCACGTTTAATTTTATTCGAAATAAATCGCTAAAACGAAATTGAAAACAAGGTGAGAACTTCTCACTCAATCGAACAGTTTCGATTTAAATTTTAAATAGTTAGATTTAAAATTGCTTGAATGTATGTTTGAATGATGATTGCAGTTATTGATTGCTGTTTGGCTGTAATATTAGATATAATAGGATATATCTATATATAACAATATATATATATATATATATTGGCATATGTATATATTGATTTCCAGCATTGTATAGCGGATGAGACCCTATTGCGCCGTCTATTAAGCGGATAATATTTTATAAATCCCATATACCGCGATAATTCCGTACTGGAGTGGAATTGGCATTGTGCTAATGTTTGTGGATGCAGGGAAGCAGGTTGGAGGGATCCAACTGGATTCCTCAACTGTGTTGATTTATTTACAGCTATTTTGATATTTGTTGATTATCATATCGATATATGATATTTGGATGTCGTGATTGACTATTTGGTGTTGTTGCATCATCGGATCCATTTTTGAAGTTTTAAAATAATGATTTTGGTTCTTAAAGGAAATTTTTTAAAGTGACTTTTGAAAGTATATGTTTTATTAAAATTTTGAATTGATTTATTTTAAATAAATTAACGTTATAAGTTTAATGTTATAAAAGTTATGATTTTTGTAAAATATAACCAAATTAAGATTTTTGAAATAAATAGTGATTAATTTATAAAATGGTTTAATTGGAAATTTTGAATTATTACAAACGGTTTATATAAAAGATTTATAAAATTGATATTTATAAATTAAAAATACTGGAATTATAAAACGAGTTTTTATAAGTAATAAAGTGAAATAAAAAATGGATTTCATAAGTGAATTGAGATTTATAAATTTATGAAATATGAATATATAAAATGGATAGATTTTGTAAAATATAAGATTTATAAGTAATCAACTTATAAATCGGATTTTGGCATTTAAATGAGATATAAAAAGGATTTTTTTATAAATAGAAGTTTATAAAAATATAAATGGAGTTTATAAACGTTGTTATAAATCCGAAATCAACTGAATTTGATAAATTGGATATAGGAATATATGAAAGGAATTATATTCACGATTTTGGACAGTGGATAATCCTTTAATTAAATATGTAGAAATGTTGAAATTGGTTAACGAAGTATATTCACGATTTTGGACAGTGAATATATTATTAAATGAAATGGATATGTTTTTGGGGAAGGAATATCATGAAATGAAGTTAATGATTTTAAAGACGTTTTAAAATTCATTAAGTATCGAATACATAGATTTCAACATTCATTGTTGAAATAGATGTTTTCGAGAAATAAAAGGAAATGGTAGACTATAACACTATTGTTATAGTAGATGATTTCCGAAAGGAAATGTTTTATATAGTATTGGGATTTATATATCTATTTAAATTTTGGAATCCCTATACTAGTGATTTTGGGTTGTCGTAACGATGTTTTACGCAACATTCGTTTGGCCCAAATAAATGTGTTTAAGAGAATGATTTCTTAAAGAATGAAATATATACTTAATTTCGATTTAAGTATATTGAATATTTTCCAAGTGTTGAAAATAAATGATTTGTGAATTACTTATTATTAAATAAGTATGGAAATGTTTTCCAATATGAAGTGAATATTTTGAGATTTTATCTTTTAAAGATAAATTGAAAATGAATATTAGAAATCGATTTAAAAATCGTATATTCATAGATATTTTGGAATTGTAAATTCACTATGGAATTTATAAAAGAAAGGGAAATTTGTTTAAAAATAAACGTTGATTTATTTTTGAAGTGTGGGAATTAATTTACTGATTTGGAACGTAAATATAAAGTAAATCGTTAAGGATTTACTTAATTGGTTTAAATGAACCATATTGAAATGAAAGTAATCTCGTATAGGGGAATGATTTGAAATTTGTTTTCAAAAGTGGTAAAAGTGAAAAGTGATTTGAAAATTTGTTTTCAAATGGTTGAAGTGTGGAAATTATATATCTAGTAAAGATATTTTGGAAAGTAAATAATTTGGGAAATTATTTGGAATTGGTGATGTTGAACACGCCTATTGATAGTTAAATAATCCGACTATCAATATTTACCTTTAAATAGGTATTTGTTGTGATTGCTTGAATTTGAATGCCACTCTTATTTTTGAATAAGCGCTCACTATTCGGGTTAGCCGGGAAAGGACCTTGGGGCCGTATAACCCATTCCAAATATGTGATACGTCGTTATGAATTGCATTTGATGATCGGTGTTGAAGACCGGATATTTTTGAAAACGGAAGGATTACCGTTGAGTTACTCTGCATCGGCTGATCTCCGATATAGAGGTTTTATCACCCTTAGTGACGGGAAGTCCTGGCATGATTAGTGAATATCCGGAATGCAAGGACTTCTTTGTAAGTGCCTTCGGTTCTGTTCGATCCCGTAACAGACTTGTATAGATTGTATGTCTGACATTACAAGTTGAGATATAAAGCTAATTTCTTTCAAATATATTTCTGTTGGTGGCGGAGAATTTATTATTTTAGCTTAACACCCTTCTCTGAGACGTACGAACTCAGAGGTTATATAGTTGAAGGTTATGTAACGACCCGCTATTTTGGACTATTCGCATCCGCACATGTTGGACTTGAATAATTCAAAATACCGAATTGTTAATTTAAAATTTGGCAAAACTCAGATATACAGTAAATAAATAATCACAGAATCACAGACACGGAGTAATAGTATGCAGCGGAAGTAAAAGAGATAGTAGTTCATGAAGCTACTATATAAATATATAAGATACATCAGAGTTTACAACAGAAGAGTAACACGATACATCAGATACAAATCAAAATACATCACTGAAATCATCGAATACTGGAAGCAGAATAGATGGCTGGATCTTCAAGCAAAGCTCCAACTCCAAAGGTGAGTCTCGAAAGCTGAACCACTCAGTCTGATCCGAGCGTAAAGCAAATACAAAACACTCGAGTCAGGATTAATATTCTCATATCAATAAATCCAACTCAAGTGAAATAGAAATCGAAATACAAGTAACTTAAAGGATGTTGGAATCACCATCCTCTAAGGATCCGTTAAACTATCTACTATGTAGTAGTGTACGCTAAATAGATAATGTCTATCAGTAATATAAAGTATCAAAATAGTGTTAAGGCGTTACCATTATCCCCCTTAACACATTTTATTTAAATGTCATAGTCTATACAGCACTGTAAACTCCACCGTAAACTGGTGGGATATCAGGGAGTACTCCATAGGTATAACACAAAACAAATTCGTAGTGGTCGCGTATATAGGGATACAAGTATGACAAGGCACATGAGGCAATACCCAAGGTAGTGAAACTACCGTTCGCCTGATCCGGACTGGTGAGAACGCATCGCCGCAGCGATCGCAACACCGCGAAACAACACTCCTGAAATTCCGAGGGTGCACCAATCAATCACAAGTAATGAGTAGTAGTTACGAAGAAGTGTGTCCGCTCGAGGTGGCTAACCCCATTTGGCCCGGCACGGCTCCTGATTTTAGTCATTTCCAATTTGACACAAGTGTCAAGGCTATCCAATATCGTTCTCTTTCTTCAGTCATCACGTACATCATTCCAACCACTTCATTCTGGATCATCACTCCGCGTATAGTTATTAAAGTGGTTTTCAGTTTAGACAGAGAGTATGTCCATAACCGATTCCGGTTTCTTTAATAACTTTCATAATTATTACACCGATTGGTCGTTTAATAAATTTCAAAACAAATCAAATTCAATTTCAATTTAGAATTCGCAGATCTACATTTCATTTGTCTTTCAAAATCAATTCCAAAATTTACGTTTCAAAACTTCCAAATTACCATTTCAAAGTCTTACAATTCAGTTTCAACTTTTATTTAAAACCATTCAAATATTGATTCAAGTTCGTATATAAATTTCATTCTGAAATTATTTAAATTAAATAAATTTAACATTCAAATCAATTTAAATTCATTTATCGATTTCATTCAATATTCGTTAAGTTACTTATCATTCAAACAGTTTCCATTTAATTTCCAATTTATTAAATCAATTACTTACGTTCAACTTCATTTTATCAAAATTTCAATTTGAAATAAATTAAATTCGTCAAATCAATTCTTTAAATTACAAGTCTTACGTTAATTTCAATAAATCCCATTCATTTCAATAAATCACATTTTAATTCTTGTTAAAGAAATTCAATTTTCACTTATTTATTGACTTCGTCACAAATTTCAAATTCAATTAATAAAGAACTAAATTCACATAATCGAGAAGTTTCGATTTCACTTATTAACTTACTTAAATATTTTTCCCAAAACATTAATAAATAAAGAAACTCAATTTCATTTAATAACGAAGTTCAAATCCACTTATTCAAAAGTTCAATTTCTCCTATCAAAGAATTCAATTTTTATTCAATTGTCCAATAATTCAATCTTATTCAATTATTAAATAATTTCGGTCTTAATTATTAATAATTTTAAAAATTAATAATTCAAACTTGATTATCAATTCAAACTTAATTATTGAATCATTTCCACTTAATTATGAATTCAAACTTAATCATCAAATCATTTCAACTTAATTATAAATTCAACTGAATAATTTCAACTTAATTATAATTTCAAACTTAATTATAATTTCAATTTATATTATTAATTGATTTCAAACTTAATAATTTCAAGACTAAATTATTATTAATTCCAAATTATTTATTAATAATTCCAAATTTAATTATTAAATAATTAAATTTCAAACAACGTTCTTTCATCAATTATGACGTTAATATTTGTTTCAGATTTCAATCTTTACATTTTCCTTTTTATCAAAATTTACGTCCCAATTTTATTTCAAAACCTTATTTTTCAAATAAAATCTTTATTTTATTTCAAATCAAATTTTGACCAATCGGCTTATTTAATTCTCTATCCTAAGTCAAGTTCATTTTGGGTATTTATCATTTCAACCCGATTCCAATTCAATTCACAAATCAAAGCATAGCAAAGGGAACTTGCAGTGTGATAACATGGATGGTGTCAAAGTAAATAAACAAGCAATAACACAATCAACAACAATCCAATAATTTATTCAAATAATCCTGAAATAATCGTATTAATTCGCATTGTTATTTGTGCGAATTAATATAACTATCTCTAGAATCTACACTATCATTTCATGTAGATTAAAGATTATTATATTACAGTTTTCCCACTTGTCGTTCAATTTCAATTTCAAATTTTATTCTACAACAATTAATCCAATATACGTTCAAAGGTTCAAAATATAATTTATCATATTCTACGTGTCAATTAACTTAACAATTTCATGGGGTCATATTATTCAAATTAACTAATCAAATTCAACACATATGTCGATTCAAAATTTATAACTATCCTACGTCAAATTCAATTGCATACTATTCATCACTTTTTACATTTCAATTTAACATCCAATATAAACAACAAAATCAATCAATTTCAACCAAACTGTATTATCATCGCATAATAATTAACAGATAATGGTGTCAGATGTCATAGGTGAACAGATACAGGTAACAACAGCGTACATAACTAACAACAGGTATATTTCAATTGTTGTTTCAATTGAAATCAAATTTAATAAATAAAAGAATATTAATCGTGAGTGATTGCTCACCTTCCGAGGCTAGAGATATAGACAATGAAGTTGAGTTATGAAATCCAGGTACGAACTACGAAGCAGAGCACGATGGAAACGAGTTCAACGAACATAGCTGATACGGGAATCAATGTAAACGAATCGAATCAGTTTCGATGTAAACTGAAGACATACATATTACTATTATTATTTCCTTGAAATATAAATTTAATTTTAAGCAAATATAAAATAATATGCATAAAATAAATTCATTGTTTTAAATTGAACTCGTGTATTGGGCAACAAAACAAGTAGCTACAAGAATTTAAAATCAATAAACCAATACTTAGACATAAAGCTTATATTTATTTTTAAATTTTAACAGTACATGCCAAAATAAATCGGTATAGCCTGTTTCTTAAAAAAAATCATAAACAGACCCATATTATTATAAAACTAGTATAACTTATACTCAAAATAAAGGCAAATATATGCAGACTAACTGACAGTAAGGTATAAACGCACAAAACATTTTTTTTTTGAAAACTTTGTATTTACGGATTATAAAATATACTATGTAAGCAGTAATGTATATATTAACTATGTAACTATATTAACACCTAACAAGCTTAGTTCTGCCGTGCCTATATGTAAATAAGTCTTGTATTAGAAAAGCTGATGAACAACTACACTATTTTCTTTACACAAACTACTTTAAATGCACTAATTTAAAACTGGAAAATATGTGTGTATATATATATATATTTATTTATTTATTTATAATGTGACAAAATATAGCTTGAAACAAACCGTGCTTGGAGTATACATATAAACCATGTGTAATAGTCTTAGAAATAATATGATCCATATTGAATAGACCATATTAGAAATTTTACTTCAATTCTGTTATAAAACATATATGCATACTGTACTTTATATATAGGTAGACCATCAAATATAGCTATAAACAAAAATCTAGATCTATAAACTTTGAAATACAACCATTGTATGTGCACAAAATATACTTTAAATGTATATGCATATATATGTTTAAATCTACATATTTATAATATAAACAGAAAGCAACTGATATAAATATACACAAACCAACCCACTATATATGCACTGTTTTAATTTTCACGTAGGTATTTCTCACAATAAATATTTTAATAAACAAATACATATGACAAAATGTGTAGAAAAACGGACTGTAAACATTCATATTATAACTAAAATATAAAACAAAACTTGTTAAATAGGTATTTATACTAAACTTATAACAAACTAACCTATATAAAGAAGAAGGAGACTGAGACTTGGCTAGAGATCACAGATACAGCGGGAGTGCGACACACAGTCGACAAAGGAAGGAGCAAGGCCACCATGCTCGGTCGAAATGCAGTCGGCTGAACCGAGGAGACGAACAAGGTTCGGCAACGTTGGAGGTGTCGAGCTGAGGCGATGAGGTCGGAGCAGGAAGTGGCGGCAGCAGGGCATGGACAAGGGAAGGGTTGTATTGGCATTAGGTAGGAGGCAGAGCACGACAGGATGGGAAGGCGACGATGCGGATGTTATGGTGACGTGTGAAGAGGAGCTCGGCGAAGCTGTTCGGCCTGCTGTGCTTCGTCCGGGCTGGGTGGCGTGAGGTGCCGAAGAGGGTGTGTGGGCCGTGGAGGCTGCGAGGCGGTGGTGAGACAAGGTGGCGGTCGATGTTGTGGGTCTGTGCCACGTGGTGGTTGCTGACGGGTGGAAGAGGTCGGAGGGGTGTAGGCTTAGGTGTAGGTTGCTCGGGCCGAGTGACTATGTCAAGGGAGAGGGAAGGCGGGTTTATGCGTTGATGGTTGCGGCTGCCATGGTGGGTTGAGGTGAGAACGGCCGAAGGTTGTTGGCCGAGGTGATGATGTGGGTAGATGCGGCGGAGGGGAAGTGGGTGGAAGGCCATGCGTGATGAAGGGAAAAGAATGAGGGGGAAAGGCCGAGAGTACAATGAAGTACTGAAGCTTAAGTGAGAGAGTGAGAGGAACGGGCCTGGAAGTGGAAAGAACAAATGAATGGGCAGGTTATAATTTTTCAAAGGGAAGTTGCACTAAAAATGAAATGTGTATCTCTGTAAGTAGAATAGGAACAGGTGAAAGCAGGGAAAAAGAATATCAACGAACCAGAGAATATATTGGAACTAGTGAATAATAAATTGAAATAGGAAAAAGCAAGAGTCTTGGATTATCACTGGGAATATAAAATGGGTTAGAGGTTGTTGATTTACACGGTGGTCAATAAAAAGGCAGAAACCAAAAGACTTAAAACCCGTATCGATACGGTTATCCGTTTCACGAATTTCGTCAGATACCAAAATTCAAAACACAGAATCGGATATACCGCAGAGGTCAACACGACGAGACGATCACAACGGTACACAGATATCGGCAATACGATCGAATTATAAAAATTCGAATTTTCTACTAGCGGAAAATGCATGAAAAACGTAGAAAATTAAGATCGACGGAGCCAAAGATTTTCGAATTTGGGAAAGCGACAAACTCAAAACTTGCTCAAAAGATGATTTAGAATTTTTCTATGTAAAAATATTTTGATTTTGAAAACGTTTTATTTTCATCGCTTTTTAACTGATTAGATTGAAGTAATTTTACGCACGAAATAAACTTTCATATTTTCGGACGAAAATTTACCGGCTGCTATGATTAACTAGATGCATTCCAAATATAAATTTTATATTTCAAAATTTTATCGTTTAAAATTCCAAAATTTCAGTTAGTAACGTTATTAAAACCGGTTAAATTTACGGGTCGTTACAGGTTATTAGTGATATACTCCCAATTTGGTAGTGTGGCATGCTGAGCGTTGCTGTGAAATGATCATTTTTTGATCATTTGTGATATGATCATTTGTTTGATCATTTATCTTGGTGATCATTTCTATGATCATTTGTTGACCCAAAGCACAGCTTTTGTATGAAGCGTGGCTTTGTGGACGAGACTTCGTCGGACCTCACACCCCGGAAATGGTCAAAACAGGAAGGATGCAGCAAGGTTATTAGGGGGTAGCGCCCCTTTAGTGTATGTCATTCCTTCTGGATAGAGGTGGTATCATGGTATGGAGCCCAGATATTTAACCTATGTTGTTACTGCAAATTTTGTGGTTGTTGAAAATCGAGGATCCTCGGATAGATCGGTTACGATCGGGGGATGACATATTCATGTCAGTAGTTACCTAGTTTGAAAGGTAACCCGGCCTTGTGTTGGCAGAGATCCGGTTAGGTTCTCAGATCGTCTTTCCAGAGGCGTACCTATGTGGCAATGGGAAGTTCCTTGGCCTGACCATTTGTTGGAAATCCAATTCCCAATACGAAACCCTGTACGGTTTTAGTTGTAGAACCTGCCATTTACTTATGGTGGTCACCACTATTTAGATGGTAGCTATAGTAGGCATACGATAATGGTCGTATGTTGGCTAAGATTTATATTTTTACTTTCGAAATGAATTTTTCCTACACTATGCACTAGTAATAATATCAAATGCTTCTTTTTAATGCGTATCAAGCATCTTTGACTATCATAAGGAGAAATCTCCTCCGATTCTGCGTTTGTATTGTGTGTGTGTGCGGGAGGCCTTATGGTAGTCTCATTTTTAAAAAGCATTACGAATTGACTTTAAAAATATTCCTCTATTTTGATTTTAAAGAAAAATAAACTGTTTTAGTTCTCACACCAGTCACATGACTGACTCGGAGTTCATTGTTTTCCTTCCTAAACTCTGGGTGCCCACCAATTTCCACACGGGCAGTCAAGAGTAAGGTTTATCAGGATATTCTGGAATTCAGGAGTTGCTGGAGGCAAGCTGGATGGCATGGCGTATTACTAGTATATAATATTTCTTTCCGCTGTTGATGTTGTTTGTTGTTGTACACTCTGATGATGTAATTTAATGTGATGTAATGTAATAACTGATATAGTTCTTTGTTTAAAGATTATTTGTTTATTTATTATATGTTGTTCCGCTGCGAATTGTGAGATTCTGATGTTGTTCTGTTATTTCTTTCTGTTCTGTTCTATCTTTTTCTATCTTCTTCTACTTTTTCTTCTTCTTTAACCCTAACGGTACGGTTTTTCGGCCTTCGATTGCTCGACAGTTGATACAGTGGACGTATTGATGTCGGCATTCGTGGACGAAAAATCGCAGTCGTTACAATTTTAATTAATTATCCTTTAATCATTTATTAATTAACCTTTAATAATAAATTAATTAAGCTTTAATTATTAATTAATCAATCTCAACTAATAAATAAATCAACCTTTAATCACAAAACAATTAACCTCCAAATCATTTAATTATTCCTTAATTACTTTCATTAATTAACTAACCTTTAAATTAGTTAATTATCCTTAAATTAATTACCTTAATTAATTTATTACATAAATTATTTATCCTTAAATTAATTTTTCTTTAATCACTTGATTAATCAACCTTTAATCATTAATTAATTAACCTTTAATTAATCACATTAATTAATAAATTAACTTGATTAATTATCCTTTAATCAATAATATTAATTAATCAACCTTTAATTAATCACATTAATTAATAAATTACCTTGATTAATTATCCTTTAATCAATAATATTAATTAATCAACCTTTAATTAATCACATTAATTATCATCTTAATTAAATCCATTAAGTAATTAACCTTTAATTACTGCTATTAATTAACACTTAATTCACCACATTAATTAATCACATTAATTAGTTATTTGAATATCCTTTAAATAATCACATTAAGGAATTAACCTTTAATTACTTACATTAATCAACCTTAAATTTATCACATTAATTAATCAGCTTCTAATTAATTAATTGTCATTGAAAATCTTATTGATAACCCTTTAAAAACAATTATCATTAACATATAATTTATCTCAAATCTTTAAATTAATTTAAAATCAAAACAAAGTTTAAGAGAAACCATTTATCTTTAAAATCTCATTTAAATATCCTTTGAAATTAATTTTATTTTTTTATAAAAATTAACTTAAAATTCTTAAGTTAATCAAAAATACATCATCCTTTAACGCGACGTCCCAAAATTTGTCATTTTAAATTGGTAATATATTTAAAAATTTTGGAATTTAATTTGAAAATAAACTGAAAAGTTTCAAACAAAAAAGTGACAATTTGTATGAATAAAATTCCAATTTCTTTTGAGTTTAAAAATCTTGAAATAATAAATGTTTTAAAAGTCATTTGAATTTAAATTATATATATTTAGGCATATATGAGTAGACTAGAGTGTATATATTGAAATTGAATTTAAATTGTACAAGTATGTGTACGAGTATAGAAATGGACATAAATGTATAATTCAATTTGGATTGGAATTTGAATTTAAACTCAAAATGAATGTTTTAGAAAAATAATTGGCATTTAAAATCATAAAGGTGTAATTTATATAATGTAAAGTTTGGTTAAAACATTTCTTCTTTTAACATTGCATATATATATACAAATGAATAAGGGGTATAATTATTTATAAAGTAAATATGATATGAAATTTAGTTAAAAAATTCCTTTGTCTTTGTAAAAATTATAAGTGTTAAACATGCATAAGGGAGATGGTGTAAAATTAACAAGTGTAGAGATCTCACAATTGGTTTTAACAAGTGGCATTCAATATAGCTGATTGAAAAAAGATAATAAAATTTAAAATCACAAAAAAATTTCAGCTTCCCATTTTCATTTATTTAGCTTTTCAGATTTCTGAAAGAATAGTAAAAAAAGATTTGTAGCATCCGGCCTTTTCGCACGCTTTAAATCGACACACGTGCCAATTCAAACCATACGGAAGGGCCGATTATTATGGGTTAAATAAGAAAAACAGAGAAGAGAAAAAAAACTAACCGAATCTCACAGCGGAAGGATAAACTATAATAATAAATATGCAGTTCATAAACTGTTTACAAACATTTCATTCTCCTTTATACAATAAATATCAGAGTTCACATACCCATAAATATCAATGCAGCGGAATTAAATAGTGTAGTGGAATAATATAGTAGATAACAATACTATAAATCTTCGTCTTCGTCCTCTAGAACTAAAGTCTTCGATCCTGAAACGCTCGGACTGACCCGAGCGAATTGGAAAGACCAAACACTCGAGTCAGAACTAAAAGATCTTATGTAAGTTAAATCAACAGAAATAAATATGAGTGCAATAACTCAAGAGATGCTCGGGATTTACATCTCCTAAGGATCCGTTAAACTATTTACTATGTAGTATATTTCGCTATTATAATAGTGTCTTATTGTAAAATAAACTTACTTTTTAATAGCGTTAAGGGGTTACCCATATAGCCATTAACACAAATAACCAATAATCTATACAATACCGTAATACCTCCTGATCGGGAGGCTACCAGAGGATACTCCATAGGTACGACACAAATAGAAACTCGTAGAAGGCGCGCTAGGGTAGGTGACACGGCACGACTAGGCAATGCCAGGGTAGATATACCAATTACGCTTCCGGGCTGATGGAAACGCGCAGCGCGCAGCTGCCGCCCTCCTCGAGCAACACCCCCAAAATCAAAAGTAAAGTGGCCACCGAATCAATCCAAAAGTCATAGTATAATATCGAAGGAGTGCGTTCGATCAGAGAAATGACCTCATTGGCCCGTCAATCGCTCCTGTTTTAGCCACCTTATGCCAACTCATGGGAGTCGGGTCCACGTATTTACCTTACAGGAAACACCGCCACCAACCTACTACATTCTGGAATCTCCACCGCGTACACTGTTGTTAAAGTGGTTTTCGGAGTTGGCAGAGAGTATGACAACTTCCGATCCTGGTCTCTTTAACAAACAAACGTTATAATAACACCGCGGTCATTTAAAACAATTTAAACTTTAAAACCAGAATAAAATATCCATTTTAAACCCATATAAATACAATATCATTTATATTTTTTTTAAACCCCAAATCAATACGATATCATTTAGATCCAAAATCATATAATGTCATTTTATTTTCCAATATATATTCTTTCCCAAAATCATAGGGTTTTCAAAGTTAAATATTTAGAAATCAAAACTCTTGAATATAATACTTTCAAATCATACTACCCTGAAAATCATAACTTCGAAACAAATTTCCATCTCTTAAATGGTCAAATATTAAATTACTCTATAAAACACAATAGCTTCTTTAGAGTTCACAAATCAATTTTCAAATATCGATTTAAACTTCCAAATACCATTTCAATTCTTATGTTTCAAGCTTTAAATATTTCATCATTTCAAAACAAACTCATTTGACAATCCCATATATATATTAAATTCAATTACTTATTATTTAGACTTGAAAAATTTACTTAATGAATTCAATATAATTTAAGAAAAACCTTTAACTTCACATAACTGGAAAATCTTTCAATTTATTTTATATTCATTTAAAGCAACCTGATATTCATTTAGATCACTCTCCACCAAAATCAAGTTATAAAATCATATCCTTTAAAAATTCTAACTTTTTATTTAATTCCAATTTAACTTAATATTCATCTTCCAACCTTATTCTCATTTAAGTGATTGAGACTCCAGGAATTAAATTTTAAATAAATGCTTAATCTTATTTGATCTTAAAATCAAACTTTATTTTAAACTTCAAATCAAACTTATACAAAGCTTAAAAACCGGAAATTACTATATATATAATAACCTTTATCAATAACCAAATCAATATCCCATAAACCATATATATATAACTTTACAATACCATAGAAAATCATTTCAATATATATATATATATATATATATATATATATATATATATATATATATACCGCGGTGCCTATATAAAATTTTCTAGCCTATGGTCAAGTGATACAGATGTTTATCATTTCAATCCGCAATTTAAAAATAAAAATGCGGTTGTATATCATTTCAAACCGCAATTCCGAATGAAAAAATGCATGATAACTTGCAGATTATATAAGATAGAACACATCATTCATTCACCCAATATCAATCATCAACCAATTTAATTCAATCATCATCAATTTAAACAACATCAATATATATAGCATATAAAATATAATAGGAAATAAATGACAGTTATTAACTAACAATTTATATTCAAATAAATTTAATAACTGTTTAACTAGCAGTTTTATGCAAATAAATAAATTTTAACTGTCAAATTTATATGCAATTATAAAATTTATTAACGATTAAATTAAATAAATGCGATTTACCAGATATAGTGAATAAAACATGTCAAACAGTCATAAATAAATTTCTACTCATATCTAAAATCAATTTAAGAAACATAAGAAATTTTTGACGTTGTGAGTGGGTTAAAACACTCACCTTTTGAATTTAAATCGAATTTAAATCCGATTTAAACCCAAAATTTCGACGGTCTCCAAATCTATCCAAACCAGCATCAACGAATCCGGAATTTTATTACGATCCTAACAAAAAAAATTCGTGTGAAATGGAGTTCATACACGAAAATTATACGCGTTTGAACGACTGAAATTTAAATTAGAAATAAAATAAAAGAAAACAACTCACCCTTTCATCCATCGCCACGTCACCATCACCTACATATTCAAAAACGCGCGCATTTCCTCCAGCCGTGACACGACCTCCCCTACCAACTGTTGACCGCCTCTAGCCCACGCGTAAGGCCCCCATACGCCACGCCACTACCACCACCACTCTCCACTCCTCCGGCCGCACCCAGGGCCAAAGCCCGATCACCAATCTTACTGCCAGCCGCCGCCCCTAATTTAACCCTAAAACACAAACTTCTTCCTCTACAGCCAACCATCGGCGACACGACCACCACCAAATCACATGGCATCACGATCTCCCCAAAACCCAGAAACTGATTGGACTAAAATCGCTCAAATTAAAAACGCCCAAATCGACCCTAGGGCTTCGAAAATTTCCAGGTTTGACCGAGATTTGCCGCTGATCAGAGCAAAAATTTCAAAAACGAACAGTTTCCGTAGATTCGTATCGATACAATCTTCGATATACATTTTTCCGGAATTTTTTTGAGGACTTTTAATTTTTAGCTTTGGATCTGATTCTTTTGAATAGAATTGGATCTGAAATTTGCATCCATTGAGGAGGAGAAAGAGTTGAAGAAATGAACGTATAGCAAATGAGAATAGAATGGAGGCTAGGGTTTACAACTGAGTTTATATAAGTAGGTCAGAATTTGAATAGATGGATTGGGTAAACAAACGCGCTAACGCTAACGTGGCCCAAAAAGCCCGTTCTGACCCCGGAACGAAATCGGGTAAACCCATATACCAAAATAGGTAATTTAAAATATTCTGAACGCGATGGAAAAAGTTTCACGTTCAAATTCGATCGTATGAAGAAGTTATGCTGAAAACAATTGATTTCAAATTGATTTTAATTAAATCGATTTCAAGGCGTTTCGCATTCGTACGGTCAAACGACAAGCCCGATTGCTACGAAACTTGAAACCCTACAACAATTCACGGTTACGGATCCGATGAAACTGGTTTCGTCGAAATCCGAGTTCGTGACCAAAATGGCTATTTTTTATATTAATTAAATAAATTTAAAATAAATCAATTAAATCAAATTTTATATTTCAATTATAGAATTGACAATTTATCACCTTTATACTTCTCAATCATTTGCAATTATTTAAACAAAATTTAAATGTCAATTTAGAGAAGATAAATTTATCAATTGCACTGTCCCATCTTCAATTTCATTATATTCAAAGTTATAAATTAAGTTCCCGCAATTTCTATTAAATTAAAAAAATCAATGTTTATTCCATCTATAAACTTTTAAGTAGATGGATTCCATGTTGGGTTCAAAATCTATTATTTTAATATCCTTGAATTTTAGTTAAATCTCTATTATCGTAATATTTAACGTTAATTTCACTTATTTTGCAATACTTTAATTAAACTAAAATATCTCTTTCTGTACTTAAATCTATACTCCCATTGATTCGTTCAAATTTGTACTTATTATGTAGTATTTTAAGAACTCATTTATACTTTGAATCTATTCCCTAATTTCACATTTCCATTGTAGTATAAATTTGAATTCCATCCTATTTAATATTTTATTAATATTCCACAATCACTTCCCATCCATTAATTGGTATCGCACTATCATTTAAAATTAATAGCTTATACCAACACTATTATCATTAATTTGAAAAATGGGTTACCAAATTTTGAATTGATTACTATTTATTATTGCTTCACTGATTAATTCAATATTTGCATTGGTTTTGCTTATATTAAATTAATTTCCCATATTAGTTAAGGTTTCAAAACAATCAATAACATTTCCTTAGTCCAAACCCCTTTTACCAATTATTTTCCTTCAAATAATTCATGTCCCTATAAATACTTACATTTACACTTAATAATTATTTTAATATACCCATTCCAACAACTCTTAACCCTTGTCTTTACGTTTCACACACTTGTAATATTTAACTACATTTATAACAATTCAATGTTGGCATTTGTTCCTATTAATTTATTCAGTTTTTACTGCCCCTTATTTCAATTTCTTTCATTTACAGTTACTTTTGTATACTCCTTTCCTATTTAAATCAAATATAACAAATTCCAATTAAATCCAATTTTTACCTTTAAAATAAGTCATAACATTCGAATAACTCTATTAAATTGAAATGTTTCATTTAAGTTTATAAATGATCCACTTGCATTAACATAATTCTTTAAATTTACTCCCATTTACGGTTAATCAATGTTATATTACATTAATACATTTAATAGCTTCCTTTATTTGATAAATAACCTAGAATACATTTGCATTCATTCATTTCATTCCATTCTTTTATGGGTATTGCATTTAAAATTTAATTTATTAGCTAATACCAATATTATTACCATTCCTTTATTACCATTCATTTAATTTATTAACTACATTTATAACAATTCAATGTTGGCATTTGTTTCTATTAATTTATTCAGTGTTTACTGCCCCTTATTTCAATTTCTTTCATTTTACTTTTGTATACTCCTTTCCTATTTAAACCAAATATAACAAATTCCAATTAAATTCAATTTTTACCTTTAAAATAAGTCATAACATTCGAATAACTCTATTAAATTGAAATGTTTCGTTTAAGTTTATAAATGATCCACTTGCATTAACATAATTCTTTAAATTTATACGGTTAATCAATGTTATATTACATTAATACATTTAATAGCTTCCTTTATTTGATAAATAACCTAGAATACATTTGCATTCATTCATTTCATTCCATTCATTTATGGGTATTGCATTTAAAATTTAATTTATTAGCTAATACCAACATTATTACCATTCCTTTATTACCATTCATTTAATTTATTAACTACATTTATAACAATTCAATGTTGGCATTTGTTCCTATTAATTTATTCAGTGTTTACTGCCCCTTATTTCAATTTCTTTCATTTTACTTTTGTATACTCCTTTCCTATTTAAACCAAATATAACAAATTCCAATTAAATCCAATTTTTACCTTTAAAATAAGTCATAACATTCGAATAACTCTATTAAATTGAAATGTTTCATTTAAGTTTATAAATGATCCACTTGCATTAACATAATTCTTTAAATTTACTCCCATTTACAGTTAATCAATGTTATATTACATTAATACATTTAATAGCTTCCTTTATTTGATAAATAACCTAGAATGCATTTACATTCATTCATTTCATTCCATTCATTTATGGGTATTGCATTTAAAATTTAATTTATTAGCTAATACCAACATTATTACCATTCATTACAATTAGACTCCAAATTTTTTTATTCAATACCCTGAATGAATTACATATATATATTACCCAAATCCTTCCATTTGTTTTTATTCATATTTAAAATCAAATCATAATATCTAAATGATTAAATTGAATTGGAATTTCATCCAAGTCATAAATTATTAACTTGCATTAACATGATTGCTTGATTTATTCCAATTACCTTTACACTCTTTTATTGCATTAAATCAATTACCTTTACACTCTTTTATTGCATTAAATCAATTTAGCGTTTATTTCAATATTTGTTTATAATTTGAAGTTTCTACTAAATTAAAATACAAAACTTATAAATTTTAACCAATTTTAATCCACTAAATTTACAGGTCGTTACAAGATTTGAGCATTTCAAACTTCAACATCCAAAGAAAAAAAAATCAGAAAGCTGCCACATTTTCTTGGATTCAAAGTTAAAAATCTGAAGATCTTCTTAAACAACAACTAGAAGTTTTAAATTCCATCTCTTTGGTAAACTTTAAACTTTATAGTTTAATGAATTTGTAGTTTCAAATCAAGTTTTAACACAAACAAATTCAAACTTTAGATTTGTATAAACACAACTATAGTTTTGGCCAGAAAGTTTAGAAATCTCATAATTGGTTTTAACAAGAGGCATTCAATATGGTTGATTGAAAAATAAGAATAAAATTTAAAATCACAAAAACTTTTTAGCTTCCCATTTTCAATTATTTAGCTTCTTATATTTCTGAAAGAACAGTAAAAAAGATTTGAGCATTTCAAACTTCAACATACAAAGAAAAAAAATCAGAAAGCTGCAACATTTTCTTGGAAACGAAGTTAAAAATGTAAAGATCTTCTTAAACATCAAGTAGTAGTTTTAAATTCCATCTCTCAGGTAAACTTTAAACTTTATAATTTAATGAATTTGTAATTTCAAAAACAAGTTTTAACACAAACAAATTCAAACTGCAGATTAATATAAACACCGCTTCAGTTTTGGCCAGAAACAGTGCAAGGATTCTCTGAAGTAAATTAAGGCAAGTGAACTTTTCTTTAAAAAAATTTGAATTTGAATTTGTAAATCAGTAATAAAGCAAGGATTTAATCAAATTATATCAATCAGTTGCTGGAAAAAAATCAAGTTTAAAGGCTAAATAAATTTTTGGGT
Source organism: Allium cepa (assembly GCA_030765085.1). Taxonomy (NCBI): domain Eukaryota; kingdom Viridiplantae; phylum Streptophyta; class Magnoliopsida; order Asparagales; family Amaryllidaceae; genus Allium; species Allium cepa. The sequence continues at coordinate 389,986,854 of CM060938.1, read as the reverse complement.
TCAAGCTGCAGACCCTGTTCTGTTGCATAAGAAATTCAAAATTGTAAGTAAGCTTGGACATTGTTCGTTATTGATGAATTAAGAAAACAAATACAACAAAGGATAACCAAAGATTTATATTTACAAGTTGTAGATTTAAACAGTCAGGAGCTTTTTGTTCAAACTTTGTCAGGTGAGTGAACTTCTTTAATCCAATTATTTGTTGTTGTATGTATGCCTGAATTGATGTTGAAAAACCCTTGCATGTGAACAAAATTATGTGCTTGTGTATTTTTGCATGGAAATGTTTATATTCTGGATTTCAACCCTGTTCTTCTTAGCCTCTGGTTTACAGAGTAAATCCATGCTAAATTCAAAATCTCTCTCTGTGTTCTCTTCTGAAATTAAAATCTAAACAAATGAAAGTGTTGTTTAAACATGCATTATGTGTTAGTAATAAATCAAAGTAAAGAAATATAGTTTTTTTCTGGAAAATGTGAAAACACAGCCACCATTTAAATTATGCAGGAATTCGAACATCATAGATTTTAATTTCAGTAATGCTATCTGAATCATTACTGAAAATAATGATTTTAGAAGGTTATATCTAAATTTTTCATAAAGTTTTGACTGAGAAATTGTAGTTATCCAGAAAAGTGAGTTTTTGTCGAATTTTGATGATTTAAGCGTTTGTGGGCCCCGAGTTTGTCGTCACGGCTACCTTGAGGGTTTGAGATCCTTAGAAAAATATAGGTTGAATTTATAAATTATTACATTGTTGATTCGAGATCGAATTAGGGTTAAAAACCCATTTCTGATCGCAATTGAAAAGGAAGTTGCCGGGTCGTCGTTAGGTGATCGGACTTCATGTCACTAGTGCCAATCGTGGCGTCTAATGCTGGCAAAGCTTTGGTCGAGTTTTGGTGACCGCTGATTGCCAGAGGAGGTGGGGCGTGGCCATTTTCTGGTGATGTTTTTTGATGAAGTACGGGTTGTGGAGCTCGTTTTCGATCGTGGCGATGGTTCATGCTTTGGGGTGGCTCGATGGGTCGAGAACTTAGTCGTCGACCTGATGACGGTCGTTGTTTCGACCAGTGACGACCGGGACGGTGTGCAGCTTGCACACGGTTTCGTTTGTATCACTAGTTCGTTTTTTGGGTAGGGTGATGTTTGACTCGAAGCACTACTCGGGGGTTCGAGGGAGATGACTCGAAGCCATGGTCGTGTCATTTTGGCGTTGCACCAGGTCGCTTTAAAAACATGAACAAATTTTAGTGAAATTTTTTCATACGGGTCGATCCAGGTAAATACTCGAAGCAGGGGGATTTCTTCTCGAAGATGACTCGAGACGGCCTCTGGTTGGAAGTTGGAAACAGCAAATTCCAGTTTTGAAATTTTTGGAAACATAAGTTTAAACAATTTTCTGAATCCATTCCTTTTAAAATAAAGATAGTTTGATAATGGAAGGTGAAGTATATGCTACTGAAATGATTATTTGAAATTAATAGAGTTCAAAGATATTTCAAATTTATATTTTTAAATATAATTGTTTTACATTTAAATTAATAAAAATTGAGAAGTAAATCAAATATTCAAGTGTTAACTTAAAAATAAATTTATTTATAACGATTAAATAATTAATGATTTGTAATTACCTTATAATTGATAATTAACTAATCAAAGAATAATTAATAAAAGTAATTAAGATTTAAATTAATTAACGATTAAGAATTAATAAATTAAATAATTAATCGAAGAATAATTAAGTAATAAAATTAATTAAAATTTAATTAATTCATAGTTAAGTAAAATTAATCATTGATTTAAAATAATAAAAAATAATAATTATGTGGTTAATTCATATAAATCACATCCAACTTAATTGAAGATGATTGACTATTATCAAATGTTGTATACTGGATTGATATTCTGTTATGATTGTGATACTGTGTGATGTGAATTGCTTTGTGCTGAACTATGATTCTTGATTTGCTTCTGTATGTATGTGAGAACCTTTTGCCTGTAAAACGGCATTTAAACTTCGATACGATAGGGAGTCAGATTTCAGTTAGTTATCCGAAATCCACATCGATTCCTGAATGTGAACCTTTGTAATTGATACATTCACGTGTTTTAAATTGAGTGCTCACTATTCTGATTATTCGAGAGAGGACCTTTGTGTCATATAACCCATTCCGAATAGTGATACGACGAAATGAATAGCATTTGAAGACCGTGATGAAGACCGGGTGTCTTCGAAAACGATATGATAACCTATCAAATGTCTCTGCACTGAGTTGCTCCGGTATAGAGATCTCCACATGTTTTGGGGAGTCCGATCGGAATTGTGGACACCCGGACTTGCAAGGGCTTCTTCCTTTATTGGACGAAGTGCCTTCTGTTCTGTTCGAACTCGGAACAGACTTGTATGGTTGTATGTCTGACACTACACTTTGAGATATAAAGCAGATTTCTTTCAAATACATATCTGTTGGTGGCGGAGAATTTATTCTCTTAGCTTAACACCCTTCTCTGAGACGTACGAGCTCAGAGGTTATGTAGTTGAAGGTTATCTGCGATATACTCCTAATTTGGTAGTGTGGCATGCTAAGTGTTGTTGTGTGGTGATGATCATTTGTTGATCATTTGTGATCAAAGCATGGCTTTCATGTAAAGTGTAGCTTTATGGACGAGACCTCATCGAACCTCACACCCCGAAAATGGTCGAAATAGGAAAGATGCGACAAGGTTATGAGGGTCGCACCCTTTAGGGTATGTCATTTCCTTTTGGAAAAAGGTGGTATCGTGGTATAGAGCCCAAATACTTTACCTATGTGGTTGCTGCAATCTCATTTACTATGTGGTTGTTGCTTTGTGATAGAGGCCCTCGGATAAAGGTCGCAAATGACCAGGGAATGGCATAGTCGTGTAATAGTTACCTAGTTACAGAGGTAATCTGGCCTTGTGTTGGCAGAGAACTGGTTAAGTTCTCAGGATGTCCCTCCAGAGGCGTACCCTGTGGTAGTGGGAAGTTCCTTAGCCTGACCATTTGTTGGAAATCCATTTCCCAATACGAACCCAGTACGGTTTTAGTTGTAGAACCTTCCATTTAACATGGTAGCTATAGTAGGCATAGTATAATAGTACATATGCTGGCTAAGATTAATACTATATTTTCGAAATGTTTTCACACTATGTACTAGTAATAATATCAAAGAATTTTTTCCGTATCAAGCATGTTTGACTGTCATAAGAAGAAATCTCCTCCAATTCTACGATTGCATTGTGTGTGTGGCGGGAGGTCTTGTGGTAGTTTCATTTTCCAAAAGCATGCCGGATTTTCTTTTATAAATCTTGTTTTTTTTAAAAGCATCTGTTTTTGTTTACTCATACCAGTCCTATGACTGACCTGGAGTTTATTGTTTCTTTCTAAACTCTGGGTGCCCATAATTTTCACACGGACAGCCTAGTAGCAGGTTTTCCGTGTTTTGCTGCTAGTAGTAATTTGGAGTCTTTTGGAGTTAGAGGCTATCCGTTTTTGGAGGCTTTTGTCTTAGAAATATTTTGAAAGCTTTTGGATCTCAAGGTGCTTAGTTTTTGAAGTTCGCTATCACTTCACTTCTTTGAAGATTTTTTGGCATATGATCACTTGTTTTTCTATTATGATGTTCTATTTGATGTTGTGATATGTGTATAAGATACTCTGATGTTGTATCTGTGATGTAATGCATGATATTCATTTTGTTTCCGCTGTTTATATTCATATTATGTTGTTATAAGCTCCATCCGACTGGAGTTCAATGTTTGAATTTTCGGCAGTCGAATACAAGTGAGTTATTTGATGTCAATTTTTGAACATTAGATTTTGGGTGACATATGGTATCAGAGCTAAAGGTTGAGTAAGAACTTTAGCTATGGAGTATGACACATTAGATGACTCATTAGAGATAGGGTGAAGTATACCCTAGAATGAGTATAACCGAGACCGAAACCCTAAATTTTCTTAGTCTATTTCTTTTAACTGCTGTCCATAAGATCTCTTGTCCGAATATCTAAAATCAATTTTCTTACTAATTACAGATAGTAAGGATGATCTGGACGAAGAGGAGCTGGGGGACGAGGAAATGCCACAACACCTAGCCAAGTTCCCCCAACAGCAGGAGCAGCTTTATCTACTCAGCATCAGCCGAATCTGGCTGATTTATATAAGAGTTTCTCAAGGCTTGGTGGTAAGCCGTTCACCAGCAAGGAGTCGATTGTTGAGGCCCAAGCATGGATCAGATTATGTGAAAGAATCTTTAAAGGGCTAAAGCTGCAAGATGATCAGATGCGACTCATAGCTTCTTGGCAACTTCAAGAAGAAGCCTTAGCATGGTGGGAGACAGTCACTGTAGATGAGCCAGAAGATGAGTTTACTTGGAAGAGATTAAAAGAAGTATTTGAGAAGTGCTATATGCCATCAGCAGGGATTTCTCGAATGTACCAGGAATTCATGGACTTAAAGAAAGAGAGTTTTTCATTCGAGGAGTATCTAAACAAATTCAATGAATTGTCTCGTTTCGGTCCAGAATTGGTGAACACACCTTTAAAGAAGAATGAAAGGTTCATTCGTGGGATGAATAAGAAGTTCCACGAAAGGATGACTGACCATGTCAAAGAATCCTTTTCAGATTTGATTGATATGGGGTACAGATATGCTACACTTGACATGCAAGAAGCCCTGGAAGAGAAAGGAGTTTCGAGCAATCAAAACTGGAAGAAGAGGGAATTTAGAGACAAGAAACCATGGCAGGGTAAGGAGAAAAAGAAGAGAAATCAGGGAAGCACAACAGAGAATGTCACTTGCTTTAATTGCTTAGAAAAGGGCAATTATTCGAGAAGATGTACAAAGCCTAAGAGACAAGTCAATCAATCCGTTCAAGCAAAGCCCAGGAAATGTTATAATTGTCAGAATTTGGGACGCGAAGTTAAAGACTGCCTAACCATGAAGGAAGCTTATACAGCCAAGGTGTACACAGTCAAAGACAAACCTACATCTTCTAAAGCAGAAAAGGGGAAAGGAGTTTTGGAAGGTAATCTCACTATTTATGATAGCATTGTTAGAGTTCTGTTTGACACGGACGCTACACACAGTTTTATCTCTCAGCAAGCTATTAATGAATTAAATCTTAAACCTGATTTTGTTGATGAGCCTATATGCGTAAAGAATCCAGCTGGAGGTCCCGCGAACCTTTGTCTTCGATATAGAGATGTTCCTATCTCATATTCTTATTACCAATTCCCTATCGGTCTCTTTGTCCTTGATTTTAACGAGTTTGAAGTCTTACTCGGAATAGATTGGCTAGCAAAATATGAAGCTAAATTATATTGCAATAATCGATTGATTTCGATTTAAACCAAATTTGGAGATTTCATTGAGATTCTTGTGAGGACCCTAGCCCTAAAAGAGAAGGGTTGATGTATAATTTGGGTTATCCCGAACCCAGTCTGGAGTCCATACCCATTGTTAAAGATTTTCCAGATGTGTTTGAAGAAGTGAAATCTTTACCTCCACATCGAGAAATAGAATTCAGAATTGACCTAGTACCCAATGCTCGTCCTGTCATTCACGCAAGTCGCAGGATGACACCCAGGGAAAGGGTTGAATTAGTCAAGCAAACCAATGATTTACTAGAAAAGGGGTTAACTCGACCTAGTGTTTCAGAATGGGGTTCATCTGTTGTGTTTGTTGCTAAATTGGACAGATCTTTGACATTGTGTGTGGATTACCACGATCTCAATAAGCTGACTCTCAAGAATAAATTTCCACTACCTAGAATTGATGATCTATTTGATCAATTACACGACGCTCGTTTCTTTTCGAAGGTGGATCTAGCCCAGGGGTTCCATCAACTACGAGTCGTCGAAGATTGTGTTCATTTGACCGCTTTCATGCGTCCTAATATGTTCTACGAATGGTTAGTCATGCCTTTCGGGCTAACCGATGCCCCAGCATACTTCGTAGATCTTATAACTCGTATCTTTCGGGAAGTATTGAATAAATTTGTGCTCGTGTTTATTAACGATATTTTGGTCTATTCCAAGGCTGAAGAGGAGCATGCCGAGCATCTTAGAATTGTTTTGGAGATATTGAGGAGGAATATTCTATTCGCAAAATTTTCCAAATGCCATTTTTGCGTCAAAGAAGTTAAGTTTCTCGGCCATATTGTTAATGAAGAAGGGATTTCTGTTGAACCTAGCAAATTTTCCGCTATTCTAGATTGGAGGAAACCCACCACCCCAAAGGAAGTTCGAAGCTTTTTGGGTTTAGCAGGTTATTACCGGAAGTTTGTTCGAGACTTTTCTAAGATAGCTAGTCCGTTGACTAAGCTAACAATGAAGAATGCAAAATTCAATTGGACTCCGAAATGTCACGAAGCTTTTCTGGAGTTGAAGAAGAGATTAACCACCGCTTCTGTTCTCCCTATTATTAACGAGAATCAAGGTTTATCTGTTTATACGGATGCTTTTGGTGAAGGTTTGGGTGCGGTATTAATGCAGAACGGTAAGGTAATTGCCTACGCGAGTTGACAAGTATGTCCTCATGAAAGAAACTACCCAACCCATGATTTGGAGCTTCTAGCTGTTATCTTCGCTTTGAAAATATGGCGACATTATCTTCTGGGAAAGAATCATTTTTTTAGCTTTCTTAATAATTTACGAATTTAATTTAAATTAACAAATGTACTTACTGAACTCTCTTTATTTTAGGTGAAAATTCAAATTATTCACCGACCACAAATCTTTGAAATATCTCTTCACCCAGAAAGATCTAAATCTACAACAACAATGTTGGTAGGAATTTCTGGCATCTTATGACCTAGACATTCTATATACGCCCGGAAAGGCCAATGTAGTTGCCGACGCCTTAAGTAGAAAGCATGCTATTCTTGCTCACCTTGTCATTGCTCCTACTCTTCTTGAGAAAATCGCCAACAAGCAAAAAGAGGAAAAGTTTCTTCAGGAAATATATGGAAAAATTAATCGAGGTGAGGATTCCAGTTTTGGAATCGGCAATAATGGGATTATAAGATTGAAATGAAGAATCCGTGTCCCAAACATTTCGGAGCTGAAACGTGAAGTTTTGGACGAATGCCACAAGTCCAAACTTTGCATCCATCCAGGAGTCAATAAAATGTATCGTGATATCAAAAGAACTTTCTAGTGGAAGATGATGAAAAGGGACATATCTATATATGTGAGTCGCTGTGCTACTTGCCAACAGATCAAAAGCGATCAAAAAAAAATTGCGGGTTTACTTCAGCTTTTAGAGGTACCCAAGTGGAAATGAGACCAAGTATCGATGGATTTCATCGACGACTTGCCTCGTACTCGAAAAGGCAATGAAGCAATTTGGGTCATTGTGGAGCGTTTGAATAAGACAGCCCACTTCTTACCAGTAAAATCTACCCACATGACAACAAGTTTAGCCGAGTTATATGTGAAAGAAAGTGTCCGTCTCCACGACATTCCTAGCAGCATAGTGTGTGATCGTGATCCGATCTTCACTAGTATATTTTGGGTGGCGTTTCAAGAAGCATTGGGAACAAAACTGAATTTCAACACTGCTTATCACCCACAGTCTGATAGGTAGACTAAGAGGATTAACCGAATCTTAGAAGACCTATTGCGTGCTTGTATACTTGATTTTGGTGGTTCTTGGGAGGACCATCTACATCTGGTCGAGTTCTCATATAACAATAGCTATCAAGCCACTATCAAGATGGCTCCTTTTGAGGCTTTATATGGTCGTCCGTGTCGATCACCTACATGCTGGATTGAGGCAGGTGATAGACTCGTCCTTGGACTGGATATGATTAAAGAAGCCATAGAGAAAGTTGATTTTATACGAAAGAAATTGAGGACGGCTCAAAGTCTTCAAAAGAGTTATTATTATCGCAGAAAAAGGGATTCGGAATTCCAGATAGGAGACTCTATCTTTCTTAAAGATCTCCAATGCGAGATGTATTAAGGTTCGAGAAGACCGGTAAGCTGGTACCATGGTATATTGGTCCTTTTCCTATTCTGGAGAGGATCAGTTTTTTAGCCTATCGAGTGTAGTTGCCTAGCCGGTTATCTGGCGTGCATGATGTATTCCACATTTCTAATATTCGGAAGTATGTGCACGATCCAGATAGTATTATTGAAGAAGCTACTCAACAGGATCTCGAAATCACTCCCAATTTAACAGTTAAAAGGGAACTGATAAAGATTGTAATTCGTGAAGAAAAGCAATTGAGAAACAAAGTTGTGAAACTAGTTAAAGTACAGTGGAGTGGCGATCCAAAGGACTGCACTTGGAAAACTGAAGATAATATGCATAAATCATATCCCAATTGCAGAGTGGATATCTCGGCTCAAACTGGTAAGCCATTTCTTTGTCCTTTCCTGAATTCGTATATTCTTTGTTTGTTTTTTCTTTCTCTTTCAAATTTCGAGGACGAAATTTTCTTAAGGGGGGAATATCTGTAACATCCCAAAATTTATCATTTTAAATTGGTAATATATTTAAAACTTTTGGAATTTAATTTGAAAATAAATTGAAAAGTTTCAAACAAAAAAAAGTGATAATTTGTATGAATAAAATTTCATTTTCTTTTGAGTTTAAAAATCTTGAAATAATAAATGTTTTAAAAGTCATTTGAATTTAAATTATATATATTTAAGGCATATATGAGTAGACTAGAGTGTATATATTGAAATTGAATTTAAATTGTACAAGTATATGTATGGGTATAGAAATGGCCATAAATGGTTATAATTCAAGTTGGATTGGAAGTTGAATTTAAACTTAAAATGAATGTTTTAGAAAAATAATTGGCATTTAAAATCATAAAGGTGTAATTTATATAATGTAAAGATTGGTTAAAACATTTCTTCTTTTAACATTGCATATATATATACACAAATGAATAAGGGTTATAATTATTTATAAAGTAAATATGATATGAAATTTACTTAAAAAATTCTTTTGCCTTTGTAAAAATTACAAGTGTTAAACATGCATAAGGGAGATGGTGTAAAATTAATAAGTGTAGAGATATCATAATTGGTTTTAACAAGTGGCATGCAATATAGTTGATTGAAAAATAATAATAACATTTAAAATCACAAAAACTTTTCAGCTTCCCATTTTCAATTATTTAGCTTCTCAGATTTCTGAAAGAACAGTATAAAAGATTTGAGCATTTCAAACTTCAAAATACAAAGAAAAAAATCAGAAAGCTGCAACATTTTCTTGGAAACGAAGTTAAAAATGTAAAGATCTTCTTAAACATCAAGTAGTAATTTTAAAATCCATCTCTCGGGTAAACTTTAAACTTTATAGTTTAATGAATTTGTAATTTCAAAATCAAGTTTTAACACAAACAAATTCAAACTACAGATTAGTATAAACACAGCTTCAGTTTTGGCCAGAAACAGTGCAGGGATTCTCTGAAGTAAATTAAGGCAAGTGAACTATTCTTTTAAAAAATTTGAATCTGAATTTGTAAATTAGTAACAAAGAAAGGATTTAAGCAAATTATATCAATCAGTTGCAGGAAAAAAAATCAAGTTTAAAGGCTAAATAAATTTCTGGGTTCAAGCTGCAGACCATGTTCTGTTGCATAAGAAATTCTGAACTGTAAGTAAGCTTGAATATTGTTCGTTATTGAAGAATTAAGAAAACAAATACAACAAAGGATAACCGAAGATTTATATCTACAAGTTGCAGATTTAAACTTCGAGATTAAAAAAGAAAATCCACGCTTCCATCCTTATTTTTAAACGGTCAGGAGCTTTTTGTTTAAACTGTGTCAGGTGAGTGAACTTCTGTTTAATCCAATTATTTGTTGTTGTATGTATGCCTGAATTGATGTTGAAAAACCTTTGCATGCAAACAAAATTGTATGCTTGTGTATTTTTGCCTGGAAATGTTTATATTTAGGGTTTCATCCCTGTTCTTCTTAGCCTCTGGTTTACGGAGTAAATCCATGCTAAATTCAAAAGCTCTCTCTCTTTTCTCTTCTGAAATTAAAATCTAAACAAATTAAAGTGTTGTTTAAACATGCATCATGTGTTAGTACTAAATCAAAGTAAAGAAATATAGTTCTTTTCTGGAAAATGTGAAAACACAGCCACCATTTAAATTATGCAGGAATTCGAACATAACAGATTTTAATTTCAGTAATGCTATCTGAATCACCACTGAAAATAATGATTTTAGAAGGTTAAATCTAAATTTTTCATAAAGTTTTGATTGAGAAATTGTAGTTGATCAGAAAAGTGAGTTTTTGTCAAATTCTGACGATCTAAGCATTTGTGGGCCTTGAGCTCGTCATCATAGCTAGCTTGAGGGTTTGAGATCCTCAAAAAAATATAGGTTAAATTTATAAATTATTACATTGTTTATTCGAGATCGAATTAGGTTTAAAAACCCATTTTTGCTCGCAATTGAAAAGGTAGTTGACGCATCGTCGTTAGGTGATCGGACTTCATGTCACTAATGCCGATCGTGGCGCCTAATACTGGCAAAGCTTCGGTCAAGTTTTGGTGACCGCTGATGGCCAGAGGAGGTGGGGCAAGGCCATTTTCTGGTAATGGTTTTTGATGAAGTAAGGTTCCTAGAGCTCGTTTTCGGCCGTGGCGATGGTTCGTGCAATGGGGTGGCTCGATGGGTCGAGAACTTAGTCATCGACCGGATGACGGTCGTAGTTTCGACCAGCGACGAACGGGACGGTGTGCAGCTTGCACATGGTTTCGTTTGTATCAGTAGTTCGTTTTTAGGATGGGGTGATGTTTGACTCGAAGCACTACTGGGGGGTTCGAGGGAGATGACTCGAAGCCATGGTCATGTCGTTTTGGCGTTGCACCGGGTCACTTTAAAAACTTAAACAAATTTTAGTGAAATTTTTTTATACGGGTCGATCTGGGTAAAACTCGAAGCAGGCGGCATTTCTTCTCGGGGATGACTCGAGACGGCCTCAGGTTGGACGCTGGAAATAACAAATTCAAATTTTGAAAATTTTGAAAATGTAAGTTTAAACAATTTTTTGAATACGTTCCTTTTAAAATGAAGATAGTTTGTTAATGGAAGGTGAAGTATATGGTATTGAAATGATTATTTGAAATTAATAAAGTTCAAAGATATTTCAAATTTATATTTTTAAATAAAATTGTTTTACATTTAACTTAATAAAAATTGAGAAGTAAATCAAATATTCAAGTGTTAACTTAAAAATAAATTTATTTATAATGATTAAATAATTAATGATTTGTAATTACCTTGTAACTGATAATTAATCAAAGAATAATTAATAAAAGTAATTAAGATTTAAATTAATTAACGATTAAGAATTAATAAATTAAAATATTTAATTAAAGAATAATTAAGTAATAAAGTTAATTAATATTTAATTAATTCATAGTTAAGTAAATTTAGCCATTGATTTAAAATAATAAATAAAAATAATTATGTGATTAATTCATATAAACCACATTCACCTTAACTGAAGATGATTGACTATTATCAAATGTTGTATACTGGATTGATATTCTGTTATGATTATGATACTGTGTGATGTGAATTGCTTTGTGCTGAACTGTTATTCATGATTTGCTTCTGTATGTATGTGAGAACCCTTTTTCCCGTAAAACGGCATTTAAACTTCGATGCGACAGGGAGTCGAATTTTAGTTAGTTGTCCGAAACCCACATCGAACCCTGATTGTGAACACCCATATGCGAACACCTCCGATCCTCCCACCAAGTCACAAAAAGTCGCGACAATTCAGCCGAACAAAATACAATCTAAAACCCTAGTTCATCCAAATTCGAACAATACAACAAATGGAAAAATCCAATTGCATTTTTCCCAGCATCTACAACCTAAAACAAGCTTCAATCAAAAATCTAGCTTCAAGCATCAAGTTGTTCTTCGGCAAATCACCAAAGTCCCCAAATCGAACAGACCCAAATATCTCGCTAATTACACAACTAAAAATTATGATACAAGCACTAAAAATCATAATTTCCAAATTGTAATTCAATTATAAAATCAAAACTAGAACTTGAATTAATAAATTTTTGCCCAAATTTGATTTGTTTACTGTAATTTGAAAAATATGAGTTAATCATTCATTTTAAAATTCTATAACTATTTTTAGATGATAAATTACGTGATTACAAACAACTTCCATTTACAAATCAAAGTCCAGTTCGTGTTCAAAATCAAGTTATTGAAATTATTATAGGATTTGAAATTATTTTATAAACATAGTAATAATTCTTAACTTTACAGGCATTCAATATACTCAATTCAACATGCATTCAATTTAAAACAAATATTTCATATAACATCATGATATCATCACAAAATCAAGATGAAATCTAGAATCAATCGGTTTTTAAAATTCAATTTACTCACCTATTTCATTTTGCAGAGCAGTTTTTAGAATTTATTTCCCAGGCTTGAACATTAATCTGGAAAGAGCTTTTGATGTTTGCTGGTAAAATCCTACTGCATGCTTCAATTGATGATTTTAAACTTGCAGTTGAACTTGATTCTTTAAAATGTAGGTTGATTCAGATTGCAGGTTGAAGTAGAATTTTATTTTGCAGATTTTTTTTTAAAAATGTTGAAACTGTTGAGAAGATCTTTGCTTTTGATTTTGCAGATTTCATTTCAGATTTGTTTTTGGTTTTTGAATTCAATTTTCAGGTTTTTAAATAGTAATTTCTGGTTTCCATTAAAATTTGAAGAAATGGAGAAAATAAAATAGATTGAAGAAGAGATGAAAAATATGTTTCATAACTTAGTTATGATTTAATAAAAATCAAAGAAAGTAAATTTTAAATTCAAGACACTTGTCACTTAATTTTTTTAATGGCCTTGCATGTGTTTATGAGAGGATTAACATGTTTACACATGTTTTTCTTAAGTGTTTTTAATCGAATTTTCATTTAGTTTAAATGTAAATATAACTTACCTTTTAAATTACTTAATAAATATTAGTTTACCTTTAAAAGAAAATATTAGGAAACTAATTATAATACAAATATATCTTTTACATGGATTAAAAAAATCTAAAACATTTATATTCATACATTTATAATCCATTTTAAATTTAAGTACTTTAAAGAAAACAAAAATAAATCTTTGATTTAAATTCTTTATAAACTATCATATTTAAAAATAAACAATTATTTTATATTTGAAAACAAATGAATACGTCTTAAATTATCTTTTAAAAAATATTAATTTTAAAACAAAGCTTCAATTACAATATTCACACATATATAAATTATCAACAGATTATATTAAATTTCAAACAATTCCAAATTATAACATATACATACATATATATTACAACTTGAAAATTCATCTTTTATTTAAAACAAAAGATATTTCTATTCACAATATATATATCAAATATATATAATATAAATAGAATAAAATTTATTAGCTTTGAAAAAATACTTCCTTATCAATTTTAAATTGTTAAAAAGATATTGATTAAAATTACCAGATTAAATATTTATTAACCTTTAAAAGATTAAATTTACCAAATTAAGTTAAAATTATAAAGAACAATTATCAAATCAATTTAATTATTAAATTAGATTATTAAATTGATATTGCCAAAAATTCCGGGTCGTTACCTTAAAAGAATTTTGTCCCCGAAATTTAAAAGAAAAAGTAATTTAATAACCCAGCAAAGATTTCAATTTCAAACAGCAAAGCATTCCTAACATCCAGTAACAAACAACCAAGCAGTCAATCAAACAAACAAACCTAACTAATTATCCTGACACAAATCAGAATAAATCTTTAATACTATCTTGAGTTTCCCAAGTAAAAATCGCTGGGAGACTCGCTCTACAAAAGCAAACTAACAACACCACAAAAATCCAGAGCTCCTCTCTTATCTCTAGATCCACCAATCTGAACAGAACATCAGACTATACCCAAGTCCAGCTCAACTTCCAAGTCCAACTGGACTGCAAATTCCTCAACCAATGATGAATCAAACACGTACTCCCTCAGAGATACGTGAAATACAATGAATTCCAGCTATCCAAACTGGCAATTCAATCTTATAGACAAAAGAACTTATCCTATCAAAACACAGATAAGAAATCCCCAATGCCTCAGAACTAGCCATCTTATCCAATTATTGCTCTCTTAACTAGAGAAATCTTAACAACAATGAAGATTTCAACTTCGAATTCCAAATTCCTTATCTCATATCTGCATAACTCAACAGACAATCCTGGGCTGTCAATCTTCTTCCTGATCAGCTCAACCTATGTTGACACTTCCAGAAACAACTAGACCAAAGCAATCAGTTTCTGGATCCTATCCGACAGAAAAATCTTCCAAAATCCATCGAAATCCAGAACACAAGCTCTACTTCCCAAGCAATAGCCAACTGAACTTGCTTCCTTCCTCGCACAGCTGCTACCTCGCTTCCGTTGCACAACTCTGATTCTGAAATAGATAAGAATACTATTGATGAATAGGAATACAAACTTATCCAATATATCCGGAAAACTTTGTTCATCAAATCCATAAAATCTTAGTGACCCATCTGACTTGGTCACACTATCTTATAGCAGAATCCAACTCAAATACTAGATCTGACCAAATCCTAATTCCAAAAATTTCTAAGCTGCTACACCAACTCTTCCTTCTCCAAGAACCATCCTACTACTAGGCTAACTACCAGAATCACTTCAGGAACCAAACAATATGGAACTCAACTCCATATGCAGACAAACTTCTGATTACCTCAGTAGCTCCTACTTCCACATGAGAATCCTCAGTCTCAACAAAAGATTGCTCAAGAAAAATTCCCAAATTAATTGCAAGTCACTTTTGCGATCCAACCTAATTCGGATTCCAAAGAAACTGTCCTCTCTTCACCAATTAGAACAGCCTTAAGCTTTTCCAAACAAGGTTAACCCTTCAAGAAAACTTTCACCAACAGCTCGGGCTGCTGTTAAAAGAATCACCAAGATTCCTGAACTATCGGAGAAACGGCCACGCTGCTGCTTCCAAACTCTACCTCGATGATACTGCAAAGCTAAAAGACCTTCTTGTCAGCACACCAAACACTTCGAGTTGCACAGCTACAATAGCTAACCAAAGACTTCTAATCCAAAGGCTTCTCGAAAACCAAAATGATCAATAATCCACACAACAGACCTTCGAGATGGCAGACAACCTCTCAAGAAATTCGGGCTCCAAACCAAGCATCAACATCTCGCTCTCCTTACGGAATGACAAATGAGACTATGCCTAAGCGAAACAACTTATAGACCTTAGTCTCATATTCTAAAACAACCAACCTCCTTGCTAAAGATCCAGACAACTTCTACTCAGACGAATCTTCCCTGCGGCAGGTAAAAACTGGTCCTCAACTACTTCTAAACTGCTTCAAGAGAAACCATCTTATGAAATATCCATGGAACTGCATCTCATCACGGAGTTATCAAGATATCATCACTTACTTCTGCACTTCCGACAGATCCAAACTTACACTTCCAAGATAAACTCCGAACCTTTAAAAAGATTTCCTTCAGAGATCAGAGAAATCCTTACTCCAAGCTGCAAATCTTACTCGAGACAGTATTAGGTCTACAGTCTCGAAAAATATACTTCCAACCTCAAACATATAGACCTCTTCCATCAGTGGTAGTTGTGTTACACACACACACCACTACTCCATCTACCTCTAAAACTTATGTTGGGAAATCCGAACAGATAATCTAACAAATCAAATATATATATAAATATAGTTATATATAAAAATTACAAGTACGCTCTCTCAAGAAAGACACCACTCTAGAGCCTAGGTATTCACTCAACCTAAGGCTCTAATACCAAATGAGACGACCTGACTTCCTAACACTAGAAAGTCACATCACTAATGAAGAAAGAAAGGGATAGAAGAAGAAAAGAAAGAAGAAACACAACAACATCAGATACTCACAGCGGAACGAATGAAATATAATATATCACATAAAACATTACATAATATCATATTACATCAGAGTATGCAACTTATACAACACATATTAGACAGTTATAATCATCTGTCTAACTATACAACTCAAGTACAACAGATACAGATACCAAACAACACAGCGGAACCATAATTTATGTACACGTGGAAGACTCCTGCTCCATATCTCCCTCAGAATTCGTCAAGCAAACCTGAATCACTTGACAAATCATACATAATATGAGTACCCAAGAGTTTAATAAAACAGAAAATAAACACTCGGGTCAGACAGGGGTCTGGTGTGAGTAAACGGGTTAAAATTGCTTAACTTTAGAAAAACCTTTGAAAAGATAAGGTATCACGTAAGACTTCCCACACATAAACATGGAAAAGTTTTTACCTTACGCTAACCAAAACATTTGAAAGGAAATCCAGTGATATTATAACAGTGTCTAGGGTTTTCAAGTAAATAGGAAATAGCCGAAATTGTTACATCTATTAAATTCCAGCTACTAGCCACAAAAGTGGGTAATACAAACAAAACCATAGGTTCTCGTAGGAAGAATGGGTTTCCATCAATGGCAGGGCTACCGGGGTACCGCCCGTCACAGTACGTGGCCTAGATCAACCTACCGAGGATTACGCCCAATCCCCTACATCACAAAGACGGAACCGTTCCTTACTGAACAGTCCTGAGTAAGATCACCACGTGGTTGGCGCGACCAACCACCCACTAAGCCGAAATAAAGGGACATCTAGACAGGAATGACCTCACCCTGAAATGGGTGCTACCCACCTAGCCTTGTTGCACCTCCCATGTTTTAGCCATTCCCCATTGATGAGGCTTGAGGCTACGATTACCTTTATAGAACACATCTATCTTAGAATGTTCATCGTCCACCTGACGATGTTCTGAAAGCATTCAATCCATAAAAGTTCGTTCCGGGTTCGAACGAAACCGAAGGCACTATCTCGTTGCACTCATTTTGGAATCACCCTCAGAGTCAACGACCATAGCCCTTGCACTCTAAATCACCATCTCGAATCTATAATTACTATCTTCGTCAAACTCATTACGGAATCACCCACAGAGTTATACTGACGTATAGTCCTTACACCTCGAGTCTTCACTAAGCTCCACTTGGAATCGCAATCTAACGTTTAATTTGGATTGATGTGGTTTTCGGATATCCAAATATGGAAACCCGATCCCGGTCTCACCGAATCCAAATGCCATGTTAATGTCCAAGTTGTTTAAGGGTTTAAGCAGTTTAAACTTATATTCAGGATGATATAAATAGATAGATGAATCACATTATCATAATAGATAATTCATAACAACCATTCATCTCACAAAGCAGCATATCACATATCAGGGATATCCAAAGCATCCAGTATCAACCAATCACCCAATATCAAATCATCCAATATTAATCAATCATCACATATCAATTAATTCATCCAACAGAATTGATTAACTCTTAATCAACTAGATTACTTAAACCCTTCTTTATTAATTTATTCCAAATAAATAAATTAATCATCTCTTAATGATCTTCCTTAATTAATCTCCTTTGATTAATTATCTTTAATTACATTCAAGTAATTATCCCTAACCATATATAGTAATTAACCTTTAATTACTATCATTAATTACATTAATTAATGATCCTTCATTTACTTCCATTAATTAATCAATTATAATTAATTACATTAAACCTCAATTAATTACAATTAATTAACCACACTTAAATTAATCAACCTCGGTTAATTAATTATATTAACAAATGATTCCTTATTAATAATTCCTTTAAATTAATTAAATAATTAACTTATAATTAATCATCTCATTAAACAGTAATTAACAACTTGTAATTACTTATCTTAATTAATTAACATCTTAATTAATTATATTAACTCTTTGATTAATTATTTTAATTGATTAATCTTTAATTACTTCATTAAGTAATTATTAATCAATTAAATTAACAAATAATCCTTAATTAATTACTTTATTAATTAATTATATTTAGTAATTAATCTTAAATTAATCACATTTATTAATTAACTAAAATTAACTAAGTAATTAACCTTTAGTTACTTACATAAGTAATTATCTCCTAATTACTTCCATTAATAAATCTTGATTACTCTCTTAATTAATTACTTAACAAGTAATTAATTCCATAATTAAATAATTCTTAATACTTTAATTAATTATTTACTCCATAATTAATTAACTTCAAACAATTATATTTATCAATTCTTAGATAAATAACATCTAGTGTTAACCGTTATTCACTTCATTTAATTACTTCCATGAGTAATTTTTCTTCCCTTAATTACATTTAGTAATTAACCAATAATTACTTCATTAAGTAATTATACTTAATTAATTCATAATTAAGTGATTGTATTAAAATCAAATAAACAGTTACCTAATTATTTAAAATTAAATAATTAATTAACATCTTGTATTTCAAAATCCTTAATTAATTAAGAAAAACATTATTCTTAATTAAAATTTACTTATTAACAAATCATATTTAGATTAAGTATTCTTAAATTCATAACAATACTAATTTAACCTTATTATCCTCATAAATAAATTATTTGAAATTAATTAAATTTTAAAAACAAATTTATTCAATTTGGATTTCAAAATCATAATAATAATATTATTTGAAATAAGCATTTAGAAATCACATTTAAAATTTAAAATACTTTAATTATCCAATTTCAACTTATTGATTTTCAAAACAAATTTGAAAACTTGTTATGCAAACATTACTTTAAGATTCACTTAAAACTTTGATCAATTCTTTAATTTGAAAACACTCCTTCTAATTTGAAATTATAAAATTTTGTTAAGTTAATTATTTCCAAAGAAATCATTTTAACAATTTAAATTTTGAAAATAAAATACTTTTTAAAGTTTGATTAACTTTCTTTCATACAACAAGTTTTAAATTTGTTTTCTTTAATGAACTTGTTTATAGCTTAATGCATAATTTAATTCATTTAACAACAAGTTAATTTACACTAGACTAAACACAGAACAAACTAAAACATCACCCTAACTACACGAGATAAGCACGGCAAAAACACGAGTCCGCCCCGAGTAAATCTCCAACTCCATTCCACTACGAGTCGTCACACGAAATTCACGCGTGCTACTTCGAGCTGAAACGTCTTCCCCAAATCAAAACTCCACCTGGAACAATCCCGTGCACGGTGCACGTACACAAATACCGCCGTCCTCTGGCGAGCGTCGCGACCGTCGTCGATGATCACTCGATCGTGTGCGAGCCCAGTACCAAACCCAAATTGAAGAATACATCATCGAATCGAATTTCGAACCTGAGCACGAAAACTGCAGAAACACGAACACAAAACCAAACCCAATGCCGACCATCATGACAACGATGATCCCTGCCGACCTCTCCATTGAAACTCCCGTCACAAGCTCCATTTTCCCCCATATGCGAACACCTCTGATCCTCCCCCCAAGTCGCAAAAGTCGCGACAGTTCAGCCGAACAAAATACAATCTAAAACCCTAGTTCATCCAAATTCGACCAATCCAGCAAATGGAAAAATCCAATTGCATTTTTCCCAGCATCTACAACCTAAAACAAGCTTTAATCAAAAATCTAGCTTCAAACATCAAGTTGTTCTTCGGCAAACCACCAAAGTCCCCAAATCGAAAAACCCAAATATCTCACTAATTACACAATTAAAAATTATGATAGAAGCACTAAAAATCATAATTTCCCAACTGTAATTCAATTATAAAATCAAAACTAGAATTTGAATTCATAAATTTTTGCCCAAATTTGACTTTTTTACTGTAATTTGAAAAATATGAGTTAATCATTCATTTCAAAATCCTATAATTATTTTTAGATGATAAATTACGTGATTACAAACAACTTCCATTTACAAATCAAAGTCCAGTTCGTGTTCAAAACCAAGTTATTGAAATTATTATAGGATTTGAAATTGTTTTATAAACACAGTAACAATTCTTAACTTTACAGGCATTCAATATACTCAATTCAACATGCATTTAATTTAAAACAAATATTTCATATAACATTATGTTATCATTACAAAATCAAGATGAAATCTAGAATCAAACTGTTTTTAAAATTCCATTTACTCACCTGTTTCATTTTGCAGAGCAGTTTTTAGAATTTATTTCCCAGGCTTGAACATTAATCGTGAAAGAGCTTTTGATGTTTGCTGGTAAAATCCTACTGCATGCTTCAATTGATGATTTTAAACTTGCAGTTGAACTTGATTCTTTGAAATGCAGGTTGATTCAGATTGCAGGTTGAAGTAGAACTTTATTTTGCAGATTTTTGTTTTAAAAATGTTGAAACTGTTGAGAAGATCTTTGCTTTTGATTTTGCAGATTTCATTTCAGATTTGTTTTTGATTTTTGAATTCAATTTTCAGGTTTTTGAAGAGTAATTTCTGGTTGCCATTAAAATTTGAAGAAATGGAGAAAAGAAAATAGATTGAAGAAGAGATGAAAAATATGTTTCATAACTTAGTTATGATTTAATAAAAATCAAAGAAAGTCAATTTTAAATTCAAGACACTTGTCACTTATTTTCTTTAATTGCCTTACATGTGTTTATGAGAGGATTAACATGTTTACACATTTTTTTCTTAAGCATTTTTAATTGAATTTTCATTTAGTTTAAATGTAAATATAACTTACCTTTTAAATTACTTAATTAATAAATATTAGTTTACATTTAAAAGAAAATATTAGGAAACTAATTATAATACAAATATATCTTTTACATGGATTAAAAAAATCTAAAACATTTATATTCATACATTTATAATCTATTTTAAATTTAAGTACTTTAAAGAAAACAAAAATAAATCTTTGATTTAAATTCTTTATAAACTATCATATTTAAAAATAAACAATTATCTTATATTTGAAAAAAATGAATACATCTTAAATTATCTTTTGAAAAATATTAATTTTAAAATAAATCTTCAATATTCACACATATATAAATTATCAACAGATTATATTAAATTTCAAACAATTCCAAATGATAACATATACATACAAATATATTACAATTTGAAAATTCATCTTTTATTCAAAACAAAAGATATTTCTATTCATAATATATATATCAAATATATATAATATAAATAGAATAAAATTTATTAGCTTTGAAAAAATAAATCCTTATCAATTTTAAATTGTTAAAAAGATATTGATTAAAATTACCAGATTAAATATTTATCAACCTTTAAAAGATTAAATTTATCAAATTAAGTTAAAATTATAAAGAAAAATTATCAAATCAATTTAATTATTAATTCAGATTATTAAATTGATATTGCCCAAAATTCCGGGTCGTTACATCACACATCAGGGATAAACAATTCAAAGCATTCAATACAATCCAAACATCCATAAGTAAGATCAACTAATCACCTGATTAGTTTTTTTAAACCTGATTAATTACTTATGAATAAATTACTAATCTTGCTTAATTAACATTAATTAATTACAAACCATTTTAATTAATTATCCTTTAATCATTTATTAATTAACCTTTAATAATAAATTAATCAATCTTTAATTATTAATTAATCAATCTCAACTAATAAATAAATCAACCTTTAATCACAAAAAAATTAACCTCTAAATAATTTAAGTATTCCTTAATTACTTTCATTAATTAACTAACCTTTAAATTAGTTAATTATCCTTAAATTAATTACCTTAATTAATTTATTACATAAATTATTTGTCCTTAAATTAATTTTTCTTTAATCACTTGATTAATCAACCTTTAATCATTAATTAATTAACCTTTAATTAATCACATTAATTAATAAATTAACTAGATTAATTATCCTTTAATCGATAATATTAATTAATAAACCTTTAATTAATCACATTAATTAATAAATTACCTTGATTAATTATCCTTTAATCAATAATATTAATTAATCAACCTTTAATTAATCACATTAATTAATAAATTACCTTGATTAATTATCATTTAATCAATAATATTAATTAATCAACCTTTAATTAATCACATTAATTATCATCTTAATTAAATTCATTAAGTAATTAACCTTTAATTACTTATATTAATTAACCCTTAATTCACCACATTAATTAATCTCATTAATTAATTATTTGGATATCCTTTAAATAATCACATTAAGTAATTAACCTATAATTACTTACATTAATCAACCTTAAATTTATCACATTAATTAATCAGCTTCTAATTAATTAATTGTCATTGAAAATCTTATTAATAACCCTTTAAAAAGAATTATCATTAACATATAATTTATCTCAAATCTTTAAGTAAATTTAAAATCAAAACAATGCTTAAGATAAACCATTTATCTTTAAAATCTCATTTAAATATCCTTTGAAATTAATTTTATTTTTTTCATATAAATTAACTTAAAATTCTTAAGTTAATCAAAAATACATCATCCTTTAACATGACATCCCAAAATTTATCATTTTAAATTGGTAATATATTTAAAAAAATTGGAATTTAATTTGAAAATAAATTGAAAAGTTTCAAACAAAAAAGTGATAATTTGTATGAATAAAATTCCAATTTCTTTTGAGTTTAAAAATCTTGAAATAATAAATGTTTTAAACGTCATTTGAATTTAAATTATATATATTTAGGCATATATGAGTAGACTAGAGTGTATATATTGAAATTGAATTTAAATTGTACAAGTATGTGTATGAGCATAGAAATGGACATAAATGGTTATAATTCAAGTTGGATTGGAATTTGAATTTAAACTTAAAATGAATGTTTAGAAAAATAATTGGCATTTAAAATCATAAAGGTGTAATTTATATAAAGTAAAGATTGGTTAAAACATTTCTTCTTTTAACATTGCATACACACACACACACACACACACACACAAATGAATAAGGGGTATAATTATTTATAAAGTAAATATGATATGAAATTTAGTTAAAAAATTCTTTGTCTTTGTAAAAATTACAAGTGTTAAACATGCATAAGGGAGATGGTGTAAAATTACATGGTGTAAAATTAACAAGCGTAGAGATCTCAAAATTGGTTTTAACAAGTGGCATTCAATATAGTTGATTGAAAAAAGATAATAAAATTTAAAATCACAAAAACTTTTCAGCTTACCATTTTCATTTATTTAGCTTTTCAGATTTCTGAAAGAACAGTAAAAAAAGATTTGAGCATTTCAAACTTCAACATCCAAAGAAAAAAAATCAGAAAGCTGCAACATTTTCTTGGATTCAAAGTTAAAAATCTGAAGATCTTCTTAAACATCAAGTAGCAGTTTTAAATTCCATCTCTCAGGTAAACTTTAAACTTTATAGTTTAATGAATTTGTAGTTTCAAAATCAAGTTTTAACACAAACAAATTCAAACTGCAGATTAGTATAAACACAGCTTTAGTTTTGGCCAGAAAGTTTAGAAATCTCATAATTAGTTTTAACAAGAGGCATTCAATATAGTTGATTGAAAAATAATAATAAAATTTAAAATCACAAAAACTTTTCAGCTTCCCATTTTCAATTATTTATCTTCTCAGATTTCTGAAAGAACAGTAAAAAAGATTTGGGCATTTCAAACTTCAACATACAAAGAAAAAAAATCAGAAAGCTGCAACATTTTATTGGAAACGAAGTTAAAAATGTAAAGATCTTCTTAAACATCAAGTAGTAGTTTTAAATTCCATCTCTCAGGTAAACTTTAAACTTTATATTTTAATGAATTTGTAATTTCAAAAACAAGTTTTAACACAAACAAATTCAAACCGCAGATTAGTACAAACACAGCTTCAGTTTTGGCCAGAAACAGTGCAGGGATTCTCTGAAGTAAAATAAGGCAAGTGAACTTTTCTTTTAAAAAATTTGAATTTGTAAATCAGTAATAAAGCAAGGATTTAAGCAAATTATATCAATCAGTTGCAGGAAAAAAAATCAAGTTTAAAGGCTAAATAAATTTTTGGGTTTAAGCTACAGACCTTGTTCTGTTGCATAAGAAATTCAAAACTGTAAGTAAGCTTGGATATTGTTCGTTATTGATGAATTAAGAAAACAAATACAACAAAGGATAACCAAAGATTTATATTTACAAGTTGTAGATTTAAACATTTAGGAGCTTTTTGTTCAAACTGTGTCAGGTGAGTGAACTTCTGTTTAATCCAATTATTTGTTGTTGTATGTATGCCTGAATTGATGTTGAAAAACCCTTGCATGTGAACAAAATTATGTGCTTGTCTATTTTTGCATGGAAATGTTTATATTCAGGGTTTCATCCCTGTTCTTCTTAGCCTCCGGTTTACAGAGTAAATCCATGCTAAATTCAAAATCCCTCTCTCTCTGTTCTCTTCTGAAATTAAAATCTAAACAAATGTAAGTGCTGTTTAAACATGCATTATGTGTTAGTAATAAATCAAATAAAGAAATATAGTTCTTTTCTGGAAAATGTGAAAACACAACCACCATTTAAATTATGCAGGAATTCGAACATCATAGATTTTAATATCAGTAATGCTAACTGAATCACCACCGAAAATAATGATTTTAGAAGGTTATATCTAAATTTTTCATAAAGTTTTGACTGAGAAATTGTAGTTGATCAGAAAAGTGAGATTTTGTCGAATTTTGATGATGTAAGAGTTTGCGGGCCTCGATTTTGTCGTCACAGCTAGCTTGAGGGTTTGAGATCCTTAGAAAAATATAGGTTGAATTTGTAAATTATTACATTGTTGATTCGAGATCGAATTAGGGTTAAAAATCCATTTCTGATCGCAATTGAAAAGGAAGTTGCCGCGTCGTTGTTAGGTGATCGAGCTTCATGTCGCCAATCGTGGCTTCTAATGCTGGCAAAGCTTCGGTCGAGTTTTGGTGACCGCTCATTGCCAAAGGAGGTGGGGCGAGGCCATTTTCTGGTGATGGTTTTTGATGAAGTACGGGTCATGGAGCTCGTTTTCGGTCGTGGCGATGCTTCATGCTTTGGGGTGGCTCGATGGGTCGAGAACTTAGTCGTCGACCTGATGACGGTCGTAGTTTCGACCAGCGACGACCGTGACGGTGTGCAGCTTGCACACGGTTTCGTTTGTATCAGTAGTTCGTTTTTGGGGCGGGGTGATGTTTGACTCGAAGCACTACTCGGGGGTTCGAGGGAGATGACTCGAAGCCATGGTCGTGTCATTTTGGAGTTGCACCGGGTCGCTTTAAAAACATAAAAAAAATTTAGTGAAATTTTTTTATACGGGTCGATCTGGGTAAAAACTCGAAGCGGGGGCATTTCTTCTCGAAGATCACTCGACACAGCCTCGGGTTAGACGTTGGAAACAGCAAATTCCAGTTTTGAAATTTTTGAAAACATAAGTTTAAACAATTTTCTGAATCCATTCCTTTTAAAATGAAGATAGTTTGTTAATGGAAGGTGAAGTATATGGTATTGAAATGATTACTTGAAATTAATAGAGTTCAAAGATATTTCAAATTTATATTTTTAAATAAAATTGTTTTATATTTAACTTAATAAAAATTAAGAAGTAAATCAACTATTCAAGTGTTAACTTAAAAATAAATTTATTTATAACGATTAAATAATTAATGATTTGTAATTACCTTGTAATTGATAATTAATTAATCAAAGAATAATTAATAAAGTAATTAAGATTTAAATTAATTAATGATTAAGAATTAATAAATTAAAATAATTAATTAAAGAATAATTAAGTAATAAAATTAATTAAAATTTAATTAATTCATAGTTAAGTAAAATTAATCATTGATTTAAAATAATAAATAAAAATAATTATGTGGTTAATTCATATAAATCACATTCACCTTAATTGAAGATGATTGACTATTATCAAATGTTGTATACTGATTGATATTCTGTTATGATTGTGATACTGTGTGATGTGAATTGCTTTGTGCTGAACTATGATTCATGATTTGCTTCTGTATGTATGTGAGAACCCTTTTGCCGGTTAAACGGCATTTAAACTTCGATGTGACAGGAAGTCTTATTTCAGTTAGCTATCCGAAATCCACATCGATCCCTGAATGTGAACCTTTGTAATTGATACATCCACGTGTTTTAAATTGAGCGCTCACTATTCGGATTAGTCGAGAGAGGACCTTTGTGTCGTATAACCCATTCCGAATAGTGATACGACGAAATGAATAGCATTTGAAGACGGTGATGAAGACCGGGTGTCTTCGAAAACGATAGGATAACCTATCGAATGTCTCTGCACTGAGTTGCTCCGGTATAGAGACCTCCACATGTGATGGGGAGTCAATTCGAAATTGTGGAAACCGGACTTGCAAGGGCTTCTTCCTTTATTGGACAAAGTGCCTTCGGTTCTGTTCGAACCCGGAACAGACTTGTATGGTTGTATGTCTGACACTATACTTTGATATATAAAGCAGATTTCTTTCAAATACATACCTATTGGTGGCGGAGAATTTATTCTCTTAGCTTAACACCCTTCTCTGAGACGTACGAGCTCAGAGGTTATGTAGTTGAAGGTTATGTATAATATACTCCCAATTTGGTAGTGTGGCATGCTAAGTGCTGCTGTGTGTTGATGGTCATTTGTGATCAAAGCATGGCTTCATGTAAAGTGTAGCTTTGTGGACGAGACCTCATCGGACCTCACACCCCGGAAATGGCCGAAATAGGAAAGATGCGACAAGGTTGTGAGGGTCGCACCCTTTAGGGTATGTCATTTCCTTTTGGAAAAAGGTGGTATCGTGGTATAGAGCCCAAATACTTTACCTATGTGGTTGCTGCAATCTCATTTACTGTGTGGTTGTTGCTTTATGATAGAGGTCCCTCGGATAAAGGTCGCAAACGACCGGGGAATGGCATAGTCGTGTGGTAGTTACCTAGTTACAGAGGTAACCCGGCCTTGTGTTGGCAGAGAACTGGTTAAGTTCTCGGGACGTCTCTCTAGAGGCGTACCCATGTGGCAGTCAGAAGTTCCTTAGCCTGACTATTTGTTGGGAATCCAATTCCCAATACGAACCCAGTACGGTTTTAGTTGTAGAACCTTCCATTTAACATGGCAGCTATAGTAGGCATAGTATAATAGTACCTATGCTGGCTAAGATTAATACTATATTTTCGAAATGTTTTCACACTATGTACTAGTAATAATATCAAAGAATTTTTCACGTATCAAGCATATTTGACTATCATAAGAAGAAATCTCCTCCAATTCTACGATTGCATTGTGTGTGTGGCGGGAGATCTTATGATAGTTTCATTTTCCAAAAGCATACCGGATTTTCTTTTATAAATCTTGTTTATTTAAAAGTGTGACGACCGCCCATGACTCCTGCACCAAAACAAGGAAATAGTGCGCTGAAAGGCGTGCCAGGTAGCCATGGACGATAGTCAGGGTAAAATAAAACAGCAAACTCTATCGTACAACTCACAGCGCATGGATAAAATACAATAGAGAAATATATAGTGAAGCTCCATAACAGAAAAATCATCATATAAGCATCGTAGTAGTTTTATACAAACATGAATCATCCATACATCAAAGCCTCACTACAAACACTCAATCAGATATAACAGCGGAACACTCAGTACATATAGTAAGAAAACTAGTATGCAAAGCCTCCTGCTCGTCTTCGTCATCATCAGCGTAGATCTCTAAGAACAGCACCTGTCACCTGCTACCTAGTCTGCCCATCCCAACATGGATGAATAGCCCAAGGTAATAAGAGGAGACATAAAACCTTGAGTCAGACAAAGTCTTAGTGAGCAGTAAATCAACTATCAAATATACCAAAAGAGCATAAAGGATAAAAGGAATAGGAACCAAACCATCCCACTCCACCTCTTTCTACAGTGATAGCCCCCAGACACACACCAAGGAGAAGTAAGCATAACATAGCAGATAATTAAGGTAAAGCAATAATCACTCGAGTCAAGGGCGATGTTTTCCAAATACAAACCCCCAAGGCCTAAACCAAGATCAGATAAGCACCTAGAAAATACCGCTCTTGAGACCGAATGATGATACAACCAAACGTCCAAACATCCATGACTCTGGCTATCACTGTTATCCTTGCTTTGATTTCACCGTTGATTGAATGACCATCCGTCAAGGGCTAATGGTAACCCCGGTTCTAGACATAACTCCGCACGTCATCGTGACCCGTGCCTAGGACTTACCTACTCTGCCCAGAGTACTCAACTACCTACCTGTAGTCTTTTGGGTGTCCCGACTACCTGCCTGTAGTCGTTATGGGCGCCCCATGTACTCTTGCTTTTGAGCATGCTAGAACCTTCAACAACGATGAGATCTAAGCCTCCTAGTCATCCTCCTTGACGACTATCCTCATACTAGCTCAAGCTACCTCTCGAGCAATCCATTATCAACCAACTCGAACCATCCCTCGAGTCATCAACATGCTTGGAATGATCCCTGCCTGGATTACGCCAAGTCTACATCACATCGTACTTCGCTTTATCACACCATAGCAAAGTCTCAACTCAACAACATGGTTTGCCTCATCGCATCATGGCAAAGTTCCATCTCAACATCATCCAATCCATACATATGAGCTTCAACATCCACCTCATATGCCTTTAGCAGCTTTCACCATTCAAGAGCCTCTTCTGTAGCTTTTGAATCATCTTTGACCATACTTGTCCACATCTATCAACTAGATAGCTCATTCACAACAATCAATCAAGGCAAACCTTAATCCAAACAAATACGTATTCAATCAAGATCTAATTAGGCATTTATAACTAAAATGGCAATTTCGTAAATAAATGAACATAGAACTAACATACATGAATCATGGGTTTTTAGCATAGATCTAGCAAATATAAAACATGGGTTTTGTTTCCATAACTTAATAAATGAACTTGCATAGGTAAACATCTTCACAAACAATGGATCTATACTTGGATCTAAGAAAAATGCACAAAATCACTATCTACAACACTCCAACAAACCACCAATCCAATATACTCCTTTGGGTCCGCGTGAGAGATAACCACCACTCACTAAATCACCCAAACACCTCAAAAACTAAACACTTCAGATCTGGACAACGGAGATCAAGGCTTGATCCGGCAACATCTCGCTTCAATCGATGAAATCTAGCTCCAACGGATGAAGATCTTCAACTTTGGCACTTGAATCTTTGATCTCGATCTTCGATCTTGGATGGATGTTAGAACTAGATTGGAATAGAGAAAAGAAAATGAAGAAATGTTGTAGTCGAGCTCTCAAAATGGCAGCACTTCGTTGCTTCAAAAACCGGTGCCAAAAAGTGAGCCAAACCCCTCTATTTATAGGCTGAAAACCCCTTAGGTCGTCCAGGCCTTATAACTCGTTCTCGGTCTTAGGTCGTCGCCGACCTAAAATCCCCGACCTATCATAGGTCGTCACCGACCTGTCTACCTCACGACCCAACGGTCTAAACAAACTCCACGACACACGACTCAAGAACCCAAGGCCGACCTAACTATAAGTCGACTCAACCAATCACACGACCTACCGACTTAACCAAACCCAGGGTCCCACGAGTTAACACACGGCCGACCTAATTCCTGCGACCTAAAACACTGCCGACCTAAAGACTCCAGCGACTTACTAGGTCCGACCTAACTCTTACGCGACCTAACAAACCAGGCCGACTCAATGACCTAAGCCCCCAACGACTCATCGTGCTTGCCGACCTATCCCCCTAGCGACCTAACGCTATCCCTTAGGTCGTTCAACGACCTATCTATACACAGCAACTCTAGGTCGCTAGTCCCCCTAAGTCGGTCAAATACTTATGTTGGTTCAATACCTTAGGTCGTTAACCCGTTCGACCGGCTCATCCCTAGGTCGCTCCTTTGCCTAACTCGCTCACACGACCTAAGACACTAAGTTGGTCACGACACAACTCCGAACCCTCAACCTGAGCCTCTATACGAGTTAACCCTTAACTCGTTTTTAACACTAAGTCGGCAGCTTTCTTAAGTCGTTCAAACGACTTATCAACAATACGACTTAGGCTAGAAACAACATAAACAATACTAACGACCTATAAATCCTACGATTTATCAACACGTAAAATACGGGTCGTTACATTCTCTCCCCCTTAGGAATTTCTCCCCCGAAATTCCAAGCAAACATCGGCCATCAAAATTATTCCGCATGCCTACCATCCTTAGCATTCAACAAACCATGCATCCAA
Organism: Allium cepa; assembly: GCA_030765085.1. Lineage (NCBI taxonomy): Eukaryota > Viridiplantae > Streptophyta > Magnoliopsida > Asparagales > Amaryllidaceae > Allium > Allium cepa. Next base: position 389,956,588 of record CM060938.1, on the reverse strand, counting down.
TTCTAGCCTAGCATGCAGAATTCTAAAACTTAGAACAAGCTACAAATTCATGAGATGTCATGACACCTTAGGGCCATACCTTGAAGAGTTCTGGATGAACTGCCTTCACCCTCTCTTCCTCCTCCCACGTACAGTCGTTAACATCATCACTCCATTGTATCTTGAGCAACGTAATCGTCTTCCTCCTAAGCTGTTTCGTATCGGTTTCAACAATACGAAGCGGCTTACGAGGTCTCGTAACCACTGGATCAACCTCTAAGTCTTCACAGCTATCAGCAGAAACCACAGTAGTTGGGTCATGCACATACTTCCGTAGATAAGATACATGAAAGACATTGTGCACACCCGCCATCTTTTCCGGTAACTCCAACCTGTAAGCGAGTTTTCCAATTCGTTCGATAATCGGGAATGGTCCAACAAATCTCGGAATTAACTTTCCTTTCTTCCCAAATCTAATAGCACTCTTCAATGGAGAAATCTTCACAAAAACCATCTCTCCTACATCGAATTCCAAATCCTTACGACGATTATCGGCATAACTTTTCTGACGATTTTGGGCTGCTTTCATTCGTTGCCGAATGATCTCTATACAATCCGAAGTCTGTCGAATCATCTCTGGCCCAAGTATCATCTTTTCTCCAGTTTCCAACCAACATGTCGGAGAGTTACACGGTCTTCCATACAATGCCTCATATGGTGCCATACCAATACTCGACTGATAACTGTTATTATATGCAAACTCCACCAAATGAAGATGATCTTCCCATGATCCTCCGAAGTCCAAAACACATGCTCTAAGGAGATCTTCCAAAACTCGGTTGACTCTCTCAGTCTGACCATCTGTTTGAGGGTGGTAAGCTGTACTCAAACACAACTCGGTTCCCAAAACTTCCTAGAAGCTCTTCCAAAATCCACTAGTGAACAATGGGTCTCGATCGCTCACTATACTCTTCGGAACACCATGGAATCGAACTATCCACTTAACATAAAGCTCAGCCAGCTTCGATGCAGTCCTAGTCGATCGAACAGGAATGAATCTTGCACTCTTAGTCAACCGATCTACTATGACCCAAATTCCTTCATTTCCTGCCCTGGTCCTAGGTAGACCATCGATAAAATCCATCGATATCTGCTCCCACTTCCATGTAGGAACCTCTAATGGCTGAAGTAATCCACTGGGCTTCTTCTGCTCAGCTTTCACCAATTGGCAGTTCATACACTTGGAAATAAAATTTCCAACATCCTTCTTCATGCCTTCCCAGTAGTAAGTTCTCTTCATATCCCGATACATCTTATTCCCACCTGGATGAATTGTCAACTTCGAGTGATGACCTTCCCTCAGAACTTCATCTCTCAATCCATCAATGTCGGGAACAACCAATCGTCCTTGCTTCCGAAGCCAACCCTCTCGATCGACCTCAAATCCCTTATTCTTCTCTGGGTCCAATCCGGATTCCAAATCTCGGATAATCTTAACAAGCCTATCATCTCTCTTTTGGTTCTCGCCAATCCTTTCCACAAGAGTAGGTCTTATCGATAAGTTTGCCAACATTTCAGGTTCCAACTCACATCTGGGCCTGAAATCAAATCCAGCCAAATACTCAAGGTTCTTCCATTCCGAAAACATGGCTCCCAAACCTGCATGTCTTCGACTTAACGCATCAGCCACCGCGTTACCTTTTCCCGGAGTATAGGCTATACCAAAATCATAAGATGCTAAGAACTCTAGCCATCTTTGCTGTCGAAGATTCAAATCCTTTTGGGAGAACAGATACTTCAACGACTTATGATCTGTAAATAACTCAAATCTAACTCCCAATAGATAGTGTCTCCACATCTTCAAAGCAAACACAATCGCCGCTAACTCCAAATCATGAGTCGGATAATTCCTTTCATGCGGCTTCAGTTGTCGACTAGCATACGCAACAACTTTATCCTTCTGCATTAGCACTGCTCCAAGTCCAGTGCCACATGCATCGGTGTAAACCACCATCTCATCATTCCCACTTGGAATAGTCAAGACAGGAGCACTCGTCAGTCGCTCTTTCAGGATTACGAAAGCTTGCTCACACTTATCATCCCATTTGAACACTTGGTTCTTCTTCGTCAATCCTGTCAACGGTGCAGCTATCTTGGAAAAGTCTTTGATAAACCGACGATAATATCCTGCTAATCCAAGAAAACTTCTTACTTCAGATGCATTCTTAGGTCTTACCCAATCCTGGATTGCTGCCACCTTAGCGGGATCAACCGCTACTCCATTTCCAGAGATAACATGGCCTAAGAACCTCACTTCACTCTTCCAGAAGTGACACTTTGAAAACTTAGCCTTCAGCTGATGTTTCCGCAAGATTTCCAAAACAATCCTCAAGTGTGTCTTGTGCTCTTCTTCAGTTCTGGAATAAACCAAAATATCATCCACGAATACAAGCACGAACTTATTCAACTGATCTCTGAATACTCTATTCATAAGATCCACAAAATATGCTGGTGCGTTAGTCAACCCAAACGGCATTACCAGCCACTCATAAAACCCGGATGGTGTCCTAAAAGCAGTCTTCGGCACACTATCCTTCGCCACTCTCAATTGGTGAAATCCCGTTGCCAAATCCATCTGAGAAAACACCTTAGCCTCGTGAAGCTGATCAAACAAGTCATCTATTCTCGGCAATGGATACTTGTTCTTTTTAGTCAACTTATTTAGCTCACGATAATCCACACACAACCTCAACGATCCATCCGCTTTGGTTGCGAACACAACTGGTGCACCCCATTCGGACACACTTCTCCGAATGAATCCTTTCCGTAAAAGGTCATCAACTTGCACCTTCAGCTCTTGCTGCTCCCTCGGTGCCATCCGCCTAAGAGGCATAACAACAGGTCTGGCTCCATCAACTAGATCGATACGAAACTCGATCTCCCTATGCGGCGGCAACCCTTTGACTTCGTCAAAGACATCCTCAAATCCATTCACAATAGGCACCGATGACAGTCCATCCCGTGGAACAACCAGCGAATACATGAAGCTCATGAAGACGCCTTCCTCATGCTTACATCGTATCACAACCTTTCGCCCTTCCACATTCCCGACTGTCACCTCCAGCCTCTCACAATCAATCCTAGCCGCATACTTCCTCAGCCAGTCCATACCCAAAATAATTCCGAATCCCACAAAGTTCAGAACAAAGCAATCACAAACAAACGAGCAATCATGACTCGACACAACTGGACCACGGCATATCATACACAAACATGACGAACCCCCGACTGGATTAGTCACAACCAATGGCCTATCAACAATATCCGGTTTCAAACCTAACCGGCCTACCAAATCATCACAAACAAAAGAATGCGACGCTCCAGTATCAAACAACACTCTAACTGGAACACCACAAAGAGAAAGAGTACCTTGAACTACCACACTCTTCCCCTTCTCTTCAGCTGTAGGAGCTTTTGAAGACGACGGCACAACTCCCAAAGCATAAGCTTGCACAATCTGCCTATCTTTCCTCGGCTCTGGGCAATCCTTCTTGATATGTCCCAGCTTATCACAGTTGTAACACTTTCCCGGCACCTTGGGATTCTTACAATCTTTGTAAAGATGGCCCTTCTGCTGGCAGTTATAGCAAGTCACTTCGCTCTTCGGCTTCTTCTGGCCATCCTTTCCCTTCTGTTGCTGCTGCTTCCTCTTCTTGTTTCCATTTTGCTGGGGTTTAGATCCTTCCTTGGTTACAGAAACAACAGAACTTTCCCTAGGAAACAGACTCTCATGCCTAAGAGCTTTCTCCACCAGCTTCTCAAATGGATCGTCCAAATGATCCACTAACTGCCTCCCAAGATAAGCATCCAGACCAGTCACAAACTTTTCGTTCTTCTGGTAGGGAGAATCAATATACGATCTGGCATACTTGGATAAGGCTTCAAACTCGGAAATATACTCAAGAACAGGCCTCCCACCTTGCTTGAGCTCTACAAACCTTTTGAACAAAGCAGACTTCTGAGCAGTAGAGATGAACTTGGCTTCAAATTTAACTTGGAATTGCTCCCAATTAATCTCTTCTTCTGAAGTATCTATGGTGATAGAATTCCACCAATCAGCAGCTCTTCCCTGAAGCTGTCTCGATGCAAGCTTCCTCTTGGTTGCATCCTCAATTCCCAAGTCCCCAAAGATTCTTCGACAAGCATCAATCCATCTCTGCACTTCAATAGTCGACTCTGTCCCCAAGAAAGCTTTTCCTCCAAGAGAAGTATAATCCTTGCAAAGCTTGGCAAAATCCACCGGTCTTGGAGCTTGGACTTGAACTCCAACATATACAGATGGCCCTGGAGCTGGTATCCTTCTCATGATCGAAGTCATCATCGCTTCGAACATAGTTCCATAATCAACCGCTCCTTCAGTAGCACGGCTTTCCCTTGCAGCTGGTCTTCCTCTTCGACTCATCCTTATTATCTATAAAAAGAATGATTAGAACACCTTAAGTAACAACCGCATAAGGAGTTCAAATCCTTCTAAACTACTATATTATATATAGTAATCATCCATCAAAATACAATTACGTCTCTCATACGTAGTTGCGTCAGCGAGCGTTGGCTAAAATCGATTAACCAAAGCTCTGATACCAAATGTGACGACCGCCCATGACTCCTGCACCAAAACAAGGAAATAGTGCGCTGAAAGGCGTGCCAGGTAGCCATGGACGATAGTCAGGGTAAAATAAAACAGCAAACTCTATCGTACAACTCACAGCGCATGGATAAAATACAATAGAGAAATATATAGTGAAGCTCCATAACAGAAAAATCATCATATAAGCATCGTAGTAGTTTTATACAAACATGAATCATCCATACATCAAAGCCTCACTACAAACACTCAATCAGATATAACAGCGGAACACTCAGTACATATAGTAAGAAAACTAGTATGCAAAGCCTCCTGCTCGTCTTCGTCATCATCAGCGTAGATCTCTAAGAACAGCACCTGTCACTTGCTACCTAGTCTGCCCATCCCAACATGGATGAACAGCCCAAGGTAATAAGAGGAGACATAAAACCTTGAGTCAGACAAAGTCTTAGTGAGCAGTAAATCAACTATCAAACATACCAAAAGAGCATAAAGGATAAAAGGAATAGGAACCAAACCATCCCACTCCACCTCTTTCTACAGTGATAGCCCCCAGACACACACCAAGGAGAAGTAAGCATAACATAGCAGATAATTAAGGTAAAGCAATAATCACTCGAGTCAAGGGCGATGTTTTCCAAATACAAACCCCCAAGGCCTAAACCAAGATCAGATAAGCACCTAGAAAATACCGCTCTTGAGACCGAATGATGATACAACCAAACGTCCAAACATCCATGACTCTGGCTATCACTGTTATCCTTGCTTTGATTTCACCGTTGATTGAATGACCATCCGTCAAGGGCTAATGGTAACCCCGGTTCTAGACATAACTCCGCACGTCATCGTGACCCGTGCCTAGGACTTACCTACTCTGCCCAGAGTACTCAACTACCTACCTGTAGTCTTTTGGGTGTCCCGACTACCTGCCTGTAGTCGTTATGGGCGCCCCATGTACTCTTGCTTTTGAGCATGCTAGAACCTTCAACAACGATGAGATCTAAGCCTCCTAGTCATCCTCCTTGACGACTATCCTCATACTAGCTCAAGCTACCTCTCGAGCAATCCATTATCAACCAACTCGAACCATCCCTCGAGTCATCAACATGCTTGGAATGATCCCTGCCTGGATTACGCCAAGTCTACATCACATCGTACTTCGCTTTATCACACCATAGCAAAGTCTCAACTCAACAACATGGTTTGCCTCATCGCATCATGGCAAAGTTCCATCTCAACATCATCCAATCCATACATATGAGCTTCAACATCCACCTCATATGCCTTTAGCAGCTTTCACCATTCAAGAGCCTCTTCTGTAGCTTTTGAATCATCTTTGACCATACTTGTCCACATCTATCAACTAGATAGCTCATTCACAACAATCAATCAAGGCAAACCTTAATCCAAACAAATACGTATTCAATCAAGATCTAATTAGGCATTTATAACTAAAATGGCAATTTCGTAAATAAATGAACATAGAACTAACATACATGAATCATGGGTTTTTAGCATAGATCTAGCAAATATAAAACATGGGTTTTGTTTCTATAACTTAATAAATGAACTTGCATAGGTAAACATCTTCACAAACAATGGATCTATACTTGGATCTAAGGAAAATGCACAAAATCACTATCTACAACACTCCAACAAACCACCAATCCAATATACTCCTTTGGGTCCGCGTGAGAGATAACCACCACTCACCAAATCACCCAAACACCTCAAAAACTAAACACTTCAGATCTGGACAGCGGAGATCAAGGCTTGATCCGGCAACATCTCGCTTCAATCGATGAAATCTAGCTCCAACGGATGAAGATCTTCAACTTTGGCACTTGAATCTTTGATCTCGATCTTCGATCTTGGATGGATGTTAGAACTAGATTGGAATAGAGAAAAGAAAATGAAGAAATGTTGTAGTCGAGCTCTCAAAATGGCAGCACTTCGTCGCTTCAAAAACCGGTGCCAAAAAGTGAGCCAAACCCCTCTATTTATGGGCTGAAAACCCCTTAGGTCGTCCAGGCCTTATAACTCGTTCTCGGTCTTAGGTCGTCGCCGACCTAAAATCCCCGACCTATCATAGGTCGTCACCAACCTGTCTACCTCACGACCCAACGGTCTAAACAAACTCCACGACACACGACTCAAGAACCCAAGGCCGACCTAACTATAAGTCGACTCAACCAATCACACGACCTACCGACTTAACCAAACCCAGGGTCGCACGAGTTAACACACGGCCGACCTAATTCCTGCGACCTAAAACACTGCCGACCTAAAGACTCCAGCGACTTACTAGGTCCGACCTAACTCTTACGCGACCTAACAAACCAGGCCGACTCAATGACCTAAGCCCCCAACGACTCATCGTGCTTGCCGACCTATCCCCCTAGCGACCTAACGCTATCCCTTAGGTCGTTCAACGACCTATCTATACACAGCAACTCTAGGTCGCTAGTCCCCCTAAGTCGGTCAAATACTTATGTTGGTTCAATACCTTAGGTCGTTAACCCGTTCGACCGGCTCATCCCTAGGTCGCTCCTTTCCATAACTCGCTTACACGACCTAAGACACTAAGTTGGTCACGACACAACTCCGAACCCTCAACCTGAGCCTCTATACGAGTTAACCCTTAACTCGTTTTTAACACTAAGTCGGCAGCTTTCTTAAGTCGTTCAAACGACTTATCAACAATACGACTTAGGCTAGAAACAACATAAACAATACCAACGACCTGTAAATCCTACGATTTATCAACACGTAAAATACGGGTCGTTACAAAAAGCATCTATTTTTGTTTACTCATACTAGTCCCATGACTGACATGGAGTTTATTGTTCCTTTCTAAACTCTGGGTGCCCATAATTTTCACACGGACAGCCTAATAGCAGGTTTTCCGTGTTTTGGTGCTAGTAGTATTTTGGAGTCTTTTGGAGTTAGAGGCTATCTGTTTTTGGAGGCTTTTGTCTTAGAGATATTTTGAAAGCTTTTGGATCTCAAGGTGCTTAGTTTTGGAAGTTCGCTATCACTTCACTTCTTTGAAGACTTTTTGGCATATGATCACTTGTTGTTCTATTATGATGTTCTATTTCAAGTTGTGATATGTGTATAAGATACTCTGATGTTGTAATGGATATTATGATGATGTTGTATCTGTGATGTAATGCATGATATTCATTTTGTTTCCGTTGTTTTATATTCATCTTATGTTGTTATAAGTTCCATCCGACTGGAGTTCAATGTTTGAATCTTCGGCAGTCGAATACAAGTGAGGTATTTGATGTCAATTTTCGAACATTTGATTTCAGGTGACATATGGTATCAGAGCTAAAGGTTGAGTAGGAACTTTAGCTATAGAGTATAACACATTAGATGGCTCATTAGAGATAGGGTGAAGTATACCCTAGAATGAGTATAACCAAGACCGAGACCCTAAATTTTCTTAGTCTATTTCTTTTAACTGCCGTCCATAAGATATCTCGTCCGAATATCTAAAATCAATTTTTTTACTAATTACAAATAGTAAGGATGAGCGGACGAAGAGGAGCTGGGGGACGAGGAAATGCCACAACACCTAGCCAAGTTCCCCCAACAGCAGGAGCAGCTTTATCTACTCAGCATCAGCCGAATCTGGCTGATTTATATAAGAGTTTCTCAAGGCTTGGTGGTAAGCCGTTCACGGGCAAGGAGTCGATTGTTGAGGTCCAAGCATGGATCAGATCATGTGAAAGAATCTTTAAAGGGCTAAAGCTGCAAGATGATCAGATGCGACTCATAGCTTCTTGGCAACTTCAAGAAGAAGCCTTAGCATGGTGGGAGACAGTCACTGTAGATGAGCTAGAAGACGAGTTTATTTGGAAGAGATTCAAAGAAGTACTTGAGAAGTGCTATATGCCATCGGCATGGATTTCTCGAATGTACCAGGAATTCATGGACTTAAATTAAGAGAGTTTGTCATTCGAGGAGTATCTAAACTAATTCAATGAATTGACTCGTTACGGTCCAGAATTGGTGAACACACCTTTAAAGAAGAATGAAAGGTTCATTCGTAGGGTGAATAAGAAGTTCCACGAAAGGATGACTGGCCATGTCAAAGAATCCTTTTCAGATTTGATTGATATGGGGTACGGATATGCTACACTTGACATGCAAGAAGCCTCGGTAGAGAAAGGAATTTCGAGCAAACAAAATTGGAAGAAGAGGGAATTTAGAGGCAAGAAACCATGGCAGGGTAAGGAGAAAAAGAAGAGCAATCAGGGAAGCACAACAGAGAATGTCACTTGCTTTAATTGCTTAGAAAAGGGCCATTTTTCGAGCAGATGTACAAAGCCGAAGAGACAAGTCAATCAATCCATTCAAGCAAAGCCCAGGAAATGTTATTATTGTCAGAAATTAGGACACGAAGTTAAAGACTGCCCAACCATGAAGCAAGCTTAGACATCCAAGGTGTACACAATCAACGACAAATCTACATCTTCTAAAGCAGAAAAGGGGAAAGGAGTTCTGGAAGGTAATCTCACTATTTATGATAGCATTGTTAGAGTTCTGTTTGACACGGACGCTACACACAATTTTATCTCTCAGCAAGCTATTAATTAATTAAATCTTGAACCTGATTTTGTTGATGAGCCTATATGCATAAAGAATCCAGCTGGAGGTCCCGCGAACCTTTGTCTTCGATGTAGAGACGTTCCTATCTCATAGTCTTGTTACCAATTCCCTATCGGTCTCTTTGTCCTTGATTTTAACGAGTTTGAAGTCTTACTCGGAATGGATTGGCTAGCAAATATGAAGCCAAATTGGATTGCAATAATCGATTGATTTCCATTAAAACCAAATTTGGAGATTTCATTGAGATTTCTTGTGAGGACCCTAGTCCTAAAAGAGAAGGGTTGATGTATAATTTGGGTCATCCCGAACCAAGTCTGGGGTCAATAACCATTGTTAAAGATTTTCCAGACGTGGTTGAAGAAGTGAAATCTTTACCTCCACATCAAGAAATAGAATTCAGAATTGGCCTAGTACCCAATGCTCGTCCTGTCGTTCACGCAAGTCGCAGGATGACACCCATGGAAAGGGTTCAATTAGTCAAGCAAACCAATGATTTACTAGAAAATGGGTTAATTCAACCTAGTGTTTCAGAATGGGGTTCAGCTGTTGTTTTTGTTGCTAAATCGGACGGATCTTTGAGATTGTGTGTGGATTACCACGATCTCTATAAGCTGACACTTAAGAATAAATTTCCACTATCCAGAATTGATGATCTATTTGATCAATTGCACGACGCTCGTTTCTTTTCGAAGATGGATCTAGCCCAGGGGTTCCATTAACTACGAATCGCCGAAGATTATGTTCATTTGACCGCTTTCATGGGTCCTAATATGTTCTGCGAATGGTTAGTCATGCCTTTCGGGCTAACCAATACCCCAGCATACTTCGTAAATCTTATAACTCGTGTGTTTCGGGAAGTATTGAATAAATTTGTGCTCGTGTTTATTGACAATATTTTGGTCTATTACAAGACCGAAGAGGAGCATGCCGAGCATCTTAGAATTGTTTTGGAGATATTGAGGAGGAATATTCTATTCGCAAAATTTTCCAAATACCATTTTTGGGTCGAAGAAGTTAAGTTTCTCGGCCATATTGTTAATGAAGAAGGGATTTTTGTTGATCCTAGCAAAATTTTCGCTATTCTTGATTGGAGGAAACCCACCACCCCAAAGGAAGTTCGAAGCTTTTTGTGTTTAGCAGGTTATTGCCGGAAGTTTGTTCGGGACTTTTCTAAGATAGCTAGTCCGTTGAGTTGACAAGTATGTCCTCATGAAAGAAACTACCCAACCCATGATTTGGAGCTTCTAGCTTTTATCTTCGCTTTGAAAATATGGCGACATTATCTTCCGGGTAAGAATCATTTTTTTAGCTTTCTTAATAATTTATGAATTTAATTTAACTTAACAAATATACTTACTGAACTCTCTTTATTTTAGGTGAAAATTCGAATTATTCACCGACCATAAATCTTTGAAATATCTCTTCACCCAGAAAGATCTAAATCTGCAACAACAATGTTGGTAAGAATTTCTGGCATCTTATGACCTAGATATTCTATATACGCCCGGAAAGGCCATTGTAGTTGCCGATGCCTTAAGTAGAAAGCATGCTATTCTTGCTCACCTTGTCATTGCTCCTACTCTTCTTCAGAAAATCGCCAACAAGCAAAAAGAGGACAAGTTTCTTCAGGAAATATATGGGAAAATTCATCGAGGTGGGGATTCCAGTTTTGGAATCAGCAATAGTGGGATTATAAGATTGAAATAAAGAATCTGTGTCCCAAACATTCCGGAGCTGAAACGTGAAGTTTTGGACGAATGCCACAAGTCCAAACTTTGCATCCATCCAGGAGTCAATAAAATGTATCGTGATATCAAAAGAACTTTCTGGTGGAAGACGATGAAAAGGGACATATCTATATACGTGAGTCGCTGTGCTACTTGCCAACAGATCAAAAGCGATCAAAAGAAAATAGCAGGTTTACTTCAGCCTTTAGAGGTACCCAAGTGGAAATGGGACCAAGTATCGATGGATTTCGTCGACGGCTTGCCTCATACTCGAAAAGGCAATGAAGCAATTAAGGTCACTGTGGACCGTTTGACTAAGACAGCCCACTTCTTGCCAGTAAAATCTACCCATACGATAGCAAGTTTAGCCGAATTATATGTGAAAGAAATTGTCCGTCTCCACGGCATTCCTAGCAGCATAGTGAGTGATCGTGATCGTGATCCGATCTTCACTAGTAGATTTTGGGAGGCGTTTCAAGACGCATTGGGAACAAAATTGAATTTCAACACTGCTTATCACCTACAGTCTGATGGGCAGACTAAGAGGATTAACCGAGTCTTAGAAGACCTATTGCGTGCTTGTATACTTGATTTTGGTGGTTCTTGGGAGGACCATCTACATCTGGTCGAGTTCTCATATAACAATAGCTATCAGGCCAGTATCAAGATGGCTCCTTTTGAGGCTTTATATGGTCGTCCGTGTCGGTCACCTGCAAGCTGGATTGAGGCAGGTGATAGACTCGTCCTTGGACTGGATATGATTAAAGAAGCCATAGAGAAAGTTGATTTTATACGAAATAAATTTAGGGCGGATCAAAGTAGTCAAAAGAGTTATTATGATCGCAAAAGAAGGGATTTGGAATTCCAGATAGGAGACTATGTCTTTCTCAAAGATCTCCAATGCGAGGTGTATTAAGGTTCGGGAAGACCGATAAGCTGGCACCATGGTATATTGGTCCTTTTCCTATTCTGGAGAGGATCAGTTCTTTAGCCTATCGAGTGCAGTTGCCTAGCTGGTTATCTAGCGTGCATGATGTATTCCACATTTCTAACCTTCGGAAGTATGTCCATGATCCAGATAGTATTATTGAAGAAGCTTCTCAACAGGATCTCGAAATCACTCCCAATTTAACAGTTAAAAGGGAACCGATAAAGATTGTGGATCGTGAAGAAAAGAAATTGAGAAACAAAGTTGTGAAACTAGTTAAAGTACAGTGGAGTGGCGATCCAAAGGACTGCACTTGGGAAATTGAAGAAAATATGCAGAAATCATATCCTAATTGCAGAGTGGATATCTCGGCTTAAACTGGTAAGCCATTTCTCTATCCTTTCCTGAATTCGTATATTCTTTGTTTGTTTTTTCTTTCTCTTTCAAATTTCGAGGACGAAATTTTCTTAAGGGGGGGAATATCTGTAACATCCCAAAATTTATCATTTTAAATTGGTAATATATTTAAAACTTTTGGAATTTAATTTGAAAATAAATTGAAAAGTTTCAAACAAAAAAGTGATAATTTGTATGAATAAAATTTCATTTTCTTTTGAGTTTAAAAATCTTGAAATAATAAATGTTTTAAAAGTCATTTGAATTTAAATTATATATGTTTAAGGCATATATGAGTAGACTAGAGTGTATATATTGAAATTGAATTTAAATTGTACAAGTATATGTATGAGTATAGAAATGGACATAAATGGTTATAATTCAAGTTGGATTGGAATTTGAATTTAAACTTAAAATGAATGTTTTAGAAAAATAATTGGCATTTAAAATCATAAAGGTGTAATTTATATAATGTAAAGATTGGTTAAAACATTTCATCTTTTAACATTGCATATATATATACAAATGAATAAGGGGTATAATTATTTATAAAGTAAATATGATATGAAATTTACTTAAAAAATTCTTTTACCTTTGTAAAAATTGCAAGTGTTAAACATGCATAAGGGAGATGGTGTAAAATTAACAAGCGTAGAGATCTCATAATTGGTTTTAACAAGTGGCATTCAATATAGTTGATCGAAAAATAATAATAAAATTTAAAATCACAAAAACTTTTCAGCTTCCCATTTTCAATTATTTAGCTTCTCAGATTTCTGAAAGAACAGTAAAAAAGATTTGAGCATTTCAAACTTCAACATACAAAGAAAAAAAATCAGAAAGCTGCAACATTTTCTTGGAAACGAAGTTAGAAATGTAAAGATCTTATTAAACATCAAGTAGTATTTTTAAATTCCATCTCTCAGGTAAACTTTAAACTTTATAGTTTAATGAATTTGTAATTCAAAATCAAGTTTTAACACAAACAAGTTCAAACTGCATATTAGTATAAACACGCTTCAGTTTTGGCCAGAAAAGTGCAGGGATTCTCTGAAGTAAATTAAGGCCAGTGAACTTTTCTTTTAAAAAAATTGAATTTGAATTTGTAAATCGGTAATAAAGAAAGGATTTAAGCAAATTATACCAATCAGTTGTAGGAAAAAAAATCAAGTTTAAAGGCTAAATAAATTTCTGGGTTCAAGCAGCAGACCCTGTTCTGTTGCATAAGAAATTCTAAACTATAAGTAAGCTTGAATATTGTTCGTTATTGATGAATTAAGAAAACAAATACAACAAAGGATAACCAAAGATTTATATTTACAAGTTTCAGATTTAAACTTCAAGATTAAAATAAAAAATCCAGGCTTCCATCCTTATTTTTAAATAGTCAGGAGCTTTTTGTTCAAACCGTGTCAGGTGAGTGAACTTCTGTTTAATCCAATTATTTGTTGTTGTGTGTATGCCTGAATTGATGTTGAAAAACCCTTGCATGCAAAAAAAATTGTGTGCTTGTGTATTTTTGCCTGGAAATGTTTATATTTAGGGTTTCATCCCTGTTCTTCTTAGCCTCTGGTTTAGAGAGTAAATCCATGCTAAATTCAAAAGCTCTCTCTCTATTTTCTTCTGAAATTAAAATCTAAACAAATTAAAGTGTTGTTTAAACATGCATCATGTGTTAGTACTAAATCAAAGTAAAGAAATATAGTTCTTTTCTGGAAAATGTGAAAACACAGCCACCATTTAAATTATGCAGGAATTCAAACATCATAGATTTTAATTGCTGTAATGCTATCTGAATCACCACTGAAAATAATGATTTTAGAAGGTTAAATCTAAATTTTTCATAAAGTTTTGACTGTGAAATTGTAGTTGATCAGAAAAGTGAGTTTTTGTCAAATTCCGATGATCTAAGGATTTGTGGGCTTTGAGTTCGTCGTCATAGCTAGCTTGAGGGTTTGAGATCCTCAGAAAAATATAGGTTAAATTTATAAATTATTACTTTGTTTATTCGAGATCGAATTAGGGTTAAGAACCCATTTTTGCTCGCAATTGAAAAGGTAGTTGCCGCATCGTCGTTAGGTGATCGGACTTCATGTCACTAGTGCCAATCGTGGCGCCTAACGCTGGCAAAGCTTCGGTCGAGTTTTGGTGACCGCTAATGGCCAGAGGAGGTAGGACGAGGCCATTTTCTGGTAAAGGTTTTTGATGAAGTAAGGGTCGTGGAGCTCGTTTTTGGTCGTGGCGATGGTTCGTGCAATGGGGTGGCTCGATGGGTCAAGAACTTAGTCATCGACCTGATGATGGTCGGAGTTTCGACCAACGACGACCGGGACGGTGTGTAGCTTGCACACGTGTAACAACCCGCATATTTGTCGATTGTATATTTAAATATTTTATTTAAATATTTTATCGATCGTCGGATTTTGGTCTGAAAAGCTACTTTTTGCAAACAGTCGAATTGGGACTCAAGACCCTTTCCATTGAGTTTAAAATGTCGTTTGCGATCTTTTTGAGTATAATCTTTGATATGTTTGGAGCAAGTTGAATTTCGCTACTTTTTCTATTGGGTTTAGGGTTGGGTTCAGCCCAATGTTCTAACTTAATATCCCAAACTGAAACCCCCCTCTTCATTCACTCCCTCTTCCTCTAATTTCAGTTCTAAAGAGATTAATGGTGGAAGAGAATGAGAAATAGAAATCCGAAATCCTAGTTTCCATTTGCAAATCAATTTCTAGCTCCAAACTCAAGAGAACCCATTGGTAAGCTTTCTCTTCATCTTCTCCAACTCATTCTCTCTTTGATTTCAGAAATTTTCTAAACCTAACTTAGGGAATGTTCTTCTTTTAAGCTTAGATTCAAGCTTCTAGTGTTGAGATTGAGGTGTGGTTGATCTTCCCTTGTCTTCAAGCTTCTCATTCATTGTTTTTGGGTTCAAAGGTGAGATTTTTATCTCACATCTATGACTATAATTATCTTTGGTTGTTGGATATGAATTCCTAACACTTCTTCATGTGCATTTGCTCTTGATTTGGATTGGTTTTGTGAATATTCCAATTTTTGGGTTTTTAAGTCAAATTTGTGTGAAAATACTTTTATGGATGTTTGATCATGCTTTGGATAATGCATCGAGGAGCATATAGGGCCGGGTTGCCGATTGGCATAAACCCTTAGAGCCAATGTTCGTCCGGTTGAATTTTGAAAGAGTATGCTCTTCATTTGATAGGCTGAAAAACAGCCCAGGCAAGATTCAGTCGACTGAAAAGTCTGTTCAGTCGACTGAACCTGAAACCCGAAAGTTTCCAGGCATGATTCAGTCGACTGAATCCGCTGTTCAGTCGACTGAACCTGGAAACAGAAAGTTTCCTGAACCTGGAAAATTTCCAGGTACAGGGTCAGTCGACTGAAAACTCTGTTCAGTCGACTGAACCTGCTATTTGAGTCCATTTTGCCTTTTTGGATTGAATTTCCAATTTAAATCGGTTCGTGATGATCCTATTTGTTGTTATCATTTATTATGACTTTGATGACTCCTTTTTAGGGATTTTTGAATATCCATTTCGATGGATTCTTTATCGATTTCTTTGGATTTTATTCACGTCTTCGAATGTGAACTTTAGTGATTGATTGTTCCTACAATCTTCTTTGTTATTTGTCACTTTAAAAATATAAAGGTTTCTATACTAGTAGTAAATATCAAAACTCTTACTTCAAATGATTTCAACACTATTTTATTATAAAGCTCGTTTTCTTAAACCGTTTTCCAATCTATTAGTATATACAAACCTTTACCTCACTCGTATGAGAAATCTAATTAAACGGCTTAGTAAAACAAGTGGTATGAAACGCTTGCGTTTACTTCGTCGGTTAATTCTTGGACTTGTTCGATTGAAACTCTTGTGACAATTTTCTAGTGGAGATCTACAATTTGTTCGTAAATATTTAAGTTAAGCTAGTGGTTATGGGACATGAAGCTAAGCTCATTTATTTACTAGCTTACTGTAATTGACACTTCTCAGTGATCATGACGATCATTTTTATGTTTTAGACTGGCATGTGCGATGTCTTTGCTTTTGATACATTGGATGTACCGTTTGCACTACATCAATGTCTTTGCTTTTGATACATTGGATGTACCGTTTGCACTACATCAATGTCTTTGCTTTTGATTCATTGGATGTACCGTTTGCATTACATCAATGATATGTTTTTGATACATTGGATGTACCGTTTGCACTACATCAATGTCTTTGCTTTTGATTCATTAGATGTACCGTTTGCACTACATCAATGATATGTTTTTGATACATTGGATGTACCGTTTGCACTACATCAATGTCTTTGCTTTTGATTCATTGGATGTACCGTTTGCACTACATCAATGATATGTTTTTGATACATTGGATGTACCGTTTGCACTACATCAATGTCTTTGCTTTTGATACATTGGATGTACCGTTTGCACTACATCAATGTCTTGGCCATCCTTTTCTTGTGATTTCTGGATTTCGTGTGTTGAATTCTGGAATTTATGTTTCACCAACTTTTACGATTGGCATTGATATATATGTCATTTATTGTGGCTTGGTGAATGAAATTAGGAGTATGACATTCCTTTTTATCTTTGAGAAGATCTTTGCGATATTGATTAATCTCTTATTGATTTTTCAATTATTTATTTATCACAGCTTCGCATTGTGATTATTATACGTTTAGTCATATCTCTTATTCTATATCATTTCTTCTGATATTTATAGCTAGACTGATCCGTTTATTATTTTCTTATTAAATAATACTCGGGTCAGACCAAGATGTTACAGGTGCTTCTGCTTGACTTCTCTTCTGGGGTTATCATATGATCTTTTGGCTAACCACATAGATTAGCAGTTTTTGTTGTTTACACTTGAGAGATAGACTCATAGTTGTATTCTTTTGTATAGCACGTGTTGCTATTCTTTTGTATTATTGTCGGTCTTTTTGACCACTACTCTGATATACACTTTAATGTGTTAATTATATATTCATATCTTCTTCCGCCTTTGTGATATGAATTATCTGTGAATGATTTGTGTTATGCTTATTTCTATATTTGTTTCCGAAGATTACTATAGCCACTGTGTAGTAGCTTTGAGTTTGTGTCGGTATGTCGGATTTCCTCTTGTGATGAAAAGTTATATTTTTATCTGGCATATCGGTGCTCGCCCAAAGCAATTACACGGATGGTCGCTCCTCAATAGCCTTATTCTCCGTGCTAGTCGACAGCATTACTCCGTAGTGTTCTTGGCTAGCGTGGGTATAGAGGTGGGGCATCACAGCTTGGTATCAGAGCCAAACTTCGGAACAATGTAGAATAATTTAACAAGGATCATCGTCCTAAGTCCATCTTAGGAGTCGTGCTTTAGGATTTTATTCGGGTCTTCGTACCGTCCTATCCTATTTTCTTTTATGATTCCTTGTTTTATCTATCAAGATTGCTTGATATTTATTTTTTGAGAATAACTTTTTCCTCTTCTTTCTTTCTTTCTTAAAGAAGAGAAATGGTTAGACCAGGCCGTCCCAGCGCTGGTCAATCTAGTGCTACTCCCCAGGATGGAGTATTTATGTCTGCCCAGCAGCTTCTTGATCTAGTAAAGAACGCTCAAGCTGCCGGACCTAATCCAGAGCCTACTCATCCTAGATCCGGCTTTGCACGCTTGTGTAGAGGCTATACCGATTTGGGTGGAAGGCCATTCAAGGGATCCGAGAGTGTTATAGAAATTCAAGCTTGGCTCAAATCATGCGACCGCATCTTTTCTCACATGAACCTTATTGATCTACATCGAGTCCAAGTGGCTTCTAGCATGCTCCAAGAAAGAGCATTAGATTGGTATGAGCTCTTAACTTCGGAGATTATCGAAGCGGATCTCACTTGGGAGCCATTCCGGAAAAGATTCGAATTGAAATTTGTGCCGGAGGCCGAAATAGTAACTTTGGCCCGGCGTTTTATTGACCTTGTTCAAGGTGAATCTTCTGTGACAGACTATGTCGCATCTTTCGAATCTCTTTCCAAATACGGGGTTGAATACATCAACACCCCATTGAAGAAAAATCAGAGATTTTTCTATGGCTTGAATAAGAATCTTAAGAAGCCATTACTCCTGAAACTTGAGGTTTCATTTGATCAGCTTATTGATATCGCTCTTCGTCTTGAAGAGGCCGATAATGAAGGTGATGTTGAAGTTGTGTGTGCCCAACAGAACTTCGACAATAACTTGAAGAGGCCTATTAAGTCCAAAGGCCCCAATTCTAATAAGAAAGGGAAGCAACAAACTCCGGTAGCAAAGACTCCCACCTCTAGTCGTGGACAATGCTACAATTGTGGTTCCACAGACCACTATGCAAGGGAGTGCCCGAAACCCCTCTTTTGTCATTATTGCAAAGGTTCGGGTCATCTTTTATCTTCGTGTCCTAAGCTTCCAAGAAAGAGAGAAGGAAAGCTGCAAGCCCCTAGCAACTCTTCTCTTGGTCAAGGTATTTTTCACTCAATCCTTGATGGCATTGTTTTATTTCGTGATTTTCTTATTCGAATTCTTTTTGATATGGGTTCCATCTCACTATTTTATATCAAAAGAACTTGTTGATTCTTTTTCTTTGAAAATATTTTGAGCTTGATGACTTCTTTGAGGATTGTGAATCTGGATGGTAGATCCGCAACACTCAATTTGCTTTTTATAGATGTCGAAATTATTTTATGTGATTTTTCTTTCCGAGCCGATTTTTACTTAGGCTTCGGAATTGATTTTTGTAAGGATTGGCTTAATTGTGAAGCCCATATCCTATTTTTCGTGTGGACTATTCATCTTCGACGTTTTCTATCTGTTAAGCAGATTTCTATTTTTCTTGAGATTCCGATTTCAAATTTCTGAAGGCGGCATTTTATTCTTTAAGCTCACATGATGGGGAAAGTGTTATTTCCCTCATTCATGTAGTTTGAGAATTTTCTGGTAATTTTTGAGCTTGTCTTAGGATTATCACCTAAGAAACCTTTTGTGTGGTGTTAATGTCTTTCTAGTTCGACCTTGCCACCGATTTTCATTTGGCTACGAGTTGCGGGAGTTAGCATTCCACTTACCGCATTCCGCACTCGTTACGATTCTTATGAATGACTTATTTTGTCATTCAGTTTTCCCATCTTATTTAGTCCATTTTATAAATCGAATATTCTATGAATATTTCGATGAGACCATTCTTGTATTTATTGATTTTGGATGAAAATAGAAATTTAAAATTTTGTAAATCTTTTTCATAAGATTTGTTTATAAGTACGCTTTGATTTTTGCTCTTAAGCGAGCAAAGAATATTCTTAAATTTTTTAAGAAACATGTTTATCATATAGAATATGATTTTGTGATTGCATTGCCCGTTGAGTGCTTTAAGAATTTTGGTCGATGCGCTTGATCAACGTTATCGATAAGAATCTCCTAAACGCTTTGATGAGACAGTCAGACACGATAAATTGACTTGTAAAAATGTAAAATTTTCTAGAAAGATTATTACATAAAGATAAATGTAATTTTGAAAGTTTTAACTTTTCAGGAAAGAAGATTATTTAAAAGAAATTCTTTCTTTTCGATACACTTATTCTTGTGATTCCCGAAGGGAACCAAGACTTTATCTTTTGTACCAATGCTTATCGTATTGGTTTGGATGTCGTTCTCTTGCAAAAGATAACGTACTATCACTTGTGCTTCTAAATCATTAAAAGCCGATTGAGACTAGGTATGCCACTCATGATCTAGTGCTCGCGGCTATTGTTTTTACTTTTGGAATTTGGCATCATCATATTTGGATGAGAAATTTGTTCTCTACCGTGATCATAAATCTTTGGAATATTTATTTTCTCATAAGGAACTTCATGTTGGCTCGAGTTCCTGGCATTTTATGATCTTGGTATGCTTTTATTCCCGAAAGGGAAATCGTGTTGCCAACGCGCTTTGTCATAGGCAACTAGATGTTGATTCTTTGATGTTGTCTGAATGGAATCATCTTTTTATCAAATTCATTGGACGTTTTGGTATACTTCGTTTTATTGAGCTTTATCTCATTTCTTCTATGGACTAGCGTCCGATGTTCTTTTATGGTGTTCGGTTCATCGGATGTACTGTTATCATACTACATCGATGTTCCGTCTTATCTGGATTAATGGATGTACCATTATTATACTACATCGTTGTTTCGGTTTATCGGTTCATTGGGCGTACCGTTTTTGTACTACGCCGTTGCACCGGCTCAATTTTCAGCTATTCTTGACGTTCTCCACGTCTTTTATCTACAGAAATGCCTTAGGGATTCCCATTTTTATTCTTGAGCCCGGTGTTATTGTGGAAATTGAAGTTTCACCAGATTTGATTTATGAGCAACATTCCATTCCCATCATGGCTTCGGAGGTTTAGCGCCTTCGGAATAAAGATATTCTTCTTGTGAGAGTTCAATGGTTCTCAAATCCTAAGGATTGCTCCCGAGAAATCTTGAGAATTCATCGAATGAAAACTTTCGGATTTACTCCTTCGTGCTCTTTATGGTGAACTTCTTATTTCAATTTTCTTTTGTGTTGATATGCTTTTATGGTTGTTACTCTTTATTTTCTTCTTAAGTATTGTGAGGACGCAATTTCTTTAAGGAGGGGAGTCTGTAACAACCCGCATATTTGTCGATTGTATATTTAAATATTTTATTTAAATATTTTATCGATCGTCGGATTTTGGTCCGAAAAGCTACTTTTTGCAAACAGTCGAATTGGGACTCAAGACCCCTTCCATTGAGTTCAAAATGTCGTTTTGCGATCTTTTTGAGTATAATCTTTGATATGTTTGAAGTAAGTTGAATTTCGCTACTTTTTCTATTGGGTTTAGGGTTGGGTTCAGCCCAATGTTCTAACTTAATACCCCAAACTGAAACCCCCCTCTTCATTCACTCCCTCTTCCTCTAATTTCAGTTCTAAAGAGATTAATGGTGGAAGAGAATGGGAAATAGAAATCCAAAACCCTAGTTTCCATTTGCAAATCAATTTCTAGCTCCAAACTCAAGAGAACCCATTGGTAAGCTTTCTCTTCATCTTCTCCAACTCATTCTCTCTTTGATTTCAGAAATTTTCTAAACCTAACTTAGGGAATGTTCTTCTTTTAAGCTTAGATTCAAGCTTCTAGTGTTGAGATTGAGGTGTGGTTGATCTTCCCTTGTCTTCAAGCTTCTCATTCATTGTTTTTGGGTTCAAAGGTGAGATTTTTATCTCACATCTATGACTATAATTATCTTTGGTTGTTGGGTATGGATTCCTAACACTTCTTCATGTGCATTTGCTCTTGATTTGGATTGGTTTTGTGAATATTCCAATTTTTGGGTTTTTAAGTCAAATTTGTGTGAAAATCCTTTTATGGATGTTTGATCATGCTTTGGATGATGCATCAAGGAGCATACAGG
The DNA here is from genome assembly GCA_030765085.1 of Allium cepa. Classification (NCBI taxonomy): domain Eukaryota; kingdom Viridiplantae; phylum Streptophyta; class Magnoliopsida; order Asparagales; family Amaryllidaceae; genus Allium; species Allium cepa. The sequence continues at coordinate 389,934,837 of CM060938.1, read as the reverse complement.
GCCGGGTTGCCGATTGGCATAAACCCTTAGAGCCAATGTTCGTACGGTTGCATTTTGAAAGAGTTGGCTCTTCATTTGATAGGCTGAAAAACAGCCCAGGCAAGATTCAGTCGACTGAAAAGTCTGTTCAGTCGACTGAACCTGGAACCCGAAAGTTTCCAGGCATGATTCAGTCGACTGAATCCTCTGTTCAGTCGACTGAACCTGGAAAATTTCCAGGTACAGGGTCAGTCGACTGAAAACTCTGTTCAGTCGACTGAACCTGCTGTTTGAGTCCATTTTGCCTTTTTGGATTGAATTTCCAATTTAAATCGGTTCGTGATGATCCTATTTGTTGTTATCATTTATTATGACTTTGATGACTCCTTTTAGGGATTTTTGAATATCCATTTCGATGGATTCTTTATCGATTTCTTTGGATTTTATTCACGTCTTCGAATGTGAACTTTAGTGATTGATTGTTCCTACAATCTTCTTTGTTATTTGTCACTTTAAAAATATAAAGGTTTCTATACTAGTAGTAAATATCAAAACTCTTTCTTCAAGTGATTTCAACACTATTTTATTATAAAGCTCGTTTTCTTAAACCGTTTTCCAATCTATTAGTATATACAAACCTTTACCTCACTCGTATAAGATATCTAATTAAACGGCTTAGTAAAACAAGTGGTATGAAACGCTTGCGTTTACTTCGTCGGTTAATTCTTGGACTTGTTCGATTGAAACTCTAGTGACAATTTTCTAGTGGAGATCTACAATTTGTTCGTAAATATTTAAGTTAAGCTAGTGGTTATGGGACATGAAGCTAAGCTCATTTATTTACTAGCTTACTGTAATTGACACTTCTCAGTGATCATGACGATCATTTTTATGTTTTAGACTGGCATGTGCGATGTCTTTGCTTTTGATACATTGGATGTACCGTTTGCACTACATCAATGTCTTTGCTTTTGATACATTGGATGTACCGTTTGCACTACATCAATGTCTTTGCTTTTGATTCATTGGATGTACCGTTTGCACTACATCAATGATATGTTTTTGATACATTGGATGTACCGTTTGCACTACATCAATGTCTTTGCTTTTGATTCATTGGATGTACCGTTTGCACTACATCAATGATATGTTTTTGATACATTGGATGTACCGTTTGCACTACATCAATGTCTTTGCTTTTGATTCATTGGATGTACCGTTTTCACTACATCAATGATATGTTTTTGATACATTGGATGTACCGTTTGCACTACATCAATGTCTTTGCTTTTGATTCATTGGTTGTACCGTTTGCACTACATCAATGATATGTTTTTGATACATTGGATGTACCGTTTGCACTACATCAATGTCTTTGCTTTTGATTCATTGGATGTACCGTTTGCACTACATCAATGATATGTTTTTGATACATTGGATGTACCGTTTGCACTACATCAATGTCTTTGCTTTTGATACATTGGATGTACCGTTTGCACTACATCAATGTCTTTGCTTTTGATACATTGGATGTACCGTTTGCACTACATCAATGTCTTGGCCATCCTTTTCTTGTGATTTCTGGATTTCGTGTGTTGAATTCTGGAATTTATGTTTCACCAACTTTTACGATTAGCATTGATATATATGTCATTTATTGTGGCTTGGTGAATGAAATTAGGAGTATGACATTCCTTTTTATCTTTGAGAAGATCTTTGCGATATTGATTAATCTCTTATTGATTTTTCAATTATTTATTTATCACAGCTTGGCATTGTGATTGTTATACGTTTAGTCATATCTCTTATTCTATATCATTTCTTCTGATATTTATAGCTAGACTGATCCGTTTATTATTTTCTTATTAAATAATACTCGGGTCAGACCGAGATGTTACATGTGCTTCTGCTTGACTTCTCTTCTAGGGTTATCATATGATCTTTTGGCTAACCACATAGATTAGCAGTTTTTGTTGTTTACACTTGAGAGATAGACTTATAGTTGTATTCTTTTGTATAGCACGTGTTGCTATTCTTTTGTATTATTGTGGGTCTTTTTGACCACTACTCTGATATACACTTTCATGTGTTAATTATATATTCATATCTTCTTCCGCCTTTGTGATATGAATTATCTGTGAATGATTTGTGTTATGCTTATTTCTATAATTGTTCCGAAGATTACTATAGCCACTGTGTAGTAGCTTTGAGTTTGTGTTGGTATGTCGGATTTCCTCTTGTGATGAAAAGTTATATTTTTATTTGGCATATCGGTGCTCGCCCAAAGCAATTACACGGATGGTCGCTCCTCAACAGCCTTATTCTCCGTGCTAGTCGATAACGTTACTCTGTAGTGTTCTTGGCTAGCGTGGGTATAGAGGTGGGGCGTCACAACACGGTTTCGTTTGTATCAGTAGTTCGTTTTTTGGATGGGGTGATGTTTGACTCGAAGCACTACTCGGGGGTTCGAGGGAGATACTTGAAGCCATGGTCGTGTCGTTTTGGCGTTGCACCGGGTCACTTTAAAAACTTAAACAAATCTTAGTGAAATTTTTTTATACGGGTCGATCTAGGTAAAAACTCAAAGCAGGGGGGCATTTCTTCTCGGGGATGACTCGAGACGGCCTCAGGTTGGACGTTGGAAACAGCAAATTCCAGTTTTGAAATTTTTGAAAACGTAAGTTTAAACAATTTTCTGAATACATTCCTTTTAAAATGAAGATAGTTTGTTAATGGAAGGTGAGGTATATGGTATTGAAATGATTATTTGAAATTCATGAAGTTCAAAGATATTTCAAATTTATATTTTTAAATAATTTTTTTAACATTTAACTTAATAAAAATTAAGAAGTAAATCAAATATTCAAGTGTTAACTTAAAATAAATTTATTTATAATGATTAAATAATTAATGATTTGTAATTACCTTGTAACTGATAATTAATTAATCAAAGAATAATTAATAAAAGTAATTAAGATTTAAATTAATTAACGATTAAGAATTAATAAATTAAAATAATTAATTAAAGAATAATTAAGTAATAAAGTTAATTAAAATTTAATTAATTCATAGTTAAGTAAAATTAGTCATTGATTTAAAATAAAAAATAAATATAATTATGTGGTTAATTCATATAAATCACATTCACCTTAACTGAAGATGATTGACTATTATCAAATGTTGCATACTGGATTGATATTCTGTTATGATTGTGATACTGTGTGATGTGAATTTCTTTGTGCTGAACTGTGATACTGGATTGATATTCTATTATCAAATGTTGCATACAACGAACCCTGAATGTGAACCTTTGTAATTGATGCATCCACGTGTTTTAAATCGAGCGCTCACTATTCGGATTAGCCGGGAGAGGACCTTTGTGTCATATAACCAATTTCGAATAGTGATACGACGAAATGAATAGCATTTAAAGATGGTGATGAAGACCGGGTGTCTTCGAAAACGATAGGATAACCTATCGAATGTCTCTGCACTGAGTTGCTCCGGTATAGAGACATCCACATGTGATGGGGAGTCCGATCGGAATTGTGGATACCGGGACTTGCAAGGGCTTCTTCCTTTGTTGGACGAAGTACCTTCGGTTCTGTTCGAACCCGGAACAGACTTGTATGGTTGTATGTCTGACACTACACTTTGAGATATAAAGCAGATTTCTTTCAAATACATATGTGTTGGTTGCAGATAATTTATTCTCTTAGCTTAACACCCTTCTCTAAGACGTATGAGCTCAGAGGTTATGTAGTTGAAGGTTATCTGCGATATACTCCCAATGTGGTAGTGTGGCATGCTAAGTGCTGCTGTGTGTTGATGATCATTTGTTGATCATTTGTGATCAAAGCATGGCTTTTGTGTAAAGCGTAGCTTTGTGGACCAGACCTCATCGGACCTCACACCTCGGAAATAGTCGAAACATGAAAGATGCGGCAAGGTTACGAGGGTCGCACCCTTTAGGGTATGTCATTTCCTTCTGGAAAAAGGTGGTATCATGGTATGGAGCCCAGATACTTTACTTATATGGTTGCCACAATCTCATTTATGGTGTGGTTGTTGCTTTGTGATAGAGGGCCCTCGGATAAAGGTCGCAAACGACCGAGGAATGGCGTAGTCGTGTAGTGGTTACCTAGTTACAGAGGTAACCCGGCCTTGTGTTGGCAGAGAACTGGTTAAGTTCTCGGGACATCCCTCCAGAGGCGTACTCATGTGGTAGTGGGAAGTTCCTTAGCCTGACCATTTGTTGGGAATCCAATTCCTAATACGAACCCAATACAGTTTTAGTTGTAGAACTTGCCATTTAACATGGCAGCTATAGTTGGCATAATATAATGGTACCTATGCTGGCTAAGGTTAATACTATATTTTCGAAATTTTTTCACACTATGCACAAGTAATGATATCAAAGAATTTTTCCCGTATCAAGCATATTGGACTATCATAAGAAGAAATATCATCCAATTCTGTGATTGCATTCTGTGTGTGGCGGGAGGTCATATGGTAGTTTCATTTTCCAAAAGCATACCGGATTTTCTTTTATAAATCTTGTTTTATTTAAAAGCAACTGTTTTTGTTTACTCATAACAGTCTCATGACCGACCCAGAGTTTATTGTTCCTTTCTAAACTCTAGGTGCCTATAATTTCCACACGGGCAGCCTAGTAGTAGATTTTCCGTGTTTTGTTGCTAGTAGTATTTTGGAGTCTTTTGGAGTCAGAGGCTATCGGTTTTTGGAGGCATTTGTCTTAGAGATATTTTAAAAGCTTTTGGATCTCAAGGTGCTTAGTTTTGGAAGTTCGCTATCACTTCACTTCTTTGAAGACATTTTGGCATATGATCACTTATTTTATTACGAAGTTCTATTTGAAGTTGTGATATATGTATAAGATACTCTGATGTTGTAATGGATATTATGATAATGTTGTATCTGTGATGTAATGCATGATATTCATTTTGTTTCTGCTGTTTTATATTCATCTAATGTTGTTATAAGCTCCATCCGACTGGAGTTCAATGTTTGAATCTTCGGCAGTCGAATACAAGTGAGGTATTTGATGCAATTTTCGAACATTGGATTTCGGGTCGTGACATTTAAATCAACTGATTATACCATTTAAATTTTATTTATAACAAACTTAAGAATTCCATTTTAAAAGTAAGGATATACATTTAAAAACATTTTAAACACATTTAAATAAATTAAGAATTCATTTAAAAATAATTTATTTAACTAACCTAAAGCTTAGATTAGAAATGATTTAAGAATATACTTTAAAACTTAAACTTGTTTTATTTTAAAAAAAAAACTTGTTTAATTCAAATTTTCAAGGCTGTTAAAGCATGAACCCAGGACCAACTCGAGTCAGACTCGAGCCATCATGCAGTTTACCCAAGTGAACCCCCGAGCTACTTCTTCTCCTTCCCTTTTTTCCTTCTGTTTTGGTGTATTTAAAAAAAATTATAAACATATAGGTATATTTATGCAATCATACAACATATTTCACATCACAGCTTCAAAGATTATCACTAGCTACTCAGATATAACAAGTTTAAAGATTTATAAGGGTAGTTTGCTCACTTTTGAAAACAGAGACAGGCTATTTGTGTGTCTAGAACATTTGAATTGATCTGAACTTTGATTGTTGAATTTGATCTGGTGTTCTGATGTATTTGTTTTTCTTGATCTGTTACTTGATTCCAGTTGAATTCTTGCTTTACGTTTGAGTTGGATTTTGAACTTGTTTTTAATATTCTAGTTTTAATTTCCAGGCTTTGTGTGACGACCCGGGATTTTTAGGCATTTGAAATTGGAATATTTAATTGATTTTAAATATTTAAAAGTTAATTTTAACTTGAATTCAAATATCACTATTTATTTGATAATTAAATTTTTGAATTAAATAATTTGAAGTTGGGTAAAATGCTAAATCGAGAGTTCTAAGCCTGTTAAAAATAATTTGAATGCTTATAAAATTTATATTGATAATACCGATGATAATAGAAGTTGTAAAATTGAATTTAACAATGATCTGTTCGGTTTTGAAGTTTTATCGTTTAATTTGAATTTAAAAATAGCCTTCCGAGGCACAGTCTCGGAATTTGTCGAAATCAGTTCCATTGGATCCGTAATATTGTATTATTATCGGATTTCAATTTTCGTAGTGTTTGGAATTGTTATGTGAGCGTACGATATGTAAACGCGCTAGAATTAATATCGAAAATTTAAATAATTTATGTATAGTTGACTGGTTAAACGATTCACATTAGAGTTTTCTTCAGCACTTCGAATCACCGTGCACAAAACCTTATCCAACACGCTAGAAAGGTTGTACACGTAAGGCGTCTCCATCACGCAACGTGCCTTCCCTTTTAAACCATATCTCCTCTTTTCCCTTACCTTATGTTCAAACTCACGAAAAAAAATTATACAGAACTAAAAATAAAAAAAAATAAAAAAAAAATGGAAGAAAGGGGAATGGCCGAATTAAAATCGAAATCGAGGCCGAGGTTTTAAACACCTTGCTAATTCGTTCGAAATCATAGATTGAATTATCGTACTCAACGAAATCGAGATATGGCGGAACAAAAAATTAAATCGAGGCGAGGCGTTCGTTGGCAAAAAGGGGCGTGGATCTCGGGTCCGCGTGCGAAGAAGGGATCGAGTTTGCTATATTACAGCATGATAGGGGGTTCTCGCTTGCGTTTGGTGGCGAACGGGAGACTCTTACCCCTACATGTCCCTGGGGGAGGGGGGTTGGTTGCGAGTCGAGAGGCTGGCCGTAAAAGCAAACCCGAGGTACCAATGTAAGCCACGGTGGGGCTGGGATGGTTGAAAAGCCTACCAGTTGTGGCCGCTATCGATGGTTGAAAAGCCTAGACCGTTACAGTCGGTATCAGATCATAGGTTGGTGATAACCTTGGCTCTGATGGGGATTACTCATTAAATAGAGTCCGTAGTACTTGAAAATGAGTTTGAGCGTATTAATAGATATGAACGCGTAATTGTTAGTGAATATATAAATTGTTTTAATATTGTGTTAATTGATTTATTGAGTGGCATATGAACCTTCTTCAGCACAGTCTGGACAACTGTATCGAATGGGTTTCTAAACACTTGAATAGAACAATTGACACAGTATTGTTTTAAATGTGGGTGAATGAAATAATTTTACCCAAAATATATTTTGTGATAAAGAAAAGTTTTTGTAAACTATTTTAGCTAATATATGGTTGCTTGGATGTTAGGAAGTATAATATTAACTTATTGTCATTGTTGGGTAAAATTTAACTAGAAATTTAAAACATAACCAAACGTTAAGAAAATAAATTCATTATAAAATGAAATTCATAAATATGAATTGTAAATGTGATTTATAAATTGAAATATAATCAAATGAGAATTTGTCTGAGCATAAGCTGTGCAAATGAATTATAGTTAACATTGATTTAAGCAGGATTTGGAAATTTAAAATCCCGAAGATTTTGGAAGAGTTTGTCGAAGTGGTTTGAAGATAAATAATAACATTTTTGTTTTAGAGATATTTCTGAAAGGAATTTATTTTTAAATGGATTTTGGAAGTGATATAGCATTGAAATCACTTGGATCATTGGGAAATAATTCTTATGATGACAGCCGCATCATTAATATTCATTTTCGAGTTTCTAAGTGACGGATTGCTGCAAAAAAAATATAAAAAATAAATTGATTTGTTTAGGAAAACCTGTTTGTTTTTGAAATTTCAAAGGAAATTTGTCGGAAATAAAAACCAGGACTGGTTTAAATTTTTGAGAAGTGTGATTTGAGATGTTGAAGATTTCAAATAATTTGAAACCAAAAGCCGGTGCTAAAAAAATCCTGATGAGATAGGTTATAAGCTTATAAATTGAGATGATTTTTAAATCAGGAAGGAAATATAAGCTTTGAATGTTAGAAATTTAAATTTAAGGTGAAAAGTTAAAAATGAAATTAACTTGGATTTGGGAATAAATTTTAACTGGATTGAAATAAATTGAATAGGCTGAAAATAATATCTGGTTGTATTCGAATTAAGTTGAAATCGAATTGAGTTAAATAAATCTGAGCTTAAATAAAATTGAATTGGAATAAAAATTCAATCGAGTTATCGAATGGAATTAGATTCTTATCTAAATAAATAGAAATAAGATGGATAATAAATAAATTGGATAAGAATTAGATTGAAATAAATAAACCAGAATAACTTATAAAGGAATTAAAACCCATGGTAATAAAAATATGCTTGAGTTATAAATATGCATAAGGCTTGAGTTAAAAATAAAAGAAGAATATATTCAAGCCTATAATGAATGGAATTGTGTAAATAAAAGTTGTGACTTATAAAATTTGAAAAGTGGGATTGAAAACCCAAAATAAATATTTTTGATGAATTGAAAAATAAAATGAAAATCAAAACTTGAATTATAAAATAAATTGAACTTAAGAAAATTTTATGAAGAGATTTTGAGATCAAAATCAAGTTCTGGATTATAAGTTAGGGTAAGACTATTTAGATAATAAATTAGATAATGAAATATTTAATGGAAACCTAATGTAGTAAAATAGAAGCTGAATTGTGAGTTTATGATGAAGTTGGGAAATAAAACACAAGTTATAAATCAAATTCGACTTGAATCATTAGTGAAGAAAATATAGTTGGAGGTGGCCTTGTAATTAATTAAATGAATTGAGTATGAAATTGATTGTAAGTTAATAAATTGGATGGTAAATTAAAAGTGAATGGTAAATTGAAAATGGATAGTGGATCCAAAACTTGAGTTATAAATTAAAATTTAACTTGAAGTGTTAACAAATTAAATATAATTGGAAATGTATCGAATAAAAATGAAATTGGATTGAAATAGTAATGGTATGAATTGCAAATAAAATCCAAATAAGTAGAAATAAATTAGAGATGGCCTTGTAATCAATTGAATGAGTTGAATCTGGGAAGTTAAATTTTATAATAACTAATCAAATGAAATTGCAGATTTAAAATGAGATTTAATTGAGAGAGAATTAAGTTGAATAAAAGATAAAAATTTACTTGTAAAATGAAATGAGCTTAAGTATATAAAAAAAAATTGAATAAATTGAAGTAAATTAACTTAAGCTGAATAGATGGAGGAGAGTTGAATTGAAATCAACTTAAACTAAGTTTAATAATATTGGATTGGTTTTAAATCAAGTGAAAATAAATTTTAATTGAAATAAAATTCGGTGAGTTATAGATAATATTTAAGGAAATAAAAAATTCATAATGGATTGAGCGGATAAACTAATTATATTAAATAAATAAATGGATGGAATAAATAAGAATCAAATGGAAGTGAACTTAAGTTTGAAGTGAAGTAAATTGAGTAAATTAACTTAAGTTGAGAATAATTAGAAGCTCGACTACGAGTAAAAATGGAAGACCATTAAATTAAAGCTTGGTTTGAATTATTTCAGGAATAGTTAGTAATATGCAAGCTTGGAATGGGTTGAGCTAAATAAATGGTCGTGAATGAATTAAAATAAAAAGGAAATTTAATTGGTAATAAAGATGAACCTAAGTTGTTAATGGTTTTGAATGAACAGGTTTGGTTAATAAAATGAAATGCAAGTGAATGGATTCGAATTTAAAATGCAATGAAAATGAGAATATATGGATTGTGAATAAATTTAAAAATGGAATAGAATTAAGTATAAATTGAGTTGAAATTCATTTAAATTGGTTATAAAACGTAAATAAGTATTTATTCACATAGACCTCGTCAAATTGCATAGAATAAATTATCATTTGATGTAAATGAAAGTAATTAAAATTCTATGAAATCATTGCGAGTAAATAAAATTGATTTTTAATTCAATTGGAATAATATGAGTTTGTTAAAAGTTAAAAATAAATTAAATGTAAGCGATTGAGTTTTAAACCATTCAAATTGATGAAGTTGTACACGAATGGATTGAAAACCATTCAAATTGAATGAAAATGGTTATAAATTAATTGGAACAGTGGAATTAGTATGAAAATTGTATAATTTGCTTACGGAAAAATGTTTGGTGTGAATTTCTTTTAGAATTCCTATGTTTAACTATTGCAAGTAAGTGAAACGTTGTTAAACTTCATATATTGGCACTTACATGTTTAAATTGAGTAAGTACAGGTACTGGGAAGCCGTGTGGCTGGATTTTGGGCACGCTAACTGCTAAATAAATAAGCTGTTTGCTTAAAAATGCTAAATAAGGTACGCCTACGCAATAAAAATAGGAAATATGAACTGTTTTTGGTTTTTCCGACCGGGTGGGTCGATGTATATATATTTATATCTTTTGTCAAATTGCAAATACTCCTCCGTACAAGGGAGACTTTGGCAAAAAATTTGGAAAATTTTGGGAGTTAGAATATTTTTGAAAATTTTGGAAAATTTTGTTAACGACAAACGTTTTCAAATTGGAAATTGAAATAAATTTGTAAATGAAACTAGTTTAAAATAATGACATGAATTAGTATAGATGAAAAATAAAATTCAAATATTTAGAGTTAAAGATAAAGTGAATTCATAAGGAAATGGGAGAACCAAATTGAATAGAAGTAGATATAAAATAAAATGGTGAAGTGAAAATAAATATAAGAAGCATATAAAATTCTTATACTAAACTTAAGAAAGGAATGGTAAATTCTTAATTGCAAATTGAATATTGGAAACATATTCTAAGTTCATATTTGAATGAATAAATATTGACATTTTGTAAGGAAGTCGATAAATGTTTTGGAATGCTGTGATTGGATATTAGTGCTAAGCAGGATATGTAGGTATTATAAAAGGAAAAACAAAATTGGTTTTGATTTCAGAAGATAAATTTGAATTGCTCGACAAAAAGGTATGTATTTAAATTTCGATATGAAATTGGATTGGTTTTTTGATCTAGCCACTTGGCTTTTTGTTTTCTTTTGGAATTTGGGAGCCCGTAGAGGCCTTTTGTAGTTGTACCGAGCTAGCCGCGCAAAGGAGACGCTGGCAAAAAATTTCTGAAATTTAGGGAGTCAGATAATTTTGAAAATTTAAATTTGGATTAAATTTAAATTTGAATGGTTGAATGAGTAAAGTCATTTGGGAACTATAAAAGGTTTTAGGAAGTAGGTTGATGTAATAATGGGACTTTTATAAAAAGATGGTTAGATGTTGAATTGTTTGGTTTTGGGAAAGGTAAATGGGTATTGGACCATTCTTCCTATCTAGTAATTTCGGGGACGAAATTCTTTTAAGGGGGGAGGAATGTGACGACCCGGGATTTTTAGGCATTTGAAGTTGGAATATTTAATTGATTTTAAATATTTAAAAGTTAATTTTAACTTCATTCAAATATTACTATTTATTTGATAATTAAATTTTTGAATTAAATAATATGAAGTTGGGTAAAATGCTAAATTTGGAGTTCTAAGACTGTTAAAAATAATTTGGAGGCTTATAATATTTATATTGATAATACTGAGGATAATAGAAGTTGTAAAATTGAATTTAACAATGATCTGTTCGGTTTTGAAATTTATCGTTTAATTTGAATTTAAAAATAGCCTTCCGAGGCACTCTCACGGAATTCGTCGAAACCAGTTCCATTGGATCCGTAATATTGTATTATTATCGGATTTCAATTTTCGTAGTGTTTGGAATTGTTATGTGAGCATACGATATGTAAACGCGTTGAAATTTACATCGAAAATTCAATATAATAACTGGTCCAAAAAGTCTATCTTCTCCATACGATCGAATTAGAGCTCGAAATCTTTTCCTTAGCGTTCAAAATAGGGGTATAACATTATGAACACCTAGCAGTACACCTTGATAGGAAGTCAAAATTTTGAATTGCATTTATCGAGACATTTGGAATATTAAAAAAAATATCTCTTAACTCAACCGCCGTAATAATTTCACATCAGAGCTTTTGGTCTCCTCTTCAAACTGCAGCCCTTCTCGCGCACGCCAATGTCATTTCTTATTCCCTCCCCTCTTCTTCTAAAAAAGCAAGCAAGCCGTTCAACAAAAATTCTAAAGCAAGCTAACAAAAAAAGGGGAAAAAATGACTGTTAAAAATCGCGGCCCCTCTTTACCGTTCCTTTCCCTTTCCTATAGCTTCACGAAATTTTAATGGACGCATCCGAATCGATTCGCAGTGGAAAAAAAAAGAGAGAAGTAGCGCTCGCGTATGCTTATCATCGGAGGCGATTTTGTGGGTCGCGGTGATGGGGGGTTTCGCGATTTCACCACCGGCCGTACATCTCAAGAGCAGCAGCGTGGAATCCAAATTGATGGCAGCTCCTTTTCAATCAAAGCCGACCCTATCTTAATCGAATCCAAACTTCGATTCGATGTATGAATCAATGGTGCAACGCCTGGGAGTTAGGCTTGACTTTTGTTTCGCGCGGCAGTTTTTGATCAGGGCTTGAGTTCGGCTAGGGTTTAGGGGGGCCGAGCTGGGTTATTTCGTTCATTTGGAAAGGGGTGGCTGTAGCTCTTGTAGGCGCGACTCTGGTGGCGCATGCGTTCGATGATCATTGGCAGTAGGTCGAGTGCGAGTCGAGGGCAGGTGTTCTCTGATTTTCTTTTAGCATAGGATTTGTGAATTTAATTAAAAATCTTAAACGATGTTATATGCTATTTTCCTGTCTGTAACCATGTTTAGGTAAGAAAAAAAAGGAAAAAATATATATATAATAATAATAATAATAGTATAGTAGAGATGATTTATAAGGAGGAAGTTTTAAATGGTTGGAATCGAAAAGTTAAAGGAGAAAAATAAAAATAAATTAAAGGTAAGAAGTTGAAACAAAATCCTTATTTAAGTAATTTATAAAAGGAGATAAATGATCTAGTTTATTTCAAATATTAATAAATCATACAATGTTATAAAAGGTCAATGATCGTGAAGAACAAGTCGTAAAGGAAATGAACTGCAAACGGGATTAGGTGAGTTAATCTCACTCGGATGAATTTAATTTAAATAGTCAAATTTAAACAATTGATTGATTGATTTGATTTGATGTGTTATATATAGTAGTATATCTTGGAATGTTTGATTTCCCACATTAAATGGTGGATGATTTTAGATTTAAAATCTGTATACCGTGATATTCCACCTTGAAGTGGAATTGGTATTTTATGTTGTGCTAACCACTACAACAAAAAGTGTCTTTTATAGCGGCATATAGCCGCTATTGATCACAACCATAGTGATTTGATAAGCGTTGTATATCGACATGTTATAAAAAATTGTTGAATATTTATGACACAAAATATGCCGCTATGGTTGAGTTTAGTTTTATAACGCAAATTCGCCGCTATGGTACGTTAATTCAATAGCTCATTATAGCCGCTATAATACAGCTAAATCTCAACGGAACTGGAAATCTTTATAACACCATTTTGCCGCTATAAAATATTTATTCAATAGCTCATTGTAGCCGCTATAATACAGCTAAATCTAAACGGAATTGAAAATCTTTATAACATTTTAATAATAGCAATCAAACTAAATCTTCATAAACGAGTAAAGATTATAATCAACAAATATAACACAAGAGCATGCTCAGAAAGAAATGTGATATATTTTTCATTATAGTGTACAAACATTAAAGCAAGTGCATACCATTGAATAAAACATAAGCCTGCAGCTAAGTTAACACAGAGAAATAGAAAATAATGTCAATTTAATAAGTGTACAAACATTACAGAGTACAAACATTAAAGCAATCCAATCCAATTATAACAGAGTACAAACATTACAGAGTTCCAACATGCAAGATCTGATCTAGTTGCGTACTAAGGACCTTGCTTCCTTCCAAATAAGCCTGCGAAGTTGCAAAATCAGTTGATCATTACTACAAGTATAGAAGAACAACTATACATGATATAAAACAAATATGGAGATCTGATATCGATGTTTACAGAAGCTAAAAGACCATTAACATCTGAAATCAAGTTTAATTACCTTGTTGGAAAACTAATTAAACAATAGAAGAATGATGGATGGTTTCACATGCATGATGCCTGATAGTTTAACATCAGGAATCAAGTTTACCTTGTCCACCAAATAATAGGATAACATCGATAAATTAGTATCTAACAACCCACGATGCACATATCCTCCATCAAACATTTGCATTCCTAGCCTGTTATCAAGAAGCACCTAGCAGAAAACAAATATAGTCAGTATTTTACTTGCATAAACCTGTGTTGTTAATCTCATTAACATCCAAATATTGGTCAAGGACTTCTTGATATTAAGAAAAATATCGAAATAATGATGGAGTATCAGTATGTTAGCAAGTTATTGGTTTCCATAATCAAAATTGTACAAACAACATACAATGTCCACATTTCAAAAGTATGATCCATAGGCTATAAATTTATCACTAAATACTAGATTCCAATATATCAAATCTAATAATTTTCCACTGTGTCCTATTGACTAATCTATGTAATTGATGTCCAATTAGCTAAACAGAAAAAATTTAATAGTACTGCTGTCAAATACAACCATTCACTCATTCATCATCGACAATGGATCCCAGAACATAACGGATAAAGAATGAATTCAGAATAATTTTATGCATGAGCATGTGTTCCATAAAGGAAGTTTCCATATTATTGAAAATCGAAATTATGTTATCCAATTTGGTGACAAACGATAATTTCTAATTTACAATCAATTTTACATATAGTCGAATAATAAATCTCAATTGTATAGAATGAACTTACCCTGAACCCAGGTTGATATTCAAATGGAGCAGCATCCTTTCTCCAACGAAATCACCTTGACCAGCACGAGAAGATCTTCTGTATTCTTCTCTGTCACTTCGCCAATCCCCCTCAAATCATGGGCCCCTACATGTTATGGTATGTCAAATTAGACTTTAGGTTATAATATTTATTAATCATTCAAATTGAATGAATTAAGTAACCTAGCAATGAGCAACAGTAGTAGAGATTGAAAATCTGTAACCTTCCGGTCCAGTTTCTTTCATGAGTATAATGTCTTCCTACATATTTAGAAGAATATATTAGCATACTTAGAAGAATAAATTGGGATAGTTTTTTACACTTACCAAATCTTCAAAACAAAATATTACAACCATTACGATTGTCAATAATACCTTGTATTTGTGATAACCATTGGATGTCACATCAGCTGTAACGCCTAGCCATGTCCTGTGATTTGTACAGACACAAGATAAAGGCAGATACATGATTGTATGGTCATAAATTTCGAAGAATGAGTTTAAGAAACATGCATATAACATGTTTCTAACATTAATATCAGAATTTTCATGCATAATGATATCTAACCAGTGTGTAGAAGTGTCCTAAATGCTAGGAGCAACTGTCAAAAGAAGGCACTTCTAGTTGACAGATAAATAGATGGAAACCAAGCGCTGGATCCATGCAATTGAACCGACAAGACCAAACTATATACAAATAACTTATCTTAATTAGATATGCTACCCTTGTTTTCAATGTAGTTTGGAAGGACACTGCATGTGTATGATTTAGGATGATTCAGGGGACATGCATTACTTCTTTGTTAGTAAAGACTTCGTCTTTCTGAGTTGTTATGCATTTCAAATATACAAGGTGGTTTTGGTTTTGGTTTTATATTGTTATGTTCTAAGTTTTTTCAGTCTATTTTACCTTTTCAGTTTTTAAGTAATATAATATAAAAAGTAAGAGAACATATTTGGCTTTTAAATATTTCGAAATTTGCTTTCAAAATGAGAAAAAGAAAGCAGGTTTGGATTAGTTTTGTTTTCTACCCCTTTGAATCCAATTCCTACTTCTTGCTCTGTCTTCTAGACATATTCAAATAAAGCTTCTTTTGAGTTTGACAGATTGGATCATTATCACAAACGAGTCATTTTAAAATGCATTTTAAAGACCAATAGATCAAAAACATTTCGAGTGTTTTAGAAAACTAGGACCCCGTTTGGTTTGCTACTTTTAGTTTATGTTTTCGTCTAACAAAAAATGCGCATTTATTATGGATTGTAGAAAAACACACAATTTTGAAAAATGAAACTAACATCAAAAACAAACAAAAAGTTTATTTGATTTTTCATGTTTTGAGACATAACAAAAGGATGAAAAACAATTCATCTCCCCTATTTCTCGTCCATCGTCGTGATGGCTAAGAATTGTAAAAAGTTTCTCACATTTGCTTGTATTTTGTAGTGTACTTCGAAAACGCAAAACTCAAAACACAAAACCAAAACAAACGGGGCCTAACGTTTCCAAAATGATAAACCAAACATGCTCTTTTAAAGGGATCCAAGAAATCTCAGCTAACTGATGAATTATCAAACCCAAAAAAATGAAATTATGAGTAAAATCATCATGCTAAATTGCGTATATATCTCTTGTAAATATGAGTAAATCATCCACTTCTATTTTTATTATTGATAGTTGATGCAAATGCTCTTTTTGACCAACACCATTAAATGAGTAAAATCTATTAAAGAATAGGTAGAATAAATGTAAACTTTCATTAAAAATATATTTACATCAACATACCCAGTTCTTGTAAGGAAGCATTTGGCGCTATTGATATCCAACACGCGAAACTCACCGAAGTAGAACTTGCTTAAATCATCTTTCGTCGGCAATTGTAGAACTGGTGCAGCAAGAGGTCCCTGCACCATAATTTGTGTTACGACCACTGATCAAAAATTTAGAATAATGCACATTTTTCATGAAAATAAATGGAATAGACAGTTAGAAGTTCAATATTACCAACCAGAATTTCATTCTACAGCTCTTGTGTGACTTATGTTTAAAAAAAACTTCCAAACCTTATCGATCACCATCTATATCCATATATAATTAAGCACTGATATTATATAACTAGAAAAATTTGATAAAATCAAGAGATTTCACTCACAATTATTTCTTAGAAGATGCATGATATAATGAATCGCCACTACAACACATCAGGTCGCTCTCACTGTCATCTAGATGATCACATCACTACCTTCCCACGCTTAGATCTACACCAGCAGGTTACACACAGATCCCGTTATTCCAACCCCTGTAGCAAAAGCATATACCCTCACAGGCACACATAATCACACCCTTCTCACGTTTCTTCTTCTTCGCTTCAAAGAATATGAAGCAAACTCGAACTAGAATAAGTGAATGAAACTTGAATTAGATGTGCTTTCACAAAAGCATGAATTGATTGAATTACTTAATATAATATGCCTCTAGGCGCAACTGACAGAGATAAGAGTGGCATTATCCACAAATTTGGTTACATAAACCGTAATCACAGGTTAAATTCACGCGCTCTATTTTTAATGTATGGTGTAATTAATTACAAGACCAATCGAAACTGTATTAAGAACAGTTTTTTGATGGCAACCTTACGATATGAACTTAAAAGAAGAAAAATGAAGAAGGCCCAATTTTGATCCCAATGATGATACGATCCTCTTATAGAACTCATAGAAACATTATATTTCTAGTAGATATCATTTTTAAAGTCTATGAACATGATTTCTTTCAAAATAACATTACATTTATCCATTTGATTATTGAAAGCGTGCTCTAAAGTCTGAAGTGTGCATCTCGATTAAATCTGTGAGGCATAGGGAAAAATGATTATACACTGCATCTCCTCCTTTTAAATTGTCCTACATCACAACCTCCAAATCACACGTTGCCTATTCCAACCCACGCTACAGCTACCGCCAAGCTCGCCTCTAAGTCATTGCGAGCGTATCTCTACACCAGGCACCGAACTCCCTTTCCTCTCCCGTTGATGCATAGGATTTAACTGGATCTTATTAGGGTTTATGAAGGAGGAATGGATCTGAAGGAGTGATTTGTGGATTTGATTCCACTGGTATGGGAGACTAAGGAAAATTGGAACGAAATGAAAGAGGAAAGAGGAAGAGGGAAATAATTTGAGAAACCCGCGGCCACGAAATAATTAGGAGATTTCGCGCTTTGTGAAGGCGTTACACGTGAACAATACAAAACAAATAGGCAAAAAAAACAAATTATTAAAGGCAAACAATAACACTTTAGAATAATGCGTTATTAAATGGCGTTATTAATAGTATATTTTATTGTAGTGAACGTCTGTGGATGTAGGGAAAACAGGTTCGAGGGATCCAACTGGACCCCTCAACGTATATTTAAATCATTTAATATTCTTTGTTGTGATTATTTGATATTCTATGATGAATTATATTGGAATATTGAATTATATGGTTTGATTGGATATAATTGGGTATAATGAATTACCAAAAATATATAAACTGGATTTTTGGAAAGAAAATAAAAGAAGTGAATTTGTAAGTAAGATATTATAGAAAATTTGAATAAATTTAAGAATGAATTGGAAAAGGAACAAAGTTCCTTTAAAATTCTAATAAATAAATCTTAAGTATAGTAAGGGAAATTTTGAGTAATCAGAAGATATATGAATTTTAAACTTCAGAATTATTATTTAAAAAGAATAAAACATTTATTTAAAATTTAAATTATCGAAAGAATAAAGAAGAAATTGGAAAGAAGCTGAAATTGGTATATTTTAGTTAAATGATTTAAAATCAAGCGGAAAATAATAAAAATAAAAATGAAATTCATAATTAACAAATTTTTAAATGAACTGAGAAAGTAAAGAAGTTTATTTCAAATGGAATAAATTAGGAATCAATTTGGAAAATTGATTTAATTGATTGAAGTTGGGAATTCTCCTTGAATAACCAAGTACGTTTTCAAAGTAAATTTTTAATTATAAATTAAAGGTTTTAAAGTTGGTTTGAAAAGTAAGTTTTGGAAAATCTATTATTTCTAATACTTAAATTTTAAAGTAAGTATTTCCTTTTTATTCATTTATGGTAGTAATTATTTGAAGAGTGACTTAGTATTTTGTTTTAAAAAAAAGTGAAAACCTAGTTTTATATTTTATAAAGTAATTTTATTTTCAAATATTAATATAGTATGTATTTTTAACAAAATATTGAAGTAGTTTTAACTTAAATGTTATAAATTATATTTCAAAGTAAAGTGTTTTAAATTATTTTAAAAATCTAGTTTTGTGCTTGGTGATTTCAGTGGAGATAGAAAATAGTTGGGAAATTTATTCTGAAAAGAAAGATGTTTTGAAACTATTTTCAAAGGGTTGAAAATAGAAATATATCTTGTGAAGATATTTTTGAGGTTAATAAATAATTTGGAAAATTATTTATTGGTTGACGGTTGTTTGTGAATATTAATTGATAGTTAAATAACCGACTATCAATATTGGCCAAATGCGTTGATCGTTTCGAAGAGTCTGGGATCGAGATTTATTTCTCGAAAACCACTTCGATCCGGTTTGTACATTTCGTGGAAACGAGTTTGGATTCGAAGTTGGAGCAGTGAAGTGCAAGGGCTAGTCGCTACTAATCATGAGGATATTTCCAAAATGGATGTAGTAGGAATAGTGCCTTCGGTTCCGTTCGAACCCGGGACGGACTTGTATGGATGAATGCTTTCGTAAACATCGTCAGGTGGACGATGGGCATTCTAAGGGATATGTTCTAAATAGGTAATGCTTAGCCTCAAGCCTCATCAAATAGGAATGACTGAAAATCAGGGGTTATGCAGCAAGGCTAGGTGGGTAGCACCAAAGCAGGGTGAGGTCATCCCTATCTAGATGTCCCTTTTTCTTTCGGCTTAGTGGCGGTTTCTGATCCTAACCGTGGGGTGATCTCACTCGGGATTATCCAGTAAGGGGTAGTCCCGGTCTTGTGTTGCAGGGGAGCGGGCGTACTCCTCGGTACTGTGATCTAGGCCACGTACTGTGACAGGTGGTACCCGTGCCTAGTCATTAGTTGGAAATCCATTCTCCCTACGAGCCTTGTACGATTTTTGTTTGCATTACCCACTCTGTGGCTAGTAGCTGGAATTTAATCATGTAACCATTTCGACTATTTTATAAGTATTTGTATATAGACCCTATTATAATATCAGAGGATTTCTATAAAAATTGTTTTAGCTACCGTAAGGTAAAAACCCGACATGTTTATTTGTGGCGTGGTATTACGAGATGCTTTTGTTTTCAAAGGATTTTTGAAACTTTAATAATCAACTGAGTCTGATTTTCTCACGCTGGTATTCCAGACTGACTCGGGTGTTATTTAACTGTAATGCTCGGGTAAGACCGAGTATTATAGAATACAGGATATGATGCTGTGGAGCTCAGGAGACGAGCTGGATGACGATACGTACTTCCGTACTTGTTTATATATATATATATATATTCCGCTGTGTTGAGTAGCTTGTATCTAGTTGTATGTTAGTGATGTTGAACTGTGATTGATGTACTCTGATGATGTAATATATAAACAGATATATTTGATTTTGTGTAAAGATATGTTAATATCTATTATATTTTATTCCGCTATGATGGTTAGATTCTGTTGTTAATTTTATTTTCTTCTTCTACCCCTTCTTCTTTAACCCAAATGGTTCGTATTTCTGTATAACTTGAGTTGATTTAGGTAGAATAGCATTGACTCAAGGGGTACAGATTTGCGGGCTGTTACACTTTGAGATTCTTTGAAAAACTATTGTTTGATTTGCTTGATTCCAAAAAACTTGAAGTTGTTTTCTTTGATCTGGAATTGAGTTGAACTTTGATCTTTGATTGTTGAATTTGCTTAAATTACTTTGAACCTTTGAATTGCTTTTGTTTAATTGTTTTAGGTTTTTTGATGTGAAGGAAAAGAAATTTAAGAAGTGAGAAAATGAAGACGAAGAGAAAGGTTTATATTTGATCTTAAAATGAATAGCCATGCTTTCTTTCTTTAATATGTTGTTTGTAATTAAAATTTTAAAAGAAATTTAAGTGTGCCACTTTTTTATCTATGTTAACCCTTGTTGATCTCATGTTATATTTATTTTGCAAGTGTTATACATGTTTTTATAAATGTACAATTGTCAAAACAATCACTTTTATGTTTAATCCTTATTCATTATTTTCTTATATATGTTAATTTATGCATCATGTTTATATACATATGTTTTTATAAATCTATGTTTATGTTTTTATATATATTCATACTTTTTCTTTATTAAATATTCATATAACTCTAAAGAAAATAATTTGAGAATAAATTATACATTAATAAATAATCACGTGCTCATATACATATATATATATATATATTTAGATTTAGTTTCACACACACACACACACACATATATATATTTTTAAATGTTTATTTCTTATATATATATACAAACTATTTATTAGAAATATAAAGGAAAAGTTTTTTAAACCTTTTATTAATTTAAGCAATTTATACTTAGTTATGCATATATTTTCTTATTATTTATATTTTTATAACTATTTATATAACCTTAAGAAAAATGATTTTAAAACTAATTATACATTAATATATATATATATATATTATAAGTTCTTATAATATAGAATTTAACTTTCGAATAGCTTTTGAAAATTATCATGCTAATTTCAAAATAAAATTTTCCAAACTTGTACGCATATACAAAATTAGAAAACAAATGTCTATTAATTTAAAATATAGATTTTTAAATCCAATTTGTTTTCAAGATATTTATTCTAGAATTCCCAAATCAAAATTCTACTTGAAATACATATTTTTATTTTGGAAAAATCCAAATTCAAATTTCAAATCACAATTTATTTACAAAAATAAACAGTTGCATATCTTATTTAATTTGAAAATTCAAATTAATTCATAATTTAATCCAAAATTTTATATTAATTACCAAATTAAATTTAACTCAAAACTGGGGTCGTTACAGTTCTTATTGTATATGATTGTTGTTTGTTGTACATTAATGCTTATTTTATGGTTTGGATTTGGAATTCATGTTATATGCTTCTATAAAACTCATACATGCTTTCTATATCATTAAATGCAACTAATGTTCTAAATTGAGTTGAGATAGGTACATACGAAGACCATTTGGACGTATACGCAAGTTTATATGCTTTTGCTTGCTTAATATGAGCGAACTCGCTCGTATTATTAATAATAAGGTACATATCTCGAATTACATACTGCTCTTTTATATTTGTCCCTATGGGATGCCTCATCATGAGATGAAATGTATATTTGATTTGTTTGGTATATATTTTTGTTATATATTATATTGTAAAAAATCTCCAATCGAGCTGCGTAAAGGAGATGCTACAAAAATTTTCCGTAAATCTGTATGTTAGAATTTTTTTTTAAAATTTTAAAATTTTTATAGCTTGTATTATATATAAGTTGTAATTTCTGCAAACCGATATCGAAGTGGCGCGACGAGCATGTAATAATGGTTTTGTAAGTGAGATTTTAATGCTTTATAAGTTAATTGTTTTCAATAAAATAAATCAAGTGTTAAATTCTTTACTTAACGGCTTTTCAAGGATGAAAAGTTTCGAGTGGGGGAGAATGCAACGAACCGTATTTTTAACTATTTGAAATTATTAAATTCAATATGATTATTGAATAAAAATAGTTAAAAATAAAATTTAACGAATGTAGTTATTGAATATGAAGATTTTGGTTGAAATTACAGAATGAATTTAAATTTCAAATATAACGATTTATTATAATACAAAAGTGTAGAATAATTGAAATTTGAGTTGAATATGAATCCAAATAGTTTCTAATATGGATATAAATTCTATTTGAATTTTAATCGAGTTGGTAAGTTTTTAAAATTTGAATTTCAAGAAATTTCATCAGTTTTAAAAATCGCTCAGTTTAATCGACACGTTAAAATAGCGATTTGGGACATAGTCACGGAATTTGACGAAACCTATTCCATTGGATTCCTAATAGTGTATTATTATCGAATTTCAAATTTCGTAGCATTTGGAGTTACCAGTTAGTCGTACGGTATAGAAACGCGTTGAATTAATATTGGAAAGTTAATATTATAATTCTATTTGAAAAGTTGTCTTCCACATATGATCAAATTAGACCTCGAAACATGTTCCATTGTGTTCGTAATAAGGAGTAACACATTATAAACGCCAGGCTACACGTTTCATTTGGAGTTCATTCGAAAAAGGTTCGGGAATAGTGAAAATAATAATAAAATAATGTGTATACATGTATAAATATACGCGTATTATCTTCTAGAAAACCCTAGCCGACACATTAAATATCAATGGGTGAAATCATTCCAATCTTCTCCTTCCAATATATCTCAATCCACTCAATATCAAGCAAAACCTCTAACATGGAAAACGAAGAGCATTAGGAGATCTATCAATCCAACGGTTAAGATCGTAAATGAAGTGGATCAATGGCTAAGTGGCCATGTTCGTGCAGCTTTATGTGGCGAAATCCATGGCAATGGTGGCGCTAAACAATGCCGCACTTGGCACAAAGGTCGAGGGGAAGTGGGCCCGTGTTTCGGCAGTGGTCGATCAACTTCCGGCTGCTTGTGGAAGGGAGCAACGACAATTTCTCATGCGTGTGTGTGGGTTCGTGACCTTGGATGAACAAGCGTGATAAAGAAGAAAGGAATGGCCCGGATCTTGTTCAGGGAAGCAATATCGCAGATTTATTTCCAAGGTTAAATATATATAATTTTTTTGTAAATTGATTTACTATTAATCAAAACATTATAAAATGCATATCTTTCACATATGAGATCGAAATTGGACGAAACAAGGGCGTTGGAATTGTATAGACGAAGGCTTTGGCATGGAATTGAATTGGCATTTATTTGAGGCTGAAAGATTTTTGGTTTCAAATAAAAGGTGAGTGTTTTATCGTTCACGACATACTAATATTTCTATGTTCACTAAATTGAGATCGTTAAATTTTTTAAATCTATTGACCGTCGTTTGGAAATGGAATTGAAATTTGAATTGATTGTTAAAAATTAAAATTGACAGTTAAATTTGAAACTTGAATTTAATTGTCAGTAAAATACCTGGTACTGATAACTATGTAATTGTTGTGAATTATATTGACTGTTTGGATGATTGATTGTGATGGATGCTATTGGTTGATATTTCGAATGATTTGGATGTTTATTTATTTTGATATATCATGTTATCATTCTGTATATTATTTACAGTATATAAAACTATAAATTGAATTGTTTCGAATAAATTAATAAATAGTTTGAAATGATATATATCTATGACATTTATTTTGGATTGAAATGATATATATACATCCGTGAATTAAATTGGAATAACTGATTAACTTGGTCATATGATAGAAAACTATAGACGAACACCGGATTGGTTAAATTAAATTATTTTAAAAAAAATTCTGGATTGAAATGATTTTATTTAAAAAAACAAAAATTCAAATTTATGGAAATCGAACTATTTTCGAAGTTGAGCTCGAAACCTTGAAATTTAAGTTAATAACATGAATTGTTTAAATAATTGAAGTTAAGATTTTGAAGTTAAAATCGAAATATGATTTAATTTTCGAAATTGATTTGTTGTAAAAGATTGGTTTTTTATTCAAACTATGAATACTGCTAAGTAAAAGTGGTATAAAACGATATTTCAAAATTGAACTCGAAACCGTATTTTATTTGAAGATTTGGATTTTTAAATTGGATATTGATGGTTAATTGGATTTAAGTGTTCTGAATCAATATTTTGAAAATCGAACTCGAAATTGGTATAAATCAAAATGGTTTTAATTTGGAATTGGAATGGAAATTAATTTGGAATTGAATTGAAATTAATTTGGAATTGAAACTGAAATTAATTTGGAATCGAAGTAAAATTCGACATGAAATCGGGAATCAAATCTATTAAATCTAAATGGAAATTGGAATTGATTTGAATTGGGAAATTTGGAATTAAATCGATTTGACTTTGAAACTATTTTCAAATGAATTATTTTAGTATAAACGGTCTAAAATCTATCTTCTTTAAATATTCATATTATTTTCAATTTCCAAACTATTTTACTATGTAAACCATTTTTAATACTCAAACTATTTTCTATGAAACTATTTTAACTATTGAACTATTTTAAAATTGTTTAAACTATTTTCTATAAATTCAAACTTTTCAAAAGAGTGAAATGTTTATGTTTAAATCTTGGATTTAAATGCAAATTGGTTAAAGTAAGGTTATAACCTAAATTGTAATTCGAATCAAAATTTTGAAGTGAAATCGATATATCGAACTGAATTGACATTTTGAAGTAAAATATGATTTGTGAAGCAAATATGATGGTCTCGAAATGGATTTTATTTTTGAAGCGAATATGATGATTTCGAAATGGAATTGATTTTTGAAGCGAATATGATTTTTTGATATCAAGTACGAAGTATCTTCTAAATGTAAAAGTACCAACCGTTGTATAAAGCGATGTTTGGTTGTTAAATATGAATTTGAGTTATAAAGTAATATTCACTTAGGTTAAAATTATGAATATGAATTAATGGAATGAACTA
The DNA here is from genome assembly GCA_030765085.1 of Allium cepa. NCBI lineage: Eukaryota > Viridiplantae > Streptophyta > Magnoliopsida > Asparagales > Amaryllidaceae > Allium > Allium cepa. The sequence goes on along the minus strand of CM060938.1, from coordinate 389,909,380 downwards.
GCGAAGTAGATCAATTAATTTATATGAACTTGAGTTATGAAGTAATAATAAATATGAGTTGCATTTTATAAAATGCTAGAATAAACTTAAATGGTTTATGAAATGGTTGTAAATGATATTGAGAAAAATATATACATTAAGTGGCAATGAAATAAATTTAACTTAATAAGGTTAGTTGGAATAATTTTATAAAATGGTTAATAAATGAATTTATATGAAATATGCTAAACGAAAAGTGAAATAATTGGAATTTAACAATTAAATTGAATAAATGAATGTAAATTAATAGAATGTGAATTCATCAATACTGGTAGGTGCATGTCAATTAAATGGGATGTAAATGAATTGAATGAAAATCAATTGAATGTGAATCAAATTGAATGTAAATTGGTTGAACTCAAATAAATTGAAATGAGTCAATTAAATGTTAATAAACATTAGACGTTAGAAAAAATGATATTGTATAAATTAGATATTGAAATTAGGTAATGTAAATTCATATCGTTATGAATTGATTGGATGAATACTAATAATTGAATGGTTTATTTTGTTATAAATCATTGTTATAACCGTTCTTATTGTATGTGATTTTTGTTTGTTGTACATTAATGCTTATGTTATGGTTTGGATTTAAAATCCATGTTATATGCTTTTATAAAACTCATATATGCTTTCTATATCATTATATGCAACTAATATTCTAAATTGAGTTGAGATAGGTACATACGAAGACCGTTTGGACGTATATGGAAGTTTTTATATGCTTTTGCTTGCTTAATACGAGCGTACTCGCTCATATTAATAATAAGGTACATATCTCAAATTACACACTGCTCTTTTATATTTTTCCCTACGGGATGCCTTATCATTGAGATGGAATGTATATTTGATATGTTTGGTATATATTTGTGTTATATATTATATTGTAAAAAATTTCGATCGAGCCACATGAAGGAGATGCTACCTAAATATTCCGTAAATCCGAATGTTAGAAATTTTTTGAAGTTTTAAAATTTTTATAGCTTGTTTTGTATATAAGTTGTAATTTCTGCAAACCTATATCGTAGTGGCATGGTGAGCGCGTAATAATGGTTTTGTAAGTAAGATTTTAATCTTTTATAAGTTGATTGTTTTGAATAAAATATATCAAGTGTTAAATTCTTTACTTAATGCCTTTTTGAGGATGAAAAGTTTTGAGTAGGTGATAATGCAACGACCAGTATTTTTAATTATTTGAAATTATTAAATTCAATATGATTATTGAATTAAAATGGTTAAAAAAAATTAATGAATTATTAGTGTAGTTATTGAATATGAAGATTTTGGTTGAAATGTTGAAATTACAGAGTGAATTTAAATTTCAAATATAATGATTTATTGTAATACAAAAATGTAGAATAATTGAAATTTGAGTTGAATGTGAATTCAAATGGTTTCTAATATGGATATAAATTCTATTTGAATTTTAATTGAGTTGGTAAGTTTATAAAATTTGAATTTCAAGTAATTTCGTCAATTTTGAAAATCGCTTGATTTAATCGACACGTTAAAATAGCGATTTGTGGGCACAGTATCAGAAATCGACGAAACCTGTTCCATTGGATCCTTAATAGTATATTATTATCGAATTTCAAATATCGTAGCGTTTGGAGTTACCAGTTGGTCGTACGAGATAGAAACGCGTTGAAATTAATATTGGAAATTTAATATTATAATTCGATTCGAAAAGTAATCTTCCACATATGATCGAATTAGACCTCAAAATATCTTCCATTGTGTTCCAAATAAGGGTAAAACATTATAAATGCCAGGCTACACGCTTCGTTTGGAGTTCATCCAAAAAAGGTTAGGGAATAGTGAAAATAATAATAAAATAATGTGTATACATGTATAAATATACGCGTATTATCTTCCAGAAAACTCTAGCTGACACATTAAGCATCAATGGGCAAAATCATTCTGATCTTCTCCTTCCAATATATATCAATCCACTCAATATCAAGCGAAACCTCTAACATGGGAAATGAGGAGCATTAGGAGATCTATCAACCAACGGTTAAGATCGTAAATGAAGTGGATCAACGGCTAAGTGGCCATGTTCATGCAGCTTTTGGTGGCAAAATCCATGGCAACGATGGCGCTAAACGATGTCGTGCTTGGCACAAAGGTCGAGGGGAAGTGGGTGCATGTTTCGGCAGTGGTCGATCAACTTCCGACTGCTTGTGGTGGGAAGCAGCGGCGATTTCTCATGCGTGCGCGTGGGTTTGTGACCTTGGATGAACAAGCTTGATGAAGAAGAAAGGAATGGCCCAGATCTCGTTCAAGGAAGCAACAGCCCAGATTTATTTCCAAGGTTAAAATATATATAATTTTATTTTGTAAATTTATTATATTATAAATCAAAATCTTATAAAATGCATATCTTTCACATACGAGTTCGAAATTGGACGAAATAAGCGGTGTTGGAATTGTATAGACGAAGGCTTTGGCACGGAATCGAATTTGCATTTATTTGAGGCTGAAATATTTTTATTTCCAAATAAAAGGTGAGTATTTTATCGTTCATGGCGTACTATAGTATGTTCATTAAATTAAGATCGTTAAAATTTTTAATTTTATTGACTGTCATTTGGAAATGGAATTGAAATTTGAATTGATTGTTAGAAATTAAAATTGACAGTTAAATTTGAAACTTGAATTTATTTGTCAGTAAAATACCAAATATTGATAACTATATAATTGTTGTGAATTATATTGACTGTTTGGACAATTGATTGTGATGGATTTTATTGGTTGATATTTTGGATGAATTGGATGTTAATTTATTTTGTTATATCATGTTACTATCCTGCACATTATTTATAGTGTATAAAAAATAAATCGAATTATTTCGAATAAATTCAAAAATAGGTTGAGATGATATATACCTATGGCATTTATTTTGGATTGAAATGATATATATCCATTCGTGAATTAAATTGGAATAACCGATTCACATGGCCATAGGATAGAAAACTATATACGGATGCCGTATTGGTTAAATTAAATGATTTTAAATTTTTTGCTTCTGGATTGAAATGATTTTTTTAAGAAAAGAAAAAAAATCGAATTTATGGAAATCGAACTATTTTCAAACTTGAGCTCGAAATGTTGAAATTTAAGTTGATAACATGAATTGTTTAAATAACCGACGTTGAGATTTTGAAGTTAAAATCGAAATATGATTTAGTTTTCGAAATTGGTTTGTTGTAGAAGATTAGATTTTTATTCAAACTATGAATACTACTAAGTAGAAGTGGTGTAAAACGATATTTCAAAATTGAACTTGAAATCATATTTTGTTTGAAGATTTGGATTTTTAAATTGGATATTGAACAAATTGCATTATGTGTTTTGAATCAATATTTTGAAAATCGAACTCGAAATTGGTATAAATCGAAATGGTTTTAATTTAGAATTGGAATGGTTTTAATTTGGAATTGGAATGGAAATTAATTTGGAGTTGGCATTGAAATTAATTTGGAATTTAAATTGAAATTAATTTGGAATCAAAGTAAAATTTTATTTGAAATCGGAATCAAATTTATTAAATCGAAATGGAAATTAGAATTGATTTGAATTGGGAAATTTGGAATTGAATCGGTGTGACTTAAAAACTATTTTCAAATGAATTACTTCAGTCTATACGGTTTAAAATCTATCTTCTTTAAATATTCATATTATTTTGAATTTCCAAACTATTTTACTATATAAACCATTTTTAATAATCAAACTATTTTCTATGAAACTATTTTAACTATTTTAAAATTATTTATCTATTTTCTAAAAATTCAAACTTGTCAAAAAAGTGAAATGTTTATATTTAAATCTTGGATTTAAATGAAAATTGGGTTAAAGTGAAGTTATAACCTAAATTGTTATTCGAATCAAAATTTTGAAGTGAAATCGATGTATCGAACTGAATTGACATTTTGAAGTAAAATATGATTTGTGAAGCGAATATGATAGTTTTGAAATGGATTTGATTTTTAAATCTAATATGATGACATCGAAATGGAATTAATTTTTGAAGCGAATATGATATTTTGATATCAAGTACGAACCGTCTTCTAAATGTAGAAGTACTAACAGGTGTGTAAAACGACATTTGGTTTTTAAAGAACTGGGGCCTCTTATTGGCATATTCTCTGTCAATATTGGAACCACTTTAACACTTGTGCACTCCGAGGAGACTCCAGAACGAAGTTGTTGGATTTGGTGTCATTTGCTGGATTTGGGAAAAGAGAATGATGATGGATTGGTCTGACACTTGTGCCAATTTGAAATGACTAAAATAGGAGCCGTACCGGCAAATGAGGTTAACTACCTCTAGTGGACACACTTCTTCGTATTACTATCATAACATTGTTATCGATTGGTGCGCAACCTTGAATTTTAGGAGTGTTGGACGCGGTAGGGCATAAGGGGTTACCACCAACCGAAAATAGTAAACTGGTAGTATCCTACCTTCGACATTGCCTGAAATGTCCTATCATAGTTTTATCTCTATAGGAGACCCCAACGATTTTTGTTTAGTGTTGTCATATCACGGTGCATCACTGACTATCGACGTGCTACTGGTTTTGTCAAATGCAAACTATACGACAATGCTTAAAAACGCATTAAGAGGGATTAATATAAAGCCTTAACGCAAAGAAAAATATGTAACATCCCGCATTTTTGTGCATTTTAAATCGACGTTAAACCACACACGTCAGACTCAAGCCATACAAAATATTCGATTATATTTATAAACAGTTTCATATCCAGTGTTATGAGGTAAATAAGAAAAGCAGAGAAAGAAATAAAACAAAACATAATCTCACAGCAGAACGATAAAATATAATAATCAAATAAACAGTTCATGAAGCTGTTTACAAAATATTCGATTATATTTATACAATAAATATCAGAGTTACACAAACCAGAGAATAATAATTAATGCAGCGGAATAGTGTGAATGCAGTGCAATAATATAATAGATAATAGTACTAAAATCTTTGTCTTCGTCCTCCAAAAATAAGGCCTTCAAAACCTGAAATGCTCAGGCTGACCCGAGTGAATTGAAAAACAAAACACTCGAGTCAGAACTAAAAGATGTTATGTAAGTTAAATCAACAGTAAATAATATGAGTGGAACAGCGTCAGAGATGTTTATGGGATTTGACATCTCATATCTAGTGTCTAACGTGAGTGCAGTAACTTAGGCGATACTCGGGATTTACATCTCCCAAGGATCCTTTAAACTATTTACTATGTAGTAATATTTCGCTATTATAATAATGTCTATTGGTAAAATAAACTTACTTTAAAATTGCATTAAGGGGTTGCCCATATAGCCCTTAACACTTAATAGTGCCAATAGTCCATACAGTACCGTAATACCTCCGGATCAGGAGGCTACGAGAGGATACTCCATAGGTACAACATAAATCAAACTCATACAAGGCGCGCTAGGGTAGGTGACACGACACACAAGGTAATGCCAAGTTAGATATACCAGTTACTATCCGGACTTGTGGTGACGCATTGCGCACAGCTACCGCCCACCTCGAGCCACACCCTCAAAATCAAAATCAAAAGTGGCCGCCAAATGAATCTCCAAGTCAGAATATAATATCGAAGGAGTGTGTCCGATAAGAGCAGCTACCACGTTGGTCTGGAATCGCTCATGTTTTAGCCACCTTATGCCAACTCACGGGAGTCGGGTCCACGTATATACCTTAATAGAACGTCGCCACCATCCAACTTCATTCTGGAATCTCCACCGTGTACATGGTTGTTAAAGTGGTTTTCGGAGTTGGCATAGAGTATGACAACGTCTGATCTCGTTCTCTTCAACAACCAACGTTATTATAACACTGCGGTCATTTCAAAATAATTTATACTTCCAAATAGAATAGAATATCCATTTCGAAACCATATAAATACGATATCCTTTCCATTTCAAAAACCAAATCATTATGATATCATTTTTATAAAAACCCAAATCAATATAATATTATTTTATTTCAAATATATCTCTTTTCCAAAATCATAACACTTTCAAATTTATAATATCTCGAAACCGAACACTTGAAATATACCTTTCAAAACATAATACTTCGAATTTCATAGCTTCTAAACCATAACTTCCAAAACTTAAATGGTTTGGATATTCAAACAGTATATAAAATAAAATAGTTTGAATTTAAAATTACCTTATAAGTAAAATAATTTCCTCGACTTCACAATTTATTCACTTTAAATTAAATCTTAATTTATAACTTTCAACTCACTTTCAGTTTCAATAAACCATTTCAATTTCATTATATTTCAAAATTTGAGTATTAAACAATTTCAAAACTAAGGTTGGAATTTACGATTCAACAATTCAATGTTCTATTATTTACTTTTGAAATATTTGCATAATAAATCCATTATCATTTAAATAAAACTCAAATTACGAAGAATCAAATATTTCCTACAATTTATTTATACTTGAATTATTCGTTTAATTTAAGACCAGTTATAAAATCATACCTTTAAAATCTCAATTTTACTAAATTTCAAATCAATTTCATATTCATCTTCCCACCTTATTCTCATTTAAGTTATTGTAAACTCCAGAAATATAATTTAAATAAATACATAACCATATTATATCTTAATAAAATCAAACTTTATTATTAAACTTCTATTATACTTTAAACCAATCTTATACATAGCTTAAAACCAAGAATTTAACTATATATAAAATAACATTTATAAAATATCCAAATCAATACCTTATAAAATCATATATTTCTTTACAAAACCATAGAAAATCATTTCAAAATATTTTTTATATATAGACCATGGTGTTTGTATATAATTTTTTACTCTATGGTCAAGTGATACACATATTTATCATTTCAACCCCGTGATTTAAAATAAAAATACGGTTATATATCATTTCACACCGCAATCCCGAATGAAATAAAAATGCATAACAACTTGCAGTTTATAACCATATAAAATACAAAATCCATTTATTCAATATCAATCATCAAACATTTATCACAATCATTATCCAATTCAATCAATAATATCAGTATATAACAGATAATAAATCACAGGCATTTACTGACAGTTTATATTCAACAATAAATTAACTAACTATTTAACTGGCAGTTTATATGCAATAATAAATTAAGCAACAATTTAATTTAAATAAATTTAATTTAACTGAGACGATGATTAAAAATATGCCAAACAGTCATAAATAAATTCTAATCACATCATAAATCAATTTAACAAACATAAGAAATGTTAGAAGTTGTGAGTGGGTTAAAACAATCACCTTTTGAATTTTAAATTGAATTTAAATTCAATTTAAACCCAAAATTAGAATAGTCTCAGAATTCATCCAAACCAGTGTCATATTGTCCGGAATTGCAATACAAATCTAGCAGAGAAAATCACATGTAAATCTGACATTGTATGCTAAAGTTATGATCATTAGAAGACAACGATTTAAATTTAAAAAAACAAAGAAAAACCACCTCTCTCACTCATGCTTGGCCACGTCATCACTTCTTCCAGGTTAGATCATTCGAATACCAAGTCTGTAGCTGCTGCCCTTATCGCGTGAACTACAGCCGCCTCCACGACAAGACGCGACCACTCGCCTCCCCACCAGACGATGCGCCGTCCCCCGCTCAACGTCCCTCGACTACCAGCGAACGTCCCTAAGTCGCTGATCGTCGCCAAATCTTCCAGCCGCCACATATAACAGCAACCCTAATTGAATTAATCTCAATGATCTTGCTCCATTAACACCACCCATGACCAATACAATGAGCAGCACACGTCAATCTCTACGCAACGATGACTTTGATTTGTCGATCAAACGTAGTTCATCGAAAAGCGATGAATGGCCATGAATAGATCGTCAATTTCTGGACAAACAAAGCTTCAAATCGGAAAATGAATTACAGATTTGAGATGCGCTCGTCGAAAGCTTCCCTGTAACAACCCGGTATTTCGCGTCTATTTTTAATCGACATTAAATGATTAATATTGTTGCTAGTCGTTGTTTGGAGTTTGTAAAACCCGAATTAAATTCCTTTCAAAAATTTGATGAACATGGTTGCGGGCTTCAATCTCAATTTGGCCCACGTTTTCATTTAATTTGGGCCGTGAAAAATTAACTAAAGCAAATAGCCGGCCTCCCCTTTTTCATTTCTGGTTCGCAACCCTAGTGAACGATCGAAAGAAATTAATGGCGGCTTCGTGATTTTTGTTCGTCCCTCTTCTTCGTTCCTCTTGCGCTCATTCGCAGCTCCTTCCAATCGCGTCATGGAAGGTGAGTAATTCATATTACTCGCATCTAATTCGATTCTATGCTCGGCAGTTTGATTTTTATGACGTTTACAATCCACATGGTTTTGATTCCTGATTTTGTTCGATTACTTGATACTTACGGCTTGAATTGACATGCTCATCATGGTTTCGATTTTTGCTGGTTCAACTTTGGCACTGACATGTTTAATGTCGGCCTTGACCTTTTTGTTGGTATTATTTGAAAATGATATACATTTGAGTCTCTGTCACTCATTAAATTCGGTCACTTGCTGCTGTTATGTGAATTTTTGACTTTGAGTTGCTTTTAGCAATTGGGTTATGTGGTAACTTGATTTGTGTATGCGATTTTGTGACCTTGCATTATCACCATTCTACCGATATTAGTTTTGGTCATTTTAACTCAAACTGCATTCATCTGATTTTCGAATGTAGTCTTTGATGCGAACCACGGTCTTGCTTGATTTAAAACTTAAAACTCTGGTAACTTCATTTTGGCAATTGAAATTGATAAAAGTGATTTTGTGAAAATAAAATAGGAACGAAACCCTAAAATCATGTTCATATATTATGTTTTGAATTCTTCAATTTATCTGCTTGGCCATTTTATTTTTTTTCTTTAATGTCTGTGATAAATCTGACTTGTTCATATAATCACCAGTTGAATATTTCTTGAGTAGTTTGAGTCGGTTCCTTCTTTTGCTCCTACGACTTTGGCATTTTAAATTTTAAGATGATCTGGACTTTGACTTGTTCAATCATTCAATTCTTTGCTGGCTTGATTTTCTAAAACAATTCTTACTTTGTTCAAAATGCATCTGTTTTTACTGTAAACATGTAAGCTGCTTTGATGTACACACATGCAAACCAATTCACTATTTTTGAAACATTTAAACTGTTCGAATTGCAATTGTTTGATCATTTCTTTTATAAACTGCTTCACCATTTTTTTGAAATATGACCTTGACCTTGCCTTGACCGACCAGGTATATATGTACATGATTTCCTTGTATTCATGTGCATATGAGCATGTAAAGATTTGTGAGCATGTTGAATGTCTGAATGCCACTATTGATATATGTCTGAAATGATTCTTGTGTGTCACCCTATGTTTCCTTGTTAGACTTGAAGTCTAGTCTGGTGTAAGTTTTGCATTCATGTTGTCTTTGTCATTCATGAATGTTTGCACGCACCATTGTGTCTGAAACAATGCTTGTATTCTCTATTTTCATTTGCAGTTTGGTTGCCTTTGTCTGGTTCACGATTTTGTTATGTGAGCATGTTGAACTGAGTCTGTGTACATTTGGAGTCTTGTACATGCAGTCTGAAGCATTTTGTGAATCCATGTTGTATGTTGAAGTCTATTGTGTGACTGTGTTCACATGTATTCATGTTCAAGTTACAACTGAACTTAATTTTGAAGTCTGGTCTTTGTCAGCCTTTCTTTTTTTTTGAATCCTTGCCTCATTGCGTTCATTTGATCTACACTGGGCATTTGGTCCACATGTTGTTTGGTCCGGTACACTTTGGTTATGATCTGATATATATGTATGTATATGTTTGCATATATGCATACATGTGTCTTAGTGAGTTTGTAATTATTGTGGCTATGCTATGACCATTTCACTGTATTCTATTCGATGGCCATAAATTCTTGTTGGACTTGAATGTGTTCATGCCTTCGGTTTCCTTGATGTCCTTGTATTCACCACTTGAACCGGTTTGGTGTTTTGATATTGAATCTAGTTCCATGTACTTGTGATCAGTTTTATGGCAGTTTCTTTTTGTTGCCTTTTTGGATTTTTATTGACTTGAGCTCGGATTTGGCCTTGTGCCCGTTTGTGTACATCATCACTATAGTGGCAAGGCAGTGCACGCAAGCGTGAACTGCAGCCACACGGTATTGAGTTTTTGGGTACGACATCACTATAGTGGCAAGGCAGTGCACGCAAGCGTGAACTGCAGCCACACGGTATGGTTTTGTGATATTCTATTTTGTTTTGATTTATTAATCTTTTGCGTAGTTCATGTGCTGTAGTGGCGAGGCAGTACACGCGTGCGTGTACTGCAACCCTACTCATCTTAATGTTTTAATTGATATTCCCATGGTTTGAACTGTTTTGTTTATTTCAATTCAATGTTCTGAATTGCATTCTGATTTGGTTTAATTACTATCGTCTATTCATTATTTAATTATTATTGCTTCTGTGCATTAATAACTGAGTTTGAATTAGACTGACCCGAGTATTATTTTCTTTTGAATTTAATACTCGGGTCAGACCGAGTATTTCAGGTTGTAGATATTCTGCTTTGGGTTGCTGCTAGAGCTATGAAGTTCTTTCATATCTTTTGGAGTAGTCGTCGTCATTTGTAGTAGTATGTAAAATTGTATAGGAAGATATGTATTCATGTATATTATATACGTTAATGTACTTGTATATGTAACTTCCTGAGTCGACTGTTGTAGTTGTATCACATGTACCGTGTCAAATGTATTGTAACTGACATCAGTTATTGTATATATGAGAATTTCTGTTTTATCTGTGTTCCGCATTTATATTTATCCGTGTTATTATTTTATATTTAATGTTCTAAACTATTATGAACCATCGTAGTTCGTTTTATACTGGAATTGGGGTATTTCGATGGGAGAAAATAAACCAGAGATGAAAAATGAAAGAATATATATATCACTCCTATCGAGATAACCAATACTAGTGTAAGGCCAACTATTGATGGCCGCTCCTCAACAGCCTTATTCTCCGTGCTAGTTGACAGCACTACACCGTAGTGTTCTTGGCTAGCGTGGGTATAGAGGTGGGGCGTCACAGCTTGGTATCAGAGCCTGGGGTTTAGAACAAATATAAAACATAACTTAGATAGTACATGTGTTACAACTATTTGTCGATGTTTTATTTCACATCTTTGTCTTAAGATCATCTTTGATTGTTAGGAATGAATTCCTAACGCTTATTCGTGAGCATTGCTGCTATTCTCTATCGCACTTGCTCACTTGAGTTTACACTTCTAAGTATCAGTATATATATGCTCTACCAAGTTGCATATTGCTGCAACTAGTACCCACTTCGATTTGAACTCGCATTGTTTATTCGAACTGCTATCTATAGGCATTCTTATCTCTGATTCGTGTACTTAATGCAGTCTCCATACAATTGGGTTTTGGGTATCAATCTTTGAGACAAATTGCATTCCAATTGTCGACTCTGTCTGTTTATCCATGGTTTGTTGGTTTTCATGTGCCTCTCTCTGATAGTTTTAAAATTTCTTTGGTATAAAAGAAATTGTCTTGGTCTTTGCCTTGTCGATATCGACGTTGACTTGACTTTTACTTTTGCTAAAGTCATTCAAGCATTTATACTCGTTCTGCTTTGTTTTTCCAATTGTTGATCGGTTCTTCTTTTCCGGTTAGTTGTTATCACCTTTGTCGACTTTGATAACTTCTATTTCAGGAATTTTGGGTATTCCTACTTTGATGGATTTGGAATCGAAATTCTTTGTATTTTATTCACGTCTTCGAATGTGAATCTTAGTGAATTGATTTGGTTTTCGAATTTAATCGATTCTTGATTATTTCCCGATTTGTTGCTATCATTTATTAGCAACTTTGATGGCCTTTTCTTCGGGATTTTTGTGAACATACCTTTCGATGAATTCGGTATCGATTTCTTTGGATTCTATTCACGTCTTCGTATGTGAATTCTTGTGATTGATTGTTTCTACAATCATTTTTGTGATTTGTCACTTTAAAAATATAAAGGTTTCAATACTAGTAGTAAATATCAAAAACTCTTTTATCAAAATGTTTTCAACTCTATTTTCAATACCAAACTCGTTTTTGAAACTGTTTTTCAATCTATTAGTATATACAAATCTTTATTTCACTCGTATGAGAAATCTAATTAAACGGCTTAGTAAAACAAGTGGTATGAAACGCTTGCGTTTACTTCGTCGGTTAATTGTTGGACTTGTTCGATTGAACCTCTAGTGACAAATTTTATTAGTGAAGATTTACAGTTTGTTCGTAAATATTTAAGTTAAGTAAGTGGTTATGGGACATGATGCTAAACTTTTACATTTACTGACTTAGTGTAATTGACACTTCTCGTTGATCATGACGATCATTTTTACGGTTAGACTAGGCCTCATCGGTGTGATTTCGTCTCACACATACCTCTTTTGATTTTTTTGGTTAGTCTGGACCTCAATCTGTGTGATTTCGACTCACACATGTGGGGTAGCGCCCCACGGTCTTCGGGCCATTCGTGTGTCAAAATTAATGGCTTGCAACCATGAGATAGCGTCTCGTTATGCGTTGCACGTGTTGATGATTTTTCATGCTCGCGGGTAGGTGAGATTCCGTGCTCCCGTTCTCGCTTTGCGTTGCACGTGTTGATGATTTTTCATGCTCACGTGTAGGTGAGATTCCGTGCTCCCGTTCTCGCTTTGCGTTGCCCGTGTTGGTGATTTTCATGCTCACGTGTAGGTGAGATTCCGTGCTCCCGTTCTCGCTTTGCGTTGCACGTGTTGATGATTTTTCATGCTCGCGGATAGGTGAGATTCCGTGCTCCCATTCTCGCTTTGCGTTGCACGTGTTGATGATTTTTCATGCTCGCGTGTAGGTGAGATTCCGTGCTCCCGTTCTCGCTTTGCGTTGCCCGTGTTGGTGATTTTCATGCTCACGTGTAGGTGAGATTCTGTGCTCCCGTTCTCGCTTTGCATTGCACGTGTTGGTGAGTTTTCATGCTCGCATGTAGGTGAGTTTTCGTGCTCCCGTTCTCGTTATGTGTTACATGTGTTGATGAATTTTCATGCTCGCGTGTTGGTGAGTTTCCATACTCTCCTTTGAGTTTTCATACTCCGTTCGAGTTTTCATACTCCGTTTGAGTTTTCATACTCTGTTCGAGTTTTCATACTCCGTTCGAGTTTTCATACTCCGTTTGAGTTTTCATACTCTGTTCGAGTTTTCATACTCCGTTTGAGTTTTCATACTCTGTTTGAGTTTTCATACTCCGTTTGAGTTTTCATACTCTGTTCGAGTTTTCATACTCCGTTCGAGTTTTCATATTCCGTTTGAGTTTTCATACTCCGTTTGAGTTTTCATACTCCGTTTGAGTTTTCATACTCTGTTCGAGTTTTCATACTCCGTTTGAGTTTTCATACTCTGTTCGAGTTTTCATACTCCGTTTGAGTTTTCATACTCCGTTTGAGTTTTCATACTCTGTTCGAGTTTTCATACTCCGGTTCGAGTTTTCATACTCGCGTTCGAGTTTTCATACTCCGGTTCGAGTTTTCATACTCGCGTTTGAGTTCTCATACTTTTAGCTTGTGTTTTCTGGATTTCTTGTGAGGATTTCTAGAATTTGTGCTTCACCAATTTTCGTGATTTCTATTGATAAGTTTTATCAATTCTTGTGCATTGATGAATTCGTGTGTTATTGACTTGTTATGAATACAAGTTTAGGGTATGATATCCCTTTCTATCTTTGAGAAGATTCTTGTGACCTTTTTGATGAACGAAAATTCATTGGTATTATATTTTGATGCCAATTATTTCGATGAAATTTTGACGTATGTCGAAGTTGCTACTGACATTGCTATTTTAATCACGTGTTTTAAAAATTTGTTATTCTTCAAAATATTTCAAAATATAAATCAAAATTGTTTTCAAAATCTTTACGATTTGCGCTTTCAAAAGAATGAGGAAGCGAATTAAACGTTTCAGAAAAATCGAGGACTATGACCCCTTTCTTTTACTGATTCGCTTAATTCCGGACTTGTCCGTTTGAGAACGTAAAATGTTATTTATTTAAAATACACAATTTAACACTTTCAAGGAAACGATGAAGTGAATTAAACGATTTAGTAAAACTCGTGGTTATGAGTCATGTGCGTTTGCTATTTCGGTTAATTTCGGACTCGTTAATTGAAAAATTTGTAATTTGAAATTTGATTACCGTTGTGGTAATTTCTGATTATCGTTTTGATAATCGGATGTTTATGATTTCTGATTTATCGTTTTTGATAATCAGATATTTATTGTTTCTGATTATCGCTTGTGATAATCAGATATTTGAGATCTAATTATCGTTTGTGATAATTAGATATTTGTGATTTGATTATCAATTGTGATAATTAAATAATCGTTGATTCGTGAATTCTGATTTATCGTTTTTGATAATCAGATATTTATTGTTTCTAATTATCGCTTGTGATAATTAGATATTTGAGATTTAATTATCGCTTGTGATAATTAGATATTTGAGATTTAATTATCGTTTGCGATAATTAAATATTCGTGATTTAAGATTGATTTTCGATTGTGATAATCGAATACTTGTTGATTTGATTATCGTTTTTGATAATCGAATATTTGTGATTTGAGATTTCTGAATTATCTATTGATAATTAGATTTTTGATGAGAATTTGTGAATTTCTTTTATGAAATTAAGAGATTTCTTTGGCGTTTATATTGTACTACGCCAGTGTGCCGGCTCAATTTTCTACTATTTATGACGTTTTCTACGTCTTCTGGTTCCGGAAATGCCTTATGGATTTCCGATCCTTATTCTTGAGCAACCTTCTATTCACATCATTGCTTCGAGGGTGTAGCACCTTCGAAATAAAGATGTTTCTCTTGTGGAGATTCTCAATGGTTCTCAAATTCTATGGATTTCACATTGGAATCTAGAGAATTCATCGAGCAAACACGTTCAGGCTCTCTCTCTCTCTCTCTCGTGCTCTTTGTGGTGAACTTCCTATTTTAGATTTCTTCATCTTGTGATGATATGCTCTTATGGTTGTTACCTTTTGTCCATTTATTCCTTACGATTGCGAGGACGCAATTTCTTTAAGGAGGGGAGTCTGTAACAACCCGGTATTTCGCGTCTATTTTTAATCGACATTAAATGATTAATATTGTTGCTAGTCGTTGTTTGGAGTTTGTAAAACCCGAATTAAATTCCTTTCAAAAATTTGATGAACATGGTTGCGGGCTTCAATCTCAATTTGGCCCACGTTTTCATTTAATTTGGGCCGTGAAAAATTAACTAAAGCAAATAGCCGGCCTCCCCTTTTTCATTTCTGGTTCGCAACCCTAGTGAACGATCGAAAGAAATTAATGGCGGCTTCGTGATTTTTGTTCGTCCCTCTTCTTCGTTCCTCTTGCGCTCATTCGCAGCTCCTTCCAATCGCGTCATGGAAGGTGAGTAATTCATATTACTCGCATCTAATTCGATTCTATGCTCGGCAGTTTGATTTTTATGACGTTTACAATCCACATGGTTTTGATTCCTGATTTTGTTCGATTACTTGATACTTACGGCTTGAATTGACATGCTCATCATGGTTTCGATTTTTGCTGGTTCAACTTTGGCACTGACATGTTTAATGTCGGCCTTGACCTTTTTGTTGGTATTATTTGAAAATGATATACATTTGAGTCTCTGTCACTCATTAAATTCGGTCACTTGCTGCTGTTATGTGAATTTTTGACTTTGAGTTGCTTTTAGCAATTGGGTTATGTGGTAACTTGATTTGTGTATGCGATTTTGTGACCTTGCATTATCACCATTCTACCGATATTAGTTTTGGTCATTTTAACTCCAACTGCATTCATCTGTTTTTCGAATGTAGTCTTTGATGCGAACCACGGTCTTGCTTGATTTAAAACTTAAAACTCTGGTAACTTCATTTTGGCAATTGAAATTGATAAAAGTGATTTTGTGAAAATAAAATAGGAACGAAACCCTAAAATCATGTTCATATATTATGTTTTGAATTCTTCAATTTATCTGCTTGGCCATTTTATTTTTTTCTTTAATGTCTGTGATAAATCTGACTTGTTCATATAATCACCAGTTGAATATTTCTTGAGTAGTTTGAGTCGGTTCCTTCTTTTGCTCCTACGACTTTGGCATTTTAAATTTTAAGATGATCTGGACTTTGACTTGTTCAATCATTCAATTCTTTGCTGGCTTGATTTTCTAAAACAATTCTTACTTTGTTCAAAATGCATCTGTTTTTACTGTAAACATGTAAGCTGCTTTGATGTACACACATGCAAACCAATTCACTATTTTTGAAACATTTAAACTGTTCGAATTGCAATTGTTTGATCATTTCTTTTATAAACTGCTTCACCATTTTTTTGAAATATGACCTTGACCTTGCCTTGACCGACCAGGTATATATTTACATGATTTCCTTGTATTCATGTGCATATGAGCATGTACAGATTTGTGAGCATGTTGAATGTCTGAATGCCACTATTGATATATGTCTGAAATGATTCTTGTGTGTCACCCTATGTTTCCTTGTTAGACTTGAAGTCTAGTCTGGTGTAAGTTTTGCATTCATGTTATCTTTGTCATTCATGAATGTTTGCATGCACCATTGTGTCTGAAACAATGCTTGTATTCTCTATTTTCATTTGCAGTTTGGTTGCCTTTGTCTGGTTCACGATTTTGTTATGTGAGCATGTTGAACTGAGTCTGTGTACATTTGGAGTCTTGTACATGCAGTCTGAAGCATTTTGTGAATCCATGTTGTATGTTGAAGTCTATTGTGTGACTGTGTTCACATGTATTCATGTTCAAGTTACAACTGAACTTAATTTTGAAGTCTGGTCTTTGTCAGCCTCTCTTTTTTTTTGAATCCTTGCCTCATTGCGTTCATTTGATCTACACTGGGCATTTGGTCCACATGTTGTTTGGTCCGGTACACTTTGGTTATGATCTGATATATATGTATGTATATATTTGCATATATGCATACATGTGTCTTAGTGAGTTTGTAATTATTGTGGCTATGCTATGACCATTTCACTGTATTCTATTCGATGGCCATAAATTCTTGTTGGACTTGAATGTGTTCATGCCTTCGGTTTCCTTGATGTCCTTGTATTCACCACTTGAACCGGTTTGGTGTTTTGATATTGAATCTAGTTCCATGTACTTGTGATCAGTTTTATGGCAGTTTCTTTTTGTTGCCTTTTTGGATTTTTATTGACTTGAGCTCGGATTTGGCCTTGTGCCCGTTTGTGTACATCATCACTATAGTGGCAAGGCAGTGCACGCAAGCGTGAACTGCAGCCACACGGTATTGAGTTTTTGGGTACGACATCACTATAGTGGCAAGGCAGTGCACGCAAGCGTGAACTGCAGCCACACGGTATGGTTTTGTGATATTCTATTTTGTTTTGATTTATTAATCTTTTGCGTAGTTCATGTGCTGTAGTGGCGAGGCAGTACACGCGTGCGTGTACTGCAACCCTACTCATCTTAATGTTTTAATTGATATTCCCATGGTTTGAACTGTTTTGTTTATTTCAATTCAATGTTCTGAATTGCATTCTGATTTGGTTTAATTACTATCGTCTATTCATTATTTAATTATTATTGCTTCTGTGCATTAATAACTGAGTTTGAATTAGACTGACCCGAGTATTATTTTCTTTTGAATTTAATACTCGGGTCAGACCGAGTATTTCAGGTTGTAGATATTCTGCTTTGGGTTGCTGCTAGAGCTATGAAGTTCTTTCATATCTTTTGGAGTAGTCGTCGTCATTTGTAGTAGTATGTAAAATTGTATAGGAAGATATGTATTCATGTATATTATATACGTTAATGTACTTGTATATGTAACTTCCTGAGTCGACTGTTGTAGTTGTATCACATGTACCGTGTCAAATGTATTGTAACTGACATCAGTTATTGTATATATGAGAATTTCTGTTTTATCTGTGTTCCGCATTTATATTTATCCGTGTTATTATTTTATATTTAATGTTCTAAACTATTATGAACCATCGTAGTTCGTTTTATACTGGAATTGGGGTATTTCGATGGGAGAAAATAAACCAGAGATGAAAAATGAAAGAATATATATATCACTCCTATCGAGATAACCAATACTAGTGTAAGGCCAACTATTGATGGCCGCTCCTCAACAGCCTTATTCTCCGTGCTAGTTGACAGCACTACACCGTAGTGTTCTTGGCTAGCGTGGGTATAGAGGTGGGGCGTCACATTCCCGATGATATAAAATATGATATAGTTTGAAGAGTTTGAATTTTAATGTAGAATTTTGAATTGGAATTGAACTGAGGAGTTTTAGGGTTTTCAACCATTGGAAAGAGGAGGAACAGAAATTTCTATACATACAGAAATGAGAAATAGAAAGCTGCTAGGGTTTATAACTGGATATATATAGGCAGGGTTGAAAATAAAAGAACGGATTAGATTGATTTGGACCGCTGAACGATAAATGGCCCGAAAACCCGTTCTGACTCCGTAAAGAAATTGATTCAACCCATATATAAAAATAGATGTTTTAAAATATTTTAAACGCTATGGAACAGGTTTCAGGTTCAAATTCCATCGTATAAAAAAGTTATACTAAAATCAAATTATTTCAAATTAATTTCAATTTCATTGATTTCTGGTCGTTACGAGCCCGTACGATCAAACGACAAGTCCGATCGTTACGAAATTTGAAATCCTAAAATAATTCACCGTTATGGATCCGATGAAACTGGTTTCGTCGAAATTCGAGTCAGTGGCCAAAATGGCTATTTTTACATTAATTAAATAAATTAGTAATTAATCAATTAAATCAAATTTTCAATTTCAATTCGATAATTGATAAATTCCATCATTTTTGATTTCGTAATCACTTACAATGATCTAAACAAATTTAAATGTCAATTTATAGTTGATTAATTTATCAATTCCAGTGTTAGCCTTAATTCATTAAATTTAGAAATTATAAATATAATTCCTAGTAGTCCCATTTAATTAAATAAATTAATGATTATTCCATTCATTATTGTCTAATAGATGGATTTAACATTGGATTCAAAACTATTACATTAATATTCTCACGTTCCATCTTAATTTCAAATAACGTAATATTTAGATATTTTAATTTCATTTAATTGCAGTTAATCCAATTATTATAGTTCAAATCCAATGAATTAATCAAACATGAATTTAAATTGTTTTCATTCAATCAATTGCCATATTATGGATATAGCCTACATTGGTTACTTCTTGCTGAATTAACAATCTTCAGTGACAAATCAAACCTCCCCTAACTGCACAAATTAAGTCAATTAAATGCAATTGATTTCACATTAAATTTTAAATTCCTTTTATTTGCAATTAATTCAATTATTAAATTTAAATTCCAATAAATTAATAATCTTGAATTTCCATTCCTTTTGTTCAACCAATTTTCATATTATGAATAATGAAAATGTTATTTCCTATTATTTACTAAATTCACACTAACAAAATATTAAATTTAGATTTATTGCAATTACCCTGTTTAAATTAACAGGCTAAATAAATAGTTAACCTAAAATATTTGTTACCATTTACTTTCAATCACACTTATGAGTTATTATTCCCAAACAATTGTTACAACTGTTTACATCACACAAATTTCATTCAATCATCATTAACATACTATTTAATTATATTCATTGAAATTTATTTCCAATTTACTAAGTACAATCAATTATAACCTTACCACTATTTCAATTAAATTGGAATTGCACTAAATTAGTTATTTATCAACTTGCATTAACATTACTACCTTAATTTACATTCAGTTATTATTAATCAATATATTGTTACATTGGTTAATTAAATGATTACTTTTATTTGTTTATTTTAAATTTTATACCCAGTGCAATAATTAACACTATTTCTTTATAGGATCTCACTCCAATTATCAATAATTAATTTTATTTACCATTGCTACATTTCATTTTTAATATTTGCTTCATTATAAATTTTAATTTTTTTTCTAAATTTAGTTACAAATATCTAATTAAATTAACCAATTTATTTTTCAAAATTTACGGGTCGTTACACTCTCCCCCACTCAAAACATTTCGTCCCCGAAAAGGAAAAAGAAGTGAAAAGAAGAATTAAGAAATCAATATATCTTACTTAAAATATTAAATTTATAAACAAATAAATTTACAAAATTAATTAATTTAGATAAAATATACCAATTTATAACCATTAAATCTTTTTATACTCAAATTAATAAAGTACGAAAAACATTTTCTAAGTATTTTCTAAGTCTAAAATTTACGGAAAATTTCGACAGAGTCTCCTTTGTACGGAGAGAAACGGGAGAAAATATAATATCATATATAACAATATACAACATATATTTTCCAAAATAATATATATCCCCACCCGGGAAAAATAATATAATAATGCTATAAACCGTAATTCGACAACGTACCTATTAGTCGGGCAATTTACGCTTAATTATGAAACCAAAAGCAGTAGTCATTGCTTCCATAACCTGTATTTCCCTTGTATAATCTAAAAGAGGTTAATAATTATATAAAATGAAATATTTAAAGTTGTTTCAATCAATAGCAACAAATCAATATAAACAACTATCACTTGTAACAAGGCATACAATCATCACATAAAATCAACACAATCAATTATCCATCCATATCAACAAAACAAATAGTTGTTCGGGTTCAAAAACTTTAAATTGTACGGAATGAAAAATAAACTACTAAGTGCACCATTTACTCAACAACCTTAGATGAATCTAGATAGATTATTCATACATCCAAACAATTTTAAAGTATCCTTGCCCAAACAACCATAGCCCAAACAAACAACAATTTCAAACAATAAATTAAGGTCATTCTTATTAATTTCATATATTTACAGTATTCATCTTTCTACTTATTTTTATTATAAATAACCTCAATATTTACTTAAATTTATTATCATTTCTTTACAACCTTTCCATTATATTTAATCGATGGCCTTTCGTCATACTTAAGTTTACAAAATTTATAACATTAATTTCTTATTTATAAAAGAAAATTCATTTACTTGATTTTAAAATCTTATACTTACAATACATACTTTCTAAAACAATTTATTATAGTAATATTTCAATTACAACATAAGTTCACAACAATTACAACATCAAATTCTTATTTATAAAAGAGTTTCATTAAATACTTTTTGTTACTTCAAGTTTTACTTCTAAAATTTCTCACTACATTTTCTTTTAAGATTTTAACTTTTTGTAGTTAGTGAGTTATATATATGTTAAAGAATGCAATTGACAATTATACAAGTTTATCTCATTTCTTTTAGTTTAATTAAATGTTCAATAATTATATCTTTGGTTTTTTTAGGTTACATATTTCTACTTTCATTTAGTTTTATTTATAACCTAGCATTAAATCTTTTATTTCCTTTAGAGGTTCCAATTATTAATTAGTTACCTTCCGTTTCACTACAATAATTACAACTACCAATTAACGGAAACTTAAGAATTAAATACCGAGTTTAATATCAAATCATTTTAAAATAATAGATAAATATATACTTATAACTTATGTATCCAATTATACTTATGAAAATTTAAAATTTACATTTTTTTATCAAAATAAATATGTATTAAGACTACTACAGTGGCCTTCCCATTTCAAAACTCGAAAATGAATGTTGATGATGCGTGCACTCATCATCGAAATTATTTTCCGACGACAGAGAGGGGAGTACAGAACTTATTTCTTTCCAAATTTCATTAAAACTATTATTTCAAATTATATTAAAATATTTATATCAAAAAATACTTCTAATACTATTATTATATTCCAAAATCCTTTGAAAGAAATTTAAAATCGGGAACTTAAGTTATAAATTTCCAATTTTTATTTATTTTATTTTCTTCAAATTTTGTTTCAAATCAATATTTATAAATTTCACTACTTGACAACCAATATAATACAACCAAATATATATCTTATTTATAAAAATTTATTATATATATATATAGTAAATAAAATAGGCAAAATTATTTCATTCACCTATATTCAAAATAAATATTGTGTCGGTCTGTCCTATTAAGTGTTTAGAAATCCCTATTGATGTCATAGCGTCCCATGCACCAACCAGAATTTATAAATACAAAACGAAACAAATTAACACGGTATTAAAACCTTTTATAACACTAACAAATACACCCTCTCATATATATACACACTCTCAGTGACTCATCATAGGGTATTACTACCCTATTAATAAAGAGTCAAACCCCACAAAGCTAAGGTTTATTGCTAAACCAAAGCTCTGATACCAGATGTAACATCCTGCCTTTTTGTGCATTTTAAATCGACGATAAACTACACACGTCAGACTCAAACCATACGAAAGGGCGGATTGTTATGGGGTAAATAAGAAAAGCAAGGAAAGAAATAAAACAAAACAAAATCTCACAACGGAACGATAAAATATAATAATCAAATAAACAGTTCATGAAGCTGTTTACAAAATATTCGATCATATTTATACAATAAACATCAGAGTTACACAAACCAGAGAATAATAATTAATGCAGCGGAACAGTATGAATGCAGTGGAATAATATAATAGATAATAGTACTAAAATCTTCGTCTTCATCCTCCAGAAATAAGGCCATCAAAACCTGAAATGCTCAGGCTGACCCGAGCGAATTGAAAAACAAAACACTCGAGTCAGAACTAAAAGATCTTATGTAAGTTAAATCAATAGTAAATAATATGAGTGGAATGGCGTCACAGATGTTTATGGGATTTGACATCTCCTATCCAGTGTCTAACGTGAGTACAGTAACTTAGGAGATGCTCGGGATTTACATCACCTAATATCCGTTAAACTATTTACTATATAGTAATATTTCGCTATTATAATAATGTCTACTAGTAAAATAAACTAACTTAAAATAGCGTTAAGGGGTTACCCATATAACCCTTAACACGTAATAGTGCCAATAGTCCATACAGTACCGTAATACCTCCTGATCGGGAAGCTACCAGAGGATACTCCATAGGTACGATACAAATCAAACTCGTACAAAGCGCGCTAGGGTAGGTGACATGGCACATAAGGCAATGCCAGGGTAGATATACCATTTACTATCCGGACTTGTGGTGACGCATAGCGCGCAGCTACCGCCTACCTCGAGCCACACCACTAAAATCAAAATCAAAAGTGGCCGCCAAATGAATCTCCAAGTCGGAATATAATATCGAAGGAATATGTCCGATAAGAGGAGCTACCTCACTGGTCCGGAATCGCTTCTGTTTTAGCCACCTTATGCCAAATCACTAGAGTCGGGTCCATGTATATACCTTAATAGAACGTCGCCACCATCCTACTTCATTGGAATCTCCACCACGTACAAGGTTGTTAAAGTGGTTTTCAGAGTTGGCAGAGAGTATACCAACTTCCAATCCCGTTCGCTTCAATAATCAACGTTATTATAACACCACGGTCATTTCAAAATAATTTATACTTCCAACCAAAATATAATATCCATTTCGAAACCATATAAATACTATATCCTTTCCATTTCAAAAACCAAATCGTTATGATATCATTTTTATAAAAACCCAAATCAACATAATATCATTTTATTTCAAATATATCTCTTTTCCAAAATCATAACACTTTCAAATTTATACTATCTCGAAACCGAACGCTTGAAATATACCTTTCAAAACATAATACTTCGAATTTCATAGCTTCTAAACCATACCTTCCAAAACTTAAATGGTTTGGATATTCAAACAGTATATAAAATAAAATAGTTTGAATTTAAATTACTTTATAAAGTAAAATAATTTCCTCGACTTCACAATTTTATTCACTTTAAATTAAATCTCAATTTATAACTTTCAACTCGCTTTTAGTTTCAATAAACCATTTCAATTTCAAAACTAAGGTTGGAATTTACGATTCGACGATTCAATGTTCTATTATTTAGTTTTGAAATATTTGCATAATAAATCCATTATCATTTAAATAAAACTCAAATTACAAATAACCAAGTATTTCCTTCAGTTTATTTAGACTTGAATTATTCGTTTAATTCATTTTAAAAAAATTCCAGTTATAAAACCAGACCTTTAAAATCTCAATTTTATTAAATTTCAAATCAATTTCATATTCATCTTCCCACCTTATTCTCATTTAAGTTATTATAAACTCCAGAAATATAATTTAAATAAATACATAACCATATTATATCTTAATAAAATCAAACTTTATTATTAAACTTCTATTATACCTTAAACCAATTTTATACATAGCTTAAAACCAAATCAATATCTTATAAAATCATATATTTCTTTACAAAACCATAGAAAATCATTTCAAAATATTTGATATGTACAGAACACGATGTCTGTAATTTTCTACCCTATGGTCAAGTGATACGGATATTTATCATTTCAATCCGTAATTTAAAATAAAAATACGGTTATATATCATTTCAAACCGCAATTCCGAATGAAAAAAAAAATACATAACAACTTGCAGTTTATAACCATATAAAATACAACATCCATTCATCCAATATCAATCATCAAACATTTATCACAATCATCATCCAATTCAATCAATAACATCAATATATAACAGATAATAAATCACATGCATTTTCTGGCAGTTTATATTCAATAATAAATTAACTAACTATTTTACCCGCAATTTATATGCAATAATAAATTAAATAACCATGTAATTTAAATAAATTTATTTTAACTGAGCTGATGATTAAAAATATACCAAACAGTCATAAATAAATTCTAATCACATCATAAATCAATTTTACAAACATAAGAAATTTTAGAAGTTGTGAGTGGGTTAAAACACTCACCTTTTGAATTTTAAATTGAATTCAAATTCAATTTAAACCCCAAATTTGAACAGTCTTAGAATTCATCCAATCAAGCGTCAAAATGTCTGCAAATCCAATATAAACCTAGGAGAGAAAACCGCACGTAAATCTGACATCGTATGCTAAAGTTATGATCATTAGAACACAATGATTTAAATTTTAAAAAAAAATAAAAAAAATCACCTCTCTCACTCATGCTTGACCGTCATCACTTCTTCCCGGTTAGTTCGTTCGAATACCAAGCCTGTAGCTGCTGCCCTTATCACGTGAACCACAGCCATCTCCACGACAAGCCGCGACCACTCGCCCCACCACCAGACGATGCGCCGTCCTCCGCTCGACGTCCCTCGACGACCAGCGAACATCCCTAAGTCGCCGATCGTCGCCAAATCTACCAACCGCCACATATAACGACAACCCTAATTGAATTAATCCCGATGATCTGGCCATCAACGCCACCTACGAACCATACCGATGAGCAGCACTCGTCAATCTCTACGCAACAGTGACTTTGATTTGTTGATCAGACATAGTTCATCGAAAAGCAATGAATGGCCGAGAATAGATCGTCAATTTCTGGACAAACAGAGCTTCAAATTGGAAAACGAATTACAGATCTGAGATGTGCTCGTCGAGAGCTTTCCGATGATATAAAATATGATATACTTTGAAGAGTTTGAATTTTGAAGTAGAATTTTGAATTAGAATTGAACTGAGGAGTTTTTGGGTTTTCAACCATTGGAAAGAGGAGGAACATAAATTTCTGTATGTATAGAAATGAGAAACAGATAGCTGCTAGGGTTTATAACTGGATATATATAGGCAAGGTTGAAAATAAAAGAACAGATCAGATTGATTTGGACCGTTGAACGATAAATGGCCCGAAAAGCCCGTTCTTACCCCGGAACGAAATTGGGTCAACCCATATATCAAAATAGATGTTTTAAAATATTTTAAATGCAATAGAATAGGTTTCATGTCCAAATTCCATCGTATGAAGAAGTTATGCTAAAATCAAATTACTTCAAATTGATTTCAATTTGATTGATTTCTATGGGTTTCGAGCCCGTACGATCAAACGACAAGTCCGATCGTTATAAAACATGAAATCCTACAATAAATCACGTTACGGACCCGATGAAAATGGTTTCGTCAAAATCCAAGTCGGTGGCCAAAATGGCTTTTTTTACATTAATTAAATAAATTAATAATTAATTAATTAAAGAAAATTTTCAAATTCAATTCGATAATTAACAAATTTCATCATTTTTTATTTCTTAATCACTTACAATGATCTAAACAAATTTAAATGTCAATTTATAGTTGATTAATTTATCAATTCCAGTGTTAGCCTCAATTCATTAAATTCAGAAATTATAAATATAATTCCCCATAATCCCATTTAATTAAATAAATTAATGATTATTCCATTCATTATTGTCCAATAGATGGATTTAACATTGGATTCAAAACTATTACATTAATATTCTCACATCCCATCTTAATTTCAAATAACGTAATATTTAGATATTTTAATTTGATTTAATTGCAATTAATCCAGTTACTATAGTTCAAATCCAATAAATTAATCAAACATGAATTTCAATTGTTTTCATTCAATCAATTGCCATATTATGGATAGAGTTTACATTGGCTACTTCTTGTTGAATTAACAATCTTCAATGACAAATCAAACCTCCCCTAACTGCACAAATTAAGTCAATTAACTGCAATTGATTTCACATTAAATTTTAAATTCCATTTATTTGCAATTAATTCAATTATTAAATTTAAATTCTAATAAATTAATAATCTTGAATTTCCATTCCTTTTATTCAACCAATTGTCATATTATGAATAAAGTAAATATTATTTCCCATTATTTACTAAATTCACATTAACAAAATATTAAATTTAGATCTATTGCGATTTTTACCAAATTTAAATAACAGGCTAAATAAATAGGTAGCCTAAATATTTGTTACCATTTACTTTCAATCACACTTATGAGTTATTTTTCCCAAACAATTGTTACAATTGTTTACATCACACAATTTTCATCCAATCATCATTAACATACTATTTAATTATATTCATTGAAAATTATTTCCAATTTACTAAATACAATCAATTATAACCTTAACACTATTTCAATTAAATTGGGACTGCACTAAATTAGTTATTTATCAACTTGCATTAACATTACTACCTTAATTTACATTCAGTTACTATTAATCAATATATTGTTACATTGGTTAATTAAATGTTTACTTTTATTTGCTTATTTTAAATTTTATACCCAAGTGCAACACTTAACACTATTTCTTTATTGGAATTTCACTTCAATTGTCAATAATTAATTTTATTTACCATTGCTACATTTCATTTTTAACATTTGCTTCATTATAAATTATAAAAAAATTCTTTCTAAATTTAATTAGAAAGATCTAATTAAATTAACCAATTAATTTATCAAAATTTACGGGTCGCTACAAAATATTTATTTTACTGCTTAGACATTATATATATAGCATATACTATATATATATATACACACACACATTTTGACGGATCCTTATGAGATGGAAAATCCCATAACATCTCTTGAGTTATTGCACACACGTTATACACTTGATAGGAGATGTGAAATCCCGTAAACATCTCCGACGCTATTACACTCATGTTATATGCCATATTGATTTGATTTACATAAGGATATTTTAGTCCTGACTCCAGTGTTTTGTCTTTTAATTATGCTTGGGCCAGTCCTGAGTTTTTTCCAGCGTATTGTAGATTATTCTCTAGAGGACGAAGACTAAGATTTGGTATATTACTACTATTATTATTCCTGCATCACGTTGTCTGCCGCATTACTTTATTTATCCCTGATGTATGTATAACTCTGATAAATGTTGTATAAATTATAATCATAAACAGCTACATGAACTGTTTATATGATTATTATATTTTATCGTTGCGCTGCGAGATTCTTTGTTTGTTTTCTTCTTCTTTCCTTATTTTTCTTAATTAACCCCATTTATTATCAATATTTCGGATTGTTTAAGTTGGACATGTGTGGATTATTGTCAATTTAAACCTTTTGAAATATGGGTCATCATATATTGTAGATTGAATATTCAATTATGCAAATACATTTAAGCTAATGTAAAGTTCTCGCCTTTTATCCAAAAAAACAACACTAAAAATTACAATAGCGAAAACAGAATTGAGTCGATTTTATAAGTTTCAAACCTTTAATTGTCTAAAATGAAAAAAATGAAGAAACTTTATTACATGAATAGATTTTGGGTATTGTAGTAGATGGTCAAAATTTGCGTTTGTAGATACCGAATTAGAGGATTAGAAAAGCATGAATTAAAATTCGAAAGGAAAGGGAATAATAAAATGGCTACAGACATACCTTCTTCAACTTCTGTTCTGCTAGTCTCTAGATTTATGTTCTTCATCTTGTATAAAAGTCAGTTTCTAATTTTAGTTTAACTAATCATGTGAAATCAATTGAAATTATGCTGTTTAGTACTTGCACATTTTTAGATTTATGACTAAAATATGTACGTATGTGCTTTTTTTGAAAGGTGTTGTATGATGCTTTTGAAGTTACTACATGTCGTCACACTTGTTTTTCTTCAAATCGGTCATGCTTATATTAATGTATTGTCTATCGACGTTCATACATCTTTGTTTTTAGCATGTATTGTTTTGGTTAGCGATGGTTGTATGTATTGTTGTGTTTGATCATAAATATTTCTATGCTTAGTACTTCGTGTATGAAATATTATGGATATATATATATTTTACGGTTTGACTTATGAATCCATTTTATTATGTACATTATAATGTGATAAATGTGGTTTTTTGAATTGTTATAATGTATTAGTTGAAATACTGTCTGGTAGAATTGAATTGTAAGCTTGAATGTATATGGCAAGAAATAATGCAGCGGATTTTTTTTATTGCGTTTTGTATATGCTATGAAAAGAAAAATGGTTACATCTTCCATATATTATAGCTTTATGCTAGTTCCATAAAAATATTCTGCAAGGATTAAACAATCTTTATAGCAAAAAGCAATGCTATAATAGATAGTAATGAACTTTCTATTGCATTTCGATGCGTAATAAAAGATTAAAATAATATTTCTGCAACGTGTTTAGATGCTATAATAAAATGCCATGTCAACATATTATAGCAAATAAATGTTGTCATAATTGTTAGTATCATAAAACACAACTCTATGCTACATTTCTATAGCAGGTTTCAAAATACCGCGATATTCCACCTCGAAGTGGAATTGGTACTTAATTGTTATGCTAACATCTGTGGATGCAGGGAAACAGATTGGAGGGATCCAACTGGATTCCTCAAATAGTTGAATTTATATCATATATTGTGATGTGATTATTAATAATCTGTGAACGATTATATTGGTGATTGAAATTTTCGAAGGCTATGGTTTGGCCGAATATATTCTGGTATTTTTAAAATACCAGAAATATAAAGATTTGGTTTTTTGAAAGGAAATTAAAGTAGAGAATTTTAAGTAAATTAATTTTAGAGAATTGCATAAATTTAAAAGAAGGAATTTAAAAGTACAAAAGTTGATTTTTGTAATCCTATCGAATTAATTCCAAAATATGGGGAAAAGATTTTAATAAATGGATTTTGAGTAATATTGTTTAAAAGTCGAAGAATTTATTTAAAATTTGGATTTTAAATCGTTTGGGAGAAATAAAGGAATTTCTTTGAAAAGGTAGTAAATTTTGAAAATCAATTTGGAAATTGATTTGGTGTTCGAAAATAAAATTTTGGAAATCAATTTGGAAATTGATTTAGAGTTTGAAAGTAAATTTTGGAAATCGATTTGAAAGTTGTATATCAATGGATATTTGGAAACATACATTCACGATGTGAATTTATAAAGGAATGGGTAATTTGTTTTAAAAATAAATATTGGTTTATTTTTAAAAGTGTGGAAAGAAAATTTACGAATTTGGGATGTAAATTAAAATAAATCGAGAAGGGTCTATTAATTGATTTAAATGGACCACTTTGAAACGGAAAGAGTATTTTCCCTGGAAAGTCGAGTATGCTTTCAAAGTAGCTTTTTTTAATGTAAATTCAAAGTTGTAAAGTTGGGTTTTAAAAGAATATTTTGGAGAAATCATTTTCTTAAATTATTTTTAATTCTTTTAAAGTAAATATTTACCAACTTAATTATAGAGGTGATTATTTTAAAGATTTAACTAGTAATTTATTTAGAAGATGGTAATTTAAATAATTATACTCTATCTAAAAATTTTATTTTTTTACAATTAGGTTGGGATTTAGTTTTATATGAAATATTAGTATAAAGATTTCATAACTAATATTTTAAATAAAGTGTTTAATGTAGTTTTTATTTTAAGTGTTTCCAAGTATATTTTTGGATAAGTGATTTAAATTATTTTGAACTATTTGGACTTGGCAAATTCTCGGTGGAAATAAATAATATTTGAAAATTTATTCCGCAAAAGGAAAGTGATTTGAAAATTGTTTACAAAGGCTTGAAGCGTGAAACTTTATCTTGCGAAGATATTTTGAGAAAAATAATTTAGGGAAATTATTTAAATCTAATGGTTGTTGTGAATGTTGTTTGATAGTTAAGTAACCTACTATCAATATTGGCCTTTAAACGGCATTTGAATTTCAATGCGACCTGGAGTCGAATTCTAAATGGTTATCCGAAAACCACATCGAATCTTAGTGATGGATCTTTTGTTTAAAAGATCAAAGTGGAAATTTGTTGTTACTTACTTGAAATCTGAATGTAACCAGTTATTTTTAAAATAAACGCTCATTATTCGGTTAAGCCGGTAGAGGACTTTATGTCATAAAACCCATTTCGAATAAATGATACGATGAATTGGATTGAATTTGAAAACGGTGTTGAATACCGAGTATTTTCAAGAACGAAAGGGTTACCTGTCGATTGTCTTTGCACTTTGTTGCTCCGGTATAGAGATCTCCATATGTGATAGGTAGTCCAGTCGGGATTATGGATACCCAGATTTGCAAGGGCTTTTTTTCTTAATTGGACAAAGTGCCTTCGGTTCCGTTCAAACCCGAAAAAGACTTGTATGGATGTATGGATGTAATTACACATTGAGATGTAAAGATGGTTTCTATCAAATACATTTCTATTGGTGGCGGGGAATTTATTCTCTTAGCTTAACAACCTTCTCTGGGAAGTACGAGCTTAGAGATTATGTAGTTGGTTGTTACTAGTGATATATTCCCAATTTGGTAATGTGGAATGCTAAGTGTTGATCATTTATTGATCGAAGAATGGCTTTTGTGAAAACGTAGCTTTGTGGACGACACTTTGTGGAACCTCACACCCCAAAAATGGTTGAAACATGAAAAGATGCAGCAAGATTATGGGGGTCGTGCTCCTCAGGGTATATGCATTTCCTTGTGGATAAAAAGTGGTATCTGGTATGGAGCCCAGGTATTTATGGATAAAAAAGTGGTATTCTGGTATAGAGCCCAGAATACTTACTTATGTGGTTGTTGGTTGTTGAGGCGCCTCTGTAAAGGTCGGTCTAGATCGGGGGGTGGCATAATCGTGACAGTTAGTTACCTAGTTACAAAGGTAACCTGGCCTTGTGTTGGCAGAGAGCTGGTTAAGTTCTTGGGGAGTCCCTTCATAGACGTACCCATTCGGTGAAGGAAGTTCTGTGAGAAATGCGGATTACGGATCTTAAGGCTAGAGTTGATATTTGAGGGGGGTGAATATTATTTATAAAGAATTACTAAATCTTTTTGAGTTTATGTTGATTTATACACAGAAGTATGCAATATACAGATATAGATATGATCACAGAAACAAACACAGATGCAAAAATAAAAAGCAGTAAAGGAAAGAACACACCGGATTTTATACTGGTTTGGAGCTACCCTACATCCAGTCTCGCACACAAGTACATATTTCCTTTAAAAAGCAATTGTACAATTATACCCTCAATTTCAAGGCTATGAGGTACACCCTCCAGAATCACAATCCTCTGGGTAGAGATACTTGATTTTCCGTGCCATAAGTTCACCCACTTGATTTTACGGGCAACAAGTTCACCCAATTGATTTCCTAAGGCTACAATCACATCTTATCTCGCTTGATTGATTTTCAAGGCTACAATCACACCTTTTCTCGCTAAGTTGATTACAAAAAGCCTATATCTGAATAGCATTGAGGAATTTGTTGAGAGAGTGATAGAGAATCAAACTACGAATGATCGAGTTCGATTCAATGTTGATTTCGACAGAGTAATGGTAAGAATATGTATTAAGAAAAGTGGAAGAAGAAGAGGAGTGAAAAACCAGAAAATCTGATATAAAATTCGTTGAAACTGACCCCTATTTATAGAAGAACAATAGTCATGTCCATTCGTGAAGAGTTATGACGAATAGGCACTTCTTTTGAAATTTAAAATTTTAAACTCAACTGACACCATGTCGACATGGTCACCATTAGTATATCGACATCCCAAAGCATTTTTTGATAATTTGTTCTTTGAAAATAACCTTTATCTTATATTAAAACTATTTTTAAAACTTTATAAATATACTTGCCTATAGTTAAAATTCATAAGTAAATATAGAGAATAATATATATAGAATTTAACTATAATTTTATATTTAAATCTAAGTATAAATATTAAAAGTTAATTTTTTTTAAAAGATAGTTTAAAATCAGGAGTAATTTTGATTTTGAAATTAAAGATGATTTTGGAGCTAAAATTATTAAAATCGGGATAGAGGTCTTTGATGCTTTTAAAAGCAAGGTTTTGAAATCATTTTGAAAACAAGAGATAATTTTGAAAAATCATTTTGAAAATTTAGCAGATACGAAACAATGTTCCACTAGATTTTTCGTAGGTTCCATCCTACTTAGGGTTCCATCCCTTTAACAGGCTCGAAGTGGATTCTATTCCATGAATAAATTGGATTTTAAGATGCCAGTGCTTTTGTATGAGTTTTAACAAAATTTCTAATTAAAGAATAAATTACTTGAATTCTTGAACTCTTGATAATCTTGATACTCATGAGTCTTCAATCTTGATATCTTGAATCTCTATATTGTACAGTCTTCATTCTTGGTACCTACATGGTTAAATCCTGCATATATATATATATATATATATATGTATGTATGTATGTATGTATGTATGTATGTATCTAAACTTATAATGTTAGTATTTATCTTTTATAATCTATTCTAAGGTATTTGTCATCAAACCATCATCTCACGGACTAACAATCTCCCCCTTTTTGATGATGACAACCTTTGTTTATAAAATATTACTTCTATCCTAATAACTCTCCCTAAAACTAATAACTCCCCCTTAATCTATGCCTAACTACCCTATTTTATACTTCTTCCCCTTTGTCATCCACAAAAACAAACTCCCCCTCATTCTTGGACTAGTGTGGCTGCATTAACAAACTATACAATGGAATATATAATAGATAGATTAAGAATTAAGTATCCTTATGAACATGATAATTAATCAAGGATTATATATTTCAATGTATATATATACATGTTGTATGTAGCAAACATCAAACCACTCAATCCACACCGAGTATCAATCCAAACCAAACCAAATTAATTCAAACAAACAATTCAAACAAAGCAAACAAATAAAATCAAACGTTACGTGGAACTTCCACCCATCCTTCTTCTCCAAATATTGGGTCTGCCTTAATAGCATCCCAATTTTCATTGTCGTTGGTGAGAGAGACTGGAGGATGTGCTTCGTTATCATCCTTGTGTAGGGAGAAAATCATCCATCGAAATGCCTTTCTTGCTCCTTGATCATCTGCATTTGACTCAATTCTAAGTGTCGTTGGTTACGAAGAATGAACGAGAGAATACTCTTGAACGAATTAAGAGTTTCTTCAAGATTTTCGAATAAATTGTGAATTGGATTAGCCATAGTTGAATTTGTGAAAGAAATGAAGAATTAGAAGATAGGAAATTATTTTTAGTGAAGAATTCTAGAAGAAACAGGTACATATAGGTGTAAAAATTCGTTTGAAATGAATAGATATATAGTTGTTATTCAAATTTCAAATTCAAAATGAATTGTCATTTCTGACCAGTACATGTTGACATGGTCATAGGGGGTATGTCGACATGGGTTAGCGAAAAAATATGACTAGTTAGATTTTGTGAATAATTGTGTGTGTATATTATATATAAATATTTATATAATATACTAACATTTATTCTGGAGATAAGATAAACTAGATAATAGAAAGGAAATTTCATTTCATTGCATAATAAGATGATATAACGATTAAACTATGAAACTACATGAACTTTCGAATTAAAACAAGCTAAAACACATATAACATGATACTAAAAGATAAAACTAGTTAGAGGATGATGATGATGAAGAAAGTCCAAGTTTCTTGCTGACTTTGGAAATGAACTTGTTCATCTTGGATGAAATTTTGTCCAACTTCTTACTAACGGATCGTTTAAGAATCCATTGATTCTCAACAATTGTCTTTTGGTTTTTGAGAAGGGTTTTGGTGGATGGATTAGGAGGATAGCCGATGCTTTCCAAAGAGGTTTCACCTTCTTCTTCTTCAATTTCCATTTCATCCCCTTCTTCTTCTTCTTCCTCTTCCTCTTCTTCCATTTCCTCATGAGCCAAACGCTCTTCCTTTTCGGCAAGGGTCTCATAAGGTTGAAAAACAAATGGAATTTTCATAAGCAAAATGTTGGAATGATTGAAAACTTTTCTAGAAACAAATTCTTCGCCTTTGAAATCCACTCCAAAATAGTTAAAAATCCGAGTGAGATAAATTCCATGATACAAAGTATTCTCACCCATTTCAAGATTTTTAGGACGAAGTTCATCCAAAATAACTTGCGCCCAATTTATGTCATAATTTCAAAAAATAGCAAAAAGTGCTTTGCAAACTTTTGAAGTAGGATTGTTAAAATTCCCCGATCTTGGGGTCAAAGTATGTTGCAAAAGAAGATTGATAATTCTTGCCTTTGGTAGAAAATTTCAATTTTTGAATTCAAAATTAACATTCCCTTGGAAAATATGATGAAATGTCTCACGATCATTTTCATCGATTTTAAAATTAGAAAGATCCATTCCCGTACATATGCAATCGAGAATGGTACCCAGAAGATCACAATTTAAAACAATTCTAGTGCCTTTGACACTACTCCAAATTTCAACCTCATTTCCAAGATACAATCCACGATTCAAATTAGCATAGAAAATTTTGACAAGATTTGGATAGCAAACAAAATCATTTTGAGAAGTATCAATAAGACTAAGTACTTCATTGTTTGCAAAAAGACATCAAGTTCATAAGAAGAGAAATCTTGAAAAATAGCAAACTTTCCGGGATGGACTTTGGCATAATTAGCATAATTGATGTATGCTTTTATTGCCTCTAGATCATTGAATAGTTGCTCTTTTATTTTTCTAGAAATTCTCATGGTGGAGGGGTTGCTTGAAAAAGCCATTAAAGTAAAGAGTAGAGAGCTTGAAATTATGAAGAGAGAGTTTGAATTTGAAAATGATAGTGAAAAGATATGATAAAGGATAGTGAATAAATAGATTCTCAAAGCACATATCTCTGGTCAAAAGATAGCTTTTCAAAGAATTGAATGAAGTGAAAAGATTGAGGGAAATTCAAACATTTGAATTCAAATTTTGAAATTCAAATTCTAGTGCCCATGTCGACGTCATGGTAGGGACCATGTCGACATGTTCCAGTGAATTTTCATGAATTATTGTTCCTAAGTTCTCTAATATATATATACACACACACACACACTATTATTTTTAATGTCTATATATATATATGGAACTTATTAGAATTATAGTATATTCCATAACATATCAAAATAATAAAAATAATAATAAAATAATAATAAAAATAATAAAATAATAATGAAATAATAGTAAAAAAAATTAAAATTCAAATAACACACCAATTCAAAATCAATCAATAAAGCAATCAATCATCTAATTCAAAGCAAGTAATTTCAAGCAATTGTATTGTAAAAAGTGTACCTTTTCCTGAGTCCGTTTCTCTGAATTCGTCGGAGTCATGAACTGCTGTGAAACACAAATTTGAATTATCTGTCTTCTAATCATCATCACTTGAGGACTAGTCTAAGTCATCTAGAGTAGCAGTAAATGCACGCTTCCGTTTCTTTGCTGGATCCTTGTTCATAGGAGGATTTTGCCTATCTGGATATAGACAGTCTCTTTTGATGTGGCCTGGTTCATCATAGTTGAAACATTTGAAATTGTTTGGCTCTATATTCTGATTTCCAGAGTTCTTATAGTTGCTGCTCTTGAGATTATTCATCTTTCTGCATTTTAGGAATTTTCTAAACTTTCTGTTCATCAAGGCTATCTCTTCCTCATTATCGCTGTTTGAATCTGATCCATCAGTCAATGCATTGAATGCCATTGATTTCTTTTCAGATGTTTTGCTTTCTCTTCTCCCGATCATTTGAACTTCATACGACATTAGATTTCCAATTAATTCTTCTATCTCTAAAGTACTAATGTCATTTGCCTCTTCGATAGCAAGTGTCTTTTGATCCCATTCTGGAGTAAGAGAATTTAAAATCTTTCTGACTTGATCTTCTTCAGAAAATTCCTTTCCCAAAGATATTAGCGAATGCACAATATCCTGAAATCTACTATACATATCTGAAATAGACTCATTAGGATTCATTTTAAATAATTGAAACTGATTTGTGAGCATGGAAATTTTGGTCTGTTTAACTTTGCTTGTTCCTTCGTGAGTAACTTGCAAAGTTTTCCATATTTCATATGCAGACTTACAAACTGACACTCTATTGAATTCATTTCTATCCACTGAACAAAATAAAATATTCATTGCCTTAGAATTATTTTGTGCAACCGTCTTTCGCTCAGTAGTATACTAAATCAATTATGGGTTCAGAATATTCAGTTTGTGTAACATTCCAAGTATCTAATCCTATAGATTGTAAATATATTTTCATCTTGCATGCCCAATATGCATAGTTACTGCCATTAAAAAGTGATGGTCTGACAGTAGACTGACCTTCCACAAATGAACTAGTGACAGAAATACTAGTGTTAGTAACAGGACCGGTGTTGGTAGCCATTTTGAAAAAATTTCAAAAATCAGATTATGAAATTTTGAAAACCTTGCTTTGATACCAATTGTGAAAAATGCGGATTACGTATCTTAAGCCTAGAGTTTACATTAGAGGGGGGATGAATAGTGTTTATAAAGAATTACTAAATCTTATTGAGTTTATGTTGATTTATACACAGAAGTATGCAATATATAGATATAGATATGATCACAGAAACAAACACAGATGCAAAAATAAAAAGCAGTAAAGGAAAGAACACACCGGATTTTATACTGGTTCGGAGTTACCCTACATCCAGTCCTGCACATAAGTACGGATTTCCTTTTAAAAGCAATTGTACTATTACACCCTCGATTTCAAGGCTACGTGGTACACCCTCTAGAATCACAGTCCTCTGGGTAGAGATACTTGATTTTCCGGGCCACAAGTTCACTCACTTGATTTTACGGGCAACAAGTTCACCCAATTGATTTCCCAAGGCTACAATCACACCTTATCTCGCTTGATTGATTTTCAAGGCTACAATCACACATTTTCTCGCTAAGTTGATTACAATAAGTCTATAACTCTGAATAGCACTGAGGATCTTGTTGAGAGAGTGGTAGAGAATCAAACTACGAATGGTCGAGTTCGATTCAATGTTCATTTCGGCAGAGTAATGGTAAGAATATGTATTAAGAAAAGTGGAAGAAGAAGAAGAGTGAAAAACCAGAAAATCTGATATAAAATTCGTTGAAACTGACCCCTATTTATAGAAGAACAACAGTCATGTCCATTCATGAAGAGTTATGAAGAATAGGCACTTCTTTTGAAATTAAAATTTTTAAACTCAACTGACACTATGTCGACATGGTCACCATGAGTATGTCGACATCCCAAAGCATTTTTTGATAATTTGATTTTCTTTCAAAATAACCATTATCTTATATTAAAACTATTTTTAAAACTTTATAAATATACTTGCCTATAGTTAAAATTCAAGTAAATATAGAGAATAATATATATAGAATTTAACTATAATTTTATATTTATATCTAAGTATAAATATTAAAAGTTAATTTTTTTAAAAGATAGTTTAAAATCAGGAGTAATTTTGACTTTGAAATTAAAAATGATTTTGAAGCTGAAATTGTTAAAATCGGGATAGAGGTTTTTTATGCTTTTAAAAGTAAGGTTTTGAAATCATTTTGAAAACAAGAGATAATTTTGAAAAATCATATTGAAAAGTTAGCGGATACAAAACAATGTTCCACTAGATTTTTCATAGGTTCCATCCTACTTAAGGTTCCATCCCTTTAACAGGCTCGAAGTGGATTCCATTCCACGAATAAATTGGATTTTAAGATGCCGGTGCTTTTTTATGAGTTTTAACAAAATTTCTAATTAAAGAATAAATTACTTGAACTCTTGATAATCTTGATACTCATGAGTCTTCAATCTTGATATCTTGAATCTCTATACTGTACAGTCTTCATTCTTGGTACCTGCATAGTTAAATCCTGCATATACATATATAAATATCTAAACTTATAATGTTAGTATTTATATTTTATAATCTAGTCTAAGGTTGTTGTCTTCAAAACCATCATCTCACGGACCAACAAGTTCCTTAGCCTTGACCATTTGCTGGAAATCCAATCATCCAATACGAGCCCTTTACGGTTTTAGTTGTAGAACCTGCCATCTAATATAGTAGCTATAGTAGGCATACTATAATGGTATGTATGCTGGCTAAGATTTATATTGTGACGCCCCACCTCTATACCCATGCTAACCAAGAACACTACGGAGTAATGCTGTCGACTAGCACGGAGAATAAGGCTGTTGAGGAGCGGCCATCTGTATAATTGCTTTGTGCGAGTACCGATATGCCGGATAAAAATATAACTTTTCATCTCAAGAGGAAATCCGACATACCGACACAAACTCAAAGCTACTACACAGTGGCTATAAAGGTCTTCGGAAAGAAATATAGAAATAAACATAACACAAATCAGTCACAGATAATTCATATCACAAAGGAGGAAATAGATATGAATATAACACATGAAAGTGTACATCAGAGTAGTGGTCAAACAAGATCCACAATATCAAAAAGAATAGATGCAAGTGCTAGACAAAAGAATAAGTATACATCATAGAGTCTGTATCTCAAATGTATACAACAAAAACTACTAATCTAAGTAGTTAGCCAAAAGTCAAATGATGGTCCGATAAGGAGTCAAGCAGAAGCACCTGTGAAATCTCAGTCTGACCCGAGTATTATTTAATAAGAAAATAATAAACGGATCAGTCTAGTTATAAATATCAGATGAAATGATATAGAATAAGAGATATGACTAAACGTATAATAATCACAATGCCAAGCTGTGATAAATAAGTAATTGAAAAATCAACAAGAGATTAATCAATATCGCAAAGATCTTCTCAAAGATAAAAAGGAATGTCATACTCCTAATTTCATTCACCAAGCCACAATAAATGACATACATATCCATGCCAATCGTAAAAGTTGGTGAAACATAAATTCCAGAATTCAACACACGAAATCCAGAAATCACAATCAAAGGGGACAACGACATCGTATAGCGTGACATCCGATGAACCAAATCACAATCAAAGGGAACAACGACGTCGTACAGCGTGACATCCGTACAGCGTGACATCCGATGAACCAAAAACACAATCAAAGGGAACAACGACGTCGTACAGCGTGACATCCGATGAACCAAAACACAATCAAAGGGAACAACGACGTCGTACAGCGTGACATCCGATGAACCAAAACACAATCAAAGGGAACAACGACGTCCTACAGCGTGACATCCGATGAACCAAAACACAATCAAAGGGAACAACGACGTCGTACAGCGTGACATCCAATGAACCAAAACACAATCAAAGGGAACAACGACGTCGTACAACGTGACATCCGATGAACCAAAACACAATCGAAGGGAACAACGACGTCGTACAGCGTGACATCCGATGAACCAAAACACAATCAAAGGGAACAACGACGTCGTACAGGGTGACATCCGATGAACCAAAACACAATCAAAGGGAACAACGATGTCGTACAGCGTGACATCCGATGAACCAAAACACAATCAAAGGGAACAACGACGTCGTACAGCGTGACATCCGATGAACCAAATCACAAAGACATTGCACAATGCTAGTCTAAAACATAAAATGATCGTCATGATCAAAGAGAAGTGTCAATTACAGTAAGCTAGTAAATATATGAGCTTAGCTTCATGTCCCATAACCACTAGCTTAACTTAAATATTTACGAACAAATTGTAAATCTCCACTAGAAAATTGTCACAAGAGATTCAATCGAACAAGTCCAAGTATTAACCGGCGAAGTAAACGCAAGCGTTTCATACCACTTGTTTTACTAAGTCGTTTAATTAGATTTCTCATACGAGTGAGGGAAAGGTTTGTATATACTAATAGATTGGAAATCGGTTTGAGAAAACGAGCTTTGTTATAAAGTAGTGTTGAAATCATTTGAAGAAAGAGTTTTGATATTTACTACTAGTATAGAAAACCTTTATATTTTAAAGTGACAAATCACAAAGAAGATTGTAGGAAAAATCAATCACTAAAATTCACATTTGAAAATGTGAATAGAATCCAAAGAAATCGATACCGAATCCATCGAAATGGATATTCCAAGAATTCCCGAGGAAAATAAGTCTTCAAAGTCAATAACAAATGATAACAACAAACAAGGAAGAACACAAATCGATTAAAGTTGGAAATTCAGACAACTAGGCAAAATAGACATAGTTGGCAAATAGCAGCAGGTCAGTCGACCGGACTCCCTGAGTCGGTTGACCGAACCAGGGGTTGGAAGTGCTCGGGCACCAGGTCGGTCGACCGGCCCAGGGGCTCGGTCGGCCGAAGTCTGTAACCGGCACTTCCAAACAAAGGCAGGAAGTGCCTGGGTAGCAGGTCGGTCGACCGGCCCAGAGGCTCGGTCGGTCGACCGGCCCAGGGGCTCGATCGGCCGAACCTGTTGCCAGCACTCCCCTGCCCTATTTCAAAAGAGGTGCAAACTCGATCAAATTGCATTCGCTCGAGCAACGGCGCTAAGGGTTTATGCCTATCGACTACCCGGCCCTATAAGCTCTTCGATGCACAATCAAAAACACATTCAAACATCAAAGTTAGGATTTTTAAAGATTTGAACTCAAAACACCAAAAATTGGAATATTCACCAAATCAATCCAAACCAAAAGCAATAGCACACAAATAAGTATTAGGAATTCATACCTAACAATCGAAGATAAATATAAGCATAGATGTGAGATAAAAATCTCACCTTTGAACCCAAAAACAATGAATGAGAAGCTTGAAGACAAGGGGAGATCAACCACACTTCAATCTCAACACTAGAAGCTTGAATGTAAGCTTAAAAGAAGAACATTCCCTAAGTTAGGTTTAGGAAATTTCTGAAATCAAAGAGAGAATGAGTTGGAGAAGAAGAAGGAGATGCTTACTAATGGGTTCTCTTGAGTTTGGAGCTAGAAGATGGATTTGCTAATGGAAACTAGGGCTTAGGATTTCCTAATTCTTTTTCTCTTCCCCCATTTTTGATGAAGCTTGAATGTATTAAGAAATTATGAAGTAATGAAGAGGAGAGGGGGTTGGAACTGAGCTAGTAAGTGGGGTTATTGGGCTCAGCCCAAACCAAAGCCCTAAGTGAAAAGTGGCAAAATTCCACTAACTCCAAACATATCGAAGTTTATACTAAGGTCGCAAACGTCATTTTGAACTCAATGGGAGGGGTCTCGAGTCCTAATTCGACCGTATGCAAAAAGTAGCTTTTCGGACTAAATTCCGAGTATCGATAAAATATTTAAATAAAATATTTAAATATACAATTGATAAATATGCGGGTTGTTACATATATTATACTTTCGAAATGTTTTCCACACTATGCACTAATAATAATATCAAAAAGATTAAAAGTATCTGTAGGATCTAGATTAACCCTAGAGGGGGGGGGGGGGTGAATAGGGTTATAGCAAATTTTCTCGATATAAACACAGAAACAAAACGCATAAATAAATATGCTGAAAAAGTAAATCACACACAAAATTTACCCAGCTTCGGCAACCCCTGCCTACTGCTGCATTCCCAGATTTCAATTAGAATTAAACAGTATCACGCTTACAAACACTCTACTAGACTCGCAGACATTTGCTCCCGCTCACAAACACTCTACTAGACTCGCAAACATTTGCTCCCGCTCACAAACACTCTACTAGACTCGCACACCCTGCTCCCGCCTATAGAGTTTCGTTTACTCGCAAACTCTGCTCCCGCCTACAATAGAACTTTGCTTACTCGCAAACTCTGCTCCCGCCTATAGAGCTTTGCAAACTCGCACACCCTGATCACTGAACTAATTCTAACTAGACAATCTGACACGACCTAATCCCTAGGTGGTGATTTACAAATTCTTCGATTCGAAAAATAAAAACAATAATTAAAAGACAAAAAAATTAATAACCCTAAAACACTAAAGGCCTAAACAAAAATTAATCCCCTTTTTTTTCTTTTAACAAGGCCGGCCCCTTTCGTTCACTCTAGCCCGTTCCTTTTTGTCTCGTTCCTTTGTAAAAATGGTGGCTCTGCAAATTAGGGCTTCGTTCCTCTTTGAGATAGTTGGCGGCTCTGTTCGATCTTAGGGCTTTGTTCCTTTTCGTGAATAATGGCGGCTTGTATTCGTCTGTGTAAATTAGGGCTTCTGCTCCTTCGATCCAATTTAGGGTTTTTGAAATTCGAAGCTTGCGACTGCGATTGAATTACTGATTCGGCGTTCTTTTGTCAATCGATGATTTCCTTTGTGCACTTCAACTGCTTCGAATTGATCGAATTCGAAAAGCTTCGGTATGTACTTTCTGCTCTTTTTGCTTTTCTGTTTGTATGCTTGAATTCGATGAATTGATTGCCGATGATGACTGGGCTTTTATATGCGTTCGTATTCCTTGAATTGCGTTCGTATTCCTTGACTTACGTTCGTTTGAATTCGTCAATTTACTTGCTCTGGCCGCTTGATTTCACTTTGATGATTGAGATTGTATTTACTTGTTCATAAACGTATATACTTCGATTGCTTGACATTCACGGTTTTGAATTTCAACTCCTTGGTCATCACGTTGTTGACTATAGCTTTGACTTGATCGACTTCTTGATTGCTACTGCTTCGGCCTTGACTTGTTCATCTTGAAATTGTTTTGATCACGGCTTTGACTTTGTGACTTGAGTCTTTACTACATGCGCGCTTGATTTTATTTCACATGACTTCTGTATATTTTCACGATTTCGACACTTCTTGGTTTTGATTCATTTCGTGATGATGTTGATTTCATGGTTCACCTTGCTTTGTTCACTGCGTACTGCCTGTTCATGTATGAGTTGATATATTTGTGTATGTCTGCATCTTGCTTGAGTTTCACTGCCACACTTGGTCGTGCATGTGTGTTGCATTTCATTTGCGGCCTTGACTTTTGTGATATTTGACAGCTCTGGCTCGATGTTGTTACTGCATTCATAACCACTGTCTTGCATGATTTTGATAAAGTGTGACTGATGCTGCACTTGGTCTTTGTTTTCCTGCATGTAGTTGGTAGTTTGCATTCTCTTATGGTTTCAAACATGTGAGTTGATCATGTTGCATTGAGTATATGTGTTCATTGTGATGACTATGATGACATTCAT
The DNA here is from genome assembly GCA_030765085.1 of Allium cepa. Classification (NCBI taxonomy): domain Eukaryota; kingdom Viridiplantae; phylum Streptophyta; class Magnoliopsida; order Asparagales; family Amaryllidaceae; genus Allium; species Allium cepa. Next base: position 389,865,346 of record CM060938.1, on the reverse strand, counting down.
GTTGTAGTGACATGTTTTCCTGTATTCATGTTCTTGCAGTCTTCATTTTCGGCCTATAGTATTCATAATGCATTTGTATGTTGTCAATGTACCACTGGTGCAATCTTGGTTTCAGTAGATTTTTATCCATTTCATCAAAACAATAGTGTACTGTTTGCTATGGCACTGAAATGCTTTGGCCCTGTTGCCTACACTCTGGTGCATTCCTGTATATGCTTAGCTTTGCGTTCTGTTGACATGTGCATTTGTCTTTCCACTTGCACACTGCTGCTTGTTGCAGTTTTGGTTTGGATTGAAGTTGCAGGCTTGTGTACTATGTCTTTTGAGCATTGCATTAATTCATGTATCATGAGTACTCTCGAGTCGCATTGAGTTGGTCTTTTTGACATGCCTGCATATTCATATCTACTTCATATGGCTTTGTTCTGACCAGTTCATTGTGAAGCTTGGTTACTGGTTATCTTATGGCTTTGACTTTTGTTGATGCATTAAGTTGAGTAGTGACTTGACCTTTGCATTTTGTTTATTTTTCTAATTTTCACCTGAGTTGAATCCGGCTTGGATTTGACGTTGTGCTGAATGACATTGTTTTATTGCACTTGAGTTGAACCCGGCTTTTTATTTGGGTTTGACCTGTGCTCACCTGTCCCTGTAAATCAATCAAGTGTATATATCGGCGTGCATGGCCTTGTGGCATGTACAGTAATTCACTGTGTATGTCACAAGTTGTTCGTGTATGATGAATTCAAATTTAAATTATGACGAACAACCCAAATAACTGAGGCAAATCATATTTTCAAAAATCATATTTCATTTTATATTGCAAAAACATTTCTTTTTCAATTTTACTGCGTTAGTTTATATTTTTGCAGATTTCTCAGATGCTGGATTCAAACTGGAATGCAGTTAAAGATAAATACGAGTGTGAGTGATATGTAGTGAGCTGAATTGTAAATATGAAATGTGATGTAATTGTAATCAAAGTTGTATAGTTATAGTGAGAGCTTGAAATTGTACTATTCAAAAATGTAATAAATATTTATTTGAATAAAATATCTGTTTGAATTCAAATTCTGTGTAATTTATTTTGTTCAACAAATATTTATTTAAACTGTGAAAAATAGAATAGTATATTAACAAATACATTTAAACGAATGTATATATGTTTATTATCATCAAACAAAAATCATATAAGCGCAAAAGCGCATATTCAACAATCTCCCCCTTTTGATGATAACAAACATATATTTAAGATTTTGAATGTATTAAATGTATTTGATCGTTCAATTTGCTCCCCCTATTTAAATGCTTCCTCTCTACATGATACTCCTCCTACATATATGCATACAAATAAAAATATGTAAATGAGCCTATATGCAAATGGAAAAATTATTTGACCTTTTCTTGATTCTATTTGACAAAATCTTAACTTATCTCTTCCCCTTTTGTTATCAGCAAAAGAATAACAGTGTTATAAAAATAGGAATGAAGTGACAAACATGAATCAAACATTTAACCCAATTGAAAATTAATATCAAATTTCAATAAAACTCAAACAAAAATCATAATTACCTTTGTCAGGCGCATATTCCACTTTCAGAAGTGATGGGGATAAAATCATCAAAAAAAAATCATACAGTTCTGTCTATTTGTGGTATATTTATTTTGGGAAATTTGAATATCTACTAACCATGCATAACCGTTAGGACTTTTAAATGAGATTAGTAGTATTCCAATTTAATATAAAAAATGAAATCAAGTATCTTCTAACCACGCATGACCGTGAGGACTTTTAAATGGGATTAGAATCAACTTGTCTATTAAATCAATTAATTTTGATATGCGTTCCATACATGCATAACCGTGAGGACTTTTAAATGAGCATGGAAGCACATAATCAAAAAATCCAAGTAATTCACCCATGCATAACCGTGAGGACTTTTAAATTAGAGTGAATACTTTGGATATTTATTTTTATTGAAGAATATAATAAATTGAAGCACAGATAATTTCCTTTATAATAATAAATTGAAGAACGAATAATTTCCTTTGTAAACTACCACAAATTTACATGCTATATATGATTGACGAGTGATGGTCGATAGAAAAATGGTAGAAATAGAAATGATCATGGAACTTTTACCTAACAAAAAGTTTTTATAACTCTTGTTATGAAATTCTAAAGAAATTTTTCTAAATATATTATCTTGAGTAATGTATGATAAATATCGACACTCATCACTTTTTCAATCACTATTGATCATTTCGATAATCATTAGGGAGTTAGATTAGTCAAAATTTGTCATTTAAAATCAAATAAAAAATGACTAATCTGAAAATATGGTCAACAATGATTTTCTCGAAGGGGTTATATGAGAAAAATTCTGCCATTTGAAAAATTATTTCAAGTGAAAAATATGCAGATATTTTCTTTGAAAAAAAATGCAGCAAATGAATGTTTCTAAAAATTAATCACGTTCCACTAGTAATTTTTCTATCAACTATATTACCAGTGTAATCTGCATCTGAATTTAAATTTCAATCAATATTCACTCGTTGGATGTCAAAGACCAGATTGTGAAATTTCAACAAATTATCTCAAGATTGTTTTCAACAATGTTTAAATGAAATTTGAAATGAAGCCATGTTAACACTCAAATAAATATCATAGTGTTAATTTCAGAAACCGTAGAATAAACAGTTATATTCATGAGTAATCAATAATTAATTAACATCATAATTATTTCAAAAACAATTTCTTGAAGTTTCAACAATTTCTTAAAATCCTTTTTAACGGCTTTCACATGAAATTTGAAATCGTGCAAATTTATAAGCAGTGACCAAAATGTCAAAACAAATATATCTACGTGTAACATGAGTAATCAAAGATCAATAAAATACCATCATTTGACCGAACAATTTATATGGATTAGTTCAAAGTTGAAAATCTGATTGGTCATCATTTAAGCACAAATCAAGGTCATAAGTAAGAACAAGTCATGTAGGATCATATCAAGTAAGTCCGAATCAGTCAACCATCATAATTACTCTAAGTAATTCTATTTAAAGATGATTGGTCAATATTTTGAAAAAAAATCATAGAATCAAAATCATCATCTTTTGTTCATCTCAATATTGGCTGATTTTAATTTAGGGTATGGTGCAGATTATCACATTTAATATATTGTTCAAAACAAATTTACCTGTTTTACCTTTATGATAATTTTTCATCGTTGTCCATTGTGATTCTGTCACCTTTATACTAGGCTAAGGAACTTTGCTTTGTCGCCCGTTGTGTTTCTGGAACAGCCAAAATCCAGAGAACACTGTTGTTGTTCCTTAGCCTGCCACCACTCCTACGCGACAAAAGATTTATGTGACCTATTTCTAGGTCCATGATTGTTAGTGGAAGAATATGAAAAATATGTTTGTGGAGACCCAAAACTATTTATATATGTTCCTTTTGGCACCCAAATTTGTTTGACTTTCAAAGATTTTATATTTGTGCCTTTTGGAACCCAAATCGGTATAGTTTTCACATGTTTGGGTCTATACCAACAGTTATTTTGATTGTGTCCAAATTTTCTACAAATTGTGCACATTAAATTGACTTGATTAAATTTTGTGTTCCTATGACTATGATGTCCAATTATTTCAGATCGAGCAAAGACACTTTTACCTTTTGCATTATCATCATCTTGTGATTTCCCAAAACCTAGTCCTTTTCTATTGTTAGCAAAAATTTGATTTCCCAATAGCATGTTGAAAGATTTTTCTCCTTTTGAAAAGTTATTCAGTGATTTCTCAAGATTTTGGACTTTGGTTTTTAATGTTTTGTTTTCAGTGACAAGTGAGGTGCATCGATTTATAAAATCCTTTTTCCTAGTGTCGATGGTTTCCTTAAGATTCAAGTTTTCTTTTTCAAGATTCTCAAAGTTATTCCTAAGTTTTGATAATTCTGAATCTAAAATCATACAATTTTTACAGTCTTGGTTTTGAATATTTTCAAGTTCAGTTTCTAACCTAGAATTTTCATAGGCGAGTTTCCTCCTTTCAGATTTCAGTTTTTCAATTTATGATTCAAGACTATCAATTGTTTTAGTAAGATCTGAGCACATAAAAACAAAATCTCTATAGGAATACTCACTGCCTCACTAGATTCCTCGGAGGTTGCTTCTGATTCTGATTTTGCCATACAACACAAGTTAGCCTCCTCTGAGATGCTATCCGAAACTTCCTCTCCTTCTTCATCATCCCAAGTTGCTGCAAAAGCCTTCTTTTTCTTTTTCTTTCCTTTGTTTTATTTGAGAAGTGGACATTCTGGTTTGATGTGGCCAGGCTTGTTGTAGTTATAACATGTCAGTTCATTATCGGAATTTTCAAAATCTTTTGACCTATTGCCCTTTGTTTTCTTCTTGCGTGGCTTGAATCTTGATGAGTTTCTAAGTTTATTGACAACCATTGCAAGCTCTTCAATTGGATCTACTTTATCTTCATCGCTCTCTTCTTTGCTCTTTAAGGCAATCGTCTTCTTCTTTGGTTCGGAGTTGTTGCGTTCTTCCTTTGCTTTTAGCTCAAGCTCATATGTCATCAAGTTGCCAATCAACTCCTCCATGCTTAGCTTACTCAAATCTTTCGATTCCTGGATTGCCGTGACTTTTGCCTCAAAGTTCATCGGTAAGACTCGTAGTATCTTCCTCACAAGCTCTACCTCAGTGAAGACTTTCCCAAGCACTCTAGCATTGTATACCAAGGTTGAAAAGCATCCAAACATGTCTTTTATGCTCTCGCCTTTGTCCATCACAAAGTTTTCGTATTCATTGCTGAATAGGGCTAGACGAGACTCCTTGACTTGAGAAGTTCCTTCGTGTGTCACCTCCAAAGTGTGCCAAATTTCCTGTGCTGTTGTACAATGAGAAATTCTGTTAAATTCATTTTTATCAAGAGCACATATCAAAGCATTCATGGCTTTAGCATTTGTCGTTTTCAATCTCTTATCATTAGCATCCCACCTATCCTTAGGTTTAGGAATCTCAATACCACCAACGATTATAGTGGGAGCTTTATAGCCAGTTTCAATAATATCCCAAACATCATAATCAACAGAACTAAGATAGATACCCATTCTAACTTTCCAATAAGCATAATCGTTCCAGTTAAACATGGGTGGCCTAGCAATAGATTGCCCCTCAGAAAAAGAATTATTCGGTGAATTCATGGCTCTAGAGTTAAAAACAAAATACTGGGCTCTGATACCACTTGTAGGATCTAGATTAACCCTAGAGGGGGGGGTGAATAGGGTTATAGCAAATTTTCTCGATATAAACACAGAAACAAAACGCAGAAATTAATATGCTGAAAAAGTAAATCACACACAAAATTTACCCAGCTTCGGCAACCCCTGCCTACTGCTGCATTCCCAGATTTCAATTAGAATTAAACAGTATCACGCTTACAAACACTCTACTAGACTCGCAGACATTTGCTCCCGCTCACAAACACTCTACTAGACTCGCAAACATTTGCTCTCGCTCACAAACACTCTACTAGACTCGCACACCCTACTCCTGCCTATAGAGTTTCGTTTACTCGCAAACTCTGCTCCCGCCTACAATAGAACTTTGCTTACTCGCAAACTCTGCTCCCGCCTATAGAGCTTTGCAAACTCGCACACCCTGCTCACTGAACTAATTCTAACTAGACAATCTGACACGACCTAATCCTTAGGTGGTGATTTACAAATTCTTCGATTCGAAAAATAAAAACAACAATTAAAAGACAAAAAAATTAATAACCTTAAAACACTAAAGGCCTAAACAAAAATTAATCCCCTTTTTTTTTCTTTTAACAAGGCCGGCCCCTTTCGTTCACTCTAGCCCGTTCCTTTTTGTCTCGTTCCTTTGTAAAAATGGTGGCTCTGCAAATTAGGGCTTCGTTCCTCTTTGAGATAGTTGGCGGCTCTGTTCGATCTTAGGGCTTTGTTCCTTTTCGTGAATAATGGCAGCTTGTATTCGTCTGTGTAAATTAGGGCTTCTGCTCCTTCGATCCAATTTAGGGTTTTTGAAATTCGAAGCTTGCGACTGCGATTGAATTACTGATTCGGCGTTCTTTTGTCAATCGATGATTTCCTTTGTGCACTTCAACTACTTCGAATTGATCGAATTCGAAAAGCTTCGGTATGTACTTTCTGCTCTTTTTGCTTTTCTGTTTGTATGCTTGAATTCGATGAATTGATTGCCGATGATGACTGGGCTTTTATATGCGTTCGTATTCCTTGAATTACGTTCGTTTGAATTCGTCAATTTACTTGCTCTGGCCGCTTGATTTCACTTTGATGATTGAGATTGTATTTACTTTTTCATAAACGTATATAGTTCGATTGCTTGACATTCACGGTTTTGAATTTCAACTCCTTGGTCATCACGTTGTTGACTATGGCTTTGACTTGATCGGCTTCTTGATTGCTACTGCTTTGGCCTTGACTTGTTCATCTTGAAATTGTTTTGATCACGGCTTTGACTTTGTGACTTGAGTCTTTACTGCATGCGCACTTGATTTTATTTCACATGACTTCTGTATATTTTCACGATTTCGACACTTCTTGGTTTTGATTCATTTCGTGATGATGTTGATTTCATGGTTCACCTTGCTTTGTTCACTGCGTACTGCCTGTTCATGTATGAGTTGATATATTTGTGTATGTCTGCATCTTGCTTGAGTTTCACTGCCACACTTGGTCGTGCATGTGTGTTGCATTTCATTTGCGGCCTTGACTTTTGTGATATTTGACAGCTCTGGCTCGATGTTGTTACTGCATTCATAACCACTGTCTTGCATGATTTTGATAAAGTGTGACTGATGCTGCACTTGGTCTTTGTTTTCCTGCATGTAGTTGGTAGTTTGCATTCTCTTATGGTTTCAAACATGTGAGTTGATCATGTTGCATTGAGTATATGTGTTCATTGTGATGACTGTGATGACATTCTTGTTGCAGTGACATGTTTTCCTGTATTCATGTTCTTGCAGTCTTCATTTTCGGCCTATAGTATTCATAATGCATTTGTATGTTGTCACTGTACCACTGGTGCAATCTTGGTTTCAGTAGATTTTTATCCATTTCATCAAAACAATAGTGTACTGTTTGCTATGGAACTGAAATGCTTTGGCCCTGTTGCCTACACTTTGGTGCATTCCTGTATATGCTTGGCTTTGCGTTCTGTTGACATGTGCATTTGTCTTTGCACTTTCACACTGCTTCTTGTTGCAGTTTTGGTTTGGATTGAAGTTGCAGGCTTGTGTACTATGTCTTTTGAGCATTGCATTACTTCATGTATCATGAGTACTCTCGAGTCGCATTGAGTTGGTCATTTTGACATGCCTGCATATTCATATCTACTTCATATGGCTTTGTTCTGACCAGTTCATTGTGAAGCTTGGTTACTGGTTATCTTGTGGCTTTGACTTTTGTTGATGCATTAAGTTGAGTAGTGACTTGACCTTTGCATTTTGTTTATTTTTCTAATTTTCACCTGAGTTGAATCCGGCTTGGATTTGACCATGTGATGAATGACATTGTTTTATTGCACTTGAGTTGAACCCGACTTTTTATTTGGGTTTGACCTGTGCTCACCTGTCCCTGTAAATCAATCAAGTGTATATATCGGCGTGCACGGCCTTGTGGCATATACAGTAATTCACTGTGTATGTCACAAGTTGTTCGTGTATGATGAATTCAAATTTAAATTATGATGAACAACCCAAATAACTGAGGCAATTCATATTTTCAAAAATCATATTTCATTTTATATTGCAAAAACATTTCTTTTTCAATTTTACTGCGTTAGTTTATATTTTTGCAGATTTCTCAAATGCTGGATTCAAACTGGAATGCAGTTGAAGATAAATATGAGTGTGAGTGATATGTAGTGAGGTGAATTGTAAATATGAAATGTGATGTAATTGTAATCAAAGTTGTATAGTTATAGTGAGAGCTTGAAATTGTACTATTCAAAAATGTAATAAATATTTATTTGAATAAAATATCTGTTTGAATTCAAATTCTGTGTAATTTATTTTATTCAACAAATATTTATTTAAACTGTGAAAAATAGAATAGTATATTAACAAATACATTTAAACGAATGTATATATGTTTATTATCATCAAACAAAAATCATATAAGCGCAAAAGCGCATATTCAATAGTATCAAGCATGTTCGACTATCATAAGGAGAAATCTCTCCCAAGTGTGCGATCGCATTGTGTGTGTGCCGGGAGGCCTTATGGTAGTTTCATTTTTCAAAAGCATGAACGGATTTCTTTTCCTTTTATTTTTATTCCAATAAATGTTTTAAGATCTCACACCAGTCCCATGACTGATCTGGAGTTTATTATTCCCTTTCTAAACTTTGGGTGCCCATAATTTTCCATACAGGCAGCCTAGAGTCAGGTTATCAGTTGTTCTGGAGCAAAGTCAGGAAAGATATGCTATGGAGATCAGGAGACAAGCTAGATGACGAGACGTATCACTTATGTTATGTATTATCCGCTGTGTATGAGTTGTCGCAAATTCAGTTGTCATAAATGCCAGTGTTGTGTTTTGTTGTTGTAAATCTCTGTTGATGTAATGTATAAACTAATATGTTTTCTTTGTTTAAAGATTATTCATTTATTTATTATATATTGTTCCGCTGCGAATGTGAGATTTTGATTTTTTTCTACTTCTTTTTCTACCATCTTCTTCTTTAACCCTAACGGTTCGGTTTTTCGACATTCGATTGTTCGACATTTGATACAGTGGACGTATTGATGTCGACTTTCGGACGTTGAAAAATTGGATCGTTACAATGTGGTATCAGAGCAATTGGTTAAGCGGTAACCTTGGCTCTGGCGGGGATTACTCATTAGAGATGGAGTCAGTAGTTCTCTAGAATGAGTCTGAGTGTATTAATAGAGATGAGCGCGTATTTGTTAGTGAATATAAAATTGTTTTATATTTTTTTATTGGTTTGTTGAGTGGTATATGGATTTTGGTCAATACGAGTAATTAACGTTATTGATAGGGATTTCTAAACACTTCCACAGAACAATTCGACACGATATTGTTTTAAAATAGGGTAAATGAAATAATTTTACCCAAACTATTTTTGTATATAAAAGGAAATAATCTTCGTAAATTATTATAGTTATATATGGTTGCTTGATTGTTAGGAAATGATAATATTATTATCATTCAAGTATGAAATTGAATAAGAAATTGAAATCACAACTAAAAGCTAAGAAATAAATTCATTACAAATGGGATTTGTAAATATAAATTGTAAATGTGATTTATAATTTGAAATAGAATTCCAGAGAAATATTTGGAAATAAATTGAAACTATTTGAAATTTTGAGATTTGGGAAATTTAAATCCCTTTTGAGTTTGAAAATGATTTTAAAAGGTTTGGAAAAATAATAGTGAGATTATTTTGGGAAATATTTTTGAATTGGATTTGAAATTTGGTGAAATTTGGATTTGAAAATATTTGGAAATGTTTTAAAGAGGGAAAAGCATTAAACTCTTTTCGGTAGTTGGAAAATAATTTCGGTGATGACTGCATCATCATCGATGTTCATTTTCGAGTTTCTAGGAGAGGAGTTTCTGCTAAATTGTTTCAAATAGAAGTTTTTTGCAAAACTGGTTTTGGTTTTGGAAATTCAAAGATAATTTGAATTGATTTTAAAAAAATGATTTTGGAATGTTGGAAAGACTCTGGAATCCTATTTAAAATATTTATGGAATTATAAGGGATTTGATAATTTATTAAATTGGAAATTTGCTGGGAAAGAAAATAAGTTGGCAAACTTATTAAGGTTAATTGAATTAAATTAAAAGTGTGGAATAAATATGTAAATGAATAAATGAATTTAAATTGAATATGTTTGGAGATAAAGGTAAATAGAATTTAATATTTAAAATGAAGGTAAATTGAATTCATATGGAATTGGAGATCCAGTTTAAATATAAGAAGTATATAGAATATTTATATTGAACTTAAGGAGAAATAATGAGATTCTTAAGTAAATTTTGAATTGAGGAAATATTCTAAGTTAAAGATTGAATGAAGGTTAAATGGAAGTTGTAAAATGGTGATTGTGAATAAGTGGATAGAAATCAAAATAAATGTGAATAAAAGAAAAGAGAATGGATATAGTTAATAATAATCAATTGGAATGAATACATGGAATGCACGTATATTATTTTATTCATATAACGATTTGATCCAGATTCGAGCACAGAATTTCAAGATAATTATATCGATCTGAGTTAGAATTTTGCTCGATTTTCGATGGCGAACTCTGGATATGGGTTTTTGGTTGATTCTAGAAATTCTCTATCATAGTTTACGGCCATGCAAGAAGAATGACGGTTTCTGATCAAGAAACCAGATCTAAGTCCGCAATAGAAAGTCGGGTGGACGATACTAGTTCGGAAGTGAAATTGTGTGATCGAGTGAGTGATCGAATTTGTATTGCATACGAATGATATACGGACATCGTTCGGACTTGAATGAAGTAAATATTGTAACCTTAATAAAGAAATATCCAAAATTATTTTGAATGTTGTAATTGGACATTACTGTTAAGTAAGATATACATGTGTTATAAAGGAAAAGGGAATTTGATTTTTGATTTTGAAGATAAATTTTGAATTGCTCGACAGAAAGGTATGTATTTAAATTTTTATATGAAATTTGATGATTTTCTGGTCTAGCCACTTGGCCTTTTGTTTTCTTTTGAAAATCTGAGGGCCCATGGTGGCATTTAATAGTCATACCAAGCTAGCCGCGCAAAAGAGATGTTGGCGAATTATTTTTGAAAATTTAGCGATTTGGAAAAATTTTGAGAAAATTTTGTAATTTTAAAATTTGAATTTAAATTTAAATTTGAATTGTTGAGAAAATAATGTTGTTTGGAAACTATGGAAGATTTTGGAAAGTTAGTTGAAGTGATAATGGGTCTTTAATAAAAGGATTTGGGTTGACAAGCTGTTAAAACTATGGGGATTGGGAAAATGATAAACGGGTTATGGATCATTCTTGTTAATCGGTAATTTCGGGACGAAATTCTTTTAAGGGAGGAAGAATGTGACGACCCGGAAAAATTTTGACACTTGAAATTGAAAATTTTAATTGATTTTAAATATTTGAAAGTTAGTTTAACTTGAATTTCAAATATCATTGTTTATTTGGCAATTAAATTATTAAATTAAATTATTGAAAATTGGGTGAATTATTGAATCTTCAGTTTTATGCTGATTTAAAAATAATTTGAAGGCTTAGAAAATTTATATTGATAATACTGAAGATATGGAAGTATTAAAAATTGAAATTTGAAATGTTTGTTCAGTTTTGAAAATTTATCATTTAAATCGATATTTAAAATAGCCTCCGAGACACAATCTCGGATTCGACGAAACCAGTTTCATTGGATCCGTAATGGTGTATTATTATCGAATTTCAATTTTCGTAATATTTGGAATGATCGTTTGATCGTACGATTGACAAACGTGCTGAATTTATATCGAAAATTTAATATAATATCGGGGTCCAAAAAACTATCTTCTCCATATGATCGAATTAGGCTTCGGAACCTTTTCCATCACGTTCGGAATAAGGGTATAATATTATAAGCACCTGACGACATGCCTCGATTGGAGGTTGATAATTTAAATTTGAATTATTAAGATAATTTGAATTTAAATTCAAATTGAATATATATATATATACAATCACATGCATTAGACAATTTAACACGTAGAAGAAATTTGGACAAGTGTCTTCTTTAATTGTACACGCGTCTTCGTAAATTAAAATAAAAAAAGGATAAGAAAATGCAATTAAAAAAATCAAAAATAAACGAACGAAGAAAAAAAATATCGGCTTCATTTTAAATCTATCAATGGCCGAAAGAAATTCAATCGAACGAAATTTCTCGTTCTTCCTTTTCAATCGAAATTTTTTCTCAAGTCAATAATCAATGGCCGATCGCAAATCATTTACTTCCCCTCCTTCATTTTCAGTTCAACCATAAGCATGTTCCTTTAATCGAATAAAAAAAAGAAGAAGAAGAAATGATGTTGCGCGCAAGCACGCGATGGGTCGTCGACGGCACAAGGTTCGCATCACACGTCCATATGAAATCGAAGGTGGAAGGGATTTAAAATCTGAGGAGCATGAAGTTGCAGCGACGATCTCGAGCCTATTGCTGAAGCTGAAGGCGAGATAGCGGCGGTTTCGATAAGGTGACGTGTGCGCGACTAAGGTCGAGACTAGGGTCTGGTGACTTGTCGGGGCAGCTGCTAGGTGAAGGTACGGGAGCGCAAAGCATGGTCGAGGCGTCGCCTTATGACTGTCAACCATGTCAGTAAGGCATTCAATTCATCTTCCCAATTTAATTTTGATTATATACGTATATATATATTCAGAAGGAAACAGTAAGGGAAAAAGTTATTTTGCTATTTGCTGAAATTATATATATATATAGTTATAAACGGTTAAAAGAATGAATAAAATGAATAATATAATAAGAACAAGAATTTTAAAAGCATTTGGAAGTTTACGTAAATTAGATTTTTAGGAATCTATACAGATTATATTATAATTATATATGTAGTTCAAAAGAAATTAATATGCGTGTACATTTTTTAATTTACTAGATTTATAATAAAAAATGGATTTGGTGATTAATTTGTTTGACCAGGTTATTTAATTTATTTTAGCTACTAAAAAGTTTTTAAAAGGGAAATTATAAATTAAAAATAAATTATTAGTTAATTAAATTATTAGAAAAAAATCTACTGTTTGACTGTTATAAATGATTAAAGAAATATAAATGTCTATGCAAGGTTTAAAAATCGTGAAAAAAAGCTGGATAAATGGCAAAGGTGAGATCTACTCACTCAATCGAATTGATTTGTTTAATTTAAATAGTTAAATTTAAATTGTTTGATGTGCTTGGATGAATTTGATAATTTATCTGTTGGGTGATATTATATGTATATTTATATATATATATATATAATGGAGTGATTGATTTCCCACATTATATACCGTATGAGACCCTATGCACTACATAATAGCGGGAGAGATGATATAATCCCATATACCGCGATATTCCACCTCGAAGTGGAAATAGTATTTAATTGTTGTGCGAACGTCTACGGATGAAGAGAAATAGATTGGAGGGATCACCCTGGATTCCTCAAATTTTTGAATTTATTTCATATTTTGTGATGCGATTATTGATAATCTTTGAACGATTATATTGTTGATTGAAATTTTTGAAGGCTATGGTTTGGCCTAATATTCTGGTATTTTTAAAATACCATAAATATAAAGATTTGAATTTTTGAAAGAAAATTAAAGTAGAGAATTTTAATTAAATTAATTTTAGAGAATTGAATAAATTTAAAAAATGAATTTAAAAGTATAAAATTGAATTTTGTAATCCTATCAAATTAATTCCAAAATATGGGGAAAAGATTTTAATAAATGGATTTTGAGTAATATTGTTTAAAAGTTGAAGAATTTATTTAAATTCAGATTTTAAATAGTTTGGGAGAAATAAAGGAATTTATTTGAAAAGGTAGTGAATTTTGAAAATCAATTTGGAAATTGATTTGGTGTTTTAAAATAAATTTTTGGAAATCAATTCGGAAATTGATTTAGAGTTTGAAAGTAAATTTTGGAAATTGATTTGAAAATTGCACATCAATGGATATTTGGAAACATACATTGACGATGTGAATTTATAAAGGAATCTGTAATTTGTTTTAAAAATAAATATTGGCTTATTTTTAAAAGTATGGAAAGAAAATTTACGAATTTGGATGTAAATTGAAATAAATCGAGAAGGGTCTATTAATTGATTTAAATGGACCACTTTGAAACGGAAAGAGTATTTTCCCTGGAAAGCCGAGTATGCTTTCAAAGTAGCTTTTTTTAATGTAAATTCGAAGTTGTAAAGTTGGTTTTTAAAAGAATATTTTGGAGAAATTATTTTCTTAAATTATTTTTAATTCTTTTAAAGTAAATATTTACCAACTTAATTATAGAGGTGATTATTTTAAAGATTTAACTAGTAATTTATTTAGAAGATGGTTATTTAAATAATTATACTCTATCTAATAATTTTATTTTTTGCAATTAGTTTGGGCTTAAGTTTTATATGAAATGTTAGTATAAAGATTTCATAACTAATATTTTAAATAAAGTGTTTAAAGTAGTTTTTATTTTAAGTGTTTCCAAGTATATTTTTGGATAAGTGATTTAAATTATTTTGAAGTATTCGGACTTGGCAAATTTTCACTGGAAATAAATAATATTTGGAAATTTATTCTGCAAAAGGAAAGTGATTTGAAAATTGTTTTCAAAGGGTTGAAGTGTGAAAATATACCTTATGAAGATATTTAAGAAAAATAATTTGGCGATATTATTTAAATCTAATGGTTGTTGTGAATGTTATTTGATAGTTAAATAACCGACTATGAATATTGGCCATTAAACGCATTTGAATTTCGATGCGACCGGGGGTCAGATTCTAAATGGTTATCCCAAAACCACATTGAATCTTAGTGATGGATCTTTTGTTTAAAAGATCAAAGTGGAAATTTATTGTGACTTACTTGAAAGGTGAAGGTGACCACTTAATTTTAAAATAAGCGCTCATTATGTGGTTAAGCCGGGAGAGGACTTTATGTCATAAAACCCATTCCGAATAAATGATACGATGAACTGGATTGCAATTGAAGACAGTGTTGAAGACCGGGTATTGTCAAGAATGAAAGAATTACCTATCGATTATCTCTGCACTGAGTTGCTCCGGTATAGAGATCTCCATATGTGATGGGGAGTCTGGTCGGGATTGTGGATACCCGGATTTGCAAGGGCTTTTCTCCTTAATTGGACAAAATGCCATCGGCTCCGTTCGAACCCGGAACAGACTTTATGGATGTATGTCTGACATTACACTTTTAGATATAAAGCCGGTTTCTATCAAATACATTTCTGTTGGTGGAAGAAAATTTATTCTCTTAGTTTAACACCCTTGTCTGAGACATACGAACTCAGAGGTTATGTAGTTGATTGTTACTAGTGATATATTCTCAATTTGGTAATGTCGCATGCTAAGTGTTGATCATTTGTTGATCGAAGCATGGCTTTTGTGAAAAGGGTAGATTTGTGGACGAGACTTCGTCGAACCTCATACCCTAGAAATGGTTGAAATAGGAAAAGATGCGGCAAGGTTATGGGGGTCGCGCCCCTCAAGGTATGTGCATTTCCTTCGGGATAAAAAGTGTATCTGGTATGGAGCCTAGATATATAACTTGTGTAGATAAAAAAGTGGTATTCTAGTATGGAGCCTAGATTATTTACTTATGTGGTTGTTGGTTGTTGAGGCGCCTCGATAAAGGTCGGTCTAGACTAGGGGGTGGCATACTCATGACAGTTAGTTACCTAGTTACAGAGGTAACCCGATTTTGTGTTGGCAGAGAGCTGGTTAAGTTCCCGAGAAATCCCTCCAGAGGCGTACCCATTCAGTGAAGGAAGTTCCTTAGCCTTCACCATTTGTTGGAAATCCAATCTCCTAATACAAGCCCTTTACGGTTTTAGTTGTAGAATCTACCATCTAATACGGTAGCTATAGTAGGCTTACTATAATGGTACATATGCTGGCTAAGATTTATATTATACTTTCGAAATGTTTTCCACACTATGCACTAATAATAATATCAAAGATTATGCGTATCAAGCATGTTTGACTATCATAAGGAGAAATCTCCCCCAAGTGTGTGATTGCATTGTGTGTGTACCGGAAGGCCTTATGGTGGTTTCATTTTCCAAAAGCATGAACATATTTCTTTTCCTTTTCCTTTTGTGCCAATAAATGTTTTAAGATCTCACACCAGTCTCATGACTGACCTGGAGTTTATTGTTCCCTTTCTAAACTCTGGATGCCCATAATTTTCCACACGAGCAACCTAGCGTCAGGTTATCGGTTGTTCTGAGCAAAGTCGGGAAGGATATGTTGTGGAGATTAGGACACAAGCTGGATGGCGGGACATATCACTTATATTATGTATTATTCACTGCATATGGGTTGTTGCAAATCCAGTTGTTATAAATGCCAGTGTTGTGTTTTGTTGTTGTAACTGTGATGATGTAATGTATAAACTGATATAGTTTCTTTGTTTAAAGATTATTCATTTTGTTTATTATATATTGTTCCCTGTGAATGTGAGATTCTGATATTGTTTTTCTACTTCTTTTTCTACCTTCTTTTTTTTTAACCCTAACGGTTCGGTTTTCCCGCATTCGGTTGTTCGACATTTGATATAGTGGACGTATTGATGTCGACTTTCTGGCGTCAAAAAATTGGGTCGTTTTAGTCTGACTTGAGTATTATAATAAAATAATACCTGAGTCAGTCTGGAAAACCAGCGTGATAAAACACACTCAATTTGAATTATTACTATTATTAAAATCCTTTGGAAACAATGGTATCTCGTAAGACCACACCACACATAAACACAACGGGTTTTTACCTTACGATAACCAAAACATTTTATATCAAAATTATCTGATATTATAATAATGTTTATAGAAAGTAAATTAGAAAATAGATGAAATGCTTGCATCTCACGTTTCAACATAATTGGTATACAACTTAAACCGTACAGGCTCGTAGTGGATATTGGATTCCATACAATGATTGGGCTACTGGGGTACCACCTATCACAGTACATCTCTAGAAAAATGTACCGAGATTGTACCTAAAGATCCCTGCCAACACAGGACCGGCCTACCTCTTGCTCGATAGTACCTCACCCCGGATGTTACCACCCTAATCGAGCGCTCTCTTTTCCATAATTATAATATAATATATCTAAGGGTATCTAGAAAGGTGATAACATACCCTACTTAGGTGCTACCCACTTAGCCATAAAGTATCTCCCATGTTTTAGTCATTTCCAGTTGATGAGGCTTGAGGCTACGTTTTAGCTTTAGAATAGCATTTATGCTTTGAATGCTGATATTACCTTCCAGGCAAGCAATGCAATGATAGCATTTATCTATACAAGTTGTTCTGGGTCTAAACAAACCAAATATCCAAAATCACCGTCTTCATTATCTTCATGATATCACAATTCGTAACGCATAAATCACATTGAAGTAGTTTTTCAGATAATTAAATCTGATCCCCATCTCTTCGAAACAATTAACGAATTTGGCTAGATTTGATAGTCGGTTATTTAACTATCAAATAACACACATAAGCAGTCATTATGGCAATATTATAAAATTTCCAAAATATTGGTTTCAAAATATCTTTACAAAGATATATATCCAAATCTCTTTCAATATTTCAATATTCGAAAACAAATCCAAATACTATATCCATAATAGGATATTTCTGAATCATATCAATACGTAGAAATATTTCAATTTTAAATTTCAAATTATAATTTAACACCTTAAAAATTATTTCTAAAATAATAATCTCATCGTTAAAATATTTCAAATCCCTACAGTCTGAAAATCTTTTTATTTCCAATATTTAGGAAATATTCCCTTTATTTCCTTTTTCTTAAAATCCCTTACAAATTTTATTTGTAAATTCCTTAACTCACTTATAAAGAATCCTATAAATTTTTGGAATTCATTACTTAATTTCTTTTAAAATTTCCAAAATCGATTGCACTTGTCTATAATTCCAATTAACCACTTATAACTTCCTTTATGAATTTTAATTCATTTTTCGAAGTTCTCTTGTTTCAACAATTCGGAAATTTCCACAAGTTTCCAAAATTCCACTATACGATTTCCCTTATAAAATCATATCCGTTAAATAAAACCCGTTAACAAAATCTCAAGAGAATTTATAAGTAAATTACAATCATTTCAAACTCTATATATACATAATAAGTATTTTTAAAGAATATTAGTTTATTTTTATTATAAAACATGTTTAAACTAATTATTCAAAATATTAAAACACTTTGTATAAAGCATCGAGAACTTATTTCCAACTCATTTGAAAAAAATAAAACTAAATGATTTACAAAGCTGATTATAAAAATTAGGATTTTCATAATTAATATTGGATAACTGTAAAAAATCAACTTTCTGAAGTACTTTAATACTAAAACAGCTTTAAATTACATAGGTTGAATAAATTAAATTTCCCTCTTTCTTAAGAAAAACTTAACTTCTCGAAAAAAATATATTTTTTAAATTCCGTTAACCAATTTCAATTTATAAATTCCTCTCAATTCACACCACACCGATTTCGTCCTAATTCCCTAACCATTCCCATTTTTCAAATATAGAATCCACTAATTTCCCAAAAACCTGTTTTCATACGTCGATATCCAATTTATCAAATGATATCATTTTCCTTACTTACAAACATCATTTATAATTATAAACTCATTTCCAATTTATAACAGATTTATACTACTAAAATCCAATTATAAATCACTTTCTATTAAAAATTCCATTTTGAAATATATTTCTTAAATAATCCAACTATATTCCAAACCATTCAAATCTCGATTTTCATTTCCATCTTATATTTAAAGAAATCGCATTTAATAATCATTGTTTTAAAAATACTAAATTTGAAATTTTCCATTTGAAACCTTTTTATGAAATAGCTAACTATATCCGAATCAAATTACTTATTTTATCCAGTCAATTCTTTTTATATCCCTAAAAATTCTATATAAATATTTTCGTTTTGAAATCCCTTTTTTTTAAAGATTCAGAAATATTATTTATGGTATTTAT
Source organism: Allium cepa (assembly GCA_030765085.1). Taxonomy (NCBI): domain Eukaryota; kingdom Viridiplantae; phylum Streptophyta; class Magnoliopsida; order Asparagales; family Amaryllidaceae; genus Allium; species Allium cepa. Next base: position 389,846,513 of record CM060938.1, on the reverse strand, counting down.
TATACCAAAATTAGGGCCAGTGCTACTATATCATCCAATCAATCAAATCACACAACAATAAATAACAGATTATTCAATCATATCATATATCACTATATATAAAAACAATCAATGTATTTTATGGAATCCAATTGGATCCCTCCAACCTGTTATCTTGCAACCACAGATGTGTACAACATAAATACCAATCCCTCTTCGAGGCGGGATATCATGGTAATATAAGGTCATCCACTATTATGCGGGGTGCATAGTGTCTCATCCACTCCAATGGCAGGAATATATCCAACTACTTGTATATATACTACCACATGTAATATAATATTCAATTGATAATAATATATCAATTCAACCAATCATCCAATAATTATTTTTTATTTGCTATAAAATAAACTAGCCAACCAAACTGAGTGAGATTTACTCACCTTGATTTTTTTTAATTTGACGAACATCTAGATTTCAAATTATTTAAATTCCCAACCGACTCCGAAAAATCCCAAACCAATCCTATAGCGTAGATTTCACACGTACAAACCAAACTCAACTTGTTTTATTCATTTTGGACCTCGTATGAAGAAGTTATAATATTTATAAGAATTCAATTCCAAAGATCAAGTTTAAATGCTAAGATCGTTGGGAATAGAATTTCAAATTAGTTTTATTTTTATTATATAAGAAAATATCATGCTAAAATCATCATACTATAATAAAAATAATTTTATCAACACTTGCAAAACTATAAGACTAATAGTTAATAGTATAATAAATAATGACAAAATTCTTTGAAATTATCAGTTGAAATTATTTTCTAACATATTTTTATTACACGTAAATTAAAATAATTATAATTTTAAACTATTCCCACCTTAAGAACAGCTTGGCCTATAATCGAACACACCCAGCCCAACACAATTTCATCTTCCTCCCTCGTACACGCACGAAATGGATACGCAGTGCAACTCATCCCCAAGTTCATCGATTCCAGCCTTCGGCTTCGCCGATCTCCATCCCTTGATGGACTTGACTCCCTTGTCACCCAAGCTTGTCTTTTGATCCCCCATGTCGAAACGCGACCTACAACAGCTTCAAACATGACCATACAAATGTTGCGATGACCCAAATGGTGATCGGAGTCTGCCATCTTGAGGTTACTAATGCGCCTCCCTTCGCCAAGCTCGAAAACATTCATGACTCGATCCACAACTTCACCAAAATTACGAATTCACTAACCTTAGATTTCGAGCTTCCTTCTGCCGAACGCCCTTCAGCTCGCCTCCACCCCACCGTTGCTTCCGTGCTCGACATCTCGCGAGTTGCTCGATTCAAGATTCTATCGCGATTCGATTCGATTTCTTTTTTATCTTTTAAAAAAACAACTGGGAAGAAAGAGTAACGAGATTTTAAAAAGAAGAGAGCGCTTCGTATGTGCTTTGTCAAATGGGTTTGCTTTGCTATAGTGTGGCTGATGTTTGACCTTTAATTTTATATATATATATATATATATGCTATATTCAAAATATCTCGTTTGCATATCTTGAAATTTTGAACCTCTAGTTAGGCGTGCCGCTAAGTGTTCCTAATGTTGTACCGCTATTCCAAACTCAATGTAACAAGTTTCGAGTCCTGATTCGATCGTATGTAGAAGATAGCTTTTAAATCGACTATTTAAATTAAATTCAATTAAATTATTTCTAGGCGTTTTCACATCATATGAACAAATAATAAATCTGAACGCTATGAAATTTGAAATTCGATAATAATACACTATTACAGATCCAATGGAAATGGTTTCGTCAAATTTTGAGATTCCCAGATCGCTATTTTAACGTGTCGATGAAGTCGACGATTTCAATTTTTTATGAAATCACTTGAAATCCCACTTTTAGAAACTTATTAACTCAATTCTAATTCAAATAGAATTTATATCAACACTAGAAATTGTATCGATTCACATTCAATTCAAATTCTAATTATTTTCCCTATTTCCATATTATGATAAATCACTATATTTGAAATTTAAATTCATTTCATTATTTCAACCACAATCTTCACATTCAAAAATCAATTATATCCTAAATCCAATATTTAAAACAACTTAAATATTCAAAATCAAACAACGGAAATTCTGGATCGTTACATTCCTCCCTCTTAAAAGAATTTCGTCCCCGAAATTTCTAAGGTAGGACGAATGATCCAAACCCATCACTTTTCAAAAACCCTGTCACGACCCCAAATCCAGCGTTTGAAAATCAACATCAAATACCTCACTTGTATTCGACTGCCGCAGATTCAAACGTCGAACTCCAGTCTAGATGGAGCTTATAACAACATTAGATGAATATAAACAGCGGAAACAAAATGAATTATCATTGATCACAATACAAATACAATACCTTCACAATATTCGATTACAACACTTTAATCCCATCATCAGAGTGATATACAAGATACAAAACAAGATGAAAACACCACAGCGGAACAATAACAAAGTCTTCAGATACTTCCAAAAGGGTTTCCAAGGCCAAAAAGCTTTCAAAATCTGATAGCTTCCAAAAGACTTCAAAAGATTCCAAGTAAGCTACAAAACACGGATAACCTGCTTCTGGCTGCCTGTGTGGAAATAATGGGCACCTAGAGTTTAGGAAGGGAACAATAAACTCCGGGTCAACCATGGGACTGGTATGAGTAAACAAAACAGTTGTTTGAAGCAAAAACAATTTATAAAAGAAATCCGATATGCTTTTGGAAAATGAAACTACCATAAGGCCTCCCCGCACACACATAATGCGATCGCACAATTGGAAGAGATTTCTCCTTATGATAGTCAAACATGTTTAATATGAGAAAACTCTTTTAGATATTATTATTAGTGCATAGTGCGAAAACATTTTCGAAAGTATAATATTAATCTTAGCCAGCATACAACCATTAATATATGCCTACTATAGCTACCATGTTTTATGGCAGGTTACCGCCACGCTGCATGGCAGGTTATACAACTAAAACCGTACATGACTCGCATTGTTTCTTTGGATTTCCAACAAATGGTCAGGCTAAGGAACTTCCTTACACAGTGGGACGCCTCCAAGAACCAAATTGGTTCCCTACCAACACAAGGCCGTATTGCCTCTGTAACTACGTAACACCTACAAGTAATCCATCCTCGGTCATTACCGACCTTTATCCTGGGATTCACCAATAAATAGCAATAACCACACAGATAAATATCTAGGTTCCATATAATGATACCACCTCTCATCCAGAAGAAAACGGACATACCCTAGGGGTGCGACCCTTAAAAACCTTGCCGCAACATTCCTGTTTCGGCCATTACCGAGTTGTGAGGTTCGACGAAGTCTCGTCCACAAAGCTACGCTTTTCACAAAAGCCATGCTTCGATCAACAAATGATCAACAACACTCAGCATGCCACACTACTAAATTGGGAGTATATCACTAATAACCTTCAACCACATAACCTCTGAGCTCGTACGTCTCAGAAAAGGGTGTTAAGCTAAAGAATAAATTCTCCACCACCAACAGAGATGTATTTGAAAGAAATCAGCTTTATATCTCAAAGCGTAATGTCATACATACAACCATACAAGTTTGTTTCTGGTTCGAACAGAACCGAATGCACTTCCAAAGAAGTCCTTGCAATCCGGGCATCCATAATCTCGATCGGACTCCCCATCACATAGAAGATCTCTATATCAGAGCAACTCACAAAGATTCATCATTAATATTTGATGTGGGTTTCGGATAACCAACTAGAATCCGACTCCCCGTTGCATCGAAATTCAATTTCCGTTTTACGGGCCAATGGGTTTTCACATTCACATAGAAAAAAATCACAAATATTACATTTTAGCACAAAGCAATTCACATCACACAGTATCACAATCACATAACAGGGGTATCAATCAGCTCAAGGCACTTCAATAATAATCAATCGTCTAACAATGAGATGAATTAACGGTGTGATTATAATAAATTAATCACATAATTACTTTCATTAATTATCTTTAATTAATGAAATATTATCCTTAATTTTTAAATTAATTAATCCTTAATTATTAACTTATTAATTATTAATTATTAATTTATTAAATCCTTAATTATTAGTTAATTAAATCTTTAATTATTAATTAACTAAAAATTAATTGCCTTAATTAATTAATTACTTTTAATTAATCTTTAATTACAAATTAATTAACTTAAATTAATAATTATTTACCCTTTAATTAATTATCCTTTAATTATTAATTAATTATAAATCATAAATCTTAATTAATCATTCAAGTATTATTAAAAATCTTTACTTAATGAACTTTATAATTAATTATCATTAACATAGGAAGCTAAGGTTAATTAAGAGCTAAAAATCAATTTTTTCATCTTAACTTACTTTTAATTATTTATTTAAACTAATTAATAAATAATATCACAATTGAATAAATTAAATTTGATTACTCATAAAGATATCTTTCTTAAACTTTTATCAATCCAATACTTAAATTAAAACCATTGTTTAAAACATGGATAAAAAAATGTTTTAAAAATTTGAATTTTGATTTAGAGTAAAACTGCTTTATAAGACAAACCCGAGGCCTACTTTGGGTACACCCCCAAGCCAATTACCTGTTTACTTCGAGTTCTTCTCAAAATGATCCGTGTATATTTTTTCAAACTATAAAATTTTTGTTTAAGTTCTTAACCTAGCGCACATCATCGAACTAACGAGCCACAACACGAGCTAGTAACTCGATTTCCCGAAGACTATTTCGAGTCCTAAGGCTTTCTTCCCCAAAACATTTACACTGATACGCTCAGAACCTCGTGCATATTCCACACCATTTCGATCGCGTCTGGTCGACGCTGCAACCACCGTCTAGTCGACGATTACCCCCTCGACCCTTCAAACCACCCAGAAACGTAAACCCATTTCGAATTCGAAATTGAGCTTTCAGACCAAACTGGAACCAAAAATGATCATCACAAAAATGCCATGCTCCTCCACCTATGGCCATCTGAGGTCACGTGGTCGCCCCCGAAGCTTCGCAGATGTCTAACGCTTCGATCGGCACTGGAGCGATCGATTCTGATCGCCATGACGTAGCGAAACCAATTCCGACCATGAGTAAAAATGGGTTTCAAACCCTAAATCGATATCGGTAGCCCCCCACAACAAATTAAAAAATCATCGAGTATTTTTCCAATGATTCCTGACCTTCGAACATGTTCCATCCTCGATCACGTGATTTATCATTCCCTCGATCACCAGAATTTGGTGAAAAAGACAATGCCGTTCATCCTCATGTTTCACAGAGGATATGATATTAAAAACTTTGATTTTGAATCTAAGAATCATTGATTTCAAAAATGTTTCGAATCATATACTTAAAATCAATAATTTTGATCATTGAATTTTTGACACGATTTGGGTTTACCTGGATTTTTAAAATTTCCAGAGAAAACTTAAGTTAAACTTACTTAAATTTATTTTTTAATCTTAAAGCATGATCATACAAACAAGTTCTATTTAACTTTCAAAGCCAAAAAATAATTCGAGATAACGTTTTTGAATTTTAAAACAGGTTTTGGAACTTGTAACATAGGCTTTGCTTTTTTTTCTCTTTCTCATGTGCATAGGCATGCACAGCAATATTCAATAATATAAATACAATTTGAGATGTATGCAACAGTTTTCAATCTTACTTAAACAAGAGTTCAGACAACAGATAACAATCCAAAGTTTTATAGAGTTTACTCACCTTGAATTTGAGAACAGAGAACCTGACTGGGACTTTTCTAGGTTTTGTTCTTTTTGAATTTACTGTTGTATTGTGATGATCCTTACTTTATCTTAACCGTTGAAGTTAGAATCTTGTTTCCTTTGATTGCTGAAAAGCTTTGAGTTTTTCTTAATTACTTGTTGACCTTGCTGTGTTGAGCTTGCTTTGAGATGATTTACAGGCTAAAATTTGTAAGAAACAGTTTGAATTTTTTTTCCTTTTGATCTTCTAGTTTTGATTAGTACTCAAACTTGCTTGATAACTTCTCTTTGGTTTTGAGATAGTTTACAGGGTTTCTTTTCTTTCTTGCTTTTTTTCTTATTTTTTTGTTTTTGAAAGTTTATAGACTTTGTCTTTTGAAAATGAAGGTAAAACAAAAGAGAGAGAGAGAGAGAGGAGGTAATGGTTTATAAAATTTTGTTTTCTATTTTTATTGAAAAAAAATCCTCAACGATGAAATAAAAAAACACTTGTCCAAAATGATTACATTTGTTAAAACACTTATCATATGAATAACACTTGTATTATTTGTTTTTACATACTTAACACTTGTATTCCACATAGATTAAAGAATTTTAAATAAATTTTATATCATACTTACTTTATTTTATAAATACATTTCGTATTTATTTTTACATACAAATTTATAGAAGAAATGTTTTAGAACTAATTTCACATTAAATAAATAACATATTTATTATTTTAAAAGCAAATTATTTTTCTAAGACATTTATTTAAATTTTAAATTCAAATTCAAGTTTAATTTCAAATTCAAATTTACCCATATATATACTTGTATAATTTAAATTCAAATAGTTTTAAAATATTTATAGTTTTGAATTCTTAAATTCAAATGCAATTTTACATATAAATCAACACTTATTTTATTTATTTGAAAAAATTCAAATTAATTCCACAAGTTATTCCAAAATTCACACTAATTACTAAATTTTGAATTGATAAAATTTTGGGAATGTTATAGATTCCCCCTTAATAAAATTACGTCCGTGAAATTTAAAAGAGAGAGAAAGACAATAAAAGAATATAAGAATACAGAAAAAGATAGAAAATGGCTTACCAGATTAAGCCAAGATATCCACTCTGCAATTGGGATAGGACTTCTGCATGCTATCCTCTGTTTCCCAAGTACAGTCCTTTGGATCACCACTCCATTGCACTTTGACTAGTTTCACAACTCTATTCCTCAATTGCTTTTCCTCACGATCAATGATCTTTATCGGTTCTCTCTTTACTGCCAGATTTGGTGTGATCTCCAAATCGTACTGGGCATCTTCTTCAATGATACTATTTGGATCGTGCATGTATTTTCGAAGATGTGAAATGTGAAACACATCGTGTACGCCAGATAACTAGCTGGATAGTTGCACTCGGTAAGCTAGAGAACCTATCCTTTCTAGTATAGGAAAAGGACCTATATAACGCAGTGCTTGCTTACCATTTTTCCCAAATCTCAACACACCCCACATTGGAGAAACTTTGAGGAATACAAAATCTCTAACTTGGAGTTCCAAATCTCTTCTTATGCGGTCATAATAAATCTTCTGACGACTTTGGGCCGTTTTCAACTTCTTTCAAATAAATTCATCTTTTTAGTGGCTTCCTTAATCATATCTGGTTCAAGGACGAGTCTAACACCTGACTTGATCCAACATGCAAGTGATCAACATGAACGACCATATAAAGCCTCGAAAGGAGCCATTTTGATACTGGCTTGATAGCTATTGTTATATGAGAATTCAATTAGATGTAAATAGTCCTCCCAAGAACCACCAAAGTCGAGAATACAAGCACGCAAAAGGTCTTCTAATATTAGATTAATCCTTTCAGTCTGCCTATCAGACTGCGGGTGACAAGCAGTGCTGAAGTTCAGTTTGGTTCCCAATGCGGCTTGAAAAGCCTCCCAAAATCTACTAGTGAAGATCGGATTACGATCACTCACTATACTACTGTGTATACCATGGAGACGGGCAATTTCATTTATATACAACTTTGCCAAACTTGCAGCTGTTCTGGTAGATTTTACTGGGATGAAGTGGGTAGTCTTAGTCAAACGGTGGTCCACAATAACCTAAATTACTTCATTACCCTTTCGAGTGCGGGGCAACCTATCAATGAAATCCATCTATACTTAATCCCATTTCCATTTTGGCACTTCCAATGGTTGGAGTAAACCCTCAACTTTCTTTTGATCACTTTTAATTTGCTAGCAGGTAGCGCAACGACTCACATATATAGACATATCCCTTTTCATTGTTTTCCACCAGAAAGCTCTTTTAATATCTCTATACATTTTATTAACTCTGGATGGATACTGAGTTTAGACTTGTGACACTAGTCCAAAACTTCACGCTTTAAATCTGGAATATCTAGGACAAAAATTCTTCCTTTCAATCTTATAACCTTATTGTTGCCGACTTCAAAACAGGTATTTTTGCCACGACGTATTCTCTCATAAATTTGATGAAGAAACTCATCTTCTTTCTGTTTGCGGGCGATCTTTTCAAGGAGAGTAGGAGTGACAACAAGTTGAGCAAGAATTGCGTGTTTCCTACTCAAAGCATTGGCAAATACATTGGCTTTACCAGGTGTATATAAAATGTCTAGGTCATAAGATGCCAGAAATTCCAACCAGCATTGTTGCCTTAGATTTAAATCTTTCTGGATGAAGTGATGTTTTAGAGATTTGTCATCGGTGAACAATTCGAATTTTTCACCTAAAACAAGGAGAGTTTATTAAGTATATTTATCAAGTTAAGTTAAACTTTAATTTTTTTTCTTTTAGAAAAGCTGAAAGAAATTTTTTTACCCAGAAGATAGTGTCACCAGATTTTTAAAGCAAAAATAACAGCCAAGAGTTCGAGATCATAGGTTGGGTAGTTTTTCTCATGCAGACGTAATTGCCTACTCACGTAGGAAATTACCTTCCTATTTTGCATTAGCACAACACCCAAACCATCACCACAAGTGTCCGTATAGACAGATAAACCTTGGATACCGTTTATAATAGCGAGAACATGAGCAGTAGTCAGTCTCCTTTTTAACTCCTGGAAAGCTTCATCACATTTCGGAGTCCAATCAAATTTTGCATTCTTCATTGTTAGCTTAGTCAACGGACTAGATATCTTAGAGAAGTCCTGAACAAACTTCATGTAATATCCTTCCAAACCCAGAAAACTTCGAACTTCTTTCCGAGTTGTGGGTCGCTTCCAGTCTAGAATAGAAGAAATCTTGCCCGGATCAACAGAGATTCCCTTTTCATTAACAATGTGTCGAGAAATCTAACTTCCTTTATCCAAAATTGGCATTTGGAAAATTCAGCGAATAAAATATTCCTCCTCAATATCCTCAGAACAATTCTTAGATGCTCAGCATGCTCCTCTTCGGTTTTGGAGTAGATCAAGATATCATCAATAAACAAAAGTACAAATTTATTTAACACTTCTCGGAAAACACGAGTCATTAAGTCTATGAAGTATGCGGGAGCATTTGTTTGTCCGAAAGGCATGACTAACCATTCGTAGAAAATGTCTGGAGCCCTGAAAGCAGTCAAGTGAACACAGTCTTCGGCAATTCATAGCTGATGGAATCCTTGAGCTAAAATTCAAAGGAAAATTAAATAATTAATGGTTGATTATTTAATGATTAAAGGTTGATTTATTTATTAATCAAGGTTGATAAAATAATAATTAAAGGTTGATAAATTTATTTTTAAAAGGTTGATTAATGAATGGTTAAAGGTTAATTAATTAAAATGGTTTGTGATTAATTAATGTTAATTAACCGGGATTAGTAATTTATTAATCTGGTTTAAGTTAAGTTATAATCAGGATTGAATAATTAATTCATAAGTAATTAATTTAATTTAATTGAATTAACCAAGGATTAAACAATTAGTTAATTAATTAATTAATCAATCTCAAATCATTAATCAATAATCTTTAATAATCTAATTAACGATCTTTAATTACAAATTAAATAACCCTTAAGTTAATTAACTTTTAAATCCTTAATTATTTGTTAATTAAATCAATTAATTACTCTTAATTAATTTCTTAATTAACCCCATATAATTAATTAAAATTAATTAATTATACTTAATTTCCTTTAATTAATTTAATTAACATCAAGACATTAAAACCTTAATTATTAAACATTATCTTAGAAATGCCTTAATTATCATTAACATATTTAAACCCTTTTATCTTTATAACTAATCTTTACTTAATTAACTCGTTAATTAAGTTTTAAAATAAAATAATCATTTAACTTGATAAACTAAAGTTATCAAAACATAACTTCCTTAAAATGTTTTAAACATTATCAAGTAATAGTTTTAAAACTCATTTCACATTAAATTTAAAAACTTACTTTTATAAAAATCTTAAAATTTCATTAATAACTTTAGACTTTACTTAATGAAATTTAATTTAAACAAATTGTCAAAACTTCTTAACAAAATGTTAAAGAAAATATTTATTATATAAAAAATAATTTATATAAAATGGTTTAAACTAATTTTAATTTTAAGTTTCAAAAACCTTATTTTTAAAAATCATTTAAAACTACTCAACACATTGCTTCGGGTCATACCCGAAGGCCACTCGGGTCTAACCTCGAGTTTCTTCCTCTTCTTCCCAATTTTTTTAAAACTTAGATTCTTTTTTAAGTTAAAACCCTATAGGCTAACACATAAAATCTACTCGAGTTTAAACTTGAATCACCCAACCTACTACCAATATCAAAGCATTACAAATACACCACAACGGAAATAACTTGAACTTGAACCACCAAGTGAGAACTCCAATATCTGCAACTTCATCTCCAATCCAAAGCTAGCTCGAACCCCCGTCAAGTAGGACTTAAGCAAGATCAGCCATCGATGTGATCGCCAAGATCCAAAGACTCTAAAGGATTCAAAATAGAAAGCTGGATGCTAATGAACCTACATCTACTACTTGATTATCTGAAAACCCCAATTCTATACTGCCCGTGTGTCTTTGAAAAGAAACGAGTGTCATGCAGTTGATCAAATAGATCATCAATTCTAGGTAAAGGAAATTTGTTTTTGAGAGTCAGCTTATTGAGATCGCGGTAGTTCACACACAATCTCATAGATCCATTAGATTTAGCCACAAGCACAACAGTTGAACCCCATTCAGAAACACTAGGACGTATCAATCCTTTTTCTAGCAAATCACTGGTTTGCTTGACTAATTCAATTCTTTCCCTGGGTGACATCCTGCGACTTGCATGAACGATATGACGAGCATTTAAAACTAAGTCAATTCTAAATTCAGTTTCTCTATGTGGGGGTAAAGAATTAACCTCTTCCAACACATTTGGAAATTCCCAGACAATCGGTATGGACTCCAGACTAGGTTTGGGATATCCCAAAGTATATATCAGTTTATCTCTCTTAGGACTCGGATCCTCACAATAGATTTCAATGAAATTCCCAAATTTGGTTCTGATCAAAATCGTTCGATTATTAAAATCTAACTTGGCTTCATACTTCGTTAGCCAATCCATTCCAAGTAAGATTTCAAATTAATCAAAGTCGAGGATGAAAAGGTTGATAGGAAATTGGTGACAAGAATACGAGATAGGAACGTATTTGCATCGTAAACAAAGATTTGCCGGACCACCAACTGGATTCTTTATGTAAATAGGATCGTCAACAAATTCAAGTTTTAGTTTTAATTCATTGACGGTTTGTTGGGGGATAAAGCTATGTGTAGTGCCCGTGTCGAACAATATTCTAACAACTCTATCATAAATGATAAGGTTACCTTTTAAAACTCTTTTTTCTTTATTCGCCTTCAAAGTTAAGGTGTCATCCTTTATTGCGTACACATTCGCTTCTTGTGCTTGCTTCTTTTTCGGGCAATGTTTAGCTTCGTGACTGGGCTTGTGACAATAAAAGCATCCCTTAGTTATTCGACTTGACTTTGCAAGCCGATATTCCTTTACTCGTTTCTTTGGCTTCTTACAATCATTTGAATAATGACCCTTCTCTGATTACTTCTCTTCTCCTCGCCTTGATCCGGTTTCTTTCCTTCGGACTTCCTTTTCTTCCAATTTGAATTGCTTGACTTCCCTTCACTTCTAGAACTTCCTGCATATCTAGGGTAGCATATCGATAACCCATATCGATCAAAACTAAAAAGGATTCTTTTATGTGTGTAGTCATCCTTTCATGGTACTTCTTATTCATTCCTCGAATGAACCTCTCATTCTTCTTCAAAGGTGTATTTACCAGCTCCGGACCAAAACGAGATAATTCATTGAATTTATTCAAATACTCCTCAAACGATAAACTTCCCTGCTTCAAATCAATGAACTACTGGTGCATTCGGGGGATACTAGCAGATGCCATAAATCGCTGTTCAAACACCTCTTTGAATCGACTCCAAGTGAACTCATCTTCTGGCTTATCCACAGTAACAGTTTCCCACCAAGCTAGAGCTTCCTCTTGGAGTTGCCAAGACGCTACTAGTCGCATTCGATCATCTTCTAACTTCAGACCTCTAAAAATTCTTTCACATGATCTAATCCAAGCTTGGGCTTTGACAACCGATTCCTTGCCAGTAAATGGCTTACCACCAAGTCTGGTAAAACTTCTATATAGATCAACCAGATCCGGTTGAGGTTGAGCGGGTATAGCTGTTGTTGCAGGGACTTGACCGGTTGTAGTGGTATTTCCCCGTCCCCTACCTCGTCCTCTTTGCCTGCTCATTCTCACTATCTGTAAATAGTAAGAAAACTTGATTTAGGTATATGGACGAGATATCTTAGGGAATATCAATAACTAAAGGAAACAGTCCAAGAAATTTTAGGGTTTCGGTCTCTCGGTTTATACTCATTCTAGGGCATACTTCACCCTATCTCTAATGAGCCACCAAATGTATCATACTTCGTAGCTAAAGTTCTTACTCAACCTTTAGCTCTGATACCACTAGTCACGACCTGAAATCCAGCATTCGAAAATCGACATCAAATACCTCACTTGTATTCGACTGCCACAGATTCAAACATCGAACTCCAATTCGGATGGAGATCGTAACAGCATTAGATGAATATAAACAGCGAAAACAAAATGACTTATCATTGATCGCAACACAAATACAATACCTTCACAATTTTCGATTACAACACTTTAATCTCATCATCAGAGTGATATACAAGATACAATAACAAGATGAAAACACCACAGCGGAACAATAACAATGTCTTTAGATACTTCCAAAAGGGTTTCCAAGGCCAAAAAGTTTCCAAAATCTAATGGCTTCCAAAAGACTTCAAAAGATTCCAAGATAGCTCCAAAACACGGATAACATGCTTCTAGGCTGCCCGTGTGGAGATAATGGGCACCCAGAGTTTAGGAAGGGAACAATAAACTCCGGGTCAGCCATGGGACTGGTATGAGTAAACAAAACAGTTGTTTGAAACAAAAACAATTTATAAAAGAAATCCGATATGCTTTTAGAAAATGAAACTACCATAAGGCCTTCCGTACACACACAATGCAATCGCACAATTGGAGGAGATTTCTCCTTATGATAGTCAAACATGCTTAATACGAGAAAACTCTTTTAGATATTATTATTAATGCATAGTGTGAAAACATTTTCGAAAGTATAATATTAATCTTACCCAACATACAACCATTATTTTATGCCTACTATAGCTACCATGTTTTATGGCAGGTTACCGCCACTCTGCGTGGCAGGTTATGCAACTAAAACCGTACAGGGCTCGTATTGTTTCTTTGGATTTCCAACAAATGGTCAGGCTAAGGAACTTCCTCACAAAATGGGACGCCTCTGGAGGGAAGCCCCCATGAACCAGACTGGTTCCCTACCAACACAAGGCCGGGTTACCTCTGTAACTAGGTAACACCTACAAGTAAGCCATCCCCGGTCGTTACCGACCTGTATCCCGGGATTCATCAATAAATAGCAACAACCACATAGATAAATATCTGGGCTCCATACTATGGAACCATCTCTTATCCAAAAGAAAATGGACATACCCTAAGGGTGCGACCCCTAAAAACCATGCCGCAACATTCATGTTTCGACCACCACCGGGTTGTGAGGTTCAACGAAGTCTCGTCCACAAAGCTATGCTTTTCACAAAAGCCATGCTTCGATCAACGAATGATCAGCAGCACTCAGCATGCCACACTACCAAATTGGGAATATATCACTAATAACCTTCAACTACATAACTTCTAAGCTCGTACGTCTCAGAGAAGGGTGTTAAGCTAAGAAAATAAATTCTCCGCCATCCAACAGAGATGTATTTGAAAGAAATCAGCTTTATATCTCAAAGTGTAATGCCAGACATACAACCATACAAGTCTGTTCCGGGTTCGAACAGAACCGAAGGCACTTCCAAAGAAGTCCTTGCAATCCGTGCATCCACAATCCCGATAGGACTCCCCATCACATATGGAGATCTCTATACCGGAGCAACTCACTGTAGAGTCATTCGATAGGTTATTCTTTCGTTCTCGAAGACACCCGGTCTTCACCACCATCTTCAAATGCTTTCCATTTCATCGTATAACTATTTAGAATGGGTTATATGACAAAACGGTCCTCTCTCGGCTAAACCGAATAGTAAGCGTTCAATTTAAAAATATGTGGATATATCAATCACTAAGATTCGTCATTAATATTCAATATGGATTTCGGATAACCAACTGGAATCCGACTGCCTGTCATATCCAAATTCTATTACCGTTTTACGGGCCAATGTGTTTTCACATTCACATAGAAACAAATCATAATATTACAGTTCAGCACAAAGCAACACACATCACAAAGTATCACATAACATAACAAGGGTATCAATCAGCTCAAGGCACTTCAATAATAATTAATCATCTAACAATGAAATGAATTAATAGTGTGATTATAATCAATTAATCACATAATTATTTTCATTAATTATCTTTAATTAATGAAAAATTGTCCTTAATTTTTAAATTAATTAATCCTTAATCATTAATTAATAAAATATTAATTATTAATTTATTAAATCCTTAATTATTAGTTAATTAAATCCTTAATTATTAATTAATTAAATATTAATTGCCTTCATTAATTAATTATTTCTTAATTAATTACCTTAATTAATTAATCTTTATTTATAAATTAATTAACCTAAATTAATATTTACCCTTTAGTTAATTATCCTTTAATTATTAATTAGTTATAAATCATTAATCTTAATTAATCATTCAAGTATTATTAAAAAAATTTACTTAATAAACTTCATATTTAATTATCATTAACATAAGAGGTTAAGGTTAATTAAGAGCTAAAAATCAATTTTTTCATCTTAATTTACTTTCAATTATTTATTTAAAATAATTAATAAATAATATCACAATTGAATAAATTAAATTTGATTACTCATAAAGATATCTTTCTTAAACTTTTATTAATCCAATACTTAAATTAAAACCATTGTTTAAAACATGGATAAAAAAAATGTTTTAAAAATTTGAATTTTGATTTACAGTAAAACTGCCTTATAAGACAAACCCGAGACCTACTTCGGGTACGCCCCCAAGCCAATTACATGTTAACTTTGAGTTCTTCTCAAAATGACCCATGTATATTTTTTAAACTTTAAAAATTTTGTTTAAGTTCTTAACCCGAAGCACAGCATCAAACTACATAAGCCACAACACGAGCCAGTAACTCGATTTCCCGAAGACTACTTCGAGTCCTAAGGTCTTCTTCCCCAAAACATTTTCACCGATACGCTCAGCAACTCGTGCATGTTGCACACCATTTTGATCGCCTCTGGTCGACGCTACGACCATCGTCCAGTCGACGATTACCCCCTCGACCCTTTAAACCACCCAGAAACGTAAACCCACTTCGAATTTGATATTGGGCTTTCAGACCCAACTGGAACCAAAAATAATCATCTCAAAAATGCCATGCTCCTCCACCTTTGGCCATCAGAGGTCATGTGGTCGCCCCCGAAGCTCCGCAGATGTCAAACGCTTCGATCGGCATCGGTGCGATCGATTCTGATCGCCCAATGATGACGCAGCGAAACCAATTCCAACTATGAGTAAAAATGGGTTTTGAACCCTAAATCGATGTCGATAGCCGCCCACAACAAATTAAAAAATCATCGAGTATTTTTCCGATGATTCCTGACTTTTGAACGTGTTCCATCCTCGATCACGCGATTTATGATTACCTCAATCACCGGAATTTGGTGAAAAAGACAATGTCGCTCATCCTATTTTTTCAAAGAGGATACGATATTAAAAATTTTGATTTTGAGTCTAAAAATCATTAATTTCAAAAATGTTTCGAATCATGTACTTGAAATCAAAAATTTTGATCGTTAAATTTTTGACAAGATTTGGGTTTACCTGGATTTTTAAAATTTCCAAAGAAAACTTAAGTTAAGCTTACTTAAATTTATTTTTAAATCTTAAAGCATGATCATGCAAACAAGTTCTATTTAAATTTCAAAGCCTAAAAATGATTCGAGATAAATTTTTTGAATTTTAAAACAGGGTTGGAACCTGTAACAGAGGCTTTGCTTTTTTTCTCTTTCTCATGTGCACAGACATGCACAATAATATTCAATAATATATATACAAATTGAGATGCATGCAATAGTTTTCATCTTACTTAAACAAGAGTTCAGACAACAGATCACAATCCAAAGTTTTACAGAGTTTACTCACCTTGAATTTGAGAACAGAGAACCTGATCGGGACTTTCCCAGGTTTTGTTCTTTTTGAATATACTGTTTTATTGTGATGATCCTTGCTTTATCTTAACTGTTGAAGTTTGAATCTTGTTTCCTTTTATTGCTGAAAAGCATTGAGTTTTTCTTAATTACTTGTTGACCTTTCTATGTTGAGCTTGCTTTGAGATGATTTACGGGCTAAAATTTGTAAGAAACACTTTGAAATTTTTTTCCTTTTGATCTTCTGGTTTTAATTGTACTCAAACATGCTTGATAACTTCTCTCTGGTTTTGAGAAAGTTTATAGGGTTTCTTTTCTTTCTTACCTTTTTTCTAATTTTTGAAAGCTTACAGACTTTGTCTTTTGAAAATGATGGTAAAAGTAAAGAGAGAGAGAGAGAGAGAGGAGGTAATGGTTTATGAAAATTATTTTTCTATTTTTATTAAAAAAATTCTCAATGATGAAATAAAATGACACTTGTCCAAAATGATTACATTTGTTAAAACACTTGTCATATGAATACCACTTGTATTATTTCTTGTTACATGCTTAACACTTGTATTTCACATAGATTAAAGAATTTTAAATAAATTTTATATCATATTTACTTTATTTTATAAATACATCTCCTATTTATTTTTACATACAAATTTAAAGAAGAAATGTTTTAGAACTAATTTCACATTAAATAAATCACATATTTACTATTTTAGATGCAAATTATTTTTCTAAGACATTTATTTAAATTTTAAATTCAATTTCAAGTTTAATTTCAAATTCAAATTTACCCATATATATACTTATATAATTTAAATTCAAATAGTTTTAAAATGTTTATGTTTTTGAATTCTTAAATTCAAATGCAATTTTACAATCTTATTTGTGTATATATATATAAATCAACACTTATTTTTTTTATTTGAAAAAAATCAAATTAATTCCACAATTTATTCCAAAATTCACATTAATTACTAAATTTTAAATTGACAAAATTTTGGGAATGTTACAAACCCACTTAGAGAAAACCCGATATTCTATTTTTCCAAATCTCGTTGTTCTGTTTAAAACAATTTTTTTTAATTTCTAAAAAATGCAACGACCCATAATTTTTCGATAATTAAATTTATTATTTTAATAATATTTTGTAATTTAACGTTGCAAGAAATAAAAATTTGTGATTTAGGAATAAGAATATAATTGGAACAAATCAGAATAGTATTAGTTTAAGGTAATTGATAATTGTTTTAAATGTAATTCCAACTAATTGAAATGATTTAAAGTTATAATTGGTTATAGATTGTAAATTAATTGTAATAATGTGTGTATTAATTGATTATTAGATTAAGGAGTAATTTATAATTTAAATATTGTAATAATTAATGAAATAGTAAGCAATAAATTGTAACTGAATAAAATTAGTGTTTCGTAAATAACTATAACATTTGTGTGTAGATAATAAACTTACAAATGTTATTAAATGTAGAGGAATGGTGACAATTATAATTTTTACCAATTTATTTAATCAGTTATGATTAAATGAAATTAAAATGTTACGTATAATGAGTTAAGATGATAACTGAAAAGGGCGAATGTAATAAAATGTTAATTATATTCACAAGGCAATAATTGATTTAATAACAAGAGTGAAACAAAGATAAATTAATTTACTTGGATTTTAAATTATAATAAAATTCACAAAAATTCAATGTAATTGAAATACTACAAGTAATATGGTAAAAAATGAAAAAGGAGAATAATAATTTAATAAAATATAAACAAATGTAACTATGGCTGCAAAGTAATGATTTGTTGAATAAAAAGATTTAAAATCAAACTAAAACAATTTATTGGAAATTAAATTATAATTAATTGGATTTAGTTATAGTTGAAATTGAACACTGAAGTTAGTGAAATATTTAACACATAAATGATATGTAAATTTGTTTTAAATTATTGTAAATGTCTAAGTGATCAAAAATGATGAAATTTGTTAATTAACAAATATGGATGGACAAAAGTGAATTAATTTAATATTAATTTATTTAATTAATGTGGAAATAGCCATTTTGGTCACTGTCTCGGGTTTTGATGAAACTAGTTTCATCAAAGCCATAATGGTGAATTATTATACGGTTTCAAGTTTTCATAGCGATCGTACTTGTTGTTTGATCGTATGGACTCAAAACACGCAAAAATCAATTTAACTAAAATCAATTTGAAATAAGCTTATTTTAAAGCTAACTTCGTCATACAATGGAATTAGGACTTGAAACCTACTCCATTGAGTTTAAAATTATCGAAAACATCTATTTTAATATATGGGATGATCCACTTTCATTTTGAAAGCGAAACGGGCTTTTCGGGTCGTTATTGTCAATAACCTGTTTGATATGTTATTCATTCTTATCAGGCTTCGTTAGTATATATTGTCTTGCTATTCAAAACCCTAGCAGTTATTTTTCTTATTCTGTACGTATATCAACTTCTGTCTGTTCCTTCCTCTCAAATGACAGAAATCCAAATTCGACCTAGGGCTTAGAAATGGGTCGGCGGCGATTGAAATTCCCGAACGCGAATCGATTTTCGCATAGTCGCGGGTTATCGTGGGGGTCATGGGGGAAGTCCAGGGTAGCACGTCGCATATGAGGGGTGGTAGTACGATCGATGTGAGGTCATCGGGTAGGAAGTTAGGGTTTCGAACGGAAACTTGAAGCACGTTCTCGTGCGCGTGATGATGAAGCACGTGGGAAAGCGTGGTAAGGGTTGACGTGTTTTTCCCTTTTTATTATACAATTTAAATCTCAATTTTGTAATGTATATATCTTTTGCATACGACCTTAGACTCACGCAAGGTTTGTTTCATTAGGTTCGTATCGAAATTTCGGACGTCATGAAACTGGTTTGGAAGAATTATGAGACTGATCAAACTTGGGCCCAAATTCGGATTTCAAATTGATTTGAAATCAAAGGTGAGTGTTTTGACCCACACACAACTACTAGATTATCTTATGTTAGTTAAATTAAATTTATGACGTG
Organism: Allium cepa; assembly: GCA_030765085.1. NCBI lineage: Eukaryota > Viridiplantae > Streptophyta > Magnoliopsida > Asparagales > Amaryllidaceae > Allium > Allium cepa. Next base: position 389,826,934 of record CM060938.1, on the reverse strand, counting down.
ATTAGGAATTAATTGATTGATGTTTGGTACATTTATATTGTCATTCTAGTTAAATTTGACTTTTATTGTGTTTATTCATCGTTTAATTAAATACCGAATTTAAATTGTCAATTTAATACCTGTTATTGATTATCAGTTATCTATTGATGTTTATTGATCGATTTGGATGATGATTGTGATGGATGTTCCATTATTGATATTGGATGACTGGATGATTGTATTTTATATTGTTATAAACTACAAGTTCCCTATAGGTTGAAATGATACATACTCGAATGATCTATAGATTAGGAAAAAATCATTATGGGTTGAAATGATAGACTCGAGCAATTTTATGGATTTTATTTAATTCGGGATTGCGGTTTGAAATGATATATAGCCCCAAAATTTTAAATTGCAGATTGGAATGATAAACATCTGTATCACTTGACCATAGGGTAGAAAATTATGTACGGACACCGAGTTGGTTAAATTAAATGATTTTTAAGTCCTTATATTTTTTACTTTAGTTAACTGGAATTTTGAGATAGAAATTGATTTATATAACTGAATTATTTTCATTGATCCAAGTGTAAATGTTGAAATTGGAATTGATTTAATGAATTGTTCAAAGGATTTAATTTGGAATTTCAAAGTTGGTTGAATATAAATGAATTTATCGAAACTAAGTTATTGGAAACGTTTGGAACTTTGAAATCTATTTTAAACTAATTTAAGCTATTTAAATTAATTTAAACTATTTTAATCAATTTAAACTATTTTAATTTATTTTATTCTATTATAACCTATTTAATCCAATTTAATCTATTTTACCTATTTTAAGCTAATTAAATTTATTTAATCTATTTAAAATCTACTTAATATAATTTAAATCAATTTAATCTATATTAAATCAATTTAAATCATTTTAATCTAATTAAATCTATGTAATCTACATTTTATATATTTAAATCATTTTAAATCTAATTTAAATCTATTTAATCTATGTTTAATCTATTTACATCTATTTATATCTAATTAAATCTATTTAAATCATCTTAAATCTAATTAGACCAAATTTAAATCTATTTAAACTATTTTACTATTTAAATTAATTTAATCCATTTTAAACTATATTTTAAAACTATTAAAACTATTTATGACTATCTAAACTATTTTCTAAAATTTCAGACTGTGTAAAGTTGAAGAATTTATATTTAAATCCTTGATGATGATTTAAAATGTTGGAATATGGAATTGATACCTTTTTGTGAAATGACATATTTTAGTAAATAATGTTGATTTTGGAAGGAGAATTTAATTAGCCTATCTTATCGATAATTTCAAAGGCGAATATGATTTTGAAGTGAATATGGTTTTGAAAGTGAATATGATTCAGAAAGTGATATAGTTTGAAATCAAACATGATATTTTGATAGTAATTATGAAATGGTTTTAGAGATGTAGAGGAACCATCCGCTGTGAAATAATCATTTGGGTGTTAAAGAGACCGGGATCGAATATTGTCATACTCTCTGCCAATATCGAAAACCACTTTAACAATCGTGTATGGGGTGGTATGAGGTATTTACGCAGCCTTGACTCCTATGAGTCAGCTTGATGTAGCTAAAACAGGAGCTACGCTGGGCCAAGTGATGTTGCACCTCCGATCGGACACATTTCTTCGATACTATATTATGTCTTCGTGACGGTTTAGGGGTCACCCCTCGATTTTGATTTGAGAGTCTATTCCGAGATAGAGGGTAGTAGCTGCTGTGCGTTACTGCTAGTTCGGATCCACAATTGGTATATCTAGCCTGGCATTGCCTCGAGTGCCATGTTCACATACCCTATCGCGCCTTCTACGAGTTTGTTTTGTGTCGTACCTATGGAGTGCTTCCTAATAGCCCACCTGTGGGTGGAGTTTACTGTATCTGTGTAGAGTAATAACATTATATAAAATGTGTTAAGGAGGATATGGTAACGCCTTAACGCTATTCTAATACTTTACTTTACTGTAGACACTATTATAATAGCGTATTGTACTACATAATAGATAGTTTAACCGATCCTTAGGAGATAGCAATCCCAAACATCTCTTAAGTTATTGCACTCACGTTAGACACTGGATAGGAGATGTCAAAACCCATAAACATTTCTGACATCGTTACTGTAATGACCCAATTTTTCGACGCCCGAAAGTCGACATCAATACGTCCACTGTATCAAATGCCAAACAATCGAATGCCGGAAAACCGAACCGTTAGGTTAAAGAAGAAGAAGGTAGAAGAAGAAAACAAAACAATACCAGAATCTCACATTTGCAGCGGAACAATACATAATAAGTAAGTGAATAATCTTTAAACAAAAGAACTATATCAGTTTAACATTGCATCAATCAGAGTATTACAACAACAAAACACAACACTGGCAGTTATTATAACTTGCCCAATATGGAAATTGAATTTACAGCAACCCATACGTAGAGGATACTACATAATATAAGTGATACGCCTCGCCATCCAGCTTACCTTCTGATCTCCACAGCATACTTCCTGACTTCGCTCCAGAACAACCGATAACCTGACTCTATGTGATATCCCGGAAATTTGGGCAATACAAATTTAATAATCTGTGTTTTAAATTTAATTTAATTTGATAATTGTATTAATAAAATTGGGAATTTGATTTAATAATCATGTTTTAATAAATATTTAAGTTGAAAGATTTTTTTCTTTTAAATAAGTAAATTGTTTTCTGTTTATAATATATATTTTATATATTGTAAATTAATAAATTTTGATTTTTGAATTTAGTAAATAAGGTTATGATTTATATTATGAAATTCTTATTTGTTTTAAAAATTTATTAAGCTTAAAAAAAAATATGAATTTAAATTTTGATATACATATATAAGAGCTAAGTTTTATTTTATATATAGGAATTTACAATGCAAAATTACAAATGATTCTAGTTTATCATAATCTCTTTTACAAATTATTTGATATTACTTAATTTGTTATTTTTATAATACTTAAGTTTTTATAAATATAAATAGATTTGTAGTAATAGGATTTGTTATTTTTAATTTTTACAAGAGTTATATGTGTATCTATATAACCTGATTTTAAATTGGATTTGATGAATTAAATTAAAGTTTGAATTTAATATTTTAAAGAATAAATACTTAAAAGTATTTGAATGGGCTTTTATTTATAAAATTTGTTTGTTTTGTTTTTCTATAAAGAAGAAGAAATAAAATTCATTTATATATTATTTAAGAAATAAAAATAAGATTTAAAGCTCTTAATAAAATAAGTTAAAGGGTATAAACAATTTTAAATTAAAATTTAAATACTTAAAATACATGTGTATGTTTCTTAAGTCACCTTATTTACATGTGTAAACCATTAATGTGAGCATAATTTTCTTTTCTTTTATTTTTTTTAAAATCAAAAATCTACTTGTATTAATATACTTCATTCCATTTCATTCACTTTTTGCAATTCCTCTTCAAAGCTTAAGAAAATATTCAGATCTGAAATCTGAAATCCACATTCATACTTAAGTTTAAACTCTTTGATCCTCTTCCACAAAACAGAAAATTTCTGTTCCTCTAAACCAAAACCTGAAGTGCAAATCATGTAAACCTGTAACTCTTCAATTCCAATCCCTGCAATCAAATTGCAACACTCAAAAATCTGCATGCAAGCAAAATCAAAGAAGCTATCTTCAAATTGCCTCAACCTGAAAACCCTTCTGCAATTCAATTTTGCAATATTCAAAACTGCATGCAACAACACTTCATCAAGCCTGTAGTCCTCTTTGAAAACAACATTCAAATGCATTTTTTTCTCTGGAAGCTGCATGTGCTCACCTGGGAATAAGTATGCATATAGGTCAGGAAGCATTTCATCATTAAGGTTTAAAGCAAAAGCAAGATAAAGTTTTAAGGGCATCTGCAGTCTTTAAAAGGGCAATCTGAAGTTTTAAAGCAAAATTAAAAAAATAAATCTGAAGCTCTTCATTTAATACTTGTGCTCTGCCCCTAAAACTCAGGTGAGTAACAAATTTTTATTTAATAAACATAAGTATAAGTAGTTGTTTGTTGCTCTGAAATGAATGCATGACTGAATATGGTAAGTTTTGGAATGTATGTATGTTTTTATGAATGCATGACTGAATATGGTAAGTTTTGGAATGTATGTATGTTTTTATGAATGCATGACTGAATATGGTGAAATTTTGGAATGTATGTATGTTTATATGAATGCATGTTTGCTGTGTCTTAAGTGTTTGGTCCTGAGACTAGAATGTAAGTTTAAATCCTGATCAAGTTTAAGATCTCATGTTTAAACATTTCTATAGTTAAGGTTTTAGACAGATTTGTAACAAGCTTTAAAAAAAATATAGGATGATGATAAACTGTGATGACACAGAATAGAAAAAATAATAATAAGAAACAGAGTAAATTTCTGAAATCATTATGTAAATGTTTCATATTTATCCGTTTAAGCTTAAAAACAAATTACTTGATCTTTAACTTGATTTTTAAAAACTATAATCTAAATTTTAGTTTGCAATCAATAAAGTATTTCTGGTTTAACCAGAAAATGCATTTTTGTTTAGTTCTGTCAATCTAGGGATAAGGAGCTACCTGAATTTCTTTTGTTGTTGGATTGATGTATATAGTTTTCAGGAAAAAACATAAATGATGGATTAAGGAAATTAGGCAAACCTGATTTGGGTTTAAAATTTTGAACCCTAGATTTTCTGTGTTCATGAGAACTGATCACTGTGATCAAATTAAGCAACCGAGTCCTTTCTAATTCGGGGAGAAGGTAGATGGGGTATGGAAGAGGTGACGGTCGGAGGAGCAGTCTCTCAGGTGATTGGAATTTGAGTATTGAAGAATTTCCAGGTTGCGACATTGTTTCAGTATTTTGAGCTCGAATGCTTAAAATTGATTTTGGGGTTTTTCATTTTGCTTGTTGATCGGAATGGAGTTGAGGAATGGCCGTTGACTTGCATAGGGGGTTGCGATGGGTCGGAGAAGGTTGCCGTGGTGGTGCAGGTGCACAGTGGCAATGGCGTGTCAGTTGTTTGTTTTTGGGGAAGAAGGAGTTTGTATTCTCGGTTGTCTCGTATTTGCTCGAAGTTCAGGGTTGAATTGCTCGAAGTATTTGGTCTGGGGACTCGAAGTAATGAAGTCGTGGTCTCGGGTATAATTTGGTTACAGGGGATTGGGTTAAACCTGTTAGCACAGGTTTTATACAAACCTGATTTTTGTTTCAAATTTAAATGGATTTTAGGATGTAATGTTTGTTCGAGTTACTCGAGTTGCTTGAGTCGGCTAGAATTAGTTATTGAGGTTTAGAAATTATTATGTTTCAAAATTTTAAATTTAAATTTGAAATATAAAGCTAAGATTTAAATTAAGTTTTAAATCTAATAGATTCAAGATGAATTGAATCTTAAAATTTGAAATGATTAAGTTTTAAATTCAAATATTCTTTAAAATAACTTTGAAAGAGTTATTGTTAAATGTTTTTAAAAGGAATTTGAATTTAAATTGGAAATTGAAATATGTAGTAATATTTAAATAAAGTTTAAATTTGATTCAAATCTAATTTTGAATCTCTGGTTTAAAATGAATTTAAGTCTATAAATTTAAGTATTAAACCAATTTGAATAATAATGTAAAATCTAAATGGTTTTAATTTAAGAAGAAATTTGTTTAACTTTTATAATAAAAGTATTATTTTTAATTAAGGATTTTAAAATGATTTTAACTTGTTAAAGTTAATAATGATTTAATATTTTGTTTTTAATTTAATTATTAGGTAAATTAAATGAATAATTAATTTATTTAATAAATTAATGAAATTAATAATTACTTAAAGTAATTAAGAGTTAATCTTAAAGGTTTAGGATTAATTATTCTTTGAATAATTAACTTGTAATTAAGAATAATTTATTAAATAAAATTAGTTTTTTATTATTAATGATTAATGATTAATTAATCAAGTAATAATAGATTAATTAAGTTTTAATTAACACTTAATTATTTAATTAATTAGGGATTAATTAATGAATTAATTAATGATTAATTAATTTGTAATGATTAAAAATAAGTTAATTACTTGAAAAATAATTAATGAGTTGTTAATAGTTAATGAAGGTCATTAACAGAGGATTATTTTATAATTAATTAATGTGGTTAATTTTAATTATTAATTAGATTAATTAATTTAAAGATAATCAATTGTGAGTTATTAAGTATAATTACTTATGGAAGTGATTAGGGAATTAATTACTTATTGTAATTAATTAAGTTAATTTGATTAGTTTAAGTTAATTAATTCATTTTAATTAATTTAAAATTAATCAATGGATGAGTTGTGAAAGATAATTACTTAATGTAATTAAATGAAGAGGAATTACTTAGAGAAGTAACTAATGAGTAATTATTATATGTAATTAATTGAAGATGATTTGTTGATAAAAGAAACTTGAGTATAATTACTTTATAAATTAATCAAGAGATTGATCAGAGATAATTAATTAAGGGGTAATTAATTTATTGGTAAAGTAATTAAGGATAGATAATTAATGAATGGAGTTAATCAAGGGTGATTAACAGTTATGATTTAAATAAAGATTAATTACTTAATGTAATTATTTAATTTGAAATGTAATTAGAGATCATTAATTATTATAATTAATGATGTAATTAAGATTGATTAATTAAGATTAATTAATCAATAATAAGTGATTAAGGGTAATTAATTATAGTTAATTAATTAAGGAAGTAATTAAAGGTAAATTAATTTGAGAAGTAATTAGTGTATAATTACTTGAATATAATTAAGAGTTAATTAATCAGGGATGATTAATTAAAATGGATACTTGGATGATGATTAATTATTTGATTGATAATTAATTGATAGTGATAAGCAAGGATGATATTGATTAAGAAATTAATTTAATTTACTTTAAATTAATTTGAATGATGTAATTAATTTAATTCATTTTAAATTAATTATATTTTGGTGTGGTTAATTATTGCTTATATGGTTGGTTAGTGTTGTTTGCCTTGATTGGTTTGAATCTCAGATATGAGATAGATAATGTTGAATGATTTGGATGCATTGGTTGCATTGTGATGTTGATATAGATTATTCTTTTTGGATAATGATAATATGGTTTATCTGATATGATGATAATGTTGATTTTCCGTTGTGTATCTATGATTTATCTATTTGTATGGATATAGATAATTGAATTGTTTTAAACCTTTAAAACAACTTGGCCTTAAAAGACACGCTTTGGATTTCGATGAGACCGGGATCGGGTTTCCATATTTGGATATCCGAAAACCACATCGTTTCCAAATAACGTTAGGTCGTTAATCCAAGTGGAGCGAGTGAAGACTCGAGGTGTAAGGGCTATACGTCAGTATAACTCTGTGGGTGATTCCGTAATGAGTTTGACGGAATAGTACTTATAGATTCGAGATGGTGATCTAGAGTGCAAGGGTTATCGTCGTTAACTCTGTGGGTGATTCCGTAATGAGTGTAACGAGATAATGCCTTCGGTTTCGTTCGAACCCGGAACGAACTTGTATGGATTGAATGCTTTCAGAACATCGTCAGGTGGACGATGAGCATTCTAAGAGATGTGTCCTCTAAAGGTAATCGTAGCTTCAAGCCTCATCAACCGGGAATGGCTAAAACAGGGGAGGTGCAGCAAGGCTTCGTGGGTCGCACCCACTAGAGAGCAAGATTGATCCCTGTCTAGAGGTCCCTTTTTATTTCGGCTGTGTGGGCAGTTGGATGTACACCAACTGCGGGGTTGTCTTGTTCGGAACTGTTCAGTAAGGAACGGGTCCGGCCTTGTGTTGCAGGGGATGAAGGGAGTAATCCTCGGTACGGTGATCTAGGCCACGTACTGTGACGGGCGGTACCCCAGTAGCCCGGCCATTGTATGGAACCCACAATCCAATAAGTGCCAACGGTTTTGATTGTATTACCCACTTTTGTGGCTAGTAGCTGGAATTTAATCATGTAACAATTTCGGCTATTTCTTATTTATTTGAAAACCCTAGACACTATTATAATATCACTGGATTTCCTATCAAATGTTTTGGTTAGCGTAAGGTAAAAACTTTTCCATGTTTATGTGTGGGAAGTCTTACGTGATACCTTTCTTTTCAAAAGGTTTTTGAAAGTTAAGCAACTTTAACCTGTTACTCACACCAGACCCATGTCTGACCCGGAGTTTATTTTTGTTTTTCATAAACTCTTGGGTACTCAAATTTTTACGAGTAGCCAAGGGATTCAGGTTAGCTTTGACGAATTATGGAGGAGCAATGGAGCAGGAGGCTTCTGCGTTAGAGATATAGTATTCCGCTGTGTGATCTGTGTTTTGTCTCTGAGTTGTATTATGTTGTAAATACTAGACAGGTGTTTATAACTGTCTAGTATATGTGATGTGTTTGCTGTGTATCTCTGATTGGTATTGTATATTATGTAAATACTTATGTTATTAATATAATTTATTCGTTCCGCTGTTGAGATTCTAGTGTTGTTTTCTTCTTTCTTTTCTTTCTTCCTTCTTCTATCCCTTTCTTTCTAATTGATGATGCGACTTTTTCTAGGGAGAAAAAGTCGGGTCGTCACACTCTAGGCTGCCCGTATGGAAAATTATGGGCACCCAGAGTTTAGAAAGGGAACGATAAACTCCAGGTCACTCATGGGACTGGTGTGAGATCTTAAAACAGTTATTTTCAAAAAAGAAAGGAAAAGAAATCCGTTCATGCTTTTGGAAAATGAAACTACCATAAGGCCTCCCGGCACACACACAATGCAATCACACACTTGGGGGAATTTCTCCTTATGATAGTCAAACATGCTTAATACGAAAAAAATCTTTTTGATATTATCATTAGTCCATAGTGTGGAAAACATTTTGAAAGTATAATATATATCTTAGCCAGCATACATACCATTATACTATGCCTACTATAGCTACCATGTCAAATGGCAGGTTCTACAACTAAAACTGTACATGGCTCGTATTGAGTGATTGGATTTCCAACAAATGGTCAGGGCTAAGGAACTTCCTTTTCGAAAAGGGTACGCCTTTGAAGGGGCGCCACGAGAACACAACCGACTCTCAGCCAACACAAGGTCGGGTTACCTCTGTAACTAGGTAACTAACTGTCACGAGTATGCCACCCCCATCTAGACCGACCTTTACCGAGGTACCTCAACAACCAACAACCACGTAAGTAAATAATCTGGGATCCATACCAGAATACCACTTTTTTATCCACATAAGTTAAATATCTGGGCTCCATACCAGATATCACTTTTTATCCTAAAGGAAATGCACATACCCTGAGGGGGGCGACCCCCATAACCTTGCTGCATCTTTTCCTATTTCAACTATTTCTGGGGTGTGAGGTTCGACGAAGTCTCGTCCACAAAGCTACGCTTTTCACAAACCATGCTTCGATCAACAAAGATCAACACTTAGCATGCCACATTACCGAATTGGGAATATATCACTAGTAAATATCAACTACATAACCTCTGAGCTCGTACGTCTCAGAGAAGGATGTTAAGCTAAGAGAATGAATTCTCCACCACCAACAGAAATGGATTTGATAGAAACCGGCTTTACATCTCAAAGTGTAACGTCAGGCATACATCCATACAAGTCCATCCTAGGTCTGAATGGAAACGAAGGCACTTCGTCCAATTAAGGAAAGAAGCCCTTGCAAATCCGGATATTCCCTAATCACATCTGGACTCCCCATGGGGTGATATAAATCTCTATACCGGAGCAAGTCGGTGTAGAGACATTCGATACGTAATCCTTTCATTTTCGAAAATACCGGTCTTCAACACCATCTTCAAATGCAATCCCATTTCGTCGTATCATTATTCGAAATTGGTTTTATGACTCAATGTCCTCTCCCAGCTCATCCGAATAATGAGCGCTTATTTTAAAAATAAGTGGTTACATTCAGATTTCAAGTAAGTGACAACAAATTTCCACTTTGATGTTTTAAACAAAAGATCCATCACTAAGATTCGATGTGGTTTTTGGATAACCAATTGGAATCCAACCTCCGGTCGCATCGAAATTCAAATGTCGTTTAAAGGCTAATATTGATAGTCGGTTATTTAACTATCAAACAACATTCACAACAACCATCGGATTTAAATAATTTCCCCCAATTACTTATTTTAATACATCTTCGCAAGATATATTTTCACACTTCAACCCTTTGGAAACAATTTTTCAAATCACTTCCTTTTCACGGAATAAATTCCAAATATTTTTTATTTCCACTGAAAATTTTGCCGAGTCCGAATACTTTAAAAAAATTTAAATCACTTATCCAAAATATATACTTGGGAATAATTAAAATGAAAACTACTTTAAACACTTTATTTAAAATATTAGTTATGAAACTTTTACATGAATATCTCATATAACCTTAAGCCAAAAACAATTTTAAAAATAAAATCATTAGATAGAGTGTAATTATTTAAATAACCATTTTCTAAATCAAATACCATTTAAATCTTTAAAATAATCACTTCTTTAATTAACTTAATAAATATTTACGTCAAAATTTTAAAAACAATTTAAGAAAATAATTTCTCACAAAATATTCTCTTTAAAACCAACTTTAGAACTTTTAATTTATAATTTAAAAGCTACTTTGAAAATATACTCGGCTTTCCAGGAAAAATACATTTCCCGTTCAAAATAGTCCATTTAAATTAATTAATAGATCCTTCTTAATTTATCTCAAATTTACATCCCAAATTCGTAAATTTTCTTTCCGCACTTTTAAAAATAAACCAATATTTATTTTTAAAATAAATTACCCCTTCCTTTATAAATTTCCCTCGTGAATTTATATTTTCCAAATATCCCTTGATAAGTTTCAAATCAATTTCCCAAACTTTACTTTCAAAACACTAAATCAATTTCCAAAACGATTTTCCGAAAAGTTACTTTTAAACACCAAAACAAATTTCCAAATCGATTTTCCAAAAATTTACTTTCAAACACAAAATCAATTTCCAAATCGATTTTCCAAAAGTTTACTCCATTTGAAAATTATTCCTTTATTTATCCAAATTTATTTAAAAAACCATTAATCCAATATTCACACCTTTATTTAGATTTTAAAATACGAATTTTAAAATAAATTCTTCAACTTTTAAACAATACTACTCAAAATCCATTTATTAAAATATTTTCCCCATACTTGGAATTTGTTCAATAGGATTCCAAAAATCAACCTTTACCCTTTTTAAACTCCTTCTTTTAAATTTACTCAATTCTCTAAAATTAATTTACTTAAAATTTCCAACTTTAATTTCCAAAAATCCAATTATATATTTCTGGTATTTTAAAATACCAGAATATCTTTGCGCAAACCACAGCCTTCAATAATTTCAATCACCAATATAATCATTCATAGCTTACAAATAAATCACAACATATGAAATGAAACGACCCTGACTCGACCTTCGAAAATCGACACCTAAATACATCACCCGTATTCGAATGTCGCGGATTCAAATGTCGAACCTGGTTCGCTGGAGCTTATAACACATTAAGTACAACAACATAACGGAAGAAAAACAATATATCATTGTTACAACAATGGATACAATATCTGACATAATATGATACAACAGATGCCCAACACTATCAGAGCCAAAAATGCACAACAGCGGAAACACAGCACGGAAAGATAGTACCAACATAGGCACCAAAAGAATCCCACATCCATACTGCAACTCCATCTCCAATACTTTAAAACCAAATAGCTCAACCCAAAAACTTCAAAGACTCCAATCCAATAAGTTTGAACCGCCGTCAATGCTGACTTTGTAGCAAACTCGATGCACAATGCGGTCGCCAAACCACAGATTCCAAAGATCTCCAAAAACTATATCTACTTGCTGATTATCTGAAAATATGACTCCAAGCTGCCCGTGTGGAAAATTATGGGCACCGAGAGTTTAGAAAGGGAACAATAAACTCCAGGTCAGTCATGGGACTGGTGTGAGCAAAAAAACAGTTTTATTTTGAACAAAAACAAACAGCAAGAAATAAAATGAAATTCGCAATGCTTTTTCAAAAATGAAATTACCATAAGGCCTCCCGCTACACACATAATGCAAATGCACAATTGGAGGAGATTTCTCCTTATGATAGTCAAACATGCTTGATACGTAAAAACCTTTTGATATTATTAGTGCATAGTGCAGAAAACCTTTCGAAAGTATAATATAAATCTTATTCAGCATACCACCATTATGGTATACCTACTATAGCTACCATGTTCAGCAGGTTACCGCCACATTCGATGGCAGGTTATACAACTAAAACCGTACAGGGCTCGTATTGTTTTGTTTGGATTTCAAACAAATGGTTAGGCTAAGGGACTTCCTCCACCACATGGGTACGCCTCTGGAGGGACTCCCTGAGCACTTAACCAGCTCTCTACCAACATAAGGCTAGGTTTGCTCTATAACTAGGTAACTAACTGTCAAGAGTATGCCATCCCTCGGTCGTTACCGACCTTTATCCTGATATTCACCAACAAATAGCAACAACCACATAGGTTAAATATCTGGGCTCCATACCATGCACCTTTTTCCAAAATAAAATGGACATACCCTAAAGGGCGCGACCCTCATAACCTTGTCGCATCATTCCTGTTTCGACCATTTCCAAGGTGTGAGGTTCGACGAGGTCTCATTCATAAAGCTATGCTTTTCTCAAAGCAATGCTTTGATCAACAAATGATCAACAACACTTCGTATGCCACATTACCAAGTTGGGAATGTATCACTAGTAACCATCAACTACATAACCTCTGAGCTCGTACGTCTCAGAGAAGGGTGTTAAGCTAAGAGAATAAATTCTCTGCCACCATGAAATGTATTTGATAGAAACCAGTTTTACATCTCAAAGTGTAATGTCAGACATACATCCGTACAAGTTCGTTCCGGGTTCGAACGGAACCGAATGTACTTCAAAGAAGCCCTTGCAAGTCCTGGTATTCACAATCCCGATTGGACTCCCCATCACATATGGAGATCTCTATACCGTAGCTACTCAGTGTAGAGAAATTCGACAGGTAATCCTATCCTTCTCGAAAATACCCGGTCTTCACCACCGTCTTCAAATGCTATCCATTTCGTCGTATCATTATTCGGAGTGGGTTTTATGACATAAAGTCCTCTCTCGAGTAAACCGAATAATGAGCGCTTATTTTAAAAACATATGGATATATGGGATCTTAGTTAAGTCACACTTTTAGCCCAAAACCTTTTCTTTCTGAATGGTTTAAACAAATGTACACTTTTAATCTTTTAAACAAAAGATTCACCTTTTAAAATCCACTTCAATTTGAAACAAAGTTTCACCAATCTTTAACAAAGATTCATTCATAACTTTCAAAACAATTTCCATTTCACAACTTGAAATCCTTTAAACAAAAACTGGAAGTTCTTTCTTTATATGAAAGCTATTATCATTTGAAAACATATGCTTTTTATTTTAGGAAAATCCAATTAAATTTACTCAAGATAAAGCCTTTCAAAGTATACATTGGAAAATCAGCGAACTGTCGTATCATCGGCAAGATCTATCTGAATTAGATTCAAATTCTCAAAACAATTTATTCAATATACTTCAAAATTGTTTAGAAACATTATATAACCTCTATACCCTTTTAAATCATTGTTTTCAAAATAATTTCAAAAAATTAAATAAGATATATTGCTTTCAAACTCAATTTCAAAACTTCCTTTTCAAAAGCTTTTCATATTCAACTTAATTTCACTTCCAAACCATTTGGATTCAAAATTCAACTTTTAAACAAAATAATATTTAAATTCAAAAATATTTGTGACTTAACCAATTTCCCGTGCAATCCATATTATTGTGTATGTGGTGTAGTCCAAGGGTTTTACACAACAGCAGAATATCATCAATCATCACAACCCAAAGACACCAATATCGATAAGCGGTATAATCCTACAACGCTTGTCCTCATTCACAGATTCATAGATAAATATGTAAATTTAACATAGATAAATAATTTACATCCATCAGATCTCAAATCAAAACCATTCACATCACATAATATTGCAGATCAAAGGCAACAATCAATTCAAGCATTCAATGCAACAATCATCCATAAGCAAGATAAATTAATCACATAATTAACTTAAACCAAATAAATTAATTACTTAACCCTACTTAATTAATATTAATTAATTATAAACATTTGATATTAATTAATGAAATTAATTTAATCAACCTTGATTATCCACCTTAATTAATTATCCTTCACATAAATTAATCATCCTTAAGTTAATTACAAAATTAATTAACCTTTAATTAATTACCTTAAGTAATTATCTTTGAATCATAAATTAATTAACCTTTAATCATTAATTAATTATCCTTAATTACTTTCATTAATTAATAAATCTTTAATTACTTAAGATTTTAATCAATTAAAAGACAAACCATTTATCTTTATTATTTTAATTATCATTTAACCCTTATTTAATAACCTTTGGATATAAATCATCATTAACACACTAATTAGCTTAAGGCCTTAAAGTTAATTAACAATTAAAGGCATTTCTTCTTAATTATTTTCTAATCACAATATTAAGTTTATTAAAATAAACTTTTTAAAACAAAAGATATATATATATATATATGTATATGTATATATTAAAACACTTTAAACTTAATTAAATTAAAAATAATTTATTTAAAAATCCTTTAATTAGTCCAAACTTAATTAGACATTCATAATATAAAGGAATTAATTAAGAGATTGTTTTACTTTTAAAACTTGTTTAAATTTTAAAATTTTAAAATTTTAAAACTGTAAAATTGTAAACCCGAGATAACCCGAGTATCCCATCTAGTCAAATGCCAAAAATCCCCGCGAAACTCTCGTACATCACCATTCTTCGAGCCAACCTTATATTTTCTCGTGCTTGAACCCGAGATAACTCATCTTCTCCTTCTCCCTGCTTTTGATCCTGATACAATGGATATATCGTGCACATGTACAAGCAAACCTACCATCTCCGACCCAATCCCTGATCATCAGTACATCGACGACAACCTCCACAAGCTTCCCAAACACCCAAACCATCGAAACACCCACGAAATTGAATTCGAGCTTGTTGAATCAAACTGGAACCCAAACTGATCATCTGGAAACGCTTCGTACCGACCAAAGCCATCGCGAAAGACCTCGCCGACTCGTCCAAACTTCATTACAACCCCATGCTCCTATCCCACTTGGTCCGATCGAGCACGATCCATTATCGACGTCGAATTTTCCCCGAGAACCATATCAACCAAAACTGATTATCGAACCCTAGATCGACGTCAACCCATCGCCACGGCAATTGATAAATTCCATCTTCATTTTTTCCAGGAGCCCCGACCTTCCATCCAACTCTAGCATCAACCTTGACGAGCATTTTTTCGCTTTTCGATGAGAATTGACAGAAACAAGTCTTCCGTTCATCTCACAAACTCGCATCCAAAACCAGTCTAAAAATTTTGATTTCATGACTAAAATTCATCGATTTGGATATCGATCCTAATCATATAATCAAAGCATGAAAATTTAGCAATCGAATTTTCTGACATTTATTTATTTTTACTGTATTTCCTTGATTCCAATAATGTTATTTGCATTTGATGCTTCCAAAGGATTTTAAAATTTGAATCAGGTAAATACAACCAAATTTTATTTAAAGATCATTACCTAAATTATTTTAGATTTTTAGATATAAATTTTTTCCCTAAATTTTGTTAACCTGTTATCAAATAGAGAGATATATATATACATATACATACAGACATGCATTCAACAATATATATGTACACACAGAAGCATGCATAAATGGAACAAAATGGTTCAAAACATTTTTTCACAACAAACTTGAAGTATTCATCACGACATCAAATATATAAATAGATTCAAACATCTAAAAGGTAGTTTTCTCACCTTAAACAGAGGAACAGATTTTTGTTTTTCTTTAAGTTTGGAAACTAGAAAATGATTTGCACTTGATTGTTGTTGAAGTTGAATTTGATCTTCATGTTGCATTTACTTGTTACTGGGTTTGATTCAGTTTGAAACTTTGTTGTTTGATTCCAATTTTTATTACTTGAAGCTTTGTTTACTTTTGATTTTCATTTCTGTTTTTCTTTGGGTTTCCAGGCTTTGATTTTTTGTTTTGATTTTTTCTTTGTTTTGTAGTTCCAGATTTGAGAAGTTTAAACCGATGATAGCCTGATTTCTTTCTCAAATATACTTTTATAAAATTCAAATTCAAAAGGAAAAACATTTTTTGACACTTATTTATGTTTGCATATTACTTAATTTACACTTGTTAAATTACATGATAATTTACTTAACACCTGTAAATCTTCATGTTATAATACTTTTACAAATGTCAAAAGCTTATATTTTATCATTTTCTTATGTTTTTATTTTAATATTATGTTATATATATTTGAAAATATACCAAACCAAATTTATTTCAAGTATAAAAGAAAATTGTTTTAAACCTTTTTATTAATTCTGTATATATATACATACAAACCATATTTATTTCAAAGGATATATATATATATATATTAAAGCTTACTTCATACTTGTTTTATAACTTTATATTATATCTTTTAAAAAGAAAATGATTTAAAATCTAATTACACATTAATAAGTAATCACATATACATACATACATACATACATACACACACACACACACATATATATATATATTAGTTTCTTAAGGTTTTAAATCCAATTTGTTTTCAATATATTTATTTTTGAATTTCAAAGAAAAATTCTTTATTTACAATCTTTTTATATATATTTATTCCCAAATTTTCAAATAATTCACAATTAATCCCAAAAATATATCAATTATCAATTTAAATTTGACTCAAAACAGGGATCATTACAGATCCCCCATTAAGAAAATTTCGTCCTCGAAATTTGCTAGACAGGGAGACAACAAAGAATAGATAAACACACAGAGAAATGGTTTACCAGATCAAATTGAATATCTATTTTATATTTGGCTTACCAAATCGGTATAAATAGGAAAATGAATTTATTCAATAATTCACCAGATACTTGGGTCATCTGGATCTATGAAATATACAGGGGCAATGGTTAGTCCGAAGGGATAACTAACCATTCGTAGAATGTATCAGGATCCCAAAGAAAAGATATACGGATACAATCAAATTTAATTTCATATTTTATTAACAAATCTATTTCAATTTAAAATTTAAAATTTATTAAAGTCAAAACGAAAAGCTGATAGAAAAATGACGAAGAGAATAAGAATTAGGAACTTTCTACACGATTCGTAGGGCCACCACCACACCAAAGCTTCTTCTTGGAGCTGCCACAAAGCCATAAAAGAATTGAAATTGGATGATGAACAAAAGAGATGGAGGAAAAAGTTGTTTCCTTATTGTTACATGGTATCGACCATTTGTAGTGGTACTCCCCTGTCCCCTACCCCGTCCTCTTCTTGCACTCATATTCATTATCAGTGAATAGTAAGAGAATTTACTGAGACATACAGACAAGATATCTTAGAGATATACTCATTCTAAGGCATTTATATCCCTATCTCTAATGAGCCACCTAATGTGTTATAATCCTGAGTTAAATTTCTTACTCAACCTTCAGCTCTGATACCAAATGAAATGACCCTTACCCGACCTTCGAAAATCGACACCCAAATACCTCACCCGTACTCAAATGCCGCAGATTCAAACGTCGAATTTGGTTCGCCGGAGTTTATAACACATTAAGTACAACAATACAATGGAAGAAAAACAATATATCATTGATACAACAATGGATACAATATCTGATATAATATGATACAATAGATGCCCAACACTATCAGAGCCAAAAATGCACAATAGCGGAAACACAGCAGCGGAAAGATAGCACCTACATAGGCTCCAAAAGAATCCAACATCCATACTGCAACTTCATCTCCAATGCTTTAAAACCAAATAGCTCAACGCAAAACCTTCAAAGACACCAATCCAATAAGCTTGAACCACCATCAATGCTGAATTTGTAGCAAACTCGGTGCACAATGCGATCGCCAAACCACAGATTCCAAAGATTGCCAAAAACTATAGCTACTAGCTGATTATCAATAAATATGACTCTAGGCCACCCATGTGGAAAATTGTGGGAAACCAGAGTTTAGAAAGGGAACAATAAACTCCAAGTCAGTCATGGGACTGGTGTGAGCAAACAAAAATAATTTTATTTTGAACAAAAACAAACAACAAGAAATAAAATGAAATTCGAAATGCTTTTTGGAAAATGAAACTACCATAAGGCCTCCCTCCACACACAAAATGCAAACGCATAATTGGAGGAGATTTCTCCTTATGATAGTCAAACATGCTTGATACGTAAAAATCTTTTGATATTATTATTAGTGCATAGTGCAGAAAACCATTCGAAAGTACAATATAAATCTTAACCAGCATACCACCATTATGGTATACCTACTATAGCTACCATGTTCAATAGCAGGTTACCGCCACATTCCATGGCAGGTTATACAACTAAAACCATATATGGATCATATTATTTTGTTTGGATTTCCAACAAATGGTCAGGCTAAGGAACTTCCTACACCACATGGGTACGCCTTTGGAGGAACTCCCCGAGAACTCAACCAGCTCTCTGCCAACACAAGGCCGGGTTACCTCTATAACTAGGTAACTAACTGTCACGAGTATGCCATTCCACAATCATTAACAACCTTTATCCCGGGATTCACCAACAAATAGCAACAAGCACATAGGTTAAGTATCTGGGCTCCATACCATGAAACCACCTTTTTCAGAAGGAAATAGACAAACCCTAAAGGGCACGACCCCCATAACCTTGTCTCATCATTCCTGTTTTGACCATTTCTGGGGTGTGAGTTTCGACGAGGTCTCATCCACAAAGCTATGCTTTTCACAAAAGCTATGCTTTGATCAACAAATGATCAGCAGCACTTCGTATGCCACATTACCAAATTGGGAATGTATCACTAGTAACCATCAACCACATAACCTCTGAGCTCATACGTCTGAAAGAAGCGTGTTAAGCTAAGAGAATAAATTCTCCACCACCATGAAATGTATTTGACAGAAACCAGCTTTACATCTCAAAGTGTAACGTCGGACATATATCCATACAAGTCCGTTCTTGGTTCGAATGGAACTGAAGGCAATTCAAAGAAGACCTTGCAAATCCGGGTATTCACAATCCCGATCGGACTCCCCATCACATATGGAGATCTCTATACCGTAGCTACTCAGTGCAGAGATATTCGATAGGTAATCCTATCATTCTCAAAAATATCCGGTCTTCACCACTGTCTTCAAATGCTATCCATTTCGTCGTATCATTATTCGAAATGGGTTTTATGACATAAAGTCCTCTCTTGGCGAAACCGAATAATGAGCGCTTAATTTAAAAACATATGGATATATGGGATCTTAGTTAAGTCACACTTTTAGCCCAAAACCTTTTCTTTCTGAATGGTTTAAACAAATTTACACTTTTATTCTTTTAAACAAAGGATTCACCTTTTAAAATCCACTTCAATTTAAAACAAAATTTCACCAATCTTTAACAAAGACTCGTTCATAACTTTCAAAACAATTTCCATTTCACAACTTGAAATCCTTTTAACAAAAACTGGAAGTTCTTTCTTTATATGAAAGATAAAACAGATGCTTTTTATTTTGGGAAAATCCGATTAAATTTACTCAAGATAAATCCTTTTAAAGTATACATGGGAAAACCAGCGAACTGTCGTATCATCGGCAAGTTCTATTTGAATTAGATTCAAATTCCCAAAATAATTTATTTGATATACTTCAAAATGGTTTAAAAAATTATATAACCTGTAAAACCTTTTAAACCATAGTTTTCAAAATAATTTCAAAAACTTAAGTAAGAATATTACTTTCAAACTCAATTTCAAAACTTCCTTTTCAAAAGCTTCTCATATTCAACTTAATTTCACTTCTAAACCCTTTGGATTCAAAATTCAACTTTTAAACAAAATAATATTTAAATTCAAACGTATTTGTGACTTAACCAATTTCCCATGCAATCCATATTTGTGTGTTTGTGGTGTAATCCAGGGGTTTTACACAACCGTACAATATCATCAATCATCACAATCCAAAATTAGCAATATCGATAAGCGGTACAATCCTATAACGCTTATCTTCATTCATAGATTCACAGATAAATAAGTAAATTTAACACAGATAAATAATTTATATTCATCACAGCTAAAATCAAAACAATTCACATCACATAATATTACATATCAGAGACAACAATCAATTCAAGCATTCAATACAACAATCATCCATAAGCAAGATAAATTAATCACATAATTAATTTAAACCAAATAAATTATTTACTTAACCCTGCTTAATTAATATTAATTAATTACAAACCATTTGATATTAATTAATGAAATTAATTTAATAAACCTTGATTATCCATCTTAATTAATTATCCTTAATTAATTAATTATCCTTTACATAAATTAATCAACCTTAAGTTAATTACAAAATTAATTAACCTTTAATTAATTGCCTTATGTAATTATCATTCAATCATAAATTAATTAACCTTCAATCATTAATTAATTATCCTTAATTACTTTCATTAATTAATAAATCTTTAATTACTTAATATTTTAATCAATTAAAAGATAAATCATTTATCTTTATTATTTTAGTTATCATCTAATCCTTATTTAATAACCTTTGGAAATAAATCATTATTAACACATTAATTAGCTTAAGACCTTAAAGTTAATTAACTATTAAAGACATTTCTTCTTAATTATTTATCCAATCACAATATTAAGTTTATTAAAATAAACTTTTTAAAAACAAAAGTTATATATATATATATTAAAACACTTTAAACTTAATTAAATTTTAAAAAAAAATTATTTGAAAATCCTTCATTTAGTCGAAACTTAATTAGACATTCATAATATAAAGGAATTAATTAAGAGATTGTTTTACTTTTAAAACTTGTTTAAATTTAAAAAATTGTAAAATTGTAAAATTGTAAACCCGAGATAACTCGAGTATCCCCCCGAGTCAAATACTAAAAATCCCCACGAAACTCTCGTACTCACCTTTCTTCGAGCCAACCTTATATTTTCTCGTGATTGAACCCGAGATAACTCATCTTCTCCTTCTCACTGCTTTTGATCCTGATACAATGGATATATCGTACACATGTACAAGCAAATCTGCCATCTCCGACCCAAGCTCTAATTGTCAATAAATTGACGACAACCTCCACAAGCTTCCCAAACACCCAGACCCTCGAAACACCCACGAAATTGAATTCGAGCCCGCTGAATCAAACCGGAACCCAAACCGATCATCTAGAAATGCCTCGTACGACCAACCCGATCGCCAGAGACCTCATCGACTCATCCAAAGCTTCATTACGACCCCATACTCCTATCCCACTTGGTTCGATCGACCACAATCCATTATCGACGTCGAATTTTCCCTGAGAACTATATCAACCATAACTGATTGTTGAACCCTAGATCGACGTCAACCCATCGCCACGGTGATCGATAAATCCCATCTTCATTTTTTTAGGAGCCTCGACCTTCCATCCACCTCCAACATCAACCTTGACGAACACTTCGTCGCCATTCGACGAGAATTGACAGAAGCAAGTCTTCCATTCATCTCCCAAATTCGCATCCAAAACCAAACTAAATTTTTTGATCTCATGACTAAAATTCATCAATTTTGATTTTGATCCTAATCATATAATCAAACCATGAAAATTTAATAATCGAATTTCCTGACATTTATTTATTTTTACCGTATTTCCTTGATTCCAGTAATGTTATTTGCATCTGATGCTTCCAGATGATTTTAAAATTTGAATCAGGTAAATGCAACCAAATTTTATGCAAAGATCATTACCTGATTTTTTTTAGATTTTGAGATATAATTTTTTTTCTTAAATTCTGTTAACCTGTTATTTAATCGGTGTGTATATATATACATATATATATACACACACATATATAGACATGCATTCAATAATACGTATATATATATACACACACAGACATGCATACATAGAATAATATGGTTCAAAACATTTTTTCACAACAAACTTGAAGTATTCATCACGACATCAAACATATTAACAGATTCAAACATCTGAAAGGTAGTTTGCTCACCTGGATATGAACAAGGAACAGATTTTTGTTTTTCTTTAAATTTGGAAACTGGGAAATGATCTGCACTTGATTGCTGTTGAAGTTGAATCTTATCTTGATGTTGCGTTTACTTGTTACTGGGTTGGATTCAGTTTGAAGCTTTGTTGTTTGATTCCAATTTTTATTGCTTGGAGCTTTGTTTGCTTTTGATTTTCATTTCCGTTTTTGCTTTGGGTTTCCAGGCTTTGATTTTTTGATTTTTTTCCTTGTTTTGTAGTTCCAGGTTTGAGAAGTTTAAACTGAGAATAGCCAGATTTTTTTCTTAAATATACTTTTATAAAATTCAAATTAAAAAGGAAAACAATTTTTTAACACTTTTTTATGTTCGCTTATCACTTAGTTTGCACTTGTTCAATTACATGTTAATTTACTTAACACTTGTAAATCTTTATGTTATAATACTTTTACAAATGTCAAAAGCTTATATTTTTTGTATTCTTATGTTTTTATTTCAAGTATTATGTTATATATATTTGTATATATACAAAACCAAATTTATTTCAAGTATAAAAGAAAATTGTTTTAAACCTTTTTATTAATTCTATATATATACACACGCATATAAACCATATTTATTTCAAAGGATATATATATATATATATATATATATATATATATATATATTAAAGCTTAATACATTCTTGTTTTATAAATTTTTACTTCTATATCTTTCTAAAAGAAAATGATTTAAAACCTAATTACACATTAATAAGTAATCACATATACATATGTATATTAGTTTCTTAAAGTTTTAAATCCAATTGTTTTCAATATATTTATTTCTGAATTTCAAACCAAATTTCCTTATTTACAATATTTATATATATATATTTATTCCTAAGTTTCTAAATTAAGTCATAATTAATCCCAAAAATTATATTAATTATCAATTTAAATTTGACTCAAAACCGGGATCGTTACATGAAATAAATTCAAACATTTGAGGAATCCAGTTGGATCCCTCCAACATGTTTCCTTGCATCCACAGATGTTAGCATAATAAAAAATACCAATTCCACTTGGAGGTGGAATATCACGGTATATGGGGTTATATCATCTCATCCGCTATTATGCGGCGCAAAGGGTCTCATCTGCTATATAATATGTGAAATCAATCACTCCAATATATATATATATATATATATATATATATATATATATATACTACTACATATAATAATGCAACAAAAAAATTATCAAATTCATCCAAGCACATCCAAAAATTTATATTTATTCATTTAAACCAGCTAAGCAAACCAACTGAGTGAGAATATCTCACCTTTGCCCTTTTATTTTGCAATCCAGTCCAATCGTAACTTGTTTTTCTTCACATTATTAAACCTTATATAAGCAATTTTATGATTTATTAATATTCAAAATGATCGAACAAATAATTTCCCATTTAATAATTCTAAATTAACCAATGATTTTATTTTAATCTAATATTTTCAATTTTAAACTAATTTCCCTTTAATAAACATTTTTAGCAACTAAAAAAATTAAATAAATTTTATTAAATAAATTTGTCTCCATCGTATATTATTTAAAAATAAACTAGTAAATGAAATTAGGCATATATGTATATTTATTTTTATTGTCCATTTTTAGGCTGCTTAAAAATAACCAATATAGGTTAAGAAATCTATTTTTCATATTCATCTATATATACTGTATATATATAATTCAAAAATCTTCTGCTTTTACTATATATAAATATTTACATATATAAATTTAACAAAATTTTAATTTAAACCTTACTGCAATTTTCTGTATATAATTGTATACATATAAATTTAAGAAAAACCATAAAAATCCCTTAAGACTCCTTACCCATGACACCATTGGCTTCGCCACTGCTTGAATCATCAAACCCATCGACGGTAGGTGTGCGCCTTTTCATCTCTCTGCCTCGCGAGTTGCTACTCACAATCTACGAACGCCACCTTGTCCCTTGCTCGAATCGAAACCTTAGATCGATCGTGATCATTGCCGTGCATGCCACTTCGAGCCTGACATCGTGATCGCACTACCTTCCACCACTGCCACGACACGAGTCGACGACCAGACCACAACCCCAAGATTCGCACGCGCTTCTAGTACCAACATCACGACTTGGGTCGCCCTCCTTTTTGTTTGATTTGAGAACTTCGGTCGCCATCTTTTGATTTTGATTTCATGGCCATTGATTTTATCTGAATGCTCATGAACGGCTCCTATCAACAATCGAACGAAGTCGCATTTTTTTATTTTCCCTTGATTCGATTTGAAAGAATGCAGCCATTTCTAATTTGAATTACTGTGAACGAAGGGGTTTTCGTTCGTTATATTTTTTATTTTTTGTTTGCATTAACATTTCTATTTGTTGAAAGCAAAACGAACGCGTGTAAAATAAATCAGAGAAAGTAGATCACGTGCTAGAAGGGATGAAATGTGTTGAATTCACAGTATTTTGTTCTTGACTGATTAAAATATTAAATTTAATTTTAAATTTGAATTTAAATGACTTGAAATCGAGCCAAAATTCGCGACCTCCTATTGAGGCGTGCTGCTAGGCATTTACAATGTTATACCTTTATTTCGAATGCAATGGAAAAGGTTACGAGTCCAAATTCGATCGTATGAAGAAGATAGCTTTTTGAACCTACTATAATATTAAATTTTCGATATAAATTTTAGTGCATTTATCAACCATATGATTACATGGTCACTCCAAACATTATGAAAATTTTAATCCGATAATAATACGATATTAAACATCCAATGGAACTGGTTTCGTCGAATTCCGAGACTGTGTCTCAGATGGCTATTTTTAAATATCGATTTAAACGTTATAAATTTTCAAAACTAAACAAACACTTCAAAATTCAATTTTTAACACTTCCATTTACTTCAGTATTATCAATATAAATTTTCCAGCCTTCAAAATATTTTTAACCATCTCAAAACTGAAGATACAATATTTTACCCAATTTTCATTGATTAAATTTAATAATTTAATTGCTAATAAACAGATATTTTTGAATTCAAGTTAAACCAAATTTAAAATATTTAAAATCAATTAAATATTTAAATTTCAAATATTCAAAATTTATAGGTCATCACATTCTTCCCCCCTTAAAAGAATTTCTTCCCGAAATAAATAGTTAAGAAGAATGATCCATAACCCGTTTATCATTTTCCCAAAACCAAACAGTTTTATCAACTTGCTAAAACAAATCTTTTTATTAAAGACCCATTATCACTTCTACTAACATCCCAACCTTAACCATAAGTTCTAAACAATATTTTTTCTCAACAATTCAAATTTAAATTTAAATTCAAATTTTAAATTATCAAAAAAAATTCAAAATTTTTCTAACTCTCTAAATTTTTGAAAAATTTCGCCAGCGTCTCCTTTGCGCGGCTAGCTTGATACGACTACAAAATGCCACTACGAGCCCCTAGATTTCAAAAGAAAACAAAAGGCCAAGCGGCTAGACTATTGAATCATCAAATTTCATATAGAATTTAAATACATACCTTTTTGTTGAGCAAATTAATTTAGCAAATCCCAATTTATCCTTTGCCTTTAACACATCTGTATATCCTACTTCATAATAATATCCAACTATAGCTTTCAAAATCATTTTATATATTTCTCTACAAAAGTTTTAATATTCATTCAAGCCCGTGTGATGTCCGCATATCATCCGTACTCAATACCAAATTCGATCGCTCATTCGATCACACAATTTCACTTTCGAACTAGTATCGTCCACCCGACTTCCTATTGCGGACTCAGATTTGGTTTCTTGATCAAAAACCTTCATTCTCCCTGCATACCCGTAAACTATGATAGAGAATTTCCAGAATCAACCAAAAATCCATATCCAGGTTCACCGTCGAAAATCGAGTGAAAAAGTCCAACTCGAATCGATATAACTATCTCGAAATTCTATGCTCGAATTCTGGATCAAATCGTTATGTGAATAAAATAATATACGTTTATCCTACGTATTAATTTCTAATTGATTATTAGATGTATTAATTCTCTTTCATTCACATTTATATTGGTCTCTATCTAAAATTTTCATTTCCCACACTTTTATTTACTTGCAATTGCAAATTCATTTATTCATTCGGAATTTATTTCCACCTTATTTAGCACAATTCAAATTCAATTCCAATGTTTCGCTTGAATTCTATTTACTTTATTTACCTCAATTCAATTACGTTCCATTTCCATTCAAATTTCTAAACTTATATAAGTTTTTAAACTTATAATTATTCCATAACCATTTTTTTAAAATAAGATTCCAGAGTCCAAATAATCACTCAAGTATTTCAAAACCATTTTTTTTGAAATCAATTATATCCAAAATCGAACTATTTCAAAGTCAAACTCAACTTCGCAAATACTCCCAATTCAAAACATTCGAGTAGCAATTCCTCCATTGGAAACTCGAAAATGAATATCGATGATGTCGCGATCATCATCGGAATTATTTTCCAGCGACCGAAAAGAGTTTAGTGCTTTTATCCGTACAAAAAAACAGTTTCCAAATATTTTTAAATTCCAAATTTCACCAGATTTCATATCCAATTCAAAAATATTTCCCAAATAATTTCACCATTATTTTTCCAAAACCTTTGAAAATCATTTTCAAACTAAAAATGGATTTAAATTACCAAATCTCAAAACTTCAAATCCCTTTAATTTATATTCAAATATTTCTCTGGAATTCTATTTCAAATTATAAATGACATTTACAATTTACATTTTCAAATCCCATTTGTATATGAATTTATTTAATTATGATTTCAATTTTTTATTCAATAATAATGATAATAATTTAATATTATCATTTCCTAACAACCAAGCAACCATATAATAGTTTATGGAAAATTCTTTTTTTATATACAAAAATAATTTGGGTATAATTATTTCATTTACCCTATTTCAAAATAATACATTTGTCGGTTTGTCTTATTCAAGAGTTTAGAAAACTCCTACAGATATAGTTGGCCACACCGCACCGACCAGAATCTATAAACAATCACCCGATAAGTCAACACAATATAAAACAACCTTATATTCACTAACAAATACGCTCTCATATCTATTATAACACTCAAACTCATTTTAGAGTACTACTGACTCTATCTCTAATGAGTAATTTCCACCAGAGCCAAGGTTCTCGCTTAACCAATTGCTCTTATACCACACTGTAACGACCCAATTTTTCAACGCCCGAAAGTCGACATCAATACGTCCACTGTATCAAATGCTGAACAATCGAATGCCGAAAGACCGAACCGTTAGGGTTAAAGAAGAAGAAGGTAGAAGAAGAAAGCAGAATAATATCAAAATATTACATTCGCAGCGGAACAATATATAATAAATAAGTGAATAATCATTAAACAAAAGAACTATATCACTTTATACATTACATCAATCGGAGTATTACAACAACAAAACACAACACTGGCAGTTATTATAACTTGCCCAATATGGAAATTGAATTTGCAGCAACCCATACGCAATGGATACTACATAATATAAATGATACGTCACGCCATCCAGCTTGCCTTATGATCTCCATGGCTACTTCCTGACTTCGCTCTAGAACAACTGATATCCTGACACTAGGCTGCCCATGTGGAAAATTATTGGCACCTTGAGTTTAGAAAAGGAACAATAAACTCCAGGTCAGTCATGGGACTGGTGTGAGATCTTAAAACAGTTATTTGCACACACACAATGCAATCACACACTTGGGGGAGACTTCTCCTTATGATAGTCAAACATGCTTGATACGAAAAAAAATCTTTTGGATATTATCATTAGTGCATAGTGTGGAAAATATTTTGAAAGTATAATATAAATCTTAGCCAGCGTACGTACCATTATGGTATGCCTACTATAGCTGCCATGTTATATGGCATGCTCTAGAACTAAAACCGTACATGGCTTGTATTGCGTGATTGGATTTCCAACAAATGGTCAAGGCTATGGAACTTTCTTTTCGAAAAGGGTACGCCTCCAGAGAATGCCCCGAGAACCTAACTAGCTCTTTGCCAACACAAGGCAGGGTTACCTCTAAAACTAGGTAACTAACTGTCACGAGTATGCCACCCCCCGGTCTAGACCGACCATTACCGAGGCGTCTCAACAACCAACAACCACATAAGTACATAATCTGGGCTCCATACCAGAATACCACTTTTTTATCCACATAAGTTAAATATCTGGGTTCCATACCAGATACCACTTTTTATCCAGAAGGAAATGCACATACCTTGAGGGGCGCGACCCCCATAACCTTGCTGCATCTTTTCCTGTTTCAACCATTTTCGTGTTGTGAGGTTCAACGTAGTCTCATCCAAAAAGCTACGCTTTTCACAATATACATGCTTTGATCAACAAATGATCAACACTTAGCATGCCACATTACCAAATTGGGAATATATCACTAGTAAATATCAACTAACAACCTCTGAGCTCGTACGTCTTAGAGAAGGGTGTTAAGCTAAGAGAACAAATTCTCCGCCACCAACAGAAATGTATTTGATAGAAACCAGCTTTACATCTCAAAGTGTAACGTCATACATACATCCATACAAGTACATCCTGGGTCTGAATAAAACCGAAGGCATTTCCTCCAATTAAGGAAAGAAGCCCTTACAAATCCGGATATTCCCTAATCACGTCCGGACTCCCCATCACAAAGGGTGATATAAATCTCTACACCGGAGCAACTCGGTGCAGATACATTCGACAGGTAATCCTTTCATTTTCGGAAATACCCGGTCTCCAACACCATCTTCAAATGCAATCCCATTTTGTCGTATCATTATTCGGAATTGGTTTTATGACTCAATGTCCTCTCCTGGCTAATCTGAATAATGAGCGCTTATTTTAAAAATAAGTGGTTACATTCAGATTTCAAGTAAGTGACAAAAAATTTCCACTTTGATCTTTTAAACAAAAGATCATCACTAAGATTTGATGTGGTTTTCGGATAACCATTTGGAATCCGACCCCCGGTCACGTCGAAATTCAAATGCCGTTTAAAGGCCAATATTGATAATCGGTTATTTAACTATCAAACAACATTCACAACAACCATCAGATTTAAATAATTTCCCCTAATTATTTATTTCAAAACATCTTCGTAAGAAATATTTTCACACTTCAACCCTTTGAAAACAATTTTTCAAATCACTTCCTTTTCGAGGAATAAATTCCAAATATTGTTTATGTCCACTGAATATTTTGCCAAGTCCGAATACTTTAAAATAATTTGAATCAGTTATCCAAAATATATACTTGGGAATACTTAAAATGAAAACTACTTTAAACACTTTATTTAAAATATTAGCTATGAAATTTTTGTACTAATATCTCATACAAAACTTAAGCCCAAAACAATTTTAAAAATAAAATCATTAGATAGAGTATAATTATTTAAATAACCATTTTCTAAATAAAATACCAATTAATTCTTTAAAATAATCACTTCTATAATTAAATTAATAAATATTTACGTCAAAATTTTAAAAATAATTTAATAAAATAATTTCCCCAAAAACATTCTCAACTTTAGAACTTTTAATTTATAATTTAAAAGCTACTTTGCAAACATACTTGGCTCTCCAGGAAAAATACACTTCACATTCAAAATAGTCCATTTAAATCAATTAATAAATCCTTCTTAATTTATCTCAAATTTACATCCCAAATTTGTAAATTTTCTTCCCATACTTTTAAAAATAAACCAATATTTATTTTTAAAACAAATTACACCTTCCTTTATAAATTTCCCTCGTGAATTTATATTTTCCAAATATCCCTTGATATACCATTTTCAAATCAATTTCCCAAAATTTAATTTCAAAACACCAAATCAATTTCCAAAACGGTTTTCCAAAAATTTACTTTCAAACACTAAATCGATTTCCAAATTGATTTTCCAAAAATTTACTTTCAAACACCAAATCAATTTCCAAATCGATTTTCCAAAAATTTACTCCATTTAAAAATTATTCCTTTATTTATCCAAATTTATTTCAAAAACCATAAGTCCAATATTCACACCTTATTTAGATTCTAAAATACGAATTTTAAAATAAATTCTTCAACTTTTAAACATAAAATCCATTTATTTTCATTTATTAAAATCTTTTCCCCATACTTGGAATTTATTCGATAGGATTTCAAAAATCAACCTTTACCCTTTTCAAATTCCTTCTTTTAAATTTTTTCAATTCTCTAAAATTGATCTACTTAAAATTTTCTACTTTAATGTCCAAAATTTCAATTATATATTTCTGGTATTTTAAAATACCAGAATATATTCGGCTAAACCATAGCCTTCATTAATTTCAATCACCAATATAATCATTCACATATTATAAATAAATCACATCACAACATATGAAATAAGTTCAAACATTTGAGGATCCAGTTGGATCCCTCCAACCAGTTTCCATGCATCCACAGATTTTAGCACAATATAAAATACCAATTCCACTTCGAGGTGGAATTTCACGTATATGGGATTATATCATCTCATCGGCTATTATGCGACTCATAGGGTCTCATCCGCTATATAATGCTGAAAATCAATCACTATAATACACACACACACATATACATACACTACTGTATATAATATCACCCAATAGATAAATTATCAAATTCATCCAAGCACATCTAAATTTATTCATTTAAATCAACTAAGCAAAACAATTGAGTGAGAAGATCTCACCTTTGCCCATTTATTTTGCAATCCAATCCAATCCTGACTTGTTTTTCTTCACAGTATTAAACCTTGTATAAACAATTTTACGATTTATTAATATTCGAAATGATCGAACAATTAATTTCCCATTTAATAATTTTAAATTAACCAATGATTTAGTTTAAACTAATATTTTTAATTTTAAATTAATCTTCCTTTAATAAAATATTTTTAGCAACTAAAAGAATTAAATAAGTTTTATTAAATAAATTTATCTCTATCATATATTATTTAAAAATAAACTAGTAAATGAAATTAGTTATATATGTACATTTATTTTTATTTTCCATTTTCAGGCTACTTAAAAATAATCTATATAGGTTAAGAAATCTAATTTTCATATTTATCTCTATATATTGTATAAATACATATATATTCAAAAATCTTTTGCTTTTACTGTATATAAATATTTACATATATAAATTTAATAGAATTTTCACTTAAACCTTACTGTAATTTTTTGTATATAATTGTATACATATAAATTTAAGAAAAACAATAAAAATACCTCAAAACTCTTATCCACGTTACCATTGGCTTTGCCACTGCTTGAATCGTTAAACCCATCGACGGTAGGCATGCTCCTTCATTTCTCTGCCTCGCGAGTTGCTTCCCATAATCTACGAATGCCACCTTGTTCCTTGCTCGAATCGAAACCCTAGATCGATCGTGATCATCGCCGCGCACGCCAATTCGAGCCTAACATCGTGTTCGCCCTTCCTTCCACCACTGCCGTGACAGAGTCGACGACCAGACCACAACCCCGAGCTTCGCACATGCTTCCAGTACCAACATCTCGACTTGGGCTGCCCTCCTTTTCGTTTGATTTGAGAACTTTGATCGCCATCTTTTGATTTCGATTTCACGGCCCTTGATTTTATATGAATGCTCGCAAACACCCCTTTTCAACAATCGAACGAAATCGCCATTTTTTTATTTTCCCTCGATTCGATTTAAAAGAATGCGACCATTTCTAATTTGAAGTTAGTGTGAATGAAAGGGTTTTCGTTCGTTATATTATTTTTTTATTTTTTATTTTCGGTAAAATTTCTATTTGTTAAAAAAACGAACGCATGTAAAATAAATCAGAGAAAGTGGAACACGTGCTAGAAGGGATGAAACGTGTTAAATTCACAATATTTTGTTCTTGACTGATTTAAATATCAAATGAAATTTTAAATTTAAATTTAAACGACTTGAAATCGAGTCGAAAATCTCGACTTCCTATCGAGTCGTTCCGCTAGGCATTTATAATGTTATACCCATATTCCGAACGCAGTGGAAAAGGTTCTGAGCCCAAATTTGATCGTATAAAGAAGATAGCTTTTTGAACCAGCTATAATATTAAATTTTCGATATAAATTTTAGCACGTTTATCAACCGTATGATCAAACGATCACTCCAAGCATTATGAAAATTGAATTTCGATAATAATACAATATTTACGGATCCAATGGAACTAGTTTCATCGAAGGCTATTTTTAAATATCGATTTAAATTATATAAATTTTCAAAACTGAACAAACACTTCAAATTTCAATTTTTAACACTTCCATTTACTTCGGTGTTATCAGTATAAATTTTCCAAGCCTTTAAAATATTTTTAACCAGCTCAAAACAGAAGAAACAATATTTTACCCAATTTTCACTAATTTAATTCAATAATTTAATTTTCAAATAAACAGATATTTTTGAAATTCAAGTAAAACCAACTTTTATATATCTAAAATCAATTAAATATTTCAATTTCAAATGTTCAAAATTTCCGGGTCGTCACAGTTACACTCATATTTATTTACTGTTGATTTAACTTACATAAGATCTTTTAGTTCTGACTCGAGTGCTTTGTTTTTCAATTTGCTCGGGTCAATCTGAGCTTTTTAGTTTATTGAAGACTGCTTCCTAGAGGATGAAGATGAAGATTTTGTACTATTATATTTTATTATATTTATTCCATTGCATCATGTTGTTCCCTTGCATTTGTTTATTATTTATTTCTTGCTACACGTAACTCCGATACGTATTATAAAAGTATAATCAATGTTATTTCTAAACATCTTCATGAACTATTTATTTGATTATTATATTTTGTCATTCCGCTGCGAGATTCTATATTTGTTTTCTTCTTTCACTATTTTTCTTATTGACCGCATAACTTTTTGCCCTTTTGAGTGGTTTGAATTTGATGTGTGTGGCTTGCTGTCGATTTAAACCATCCAAAAAGGCAGGTCGTTACAATTGGTATCAAAGCTTTGGTTTGGCTATAACCTTAGCTTTGTGGGGTCTGACTCATAAAAAGTGGGGTAGTAATACCCTAAAATGAGTCGCTGAGTGTATATACATGAGAGAGTGTATTTTTTAGTGTTGTAAAATGTTTTCTATTGTATTATTTTGTTCTATTTTGTATTTACAAATTCTGACCAGTGCATAGGACGCTATAACATCGGTAGGGATTTCTAAACACCTAATAGGCTAGACTGACACAATATTGTTTTGAAATATGGGTAAATAAAATAATTTTGCTTATTATATATTCTGTATATAAAATAATAAATTTTATAAAAGATATAGTTGGATGTTATATGTTGTTTGATAGAAAGTCAAAATTTTATAAACATTTGTTGAAAAATGATATTGTAAATAAAATTAGTATTAATTTAAAGTTGAGAACATAAGTTTTGGGAGTTTGGGAATTTTCTTTCAAATGATTTTGGAATATAATAATAATATTATATAGAAGTATTTTCTGATATAAATATTTCAAGATGATTCGAAAGAAATGTTTTAAAAAGAAATTTTCGAAGGAAATTATTTCGAGACTCCCCTCTCTGTCGTTGGAAAATAATTTTGGTGATGAGTGCACGCATCATCGACGTTCATTTTCGGGTTTTAAAGTGGGAAGACTGCTGTAGTAGTTTTACTACATATCTGTTTTGATAAACGGATCTTAATTTTAATTTTTGAAGTTTGATTTGATATATGTATGTATATATATATATGTTAAGTTATGAGTGTGTGTGTGTGTGTGTGTGTATATATATATATATATTACTTTAAAAGGATTGAAATGGAAAACGGTTGTTTAGTTCTTAAATTTTAGTAAATAGAAATTGAAGTTATTGTGTTGAATGGAATCTTGACTATAGTAATAAATGGAAACTTCTAAAATGAAAAATAAGAAATTTGATGTTAAAATGATTATGAAATAGACAAGATTTTTAAAATTTGTAAACTGTGAACAAAAAAGAAATAAAAAAGAAATTGTGATTATTAGACATTTTATTAACTAAATAAATAAGACAAAGTTGTATAATATTCAATTGCGTTCTAAAAGACATTTATATATATAACTTACCAAAATATTAAAAGTTGAGACGTTAAATAAAGATATGTAATAGAATATTGTGCACGTAAACTTTAGTAAATGGAAGTGTTCAATGGAATTCCTTCTAGATAAGAATTCCGATGTTATAAATTGTTATGAACTTAAGTTAATAATTTGAAATGCTACTAATTAAATGTAATAGAATTGAATAATGTAAGAAAAAGGATTATAAATTTAAGTTAACATTTAAGCAATTTATAATCAGATTGAATGGTAAAGGGGAATACTGTAATTAAATAATTATAAACTTGAATTAGTATTGAAGTCATTTATAATTAAATTGAATACTTTATTAATTGAATGATTATACCTTCAAAAACATTGAAATGGTTTAGAAATGGATTCAATATTCAATAATCCTATATATATGAAAGAATGAATGTGAAAAGGAAATATCTATTAATGGTGAATTAAATTGTAAAGAAACTTACCTAATAATGGATAATCCAATAATTGAAATAGAATTAACTTATTTAAGTAATGAATGTAAAGTAATGAAAAGAACAATGGTATTTTATAAATGAATGGAAATGAATTTTGTAAGTGATAAATGTGAAGAAATTTAACAAGCACTGTAAGAACAAATGAAAATGAACAATGAATAATGTGAAAAAAGAGTAATATAGAACAAAACTTAAATATTATTTGAAATTATTGTTTGTTTGGCTTATGGATTGTTTGGGATAGGATAGTTATATTATGTAAGGATGTATAAATGATCTATTGAGTTTCATCTAAGACTGTTGAGTATATGGTACACTTAGTAGTTTATTTATCGTTTTATACGATTACAAGTTTCTGAACCCAAACAAACCCTTTATTTTGTTTGCCATGGATGGTTGGTTGATTGTTTTGATTGCATGTGATGATTGTATGGTTTTGTTGCTTTTGATTACTGTATGTTGTGTTGATTTGATTGAGACTAATAGAAATAACATGATTTTACTTAATTATTAACCTCTTTGGATTAAATAAGTGAAATACAGGTTATGGAAGCAATTGCTACTACTTTTTATTTCATAAATTAAGCATTGTTTGCCCAACAAATAGGTACGTTCTCATATTATGGTTTTATAGCAATATTATATTTTTTCTCGTGGTTTGGATTTTAGTTTGAAATATGTGATATATATTATTTCTCCTAGACCTCTCCGTACAAAGGAGACTCTACCGGAATTTTCCGTTATTTTGGACTTAGAAATTTTGTGAAAATAGAAATGTTTCCCAACTTTTGTTTACTTGAATATGAAGGATTTAATTAGTTGTTAATTGATATATTTTATATAAATTATTTAATTATGTAAATTAATTGTTTATAACTTGAATACTTTGAATAAGATATATTAATTCCTTTCCTTTTCGAGGACGAAAAGTTTTGAGTGGGGGAGAGTGTAACAACACGTATTTTTCCGATAATTAAATTTATTGATTTAATAAGATTTTGTAATTTAATGTTGGAAGAAATAAAAATTTATGATTTAATAATAAGATATAACTAGAATAAATTGGAATAGTATTAGTTTAAGGCAATTGATAACTGTTTTAAATGTAATTCCAATTAATTGAAATGATTTAAAATTATAATTGGTCATAGATTGTAAATTAATTGTAGTAATGTGTGTATTAATTGATTATTGGATTAAAGAGTAATTTATAATTTAAATGTTGTATTAATTAATGAAATAGTAAGTAATAAATTGTAATTTAATAAAATTAGTGTTGTGTATATAACTATAACATTTTTATGTAGGTAACAAACTTACAAATGTTATTAAATGTATAGGAATGATGACAGTTGTTATTTGTTACCAATTTATTTAATCAGTTAAAATTAAATGAAAATAAAATGTTACGTAAAATGAGTTAAGATGATAACCGAAAAGGGCGAATGCAATAAAATGTATAGAAATATTAACTATATTCACAAGGCAATAATTGATAAACAAAGATAAATTAATTTATTGCGATTTTAAGTTATAATAAAATTGACAAAATTTCAATGTAATTGAAATACTCCAACTAATATGGTAAAAGATGAAAAAAAGAGAATAATAATGTAATAAAATATAAACAAATGTTAACTATGGCTATAGAGTAATGATTTGTTGAATAAAAAGATTTAAAATCAAACTAAATCAATTTATTGGAAATTAAATTATAAATAACTGGATTTAATTACAATTGAAATTGACATTGAAATTAGTGAAATATTTAACACAGAAATTACATGTAAATTTGTTTTAAATTATTGTAAATGTCTAAGTGATAAAAAATGATGAAATTTGTTAATTATCAAATTTTGATGGACAAAAGTGATTTAATTTAATATTAATTTATTTAATTAATGTGGAAATAGCCATTTTGGCTACTGTCTCAAATTCCGATGAAACTAGTTTCATCGGATCCGTAACGGTGAATTATTATAAGATTTTAATTTTCGTAGCGATCGGACTTGTCGTTTGATCGTACGGACTCGAAATGAGCAGAAATTAATTTAATTAAATCAATTTGAAATAAGCTGATTTTAAAGCTAACTTCTAAATACAATGGAACTAGGACTTGAAACCTGTTCCATTGGGTTTAAAATTATCAAAAACATTTATTTTTTATATGGAATGACCCACTTTCGTTTCGAAAGCCAAATGGGTTTTTCAGATCGTTATTGTTAATTCGAACCAAATCGATATATTATCATTCTTATCGGGCTTCGTTAGTGTATATTGTCTTGTTTCTCTAAGCCCTAGCTGTCATTTTTATTATTCTATACATATATCAACTTCTGTCTGCTTTTCCTTCTCAAATGACAGAAATCCTAGTTCGACCTAGGGCTTAGAAATGGGTCGGTGGCGGTCGAAAGTCTCGAATGCGAATTGATTTTCGCATGGTCGCGGGTTATCGTGGGGAAGCCCAGGGTAGCACGGTGCATATGAAAGGTCACAATACGATCGATGCGAGGTCATCTGGTAGGCGGCAAGGGTTTCGAACGAAAACCTGAAGCATGTTCTCGTGCGCATGATGATGGAGCACGTGGGAAAGCGTCGTAAGGGTTAACGTGTTTTTTTCTTTTTATTTTACAATTTATATCTCAATATTCTAATATATATCTTTTGCATATGAACTAGGATTCACGCGTGATTTGTTCTATTGGGATCATATCAAAATTCCAGATATTTTGGAACAGGTTTGGATGAAATCTGAGACTGTTCAAATTTGGGCCCTAATTTGGATTTCAAATCGATTTGAAATCAAAGGTGAGTGTTTTGGCCCACGTACAACTACTAGATTATCGTATTTAATTAAATTAAATTTATGATGTGAGTAGGAATTAATTAACCGATGTTTGGTATGTTTAAATTGTCATTCTAGTTAAATTTGACTTTTATTGCGTTTAATCATCGTTTAATTTAATATTGAATTTAAAATTTAAAATTGTTAATTTAATACCTGTTATTGATTATCAGTTATCTATTGATGTTTATTGATCGATTTAGATGATGATTATGATGGATGTTTAATTGTTGACATTGGATGACTGGATGATTGTATTTTATATTGTTATAAACTGCAAGTTCCCTAAGGGTTGAAACGATGCATACCCGAACGATCAATAGATTAGGAAAAATCATTATGGGCTGAAATGATAGACTCAAGTGATTTTGTGGATTGAAATGATAAACATCCGTATCACTTGACCATAGGGTAAAAAATTATATACGGACACCGAGTTGATTAAATTAAATGATATTTAAGTTCTTAAATTTTGGATTCAGTTAACTGGCATTTTGAAATTGAAATTGATTTATATAAACTGAATTATTTTCATTAATCCAAGTGTCAATGCTGAAATTGGAATTAATTTAACGAATTACTCAAAGGATTTAAATTAGAATTTCAAAGTTAAAGTGTTGAATATAAATGAATTTATCGGAACTGAGTTATTAGAAATGTTTGGACATAACTTTGAAATCAATTTTAAAGTAATTTAAACTATTTTATTAATTTAAAATATTTTAATCAATTTAAACTATTTTAATCTATTATAACTTATTTAATCCAATTTAATCTATTTAAAATCTACTTAATATAATTTAAATATATTTAATCTATTTAAATCATTTTAATTTAATTAAATCTATATAATCTGTATTTCATCTATTTAAATTATTTTAAATCTAACTAAATCTATTTGATCTATATTTAATCTATTTAAATCATTTTAAATCTAATTAAATCTATTTAATATGTTTTGTGATGACCGACAATTCTGTACCCTTTGTGCTGACAATAAACCACTCATGTCTGACCCAAGTTGCACGGAAGTATGGATGATCAAGGGTAATAAAGAAAATATGACAGAACAGAATCTCACACAAATGGAATAATATATAATATTGAACAAGTATTTTTACAGTGGAAAAACTTTTAAATACATATATCAGAGTCTAACCCAAATTCAACTTGGACGGTTATAAACATCTGTCCTTACAATTGCTGACAAACATTAAACTAAAACTAACAAAGCAAAGTGGATAATAGAATATGTCCATACGTAGATGAATATCTCCAACTCTCCTCTGGAAATTCCAACCGTCTTCGACTAAACTTGAAACTACTCAGATCTGGCCCGAGTATTGAAAATACCCAGATCAGGCTTGATAAACCTGCGTGAGAAAACTCAATAATTAATGACAGTGTCATATATCAGCCTTTGAATAAAATCCTTTTGAAAAGAAAGAGTATCTCATAAGACCTTGCCTACACATAATCACAGACGGGTTTTAACCTTATGATAACTAAAACACTTCTATATCAAAACCTTTGATATTATTTTTAATGACATCTCTTTGGAAGCATTTGCACATAAACTTATTAATCTTAGCCGAAATTGTTACATTGATCAAATTCCAGCATAATAGGTTTACAATCAGGTCTACATATAGGTTCTTATTAGAGAATGAATTACCATACAAATGACCAGGTGAAGGGACTACCTTCCGGCAGAACATCTCAAGAGGAATGTACCGAGGACCATCACCAAGGATCCTCTACCAACACAAGACCGGCCTATCTCTGTTATTAGATAGTACCGAATATATCATCCCTCGGTCATTACCGACCTTTAACCGAGCATGCTCTAGCATACAAACCACATTAATTTACATCCCGAACGTCATAGCAGGAAGAAATATATCTAGAAGAGGATGATCATAACTCAATTGGGAATGACCCACTTAGCTTTGTTGTATCTAACCCTGTTTCGGTCAGTCTCGGTTGATGAGGCTTGAGGCTATCGATTACATTTTCACATAGCTCATATCACATCTCTAAATGCCACATTGTCATTTCCGTTGACTACTAATTGTCTTCCATAAAAATACAACCCTTAGGCTCATACGTCTCAAGGAAGATGTTAAGCTAAGAGAAGTTGCCTTCTCCGCCACCACCGATGTATGTATGTAGAAACCAGTGTACGTAATCTTCAGAAATGCAATGTTAGACAAATGTCCATACAAGTTGTCCAAGAACAGGACAAACCAAAGGCACTATCATACTACCACTAGTAGCGCATAGTTCTTACAATCCGAAAAAATCTCCACAACGAGGAGACCATTGCTATAAATAACTCTATAATGGGAGCTACCAAGAGCATGTCAACAAGCAGTCCTCACGCCATGAAGATCCACGGTCTTCAATAATCATCATCTTCAACATGTCTTCACACTCGAACATATACGTTAGTTCGAAGTTGTTTTCGGATAGGAATCACCCAAATCCGACCCCGGTTCCTTCGAAATCCAATTATCGATAAAAAGTAAATATGAGAATACAAGATTTATTAAGTCTCTTTTCACTTTAATTTCAATTCTGATGATTTGAAAATCTCTTTCTTTTGACTTAGGATAATTATAGGCAATTCATTCTTTTTCTCTGGATAATACTTCAAATTTTCTCACTTAGCTCTCGATCCAAAATTCATAACTTTTAGGTGGGTCAGAAACAATGTTATTTAAGATATCGTTTACGATAAATCCTAAATCAAACTTAGCAAACATTTTTGAGTAAATATGATCATAGAAATCGTTCATTTTGGAGATTGCTTAAATTTTGGATAATACCGATCTTCTTTTATTTCAAAAACTTAATACAATCTTTTTAGAGCATCCTAGATTTCCTTTCGATTTGTTCCACCCCTCGCCTACGAAAAGAAAAAATAGGTCAGGTAACTTCAGGGCATCGGTTCCTCCATCCCTAACCTTAGTTAAACACCTTTTTTTATCTTCCCAGATCTCACAAGTGGGACAAATATACTAGTCGTTTCCACATACTCAGTTATCAAATTTATTTTGGAATTAATTATAAAGATTCCAAATTATCTTTTAAACACTTAATTTTCCTTTTAAAAACATTCACAATTGATTGAAGGAAAAAATTTCACGTTTAAACTCAAATTCAAAATGTTATATAATTTGCAGCGTAAAAGTGCTGCGGAAAGTGCTATACAAGCTTATTTGATTTAACCAACTTTTTAGTATTCGAAAATTCATATTTTCCATTCCAAATCTCTTCTAAACAATTTAAATGGATTTATCAAATTTATTTCATATTTTTCCATAAATGAAAACGTTCATTTAAACGGATTTCTTGTTATGGTCACTTAGCTGCACTAGCGCGATTTTTCTAGAAAATTGATTTGGACTTAATGCAAAATCTACTCGACGAAATTTTGATTTTCTTTCTTCATTTAGAAGATATGGATATAGTAGTCCGGAATATCTCAAAGAAGAGCTATATTCCAATATATACACTCATTTGAACCTTTCGGCGCGAAATCACGAACCAACGTTGCGCAACGCACCTAGTTTTAACTTATTTTTCAATATTTAACATAATTTATTCAAATTGAATTTTATTACTTATAAAATCATTACAAATCATTTTAAGTAAATATTTTCACCTTTTAAAGCTTTTAAATTGTATTTTCACTATTTCCATATTATAATATTATTATATTCCCATTATTTTAATATTAAATTTTAAATTTCAATTCAATTTCAATTCTAACTTCAAATTAAACTCTTTTTAAACTTAGATTTAAAATCTAATTTCAATTTAAACTCAAATTCAACCTTAATTTCACTTTCAATTTCCAAAATCGATTTAAATTTCAATTTCACTATTCTCTCAATTTCGATTTCAATTTAACTATCCTTTTTAAACCCGTTGCACTTCAAATTTCAATTTCTTTTTTTTTTAATTTAGTTTCACTTCTAATTGAAAAGAGACTTAAGTTTTTCAAAATTCTCATATCACTAAAATGTGGACTTATTAAAAAGGATCACTTAATCAAAATGAACATAACCAATATCCATATTTATTACTAACATAACATCCATTCAACCAACCACATAACATATGATTTCAAATCTAACATTCATTATTAATATAATAACGAAATATATTATCATAATTCAATTATCTAACCAAACTATCCAATCATCCATATTAATAATCAATTTGGTATAAACATTCATATGTTATAAGGGTATAAATGTGATTGTTTTAACATAAACAAAATATAATTTCAAAAGCGACGAGGATTTCTCACCTTCATATCCACTCCGTCAAACTTTAACGTGAGATAAGCGTCCCTCGAGCTAACGTGTTATTTCTATCGTCTTCCAATTCGCCGCTTTCTTTTCTTTCTCTTGTTTTCTTTTCTTTTTCTTTTTTTATATATTATGGCCATAGGCTTTTGGAAGGGAATGAGGTGTACGGCCTTTGGTATGTGGATTTGGGCTTGGGTATGGCTTGTAGGTGCTCGGGTAGGTGGGTTTTGGGCTCGGCCATGGGGACTTGAGGCTGGGTAGGTGGGTGTAGAGGTGTGTGCGACTTGGGGTGGTGGAGTATGGGCTCGGGTATGTGAGTGTGAAGGTGGGTAGGGTGTTTTGGCCGTGAGTAGATGTGGGTTTAGGTGGTGGTGGAGCTTGGTCGAGATGGTGGGAGAGAATGGAGAGGTAGGAAGCCATGGAAATGGAGGTAAAGAAAATGAAAGTGAAGAAGGAAGGTAGAGAATGAAGTGTGCAACATGAAAGGTATGGATGCTTATTTATACTTGAGCTTTGGATGGCAAATGGTCACAATACCCTTCTCTACTTTTTGACTTTTAATTTACCTTTTTTACCCTTGATTGAAACTTTGCTTAATGGAGAGGAGATGGTATTAAATGTGAAATGATGTTTACCTCTTTTTCTTACACTTTAAAATGTTAAAAATAACATTTGCTTCTTTTCCATGTAAGATAAGTCTTATGCATTAATGAGAAAAGATGGTTTAGTAATGATATTGTTTAGTAT
Organism: Allium cepa; assembly: GCA_030765085.1. Classification (NCBI taxonomy): domain Eukaryota; kingdom Viridiplantae; phylum Streptophyta; class Magnoliopsida; order Asparagales; family Amaryllidaceae; genus Allium; species Allium cepa. The sequence goes on along the minus strand of CM060938.1, from coordinate 389,784,006 downwards.
AGATTTGTTTGTAGGTTTATGTCAAATCATGTTACATTTGAATTATTTGTAAAATTTGACTTTTCAAAGTGCATTTGCGTTTATATGTTAAATGTAACATGTAATATAGTTTGTTAAGCTCATATATGTGTTAGGAAACATATCATGTTTCAACAACTTGACGACAACTTGTTTTGGTTAAAAACGGTGTTTTTATTGACAAATTTTAAATTCATATTTTGACCTTTGTTAGGCTATATATTGTAGTAAACCAAACTTTAAAATGAAATTTTTTACTTATTTTAAATAAATTAAAACATGTCTCTTTATATTTAAAAATCATATTTAATTGATATCAAAATCTCTAATTTTACAATGTATGAAAACTGAAAAAATGCGAAATTTTTTGCTTATTTTTGTAAAAAGGATTATTAACATACTTTTAAATATATTAATATACTTTTATTATCTTTATTAGATGTTTTAAATAAAATTTAACTTATCAAATATTTAAGCCTTTATTTATTTTTAACAAAACGTAACTTTTGTTGATTTGTTCTAAAATTTAAATTTATGCTTTTTAATTATTAACTATAAGAATAAATAATTTCTCTATTATTATTTATTATATATAACATATTTATTTAAGTTTTAAATCCTTTTAAATTTAAAATAAATGAAATCTCTCATTTTCGAAGTAGCGAAATTACGGGTCGTTATACTGTTCTAAATCTATTTAAATCATTTTAAATTTAATTAAACCAAATTTAAATCTATTTAAACTATTTTACTATTTTAATCTATTTTAAAATATATTTAAAACTATCTAAACTATTTTCTAAAATTTCTGACTGTGTAAAGTTGAAGTATTTATATTTAAATCCTTGATGATGATTTACAATCTAAGTTGGAATTTGAAATTGATACCTTTTTGTGAAATGACATATTTGAGTAAATAATGATGATTTTGGAAGGAGAATTTAATTTGCCTATCTTATCAATAATTTCAAAAGCAAATATGATTTTGAAAGTGAATATGATTCCGAAAGTGACATGGTTTGAAATCGGACATGATATTTTGATATTAATTATGAAATGGTTTTGGAAATGTGAAGGAACCATCCGGTGTGAAATAAGCGTTTGGGTGTTAAAGTGACCGGGATCAGATATTGTCATACTCTTTACCAATACTGAAAACCACTTTAACAACTGTGTACATGGTGGAGATTCTAGAAATGAAGTAGGATGGTTTGGTGAACGATTCTGTATGAGGTATTTACATAGCCCTGAATCTCATGAGCCAACTTGATGTGGCTAAAACAGGAGCTACGCCAGGCCAAGTGAGGTCGCACCTCCGATTGGATACATTTCTTCGATACCATTTTATGACTTTGTGATGATTTGGTGGCCACCCCTTGATTTTGATTTGGGAGTGTGTTCTAAGGTGGGCGGTAGTAGCTACGACGCGTTACCACCAGTCTGGATCCACAATTGGTATATCTACCCTGGCATTGCCTCGAGTGTCGTGCTTACATGCCCTATCATGCCTTCTACGAATTTGTTTTGCGTCGTACATATGGAGTGCTCCCTAATAGCCCTCTTATGGGTGGAGTTTACGATATCTGTATAGACTATGGTATTATATGATCTGTGTTAAGGGGGACATGGGTAATGCCTTAATGCTATTTTAATACTTTACGGTAGACATTAATATTATAATAGCGTATTGTACTACATAGTAGATAGTTTAACGGATCCTCGGGACATGGTAATCCCGAACATCTCTTAAGTTATTGCACTCACGTTAGATACTGAATAGGAGATGTCAAACCGCATAAACATCACTGACGCTGTACTATTTACTGTTGATTTAACTTATATAAGATCTTTTAGTTCTGGCTCGATTTTTTTGTCTTTTCAATTCGCTCGGGTCAGTCTGAGATTTTTAATCTATCGAAGACTTCTTTCTGGAGGATGAAGACAAAGATTTTGTACTATTATCTTTTATTATATTTATTCCATTGCATCATGTTATTCCACTGCATTTATTTATTATCTATTCTTATTGTACGTAACTCTGATCTGTATTATAAAAGTATAATCAATGTTATTTGGAAACAGCTTCATGAACTGTTTATTTGATTATTATATTTTATCTTTCCACTACGAGATTCTGTATTTATTTTCTTTCTTTTCCGCTTTTTCTTATTTATCCCATAACAGTCTTCCCTTTCGAATGGTTTGAGTTTGACATGTGTGGCTTGTCGTTGATTTAAATCGTCTGAAAAGCCAGGTCGTTATGCAAAATCCCTTATTTCAATTACAAATTCAAAATCAAATTTTGGTTAACAAAATTTTCTAACACCCTAAATTTTTGAATTTTTTTGGCAGAGTCTCCCTATACGGAGAGCCTTTTGCAATATGACAAAAAATGATGAAAAGATATACATCGACCCACACGGTCGAAAACACAATATATATATATATATCAGTATTCATATCATTGATGAATTTTGTTCGAAATGTATCTTTGTTTAGCGTTTTTAAGCAAGCGAGCTTAATTTATATGCAATTTCACAATCCAAATCTAGCCCAATGGCCTCTTTATACCGTTACTTACTTAATTTAAACATGTAAGTCTCCAAAACATGAAATCTATTAACATTTCATTCATTTAACTAGTTAATCATGCTACTACATGAATTTTTACATAAAAACATGCTACTGTGCACAACATATATATACATACATACATAAAGTAAAAGCACTGAAATTACTATTTTGATTATAAACTTGTAATATGTCAACTCAAGTATAAATAAATAACTTGAATTTCAAAGATATACCGCTTTTCAATTCCAATTGTTTATAACTTGTAGCAGGTTTTACAAATAAATAGAATGTTTATAAACTTGTATATAAGCTTAGACTGTGATATATAAATAACTAAGCTACCATTATAACAATATTACATTATATTGGAAGTTTATAAGCAATGTTACAACCTGAATACAAGTATGTTTGAAGACTGTATATAAGCATGTTCGAAGTTTATTTCTCAAAACGTTTACAATTATTTATCAAAACATTTACAATTATATTACATTTTTAAGAACTGTATACATGACTTGATAAATAACTAAGCCTAACAAATTGAGAATGGAATTATCTAGCCTAACAATCATATCACTGTATATAAAAGTGATCCTTTTGAGTTCATTACACTGATTGACTTGTAAATTTATAGTTTCATACAAACTGAAACTGTAACATCCCGGAAATTTTGAATTTAAAAATTCGGTTAATTATTTGAAAACTTTTAAATGTAAATTTGAGAAATTCAAGAGAAATAAAATATTGAAATAAAATTTCATAGTTATTTAATGTTAATAACTAAAACCACTTTTCTTTTTAACAAAGTAAAATAAGAAATTGTGACAAAGTAAAATAATAAATTGTGGTAGATGAGCTTTTAATAGAAATAAAATTGTTAAAATAAGTTATGATAAATTTATAAAAAATTTAAATCACATAATTATAATCTAACAAGTAAACAAATAAACAAGTAAACAAATAAACAAATAAACTAAGATAACAAATTTTTGTGAAGAAAATATAAAACTGTAAAAGAAAACACTTTCAATTAGCTATGTAAACAAATAAGTAGACATAAGAAAAACAAACCTTTTTAAAACAAAACAACACATACATATAAAAGAGGAAACAAGACAGCATGCTGTAATATACAAAGTATACAGGATGGAAGCTTCACCAGACATACTTGCATTAAATGATATCTACTCTCTCCCATAAACAAGAATCACATCAGCCATAAACAAGATCTGCCAAACAGAATCTAAAGTAAAGACTGTTGTTAACATGCTTGCATTTAATGCTGTTACTTTCTAGCATGGGTTAGTCAAATATTAAAAACAGTATTCTACCTACCTATACAATGCAATATGTACACTATCTTCATATATATAAACATCACAGCCTCTGTTTTAAAACTCGTTTAACAATCTTAGCAGAGAACATAAATTAAAAAGAAAGAAAAACATAAGTGTCATTTGTTCACAAGCTCAACTTCATTCAAGCTTGAAAACAAGTTTTTGAAGAAAGAAGAACAGAGAAAATTCAACCTGCAGTTGCAAAATAGTCTCTGCTCATCCATTATACAGGTGAGTAAACTTTTGATTCTTTCACAATCTTATTGCTGTGTAAATTCTTGGATAATATAGTAGAATTAATCATTAGGTTGCAGGCAAGAATTTTGAGTAAGTGAATTAATGTTGCCCTGTGTATGCTTGCACGAGAAAGTAACTCCCTGATTAGCTTCAGGATTAAATAAAAAAAAATGTGTTGCTAAACCCTATACATTCCTTTATAAATACTCATGCATAGTTGCTTTATATTCTTTTAAACAAATTTTAGCAAAGCATGAAAACTAACAAAAGCAAGCATTTATTTTGTAAATTCAAAGCTCAGTATACAACCAAACAAAAAGAAAAAGAGAAAAGATATAAACTGTTTCTTTTTCAAAGCAGAAGCCTCTCTGTTTCATATTTCAAAGTGAGCAAACCCACTTTCATTTGCCTGTACTCAGTGATATTGTTTTGATGATGCTCTTGAATGATGGTTAATATGCCTGCATGTTGTTTTATGTATGTACATATGAGTATGAAATTGATAGTATGTATGATACACAGTGATAGGTTATGTGTTAACAGGTTTCAGAATTTGTTTTAAAACTTAAAACTTTCCCCCAAATCTTTGGAATACTTTTAGGCATCAATATGACAGGTTTGTTAAAGTGAGATCCAAGCTTTAAATATATTTCTAGTGGAGATTGGAAGAGAAATATATATATATATATATATATATCTTACTGAGGAAGAAAAATATACAGTAGAACTTGAAATTTCATAAAATTCGAATGTTTAGAAATTTTGATTCAATGGCACGATATAATTTCTCTTCAAAAACCATGATTTTTAAAACAAAAATCTAGATTTTTAACTTGATTGATCGAGCGGCATTTCGAGTTGAACGGAAATTCAACTGGTGGCAAATTCCGGTGACCTCGAGATCGTATGATCTCGAGCTTGGTGTCAGGGATAGCTTGAACGCTGATGGTCACTAGAAAAATGGCAAAAACATTTTTAAATCATCAGAGAAGCTATACGAGGAGGATATAGGGTTTGTGGGCAGGTTTGGGTTGCCCGCGTTTTCGAGCAAACCGCTTCTTCGTCGAGGGGTCTGAGATGATCGGTCATGGGGGGTAAGGGTCAGGGGTCATTGAGGCAACTATGGACGAAGTTGTTCGGTTTCTGGCGGCGTCAGGCATTGGGGCGAAGCAATTGTTTAAGGGTTGTTCATTCAAGCTTTTGGGTTTGAGAATGAGATTTTGAAATTGTGATTTGTTCGAACTTGTGAGTGTTTGAGAGGCACGAGCACGTCGTCGATGACGTGTGGACGACCAGAAGTTCGACCGGAGGAGGCGATTCCAGTTGTGCACGTATATGTGCACGAGTTGATGATCAGGAAGGTTATAGCCTGAAGCGTTTCAGGTTTGTTTTTCTTATGGGTTGTACTCGAAGCACGACTCGGGGAAAACTGGGCAGAACTCGAAGGGAGACTCGGGAAGTTTCAGGGTTTTGTCGTGACAAAATTTGGACTTAACAAAATTTGAAAATTTTTATTACTCGGGTAGCTTTGGGATGAAACTCGAAGCAGGAAGCGGTTGAACTTGGGCGTGACTCGGGGGAGCCTCGGGTTGGCCACCTGAAGCAATATATTCAGTTTGAAATTTGCCGAAAACTTAAGTTTAAACAATTTTTATAAGCATTCTTTATAAAATGATGATTGTTAATGGAATGTGAAGTTAAATCAAACAATGATTAAATAATTTATGATTTATAATTACTTTGTAATTAATAATAATAAATAAATAAAAGCAATTAAAATTTAAGTTGTAAATTAAGAATCGTTAATTTGATAATTTAAGTTGATTGATTCAAAAAAAAAAATTGATAGTTACATTAAGATAATTTATTAAGGAATAATAAATTAATATGGTCAATTGAGATTTAATTAAATTGTAATTATAAATAATAAATCATCGATTTAAAGTAATCAAGAAAAAAATATTTATATGGTTAATTTATTAAATCCCATTCACTTTGATTGGAAACGATTAACTATCGCTGTGCACTATATTGATATCTCTGTTCTGTTTGTGATTCTGTATGATGTAATTGCCATGTTATTGCACTGTGATTATGATTTGTTCTGTATTGATGTGAAAACCCTGTTGCCCGTAAAACGGCATTTTAAACTTCGATACGACAGGGAATCAGATTTCAGTTGGTTATCCGAAACCCACATCGAACCTTTGAATATTTGTGAATGACATCCACATGTTTTAAAATTTGACACTCACTATTCGAATTAGCCGGGAAAGGACCTTTGTGTCATATAACCCATTTCGAATATGTGATTCGACGTTATGGATAGCATTTGAAGACCGGTGTTGAAGACCGGGTATTTGCGAAAGTGATAGGATGACCTGTCGATTGACTCTGCACCGAGTTGCTCCGGTATAGAGTTCTCCATATGTGATGGGGAATCCGATCAGGATTGTGGATATCCGGATTGCAAGGACTTCTTTGGAAGTGCCTTCGGTTCTGTTCGAGCCCGGAACAGACTTGTATGGATTGTATGTCTGACATTACAAATTGAGATATAAAGCAGATTTCTTTCAAATATATTTCTGTTGGTGGCGGAGAATTTATTCTCTTAGCTTAACACCCTTCTCTGAGACGTACGAGCTCAGAGGTTATATAGTTGAAGGTTATCAGCGATATATTCCCAATTTGGTAATGTGACATGCTGAGTGTTGCTGTGAAATGATCATTGTGTTGATCATTTGTGATAGGATCATTCGTTTGATCGTCTATCTTGGTGATCATTTCTATGATCATTTGTTGACCCAAAGCACAGCTTTTGTATAAAGCGTGTTTTTGTGGACGAGACTTCGTCGGATCTCACACCCCGAAATGGTCGAAACAGGAAAGATGCAGCAAGGTTATTGGGGGTAGCACCCCTTAGGGTATGTGCATTTCCTTCTGGATAGAAGTGGTATCATGGTATGGAGCTCAGATACTTAACTTATGCTGATATCGCAGATATATATATATATATTACTTGTGATTTGTTGCTGGGGCCCCGGTTAAAGGTTGGTTACAACCGGGAGATGGCATACTCGTGTCAGTAGTTACCCAGTTAGGGGTAACCCGGCCTTGTGTTGGCAGAGATCCGGTTTGGTTCTCGGGGACGTCCTTCCAGAGGCGTTCTCATGTGGCAATGGGAAGTTCCTTGTCCTGACCATTTGTTGGAAATCCAATTCCCAATACGAAACCCTGTACGGTTTTAGTTGTAGAACCTGTCATCTAATATGGTAGCTATAGTAGGCATAGTATAATGGTACCTATGTCGGCTAAGATTAATATTCTACTTTTGAAATATTTTCTTCACTATGCACTAGTTATAATACCAAAGAATTTCTTTTCTCGTACCAAGCATATTTAACTATCATAAGAAGAAATCTCCTCCAATTCTGCGTTTGCATTGTGTGTGTGGCGAGAGGTCTTATGGTAGTTCCATTTTTAAAAGCATTCCAAAAATTCTTTTATAAATTTATTTATTTATTTAAATGCAACAGTTTTTGTTTACTCATACCAGTCCCATGACTGATCCGGAGTTTATTGTTTTCTTTCCTAAACTCTGGGTGCTCATTATTTCCACATGAGCAGCCTAGTAGCAGGTTTCTGTATTTTGGAGTAGCAGTATTTTGGAGCTCTTATCTGGGAGATATCTTAGGAGCTTTTGGAGATTTCAGGTGTTAGCTTTTGGGAGTTTGTTATCATCTCTCTCATTTGAGGACTTTTGGATTTATGATTACTGTTGTATTGTCATGATGTTGTATTTGGAGTTGTGGTGTATGTATGTATATGTATTATGTACTCTGTTGCAGTATGGATATTATGTTGATGTTGTAACTGTGATGATATTTATGATATTGATTCTGTTCCGCTGTTTTATATTCATCTAATTGTTGTTATAAGCTCCGGCGATGCGAATTTGGTGTTGTTTATCGAACATCGAGTTTGGGTCATCACAAGTGGTATCGGAGCAACTGGTTGAGTAAGAACTTTAGCTACGGAGTATAACACATTAGATGGCTCATTAGAGATAGGGTGAAGTGTACCCTAGAATGAGTATAACCAAGACTGAAACTTTAAATTTTCTTAGTCTGTTTATTTTTACTGCTGACATTCCTTAGGATATTTCGTCTGTATATCTAAATCAATTTTCTTACTAATCTCAGATAGTGAAAATGAGTGGACGCAGAGGAAGAACTAGGGGTCAAGGCAATGCCGTAGCACCCAATCAAATTCCCCCAGCCGTAGAAGCAGTAATAGATATTCAGCAGCAGCTGGACTTGGCTGAATTATATAAGAAGTTCGAAAAGCTTGGTGGCAAACCGTTCATTAGCAAAGAGTCAATTATTGACGCTCAAGCTTGGGTAAGATCGCGTGAAAAGATTTTTAAAGGGCTAAAACTGCAGGATGAGCAGAAAAGACTTATAGCTTCTTGGCAACTCCAAGGAGAAGCTTCAGCTTGGTGGGAAACCATCATTATAGATGAACCCGAGGAAGAATTTACTTGGGATCGTTTTAAGGAAGTATTTGAGAAACGTTGCATGCCATCGGTGGGAGTTTCCAGAATGTATCAGGAATTTCTGGATTTGAAACAAGAAAGTTTGTCGTTTGAAGAATACTTGAATAAATTCAGCGAACTATCTCGGTTTGGCCCGGAATTGCTAAATACACCTCTTAAGAAAAACGAAAGGTTTATCCGTGGTATGAACCAGAAATATCATGGAAGAATGACGGGTCATGTTAAAGAATCTTTTTCGGATTTAGTAGATATGGGTTACAGATACGCTACCCTTGATATACAAGAAGCAACTGTGGAGAAAGGTAATTCAGGTAGTCCGAATTATAAAAAGCGGAAATTCGGAGGCAAGAAACCTTGGCAAGGCAATGAGAAGAAGAGGAACATTCAAGGAAGCGCAACAAAAAATGTCACTTGTTACAACTGCAAAGAGAAGGGCCACTATTCAAATGACTGCCCAAAACCGAAGAAGCCAGCTAAAGAATGCTACAATTGTCATAAACCGGGACATTTAGTTAAAGATTGCCCAGTGATGAAGCCAGCGCAGGTGGCAAAGGTTTACACGATTAAGAAGGACCCCTCATCTTCAAAAGCTGATAAAGGGAAAAATGTTTTGGAAGGTAACCTTACTATTAATAATAGAACTGTTAGAGTTTTATTTGATACAGGAGCTTCACATAGCTTTATCTCCCAACAAACCGTAAATGAATTGGGACTTGAAACTAAATTTGCTAACGATCTTATTTGCGTGAAAAATCCGGTTGGAGGTCCCGCAAATCTTTGTTGATATTGTAAGAGAGTTCCTATTTCATATGCTAGCTATAAATTTCCTATCAACCTTTTTGTCCTCGAATTTAATGAATTTGAAATCTTACTCGGTATGAACTGGTTATCAAGATACGAAGCTATATTGGAGTGTAGTAATCGGACAGTTTTAATCAAAACAAGTTTTGGAAATTTTATTGAAATCTCTTGTGAGAATCCAAGTCCAAGGAGAGATAGATTGATGTATACTTTGGGAAGTCTTGAACCCACTTTGCAGTCTATACCTGTTGTTCGGAATTTTTCCGACGTATTTGAAGAAGTGAAATCTTTACCTCCTCACCGAGAAATAGAATTCCAAATTAATCTTGTACCTAATACTCGTCCTGTTGTTCATGCAAGTCGTAGGATGGCACCCAGGGAAAAGATTGAATTGGTTCATCAAACTGATGAGCTACTAGCAAAAGGATTAATTCGACCTAGTGTTTCTGAATGGGGCTCAGTCATCGTATTTGTTGCTAAATCAGACGGATCTTTGAGATTGTGTGTAGATTACCGCGATCTAAATAAACAAACTCTCAAAAATAAATTTCCACTGCCCAGAATTGATGATTTATTTGATCAGTTGCACGGCGCTCGTTTCTTTTCAAAGATGGATCTAGCTCAGGGATTCCATCAATTACGAATCGCCGAAGATTGTGTCCATTTGACTGCTTTCAGAGGTCCTAATATGTTCTATGAATGGTTAGTTATGCCTTTCGGGCTAACCAATGCTCCAGCATACTTCGTAGATCTTATGACTCGTGTGTTTCGGGAACTTTTGAATAAATTTGTGCTAGTATTCATTGATGATATTTTGATCTATTCTAAGACTAAAGAAGAGCATGCCGAACATCTTAAAATCGTATTGGAAATATTGAGGAGAAATGTTCTATTTGCAAAATTTTCCAAATGCCACTTCTGGGTCAATGAAGTCAAATTCCTTGGCCATATTGTTAATGAAGAAGGAATTTCAGTAGATCCTAGCAAAATTTCCACTATTCTTGATTGGAAACAACCCACTGCTCCAAGAGAAGTTCGAAGCTTTTTGGGTTTAGCAGGCAATTACCGGAAATTCGTTCAAGATTTTTCTAAGTTGGCTAGTCCGCTGACTAAGTTAACAATGAAAAATGCAAAGTTCATTTGGGCTCCAGAATGTGAAGAAGTTTTTCAAGAGTTGAAAAAGAGATTGACCACTGCTCCTGTTCTCACTATTGTTAATGGGAACCAAGGCTTATCTGTCTATACTGATGCATGTGGTGAAGGGGTAGGTGCAGTGTTAATGCAAAATGGAAAGGTGGTTGCCTACACGAGTAGACAATTACGTCCGCATGAGAAAAACTACCCAACGCACGATTTGGAACTTTTGGCTGTTGTTTTCGCTTTGAAAATATGGCGACACTATCTTCTGGGTAAGATTCTTTTCAGCTTTCCTAACAATTTATGAAACTAATTTGACTAAAGAAATATACCTAATAAACTCTCTTTGTTTTAGGTGAAAAATTCGAATTATTCACCGACCATAAATCCTTGAAATATCTTTTCACCCAGAAGGATCTGAATCTGCGACAACAACGTTGGTTGGAATTTCTAGCATCATATGACTTAGATATTCTGTATACACCCGGAAAGTTGCAGACGCTTTGAGCAGAAGTTATGCTGTTCTTGCTTATCTGGTTATCACTCCTACTCTTCTTGAGAAAATCGCTAGTAAGCAACATGAAGACAAATTTCTTCGGGGTATTTATGGAAAAATTCTTCGAGGCGAAGATACAAGTTTTGAGACAAATCATAGTGGAGTTATTAGGTTGTAGGGCAGAATTTGTGTCCCTGACATTCCAGAACTGAAACGTGAAGTATTGGATGAATGCCACAAGTCAAAATTCAACATCCATCCAGGAGTCAACAAAATGTATCGTGATGTTAAAAGGACATTCTGGTGGAAGACGATGAAGAGAGACATATCTATTTATGTGAGTCGCTGTGCTACTTGTCAGCAAATCAAGAGCGACCAAAAGAAAGTGGCCGGTTTACTTCAACCTTTGGAAGTACCGAAATGGAAGTGGGATCAGGTATCAATGGATTTCATTGATGGATTGCCTCGTACCAAGAAAGGCAATGAAGCGATTTGGGTTATTATGGATCGTCTAACCAAAAATGCTCATTTCATTCCAGTTAAATCTACTCGGACTGCAGCAAGCTTGGCAGGTATTTATATAAAGGAAATTGTTCGCCTCCATGGTATTCCCAGTAGTATAGTGAGTGATCGTGATCCGATCTTCACTAGTAGATTTTGGGAGGCTTTCCAAGACGCTTTGGGAACGAAATTAAATTTCAGTACTGCTTATCATCCGCAATTTGATGGGCAGACTGAGAAGGTCAATCGAATTTTAGAAGACCTACTGCGTGCTTGTGTGCATAATTTTGGTAGTTCTTGGGAGGACCATTTGCATCTAGTTGAATTCTCTTATAATAACAGTTATCAGGCCAGTTTAGAAATGGCTCCTTTCGAAGCTTTATATGGTCGTCCGTGTCGATCACCTACATGCTGGATCGAATCAGGTGATAGACTTGTTCTTGGACCGGATATGATAAAAGAAGCCACTGAGAAGGTAGACTTTATTAGAAAAAAATTATTAACTGCCCAAAGCCGTCAGAAGAGCTATTATGACCGAAGAAGGAGAAATCTGGAATTTCAGGTTGGAGATTCTATATTTCTGAAAGTATCTCCGATGCGGGGTGTATTGAGATTCGGGAAAACTGGAAAGTTGGCACCGCGTTATATTGGTCCTTTTCCTATTCTGGAAAGGATTGGTTCTCTAGCATATAGAGTGCAGTTACCCAGCTGGTTGTCTGGCGTACATGATGTGTTCCATATTTCTAATCTTCGGAAATATGTGCACGATCCAGATGATATTATTGAAAAAGCTGCTCAGCAGGATCTTGAAATCACTCCCAACTTGGCAGTTAGAAGGGAACCGATAAAAATTGTAGATCGTGATGAGAAGCGATTGAGAAACAAGATTGTGAGATTGGTCAAAGTTCAATGGAGCGGCGATCCAAAGGACTGTACTTGGGAGACCGAAGATAATATGAAGAAATCGTATCCCAATTGCAGAATTGACATCTCGGCTTAAACTGTAAGTCATTTCCTTATTTATAAATTCGTCTATTCTTTATTTACGTTTCTCTTTCTTTCAATTTCGAGGACGAAATTTTCTTAAGGAGGGGGTATTGTAACATCCCGGAAATTTTGAATTTAAAAATTCGGTTAATTATTTGAAAACTTTTAAATGTAAATTTGAGAAATTCAAAAGAAATAAAATATTGAAATAAAATTTCATAGTTATTTAATGTTAATAACTAAAACCACTTTTCTTTTTAACAAAGTAAAATAAGAAATTGTGACAAAGTAAAATAATAAATTGTGGTAGATGAGCTTTTAATAGAAATAAAATTGTTAAAATAAGTTATGATAAATTTATAAAAAATTTAAATCACATAATTATAATCTAACAAGTAAACAAATAAACAAGTAAACAAATAAACAAATAAACTAAGATAACAAATTTTTGTGAAGAAAATATAAAACTGTAAAAGAAAACACTTTCAATTAGCTATGTAAACAAATAAGTAGACATAAGAAAAACAAACCTTTTTAAAACAAAACAACACATACATATAAAAGAGGAAACAAGACAGCATGCTGTAATATACAAAGTATACAGGATGGAAGCTTCACCAGACATACTTGCATTAAATGCTATCTACTCTCTCCCATAAACAAGAATCACATCAGCCATAAACAAGATCTGCCAAACAGAATCTAAAGTAAAGACTGTTGTTAACATGCTTGCATTTAATGCTGTTACTTTCTAGCATGGGTTAGTCAAATATTAAAAACAGTATTCTACCTACCTATACAATGCAATATGTACACCATCTTCATATATATAAACATCACAGCCTCTGTTTTAAAATTCGTTTAACAATCTTAGCAGAGAACATAAATTAAAAAGAAAGAAAAATATAAGTGTCATTTGTTCACAAGCTCAACTTCATTCAAGCTTGAAAACAAGTTTTTGAAGAAAGAAGAACAGAGGAAATTCAAACTGCAGTTGCAAAATAGTCTCTGCTCATCCATTATACAGGTGAGTAAACTTTTGATTCTTTCACAATCTTATTGCTGTGTAAATTCTTGGATAATATAGTAGAATTAATCATTAGGTTGCAGGCAAGAATTTTGAGTAAGTGAATTAATGTTGCCCTGTGTATGCTTGCACAAGAAAGTAACTCCCTGATTAGCTTCAGGATTAAATAAAAAAAAAATGTGTTGCTAAACCCTATACATTCCTTTATAAATACTCATGCATAGTTGCTTTATATTCTTTTAAACAAATTTTAGCAAAGCATGAAAACTAACAAAAGCAAGCATTTATTTTGTAAATTCAAAGCTCAGTATACAACCAAACAAAAAAAAAGAGAAAAGATATAAACTGTTTCTTTTTCAAAGCAGAAGCCTCTCTGTTTCATATTTCAAAGTGAGCAAACCCACTTTTATTTGCCTGTACTCAGTGATATTGTTTTGATGATGCTCTTGAATGATGGTTAATATGCCCGCATGTTGTTTTATGTATGTACATATGAGTATGAAATTGATAGTATGTATGATACACAGTGATAGGTTATGTGTTAACAGGTTTCAGAATTTGTTTTAAAACTTAAAACTTTCCCCCAAATCTTTGGAATACTTTTAGGCATCAATATGACAGGTTTGTTAAAGTGAGATCCAAGCTTTAAATATATTTCTAGTGGAGATTGGAAGAGAAAAATATATATATATCTTACTGAGGAAGAAAAATATAAAGTAGAACTTGAAATTTCATAAAATTCGAATGTTTAGAAATTTTGATTCAATGGCACGATATAATTTCTCTTCAAAAACCATGATTTTTGAAACAAAAATCTAGATTTTTAACTTGATTGATCGAGCGGCATTTCGAGTTGAATGGAAATTCAACTGGTGGCAAATTCTGGTGACCTCGAGATCGTATGATCTCGAGCTTGGTGTCAGGGATAGCTTGAACGCTGATGGTCACCAGAAAAATGGCAAAAACATTTTTAAATCATCAGAGAAGCTATACGAGGAGGATATAAGGTTTGTGGGCAGGTTTGGGTTCCCCGCGTTTTCGAGCAAACCGCTTCTTCGTCGAGGGGTCTGAGATGACCGGTCATGGGGGGTAAGGGTCAGGGGTCATTGAGGCAACTATGGACGAAGTTGTTTGGTTTCTGGCGGCGTCAGGCGTTGGGGCGAAGCAATTGTTTAAGGGTTGTTCGTTCAAGCTTTTGGGTTTGAGAACGAGATTTTGAAATTGTGATTTGTTCGAACTTGTGAGTGTTTGAGAGGCACGAGCACGTCGTCGATGACGTGTGGACGACCAGAAGTTCGACCGGAGGAGGCGATTCCAGTTTTGCACGTATATGTGCACGAGTTGATGATCAGGAAGGTTATAGCCTGAAGCGTTTCAGGTTTGTTTTTCTTATGGGTTGTACTCGAAGCACGACTCGGGGAAAACTGGGCGGAACTCGAAGGGAGACTCGGGAAGTTTCAGGGTTTTGTCGTGACAAAATTTGGACTTAACAAAATTTGAAAATTTTTATTAGTCGGGTAGCTTTGGGATGAAACTCGAAGCAGGAAGCGGTTGAACTCGGGCGTGACTCGGGGGAGCCTCGGGTTGGCCACCTGAAGCAATATATTCAGTTTGAAATTTGCCGAAAACTTAAGTTTAAACAATTTTTATGAGCATTCTTTCTAAAATGATGATTGTTAATGGAATGTGAAGTTAAATCAAACAATGATTAAATAATTTATGATTTATAATTACTTTGTAATTAATAATAATAAATAAATAAAAGCAATTAAAATTTAAGTTGTAAATTAAGAATCGTTAATTTGATAATTTAAGTTGATTGATTCAAAAGAAAAATTGATAGTTACATTAAGATAATTTATTAAGGAATAATAAATTAATATGGTCAATTGAGATTTAATTAAATTGTAATTATAAATAATAAATCATCGATTTAAAGTAATCAAGAAAAAAATATTTATATGGTTAATTTATTAAATCCCATTCACTTTGATTGGAAACGATTAACTATCGCTGTGCACTATATTGATATCTCTGTTCTGTTTGTGATTCTGTATGATGTAATTGCCATGTTATTGCACTGTGATTATGATTTGTTCTGTATTGATCTGAAAACCCTGTTGCCCGTAAAACGGCATTTTAAACTTCGATGCGACAGGGAATCGGATTTCAGTTGGTTATCCGAAACCCACATCGAACCTTTGAATATTTGTGAATGACATCCACATGTTTTAAAATTTGACACTCACTATTCGAATTAGCCGGGAAAGGACGTTTGTGTCATATAACCCATTTCGAATATGTGATTCGACGTTATGGATAGCATTTGAAGACCGGTGTTGAAGACCGGGTATTTGCGAGAGCGATAGGATGACCTGTCGATTGACTCTGCACCGAGTTGCTCCGGTATAGAGTTCTCCATATGTGATGGGGAATCCGATCAGGATTGTGGATATCAGGATTGCAAGGACTTCTTTGGAAGTGCCTTCGGTTCTGTTCGAGCCCGGAACAGACTTGTATGGATTGTATGTCTGACATTACAAATTGAGAAATAAAGCAGATTTCTTTCAAATATATTTCTGTTGGTGGCGGAGAATTTATTCTCTTAGCTTAACACCCTTCTCTGAGACGTACGAGCTCAGAGGTTATATAGTTGAAGGTTATCAGCGATATATTCCCAATTTGGTAATGTGACATGCTGAGTGTTGCTGTGAAATGATCATTGTGTTGATCATTTGTGATAGGATCATTTGTTTGATCGTCTATCTTGGTGATCATTTCTATGATCATTTGTTGACACAAAGCACAGCTTTTGTATAAAGCGTGTTTTTGTGGACGAGACTTCGTCGGACCTCACACCCCGAAATGGTCGAAACAGGAAAGATGCAGCAAGGTTATTGGGGGTAGCACCCCTTAGGGTATGTGCATTTCCTTCTGGATAGAAGTGGTATCATGGTATGGAGCCCAGATACTTAACTTATGTTGAAATCGCAGATATATATATATATTACTTGTGATTTGTTGCTGGGGCCCCGGTTAAAGGTTGGTTACAACCGGGAGATGGCATACTCGTGTCAGTAGTTACCCAGTTAGGGGTAACCCGGCCTTGTGTTGGCAGAGATCCGGTTTGGTTCTCGTGGACGTCCTTCCAGAGGCGTTCTCATGTGGCAATGAGAAGTTCCTTGGCCTGACCATTTGTTGAAAATCCAATTCCCAATACGAAACCCTGTACGGTTTTAGTTGTAGAACCTGCCATCTAATATGGTAGCTATAGTAGGCATAGTATAATGGTACCTATGTCGGCTAAGATTAATATTCTACTTTTGAAATATTTTCTTCACTATGCACTAGTTATAATACCAAAGAATTTCTTTTCTCGTACCAAGCATATTTAACTATCATAAGAAGAAATCTCCTCCAATTCTGCGTTTGCATTGTGTGTGTGGCGGGAGGTCTTATGGTAGTTCCATTTTTAAAAGCATTCCAAAAATTCTTTTATAAATCTTTTTTTTATTTAAATGCAACTGTTTTTGTTTACTCATACCAGTCCCATGACTGATCCGGAGTTTATTGTTTTCTTTCCTAAACTCTGGGTGCCCATTATTTCGACACGGGCAGCCTAGTAGCAGGTTTCTGTATTTTGGAGCGGCAGTATTTTGTAGCTCTTATCTGGGAGATATCTTAGGAGCTTTTGGAGATTTCAGGTGTTAGCTTTTGGGAGTTCGTTATCATCTCTCTCATTTGAGGACTTTTGGATTTATGATTACTGTTGTATTGTCATGATGTTGTATTTGGAGTTGTGGTGTATGTATGTATATGTATTATGTACTCTGTTGCAGTATGGATATTATGTTGATGTTGTAACTGTGATGATATTTATGATATTGATTCTGTTCCGCTGTTTTATATTCATCTAATTGTTGTTATAAGCTCCGGCGATGCGAATTTGGTGTTGTTTATCGAACATCGAGTTTGGGTCGTCACAGAAACATGACATTGTTAAAAGTACATATTATATATAATATATACATGGCATGGAGTCAGACATGCCAACTTAATTATGACATGTACATGTTATATAAACCCGTTTGTTCAAAATATGAAATCTCTGTCCTTGAATTCTATGCATATGGGATGGTCAAAATTTTCCTTACCAAAATATCAATTCATTTTCATTTTGGTTTTCCATTCCATTCCTCAATTTAATTAGTTGTACCACTTATTATACACAATTTCATAAATTCAATATTCGAGTTTATTCCATTCAAAATTTATAACTTATAGTTATATAATCGTTATACACCCAAGTTTTATATTCAATTTAATTCGATATGGTTTCAAATCTAATAAAATTTTATTTTAGCTTAAGTTAAATTTCCATTTCATACAATTCATTTTAATTTAATCAAATTAAATTCCAATTCCAAATTTAATTTTTCCACACTTTCTTTCCTTATTTACATCATTTCAAATTATAGGTTCAAAAGCTTATTTTCTTCCAGGTTTCACAAACTTTCAAATGAATATACCATTTGTTCATGCCAAATTAATTTTCATATAATTAATTCATAATTTCTTTTTATTATCACAATCACTTCATTTCTTAATTCTATTTACTTTGCTTAAGTTAATTCCCATTTCATTAATTCACTTCACTATTCAATTCAAATCCAAAACAATTTTTTTTTAAAAATTATTTTACTTAACTTAAGTTGAATTCCAATTTATCTTATATACCAACCTTTAGAATTTTCCTTTCTTATCTATGCTATTTTTCAAATTATAAGCTCATAAACTTATTCTCCTTATAATTTCCACTAAACACTTAAATAGAAAATTTCAGAATTCAAACACCCGGTTTTACTTCAAATCAATTTTGAAAACATACACACACAAAACTCATTTGTATATCAAATTGAAATCTTGAATTACTAAAATCAAACTTTTTACAAAAACCAAACTCTAATAACAAATCACTATGGTAGCAATCTATCACTTAGAAACTCGAAAATGAACGCCGATGATGAAGCGAACATTATCGAAATTATTTTCCAACGACCGAAGTGAGTTCAGTGCTTTTATTCTCCCAAAATCCTTTTTACAATATTTTTATTGAAAAATACTTCCAAGATAATACTATCATTATTTCAAAACACTTTGGAAAACATTTCCAAAATCTCCAAGATTTAAAAATTCCTCAAATCTTAGTTCAAACCCATTTAAAGAATTTTCTAATATTTTCGGGACTTAAAAGTTCAAATTCTGGGTTGAATCCAATTCTAGTTATAACTCATTTGTATAATACATACTTATATGCTTTTAAATTGGTTATATAACCCAATCTGAATTTTATAATCACTTTTTGATCATAATAATATCAACCAAACATTCCAAATATACTATAATAATTTTCAAAAATTATTTCTTTTATATCAAAATATAACTTTGGGTAAAATTATTTCATTTACCCTCTTTTCAAAATAATACCGTGTCAGTTTACCTTGTTTAAGAGTTTGGAAACCCCTATCGATGCAGTTGTACTTCCTGTACCGGTAAAAATTCATAAACAGATCACTGATAAATCAACACAATATAAAAAAATTATATTCACTAACAAATACATGTAGATATCTATTAATACATTCAAACTCATTCTAGGGTACTACCGACCCTATCTCTAATGAGTACTCCTGAACAAAGCCAAGATTCTCGCGTAACCTTCAACTCTGATACCAAGTGCAGCGACCCGCTCTTCCGTACCCTTTGAGTTGACAATAAACCACACTTGTCCAACCCAAATTGTACGAAAGAGGAGGATAGAAGAAGAATAGAAAAAATACAGAATCTCACAACTGCAGCTGAATAAAATATAATATATAAATACAGGTCTTTATACAAAAGAAAACTGTAACTGTTAATATACATACAACCATCAGAGTACAACAATCAACAATCAATATGGACAGTTATAATAACTTGTCCTCACAAGTATTGAATACATAACATGACTCACACAGTGGAAATAGCCAGGTACGTATAATATGCATGAGAATCCTCTAGCTCGTCTTCTGAGCTCCATAGCATCCTAACCTTGATTTGTAATACTCGGTCCGACCCGAGTATTATAATAAAATAACACCCGAATCAGTCTGGAAAACCAGCATGAGAAAACATACTCAATTTGAATTATTACTATTATAAAAATTCTTTGGATACAATGGTATCTCGTAAGACCACACCACACATAAACATGATGGATTTTTACCTTATGATAACTAAAACATTTTATATCAAAATCTTCTGATATTATAATATTGTCTATAGAAAGCAAATTAGAAAATAGTCGAAATGCTTCCATCTCACGCTTCAGCATAATTGATATACACTAAAACCGTACGGGCTTGTAGTGGATATTGGATTCCATATAATGATTGGGCTACTGGGGTACCTTCCAACATAGTACATCTCTAGAAAAATGTACCGATATCATACCTAATGATCCCTACCAATACAGGACCGGCCTACCCCTTGATGGATAGTACCGAATATGTTATCACCCTGGGTGTTCCCACCCTAATCGAGCGCTATCTTTTCCATGCACAACCATATCCATAATTATAATATATAATATATCCGAGGGTATCAAGAAAGATGATAACATACCCTACTTGGGTGCTAACCACTTAGCCCTGTTGCATCTCCTCTATTTTATTCATTCCCGGTTGATGAGGCTTGAGGCTACGTTTTAGCTTTAGAATAGCATTCATACTTGGAATGCTAACACTGCCTTCCAGGTAAGCAATGCAGTGATAGCATTCATCCATACAAGTTGTTCTGGGTTTGAACAAAAAAAATCTCCAAAATCACCGTCTTCATTGTCTTTAAGGTGTCACAATTCATAAAGCATAAATTGAATCGAAGTTGTTTTTTGGATAATTAATTCCGATCCCGGTCACTTCGAAACGATTAACGAATTTGGCCAGATTTGAAAGTCGGTTATTTAACTATCAAATAACACGCATAAGCAGTCACTAGGCCCATATTATAAATTTTCCAAAATATTTGTTTCAAAGTATCTTTACAAAGATATATATCCAAATCTCTTTCAATACTTCAATATTCGAAAACAAATCCAAATACTTATATCCATAACAAGATATTTCCGAATCATATCAATGTTTAGAAATATTTCAATTTCCATTTACAATTCAACACTTTGAAAAATATTTCTAAAATAATAATCTCACCTTTAAAATATTTCAAACCCCTCCAGTTCAATACTTAGTAAATATTGATAAGTATATTTTCCTAAAATCGTTTTGTTTCCAATACTTAGGAAGTATTCCCTTTATTTCTTATTTCTCAAAATCCTTTACAAATTTTATTTGTAAATTCCTTAACTCACTTCTATTGAATCCTATAAATTTCTGGAATTCATTACTTAATTTCTTTTACAATCTCCAAAATTGATTACACTTGTCTATAATTCCAACTAACCACTTCTAACATCCTTTATGAATTCAATTCATTTTTCGAAGTTCTCTTGTTTCAACAATTCATTCCAAAATTCCACCATACGACTTCTCTTATAAAATTATATCCATTAAATAAAACCTCTTTAAAACCTCGAGAGAATTTATGACTAAATTACAATAATTTCAAACTCTATATATATAATAAGTATTTTTAAAGAATATTAATTTATTTAAGACAATTATTATTAAAAATGGCGTCTGTTCCTTCGTCTTCTTCAAGATCTCTTTTTTTCTCTTCGCCTCCTCAATCATCGCTTGTTTTTTCTGAGGATTTTGCTCCTGTCTCTCTCCATCGTCGCACATATGCTCAAGTGGTTAAAGATAATTTGCCTGGGATTTTCTTGTGCGACGCGAAACCTCAGATCCCTTTTAAGCGTTGGATTGATTCGAAAGGCAGCAGTTCTTTTTGTTTTAGATGTGGTGACAGCAATCATTTCGCATCTCAGTGCCGTGATCCTATTAGGTGTTTCTACTGTGGCAAGTTTGGTCACAAAAGTGATAAATGTTCGATCAAATTGTCTTCTTCGGTCTCGTCTGATTTCTTGGTTGATAATGGTTTTCAGTTTATGCTTAAAATCATGCTTCTGAAAAGGTTTATTCATGAACATCTTGGGCTGTTTAGTTCTGAAGGTTTTAATTTTCTGGAATCACTGTTATTTCACTTTAATGTTGTTAATGCTCCCAATATTGGCAAGGGTTACAGAGCAAAATTTGGAGATCCAGAGCTTTATTTTGGTCATTCCGATTCTTCTTCGAGCGAGTCCATTCCTCCTGTTATTTTGGCTAAGCATGGTTTTCATTTTGTTCATAATTTTATAAACTTGAGAGGATTATTAATCAGCATTCTTGGTCATAGGAGATTAGATGGTTTGAGTTTACTTGATGATCTTTTGTTCCACTTTAACAACATTAATTCCCCAAATATTGATAAGGTTGTTCTTGTTAATAGTGGCGATTCTGAGATGCTTGATAACTTTTTGGATTTTTCGGTTATTTCAGAGATAAAGATGGATTTTGTTGAAACCATTCAAGATTCTGTTAGGTTTGATCCCATTTTAACTGATCCAGATATTGTCAGTTGTCTATCTCCTTTGGATAATGACTTGTTTAGTGGATTTATTCATCCTAAATCATTTAAAGGCATTTCTTCTCCTCTGGAACCATTCATGATTTCCACCAGTAATAGATTTGCTTGTCTTGATTCTGACTTAGTCTCTGATTGCTCGGATTCTTCTGGTGTTGATTTTGTTCAATCTATTGAGTTTCTTCCTTCGGTCGACTTGATGGTTAGTGATATTCTCCCTCAGATTGATGTTGTTTGTTTTGATTTGTTGGAAGTGAGGCAGTTAGTGGATCCGCTAGTGACTTCAGTTTCTCAGTGTTGCTCTGCTTTTTCTGATTATAATAACTGGGTTGATGATATTCATTTAGAAGGTGATGGTGTTGATGAGTGTTTGCTGTTGAATCACACTGATGTTCCTCTTACTTGGCTTTTATCTGATGATTCTTCACCAGATGAGATGCTGTCATTGATTGTTGTTGATGATTCACCCACTGTTGAGTTATTGTCTAAAAGTGATGTGCATGTTGAGCATGAAATGCTTGATTCATCCGATCAAATTGGTTGCATTTCTGAACTTAAACTCCCAGATTGTTCTAGTAATTCTAGTGATACAGATTTGGTTTGTTACTCTGGTTCAGATGGGTACTTAGCATTGGATCAGTTTCGTCCTATAGCTAATTTTCCTTCTCCTACTGATCAGAGGTCGTCCTCTTTCCAAAGGGAATTTTGTGACAGTGTTGGTGCTTGTGTGGATTTTGCTGATTCTAATGTCGGAAGTGTGGGTTCTGATGATCCTTTTTCTGTTTTGAATGTTGAGGCTGTTGGCATCTCAGTGCCTTCTATTGTTACTTCGAAGAGAGGTAGGCGTAAAAAGCTGGTCACTTCGTGTGGTTTGGTTCGTCGCAGTGTCAGGATTAGAGATAGTCGCTCTCAGTCAGCGGGTGAGTTTCCTGGTTCAAGCACTGTGAGCAGTGTTTTGGAACCAGGCTCTGGTATGCATCTTGATTTTGGTAGTGTTTACTCTTCTTATGCGCTTGGTGATTTATCTGCTTCTGAGTTTAGTCGGTTAGCTAGTAGCTCTGCTTTTATTTTTTCTGATATTGAGTTAGATCGTGAGTTTATTAGAAGTAAAGAACTTGATAGGGCTAGATCTATGGGTTTATGAGAGTCATTAGTTGGAATATTAGAGGCTTGAATGACCTCAGTAAATGTGATAAGGTTAGAATCTTTTTTAAAGATTTTTCTATTGACATTGCTCTTCTTCAAGAGACCAAAATTGAATGTCCTGATTTTCGTTTCTTTAGAAGATTGGGTGGTTTTCGTTTTAGAAATTGGGCATTTCTCCCCTCAATGGGCTCATCTGGGGGCATTATGATTGGTTGGAGAGATAATCTCTTTAAATTACTTCAGTGTATTAAGAAGCAGCACTCTTTACACATTATCTTAATTAATCTTTCTGATAATTCTTTTCTTAATATTTCTAATGTTTACGGGCCTAATTCTAAAATTGAGAGGCGGATTCTTTGGAATGAATGCCTCGAGTTTAGGTCTTTTGCCCCTGGTCCTTGGATTTTAGGGGGTGATTTTAATGTGACTCGTTTTTTTGGGGAGCGTTCTCCTCGGGAAGGTGATTATTTGGCTATGGAGGAATTCGATCAATTTATTATTCAATGTAATTTGATCGAAATTCCTCTATCCAATAGATCATTTACTTGGAGTAATAATAGAGAGTCTCCCTCCTTTGCTCTTTTAGATAGATTTTTTGTTTGTGATGATATTGAGGATAAATTCCCTATATGTAGAGTTTCAGGTTTACCTTTTACCCTTTCTGACCACTGTCCCATTATCCTTACTTGTGATAGTCATAGATTTTTGAATAAGGTTTTTAAATTTGAAAAAATGTGGTTTTTAGAATCTGATTTTTCTAATTTAGTCATTAATAAGTGGTCATCTATGAATTATTTTTGCCTTAAGTATTATGGTAATTCTGCTAAAATTTTTGTGCTTAAACTTAGAAACCTCAGGTATTTTCTTAAAAAATGGAATAAAAATGTTTTTGGTAATATTAAAATTAAAAAGGATAATATTCTTAATGAATTACTTAAACTTAATAGGATTGAAGAATCTAGACAATTAAATATTGGTGAAAGGAATGTTCTTAATAATTTAAAAGAGGATCTCTATTCTATTCTTGAAAAAGAGGAAGTTATGTGGAAACAAAGATCTAATTTTCATTGGATAAATGAAGGTGATAATAACACTAAATTCTTTCACAATCTAGCTAATAATAGAAAACGTAGTAATACAATTAACTCCATTTTAGTTAATGATGTGGAATTAGTTGATCAAAGAGATCTTAATAATGCTTTTACTGATTATTACAAAGACATTTTTGGCACCAAAATTAAGCATAGAGTTAGTGCTAGATGGAATGATCTTTATCCATCTTCCTCTAACATTAATCTTTCTGATTTAGATGCCCCTTTTACTATTGAGGAAATTCGTAAAGCCATCTTTGATTTACCTGGAGACAAATCTCCGGGTCCGGATGGTTTTCCTATTTTCTTTTATCAATCTTTTTGGGATGTTTTAAAATTAGACTTAATGTGTTTGTTCAATGATTTTTATAATGGTAATCTCCAATTAGGTCGTTTTAATTTTGCTAATGTTATTTTATTACATAAAAAAGTGGGCGCTAATACTTTAAAAGATTTTAGGCCCATCTCTTTGATGAACTGCTCTGTTAAAATTATTTCTAAGGTTTTAGCTAATAGGCTTAGTTTAAAAATGAATGACCTCATTGACTGTTCGCAATCTGCTTTCATTAAAGGCAGGAATATTACTGATGGTGTTGCGGTTGTTCAAGAATATATTAATTTTTGTTGTAAAAATAATATAACTTGTGCTATTTTAAAATTAGATTTTGCTAAAGCCTTCGACTCGGTTGATTGGGATTTCCTTATAGAAATTTTCCGTGCCAGAGGCTTTAGTAATAGATGGATTAATTGGATTATTATTTTGCTTAAAACGGGTAACTCCTGTATTATGGTTAATGGTGTTTCTGGTAATAAGATTCAATCTAAGAGAGGCTTAAGGCAAGGAGAC
This sequence comes from Allium cepa, assembly GCA_030765085.1. Classification (NCBI taxonomy): domain Eukaryota; kingdom Viridiplantae; phylum Streptophyta; class Magnoliopsida; order Asparagales; family Amaryllidaceae; genus Allium; species Allium cepa. Next base: position 389,758,633 of record CM060938.1, on the reverse strand, counting down.
CCTTTATCACCCCTTCTGTTTAATCTTGCTGGTGATGTTTTTTCTAAGATTATTAAAAATGCCGTTAGCAATAACCTTTTGGGTGCCATTGGTAATGATATTTCTTCTTTTGGCTTATCTGTCCTTCAATTTGCTGATGATACTTTGCTTTTTTCCTCCCATCACCCTAGACATATTATTGCTCTTAAATTTATCCTTTATAGTTTTGAATTATTATCTGGTTTAAAAATTAATTTTGATAAAAGTTCCGTTTTAATTTTAAATGATATTGATAATGTAGAAAATTTAGTTGCTAATACGTTAAATTGTAAAACTATGAGTTTTCCTTTTGACTATCTTGGTTTTGTTATTAGACCTTCGAAACTTAAACATGATGATTGGTTAATTATTATTGATAAGATTAAAAATAGGATCAATAATTGGAATGTTAGATTTCTATCTAGAGCAGGTAGATTGGTTTTGATTAATTCTGTCTTATCAGCACTTCCTATATATTGGATGTCTATGCATCTGTTTCCCGACTGGGTGATAGATAAAATAGATAAAATTAGAAGGGATTTTCTTTGGAGCGGTGATAACCCCAATAGTAGTATTAAATGTTTAGTTAATTGGGATACTGTATGTAAATCTAAAAAAGAGGGTGGTTTAGGAGTCATTAATTTACATAATATGAATTTGTCTCTTCTTGGTAAATGGTTATGGAAATTCAGGGACATTAGTGATAAGGCCATTTGGAAAGATATTATATCTAATTTTTATTACAATGGTAGTTATAATTTATACCATATTAGTTCTTCTAGTTTTAGAAATATTTCTTGTTTTTGGAAATCTATTTTAAAATGCAGTAATATCTTTAACTTGGGTTTAAATATTATAGTTCATTCTGGTAACTGTACTTCTTTTTGGCATGATAGTTGGATTTCTACTACTCCTCTTAAGATTGAGTTTAAAGATTTATATGATATTTGTAATTTCAAATTTGCATTAATCTCTGATGTTTTCAATTCTGATAGTGATCCTCCTTGGACTTTTAATTTTAATTGTATTTTAGAAGGACCTACTCTTAGACATCTTTTCTTGCTTTATGCTAAACTTAATCTTTATTATATTGACAATGATAATGACTTTATTAGTTGGGATTGGGATAAGAGTAAGAAATATACTTCTAATTCCTTTTACAAATTTATCAACTTTTCGGGGGTTTCTGTCAATTGTTTTAAATTCATTTGGAAGTCTAATGCTCCTCCTAAATCTAAGATTCATATGTGGCTCATCATTCATGGTAAGTTAAATACTATTGAATTTTTAAAAAAGAAAAATATTAGTATTGACAATAAATGTTTTTTTTGCAACACATTTTTTGAAGATATTAATCATATTTACTTTGATTGTTTGGATACCTATTTTATTCTTATTAAGATCCTTAATATTTTTGAGTTTCATATTAATTCTAGAATTTCTGATTGCTTATTTTATTGGAATTCTTTTAGATTCATGTTTAATAAGGATTTTAGATATTTGCTTGATTCTTTATTCATTATTTCTTGTTGGTATATTTGGTTTGAAAGAAACCAAAGAATTTTTAATAACAATTATCAACAAAATAACAAATTGATTATTTTAATCTCAAATTTCTGCTTAAAGTGGATTTCTAATCCTAAATATAAATTAGCTAAAAATAATTGCTTTAAGGACTATCTTAATAAGGTTAGAAATAATATTAACTCATTTAATCTTAACTCCAATTATACTGTTTCTAATAATTCTTTAAATCACATTTCTCTTTCTTTTCTAGGATCATAATTAGTTTCTTGTTTGTGTCTGATTATTCTAGCTTTAGTTCTCTCTTTTGGTTTCTATACACACATATATGTATATAAATTTTATTTATATACATATATGTGTTTCTCTCTTATTTGTTTGCTAGTTCTATTTCAGGTGTTGTTTAGGTTGGATGCGGGTTCTTCTCTTATCAGGTTTGCTGGATAGCATTTAGCTTTTTCAGACTTGCTGGATGGCTCTTCTCAGAGACGCGGATTGCTCCTGTCTTGTCTCTTGGTCTTCTTCTGATTTTCAGTTTGGTGCTCTTCCTTTTGTTAGATACCTCTAACACTTTAGTATTGGGTGGTGGCCTTGCCGGAGCTCGATACTAGGGTGTAATGGGCGGTGGCTTTGCCGGAGCTCATTCGAGGGGTTTCTACTGCTTTATTTTTATTGTTGTTTTAGACTTGCCACCTGTCAGGCATGTTGGCAGCTCCATTTTTTAGTTATATATATAGTATTCCATGTGTGCTCTCCTCTCATGATAGAGGATCACACATTTTTCTCAAAAAAAGAATATTAATTTATTTTTATTTTAAAACATGTTTAAGTATTTATTCAAAATATTAAAACACTTTAAATAAAACAACGATAACTCATTTCCAACTCATTTTTTATAAATAAAACTATTCGATTTATAACGCTGATTATAAAAACTAGGATTTTCTCAATTAATATTGGATATAAATCCACTTTTCGAAGTATTTTAATACTAAAACAGCTTTTAATGAATAAGTTGAATAAATTAAATTTCCCTTTTTTACGATAAACTTAACTTCTCGATAAAAATATATTTTTTAAATTTCGATAACAATTTCAATTTATAAATTCCTCTCAATTCACAACACATCGATTTCATCACGATTCCCCAACCATTCCCATTTTTTGAAAATAGAATCCACTAATTTTCCAAAAAACCCATTTCCATATCTATGAATTTATATCCCCAATTTATCAACTAATATTATGAACATCATCTATAATTATAAACTCATTTCCAATTTATAACAGATTTATATTACTAAAATCGAATTATAAATCACTTTCTATTAAAAATTCCATTTATAAATTTATTTCTTAAATAATCTAACTATATTCCAAACCATTCAAATCTCGATTTTCGTTTCCATCTCATAATCAAAGAAATCTCATTCAATAATGATGATTTGAAAAATACTCAAATTAATATTTTCCATTTGAAACCTTTTCACGAAATAGCTAATTAAAGATCTGAATCAAATTATTTATTTTATCCAATCAATTCTTCTGAAGTCCTAAAAATTCTATATAAATATTTTCACTTCAAAATCCCCCTTTTTTAATTATTCAAAAATATTATTTATGGTGTTTATAATTCATAAATTAGGGCCAGTACTACTATAACATCCAATCAATCAAATCAAACAACAATCCATAACATATTATTCAATCACAACATATATCACTATATATGAAAACAATCAATGTATTTTGAGGAATCCAGTTGGATCCCTCCAACCTGTTTCCTTGAAACCACATATGTTATACAACATAAAATACCAATCACGCTTCGAGGCGGGATATCGCGGTAATATATGGTCATTCGCTATTATGCGAGGTGCATACTGTCTTATCCGCTCCAACGGTGGGAATATATCCAGCTACTAATATATACACTACCATATATAATGTAATATCCAACTGATAATAGTATACCGATTCAACCAATCATCTAATAATTATTTTTTTATTTGCTATAAAATAAACTATCAACCAAAGTAAGTGAGATTTACTTACCATCATTTTTTTTAATTTGCCGGACATCCAGCTTTCAAATTATTTAAATTCCCAGCTGACTTCGAAAAATCCCAAACCAATCCTATAGCATAGATTTCACAACAATGAACCATACTCAACTTGTTTCATTCATTTTGGACCTCGTACAAAGAAGTTAATATTTAAAAAATTCGATTCCAAAGGTCAAGTTTAAATGCTAAGATCGTAGGGAATACAATTTCAATGTCATTTTATTTTTATTATATAAGCGAATATCATGCTAAAATCATCATATTTATAATAAAAATATTGTTATTAACGCTTGCAATATTATAAGACTAATAGTTAATAGTATAATAAACAATGAAAAATTATTTGAAATTATTTTCTAACATATTTTTTTACATATAAATTAATCAATTATAAGTTTAACTATTCTCACCTTAAAAACAGCCTGGTCCATCGTCAAACACACCCGAGCCAACACAACTTCATCTTCCTCCCCCATGCATGCACTAAAAAGATACACCGTGCAACTCATTCCAACGTTCATCGATCCCAACCTTCGAATTCGCCGATCTCCATCCCTTGATGGACTCGACTCCTCTGTTACCCAAGCTTGGCTTCTGCTCCACCACGTCGAAACGCGAACTGCTACAGCTTCAAACGCGACCATACGAATGTCACGATGACCCAAATTGTGATCGGAGTCCACCATCTTGAGGATGCTGATGTGCGCCTCCCTTCGCCAAGCTCGAAAACATCCATGACACGATTCGCGACTTCACCAAAATCATGAATTCACTAACCCAAGATTTCAAGCTTCCCTCCGTCGAACGCCCTTCAACTCGCCTCAAACCCATTGTCGCTTTCGCCCTCGACATCTCGCGAGTTGCTCGATTTGATATTCTATCGCGATTCGATACAATTTTTTTAATCTTTCGAAAAAAACATCGAGGGAAGAAAAGCGATTTTAAAAAGAAGAGAGCGGCTTCGTTCGTGCTAAGTATCATGACCCACTTTTCTGTATAATTTAAACTGATATTTTGACACTCTTGTCCAGCCTAAATTACAGGGGAAGGCGGATAGTTAAGAAAAAGAAGGTAAGAAGAAGACAGAAAGAAAACTAAACAACACAAAATCTCACAGTGGAAATGAGTAATCAATAATATAGAACTAGTCTTTACATAAAACAAAACTATAATATTTATAGTACCGATATCAATTAGAGTATACTAACCTATTCAGCATAGATAGTTATAACACCCTATCCTTACAACTGCTGATAAACACAACTAAAATGTAACGGAAAATATAATCGTCTACGAGAACACACCTCTAGGACTCTAGCTCCTCTCCTGAAGCTCCAATCCATCCAGCTAAACCTAGAAATATGCCCGGTCTATCCCGGGCATTTAGGAAAACCCACGCCGGGCCGGTTTGATAAAAATAGGGTGAGAATTCAAATTACAATGAATTTTATTCATTATAACTTTCAAAATCCTTTAAAATTCAAAGGTATCTTGTAAGACCACGCCACACATAAACAGATATGTTTTTCCCTTACGATAACCAAAACCTTTTATAGAAAATCCAATGATATTATAATAGTGTCTAAGTACAAATATTTATTCAAACAGCCGAAATTTTTACATCAATTAAATTCCAGCATACTAGGCTCTAAAACCAAAACCGTAAAGGCACGTATTGGAAAATGGATTTCCATACAATGACTAAGCACTGGAGTACCACTTATCACAGTACACTTCTAGAAAAATGTAACGAGGACCTCTCCGGGATCCCTTACAACACAAGGCCAGTCTACCCCTAACCTAGATAGTACTGATTATGCTATCACCTTGGATGTTCCCACCCTTATCGAGCTCCTTCCCATGCACTGTATTTATAATATCTGAGGGTATATAGAAGATAAACATACCCAGATTGGGTGCGACCCACTTAACCTTGCTGCATCTCCCTTGATTTTCAATCATTCCGATCGATGAGGCTTGAGGCTACGATTACCTTTTTAGGAATTTTCACTTAGAATGCGCATTGTCCTCCAATGACAATGTGCTGAAAGCATTCATCCATACAAGTCCGTTCTGGATCTGAACGAAACCGAAGGCACTATTCCTATTACATCCATTTGGAATCATCCTCGGGATTAGTAGTGATTAGCCCTTGCACTTCAATGCTCCATCTTCTATTCCATGCTTTTGCCTTCACTTAAAAAATGTATTCGTTGGATCGAAGTGGTTTTTGGATAACTTATCAGGTCCCAGCCTCTTCGAAACAAATTTTCGATATTTCCGCTAAACTCAACCCGGCTCTCCAAGAAATAAATAGACGAAAACAAGATAGGAGATCATCTCCTAACCGTTAGTAGACGGGTTTCCTTATAATCATCGTAGAAGAACGAAATGAGTTTATATGTATAGTGTAGCACCTTTCAATGGTAATTGTCCCCTATAATTCCTACGTTTCTAGATATTTCCATAGTTACATTTTGGGTCCAGATTTGATAATCGGTGATTTGACTATCAAATAAACAATCATTCAACCAAAGGTTTCATTTCCCACTGAAATCACTAAGCCTTATTTAGTTTAAATTTAAATAAATTAAATCTCTTTATCAAAAAGGCATATACTTATCCCACTGGAAGAAGTATATTCACCCATCATCCCTTTCAAAATATTTGAAGAATTTTCAAAATAAATATGGAAAGCACCATGCGGTATCAACCATGGATTCGCAGCTCAATGGTTACCTATCTATCCTAAAGAAATCCAAACTTAACTATAAGCAATCTCTGCCTCCGATTTCCGCCATGAAAGTATACCATTAGTTTTCGAAAACCATATTCAATAATTATCTTAAAATAATACTTATAAAGTTCCTATATAAATTTTCCAAGTTTAATTTAGGAAAATACTATTTGATAAAAGTCACTATATAAAACAACATGAATATAGAAAAAATTAATTTTGAAATAATAATACTTTAATACTAATTAACTCTTAAATAAAAATTAACTTTTAAACCCAATCACTACAAAATAACCTTAAATAAATAATAGAAATAAAATTTAAACATTTTAAATAATTAAATAAATTTGAACGATAATTAAATAACTTTTTAAGAATCATAATAATTAACCATAAATCATTATTAAATAATAATTAATTATCTTAAAACATCATTAATAAATAATAATCGTCCTTAAAACAATTTTGGTTCAAAAGTCAACTTGCAAATTGGAAAAGAGGGCTTATTGATTCCAATTGTACTTAATCAAGTTAGAATAACAGATTCAGATATTTACATCAATCCAATTTTGACAATTTATTCAACATCATATTGCCCAATATACTTATCAAGACAATAAATAGATGTCCATACAAATATGACAGCAGAACAAGTTCTTATTTCTGCTAGTCAATGTCCAAAAACACATATATTCAATAATAATGGCAGAATGGTGATTTATTCTGCCAACATGGGTCCCATTAAATACAATTAGTAGTACGGTGTTTTATCCTGCTAAACAGATGTCAAAACGTCTAACTAGTTTAAATTAACTCATCACTATTTTTATCTGGGCAAATATCTTCAATAGACGGGTCATATAAACTAAAACGACGCCATTTGTTTAAATCGGGTAATTATATTTCTAGCCGTTTTAAATTGCTTGAAATTTTCACTTAAAATCGAAAAAAAATCGCGTGTCGGCATAGTGTCCATCGATACGAACCTAACGCAACAATATTTGCTTCAATCGAGTTTTCTATGCATCAGTTATATCATTTTAAAATTTCCTACATATGTATATATAATTAAAACACTTTTAATTTTAAAAACTTTCTTCATCATTTTGTTTAGGTCGAAGCCCGAAGCCCACGTACCAACCTGCTTCCCTCCTTTATTTTTTCTTCCTCCCTTCTCTTTTTTTCTTACCTGAAATTCTTACTTCTCAGATCCATCACAAATCCTCTTGCCTCGAGTCTAACCTTCACGCATGCACACTTGACTCGACCCATGCCATCGTCCACCCTCGCCTGAATCTGAACCCAAGTTCTTCCTCCTTTCCCAAACCCAGTCACTATAGCCGACCTCGCGTGCATGTTATGCACATGCACACTCGTTCCAACGCCCGCTTTACCATCGAGACTTCCCAGACCCACTCCACTCCGTGCCTTGATCAACACCGCTATCTTGACGAAGCTCCAGCATCATCGAACCCAAATCAAGCCTTCAACCCAAACCCAAATCTCTAAACTGCTCCCACCTCACCCTACTAATTCACTCGCTGCCGCCACCACGCGAAGCCCCACTCCCATCACCTCCTCCCTGCCAAGTCCCACGACCTCCAGTCACGCCTTCATCTCCCAATTCGATCGCGTTCCAAGTCAAAAAAATGAACCCCAAAACCCTAAAGTCGACTCGTGCTTCTAATCCACAGCACTAGAACAAAATTCCCATGGTCAAAACATTACCCACGTTCCCACGGTCACCCCGAAGCCAACGGCCCACCCACATCGTCCACCTTTGATCCAAAAATTAATTTTTTTTGTGAAAAACGATGAACTCCCAAATTATCTCAACCAAATAACCAGAAAATCAAAATTTCTTCACTAAAATTCATGGTTTGATCATACAATCCCAATTGCCAAGTTGATTTAATGTTTCAGATACGTTGAAATTTGACAAAAACTGGGTCAGTCATCGTAAATTTGCAATTTTACACAATATATAAGACGTGTAAGCTTTGAATTATTTTTAATGTAATCTATATTCAAAAATATATATTTTCCTAGGTTACAATATTGGCAAATTCAAATTGTATTGAAAAGAAAATATTTTTGAAGTTGAGCATGTATGAATATTTTTGACACTGTTAAACATAGCAGAGCATTTAAACACTTCCAAGCATTTCTTTTTAAACTCTCACCTTAATCATGTTGAAAGCCCTTCGAATCTTCTAGTTAATCTTTAATTTATGATCTGAAAACTTGGTAGCCTTACTCTCTTTTGAATATGTGGTGCTTCTTCTTCCTTTTTTCTTTTTGTTTACAGAGTTTTTTTTATAACCAAACCGCAGACAAACTAATATATACGTGCTCAAATAGAATTAAATGATTTATACATACCATATTTTAGGCTTAAGAAAAGTTTTGGGTGCCTGTACAATGTTTTGTACAATGATGGATTGAAATGTGCTCTTGATGGCTTAAAATCTTGAAAAGAAGTTAAGATAAAAGATTTTAGTCTTTCTCTTTTTAGACCAGACAAGTACTTATGTATATATATTTATTATTTTCCATTTTAACTTGGTTAACTTCTGGTTATGAAATGTTTTAAAAATTTAACTTGTAACTTTGTTTTACTTTTGTTTATGTACAAGCTATTTTTCTTTGGATTTAAAACATGTTTTCACTTTATTTTGAGAATAAGAAATATAAGTTAGTATAAATTATAATAGCTTCAAGTCTTCATATACATATATTTTAAATTTAAAAATATATAACTCAAATCGTTTAAAAGGTTTTGCTATACTATTTTAATAAGATGACACTTTTTTCTACACTTCTAAAAAGGAAAATTTCTTATTAAAAATGTTTTTAGATGATTTTCTAACTTTTTGTCATTTCTATCATATAGTAATTTCGTATGTATTTTCTTCTTTATTTACTTACCAGTATATATATTATTTTTAACACGTTATATTTATTTGTTTATAAGTGCTATATTTTCCTTTTTGAACTTATATATATATACATACATATACATTCTTCTTTCTTAAACTTATATGTATATACAGAAGAAAAATCAAATTCTAACCTTTTCTATTTATACAACAATACATTACATGGGCTATATTCATTTCATTTTTTAAGGATTATTCTCATTCATTTTATATTAATTTTATTTTTTAATCTAAATATATAAAAATTCTGTTGTTATACATACATATGTAAGAAATTCAAATTATATCAATTTTTAAAATTTTATAAATAAATTCTAGAAATACAAAATATTGTCTTGGTTCAAGACTATTTATTATTACCAATTATAATTTAATAAGATTTTATTTTGATTAAAAGATCGTATTATTGAATATTAAAAATTAATAATCAAAACTTAAGATGACAAAAATTCCAGGTCGTTATGTTAGGTCAGATGGGTTAGGTATGCTATAGGGTGGCTGATGTTTGACCTTTAATCATATATACATACATATACATATACATACATATATATATACATACATACATATACATATACATACATATACATATACATATACATACATACATACATACATATATATACATACATACATACATACATATATACATATATATATATATATATATATATATATATATTCAAATATCTCGTTTGCATATCTCGAAATTTCGAGCCCCTATTTAGGCATGGCACTTAGAGTTACTGATGTTATACCGCTATTCCGTACCCAATGGAACAAGTTTCGAGTCCTAATTCAATCGTATGCGGAAGATAGCAATTTAAGTCGACTATTTAAATTAGATTCAATCGGATTATTTCTAGGCGGTTTTAGATTGTACGACAAAATGGTGGATCCAAACGATACGAAATTTGAAATCCGATAATAATACACTATTACGGATCTAAAGCAACTAGTTTCGTTGAATTCCAAGACTGTGCCCCAGATCACTTTTTTAACGGGTCGATAAAATCGATGATTTCAAAAATTTACGAAATCGCATGAAATCCCATTTTTAAAATTTTGGTAACTCAATTCTAATTCTAGTAGAATTTATAGCAACACTAGAGTTCGTTTTGATTAACATTTAATTCAAATTCTAATTATTTACCCCATTTCCATATTACGATAAAAATCGCTATATTTGAAATTTAAATTCATTTTATAATTTCAACCAAAATCTTCATATTCAAAAATCAAATTGCATTCCAAATCCAATATTTGAAACCACTTAAACGACGAAAAATCTGGGTCGTTACAGCAAAACATAGCTGTCTTACTAAGACTGAGTGCATCCATGCATGATCATAGAATTCAACGCCCGCGTCCTCATGCATCGAGATTTAACTTTTCTGGATGAGGGACTACAACCAAAAAGACTTTTCACAGCGTTTGAAAAACGCTGTTAAAAGTTTTCACAGCGTTTTTAAAAACGCTGTATAACGACATGCGGTCGTTGACCCTAAAGTTTTAACTGCAAAATATAAACGCTGTCAAAAACCAACTTTCTACAGCGTTTTTTAAACGCTGTTAATAATTTTTCTACTGTAAGGTATAAACGCAGTTAATAGTTTTCTACTGCAAGGTATAAACGCTGTCGTAGGGATATGCATTTTTTTCCCAATGAATTGACAACAATGTATAAACGTTGTCGTAGGGATATGCATTTTTTTCCAATGAATTGACAGCAATGTATAAACGCTGTCGTAGGGATATGCATTTTTTTCCAAAGAATTGACAGCAATGTATAAACGCTGTCGTAGGGATATGCATTTTTTTTCCAAAGAATTCAGAAAATGCTCTATACTCAGTACATTACAATTACAATACTTTGTGCAATTCAGTTCAGATAGTACTCACTCCCCAGTTCAACAATAATACATATAGTACAATTCAATTCAGATAGTACTCACTCCCCAGTTCAATAATAATACATATAGTACAATTCAATTCAGATAGTACTCACTCCCCAGTTCAACAATAATACATAATACCATATGCAATCCAATTCAGATAGTACTCACTCCCCAGTTCAACAATAATACATATAGTACAAAGTTCAACAAGACAGGCAGCAACAATACAATATTGTACATAGTTCATAACCTAAAATATCGGCAAGAAAATGAAATATAATATGGTCATAGACCCTAAGTAGCATGAAAACTCTAAGTCAACTGTCATAGAATCACAACGCGTCCGCAAGTTGCAGCAGTTATTCATGATCCAACCAAGCAATTTGCAGGCTTGCAGTAGCTCTGAGACATAAGTAAGAAGGCAAGTTCTTAAACTGTGAGCATGAACTGTATATAATTCAAACTGCGAGCAATACAATTTAGCATGAACTACTATATGACTAACTTGCAACATGATTGAGGACCCTAGTATCTTATATCCCCTTGGTCCCTAACGAGCCAATGAGCTGACAAGGTCAATCAGGTCCTCTCGGACATACATTGTGACGTGCACATACAAAGTTTGGACATACGTTTGGAAAGTTTGATGGGTGTAAAAGTACGTGTGGAGCGTTCGGGAAACCCGAATACTGCTGCAGTGGGGAATTTGGAAATTTGAATACGTGTAAACCGACGTATTACTCTGAGTTTTTTAAGTCGGCTTGTCCAAAGGCGTACAGTTATGCTTTTGATGATGCTACGAGTACGTTTACTTGTGACGGTGGGGGTGATTATACTATTACTTTCTGCCCTGATTCAACTCCAAGGTATTGAAACAAATGAAATTTATGTGTTAATTCTGTAAATAAGAAATCATATATTCAAAAAATGAAAATGCAGGCATAAAAGGGAGGCAGAGCGGCATTCGGGTAACAAAAGCTATATTCCACCAGAAACAACTGCTGTTACAACTGGACAAAATGGAGTTATGTGGGGAGACAATTCTTGGCTTTCTAATCTATCATCTGGTGATGCTTCTACTTTACTGAAACCACAGGCCTCTGTTATAATGTTGGTTTATGCAAGCATTCAAGTTATTTTTCAGATCATGTAACATTGTAAACATTGCCTGAACTGTAATTTACAAGTTTTCAATATTTTCATTAACTTGCTTTATTTTAAAGGAATCTTGGTTTGTTAAAATAGCATTTGCATTCTGATGATTGAAGTGAATCAAAAATGAATACGAATCCATAAACATTAATAAGAAAGTGGAATCGCAACGAAGCTTCATTTTTTTCCCCTCAAACAGGAAGTTGAAAGTGATGATGATAATGTGAAATGGTTGATGTTAAATATTGACCGAATGAAATTACATTGTGACAACGTAAACTTAATTACCAATGACTGAAATCAAGCAAATATCAATTTACAAGAACAAAAAAAAAGTTTCATTCACTAGTGGACGCAGCTCCAAACAACTGCAGTAGAACAAAACCTAATTTTTGAATCACCTAACAGACTTGGAAACTACTTCAACTCGGGGGAAAGAACCTCCCCCAACTCAGACCCTTTGGCCCTAGCCTTAACATAAAGCGAGTCATGTGGCCCACGCCCGCTATCGATTCATTGCGTAACCCTAGTCAGCGGCAAAAGCTCTATATATATATACTGAGTATAGAGCATTTTCTGAATTACAAAAAGCTAATACCCTATATCCTATATATATATATATCGTAAGTACTGTCTTGATAAATTATTTTATTCAGAAAAACATTAAATTAGATAAAATTTGATAAAAATTCTACTTCTCTTGATTACATTTATATATATTACCTACAGAGTTGTTTGTCACAAATCTTCTTAATTTTATAAAATTCCTCATCTGCATTTTAATATTCAGATCTCTTTGACGGGCTGTGATGCATTTTTTTTTATCTAATAAAAGTTTTTAAGACTTGATGTACCCTCACGAGCATATTAAATAACTTGAAGTTCAAGGGTAGTTACCTGAAAACTGCCAAACTATACAAATATTTCGAACTGCTGAAGTTGAGTCCACACTAACATTCGCAGTAGGCCATGCTACCGTCGAACCAATAGCATCTGATAAGCATTCCATGAATGACGTAGGTCTCCATAAAGACGCATTCGAGTCTTTGACAATATCCACCCAAACTCTTATTGCATTTGGTCCTAGTGGAATAGAATGAACCAAATCATTTGGATTAGTTGAAGATATGGTGCCTTCAGCTACAATTTTTCCTGTGCCCTCCACAGCAAATAACTTGCACTTGTTATTCATCGCGTAATTTGCACTCTATGATATTAAAAAAAGTATTGATACATTATCAACAAATTGTATATATAAATATTAGCAATATAATATATTACCGTACGAGATGTTGGAACGTTGCTCATAGGAGTGGATGGTATTGTGTTTTCAAAAACCAATTTTGATGATGGCCATGCTATTGTCTTACCGACGGCTTCTCCGATACATGTCACACCTGCTATGGGCCTCCACAAAAAGGCATCTTCTTTTATCGGATTGTCCACCCAAACTATTGCGGCTTCTGGTCCAAGAGGAACACCATTAATAATCTGATTTGAATCCCTCGAGTGCACACGTCCTTCGGCAACCAATACTTCAGTTCCACCCCAATCGAACAACTTGCATTTGTTTTCTGTGCTATTGGTTTTGCTCTATCAAAGAAAAAAATTATAGTCATCTAATAAAAGTCTTGTTTCTATAGTCTTACTGCATTCAACATTTTATCATGTGTCAACCAATTCAATACAAAGCAAATCAACATTGTTAAATTTTCAATAATCATTTGTCAAACTTTAAACTTGATTTCACCCACCAAATGTTATTAAAAATAATAATACTAACATAGCTAGAAATGTGTAATAAATTAGTATTCGACTCTATGGAACTGATGCTTTCGGTAGTTGGATTTTCACATATTTTAGTTTTAATATGTAAAAGAATGTACTAATCTAATGGGAACATGGACTAGTTTGGATAATATCAATGTTAATTCCACGGTTCTCTTATAAATATATTTTTACCGTTGCATTATACAGATTTTTAATGTGCAGATGCTAAGAAAATCTTATTATTTACCACATCGTTTCCTAGATGACGATAACAAAGCTCTGAATAGTGGCAAAAACATGACTAGGAATCTGCCACCTCCAGTTCAAAAGGGTGGATGCAGAGACACATATCAATGCTATATTTGTAGAGAGTTTTTCATACCTCGTTTTCTTTTTCGGAGTTTTCTTTTATGCGGATAACAACTCTATCAGCTGGCCATGCTATCTTCTCATTCTTGGCGTCTCCTATGTATACCATACCAGGTGAAGGCCTCCACAAAAAAACATCGGATTTTTTAGGATAGACTACCAAAATTTTCTTGGCATTCGGACCTAAAGGTACTCCATTGAGAAGATCGTTTGGATCACTTGGCACGATTTTTCCTTCGGCAATTACCTCATCATCATTCCCGTGTCAATTCAGCAAACTACAACCGTCACATATTTCATTATTTTACTCTGCAATTAATAAAAAATAAAATACATAACTTCTGATTTAGATATCAAATTATGTATGATGTTTTAACCTTACTATCGTATATTTTTACCGTTTGAGATACGTTCTCTCCTCCACAATTTTCTTTATCCTGTAAATCAATAATATTACAAAAATATTAGAGAATTTGAACCTGCAGTGAAATTGTAGTGAACCTGTAGTGAACTTGTATATTTATTCCACTTATGATGAAAACAAGTACAAATTTCAAAGAGAATACATTTTCAGAATGAATTTTGATATAACAATTGACAAACTTAAGTATGGAAATGATACATCATTTGTAGAGTAACCAGATAAGGATATTTTTATTTTGCAGATGGATGAGGAGTCAGCAATTTAATCGTAAGTAAAAGGTATTTTTGTTTTGCAGATTGGTCGAATTGTAGCGGATGGTTTAAAATCTCATAAGGATAAAAATATAATATGCTTTAATTTAAAAGTGTTGAAAAGACAATATTGGTTTAGTGTTGAAAAGACAATATTAGTTTAGTGTTGAAAATACATTACTTTATAAGTGTTGAAAAGACAATATTGGTTTAGTACATATTATGCTTTAATTTAAAAGTGAATGCTTTAAAATCTCATAAGGATAAAAATATATTGCAAAATCGCATTTGTACTCTCATAAGGATAAAAATTCAAAGTTAGGCCAGCAACCAAAGACAACAAATACATATAATAAATTTAAAATCTGAAACTACACAACTCAGTAATTTTTATAAACAATTTTTCACAATTAATTTTTAGAAAACTAAAAATAAAAGTTTAATTTAAAACATGTTTTGAGGAAAATAAGAGGTGGAATTAAATTTTAACTTCTTATTTAGCATGTAGCTTTTAATAAGAGAATGATTACACAAATTAATTCGAAAATCATACAATGCAAGGATCACATACATGCTAACTAAGCTTTCATATTTACACAAAGTGATTATCGACATACTTGACGTTTCATTACGGTGTGAATCAACTGCTCTAGCTCTGAAATCCTATGCTGACATTGAGCTACTTGTTTATCTTTGATTTGTGACAAAACTGCAGTGGTCATGGTTACACCCCTTCCCATTCCTCGTAGTCGTCCCGGTCTATCTTTTCCCAACACCAATGAGAGGGCATCTTCTTTGATCTTACAAGTTAAGCTAGACGGTGATTCCTTTTCAGCATTCTTTATTTTCTCCTAGAAAGTGAACACAAATTATATTTTGTAGAAGAGTTCAAAATTATATATTTTCCAAAAATTACGCTTAACCAAAAAAGACATAGCACTTACGATAGTATCTGCAACATGCGGGTTCACTGGTTCACCATTTTTTCGAGTGTGAGATTTAATCCAAACATCAGATCTACAAATGGAAGAAGGACCGCTACTTTTCTCTTTCTGCATTAAAGGAAACATAACATTAACAAAACTATTAACCATAGGTAATAAATCAAATATATTTCTCACCAAATCTTCAGTTAGTCGAGCCATTCCTCGACGACTACACGTGTGTCGTATTTGTTTGTCCTTCATGGATTTAAATTTATCACTTCGTAGCTAGATTACAAGATTTATCACATTGATTAGTTAATTTGCATTTTACGTATGCTTAAATTTCATATATATATATATATATATATATATATATATATATATATATATGTACACGCAAGAAATAATAAAAATTACATTACAATTACCTTAAACTCTTTGCTTATTTTTGACTCGATAAACTTCTTCCATTCCTTCATACTTCCAACGTTTTCTGGTTTTAGTTGAAGTTGTTCCTCCTTGGTTTTTGTTTGTAATATCTGTTTTACGAATTTGCTTTTCGAACCTCTCCAAATGCATCCCATTTGCTGAAAAACGGGAGCCTTTTGCCATTCCTCATCCAATTTAAATCTAGCCTGTAACATTTATCAAAATGATAATCATTCAAATTCTTCTTGAATATGGAATCCACATAAATGTCAGTTCCTGAATATGCTGGCATATCATTTAAGTGTATTAATTTCATGCCATTGAGTAGATTAGATATCGAAGAGGTACTCGAGTCATAAAGTTATAGTTTTAATTGAGTTATAGAGTGGCTAAAAGCAGTGAGTCGACCTCATCAGATTAGTGGAGTTCCTTGTATAGAACTTTAGGGGTATGAACTCCCCTTCTAAACAGTTTGGAATCCTGAATCTCATTACTAGTAACAAGTTCTCTTTTATGGGAATATTGGAAAATAAGTTAAGTAATTATAGTATTGAACAATTCATGTATAAACCAAACGGCAAATGGATATGTGAAACACAATTGCAATGAAAATCAAAAGAATCGAATTCTCCTAGTTTGGGACACATCAGTTTGGTCAACTATTGTCATGCACACAAATAAACAGTGTATAACTTGCAGTCTTCACAATGCAACTGGGCTGTGCATAATATGTACAGTGATGTACGCATTTAATATCCGAGAACAAAGAGTAAATCCCTGGCACTATCTCATTCATCAAGCTAGTCTTTTTAATCTACCCTGGATTATTCTTGGTGACTTCAATACTATCCTATCTAGTCAAGAAAGAATAAATCAAGGCATTTACTGTAAATTAGGGGATACTGACTTCATGAACTGTATTAACAATTCCAAATTTGTAAATTAGGGGATACTGACTTCATTATCACATTTGTTTAAATTTGTTTTCAACTTATCCAACTGAATAACTGGCATAAAGAACAGAATTTAATCAAATGTTTAGAGATTATTCAAGTTTAAATTGGAAGAATTTCTCTATGGAGCATGGGAAAATGTAAAACACAAACTCTTGGGTTTAAGCTGGGAGTAGTGCCCTGTGGAGTCTGGGAAGAAGTACAACGACTTGAGAAATAAATATTGTTCATTTATAAAACCGTTTGGTGGCTAAATATTCCAACCTAAACTAGCTGCACATTAATAATCCATTCAATGGATCATAGAAGTAGATTGCAAAGGGCCCTAACATTTTAGGACCCCTACCCTAGTCCTTTTGCCTAATTTGACTACTGGTTGAGCCGACCTTGCACGTAGGTGTTGGTGTGTTATTGTCGAGAACGGCTTCAGGTTTCCTACCACATTTGAGAAGTTTTATGTATAATTTTTTGGATCATTTATGTTCACTTAACAATACTCATGTTAACAAAGAGCGGCAACACTTTTCCATTCATCATTGGTACAATTAATGATGAAGACTATACATATTTCATTTTTAAAACTAATTAACTAAAACATTGTTAATACAAGATCCATGATTCATATCCATGAAGATATGCCCTCGTAATCTAATCATTGGCATATGCCTTATTAATTAATTTTTGTGCTGTAACTGTGACCTTGTGCTCATATTATAAATTTCCTTGCAAAAATAATTTTTAAGTTTTCAACCCATTATTAAATAAGTACACATATAATGTATTGCTCATGATTTGGAATTTCCATCGGTATCTAATCAGTTTAAATTTTTAATCAGTGGTATACAAACGATACATGCCTTCTTAATTTACTATTGAAAAAGAATTTGTTGAATCAGTCATCAAGCTAAACAGAAGCCCGATTTATGTGCATAACATAGCAAAATCAATAGAGACTCTCTGACCAAACCATTCCTACTTGAGGAAATCAAAAAAGCCCGATTTATGTGCAAATAAACATACAAACAACATATTCTAATCAGATCAATGTAAAAACAGAAAGGGGTGGTGATAATGGAAAAATATATTCTAATAGGTCATATGAAGTTACATGCAAACGCTTATGCATCATAATAAATATGAAACGTTATATTATTACCTGAATGGATTTCCATAGAACTACTTTCAAATCGTCACCAAGTAGCCTCCAGTCATCTAGCGTAAATGGAACATGCTCACGGACAAGTGGCCCTAAATAAGAAGATAATTTCACTGATCCTTCTCCTACAGGTACGCCCGATGAATTAAACTCAACTTCAATTTGGCTTGCAACATTCGAAGGAAGTCTTTTCACTTTAGTTGGACCTCTAGTCCTTTTTTTGGAAACCTGTTTTGCATCATCTGCAATTGCTCTATCCACTTCCACTGCAGTTTCAGGATTTTCATCAATTTGCAGAGCTGTGCATGCGATTGGCTGGCTTGCATTTCCAACATCCATGTTTTCCGAAGGTGGCTCAACATGCTCTTCCATTACATTAGACCTGTCAGATGCATCTTCAAATACTGCGAGTCTTTTTTGATAGCGAGTAAGTTTCTTGTTCGTTGTTTTCTTTGTACTTCTAACCATTTTCTGCAGGCAGACACAGAAATTCATGATATTCAAATAAACTAGTTTGCTAATCAATTTGTAAACTGCTGCTAAGATACAGGAATTCATGACACAGGAATTCAAGAGTAAATTGGTTTGCTGATCAATTTGTAAACTGCTGCTAAGATACAGCAACAGTTGATACGCGATATAAATGACATTCAAATGCAAATAATAATACAGGTATAACAGTGCAGTGCAGTGATAACAGTGCAATACTTAGTTATCTGAATTCACGTGTGGGTTTAAAAATCTGAACATATATAATCTGAACATCTAAAATCAAAGGCAAAATCTGAACAGTTAAAATCTGAACATATAAAATCTGATACTTTGTGGGTTTAAAAAAAATATGCTAACAAATAAAAATACATGATACGGTGTAATACATGATACCTTGTGCACCTGCTGTTTCTATACATCCTTCTCCATTATTAAATGCCTGAACAAGTTTCCCCCATGACCACACACACGAAACATATGCCTACTACTTTCAGTCACATAGCAATGACTACCCAAAAAAAGGTGATATTAGAACTACTCAATTATGCCTTTGCAATCCTCCCTAACATAACTAGCATCCCCGACCAAGTCATCCTCGATTTCTTCACAATCTCCTCCAATATAGCTTACTTCTTCAATAAAATCGTTCATCTCTAATTCAATAAAATCGTTCATCTCTAATTTATGTATAAAAGACAACAAAACAAATGCTCAAAACAAACAAATCTAAAGATAAAAATATATTGTCAAAATGCAAGAACATAACATAGTAAAATATCACAGACTTTCTGCTTCCAGTTGTAATAACCAAACATTCATTTTTATAGCCCAGGAGTTGATAGTACAAGCAAACTTTTAATTGATTAACTCTTTTGGCAGCAAATATCATGCTTTGTTTGTGTTTCAAAACTGAATCTGGGCCTTTTGTTGGGAGAGTATTTCAATTTAAACATTGATGATTGTTGCTTGTTATTGCATCAGAACTAAAAGTGATACAGATGCTAAAGTTGTACAAATAGAAACTGAAAGAATTTTAAAAAATAAAAGAAAAAACAATCATATCTAATTAAACTACATCCCATATTTGGCAAACATGTTATTTAAACTGATGTTATTTAAACAGATGCTAAAGTTTCACTAAGATGCACATGATGCTAGCTATTCAATGATTGCAAAAAAAGAAACAAAAAGAAAAAAGAGGAAGGAAAAGGTACATGCCTTGTTTCTTCAGCTTTTGAATTCTAATTGAATGAAGCTCCTGCAGTTTCTCCGTAACCAACATAAGTTCAAGCTGTGATTATAGTAGGAAGTAAATAAATATTAAGAGTTCTCAATTATTTAACGTAAGTGTTTATGTGTATATGCGAAGAACATATAGTCTGTTATATGTGCTATTTTAGCTACAAGAGGGCATGTGCGCACAAACAAAAAAGATATGAAAAACTAGGATATGCTTTTAAAATTGACAGGTTAGAGAATTAAAAATATGCTTTCCAAGTTTAAAGTAAAAGAAGAAAAACATATAATCATTTAAGACATTTCATGCTGAAGTAAAAACCCTAACAAAGTAGATATCCAAGAAAGATGTACAACTAAATTTATCCCAATGCCATCAATTAGTTCATAGGTGCATTGCTAAAATCAAATTATAGTCACATAAATGATAACGTAATGGAATGCAAGACCAGTTGTGTACTACTAATACACTCAAGAAAATGTCACATGTTTTTTAGCTACACTTTACAATTAACTACACAACTGAATACTTAGCAGAAGATACAAGACGGTAATGCTTGTATTTGTCAGAAAAAAGACCAACATCAAACCAGACATATTGCATAGAACTAAACTGCTAACCTCTGATTCTTGTTTTTTCCTCTGTTTAATAGCTTTGACCTTTGCAATCTTCTTTATGGTTTCAACCTAAGTTCAACAAGCCTCCGTTATTCTTATTAAACGATATAAATTAAAACATTGAACTGCATATATTAAATTTAAGCCATTAACGTCATCAAATGAAATCTACTATCCTACTTTATTTTTTGAAGAATTTTTATTTAAATGACAAATTTAACCAACTAGACAGCTAGTACTATACATATGTGTTATGTTTGAGCTTATAAATTTTTATTTATACATTTGCATGTAGAAAGTGGGCTCTTTGGAAAGATTTTAAAAAGCAACAAATCTCCACTCCGATTTAACAATGAATAGATATTTCCCATCTAAAATTCAATTTTTGAACAAAACAATTGGTATATACCCTTTAGTATTTCTCATAATTATTATTAAGAATATTATCTGATTTATATTGATTGAAAGGTTAAAAGCACAAATATCCTTTATTCAATTATCATTGAACTGTTTTATTTGTATAAAGGTAGTTGTAAGAATTTAGGGAAAATAAACTTTACAACTTACTAACCAATCATGTACACATTACTAGTATATAAAAATGACCCCATTACCATGGTTTGGCTAATAAACTTCACAAAAAATAATGACTGTTATAATCTGATTATAGAGGCAATCGGACATCAAAGAATTTAAAGGTGTAATTTGAATTTAGAGTAGCCTTTTGATGAAATATGGAAGGGAATAAAACATAATTGTGAAATTATTTGATGGTAAACTAATAGACAATAATGATAATACTTGAGAGTTTTTAGCATCTGTTTCATACCTTGTTGTTTAAGCACACTAGACTGAAAATGACAGAACTCTACAAATATCAACTGTTCAAAGCATGCACGCATAAAATAAATTTGTTATTAGCTACTTCATGGCCACATTAGACTGAAAATGACAGAACTCTACAAATTAGTCATTTTGTTATTAGCACCAAACTGTTTTCAAAAAATTTGCCATTACAACGGCTCCATTTTGTAGCACCAGAGTAATGTCTATGCATTACCCCTCTCCTGATACAAAGTCGTGTCTTTTCTAAAACCATTATCGAGTATACAACCATCACATACTATTTTGACTCCTAGCCATACATGGAAATATTACAATATCACATGTATAAACCTAATATTTGCATATTATGTCCTCCGAAACAAAATTCGTAAGAGATTCGTCTTAGGAATTAATTAATTAGAAATTATACTACAGGAGAATGGAACAAACTTTGACGGTCACAAGTGTAGTCCAATGGGATAAAAATCCACTGAAATTACTTTCTAAACAAGCAATGCACTGAATGCACTTACTTACATACTCAATATGTCTAAGAACTCACTGAACATTCATGGCACATGAAAAAAAATCAGTACAGTGGAGCAAAATAATTGAAAACAAACCATATTTGAAGTTAAAAACTAAAACGAAATCAATACAAGGAGTCTCACTAAAAAAACAAACTATAAACAAGCTTCAGAACTAGTAATGAGATGAGTCGATCAGCATTGTTTCATAAAAATAAACACGTACTAGTAATAAATCAAATAAAAGTGTGTTTTAATCTACTGAAGAACCAAAAGTTACCTATAACAATCGAACTTTATTAACAGCTCGACTTCATCGAGTTTTTAAAAAGTCGTTCCAACAATTGATGATCGAACAATGTTTGACTTAGGGCAATCCACAAATTAGAGTATTTGAAATATGTAAATCGAAATCAAAAAACACAATAAACCTAAAAATTGATGAATTGAATAGAGACAAAAAAGGTAATTAGGCTACCTAAAGTATGAACGCATAAGTAGGACAGTGACTATCAACTCCACTAGAGGAAAATCGAAGGGCAAGCAAAATTTGAGGGAAACTATTGGTGGAGGAGAATAAATGAGGGAAAGATGAGGGAGCAGTAGTTCTGATAGAAGAGGGAAAGTGAAATTTTTTGGTAAAAGTATGATGAGAAAGGCGGAAGATAATAGGCACGGAAACATAAAAGTATTCTCAACGTTTGAACGCATGTTATTCTCTGAATGAAATAAGTTTTTACTGCGTTTAATGTTAAAACGCTGAGCAAATGCAATTGAAGTAAGTTTTTGTTGTAGTCGGGCTACCTCGAATCCCTAGCTGAGGCATGGGAGACTTTAATAAAAATCAGGAAGGTCGAACTTGGCATCGAGGAGGTCGATGAAGATGCTTTAATAAAAGAATTTCTTAAGGGGAATGAGCCTTTAGACCTGTCTACGGCGAAATCTCTTTACTGCAAAGGTTCCTCCTCATCGAAAGGGAAAGATGTTATTGCCGGTCCATCCGGGACCGAGTCTCCAGCTCATGCTCCTACTCAGTCGACCGATCGGCCGATGCTTGATCCATTTGAGCAATATATTGGTTATGACCAGGAGGACCTCGGCCTCAGCGTCCACATTCTATCTCCCATTCCAGAGGGTGAGACCCCTCGGACAGTTGAGAGTCATCCAGAAGCTGGTAGATAACCCTTCACTTTAACATTCCAAGAGTCGTCGTTTTTGACGAGAGGCTATTGTATTCCAATGTTTGTTTTCCATAATTTTGCGTAGGGCATTCTGATTCCGAGCCCACTCCGAGGAGCGATGACACCAAGGAGGTAAAGGGAAAAACAAGTGAGGCTACTCACGCAGGGGAGACTTCTGGTCCAGATGCTCAGGTGATTGTGGCGCTTGATGAGGATAAGTCCGAGACTTCATCTCCCATCGAGGGAAGTTATGAAATCGAGATCATAAGTGCCTCTGAACATACTTCTGAAATGAGCATAAAGGAGCATCTCAAAGAGGAAAAGAAAACGACGGCCGAGATTAAAGTCAAGCCTCGAGTCACGGACCTAGATGATCCTCTGAATAAGCCGTTGAAGGTCATCCTCCTTGGCGGGTCTAGGCCAGTGGAAGTTCTCCGTACTTCTTCAGTTGTTACCTCCCCATCAAAGAAAATTACCAAGGGAAAACGCACGGGAGAGGAGTCATCTGGGAAGAAGTCGAAGAAATCGACGAAGTAATTGTTACTCTCGTTCAACGAGAGTTAGTTAGATTATGTAATTATTTTTATTTACCTTCGTAGTTCTTGTAAATAGACTTTTGACTCTGAATTTTGGAGAAGTTGTAGTGGAAACTTATTTCTAAATAAATAAAGCTCAGTTCTTTTGTCTTTCAAAAGACTTTTATCGTTCAGTTTTCTGTGTGATTGTGGTCGAAACCCAAGCTATCGTGAGTTACATAAACTTCTCAATTTATCTTCATATAACTCTGAAATTGTTTGGAGTTGTTCATCTTTTATTCCATGCCTCAAGCACTTAGAATATTTTAGTCTGTACGTCGGGGACATGATGACTTCAAGTCATTTGTGTCCGAGCTCACACTCCGGGGACTTATAGAATTTAAACTGTTAATACTCCAATCCGCACTCTGGGGATTTAGAGGTCTCCAATCCACACTCTGGGGCTTAGAGATTTTTAAATCGTTTATACTCGGTCCGCACTCTGGGGACTCAGAGCACTCCAGTCCGCACTTAGGGAACTTGGAGATTTCGTGTCGTTTATTCTCTGGTCCGCACTCAGGGGACTCGGAGTACTCTAAACCACACTTAGAGGACTTGAAGATTTTGAGTCGTTTATACTCTGGTCTGCACTCAGGGGACTCAGAGTACTCCAGTCCACACTCTGGGGACTTGGAGATTTTGAGTCATTTATACTCTGGTCCGCACTCAGGGGACTCAGAGTACTCCTGTCCACATTCAGGAGACTTGGAGATTTTGAGCCCTTTATACTTTGGTCCACACTCAAGGGACTCAGAGTACTCCCGTCCACAAACTAAGGGGACTTGGAGATTTTGAGTCCTTTATGCTCTTTTCCACACTCAGGGGACTGAGAGTACTCCAGTCCGTGCTCAGGGGACTTGGAGATTTCAAGTCGTTTATTCTCGCACTAAGGGGACTCAGAGTACTCCAGTCCACACTCAAGGGACTTGGAGATTTTGAATCGTTTATAATCTGGTCCACACTCAGGGGACTCAAAGTACTCCAGTCTGCACTCAGGGGACTTGGAGATTTCAAGTCGTTTGTACTCTGGTCCGTACTCAGGGGACTCAGAGTACTCCAGTCCACACTCAAGGGACTTGGAGATTTTGAGTGCTCATGTGCATCCGTATGTCAGACAGAATAATGTACCTCTTAGTTGTTTGCCATAGAGTCAATATACATAGAAACATTAACAATCTATGGAAAAAAATGGCTTCAAGACTTTATTAATGCAAACAAGCTAAATTGTCTTATTACATGTCGTAAACTAAGAATCAATGAAATAAATACATGTTGGAAATAATTGCAACTAAAATACGAAATAAATGAACTAAGCGTAATAATGTCGCAAATGCTTGCTATTCCATGCTCGGGGGAGTATCACACCATCAACGGTCGCTAGCTTGAAAGTTCCTTCACCAAGCTTCCGTTCAATGACGTATGGACCTTTCCATGCGGGGTTCATATGTGATGGGACTGGGAAAAATCGTTTCAAAACGAGGTCACCTACATCGAAGATTCTCGGTCGGACCTTTTCATTATAATATCGAGCGACTCGGTGTCTGTATGCGGCCGCTCTTAAATTAACTTCTTCACTTTTTTCATCAATGAAGTCCAGTGATTCCAGCAAAAGATCCTGATTCAACTCAGAGTCATAATAAGTTACCCGGTGTGATGGAACTTCAAGTTCTACGGGTATAACAGTTTCCATGCCATATGCCAATGCGAATGGAGCGTGGACAGTCATGGACTTGTGGGTGTTTTTATAAGCACAAAGCGCTGTTGGAAGTTCATCCACCCACTTGCCTCTAGCCTTCTCCAAACGCTTTTTCAATATGGGCTTGATTATTTTGGTCACGGCTTCCACTTGTCCATTGGCTTTTGGATGAGCAACCGCTGCAAACTTTTTCTCAGTACCATATTTTTGGAAAAACTCCTTGAACTCTTTGCTTTCGAATTGAGTTCCATTATCTGTAATGATGGTCCGTGGAATGCCAAAATGGCATATAATATTTCGTACAACGAAATTAATGACCTTTTTGGTGGTGAAGTGGCCAAAGGCTGCTTCTGCCCACTTGGTGAAGTAATCGACCGCAACTATCGCGTATTTTGCACCACCTTTGGATATGGGTAAGGAACCGACTATGTCGATCCCCCACATTGCAAATGGCCAGGGACTAGCCATTTGTGTGAGATCCGTCGGCGGATCTCTCGGGATTTTTGCATATTTCTAACATTTGTCACATCTACTCATATAGTCTGTGGCATCTCGATTTACAGTCGGCCAATAGTATCCATAGCGGAGGATTTTCTTTGCTAATGTCTGCCCACCAGTGTGGCCGCCACATTCTCCTTCAAGGACTTCCTTCAGGACTCATTTTATCTCATTATGGGTGATGCCCCCTTCGATACATTACCCCGACCTGCATTACATATCGTGAAGCCTTATGAATGACTTGTCGTCTTTCGCTCCTTCTTTCAGTTACGACTCCGTGTAACAAGTATTGCTTGAATGGGGTCATCCATGATTCCTTCTCGATTTCTGTTTCTAACATGAAATCTACCTCCATCATATTTATGCTCGGAACATATAAGGTTTCAACGGGAAACAATCCCATTTGCTGTGCATCGCCAGTGCTCGCAAATTTTGCCAACAAATCGGCTGCTCTGTTTTGTTCATGCGGGACATGTGAAATATCACAATACTCCAGATTCGCTAGCAGCTCTTGAACCCGTGCCAAGTATGAGGCAAGTCTCTGTCCCTTTGCCTGATAGTCCCCCTGAACTTGGTACATCACCGGTTGTGAGTCACAAAAGATTTCAACCGATCTTATCCCCAATTCTCTAATAAGTCTCAAGCCAGCAATCAATGCTTCGTACTCGGCTCATTATTTTTTGCTAGGAATTCAAACTTCAAACCATAACAAACTGATCGGTTTTCAAGATTCACAAGAACTATGCCAACCCTCGAACAATAGTTGTTAGATGCCCCATCGGCTTACATCTTCCATCGGACGGGAGGTATGACATTATGACCGTTTGACTCGTCTGACATGGTGAATTCAGCAATGAAGTCTGCTAGCTTGCCTTTATATGGCCCTTCATGGCAGGTAGGTAATATCGAACTGACTCAACTCGATATTCCATTTTAGCATCCTTTTAGAGGTTTCTGGTCGTTGGAGTACCTGTCGCAAGGGTTGATCAGTGTAAACACTGATTGAGTGTGTCTGAAAGCATGGATGAAGCTTGCATGATGCAATCACCAAGCAGTAATCTAGTTTCTCAATCTTGGGATAATTTATTTCTGTCCTGTTAAACATTTACTGACATAATACACTGGCTTTTGAACTCGGTCCTCCTCGTGAACCAAAGTCGTACTGATATCATGTTGGGATACAGCCAGGTATACATACAGCATTTCATGGTCAATTATTTTTGATAGCAACGGGGGACTTCTAAATGTTTAACCAGAGCTCGGAATGCTTCCTTACAGTCGGATGTCTACTCGAAATTTGTCTTTCCTTTCTTTATCACATCGAAGAACGGAATGCATTTATCCATAGCTCTGGATATGAATCGACTCAGCGCGGCCATCTTTCCGTTCAAGCTTTGTACTTGCTTTATAGTTCTGGGCACTTGTATGTCCCGAATAGCCTGAATCTTCTCTGGGTTAGCTTCAATTCCCCATGCATTCACAATGAAACCTAATAACTTTCCTGATGCAACACCAAAAGAACATTTCAAAGGGTTGATTTTCATCCCATAATGCCTGAGCATATCAAACATCTCCGCTAAGTCTCGAATGTGGTCGTTTGACTGTCGTGACTTCACGAGCATGTCACCCATATAGATTTCCATCGTTCTACACCAATCTGATCTTTAAAAATTTGGTTCACTAGATGCTGATAAGTTGCTCCCTCATTTTTCAATCCGAAGGGCATTACTATATAACAATATAACCCAACGTCCATGACAAAACTGGTGTGTTCTTGATCTGGAATTTGCATCGGGATTTGATTGTATCTCGAATACGTATCCATAAATGACAGTAGCTTGTGTCTGGCCGTTGAATCAACCAGCTGGTCGATTCTAGGTAAAGGGAAACTATCCTTTGGGCATGCTTTGTTTAAATCAAAATAATCAATGCAAGTTCACCACTTCCCATTTTCTTTCCTCACTAGCACAAGGTTAGATACCCATTCTGGCTAGAGAGCGTCGCGGATGAACCCATTGGCTTCGAGTTTGTCCACCTCCTCTCAGAGAGCGAAGGACCTCTCTGGGTCCATGCCTCTCCGTTTTTTTTTATTAGGACGTACTTCGGGTCTATGTTCAACATGTGACTCGCAATAGTGGGGGAAATCCCATACATATCAGAATGTGTCCAAGCGAAAACGTCTAGGTTCGTTCGGAGGAAACCAGTAAGATCCTCGGCCAATGGTGGGTCGAGTTGCGATCCAATCTTAAGAACGCATGACGGGTCATCCCGGTTGACTTGAATGTCAATCTTCAGCTCAGCCGGTGTTGCATTCGCCTCCATGGGTCCCCCATCATCATCCCTCGGATCTATGTCTCTATAGATCCGAGAATGTCGCCCGAGCCAGGGCTCAAGCACTACTTGTCAATTGTCAGCATTTTGGATGCGGATGGAGTTGTCCGCAACCTTTCCTTTCTCTCCCCATCGAGCCTCTCTCGGCTCTTCCACATAACATGCGCGACCGGTCGCCTGATCGCCATGCTCTACACCGACTCCTTTGTCTGTCGGAAATTCTAATGTCAAACACCATAGGGCCAAAGCTGCCCTAAACTCCGTCAGAGCCGGACGACCTAGAAATACACTGTATGGAGAGTCAACATCTAACACTATGAATGGTAGTATTCGCACTCTCCTACGCTTACCCTCTCCCAGTTCAACTAGTAACTCGACATACCCCATTGCGTCAATTGTTGCACCATTAAAGCCATGGATACGGGCTTTAGATGGCCTTAAATCTTTTATCTCCATCTTCATTTGGTCATAGCCTTCTTGAAGATGATGTTGACAGAGCTTCCACAATCAATTAAAATTCTTTTGACGTAAGCTGGTCCGATGGTCGCAGATATGAGCATCGGGTCGATGGTAGGAGCCTCCACCTTGTCTGCATCTCGACTCCTAAACACTATATCGTTTGTCATCATGCGTTGTTGTTTTGCGGGAGTTCCATCTTCCACATTCGAACAACATTCTTAATCTTCATGCCTTGAGGAGGTAGCGTATCGTTCCATCTCCTGCCAATTCTTGTCTGTAGGGTGAGGTCCTCCGACTATACTGTTTATGATCAATCCACCCACGGTTCGGCCACGTTCCTTTGGATAGCATGGAACCGGCCTGCTTCCAGGGTCTGATGTTCCTTGCCTACCCTCTTGTAGGTTTTTAACAAATTCCTGCAGCTTTTTCTGCCCGATCAACTTTTCTGTGGCGTCATGGAGGTGTCTACGCTACTCAGTATTATGCCCATGAGTCTCATGGAAGCGACAGTACTTTCCCATCCGCTTATATTCCTCTATGGACTCCTTTGGGCGTGGCTTTCTGTATTGAAAGGTGTTACAGGTTGATAGATAAATATTTTCAGGAGACGTATTGAAGGGGGTGTATTCGTTGTAAGTTGGAATCCTCGGCTTCCATTTCCCCGCTTCTCTTTTCTTTCCAGGTCTTCCTCCTCCGGACCCTTTAGATTGCCAAGGCTTGTTTTGAACGTCGACTTGAACCTTTCCCGAGTTGTTGCCGGATTGCTTTATGGCGATGTTACTTTTCACAGTCTCCTGAACAGGCCCTGGTGCCTTATCTCGCCTTATCCATCGAGCTTCCTCCCTCCTTATGAATTGATGAGCTTTCGAATAGAACCACTCCAACTTAGTTGGGGGCTTTCCCGACAACCAATCTCCAAACTCTGAGTCTAGATCTACACCTCGCATAACCGCCATCAAAATTGCATGGCCGTTAGGGTTTCTAACTTCAGTGGCCGCAACGTGAAATCTCTGTAAGTACGCTTTCAATGACTCTCCCAGAGCCTGGATTATGCATGATAAGGACATCACATCCTTTGGATGAGTAGCAAGTATCCTGAATTGTTCTACAAATTTCAATGCCAACTCGTCAAAGCTGGATATAGACCGTGGGGGAAGTCGAGTAAACCACATAGTGGCGATTCCTGATAAAGTGATTGGGAAGCACCTATACTTGGTCGCATCATTCGCTCTTGCAGAATCCATCATCCATTCATACCTCATTACGTGCTGCCTAGGATCAGTCTTCCCTTCGTAGGCAGGTATAGTTGGCATACTAAAATTTCTGGGATACTCGGCATGCACGATTGTATCTGTGAAGGGAGTGTGACTCCTAGATACTTCCTAATCTTCATTGGTCAAGCCTTAGTTCTCTCTCATTAACTGCCTAACCATGGATGATAAGTCCGGAGTTTGTATGGAGGATGGAAGGTTGGGTTCCATTCTACAGGATCGCTCAGGTTGATGTCCCCTCTGCTGGCGATCGGTCAAACGTGCATCCTCAAGGCCAGCTTCATTAGGATCTTGGTGAGCCGGGCGTCCGGCCTCCTCACGTGCTTGATCCCTGGTTGATCGACCAGTGGTACCTTTTTGTGCTTCTTCAGTTTTACGGCGTCTACGCCTGGGAGGTTCATCGGCTGAAGTCGAGCTATTAGATGAAGAATAAAGGGCAGGGTTACCTCCAACATTCTGACACTGCTACTGAGTAAGCTGAGTCATGAGATTAGCGTTGGCCTGAATCTGCTCAGCGAGTTGCCTTCTACTTTCCCTGAGTTCCCTCATCAAGTCATTGAACTCTGTTCTGGTGATGACTTCTGTTTGAGTTTGGGCGACAGTCCCTGCACCTAAATTTGCTTGTTGATTGCTAGGTCCTACTTGTTGCACGCTAGCAGTCTCATGGACGTCCGCATTGTGGAAGGCTAATCGGGTACGTGGTCTTCCCATAGTAGAGTTGTTGGTCGAAACTCTGAGTAAATTCAACGGACGTCCTATGAGTAGGTTGGATCAACTTCGGGGGATTTATTCAATCCAGTAGCAATAAAGTAGATCCTATCGGCCTGAGAATTCGATTCTCAGTGAAAGCACCAAAATGTTAACACCTAAATTGACAACTAATACCCTTGAGTAGAGTTATGTAAAGAGATTAATGAAGAAAGTAAATTAAAATAGAGAACTGTGTACTAAATTAAATGTGGAAAACAAGAATGCTGGATTCATAGTGGTTCAGCGTAATTGCCTACGTCCATTTTAAGTTTCGATCTTTATTGCTTTCACAAGTGACTTGATACAGATACAATCCGTAATATAAAGACTTGAATACAAATGCTAAGTGAAATAAAGTGAGTCTTGAAAGCGGCAGAGTCTCCCAGTGTTCTCGAAAAGAGGTCCATTTCATTATGCCCCTGCCCCTCTATTTATAGACGAAAATGGATTGGACTTCCCTAATTGTCCTAGTAGCAAGATACTTCGGCCTATAATGAGTGACTTCTATTTGCCGAGCCACAAATGCCAAGTGGTAAATGCTGAGCCACATCTCCAAGCTGAATGAGGCAGCGTGTGGAGTGACATGTGTAGGCCGAACGAGATCTGATGCCGAGCGAGGGGAGATGCTGAATGATGCTGGAATGCCGAACGAGGTTGGAACGCGAACGAAGCTAGAATGCTAAACGATGCTGGAATGTTGAACGTGGCTGGAATGCCGAGCGAGGCTGGAATGCCAAACGAGGATGGAATGCCGAACGACCTTGCAATGCCGAGCGATCTTGCAATGCCGAGTGAGGCTGGAATGCCGAACGACCTTGCAATGCCGAGCGACCTCGCTATGTCGAACGAGGCTGGAATGTCGAACGAGGCTGCAATGCAGAACGACCTTGCAATGCCGAGCGACCTTGCAATGCAGAACGACCTTGCAATGCCAAGCGACCTTGCAATGTCGAGCGACCTCACTATGCCGAACGATGCTGGAATACCGAACGGCTGGAATGTCGAGCGACCATGCTGTGTTGAACGGCCCTCAATGACGAACGAGGATAGATGCCGAATGGCCCAGTTGTGCCGAACGACCCTTTATGCCGAACGAGGCTTCCACATTAAGACACTGTTTACTTGGTCAAGCCACTGGGTAATAATAACCAATATTATAAAAGGATATATTCAAAGAGGAAAAGAAGGTAGATTAAAAAAATAGAATATAGGTGGATAAATAAAGCTGGGTAGATAAGGTAGATTCAAAATAATAGTATCGGCATGAATAACTAATTCAAACCATAAGAATTTCAATTTTAAATATTAATACAAAATTTCTTTGTTGGGAATACTCTTATAATAAAATACTTTTATAATAAAATACCTTTATAATAAAATACTTTTATAACTTGATGTTTCAACAAGTTTATCCTCGTTCGTGCAGATTCTGGCCATGCGTTGATCCGGCACAAAGCTAGAATTCTTCAAGTACTTAGTAGAGCTGTTTCACCAACCAGTGAAAATACTTGAAAACCGTCAAAACCGATATTGAAAGCACAATCCAAGCAAATCACATGGATCGCAGATACACAATGGTCACGCCTGGATCCCCTAGGAAACATCTGTACCTTTAAGCAATCACCGCCTTGCAAATTACGCCATGATAATCAAAACTATAGACCGTAGGATACATAACAATGGTTACGCCTGGATCCCCCAGGAAACATCCATACCCTTTAAGAAATCTCTGCCTTGCGGATTACGCCACGACAACAAAATCGGTAGACCATAGGATACATAACAATGGTTATGCCTGGATGGCCTAGGAAACATTTGTACCCTTTAAGCAATCTCTGCCTTGTGGATTACGCTACCCAAAAAAATGACCATGGGTACAACAATGGTAGGACACTCAAGTATCACATCCAGAAAACCAAAATCAGAGAGAATAATATCGATAGAATGAATCCACAGAGTGGCCACCAAGCGGATATCAAGCAGAAGGCATTTTCCATATCTTTACTTTGAAAATATTTATCATATAGTACCTTTCAAATCACTTTCAAATATCATACTTAAATAAGCCCATTTTATATAAGATTCCATTTTCAAATCAAAAACTTTCCAAAATCAGTAGTATATCAAATCACACTTATATAGACTTCGATTTATATAAGATTTCGCTTTTCAAATTGAGTACCTTTCCGATTAATAGTTTTCGAATCAACTTCATACTTATACAAATCAGTTTAATATAAGTCCGATAACTCCCAAATCAAATATTTAAAAACAAGGTTCTCAATTTCACTTCGTTATAATATTAGTTCATTTTCAAAATCAACATATAAATACTGGGTTTTACATTCCAATCTATTTCAAAACACAATATTTTCTCAAAATCAATTATACCCAAAATTTATAACCATCCCTTTTAAACCTTTGAACTATTTATTTCTATATGAAAGATCCAATTTACCTTTTGCAAATTATTTAAAACTAAATTTTGTTCAAAACATGTCACATTATTATACTTCAAATATTCTTATTCATTTACTTAACAAAACAGTTTCAAACTTGTTTAAATCATATTACTTCATACTTAAACATTCAAAACTAAACTTATATACTTTATCAAATAATTTGTACTTTTCAAAATTACCTAGCTTTAAACATTAAACCTTGATTCGGAAGTGTTCGAAAATTTAAAATAGTCGGTGAAATCAAATTTTAAATCCAAGAGTTGGAAATCATCAACCAATTAATCTATTTCAATATATAGGGTCAAATCTGAAACTCGAGGACTGAACACCGGCTCACTTCAAATCATTTCAAATATATATACATCTATCTTTCAAAAATATCAAATTATACTTCAGAATTTGAAATCAAAATTGGTTTCGCAAAATCACTCGCATAGAAAAGCTACTAAAGTGGCCTCTCCCCCACTTTGAAACTCGAAAATCAATGTCGATGATGCGTGCACTCATCACCGAAATTATTATCCAACAACATAAGTGAGTTCTGGACTTCTATCTTCTTGAAAACTTCTTTGATATTTCTTTGAAATCATTGGAACTCGTTTGCAGTTATTTGAAACGTTTCTTATTCGAAAAATACTTTAAATCGTATTATTATATATTTTCCAAAATCTTAAAGCCAATTTCAAAATACCGGAGTTCAATTCCTCGAAATTCAAATTCAAAACACTTTAGTTATAAATCATTTTTATATAAATCCATTTCTTATATAAAATTTTCAAAATTTCAAATACTTTCGAAACTTCAAATTCTCATTTTCAAAAGGCATATAATTTATCGAAAACATTTTCTCTTTTATATATAGAATACAATCATACTTATCAAAATAATAATTTCGATATATAAAACAATTTCTAAAATACAAACAAACCTATATGCATATGTGGTGTGTCAGTGTGTTGGGAAGTCTCGAAGCAAGTGACGTTTTAACTCGGGGGACACTCGAAGTAGGTCTCGGGTTGTGATATAAACAGTTTTCTTGACTTTAAAATAAATTCAAAGTTTGAATTTTTAACCCGTGTTTTAAGATAATTGTTTTGGTTTAAAATTTGGATTAATAAGGGTTTTAAATAAGTTATTTTTAAAAAGTTAAAATTTGGATTAATAAGGGTTTTAAATAAGTTATTTTTAAAGGTGATTATGTTTAATTTAATAATTATGTGATCATTAATTATAAATTAATTCTCGATTTATTTCAAGTAAATAATGTAATTAAAAAGTTAATCAAGATTTAATGATGTTTTAATTAACCTTAACCCCTTGAATTAATGTATGTGTTAATAATGTTAACTATGTGGTTTATTAATGATTCGATTTTCAAAGGATGATTTAAAATGTATTTTGAAATAAGGATAGAGATTCAAATTAGAGGGACTCTAGTCAAAATAGAATTCTGATTCGAAGATAGGCTCGAGCAAAGATGGGATAATTAAATTACAAAATAGAAGATGGATATACCTACATAAATTGCGGGCGACCTGAACCGGGTCAACCGTGATTTCAAAATAAGATTGGTATAGAACTCTGAGGCAAATAGACATTCGATCGCCATAGATAGAATTCGGCATAGTAAGAGATAGCAGCATATAAACCGAGGGTGTAGAAATCTCTGGTGAATAAATGACAATTGTAAAGGAATTTCTCCCCTTTACAAATCATTCAAAGATTGGCGGGATCGCCTATTCTTATAGAGATCATTCGAAGTGGAGTTATGGGATACTACAGAATCAAGGAACACGAATATGGAGAGAAGTTAATGGATTTTAGAACCGTATGGAACGTTCCAAAATCCAAAGTAAAACCAAACGAAAGAAGAAGAAATTCAGGCTCGAACGAAAGTGATTTTGCAAATAAATTTACTATATATGCTAAGTTTGCCTAGAGCCAAAGCTCTGATACCAGCTGTACGACCTGGTATTTTCAACCATTTGCATTCACACACGTCGGACTTGAATTGCTCAAAATACCATATTGTTAATTTATAATTGGCAAAACTCAACATATACAGTAAATAAGTCAATCACAGAATCACAGACACAGAGTAATATAATAATAACGCAATGGAATAGATAAATAGTAGTTCATGAAGCTACTACATAAACATCAGAGTTAAAAACAAAATACAACAGAATATCTCAAATACAGTGAAGTCTACAGTACAAATAGATGACCTCTCTGAATAAATCGACTGGAAGGCTGAAAGCTGAATCGATAGTTGGATCTCCAATAGAAGCTTCAAACTCCAAAAGTGCGTCTCAAATGCTGTATCACTCAGTCTGACCCGAGCGTAAAGCAAAACACAAAACACTCGAGTCAAGATTAACATTCTTATATCAATAAACCCAACTTAAGTGAAATATCAACCGAAATACAAGCAACTTAAAGGATATTTGAGATAACCATCCTCTAAGGATCCGTGGAACTATCTACAATGTAGAAATATACACTATAACACCGTGGTCATTTCGAATTAATTTATACTTCAAAACCAAAATATCATTTTCATTTCAAATATATCTATTTTCCAAAATAGTTTGTCTGTATATAAATGTATATAAAATAATTTGTAAAGTAAAGTATTTGTAATTCCTCAAACTTCGCAAATCGCTTCAAAAATCAATTCGACTTTCCCATTCAAATTTCATTCAATCTCAATTTATCAATTTCCATTCAATTCAGTTTCTAACTAAACAAATTCAAATTTTATTGATTTCAAATACAGGTTTGAACCACAAAATAAACCATTTGAATTTCAATATATTTCAAAGTGGTATATATTCAACATTTAAACTAAATTTAACGATTTTCGATAGATCTCGATTAAACTTCATTATTATTTAGTCTTTGGAAATTTCACTTAATAAAATTCTATATTATTTAAATAACCTTAAATTGCAGTTTACATTATATTTCCTTCAATTTCTTTAAATGTGAAATATTCATTAAATTAATTAAATCAAATCAAGTTATAAGATCATGTCTTAAAATTTCAAGTTCAACAGTTTCAAATCAATTAAATAAATTTCTAAATTAAATACAATTTCAATCAACATAACTTTTCTTTCTTAACTTATACAAATCCTTGAAAGTATTTTAAAATATAATACTTAACATATCATATTAATTAAATCAATCTTCATTAAATTTAAGCTTATTATTAAATCCATTTTATTATTAAAACATATTTATATAAAATATTTCAATATTAAATAAAACCATATATATTCCCTTTTAAAATCATAGAAAATCACTTCGAAAATATTTATATATATATAGACCAACGGTGTCTGTATATAGAATTTTCTATCCTATGGTCAAGCGATACAGCTATTTATCATTTCAATCCGTAATTTAAATATATACAGATAAATACCATTTCGACCCACAATCCCAATTTCAATTCAAATGCAAATCGCTTGGGTCTATCATTTCGACCCGTAATGATTTTCTCCTATTCTAAAGTCCATTCGGATATGTATCATTTCAACCTATAGTGAATTCTATACTAACAGGGAACTTGCAGAGTGATAACAGATAATATAAATTATAACAACAGGCATATATCATCAGTAATTGAATAAAATATAAACAATAGGATATTGTGTCATATCGCACAGGTGAACAGTTACAGATAATAGCATATATAACAATTTAAAAAACTACAGCAGCATATTTCAACTGTAGTTTCAATTGAAATCAAATTTAATAAATACAAGAACGTTAATCGTGAGTGATTGCTCACCTTTCGAGGTTAGAGAGAAGCACAAGAGTGAGATGAGTTATGAATCCAAGTGTGAATTTCAAAGAAATGTTAGATAGATACGTTTCGATAAAGAACAAGCAGGACGGAGAAAGCTGATAAATATGAATTAACGAAGTCAAATCGGCACGGCCTCGATGAAGATAAATGGTATGAATGAACTTATATGCATAACTTTTATAAAAAATCATATTTTATATTTCAGACACATATTAAATTAAATATATGTATTTCAAAATTATTGTTTTAAACTAAAATTCAAATATTAAAGTCAAACATATATAATAATAAATTTTTGAATCAATACAACAAAATTTATAGTTTAATATATATAATTATATAACTAAAGCTCGTATATTACAGCAACATATAGTTATGCTTATATAGACTTATATAACGAAATAACAGGGTTTATAGAATGGTCAGATAATATAAATATATATAGTTATATCATAATATTCTTCTTCCAGTTATAATACTACGACAAAACCATTCATCTAAAATTTTATAACTAACCTATACTACTAAACATTCTTAAATAATCTGCGTATAATGTGTATATATATACACCGATATATATATATATATAACTCAATACTAAAACCAAAAGTGTAGTATTTGTATAAATATGAAATATATACATACGTTTCAATATCAAAGACCTGCATAAAATATAACTTTTATCATTCACCATAAAATCTCTATGTTCTCAAATCCTAAAACATTTATATTCACATCAATTATACATAAGTAACTATACAAACCTAAGCATACTTTAACATATTCATATACATATTACTTATCAGACTGAACAAAATAATTAACATTTCACTGAACACAGCAACAAGACATATATATAAATTAATATATATACGACATTTTATAATAAAATATATATAACTACCTTTAAAAGAATTTCAAAAATCAATATACAAAATAACTAGTATATATATACTACCTATGTTTTTAACGTGGCATATATTAACAACAGACGCTGCATATCTTTACATAACCAACACACATACCTACCTTACAACTTATATAAGATGCGCCTTATAACAATATAAATATATACTTTATTATACACATATAAATATAATATATAATACTACCCTATATATGAAAACATAGTGTTAATGATGATATATGCATACATATATATATATACCTTATTCCAGCATGCCACTCCGGTGACAGAGATGCGTACGCACATCAGGGTGGAGGAGATGGCGTGTTGGAGCGAAACAGAGAGGGTGAGGTGGGTTGCATGGGAAGGCGTCCAGAGAAAGGTGGTGATAGGCGAGCTTGGCGCAGAGGAAGGGAGAAGGCGGAGCTCTGGCGTTCGGCAAGATGGAATGGCGGGTAAAGGCTCGACTATTGTGATGAAGGCAGAACACGGTGGTCGGCACGCCGATCTGGGCGGTTGCTTGTGCGCGCCACGAGGAGGAAGGAGGAGGTGGTCGAACCATTGAAAAAAGAGGGTAGAAAATGCGTTCGGCTCTTTTTTTATGACTATGGCCGAGCAAAGAAGATGGATTTTTGGAGGAAGAGAGCGGGGAAGAAAGAGTTTTGGAAGTGCAAATGGAAACAAATGGGAGGTTGCAAGTATTTTTATAATAGAAAAAGAAACGTATGAAACGTACTAAAAAAATGAAGTAGTGGGAAGGTTACAGGCACAAGGGAACGTGCTCTTTGATAAATTAATATATATATATATATATTTCAAATGAAACCGATAGAAAGTGAAGAGGCACGTTGAATAGTGGAACAGTAAAGATTAGAAAATAAATTAAACATTGGGAAAGCGATTGTCAACCCTTAGATTTCGAAAAATGAAAGCAACGACTAATTAATTTATATTGCACATAATTCAAAGGTTCAAACGTACCAATATGGTGAATCATTTCGCAGGTTTCACCGCGTACGAGAACTCCAAAACATAGAAATGAATATACCGCGGAGATCAGCATAATGAGATGATCAAAAGGTATATAGATACCAATGGTACGATCATCTGATCAAAAGTCGATAATCGGTACCAGAAATGCTGCCATTTTGCTAGAATTAAGATAAACGGAGCAATGGAAGCCCAAATTTTGAAAAATGAAAGATGATGTCTGACTTAGAAGAGGATTTAGAATTTTTCTGTAGAAAAATATTCAAGTTTGGAAATAAATTTATTATCATAAATTATTAACTGATTTTAATTGAAATAGAATTACGCAAGAAAATAACTTCCATATAATTAATTGAAAATTTACCACTGCTATGTTAAAATATACATGTTTCAAATATAAAATTTAATTCCAAAAATTTATTGTTTTAATATTTCACAAAATTTAAATTAATTTAATAAGAAAAACCTTTAAAATTTTACGGGTCGTTACAGTATATATATATATATATATATATAGAGACATATATATAGGCAAAATTTACATGGGTGAATGACTTAAATCATGTTTATATTGCTTTGTAAACTATTCTAGTACAGAATAAATGAAGTGTGTCCCCTCTCATATGTGCCATTTGCATATATGTAGCTGAAATTTTTTCACTTTTAAGGTACTAAGGTACAAAACAATTAATGCAAGCCAAAATCATGCGCAAAGAAGAGAAGAAAAATAAGTGTGATGATACTTTAATGATTGTGTAGCTATTATTTTGAAATTTTTGGAGTTTGAATATAAATAAATTTCGGTATCCTGTCATACAATAATGCATCCGCATAAGAGCCGCGAACGATAGAAAATAAAATAGAATCGCGTATAGAACTATAAAGCAATCACAAAACAAAAATTAAACACACCGGTTACCTAGTTCTATCAAATTTTCCAAAATGCTAACATTCAACGTAAAATACTCAAACGAAAATTCAAATATTTCCCAAATTAAAAATTATGAAAAATTTAATAAATTAAATTTAAAATACGTCATTGAAAATCAAGGTATTTTAATAAAACTGATTTTCTTATAATTTATTTTATTTGAATCAAATTCGGATATTTGGATAAATTAAATATTCAAATTGAAAACATTAAAACTTACGGGTCATTACAGGTTACAACTAATCTATAGTCGGAATTTATAGAGTTTGGCGTATAATATATTTAAAATTTTAGGTAAAATACAAATGCATTCACTCAATGTTTCCTAATTTTTAAGATCGAGTAACCTAAGCTCTGATACGAAATGTGATAACCCGCATCCTAGTAGGCATGAAATTTACACTAAATTGAAAACCTATATCCACCAAAGTATGTCGTTGGTTTGGTATGCTGCAAATAAATAAATAAATACATAATAGAGCACTATCAATATAACTCACAACAGAATAGTAAAGTATAGTAAATCATATAGTGACCGATCAAGATTAACACTTCCAATATCTAGTATCCTTGTTGGCTCTGAGCATGCATAAGGAGACATGTTCTTCCCCTATTCCCCTTGCACTAGTACTTGTCTCTCTAATGCTATCATGTGGGTTGTAACGAGGATAAGGTCAGAACAAAGTTCCAGTAACTCGTAAACTATACATTTTACGTATAACACTAGTTTGTGTTGATTTCCTTCCATCACATGTTATGTCATTTTATTTTACTTAGTCGCTTTGACTCCATGTACGCATATGATATGCGCTATCTACCGATGTTGATCATAACTACATATGTGTATGTTTGTGTGTATAATATAAGTACCACTGTCCCTTTTGAACCAAGATACTATCCTCGCTAGTATCCATAACCTAGCACCTCATTAGGATCCATCATTAACGCGGTATCATGTCCTCATCATTGTGCATACCAAGAAATTCCTATAATGCCTAATAACGACGTCATGATAGTTTAGCCGTATTCTATATCGCTTTAGGGATTTACTTACTTGTCTGCTTCTTATTATGGACTTAGTTCCATGGACAATAGAGGACTCAACTCCTTGGTCTACCCTAATGGTTTTGAAAGTCCTCTCTTAAGGGCTATCTTGTCTTGCCTCCTAACAAGTAAACTAGCAAACAACTATGGTGGTACATGGCCTAAACATTACCTACACTAGTAGGAGGTGTCGTCCATTTAGTTGTAACCCTCGTCTTTCCGCAGACCACTTAGGATCGATGATGTTCTCGACCTATGCACCGCTCATACTCCTTAATATGGTACCAAATATACTGACATAGCATCAAGCTTAGTTCACCATCCCATTTAGATTGCCTATCGCAATCAAGGCAATGCTTTTACTAAAAAAATTTAAGCAGACACTATTGGGGTATTCCTTCACTTATACATGAGAGTATATAATTCCATGGGTCCTACACATGGATAAGTCCTATATCAGTATAATGTATACGCAACCACATGGGGCCCCTTATGCTGGGTAGACTTTTGTTATGTAACACCACTGACCTTGCATTACAACCCATTTTAATGACTATATCATTCTTGTCTATCCAAGTTATTAGCTAACTTTATTGATTCACAACCATCATAAAGCATACATGAGGATATATATATATATATATATATTCATATTTGTTTAATTATTACATCTTTAATGTTCAACAGTTCACGGTATTTCTTTGCTTTTTCATGTGTTTACTTCTTATCATTTTTATATTAATTTAATGTTATTTACTGTTTTCATTAAAAGATCAAATATCTTTTCCTATTTTCTTCCCTTTCTCATTATTGAATTTTTATTTCCATTTCTCTTTAACTTTTACCACCTTTCCTTGTTTAGTGGACCTTCCATACCCATATTTATACATATTTCTTACGTTTTTTCATTTTATTACTTGCCTACCTTATTATCATTTACTATTTGGTTTCCATCATAACTCTATTGCATATATGTATACACATACACGTACTTATA
Organism: Allium cepa; assembly: GCA_030765085.1. Lineage (NCBI taxonomy): Eukaryota > Viridiplantae > Streptophyta > Magnoliopsida > Asparagales > Amaryllidaceae > Allium > Allium cepa. The sequence continues at coordinate 389,716,414 of CM060938.1, read as the reverse complement.
TATATACACATACATACACATATATATAATAAAATTTAACTTTTATTATTATCACAACTTCAATTTTTTAATTCATACTTAGGGCTTTCTGCATTTCAATGCATTAGAATTACATCTCCCTAAAAAGAAAAGGTTAACACAATAAGTCTCCATACCTTATCCAAAAAGGGAATTTGTGTTACATTCAGAATTATAAGGAATTATATTTTATAGTTATTGAAATAGACAGTACAAATTACGATAAAATATACCTATTTTAGACATCTCTTTCTTTTACGCGCATTCTTTGTTATTTCAAATGATACACTTTTATTTATGAATTTTAACTTGATAATCTATAGAAATTTAAATTGCAACACGCTATATTCCAATTAATTAAAATACTATCTAAATACCATAATTTATTGCGATTACTCTAACTTACATTTTACTTAAACAAGACATTTAAATCAACAAATCTAGAACTATTACATAATTTATAAATTTCAGGAACTACTACTACCCAATACTTTTTTGATTCTCATACATGCAATATTAAAGTTAAGTTATTAATCTCAAGAATATGTAGGTAGGATTTATAAATACATTACATGTATACAGTTTTAGCCTACAACTCCAAGTTTATATTTAGGCATACATGAATAGATTCACAAGGATATAAATCTAATATTATACAATCCTTATTATTCTAGTTTGACTCCCCTTATTCTCCCTTTTTGAACACATATATCGCAAGCATACATATATCTATCAGAAATTTAGATCAGAGAAGAGATTTGGACTTAATTTAGATTTTATATCTGAATTATAATTTACCTTGACTTTGATGATTCGATCCTGTTCTTCTTCTTGGGTATCCTCTGCTGTTCTCCACTTATACATACATATATAAACTATAATTATTTTTAAAATTAATAAACTTTTAAAGAACAGAAAATGGTAGAGCCCCATCGTTGCTCTAGAAAATATGAGAAGAAAGTGAGGGGTTAGTCCCTTATTTATAGCGGTTCGAACCAAAGCCAGGCGTTGGTTAAATTATTTTAAGTGAATATTAAGCACGCATCCCTAAAACCAAACTTAATTCAATGCGGATCCCTATAAAAAACATACTTTCTACGTCCCTATTTTTATTTTCCGCTTATTTATTCTCTAAATTACCCATGCGCTTCAAAGTCGAGTCACGGTTCTTCTTCTTCTTCTTTGGTACTTCTGATCAAATTGAAAGCTGAGTTGAGTTTTCTTTAGACAAGTGTTTAATTCTAAATTTTAATGAAAGCTACAACTATTTTAAAGATGAATCAATCTTTTTTACAAAAATATGAATTATTTTAGATTTTTTATGAATTGTTGATGTTGTTTTGATGTTTGAATTCATTAATGATAATGAGAAATGGTTGTAGTTTAATATTTCGAAGTTATATGCATAAATATTGCAAATATTAACCTAGAATAACATTCATACAGTTTTCGCCTGCAAATATTTATAATAATTACTGGAAAATCAAATTTTTTTAAGATTATTTGTAGACATTGGTGCAAATTTTCATAATAATTGCAATAAAGTAAGCAAATATTGGAAATATTTGCATATAAATATGCATTTATTTAGGAATTTTCCTCTGTACTTATTCACTTAGAATTTAGCAAATATTCATAATATATACTTGCTGAAAAATCATCAATTATTCCCTTAAAATCATTTGTATTCATCTTTTTATGTGATTATTCAAAATAACTACAGAGATGTATGCAATTATTATGTATAATTGCATATATGTCTGCTATTCTTCTAATTAATTTGCATGTATATCTGAAAAATCTACAATCATTCTCAATTATTGTAAAATTTGGTGCAAATGTTGTGAATAATAATAGAAAATAAATGTTGAAAAATCTGCAACTTTTAAGAATATTTGCAGACGTTGGTGCAAATATTTAGAATAATTACAGAAATGTCAGCAAGTATTGAAAATTTTTATATATAAATATGCATTTCTGTAGGAATTTTTCTCTACAATTGTTAATTTTAATATATTGCATTAGGAAGATGAATTTTATCTTCATAATTAAGAATACATGAATAAAAACTGCATATACTGAGAATACCTGCAAATGTGTGCATTAAAAACTGCAATTAGTGAAAATACATGCATAAAAATATATAAGTATTCCAATATTTGCAATATTTCTACATGTATTCTCTATATTTGCAGAAAAATATGAAAAAATTGAGAATACTTGCATAAAAAACTTCAAATAATGTCAATTTTAGCATTTAAAATCTAATGCAAATATTATGAATATTTATTCTTTTTTTGCAAATATTATGAATTATTGCAGTTATGGCAGCAATTATTCTTAATAATTGCAGAAAAATCTACAAAATTTGAGAATATTTGTTTATAATACTACAAACATATTCAATATTTTAGCAAAAGAATCATAATAATATATGTTGAAGCGACAAGTATTTTTTAGCAATTATTCATTATTTTTGCTTTCTTATACCATTATTATGAATACTTGTAGATACTACTACAATTATTCCGAATAACTGCAGAAAAATTAGCAAATATGTGAATTTTTGCTTACAATACTGCAAATATGTACAATTTTTGCAGTAAAACATGTAATAATATACATTAGAGCTGTAAGAGTGTTTTACCAAGTAATCAAATTTTTTACTGCAAATTTTCTATGTATTTGCAACTAAAATTGCAAATGTTAAGAATATTTGCAGTTTTAACTACAAATATTCTTAAATTGTTGCCGATATATTATAGTTTTTTAATTCTGTGAAGAACGAATTCGTTTTCATACAAATTATTGATTTCTTTTACTATTTCTGTTTGATTTTGATGTTCTAATTGATTATACTTTCCATTATTTGATTTCAGATTCTTCTCGATTAATTAAAATGATTATTTGGTTTCGTTTTCCTTCTAAATTAATCTTCTAGTCACCTTGATTTAAGTTTATTCACTAGACTATGATTCGATATTTTTACTAATTTCTTTTTTTAGTAAAGATGAAGTGCATAGAGAAATTACAGAGTCTGATTTTAAAAACTGGGACCGGAAATCTATTAAAAAAACGGAGGGATGTTTTGTATATTTGCAAACTATATGAGGGATGTATGCCAAACACAACCTTTTTTTAAATCCAGGCCATTCGATCACGTCAAAATCTCACATTTGACAACTTAACCAATCGACCGCCACCCTCATATCAGTCGACCGCTAATGATCAACCAATTGATATCAGGGGTTGACCGGTTACTATGAATTACGTTAGTTAATTAGCCATGTTTATTTTTGTTGATTAGTTTACTTTTTCAACCAATTTTGATAATTTATTTCTACGTTTAAGCTTACTTAAACCCTAAGCAATCTTTAACGTTATATAATGTTAGTTTATTTCACTATTACATTTTATTTCTTAGTTATATATATATATATTTTCGATTCAAAAACTTTTACATCAATAACGTTTTCGGTTGAACTTCGAACGGAAAACATTATATATGAAAATTGATTAGAAAATCGCCGCGAACACAACTGTGCAAGTTTTGTAGCCTAATTCTTACATTTGTAAAAATTCTAACTTTTGGCATTATCACTTATTAATTAATTTCTTTTAATAAATTATAATTAAAATTACGTGGTGTCACACTACGCAAGCCTTTTCTGGACTTTAAAACTATTTCAAGCCCAAATAACAAATGTTGCATTTAAGTCCGATTTAAACATGAACTAGTATCGCATATCGATCGGTATATCTATAATTACTATAAACACATTGTTTAACATTGTTCAACACACATTAAAAAAAATTATAATTAATATTTCATAAATATTATTAAATTAACCGATTTATAGAAGTTATAAATTAATTTAATCGGGTGATAAAAGTATAATTCAACGTCTATGTGACTATTAAGTGTACATTTGGTCAGCTATTAATATTAAACAATTTGGACATTAACATTGATACATCACTTAGAAGGTGGTGTGACATTTAGGTCAATTTATTGCTTACCTGGCTTCGGTAAAATCCGATTTTACTTTGTTAAACGTTACCCGATAGTGATAATTATTTACACCAATTCTATAACGACCTGCCTTTTTGGACGGTTTAAATCGATGATAAACCACACACATCAGACTCAAGCCATTTAAAAAGAAGATTGTTATAGGGTAAATAAGAAAAAAAAAGACAAAAAATAAAGAATCTCGTAACGGAGTGACAAAATACAATAATCAAATAAGTAGTTCATGAAACAGTTTACATTTTACATTGATTATCCTTCTATAATACAGATCAGAGTTACATACAACAGAATAAATAATAAATAAATGCAGCAAAACAACATGATGCCATGGAATAAATATAATAAATAATAATAGTTCAAAATCTTCGTCTTTATCCTCCAGAAAGCAGTTTTCGATAAACTGAAAAGCTCAGGCTGACCCAAGTGAATTGAAAATATAAAACACTCGAGTCAGATTAAACGATCTTATGAAAGTTAAATCAACAGTAAATAAATATGGGTGTGACAACGTCAGAGATGTTTATGGGGCTTGACATCTCTTATACAGTGTCCAACGTTAGTGAAATAACTTAAGAGATGTTCGAGATTTCCATCTCCTAAGGATCCGTTAAACTATCTACTATGTAGTACAATACACTATTATAATAGTGTCTACAGTAAAGTAAAGTATTAAAATAGCATTAAGGCGTTACCCATATCCCCCTTAACACATTTTTACATATTCTCATAGCCTATACATTACCGTAATCCCTCCATAAACTAGAGGCTATCAAAGGGCACTCCATAGGTATGGCACAAACCAAACTCGTAGAAGGCGCGATAGGGCATGTGGACATGGCACTCAAGGCAATGCCAGGGTAGATATACCAATTGTAAACTGGGCTAGTGGTAACGCATAGCAGCTACTACCACTCACCTCGGAACACACTCACATAATCAAATCGAGGGGGTGGCCACCAAATCATCACAAAGTCGTAATACGGTATCGAAGAAGCATGTCCGATCAGAGAAATGACCTCACTTGGCCCGGGTATAGCTCATGTTTTAGTCACATCTAAGATTGACTCACGAGAATCAGAGTCACGTAAATACCTCATACAGAATCGTTCACCAAACCATCTTACTTCATTTCTGGAATCTCCACCACGTACACAGTTATTAAAGTGGCTTTCTTTATTGGCACAGAGTATGAAAATATCTGATACCCGTCTCTTTAAAAACCAAATGTTTATTTCATACTGGATGTTCTTTTACATTTCCAAAACAAATTCATAATTGACATCAAAATATCATATTCAATTCAAACCATATCACTTTTGAAGTTATATTCAAAATTAGGATTCTTATTTCAAAACCATCATATTTACTCAAATATGTCATTTCACCAGCAAATATCATATCAAATCGAAACTTATGTTGTAACATTTTTAACCTTATTCGCTTAAAATCAAGGCTTTAATTGTAAACATTACCACTTTGCACATCTAAAGTTTGGAAAATAATCTATATAGTATAAATAGTTTGACATAGTTTAACATAGTTTAAATAGAATATACATTAAATTAAATAGGTTTAAAATAGATTAAATAAATTTAAAATAGATTAAAATACTTTAAATAGATTTAAAATAGTTTAAATGGTTTAAATTAGATTAAATAGGTTTATTATGGATCAATTAGATTTAAAATAGATTAAATGAATTTAAATTAGATTAAATAGAATTAAAATAGTTTAAATAGTTAAAATAAATTAAGTTAGTTTAATATAGTTTAATAAAGTTTAAATGAGTTAAAATAGATAAAAATATATTAAAATAGATTTAATAGATTAAAATAGATTAAGATAGATTAAATAGGTAATTAGTTTAAAATAGGTTAAATTAGATTAAAATAAATTAAATAGTTTACATTAAAATAGTTTTTAAACTTAATGTAATAGGTTTCAGGTCCTAATTCCATCGTATGAGGAATTTGCTTTAAAATCAGCCTATTTCAAATTGATTTCAATAGAATTTAATTAATTTGATTTTTACACGTTTCGAGTCCGTACGATCGAACGACAAGTCCGATTGCTACAAACTTGAAACCTTACAATAATTCACCATTACGGATTCGGTGTAACTAGTTTCATTAAAATCCGAGACAGTTGCCAAAATGGATAATTTCATGTTAATTAAATAAACTAATATTAAATTAATTAATCACTTTTTAATTCAATATTTATAAACTAATAAATTTCATCATTTTTGATTACTTAGACATTTATAATAACTTAAAACAAGTTTACATAAAATTTAAATGTTGATCATTACGCTAATTACAGTGTTCAATTTCAGCTGTAATTAAATCCAGTTAATTATAATTTAATTCCAATAAATTGATCTAATTTGGTTTTGGTCTTTTAATTTAATAAATCATTGTCCTATGTATATATATGACCTTGGTTTATACCTTATTACATTAATATCCTCAAATTTCATATTTTACCCTATTGGTTGCAATATTTCAATTATATTGAATTTTTATCAATTTTATTATAATTTAAAATCCCATTAAATTAATTTATCTTTGTTTCACTCTTGTTATTAAATCGATTATTGCCTTGTGAATATAATTAACATTTCTGTACATTTTATTGCATTCACCTATTACAGTTATCATCTTAACCATTTTACGTAACATTTTAATTTAATTTAGTTATAATTGATGAAATAAATTGGTAACAAATAACAATTGTCACCATTCTACATTTAGTGACATTTGCAAGTTTATTACTTACAACAAATGTTATAACAACTCAAACTATGCTAACTCGTTGAATTACAATTTACTCCACATTATTCCATAAATTAATCAATATTTAAATTATCAGTTACTCTTTTAATCCAATTGTCAATTAATACACATTATTACAATAAATTTTCAATCTATGACCAATTATAACTTTTTAATCATTCAGATTAATTGGAATTACATTTAATGCAGTTATCAATTACCTTAAATTAATATTATTATATTTCATTCTAGTTATATTCTTATTATTAAATCAATTTTTTTTATTTTTTTCCAACATTAAATCACTAAACCTTATTAAATTAACTATTTTTAATTATCGAAAATTACGGGTCATTACACTCTCCCCCACTCAAAAATTTTCGTCCTTGAAAAGGAAAAGAAAGAATTAAGTAATCAATATATCTTATTCAAAATATTAAATTTATAAACATATAATTTGCATAATTAAATAATTTAAAACAAAATAAACCAGTTTATAACAACTAAATCCTTTATATTCAAGTTAACAAAAGTTTGGAAAAAATTTACAAAATTTTCTAAGTCCAAAATTAACGGAAAATTTCGGTAGAGTCTCCTTTGTATGGAGAGGTCTAGGAGAAATAGTAATACCGGTAATAACAATCTATATCATATTTTTCAAATTAAAGTATCCTAAACCATGGAAAAACTATACAATATCGCTAGAAAACCGTAATCCGAGAACGTACCTATTTGTCGGGCAAACAATGCTAATTTTATGTAACCAAAAGCAGTAGCTATTGCTTCCATACCTGTATTTCACTTATATAATCCAAAGAGGTTAATAATTAAGTAAAACTGAAAATGTTTAAGTTGTTTCAATAAAAAACAAACAAAACATCACCACATAACAATAATCATTTGAAAACAATAGTGCAAACATCATTTTGAACAAAGAGAGCAATCACTCATCCATAGCAACCAAAAACAAATGGTTTGTTCCGGATCAGAACTTCTAGTCATATAAAATGATAAATAAACTATGAAGTAAACCATACACTGAACAATCGTAGATAACTTATAGATTATTTATGCATCTCTATACAAAATAGAATTATCATTTCCCAACAATCTATAAGCCCAATAAACAAAGAATTCACCGCATTTCTACGTTTACTCTATTTATCTTTTTCACATCATTTATTGTTCATTTTTTCCATGCAATGATTTTCTTTAATTCATGTTCATTACTTACAAAATTTTAATTTTCTTTCATTCAATAAGGTTTATTTCATTACTTTACATTCTTTACTTACATAAATTATATCCATTTCAATTATTTGGATCATAATGAATTCATTATTGAAGTGTTGTATACATTTTATTTTAGTTTACTTCACATTTACAATTTAGTTTGATTTTCCTTTTTTTCATCATTTACTTTTCTTTTCTCGTTCATATAATGTTTATTTTCATTAATTTACATTCATTATTGCTAATAAAAGTTAATTTCTCCTTTATTCATACAATGCCATTTTCTTTCATTTTATTTCTTTACATTCATTGTTAAATAAGTTATTTTTATTTCAATTATTGGATTATACATTAAAAGGTAAGTTTCTTTACAATTCAATTCACCATTTGTAGATTATTTCTTTTTCACATTCATTCTTCCATATATAGTATTATTGAATATTAACTCTATTTCTAAATCCTTTCAATGGTTTCTGAAGTTATAACCATTCAATTTTTATATTACTCATTTTTATAAATGGCTTCAATATTAATTCAAGTTTATAATTATTTACTTACAGTATTTACCTTTACCATTAAATTTAATTTTAATAGCTTACATGTTAACTTAAGCATATAATCGTTTTTCTTACACTATTCACTTTTATTACCTTTAATTAGTAGCATTTCAAATTATCAACTTAAGTTCATAACAATTTATAACATTAGAATTCTTATTTATAAAAGTAAGTCCATTGAACACTTTCATCTACTAAAATTTACTTGTACAATATTCTATTACATATCCTATTTAACACTTCAATTTTTAACATTTTGGTAAATTATATATATGTCCTAAGAATGCAATTGAATATTGCCTAAGTTTCTATTATTTATTTTGTTAACAAAGTGTTCAATAGTTACCATTTCTTATTTTCATTCCTTTTTATTTGCAGTTTCAAAATTTCAGTTTCTTATTTATAATCATTTTGACATCAAATTTCTTATTTTCATTTTAGATGTTTTCAATTATTAATATAGTTTAGGTTCCATTTATTACAATAACTTCAATTTCTAATTTACAGAAACTTAAGAACTAAACAACCAGGTTTCATTTCAATTATTTGAAAATAATAATATGTATAATCATATCTTTTACATATATCAGATCATATTTGGAATTAAAAATTAAGATTAATTTATTAAAAAAAATTATGCAATATAACTACTACAGCAGTCTTCCCACTTCGAAACTCGAAAATGAACGTCAGTGCACTCATCACCGAAATTATTTTCTAGCGATAGAGTGGGGAGTACAGAACTTATTTCCTTCAGAAATTCTTTAAATATTTCTTTCAAATCATTTTGAAATATTTATACCAAAATAAAATATATTATTCCAAAATAATGCTAAGATTTTATTCTAAAATCCTTTGAAAGAAATTTCCAAACCCCCGGTACATAAGTTCTCAGATTTCAATTTATATTCATTTTATTTGTAAATCTTATTTTTCAATCAACATTTATAAAATTTCTCTACCTAACAAACAATATATTACATCTAACTATATCATTTATAAAATTTTATTCTTTCGTGTATAAAATATATAATAGGCAAAATTATTTCATTTACCTATATTTCAAAACAATATTGTGTCGTTCTGTCATTTTAAGTGTATAGAAATTCTTATCGATGTCATAGCGTCCTATGCACCAACCAGAATTTATAAATACAAAACAAATTAACACAATACAAAACCCTTTTATAGCACTAACAAGTGTGCTCTCTCATATATACACTCAGCGACTCATCCTAGGACATTGCTACCCTATTCTCTAAAGAGTCAGACCCCATAAAGCTAAGTTTATCGCTAAACCAAAGCTCTGATACCAACTGAAACGACCTGCCTTTTTGGGCGATTTAAATCGATGATAAACCACACACGTCAGACTCAATCCATTCAAAAGGCAGATTGTTATGGAGTAAATAAGAAAAAGGAGAGAAATAAAAAACAAATACAGAATCTCGCAGTGGAGTGACAAAATACAATAATCAAATAAACAGTTCATAAAGCTGTTTACAAATTACATTGATTATCCTTCTATAATATAGATCAGACTTACATATAATAGAATAAATAATAAATAAATGTAGCGGAACAACATGATGCAATGGAACAAATATAATAAATAATAATAGTTCAAAATCTTCATCTTCATCCTCCAGAAAGCAGTCTTCGATAAACTGAAAAGCTCAGGCTGACCCGAGCGAATTGAAAAGACAAAACACTCGAGTCAGAACTAAAAGATCTTACGTAAGTTAAATCAACAGTAAATAAATATGGGTGTAAAGGCATCAAAAATGTTTACGGGGTTTGACATCTCCTATCTAGTGTCTAACATTAGTGCAATAACTTGAGTGATGTTCGGTATTTCCATCTTCTAAGGATCAATTAAACTATCTACTATATAGTACAATATGCTATTATAATAGCGTCTACAGTAAAGTAATGTATTAAAATAGCTTTAAGGCATTACCTATATCCCCCTTAACACATTTTTATATATTCACATAGTCTATACAGTACCGTAATTCCTCCGTAAACTAGAGGGCTATCAGAGGGCACTCCAGAGGTATGGTACAAACCAAACTTGTAGAAGGTGCGATAGGACATGTGAACATGGCAGTCGAGGCAATGCCAGGGTAGATATACCAATTGCAGAACCAGGCTGGTGGTAACGCATAGCAGGTACTACTGCCCACCTCGGAACACACTCCAATAATCAAATTGATGGGTGGCCATCAAATCATCACAAAGTCATAATATGGTAACGAAGAAGCATGTCCAATTGGAGGAATGACCTCATTTGGTCCAGGTATAGCACATGTTTTATTCACATCTAAGCAAACTCACGGGAGTCGGGGTCACGTAAATACCTCATACAGAATCATTCACAAAACCATTGTACTTCGTTTCTGGAATCTTCACCACGTACACTGTTGTTAAAGTGGATTTTGGCATTGGCGTAGAGTATGACAATATCCGATCTCGGTCTCTTTAACAACCAAATGCTTATTTCACACCGGATGGTTCTTTTACATTTCTAAAATAAATTCATAATTGACATCAAAATATCATGTTCAATTCAAACCGAATCACTTTTGAAATTATATTCACAATTAGGAATCTTATTTCAAAATCATTGTATTTACTCAAATATGTCATTCACCAGCAAATATCATTTCTAATCGCAACTTATGTTGTAACATTTTTAACCTTATTCGCTTAAAATCAAGGCTTTAATTGTAAACATTTCCACTTTACACCATCTGAAATTCAAAAAATAATTTATGTAGTATAAACAGTTTAATTAGTTTAACATAGTTTAAATAGAATATACATTTGGTTAAATAGGTTTAAAATAGATTAAAACACTTTAAATTGATTTAAAATAGTTTAAATGGTTTAAAATAGATCAAAATGGGTTTATTATGGATCAATTAGATTTAAAATAGATTGCATGAATTGAAATCAGATTAAATAGTATTAAAATAGTTTAAATAGTTAAAATAAATTAAAAAGTTTAAAATAAATTAAATTAGTTTAATATAGTTTAATAAAGTTTAAATGAGTTAAAATAGATTAAAATATATCGAAATAGATTCAATAGATTAAAATAGATTAAGATAGATTAAATAGGTTAATTAGTATAAAATAGGTTAAATTAGATTAAAATAAATTAAATAGTTTATATTGACTAAAATTGTTTTTAAATCAGTTTAAAATAGGTTTCAAAATTATATCCAAACATTTCAATGACTCAATTTCGATAAATTTATATATGACACTTCAACTTTAAAATCCTAATTTTAAAATCCTTCGAATAATTCATTTAATAAATTCTATTTTCAACATTAATGCTTGCATTATCGAAAATAATTTAGTTTATATAAATCTATTTCAAAAATGCCAGTTAATCAAATTCAAAAATTAAAGTACTAAAATCATTTAATTTAACCAGTCCAGTGTCCGTTTAAAATTTTCTGCCCTATGGTCAAGTGATAAAGATATTTATCATTTCAGTCCGCAATTTAACTTTTTTACAGTTATATATCATTTCATACCAAAATCCCAAATTAAATAAAAGTCCGTAAAATCACTCGAGTCTACATTTCAGCCCATAAAGATTTTTCCCTAATCTATAGATCGTTCGGATGTGCATCATTTCAACCTATACGGAACTTGCAGTGTGATAACAATATAAAATACAACATCCAGTCATCCAATATCAACAATCAAACATTTATCATAATCCTCATGCAAATCAATCAATAAAAATCAATAGATAACTGATAGTCAATAACAGGTATTAAATTGACAATTTATATTCAATATTAAATTAAACGATGATTAATTTCAATAAAAGTCAAATTTAACTAGAATGACAATTTAGACAAACCAAACAACAATCAATAAATTTCTAATTACACCATGAATTTAATCTAACTAACATAAGATAATCTAGTAGTTGTGAGTGGGTCGAAATACTCACATTCGATTTCAAATCGATTTGAAATCCAAAATAGGGCCCAAAATCTACAGTTTGGAAATCATCCAAACTAGTTCCATAATGTCCAAAATTTTGATACGATTCCAAAGAAACAAACCGTGCCCAAATTCTAGTTCGTATGCAAAAATTATGCACGTTAGAAGTTATAAGATTAAATTTAAATCAAAAACAAAAAAACAATATCAAAATTACCACGTCACCTCTCGTTCAACGAAACCCTACAGGCAACACGTTCGAACCCAAGAACAGCTTCAATCCAAAATCTTTGCCACACACTTCATCGACCATCGCCGCTCCGATCAGCGACTGCCACTATAACCACGCCCTCCTGCCGATCCTATGAACTGACCCCGCACCCTCAGATGGCCGGAAATAGTGCGCCGCCACCAGTCGCTAATGGCCAAATTATGGTGAATTGAGGCGACGATTGCGATGACTAGCCACATGGATCGGTGCTGCTTCATCTCCTCTACCCACTGATCACCTCCAATCGATCCATCATTAAAGATCCTTCGTCAATCAAGGTTGCGACCTATGAATGGCAGAGAATGTTTTGGCCAATTCTGGCCAAACCTTGATCCAAATCGAAAAAAATCACAAATTTGGGTTGCGCTCGTCGAGAGCTTCAAATCGATGCATAATTTGATATAATTTGAAGGAGTTTAAATTTTGAAATTGATTTGGAGATTGAAATTTAGGGTTTGAATGCAAATTGGGTCTCTGCCATTTGAGGAAGATAAAACTATACGTAGATGAATAAGCAAAAGAAAGGCTAATAGGGTTAGAAAACAACAATATATACTAACTAAGCCCGATAAGAAAGAATGAATATCCGAATAGATTTGAATTGACAATAATGACCCGAAAAGCCCATTCTGCATCCGAAATGAAAGTGGGTCATCCCATATATCAAAATAGATACTTTCGATAATTTTAAACTCAATGGAACAGATTTCAGGTCCTAATACAATCGTATGAAGAAGTTGCTTTAAAATCGGCTATCCCAAATTGATTTCAATATAATTTAATTAATTTGATTTCTACGCGTTTCGAGTCCGTACGATCAAATGACAAGTCCGATCGCTACGAAACTTGAAAACTTACAATAATTCGCCATTACGGATCCGTTGAAACTGGTTTCATTAAAATCTGAGAGAGTTTCCAAAATGGCTAATTTCACGTTAATTAAATAAATTAATATTAAATAAATTAATATTAAATTAATTAATCACTTTTTAATTCAATATTTAAAGACTAACAAATTTCATCATTTTTGATTACTTAGACATTTATAATAACTTAAAACAAGTTTACATAAAATTTCTGTGTTGGTCATTACGCTAATTACAGTGTTCAATTTCAACTGTAATTAAATCCAATTAATTATATTTTAATTCCAATAAATTGATCTAATTTGGTTTCAATCTTTTAATTTAATAAATCATTGCCCTATGTAAATATATGACCTTGGTTTATACCATATTACATTAATATTCTCAAATTTCATCTTTTACCCTATTGGTTGCAATATTTCAATTACATTGAATTTTTATCAATTTATTATAATTTAAAATCCCACAAAATTAATTTATCTTTGTTTCACTCTTATTATTAAATCTATTATTGCCTTGTGAATATAATTAACATTTCTATGCATTTTATTACATTCGCCTTTTACAGTTATCATGTTAACTCATTTTATGTGAAATTTTAATTTCATTTAATTATAATTGATTAAATAAATTGGTAGCAAATAAAATTTATCACCATTTCTACATTTAAAAACATTTGCAAGTTTATTACTTACAACAAACGTTATAACAACTCAAACTATACTAATTCCATCTAACTACAATTTACTCCATATTATTCCATAAATTAATCAACAATTAAATTATCAATTACTCTTTTAATCCATTTGTCAATTAATACACATTATTACAATAAATTTACAATCTATAACCAATTATAAATTTTTAGTCATTTCAATTAATTGGAATTACATTTAAAGTAGTTATCAATTTTAAATTAATATATTACATTTCATTCCAGTTATATTCTTATTATTAAATCACAAATTTTTATTTCTTCCAACATTAAAACACAGAACCTTATTAAATTAACTATTTTTAATTAACGAAAATTACGGGTTGTTACAAATTATCTTCATTAAAACTATATCATTTTGGACCTATGGAATTTAGAAATGGTTAAAATTCCATTATTGTCTACATTCAATTGTATAGTCCAAATACAAACTCCATGGTTCAAAAATAACAATTATTATTAACTAAAATGCCGCAACGATCCCGAATTTGATCACTTTAATTATGGATATTTAAATATAATTCTAATAATTAATTAAGGGATTTTATAACTAACATAAAATCCTTTTAAGTAATAACAAATTATAGTGAATTCATTTTAAATTTCATTTACAAAACAATTAGTTCGAAGAAAGATTGAAAATGTGACCGGAAGCCGTTTTTCTAATTTTTGATTTTTCGTTGACTAAAAGCTATCGGAAATGTTACAACACTTTTGTGTACACATTCACACATTTATAAATCACCTTGGACATAAAATGTACATGTGAATATGCATGTACACTTTAGTATCTACAATGCATGTATAAGATAAGATCTTATTTATAAAATATTAAACATATATTGTATAAGATTCTTACTTCACCATTTAGTACAAAAGGACCATGATTATGTTTGTTTTGACATGAAAGGATGGTGGGTAAGGAGAGGGGTGGAATTTTCATGGAAAAAGTAGGAGTGAGGTGGTAAAAGAAGAGAGGGGGTACAGTACTAAGGGCATATCTGTAATTTCACTTATTAACATATTTTTAAAGGAATTTTCTTAATATAATTCCATTTTCTCATTCCATTCTCTTATTTCCTAAACCTTAACAAACTTTCAGGTTTTCTAACCTATTCAAAAGTCTTAAAAACCTAGATCTCCATTTCAAAATCAATTCTAGAAGCCTGCAAAAACACTTCTTTATCCATCTCTCCACTTCATCTTCAAAGTTCATGCATACATTATCCTTATAACCTCAAGGTCGTACCTTATATGATTAAGGCCAAACCCTTTGTGCAAGTTTAGGCCACGTAAAGGCTATGCTTTTCCGTGAAAATACAAAGGCCTAGGTCATTCTCAAGTTCGAGGATACTCACACTGGACCCACTTATCGAAATTAACTCCCTTGTAATCATCACGTTTCCGAAATGCGGTATTTGTGATAAGTGGGTCATGATAATGTAAGCCTTTTAATGTCAAAGAGATTTTAAGGTAATAATTCAGTTGTTTTGAGTTTACTCACACTGGACTCATGTCTGACCTGGATTTTTATTTTTTTCCCTAAAACTCTTAGGTACTCAATTTTTTATGAATAGCTATGTGATCTAGGTTTCTCACGATTGCATTTTGGAGAAGCTAGAGTAGTTGGCTTCAACGTTACCTAACTACTATCTTATTCCATTATGTGTATATGTATGTACTTTGTATCAGTGATGTAAGGATACATAGTTATGATTGTCCCAATTTGGAACTTGTACTATTATAACTCTAATGAACTATTATGGCAGTATCTATGTAAAATCTTATGTTGATTAATATATATTGTTTTGTTCCATTGTGAGATTTTATGATATATTTTTTTCTTCTTATCCTTCATTTTCTTCTACCCTTAGTGACTCATCTTTTGGAATAAGAAAGTCTTTTCATTACATTCGGTAACTTAGGTTGAGCGAACACCTAAGCTTTGGGTTAGGGTCAACTTCGAGAGAGCATATTTGTAATTTCTATTCGTATACCTATGCATATATTATGGATAGTTAGATCAGCTTTGATAGGTTTGATTGGTGTCATTCCTTCAAGATTATCTCATCCAAGCATACTAAGAAGTATCTTACAATGTCTAGGTTGTAAAACATGAGTAATAGAGGTAGACGAGGAAGGTGAGCAGGTAGCACTACGACTATAAAGGTCGAACCCAACTCTTGGAGGAGTTCGGATTGTCAAAGAGGCAACACCAGAGCAGCCAAGTGTGAATTTCACACAACCCTATGCAAGGATTACACCAACCAAGGAGGGAAACCACTTAAGGGAACCGAGTCTATTATGAAAGTGCAAGCTTAGTTGCGATCATGCAAAAATATTTTTAAAGGTCTGGGTTTATTGGATGAACAGAAAAGGTTCTTCGTAACATGACAATTGCAAGAGGGGACAACGGCTTAGTGGGACTCCCTTACTGCAAATGTTCCAGAAAAAGAGTTTTCATAGGCCCAATTTAAAGAAGTTCTTGAGAATCAGTTCCTACCTGCAGTGGGAAGGACTAGGATGTACATGAACTTTATGGACTTGAAGCAGGGGGATCTGTCTATAACAGAATACGAGACAAAGTTCAACGAAATATCTTGTTTTGGACAAGAATTGATCAACACTCCGTTGAAGAAAAATGATATGTTCGTTATAGGATTGAGGGAAAGCTTCCATGAGAAGATGATTGCTCATGTCAAAGGTTCTTTTGTTGATTTAGTGGACATGGCTCTAAGGTATGAGGCCATGGAAAAGATGAAGCCTAATCCAGTAAAACCTAGTGGAAATGTAAATGGTAACAATTCCAACGAAGAAAGCATAATCCTAATTAGGAGAATCAAGGAAAGAGAAAGCTGGGAGGTGGGGCTCAAGGGAGTCATTTTAAGGATTTTTTTGCCACAAGTGTCAACAGAAGGGCCACATCGCAAAGTTTTGCAAGAATTCTGGAGTTCAACAGCAACAATAAAGTGGAATCATCTCTCCAATGGTCTAGAAGACTCTCTGTTTTAATTGTCATTAGCCTGGCCACATGGTGAAGAACTGCCCACTCATGAAAAAGGGGCAATAGCCCAAGGTGTATGCCATTAAGAATGAACCATCGACTTCAACATATGTAAAGGGGAAAGGTGCCCTTGAAGGTATCTTACTAATCCGTGGTATTTTTGTTCCAGCATTATTTGATGTTGTTTCCTCTCATAGTTTTATCTCTTTAGAATCTGTAGATAAATCTCATCTTATCTCGAGTATGGTAGAAAACCCTATGTGTGTGTCTAACCCCATAGTTGGGATAAACCAATTGAATATGATTTGTAAAATGTGCCAATTCCTAGCTTTCTCTTGACCTTTTTTATGATCTGTATGTTTTAGATTTCAAAGTATTTGACATTATTCCTGGTATGGATTGATAATCGAAATATGGAGTTGTTTTAGAATGTAATAAGAGAACTATATCTTTAGTGACTGATATAAAAAGAAAGGCTAAAGTATCATGTAAGGAACATGGTATTCGTATGTGTAGTTTCTTATATGCCCTGGAAGCATCCTAAGAAAATTTAGGTTTTATTGAAGTTGTTAAGAATTTTTCCGATGTATTTAAAGAGGTTAAAAGTTCACCCTTGCACCAAGAGATAGAGTTCCATAATGATTTAGTCCATGGTGCAAGGCCTATGGTTCAACCTAAGTAAAGGATGGCTCCAAGGGAGAGAGAGAATGTAAGTCAAAACCAGGACCTGTTAAAGAGAGGATTGATTAGGCCTAGTCGTTTGAGTTGTGGGTTAGCAGTGGTATTTGCGGCTAAGTCTAATGGATTTTTAAGGTTGTGCATGGATTATAGGGAGTTGAATAAGTTGGCCATTAGGAAGAAGTACCCTATACCCCGCAACAATGACCTTTTTGATCTACTTCATGGACCTATGGTATTTTCCCGAAAGGATCTATTTACTGGATTTCATCAGCTGAAGGTTGCTGAAGATAGTATACCCTTAACTGCATTAAGGGGCCCTGACTATATCTTTGGGTGGTTGGTTGTGCATTTTGGGCTAACCAATGCACCGACTTATTTTGTTGATCTAATGAATGTGTTTTTAGAAATGTTCTTAATAAGTTCATGCTAGTTTTTTATCGACGACATTCTTATCTACTCCAAGTCTGACGAAGAGCATAAGATTATTTGGAAGTGGTATTAAAGACATTAAGGAGGCATGTTCTTAAGGAAAAGTTTTTTAAGTGCCATTTTTGGCAATCAGAGGTAAGGTTTTTAAGGCACATTATATCGGGATATGAAATTTCAATGGACCCAATAAAAGTGGAGGTTGTTCAAGAATGAAGCGACTGTGGACTCCTACCGAAGTTCTTAGTTTCTTAGGTTTGCAGGGTACTATAGGAGGTTCATTCAGGATTATTCTAAGATTTCCTCACATTTGACTAAGCTGACTAAGAAGGAGGAGAAGTTTATATGGACTCCAAAGTGTGAAGAAGCATTGCTGGAATTGAAGAAGAGATTAATCGATGCAATATTTTTGATTGTTCCAAATGGAAATAGTGGATTTGTGATTTACACAAATGCTTATGGAGTGGGACTAGGTGCTGTTTTGATGCAACATGGTAGAGTGATTACATATACAAGCAGACAGTTTAAGCCTCATGAGAAAAACTATGCCATGCATGACCTGGAGTTACAGGCTGTTGTCTTTGCATTGAAAATATGGAGGCACTACTTGCTAGGTAAGGATCCTTCTATTTCTCTTAATTTCTTTCCAATCTTTAGAAATTCTAGGAGTAAATTTCTTTCTTTAATTTAGGTGAAAATTTTGAGCTATTCAAGGATCATAAATCCCTGAAGTATCTTTTTACTCAGAAGGATCTGAACTTGAGACAATAGAGGTGGATAAAGTGTCTGGCGTCCTACGACTAGGATATTCTCTATATGCCAGGAAAGGCTAATGTGGTGGCAGATGCCTTAAGCAGGAATGCCATTTTGACTCTTTTGGAGATTATCCTGACTCTCCTATAAAGAATAACAAGCAAGCAAAGAGTGGACATAACCTTAGTGGCAATCATCCGGAAGGTTGAAGAGGGACAGTATACAAGTTTAAGATTGATAACCAAGGAGTTTTGAGGATGAACAGATGAATCTGTGTACCGAGTGTCAATGGTCTTAGGTAGGAAGTTTTGTCAGAATTCCATCATTTGAGTACCCATCTAGGTGTTTCAAAGATGCATAGGGACATGAAGTGGATGTTTTGGTGCAACGGAATGGAGAGAGATATCTCTATCTTTGTTAGCAGGTGTTCGTGCTGTCAACAAATAAAAGGTGATCATCAGAAGAAAAGGAAATGAAGGAGTATGGGTTATCGTGGATCGGCTAACCAAGAGCACACATTTTATTCCAGTAAAACCATCTAAAACAGTTGCTTTTTTAGCTAGAGTTTCAATGAGAGAGATAGTCAGTTTGTAGGGAGTTCCTATGAGTATTGGAAGTGATCAAGACCCCATAATTACTAGTCAATTTTAGAAGCATTGCAAAGAACTCTAGGAACAAAATTGAGCTTAATACAACATACTACCCCCAAACAGACGGACAAATGGAGCAGATGAATTGGATTCTAGAGGATCCCTTAAGAGTGTATATTCTAGATTTTGGTGGATTATGGGAGGTCATCTGTATTTAGTTGAGTTCTCCTATAATAATAGCTTCCAAGCAAGCATCGGTATGGCATCTTATGAAGCTCTACATGGATGACTGTGCAAGTCACCAACATGTTGTGTTGAGATGGGAGATAAACTAGTACTTAGACTGGACATGATCCAAGAGTCTACCGAAAAAGTTACAGTGATTACAAAAAATGAAGGAAGCCCAAGATCGTCAGAAGAGTTATGCTGATAGGAGGCGAAGAGATTTTGAAATTGATGTTGGAAACCTTGTGTTCGTTAAGATTTTTCCAATTAGAGTGCTATTAGATTTGGGAAAACTGGAAAGTTAGCTCCAAAGTTTATTGGACCATTTCGCATTCTTGAAAGGATTGGGTCTGTGGCTTATAAGGTTAAGTTGCCAGATAGATTAGCAGGTGTTCATAATGTATTCCATGTGTCACATTTAAGGAAATTTATGCACGATCCAACCTTTATTGTAGAGTCATCTGAGCAGGAGAATCTAGAAGTTGATCCAAACTTGACAGTGGTTAGACATCCAGTCTATATTGTAGATCAGGATGAGAAGCAGTTGCCTAATAAGGTGGTGGAGTTGGTTAAAATTCAGTGGAGTGAGGATCCTAGAGACTGCATTTGGGAGACTGTAGACCATATAAAGGAAGCCTATCCTGAGTTAATGTTAGGATAGCTAGTTGTTTATTTGTGTGTTTAGTTTAAGAATTATTTTCTATGGATATTTAGTATATGTCTTTTGTATGTGTTTTACGATACGAATATATAGCTTTTCAAGAAACCGAGTTATCTCCTTATGTATTAACTTCGGGGACGAAATTCTTTTAAAGGGGGTGAGTGTAATGAACTAGAATTTGACCACTCTAAGTAATAACAAATGATAGTGAAATCATTTTTAAGTTTCGTGTACAAAAATAATTAGTTCGAAGAAAAGTTGAAATTGTGACCGGAAGTCGTTTTTCGAATTTTTGATTTTTCGTTAACTAAAAAGCTATCGGAAATGTTATAACACTTTTGTGTACATATGCTTATATTTAAAATCACATTGGACATGAAATGCACATGTGAATATGCATGTACGCTTGAGTATGTACATATGCATGTATAAGATAAGATTTTATTTGTAAAATATATTAATATATATTGTATAAGATTTTTACTTCATCATTTAGTACAAAAGGACCATGATTATGTTTATTTTGAGAAGATAGGATGGTGGCTAAGGAGGGGGGTGGAATTTTCATGGACAATGAGCGGGGTGAGGTGGCAAAAGAAGAGAGGGGGTATAGTACAAAGGGCATTTCCGTAATTTCACTTATTAACATATTATAAATGGGAATTTTATTAATTTATTTTCATTTTTCTCATTCCATCCTCATATTTCCTTGAGCTTAGCAAACTTTCATAGCTTCGTAACCTACTCCAATATCTTGAAAACTTAGATCTTTATTTCAAAATCAATTCCAGAATCTTGCGAAAATACTTCTTTATCCATCTCTCCACTTTATATTCAAAGTTCAAGCACACATTCTCCTTATAACCTCAAGGCCGTACCTTATATGCTTAAGGTCGTACCCTTTATGCAAGTTTAGAACACTTAAAGATTTCACTTTTCCAAGAAAATACAAAGGCCTAGGTCATTCTCAAGTTCGAGGAGAAAATACTCTAATCTAGTCGGATTTCGATGCATAAACTCTAAACTTTTGGAAAAGATGACGCCTTTACTATAATGTTGGTTATATAGTTGTGTAAACGTTGTTTATATGTTTGGATTATGGTATGGTTTTGCTATATATGTATGTGATGGCTTGAGTTTTACCTTTGGACTTGAAACGATGGATTAGAGTGATGTATTGTTTATAAAGTTGTGATCATTGATGTGTATGGTTCGCGAGATATAATCTTATGATGTATGGTGATGGTATAAATTAGTATTGATAATCTTGGATATATGTTGAATGGTTTGGAAGTTATATATGTGACTTGTTGAAAAGGACTTGGGATCTTTTAAAAATCAAATCGTTTACCAGTTCTGATTTTAGTAGATGTTTTCTTCAGTTTCTAAACTAGAAAAGTTTTGTTTAAAAACTCTTTTGAATTATTTTAAAAGGAAAGTATAAGTAGAAGCTTAAGTTTTGGATAGTAACTTAGAAAAGTAATTCTAATTATGGCATCCATAACGATAGTCGTTATGGATGTAGTTCAGAAATATATGATTTTCAAGTTTTTAAGATTTCTTTTAAAATTGTTTTGTAAACCATTTCAAACTTAATTACAGATTATAAAATTTAATTAAATTTTAATTAATGAGTTTAAAAATTAATTATTAATAAAAATGATTATTAATTAATTAAGTACTTAAGTTGAGTAATTAGGATTTAAGAATTAATTAAGTTAATCATTTGTAGTTAATTAAGAAAGTTTTAGTTAATGATTAATTAAGAGGTAATTATTTTAATTTATTTATTTAATCAAGTTAAGTATTTTTTTAATTAATTAATTATTTAATACTTTATTATTTTATTAATTATTATTTAATTAAGTGTTATTTATTTACTTACTTATTAATTAATTAGGGTTTAAAATGTTTATTAAATAAATTTTAGTTATTTATTTACTTTTAACTAATTAGGATATAATTATTATTAAATGAGATTTTAATAATTTAATTAATTTTAAATTAACTAAGGATAATTATTAGTAAGTAATTAAAAATTAACTAAGATTAATTAAGGTTTAAATTTTGATTTGAGTATAATTAATTAAGGATTATTTAATTTTTAATTTATGATTTAATGATGATCTATTTAGTATTTTAAGTGATCTTAAACTCCAATGGTTTAATATAACGATTAATTAAGTTTTAATTCTTATTTGAGTACGATTAATTAAGGATCAATTAAGTTTTAAGTTAGAATAAAACGTTGACACGTTTTGTTGGAAGTAAGTCGACTTGTACTTATCACAAATACTGCATTTCGAAAAAGTGATGAATACAAGGGAGTTAATTTCGATAAGCAGGTCAGGATAATTTAAGCGTATGGAACATATTTACATATATAAATCTTTAATCCTTGATAGTGTAGTTGTCCACTATAAAAACTTGACTCTTTAACATTATCAAATGTTGGTTCGAAGAGACCGGGGTCGGATAACAACTATTATATGAAAATCACTACGAACTAGCATAAGCGTCCAAATAGGAAATAGCGAAGGCAAGTTCCAAGATGAAGACTCTGCAGTGCAAGGACTATTTGCTACTAACCCGAAAGGTGATTCCAAAATGGGTGTAGTGGAAGTAGTTCTTTCAGTTCATTCATCTCCTAAATGACTTGTATGGATGAGTGTTGACATTTTGTCAACATCTGGAAGGCAATGTCAACATTACAAGTGGTAGTGCTATAGTAAAGATAAACGTAGCCTCAAGACTCATAACCGAAAATGATGAAAACAAGGTATGTAAGAGCTATGTGGGTTGCTCCCATCAGGGTATGTCGTCACCATATCTAGAATCAATATTTGACTCATTTTGCATGCTCTGGTATGGTTATTAATCCCAACCATGGTGGTGATGTATTCGATATTACTGGTCAAGTGGTAGACCGGTTCTGTGTAGTAGAGGTACAAGATGTTCTTGTCAGACCCTAGGTATACTTTATCTAAAGGTGCACCTTCGAAAGGTAGTTCCTTAGCCGGTTATGTTTGAAATCTATTTTCCAATAAGTGCCTTCGGTCTTAGTTGTATACCTGCTGGAATTTAATTGATGTAATAATTTCGCTATGTTAATTATTTAGTTGAAAACCCTAGACATTATGGTAGTATCATTGTGTTGAATATGCGCTTATATGATTTTTGTTTGATGATAATAAACATATATACATTCGTTTAAATGTATTTGTTAATGTACTATTTTATTTTTCATAGATTAAATAAATATTTGCTGAATAAAATTAAATAACACGGAATTTGAATTCAAACAGAAATTTTATTTAAATAAATATTTATTACAATTTTGAATAGTAGTAATTCAAGCTCTCACTATACATATACAATTTTGATTACAAATACATCACAATTTCATATTCACATTTAACCTCACTACATATCACTCACACTCGTAGTTTATCTTCAACTTCATTCAAATTGAATCCAGCATCTGAGCAATCTGCAAAAACAAATATTAACGCAGTAAAACTGAAAAGGAAATATTTTTACAGTATAAAATAAAATATGATTTTGAAAATAATATTTGCCACAGTTATTTAGGTTGTTCGTCATCATTTAATTTTCAAATTCATCATACACGAACTGCTTGTGACATACACAGTGTATCACTGTATATGCCACAAGGCCGTGCACACCGATATATATACGCTTGATAAATTTACAGGGACAGGTGAGCATAGGTCAAACCCCAATTATCGGATTCAAATCTGGTGCGATAAAATAAATGTCACAACTCTCAGGACAAGGTCAAATCCGAACTTAAGCTGGATTCAACTCAGGTGAAATTTCGAAAAATAAACAAAATGCAAAGGTCAAGTCACTGCAATCTTGACTCAACTCAATGCAACGTGACAATACAGTCTCAAGTCAAAGTGCTCGATCAATATGAAAAAGGGCAGTGGACAGTGACAATGTGGCTGCAGCAGATGTATGGTGATGCACAAGCAAGGCTACGGCATAGTGCACCAAAGGAATAGCAACAATGCACAAAGGCCAAGCAGCAAGCATTTGAAATAAAAATGCTAACTGATTCGAATATCACAAACATATATACATACATATGTATATACATATGTATACATACATGTAGTAAATATGGTAATACAACAAAGCTCAACCAGTTCAAATATATATCGAAGTGGACAATGCAAGAAAGCCTCAACTCTAAATACATAAGCACATGCACCAGTGATACTAGCGAAGACCACAACATATCAAGCAACATGTATGCAACAGGGCCAGAGCAACTCAGAGAGTATATGCAAAGTCAAGGCAACATGAAGTGAATGGAGTGACATGACCAACAGATTCAAAATGAAACATACCAGAATCAATTGTACTCGACCAACATCAAGTGATATTGAGCACACATGAAACAGTGCAGACTCGAATGTATAGATCAAGTGAAGTATACAAGAGAAGCCTGTAGACTATCATGGAGCAAAACGAAGTATGGAAGTAACTCAAAACAGAGAGTACTATATGAACCAGAATGGAACTGGACTAAAAGTTCTTGCAAAAACTGATACAAGTAAAATAAAATGTCTCAAACAAAATTAAGTGAAGATAGCCAACATCAAAGACACAACAGTAACAAATCAAGTACATGAAGACAGCATCCCACAAGACTCAATCAGTATACAATAAAACGGCATCTTGTATATACACAATGTCAACCAAAGTAGTGGAACTGCAACAACTCAAATGATCGCAGTGAAATGCACAAAGATATAGCAACATCACAAGTCAAGCTAAATGAAGTACAATGAATTCACAAGGCCGAAGCAGTATAATGAATTCACAGTATCAATATCAAGTTCGTACCGAATCAAAACAATATCGAGCAGCCAATTTTCCAAAAGAAGCAACAGAGTAACCACGGTCAAAATCAAGTGGCCGAAGTCAAAAGCAATCCAGTGCCGTAATAGCCAAGTAAACAAAACAAGTCAAATTCGAAACTGTGGTGGCAAAGGTAATTGACCGAGTTAAACATCAAAGCCGTGGGAAGCAAGTATACGAAAATATACGAATTTGAATAAGTCAGTGAAATCTCAAGCATCAAAACAATATCGAATGGTCGAAGCTAAAATGTTGAAGAAATCAGACGAACGCAAATCTAGGAGTTCGACTCCTATAAATTGCAATAATCATCATCGGCATAGATCCATCGAATTCAAGCATACAAACAGAAAAGCAAAAAGAGCAGAAATTACATACCGAAGCTTTTCGAATTCGATCAAATTCGAAGCAGTTGAAGCAAAAAAAAGGAAACCATCGATTGACAGAAAAGGAATGCCGAATCAATAATTCAATCGAGCATTTACAGTCACGAGCTTCAAATTTCTGATAACCCTAATTTCTGTAAAAAGAGGAATGGCGGCCATTTTCACAAAGGAACGAAGCAAAGAGGATCGGGTCAAAATAAATAAAGGGGCCGGCTATTTCCTTATTTATTAAGAGCTTTCCTTTTATTATTATAAAGGGATTTTTATTTTAAATTAGGGTTGTCTATATTTTAAATTGTTTTTAATTTGTATTTTCTTTTTAAACCGTTTAAATTTCTAGTCGTGTGACTAGGGGACAAATTACGTGGCGTAGTTTGAGAATTCGCAAATCAGTGGCTGAGTTGTGGTAGGGTTTGAGCGTAGAGTTAGGTTAGTCAGTAGCGGGTGTCGCGAGTTTACGTGTGTAAGCGTGTGACTACTAATTTCTAGTAGAAACCTTGGAGGCAGCACGTAGGCAGGGTTTTGCCGAAGCTGGGTAAATTCTGTGTCGTTCTATTTCTGCATTTTATTATTCTGCTATTTTTTCTGTGCAGCTATTATTCTGTGATCTGTGCTGAAATAATTTTATAAGCTTCCGCAATTAATTTTTATAATTAATAACATCACCCTATTCACCCCCCCTCTAAGGTGAAATCAATCCTACACATTGTATTGCTATATAAAGTGTTTTGTTCGTCATAAGGTAAAAACTCGTCCTTGTTTATATGCGGTGTGGTCTTACGAAGTACCTTTGAATTTCAAATAGTTTTTAAAGTAATAATTCATTTGTTTTGAGTTTACTCACACCAGACCTAATTCTGACCTAAAGTTATTTTTCTGTCCCTAAATCTCTTGGGTATTCAAATTTTTATGAATAGCCAAGTGATCCTGGTTTCTCACGATTGCATTTGGAGGAGCTGGAGCAGGTGGCTTCAACTTTAGCTAGCTACTATCTTATTCTGATGTGTGTGTGTATGTGTTTTGTATTAGTGATGTAAGGATAGTAGTTATAACTATCCCAGTTTAGAACTTGTACTATTATTACTTTGATGAACTATTATGGCGGTATCTATGTAAAATCTTGTGTTGATTAATATATGTTGTTTCATTCAATTGTGAGATTCTGATTGTTTTGTTTTTTCTTCTTATATTTCTTTTTCTTCTAGCCTTAATGACTTATTTTTCGAAGTAAGAAAGGCGATTCGTTACAACTGCTCTGGCCAAAGACTTTGACTTTGAGTTGACTTCAGTTGACTATAATTAACTGTATAAATGCCCCGCTAAATGCACATAAAGTCCTTGCAATAGTGCATATCACTCTTTGACTACTATGTTATTTCAATTTAGTGTTATCAAATAGTGGATCCACTTTAAGCCCCACTATTTTCTGCTACACTCGCTAAATCAAGTCTTTTTAGCACCCGTTTTAGCAACACTAATAAAAAATGTTTATTTGACTAGTTCTATGTTAAACCAAATCAATAAAGTTAGAGTAAATATCTAATTGTATAGCATAATGCTCCAAATAAATTAAAAATCTATTGTAGCCACCATATCTAGTCTGCATAAATCATGATATTCTTCGGTTTTGTTATACAGGATTAAAAAATATTTTTTTCATACACAGATGACGTGAGTAAGAGTGAGGAAAACCAAGTTTAGATATTCGGTTTTATATCTAATGAAGCTTCTTGGCCCTCCGCTATTTTCCTCCATATCTCCGCTTTATCCTCGCTGTAACTTTTTGCACCTTCGTTGCTATAGATCTTCTAAGCATTTTAACTACACAACCGTCATACCAACCTCATATAACGGAGGAGACAAATCCTCTTTTGAATAATGTTTCACATCACATAGCCAGTGCTTCTACTCGATGCAACTATAGTCGTTCAATGGACGTCGTGCCATGATATAACTATAATTAAAGTAGAGTTTCCATATTAAAGATCAATTATATTTTCAAGTCGAGAGAATTGAGTAATTTTGTCACATCAATATTTTTTGTTTGACCTTAGTTATATTAACAAATAGAAAACTACTTGGCGAATCATCACATAGTTATCCAATAACTATCAGTATGAACCCTTTTGTGCCCCCCAACAGTCATGAGTAATACACTTGCCCAACATTTGGAGAGCGTTACATAATCAATTCTTAACGGATATATCGATATCCAATCTTGATACACCTTGACTAGAAATGTTTTAAACAATATGTTTAATTTTATTGTGATAAATTACTTATGGTTAAAATGCTTTATAACTGCTATCACGAAAAACACATCATTTATGGATTTTCTATTAAATATACTTTTAATTCAATTAATTAGTTAATATAACATATTATATCAAGTATACAATAGAAAGAAAACAAAATTTATTTTGAAAAAGATTGGTTGTCATGATAGATATATGTAATAGATTGCATAATTTCCATTAGGGCATACTCTGCTAACTCGCTCGATGACTTTTGTTGTAGGCGAGGCTAACTTCGACTATAGCGGGCTTCTCTAACTCTAATAATCTTCCACTTGCACATTGGGCCAGTTATGGAATCTCTACCTCATCTCTTCAATCAGTTTGATGAGAACTGACCAAGTTAGACCCTTCGTGAATTAATTTGCTTTGTTGTTTTAGTTATCTACTTTGTCAGTCAACTCTCTTTGATGCTGATAAAACTCTTTTATCAAGTGGAATTAGTCGAAATATGTTTCTCAACATCAAGTGAAATCTTTTCACCACATTGTTATCATATAACAATAATGTAGTATTCCTAATATTTGAAATTTCCCTATCTCAGTTATAAATCTATGCATTTTTATTTATATATTACTTTTATTATGGTGCTATCCAAGATGATGTACTTAACCTTTTTGTTGAATCGGCCACAATCTTTTATTTGGAACATTTCCAACTCAAAGCTCCTTAACTTAAGGTTCTAAGATGAAATTAATATTGACATATTATACTCCACATAATTTATGAAGTCCGAGTCCGAGTACACCTTCATAAGAAGTTCGTTGTTTCTATAACAATTCTCTAGTATTTCGTAAATACTCGAGAACACTCTAAACTAACATTTACTGATCTTAATTTTGATTTGATATTCACATAATGCATCAAATAAATAAGAAAATTATGATATTTTAGACAATACAACATGTATGATAATTATTATTGTCAATGCATGAGGAATCCGTCTTATACGTTCCATATTAAATATTTTAGTAAGGCATCTTTGAATACTTTTGGGGCATTCCCAACATCTTTTATACTTATTACAAAACATATGATTTAAAAATCTAATATCAAGTATTAAAAAACCAAACTATTACTTATTTTAACATAAATACATCGTTAATAATCACTAGTATGGTGTTTCCTTAGTCTTGAAATATCTATGTACCTTTTAGTGTTCTTTCTTATGGATGCGCTTTTCCTCTACATTTTGACTAAAAATGAAACTATTCTATATTTTTATAAAAATACTCATTCAATTCCAATGCTTGTAGAATGATACTTCCATATCATTTCTTAAATCATATCCAAAACCAACTAACTCAATATCGCTTCCACTGACTTCGAGACACTATGTTTGTTATGCGCAAGCAATTTATTCTAAATCATTATTTAGGATTTTACATTTCAACACATATGTACCAAAACACTAAGTTTAACCAAGCGATAATTTTGTGAGTAAATCCAACAATTGAAATTTACGATGTTATTCTTAGTAACGCTGCTCATTATATTCCAACTGCATTTTTTCAAGACTCAATCACGGTCGATGGATCATATCCCTTCCGGTGCAACTATCAAAACCAAATTTTGATATTGTACTTGGAGTTCAATTCTAGTTTGCATATCATTCCATATCGTAGAGGTAATACTCTTATTAGTTTACTTAATAACTAAGGATTATCCATTCTCGGCATTGATAAGAAATCCATGGCCTGTCTGCAATGTGAGAGAATGCTTATTAGACTCTGTAGTGCATTTTGTTCGTTTAGGTTAGGTTAATTTCACTTCATCCTGCATAATTAGTTTCTTGTTTGGATCATTTCCAAATTTATTCTATTACCAATAATTTCTAAAATAATTTACTCCATTAAGAAGTTTGTATTTCTTGAAAAAGTGGTTATTTATAGTGTAATGGAACAAGTATTTATAAACACTTTATGAATTGCCTTATATACAAAACTGATTTGGTTTTAGTTTATAAAATTTATGTTAAAAACACATTAAGGTCATCTAATGACAATCGTTCTAGAATTCTTTTAGGGTGATTCATATAAAATCTTTCAAGTACAATTATCACATAAAGTCTTTCGACTCACATAACCTGCTAACTCCTTGGCCTAGGATACATTGGATCTTCTTATATCCTATATGAATTTATAAACTATTATTTAGATGAAATTAATTTTAACCTGGTGTACTACTCTCAAGTACATGACCTTATGGAAATAAATTAACTCAACTTCATTAAATATTAATCGTACTTCGTTCAACAAATTCAATTACTCCTTATTGGTACATCATATGTATCATTGGGAAGAGTGAATTTTGAGATTGAATCTTTATTCATTTTTGGATACTTTCAAAACTCTTTCCAATATACTCACGCGTTTGATCAAATCAAATCAATTTTATTTTGTATTGCACATTATTTTATTTACCTTTGTTTCATACTCTATAAGCTTATCATAGACGTATATATGTGTATCAAATACACATGTCCATGTTGGTGATAACTCATCGGTGAATGTAACAAAGTACTTGGAACCATTTTGGCATAGATAGACTTCTGATTGTATACATCTATATGTATCAATTCAAAGAGTTTATCAACCCTTATGTCGCTTCCACTTAATAAGTGCGTTACCCATTATCAACTAAAATATATTTATTGGTACCATATGATTCATTATCATATAATCAAAGAATTATTTCTCCAAATCATGGCCTAGTCTATAATTCCAAAATAATTGCAAATAAATTTAGATACTTTTGCATTTTCCAATGTATCTAAGATACCACTATTATAGTTTTAGTTTATAATGAATATCCATAATACTTACAAGAAAGCAAACCCGTTTCTTTTTCAATCAATACTAAAAAATTATTATTATTTCATAAATAATGTTTGTTACATTATACGAGAACAATTTTCTTAATTGATGCGACCAATAAGTGTTATATCGCATACTCCCACTATTTCCACCATTACTATAATAGCTTTTGAAATACGAAGCTTCATTCAACCACTTAGTATAGGTTATATATTTTATTTACTGTAACTAGTTTGCAGTTGAGAATTTTCAGATCAAATGTCTTAAATTCGAAAGAGAAAACAATTTTTTATGTAAAAATAATTTTGGAATGGAAATCATATTTCTTATTCTAATGTTAAATATATATTATTATTTTAAATTCTTATATCTAAATTTCTGTGTGAAGTAGAAATAACCATTCACTCTCTTCATATCAACGGTCTTAGATTACATCCACTTTTATGCATTTGATTTCCTTTATGAACGGTCGAACAATTTAATGAAAATCCTTATTATAATATCATAATGAACTCTTTACAGAAGTACATTTGGTCACCCTTAACTTTTAAGAATATCTAATAAATTGCACTTTATGTAAACAGGTCAAACTGACATTTTAATGATCAAATTCATAAATCTATCTTGAATCCTTTTGTTCAGTGCTACATTTAACAAAACAAGATCGTTATTTTAATCAATCATATTGAATACACAATCCCACACTATAGTTTACTAGCTTATTTCAGTGAATTAATTTCATCGAGGTTTCGTGCTTTACGAATTGTGAGCGTTCACCTTATAAAATTTATATGTGATCATATATGCATCAAATATCCATATTCTTATATTTCTTTTAGATTCTAAACTCATTGAATACAATAAATGGTCTTTGGCAAGAAAAATTGTAAGTAACCAAGTAACAAACGTATTTAGTGGTTGTATAATTAGACACTTACATGGGTCAACATGCAAAGACTTATTGGTAAGTATATGTTATATCTCTATTTGTTAATATTAATTTAGTTCATTTGTATATTTTAATTGCCAAACATTTTATCAACCATAGCACAAATTTATCAATATACATTATTATAACTTTATATAAGAAATATAATTACAATATTAGAAATGCCATGTTACCATTTCATTTTTTAATAAGGCTCCCACAAGTCTTTTATGTTTCTTCAAACCATAAGACATAACAAAGAAGTCTTTCGACTTCACTACTAGGTGTAAGGACTCGTCTGACTTAGGATTCTGACCTTAAGTTTTTTTTAGCAGGTCATAGTCCCATAAATGATAAATAACTCCTTATTAGTTGTATCATATACAAATCCTAGTTCATTATTCCTGGTCCATCTCATTTCAACTTTGAGTTTACTTGATAAATCAAAAGAAATTATTCACTCGTACCTACCATTTTGCAATGGCCTGAGTATAGATTGTAACAACCATCATTTAGATACCAGAAACTAAGCACTACGAATGCTGCTGTCATGTATAGTATTAATTTATAGTGAAAAAATGTGGTAATGTTAATTGTATCAATAACATTAAAAGCATAAGAATATGAAATTTCTCTTAACACAATTTCAAAATAGACCTTCACATTTCATTTCAAAGATAATATTTCATATTCATTACATTATTCCAACATTGCGTGGGTTCAGATAAATATAATTATTACAAATACTCTAAGAGCGAAAGATGAAGATTCCTCCTTGGTTGATCGGAGCTACTAATAGATAGCCGAACTTTCTATTATTACTTAATATCATTCAACATAGTGGAAATATAAATGGATAACTCCTAATTAGCAAGCTCTACCTCGTGCACATTTTCGGAAGCTTTATTCGCCCAGACTAACTAAACCTGAAAACCTTACTTCCAAACTACTCAACCGAGTACTTGAAAGTTAAAGGGGAAAAATAAAAACTTCGGGTCATATAATAAGTCTAGTGTAAATAATAATATGTCATCTCAGTTAATGGATAACTATTGATACCACATCACTAAGCAAAACTGGTTCTCCCCTCACAAGTATTCTCTAAATATGGATCAATCATCTTTTTACTCCTGCAATCACAACAGTTAAACAATAACAGTATAAACATGTTCATGCATGCTACATGGTTAATCATGATTAATCTATCAAATTAGTGGAAAATTTGTCCCATTGTTTAGTTTTCATAGGTAACTACCACCTATATGGATGGCTTGTACCTACTAGATATACCAACATTTCTAACTGACTATTGGA
Source organism: Allium cepa (assembly GCA_030765085.1). Taxonomy (NCBI): domain Eukaryota; kingdom Viridiplantae; phylum Streptophyta; class Magnoliopsida; order Asparagales; family Amaryllidaceae; genus Allium; species Allium cepa. The sequence continues at coordinate 389,683,010 of CM060938.1, read as the reverse complement.
AGAAAAATGGACGGTCTAGCCAAGTACACTTACATTAGTGTTTTCTTGACTATCTGTCCATCTCATAGTTTGGGTAGGCTTATAATGAACCTAAAGGTATTGCAGGCCAATATATAACCAATTTTATCTTTATGTATTCATTTCTATGCATAAACTTACTTTTAGTCCTACCCTTGACAAGCCCTACACATTGGAATTTTGGACTTATATCGGCTAGGAGCTAATAGCTGAAGTATAAGGCGTTACCCCTACACTAGTCCCATCTGGTTTTCTAATCTCTAAGTCAAATTATCCTATCACAATATATCCAAAAGTGATAAAAGTAATAATTCTTCAGTAAAATTCTAGGTTAGATACCCTTTTCTATTTCCTTGAAAACACTTTCTTTATGAATGATTTTACCCCTGAAATCGTATTTAAAACAAGGAAATTGTAGCCCTTTGTGTAACAACCCTAATTTCTACGACATAAATAAATAAATTTAATTAAAATAAAATTATTTGATTTCGATATTTGATAATTATTATTTTTGAAAGTAAATATTTATTTAATTAAATTCTATTTAATAAAAGATTTATTTTTAATAAATTGAATTAAATTCACAAATTCTTAGTGGATAATTTATTGAAATTGAATAAATCTTTTTAGTTGAATATAAAATATTTTTAAAGTTTAAATAATTATTATGTGGTTAAAATAGTGGAAAATAAATAAGAGGGCATTGAATTGAATAAAATCATTTACTATTGAAATATATCTTGTAAAGTAATATGTAAATTAGTTTGAGCTAGATTAAAATAAATTGAAAAGTAAATTAAAAGATTCGTTTTAATCAGGATTAGCCCAAAAATTAAAAAAAGCCCATGCCCAATTAAAAATAGCCCTTTTTTGTTTCTCTTAGCCTAGTTTCTAAGTCAAACCCAACTTTCCGCTTTTGCCCTAATTTCCCCAAATCACAAACACGGTTAAAAGAAACACTCGATGCGTTGCCTGCGACGACCTGGGTAGGGGAAGTCATGTCCTTGGAAGTTAGAGCAATGCAAAGGAGGAACACGAGGTCGATGTGACCTAGAGAAGCTTTGGCATAGGGTTTGGGCAACGACGTAGCTTGGTCGAGGTGACTCCTAACGACGTGGCTAGTACAATTGCGGACTGGATGTGATGTCAGCGGTGTTTTGGTAGTAGCGCGATGGTGGACGGTTACGAAGCCGATCACAGCATAGCAAGGCATGGCGATGGAAAGAAATGATATGGTATCGGCACAGACTTGAGCTGCTATGTGATATCGAAAGCATGGTACTAGTATTGACAATAATTTGTCATTGTTTGTGTAGCTCAAGCGTTATTCGATGAGTTTCTAAAATCACAACTATATTTATTTCTTATTAATGCATATATAGTTATCCTTATTATTGATTGCATTATTTGTTTGAGATTTTGTATGGGATGTTGGTTGAATTAGTTGTTTGTGATATTGGATTAATCGAAACATTAGATATGATTTTGGATTTTGATGTTGAAGTTAGGTTTTGGAAGGATTGTCCAAAATTCAAAGGATTTGATGTCCAATTGCATTTTGATTTGTTTGTTCACATCTCTAAGGGCCATTTAGTTGAGAGTATTTCCTCTTATTAGAGCTGTTGATCGAGATGTATCAGAAAGTTTTATTTGTTGCGTCTGCATTTACGAATGATCGAAAATAAATATAATTTGATTCGGGTCAAATGATAAAAAATTATGTTAATAATTATTGTTGGTTTTGGAGTATTTATCTCCATAATTTATCTTTCAGGCGATCTACTGATTTTCCCATTTTAAAATAATTTTAAAAGCCATGAGAAATTATTTTTGGTGTTTTAAAACTTATAAAATATATTTATAAATAAATAAAAGTGGTTGTGAGATAGAATGATCGTTGGAAATTGTTTTGAAAATAAAGTTTTTTTATAAATGAAAATAGAGATTTTCAAGAGAAATTGAATGTATGGAATTTTATTTTCAAAATAGGGGGTTTTATAATAATATTTCTAAAAGGTAAATTCCTTCGTAAGTTGAATATTTAATAGAAAGGATTAAAAGGAAATTTAAAAGGGGATTTTTAATATAAAAATACATATTTTTTAAAGAGCTTTGAAATATATCTCCCATTTTATATATTTATTGGTTTGGAATGAGTTTATTTGATGATTTTGCATAATTGAATAGTTTTGATAATATTTTCGAAAAGGAATTTGTTCTGTAAAGTGTATGTTGAACAAATAGGATTCAAGATATTTCGCAAAAGGGGATATTCAGTATATAAACCTATTTTGAAGGTAAAGCAGTTGTGAAATATTTTCGAATGGTTTTAAGAGTATCAAAATACATATCCTTTTTTGTATATGTATTTAATAGTTTGAAATTGATTTATTGGATCCTAAGAGAAATTCTACATGATAAGAAAATTTGATTTTGTTGTGATTTAATTCTATTTAATGAGGATATTTAATAAATGGATTAGTAGTACCATGTGGTAAGGGACACTCAGTAATATTTTTTCGGTTATTCTATTGACTCATATTATAGAATAATTGTTGATTTGATGAGTGTATTTTACTAACTTCTAGTAAATGACCGAGTAATACTGAATGGTATGGGATGCTCAAGTAATACTTGTTCGATTACTATGTGTGAGTAGATGTCACTTATATTATGAAGATGGGTTATGAATTATGATATCGTCTAGAGATGGCTCCATAGAATTTAGTAGTCGAGAGTTATATTACCCTCCAAGCGCTACAAGCTGGAAATATATTGGAATTTATAGATTTATCCTCTTAGGACTAACTAGCCGAGTGATAATATTTACTTTTAAGGGTGGTGGAGGAGGAATTATTATGTTGCAACGCTCTCACTAGGTCATAAGTAGTCGAGAGTACTTATTGTTACTCTCACTAGCATTCATCGCGTCAAGAGTATTTGAAGTGGCTCTCATTAGGACTCATCGAGTCGAGAGTATCCATTATCACTCTTAATAGGACTTATCGAGTTGAGTGCAGTAGTTCTTGTCACTCTCATCAGGACTCCTAGAGTCGAGAGTACTAGTTATCACTGTCAATAGGACTTATATAGTTGAGAATATTTGTTGAGAATCTACATCATAGGGTTCACGCCATTATGGAGAGCACATGAATTAGACTCACCAAAGGGACTAGTTATCCATCCTAGCAGTCCTGATAGCGGGGTCACACCCTAGATACATGATGTCACCCAGTTGTGTTTGTAGCGAAGAGATATTTCTCTCATTAGAGCCATTGCCCAGGCGTCACTTAAGGACCAATAGACCATGACCAGGGGAAAGTAGAAATTGTGGCCAGTTCTCGGTTTAGTCCAACAGTGTGTTTTTGATATGCGATGGATACGAGTGTCACGAGGAGTAACTAAGTGACTCTAGGAACGGACCATGATCATTAGCATTTCTTAGAGCAGTGTTGTGGTATGTCAGTCTTCCATCTAGATGACTTAGGTAGGTCCATTATATTTGAGATATTTGATATTATCACCTCATTAGAGATGATGATCACATGACATAGAGACTAGATGGGTGTTAATATGTCATTTGAGTTAACCCAACCTAGGACAACTACGTGTTGTCTATCTACGACATTAGAGACATTCTATAAACTTATCTGTCATTCTATCATAAGAGCATATGGCCGAGATATCTCATTATTATATGAATTGTTGTTTCTATCCCCTTAGGACAATTCAGTCGAGAGTTTCGTCTCTCTAAGGATTGAGGTCAAGATATATGATTTTGTACATTTAATTATTTGATTAACTTTGATATTGATTTGAGTCTATATTTCTTTATATCTCAGAGGGCCAAGCACTCGGAAGTTATCTATTCCATTAAAATTGTAAGTCGAGATAATCATGTGGATATTGTTTTCGATATTTTGTATGAGTTGTGTTTTTGTTGGGATTTGTATTTCTTGTTATCTCCTAGGACTAATGGTTGGAAGATTTTACTTCCGTCGGGACTGTAAGTCGAGATAGCATTTTTTATATTAATTTATGTATTTGGTTTGGATTTCGTTCTATTTGGGTTCTATATTTCCTAATATATCTTTAATGGCTTAACAGTCAAAAGTTATTACATCCATTAGGGCTGTAAGTTGATATTTTATGCTTTTATTATTTATTAGGATTCTACCTCTCTTGATTTATCTTTTAGAGCTTCATCGTTGAAAGTCGCCACTTCCACTAGGAGTATAAGCTTAGATTGTTATTTTGGTTATTGACTTTTATATTAGTATGATTGGTGATTCATTTCTTATTGGTATTTTTGTGGACCCCGCATGCTTATCTTTAGTATTTTGAGATTTAGATGAGTTTGATTGTTATCACCCAATTTATAGTTATGATTTTTACTTTTACGTAATTCATGGTGATTTTGAGATTTAATGCATGGTATATCTTATGATGCACGATGGATGTTACGTTGTGTCATGTTTGTGCTTTTGCTGTTATTATCATGCTTATTTCTATGTATCCACATTGGATTTAGAAATAGTCTCACCCGTTTATTATTTATATAATACCTGGATCAATCCGAGACTTATCAGGTATAGGGAAATTAGCCATTTTGGGAATATTGGGTTTTAAAGCAGATCAAATGTATATTATATTGTGTTTGAGTTATCTATGTACATTTTATTTAGATGTCTCCTTGTATTTTTTGCACAGACATGACCATGAGTTCTTCGTTGTGAACTTGACTTGTATATACTGTCATAATGAGATGAACATTATAATTTGCGATGTATAATATTTGTCTACTATGACTGTGATCATTTGTACGTATTGTATACTGTTCTATCCTAGAGGTACACATATTTATTGCTTTGTGTCTATACTGTGTACATATGGATGTATTATATGAGATTTTTGAGAAACGTATCGGTATTAGCCCAAGGGAATATTCATATATATAACCCATACAGTCTCATACTCTGTATTATCTAACAAAATTACCCAGTAATACTCTTGAATAGTACGGGTATAGAGCTGGGATGTTACACTTTACTTTATCCAAATTATTTGTGCTGTGATACATGCTTTTATAAAATTACATTGATGAAGTTCAAAATCACTTAGAGTTCATCGCCTCTCAAAACAATAGGATATAAAGAAAAACAATCATACCGTCTACATTGATAAAGCTCGACATCAGTATCGCCAACCAGGGTCACCATCGCTCTTCGATATAAAGTATTTTAAAGTCTTTGATTTATATGACACAAAGCTTTATTTTCAAAATAATTATGTCGCATAGCATAGTATCGAATTTCATAGGTTTACATAGCGGAATTTTAAACGACTTAAAACATTGGGATGGTGTCATTGATTTAGGGCAACATCAATGCCTTAAAGAAAAACGTGGCATCATTATCACTATTATAATCACTTCAAAAGTAATAAGGTTGGTGTCTCTGCCTGAAGAAGTTATCATAGGAAAATAATGGCATCACTGCCTATAGTTTCAGCTTAAAGAAAACATTCAGCCTGATACAAGCGACATCTTTATTATCAAATATAAGTGGTACAAAAACAAGTGGCATAGCTGTCTTGTAGAGTCGGTGACACTATTGAAAATAAGCAGTAATGCCTACATCAAAGTTTATGACGTCGACCTTGATGTTGCATCTCTTTCTTTAAACAAGACTAATACATTTCATACCAACCAGAGTCGATACCCTATAGTTGCCCATGATTGGCATCGAGGACTGTAAACGCGACAAGGTGAGAGACGGCATCATGAACTTCAGTATGGCACACTTTTACTTACAGTTAAAACTGCTAATATGCTATTAAAAAGGGAACTTTGGTGGAGTCTTGTAAATGGCTCAATGATTACTAGGTTACGACGGTAGTCCTGTAAATGGCTCAAAGACATCTGCAAATTCTCTTACTACAAAAACCCGATTCAACTCATCTTCTTCCTCTAATAGAAGTTCATTGATATCTTCTTTTTATAAAGCAAATCGACTTTTACTTTGCACCCAACAAGGTGCTCACATCAAAATTTGAATCCCCTACTGATTATACAATTCGATCTTTACTAACAGAGGGTCTCCCTATCTTGGAAAAATATCATAACATCGTATTTACTTAACTAATCCATACCTAAAATAATACCAAAGCCAAAGAAATAAAACACATGAAAACTGTAGGAAAACACATGACCTAGTAATTTAAACTCTAATTGGTCATGTTTCATCCCAAGAGTTTCATACCCTCCTATCAGATTCGCAACCCTTAAAGAAGTAATAACGTATGATGGTTATAAACTTAGTTTATCTACCAAGAAATGAGATAAAAATAAATGTGATGCACTAATATAAAACAGTGCTCTAACAGGTATACCATGAACCAAAAGCATACCTTCCATTACATTTTTTCCTTTATCCTCAGCTGTTGGTCTCGGGGTAGCTGCTTCTAAAGAAAATACTTTCCCTTTTTCTGCCACGGCCACTTCCGGACATTTATTCTTGTAATGTCCCACCTGGTCCCAGTAAAGCACCTAATGTTCTTCCCAATGACTTCTTTTCTCTTACTAGTTGGGCACTTATGAGCACAATGTCCCTTCTTATAACACTTGTAACACACGATCTCAGATTCCCTTTTCTTGGCAGCTATACCCTTTTGAGCTTCCTTCTTCAGATAATACTTTTTATTCTGATTCTGTCCACTTTGGTTTTATGCTAGCATGTTATCGTTAAACAAGGAAACCATCTCTTCATTTCCCAAAGCCATCTCCAAAACTACATCACAGGATCCCTAAGATGTATAGCAAGCTTAGGTCATAGCCCATGGATAAACTTCTCATTCCATTTGATCACTATATCTACGTTAGCATAACCATATTCAGACAGCTCCTCAAATCTGGTTGCGTACTCAAGTACCATCATATCACCTTGCACTGACCCAGCAAACTTCCTTAGCAGTGTTGACTTAGCTATCTCAGACATAAACCTATATTCAAACCTCCTCTTGAATTCAGTCCAAGTTAAAGTTTCTTCTACACCCCAACAGTCACACTATTCCACCAGTACAACGTAGCTCCTTGTAGTTTCTTGGAAGTTAGTCTCCTATTTTGCTTCTTTCATAGTGGAGTAACCGATTCTCTGCATCGATGGCATCATCTGTTCCAATAAACAATTTCCCTCCAAGTCTTGCATAGTCCCCACACAAACAGCTTTATTGTTAATAGTTGGAACTTCTTGATTTTCTCCTCCAACATTACCACCAACTAGGCCAACCGCAGCCCTTCTTGCATCATATTAATAAAGAATTGATACATTTCTCCAATATCAATCGGTGGTGTTCCTATGCCCACGTTAGCAGCTATCTGTTGACCTGGATTCCACCTAGTATTAGGCCTGACATTTTCATTAGTTTTGGTGCTTGCTTTACCAAGATACACTCTTCTTTTTTTTGCCTCTATATCTTACTTCCTTAAATCTACATTCAACCTTAGTAAGATACGGAAAAACAGTCTAAGAGGGATGGGAATAGAGATAAGGTATATATGCATACATACATACATATAATACAAGTATGTTACTATAGTGTTATCCCATACCCTCAATCTAATCTATGATTCATTTGGATTATGTTTTCAAAACTATTTTTTAGTTCAAAAATTCTTTTAGTTTTGCATAAGCCTATGCTTTGGTACCAAGTTGTAACACCTCCATTTTAAGGTTCGAAACTAAGCACTACAAACGCTATAGTCATCTATAGTATTAATTTTCGGTGACAAAATGCGGTAATGTCAATTGAATCAATATCATCATAAACACAAGAATATGAAATTTTTCTTAATTAAATAACAAAACGAATTTCACATTTCATTTTAAAGACAATATTTTATATTCATTATATAGTCCCAACGTTACCTAATTCAAAAAAAAATATAATTATTACCAAATACTCCAAGAGCGACATATGAAGATGCCCTCTTTGTTGATCAGAGTAACCAATAGACAGCCAAACGTTCTATCGCTACTTAATATCATTCAACACAGTGGAAATATAAATGGACAACTCCTAATTAGCTAGCTCTGCCTCCTATGCATTTTTGGAAGCTTATTTTTCCAAATCAGCTAAAGCTAAAAACCTTACTTTCGAACTACTTAATCGAGTACCCAAGAGTTAAAGGGGAAAAATTTCGGGTCAGACAATAAGTCTGGTGTGAATAATAATATGCCATCTTAGTTAATTAATATTTAGTGAGACCATGCTGCTGAGTGTAACGGGTTCTCCTCTCACTAGTATCCTCTAAATATGGGCCAATTAAAATTTACTCCTATAATCACAATAGTTGAACAATAACAATACAAACATATGCATACATGCCACATATGTAATCATGGCTAATCCGTCAAATCAGCGGACTATTTGTCCAAATATTTAGTTTTCATATGGTAACTATCAACCTACATGGTTGACTCGGGCCTACTAGATATACTAACTTTTCTTACTGACTATTAGAATAAAATAGAATGGTTTGCAAGTACACCTATATTAGTTTTTACCTGACTATCTATCAATCTCATAATTTTGCTAGGCTTATTATGAACTTAAAGGTTTTGCTGACCAACATATAACCTATTTTATCTTTATGTATTTCTTTCTATGCGTAAACCTACTTTTAGTCTTACCCTTGACAAAGCCTTGCGGACTAGAATTTTAGGCTTATATCAACTAGTGGCTAACAGCTGAAGTATAGAATGCTACTCTACACTAGTCCCGTCTGGTTTTCTAATCTCTGAGTCCGACTTATCCTATCATAATCTATTCAAAAGTGATAAGAGTAATAATTTTTTAGTAAAATTCTGAGCTAAACACCCTTTTCTATTTCCATGCAAACACTTTCTATATAAATGATTTTACCCTTAAAATCATATTTAAAATAAGGAACCCTTTACTTTATCTATATTGTTTATGCCATGGTATATGCTTTTATAAAATTATATTGATGAAGTTCGAAATCATTTAGAGGTCAACGCCTCTCAAAACCATAGGTTATAAAGCCAAAACAACAAGACAATGCACATTAATAAATCTCGACGTCAGTATCGCCAAGTAGGGTCATCGTCCCTCTTTGATATAAAATATGTTAAATTCTTTGATCTATAAGACACAATGCTTTATAGTCAAAATAACTATGTCCCATAGCATAGTGTCAAATTCAATAGTTTTACATAGAAAAGATTTATAAGGCTTAAAACATGGTGATGACATCATTGATGTTTGGTGGCATCAATGCCTTAAAGAGAAACACAGCATCATTATCGCCATAATAATCACTTCGAAAGTAAAAAGGCTGGCATCTCCTTTGAAGAGGTTATCGTAGCAAATAACGGTGTCACTGCCTATAGGCTCGGCGACTTTAAAGAAAACATATGGCACAATACAAGCGACGCCTTTATTATATAAGCGGTACCAAAACATGAGGTATAGCTGCCTTATGGACTTGGTAATGCTATTGAAAATAAGCGGTAATGCCTACGTTGAAGTTTATGACATTTTGCTTCTCTTTCTTCAATAAAGACTGACACATTTCATACCAACCAGAGTTGATGCCCTATGTGTTGCCCACGATTGACGTCGAGGACCATAAATGTGGGAAGGTGAGAGGCAACATCATGAACATCGACGTGGCACACTTGTAATTATAATTAAAACTGCTAATATGCTTTTAAAAGAAAGTACTTTTCTACCAACTCCTATTATTTATCAAAATCTATTTGGATAGATTTTTTTATAAAAATCTTTTCAAAAATATGTTGTAGAGCGGTTTTTTCATTTCCAAACATTTGCAAACCCATAATTTTATACTAATATTTTAATATAATCATTAAGCTTAACTAGCCCAATGAGTTCACATTAAATCATAGAAATATTAAAAAAATCCCCAAAAATCATAATAAACCATATATATTATTTTCTTTAACATATGAAAATTTAGGGACCAAAAACATAATTTGTGATTTTAAATAATTAAAATCTAAAATATCACATTTTCCAACCTTAGAAAAGTCACCAAATATTCTCATCAAGTCAAAAATTATAAAATTAAAAACCCACTTCCAAATAATGTTTCTAATATCCTATTAAAATTTGAAGACGTTTGGGAGTCATATGATTGGTTTTCTAACTCAAAAATATCACTTAATTTCATAAATAAAATTTATAAATTCATCAATACGCATATAGTCAACCAAACAATCAAACATGTCATAGTAATTATTATACACTTCAGGTTTAATCCTAAAATTGAAATGAACAAACATACTAAGAGATGGTTATCATTTTTCACTTGAATGATTAAAAAAGGTTGAGATTTTTGTTTAGATTTGATTCCCCTAAGCTTTGATCTTTCTTTCCTAGCTTTCCTTCTCTCGTATCCCTCATTAATGGCCGACCTTGCTTTTCTCTTTGAATTTGTTTGTATGAATGAAAGTGTATGAGGAAGAGGAAGGTAAGGGTGAGTCTTTAAGAATTATAGCTTATTCCTATTTTCCCTCCTCATAACCTCCTTCTTATTAATGTTCTAATTAATCCCATTAGTTCATTAATTAAGGTTGGAACCATTTTAGTTATCAAATCTCAATCTCCTTATTAAACTGTATTAATTTTTCATTTAATTTGTGTAATTAAATTTTTAAATAATGTTAATCAAAATTAGGGTGTTACGTATATGTACCTTTAGTTTTCTCAACAAATACATATAGTTATCTTATCTCGTTTTTTCAATACATTAATAACATTACACATAACATCTCTAGCTTGAGTTTGCTCAACATCCAGAGAGTTCGCAATTAATATATTAATGGTAGAAGATAACATTTACATTAAAGATTTATAACCTTCAGTATATTTATTGAGTAATATTGACTTATGGAATAATGTATTTCTTAATAAATACCATCATGATTCCAAACACATTGGAAATCCTAGTACACGTACTATGTGTATGTATTTATTCCTTAAATCTAATTGGATTTCTTACTATCACACCTTTAGTTTATATATATATATATATATTATATAAGTTTTATTGTTATATAAATTTTATATTTTTTTAACTTATATAATAGTTTGTGTATAGATCAGCACCATTGTCCCAGTTTTTAGGCGCTTTTACTTTGGTGTGAGAGGTTGTAGGTTCGAAACCTATGTAGCGTGATTCAAACATATATTGACATGGAGTATGTTGTATACTGTCTAAGACTTGTAGTACTAACGTATACTACCATTGAGGTACACAATTTCAAAAAAAAATGTATGTCTAATATTATATCCATTAAATTATATTCAGTTAATTAATTAGCACTTTATAATTCTATATAACTCAATTTTAACTTATTATATTGAATATTTATATATTATAATCTTTATAGTAATACACATATAACATATATATATTTGTGTGTGCGTATTTTAATTTATTAACTAGATTCTGATTAATTTACTTAATTAAATAATTTTAATTAAATTTTATTAATTTTGAAAATTATTTTATGCAAATACACGTATACTTATATTGTCTTAAACATTTGAAGACGACATAACGTATCACTACATATTATACATGTATGTACATGTTATTTTTTAATTAACTTAGTTAATTGCTTTATTTCTTTTATTAACCTTATTAATAAAATTAATTTCAAAATTTACTTATATTTTCACACATTTTGAAATTTTCATTATATTATAACTTTTATAATATATATGTCTTATTTTAAATTTAACTTTTAAATTTAAAATCTACATTTTTAATCTTCAAAACAATTTGAAAATTAGCCCAAGTCCTAATTCAAATAGGGACCCTTCTATTAGGTGCAACTTTCGGGATCAAATATCTTTTTGGGCCAGGCCAATAGATAGGTTGGGCAAAGTACTTGATCGCCCAAAACCAATCCTTAGACATTACCTTTCTTGACACATTATTATAAGGGTTGTGACCTTGATTAGTTAAACCTAATATGACTAATTTATACTGCATAGATTATCAGGCTCTAATACCATTATTGGAACTAGGTCAGCACATAGCGAGGTAATTAGGAAAATTTCAATTTTTGACCTTTTTAGATCTTTATTAGGCCTATGTAGCCTAAATTTATTTAGAAATTTTCTAAACTTTTTTTAAGTAAAATTAATATTAATTTATTTTATAAATAAGTTTTTTTGTATAGTTTTGTATATTATAATAAATATGTGTACCATATATACATATGTGTGCATATGCAACATAACAAAGTGTACATAGTTTGATATATCCGTGTATAGATATAAGGGTTTACATCGCAACAGACATGTTAGCCCTTCTCATATGCAAATATGTTGTCTAAAGGTATATCTATGTATATATGAAAAATATGTTTGTATTTATGTATACGTTTATATACATATATATATATATATATATATATATATATCATATAAAATAGTACTTAGAAAATAATATTTACTATTGCACTTGAATAGATAAATATATATATACACAGACATGCACAAAATATAATTATATTACAAAATAATTTCAATATTAAAATACAATATAAATTTATGTACATATGTTAAGTTATTTATATATAGTACAAAAGCTAATTAAAAAACAAATATATATACATAGAAATCATTAGAATATGTGTGTAATGATAATAATTAATATTTATATATTACTCTCAGCCCAAAAGTTAAAAAGGATAATTTTTTATTAATTTTAAACCATTTAACAATTTATTTATTTTTTGTTCCTATATAGAAAACTTAAAAATGATTTAATTTTTTTTATAATTTGAAAAAAAATGATGATATACTTTGTATAAAATTTTATACTTGTATTTTAGATTATTTATAAATATATATATATATATATGTCTATTGATTACACAAACAATTTTTTTGTTAAATAAAAGATATTTAAAAAATATAAGTTTCAAATAATTTTTTTTTAATTCGAGAGCACTTGTATGTTAATAATTTTTTTATTTATTTTAAATATAGAACATGTATTAAGTTGTATTATATTTTGTATACAAGTTTTAATTAAAATAGAAATTGTTTATATATGTGTGTATATATAATTTAATTTAAAATAATTTTTTTATTACTGGGCAACGAGTGATATAATGCATTGTATGATTTTTTTTTTTAAATTATAAACACATTAATATCCAACCATCCAAATGTGATAATATATCGGTTTACAAATTCGTTATGATTGCTAACCAACACGCACACACGTATGATATAATAGATAAATTAAGCACTAGTAAATAGAAAATATACCTTTCGCCAAAGCCTAATATGTACACGTAGAAATGAAGAATGGAACTCTTTGAATCAAATTCCAATTCCAAAGTTGCTAACCCCTAAATTGCCTTACCATCGATAATTAAATCAAGCAAATTTTATTTGATTTTGTGTTTTGATTATTGAGGCTTAAAGGAGGTTATGGCTGGCCTTAGTTTGCTGAAATAGAGGATCTAAAAGTCCTTGCTTAAGTGAGGGAGAGGTGGCTTGTATAAAAGAAAGACGAGAGAGCAAAAAGTTGGATCTAAATTCCTTTTTTCTTACCCATTCTGTCCTTTATTCATTATTCAAAAACCACTAAATATATTAGTATATAGCTGCCTCCTATATGCCCTCCTATGGTTGACTAAGCAAGCCCTCTTTTGGATTTCAAAACTATTTCAGGCCCGAACAGCAAATACCAATTAAATTCAATTTAAACGCATATCGATATCTCATGTTGATCGGTGTATTATAACTATTATAAACACACTATTTAATATTGTTCAACACACATCAAATAAAATTTTATAATTAATATTTCTTAAATATTTGTTAATTTAATTAATTTATAACAATTATAAACTATTTAAACTAGGTGGTAAAATGACTATTTAACGTTTCAGTTGTGTGACTCTTAAGTGTAAATCTGGTCAACGATTAATATTGAACGATACAAATATTAACCTTCATATATCCCTACCCCCATAAAATCAATCATAAATAAATTGAGTGAATTAAATTAAATAAGGTAGGGTTGAAGATGGAAATATATAAAAGTTGGAATTTGCGCGAAAGTTATTTCAAAACATTCGTGGCGATATTCTGATCTGTTTCCAAATATAATATGTTGAAGACAGGGCTCGAAGCATTTGAAATTTTCAAATTTAGATTTATTTAATATGAATTCAAATTCAAATGTGTATTTAAATCTAGGGTTTGAATTTCAAAAATTAACTGTTGGTTTAGTTGGAGGTTAAGTTAATTGTTAGTTAAATAATTAACATTAAAAGTTAATTTGGGAAAAAAAATAAACGAGCAACGAAAAAAAATCAACACACCCCAAATGAGTGGAGAGGTTGGCATCTCCAACCTAAGAAGTCAACCACTAGCGGTCGACCGGTCAAGGGAGGCGATCGACCCCTATTCAGGGTGGCGACTAGTGTTTTTCCACTCTTAAACGCTCTTTATCCCGTTTTCACCTAACTTCATCCTATGATTCTTGTGCATTTCAACTCCTTGAAATTTGACTGTATCCACTCCATTTTTATTCATAAATACTTGGTAAATACATCAAACCCCTTTCGTTTTCTCTCTTAAGTTAGATTCAGAAATTCAATTAGAAATTCAGGTAAAAATTCTAATCCTTTTCTAATAATTCTTTTAATCTATTTTCTTCTCCTCCAACCTTTCTAAATGTAACAAAATTATATATATGCTTATCCTGCGTGTGTGTGTATCAAAAGAAGGGGATCTAAAAAATAGTTGCTTTGGCATTGTAAATCCATACAAGATAAGCTAAGGATAATATATAAGTGGAAACCCTAGTATTTTTATTTCAGTAATTGATTGGTATGTATCTATGGATTTGAATAGTCTTACGGATTTTGGGATTACGAAAACAAAATAGATAATATCCCTCAAAATTCCTTTTTATTTTAAAATGTCAATTCTGGAAGGAGATTCTATTTATTTATGTTAATTTGATGGAAATTATATTATTCAGCAATTTTTGATAATTTTATAGTTAATTCCACTTATCCTCGTTCTATGATTCGAATTGCCGGTTTTTATTAATAAAATAAGGGTTTAGTATGAATTCTATTCGTACTTTACACTAATTATTCCACACAAAATTCCTTTGTCTATTTCTGTGTAAAAGAGGAGTTGAATAGAATATTAATTTAGGATTGCAATTCCTATTTTTAGGATATTCCATCGGATTGATGTAATAAATTGGGTTTTTGTTTTTGCAAGTCTATGCATTGCAGTTTGGAAATGAACATTTAGTACCTTGTTATAGATATTGAAATCTTGAGAATTTAAAGGAAAATGAATTATAATAGTATTATAATTAAAAGAATTGACATTTAATGTTAGTTTAGCGCATATAAACTGCATGCTAGAATTGATAAGAGCGGATATATATACATATATATATAAATATAATGTAATAAACATATAATTATGGTGTATAATTGCTTGGTTAATTAGGTAGGAATTCTCATTAGTTTCTCTTTTTAAGAAGGTAATTGATATTTTGGATGTAATAAGGAAGATTCCCTATAAGGCCTTAATTATGAAAAGGTGGGATGAGTATTCTATATATAGAGATTATTTAAATTATGGCTAATTCATAAGGATGTGAGGTTGCATGGCAGAAGTCTTACCTTCACTTTGAGAGTACCAACAATTGTGTATACTTCCTATTCATGTGAGATATCTCCTATGACAAATATTTGTGATGACACGAGGTTAGTTCCAAATTCTATTGGGTAAATCTGCCTAGCTAATCGGCTACCAAATCCTACTAAAAGTTGGACAAATGCGGGACATCCTTATGAGCAAGGATCATAATAAGTAAAGCCCCACCACTTTTCTCCAAATGAGGTATTAAATGGACAAGGGGTCAGTTATTAGGCATGTTATGTGGTATCTCATAGGATTCCACTTCGGGATAAAGTATTAAGTGACTGATTGAGGGTCTGCCTTTCCATAAAGAAGCATTAAGCGACTTAAGAGATTTTATATGATGTCATCTAGATAGTTACTTCTGAGAGGTCCTCCTTGAGAATAGGTATTAAATGATGAGGTCTGCCTCAATTGAGGCATTAAATGGCTAGAGTCTGCCTATTTTCCAAAAAAAGGTATCAAGTGGCTTGGGTACTATCTCTCACATTGTTAGACATTTATAACGTGGGATTTGGATTATGGGATTTAGAAACCTGCTTCGAGAACGAAAGGTATTAAGTGATTGATTGTGGACCCGCCTCCTTTCGTTATAAGAAGTATCAGATTGTTTTATGTATGTAGACATACCTTATTTTTGAAATATACTGCACAAGTACTAAAATGGTAAGACTTGAAGTTTTTATTCACCAGACATTTGTTGTTCGAACTCCCTCCTCATTAAAACATAGGTAAGGATGGAATGATGACGACGACGATGCTCGAAGGTGGATTGGCGTAAGCTTGTGGAATTATTATTATCTTTTATAATATTTTTATGTTGTACCCATGTACTTGAACAAATGATGTAACAGATCCAATGTGATAATTTTATGATGTTTTGTATTATGACATTTCAAATAGTTTTGAAATAAATGGGTATAGTTTGTTATTATATTTTATTCCGTCTGTTGTGAATAATGATAGGATAGTTATTGCTCTACACTGTTATTTCTTTTTTTCAACCAACAGCCAGCCTTAGAATGGATCTAACTTTCGATGGGCAGTTTCTCGGTTGAAATTTGGGCCTGTTACGGGGTTGGTTGTTACATTTGACATTAGAGCTTAAATTACCTGATCCACGGGGAAACTATATACATATGAGTGGCATATTTGTTATTTCTGAAAAGGTTTTTCAGAAAGGATTTATGTTAGCATGATAAACACAAAATTCCTTCATTTATTTTTGTGTAAAATAGGAGCTAAATAAAATATGAAGTTAGGATTGCAATTCCTATTATTTAGGATATTCCATTGAATTGATGTAATAATTGGGTTTCTATTTCTATTTACAAATCTATTTATTGCAGTTTTGGATATGAATATTTAATCCTTGTTATGGATATTGAAATCTTAGATATATAAAGGGAAAGGACTTGTTTAGTATTATGTTTAACGGAATTGACATTTAGCGCATGTTTAGGGTGCAAGAACTGCATGCTTAGAAGTTATTAGGTGTGAATATATATTTATTTCCATTAGCATAATAAACGTATAATTATAGTGTATAATTTCATAGTTAATTAGGTAATAATTGTATGTGATTCCCCCTTAGGAAGGTAATTAATATTTTAAGGTGTAATAAGGAAGATTCCTTGTAAGGCCTTACTCATAAAACAGTGAGATGAGTATTATATATGGAGAGGAATTTAAATTATGGCTAAGTCATAGGGATGTGAGGTCAGTCAAAAGACACGCATAAGTCTACCTAGATAATCTGGCTATCGGCAATGTTACTTTGGGGTTGATGTGATACATCTCATAGGATAAATATTTGCGATGATGCGAGGTTAGTCCTAAATTCTATAAGCTAAATCTGCCAAGCTAATATGGTTACCAGTTTCTACAAATAGTTGGACTAATGTGAGACGTCATTATGAGTATGGGTCACAATACGAAGGGCCTGCTTTGAGGTCTTGGGGTATTAAGTGGTTGTTTGAGGGCCTGCCTCTTTTCTCCAAATGAAGTTAAGTGGCCAAGGGGCTAGTTATTAGGACGATATGTGGAATCTCGATAAAGGTCTGCTTCGGGATAAGGTATTAAGTGATTGATTGAGGGTCACCCTTCCAATAAAGAAGTATTAAGTGGCTATAGAGATTCCATGCGATGTCATCTACATAGTCACCAATGAGAAGTCCGCCTTGGGAATAGGTATTAAATGACGGGGTCTGCTTCAATTGAAGTTTCAAATAACCAAAGTTAAGCTATTTTTCAATAAAAGGTATTAAGTGGCTTAGTTACTATCTCCCGCATAGTTAGATATTTTTGATGTAGGATTTAGGTTATGAGATTTAGAAACTTGCTTCGGGAATGGAAGGTATTAAGTGGTTGATTTTGGACCTGCCTCCTTTTCTTATAAGAAGTATTAAATAGTTTTATGTACGCAAGGCGTATTTTTTTTTAAAAAATATACTTTCCAAGCATTGAAATGGTAAGACTTGAGGTTTTTGTTCACCAAACATTTGTTGTTTCGACTTCCTTATTACAACACAGGTTAAGGATGAAGTGATGACCATGATGATTCTTGAAGGCGGAGTGGCTTAACCTTGTGGTAGTTATTATTATCCTTTATGATGTTTTATATTGTACCCATGTATTTTGGATAAATGATGTAATAGATTTTACTTGACAGTTTGATGTTGTTTTGTATTATGACATTTCAAATGATTTTGAAATAAATGGATACAATTTGCTATTATATTTTATTCCATCCGCTGTGAGTTCTGAAAGAATAGTTATTGCTATGTACTATCATTTCTTTTTCCAACCAATAGCCAACTTTAGAATGGATCTAAGATTCGATGGTCCTTTTCTGGGTTGAAATTTAGGCATGTTCTAAGGTGTGCTATTACATTCCTTAATAGACGGTGTGGCATTTTAGTCAAATTTCTCGTTTAGATGGTTCCGGTAAAATCAAATTTTATGTTATTAAGCACTACCCAATAGTGACACCTATTTAATCAATTCTCATCATCAAAACTATATAGCTTTGGACTTATGGAATATGGTAATGGTCAGTGTAACAACCTACCCCGGAAGAGGCCTGAATTTCGATTCAGAAAAGGCCCATCGAAGCTTAGGTCCGTTCTAAAGTTACTTGTTGGTTGGAAAAAAGAAATAACAGTACAGAGCAATAACTATCCTTTCAGAACTCGCAACGAATGGAATAAAATATAATATCAAATTGTACCTATTTATTTCAAAACCGTTTGAAATGTCGTAGTACAGAATATCATAATATTGTCACATTGGATATGTTACATCATTTGTTCAAATACATTGGTGCAACATAAAATTATCATAAAAGAGCCATAAGCTTAAACCACTCCACCTTAGAGCATCATCACCGTCATCACTCCATCCTTGACCTGTACTGTAATAAGGAGGGAGTGAGAACAACAAATGTTTGGTGAATAAAAACCTCAAATTTTACCATTTCAGTATTGGGCGGTATATTTTAAAATAAGAATATGTCTACGTACATAAAACCATCTAATACTTCTTACAAGGAAAGGAGATGGGCACACAATCAACCACTTAATACCTTCCATTCCTAAAGCATGTTTCTAAATTCCATAACACAAATCCCACGTTATAAATGTCTAACTGTGGGAGAGATAGTACCCAAGCCACTTAATACCTTTTATTGGAAAATAGCCAGACTCTGGCCATTTAAGACCTCAATTGAGGTTGACCCCATCATTTAATACTTATTCCCAAGGCAGACCACTCAATAGTATAGCTGACATCATATAGAATCTCTTATGCCACTTAATACAACTTTATAGAAAGGCAGACCCTCAATCAGTCACTTAATACCTTATCGCGAAGCATACCCCTATCGAGATACCACCTAACGTGCCTAATAACTAACCGCTTGGCCATTTAATACTTCATTTAGGAAAAAGTGGCAGTCCCTCAAACAACCACCTAATATCTCAAGAACCCGAAGCAGGCCCCACGTACTATGGCCAATAATCATAGTGATGTCTCACATTAGTCTGACTATTCGTAGCAACTGGTAACCTGATCAGCTGGGTAGATTTACCCTACAGAATTTAGGACTAATCTCACGTCATCACAAATATTTATCATAGGAGATATCTCACATAAATAGGAAGTATACACAACTACTGGTAGCCTTAATGTGAAGGGTAGACTTCTGTCATGCAACTCCATTGACCTTACATCCCAATGACTTAGCCATAATTTAATTACTGTCTTTATATATAATACTAAACTCACCTTTTCATAATTAAAGCCTTATAAGGAATCTTCCTTATTATGAATTATAATATTAACTACCTTCCTAAAAAGGGAGACTAATGACAATTACTACCTAGTTAACTATACAATTATACGCCATAATTATACGTTTGCTACATTATAGAAATAAAACATATTTTCGCGCCTAATAAATCCTAACATACGGTTTATATGCCCTAAACTAGCGTTAAATATCAATTCTTTTAAACATAATTCTAATTCAAGTCTTTTTCCTTCAAATTCTAAAGATTTCAATGTCTATAACAAGGGATCAAATATTCATATCCAAAACTGCAATGCATAGACTTGTAAAATAGAAACCTAATTTATTGCATCAATATAGCGGATTATCCTAAACAATGGGAATTACAATCGTAATTTCATATTCTATTCAACTCCTCTTTTACATAGAAATAAATAAAGGAATTTTATGTGGAATAACTGGTGTAAACTACAAATAGAATAAGTACTTTAAACCCTTATTTTATTACTGAAAACTCACAAGTTGAATCAGAAGGAGGAAAGTGGAATAGGCTGTGAACTTACCAAAAATTGTAGAATAATATAAATTCCATCAAATTAACATAAATAACTGAGAAACTCCATTTAGAATTGACATTTCAATAAAAAGGAATGTCGGGGGATTTTATCTATTTTTTTCGCAATCTCAAAATTCCTAAGGCATATTCAAATCCATACATATATATTAATCAATTATTAAATAAAAATACTTAGATTTCTACTCACAGATTATCCTTAGCTTCTCTTTTATGGATTTGCAACACCAAAGCAAAAATGTTCTAGATCTCCTTCTTTTGATATATACATATATAGTGAATGATAGGTATGTATATAATTTTATTAGATTTAGAGAGGTTAGAGGAGAAGAAAATAGATTAAAAGAACAATTAGAAAAGGATTAGAATCCTTACATGAATTTTTAATTGAATTTATGAATCTAAGTGAAGAGAGAAAATGGTAGAGGTTCGAGGTATTTTTCAAATATTTATGAATAAAAATAGAGAGAATAGGGTCCTATTTATAGGAATTGAAACATACCGAAACAGTAAGATGAAACTAGGTCAAAATGGATAAATTTGGAATGTTAAATAGCACAAATCCCTAGCTCCTACATTTAGGCAGCGGTCGACCACCTCCTATAGACCAATCGACCGCTATAATCTTGGGGTCAACTGCTCTCATTTTATTTGGGAATGTTTGATTTTTCCGTTGCATGATTAATTTTATACCTCATTAACTTTTTAACGTTAACCATAATTAAATGTTTACTTAACCCCCAAGTAAATCTACAGTTAATTTTTAACAATTTAAACCCTAGAGTTAAATATTCATTTGAATTTGAATTCAAACCTAATTTAAATCTGAGAAACTTCAAACACTCATAACTTCTTCATTTGAGCTCTTTTTACACCATATTATATATAGAAATTGATCAAAATTTTCGCTATGCATGTAACGGCATAACTTCGTGGTCAACTTTTATAAAATTTTCATTTTTATACCTACCATGATTAACTGAATTTCTCTTCAATTACATTTTTAATTAAGGTTGATTTTATGGGGTGTTACGTTCTTCCTCCCTTAAAAAGGATTTCGACCCAAAATCTTTCAAGGGGCAAACACCATAACCCATAATAACATCCATATTATACAACCAAGTTATCTACATAGTCATCTACTCAACCAAAGTACAATGTGATTATGTACTACAAACATGCTAAAATAAGCTCAATACTAGGGTGAGTGTAATCGTATGATGCAAATATTTATGCAAATACCCTAAAAATGCATAAAAATTTCTATATGATTGTGAAGTAATTGTGAAAAATTGTGGCAACCATCTCCTACCATCTAATCTAGCAACCATGATGTAATTAAAATACTAATTTTGTAGAGAAAATTTACCAGTAAAAAGCTCTGGATGAGTGATCCTCATCTTCCCCCCTCCCTCAATTTTCTATGTGCTTCCTTTTGGGTTATTTTCCCATTGCACTCGAACCAGCCTAATTATTTTATTATGTAGTCTCCTAATTCCGTGCTCTATAATGCATGCGGTGTCACATGGTTGTGCTGGCTCCATCTCTAATTCCCTCAAATAACCAGGCTCAACTTTAATAGTAGTGTCATGAAAGCATTTTCTAAGTTGGGAAACGTGGAAAACATTGTGGACTCCTGCCAATCTGTTAGGAACCTCCACGCGATAAGCTAGTTTTCCTTTCCATACCAAAACTCTGAATGGCGCAACGAATTTAGGTGCAAATTTTCCAGACTTGCCAAATCTAACCGCTTTTCTAAGAGGGGAGACTTTGACAAATACCATATGTCCAACCTCAAACTCATGCTCTTTCTTCTTTTATTCACATAAGACTTTCGATGATCTTGCATTGCCTTTATTAGTTGTCTTATCAATTCTATTTTTTCTATGGTGTCATGAATCAAATCGGGTTTAAGTGATACTTTGTCAGTAGCTTTCCACCAACAGCTTGTTGATTTGCATGGCCTCCCATAAAGTGCTTCAAAAGGGACCATACCAATCGTCGCTTCATAGCTATTATTATACACAAACTTGATCAACCGTAGGTGTTGCTTCCAATGTCCTTCGAAATCCAAAATACAAGCCCTCAACAAGTCTTCCGATATCCTATTCACCATCTCTGTTTGTTCACCATTTATGGATGATATGTAGTTCTGAGATTCAAAGAAGTTCCCAAAGCTGCTTGAAGCCTCCTCTTAAATTCTATTAAATAGGTGGTCTCTATCACCAGCTATACTCATAGGAATTCCATGCAACCGAACTACCTCCTTGATGTCGATCTACATGAGCGAAGTGGCAGTTCTATTATTCATAACAGGATAAAATTGGCACTCTAAGCGAGTCTATCCACAACAACTCAAATACCTTCATTACCCCTCCAACTTCTAGGAAATTCTTCCAACAAAATCCAATGAAATATGTTCCCACTTCCAAGTCAGAATTTCCAAAGGTAATAGTAATCCATCAAGTTTTCTTGCTTGGTTTTTACTCTTTGACTTGTCAAGCACTTAGCAACAACCTTAGTTATACTCTTCTTCATTCCATACCAAAAGAAAATCCTCTTCATATCCTTGTACAACTTTTCTCCTCTGGGGTGAAAGGTCATCTTCGGGTAGGGACACTCCGTAAGCACCCCTCTCAATAAACTATTAACCATAGGGACATAAAGGCATCCAATCCTCCTTAAGCATCCCTTCTCATTAACTAAAGACCTACCAGCGTGGGGAAAATGCTCTCCTGTCCTTTTCTTCTCCAAAATCTATACTAACTTTTTGTCCTTCACTTGCTCTAATCCTATGCGGTCCATTAAGGCTGGTCCAGTCTACATAACTACTAAAATCCTTGAATGGGTTCTGTTGGCGGTTGGAAGTCATAATCAAGAGGAACTCCAAATACCACCATTCTTATATAACACCTAGGGTAGTGTGCCTTCGACTAAGAGTATTGGCGACTACGTTTCCTTTTCCAAGGATATACTGAATGCTAAAGTCAAACGATGTTATATATTCCATCCATCTTTGTTGCCTAAGATTCAAATATTTTTAGGAAAACGGGTATTTGAGTGACTTATGGTCAGTGAATAACTCAAACCTTTCTCCTAAAAGATGATGCTTTCGTATCTTCAAAGAAAGATGATGGCTGCTAACTCTAAGTCATGAATTGGATATCTCTTCTCATGGTCTTTCATTTGCCTAATAGGATAACCAATTACTTTTCCTTCTTGCATTAGAACTACTCCTAACCCTGTGCCAAAGCATCTATGAAAAAAGGAATTGGTTTGGTTCCATCGGGAATAATAAGCACATGCACACTAGTCAATGACTCCTTAAACTTCTCAAATTCCTTAGTGCATTTATCGTCCTAAGAAAATACTATGTTCTTCTTCAATTGGGTTAAAGGGGATGCTATTCTTTCGAAGTTCTTGATGAACTTTGAACAGCACCCTGCCAACCCTAGAAAACATCTAACCTCTAATGCATTCTAAGGAGTCTTCCATTCCTGAAATCTTTCACTTTGGCGAGGTCTACTGCCAATCCTTGCTCAGAAACAATATGCCCAATAAATCTAACTTCTTTTCTCCAAAAGTGGCATTCGGCAAATTTCTCCTTAAGCCGGTGCCTTCTTAAGCTTCCTAATACCTCTTTTTGGTGATCCTCGTGCTCTTATTTGCTCTTGGAGAAAATTAAAATATTGTCTACAAACACAACGATGATTATCGAGTTTCCCCCTAAACATCGTGCTCATTAATCCACAAAGTAAGTTGGGGCATTCGACAATCCAAAAGGTATCACGTCCTACTTATAGAGTCCATCTAGTATGCGAAATGCAACCTTCGACTTGCTTTCCTCTGCAATCCCTTAACTGATGGAATCCAATTACTAAGTCTAATTGAGAAAAGACATTAGCTCATTCAAGTTGATCGAACAAGTTGTCTCTCCTAGGTGAATGGTACCTATTTTTCCTTGTCAATTTGTTCAATTACCTATAGTTGATGCAAAGTCTCAAAGAACTGTCTACCTTAGTGGCGAAAACAACATGGGCTCCCTACTCCAAAGTAATCCTATGGATGAATCCTTTCTTTAATAGCTCAGGGAATTGCTTATCCAATACCCTTCTTTCTTTAGGGGACATGTGCCTTAAAGGAAGGGCGATTGGCCTTGCGTCCTTCTCTAAATCTATTCGGAACTTGATTCCCCTATGGGGTGGGAGACACAAGACTTCCTTAAAGACATTGAAAAATTCACAAACTACAGGTACGGATGATGGTTCTCCAACAATAGATAGACTTATTTAGTATATATGACTTAACTCAACTAAATATTACGGTGTACAAATAATTCCTAGGTCACGACCTCCACAACTTCTTAATCGTACAATCCTTATATAACAATCAAGAATTTCTCCATACTATGCTAACCAATCCATACCCAAGATAAATCCATACCCACAAAATTTAGAACATATGCATCGCATATGAAAATAACGTCGCATATGTCCAACACTAGGTCTTTGCGAATAAAAGAGATACATGTCAAACCCCTAATAGATTAGAAACCAGCATTGGGCTGGTGGCAATCTGAGTTTAAAGGTTTAAAATGTTCACTACATTCTTAGCTATAAAGGAATGCCGATGTCCCTGAATCAAATAAAGTATGAATTGTAACCCCAGAAATAAGAGTTATACCTTCTAATATTACCTTTCCCTGGTCCCTCTGCTAGCAATAAGGATGACTTCAATAGCATAAGATTGTTCATTTGATCCATCCTTTGCCATCTTAGGGCACTGACTCTTGAAGTGCCCTTCCTCATGGTAATTAAAACACTTCCCTTTAAAATCTTCCTTCATCAGGCTCACCCTACAATCTTTAGCTTCAAGACCTTTCTTTTAGCATCACTTTCACACCTTACCATTCTTCTTAAATTTCCCTTTCAACTTCTTGTTAGTCTAAAAGATTCCCATCTTGGATCCTCCTTGCTTTTGGGTAGATGCAACCTTATCCTTTTTTGCCACCTTATCGTCCACATTGGCCATGTGTAGCATTTCCATCTCTACCAACATCTCATACGAGGCACCAATGGGTATTTGGGTCAACAATATTTCTCTCAGTGGGGAATTTAGGCCCTTCACAAAATTTATGGCA
The DNA here is from genome assembly GCA_030765085.1 of Allium cepa. Taxonomy (NCBI): domain Eukaryota; kingdom Viridiplantae; phylum Streptophyta; class Magnoliopsida; order Asparagales; family Amaryllidaceae; genus Allium; species Allium cepa. Next base: position 389,657,246 of record CM060938.1, on the reverse strand, counting down.
TTTTTCGTAGGTGTATCTATCAAGCTAATCCCAAATTTAGCCAACTTTATGAACTTAACTATGTATTCCTTAAGAGTGGAGTTTCCTTGCCTAAGTTGAATGAATTTCTCCAATTGTAGACTCACTTTTGCCCTAGACATAAACCATATCCCAAATCCATTCTTGAATTCCTTCCATGAGAAAATCCTTTTAGCATTTTCTTCAATCACCAAGTTCCACCAATCTAAAGCTTCTCCTTTGAGGTGCCAAGCTGCCATCCTCATCTTTAGCTAATCTTCCCCACTAAGCTCTTTAAATATCTTCTCATAGTCATTAACCTATCCTTTAGCATCCAGATATCCTTCGGTTATAGAGTATGTATGCATTCCCATACTAAGAAAGTCTTTAATCAACATAGGAAATCAATAGGATAGGGTGCTGCATTAGTAAGCGGTGCAGCAAGGGCCACCGGTGCAGTTGGAGGAATAGGAAGTTGCTCGACAGACCTAAGATATTGTCTATACCATTCAGGCATTCAATGAATGAGAGATTTTCTATAGGCAGGGATCCCATTTTTGAAAGAAGATTGATTACTAGCCATATTAAATATATATGGATTAAATCATTAGTGACGATTTTCTAAGATAGTATTATATGTTGAAAGAAAAAAGATTGCCTAATGTGTGCATGTATGTTCAAAGAAATATATATATATATATATATATATATATATATATATGTATGTATGTATGTATGTATGTGTGTGTGTGTATGTGTGTGTGCGTGCATATCTATGTATGTGTGTATATGTGTATATATGTATCTATGTATATATATGTGTGTGTATATATGTATACACACACATATGGTAAAAATTTTGAAAATCCTTTTGAAAAGCCTTTTCAAAAATAACAAGTATGCCACTCATACATATAGTTCGTTATGGATCCGGTAATCTATGATCTGATACGAACTGTAACAACTCACCTTGAAACTTGTTAAATTTTGACCTAAAAAAGGCCTATTGACACTTAGATCCATTCTAAGGCTGACTGTTGGTTGGAAAAAAGAAATAATAGTATATAGAAATGATTATCCATTTAGAACTCACAATGGATGGAATAAAATATAATATCAATTGTACCCATTTATTTCAATAACATTTGAAATATCATAACACAAAACATCATAAAATTACCATATTAGATTCGTTACATAATTTGTTCAAATACATCGGTACAACATAAAAATATTACAAAAGATAATAACAACTACCACAAGCTTAAGCCACTCCACCTTGGAGCATCGTCATCGTCGTCACTCTGTTGTTAACTCGTGTTTTAATTAAGAGGGAGTTAGAACACCAAATATCCAGTGAATGAAAACCTCGAGTCTTACCATTTCAATACTTGGGAAGTATATTTCAAAATAAGAATATGTCTACGTACATAAAACCATCTAATACTTCTAATAAGGAAGGAGGCAGGTCCATAATCAACCGCTTAATACCTTCCATTCTCGAAGTAGGTTTCTAAATCTCAAAATCTAATTCCCACGTCATAAAAATCTAATAATGCGAGAGATAGCACTCAAGCCACTTAATACCTTTTATTGGAAAATAGACAGACTCTGGTCATTTAAGTTCTCAATTGAGGCAGACCCCATCATTTAATACCTATTCCCAAGGCAGACCCCTCAATAGTAACTATCTAGTTGGCGACATACAGAATCTCTTAAGCCTATTAATACTTCTTTATGAAAATCCGGACCCTTAATCAATCACTTAATACCATACCTCGAAGCAGAACCCTATCAAAATACTAGCTAACATGCCTAACAGCTAACTCCTTGGCCATTTAATACTTCATTTAGTGAAAAGAGAAGAGCCCTCAAACAATGACTTAATATCTTAAGACCCCGAAGTAGGCCCCATGTATTATGACCCATACTCATAATGACGTCTCACATTAGTGAAACTATTCATAGGAATTCTTAGCAAAATTAGCTGAGTGATTTACCCTACAGAATTTGGGACTAACCTTATGGCATCACAAATATTTATCATAGGAGATGTCTCACGTCAATAGGAATTTATACACAACTGTTGGTATTCTCAAAGTGAAAGGCAAACTATTGTCGTGCAACTCTACTGATGTGACACCCTACCTTGAGACCCACGTTAACATAGAGAATTACTGGGTAATTTTTTCTGCTAATGCGGAGAATAGGGCTGGTTAGGAGCGACCATCTATAATCTTGTCTTAAACGTCTACTGAATACGTCGATAAGTGGTCTATAATTTTTCCTTTTATCTCTAGTGGATCGACATATCCAACAAATGCTTAATGCAAAACTATAGGTGGCTAATGGTTCTATCAGAACAAAATACAATATTAGAATGCATATCACATCACAGAACAGTAACATCAAATATATAAATACATATACACCGATACATCCCAATACAATACAAAATGATACACCAAAAGTGGTTTAAAGACCATACTATATACATCTAATCAAAATACATATCAAATTCAAGCAGAAAGAAATATAAACTACACAAAAGTGCTAAGCTGATATCCAGGCAGATGCATCAAAGCTAAGTCCTATAACTGATAGCTAACCTAAAACAACCCGGTCTAACCCGAGTATAAAATACACGGGTCAGTCTAGCTAAAACATCAGTTTAATAAAGGTAATAGTTAAAATGAAGCATAAGGAAAGGGTAGAATATCCTCTCGAATGGGAGGAAGTCCTACCAAGAATATGATACAACTTCATTTTATGGAAAGGATGAACATTTTTCTTGAATAAGAAGAAATAACAAGAAATACAAGTTCATATCTCAAGTGGTCTAATAACACTAAAGTGTATGAATCCTCAAGGAAGAAATCCTCATGATAAAACTCAATTAAATAACACATTTGCCTCATATCACCAGCGAAATCTTTAAAATAACAATAATGGTTTCAATGAACCACATCTCCTGAATAGGAGAACCATTAATACAAACTCTCGTCAAAATGGAAACATAAAACATTCTCAAATAGGATAATCCCAAAACTCAAATACGCCTCATCTCATTGGCATAAATATGTATAAAACTCAAACTCAACTTACCAAAATGGAAAAACCCAGAATATCCTATAAAATCGCAAAATCATCGAATCTCATAACTTAATGAACTCAATAAGAGTTCAAAACATGAAATCACCATATATATATACACAACATCTCATATAGCACTAGGCTATCGATATAATAAAACATCTTAAAATAGTGAAATCATAATAAAGCAGAAAACTAGGAAAACCCGGATTGGCGAAATCCTCGATTGCATGTCGAAGCATTGCTGCACGTGCACATCTTGACCGATACTATATATATTTTAGGTAACCATACATCATGACAACCGAAGTCACAATACATCATGACGACAGAAGTCGTAGAACATCATGACGATGGAAGTCTTAAAACATTGTGATGACTGAAGTCGTAGAACATCAACGACCGAAGTTGTAGAACATCATGATGACACGAAGGTCTATAGTACAGGTAAACATCATGAATGTGTCAAAAACTCCCAGATAGGAACCCGAAAAGTGTAACGTGTGTCCCATACCACACGTTCTCATTGAACGGTTTATTAACCGCTAGTTAATGCCACACTAGAAAACATCATAAATCTCAGAAAATCTCACCTTGCCTCATCTCTTCGGCAAGAATCAAAAGACATCATAGCTTGTCCCATCTCACCGACAAGTAAAAACATCGTGATGGTTTCTCATGAACCATAAAATCTCAAAATAGAAATCTCAAACTGAAGACTTGCTTAGTCTCATCGGCAAGTATAAAAATACATCATGATGGTTCTCATCGACCATACTCCTAGAATATGAGATCTTAAACCGTAGAACTCGCCAAATATTGGCTATCTTAGAAAACTTTTATATATAGGAATTATAAAACTCAAAATACATCATAAAATGGCTAAATAACTCATAATCGATAATATCTAATAGCTTCGATCATGCAAGTCCGTAAACGCACATGTCCCATACCACGTGTTATACTAAATCGTTTAATTCTCTTTCTCATATGCTTGAACAGTGCAAAAATATGTGTTTTATATTTAAAATAATTTATTAGAGAAAACTAGCTTTGAAAAATATTTTTTGAAACGGCTATTGAAACCAATATTTGAAATTCCTTCATTATAGAAAATAAATAGATTTTATATTTGAAAATAATTTTGAAATACTACATAATAATAATTTGAAATGCTCATTTATTTCAAAAATTATTTCAAAAAGGTTTGGAGAAACCATGCTTGAAAACAATGAAAAACAAAGAAGATACCTCAAAACTAATAATTCGAATTCAATTCAAATTCAACTCAAAATCAATTCAAATTTGAATTTCAAATTCTCCAAAATTTAGCTAGCCTATTAATAGGCAACATAGCACTTCAAAACATCACATAACCATTATCAAAATCAAGCAAGATAGGAAGGAAAACAAGCTAAAAACAAGTCGCAAATCAAAAGAAAAACGGCTAAACTACTCATGCTTGGGCTAATAAGGTTTCGACCCAGCCAGTGGCTAGGTCGACCGCCTGGTCGACCTAGAGGGTGCTGGAACGACCTACCTGTCGACCCAGGCTACGGACTCTTCTCCAGGTTGTTTTCCAGCTTTGTATTGATTTTCCAGGGTCAATCTAACATATCGAACGATGGAATTTATCGATGAAAATTAACATGCACATAGTTTAACACATAAAAAACACTATGGAAAAGATCCAGTAGCAATTTGAGTGAAAATCAAAGAGTTATGACCACTCAAAGTGGCAACTAGAAACGAGAAATTCAATAAAACAACTAAAAGAAAGATATACATATAAAGACGCTGTTTTATTTTAGATCTTTGCATTAGCAGGTTAGTTTCAGCTAGAAATGTAAGATGACAAACTCACCTCGCTGTACTTTAGTAAAAACCCAAATTATTGGCTGAAAAGATCAAGCTTTAAGGAGAAGAAAGCTTCCAATACCCTGTAGAATACCATAAACAGGCATGCAAAAGAAGTTTTGCAATAAATTAGAAAAACTACTTCTAAAATTAGGAATTTGATGAAATTGTAAGGTTTTGAAGTGAGATTACCTAGTAATTACACTCTAATCTGCAAAATATTTCAACTTGCTTGAATTTAATTGAAGAAATAGTTAGAATTGCAATTTAGAGGAGTGGGTTTCTATTTCTCAGGCTAAGGAAGAAGGAGGTCAATAACAAAAATGAACATACCGGTAAGTTCTCATCTCTTTTCTTAATAACAGATAATTATAGAAAAGGGTTAATGTATTTAAACCCTACCCAATTATCCTAAGGCAAATTTACTTAGAGAAATTACAAAGAGATGTGTAATTTAACCTATATTATCAACTTATAAACTAGTTTACACATTTTTAACCAATTAAAAATTTATAAATTTACATACACAAGAAATAATTTATTTTACACTATATAAAAGAATTAATTTTTTTTAAACATTATTATTATTAAAATCCTTTATTTCACAATAATACACAATTTTCACCAAATAAATGTAAAGTCTACATTTTAACTTCTAAAATTCAACAAAAATCAATTTCTCACTTAAAAAAATATTGCAAACCATTTTAAACTCGAATTTACAGTTAAAATAAATTTTTAAACCAATTTCTATCTTTTTTATGTGAATAAACACCCTATAAAAATTACATACTTCTTTTAAAAATTATTAAAAGAAGAAGTTGGCCATAATTAATACAATTATTGCTTTTTCTCTAAATAAAACCAATTTTCCAATCATTATTAATCTAAATAAATAAAATAAAGCTCCAAACTTTTTTTTTCTTATTTTATTTTCAAAATTTATTATTTATTCCAAATAAACAATATAAAATTTCCAATTTTATATTAATTCACAACATTAAATTATAACTGCCACTATAATTTAATATTAACAGGAAATCTGCAAAACCAGGGTTGTTACATAACCCCTAAACAAAATTGCGTCCTTGTAATTTCTAAAAATGAGTTTGTATTCAAACATAATTATTTCATCAATCATAGGAAGGATAAAAAAGCATGAGATCAAAACTCCTTACTTTCAACTCAAGATGAGAGTAGGCCAAGATAAAATTGCTCGATAAATTTTATGATTATCCAAATATATTTGTCGGGATTAGCGGACTATAGAATATCTTCGAGCAATACTTTTTGATTTCAAAGGCATCTCACCATCAAAACAAGAACGCAAAAGCAGAAAGCTACTCAAAATGTAACGACCCAGAATTTTTAATAATTAAAATATGAATATTTAATTAATTTTAAATATTAATAAGTGAATTTATAAGTCAAATAAATTTTTATTTGAATTATTGGATTTAATTGGATAATTTAATCGATAATTTAATATGTTAAATTATGGAAAAAATTGAAAATTGGGTTAAATATGATTGAAAATGATTTGTAAAATTTTATTTTATCATATTGAAGTTAGAATGATATTTTAGAACTTTTAAAATCGAATTAAAAGTTAATTTGTGAAAATTGAATATTTTAATATTTAAATCGACTAGTGAAAATAGTCAATTTTTGAACAGTCTCAGAATTGAACGAAACCAGTTCCATCGGATCCGTAATAGTTAGTTATTACCGGATTTCAAATTTCGTGTCAATCGGAGTTATCGTTTGATCGTGGCAGCTCGAAACGCATCGATTTATTTTTAATTTAAATTTGACGAGTGAAAATAGCCATTTTTCAAAAAGTCTCGGATTTCGACGAAACCAGTTTCATCGGATCCGTAATGTGATATTATTGTAAGGTTTCAAATTTCAAGTCAATTGGATTTACCGTTTGTCCTGTACAAATTAAAACGCCTAGAAATCGACTTAAATCGGTTTAATTCAAATTGAGCGTTTATAGCCATAACTCGCACATACTTCCGAATTAGCTTCTGAAACCTATTCCATTGTGTCCGGAACGCGGGATAAACCCTAGGTACGTCAGTTTCGGCGCCTAAATCGGAGTTCGGAATTTCCGGGTGAATAGTGTCGAACGAAACTCTATAAATACACCACCACTCTTCATAATTTGATAAAAAAATAACTAAAACCCTAAATTTTAACCCTAGCCGCCACTTATTCAACCAAAGGCCAGAATTGTCTCTCACTTCTTCATCAATCTCTCTCAATCCGTAAGGAATTACGCGAAGTGTTCAACACGGAAGTCGAAGAGCTCGACGAGAGCTTCGATTCCATACGGTGATGATCGAAAATGGTGCAACGGAGAGGGAGCTAGGGGGGCCGTTCTCTTCAGCCCACGCACGCAAAACGAGGCTGTAGAGCAGGCCGAGCTTCATGATGGGGGTGGTGGAGGTAGCTCTTGCAATGGTCTTCAACATGGAAGTGGTTTGATGAAGTTTAGTCGAGCGATGGTGGAGCAAATCGAAACCCTAGTTCGGCCTTGGTGGGTTCTTTTGTTTCGTGTGTTACTGGAGATGATAACGTGAGATAGAGGAAGGGGGGGAACGGCCTGATGGTGATGGGTTTAGATCCTAAGGCCAGGATTGATTTAGGTTTATAAAATTTAAAGTTTATGTTGATTTGTTTATATAAATCGTGTACAAACTTCAAATATTCATAACCTTTTCATACGAGGTTGAAAACGCGCGAAACCAGTTGCGTTGGAATCGTATGGACGAGCACTACGCGATGGAGTTGGTTTGGAGTCGTTTGGAGTTAGTGAGAATTTTGGGTAAAATTAAACGCGCGTTTAATTTTATTCGAAATAAAAGCTGAAACGGAAATTAAAATCAAGGTGAGAACTTCTCACTCAATCGAATAGGTTTCGATTTTATTTTAAATAGTTAGATTTAAAATATTTGAATGCATGTATGAATGATGATTGATATCTATTGATTGTTAAAATAGACATTATACGCCGTTAGTAAGCGGATGTTATTTAATAAAAACATATACCGCGAATATTTCATAAACAGTGAAATTGGTATTATATATAATATCAATATATATATATTGGCATATGTATATATTGCAGTTGATTGATTTCCCGTATTTTTTAGCGGATGAGACCCTATTACGCCGTTATTAAGCGGATAATATTTAATAAGAACATATACCGCGATAATTTCGTACTGGAGCGAAATTGGTATTGTGCTAATGTTTTTGGATGCAGGAAAACAGGTTGGAGGGATCCAACTGGATTCCTCAACAGTTTTTATTTGATTTCAGATATTTTGATATTTGATGGATTTTCATATCGATATATGATATCGTTGTAGTCGTGATTGACTATTTGGTGTGTAGCATCATTGGACCCAGATTTTGGGATTTTAAAATGATTTTAAAGTGATTTTTGAGAATATACTATATTTTTGGAATTGATCCATTTTAAATAAATAAACATTATAATTTTTAAAGTTATAAAAAATTATGATTTTGTGAAATATAGTTAAAAGTTGATTTTTGAGAAATATGGGATTTATGATTTTATAAAATAGTTTAAATTGGATTTTTGAATATATTATAAAAGTTTAAAAATAGGATTTATAAAATTTGATTATTTTATAAATCAAAATGGTGAAACTATAAAGGGAATTAAAGACGTTTTAAAAGAATAATATAAATTGATTTATATTAAGGGATTTATAAACGGATATTTATAAATTGAAATATTGACTTATAAAACGAGTTTTTATAAGTGTTTGAATGAAGTGAAAATGAAATTCATAAATGAATGAAATTTATAGAATTATAAACTGTGAAGTTATAAAAGAAATTTATAAATAGTAAGATTTATAAATTTGGTGAAATTATTTGAAGAATAGATTAGTTAGATAAATGGATCTTATAAGTTATAAGATTTATAAATTGGAAAGTCTCTAAAGGAACGATTTTGTAAAATAATCGTTTTATAAGTATTTAACTTATAATATGAACTTTTAGTTTATAATTGAGTTATAAACTGGAATAGGTTAATAAAAGAATTTATAAAAAGGAAGTTTTTATAAATAAATAGAAATGGAATTTATAAACGTTGTTTTATAAATTCGCAAATGACTTATTTTGACAAGAAAATTTGTTGAAACCTATAAATGGAGTTATATTCACATTTTTGAATAGTGAATAATCCTTTGAATTAAAATAAATAAAAGGATGAAATGTGTTAACAAAGAATATTCACGTTTTTGAATAGTGAATAATATGTTAAAGAAAATGTTTGAATGAGATGTTTAAACTGAATTAAAACGATCTAACGATGTTTTAAAATGCATTGAGATTCGAAACCATAGATTTCAACATTTATTGTTGAAATAGAGTTTTCGAGAAATGAAAGGAAATAGTGGACTATAACACTGTTGTTATAGTAAATGATTCCCGAAAGGAAATGTTTTGTGTAGTATTGGGATTTATATATCTATTTAATTTCGAATCCCTATACTAGTGATTTTGGGTTGTCGTAACGATGTTCTACGCAACATTCGTTTTGGCCCAAATAAATATGTTTAAGAGAATGATTTCCTTAATAGAATGAAATATATACTTAATTCGATTTAAGTATATTGAATATTTTCCAAGGTTGAAAATAAAATTGTGAATGACTTATTTTAAATAAGTATGGAAATGTTTTTCAATATGAAGTGAATATTTAGAATTTATCTTTTTGAAGATAAATTAAAAATGGATAGTTGAAATCGTATATGCATGAATATTTTGGAATATAAATTCACTATGGAATTTATATGTGAAAGTGGAATTTGTAAAAAAAAAATATTGATTTATTTTTGAGATGTTGAAATTATATATCTTGTAAAGATATTTTGGAAAATAAATAATTTGGAAATTTTTTTGGAATCTGGTGATGTGTGCATATCCATTGATAGTTCAATAATCCGACTATCAATATTTCCCTTTGAATGGGTATTTGATGTGAATTGATTGAATGTGAATGCCACACTTATTTTTGAATAAGCGCTCACTATTCGGGTTAACCGGGAAAGGACCATGGGGTCGTATAACCCATTCCGAATATGTGATACGTCGTTATAATTGCATTGAAGATCGGTGTTGAAGACCGAGTATTTGCGAAATCGATAGGTAGACCTATTGATTGTCTCTGCACTGGGTAGCTCCTGGTATAGAGATTCCTTAAGTGATGGGAAATTCGATCGAGATTGTGAATACCCGGATTGCAAGGGCTTCGTAAGAAGTACCTTCGGTTTTGTTCGAGCCCGGAACAGACTTGTATGGATTGTATGCCTGACATTACAATTTGAGATATAAAGCCGATTTCTTTCAAATATATTTCTGTTGGTGGCGAAGAATTTATTCTTTTAGCTTAACACCCTTCTCTGAGACGTACGAGCTCAGAGGTTATATAGTTGAATGTTATCAGCGATATTTTCCCAATTTGTTAATGTGACATGCTGAGTGATGCTGAAATGATCATCGTGTTGATTATTGTGATAGGATCGTTTATTTGATCGTCTATCTTGATGATCATTGTGTTGATCATTTGTTGACCCAAAGCATGGCTTTTGTATAAAGTATGTTTTTGTGAACGTGACTTCGTCGAGCCTCACATCCCGGAATGGTCAAAACAGGAAAGATGCGGCAAGGTTATGAGGGGTAGCTCCCTTTAGGGTATGTGCATTTCCTTCTGGAAAGGGTGGTATCATGGTATGGAGCCCAGATACTTACTCATGTTGAAACACTATATTTTATTACTGTGTGGTGTTGTTGGTGACGAGCGCTCGGTTAAAAGGTCCAATGGGACCGGGGGATGCCATATTGGTGTAGTAGTTACCTAGTGATAAAGGTAACCCGGCCTTGTGTTGGCAGAGAGCTGGTTAAGTTCTCGGGGACGTCCAGCCAGAGGCGTTTCCATGTGGCAATGGGAAGTTCCTTGGCCTGATCATTCGTTGGAAATCCAAAGAAACAATACGTGACTTGTACGGTTTTAGTTGTATAACCTGTTATGGAATGTGGCGGTAACCTGCTATTGAACATAGTTAGCTATAGTAGGCATACGATAATGGTCGTATGTTGGCTAAGATTTATATTCTACTTTCGAAATGAATTTTTCCTACACTATGCACTAGTAATAATATAAAATGTTATTTTAAATGCGTATCAAGCATCTTTGACTATCATAAGGAGAAATCTCCTCCGATTCTGCGTTTGCATTGTGTGTGTGTGCGGGAGGCCTTATGGTAGTCTCATTTTTAAAAGCATTGCGAATTGAATTTAAAAATATTCCTCTATTTTGATTTTAAAGATAAATAAACTATTTTGAGTTCTCACACCAGTCACATGACTGACTTGGAGTTTATTGTTTTCCTTCCTAAACTCTGGGTGCCCACCAATTTCCACACGGGCAGTCAAGAGTTAGGTTTATCAGGATATTCTGGATATTCTGGAATTGCTGGAGGCAAGCTGGATGGCATGGCATATTACTTATATAGTATTTCTTTTTCCGCTGCACTGTTTGTTGTTGTTGTATACTCTGATGATATGATGAAATGAAATGTATAAAATGTAATAACTGATATAGTTCTTTGTTTAAAGATTATTCATTTATTATTATATGTTGTTCCGCTGCGAATTGTGAGATTCTGTTGTTCTGTTGTTTTCTGTTCCGTTCTATTTTGTTCTATTCTCCATTTTTCTATATTTTCAAATTTTCTATTCTCTCTTTTCTAATTTCTCTTCTTCCTATTTTCTGTTTTTCTTCTCTATCTTTTCCCTCTATTTTCTTTCTTCTTTCTTTTTCTTCAATTCTTTTTAAAACCCATAACTATTCGGTTTTTCGGCAACGAAAATCCGCGTACGTTACATCTGGTATCAGAGCTTATGGTTAAGCGACAACCATGGTTCTGTTGGGTATTACTCATTAGAGATAGAGTCAGCAGTACTCTAGATTGAGTTTGAGTGTAATAATAGCTATGAGAGCATATTTGTTAGTGAATAAAAAATTGTTTTATATTGTGTTGACTTATCGGTTGATTGTTTATAGATTCCAGTCGATGTAGTCTAGCTAACTATCGTAGATAGGAGTTTCTAAACTCTTAAACAAGATAAACCGACACGATATTGTTTAAAATTGGGTAAATGAAATAATTTTATCTTGATTATATTTTATATATAAAGGAATAATTTTTCATAATTATTAAAGTGTATGTAAGTTGATTGTTTAGATGTTTGAATAATCTAAATAAAAGAATAATTGTATAAGCAAAAAGAATTATAAGAATTGAATTATAATTAAAAGTGATTACAATTGTGAAATAAACTTATATACATAAGAAATGAAACTATATGAATATGAGTTGTAAATAAGGGTGAATTTAAAGTTAAATGGAAATTTACTTTAGAATTGAAATCTGAATTTATTTACAAGTAGGATTTTAAGTTATGTAAAACCAAATAAGGTTAAATGGAAATATAACTTAAGTGTTGTTGAATGGAATTGATTTTGGTATCGAAGTAAATAATCAAGTGGATTAAATGAATATGAACTTGAGTTATATCAATGAAATTCAACTTTGGTAATTGAATTGAATTAATGGATTGAATGATTAATCAATTAAATGTGAATTAAATTGGATATGGAATAATGAATGAAAGTGTTAATTCATTAAAATCTAATGTTATTAGAAAGTTGAATAATTGAATGAAAATCAATTAAATTAAACCAATTGATAAGTAAAGGAATTTGGTTGAAATTGATAAACATTGGTTGTTAGTTGATTGTTGATTGATTGTATATAATTCATTAAGAGTTAATGAAATTGGAAGCTATGAAATTGAAATTCAAATTAGAAGTAAATAAATTTGAATAGAATTGAATGTGAATTGAATTTAATTAGTAAATGATAACTAATTGAATTGAGAATGAATGTTGATAAAATCCAATGTAAATAAATCAAATATGATTTAGAGTGAAAACCCATTTCATTGAATATTAAAGAGAATATGAATGAATATTTATTGGTTATGGATGATAGTTGGTTGATGTTTGAATATGTTTCATTTGCTATGTGACATATATACTTATTATGTTGATATATGTTGTATATTGAGATTATTTTCATATAGGCATGATTCTCATGTTGTTTGTTGAGTGATTAGTAGATGCGGATCGCGTTTGCTTCGCATTTGGAGCTCGCTTTCGCGCTATATTAGCCGTATATGCTCGCTAATAAAATATAAGGTACATATCTCGGATTACATACCGTACTTTTACATTTTTTTTTCCCTGCGGGATGCCTCATTACTTGATGAGATGTATATTTGTGATATATATACTGTCATTTTTTTTCGGATCGAGCCGCGCAAAGGAGACTATGGCGAATTTTTCCGAAAATTTAAGGCGTTAGAAAAATTTTGAGAAAATTGGGAAAATTTTGAAAACTTTAACTTTGATTTTGGAATTGAAAGTTAAACAATAGTAATTGTTTTTGAAAAGATAACTAAGTATGATTTGAAAACTTAGTAAAGTATTGTAAGAAGTTTGACTATGAATTTTGGGAAAATTAATAGATTCTATAACTTTTCTTACTTGTTAATTTCAAGGACGAAATTCTTTTAAGGGGGGAAGATTGTAACCACCCAGAATTTTTAATAATTAAAATATGAATATTTAATTAATTTTAAATATTAATAAGTGAATTTATAAGTCAAATAAATTTTTATTTGAATTATTGGATTTAATTGGATAATTTAATCGATAATTTAATATGTTAAATTATGGAAATAATTGAAAATTGGGTTAAATATGATTGAAAATGATTTGTAAAATTTTATTTTATCATATTGAAGTTAGAATGATATTTTAGAACTTTTAAAATCGAATTAAAAGTTAATTTGTGAAAGTTGAATATTTTAATATTTAAATCGACTAGTGAAAATAGTCAATTTTTGAACAGTCTCAGAATTGAACGAAACCAGTTCCATCGGATCCGTAATAGATAGTTATTACCGGATTTCAAATTTCATGTCAATCGGAGTTATCGTTTGATCGTGGCAGCTCGAAACGCATCGATTTATTTTTAATTTAAATTTGACGAGTGAAAATAGCCATTTTTCAAAAAGTCTCGGATTTCGACGAAACCAGTTTCATCGGATCCGTAATGTGATATTATTGTAAGGTTTCAAATTTCAAGTCAATTGGATTTACCGTTTGTCCTGTACAAATCAAAACGCCTAGAAATCGACTTAAATCGGTTTAATTCAAATTGAGCGTTTATAGCCATAACTCGCACATACTTTCGAATTAGCTTCCGAAACCTATTCCATTGTGTCCGGAACGCGGGATAAACCCTAGGTACGTCAGTTTTGGCGCCTAAATCGGAGTTCGGAATTTCCGGGTGAATAGTGTCGAACGAAACTCTATAAATACACCACCACTCTTCATAATTTGATAAAAAAATAACTAAAACCCTAAATTTTAACCCTAGCCGCCACTTATTCAACCAAAGGCCAGAATTTTCTCTTACTTCTTCATCAATCTCTCTCAATCCGTAAGGAATTACGCGAAGTGTTCAACACGGAAGTCGAAGAGCTCGACGAGAGCTTCGATTCCATACGGTGATGATCGGAAATGGTGCAACGGAGAGGGAGCTAGGGGGGCCGTTCTCTTCAGGCCACGCACGCAAAACGAGGCTGTAGAGCTGGCCGAGCTTCATGATGGGGGTGGTGGAGGTAGCTCTTGCAATGGTCTTCAAAATGGAAGTGGTTTGATGAAGTTTAGTCGAGCGATGGTGGAGCAAATCGAAACCCTAGTTCGGCCTTGGTGGGTTCTTTTGTTTCGTGTGTTACTGGAGATGATAACGTGAGATAGAGGAAGGGGGGGAACGGCCTGATGGTGATGGGTTTAGATCCTAAGGCCAGGATTGATTTAGGTTTATAAAATTTAAAGTTTATGTTGATTTGTTTATATAAATAGTGTACAAACTTCAAATATTCATAACCTTTTCATACGAGGTTGAAAACGCGCGAAACCAGTTGCGTTGGAATCGTATGGACGAGCACTACGCGATGGAGTTGGTTTGGAGTCGTTTGGAGTTAGTGAGAATTTTGGGTAAAATTAAACGCGCGTTTAGTTTTATTCGAAATAAAAGCTGAAACGGAAATTAAAATCAAGGTGAGAACTTCTCACTCAATCGAATAGGTTTCGATTTTATTTTAAATAGTTAGATTTAAAATATTTGAATGCATGTATGAATGATGATTGATATCTATTGATTGTTAAAATAGACATTATACGCCGTTAGTAAGCGGATGTTATTTAATAAAAACATATACCGCGAATATTTCATAAACAGTGAAATTGGTATTATATATAATATCAATATATATATATTGGCATATGTATATATTGCAGTTGATTGACTTCCCGTATTTTTTAGCGGATGAGACCCTATTACGCCGTTATTAAGCGGATAATATTTAATAAGAACATATACCGCGATAATTTCGTACTGGAGCGAAATTGGTATTGTGCTAATGTTTTTGGATGCAGGAAAACAGGTTGGAGGGATCCAACTGGATTCCTCAACAGTTTTTATTTGATTTCAGATATTTTGATATTTGATGGATTTTCATATCGATATATGATATCGTTGTAGTCGTGATTGACTATTTGGTGTGTAGCATCATTGGACCCAGATTTTGGGATTTTAAAATGATTTTAAAGTGATTTTTGAGAATATACTATATTTTTGGAATTGATCCATTTTAAATAAATAAACATTATAATTTTTAAAGTTATAAAAAATTATGATTTTGTGAAATATAGTTAAAAGTTGATTTTTGAGAAATAGGGGATTTATGATTTTATAAAATAGTTTAAATTGGATTTTTGAATATATTATAAAAGTTTAAAAATAGGATTTATAAAATTTGATTATTTTATAAATCAAAATGGTGAAACTATAAAGGGAATTAAAGACGTTTTAAAAGAATAATATAAATTGATTTATATTAAGGGATTTATAAACGGATATTTATAAATTGAAATATTGACTTATAAAACGAGTTTTTATAAGTGTTTGAATGAAGTGAAAATGAAATTCATAAATGAATGAAATTTATAGAATTATAAACTGTGAAGTTATAAAAGAAATTTATAAATAGTAAGATTTATAAATTTGGTGAAATTATTTGAAGAATAGATTAGTTAGATAAATGGATCTTATAAGTTATAAGATTTATAAATTGGAAAGTCTCTAAAGGAACGATTTTGTAAAATAATCGTTTTATAAGTATTTAACTTATAATATGAACTTTTAGTTTATAATTGAGTTATAAACTGGAATAGGTTAATAAAAGAATTTATAAAAAGGAATTTTTTATAAATAAATAGAAATGGAATTTATAAACGTTGTTTTATAAATTCGCAAATGACTTATTTTGACAAGAAAATTTGTTGAAACCTATAAATGGAGTTATATTCACATTTTTGAATAGTGAATAATCCTTTGAATTAAAATAAATAAAAGGATGAAATGTGTTAACAAAGAATATTCACGTTTTTGAATAGTGAATAATATGTTAAAGAAAATGTTTGAATGAGATGTTTAAACTGAATTAAAACGATCTAACGATGTTTTAAAATGCATTGAGATTCGAAACCATAGATTTCAACATTTATTGTTGAAATAGAGTTTTCGAGAAATGAAAGGAAATAGTGGACTATAACACTGTTGTTATAGTAAATGATTCCCGAAAGGAAATGTTTTGTGTAGTATTGGGATTTATATATCTATTTAATTTCGAATCCCTATACTAGTGATTTTGGGTTGTCGTAACGATGTTCTACGCAACATTCGTTTTGGCCCAAATAAATATGTTTAAGAGAATGATTTCCTTAATAGAATGAAATATATACTTAATTCGATTTAAGTATATTGAATATTTTCCAAGGTTGAAAATAAAATTGTGAATGACTTATTTTAAATAAGTATGGAAATGTTTTTCAATATGAAGTGAATATTTAGAATTTATCTTTTTGAAGATAAATTAAAAATGGATAGTTGAAATCGTATATGCATGAATATTTTGGAATATAAATTCACTATGGAATTTATATGTGAAAGTGGAATTTGTAAAAAAAAAAAATATTGATTTATTTTTGAGATGTTGAAATTATATATCTTGTAAAGATATTTTGGAAAATAAATAATTTGGAAATTTTTTTGGAATCTGGTGATGTGTGCATATCCATTGATAGTTCAATAATCCGACTATCAATATTTCCCTTTGAATGGGTATTTGATGTGAATTGATTGAATGTGAATGCCACACTTATTTTTGAATAAGCGCTCACTATTCGGGTTAACCGGGAAAGGACCATGGGGTCGTATAACCCATTCCGAATATGTGATACGTCGTTATAATTGCATTGAAGATCGGTGTTGAAGACCGAGTATTTGCGAAAGCGATAGGATGACCTATTGATTGTCTCTGCACTGGGTAGCTCCTGGTATAGAGATTCCTTAAGTGATGGGAAATTCGATCGGGATTGTGAATACCCGGATTGCAAGGGCTTCGTAAGAAGTACCTTCGGTTTTGTTCGAGCCCGGAACAGACTTGTATGGATTGTATGCCTGACATTACAATTTGAGATATAAAGCCGATTTCTTTCAAATATATTTCTGTTCTTGGCGAAGAATTTATTCTTTTAGCTTAACACCCTTCTCTGAGACGTACGAGCTCAGAGGTTATATAGTTGAATGTTATCAGCGATATTTTCCCAATTTGGTAATGTGACATGCTGAGTGATGCTGAAATGATCATCGTGTTGATTATTGTGATAGGATCGTTTATTTGATCGTCTATCTTGATGATCATTGTGTTGATCATTTGTTGACCCAAAGCATGGCTTTTGTATAAAGTATGTTTTTGTGAATGTGACTTCGTCGAGCCTCACATCCCGGAATGGTCAAAACAGGAAAGATGCGGCAAGGTTATGAGGGGTAGCTCCCTTTAGGGTATGTGCATTTCCTTCTGGAAAGGGTGGTATCATGGTATGGAGCCCAGATACTTACTCATGTTGAAACACTATATTTTATTACTGTGTGGTGTTGTTGGTGACGAGCGCTCGGTTAAAAGGTCCAATGGGACCGGGGGATGCCATATTCGTGTAGTAGTTACCTAGTGATAAAGGTAACCCGGCCTTGTGTTGGCAGAGAGCTGGTTAAGTTCTCGGGGACGTCCAGCTAGAGGCGTTTCCATGTGGCAATGGGAAGTTCCTTGGCCTGATCATTCGTTGGAAATCCAAAGAAACAATACGTGACTTGTACGGTTTTAGTTGTATAACCTGTTATGGAATGTGGCGGTAACCTGCTATTGAACATAGTTAGCTATAGTAGGCATACGATAATGGTCGTATGTTGGCTAAGATTTATATTCTACTTTCGAAATGAATTTTTCCTACACTATGCACTAGTAATAATATAAAATGTTATTTTAAATGCGTATCAAGCATCTTTGACTATCATAAGGAGAAATCTCCTCCGATTCTTCGTTTGCATTGTGTGTGTGTGGGAGGCCTTATGGTAGTCTCATTTTTAAAAGCATTGCGAATTGAATTTAAAAATATTCCTCTATTTTGATTTTAAAGATAAATAAACTATTTTGAGTTCTCACACCAGTCACATGACTGACTTGGAGTTTATTGTTTTCCTTCCTAAACTCTGGGTGCCCACCAATTTCCACACGGGCAGTCAAGAGTTAGGTTTATCAGGATATTCTGGATATTCTGGAATTGCTGGAGGCAAGCTGGATGGCATGGCATATTACTTATATAGTATTTCTTTTTCCGCTGCACTGTTTGTTGTTGTTGTATACTCTGATGATATGATGAAATGAAATGTATAAAATGTAATAACTAATATAGTTCTTTGTTTAAAGATTATTCATTTATTATTATATGTTGTTCCGCTGCGAATTGTGAGATTCTGTTGTTCTGTTGTTTTCTGTTCCGTTCTATTTTGTTCTATTCTCCATTTTTCTATATTTTCAAATTTTCTATTCTCTCTTTTCTAATTTCTCTTCTTCCTATTTTCTGTTTTTCTTCTCTATCTTTTCCCTCTATTTTCTTTCTTCTTTCTTTTTCTTCAATTCTTTTTAAAACCCATAACTATTCGGTTTTTCGGCAACGAAAATCCGCGTACGTTACATCAAATCAATCGAGAGAGATTGATTTCTCAGAAACTTCTCAAATAGAGTTATGATTTGTCATTGCTTCATCCAAACTCCAAACAACAAGGCGATGAATTTCCGTGTTTCACTACGGAAGGAGCCATACAGTTACTAAGATAACAACAAATGAGGTGAGAATTGTTATCCTGCTTTTTGACAAAGCCGTGATACCAAAAGATCGGTCAAAAACAAAAGACAGTTCGTCTCAGAGATTGGTTGTACTTCACTTCGCTATGGATATCGATGAATTTTGTCCGAGTTCGGATTGTGCCAGAATTGACAAGACATGATGAACAAAGCTGTAGAAGCCAGCGTTTCAATTTTCAAGCCAATCCGAGTTCGTATGCTCAAGATATGATGGATTCAATTTGAGAAAGATAGCCCTTGTTCGGTTCGAACCCATAGGATAACCCATAGTTCGAATCGATGGCCAGAAATTATGTTCGAATCCATTAATTTGACTCCACCTACTTCGAATCCATCACTTTGGAATACTTCGAATCCATGAAGTTCGTACCAATCATCATGTCTCAGCTCGACTCCATCTAGTTCGGCTCCATGCTACTTCGTGTCCATTGCATTCGCACCGGTTAGAAAGGAATTAGCCTCGCGTCTACCTAGTTCGAATTCATCATCCTCGCATTAGTTCGAACCCATGAGATATAGCCGTGCCTCGAATCCATCAAGATAGCAATAGTTCGAATCCACCCTCGTATGCCGTAGTTCGAATCCATCAGGTATATATTGCTTCGAATCCATGAGAAGTTCCTCTGCTTCGACTCCATCGGGCAAGCCCTCGCTTCAAATCCATCCTCGCATGTCTATTTTCGAATCCATCCAAAACCCTCCCTAGTTCGAATCCATTAGTGTATTCCTATCTTAGAGTCCGTCAAGCTGAAACCCTTCGAATCCATGCAGTTGTAGGGACTTCGACTCCATCGAATAAATGTCTTCGAATCCACCCTGTTGAGGCAAATTCGAATCGATCAATAGTGACTTTACCTGATCGATTCGAAGGAGCATTGGTTCAATTAATACGAAGGAGGCACGTCTTCGAATCGATCACCTCGAATCCACCAAGTCCATGCAGCTAAAACCAAGGATTAGACCCAGTAAACTCGGAGGAAAAGGAGGATTGACCCGAAGCACACGGACCACATCATCATCTTCACATGCAGAAGCATGGATTCGAACCTATGGATTCGAACCATATTGATTCGGACGAATCCATAGGACAAGGAGCACCATCTTGAATCGATCATAACTCGAGATCTACAAGTCCAAATGCTATGAAATTTTCACAGGAGCTTGCGTGTATATAGAAGAATGTCCACACCAAGTTTCATCACGGTTGGACACTTTCTCAATCGATTCGAACCAAGGGTCGAATCGATCCCAAAGTGGGCTCGGATCTCCAGAATTCGGCCGTATGGGCCCCCTCACGTGCCAGAAGTGGTCCCCCCCGGATTTTAGGCGAAATATCTGCCTTCTGCAGCTATAAATAGAGCCTTAGGTCATTCAGAAAAGGGGATCGGAATTCTAAAGCGCCAAGACTCTACCAGATTCAACTCTACACCTTATCATCGCTGTTGCATTCGAGTTTCAGAGCTATAATCCATTAGAACTTGCTGTAACCACTGTAATCACCAAGAGAATAATTAATAAAGGTAGAAAACTTCAAAGTGGACGTAGGCAAGATCGCCGAACCACTATAAATCCTGTGTCGTTTACTTGTTTTCTGCTGTTTCTATTGAATGTTCATCATTTTTGTTATCTACAAATTTGTTATTTGTGAATGCGAACGGGTGCTTTCACGACTATTGGGTGTTTAAGGTCAATTTTGACGCAAACATTTTGGAGCTTTCACCGAGAACTGCTGATTCAGGATAATTTGAATTAGAAGGCTTAAAGATTTAGATCTAAGAACCATGACGAGACAATCGAGTAGAAGGCCAAGGCCAGAGAGAAGTAATCACCAAGGAAGTCAAGAGGCTTCTTCAAGAGCGATTCAAGCATCGATCTTCATCACTAGGGACGAGATGGATACAATGATGAAGAAATAGGAGGAGATGATCCAAAGTTTGTTCCAATAGATCGGACAACTTGGAGCACAGAATAGAGAAGTGAATGGATTTCAAAACGGAGCAGGACCCTCCGGCGTAGCACCTGAACTAGGGGACGCGCACATGGAGAATGTTGATCTAATCCCAGAGAGAGAGAGAGAGAGAGAGAGAGAGATGCATCTACCCAAGCTAGGGGTAGCAGAGGAGTGAACGCTCAGTCAAGGGGGCAAATCCCAGAATTCCCTCGTGGACTCGGGGAGCAGGTTGAAAGTAATGAACGAAGATTGCATCTCGGTGACAACGACAAATTGGCGGAGATGGTTAGAAGAGCTATGAGAGGCGGTTTGGTAAATAAAGATTTGGAGGATGTTAATAGGAGTCCTTTTACTCCAGCAATCAAACGAGCTAGGAACCCACCGGATTTCAAGTTACCATCATTAGACATGTATGACGGGAGAACAGACCCCACGGTTCATCTAACGAAGTATATGAGACATATGGAAGTGCAGGAGGCATCAGAGGAGGTTATGGCCCGGTGCTTTCCATTGTACTTGGCGGATATTGCAGCATTATGGTTTAGACAATTGGAGAATGGATCCATCGGAACATGGAATGGTTTAATTGAGAGATTTATGAGGCAATTCAGGGTTCACATTACAAGACCCAAGAATGTGATGACTTTGGCAACCCTAAAGCAAAAAGCCGGAGAGACCTTGAGGAGTTATCTAGCGCGATTCAATGCAGCAGCAGCTTTGGTGGATCGAGCAGATCCATCTATGGTGGTGATGGCAGCTGTGTCCGGAGTAGCTGACGGCACAGAGTTCAAAAATTCATTGACTAAAGATCCACCCGTGGATCTAGAGGAATTCTACAACGAGGCAGAAAAGTTTTTACGATTAGAGGATGCGAATGCAGAAAGAGAAGAAGGAGAGGGAATAGAAGTTTATATGCTTAAAGACAAAAAGCCTTTCGAAAAGGACTCGGAAAAGGATAAAGGAAAACGAAAGGCTGAGGATTATAACGACAAGTCAAAGCGGCAACGGAGGGAGCCGCGATTCACCACTTACACCGAGCTGAATGAGAGTCTGGAGCGAATTTATCAGGATACCAAAGAGCAGGTTCCGTATCGTAGACCGATGCGAAGGGATCCAACTTCTGACGAAAGGAGATCAGATAAGTTTTGTGTATTTCATGAATTAAATGGTCATAACACTAATGATTGTAGGCATCTGAAGGACGAGGTGGAAGGGCATATCAGGAACGGTATGCTCCTTCAATATGTGAGGAGGCGAGCTTCAGCGGTGGAGCCGAAGCGACCACCGTCTACATCAGCCAGGGGTGGCCCTGAACCAGGACACCGTTTGGTTATCAATTAATTAAAATAACGATGAACAAGTCGCAAGCTTCCACTAACACAATTAAATCATTTACACATGTACGAGATCGCGAACGTTCTCCAGGCATGCTCTGAATGATCATTGATTGTTTCGTAGTGGGAACTTACACTTTGACATCTTTGCTTTGCTTTTGTTTCATGTTGATTTGGACATTTGAACTTGGTTTGTTTGGACATTTCTATTTTAAAATTCATCCGTTGAATAGATATTTGATCCTGATAATTCAGAAATGACTAAGCTACTTACACATGTACGGGGTCGCGAACGGTCCTTAGGCATGCTCTGAGATGGCGATAAACCGCCCCGGCAAACGATCCAGGGACCCACGCGAACGTGAGCCTGGCATCGATAATACCAAGCCCTCCCGGGCACACTTTCTCGCACCGAACGACACCCGACTTCGAACAGTCACAACTCGCCACGAACGGCACCCGACCTCGAACGGTCATAAAAACGCCTCGAACGGCACACGATCGCGAACGGTCACAACACGCCTCGAACAGGCACAACTCGCCTCGAACAGGCACGACTCGCCCCGAACGGCACAACTCATCTCACCTCAAATGGCTCGATCGTGAACGGTCGTCATTTGAGGCCCGCCACTTGACCGCACACAGTCGCACTTCACCTCAAATGGCTCGATCCCGAACGATCGTCATTTAAAGTCAGGCGCTTGACTATGAACGATCGCACTTCATCTCAAATATCTTGATCCCGAACGGTCGTTATTTGAGGTCACATAAAACTATAACTTCCTTTGCAGGACGTCAACAGGATATGAACGTCCAGCTCATGGCATTACAAAACACGTCTTCCTACCGCAAGGCATGTTTCGGGGGGCAAATGTTATCCCGCTTTTTGACAAAGCCGTGATACCAAAAGATCGGTCAAAAACAAAAGACAATTCGTCTCAGAGATTGGTTGTACTTCACTTCGCTATGGATATCGATGAATTTTGTCCGAGTCTGGATTGTGCCAGAATTGACAAGACATGATGAGCAAAGCTGTAGAAGCCAGCGTTTCAATTTTTAAGCCAATCCGAGTTCGTATGCTCAAGATATGATGGATTCAATTTGAGAAAGATAGCCCTTGTTCGGTTCGAACCCATAGGATACCCCATAGTTCGAATCGATGGCCAGAAATTATGTTCGAATCCATTGATTCGACTCCACCTACTTCGAATCCATCACTTTGGAATACTTCGAATCCAGGAAGTTCGTACCCACCCCCATGTCTCAGCTCGACTCCATCTAGTTCGACTCCATGCTACTTCGTGTCCATTGCGTTCGCACCGGTTAGAAAGGAATTAGCCTCGCGTCTACCTAGTTCGAATCCATCATCCTCGCATTAGTTCGAACCCATGAGATATAGCCGTGCCTCGAATCCATCAAGATAGCAATAGTTCGAATCCACCCTCGTATGCCTTAGTTCGTATCCATCAGGTATATATTGCTTCGAATCCATGAGAAGTTCCTCTGCTTCGACTCCATCGAGCAAGCCCTCGCTTCAAATCCATCTTCGCATGTCTATGTTCGAATCCATCCAAAACCCTCCCTACTTCAAATCCATCAGAGTATTCCTATCTTCGAGTCCGTGAAGCTGAAACCCTTCGAATCCATGCAGTTGTAGGGACTTCGACTCCATCTAATAACTGTCTTCGAATCCACCCTGTTGAGGCAAATTCGAATCGATCAATAGTGACTTGCCCTGATCGATTCGAAGGAGCATTAGTTCAATTAATACGAAGGAGGCACGTCTTCGAATCGATCACCTCGAATCCACCAAGTCCATGCAGCTAAAACCAAGGATTAGACCTAGTAAACTCGGAGGAAAAGGAGGATTGACCTGAAGCACACGGACCACATCATCATCTTCACATGTAGAAGCATGGATTCGAACCTATGGATTTGAACCATATCGATTCGAACGAATCCATAGGACGAGGAGCACCATCTTGAATCGATTATAACTCGAGATCTACAAGTCCAAATGCTATGAAATTTTCACAGGAGCTTGCGTCTACATAGAAGAATGTCCACGCCAAGTTTCATCACGGTTGGACACTTTCTCGATCGATTCAAACCAAGGGTCGAATCGATCCCAAAGTGGGCCCGGATCTCCAGAATTCGGCCGTATGGGCCCCCTCACGTGCCAGAAGTGGCCCCCCTGGATTTTAGGTGAAATATCAGCCTTCTGCAGCTATAAATAGAGCCTCAGGTCATTCAGAAAAGGGGATCGAAATTCTGAAGCGCCAAGACTCTACCAGATTCAACTCTACACCTTATCATCGCTGTTGCATTCGAGTTTCAGAGCTATAATCCATTGTAACTTGCTGTAACCACTGTAATCACCAAGAGAATAATCAATAAAGGTAGAAAACTTCAAAGTGGACATAGGCAAGATCGCTGAACCACTATAAATCTTGTGTCGTTTACTTGTTTTCTGCTGTTTCTGTTGAATGTTCATCATTTTTGTTATCTACAAATTTGTTATTTGTGACTGCGAACGGGTGCTTTCAAGATATTGGGTGTTTGTGGTCAATTTTGACGCAAACAAGAATCTCTGATGAGAGATGGTTACTTCAAAGGTCATTAAACTAAAAACAAATGACCAAAAAAAGGCAAGTTGTTAGATAATTGAACAAAGGCAAGACAAAATCAAAGAATGTATTTCTATACTTCTATTTAACTAAACAAATATTTTCAAGGTTATCAAAATCTATTTACTACATAATAAACTTAAATTTCAACATTTGAAATTTCAAAACCTTATTCGAAAATCCATTTTAATCTCCAAACACTTCATTTAAAGTGATTAAAATATTTCACTCTTAAATTGTTACAACCCACCATTTTTTGGACGGTTCAAATTGACAATAAAGCACACATGTTAGACTTAAACCATTCAAAAGGGAGGATTATTAATGGGGTACATAATAAAAAAAGAAAACATAGAATCTCATAGCGGAACGACAAAATATAATAATCAAATAAACATCTCATGAAGCTGTTTTACAAATAACATTTGATTACACTTTTACAATTCAAATCAGAGTCATACATACATCAGATATAAACAAATAATGTAGTGGAACAACAGAATGCAGTGGAATAATAAATAGCAATATATTGAATCTTCGTCTTCGTCTTCTAGAAAATAGTCTTCAATACACTGAAAAACTCAGACGGACCCGAGCGTAATGAAAAGATAAAAAACTCGAGTCATAACTAAAAGATCTTATGTAAGTCAAATCAAAACAAGTAAAATAGAAATATTAGCGCAATGGATTCATAGATGTTACAGGATTTCATCTCCTATCAAGTGTACAACGCAAATATAATCATTTAAAGGGTTTCAAATAATTCGAAACATCAATCTTAATCTCTAATTAAAACAAATCCAAAGTTTGAATTAACTTAAACCCTTTAAATAATTCAATTCCAAATAAAATTCCTAATTCAATAAATTGTATGGATATATGTCATTTCAGACAATATCAAAAATCAACATTTGTAAGCCAAATACAAACCGCTCGAGTTTATCATTTCAACTCATAATGATTTTCTCTTAATCTATAAGATCGTTTGGGTATGTATCATTTCAACCCATAGGGATAATAGAGATATAGGCATAAATAAAATCCAATCATCCAAAATGTCAACTATTAACATCCATCCAATCACTCAAATATCAACAATTGAACATACAACAAAATCATCATTGCAATCAACCAATAACAACCAACAACTTACTGGTTATCATTAACAGGTATTTAATTGGAAATTTATATTTCAATATTAAATTGAATGGCAATTAAATTCAATAAAATTCATACTTAACTTGAATGACAATTTAAAATATACTAAACAACAACCAATCAATTTCTAATCTCATCATAGATTTAATTTAACTAACATAAGAAAATCTAGTAGTTGTGAGTGTTTGCTCACAGTTCCTGGCTACGAATGTAATGATAAAATGGTGCAATATGGAGATTCCTTGCAAAGATAAAACTATAAAGAAAATTCAACAAAGCGTAGACATGAACTGGAATTAATAAACAAGTTTCAACTACTTCCAACTTCCAAATAACCCATAATCCAAACTACAGACAAACCTAAAATTAGGTCATCTTTAAGAAAATATTTTGACTAGAATATTACTGAATCTATAAAAGTGACTAACTAGAAACTTATTAAAAATTCTTTTCTATCCACTTTCAAAAAAAGAATCACTTAAAAAGCTTCTGTCTTTAGGAAATCATGGTCAAAACAAACAGAGGTGTTTTCTGAGTTGAAAATCTGAGTTCAAAAATACTTCGAAAATATTGAGTTTTTGGCATAGCAAATTAAGGAATTTGAAGAACTGATCTAAAATAAAGTTGAAGCCACTGGAAAAATAAATGATTTAAATAAAACAATCACATAATTTAATTCATTCCTGAAGGAGATATGATTGATACAATGTGGGTATTTTCGGCCAAAACTGGACCAAGAAAGGACTTGAAAAATAGAGTTTTTTATATAGAAATATTCAGAATGCAAAGAAGGGTTCAACAACAAAGGTTTTCCAATTGAAATTATACATGGGTTTAAAAAAAATTATTTTATATCTAATAGTTTAGTGGAATATATAATCCATGGAAATAAGGGGAAGAAAGAGGGAAAATGGGAAGGGAAAAAGAAGGGGAAAAGGAGAAAGAAGAGGAAAGGGAAGGTAGGGCTTTAGCAATGGGTTACTGCTGTGAGTTGTAGGTGGTGATGGAGGTGAGTGGCGGCATGAGGGGAGAAGTAGGCTAGGGTTTTGAAGGAGGAATGATGGAATTTGATTTGGAGATTTAGGAGTTTTAGGGATTGGAATTTTTTGTAGATTTGAGCAAGAAGAAGAAGAGTACGCAGAAAGTTTCTCAAATGGGGAATTTCTGTACATACTTGGTTTTATTCGGATAAGAAATAGAAGGTCAATGGATGGGAAAAGAAAGGGTCCAAAGTCTCTTAGGGTTTCTAGGGTATCTTGGTTTACTAAGGAGCCAATTAGTCTAAAACAAACCCAATAAGACATAGCCCAAAAAAGAACACAGATATACACTGCAAATGAAAGAAATAAGCTGTAGGTTATTTAATAATTAGAAAATGAAGGCGAAGAGACAAAAATAAATGTCATGTTTTATTTTGAAAGTTTCAGGCATTAATAATGCATAAAGAAATGTATGTTGGAATGAAAAAGTTTGCAAACCAAAGGAAAGTGAAATTTTGTATACTCGAAAATGAGGTGGTAAGTATTAAATACAACCTAAAAGTCTAGGCTCAGGTATTAAATAGAAGGAGAAATGAACGGATCAAGTATTAATAATGAGAAAACAATTTTAAAATGTACGTGCAATAATTAATAACAGAAGGTCACAGTCACACAACTTTTTTGAAATTCAATTTGTGAAACGTAACCAAATTAACTTCATTAACTCAAATAATATTCAAATTTGTACGAATTTAGTTTTTTATCTATGCATAATAAATAAAATTACTTACCTTAAAAATGAAAACGTTCAATTTGGTTCACCCAAAATGTTCTTTTATTTCCATTAAAACATCCTTTCTGTTTAACACAAAAAGTGCATTTCTTTTATTAAATCTATTAATTGCAATCAACATTTTTTCCCTTCTAATTGAAATATATGAACAACATTAATTGCAATTGCTTACAAAGTTAAATTTCAAAACAGACAACTAAAATGGATGAAAAATTGAATAATTGTTTCCTTCTTTCATTTAAACACCTTTACAAATTTGTTTTTATATAGCAGAGTAATAAATAACTTACTTAAATAAATTATTTTCCTAATCTTGTAATCCATTTGTATGCTAAAACACGGTTCAAATATACATATATTTCTTCCTTTAAATCAATCATTCTATTCTTTATTTTAACTAAATTAAACCTACATCCACAAATGAATCGTTCATTTTATTTGATATAAATTTTCTTTTCATTAAATCAACTTTCATAATATTTTCACAAAACATAAGCTATGTTTAATTACACCTATTAATTTACAATTTGGTGTCCCCTCTACCATTAATTGAAATTATTCAATTGCATTAATTTCAATTGTTTACAAAGGTGAATTTCAAAATGGGTAGAATAAATGTAATGAGAAATCGAACAATTATTTCCTATCTAATAGCAATTTAAACATGTTTATACACTATTGGATACAAGCAAGAATTATACATTTTTTAAACAAATAATAGTTTCTCGTCCATACAATCAATCTTTCAGCAACCAAACATTTCAAATAAATAAATATATGATTTCTTCTTTAATAAAGAAACATTTATCATTAATTATTAACATTTATTATTCCAATCAGTTGGAAATTTACATTCGCTCATACCAACGTTATTAAAATACACACTAGCATTCGTTATCATCCTTACATTATTGTAACATGTTTCATTAATAGAAACTTTACTTAAGCTCATAACTTGTATTATAATTTATTTTGTATCTGTAAATTATTAAATTTTTTATTCCTAATAAATTTATTCAAAAATCTTATTCAATTTAATATTTCTAAATGTTTAAAAACAAGGGTCGTTATAATCTTCCCACTCAAAACTTTTCATCCCCGAAAAGAAACAAGAAGGAAACCAAAAAATTTGTTATGTTTTATTTAAAACAGTCAATTTATAAACAATTGAACCTATATATTTAAGTATAATAAAATTTGAAAATAACTCAAATTCTGCAAAGATTTTCCAAGTCTTAAATTTTTGAAAATTTTTGACAGTCACCTTTGCATGGATACATCCGAAAAATATTGATATCAATAATTTAAATATATATCATATTTCAAAATAAAATATCCCAAATCGTGGGAAAACAATATAATATCACTATAAAACCATAATCCGAAAACGTACCTATTTGTCGGGCAAAACAAATTTATTTATGAAACCAAAAGAAGTAGCTATTGCTTCCATAACATGCATTTCACTTATATAACCCACATACTTAAAATTATGTGAAAGAATAGTATTTTAGTTGTTTCAAATCAATAGCACAAACAACATACAATATATCATAATCTTATGCAAACAAAACTGTACAACCATCATAGGCAACGAAGAATCCATCACACATCCATAGAAACCAAAACTAATGGTTTGTTTAGGTTCAAAACTTTTAATCGGATAAGGGTCATAAATAAAATAATAAGTGTACCTTATACTCAACAGCCTTAGATAATTACCTAATAGATTTTCATACAACCTCAAACAATTAGAAGTATACTTTCCCAAACTTCCCATCAGCCAAACAACAAGAATTTTAAATTTACTTAAATTTATTCTACTAGTTTTTTTGCTCATCATTTACCTTTCCATTCATTTATTTATATAAAGATCAATGGCTTAATTTGTTTTTCATTAAAGATTTAAGTCATCAATGAATCATTTCATAAAATATTACTTAAGCTCCTACTGCCTTACCTAAGTTTATAACATAATTCTGTTATAGAATAAAAATTTAAGTTTTTGGTATTCGCTCTTGAAGAGAAAGAAATATTTAAATATATCTAAAAATTAAATTAAAACATTTAACCTCATTCACTTAGTAAGAATATAAGATCTAAAACATCCTCATAGCATTTTGCAAGGATTTTCCGAAAAGTTTAGACCATATTAGAAGTTTATATCAAAACATATGATAAGCTTTTTTTTAAACAAATAAAGTTCCTTAAATTCGATAATTTATTAGACTCATTATTTTAAAATAAGTATAAACTCCAGATTATTAAACTGAAACTAATAGTATACTCAAATCTTACATTAAATATCCAAATCAAATTATAAAATTTCATATTTTCCTAATTAATTTTACACATTTGTTTTAAAATGAATATTCAAATCATGGAAAAAAATTGTTATGGTTTAATACAAAATTAAAATAGTAAATAAACCTATAAATTTACTATTAGTACTCCGAAATCAAGTAAATATTTCAAAACATACTTCCGAAATAGAGATTCAAATTTATTTGTCAAGTATATTACTACAAATAAACTTCATAAATCAATTTTTTCTCCATTTATATAATATCTTTAAATTATACATTCAAAGAAACTTATATAAATTTTACTTGAAATATTCGTTTGAAAACTTCATTAGTGAATCACTCGTCTTTAATGCTTCACGAAAAAATTCATCTGTAAAAAATTTCTTGCTTCATTTATAAATACAGTTTAATTTTTTTAAAGATATTTATAAATATATGTAAACTATTTGAAAACAATTATTTACATCATTACTTATATTTAAAAAGAAGTTGTTGAAAACATTAAATCCATTATTCATAAATTTTATTAGTTATAAATCTCGAAATTCTTTTAAACATCATTAATAAGCCAATAATCATTAACTTTAAATATGTTTTATTTAATTAATAACTTCTCACAATATTTACAATACTAATAATTTACTATTAAACCATGTTGTACATAAACAAAACAATACTTTAAACATTTTAAAGTATTTAGAAATGAAAAAAATGACCAAAATATCTTTATATAATACTTTATCAAAATACTTTTACAACTCGATGTTTTAACAAGTTTATCCTCGTTCTTGCAGACTCTGGTCGTACGTTGATCAGGCGTAAGACTGGAAATCTTCAAGTACTTAGTAATCTGTTTCAATACCTAGTGAAAAATACTTAAAAAATAGGTATGAGAAGTACTGCTCAAAATCTGATGTCAAACGACGATGTTACGATAGCACTGGCTCGTTGTCGATCCAGTGTTCACACGATGGAAACAAAACTTTCCAAAAGATCCTTCCACCTTTCGAATTCTAGAAAAATATCGTAATCATGTCATAAACAAGGGACCATCGACCCCTGCTGCAGTGGTAACCGTTGATTCAATGATTTACGCAATGGATGGACTTCCTTCTCGGAAGATCCATAAAAAACAGAAACCAGGATCGAAAGCGCCTCCGTTAGGTAAACTAAAGAACCATTTACATGGGAAAAAAAATCAAGGAACTCATGAGTTTAAGTCTGGACAACCATATCGGTTCGAATCAATTTTTGTATTCACCCAAGTATATTAGGGTTTATCGGTCGAATCCATTCCTGGATTCCCCAAGTCCATCTGGGTCGAAGCATATTATACAATACTTGTAACGACCCAATATTTCGTGCCATTCGCATCCATACATGTGGGACTTGAATTTCTCAAAACATCAGATTGTTAATTTATATTTGGAAAAACTAAGCATATACAGTAAATAAATCAATCACATAATCACAGACATAGAGTAATATAACAATAAGTAGTGGAAACAAAAGAATAGTAGTTCATGAAGCTACTATATATACATAACAGAGTTAAAACAAGATACAACAGAAGTCTCAAATATAATAGTCAAATAGAAGGTTAAAATATCACTGGAGTCAACTGCATAACTACAAGCTGAATAGATAGATGGAACTCCAAGCGAAGCTCCAACTCCAAAGGTGAGTCTCAAAGGTTGTGGCACACAGTATGACCCTAGTGTAAAGCAAAACACAAAATACTCGAGTCAGGATTAACATTCTTATATCAATAAATTTCAACTCAAGTGAAATATCAACTGAATACAAAGTAACTTAAAGGATGTTTGGGATAACGATCCTTTAAGGATCCATGGAACTATCTACTATGTAATAATATATGCTATTATAATATGTCTATAGTAAAGAAAATGTATTAAAATAGCGTTAACGCATAACTCATATCCCCTATAACACATTTTATATATTCGCATAGTCTATGCAGTATCGTAACTCCCTCGTAAACAGGAAGGCTATCAGAGGGCACTCTATAGGTATGGTATGAAACAAACTCGTAGAAGGCACGATAGGGCATGCGACAAGGCACTTAAGGCAATGCCAGGGTAGATATACTATTTTTAGATCCGGACTGGTGGTAACGCATAGCAGCTACTACCGCCCACCTTGTGACACACTCCAAAATCAAAGGGTGCACCCAGTCACATCACAAAAGCAAATAGAATAGCATCGAAGAAATATGTCTGATAGGAGGAATGACCTCACTTGGCCCGGCATGGCTCCTGTTTTAGCCACATCAAGCAGACACACGGGAGTCAGGGCTACATAAGTACCATATAGAATCGTCACCAAACCATCCTACTTCATTCTGAAATCTCCACCACGTACACAGTTGTTAAAATGGTTTTCGGTATTGGCAGAGAGTATGACAATATCCAATCCCGGTCTCTTTTACAACCAAACGTTATTATAACACCGTGGTCATTTCAAAACAGTTTATAATTCAAAACCGGAATATCATATCCATTTCAAAACCATATCAACACAATATCATTTTCACTTCAAATATATATACATTTCCAAAACCATAACACTTTCAAAGTTATAATATTATCAAAACCAAATACTTGTATTTATAACACTTTGGAAATCATAATACTTTCCTTAAACAGTTTAGATATTAATAATAGTATATAAAATAAAATAGTTTATAAAATAAAATAGTTTATTTAAAATAGTTATAAGTAAAAATAGTTTATACTAAATAACTAGTATATTAAAATAGTTTATATTGAAATAGTTTATATTAAAATAATTTATATAGTAAAATATATAAATAGTTTAAATATAATTTTAAAATACTTTGTCTAATAAAATAGCTTTCTCAAATTTCATCGATTGATTCAAATCAACTCGAATTCCTAATTTCAATTTAATTACATCTCAATTCATCAATTTCAATTCAATTTCTAAACAAATCATTTCAAACTATATCGATTTCAAACACACCTTTGAACCATAAAATAAACCATTTCAATTTCAATATATTTCAAAGCTTTACATATCCAAACATTTCAAAACTAGAATCGATAATTTCATATATATCAAAATTTAATTCCGTTATTATTTAGTTTCGAAACGTTTACTTAATAAATCCAATATCATTTAAATAAAACACCAAATTACAAATAAACTAAATATTTCCTTCAATTCGTCTATACTTGAAAAATCATTTAACTACCTTAGACAACAAAAATCAAGTTATAAAATCAAATCTTTTCACAAAATCTCAAATTCAATAAGTTTCAAATCGATTTAATTTAATAAAATTCTTAATTAAATATGATTTCGAATAAATTTCAGATTTATCTTCCTAACCTTAATATTTTACATTAATTAAATCAAATTTTATTAAATTAAAGCTTATTATTAAATCTACTTTATACTAAAACTTATATATATATATATATATATAATATTTCGATATTAAATAAAACCATATATATTTCCTTTCAAAACCATAGAAATCATTTTCAAAATATTTATATATAGACCAACTGTGTGTATATATAATTTTCTATCCTATGGTCAAGTGACATGGAAATTTATCATTTCAATCCGCAATTTAAATATATATATATATAGGGGTATATATCATTTCAACCTGCAATCATAAATTCAATTCAAATGAAAATTGCTTGGGTTTATCATTTCAACCCATAACGATTTTCTTCTATTCTGCAGATCGTTCGGGTATGTATCATTTCAACCCACAGGGAATTCTATACTAATAGGGAACTTGGAGAGTGATAACAGATATGATAATAATAATAATAACAGGCATATATCATCAATATAAATAATAGATAGTGGTGTCAGATGTCACAGGTGAACAGATACAGATAATAACATATATATATAGCAATGTAAATAACCAACAGTAGCATATTTCAATTGTCGTTTCAATTGAAATCAAATTTAATAAATATAAGAACGTTAATCGTGAGTGATTGCTCATCTTTCGAGTCTAGATAGATTTTTCAAAGAAATAAGCTACGGATTTCAAAGTAAGGCTTGATGGACATGATTCAACGAACAAAGCTAATAGGTAAGGAATAGACGAAATCAAATCAGAACTGG
Organism: Allium cepa; assembly: GCA_030765085.1. NCBI lineage: Eukaryota > Viridiplantae > Streptophyta > Magnoliopsida > Asparagales > Amaryllidaceae > Allium > Allium cepa. The sequence goes on along the minus strand of CM060938.1, from coordinate 389,622,568 downwards.
ATCGATGCAGATATAATCGAAACAACAGTATATTTTTATAACGACCCTGACACGACCTTCGAAAATCGGCACCGAATATGACACTCATATTCAAATGCCGCAGATCCAAACGTCGAATCTGGTTCGCCGGAGCTTATAACACATTAAGTATAACAACACAGCGGAAGAAAAATAATGAATATCAATATATACAACATTGATACAATATCCAGATATACAACAATGATCAATATGATACAAGAATATCATAGACAATAAACAACAGTGGAAAATGAATAGCAAAAGAGATAATTCCAATGATCAAACTGCAACTCCAATCCAATGCTCAAAGCCAAAACTCTAAACCACTAGCTCGAACCACCATCATGTTGCATAAAGATAAGCAAGGTCAGTCGTCCTAACCAAATACTTCAATATCCAAAGTCTTCAAAGAATACCAAAGAGAAAGCCGAAAGCTACCGAATCGAAATCTATATCTACTATCTGAAAAATCCAACTCTAGACTGTTCGTGTGGAAAATTGTGGGCACCCAGAGTTTAGGAAGGGAACAATAAACTCTGGGTCAGTCATGGGACTGGTATGAGCAAACAAAAACAGTTTATCTTTAAAAAAAACAACAAAAGATTTTAAAATTGAAATCCGCAATGCTTTTTGGAAAATGAAACTACCATAAGGCCTTCCGCCACACACACCATGCAAATGCAGAATTGGAGGAGATTTATCCTTATGATAGTCAAAAATGCTTGATACGCGAAACCATTTTGATATTATTATTAGTGCATAATGGAAAACATTTCGAAACTATAATATTAATCTTAGCCAGCATAGACATTCTGAACTATGCCTACTATAACTACCATCTAAACTGTGGGGCACCACCATAAGTAGATGGCAGGTTATACAACTAAAACCATACAGGGCCAATATTGTTTCATTGGATTTTCAACAAATGGTCAGGCTATGGAACTTCCTGGGCCACATGGGTACGCCACTGGAGGGACGCCACGAGAACCTAACCAGATCTCTGCCGACACAAGGCCGGGTTACCTCTACAAAAATAGGTAACTACTGACACGAGTATGCCATCCACGGGTTGTAAACAACCTTTATCTGGGGCCCCAACAACAACAATCACAAAGTAATATATATATTTGCGATATCCACATAAGTTAAGTATCTGGGCTCCATACCATGATACCACTTCTATCCAGAAGGTAATGCACATACCCTAAGGGGCGCTACCCCTTATAACATTGCTGCATTCTTCCTGTTTCGACCATTCCGGGGTGTGAGGCTCAACGAAGTCTCGTCCATAAAGCTACGCTTTTCACAAAAGCCATGCTTTGATCAATAAATGATCAGCAGCACTTCGTATGCCACATTACCAAATTGGGAATGTATCACCAGTAACAATCAACTACATAACCTCTGAGCTCGTACGTCTCAGAGAAGGGTGTTAAGCTAAGAGAATAAATCTCCGCCACCAAACAGAAATGTATTTGATAGAAACCAGCTTTACATCTCAAAGTGTAACGTCAGACACACATCCATACAAGTATGTTCCGGGTTTGAACAGAACCGAATGCACTTCCAAAGAAGCCTTTGCAAATCCGGATAATCTCTAATCACGTCTGGACTACCCATCACAAAGGGTTCTCAAATCTCTATACCGTGGATCAGCCGATGCAGAGACATTCGACAAGAAATCCTTTCGTTTTCAAAAATATCCGGTCTTCACCACCGGTCTTCAATTGCTATCCATAACGTCGTATCACAATTCGGAATGGGTTTTATGACACAAGGTCCTCTCCCGGCTAAACCGAATAGTGAGCGCAATATTTTAAAAACATATGGATATGGGATCTCAGTTAAATCACAGCTTAAAGCCCAAAACCTTTCATTCAAATGGTTAAAAAATTACCATTTCCAATCTTTTAAACAAAAAGATTCATTTCAAAAACCTTCAATGGTTTTAAACAATTCCCATACTTAAATCTTTTATACAAAAGATTCACCTTTAAAAACCCATCAATTTAAAACAAAGTTCAACAAGCTTTCACAAAGATTCAATTATATCTTTCAAAACCATTCTATTTCAAATTTGAAATCTTTTTGACACAATTTGGAAATCATTTCTTTATATGAAAGCTATTATTATTTGAGAACTAATAGTTTTCGTTTCGGAAAATCCGATTACATTTGCACGAGTTAAGGCCTTTCAAATATAAACTTGGGTTAAATTCAAATTCTCAAAACCATACTTTTAAAATGTTTTAAAAACCCATATAAACACATTTATAGTTTGTATAACCTTTTTACATCATAAATTCTCAACATAGAATTCAATTTCAAATTTTGAATTCAAATTTTAATCAAATTTCAAAACTAAATCAAGTTATTCAAAAATAAATTTTATCTTCGAAGTTCCTTTCCATATAACATACACATTAAGTATAACAACATAGTGGAAGAAAAATAATGAATATCAATATCTACAACATTCATACAATATCCAGATATACAACAATGATCAATATGGTACAAGAATATCAAAGACAATAAACAACAGCGGAAAACGAATAGCAAAAGAGATAACTCCAATGATCAAACTGCAACCCCAATCCAATGCTCAAAGCCAAAACTCCAAACCGGTAATGACCCGCAAATCCGTACCGCTTGAGTCAACACTATTCTACAACAATCAACTCAAGTTGCACAGAAATACGAACCATTTGGGTTAAAGAAGAAGAGGTAGAAGAAGAGAAAACAGGAAACAACAACATAATCTTACCATCACAGCGGAATAAAATATAATATATATATATATAAATCAATGATCTTTACACAAAAACAAATATAACTGTTCAAACATACATCAGAGTACATCATCATCAGAGTCCAAACATCAATAACATACAACTGGACACACAACTACTCAACACAGCGAAATATATATAAAACAAGTACGAAAGTACGTATCGTCATCCAACTCGTCTCCTGATCTCCACAGCTTCATATCCTGTATCCTATAATACTCGGTCTGACCCGAGCATTACAGTTAAATAACACCCGAGTCAGTCTGTAAAACCAGCGTGAGAAAATCACACTCAATCGGATTATTAAAGTTTCAAAATCCCTTTAGAAACAAAAGCATCTCGTAAGACCACGCCACAAATAAACATGTCGGGTTTTTACCTTACGATAGCTAAAACATTTCTTATAAAATCCTCTGATATTATAATCGGGTCTATATACAAATACTTATAAAATAGCCGAAATTGTTAGATTATTAAATTTCAGCTACTAGCCACAGAGTGGGTAATACAAACAAAACTCGTACAAGGCTCGTAGGGAGAATGGATTTCCAACTAATGACTAGGCACTGGGGTACCACCTGTCATATTACGTGGCCTAGATCACAGTACCGAGGAGTACGCCCGCTCCCCTGCAACACAAGACCGAGACTACCCCTTACTGGATAATCCCGAGTTAGATCACCCCGCGGTTGGGATCAGCAATCGCCCATTAAGCCGAAATAAAAAGGGACATCTAGACAGGGATGACCTCACCCTGCTTGGGTGCTACCCACCTAGCCTTCCTGCATAACCCCTGATTTTCAGTCATTCCCAGTTGATGAGGCATGAGGCTTAGCGTTACCTTTTTAGAACATATCCCTTAGAATGCCCATCGTCCACCTGACGATGTTCCGAAAGCATTCATCCATACAAGTCCGTCTCGGGTTCGAACGAAACCGAAGGCACTATTCCTACTACATCCATTTTGGAAATATCCTCAGGATTAGTAGAGGCTAGCCCTTGCACTTCATTGCTCCATCTTCTAATCCAAAATTGTTTTCCACGAAATGTACAAACCGGATCGAAGTGGTTTTCGAGAAATAAATCTCGATCCCGGTCTCTTCGAAACGATCAACGCATTTGTCCAATATTGATAGTCGGTGATTTAACTGTCAATTAATATTCACAACATCCATCACACAATAAATAATTTCCCAAATTATTTATTAACCTCAAAATATCTTCACAAGATATATTTCTATTTTCAACCCTTCGAAAACGGTTTCAAAACCAACTTTCTTTTCAGAATAAACTTTCCCAAATATTTTCTATCTCCACTGAAATCACCAATCACAAACTAGATTTTTGAAATAATTTAAAAATATTTTACTTTAAAATATACTTTAAAACATTTATGGTAAAACTACTTCAACAATTTGTTAAAAATACATACTATATAAATATTTGAAAATAAGGTTACTTCATAAAATATAAAATTAGATTTACACTTTTAAAAACGAAATATTAAGTCACTCTTTAAATAATTATTACCATAATAGATTAAAAGAAAATACTTACTTTTAGGATTTAAATATTTAAAATATTTAAATTATCCAAAACGTACTCTTTAAAACAACTTTAAAACTATTAACTTATATTTAAAAATTTACTTTTATAAAAATGTACTTGATTATTCAGGGAGAATTTCTAATCTCGATCACTTAAATCAATTTTCCAAATTGATTTCCAATTTATTCCATTTGAAATAAGTTTCTTTACTTACTCAGTTCATTTCAAAATTCATTAATTATGGATTTTATTATTCTTATTATTATTTTTATTTTCTATTTGATTTTAAATCTTTTAACTGAAATATACAAATTTCAGATTTTTCCCAATTTCTTCTTTATTCTTTCCAAAATTTAAATCTTAAATTTAATATAAATGTTGTGTTCTTTTAAATAATAACACTGAAGTTTAAAATTCATTAACTTTCTTTTTATTCAAAATTTCCTTTTCATACTCAAGATTCATTTATTAGAGTTTTAAAGTCACTTTATTTCCTTTCCAATTCATTCTTAAATTTATTCAAATTTCCTATAATTATTTTACTTACAAATTTACTTCTTTAATTTCTTTCCAAAATCTAGTTTATATATTTTTGGTAGTTCATTATACCCAATTATATCCAATCGAACAATATCATTTAATATTCCAATATAATTCATCATAGAATATCAAGTAATCACAACAGAGGCATTAAATAATTTAAATAAATGTTGAGGGATATAGTTGGATCCCTCCAACCTGTTTTCCCTGCATCCGCATATGTTAGCACAGTATAAATACCAATCCCAAAATATACTATACTATAACACATCAATCAGTTTAACCATTCAAACAATTATTTAAATTTAATCATTTAAATCTGAATTTAACTGAGTGAGATTAACTCACCTTCGACATAAAATTTTCAGACCATTCCAATCCACATTCAATGCAGCTTGTTTCTCTATTTTAGACCTCGTACAACATTACGAGATTTATTAATATCTGAACTAATTGAATAATCAATTATCATTTATTAATTTAATCTAAACTAATAATTTTATTTCAAACTAATTTCCTATAATAAACAATTCTTAGTAACTAAAAATTTAAGTAAGTTTATTAAATGAGTTAATAACCATAATACATCATTTTTTTATAAATAAACTAGTAAATTTAAAAATGGGTATTTATACAAATACATACATACATACATACATACATACATATATATATATATATACATACATATATATATATATATATATTTGAAACTACTTATACTTATAGAAATGAACCATAGATTTCAAAAACCTAAATTTTATGTAAACCTTTCAAAATTTAAAATTCCTATATTCAAAATCTTATCTATATATATCCTTCCTGTTTACTTATATATATTTATATATCTTTCTGCAGTTTAAAATCTATCAACATTTATCTCACTTTCCTGTTCACTTTCTGCAGTAAATTTACTTTGCTGTTTATATACCTATGTATTACTTTCAAATTAAACAGAACTTAAATCAATACTGTGTTATATTTTCTGACCTATATATATATATATATATATATATATATATATATTTTTTAAATTCTAAAATAAAATCTCTTTTTGATATATCTATATTAAACAGATATGGTTTTTATATCACTACATATATTTTAACTGACATATCTATCCAGTAGTAAAAAAACGATGAAGTGTTATACCTTCATCTCAGCAAGCACCACCGAGTCGACCATCGCCCACACGCCACCGACGATTCTCGCTCGAACCCCTGATCTGGTCAGAAATGTGCTCGCGACCATGCCCCACCCTAATTCACCACAACTTCGAACGAGAACGAATTCGATCGTGACTCCACATCTGTAGCCGTAGCTGCGCCTTTCGCTCGTGAGCATGAGAGTTCGAAAATACGTGCCTCGACCTAGCTTGCGACTCCCGATCGCGATTGTGAATCGAATGAGGCTGGGTAAAAATTCGGTGGATCTCGATTTCGATTGAGAACGTGACCATATCTCGATTTGGAACGAATCGATTTGAATTTGAGAGGAAAGGGGAGAAAAGGAGAAAGACATCGGCCATTTTTTTTCTCGTTCGATTTCATTTTGTTCTGATGATTTTGGTTTTGAACTGATAAAGGAAAGGCTCGGCCATTTAAAAGAAATGAAGAGGAAATTGCGTGAGAAGCTTTGCCTAGCCACAGTGATTTCGAAAAAGTTACGATGTGATAGAAATTCGACGGACGCTGACTAGTATAAATAAATATATATATATACTTAATTAAATTTGAATTTTCGATATAAACTACAGCGCGTTAATCTACCGTACGATCACACGACAACTCCAAACGCCACGAAAATTGAAATCCGATAATAATAAAATATTCCGGATCCAATGGAATTGGTTTCGTCAAATTCCGAGACTGTGCCTCGAAAGACTATTTTTAAATTCAGTTTAAACTATAAAATTTTAAAACTGAACAAACCACTATTAATTTCAATTTTACAACTTCTATTATCTTCAATGTTATCAATATAAATTTTACAAGCCTTCAAATTATTTTTAACGGGCTTGAAATTCGAGATTCAACATTTTACCCAATTTCAAATTATTTAATTTAATAATTAAATTATCAAATAAATGGTGATATTTGAATTCAAGTTAAAAATTAACTTTTAACCATTTAAAAACAATTAAATATACCGATTTCAAATGCTTAAAAATTCTGGGTCGTCACATTCCTCCCCCTTTAAAAGAATTTCGTCTCCGAAATTACTAATTAGGAAGAATGGTCCAATACCCATTTATTTATCCCCAAAACCAAATAATTCAACATCCTACCACTTATCTTTTATAAAGACCCATTACCATTCTTACCAACTTTCCCATAGTTTCAAACAATATTACTTACTCAATCATTCAAATTTAAATTTTAAATCAAATTTAAAATTATCAGAATTTTCTCAAAAGTTTTCTAACTCTCTAAATTTTCGAAAAATTTCGCCAGCATCTCCTTTGCGCGGCTAGCTCGGTACAACTACAAAATGCCTCTACGGGCCCCCAGGTTCCAAAAGAAAACAAAACGCCAAGTGGCTAGATCCAAAAACCCAATCAAATTCCATACAGAAATTTAAACACATACCTTTTTGTCGAGCAATTCTAATTTATTATCTGAAATCAAAACCAATTTTCCTTTCCCTTTTTCATACCTGCATATCCTGTTTAGCAATAATATTAAATCACAACATTCAAAAACCTTTATTTGACTTCTTTCCAAAATTTCAATGTTCATTCCATTTGAGCCCGTACGATGTACCTATATCATTCGTACGCAATACCGAATCCGATTGTCTACTCGATCACACAATTTCACTTCCGAACTAGTATCGTCCACCCGACTTCCTAGTGCGGACTCAGATCTGGTTTCTTGATCAGAAACCATCATTCTCCTTGCATAGTCATAACTATGACAGAGAATTTACAGAATCAATCAAAATCCATATCCAGGGTTCGCCGTCGAAAATCGAGTGAAAAATCCTAACTCGGATCGATAAAATTTACCTTGAAATTCTATGCTCGAATTCTGGATCAAATAGCTATTTGAATAAATAATATACGTACATCCTATGTATTTGCCCCAATTGATTATCAACTATATCAATTTCCTTTTATTCTCATTTATTTTGATTGTTATTCACTTATTCACACTTTCCCTTGCCGTAACTTCCAGTTTTAATCTTTTTGTATTCCAATTCCAAATAATTGAATTTGCTTCAATTTGTGAATTAATTTCAAACCTCAATACTTTTATCCAAATGTCATTTTCAATTTTACTTGAGTTTAATTCACCTTCCAATTCAAAATATTGAGTTCAATTCATCTCATTTCAAACGATATTTGATTAATCATTTCTTAAATTAATTTCACTTACTAATTTGTTTTTATATTTCAAATAAAAGTTTGTTTGCACACTTTTCTATCTTTAATTTCTTTAAACATTTCTTCGCTTTTACCTTACACAAATGTTAAATTAGATTTCAATAGTCAATTTCAAATCTAATTGTTTACCAATTTAAAAAATATTCTAACTCCCAAAATTTTTGAAATTTTTTGGCAGAGTCCCCTTTGTACGGAGGAGCTTTTGCAATTTGACAAGAGATATATGTAACGACCCATAAATTTTTAATGATTTTTAATTGGTTGTATAACGTATCTAAATGGATTTTTGAGAAATTATTAATAATAATATTTTGAAATAAGGTTTTAATATTTGGATTATGTATTATTAAAAATAGCAAATGGTAAATTTTCAATTAATTATTTGAAGATTTATTTTATTATGTAATTCTATTAAATTCAAGCTAGCTAATAATTGCTGATGATAAAATATATTTCAAACCTGAATATTTTTACTTAGAAAAATTCTAGATATTCTTCTGAGGGAGACGCCATTTTTCGTTTTTCTAAATTCGAACTTCTTTGGCTCCGTCGACCTTATTTTTCTACGTTTTCTGCATTCTTCCGTAGTAGGAAATTCGAATTTTTTTAATTCAATCGTACCACTGATATTTGTGTACGGTTTTAATCAAGCGGATCTCTACGTTATATTTAATTCTATATTTTAAAAAACCGGTACTCGACGGAAGTGATAAGCATTCGTTGTAAGGGTACCCTAAATTGTGACTTTATTTCCCCCTTCAGTTTCAAAAATTTGAAACGTGCTGTCCAATTCAAGCTATTAATTGCTTTAATTAATTTTTGAATCAGTGCATAGCGGTTACTTTCGTTAAAATTTCAATTTGCTTTAATAAATTTCATAACTCCGAAATTTAAGGGACTGTAACTATTCCCAATTCAATACAAACGTTCTATTATAGCCGTTGAGAAAATCAAACATACGTTTGCATTGATTTTTTTTAAATCAAATGGTCCATATTTTATTTCTTTACGTTTATATCGACACGTTTTATTTTGAGCTTACCCCTATTCTGAAACGTAACCTTTTAATAAATGCTCAGACTCCTTGTTTCAAATTCATACTTTTATATTCCACTCTCTACGTCATTTTCATTCCTCCACTTTAAAAAAAATTCCCTTTTGCCTAGACCTCCGCCTTCAGCAACCGGAGCCCTTTATCTCCGTCAAACCAATGCCCAGCGACCGGGCTCTGCCTCCGTGCCTCCCACCACCTTTGACTGAGCTCCACTTCCTCGCCCGAGGCAACCACTGACACACCTTTGAAGCCTTCCCATCTCGTCACCATGCAATAGCCTTTTCTTGCTTTCCTCCCCTACCACTGATAGTGCAATCACCACGCCTCAACCGAGCGTCACCTCCTTCCACCTCCGGCCTCTGTCGTGCTCAGCCGCCCCGCGAGAAAACCCGAATCCTCTCTTCCTCTAGCTGACCCACCAACCAAGCCCCGGCGTCACAACCCATCACCTACCTACGATCCACCTCCTCTCACTCCACTTCAGATCCCATTCCAACACCCATACAGCCAAAGATCGGCCATGGTTCCAACCCCATCACCACTCGACAATGACTTCTCCTCCCTGACCCGTGACCACGACCCCTCCTTCTAGTGTCTAGAGTTCACGGCCACCCTCCGCCGATCCGCTGTCTCCCTCTCCTCACGGTGGCTCGTGAGTAACTTTATCGGGTCCCACTTGAATCTTTATATCATGTAAGTTTACAAATACGCACGTTATATAAGATTTTATATAATATGCATTGATGTATGATATATTATAATTAAGCCGTGCATAGTTTTATGTTTGCCCTGCATGTATTGGAGTCTACACCTTTTAGTTTTGTTTTAAGTGTCTCTGCATACTTTGGAAGGAAATATATATGCTACTTTAGTTATAGTATAGAGTGTATGTATATAAGAGACATTGGTCTGTTAAGGTATATGTTTCCTTTAAGTAATATATAAGTTCATTCTATGTTAAAAATATAGCATACGGCTATGATAGTTATGATAATTTTCGATCTTGTACAAGCATATATAAGCTAGTTTAGGTACATAAGATCCTGGCCTGTAACTTGTATTTATCTACTGAAGCTATGATTAAGTAGTTTTAATAATAATATATATACAATGCTTTATATATGTTAGTATGTACGATACTCTGTTGGACTTTAAATAATATATAGATTTTTGATTCAAAACAGTTTTATTACTTCAAAGTTTTGTTGTCAAATTTGTAGACGTGCTAGGTTCGTAGTGCATGCATATATATATATATATATATATATATATATATATATATTGGGTTTTGTGTTTGATATTTTTTTATATTTTTTTATATTTTTTACGATATATATGTATATATGTATAATATGTTATACCTGCATTTATGTTAATACCTAGGATAGTATGTATATATGATCATGTACTAGCTCGCATATACAAGTTATTGGAGCTTGGTTTCCAAACATATATATATATATATATATATATTATTTTATAGATGTTATGGTTAAAAAGATATCGATTTTATATATAAAATAAAAATAAATAGAGCAGAGACTTTTGTTGTAGCCTAGAGTGCATGTTGGGGTGTATGTCCATTGTCTGCATTCGTTTATATATATTTTAATAAAGTAAGTTTAAGAAATTTTTTAATGATTATGATCTTACAATAAATCATATATGCAAGTTATGTGCAGTGATATATTTATAGGAAATGCATTGTGGTCTGCATATATATATTGGGTTGGCATACCTTGTTCAATGTCTGGGTTACATATATAATTGTTTTAAGATGTAAGTACTTTCATTTACATGTATTTAGTTCAAAATAAAATGTATGCATATATTTGATTTTTATGTGAGATTTAAATTTCAAATAATGAATTTTGAAATTCATACATTAAAATTAATATGTATTTGGATTTAGAATATGATTTTATATATATGTTCACAGTTATATATATGTATCCACTTACACCAATTATCTTCATCGATCACGTTTTGATTGTTCCATAAATTCTTGTTATCGGCTCCAATCGTTGTATTCGTGCCAACTTTGTCGTTTTGGATTCACGCTTGCATTACATAACTCCATTTCATTGTCTATCCTCTCTAACCTCGAAAGGTGAGCAATCACTCACGATTAACGTTCTTTTATTTATTAAATTTGATTTGAGTTGAAACGACAATTGAAATATGAGGCTGTAGTTATTTAAATTGTTATATATAATATTATCTGTAACTGTTCACTAATGGGATATGACACCATATCCTGTTGTTTATATTTATTTTGATGATATATGCCTGTTGTTACTATTGTTTCCATATCTGTTATCACTCTGCAAGTTCCCTGTTAGTATAGAAATCACTATGGGTTGAAATGATACATTCCCGAACGGACTTTAGAATAGGAGAAAATCGTTATGGGTTGAAATGATAAACCCAAGCGACTTTCATTTAATTGAATTTGGGATTACGGGTTGAAATGATATCCATCCGTATATATTTAGTGAACGGATTGAAATAATAAATATCCGTAGCACTTTGACTATATGATAGGAAATATATACAGACACCGTTGGTCCATATAAATATTTTGAAAATAATTTCTACAGTTTGAAAAGAAATATATGGGATCTAATAAATATTGGTTCTTAAAATATTATATATATAGATTTAATAATAATATTATTGAGATTGATTTAATCCATATAATATGTTTAAGTATCATTTAAGATTTATATTTCAAATTTTACCGTTGGATTTTTTTTTGAAAAAGTAAGATTGGGAGATAAATTGGGTTTATTAAAAATGGTATTTAAATAGGATTTATTTAATTAAATCGATTTGAAATTATTGAATGGAAATTTAAAAGGTATGATTTTATAACTGGATTTTTGATTCGAGTGATTTAATGAATATTTCACATTTAAATAAATTAAAGAAAGTATTGAGTAAAATGTAATTTAAGGTTACTTAAATGATATTGAATCTAATGGGGAGTATTTCAAGACTAATAATAATGAGGATAAATCGAGATCTATATGAAACAGTTATATTGAACATTAAATATTAAAGCCTTGAACTATATTGGAATTTAAATGGTTTATGTTGAGATTCGGATCTGTATTTGAAAACAACGTAGTTGAATTTGTTATTTAGCAACTAAATTGAATTAAAGTGAAATTTAGGTTGAACCAAATTTGAATTTATTATTTAGAAAACTAAATTGAATAAAAATTTAGTTGAAACGTTGAATACTTAAAGTTTTGAAATATACTGAAATAAAAGGGGTATTTTGTGATTACAAATCCATATTTGAGATCGATAAAAATTGAAAGTGGTTATTTTAGGAATTGAGTTGAATTTAAATTGATAAATTGAGATTGAATTTAATTTAAATGGGAAGGTCGAGTTGATGTTGAAACGATTTGTTAAGTTGAGGGAATTGACATATTTTACGGTATAAATTATTTAATATATCTAAATACTATTTTGGAAAATAGCTATATTTGAAGTGAAATGATATTTGATTTTGAAGTATAAATTAAGTTGAAAGAACCACGGTGTTATAGTGTATATTTCTACCTTGTAGATAGTTCTATGGACCCTTAGAGGATGGTTCTCCCAAACATCCTTTAAGTTATTGTATTTCAGTTGATATTTCACTTGAGTTGGATTTATTTATATAAGAATGTTAATCCTGACTTGAGTGTTTTGTGTTTTGCTTTACGCTCGGGTCAGACTGAGTGATACAGCATTTGAGACTCACTTTCGAAGTTGGAGCTTTGCTTGAAGATCCTGCTATCTATCCTTTCAGTCATCTAGTTGATTGGTTCAGAGAAGCCATCTGCTCGTACTAGAGACTTCACTGCATCTGGGATATTCTGATGTATTTTATTTCTAACTCTAGTGTATATAGTAGCTTCATGAACTACTTTTCTTTATCTATTCCGCTGCATTTTATTACTCCGTGTCTGTGATCTGTGATTTATTTATTTACTGTTTATGCTGAGTTTGCCAAATTGAATTAATAATTCGGTATTTTGAATATTCAAGTCAGACATGTATGGTTTTATTGTCGTTTTGAATGGTCCAAAATTGCGGGTCGTTATAGTTGGTATCAGAGCTTTGGCTCTAGGAAAAACTTAGCATATATGGTAAATTTATTTATAGAATCACTTTCGCTCGAGTTGAATCTCTTCCTTTTGACTCGATTTCCTTTGAATTTTGGAATGTCCCTCGGTTTCGAAATTCATTCTGTCTCTCCCTATTTATATTCGTTTGATTTCGAAGTATCCCATAACTCCACTGAATGATTTGTAAAGGGGGTGAAAACTCCTTTTCAATTGGCAATGACTCACCGAAGATTTCTGTATCCTCGGTTTACAATGCTGTTATATCTTGTTATGCCGAATTCTATATCTCTGGTGATCGAATGTCGAATTGCCTCAGAATTCTACACCGATCTAATTTTGGAATCACGGTTGACCGGTTAAGGTCGCCCGCGATTTATAGAAGTATATACATCTTCTATTTTGTAATATAATTATCTCATCTTCGATCGAGTCTATATTCAAATCAGGATTCTATTGATTGGAGTACCTCTAAATTAAATCTCTATCTTCGTTTTGAAATCCATTCTTGAATCATCCTTGGAAAATCGGGTTTTGTTTGTATTCTTGAAATTGTTTACACCGAAATTTTATTTTGATAACAATGATTTTTTATTTATATATATATATATATAAAAGTGAAAATGTTTTCGACAAGGATTATATACCTATATATATTAAGCTAATAAGAAATGTTATTCTATATAAAAAGGTTTTGAAAGGATTTGAAATTTTGAAAAATTATAAGAAATTTATTTATATAAAAATGACTTATAAATGTAAAGTTAAATTTGAAATTCGAGAATTGAATTCCGGTATTTTGAAATTGGTTTTAAGATTTTGGAAAATATATAAAAATAATACGATTTAAAAGTATTTTTCCGAATAAGAAATGTTTCAAATGAGTTCAAATGAATTCCAATAATTTTGAAGAAATTTCAAAGAAGTTTTCAAGAAAATAGAAGTCCAGAACTCACTTATGTCGCTGGAAAATAATTTCGGTGATGAGTGCGCGCATCATCGACATTGATTTTCGAGTTTCAGAGTGGGGGAGAGGCCTATTTAATAGCTTCGCTATGCGAATGATTTTGTAAAACCATTTTGATTTCAAATTCCGAAGTATAATTTGATATTTTCGAAAGATATATGTATGTATTTGAAACAATTTTAATTGAGACCGGTGTTCAGTCCTCGAGTTTCGGATTTGATTTAGTATAATCCTATCTATTGAAATTGATTTATTGATTTATGTTGATTTTCAACTCTTGAATTTGGAAATTTGATTTCCCTAACTATTTTGAATGTTCGAACACTTCCAAATCGAGATTAAATTTTCAAAGCTAAGAAATTTCGAAGAGTATAAAATGTTTGATAAAGAATATAAATTTAGTTTTGAAATGTTTTGAAAAAAAAAGATAGTTTTGAATAATGGCTTTTAGAAAGGTAAATTAGATATTTCAAATAGAAATGGATAGTTTAAAAGTTTTAAAGGGATAATTATAAATTTGGAAACCATTTTGAGTATAATTGATTTTGAGAAAATATTCGGTTTTGAAACTAAATTGAAATTAAAAACCAGTACTTATATGGTGATTTTGGAAATGAATTTGTTTGACTTGAATTATTTTAATTTGGAAACTGGGATAATTTTCTAAACCTATTATTTTTGGAACTTTGAAATTTAGATATTTAATTTGGAAGAAAATTTGGTGAAATCATATATGATTTTGAAACTGAATTGATATTGAAATGATTTGAAATTGAGAACCTTAGATTACTAAGCACTTGATTTGGGAGTGGTCGAACTTATATAAAATGGATTTTATAAGTATGAAGTTGTTTGAAATCTATTGATTTGAAAGGTACTAAATTTGGAAAGAGAATTTTATATAATCGAAGTCTATATAAGTATGATTTGATCTACTATTGATTTTGGAAAGTATTCGATTTGGGAAAAATGGAATCCTATATATATGGACTTTATATAAGTACGATATTTGAAAGTGATTTGAAAAGGTACTATATGATATATATTTTCGAAGTAAAGATATGGAAAGTGACTTCTTCTTGATATCCGCTTTGTGGCCACATCGTGGATTCATTCTATCGATATTATTCTCTCTGATTTTCGGTTTTTCGGATGTAATACTCGAGTGTTCCCACCGTGGCGTAACCCATGGTTTTTTTCTCTCGCGACTGCATAGCGCAACTGCCTGGCTGAGTTTTGCCTAGGGTTACGGATTGTTTCCTGGGGGATCCAGGCGTAACCATTGTGTATCCTGTAATCTGTGTAGGTCGCGAATAGTAGCGCAACTTCCTGGATGAGTCTTGCCTAGGGGTATGGATTGTTTCCTGGGGGATCCAGGCGTAACCACTGTGTATCCTACACTCTACTAGTCATCATGGCGTAACTCGCAGGGCTGAGAAAGCTTACTGATACGGATTGTTTCCTGGGGGATCCAGGCGTAACCATTGTGTATCTGCGAACCATGGTCGGACAAAGGTTTTGGTTTGGTTGTTTTGTTTGGATTGTACTTTCCATATCTGTTTTAAAGGTTTTTCAAGTATTTTCACTGGGTGTTGAAACAAGTCTACTAAGTAATTGAAGAATTCTAGCTTTGCGCCTGATCATGCATGGCCAGAGTCTGCAAGAACGAGGATAAACTTGTTGAAATATCGAGTTATAAAAGTATTTCCAACAAGAAAACTCCGTATTAGTTTTAAAATTTAAAATTCTTATGGTTTGAAATAAATTATTCGTTCCCGATTCTATTCTTTTGAATCTACCTCATCTACTCAGCTTTATTCTTCACCTATATTCCGTTTCCAGAATCTACCATCCTTTCCTTTTTGAATAAATCTTCAAATATTGCTTATTTGTATACTACCTGGTTTAATAGAAAATTTGAGTGTTATAAATATTTTTGAAGTTATTAATTAAATAAAACATATTAAAAGTAAAAGATTTATTAATAATGTTTGAAAAGTATCTAAAGACAGATTTATAAATTTATGAATTATGGATTTAATGTTTTCAATAGTTTTTGTAAATATAAGTAATGATATAAATAAATTGTTTTCAAATAGTTCTCATATCTTTATAAAGGTGTTATTTAAACATATAAATGTTATTTATAAAGGAAGCAGGAAATTTTACAAATGGGTTTTCAAAAGTTTTAAAGTATTAAAAATAATTGAACTGCAAATGAAGTTTTCAAATGAATATTTCAAGTAAATTTTATATAGTTTTAAAATTTATTGTTTATCTTGTCCTTCAAGCTATTTTTCTTTCTGTTTGTTGCTATTCTCCTACCTCCTTCCTTTTCGGGGACGAAAAGTTTTGAGTGGGGAGAGTGTAACGACCCATAAATTTTTAATGATTTTTGATTGGTTGTATAACGTATCTCATTGGATTTTTGAGAAATTATTAATAATAATATTTTGAAATAAAGTTTTAATATTTGGATTATGTATTATTAAATATAGAAAATGGTAAATTTTCAATTAATTATTTGAATATTTATTTTATTATGTAATTCTATTAAATTCAAGCCAGCTAATAATTGCTGATGATAAAATATTTTTCAAACCTGAATATTTTTACTTAGAAAAATTCTAGATCTTCTTCTGAGGAAGACGTCATTTTTCATTTTTCTAAATTCGAACTTCTTTGGCTCCGTCAACCTTATTTTTCTACGTTTTCTGCATTCTTCCGTAGTAGGAAATTCGAATTTTTTTAATTCAATCGTACCACTGATATTTGTGTACCATTTTAATCAAGCGGATCTCTACAGTATATTTAATTCTATATTTTAAAAAACTGGTACTCGACGGAAGTGATAAGCTGTCGTTGTAACGGTACCCTAAATTGTGACTTTATTCAGTTTCAAAATTTTGAAACGTGCTATCCAATTCAAGCTATTAATTGCTTTAATTGATTTCTGAATCAGTGTGTAGCGGTTACTTTCGTTAAAATTTCAATTTTCTTTAATAAATTTCATAACTCCGAAATTTAAGGGACTGTAACTATTCCCAATTCAATACAAACGTTCTATTTTAGCCATTGAGAAAATAAAACGTACGTTTGCATTGATTTTTTTAAAATCAAACGGTCCATATTTTATTTCTTTACGTTTATATCGACACATTTTATTTTGAGCTTACCCCTATTCTGAAACGTAACCTTTTAATAAATGCTCAAACTCCTTGTTTCAAATTCATACTTTTATATTATACTCTCTACGTCATTTTCATTCCTCCACTTTAAAAAAAATTCCCTTTTGCCTAGACCTTCGCCTTCAGCAACCGGACCCCCTTATCTCCGTCAAACCAATGCCTAGCGACCGGGCTCTGCCTCCGTGCCTCTCACCACCTTTGAATGAGCTCCACTTCCTAGCCCGAGGCAACCACCGGCACACCTTTGAAGCCTTCCCATCTCGTCACCATACAACGGCCTTTACTTCCTTTCCTCCCCTTCCACTGACAGTGCAATCACCACGCCTCAACCGAGCGTCGCCTCCTTCCACCTCCGGCCTCTGCCGTGCTCAGCCGCCCTGCGAGAAAACCCGCATCCTCTCTTCCTCTAGCTGACCCACCACCCAAGCCCCGGCGTCACAACCCATCACCTACCTACGATCCACCTACTCTCACTCCGCTTCAGATCCCATTCCACCACCCACACAGCCAAAGATCGGCCATGGTTCCAACCCCATCACCACTCGACAACGACTTCTCCTCCCTGACCCGTGACCACGACCCCTCCTTCCAGTGTCTAGAGTTCACGGCCACCCTCCGCCGATCCGCTGTCTCCCTCTCCTCACGGTGGCTCGTGAGTAACTTCATTGGGTCCCTCTTGAATCTTTATATTATGTAAGTTTAAAAATACACAAGTTATATAAGATTTTATATAATATGCATTGATGTGTGATATATTATAATTAAGCTGTGCATAGTTTTATGTTTGCCCTGCATGTATTGGAGTCTACACCTTTTAGTTTTGTTTTAAGTATGTCTGTATACTTTGGAAGGAAATATATATGCTACTTTAGTTATAGTTTAGAGGGTATGTATATAAGAGACATTGGTCTGTTAAGGTATATGTTTCCTTTAAGTAATATATAAGTTCATTCTATGTTAAAAATATAGCATACGGCTATGATAATTATGATAATTTTCGATCTAGTACAAGCATATATAAGCTAGTTTAGGTACATAAGATCCTGGCCTGTAACTTGTATTTATCTACTGAAGCTATGATTAAACAGTTTTAATAATAATATATATACAATGCTTTATATATGTTAGTATGTACGATACTCTGTTGGACATTAAATAATATATAGATTTTTGATTCAAAACAGTTTTATTACTTCAAAGTTTTGTTGTTAAATTTGTTGACGTGCTAGGTTCGTAGTGCATGCATATATATATATAGGGTTTTGTGTTTGATTTTTTTTACGATATATATGTATATATGTATAATATGTTATACCTGCATTTATGTTAATACATGGGAAAGTATGTATATATGATCATGTACTAGCTCGCATATAAAAGTTATTGGAGTTTGGTTTCCAAACATATATTTATATATATAGATTTTATTTTATAGGTGTTAAAGTTAAAAAAGATATCGATTTTATATATAAAATAAAAATAAATAGAGCAGTGACTTTTGCTGTAGCCTAGAGTGCATGCTGGGGTGTATGTCCATTGTCTGCATGCGTTTATATATTTTAATAAAGTAAGTTTAAGAATTTTTTAATGATTATGATCTTACAATAAATCATATATGCAAGTTATGTGCAGTGATATATTTATAGGAAATGCATTGTGGTCTGCACACACACACACACACACACACACACACATATATATATATATATATATATATTGGGTTGGCATATCTTGTTCAATGTCTGGGTTACATATATAATTGTTTTGAGACGTAAGTACTTTCATTTACATGTATTTAGTTCAAAATAAAATGTATGCATATATTTGATTTTTATGTGAGTGTTAAATTTCAAATAATGAATTTTGAAATACATACATTAAAATTAATATGTATTTGGATTTAGAATATGATTTTATATATATGTTCACAGTTATATATATGATCCACTTGCACCAATTATCTTCATCGACCACGTTCTGATTGTTCCATAAATTCTTGTTATCAGCTCCAATCGTTGTATTCGTGCCAACTTTGTCGTTTTGGATTCGCGCTTGCATTACATAACTCCATTTCATTGTCTATCCTCTCTAACCTCGAAAGGTGAGCAATCACTCACGATTAACGTTCTTTTATTTATTAAATTTGATTTCAGTTGAAACGACAATTGAAATATGAGGCTGTAGTTATTTAAATTGTTATATATGTTATTATCTGTAACTGTTCACTAATGGGATATGACACCATATCATATTGTTTATATTTTTTTTGATGATATATGCCTGTTGTTACTATTATTTCCATATCTGTTATCACTCTGCAAGTTCCCTGTTAGTATAGAAATCACTATGGGTTGAAATGATACGTACCCGAATGAACTTTAGAATAGGAGAAAATCGTTATGGGTTGAAATGATAAACCCAAGCGATTTTCATTTAATTGAATTTGGGGTTACGGGTTGAAATGATATCCATCCGTATATATTTAGTGAATGGATTGAAATTATAAATATCCGTAGTACTTTGACTATATGATAGGAAATATATACAGACATCGTTGGTCCATATAAATATTTTGAAAATAATTTCTACAGTTTGAAAAGAAATATATGGGATCTAATAAATATTGGTTCTTAAAATATTATATATGTATATATAGATTTAATAATAATATTATTGAGATTGATTTAATCCATATAATATGTTTAAGTATCATTTAAGATTTATATTTCAAATTTTACCATTGGAATTTTTTTTGAAAAAGTAAGATTGGGAGATAAATTAGGTTTATTAAAAATGGTATTTAAATAAGAATTTATAATTAAATCGATTTGAAATTATTGAATAGGAAATTTAAAAGGTATGATTTTATAACAGGATTTTTGATTTGAGTGATCCAATGAATATTTCACATTTAAATAAATTAAAGAAAGTATTGAGTAAAATGTAATTTAAGGTTACTTAAATGATATTGAATCTAATGGGGAGTATTTCAAGACTAATAATAATGAGGATAAATCGAGATCTATATGAAACAGTTATATTGAACATTAAATATGAAAGCCTTGAACTATATTGGAATTTAAATGGTTTATGTTGAGATTTGGATCTGTATTTGAAAACAACGTAGTTGAATTTGTTATTTAGCAACTAAATTGAATTAAAGTGAAATTTAGGTTGAACCAAATTTGAATTTATTATCTAGAAAACTAAATTGAATAAAAATTTAGTTGAAACGTTGAATACTTAAAGTTTTGAAATATATTGAAATAAAAGGGGTATTTTGTGATTACAAATCCATATTTGAGATCGATAAAAAATGAAAGTGGTTATTTTAGGAATTGAGTTGAATTTAAATTGATAAATTGAGATTGAATTTAACTTAAATGGGAAGGTCGTGTTGATGTTGAAACGATTTGTTAAGTTGAGGGAATTGACATATTTTACGGTATAAATTATTTAATTTATCTAAATACTATTTTGGAAAATAGCTATATTTGAAGTGAAATGATATTTGATTTTGAAGTATAAATTAAGTTGAAAGAACCACGGTGTTATAGTGTATATTTCTACCTTGTAGATAGTTCTATGGACCCTTAGAGGATGGTTATCCCAAACATCCTTTAAGTTATTGTATTTCAGTTGATATTTCACTTGAGATGGATTTATTTATATAAGAATGTTAATCCTGACTCGAGTGTTTTGTGTTTTGCTTTACGCTCGGGTCAGACTGAGTGATACATCATTTGAGACTCCTTCGAAGTTGGAGCTTTGCTTGAAGATCCAGCTATCTATCCTTTCAGTCATCCAGTTGATTGGTTCAGAGAAGCATCTGCTCGTACTAGAGACTTCACTGCATCTGGGATATTCTGATGTATTTTATTTCTAACTCTGATGTATATAGTAGCTTCATGAACTACTTTTCTTTATCTATTCCGCTGCATTTTATTACTCTGTGTCTGTGATCTGTGATTTAATTATTTACTGTTTATGCCGAGTTTGCCAAATTGAATTAACAAATCGGTATTTTGAATTATTCAAGTCAGACATGTATGGTTTTATTTGTCATTTTGAATGGTCCAAAATAGCGGGTCGTTACAGTATAAATATATATACATCGACCCACACGGTCAGAAAATAGAAAAACAGTTCATATTTTCTATTTGTATTGCGTAGGCGTACCTTATTTAGCATTTTAAGCAAACAGCTTATTTATTTTAGCTGTTAGCGCGGGCAAAACCAGTCAACGGCTTCCAAAGATTTGAACATGTAATTGACAAATATATAAAGCTTATTAACATTCCACTTAATTTCAATAGCTAAACACATACGTACATAAGCAATATCCACTAAACACTTACCATAAGAAAATTTATTAGGCTCCAACACAAATTTAAATGCTTTCAATCCATATTCAAACCATCCTATTCAATTCAAATGATTACACAACTCTCTATTTAACTCAATTTCATTCTTAGTCCAAACAAACTCATTTAAAATGAATTAATCCAAAAGCAATCCAACTCCTATTTTTCCGAAGTCAAATTCTCATTAATATAACTTATGTTAATTAACTCAAATTTCATTTACCAAACAAGTTTTATTTAAAATCATTTCATAAAACTCGACACAACCATTTCACAATTCTACTTAAATCAAGCTTTTATTCAAATATTACATAAGTTATTTTATTTTCGTCAAGTTATTTCAACTTTAAAACTCAAGTTATATATATATATATATATATATATATATTATAAGCACTTTAAAATTTAAATCCTTTATTTGATTTCAATTACCAACCAATTTCATCTACTAACTAATTTAAATTAGTTTATTTAGTTAACCATTTTGAATTTCATACTTCCAATTATATTCAATTCACCGACAATCCAAGCTGAATTCATTTGCACTTCATTGCTTACATTCGATTTATTTTTCATCCAAACAAGCCCATATTTATTACAATTGATTCAAAAACCAATTTTATTGGCTTCTGTTAACCCATATAATTTATACAATCTCGTTTACGTCAAATGACAATTATTATTTTTATGCAAATTCAGTGATATTTACTTAAAAGAATATCCATTCCTGTTTATTACTATTTTAAATTAATACCAATTCAATCTATACTTAATTTGATTTCATTTTAATTGATTCCGTTCAATTTATTTCGCATTCCATATCCACATTAAATTGGTTTTCAACTTGCATTTACCCAATTCAAGTTCCATCTCCATATTTCATTACCAATTAATTATTAATTTGTTTATTCAAGGTTTATTCCCAGTATTTGATTTTTATCTCAAAACCACTTTAACTATTTTACTGGAGGTCAATTTATTTTATAATTTAAGTTTTGAATTTTTTCATTCACTTCCCAATATTCAAATCAATTTTATTTTGGCTTATTTATTTCACTTCTAAATTTTAAGTCACAAACTAATTTATTTTCATACTTTCATCTATGGACAACCAATCCCATTCACGTTTTACTTTTAACTCGGAATTATACATTTTATTTAGCCAATATATTTTTATTATTCCATAAACATTTAAAAAAGATTCTAGAGTTTAAACAATTTCCTAGAATTTCAAAATCACTTTTGAAATCAACTACATCCAAAATCTTAGGCAAATTCAATTATCCCTTTGAATTTCAAAACCAAACCCAGTTCGCAAACAATTCCAATTTAAAATATTCAGGTAGCAATTCCTCTCTTGGAAACTCGAAAATGAACACCGATGATGTCGCGATCATCATCGGAATTATTTTCCAGCGACTGAAAGAGTTTGGTGCTTTTATCTCTTTAACAACATTTCAAATATTTTTAATTTCCAAATCTCACAAGATTTCAAATTCAACACAAAAATATTTCCAAAATATTACTATTATTCCTCCAAACCTTTTGAAAACCGTTTTCAAACCCAAAGGAATTTAATTTTTTTCCCAAAAATTCCTAATTGCAATTCCTTTAAATCTATATTCAAACATTCTCTGGAATTTTATCTCATTTCAATTTCAAATGTTTCTCTGGAATTCTATTCTAAAATTATAATCACCTTTACAGTTTACATTAACAAATCTCATTTGTATATGAAGTTCATTTCAATTTATAATCTATATTTCAAATTCCATTTTATTATATAAATTTATTCTTCAACTTTGGTTATAAGTTTTCAATTTCTTATTCAATTTCTACACAATAGTGTTAATAATCTGATATTATCATTCATTAACAATCAAGCATCCAAATACTATAATACTTTACAAAAATTATATCTTTTTATATACAAAAATAATTTGGGTAAAATTATTTCATTTACCCTACTTTAAAACAATACTGTGTCGAATTATTCTATTCAAGTGTTTAGAGATCTCTATCAATAACGTTAATTACTCGTATTGAACAGAATTCATAAACTACTTAATAAACCAATCAACACAATACAAAATCATTTTATATTCACTAACAAATACGCGCTATATGCTCAAACTCAGTCTAGAGTACTATTGACTCTATTTAATAAGTAATTCCCACCAGAGCCTTGGTTATCACCAACCTAAGCTCTGATACCACTGTAATGACCCGCAAATCCGTACCCCTTGAGTCAACACTATTCTACAACAATCAACTCAAGTTGCACAGAAATACAAACCATTTGGGTTAAAGAAGAAGAGGTAGATGAAGAGAAAACAGAAAACAACAACAGAATCTTACCATCGCAACGGAATAATATATATATATATATATATATAAATCAATGATCTTTACACAAAAACAAATATAACTGTTTATACATACATCAGAGTACATCAACATCAGAGTCCAAACATCATTAACATAAAACTGGACACACAGCTACTCAACACAATGAAATATATATAAAACAAGTACGAAAGTCTGTATAGTCATCCAGCTCGTCTCCTGAGCTCCACAGCTTCTTATCATGTATCCTATAATACTCGGTCTGACCCGAGCATTACAGTTAAATAACACCCGAGTTAGTCTGGAATACCAATGTGAGAAAATCACACTCAATTGGATTATTAAAGTTTTAAAATCCCTTTGAAAACAAAAGCATCTCGTAAGACCACGCCACAAATAAACATGTCAGGTTTTTACCTTATGATAGCTAAAACATTTCTTATAAAATCCTATGATATTATAATAAGGTCTATATACAAATACTTATAAAATAGCCAAAATTGTTACATTATTAAATTTCAGCTACTAGCCACAGAGTGGGTAATACAAACAAAACTCGTACAAGGCTCGTAGGGAGAATGGATTTCCAACTAATGACTGGGCACTGGGGTACCACCTGTCATAT
This sequence comes from Allium cepa, assembly GCA_030765085.1. Taxonomy (NCBI): domain Eukaryota; kingdom Viridiplantae; phylum Streptophyta; class Magnoliopsida; order Asparagales; family Amaryllidaceae; genus Allium; species Allium cepa. Next base: position 389,597,614 of record CM060938.1, on the reverse strand, counting down.
TACGTGGCCAAGATCACAGTACCGAGGAGTACGCCCGCTCCCCTGCAACACAAGACCGAGACTACCCCTTACTGGATAATCCCGAGTGAGATCACCCCGCGGTTGGGATCAGCAATCGCCCATTAAGCCGAAATAAAAAGGGACATCTAGACAGGGATGACCTCACCCTGCTTGGGTGCTACCCACCTAGCCTTACTGCATAACCCCTGATTTTCAGTCATTCCCAGTTGATGAGGCATGAGGCTTAGCGTTACCTTTTTAGAACATATCCCTTAAAATGCCCATCGTCCACCTGACGATGTTCCGAAAGCATTCATCCATACAAATCCGTCCCGGGTTCGAACGAAACCGAAGGCACTATTCCTACTACATCCATTTTGGAAATATCCTCAGGATTAGTAGAGGCTAGCCCTTGCACTTCATTGCTCCATCTTCTAATCCAAAATCGTTTTCCACGAAATGTACAAACCGGATCGAAGTGGTTTTCGAGAAATAAATCTCGATCCCGGTCTCTTCGAAACGATCAACGCATTTGTCCAATATTGATAGTCGGTGATTTAACTGTCAATTAATATTCACAACATCCATCACACAATAAATAATTTCCCAAATTATTTATTAACCTCAAAATATCTTCACAAGATATATTTCTATTTTCAACCCTTGGAAAACTGTTTCAAAACCAACTTTCTTTTCAAAATAAGCTTTCCCAAATATTTCCTATCTCCACTGAAATCACCAAGCACAAACTAGATTTTTGAAATAATTTAAAAACACTTTACTTTAAAATATACTTTAAAGCATTTAGGGTAAAACTACTTCAATAATTTGTTAAAAATACATACTATATATATATTTGAAATTAAGGTTACTCAATAAAATATAAATTTAGATTTACACTTTTAAAAACGAAATATTAAGTCACTCTTTAAATAATTATTACCATAATAGATTAAAAGAAAATACTTACTTTTAGGATTTAAATATTTAAAATATATAAATTACCCAAAACTTACTCTTTAAAACAACTTTAAAACTATTAACTTATATTTAAAAATTTACTTTTAAAAAAAACGTACTTGATTATTCAGGGAGAATTTCCAATCTCGATCACTTAAATCAATTTTCCAAATTGATTTCCAATTATTCCATTTGAAATAAATTTCTTTACTTACTCAGTTCATTTCAAAATTCATTAATTATGGATTTTATTATTTTCTATTTGATTTTAAATCTCTTAACTGAAATATACAAATTTCAGATTTTTCCCAATTTCTTCTTTATTCTTTCCAAAATTTAAATCTTAAATTTAATATAAATGTTGTGTTCTTTTAAATAATAACACTGAAGTTTAAAATTCATTAACTTTCTTTTTATTCAAATCCTTTCCATACTCAAGATTCATTTATTAGAATTCAAAGTCACTTTATTTCCTTTCAAATTTCCTATAATTATTTTACTTACAAATTTACTTCTTTTATTTTCATTCCAAATCCAATTTATATATTCTTGGTAATTCATTATACCCTATTATATCCAATCGAACCATAGCATTCAATATTCCAATATAATTCATCATAGAATATCAAGTAATCACAACAGAGGCATTAAATAATTTAAATAAATGTTGAGGGATCCAGTTGGATCCCTCCAACCTGTTTTCCCTGCATCCACAGATGTTAGCACAGTATAAATACCAATCCCAAAATATACCATACTATAGCACATCAATCAATTCAATCATTCAAACAATTATTTAAATTTAATCATTTAAATTTGAATTTAACTGAGTGAGATTAACTCACCTTCGACTTAAAATTTGCAGACCATTCCAATCCACTTTCAATCCAGCTTGTTTCTCTATTTTAGACCTTGTATAACATTATGTGATTTATTGATATATGAACTAATTGAATAATCAATTATCATTTATTAATTTAATCTAAACTAATAATTTTATTTCAAACTAATTTCCTATAATAAACAATTCTTAGTAACTTGAAATTTTAGTAAGTTTATTAAATGAGTTAATAAAAATAATACATCATTTTTTTATAAATAAACTAGTAAATTTAAAAATGGGTATTTATACATATATATATTTGAAACTACTTATACTTATAGAAATGAACCATAGATTTCAAAAACCTGAATTTTATATAAACCTTTCAACATTTAAAATTCCTATATTCAAAATCTTATCTATATATATCCTTTACTTATATATATTTATATATCTTTCTGCAGTTTAAAATCTATCAACATTTACCTTACTTTCCTGTTCACTTTCTGCAGTAAATTTACTTTGTTGTTTATATACTTATGTATTATTTTTAAATTAAAACTTAAATCAATACTGTGTTATATTTTCTGACCTATATATATATATATATATATTAAATTCTAAAATAAAATCTCTTTCAAATATATATATATATATATTAAACAAATATAGTTTTTATATCACTGCATATATTTTAACTGACATATCTATCCAGTAGTAAAAAACAATGAAGTATTATACCTTCATCTTTGCAAGCACCACCGAGTCGACCATCGCCCACACGCCACCGACGATTCTCGCTCGAACCCCTGATCTGGTCAGAGACGTGCTTGCGACCATGCCCCACCCTAATTCGCCATGACTTCGAACAGAAATGAATTCGATCGTGATTCCCTATCTGTAAGCCATAGCTCCGCCTTTCGCTCGTGAGCATGAGAGTTCCAAAAATCGTGCCTCGACGTAGCTTGCGACTCCCGATCGTGATTGTGAATCGAACGAGGCTTGGTAAAAATTCGGTGGATCTCGATTTCGATTGAGAACACGACCGTATCTCGATTTGGAGCGAATCAATTTGAATTTGAGAGGAAAGGGGAGAAGAGGAGAAAGACATTGGCCATTTTTTTTTCTCGTTCGATTTCATTTTGTTCCGATGATTTTGGTTTTGAACTAATAGAGGAAAGGCTCGGCCACTTAAAAGAAATGCAGAGGAAGATTGCGTGAGAAGCTTTGCCTAGCCACAGTGATTTCGAAAAAGTTAGATGTGATGGAAATTCGGCTGACGCTGACTAGTATAAATAAATATATATACTTAATTATATTTGAATTTTTGATATAAACTACAACACGTTAATCTACCGTACGATCACACGGCAACTCCAAACACCACGAAAATTGAAATCCGATAATAATAAAATATTCCGGATCGAATGGAATTGGTTTCGTCAAATTCCGAGACTGTGCCTCGAAAGACTATTTTTAAATTCAAATTAAACTATAAAATTTTAAAACTGAACAAACCACTATTAATTTTAATTTTACAACTTCTATTATCTTCAGTGTTATCAATATAAATTTTAGAAGCCTTCTAATTATTTTTAGCGGGCTTAAAATTCTTGATTCAACATTTTACCTAATTTCAAATTATTTAATTTAATAATTAAATTATCAAATAAATGGTGATATTTTAATTCAAGTTAAAAATTAACTTTTAACCATTTAAAATCAATTAAATATTCCCTTTTCAAATGCTTAAAAATTCCGGGTCGTCACAAAACCACTAGCTCGAACCACCATCACGTTGCACAAAGATAAGCAAGGTCAGTCGTCCTAACCAAATACTTCAATATCCAAAGTCTTCAAAGAATACCAAAGAGAAAGCCGAAAGCTACTGAATCGATATCTATATCTACTATCTGAGAAACCCAACTCTAGACTACCCATGTGGAGAATTGTGGGCACCCAGAGTTTAGGAAGGGAACAATAAACTCTAGGTCAGTCATGAGACTGGTACGAGCAAATAAAAACAGTTTATCTTTAAAACAAACAACAAAAGATTTTAAAATTGAAATCCGCAATGCTTTTTGGAAAATGAAACTACCATAAGGCCTCCCGCCACACACAACATGCAAACGCAGAATTGGAGGAGATTTCTCCTTATGATAGTAAAAAATGCTTAATACGCGAAACCATTTTGATATTATTATTAGTGAATAGTGGAAAACATTTCGAAAATATAATATTAATCTTAGCCAGCATAGACATTCCGAACTATGCTTACTATAGCTACCATATAAAAAGTAGGGCGCCACCATAAGTAGATGGCAGGTTATACAACTAAAACCGTACAGGGCGCGTATTGTTTCTTTGGATTTCCAACAAATGGTCAGGCTAAGGAACTTCCTGGGACACATGGGTACGACTCTAGAGGGACGCCCCGAGAACCTAACCGGATCTCTGCCGACACAAGGCCGGGTTACCTCTGCAAATATAGGTAACTACTGGCACGAATATGCCATCCCCCGGTTGTAAACAACCTTTATCCAGGGCCCAACAACAACAATCACAAAGTAATATATATATTTGCGATATCCACATAAGTTAAGTATCTGGGCTCCATACCATGATACCACTTCTATCCAGAAGGAAATGCACATACCATAAGGGGTGCTACCCCCTATAACCTTGCTGCATTCTTCCTGTTTCGACCATTCCGGGCTGTGAGGCTCGACGAAGTCTCGTCTATAAAGCTACGCTTTTCACAAAAGCCATGCTTCAATCAACAAATGATCAGCAGCACTTCGTATGCCATATTACCAAATTGGGAATGTATCACTAGTAACTATCAACTACATAACCTCTGAGCTCGTACGTCACAGAGAAGGGTGTTAAGCTAAGAAAATAAATCTCCGCCACCAAACAGAAATGTATTTGATAGAAACCAGCTTTACATCTCAAAGTGTAACGTCAGACACACATCCATACAAGTCTGTTCCGGGTTCGAACAGAACCGAAGGCACTTCCAAAGAAGCCCTTGCAAATCCGGATAATCTCTAATCACGTCCGGACTCCCCATTACAAAGGGTACTCAAATCTCTATACTGGGGATCAGCCGATGTAGAGACATTCGACAAGAAATCCTTTTGTTTTCGAATATATCCGGTCTTCACCACCGATCTTCAATTTCTATCCATAACGTCGTATCACTATTCGGAATGGGTTTTATGACACAAAGTCCTCTCCCGGCTAAACCGAATAGTGAGCGCAATATTTTAAAAACATATGGATATGGGATCTCAGTTAAATCACAGCTTAAAGCCCAAAACCTTTCATTTAAATAGTTAAAACAAATTACCATTTCCAATCTTTTAAACAGAAAGATTCATTTCAAAAATCTTCAATGGTTTAAACAATTCCCACACTTAAATCTTTTATATAAAAGATTCACCTTTAAAAACCCCTTTCAATTTAAAACAAAGTTCAACAAGCTTTCACAAAGATTCAATTATTGCTTTCAAAGCCATTCTATTTCAAATTTGAAATCTTTTCAACACAAGTTGGAAATCCTTTCTTTATACGAAAGCTATTATTATTTGAAAAAAGATAGTTTTCGCTTCGGAAAATTCGATTACATTTGCACGAGCTAAGGCCTTCCAAATACAAACTTGGGTTAAATTCAAATTCTCAAAACCATACTTTTAAAATGTTTTAAAAACCCATATAAACACATTTACAGTTTGTATAACCTTTTTACATCATAAATTCTCAACATAGAATACAATTTCAAATTTTGAATTCAAATTTTAATCAAATTTCAAAACTAAATCAAGTTATTCAAAAATAACTTTTATCTTTGAAATTCCTTTCCAAAAGCTTTTCACTTTAAACCCAATCCATATCCAAAACCATTTGGATTTAAAAATTCAATTTTTTTAAAATTATTTCATAAATCTGTGTCTTAACCAATTTCCTCGTGCAATTCATATTTATGTGTGTATAGTGTAGTTCAGGGGTTTTACACAATAGTGCAACAGCATCAATCACCACAGATTCAATCGTATCGATAACTATATAACCCATAACGCTTATCTTTATTCACAGATTCATAAATAAAATAAATTTATCAATCACAAAGATTCATCATTATGATTCGATGTGGGTTTCGGATAACCAACTGGAATCCAACTCCCTGTCGCATCGAAATTCAAATGTAGTTTTACGGGTCAAGAGGTTTTTCATATTCATTCAGCAGTATATTCATCATAGATAAAACAGCTCAGCACAAAACATTACATAGCATCACATCACATATCAAATATATCAATCCATCACATAGCATTCAATAGCAACCAAACATCTACAACTAAGATGAATAAATTGTGTGGTTTTAAATTTATTACCCACATAATTACTTTCATTAGAAATCTTTAATCAATGATTAAATTCATTAACTACAATTGATTTAGTCTTAATCACCTTCATTAATTAAATTTTTTCTTAATTAATTATCTAAATTAATTAACCCTTAATTGTAATCAATTAATCTTAATTACTTTTATTAATTAGTTTTTCCTTAATTAATTACTTTAATTAATAAACCAGTAATTATTAATTAAATCTTAATTATAATTAATTGTTCTTAATTGATTAATTAATAGGTTTATACCTTAATTAATTTCAATAATTAATTACTTAATAAATAATGATTTCTTAAACACTTTAAGTTGATTAACCTTTAATTATCTTCTCTTAATTACTTTCACTAAGTAATTATTATTTTTATTAAATCATCCATTAGTTACTTGATTAATTAACTTGAATTACTAATTAACTTACTTTAAGTACTTACATTGAGTAATTTACCTCAAATAATAATTTTCCTTTAACAAATATGTTAACTTAAACTTTGAAAGTTAATTAATCATTTTAAAAACATCCTTAATAAATAAATCAAATTAATTGTCTTAAATTAATTATCTTAATTAGTTATCTCATAATCATTAGTTAATGATCCTTTAAACACGTTCATTACCATTCCTTAATTACTTATACTAAGTAATTATACCTCTAATTATTATTCATTTATTGATTAACTCTTGTTATTTAAATAAGTGATTAACTTTTAATTAATTTCACAAATTAATTACCTTTAATAAATCTCCTCCTTAATTGAAGATAATTCCTTTACCTTCATGAATTACTTATTAAACTTTATTGGAAATTATTAAGAAATCAATATCATAACTAAAATATATGATTTGCCTTTAAACAAAACAATTAATCAATTAACTTGTTTTTAAAACTTCTAAATCCTTAAAGAGAACATAATCACTTTAATAAATTTAAAGCTTGTTTGATAATTATATTTTGGAAAATGTGAATTCCATTTCTTTGAAAATTTATTTGAGACTTGTTAAAAATTTACTTTACAAACAAATTCATTTAAACCGTACTTTTAAATTTAACTAAACAATCACTTTGAAAACTAAATTTCTTTCAAAAATTTCAACTTTAAACTTGTACAAACATTTCCTTTGAAAACTATTATTTGAATAACTTTAAACCGATTTAACTACTTTTATTTTCCTGTTTTTATTTTAAAAATAGTATACTATTTTCACAAATATCAAATCATGAAATAAGATTATTTTAAAATTTAAAAAGCTGAACATGAAAAAAAAATCGCTCGAGCAAAACACGATTCTACCCCGAGTCATACACGAGCAAATCCAAACGCAACTCAAAACCTTCAGATCGATCATTGCACCGAGGCTAACACGCATTCCTCTCGAAAAACAACCCGAGCTAGCATTCTTCTTTCACAACAATGGTCATCAATAATTCAATGTGCACAGAAACGCCACGTACACGTGCACGACGGAAAGAAGCCACTCCGACCATCCCTTCGGTCTTCATCCAACTTCGGATTACCTCGACAACCAACAACACAACCCATATCGAAAGATCTTGCCACCAGAACGATTCGACCTGATGAACAGCACAGACCAAAATCCACCTCGATCGGAAAGGGGTTCACCATGACGAATGAGATGATTGGAATCTACGCTTCCCCAACCGTAGCATCATCAATGACCCATGCCACTGTCCTAATGCTCGAAATCATGACCGATGCGTCATCGGCGACCCAGGCGTCTCAGCAATGTCGACGTCCCAAACTGCATTCTAAACCCTAGATCAACGTCTAATGGCCTCTTTGATCAATAAAAAAACTCCACCCATTTTTCCGACGAACGTGGGTCTTCAACCTATCATCAGCTTCGATCGCAAATTCCCTTGCCTTGTCGTTCGTCGATAAATGATGAAAACCATTTTCATATCAACTGAGATTATCTCACATAATCCCAAATTAAAAATCGAGATTTTCATCTCAAAAATCATTATTTGCAATGATAAACCCATTTATTAATTCAATTCAAGAAATTGAAATATTTGATTTTCTGATTTAATTTTTTTTCTTACTGTAAAAACTTTTTTTTGAACTATAAACTAAATAGTTCACCTGGAATCTATTTTTTAAAAAAAAACTTACATTGTAAAAATCATTTTCTATTTAAATATCGTAGCTAGATATAGATTTGGACGAAAGATTTTTGTATTTGAACTTGTTATCTAGCCTGTATTTTCAAACAGAGAGAAGAATCTTCACTATACGGGCATGCATCCAGATTATACACAGCACATCATACATATATATAAATGCATTTCTTCATATATACATAAGCAATCATATTCCTACACATACATCACAACATCTAGTTATGAACACAGATTTAAACTGTATGTAAAATTTAGGTTAACTCACCTGTTGGTTGTACAGGAAGAAACAGAGAGGAATGTTTTTGAGCCTGTACATTTTTTGTTTCTTTAAACTTTGATTCTTGTTTCCTGCAACAATTTCATATGATTGTTTAAATCTCTGCTTTGCTATTAGTTAACCACTTTAAATTCAATTCTTTAAAGAAAGTCACTTGCCTTTATTTTATTTGATATAATTTGCACCGTTGTGTACTGCAACCTGAGTTTGAACTTGACCTTGATGCTTTAAAGTTGCATTTGATTTTCAGATTTGCTTTGTGAAGATCTGGAAAGTGGTCCTTATTTGATGCTTTTCTGGTTTTCAGTTTGAATCTAAGAACTTGAACTTGTTTTCTAAGTTGAATTCTTGCTTTAAGTTGAGATGATTTGCATTGAATTCCTGTTTCCAGACTTCCATTTCCTCTGGTTTTTGAATTTCATTTTCATGTTTTGAATTTTTTTTGCAAAACTGTTGCTTTGATTGCTGATTAAACTTTTGGTGAGAGGATCTTGCATTTGTATATTTCACTGATCTTAGGATAAAATTGTTGTTGTTAAATTTGTTTCAATTCTCAGTTTTGAAAATGAAAGAAAGAGATGAGAAGATTTTGAGAAATATGAACTGAGAATATTATTAAGAAGCTTGGTTTTTTTTCTTTTCTTTTAATACATATTAATAAAAATTTAAAAGAATTAAACGCCACTTGTTGTTTTTATGTTAACACTTGTAAAAGCATGATATTATCAATTTACAAATGTCACTTTAGATTAAATTATGTTTAAATCCTCATCTTCATTTAATTTAAAAATTATGTTCAACCCTTTTAATTTAAGTATTTATATTTTATACATGTATACATTTTGATTTTATAAAAATATGCTTTTATATGTACAACTATGTTTATTTTAAAAGAAAGCAAAAGAAATGAACCCTTTATAAAATCTATGTTTATATGTTCTCATATATTTCATTTGCACAAATTAAAATTCTATCTCACATAGATTTTTCCATTTAAACTTAATTTAGTTTAGTACAAAAATATATTCATATTTATTTGCATAACTTTTGTTTCTAAAAGAAAAGAATGACTTAAAAATCTTGATTACATTAATTCTTAAATTACAATTTTCAAATATCAATATATTTAAAAATTTGGAAACCAAACTTTTTATTAATTTAAAGCTTTTAATTCTATTTTATCTTCAACCCATTTATTTTTAAATCCAATTTTTTATTTATAAATACTTAATTCTTAAATTCCAAATAAAATTCTATTTTTAATCCAAAATTTTTATTTATTCTAGAAATCTTCTAGTTGATTCATAATTAAATTCACAATTTAATTTCGAAAATTAAATTAGGTATCAAATTATCTTAACTAAAATTTCAGGGATGTTACAATTTTATTATTATTTTTCTTAAACCAATATTTAGTTTAAATTACATATTATATTCCAAATCATAATACATATCCAAATCACCTTATATATTATATTTTAGATATCTAAAAGATACCAAAATATCCATATAATATATGCAGCATATATATATATATACACACACACATACACACACACACAATGCAATATTCAAAATCTGAAAAAATCAAAAATTGTACTTGTTTACACAAAAAATGGGCAAACACCTCCAAGTCGTATGATTTAGTCAATTTTAAGTTGTTCTTAGTGATTTGGGTGATTTATGCAAATATATAAAAAGCAGGGACTAAACTGTAAAAGACACACAGATTTATAGTGGTTCGGCCAGAACGTGCCTACGTCCACTTTATATGTTATTCTCCTTTTTATCTTCAGATTACAAGTACAAAGCTTTGTATATAAGTATATGAAAGTTGTTTGAAAGTTCCATCCGTGCTTGAGCTCTCAAATTTGTCCCCCATTGTTGTACCCCTCCCCCTCTATTTATAGAGTGAGGCTGGAGGCAGGGGTCTTGGATGTATATAGCTGCTGGTGGGCCTGGGCTGATGCAATCTGGCCTGGTAGTGTTGGTTCGGTACGCCTTGGTCCGGTAGTACTGTGGTCCGGTAGTTGATGGTTGGAATAGGTTCTGGTTCGGTTGCACTCTGGTTCGGTAGTACATGGAAGTGGAGTTGGTTCGGCTAGGAAGGGAAGTGGAGTTGGTACGGTAGCACTCTGGTTCGGCCATGCTTGGAAGATGATGGATGGTCCGGCAGTGGTGAGGATATGGGTTGGTTCGGTGGTGACTTGTGAGTGGGTTGGTCCGGTGTTGTTTGGGAGGTAGGTGGTTCGGTGAGAGATGGCTTGGTGGTAGGGAAGGCGCCGGTCGAAACTCACCCAACACTTGCCCCCCAAAGTAGGGCAGGTGCTTGCACATGGCGTGCTTTGCTTTAAGCTTGGATGTTCTCATCCGCTCTTTAGCGCCGAACCAACTGGTCTGGCTATTGGTATTTGCTTGTAAATAGGGGACTAACGCCTCTGTTTTTCCTCACCAGCCAAACCACTCCCCCGTTTTTACCGAATTAAACTATTATCCCTGCCGAATCAACGTGTTAACCGAATCAAGCTCTTGCCGAGCCAGGCGAGGATCTAATCTGCCGAATGAACTCTTATTTTCAATTACCGAATGGGCTTGGGGGCCTCGTGTACCGAATGTACCCGAAAGCCATAGTTTACCGAATGAGCTCGTGGCCCCCAAAATACCGAATGACCTTTTGTCCTTGCACTGCCGAATGTGTTTGAGAAGTGTGAGGCCGAATGGACTTTGGTCTCGAGCTTTTGTGTTTCAAATTGCGAATGAGACTCCAGGCTGCATGTACTTGTTTGTTTGTATTTCCATACTCCTTGTTCTAACAATATGTTTTTCCGGTGTTACAGATAAATGTCTCGCAAAGTGGAAACTCGATCAGAAAAGAGAAAATCTACGAACGGAAGAGAGTCCCCTGTGGTGCCCCCAGCCCAGCCAGGACCGGGACGACAGGGACCCACCCCGAGGTCACTAGTGGACGGATATGGTCCTCAAGAGCTTCTGAACTCTCCTCCTGATTGCTTTCCGAGTTCTCTCAGAGAGGAGCAGCTTGATGTTATCTCCCGTTCCTTTGGGATTGATAGAGCGTGCATGCTGTTGCCAGAGAAGGGAGTCATGCCATATAATCCCCCTGAAGGATACTTCGCTTATAGTAGGTACCACTGCATGTGTGGGGCCATTCCTCCAATCAATGCCTGGATAGTTAACTTGGTTACTTATTTGAAGGTGGCCCCCTTCCAGCTCCAGCCCAACTCCTACGCTATCTTGGTGTGCCTATTTGTGATTTTCCAGAGAAAGCACAGGCGCCCCCTTCTAACCGGGAAATTCGATATCTATATAACTTGAGGGGTTACAAGAAGGGGTCTCCATACATCAGCTTGGAATCGGCCGTGTCCTTCAAGCCGGTCCTGGACTTGTATTCAAAGTTCACCATGTTCAAGAAGGAATGGTTCTTCGTCCGGGATGACACCGTTTCGATCCACCGCTTCACCTCTGGCTGTAAGTTGAAGCTTATTTATAATTTTCGTTCTGACTGAGATGCTTCTTCTTATGTGTTTTTATTTCTTGCTAACAACAGGTGGCTTTGCAGTCGTGGAGAATGATCACCTGGTTCAGATGGCCGTGGAGATAGAGGCCATTTTGGGAAGGGATAGGTCAGCTTCTTACCTAATCAGGAATGCCACCCTCCTGAAACACAACTTAATCCTACCACATCAGTCTGTGGTCAAGCAGAGGGATACGACTGAGGAAAGAGCTGCCAAAGCCAAAGGAGGGGCCACGACAAAGAGTAGCAAGAGGAGGCCTTCTCGATACCTCCAGTCGTCGGGGGAAGAAGCTTAAGAAATCTGATGGACCCTCTCCCAACACATGCCCAGATGTTCCAGAGGAGGAAAGTGGAGAGGAGGAAAGAGGAGAGGAGGAGAGCGGAGGTGATGGAGAAGGTGACGGTGGTAACGGTGGCGAAGGGCAGAGTGGTAGTGGCGTTGGGGCCTTGACCTCTGGGCAAGCGGGTGAGATTCAAGAGTGGACGGATGATGCTTTCCGCCAAGCCTTTGAGGGGTTGGAGGAATGGCCGGCCTTGGTGGAGAAATCGAAGAAGTCTGATAAGGCCGGGACTGGTGCTGTCTATCTTCTGAGAGTATTTCAGCTAAGGCAACTCCGGCGGTTCAAGGTGAATTCTTAACTCCTTTTTTAATTTCATATGTTTCTTGAATTATAGTCTCATGCATGCTTGTAACACTTGGTTTTTATTTCAGGAACGAGTAAGGCGGCCAAGACATCAGACATTCGGCACCGCCTCGAGCAATTCAAACTCTTCAAAGCTTCTGCTAAACCGAAGCCTTCGACTGACCGTTCCGGGGGCGTAGTCGGCTACCGTCCTCTTCTCGGAGTTATTGAAGAGGATATCCAAAAGAGAAAGAGGAGGAATTCCATGTTCGAACCTTCACTTGGACCTCAGCCCCTAACCCAGCATATTCATGACATCACGGGGGAAGATACTGAGTCCATACCATCTCCGCATCCATCAGAGAATCCTTTCGTTACTCATATTGATCGTCCAGGCTTGGCTCATAAGCCATTTGCGGGTCATCCAGATCTGGACCCAAGTTCTCATGATATTTCCTTCGATGAGGTTACCGGTGAGCACCTCCTACCCCGCAATCCTATGGTAAGGGTGCTTGACGAGGCTAAGTCTTTGGATCTCGACTTGTTGACCACTCGGATTGTGACTATGGGGGACGAGGCCAAGGAAAACATCGATCGGGTGGCTGAGGAGACCAATAAGTTGATGGGGCATCACGCCCGACTGGTCAAGGCTGGAGAGGAAATCGGAAGTGCTAACATTCGGTTGCGGCTAATGGTTTTCGATCAGGCCAAACAGCTTGCCGATCAGGCCATTCAGATCTCCCAGCATGAGGTGACCTCCAGACGGCTAAAGAAAACTGTGGAGGAGGCTAGCAGAGCCGAGCTGTGAAAGATGGAGGCCACCTGCAAGGAGCGAATCGATATGGCCATTGTCATGGTGGATGAGGTTCGGAGAGCGGATCTTGAGCAGATAGAGGAGTTATCTGGGAGGCTTGAGGCCGCAGAGCTTGCTCAAGCCAAGCTGAAGGAGGAGATGGAGGCGATGCGGAAATCCCTTCAGGATGACTGCTCGAGATACCGATTGGAGAGAGATGTTGCCGTCGCAAGGCTTTCGGCTTCCGAGTCCCGGATGAGGGAGTTTGAGGAGAACAAGGGGATGATGGACGAGATGCTCCAGGACACGTACTTCCGTACTTGGAAGCAGGGCAACGTGCCCTGGATGGATGACTATCCTCGGGTCATGGCTAGGATATATCTTTGGGCTTTGGAGGAGGCCAAGGATGAGGCGGATAAGGAGGGTGGTGTAGCTTTCAGGATGGATGTGGTCACGGCCCAGTTTACTGAGGAGGAGAAAGTGGCAGTGAAGGAGGGCATGCGGCTGCTTACTGCCGAGGAAGTGGGTGTGCAGTTGGGGGATGATGATCAGGGAGTAGATGCTGGTAAGTTTTCCCTCTCAATCTTTTCTTAACTTGATTGCGTATCATTTATCTAATGGATTCTTCTCCTGAATCGGATAGGTGGGACCTCTGGCCAGCATGCTGGGAGTTCTGATCCAGTGGTCAAGTAGATCCCGGAGGGCTAGCAGGATAGAGGCGGAGCCCTATTGAAGATGACTGCTTTTTTGGTTTACTTGGCATTCCTGAATATACTAGTCCAAAACATTAATGTACTTTCAGACTGTAATTATGTAATTATGTCATTGTAGCGAATGATCTTATTCTTATATAATTTTATAACATAAGCTGATTCTGTCATATTTGAATGCTGTCGTTATTTTGATGTGTTGCATAAGCAATGTAGCTGTGTATATGCATGTGCTTTAATCGTGTTTGATGCTAGGCTCTTGCTTAAAGTATAATTTCATGTCTTGCAATGTTAGTGTGACGGGTGAATAAACTATGGCTACATGTTTATGTACAAGAAAAGAAAGTACCGCCCTTCATGCTTTAGTTGTAGATGGTAACTTTAAATGTCTTGTGTGACTGGGGATGGAATGTAGCTGAGTGACCTGTCATCCAGTTGTGAGTTTTCATTTCCATTAGCGAGTGTCTCCTATTGTGTGCCCTGTACTTTAAGGGTTGTTATAGAGGATAGGACGAAAGCTTTTAAATAGAATGGAAATATAAGAAAATAGTAAAACTTCCAATCATGGAAGGCCTTCGATGTGCTTAAGTTCGTGACAAACGGGTTTTGTAGTCACTTTCCCTAGCTGTGGGTCTTGGAGACATTCGTCACCCATCTTACACTTCCGCGGGGAGTTTTCTTTTTTACCACAGCCGTACTTAAGACACATCGGAGCCGAGATCGCGCACAGTAACTACCCGGGCCATTATGGCCCGTAATCATGGGTATTATTCGATTTACCGTGGCCGGCTAGCGTGGGTGCCGATCGTCAACTGTGAACTGCCCCTGGCTGGCCACACCTTACGTTGAGGCTTATAGTCGGTTCACAGTCGCCGGCGAGCCGAACGCCGTAATGAGCTGCCTCGGCTATAGTCGACCTTCTCGGTGGCTTATAATCGGCTCATTACAGTTGGCTTTGAGGGTCATCGCGAGCAATGAGTTAACCCGTAGCTGAGGGATGCTGGAGCAAAAGTGTCTCATTGACGAGGGCATAGATTCGTATAGTACCTGTTGGGTCTTGTCTAGGTGAGGTTGTGTTGTGAAGTGTCCAGAATGGACATGCCGTTATATAGGATTTTGTTCAACAGAAAAGGATAAAGCTTAACAAGCAACCAAGATATAAAGGAACAAGTTAAAAAAGAGACAAGATTTTTAGAGTGGTTCGACACGAAAATGCCTACATCCACTGATTCTCTTTGTTAATTCATTTCATATGGGCGGTACAAGTTAAGAAAAGTATCGACGAAGGTGTTGGATGTTCCATGCCCTCTGGAACACCTCTCCGTCCACTGTTGACAAAATATAAGCTCCGTTGTGGAGATCTTTATGAATTACATAGGGTCCGTCCCAGATTGGATCTAGCGCTCCGGGGCGCGGAAAGATCCGTTTGAGGACAAGATCTCCTTCTTGTAAGCTACGGTGTTTGACTTTGGAGTTGTATTGTGCTGCCACTTTTTGCTTGTGAGCTTCCGCTTTGAGTGATGCATCGTTTCTTCTCTCTTCAATTAGATCCAAAGACATGTGGAGGAGTTCTTCGTTCTCTTCTGGGTTGTAGTGGATCCTACGATGGGAGGGCACTACAGTTTCAACTGGGAGCATGGCCTTCGATCCGTATGCCAAAGAGAAAGGAGTATGTCCTGTTGATGTTCTGTAAGATGTGCGGTAGGCCCAAAGTGCCGTAGGAAGTTCATCCACCCAAACGCCTTTTGACTTTTCAAGTTTCTTCTTGATTAGAGTTTTGAGAATTTTATTGACAGCTTCGACTTGTCCGTTTGCCTGGGGATAAGCTACAGATGAGAAGCTTTTGTGAATTCCGTGCTCTCGGCACCAGTCAGTGAATTCCTCGCTGTCAAATTGAAGTCCATTGTCCGATATGATTTTGAGTGGTACCCCGTACCTGCATAAAACATTTTTGATCAAGAAGTTAATAACTTTTGCCGAAGATATTTTATTTAGAGGCTCCGCTTCCACCCATTTGGTGAAATAGTCGACTGCCGCTATAGCATATTTGGCTCCGCCCCGGCCCATCGATAGTTCGCCAATCAGGTCAATTCCCCATGCCGCGAAGGGCCAAGGACTGGTCATCTGAGTAATCTCATTGGTTGGTAGTCGAGGGATTTTAGCAAATTTCTGGCATCTGTCGCATTTTTTGACGAAGTCCAAGGCGTCTTTATTTAAGGTGGGCCAGATATATCCATATCGGAGTATCTTCTTTGCTAGAGTCTGCCCTCCAGTGTGGTCTCCGCAACTTCCTTGATGGATGTCAGATAAGATTTCCTTAGCTTCCCTTCCGGCGACACATCTTAATAAGGGGTTAGAGAAGCCGCGCCGATAGAGGATGCCTTCTTGTATCGTGTAGCGGGAAGCACTCCTCAAGATTTTCCTGACTTCGCTACGCTCGTTGGGTAGTGTGCCATCTTGCAAGTATTTCCGGATAGGAGTCATCCAAGTTTCTTCTTCGATTGCAGCTATTAGATCCTCTTGTTCGAAACTTGGGGCTAGTTGTTTTGAGATGGCTACTGTTCCAGAAATGGTGCTGTTTTTCATGCTAGCTTGCTTTGCCAGTTCGTCAGCCTCTCGGTTCTCCTCTCGAGGAACGTGTTTGATTAAATAGTGATCCAATTGAGTGAGCAGCGGCTTGGTCTTCTTTAGATATGCTGTGAGTCATTCTCCTCGAGTCTGGAATTCTCCCAGTATTTGATTTACAATAAGTTGAGAATCGTTATGGAGACATAAAGAACTAACTCCAATTTCTAAGGCAAGCTCCAGTCCTGCTATTACTGCTTCATATTCTGCATCGTGTTGGTGGAAGCGAATTCCAGCTTTAGGGCATAGTGCAGCTTCCTTCCCCTGGGGGTGATTATCACAATACCTGCCCCCGAGCCTTGTTTGTTTGATGCTCCATCTACAAAGAGATTCCACTTGATCTCTTTTGTTATTTCAGATCGATCTTTACCTTCGTTGATAGTGAATTCGGCAATGAAATCGGCCATGGCTTGTCCCTTAATGGCGGTGCGAGGGTGGTAGGTGATATCATATTGACTCAGTTCAATGCACCATTTAAGTAGTCGCCCAGAAGTGTCGGGGCGATGGAGTACCTGCCTTAGCGGTTGATCGGTTAAAACCCTGATGGAATGAGATTGGAAATAGTGTCGCAGTTTCCGTGACGTGATTAGCAAACAGTATGCTAGCTTTTCAAGTTTAGGGTATCTGGCTTCTGCCCCCGTAAATCTCTTGCTTACAAAGTATACGGGCCGCTGTGCGTGGTTGTCTTCTCTCACCAAAACGGCGCTTAAAGCGTGGGATGATACAGCAAGGTATAGGTATAGTTCCTCGCCTTTATTTGGAGTTGAGAGTACTGGTGGTTTCTGGAGGTGTTCGATTAATCTAAGGAAGGCTGTCGAGCATTCGTCAGTCCATTCGAACTTTCCTTTGTCTTTCTTCAGAGCTTCAAAGAAAGGGACGCATTTGTCGGTTGCTTTAGAGATGAACCTACTTACGGCAGCCACCTTCCCATTTAGGCTTTGCATCTCTCTTCGCGTGGATGGTATCTTGATATCTTGCAAAGCCCGGACTTGTTCGGGGTTTGCTTCAATCCCCCTGGCATGGACGACGAATCCCAAGAACTTTCCCGACGATGCTCCGAAGGAGCACTTTAGAAGATTCAGCTTTATTCCATATTGGAGAAGTACTTGAAACATATCGTCCAGGTGGTATATATGATCATTGGCTTTCCTCGATTTTACCAGCATGTCGTCCACATAGACTTCCATTGTTCGTCCTATTAATTCTGCAAACATCTTGTTGACAAGGCGCTGATAAGTAGCTCCAGCGTTTTTAAGTCCAAAAGGCATTACTTTGTAGCAGTACAATCGCCGGTTAGTGATGAAACTAGTGTGGTCTTGATAGGGGGAGTGCATAGGGATCTGGTTATATCCTGAGTATGCGTCCATAAAGGATAAGAGTTCGTGTCCGGCTGTGCTGTCCACGAGCTGATCTATTTCGGGGGAGTGGGAAGCATTCCTTCGGGCAAGCGTCATTTAAGTTGGAGAAGTCGATGCATGTTCGCCACTTCCCGTTAGCCTTCTTTACCAGTACCGGGTTGGCAATCCATTCTGGGTAGATGGCTTCTCGTATGAAGTCATTGGCAAGAAAGTTCTTTACTTCTTCCTCGAGGGCTGCTGATCATTCTGCCCCCATGCTCCTCTTTTTCTGCTTCACTGGCAACTTGGTGGGATCGATGTTCAGTACGTGGCATGCTACGTCTGGGGAGATTCCTGTCATGTCGGCGTGCGTCCATGCAAATACATCCATGTTGTGGCGAAGGAAATCGACGAGTTGATCCTTCAATTCCGCTCTTAACCGAGACCCGACTCTTAGCAGTCTACTTGGGTCGTGTTTGTCTACAGATACAAATTCCATAGCCTCTGCAGGCTCGGTGGTGGCCTCCTCCTCCTTGTCCCTGGGGTCTAATTCGTTGAAAGGATCGCTGGTGTATCAAAGGGGAGGGGATTTCTTTAATTGCTATGCTTCCAAGTTTTTCTTGTAGAGAGAGGTCTCTACATCCTTCCCTTTGTCCTTCCTGCGGTTATTGCGAAGTTCAGTTACATAGCAATCTCGAGCGGCGTCTCGATCTCCCTCTATTTCTCCTATTCCGTTATCCGTTGGAAATTCATCTTCAGGCACCACGGGGCTAGGACAATTTGGAAGTCAGACAAGGCTGGTCTTCCCAAAAAGGCGTTGTAGGCTGAGTGGTTCTCTATTAGCACAAATGTTTGTTTTCGCACAACGGAGCGGGGATGACTTCCTATTTCGACAAATAGGTCCAGTTGCCTGAGGGGCATTTTCGCATCTCCGGTGAAACCATGTAGCGGTTTGCTACAGGGAGACACATCCTTCATTGACAGCTTCATTTTGTCGAAAGCGTGCTTGAATAAGATATTTACTGAGCTTCCAGTGTCTACTAGGATTCGAAAAACCTTGGCTGGACCGAACCAGGAAGAGATGACCATAGGATCCATGTGAGGGTACTGTCTTCCCTCTAGATCACGCCTACTGAATGTGATATCATCATTCTCTTTCCGTTTCGGGTGGCGCTCTTCTGTAACAGAATTAACGTAGCCTTCATTGTTTCTAAGTGACTTACCGTATCTCTCCATCTCTGCCCAACTTCCATCGGCGATGTGTGGTCCTCCTGATATGGTAAGGACCGTTATCTTCTCTTGACTGGAGCCGCTGGTGTTGCGATTTCCTCCGCCAACTTCCGGGAGGGGTAGCCCTGGGTTCTCATTGGCAGGAGTTGAAATCCTGTTATGTCCTTTCACATAGCGTTCCAGTTTCTTCCTTCTGATGTGTTCTTCAATCAAGTCCCGGAGATGATGGCATTCATTGGTGTCATGCCCATGAGATTCGTGGAAGCGGCAGAACTTTCCAGACTTAATTGCATTATCTGATTCCTTCTTGTGCGGGGGGCGCTTGTATCTAACTTCGTCTTGGGTGGCCAAGAAGATGTTTTCAATTGTTTCATTTAGAGGAGTGTAAGAGTCAAATCTCGGTCCTAGCCTATATAGCGCTTTGCTCCCTTCTTGCCCCCAGCACTATCTCTGGAGTCATTTCTTCGAACGTCCCTTGCTACTGCGGATGTGTTGCCATGAGCTGCCTTGGTTTGTTGCCCTGTCTGCCTTTCAATGGCAGCGTCTTCAAGTCTCATATTTTTCCCGGCTTCGTGGAAGAAATCGGGCAAGGTGGCTGGCTTCTCTTTCGTTAGTCTCCTGGCAAATTTAGTATCCGGGTGTACACCACTGCAGAGGGCCATTAGGATAAGTTTCTCGTCGGCATCTTGGACTGCGGCCGTTGCGGCGTTGAATCGGGTTAGATATTGTTGCACTGTCTCTTCGGGCTTCTGTTTGATATTAGATAGGGAATAAGCGTCCTTGGGTTGTTCCACATGAATGCGGAACTGGCTGATGAACTTTTCTTTCAACATTTCCCATGAGCTGATGGATCCTTGGGGCAGATGGCAGAACCAGGAGGTAGCTAGATCTGCCAAGAATAGTGGAAAGCATTTACACAACACTCCCTCTGTTGCTCCGCTCATGAGCATATGCTGTGTGTATCTCTACAAGTGCACAACGGGGTCAGAGGTTCCCTTGTAAGGTTCCATTGTTGGCATTTTCCATTCCCGGGGGGGTGATGGAAGTTTCGATATTGCGGGTGAAGGGGCAGGTTACCCTAGCGCCTATCCCCCGATCCCTTTGTTCCCGTTGGACGCACTCTCTGAACAATCGTGCCATCCTTTCATCAGAACTTGGAGCGGATAGAAATGAGTTTGGTTCTTCCCTGCGGGATTGATTCCGTCCAGATGACCTGTAGGGATGGTATCGTCTATCACTCTTAACATTCTCCAACGGCTGCCTCTGGTCTTCCGGGGACACGCTGGGGTCAGCCGCAGTTGGTCCTTGCCTTGATTTTCCCCTGCTGGGTTCTGTTCTCAGCACTTCCTCGGGTCCAACTTCGGGCGGGACTCCAGCTCGGCCCCGTCCACTGGTGTTTCTGTGGTTAGGTAGCATGACGGGCTCAGCTACATCCGGCCCCTGCCTGGTACCTCCCCTGTCGGGTTCGATTCCAAGTGTTTCCTCGGGTCGGAATTCGGGCTGAGTCCGGGCTCGGCTCCTACCATGGTTGTTTCTGTTGTTAGCCTCTTCGAAGAAGAAAGACCTTTGTCGTCTCCCAGATCCTCCAGACCGGGACTCGCCCCATGATTCAGTGTTGCGGTTGATTTCTTCCACATCCCTTAAGCGTGACATGGGTTGATCCACCAAGGCTTCTTGTTGAGATGCGAAGCGGTTAGTTACTTCAGCCACAACCCTGTCCAGATCCGCCCTTGTAATTGGTTGTTCCGTAGCAGGGGCTGTCGGATTCGCCTGATTTACATTTTCTGTTGGAACTGGACGATTGCCTTGGTCTCTGATCACTGGGTCTAGGATACCGCCAGTTGCGATGTTCTTTCCTTTGTTAGCATCTTTCTTCCGTCCGGGAGGCATGTTTTCCAAGCAATGAACGATGCTGATAGAAAAAGGGTTAAGTGGGAGAAGCTGAAGCTCCAAGCTCCTGTTCTCAGTGAAAGCACCAAAAATGTTTGCACAAAAAATGGTCAAACACCTCCAAGTCGTATGATTTAGTCAATTTTAAGTTGTTCTTAGTGATTTGGGTGATTTATGCAAATATATAAAAAGCAGGGACTAAACTGTAAAAGACATACATATTTATAGTGGTTCGACCAGAACGTGCCTACGTCCACTTTATATGTTATTCTCCTTTTTCTCTTCAGATTACAACTACAAAGCTTTGTATATAAGTATATGAAAGTTGTTTGAAAGTTCCGTCCGTGCTTGAGCTCTCAAACTTGTCCCCCATTGTTGTACCTCTGCCCCTCTATTTATAGAGTGAGGCTGGGGGCAGGGGTCTTGGATGTATATAGCTGCTGGTGGGCCTGGGCTGATGCAATCTGGCCTGGTAGTGTTGGTTCGGTACGCCTTGGTCCGGTAGTTGATGGTTGGAATAGGTTCTGGTTCGGTTGCACTCTGGTTCGGTAGTACATGGAAGTGGAGTTGGTTCGGCTAGGAAGGGAAGTGGAGTTGGTTCGGTAGCACTCTGGTTCGGCCATGCTTGGAAGATGATGGATGGTCCGGCAGTGGTGAGGAAATGGGTTGGTTCGGTGGTGACTTGTGAGTGGGTTGGTCCGGTGTTGTTTGGAAGGTAGGTGGTTCGGCGAGAGATGGCTTGGTGGTAGGGAAGGAGCCGGTCGAAACTCACCCAACAGTACTTAAAGAGAAAAGACTGCTGCAAGTTTCAAAAATGGGAAAACTACCTTTATAATAAGTATATAATAATAAGCTACCTATATATATATATATAACTTTTACACACAATGTATATATAACAGGATGGATATAAACCTTTAAAAACGTATTAAATCAAATATCATCATATTATAAAATAGACAGCTTATATATAAGTTACATATACTAAAACCAACATTTATCATAAAATCAATATGAAAAACAACATATACATGCTGTAACCATGAAAAAAGTAAATATATATATACGGTCTTACATATCGACAACATACAGATTTCATCCAAAAACAAATATACCGATGTGTTTCTGTATATATATAAATCTTGTTTTACTATTGTATATAAACTATAAAAAAAGTTTACTATTGTATATAAACGATCAATAAAATGTACCATGCAAACTTTCTATATATGCAAACTTACTATATCATTATATATACAAATTCCTTTTTTTTCTTTTTTTATACGACTCCAATATGGTAACTATACTTTATATATGATATCATATAAGCGATCAGCAAAATACTTACTACATATATAATAAAAGAGGTGAGCAGCTACAGGCCTCAAGCATGGAAACTCGATGAGGGGAAGACTGAAATAATGGCGGCAGTGGGAGTCTAGGCTGAGGAAGGTGAAGTTGCAACATAAAAAGTATCAAACATTTGCCTTTTTTTGGACGTATAAAAGCAATCATTAGGCTGACCAAAAGGTGGCAAACAGCGTCTCAGGTTGTGAGGCGGGGTATGGACGTGCTTGGTTGCTGCGATTGGGACAGGTGAGGGCGGAGGACGGTGAGGCCGGGGGCTGTGTAGAGGGGGACGGAGTTGCGGCTTCAAGGTGGAGGCTGGGGTTGTGAGTGTCAGGCTAGATTAGATTCATATATACTCAGTGCATAAACATTTAAACAAAATATGTGGAAGGGTTTGCTTTGGCACAGTAAAAAGAATGGTGGGTGGGAAGGTGAAATAAAAGGGAGGAGGTATGCTAGTAGGTTATAGAATTTATATACAAATATATATTTTTAACTTCTTAAAAATGGAAGCTCAGAGGAACAAAATGTAAGCTTTGATGAAAAATTAACGAAAGGAATAGGTTGGGAAAAAGAAATTGTACAGGGAAGAAGACTTGCTCTCTGACACTGTTTATTATCAAATATTTTTCCAAATGAAACAGATAGAAAGTGAAGAGGTGAAGAAAATGAGGAGACCGGGAACGACAGAAGAAAAGGGAAAATTAAAAGTCATAATCAAACAGCTGGCTGACATTAATATATCCAATGGCTCTTCTATTGACATGGATAATTGAAAAGACTAAAGAAACCAAAACATTATAAAACCGGTACCGATACGAAATCGCTTTCGAAGATTCCGCTGCACATCGGACTTCAAAACACAGAATTGAATATACTACGGAGATCAGTATGACGAGACGATCAAAACGGTATACAGATATCAATGGTATGATCATCCGATCAAAATTCGATAATCGGTATCGAAAATTATGCTAATACGCTGGAATTAAGGTAAACGGAGCAATATCAATCGAAATTTGAGGAAACGAAATATGAAGTTTCTCTTAGATGATGATTTACAAATTTATTATAAAGAAATATTCAGATTTTGAAAACATTTTATTCCCATCAAATTAACTGATTTAAATTGAAATGGAATTACGCAATAAAGTAAACTTCTATATTGTCTGATGAAAATTTACTATTTTCTATGTCTAAATAGACGTATTCTAAATATCAAATTTTTATTTCAAAATTTATTGTTTTAAAATGTCACAAAAATTAAGTTAAATATATTAATAAAACCATTAAAATTTACGGGGCGTTACACTCTCTCCCACTCAAAACTTTTCGTCCTCGAAAAGAAAGGAGATAGGAGAATAGAGACAACCAGAAATAAAAATAGATTGAAATACCAAATACAAAATTTAATTTAAAACCATATAGACTTGATTTATTTTAAAATTGGTTGATATCCAATTAATTGATTCCAGTTCATTTCATTTAATCTCTCAAATTTATTGTTCCCATTTGATTGATGTCAATACCATATATGTTCATTCAATTGGTTTGTTTCCCATTTACTAAAATTTATTACAAAAATTTCATAATAAATTTTACTCATTTATTAAATCTATTAGATCAACCAAAGTTAATTTCACCTCAACATTCAGCTTTAACTATTCAAAACCATATAGATTTAAATTTTAGACAAATAAATATTCAACAATTTGGTTTAATCCATTTTATTCAACTAATAAATAGTCATTTAATTTAAAATTGATTTTCTTCCATTTTATCAACATTTCTTTCAAATAAATTCACTTTGAATTAAATCATTTATTTTATCCATTTATTTTCAGCTAAGTTGATTCCATTAAAATTTCAAGTTCATTAATCTTAAGTTCATATTTATCTGCTTAAATAGTCTTCTCTTTTATTTATTTAATTTGTCTCACTTAACATATTTTGCAACAAATATTAAGTGTATAAATATTTTATATCCATATATGATTTTACCAAATAAATTCTCTTTTTATTATTAAATTTATAATTCAATTTATTATCTGTAAATTCCCTTAATAAAATATCATTTTTGATATCCTATTACTTGTATCATAGTGTATATTATCCAATTACATTTTAATTACATTTAAACTTTTCAAGTTAAGTTATATTAATGTTTCCGAGTGTAATTAAACATTATACAAATTTTTCTTTCCCTTTTCAACATTCATATTAAGCCAAATTTTGGTATGAACAATTTATTACTTAAGTTTTCTTCTAGTACAACCCTTTATTATATCCTAACATTTTAAATTTTTGAATATTTTAGGCAAGTTATATATATTAGAATGAAATTTAGTGTTATACAAATAAGTTCGTTCAAATTCATTAGTTCAGGTTGGATTGATTCCATTTATCATTTCAGATATTCCAATTATTCAAACATTTCACTTTATTTCAATAATCGAAACTATTCTTAATATAGAACTTAAGATTCAAATTTCCAGTTTCACTTCAAACTATTTTGAAATAATTAAATACATATACATTTTATAAATAAATTTATACACAAGAAATTTCAAAACAAATACATTTTTCTTTTCCATAACAAAAGCGTAGTAAAGCTACTGAGGGCCTCTCCACTTCGAGACTCGAAAATGAATGTTGATGATGCAACCGTCATCACCGAAATTATTTTCCAGCAACAAATGAAGAGAGTACTGATTTAAAACCTTTAAAATTCTTTGGAAAATGATTTCTATTTAAAAATACATTCAGATAAATAATCTATTTTATTTTTCTAAAACTTTGAAACCCAAATCTGAAAAACATCAAAAATTTAAATTCTCAAATCCTTAACTCATTTAAATTCGAAATCAATTTATAAACCACATTTTATAAATTTCTTTATTTACCATGTTGCAATAGTCAATGGTTTACAAAACAATAATTGATAATTAAACATTATCATTTCGAATAATCAATTCATTAAACTATTTAATTTTATAAAATTATACCCTTATATATATAATATAGTCATACATAAAATTATTTCATTTACAAATTTTGAAAAACAATATTGTGTCAGTTTGCTCTATTCAAGTGTTTTGGAAATTTCTATCGATGGCATTAGCTAGACGAATCGATTGAAACCCAAAAATCAAACTTAACCAAACAACATAATATAAAACAGTTTTATATTAATTACAAATACACTCCCTCACTCGATGATTCTAGAATAAATTTTAGGACAAGGATAGGGATTCAAATTTAGAGGTACCCTAATCAAAGAGAATTCTAACCAAAAGATAAGCTCGAAATGCAGATGAGATGATTACAAAGAGAGAAAAGAATGGATAGATTTATATAAATCGCGGGCGACCATAGCTGGGTCAACCGTGACTTCAAGAATAAGATTGATACAGAATTCTGAAACAAATCGACATTCGATCACAAGGGAATTTACCCTGGTCGTCTACTAGAGAGCGTTAAGGTATAACAAGAGATAACGGCATTTAAACCGAGTATACTAAATCTTTGGTGAATCAATGCTCGTTGTCAAGGAGTTTCATCCCTTTACAAATCATTCTAGGACTGGCGGGACCACCGATTCATTATAGAGATCAATCGAAGTGGAGTTATAGGATACTCCAGAATCAAGAAAACCCCGAGTAGGAAAAGGCAATAATGGACTTCAGAACTAAGGGGAAAGTCCCAAAATTTGAAGGAAACCGAATCAAAGAGGAAAGAATTCAAGCGTGAAAGAAAATAATTCTGTAATTAAATTTATTCTATATATTGAGTTTTGCCTAAAACCATAGCTCTGATACCAACTGTAATGACCAGATATTTCATGCCATTCGCATCCACACATATTGGACTTGAATTGCTCAAAGTATCAGATTGTTAATTTATATTTGGTAAAACTTAGCATATACAGTAAATAAATCAATCACAGAATCATAGACATAGAGTAATATAACAATAAGCAGCGGAAACAAAAGAATAGTACTTCATGAAGCTACTATATATATACATAACAGAGTTAAGACAAGATACAATAGAATTCTTGAATACAATAGTCAAATACAAGATCAAAATATCACTGGAGTCAACTAAATAACTACAAGCTGAATAGATAGATGGATCTCCAAGCGAAGCTCCAACTCTAAAGGTGAGTCCCAAATGCTGTGGCACTCGGTCTGACCGGAGCGTAAAGCAAAATACAAAACACTCGAGTCAGGATTAACATTCTTGTATCAATAAATTTCAACTCAAGTGAAATATCAATTAAAATACAAGTAACTTAAAGGATGTTTAGGATAATCATCCTCTAAGGATCCGTGGAACTATCTACTATGTAATAATATACGCTATTATAATATGTCTATAGTAAAGTAAAGGTATTAAAATAGCATTAAGGCATTACCTATATCCCCCTTAACACATTTTATATATTCCCATAGTCTATATAGTACTGTAACTCCCCCGTAAACTGGAAGGCTATCAGAGGGCACTCCATAGCTATGGAACAAAACAAACTCGTAGAAGGCGTTATAGGGCATGCGACAAGGCACTCGAGGAAATGCCAGGGTAGTATACCGTTTGCAGATCCGGACTGGTGGTAACGCATAGCAGCTACTACCGCCCACCTCGTGACATACTCCCAAATCAAAGGGTGCACCCAATCACATCACAAAAGCTAATAGAATGGTATCGAAGAAATGCGTCAAATAGGAGGAATGACCTTACTTGGCCCGGCATGGCTCCTGTTTTAACCGCATCAAGCCGACTCGTGGGAGTCAAGGCTACGTAAATACCATATTGAATCGTCACCTAACCATCCTACTTCATCCTGGAATCTCCACCACGTTCACAGTTGTTAAAGTGGTTTTCGGTATTGGCAAAGAGTATGACAATATCTGATTCCGGTCTATTTAACAACCAAACGTTATTATAACATCGTGGTCATTTCAAAACATTTTATAATTCAAAACCAGAATATCATATCTGTTTCAAAACCTTATCAACACGATATCATTTTCACTTCAAATATATATACATTTCCAAAACCATAGCACTTTCAAAGTTATAATATTTTCAAAACCAAATACTTGTATGTATAACACTTTAGAAATCATAATACTTTCCTTAAACAGTTTAGATATTAATGGTAATATATAATATAAAATAGTTTATAAAATAAATTAATTTATTTAAAATAGTTATAAGTAAAAATAGTTTATATTAAAATAATTAGTATATTAAAATAATTTATATTAAAATAATTTATAAAGTAAAATATATAAATATTTTAAGTATAATTTTAAAATACTTTGTCTAATAAAATAGCTTTCTCAAATTTCACCAATCGATTCAAATCAACTCGAATTCCAAATTTTAATTTAATTAAATATCAATTCATCTATTTCAATTCAATTTCTAAATAAACCATTTCAAACTATATCGATTTCAAACACACCTTAGAACCGAAAAATAAATCATTTCAATTTCAATATATTTCAAAGCTTTGCATATCCGAACATTTCAAAACTAGATTTGATAATTTCATATGTATCAAAATTTAACTTCGTTATTATTTAGTTTCGAAATGTTTACTTAATAAATCCAATTTCATTTAAATAAAAACCCAAATTACAAATAAACTATATATTTCCTTTAATTTGTCTAAACTAGAAATATCATTTAATTACCTTTAAACAAAAAATCATGTTATATTCATATCTTTTCAAAAATCTCAAATTCAATAAGTTTCAAATCGATTTAATTTAATAAAATTCTTAATTAAATCCAATTTCGAATAAATTTCAGATTTATCTTACCAACCTTAATATTATACATTAATTAAATCAAACTTTATTAAATTAAAGCTTATTATTAAGTCTACTTTATACTAAAACTTATTTATCTATAAAATATTTCAATATTAAAAAAACCATATATATTTCCTTTCAAAACCATAGAAATCATTTTTAAAATATAGACCAACGTTGTCTGTATATAATTTTCTGTCCTATGTCAAGTGATATGGATATTTATCATTTCAATCCACAATTTATATACGGGTATATATCATTTCAACCCGTAATCCCAAATTCAATTCAATTGAAAATCGCTTGGGTTTATCATTTCAACCCATAATGATTTTTTCCTATTCTATAGGTCGTTCGGGTATGTATCATTTCAACCCATAGGGAATTCTATACCAACAGGGAACTTGCAGAGTGATAACAGATATGATAATAATAATAACATGCATATATCATCAATATAAATAACAGATAGTGGTGTCAGATGTAAAGATGAACAGATACAGATAATAGCATATATATAGTAATGTAAATAACTAACAGCATTATATTTCAATTGTCGTTTCAATTGAAATCAAATTTAATAAATATAAGAACGTTAATCGTGAGTGATTTCTCACTTTTCGAGTTTAGATAGATTTGTCAAAGAAATAAGCTACGAATTCCAAAGCAAGGCTTGATGGACATGATTCAACGAACAAAGCTGATAGGTAAGGAACGGATGAAATCAAATCAAAACTGGATCGATGGAGATATAATCAAAACAAAAGTATATTATATTATTATTTTCTTAAAACCAATATTTATTTTAAATTACATTTTATTTTCCAATCATAATACATCTCCAAATCACCTTATGTATTATATTTAGAAATATAAAAGATACCAAAATATCTATATAATATATACAGCATATATATATATATATATATATATATATATATAACGCAATATTAAAAATCTGGAAAAATCAAAATTTGTACTCAAAGAGAAATGATTGCTGTAGGTTTCAAAAATGCGAAAACTAACTTTATTATAAAAATATAATAATAAGCTACATATATATATAAAACCTTTACATGCAATATATATATAACAGGACATATATAAACCTTTAAACACATATTAAATCAAATATCATCATATTATAAAATAGACAACATATATATAAGTTACATACACTAAAACCAACATTTAGGGCATCTCCAATCGTTCTAATTCAGCACTGAATATTAAGAATTTCTTCCCCAATGGTCAATTCAGCGTTGAATATTAAGCTTAATATTCAGTTTTCAGTTCAAAAAACTGAATTGGTTTTGGGCGTCCATTTAATGGGCGCCCAAGCCCTGGCGCCCATTAAATGGGCGCCAGGGCTTGGGCGCCCAATAAATGAGCGCCCAAGCCCCCCTCCATCAAGTTTATTATTTAGCTGTGGAGGGGGGCCAGGCGCCCAATTAATGGGCGCCTAAATCCCAGGCGCCCATTAAATGGACGCCTGGCCACTGGACTTTCCAGTCCAGTTAAGGACTGAATATTCAATGCCCTGAATATTCAGTCCTTAACCGATTGGAGATGCCCGTAGTATAAAATCAATATGAAAAACAACATATACATGGTGTAACCACGAAAAAGTGTATATATATATGTGTGTGTGTGTATCGGCTTACATATTGACAACAAACAGATTTCATCCAAAAACATATATACCGATGTGTGTGTGTATATAAATCTTATTTTACTATTGTATATAAACTATTAAAAAAAGTTTACTGAAAACAATCAGCAAAATGTACTGTGCGAACTTACTATATATGTAAACTTAATATATCATTATAACAAACTCCCTTTTTCCCCTTTTTATATGAATCTAATATACTGACTATACTTTATACATAATATCATATAAGCGATCAGAAAAATACTTACTACATATATAATAAAAGAGGTGAGCAGCTACAGGTCTTAAGCATGGAAACTCAACGAGGGAAAGATTGAATTGATAGCGGTAGTGGGAGTTTAGGCTGAGGAAGGTGGAGTTGCAACATATAAAAGTATCAAACACTTTCCATTTTTCCACGTACGAAAGCAAGCATCACGCTGACCAAAACGTAGCATACAGCGTCTTAGGTTGTGAGGTGGGGTCTAGACGTGCTCAGCTGCTGTGATTAGGACAGGTGAGGGCGGAGGACGGTGAGGCCGGGGGCTGTGTAGAGGGGGATCGGAGTTGCGGCTTCAAGGTGGAGGTCGGAGTGGTGAGTGTCAAGCTAGATGAGATTCATATATGCTCAGTGTATATACATTTAAACAAAATAAGTGGAAGGGTTTGCTTTGGCACAGTAAAAAGAATGATGGGTGGGAAGGTGAAATGAAGGGGAGGAGTTATGCTAGCAGGTTAAAGAATTTTTATACAAATATATATATTTTTAGCTTCTTAAAAATGGAAGCAAGAAGGAACAAAATGTAAGCTTTGATGAAAAATTAACGAAAGGAATAGGTTGGGAAAAAGAAATTGTATAGGGAAAAGACTTTCTCTCTGACACTGTTTATTATTAAAAAAATCCAAATGAAACAGATCAAAAGTGAAGAGGTGGAGAAAATGACGATACCGATAACGAATAGAAAAAAAGGGAAAAGAAAAGGTCATAATCAAACAGCTGGCAGACTTAATATAGCCGATGGCTCTTCTATTGACATGGATAATTGAAAGGACTAAGGAAACCAAAACATTATAAAACCGGTACTGATACAAAATCGCTTTCGTGGATTCCGCTGCGTATCGGACTTCAAAACACATAATTGAATATATTATGGAGATCAGCATGACGAGACAATCAAAATGGAATAAAGATATCAATGGTATGATCATTCGATCAGAAGTCGATAATCGGTACCGAAAATGCTGATAATACGCGGAATTAAAGTAAACGGAGCAATAGCAGTCCAAATTTGAAGAAACGAAAGATGACGTCTCCCTTAGAAGATGATTTACAAATTTATTGTAAAGAAATATTCAAATTTCAAAAACATTTTATTCCCATCAAATTAAAAAATTTAAATTGAAATAGAATTACACAATAAAATAAACTTCCATATTATCTGATGAAAATTAACTATTTGCTATGTTTAAATAGACGTATTCTAAATATCAAATTTTTATTTCAAAATTTATTGTTTTAAAATTTCACAAAATTCAGTTAAATATATTAATAAAACCATTCAAATTTACAGGTCGTTACAATACTTCTTCGCGGAGGGTGCTTCTCCATACCTCCTACTTCAAAATATAACATACCATATATAGTACCCTTTCAAAATCGTAGCTTCATATATCACACTTATATAAATTCCATTATATATAAGATTTCATTTTCAGATAAATTACTTTCTAAAATCAATGATCTCGAATATATAAATTCCGTTATATATAAGATTTATCTCTTCAGATTGAATACCTTTCAAAATCAACAATTTTCAAAATCACCTTATACTTATATAAAGTCTGTCTAATACAAGAATCAAAATTTTTTCGAAGTCAATTTCGCTGTTTGAAAAGCCATATGGGATTGAACACTTTGCTTTATAAAATGTTTTGAATTTAAAATAGTTTTGTCCATAAAATTGTTTTGTGAAATAGTTTTGTATATAAATCAGTTTTGTAAATAAAATAGTTAGTAAAATAGTTTTGTAAATAAAATAATTTGTAAAATAGTTTTGTAAATAAAATGTTTGTAAAATAGTTTTATAAATAAAATAGAAGAAGACGATTTGTATTAGAAAAATAAAAGAAAATAGTTTTATAAAATGGTTTAAATTAATAGTAGTTTTGCATACAAGAAAATTTTCAGTTTAAATTATGAAGATATCCAACCCAACAACTTTCAATTTCAGCATCAAAGCATATCAATAATATTAGAACATAAGATGTATATATGTCATCATTTCGCAAAATCACATTCGATCGCTTGCTCGATTACATAAGTTCGCTTTTGAACTAGTATTTTTCATTCGACTTCCCTAATGCGGACTTTAGTAAGGTTTTTTGACTAGAAACAATCATTCTCCTTGCATAGCCATATACTATGATAGATAATTCTAGAGTTAAACCAAAAATCCATATCAAATATTTGCCATCAAGAATCAAATAAAAAATCCTAACACAAAGTGGTGTAATTCACATAGAACTTGTGTGCTCAAATCCGGATCAAATTAATTTTGCAAATAAAATAATATACATACAATTTACGTAATTATTCTAATCTATTTCACCACAATTACATTTCAATTAAATTCATTTTTAATCCCGTTAATTAACACAAATATCACTACATACTTTAAAATTTGTTTTACAGAATTTCTCCATTTAATATGAAATATTAATATATTCATTCCCATAATATTTCTTATATTTCTCTTAAGTTTAAATTACATTCAATTCACATGTAATATTTCTCATTTAATACTACATTTATTTGCAAATCATTTCATAAGGAAGTTTCTTAAGTTCATAACCAAATTATAAAAGCTTGATTCCTTTTTATAAGATATTGTTCGAGTTTAAAGTTATCACAACTTTATTTATAACCATTTATTACAACATCCATTTATTTCATAACAATTTACAAGTCATGGCTTTATTTATAATCATTTCCCTTTTAATTCATATTTGCTTATCCCATTTAGTTTCACCTTTACCTTTCAATTTATTTATGTTAATTAAGTTTATAAACATATATTTTCCAATTTAATCCCATTACGACATTTCCTTAATCATAATTTCAATTTAAACATTCCAAGGCTTAAAATTCACACTTGTATATTATTACATTACATGCCAAGAATGTATACAACAATTCTATTCATTTACTAGACATGGATATAACAAATTAAACCTTGTTTCACTTTCTTTTAAATTAAGGTAATCAAATTCAACTACATAATTCAACACAATTTCTAAGTTTCAACTCATATACTAATTCAGAAGGTATCGATTATCCAAAATATCCAGATATTCCATTTTATTTCAATAGTTGAAACTACCAGTCAACAAACAACAAAATTCACAACAATATTTCAATTTCATAAATAAATATCATAATTATTCATTGTATTCTCTTTAATACACCATTACTAAACTAGTATATAGTCCATTAATTTAATCAACAAAAATTAGCCAATGCTTTAAACTGACAAAAACTCAACTAATCAACAATTAACGATAATAACTAAATATTACCATTTCATGAATAAAATACATTATAAATAACTATATTAGTTGTAAAAATTTATTACTTTATATATATAAATATCATATAATATTAGGAAAAATAATTTCATTTTAAAACTTATGTAAAACATTTTTATAACATTAACATATATGCGCTCTCGTATATACACTCAGACAATCATTCTAGGGTATTACTACCCTATCTCTAATGAATTAACCCTTACAGGCTAAGGTATGTCTAAACCGAAGCTCTGATACCAACTATAACGACTCACCAATTTGGACGGTCCAAATCGTCAATAAACCACACATGTTAGACTCAAACCATTCAAAATGGAGGATTGTTAATGGGGTAAATAAGAAAAAAAAGGAAAAAAACAAATCATAGAATCTCGCAGCGAAATGAAAAAAATATAATTATCAAATAAACAGTTAATGAACCTGTTTTACAAATAACATTCGATTACACTTTTACAATTCAATCTGAGTTATACATACATCAAAAATAAACAAATAATGCAGCGGAACACAGAATACAGTGGAAAAATAAATAGCAATAATATACTGAATCTTCGTCTTCGTCCTCTAGAAAATAGTCTTCAATACACTGAGAAGCTCAGACTGACCTGAGCGTAATGAAAAGACAAAACACTCAAGTCAGAACTAAAAGATCTTATGTAAGTCAAATTAAAACAAGTAAAATAAGAATATTAGTGCAATGGTTTCGTAGACGTTACGGGATTTCATCTCCTATCAAGTGTACAACGTGAATATAATCATTTAAAGTGTTTCAAATAATTCGAAATATCAATCTTAATCATCTAATCAAATCAAATACAAAGTTTGAATTAACTTAAACCCTTCAAATAATTCAATTCCAAATAAAAGTCCAAATTCAAGAATTATATAGGTATATGTCATTTCAACCAGTATCAAAAATCAACATTTCCAAATCAATGAAAACCTCTCGGGTTTATCATTTCAACCCATAGCAATTATTCCTTAATCTATAAGATTGTTCGGGTATATATAATTTCACCCATAGGGATAATAGAGATATAGACATAAATAACATCCAATCATCCATAATGTTAACCAATAACATCCATCCAATCATCCAAATATCAACAATTGAACATACAACAAAATCATCATTGAAATCAACCAATAACAACCAATAATTTACTGGTTATCGTTAAAAGGTATTTAAATGGCAATTTAAATTTCAATATTATATTGAATGGCAATTAAATTCAACAAAAGTTAGATTTATATCAAATGACAATTTAAAACATACTAAACAACAACCAATCAATTTCTAATCACATCATAATACAATTTGACAAACATAAGAAAATCTAGTAGTTGTGAGTGTTTGCTCACCTTTCGTGGCTACGAAGGTGATGATAAAATGGAGCAATATGGATATTCCTAGAAAAGATCCAAATGGTAAGTAAATCCAACAAAGCTTAGATGCAAACTCGAATCAATAAACAAGTTTCAACTACTTCCGACTTCCAAACAACCCATGATCCAAACTACGGAAAAACTTGAAACTAGGTCATCTTTAAGAAAATATTCCAACCAGAATATTACTGAATCTTTAAAAGTGACTAAAGAGAAACTTGTTGCAAATTCTTTTCTCCCCACTTTCAAAAAATGAATTACTTAAAAAGCTTCTTTCTTGAGGATGTTATGGTTAAAACAAGCAGAGTGTTTTCTGAATAGAAAATCTGAGTTCAAAAATACTTCGAAAATATTTGAGTTTTCGGCATATCAAATTAAGGAATTAGAAGAACTGATCTAAATAAAGTTGAAGCCACTAGAATAATAAATGATTTTAAAAAAAGAATCACATAATTTGATTCATTCCTGAAGGAGATATGATTGATACACTATGGGGTACTTTCGGCCAATGATCGAGAAAGGACTTGAAAATTAGAGTTTTTGATACAGAAATATTCAAAATGGTAAGAAGGATTCAATAACAAAGTTGTTCCCATCGAAATTGTACACCACTTTGAAAAAAAAGTTATATGATTTGTAGTAGTTTAGTGGAATATAGAAGCCATGCAAATAAGGGGAAGAAAGAGGAAAAAAGAAGGGAAAAAGGAGAAAGAAGAAGAGAGGGAAGGCAATGGGTTACTGCCGTGAGTTGTAGGTGGTGATGGAAGTGGGTAATGGCAAGAGGAGAGAGGTAGGATATGGTTTTGAAGGAGGAAGGATGAAATTTGATTTGGATATTTAGGAGTTTTGAGGTTTAGAGTTTTCTATAGATTTGAGCAAGAAGAAGAAGAAAAGTACGCCGAAAGTTTCTCAAATGTGGAATTTCTGTACGTACTTGATTTTAGTCAGATAAGAACTAGAAGGTCAATGGGTGGGAAAAAAAGGATCAAAGTCTTTTAGGGTGTCTAGGGTCTCTTGGGTTACTAAGGAGCCCATTAGTCTAAAACAAACCTAATAAAACTTAAGCAAAAAAGGAACACAAATATACACTGCAAATGAAAGAAATAAGCTACAGGTTATTTAATAACTAGGAAATGAAGGTGGAGAGACAAAAATAAATGTCATGTTTTATTTTGAAAGTTTCAGGCATTAATAATGCATAAAGAAATGTATGTAAAAATGGAAAAATTTGCAAACCAAAGGAAAGTGAAATTTTGTGTACGCAAAAATAAGGTGACAAGAATTAAATACAACTAAAAGTCTAGGCTCAGGTACTAAACAGAAGGAGAAATGAAGGGACCATTTACATTGCACAGCCTTTTTGAAATTCAGTTTGTGAAACGTAACCAAATTGGCCTCATTAACTCAAATAATATTCAAATTTGTACACATTTAGTTTTTTATCTATGCATAATAAATAAAATTGCTTACCTTAAAAACGAAAACGTTCAATTTGGTTTACCCAAAATGATCTTTCATTTCCATTAAAACATCATTTCTGTTTAACACAAAAGGTGCGTTTCTTTTACTAAATCTATTTATTGCAATCAACATTTTCTTCTGTTCTAATTGAAATATTTCAATAACATTAATTGCAGTTACTTACCATTAACAAACGACTAAAATGGATGAAAAATTGAATAATTGTTTCCTTTAGTCATTTAAACACCTTTATAAATTTGTTTTTTATACAACAGAGTAATAAATAACTTACTTAAATAAATTATTTTCCTACTCTTGTAATCCATCTACATGCTAAAACACAGTTCAAATATACATATATTTCTTCATTTAAATTAATCATTCTATTCTTTATTTTAATGAAATTAAACCTACATTCAAAAATGAAACATTCATTTTATTTGATATAAATGTTCATTTCACTAAATCAACTTTCCTTATATTTTCACAAAAGATAAGCTATGTTTAATTACACCTATTAATTTACAATTTGGGGTCCTCTCTACCATTAATTGAAATTATTCAATTACATTAATTTTAATTGCTTACAAAGGTGAATTTCAAAATGGACATAATAAATGTAATGAGAAATAGAACAATTATTTCCTATCTAATTGTAATTTAAACATATTTATACACTATTGGATACAAATAGGAGTTATACATTTTTTTACCGAATAATAGTTTCTCGTTTCTACAACCAATCTTTCAGCAACCAAATATTTCAAATAAATAAACATATGATTTCTTCTTTAATAAAGAAACATTTATTATTATTTATTAACATTTATTATTCCAATCAGTTGGAAATTAACATTCAAGCAATTGTTAATTTCACTCAAGCCAACGTTATTAAAATACACACGAGCATTTGTTATCATCCTTACATTATTGCAACATGTTTCATTAATAGAAATTTTACTTAAGCTCGTAACTTGTATAATAATTTAATTTGTATCAATAAAATCTTAAATTTTTTTATTCCTAACATTTTTATTCAAAAAGCTTATTTAATTTAACATTTTTAAATGTTTAAAAATACGGGTCGTCACGTAAATTCTACCAAAATGTATTTCAGTTTGAAACATATATTTATACAAAACATCAATTCTATTACATTCACAAAATAAGCAGAATACACATGACCATAAAGAAAACAAGTAAATTCCAATTACAAACCTGCTGTAAAGAAAACAATTTTTTCGACATAGCAAACATCAAAAGCATAGAACTCTTATAGTATAAAAGTCGTTCTACAAAGTCTAAGCTTTCCAGCGATATAAAGATCATCAAAATCGGATTCACGCTTTGAAAGTTATGCCAAATTTACTTTCAGCATAAATCTTAGAGAATTTTGTAATAGGGCAGAAATGTCTATCCATTTTCAAACCTATTTTAAACTAAATTAAAATTAAAATATTCCAAAGTGGTAAAAGAAAATTTATAGCTTACTGAAAACTCTTTATTTATAAAAATATTGAACTCGTTTGGAGTTATAAATCTCAAGTTATCGCTGTTTTAGTACAACACTTTTCCAAACAAAATTCAGCTATTAAATCAATTTAAAAAATTTAAAATTTTCCCAAATCATTTTAATTTCAAATTACATTTTCAAACAAGCTTTTGCTAAACCATTTATTGAATGATCTTCTTTTTCTCGAAAATCTAAGACATACCAAAATATGACCAACTTTGTGTAATCAACATAATAGAAACATGTGATATCCCGGAATTTCAAGCAATTAAAATATGAAAATCTCTTTGATTTAATTAATTAAAATTGGTAAATTGTTATTTTAATCAATATAATGGTACGATTGTAATGATAGTATAAACAGATTTTTAAATGGAATAATTATTTTTTCAAATTTAATTTGGTTAATTTATAAGTAAATTTTTAATAGACTTATTATTTTCAAGTTTAAATAAGTATTGTTTAAATGTATAAGTATATAAATTTATTTAAGTTAATTTTAGAAATTGAATTATTATTTTCAAATTTAATAATATGTTGTTTAAATTAATATATATATGTTTAAGTTGATTTTAAATTAGATTTTTAAATTCGAATTTGAATTTAATATTTGAATTTAAATTTGAATTTAAAGGATAATTATTTTGAAATAGTTGGGTATAAAAATATATGAACAAAGTTTTCATTAGAATATAATTTGTTTTATATTGTTTTTCCTTAAAGAATTAATTTATATAAATTCTGAAAGTATTTATTTAAATAGTAAATAAATACAAAAGTCTTATATTTACATTTATAAATGGATTAAATATACTATATATGATTTTATTTGAAATGTGATTGGTTTTATTTTTATTTTCTTTTATAGGTTTTATTTTTATAAATTTAGAAAAGTCATTTATTAGTTTAGAAATATACTAATTAATTAGGGTATATATATAAAAGCTTTCTAAATCAATTTAAAAATATATAAAAATGAATAAATACATGTGTTAGCTTATAAATTCACTTGATAACATGTGTCCAGAAATTAAATAGGATGGAGGACAAGTGTCACCCCTTGTATTTTATTTTTCTTAATTTTTATAAAATCATAAATTAGTTTATATAAACAAAACATCTTCCATTTTTTTTCTTTTTCTCATCTCATTCCTTAACAAAGAAAACAAAGAAATCTCAGATCAAATACAAACCCTGTGACCGCTTTTATCTCAAACCTATAAAAACTTTTCAAAAATCAAAACCCTGTAATTCACTTCTCAAACCAGAAAAGAATCACTACCTATAATCAACTCACTCAGATCAAATACAAACCGGTAAACAAATCCTCAAATCAAAATGCAAATCTGTCAAACATTTTCAAATCTGAGACCAAAATCTGCTATGCAACCTGGATTATCAAAGAAATCAGCAGCAAATTAAAGTTTCAACCTACATCAACTAAACAAGAATCAAGTTCAAATGCCTGAAATCCATTTACTTGAAGCCTGTAGTAGAAAATCAAAGTTCTAACAAGCAATCTGTAATCAAAGTCTTTAAATCATCTCTACAATTTTTCAAAGGTGAGTAAACTTTTAAATTAAAAACTTAAGTAACAAATATATGTTGCATGTGAATCACTATTTTGATGGTTTCTTTGCATATTTGTATGTATGTAAGCCTCTGTGTATTTCTGTTGATTTTAAAATACCTCTGATCTTAGTTCAAGTTCCTGCCTTTTAAACTGTAAACATAAATCACCTTCAGATTTGATGCATGAGACATATGGTTGAAGTAAACTTGTTATGTATGTTGGAAAATGTGTTTGCATGATGGATTCAAGATTCTAAAACATGTTTATATGTTTGAAGATGCTGTGTGAATTGGTTGTGCATGTCTGAAAATCAGACATATGAAATTGTTTCCAGGCTTACATGCATTAGATTTGTTCAAAAATCATTTCCCATCCCCCTGATTCATTTTAGACAATAGGATCTAAACAAAACTTGTTAGTTTTAACAAGATTTAAATCTTAAAAATGGTTTTAAGTAAAACTTAGCAAAACCTCTCTGGAAAAATTGGAACTACAGTCAAAATTTAAAATATGATAAATTTTCAAACATCATAATTTGTTGTTTCAAGATTATAATCCGAATCCAATTAGAAAGTTAAGATTTTTAAAACTAAAATCTCAATTTTTAATAATGTTTTGAGTTTGTAATTTGGGAATATCTGGAAATTGAATTTGAGGCAACCTCTGGCGATCTGGTAGGAGAGAGATCTCGTGGTTACTACTGGAGATGGAAGGAGTTGCGGGGCGTTTGGGAAAAATGCTTGAAGGTGTTTGCGATCGTCGAGGCAATGTTGAGGAGGGGATTTAGCTTTCTAAACCTAATTTGGTCGGGTCTGGAAGTGTGGTCGTGGAGGCGGCTCTGATGCATCGAGTTGCATCGGGTTTGGGTGATGGCGGTGTGAAGGGTTTGTGGAGATGTGGACGGAATTTCAGGCGTTCAGGTGGTCGGAGACGTGGGTTCAAGGGGATTTCTGGTGATGGTTGTTTCCTTGTTTTCATCTGCGTTGCTCGATTCTGTTTTGAGGCTCGTGCTTACGTTTTGGTGATTGGGATGGGGTTGCTACGATGATGTTGGATATGCAAGAAGGTTCATCAGTGGTCGGAGGGGTCGCTGGCGATGGTGCATGTGCACGAGGTGGATTTGAGTCTGTAGTTTTGGGTTGTGGTTTTGGGTTGGAATTTGCTCGAAGTTAGTAACGGGGTTTTTGGGGTAGTAGCTCGAGTCTGTACTCGAGTAGATGATGTGGGTTTAGCTTACAGGTTTTAAATTTAAACTTAAACTAAAACTAACTGAATTTTTGGAAAAGAAAAGGAAATCGAGGTTAGACCCGAGTGATCTTCGGGTTTGACCCAAAGCAAATGTTAAGCAAATTTTAAAAAAGGTTTTAAAACTGGTTTTGAAATTTAAAAACGAAATTATTTTTAAACTTTCTTTTATAAATTACTTATATAGTAGTTGTTTTCTTTAGCGTTGTTTAAGAGGTTTTGAAACTTTGTTTAGTTTAAATTTTGTTAAATAAAGTTAAAGTTATTTTAAAAACTTAAGTAGAAATGAAATTTTAAAGATGTTATAAAAGCAAGCTTATTAATTTAAATTGAAACTAGATATAAAACTATTACTTGATAATTTTTTTAAAAAAGCATTTAAAGGAAGTTGTGATTTGTAACTTTAATTTATCATGTTGAATGAATATTTTAAAACTTAATTAATGATTTAATTAAGTAAAGTTGTTTTTTTAAAATAAAATGTTTTAATAATAATTAAGGCATAAATATGATAAGGTTTTATCTTAAGATAATTATGGTTTATCTTAAGAGGATTTAATTTTTATTTAAGATTAATTAAGTTAATTAATAAATTTAAGTATAACTAATTTATTTAATTAATTAAGTATAAAAGGTTGATTAAGTAATTAATTAAGAGTAATTAATTAATTTAATGAACTAATGATTAAGGATTAATTAATTTTTAATTGAGGGTTATAATTAATTAATTAAAGGTTAATTAATTGTAATTAAGGATTATTAATTAAGTAATTAAAAATTAATTGATTTGTGATTAGAAATTACTTAATCAATTAATTAGAGGTTGATTAAATGGTAATTAAGAAATAATTAATTAAATTTTATTAATTAATAATTAAGTTTTATTAATTAATAATTAAGGGATAATTAATCTATAATTAAAAATTAATTAAAGGTCACTTAATTGTAATTAAGGATTGATTAACTAGTAATTAAGAAGTACTTAATTTGTAATTAAGTTATATTAATTAATAATTAAGGATTATTAGTTAATAATTAAACAATAATTAATATGTAATTAAGATTAATTAATTTGTTTATAAGGATGATTAAGGGATGAATTATCCAATTGTAATTAATCAAGTGAATGTGATTAATTTAAGTTAATTAATTTGTTAATTAATTAAAGATAATCTCTTGGTGATTGATTAAGTATGAATACTTAATGAGATTAATAAGTGTAATTACTTAGTAGAAGTAATTAATGTATAATTACTAGATGTAATTAATTAAAGGGAATTACTTAATGAGAAGTAATTAAAGGGTAATTACTTAATAGAAGTAATTAAGGATTAATTACTTAGTGTAATTAATCAAAGGATTAATATAATTAATCAAAGAGTTAATTAATTAAGTAATTACAGAAGGGTAATTACTATTTATGATTAATAGAAGTAATTAATTAAAGTATAATTAATTAATGTAATTAATTAAGGATCAATGTAATTAATTATAATTAATTAACTAATGGAAATAATTAATTAAGGATCATTAATTAATGTAATTAAATATTAATTAATGAGAGTAATTAAAGATTAATTACTGTAAATGGTTTAGAATAATTAATTTGTGAAATTAATTGAAGGATAATTACATTATGTAATTGAAGAATAATTAATCAAAGTGATTAATTAAGATGAATATTTAAAGGATGTTAATTCATTAAGAGGTTCGTAGTTAATTGGTTTTTGATTAAGAAAAG
The DNA here is from genome assembly GCA_030765085.1 of Allium cepa. NCBI lineage: Eukaryota > Viridiplantae > Streptophyta > Magnoliopsida > Asparagales > Amaryllidaceae > Allium > Allium cepa. The sequence goes on along the minus strand of CM060938.1, from coordinate 389,554,926 downwards.
TTAGGTGATTAATTCTTAAGTAATTGATTTAATTTGAGTTAATTAAATTAATTATAGTAGGAATTAATAATTGTTGGTTATGGATGGTTATTTGAGTAGAATATCTGAATTGGTTGATATCTATTGGATGATATTCTATGATATTCTGTGATGTGATATTTGATATATCATTGATAAATGTGTGATATTTATATGTGTTAATGCTGTGTGAATTCAAGTATTGAATTGAATTGAATTGAATTGAATTGTTTAAACCTTTAAACAACTTGGCCTTTAAAATACGTTTGGATTTCGATGAGACCGGGATCGAATATCAAATTTGATTATTCGAAAACCATATCGATCCAAGTTAAACATTAGGTCGTGACATCTCAAAGTGAAGATCGAGATGAAGATTCAGAGTGCAAGGGTTACTATCGTTAACTCTGAGGGTGATTCCAAGATGAGTATAACGAGATAATGCCTTCGGTTTCGTCCGAACCCGGAACGAACTTGTATGGATTGAATGCTTTCAGAACATCGTCAGGTGGACGATGAGCATTCTAAGATAGATGTGTTCTATAAAGGTAATCGTAGCCTCAAGTCTCATCAACCAAGAATGGCTAAAACAGGGGAGGTGCAACAAGGCTAAGTAGGTAGCACCCAAGTAGGACGAGATTTTCCCCTGTCTAGAGGTCCCTTTTTATTCGGCTGTGTGGGTGGTTGTGAGCTCCAACTGCCAGGGTTGTCTTGTTCGAGACTATCCAGTAAGGGACGGTTCTGGCCTTGTGTTGCAGGGGATTGGGAGTAATCCTCGATGCGTTGATGTATGCAACAACCCGCATATTTATCGAGTTTGTATTTAAATATTTTATTTAAATATTAACTCGTTAATCGGATTTTGGTCCGAAAAGCTACTTTTTGCAAACGGTCAAATTAGGACTCGAGACCATTTCCATTGAGTTCGAAATGTCGTTTACAACTTTTTTAAGTATAAACATCGATAGGTTTGGAGTTAGTGAAATTTCACTAACTTTTCCCGCTTTGGACTTTGGGTTAGTTTAGCCTATTAAGCCCAAGTTCCAACCCTCTTCTCCTCACTCTTCATAAATTTCCTAACTAATCAAGCTTTGGCATTAATGGTGGAGGGAATGGGAAATTAAAATTCCAAAACTCAAATTCAATTGCAATCCATCTTTCTACTCCAAATTCAAGAAGAAGACATTGGATTCAAGCTTCTTGTGCTTAGATAGAAGAAGGATTGATTCTTGCTTGCTTAAAACTTCATTTTCATTGATATTTGGTGCAAAGGTGAGATTTTTATCTCACAAATCTAATCTATAACTATATTGGACTGTTGGGAATGATTCCCTATCACTTTTGCATGCACATTTGCATTTGGTTTGGATTGGATTGGCGAAAAACTCCAATTTTTAGCGTTTTGGTGAATTTTCTGCACTTAGGTCGTTCTGGCCATTTTTAGGTCGTTCGGAGTTAAGTCGTTCGTCCCTAGGTCGTGAGTCGTTCACGAGTTAAACTTAGGTCGTTCTGGCCATTTTTAGGTCGTTCGGAGTTAAGTCGTTCGTCCCTAGGTCGTGAGTCGTTCACGAGTTAAACTTAGGTCGTTCTGGCCATTTTTAGGTCGTTCGGAGTTAAGTCGTTCGTCCCTAGGTCGTGAGTCGTTCACGAGTTAACCCTAGGTCGTTCTGGCCATTTTTAGCTCGTTCGGAGTTAAGTCGTTCATCCATAGGTCGTTTACGAGTTATCCCGATAGGTCGTTGGACCTTATCTCGTTAGGTCGCTCCTGGCCTAACCCTTAAGTCGTGCAACTCTTAAGTCGTGCAACTCTTAAGTCGTGCAACCCTTAAGTCGTGCAACTCTTAAGTCGTGCAACTCTTAAGTCGTGTAACCCTTAAGTCGTGCAACCCTTAAGTCGTGCAACCCTTAAGTCGTGCAACCCTTAAGTCGTGTAACCCTTAAGTCGTGCAACCCTTAAGTCGTGGAACCCTTCAGTCACGCAACTCTTAAGTCGGTCACGAGTTATCCTGTTAGGTCGCGACCTCTGTTAAGTCGGCCATGTTGGGTCGTGAGTCATCGTTAGGTCGCGAACACCTCTAGGTCGCAACCACTAAGTCGCTTGACCCCTTAGACCCCTAGGTCGCAGCCGTTAGGTCGTATGACCCTTGAGTCGTTAGGTCGTTAGACCTCATTTTGTCTTCACTAGGTCGTACCGTTTTGGTCGGGGCGCTGCCCCGCACCCCGCCGGGGGCGCTGCCCCCTGGACCCCCGCGACCTGACTGGGCAGGTCGAACCCCGTAAGCGGTGGCGTTGCCCCCGCACCCCCACCTTGGGGGGTTGCCACCCCCCCTGGACCCCCCCTCCGTAGGGGATCTTATCTGAAAAACATTGAGCTGATTTCCTTGGATTTTATTCACATCTCCGTATGCGATTTTTGTGACTGATTGTTTCTACAATTGCTTCTGTGTTTTGTCACTTCATAATATAAAGGTTTCAATACTAGTAGTAAATATCAAAACTCTTTTAACAAACAATTTCAACTCTATTTTTAATAACAAAGCTCTTTTCTTAAACCGTTTTCCAATCTATTAGTATATACAAGCCTTTACCTCACTCGGATGAGAAATCTAATTAAACGACTTAGTAAAACAAGTGGTATGAAACGCTTGCGTTCACTTCGTCGGTTAATTCTTGGACTTGTTCGATTGAACCTCTTGTGACAATTTTATTAGTGAAGATTTACAGTTTGTTCGTAAATATTTAAGTTAAGCAAGTGGTTATGGGACATGAAGCTAAACTTCTATATTTACTAGCTTAGTGTAATTGACACTTCTCGTTGATCTTGATGATCGCTTTATGAATTAGACTAGCAATTGCGCGATGTCTCTTCCATTGCAAGGTTAGACTAGACACCACTTGTGTGATTCCATTCACACATACCTTTCTGCTTTTTGGTTAGTCTTGACCTCAATCTGTGTGATTCCATTCACACATGCGGGGTAGCTCCCCATGGTCTTCGGACCGTCATGTGATAGGCCTCTTTCCCTTTTTATGATTTCTGGATTTCTCGTGTTGATTTCTGGAATTTATGTCATTGACTTGTTATGAGTACAAGTTTAGGGTATGATGCCCTCTTCGAATCTTTGAGAAGATTCTTGTGATATTGATTATCTCTTATTGATTGATCTTCTGTTGATCATTATTTACATACTTATAGTGGTATGTCGTTATGGATGTTTATGTTTATGCCATATCTTTTATGTTATATCATGTCATCTGATATTTATAGCTAGACTGATCCGTTTATTATTTTCTTAAATAATACTCGGGTCAGACCGAGATGTTACAGGTGCTTCTGCTTGACTTCTTCCCAGGGATTCATCACTCTGACTTTTGGCTAACTGTTTAGATTAGCAGTTTTTGTTGTATACACTTGAGATATAGACTCATAGTTGTATTCTTTTGTATAGCACGTGTTGTTATTCTTTTGTATTATCGTGGATCTTAATGACCACTACTCTGATGTACACTTTCATGTGTTAGTTATATATTCATATCTTCTTCCGCCTTTGTGATATGGATATCTGTGACTGATTTGTGATATGATTATTTCTATGTTTGTTTCCGAAGATTATTTATAGCCACCGTGTGATAAGCAATTACATGGATGGTCGCTCCTCAACAGCCTTATTCTCCGTGCTAGTTGACAGCACTACTCCGGAGTGTTCTTGGCTAGCGTGGGTATAGAGGTGGGGCGTCACAATGTAGGCCACGTACTGTGACGGGCGGTACCCCAGTAGCCCTGACATTGATGGAAACCCATTCTTCCTACGTGCCCTTATGGTTTTGATTGTATTACCCACTTTGTGGCTAGATGCTGGAATTTAATCATGTAACAATTTCAGTTATTTCATATTTATTTGAAAGCCCTAGACCCTATTATAATATCACAGAATTTCCTACCAAAGTTGTGGTTAGCGTAAAGTAAAAACTTACCCATGTTTATGTGTGGGTACGTGATACCTTTTCTTTCAAAAGGTTTTCAAAGTTAAGAAACTTTAACCATTTACTCACACCAGATCGATGTCTGACCCGGAGTTTATTTATGTTTCATTAAACTCTTGGGTACTCAAATTTTTACAAGTAGCCAAAAGATTCAGATTAGCTTTGACGAATTCTGGAGGAGATATGGAGCAGGAGGCTTCAGCGTTGTAGATATATAGTGGTTCCGCTGTGTTGATCTCTATGTTGATATTTGTATTGTATTTGTGTTTTAATAGCTAGACAATGTTTATAATTGTCTAGTATGTGATGTATAAGCTGTGTAACTCTGATTTATATGATACTATGTAATATTTATGTGATTAATATAATTTATTCGTTCCGCTGTTGAGATTCTGATGTTGTTTCTTTCTTTCTTCTCTATCTTTTCTCTTTTCTATCCCTTCATTTATTAATAATGATACGTTTTATTGTGGAGAATAAGGCGGGTCGTTACAAACAATTCATTAATTAGAAAAAATTTCATTACTTTCCAAAATCTAATTTTAAGTTAATTTGCTAAGAAAACTCATATTGGAAGAGATAACTAATCTATTCTATTATCAAAATCCATAAATTTTGGGATATATGTATATAGAGTTTAAAATCATTGTCACAATTAAAATGATTATACCACATGAATTTTTCATTCATCAAATCAATTTAAATTCACATTATCACTTGTCACAAAATTAAATTTCCATCTAATTATCAACGTAAAACTAATGAAAATTGATAATTAATTCAATTTTTTTTTCAAATGAATTTTACAAATTCTCACCAACCAATTTTTAGGATAGAGTTTTCTATCTATCCTCTAGTATTACTCAAATAACTAAGTGTCAAAACAATTTTTTTTATAGTCATCATTGATAAATTGTACCGAAATATTCAACTAATATTTTAATTTTTCAAACTAAAGTATTCCTTTACCTTAAATACATTATTTTATTAATCAAAGCATCAAATGATATTTTCTTCTAATTAAGACATCCCCTTAATTAGAAATATTCACTTTTACTTACCTAAATTACCATATTCAATTTCTTAAATTTCAAATAATTTAAGGGTTTTTCCTCGTTGTTGATTTATAGTGAATGACCCCATCGATTGGCTGCCGAGTTGATCAAATGTTCAAAATTGCCTCACCACTCTTCCAACACTCACTATGGCTCAATGGCTTCATTAAAAATTTAAAATAAAAATTAATACTCCGCCTTATTAATTATTTCCAAACTTTACTTATTAAAACTCAATTTACCGTGTCTGGCTGTCTCATCACAGTGTTTAGGAAATTACTATTGATAACGTTGACCAAACGCATCGACCATAATTCCTATAGCAATAGACGGACAACCTAGCACAGAATTCGTTTACTTTAAAAAGGAAATACCTCATTAATAATACTCAAAATATTCTTTGGTTTTCCCTAAAAAAATCCAATTTCTCTTAGAAACAAATCTTCAATTTTTGAAAAAATTTGAAAACACAATTTATTATTTATTCTCAAAATCAAAGAACACAAATAAAGCTCATCGAGATATTCCTAGAATACTCAATCCTCAAGATTGATGGAATAAACTGGAGTGTTCACTATTCCAAATGGTATAACGAACCACTCACAAGACTCATAATGAGTGCAGAGTGCGACAAGAGTAATACTAGCCTCCACGACTCATAGCTCATGAAAAATCAGTGTAGGGTCAAGCTAAAGATTGACCCTAGCACCACTCAATAGATTAAAAGAGAGAAATGGGATATAAAAGTAAGGGTAAAATATCTCCTCCAATGAGGAGAAGTACCATTAACAACAAATCATTACTCCGAGTGAAGTAATACCACAAAATATATCAACAATTGAGTATCCAAATAGGATATCCCAAAAGGGGAAAGAACGGAAATACCAAATAAATTCAATGAATCGACTTCTTCCTTATTGGACACCCTCGTGGAAGGATGACCTAATGGCTAAGAATAGGAGAAGAGGTCAATACAATACTTGATTGCCCGATTGGGCTTCATACCCGAACGGACTCACATAAATCAACAAGGTTACAAATGACTGGAATTCGAGATATATCTTCAACTTCTCAAAACTCAAGATCTAATATAGAGACTTCAGAATCATCATTAACATTCCAAATAACAATAAATAACGAATCAGCCAAGTAAGGATACCTAATATCGGATTCTTTGAATCACGGAATGTGGCTTGATGATAGGCAAGCCACTTCATCTCAAACACTCCAAACTCAAGATAGAAAATAGCATGCTAATTAAAAATAAGCTATAAGCAACAATCCCAAATCCTCAAACATCATACCATATATTAAGGACCCCCTCAATAGGATTCGCAATCCTCAAAGAAATCATAAGATAAGAACATCAAAAAGCATTAACAAATTCCTCCGATAAGGATGAGTGTCAAGCACCCGTATCAAAGAGGAATCAAATAGAACAATCACAATTAGGATTACTCCGAAGATAAGATATTGTAAATTATATTATGGAATATTACGGAATAAAATATATTCCTAGATATATCCTAAACTTCTATCACAAAGGACACTATAGATAAAGGGCACAGTGACTAAGGAATTTGTAACTCTTATACTATACTTAGATATATCGTAATATATGCTTATGTTTTATGTTTATCCTATTTTTTTCTAAACTCTGCTCTAATACCAAGCTATGATGCCCCACCTTGAGCACCATGTTAACGAAGAGAATCACTTAGTAATTCTGTCAGCTAATGCGGAGAATAGGGCTAGTTCGGAGCGACCATCTATAATCTTGTCTTAAACATCTACTGAATACGTCGATAAATGTTCTATATTTTTTTCCTTTTATCTCGAGTGGACCAACATATCAAAATGTTTTATACAAAACTATATGTTTCTAATGGATTTATCAGAACAAAGTACAATAACAGAATGCATATTACATCATAAATATATATACACACACACATACACACATATACACTAATACATCCCAGTACAATAAAAATGATACACCAAAAGTGGTTCAAAGACCACACTATATACATCTAATCAAAATACATATCAAAGTCAAGTAGAAAGAAATATAGACTACACAAAAGTGCTAGGATGATATCCAGGCAGATGCATCAAAGCTAAGTCCCACAGCTGGTAGCTAACCTGAAACAACTCGGTCTGACCCGAGTAAAAAATATACGGGTCAGTCTAGTTAAAACATCAGTTTAATAAAGGTAATAGTTAAGATGAAGCATAAGGAAAGGGTAGAATATCCTCTCGAACGGGAGGAAGTCCTACCAAGAAGATGATACGACTTCATTTTACAGAAAGGACGAACATTCTTCTTGAATAAGAAGAAATACAAGTTCATATCTCAAGTGGTCTATTAACACTTAAGTGCATGAAACCTCAACGAAGAAATCCTTATGATAAAACTCAATTAAACATCATATTTGCCTCATATCATCAGCTTTATCTTTGAAATAAAAATTACGGTTTCGATGAACCACATTTCCAGAGTAGGAAACCATCAACACAAACTCTTGCCTCTATGGCAACATAAAACATTCTCAAAAAGGATAATCCCAAAACTCAAATATGCCTCATCTCATCAACATAAATATATATATATATAACTCAAACTCAACTTTCCAAAATGGAAAAAACCAGAATATCCTATGAAATCATGAAATTATCAAATCTCATTACTCAAGGAACTCAATAAGAGTTCAAAATAATAAATCACCATGTATATAACTTCTCATATAGCATTAGGCTATTGATGTAATAAAACAACTTAAAATGATGAAATCATAATAAAACAGAAAACTCAGAAAACCTGGATTGGCCAGATCCCCAATTGCATGCAAAAGCAATGCTGCACGTGCCACATCTTGACCAGTACTACATATATATTTTAGGTACCTATACATCATGACGACAGAAGTCGTAATACATCGTGACAACTGAAGCGGTAGAACATCATAACGACCGAAGTCGTAAAACATCGTAATGGCCGAAGTCGTAGAACATCATGATGACGAAGTCGTAGAACATCGTGATGACCCTAAGGTCTATAGTACTGGTAGACATCATGAATGTGTCGTAAACTCCCAGATATGAACCTAAAAAGTGGTATCGTGTGTCCCATACACACATTCTCACTGAACGGTTTACTAGCCGCTAGTTAATGCCACACTAGAAAACATCATAAATCTTAGAGAATATCACCCTTCCACATCTCATCGACTAGTATCAAATGACATCATAACTTGTCCCATCTCATCGACAAGTAAAAACATCGTAATGGATTCTCATGAACCATAAAATCTCAAAATAGAAATCTTAAACTCAAGACTTGTTAATCTCATCGGCAAGTATAAAAATACAGTGTAATGGTTTTTATATACCATACTTCTAAAATAGGGGATCTCAAACCATAAACTTCGCCAAATATTGGCTATCCCAGAAAACTCCTATAAATAGGAGTAATAAAACTCAAAATACGCCATAAAATGGTTAAATAACTCAGAATCGATAACATCTAATAGCTTCGATCGTACAAGTTAGAAATTAACTGAAATAGTAAACACACGTGTCCCATACCACGTGTTTTACTAAATCGTTTAGTTCTCTTTCTTATATGCTCGAATAGTGCAAAAATATGTGTTTTATATTTAAAATAATTTATTATAGAAAACTAAATTTGAAAGCTATTTTCCGAAATGACTATTAAAACCAATATTTGAAATTCCTTCATTATAAAAAACAAATAGATTTTATATTTGAAAAACAATTTTAAAGTACTATATAATATTAGTTTGAAATGCCCATTTATTTCAAAAATTATTTCAAAAAGGTTTGGAGAAAACCGTGCTTGAAAATAATGAAAAACTAAAAAGATACATCAAAACCGATAATTCGAATTTAATTCAAATTCAATTCAAATTCAACTCAAAATCAATTCAAATTTGAATTTAAAATTCTCCAAAATTTAGCTAGCCTGTCGATAGGCATCATAGCACTTCGAAACATCACATAACCATCATCAAAATCAAGCAAGATAGGAAGGAAAACAAGCTAAAAAAATCGCAAATCAAAAGAACAAAGGCTAAACTACTCATGCTTGGGCCAAGAAAGGGTTGACCTAGCCCAGTGGCTAGGTCGACCGCCTGGTCGAGCTGGTGGGTGCTAGGTCGACCCAGGCCATGGACTCTTCTCCAGGTTATTTTCTTTCCTTGTATTGATTTTCCAGGGTCAATCTAGCATATCAAACAATGGAATTATGGATGAAAATTGACATGCAAATAGATTAACATATAAACAACACTCCTGAAAAGATCCAACAGCAATTTGAGTGAAATCAAAGAGTTATGGCCACTCAAAGTGGCAATCAGAAGCAAGAAATTCAATAAAACAACTGAAAGAAAGACATTTGTATATAGAAGCTATTTTCTTTCATATCTTTGCATTATCATGCTAGTTTCAGCTATAAATGTGAGATGGCAAACTCGCCTTGCTGTACTTGAGTAAAAACCTGAATTATTAGCTGAAAAGATCAAGCTTTGAGGAGAAGAAAGCTTCCAATACCCTATAAAATTCCTTAAACAGACATGAAAAAGAAGTTTTATAGTAAATTAAAAGACTACTTCTAAAATTAGCAATTTGATGAAATTGTAAGATTTTGGAGTGAGATTACCTTTTAATTATACTTTAATTTGCAAAAGATTTTAACTTGCTTGAATTTAATTGAAGAAATAGCTTGAATTGCAATCTTGAGGAGTGGGTTTCTATTTCTCAGGCTAAGGGAGAAGGAGGTGAATAAAAAAAATGAACGTAAAGGCAAGTTCTCATCTCTTTTCCTATAATTCTAGAAAAGATTTAATGGATTTAAACCCTACTCAATTAGCCCAAGGCAATTTTACTTAGAGAAATTACAAAGAAATGTGTAATTTAACCTATATTATTAACTTATACACTAGTTTTCTCATTTTTAACCAACCAAAAATTTGTAAATTTACATACGTAAGAAATAATTTATTTTACGCTGTATAAAAGAATATATAAAAGAATTTATTTTTTTAAACATATTATTATTAAAATATTTCACAATAATACACAATTTTCACCAAATAAATGTAAAAGTCTACAT